>CP136056.1:207264224-212184224 GCA_032464435.1 Aegilops umbellulata | reverse complement strand
TGTTCTGATCATGAGCATAGGGTTTATTGCCATCGTTGCCGTACTCCATGTTTTCGGCAAGCTGTACCGCACCCCTAATTAGGGTCCATATATACAACCTGAGTTTATGTGTCTATGAATAGCGAAGTCGTAGACTTTGCATAGGAAATGACTGTCGGGTCCTGAAAAGATTTACCTTATAATACTGAGATGTTATTGTCGAATCTTTTACAAGGTGTTTGTCTTGTCATTTGTTCTTTACACTTAATAATCTAACCTTGCGGGTTGTTTGGATAGGTACAGTACAAAATGCAATCTTTACAATTTAGTAAACAATCTAATTGAATAAATTTTTGTTTGGCTACTCTGACCACCCTATAAGAAAACGTGGTTCTTGGAAACCCAGGATTTCGTAGTTGTAGGGAAATGACTATTAGTTTGTTTTCCTAAAAATGGGATTAACTGATTTTCTCACACTCCTCTTTCCTTACCTCCTTCCTCAACTCTCCGTTTTTCATATGTACTCCCTCTGTAAACTAATATAAAAGCGTTTAGAATACTAAAGTAGTGATCTAAACGCTCTTATATTAGCTTACGGAGGGAGTACTTGTGAAACAGTTATCGCTTCGTTGAGTTCAACACTCCATAAATTTGAAAGACCTTATTTGACTTCAAATGTTTGTCTGATTTCAGTTCAACATTCGACTCAATGTAGAAGAACATTCATGTTTTGTATTCAAAAGGTTTTGGAAGTCATAATTAGAACTAGGTTTGAGTTCAAATTTGAAATAATTCAAACTTGATAGGTTGGATTTCAACCCAAAGTGATTCAGTTAGGTAGTGATCATCATTTGAATCAATTTACAAAAAGCTTCACTTGATTTGGTGTTGTGGTTTGATTCTAGGTTCAAATATGGTTTAAATTCAAATTCAAATAAAGGAAAGTTCAAACCTGGGTAAAAAGATTATAATGGTCACTTGCAAACTTTTTGGAACACAAGGAAAAAGAATTACTGAATCTACAGTCATGATCAATTCAATTCACATTTCAAAAGCACACAATTTAGTAATGTGCATGATATGAGATAGTACACTCATGCAACTTAGTATGCAAAACTACAAGGCAGTTTTCCTTACAAAATTCAACATTGTCGTCTTTAATTATACATTTTGCTACAAGTAATTAAGATCAGATAAAGGTTGGATTCACACCGATTAACAAAATACATGCTGATGTAAAAATTTAGTGATATACAACAGGTACTTACATCAGCATTGGAGCACAGAGAATTCCCGCAAGATAATTTCCTCGAACACGATCCCAGTTTAGAAAGTCTTCTATCCTTTACGCTTATTTTCTAAAAGAGAGATGAGTAAGAAACATGTAGAAAATATGATCTGAATGCTATAAAATTTCATGATGTGAGGATACGCACACGCTTTTTAGAACGGAGTTGACATATTTTTGCTGAACTAGAGCGGACTAGTTCTTTGGCCACTTGAATCTGCTTATTATCAGTAGGAGTTGGGTTTCTCTGTGTTGGAGAAGTATCTATGAACACTGGAGTAGGTTTACTATCTCCTGGCGTTTCGATCATTTGCAAAGACCTTGTTTGTAACCCTTCAGATTCTAACATAGCCGTCTTCCCCTTGCATGCCTTATATAGAAGAATGGTGCTTCAGTTATAAAACAAGCTACGACAGAGAGATGGAATGGGTAGTGAAAAATAGAAAGGCATGACATATTGACATGTATTCCCTCCATCCGGAAATAAATGGATGTGTCTAGGCGTATTGATGAGGACATCAATACCATTGTTACACCCACAACCCCTACCGCTACATATACTGGACCAATTACTAGAGCTCGTGCACGCCAATTAAATTATCAGGTACTTTCGTTTCTTGGTAATGATTCTAATGTTCATGAGAATATGATGCTGCCTAAATTGGATACATTTGTTTTGCTTAAAAATGAAGGGTCTGGCATGGATAAAAGGAATGAACACTGGAGCAAGACCAAGCATGGAGACGATGGCAAGCGCAAGGGAAACAAGAACGGAGTTACAAGTGATGATTTCAGGACTTTGAAGCCACCATAGTGAGTGCATGAAGCCTTGAACGGAATATACAAAATGCCACTTCATAAATTTCGTCCAAGGGCTATTCTAGATGCTGCGTCACCTTATTATTGGGTCAGGCCCATGTAATTTCGAAATACATAAGTATAGGCTGTTTTTAGAGTCCGTATGTGTGGGGAAACAAGAGATAGGGTTGGTTTCGGACCCCTTCCCCAAGGGCCACAAAATTCCCCTCTCTTCCTCCATATATACAGCCCTTAGGCACCGTTTAGACTTTGGGTTTTGTTTAGATTAAAGTTCGCCATAGCTGCAACTTCGCGTACTTCGTTTGTGTTCAACGACCAGACAAAGGCGTCACAGAACCCCACATTGATCAATAAAGCTTTCCTCTTATATTCGCAATATCCAGATTGCAATCTTAGTTTCTTGCTTGTTCTCCGCTTGCCTGCAGGAAATAGACCTTCGTGGTCACGTTGATCATGCTCCGGCGTGGTCAATAACCTCTCGGAGTTAGTTTAGCGATTCTAAGGCGCGACGTCCTCGCACGTTCGTAGTCGGATCGTCAAAGTCGACTTCCTCCAAAACAATAGCCACCATCTCATCGAAAGACGGGACACCTTTGCCTCTATCACGTATTTCAGTTCTAGATACATCTATTTTTATCCATTTCCGCGACATGTAATCCGGACGGAGGGAGTATGATTTACGAGCTAGGGATACGACAGGACAAGAGCGTAAAAAAACATTAGTTGAATGTAAAACTGTATGATAGTAGAACACATACAGAAAAACATTAAGGCGACATATGGTGTTTGATTGGGAAACTAAGATGGCATTGCAACAGACCACTAGAATAACACTTCAATGTAAAAAATATGGTATGGTAGACAGATGAAGTACATACTGATGAATGACAATGCATAAGATATTAAGAAGCATGACGTCCAAACTAAGCAGATGGAATTGCGACAAAGTAGAATGACAGTACTTGAATTTGAAAATATGTTATCATGAATGGAATAGGTAGTGAAAACAGGAAGGCATGACATATTTACATGCATGATCAGCAGGCTAAGCACATGGCATTGCAACAGACTAGGTGCACTCCAGGACATTATATGAATGTTGTACCCATATCACGCGCCAAGTTAGAGCAAGGACCTTGTGGGGTGAATAGGATTCAACATCTTTCTACAAGTCTTCTAAAGAACTGCCTTTACATGTTCCATCATAGTGGGTATCATTGACGTCAAGTTTTTTGGCCGTTACATTGCTCCGTGAGATTCTTGTGGATATATCAGTGTGTGCAATTATATCTAACATGCATGGAAGACAACTAGTAGTTAGATTTATGTAATGAGTGCCTATAGGAGACGACATAAATAGTAGGACTGGGCTTAACTAGCAGCAACAGGTCTCAAAAACTAAAGGGAGAACACAGACGAAAGCTACAGAATATGTATCTTACTCGAGATTAACTAGATGGCACACAAAAGTATTAAAGAACAACATAGGCAATACTAGAAGTGGTATAATCACCAGCCCGTGGGATAACATTGGCTGATGGATGATAACTATGGAACATCGTTACCTAAATAACAAGTCTCTTATCTGAACTACGGAACAACTTTAACTCCTGAACAAGACTCTTAAGAGATCAGCATGAATATATAGTGAAATGTGATAATCTATTTTCCATGCTTAGATGAATAACAAAGCCATAAATGTTGCACACAAGTAAGATGAGGGTACAATCTATCTGGCCGCCATCCATAGGAGTGAGCATCATGTGCTGACTTGTCGATGACCCTGCAATTGTTGTGGTTGTCCATGTCGGGCACGCACATTCGATGCAAGGAACTGTTTAGTGGGGACTATAGCTCTCTTCTGGTGTATGCTTCCCTTGTTGGAGCAGTTGCGGTGAAAAGGAAGACGGTGTGGCTGAAGATGAAGAAAACGCAAAATGTTAAGAACGACACATATCTCTGATATGAAGAAATACCCTAAGAGATCAATAGTAAGGTACGAGAGTGGTCATACGTCTGTTGACTGAAAACTAAATTGGGGTCACACGATTTTATTTTATTTTGGTACTGTCCGATCTACGCCGGATGTCTTGATGGTCGTCTTGTGCCTCCCAGCTGACACTGTTCAGAATCTTCCCAGAAGAGCCAGCGACCACCGGCAGAGTAGCCTGCCTCCGCCGTCCCTGGCCGCGAGAGCTCCGACCAAAACCCCGCTCCCCACCCCACCGCATTGCCATGGTTGCACCGCCCCCGGCTAATCCACAAAGACTCACTGTCATCTAGATCCGGCAGCGGCAATACCTTCAACCCACACTACTCTAAGATAGCCACCTAAGCGCTGCTTCCATGGCGAACCTGCGCCCCCGCACCCTTACGTTAGACACCACCCAACCGGCAGCCTAGGAGCTCCACCGCCTCGAGGGGTGCTGCTTCCCATTGGGAATCGATTGGCCCAGAATAAAAATTCAGACAACTGATGCCTAAATAAAGTGATTTAAGATGAGTGTACGACCTATCTTATGGCCCGATGAAGTAGGCAGCTCTAGCTGCCGAGTCGGTGAGGCTGGCGCGATCGCGGTGGCTACCGGCGGCAGGAAAGCAGAGGTGTCTCGACGGTCGACGACTGTGGGGAAGTAGCGCCGGGGCCCTGGACGCATCCGAAGTTGGAGCCGCTCCGGCGCCGTGCACAACGGCGCGGGTGAATTGGCTCTGGTACAGTTCACGCGGCCATCGTCGAGGCAGCTCCGGCAACACGGAGTAAGAGGCACACGACCCAGTGCACGACGGCAAACGGACAGCGTCTCCGGCATTGGGAGGAGGGCGGCGGTGAATTTGGTGTGGTGGGGGCGCCATGGAGGAGGGGTTGAAGTTTCGCGGCTAGGGAGAAGGGAGCTTCCGTGGAGAAGGTGATTTGGCGCCCATGATGTATGAATGGGGAATTTGGAGGGGGAACCATGTCTTACGGACGCATTTGTCTGAAATGTGTGTGTGTGTGTGTGTGTGGGGGGGGGGTTACAGTTCTACCCCTGCCTTTAGGCTTCTGGGCTTGGGTCTGTGTACTGAGGGTCGGGGATAGTAGAGTAACTTTGCTTCTCCCAAATAGTGGGCGCGAGCGATTTCGGGCGAGGAGGGTGTGTTTTGAAATAGTGGGCACGAGCGATTTCGGGCAAGGAGGGGGTGTTTTGAAATAGTGAGCCCGAGCGATTTCGGGCGAGGAGGGCATGTTTTGAACTAGTCGGCGCGAGCAATTTCGGGTGAGGAGGGCGTGTTTTGAAATAGTCGGCTCGAGTGATTTCGGTCGAGGAGAGGGTGTTTTGCCGCCCATGGTTGCAGATGTCATTTCAGCCGAGGAGAAGGCGCGCTTGGATGAAGTTATGAACCTACCCTCGATGTACAACTGGCCAATTGATGCGTGTCCCACATAGGCTGGTAATTTCGCGTCTCCCATTTATTTGCTCGGGCGAATTCCACCGAGCAGAGGGTGTGTAGCGGTTCATTCAAATTTTGCGAGAACGATCATCCACGTCTACCTTACCAAATCGATTTGAGTCAAGTTTCGAAATATTAGCTTGCCACTTCTTTTTTAGATGGTGAGATGATGCTCGAGACTAATGTGTTTTTACATGCTCATTGCTAATGATTTACTATATCAAAAATAGTTGACCCACTCAAAAACAGGAATCAAATCCAAAATGAAATATCTTGATTCAATGAAATAGCTCATTCACCGGGTCAAAATAGTGAACTAAATCCAAAAGAACACCTCAAATGAGTAGCATGTTGTACTGTATTATAGTACTCCATGGACATGTTGAAAGTCAAATTAATGAACTTGTTTCATACGCATATCTCCGTTCATGTGTGGATTGCAGACAACATGTTCTCCAATTCAAATATCTGAATGCAAATTTATATTGAAACATGGTTTATATCAGTCGTTGATGCATAAATGCGACCTTCCCCTCTCCCGGACTCCTGTTCTCTCTCTCGTCGACAATCTTCAATTCTATCGCACGCATCCAAACACAAACCTTGTCGGTCCCTCTCCCTCCCTCCCTCCCTCTCTCTCTCTCTCTGGGGGGGGAGGGGATCTTTCTAGTTCGCATGCACACTCCATGTATAGGTCTCTCTGGTTCTCTAGTCCAAGATAAATATTGGATGCACTCATCGTACGCACACAAATTCCCTAGCTCATTGCCAGTAACTCTCTCACGCACCACTCTGTCGTCTCGGAGCTCTTCCCTCTCTCCCTCTCTCTCAAACTCTCCATCTCCCTGGGTCACACATACACATGCATATATCACTCGCACTCGATAGACCCATCTAAAACTCTCTCTCTCACCCTCGTTCTCTCTCCATCTCACACGCACAGACACACACACAAAATCTCACACTTAGCTAACTATGATTGTATCTCATTCAATTATAGGCACACACAGCCCCCCCTATGTATATGACTAATTCTTAGTCTCCATCACAAACATGTGCATTGTCTCTTTCCCTCACTTGGTCTATCTCGATTTCTCTTGGGGCATATTTCTATCACACACACACCTCGTCCCTCGATCTCCCACCCATATAGTCCCCTCACGATCTCGAGGGGATCTCTCTATCACAAACACACACTCTCTCCCTCCCCATGCGCCCACCTTCTCCATGCGTCCCTCTCGACCTTTGTCCCTTGTTGGCCAGACCTCTATTGGACATGTGCTATAGGGGTGTCTCTTTCTGTTGCAAACAATCACGAACTAGCTATCTTCGTGTATATCCTCACCTTGCTTTTCTATCTCGGAGATGCATGCGTGATATGTTTGCATAAGAAATGAACACACATTCTCTCTCTATTTTATCGTTTGTTGTCCCTTTCTCTTTCACACACACTCTTTTTGCACACTCACTGATTCTCCTTCCTACGCACTTGATCTCTCTCGACTTAGGCACTCTCTTTGGTCCATAGCATATAGATTTATTGAAAAGTCAAGCATCACAAAGTTTGACCATGTACGTGGAGAAAAACATTTACATCTAGAACAAAAAAATATATCATTAGATTCATCATGAGATGTAGTTTCGCATGATGTATCTTTGGTATTGTAGATATAAATAATATTTGCATAAACCTGGTCAAAGTTTCCAAAGTTTGACTTTCTAAAAAAATTATATGGACTGCATTATCGAACGAATGGAGTATCTCTTCCCCCCCCCCTCAGCTATCTAACGCACCACTCAGCCGTATCGGGGCTCCTCTATCTCTCTCAAACTTTATATCTCCCTGGTTCACACATACACATATCTCGCTCGCGCTACATGGACCCATCTAACACTCTCCGCCCTTTTTATCTCTCTATGTGACACGCATACTCCCCTAAGTACCATAATCCCTCACTCCATAATAGGCACACGTAGTCCCCCCCCCCCCCCCCGAAGTATGACTATCTCTCACAAGACACTAGGAACACACGTATTGTCTCCTTCCATCCATATGTCTATCTCGATATCTCTCGGGGTATCTTCTATCGCGCACACACCTTGTCACTCGATCTCCCACCCATGTAGTCTGATACGTCTCCAACGTATCTATAATTTATGAAGTATTCATGCTGCTTTATTATCATTCTTGGATGTTTTACAATCATTTTATAGCAACTTTATATCATTTTTTGGGACTAACCTATTGACCTAGTGCCCAGTGCCAGTTGCTGTTTTTTGCTTGTTTTTTACATCGTAGGAAATCAATAACAAACGGAGTCCAAACACCGCGAAACTTTTTGTGGATTTTTATGGACCAGAACACATCCAGTGGGCCAAAGAAGCACCTGCGAGGTGCCCTGAGGGGGGGCACAACCCACCAGGGCGCGCCTGGGCCCAGGCGCGCCCAGGTGGGTTGTGCCCACCTCGGTGGCCTCCCGCACCCCCTATTCGCCCTATAAATTCTCAAATATTCCAAAATCCCTCAGGGTAACCCTAGATCAGAAGTTCCGCCGCCGCAAGCCTTTGTAGCCACGAGAAACCAATCTAGACCCCGTTCCGGCACCCTACCGGAGGGGGGAATCATCATCGGTGGCCATCTTCATCATCCCGGTGGCCACTGATACGTCTCCAACGTATCTATAATTTTTTATTGCTCCATGCTATATTATCTACTGTTTTGGACATTATTGGGCTTTATTTTCCACTTTTATATTATTTTTGAGACTAACCTATTAACCGGAGGCCCAACCCAGAATTGCTGTTTTTTTTGCCTATTTCAGAGTTTCGAAGAAACTGAATATCAAACGGAGTCCAAACAGAAAGAAACCTTCGGGAACGTGATTTTCTCACCGAATATGATCCAGGAGACTTGGACCCAACGTCAAGAAAGCCAGGAGGTGGGCACGAGGTAGGGGGGCGCGCCCTCTCCCCAGGCGCGCCCTCCACCCTCGTGGGCCCCACCTTGCTCCACCGACGTACTTCTTCCTCCTATATATACCTACGTACCCCCAAACGATCAAATACGGAGCCAAAAATCTAATTCCACCGCCGCAACCTTTTGTACCCACGAGATCCCATCTTGCGACCTGTTCCGGAGCTCCGCCGGAGGGGGCATCCATCATTGAGGGCTTCTACATCATCACCATAGCCCCTCCGATGAAGTGTGAGTAGTTTACCTCAGACCTTCGGGTCCATAGTTAGTAGCTAGATGGCTTCTTCTCTCTTTTTGGATCTCAATACAATGTTCTCCCCTCTCTCGTGGAGATCTATTCGATGTAATCTTCTTTTTGTGGTGTGAAGGAGTCCTGGATTAGGGGGTGTCCAGATAGCCGGACTATAACCTTTGGCCGGACTCTTGGACTATGAAGATACAAGATTGAAGACTTCGTCCCGTGTCCGGATGGGACTTTCCTTGCCGTGGAGGGCAAGCTTGGCGATATGGATAAGAAGATCTCCTTCCGTTGTAACCGACTCTGTGTAACCCTAGCCCTCTCCGGTGTCTATATAAACCGGGGAGTTTTAGTCCGTAGGACGAACAACAATCATATCATAGGCTAGCTTCTAGGGTTTAGCCTCTCGAATCTCGTGGTAGATCTACTCTTGTACTACCCATATCATCAATATTAATCAAGCAGGAGTAGGGTTTTACCTCCATCGAGAGGGCCCGAACCTGGGTAAAAACATCGTATCCCTTCTCTCCTGTTACCATCCGCCTAGACGCACAGTTTGGGACCCCCTACCCGAGATCCGCCAGTTTTGACACCGACATTGGTGCTTTCATTGAGAGTTCCACTGTGCTGTCGCCATCAGGAAGGATCTCTCATCCCGTCTTCAAAGACGGTACTGTTGCTAAAGGAGCTTTGGCTATCGGCCAAACTCTCCGGCTAGGCGGTTTTCTTATGACCGCCTGTTCGGCCGCCGCGCCGACGATGACTTCTCGGGTCATCGAAAGCAATCTTCACGTCAACTCGGAACTCGCCGAGCACTTAGATCCGATGGAGCTCTCTTCCTTAAACGAGCTATTGGATCGCATCGCCGCCCTGGGAGTCGCTACAGACTACGATCAGATTGGGCCTAAACCCGATCTGAGAGAGATTAACTCTCCCCAGGTCACCCATCACGTTGCAGTGGTGGAGGAACAATGCGGCGACCCTTCATCTATCTTAAGGACTAGTTACGTCCGGATTCCCAATCCCTCCAAGCTGGATAACTGCGGGGGGGGGGGGGGGGGGAGGACGTCACTCAAGCCCTGAACCTAAAGTCAGGCAGCGGGCTAGATTCATTGGATAACATCCAAGAACCCAAACTTCCGAATTCGGAAACTCCTTGGCCCCTGAGTCTCAGATTGGGTGAGGTTCCGGATTTAATTCCACCCACCCACCCAAACATAAGCGATCTATCCCAAATTCGGCAAGAGCCCGCAGAAACAGTACACCATTACTGGGCCAGATTCCTCCTGGTCATGAACAGGATAAAGGACTGCCGCGAGGAGGATGCAATTTAATTCTTCTGCAATAATTGCACGGACAAGGGGATACTCAATGCCATAAGTCGCCGTGAAATCACACGCTTCGCTGACTTGGCATCCATAGTACGAAAGTACTGTGCGATGGAAAGCGCCTGGAAAACCGAAATAAAATTTTGGGACAATCCGGCCCTGAATACAACCCCAGTCCGAAATAAAAGGGTGCATTATCGCCAGGCACCTGGGTTAAACACCAAAAAACAAAAACCCTCTATAGGGCATGGAACCGTACTGGAGGGATGGCTCAATGGACCCTGTAAAATTCACAGTATAGAGGGCACCACACCAACTCATAGCCTTAGAGCATGTTGGATACTCTGGCAGGTGGCCAGAAGTGGCGAAGAGCTTCTAACTCCAGAATCCACAGAGCACCAGCCCAGGGATACCAGTACGGTATTAACAGTCTTCGAGACTTTCGCATCAAACAATATGCGGAAACGAACACTCCGCAGCCTTGCCGAAGTCTACCAAGTAGCAACAATAAACCCATGGAGTGACACGGCTATTACCTTTAATGCCAGTGATGAACCTAAATTCCGAACAGCCTGAGCACCAGCCGCATTGGTCCTCAGTCCAATAGTGGACAACTTTTGCCTTACCAAGGTACTCATGGATGGTG
Organism: Aegilops umbellulata; assembly: GCA_032464435.1. NCBI lineage: Eukaryota > Viridiplantae > Streptophyta > Magnoliopsida > Poales > Poaceae > Aegilops > Aegilops umbellulata. Next base: position 212,173,523 of record CP136056.1, on the reverse strand, counting down.
GCAGCGGATTGAACCTCATTTACGAGGAAACCCTTCGAAAAATGGAAATATACTGGAGCCGCATTGAGCGAAGCAGCACAACCTTTAGAGGAATAATCCCCAGTTGGGAAGCGCGCTGTACAGGAAAAATCACACTGGATGTGGTGTTCGGCACGCCGGATAATTACATGTCCGAGGAGGTCACGTCCAAGTGGCCCCGTTTAGTAGCGGATACCATGCTCTATTAGGGCAAGAGGCATTCACAATTTTTCAAGCTATACCCCATTACGAGTACATGAAACTCAAAATGCCCGGGCCCAACGGAATCATCACTCTTGCTAGTGACCCGGACATAGCCCTCCGCGCCGAAAATAAGACAACCGCACTGGCCCTTGAGGCACTATCCGAAGCCCTAGCGGCTGAGGAACTGGCTGCGCTGCGCACCATGGTGAACAGGGATGACATGATACTCGATAAAAGATCCAAGTCCACCTCCTTTAAACCAGCGGACGAAATAGTCAAATTCCAAGTCCATCCAACGGACCCTACAAAAATGGCCTCCATCGGGGCGCAATTAAACCCTGATGTAGACGCCGCACTACGAGAATTCCTACGCGAAAATTGGGACATTTTCGCGTGGCACCCTTCAGACATGCCAGGAATCCCACGCCGGTTGGCCGAGCACAGCCCAAATATCCTAAAAGGATTCAAGCCAGTCAAGCAGGCTCTTCGGCGCTTCTCCGAACCTAAGAGACAAGCCATGGGAGAGGAGCTAGCCAAACTGTTGGAGGCCGGATTCATCAGAGATATAAAACATCTGGACTGGCTAGCAAACCTGGTGATGGTACCAAAGAAGGACAAATCCTGGCGCCTGTGCGTCGATTTCAAGGACCTCAACAAGGCTTGCCCAAAGGATCCCTCCCCCCTCCCCCGCATCGATCAAATTATCGATGCTACTGCAGGACACGATTCATTGTGTTTCCTCGACGCATACTCCGGCTACCATCAAATTAAGATGGCAGAGCCAGACCAAGCCGCAACGGCATTCATCACCCCATACGGTCCATTCTGCTTCAACACAATGCCCTTCGGGCTCAAAAACGCCGGCGCAACGTATCAGCGCATGATTCAGACATGTCTGGCAAACCAGATCGGCAAAACAGTGGAGGCATATGTAGATGACGTGGTCGTCAAAACCAAGCACGTCAAAACTCTAGTAGATGACTTGAGGCTCACATTCGATAATCTCCGAACATATGACATCAAGCTTAATCCGGAAAAATGCGTTTTCGGCGTACCAGCCGGAAAGCTCTTGGGCTTCATTGTATCCGGTAGAGGAATTGAAGCAAATCCAGCCAAGATCCAAGCTCTGTCACAATTGGATATCCCAAAGGATCTCCAACAAATACAAAAATTGACCGGATGTGTGGCGGCTCTAAGCCGCTTTATCTCCCGCTTGGGAGAAAAGGCATTACCTCTTTATCGCCTCCTCCGGCGCACCGAACACTTCGAGTGGACGGATGCCGCCATGGCCGGATTCGAAGAAATAAAAGCCATATTGGCAACAAACCCGGTCCTGGCCGCGCCAAACATCGGCGAACCAATGCTATTATACATTGCGGCAACTCATCAAGTTGTAAGCGCAGTGCTCGTTGTCGAACGAGAAACGGACGGACACAAATTCCCCCTTCAAAAGCCGGTTTACTACGTGTCCACTGTCCTCACTCCATGCAAGTCATGGTACTCGCATTATCAAAAGATAGCATACGCGGTATTCATGGCATCCCGGAAACTACGACACTACTTTCAAGAGTGTTCGATCACGGTAGCCTCGGAAGTGCCACTTAATGATATTATAAACAACCGCGGCGCGATGGGCCGGATTGCCAAATGGGCCATTGAGCTCCTCCCGTTTGACATAACCTATAAGCCACGGCGAGCTATTAAGTCGCAAGTTTTGGCCGACTTCGTCGCCGAATGGACTGAAGCCGAACTCCCTAAAGAGTACGGCACATATTCCAACTGGATCATGCACTTCGACGGCTCCAAAATGTTGGCTGATCTGGGGGCTGGCGTCGTTCTGACGTCCCCAACAGGAGATACAGTTCAATACGTAGTCCAGATAATGTATACGGACTCTAACAACGCAGCCGGATATGAGGTCCTTCTACATGGTCTCCGGATGGCAGTATCCATGGGCATTCAACGCCTAGAGGTACGCGGGGATTCAAACCTTGCAATATCCCAAATAAATGGAGACTTTGATGCCAAGGATCCAAAAATGGCAGCTTATCGCAACGCCGTCTTAAAAATGTCAGCTCGGTTCGAGGGGCTCGAATTTCACCATATAGCCCGGGAAAACAATCAGGCAGCGGACGTCCTGGCACGCATTGGCGCAAAGCGCGATGCTGTCCCTCCCAACATTTTCTTGGAGAGGATGTTCAAGCCATCCGTAATATGGGAAGGGGAACCCGGAAATAACAACCCGGACCCAGCCGCACTGCCCGACTCCGAACACACTGACACAACTGGAGGCTCTGCCAACGAAGTAACATCCTCAGCCCACGTACTAATGGCAGTCATTGCCCCGTGGACAGAACCATTCCTAGCCTACCTAACCAGGCAGGAACTTCCCGAGGACCAAAACGAGGCACGTTGCATAGTGCGGCGATCTAAAGCCTATCAAGTCCATGAGGGAGAGCTTTATAAAAAAAGCACCACCGGAGTCCTTCAAAGGTGTATCTCCGAAGAGGAAGGGCGGAATCTTCTGGCTGAAATTCACGCCGGACTCGGCAGGCACCACGCTGCAGCCCGGGCCCTTGTAAGCAAGGCCTTCCGTACAGGATTTTATTGGCCAACGGCACAGGCAGATGCTCAGGCCTTAGTCCAACAATGCGTTGGTTGCCAGCTCTTTGCTAACTGAGGGAGACCTGGATTAGGGGGTGTTCGGATAGCCGGATTATACCTTCAGCCGGACTCCAGGACTATGAAGATACAAGATTGAAGACTTCGTCCCGTGTCCGGAAGGCACTTTCCTTGGCTTAGAAAGCAAGCTTGGCGATGCGGATATTCAAGATCTCCTACCATTGTAACCGACTTTGTGTATCCCTAACCCTATCCGGTGCTATATAAACCGTAGGGTTCTAGCCCGTAGGACAACTTCATCATACAACAATCATACCATTGGCTAGCTTCTAGGGTTTAGCCTCCTTGATCTCGTGGTAGATCCACTCTTGTACTACCCATATCATCAATATTAATCAAGCAGGAGTAGGGTTTTACCTCCATCGAGAGGGCCCGAACCTGGGTAAACTTCGTGTCCCTTGTCTCCTGTACCATCCGGCCTAGACGCACAGTTCGGGACCCCCTACCCGAGATCCGCCGGTTTTGACACCGACATTGGTGCTTTCATTGAGAGTTCCTCTGCGTCGTCGCTTTTAGGCCCGATGGCTCTTTTGATCATCAACGACGATGCAGTCCAGGGTGAGACTTTTCTCCCCGGACAGATCTTCGTCTTCGGCGGCTTCGCACTGCGGGCCAATTCGTTTGGCTGCCTGGAGCAGATCGAAAGCTACGCCCCTGGCCATCAGGTCGGGTTTGGAAGTTTGAACTACACGGCTGACATCTGCGGGGACTTGATCTTCGACGGATTCGAGCCACAGCCAAGCGCACCGCACTGTCTCGATGGGCATGATCTAGCTCTGCCGCCGAATAGTGCCCTGGAGCCCGCACGCGCGTCGGTTCCGACCCTTAATTTGGAACCCGCGGCGCTGATCGAGGGTGAGCGGTTGGACGTCACCCCGGGGGCTGCGATCCCAAAAGCGATCGAGCCGAGCGCCAGCCCCGCACTCTGCATAACCCGTGACTCCGAGGATCCGGATTCCCCTCCGGACTCCGAACCTCCCGCGCCCCTGCCAATCGAATCCGATTGGGCGCCGGTCATGGAGTTCACCGCCGCGGACATCTTTCAGCACTCGCCCTTCAGCGACATCCTGAACTCACTAAAGTCTCTCTCTTTATCAGGAGAGACCTGGCCGGACTATGGCCAGCAAGGATGGGATACGGACGATGAAGAAATTCGAAGCGCACCCATCACCCACTTGGTAGCCACTGTCGACAATTTAAACGATGTGCTCAACTTTGACTCCGAAGACATCGACGGTATGGACGATGATGCAGGAGATACAGATGAGCCAACACCCATAGGGCATTGGACAGCCACCCCATCTCATGATGTGTACATGGTGGACACCCCTAAAGGAAACAATAGCGAGGAAAAAGGGGATGGAACGGGGGACCGATCCCTCAAAAAGCAATCAAAGCGTCGGCGTAAACGCCGACCCAAGCCCCGCCTCGATAAAGACCTAGCCATAGAGCAGGATGAGCCGGTAGACGACGAACATGCCTTATAGCAACCGTCCGAACAGGGCAACACGGATAGAGAAACCGAACATCCCTCCCCCGGTAAAAATGGCACTTCGGACGATCTTACGCCGGACAAAACCATGAAGCAGAAGAATCTCCACAAGAGGCTCGTGGCAACAGCACGCAGCCTGAAGAAGCAGAAGCGGAAGCTAAAAATGGCGGAAGATGCACTCAGGATCAGATGGAGCAAAGTAATCAATACCGCATATAAATACGGCGACAGTCGCCGCACTAAAAGCTATCCGAAGAGAAAGCTACTGCCCGAATTCGACGAAGAGGCCATAGAGCCATCGCATTCAAAAAACAAGAAAGCCACACGGTCGGATGGACGACCCCATAGCCAGCATAAAACGGCAAATGGCGCCGCACTTAAGCTGGCACGCGACCCACTTACGAATTTGCATAAAAAAGATGGCCCAGCCAGGTCCATTTATGGGCCAAGAAAGCAAGCTCTCGTAAGCAATGCAATAAAACCATCATCAGAATCCGGCACACCCAAATACAGGGGCGCCGCACATCCCCTATGCTTCACCGATGAGGTCCTGGATTATGAATTTCCAGCGGGATTCAAACCTGTAAACATAGAGGCATATGATGGAACAACAGACCCTGGAGTCTGGATAGAGGATTATATCCTCCATATACATATGGCTAGAGGAGATGATCTCCACGCCATCAAATATTTACCACTAAAGCTCAAAGGACCAGCTCGGCATTGGCTCAAAAGCCTCCCTGAAAACACAATTGGAAGCTGGGAAGAGATCGAGGACGCTTTCCGAGCAAATTTTCAAGGGACTTATGTCCGTCCTCCGGATGCTGACGACCTCAGTCACATAACACAACAGCCCGGAGAATCAGCTCGGCAATTCTGGAATAGATTCCTTAGTAAAAAGAATCAGATAGTCGACTGTCCGGACGCCGAGGCCTTAGCAGCTTTCAGGCATAACGTCTGAGACGAATGGCTCGCCAGACACCTCGGCCAAGAGAAGCCAAGAACAATGGCCGCACTAACAAGCCTCATGACCCGCTTTTGTGCAGGAGAGGACAGCTGGTTGGCAAGACGCAGCCCCAGTGACCCAAGTACATCCGAAACTAGAGATGGAAATGGAAAACCGCGACGCAACAAGGACCGTCGCCGTACTAAGGAAAAAAGTCCGAAGAGCACGGCAATCAACGCCGGATTCAAAAGCTCATGACAGAATCAGACAAAGCCGCCCCTCCAGGATAACATGGATGATCCATCCAACTTAAACAAAATCCTGGACAGGACATGTCAAATACACAGTACACCCGGGAGGCCTGCTAACCATACCACAGAGATTGTTGGGTTTTCAAACAATTCGGCAGACTCAACGCCGAACACAAGGGGCTCGAAACACCAAGTGAGGATGAAGACGAACCCCAAAAGCAGAGCACCAGGAAACAAAAGAACTTCCCACAAGAAGTAAAGACAGTAAACTTACTTCACATAACGAAATGTGCGGCGCCCATAAAGGTACGCACCACACGACCTATCCCAAAGAGGTCCCGCCACTGGTTGTCAAAACCAATCATGTTCGATCAACGGGACTATTCTAGAAGTATCAGGAACACAGGATGGTCTGCCTTGGTACTCGATCCAATAATCGACGGACTCAAGTTTTCAAATGTCCTTATGGACGGCGGCAGTGGACTAAACCTGATATATCAGGACACAATCCATCGCATGGGGATAGACCCAACAAGAATCCGTCACAGCAAAACCTCCTTTCAAGGGGTAACGCCAGGTCCGGACACCCGATGCATGGGTTTCCTCCGGCTTGAAGTTACATTCGGCTACCCCGATAACTTCCATTGCGAAAAGCTAATTTTCCATGTCGTCCCATTCTCAAGTCGCTATCAAGCACTACTAGGACGCGAAGCTTTCGCCCGCTTTAACGCAATACCGCATTATGCATCTCTAACGCTTAAAATGCCCGGTCCACGAGGCATCATCTCTTTAAAGGGGAAGCATTGAGGTGCGCCTCCCACAAGGGGAGGACTGTGCGGCCGCTTTAACAGCCCCATAGTAAAATGGCTTCACCGGCCAAAAAACTTCGGAATAGGTCTTTAAAAGACCACGAGCGCGGATAGATGAGTTCGGCACAAAATTATCATTGATACAGGCTTAGAGGCCATATACCTCCGCACTAGGGGCTCCGTACATATACAATAAGAGACAATAATGCTCAATTTTATATATTTTACTTTATACTTTGTTTATTTTAAAATCTTGTTCAACACGACCCATTTTCAACTCAGTTCCTCTCTTTTACAGATGAACGTCGTGCGACGCCCGTCCAGGATACGGCACAACGGAGACACATGCGCAGACGTGCAGTAGGGACCCGTCCTAAGGATTCTTTTTAGATTAAGACCATGCGTAAACCTTTTTTACTGTCTCTTGTTGCTACATATCCCCTGGTTCTCTCTGCCATAACCAAGGAGGAGGCTGGCGTCTTGGCATGTGGCCACGTCAGAATTTTTGAGCGTACCTAGACACTAGGGGCTTTTCAATAAGGAGTGTTGTTTTGCCCGCACTTATAAAGACCGAACACCTTATGGAGTGTTCGGCGTCGCGAGTTTTGGCATTATATGCATCAGCTCCGAATCATGTCTTTGGTCAAATGTTGGTTTGCCCGGCTCCTGAGTTCGGCTACCTTACGTTCCGCTCTATCGGCTAAGGTAGCACCAGGAGAACTACTGCGATTGTGCCCCGGTTAGGCCGGGAGAGCACCTCAGTAGAGAAAGCCGAAAACTGACTGTCATGATGTAGCGTGAGACTGGTCAGCCACTCGATGACCTACCGGAATCTATAGGATTCCTCCGCTTTAACGAAGGGTCGTTTCCCGGCCAGGCACATACGCGCCCGAACTCGGGCGAGCGCACTCACCACCAAGGGGCTACCTAAATAGTCCCCCTGTCAAGCTCCTATGGCTAAGTGAAAGTGTTAAAGCATTATAGTCCGGTTGCCTGGCCCGCTGCGCTATCACCTCCTTTGTAGGACCAAGACGTTGGATTAAGTGTGAAAATGCGTCTTCTGCGAGCACCCCCGCACTATGTGCGTGGGGGGTGAAGCCAACGACTGCCATCTTTCAGATTTTGTATATATATTTTAAAACGGCCGCACAGGAGGTGTCCCAATACTTGAAGGCACAAGTATAAAAGGCCACTACAATTTATCAAAATATTGCTTTATAATTACATATGCTATCCTAACATAGCATCCTTCGAGCACTGCGTCTCTATTACACGAGCGCCCTCAAGGACTTCCTGAAAATAGTGCTCGGAGGGTACTCGGCTTTTGTCCGAATCTCGGGACGCAACAACGGCGGTCTCCATCTCTGCCCAGTATGTCTTGACACGGGCAAGAGCCATCCGTGCGCCCTCTATGCATGCTGACCTCTTCATCGCATTAATACGCGACACCGCGTCAAGGAATTGCTGCACCAAGCTGAAATAACTCTTCGGCTCCGCTCTTCCCGACCACAGATGACCCATGACGTACTTCATGGCAAGTGCGGACAACCTGTTCAGTTCGGCCCATTGAGCCAGGCGATCATCCACTGCCAGTGGGCGTTCTGGATTGTGGAACTGCGACCAGAAAAGCTTTTCCACTTCGCGATCTTTTAGATCTCGAAAGTGTTCGGTCGCATCAGCAGCACTTGCTGCCAAATCCAGATAGGTGTCCTCCACACTCCACATCTGGTCTAGCAGAGCAAACTCCGGATTGCAAAACTTCCTCCGCAGCATAAAGGGCTTTCCAGCCGCAATCTGTTCGGCCTGACACAACTCCTCCTTCGCAGCTCTCATCGTAGAGCGAGCGTCCTTGGCATCAGCAACGGCTTTCCCCAAGTCCGTCTACCTTGCCCGTTCTTCTTCTTCAAGAAGCTTGCAACGATCAACAGTGCGCTTTAACTTCACGGTCATCTCGGCCATCTCCTCCTTGCTTCGGCAGTGAGCAGCCTGTTCGGCTCTCAGCTCTTCAAGAGCTTTCTGGGCAGCCGCATCGCTCTTTCGGGCTTGTTCTTTAGCTCGGGCAAGTTCTGCCAAAAGATTCTCCACGGCAGCCGCACCATCAGCATCAAGCACATACACTGTAAGACAATGGCATAAAACTCCTCTTACCCAATGCTGCCCGAGAAATTACATACCTTGAGCCTCATCAAGCCGCTTGTTGACAAGCGCGATATCGGCATCAGCCACGTCCAGTTGCCACTTTAGTTGGGCAAAATCATCAGTTCGGCTCGATTCCGGACACCTCGCCACCTACATTCAAGGGCGACACCTTAGACCTGGGATTATGATCCTCTACGTGTCGTCATTTCTTGACAGCGCGCAGAGTCTCAGGGATCTACACAGGGCGCAACTTACTTATGCGCAACTGACAAAAGTGTACATTATCTAACGTACCTCAAAACCCGTCAGTAAACTTTTGATGGCTTCATGCAATCCGCTTTCTGCGGATGAAATCCTTTCAATCACCGTGCCCATCAATGCACGGTGCTCCTCTGAGATAGAAGCTCACCTCAGCAGAATCTTTAGCTCCTCCGACCGAACACCAGACGGTGTCGGACTTGTCCTATGGCCTTTTTCGAAGGCCGGACGTGGAGAATCTTGGGGGGCCATATGGCTATCTTCCTCCCCTGCCAGATTCGGAGGAACCCTCCGTGACGACACCTCAGCGTCGCCTGCCTCGCTAGGCGGTACGGCAGGGGGAGGCGTCCTGCTCTCCGTCATCTCCGGAAGAAGATCCCCCGAAGACGGGCTCTGCTAAGAAGGACTGAGGCCCGAGCTACAAGGTAAAATTTCAATTAATCTTCTCAGATATAAATCAAGGATTTCTCTCATCCCTCAAAAGGGAAACCTTTCTCTACTTACGGCTCGCTGGAGGGCTGATCCCTTTAAGGGCGTAGTTCGGCCGAGGAACTCCCCGGCGTCGGACCCTCTGACGAAGATTCCCCCCCCCCGCTTCGAGGCCATGGTCTCCGGGTCGTCAGAGGCGGCCCTCTTCTTCCCCTTAGGAGAGGAATTGTCGGTTCCTCCCTCCGAAGCAGCCTCCTTCGAGGAGGCCATAGTTCCCCTGTTCTTCCCCTTACTTCCCTCCAAAGGCATTATCTTCAACATCCTGACAAGCACGTGATCCAGCCTGGTTTCGGGAAGGGGAGCCGGACACCTGATCAGCTTTGCCTTCGCTATCCCCTCCTCTTTAAAAGGACAACTCTTTTAGGGGAAAATTCATGACAATTATACGGATAGCGTGTCCGGGCACAAGGTTACTTACTTGAGTATCTGGGCGATTGCAGCTTAGGCCCGCGTCCTCGGTCAAATCCGGACACATCGCTTGTGATCCGAAGAACAGCTTATACATCTCCGCGGGCGTTGCGCCCATGAAATTCTGGAGAGCCTGCGGTCCCTCTGGATTAAACTCCCACAGGCGAAGGGAGCAACGTTTGCCAAGCAATATCCGGCGAATCAACATGACCCGCGTCACCTTGACCAGGCTGAGGTCTCCTTCTAAGAGATCCCTAATGCAGCCCTGCAACAAGGGCACGTCTTTGGGTAACCCCCAATCTAACCCTCTGCTGACCCATGACGTTAGCCATGGTGGGGGACCCGAGCGAAAGGCAGGAGGCGTCACCCACTTAGTGCCCCTGGGAGCGGTGATATAGAACCACTCTCGTTGCCACAGACCGAGCTCCTCTTGAAAAGAGCCCTCGGGCCATGGAGCATCAGCATTCTTGCTTATAACAGCGCCTCCGCACTCTACGTGCCGTCCCTCGATCATCTTCGGCTCCACTTTAAAAGTCTTGAGCCATAACCCGAAGTGAGGGGTAACACGGAGGAATGCTTCACACATGACGATGAATGAGGAAATGTGGAGGATGGACTCCGGAGCTAAGTCATGGAATTCCAGCCCGTAATAAAACAACATCCCCCTCACAAAGGGATCCATCGGGAAGCCTAAATCTCGAAGGAAGTGAGACACGAACACCACGCTCTCACCGGGCTGGGGACTGGGAATGGCCTGCCCTTGAACAGGCAACCTATGCGAAATTTCGCCGGTCAGGAACTTAGCCTCTCTCAACTTTAGCACGTCCTCTTCCGTGATGGAGGAGGGCGTCCATCGGCCTTGAAGGTCGGAACCGGACATGGTCGAAGGTCCGAAGCGCCTGGAATCTGGAGCCTAGGGTGTTGGAACTCGAGGCGACGGGCGAACTTGTTTGAGGTGGGAAAAAGAAGTAAGGCCTTGGTCTCTTTATAAGAGGTTGAATACCAAGAGCCCCCCCGTAACCATTTGGGACTCGCCTTTAATCGAGAAAGCATGCTAACGGGCACGATTGGGTTACCCACGTCCGTATTGATGAGAATCCCGTAAATGGGGGACACGATCTCTGCTTTGACAAGACGTGCCAAGGAAACCGCCTCGCAAAACACGCTGAGGTGGAAGAGCAAAAATGATTCGAGAAAAGGACTTGGCCGTAGTGTGATGTCACGCTACGGAATACGTCAGCAGATTAGATTTGTGTTAATATTATTCTCTCTATGGCAATATGTGGAAACTTATTTTGCAGAGCCGGACACTATTCTTGGTGTTTAAAATCTTCTTGAAGAACTTGGAGGGGGAACCCGCCTTGCAATGCCGAAGACAATTTGCGCGCCGGACTCGTCGTCATTGAATCCTGGTTCAGGGGCTACTGAGGGAGTCCTGGATTAGGGGGTGTTCGGATAGCCGGACTATACCTTCAGCCAGACTCCAGGACTATGAAGATACAAGATTGAAGACTTCGTCCCGTGTTCGGAAGGGACTTTCCTTGGCGTAGAAGGCAAGCTTGGCGATGCGGATATTTAAGATCTCCTACCATTGTAACCGACTTTGTGTAACCCTAACCCTATCCGGTGTCTATATAAACCGGAGGGTTCTAGTCTGTAGGACAACTTCATCATACAACAATCATACCATAGGCTAGCTTCTAGGGTTTAGCCTCCTTGATCTCGTGGTAGATCCACTCTTGTACTACCCATATCATCAATATTAATCAAGCAGGAGTAGGGTTTTACCTCCATCGAGAGGGCCTGAACCTGGATAAACTTCGTGTCCCTTGTTTCATGTTACCATCTGGCCTAGACGCATAGTTCGGGACCCCCTACCCGAGATCCGCCGGTTTTGACACCGACACTAACCAAAGCCATATGCCACCCACCGCCCTCCAAACTATACCCATCACCTGGCCCTTCGCGGTCTGGGGGCTTGACATGGTTGGACCCCTTAAAGGAGGAACCTACAAGCAAAAATACCTACTGGTCATGGTGGAGAAGTTCACCAAATGGATAAAGGCCAAGCCTGTAAAGACGACCAAATCCGGACTGGTGATAGACTTCATATCCGGGGTCGTACACCGTTACGGCGTCCCCCACAGCATCATCACCAATAACGGCACGAACTTTACGGCCGACGAGGTCAAACTCTGGTGCAAAAACATGGGCATCAAGCTTGACTATGCTTCAGTCTATCACCCACAAACTAACGGTCAAGTCGAACGAGAAAATGGTCTAATCATGAGCGGCATCAAATCCAGATTAGTGCGGTCCCTCAAGGAATCTAACACGCACTGGGTAGAGGAGCTCGACTCCGTACTCTGGGGGCTGCGGACCACGCCGAATCGCACCACGGGATACACACCATTCTTCATGGTATACGGCGCAGAGGCGGTTATGCCCTGCGACATAATTCATGACTCACCTTGCGTGCGCATGTACGAAGAAAGAGAAGCCGAACTCGATCGGCAGGACAGCTTGGACGCCTTGGAGGAGGAGCGTGACATGGCAAAAGCCTGTTCCGCATTCTATCAACAGCAGGCTCGAAGATACCAAAGCAGAGAAGTACGGGCCAAAACTTACAATGTTGGCGAGTTAGTTCTACGCCTGCCGGACAAGAAAAAGGACAAACTTAAGCCCAAATGGGAAGTTCCCTTTAATATTGACCAAGTCCTGACTGGTGGAGCGTACCGTCTGCGAGATGCATCGGATAACCGACTCGAGCCTAACCCATGGAACACAGCCCGTCTCCGAAGATTCTACGCCTAGCGCCGGACTCTGTGTTCGTCTCCTTCCTTTGTGTATTTTTTACACACCAGCTGTCTTATATTTCTCTCGTTATCCCCTCCCCTTCTCTCATAGCTTTAAGGGTTCGTTCGTGCCTTGTTCGCACACAACTGATGCGCTATCTGCGCTCATTATACCTGGGGGCTTCTTTAACAGAAGCTTATTTATACGGGCTTCCTGCCCAACACATGTGTCACACTTCCGCATGTACCTTCTATTCACCATTATATGCATCAATATGACTTAAGTTTTGGCCAACCTGGGTTGCCTGGCTCCTGTGCTTACCCCTACGTTCCTGATTGTTCAGCTAGGCGGTACAGGGAGCACCTCTGCGATTGTTACTGCCGGATCAACCGGATGTGTACCTCAGACTGGGTGAAGCCGAAAGCTAGCATTCTTAAGAGAATATTCAGTCGGTGAAGTAAAGATGATTTTTTACTTATTTATCCGCCCCAGGCACTTTTCTGCTTTTTTCGCAGTTTGGACATGCACTTTAGGGCATGCCTCCCAGGGAAAGGAAACCTTAATGGAACTATTCTCCCTGGAAGATGTTTCTTACTAACCATGTAATATAACATAACTAGTTGGGCACTTGTCTGTTCAAGCACTAATGACCCCTACGCCTGGTCTCCATGCATGCCCCGGTTCTTACATAACCGAGAGGGTATTCGGACACACTCCGGACTATCGGGTCCCGAGGTTGAAGCGAAAAGGTCCGCCATGACAAATGATCTACAATCCGGCTAGAAGGCATTTTACATGTCATCTTAAATTATATAGTCAATTTGACTGGGTAAATTCCTCTTCAATACCATCCAACAGGCTGTCTAGTTTACAGTCCTGTTGGGAATATTTGGCGGCCAACTCTACTTGGCCGTACACTAAGCTCACAGGGATCTCCTTCCCATCGGGCCCCACAGGTCCGACCTCGGCCATGTGGTTTGGGTCAGCCTTCATGTACCGCGTCTTCACCATGGCCCAGGCCTCCCTGGCTCCTTGACGGCAGGCCGATATCTTCCATAATCAGAAGCGCCGCCGCGCTCCCTTCAGCTTCTCTGCAAGCTCTCCAAGGCCTTCGGGCATGGAGACGGATGGACACAAGGCATGGGTGACGCCTCGCATCACCTGCCGAACTCGTTCGTGCAGTTGTGAGAGCTCGGGAAGGAGGTCACCCGTAGAACCGGGCATTTCCTCTGCAGGATGACCTATTAGCATACCTACAGACATAACTCTGTTAGTCGACTTCGTCGCTGAACTCTTTTTCAAAGTTCGTTCAAGCACTTACTAAATATGCCGCGTCGAAGCCGCCGATTCTCCTTAACGGAGTCGGACAGTTGGGCACGAACATCCTGTAGTTCCACACCCAGCTGGGTGTTGGCATCTTGGAGATCATTCTTCTTCTGCCTCACCTTTGTAAGCACGCTCTCACCAGCCTTTAGCTGGCGTAGGAGTTGTTGCTTCTCCGAATCTAGTCCGGCGCCATCTGCAATTTTATTGTCAGACTTGCATACATGCCGCACTCTACATGATACTTATCAATTGAGGCATATAATACCAGAGGAGGTCTTCTGGGGCTCCCCTGCTGTGGCTAGTGCGGCCTGAAGTTGGGCCTTGCACTCTTCCAGCTCCTGGGATAGTAGGGTATTCTTTTCTGTAAGAACCTGCATAACAAATGATCCTTAAATCAGTTATTCTAACTGTTTAAGTCTCGGGGGCTACTGGTATATATATAATCACCAAAATTTTCTTACCCGTATGTCCTTACATACTGCTCCGCGGCTCTGGTTAGACCATCTTGAGCAGCACGGAGATATGCGTCTCCCGAGTTAAAGGCCTCCAATGCCTCCAGAGATAGACAAGCGTCGCGAAGAACTATTCGGCGACACCGGTGGTTCATGGCACTCTCCACCTCGGAATTGGTGGCAGACAGCCTGTCCGCATCCTCTGTCGGAGGAGCATCCAGTGCGCGCCTCGTGTTCGCCTCTGCTTCTGGACCTGGCCTTGGAGCCTGGCTGGTGGAGGCGCGATTGGCAACCTCTCCGGATATAGTCCGGCGAGCCCTCTTCTTCCTAAAAAGGAGCACGGGCGTTATTATGCATCGTAAAAATAATACCTTGGAATAAGATGGTGCGCCTTACTGCTGCGTCAGTGTCTTGATCCGGACTGCGGATCTTTTTAGCATGCCCGCCCTCGCGGTCCCTTGTTGGCTGGTCGCCACAGGCTCGGCATCCCGCCTCGAGATCCTCCCCTGCAAAACACCATTGTATATAGTGATCAAAAATAAGCACAGGCGGATCATTTTCAAAGTATTGGGACTTCGGTCCCGGTTACCTATGAGGCTAGGAGCAGTCCAGGATAATCGGTTGTAATAGACACCAAGGCATTGTCGATGCTCAGTTGGTAAAATACCCCATCGATCAACTCCACAGATATGTACGGATCCTCTTGGGAGGCCGGGTCGAGGGACCGTTCCGGATCCTCGGGTTGTGGAGGAGGGCTGTTTATCTCCTTTATGGCCTGGCGCAGTTCCTGCGTCAAAATCACAAGATGAGATGCTTAATTGTGGGAATATGGAACGGATGGGCAAAAAGAAGTGTCCGCTTACCCAGTTTGGAGGATTGTACATAGAGAATCCGCCCTGTGGATTGACGTGGAGAAATTCCTCCTCTTCTCCCTTGTACAATGCGGACAAGATCTTCGTCAAGGCGACAACCGATTCCGGCCCCTTACGGCCGCAGCGGGTGACATCATCCTCCCCGTTGAAATCCCACATGGGGTGGCCTCTATACTTAAGCGGCTGCACCCCCCGCATAATGCATGTGGCCATGACCCCGATCATGGTCAGTCCGTAATGAGCTAACAACCTTATCCGGCTCATCAGGTAAAGGACGTCCTTGTCATTCTCCTTCTGAGGGCTCCATGGACGCCAGCTTAGGCGCTTCTTCAGGGGAGCGTTATCAAACTCAGGGAGGCCGATCCGGATAGGGTCCGGCAGGGGCACATCTTCCATATAAAACCATTCTGAGCGCCAGTCTTCGGACGCCTTCTTTGGAGTTCCGGATAGATATCCGGTCCCGGCGATGCGCCATACTTCGGCTCCGCCCACTTGATATATTGACCCCTCCTGAGAACGGGGTACGAGGCAGAACAACTTCTTCCACAACGCAAAATGAGCCTCACAGCCCAAAAACAGCTCGCAAAGGGCTACGAAGCCCGCGATATGCAATATGGAGGCTGGCGTAAGGTTGTGCAGCTGGAGGCCATAGAACTCCAGCAGCCCCCGGAGAAACGGATGAATTGGAAATCCGAGCCCTCTTATCAAATAAGGGACAAGGCATACCCGCTCTCCTTTGGAGGGATTAGGGACGCTCTCTGCTTGCTTTCCGCCATTGTAGGTGGCAAGCCCGGCTCGAACCGGGACCATGTAGGCTGGGGGAAGAAATCCTTTGGTTTGAAGCGTCACTAGCTCACTGTGTGGGATGGAACATCTCTCCCAATCTCCAGGCTGAGGACTGGGGGGGGGGGGGGGGCGAGAGGAGGAGCTGCGACGACTAGCCATGATGGAATGGATCTCTGTCGAGTGCGCTCTGATGAATGCTCGTGGGGGGAAGATGGTGCGATTTGGATCTAAATCCTCGCCTCTTTAATAGGCGGTTCATTTACGTAGCTAGGGGGGGAAATGTAAAAACACCCTGGCTTTTTGCATTCATTTGACACGTTGAAGAAGGTCATT
Organism: Aegilops umbellulata; assembly: GCA_032464435.1. NCBI lineage: Eukaryota > Viridiplantae > Streptophyta > Magnoliopsida > Poales > Poaceae > Aegilops > Aegilops umbellulata. The sequence continues at coordinate 212,157,262 of CP136056.1, read as the reverse complement.
ATTGGGCGTGGAAGCCAAGAAGCGCAATGTTCACAAGAAGCCGAACACTATTCAACAAGTACACGGGATTTGGAGAAGAACCCGCCTTGCAATGCCAAAGACAATCTGCGCGCCAGACTCGTCGTCATTGAAGCCTGGTTCGGGGGCTACTGAGGGAGTCCTGGATTAGGGGGTGTCCGGATAGCCGGACTATAACCTTTGGCCAGACTCTTGGACTATGAAGATACAAGATTGAAGACTTCGTCCCATGTCCAGATGGGACTTTCCTTGGCGTGGAGGGCAAGCTTGGCGATATGGATATGAAGATCTCCTTCCGTTGTAACCGACTTGGTGTAACCCTAGCCCTCTCCGGTGTCTATATAAACCGGGGAGTTTTAGTCCGTAGGACGAACAACAATCATACCATAGGCTAGCTTCTAGGGTTTAGCCTCTTTGATCTCGTGGTAGATCTACTCTTGTACTAACCATATCATCAATATTAATCAAGCAGGAGTAGGGTTTTACCTCTATCGAGAGGACCCTAACCTGGGTAAAAACATCGTATCCCTTGTCTCCTATTACCATCCGCCTAGACGCACAGTTCGGGACCCCCTACCCGAGATCCGCCGGTTTTAACACCGACACGGTGTGTTTGTTGAGATCGATGAATTGTGGGTTTATGATCAAGATTATCTATGAACAATATTTGAATCTTCTCTGAATTCTTTTATGTATGATTGGTTATCTTTGCAAGTCTCTTCGAATTATCAGTTTGGTTTAGCCTACTAGATTGGTTTTTGTTGCAATGGGGGAAGTGCTTAGCTTTGGGTTCAATCTTGCGGTGTCCTTTCCCAGTGACAGTAGGGGTAGCAAGGCACGTATAGTATTGTTGCCATTGAGTATAACAAGATGGGTTTTTTTATCATATTGCATGAATTTATCCCTCTACATCATGTCATCTTGCATAAGGCATTACTCTGTTTTCTTGAACTTAATACTCTAGATGCATGCTGGATAGCGGTCGATGAGTGGAGTAATAGTAGTAGATGCAGGCAGGAGTCGGTCTACTTGTCTCGGACATGATGCCTATATACATGATCATACCTAGATATTCTCATAACTATGCTCAATTCTGTCAATTGCTCAACAGTAATCCGTTCACCCACCGTAGAATACTTATGCTTTTGAGAGAAGCCACTAGTGAAATCTATGGCCTCCAAGTCTATCTTCATCATATTAATCTTCCATCACTTTAATATTGCCCTTACTTTTTTACTTTGCTTTTATTTTACTTTGCATCTTTATAACAAAAATACCAAAAAATATTATCTATCATCTCTATCAGATATCACTCTCGTAAGTGACCGTGAAGGGATTGACAACCCCTATTCGCGTTTGTTGCGAGGAGTTATTTGCTTTGTGTAGGTACGAGGACTCGCGCGTAGCCTCCTACTGGATTGATACCTTGGTTGTCAAAAACTGAGGGAAATACTTACGCTACTTTGCTGCATCATCCTTTCCTCTTCAAGGAAATCCAACGCAGTGCTCAAGAGGTAGCAAGAAGAATTTCTGGCGCCGTTGCCGGGGAGTCTACGCAAAAGTCAACATACCAAGTACCCATCACAATCCCTTATCTCTCGCATTACATTATTTGCCATTTGCCTCTCGTTTTCCTCTCCCCCACTTCACCCTTGCTGTTTTATTCGCCCTCTCTTTTCCGTTTGCCTTTTTTTTGCTTGCTTTTTGTTTGCTCGTGTGTTGGATTGCTTGTTTGTCACGATGGCTCTACCTAGATTTGGTGATCTTCACCTTAAAAGGTTAGAAGAGATCGAAAGCAACGTTAGGAGTTTTATGGTTTTGCAATTTGAGCATAATAATTTCTTTAGAAATGAGCTTAAGGAACAAAAAAGTTTTATGAGTTATATGAATAAAGAGCTCGATGATATGTCTAAAGAATTTGATGGTATAAGATCCCAAATTGCTCGTCTTGAGAAGTTGACTGCTGAAATTTTGGATAAGCAGGCTACCTTAGTCAATAAGATGGCCGCTAAACTGGATTTCTATGAAAATAAAGATGAAGATCTAAAAGTTATTGATGTGTCCCCTATTAAATCTTTGTTTTGTAATATGAATCTTGATAATGATGGTACTGAATATGATCCACCTTTACCTAGAAGGCGTTCCAAGAATTCAGAGTTTTTAGATCTTGATGATGAAATTGATAAAAGTGGGATTGAAGGAAGCAAAACCCTAGATGTTTCTAAACCCACTATTTTGGATTTCAAGAAATTTAATTATGAAAGTTGCTCTTTAATTGATTGTATTTCCTTGTTGCAATCCGTGCTAAATTCTCCTCATGCTTATAGTCAAAATAAAGCCTTTACCAAACATATCATTGATGCCTTGATGCAATCTTATGGAGAAAAACTCGAGTTGGAAGTTTCTATCCCTAGAAAACTTTATGATGAGTGGGAACCAACTATTAAAATTAAGATTAAGGATCATGAATTTTATGCTTTATGTGATTTGGGTGCTAGTGTTTCCACTATTCCCAAAACTTTGCGCGATTTGCTAGATTTCCGTGATTTTGATGATTGCTCTCTAAACTTGCACCTTGCGGATTCCACTATTAAGAAACCTATGGGAAGAATTAATGATGTTCTTATTGTTGTAAATAGGAATTATGTGCCCATAGATTTTATCGTTCTTGATATAGAGTGTAATCCTTCATGTCCTATTATTCTTGGTAGACCTTTCCTTAGAACGATTGGTGCAATTATTGATATGAAGGAAGGGAATATTAGATTCCAATTTCCATTAAATTAAGGCACGGAAAACTTCCCTAGAAATAAAATAAAATTACCATATGAATCTATCATGAGAGCCACTTATGGATTGCCTACCAAAGATGGCAATACCTAGATCTATCCTTGCTTTTATGCCTAGCTAGGGGCGTTAAACGATAGCGCTTGTTGGGAGGCAACCCAATTTTATTTTTAGTTTTTTTTGCTTATTCTTCTGTTTAGGAATAAATCTTAGATCTAGCCTCTGGTTAGATGTGTTTTTATGTTTTAATTAGTGTTTGTGCCAAGTTAAACCTATAGGATCTTCTTGGATGATAGTTATTTGATCTTGCTGTAATTTCCAGAAACTTTCTGTTCACGAAAACAATTGTTAAAAATCACCAGAACGTGATAAAATAGTGATTCCAATTGATTCTGATCAATAAACAAATTTCCTAGGTCTTCCTATTTTGACTGATGTTTTGGAGTTCTAGAAGTTTGCGTGTCGGGGCGGACGGGCGTCCCCCCGCGAGCACCTATGGGGCCGGAGCCCCTTTCGTTGTCCGGCGAGGGGGGCGGAGGGAGCGCGGAGAGCAGATCGAAGCGAGCACACGGGCGGTTTACCCAGGTTCGGGCCGCGATGGACGCGTAAAACCCTACTCCTGCTTAGTTGTATTGAACTGGGGAGCTCGGGAGCTTGGGGAGCTAGCTGCACCGAGCGTATGGCTGTCTGGATGCCGAGTCTCCGAACCCCGGAATCCCTTGCGGAACCCCTTCTACGTTGCACACGGGCCTCCTTTTATAGCGCAAAGGGGTCACCGACAGGTGTCAACGTAAGAGAAAGGGGTAAAAGTGTAAAAAGGGTGGCAGCTGTAATAGTGCGGGAACGGTGGCGCTACAGTGTGGCACAGTGTTATCATACCTACTTCTGACGGTAGGGGACAAGGGCATTAAATGCCCGTCACGGTCGCCCGGACAGCACCGAGGCGGACCGTTAGGTGCGCCACCGTTCGCCACGATGGCGGCTGCATGCCACCGCATGCCCCAGGCTGCGCGGTGCCTCGCCACGTGCCCTCGGGGGAAGCCCCGGAGCGACGCGTGGCGGGCGAGCTGGAGCGCAGTCTTGAGGTGGCGATCTTGCCGCGGCAAGTGGCTTGCCGCGGGGGTCGTCTTCCTGTGCCTGATAGCGTGCCAGCTATCAGGCCTCGCCGGGGCGTTTGGCGCGCCACGGCGGGCTTCTCTTGTGGCGTCTGGGTTCGGCCTTCCCGACAAGCTCCTCTTGTCGGGGGCTCGATCTTCTGTCTCGTTATACTTTGTTCCTGGATGGCCTTACATGGGCTCAGTCGTCCCGGCAAGCTCCTCTTGCCGGGGTCTCGTCTTCTTGGCCCGGCAAGCTCCTCTTGCCGGGGGCCTTGTCTTCTTGGCCCGGCAAGCTCCTCTTGCCAGGGGCCTTGTCTTGAATGCTTGGTCTTCCCTTGGCGCTTCCGGGGCGGGCCTTGCCGCAGGGTGCCACAACTGCCCGTGCACAAGTCTGGGGTACTAAGGTACCCCTACTTTAGTACACCGACAGGAGCCCCCGGGCCTGGGCCACACATGGTGCCGAGCGTTGTTGGGCCAGGCCCTAACGGTGCACGGGCACGCATGGCCTTGGTCGCGCTGCTCCTTAACTCCGCATCCGCCGCGCCTTCCCCAGGCGGCGCGCGCTTACCGCGGCGTCGTGGGGGCGAAAACGCCCGTTCCCTCTTTAAGTGGAGGGAGGTGCGGAGGCGCGGCTCAATAAATGAACGGTGGTGGGGCGCGGTTTTCGAGGCGTCCGTTCCCCATAGTCACGGGACGGGGAGAGGTCGTCCCACCCGCCGCCTCGGTTCTGTGCGCCCACCACGCGGTCAGTCGCGGCGGCGGAGGCAGGTAGTCGGGCCGGCGCGGGCCGATGCAGTGGGTCGGCCCCAGTCGCCTGCCCTTCCTCCGCTTCTATTGGAGGAGCGGGGCGGCCGCGGTCCCACTCCGCTCCTTTATAAGGAGCGAGAGGGGGCGACGGAAATACGCACTCCATCTCCTTCCTCCTTCTGCTTCTGGTTTCCCTCCCCCATCTGCGATGGAGGGGGGGAACCCTGGTTCTTCTTCGATTGCCGCGAGGGTGTCTGCTCGGCAACGCGCCCCTCCTCCCCTTGCGCCCGCGGCGGCGGAGCCGATCGTCGGGGGAAGAGGGAGAGGGCGAGGTCGCGGACGAGGTCGTGGACGGGGCCGAGGCGCTCGGGGCGGACGGATCGGTGCGCCGCCCTCGCCCCCGCCAGCGGCTCCGTTCCTTCCTGCGGTCCATCTCGGGGACGACCCCTGTGAGTTCATTATCAGGCTGCGCCGGGCACCTCGTCGCCACCTCCGGCTTCCCGCTCCATTCGCGAACGTGTTGGAGGTGGAGCAGCCTGAGACGCTGAACCTGCGCATGAGGGGCTGCGGGATCAGCGGGACGCGAGTCCACGTCGAGTCCCGAGCCCCCGGCGTGGTGTGTCTGGGCCGCGGGTGGAAGACGTTCGCCTGGATACACAGCTTGACGGAGGGGTTCACCCTCCACTTCAAGCTAGTGGGGGTGGACCTCCTCTCCGTCAAGGCCTTCGGGGGCCTCGGTATCCGGGCCCGGTGCTGCGAAGATAGCTCCTCCGACAGCGAAGGCTCCTCCTCGAGCGAGAGTGACGAGGAGGGGAGCGACAGCGACGACGAGGGGAGCAGCCACCGGGATGACGGGTACGACTAGGCGTCGGTCGCAGCTCCGGGTGGCGCCGGCGGCCCCGTCGACCGCGCCGGGCTCCGTGAACTCCCCGGGGTCGTCTCCTTGGGCGAATGGCGTAGGGGGGGCTGCTGAGGAGGACAGAGGGCGGACGTCGAAGGCCGCGAAGTCGGAGTACGGGCCGACTTCGACAGCCGGCTGACGCTCCGGTGCCTCGTGTTCCAGATGCGCCCCAGACGCCGTCATCACCCTTGCTCTCGGTGACGACCACCGGGGTCTTCTCTTCGGCCCGGCAAGCTCCTCTTGCCGGGGGGGGGCTTGATCTCCTCGGGCGGCCGGAGCGGCGAGGCTGCGGAAGAGGAAGAGGCTGGCGGCAAGGCCGCTGCCTCATCTTCCAGCTCTGCCTCCGGCGCCTCCGTCTTCTTCAGCCTCCGGAGACCCCCGGGCGGAGCCCCCGGATCTTCTCTTGGTGTCTTCTGCGACCCGTAGCTCATCTAGGCGCCCCTTTCGCCCTCTTCGCCTACTTGCCCTACCTCCTGAGGAGAGAGACAAGAAAGGGATTACGGGCACCTTATCTCTTTTCAGCTTGTAAGCCTTCGGGCCTTAGTTGCGTTTAAGCCTTGTAATCCCTCTTTTCATGTTTTTCATTCTCTCTGAACTGTACCTGAGTGGAATGTTTTTAATGAAAAGGGGATGTTTGCCGGATCATTTGTCTCGCGGGTGGAAACCGCGGTAAGGAACGAATCCTTTACATCGTTAAGATAGACAGTTCTCGCCCGGCAACAGGCCCAGCCGCTCCCCCGCACTGCTCGACCTTTCTCACGCCCTTGGCGGAGGCGGGGAGCAGGCGGGTTCCGGCCCCTCGCTTCCCTCCCTCTTGCTGCCGCGGCTGCTATCGAAACGGGCCCCAGGAACGCGCTCTGGGGCTTGCCGCTAAGAGAGCACGGTAGCTTTCCAGGAGGAAAGGAGGCTTTCAAATCCCACAGTCCATAAGAGAATGCATGATGAGGGATGCAAAAACTTATCTGAGGTTGCAGCCCCCGGCGACTCTGGCTCACCGGGGCGTAGGTGTTGGCTCGTCCTTCTCCTCTTCCTTGTCCTTGAGCGGCCCGGCAAGGACATTCGATTCCTGCGAGCCAAAGGGAAAGGACGGGAAAAAGACGCGGACTCGACCTCTAAGTTAGGGGTTAGCGACAGTTAGGAACTGACAACCCTAACCAAGGACGAGACTCTGACTCAGCATGCATGCTAAAATCTAGGGCGCCAGCGCTTCTTTATCTTCGGCCAGGGGCTTCGCCTGGCTTTGTACGAGGGCTTAAATGCAACATCGGCAAGGCCTGCACAAACCGGTGGTTGCCGGAGCGGATCACGGCAACCGCGCCTTATGGGCGAGACTTGCGAAGATGCTCTATGTTCCCAGGAGTTGCTCACTGGTAGGCCCTCTTCGGTCTTGAGGCGGACAGCGCCGGGCCTCGCGACTCGTCTCACCCGATAAGGGCCTTCCTGCTTCGGCGTCGACTTGTTATAATTCTTGGCCGACTGAACGTGCCTAAGAACAAGGTCGCCTAACAGGGCAACTTTATCTGGTGCCAGGGGCTTCGCCTGGCTTTGTACAAGGGGTTACATGCAGCAGCGGCAAGGCCTGTACAAACCGATGGTTGCCGGAGCGGATCACGGCAACCGCGCCTAGTGGGCGGAACTCGCGAAGATGCTCTGTATTCCCAGGAGTTGCTCGCTGGTAGGCCCTCTTCGGTCTTGAGGCGGACAGCGCCGGGCCTCGCGACTCGTTCCACCCGACAAGGGCCTTCCTGCTTCGGCGTCAACTTGTTATAATTCTTGGCCGACTGAACGTGCCTAAGAACAAGGTCGCCTAACAGGGCAACTTTATCTGGCGCCAGGGGCTTCGCCTGGCTTTGTACAAGGGGTTACATGCAGCAGCGGCAAGGCCTGTACAAACCGATGGTTGCCGGAGCGGGTCACGGCAACCGCGCCTTACGGGTGAAACTTGCGAAGATGCTCTATGTTCCAGGAGTTGCTCACTGGTACGCCTTCTTCGGTCTCGAGGCGGACAGCGCCAGGCCTCGTGACTTGCCTCACCCGATAAGGTCCTTCCCACTTTGGCGTCAACTTGTTGGAATTCTTGGCCGACTGAGCGCGCCGAAGAACAAGGTCGCCCTCCTCGAGACTCCTGGCCTTGACCTTGCGGCTATGGTAGCGACGCAAGGCTTGCTGGTATCGAGCGGCTCGTACCGCAGCCTGGAGACGTCCTTCCTCAAGGAGCAGCGCGTCATCTTGGCGCAGCCGCTCTTGCTCGAGCTCATCATAAGCGAGCACCCGAGGAGATCCGTATACGAGTTCCGTGGGGATAACTGCCTCCGCTCCATAGACTAGAGCGAAAGGTGTCTGTCCGGTGGCTCGACTTGGTGTCGTCCTGATTGACCAAAGAGCCGCCGGCAGCTCCTCAATCCAATTTCTTCCGCACTTGTGCAGCCTATCGAAGGTCCTGGTCTTGAGTCCGCGCAGCACTTCAGCGTTGGCCCTTTCTGCTTGACCGTTGCTCCTGGGGTGAGCAACCGAAGCGAAACAGACCTTGGCGCCGAGATCCTGGGCGTATTGCATGAAGGCGCGACTTGTAAATTGTGTCCCGTTGTCGGTGATGACCCTGTTGGGGATTCCGAAACGGCAGACGATCGACCGGAAGAACTTGACTGCTGACTGCGCGGTCACCTTCCTTACTGGCTCCACTTCTGGCCACTTCGTGAACTTGTCGATTGCAACGTACAAGTACTCGAAGCCCCCGACGGCTCGGGGAAAAGGGCCGAGGATATCGAGCCCCCAGACCGAGAAGGGCCAGGACAAAGGGATTGTTTGGAGAGCTTGAGCTGGCTGATGAATCTGTTTTGCATGGAACTGGCACGCTTCACACTTGGTTACTAGTGCAGTTGCATCTTGGAGGGCTTCTTGCCAGAAGAACCCTTGCCGGAAGGCTTTCCCGACAAGTGCTCTTGCGCCAATGTGATGGCCGCATATGCCTCCGTGTATCTCTGCCAACAGCTTCTGTCCGTCTTCCCTGGAGATGCACTTCAATCTGACACCGTTGAGTCTCCTTCTGTACAGCTCGTTGTCCACGAACTGGTACATACTTGACTGCCTGGTGATCTTCTCCACCTCTTCTGGGTCGTCGGGAAGTTCTCCAGTTTGCAGAAAACGGACAATCTGCCGTGCCCATGCCGGAGCCCGGGGCTCGACGGCAAGGACTAAAGGCATGAAGGCCGCTGCGGGGACCCCGGCTTCTACGGCAAGAACCTCTGGTTCAGCCGGAGCCGGTGATCCCCCGGCAAGCTTGCCGGGGCAAAGCTTGTCGGGAACCTCTGCTTCCACTGGACGGACCCTCGGACCCGCAGGAGCGGACTGTTCCTCAGCGTTCGGATTGTTGATCCGCTCGCCGGAGCAAGGCTCATCGGGGACACCTGCTTCGACTGGACGGATCCTCGGATCCGCAGGAGCGGGCTGTCCCTCGGCGTTCAGGCTGCTGATCAGCTCGCTGGGGCGAGGCTTACCGGGGACACCGGCTTCGACTGGACGGATCCTGGGATCCGCAGGAGCGGGCTGTCCCCCGGCGTTCTGGTTGTTGATCTTGGGGACCTTGGCGGCGGTCTCAGGGAGGTCCGCCTGCGAGTAGTCGCCGGAGACCAACTTCCTTTTCTTGGACTGCCCAACTGATGGTGTAACGGATGGTTGAGTCAGCTTGAGCAAGAAGGTCCCTGGTTCCACAGGTAACTTCAGCGAAGCACACTTCGAAAGGCCGTCTGCTATCTCATTCTGAGCTCTCGCGACGTGCTCCATTTGCAGCCCTTCAAAGTGTTCTTCCAGCTTCCTCACTTCATCGACGTAAGCTTCCATCAGAGGGCTCTGGTAGCTCTTGTTGACTTGCCGGACCACCAGTTGAGAATCTCCCCGCACGATCAGCTTTCTGATCCCAAGTTCGGCCGCAATCCTGAGGCCGGCGAGCAAGCCTTCATACTCAGCAGTATTGTTGGTAGCTTGCTCTCTTGGGAAGTGCATCTGGATAACATACTTGAGGTGCTCTCCGGTGGGCGCGATGAGTACCACGCCAGCACCGGCGCCTTGCAGCGAGAAGGCACCATCGAAGTACATTACCCACTCGCTTGTTGCTCCTTGTACGGGTGCGCTTGTTTCTTGGCCTTCTCCATCTGGCGTCGGGGTCCACTCAGCTATGAATTCTGCCAAAGCTCGGCTCTGTATGGTTGAAGTACTTTCAAACTTGAGCCCAAAGCTCGACAGCTCCAGCGCCCACTCGACGATCCTGCCTGTTGCCTCTGGATTGTGCAATATCCTCTTCAGCGGAAAGCGAGTGACTACTGTTATCTCATGCGCTTGGAAGTAATGGCGCAGCTTTCTCGAGGCCATGAGGAGGCCGAAAAGCAATTTCTGCACCCCGGAGTATCTTGATCTAGCCCCCTGCAAGAGGGAACTTACAAAATACACCGGGCGCTGCACCATCTTCTTCCGCGCTCCATCCTGTTCCTGCGCAGGGTGGCCCTTGTCGGGGCCAGAGCTTGCTGGAGCAGCCCCCCGCTCGTCGCTGGACTCGCTTGTAGGTGGTATAGGCTCCTCGTCGGCCTCCCTCTCCGCCACTAACGCAGCACTAACCACCTGGTTGGTTGCCGCTAGGTATAGCAACAACTTCTCCTGTGGTCTAGGTGCGACAAGTATTGGAGTGGAGGATAGGTACCTTTTCAAATCTTGCAGCGCCGCCTCCGCTTCTGGAGTCCACTGCATGGGGCCTGCCTTCTTCAAGATTTTAAAGAAGGGCAGGGCGCGTTCTGCAGACCTTGAAATGAACCGACTGAGGGCGGCCACACAACCGGCAAGCTTTCTGACGTCCTTGACGCGCTCAGGGGCCTTGATTTGCTCGATGGCTTTGATCTTGTCGGGGTTAGCTTCAATCCCCCTCTGTGACACAAAGAACCCGAGAAGCTTGCCGGAGGGGACTCCGAAAACGCACTTCTCGGGGTTCAGCTTGAGCTGTATCTTGCGCAGGTTCTGAAATGTCTCTTCCAGATCTTGGACCAGGGTTTCCTTGCTCCTGCTCTTCACCACGATGTCATCCATGTAGGCCTCCACGTTCCTATGGATCTGCGGCTCGAAGGCAGAGTGCACTACCCTTGCAAACGTTGATCCCGCATTCTTCAGTCCAAACGGCATGCGTATGAAGCAATAGGTGCCGCACGGAGTGATAAATGCGGTCTTCTCTTCATCTTCCTTGGCCATAAAGACTTGGTGGTATCCTGAATATGCATCAAGAAAAGAGAGTAGCTCACATCCGGCAGTGGAGTCAACAATCTGGTCAATGCGCGGCAAGGGAAATGGGTCTTTGGGACATGCTTTATTCACGTCGGTGAAGTCTATGCACAGTCTCCACTTCCCATTGGCTTTGCGCACGACGACCGGATTGGCCAGCCACGTTGGATGGATCACACCTCTCACTAGGCCTGCTGCCTCTAGCTTCTTGATCTCTTCGCTGATGAATTCCTGGCGCTCCACGGCTTGCTTTCTTACTTTCTGCTTGACGGGTCGCGCGTGAGGACAGACAGCGAGCTTGTGCTCAATCACCCTCCTGGGAACACCGGGGATGTCGGACGGTTGCCATGCAAACACGTCGTCATTCGCCCGCAGGAAGGCGACGAGCGCGCTTTCCTATTTGCTGTCAAGCGTGGCACTGATGGTGAAGGTACCGCCAGTGCCGTCCTCCTTGGCGGACACCTTCTTGGTTGCCGGAGGAGCGGTCATTCCCTTCCTGTACTTGCCGGCGGAGCTCGATGGAACGTCCTCGACGGCGGCGCAGCACTCCGAAGAGGTGCGGTTGCCGGAGTGGGCCCCAGAGCACTTACCGGGCTTGGTCTTTGTCTTCTTCCCTCCGGGGGCTTCTGCGGCGAGTGTGTCCTTCTCTGCCGCGGCTGCTACATCCCGGTAGATCTTGTCGGCGCAGATAAGCGCATCCTTTTTGTCGCCATGGACAGTGATGACGCTTATCGGCCCCGGCATCTTGAGTACGTTGTAGGCGTGGTGGGAAGCCGCCATGAACTTGGCGAGAGCGGGACGGCCGAGGATCCCATTGTATGGTAACGGGATATCGGCGACGTCGAACGTGATACGCTCAGTCCTGAAGTTAAGCTCGCCGCCAAAGGTCACCGGCAGAGTGATCTTCCCCTTGGGCTTGCTCCTCCCCGGGTTAATCCCTTGGAAGGATCCGGTCTCTTCGAGCTCGCCATCTGGGATCTGGAGTTTCTTGATCACAGCGGAGGAGATCAAGTTCAGCCCGGCCCCGCCGTCTACCAACATTTTGGTGACCTTGAGGTTGCGGATGGTGGGTGAGACCAGCATCGGCAAGCACCCGACCGCGGTTGTGCGGTCGGGGTGGTCCTCAAGATCGAAAATGATGGGCGTGCTGGACCATTTGAGGAGCCTGCGCGACTCCACGGGCGGCTCTGCTGCGTTCACCTCTCGCGCCCACCGCTTAAGCTGGCGGTGGGAGGTGTGCAGAGAGGCGCCGCCGTCAACGCAAAGGACCTCCGTGGCCTTCTGGAACTCCTGCTCGCTGTTATCTTCGTCTTCCACGTCTTCGTCGTCGTCTTCGTCATCCTCGTCGCGGCCCCGGGGAGGCCGATCGCCTTGCCGCTGCTTGGCTTTGCCGCGGCGTCCTCCCCGGCCGACGGGCGGCCGCTTCTTGCTTGGTTCGCCACCCCCACCTTGGGCCTTCCGCTTGTCGCGCCTCTCGTACTCAGCTTTCTGCTGCACGACGAGGTACTCGACGCTTTTGCAGTTGGAGAGATCGTGGCCCTTGGTGCGGTGGATCTTGCAGTATTGCTTGTCGGAGCCGTCCTGCTTGTCCGCTGCCGCCACGGGGGCAGGCTCCTTGCCGGAGCCGCCAGCCTGCGTTTGCTTGGCGGGAGCCTCCTTGCCGGACCCCTCGACGGCAAGCACCTCTTTCCTATTCTTCCTCCTATTATTCCGCCGCTGGCTCCTCTTCGCCGGGGCGGTGTCGTCACTATCGCTTTCTCCTGCGCCAGCATCCTCCCCGGGGAGTTTCCTCCCCTCCTCCGCGCGCGCGCACTTGTCAGCCAAGGCATATAGCTCGCTGACGTCCCAGATCTTGGTCATGGCCATCTCTTCACGCATGCGGCGGTTACGCACGTTCTGGTGGAACGCGCTGATAACGGCGGCAGGGTGAACGTCGGGGATGTTGCGATGCACGCGGCTGAAGCGCTGGATGTACTTGCGCAGGGGTTCTCCTTCCTTCTGGGCTAGGATGTGGAGGTCGCTATCCTGGCCATGAGGTTTGTGGCCGCCTGTGAAGGCGCCAACAAACTGATGGCAAAGATCCGCCCAGGAAGAGATGGAGCCTTCCGGCAAGTGCATAAGCCACGAACGAACGTTCGGCTTAAGCACGAGCGGGAAGTAGTTCGCCAATATCCTCTCGTCGCGCCCCCCGGCAGCTTGTACAGCAATTGTGTAGATGCTGAGAAACTCCGAGGGGTGCGTCCTGCCGTCGTACTTCTCCGGTACGTCGGGCTTGAAGTTCTTCGTGCTGGGCCACCGGACGCGTCGCAGCTCGCGGGTGAACGCAGGGCAACCTGCCGCGTACGGTAAGTCACCTGGTTCACCGGGCGCGTACGCGTCGACAGCGTTCCCAGCCCGCTGGTCTGATTGCCGCCGAGTTTCTCGGCGGCGCTCAATCCTTGTTCGAGCGTCTTCTTGCTGCCGCTCGCCGAGGACTTGGCGCTGGTCCCGGCGAGTCCGCGGGTCCGACGATGCTGTGGAGCCGTCGTCGGCGTTGTCCCAGCGGGGCGGCGTCTTCTGCTTCTGCGCCGGGGAGTGCATGGTGGTCGCACCTCCGGCGGTCTTGTCGCCGTCGGCCTTCGTCTTCTCGACCTGCCGGGGCCGCGAGGTCGCCGGCCGCTGCGGCGTGTCGTTGTTGGCGAAGGCGATCAGGCTCTGGATGGTGGCCCTCCAGCTTTCGGCCTTGCCAGCCGCTGGAGGGTAGTCGAGGAGCAGTTGCGCTCTCGCGAGCGCTTCTGCCGGAGTGGAGGGGAGCGGGGGCGAGTGGCGCGAGGAGCGGGATGCGCTCGGACTCCTAACAATGTTAGAAAGAGCGGGGTCCCTCCCCGGCGCCTTCGCCTTGCCCGGGTCCGGACGAGGGCCCGTGGCGTCCCGCGAACCTCCTGTTTGCCCTTGTTCCAGCAAGCGGATGCCACCTCCCGTGGCCTGGCGCTGCTGGGTCGTCGTTTGAAGGGACGGATGCGGCGCGTCCTCGGAGGCCGAGGCTCGGTCGTCCGCCCTGTTCTTGGATTTGGTGGCACCGCGAGTGTTCTCGCCGGTGGCCACCCCTCCGACGGCGTCTCCCCCGCCCACCGTTGGCTCCGGTAGCGGTGGGAGTGACGCCGACGGGCCCGCGGCCTCCGAAGGCTTCTTCTTCGGGGCCATGGTGTTGATGAAGCTAGCGAGTTCGGAGAAGCTGACGAAGAGCGCGCTCGCGTGAACGCAGGATCTGATCCGCACAACCTCGACGCAGCCCCCTACCTGGCGCGCCAAAGATGTCGGGGCGGACGGGCGTCCCCCCGCGAGCACCTATGGGGCCGGAGCCCCTTTCGTTGTCCGGCGAGGGGGGCGGAGGGAGCGCGGAGAGCAGATCGAAGCGAGCACACGGGCGGTTTACCCAGGTTCGGGCCGCGATGGACGCGTAAAACCCTACTCCTGCTTAGTTGTATTGAACTGGGGAGCTCGGGAGCTTGGGGAGCTAGCTGCACCGAGCGTATGGCTGTCTGGATGCCGAGTCTCCGAACCCCGGAATCCCTTGCGGAACCCCTTCTACGTTGCACACGGGCCTCCTTTTATAGCGCAAAGGGGTCACCGACAGGTGTCAACGTAAGAGAAAGGGGTAAAAGTGTAAAAGGGGTGGCAGCTGTAATAGTGCGGGAACGGTGGCGCTACAGTGTGGCACAGTGTTATCATACCTACTTCTGACGGTAGGGGACAAGGGCATTAAATGCCCGTCACGGTCGCCCGGACAGCACCGAGGCGGACCGTTAGGTGCGCCACCGTTCGCCACGATGGCGGCTGCATGCCACCGCATGCCCCAGGCTGCGCGGTGCCTCGCCACGTGCCCTCGGGGGAAGCCCCGGAGCGACGCGTGGCGGGCGAGCTGGAGCGCAGTCTTGAGGTGGCGATCTTGCCGCGGCAAGTGGCTTGCCGCGGGGGTCGTCTTCCTGTGCCTGATAGCGTGCCAGCTATCAGGCCTCGCCGGGGCGTTTGGCGCGCCACGGCGGGCTTCTCTTGTGGCGTCTGGGTTCGGCCTTCCCGACAAGCTCCTCTTGTCGGGGGCTCGATCTTCTGTCTCGTTATACTTTGTTCCTGGATGGCCTTACATGGGCTCAGTCGTCCCGGCAAGCTCCTCTTGCCGGGGTCTCGTCTTCTTGGCCCGGCAAGCTCCTCTTGCCGGGGGCCTTGTCTTCTTGGCCCGGCAAGCTCCTCTTGCCAGGGGCCTTGTCTTGAATGCTTGGTCTTCCCTTGGCGCTTCCGGGGCGGGCCTTGCCGCAGGGTGCCACAACTGCCCGTGCACAAGTCTGGGGTACTAAGGTACCCCTACTTTAGTACACCGACATTGCGTTAGTTACAGATTACTACAGACTGTTCTATTTTTGACAAATTCTGTTTTTTGTGTGTTGTTTGCTTACTTTGATGAATCTATGGCTAGCAAAATAGTTTATAAACCATATAGAAGTTGGAATACAGTAGTTTTAACACTTATATAAATAAATAATGAGTTCATTATAGTACCTTGAAGTGGTCTTTTGTTTTCTTTCGCTAACGGAGCCCACGAGATTTCTGTTGAGTTTTGTGTTGTGAAGTTTTCAAGTTTTGGATGAAATCTTTTTATGGATTATGGAACAAGGAGTGGCAAGAGCCTAAGCTTGGGGATGCCCATGTCACCCCCAAGATAATCTAAGGACACCAAAAAGTCAAAGCTTGGGGAAGCCCCGGAAGGCATCCCCTCTTTTGTCTACTTCCATCGGTAACTTTACTTGGAGCTATATTTTTATTCACCACATGATATGTGTTTTGCTTGGAGCGTCTTGTATGATTTGAGTCTTTTATTTTTAGTTTACCACAATCATCCTTGCTGTACACACCTTTTGAGATAGCCATACATGAATTGGAATTTATTAGAATACTCTATGTGCTTCACTTATATCATTTGAGTTATATAGTTTTGCTCTAGTGCTTCACTTATATCTTTTAGAGCACGGTGGTGGATTTGTTTTAAAGAAACTATTGATCTCTCATGCTTAACTTAGATTATTTTGAGATTCTTAAATAGCATGGTAATTTTCTTAAATAATCTTAATATGCTAGGTATACAAAAATAGTAAAAACTTTCTTATGAGTGTGTTGGATACTAAGAAAAGTTTGATGCTTAATGATTGTTTTGAGATATGGAGGTAATAATATCAAAGTCGTGCTAGTTGAGTAGTTATGAATTTGAGAAATGCTTGTGTTCAAGGTTGCAAGTCCCGTAGCATGCATGTATGGTAAATGTTATGTAACAAATTTGAAACATGAGGTGTTCTTTGATTGTCCTCCTTATGGGTGGCGGTCGAGGACGAGCAATGGTATTTTCCTACCAATCTATCCCCCTAGGAGCAAGCGCGTAGTTCTTTGGTTTTTGACGGCTTGTGGATTTTTGCAATAAGTATGTGAGTTCTTTATGACTAATGTTGATTCCATGGATTATACGCACTCTCACCCTTCCATCATTGCTAGCCTCTTCGGTACCGTGCATTGCCCTTTCTCACATCGAGAGTTGGTGCAAACTTCCCCGGTGCATCCAAACCCCGTGATATGATACGCTCTTTCACACATAAACCTCCTTATATCTTCCTCAAAACATCCACCATACCTACCTATTATGGCATTTCCATAGCCATTCCGAGATATATTGCCATGCAACTTTCCACCATTCCGTTTATCATGACACATTCATCATTGTCATATTGCTTAGCATGATCATGTAGTTGACATAGTATTTGTGGCAAAGCCACCGTTCATAATTCTTTCATACATGTAACTCTTGGTTCATTGCATATCCCGGTACACTGCCGGAGGCATTCATATAGAGTCATACTTTGTTCTAGTATCGAGTTGTAATCATTGAGTTGTAAATAAATAGAAGTGTGATGATCATCATTTTCTAGAGCATTGTCCCAAGTGAGGAATAAAAAAGAGAGAGAGAGAAAGGCCATAAAAAAAGAAAGGCCATAAAAAAATGAGAGAAAAAGAGAGAAGGTACAATGCTACTATCCTTTGCCACACTTGTGCTTCAAAGTAGCACCATAATCTTCATGATAGAGAGTCTCTTGTTTTGTCACTTTCATATACTAGTGGTAATTTTTCATTATAGAACTTGGCTTGTATATTCCAACAATGGGCCTCCTCAAGTGCCCTAGGTCTTCGTGAGCAAGCAAGTTGGATGCACACCCACTTAGTTTGTTTTGTTGAGCTTTCATACATTTATAGCTCTAGTGCATCCGTTTCATGGCAATCCGTACTCCTTGCATTAACATCAATCGATGGGCATATCCATAGCTCATTGATTAGCCTCGTTGATGTGAGACCTTCTCCTTTTTTGTCTTCTCCACATAACCCCCATCATCATATTCTATTCCACCCATAGTGCTATGTCCATGGCTCGCGCTCATATATTGCATGAAACTTTATAAGTTTGAGATTACTAAAGTATGAAACAATTGCTTGGCTTGTCATCGGGGTTGTGCATGATGAGAGCATTCTTGTGTGACGAAAATGGAGCATGACTAAACTATATGATTTTGTAGGGATGAACTTTCTTTGGCCATGTTATTTTGAGAGGACATAATTGCTTAGTTAGTATTCTTGAAGTATTATTATTTTTATGTCAATATGAACTTTTATCTTGAATCTTTCGGATCTGAATATTCATACCACAATTAAGAAGAATTACATTGAAATTATGCCAAGTAGCACTCCACATCAAAACTTCTGTTTTTATCATTTACCTACTCGAGGACGAGCAGGAATTAAGGTCGGGGATGCCTGATACGTCTCCAACGTATCTATAATTTTGGATTTCACCATGCTATATTATCTACTGTTTTGGACATTATTGGGCTTTATTTTCCACTTTAATATTATTTTTGGGACTAACCTATTAACCAGAGGCCCAGCCCAGAATTGCTGTTTTTTTGCCTATTTCAGAATTTCAAAGAAACGGAATATCAAACGGAGTCCAAACGGAATGAAACCTTCGGGAACGTGATTTTCTCACCGAATATGATCCAGGAGACTTGGACCCTACGTCAAGAAAGCCAGGAGGTGGGCACGAGGTAGGGGGCGCGCCCTCCCCCCAGGCGTGCCCTCCACCCTCGTGGGCCCCACCTTGCTCCACCGACGTACTTCTTCCTCCTATATATACCTACGTACCCCCAAACGATCAGATACGGATCCAAAAACCTAATTCCACCGCCGCAACCTTCTGGACCCACGAGATCCCATCTTGGGGCCTATTCCAGAGCTCCGCCGGAGGGGCATCCATCATGGAGGGCTTGTACTTCATCACCATAGCCCCTCCGATGAAGTGTGAGTAGTTTACCTTAGACCTTCGGGTCTGTAGTTAGTAGCTAGATGGCTTCTTCTCTCTTTTTGGATCTCAATACAATGTTCTCCCCCTCTCTCGTGGAGATCTACTCGATGTAATCTTCTTTTTGCGGTGTGTTTGTTGAGACCAATGAATTGTGGGTTTATGATCAAGATTATCTATGAACAGTATTTGAATCTTCTATGAGTTCTTTATGTATGATTGGTTATCTTTGCAAGTCTCTTCGAATTATCAGTTTGGTTTGGCCTACTAGATTGGTTTTTCTTGCAATGGGAGAAGTGCTTAGCTTTGGGTTCAATCTTGCGGTGTCCTTTCCCAGTGACAGTAGGGGCAGCAAGGCACGTATAGTATTATTGCCATCAAGGATAACAAGATGGGTTTTTTTATCATATTGCATGAATTTATCCCTCTACATCATGTCATGTTGCTTAAGGCGTTACTCTGTTTTCTTGAACTTAATACTCTAGATGCATGTTGGATAGCGGTCAATGAGTGGAGTAATAGTAGTAGATGCAGGCAGGAGTCAGTCGACTTGTCTCGGACGTGATACCTATATACATGATCAATCCTAGATATTCTCATAACTATGCTCAATTCTGTCAATTGCTCAATAGTAATTCGTCCACCCACCGTAGAATACATATGCTTTTGAGAGAAGCCACTAGTGAAATCTATAGCCTCCGGGTCTATCTTCATCGTATTAATCTTCCATCACTTTAATATTGCCTTTAATTTTTACTTTGTTTTTATTTTAATTTGCATCTTTATAAAAAAAATACCAAAAAATATTATCTATCATCTCTATCAGATCTCACTCTCGTAAGTGACAGTGAAGGGATTGACAACCCCTATTCGCGTTGGTTGCGAGGAGTTATTTGCTTTGTGTAGGTACGAGGGACTCGCGCGTAGCCTCCTACTGGATTGATACATTGGTTCTCAAAAACTGAGGGAAATACTTACGCTACTTTGCTGCATCATCCTTTCCTCTTCAAGGAAATCCAACGCAGTGCTCAAGAGGTAGCAGCCACCACAACGAGGATGGAGTAGTCCACCCTCAGGGCTGAGGGTTTGTACCAGTAGCTATGTGTTTAATCTCTCTCTCTCTCTCTCTCTCTCTCTCTCTCTCTCGTGTTCTTGAGATGTCACGATCTTGATGTATCGTGGGCTTTGTTAATATAGTTAGATCATATGGTGTTTTCCCCTCTCTATCCTGTTGTGATGAATTGAGTTTTCCCTTTGAGATTTTATTTTATCGGATTGAATACTTTTATGGATATGAGAGCACTTGATATATGTCTTGCATATGAATACTCGCGGTGACCTCACTTGGAGCTATCTTTTCATTCGTCACATGATATCAGTTTTACTTGGAGCGTCATTTTATTTTGTTAGGATTTGCTTGCTTATATCTATAATAATGTTTTGCATCTTTTTCTTCAATAAAAATGACAAGGATAGCCTTTACCATGCTTATTTTGCAAGTCTACATGTTGCTATTTAAAAACAAAAAGTTTGCTATCATTGTCTGGATCCGTCTGGAAAGTCAAAACGTGATAAAATCTCGAAATTTTTACACAACATGCTATGATAAATTGTGTACAATGTGGTAATTGTTCAGAATTTTTGGAGTCACAGAAGTATGAATTTTCTTGCATTCTTTATAGACTGTACTGTTTTGGCAGATTGTTGTTATGTTTGCATTTTTTGCATATGTTTGCTTGTTTAATGATTCTATTTGCGGATAGGAGTATTAAATATGCAGAGGCATTTAGTATGCAATGTTAAATAATAATTTTAGTGATTTTCTATAATAGAGAATGATAAGACTTTTGCATTGGTTTATACTAACTTATCTCACGAGTTCTTGTTGAGTTTTGTGTGGAGGGAGTTTTTAAGATCTAGGGAAACCGTGATATAAAAGGAATTAAGGAGGCACAAAATCTCAAGCTTGGGGATGCCCAAGGCATCCCTAGTTAATATTTTAGGAAGTCTCAAGCATCTAAGCTTGGGGATGCCCCGGTAGGCATCCCACCTTTCTTCATCAGCAATTATCGGTTAGTATCGGTTGAGCCTAAGTTTTTGCTTCTTCACATGAGTTGTGCTATCCTTGAAATGTCATTTTATTTTCATTTTTCTTGATGTTTTAATAAAATACTTTGATCTGAGAGTTTTAAATAAGAGAGAGTCCTCACATAGCTGTCTATTTACTTAAGTACTCGATTGATCTTCACTTATATCTTTTTGGAGTAGCTTGTCATGTACTCTTGTGCTTAACTTATATCCTATGAGTAAATTGTTGAATGAATTGAATATCATGAAGTAGAAATTATATGTTCATATCATTCCAAGTGGTAGATTCACATTGGGTTTAGAAAGTGAAATCTTTTGAAGCTTGACAATCACAATTTTGTTCATACAAGCAATTCATGAATGATTACTATATGGAAGAGAACTTTCACATGCAAATACACTATCTTGGAAATCTTTTGTGATTGTGAGCCCCCATAAAAATATGATATGCCAAAATTGTTGACATTGGACAAGGAATACGACATAATGATTTATGTTTGTTAATATTCACATAGAAGTTATATTGTAATAGATCCTTCAACATGTGGTGCTTGCCCCCCCATCTTTGCTAGCCAAAAATTCTGCACTAAGTAGAGATACTACTTGTGCATCCAAAAACCCTTAAACCCAAATCTTATTTTCAAAGAGTCCACCGTACCTACCTATCGATTGAGTAAGATCCTTCAAGTAAGTCGTCATTGGTGCAATAAGGCAATAAAAATTGCTTATAAAAGTGTGAGATCATTTAGTGTAAGAGAAAATTGAGTGTTGTACGAACTTGTGGTGGTAAAGAATAAAAGTGACAAACTGCATAATAAAGGTCGCCATCACAAGGGGCAATATAAGGTGACATTCTTTTGCACTAAGGGGTGCATACAAACAAATAAGTGCATGGCAACCTCTTCTTCCCTCTGCGAAGGGCCTATCTTTTACTTTTATGTATTTACTTTCATGTAAGAGTCAAAGTTTTTCTCTCTATTCCTTTTTATTTTTCTCTTTTGGCAAGCATCATGTGGTGAGGAAAGATCTAGGCACATATATCCAGTTGGATATGGGTAGCATGAGTTATTATTGTTGACATCACCCTTGAGGTGAATACGTTGGGACACGAAATTATAAGCCCCTATCTTTCTATGTGTCCGGTTGAAATGTTTTGCTCATGTGTATGCGGTGAGTATTAGCAATCATAGAAGACTATATGATGGTTGAGTATGTGGAGCTCTTAGACTTTGTTGAATAAGTTGAATTGCAATTATTTGGTGACTAAGAATATAGGTTGTTGAGTTTCAATAGAATTCATTGTTTTAACCTTAACATGTGAATTGGTTGCTACTTTACCACGATGAGTTTTATGCAAAAGAATTGCTATTATGATGCTAGGGAAAGTGATTGAAATTATCATTGATCAAACTTATGCACTTTGCTAGCATTCACACTTCATAAATTATTTCTTTTATCATTTACCTACTCGAGGATGAGTAGGAATTTAGCTTGGGGATGCTGATACGTCTCCAACGTATCTATAATTTATGAAGTATTCATGCTGCTTTATTATCATTCTTGGGATGTTTTACAATCATTTATAGCAACTTTATATCATTTTTTGGGACTAACCTATTGACCCAGTGCCCAGTGCCAGTTGTTGTTTTTGCTTGTTTTTTACATCGCAGGAAATCAATATCAAACGGAGTCTGTCGGTGGGAAACGACACCTATGGGATCACGAGAATCCCTTTCTGCGGTTGCGGGGCACGGGGGTCGTGAGAAGAGCGGGTCGAGCAGGCAGTACACGATTCCTTTACCCAGGTTCGGGCCGCGAAGATGTGTAAAACCCTACTCCTGCTTTGGTGGATTATATGTTGGTGTTCTTGAGCTAGCTATGGGGCGTGAGGAGCTCCAAAAAAGCCGAATCCTCCTCCTGGTCGCCTGGGGCCTCCTTTTATAGGGAAAGGGGCTGCCACAATGGCACACAGGAGGTGGAAAGGGTACAGTGATGCGAGATTATCCCTCGCATTACATGACAAGGTGCATTTAATGCGCCTTGCTTAGGTGTCCTAGCTTTATCGGGGGCGGGGGAGAGCTCTGTCTCGTCCGTCGCTGCTCTCTCCCGCGTCGACACGCGCCCTGGCCAGCGGCGCCTGTGATGCCATGTAGGCGGGCAGGCAGCTGAGGTGGCGCAGCGGTGGGTCTCCACGGGGATCTGCATGCCGCCACGCAGGTGTCTGCCCAGCTGGTTGGGTCAGCAGCTGCATGCGAACGGTGGTGGAGGCGTGACTGGTGCGGGTTCGATGGTGGCCCCGTGGGTGTCCTTGGCAAGGGTCTTGCCGCGGCCCCGGCAAGGGTCTTGCCGGGGTCCCGACAAGGGTCTTGCCGTGGCGCCTGCTGCCATCCCCGTCAAGGCTCTTGCCGGGGGCCTTGTGGTTTTCCTTGGCTGGGATCCCGCCAAGGACCATCATCTTCTAAAGTGTGCATCTGATCTTGAATGTCTTCACAAAGATCTGCATACCACCACGGGGATGCCTCCCGAATCCTTGCCCCATGGGGGTAGTGGACTCAAGGGTGACCCGCTCCGTAGGTGTGGGGCGAGCTGCCACGGCAAGGGTCTTGCCGGGTTTGCAAAAACCGCCTCCCGGCAAGGATCTTGCAGGGGGGCCCCCGCTCCGTCCCCTTTGCTCTTTGTGGTCTTGGTCTTAGCGTCGTTCTGCTCCTCTTTGGCTTCAGCCTTACCTTGGTTTCTACCTCCCTCGTCGGGCTTGGTGCGGCGGCACCCGTGGCTCAGACTGCCCGTGCACAGTCATAGGGGTACAAAAAGTGTACCCCTCTTTTTGTACACCGACTGGAGCCCCCGGGCC
The DNA here is from genome assembly GCA_032464435.1 of Aegilops umbellulata. Lineage (NCBI taxonomy): Eukaryota > Viridiplantae > Streptophyta > Magnoliopsida > Poales > Poaceae > Aegilops > Aegilops umbellulata. The sequence goes on along the minus strand of CP136056.1, from coordinate 212,134,139 downwards.
TGGGCCACACATAAGCGCTGCGCGTTGTTGGGCCAGGCCCAAGAACGGTGCGCGGGCAGGCAGGGCGGTTTTTACCGCGGTGAGTTTCTTCGCGCGCTGCGCTTCGCTTCCCGCGCATGGCGCGTCGTGTGTGGGGGGCGTGCGTGATGTGGGCGGCATGCGTGAGGCTGGCCTCTGCACGCATGCGTCACGTCGTAGTAAAAAGGGGGCGGCTCGTGTTTTCCCCATAAACGGAGGGAGGCGTGGAGGCGCGGCCCATTTACTGGACGGGGCCGATGCGTGGTCTTTCAAGGCGCCCACTCCCTTTAATCACGGGGCGGGGAGAAGTCACCTCACCCGTCGCTTCGGTCCTGCACGTTCGCCACGCGGCGCTCATGTGCCTGGGGTGGCAGTTGGTGGAGGCGGGAAGCCGGGCCGTCGCGGGCTGGGGCGGCGGATCGACCCCGGTCTCCTGCGCCATTCACGTCTTCATTGGCGGAACGGGGCGGTTGAGCCCCCATCCTGCTCCTTTATAAAGAGCGGGGGGGGGGGGGGGGGTTCGGTGCCCTGCATTCCTCCATCTCACTTCTTCAGCTTCAGCTCCCCTTCCTCTCATTTGCCATGGAGAAAGGGAACCCTGGTCCTTCGACGGTGGCGACGAGGGTCGCCGGTCGACAACGCGTCCCTCCTTCTCCTGCACCTGCGGTGGCAGAGCCAGCCGCGAGGGGAAGGGGGAGAGGGCGAGGCCGAGGCGCTCGGGGAAGAGGAGGACGGGGTGGCGCGCCGGCTTTGCCTCCGCCAGCAGTTCCTCTCCCTATGGAGGGCCACGTTGGGGACGACCCTTGTGAGTTCTTCGTCAGGCTGCGGCGGCCGCCTCGCCGTCGTCTTCGTCTTCCGACTCCATTCGCGAGCGAGATGGAGCTGGACCCGCCCGAGACACTGAGGCTGCACATGAGGGGCTGTGGAATCAGCGGTACGCGAGTCCGCGTCGACTTCCCAGCCCCTAATGTGATGTATCTTGGTCGAGGGTGGAAGACGTTCGCCCGTATCCACCGCCAGACAGAGGGGCTCACCCTCCATTTTAAGCTGATGGAGGGCGGTCTCCTCTCCGTCAAGGTCTTCGGGTGCTTTGGGACTCGGGCAAGGTGCTGCGTGGAGAGCTCCTCCGATAGCGAAGACTCCTCCTCGAGCGGGAGTGACGAGGAGGACAGCGGCAGCGACGACGAGGGTAGCGGGCGGCAGGATGACGGGTCCGACTAGGTGTCGGGCGCCGCTCCGTGCGGCGACCCCATGATCCGTGTCGCCGGCTCCTTGAACTTCTCGGGGTCGTCTCCTTGGGCGGCTGGCATTGGGAGGCTGCGGAAGAGGAAGAGGGCGGGCGGCAAGGCCGTCAACTCGGAGTACGTGGGCACGATGCCTTCAACGCGTGCTGACGTCCTGCCGCCTCATCTTCGAGCTCTGCCTCCGGCGCTGCCATCACCATCCAGCCTTTGGACGACCACCGAGATGTTCTCTTGGCGTCTTCTGCCACCGGTAGCTCGTCTAGGCGCCCCTTTTTCCCTTTTCACCTCCTTGACCTGCCTCCTGAAGAGAGGAACAAGAAAGGGATTACGGGCACCTTATCTATTTTTAGTTTGTAAGCCTTCGGGCCTTAGCTGAATTTAAAGCTTGTAATCCCATCATTCATGTTTTTCATTCTCCATGAACTGTACCTGAGTGGGATGTTTTTAATGAAAAAGGGATGCTTGCCGGGTCACTTGTCTTGCGGGTGGAACCCACATCAAGGGGCAAACCCTTGATATCTTTAAGATAGACACTTCCTTGCCCGGCAGCAGGCCCTGCCGTCTTCCCACGTCGCTCGACCTTTCTCACGCTTTCGGCGGAGGCAGGGATGAGGCGGGTTCATGCTCCTCGTTTCGTTCCTTCGCTGCCGCGACTACGACCAAACCTGGCCCCAAGAACGATCCCTATGGCCTAGAGTTAGGGGAGCACGATAGCTTCAGGAAGAAACGAGGTTTCGCATACCTCAGTCCATAAGAGAATGCATGATAAGGGACGAAGAACTTATCTGAAACTGCAGCCCCCGGCAACTCTGGTTCGCCGTGGGTGAATCTTTGTACTTGCAGCCCCCGGCAACACTGGCTTGCCGGGGTCCAGATGCTGGTCCGTCCCTCTTCTCCTTTTTTTTCATCCTCAAGTGATCCGGCAAGGATATCCGAGCCCTGCGAACCAAAGGAGACAAAAGAACGGCAAATAGACGCACACTCGACCTCTAAGCTAGGGGTTAGCCACCGCTAAGCACTATCAACCCTAACCAAGGACGAGACTCGATCTAGCATGCATGCTATAACTTAGGGCGCCAACGCTTCATTTATGCTCAGGGTCTGCGCCTGGCTTTGTACAAAGGGTTACATGCATCATCGGCAATGCTTGTACAAAAGGTGGCTTGCCGGGAGGCCCGACAAGCCGCGCCTTATGGGTAAAACTTGCGAAGATGCTTGATGTTCCAGGAGTTGCTCACCAGAACGGCATCTTCGGTCTCCAGGCGGACTGCGCCGGGCCTGGTGACTCGTATTACCCGATAAGGGCCTTCCCACTTCTGCGTCAACTTGTTGGAATTCTTGGCCGATTGAACGCGCCGAAGAACAAGGTCGCCTTCCTCAAGGCTCCGGGCATGAACCTTGCGGCTATGGTAGCGGCGCAAGGCTTGCTGGTAGCGTGCTGCTCTCACAGCCGCCCGAAGACGATCTTCCTCAAGGAGCAGTGCGTCGTCTTGCCGCAGTTGCTCTTGCTCAAGCTCATCATAAGCGAGCACTCGAGGTGACCCGTATATGAGTTCAGTGGGGATAACTGCTTCTGCCCCGTATACCAGGGCAAAGGGTGTCTGGCCGGTGGCTCGATTTGGTGTCGTCCTGATTGACCAAAGAACCGTAGGCAACTCATCAATCCAGCGCCTTCCGCTCTTGTGCAGCCTGTCAAAGGTCTTGGTCCTTAAGCCTCGCAACACTTCAACATTTGCCCTCTCAGCTTGCCCGTTGCTCCGCGGGTGAGCGACGGAAGCGAAACAGACTTTGTTGCCGAGGTCCTGAGTATATTGCATGAAGGTGCGGCTTGTGAACTACGTACCGTTGTCGGTGATGATCCGGTTGGGTACACCGTAACGGCACACGAGCCCCTTGAGAACTTGACGGCTGACTGAGCTGTGACCTTCCTCACTGCCTCCACTTCTGGCCACTTTGTGAACTTGTCGATGGCTACGTACAAGTACTCAAAGCCCCCGACAGCGCGGGGGAAAGGGCCCAGTATGTCGAGCCCCCAGACCGAGAAGGGCCAGGAGAGAGGAATGGTTTGAAGGGCTTGAGCTGGTTGATGAAGCTTTCTTGAATGGAACTGACACGCCTCACACCTGGTGACGAGTGTCGTTGCATCCTGGAGGGCGGTGGGCCAGAAGAAACCCTGCCGGAACGCCTTGCCGGCAAGGGCTCTCGACCCAATGTGGGATCCACATATGCCTCCATGTATCTCTGCCAACAGCTCCAATCCTTCCTCTCGAGGGATGCACTTCAATTTCACACCGTTCGGTGTCTTCCTGTACAGGACGTCATCGATGAACTGGTACATGGCAGAGCGACGGGCTACTTTTTCCGCTTCTTCCTACTCCTTAGGAAGCTACCCTGTCTGGAGGAATTGGACGGTATGCTGTGCCCATGCTGGAGCCTGAGGCTCGACGACGAGGACTAAAGGCATTTCCTCCGCTATAGGGGCAGCTATCTCAACGGCAAGAGCTTGGTGTCCTGCCGGAGCTAGCCGTCCCGTGGCGGGTTCAGTGTCCTCGGCAACCTCCTTGCCGGCGGTTCCGGGGAGCTCGGCAGGAAGGTACTTGCCGGGTCCTGATTTCCTTCTCTTGTTCTGCTCTGTTGATGGATCAACGGATGGATGAGTCAGCTGAAGCACAAAGGTACCTGGTTCCACAGGTAGCTTGAGGGCAGCGCGCTTCGACAGGTAATCGGCGATATCGTTCTCCGTCCGGGGAACGTATTCAGCCTGCATACCATCGAAACACTCTTCCAGCTTTCTCACTTCATCAACGTAGGCCTTCATCAACGGTCTCTGGTAGTCCTTATTGACTTGCTTGACGACAAGCTGCGAGTCGCCCCTGACGATGAGCTTTTTGATTCCGAGGTCCGCCACGATCCTAAGACCGCCAAGCAGCCCTTCGTATTCCGACGTGTTGTTTGTTGACGCCTCCCTGGGGAAGTGCATCTGGATCACGTACTTGAGGTGCTCTCCGATGGGGGCGACGAGCAGTACGCCAGCCCCGGCACCCTGGAGGGAGAAAGCCCCATCAAAGTACATAATCCAATCGCAACTTGCCTCCTTGCCGGGGAGAGCAGTCTCTTGGGCTTCTTCGTCAGGTGTGGCGGTCCATTCTGCAATGAACTCCGCCAGGACTCGGCTCTGGATCATCGAAGTACTTTCAAACTTGAGGCCAAAGCTCGATAGCTCCAGTGCCCATTCCACAATCCTCCCCGTCGCATCTGGGTTGTGCAATATCCGCTGCAGAGGGAGGCGGGTGACGACAGTGATCTCGTGTGCCTGGAAGTAGTGATGCAGCTTCCTCGAGGCCATGAGGAGGCCGAAGAGCAGTTTCTGCACACTGGAGTACCTCGACCTAACTCCTGCAAGAGGGAGCTAACGAAGTAGACCGGGCGCTGCATCACTTTCTTCTTTGGCGGCACCTCGACCAACTGTGTCGCCTCCGCACTGGTGGCGTCGGGCTCTATTGCTGCCATTACCTCGTCGTCGACCTCCCTCTGCGCCACTAGCGCGGCGCTGACCACCTGGTTCGTTGCCGCTAGGTATAGCAGCAACGGCTCCTGGGGCCTGGGCGCAACTAGTGTTGGTGCGGAGGAGAGGTACTTCTTCAAATCTCGTAATGCCGGTTCAGCTTCTGGTGTCCACTCCACCGGGCCCGCCTTTTTCAGGATCTTGAAAAAGGGAAGGGCGCGCTCGGCAGATTTGGATATGAACCTACCTAGGGCAGCGACACAACCAGCGAGCCGGCGCACATCCTTGATCGCTTGGGTGCTTCAATCTGCTCTATAGCTTTGATCTTGTCCGGGTTGGCCTCTATCCCCCGCTGCAACACTAAGAACCCGAGAAGCTTGCCGGACGGGACGCCAAAGACGCACTTCTTAGGGTTCAGCTTGAGGTTGATCTTGCGCATATTTGCAAATGTCTCCCGCAAATCTGATATGAGGGTGGCCCTGTCCTTGGTTTTGACCACTATGTCATCCATATAAGCCTCCATATTTCTATGGAGCTGGGGCTCAAAACCAATCTGGACCGCCCTCGCAAACGTCGATCCAACACTCTTCAACCCGAAAGGCATCCGTATGAAACAATACATACCACATGGGGTGATGAACGCTATTTTCTCTTCGTCTTCTTTCGTCATGAAGATCTGGTGGTAGCCGGAGTAGGCATCGAGGAATGACAACAGATCACACCCAGCCTGCAGTCAACAATCTGGTCGGTGCGCGGCAATGGGAAGGGGTCTTTAGGACAAGCCTTATTGATATCTGTGTAATCAATACACAGCCTCCACTTCCCATTTGCCTTGCGCACTACGACCGGATTGGCCAACCACGTCGGATGGAGCATTCCTCTTACCAAACCCGCTGCCTCCAGTTTCCGGATTTCTTCAGTGATAAAATCTTGTCATTCCAAAGCTTGCTTTCTGACCTTCTGCTTGACGGGCCGCGCATGAGGACAGACAGCAAGGTGGTGCTCAATCACCTCCCTGGGAACGCCGGGGATGTTGGAAGCTTGCCATGCAAACACATCGACATTCGCCCGCAGGAAGGTGACGAGCGCGTCTTCCTATTTGTCGTCAAGGGTGGAGCTTATGGTGAAAGCTCCTCCCGTGCCGTCCTTGTTGACGGAAACCTTCTTGGTTCCCGGCGGCGTGGCCCTGGACTTCTCGCTTCCGCCGGCGGAGCTCTCTGGCACGTCCTCGATGGCAGCGCTACACTCCAAAGAGGTGTGCTTGCCGGAGTGGGTGTCCGAGGTCTCACCGGCTTTCTTCTTCTTTTCCTCCCTGGGGTCCCGGCAGCAGGAGCGAGTGCCCCAGCTGCGGCAGCTCCTGCGACTGCTTGCTGGTACACTTGATCAGCGCAAATAAGCGCATCCTTCTTGTCGGAGGGGATGGTGATGATCGTCACGGGCCCTGGCATCTTCAGGGTATTGTAGGCGTAGTGCGACGCCGCCATGAACTTGGCCAGCGCTGGGCAGCCAAGGATCCCGTTGTAGGGCAAGGGGATCTTGGCAACATCAAACACAATCCTCTCCATCCTGAAGTTCAGGTCGCTCCCGAAAGTTACGGGCAACATGATCTTTCCCTTGGGTTGGCTTCTCCCCGGGCTGACCCCTTGAAACGTGCCCGTTTCCTCGAGGTCTCCATCAGGGAACTGCAGCTTCTCGATCACGGCAGGCGAGATCAAGTTCAGACCGGCCCCGCCATCTACTAACATTTTTGTCACCTTGAGGTTGCGTATTGTTGGCGAAACCAACAACGGCAAGCACCTGACCGCAGTAGTGCGATCAGGGTGGTCCTCAAAGTCAAAAATGATAGGTGTGCTGGACCACTTCAGCGGCCTCTGGGCATCAAACGACGGCTCTGCTGCTGTAATTTCTCGCGCCCACTGTTTAAGCCGGCGGCGAGAAGCATGCAGCGAAGTGCCGCTGTCAACGCACATGGCCTCCGTAGCTTTCTGAAACTCTTGGTCGCCGGACTCTTCGTCCTCTTCGTGATCGTCATCTTCTGGCTTTCTGTCACGGCCCCGAGCGGGCCTCTCTTGTTGCTTATCCTTGCCGCGACGGCCCGCCTGGCCGTCACGTTTCTTGCAGGATCCCTCAGCACCGTCTTGGCCCTTCTCCTTGTCCCGCCTCTCGTATTCAGCCCTCTGCTTCTCAGCGAGGAGCTCAACCTGCTGGCAGTCTTGGAGAGCATGGCCTTTGGTGCGATGGATCTTGCAGTATTGCTTGTCGGAGTTGCCTGGCTTCTCGGCAACCGCCAAAGCCTGGCAGGCGACACATCCGGCAATTTCCTTGCCGGGGTCACCTGCCTTGGTCTTCTTGGTGGAGCCGGTGTCGTCAGACCCCTCGACGGCAAGCACAGCTTTCCCTTTGCGCTTCTTGTTGCGGTGCCGGCCTTTCTTCGCCGGGGCGGCGGTGTCCTCTTCAGAGGAGTCGGTTTCCATGCTGGCATCTTCGCCGGGGTACTTCCTCCCTTCTTCAGCCCGGGCACACTTGTCCGTGAGAACATAAAGCTCCGCGACATCTTTCACCTTGTTCATCGCCAGCTCTTCGCGCATCTTGCGGTTCCGAACGTTCTGATGGAACGCGCTGATGATGGCGGCGGGGTGAACATCTGGGATATTGTACTGTACCCGGCTGAACCTCTGTATGTACTTGCGGAGACTCTCGCCTCCCTTCTGGGGAATGACGTGGAGATCACTCGCTTGGCCATGAGCTTGGTGACCGCCAGTGAAGGCGCCCACGAACTCATGGCACAAATCCGACCAGGAGGAAATGGAGTCTACCGGCAAGTGCATCAACCATGACATGGCGTTGGGTTTAAGAGCCAACGGGAAGTAATTTGCAAGCACCTTATCGTCACGAGCTCTGGCAGCCTGCCTCGCGATGGTGTAGATGCTGAGGAACTCGGATGGGTGGGCCTTGCCGCCGTACTTCTCGCCCACGTCAGGTTTGAAAGTGCGGTGAGTGGGCCACTGGAACTGCCGCACCTCACGGGTAAAAGCCAGGCAGCCTACCTCGTAAGGCAGGCCCCCAAGGCTCCCCGGTGCCAGGTGGACCATAGCAGGCCCCGCTCGCCTATCTGACTGGTGGCGCGCTCCGCGCCGACGCTCGATGGTGGTCCGAGCTTCTTCATGTTCCCGATCCCGAAGGACCTGGCGTTGGTCCTGGTGGGTCCGCGGGTCGGACGACGCTATGGAGATTTCGTCGCCCGCAACGTCGCGATGGTCAGGTGTCCGTGGCACCGGGCGAGGAGGAGGCGAGTGCACCGTGGTCGCGGCGCCGCCAGCCTTCCTGCCACCGGTACGCGGCACTACGTCGGAACGTCGACCCGGGGGCTCCGTCGGGCTCGGCTCATCTTTGTTGGCCACCGCAACAAGGCTTCGGATGGTGGCTCTCCATTCGTCGAGTTTCCCCGTAGTGGGAGGAAAGTCGAGGAGCAACTGCCCGCGCGCCAGGGCCTCTGCTGGCGTTGGTGGCAGCGAAACCTGCACGGATCGCGACGCGCTTCGACTTCTGACCACGTCAGAAGGAGCTCTATCACGACCGTGTGATCGCACGCCGCCTTCATCAGCGCCTCGGCGAGCGGGCAGGTCTTCTACATCCCGGGAGTGGCACTCGGGGCTTTTCCCGCGGCAACGCCCGGGGTCTTCGGGGCGATCACGCCGCTCGTCGCGCGCCGCTTGAGAGGAACGCGCCATCGGCGCCGGAGTGGGAGTCCTGGAGGCCCTCGCGCCGCCAGCGGGCGGGGTAGCAGCGACCTCGGAAGGTCCCGCGCCACCTGCAGAGGGCCCGGCTCCGTCTTTGGATTTGGCGGCATGCGGCCCGTTACCGGGCGCACGAACATCGCCGCCTCCCAAACTCCGGCTGCTGGGACGGTGTTGGTGTTCGCGAACAGCGCGGCGGGTCCTTTCGGCGACCGGTCCGCTACTCTCCCGCGTCGGGACGGGATGCCCGGCGTCCGACGGGCCAACCGCCACCGTCGTCTTCTTCTTGGGCACCATGACGATGAAGAAGCGTCGAACTAACTGCTAAAGCCGATTCTCACAACTGCGCAGCCCCTGCCTGGCGCGCCAAAGATGTCGGTGGGAAAGGACACATATGGGATCACGAGAATCCCTTTCTGCGGTTGCGGGGCGCGTTGGTCGTGAGAAGAGCGGGTCGAGCAGGCAGTACACGATTCCTTTACCCAGGTTCGGGCCGCCAAGATGCGTAAAACCCTACTCCTGCTTTGGTGGATTATATGTTGGTGTTCTTGAGCTAGCTATGGGGCCTGAGGAGCTCCAAAAAAGCCGAATCCTCCTCCTGGTCGCCTAGGCCCTCCTTTTATAGGGAAAGGGGCTGCCACAGTGGCACATAGGAGGTGGAAACGGTACAGTGATGCGAGATTATCCCTCGCATTACATGACAAGGTGCATTTAATGTGCCTTGCTTAGGTGTCCTAGCTTTATCGGGGGCGGGGGAGAGCTCTGTCTCGTCCGTCGCCACTCTCTCCCACGTCGACACGTGCCCTGGCCAGCGGCGCCTGCGATGCCATGTAGGCGGGCAGGCAGCTGAGGTGGCGCAGCAGTGGGTCTCCACGGGGATCTGCATGCCGCCACGCAGGTGCCTGCCCAGCTGGTTGGGTTGGCAGCTGCATGCGAACGGTGGTGGAGGCGTGACTGGTGCGGGTCCGATGGTGGCCCCGCGGGTGTCCTTGGCAAGGGCCTTGCCGCGGCCCCGGCAAGGGTCTTGCCGGGGTCCCGACAAGGGTCTTGTCGTGGCGCCTGCTGCCATCCCTGGCAAGGCTCTTGCCGGGGGCCTTGTGGTTTTCCTTGGCTGGGAGCCCGCCAAGGACCATCATCTTCTAAAGTGTGCATCTGATCTTGAATGTCTTCACAAAGATCTGCATACCACCACGGGGATGCCTCCTGAATCCTTGCCCCATGGGGGTAGTGGACTCAAGGGTGACCCGCTCCGTAGGTGTGGGGCGAGCTGCCACGACAAGGGTCTTGCCGGGTTTGCAAAAACCGCCTCCCGGCAAGGATCTTGCCGGGGGGCGCTTCGTCCCCTTTGCTCTTTGTGGTCTTGGTCTTGGCGTCGTTCTACTCCTCTTTGGCTTCGGCCTTACCTTGGTTTCTACCTCCCTTGCCGGGCTTGGTGCGGCGGCGCCCGTGGCTCAGACTGCCCGTGCACAGTCATAGGGGTACAAAAAGTGCACCCCTCTTTTTGTACACCGACAGAGTCTAAACACTGTGAAATTTTTTGTGGATTTTGTATGGACCAGAAGACATCCAGTGGGCCAGAGAAGCACCTGTAGCGACCAGACCTCAAACAGTCTGATCTCTGTGCATCAGTGTCATCCCTGGATCGGTAATGCTGACACGCACAGTACTTGAAGGATTTATAACAGAGTAGCAATCACACACTTATTACATCGAATGTCTCAAAAGAGAACTTATTACAATAAATATGGCTTAAGGCCATCTAATACAATAATAGCGGAAGGCTTGGAAGATAAAGTGAGTCCATCAACTCCAACGGCATCACTGAGTGAAAGACCACGACCTAAGGCTCCTTACTCGTCGTCTGAAAAGTCTGCAACATGATACGTTGCAGCCCGAAAACGGGTCAGTACATGGAATATGCTGGCAATGCAACACAGGAGAGTAATGAACAGAATAAAGCTATCACTATATGCATATATGGCTGGTAGAAGCTGTATGGTTAATATGTTTTGCGAAAAGCCAATTTTTCCCTACAACAAAGGAATAAATTTTATTTAACTATCATGGTAGTTGTAAAACAGTGAGAATGGTAAACGCCATCTCAATCCCAATTAAAAAATTAATAACCCAACAAAATTAATTTAGAGTGATGAGATCCACATGATAATACAAGAACTAGATACTCAAGATGTCCATAACCGGGGACACGACTAACCATGATTAGTTTATACACTCTGCAGAGGTTTGCACACTTTTCCCCACAAGACTCGATGTCCTCCGTTTGATTTCTCGCACTACATGATGTTTGAGAAACAGATGACTGAGACACAGTCTTTCCGAAGAGGTCCCCTTAACCGATAGATAGGCCTGTACACCTACAATCCCCTACATCTGCTAGCACACCATGGAAAGGTTTCCCACAACTTACTCAACTATGCCAGAGCCCATAATGGCATGTGGATGCACACGGAAGTTTCCAACATGAATAATCTTATGATCCCTTTGAGCCTGGGTGACAGTCCATAGGAGAATCACACGGTACCCCAGGATTTCCAAAAATACAGACAACACTGGGTTCCCCAGGTGCCTCAATCCACCCAGATGTGTATTAAAGTTGCCACCTTAAGTTAAACCATTAAGTAACAATCTCACATCTGTCATGGAATACACTCAAACCCAAACCACGTCTACGAGCATAGCATAGCAATATAAGCAACGTAGAAGTAACTCCCAAAGGTTTGATAATAAATAGGTGAATAGGTACTACCTCATCTACTTCCCAATACCCACAATTTAATCAGGTCATAACCATGCAATTGTTTGAGGATTGATCTAATGCAATAAAACTGGGTAGTAAGAGGTATGATCAGAGTGTTACTTGCCTTACTGATGATCCGTGAAACCTAGAGACTCGTAGTAGCACGCTTCGCACTCCGGGTACTCTACCGCAAACAAACAAGCATACAATAAGCAATCAAGCAAGGGTCATGAGTAAAACTCAAATAAAAAGATATAACCATAAAGTTCAACTTAAGAACTCCGGTTTGCAAAAAGAATCAAATCAAACGAAGAACCAAAACTCAAACTGCGAAAGAAACAAGCTCCATTTACTATTCTAGACTAAAGTCAAATTTTACAGTAGCAAAACTTGTTTAAGTTGATTAAACGGAAAGAGGGCTTCAAGACGAAGATCTGGGCGCTTGAATCGCCTGATTCCGGTAAACGAGCGAAAAGATAAACTAAAACGAAAATCGGATCAGAAATCGCGATCGAAAATAATCGCGAAAACCTCGAGAAAAAGAAAAACTGACGAATAGGCTAACAAACGAACGTTCGCTCTCTGTAACTAACGGACGAAAACCGTTCGTTAAAACGAATGTATGGACAAACGTCCGCTATTTAACTGAACCGAAAAAACCGATCTAATAAGAAAATGAAACTAGGATTTATATAAAAAACCGAACGGTTTTAACAGAAAAACCGGCAGCTACCTCGGGTCCGGCGGGCGGCGGCGTGGCTCCGGCGAGTCGGCGGCGGCGGCGGCGAGCAGATCCGGCGGCGCGGCGACGGAACGGGGCAGCGGCGACGCTGGCAAGGCGGCGAGGCGGCGGCTGCGCGGGCGGCGGCGGCGCTCGGGCTGCGGGGCTAGGGTTTCGGGAGGCGGGGCGGCTGGGCTGGGGTCTCGGGCCCCCAGCTTATAAGGGCCGGCCGGGCCAGGAGTCCCCGACGGACATGTCCCGGTTAGGTCGGTTGACTTTTTTTTATAATATTCCGCGCAGAAAAACGAATAAAAGAAATACTAAACGGACTCCAAAAATCCTGAAATAAAATTTCCCCGTCCTCTAAAAATCTACCGGACAAGGTGAACATTTATTTGGGACACTTATGCAATTTTGAAAAACGCACATTTTTCCTAATTCAAATAAAATAGCGATAAAACTCCGAATAAAAATTCTTATTTGATTTTAATATTAAATCTCTAATATTTATTTCTTTTGAGGAAGTCATTTTATCCTCTCTCTTTTATCTTCATAAAAAGAAATATTCGAAGAGAAAATAATTAAAATCAAACGCTCCTCCTTTTCAAAATTTGAGTAAACTCAAATATAAAAATAACGAAATTTCCAACTCTCTCTGTGGGTCCTTAAGTTGCGTAGAATTTCTAGGATCAAGCCAAAATGCAATAAAATATGATATGCAATGATGATCTAATGCATAACATTCCAAATTGAAAATTTGGGATGTTACAAACCTACCCCCTTAAGGTGAATCTCGCCCTCGAGATTCGGGTTGGCTAGAAAATAGGTGAGGGTGATCCTTCCGTAGGTCTTCCTCTCGTTCCCAGATGGCTTCATCCTCGGTATGGTGGCTCCACTGAACCTTGCAAAACTTGATAACTTTGCTGCGTGTAACTCGGTCGGCAAACTCGAGAATCTTGACTGGCTTCTCCTTGTAGGTCAAATCGCTATCCAACTATATCGCTTCCAGTGGCACTGTATCTCTCAAAGGGATATCAGCCATCTCTGCGTGGCACTTCTTCAAGTGAGAAACATGGAACACATCGTGAACTCCTGACAATCCTTCGGGCAATTCCAGCTTGTAAGCAACTTCTCCCATACGTTCCAAAACTTGGTATGGTCTCACAAAACATGGTGCTAACTTTCCCTTAATCCAAAACACTTCACTCCTCGAAGTGGGGATACACGAAGATACACTCTGTCTCCAACTTCGTAAACTGTCCCCTTGCGTTTAGAATCTGCATAACTCTTCTACCTGGACTGGGCTGCCTTCAGTCTATCTCGAATCAACTTAACCTTCTCTTCAGACTCTTTAATCAAATTTGGTCCAAACAACTGACGGTCTCCAATTCATCCCATAACAACGGTGTTCTGCACCTCCTTCCGTACAATGCTTCAAAAGGGGCCATCTTCAAACTGGCTTGGTAGCTGTTGTTGTAAGAGAACTCTGCATAAGGCAAATTGTCGTCCCAACTAGATCCATAGTCTAGTGCACAAGCTCTCAACATGTCCTCCAGAATCTGATTGACTCTCTCAGTCTGTCCATCTGTCTGCGGGTGAAAAGTTGTACTGAACTCTAGCCTGGTTCCCAAAGTTTCATGCAACTGATTCAAAAACTTTGAGGTAAACTAGGTTCCTCTATCTGATATAACGGTCCTTGGAACTCCATGCAGACATACGATCCTGGTCATATATATCTTTGCCAACTTAGCACTAGTGTAAGTGGTCTTCACTGGGATGAAATGAGCTACTTTCGTCAAATGATCGACTAAAACCCATATCGAGTCATAGCCTGAACGTGTCCTGGGCAATCCCGTGATAAAATCCATGCCTAGCTTATCCCGCTTCCATTCGGGTATCGGCAATGGCTGTAGCAACCCTGCTGGCTTCTGATGTTCTGCCTTTACTCTCTGACATACATCACAAACTGCTACATACTCCACAATATCCTTCTTCATTCCGGTCCACCAGAAACTATCCTTCAAATCCAAGTAAATTTTGGTATTTCCTGGGTGAATCGAATATGGCGAATCATGGGCCTCTTGTAGAATCAACTTCCTGATCTCCTGATCATTTGGCACATATACGCGGTCCTCAAACCATAAGGTATCGTGCTCATCCTCACGAAAACCTTTAGCCTTTCCTTTGCTCATCCTTTCCTTTATCTGAGCAATCTCCTTGTCCACCTTTTGAGCTTCTCTGATCTTATCCATCAAAGTAGATTGAATCTCCAAAGGTGCTACATAGCCTCTCGGAACTACTTCCAAACATAGCTTGCGAAGATCCTCTACTAACTCCTTGGGTAATTCTCCGGTGATGAGTGTATTGACATGACTCTTGCGGCTCAACGCATCGGCTACTACGTTAGCCTTTCCGGGATGATAATGCAATCTCATATCATAATCCTTAATGAGCTCCAACCATCTCCTTTGCCTGCGATTCAACTCCTTCTGCGTGAAGATATACTTCAAACTCTTGTGATCCGTGTATACCTCACAATGGTTTTCGATGAGAAAATGTCTCCAAGTCTTCAACGCATGCACTACGGCTGCTAACTCCAAATCATGCGTAGCATAATTTAACTCATGGGGTTTAAGCTGTCGTGAGGCATATGAAACAACTCTTCCCTCCTGCATAAGCATGGATCCAAGTCCTCGATGAGAAGCGTCGCAATATACTCTTGCGCTGATCTGGCAGAATCAACATTGGTGATGTAACCAAGCGTTTCTTCAACTCCTGAAAACTGGCCTCACATTCCTCAGTCCATTTGAACTTGGTGTCCTTCTTTAACAACTCCGTCATAGGCTTTGCAATCTTCGAGAAATTCTCAATGAACCTCCGGTAGTATCCTGCGAGTCCAAGAAAACTCCGGATCTCTCCAACTAACGTGGGTGCTTCCCAATTTGTCACAATGACAACTTTGGTGGGGTCTACCGCTATTCCTTCTCCGGATATAACATGTCCAAGGATTCCTACTTCCTTCAACCAAAACTCACACTTGCTGAACTTGGCGTATAACTGATGTTCTCTGAGCTTCCCAAGTACTAAACGCAACTGCTCTTTATGCTCCTCTTCATTCTTCGAGTAGACCAAAATATCATCAATGAACACCACGACGAACTTATCCAAAAACTCCATAAACACCTTGTTCATCATGTTCATAAACTAGGCAGCTGCGTTAGTCAGGCCAAATGACATAACGGTATACTCATATAGCCCGTACCTCGTGGTAAAAGCTGTCTTAGGTATATCCTGCTCTCGAATCTTCAGCTGGTGGTACCCTGATCGCAGATCGATCTTGGAAAACACTTTAGCTCCTTGCAGCTAATCAAATAAATCACTGATCATCGGCAGTGGGTACTTGTTCTTGATTGTCACCTCATTCAATCCTCGATAATCAGTAACCATCCTCAATGATCCATCCTTCTTCTCCACTAGAAGCACTGGGGATGCCCATGGTGACGAACTTGGGCGAATATAACCTTTATCCAGTAACTCCTTAATTTGCTTCTTAATTTCCTTTAAATCCTTTGCGGGCATTCTGTACGGTCTCTTAGATATTGGCCCTGTGCCTGGCAAAAGCTCAATCAAAAACTCAATGTCTCCATCCGATGGCATGCCTGGCAACTCTTCTGGAAATACGTCTGGGAAATCCTTCACCACTGGTACTTCCTCCTGTACAAATCTTGATAAGGAATTTATTTGAGTCCTATTCGGCACATGCCGGGATACATACTTGATCCTTCATCCTTCTGGGGTGGTGAGAAAAATCGTCTTACTGGCGCAATCGATGTTTCCTCCATACATCGATGGCCAATCCATACCCAGAATCACATCCAAACCTTGTGATTCCAAAATTATCAGATCTGAGGGGAAAACATGCCTACCTATGGTCAATGGCATCTGAAAACATCCTTGGCTTGCCATATACTCTGCTCCTGGCGAGCTCACTAACATAGGTGTACTAAGAACTTTGGTGGGCAGTTTATACTTATCCACAAATCCCCTTGATATGTATGAATGCGATGCACCAGTATAAAAAAGAACAACTGCAGTAAATGACTTAACCAAAAACTTACCTATTACTGCATCTGGTTGGGCTTCAACCTCCTCCGTGTTAACGTGGTTCACTTGTCCCCTGTTGAAAGGGTTGGGCTTCTTCCTAGAGCTTCCATTGCCGTTTCCATTCTTAGCTTCAGGACATTCATTGGTGTAATGTCCGGTCTTCTAACACTTGTAGCAAGTAACATGGCTTAGATCTTTCTTGGCGGGCGTTGCTGGGTTGGAACGGTTCTGTCCATTGCTTCCTCTATTACCATTCCCATTCTTGGGGCCACTATGGTTGTGCGAACTTCCTCCAGTGTGATTGTGACCTCCATGGTTATGCTGAAGGGGTCCTCCTGAGTTCGGGGTAAAACGGGGTCTCTGCTGAGCTCCGGAATTATACTTCCCTTGTCCATACTTCCTCTTGCGGTTGTCAATCTGTTGTTGCTTCCCTTCAATCATGAGAGCTCTATCTACCAACTCCTGGTAGTTATTGAAATTTGCCACCATCAACTGCATGATTAGCTCATCATCCAGTCCTTCCAAAAACTTCTCCTGCTTAGCTACATCTATAGCGACGTCATCTGGGGCATAACGTGCTAGCTTACTAAAGTCATCCACATACTAGCCAACGGTGCGCCCTCCTTGGTGTAAGTTGCGAAACTCACGCTTCTTCATGGCCATAGCTCCTGTCGATACATGGGCAGTGCGAAAAGCCTGCTGGAACTGATCCCATGTAAAAGTGTCGATGGGGTAAGTGGCTGTGAAATTCTCGCACCATGATGCTGCAGGTCCATCAAGCTGATGTGCGACAAAACGCACTCTCTCCGCATTTGTGCATCATGCAGTGGTCAACTCCCTTTCAGTCTTGCGGAGCCAATCATCTGCAACTATTGGCTCGGTGCTACTGGAGAACACTGGTGGATTCAGCCTTAGAAAATGGGCTAAGTGATCAACAGGTTGGGGTGGTGGGTTGTTGTTGTTCCCCTGATTCTGATTCTGGACTAGTATCTGGATCAATGCATTCTGCTGCTGGATCAACCGAGTGAGCTCCGGTGGGAAAGAAAATCCATTGTCGCGTCTCAGAGGCATCTGGTGGGTTTAGAAAAGGTGAGAAAACAGAGTAGAACGAGGTCTAGGGGAAAAACACTACCCATATGCACCTGAGACAAACTCAAACATATCACTCAATCAATCAAACAAGGGCATACAATCGGTCTAGAACTATCGTTACAAAAGTGCTCGGACTATACTATATACATGGTGGAATACTACTACTGATATGGTGGTCGACTAGAAAAATTGATCGATCGAGGACTCCATGATGTCCGCTCCAGTTTCATCAACATATTCATCATCGCTATCGTCAGGGTCCGAGTCGGTGTCGTCGATGATGACGTAGTTCTCCGGGCAAGTGGAACCGTCACCTTCTCCTCCTGGCGTGGGATCTCCCATGAATACTCCGATCTTCATTGTCAGGTCGACATTCTTCTCCACTAGTACGACGATTTCTTCCTCATAATCTTCGTGTGTAGCCTTGAGTTCTTCCTCCAGCTCCGTGATCCTTGTCATCGCCTTCTTCAAATCAGTCATGCCTGCACACATCTGGTTCTCCTAGCATGGAATGTGCTGGTTTAACTCCTGGATGAAGGTTGCAATTGATCTATCCTTCCTGGTGTTGATCATCTCCCATTGCTCATCTCGGTGCCCACAAATCTTGTAGATAGTATCCTTGAGATCCTTGTGGTAAACTTCTCCAATGCGTCCCATGGTGATGTGGGCTGCCATACTCTTTCCTAGACTCCAGGTTGGTGCATCAAAGGAAAACTCTATGGGCTCAGTGACTCGTGTGAATGTCCTTCTTGGAACTTGAACTTGAATCATCCAGCGCTCCTCTTCTGGTAAGGTGGCGTTGTAAGTCCCGGTGAAGCTTGGTATTCCGATGTTCAGGTACCTAGTGACTTCCTTCAAGTGGCGTCCAAAAGGTGTGTCTTCATCTGGTTGTGTGAACTTGGTCCTTGCATCCGCCATCCTAAAGAGTAGAAAATGGAGAGGAGTTAGAAATGAGAAGAGAGTAGTGATCTATGGCTTTAGCTTAGTGGTTGTGTCCTACAGTCAGTGTGTGCTCTGATACCATAGAAATCCCGGGGTACCGTGTGATTCTCCTATGGACTGCCACCCAGGCTCAAAGGGATCATAAGACTGGAAACTTCCATGTGCAGCCACATGCCATTATGGGCTCTGGCATAGTTGAGTAAGTTGTGGGAAACCTTTCCATGGTGGGCTAGAAGATGTAGGGGATTGTAGGTGTACATGCCTATCTATCGGTTAAGGGGACCTCTTCGGAAAGACTGTGTCTCGGTCATCCGTTTCTAAAACATCACGTAGTGCGAGAAATCAAATGGAGGAGATCGAGTCTTGTGGGGAAAAGTGCGCAAACCTCTGCAGAGTGTACAAACTAATCATGGTTAGCCGTGTCCCCGGTTATGGCTTGAGTATCTAGTTCTTGGATTACCATGTGCATCTCATCACTCTAAATTAATTTTGTTGGGTTATTAATTATTTTTAATTGGGATTGAGATGGGGTTTACCATTATCAATGTTTAACAACTACCATGATAGTTAAATACAATTTATTCCTTTGTTGTTGGAAAAAATTGGCTTTTCGCAAAACATATTAACCATACAGCCTCCACTAGCCATATATGCATATAGTGATAGCTTTATTCTATTCATTACTCTCTTGTGTTGCATTGCTAGCATATTCCATGTGCTGACCCGTTTTCGGGCTGCAACGTATCATGTTGCAGACTTTTCAGACGACGAGTAAGGAGCCTTAGGTCGTGGTCTTTCACTCAGTGATGCCATTAGAGTTGATGGGCTCATTTATCTTCCAAGCCTTCTGCTGTTATTGTATTAGATGACCTTATGCCATATTTATTGTAATAAGTTCTCTTTTGAGACATTCGGTGTAATAAGTGTGTGATTGCTACTCTATTATAAATCCTTCAAGTACTGTGCGTGTCAGCATTACCGATCCAGGGATGACACTGATGCACAGAGATCAAACTGTTTGAGGTCTAGTCGCTACAGGTGCTTCTCTGGCCCACTGGATGTCTTCTGGTCCATACAAAATCCACAAAAAGTTTCACAGTGTTTGGACTCCGTTTGATATTGATTTCCTGCGATGTAAAAAACAAGCAAAAACAACAACTGGCACAAGGCACTGGGTCAATAGGTTAGTCCCACAAAATGATATAAATTTGCTATAAAATGATTGTAAAACATCCAAGAATGATAATAAAGCAGCATGAATACTTCATAAATTATAGATACCTTGGAGACGTATCAACATCCCCAAGCTTAATTCCTACTCGTCCTCGAGTAGGTAAATGATAAAAGAATTAATTTATGAAGTGTGAATGCTAGCAAAGTGCATAAGTTTGATCAATGATAATTTCAATCACTTTTCCTAGCATCATAATAGCAATTCTTTCGCATAAAACTCATCATGGTAAAGTAGCTACCAATTCACATGTTAAGGTTCAAACAATGAATTCTCTTGAAGCTCAACAACCTATATTCTTAGTCACCAAACAATTGCAATTCAACTTATTCAACAAAGTCTAAGAGCTCCACATACTCAACCATCATATAGTCTTCTATGATGGCTAACACTACCGCATACACATGAGCAAAACGTTTCAATCGGACACATAGAAAGATAGGGGCTTATAATTAATAACCCAACAAAATTAATTTAGAGTGATGAGATCCACATGACAATCCAAGAACTAGATACTCAAGATGTCCATAACCGGGGACACGGCTAACCATGATTAGTTTGTACACTCTGCAGAGGTTTGCGCACTTTTCCCCACAAGACTCGATCTCCTCCATTTGATTTCTCGCACTACATGATGTTTGAGAAACGGATGACCGAGACACAGTCTTTCCGAAGAGGTCCCCTTAACCGATAGATAGGCATGTACACCTACAATCCCCTACATCTGCTAGCCCACCATGGAAAGGTTTCCCACAACTTACTCAACTATGCCAGAGCCCATAATGGCATGTGGCTGCACACGAAAGTTTCCAGCATGAATAATCTTATGATCCCTTTGAGCCTGGGTGGCAGTCCATAGGAGAATCACACGGTACCCTGGGATTTCCAAAAATACAGACAACACTGGGTTCCCCAGGTGCCTCAATCCACCCAGATGTGTATTAAAGTTGCCACCTTAAGTTAAACCATTAAGTAACAATTTCACATCTGTCATGGAATACACTCAAACCCAAACCACGTCTATGAGCATAGCATAGCAATATAAGCAACGTAGAAGTAACTCCCAAAGGTTTGATAATAAACAAGTGAATATGTACTACCTCATATACTTCCCAATACCCACAATTTAATCAGATCCTAACCATGCAATTGTTTGAGGATTGATCTAATGCAATAAAACTAGGTAGTAAGAGGTATGATCAAAGTGTTACTTGCCTTGATGATGATCCGTGAAACCTAGAGACTCGTAGTAGCACGCTTCGCACTCCGGGTACTCTATCACAAACAAACAAGCATACAATAAGCAATCAAGAAAGGGGCACGGGTAAAACTCAAATAAAAAGACCTAACCAGAAAGTTCAACTTAAGAACTCCGGTTTGCAAAAGGAATCAAATCAAACGAAGCAACAAAACTCAAACTGCGAAAGAAACAAGCTCTGTTTACTATTCTAGACTAAAGTCAAATTTTACAGTAGTAAAAACTTGTTTAAGTTGATTAAACAGAAAGAGAGCTTCGATACGAAGATCTAGGCGCTTGAATCGCCTGATTCCGATAAACGAGCGAAAAGATAAACTAAAATGAAAATCGGATCAGAAACCGCGATCGAAAATAATCGCAAAAACCTGAGAAAAATAAAAACTGACGAACAGGCTAACGAATGAACGTTCGCTGTCTGTAACTAACTGGCGAAAACCGTTCGTTAAAACGAACGTACGGACGAACATCCCACGATTTAACCGAATCGAAAAAAATCGATCTAATAAAAAAAAGAAACTAGGGTTTATATAAAAAACGAACGGTTTTAACAGAAAAACCGACGGCTAACTCGGGTCCGGCGGGCGGTGGCATGGCTCCGGCGAGTCGGCGGCAAGCAGATCCGGCGGCGGGGCGGCGGAACGGGGCGGTGGCGCGGCAGGGCGGCACAAGCGGCGAGGCGAGGCGGCGGCGGCGGCGCTCGGTCGGCGGGGCTAGGGTTTCGGGACGCAGGGCAGCTGGGCTGGGTTCTCGGGCCCCTGGCTTATAAGGGCCGGTCGGGCCAGGAGTCCTAGACGGACACGGCCCGGTTAGGTCGGTTGACTTTTTTTAAATATTCCGCGCAGAAAAACGAATAAATGAAATACTAAATGGACTCCAAAAATCCTGAAATAAAATTTCCCCGTCCTCTAAAAATCTACCGGACAAGGTGAACATTTATTTGGGACTCTAATACAATTTTGAAAATGCACATTTTTCCTAATTCAAATAAAATAGTGATAAAACTCCGAATAAAAATTGTTATTTGATTTTAATATTAAATCTGCAATATTTCTTTATTTTGAGGAATTCATTTTATCCTCTCTCTCTTTTATCTTCATAAAAATAAATATTCGAAGAGAAAATAATTAAAATCAAACGATCATCTTTTTCAAAATTTGAGTAAACTCAAATATAAAAATAACAAAATTCCCAACTCTCTCCATTGGACCTTGAGTTGCGTAGAATTACTAGGATCAAGCCAAAATGCAATAAAATATCTAATGATGATCTAATGCATAACATTCCAAATTGAAAATTTGGGATGTTACAGCACATGGGGGGTTGATGCGGAGCATCCCACGATCATCCCCATGGAAGCATCTACACCTCCAACGACACCACTTGGACCAATGACAAGAGCTAGAGCGAAGGCTATCGAAGATAAGGTGAACTCGCTCCTTTCCGAACTACCACTTTCGACACTTGAGACATGGCTACTACCTCAAGAGGAAACACTATGTGTGCTCAGGTACTTGGAGGAAAGCTATGGAACATCTACATCCGATGGACAAGACGACGAGGACACCAAGTGCGAAGGACGAGAAGAAGAGCTGTCACGGAAGCTACAGGCTCCGGACAACCGGCCCAGCCCAGACGTCCGACCCCTGGAGATCACAACAGCCCGAGGAACTCAGGCCAGCAAACGCTACAGCGCTCGGACGACCGTCCAGGACCGGACATTCGACACCTGCCAGGCTCCGGACGACCGAACCCCCCCCCCCCGGACGACCGATGCTACGCCAACAGAACATATTAGCGGAAGTCCGAGGAAGACCGGACGACGGACACCTACGGACGTCTGACGCCGTGGCAACAGAACCTAATCTGCGGACATCCGAAGATCTACGGATGTCCGGACCCCCGTGAGCCTCCGGACGACCGGCACCTTACGGACGTTCGAGCCTTGGTTGTGTCCAGTTTCGGGCCGAAGCCCATGTACCCCTTCACTTCGCCCCTCTTTTGCACTAATACTATAAATAGACCTCTCCCTCCTCCAAGTTAGGGTTAGCATTGGTTTATCTCATATGTGAGATAGAGCTTTGCTCATCCATATGGATCTACTCAACGAGAGAGACCGCGACCCCTCTTCAGAGAAGATCCACGTTGGATTCAAGACCCCCTCTTGGGTGGCCCCATCAAGACCTCATTACGGAGAAGAACCTATTACCCTTTGTATCGTCCTTTGTTGAATTTGGATCTTGTATCTCCTCTCGTGTTCCGAGGTTCTAGCATATGTATGATCGTATCTCGTTGGTTTGAGAGTTCCCCTTGTGTTTTCCCCTCGTGTTCTTCGTGTTCTTAGTTGGGATCCGCTCCTTTCGTGAAAGATCGGCCGTATAGGGTTCCACCTTACATCATCATGGTATTATAAGCCATGTTGATCATGATTTTGGATCCTCCCCTCTTCATTTTCTAGCTTGATTTGGTTATTTTTTTCGTCCTAATTTGAAAATTCCCCACAAAAATAGCCCTAATTTCTTTGTGATTTGTTGGTGTGATGAAGTTTTGTTGGAATTGATCCATGGATTTGCTTTGCCTTGAGTGGATCTAGCCTTCCCCATCATCTCCACCATTTCCATCCACAAAATCTCCCGGATTTGACCAATTTCGCCACTTCCATCACGAACCCTAGTAGTTCATCCTGTGCCTGAAATCGCCCAGGCACCGGACGTCCAACAGCCTCCGGGCGTCCGACGACCGGACGACCATAAAACCCCAGACGTCCGCAATACCCAGACGAAACTGAATTTTCCCAGAAAAAATCTGCCACATCCACCACTTCCGCATACACCTTCCAATACCACCACATTAGCTTTCCCGCTACCCAACTCCGATGATTTTGACATGTTTTGGGTCTTGGAGAATTTTAGTTGTGGTAACCGTGTCCTTTTGCATTTCGGCTATCTAGGTACGGTTCGACATCGACATCACCGCCACTCATCTTCACCACGGACTCGTCATCATCGGTAACCTTATCTCGGTATCGTGATATGATCATACATTCTTGCAATTGCATTGATAACCCCATAGCCTTACTTTTTGCGTAGCTTAACCATCGAGACTAGTCTTTGAGTATTGCCGGCAACGTGACTTGTGCACATTAGTGATCATACTTCCCATAACATACATACCATATCATCGTGGTGCATATCTTGGTATCATCTCTTGTGTCACAAAGTTGTCATCGCATACACAATTGCTATCTTGGTTCGTGAAGCATTGCCTGAGAAAAGAGCTCAAACAACAAAGAGCCAAACAAGCTTTTAAGGAAAAGAGGAAAGATAAGCAAAGAGCTTATAAGCAAGAACCATAGCATCATACAACATTAAGATTGTCATACTCGATCATCTTGGATCATAGCATAGAAATACCATACATATAGCATACTTGGGGATAGAAGTCGTTGCATTTTTTGCTTAGTAGGTTGTGCACAAGTTCGTATCCGCCTATTGTGCAATCGTGCTAGTCTCTCTAGTGTTGTGCAACAAGAGCATCTTTGTGGATTCCACATTTTGGCTCACCCTTGGTTGCACGACCCCACTTATCTATTTGCGTGTGTGTTTCTGTGTACCTTATCTTGCTATTGGTCTACTTGTTGCATTTGCAAATTTGTGAATCTTTTCCAACATTATTGAGTCTCACTTACAATTGCATCAAATTTTGTGCCACCATCCTAACCAAGCTACACCATAAGCTTTTACTTGTGTAGGTGTGAAAAACCGACGAGAATTGGTACCAACTGTGCTATTTCCTTGGTCCACATTGGAGTGATCTTTGATCCATCTTCAACATCGGTCAAGGTACATTTGGTATTGGTTCTTCTCTTTCTCCCACTCAGATATCTTTGTTTGGAATGATGGATAGGACAAGTACCTCTACAAACCCACTCTTCCTTGAGCAAGACGACGATCCGAACAACTACGTCACCAAGCTACACCTATTTGGAATGCAACGAGCCTTACATGAAGAGCAACTAGCAATGAGCGACCGCATCGACAACCTCACCACCGACTTGCGACTCGCCGAGCAACGTACAAGAGACTACTTAGACCATAAGCTCGATAAACACAAGCACGAGAATGACGCAAGAATGGACGAGATTCGTGCCTTGTTAGTCAACCTCTCTTCTACCACTTCGTCCTACTCAAGAGGGAGCCGCTCGAGTCGACACTCAGATGACACCATCTCCGGCTCAAGTACCCCGACATCGAACACTCCTCATCGTGCCGCACATCAAGATCGTCAAGCAAACCACAATCCTCCACACGACACCAACTCTCAAGAGCATCGACATCGTCAAAACCAAGCTACATTCGTGCAAGCACAAGAACGACAACGTCAATGCCAACAAGAACAACAGGAGCGAGCGCACCAACATCAAGATGCACAATACGCCGGGGCACAACGTCAAGAACAACAACTACATGAAGCTCAAGCACTTGAGGCGCAATGTGCCCTTCGTGATTCAAGTCGTGCCGTAGCCAACCGAGGCCGACAAGCTCGTGAGCAACAAGAAGTGCTTCGCGATGAAGTTCAAGAAAGGATTTATCAATCACGTGTGCATCGTCAAGCTCCTCGTCAAGATCGACAAGCGCCTCCACAAGCTCGGCAAGAACATCAAGTTCAACAAGAGCACCCCGACAATGGAAATCTTCCTCGACAAGAGCAACATGAGGTTGACAACCCTCCTCGACAAGAGCAACATGAGTTTGTCAATCCTCAACGACATGGGCATCATCATCCTTGACCCCAACACAATGAAGATCAACGATACGGCAAGCTAAAGTTCACAATGCCTAAGTTTACCGGAAGCAATGACCCCGAAGAGTACATATCATGGGCATTGAAGGTTGACAAAATCTTCCGCTTGCACAACTACGAAGAAGAGAACAAGATAGCAATGTCATCCCTTGAATTCCAAGACTACGTCCTCATTTGGTGGGAACAAGTTATTGAGCACCAAGAGGCAAGAGGTAAACCACCCATCACTACTTGGGTGCAAATGAAGGATGTCATGCGAGCACGATTCACGCCAAACTACTACAACTGCGACCTCTTCAAGAAACTCCAACTCCTCAAGCAAGGAACCAAGTGCGTTGAAGAGTACTACAAGGAAATGGAGATTGCCATGATAAGAGCCAATGTCACGGAAGATGATGAGCAAACTATGGCACGTTTCTTGAATGGACTCAATCACCCTATCAAGAAGACTGCCGACTTCCAACCATACTCGAACCTCATCGAGCTAGTGCATCAAGCCAACAAAGCGAAACACCAAGTGCAAGATGACTTCAAGTACGCCAAGTTCTCATCGAAGTCCTATGGCTTCTCCAACACCCAAGCTTCAACGACTCCAACACCTTCTACCTCAACCAAGCCACCTACAAGCAACGACGACAAGTCAAGTTACAAGAAAACTTCGACAAGCTCAAGTCGTCCTCCTACTACAAGCAACTTCAAGCCGAAAGCTTCATCATCATCTACCCAACCGATGAGACCATCAAGACAAGTTCCTTCAAATGCTTCACATGCGGCGGCCGAGGCCACAAGTCCTTTGAGTGCACAAACAAGCGCACCATGATCCTCAACGACGATGGAACCTACGACTCCATGAGTGAAGGAGAAATGGAAGCCCTTGACCAAGTGGCCATGCACCGACAAGTGAACAACGAAGATGAAGATGATCAAATCTTTTACGATGAAGATTCAAGCCCCAGTCTTGTTGTCTGCAAGGTCTTGACTCTTCAACATCAATAAGATGAAGACAAAAGATGCCATATCTTCCACACCAAGGCCGACATCAATGGAAGGTTCGTCAAGGTCATCATCGATGGAGGGAGTTGCCATAACCTTGCAAGTGAAGAACTATGCTCCAAGCTCCAATTGGTCAAGATGAAGCACCCGCACCCCTACAAGGTTCAATGGCTAAGTGACACCGGCACCATACAAATCGAGCACAGAGTACAAGTTTCTTTCAAGATCGGAGCTACGAAGACACTTTGGAGTGTGATGTCCTTCCGATGACTGTTTGCCACCTTCTTCTTGGACGACCATGGCAATTTGACCGATGTGTCATCCACAACGGGCATACAAACCACTATAGCTTCAAGATGAAAGGAAAGGAGTATGTGCTATGACCTATATCTCCAAGCCAAGTGATCGCGGACAAGCAAGCCACCCATCGTGAAGAGAATAGTGAGAGAGCGAACCACCAAAAAGAGAGTGAGCGCCACAAGCCAAAATTGAGTGACCTCCACGATGAGCGACAACAAAAGCTTAGTTCTCTTTGCCATGAAACGTGAGATGAGAGAAGTGTGTGAGAACCCATCAAGTGTCCTACACTATGTCCTATTGTGCAAGCACGAGGCACCAAAAACTAACACCTCTCACAATCTACCTTTGGTGTTATCTTCTTTATTGCAGGAATTCCAAGATGTTTTCCCTGACGAGCTACCTCTGGGTCTACCTCCACTACGAGGTATCGAGCACCGAATTGACCTCATCCCCGGAGCGCCACTTCCAAACAAGGCTCCCTACCGAGTCAACCCCGGAGAAACCAAAGAAATACAAAGGCAAGTAAAGCATCTCATATACCATGGACATGTGTGTGAAAGTTTGAGTCCTTGTGCCATACCGGTCATTCTTGTGCCAAAAAGAGACGGTAGCTTTCGCATGTGTTCCGATTGTAGACCTATCAATGCTATCACCGTTCGCTATAGGTACCCCATTCCATGCCTTGACGATATGCTAGATGAACTTAGCGGTGCCACTATTTTTTTCCAAAATTGATCTTAAAACTGGTTACTATCAAATACGCATACAAGAGGATGATGAATGGAAAACCGCTTTCAAAACAAAGTTTGGTTTGTATGAGTGGTTAGTCATGCCTATGGGTTTATCAGAAGCACCTGGTACTTTCATGCGTCTTATGCATTATATGTTTCACCCTTATATTGGTGAATTTGTTGTTGTCTACTTTGATGATATCCTTGTTTTTAGCAAATCACTCAAAGAGCATATCACCCACCTTCGCACCGTGCTACAAGCTCTTCGAAAAGATCAACTTTATGATAATATGGAAAAATGCCTTTTTGGTGTTGATAAGCTTGTTTTCTTGGGTTTTGTAGTATCTTCTAAGGGTGTTCATGTTGATGAATCTAAGATCAATGCTATTAAAAATTGGCCCCAACCAACCAATTTGCAACAAGTGCGTTGTTTCCTTGGTTTAGCCGGTTTCTACCATAGATTTGTGAAGGATTTTAGCATCATTGCTTCACCTTTGCATGCTTTGAGTAAGAAAAATGCACCGTTTGTTTGGGGAACATCCCAAGACACCACTTTCAATGAGCTTAAGAATTTTCTTACTCATTCTCCCGTGCTTGCATTACCCAACTTTGACAAACCCTTTGAGATTCATTGCGATGCTAGTGGTAATGGCATAGGAGGTGTGTTAACGCAAGAGAAGCGCCCCATAACATATTTTAGTGAGAAACTTTTTGGTGCGCAACTCAATTATCCCATCTATGACAAACAGCTATATGCTTTAGTGGGAGTTTTGCGTGAATGGGAACATTATCTCCGCCCTCATGAATTCATCATCCATACCTATCATGAAACACTTAAATACCTTAAGGGTCAAACTAAGTTGAACAAGCATCATGCTAAGTGGAGTGAATTTATTGAGTCTTTTCCTTATGTCATCAAGTATATTAAAGGTAAGGAAAATGTTGTGGCGGATGCGCTTTCCCGTATATGCATGCTTGTTACTCAACTTGAATTGAATGTCATTGGCTTTGAGCACATAAAAGACTTATATGCGCAATACCCCATTTTTGCTATTCCTTATGCAAAGTGTTTGACAAATCCATCTTGGAACGATATTACATCAAGGATGGTTATCTTATGAGAGCTAACAAACTTTGCATCCCCGAGTCTTCTCTTTGTTTGTTGCTTCTGCAAGAATCTCATGGAGGAGGACTAATGGGACATTTTGGACGCGACAAGACACTTGCTATGCTATCCAAGAACTATTTTTGGCCCAAGATGTTCCCGCTTCACCAACCGATGCTCTACATGCCGCAAAGCTAAGTCTAAAGCTCAATCTCATGGTCTATATATGCCTCTTCAATTCCGTATAAACTATGGGAAGATATTAGCATGGATTTTGTACTTGGTTTGCCTAGAACTAGAAATGGCAAGGATTCTGTTTTTTGTTGTTGTGGACCGATTCTCCAAAATGGCTCATTTCATTCCTTGCAACAAGATAGACGATGCTTCACATGTTGCCAATATCTTTTGTAGGGAAATCTTGCGAATTCATGGAGTGCCAAAGACGATTGTCTCGGATCGCGACGTCAAGTTCTTAAGTTACTTTTGGAAGACCTTATGTGCCAAGCTCGAAATCAAGCTACTTTTCTCCACGGCATACCATCCACAAACCGATGGCCAAATGGAGGTGACGAACCGCACGCTCTCCACTCTTCTCCATGTGCTAATCAAGAAGAACATCAAGGAATGGGAGGAGTGCCTACCCATCGCCGAGTACGCCTACAATCGTGCAAGACATTCGACTACCGGCAAGTCCCCTTTCGAGGTCGTCTACGGTTTCAACCCGTTGTCCCCATTGGACATTCTTCCTCTACCACTACAAGAGCACATCAACATGGATGCGAGCACCCGAGTGAGCTACCTCAAGAAGATGCATGAAGATACAAGGCACACCATCGAGCGCCAAACGACTCGTGACCAAGCTCAACGTCAACAAGCAACCCATGATATTCAACATTGGAGATCTTGTGTGGCTACACCTTTGCAAGGAATGCTTCCCTAACGAACGCAAGTCCAAACTTCTACCACGAGCCGATGGACCCTTCAAGGTGCTAGCATGCTACAATAACAACGCTTACAAGATCAACCACCCACGCGACAAGTACAACGTGAGCGACGTCTTCAACATCAAGGATCTTTCGCCCTACCATGGTGATGAAGATTTCGATCCGAGGTCGGATCTTTCCCAAGGGAGGGGAGATGATGCGGAGCATCCCACGATCATCCCCATGGACGCATCTACACCTCCAACGACACCACTTGGACCAATGACAAGAGCTATAGCAAAGGCTATCGAAGATAAGGTGAACTTGCTCCTTTCTGAACAACCACTTTCGACACTTGAGACGAGGCTACTACCTCAAGCGGAAACACTATGTGTGCTCAGGTACTTGGAGGAAAGCCATGGAACATCTACATCCAATAGACAAGACAGCGAGGACACCAAGTGCGAAGGACGAGAAGAAGAGCTATCACGGAAGCTATAGGCTCTGGACGACCGGCCCAGCCCGGACATCCGACCCCTGGAGATCACAACAGCCCGAGGAACTCAGGCCAACAAACGCTACAGCGACCGGACGGCCGTCTAGGACCGGACGTCCAACCCCCCCGGACGACCGACACAACGCCAACAGAACGACATTAGCGGAAGTCCGAGGAAGACCGGACGACCGGCGACCGGATGCCCGAACACCTACGGACGTCCGGTGCCGTGGCAACAGAACCTAATCTGCGGACATCCGAAGATCTACGGACGTCCGGACCCCCGCGAGCCTCCGGACGACCGACGCCTTACAGATGTTCGGGCCGTGGCCGTGTCCCGTTTCGGGCCTAAGCCCATGTACCCCTTCACTTCGCCCCTCTTTTGCACTAAGACTATAAATAGACCTCCCCCTCCTCCTAGTTAGGCTTAGCATTAGTTTAGCTCATATGTGAGATAGAGCTTTGCTCATCCATATGGATCTACTCCACGAGAGAGACCGCGGCCCCTCTTCGGAGAATATCCACGTTGGATTCAAGACCCCCTCTTGGGTGGCTCCATCAAGACCTCCTTACGGAGAAGAACCAATTACCCTATGTATCGTCCTTTGTTGACTTTGGATCTTGTATCTTCTCTCGTGTTTCGAGGATCTAGCATATGTGTGATCGTATCTCGTTGGTTTGAGAGTTCCCCTTGGGTTTTCCCTCGTTTTCCCCTCGTGTTCTTGGTGTTCTTAGTTGGGATCCTCTCCTTTCATGAAAGATCAGCCGTATAGGGTTCCACCCTACATCATGGGTGCCCCGAGGGGGGCACAACTCACCAGGGCGCGCCTGGGGGCCCAGGCACGCCCAGGTGGGTTGTGCCCACCTCGGTGGCCTCCCGCACCCCCTCTTCGCCCTATAAATTCCCAAATATTACAAAAACCCTCATGGTAACCCTAGATCAGAAGTTCCACCACTGCAAGCCTCTGCAACCACGAAAAACCAATCTAGAACCTGTTCCGACACCCTGCCAGAGGGGGGAATCATCACCGGTGGTCATCTCCATCATCCCGGCGGCCACCACGATGAGGAGGGAGTAGTCCACCCTCGGGGCTGAGGGTTTGAACCAGTAGCTATGTGTTCAATCTCTCTCTCTCTCTCTCTCTCTCTCTCTCTCTCGTGTTCTTGAGATGTCACGATCTTGATGTATCGCGGGCTTTGTTAATATAGTTGGATCATATGGTGTTTCCCCTCTCTATCTTGATGTGATGAATTGAGTTTTCCCTTTGATGTTTCGTTTTATTGGATTGAATACTTTTATGGATTTGAGAGCACTTGATATATGTCTTGCATATGAATACTCGTGGTGACAATGGGTATCGTATTGATTCACTTGATAGATTTTTTGGCACTCAACTCGCGGATTCCCGTGGTGACATTGGGGTAATCTATGCATAGGGGTTGATGCACATTCTTGTCTTTGTTTCTCCGGTAGAAGTCTTGGGGCACTCTTTGAGGTTCTTTGTGCTGGATTGAGTATTATGAATCTAAAAATATTTGGTGTTATTTTAGTACGAACTCTTGGATAGATCGATCGGAAAGAATAGCTTCGAGGTGGTTTCGTACCCTACAAACAATTTCTTCTTATGTTCTCCGCTAGATAGGAACTTTGGAGTGATTCTTCATCGCACCTTGAGGGATGGTTATATGATCCAATTATATTAGCATTGTTCAGAGGTTGCACTAGCGAAAGTACGGACCCTAGGTCTCATTTTCAAGCATTGCAATACCGTTTGTGCTCCGTTTTATCAATTGCTACCTTGCTGTTTTTTATTGTTCCTACTACAAAAATCAATATCTACTATCCATATTACACTTGTATCACCATCTCTTCGCCGAACTAGTGCACCTAGACAAATTACTATTGTATTTGATGTGTTGGGGACACAAGAGACTTTTTATTATTTGGTTGCAGGGTTGTTTGAGAGAGACCATCTTAATCCTATGCCTCCCACGGATTGATAAACCTTAGGTCATCCACTTGAGGGAAAATTTCTATTGTCCTACAAAACTCTGTGCTTGGAGGCCCAACACGTGTCTACAAGAATAAAGTTGTGTAGTAGACATCATAGTCCCATCACGATCTCCAAGTGATATCTCTATCAGAAACATACACTCTCTCCTCCCCATGTCTGCATTTTCTCCATATGTCTCTCTCGACCTCTCTCCCATGTTTGTCAGACCTCTCTTGGCCACATGCTAGGGGTCTTTCTCTCTCCGTTGCAAACAACCACGCACTATCTCCTCACCTCGCTTCCGCTGTCAAAGACACACACGCTTTTTCTCTACTTTATCGTGCGTTGTCCATGTCTCTTTCACACACACACACACATTTTCACTCACTCTTTCTATTTCACACACTCTCTCTAGTTAGGTACTCTCTCACGTCCATAAACATATGGATGTTTTGAAAAGTCAAACCTCAGAAAAGTTTGACCAGGTATATGTGGAGAAAAACATTTACATCTGGAACAATCATTAGATTCATCACAATATGTACTTACTTCATACTATCATATATCTTTGGTATTGTAGATATAAGTAATTTCTTTATAAACTTGGTCAAAGTTTCAAAAGTTTGACTTTAAAAAAATACATGCACTACATTATCGAATGGAGGGAGTAGCTCTTTGTCTCTCTACTATCTCTCACGGGCCTCCCCTCTCACTCAATCTCTCTATACCAAGGGATTATACGGTCACTGTGTCAGCGTATAGCTCTGTATATTGTTTAGTTGACAGGTCAACCTATCCACATGCTGCCTTGTTAGCTCGTGTTCTCTATCTTCGTATGCTGGTCCATGTGGCAGTGGGTGAAAATAACTAAACTAGAGGCCCATCTGACATGATGTGAAGTAAAAAAAGTTGAAACCACTCGTGGTAGCACCCTGCACGCTAGTAAATTGAGGGCACACTTCTTCCGCGTGAAGGACGCACTCGCGCACACTTGACCACTGTGCGATGGCATGCACATAAGGACGCACTCGTGCACACCCAAGACACAATATACACCAAGCACATGTGTACACCACCGTCACCGCCGGTTGAGATGGACGGCAAGGCAGCCAACAAGCGGAGGCGGCTCGAGCCAAAACTACATACGGCGAGCCTAGACTTCATCAGCAGCCTCCCCGACGACATGCTGCTTGATGACCCACAAGTATAGGGGATCTTTCATAGTACTTTCGATAAGTAAGAGTGTCGAACCCAACGAGGAGAAGAAGGAAATGATAAGCAGTTTTCAACAAGGTATTCTCTGCAAGTACTGAAATAAGTGGTAACAGATAGTTTTGTGATAAGATAATTTGTAACGAGGAACAAGTAACAAAAGTAAATAAAGTGCAGCAAGGTGGCCCAATCCTTTTTGTAGCAAAGGACAAGCCTGGACAAACTCTTATATAAGGAAAAGCGCTCCCGAGGACACATGGGAATATCGTCAAGCTAGTTTTCATCACGTTCATATGATTTGCGTTTGGTACTTTGATAATTTGATATGTGGGTGGACCGGTGCTTGGGTGCTGTTCTTACTTGAACAAGCATCCCACTTATGATTAACCTCTATTGCAAGCATCCACAACTACAACAAAAGTATTAAGGTAAACCTAACCATAGCATGAAACATATGGATCCAAATCAGCCCCTTACGAAGCAACGCATAAACTAAACTAGGGTTTAAGCTTCTGTCACTCTAGTAACCCATCATCTACTTATTACTCCCTAATGCCTTCCTCTAGGCCCAAATAATGGTGAAGTGCTATGTAGTCGACATTCACATAACACCACAAGAGGCTAGACAACATACATCTCATCAAAATATCGAACGAATACCAAATTCACATGACTACTAATAGCAAGACTTCTCCCTTGTCCTCAAGAAAAAACATAACTACTCACAAAGCATATTCATGTTCATAATCATAGGGGTAATAATATGCATAAAGGATCTGAACATATGATTCCACCAAATAAACCAACTAGCATCAACTACAAGGAGTAATCAACACTACTAGCAACCTACTAGCACCAATCCTGGACTTGGAGACAAGAATTGGATACAAGAGATGAACTAGGGTTTGGAGATGAGATGGTGCTGGTGAAGATGTTGGTGGAGATTGCCCTCTCCCGATGAGAGGAGCGTTGGTGATGACGATGGCGATGATTTCCCCCTCCTGGAGGGAAGTATCCTCGGCAGAACAGCTCTGCCGGAGCTCTAGATTGGTTCCGCCAAGGTCCCGCCTCGTGGCGGCGGAGTCTCGTCCTGAAAGGTTGCTTCTCATTTTTTTTTCTTGACGAAAGACTTCATATAGGTGAAGATGGGCGTTGGAGAGCGACCAGGGGGCCCACGAGGTAGGGGGCGCGCCCTAGGAGGGGGGAGGGCGCGCCCCACCCTCGTGAGCAGGGTGTGGGCCCCCTGGCCTTCATTTTTGGCGAGGATTTTTCTTTATTTATTTTAAGATATTCCATGGAGTTTTAGGACTTTTGGAGTTGCGCAGAATAGGTCTCTAATATTTGCTCCTTTTCTAGCCCAGAATTCCAGCTGCCGGCATTCTCCCTCTTTATGTAAACCTTGTAAAATAAGAGAGAATAGCCATAAGTATTGTGACATACCGTGAAATAACAGCTCATAATGCAATAAATATCGATATAAAAGCATGATGCAAAATGGACGTACCACTGCTCGTCATCATCGACCTCCTCCCCACCAAATCTACCGTGCGGACTACCCTGCTCTCCTGGCGGTAGCGCCCCCTCTGGCGCCGCGTCCCCCTCAACATCACTGTCGATAGCTGCCTCTGCGGTGGGGATTACAAATGCATGGCCGCAGTCTCCAAGATCCTTTCATCGCACCCTGGGCCAGCCAGACGCCTTGACATCCGCATGTTCAGTACCAAGTGCAAGTTCCAAGCCAAGTTTGACAAGTGGTTCTTATCCCCCGCCCTAGATTAGCTCGAGGAGCTCAGGTTTGAAGCTGGACGATGTCGCTCTCTGCCGCCGTTCGCGCTCCACCTCACGCCAACGCGCGTCGCGCCAGCTTCAGCTCCTGCTATTTTCCCCAGATTAATGCCGCGCCCACCCTTATTCTCCATCAACTCAAGCAGCTCGACCTCTTCGACGTTGTCATCTCAAAGAAGTCCATGGAGCACCTACTCTGCAGCTGTACTGCGCTCGAGTACTTTCGTCTTCGGCAGATCCACGGGTTCATTAGCCTCCACATCGCCTCGACAAATCTCCGATGGATTTATGTGTCTTGCTAGCCCCGCAACAAGATATCAATTGGGAAGAGATCACTCCAGCTGTTCCACGTTATGGTCATTGAGAATGCGCCTTTCCTTGAGAGATTGCCTATATCTAATATAGAAGGTCCAACAAAAACCAGGGTCATTGACGCGCCGAAATTGACAGCGTTGGTGTACTCGTCTGCCAAATTCTCCATACTCTTTATTGGATCCGCAATCGTTCAGGTACAACACTCATCTTCTTCTCCGTCTTCTTGAAATTCACATTTTTAAATTTCTTCTCGATGTATTTACGACTGTCATCCAGAAAATGATTCCCACAAGCTTGACCCAGTCTGTGCACGAAGTGAAGATCTTGGCAATAAAATCTATCGGCCCCAATCTGGATCAAGTTGTTGGATTCCTTACACACTTCCCATGCACGGAGAAGCTACTCATCGAGGTGAAACTTCTTTCCTATTAGTAAACGGCAATCACAACGTAGCTCAAATTTTTTTCGTAACTTTTCCAAATTACGATGACAAGTGTAGTGTTCAAAAATGCATCTACACACTGCACCGAAAGAAATGTTTTTAGTATTTTTTCTCACGTGATGACCTGCATCGTTTTTTTGTTGTACTACTAGTAGCCTAGGCTAGTCATAATGGCAAGTAACTTAGACTAGTGACTCTATGGTTAGCCTAAGAGCAAGTACTACCTCCGTCCTAGTTTACTCTTCATATTTTGTAGTATCAAAATTTGACCATAGATTTAACTGACAAAAAGTTAATGCATGTCACTACAAATTATATCGTTAGATTCGTATTAGAATATAATTTCAAATGGTATAATTTTTGGTGACATGCATTGGCATTTTCTTAGGTAAATCTAAGTCAAATTTTACACTAAATACAAAGTAGTACAAAAGTGGGCTATAACGGCCTGATAACTCACAAGTATAGGGGATCGTAACAGTTTTCAGGGGTAGAGTATTCAACCCAAATTTATAGATTCGACACAAGGGGAGAGGAAGAATATTTGAAGGTATTAGCAGCTGAGTTGTCAATTCAACCACACCTAGAGATTAATTATCTGTAGCAAAGTGATCAGTAACAAAGTAGTTTGATTGTTTTGATAGTAGTAGCAACAGTAATGGTAACAGTAATAGTGATAGCAGTAATTTTGTAGCAAGTGTAATAGTGATGATAGCAGTAGTAACTTAGCAGTAACAATATAGGATAAATTCGAAGGCATTGGATCGGTAACTTGTTGGATGATATTAATCATGTGACAGTTATAACCTAGGGCGATACGGCACTAGCTCCATTTCATCGATATAATGTAGGCATGTATTCCGTAAATAGTCATACGTACTTTATTAAAAGAACTTCCATGACATCTTTTGTCCTACCCTCCCGTGGCAGCGGGGTCCATATTGGAAGCTAAGGGATATTAAGGCCTCCTTTTAATAGAGAACCGGAACAAAGCATTAACACATAGTGAATACATGAACTCCTCAAACTACGGTAATCACCGAAAGAAGTCCCGGTTATTGTCACTCCGGGGTTACCGGCTCATAACACGTAGTACGAGACTATAACTTGCAAGATCGGATCTAAAACATGGATATAATGATGAACTCATAAACGGTTCAGATCTGAGTTCATGGCACCCGGGTCCAAAGTGACAAGCATTAAGCATAGCAAAGTCATAGCAACATCAATCTAAGAACATAGTGGATACTAGGGATCAAGCCCTAACAAAACTAACTCGATTACATGATGAATCTCATCCAACTCCTCACCGACCAGCGAGCCTACGAAGGAATTACTCACTCCCGGTGGGGAGCATCATGGAATTGGCGATGGAGAAGGGTTGGTGATGATGAAGAATGAAGATCCCCCTCTCCGGAGCCCCAAACGGACTCCAGATCTGCCCTCCCGAGGAACAACATGGCTTGGCGGCGGCTCCGTCTCGTGGAACGTGATAATTCTTTCTCCCTGATTTTTTTCTACAAAAATAGGAATTTATAGTATCAGGGTTGAGGTCTGCGGGGTCATCAGGTGGGTACAACCCACCTGCGCATGCTAGGAGAGGGGGGCGCGCCCTGGTGGGTTGTGCCCACCCAGGTGCCCCTCTCCTACAGGTCTTGGCTCCAGAAATTCCTATTATTGATATAAAAAATCCTTGCAAAGTTTCGTTCCATTTCAAGAACTTCTATTTCCGCACAAAAACAACACCATGGTAGTTCTGCTGAAAACAACGTCAGTCTGGGGTTAGTTTCATTCAAATCATGCAAATTAGAGGCCAAAACAAGAGTAAAAGCATGAGAAAAAGTAGATACGTTGGAGACGTATCAACTCCCCCAAGCTTAAACCTTTGCTTGTCCTCAAGCAATTCAGTTGATAAACTGAAAGTGAGAATGAAAAACTTTTACAAACTCTTTTGCTCTTGTTTGCATAAATAAGCTTAAATAGCACCCAGGTTTTCAGCCAATCATTATAACTAACCATGTCGACAATAAGTCTTAAAGATTATAATGACTCATATCAATGGCATAATCAGCTAGCGAGCAATAATAAGGTATCTCAAACAACAACACATTGTCAAAACAACCATTATATAATATGACAATAGTGGTATCTCGCTAGCCTTTTCTGAGACCGCAATGCAGAGCAGCTCCAAAGTTCAAGCAGCGACTAAACATTGTTTCATGGTAGAAAAGATCCAGTCATGATGCACCCAACATTAGTTTCCTCTTAGTTTCTGTTTTATAAAAATTATCACTAGTACCTAAAATTGCATTTATAATTATACTACTGCCATAGTAATTATTAACCCAAAACAAAATAGTTTAATATTTAATAAAATCCAATATGTATTTATTTAATTGTTTTAACTACTGTTTTAATTACCTAAGTGCATTTAAACCTTTTATAACAAGGTGGTTTCTCCACCATTTACTACTTATGCATTATTTGGCTCGCCCGAACATTTAGTTTTAATATTTGAATATTTTATGTTTGCCTTTATTTTAAATTTGAAATTTGAACTGGGTTTCGAACTGACATGAGTTTATCCATAGTAACCGAAGTGACGTGGCATCCTTAGCGGGGGATCACTGTAGCTTAATTATCCGGGCGTCACATAGACATCAAGCTCTTTTCTAGCGCCGTTGCCGGGGAGGTTAGGTAAGCGGCACTCACATCCCGTCAACAAAGCTCTTTTCTGGTGCCGTTGCCGGGGAGGTGAGTGCATGAAGGTATATCTTTAGATCTTGCAATTGAATCTTTTAGTTTCTTGTTTTATCACTAGTTTGGTTTATAAAAGAAAACTACATAAAAATGGGATTGAGGTTGCATCATATTATTGATCATATTTATAATTTTTTCGTGAAAATGATGGAAAGGAAAATTGTGCTCAATTGATAGAAGAAGAATTCAACAGAATGTTTGGTATAAATGATGAGCATGATTGGAATGTTGTTAGTATGAATTCTTTGAATATTCATGATGCTAATGATATGCAAAACCATAAGCTTGGGGAAGCTATGTTTGATGAAGATGATACTTTTAGTCCCCCAAGATTTGATGTGCAAATTTGTTATAATGATTGCATGCCTCCTATTTATGATGATTATAATGATGAAAGTTGATTCGGAGAGGTCATGACTTTATTTAGTGATGAATCCTCCCTTTTTATGAGACTTCAATTGACTATGAGAACAAGGTTGCTATCTATGATGATTATGGTGATGACATGTATGCTATATTGAATAATGATAACCATGAAACGTGTCATCATGATTTTAATTTTAAATCACATGATAGTTATTTTGTTGAGTTTGCTCCCACCATTATTGATGAGAATAAATTTGTTTACGTGGATAGTAATAAAACTTCTATGCTTGTGGATCATGAAAAGAATGCTTTATGTGATAGTTATTTTGTTGAATTCATTCATGATGCTACTGAAAATTATTATGGGAGAGGAACTTATGTTGTAACATATCTCAATAATGTACTACTCCCTCTATAAATAAATACATGGAGTATTGTTTTATTCGGTTTTGAACATAGTTCCCGATGATATTATACACTCTCCCTTCCGGTAGATGGCTCAAATATGAAGTCTCATCAATCAGACTACTATTATACTCACCGAGCGGTCAGCTTGGTAAGCTACCAACAAAAAATTGCAATCAAAGACTACTATTGTACTCTCTCCGTACTGGTGCATTAGTCACGTTACGAAAACCAAATAATCCCAAAACTTTTAGGCGCGGCGCATTAACTACCCACATCGTTCCCTATTTTTTTGCCACGAAAAAAAATCACCCAATAGGAGACGTGGGGTGCGTATGCATTCAATGACTTGAGACTACTTAGCACAACATGCAGTGCTCAATTCTCTTTATGCAATGACATAATTACAAAATACTAGTCATACCTCCGTCCTAGTTTATTGGTCCCCTTAGTATTTCATGCCAAATTTTGACCATAGATTTAACTAAAATAATAATAATGCATGTAACCAAAAATTGTATCATTGGATTCGTATTTGAACATAGTTTCTGATGATATTATTTTTTATTACATGCATTAACATTTTATTAGTTAAATCAAAGGTCAAAACTTGGCGCAAAATGCAAAGGGGACCAATAAACCAGTAAACATCAAAGTTCTCTTTTTTGCCCCAACTTGGTCTCGGTAAGATGAGTATACTGAACCAGCACAGAGGGAGGGCCGAGAAGTAGATGGCCAACACACACGTGAATGCAACGTAGTCTGCACTTCTCATATAAAGGCTCCCCGCCGGTCCAATCTATGAAATCCTACACACCTACGCACCCTAACCAAGGGCAAGAGTGATCACTCTAATCGCAAGTTCAGTTGACTAGAAGCTAGACCCATGGAGGCAATGAGCGTGAGCATCACCTGGCTGTACCAGATGGTCCACGACGCGAGCCTGCGGCCCGGCGCCAAGGAACATCTCCAGGTCGTTCTTGAGGCCGCCAGGGTGAGAGGCCTCTTGGACGATAGATTCGTCTCCTTGTTCGACGAGGTCGTCGTCGGCTTCCTCGACAAGTTCACCGTTGTCAAGAAGCTCGGGAACGACCTTGACATACGCCTCCAGCCCACGCGCCCCGGCTCTGTGATGCCCGCCACCCATAACGACCTCTATGGTGACAACCTCTTCGATGCACTAGTGGCCCTGCGACTGCCCGCCGTCGTGTCGGAGAATGTCCACCTCTAGGTCGCGCTTGCCATGTAGCGCCTGGCGCAACAAGACACCATCGACATAATCACCCACGTCTATGTGCAAATCGTCCACAAGGACTACTACATGCAAGAGGAGGACGATAGGACACTAGCCTTCTTGGACAGCAGGGCAACCTTGGACAGCATTGTTCAGAAGCATGTTGAGCTCGCTGCCAATGCCGCAGCTCCTCACATGTTGGTTGGTGACCCGGCGCACTAGGGCGTGAGGATGTCGTTGATGGATCCGTATGTATCTTTATCTTTTTTGTCAATTCCATGTAGTAGTATATTGTACTAGTAATTATCTTACCTTTCGCATCAACTTCATAATTTTCATACGTACTCCATGCATGAACCGTGCCAGAACCAAACTTCTCATTACACTAGGGAAAATCGTCATTTCTATCTATTGGTCGTGCCATGGAGCAAAACCAAATCTTACAAGTTACAAGTTCAAAAGAAAAAGCCTACCATGTTCGCGTCGCACCCCCACACGGTTGGTTCGGCACGCCGCTCAAGGGGGAATGCGTGTTGTGTTGCATTTTCACTTACAAGTGGGACCGCAGTTGAGCAAACCGACTATTGGCAAACCCCCACCCCGCCAATCGCGCGATGGCTGAGTTAGAGAAAACATGAGGGAGAAGAGATAGTTGTAGCATGGACTCCAAGAAAATTGGTGTCAGATGGGACTCGTGTGGGTGGCATGTGCCGTACAGCTAGATGTGAATGCTAGTTATGGCCCATGCCACCCCACTATATCGAGGTGTTGTTTCTTTTTAATATTTACTGTGAGGCAAAGCCACACAACCCTTTATTAAAGATCAATAACTGTACAAAGAGAGAAATAAAAGACTGTACAAGAGCTAAGAAAGAAAAACTACAACTACCTACCTGAGGTTAAACTAAGGAGTTAATCCAAGGCATCAACTTTATCCTAGAGTCCTCTTTAAGCCTATCGAGGTGCTGGTTATGTAGAGTGAACACATTATCTCTCTAGGAGTATGGTACACTACTAGTACTACTCACATTGTCGCGAAATTTTCTGGAGTCCGTGCTCAGCCCTCCTCTCTCTCTCTCTCTCTCTCTCTCTCTCTTCTTAGCCAGCCAGCAGACGCACGGAGTGTGCCCATCGTCTGTTTGCTCACATGCGGTCCCACATGTCAGTGAAAACTCAAGACGACCCACTGAACCTGCACATCTTTCACCACGACGTGCTGATGATGAAAAACAAATCCAATAAAGATCTTTGGTGGCCGCTTTTGGAGTTACTCAAGAGTAAGATTCTATTTACAGTTTAACCCAAGATGAACATCACATGGCTTCAACTAGCACTCCATTTTCTTGCATGACACGACCTGGATGCTGGATGTCCCACGTGTCGAAAAAGGAAGAAGAACTCAACCAAATCTTCTCCACATTTAGACCGGAGGAGTAGGAAACACGGCAAGCCCTATACCTACATCATACTACGTACAAGCCCACCTCATACAATCATGCTATCACCATGTTTCTTGGCCTCCGTGCGACACCTAGCTCTAGTTGATGGTATACTAGTACTAGGACTAACTATTGTACTAGCATACTCCACTATTAGGTTGGCGCTATGTGATGTGGCAACTTCATATAACCGAATGTTGGCTATACTACTACGGTAGTCACACTCCAAGAAGTGACTCGAAAACCATTCATAAATTGAGTTTATGACATGCATATGCAAATGTATCATTCATTACATACAACAAGTCATCAACAGACAACGACAACGAGGATACATGTTGGATTATAGATTATTTCCAACAAAACATTCTAGTAAATACTAAATTTTTATCACACAACAAATAACAAGCAATGAAATGAACTTCAGCTCAACCAATCCTCGGTGTTGGAAACGCTTGCTTTGGACCATAAGTAAGCCTCTGGGAAGGGGAAGCTATTGTCAATATCGAGCCAACGCATGACT
Source organism: Aegilops umbellulata (assembly GCA_032464435.1). Classification (NCBI taxonomy): domain Eukaryota; kingdom Viridiplantae; phylum Streptophyta; class Magnoliopsida; order Poales; family Poaceae; genus Aegilops; species Aegilops umbellulata. Next base: position 212,091,706 of record CP136056.1, on the reverse strand, counting down.
CATCATCCAGGCTGAAGCGGCCTGTATCAAGACGCATATTGTGATAGCCAGGGTAGGGAGCCATAGCAATGTCCGAGGTATAGATATAGTTGCTTCTCATAAATGGTAGTAACGTTGTGCCAACAGCAGCTGGATCGCCTTTCACCATCATTGGATAGTTTTGTCCAAGGAAGAGCGAGTTTTCTCCAAGACTATCAATACGAAACCAGGCAGAAGGTGATGGCGCTAGCACACTAGTATCCATCCCGAATACCATGTAATGGATGTTGGAATAGGTCCCGGGAGTGCAACCATGGGAGACAACACCTGCTTCCTTAGTAATGTGAGCAGTGCCCTGTATACATACAAGAAGAGGTGATCCATCAGAATAAGTTGCCAGGCTCCACTGAGTATGTAGGTCCTGCTCATCCTCATCCTCATGATCATCACCATCGTCATCACCCCCTTGGTTATAAATTTTTTCAAGTATAGGTGGTGGAATGTTCACAGGACCTTGGAAACACAAGAAGGTTAATTAGTACGGGGATACTAACTCGCATGCACGTGGCTGAAACAATTCTAATTACGGTGGAAGACAAACATGCCGAAACAATAAGGATTTTATCCAAAAACAGTGTCACGAGTGGTGGTAGCAGCAAACACAAGACTCTCGTATTGAATTGCATCACAGTACTCATCTGTGTACAGAAATTGATTTTTGAGCAATATGCATCGAGGCGTGGAAGTAAGGACGGCAACAAGCTTGTCGAAGATAGCAACAACATGGTAGTTCGTGTAATCCCAAAAGCGGTTGGGAACTCGACAAATTGGTATCTTCTGTAGACGACAATCACCATGATCGTATTTGAACCTACGTAGATCATCTATGTGCTCAACCTCAGGGCACTCAGAGATTTTTGGAAGTGGAACCCGGTGACGAGTGTACACATTCAAAAGTTCCCACTCGCAGTTGTACCTAATATAAACAACCCAATCTCCATTTGCGCCTGCCCAGGCCTTACCCTTAAGCGATGGCATCTTAATATCACACATATCATTATCAAGCGGCATCAACTTGCACAAGGCGAGGCTTCTATCGTCCCCGCGCCAGCAAGCAGGGTCATGGCAAAGAAGATAGAGGAGATCAAACAGCTCATGAACCCTTGGGTTCTTTGTAGTGATGTTATTTGTTGAGTCGAGAATGGTCTTGAATGAACCTGCCATGCTAGCCAAGGAGATGACGTCGCACTGATAAATGAGTTCCTCCACCACGTCATCTTTCAGATCGGGGCAAGAATAACAGGGTCGTTTTCGGCCTGTTCCCTCCATGGAGAAGATGATCAAACAATGGCACAAGGAAGGGTGAAGTTAAATGGAGGGAGGAAGAGCATGTGACATCAGTTCCAAATTGAGAGGGAAAGGCGAAGAGGCAGTGGACGGTCGCCGTCGTCTCACTGACATGTTGGAACGGGACCACATGTCAACGAAACATGGTGTGTCATTTCTCGTGCAAAATGCAATTTGGCCGCGTTGGCCCGAGGTGCCGCATTATTTCCCGACTTTATTTTTTAGTGGCGTGCCATTCAGTTTTGAAGCACGACTAACTGGTACTGTATGTAGAGAAAATAGAAACTACTCTACCACTACTCTGCCTCTAGTACTAGTATCAAGAAAGATATATAGGCTAGAGCTTCAGTGCTTGCTTGGTAAGGGCTGCTCACTTGCTTCTCACGCTATCACCCTCTCTCCAGATCTAAAAAAGATGGTGGTGCTCCTCTCTCTCCTTCCTCACGGATGGTCACAGATCCTCCTGGGAAGAAAAGGACGTGTAGCATTGACGCGCTCGTCGTCAGCGAGCGAGGTCATGTACTAACGACAAGGTCATCCTCTCAGACCTAGCGTCCGCGTGGGATGGCCTCCGTCCCCAAGCTCACTGCAGTAGTGTGTGCGGAGGATGACGACCACGAGCAAAGCCACTTCCCGCCAACCCTCGGGTATGCTACCTCTTTTCGAACCATACCCTTGTTCTATTGCCCCATCAGCCATGTCGCTGCATGTGGATCTTTTTCCACTCCACCATCTCGCCAATTTGCTATCCTCTGCTATGCTGGTCATGCAGACAAAAACCTTACTTTACACTATTAAAGGAAACCCTACTTCATGCAGACTAATCCATGTCTGGGTTGAATAAAGAAAGGAAGGGAGAAAGTATTGTCGAAGAAACTAGGCATCAAACCCCCATCTAGGTTGAAAAGGGGGAAATCGGTAGCTAAGGAACGAGTCTCATGTCTCTTCGTTGAAAAAGGGTAGAAAGGCATGAAATCGCAATAGACAATGACTAGGTCGATCGGTTTGTTGTCCTCACATAGGAAAAAGGTGGCTAAAGAGAACAAAAATGGGACGTAATCCACATATACTGCCTGGATATTTGTTGCTCTGGGAAACCATCCCTCCCTCACCACTCTATGCGTCCGTGCAGGTACATCGTACTGGTGCGCCCACTATCAGAATGAGCCTCCCATGCTCTTATTGCCTCTTTTTTGCTGTTAGTACAACACCAGTGGTAAAGTCAAGCAATGCTACTGCTAAAGTGATGCCACATTTAACTAATGCCGCACTCAGTCTAATGCCATCGATAAATTAAGCAATGCCATTTAATGTCACTGGATTATTTCAGGGTTAGCTGTTGATTGTGGATGTATTAAAGATTTTTCAGCTAAGGTATTCTAATGTTGTTGCACGGCTAGTATACAATGATGAAACTTGTTACTACCTTGCGAATTTTGCATTGTTAATGCTTATAGATTACATACCTCACTTTCATGAGATAAGTCAATTTTTTTGTACAGTGTCACCAAAATGCCAAGGCGCTGATGTCATTTTATTTTGGTTAAACTGAACACAAAATTATGAAGAGAAGAGGAAAGGTCAAGAGTGGGCACCTCCTCCTCCTGCTATTTTCTTGATTCGGTTGATCAAGTTTTTATGTTTGATCGATTATCAAGATTGGGATAGCAATTTTTCAAGTCCCCTCGAGTTTGGAATGATATTTACCTTGAAGGTACATGGTTTGCAATTTTTTATACTGTCATTAGTTTATAATGCTAGTTACCTTCAGATTTTGTATTTGGTTTAATGCTGTTGCACAACTAGTATACCAATGCTGAAACTTGTTACCTTTAAATTTTGTATAATTAATGCTTATAGAAATCTTCCAGTGCTAGCTTATGGAAATCTATTCAGTAAACCATTGTACTATACCCCATAATTAAAAAACTACTCTACTATTGGACTAGCCACTGGATTAGTGTATATTTGTACTATTCGAATGGTTTTGCATTAGCGTATGGACATATATAAGGTGTGGCAAGCTTAACTAGATATGTGCTCAAGAAAACTACTACCTGTTTTTCTAAATACCAGACGTTTGGGTACTTTAAATTGAACTGCGAAAACGTCTTATATTAAGGAATGGAGGGTGTAGAGTTCACTCAAATTATGCCGGTAAAGCTAGTCACACCTTTGTTAAAATTAATGTTCATTATGTTATCGGAGGAGGTCTTCATGTTTGTCTCTAATGTCTGTCGATCACATACCTGACATCATGATGTAATAGTAAGTCATTGCTTTTTGTAAAGTGTCACTAAACTGTCAAGGTGGTGATGGAGTTTTATTTTAGTTGAACTGCACAAAATATGCTTAAAGAAGAGGAAAGTTCGGGAATGGCTCAATAATTTAGAAAATACTCTGTTTGCCTCCTGGCATCAACCGTTGTTGCCTTATTTATTCCTTCAAAAAGGTGGTTAGAAACAGTCTTGCTACCTTTTGCCATTAAGAAATTTGAATGCTTATATTTGTGAGTCTATGCTTCAACTATTGCCACTTTTATAGTAATCACACTTTCAATATGTGTGCAAACAGGGATGCTCGATTTTATTGGAACTGCACAAAAAGTCCAAATGGTTCAACATTACGAGCATGTTTTCTTCCAAACCGGTATATCCAATTGGTGGCACTACGAGCTGTTCATTACGAAGGTACATGGTTTGCTACTATCTTGCTACTTTTTGTTATTGTCATTAGATAGTAATATTAGTGGTTTGCATGTGAATTTATTGGCAGGGTGGACCTACATTGGAGGTGCCGGACATGATTCAATGATAGGATGCTCAATTTTGGTTGTATCAATTTCACTTCTTCCATCACTACGAACATGTATATCCTTGGTCTGATGAAGAATAGGCACTATATTTCTGCTCTGTACCAGCAAATCAATTCAGTACGAAATTTTCCAGGGCAAAACATGACAGTATGAAATTGTCAAGTGCAAAACATGACAGATGGTAAGGGGAAATGACTAGAAGAGACGTGTTTAAACCAAAAATACAAGGTGCGGTATATGTTTACTAGCTGCTTGATACTTGTGCAGACAGATGTCTGCCCGTTGCTATTTGGTAAACAAACAAAGTGACCTCAATTTTGGTGGAACTGCACAAGAGAATAGTATAGTCACTACATGCAGCGCCATTTGAAAATAAACACAGAAAGATTGGATAGTCACTTCATGGACTGCACAAAAGTAGTACTATACTATTTATTGGCCAACACTAGGTGCTTCATTGCTTTGGTCTGATTATAGAATGGGCATCATGTAGCCTAAAGTTTGTATTCCGAAAATAGTCTCGCCGTGTGATCGAGAGAAGACCAAATCATATTGCAGTGGATGTTCCTCCATCATGTGTAGTTCATTCTAATGGTTCCAGCTATTGGTGAAACGACTTACATTTTCAAGAGTAATTGGAGACTTCACAAACAAATTTATCTTTCACTCTGTACTGAATGTTGGCCCAGAGAAGCAACCATGTTAGTAGTGAGAACATATGTTTTTTCTAGATCTTTGCTTTTGCAGCTACATATTTGTATATGATCTATGAATCATTGAGATGCATTAACATGTTGATCTTATGTATGGGAATCGTACTAGTTGGTTGTGAATTTGGGATACTAATGTGAACATGTTACAATGCCAGGCCTGTGAGTTTCCTGTGAACATTTTGAACGGATCGGCTCTTACTACTTTGCACAACATGATCCTTATTGATGTGTGCTCAGTGTTTACAAGTTACTAGCAGTTCCTTATTTCTGTTCGCTCAGTGTTTACAAGTTACTGATCGATCACTAGCTAGCGTACTAATACACTCCTAGCAGTTTTAGTTGCGATGCAAGATCCGAAGGTGGCAGTTTGTTGAATAAAAAGGCCTGCCTCTAAAGAAACTAACATGCTCTTCTGAAGAAAATGCCATGCGAATCTGAAGAAACTACCAGCAAAAACGTTCGCAAATGCCTTATCTCCCAGCGAACGTTCATCAGCTATTGCGATCCTACATGTACACTATCGCACTGACTCGATCCTACACGATTAACCAGCAGATCACACACGTACCTCATCTGGATGAATCGATCGCACTCGTTTGACCGTCATGCCGACATGCGACCCAGCACGGACAGGACGCAGCACTGACGGGACGGGACGGGATGACACAATCGTAATTTCAGTTTTCTAGTTTTCCACGGCAAGCTGGCGCGCTAAGCCATGGCTTCTTATGCATTGAATTATGATGACCATGATGACCGTCGCATTTCCCACGACACGCTGGTTCACCTACCTTCCGCCTATAATTACTAGTTCTCGGCGTTCTCCGGTGGCACCACCACCCAACTCGCCCTATCCTCATAAGGCCCCACCGGCCCGACATCGCTCTCCACTTTCCCTCGCTCTCGCCACATCCTTCATGCCCCCGCTCGTCCGCAATAGGCAACGTCGGAGGCGGTCACCACCGAAACTAGTGTTTCCGTTTTTCATTGGGAGGCAGACGGAGGGAGGAGGCATTCTATCAGTCTTTAGATGGCAATGCGGAGTATGAGGACTTGTTGCAGCGTGACTGCCTGGCGGAGGAGCAGCATATCGATGATTTGCACCGCCAGCGGGGCATGGAGCAGCAATGCACCGATGCTCTGAGTGGCGAGCAGAGCGCCCGCAACTAGGCCAACTACATGGAGGCCGGCACCCGGCAAATAGCCCTGGAAGCTATCGGGCCTACTAGGTTGATGCGTACACAATTAGGAGATGATTGTACATGGAGAGGATGACAGCAGAGACCCACCAGGGTCATGGCAGTACGCAAGCAAGTGCCTCCATATTTCAAGCCAAAAAATGGTCCCTTCTAATGGATTTCTGACATCTGGGTCCCATGCCATTGTCAACGTAGTCAATAAACGAGAGAATTGCACAACGAGCGGCTGACACCAGGGACCCAGCAGCTCGCCCAGTTCTTTTTGTTTTTTAGGCAGAAGCAGGGTGTCAACTAGCTGTGCGGGTCACTCTGGCTTGTCTAGTCAGCCTTTTATTTTATGTTTACCACAATACCAGCTCAATAGTTTTTTTCTTTCTGAAAATGGCTAGCCCAGTTTTTTTGTTATTTTGTAGAATACCCAACCAAGGCCTACTTGCTTTGTCAGCCCTACTGGGCTGCAAATCTTTTAAGACAAGGAGAGTTTCATTCGGCTTGCCCAGAAAATGGGCTACCAGTAATGAGAAATGGGCTATACATTTTTAAAACACATCAAACCGGCAATTAGTTTCAAGTTTCTTTTCTTTTATTTTCAAGATTTTAATTTCCATTAATTTTTATGCGGGGACAATTATTTGGATTTTATATTGATATAAATTTATTTTTAAAATTAGTTTGAATGTGACTCGAAATTTTGGGATTAAAAACAGTTGGGACCGCACCAAAATATGTAAAATCTCATATAATTTTTTAATCGTGGCCACAATATGGGTTGTAATGCTAACAAAAAGAATATGGGCTCCCAAAAAATTCTTAAGAATTAGCAAATGGGTTGTAAATTACTAGAAATAATGGTAGATGGGTTGTATGCTATTTTCCACAGATTTTAGGCTGACTTGTGCGCCTACTATAGGTTGACGCGTACGCTTTCCTAAAAAAAGGTTGACGCACACGCAACGCCGTGTCAACTTAGTCAACACACGATAGCATTGACTGTTGGATGTCCATCCAACGGCCGTCGTGCTTCTTCAATCTTTGCTCTTCTCGCTCCAGCCGCTCAAACAAGCGCCGGCGGGACTGCCTACTCCCTCCTCCCGTGGCCGGTTGTGCTGCCACGCAGGCCTCACCGCCCCACCGTACACCCATCGCTGGCCTAGCCATCCTTCTACTCACATAGACCTCCTGTTATTCTCCGGCGATGGCAGCCTCATACTGCAGCCGAAGTAGTTGTAGGATCGAAAGTATGTCTAGAGGGGGGTGATTAGACTACTTGACCAAATAAAAATCTAGACTTTTCCCAATTTTAGTTCTTGGCAGATTTTAGCTATCTTAGCACAAGTCAAGCAATCTCCACACAATTCAAGCAAGCATGCAAAAGAGTATATGAGCAGCGGAAAGTAAAGCATGCAACTTGCAAGAATGTAAAGGGAAGGGTTTGGAGGATTCAAACGCAATTGGAGACACGGATGTTTTTGTCGTGGTTTCGATAGGTGGTGCTATCGTACATCCATGTTGATGGAGACTTCAACCCACGGAGGGTAACGGTTGCGCGAGTCCACGGAGGGCTCCACCGACGAAGGGTCCACGAAGAAGCAACCTTGTCTATTCCATCATGGCCGTCGCCCACGAAGGACTTGCCTCACTAGCGGTAGATCTTCACGAAGTAGGCGATCTCCTTGCCCTTAAAAACTCCCTGGTTCAACTCCACAATCTTGTCGGAGGCTCCCAAGTGACACCTAGTCAATCTAGGAGACACCACTCTCCAAGAATTAACAAATGGTGTGTTGATGATGAACTCCTTGCTCTTGTACTTCAAATGATAGTCTCCCCAACACTCAATTCTCTCTCACAGGATTTGGATTTGGTGGAAAGAAGATTTGAGTGGAAAGCAAATTGGGGAAGGCTAGAGATCAACATTCATATGGTTGGAATGGAATATCTTGAGCTCAACACAAGTGTAGGTGGTTCTCTCTCAGAAAATGTGTATTGGAAGTGTAGGTATGTTCTGATGGCTCTCTCCACGAATGAAGAGTGGGTGGAGGGGTATATATAGCCTCCACACAAAATCTAACCGTTACACACGATTAGCCAAACTCGGTGGGACCGAATAGTTAAACTCGGTCGGACCGATTCAGCAAACCTAGTGACCGTTAGGATTTTCGGTGGGACTGAGATGCAACTCGGTAGGACCGATATGGTTAGGGTTAGGGCATAACGTAATCTCGGTGTGACCGATTACACAAACTCGGTGGGACCGATTTTGGTAATAAGCTAACCAGAGAGTTGGTCAGGTAAACTCGGTGGGACCGATTCTCTCATCTCAGTGAGACCGAAATGTTACAAAAGGGAAACAGAGAGTTTACATTGCAATCTCGGTGGGACCGATCGCTCATCTCGGTAAGACCGAAACGTTACGAAGGGAAACAGAGAGATTACAATCCCATCTCGATGAGACCGAGATCCCTATCGGTAAGACCGATTTGCCTAGGGTTTGTGGCAGTGGCTATGACATTTGAAACTCGGTGGCGCTGGATAGAAAGAATTGGTGGGACCGAGTTTGACTTTTGGTTTAGGTCATATGTGGATGTGGGAAGGTAGTTGAGGGTTTTGGAGCATATCACTAAGCACTTTGAGCAAGCAAGCCATTAAGCAACACCTCATCCCTCCTTGATAGTATTGGCTTTTCCTATAGACTCAATGTGATCTTGGATCACTAAAATATAAAATGTAGAGTCTCGATCTTCAAGCTTGAGCCAAACTTTTGGTCCTTAGAATTTTGAGGGATCCACTTTCCTCATCCATGCCATGCCATTCATTGAGCTTTTCCTGAAATATTAATCTTGGAATAATGTTAGCTCAATGAGCTATATGTTGTTAGGAATTACCAAAACCACCCATGGATAGTTGCACTTTCAATCTCCCCCTTTTTGGTAATTGATGACAACATATAGATCAAAGCTTCGACAAATGATAATAAGAGTGAAAGATATTGTCGCTTTGAGAAGTATGTGAAAAGCAAGAGCTCCCCCTAAATTTGTGCATATCTTAAGATTTGCTTTGGACTGCAAATGCACAATGAGTTAGGATCATGGGTTACTCTTCCATGTCACATACATCTTGGTGGAGCGCTCAAAATGATAGGAATTAAATACATGCACTCATCACCAAGCAAAGTGAATGATCAAATAGGGATAAAATTATAGTATCTCACATATGATCAAACACACATGATCATCCAAGTATCTCAAACAAGCAAATAAAGTTCAACCACCAAAGCAAGAGAATAAAAAGCAACGCTCTCTCTCGAAGCCTATGATCTATACATTTTTCTCCCCCTTTGGCAACAAGTTACCAAAAAGTTCATAGAAAATGGATAGCACTAAAACGTCGCTCAAGCTTGGTCTTCAGGTGGTGGTGTCCGGATAACTCCAAGAACGAAGGCTTCAGCCGAAGTAGATGGAGCTGCTGGGGTAGGTGCTGGAGCTGGTGGCACTGAAGCTGTAGCTGGTGCAGATGAAGTGGCTCTAGTGTCTGATACTGGTACTGCAGTTGACCTCTGAGCTCTAGGCACTCTGGCAAATGCCTCAGTTGTTGTCTTGCCCTTCCTCTCCTGCATGTCATCCTGAAGTTGCTCCACAACAGACTGGATCTCAGTTACCTTCACATCCATGTCATAGAACTTCTGCTCCATGATTCTTTCCAAGCTCTCCTGGTTTCGAGTCAGGGTGGCCAGTCCTTTGTCTATCCTTAGAGTGGATGCAATCAAGTAGCCAAGCTGATCTTGCTTGCTTTTTAGAAGATACTGAGATGCCTCCTCCTGGGTTGGCATCTTTGCAGCTTTTTCTGTCTTTGTCTTCTCTCTCTTGGCTTGTGCTTGTACTGAGGATGGCTCATCTTCATTCATAACCACTTGGTTGTCCTCGAAATCTGGATAGATGTCCAACAAGTATGTGCCAGTACCCATCTTTGAGTTAATCAACTCCTGGATCCGTGGGGCATACCCACAACTTCTCTTTTGGTCTGCAGTAGTCCTCTTGATAGTTTCAACAATGAGACTCATAACCTTGAACTTTTGTGGCACATCAAATATATGTAGCAGATTTATGGAGTGGCCTCTGATTATCCTGTGATCTCCAGACTTGGGCAGAAGAGTATGCCTTAGTACCCAATTGATAGTAGGCAGTCCTGACAGCAAATGTTTCACTGACCCAAACTGGTGAGTCTCAAGGTCTGCATCTGGAATTTCCTTGTACATGCTGGCCATGGAGTTGTGATCCTTCTTCTTCTTGGCATAGACATCCAAGTCATCTTCTTGCTCTTCTGGGGCATTGATCAACTGAGCCCATTCTGCAACTGTAGACTGGTATCTAGTGCCTTCAGACATCCAGACAATTCTTCCATCTGGGTAGAAGTGAGCTGTGGAGTAGAACTGCATGATAAGCTCATTATTCCATTTAGTGAGCTTTTGAGCCACAAACTCATCCACTCCACAAGCCTTGAAACTTTCATACACACCAGGATAGTGTTCCTCGTTCTCCTTCATGTAGGTCCAGTCGACCCACCTCATGTCACAAACTATAGGTTTCTTGACAAGCAGCACTGTCTCATAGAAATCTTGCTGTTCCTTGGTGTGGAACCTGTAATCCACAACAGTTCTTCTTCTTGTAGCATATGGATCTGTCTCTCTCCATTTCCTCAGTCCTGAGTCTCTCCTGATCTTCATGTTCTCAGCCACAAGATGAGCATCATTGTGGTCTGGAATTTTTGGCTTCAATTTTCTCAGAACATGCTCTTCATCTCCTTCTTCTTCAGCAACAGTCTCAGGCACTGGGGCCTTGTTCTTCTCAGTAGCAGATATGTTTCTAGTATTCCTCTTTGGTGCAGTCTTGGGCTTGGAGGCAGCTTTGGGTGCTTCTTTGGGCTTTGATGAAGCAGCCCCTGTCCTGATAGCATCACCCATAAGCTTCTGGGCCTTAGGTGCTGGTGCAGCAACCTCTTCCTCTTCTTCTTATTCAGAAGAGTGCTTCTCAAATTCTGCCATTGGATCAACTTTCTTGCACCATCTGCCCCTCTTTCTTTCCTTCTTCTCTTTTGCAGCATCCTCTTTGGGTTGAGATTCCAAAGATGCTTGAGAGGAGGCTCTGGCTTTAGACATAGGCTGTCTCCCTGCTGACCTCTTGGTCTTCAGATCTGGCTTGGTTGAAGCAGCTGTGCCATATTCCTTCTTCAGCACTTTCTCCTTTGAGGTGGCATCATCCTCAACTGCCACATAATCTTCATCCTCAGACTCTGAAGTTTTCTTCTTCCTTGTTCTGGTGGCAGCTTTGGGTAAATTGCTGGGAGTGCTCCTGCTTCCATCATCTGAGCTGCTAGAGGGACTAGTGCCCTCACTCATGTGAACCTGCTCCTCTAACTTGTTCTGACTGTCACTCTGATCAGACATGATGCAGACACTGACAGCTGACCCTGTGAATAGATTATAGATGAGGTAGAGTGGATAAGCATCACAAAATATAGAGGTTTTTGCAAAAGAATGAGTCAAAAACTTAGTTTTAGTTTTCCTCAGAAAGCATTTCGGATCAACCGATATGTAAACTCGATGATACCGAAGCAGCTGTTGGACCCAAAACTAGTGAACTCGGTCAGACCGAGTCACGGTTCGGTGGCACCGAGACTGCTAGGGTTTCACAAAGTCCTGAACTCGGTCACACCGATTTTCAATTCTCGGTCAGACCGAGAATCTCATGTGCAATGGCCTGAGCCGAATCGGTGGTACCGAGTTCCACAACTCGGATGGTCTGAGATGGTTTCGGCGGAAACCTAACCCTAAATTTTCAATTCAACTCTAATCTACGGAGTGTTTTGACTGGATAAGATCGTTTCAATCGTGGCAAGATTCATGGCAAACACAATGTGCTAGGAATCGGATTGAGGATATCACAGTGATCAAGTTCATACCCTAGTTCGGCGATGAACTCGCTACGGCGGCAACGGCGGGAATGATTTCCGTTGACGGCGGCGGAGACCAGCGGCAGGAGGCAACTGGCGACGAGGAGGACGATCCGGAGACTCTGGAGGCGGAGCGGGCTAAGCGCGGGCGAAAAGACTTCGGAGAAATTTCCAAAATTTTGCCCGTGGGTATATATAGTCCGACCCTGTCGGTGTGACCGAGTGGAACAACTCGGTGGCACCGAGATTCATAACTGCAAGCAGTTACTGAAACTCGGTGTGACCGAAAGGTTCAAATCGGTTGCACCGAGATTGAAAACCTAGATCGACTTAGTGATCTCGGTATGACTGAAATGGATGAATCGGTCAGACCGAAACGCACAAAGAAGTTTTGGAAGTTTAAGTCTATGACGAATCGGGGACTCCGAGTGCTCCTCACACAGAGTGGTTCAAATCTGACTTGATCAAATTTTGTGATGTAGCATGAATAGAGTTTGAGACAAGAAAATCATAGATAGCTAGAGAGAGTTCTTAGGCATTCTTGTCCATCCACTTGGCAAAAGAAAAGAAAACCAATCAATCAATACAACAAGTGGATGTCCTCGAATGAGTAAAATATGCAATCAACATGCTCACACAATAAAATGGAAATTGAAATATGTGGCAAAGCATGCACAACCAATTCTAGCATCTATCAAACAATTAGCGATGACTAGGTCATCTATATATGAGTATATTGACTTAGGAGTCAAATGAGAACATTTGATCATAGTTCATACTCATCGTCTAAGCACAAGTGGGGTTACCACTTTTACATAAAGCATTGTTGTGTTCACACCGTTAGAGTTGCTTTAGCTCAATTCTTAGAATAAAGCTCCCCCTAGATGTGAGATTCCCCCTAAGAGGGATGAACTAACCTTGGGTTTTGTCGATGATGACTTCATGTAGATGTTGAAGATGTGGATGCTCAATGTTGATGTAGATCATTTGGAGCTATCCATTGGAGTGAGTTGCACTTTCAATACCTACATGGGTTAGTCCCACAAGGAACAAACAAGAATATCCATAGACATAGAGTGATGCACACACAAGATGATGTCTATGAAAGCTTTTAGGTTACCTTGTCCCTTGTCTTACCAACAAGAGGGTTTGTGACTCCTTGAACTAGTGCAAGATGTGGAAGTTTATTGCACTTGTTATTGCTAAGATGATAAGAGTGAAGTATGTTGGCGGAGTCACCCTCAAGAACTCTCTAGTTCTTCTTCTTCGGGATCCACACCATCTTGATGGGAATCCTCGGAGTTGCAGTTGTACTTGACGAAGTGGAACTTGATGTAGTCTTGGGAACCCACTTGACCAAGGCCTTAGGAGCTTCTTAAAATGCATCAATTTCCTCTTGAAGCTTGTCCTTGCCTTTTTGCTTGTGGTCTTGTGGTGGAAGATCATCTTGAGCTTGTGTCCCTTTGAAAGAAGTAGGATCATACTTCTCTTGTTGAGGAACAAACTTCGTCTTGGGGTATTGATCTTCTTCCCACTCAACTCCATTGGCATTGAACTTTTGTTCAAAACCAACACCTTGATTCTTCCGGTGCCTTCCTTGCTTGCGTACAATTTCCTCGAATTGCTTACTTCCGGCAAGGCTCTTGTAAACACCTTTCTCTATAATTCCCTTCAATAAGCTATTTTCTTGCTCAAGTGTAACTTGGCTAAGAGAATCATTAGTGGAATCAAGAGAACTACTAGAAGCAACAATACTGGATATAGCATGATTATTGTTACTACTAGAGGAAGAATCTTTCTTGTTCTTGTTACTAGACTTGACTTGAGGCATGTAAGTGGATAAGAGTAAACGCTTGGCAATGTAAGAAGAACTTTTATTACGAAGATCATCATTGATTGCTTTTAAGAGCTCATGCTCTTGCTCAAGGTTGAGCTTTTCAAAGCGTAATTTCTCATGAGTCCTTAAAAGTTCTCGATGATCTCCTAAGATAGTTTCATGAGCTAACATAAGAGTGTTTAGTTCTTTAGTTAGAGACTCAATCTTCTCCTTATCATTGTCATTCGTTTTATCTTGATTAGCATGATTAATTGACGTTTCATCATAGTATTCATCACTAGAGTTGTCAATAAGTAAATCATCATCACCTAACAAGTCATCTTCATCACTATTGAAATCAACATACTCGGGGTGTGATACCTTTGGGCCTTTAGCCATGAAGCATGTTCCAACTCCTTCATTTGGTGAGTCAAATATGTCGTAGGAGTTGGTTGTTACAAGTGCTAGACCGGCAACACCTTCATCTTGAGTATATTCGGAGTCGGAGTGATAGCTTCTCTCGGAGTGGTTGTCGGAGTCGGAGCCGGATACCCATTCACCAACATGAGCTTGATGTCTTCGTTTTGTGTAGCTCCTTGATGACTTGTCCTTTCTTTCCGAATCCTTGCTTCTCCATGAGGGTCTTCGTTCATAACGATCATCTCTACTCCTTCTTTCTCTAGATGGTGATTCTTCTCTTCTACTTCTTCTCTTGGGAGAATCTTCTCTTCTCTTGTAGGGGGCCGTACACTCATTGGAATAGTGTCCGGGCCTTCCACAATTGTAGCAGTTTCGCTCTCGACTAGAAGATATTTTGTCATTGTAGGACCTTGACTTGGAGCTTCTCTCTTTCCTTCTACTCTTGTAGAACTTGTTGAAGTTCTTCACCATTAAGCTCAATTCTTCATTGAAGGTTTGTTTCTCACTCGATGATGTGGGGGCTTCACATGAGGATTTGTAAGCACCACTTGATTTGTTGTGAAGTTCCTCTTTATCCTTGAGTGACATCTCATGAGCAACAATTCTTCCGATGACTTCCGTTGGCTTGAGATCTTTGTAATTTGGCATCATTTGGATCAATGTGCACACGGTATCATATTTTCCATCCAAGGCTATTAGGATCTTCTTGATGATGAATCTATCGGTCATCTCTTCACTCCCTAAGCCTTCAATCTCATTTGTGATAAGAGCAAGCCTAGAGTACATTTCAGCGACACCTTCACCATCCTTCATTTTGAACTTGTCAAGTTGACTTTGAAGCACATCCAATTTGGATTCCTTGATGGAGTCGGTACCTTCGTGCATATCAATCAAAGTATCCCAAATTTCCTTTGCATTTTCAAGGCGGCTGATTTTGTTGAATTCTTCGGGGCACAATCCGTTGAAGAGGATATCACAAGCATGAGCGTTGTATTGCAGCATCTTCAACTTTTCCGCGGTAGCTTCACGGTTCGGTTCTTTCCCATCAAAGAATTTACCTTGCAAGCCAATACACACAATAGCCCAAACGGTGGGGTTATGTCCAAGCATATGCATTTTCATCTTATGCTTCCAACTAGCAAAATTAGTACCATCAAAGTAAGGACCTCTACGTTGATAATTTCCCTCGCTAGACGCCATACTCTCCTAGGTTGTGAAACCAAGGCTATGACCACCAAAAGCTATGGAAATCAAAGCAAATGGAAACCAAAGCTCTGATACCACTTGTAGGATCGAAAGTATGTCTAGAGGGGGGGTGATTAGACTACTTGACCAAATAAAAATCTAGCCTTTTCCGAGTGTTACTTCTTGGCAGATTTTAGCTACCTTAGCACAAGTCAAGCAATCTCCACACAATTCAAGCAAGCATGCAAAAGAGTATATGAGCAGCGGAAAGTAAAGCATGCAACTTGCAAGAATGTAAAGGGAAGGGTTTGGAGGATTCAAACGCAATTGGAGACACGGATGTTTTTGTCGTGGTTCCGATAGGTGGTTCTGTCGTACATCCACGTTGATGGAGACTTCAACCCACGGAGGGTAACGGTTGCGCGAGTCCACGGAGGGCTCCACCCACGAAGGGTCCACGAAGAAGCAACCTTGTCTATTCCATCATGGCTGTCGCCCACGAAGGACTTGCCTCACTAGCGGTAGATCTTCACGAAGTAGGCGATCTCCTTGCACTTACAAACTCCTTGGTTCAACTCCACAATCTTGTCAGAGGCTCCCAAGTGACACCTAGCCAATCTAGGAGACACCACTCTCCAAGAAGTAACAAATGGTGTGTTGATGATGAACTCCTTTCTCTTGTGCTTCAAATGATAGTCTCCCCAACACTCAACTCTCTCTCACGGGATTTGGATTTGGTGGAAAGAAGATTTGAGTGGAAAGCAACTTGGGGAAGGCTAGAGATCAACATTCATATGGTTGGAATGGAATATCTTGAGCTCAACACAACTGTAGGTGGTTCTCTCTCAGAAAATGTGTATTGGAAGTGTAGGTATGTTCTGATGGCTCTCTCCACGAATGAAGAGTGGGTGGAGGGGTATATATAGCCTCCACACAAAATCTAACCATTACACACGATTAGCCAAACTCGGTGGGACCGAATAGTTAAACTCGGTCGGACCGATTCAGCAAACCTAGTGACCGTTAGGATTTTCGGTGGGACTGAGATGCAACTCGGTAGGACCGATATGGTTAGGGTTAGGGCATAACGTAATCTCGGTGTGACCGATTACACAAACTCGGTGGGACCGATTTTGGTAATAAGCTAACCAGAGAGTTGGTCAGGTAAACTCGGTGGGACCGATTCTCTCATCTCAGTGAGACCGAAATGTTACAAAAGGGAAACAGAGAGTTTACATTGCAATCTCGGTGGGACCGATCGCTCATCTCGGTAAGACCGAAACGTTATGAAGGGAAACAGAGAGATTACAATCCCATCTCGATGAGACCGAGATCCCTATCGGTAAGACCGATTTGCCTAGGGTTTGTGGCAGTGGCTATGACATTTGAAACTCGGTGGCGCTGGATAGAAAGAATTGGTGGGACCGAGTTTGACTTTTGGTTTAGGTCATATGTGGATGTGGGAAGGTAGTTGAGGGTTTTGGAGCATATCACTAAGCACTTTGAGCAAGCAAGCCATTAAGCAACACCTCATCCCTCCTTGATAGTATTGGCTTTTCCTATAGACTCAATGTGATCTTGGATCACTAAAATATAAAATGTAGAGTCTCGATCTTCAAGCTTGAGCCAAACTTTTGGTCCTTAGAATTTTGAGGGATCCACTTTCCTCATCCATGCCATGCCATTCATTGAGCTTTTCCTGAAATATTAATCTTGGAATAATGTTAGCTCAATGAGCTATATGTTGTTAGGAATTACCAAAACACCCAGGGATAGTTGCACTTTCAGTAGTAAACCCTCGTACTCCCCTCCGCGTGGGAAACAACTGCTGAGTCTTCCCCGGCTCCTGGTCATTTGATACGTCTCCAACGTATCTATAATTTTTGATTGCTCCTTGCTATATTATCTTCTGTTTTGGACATTATTGGGCTTTATTATTCACTTTTATATTATTTTTGGGACTAAACTATTAACCGGAGGCCCAGCCCAGAATTGCTGTTTTTTGCCTATTTCAGAGTTTCGCAGAAAAAGAATATCAAACGGAGTCCAAACGGAATGAAACCTTCGGGAACATGATTTTTGGAACGAACATGATCCAGAGGACTTGGAACCAACGTCAAGAAATCAAAGAGGAAGCCACGAGGTAGGGGGGCGCCTACCCTCCCAGGCGTGCCCTCCACCCTCGTGGGCCCCCTGTTGCTCCATCGATGTACTCCTTCCTCCTATATATACCTACATACCCCCAAACGATCAGAAACGGAGCCAAAAACCTAATTCCACCATAGCAACGTTCTATACCCACGAGATCCCATCTTGGAGCCTGTTCTGGAGCTCCGCTGGAGGGGGCGATCACGGAGGGCTTCTACATCAACACCATAGCCCCTCCGATGATGTGTGAGTAGTTTACCTCAGACCTTTGGGTCCTTAGTTATTAGCTAGATGGCTTCTTCTCTCTTTTTGGATCTCAATACAATGTTCTCCCCCTCTCTTGTGGAGATCTATTTGATGTAATCTTATTTTGCGGTGTGTTTGTTGAGACCAATGAATTGTGGGTTTATGATCAAGTTTATCTATGAACAATATTTGAATCTTCTGAATTCTTTTATGTATGATTGGTTATCTTTGCAAGTCTCTTCGAATTATAAGTTTTGGTTGGCCTACTAGATTGATCTTTCTTGCAATGGGAGAAGTGCTTAGCTTTGGGTACAATCTTGCGGTGTCCCTTCCCAGTGACAGTAGGGGCAGCAAGGCACGTATTGTATTGTTGCCATCGAGGATAACAAGACGGGTTTTTATCATATTGCATGAATTTATCCCTCTGCATCATGTCATCTTGCTTGAAGCGTTACTCTGTTCTTATGAACTTAATACTCTAGATGCATCTATATAGCGGTCGATGTGTGGAGTAATAGTAGTAGATGCAGGCAGGAGTCGGTCTACTTATCTTGGACGTGATGCCTATATACATGATCATACCTAGATATTCTCATAACTATGCTCAATTCTGTCAATTGCTCAACAGTAATTTGTTCACCCACCGTAAAATACTTATGCTCTTGAGAGAAGCCACTAGTGAAACCTATGCCCCCCCGGGTATATTTTCCATCATATTAATCTTCCAACACTTAGCTATTTTCCGTTGCTTTTATTTTACATTGCATCTTTATCATAAAAATACCAAAAATATTATCCTATCATATCTATCAGATGTCACTCTCGTAAGTGACCGTGTAGGGATTGACAACCCCTTAGCGCGTTGGTTGCAAGGATTTATTTGTTTTGTGTAGGTGCGAGGGACTCACGCGTAGCCTCCTACTGGATTGATACCTTGGTTCTCAAAAACTGAGGGAAATACTTACACTACTTTGCTGCATCACCCTTTCCTCTTTAAGGGAAAACCAACGCAGTGCTCAAGAGGTAGCAAGAAGGATTTCTGGCACTGTTGCCGGGGAGGTCTACGCAAAAGTCAACATACCAAGTACCCATCACAAACCCTTATCTCCCGCATTACATTATTTGCCATTTGCCTCTCGTTTTCCTCTCCCCCACTTCACCCTTGCCGTTTTATTCGCCTCTCTTTTCCGTTCGCCTCTTTTTCGCTTGCTTCTTGATTGCTCGTGTGTTGGATTGCTTGCTTGTCACGATGGCTCAAGATAATACCAAATTATGTGACTTTACCAATACCAACAATAATGATTTCCTTAGCACTCAGATTGCTCCTCTTACCGATACTGAATCTTGTGAAATCAATGTTCCTTTGTTGAATCTTGTCATGAAAGATCAATTCGCCGGCCTTCCTAGTGAAGATGCCGCTACTCATCTGAATAGCTTCGTTGATTTGTGTGATATGCAAAAGAAGAAAGATGTGGATAATGATATTGTTAAATTGAAGCTATTTCCTTTTTCGCTTAGAGATCATGCTAAAGCTTGGTTTTCATCTTTGCCTAAAAATAGAATTGATTCTTGGAATAAGTGCAAAGATGCTTTTATCTCTAAATATTTTCCTCCCGCTAAGATCATCTCTCTTAGAAACGATATTATGAATTTTAAGCAACTTGATCATGAACATGTTGCACAAGCTTGGGAGAGGATGAAATTAATGATACGTAATTGCCCTACGCATGGTTTGAATTTGTGGATGATTATACAAATTTTTTATGTCGGATTGAATTTTGCTTCTAGAAATCTTTTAGATTCGGCCGCTGGAGGCACTTTTACAATTTTTTAGGAGAAGCTACTAAACTCCTAGATAATATTATGGTTAATTATTCTCAATGGCACACTGAAAGATCTACTAATAAAAAAGTGCATGCGATAGAAGAAATTAATGTTTTGAGTGGAAAGATGGATGAACTTATGAAATTATTTGCTACTAAGAGTGTTTCTTCTGATCCTAATGATATGCCTTTGTCTACTTTGATTGAGAATAATAATGAATCTATGGATGTGAATTTTGTTAGTAGGAATAATTTTGTTAACAACGCATATAGGGGAAACTTTAATCCTAGGCCTTATCCTAGCAATTCCTCTAATAATTATGGTAATTCCTACAGCAATTCTTATGGAAATTTTAATAAGATGCCCTCTGAGTCTGAGACTAGTGTTAAAGAGTTTATGAATTCGCAAAAGAATTTCAATGCTTTGCTTGAAGAGAAATTGCTTAAAGTTGATGAATTGGCTAGGAACGTTGATAGAATTTCTCTTGATTTTGATTCTTTAAAACTTAGATCTATTCCTCCTAAGCATGATATCAATGAGTCTCTCAAAGCTATTCTAAAAAAATGAGTCTCTCAAAGCCATGAGAATTTCCATTGATGAGTGCAAAGAAAGAACCGCTAGGATGCGTGCTAAGAAAGATTGCTTTATGAAAGCGTGTTCTTCAAATTTCTGTGAAAATAAAGATGAAGATCTAAAAGTTACTGATGTGTCCCCTATTAAATATTTTTTTTTGCAATATGAATCTTGATAATGATGGGACTGAATATGATCCACCTTTACCCAGAAGGCGTTCCAAAAATTCGGAGTTTTTAGATCTTGATGCTAAAATTCATAAAAGTGGGATTGAAGAAATCAAATCATTAGATGTGAACAAACCCACTATTTTGGATTTCAAGGAATTTAATTATGATAATTGCTCTTTGATAGATTGTATTTCCTTGTTGCAATCTGTGCTAAATTCTCCTCATGCTTATAGTCAAAATAAAGCCTTTACCAAACACATCGTTGATGCTTTGATGCAATCTTATGAAGAAAAACTTGAGTTGGAAGTTTCTATCCCTAGAAAACTTTATGATGAGTGGGAACCTACTATTAAAATTATAATTAAAGATCATAAATGCTATGCTTTGTGTGATTTGGGTGCTAGTGTTTCCACGATCCCAAAGACTTTATGTGACTTGCTAGGTTTCCGTGATTTTGATGATTGCTCTCTAAACTTGCACCTTGCGGATTCCACTATTAAGAAACCTATGGGAAGAATTAATGATGTTCTTATTGTTGCAAATAGGAATTATGTGCCCGTGGATTTTATCGTTCTTGATATAGATTGCAATCCTTCATGTCCTATTATTCTTGGTAGACCTTTCCTTAGAACGATTGGTGCAATTATTGATATGAAGGAAGGAAATATTAGATTCTAATTTCCGATAAGGAAATACATGGAACACCTCCCTAGGATGAAAATAAAATTACCATATAAATCTATTATGAGAGCCACTTATTGATTGCCTACCAAAGATGGCAATACCTAGATCTATCCTTGCTTTTATGCCTAGCTAGGGGCGTTAAACGATAACGTTTGTTGGGAGGCAACCCAATTTTATTTTTAGTTTTTTGCTTTTTGCTTCTGTTTAGGAATAAATATTTGTTCTAGCCTCTGGTTATATGTGCTTTTATGTTTTAATTAGTGTTTGTGCCAAGTTTAACCTATAGGATCTTCTTGGATGATAGTTATTTTATCTTGCAGAAATTTCCAGAAACTTTCTGTTCACGAAAATAATTGTTAAAAATTACCAGAACGTGATAAAATATTGAGTCCAATTTCTGATGATCAATAAACAAAATTTACAGGACGTCCTATTTTGGCTGAATTTTTAGAGCTCCAGAAGTTTGCGTTAGTTACAGATTACTACAGATTGTTCTGTTTTTGACAGATTCTGTTTTTCGTGTGTTGTTTGCTTATTTTGATGAATCTATGGCTAGTAAAATAGTTTATAAACCATAGATAAGTTGGAATACAATAGGTTTAACACCAATATAAATAAAGAATGAGTTCATTACAGTACCTTGAAGTTGTCTTTTGTTTTCTTTCGCTAACGGAGCTCACGAGATTTTCTGCTGAGTTTTGTGTTGTGAAGTTTTCAAGTTTTGGGTGAAAGATTTGATGGATTATGGAACAAGGAGTGGCAAGAGCCTAAGATTGGGGATGCCCATGGCACCCCCAAGATAATCTAAGGACACCTAAAAGCCAAAGCTTGGGGATGCCCCGGAAGGCATCCCCTCTTTCGTCTACTTCCATCGGTAACTTTACATGGAGCTATTTTTTTATTCACCACATGATATGTCTTTTGCTTGGAGAGTCTTGTATGATTTGAGTCTTTGCTTGTTAGTTTGCCACAATCATCTTTGCTGTACACACCTTTTTAGAGAGACACACATGATTCGGAAATTATTAGAATACTCTATGTGCTTCACTTATATCTTTTGAGTTATATAGTTTTGCTCTAGTACTTCACTTATATCTTTTAGAGCACGATGGTGGATTTGTTTTATAGAAACTATTGGTCTCTCATGCTTCACTTAGATTATTTTGAGAGTCTTAAATAGCATGGTAATTTGCTTAAATAGTCCTAATATGCTAGGTATTCAAGATTAGTAAAACCTTTCTTATGAGTGCGTTGAATACTAAGAGAAGTTTGATGCTTGATGATTGTTTTGAGATATGGAGGTACTGATATTAAAGTTGTGCTAATTGAGTATTTGTGAATTTGAGAAATACTTGTGTTGAAGTTTGCAAGTCCCGTAGCATGCATGTATGGTAAACGTTATGTAACAAATTTGAAACATGAGGTGCTTTTTGATTGTCCTCCTTATGAGTGGCGGTCGGGGACGAGCGATGGTCTTTTCCTACCAATCTATCCCACTAGGAGCATGCGCGTAGTGCTTGGTTTTTGATGACTTGTAGATTTTTACAATAAGTATGTGAGTTCTTTCTGACTAATGTTGAGTCCATGGATTATACGCACTCTTGCCTTTCCATCATTGCTAGCCTCTTCGGTACTGTGCATTGCCCTTTCTCACATTGAGAGTTGGTGCAAACTTCGTCGGTGCATCCAAACCCCGTGATATGATATACTCTTTCACACATAAACCTCCTTATATCTTCCTCAAAACAGCCACCATACCTACCTATTATGGCATTTCCATAGCCGTTCCGAGATATATTGCCATGCAACCTTCCACCATTCCGTTTATCATGACACGTTCATCATTGTCATATTGCTTAGCATGATCATGTAGTTGACATAGTATTTGTGGTAAAGCCACCGTTCATAATTATTTCATACTTGTCACTCTTGGTTCATTGCATATCCCGGTGCACCGCCGGAGGCATTCATATAGAGTCATACCTTGTTCTAGTATCAAGTTGTAATCATTGAGTTGTAAATAAATAGAAGTGTGATGATCATCATTTAATAGAGCATTGTCCCAAAGAAAAAAAGAGAAAGGCCAAAAAAAGAGGGCCCCAAAAAAAAGAGAAATAAAAAGGGACAATGCTAGTATCCTTTTACTACACTTGTGCTTCAAAGTAGCACCATAATCTTCATGATAGAGAGTCTCACGTTTTGTCACTATCATATACTAGTGGGAATTTTTCATTATAGAACTTGGCTTGTATATTCCAACAATGGGCCTCCTCAAGTGCCCTAGATCTTTGTGAGCAAGCAAGTTGGATGCACACCCACTTAGTTTCTTTTGTTGAGCTTTCATATATTTATAGCTCTAGTGCATCCGTTGCATGGCAATCCCTACTCCTTGCATTAACATCAATTGATGGGCATCTCCATAGCTCATTGATTAGCCTCGTTGATGTGAGACTTTCTCCCTTTTTGTCTTCTCCACATAACCCCCATCATTATACTCTATTCCACCCATAGTGCTATATCCATGGCTCACGCTCATGTATTGCGTGAAGGTCTATAAAGTTTGAGATTACTAAAATATGAAACAATTGCTTGGCTAGTCATCGGGGTTGTGCATGATGAGAGAATTCTTGTGTGACGAAAATGGAGCATGACTAAACTATATGATTTTGTAGGGATGAACTTTCTTTGGCCATGTTATTTTGAGAGGACATAATTACTTAGTTAGTATGCTTGAAGTATTATTATTTCTACGTCAATATTGAACTTTTATCTTGAATATTTCAGATCTGAATATTCATACCACAATTAAGAAGAATTACATTGAAATTATGCCTAGTAGCATTCCACATCAAAAAATCTATTTTTATCATTCACCTACTCGAGGACGAGCAGGAATTAAGCTTGGGGATGCTTGATACGTCTCCAACGTATCTATAATTTTTGATTGATCCATGCTATATTATCTTCTGTTTTGGACATTATTGGGCTTTATTATTCACTTTTATATTATTTTTGGGACTAACCTATTAACCGGAGGCCCAACCCAGAATTGCTGCTTTTTGCCTATTTCAGAGTTTCGCAGAAAAAGAATATCAAACAGAGTCCAAATGGAATGAAACCTTCGGGAACGTGATTTTCGGAACGAACATGATCCAGAGGACTTGGACCATGCGTTAAGAAATTAAAGAGGAAGCCACGAGGTAGGGGGCGCGCCTACCCCCCCAGGCGCGCCCTCCACCCTCGTGGGCCCCCTGTTGCTCCACCGACGTACTCCTTCCTCCTATATATACCTACGTACCCCTAAACGATCAGAAACGGATCCAAAAACCTAATTCCACCGCCGCAACCTTCTGTACCCACGAGATCCCATCTTCGGGCCTGTTCCGGAGCTCCGCCGGAGGGGGCATCGATCACGGAGGGCTTCTACATCAACACCATAGCCCCTCCGATGATGTGTGAGTAGTTTACCTCAGACCTTCGTGGATCTAGATGGCTTCTTCTCTCTTTTTGGATCTCAATACAATGTTCTCCCCCTCTCTCGTGGAGATCTATTTGATGTAATCTTCTTTTGCGGTGTGTTTGTTGAGACCGATGAATTGTGGGTTTATGATCAAGTTTATCTATGAACAATATTTGAATCTTCTGAATTCTTTTATGTATGATTGGTTATCTTTGCAAGTCTCTTCGAATTGTCAGTTTGGTTTGGCCTACTAGATTGATCTTTCTTGCAATGGGAGAAGTGCTTGGCGCTTTGGGTTCAATCTTGTGGTGTCCTTTCTCAGTGATAGTAGGGGCAGCAAGGCACGTACTGTATTGTTGCCATCGAGGATAACAAGATGGGGTTTTTATCATATTGCATGAATTTACCCCTCTACATCATGTCATCTTGCTTAAAGCGTTACTCTGTTCTTATGAACTTAATACTCTAGATGCATGCTGGATAGCGGTCGATGTGTGGAGTAATAGTAGTAGATGCAGGCAGGAGTCGGTCTACTTGTCTTGGACGTGATGCCTATATACATGATCATACCTAGATATTCTCATAACTATGCTCAATTCTGTCGATTGCTCAACAGTAATTTGTTCACCCACCGTAAAATACTTATGCTCTTGAGAGAAGCCACTAGTGAAACCTATGGCCCCCGGGTCTATTTTCCATCATATTAATCTTCCAACACTTAGTTATTTTCCGTTGCTTTTATTTTACTTTGCATCTTTATCATAAAAATACCAAAAATATTATCCTATCATATCTATCAGATCCCAGTCTCGTAAGTGACCGTGTAGGGATTGATAACCCCTTATCGCGTTGGTTGCGATGACTTATTTGTTTTGTGTAGGTGCGAGGGACTAGCGCGTAGCCTCCTACTGGATTGATACCTTGGTTCTCAAAAACTGAGGGAAATACTTACGCTACTTTGCTGCATCACCCTTTCCTCTTCAAGGGAAAACCAATGCAGTGCTCAAGTGGTAGCATCATTCCCTTCCAAGGCCTCGCCATCGACCCCGCCTTGGTGCTCTCGATGCAGCGTGGTCAACATGGTCAAGGAACAACTTCCATCAGCAGAGGACTATATGTGGAGAGGCTGACAGCTGGGTCCACGGCCGCAGCAAGGAAGTGCCTCCTTATTACGCGCAAAATAATGATTCCTCCACCTGACAGCGGGGACCCACCGAAAGGGCCTCTGTATTTCGCCAAAAAAAACATTCCCTCGCTGACAGCTCGGACCTACCAGCTATATCTTTGAACGCAAGGAAGTGCCTCCTTATTACGCACAAAAAATGAATACCCCAGCTGCTAGGTAGGACCCACCATATTTGAAGGCTGACTTGTGGGCCTACTAAGTTAACGCGGACGCAAGGCTTTGTCAACTTAGTCAATATAAATGATTCTAGCTACGGTGACCGTACGGTGTCCATCCAACGATTGTCATGCTTCTTCAACCTATGGTCTTCTTGCTGCGGCCGCCCAAACCAACGTGGGCCGTGCCGCCTGCTCCTGCCTCCTGTGGCCGGCTGTGCTGCCCCGCAGGCCTCACCACCCCCTCCTACTCCAACCTCTGGCTAGGCCATCCCTCTACTCACCCACAACCCTTGTTATTCTGCGGCAACGGCAGCCTCACACTGCAGCCGAACCAGTCAACCCTCGTACTCCTCTTCGTGTGGGCATCCACGCTGCCGCGTCTTCCCTGGCTCCGCGTCGTCCCCTTCCTAGGCCTCGCCATCATCCACCGCCTTGGTGCTCTAGGCGCAGCATGGTCAACGTGGTCGAGGAACGACTTCCATCGGAAGAGGACTGTATGTGGAGAGGCTGACAGTTGGGTCCACAGCTGTAGCAAGGAAGTGCCTCCTATTACCGTAGAATAATTATTCCTCCACCAGACAACAAGGACCCACCGGAAGGGACTCCATGTTTTGCGAAAAAATGTTTCCCCCCTGACAATTGGGCCCACAAGCTACATCTTCGCACGCAAGGAAGTGCGTCCATACTATGGGCAAAAAAAGATTCTTCCCCCTGATAGTTAGGATCCACTAGCTATATGTTCGCACACAAGGAACAACTGGGACCCACCCGGTCGAAGCGTACGTAGCATTGTCTGTGTACATACCGGTCGATCGGTCTGTTTGCCATGATGAACCGTGGCCGAGTAAGGAGCAGTAGAAATTCAGGCAATCGAGTCAAAACCGTGTACACATACGTACATCCAGATGCCAAAAAAACGACCACGTAAGTACATACAGGCGGGATCTCGAACACATACTCGCGCATACGTATGGCCAGGGATCGTGTACATGGAGAGGCAATGGACGGCAGCAACGGCGTCCTGTTCATCAAAAGCCAACCGGCTGTGTCAGAACGGAGAAACTGCGTCGTGTTCATCGGGAGGTAGCGGAATGCGTCATGTTCATCGGGAGGCAACGGAATACATCGTGTCCATCGGGAGCCAACCGTCTTGGACGGAACAACCGAAACAAGGTCTGGCGTACCGTAGAACAGAGGAAACAAGCCTTCTATTAGACCGAGTACGATCGAAACGGGGTCCTATTCATCAGGACGGGTCTGGCGTACTACAAAACAGAGGAAACAGACTTCTGTTCGAGTGCCTACAGTCAAAACGGGGTCCTGTTGATTGGCAGGGGTGTGGCGTACCACAAAATGGAGGAAATGGACTTGTGTTGGAGCTCCTACGGTCAAAACGAGGTCCTGTTCATCCATCGTCTACTGCCTCGCTCTAGCCTCCACGGGCTATTGTTCATCCACCACCGACCTCCTCCAGCCTCCAGAGGCTACTATTCACCCACGGGCTACAGTTCATCCAGCCTCCATCGACTACTGTTCATAGAGCCTCCACGGGGTCCTGTTCATCCACCCCAAACCGGCTGGGGTGTGGCGGCCTCCTCGAGGTCCTGTTAATCCAGCGGCAACGGCCTACTACCACGTGGTCCTGTTCATTCAACCCCCACCGGGAACTGTTCATCCACAGCCAACCAACCGGCTCGACTCACCATGTCTCGACTCATTCTACGTACCACGCGCACGGTAGCAACGGTCACTGTTCATCGAGAGGCAACCCAACACCGGCTAGCCACATCTCGCAACGGGCTCGATCGACTTCAGTAAGAAGCAGCAGTGATCGATCGCTCGGTTCAGTTAGCAGCAACAGCGAAGGAATCGCTCGGGTTCAATCAGCAGCGAATGAATCGCTCGGATTTAGATAACAACCAAGGGATCGATCGCTCGGGTTTAGTAACGTGCGATCACTCGGGTTCAGTTAGCCAACTCCTCGTGCACACATGCGTACACAAGAGAAACGCGCAAACCTCTGTGCATCCCTCGGCCCTGACCACCCACCATAACCGGGAACTCCCCATTTTTTCCTCGCCCTCGCTTCTACCACAATTTTTTCCATCATGGATGGCTCAAAGAATGTCATGCAGCTGCGTCTCCAGCCCGCCCAGGATGAAAAGCCCATTTTCTGTCATGATTTTTTGTCATAGAAGTAGGAGACCCACCACATCTACGATAATACGTGCTTTTGTCACAATTATCGTCATAGAAGTGTCATAAGCATGACAGGAAAAAATTGTTTCGCCCAAAATGTTATGGATGTGTCTTTTTTGTAGTGTAACATATTGATCTAGTGCCCAGTGTCAGTTCTTCTTTGTTACAAGTCTTCTGTTTCGCAGAAAAACCATAACAAACAAAGTCCGAACATGAGAGTAAACTCTCCTCCCATCTAGGGGGAGCCAAGGAAGAAGAAGAAGAAGGAGGGGGCTCTCCCTCCTCTCTCTCGGTGGCATCAGAGTGCCGCCTGGGGGAATCATCATGACAACGATCAACATCAACAACTTCATCGCCGTCATCACCAACTCTCTCCCCCCTCTATGTAGCAGTGTAACCTCTCTATTTACGTTGTAATCTCTCCTTAAACATGGTGTTCTATGCTATATATTATTACCCAATGAAGTGGGGTCTGATGTCTAATACACAACTTATTCTTGTAGACTGCTGTTGGGTCTCCAAGGGCAAAGTTTTATAGGACAGTAGGAATTTTCCATCAAGTGGATGACCTAAGGTTTATCAATCCATGGGAGGCGTAGGACGAAGATGGTCTCTCTCAAACAACCCTACAACCAAATAACAAAGAGTCTCTTGTGTCCCCCCACACCAAATACAATGGTAAATTGTATAGGTGCAATAGTTCAGTGAAGAGATTGTGATACAAGTGTAATATGGATAGTAGATATAGGTTTTGTAATAGGAACAATAAAAAAACAAGGTAGCAAGTGATACATCTCCAATGTATCTATAATTTTTGATTGTTCCATGCTATTATATTATCCATCTAGGATGTTTTATATGCATTTATATGCTATTTTATATAATTTTTTGGACTAACCTATTAACCTAGAGACCAGTGTCAGTTTCTGTTTTTTCCTTATATTTGAGTATCATAGAAAAGGAAAATAAAACAAAGTCCAATTGACCTGAAAATTGACAAAGATTATTTTTGGACCAGAAGAAGCCCACGGATCATCAGAGATGGACCAGAGGAGTCCCGAGGCCACCACGAGGGTGGGGGCGCGCCCTACCCCCCTGGGCGCTCCCCTACCTCGTGGCCGCCTCGGAGACCCCCCTGACTTGTTCCCGACGCCAAAACCTCTTATATATACCCAAACTTCCAGAACATAACCTAGATCGGGAGTTCCGCCGCCGCAAGCCTCTGTAGCCATGAAAAACCAATCAGGACCATGTTCCAGCACCCTGCCGGAGGGGGGATCCCTTATCGGTGCCCATCTTCATCATCCCGACGCTCTCCATGATGAGGAGGGAGTAGTTCACCCTCAGGGCTGAGGGTATGTACCAGTAGCTATGTGTTTGATCTCTCTCTCTCTCTTGTGTTCTTGATTCGGCACGATCTTGATGTACCGCAAGCTTTGCTATTATAGTTGGATCTTATGATGTTTCTCCCCCTCTACTCTCTTGTGATGGATTGAGTTTTCCCTTTGAAGTTATCTTATCGGATTGAGTCTTTAAGGATTTGAGAACACTTGATGTATGTCTTGCATGTGCTTATTTGTGGTGACAATGGGATATTCACGTGATCCACTTGATGTATGTTTTTGTGATCAACTTGCGAGTTCCGTGACCTCGTGAACTTATGCATAGGGGTTGGTACACGTTGTTGTCTTGACTCTCCGGTAGAAACTTTGGGGCACTCTTTGAAGTTCTTTGTGTTGGTTGAATAGATGAATCTGAGA
The DNA here is from genome assembly GCA_032464435.1 of Aegilops umbellulata. NCBI lineage: Eukaryota > Viridiplantae > Streptophyta > Magnoliopsida > Poales > Poaceae > Aegilops > Aegilops umbellulata. The sequence continues at coordinate 212,061,878 of CP136056.1, read as the reverse complement.
TTGTGTGATGCATATCGTATAATCATACCCACGGATACTTGAGGTGACATTGGAGTATCTAGGTAACATTAGGTTTTTGTTGATTTGTGTCTTATGGTGTTATTGTAATACGAACTCTATGATAGATCGAACCGAAAGAATCTTGAATAGATCGATCAGAAAGGATAACTTTGAGGTGGTTTCGTACCCTACCATAATCTCTTCGTTTGCTCTCAGTGACTTTGGAGTGACTCTTTGTTGCATGTTGAGGGATAGTTATTGTGACGCCTGGATAATTAAGCTACAGTGAACCTCTGCTAATGATGTCACGTCACCTCGGTTACTGATGATAAACTCGCGTTGATTCGAAACCGATTCAAATTCAAATCCAAAATCAAACAAACAATAAAGTTTTTAAATATTAAAACTAAAATGTCCGGAGTGAACCAAATATTACATAGGTAATTATGGTGGAGAAAGCACACCTTTATAAAACGTTTAAACACTATAAGATGAATAAAACAACAACAAAATAAATTAATTAAATGCCTTTTGTATTTTGTAAAATATTGAAATCTTTTATTTAGCTGTCCAAATTAATGTGGCAGTGGTATATTTAACATACTACATTTAGGTGTTGTTCTCACATTCTATAAAATTGAAATAAATTAAAATTTGAAAGAAACATAAAAGGAATAAGTAAAAGAAAAGAGAAAAATAGAAAATGGTAACTAAACTAAAACAATAGAAGAAACCCCCTCCCCTGCTGGGCCGTGGGCCAGCTGGCCCCTGCTAGGCAGGCCGGCCCACCTACTCCGGTCTCCCCTTTCCTTTGTTCACAAAACAGAGGCGTGGCAGACATCCATGGCGCCCTGGCCATGGATGGCCTCCACATCTCCCCTCTGGTCCTATAAGCATGCCCCTACAAAACCCTAGACCGCCCTCGCCCATTCCCCCAAGGATCCCCCATCGGCCCCCTCCTCTTCCGCTCGATTTCGAGCATGATTTGCTCTGCGGTCACCACTGCCTGGCCCTCTTGTCGCGACCACCATCGCCTTCGTCGCTCAGGACACGTCCTGGAGGATCTCCGCGCTTGGCTTCGTCCGTTCCTGGTACCATCTTGAGACGAGGAGCTGCGTAGCCGACGCCATCGCCGTCTTCTTCAACTAGACGCCACCAACTCGTCGTCGATGCCGTCGCTCCGGTCCACCCCGACCCTCCCTGAGCACGCCAATGGACTCACAGTGAGCTCCTCCCTCGGACCCCCCTTCCCCCCTTCATCTTGGACGCCGTAGACCGCCGTCACCGTCATACTTGAACCAACGCGTACATGTGTGCGTGCAGTTGCTGCTCCTGGTCTGTCGCGGTTGCTGCTGTGCGCGCGCTCATGTGTGGCCTCGCCCGTAGTTGCCGCCCGTGTCATGCCTGCTGCTGCCTCTCCTACTAACTGCCACTGCTCTTAAACTGCACTGCTACTTTTGCTTCCTGCTGCTCGCGCCATCGCCTGCTGCTTGCTGTTGTCTACTGCTGCTCTTGCACTACGGCTCGCATACTGCAGCTGCTTTTGCTTGTTGTTGATGCTTCTACCACGCTGCTGCTGCTTGGTAGCGCCGCTGGGCTGCCTTGCAAGCTGCTGCTACTGCTGCTTGCTATGACGGCTGCTGCCTGGCCATGGCCATGTGTGGCATGTGCTGTGTGTGCGTGAGTGTGTGTCCAGTGTGTGTGTGTGTGCGCCATGCGTGTGGCCGGCTGGGCTATGCCCAGTAATGGCCGGCCCTTACTTAGATTAGTACTACTGGTAGGTATTAATTAGTGCTAAGTTAGTCTAGTAGTAGATGACATGTAGGCTCCCATTAAATAAGTTAGGTTTATTTTTTTAGATAAATAGTTTATGACATGTGGGTCCCAGCAGGCCCATTGACTAGTCAACTGGTCCATGTTGACGGCTGACTGGGCAGTCAACTGGACCCCACCAGTCAGCCTCATAGGTGAACTCTCTGTGTACCCGTAGCATTTTACCCATTTTATTTCAAATTTCTATAATTGCAGAAATTCATTAAAACTTTGAAAAATTCATATAAAATAAACCGTAGCTCAGATGAAAATATTTTATACATGAAAGTTGCTCAGGAGAAGAATCCGAATATGCAGTCCGTTTGCCCGCCACACGTCCCTAGCATAGCGAACACGCAACTTTCCCCCTCCGGTTCATCTGTCCGAAAACGCGAAACGCTGGGAATACTTGCCTGGACGTTTTCCCCCTTCGCCAGTAGCACCTAATACCGCGTTAGGGCACACGTAGCACCGCGTATTGCCATGTTATGCTTTGTGATGCTTTGATTGCTCTATTATTTATTGTGTCTCCCCTCCGTTACTTCTCTCCGGTAGACCCCGAGACTGCCGGCGACCCCCAGTTCGACTACGGTGTTGACGACCCTTCCTTCTTGCCATAGCAACCAGGCAAGCCCCCCCTTGATCAACCAGGTATCGCCCACTCTGTTCTCTCTTATTCTTGCATTAGATTTGCTACTGTTGTTGATTCGATAGCTCCTATTCTGTTGCATAGCCTGTCATTGTTATTACAATTGTTGATACCTTTACCTGTTATCCTAATGCTTAGTATAGGTTGCTAGTATTACATCAGTGGCCCTACACTCTTGTATGTCTGTCATGCTATACTATCGGGCCGTGATCACTCGGGAGGTGATCACGGATATATACTTACATACATATTATATGATACATGTGGTGACTAAAGTCGGGGTCGACTCACAGAGTACCCGCAACTGATTCCGATGTGGGGGCCGAAAGGACAGGTGGCTCCATCCCGGCAGAGGTGGGCCTGGGTTCCCGACGGCCCAACGACTATTACTTTGTGGCGGAGCGACATGGCAGGTTGAGACCACCTAGGAGAGAAGTGGGCCTGGCCCTGGTCGGCGTCCGCGGTTACTTCATAATAACACGCTTAACGAGATCTTGGTATTTGATCTGTGTTGGGTCATTGACCTTATACGCACTAACCGCCACGTGGGACAAGATATGGGCAACCGGCGTTGTGGTATCAGCCGAAGCTCTTTTTGACGTCAGCGACTGAGCGGCGCGCGCCGTATTGGACCGTAAGCCCGCACTTGTATTAAGGGGGCTAGGTCTGCTTCCGGCCGCGTACGCAACATGTAGGTGTGCAATGGGCGATGGGCCCAGACCCCTGCGCGCATAGGATTTAGACCGGTGTGCAGACCTCTCTGTTGAGCCTAGGTAGGGCTGCGACGTGTTGATCTCGCGAGGCCGGAAATGACCTAGGAAAGTGTTCCTGGCTAGAGGGATCGAGCGTGTCGGGTAATGTGGTGCACCCCTGCAGGGAAGTTGATCTATTCGAATAGCCGTGTCCACAGTAACAGGCGACCCGGAGCTATACCTTGACCTTATGACAACTAGAACCAGATACTTAATAAAACACACCCTTCCAAGTGCCAGATACAACCCGGTGATCACTCTCTCACAGGGAGGCGAGAAGGGGGTCGCCGGGTAGGATTATGCTATGCGATGCTACTTGGTGAACTTACCATCTACTCTCTTCTACATGCTGCAAGATGGAGGCTACCAGAAGCATAGACTTCGATAGGACTAGCTACCCCCCCTCTTATTCTGGCATTCTGCTGTTCAGTCCACCGATATTGCCCTTTACACAGATACCCATGCATATGTAGTGTAGATCCTTGCTTGCGAGTACTTTGGATGAGTACTCACGATTGCTTCTCTCCCTCTTTCCCCCCTTTCCATTCTACCTGGTTGTCGCAAACAGATGCTGGAGCCCAGGAGCCAGACGCCACCGTCGATGATGACTCCTACTACACCGGAGGTGCCTACTTCTACGTGCAGGCCGCTAACGACGACCAGGTGTAGTTTAGGAGGATCCCAGGCAGGAGGCATGCACCTCTTTCGATCTATATCCCATTTTGTGCTAGCCATCTTATGGCAACTTGTTTAACTTACGTCCGTACTCAGATATTGTTGCTTCCGCTGACTCGTCTATGATCGAGCACTTGTATTTGAGCCCTCGAGGCCCCTGGCTTGTATTATGATGCTTGTATGACTTATTTATGTTTTTAGAGTTGTGTTGTGATATCTTCCCGTGAGTCCCTGATCTTGATCGTACACGTTTGCGTGCATGATTAGTGTACGATTGAATCGGGGGCATCATAGTTATATGATCCAATTATGTTATTATTCTTGAGAGAACTTGCACTAGTGAAAGTATGAACCCTAGGCCTTGTTTCCTAGCATTGCAATACTGTTTACGCTCACTTTTATCATTAGTTACCTTGCTGTTTTTATATTTTCAGATTACAAATACTCATATCTATCATCCATATTGCACTTGTATCACCATCTCTTCGCCGAACTAGTGCACCTATACAATTTACCATTGTATTGGGTATGTTGGGGACACAAGAGACGCTTTGTTATTTGGTTGCAGGGTTGCTTGAGAGATACCATCTTCATCCTACGCCTCCACAGATTGATAAACCTTAGGTCATCCACTTGAGGGAAATTTGCTACTGTCCTACAAACCTCTGCACTTGGAGGCCCAACAACGTCTACAAGAAGAAGGTTGAGTAGTAGATATCAAGCAGTTTCTAGCACCGTTGCCGGGGAGGTGAGTTCTTGAAGGTATATCTTTAGATCTTGCAATTAAATCTTTTAGTTTCTTGTCTTATCACTAGTTTATTCTATAAAAGAAAACTACAAAAAATGGAATTGAGGGTGCCTCATATGCTTCATCTTTTTAATGTCTTTCATGAAAATGATGGGAAGGAAAATTGTGCTCAAGTGCTAGAAGAAGAATGCATTAGAATGTTTGGCACGAAATCTTTGTATAATGAGAATGATTGCAATGTTGTTAGTATGAATTCCTTGAATTTCCATGATGCTAATGATATGCAAAGCCACAAGCTTGGGGATGCTATGTTTGATGAAGATGATATGTTTAGTCCCCCAAGTTTTGATGAGCAAATTTATTATGATGAAAGCATGCCTCCTATTTATGATGATTATTGTGATGACACGTATGCTATAAGGAATAAACATAACCATGAAACTTGTCATCATGATTTTAATTTTCAATTGGATTATGCTTCACATGATAGTTATTTTGTTGAGTTTGCTCCCACTACTATTCATGAGAACAAATTTGCTTATGTGGAGAGTAATAAAAATTCTATGCAAGTAGATCATGAAAAGAATGCTTTATGTGCTGGTTATATGGTTGAATTCATTCATGATGCTACTGAAAATTTTTATGAGAGAGGATCATATGCTTCTACATATTGCAATAATATCAAGTTTCCTCTCTATGTGTTCAAAGTTTTGAAGTTATGCTTGTTTCGCCTTCCTATGCTAGTTGATTATTGTTTCCATAAGTTGTTTGCTCACAAAATCTATGCATAGGAAGTGGGTTAGGCTTAAATGTGTTAGTCATATTCTTCATGATGCTCTCTTTATGTTTCAATTCTTATCTTTTATGTGAGCATCATTGAAATCATCATGCCTAGCTAGGGGCGTTAAATGATAGCGCTTGTTGGGAGGCAACCCAATTTTATTTTTTTTCCTTTGCTTTTTGTTCCTGTTTAGTAATAAATAATTCATATAGCCTCTGTTTAGATGTGGTTTTATTGTTTTAATTAGTATTTTTGCCAAGTAGAACCTTTGGGAAGACTTGGGTGAAGTCTTTGCGATCATGCTGTAAAAAACAGAAACTTTTGCACTCACGAGATTAGCTGCCATTTTTTATTGGAGTGTGCTTTTAGGTTGATTCTTTTTGAAGATGATTAATAGACAAATTCCTCAGGTCCATCAATTTATTTCAGAATTGTTGGAGTTCCAGAAGTATACGTTTGATGCAGATTACTAAAGACTGTTCTGTTTTTGACACATTATGTTTTCGTTGTGTTATTTGCTTATTTTGATGAATCTATGAGTAGTATAGGAGGGTATAAACCATATACAAGTTGGAATACATTAGATATTTCACCAATATGAATTTAGAAGGAGTTCACAACAGTACCTAAGTGGTGGTTTTATTTTCTTATACTAACGGAGCTTACGAGTTTTCTGTTGAGTTTTGTGTTGTGAAGTTTTCAAGTTTTGGGTAAAGATTCGATGGACTATGGAATAAGGAGTGGAAAGAGCCTAAGCTTAGAGATTCCCAAGTCCCCCCAAGGTAATATTCAAGGAAAACCAAGAGCCTAAGCTTGGGGATGCCCCAAAAGGCATCCTCTCTTTCGTCTTTGTTCATCGGTAACTTTACTTGGAGCCATATTTTTATTCACCACATGATATGTGTTTTGCTTGGAGCGTCATCTTATTTTATTTTGTTTTTCTTGCTGTTTGAATAAAATACCAAGATCTGAAATTCTTAAATGTTAGAGAGTCTTCACATAGTTGCATAATTATTCGACTACTCATTGATCCTCACTTATATTTTTCGGAGTAGTTTGTCATTTGCTCTAGTGTTTCACTTATATCTTTTTAGAGCACGATGGTGGTTTTATTTTATAGAAATTATTGAACTCTCATATTATTTTGAGAGTCCTAAACAGCATGGTAATTTGCTTTTGTTATGAAATTAGTCCTAATATGATGGCATCCAAGATGGGTATAATAAAAACTTTCGTATAGAGTGCATTGAATACTATGAGAAGTTTGATAATTGATAATTGTTTTGGGATATAAAGATGGTGATATTAGAGTCATGCTAGTTCAGTAATTGTGAATTTGAGAAATACTTGTGTTGAGGTTTGCAAGTCCCGTAGCATGCATGTATGGTAACCGTTGTGTGACAAATTTGAAGCATGAGGTGTTATTTGATTGCTTTCCTTATGAGTGGCGGTCGGGGACGAGCGATGGTCTTTTCCTACCAATCTATCCCCCTAGGAGCATGCACGTAGTGCTTGGTTTTAATGACTTGTAGATTTTTGCAATAAGTATGTGAGTTCTTTATGACTAATGTTGACTCCGTGGATTATACGCACTCTCACCCTTCCATCATTGTTAGCCTCTTCGGTACCGTGCATTGCCCTTTCTCACCTCGAGAGTTGGTGCAAACTTCGCCGGTGCATCCAAACCCCATGATATCATACACTCTATCACTCATAAACCTCCTTATATCTTCCTCAAAACAGCCACCATACCTACTTATTATGGCATTTCCATAGCCATTCCGAGATATATTGCCATGCAACTTTCCACCGTTCCGTTTATTATGACACGCTTCATCATTGTCATATTGCCTTGCATGATCATGTAGTCGACATCGTATTTGTGGCAAAGAAACCATGCATAATTTCATACATGTCACGCTTGATTCATTGCCCATCCTGGTACACTGCCACAGGGATTCATATAGAGTCATACTTTGTTCTAGTATCGAGTTGTAATCATTGAGTTGTAAATAAATAGAAGTGTGATGATCATCATTACTAGAGCATTGTCCCATGAAAAAAAGGAAAGGCCAAAAATAGGCCAAATAAAAAATAAAAAAAAGAAGAAAGGCCAAATAAAAAAAGGAAGGCCCAAAAAAAGAAAATAAATAAAAGGGAAAATGCTACTATCCTTTTTTCCACACTTGTGCTTCGAAGTAGCACCATGATCTTCATGATAGAGAGTCTCCTATGTTGTCACTTTCATATACTAGTGGGAATTTTCATTATAGAAGTTGGCTTGTATATTCCAATAATGGGCTTCCTCAAATGCCCTAGGTCTTCATGAGAAACCAAGTTGGATGCACACCCACTTAGTTTCTTTTGTTGAGGTTTCATACATTTATAGCTCTAGTGCATCCGTTGCATGGCAATCCCTACTCCTCGCATTGACATCAATTGATGGGCATCTCCATAGCCCGTTTATTAGCCGCGTCGATGTGAGACTTTCTCCTTTTTTATCTTCTCCACACAACCCCATCATTATATTCTATTCCACCCATAGTGCTATGTCCATGGCTCCCGCTCATGTATTGCGTGAAAGTTGAAAAAGTTTGAGAATACTAAAGTATGAAACAATTGCTTGGCTTGTCATCGGGGTTGTGCATGATGAGGGCATTTTTGTGTGACGAAAATGAAGCATGGCCAAACTATATGATTTTGTAGGGATGAGCTTTCTTTGTCCATATTATTTTGATAAGACATAATTGCTTGCTTAGTATGCTTGAAGTATTATTATTTTTATGTCAATATTAAAATTTTGTCTAGAATCTTATGGATCTGAATATTCTTGCCACAATAAATAAAATTACATTGATAATTATGTTAGGTAGCATTCCACATAAATTTTTTGGTTATTATCATTTACCTACTCGAGGACGAGCAGGAATTAAGCTTGGGGATGCTTGATACGTCTCCAACGTATCTATAATAATTGATTGTTCCATGCTATTATATTATCCATCTAGGATGCTTTATATGAATTTATATGCTATTTTGTATGATTTTTGGGACTAACCTATTAACCTAGAGCCCAGTGCCAGTTTCTGTTTTTTTCCTTGTTTTTGAGTATCGCGGAAAAGGAAAACCAAACAGAGTCCAATTAACCTGAAAATTGACGGAGATTATTTTTGGACCAGAAGAAGCCCACGGAGCATCGGAGATGGATCAGAGGAGTCTCGAGGCCACCACGAGGGTGGGGGCGCGCCCTACCCCCCTAGGCACGCCCCCTACCTCATGGCTGCCTCGGAGACCCCCCCTGACTTGTTCCCGACGCCAAAACCTCTTACATATACCCAAACTTCCAGAACATAACCTAGATCGGGAGTTCCGCCGCCACAAGCCTGTGTAGCCACCAAAATTCAATTGGGACCCTGTTCCGGCACTCTACCGGAGGGGGGATCCCTGACTGGTGGCCATCTTCATCACCCCGGCGCTCTCCATGACGAGGAGGGAGTAGTTCACCCTTGGGGCTGAGGGTATGTACCAGTAGCTATGTGTTTGATCTCTCTCTCTCTCTCTGGTGTTCTTGATTCGGCATGATCTTGATGTATCGCGAGCTTTGCTATTATAGTTGGATCTTATGATGTTTCTCCCCCTCTACTCTCTTGTGATGGATTGAGTTTTCCTTTTGAAGTTATCTTATCGGATTGAGTCTTTAAGGATTTGAGAACACTTGATGTATGTCTTGCATGTGCTTATCTATGGTGACAATGGGATATTCACGTGATCCACTTGATGTATGTTTTGGTGATCAAGTTGTGAGTTCCGTGACCTCGTGAACTTATGCATAGGGCTTGGCACACATTTTCATCTTGACTCTCCGGTAGAAACTTTGGGGAATTCTTTGAAGTTCTTTGTGTTGGTTGAATAGATGAATATGAGATTGTGTGATGCATATCGTATAATCATACCCACGGATACTTGAGGTGACATTGGAGTATCTAGGTGACATTTGGGTTTTGGTTGATTTGTGTCTTAAGGTGTTATTCTAGTACAAACTCTATGATAGATCGAACGGAAAGAATAACTTCATGTTATTTTACTACGGACTCTTGAGTAGATCGATCAGAAAGGATAACTTTGAGGTGGTTTCGTACCCTACCATAATCTCTTCGTTTTCTCTCCGCTATTAGTGACTTTGGAGTGACTCTTTGTTGCATGTTGAGGGATAGTTATATGATCCAATTATGTTATTATTCTTGAGAGAACTTGCACTAGTGAAAGTATGAACCCTAGGACTTGTTTCCTAGCATTGCAATACCGTTTACGCTCACTTTTATCATTAGTTACCTTGCTGTTTTTATATTTTCAGATTACAAATACTCATATCTATCATCCATATTGCATTGTATCACCATCTCTTCGCCGAACTAGTGCACCTATACGATTTACCATTGTATTGGGTGTGTTGGGGACATTAGAGACTCTTTGTTATTGTGTTGTAGGGTTGCTTGAGAGAGACCATCTTCATCCTACGCCTCCCACGAATTGATAAACCTTAGGTCATCCACTTGAGGGAAATTTGCTACTGTCCTACAAACCTCTGCACTTGGAGGCCCAACAACGTCTACAAGAAGAAGGTTGAGTAGTGGACATCAGCAAGTAGGTAAATGATAAAAGAAATAATTTATGAAGTGTGAATGCTAGCATAGTGCATAAGTTTGATCAATGATAATTTCAATCACTTTTCCTAGCATCATAACAGCAACCCTTTGTCATAAAATTCATCATGATAAATTACCAATTGATTCACATGTTAAGGTTCAAACAATGCATTCTCATGAAACTTAACAACCTATATATATTCTTAGTCACCAAAAAATTGCAACTCAACTTATACTCAAAGAAGTCTAAGTAAGAGCTCGACATACTCAATCATCATATAGTCTTGTATGATTGCTAGTACTCAAAGCATATTTTTAGAACGAATGGCATCAATCGAACACAGAGAAAGATAAGGGCTTAATGTTTCGCCTCCCAACTCATTTATCATAGAGATAACTGTCAACAATAATAATACTTGATCAAATATATTTGACTGTCCATATATGCCTAGATCTTTCCCCACCACATGATGCTTGCCAACTAGAGAATAACTGAGGTTGAAATGAGAATGCATACTATTGACTCTTGCATAAAGTAAATGCTGAAAAGTAAAAGATAGGCCCTTCGCAGAAGGAAGCAGAGGTTGTCATGCGCTTTTTATTTTTGGATGCGCAAACTCTTAATGCAAAGGAACGCCACATTATATTGCCCCTTATGATAACAACCTTTATTACGCCGTCCGTCGCTTTTATTTCTTTACCATCACAAGTTCGTACAATGCTTATTTTCCCTTGCAATAAAAGATCACTTATATTTTAGGAGCAATTTTTATTGCTTTTTGCACCGATGACAACTTACTTAAAGGATCTTATTCAATCCATATGTAGATATGGTGGACACTCATGGCAATACATTTGGGTCTGAGGGTTTTTGGATGCACAAGTAGTATCTCTACTTAGTATGAATTTTTGGCTAGCAAAAGATCCTAAGAAAACACCACATGTTGGAGGACCCATAACAATATAAATTCTATGCAAATATACAGAACCATAACTCATCATGTTATCTTCCTCGTCCAACTTCAACTAATTTTCTCAAGTTTGAAAATAATTATTGGGTACTCATAATCATTAAAGATGTCCAAGATAATATATTTGTATGTGAAAGTTCTCTACCTTATACTAATCATTCATGAATTGCTTGTATGACCAATATTGTGATTGTCATGCTTCAATAGATTTCACTTTCTAAACCCAATGTGAAGCTACTACTAGGCATGATATGAACATATAATTTCAACTTCATGATATTCAATTCATTCAACAATTTACTCATAGGATATAAGTGAAGCACAAGAGTAAATGCCAAACTACTCCAAAAAGATATAAGTGAAGATCAAGCAAGTAGTTAAGTAAATGGGTAGCTATTTGAGGACTCTCTCTCTCTCTCTCTCTCTCTCTCTCATTTAAAAACTTTCAGATCTCTGTATTTTATTAAAATAACAAGCAAAACAAAATAAAATGACATTCCAAGAATAACACACATCATGCGAAGAAGCAAAAATTAGGCTCAACTAAGGCTAACCGATAATTGTTGATGAAGAAAGGTGGATTCTTGAAATATTAACTTGGGATGCCTTGGGAATCCCCAAGCTTGAGATTTTGTGTCTCCTTAATTCCTTTTATATCATGGGTCCCGAAATCTTAAAAACGTCAACCACACAAAACTTAACAAGAACTCATTAGACAAGTTAGTAAAAATCAATGCAATAACCTTATCATTCTCTACTGTAGCAAATAACTAAAATTATTATTTAACATTGCATACTAAATGCCTCTACATATTTAATTCTCCTATCCTCAAATATAATCATTAAACAAGCAAACATATGCAAACATAACAGCAATCGGTCTAAACAGGACAACCTATAAAGAATGCAAGAAGATTCATACTTCTCCAACTCCAAATATTCTGAAAAAATACCACACTGTAGAAAATTTGTTGTATTTTATTGTGTAAAAATTTCAAGATTTTATCATGTTCTTACTATTCACAAATAATCAAAACATAACAACAAACTTTCTGTTTTCAAACAACAACATATAGACTTGCAAAATAAGCATGGTAAAGGCCATACTTGACATTTTTATTGAAAATAAAAGATGCAAAACATTATTATGAATATCAATAGGAAAATCATAATAAAATAAAATTATGCTCCAAGCAAAACTCATATCATGTGACGAATAAAAATATAGCTCCAAGTGAGGTTACCGATAATGTTGGAGATGAAGAGGGGATGCCTTCCAGGGCATCCCCAAGCTTAGTTGATTGGATCTTACTTGAATATTACCTTGGGTGCCTTGGGCATCCACAAGCGTAGGGTCTTGTCACTCCTTATTCTCCTCATATCGGCATCTCACCCAAAACGTGAAAACTTCAATCACCCAAAACTTAACAGAACTTTGTGAGATAGGTTAGTATGATAAAGACAAATCATTCACTTTGGTACTGTCAATATAAGATTCATAATTGTTATCACACAATGCCTACTGTAACCTACAATTTCTACAATTTATATTAACCAATATATGCCATAGAAACTATAAAACAAGCAAACTATGCATTGAAAACAGAATCTGTCAAAAACAGAACGACGTGTAATGATCTGAACAATCACCATACTTATGTTAGTCCAAAAAGTTGGAAAAATTAGCACAACGTAGGGAATTTGTATATAAATCATCTCTAAAAAAATATGAATTTTTCGACACTCCAGTTCTTTTTAAAAATTCCGTTACCAGGCACAAAAGTTTCTGTTTTTGCACAGAATCAAGTCAACTATCATCCACATTATCCCAAAGGCTTTACTTCGCACTTTATTGAAGCAAAAGCTATAAAACATGATTACTGCAGTATCCTAATCATTTGAACACACAAAAACAATAGGGGTAAATGTTGGGTTGTCTCCCAACAAGCGCTTTTCTTTAATGCCTTTTTAGCTAGGCATGATGATTTCAATTATGCTCGCATAAAAGTATAAATTGAAATATAAAGAGAGCATTATGAATCACATGACAAGCACATTTAAGTCTAACCCACTTCCTATGCATAGAGATTTTGTGAGAAAACAATTTATGGGAGAAATAATCAACTAGCATAGGAAGGGAAAACAAGTGCAACTTCAAAACTTTCAACATAAAGAGAGGAAACTTGAGATTATTGAGATAGGTAAAAGCATAAGTTCCCATCTCATAATAATTTTCAATAGCATCATGAATGAATTCAACAATATATCCATCACATAAAGCATTCTTTTCATGATCCAAATGCATAAGAAATACTACTCTCCACATAAGCAATTTTCTTCTCATTAATATTAGTGGGAGCAAATTCAACAAAATAACTATCATGAGATACTTGATTGACATAATCCATTTGAGCACTGAAATCATGATGACAAGTTTCATGGTTATCATTATTCTTTATAGCATACATGTCTTCACCATAATCATCATAGATAGCAACTTTGTTCTCATAATAATCAATTGAAACCTCTTCCGGAGTAGTGGAATCGTCACTAAATAAAGTCATGACCTCTCCAAAACCGCTTTCATCAATATAATCATCATAAATAGGAGGCATGCCATCAAAACTTGGGGAACTAAAAATATCATCTTCATCAAACATAACATCCCCAAGCTTAGGGCTTTGCATATTATTAACATCATGGATATTCAAAGAATTCATACTAGCGACATTGAAATCATGCTCATCATTTAAAGATTTTATGCCATACGTTTTATTGAATTCTTCTTCTATAAATTGAGCACAATTTTCCTTTCCATCATTTTCAAGAAAGACAAGATAAATGTGAATAATATGAGGCAACCTCAATTCCATTTTTTGTAGTTTTCTTTTATAACCAAACTAGTGATAAAACAAGAAACTAAAAGATTCAATTGCAAGATCTAAAGATATACCTTCAAGCACTCACCTCTCGGGCAACGGTGCCAAAAAAGCGCTTGATGTCTACTAAACAACTTATTCTTGTAGACTCATGTTGGGCCTCCAAGCGCAGAGTTTTGTAGGACAGTAGCAATTTTCCCTCAAGTGGATGACCTAAGGTTTATCAATCCGTGGGAGGCATAGGATGAAGATGGTCTCTCTCAAACAACCCTACAACCAAATAACAAAGAGTCTCTTGTGTCCCCAACACACCAAATACAATGGTAAATTGTATAGGTGCACTAGTTCGGTGAAGAGATGGTGATGCAAGTGTAATATGGATAGTAGATATAGGTTTTTGTAATAGCAACAATAAAAAACAACAAGGTATCAAGTAACAGAAGTGAGCAAAAACGGTATTGCAATGCTTGAAAATATGGCATAGGGTTCATACTTTCACTAGTCAACAGTGCTAACATAGTTGAATCATATAATAATCCCTCAAAGTGCGACAAAGAATCACTCCAAAGTTATTATCTAGTGGAGAACATAAAAAGAAATTGTTGTAGGTAAAAAACCACCTCAAAGTTATCCTTTCCGGTCAGTCTATTGACCCGTCCCTATAAGTTTCACAAACAGACCTAGAGTCCGAACTAAAATAACACCATATGAAAACACATCAATCAACCCTAATGTCACCTAGATACTCCAATGTCACCACAAGTATCTGTGGGTCAATTATACGATATGCATCAAACAACTTCAGATTCATAATATTTGATCCAACAAAAAGAACATCAAAGAGTTCCCCAAGATTTCTACCGGGGAAACAAAGACGAAAACGTGCATCAACCCCTATGCATAGATTACACTAATGTCACCTCACGAATCCGCGAGTTGAGTGCCAAAACATACATCAAGTGAATCAATATAATACCCCATTTTCACCATTGGTATTCATATGCAAGACATACATCAAGTGTTCTCAAATCCATAAAAGTATTCAATCCAATAATAGTGAAACCTCAAAGGTAAAAACTCAATTCATCACAACAAGATAGAGAGGGGAAAATACCATATGATCCGACTATATGAACAAAGCTTGCGGTACATGAAGATCATACCAAATCAAGAACACGAGAGAGAGAGAGAGAGAGAGAGAGAGAGATCAAACACATAGCTACTAGTACATACCCTAGCCTCGAGGGTGAACTACTCCCTCATCATCATGGCGGCTGCCGGGATGATGAAGATGGCCTCCGGTGATGATTTCCCCCTTCGATAGGGTGTCGGAACATGGCTCCAAATGGTATTTCGTGGATACAGAGCCTTGCAGCGACGAAACTTCTCATCTAGGGTTATTTTTGGGGTTTTCTGTATTTATAAGATTTTTTGGCATCGGTTTCATGTGAAGATGGGCTACGAGGGGCCCACTAGGCACTAGGGCATGCCCTAGGCCCGTGCCGCGTCCTGGTGGGTAGTGGCCACCTCCTTCATCTTTCGGCCCTCCCACGAAGCTTCTAGTATCTCCTTTGTTCCAAAAAAATCGTCAAAAAGTTTCAGCTCATTTGGAGAAATTTTATTTCTGCACAAAAAACAACACCACGATAGTTCTTGTGAAAACAACGTCAGTCCGGGTTAGTTTCATTCGAGTCATACCAAAACCATATAGAATTGATTTAAACATGGCATGAATAGTTCATAAGTTATAGATACGTTGGAGATGTATGAGCATCCCCAAGTTTAATTCATGTTCGTCCTCGGGTAGGTAAATGATAAAAGAAATAATTTATGAAGTGTGAATGCTAGCATAGTGCATAATTTTGATCAATTATAATTTCAATCACTTTTCCTAGCATCATAACAGTAGCCCTTTCTCAAGAAATTCATCATGATAAATTATCAATTGATTCACATGTTAAGGTTCAAACAATGCATTCTCTTGAAACTTAACAACCTATATATATATATATATATATATATATATATATATATATATATATATATATATATATATATATATATATATATTCTTAGTCACCAAACAATTGCAAGCCAACTTATTCTCAACGAAGTCTAAATAAGAGCTCGACATACTCAATCATCATATAGTCTTCTATGATTGCTAGTACTCAAAGCATATTTTTAGAACAAATGGCATCCATCGAACACAGAGAAAGATAAGGGCTTAATGTTTCTCCTCCCAACTCATTTATCATATAGATAATTGTCAACAATAATAATACATGATCAAATATATTTGACTAGCCATATATGCCTAGATCTTTCCCCACCACATGATGCTTGCCAACCAGAGAATAATTGAGGTTGAAATGAGAATGTGTACTATTGACTCTTGCATAAAAGTAAATACTGAAAAGTAAAAGATAGGCCCTTCGCAGAGGGAAGCAGAGGTTGTCATGTGCTTTTTATTTTTGGATGCGCAAGCTCTTAATGCAAAGGAATGTCACGTTATATTGCCCCTTATGATAACAACCTTTATTATGCAGTTCGTCGCTTTTATTTCTTTACCATCACAAGTTCGTACAACGCTTATTTTCCCTTGCAATAAAAGGTCACTTATATTTTAGGAGCAATTTTTATTGCTTTTTACACCGATGACAACTTACTTAAAGGATCTTATTCAATCCATAGGTAGATATGGTGGACACTCATGGCAAGAAATTTGGGTCTAAGGGTTTTAGGATGCACAAGTAGTATCTCCACTTAGTATGAATTTTTGGCTAGCAAAAGATCCTAAGCAAACACCACATGTTGGAGGACCCATCACAATATAAATTCTATGCAAATATATGGAACTATAACTCATCACGTTGTCTTCCTTGTCCAACTTCAACTAATTTTCTCAAGTTTGAAAATAATTAATGGGTATTCACAATCATAAAAGCTGTCCAAGATAATATATTTGTATGTGAAAGTTCTCTTCCTTATACTAATCATTCATGAATTGCTTGTATGACCAATATTGTGATTGTCAAGCTTCAATAGATTTCACTTTCTAAACCCAATGTGAAGCTACTACTAGGCGTGATATGAATATGTAATTTCAATTTCATGATATTCAATTCATGAAACAATTTACTAATTATAGATACGTTGGAGGCATATCATGGCCATCCTATGATATTTGAGTAGATTCCTTTTGGCATGCGGGTTAATTGTGGTGTGGAGTGATTGATATGACTTGTACGTTAGTATGGTGCCCTCCGTGTTGCGCAAGCGCATGGGATTCTCGCTGTAGGGTGTTTCAATAAGTTCATGATTCGCTTATAGTAGGTTGCGAGAGTGATAAAGCTTAAACCCGAGTAAGGGGGTCACTGCGTGTGAGAGTAAAGGGGACTTCCTACTAAATTCTATCGTTGAGTTTTACCTTAATAATCTTTAGTAGTTGCAGATGCTTACTAGAGTTCTGATACGCCTCCAACATATCTATAATTTTTGATTGTCCATGCTATTATAGTATCAATCTTGCATGTTTTATATGCACTTACAAGCAATTATATATAATTTTTGGGACAACCTATTAACTTAGTGCCCAGTGCCTGTTGCTATTTTTTGCCTCTTTTTGGTTTTCCAGAATATCAGTACCAAACGAAGTCCAAATGCCACAAAACTTTTTGGAATTTTTTTATTGACAAAAGAGACCGTAGAAGCTTCGAGCGAGGGCCGGAAGATGAAAGAGGAGCCCACGAGGCACCAGGGGCCGCCCAGGGGGGTAGGCATGTCCTGGTGGTACGTGAGGCCCATTGTCGGTGTACTAAAGTAGGGGTACCTTAGTACCCCGAACTTGTGCACGGGCAGTCGTAGCACCCCGCGGCAAGGCTTGCCAGGTGATTGCCAAAACTCTCCATGGTCCCTTCTTGGGCCATCCAAGAACAAAGTATTTGAGCCAAGGCCCCGGCAGGAGGATCTTGCCGGGAAGGCCACCCGAAGAGAGCAAGGCCCCGGCAAGAGGAGCTTGCCGGGACGGCCGCTCGAAACACAAGGCCCCGGCAAGAGGAGCTTGCCGGGAAGGCCGACCAGGGCACGACAAAAGACTTGCTGCGACGCGCCACGCGTCCCGGCAAGGACCGGTGAGCAACGAGCTCCCGGGCGCGACAAGGCGTCAACCGCGGCAAGGCGCTTGCCACGGCAAGTCACCACCCCGCGCCTGCGTTCCAGCTCATCCACCCACGTGTCGCTCTGGGCCATTCCAGGCATATGTGGCGAGAGGCTGCGCAGCCAGGGGCATGCGGTGGCGAAGCAACGCTGACAGGAGAGCCATCGTGGCAAACGGTGGCGCCCCTGACGGTCCCTTTTCTGCACTGTTTGGGCGACCTAGACGGGCATTTAATGCCCTTGTCCCCTGTCGTCAGAGTTAGGTATGATAGCACTGTGCAAACAGCTGTACCCAACACAGCGTTTTCCAGTTTTACCCCCGTCTACGTTGCCACCTGTGGGTAACCCCTTGCGCATATAAAAGGAGGCCCCATGTGCAACGTAGGGGGGAGGAGGGAGGAGAAGGCCACTGATGCTCGGTCTGATTAGTTGCCTGAGTGTACTGTAGCACTCAGCGCTCCCGAACAAGAACACAATACAAACCACAAAGCAGCAGTAGGGTTTTACGCATCCGTGCGGCCCGAAGCTGGGTAAACCCCTTGTGTGCATCGCCTCGATCCGCTCTTCACGCGACCTCTGCCCCCCGCCGAACCAGAAAGGGGCTCGGTCCCCATAGGTGTTCGTGGAGGCAGATTTCCCCCGCCATCTTTGGCGCGCCAGGTAGGGAGCGTCGAGGTTGTGTGAACCTGATCCGGCGTCTGCACAGGCTAGATCTCCATCGTCTTCATCGACATGCCACCGAAGAAGAAGGCTCCGGAGGTGGCCGGTCCGTCCGCGTCTAACCCACCGCCCCCGGAGCAAACGGGTGGTGGGGACGGCACCGGGGGCGGAACGGGCGTCGCCGAGCCAACTTATGGTGCCACGGCGTCCGAACATGCACCGCGCCCCTCTCAGGAGGCACGGGACCAGCAGCGTCTTGGCACTCACGGTACCATACGCTCGCTGGAACCAGATCGAGCTGGCGGATCCCAGGGTGCTAAAGGCCAGCATACACACCAACGTGCTAGCGTGAGCGTGGCGCGACTGCCAGGACCGGGTGCTGCTCCTTCTAACATAGTTATAAGTTCGAGCACATCCCGCTCCACGCGCCGTTCGCCACCGCTGCCCGCCACTCCAGCAGAAGCTCTAGCACGAGCTCAACTGCTCCTAGACTACCCTCCAACGGCGGACAAGCTCGACGACTGGAGGGCCACGATACAGAGTCTCATCGGCTTCGCTAACGGCGACACCCCGCGGCAGCACAGTGCGTCGCAGCCGAGGCAGGTCGGCCAGGCGAGAACCGATGGCGCCAAGACCGGTGGGGGTGCGACCACCGTGCATTCCCTGCCCCAAAGGCCAATATCGCCGACTCGCCGAAATCATAACGACAACGACTCCACCGCGTCGTCAAATCCGCGAACTCGTCGCGATCAACGCCAAGTTCTTCACGAACGAAAGCAAGAGGACGCTCGTACCCGCATCGAGCGTCGAAGAGAAGCGCGGCGTCAATCAGACTAGCGCGCTGAGCCCTCTGTCGACATGCATGCGCCGGGGGAACCAGGCGACCTGCCGTACGCAGTAGGCTGCCCTGCGTTCACCCGTGAGCTGCGGCAAGTCCAGTGGCCCAGCACGAAGAATTTCAAGCCAGACGTACCAGAGAAGTACGACGGCAAGTCGCATCCGTCGGAGTTCCTCAACATCTACACCATTGCGGTGCAGGCTGCTGGAGGGCGAGACGACACAATCCTTGCCAACTACTTCCCGCTAGTACTCAAATCCAACGTCAGATCCTGGCTCATGCACTTGCCGGATAACTCCATAACCTCCTGGACAGACTTGTGTCATCAGTTTGTTGGCGCCTTTACAGGCGGCCACAAACCCCATGGCCAAGCGAGCGACCTTCATCTGCTCGTCTAGAAGGAAGGGGAACCCTTGCGCAAGTTCATCCAGAGATTCAGCCGCGTACACTACAACATCCCAGACGTCCACCCTGCCGCGGTCATCAGCGCGTTCCATCAGAATGTGCGTAACCGCAGGATGCGGGAGGAGATGGCGATGTGCAAGATCAAAGACGTCAGCGAGCTATATGCCCTGGCCGACAAGTGTGCACGTGCTGAGGAAGGAAGGAAACTCCCCGGAGAGAACACTGGAGCAGGAGAATCTGATAGTGAGGATACCGCCCCGGCAAGGAAGAACCGGCGGCGGAGCAACAGGAAGAAGAAGAGCCAAGAAGTGCTGGTTGTTGAGTAGTCTGGTGATGAAGGCACCGCCAAGAAGGCCCAGGCTGGTAGCTCCGGCAAGAAGGTTGCCGGATGCACCAACTACCAGGCTGTGGCGGTCGCCGACAAGCGGGACGGCACCAACAAATAGTACTGCAAGATCCACCGCACCAAGGGCCATGATCTCCAGAGCTGCAAGCAGGTCGAGCGGCTCGTCGAGCTGCAAAAGGCCGAGTACGAGCGGCGCGACAAGGAGAAAGCCCGGGAAGGTGGCGGAGGATCCGGCACGAAGCGCTTCGGCCAAGGAGGACGCCGCGACAAGGACAAGCAGTGGCAAGCAGACAGACCTCCCCGCGGCCGCGACAAGGACGAAGACGACGATGAAGACGAAGACATGGATGATGTCGAGACCAGTGAGCAGGAGTTTCAGAAAGCCACGGAGGTCTTGTGCGTAGACGGCGGTGCTTCTCTGCATACTTCTCACCGCCAGCTCAAGCAGTGGGCGCGGGAAGTCAATGCAGCGGAACCACCCGTCGAGTCACGCAAGCCTCTGAAATGGTCCAGCACGCCTATCATCTTCGATATTGAGGACCACCCTGACCGCACAACTGCGATCGGGTGCTTGCCGATGTTGGTCTCACCAATATTCCGCAACCTCAAGGTCACTAAGATGCTAGTCGACGGCGGGGCCGGCTTGAACCTGATCTCCTCCGCTGTGCTCCAGAAACTCCAAGTCCCCGACAGCGAGCTCGAAGATACCGGCACGTTCCAAGGAATCAACCCGGGAAGGAGCAAGCCGAAGGGGAAGATAAGGTTGCCAGTGACATTTGGCAGCAAGCTGAACTTCAGGACAGAGAGGATCACTTTTGACGTTGCCGATTTTCCATTGCCCTACAATGGAATTCTCGGCCGTCCAGCGCTCGCCAAGTTCATGGCGGCCTCTCACTACGCGTACAACATGCAAGATGCCAGGCCCGATAAGCGTCATCTCTGTCCCCGGCGACAAGAAGGATTCCCTTATCTGTGCCGACAAGATCTACCGGGAAGCAGCAGCCGCAACGGATCACAAGCCACTTGCCGCTGAAGCCCTCGGAGGGAAAAAGAAGACCAAGCCCGGCAAGTGCTCTGGTGCCCAATCCGGCAAGCGCACCTCTTCGGAGTGCTGCGCTACTGTCGAGGACGCGCCATCGAGCTCCACCGGCAAGAGTAAGAAGTCAATGGCAGCCCCGCCAACGACCAAGAAGGTGTCCGCCAAGGAGGACGGCACTGGTGGTACCTTCACCATCAGTGCCACTCTCGACCCCAAATAGGAAAGCGCGCTCGTTGCTTTCCTGCGGGCGAATGTCGATGTGTTTGCCTGGCAACCATCTGACATCCCCGGCGTTCCCAGGAAAGTGATTGAGCACCACCTCGCCGTCTGTCCTCATGCGCGGCCCGTCAAGCAGAAAGTCAGGAAGCAAGCGGTGGAGCGCCAAGAGTTCATCGCAGAAGAGATCAAGAAATTGGAAGCGGCAGGCCTTGTCAGAGGTGTGCTCCATCCGACGTGGTTGGCCAATCCTGTTGTCGTGCACAAAGCAAATGGGAAATGGAGGCTTTGCATCGACTTCACTGATGTTAACAAAGCTTGTCCCAAAGATCCCTTTCCCTTGCCGCGCATTGACCAGATTGTTGACTCCACGGCCAGATGTGACCTGCTTTCATTTCTTGACGCATACTCAGGATACCATCAGATCTTCATGGCTGAAGAAGATGAGGAAAAGACCGCATTCATCACTCCATGTGGCACGTACTGTTTCGTACGGATGCCTTTCGGTTTGAAGAATGCTGGTTCGACGT
Source organism: Aegilops umbellulata (assembly GCA_032464435.1). NCBI lineage: Eukaryota > Viridiplantae > Streptophyta > Magnoliopsida > Poales > Poaceae > Aegilops > Aegilops umbellulata. Next base: position 212,039,773 of record CP136056.1, on the reverse strand, counting down.
TTGCGAGGGTTGTCCATACCGCTTTTGAGCCGCAAATCCACAGAAATGTGGAAGCCTACATGGATGACATAGTGGTCAAAAGCAGGAACAGGGCAACCCTGATTCAAGATTTAGAAGAGACCTTTACGAACCTGCGCAAGATCAGCCTCAAGCTCAACCCCGAGAAGTGCGTGTTTGGAGTCCCTTCCGGCAAGCTTCTCGGGTTCTTCGTGTCTCAGCGAGGAATCGAAGCCAACCCAGACAAAATCAAGGCCATCGAGCAAATTGAAGCACCAACACGCGTCAAGGATGTACGAAGGCTTGCCGGCTGCGTCGCGGCTCTCAGCAGGTTTATTTCCAAGTCTGCAGAACGCGCCCTGCCATTTTTCAAAGTTTTGAAAAAGGCGGGTCCAGTGAAATGGACTCCGGAAGCGGAGGCTGCGCTGCAGGACTTGAAGAAATACCTGTCCTCCGCTCCAATACTTGTCGCGCCTAAACCACAAGAGAAGTTGCTGCTGTACCTGGCGGCAACCAATCAAGTGGTTAGTGCTGCGTTAGTAGCGGAGAGGGAGGCAGATGATGAGCTAGCAACCGCGGCAAGCGCGTCCGGCGACAAGCAGGAGGCTTCCCCGACAAGCTCTGGCCCCGACAAGGATGAATCTGCGTAGGAGCGAGTGGAGGTGCAGAAGAAGAGAATGGTGCAGCGCCTAGTTCACTTTGTCAGCTCCCTTCTGCAGGGGGCTAGGTCAAGGTACTCTGGTGTGCAGAAATTGCTTTTCGGCCTTCTCATGGCCTCGAGAAAGCTGTGCCATTACTTCCAAGCACATGAGATTACAGTTGTCGCCCGCTTTCCGCTGAAGAGGATACTGCAGAATCCAGAAGCAACAGGCAAGATTGTCGAGTGGGCACTGGAACTATCAAGCTTCGGTCTCAAATTCGAGAGCACTTCAACTATCCAAAGCAGAGCATTGGCGGAGTTCATAGCGGAGTGGACACCGACACCAGATGAAGAGATCCCAGCGACAAACATCCCCGGCAAAGAAGCAAGCAAAGAGTGGCTGATGTATTTTGATGGTGCCTTCTCGCTGCAAGGCGCTGGTGCTGGTGCGTTGCTTATCGCGCCCACCGGAGAGCATCTCAAGTACATAGTCCAGATGCACTTCCCCAAGGAGCAAGCGACCAACAATACTGCAGAGTATGAAGGTTTGCTTGCCGGTCTCAGGATCGCGGCGGAACTTGGGATCAAGAAGCTCATTATCAGGGGTGACTCGCAGCTTGTCGTCCGCCAAGTGAACAAAGATTACCAGAGTCCGTTGATGGATGCGTACGTTGATGAAGTGAGGAAGCTAGAAGAGTACTTTGACGGCCTGCAAATGGAACACAATCCAAGAGCTGAGAATGACATTGCTGATGGCCTGTCAAAGTGCGAAGCACTTAAGTTACCTGTGGAGCCAGGAACCTTTGTGCTCAAGCTGACTCAGCCATCCGTAACACCATCAACCAGACAGAGCAAGAAGAGGAAGTTGGTCTCCGGCGACTATCTTCCGGCAGAGCTCCCCGGAGCCGCCGCCAAGAAGGTCCCCAAGATCGACGCCAAGAGTGCTGAGGAGCAGTCTGCTCCGGCAAACCCTAGGGTTTGTTCCGTAGAAGCAGGCGCTCCCGACAAGTTTTGCTCCGGCAAGCTTGCCGGGGAACATCAAGCTCCGGCTGAGCCCCAGATCCTCGCTGTAGAAGCGGACGTTCCCGCAGAAGCAGATGTGCCTTCAGTCCTTGTTGTCGAGCCACAGGCTCCAGCATGGGCGCAACTGACTGTCCGTTTCCTCCAGAACGGAGAACTTCCCGAAGAACAAGAAGAAGCGGAAAGAGTAGCCCGACGCTCAAGTATGTACCAGTTCGTCGACAACACACTATACAGAAGAGGGCGCAACGGTGTGAAACTGAAGTGTATTCCCCGGGAAGACGGACAAAAGCTGTTGGCAGAGATACATGGAGGCATATGTGGTCACCACATTGGCGCAAGAGCACTTGCCGGCAAAGCGTTCCGGCAAGGTTTCTTCTGGCCGACAGCCCTCCAGGATTCAACTGCACAAGTAACCAAGTGTGAAGCGTGCCAGTTCCATTCCAAGCAGATACACCAGCCAGCTCAAGCTCTCCAGACGATCCCTTTATCCTGGCCATTTTCGGTCTGGGGGCTCGACATCCTCGGCCTCTTCCCCCGAGCTGTCGGGGGCTTTGAGTACTTGTACTTCGCAATCGACAAGTTCACAAAGTGGCCGGAAGTGGAACCAGTGAGCAAGGTGACAGCACAGTCAGCAGTCAAGTTCTTCAGGTCGATTGTTTGCCATTTCGGGATCCCCAACAGGATCATCACCGACAAAGGCACGCAATTCACGAGCCGCGCCTTCATGCAATACGTCCAAGATCTCGGCGCCAAGGTCTGCTTCGCTTCTGTTGCTCATCCCAGGAGCAACGGTCAAGCGGAGAGGGCCAATGCCGAAGTGCTACGCGGGCTCAAGACCAGAACTTTCGACAGGCTGCACAAGTGCGGAAGAAACTGGATCGAGGAGCTGTCGGTGGCTCTTTGGTCGATCAGAACGACGCCAAATCGAGCCACTGGCCAGACACCATTTGCTCTAGTCTATGGAGCAGAAGCAGTTACCCCCACGGAACTCGTATACGGGTCACCTCGAGTGCTCGCTTATGATGAGCTTGAGCAAGAGCGGCTGCGTGAAGATGACGCGCTGCTCGTTGAGGAAGATCGTCTTCAGGCTGCTGTGCGAGCCGCTCGCTACCAGCAAGCTTTGCGTCGCTACCATAGCCGCAAAGTTAAAGCCAGAAGCTTCGAGGAAGGCGACCTTGTTCTTCGACGCGCTCCGTCCGCCAAGAATCACAACAAGTTGACGCCGAAGTGGGAAGGCCCTTACCGGGTAAGACGAGTCACGAGGCCCGGCGCTGTCCGCCTTGAGACCGAAGATGGCACTCCGGTGAGCAACTCCTGGAATATTGAGCATCTTCGTAAGTTTTACCCGTAAGGCGCGGTTGTCGAACCCCGTCCGGCAACCACCCTTTTGTACAAGTCTTGCCGCTGTTGCATGTAATCCTTTGTACAAAGCCAGGCGCAGATGCTTAGAGGTCGGGTCTGCCTCCTTTTTTCCTGTTGTTTCGTTTCCCTTGGTTCGCAGGGTTTCGCATATCCTGGCCAGACCGCTCAAGGAAAAAGAAGAGAAGAAGGGCGGACCAGCATCTGCTCCCCGGCAAACCAGTGTTGCCGGGGGCTGCAAGAACAAAGATTCGCCCGCGGCAAGCCAAAGTTGCTGGGGGCTGCAATCCCAGATAAGTTTTTCATCCCTTGTCATGCATTCTCTTATGTACTGAGGAATGCGAAAACCTTGTTTCCTCCTAAAAAGCTACCGTGCTCCCTTAACTCTGGGCCCCAGAGCGCGTTCCTGAGGCCAGTTTTGGTAGTAGCCGCGGCGGCAAAGGGACGGAATGAGGAGCCCGAACCCGCCTCATCCCTACCTCCGCCAAAGGCGTGAGAAAGGTCGAGTGGCGCGGGGAGACGGCAGGGCCTGTTGCCGGGCAAAGAAGTGTCTATCTTAACGATATAAAGGATTCGCTCCTTGGCGTGGGTCTTACCAGCGAGACAAATGGCCCGACAAACATCCCCTTTTCATTAAAAAAACATTCCGCTCAGGTACAGTTCAGAGAGAATGAAAAACATGAGAGATGGGATTACAAGCTTTAAATGCAACTAAAGCCCGAGGGCTTACAAGTTAAAAAGATATAAGGTGCCCGTAATCCATTTCTTGTCTCTCTCCTCAGGAGGTAGGACAAGGAGGCGAGAAGGGCAAAAGGGGCACCTAGGCGAGCTACGGGTGGCAGAAGACACCAAGAGAACACCCCGGGGGCCGTCTGAAAGCTGGACGGTGATGGTGGCGCCGGAAGCAGGGCTCGACGAGGCGGCATGACGTCAGCACGATGTCGAGGGTGCCGTGCCCCCGTACTCCGAGTTGACGGCCTTGCCGCCCGCCCTCTTCCTCTTCCGCAGCCTCCCTATGCCAGCCGCCAAGGAGACGACCCCGGGAAGCTCCAGGAGCCGGCGACACGGATGATGGGGTCGCCGGTGCCACGCGGAGCCGCGACCGACGCCTAGTCGGACCCGTCATCCCGACGACCGCTACCCTCGTCGTCGCTGTCGCTCCCCTCCTCGTCACTCTCGCTCGAGGAGGAGCCTTCGCTGTCAGAGGAGCTATCCACGCAGCATCGGGCCCGGGTCCCGTAGCACCCGAAGACCTTGACGGAGAGGATATCGCCCTCCATCAACTTAAAATGGAGGGTGAACCCCTCCATCAAGCTGTGGATATGGGCGACCGTCTTCCACCCTCGGCCAAGATACATCACGCCGGGGGCTGGGGACTCAACGTGGACCCGTGTGCCGCTGATCCCGCAGCCCCTCATGCGCAGTCTTAGCGTCTCGGGTTGTTCCATCTCCATCACACTTGCGAAGGGAGCCGGGAGACGGAGGCGACGACGAGGCGCCCGGCGCAGCCTGACGAAGAACTCGCAAGGGTCGTCCCCGATGTGGACCGCCGTGAGAAGAGGAGCCGCTGGCGGAGGCGAGGCCGACGCGTCGCCCCGTCCGCCTCGTCCCCGAGCGCCTCGGCCTCGTCCTCGACCTCGCCCCCTCCCCCTTCCCCTTACGGTTGGCTCTGCCACCGCGGGTGCAAGGGGAGGAGGGGCGCGTTGCCTAGCGGCGACCCTCGCCGCCACCGATGAAGGACCAGGGTTCCCTTTCTCCATGGCGAATGGAGAGAGGGGATCAGAAGCTGAAGGGAAGAAAAGATGAAGGAGTGTGGATTCCCGTCGCCCCCTCTTGCTCTTTATAAAGGAGCAGGGTGGGGGCTCGGCCGCCCCGCTCAGCCAATCAAGACGCAGGAAGAGCAGGCGACTGGGACCGGCCTGCTGCCTCGACCCGCGACGGCCCGGTTTCCTGCCTCCACCGTCCGCAACTCCAGGTGCATGGAAGCCGCGTGGCTGGCGTGCAGGACCAAGGCGACGGAAGAGGCGACCTCCCCCCGCCCCGTGATCGTGGGGAGAGGACGCCTCGGAAACCGTGCCTCGGCCCCGTCCAGCAAACGAGCCACGCCTCCACGCCTCCCTCCACTTATGGAGATGGCGCGAACCGCCCCCCCTTTATTGCGACGTGACGCATGCCTGCGGGGCTCAGCCCCGCGCACGCCACCCACGTCATGCACACCTCTCCCCACGATGCCGCGTTCGAAGCGTACCGTTCGGGGAGGGCGTGGTGGATGCAAAAGAAGATGCAGCGTGACCCAGGCCGCGCGTGCCCGTGCACTGTTTTGGGCCTGGCCCAGCAGCGCTCGGCACCGTGTATGGCCCAGGCCCGGGGGCTCCTGTTGGTGTACTAAAGTAGGGGTACCTTAGTACCCCGAACTTGTGCACGGGCAGTCGTAGCACCCCGCGGCAAGGCTTGCCAGGTGATCGCCAAAACTCTCCATGGTCCCTTCTTGGGCCATCCAAGAACAAAGTATTTGAGCCAAGGCCCCGGCAGGAGGAGCTTGCCGGGAAGGCCACCCGAAGAGAGCAAGGCCCCGGCAAGAGGAGCTTGCCGGGACGGCCGCTCGAAACACAAGGCCCCGGCAAGAGGAGCTTGCCGGGAAGGCCGACCAGGGCACGACAAAAGACTTGCTGCGACGCGCCACGCGTCCCAGCAAGGACCGGTGAGCAACGAGCTCCCGAGCGCAACAAGGCGTCAACCACGGCAAGGCGCTTGCCGCGGCAAGTCACCACCCCGCGCCTGCGTTCCAGCTCATCCACCCACATGTCGCTCTGGGGCCATTCCAGGCGTACGTGGCGAGAGGCTGCGCAGCCAGGGGCATGCGGTGGCGAAGCGCTGACAGGAGAGCCGTCGTGGCAAACGGTGGCGCCCCTGACGGTCCCTTCTCTGCACTGTTTGGGCGACCTAGACGGGCATTTAATGCCCTTGTCCCCTGCCGTCAGAGTTAGGTATGATAGCACTGTGCAAACAGCTGTACCCAACACAGCGTTTTCCATTTTTACCCCCGTCTACGTTGCCACCTGTGGGTAACCCCTTGCGCATATAAAAGGAGGCCCCATGCGCAACGTAGGGTGGAGGAGGGAGGAGAAGGCCACTCACGCTCGGTCTGATTAGTTGCCTGAGTGTACTGTAGCACTCAGCGCTCCCGAACAAGAACACAATACAAACCACAAAGCAGCAGTAGGGTTTTACGCATCCGTGCGGCCCGAAGCTGGGTAAACCCCTTGTGTGCATCGCCTCGATCCGCTCTTCGTGCGACCTCCGCCCCCCGCCGAACCAGAAAGGGGCTCGGTCCCCGTAGGTGTTCGTGGAGGCAGATTTCCCCCGACACCCATGTCCACCCATTTGACCTAATTCCGCCTCTATTGATTCTCTAAAATCAGGAAACCAATAGAGAGCCACCCAAAATACTTTTATCACCGCTGCAAGTTCTTGTTCTCGAGAGATCCCATATGGAGGCCTTTTCCTACACTGCCAGAGGGGAAATCAACCATGGAGGGGCTCTATATGAACCTTGCTTCCCTTTTGATGATGTGTAAGTAGTTTACCACAGACCTACGGGTCCATAGTTAGTAGCTAGATGGCTTCCTCTCTCTCTTCGATCTTCAATACAATGTTCTCCTCGATGTTCTTGGAGGTCTATTCGATGTAATGACCTTTTGCGGTGTGTTTGTTGGGATCCAATGAATTGTGAGTTTATGATCAAATTATCCATGAATATTATTTGAGTCTTCTCTGAACTCTTTTATGCATGATTATTATAGCGTTGTGTTTCTCTCCGATTTATTGATTTGGTTTTACCAACTAGATTGATTTATCATGCAATGGGAGAGGTGCTTTGTGATGGGTTCGATCTTGTGGTGCTCAATCCCAGTGACAGAAAGGGACATGACACGTATTTGTATAGTTTTCATTAAGGATGAAAACATGGGGTTTATTCATGCATGAGTTTACTTTGTCTACATCATGCCATCTTGCTTAAGGTGTTACTCCGTTCTTTGTGAACTTAATACTCTAGATGCATGATGGATAGTGGTCGATGTGTGGAAAAAAAGTAGTAAGTAGGCAGGAGTCGGTCTACTTGTCCCGGACGTGATGCCTATATACATGACTGATTGCTTGTATCTGTGTTGGTAATTCCCTGAAGAGGAGGGGATGTGCAGCACAACAACGGCAAGTATTTACCTCAGTTATGAAACCAAGGTTATCAATCCAGTAGGAGAACCAAGCAACACTACATAAGCAACATGCGCACACAAAGAACAAATACTTGCAACACAACGCATAAGAGGGGTTGTCAATCCCTCCTCGGTATTGAGATAGATTAATTTGTATGAGATTTGATAAATAGAACTCGCAAAAACACAAAATAAATAAATAAATAAAAAGTGCAGTAAGATATTTTTGGGGTTTTCGAAAAATAGATCTGCAAATAATATGATAGGAAATAGGCCCGGGGGCTGTAGATTTCACTAGTGACTTCTCTCGAGAAAATAGCATAAAGATGGTAAACAAATTACTGTTGGGCAATTGATAGAAGAGCAAATAATTATGACGATATCCAAGGCAATGATCATGTATATAGGCATCACGTCCAAGATTAGTAGACCGACTCCTGCCTGCATCTACTACTATTACTCCACACATTGACCGCCGATACGTCTCCAACGTATCTATAATTTTTTATTGTTCCATGCTATTATATTATATGTTTTGGATGTTTTATATGCATTAATATGCTATTTTATATTATTTTTGGGACTAACCTATTAACCTAGAGCCCACTGCCAGTTCTTGTTCTTTTCCTTGTTTTTGAGTTTCATAGAAAAGGAATGCCAAACAGAGTCCAAACGGAATAAAACTTTTGCGATGATTTTTCTTGGACCAGAAGACATCTAGAGGACTTGGAGTGCAAGTCAGGGAAGCCACGAGGCGGCCACAAGGACGGAGGGCACCGCCAGGGGGTAGGGTGCGCCCCCACCCTTGTGGGCCCCTCGTGACTCCACCAACCTATTTCTTCCGCCTATATATTCCCATATATCCCAAAACCAACCAGGGGTGCCACGAAAGAACTTTTCCACTGCCGCAACTTTCTGTACCTGTGAGATCCCATCTAGGGGCCTTTTTCGGCGTCCTGACGAAGGGGGATTCGATCACGGAGGGCTTATACATCATCCCTGTTGCCCTTCCGATGAAGCGTGAGTAGTTTACCACAGACCTACGGGTCCATAGCTATTAGCTAGATGGCTTCTTCTCTCTCCTTGATTCTCAATACCATGTTCTCCTCGATGTTCTTGCAGATCTATTCAATGTAATACTTTTTTGCGCTGTGTTTGCCGAGATCCGATGAATTGTGGATGTCGGTGGAAACGACACCTATGGGATCACGGGGAATCCCTTCTACGGTCGGCGGGCGCGAGGATGTGGAAAGAGCGAGTTTAGAAGATCAACACGGGGAATTTATCCAGGTTCGGGTCGCAAGTGATGCGTAATACCCTACTCCTGTTTGTTTGTGTTTATCTGGTGTTCTTGGACTAGCTACAAAGCATGCAGGGTCCAAAAAGTCCGAATCCTCCTCCAGTATGCCTTGGGCCTCCTTTTATAGCCAAATGGGATCGCCACAGTGGCACACAGGAGGTGGAGGTTGTACTGTATACAAGTCTATCACCTGGCACGGTAGGACAAACTCATTTAATGCGTTGCCGATGTGCCCTCTCACTTTATCGGGGATGGCAAGGACACTTGTCCCGTCCGCCGCCGCTTTGCCTCACTCTGACGCACGTCGAGGCTGACTAGCTATGCAGCACCATGCTGGCTGGCTGGCTGCTGAGTTGGTGCGGTGGCAGAGTCTTCACGAATGTCGGTGCACAAAAAGAGGGGCATGCTTTTGTACTCCCTTACCTGTGCACGGGCAGTCGGAGCCGCGCCCACGGCCACGCCAAGCAGAATGGGGGAGGTGAGCCAAGGTAAGACCGAAGCCCAAGATAATCAGAGCAACGCCAAGGCCAAGATCACGAAGAGCAGAGGGACGAAGCAGGTTCCCCCGGCAAGACCTTTGCCGGGGCAGCCTCCGCAGCCCTGGCAAGACCCATGCCAGGGAAGCTTGCCCCACACCAACGGAGCGAGCCGCCCTTGAGACCACGGTTCCCGACGCCATCATCCACGTGGGGCCAGGGCTCGGGAAGGCACCTCTGTGGTGGCATGCAGATCTTTGTTAAGACATATTCAAGATCAGATGAGGATTAGAAGACGACGATCCTCGGCAAGATCCTTGCCGAAGAAGGCCACCAGACCCCCGGCAAGGCCCTTGCCGGGGACGACAGCACGCCACGGCAAGACCCTTGCCGGGCCACCCGGTAAGGCCCTCGCCAAGGACACCAGCAGGGCCACCGCCAGCCTCGCGCCAACCAAGCTTCCACCACCGTTCACATGCGGCTGCCAGCCCAACCAGCTGGGCGGACACCTGCGTGGCAACATGCGGCTCCCAGGCCAACTCATCAAGCGCCTGCGTGGCGGCATGCAGATCTTCATGAAGGCTCCGCCACTGCGCCACCTCAGTTTCCTGCCTGCCTACATGCCACCACGCACCTCACTGGCCAGGGCGCGTGTCAAGGCGAGGAGGAGCGGCGACGGACGGGACGGGCCTCGCCCCCCGTCCCCAATAAAGCATGGGGACACCTAAGCCACGCATAAAATGCGTCTTGTCCTGTAATACGAGCAATAAGCTCAGGGTGTTGTACGCCTATCCACCTCGTGTGTGCCACTGTGGCAGCCCCTTTCGACTATAAAAGGAGGCCCATGGCATACTAGAGATGTATTCGGCTCTTTGGAACCACGCCCTGACCACAGCTAGTTCGAGAGCTCAAGAACTCTCTGAAATACACCCACCAAAGAAGGACTAGGATTTTACGCATCCTTGCGGCTCGAACCTGGGTAAACGATCTTTGTGCTGTCTACTAGCCCTGCTCTTCTTGCAATCCCGCGCCCCGGCAACCGTAGTAGGGATTCTTGTGATCCCATAGGTGTCGTTTCACACTAACATCTTTGGCGCACCAGGTAGGGGGCGCAATTGTGAGAATCTGGTATGGTAGTTAGCCTAGCAGTACTTCGTCGCCATGGCTCCTAAGAAGAAGACGGCCACGGCGATCGGCTCGAGCCGAACGGCCCATGCCGGTGCGGACGAGCAGCGAACCGGTCGCAGACAGGACCCGGGCCGCGGCCCGCGAGCACCAGCACTGCCCAGGAAGCCGAAGCCTGGCGAGCGGCGTTGTTCACGCGCCAGACGACCGGCTACACGTCGCCGGATCCAAAGAGGGAGTTGGGCCCCCGCAGGCGGCGCGGGGCCCTCCAGGAGTGTTGCTCTGCCACCCCCGGGCGGCGCAGCGACCTCCAGGATGCCCACACCAGCGACCGCCGTGCGCTCTTCCCATGGTGTCCGCACCAAGCAGTGTCACCACGTCGGTGACCCTGGGCACCGCCGTGGGAAGAGCCATGTGCGTCATCCGCAAGATGAAGGGGTTCAGCACGCTCGCCGAAGCGCTGGAGAAAATGGCACGCAACCGCTGGGTCGTAACGGAGCTCCTTCTAGCGTAGTTAGAAGTCGAAGCACGCCGCGATCCACAGCTGTTGCCGCCGCCCACACCAGCGGTAGCTTTGGCGCGCGCGCAGCTGCTCCTTGACTTCCCTCCTGCTGTGGAGAAGCTCGACGAGTGGAGGGCCACCATCCAAAGCCTCGTCGCTATCGCCAACAAAGACGATCCGCGACCGGTAGGGACCTAGGTTCGGTGCTCAACTGAGCCACCACATGTTGGCGCTGGGAGGACCGGGGGAGCTGCGGCCACGGTGCACTCTGCTCCTCCTTGCCAGCCGCCGCAGGCGTCGGCCCGTCGTGACGATGCTTGTGATAACATCTCCATAGCGTCGTCCGACCCGCGGACCCTCCACGACCAGCGCCAGGACCTTCGGGAATGAGCTCACGAAGACGCTCGAACCACCATCGAGCGTCGGCGCGAAATGCGCCGCCAGTCGGACAAGCGGGCGGGACCTGCTATGGACCACCCGGCGTCGGGGGGCTCCGGCGGCCTACCTTACGAGGTGGGCTGCCCGGCCTTTACCCATGAGCTGCGGCAGTTCCAGTGGCCGTCCCACCGCACGTTCAAGCCCGACGTCGGCGAGAAGTACACTGGCAAGACCCATCCGTCCAAGTTCCTCAGCATCTACACCATCGTGATGTAGGCTACTGGGGCCCGCGACGACAAGGTGCTTGCCAACTATTTCCCGCTGGCGCTGAAGCCCAATGTGATGTCTTGGTTGATGCACTTGCCGGGGGATTCCATTTCTTCCTGGTCGAATCTGTGCCATGAGTTCGTTGGCGCCTTCACAGGAGGCCACCAAGCTCATGGACAGGCCAGTGATCTGCGTATCATTCCCCAGAAGGAAGGGGAGACCCTGCGCAAGTACATCCAGAGAGTCAGCCAGGTGCAGTACAACATCCCTGACGTTCATCCCGCCGCTGTGATTAGCGTGTTCTACCAGAACATGCGCAATCGCAAGATGCGCGAAGAGCTGGCGATGACCAAAGTCAAGGATGTGGCCGAGCTCTACGTTCTGGCCGATAGGTGCGTCCGGGCTGAAGATGGAAGGAAGTACCCCGACGAAGACGCCAGCGTGGAAACCGATTCTACCGATGAAGATGCCGCTACCCCGACGAAGAAGAGTCGGCGTCGCAATAGGAAACGCAAAGGCAAGGCCGTGCTTGCCGCTGAGGGATCTGACGACACCGGTGCCGGCAAGAAGGTCAAGGCAGACGCCCCCGGTAAGGAGATTGCCGGGTGCGCCGCCTGCGGGGCCTTGGCGGCTACCGACAAACCAGGAAGCTCCGACAAGCAATACTGCAAGATCCACCGCACCAAGGGCCACGACCTCCAGAACTGTCGGCAAGTCGAGCTGCTTGCTGAGAAGCAAAAGGCCAAGTATGAGAGGCGGGACAGGGAGATGAACCAGGATGGTGCGGAGGGATCCGACAAGAAGCGTGGCATCCAAGGAGGCCGCCCCGGCAAGGACAACCAGCAAGAGAGGCCCGCCCGGGGCCGGGACAAGAAACAAGAAGATGATGATCACGACAAAGATGACGAATCTGGTGAGAAAGGGTTCTAGAAGGCTACGGAGGCCATGTGCGTCGATGGCAGCGCCTCGCTGCATACCTCTCACCTCCAGCTCAAGCAGTGGGCGCGTGAGATTACAATAGCAGAGTCGTCGTTCGATGCTCAGAAGCCGCTGAAGTGGTCCAGCACGCCCCTCATCTTTGACGCCGAGGACCACCCTGACCGCACTACCACGGTCGGGTGTTTGCCATTGTTGGTCTCACCAACGATACGCAACCTCAGAGTGAACAAGATGTTGGTTGACGGCGGGGCTGGCCTAAACTTGATTTCGCCTGTCGTGATCAAAAAGTTGCAAATCCCTGATGGAGACCTCAAGGAAACGGGCACATTTCAAGGGGTCAATCCGGGGAGGAGCCAGCCGAAGGGAAAGGTCACACTGCCCGTGACGTTTGGCGGAGAGTTGAACTACAGGACGGAGAGGATCGTCTTCGACGTAGCCGAGATCCCCTTGCCCTACAACGGGATCCTCGGCCGCCCGACACTAGCCAAGTTCATGGCGGCGTCACACTACACCTACAACATGCTAAAGATGCCCGGGCCGTTGACCATCATCTCCATCCCCTCCGACAAGAAGGGCGCGCTGATCTGCGCCGACCAGCTCTACCGGGAGGCAGTTGCAGTGGCTGCCGCCAAGGCACCCGCTCCAGCCGCTGTAGCCCCGGAAGGGAGGAAGGAACCCAGCAAGACCTCTCGCACCCACTCTGGCAAGCGCACCTCTTCGGAGTGTTGTGCTTCCGTCGAGGACGTGCCAGAGAGCTCTACCGACAAGAGCAAGAGATCCAGAGCTGAGCCACCACAAACCAAGATGGTGTCCTCCAGGGAGGATGGCACGGGAGGAGCCTTCACCATAGACTCCACCCTCGACAGTAAATAGGAAGGCGCGCTCGTCACCTTCCTGCGGGCGAATGTCGACATGTTTGCATGGCAAGCATCCGACATCCCCGGTGTTCCCAGGGAGGTGATTGAGCACCACCTAGCTGTCTGCCGTCATGCGCGGCACATCAAGCAGAAGGTCAGAAAGCAAGCTCTAGAGAGGCAGGAGTTCATCACAGAGGAGATCAGGAAATTGGAAGCGGCAGGTTTGGTGAGAGGAGTGCTCCACCCGACATGGTTGGCCAATCCGGTAGTGGTGCGCAAGGCGAATGGGAAGTGGAGACTGTGTATTGATTACACAGATATCAATAAGGCTTGTCCTAAGGACCCCTTCCCGTTGCGGCACATCGACCAGAAGGTTGGCTCCACAGCCGGGTGTGATCTGTTATCATTCCTCGACGCCTACTCGGGCTACCACCAGATCTTCATGACGAGAGAAGATGAAGATAAGACAACATTCATCACCCCATGTGGTACGTATTGCTTTTTACGGATGCCTTTCGGGTTGAAGAGTGCTGGCTCAACGTTCGCAAGAGCAGTCCAAATTGGTTTTCAACCTCAGCTCCATAGAAATATGGAGGCCTACATGGATGACATAGTGGTCAAAACCAAGGACATGCTAACCCTTGTGCAAGATCTGGAAGAGACATTGGCTAACCTGCGCAAGATCAACCTCAAGCTGAACCCTAAGAAGTGTGTCTTGGGTGTTCCGTCCGGCAAGCTTCTCGGGTTCTTCGTGTCGCACCGTGGGATCGAGGCAAACCCAGACAAGATCAAGGCTATTGAGCAGATTGAGGCACCCAAGCGGATCAAGGATGTGCGTCGGCTCACCGGCTGCGTTGTCGCCATGAGCCGATTCATCTCCAAGTCCGCCGAGCGCGCCCTTCCCTTCTTCAAAATCTTGAAAAAGGCAGGCCCAATAGAGTGGACCCCAGAAGCTGAGGCAGCACTGCAGGATCTAAAGAAATACCTTTCCTCCACGCCAATACTGGTTGCGCCTAAACCACAAGAACCGTTGCTGCTGTATCTGGCGGCGACAAATCAAGTGGTCAGTGCTGCGCTGGTGGCACAGAGGGAGGTCAACGAGGAGGCAGTGATGGTGGCAGAACCAGTGGATGGCAAGCCCAAGACTCCCCTTGCAGGGCCTGATGCCGGCAAGGCGAGGCCCCCGGCAGAGTTTGATGCTGCCAAGGCAGTGTCGCAGTCAAGTGAGGTGGTGCAGAAGAAGAAGATGGTGCAGCACCCGGTTTACTTTGTCAGCTCCCTCTTGCAGGGAGCTAGATCGAGGTACTCCGGTGTGCAGAAATTGCTCTTCGGCCTCCTTATGGCCTCGAGGAAGCTGTGTCATTACTTCCAAGCCCAAGAAATCACTATCGTCACTCGCCTCCCATTGCAACGGATACTGCACAACCCAGATGCGACTGGAAGGATTGTGGAATGGGACTTGGAGTTGTCAAGCTTTGGTTTAAAGTTTGAAAGTACCTCCACAATTCAGAGCAGAGTCTTGGCGGAGTTCATTGCAGAATGGACCTCGACGCCTGATGAAGAAATCCAGGATACCACTCTCCCCGGCAAGGAAGCAGACCGCGACTGGATCATGTACTTTGATGGGCTTTCTCGCTGCAAGGCACCGGTGCCGGTGTGCTGCTCGTCGCACCCACCGGAGAGCACCTCAAGTATGTGATCCAGATGCACTTCCCCAGGGAGATGTCCACCAACAACACTGCTGAGTACGAGGGATTGCTCGCCGGTCTCAGGATCGCAGCAGACCTCGGGGTTAAGAAGCTCATCGTCAGGGGTGACTCGCAGCTCGTTGTTAGACAGGTCAACAAGGATTATCAGAGCCCATTGATGGAAGCTTACATAGATGAGGTTAGGAAACTAGAGGAACGCTTCGACGGTATCCAAGCGGAGCACATCCCCCGAGTGGAGAACGACACCGCCGATTATGCTCCGGCTAACTCAACCGTCCGTCAAACCATCAGCAGGGCAGAACAAGCGGTGAAAGTCAAATCCCGGCAAGCACTTTCCTACCGAGCCCCCTGGGGCCGCCGGCAAGGGTGCTGCCACGGACACTGAGCCTGCCCAAGGGCAACTGGCTCCGGCAGGGCGTCAAACCCTGGCCGTAGAGACAGCCGCTCCCACGGCGGAAGAAAGGCCTTTGGCCCTTGCCGTCGAGCCCCAGGCTCCGGCATGGGCACAACACACCGTACAATTCCTCCAAACAGGGGAGCTTCCTGAGGAGCAGGAAGAAGCTGAAAAAGTAGCCCGTCGGTCCATACTGTACCAGTTCGTCGATGATGTCCTATACAGGAGAAGGCCAGACGGTGTGAAATTGAAGTGCATCCCCCGGGAGGAAGGACTGGAGCTGTTGGCGGAGATACATGGAGGCATATGTGGCTCCCGCATAGGGTCGAGGGCCCTTGCCGGGAAGGCGTTCCGGCAAGGTTTCTTCTGGCCCACCGCCCTCCAGGATGCGACGACATTAGTAACCAAGTGTGAAGCGTGCCAGTTCCATTCAAAGAAGCTTCATCAACCAGCTCAAGCCCTTCAAACAATCCCTCTCTTCTGGACATTCTTGGTCTGGGGGCTCGATATACTGGGCCCCTTCCCCCGTGCTGTCGGGGGCTTTGAGTAGTTGTACGTTGCAATCGACAAGTTCACAAAGTGGGCGGAAGTGGAAGCAATGAGAAAGGTGACTGCTTAGTCAGCCGTTAAGTTCTTCAAGGGACTGGTCTGTCGTTTTGGTGTACCAAACAGATTCATCACCGACAATGGCACGCAGTTCACAAGCCACACCTTCATGCAGTACATTCAAGACCTCGGTAGCAAGGTCTGTTTTGCTTCTGTGGCACACCCACAGAGCAACGGCCAAGCGGAGAGGGAAAATGCTGAAGTGTTGCGAGGCCTGAGAACGGAGACCTTTGACAAGCTGCACAAGAGTGAAAGGTACTGGATTGATGAGTTGCCGGCGGTTCTTTGGTCGATCAAGACGACGCCACATCGAGCCACCAGCCAGACACCTTTTGCCCTGGTCCACGGGGCAGAAGCAGTTCTCCCCATAGAACTCATATATGGGTCACCTCGAGTGCTCGCTTATGATGAGCTTGAGCAAGAGCAGTTGCGCCAAGATGATGCGACGCTCCTTGACGAAGATCGTCTTCGGGCGGCTGTGAGAGCAGCGTGGTACCAGCAAGCCTTGCGCCGCTACCATAGCCGCAAGGTTCATGCCCGAAGCCTTGAGGAAGGCGAACTTGTTCTTCTGCGTGTTCAGTCGGCCAAGAATTCCAACAAGTTGACGCCGAAGTGGGAAGGACCTTACCAGGTAATGCGAGTCACCAGGCCCGGCGCAGTCCGCCTGGAGACCGAACATGCTGTCCCAGTGAGCAACTCCTGGAACATCAAGCATCTTTGAAAGTTTTACCCGTAAGGCGCGGCTTGCCGGGCCTCCCGGCAAACCACCTTTTGTACAAGCTTTGCCGGCAAGGCATATGACCCTTTGTACAAAGCCAGGCGCAGACCCTGAGCATAAATAAATGAAGCGTTGGCGCACTAAGTTATAGCATGCATGCTAGGTCAAGTCTCTTCCTTGGTTAGGGTTGATAGTGCTTAGCGGCGACTAACCCCTAGCTTAGAGGTCGAGTGCGCGTCTGTGTGTTTCTCTTCTGTCCTTTTTTGGTTCGCAGGGCACATGGGTACTTCTGCTGAGCTACTTGGAAGGAAGAAAACGGACCGGCGTCCCGACCCCGGCAAACCAGAGTTGCCAGGGGCTGCAAGCACAAGGATCCAACCACGGCGAGATGAGGTTGTCGGGGGCTGCAGATCCAGATAACTCTTTTATCCTCAGCCATGCATTTCGGAACGGGACTGGGGCATGTGAAACCTTGTTTTTATCTGTAGGCTGCCGAGCTCCCCTTTTTCCATATACCTAAGGATTATTTCCTGGGTCCGGATTTGGTTGTAGCCACGGCGGCAAGGAGGTAGAGCGAGGGGCCTAAAGCCCACTTCATCCCTACCTTCGCCAAGAGCGCGAGAACGGTCGAGTGGAGTGGGGGGACGGCAAGGCCTGCTGCCGGCCGAAAAACATTTATCTAAAACGATAACAAGGATTCGCTCCTTGTCGCGGGACTTACCCACGAACGAAAAACCCGGCAGGCACCCCTTTTTCATTACAAACATCCCATACAGGTACAGTTCGTACGAAATGAAAAACATGAACAAAGAGGATTACAAGCTTTAAATTTAACAAGGCCTGCATGCTTACAGATTAAAAAAGAGATAAGGTGCCCGTGATCCCTTTCTTTCCCCTCTCCTTAGGAGGTAGGTCAAGGAGGCGAGAGAGACAAAAGGGGCTCCTAGGCGAGCTACGAGCAGCAGAAAGCACCAAGAGAACACCTCGGTGGCCGCCCACGGGCAGGCCGGTGATGACGGTGCCGGGAAAGGAGCTGGAAGACGAGGCGGCAGGACCGACAATACGCGATGAAGGCGTCGGTGCCCGCGTACTCCGAGTTGGCGGCCTTACCGCTCGCCCTCTTCCTCCTCCGCAGTCTTCCGACGCCAGCCGCCCAAGGAGACGGCCCTGAGAAGTTCAAGGAGCTGGCCCCACCCCCGGCAAAACCCTGCCGAAGGAGCGGCCAGGTGCAGATGATGTTGCTGCCGCACCCGCCCAGGCGCGGGGCGTCCGACGCCTAGTCGGTCTCGTCCCTGCGGTCCTCCTCGCCACTTTTGCTCGAGGAAGCGCTTCCATCGTCGGAATCTCCATCGGAGGAGCTCTCCACGCAGCACTTCAGGCGAGTCTTGAACTCTCCAAAGACCTTGACGGAGAGCAGGCCGTCCTCCATTAATTTGATGTAGAGGATGAGCACCGCCGTCAGGATATGGATGCGGGCGAACGTCTTCCATCCACGACGGAGGTACATAACCTGAGGAACCGGGAAGTCGACGTCGACCCGCGTGCCCCCGTTCCCACAGCCCCTCATGTGCAACGTGAGGGTCTGGGGCGGGTCATGCTCCATCACCCGAGCGAACTGGGCGGGGAGGCGAAGACGACGACACGGAAGCCGGCGCAGCCTGATGAAGAACTCGCAAGGCTGGTCTTCGATGTGGCCCTCCATCAGGAAGGGCATCATTGGCGGGGGCAAGGCCGGCGCGCCACCCCGTCCTCCTCTTCCCCGAGCACTACGACCTCTGCCCCGGCCTCGCCCACGGCCTCGCCCCCTCCCCCTTCCCCTCGCGGCCGGTTCCACCACCACGGGCTCAGGAGGAGGAGGGATGCGCTGTCGAGCGGCGACCCTCACCGCCACCGTCGAGGGACCAGGATTCCCCTTCTCCATGGCGGGTGAGAGGGAGAAGCAGAAGCAGGAGGAGATAGAAGATGGAAGAATGCGGGATGCCATCCCCCTTCCCCCTCTTTATAAAGGAGCGGGGTTGGGGCTCGGCCGCCCCACTAGACCAATCCAGACACCGAAGGCGCAGGGAATCAGGACCGATCCGCTTCCCAACCAGCGACGGCCCGATTTCCCGCCTCCACCGCTTGCCACCCCAGGAACATGCAGGATGCGTGGCAGACGTGCAGAACTGAGGGGACGGGTGAAGCGACCTCTCCCCAACCCGTGATCGTGGGGAGTGGATGCCTTGAAGACCGCACCCTGGCCCCACTCAGTAAATGAGACGCGCCTCCATGTCTCCCTCTTTTTACAGGGAAGGCGCGAGCCGCTGATAACCCACAAGTATAGGGGATCGCAACAGTTTTTGAGGGTAGAATATTCAACCCAAATTTATTGATTTGACACAAGGGGAGCCAAAGAATATTCTCAAGTATTAGCAGTTGAGTTGTCAATTCAACCACACCTGGATAACTTAATATCTGCAGCAAAGTGTTTAGTAGCAAAGTAATATGATAGTAGTGGTAACGGTAACAAAAGTAACGGTAGCAATAGTAATATTTTTGGTGTTTTGTAGTGATTGTAACAGTAGCAACGGGAAAGTAAATAAGCGCGAACCAATACAGGAAAAGCTCGTAGGCATTGGATCGGTGATGGATAAGTATGCCGGATGAGGTTCATCATGTAACAATCATAACATAGGGTGACATAGAACTAGCTCTAATTCATCAATGTAATGTAGGCATGTATTCCGAATATAGTCATACGTGCTTACGGAAAAGAATTTGCATGACATCTTTTGTCCTACCCTCTCGTGGCAGCGGGGTCCTAATGGAAACTAAGGGATATTAAGGCCTCCTTTTAATAGAGTACCAGAACAAAGCATTAGCACATAGTGAATACATGACCTCCTCAAACTATGGACATCACCGGGAGTGGTCCCGATTATTGTCACTTCAGGGTTGCCGGATCATAACACATAGTAGGTGACTATAGACTTGCAAGATAGGATCAAGAACACACATATATTCATGAAAACATAATAGGTTCAGATCTGAAATCATGGCACTCAGGCCCTAGTGACAAGCATTAAGCATAGCAAAGTCATAGCAACATCAATCTCAGAACATAGTGGATACTAGTGATCAAACCCTAATAAAACTAACTCGATTACATGATAGATCTCATCCAACCCATCACCGTCCAGCAAGCCTACGATGGAATTACTCACGCACGGCGGTGAGCATCATGAAATTGGTGATGGAGGATGGTTGATGATGACGACGGCGATGAATCCCCCTCTCCGGAGCCCCGAACGGACTCCAGATCAGCCCTCCTGAGATAGTTTAGGGCTTGGCGGCGGCTCCGTATCGTAAAACGCGATGATTTCTTCTCCTTGATTTTTTTCTCCCCGATAGCAAATATATAGAGTTGGAGTTGGCGTCGGAGGAGCTCCAGGGGGCCCACGAGGTAGGGGGCGCGCCCTAGGGGGGAGGGCGCGCCCCCACCCTCGTGGACAGGGTGTGGGCCCCCTAGTCTTCATCTTTGGCAAGGATTTTTTATTTTTTCTGAAAAGACGTTCCGTGGAGTTTCAGGTCATTCCGAGAGCATTTGTTTCTACACATAAATAACACCATGGAAATTCTGCTGAAAACAACGTCAGTCCGGGTTACTTCCATTCAAATCATGCAAGTTAGAGTCCAAAACAAGGGCAAAAGTGTTTGTAAAAGTAGATACGATGGAGACGTATCAACTCCCCCAAGCTTACACCTTTGCTTGTCCTCAAGCAATTCAGTTGATAAACTAAAAGTGATAAAGAAAAACTTTTACAAACTCTGTTTCCTCTTGTTGTTGTAAATATGTAAAGCCAGCATTCAAGTTTTTAGCAAAGATTATGACTAACCACATTTGCAATAACTCTCAGGTCTCATGTTTACTCATATCAATGGCATAATCAACTAGCGAGGAATAATAATAAATCTCGGATGACAACACTTTCTCAAAACAATCATAAAATATGATATAACAAGATGGTATCTCGCTAGCCCTTTCTGAGACCGCAAAACATAAATGCAGAGCACATCTAAAGATCAAGGACTGACTAGACATTGTAATTCATAGTCATACCCAATATAAATTAATAGTAATGAATGCAAATGACAGTTGTGCTCTCCAGCTAGTGCTTTTAATAAGAGGGTGATGACTCAACATAAAAGTAAATAGATAGGCCCTTTGCAGAGGGAAGCGGGGATTTGTAGAGGTGCCAGAGCTCGGTTTTGAAATAGAGATAAATAATATTTTGAGCGGCATACTTTCATTGTCAACATAACAACTAAGAGATGGCGATATCTTCCGTGCTACACACATTATAGGCGGTTCCCAAACAGAATGGTAAAGTTTATACTCCCCCTCCACCAACAAGCATCAATCCATGACTTGCTCGAAACAACGAGTGTCTCCAACTAGCAACAGTCCCAGGGGGAGTTTTGTTTGCAATTATTTTGATTTATTTGCATAAAGCATGGGACTGGGCATCCCGGTGACCAGCCATTTTCTCGTGAGTGAGGAGCGGAGTCCACTCCTCTTGAGAATAACCCGCCTAACATGGAAGATAAGGGCAGCCCTAGTTGATACATGAGCTATTCGAGCATACAAAATAGAATGTTTATTTGAAGGTTTAGAGTTTGGCACATACAAATTTACTTGGAACGGCAGGTAGATACCGCATATAGGAAGGTATAGTGGACTCATATGGAATAACTTTGGTGTTTAAGGGATTGGATGCACAAGCAGTATTCCCGCTTAGTACAAGTGAAGGCTAGCAAAAGACTGGGAAGCGACCAACTAGAGAGCGACAACAGTCATGAACGTGCATTAAAATTAATGAACATTGGATGCAAGCATGAATAGGATATAATCCACCATGAACATAAATATCGTGAAGGCTATGTTGATTTTGTTTCAACTACATGTGTGAACATGTGCCAAGTCGAGTCACTTAAATCATTCAAAGGAGGATACCACCCACTATACCACATCATAACCATTTTAATAGCATGTTGGCACGCAAGGTAAACCATTATAACTCATAGCTAATCAAGATGCCACGAGTAACTATAATCTCTAATTTTCATTGCAAAAATGTTTATTCATAATAAGCAGAATCAGGAACGATGAACTCATCATATTTACAAAAACAACAGAGGTCGAGTTCATACCAGCTTTTCTCATCTCACTCAGTCCATCATATATCATCATAATTGCCTTTCACTTGCACGACCGAACGATGTGAATAATAATATGAGTGCACGTGCATTGGACTAAGCTGGAATCTGCGAGCATTCAATAAACAGGAGAAGACAAGGCAATATGGGCTCTTGGTTAAATCAACAATAATGCATATAAGAGCCACTTCAACAATTTAATCATGGTCTTCTCCTATCGACCCCCAAAGAAAAGAAAACAAAAGAAATAAAAACTATTTACACGGGAAAGCTCCCAACAAGCGAAAGAAGAACGAGAATTTTTTTTGTTTTTCTTTTTAATTATGACTACTACAACAAGAAAAGTAAACTAGCTAGAAGCTACACTAATTTTTTTGGTCTTTCTTAAATTTTAACAAACACACAAGAAGAAAGCAAGAAAAAGAAAATAAACTAGCATGGATATTACAGTGAAAAAGTATGAGCACCGACATCTAGCAATGAGTGTGCGAACATAAATGTAATGTCGGTGGGAAATACGTACTCCCCCAAGCTTAGGCTTTTGGCCTAAGTTGGTTCATTGCCCGGGATGGCCTGGGGGATATCCGTAGGTGTAGCTGGGGTCGTACTATGATGCAGCAGTTATCGCCTCCTGAGTTGCAGCATGGCGGCGAGGTGCCTCCGCCCTCCTCTCGTACTCATCTGCCTCCTCTCTGGTAATAATATATCTTCCTTTTGCCTGATAATCAAAGAAGGCAGGATCAGGGAGAGTAATACGGACAGTACGCCGTTTGTCAAAGATTAGTCGATACTGGAGAGGTGATTCATTCCTCTCGACAAACTGGTGGTATACCATAGAATTAAAATCTAAATAAGTAGGAGGCAACTCCATATCATCCTCACGAACATCCACATCAAGAAAATCAGCTAAGCGGGTTGCATAAATTCCTCCCAAGAAATCTCCATTAAATCTATTATGGTGCAACCTACGTGCAACAATGGCTCCCATATTATAAGATTGGTCTCCTAACACAGCACTCCTAAGAATACTGAGGTCAGGCACACACATATGGCATGCTTCATCCTTACCATTTATGCACCTACCTATGAAGAGAGAAAAATAATGTATAGCAGGAAAGTGAATGCTCCATATGGTGGCTTGTGCTATATGTCTAGATTCCCCTACGGTTATACCAACAAGAAAGTCTCTAAATTCAGATTTATGGGGATCACTAACACTACCCCATGGTGGAAGTTTGCAAGCATAAGTAAAACCCTCTAAGTCCATGGTATAAGATTTTTCATAATGATCAAACATGACAGTTGGAGAATTACATGAAGATGAAAATTCAAACCTCCTGATAACCCACAAGTATAGGGGGTCAATTGTAGCCTATTTCGATAAGTAAGAGTGTCAAACCCAACGAGGAGCTAAAGGTAGAACAAATATTCCCTCAAGTTCTATCGACCACCGATACAACTCTACGCACGCTTGACGTTCACTTTACCTAGAACAAGTATAAAACTAGAAGTACTTTGTAGGTGTTTTTGGATAGGCTTGCAAGAAAGTAAAGAGCACGAAAATAAAACTAGGGGCTGTTAAGGAAAAGACACAACTAAAGTAAATATAGCGAGTATGGAAAAGTGGTGATAGGAGTTGTGGAATTGTCCCTAGGCAACTGACTATGTTACTAGACCGATAATCGTTATTGCAATTCTATTTGAGGGAGAGGCATAAGCTAACATACTTTCTCTACTTGGATCATATGCACTTATGATTGTAACTCTAGGACGCATCCGCAACTACTAAAGATTCATTAAGGTAAAAAGCCAACCATAGCATTAAAGTATCAAGTCCCCTTTATCCCATACGCGAACAACCTACTTACTCGGGTCTGTGTTTCTGTCACTCACGCCACCCACCATAAGCAAATCATAAACATATTGCAAACCCTACAGCGGGAATCCCTCACGCTTGCGCGACACGGAGGGCACAATAGGACAGCACCAATAAAATATGCAACTCAAACCAATCATAGCAATTCATCAATCACCTATAGGACAATAGAAATCTACTCAGACATCATAGGATGGCAACACTGTCGGCGTTCTGGGAACGGGGGTCCCCAGACTTGCCTGCCTGCAGCCTACGGTGTGGCTCAAAGGGGACCCAGCACGGCCCATCTTCATCAACACAAGATCCAAGACCCTCGCGAGGGGCCAAGCCTCGCGGGGCGGACGACACGGTGCTTCCTCAGGCGCGGCCTCATCAGGCTGGCTCACGAGGAGGCGGAGAGATCAAGGCGGGGTACCTCACGAGGTGCCCATGACGCAAGCCATGACGACAAAGGGCGCCAGGCGGGCGCCAGCCCGCGCCGTGTCCTCCCTTTCCTCTTTGGTGCAAAGGGGGCAAGCGCATGCGAGAGGATCAAGCAAAGGCATCCATTTCGGTGCAACGAGACCAAGACCAGTCCAACGGTGGGAAGGAGGTCATCATGGAGCCTAGAACGGCGTCACCATAGGGCCTTTGGCAGGCGAGGACCAACTTCAGTCAGGATAAGTGTACCAGATGTTCCCCTTCGAATTGGCCAATTGTTGGCGCCCTTCCCGCTCAATATTTGGGAAGAGGCCCAGGGCCTTTGCCTATAAATAGGACTAGCCACCCCCAGGGTAGAGGGGAGGAATCCAACATCTAGAGATCATCGAGCAGTCTAGCAATTGGATCAGAGAGCGAGAGAAGGGCGATTGAACTCCTCCTAGCAGTTCATCCCCCAGGCCAAGAACAGAACCTCGCGAGGTTGTTCTACCTTGTAGTGTTCATCATCACCAGCCCAAGAGGCAATCCACACCACACTGGAGTAGGGTATTACACCGCATCGGTGGCCCGAACCAGTATAAACTCTGTGTCTCTTGTGTTGTTCTTTTGGTAGTTAGATCTTCGCAGGACGGAGAGGTAGAGGGCATAATCTCTGTGCGCACCCCAGAGTTCGAACCTTAAGGGTCTGCCGGAACCCGAAATCTAACATTTGGCGCGCCAGGTAGGGGTGCGCCGGAATTTGTCTTCCACCGCTTCGCTCTCCGCCGACCGTCGCGACCATGTCTGACGCTCGAAGGGCCTGCGCCGAGCGCCGGGCCGCCATCACTTCCCGCGTCGCCCAGACGGCTCCCGTCGGTGGGCGTCCTCGTCGTTCCCCGTCGCCCGCCGTCAACGCCGCCACCGGCCCGGCGGGGAACGAGCAGCAAGCGTCGTCTCAGCACCCGTCCGTGCGGCAAGACGGCCGCACCGCTACTCCATCATTCACACCAGCTGGCTCTTCGTCCCGCGCGCTCCGCACCCTTGGAGGCTTGAGCTGCGCTCATCGCAGCAAACGAGCTCCTACGCTACCGTCCCGTCGACGACGTATACGAAGAGTGGCTCGACCGCGTCGCCGAGCTCGTCCGCGCCGTGGGGGGCTCTCCTGCGCCGTCCGCTCCGCCGCGCCGCACCTCGCCCCGCGCGGGCCATGAAGCTCCGGGGGCGTACCAGCCGCGTCCTCTCCAAGAAGACGCCATGGCTCCAAGGCGCGTGGCCCCTGGGCGGAACCCGCTCCGTAAGGCGCCAGCCCAGCAAGAACGGAGCTGCCAAGAAATCCCTCGACCACAAGAGGCCGCCCGGGTGCTTCCTGCTCCGGCTCGCCGTGACCCTGCTCCAGCTCCGGCATGTCAAGACCCCGCGCTGCTTCCAGCTGCAGCGCATGGGGACCCGCAAGGCCAAGCTCTCCCTCAACCGAAGCCTCCCGTGGCCACTGCAGGCTGCCGCGCCTACACCACCGAGCCGCGCAGCGTCGCGTGGCCCAGCAAGATCAAGCCAGACCTGCCTCCTCGCTACGATGGCACGACCGACCCTGCAGAATTTCTCCAGCTCTATGAGCTGGGCATCGAAGCTGCCAGTGGAGACGAAAAGGTCATGGCGAACTGGTTCCCCATGCCGCTCAAGGAAGGAGCTCGCACCTGGCTCCTGAACCTGGCCCCAGGCACGATCTCTTCCTGGGACCAGATGCGCACCCGCTTCATCGCCAATTTCCAAGGTACTCGCGACTGGCCGCCCGCCGTGAGCGACATGCGCCGCATCAAGCAACAACCCGGAGAGACCCTGCAAAAGTACATCCAGCGCTTCAATAGCGCGCGCCTCAAGATCCCCAAGGTGTCTGAGGAAGCCATCATTTCGGCCTTCTCCGATGGTGTGCGCGACATCAAGATGAAGGAGGAACTGGCGATGCATGAAGACCTGTGCACCTCCCTGGAGCTGTTCAACTTGGCGACCAAGTGCGCCAGGGCTGAGGAGGGGCGTCTCTCCCTCCTCGAGCTGCCTGCCGTAGACCCAGAAGAGAAGAAACCCAAGGCCAAGGACATGAAGCGCAAGGGGGCTGTCGTGCTCGCGGTAGAGCCTGATACCAAGCGGGGCAAGGATCTGCACGAATCCTCCAGGGGCAGCCGGTACTGTGTGTACCACGACCTCCACACCCACAACACCAATGAATGCCAAGAGCTCTGCGCCGTGCGAGAAGGAAGGATCGGCCGTCGTCCCGACCGCGCTGACCGGGGCTACGACCGAGGAGGAGGAAGAAACCCAGGACGCTGGGAAGACCGCGGCCCACACCAAGGGTGGCGTGATCAACCTCGCGAGGACCGCTGGCGAGACTTGCCTCGCGAGGGGGATTGGCGGGTTCAGCCTTGTGCGGATCGCCTGCAGGGCAAAGCAGGCCTCCCTCCACTGCCACCTCAGCCAAGAAGGAATGAGGACCGCCACCAAGACGAGGGGGTTGGGGGCTTCCAGGAGCCGCGCGCAATCGCCTCCATCCTGGGCGGAGCTCAAGCCCCAGCCTCCCAACGCATCTTCAAGCAGTTTGCCCGCGAAGTGAATGCAGTCCTCCCCAGGCTCAAAGCAACGCGCCCTCTCAGGTGGTCGGCGTGCACCATCACATTCAGCTCAGCGGATCAGCTCAAGTGCGCGGCCACAGCCGGGGTCCTCCCGATGCTTTGCTCCCCAGTCATCAGCAACGTACTGGTCACCAGGACCCTCATCGATGGTGGAGCAGGGCTCAGCGTCCTGTCCGTGGAAACATTCAACAATCTCCAAGTGCCCTACGACCAGCTTCAGCCGACCAAGCCTTTCTTCGGAGTCACCGATGGTTCCACGATCCCGATCGAGCAGGTCTTCCTCCCTGTCACCTTCGAAGCCCGCAGCAACTACCGCACCGAGCCCATCGACTTCGACGTCGCCCACATCCGCCTACCGTACAACGCAATCCTCGGGTACCCAGCGCTGGCCAAGTTCATGGCCGTGACTCATCATGGCTACAACGTCCTTAAGATGCCAGGAAGTGGCGGAGTCATCACGGTGCCGTGTGAAGAGAAGGATGCAGTGTGTTCCCTGGAGCGAGCCTTTCAGGCCGCGTCACTAGAAGACCCAGATCGCGGAAGCAGGAGGCTTCCCGAGATCACCCCCAAGAAGAAGAAGACATCGATAGGCTCAGCCTCTCAGGAGGCAGGCCCCTCAGGGCCCGCGTCTGCCCAAGGGGACCCTCCTTCCATCGCATAGGAAAGCGCACCCGGCGCCCTCCTCAGGCAGGGCTCGGGGGCTCTCACCTAGAGGGCCACCGACCTGGCCAGGGTCACGAGGGAGGCGCTTGGGCACCACGTGGAGGCGTGCCTCGAAGCACGTTTCCCTCAAGAAGGAGCAAGGAAAGGAAGGTCAGACCAGCAGGAGTTCGTTAACAAGGCCGTTCAAGAACTACATGAGTCAAGAATCATGAGAGGTTGCCGCCGTCTACCGGCTGTGGCTCCCCATCCAGGCGAGGATGGTGGGATGCGCGTCTGCATCGACGTACCAGGGCTCAATCGGGTCGCCACGATGGAGCGCCTCTGGCCCTCGCAAGTGGGGTGTTGCGGAGGCCCACCCCATAGCTATGCTCGCATGCCTTACGGCTTGCCGAGCGTGGCTGCTGTGTACCAGCGCCTCATGAGGGGCATCATGGAGACTTAGGAAGACAGGCGTTCCGCAGTCCTGGCGGAGATGGAGATGATCCGCGAGGAGCCACCAGTCCGGAGCCTCCTGAGGCCCCTGGGCCTGGGGGCTCGTGAGGATCGGCTTCCGCAGCCCACCGAGTCTGCTGCACCAACACCGCTTCATCTTCGACATCTTCAGGTGACGTCCTTCAAGCTTCATTTCCAGCTGGGAGCGCCCTCCCAGGGCTGCATCATTCCCAGGCCGCGTGGGTCCGTCCCTGCGGCATGTATCCCTTTTTATTTTTCGGTCATTAGCTTGTATTGTTGGGGGCGCCCCTCGGGCTGCATCATCCCCAAGCCGCTCGGGCCAGGCCCTAGTGGCGTGTATCTCCCTTGCGTTTATTTCCAGCTATGCTTTCGCCTATCATGCTTGATTACTTGATGCCTGTTGACGGCACCTCTTCTTCTCCATGTCGACCACTTGCACGTTAAAGGGGGGGGGGGTACCTGAGCATCACGACTCAGGGCTCTTACTGGCTCTCCAGCCCTCACCCTCTGGCCTTGTCCATGGCATCGCGACCTGGCATACCAGCGATGGCTGAGACAAGCTCGGGGGCCGGGACCCGAGGACGTAGAGTGCCGGCATCTAACCCAATTCGCAGGAACACATCTCAAGATACGGCCCAGTGCCAGGCGCAACCCGCCTAGAGGTAGGGCCCCGTGAGTCCCGCGCTGGCTCACGGGTGCCCAGATACACCTCACCTAGCCCTATCGTGCCGGCCACGTGTCAGGGCGGGGTTGTACACACAGCGGGGGCTCCTCCCGGAGGGGAGCCCCCTCCCACGTACCAGTGGAAGCACCATGCTCCGCGCTCGCTGACGACACTGCCGAGGAGCGGCTATGCCCATACACATACGGAAGCGCTATGCTCCGCGCTGGTAATAAACAACTGAGGGTGGCCTCCGGGCTGCGTTAACCTCAGGGAGCCCAGAGCTCAGTGGCTAGCCTCATCGCAACGCCTCCCCTCGGGAGCGCCGCGCGAGGGGGCTAGGCACGGGGGCTACGCCTGTGTCACGCCCAGACGTACGCCGCCCAGCCAGGCCCCTCGGGCCTGGTTCGTCGCGCGTCTCTCCACGAGCGGAGCCAAGGTATGAAGGCCGTTTGAGCGTCAAGGGGGACCCCTGAGCATCGCGACTCAGGGCCTAACTGGTCCCGTAGCCCCTCACTCCTTAGTTCCGAAAGGCTATGCTGGGTGAGGTATGCGTGGGGCTGGGCTCTGCAGACGTAGAACGGTAGTCTCGCTTGCATCTCACCTCATCGCCCGCTGTTTGCGCGTCAAAGGGGACTCCTGAGCATCGCGACTCAGGAGCCTAACTGGCTCCGTAGCCCATCACTCCTTAGTTCCGAAAGGCTATGCTGGGTGAGGTACGCGCGGAGTCGGGCTCTGCAGACGTAGAACGGAAGATACACCTACATCACACCTCCCTACTTGTTGTTCGTGCGCCAAGGGGGACTCCTGAGCATCGCGACTCAGGAGCCTAACTTGTCACGTAGCCCCTCACTCCTTTGGTCTCGTCCTGGTTTCCGGTCGGGGCTAATGCTGGGTGAGGTACGCGCGGGGCCGGGCTCTGCCGGCGTAGAACACAAGCAAGTAGGGAAGAAAAGCATAAAATTCAAGGAATTTAAAAGCAAATATTACAATCCATACTGTCGTCTCAGTACCAAACGCAAGTTTAAATGCCTCCCCGAGGCGTGATGCATGTGCAGGAATTAAAAGAAGAACAAGAGCAGTAGCGAAGTCACTTGTTGGCGGTGGAGCAGCGCGGAGTGGCTTCGCCTCGTGGAGCAGCAGGGCCGGCAGCGCCTTGCTTCGGCTTGGTGCTGAAGGCCCGGAACTTCCCCAGCAGCGCCTCCGCGCGCCCCTTCACGGCTTCGACAGCGGCGGCAGCACCCTCGCCGCTCACCGGCTCCAACAGGCTGTCGAGGTCGGCGCTGGGATCACGAAGGTAGATGTGGGCGAAGACCCGCGTCAGCGTAGCAGAAGATAGGACACGCGCCTCGGCCTCAGCCGTGGGGCCAAGGCAAAGGGCGACATCCCCAAGGGCACGAACCAGGAAAGGAAGCAGCTTGGCGGGGCCATCCCCGGCACCGGCCAGCGGGCTCTCCAGTCCGCTCTCGTAAAGCGTCTTCAGCGAAGCACGAGCATCCTTCTCCATGTCCGCGAAGGCCACGCGATCCTCGGCAAGGACCCGGGCCTTGTCGTCCAGCTCGACCTTCGTCACCTCCAGCTCCTTCTTCAGCGCGCTTAGGCGGTCGCGGCGCTTCTTGAGCTTGGCCTCCCGATCAACGATGGACGCCTCATGAGCCTTCGTGCCTTCTTCCTTCTCTTGGCGAAGGCGGGCCTCCTTCGCGAGCTGGTCTCGCAGGCCTTGCAGCTCGTCCTCCAGCTCCTTGCAGCGACCACGGACTTCAACCACTTCTCCCAGGGCCACGTCTCGGGCAGCCTTCGCCTCGAGGGTGGCCTCCCTCTCTCCGTCACAGGCCGTCGAGGCCTGAACCAGCGCCGCCCGAATCGAGGCGTCGGAGCGGATCCACCCCGAAGCCAGCTCCAGGCGCCCGGCCACCAGGCGAGGGTCAGCGCCAAGAAGATCCTGCCACAGCCGGTCCAGTTCAACAACGGCACCCTCCAGGACGGCAGAAGAAGACCGAGAAACATCGGCACGCTCCAAGACAGCAGGAGGAGTTAGGGAAGCAGTGGTCGGTGGAACGGGAGGAGAAAGCAGTGGCGGCACAACCACAGCATCCCGAGGCGGAGTCTGCTGTGCCCCGATGGTCGTGGTGGTGGCAGCAGACAAGGGCACCTCGGGAGTCACTTGGGCCATGGGGGCTGAGCTTGCCCCAGCCAGCTCAGCCGGGCCTTGCGAAGGCGAGCAGGCAGGAGAGGCCCATGGGTCACGATCACCATCCCCCACGGACACAAGCGCTGCCGTGATCGAAGCCTCAGGAGCCCCCTTCGGCCTCTTCGCCGCGGGCGCCAGCCTGTTCAAAAAGAGCGGACGTCAAGCCTCAGTGGCAGAACAAGAAGTAAAGACGAAGGATCGAGCACTTACGGGTCGTCGCTGGAGAGCTCAAGCAGCCTCCGGCCATACTTGAAGCCAGAAAGCCAGCTAGAAGGATCGCCCTCAGGAATCCCAGAAGCAGGAGGCGTGTCTGCGGTGCGCCTTGGGGCAGGGGCAGGCCCGCGAGAGAGCAGCCCGGTCCTGTACTTCTTCGGGATCGGGGGCAAGCTCCTGTCGACCTGCTCGTCGTCCTCGTCATCGTCACTCGAAGAGAGGCGGAGAGAACGGGGTCTGCGCCGAGGAAGGGGAGCCCTCGACTCTCCGTCAGTTGCCTCGGAGTCAGGGCCCTTCTCCTGCTCCTCTTCGCTCTCCTCTTCGCCGGAGTCGCCAGAGGACACGTCCACCAGCCCCTCGGGAGCCACCGCGGGCACGGGCCCGTCCCCGTTGAAGACGGGCATGGACTCCACCACCTGCTTCCAGTCGTCGCGAAGGAACAAGGGCGCGGGCGCGCCCTCCAACCTTGCCACCTCGCCCCCGACCAGAGATTGAAGAACCGCGATCAAATCCTCGTTGCCCAAGGCCGCGGGGCTCGGATGAGGCCTCCACATCAGAGGTGAGTACTGCCGAAGCGGAGCCAATTGGTGCTCCAGGAACTCCCGCAGCAGCGACGCGCCGGTCAGCTTCGCCGCCGCCATACTGGCCGGCTTCAGGTCCGTATCCATCTTCTCCAGTACCGGCTTCGCGCGGGGGTCCGTGAGCTCCGCCTGGGACCAGTCGCTGGAACTCATGGGCTGCTCCGCGGGTAGGATCAGCCGAGGGTGGATGCGCCCGGTGTCTACCAAGACCCACTTGCTCCTGAAGCCCTCAATCCTCTTCCCGGGATTCGAAATGCCAATGGCGCTGCCGCACGCGACGAAGCTCGCGCATGCGGAAGGGGAACCACAGGTGACCCGGAGGTAGAAGTAGTGGCGCAGCAAGGCCACTGAGGGCTGCACCCCCACATGAGCCTCGCAGTAGTAGGCGAAGATCGCCAGGAGAAGGATGGAGTTGGGGTGGAGATGCAGAGCTTGTAAGTCGTAATGGCGGAGGACAGAGAGGAAGAACTGGGAGAAAGGAGGCACTAGGCCCACAGTAATGGAGCTTACGAAGAGAGGGTAGAAGGTGCTTCCTCGGCCCTCAGGGGTGGCGGAGCCGACCTTGAACACCTACGCCCCGTCGATGCCCTGCGCCGCCGCCATCTGACACAGCCGGGCAAGGCTCGCCTCCGACACATTGGGCAAGTCCAGAGCAGGCGAGAACCAAGCTTCGGCCAGAGACTGACGAGGCGCCATGTCTTCCTAGGTCACACAGGTGGAGCATATCTGGGAATCGGGAGGAAGGAAGGAGAGGCGCAAGAAAGGGGATCTGAGCAGCGGCCGGAGAAAGAGAAAAGCGAAGCCTGGGCAGACACCACGCCTTTAATAAACTGCGCGGTTGCTGAAGCACTCGCGTCCAATCAACCGCCACGCGGCGCCCAAGGCCGCAGGCTGTTAGGGCCCACAGCGCTTCGCCTTGCCCTTTCGCCTCTCGGCACGGCCAAGTCTGGGCGCGCCTTGGGCCCGGGGGCTACAGTCGGCATTCTGGAAACGGGGGTCCCCAGACTTGCCTGCCTGCGGCCTGCGGCGTGGCTCAAAGAGGACCCATCACGGCCCTTCTTCATCAACACAAGACCCAAGACCCTCACGAGGGGCCAAGCCTCGCGGGGCGGACGATACGGTGCTTCCTCAAGCGCGGCCTCATCAGGCTGGCTCACGAGGAGGCGGAGATATCAAGGCGGGGTACCTCACGAGGTTCCCATGACGCAAGCCATGACGACCAAGGGCGCCAGGCGGGCGCCAGCCCGCACAGTGTCCTCCCTTTCCTCTTTGGTGCAAAGGGGGCAAGCGCAGGCGAGAGGATCAAGCAAAGGCATCCATTTCGTTGCAACGAGACCAAGACCAGTCCAACGGTGGGAAGGAGGTCATCATGGAGCCCAGAACGGCGTCACCACAGGGCCTTTGGCAGGCGAGGACCAACTTTAGTCAGGATAAGTGTACCAGATGTTCCCCTTCGAATTGGCCAATTGTTGGCGCCCTTCCCGCTTAATATTTGGGAAGAGGCCCAGGGCCTTTGCCTATAAATAGGACTAGCCACCCCCAGGGTAGAGGGGAGGAATCCAGCATTTAGAGATCATCGATGAGGGAGTCCTGGATTAGGGGGTGTTTGGATAGCCGGACTATACCTTCAGCCGGACTCCAGGACTATGAAGATACAAGATTGAAGACAAGCTAGGCATGCGGATATTCAAGATCTCCTACCATTGTAACGGACTCTGTGTAACTCTAACCCTATCCGGTGTCTATATAAACCGGAGGGTTGTAGTCCGTAGGAGAACCATCATCATACACAATCATACCATAGGATAGCTTCTAGGGTTTAGCCTCCTTGATCTTGTGGTAGATCTACTCTTGTACTACCCATATAATCAATATTAATCTAGCAGGAGTAGGATTTTACCTCCATCGAGAGGGCCCGAACCTAGGTAAAATAAAGTGTCCCTTGTCTCCTGTTACCATCCGACCTTGACGCACAGTTCGGGACCCCCTACCCGAGATCCGCCGGTTTTGACATCAACATTGGTGCTTTAATTGAGAGTTCCTCTGTGCCGTCGCGATCAGGAAGGATGCCTCTTCCCATCTTTAAAGACGGCGCCATTACAAAAGGAGCCTTGGCTGTCGGCCAAACTCTCCGCCTAGGTGGTTTTCTCGCAACCACCTGTTCGGCTGTTGCGTCGACGGTGACCTCCCGGGTCATCGAAAGCAACCTCCACGTCGGCTCAGAACTCGCCGAGCAATTGGATCCGATGGAGCTCTCTTCTGTAAACGAGCTCCTGGATCGCATCGCCGCACTGGGTGTCGCTACAAATTACGACCAGGTTGGGCTTAAACCCGATCTAAGAGAAATTAACTCTCCCCAAGTCACCCACCACGTTGCTGTGGTGGAGACACAATGCGGCGACCCTTCATCTATCTTAAGACTCCGGATTCCTGAACCCTCCATGCCGGATATCCGCGGAGGGGAGGATACAATCCAAAACCTGAGCTTAAAATCAGGCAAATCGGATAACATGCAAGACTCCGGATCTCAGAATCCGGAAGTTGTTCGGCCTCCGAACAGCAAACTGGGTGAAGTCACAGATTCAACGACACCCGCCCGCCCGATCTTAAGCGATCTTTCCCAAATCAGGCAAATGCCCGAAGAAACAGTACATCATTACTGGGCCAGATTCCTCCTGGTTATGAACAGGATAAAGGACTGCCGCGAGGGAGACGCAATTTCAATCTTTTGCAGTAACTGCACGGACAAGGGAATACTCAACGCCGTAAGTCGTCGTAATATTACACGCTTTGCTGACTTGGCGTCCATAGTACAATAATACTGTGCGATGGAAAGTGCTTGGAAAACCAAAATAAAATTTTGGGATAATCCGGCCTTGAATAGCAATCCCGTCCGAATTAAGAGGGCGCACCACAGTAAGGCGCCCGGACTAAATACCAAAAAATCAAAACCCTTTAGAGGGCATGGAACCGTACTGGAAAAGTGGCTAGATGGACCCTGCAAGATTCATAGTGCAGAGGACGCCACCCCAACTCACAGCCTCAGGGCATGTTGGATACTCCGGCAGGTGGCCAAAATTGGCGAGGACCTCCTAATTCCAGAGGTCGAAGGAAACCAGCCCGAGAATTTCAGTTCTGTTCTCACAGTCTTTGAGACTTTCGCATCAAATAACATGCGAAAAAGAACACTCCGCAGCCTCACTGAAGTCTATCAAGTAGCGACAATAAACCCCTGGAGTAATACTGCTATCACCTTCAACGCGGGTGACGAACCTAAATTTCGAAAAGCCAGAGCACCAGCCGCATTGGTCCTCAGTCCCATAGTGGACGGCTATCGCCTCGCAAAGGTACTCATGGACGGAGGCAGCGGATTGAACCTCATTTACGAGGAAACCCTCCAAAAGATGGAAATAGACTGGAACCACATTGAGCGAAGTAGCACAGCCTTTAGAGGAATAATCCCCAGTCAGGAAGCGCGCTGCACCGGAAAGATCACACTAGATGTGGTATTCGGCACGCCGGATAATTATAGGTCCGAACAGATCACGTTCCAGGTGGCCTCGTTCAAAAGCGGATATCACGCTATACTAGGACGGGAGGCTTTCACAGTTTTCCAAGCTATACCCCATTACGGGTACATGAAGCTTAAGATGCCTGGGCCAAACGGAATATCACTCTCGCTAGTGATCCGGACATAGCACTCCGTGCCGAGAACAAGACAGCCGCATTGGCCCTCGTGGCACTATCCGAAACCTTAGCGGCCGAAGAACTGACTGCGCTGCGATCCACGGTCAATAGGGATGATGTGATACTCGATAAGAGATCCAAATCCACATCCTTCAAACCAGCGGACGAAATAGTCAAATTCCAGGTCCACCCAACGGACCCCAATAAAACAGCCTCCATCGGGGCAAGACTGAACCCTGATGTAGGCGCCGCACTGCGAGAGTTCCTACGAGAGAACTGGGACATTTTCGCTTGGCACCCTTCAGACATGCCAGGAATCCCACGCAGGTTGGCCGAACACAGCCTAAATATCCAAAAAGGATTCAAACCTGTCAAACAAGCCCTTCGGCGTTTCTCCGAACCAAAGAGACAGGCTATGGGAGAGGAGCTAGCCAAGTTATTGGAGGCCGGATTCATTAGAGACATAAAACACCCGGACTGGCTAGCAAACCTGGTGATGGTACCAAAGAAGGACAAATCCTGGCGCCTGTGTGTCGATTTCAAACACCTTAATAAGGCTTGCCCAAAGGATCCTTTCCCCTCCCTCGAATAGATCAAATCATCGATGCCACTGCAGGACACGATTTGCTGTGCTTCCTCGACGCATACTCCGGTTACCATCAAATCAAGATGGCAGAATCAGACCAAGCCGCAACAGCATTCATCACACCATACGGCCCATTCTGCTTCAACACAATGCCCTTAGGGCTAAAAAACGCCGGCGCAACATATCAGCGCATGATTCAAACATGCCTGGCAAACCAAATCGACAAAACAGTGGAGGCGTATGTAGATGATGTGGTCGTTAAATCAAGACATGTCGAATCTCTAGTAGACGACTTGAGGCTTACATTCGACAACCTCCGAAAATACGACATTAAGCTCAATCCGAAAAAAATGCGTTTTTGGCGTTCCAGCCGGAAAGCTCCTGGGCTTCATTGTATCTGGTAGAGGAATTGAGGCAAACCCAGCTAAAATCCGAGCTTTGTCACAATTGGATGTCCCAAAAGACCTCAAACAAATACAGAAACTCACCGGATGCGTGGCGGCTTTAAGCCGCTTTATCTCCCGCCTGGGAGAAAAGGCATTGCCCCTTTACCGCCTCCTCAGGCGCACCGAACACTTCGAGTGGACAGACGCTGCCACGGCCAGACTCGAGGAAATAAAGGCCATCTTGGCAATAAACCCAGACCTGGCCGCGCCGAACACTGGCGAACCCATGCTATTGTACATTGCCGCAACTCATCAAGTTGTTAGCGCAGTACTCGTCGTCGAGCGGGCAACGGACGGACAAAAACTCCCCCTTCAAAGGCCGGTTTACTACGTGTCCACTATACTCACACCATGCAAATCACGGTAACCGCATTACCAAAAGATTGCATACGCGGTGTTTATGGCATCCAGAAAGCTACGACACTAATTTCAAGAGTGTTCTATAACAGTAGCCTCGGAAGTACCACTCAACGATATTATCAACAACCGCGATGCAACGGGCCGGATAGCAAAATGAGCCATAGAGCTCCTCCCGTTCGACATAACCTACAAACCACAGCGAGCCATTAAATCGCAGGTCCTAGCCGACTTCATCGCCAAATGGACAGAGGCCGAACTCCCTAAAGAGTACGGCACATATTCAAACTGGATCATGCATTTCGACGGCTCCAAAATGTTGGCCGGACTGGGGGCTGGCGTCATTTTGACGTCCCCTACAGGAGACACAGTCCAATATGTACTCCAAATTATGTACACGGACTCCAACAATGCAGCCGAATACGAGGCCCTTCTACATGGTCTCCGGATGGCAGTATCCATGGGCATTCAACGCCTGGAAGTACGCGGGGACTCCAACCTCGCGATATCCCAAATAAATGGCGACTTCGACGCCAAAGACCCAAAAATGGCAGCTTATCGCAATGCCGTCCTAAAAATGTCAGTTCGGTTCGAGGGACTGGAGTTTCACCATATAGCCCGAGAAAATAATCAGACAGCGGACGTCCTGGCACGCATCGGAGCAAAACGAGATGCAGTCCCCCCCCCCCAACATCTTCTTAGAAAGATTATTCAAGCCATTTGTAGCATGGGAGGGGGAACCCTCGGATAACAGTCCGGGCACAACCGCACAACCCGACGCCGAACAATCCGACATAATCGGAGGCCCTGCCACCGAAATCACACCTTCAGCCCAGATAATAATGGCGGTCATCACC
Source organism: Aegilops umbellulata (assembly GCA_032464435.1). Lineage (NCBI taxonomy): Eukaryota > Viridiplantae > Streptophyta > Magnoliopsida > Poales > Poaceae > Aegilops > Aegilops umbellulata. The sequence goes on along the minus strand of CP136056.1, from coordinate 212,002,476 downwards.
CCGTGGACAGAACCATTCCTAGCCTACCTTACTAGGCAGGAACAGCCAGAGGACCAAAACGAGGCACGCTGCATAGTGTGGCGATCTAAATCCTATAAAGTCCACGAGGGAGAGCTATATAAGAAAAGCACTACAGGAGTCTGTTGGCTGAAATTCATGCCGGACTCGGTGGCCACCACGCCGCAGCTCGGTCCCTTGTAAGCAAGGCTTTCCGTACGGGCTTTTATTGGCCGACGGCCCGAGCAGACGCTCATGACTTAGTCAAACGATGCGTCGGTTGCCAGCTCTTTGCAAACCAAAGCCATATGCCGCCCAACGCCCTCCGAACTATCCCCATCACTAGGCCTTTTGCGGTCTGGGGGCTTGATATGGTGGGGCCCCTTAAAGGTGGAACCCACAAGAAAAAATACTTATTGGTCATGGTGGATAAATTCACCAAATGGATAGAAGCCAAGCCTGTTAAGACGGCCGAATCCGGACCTGTGACAGACTTCATATCCGGGGACGTACACCGTTACGGTGTCCCCCACAGTATCATCACCGATAATGGCACAAACTTCACCTCCGATGAAGTAAAGCTGTGGTGCAAAAACATGGGCATTAAGCTCGACTATGCTTCTGTCTACCACCCACAAACTAACGGTCAGGTCGAACATGCAAATGGTCTCATCATGAGCGGCATTAAACCCAGACTAGTGCGGTCCCTCAAGGAATCTAATACGCACTAGGTAGAGGAGCTTGACTCCGTACTCTGGGGGCTGCGAACCACGCCGAATCGTACCATCGGATTCACACCATTCTTTATGGTGTACGGCGCAGAGGCAGTTCTGCCCTGCGACATAATTCATGACTCACCTCAAGTGCGCATGTACGAAGAAAGAGAAGCCGAGCTTGATCGGCAGGACAACCTGGATGCCTTAGAGGAGGAGCGCGACGTGGCTAAAGCCCGTTCCGCATCTTATCAACAGCAGGCTCGAAGATATCAAAGCAGAGAAGTACGGGCCAAAAATTACAACGTTGGCGAACTAGTTCTACGCCTGCCAGATAATAAAAAGGACAAACTCAAGCCCAAATGGGAAGGTCCCTTCATAATTAACCAAGTCCTGACTGGTGGAGCGTACCGCCTGCGAGATGCATCGGATAACTGACTCGAGCGGAACCCACGGAACGCCGCACGTCTCCGAAGATTCTATGCCTAGCGCCAAACTCTGGGTTTGTCTCCTTCCTCTGTCCATTTTTATATATTTTTTTTTGTTTTTATTTTGTCTCCTCCCACTCTTTCCTTTTATAGCCCTTAAAGGCTCATCATGTGACGCGCTACCCGCGCTCCTTAAACCTGGGGGCTTCTTTAACAGAAGCTTGTTTATATGGGTTTCACACCCAACGCATGCGTCATACTTCCGCATGCACCTTTTCTTCACCATTATATGCATTGATATGACTTAAGTTTTGGCCAAGCTGGGTTGCCTGGCTCCTGTGCTTACCCCTACGTTCCCGATTGTTCAGCTAGGCGGTAAAGGGAGCACCTCTGCGATTGCTACTGCCGGATAAGCCGGATGTGTACCTCAGACTGGGTGAAGCCGGATGTGTACCTCAGACTGGGTGAAGCCGAAAGCTAGCGTTCTTAAGGGAATATTCGGTCGGTGAACTAAAGATGAACCTTTTTTTTACTTATACATGCCCCCAGCTGTTTTCCTGCATTTGCAGTCCGGACGTGCACTTCAGGGCACGCCACCCCAGCGAAGGGAACCCTTAACGGAACTATTCTCTCTGGAAGATGTTTCTTACTAACCATGTAATATAACATAACTAGTTGGGCACTTGTCTGATAAAAGCACTAATGACCCCTACGCCTGGTCTCCATGCATACCTCGGTTCTTATATAACCGTTATGGTATTCGGACACACTCCGGACCGTTAGGTCCCGAGGTCGAAGCGAAAAGGTCGGCAACGACAAACGATCTTCAATCCGGCTAGAAGGCATTACACATGTCAATTATAAATTACATAGTCATCCTGACTGATTGTATTCCTCCTCTATACCATCTAACAGGCTGTCTAATTTACAGTCTTGCTGGAAATACTTTGCGACCAATTCTACCTGGCCATACACTAAGCTCACAGGGATCTCCTTCCCGTCAGGCCCCACCGGTCCGGCCTCGGCCATGTGATTGGGGTCAGACTTCGTAAAGCGGGTCTTCACCATAGCCCAGGCCTCCCTAGCGCCCTGCCGGCAGGCCGATATCTTCCACAACCGGAAGCGCCGCCGAGCTCCCTTCAACTTCTCCGCAAGTTCTCCAAGGCCCTCAGGTATGGAGTGGGCAGGCCACAAGGCTTGGGCAATACCTCGCATCGCCTGCCGAACTCGTTCGTGCAGTTGCGAGAGTTCGGGAAGAAGATCGCCCGTTGAACCGGGCATCTCCTCTGCAGGACGACCTATCAGCATACCTACAAACATAACTCTGTTAGTCGTCTTCCTCGCCGAACTCCTTTTTCAAGAGTTCGCTTCAGCACTTACTAAAAATGCCACGTCAAAGTCGCTGATTCTCCTTATTGGAGTCCGACAGCTGGCCACGAACATCTTTTAGTTCAACATCCAGCCTGGTGTTGGCATCCTGGAGATCATTCTTCTCCCGCCTCACCTTTGTTAGCACACTTTCACCAGCCTTTAACCGGCGTAGAAGCTGTTGCCTGTCCGTATCAAGTCTGGTGCCATCTGCAATACCATTTGTCAGATTGGCACTTAAATCCACACAATACTAAATATTCTGGTGTATTGTTTACCTGCAGGGGTCTCTTTAGACCCCCCTGCTGCCGTTAGTGCGGCCTCTAGTTGGGCCCTGCACCTTTCCAGCTCCTGGGACAGCGCGGTGTTCTTCTCGGTAAGAAACTACATGTTATATGATTCTCGAATCAGCTATTTCCACTGCTTCAAGTCTCGGGGGCCACTGGCATATCTATATTTACCAAAATTTTCTTACCCGTATGTCTTTTACATACTGCTCCTTGGCTCTGGCTAAACCATTTTGAGCGGCACGGAGGTACGCGTCTCCTGAATTGAAGGCATTTAAAGCCTCCTGGGAGAAACAAGTGTCGCGAAGAACTGTCCGGCGACGCCTGTGGTTCATGGCACTCTCCACCTCGGAATGGGTGGCAGACAACCTATCCGCATCCTCTGATGGAGGAGCGTCCGGTGCGTGCCTTGCGCGGGCCTCCGCTTCCAGGCCAGGCGTTGGAGTCTGGCTGGTGGAGGCGCGATTGGCAACCTCTCCGGATATAGTCCGGCGAGGTCTCTTCGTCCTGAAGATAGCTCGAATATTAATATACCCTGGAGGAGTAAAACACCAGGGAAAAAGAGAGGGTACGCCATACCTTTGCTCCGGCACCTCAGTCCGGACTATGTTCCTTTTTGCCCCATGGGGCCCTGCGCCCCCCCCCCCCCCGGCTAGCTGCAGCGGGGTCGGCTTCCCGCCTCGGGAATCTCCCCTACAAAGCATGGTTGCTGTCAGAACAACCAAACCCGTGAAAACGGAACCCCTCTTAAGGGGGGTAAAGCTCCGGTATTTGTCACCTGGGAGGCCGGGATTAACCCTGGGTAATCAGCTATAATAGCTACCAAGGTATCGTCCTTGCTTAGCTGATAAAACACTCCGTCGATAAACTCCACCGCTAAGTCCGGATCCTCTTCGGAGTCTGGATCGAGGGACCGTTCTGGGTCCTCTGGCTGTGGAGGACGACTGTTTATGTTTTTTACCTCCTGACGCAGGTCCTGCATTGAAGTCGTTAGACTGCCTATTTAATCATGAGAATGAAAATTAAAAGGGAAGCACAATTGTCCGCTTACCCAATTCGGAGGACTATACATGGAAAATCCGCCCTGCGGGTCGACGCGGAGGAATTCCTCTTCTTCTCCCTTGTACAAAGAGGATAAGATCTTCATTAGAGCGGCAGGCGAGTACGGTCCTTTACGGCCGTAACGGGTAGCGTCGTCTTCCCCGTTGAAATCCCACATGGGGTGGCTTCTGTATTGGAGCGGCTGCACCCCCCGCATAATGCATATGGCCATGACTTTAATCATGGTTAGTCCGGAATGAGCCAGTAGCTTAATCCGGCCCATTAAGTAAAGGACGTCTCTGTCATTCTTTCTCTGAGAGCTTCGAGGGCGCCAGCTCAGGCGTTTCTTCAGGGGTGCGTTGTTGAACTCAGGGAGACCGGCCCGGATAGGGTCCGGCAGGGGGACGTCGTCTATGTAAAACCATTCTGAAGGCCAGTCCTCGGACGCCTTCTTCGGGGTTCCGGACGGGTATCCGGTCCCGGCGATGCGCCATACTTCGGCTCCGCCTACTTGATATATGGACCCCTCTTGGGAACGGGGCACCAGGCAGAATATCTTCTTCCACAGCGCGAAATGAGCCTTGATGCCTAAAAATAGCTCGCAAAGAGCAACGAAGCCCACGATGTGTAACACGGAGCCGGGCGTAAGGTGGTGCAGCTGGAGGCCATAGAACTCCAGAAGCCCGCGGAGAAAGGGATGAATTGGAAATCCCAGTCCCCTTCTTAGATAAGGGACCAGGCACACCCGCTCCCCTTTAGAGGGACTAGGTGAGCTCTCCGCTTGTTTTCCGCCTTGATAAGTGGTGAGTCCGGCTCGGACCGAGACCATATAGGCTTGAGGGAGAAATCCCTTGGCTTGGAGCGACACTAATTCGCTATGCGGGATGGAACAACTCTCCCAGTCTCCAGGGATAGGACTGGAAGGGCGAGAGGAGGAGCTACGACGGCTGGCCATGTTGGAATGGATCTTTGCTGGAGACGCTCTGATGATTTCTCGCGGAAGGGGAAGGTGTGGTTTGGATCTGAATCCCCATCCTATTAGATGGGCGGCTCATTTATACGGCTAGGGGCTTGGATGTAAAACCGCCCCAGCTTTTCGCATTCGTTTGACACGTGGAAGGCGGCCATTATTGGGCGTGAAAGCCAAGGAGCGCTGCATTATAAAAATCGGACGTTATACCTGCAGGTAGACAAAGTTTGAAGGAGAACCTGCCTTGCAATGCCGAAGACAATCTGTGCGCCGGACTCATCGTCATTGAAGCCTGGTTCGGGGGCTACTGAGGGAGTCCTGGATTAGGGGGTGTTCGGATAGCCGGACTATACCTTCAGCCGGACTCCGGGACTATGAAGATACAAGATTGAAGACTTCGTCCCGTGTCCGGAAGGATCTTTTCTTGGCGTGGAAGGCAAGCTAGGCGTGCGGATATTCAAGATCTCCTACCATTGTAACCGACTCTGTGTAACCCTAACCCTATCCGGTGTCTATATAAACCGGAGGGTTGTAGTCCGTAGGAGAACCATCATCATACACAATCATACCATAGGCTAGCTTCTAGGGTTTAACCTCCTTGATCTCATGGTAGATCTACTCTTGTACTACCCATATCATCAATATTAATCTAGCAGGAGTAGGTTTTTACCTCCATCGAGAGAGCCCGAACCTGGGTAAAATAAAGTGTCCGTTGTCTCATGTTACCATCCGACCTTGACGCATAGTTCGGGACCCCCTACCCGAGATCCGCCGGTTTTGACACCGACAATCGAGCAGTCTAGCAATTGGATCAGAGAGCGAGAGAAGGGCGATTGAACTCCTCCTAGCAGTTCATCCCCCAGGCCAAGAACAGACCCTCGCGAGGCTGTTCTACCTTGTAGTGTTCATCATCACCAGCCCAAGAGGCAATTCACACCACACTGGAGTAGGGTATTACACCGCATCGGTGGCCCGAACCAGTATAAACTCTGTGTCTCTTGTGTTGTTCTTTTGGTAGTTCGATCTTTGCGAGACGGAGAGGTAGAGGGCATAATCTCCGCACGCACCCCAGAGTTCGAACCTTAAGGGTCTGCCGGAACCCGAAATCCGACAAATACATCATTGGATAATAATATGAAGCATAAAGCACCATGTTCAAGTAGAGGGTATAGCGGGTTGCGGGAGAGTGGACCACTGTAGATAGAGGGGGGAAGGTTATGGAGACGTTGGTGAAGATGACGGTGGTGTTGGTGAAGATCGCGGTGATGATGATGGCCCCCGGCGGCGTTCCGGCGCCACCGGAAGCGAGGGGGAGAGAGCCCCCCTCCTTCTTCTTCTTCCTTGACCTCCTCCCTAGATGGGAGGAGGGTTTCCCCTCTGTTCCTTGGCTCCCATGGCTTGGGAGGGGTGAGAGCCCCTCCGAGATTGGATCTATCTCTCTGTTTCTGCGTTCTGTTCTGGCCCTGTTTCACCGTTTCGCATATATATGGAGATCCGTAAGTCCGATTGGCCTGAAACCTTTTCTATGATTTTTTTTCCGAATATTATCTTTCTTGCGGCAAAAGAAGAGCATCAACCGCCTTACGGTGGGCTCACGAGGGTAGGCGGCGCGCCCAGGGGGGAGGAGCGCGCCCCCCTGCCTCATGACCACCTCAGGCACCGTCTCACGTGGATTTTTCTTTTGGAATTTTCCATATTTTCAAAAAATAAGCTCCCTCCATTTTTTATCCCGTTTGGACTCCGTTTGATATGGATATTCTGCGAAACATAAAACATGCAACAGACAGGAACTGGCACTGGGCACTGGATCAATATGTTAGTCCCAAAAATAATATAAAAAGTTGCCAAAAAGTATATGAAAAAGTGAATAATATTGGCATGGAACAATAAAAAATTATAGATACGACGGAGACGTATCACATCGTCACAGATGTACTAGTGAGATGATGGTACTGGGGGCATTTGTCTGCCTCAAAGCTCACAAGGTCGGCGTTACGCAAATATGCGTTAAATTCTACCTTAATTCCTGCTCGGTCCATAAAATTTTCTGAAGGCCATTCACAGGGCCGCGCTGGAGCGTCCCTTGGTGTCTCCTCATCAGCATCACGCATTGCGAGCCTGGGTCCTTGCTTCCTTGAAGAACCACCTTGGAACATTTTCCTAAGCATATTTCTTCATCTGAAAAATTTCTGAAATTTTTAGTAACTTCAAACAAAAGTGAACCAAGCTCAACAAAATTTATAGCAACTACTCCTACAAGTGCCTTGAGACTATATCAAGCATTAGAACTACTTGCAACCATATAAATTTGACATGCAAGCTCAAGAACATGGTCACCTAGGCAGTACAAATTTGCAATGAATAGAGCACTAGAACAAAAACTAATTGAACCAATGGAGGAGTCACATACCAAGGAACAATCTCCCCAAGCAGTTTTGTGAGAGGTGCTTTGAGCAAGGAGATCGAATATCGCAGCAAAATGAGCTAGAACTCGTGCTTGAGCTGGATATTGGTGTTTGTGGGAGGAAAAAGGAGTGGATTGGTGCAGGAATAAGTGGAGGAGGGCCACCGTGGGCCCACGAGGCAGGGGGCGCGGCCTCCACCCTCGTGGCTAGGTGGTTGAACCCCCCCCCCTGCTGTGTTCTCAGTTCCAGAAATCCTCAAATATTCTAAAAAAATCATATTTCATTTTCAGTGCATTTGGAGAACTTTTATTTTCGGGGTATTTTTATATTGCACAGATAAATCAAAAAACAGACAGAAAAATACTATTTTTACTTTATCTCAACTAAATAACAGAAAGTAGAGAGAGGGTACGGAAGGTTGTGCCTTATAGTTTCATCCATCTAATGCTTATCAAAAGAAATCCACTAACAAGGTTGATCAAGTCTTGTTAACAAACTCATTCCGAATAACATGGAACCGGAGAAATTCCGAATATCACTATGTTACCTCAACGGGGATATGCACATCCCCTATAATAAGAATATCATATTTCTTCTTGACAGTAGGAAGAGGAAATTCAAAACCTCCAAATATAATCGATGGAATTTTTCCAATAGAGTTGATACTATGAACTTGAGGTTGTTTCCTCGGAAAGTGTACTGTATGCTCATTACCATTAACATGAAAAGTGACATTGCCTTTGTTGCAATCAATAACAGCCCCTGCAGTATTCATAAAAGGTCTTCCAAGAATAAAGGACAAGCTATCGTCCTCGGGAATATCAAGAATAACAAAGTTCGTTAAAATAGTAATGTTTGCAACCACAACATGCACATCCTCACAAATACCGACAGGTATAGCAGTTGATTTTTCAGCCATTTGCAAAGATATTTCAGTAGGTGTCAACTTATTCAAATCAAGTCTACGATATAAAGAGAGAGGCATAACACTAACATCGGCTCCAAGATGACACAAAGCAGTTTTAACATAATTTCTTTTAATGGAGCATGGTATAGTAGGTACTCCTGGATCTCCTAGTTTCTTAGGTATTCCACCCTTAAAAGTATAATTAGCAAGCATGGTGGAAATCTCAGCTTCCGGTATCTTCCTTTTATTAGTAACAATTTATTTCATGTACTTAGCATAAGGATTCATTTCGAGCATATCAGTTAATCGCATACGCAAAAAGATAGGTCTAATCATTTCAGCAAAGCGCTCAAAATCCTCATCATCCTTTTTCTTGGATGCTTTCGGAGGAAAAGGCATGGGTTTTTGAACCCATGGTTCCCTTTCTTTACCATGTTTCCTAGCAACAAAGTCTCTCTTATCATAACGTTGATTCTTTGATTGTGGGTTATCAAGATAAACAGCGGTTCAATTTCTACATCATTATCATTACTAGGTTGAGCATCATCATGAACATCATCATTAACATTTTCACTAGGTTCATGTTCATTACCAGATTGTGTTTCAGCATTAGACATAGAGATATCGTTTGGATTATCGGGTGGTTCAGCAATAGGTTCACTAGAAGCATGCAAAGTCCTATCATTTTTCTTTTTCTTCTTTTTAGAAGAACTAGGTGCATCAATATTATTTCTCTGAGAATCTTGCTCAATTCTCTTAGGGTGGCCTTCAGGATACAAAGGTTCCTGAGTCATTCTACCAATTCTAGTAGCCACTCTAACAACATAATCATTTTTCTTACTATTCATTTCATTGAGCAAATCATTTTGAGCTTTAAGTACTTGTTCTACTTGAGTGGTAACCATAGAAGCATGTTTGCTAACAAGTTTAAGTTCACCTCTAACATTAGCCATATAATCACCCAAGTGTTTAATCATATAAGCATTTTGTTTTAATTGTCTACCAAAATAAGCATTGAAATCTTCTTGCTTAACCATAAAGTTATCAAATTCATCCAAGCATTGGCTAGCAATTTTAGTAGGAGAGATTTCAGCTCTATCATATCTATAGAGAGATTTTACCTTTACTACCTGTGTCGGGTTATCAAGAGCATGAGGTTCTTCAATAGGTAATGGATTAAGATCATATGTTTCTTCAACATTGTCGGTGTACTAAAGTAGGGGTACCCTAGTATCCCGAACTTGTGCACGGGCAGTCGCAGCACCCCGCGGCAAGGCCTGCCAGGTGACCACCAAGGCCCTCTATGGTTCCTTTGGAGCCATTCAAGAACAAAGTATTTAAGCCAAGGAGACAAGTCCCCGGCAAGAGGAGCTTGCCGGGAAGGCCGCTCGAGGCACAAGACCCCGGCAAGAGGAGCTTGTCGGGAAGGCCAACCAGAGCATCTCAAAGAACTTGCCGCAACGCGCCACGCGTCCCGGCAGGACTCGGCGAGCGACAAGCTCCCGGACGCGGCAAGACAACGGCCGCGGCAAGGCACTTGCCGCGGCAAGCAACCACTATGTACCTGCGCTCCAGCTCACCCACCTACGTGTCGCTCCGGGACCCTTCCAGGCGTACGTGGCGGGAGGTTGTGCAGCCAGGGGTACACTATGGCATGCAGCGCTGACAAGATCGCCATCGTGGCAAGCGGTGACGCCCCTGACAGTCCCTTTTCTGCACCGTCTGGGCGACGTAGATAGGCATTTAATGCCTTTGTCCCCTGCCGTCAGGGTTAGGTATGATACACTGTGTAGGTAGCTGTACCTACCACAGCATGTTTCCATTTTGGCACTTACCTACGTTGCCACCTGTTGGAGACCCCTTGAACATATAAAAGGAGGCCCATGCACAACATAGAGGGGGATCGGCCCCCGGAGAGCGATCTGTGAGAGGAAAACAGAAGAACGCTCGGTCTCGTTAGCTGCTTGAGTGTACTGTAGCACTTAGCGCTCCCGAGCAGGAACTCAATACAATCCACAAAGCAGCAGTAGGAGTGTTATCTCTCCGGAGAGCTCCGAAGCTAGGTAAAAAACCCCTGTGTGCTTCGCCTCGATCCGCTCTTCGCGCGACCTCCGCCCCCCGCCGAACCGGGAAGGGGCTCCGTCCCCATAGGTGCTCGAGGAGCCAGAAAACCCCGGCATCTTTGGCGCGCCAGGTAGGGGGCGTCGAGGTTGTCTGAACCTGATCCGGCGTTCACGCGAGCTAAATCTTCATTGACATGCCGCCGAAGAAGAAAGCTTCGGAGGCGGCTGCGCCGTCCGCGTCGAATCCACCGCCGCCGGAGCAAACGGCCAGTGGGGAAGACGCCGGCGGAAGAACGGGCGTCGACGAGGGTGCCCATGGTGCCACCAAGTCCAAGGACAAGGCTGCGCTGCCCGTCGGGGGCGTAGCCGGCTCCCACGACGACCGGGCGTCCGTAGATGCACCGCGCCCATCTCAAGAGGCGCAGGACCGGCAGCGTCGTGGTACTCACGGTACCATACGCTCGCTGGACCCAAATCGAGTTGGCGGATCCCGGGATGCTCAAGGCCAACATGCACGCCAACGTGCTGGCGCGAGCGAGGCATGGTCGCCTGGACGGAATACTGCTCCTTCTAACATCGTTGGAAGTCCGAGCATATCCCGCTCCTCGCACCGTTCGCCACCGCTTCCCGCCACTCCAGCAGAAGCCTTGGCACGAGCTCAACTACTCCTAGACTTCCCTCCAACGCCAGACAAGATCGACGACTGGAGGGCCACCATTCAGAGTCTCATCGGCTTCGCCAGTGGCGACACTCCACGGTCGGCGACCACATCACAGCCGCGGCTGGCCAGCCAGGTGCGAGCCGATGGCGACAAAACCGGTGGGGGTGCAACCACCGTGCACTCTCCGCCCCGAAGGCCAAGATCGCCGAATCACCGGGTCCGCCACGACAGCGACTCCACTGCTTCATCAGATGCACGAACTCGTCGCGATCAGCGCCACGTTCTTCACGAACGATAGCAAGAAGACGCTCGTACCCGCATCGAGCGCCGAAGAGAAACGCGGCGTCAATCAGACCGACGCGCTGGCCCCGCTGTCGACATGCAAGCACCAGGGGAACCAGGCGACCTGCCGTATGCGGTAGGTTGCCCTGCGTTTACTCGTGAGTTGCGGCAAGTCCAGTGGCCCAGCACGAAGAATTTCAAGCCAGACGTACCAGAGAAGTATGACGGCAGGCTGCATCCGTCGGAGTTCCTCAGCATCTACACCATCGCGGTGCAGGCTGCAGGGGGGCGAGACGACAAGATCCTTGCCAACTACTTCCCTCTGGTGCTCAAGCCCAACGTCAGGTCCTGGCTCATGCACTTGCCGAAAAACTCCATATCTTCCTGGGCAGACCTATGCCATCAGTTTGTTGGCACCTTTACAGGCGGCCACAAACCTCATGGCCAGGAGAGTGATCTTCACCTGCTTGCCCAGAAGGAAGGGGAGCCTCTGCGAAGGTATATCCAGAGATTCAGCCAAGTGCAACGCAACATCCCAGACGTCCACCCTGCCGCGGTCATCAGTGTGTTCCACCAGAACGTGCGTAACCGCAGGATGCGGGAGGAGATGGCGATGTGCAAGATCAGAGACGTCAGTGAGCTGTATGCCTTGGCCAAAAGATGTGCACATGCTGAGGAAGGGAGGAAACTCCCCGAAGAGAACGCAGGAACAGGAGGATCTGGCAGCGATGATGCCACCCCGGCAAGCAAAAAACCGGCGGCGGAACAACAGGAAGAAGAAAGGCAAAGATGTGCTAGTTGCCGAGCGGTCCGGCAACGAAGGTGGCGCCAAGACAGCCAAGACTGGTAGCTCCGGCAAGGAGGTTGCCGCATGCGCCAACTGCGAGGCTGTGGCGGCCGCCGACAAGCAGGACGGCACCAACAAGCAGTACTGCAAGATTCACCGCACCAAAGGCAATGACCTCCAGAGCTGCAAGAAGGTCGAGCAGCTCATTGAGCTGCAAAAGGCCGAATACGAGCGACGCGACAAGGAAAAGGCCCAAGGAGGTGCTGGAGGATCCGGTACGAAGCGCACCGGCCGGGGGGGATGCCGCGGCAACGCCAAGCAGCGCCAAGGCGACAGACCTCCCCGTGGCCGCGACAAGGATGAAGATGACGACGACGATGAAGACATGGATGACGCCGAGACCAGCGAGCAGGAGTTCCAGAAAGCCACAGAAGTTTTGTGCATTGACGGTGGTGCTTCTCTGCATACTTCACACCGCCAACTCAAGCAGTGGGTGCGGGAAGTCAATGCAGCAGAACCACCCGTTGAGTCACGCAAGCTTCTGAAATGGTCCAGCACGCCTATCATCTTTGATATTGAGGACCACCCCGATCGCACAACTGTTGTCGGGTGTTTGCCGATGTTGGTCTCACCAACTATCCGCAACCTCAAGGTCACTAAGATGCTAGTTGACGGCGGGGCCGGCTTGAACCTGATCTCCTCCGCTGTGCTCCGGAGACTCCAAGTCCCTGACAGGGAGCTCGAAGAGACCAGCACGTTCCAAGGAATCAACCCGGGAAGGAGCAAGCCGAAGGGGAAGATCACGCTGCCGGTGACATTTGGCAGCGAGCTGAACTTCAGGACTGAGAGGATCACTTTCGACGTTGCCGATTTTCCATTGCCTTACAATGGAATTCTTGGCCGTCAAGCGCTCGCCAAGTTCATGGCAGCCTCTCACTACGCGTACAACATGCTGAAGATGCCAGGCCCGATAAGTGTCATCTCTGTACATGGCGACAAGAAAGACGCTCTTATCTGTGCTGACAAGATCTACCGGGAAGCAGCAACCGCCGCAGATCGCGAGACACTTGCCGCTGAAGCTCCCGGGGGAAAGAAGAAGACCAAGTCCGGCAAGAGCTTTGATGCCCACTCCGGCAAGCGCACCTCTTCGGAGTGCTGCGCTACCGTCGAGGACGCACCATCGAGCTCCACCGGCAAGTGTAAGAAGACGATGGAAGCTCCGCCAGCGACCAAGAAGGTGTCCGCCAAGGAGGACGGCACTGGTGGTACCTTCACCATCAGTGCCACTCTCGACCCTAAATAGGAAAGCGCGCTCGTTGCTTTCCTGCAGGCGAATGTCGATGTGTTTGCGTGGCAACCATCTGACATCCCCGGCGTTCCCAGGAAAGTAATTGAGCACCACCTTGCCGTCTGTCCTCATGCGCGGCCCGTCAAGCAGAGAGTCAGGAAACAAGCAGTGGAGCGCCAAGAATTCATCGCCGAAGAGATCAAGAAGTTGGAAGCAGTAGGCCTCGTCATAGGAGTGCTCCATCCCACGTGGTTGGCCAATCCTGTAGTCGTGCGCAAGGCAAACAGGAAATGGAGGCTTTGCATCGACTTCACCGATGTCAACAAAGCTTGTCCCAAGGACCCATTTCCCTTGCTGCGCATTGACCAGATTGTCGACTCCACAGCCGGATGCGACTTGCTTTCATTTCTTGACGCATACTCAGGATATCATCAGATCTTCATGGCAGAAGAGGATGAGGAGAAAACCGCGTTCATCACTCCATGTGGCACGTACTGTTTCATACGAATGCCTTTCGGTTTGAAGAATGCTGGTTCAACATTCGCAAGGGTAGCCCATACTGCTTTTGAGCCACAAATACACAGAAATGTGGAATCCTACATGGACGACATAGTGGTCAAGAGCAGGGACAAAGCAACTCTGATTCAAGATCTAGAAGAGACTTTTGCAAATCTATGCAAGATCAGCCTCAAGCTCAACCCCGAGAAGTGCGTGTTCGGAGTCCCGTCCGGCAAGCTTCTCGGATTCTTCGTGTCTCAGAGGGGTATTGAAGCCAATCTCGACAAGATCAAGGCCATTGAGCAGATTGAAGCACCGAAGCGCGTCAAGGATGTACGAAAACTTGCCGGCTGCGTGGTGGCTCTCAGCAGGTTTATCTCTAAGTCTGCTGAGCGCGCCCTGCCATTTTTCAAGATCTTGAAAAAGGCAGGTCCAATGAAATGGACCCCGGAAGCGGAGGCTGCGCTGCAGGACTTGAAGAGAAACCTGTCCTCCACTCCAATACTTGTCGCACCTAATCCACAAGAGAAGTTGCTGCTATATCTGGCGGCAACCAATCAAGTGATTAGTGCTGCGTTAGTAGCAGAAAGAGAGGCAGATGATGAGCCGGCGACCGCGGCAAGCACATCCAGCGACAAGCAGGAGGCTTCCCCGACAAGCTCTGGTCCCGACGAAGATGGATCTGCGCAGATGTGCGAAGGGATACAGAAGAAGAAAATGGTGCAGCGCCCAGTCTACTTTGTCAGTTCCCTTCTGCAGGGGGCTAGGTCAAGGTACTCTGGTGTGCAGAAGTTGCTTTTCGGCCTTCTCATGGCCTCGAGAAAGCTGCACCATTACTTCCAAGCACATGAGATCACAGTTGTCACTCGCTTTCCGCTGAAGAGGATACTGCAGAATCCAGAAGCAACAGGAAGGATTGTTGAGTGGGCACTGGAACTGTCAAGCTTTGGCCTCAAGTTTGAGAGCACTTCAACTATTCAGAGCAGAGCATTGGCAGAATTCATAGCAGAGTGGACGCCAACACCAGATGAAGAAATTCCAGAGACGAGCATCCCCGTCCAGGAGGCAAACAAAGAGTGGCTGATGTACTTTGATGGTGCCTTCTCGCTGCAAGGCGCCGGTGCTGGCGTGCTGCTTGTCACACCTACCGGAGAGCACCTCAAGGACATAGTCCAGATGCACTTTCCCAAGGAGCAAGCAACAAAAAATACTGCAGAGTATGAAGGATTGCTTGCCGGTCTCAGGATCGCGGCAGACCTTGGGATCAAGCAGCTCATTGTCAAGGGTGACTCACAGCTTGTCGTCCGCCAAGTGAACAAGAATTATCAGAGTCCGTTGATGGAAGCTTACGTTGATGAAGTGAGGAAGCTGGAAGATCTCTTTGTCGGCCTAAAGATGGAACATGTTCCAAGAGCTCAGAACGACATCGCTGACGGCCTGTCAAAGTGCGCGGCACTTAAGTTACCTATGGAACCAGGGATCTTTGTGCTCAAGCTGACTCAACCATCCGTGACGCCACCAACTGGACAGAGCAAGAAGAGGAAGTTGATTTCTGGTAACTATCTTCCGGCAGGGCTTCCCGAAGCCGCCGCCAAGAAGGTCCCCAAGATCAACGCCAAGAGTGCTGAGGAGCAGTCTGCTCCGACAAGCCCCAGGGTTTGTTTCGTTGTAGCAGACGCTCCCGACAAGTTTCGCTCCAGCAAGCTTGCCGGGGATCATCAAGCTCCGGCTAAATCGCAGGTTCTCGCCGTAGAAGCGGATGTTCCCGCAGCAGCAGATATGCCTTTAGTCCTTTTTGTCGAGTCACAGGCTCCAGCATGGGCACAGCAGATCGTTCGTTTCCTCCAGTCAGGAGAACTTCCCGATGAGCCAGAAGAAGCGGAAAGAGTAGCCCGGAAGTCAAGTATGTACTAGTTCGTCGACAACGCACTGTACAGAAGAAGACTCAACGGTGTGAAATTGAAGTGTATTCCCCGGGAAGATGGACAGAGGCTGTTGGTAGAGATACATGGAGGCATTTGTGGTCACCACATTGGCGCAAGAGCGCTTGCCAGCAAAGCTTTCCGGCAAGGCTTCTTTTGGCCGACAGCCCTCCAGGATGCAACTGCACAAGTAAGCAAGTGTGAAGCGTGCCAGTTCCATTCCAAGCAGATACACCAGCCAGCTCAAGCTCTCCAGACGATCACTTTATCCTGGCCATTTTCGGTCTGGGGGCTCGACATCCTCGGCCCCTTCCCCCGAGCAGTCGAGGGCTTTGAGTACTTGTACGTCGCAATCGACAAGTTCACAAAGTGGCCGGAAGTGGAACCAGTGAGGAAGGTGACAGCACAGTCAGCAGTCAAGTTCTTCAGGTCTATTGTT
Source organism: Aegilops umbellulata (assembly GCA_032464435.1). Classification (NCBI taxonomy): domain Eukaryota; kingdom Viridiplantae; phylum Streptophyta; class Magnoliopsida; order Poales; family Poaceae; genus Aegilops; species Aegilops umbellulata. The sequence goes on along the minus strand of CP136056.1, from coordinate 211,986,420 downwards.
TGCCGCTTCGGAATCCCTAACAGGATCATCACCGACAACTGTACACAATTCACGAGTCGCACCTTCATGCAGTACGTCCGAGACCTTGGCGCCAAGATCTGCTTCGCTTTTGTTGCTCACCCGAGGAGCAACGGTCAAGCAGAGAGGGCTAATGCTGAAGTGCTGCGTAGACTCAAGACTCAGACTTTCGACAGGCTGCACAAGTGCGGAAGAAACTGGATCGAGGAGCTGCCGGTGGTTCTTTGGTCGATCAGGACGACGCCAAATCGAGCCACTGGCCAGACACCTTTCGCTCTAGTCTATGGAGCAGAGGCAGTTATCCCCACGGAACTCGTATACGGGTCACCTCGAGTGCTCGCTTATGATGAGCTTGAGCAAGAGCAGCTGCGACAAGATGACGCGCTGCTCCTTGAGGAAGACCGTCTTCAGGCTGTTGTACGAGCTGCTCGATACCAGCAAGCTTTGCGTCGCTACCATAGCCGCAAAGTTAAAGCCAGAAGTCTCGAGGAAGGCGACCTTGTTCTTCGGCGCGTTCATTCCGCCAAGAATTCCAACAAGTTGACGCCGAAGTGGGAAGGCCCTTACCGGGTGAAGCGAGTCACTAGGCCTGGCGCTGTCCGCCTTGAGACCGAGGATGGCTTTCCGGTGAGCAACTCCTGGAACATCGAGCATCTTCGTAAGTTTTACCCGTAAGGCGCGGTTGTCGGACCCTGTCCAGCAACCACCATTTTGTACAAGTCTTGCCGTTGTTGCATGTAATCCTTTGTACAAAGCTAGGCGCAGACCCTGTGCATAAATAAAACTCACGTGCTCCGCACACCTTGTCAATTTCATGCCTTTCTGCATGAATTATCTGACACTTTGTGCAGCGAGCACCCTCGGTAAGCAATAACGAGCCATAAGGCTCCATATCATTATTTTCTCTACTTTCTTTCTTTTATCTTTCAAGGAAATTAAGGATCCTTCGCCCACAAGTTGACCGGGGGGAAGGGGAAGATAATGGTATGGACCCGGCGTCGTTCAGGAAAAATTTCGCCTTGCCGGGAAGCAAACGACAGAAAAGCTAAGTGCCAAAGTTTGAGCAATCAGATTTTTTTACTTTAAGTTATTTTCCTTGAACGACCATGCTTTGTATGGAAAACCTGTGCGCGGAGGAACCAGCTCGTGTCTAGTTGCGCCCTTACTTTATTTCGAGTTCGCTCAACAGTTTAAGTGTGCTGCGACTAGAGTCGCGCCCTTACTTTGTTTCGAGTTCACTCAGCAACTTAAGCGAGCTGCGACTAGTCACGACAAGGTTTCTTGTCGGTAACGGCACCGCCAGTAGGCTGCTGACGTCCCGCACTCAGCGCTCGCGGCAATGGTGCCTACGCCGGCAAGTTCCCTAAAAGCGTAGGGCAAAAACATACAAAGGAAGGAATCGAGTAAAGGGAGTAGCATTGCAATCATGACCTGAAACAAAGTTATATTATAAGATAGTTTGTCGCGGCTCTAATAGACTGTTTTCATAACATGACCAGCGACGACAAGAAAAGAAGAAAATAGGCGGCCTAGTCCGCGCGTTCGCCTTCAACCCTCTTGGTCCCGCTCACCTTGTCCACAATGGGTGCGACGAGGGTCTCGAGCTCCTCCAGATCAGCTTCCGGCGGCAGGGACCTGAGGATGTTAGTGAGGCGGAGGCTCGGGTTGCGGAAGGCCACCTTCATCAGCACCTTTTTGAGAGCTCCCGCGCAGATCTCGCGCGACTCGTCGGCCAGCTGCTTTGGGATCCTCTCCCGGAGTTGCTGGAGGGCCGTCGCCACGCCTTTGAAGAACAAGGTGAGCTTGGCGCTGGATGGGAGGCTACCGTCAGAGGAATACCCGAGATCCTCCACCCCCAGCAGCGCCAACTCCTTGTCGATGTCTGCGGCAGCATTCACAAGGCCCTCCGTCCACCGCTCCTACAGTAAGCCCGGCAAGCCTGAGGCGTAGGATCCGGGTGACGGCGATCCTTAGTCTGTCATCCTCCGGGGCCAGGCTACTCCAATCACTGCCGCGCACTACTGGGGTTTCGCGCAGAGCAGTAAACGGCTGCGGGTTCTCCTCAACGATCAGACACCAGTCCGCCCTCCACTCCTCCCACTTGCTGCGGAGCTCTCCCTCCAGATAAGCATCCTTCTTGCCAGCTTTCGAGATCCAAGCGATTCCGCCGGATAAAGGCTCTCCTTTCTCAACCCGAGGCGAAAAGAAATGGCGGAAAAGAGCTACGTTTGGATGGATCCCGACAAAGTTTTCGCAGAGATGTGCGAAAACTGCCATGGTCAGGACAGCATTGGGGGTGAAATCAAGAAGGTGGAGCCCGTAGGTGTTCATGACATCGCAAAAGAATTCTGAGAAGGGCGGGCAGAGCCCGCAGTAGAAGAACAAGGCAAAGAAGGGATACCCAGTGGGATACTTATCCCAAGCAGTGGCTGGGAGTACCTTCGTGCGCGGATGCGCTCACGTCCCCGTCGACCAGAAGAGGTAGAAGTCCTCCTTCAGCTCCGCCGCCTCAAGCCTCGGAGGGAAGATTGCCCGCTCCTTCCGCAGCGCCGCGAGCCGCTGCGCCTCGGCCGACTTCGCCTTCTCGGCTTTCGGAGCCATGGCGGGAATGGAGAGCGAGGACGGCGACGTTGGTCGTGCTGGTGGCGATGGGGGCGGGGTGCTGCTCTCCTTCGGCTTTGGGAAGAAGGGGAGTGGCGGAGATTCTCGAGGAGGGAATAGCAATGGGCAGATGGGCGAACTTCCCCTGTTCCCCCTGCTTATAAGGAGGGAGGGGGGCAGACGTTTCGCCTTTCTGAATAAAGGAACCACCCACGACCTCTCCCACGACGCCGCAATCGACGCGTGCCGTTCGGGGAGGACGCGGTGGATACGGAGCAAGGTGCGACGTGACCCAGGCCGCGCGTGCCCGTGCCCTGTTTTGGGCCTGGCCCAACAGCGCTCGGCACCGTGTGCGGCCCAGGCCTGGGGGCTCCTGTCGGTGTACTAAAGTAGGGGTACCCTAGTATCCCGAACTTGTGCACGGGCAGTCGCAGCACCCCGCGGCAAGGCCTGCCAGGTGACCACCAAGGCCCTCTATGGTTCCTTTGGAGCCATTCAAGAACAAAGTATTTAAGCCAAGGAGACAAGTCCCCGGCAAGAGGAGCTTCCCGGGAAGGCCGCTCGAGGCACAAGACCCCGGCAAGAGGAGCTTGCCGGGAAGGCCAACCAGAGCATCTCAAAGAACTTGCCGCAACGCGCCACGCGTCCCGGCAGGACTCGGCGAGCGACAAGCTCCCGGACGCGGCAAGACAACGGCCGCGGCAAGGCACTTGCTGCGGCAAGCAACCACTATGTACCTGCGCTCCAGCTCACCCACCTACGTGTCGCTCCGGGACTTTTCCAGGCGTACGTGGCGGGAGGTTGTGCAGCCAGGGGTACACTGTGGCATGCAGCGCTGACAAGATCGCCATCGTGGCAAGCGGTGGCGCCCCTGACGGTCCCTTTTCTGCACCGTCTAGGCGACGTAGATAGGCATTTAATGCCTTTGTACCCTGCCGTCAGGGTTAGGTATGATACACTGTGTAGGTAGCTATACCTACCACAGCATGTTTCCATTTTTGCCCTTACCTACGTTGCCACCTGTTGGAGACCCCTTGAACATATAAAAGGAGGCCCATGCTCAACGTAGAGGGGGATCGGCCCCCGGAGAGCGATCTCTGAGAGGAAAACAGAAGAACGCTCGGTCTCGTTAGCTGCTTGAGTGTACTGTAGCACTCAGCGCTCCCGAGCAAGAACTCAATACAATCCACAAAGTAGCAGTAGGAGTGTTATCTCTCCGGAGAGCTCCGAAGCTGGGTAAAAAAACCCTGTGTGCTTCGCCTCGATCCGCTCTTCGCGCGACCTCCGCCCCCTGCCGAACCGAGAAGGGGCTCCGTCCCCATAGGTGCTCGAGGAGCCAGAAAACCCCGGCAAACATGCGGTAAATTAAGACCATGTATTTCTTCAATAGGAGGTAAATTCTTAACATCTTCACCTTTAATACCTTTTTCTTTCATAGATTTCTTTGCCTCTTGCATATCTTCAGGACTGAGAAATAGAACACCTCTCTTCTTCGGAGTTGGTTTAAGAATAGGCTCGGGAATTGGCTTGGGAGCTGGCTCAGGAGCTGGCTCAGGAAGTGTCCAATTATTTTCATTTGTCAACATATTATTCAATAGAATTTAAGCTTCATCTTGCATTCTTTCCCTGAAAACAGAACCAACACAACTATCCAGGTAATCTCTGGAAGCATCGGTTAGTCCATTATAAAAGATATCAAGTATTTCATTTTCCTTAAGAGGATGATCAGGCAAAGCATTAAGTAACTTGAGAAGCCTCCCCCAAGCTTGTGGGAGACTCTCTTCTTCAATTTGCACGAAGTTGTATATTTCCCTCGAAGCAGCTTGTTTCTTATGAGCAGGGAAATATTTAGCAGAGAAGTAATAAATCATATCCTGGGGACTACGCACACAACCAGGATCAAGAGAATTAAACCATATCTTAGCATCACCCTTAACGAGAACGGAAATATTTTAAGGATGTGAAAGTAGCGAGATCTCTCATCATTAGTGAACAGGGTGTCTATATCATTTAATTTAGTATGATGTGCCACAACAGTTTCAGATTCATAGCCATGAAAAGAATCAGATTCAACCAAAGTTATTATATCAGGATCAACAGAGAATTCCTAATCCTTATCGGCAACACAGATAGGTGAAGTAGCAAAAGCAGGCTCGGGTTTCATTCTATCTTTAAGAGATTGCTTATTCCATTTAGCTAATAACCTCTTGAGCTCATATCTATCTTTGCAAGCTAAAATAGCTGCAGAAGCTTCCATATCAAAACCATAACCCTCAGGAATAACAGTCATATCTTCATCATCACTTTCATCAATATTCGACACAAGGGGAGCCAAAGAATATTCTTAAGTATTAGCAGTTGAGTTGTCAATTCAACCACACCTGGATAACTTAATATCTGCAGCAAAGTTTTTAGTATCAAAGTAATATGATAGTAGTGGTAACGGTAAAAAAGTAACGGTAGCAATAGTAATATTTATGGTGTTTTGTAGTGATTGTAACAGTGGCAACGGGAAAGTAAATAAGCGAGAACCAATATAGGAAAACTGTGTAGGCATTGGATCGATGATGGATAATTATGCCGGATGCGGTTCATCATGTAACAATCATAACATAGGGTGACACAGAACTAGCTCCAATTCATCAATGTAATGTAGGCATGTATTCCGAATATAGTCATACGTGCTTATGGAAAAGAACTTGCATGACATCTTTTGTCCTATCCTCCCGTGGCAGTGGGGTCCTAATGTAAACTAAGGGATATTAAGGCCTCCTTTTAATAGACTACTGGAACAAAGCATTAGCACATAGTGAATACATGAACTCCTCAAACTATGGTCATCACCGGGAGTGGTCCCGATTATTCTCACTTCGGGGTTGCCGGATCATAACACATAGTAGGTGACTATAGACTTGCAAGCTAGGATCAAGAACACACATATATTCATGAAAACATAATAGGTTCAGATCTAAAATCATGGCACTCGGGCCCTAGTGACAAGCATTTGTCGGCGTTCTGGGAACGGGGATCCCCAGACTTGCTTGCCTGCGGCGTGGCTAAAGTGGGGGCGCAGCGTGGCCCATATTCAGCAAGCTCACGCTCAAGACCCTCGCGAGGGGCCAAGCCTCACAGGGCGAACAACAGGAAGCCTCCTCAAGAGCGTCCTCATCAGGCAGGCTCGCGAGGAGGCGGAGAGATCAATGCAAGGGTACCTCGCGAGGATCCCATGACGCAAGCCATGCCGATCAAGGCTAGGCGGGTGCCGGCCTGGGCAGAGTCCTTGTTTCCCCTTTGGTGCAAAGGAGGCAAGCACAGGCCAAGGCATCAGGCAAAGGTTACCATTCAGGTGCAACGAGACCAAGACCAGCGAGACGGCCGGACGGAGGTCACCGTGGAGCCCAAGACGACGTCATCACCAGTGCTTTTGGCAGCCGAAGACCACCTTTGGTCAGGATAACTTGTACTAGATGTACCCTTCAAAATGGCCAAATGTTGGCGCCCTTCCCGCTCAATTATTCGGGAAGAGGCCCAGGGCCTCTATAAATAGAGCTAGCCACCATAGAGTAGAGGGGAGAGAGGGGATCAGGTCGGAGGGTTCGAATCAGATAGAGAGCCCAAGTAGAGCACACCGCACCAGCTATAGAACACCCCTCGTGAGGCTGTTCTTCCTTTGTACTGTTCATCATCAGCCCCAGAGGCAATCCACCACACCACACACTGGAGTAGGGTATTACACCACAACGGTGGCCCGAACCAGTATAAACCTCGTGTCTCTTGTGTTGTTCATCATTTTCTCTTAGTTCGCACGAGAGGATCGGACGTAGATCGGTAGGGGAGAGATCTCTGAGCGCACCCCAATGTTCGAACCACAAGGGTCTGCCGGAACCCGAAATCCAACATTTGGCGCGCCAGGTAGGGGTGTGCCGGAGTTCTTCCTTCCGCCGACCCACTCTCCGCCAACACCGCGTTCAGTCCCCATGGCGGACAACGCGCCGCCCGCTCCGGCAGCAGACGCCAGCGCTGGGGCCAGGGGGCTCCCGGCCTTGGCCCCCACCTTGTGACAAGTGCAGTGGCCGCACAAGTTCAAGCCCGAGATGCCACCGCGCTACAACGGTGCGGCAGACCCGCTGGTTTTCCTACTGGCGTACGAGGAGGCCGTCTTCAGAGCCGGGGGTGACGACCGGGTGATGGCCAACTGGTTACCCATGGCCCTCACCGGTGTCCCGCGCATGTGGCTCTTCCACCTACCGATGGCTTCTATGACCTCTTGGGAAGAGCTACGCAACCTCTTCCTCACCCGTTTCGCCGCGCCAGCGCCGCCCATCGATGCGGCCCTCCTGGGTGGCTCCCAAGGACCGCTCTCGAGCCACCACATCAAGTCGTTCACCCGCCAGATCAGCGCCACCTCGAAGCATCAAGAAGCCCCCCTGCCCGGGCTGGGCGGCGCCCGAGGCCGATCTGACTTTCGACTCGGCTGATCACCCCTTCAATCCCTCTGGTTCGGGCGTGCTCCCGATGCTGTGCGCCCCCACCATCTGCCAAGTGGTCGTCACCAGGACCCTCATCGATGGTGGCGCCGGCCTCAACGTGCTCTCGGTGGAGGTCTTCAGCGTCCTGCACGTACCACCAGAGCGGCTCCAGCCCAGCAGGCCCTTCTCAGGCGTCGGAGCCGGCTCCACCGCTTCCTTGGGGCAGATCCGCCTCCCAGTGACCTTCGGCACCTACGATAACTTCCGCACAGAGCTGATCGACTTCGACATCGCCCCCATCGGCCTCCCCTACAACGCCATCCTTGGCTACCCGGCCTTGGCCCGGTTCATGGCGGCAACTCACCGAGCGTACAACCTCATGAAGATGCCCAGGAGCAGTGGCGTCCTTACCGTGTCAGGGGATACAAGGGATGCACTGCAGGTGCTCCAGCTCGTCTTCAGGGCGACCGCGGTGGCGCAGCCCACCAGCACCGACGCCCTCGAGCCCAAGGGGGCTGCGCGAGCTAAAAAGAAGCGGCTGTTCACCCAGGACAAGGCGGAAACCAAGCAAGTACCGGTCGACGAGGACGGGTCCACCGACGCCACCTTCACCATAGGAGCCAATCTCGAGCCCGAATAGGAAAAGGCCCTGATCGGATTCCTGCGCGCGAACAAGAAGGTGTTCGCATGGGAACCTGATCAATTAGCAGGAGTCCCGAGAGGTGTGATCGAGCATCACCTCAACGTGTGCCCCAACGTATGCCTTGTGAAGCAGAAGGCAAGGAGGCAGTCCACTGAGAAACATTATTTCATCGTTCAAGAGACCCAGAAACTGGAAGCGGCAGGGGTCATCCGCGAGGTCCGCTACCCCGATTGGCTGGCTAATCCCGTTGTCGTGCCAAAGAAGGGGGGAGGAGCGCATGTGTGTCGACTTCACCAACCTCAACAAAGCCTGCCCGCAGGACCCATTTTCGCTCCCCCGCATTGACCAGATAGTCGACTCCACCGCAGAATGTGACCTGTTGTGCTTTCTGGATGCCTTCTCAGGCTATCTCCAGATCAAGATGGCGGTGGAAGATGTGGAGAAGACGGCCTTCCTAACCCCGTGTGGGGTGTACTGCTATACGTGCATGCCATTTGGGTTGCGCAACGCAGGCGCAACCTTTCAGCGGCTGATGCACATCGCCTTAGGCCGGCAGCTCGGGAGGAACGCTGAGGCTTACGTCGATGACATCGTGGTGAAGTCTCGGGAGGCAAAAACCCTGATACAGGACCTGGAGGAAACCTTTGCGAGCCTCAGTGAAGTGGATCTACGGCTCAACCCGGAGAAGTGGATCTACGGCTCAACACGTTTTGTCGTGTCACACAGGGGCATCGAGGCCAACCCGGAGAAGGTCAAGGCGCTCGAGGACATGAGCCCGCCATTGACCCTCAGAGAAATGCAGAAGCTCACCGGGCGCGTGACTGCGTTGGGGCGCTTCATCTCCAAGCTGGGGGAACGAGCGCTGCCCTTCTTCAAGCTGATGAAGAAGAAAGGCCCCTTCGAATGGACTGAAGAGGCCGACAAGGCGTTCCAAGAACTCAAGAGGTACCTTACCAGCCCACCGGTGATGGTAGCCCCTCGCCCTTAGGAGCCCCTGGTGCTCTACCTTGCGGCCACGCCCTACTCCGCTAGCACAACTCTGGTGGAGGTCAGGGAGGAGCGCCGGGCCAAGGCCGCATTGACTGACCAGGCTGAAGCAGAGCGAGGCCAGGAGGGCCTCGCGAGGACCGCGACCACAGCCAGGGAGGGGCAGCCGCAGTAGGAGGGCGCACCCGGGGTAGGGGAGGCCCCTCCGGACGACCAAGAGCTGGGGGCTCTGTTGCCTCAAGAGACGCCTCGACCCCTGGAGGACACAAGCTGCGTGAGCACCCTCAACCTCGTCGAGCATCCAGTATATTTCATCAGCACGGTGCTACGGGACGCGAGGGCGCGGTACCCCATGCCTCAAAAGCTCCTCCTCGCGCTATTGGTGGCCTCACGCAAGCTGCGGCACTACTTCCAAGGCCACCCCATCAAGGTCGTATCGGCATACCCCTTGGAGAGGATACTCAGGAGCCCCAACTCAGCTGGGAGGGTCACTGAATGGAACATCAAACTACAAGCATTTCAGCTGGAATTCAGTACAACTAGAGTCATCAAGGGAGCCGCACTTGAAGATTTCGTGGCAGAATGGACAGAAGCACCGGGTCTCGAGGCAGGCGAAGACCGATCACTCTCCCCAGGAAGTGAAGCACCGGACGGTTGGGTCATGTACTTCGATGGGGCGTTCTCCCGACACGGCGCGGGAGCTGGAGCGGTGCTCGTGTCCCCTGTTGGAAATATGCCCTAGAGGCAATAATAAATTGATTATTATTATATTTCCTTGTTCATGATAATCGTCTATTATCCATGCTAGAATTGTATTGATAGGAAACTCAGATACATGTGTGGATACATAGACAACACCATGTCCCTAGTAAGCCTCTAGTTGACTAGATCGTTGATCAATAGATGGTTACGGTTTCCTGACCATGGACATTGGATGTCGTTGATAACGGGATCACATCATTAGGAGAATGATGTGATGGACAAGACCCAATCCTAAGCCTAGCACAAGATCATGTAGTTCGTATGCTAAAGCTTTTCTAATGTCAAGTATCGTTTCCTTAGACCATGAGATTGTGCAACTCCCGGATACCGTAGGAGTGCTTTGGGTGTGCCAAACGTCACAACGTAACTAGGTGGCTATAAAGGTACACTACAGGTATCTCCAAAAGTGTCTGTTGGGTTGGCACGAATCGAGACTGGGATTTGTCACTCCGTGTGACGGAGAGGTATCTCTGGGCCCACTCGGTAGGACATCATCATAATGTGCACAATGTGATCAAGGAGTTGATCACGGGATGATGTGTTACGGAACGAGTAAAGAGACTTGCCGGTAACGAGATTGAACAAGGTATCGGGATACCGACGATCGAATCTCGGGCAAGTACTATACCGCTGGACAAAGGGAATTGTATACGGGATTGATCGAATCCTTGACATCGTGGTTCATCCGATGAGATCATCATGGAACATGTGGGAACCAACATGGGTATCCAGATCCCGCTGTTGGTTATTGACCGGAGAACGTCTCGGTCATGTCTGCATGTCTCCCGAACCCGTAGGGTCTACACACTTAAGGTTCGATGACGCTAGGGTTATAAAGGAAGCTTGTATGTGGTTACCGAATGTTGTTCGGAGTCCCGGATGAGATCCCGGACATCACGAGGAGTTCCGGAATGGTCTGGAGGTAAAGATTTATATATGGGAAGTCCTGTTTTGGTTGCCGGAAAGTTTCAGGGTTTATCGGTAGTGTACCGGGACCACCGGATGTGTCCGGGGGTCCACCAAGTGGGGCCACAAGCCCCGGAGGCTTGCATGGGCCAAATGTGGGAGGGGACCAGCCCCAGGTGGGCTAGTGCGCCCCCCACAAGTGCCCAAGGCGCAAGGGAGAGAAGTGGGGACAAACCCTAAGGGCAGATGGGCCCTAAGGCCCATACTCCCTGCGCCTCCCTCTCCTCCCCCTCTTGGCCGCCCCCCTCAATCCCATCTAGGGCTGCCGCCCCTCTAGGGGTGGGAACCCTAGAGGGGGCGCACCCTCCTCCCCTTCCCCTATAAATATGAGGCCTAGGGGCTGCCCAACATACGCGATCTGATCTCTCCCTGTTGGTGCAGCCCTGCCTCTCTCCTCCTCATATCTCGCGGTGCTTGGCGAAGCCTTGAAGGATTGCCACGCTCCACCACCACCACGCCGTTGTGCTGCTGCTGGATGGAGTCTTACTCAACCTCTCCCTCTCTCCTTGCTGGATCAAGGCATGGGAGACGTCACCGGGCTGTACGTGTGTTGAACGCGGAGGTGCCGTCCGTTCGGCACTTGGTCATCGGTGATTTGGATCACGACGAGTATGACTCCATCAACCCCGTTCACTTGAACGCTTCCGCTTAGCGATCTACAAGGGTATGTAGATGCACTCTATTTCCCCTCGTTGCTGGTTTCTCCATAGATAGATCTTGGTGACAAGTAGGAAAATTTTAAATTTCTACTACGTTCCCCAACAGTGGCATCATGAGCTAGGTCTATTGCGTAGATTCTTTGCACGAGTAGAACACAAAGTAGTTGTGGGCGTTGATTTTGTTCAATATGCTTACCGTTACTAGTCAATCTTGATTCGGCGGCATGGCGGGATGAAGCGGCCCGGACCGACCTTACACGTACACTTATGTGAGATAGGTTCCACCGACTGACATGCACTAGTTGCATAAGGTGGCTAACGGGTGCCAGTCTCTCCCACTTTAGTCGGATCGAATTCGATGAAAAGGGTCCTTATGAAGGGTAAATAGCAATTGACATATCACGTTGTGGTTTTGCGTAGGTAAGAAACGTTCTTGCTAGAAACCCATAGCAGCCACGTAAAACATGCAAACAACAATTAGAGGACGTCTAACTTGTTTTTGCAGGGTATGCCATGTGATGTGATATGGCCAAAAGGATGTGATGAATGATATATGTGATGTATGAGATTGATCATGTTCTTGTAATAGGAATCACGACTTGCATGTCGATGAGTATGACAACCAGCAGGAGCCATAGGAGTTGTCTTTAATTTATTTATGACCTGCGTGTCAACATAAACGTCATGTAATTACTTTACTTTATTGCTAACTGTTAGCCATAGTAGTAGAAGTAATAGTTGGCGAGACAACTTCATGAAGACACGATGATGGAGATCATGATGATGGAGATCATGGTGTCATGCCAGTGACGACGATGATCATGGAGCCCCGAAGATGGAGATCAAAAGGAGCAAAGTGATGATGGCAATATCATGTCACTATTTGATTGCATGTGATGTTTATCATGTTTTTGCATATTATTTGCTTAGAACGACGGTAGTAAATAAGATGATCCCTCATTAAAATTTCAAGAAAGTGTTCCCCCTAACTGTGCACCGTTGTGAAAGTTCGTCGTTTCGAAGCACCACGTGATGATCGGGTGTGATAGATTCTTACGTTCACATACAACGGGTGTAAGCCAGATTTACACACGCGAAACACTTAGGTTGACTTGACGAGCCTAGCATGTACAGACATGGCCTCGGAACACAAGAGACTGAATGGTCGAGCATGAGTCGTATGGTAGATACGATCAACATGAAGCTGTTCACCGATGATGACTAGTCCGTCTCACGTGATGATCGGACACGGCCTAGTTGACTCGGATCATGTAATCACTTGGATGACTAGAGGGATGTCTATCTGAGTGGGAGTTCATAAGATGAACTTAATTATCCTGAACATAGTCAAAAGATCTTTGCAAATTATGTCGTAAGCTCGCGCTTTAGTTCTACTGTTTTAGATATGTTCCTAGAGAAAATATAGTTGAAAGTTGATAGTAGCAATTATGCGGACAGTAGAAGGCTTGTGTCCTTAATACACCGCTCGGTGTGCTGGACCTCGAACGTGGTCTGTGGATGTTGCGAACATCTGACATACACGTTTTAATGACTACATGATAGTTCGTTAATGATAAACGGTTTAGAATTGAGGCACCGAAGACATTTTGAAATGTCGCGGAACATATGAGATGTTTCGAGGGCTGAAATTGGGATTTCAGGCTCGTGCCCACGTCAAGAGGTATAAGACCTCCGACGATTTTCTTGGCCTGCAAACTAAGGGAGAAAAGCTCAATCGTTGAGCTTGTGCTCAGATTGTCTAAGTACAACAATCACTTGAATCGAGTGGGAGTTGATCTTCCAGATAAGATAGTGATGTTTCTCCAAAGTCATTGCCACCAAGCTGCTAGAGCTTCGTGATGAACTATAACATATCAGTGATAGTTATGATGATCCTTGAGATATTCGCGATGCTTGACACCGCGAAAGTAGAAATCAAGAAGGAGCATCAATTATTGATGGTTAGTGAAACCACTAGTTTCAAGAAGGGCAAGGGCAAGAAGGGATCCTTCATGAAAACGGCAAATCAGCTGCTGCTCTAGTGGAGAAACCCAAGGTTGAACCCAAACCCGAGACTAAGTGCTTCTGTAATGAGGAGAACAGCTACTGGAGCAGAATTACCCTAGATACTTGGTAGATGAGAAGGCTGTCGATAGAAGTATATTGGATATACATTATGTGAATGTGTACTTTACTAGTACTCCTAGTAGCATCAGGGTATTAGATACCGGTTCGGTTGCTAAGTGTTAGTAACTCGAAATAAAAGCTACGGAATAAACGGAGACTAGCTAAAGGTGAGCTGACGAGATGTGTTGGAAGTGTTTCCAAGGTTGATGTAATCAAGCACCGCACGCTCCCTCTACCATCGAGATTGGTGTTAAACCTAAATAATTGTTATTTGGTGTTTGCGTTGAGCATAGACTTGATTGGATTATGTCTATCGCGATACGATTATTCATTTAAGGAGAATAATTGTTACTCTATTTATTTGAATAATTCCTTCAATGGTCTTGCACCTAAAATGAATGGTTTATTGAATCTCGATCATAGTGATACACATGTTCATGCCAAAAGATATAAGATAGTAATGATAGTACCACCTACTTGTGGCACTACCATGTAAGTCATATTGGTATAAAACGCATGAAGAAGCTCCATGTTGATGGATCTTTGGACTCACTCATTTTGAAAAGGATTGAGACATGTGAACCATGTCTATTGGTATATACGCATGAAGAAACTCCATGCAGATGGACCTTTTGGACTCACTTGATTTTGAATCGCTTGAGACATGCAGATCATACCACATGGGCAAGATGACTGAAACCTTCGGTTTCAGTAAAATGGAACAAGAAAGCAACTTGTTGGAAGTAACACATTTTGATGTGTGCAGTCTAATGAGTGCTGAGGCACGCAGTGGATATCGTTATGCTCTTACTTCACAGATGATTTGAGTAGATACTGAGCATATTTACTTGATGAAACACAAGACTGAATTATTGAATGGTTCAAGTAATTTCAGAATGAAGTTGAATATCGTCGTGACAAGAGGATAAAATATCTATGATATGATCATAGAGATGAATATCTGAGTTGCGAGTTTGGTACACAATTGAGACATTGTGGAAATTGTTTCACGACTAGTATCGCCTGGAACACCATAGTGTGATGGTGTGTCCGAACATCATAACTTCACCCTATTGGATATGATGCAAACCATGATGTCTCGTATCGAATTACCACTATCGTTCATGGGTTAGGCATTAGAGACAACCGCACTCACTTTAAATAGGGCACCACGCAAATCCGTCGAGACAACACCGTATGAACTGTGGTTTAGAGAAACCTAAGCTGTTGTTTCTTAAAAGTTTGGGGTCACGACGCTTATGTGAAAAAGTTTCAGGCTGATAAGCTCGAACCCAAAGCGGATAAATGCATCTTCATAGGACACCCAAAACAGTTGGGTATACCTCCTGTCTCAGATCCGAAAGCAATAGGGGTTGTTTCTCAAATCGGGTCCTTTCTCAAGGAAAAGTTTCTCTCGAAAGAATTGAGTGGGAGGATGGTGGAGACTTGATGAGGTTATTGAACCGTCACTTCAACTAGTGTGTAGCAGGGCACAGGAGTTGTTCCTATGGCACCTACACCAATTGAAGTGGAAGCTTATGATAGTGATCATGAGACTTCGAATCAAGTCACTCCCAAACCTCATAGGATGACAAGGATGCGTGCTACTTCAGAGTGGTACGTAATCCTGTCTTGGAAGTCATGTTGCTAGACAACAATGAACCTACGAGCTATGGAGAAGCGATGGTGGGCCCGGATTCTGATTAATGGCTCGAGGCCATAAAATCCGAGAAAGGATCCATGTATGAAAACAAAGTGTAGACTTTGGCAGAACGGGTCGATGGTCGTGAGGCTGTTGAGTACAGATGGATTTTAAAAGGAAGACGGACAATGATGGTAAATGTCACCATTAAGAAAGCTCGACTTGTCGTTAAGATGTTTCCCGACAAGTTCAAGGAGTTGACTACGATGAGATTTTCTCACTCGTAGCGATACTAAGAGTCTGTTGGAATTATGTTAGCAATTACTGCATTATTTATGAAATTGTGCAGATAGGATATCAAAACATTGTTTCCTCGACGATTTTCTTGAGGAAAGGTTGTATGTGATACAACCAGAAGATTTTTGTCAATCCTGAAAGATGCTAACAAGTATGCAAAGCTCCAGCAATCCTTCTAAGGACTAGAGTAAGCATCTCGGAGTTGGAATGTACACTTTGATGAGATGATCAAAGATTTGGGTTTATACAAAGTTTATGAGAAACTTGTATTTCCAAAGAAGTGAGTGGGAGCACTATAGAATTTCTGATGAGTGTATGTTGTTGACATATTGTTGATCAGAAATGATGTAGAATTTCTGGAAAGCATATAGGGTTATTTGAAAAGTGTTTTTCAATGGAAAACCTGGATTAAGCTACTTGAACATTGAGCATCAAGATCTATAAGAATAGATCAAAATCACTTAATAGTACTTTCAAACGAACACATACCATGACAAGATTTTGAAGTAGTTCAAAATAGATCAGCAAAGAAGGAGTTGTCGGCTGTGTTACAAGGTGTGAGTATTGAGCAAGACTCAAGACATGACCACGGCAGAATAGAGAGAAAGGACGAAGGTCGTCCCCTATGATTTAGTCGTAGGCTCTAAAGTACGCTATGTTATGTACCGCACTTGAATTGTGCCAAACCATGAGTCAGTCAAGGGGTACAAGTGTGATCTAGAAATGGATCACAGGACAGTGGTCAAAGTTATCCTTAGTAACTAGTGGACTAAGGAATTTTCTTGATTATGGAGGTGGTAAAAGAGTTTGTCATAAAGGGTTACGCCGATGCAAGCTTTGACACTAATCCAGATTATTCTGAGTAGTAAACTGGATTCGTATAGTAGAACAGTTCTTTGGAATAGCACCAAATAGAGCGTGGTAACTGCATCTAGGAGATGACATAGATGTTTGTAAAGCACACACGGATCTGAAAGGTTCAGACCCGTTGACTATAACCTCTCTCACAAGCATAACATGATCAAACCCAGAACTCTTGGGTGTTAGTCACATAGGGATGTGACCTTGAGTGTTAATCACATATCGATGTGAACTAGATTATTGACTCTAGTGCAAGTGGGAGACTGTTGGAAATATGCCCTAGAGGCAATAATAAATTGATTATTATTATATTTCCTTGTTCATGATAATCGTTTATTATCCATGCTAGAATTGTATTGATAGGAAACTCAGATACATGTGTGGATACATAGACAACACCATGTCCCTAGTAAGCCTCTAGTTGACTAGCTCGTTGATCAATAGATGGTTATGGTTTCCTGACCATGGACATTGGATGTCGTTGATAACGGGATCACATCATTAGGAGAATGATATGATGGACAAGACCCAATCCTAAGCCTAGCACAAGATCATGTAGTTCGTATGCTAAAGCTTTTCTAATGTCAAGTATCGTTTCCTTAGACCATGAGATTGTGCAACTCCCGGATACCGTAGGAGTGCTTTGGGTGTGCCAAACGTCACAACGTAATTGGGTGGCTATAAAGGTACACTACAGGTATCTCCGAAAGTGTCTGTTGGGTTGGCACGAATCGAGACTGGGATTTGTCACTCCGTGTGACGGAGAGGTATCTCTGGGCCCACTCAGTAGGACATCATCATAATGTGGACAATGTGATCAAGGAGTTGATCATGGGATGATGTGTTACGGAACGAGTAAAGAGACTTGCCGGTAACGAGATTGAACAAGGTATCGGGATACCGACGATCGAATCTCGGGCAAGTACTATACCGCTGGACAAAGGGAATTGTATACGGGATTGATCGAATCCTCGACATCGTGGTTCATCCGATGAGATCATCGTGGAACATGTGGGAACCAACATGGGTATCCAGATCCCGCTGTTGGTTATTGACCGGAGAACGTCTCGGTCATGTCTGCATGTCTCCCGAACCCGTAGGGTCTACACACTTAAGGTTCGATGACGCTAGGGTTATAAAGGAAGCCTGTATGTGGTTACCGAATGTTGTTCGGAGTCCCGGATGAGATCCCGGACATCATGAGGAGTTCTGGAATAGTCCGAAGGTAAAGATTTATATATGGGAAGTCCTGTTTTGGTTGCCGGAAAAGTTTCAGGGTTTATCGGTAGTGTACCAGGACCACCGGAGGTGTCCGGGGGTCCACCAAGTGGGGCCACAAGCCCCGGAGGCTTGCGTGGGCCAAATGTTGGAGGGGATCAGCCCCAGGTGGGCTGGTGCGCCCCCCCACAAGTGCCCAAGGCGCAAGGGAGAGAAGAGGGGACAAACCCTAAGGGCAGATGGGCCCTAAGGCCCATACTCCCTGCGCCTCCCTCTCCTCCCCCTCTTGGCCGCCCCCCTCAATCCCATCTAGGGCTGCCGCCCCTCTAGGGGTGGGAACCCTAGAGGGGGCGCACCCTCCTCCCCTTCCCCTATAAATATGAGGCCTAGGGGCTGCCCAACATACGCGATCTGATCTCTCCCTGTTGGTGCAGCCCTGCCTCTCTCCTCCTCATATCACGCGGTGCTTGGCGAAGCCCTGCAGGATTGCCACGCTCCACCACCACCACGCCGTTGTGCTGCTGCTGGATGGAGTCTTCCTCAACCTCTCCCTCTCTCCTTGCTGGATCAAGGCATGGGAGACGTCACCGGGCTGTACGTGTGTTGAACGCGGAGGTGCCGTCCGTTCGGCACTTGGTCATCGGTGATTTGGATCACGACGAGTACGACTCCATCAACCCCGTTCACTTGAACGCTTACGCTTAGCGATCTACAAGGGTATGTAGATGCACTCTCTTTCCCCTCGTTGCTGGTTTCTCCATAGATAGATCTTGGTGACACGCAGGAAAATTTTAAATTTCTGCTACATTCCCCAACATCCCCTACTTAGGACAAGCACTACTACGCCGTGCAACTCTGCTTCCAGCATGGAGAGAAAGTCTCCAACAACATAGCAGAGTACAAAGGCCTGATAGCAGGCTTGAAAGCCGCGATTGCCTTAGGGGTAAAGCGCCTCGCCATCAAGGGCGATTCACAAGTCCTCGTCAACTTCTCCAACAAGATATACGAGCCAAAGGACGAGCACATGGAAGCTTACCTCGCTGAAGTCCGCAGGATGGAGAAACAGTTCTGGGGGCTGGAGCTGCAGCATGTGCCTCACGGCACCAATCAGGAGGCTGACGACATCACCAGGAGGGCGTCTAGGCGGCTGCCGCAGGAACCTGGCGTCTTTGAGGAGCGGCTCTTCAAGCCCTCGGCGGTGCCGTCACTGTCGGGCACGACGCAACCAAGGGAGGAGCCTCCTCAGCCGCCTGCCTCGGGAGCTCCGGTCTGCAGCCCGGCCTCAGGGGCACGCCTGCTCCTGGCGCTGGAGCCTCAGGAGGGATGTTGGATCCCAGAGCTCAAGGACTACCTGATGCAAGGGATTCTGCCGGAGAACGAGGAGGAGGCGGAGCGTGTGGCACGGCAGGCCACGGCTTATTGCATCTAGGATGGCGAACTCAACACGAAGCGGCCAAATGACGTGTCCCTGCGTTGCATTTCCAGGGAGCAAGGAAGGGAACTGCTGGCGGACATACACAGCGGAGACTGCGGGCACCACTCGTCGTCACGAACCCTCGTCGGCAAGGCGTTCCGCAGCGGGTTCTATTGGCCCACAGCACTCAACGACGCCGTTGAGCTGGTGAAGGCTTGCGGGGCCTGCCAGTTTCACACTAGACAGATCCATCAGCCTGTGGGAGGGTCTGCAGACCATACCCCTCTCATGGCTGTTCGCAGTTTGGGGGTTGGACATTCTGGGCCCGTTCCCTCGAGCGCCAGGGGGATATCGCTACCTCTACGTCGTTGTGGACAAGTTCACCAAGTGGGCTGAGGTGGAAGCTGTCCGCACAATCCCGGCAGGCTCGGCAGTCAAGTTCATCAAGGGCCTCGTGAGCCGGTTTGGGGTGCCTAACCGCATCATCACCGACAACAGTTCGCAGTTCACCAGTAATCTCTTCAAAACGTACTGTGCTAACCTTGGAACGCAGACATGCTACGCTTCATAAGCATACCCCCGGAGCAATGGCCAGGCTGAACGAGCCAACACTAAGGTCCTGAGGGGCCTCAAGGCTAGGACCTTCAAGAAGAAGCTGGAGGCCTGTGGCAGGGGCTGGTACGATGAGCTCCA
Source organism: Aegilops umbellulata (assembly GCA_032464435.1). Lineage (NCBI taxonomy): Eukaryota > Viridiplantae > Streptophyta > Magnoliopsida > Poales > Poaceae > Aegilops > Aegilops umbellulata. The sequence continues at coordinate 211,967,063 of CP136056.1, read as the reverse complement.
GTCCGTGTTGTGGTCAATCCGCACGACAGCGACCAAGGCGACTGGCGAGACCCCGTTCTTCCTCGTCTACGGAGCAGAGGCTGTTCTCCCTCACGAGGTCAGGCGTCGCTCCGCACGGGTCCTGGCATTCGACGAGGCTCAGCAGGACGCCATGCGGGGGACGGATCTCGTGCTGGGGGAGGAACACCGTCGGTAAGCCGCACTGCGAGCGGCAAGGTATCCACAGGCGCTATGACGATACCACTGTCGCAACATCCACCCCAGGACCCTTGAGGTAGGGGATCTCGTGCTCAGACGGGTTCTCTCTGGGGAGGGGCTACACAAGCTCTCTCCTATGTGGGAGGGCCCGTTCAAGGTTGTTCATGTTTTCAGGCCTGGCTTCGCGCGCTTGGAGACTCCGGAGGGAGTACCCATCCCGAACTCATAGAACATTCAACATCTCCGTAGGTTCTACCCCTGAGCGAGGCCTAGCGCCTAGGAAAGGCCCGGTGCCTGTGAAGAAGGCCAATGCCTGTGAAGTTTTCGCATTTTGGGAAAGGCCCGGTGCCTGTGAAGAAGGCCAATGCCTGTGAAGTTATCGCGTTTAGGGAAAGACCCGGTGCCTGTGAAGAAGGCCAATGCCTGTGAAGTTATCGCGTTTAGGGAAAGGCCCGGTGCCTGTGAAGAAGGCCAATGCCTGTGAAGTTATCTCCTTCTCGGGAAGGCCCAGTGCCTGTGAAGAAGGCCAATGCCTGTGAAGTTATCGCGTTTAATGAAATGCCCGATGCCTGTGAAGAAGGCAAACGCCTATGAAGCTCGCCGCCCGTGACACTCTCACATAATAATGAGTGGGGCTGTACACGCCCCGGAGTCTCCGGAGTGCCGCCCATGGGCCTCGGGGGCTCCCGCCCACGCCCAATGGCAGCACTTAGCTCCGCGCTGGTGAGAAGACGTCGAAGACTAGAATAGGTGCCGGACGCGGCTTTTTCATTTGCTTTCTGCAGTTGGCGTGTTTATTCCCGTTTGAACTCTTATTGGAGTTGTTGGCATTTCTGGCTTGTGACTCTCTGTCTTTTTCATCCACTCGCCTCGTTTTCTCTCGCACAAGTCTCGCGAGGGATGTTCGCGGGTGCCCTCGCGAGCGTCTTCTGCCCTGTCTGAGTCCTCTGTGGGAGCACCCCTCCCCGTCCATGCCTCACGGGCATCGCGACACGAACGCGAGACCTAGGCTGATCGCCCGCTGCCGGGACCAAAGGTTACCCCCCTAACTAATCCTTGCAGGGCATGAAGTGCACGGCGAGGCCTCAGCCTCGGGAGGCGAGGGCCGCGTCAAGCTCCACCAAGCTCAAATGACTCCCGCACATGGACACGCAGCACGGAAACATAGTACAGAAATGGCAAAAGCAACATGACGCTTGACAGCAACAGTTCTAACACGCCCCCACGGGGCCCTGTACTACCTTCTTCTTACGCAGGAAAGGAAGGAAACAAAATGGACACGACCAGTCCAACACCAACCTACAACAAAGGCTTGAGCTGCTCCTGGGGCTCACGCGGACGCCTCCTCTCACTTCACCAGGGCGCGGCAGCGGGTGGACCCGCTGCCTTCACCCAGGCGGACGCGACGGCACGGGGGCTGGTCGCGGCCACCACTGGAGGAGCGACTGCTTGAGGGAGAGTCGCCAAAACTTGACGAGCCCCGAGCACCGCCATCGGCACGCCTGGCGCTGTCTTCATCCTGGTCGGTGCCGGGGGTGGGCAGGCGGCCGTGGTCATCATCTTCGGGGCAACACCCAGCGCGGCGACCATCTTCCCCAAACACCCTCACGTAGAGGGTGGCGTCGCCATCGAACTTGAAGTGCAGGGTGCACCGCAAGCTCAGGCCGCGCGCGCGGGCAAACGTTTGCCAACCGCGAGCCAGGGCCCCATTTCCGGAAGGGGAGACCTCCAGCGAAGCCCAGAAGGCCCTGCTGCAGCAACCATCCACCTGGAGCCAGAAGCCGCACCGGGCGCTGGCCGGCACCTCACCTGCGAAGAAGCGGGGGAGCTGGAGCCAGGTGCTGGTCGGGTCCGCCGACCACACGACGAACTCCGGCAGCACCTCCGCCGAGCGAAAGCGCGGCCTGGGGTGCCGCGCGGTCACGACATGCCTCCCCTCGGCAGCCGAGCACTCACCACCGCGCAGGGAACCACCTCCGTGGCCGCAGGAAGCCGCTACGGGGACCGCGGGGTGCTTGCGAGGACGACCCCAGCCGCGCTTGGCCGGGGGGAGTCGGGCCCTGCCTGGAGGGCCTTTCCCTTCTCTGCGGCCGAGAATCTCTTCGGAGCCATGAGAACGGCGAGTGGCTAAGAAGAAGAAGGGAGTAGCAGACGGGGTGAACTGGCGGAGCTCACGCAGCCCCGTATTTATAGTCGGAGAAGGCCAACCGTCGAGCACCACGATCGCAGGTAATCCTGATCGATATCTCTCCATGCAGGGACTTGTCAAGTCGTGCAGTCACCGAGGCGTCATGGGGAAGCGCAGTCGCCCACGTCCAATCAACCGCCACGCGGCGCCCAAGGCCGCAGGCTGTTAGGGCCCGCGGCGCTTCGCGCTTGTCCCTTCGCCTCTCTGCTAAGCAAGCCCGTGCGCGCCTTGGGCCCGGGGGCTACTGTCGGTGTTCTGGGAACGGGGGTCCCCAGACTTGGCTGCCTGCAGCCTGCGGCGTGGCTCAAGTGGGGGCCCAGCGCGGCCCATCTTCATCAAGCTCAAGCTCAAGACCCTCGCGAGGGGCCAAGCCTCGTGGGGCGGACGACAGGAAGCCTCCTCAAGAGCGTCCTCATCAGGCAGGCTCGCGAGGAGGCGGAGAGATCAATGCAAGGGTACCTCGCGAGGATCCCGTGACGCAAGCCATGACGATCAAGGCCAGGTGGGCGCCAGGCGGGCGCCGGCCTGGGCAGAGTCCTTGTTTCCCCTTTGGTGCAAAGGGGGCAAGCACAGGCCAAGGCATCAGCCAAAGGTTACCATTCCGATGCAACGAGACAAAGACCAGCCGGACGGCCGGACGGAGGTCACCGTGGAGCCCAAGACGGCGTCATCACTAGTGCTTTTGGCAGCCGAAGACCACCTTTGGTCAGGATAACTTGTACTAGATGTTCCCCTTCAAAATGGCCAAATGTTGGCGCCCTTCCCGCTCAATTATTTGGGGAGAGGCCCAGGGCCTCTATAAATAGAGCTAGCCACCACAGAGTAGAGTGGAGAGAGGGGATCGAGTCAGAGGGCCCGAATCGGATAGAGAGCCCAAGTAGAGCACACCGCACCAGCTCAAGAACACCCCTCGCGAGGATGTTCTTCCTTTGTACTGTTCATCATCAGCCCCAGAGGCAATCCACCACACCACACACTGGAGTAGGTATTACACCACAACGGTGGCCCGAACCAGTATAAACCTCGTGTCTCTTGTGTTGTTCATCATTTTCATCTTAGTTCGCACGAGAGGATCGGACGTAGATCGGTAGGGGAGAGATCTCCGCGTGCACCCCAGTGTTCGAACCTCAAGGATCTGCCGAAACCCGAAATCCAACAGCATTAAGCATAGCAAAGTCATAGCAACATCAATCTCAGAACATAGTGGATACTAGGGATCAAACCCTAATAGAACTAACTCGGTTACATGATAGATCTCATCCAACCCATCACCGTCCAGCAAGCCTACGATGGAATTACTCACGCACGGCGGTGAGCATCATGAAATTGGCGATGGTGGATGATTGATGATGATGACAGCGACGAATCCCCCTCTCCGGAGCCCCGAACGGACTCCAGATCAGCCCTCCCGGAAGGTTTTAGGGCTTGTCGGCGGCTTCGTATCGTAAAACGCGATGATTTCTTCTCCTTGATTTTTTTCTCCCCGAAAGCAAATATATAGAGTTTGAGTTGGCGTTGGAGGAGCTCCAGGGGGCCCACGAGGTAGGGGCGCGCCCTAGGGGGGAGGGCGCGCCCCCACCCATGTGGACAGGGTGTGGGGCCCCTGGTCTTCATCTTTGTCAAGGATTTTTTATTATTTCCGAAAAGATGTTCCGTGGAGTTTCTGGTCATTCTGAGAACTTTTGTTTCTGCACATAAATAACACCATGGAAAGCCTGCTGAAAACAGCGTCAGTCCGGGTTAGTTCCATTCAAATCATGCAAGTTAGAGTCCAAAACAAGGGCAAAAGTGTTTGGAAAAGTAGATACGGAGAGACGTATCAGCTCCCCAAGCTTGAGTCAAACTTTTTGTCCTTAGAATTTTCAGGGATCCACTTTCCTCATCCATGCCATGCCATTCATTGAGCTTTTCCTGAAATATTAATCTTGGAATAATGTTAGCTCAATGAGCTATATGTTGTTAGGAATTACCAAAACCACTCAGGGATTAGTTTCACTTTCAGAGCAACGTTGGTCGTCGTCCCGCACACCGCCGCCTTAGTCGCCTGTCCGCGCTGGCCAAGGTCGCCGCCGCCCCCGCCTCCCAGCACCCCGGCCACCCACTGGCCGCCGGCGGCCCTCTCGTGCAACCCCGCACCGGTGCCAGGTCGCACCCCTCTCTCGCCCCTTGCCCCTGCAGCAACAGGCACCGCTTCCTGCTCCGCGCGCTGCTGCTCGCTTCCTCCGCTGTCGCGCGCCTTTGCTCGCCCCATGCCTCGCCTGCGCTCGCCGCCCTGCCCGCGTCCTACGTCCCGCCTATCCCTACCCCGCGCCCAGCGGGTAGCGCCTAACCAGGCGCAGGCACCCTGCGCCCATTCGCCCATGCACGTAACTGCACGCCCGCTAAGGCTCCCAGAGCCACTGGCAACCGGGCCCCACCCCCTGAACGTTTAAAAAAATGTTAGAATAAATAAATTAATAATTAATTAATTAACGAGTTAATTAAGTTAATTAATCTTGTTTGACTAATCTAATTAAAAAAAATTAGCCTAATAACTTAATTAGTCTAATTAACCTAGTTTAGTTAACCTGAGTCTATGACAAGTGGGACCCACGTGTCAGCTTGACAAGTCAATGGTCAGAGTTGACTGCTAATGTCATGCTGGCGTCATGATGACGTCATAAATGCAATTTTGAATTAAAATAATCTGTTAATTCTAGAAAATGATTTAAAACTTTAAAAATTAATTTAAAATAATATGCAACTCGGATGAAAATACTTTGTACATGAAAGTTGCTCAGAACGACGAGACGAATCCAGATACGTAACTCGTTCGTCCAACACACATCCCTAGCATAACAAACACACAACTTTCCCCCTCTGGTGCATCTGTCCGAAAAATGCGAAACACCGGGGATACTTTCCCGGATGTTTCCCTCCTTCGCATGTATCACCTCCTACTGCGTTAGGGCACACCTAGCATCGCTCATTGTCATGTCATGCATCGTCATGCATATGTTTACATTATATTTATTGTTTCTTCCCCCTCTTCTCTGGTTAGACATCGAGACCGACGCCGCTGCTACCCAGTACGAGTACGGTGTTGATGACCCCTCCTTGCCAGAGCAACCAGGCAAGCCCCCCACCTTTATCACCAGATATCGCCTATTCCTTCTCTCTACTGTTTGCATTAGTGTAGTGTAGCATGTTACTGCTTTCTGTTAATACTATTCTGCTGCATAGCCTGTCATTGTTGCTACAGTTGTTACACTTACCTGCAATCATAAATGCTTAGTATAGGATGCTAGTATTCCATCAGTGGCCCTATATTCCTGTCCGTCTGCCATGCTATACTACCGGGTCATGATCACTCGGGAGGTGATCACGGGTATATGCTTATACATAATACATGATATATGATGGTGACTAAAGTCGGGTCGGCTCATAGAGTACCCGCAAGTGATTCCGATGTGGGGGGTGAAAGGACAGGTGGCTCCATCCCGGTAGAGGTGGGCCTGGGTTCCCAATGGCCCCTGATAGTTACTTTGTGGCGGAGCGACAGGGTAGGTTGAGACCACCTAGTTGAGAGGTGGGCCTGGCCCTGGTCGGCGTCCGTGGTTACTTCAAAATAACACGCTTAACGAGATCTTGGTATTTGATCTGAGTCTGGCCACTGGCCTATACGCACTCACCAACTACTTGGGAACAGTTATGGGTACTCGACGTCGTGGTATCATCCGAAGCCTTCTTGACGTCAGCGAATGAGCAGCGCGCGCCGGATTGGACTGGAACGCCTGCTCTTGTATTAGGGAGGCTAGGTTTGCTTCCGGCCGCCCTCGCAACGTGAAGGTGTGCAATGGGCGATGGGCCCAGATCCCTGCTCCATTGGATTTAGACCGGTGTGCTTACCTCTCTGTTGTGCCTAGGTAGGGTTGCGACGTGTTGATCTTCCGAGGTCAGGCATGACCCAGGAAAGTGTGTCCGGACAAAGGGGATCGAGCGTGTTGGGTAATGTGGTGCACCCCTGCAGGAAAGTTTATCTATTCGAACAGCCGTGATCCTCGGTAACAGGACGACCCGGAGTTGTACCTTGACCTTATGAAAACTAGAACCGGATAAAACACACCCTTCCAAGTGCCAGATATAACTCGGTGATCGCTCTCACACAGGGCGACGAGGGGAGGATCGTCGGGTAGGATTATGCTACGCGATGATACTTGGTGAACTTACCATCTACTCTCTTCTACATGCTGCAAGATGGAGGCTGCCGAAAGCATACTCTTTGACAGGGCTAGCTACCCCCCCCCCTCTTATTCTGGCATTCTGCAGTTTGGTCCACCGATATTTCCCCTTTACACATATACCCATGCATATGTAGTGTAGATCCTTGCTTGCGAGTACTTTGGATCAGTACTCTTGGTTGATTTGCTCCCCCTTTTCCCCTTTTCCTTTCTTCCTCGTTGTCGCAACCAGATGCTGGAGCCCAGGAGCCAGACGCCACCGTCGACGACGACTCCTACTACACTGGAGGTGCCTACTACTACGTGCAGGCCGCTGACGACGACCAGGAGTAGTTTAGGAGGATCCCAGGTAGGAGGTCTGCGCCTCTTTCGATCTGTATCCCAGTTTGTGCTAGCCATTGATAACCCACAAGTATAGGGGATCGCAACAGTTTCCGAGGGTAGAGTATTCAACCCAAATTTATTGATTCGACACAAGGGGAGCCAAAGAATATTCTCAAGTATTAGCAGTTGAGTTGTCAATTCAACCACACCTGGATAACTTAATATCTGCAGCAAAGTATTTAGTAGCAAAGTAGTATGGAAGTAACGGTAGCAATAGCAAAAGTAATATTTTTGGGTTTTGTAGTGATAGTAACAGTAGCAACGGAAAAGTAAATAAGTGAAGAACAATATGTGAAAAGCTCGTAGGCATTGGATCGGCGATGGAGAATTATGCCAGATGCGGTTCATCATGTAACAGTCATAACAGAGGATGACACAGAACTAGCTCCAATTCATCAATGTAATGTAGGCATGTATTCCGAATATAGTCATATGTGCTTATGGAAAAGAACTTGCATGACATCTTTTGTCCTACCCTCCCGTGGCAACGGGGTCCTAATAGAAACTAAGGGATATTAAGGCCTCCTTTTAATAGAGTACCAGACCAAAGCATTAACACATAGTGAATACATGAACTCCTCAAATTATGGTCATCACCGGGAGTGGTCCCCATTATTGTCACTTCGGGGTTGCCGGATCATAACACATAGTAGGTGACTATAGACTTGCAAGATAGGATCAAGAACTCACATATATTCATGAAAACATAATAGGTTCAGATTTGAAATCATGGCACTCGGGCCCTAGTGACAAGCATTAAGCATAGCAAAGTCATAGCAACATCTATCTCAGAATATAGTGGATACTAGGGACCAAACCCTAACAAAACTAACTCGATTACATGATAAATATCATCCAACCCATCACCGTCAAGCAAGCCTACGATGGAAGTACTCACGCACGGCGGTGAGCATCATGAAATTGGTGATGGAGGATGGTTGATGATGACGACGGCGACGGATTCCCCTCTCCGGAGCCCCGAACGGACTCCAGATCAGCCCTCCTGAGAGAGTTTAGGGCTTGGCGGCGGCTCCGTATCGTAAAACGCGATGAATCCTTCTCTCTGATTTTTTTCTCCCCGAACACGAATATATGGAGTTGGAGTTGAGGTAGGTGGAGCGTCAGGGGGCCCACGAGGCAGGGGGCGCGCCCCCACCCTCGTGGACAGGTGGAGGCCCCCCTGACGTGGATTCTTCTTCCAGTATTTTTTATATTTTCCAAAAATAAGTTCCGTGGAGTTTCAAGTCATTCCGAGAACGTTTGTTTCTGCACATAAATAACACCATGGAAAGTCTGCTGAGAACAACGTCAGTCCGGGTTAGTTCCATTCAAATCATGCAAGTTAGAGTCCAAAACAAGGGCAAAAGTGTTTGGAAAAGTAGATACAACGGAGACATATCAACTCCCCAAGCTTAAACCTTTGCTTGTCCCCAAGCAATTCAGTTGATAAACTGAAAGTGATAAAGAAAAACTTTTACAAACTATGTTTGCTCTTGTTGTTGTAAATATGTAAAGCCAGCATTCAAGTTTTCAGCAAACATTATGACTAACCACATTTACAATAACTCTTAGGTCTCATGTTTACTCATGTCAATGGCATAATCAACTAGCGAGCAATAATCATAAATCTCGGATGACAACACTTTCTCAAAACAATCATGATATAATATAACAGGATGGTATCTCGCTAGCCCTTTGTGAGACCGCAAAACATAAATGCAGAGCACCTTTAAAGTTCAAGGACTGACTAAACATTGTAATTCATGGTAAAAGAGATCCAGTCATAGTTATACCCAAAATAAATTAATAGTAATGGATGCAAATGACAGCAGTGCTCTCCAGTTGGTGCTTTTTAATAAGAGGGCGATGACCCAACATAAAAGTAAATAGATAGGACCTTCACAAAGGGAAGCATGGATTTGTAGAGGTGCCAGAGCTCGATTTTCCGAAACAAAATGGTAAAGTTTATACTCCCCCTCCACCAACAAGCATCAATCCATGGCTTGCTCGAAATAACGAGTGCCTCCAACTAGCAACAGCCCCGGGGGAGTTTTGTTTGCAATTATTTTGATTTGATTTGCATAAAGCATGGGACTGGGCATCCCGGTGACCAGCCATTTTCTCGTGAGTGAAGAGCGGAGTCCACTCCTCTTGAGAATTACCTGCCTAGCATGGAAGATACCGACAACCCTAGTTGGTACATGAGCTATTCGAGCATACAAAACAGAATTTCATTTGAAGGTTTAGAGTTTGGCACATACAAATTTACTTGGAATGGCAGGTAGATACCGCATATAGGAAGGTATAGTGGACTCATATGGAATAACTTTGGGGTTTAAGGGATTGGATGCACAAGTAGTATTCCCGCTTAGTACAAGTGAAGGCTAGCAAAAGACTGGGAAGCGACCAACTAGAGAGAGACAACAGTCATGAACATGCATTAAAATTAATAAACATTGAGTACAAGCATGAGTAGGATATAATCCACCATGAACATAAATATCGTGAAGGCTATGCTGATTTGTTTCAACTACATGTGTGAACATGTGCCAAGTCGAGTCACTTAAATCATTCAAAGGAGAATACAACCCCATCATACCACATCACAACCATTTTAATAGCATGTTGGCATGCAAGGTAAACCATTATAATTCATAGCTAATCAGGCATGGCATAAGCAACTATAATCTCTAATTGTCATTGCAAACATGTTTATTCATAATAGGCTGAATCAGGAACGATGAACTACTCATATTTACAAAAACAAGAGAGGTCGAGTTCATACCAGCTTCTCTCATCTCAATCAGTCCATCATACATCGTCATAATTGCCTTTCACTTGCACGACCGAACGATGTGAATAATAATAAGAGTGCATGTGCATTGGACTAAGCTGGAATCTGCGAGCATTCAATAAGCAGGAGAAGACAAGGCAATATGGGCTCTTGGTTAAATCAACAATAATGCATATAAGAGCCACTTCAACAATTTAATTATGGTCTTCTCCTATCGACCCCCAAAGAAAAGAAAATAAATATAATTATTTACACGGGACAGCTCCCAACAAGCAAAAAGAAGAATAGGAAATCTTTTTGGGTGTTCTTTTAATTACTACTACAGCAAGAAAGTAAACTAGCTAAAAGCTATTACTAATTTTTTTGGTTTTTCTTAAGGTTTATCAAACACACAAGAAGAAAGCAAGAAAAATAAAATACTAGCATGGATATTACAGAGAGAAAGTATGAGCACCGTCATCTAGCAATGAGTGTGTGAACATGAATGTAATGTCGGTGAGAAATACGTACTCCCCCAAGCTTAGGCTTTTGGCCTAAGTTGGTCTATTACCACGGCTGGCCTGGCAGATATCCCTAGTTATAACCGGGGTTGTATTGAGATGAAGAAGCCCCTAATTGCCACCGGTTGGCAATCATCTCCGGATCCCACTGGTAGTTAGACTGTCGTGGAGGATCAAATTGTGGTTCCGGCTCTGGCTCTGTAGCTGTTGTAGTGTTCCGGTAGGCGTGGATGGCCGCCAACGGAACTAGATACGGGCCTGCAGATAAATCAAACAAGGATGGAGCAGGCAAGGTAATAGTCTCAGGGTGATGTTTATCAAAGAACAATTTGTATTTAAGCGCCCCTTCCCTATTCTTAACAATAAAATCATGTGCTACCATACTCTTATAATCTAAATAAGCAGTGGGCAGTAATTTTTCTTCTTTTTCATAGTGCCTAATAGGTATGTTATAGTGTGCAGCAAGGCGTGAAGCGTAAATACCTCCAAAGATGGGGCCCTTTGTATGGTTCAGAGTTAACCGTTTAGTAATAATACCGCCCATACTAACAGAGTTGTCACAGAATAAACCATGGAACAAAATAATAATATCAGGAACACTAAGGTTTCCACAGTTTCCGCGACCAATTAAGCAACGACTAGCAAATATTGCAAAGTAGCGTAATACAGGAAAATGTATGCTAGTAATTCTTGCATCCGAAACCTTCCTAGTTTCCCCTACAGTAATAGTATCAATGAACCCATCCACATCTTTACGAGTTCCTCTAAGCTACCTTAAAAGGTATTTTGCAAACCCTGCAAAATTCATATAGTGACATCTTCTTAACCACATCATATAAATGAAACTCTACTGAAGGAGGTGATTCCTTAGGATAATAGTAGAAGTCGCGGAGGAAGTCGGTGAGGCCTGCATTCTCAGCCAATTCATAAAAATCATCATAAATCCCGGCTGCTCTCAAGAAATCATTGGAAGGCCATTCACACAGCCGAACCTTCACGGTGCGAGACAAATTATATTTGGGCCTCTCTGCTTCTTCACCTTGCTATTCCTTTGATCTTCGGCTTGATGAGCCCCTAAAAAATCTCTTCATTATTTTCTAAAAAATTCTGAAATTTTTAGTAACTTCAAATAAAAGTGAACCAAGCTCAACAAATTTGATAGCAACTACTCCTACAAGTGCCTAGAGACTATATCATGCATTAGAACTACTAGGAACCATATCAATTTGACATGCAAGCTCAAGAACATGGTCACCTAGGTAGCACAAATTTGCAATGAATAAAGCACTAGAACAAAAACTAATTGGACCAATGGAGGAGTCACATACCAAGGAACAATCCCCCAAAGCAGTTTTGTGAGAGGTGCTTTGAGCAAGGAGATCGAAAATCGCAGCAAAAGGAGCTAGAATTCGTGCTTGAGCTGGATGGTGATTTTTTTGGGAGGAAGAAGAAGTGTGTGGGTGCAGAAATAAGTGGAGGGGAGCCACCATGGGCCCACAAGGCAGGGGCGCGCCCTGTAGGGGTGGGCGAGCCCTAGACCCTTGTGGTCAGGTGCTTGCTCCCCCTACTGTGTTCTCAGTGCCAGATATTCTCAAATATTCTAGAAAAAATCATATTTTAATTTCAGGGCATTTGGAGAACTTTTATTTTTGGGGTAATTTTATATTGCACGGATAAATCAGAGAACAGACAGAAAAATACTATTTTTTACTTTATTTCAACTAAATAACAGAAAGTAAAAGGAGGGTACAGAAGGTTGTGCCTTCTAACTTCATCCATCTCATGCTCATAAAAGGAATCCACTAACAAGGTTGATCAGCTCTTGTTAACAAACTCATTCGAATCGCATGAAAATGGAGAAATTTCGAATAACACTAAGTTACCTCAACGGGGATATGCACATCCCCAATAATAAGAATATCATATCTCTTTTTGACAGTAGGAAGAGGAAATTCAAAACCTCCAAAAATAATCGATGGAATTTTTCCAATAGAATTGATACTATGGACTTGAGGTTGTTTCCGCGGAAAGTGTACCGTATGCTCATTACCATTAACATGAAAAGTGACATTGCCTTTGTTGCAATCAATAACAGCCCCTGCAGTATTCATAAAAGGTCTTCCAAGGATAATAGACACACTATCGTCCTCGGGAATATCAAGAATAACAAAGTCCGTTAAAATAGTGACATTTGCAACTACAACAGGCACATCCTCACAAATACCGACAGGTATAGAAGTTGATTTATTAGCCATTTGCAAAGATATTTCACTAGGTGTCAACTTATTCAAATCAAGTCTACGATATAAAGAGAGAGGCATAACACTAACACCGGATCTAAGATCACATAAAGCAGTTTTAACATAGTTTATTTTAATGGAGCATGGTATAGTGGGTGCTCCTGGATCTCCAAGTTTCTTTGGTATTCCACCCTTAAAAGTATAATTAGCAAGCATGGTGGAAATTTCAGCTTCCGGTATCTTTCTTTTATTTGTAACAATATCTTTCATGTACTTAGCATAAGCATTCATTTTGAGCATATCAGTTAATCGCATACGCAAAAAGATAGGTCTAATCATTTCAGCAAAGCGCTCAAAATCCTCATCATCCTTTTTCTTGGATGGTTTGGGAGGAAAAGGCATGGGTTTCTGAACCCATGGTTCTCTTTCTTTACTGTGTTTCCTAGCAACAAAGTCTCTCTTATCATAACATTGGTTCTTTGATTGTGGGTTATCAAGATCAACAACAGGTTCAATTTCTATATCATTATCATTACTAGGTTGAGCATCATCATGAACATCATCATTAACATTATCACTAGGTTCATGTTCATTAACAAATTGTGTTTTAGCATCAGAAATAGAAATATCATTTGGGTTCTCAGGTGTTTCAGCAATAGGTTCACTAGAAGCATGCAAAGTCCTATCATTTTTCTTTTTTCTTCTTTTTAGAAGGACTAGGTCCATCAATATTATTTCTCTCAGAATCTTGCTCAATTCTATTAGGATGGCCTTCAGGATACAAAGGTTCCTGAGTCATTTTACCAGTTCTAGTAGCCACTCTAACAGCATAGTCATTATTCTTCTTATTCAATTCATTGAGCAAATCATTCTGAGCTTTAAGTACTTGTTTTACTTGAGTGGTAACCATAGAAGCATGTTTACTAATGAGTTTAAGTTCACCTTTAACTCTAGACATATAATCACCCAAGTGTTCAATCATATAAGCATTTTTTTAATTGTCTACCAAAATAAGCATTAAAATCTTCTTGCTTAACCATAAAGTTATCAAACTCATCCAAACATTGGCTAGCAAACTTAGTAGGAGGGATTTCAGCTTTATCATATCTATAGAGAGAATTTACCTTTACTACCGGTGTCGGGTTATCAAGACCATGAGTTTCTTCAATAGGTGAAGGATTAGGATCATATATTTCTTCAATAGGCAGTAAATTAAGACCATGTATTTCTTCAATAGGAGGTAAATTCTTAACATCTTCAGCTTTAATACCCTTCTCTTTCATAGATTTCTATGCCTCTTGCATATCTTCAGGACTGAGAAATAGAACCCCTCTTTTATTCGGAGTTGGTTTAGGAGTAGGCTCAGGAGTTGGCTCAGGAAGTGTCCAATTATTTTCATTAGTCAACATATTATTCAATAGAAATTAAGCTTTATCTGGTGTTCTTTCCCTGAAAACAGAACCAGCACAACTATCCAGGTAATCTCTGGAAGCATCGGTTAGTCCATTATAAAAGATATCAAGTATTTCATTTTTCTTAAGAGGATGATCAGGCAAAGCATTAAGTAACTAGAGAAGCCTCCCCAAGCTTGTGGGAGACTCTCTTCTTCAATTTGCACAAAATTATATATATCCCTTAAAGCAGCTTATTTCTTATGAGCAGGGAAATATTTAGCAGAGAAGTAATAAATCATATCCTGGGGACTACACACACAATCAGGATCAAGAGAATTAAACCATATGTTAGCATCACCCTTTAATGAGAATGGAAATATTTTAAGGATATAAAAGTAGCAAGTTCTCTCATCATTAGTGAACAGGGTGGCTATATCATTTAATTTAGTAAGATGTGCCACAACAGTTTCAGATTCATAGCCATAAAAAGGATCGAATTCAACCAAAGTAATTATCTTAGGATCAACAGAAAATTCATAATCCTTATTAGTAACACAGATAGGTGAAGTAGCAAAAGCAGGGTCAGGTTTCATTCTAGCATTAAGAGATTGCTGCTTCCATTTAGCTAATAATTTCTTTAGATCATATCAATCATTGCAAGCTAAAATAGCTCTAGCAGCTTCTTCATCCATAACATAACCCTCAGGAACAACAGGTAATTCATATTTATTATGGGGAGAGTCTTCATCATCACTTTCATCAGTATTATCAGTTTCAATAATTTCATTCTCTCTAGCCCTAGCAAGTTGTTCATCAAGGAGTTCACCAAGTGGCACAGTAGTATCAAGCATAGAAGTAGTTTCATCATAAGTATCATGCATAGCAGAAGTGGCATCATCAATAACATGCGACATATCAGAACGAATAGCAGAAGCAGGTTTAGGTGTCACAAGCTTACTCAAAACAGAAGGTGAATCAAGTGCGGAGCTAGATGGCAGTTCCTTACCTCCCCTCGTAGTTGAGGGATAAATTGTTGTCTTAGCTTCTTTCAAGTTCTTCATAGTGACCAGCAGATATAAATCCCAAGTGACTCAAAGAATAGAGCTATGCTCCCCGACAACGGCGCCAGAAAATAGTCTTGATAACCCACAATTATAGGGGATCGCAACAGTTTTTGAGGGTAGAGTATTCAACCCAAATTCATTGATTCGACACAAGGGGAGCCAAATAATATTCTCAAGTATTAGCAGTTGAGTTGTCAATTCAACCACACCTAGATAACTTAATGTCTGCAGCAAAGTATTTAATAGCAAAGTAGTATGGAAGTAACGGTAGCGATAGCAAAAGTAATATTTTTGGGTTTTGTAGTGATTGTAACAGTAGCAACGGGAAAGTAAATAAGCGAGAACCAATACAGGAAAAGCTCGTAGGCATTGGATCGATGATGGAGAATTATGCCAGATGCGGTTCATCATGTAACAGTCATAACATAGGGTGACACATAACTAGCTCCAATTCATCAATGTAATGTAGGCATGTATTCCGAATATAGTCATACATGCTTATGGAAAAGAACTTGCATGACATCTTTTGTCCTACCCTCCCGTGGCAGCGGGGTCCTAATGGAAACTAAGGGATATTAAGGCCTCCTTTTAATATATTACCGGACCAAAGCATTAACACATAGTGAATACATGAACTCCTCAAACTATGGTCATCACCGGGAGTGGTCCCGATTATTGTCACTTAGGGGTTGCCGGATCATAACACATAGTAGGTGACTATATACTTGCAAGATAGGATCAAGAACTCACATATATTCATGAAAACATAATAGGTTCAGATCTGAAATCATGGCACTCGGGCCCTAGTGACAAGCATTAAGCATAGCAAAGTCATAGCAACATCAATCTCAGAACATAGTGGATACTAGGGATCAAAACCTAACAAAACTAACTCGATTACATGATAAATCTCATCCAACCCATCACCGTCCAGCAAGCCTACGATGGAATTACTCACGCACGACGGTGAGCATCATGAAATTGGTGATGGAGGATGGTTGATGATGACGACGACGATGGATTCCCCTCTTCGGAGCCCCGAACGGACTCCGGATCAGCCCTCCCGAGAGAGTTTAGGGCTTGGCAGTGGCTCCGTATCGTAAAACGCGATGAATCCTTCTCTCTGATTTTTTTCTCCCCGAACACGAACATATGGAGTTGGAGTTGAGGTTGGTGGAGCGTCATGGGGCCCACGAGGTAGGGGGCGCGCCCCCCACCCTCGTGGACAGGTGGAGGCCCCCTGATGTGGATTCTTCTTCCAGTATTTTTTATATTTTCCAAAAATAAGTTCCGTGGAGCTTCAGGTCATTCCGAGAACGTTTGTTTCTGCACATAAATAACTCCATGGAAACTCTGCTGAAAACAGCGTCAGTCCGGGTTAGTTCCATTCAAATCATGCAAGTTGGAGTCCAAAACAAGGGAAAAAGTGTTTGGAAAAGTAGATACGACAGAGACGTATCAGCCATCTTATGGCAACTTGTTTAACTTATGTCTGTACTCGGATATTGTTGCTTCTGCTGACTCGTCTATGATCGAGCTCTTGTATTTGAGCCCTCGAGGCCCCTGGCTTGTAATATGATGCTTGTATGACTTATTTTATTTCTAGAGTTGTGTCGTGATATCTTCCCGTGAGTCCCTGATGTTGATCGTACACGTTTGTGTGCATGATTAGTGTACGATTGAATCGGGGGCGTCACAGCCTGCTAGATTGGTTTTTCTTGCAATGGGATAAGTGCTTAGCTTTGGGTTCAATCTTGCGGTGTCCTTTCCCAGTGACATTAGGGGAAGCAAGACACATATTGTATTGTTGTCGTCGAGGATAAAAAGATGGGGTTTTCGTCATAGTGCTTGAGTTAATTTCTATACATCATGTCATCTTGCTTAATGCGTTACTCCATTCTTTGTGAACTTAATACTCTAGATGCATGCTGGATAGCGGTTGATGTGTGGAGTAATAGTAGTAGATGCAGAATCGTTTTGGTCTACTTGACATGAATGTGATGCCTATATTCATGATCATTGCCTTAGATATCGTCATTATTATGCGCTCTTCTATCAATTGCTCGGCAGTAATTTGTTCACCCACCGTAATATTTTCTATCTTGAGAGAAGCCTCTAGTGAAACCTATGGCCCCCGGGTCTATTTTCCATCATATAAGTTTCTGATCTATAATATTAGTTTCCTATTTGCTCTTGTTGCAATCTTTTACTTTCCGGTCTATAAACCAAAAATATTTACTTTATCGTTTATCTATCTCTATTAGATCTCACCTTTGCATGTAATGGTGAAGGGATTGACAACCCCTTTATCGCGTTGGGTGCAAGTTGTTTGATTGTTTGTGCAGGTATTCGGTGACTTGTGCGTTGTCTCCTACTGGATTGATACATTGGTTCTCAAACTGAGGGAAATACTTACTCTACTTTGCTGCATCACCCTTTCCTCTTCAAGGGAAAAACCAACGCAAGCTCAAGAAGTAGCAGAAGGAATTTCTGGCGCCGTTGCCGGGAAGATCTACGCCAAGTCAAGACATACCAAGTACCCATCATAAACTCTCATCTCTTGTAGTACATTATTCGACATTCACCTCTCGTTTTCCTCTCCCCCACTTCCAAAACGATTTTTGAAAAGAGTTGCCTTTTCTTCGCCCATCTTCCATTCGTCTTCTTCATTTGCTTTTTGCGTGCCCGTGTGTTGGATTGCTTGCTTTGTCACGATGGCTCAAGAGAATACCAAATTGTGTGACTTTTCCAACACCAATAATAATGATTTTGTTAGTACTCAGATTGCTCCCGCTACTAATGCGGAATCTTGTGAAATTAATGCCGCTTTGCTGAATCTTGTTATGAAAGATCAATTTTCTGGCCTTCCTAGTGAATATGCCGCATCGCATCTAAACAATTTCGTTGATTTGTGTGATATGCAAAAGAAAAAAGATGTCGATAATGATATTGTTAAATTGAAACTATTCCTGTTCTCGGTTCAAGATCGTGCTAAAACTTGGTTTTCATCTTTGCCTAAAAATAGTATTGTTTCATGGAATAAGTGTGAAGATGCTTTTATTTCCAAGTACTTTCCTCCCGCTAAGATCATCTCCCTTAGGAACGATATTATGAATTTTAAGCAACTTGATCATGAACATATTGCACAATCTTGGGAGATGATGAAATTGATGATAACAAATTGCCCTACTCATGGTTTGAATTTGTGGATGATTATACAAATTATTTATGGCGGATTGAATTTTGCTTCTAGAAATCTTTTAGATTCGGCCGCGGGAGGTACTCTTATGGAAATTACTTTAGGAGAAGCTACTAAACTCCTAGATAATATTATGGTTAATTATTCTCAGTGGCATACGGAAAGATCTTCCACTAGTAAAAAAGTGCATGGAATTGAAGCGATTAATGTTCTGAGTGGAAAGATTGATGAGCTTATGAAATTATTTGCTAGCAAGAGTGTTGTAACGCCCCGGACACACCCGCCGGTGGCCGTTATTCCTGGCAGGATCTAGACTGGCCCCATAGATCAATACTAGTCTTTTCTGCACACTTTGTCCTCACTCGTGCGCACCCAGGAGCAACTTCCCGATCGGTCACCCATCCTGAAATTACTCCAAGCTGAGCACGCTTAACTTTGGAGTTCTGTCTGAATGGGCTTCCGGAAAAGAAGGAATTCCTTATTGATATGAGTAGTCTATCATCCCTAATAAGCCAGGCTATCACATACACCCCACTTAGAGGAACCGACATCCTTGTCAGGCCACATGAAGTTCCCTCTTGGCACATACGTCTGTGCATCCAGTCCGGTACATGTGCCATCCCATGTGCCACGAAGGGTCACAAACATCATGAACAACATGACCGCGCACCAGTCCGCAAACATCCGTGTAACCGCGAGGGTCGGCTCTGATACCAACTTGTAGCGCCCCGGACACACCCGCCGGTGGCCGTTACTCCTGGCGGGATCTAGACTGGCCCCACAGATCAATACTAGTCTTTTCCGCGCACTTTGTCCTCACTCGTGTGCACCCAGGAGCAACTTCCCGGTCGGTCATCCTGAAATTACTCCAACCTGAGCACGCTTAACTTTCGAGTTGTGTCCGTATGAGCTTCCGAAAAAGAAGGAATTTCTTATTGATATGAGTAGTCTATCATCCCTAATAAGCCAGGCTATCACATAATAACACCGGTATGACGAATAGCCAAGGAACAAGAATGACAGAATTTGGACAGGACTCCGGTAGAAAAGAGAAGGAAAACTTGATAAGATGAAAATAACTTGAAAAGAGAACACCACACTCTGGTTAAAAGGATAAGCAAGGAAAGAACATGATCTTTACAAAACAAGATGATGAGTGAAGAGAGCAACATCACAATGCCTCCGAAACAAATGAAGAATGGAATGAAAGGAACGTAGATAAGAACAACAACTTCTCTTTCTGACATCACAATGCCTCCTACCGCAAATGAATTTCAAAAGCATCCTTACAAAGAAGGATTGAACAGAGTTGTTGGAAGAATCAACAAGCAAAATATATGCTTCTCGTGGGCTTATGGAAAACATCTCAAAATTATGAGGTGACAATCGGCCACTAAAGGAAAACAACTGTTTGCTTGAGATCAACGAAGAAACTTCTTTCACCGAGAGGATAGGAGGAAACTTGGATTATCGATAGACACCACAATTATCAACATTCCTTAGGGAAGGCTTTAAGTGAAATCTATACCAAGATAACACCAACGAAGAAATTATTGGGTTAAAAAGATCTCGTGAACAAAATGAAAATGATGGGTTTAAAATATCTCATTCCTCACAACTTGTGAATCATGAAAACATGAAGGGAAATTGTCAAGGGTGACATAACACCACCTCAAAAGATAAGGTAGAAATAATTACACTTTGGAATGCAAGATGAAGAATTCTTGAGCTCCTCCAACAAGAATGTTGATGAACACTTCGAGAATGAAAGAAATCTCTGGTGAACCACCATGTTGAGCCTTCATGAAGAACTCTGGTAAAAAATGATGATGGAAAGAAAGAGAAGTTGAAAGAACAAGGTAAAGCATTGCCATGATTTCCTTTGAACAGAGATAAGGAAAAGAGAAGAAGCTCCGGAAAAGAAAGATGAACAATTTGGAACCAAGAATTCATTCCCCATGAGCAAATACTGGAAAGAGGAACTAATTCACCTTGAGGAGATAAGAATAAGAATTATGTTATGCTTATCCTTCATCAACTTAAATTGATGACAATCCATGGATTTTGCATAGTACTTATTCCTCTTGAAAAAGATTGAAGAGGGATATAGTGCAACTCAATGGACCACCGGTAGCATTGAAAACAACTGAAGAAAAGTGAATGAATCACCGGGAAGAAATAGAAAATGAACGAATATACTTGAGGGAATTTAGATTCAAGTGAACGAAGAGATCATGAGCTAACAATAGAATACTTGAACGAAGCACCGGTAAATTTGGAGAACAAGAGCTGAAAGTTGTGAATGAAGAATTCTTCTCGAATGATGGCCTTCGGAGAATTAAAATGGAAAGAACTCATCAAATGTTTCGGATGGGTATGAAAAGAATTTCTCACGATCGGAACAATTTGAGGGGATAGCACCAAGCTTGAACCACGAATCTTCAAGAGAACAGAAAAGGATTTAAGAGAAGCTCCTTTTCGGTCTTCAACGCCGAGAATGACGATGAGGAACACCACCAAAATTGTTGAGACACTCCGGAACAATGATGAGTATTAATGTTGAGCCAAAGATGAAAAGAATCTAAAAGCGATCTTGGAGAAGGCAATTGACTTATGAGAATTCATTCTTACGTCAAACTTTGAAAAGAATTTGAGAATAAATCCAAAAGAAAAAAAGAGTCAGGTAAGATCCTCGGAAAAGACCTATTGGTTAGGGCCCACTCAAAATAAACACCCTTGGAAATGGTTGCTTGAAATAGAGATTGCACCGGTTGATTTAAATGGCTTGGATGAGATATCAACCTCGAAATAACTTGAACGGATTAAGAATGGAAACACAAATCTTATGAGATATCTTCCACACTCCGGATATGAATATAGAGAGGTGAATAAATAAGAGAGCCTTGGATAAGAACTTTGAATATTGAAATCATGTGAATTGAGGAAGGTGAAAATGATGAATACCGAAAGCTTGGATTTAGTCCACTGGAGAAGAAAATAGGACGAAGAAGGAAAGAATGATGAACTTGAAGCTTCTGAGCATCTCAAGAGAAATCACCGGGTAAGAACAACTTGGGACGATCCAAACGAATGTTGTTGAGAAAACTTAGATTTGATCTTGCAAATGTGAAAAATGATAGTATCATCTTGAAGAGAAGCGCACCGGTTGGAAAGAATTGTCAAGACAATCTCGATGATCAAGAATGATTAGTATTCACATAGAAGTATGAGAACACCACTTAGGGAAGGTATGGAATCAACACCTGACACTGAAGCAACTCGAATACCACAACTCAAAACAAAACAAAGGATTGGCTTGCAAAATAAGCCAGAAACAAACATATGATAGAGATTTCGCCTGAATGTGTTCGTGATGAGGCCCCACGAGCACGACGTACAACAGACATCATGAATGACAAATGAGACGTCCCCGATCCAAGGATTCTTTAATTTGTCTCGCGACCACTGTAAATCCACCGTGAAAAAGGAACCACTAGACGTTGGACCCCAATCTCAAATCATACATCTCTCGAAAAGAAATCCTAGGTAACTACTTGAATTCCCACCTATGAACTCCCGAAACTTTCTCGTTATGCAATCTGGTGTTGGGGATATAGGGAGGCACAAATATCTCACAAAACTAACAAATCCTACACTCCAATTGTATCCATCCGTCAACACATAACCAAGAAAACCTCGGAAATCATGTACCTCATACCTTCGAAAACATCTGATATACTAGTTGTGGCAATACAGTTGATCGCTCTCCCTAGTACTGGGTCCTCAAACTACTCTCACCACAAATAGTATAGAAGCGTTTTCGATGTCGGCGTCCTCTGGTATTCCGGAGCTGGAACGATAAGCACTGTGAGAGAAACACCTTGGAGCTCAACTCCCCAGGACACTGCCACAACCCCTAAATGTCAGGAGGAACCAAGACAGAATCCCCTTCACAATGATATCGGACCGATTCCACAATACCTGCGTGATCCTAAAAAAAATTGAGTGAAAAAGGATAGAAGAGTGGGACAAACACCTATGTCAGGAGTCCTCACCAGAGCGACGACAGGATAAGGAATAAAAAGAATTCCTACTCTCTGATATAACTAGACTCCAAATAGTTTTTTATAGACTCAACAACGACGGCGGTTCGATCAATCAAGGGGGCTCCTAAGGTCGGTAAGGCTCTGATACCAACTTGTAGCGCCCAAGATGCGGTTCTATCCCAATCACGTGATGAATTCATGATTGGGGCACAACCACACTTTGAGCGCATAGCAAGGTGGACATCATTACAACAAACCATGTATTGAATAGATAAGAATACAAGATAAAGGCTTGCATTCGCCACAAACTACAACATGAATACAACAGTCCATCCATACATAGCAATCATCATACAGAAGATCAGGATCCGACTACGGATGAAATCAAACGAAAAAGGAGAACGACATCCACCGTGCTAGCCCAGGCTCCCTGACCCGGAACCTATCCCTTGATCGAAGAAGAAGAAGAACTCCAAAAGCAATCAACCATCGCTCTCATATCAGATCATCGCATTACCTGCACCTGCAACTGTTGTTGTAGTAATCTGTGAGCCACAAGGACTCAGCAATCCCATTACCATGGGTATCAAGACTAGCAAAGCTTAATGGGTATGGAAAGGATAAGTGGTGAGGTTGCGGCAAGCAACTAAGCATTGTATGGTGGCTAACTTACGAATACAAGAATAAGATGACAAACTATGCAAACGGCCGCAGACTAGTAATGATCAAGAAGTGATCCTGAACTACTTACGTTCAAACATAACCCCACCGTGTTCTCTTCTCGACTCACTCGAAAAGAGACCGTCATGGTTACGCACACGGTTGGTGTATTTTAATTCGGATCTGGTGTCGAGTTCTCTACAACCGGACATTAAAAATTCCCATCTGCCACATAACCGCGGGCACGACTCTCGAAAGTTTAAACCCTGCAGGGGTGTCCCAACTTAGCCCATGACAAGCTCATGATCTGCGGAGACAATCCTCCATCGCGGGACAACCCGATCAAACTCGGGATCCCGATGTACAAGACATTTCAACAATGGTAAAACAAAACCAGCAAGACCTCCCAACGTGCTGACACCCTGATAGTAGCCGCACGTATCTTGTCTCAGGCCACGACGGATGAGGGAAGCTTACGGTTGGCTGAGACCCAAGTTGCCAAGGGGGCGCCACAAGGTGCTCTGTTTTGGACCAGCACTCATGAGGAGCACTGGTCTGGGTTGTTGATTAAGAAACCTTGGGTGCTAGCCGGTCCCTATGCAAGTTTTAGTTGTTATTAGGCAAATGGTAAAACCAAAGTTGGGCCTTGCTGGAAGAGTTTTATTCAAAGCGAACTGTCAAGAGGGGCCCATAAACCCTCACCGTGTTAGGGACGCAAAATCAAGGAACATAACACCAGTATGACGGAAACTATGGCGGCTAGAGTGGAACAAAACACCAGGCAAAGGGTCGAGCCTTCCACCCTTTACCAAGTATATAGATGCATTAATTAAATAAGAGATATTGTGATATCCCACGGTATCCATGTCCCAACATGGAACAACCTGCAACTAGCAACACTATAAGAGGGGCTGAGCAAAGCGGTAACATAGCCAAACAATAGTTTGCTAGGATGGTGGAAAAGGTTAGAGGCTATCATGGCAATTTGGGAGGCTTGATAAACAAGTGGTAGGTAGCGCGACATAGCGATAGCATCGAGACAACTAGCATAGCAATGATAGTAGTGAGATCCAAGGTGACGGTCATCTTGCTTGAAATCCCACTAGGAAGAAGACCGAGTCCATGAAGAAGATGACCGGGCATAGACGAACCAAGCGTAGTCGAACGAATCCTCACGATCGCAACGAAACAGGAACTATCGAGAAGAAGCACAACCGTAAAGAAGCAAACAACACGGTAAACACAAAACACATAACATGGCATGATGCACAACCAAGTATGATGCATGAGAAGGCTACATGATGCTACTCATGGCAAGGGATGAAGCATACAAGACCACACATCAAAGCAAGTTTAAATGAGGCCAGAATCAACATACAACAATTTCGGAACTCCTCATATGCAAATTTCGAAATTGGTCCAGATCTGAATAACATATTATGCTGAAGTTGTTAAACAGCAAGTTAAAGTGTACCATGATGATCTACACGTTTTTCTAGTCAAGTTACATATAAGGTTCGTTTAATTCGGAGCTACGGCCTAGAAGATATAAGCGAAACAAGTTAAACATGGCATTGATGCAAAATGCATTCAAACATCAAGCACACATGCTCAATCCAAGGATGCAACCAGGCAAGATGAAACTACATGCAAAACCAAGCAATGTTCATGTAGAGCATGCTCCAAACGGAGCCACGGTTCAACACATACAAGTTTAAAACACAATCTACCCAAAACACCAAGTAAGCACTTGCAATCAAGGAAACAACATGCTATAAGAAACATATGGACACAAACTTGATATGCACTTCCAGTACAGATTAAATACTTCAATTAGCATCAAGTTTCAGGTTCATAGGCATCAGAATTAATCCAACATGATCAATGCAAAAAGCAATTTTATAACATAGATTATGACTTAGTGAAAAACAGGGCATACATGTGAGCAGAAATAACATGTTGACATGTTGGAGGCATGGAACAAGCATGCTATAGTGCATGAACATAGACAAAAAAGCATGAAATTAAATTAACAGTTAAAATGGCAAAACATGATTAATAAGCACCTCCATATTACCTCTAGATCAACGGCATTCGTCAAGACAAGATTGCAAGTTATAACAGATTCTCAGACTTGGTGAAAAATAGAGTAAGGCTGAAAACAGATTCATGATGCATACTTTGAGACAACATAAGTATATGCTACAGGAACATATAATGGCATCAAATAGCATGGCAAGCATGTACTAAACACACTTAACAAAATATCATTACTGAGCATGATCATTGGAGCAACAGATTTGATGCTAACTTCAAGTGAACATGGCAAGAAGATATCACAGACTTGGCGAATAACTAGGCATGCTAACAGTTATATTTTAAAGCAATTTGAGGGCACCAAAAGAACAAGCTACAGCAGATTATAAATTCAAAGAAGGTCATTCATGGATATAGCGTTACAATATCTTCAAAAATGATTATTGGACATCTCCAAAATATGCATAGATTTGATGGTAGCATCAAGTAACATGACATCATAATATAACAGATTCAGGCTTAGAAGAACAGTGACAACAAATACCCCACTTTGCAAGCTTGTGCTAGTCACCACAGGGCATATCATGGCATGATATAAATACCAAAAGCAAGAGGACACAAAAATGCACCAAACACATGTTGACAAGATGCTCATATGATGCTTGCATTAAATCACAAAAAAATAACAAAGAGCAAGTTTTATCAGTTTTTAGCAGTTAACAACAACTTGCACTTTTGCAACAAAGATTAGCATGGCAAGATCAACTCTAATATGAATGCAAACACCGCCATCTCGTAGAGCACAAAGAGAACACCATTTGCATATAAAGAACATCATCATAGGACAATTATGCTCAAAGTTACACCACTCACAAGAATGCAACATGATATGACTTTTCAGGGACTTGGCCATTTTTTAACAGAAGAAAAAAAATAGATCGAGCGACATATACTAAAACGTGCATGGGCGAAGGATAGGCGAGGCTCGCTCACCAGAGGGCCCGTGGGCCGGCTCGGTGAAGGAGGCTGGAAAACCGGGTGGTCTAGGGCGGCGGTTCGAGCAGTTCAATGCGGACCGGGTAGACCGGGTCAGGTTCACAGCAAACCGAACGGTCCACCGGTTTTCCGCCGGTCTGGGCAAGGGGCGAGCCGGACGGCGGAGCAGCGGTGGCCGGCGTGGAGGAGGCGGCGGGGACGACGCGGAGGAGGCCGAGGCGGCGGGGACAACGCCGGAGGTGCGGAGGAAGGCGGATCCGGCCAGCTCCTTGCCGGATCTGGCCGGAGGCGAGCTGTGGAGGCCGGCGGTGGAGCTTCGGCGACGAGCTGCACATGTCGACGGTGCCGGCGGTTAGAGAAGGAAGAGAGAGAGAGACAAGGGGAGGAGGAGAAGAGGTGACCGGGGCGGCGCTGGTGGAGTCCAGCGGCGGCGAGAAGCCCATTCGGACAGAACTCCAAAGTTAAGCGTGCTCAGCATGGAGTAATTTCAGGATGGGTGGCCGACCGGGAAGTTGCTCCCGGGTGCGCATGAGTGAGGACAAAGTACGCAAAAAAGACTAGTATTGATATTTGGGGCCAGTCTAGATCCCGCCAGGAGTAACGGCCACCGGCGGGTGTGTCCGGGGTGTTACAAGTTCCTTATTGATATGAGTAGTCTATCATCCCTAATAAGCCAGGCTATCACATACACCCCCACTCAGAGAAACCGACGTCCTCGTCTGGCCACACGAACATTCCCTCTTGGCACATACGTCTGTTCATCCAGTCCGGTAGATGTGTCATGCCGTGTGCCACGACGGGTCACAAACGTCATGAATAACATGATCGTGCACCTTTCCACAAACATCCGTGTAAACGCGAGGGTCGGCTCTGATACCAACTTGTAACGCCCCGGACACACCCGCTGGTGGCCATTACACCTGGCGGGATCTAGACTGGCCCCACATATCAATACTAGTCTTTTCTGCGCACTTTGTCCTCACTCATGCGCACCCGGGAGCAACTTCCCGGTCGGTGACCCATCCTGAAATTACTCCAAGCTGAGCACGCTTAACTTTGGAGTTCTGTCCGAATGGGCTTCCGGAAAAGAAGGAATTCCCTATTTGTCGGGGATATACCCCGCGGTGTAGCCCGGCCGAAAGTATAACCCGGCCGGACTTGGCGACTCACTAATGACCTGCCTTGACTGGACGACTCACTAAGTGACCCGCCCGAGCCGGGCGACTCATGGGTGACCCGGCGAGTGGGTCAGAGGAACGACAAGACCCGGCGGCCCAGAAGGCGGTTCATGTAAGGCCGGCTCATGTTATGGTGGGCCGGTTTATGAGGAAAGCACACGGAATATTCTCCTTTACAAGGAAGCAAGACCCGGACTTGTAATCAACTTGTAAGAGAAGATACACTAGTCCTAGTCCTACTAGGACTCCACATGTAACCCGCCCCTCTAACTTATATAAGGAGGGCCAGGGCTCCCCAAGAGGGACAGGAAAACAAGAAACAATATCTAGGGCTAGACACAAAGGAGGAGCCGGCTTACGGCGACTCCTCTCATGAGCATAATGAGACCTAGCCACAAACAGCATGTAGGGCTATTCCGGATGATGTTTCCCGGGGCCCGAAGCTGTCTAAATCCTCGTCTTGTGTGTTGATCCGCTATGCGTCTCTCGATTCCGACCAACCCCTTCAAGATACCGCATAGATGCGTTGGCCTCACGACTAAGTCCTGACACTAAGGACATCTGTCGTGACAATTCCACGACAGTTGGCGCCCACCGTAGGGCTCGCGCACGGTGGTGTTGAGTTCTTGGAGGGATCTCTTTAGGGATCGAGAAACTTGCGATTGATCGATGAAGAAGAGCGGGCATGGAATAATCGCATGAACCACCAGATTACCATGGGAGAGCCGGCAAATTTGTCGTTCAGAAATCAAAATTATGGTTAACTTTGGAGATGACAGATGCGAGATTCATCAGAAACGGAGAGATTTTTTAGGATTTCTTGTGCGCCACCCCACGCATTGTTCGGTGACCCATTGAATCCGAAGGGCAGATCGTTTTTCCGGAGTCGAGACCGGACAGGAATCTTCTACAAGTCATCATACCGCAGTCGTTTTAATTGCAGAGCAGTTGTACGAGGGGCGGTCGTTGTCGCTGCTGCAGCTCGTATCAAGTCCCGACGAGAATTGAGATGGAAGAGATTAGTGTTTCGTTCGAGGACCCGCCGGGATCAAAACTCGTTTCCCAAGACAAAGCTTGCAGGGTGCACTATGGACTCCCAAGAAACTTCCCTTTTTTATTTTCACACATGTGTGCACAAGAAGACAAGCGACCATACTTTTTTGCATATGACGTGGAGGAGGGAAGACAACCACAGCCAATTTACGCCTTTACTACTAGTTTGACTCCAATTAGACACAGTTTACCAAGGCCGTCAAGAAATTCTATTGCAGATTCAATCTGTGTGGCGGACGTGTGTGATTGCTGCTATGTCCTCCCGTCCAGATGCGGCTATCCGGGTCCTGAGGAGGCTGAGATCTGTACTTCTCACGGGGGTTGAATGCTAGTTCAGTTGTTTGAATTTTCTATAGCTATACGTACACAAAAGGAAGCAGGCTGTATGAGGAAAAAGAGGGAAGCCACGACCCGGTTTCGCCGTCGCCGAGATGCAACAGGTTTGACCATGACCTGTCTAAACCAGCAGAACTGCTGCTCCGATCTGTATCGCTGTCTCTGAAGATGCCTCGCTGCTGGAAAAAGAAAAAGACATTAAACCGGCCACGTCCTCAGCCGCCGGTCCCTGCACTGGCGACGAGCGCTCACGGGCAGCAGTGGTGGCGGGTCAAAGACAGTGCTTGGCTCCAAGTTGCACTTGCTCTACTTTGCCGGAGCGATCTCGCTGCAGCCCAAGTCGCCGCTGGCCGGTCAAAGTTGCCGCAAGGAAAAAACAATCAGATGATATCCGTCCGGTTTATTTGGGCACATATTAATTTTTGTGTGAGCAATTACTGTCTTGCGATACTTTTTGATGCAGGATATTTGTTCATAACTAACGAGGTGTTATATTACGATCCCTATGGCCCGGCTTACATCAACTCATGGGGACCATGCCCGAGATTGCTCCGACCTGCCGAAGCGCACGCCCGTTTCTTGAGTCGCTACTCTACCTCTGCGGTAGGGTGAGCCGCCCCTTGCTCCGTTGGCTCGTCGTGACTCACCACAGTTAAATCGCCGTTACCTGAGCCACGCCTGCTGCGCGATGAGCCGCGGGGTTATATTGCGTCGCTAGTCTGACTGAACCGCTTCTGTCGCGTTGAACGGATCATCCGTCATCCGAACAAATCAGGTGATATCCATCTAAGTTTATTTTTCTTAACACATTGTTTTTATCAAAGAACAATTACTTGGTCTATGCTATTTCTTCGCAGGACCATTATTCCACACAAAAAGGTGTTGCAAAAGGGGCGTGAGCAGATATTATTTTTTGCACTAGCGCTCATCCTGCGCAGGTTGCTACCCCCGCTACATCAACACACGCGATTGACTTATTGTTCGCCCCTTCGACCGATGCTCCCGCCCGCACCGGTTTATAACGCCTCGGTCGACTCGCTGTCCGCGCCGGCTTACAAACGTCGTGGCCGACTCACCCGTCCGCACCGGTTTACCACGCCGCGGCCGGTTCATCTATGAGCGACTTCAATTTCAACGAGTAATCATCAATTTCATGGCGGATCATTTCCGGCCTGGCACATTAGGTGGTATCCATCTAAGATATACTTTATTGGCATATATTATTGTTGTCAAAGAGCAGTTTATCTTTGCCTTGGTCTGCACTATTGTTGATGCAGGACAACGCGATTAACTCGCCCGTCTGTGCTGGTTTACAACACCGGTGCCGATTTTCCCCGACCGCACTGGCTTACAATGCCATGGCCGATTCATCTAAGCTGCCTCTGATGCTGCGGTTGTCTTTACCGTCCGTCTCTCACGGCCTGGTCTACATCAACACACCGGGCCGCGCCTGTTTGCGTGAGCTGTTCATTGAGTATGAGAAAGTCACTACTTGGGAAGCTCGGTTTCTCTTCCAACAAATTAGAGGCAAATTATCATATATTATCAGTCTCGTCTGCACTGGATGGTTCAATGGGCAGGTGCACAAGTCGCCGCCACTACAGTTTGGTTAACTTCAAACAGCCAGTTGGAAGGAACCATTGGCCGAGTTGCTGACACGGCTCATACGGGATCATTTATAACCCGTTGCAGTCACCTCAACCTTATGTGGATTCACATCGCATTATCAACGCCAACGATATACACCTTCTGCTATGGACAAATATGGAGAATCTCAAGCCAACTCTTCGAGTCATCTTGAGACTCGGGGGGCTACAATGGTATGGCTCGGCAAAATTAGCCGGTTTCAATGAATTCAAGAACTCCGGGTCATTGAAGGGAAGATAACCCGGCCCCGGAGGCTACTATTTATTGGCGAATATTTAAAGGCCGTTAGAAAAATTTCCGGCTCAAAATGAAGATTCCGGTTTAAAATATAGCTCAAGAGACATCTCTCTCCCGCAAAGCTTCGAAGCTATCAAATACGGTTCAAAATCCGGATCAAGGTAAATTTGTCTGTCACAAAGTTTTGAAGATTTTAAATCCGGTTTAAAGTTCTGGTTCAAAAAGATTTAATCTCTCGCAAGTTCGAGTTCTCAGAAAAATTAAAGGTTGCCAAAAGAACTTGCTGCCATGATGCGCGGTTCAAACTTGGATATCCTACCTTACGGCTTATCTTATTATGATCACTTGGGGGCTTCCTGCTCATCGAGCATAGCTATCAGTACCCTCTTGATCGGCGCAATGCCAAAATTTATACGGTCAATTGGGGGCTTCCTGTTCAAACATAGGTCGTATTCGAACCGAAGAGAACATAGCTTTCGAAACCCTTTTGATTGGCATACTGCCAAACCCACTTGGGGGCTTCTTGATCGTATCCGAATCATAGCTCAACCTCTTTGGGAATCGACGTGGATCGTATTCGAATCAGCGTCGCTGAACAACTCTTAAGGTCATTTGGGGGCTTCCTGTTCAAACATAGGTCGTATTCGAACCAAAGAGAACATAGCTGTCGATACCCTCTTGATCGGTGTCGGTGTACAAAAAGAGGGGTACACTTTTTGTACCCTTATGACTGTGCACGGGCAGTCTGAGCCACGGGCGCCGCCGCACCGAGCCTGGCAAGGGAGGTAGAACCAAGGTAAGGCCGAAGCCAAAGAGGAGCAGAACGACGCCATGACCAAGACCACAAAGAGCAAAGGGGGCGAAGCGGGCCTCCCCCGGCAAGATCCTTGCCGGGAGGTGGTTTTTGCAAACCCGGCAAGACCCTTGCCGTGGCAGATCGCCCCACACCTACAGAGCGGGTCACCCTTGAGTCCACTGCCCCCATGGGGCAAGGATTCGGGAGGCATCCCCGTGGTGGTATGTAGATCTTTGTGAAGACATTCAAGATCAGATGCACACTTTAGAAGATGATGGTCCTTGGCGGAATCCCAGCCAAGGAAAACCACAAGGCCTCCGGCAAGAGCCTTGTCGGGGATGGCAGCAGGTGCCACGGCAAGACCCTTGTCGGGACCCCAACAAGACCCTTGCCGGGGCCGCGGCAAGGCCCTTGCCAAGGACACCCGCAGGGCCACCATCGGACCCGCACCAGTCACGCCTCCACCACCGTTCGCATGCAGCTGCTGACCCAACCAGCTAGGTAGGCACCTGCGTGGCGGCATGCAGATCCTCGTGGAGACCCACCGCTGCGCCACCTCAGCTGCCTGCCCGCCTACATGGCATCGCAGGCACCGCTGGCCAGGGCGCGTGTCGACGCGGAAGAGAGCGGCGATGGACGAGACAGGGCTCTCCCCCGCCCCCGATAAAGCAAGGTCACCTAAGCAAGGCGCATTAAATGCACCTTGTCATGTAATGCGAGGGATAACCTCGCATCACTGTACACTTTCCACCTCCTGTGTGCCACTGTGGCAGCCCCTTTCCCTATAAAAGGAGGCCCCAGGCGACCAGGAAGAGGATTTGGCTTTTTGGAGCTCCTCACGCCCCGTAGCTAGCTCAAGAACACAAACATATAATCCACCAAAGCAGGAGTAGGGTTTTACGCATCTTCGCGGCCCGAACCTGGGTAAAGGAATCGTGTACTGCCTGCTCGATCCGCTCTTCTCACGGCCCCCGCACCCCGCAACCGCAGAAAGGGATTCTCGTGATCCCATAGGTGTCGTTTCCCACCGACATCTTTGGCGCGCCTGGTAGGGGGGCGCAGTTGTGAGAATCAGCTTTAGCAGTTAGTTCGACGCTTCTT
The DNA here is from genome assembly GCA_032464435.1 of Aegilops umbellulata. Taxonomy (NCBI): domain Eukaryota; kingdom Viridiplantae; phylum Streptophyta; class Magnoliopsida; order Poales; family Poaceae; genus Aegilops; species Aegilops umbellulata. Next base: position 211,934,795 of record CP136056.1, on the reverse strand, counting down.
CATCGTCATGGCGCCCAAGAAGAAGACGACGGTGGCGGTTGGCCCGTCGGACACCGGACATCCCGTCCCGACGCGGGCGAGCAGCGGACCGGTCACCGAAAGGACCCGGGGCGCTGTTCGCGAACAGCAACACCGTCCCAGTAGCCGGAGTTTGGGAGGCGGCGATGTTCGTGCGCCCCGTAACGGGCCGCACGCCGCCAAATCCAAAGACGGAGCCGGGCCCTCCGCAGGTGGGCGGGACCTTTCGAGGTCGTTGCTGCCCCGCCCGCTGGCGGCGCGAGGGCCTCCAGGACTCCCACTCCAGCGCCGACGACGCGTTCCTCTCAAGCGGCGCGCGACGAGCGGCGTGATCACCCCGAAGACCCCGGGCGTCGCCGCGGGAAAAGCACCGAGCGCCACTCCCGGGATATAGAAGACCTGCCCGCTCGCTGAGGTGCTGGTGAAGACGGCGTGCGACCGCGTGGTCGTGATAGAGCTCCTTCGGACGTGGTCAGAAGTCGAAGCGCGTCGCGATCCGTGCAGGTATCGCTGCCACCGACGCCAACAGAAGCCCTGGCACGCGCGCAGTTGCTCCTCAACTTTCCTCCCACTACGGGGAAACTCGACGAATGGAGAGCCACCATCCTAAGCCTTGTTGAAGTGGCCAACAAAGATGAGCCGACCCCGACGGAGCCCCCGGGTCGACGTTCCGGCGGAGTCCCGCGTACCAGTGGCAGGAAGGCTGGCGGCGCCGCGACCACGGTGCACTCGCCTCCTCCTCGCCCGGTGCCACGGACACCTGCCCGTCGCGACGTTGCGGGCGACGAAATCTCCATAGCGTCGTCCGACCCGCGGACCCACCAGGACCAACGCCAAGTCCTTCGGGATCGGGAACATGAAGACGCTCGGACCACCATCGAGCGCCGGCGCGGAGCGCGCCACCAGTCAGATAAGCGAGCGGGGCCTGCTGTGGACCACCCGACACCGGGGAGCCCTGGGGGCCTGCCTTACCAGGTAGGCTGCCCGGCTTTTACCCGTGAGCTGCGGCAGTTCCAGTGGCCCACTCACCGCACTTTCAAACCTGACGTGGGCGAGAAGTACGGCGGCAAGACCCACCCATCCGAGTTCCTCAGCATCTACACCATCGCGATGCAGGCTGCCGGAGTTCGTGATGATAAGGTGCTTGCAAATTACTTCCCATTGGCTCTTAAACCCAACGCCATGTCATGGTTGATGCACTTGCCGGTAGACTCCATTTCCTCCTGGTCGGATTTGTGCCATGAGTTCGTGGGCGCTTTCACTGGCGGTCACCAAGCTCATGGCCAAGCGAGTGATCTCCACGTCATTCCCCAGAAGGGAGGCGAGAGTCTCCGCAAGTACATACAGAGGTTCAGTCGGGTATAGTACAATATCCCAGATGTTCACCCCGCCGCCATCATCAGCGCGTTCCATCAGAACGTTCGGAATCGCAAGATGCGCGAAGAGCTGGCGATGAACAAGGTGAAAGATGTCGCGGAGCTCTATGTTCTTGCGGACAAGTGTGCCCGGGCTGAAGAGGGGAGGAAGTACCCCGGCGAAGATGCCGGCGTGGAAACCGACTCCTCTGAAGAGGACACCGCCGCCCCGGCGAAGAAAGGCCGGCACCGCAACAGGAAGCGCAAAGGGAAAGCTGTGCTTGCCGTCGAGGGGTCTGACGACACCGGCTCCACCAAGAAGACCAAGGCAGGTGACCCCGGCAAGGAAATTGTCGGATGTGTCGCCTGCCAGGCCTTGGCGGTTGCCGAGGAGCCAGGTAACTCCGACAAGCGATACTGCAAGATCCATCGCACCAAAGGCCATGCTCTCCAAGACTGCCGGCAGGTTGAGCTCCTCGCTGAGAAGCAGAGGGCTGAATACGAGAGGCGGGACAAGGAGAAGGGCCAAGACGGTGCTGAGGGATCCGGCAAGAAACGCGACAGCCAGGCGGGCCGTCGCGGCAAGGATAAGCAACAAGAGAGGCCCGCTCGGGGCCGTGACAGAAAGCCAGAAGATGACGATCACGAAGAGGACGACGAGTCCGGCGACCAAGAGTTTCAGAAAGCTACAGAGGCCATGTGCATTGACGGCGGCGCTTCGCTACATGCCTCTCGACGCTGGCTTAAATAGTGCGCGCGAGAAATTACAGTAGCAGAGCCGTCTTTTGATGCCCAGAGGCCGTTGAAGTGGTCCAGCACACCTATCATTTTTTACTCCGAGGACCACCCTGATCGCACTACTGCGGTCGGGTGCTTGCCGTTGTTGGTTTCACCAACAATACGCAACCTCAAGGTGACAAAATTGTTAGTAGATGGCGGGGCCGGTCTGAACTTGATCTCGCCTGCCGTGATCAAGAAGCTGCAGATCCCTGATGGAGACCTCGAAGAAACGGGCATGTTTCAAGGGGTCAGCACGGGGAGAAGCCAACCCAAGGGAAAGGTCACGTTGCCCGTAACTTTCGGGAGCGACCTGAACTTCAGGATGGAGAGGATTGTGTTTGATGTTGCAAAGATCCCCTTGCCCTACAACGGGATCCTTGGCCGCCCAGCGCTGGCCAAGTTCATGGCGGCGTCGCACTACGCCTACAATACCCTGAAGATGCCAGGGCCCATGACAATCATCACCATCCCCTCCGACAAGAAGGATGCGCTGATATGCGCTGATCAAGTGTACCAGCAAGCAGTCGCAGCAGCTGCCGCCGTTGGGGCACTCGCTCCTGCTGCCGGGACCCCGAGAGGGAGAAAGAATAAGAAGGCCGGTGAGACCTCGGACACCCACTCTGGCAAGTGCACCTCTTCGGAGTGTAGCGCTGCCATCGAGGACGTGCCAGAGAGCTCCACCGGCGGAAGCAAGAAGTCCAGGGCCACGCCGGCCGGAACCAAGAAGGTTTCCGTCAACAAGGATGGCACGGGAGGAGCTTTCACCATAAGCTCCACCCTTGACGACAAATAGGAAGATGCGCTCGTCACCTTCCTGCGGGCGAATGTCGATGTGTTTGCATGGCAAGCTTCTGACATCCCCGGCGTTCCCAGGGAGGTGATTGAGCACCACCTTGCTGTCTGTCCTCATGCGCGGCCCGTCAAGCAGAAGGTCAGAAAGCAAGTTTTGGAACGACAAGAGTTTTTCACAGAAGAAATCCGGAAACTAGAGGCAGCGGGTTTGGTAAGAGGAGTGCTCCATCCGACGTGGTTGGCCAATCCGATCGTAGTGCGCAAGGAAAATGGGAAGTGGAGGCTGTGTATTGATTACACAGATATCAATAAGGCTTGTCCTAAAGACCCCTTCCCGTTGCCGCGCATCGACCAGATTGTTGACTCCATGGCTGGGTGTGATCTGTTGTCATTCCTCGATGCCTACTCCGGCTACCACCAGATCTTCATGACGAAAGAAGACAAAGAGAAAACAACATTCATCACCCCATGTGGTATGTATTGTTTCATACGGATGCCTTTCGGGTTGAAGAGTGCTGGATCAACATTTGCGAGGGCGGTCCAAATTGGTTTTGAGCCCCAGCTCCATAGAAATATGGAGGCTTATATGGATGACATAGTGGTCAAAACCAAGGACAGGGCCACCCTCATATCAGATTTGCGGGAGACATTTGCAAATCTGCACAAGATCAACCTCAAGCTAAACCCTGAGAAGTGCGTCTTTGGCGTCCCGTCCGGCAAGCTTCTCGGGTTCTTTGTGTCGCAGCGGGGGATAGAGGCCAACCCGGATAAGATCAAAGCTATAGAGCAGATTGAAGCATCCAAGCAAATCAAGGATGTGCGCCGGCTCGCTGGTTGCGTCGCTGCCCTGGGCAGGTTCATATCCAAGTCCGCCGAGCGCGCCCTTCCCTTTTTCAAGATCCTAAAAAAGGCGGGCCCGGTGGAGTGGACACCAGAATCCGAAGCGGCATTGCAAGATTTGAAGAAGTACCTCTCGTCCGCACCAACACTAGTTGCGCCCAGGCCCCAGGAGCCGTTGCTGCTATACTTAGCGGCAACGAACAAGGTGGTCAGCGCCGCACTAGTGGCGCAGAGGGAGGTCGACGATGAGGTAATGGCAGCAACAGAGCCCGACGCCACCAGTGCGGAGGCGACACAGTTGGTCGAGGTGCCGCCAAAGAAGAAAGTGATGCAGCGCCCGGTCTACTTCGTTAGCTCCCTCTTGCAGGGGGCTAGGTTGAGGTACTCCGGTGTGCAGAAACTGCTCTTTGGCCTCCTCATGGCCTCGAGGAAGCTGCGTCACTACTTCCAGGCACACGAGATCACTGTCGTCACTCGCCTCCCTCTGCAGCGGATGTTGCACAACCCAGATGCGACGGGGAGGATTGTGGAATGGGCACTAGAGCTGTCCAGCTTTGGCCTCAAGTTTGAAAGTACTTCGATGATCCAGAGCCGAGTCCTGGCAGAGTTCATTGCAGAATGGACCGCCACACCTAACGATGAAGCCCAAGAGACTGCTGTCCCCAGCAAGGAGGCAAGTTGCGATTGGATTATGTACTTTGATGGGGCTTTCTCCCTCCAGGGTGCCGGGGCTGGCGTACTGCTCGTCGCCCCCACTGGAGAGCACCTCAAGTACGTGATCCAGATGCACTTCCCTAGGGAGGCGTCAATAAAGAACACGGCGGAATACGAAGGGCTGCTTGCCTGTCTTAGGATTGCGGCGGACCTCGGAATCAAAAATCTCATCGTCAGGGGCGACTCACAGCTTGTCGTCAAGCAAGTCAATAAGGATTACCAGAGCCCGTTGATGAAGGCCTACGTTGATGAAGTGAGAAAGCTGGAAGAGCGTTTCGACGGTATCCAGGCTGAATACGTTCCCCGAACGGAGAATGATATCGCCGATTACCTGTCGAAGCGCGCTGCCCTCAAGCTACCTGTGGATCCAGGTACCTTTGTGCTTCAGCTAACTCAGCCATCCGTTGATCCATCAACAGAGCAGAACAAGAGAAGGAAATCAGGACCCGGCAAGTACTTTCCCGCTGAGCTCCCCGGAGCCGTCGGCAAGGATATTGTCGAGGACACTGAACCCGCCACGGGACGGCTAGCTCCGGCAGGACGCCAAGCTCTTGCCGTCGAGACAACCGCCCCTATAGCGGAGGAAATGCCTTTAGTCCTCGCCGTCGAGCCTCAGGCTCCAGCGTGGGCACAGCATACCGTCCGATTCCTCCATACAGGGGAGCTTCCTAAGGAGCAGGAAGAAGCGGAAAAAGTAGCCCGTCGCTCTGCCATGTACCAGTTCGTCGATGACGTCCTGTACAGGAAGAGACCGAACGGTGTGAAATTGAAGTGCATCCCTCGAGAGGAAGGACTGGAGCTGTTGGCAGAGATACATGGAGGCATATGTGGATCCCACATTGGGTCAAGAGCCCTTGCCGGCAAGGCGTTCCGGCAGGGTTTCTTCTGGCCCACCGCCCTCCAGGATGCAACGACACTCGTCACCAGGTGTGAGGCGTGTCAGTTCTATTCAAGAAAGCTTCATCAACCAGCTCAAGCCCTTCAAACCATTCCTCTCTCCTGGCCCTTCTCGGTCTGGGGGCTCGACATACTGGGCCCTTTTCCCCGCGCTGTCGGGGGCTTTGAGTACTTGTACGTAGCCATCGACAAGTTCACAAAGTGGCCAGAAGTGGAGGCAATGAGGAAGGTCAAAGCTCAGTCAGCCGTCAAGTTCTTCAAGGGGCTAGTGTGCCGTTACGGTGTACCCAACCGGATCATCACAGACAACGCTACGCAGTTCACAAGCCACACCTTCATGCAATATACTCAGGACCTCGGCAGCAAAGTCTGTTTCGCTTCCGCCGCTCACCCGCGGAGCAACGGGCAAGCTGAGAGGGCAAATGCTGAAGTGTTGCGAGGCTTAAGGACCAAGACCTTTGACAGACTGCACAAGAGCGGAAGGCGCTGGATTGATGAGTTGCCGACGGTTCTTTGGTCAATCAAGACGACACCAAATCGAGCCACCGGCCAGACACCCTTTGCCCTGGTATACGGGGCAGAAGCAGTTATCCCCACTGAACTCATATACGGGTCACCTCGAGTGCTTGCTTATGATGATCTTGAGCAAGAGCAACTGCGGCAAGACGATGCACTGCTCCTTGAGGAAGATCGTCTTCAGGCGGCTGTGAGAGTAGCATGCTACCAGCAAGCCTTGCGCCGCTACCATAGCCGCAAGGTTCATGCCCGGAGCCTTGAGGAAGGCGACCTTGTTCTTCGGCGCGTTCAATCGGCCAAGAATTCCAACAAGTTGACGCCGAAGTGGGAAGGCCCTTATCGGGTAATACGAGTCACCAGGCCCGGGCAGTCCGCCTGGAGACCGAAGATGTCGTTCCGGTGAGCAACTCCTGGAACATCGAGCATCTTCGCAAGTTTTACCCATAAGGCGCGGCTTGTCGGGCCTCCCGGCAAGTCACCTTTTGTACAAGCATTGCAGATGATGCATGTAACCCTTTGTACAAAGCCAGGCACAGACCCTGAGCATAAATGAAGCGCTGGCGCCCTAAGTTATAGCATGCATGCTAGATCGAGTCTCGTCCTTGCTTAGGGTTGATAGTGCTTAGCGGCGGCTAACCCCTAGCTTAGAGGTCGAGTGTGCGTCTCTTTGCCATTCTTTTGTCTCCTTTGGTTCGCAGGGCTCGGATATCCTTGCCGGATCACTTGAGGATGAAAAAAAGGAGAAGAGGGACGGACCAGCATCTAGACCTCGGCAAGCCAGTGTTGCCGGGGGCTGCAAGTACAAAGATTCACCCACGGCAAACCAGAGTTGCCGGGGGCTGCAGTTTCAGATAAGTTCTTCATCCCTTATCATGCATTCTCTTATGGACTGAGGTATGCGAAACCTTGTTTCTTCCTAAAGCTACCGTGCTCCCCTAACTCTAGGCCCTAGGGCTCGTTCCTGGGGCCAGGTTTGGTCGTAGTCGCGGCAGCGAAGGGACGAAACGAGGAGCCTGAACCCGCCTCATCCCTGCCTCCGCCGAAAGCATGAGAAAGGTCGAGCGACGTGGGAAGACAGCAGGGCCTGCTGCCGGGCAAGGAAGTGTCTATCTTAAAGATATCAAGGATTTGCCCCTTGACGTGGGTTCCACCCGCAAGACAAGTGACCCGGGAAGCATCCCTTTTTCATTAAAAACATTCCACTCAGGTACAGTTCATGGAGAATGAAAAAGATGAATGATGGGATTACAAGCTTTGAATTCAGCTAAGGCCCGAAGGCTTACAAACTAAAAAGAGATAAGGTGCCCGTAATCCCTTTCTCGTCCCTCTCTTCAGGAGGCAGGTCAAGGAGGCGAAAAGGGCAAAAGGGGCGCCTAGACAAGCTACAGGTGGCAGAAGACACCAAGAGAACATCAAGGTGGTCGTCCAAAGGCTTGATGGTGATGGCAGCGCCGGAGGCAGAGCTCGAAGACGAGGCGGCAGGACGTCAGCACGCGTCGAAGGCGTCGTGCCCACGTACTCCGAGTTGACGGCCTTGCCGCCCGCCCTCTTCCTCTTCCGCAACCACCCAACGCCAGCCGCCCAAGGAGACGGCCCCGAGAAGTTCAAGGAGCCGGCGACACGGATGATGGGGTCACCGGTGCCGCACGGAGCGGCGCCCGACACCTAGTCGGACCCGTCATCCTGCCGCCCGCCACCCTCGTCGTCGCTGCCGCTGTCCTCCTCGTCACTCCCGCTCGAGGAGGAGTCTTTGCTATCGGAGGAGCTCTCCACGCAGCACCTTGCCGGAGTCCCGAAGCACCCGAAGACCTTGATGGAGAGGAGACCGCCCTCCACCAGCTTAAAATGGAGGGTGAGATCCTCCGTCAGGCGGTGGATACGGGCGAACGTCTTCCACCCTCGACCAAGATGCATCACATTAGGGGCTGGGAAGTCGACGCGGACTCGCGTACCACTGATTCCACAGCCCGTCATGTGCAGCCTCAGTGTCTCAGGCGGGTCCAGCTCCATCTCGCTCGCGAATGGAGTCGGGAGACGAAGACGACGGAGACGCGGCCGGCGCAGCCTGACAAAGAACTCACAACGGTCGTCCCCAACATGGCCCTCCATGGGGAGAGGAACTGCTGGCGGAGGCAAAGTCGGCACGCCACCCCGTCCTCCTCTTCCCCGAGCGCCTCGGCCTCGCCCACGGCCTCGCCCTCTCCCCCTTCCCCTCGCGGCTGGCTCTGCCACCGCAGGTGCAGGAGAAGGAGGGACGCGTTGTCGAGCGGCGACCCTCATCGCCACCGTCGAAGGACCAGGGTTCCCTTTCTCCATGGCGAATGAGAGGGAGGGGAGCAGAAGCTGAAGAAGTGAGATGGAGGAATACAGGGCACCGACCCCCCCCCCCGCTCTTTATAAAGGAGCAGGGTGGGGGCTCAACCGCCATGTTCCGCCAATGAAGACGTGAATGGCGCAGGAGACCCGGGCCGATCCGCCGCCCCAGCCCGCGACGGCCCGGCTTCCCGCCTCCACCAACTGCCACCCCACGCGCATGAGCGCCGTGTCGCGAACGTGCAGGACCGAAGCGACGGGTGAGGTGACTTCTCCCCGCCCCGTGATTAAAGGGAGTGGGCGCCTTGAAAGACCACGCCTCGGCCCTGTCCAGTAAATGGGCCGCGCCTCCACGCCTCCCTCCGTTTATGGGGAAGACGCGAGCCGCCCCCTTTTTACTGCGACGTGACGCATGCGTGCAGAGGCCAGCCTCACGCATGCCGTCCACGTCACGCACGCCTCCCCACGACGCGCCACGCGCGGGAAGCATGGGAGGCGCAGCGCGCGAAGAAACTTACTGCGGTAAAAACCGCCCTGCCTGCCCGCGCACCGTTCTTGGGCCTGGCCCAACAACGTGTAGCGCTTATGTGTGGCCCTGGCCCGGGGGCTCCTGTCGGTGTACAAAAAGAGGGGTACACTTTTTGTACCCCTATGACTGTGCACGGGCAGTCTGAGCCACGGGCGCCGCCGCACCGAGCCTGGCAAGGGAGGTAGAACCAAGGTAAGGCCAAAGCCAAAGAGGAGCAGAACGACGCCAAGACCAAGACCACTAAGAGCAAAGGGGGCAAAGCGGGCCTCCCCCGGCAAGATCCTTGCCGAGAGGCGGTTTTTGCAAACCCGGCAAGACCCTTGCCGTGGCAGCTCGCCCCACACCTACGGAGCGGGTCACCCTTGAGTCCACTGCCCCCATGGGGCAAGGATTCGGGAGGCATCCCCGTGGTGGTATGCAGATCTTTGTGAAGACATTCAAGATCAGATGCACACTTTAGAAGATGATGGTCCTTGGCGGGATCCCAGCCAAGGAAAACCACAAGGCCCCCGGCAAGAGCCTTGCCGGGGATGGCAGCAGGTGCCACGGCAAGACCCTTGTCGGGGCCGCGGCAAGGCCCTTGCCAAGGACACCCGCGGACCCACCATCGGACCCGCACCAGTCACGCCTCCACCACCATTCGCATGAAGCTGCCGACCCAACCAGCTGGGCAGGCACCTGCGTGGCGGCATGCAGATCCTCGTGGAGACCCACCGCTGCGCCACCTCAGCTGCCTACCCGCCTACATGGCATCGCAGGCACCGCTGGCCAGGGCACGTGTCGACGCGGAAGAGAGCGGCGACGGACGAGACAGGGCTCTCCCCCGCCCCCGATAAAGCAAGGACACCTAAGCAAGGCGCATTAAATGCACCTTGTCATGTAATGCGAGGGATAACCTCGCATCACTGTACCCTTTCCACCTCATGTGTGCCACTGTGGCAGCCCCTTTCCCTATAAAAGGAGGCCCCAGGCGACCAGGAAGAGGATTCGGCTTTTTGGAGCTCCTCACGCCCCGTAGCTACCTCAAGAACACAAACATATAATCCACCAAAGCAAGAGTAGGGTTTCACGCATCTTCGCGGCCCGAACCTGGGTAAAGGAATCATGTACTGCCTGCTCGATCCGCTCTTCTCACGGCCCCCGCGCCCTGCAACCGCAGAAAGGGATTCTCGTGATCCCATAGGTGTCGTTTCCCACCGACAATCGGCATCGCCAAAGCCACTGGGGGCTATATGATCGTATTCGAATCTTAGCTTAACCCCTTTGGAACGGTTTACTGATCGTATCCGAATCAAAAGCCTCAAAAAGTTTTATTCTGTCTCTGGTAAAGTTTATTGCAGCCACAATTACTTAACTTTAGACCTTTTTGGGATTATATCTCAAATATATATAAGTGTTTTATGCTTAACCCGGCTTGACTTTTGACTATAAATCACCAGTTTATGATAATCATCGTCTATGTAGAAGCATTGGCTTCTAAGGATTGGGTTATCATCCTTACTGTACATGTTATGTAAGCCGGCAGTACAAATTTAATATCACAGTAGTTATATGTGAGATATTATGACCCGCCCTGGTTTTGACGCTAAGTCGCCAGGGCATATGTTGTTTAAGCTCTCTGCAGGATTTGCAGAAATATGACATATAAATGATTAAGTTCAAGCTCATTAGCAAAGTTGATGCTTCAAAATGATTATCCGTTCTGGATTTTTCTCAAAAGGCTATAAGCCGCCGGGTCATGAAAATTCCGGTTTACAATGAAGGCGTATTGAATCGCCATTGGCCAAGAGCCGCCGGGTATTTAAACTTCGGATTTACCTGTCAACAGATAAGGTATTTGAAATCTTTAAATAGCCAAACTTGGCTGGATTTTCGTTATGATATTGAATGATTGAGGTTTTCAAAGCGGGTTATTCAAATCTTTAATAGCCAACATGGCTGGATTTTCATGATGATATTGAATGATTGAGGTTTTCATACCGTAATATATTATTCAAATTTTGAATAGCCAACATGGCTGGATTTCTATTATGATTATCAAATAACCAGTATTATGATTGAGGTTTTCAAATTTGCTTTAGCGCAACAGTTATTATCTTTATCAATGGGCATGATTTATTTTACAATGGAGGAAATAGTCCCGAGTTGCTGCAGGCTTACGACCCGTCACTTGGGGGCTACATTATTCAAGTTGAGGTTACATCAAATATGCAAGTCTCATGTCGCTGCAAGCATGCACCATGACACTTGGGGGCTAATGCAAAGTCATTTTTATTGGCCTTATTGAAGACCCGACTCATCCAGTTGTAATGAGCCAGCCCTTGGGGGTTACCAATTGTGTGACGCCCCCGATTCAATCGTACACTAATCATGCACGCAAATGTGTACGATCAAGATCAGGGACTCACGGGAAGATATCACAACACACTCTACAAATAAAATAGTCATACAAGCATCATAATACAAGCCAAGGGCCTCGAGGGCTCGAATACAAGTGCTCGATCATAGACGAGTCAGCGGAAGCAACAATATCTGAGTACAGACATAAGTTAAACAAGTTTGCCTGAAGAAGGCTAGCACAAACTGGGATACAGATCGAACGAGGCGCAGGCCTCCTGCCTGGGATCCTCCTAACTACTCCTGGTCATCGTCAGCGAGCAACACGTAGTAGTAGGCACCTCCAGAGTAGTAGGAGTCATCATCGACGGTGGCGTCTGGATCCTGGGCTCCAGCATCTGGTTGCGGCAACCGGGTAGAAGGTAAAGGGGGAAAAGGGGGAGAAAAGCAACTGTGAGTACTCATTCAAAGTACTCGCAAGCAAGGAGCTACACTACATATGCATGGATATATGTGTAAAGGGCCATATCAGTGGACTGAACTGCAGAATGCCAGAATAAGAGGGGGATGGCTAGTCTTATCGAAGACTACGCTTCTAGTCGCCTCCGTCTTGCAGCAGGTAGAAGAGAGTAGACTGAAGTCCTCCAAGTAGCATCGCATAGCATAATCCTACCCGGCGATCCCCTCCTCGATGCCCTGTTAGAGAGAGATCACCGGGTTGTATCTGGCACTTGGAAGGGTGTGTTTTATTTAGTATCCAGTTCTAGTTTCATAAGGTCAAGGTACAACTCCGGGTCGTCCTTTTACCGAGGGACACGGCTATTCGAATAGATTAACTTCCCTGCAGGGGTGCACCACATAACCCAACACGCTTGATCCCATTTGGCCAAACACACTTTCCTGGGTCATGCCCGACCTCGGAAGATCAACACGTCGCAGCCCCACCTAGGCACAACAAAGCGGTCAGCACGCCGGTCTAAACCTATGCGCGCAGGGGTCTGGGACCATCGCCCTGAGCACACCTGCACGTTGCATACGCGGCCGGAAGCAGATCTAGCCCCCTTAATACAAGTGCGAGCTTATGATCCAATGCGGCGCACGCCACTCAGTCGCTGACGTCAAGAAGTGCTCCGGCTGATACCACGACGCCGAGTGCCCATATCTTTCCCGCATAGTTGGTTAGTGCGTATAGACCAAATGGCCAGACTCAGATCAAATACCCAGATCTCGTTAAGCGTGTTAAGTATCCGCGAACGCCAACAGGGCCGGGCTCACCTCTCACCCAGGTAGCCCCGAACTGCCCTGCCGCTCCGCCACAAAGATCCACACTGAGGGCCGTCGGGACAAAGGTCCTTTCAACCCCCAATCTGTGAATCACTCGCGGGTACTCCTCGAGCCAACCCGACTTTGGTCACCACATGTATCATGTTTAAAGTATAGTATATATCCATGATCACCTCCCGAGGTGATCACAGCCCAGTAGTATAGCATGGCAGACAGACAAGAGTGTAGGGCCACTGATGGAAAACTAGCATCCTATACTAAGCAAGTAGGATTGCAGGTAAAGGTATCAACAGCAGTATCAAAGACAGGCTATGCATCAGGATAGGAATAACGAAAGCAGTAACATGCTACACTACTCTAATGCAAGCAGTATAGAGGAGAGTAGGCGATATCTGGTGATCAAGGGGGGGCTTGCCTGGTTTCTCTGGCAAGAGAGAGGGATCGTCAACTCCGTAGTCGAACGGGGCAGCAGCAGCATCGGTCTCGGTGTCTAGCGAGAGAAGAGGGGGAAGAAACAATAAATATTTAAGCAAACAGATGCATAGCGATGCATGACATGACAACTAACGGTGCTAGGGGTGCCCTAATGCGGTATGAGGTGATACCGGTGAAGGGGGGGGGGGAAACATCCGAGAAAGTATCCCCGGTGTTTCGCGTTTTCGGGCAGAGGAGCCGGAGGGGGAAATGTTGCGAGTTTGATATGTTAGGAATGTGTAGCGGACGAACGGGCTGCGTATCCGGGTTCGTCTCGTCGTTCTGATCAACTTTCATGTACAAAGTTTTTCCATCCGAGCTACGGTTTATTTTATATTAATTTTAAAAGATTTAAATCATTTTTAGGATTAATTTAAATATTTTAATTCAACATTATCCAGAACAGTGTTTGCTGACGTCATCATGACGTTAGCATGACATCAGCATGACATCAGCAGTCAACAGAGGCGTTGACTGGATCGCTGACGTGTGGGTCCCACTGGTCATGACTGTTTAGCCTAATTAATGTTTAACTAATCTAATTACTGTTTAATTAAACTAATTAGTTAGTTAGGTTAATCTAATTATGATTAATTAACTTAATTAATTCCTTAATTAATTAATTAATTTAATTATTATTATTTATTTAATTATTATTTTTTTAATTCTTTTTATTTAAAAAAACGTTCTGGGGCTGGTGGGCCCCTCGTGTCATAGGCACAGGGGCCATAGTGGTTTCGGGTGTCGCGGGGGCGGGCGTTGGTCGCAGCCCGAGCGGACGCATCTCAGGGGTGCGGGGAGGGCGGCGGACCTGGCAGGTCGCCATGCCAGCGTGGGCGAGGCCAGCACGGGCCGGCCGACGAGCGAGCGGCGGCGACCACGGCCTCGTGTGGGAGGGCGTGCATGAGCGCGCGGCAGGGCGGAGAAGAGGGCGCACAGCGCATGCGGCGCGGGCATCTGCGGCGAAGGGGCTGTCAGCGGGCGCGTGTGCGCGCGGTGGCGCATCGAGCGTGGCCAGCAGGGGAGGCGCAAACGGCGCAGGGACAAGGGATGCGCGACAAGCCACGGGCGGGCGCTGGAGCGCGACGGAGATGGGGGGAGGGCGAGGAGCGGGTCGCGGCTCCGAGCGACGCGACGAGCAGAGGGCCGCGACGTGCGTGGCGCGTGCGTGTGCGCAGTAGAGGAGGCCGGGGCGTCGCGAACGGCGCCGGCGACAAAGGGAAAGGGGGAGAGGAGGGAGATCTCACAGGGACGGTAGGGATTCGGGCAGTGGGGTCGAGGAGGTCGTCGGGGACGACGTACGGCGAGGAGGCAGACCGGTGGGGAGGCTCCGGTGACGAAAAAGGGGCGGCGAGGTGCGACGGGGATGCACTGATGACGACGACGACGCGGCGGTGTCCAACGTGGGGGGTAGCGGGGGGGGGGGGGCACCTGTGGACGCTCGGGGTGGAGGTGGTGGCCGTGTGGGACGACAACACAGGTGGGCGCGCGGAGCATGGCAGCAGTCGGCGGTGGTTCCGGGCGACGACGTAGCTGCGAGGGCAAAGGGGTGGCGGCGTAGGGGTTGGTTAGCCCCGATCTAGATCGGGGGAAAGAGGGAGGAGTGGACTGTGGGGGGAGTGGGGATCGTGGGTTAGGTTTTGGTCGCCAGGGGATAAGGGAGTGAGGGTCCGGGCGCAGCTGAGCCGGCCTGGTTGCTAGGCCAACTGGGCCGTGGCCCAGGGGTGGGGGGGTCTTTGATTTCTTTTCCTTTTATTTATCCTTCTCTATTTTAAAAAAAATGTTTAGCACCCAATTGAGTTTTATCAAATATGGTAGCTAGCTCATAAATTGCAGTGCATTAGATCCTAGCACCAAAAACTAGTTTGGGTGAAATACTATTTCATATTAGATGTAGATTAATTAAAAGGTTATTAAATAATGTAGTCAGCCACTGTTTGAGATTGTTTAAATGACTTATCGTATTTCAATAATGTTGTTTACAATTCTATCCTAGCCTCTGATTTATCTACTATTTATTGAACATTTTAGTTTTTAAGTTTGAAAACTTTTGTTATTTGCCTTTAAATTAATTTTGAATTTGAATCGGTTTCTAATCAACGCGAGTTTATCATTAGTAACCGAGGTGACATGGCATCATTACGAGGGGGTTACTGTAGCCTAATTATCCGGGCGTCACAATTCTCCTCCACTACAAAAAATCTCGTCCCGAGATTTAAGAGGGGTCTAAGGGGGAAGTTCCGGTTACGAAAATCTATCGAGTCTTCTCGGTCTTGGTTGCTCTTCCCGAAGTAGTTGATCCCTTTCGTTGACGTCTTCATTTCTCTGCTTCGGGTCATCATGATGAAGTAGGCATCCTTCCTTCGGAGTCTTCATCATACTAACAAAAGATTAAGGGGGGTCTACAGGAAGAATGGACCTCTGCATGGTAGACTATCTGGTAGACAACAACGAGGAAGGTGGCGGAAAGTAACTCTCAATTTGAAATTTAAGACAAAATCGAGAGCAAAGTAAGAAGGTGCAAAATAGAAGTTTCAAGCGCATAGACAATCGTTCGTTGCCTGAAGCAAAGTGTGAAAGGGGTTCAGAGCAATGGGAATAAGTATTGCATCTGATACCAGATTGATGACCTCATCGGAAGGTGGCTCGTGAATCACACACGAGGTCACGCGCGAGGAATAACTTTGGGAACAGGGGGTGTACAGGAGAGTCAGGTTTCGATCCTGTGGATCTGTGGGTTATGGGCCCACCATGTGGGTTAAAAGTAGGAAAGGCGATGACGTCTTGCACGATCATGTAAGCAAGGTATGTCAGAGTATAACCTATCAGTTATGTCGGCAACAACATCAGTACCAAGGGCGAGGGACGAAGAAACCATTTTCCTGCTCGTTGAACGAGGCGGACCAGTAGGCAAAGTTCTCGTCCATCGGTGGTTACCGGAATGTCATCAACAATAGTACAGGGTCTTACTGACCGAGTTGTACACCACGGTGTTTACATAAGCCGGGAGATATTTCTGCTTAGGTCATATAGATCACAGAAAGGTTAAACAAAACAATGGAAAGGAAATTATGTCTATCAGATTAAACCAAACAATGGAAGGGAAAATGTGTTTAAACACATATTTCAAGGGTATATCCCTCCCAAGGACAAGTAGAGCAAGATATCCACGACGGGATAGAAAGTAGGTAAGGGGAGAGGAATTTCAGGGCATTACCCATACAACGGTGTTTGGATAACTGACCAAGAAACATTTAGCATCGCGCCTCCAATGTTCTTGTTGAAGAGCGGATTATCATAGTCATGCTTCGAGGTAGCAATGATATGGTGTTTCAATCAAGGGCCAGACTTTGGATACACAAATGATCCATCAGGAGCAGCTTATAAAATAGGTCTTACAATTTCCTCATGGAAGAATGGATAACCTTACTAAAATAGAAACTATAACAATAGGTCCTCCGGTCAGGTGTGCTAGGCATGACATCACCTTATCGAGTCATATAAAGACCAATGTTATAACTCGTGAAAATATGTCCCAACCATCATATCTGACTGAGGTTCATATTCGATTGGTGTCAGGATACCTCAGACTCATGATGCCCGAGAAGTAAAGGGGGCAACACAATTTGATGAGATGGAGTTGCAAGATTCTCGGGAAATGAACTATGGAAGCAAGCTCCGAATCATGAGTTCATCATTAAACCATTGACAGGATGAGGAGGTGGCTGATGAACTCAACAACAAATCATTGAGATTTCCAAAAGATTGATTTCCACAGTTATGTGAACAAGGAGATAACATTTGTCAGATCAAATGACTTAATGATGTATGCTCGAGGAAACATACCCATTTAAACACTGGTTGAAAGGTGCACCCGGAATATGGGCTTAGGTAGCATGATCAGTATTAGAATGGTGATCGTGATAAGTATCACTTGTATCAAGAATTCTCCAGTGGTGGTGAAATTCTCATGACAATCCTGACATAAAAGATGGTAATACCCCAAGGTAAAGAAGAACAAAGGCTGGATAGCAAGGATCTCAAGATATAACACAAAACACGAACAAGTTTTTGTTGGAGGGAAGACAATAAAGTGGTCGATGACAACACAAATCATCGAGGGAAGGATGGTATTTCTCATCATGAATTCAATTGGTATCCTGGAAGAGCTCGTAAGGTTGATGATGTTCATGACACATTTGTCGAGAGATTTCAAGATGTAATCAATCAGCGATGACATCGAGTCAAAGGAATGATGAAGCAAGAGGTCAATGAAAGCACAGATACGACACAGACTCGAAACCAAGCTTGCTTTTCAAGGTGAAATATATGACAAGGAAAATCGACGTAAGCTTAGCTCATCGTCGAAACTGGTGCTCCCGGAATAAGGACCAAGCAGCACAGTTTAAAATCATCAAGACAATGATATAGCCAAATAGGCTAGGAATGACGGAAGGATTATTAAACTCATAATCAACGAAATTTAATTAGGGTTATCGAACCGGAATGAGGAATCGGTTCACCTATCGGTGTTCTCGGTTGATGACAACCCAGAACCCAGGAAATCTGAAATCGGTGAGAAATAACAGTCGATGAAGAACCCATAAGAAGTTATGCGGTTCCATGACATTATCAAGATATTCTAGTGTAATACTCGACGGTAGATCAAAGTAAAGGTTGGACAGGTGCAATGGTCTGCACAAGACAAGTACTCCACTTGTTCGATAAATGGTATTAATGAGAAAATATGGTCGGAACCATAATTTCCAAAGGAACAAACATAGATACAGGACGAACTTATAACAAGGGGATTAATAGCATTTACAAGAAGTTTTGATGATAAGTTCCACATCGGGTCCATGGGCATGAACACAAAGGCTCAAGGTCGACTCCCACTTCTTCCATGCATCACCTTTCATTTTACTTCTCGCTTTTGATGAAGCTGTAGTGTAGAAATTTTATCTAGCAAAATACCAGAAGAGTATGAGTCGTGAAAACTTTCGAGTTCACACAAATAAGGAAGGCATAGGTTCAACCCATCAGGGTCCCTTAGGAACATGTACCATAAACTTCAGGAGTAATTAACACAAGCTCAAAAGTAGAGCATGGTTGACAAAGCAGAGGATACAATTTACCAAAGGCATTATGTATCGGGTAAAGAACTCATAAGAGTTTTGGTTGTGAAGGGCACTGTCGGATAATAACCCGGCAATGTGTAT
Source organism: Aegilops umbellulata (assembly GCA_032464435.1). Lineage (NCBI taxonomy): Eukaryota > Viridiplantae > Streptophyta > Magnoliopsida > Poales > Poaceae > Aegilops > Aegilops umbellulata. The sequence continues at coordinate 211,916,727 of CP136056.1, read as the reverse complement.
GGTGGTCCACCACGGGGCTGATGTGAGTATCGGTATTCAGCCAGAGGAAGAAGGAATGCCAAGGCATCAGATTATAGAAACAACTGACTAATCCAGAGCTCAAATGCAAAGGAATTGTGATTTACAAAGCGAAGGATCAGAAGCAGACGCTCTGATCAAGGATAGATAAGTTCAATATACTTAGGGGCACAATCGATGGCAATTTGATTGGCGAGAACCAGCTCACGTCTGAAATGACGTCTGAGCCGGAAGGATGAATTCTAGGATATGACTGAGGATTGAGAGCATTCACATCATATTGGATCAACAGACTTAAAATAATAATGACAAAGGATGCCAATAAGATTACCAGACTTATAGGATTTAATCCCAATGCAAGCAACCAAGAATTTCAAGAGCAATAGGTTGTTGAGGATCTTTGAAAGATCGAATGGTATTTCAAAAGCTTTTGTGAAATACCAGAATCAACTAGGGATGAGCGGATACTCGATGAGTGCGAGAAATTATCCGTAGGGATATTCAGGTGGCTAAGAAAAGTAAGGCAGTAAGCTCAAAGGATTATCGAAACAACGACGAGTATTTTGGGGTATCTTGTAATGACAAGACCAACTGGGGATGAATGTAAGAATAACAACTGCAAGTAGTTATCCATAAGGGTTGACGATGGAAGGGGAATCGCAAACGCGATGAACACAAGTTCTCAGGTTAACAGCGGAGAGTATCTTTAGGGTCTTCACGTGCAGCAGTCGATCAGCAGTAAAAAGGGGCTCTCCGGGTGAAAGTGATAACGAGATCCTAATGTTAGATTTAGCAAAATTCATTTAACCCGAATAGAAGAGAGATCAGAATCCCAGAGTATAGGTCGAGGAATAAAAGATCCTATTACCACCCGATGGCGACGTGGGCCCGTAAGGCACACAACCAAGTTAGTAAAAGTTTTTTCAATGTCTAGACTCGACTTCGGCCAAGGAGTATGGAAGGGGGCTTCCTACAGGCAGTCGGCTCTGATACCAACTTGTGACGCCCCCGATTCAATCGTACACTAATCATGCACGCAAATGTGTACGATCAAGATCAGGGACTCACGGGAAGATATCACAACACAACTCTACAAATAAAATAGTCATACAAGCATCATAATACAAGCCAGGGGCCTCGAGGGCTCGAATACAAGTGCTCGATCATAGAAGAGTCAACGGAAGCAACAATATCTGAGTACAGACATAAGTTAAACAAGTTTGCCTTAAGAAGGCTAGCACAAACTGGGATATAGATCGAACGAGGCGCAGGCCTCCTGCCTGGGATCCTCCTAACTACTCCCGGTCGTCGTCAGCGGGCAGCACGTAGTAGTAGGCGCCTCCAGAGTAGGAGGAGTCGTCGTCGACGGTGGCGTCTGGATCCTGGGCTCCAGCATCTGGTTGCGTCAACCGGGTAGAAGGGAAAGGGGGAAAAGGGGGAGAAAAGCAACCGTGAGTACTCATCCAAAGTACTCGCAAGCAAGGAGCTACACTACATATGCATGGATATATGTGTAAAGGGCCATATCAGTGGACTGAACTGCAGAATGCCAGAATAAGAGGGGGATAGCTAGTCTTATCGAAGACTACGCTTCTGGTCGCCTCCGTCTTGCAGCAGGTAGAAGAGAGTAGACTGAAGTCCTCCAAGTAGCATCGCATATCATAATCCTACCCGGCGATTCCCTCCTCGATGCCCTGTTAGAGAGCGATCACCGGGTTGTATCTGGCACTTGGAAGGGTGTGTTTTATTAAGTATCCGGTTCTAGTTGTCATAAGGTCAAGGTAAAAGTCCGGGTCGTCCTTTTACCGAGGGACACGGCTATTCGAATAGATTAACTTCCCTGCAGGGGTGCACCACATAACCCAACACGCTTGATCCCATTTGGCCGGACACACTTTCCTGGGTCATGCCCGGCCTCGGAAGATCAACACGTCGCAGCCCCACCTAGGCACAATAGAGCGGTCAGCACGCCGGTCTAAACCTATGCGCGCAGGGGTCTGGGCCCATCGCCCTGAGCACACCTGCACGTTGCGTACGCGGCCGGAAGCAGATCTAGCCCCCTTAATACAAGTGCGAGCTTACGATCCAATGCGGCGCGCGCCACTCAGTCGCTGACGTCAAGAAATACTTCGGCTGATACCACGACGCCGAGTGCCCATATCTTTCCCGCGTAGTTGGTTAGTGCGTATAGACCAAATGGCCAGACTCAGATCAAATACCCAGATCTCGTTATGCGTGTTAAGTATCCGCAAACGCCAACAGGGCCAGGCTCACCTCTCACCCAGGTAGCCCCGAACTGCCCTGCCGCTCCGCCACAAAGATCCACATAGAGGGCCGTCGGGACAAAGGTCCTTTCAGCCCCCATTCCGTGAATCACTCGCGGGTACTCCTCGAGCCAACCCGACTTTGGTCACCACATGTATCATGTTTAAAGTATAGTATATATCCATGATCACCTCCCGAGGTGATCACAGCCCAGTAGTATAGCATGGCAGACAGACAAGAGTGTAGGGCCACTGATGGAACACTACCATCCTATACTAAGCAAGTAGGATTGCAGGTAAAGGTATCAATAGCAGTATCAAAGACAGGCTATGCATCAGGATAGGAATAACGAAAGCAGTAACATGCTACACTACTCTAATGCAAGCAGTATAGAGGAGAGTAGGCGATATCTAGTGATCAAGGGGGGGGCTTGCCTGGTTGCTCTGGCAAGAGAGAGGGATCGTCAACTCCATAGTCGAACGGGGCAGCAGCAGCGTCGGTCTCGATGTCTAGCGAGAGAAGAGGGGGAAGAAACAATAAATATTTAAGCAAACAGGTGCATAGCGATGCATGACATGACAAGTAACTGTGCTAGGGGTGCCCTAACGCGGTATGAGGTGATACCGGTGAAGGGGGGGAACATCCGGGAAAGTATCCCCGGTGTTTCGCGTTTTCGGGCAGAGGAGCCGGAGGGGGAAAAGTTGCGAGTTTGATATGTTAGGAATGTGTAGCGGACGAACGGGCTGCGTATCCGGGTTCGTCTCGTCGTTCTGATCAACTTTCATGTACAAAGTTTTTCCATCCGAGCTACGGTTTATTTTATATTAATTTTAAAAGATTTAAATCATTTTTAGGATTAATTTAAATATTTTAATTCAACATTATCCAGAACAGTGTTTGCTGACGTCATCATGACGTCAGCATGACATCAGCAGTCAACAGAGGCGTTGACTGGATCGCTGAAGTGTGGGTCCCACTGGTCATTGACTGTTTAGCCTAATTAATGTTTAACTAATCTAATTACTGTTTAATTAAACTAATTAGTTAATTAGGTTAATCTAATTATGATTAATTAACTTAATTAATTCCTTAATTAATTAATTAATTAAATTATTATTATTTATTTAATTATTTTTTTATTCTTTTTATTTAAAAAAACGTTCTGGGGCTGGTGGGCCCCTCGTGTCATGGGCACATGGGCCATAGTGGTTTCGGGTGCCGCGGGGGCGGGCGTTGGTCGCAGCCCGAGCGGGCGCATCTCAGGGGTGCGGGGGAGGGCGGCGGACCTGGCAGGTCGCCAGGCCGGCGTGGGCGAGGCCAGCACGGGCCGGCCGGCGAGCGAGTGGCGGCGAGCACGACCCCGTGTGGGAGGGCGTGCATGAGCGCGTGGCAGGGCGGAGAAGAAGGCGCACAGCGCATGCGGCGCGGGCATTTGCGGCGAAGGGGCTGTCAGCGGGCGCGTGTGCGCGCGGTGGCGCATAGAGCGTGGCCAGCAGGGGAGGCGCAAACGGCGCAGGGACAGGAGATGCGCGACGAGCCACGGGCGGGCGCTGGAGCGCGACGGAGATGGGGGGAGGGCGAGGCGCTGGTCGCGGCTCCGAGCGACGCGACGAGCATAGGGCCGCGACGTGCGTGGCGCGTGCGTGCGCGCAGTAGAGGAGGCCGGGGCATCGCGAACGGCGCCGGCGACAGAGGGAAAGGGGGAGAGGAGGGAGATCTCATAGGGACGGTAGGGATTCGGGCAGTGGGGTCGAGGAGGTCGTCGGGGACGACGTACGGCGAGGAGGCAGACCGGTGGGGAGGCTCCGGTGACGACGGGGCGGCGAGGTGCGACGGGGATGCACTGATGACGACGACGACGCGGCGGTGTCCAACGTGGGGGGTAGCGGGGGGGCGGGCCACCTGTGGACGCTCGGGGTGGAGGTGGTGGCCGTGCGGGACGACAACACAGGTGGGCGCGCGGAGCATGGCAGCAGTCGGCGGCGGTTCCGGGCGGCGACGTAGCTGCGAGGGCAAAGGGGTGGCGGCGTAGGGGTTGGTTAGCCCCGATCTAGATCGGGGGAAAGAGGAAGGAGTGGACTGTGGGGGGAGTGGGGATCGTGGGTTAGGTCTTGGTCGCCAGGGGATAAGGGAGTGAGGGTCCGGGCGCAGCTAGGCCGGCCTGGTTGCTAGGCCAACTGGGTCGTGGCCCAGGGGTGGGGGGGAGGGTTCTTTGATTTCTTTTCCTTTTATTTATCCTTCTCTGTTTTTTTAAATGTTTAGCACCCAATTGAGTTTTATCAAATATGGTAGCTAGCTCATAAATTGCAGTGCATTAGATCCTAGCACCAAAAACTAGTTTGGGTGAAATACTATTTCATATTAGATGTAGATTAATTAAAAGGTTATTAAATAATGTAGTCAGCCACTGTTTGCGATTGTTTAAATGACTTATCGTATTTCAATAATGTTGTTTACAATTCTATCCTAGCCTCTGATTTGTCTACTATTTATTGAACATTTTAGTTTTTAAGTTTGAAAACTTTTGTTATTTGCCTTTAAATTAATTTTGAATTTGAATCGGTTTCTAATCAACACGAGTTTATCATTAGTAACCGAGGTGACAAGGCATCATTACGAGGGGGTTACTGTAGCCTAATTATCCGGGCGTCACAAATTGCTCCTGTTAAAATTTAAGATACACAAGTATTCCATTATATATTGAAGGATCCACTGCTCAGTTGGTAAAGCACAAAGCTCTTAACCTTGTGGACGTGGGTTCAAGCCCCAGGATGGGGGTAACATCATATGATATTATTTTCAATGAAAAGTCCCAGCTCAGTATTATTTTATTAAGCCGACCCTTGGAGGCTACACGTTACTGTTCAAATTTACATCATCATATTTACAAAGTCCCTTCTCATCATTACATAATGACCCGACACTTGGGGGCTAATGCATATTGTTCTTTGCTGAAGACAATTCTATGATGACCCGGCTACACTACTATGGTTGTAGCCGACTCATGGGGGCTACACAGCTGGATCTTATTTAAAGCCATGGTGATAAGTCCTGGCTTATTCATGCTGATTAAACCAGCCCTTGTGGGCTACAGGTAATATGGATATAAGGGAGAAATATGTTCAAATTCTCAGTTTTGAGCAGATCGGATTGACCCGGTGTTTGCAACAATCATGATCCGGTGTCACCAATAGTTATGACCCGGTGCTATCAATATTTACAAGCCGGCGATTTTGGTTATGATAAACCGGCAAGTTTTACCTCTTCAAGCCGGCTGAAAGTCAGATGAGTATTTCAAGACCAATATGTTTTAAGCCAGCGCTTTGGAAGTCGATTCAAGTGGATTATTTCTTACAATATTTCTCTACAAGAGACCAATGCCAGCAAATTGACTCTGAAGCTGGTCTATTGACCCGGATTTTCTAGAAGAAGGAAATGACAAGGACTTAAGGATGTTCAGGTGCCGGTTTACAAGAATTCTTAATCCGGAGCACAACCTGTCAAATTTGTTCTTGTGTTTATTTTGCAGCATAAGTTTACCATGGATAAATCCAAAGCTAAACTTGGGGGCTAATGTCGGGGATATACCCCGCGGTGTAACCCGGCCGGACTTGGTGACTCACTAATGACCTGCCTTGACTGGACAACTCACTAAGTGACCCGCCCGAGCCTGGTGACTCATGGGTGACCCGGCGAGCGGGTCAGAGGAACGACAAGACCCGGCGACCCAGAAGGCGGTTCATGTAAGGCCGGCTCATGTTATGGTGGGCCGGTTTATGAGGAAAGCACACGGAATATTCTCCTTTACAAGGAAGCAAGACCCGGACTTGTAATCAACTTGTAAGAGAAGATAGACTAGTCCTAGTCCTACTAGGACTCCACATGTAACCCGCCCCTCTAACTTATATAAGGAGGGCCAGGGCTCCCCAAGAGGGACAGGAAAACAAGACACAATATCTGGGGCTAGACACAAAGGAGGAGCCGGCTTACGGTGACTCCTCTCATGAGCATAATGAGACCTAGCCACAAACAGCATGTAGGGCTATTCCGGATGATGTTTCCCGGGGCCCGAAGCTGTCCAAATCCTCGTCTTGTGTGTTGATCCGCTATGCGTCTCTCGATTTCGACCAACCCCTTCAAGCTACCGCATAGATGCGTTGGCCTCGCGACTAAGTCCTGACACTAAGGACATCTGCCGTGACAATTCCACGACACTATTGATATGAGTAGTCTATCATCCCTAATAAGCCAGGCTATCACAAGTGCTCCTATTGATCCTAATAATATGCCTTTGTCTACTTTGATTGAGAATAATAATGAATCTATGGATGTGAATTTTGTTGGTAGGAACAATTTTGGTAATAACGCGTATAGAGGTAATTTTAATCATAGGCCGTTCCCTAGTAATTCCTCTAATAATTATGGTAATTCCTACAACAATTCTTATGGAAATTATAATAAGATGCCCTCTGATTTTTATAATAGTGTTAAAGAATTTATGAGTCGCAAAAGAATTTCAATGCTTTGATTGAAGAAAAATTTCTTAAGATCAATGATTTGGCTAGGAACGTGGGTAGAATTTCTCTTGATGTTGATTCTTTGAAACTTAGATCTATTCCACCCAAGCATGATATCAATGAGTCTCTCAAAGCTATGAGAATTTCCATTGATGAGTGCAAAGAAAGAACATCTAAGATACGTGCTAAGCGAGATTGCACTACTGCAGGATGCTGCTAACACGACACTACAATCAGAGACCCTTCGAGAAACTGTGTGCGATGCAATAATCGCAAACGATGCTGTATGAAAACCGTCAGAAATGTATAAAACGTTTGCGATGGCGGATGCATCAAACACGGTTCAAGTTTTAGTTGCGTGTGCGATGAAGGGCATACGGCTCAGTTCAATTAACTGTTTGCGATGAGGAGGAACAAAAGAAACGGGCAGCCAGATGAAGGCGTGTGTGATACACAGCATATGGTTCACTCGGATGAAATGGTCGTGATTAGGCAACACAAAAGAAACGGTCAGCCATATGAAGGTGTGTGCGATATACAGCATACAGTTCACTCGGATGAACTGTTTGTGATTAGGCAACACAAAAGAAATGGCCAACCAGATCAAGGTGTGTGTGATATACACATGCGGTTCACTCGGCCGTTGTCGTCAGTGTGTGACCTCTATGGCAATGGTTCGCTCCCCAGGCGCCTCTTCATGTACCGTGGCAACCGTCCACCGCCTCTTGACCTTTCCCTCTCGATTTGGACCTGCTGTCGCACGCTCTTCCTCCCTCCTCTATTCGCCTTCATCCTTCCTTTTGCCATTGTTCGATCATCTTCTCCATGGAGGGAACTGGCCAGAAACGACCCCATTATTCTTGCCCCGATCTGAATGATGACGCGGTGGAGGAACTCATTGATCGGTGCGACGTCATCACCTCGGCTAGCATGGCCGGTTCGTTCAAGACCATTCTCGACTCAACTAATAACATCATTACAGGGAACCCAAGGTTCCATGAGTGGTTTGATCTCCCCTATCTTGTTCGTCATGACCCTGCTAACTGGCGCAGGGACGAGGGAAGCCTCGCCTTGTGCAAGTTGATGTCGCTTGATAATGATACATATGATGTTAAGATGCCATCGCTTGAGGGCAAGGCTTGGGCAGGCGCAAATGGAGATTGGGTTGTTTACATTGAGTACAACTGCGAGTGGGAACTTGTGAATGTGTACACTCGTCACCGGATTCCACTTCCAAAAATCTCAGACGACTGCCCAGAGGTTGAGTACACCGGTATTCTACGTGAGTTCAAATACGATCATGGTGACTATCGTCTACGGAAGATAGCAATTTGTCGAGTTCCCAGCCGCTATTGGGATTATTCGAACTATGAAGTTATTGCTATCTTCAACAAGCTTGTTGCCTTCCTTACTTCCACGCCTCGATGTATATTGCTCAAAAATCAATTTCTGTACACGGATGAGTACTATGATGCAATTCAATATGAGGGTCTTGTGTTTGCTGCCACCACTCGTGGCACTATTTTTGCATGGAACCATCATGCTTTCGGTACGTTTTTCTTCCACCATAATTATAATTGTTTCATCCACATGCATGCGGGTTAGCTAGTTTCCCTTTACTAATTAATTAACCTTCTTGTGTTTCCAAGGTCCTGTGAACATTCCACCACCTATACTTTTAAATTTTCATAACGAAGGGGGAGATGACGATGCTGATGATCACGAGCTGGACCCATATACTCAGTGGCGCCTGGCAACTTATTCCGATGGATCACCTCTTCTTCTTGTCTGTATACAGGGCACTGCTGACGTTACTAAGGAAGCAGGTGTTGTTTCGCATGGTCACACTCTCCGGACCTATTCCAACATCTGTTGCAGGGTATTCGGGAAGGATACTAGTGTACTAGCGCCAACACCTTCTCCTTGGTTCAGTATTGAAAGTCTTGGTAGAAACTTGCTCTTCCTTGGATAAAACTATCCAATGATGGTGGAAGGCGATCCAGCTGCTGTTGACACTACGTTACTACCATTTGTGAGAAGCAACTATATCTATACCTCAGACATTGCTATGCTTCCCTACCGTCCCAATATGGGTCCTGACGTAGGCCGCTTCAGCCTGGATGATTAGTCCTGCGTTGGTCTCGAGATTGACAGTAGCTCGCCCTTCCCAGAGAATCACTTCAGGTTCAAAGCAAGCGTTTCCAACGCCGACGAGTGGTTGAGCTGAAGTTTATTTCATCGCTTTTCTATTTGTTGTGTGAGAAAAACTTTAATAGAATGTTTTGTTGGAAATGATCTATAATCCAACGTGTATCCTCGTTGTCGTTGTGGGCTGATGACTTGTTATATGTAATCAATGGTACATTTGCATATGCGTCCATCAACTCACGCCTGCTAGTGGTGTCCATATGAATAGTGCTAGTCATTTTAGTTGCAAAAATTAGATAGTGCTAGAGATTTTTAGCCGCATATTTTGACAAATCGTAGTGTTATAAGGTTGACAAATGGCAATGTTACTAGATAAACAAATGACAACTATTCCAGTTTGACAAATGGCAACATACCCAAAATGACAGATATGCAAATCTTACCCAATTGTTTGTACGTGGTTGCACATGGGTCATGCAAAACAACCATTTGCGTTGAAGGGATGCAGAAATCCTGCTCGACACATTTTCCCTTGGCTTCCTGGGGAAGCTGTCGGTCTGCATCCGAGTGTTCTAACTAAAACGTTTGTGATGAGTGTTTTATATTTAAAAACCATTGACTTTTTTTTCAAAAGAAAATCGTTTGATAAGTCTGTACATTAAGAGAGAAAAATGCAAGTTCGTTCAAACCATATCTTTCATTCAGTCACACTGCGAATTTATGTTCATATGATCGAGAATTCGAGATATAGTATTAAACCCCCAAAAAACTATTTCCAGCGACGGCGGAGGCCGCGTGCTGTGCCGTTGTTGTCGTTGTCGTCCTCCGGGATGCCGTTGTTGAAGTCTTCAAGGCAGCACAAAATGGTATTCACTTGTAAATCAAACATCATGTCGTCGCGCGATCGACGGGCGGGGTGCGGGAGGACGGCATTTGGCGCCGCTGAGAGGTAGCGGTCGACGGCAGCGTCCCATGCCGCTGAGGGGGGCGCGCGCATGGGCACGGGCGCGGCGGGTGCAGCCAAACGCACGGGGGTGATAACCCACAAGTATAGGGGATCAATTGTAGCATATTTCGATAAGTAAGAGTGTCGAACCCAACGAGGAGCTAAAGGTAGAACAAATATTCCCTCAAGTTCTATCGACCACCGATACAACTCTACGCACGCTTAATGTTCGCTTTACCTAAAGCAAGTATGAAACTAGAAGTACTTTGCAGGTGTTTTTGGATAGGTATGCAAGAAGATAAAGAGCGCGTAAATAAAAAGTAGGGGCTGTTTAGGTAAAGAATCAATAAAGTTAGTATAGCGAGTGTGGAAAAGTGGTGGTAAGAGTTGCGAAATTGTCCCTAAGCAATTGACTACGTTACTAGACCGATAGCAAGTTTTATGTGGGAGAGGCCACTGCTAGCATGTCATCCCTGACTTGGAATTCTATGCACTTATGATTGGAACTATTAGCAAGCATCTACAACTACTAACATTCATTAAGGTTAAACCCAACCATAACATTAATATATATTGGTCCCCCTGCAATCCCGTGTGCGTCAATTTCTATGATATACATAGTCCTATCAACATACAACTAACCCTATGGTGTGATCCACGCGCGTGCTCATATGATGGGCACCAAAGGACAACAACATAACCCCAAGCAAATTAAACCAATCATAGAAATTCACCAATTACCGATAGGACAATGAAAATCTACTCAGACATCATAGGATGGCAACACATCATTGGATAATAATATGAAGCATAAAGCACCATGTTCAAGTAGAGGGTACAACGGGCTGCAGGAGAGTGGACCGCTGTAGATAGATGGGGGAAGGTGATGAAGATGTTGGTGAAGATGACAGAGGTGTTGGTGTAGATTGCGGTGATGATGATGGCCCCGGCGGCACTCCGGTGCCACCAGAAGCGAGGGGGAGAGAGCCCCCCTCCTTCTTATTCTTCTGTGACCTTCTCCCTAGATGGGAGAAGGGTTTTCCCTCTGGTCGATGGTCTCCATGGCGTGGGAGAGGCGAGAGCCCCTCCGAGATTGGATCTATCTCTCTGTGTCTCTCTGTTTCTGCGATCCCAGATCTAGCCTTTCACCGTTTCTTTTATAACCGGAGATCAATAACTCCGATTGGGATGAATTTTGGACACGATCTCTATCCGGAAATTAGCTTTCTTGCGGTGAAAGAAGGGCTCCAACCACCTTACGGGATGGCCACGAGGATCAGGGGCGCGCCCCCTGCCTCGTGGCCCCCTCGGGCATCGTATCGCGTTGATTCTTCTTCCCAAAAATCACATATATTCCAAAAAAATCTCCGTCAGTTTTTATTCTGTTTGGACTCCGTTTGATATGGATTTTCTGCGAAACAAAAAACATGCAACAAACAGGAACTGGCACTGGACACTAGATCAATATGTTAGTCCCGGAAATAGTATAAAAAGTTGCCAAAAGTATATGAAAGTTGTAGAATATTGGCATGGAATAATCAAAAATTATATATACGACAGAGACGTATCAGGGGGCCGACGCGACGGTGGGTGGAGGGGCGCGCACGGGCCCGGGCGCTGGCGCTGGCATGTACACGAGCTCGCGCTGGCCTGCGGAGACCTCGCTGACGCCCGCGGCTTCCAGCTCTGCGATAGTGCTTGGCGAACAGCCCGTCAATGCTACGGGGATGGTCGCTGGCGCGGGCGCGGGGATGGGAGCGGGGACGGGAGCGGGGGTAGCAACCACCGCAGCCAGCTCGTTCTAGGACATGTCCATGAGGACCTATTCCTCCTTATTTTCTATCTCCTCTGGCTCGGAGTCGACTTCACCAAACTTGAAGACTAGTGGCAGATGATCGTTCTACGGCATGGCATTGGTGGAGGTCTGCGGCTGTAGGAGGGAGGGGAATGGGAGGCAAACAGTAAGACCACCCGTATTAAACAGCGGCTTGGGCGCCATAATGGAGAGGAAGGCGGGCGGCCATGGAAGTCAAAGGGCTCGCTTCCTAGTGAGCATGCGCAGCGTACAGCTCGCACGCTTTCCGGTGAGCCTGCGCATTGGAGGATAACTTGCACGCCTCTCGGTCAGCCTGCGCACCGGACCGTGCTCGCACGCCTCTCGTTCAGTCAAGGTCAAACTGTTGTCCGCGCGGCACCTCCTACAGCCATGAAAACCAAGAGACGTGGCGTCACGTGAATGGTTAAAAGAACGCACATGATTTGAATTCTACAAACGTTTGAGATATTAAAGTGGCAGCTATTTTTTTCAAAATGCCTTTGTTGGCTTTCATTATTCGACTGCGCCTTCTCTCAAAATGGACACGAAAAATGCCACGGCATGTCGGGTGCCATTCCATGATAGCATGCCAAGTTTCATGAATTTCAGATGAGTTTTGGATTTACAAGAATTTAAAAACCAGGCATCTCAATGTTTTGCTGGCAATTAACGGTGCCCTCGTGTTTGAAATTCATTCCCATTTCTTGTATGGGACCTAAGCATGCACCCAAGGACACATATTTGATTTTTCATCCAATTTATATGCACTGGAGCATGTGCACGTAGTTCAAATTTGAATTATGCACATAAATGCATTGAAAACTCAGTTAATGCATAAAAATATCCAAACGAACCGCGAAAAATCCCAAAAATTGACACAACACCCCTGTTGTTCTATCTTGACACGAGAAAATTCATGAAAGCAATAAGAGGCAACAGATATCGTTTCATACCCAAAGGTGGGACGTTCCCTACCGAAACCATCATGCTAGTTGTGAGAAGCTCTTGTTTGTAAAAACCGTATACCTGAACCTGCCCCGAATTGGACAATTTTTTTACAATGGCATGCTGATGCCGCTCCATGATAGCATGCCAAGTTTCATGAATTTCAGACAAGTTATGGATTTACTAGAATTTAAAAACCAGGCATCTAAATGTTTTGCCGGCAATCAACAGTGCCCTGGTGTTTGAATTTCATTCTCATCTCTTGCACGGGACCTAGAAGTTCACCCAAGGACACCGATTCGATTTTTCAACCAACTTTAGTGCATTGGAGCATGTGCTTGTAGTTCAAATTTGAATTATGCACATAAAATTCCTAGAAAATCAAGTTAATGCGGAAAAATATCCAAACGAACGCCAAAAAATCACAAAAATTGACACAACACTCCTGTTATTCTATGTTGAGACTAGAGAATTTTTGAAAGCAACAAGAGGCAATGGATATCATTTCGTCCCGAAAGGTGGGACATTCCCTATCGAAACCATCATGATTATTGTGAGAAGCTATGGTTTGTGAGAAGCTTATACCCGAACCTGCCCCAAATGGGACAAAAAATTTACCACGACATGTTGATGACGCTCCATGATAGCATGCCAAGTTTCATGAATTTCAGACGAGTTATGGATTTACTAGAATTTAAAAACCAGGCATCTCAACGTTTTGCCGGCAATAAACAGTGCCCTGGTGTTTGAATTTCATTCCAATCTCTTGCATGGGAGCTAGAAATTCACCCTAGGACACACATGTGATTTTTCAACCAACTTTGGTGCAGTAGAGCATGTGCTTGTAGTTCAAATTTGTAATATGCACACCAAGACCATGGCACTATATGCATAAGAAACAATCATACAAAGTAATAAAATTATGCAAGTAACTATATAAATCATACAATCATACAAGTAACTATGTAAATCAAGTACAACATAAAAAAATTAATACCTAATAATAATCTAGATCGTCAGGTTCAATAAATGCTCCGGGATCAATAAATGGATCATCACCATCACTATCGGTAATGACGTGCTCATCATTATCATTAATAAATGCATCATCATGTGGAAGGCCACCTTTAGGTAATCGGTCAAGCATTGACAGGTCATCCGCAGTAGTAACCTCTTCTAATTCAGGCTCTTCTTGTTCCAGCTTAGGGGTGAAGTCGGGTTCACTGTTACTGTCTACTTCAATGTTCTGGGGTGAAGTAGAGCGGTTCTTGAAACGTTTTTTTGGAAAGACGTGTTTCTTGGAAGAATTCTCCTTCATATGTGTCAGGGTTAATGTGAGGTTCATAATCAACTTCATTGGGGGGGTGGTCTAACAGGTTGCGGCACTTCATAAACGACATCCCAACCTTTGAGATTAGGATCACTTTGATAGGCCCACGGTACATAGAAAACTTGTGTTGCCTATTGAGCCATAATATAGACATCGGGAACATCCAAATGGGTGCTTTGATTTATTTCCATATATGTTCATGAGTCCTTCTAGTCTACTTCGGCTGGAACCAATAACATTTTAAGACTACGACGTTTGGTGGGTTTGCACCATAGAATTGAAGTTCATAAATTGCTTCAACTCTTCCATAATACTCGGTATCTCCTTTGCCGATAGCAGAGACACAACAATTTGTAGACTTTCGGTAGGCCATAGATAGCTCTTTGCCATAGGTACGAAAGCGATACCCGTTGATGTCGTATTTGTCAAATGAACGGACCTTATAGTCAAAACCATTAGCGACTTGTCTCAATTCGGCGTCCATAAGCTCTGAATTAGCCTACAAGTTTAATACGAAGGGATTGTTGCATTAACCACAAATTGTACGAAGAAATGAAATGGTCTAATGGAAATTACCGTTTGTTTGAACCAAGAGATGAAACCGGGATAGCCGCCTCCATGCTTTGCCAGAAGCTCATACTCTTCGACGGAATCCTTTTGGTTCACCGCTCCATATGAGAATTTGATGATGTATCGATTGTATCAAATTTATCCGGGAATAAGAGCAGTTCAAAGGAATTAGAAGTTGTGAAACAATGTACCGAGAACTTACTTGATGTACGGCCGCACTTCTGTTAGGTTGTTGAAGATATACAACGAAATGGTCTCCCATTCTTCAAAATCCAAAGTTAAGGAATTAGAAGCATCGGCTGGTGCGAGATCCCCTCTAAATAGGCTGAGGTTGGACCGACCCTTTTTAGGGTCGCCGGCATTGTACCGAGGCTTCGGATTATGCAAATGACAATTTTTGGCTTCGTAGTGTGATGTCATGAAGTTTGCCGCCTCCTCAATAATGGATGCCTCGGCCATCGATGCTTCAATTCTATGTTTATTTTTAGATTTTGCTCGAAGCGTCTTCTACATCCTCTCAGTTGCGTAGCACCAACGATTCTGCACAGCCCCCCCCCCCAATTTTGCCTCGGTTGGGAGATGCAAAATCAAGTGCTGCATTCGATTAAAGAAGCCCGGCAGAAAGATCTTCTCTAACTTGTAGATCAACTCTGGCGCCAACTCTTCCATTTCTTCTACCAGGTCAGGCGATAGTTCTTTCGCACAAACAACACAGAAGAAATAGCTCAGCTCTTCCAGTACTAGCCATTCATCCTTAGGGATGAATCCACACAACATCACCGGCATTACCCGCTCAATCCATATGTGCCAATCATGACTCTTGAGACCAAATATCTTCAATTTATCAAGACTCGCTCTCCTCTTTAGATTCGCTGCATACCCATCGGGGAACATCAACTGTTGTTGCACCCATAAGATAATTTCCCTCATAGCTGGCCTTCCAAGATTGAACCATGCCTTTGGCTTCGTCCAGTTCTGCTTTCCTTTTGGTTCTTTCATGTTTTGTAACGGCATATCACATAGCGCCTCCAGATCGAATCTAGCCTTAATATTATCCTTTGACTTCACATCTATGCCGAACATTGTACCAAAAAGTGCCTCGGTGATATTCTTCTCAGTGTGCATCACATCGATGTTGTGTGGGCAAAGGAGGTCTTTGAAGTAAGGAAGATCCCACAAGCATGTCTTGTGATTCCAGGCGTGTTTCGAATTATACCCCTTGAAATACCCTGGACGCTCTGGATCTGGCTCGAGAGCGTTTAACTGATCAAGGGTCTCTTGGCCTATCAACGCAGGTGGTGCAGAGTTTTTGACAACTCTACCTCTAATGAAGTTCTTCTTGTCTTTCCTCAACTTATGGCGAGGATCCATGAACTGTCTATGCATGTCGAAGCAAGAAAACTTGTGACCGGCCTGAAGCCAACGAAACTCAAGAGCTCCCTTGCATGTGGGGCACGAGAACTTTCCATGCACACACCAGCCGACGAATAGCGCATAGGCCGGCAAGTCATGCGTCGAGTACATGTACCAGACACGCATTATGAAGTTCCATTTGCTAAAGGCGTCGTATGTCTTGAACCCATTATTCCAGGCTTCTTGCAATTCATCCTTCAGCGGCTGCATGTACACATTCATATTCTTCCCCGAATAGTTGGGCCCTAGAGTTATCAACGTCAGGAAAATGTTCTTTCTTTGCATAATCTGTTCGGGGGGGAGATTGAGTGGAAAGACAAATACTGGCCAACAACTGTACTAGGTTGCCGTCAGACCAAACACACTGAACCCATCCGTGCTGATGCCGACTCGAGGATGCCTTGGATCTGCTGCTTTGTCATCATGTAATCCATTGAAACTCTTCCATGCTTCACCGTCTGATATGTGCACCATCATCAGCTTCCCAGCGGCATCTAGTTGGGTTCTTTTGCCCGTTTTGTGCCATGTCATATGTCTTGCCGTCTCTTCGACCATGAAAAGACGTTGGATTCTTGGTACGATTGGCATATGGTTCGTTTTCCCATGCTCTGCTCCGGATCCGACGTAAAATTTCGGTAGCACCTTGTCCGTGTCAAAACCGGTGGATCTCGGGTAGGGGGTCCCGAACTGTGCGTCTACGGTCGATGGTAGCATGAGACAGGGGACATGATGTTTACCCAGGTTCGGGCCCTCTCTATGGAGGTAATACCCTACTTGTTGCTTGATTGATCTTGATGGATATGAGTATTACAAGAGTTGATCTACCACAAGATCGTAATGGCTAAACCCTAGAAGTCTAGCATGTATGACTATGGTAATGAGTATCCCCTCTTCTGGAATAAGTCCTCTGGTTTATATAGACACCGAGAGGATCTAGGGTTACACAAAGTCGGTTACAAAGAAAGGAATCTACATATTTGGTCGCCAAGCTTGCCTTCCATGCCAAGGAGAGTCCTATCCGGACACGGGTGCAGTCTTCAGTCTTCGTATCTTCACAGTCCATCAGTCCGGCCCATGGCTAACAGCCGGACGCCCGAGGACCCCTTAGTCCAGAAATCCCTCAGTAGCCCCTGAACCTGGCTTCAATGACAAGGTATCCGGCACGTAGATCTGTCTTTGGCATTGCAAGGATGGTTCCCTTCTTTCCGGATACTTCACAATGGTCTTCGAACGATCGAGTTCGGCTTGGCAGCACGAGCAGCATATATTTCCACAGAGGGCGTAATAATTTATAAGTCCAATCCCCTGGCAACTTTTTACAACATGACATCATGTCAGTCCGGTCATTATTTCGAACCGTTGTTTCGCCTGCGGCCCCACGTTCCGAAACACGTTTGTCATTGACACGTCTTATCCAAGCAGAGATTGTGTCCCCTTATTAAGGGATTCTTTTATCGACACAGACGTGGGTAACCCAACCGTCCTTAGGGTACAACTCCTTGGGAATAGGCAAAGCTTAAGGCCCGGGAGGAGGCGTTCGATATTCTTGGCCTTTATAAAGGGGCACAAACCCACCTTTCCTCTCCATGCTTGCTTCTTCCTCGACTCTTACTACCTTGAGTTCCAACACCCAGGTCTCACCCTCCGTAAGCCTAAGTCATGTCCGGATCCATCCATCAAGGCCGGTGGGTGGCTTCTTCTGTCAAGAAGGAGGATATCGCGAAGCTTCGGGCGGCCAGATACCTGACCGCAGAAATCCTCCATCGACTTCCGGCGAAGGGGCAAGTTATCCCTACCCCCAGATCCGACGAGAGGGTCGTGTTCGTTTCCCACTTCCTCCAAGGAATGGGGTTCACCCTCAATCCCTTCGTCCGGGGGCTCATGTTCTATTACGGGTTAGATTTTCACGATCTCGCCCCGAACTCTGTTCTTCTCATCTCGGCGTTTATCGTCACGTGCGAAGCCTTCCTCCAAACTCCTCCACACTTCGGCTTGTGGCTCAAGACCTATAATGTGAAACCTCAAATGATAGAGGGTGAGCAGGCGGAGTGCAGTGGTGCCTCGGTGAGGAAGCTTACCAGCCCTATCTGGCTAACAGGATCTTTCAAAGAATCTTCCGACTTATGGCAGCAGGAGTGGTTCTATATCACCGAGCCACGCGGTTCCAAGTGGGCAGCTGTGCCTGCATTTTGATCCAGCCCCCCAATTCAGCTTGCATCATGGATTAATAAGGGTTTGGACTGGGGATCAGTTGACGAGGTGCGGACTCTGCAAAGTCGCATCCGAAGCCTCATTGAGAAGGATATCAATATTGTCAATGTTATTCAGGTAATGCTAGTCCGCCGGACCATGCCGTGCCAGCGACAGCCTCTCTGCCTATGGGAGTTTAACCTAGAAGGGCCACGAACTCTTTAGCACTTCTTCGGCACTACGCACGAAGGAATGTGGAAACTATTCTTCAGGAGACGAAAACAATGGCCGGACACCACCGAAGATACCGGCCTAGACTGCAACCATCCGGACACCCCGGTAAGTACTCATCCGCCGAACACCTCATAATCAGATATCCAATGGTAAGACACTAAGCAAACCATCCTTTTCCAGGGCTGGATAAAGAAAGCGGAACGTATTAGGTGTCCAGCCCCTCTTCCCGAAGACTCAGCAGACCCCGTGTTAACAAGTATGCTGGCACCAGCATCATACCAGGCGCCGGCAGGGGAGGGCAAGGTGGAGAGTGAGAAGACCCGGGATGACCTTCGCTCCGGAGGTAAAGTAGATACTGAGTCCGGAGAAATCGACATTTCCTCGCCTGAAGACAAAGGCGAAAGAGAAGCCAGTACCCCTTCTCCATTCAGGAGGAAAAGGGCCGCCTCCGAAGGTTGGGAGGGGCGGTCTCCTAAGAGGGGCAAGATGCCACCATCGAGCGGCTCGGGATTGGAAGGATATGCCGTTGAATAGCTCCATCGTGAGGACAAGCCCTCAACCAAACCGTAAGTGAATCTGGGGTGCTTTGATAGCGTCCCGCTCCTTTCTTGTTACTGAAGAGATACATAATGTACCTGTGTATTTTTACAGTTCGGCACAGAGTTTCTCTAGGCAATCCTCTTCTTCGGGAGATCTCCTCCCAGAGATGATGGAAAGTGAGATGCCTCCCCTGACCTCCTCGCCCAATAAGGCGGATGACTCCAAAGTGTCATCTCGGAGGGTTTTTCTTGATCAACAAGCTGTGCACGGGATGAAAGAGGTAGTACCCGAAGGTGGACCTCCGATCGTCCGGGATTCGGGGGCCAATAATGAAGGCCCCGAACTGTCCAGTTTTCAGCCAACGATGATTCTGGAGACGGGTGAACCGGTTCCTTCAAAGGATGGTCGTGCTCCTCGAGCGGCTTCCGGAGACCCGGTGGCGCCGGATATATTGCGGGATATGCTGTGAAAAGCATCTGTCTCGGGGGAACAGCGTACCTTGATGGGTACGGTGGTTGAGAAGATTTTGTTCACGAAGAGTGGATTGAATGAAGCCTTCATGAGCCTGCTAAAAGACTTCGAGGTTTGTGATGTAATGTTTTCAACTATATTTTATTTGCAAAAATGCACCTGTGTATAGGTAGTAGCCTCTGAGACTCAGGTTGGCTTCCCATGGGAGGCAACGGAGGATCGAGAAGAAATATTCAAGGACTAATCTGATTAACTTGAACACAGGCTGCTTCCCCCCTGGCTACTTCCCAGACTACAGGTATTGTCGAGCTGCAGCGGAAGCTTGATGTGGCGGGGGATGACATTGCATTAATCAATATGCATCTTGACGAGTCGCAAGGTATGTATTCGGGGCAGTCCCTTCACATACATTTTTGTGATATAAGCATGACGCTAAAAGTTATATACTGGAATATGCATGGCTACATATGGTGCTACCGCCGTTGAAATTCTTCGGGCGGAGCTGGCCCGGGCCAAGGAGCAGGCCCGGTTTAGTAATGCGGCTGCCGAAAAGGCATCGGCTGAGTTAAAAGCCGAACAAGCTGCTCGGCGCCAAGACGAGGAGAAGATATCCATGATGGCGCTCGAACTAAAAAATGCTGCTAGCCGCTGTGAACTTCTTGAGAAGGAGAATGAAGCCAAAACGGTTGAACTTGACAAGGCCTTACGAGAGGCGAGAGAAGCGCGGTCTGAATCCAGAGCAGCCCGTGAGGAGATCCGGCAAGCTAGGGAGATTGCGGCTCGTAAGACCTTTTTGCTACAAACTAAGTTCGGCGATCCGAACTATGCTCAGCTTAAGCAAGTGTGGAGTTCTCCGGACGAGTTTCTAGACTTGCCGAAGAGTTCTTCCGCTGCGGCGCAGTTTTACCAAGCGCGAGAGGTGTATGCAACGGAAAAGCTTTTCTGGTCACAATTTGGCGCGTCAAAGAGCCCTCTGTTGCTGAATGAACAGATGTCCCAATGGGTCGAGCTTCATAGGATATCCGGCGCTACCATGAAGAACGTCATAATACGGTTGTGGCCAACTGAGCCTGTTCCGAATAGCTACTTCGTCTTGATGCAGCGGCTTGTTGATGTGGTGCCATGTATCGACGCTGTGAAGCGGTCGGTGTGCATTGAGGGTGCACGGATGGCCTTTGCCTGAGTCAAGACATGCTGGGGGAAGATGAAGGCCATCAACGTTGCGGCGAAGAGTCCACCCAAGGGCAAGGACCGTTACGCACCGGACCATTATTTTGAAGACGTTTTAGAGGCCGCCCGCTTGATAGAGGGTCAATGCTCGAAAGACATAATATTCGAGTGAGGTGTATGTGAATTGTAGAAGACAATTTTATAGTTAATAAATTTTTATGTTTTGCTCGAAAGCTTGTGTTCCTCCTGTGCGTCCGTTTTTATATAATCTGAAAAATTTCTAGTCGTCGGCTTCAGCCCCCTCGTAGGAAGTACAAGGATGTTCGGAAAAGCATTTGATCACTCTTGACCCAACGTCTAGGTCCATGAAGGAGGTGATAATGCGGCGAACCAGGCAATCAGACTATAGGGCGTTAACACTTTCACTTAGCCATAGGAGTTTTATAGGGGGGACTACGATATAGCCCCTGGTATGCGTATGGCTTATTCCAATATGGTGCGTTACATATATGACCTGGAAAAAAAGGTCCTTTGTGTGATACCGAGGGAATCGCGACAGATTCCGATAAGTCATCGAGTGGTTGACCAGCTCTCGCAGCATCATGATAGTCGATTTTCGGCTTTCTCTACTGAGGTGCTTGACCAGATGAACCGGAAGCACAATCGCAGTAGTTCTCCCTTTACTACCCTAGCCGTTAGAGCGGAACGTAAGGTAGCAAGCACAGGAGCCGGGGAACCCAACCATTGACCCAAGACATGATTCGGAGCTGATGCATATAAGGCCAAACTCGCGATGCCGAAGTACGCTGTAAAGCTGTTCGGACTTTGTTGGCAACTCATTTGTTCCCATACCGAGCCCCTGGCAGGTTATGCCAAGGTATATCTGTGAAACAACCATAGGAGCCATATTCATTTGCGAAAAGACACGAATGATTAATTTGGATAATGTTTACTAGGACCTGAGGGGTATGCAAATGATTACTTTATATATAAAAAGACCTCAACCCCGGCTATTTGACATGCCCGGGGTCGAAGGCGGAGGAAAGAGGCATATTACAGGCTCGAAATAAAGAGTGCGATCTACAAAAAGTTTATTTTGGACCTCCTGTCGCACGTCTGCGCCGCCTGTCCTTGGTGAGGGGAATCCTTGATGGAAGTAGCCCCTTAGGTGAGTGTACGGATCCAAACTCTGATGGAGTCGGTTTAGATGTTTGTCCTTTGCGTCACCTGTTTTTAAGAGATAATGGAGAAAGAAAAAGGAAAGTAGATAAAAAATGTTACGGGAATGCTTGTCGGCTTGTCCGTATTGTGCTTCCGCTAATGCCCATGGTATCTTAAGTGCGTAATGATGTATGCGCGGTACAAATTTTGTGGGTATATGAGGTGGCGGTGGAAGCCGAACTGCTATTTCCGCTCCGGAATTGATCGATCCTCGGGGGGAAATTGCTTCTGACCCCCAGTATTTGGTTGGTGAACCTCTCTGTCATCCCTATCGCCTGGCCGCCTCCTCCCCTTGTGTTCAGCGTTGAGCTTGTCGGCCTGCTTGAAGACCCAACAGCTTCTGTTGGTATGATTAGCTGGTTTATCGAGGTGGTCGTGAATCTGGCAGGGTCGGTCCAGTATCCTGTCTAGGTTGGATGGTCTGTCTCGGTTCACCTTAAATGGCTTTTTCCGTTGACCGGGTTTTGGATTGCTGAATCCGGCGTTAACCGTTGTGTCACGTGATCTTTCATTATCATTGCGACTGTTGTGTTTGCTTCGTCGTGGCTTGCCATTGTTGTATTGGATTTTGGAAGTTCCTGAGTCGCTGGCGCTGTTGCTTCTACGAGCGAGCCAATTGTCTTCTCCCATGCAAAAGCGAGTCATTAGAGCGGTAAGGGCTGTCATGGATTTAGGTCCTTCTAGACCGAGGTGGCGTGCAAGCCATTCATCCCGAACGCTGTGTTTGAAGGCTGCAAGGGCTTCCGCGTCCGTACAATCGACGATTTGGTTCTTTCTAACTAAGAACCTAGTCCAGAGCTTCCTGGCTGACTCTTCGGGCTGCTGGACAATGTGACGTAAGTCATCGGCGTTCGGTGGCCGGACATATGTTCCTTGGAAGTTGTTGCGAAAGGCGTCTTCCAAATCTTCCCAGCTGCCAATAGAATTTTCTGGCAGACTGTTTAACCAGTACCGAGCTGGTCCTTTGAGTTTTAGTGGTAGGTATTTGATGGCATGAAGGTCATCTCCGCGGGCCATGTGGATATGGAGGAGGAAGTCCTCGATCCATACCGCGGGATCCGTTGTTCCGTCGTATGATTCTATATTCATGGGTTTGAACCCGTCTGGGAATTCATGCTCCATTACTTTGTCTGTGAAGCAAAGAGGGTGTGCGGCGCCTCTATGTTGGGCCACACTGCGACGTACCTCCGATGGAGTCCATTTGCGGTTTTCGGCCCTGGCGTGGCTAGGTTTGTCACGTCCGAATAGGTAGCCGTCGTCGCGTGTTGAGGCATGTCCTCGCGATCCGTAGATCGATCTTGCGTGTCCTGCTCTACTGTCCAAGTCCTGTCGAAGGTCATACTTACAATCCGGAGCTGTTTTATTCTTGCCTTTACGGTGATGTGGGGCGGTCTGGTGTTCGGCTTGAGTTGTCGCTTTATCCGGACCAAGTTGTGGTCGACCTGCCGCATTGTGCGATGATGGTACGACCTCCAGCACCTCGTCATTGCACTGAGGTAGCAATCTACGCTTTGGGTACCTTTTGGCTGGGCCACTAAGGCTGTATTCTTCGGCGGCCAGGACTTCGGTCCATCTATCATTGAGCAGATCTTGGTCTGCTTGAAGCTGCAGCTGCTTCTTTTTCAGGCTCCTTACAGTGGCTATTAGCTGGCGTTTGAAGCGCTCCTGCTCGAGAGGTTCCTCAGGCATGATGAAATCCTTGTTGTCGAGGCTCTCCTCTTCCTCGGAGAGTGGAAGATAATTACTGTCCTCCGAATCTTTGTGTATGGCCTGTTCATCAGGGATAACTTGCCCATTTTCCCGTCCCCCTGTTCGGAGGTTACCTTGACGGGGTCTTCATTATTTTCGGCATCGTCTAGAGTATTATTTTCTCCGGTGCCTGTACTGCAGTCTTTGGAACGACGTGACTTAGAGCGGCGTCAAGGAAGCTAGCGCTTGGGCTGTCACTCAGGAGGTTTATCCTCAACTGGATCCTCTTTGTCATCGTTGTTAGTTTTTCCAGGTGTGTCCACCATGTATACGTCGTAGGAAGAAGTGGCCGTCCATTGTCCAGTGAATGGCGGGTTTTGGCCTTGCTCCTTGTCGGCATCGTCGTCCGTACTTGCGATGTATTCGGAGCCATAGTCAAGCATGTCGGTTAAATCCTCGACAGTGGCTATGAAGTGGGTGGCGGATGGGAAGCAAAATTCTCGATCATCAGCCCCTAGTCCGTATCGGACAGAGTTTGGCTATGAGTCCCCCGTTAAGGACAAGCTCTTTAATGAGTTTAGCACATCGCCCAAAGGCGAGTGCTGGAAGATGTCTGCAGTGCTGAATTCGAAGATCGATGAGCGGTCAAGTTCGGCGTCCACGGGCTCACATGGTTCGGAACTTATAACCAGAGACGACTCCGGAATTCCGGTGACATAGATATTGTCTGAGGTTAAGTCCATGTGCGGCTCCAACGCCGGGGAATCTGTGGCCTCCGTGGTGGGGTCAAGCCTCCGATCCTTGGATGCCGCAGTGTGCTCTGGATCTAAGGCCAGAGTGGTCACAGGAGCTATCTCCTGGATGCAGTCTGACGACAGATTTAGGTCATGTTCGTCAAGGTGACCAGGAGTGTTCGCCGCGGTCTCGAATCCGGCGAAGATCAAATCTCCACGGATGTCCGCAACGTAATTCAAGCTCCCAAATCTGACCTGATGGCCAGGGGTGTAGCTATCGATCTGCTCCGGGTGGCCAAGCGAGTTGGCCCGCAGTGCAAAGCCGCCGAACACGAAGATCTGTCCGGGGAGGAAGGTTTCTCCTTGGACAGCATCATTGTTGACGATTGAAGGGGCCATCGAACCTTTTGGGGACGGCACAGTGGAACTCTCAATGAAAGCACCAATGTCGGTGTCAAAACTGGCGGATCTCGGGTAGGGGGTCCCGAACTGTGCGTCTAAGGTCGATGGTAGTAGGAGACAGGGGACACGATGTTTACCCAGGTTCGGGCCCTCGCTATGGAGGTAATACCCTACTTCCTGCTTGATTGATCTTGATGGATATGAGTATTACAAGAGTTGACCTACCAATAAATGCATCATCATCATCACTATCGATAATGACGTGCTCATCATCATCATTAATAAATGCATCATCATGTGAAAGGCCACCTTTACGTAATCGTTCAAGCATTGACAGGTCATCCGCAGCAGTAACCTCTTCTAATTCAGGCCCTTCTTGTTCTGGCTTAGGGGTGAAGTCGGGTTCACTGTTACTGTGTACTTCAATGTTCTGGGGTGAAGTAGAGCGAATCTTGAAACATTTTTTGGAAAGACGTGTTTTTTGGAAGAATTCTCCTTCATATTTGTCTGTGTTAATGTGAGGTTCATAATCAACTTCATTGGGCGGAGGTGGTCTAACACGTTGTGGCACTTCATAAAGGGCATCCCAACCTTTGAGATTAGGATCACTTTGATAGGCTCACGGTAGATAGAAAACTTGGGTTTCCTATTGAGCCATAATATAGACATCGGGAACATCCAAATGGGTGCTTTGATTGATTTCCATATATGTTCATCAGTCCTTCTAGTCTCCTTCGGCTGGAACCAATAACATTTGAAGACTACGACGTTTGGTGGGTTTGCACCATAGAATTGAAGTTCATAAATTGCTTCAACTCTTCCATAATACTTGGTATCTCCTTTGCCGATGGCAGAGACACAACAATTTGTAGACTTTCGGTCGGCCATAGATAGCTCTTTGCCATAGGTATGAAAGCGATACCCGTTGATGTCGTATTTGTCAAATGAACGGACCTTATATTCAAAACCATTAGCGACTTGTCTCAATTCGGCGTCCATAAGCTCTGAATTAGCCTACAAGTTTAATACGAAGGGATTGTTGCATTAGCCACAAATTAGATGAAGAAATGAAATGGTCTAATGGAAATTACCGTTTGTTTGAACCAAGAGATGAAACTGGGATAGCCGCCTCCATGCTTTGCCAGAAGCTCATACTCTTCGACGGAATCCTTTTGGTTCATCGCTCCATACGAGAATTTGGTGATGTATCGATTGTATCAAATTTATCCGGGAATAAGAGTAGTTCAAAGGAATTAGAAGTTGCGAAACAATGTACCGAGAACTTACTCGATGTACGGCCGCACTTCTGTTAGGTTGTTGAAGATATACAACGAAATGGTCTCCCATTCTTCGAAATCCAAAGTTAAGGAATTAGAAGAACCGGCTGGTGCGAGATCCCCTCTGAATAGGCTGAGGTTGGATTGACCCTTTTTAGGGTCACCGGCATTGTACCGAGGCTTCAGATTATGCAAATGACGATTTTTGGCTTCGTAGTGTGCTGTCATGAAGTTTGCCGCCTCCTCAGTAATGTATGCCTCGGCCACCGATGCTTCAATTCTATGTTTATTTTTACATTTTGCTCGAAGCGTCTTCTGCATCCTGTTAGTTGCGTAGCACCAACGATTCTGCACAGTCCCCCCCCCCCCAATCTTGCCTCGGTTGGGAGATGCAAAATCAAGTGCTGCATTGGATTAAAGAAGCCTGGCGGAAAGATCTTCTCTAACTTGCAGATCAACTCCGGCGCCAACTCTTCCATTCCTTCTACCAGGTCAGGCGATAGTTCTTTCGCATAAAGAACACGAAAGAAATAGCTCAGCTCTGCTAGTACTAGCCATTCATCCTCAGGGATGAATCCACGCAACATCACCTACATTACCCGCTCAATCCATATGTGCCAATCATGACTCTTGAGACCAAATATCTTCAATTTATCAAGACTCGCTCTCCTCTTTAGATTCGCTGCATACCCATCGGGGAACATCAACTGCTGTTGTACCCGCAAGATAATTTCCCTCATAGTCGGCCTTCCAAGATTGAACCATGCCTTTGGCTTCGTCCATTTCTGCTTTCCTTTCGGTTCTTTCATGTTTTGTAACGGCATATCACATAGCGCCTCTAGATTGACTCTAGCCTTAATATTATCCTTTGACTTCCCATCTATGTCGAACAATGTACCAAAAAGTGGCTCGGTGATATTCTTCTCAATGTGCATCACGTCGATGTTGTGTGGGCAAAGGAGGTCTTTAAAATAAGGCAGATCCCACAAGCATGTCTTGTGAGTCCAGGCGTGTTTCGAATTATACCCCTTGAAATACCCTGGACGCTCTGGATCTGGCTCGAGAGCGTTTAACTGATCCAGGGTCTCTTGGCCTGTCAACGCAGGTGGTGCAGAGTTTTTGACAACTCTACCTCTGATGAAGTTCTTCTTGTCTTTCCTCAACTTATGGCGAGGATCCAGGAACTGTCTATGCATGTCGAAGCAAGAAAACTTGCGACCGGCCTGAAGCCAATGAAACTCAAGAGCTCCCTTGCATGTGGGGCACGGGAACCTTCCATGCACACACCATCCAATGAATAGCGAATACGTCGGCAAGTCATGCGTCGAGTACATGTACCAGACACGCATTATGAAGTTCCATTTGCTAAAGGCGTCGTATGTCTTGAACCCATTATCCCATGCTTCTTGCAATTTGTCCTTCAGCGGTTGCATGTACACATTCATATTCTTCCCCGGATAGTTGGGACCTAGAGTTATCAACGTCAGGAAAATGTTCTTTCTTTGCATAATCTGTCCGGGGGGAGATTGAGTGGAAAGACAAATACTGGCCAACAACTGTATTGGGCTGTCGTCAGACCAAACGCACTGAACCCATCTGTGTTGATGCCGACTCGAGGATGCCTCGGATCTGCCGCTTTGTCATCATGTAATCCATCGAAACTCTTCCATGCTTCACCGTCTGATGTGTGCACCATCATCAGCTTCCCATCGGCATCTAGTTGGGTTCTTTTGCCTGTTTTTTGCCATGTCATCTGTCTTGCCGTCTCTTCGACCATCAAAACACGTTGAAGTCTTGGTACGATTGGCATATACCGAAGAACATTAATGGGTTTTTTGGTCTGCGTCTTCTCACCCATACCATTGTCTACCACAACATACTGGATGACTTGCAAATGGGACAATAGTTCAAGTCCGCATACTGAAGCCTAAATAAGGCACATCCTTTCTCACAGGCATGTATCTCTCATAGGGCATCTTAAGAGCACGGAGGATTTTGTCTGACTGGTACAGGTTTGCAGGTAGTACATGGCCTTTGGGTAGAAAACGTCCAAATACTATAATCATTGCATTGTAGCATTCTCTGCCCAAGTTGAATTGAGCTATCAGAGCCATTATTTGTGAGATGGCATCCAAATGACAAAGCTTGGTGTGCTCGTGGAGAGGACGTTTTGAAGACTCCAACATTTCATTGAAGACCTTTGCAGATTCCTCCATCTCATCGTCCGAGTCCCGAGCATCATCAAAGTCTTGCACCATGTCTTGCATCCCGGTACCATGCTCGTCGGTGCGACGACGAAGCACCTCAGCTCTGGCACGTTGGGCAAACTCGCCATGAAATGTCCACACCGTATAATCTGACGTAAAACCCCACTTCTGCAGGTATTTGCCCATTTCATCCTCTGTCCTCTTGTGCCAATTGTTACACCCGGCACAGGGGCACCATGTTGTCCTCTGGCCATTTGCACATGCGGCTCTCAAAAACCCCTTGGTTTTTGTTAACCATTCATTGGTCTTGTCTTTCTGACTAGTGTGACCAGTCTACATCCATGCATGATCAGTCATCTTGCCTAGCTAAGGGATACATAAGAAGAAGAAATATATATTATATCAGCATGTATATATTCATCAGTTAATGGAGTTTGTCACTTTTATTACGTCCATGCAACCTAGACACTAATAGGTAAAGATAGGTCCTAATCCCACCCGAGTATGTGTAGATTGGGTTCATTTTCCCATGCTCTACTCCGGATCCGACGCAAAATTTCGGCAGCACCTTGTCCGTGTCAAAACCGGCGGATCTCGGGTAGGGGGTCCCGAACTGTGCGTCTAAGATCGATGGTAGCAGGAGACAGGGGACATGATGTTTACCCAGGTTTGGGCCCTCTCCATGGAGGTAATACCCTACTTCCTACTTGATTGATCTTGATGGATATGAGTATTACACGAGTTGATCTACCACGAGATCGTAATGACTAAACCCTAGATGTCTAGCCTGTATGACTATGGTAATGAGTATCCCCTTTTCCGGACTAAGTCCTCCGGTTTATATAGACATAGGGAGGATCTAGGGTTACACAAGGTCGGTTACAAAGAAAGGAATCTACATATTTGGTCGCCAAGCTTGCCTTCCACGCCAAGGAGAGTCCTATCCGGACATGGGTGCAGTCTTCGGTCTTCGTATCTGCACAGCCCATCAGTCCGACCCATGGCTAAAAGGCCGGACGCTCGAGGACCCCTTAGTCCAGAAGTCCCTCACACCTCCTCGCTGTTCTCCTGATACATGTCTCGTCAATAAGCAGAGAGGATATGTACCTGGAGAACAACAGGGAGGCACTGACGAAATTCTGCATCAGATCTGGAGCAAAGCATATGGGAAAACGAACCCAATCTACACATACTCGGGTGTCCATGGATAACGTTGGACAATTCGAAAGAATCACGGTTATAAATATGCAAATGCATGCATATTTATAGATGTAACCCTTTCTAACGGGAGACACACAGTGGTCCCGCATACTGATGATTGAAGACACCTATAGCTAGCAAGTTTCGTCGGCATGAAGACCGGAACAGAGCAAATTAAGGGGGGAGGAGATGTCATTTGTGCTAACCCACGAACGTGTTGGAGATATGCCCTAGAGGCAATCATGTATAATGATATTTCCTATGTGTTTATGAATAAAGATAGTCCTTGGACATTATCAATGATGTGTATCAGCAAGTACGTGACTTGTTTGTGAGACTATGCATTGTATGATAAATGTCCTAAAAGGTCCCTAGTCGAAAGGGCTGTGTGGACGCGCAGCCAACTAGACTAGCATATGACACGGTTGATGGCTTGGTCTCACTAGCCATGAAGCATTGGATGCTAACCGGATAATATGGGCTTGGAAAGGTCTGGTCGGATTCGACATAGTCGGGTCCGAGTTGATATAAGGTCCGAGTCGGACAGACCCAACTATGAGACGCAGTGATATGTCATCTGTGAGTCTCTAGTACAACATACGTTTTATGTCCTAAGACCTGAGCTGGCACATGTACTCGGGATGGTGACAGACTTGCTTTGGGCTGACCAAACGCTACTCCGTGACTGGGTAGTTACAAAGGTAGGTTTCAGGCTTGTCCAGACCCATGCTGCGAGACATGGTCGAGCAAGATGGGATTTGCCCCTCCAACCAGGAGAGATATACTCTGGGCCCCTCGTGTGATCCGACCAGGATAAGCATGGCCATGGGACAAGGATTATGAGATAATCCAGATAGTGGTCGGCATCACTGGAATGAGAAAGAGGTCGGGCTAGCACAAGGATGATAGACTCGCCTTGAGCTCGACAACATATATCGTGTGGTAAAAGGAATGGATGTGTGACGTACAGGTTCACCTAACTAGCTTCATAGTCTACTTGGTGTTCGGCATGCCTTGCTAGAGGCCGCTACCAACTGTGTGGTTCGGAGGTGATCCGAACTGCGACCAAGCGGCTTGAACCTAAGGGGTCGCGCGCTTAAGGGAAGGAACCTACGAGGTCCGATCCGGGGACACTGGTCGGATGTCATCTGAGTTGTATCCAGATTGTGGCCGAGTAGACTTATGGGCTTTAGGGTCCGTGCGAGGCCCAAGTGTTGAGCCTGCGACGGACGCCTATATAAAGTGCACACTCATGAGGTTGATCGCTTCGGCACTGTCACTAGGGTTTGCATGTGTTGCGAATAGACACCTCCACTCGCCGCCGGTCGTGTGATCGGACCTAGTAGTCCGCCGCACGACGTTCCTCCTACAAGCGTGGATACCATTAGAGGTGGTGCACTTGCGCCGCTCCGGCGAACCTGTACGTGGGAACCGACGAGCGGCTGTTCGAGGGAGATCTTACGAGGAGGAGACGATTCACGCGGACGCGCTGCCCCAACTCTTCTTCCGCTGCACGGCACTGCGCGTCTAGTGGTAACGAACTGTGATCCATCTCCCGTAGCATGTTCTTGGTTGTTCTGCGCGTAGGAAATTTTAAATTGCAGTCGACACACCCTACCGTAGAATCCAACAGAACGCAGGGGCGGAGCTCGTTGAACACTAGACCCTCGCAGCGATGAAAAAACTGCATATTTAAATCGAAAGATGAGTTTCATAGCAATATTGTTTTTTCCGTCTACCTAAATAAATATTTACAATAGGATGATCGGGTTAGGGGTTCCTCGACGTCGATAGAACCCTAAATAGCAAGTATCATTGGTGCAAGATACATGACACGCTCGGCGTTGAACACTAGATCCATGTCACACAAGTGACGCCGGCGCCCGGTGTCCCGCAACAATAGTTCTGGTGGCCAATGACGGTCGAACACCTTGGCAAATTTGTCTGGCAGCCTCTGCGATGAGGATTAAAGCCAAGTATTGAAATTTGAAACAACCAAACCGACTTGAGTCAGTTTGGGTGTTTCAAGTTTCAACATTTAGCTTTCAATCGTCATCTCAGAGGCTTCCAGACAAATTCGCGATGGTCTTCGACCGCCATCGACACCGAGAACTGTTGTTGTGGGACGTAGGACCCCTGTGTCACTTGTGGGACATGGATGTAGTATTCGACACTGACGGCCACATGTATCTCGCACTGACGATACTTGCTATTTAGGGTACCAACGACACCGAGGAACCCCCTAACCCGCTCGTCCCCGGGTAAACTAAATTAGCATGCATTCAATAAGCAAAACTACATCATCTCTTGCGTCCGTACATCGTTGAATATCATCACTAATACATCTCGAATAGTATCATACATATAGCATCGCTAATACAGCTAGAACCGTAGCGAACAACGGGTATCGGTGCGGGCGGTGGACACCCAAAGAGAAGGAACCATCACAGGATCATAGCTCTAGTGAGATCCCTGAAGAACCTGCCACGTATTGTCGAACCTGCCCTCCAACACAACCATGTAGCGACGGACGTGCTCTTCCTCCTCGCTGACACGGTGACGTACCAACTCCGCGGTGTCCAAAAGCTTCGGCACCGTCACTAGCCCATGAGACAGCCACCAAACAAGGTTTGGGTCAACGACGGGCTGGCTCCTCACCAAGTTGCGCCCCCCGGAAGGTAGAACCTCCCAGTACCAGCCCGGTGGAGCCTAGTCTCGGACATGGCCCCTCTGATCAAGCAGGCCTCCTCCGCTGAGTCGACGACGAGGATGCGCGATAGGCATCGTCAACGTCGATGCGGGAATAAATGCTTGAACTAAAAAAATAACAACAAATTTCACATGTTCAAAATAAACCAGAAACTTAACCTAAACTAAACTAAGTAAACTAAACCTAAACTAAACTAACTAAACTAAACCTAAACTAAACCAGAAACTTAACCTAAACTAAATTAAACTAAACCTAATGTAAACTAACTAAACTAAACAAAACCTAAACTAAACTATACTAAACATAATTAAACTAAATCTAAAAAACAGAAGAAGAAGAAAAAGAAAAAAAAGGTCTCGCCTTGGAGCGGCCAGGGCGGCGAGGCGGGGCGGCCGTGGCGGGGCGATCCGGCGCGGAGGGGCAGGGCGGCCGGGGCGGGGCCGGCGTGGCCTGGTGGGGCAGCTGGGGCGGTGAGGAGGCCCGGGTCGGTGCGGACGGGACAGGGCGGTCGGGGCGGCGAGGCGGGCCGGGGCGGCCGGAGCGACCCGGCGCGGCGGTGCGGGGCAGCCAGGGCGGCGAGGCGGGGTGGCCGGGGCAGTGAGGCGGGCCGGGACGGCAAGACAGGGTGGTCGGGACGGTGAGGCGGCGCGGGGTTGGGATGAGGGGAGAGGGAGTGAGAGGGTTGGTAGGGCGAGGGCGTTTTGTTAGATAGGGCATAGCTCTTTGCCGTCTGCTAGCAGACGGCAAATAGCCTAGTTAACGGACGTTAGTTTCGCCACTTTCTTTGCCATCTGCTAGCGGATGGCAAAGTTTCTTTGCCATCAGCTAGCCGACGGCAAAGAAAGTGGTCGTTAGCTGCCCCTCGCTAGCGGCCCACCTTGCCTCTTTGCCGTCAGCTATTTGATGGCAAAGATGGCGCTGATGGCAAACACTTTCTTTGTCGTCAGCTGCTTCTTTGCCATCAGCTGTTTTCTTTAAGCTTTGCCACCAGCTAGCTGACGACAAAAAACGGCTAACGACAAAGTTCCTGATTCCAGTAGTGACTTTCGTTTAGCATGAAACCGAAGAAATTTCGTAAATCACTAAGTTACCTCCATGGGGATATGCATTTCCCTAACAATAAGCATTTCATATTTCTTTTTGACAGTAGGTAGAGGTATTTGAAAACTTCCAATAGTGATTGTAGGAGATTTTTTGATAACATTAATACCATTCACTTGGAATTGTTTCTTCGGAAAGTGCACCGTATGCTCATTGCCATTGATATGAAAAGTGACCTTACTTTTATTGCAATCAATAATAGCCCTGCAGTATTCAAGAAGGGTCTACAAAGGATAATCGACATATTGTCGTCCTCGGGCATCTCAAGTATAACAAAGTCAGTCAAAATAGTAACATTAGCAACAACAACGGGAACATCCTCATAGATACCGATAGGTATGGCAGTTGATTTGTCAGCCATTTGCAAAGATATCTCAGTAGGTGTGAGTTTATTCAAGTCAAGTCTTTTATATAACGAGAAAGGCATAACACTAACACTAGCTCCTAAATCACACAAAGCAGTTTTCACATAATTCTTTTCGATAGAGCAAGGTATAGTTGGTATTCCCGGATCTCCAAGTTTTTTAGGTACTTCATCTTTAAAAGTGTAATTAGCAAGCATAGTGGAGATTTCAGCTTCCGATATTTTTCTCTTATTAGTGATGATGTCTTTCATATACTTTGCATAAGGAGGCATTTTCAAGATATCAGTCAAGCGAGTACGCAGAAAGACTCGCCTCAGCATTTCAGCAAAGCGTTCAAATTCTTCATCATATTTATTTTAGTTGACTTGGGTGGAAAAGGCATAGGTTTTTTAACCCACAATTCTCTTTATTTACCATGTTTTCTAGCAATGAAGTCTCTTTTGTCATAACTTTTATTCTTAGGTTGTGGGTTATCAAGATCAACAGGTGGTTCTATCTCAACATCATTGTCTGGTTCTTTATTATTGGGTTGAGAATATTCATGAACCTCATCATTATATTTTTCATTATCACTGGGTGAGTGTTCATTAC
The DNA here is from genome assembly GCA_032464435.1 of Aegilops umbellulata. Classification (NCBI taxonomy): domain Eukaryota; kingdom Viridiplantae; phylum Streptophyta; class Magnoliopsida; order Poales; family Poaceae; genus Aegilops; species Aegilops umbellulata. The sequence goes on along the minus strand of CP136056.1, from coordinate 211,882,657 downwards.
CAGATTGGGTTTCAGCATCAGAGATAGAAGTTTCATTATCATTATCAGGAGGTTTCTCTATTTCAGGTTCACTGGAAGTATGCAAAGTCCTATCGTTTTTTATTTTATTTTTCTAGAAGGACTAGGTGCATGAGTGTTAACTCTTTGTGAATCTTGTTCAATTCTCTTTGGGTGTCCCTCGGGATAAAGTGGTTCCTGAGTCATTTTTCCTCCTCTAGTTGCAACTCTAACAACAAAGTCATGCATATTATGATTCATCTCATCAAGCGATTCTCTTTGAGATTTACCAACTTGTTCTAATTGAGTTTGAACCATAGAAGCATGCTTTCCAACACCTCTAACATCATTTGAGATTCTAAATAACAAGTCACTCAAGCGAGCAATCATATCAGAATTATATTTCAATTGTTTCATAACATTTGCATTGAAGTGATCTTGCTTTCTAATATAATTTTCAAACTCATAAAGGCATTGGCTAGGATACATATTGTGAGGATTGTCATTATCATTGAACTTCATTAGAGAATTTACCTCTACCACCTTAGGTAGTGGTGGTGTATTAAGCCCATGTATTTCTTCAATAGGAGGTAATTTTTAACATCTTTAGCTTCAATACCTTTTTCCTTCATAGATTTCTTTGCCTCTTGCATATTTTCAGGACTGAGATATAATATACCTCTCTTCTTCGGAGTGGGTTCAGGCAGTGGTTCAGGAATAGTCCAATCATCATAGTTTTTCAATATATTATTCAATAATTCTTCAGCTTGCCCAACAGTTTGTTCCTTGAAAACACAACCAACACAACTATCTAGGAAGTCCCTAGAAGCATCGGTTAGTCCATTGTAGAAGATATCAAGTATTTCATTTTTCTTAAGAGGACGATCAGGCAAATCATTAATTAATTTACAAAGCCTCCCCCAAGATTGTGGGAGACTCTCTTATTTAGTTAGCACAAAGTTAAATATTTCCTCTAAAGCAGCTTGTTTCTAATGAGTAGGGAAATATTTTTCAGAGAAGTAATAAATCATATCCAGGGGACTACGCACACAACCAGGAGCAAGAGTATCATACCAAGCTTTAGCATCACCCTTTAATGAGAACAGAAATAATTTGAGAATAAAGTAATAACGAGTTTTCTCGTCATGAGTAAAAAGGGTAGCTATATCATTCGACTTAGTAAGATGTGCCACAACAATTTTAATTTCATAAACATGGAAAGGATCAGATTCAACCAAAGTAATTAACTCTGGGTCAATAGAGAATTCATAATCCTTATCGTCAATAAAGATAGGTGAAGTAGCAAACATAGGATCACATTTCATTCTATCAATCAAAGATTTTTCTTTATACTTGTGTAATAATTTCTCTAGATCATCTCTATCCTTACAAGCAAGAATATCTCTAGTTGTTTCTTCACTCATAACATAACTTTCCGGTACCTTAGACAATTCATATCTAGGAAGGCTAGTTCTAGCAGGTGTTTCGGGAGTTTCAGTTTCAAGCTCGTCATCATATTCAACAACATCATGTTGTATTACTCTAGCAATTTGTTCATCAAGAAATTCACCAAGTGGCACATCATCATTAGCAAGCAAGTTACTAGCATCATCATAAGCATTATCCATAGCAGAAGTAGCATCATCAATAACTTGCAACATGTCAGAATTGATAGCATGTGGTGGTGTTGCAAGTTTACTCATAACAGAGGGTGAATCTAAAGCAGAACTGGATGGTAGTTCCTTACCTCCCCTCGTCCTTGAGGGAAATATCTTAGTCTTAGGATCCTTCAGATTCTTCATAGTGATAATATGATAATAAACCCAAGTGACTCAACAAATATAACTATGCTCCCGGGCAATGGCGCCAGAAAAAAGTCTTGATAACCCACAAGTATAGGGGATCGCAACAGTTTTCGAGGGTAGAGTATTCAACCCAAATTTATAGATTCGACACAAGGGGAGCCAAAGAATATTTGAAGGTATTAGCAGCTGAGTTGTCAATTCAACCACACCTGGAGATTAATTATCTGCAGCAAGTAATCAGTAGCACAGTAATATGATAGTTTTGATAGTAGTAACAGTAGCAACAGTAACGATAATAGTGGTAGCAGTATTTTTGTAGCAAGTGTAACAGTGATGATAGCAGTAGTAACTTAGCAGAAACAATATAGGATAAATTTGTAGGCACTGGATCGGTGACTTGTCGGATGATATTCATCATGAGACAGTTATAACCTAGGGCGATACGGCACTAGCTCTAGTTCGTCAATATAATGTATGCATGTATTCCGTATATAGTCATACGTGCTTATGAAAGAACTTGCATGACATCTTTTGTCCTACCCTCCCGTGGCAGCGGGGTCCATATTGGAAACTAAGGGATATTAAGGCCTCCTTTTAATAGAGAACCGGAACAAAGCATTTACACATAGTGAATACATGAACTCCTCAAACTACGGTAATCACCGGAAGAAGTCCCGGTAATTGTCACTCCGGGGTTACCGGATCATAACACGTAGTAGGTGACTATCACTTGCAAGATCGGATCTAGAACATGGATATAATTGTGATAACATAAATGGTTCAGATCTGAGTTCATGGCACCCGGCCCCAAAGTGACAAGCATTAAGCATGGCAAAGTCATAGCAACATCAATCTTAGAATATAGTGGATACTAGGGATCAAGCCCTAACAAAACTAACTCGATCACATCATGAATCTCATCCAACTCCTCACCGACCAGCGAGCCTATGAAGGAATTACTCACTCCCGGTGGGGAGCATCATGGAATTGGCGATGGAGAAGGGTTGGTGATGATGAAGAACGAAGATCCCCCTCTCCGGAGCCCCAAACGGACTCTAGATCTGCCCTCCTGAGGAAGAACATGGCTTGGCGGCGGCTCCTTCTCGTGGATCGCGATAATTTTTTCTCCCTTTTTTCTAGAAAAATAGGATTTTATAGCATTGGAATCAGGGTTTGCGGGGCCACCAGGTGGGGACAACCCACCAGGGCGCGCCAGGAGAGGGGGCGCACCCTGGTGGGTTATGCCCACCCAGGGGCCCCTCTCCGGTAGGTCTTGGCTCCAGAAATTCTTATATATCATATAAAAGTTCCTCGCAAAGTTTCATTCCATTCCGAGTACTTTTATTTCTGCACAAAAACAACACCATGGTAGTTTTGCTGAAAATAGCGTCAGTCCGGGGTTAGTTTCATTCAAATCATGCAAATTAGAGTCCAAAACAAGAGGAAAAGCATTAGGACAAGTACATACGTTGGAGACGTATCAGTGGGTTACTAGGTAACAAGTAACAAGTGTAACAAAGGTGCAGCAAGGTGGTCCAATCCTTTTTGTTGCAAAGGACAAGCCTAGAAGAACTCTTATATAAAGCAAAGCGCTCCTGAGGACACATGGGAATTGTTATCAAGCTAGTTTTCATCATGCTCATATGACTCACGTTTGTTACTTTGATAATTTGATATGTGGGTGGACCGGTGCTTGGGTGTTGTCCTTACTTGAACAAGCCTCCTGCTTATGATTAACCCCTCTTGCAAGCATCCGCAACTATGAAAGAAGAATTAAGATAAATCTAACGATAGCATGAAACATATGGATCCAAATCATCCGCTTACGAAGCAACGCATAAACTAGGGTTTAAGCTTCTCTCACTCTAGCAACCCATCATCTACTTATTACTTCCCAATGCCTTCCCCTAGGACCAAACAATGGTGAAGTGTCATGCAGTCGACGTTCACATAACACCACTAGAGGAAAGACAACATACATCTCATCAAAATATCGAACGAATACCAAATTCACATGATTACTTATAACAAGACTTCTCCCATGTCCTCAGGAACAAACATAACTACTCACAAAGCATATTCATGTTCATAATCAGAGGAGTAGTAATTATCATTAAGGATCTGAACATATGATCTTCCACCGAATAAACCTACTAGCATCAACTACAAGGAGTAATCAACACTACAAGCAACCCACATGTACCAATTTGAGGTTTTGTGACAAAGATCGATACAAGATATGAACTAGGGTTTGAGAGGAGATGGTTCTGGTTAAGATGTTGATGGATATTAACCCCCTCTCGATGAGAAGATCATTGGTGATGTCGATGGCTTCGATTTCCTCCCCTCTGGGAGGGAAGTTTCCCCGGCAGAACAGCTCCACCGGAGCCCTAGATTGGTTCTGCCCAAGTTCCGCCTCGAGACGGCGGCGCTTCGTCCCGAAAGCTCTCTCTTGGTTTTTTATTGGTAAAAACACATCATATAGAAGAAGATGGGCACCAGAGGCCTGCCAGGAGGCCCACAAGCCAGGGGGTGCCCGCACCCTTGTGGCTACCTAGTGGGTCCCCTCTGGTACTTTTTCGCCCAATATTTTTTATATATTGCAAAATAATTCTCCGTAAATTTTCAGGACTTTTGAAGTTGTGCAGAATAGGTCCCTCAGATTTGCTCCTTTTCCAGTCCAGAATTCCAGCTATCGCATTCTCCCTCTTCATGTAAAACTTGTAAAATAAGAGAGAAAAGGCATAAGTATTGTACCAAAACATGTAATAACAGCCCATAATGCAATAAATATCCATATAAAAGCATGATGCAAAATGGACATATCAGTGTCTAGAAGGATACTTGACTTAAACTAAAAAGCAAAACAAGCAAATACTTATATAATACAAGACGCTCCAAGCAAAACCCGTGATATGTGACGAATAAAAATATAGTTCCAAGTAAAATATTGATGGTCGTTAGAAGAAAGAGGGGATGCCACTGTGGGCATCCCCAAGCTTAGTTGCTTGTTCCTCTTTGGATAATAACTTGGTGTGCCGTGGGCATCCCCAAGCTTAGGCTCTTCTTACTCCTTATTCCATCATCCATCGTGATCTCACTCAAAACTTGAAAAGTTCAATCATGCAAAACTCAACAAAACCTTTGTGAGATCCGTTAGTATAACAAAGCAAATTACTACTCTTAGTACTGTTGCAAACCCATTCATATTTTATTTTTGCATTATATCTACTGTATTCCAACTTTACAATGGCTTATACCCTCCAATACAAACCATAGATTCATCAAAATAAGCACACAACACAAAGAAAATAGAATCTGTCAAAAATAGAACAGTCTGTAGCAATCTGAAAACTTCGAATCCTCATGTAACTCAAAATTCTGAAAAAGTAGGACAACATAGGCAATTTGTATATCAACCTTTTGTACAAAATCAGGATTTTATCGTGCTTCTGTGAATATTGAAAATTATTTTACTAGACGCAAAAGTTTATGTTTTTTAACAAGATTAAAGCAACTATCACCCAACATGATCCCAAAGGCTTTGCTTGGCACAAACACTAACTAAAACATAAAAAAACACAACCATAACAGTAGTATAATTGTGCAAACACTCAAGAACAGAAAGAAAAAGGCAAACATAAATTTTATTCATTGGGTTGTCTCCCAACAAGCGCTATCATTTTATGCCCCTAGCTAGGCATAATGCAAAGATCTAAGTATTGTCATTTGTAGTTTTGGCAACTTTTGCAAGGGCTTTCTCAGCCGGGAGGCTCTTTACGCTTCCCTAAATTCTTAGGGAAAGAAACCATTTTGAGATCTAAAATATCCAACCGTTTATTTCAAAGAGTAATTAAAGTATTCATGCGATTGATTTTTCCACTAATATGCTTGGGAGGTTCATTATATTTTTGCAACTCGGCCATATATTTATGAAAATAACTCAACTTGTCTAAAATTTGAACCCCTTCTTGAGTAAAAGAAATCCCCTTCTTGGTTGGTGGGATTCCCAAGATCCCCTCTAAGATCTTATAAGCAGTATTAGCATCAAGTTCAATAAAATTCCCTTTAGCGGCAAAATCCAAAAGTTGTCTATGATGCAAAGCTAATCCTATATAAAAAATTCGAAGCAAAATCCTTGCATCTCCTTTAAGATTGCTAATGCGATAAGATCCCACTAATCTATACCAAGCATTTTTCAATTTTTTCCTTGTCTCTGCTTGAAGTATAGAACTTCAAAATCTGGAGAAAAAGGAGGAGGAGTAGTGCCAGACATAGTGACGAGGTGGGTAAGCAAGATCACACACATAAATAGATCTGACGAGAAAACGGCGAACGATAAAGAGGGCCAATAAAACGGCATTTTTTGTGAAGTGGGGAGATGAAAACGAGAGGCAAATGGCAAATAATGTAAATTGAAAGGAGATGAGATTTGTGATTAGGAACCTGATAGATGTTGATGATCTCCCTAGCAACGGCGCCAAAAATTCCTTTTGATGCGTCTTGAACTACGTCGGCATTTTACCCAAAGAGGAAGGGGCGATGCAGCACAACTATGATAGGTATTTCCCTCAGTGATGAGATCAAGGTTATCAAACTAGTAGGAGAACCAAGCAACACTATGTAAATGGTACCTGCACAAAGAACAAATGCTTGCAACCCGACGCCTAAGAGGGGTTGTCAATCCCTCCCGGGTAAAAGATAGATTTATTTTGTAGTAGATTGGATAAATATATCTCGTAATAAAGCAAAATGAAACAGCTAAAGGAAAATTTAAACAAGGTATTTTGGGTTTTTCGGAATAATAGATCTGAAAATAAAAGCGAATAAAAATAGATCTCAAAGGCAAATATGATAAAGAATAGACCCGAGGGCCGTAGATTTCACTAGTGGCTTCTCTCGAGAAAAATAGCATATGGTGGGTAAACAATTTACTGTTGGGCAATTGATAGAACTTCAAATAATTATGACGATATCCAGGCAATGATCATTATATAGGCATCACGTCCAAGATTAGTAGACCGACTCCTACCTGCATCTACTACTCTTACTCCACACATCGACCGCTATCCAGCATGCATCTAGTATATTAAGTTCATGGAGAAACGGAGTAATGCAATAAGAACGATGACATGATGTAGACAAGATTATTCATGTAGGAATAGACCCCATCTTGTTATCTTTAATAGCAACGATACATACGTGTCATGTCCCTTCTGTCACTGGAAGTGAGCACCGTAAGCTCGAACCCATCACAAAGCACCTCTTCCCATGGCAAGAAAAATAGATCTAGTCGGCCTAACTAAACCAAAGATTCGAAGAATAAATACGAGGCTATAAGTAATCATGCATATAAGAGATCAAAAGAAGACTCAAATAACTTTCATGGATAAAATAGATCTGATCATAAACTCAAAGTTCATCGGATCCCAATAAACACACCGCAAAAAGAGTTACATCAAATAGATCTCCAAGAGACCATTGTATTGAGAATCAAAAGAGAGAGAGGAAGCCATCTATCTACTAACTACGGACCCGAAGGTCTACAATGAACTACTCACGCATCATCGGAGAGGCACCAATGAGGATGATGAACCCCTCTGTGATGGTGTCTAGATTGGATCTGGTGTTTCTGGAACTTGTGGCAAATGGATTTGTGTTTCGTCGACTCCCATAGGGTTTTTGGATTTTCAGGGTATTTAAAGAGCAAAGAGGCGGTGCGGGAGGCGACCGAGTTGGGCACAACCCACCAGGGCGCGCTTGGGCCCCCAGGCGCGCCCAGGTGGGTTGTGCTCCCCTTGGAGCCCCCCTCTGGTACTTCTTTGGCCCAACACGTGTCTTCTGGTAAAGAAAAAATCTCCAAAAAGTTACGCTACGTTTGGACTCCATTTGGTATTGATTTTCTGTGAAGTAAAAAAACAGCAACTGGCACTGGGCACTATGTCAATAGGTTAGTCCCAAAAAATGATATAAAGTTGTTATAAAATGATTTTAAAACATCTAGATTGATAATATAACAGCATGGAACAATAAAAAATTATAGATACGTTCGAGACGTATCATTAACCACAACGGAGCTCAATTTGTTGGTACTTTTACCCACGATTACATTGACAATGTGGAATGATTTCTAAAGGAAATTTGGAGGATTTGAATACATATTTTTTTGAGATGTTAATCATGAAAGATTTAAGGTGGCATTTCACTCTTTTAGTGTATTTTAGAAATCCTGCAAATCAAAGAGGCCCGAAGTGTTCTAATCTGCAGCTAGGCACTAATATGTTGTCTCCGTTTGCAGATATTAGCAGACTTGAAAGTAGAAAATGTTGGGGAATATAACAATCCCATTTAATGCCTTGATCTTCATCTCATAGAAATTACTTTAAACGAGTACCGAGGCACCACACCAGAAATTAAATTCGTCGGGTTCTTTGTTGAGAAAGCAAGATTGCTCAAGGTAATGAGGTTTTCCCTACATTTACTGCCCAGAAGTGAATGGATTGCTAAAGAGCGCATGCGTCTACAGCTGACTGGAAAAGGCTTTGCAGAAGCTGAATTTCAATTTTGTAACTTCATATGACAGATTATTCAGAAGTCACTGTATCAAGACGTTGTACGACTTCTCGGTGGACGATCCTTCCGCACAAATAATGCATGAAAAAGATTCTGAAGAAGATGAATTTTATTTGTCAAAATAGTTTGAACCTTGTAATCTTTGAATTTGGGCCTTGTAATGTTGGAATTTGAACCATGCAATATTTATCGTATTTGTTATATAACGTAATTGTATGTTTAATTTGATTTTGCAATCATGTCATGTTATAAGTATATATGTTGTTCTTCTGTAGACAAAGCATAGATGGTTTGCAGACAGAGCATATCACATCGCACACGGACCACACTAGGGAACCTGTCGGTGATGAATTCATCAATCGCTGACAGTTGTATACCAGCAAGCGTTTGCCCACAACACACATGACTTATTCCATCACAAATAGCTTGGATGGATCAACTGTATGCCACGTACCGCCCACGCAACTCTAATCTGAATCGTGCTTGATGTCTCCGCCATCGCTCGCACAGTTCCTCTTATTTGCCCCGCATCACTGTGTCGGCCTCTGCTCGCGTCCCTCGACGCGCTCTGCTCACCGTTAGGCGCCGCGACATGATCTGCTCGCGTCCCTCCGCGCGCTCGGCTCGTGGATGGCTTTTCCCTACGTGTTCAACTGCTATATGCATATGCTTGCTCGCCGTTGAGGCAGCCGTGAAGCGCTCTGCTCGCGTCCCTTCGCACGCTCTGCCAGCGGTTGGGGGCCGGCACACGATCATGTTGGGGGGGCCATATGCATGTGGTTGTGCCGTGTGCGTTGCCACGATGCAGTTACATGCGGTACTATGGAGTTACACGCTGCAAATTACAACTGCCATCCGGGCGTGCCAATATTCCAGGCTGTATGGCTACCCCATAGTCTCTTCAACCTTTCGATCGCGCCCCACAACACAACAAGCACACCCACGACGACACTTATAGAGAGGATAGCTAGAAACGCTCCAATGGAGTTCAGTGAGCATAAAGTGGAGACCCACGCGAGGGAGACGGATCTCTCTGGGTGTACACCATCAACCCTGTCGTGGTGGAGGACTACATCAACACTGTAGAGCAGTTGCTTGCTCGAGACAAGTACAAGGTGGTCAACATCGACCTCCAGTACACCGGTAGTCGTCCTGACATAGATCAGAAGGTTGTCGTCGCCCAGTTGTGCATGCGACATCATGTCATCATCTACCACTACCGCATGGCCACATAGCCTTGCGACCGTTCCGCCATGTTTGTCAAGAACACTGACTACAAGTTCGCTGCGGTGGAAACCTCCGATGATGTAAAAGTGCTCGATGTTATGGGTTTGGCCTGCAAGAACCTTGTCGAAATCCATGACCACTACAGGGTCTGGGGCAGCATGAAGAAGGACTCCCTGGTTGAACTCGCCTCGGCCATCATCGACCTCTACTATGAAAAGATGAAGCAGGATGCCAGCAGAACACGTCCCGTATCCTGGCATGGGGCCTGGACACGACAACTTGATGAATCTCACCTCAGCTTCGCGGCCAAGAACGTGTACACATGCTACGAGATGCATAGGCGGATCATTGACATGAGGGAGTGCCTCCTTCCCGTACTCTACGAGGTTGGATCGAGCCACCAGTAGAGCAGTGGCGGCAAGCATGACAAGAAGAAGTAGATGATGATCAGATGATCGTTTATCCTAGTTAATTATGCGTGTAATAGTTTACTTTGGTGTGTGCAAATGTCATGTGTGTACTAGCCACCTATGTAATTGGACGTTTAATTTGGTTGTGCAATCATGTCCTTATTAGTATACTAGCAGAATGCCCGTGCGTTGCTACGGGCGAAATAAATAAAAATAAATCAAACTACTGACTAAGTGACATGAGTGAAGTCCTTCAAACATACACCGCCTTCTATCAATTTCTATAGCGGATACCACGCATCAATTTTGTGATCTTCTTCTTCCTCCTCCTCTTCATCTTGCTCTGATCCCCACAACCCATCCTCTGACACTGGTGATGGCTGGTGTCAATGTCATACAACACCCTACCCAAGCCGTCTTCTGATCTCAGGCAATGTCGATGCCTCCCGGCCCAACCTACCTTCTTCGTCGGTCCATTGTTGCTCCTGATCCACCCACTGACACTACTCACGACCAGTGTCGATGTCTAGTGCCGCCCCGCTTGATTTGCCTTCTCGTAGGTCCACTATGGACCCTGAACCATCCCTCTTCCAAATTAAGAAATGATATATTGTGGCACGCTGGAGAGCGCCCCACCAACTTACTCAGATCAACCGGCATGCATTTATAATACTATTGAGGGAGTCCTAGATTAGGGGGTATCCGGACAGCCGGACTGTTGGACTATGAAGATACAAGATTGAAGACTTTGTCCCGTGACCGGATGGGACTTTCCTTGGCGTGGAAGGCAAGCTTGGCAATACGGATATGTAGATCCCCTTCCTTGTAACCGACTCTGTGTAACCCTAGCCCCCTCCGGTGTCTATATAAACCGGAGGGTTTAGTCCGTAGGACACAACAGCAACAATCATACCATAGGCTAGCTTCTAGGGTTGAGCCTCTCTGATCTCGTGGTAGATCTACTCTTGTACTACCCATATCATCAATATTAATCAACCAGGAGTAGGGTTTTACCTCCATCGAGAGGGCCCGAACTTGGGTAAAAATATCGTGTCCCTTGTCTCCTGTTACCATCCGCCTAGACGCAGAGTTTGGGACCCCCTACCCGAGATCCGCCAGTTTTGACACCGACATTGGTGCTTTCATTGAGAGTTCCTCTGTGTCGTCATATTTAGGCGTGATGGCTCCTTCGATCATCAACAGCGATGCAGTCCTGTTGGGGAACGTAGTAATTTCAAAAAAATTCCTACGCACACGCAAGATCATGGTGATGCATAGCAACGAGAGGGGAGAGTGTTGTCTACGTACCCTCGTAGACCGAAGCCGAAGCGTTGACACAACGTAGAGGAAGTAGTCGTACGTTCTCCTCGCGATCCAGCCGATCACAGCACCGTTACTCCGGCACCTCCGAGTTCTTGGCACACGTTCAGCTCGATGACGATCCCCGGGCTCCGATCCAGCAAAGCGTCGGGGAAGAGTTCCGTCAGCACGACGGCGTGGTGACGATCTTGATGTGTTACCGGCGCAGGGCTTCGCCTAAGCACTGCAACGATATGACCGAGGTGGAATTTGGTGGAAGGGGGCACCGCACACGGCTAAGGAACGATCCGTAGATCAACTTGTGTGTCTATGGGGTGCCCCCTGCCCCTGTATATAAAGGAAGGAGGAGGAGGAGGCCGGCCATGGCAAAGGGTGCGGCCAGGATATGGAGTCCTACTAGGACTCCAAGTCCTAGTAGGAGTCCACCAAAAGGGGAGGAAGGGAGAAGGAATAGGAGGAGAAGGAGAGGTGGCCGGCCCCCTTTTCCCTAGTCCAATTCGGACTAGAGGGGAGGGGGGGCGCAGCAGCCTTTTTTTCCTCTTCCCACTAAAGCCCATCAAGGCCCATTACTTCTCCCGTAATCCCGTAACTCCCCGGTACCTTCGAAAATACCCGAACCACTCAGAACCCTTCCGATGTCCGAATATAGTCGTCCAATATATCGATCTTTACGTCTCGACCATTTCGAGACTCCTCGTCATGTCCCTGATCTCATCCGGGACTCCGAACTCTTTCGGTACATCAAAACTCATAAACTCATAATATAACTGTCATCGAAACCTTAAGCGTGCGGACCCTACGGTTCGAGAACAATGTAGACATGACCGAGACACGTCTCCGGTCAATAACCAATAGCGGGACCTGGATGCCCATATTGGCTCCTACATATTCTACGAAGATCTTTATCGGTCAGACCGCATAACAACATACGTTGTTCCCTTTGTCATCGGTATGTTACTTGCCCGAGATTCGATCGTCGGTATCCAATACCTAGTTCAATCTCGTTACCGGCAAGTCTCTTTACTCGTTCCGTAATACATCATCTCACAACTAACACATTAGTTGCAATGCTTGCAAGGCTTATGTGATGTGCATTACCGAGAGGGCCAAGAGATACCTCTCCGACAATCGGAGTGACAAATCCTAATCTCGAAATACGCCAACCCAACATGTACCTTCGGAGACACCTGTAGAGCACCTTTATAATCACCCAGTTACGTTGTGACGTTTGGTAGCACACAAAGTGTTCCTACGGTAAACGGGAGTTTGCATAATCTCATAGTTAAAGGAACATGTATAAGTCATGGATAAAAGCAATAGCAACATACTAAACGATCGGGTGCTACGCTAATGGAATGGGTCATGTCAATCAGATCATTCAACTAATGATGTGATCTCGTTAATCAAATAACAACTCTTTGTTCATGGTTAGGAAACATAACCATCTTTGATTAATGAGCTAGTCAAGTAGAGGCATACTAGTGACACTCTGTTTGTCTATGTATTCACACATGTATTATGTTTCCAATTAATACAATTCTAGCATGAATAATAAACATTTATCATGATATAAGGAAATAAATAATAACTTTATTATTGCCTCTAGGGCATATTTCCTTCAGTCTCCCACTTGCACTAGAATCAATAATCTAGATCACATCACCATGTGATTAACATCAATAGTTCACATCATCATGTGATTAACACCCATAGTTCACATCGCTATGTGACCGACACCCAAAGGGTTTACTAGATTCAGTAATCTAGTTTACATCGCTATGTAATTAACACCCAAAGAGTACTAAGGTGTGATCATGTTTTGCTTGTGAGAGAAATTTAGTCAACGGGTCTGCCACATTCAGATCCGTTATGTATTTTGCAAATTTCTATGTCAACAATACTCTGCACGGAGCTACTTTAGCTAATTGCTCCCACTTTCAATATGTATCTAGATTGAGACTTAGAGTCATCTAGATTAGTGTCAAAACTTGCATCGACGTAATCTTTTACGATGAACCTTTTGTCACCTCCATAATCGAGAAACATATCCTTATTCCATTAAGGATAATTTTGACCGCTGTCCAGTGATCTACTCCTAGATCACTATTGTACTCCCTTGCCAAACTCAGTGGTAGGGTATGCAATAGATCTGGTACACAGCATGGCATACTTCATAGAGCCTATGGCTGAGGCATAGGGAATGACTTTCATTCTCTTTCTATCTTCTGCCGTGGTCGGGCTTTGAGTCTTACTCAATTTCACACCTTGTAATACAGGCAAGAACTCTTTCTTTGACTGTTCCATTTTGAACTACTTCAAAATCTTTTCAAGGTATGTACTTATTGAAAAACTTATCAAGCGTCTATCTCTATAGATCTTGATGCTCAATATGTAAGCAGCTTCACCGAGGTCCTTCTTCGAAAAACTCCTTTCAAATACTCCTTTATGCTTTACAGAATAATTCTACATTATCTCCTGATCAATAATATGTCATTTACATATACTTATCAGAAATGTTGTAGTGCTCCCACTCACTTTCTTGTAAATACAGGCTTCACCGCAAGTCTGTATAAAATTATATGCTTTGATCAACTTATCAAAGCGTATATTCCAACTCCGAGATGCTTGCACCAGTCCATAGATGGATCGCTGGAGCTTGCATATTTTGTTAACACCTTCAGGATCGACAAAACCTTCTAGTTGCATCGTATACAACTCTTCTTTAATAAATCCATTAAGGAATGTAGTTTTGTTTATCCATTTGCCGGATTTCATAAAATGCGGCAATTGCTAACATGATTCGGACAGACTTAAGCATAGATACGAGTGAGAAACTCTCATCGTAGTCAACACCTTGAACTTGTCGAAGACCTTTTGCGACAATTCTAGCTTTGTAGATAGTAACACTACTATCAGTGTCCGTCTTCCTCTTCAAGATCCATTTATTTTCTTTGGCTTGCCGATCATTGGGCAAATCCATCAAAGTCCATACTTTGTTCTCATACATGGATCATATCTCAGATTTCATGGCCTCTAACCATTTTGCGGAATCTGGGTTCATCATCGCTTCCTCATAGTTCGCAAGTTCGTCATGGTCTAGTAACATGACTTCCAGAACAGGATTACCGTACCACTCTGGTGCGGATCTCACTCTAGTTTACTTACGAGATTCGGTAGTAACTTGATCTTGAAGTTACATGATCATCATCATTAGCTTCCTTACTCATTGGTGTAGTAGTCACAAGAACAGATTTCTGTGATGAACTACTTTCCAATAAGGGAGAAGGTACAATTACCTTATCAAGTTTTTACTTTCCTCCCACTCACTTCTTTCGAGAGAATCTCCTTCTCTAGAAAGGATCCATTCTCAGCAACAAATGTCTTGCCTTTGGATCTGTGATAGAAGGTGTACCCAACAATTTCCTTTGGGTATTCTATGAAGACGCATTTCTCCGATTTGGGTTCGAGCTTATCAGGATGAAACTTTTTCACATAAGCATCGCAACTCCAAACTTTAAGAAACGACAGCTTTAGGTTTATTGCTAAACCATACGGTGTCGTCTCAACGGATTTAGATGGTGCCCTATTTAATGTGAATGCAGCTGTCTCTAATGCATAATCCCAAAAACGATAGTGGTAGATCGGTAAGATACATCATAGATTGTACTATATCTAATAAAGTACGGTTATGATGTTCGGACGCACCATTATGCTGTGGTGTTTCCAGGTGGCATGAGTTTGTGAAACTATTCCACATTGTTTTAATTGAAGGCCAAACTCGTAACTTCAAATATTTGTCTCCGCGATCAGATCGTAGAAACCTTATTTTCTTGTCACGATGATTTTCACTTCACTCTAAAATTCTTTGAACTTTTCAAACGTTTCAGACTTATGTTTCATCAAGTAGATATACCCATATCTGCTCAAATCATCTGTGAAGGTTAGAAAATAATGATACTTGTCGCGAGCCTTAATATTCATCAGACCATATACATCAGTATGTATGATTTCCAACAAATCTGTTGCTTGCTCCATTGTTCCGGAGAACGGCGTTTTAGTCATCTTGCCCAAGAGGCATGGTTCGCAAGCATCAAGTGATTCATAATCAAGTGATTCCAAAATCCCATCAGCATGGAGTTTCTTCATGCGCTTTACACCAATATGACCTAAACGGCAGTGCCA
Organism: Aegilops umbellulata; assembly: GCA_032464435.1. Taxonomy (NCBI): domain Eukaryota; kingdom Viridiplantae; phylum Streptophyta; class Magnoliopsida; order Poales; family Poaceae; genus Aegilops; species Aegilops umbellulata. The sequence continues at coordinate 211,867,143 of CP136056.1, read as the reverse complement.
CAAATAGGTTGCACTATCATTATTAACTTCGCATCTTTTGGTTTCAATATTATGAATATGTGTATCACTACGATCGAGATCCAATGAACTATTTTCATTGGTGTGTATGACCATAGAAGGTTTTATTCATGTAAACAGAACAACAATTGTTCTCTAACTTAAATGAATAACTGTATTGCAATTAACATGATCAAATCATATTCATGCTCAACGCAAACACCAAATAACACTTATTTAGGTTTAACACTAATCCCGAAAGTATAGGGAGTGTGCGATGATGATCATATCAATCTTGGAACCACTTCCAACACACATCGTCACTTCACCCTTTAACTAGTCTCTGTTCATTCTGCAACTCCCGTTTCGAGTTACTAATCTTAGCAACTTGAACTAGTACCAAATACTGAGGGGTTGCTATGAACACTAGTAAAGTACACATCAATAACATGTATATCAAATATACTTATGTTCACTTTGCCATCCTTCTTATCCGCCAATCACTTGGGGTAGTTCTGCTTCCAGTGACCAGTCCCTTTGCAGTAGAAGCACTTAGTCTCAGGCTTAGGACCAGACTTGGGCTTTTTCACTTGAGCAGCAACTTGCTTGCCGTTCTTCTTGAAGTTCCCCTTCTTTCCTTTTGCCCTTTTCTTGAAACTAGTGATCTTGTCAACCATCAACACTTGATGTTTTTCTTTGATTTCTACCTTCGCCGATTTTAGCATCGCGAAGAGCTTGGGAATATTTTCCGTTATCCCTTGCATATTATAATTCATCACGAAGTTCTACTAACTTGGTGATGGTGACTAGAGAATTCTGTCAATCACTATCTTATCTGGAAGATTAACTCCCACTTGATTCAAGCGATTGTAGTACCCAGACAATCTGAGCACATGCTCACTAGTTGAGCGATTCTCCTCCATCTTTTAGCTATAGAACTTGTTGGAGACTTTATATCTCTCAACTCGGGTATTTGCTTGAAATATTAACTTCAACTCCTGGAACATCTTGTATGGTCCATGACGTTCAAAACGTCTTTGAAGTCCCGATTCTTAAGCCGTTAAGCATGGTGCACTAAATTATTAAGTAGTCATCATATTGAGCTAGCAAAACGTTCATAACGTCTGCATCTGCTCCTGCAATAGGTCCGTCACCTAGCGGTGCATCAAGGACATAATTCTTCTGTGCAGCAATGAGGATAAACCTTAGATCACGGATCCAATCCGCATCATTGCTACTAACATTTTTCAACACAATTTTCTCTAGGAACATATCAAAATAAACACAGGGAAGCAACAATGCGAGCTATTGATCTACAACATAGATATGCTAATACTACCAGGACTAAGTTCATGATAAATTTAAGTTCAATTAATCATATTACTTAAGAACTCCCACTTAGATAGACATCCCTCTAATCCTCTAAGTGATCACGTGATCCAAATCAACTAAACCATGTCCGATCATCACGTGAGATGGAGTAGTTTCAATGGTGAACATCTTATGTTGATCATATCTACTATATGATTCACGCTCGACCTTTCGGTCTCCGTGTTCCGAGGCCATATCTGTTATATGCTAGGCTCGTCAAGTATAACCTGAGTATTCCACGTGTGCAACTGTTTTGCACCCGTTGTATTTGAACGTAGAGCCTATCACACCCGATCATCACGTGGTGTCTCAGCACGAAGAACTTTCGCAACGGTGCATACTCAGGGAGAACACTTCTTGATAATTTAGTGAGAGATCATCTTATAATGCTACCGTCAATCAAAGCAAGATAAGATGCATAAAAGGATAAACATCACATGCAATCAATATAAGTGATATGATATGGCCATCATCATCTTGTGCTTGTGATCTCCATCTTCGAAGCACCGTCATGATCACCATCGTCACCGGCGCGACACCTTGATCTTCATCGCAGCATCGTTGTCGTCTCGCCAATCTTATGCTTCTACGACTATCACTACCGCTTAGTAATAAAGTAAAGCATTACATCGCGATTGCATTGCATACAATAAAGCGACAACCATATGGCTCCTGCCAGTTGCCGATAACTCGGTTACAAAACATGATCATCTCATACAATAAAATTTAGCATCACGTCTTGACCATATCACATCACAACATGCCCTGCAAAAACAAGTTAGACGTCCTCTACTTTGTTGTTGCAAGTTTTTACGTGGCTGCTACGGGCTTTGAGCAAGAACTCATCTTACCTACGCATCAAAACCACAACGATAGTTTGTCAAATAGACTCCGTTTTAACCTTCTCAAGGACCGGGCGTAGCCACACTCGGTTCAACTAAAGTTGGAGAGACAGTCTTCCGCAAGCCATCTATGTGCAAAGCACGTCGAGGGAACCGGTCTCGCGTAAGCGTACGCGTAAGGTTGGTCCGGATCGTCTCGTCCAACAATACCGCCGAACCAAAGTATGACATGCTGGTAGGCAGTATGACTTGTATCGTCCACAACTCACTTGTGTTCTACTCATGCAAATAACATCAAACCGTAAAACCTAGGCTCGGATGCCACTGTTGGGGAACGTAGTAATTTCAAAAAAATTCCTACGCACACGCAAGATCATGGTGATGCATAGCAACGAGAGGGGAGAGTGTTGTCTACGTACCCTCGTAGACCGAAGCAGAAGCGTTGACACAACATAGAGGAAGTAGTCGTACGTTCTCCTCGCGATCCAGCCGATCACAGCACCGTTACTCCGGCACCTCCGAGTTCTTGGCACACGTTCAGCTCGATGACGATCCCCGGGCTCCGATCCAGCAAAGCGTCGGGGAAGAGTTCCGTCAGCACGACGGCGTGGTGACGATCTTGATGTGTTACCGGCGCAGGGCTTCGCCTAAGCACTGCAACGATATGACCGAGGTGGAATTTGGTGGAAGGGGGCACCGCACACGGCTAAGGAACGATCCGTAGATCAACTTGTGTGTCTATGGGGTGCCCCCTGCCCCTGTATATAAAGGATGGAGGAGGAGGAGGCCGGCCATGGCAAAGGGTGCGGCCAGGATATGGAGTCCTACTAGGACTCCAAGTCCTAGTAGGAGTCCACCAAAAGGGGAGGAAGGGAGAAGGAATAGGAGGAGAAGGAGAGGTGGCCGGCCCCCTTTTCCCTAGTCCAATTCGGACTAGAGGGGAGGGGGGGCGCAGCAGCCTTTTTTTCCTCTTCCCACTAAAGCCCATCAAGGCCCATTACTTCTCCCGTAATCCCGTAACTCCCCGGTACCTTCGAAAATACCCGAACCACTCAGAACCCTTCCGATGTCCGAATATAGTCGTCCAATATATCGATCTTTACGTCTCGACCATTTTGAGACTCCTCGTCATGTCCCTGATCTCATCCGGGACTCCGAACTCTTTCGGTACATCAAAACTCATAAACTCATAATATAACTGTCATCGAAACCTTAAGCGTGCGGACCCTACGGTTCGAGAACAATGTAGACATGACCGAGACACGTCTCCGGTCAATAACCAATAGCGGGACCTGGATGCCCATATTGGCTCCTACATATTCTACGAAGATCTTTATCGGTCAGACCGCATAACAACATACGTTGTTCCCTTTGTCATCGGTATGTTACTTGCCCGAGATTCGATCGTCGGTATCCAATACCTAGTTCAATCTCGTTACCGGCAAGTCTCTTTACTCGTTCCGTAATACATCATCTCACAACTAACACATTAGTTGCAATGCTTGCAAGGCTTATGTGATGTGCATTACCGAGAGGGCCAAGAGATACCTCTCCGACAATCGGAGTGACAAATCCTAATCTCGAAATACGCCAACCCAACATGTACCTTCGGAGACACCTGTAGAGCACCTTTATAATCACCCAGTTACGTTGTGACGTTTGGTAGCACACAAAGTGTTCCTACGGTAAACGGGAGTTTGCATAATCTCATAGTTAAAGGAACATGTATAAGTCATGGATAAAAGCAATAGCAACATACTAAACGATCGGGTGCTACGCTAATGGAATGGGTCATGTCAATCAGATCATTCAACTAATGATGTGATCTCGTTAATCAAATAACAACTCTTTGTTCATGGTTAGGAAACATAACCATCTTTGATTAATGAGCTAGTCAAGTAGAGGCATACTAGTGACACTCTGTTTGTCTATGTATTCACACATGTATTATGTTTCCAATTAATACAATTCTAGCATGAATAATAAACATTTATCATGATATAAGGAAATAAATAATAACTTTATTATTGCCTCTAGGGCATATTTCCTTCAAGTCCAGGGTGAGAGTTTTCTCCCCGGACAGATCTTCGTGCTCGGCGGCATCGCACTGCGGGCCAACTCGCTTGGCCATCTGGAGCAGATCGAAAGTTACGCCCCTGGCCATCAGGTCAGGTTTGGTAGCTTAAACTACACGGCCGACATCCGCGGAGACTTGATCTTCGACAGATTCGAGCCCCGGCTGAGTGCGCCGCACTGTCACGATGGGCATGATCTAGCTCTGCCGTCGAACAGTGTCCGGGAGACCGCACCTGCAACCGCTCTGACCTTCAATTCGGAGCCCACCGCGCCATCCGTGGGCGGGTGGTTAGACCCCGCCACGGAGGCAGCAGCCTCAATGGCGATCGAGCCGAACACCAGCCGTACCCTTCGCGAGGCCCGTGACTCCAAATTGTCGGACTCTCCTTCGGACTCTGATCCACCCGCGCCGCTGCCAATCGAATCCGATTGGGCGCCGATCATGGAGTTCACCGCCACGGATATCTTTCAGCACTCGCCCTTTGGCGACATACTGAATTCACTAAGGTCTCTCTCCTTGTCAGGAGAGTCCTGGCTGGATTATGACCGGCAGGATTGGGATGCGGATGACGAAGAAATTCGACGCCCACCCACCACCCACTTCATAGCCACTGTCGATGATTTGACCGACATGCTCGACTTCGACTCCGAAGACATCGACGGTATGGACGACGATGTAGGAGATGAACAGGAACCAGCGCCTAAAGGGCACTGGACGGCCACCTCGTCATATAATATATATATATATATATATATATATATATATATATATATATATATATATATATATATATATATATATATATATATATATATATATATATATATATGGTGGACACACCCAAAGAAGGCAACGGCAACGGAACAACGGAGGATGACCTCTCCAAGAAGCAACCCAAGCACCGGCGTCAGCGGCGCCGCTCTAAGTCTCGCCAAAGCCAAAACAGTGATACCGGCACAGGAGATAATAACACCCCTGACAGTGCCGAAGATAGCCCCCTCCAGCAAGATTCAGTGCAGGAGGACGGAGAAGCCAGCCCTCTTGAGAGAGCGGCAGATAGAGAGGAAGAGGATGATAATTACATGCCTCCCTCCGAAGATGAGGCAAGCCTCGACGATGACGAATTTGTCGTGCCTGAGGATCCCGTCAAACAAGAGCGCTTCAAGTGCCGGCTTATAGCCACGGCGAATAGCCTGAAGAAAAAGCAGCAGCAGCTTAGAGTTGATCAAGACTTGCTAGCTGACAGATGGACTGAAGTCCTGGCGGCCAAGGAATGCGAACTCGAACGCCCCTCCAAAAGCTACCCAAAGCGCAGGTTGCTACCCCGATTAGAGGAGGAAGCATCTAAACCTACATCTCCAGTGTATGACACGGCTGACCGGCCACCTCGTGGCCGCGACAGAGAGGCCTCTAGGCCCACAGCTCATGCCGCACCCCGGCGACACTCAAAAAATACCAAGGCACGGGGAAATGCGCCAGATCTGCGAGACATATTGGAGGACAAAGCAAAGCAAGGAAGATCGATCTAGGATCGCGTGGGCACCCCACCACACGAGACGATAACCGTCACGCCGGATACAGCAAAAGTAAATCCGGCTAGGCCAAACACAGCAGACAAAACTCATTCGAGCTGCGTCATGATATAGCCCAGTACAAAGCCGCCGCACACCCGCTATGCTTCACAGATGAAGTAATGGATCATCAAATCCCAGAGGGTTTCCAACCCGTGAATATCGAATCATATGATGGTACGACAGATCCCGCAGTATGGATTGAGGACTATCTGCTTCATATACACATGGCCCGTTGCGACGATCTACACGCCATCAAATACCTCCCACTCAAGCTTAAAGGACCAGCTTGGCATTGGCTCAACAGCTTGCCAGCATAATCCATTGGTTGTTGGGAAGATCTGGAAGCCGCATTCCTCGACAACTTCCAGGGCACTTATGTGCGACCACCAGATGCCGACGACCTGAGCCACATAATTCAACAGCCAGAGGAATCGTCCACGCAGTTCTGGACACGGTTCCTAACCAAGAAAAATCAAATCATCGACTGTCCGGACGCAGAGGCCCTAGCGGCTTTCAAGCATAACATCCGCGACGAGTGGCTTGCCCGGCACCTTGGACAGGAAAAGCCAAAATCGATGGCAGCCCTCACGACACTCATGACCCGCTTTTGCGCGGGAGAAGATAGCTGGCAGGCTCGTAGCAATAACATGTCAAAAAGCCCTGGTAATTCGGATACCAAGGACAGCAGTGGCAGGTCACGTCGCAACAAACACAAGCGCCGCATTAATAGCAACAATACTGAGGATATGACAGTTAATGCCGGATTCAGAGGCTCTAAGCCCAGTCAGCGGAAAAATCCATTCAAAAGAAGCACTCCGGGCCCGTCCAGTTTGGACTGTATACTCGATCGCTCATGTCAGATACATGGCACCCCCGACAAGCCAGCCAACCACACCAACAGGGATTGTTGGGTGTTCAAGCAGGCCGACAAGTTAAATGCCGAAAACAAGGACAAGGGGCTGCATAGCAACAACGAGGAGGAGCCCTGCCCATCGAACAACAGAGGACAGAAGGGTTTCCCCCCACAAGTGCGGACGGTGAACATGATATACGCGACCCACATCCCCAAGCGGGAGCAGAAGCGCGCGTTAAGGGACGTATACGCATTGGAGCCAGTCGCCCCAAAGTTCAACCCATGGTCCTCCTGTCCGGTCACTTTCGATCGCAGGGACCATCCCACTAGTATCCGCCATGGCGGATTTGCCGCATTGGTTTTAGACCCAATTATTGACGGATTTCACCTCACTCAAGTCCTTATCAGGACACAGTGCGCAAAATGGCCATAGATTCCTCAAGGATTAAATCCACAAAAACGACCTTTAAGGGCGTCATACCAGGTGTAGAGGCCCATTGCACAGGCTCAGTCACACTAGAAGTGGTCTTCGGATCCCCGGATAATTTCCGAAGCGAGGAGTTAATCTTCAATATAGTCCCGTTCTGCAGTGGCTATAACGCACTGCTCGGGCGAACCGCATTTGCAAAGTTCAATGCGGTGCCGCACTATGCATACCTCAAGCTCAAGATGCCAGGACCTCGGGGAGTCATCACAGTCAATGGAAACTCCGAGCGCTCTCTCCGAACGGAGGAGCACACGGCGGCACTCGCAGCGGAAGTACAAAGCAGCCTCTCAAGGCAATTCTCCAGTCCGGCGACAAAACGTCCGGACACCATCAAGCGTGCTCGCAGCAATCTGCAACAAGACCGCCTGGCACGTTCCGAGCAAGCGTAGCAATGCGGCCCCAACCCCAGCCCCAGCGAAACGGCAAAATCCATGCTACGCGTACATAATTACGGTCTGAAATACCATGGGCACAGGGGGAGGGGCACGACCACTGCATGCCCCAAAGTGCGGCTCAATCGCACTAGGGGCTCTCGATTTTGTCATTTTTTCTTACTTTCAGGACTTTACTCTCTGGAAGACCTGTTCGCCGGTACAATCGCCGAAAACACGATACAACAACCAGGGAGGCCGAACGCTACGTCACACTATGGAACTCCCAGATGGTCTCTATAACGAGCAAAATACCTGCTTTAAATACCATTCCGCAGCTCGCCCCTGGAGGGGACATGTCAAATAGTCCCATCCCTTGCTTATCGCACTATTTGTATCGTTCTGCTTTTAATGCACCTTTTTTGAATAAACAATGCTTAGCTTCAGTCTATTATTGCATTCTCTATTCCTTCCTTTTTATGTATATATGTTCATTCATGGCATTCAGCACCCGTACACTTTGGTACGGCTAATATGCCAGGGGCTTAAGCACCCCATAATATGGCGTGAGAAGTCCGAACACTTTCATAAGTGCGGCACTCCGAACTTATAGCATTATATGCATCAGCTCCGAATCATGTCTTGGGTCAATAGTTGGTTTTGCCCGGCTACCATGTTTTGGTACCTTACGTTCTGCTATATCGGCTAAGGTAGCGCTGGGAGAACTACTGCGATTGTGCCCGGGTTCAGCTGGGCTAAGCACCTCAGTAGAGAAAGCTAAAACTGACTGTCATGATAGGGCGAGAGCTGGTCGCTGTTCGAGAGGTTTCGAGTCCCTAAAGACTTATGCCGCTTAGGGCGAGGAGTCGGCTTTGTTCGGCCTAGGCGTGTATAGCGCCCGAACTCGGTCTTCCAAACACTAGGGGCTTCGCCAAAATTTAAAATTATAAAACTCTCTGGCCAAGTGAGAGTGATAAAGCATTATAGTCCGATTGCCTTGTTCTTTGTGTTGAGCACCTCCCTCGAAGGACCCAAAAATGGGGAAAAAGAGTGCTCGGTTTATCCCGAACACCCCAGCACTCGTGGCACGGGGGCAGAAGACGACGACTCGCCATCTCTCAAATTTAATAAACGGCCGCAGAAGAAGGTAATATTTTAAATTCACACAAGCATTGCATAGCGCATATGAACAAGTTTTCAGCGTACAAGATCACACAAGTGAGTTTAATCAAATATTACATCCTTGGAACATTCATCCGCCACAAGGCGGGCACCCTTCAGGACGCCCTCATAGTACATCTCAGGGTGGCGATGCTCCTTGCCCTGCGGTGGCCCATCCTTCACCAGCTTCTCCGCATCCATCTTGCCCCAGTGTACTTTAACACGGGCAAGGGCCCTACGGGCGCCCTCGATGCAGACGGAGCGCTTGATGACCTCAAGCCAAGGGCAGGCGTCCATAAGCTGCTTCACCAGCCCGAAGTAGCTCCCCGGCATGGCCTCTCCAGGCCACATCCAGACTATGAGACTCTTCATGGCCTGTTCGGCCGCCTTATGGAGCTCGACCAATTGCTTCTGCTAGTCGCTCAAGGGTACCGGGTGTTCGGCCTCAGTATACTGAGACCAGAACACCTTCTCCGTCGAGCTCCCCTCCTCAACTCGGTAATGATTTGCGGCGTCCGACACACTGCGGGGCAAATTTGCGAATGCTCCTGGAGAGCTCCGGACTCGGGTAAGTAACAAGTAATTTACTTTCACATGCTTGCTTTGCATAATGAATGCCTTACCCGCCGCAATCTTCTTCATCGCCTCAATCTCCTGGAGGGCCTTCTGGGCTTCGGCCTTAGCATGCTTGGCGCTCTCAAGGGCCGAGGCAAGCTCGGACTCTCGCGTCTTCGAGTCAAGCTCCAAACCCTCATGCCTTTTCATGAGAGCCTGGAGCTCTTGCTGCACCTCGGCAACCCGCGCCTCTTGCTTCCCCCGCTAGCTGCACTCTATCCGCTTTGTTTTCGGCCTCGGACAGTGCTTGCTTCAGGGTCGCCACCTCGGTCATGGCCCCTAGCACATCAATAACGATCCTAACATTTTTGCAACTGCATATTTTTTATATATACACACACAGACAAGGCATTGCGTACCTTGGTTCTCCTTGAGCTGCTTCTTGGCAAGGCCGAGCTCTTTCTCGGACCGCTCGAGGTTCTGCTTCAGTGCATCAACCTCCGCAGTCAGTGCGGCAGAGGTCAGCAGTGAAGCCTGCATACGCATATCGACATAATAATGTTAGACTCCTGCGAATATTATTAGATCCTCTATTCGGCTTTTCTTTGTGAACGCCGAACAGCGCATCAGGGGCTACTGTCTATGTGGTAATATTTTCATACATTTTAAATACATACCTCAAAGCCTGTTAGAAGGCTGGCACAGGCTTCAGTCAGTCCGCTCTTGGCAGACTGAACTTTCTGGATCACCGCACTCATTATAGCGCGGTGCTCCTCGTCGATGGAGGCGCCGTTAAGCACCTCCAGCAAATTATCCGGTGCCTCCGGTTGGACGGAGGTCACCGGCGCAGTAGGCTTGCCCTTCTTAGTGGGGGGCCGCCTGCCAGAGTCCGGAACCATTGAAGGTTCCGGTGCGGTGTTCGGCCCAGGGCCGAACTTGGAGCCCTTGGGAGCCTTGCTCCCTTTGCGCCTGGAGTCCGGGATGTCGCCTTGAGGTGCCCCCAGGACTACCTCCCCTCGGTTTGGAACCCCTTGGGACAATACCTCAGCATTATCCGTAGGACGAGGAGAGGAGGCGGCCGGAAGTGAAAAACTATTCACATCCGACGAACCCAAAGAGCCATTAGATGATACGTCGACGCGGGCTCGGGGCGGACTGCATGATTATATTCGGCGTCAGGAGAAGCTGTGCAATAACAGAACGATATGAGCCACTCTGGTGTCCGAATACTTACGACTTTGCCAGGGGCTTGGCCCTGGGTGGCCACTCGTCTTCGCTATCGGCGGCGTTGATGGAGTAGTCCGGAGGAAGGGTCCTCCCCTTCTTGGACCCTCCGGCCTCCCCAGTTGGGGCGGCCTTCCTTTTCTTTTCTCCCCCTGCTGGAGGGGAAGAAGCCTATTTTTCCTCCTCCTCGTCTTCATGGGAGGAGTGCGCCTCGGAGTCATCGGACGATGAGTCCAACACCACCGGGCGCCGGGAACTCTTTCGGGTTCCCGTGGCCTTCTTCTTGGCCTTCTTCTCCGGCACCACGTAAGGTGCCGGAACTAGCAGCTCCGCTAAACGAGCGTCTGCTGGGCCTTCGGGCAGAGGGGCCGGACAGTCAATCTGTTTGGCCGCCTCCTGCCAGTCCTGTCAAAGGTATGGGAGCTTAGACCCCGCATATGATTAAAACTATGAAAAATGAATACCCTATAAAAGGTAAAGCAGCTTACCGCGCTGGCTGGCGCTTCGCGCTGAATCCGCGATCCTCGGTAAGGGGAGGGGGAACCTCGGCGCCCTTGAAAACCACCTTCCAAGCATCCTCGTGTGTTGTGTCGAAGAGCTCGCTCAGAGTTTGGTGCTGGGCCGGGTCGAACTCCCACAAGTTGAACGCCCGTTGTTGACACGGGAGGATCCGGCGGATGAGCATGACCTAGACTATATTGACAAGCTTGAGTTTATTGTTCATCATGTTTTGGACACGGGTTTGGAGTCCGGTCAGCTCTCCTGAACTACCCCAGGGCAGGCCCTTCTCTTTCCACGAGGTGAGCCACGTGGGAATTCCAGATCGGGACTCGGGGGCCGCTGCCCATTTGGGGTCACGCGGCTCGGTGATGTAGAACCACCCCGATTGCCACCCCTTTACGTTCTCCACGTAGGAGCCCTCGAGCCATGTGGCGTTGGGCATCTTGCCCACCATGGCGCCTCCGCACTCCGCCTGCTGGCCGCGCACCACTTTCGGTTTGACATTAGAAGTCTTCAGCCATAGGCCGAAGTGGGGCTTGATGCGGAGGAAGGCCTCACACACGACGATAAACGCCGAGATGTTGAGGATGAAGTTCGGGGCCAGATCGTGGAAATCCAGGCCGTAGTAGAACATGAGCCCCCGGACGAATGGGTGGAGAGGGAATCCCAGTCCACGGAGGAAATGGGTGAGAAACACTACCCTCTCATGGGGCCTGGGGGTGGGGATGAACTGCCCCGCATCTGGGAGCCGGTGTGCGATATCGTTGGACAAGTATCTGGCTCCCCTCAGCTTCTTGATGTGTCCCTCCGTGATGGAGGAAACCATCCACTTGCCTCCCGCTCCGGACATGGTTGGAGAAGGTTGAGGAAGAAAATGCGAGCTTGGGCGCTGGAGCTCAAGTGTGCGAGAATGGATGAGCAAAGGCGGAAGAAGGCATGGATGGAAAAGGGTGAATCCTTATCCCTTTATATGGGCGGACGAAACTATGCGTCCCCACCAGCCTGGTAGAACCCGCTCATCCCCCAAGCGCTGTAATTGATGGCGCGGTTGGGTTACCCACGTCCGTATTGATGAGAATCCCGCGATAAGGGGACACGATATCTGCTTCGACAAGACGTGCCAAGGAAACAGCCTCATGAAATGTGCTGAGGTTGGCTGTAAAAAACAGTTCGCATAATGGCTTGGCTGTGGTGTGATGTCACATTACAGGATACATCAGCAGATTAGATTTGTGGAAATATTATTCTCTCTACGGTGGTATGTGGAACTTGTTTTGCAGAGCCGGACATGATCCTCGTGTTCAAAATCTTCTATGAAGTATTCGGAGGAGGAACCCGCCTTGTAATGCCGAAGACAGTCTGCGCGCCGGACTCATCGTCATTGAAGCCTGGTTCAGGGGCTACTGAGGGAGTCCTGGATTAGGGGGTATCCGGACAGCCAGACTACAACCTTTGGCCGGACTGTTGGACTATGAAGATACAAGAGTGAAGACTTCGTCCCGTGTCCGGATGGGACTTTCCTTGGCGTGGAAGGCAAGCTTGGCAATACGGATATGTAGATCTCCTTCCTTGTAACCGACTCTGTGTAACCCTAGCCCCCTCCGGTGTCTATATAAACCGGAGGGTTTAGTCCGTAGGACACAACAACAACAATCATACCATAGGCTAGCTTCTAGGGTTTAGCCTCTCTGATCTCGTGGTAGATCTACTCTTGTACTACCCATATCATCAATATTAATCAAGCAGGAGTAGGGTTTTACCTCCATCGAGAGGGCCCGAACCTGGGTAAAAACATCGTGTCCCTTGTCTCCTGTTACCATCCGCCTAGACGCTCAGTTCGGGACCCCCTACCCGAGATCCGCCGGTTTTGACACCGACAACTATGATATAGTGAAACTATGCACATTTGTAAGACATATTATAACGATCATATCATGAATTCTCTGATGACATGCATCATGGACATATAAAACCAAATCAAACAACAAAAAATTTAACATACCGTTGTTCCTACTACCAACGGCTGATGCTGAATTTGGTAGAAGCCCCCAAATAACAAACTCAGCAATGTCCATGTACATGTTTCCCATGTTTTCAACATTAGAATTATGCCTAGATACAAAGAAATTTACCTTCACAAGAGGATCTGCAAACAAATGACGAGCACTTAAGAGTCTTATCCAAAATCAGTAAAACCTACCCACGATTAATTCTCCAGTGATGTCAAGCCTCTACACTCGAATTGTTCATCAACTGAACTTAAGTTGTAGCATAGTACTAAAATAATCAGTACTTCATAGGAACCATTTTCACATCATTTGTATCCTAGGAACGCTAAAACAATGCATCTACTTAGCTTATGCCTTTGACAACTGACCCAAGCTCTAGCTACAAAATTATGTTCACAAACTTGTTACAAAAGATAAGTCAACGGGTTGGGAATGTAAAACCCGCACATTATAGCACTTAGAGACTTAAGTCATATAGTAAATATACAAATGTAAATTCATTATGTCTGATTTACAAAAATATGCAGAAGACCAATGCATGAAGAGTGAAAAAGATGTCTCTATGGAAAATCAGAAACATATATCATATTTTGACGATCCATTTGCAGGTGACATCCAATCAAGGACTCACCTGCTAAGCCATTTGTATCATTCACATATTCTTCTACCAAGATACTTTTGGGCTTCACAATCCAATGCAGTAAAAATAAGCTAGAGTATATATGGGGTGATGTTAGGTACAAAAAACAATGGTTTAGAAATAAATCACCACAAATTTGTACCAAATCAGTTGTCAAACAGCGAGAAAGATACCACAAGCTACACACTCATAATACAACAAAGGAATATAAATAGGTAAAGAATAACTACAGGACACCTTTTTCTTTTCGAGAATCCTATAGGACACCTTTGATAACATGGAATTAAGTAAGAAATTTCCGACTACTGGATATCATACCTTTTTCTTGAGTTGGCATAGATCATGAAGGTGACGAAGAGCATCAACTATAGTGAGCAAATGAATCAACCCTCTATAAAATTTAATATATATCATGCTCGCAAAATAGAAAAGGAATATAAGGAATGTAGGTGGAGAATACCTATAGGACACCATTGATAACATGGAATTAACTAACAAATTTCTAGCCAGTCTTACAATCCTTGTTTCTTGAGTTTGCCTAGATCATGAAGGTGAGAAAGAGCATCAACCGTAGTGAGCAAATGAGTCAATCCCTCTGTACAATTTAATATAGATCATGAAGGTGAGAAAGAGCATCAACAAGAATCAATCCCTGTATAAAATTTAACATTATTAATGAAGCATGTATAACTAGGTGAGTTTCATGACGGGGAGGGCAGAACACAACATGCATGTACGCCGTCCACACCACGCACATAGAAACAGAACACGACACACATGCACATGCGAGACCATGTTCCTATAGTCGTCGGCTCCCGCGCACTCCCAAGCACAAAACCTGCACACGCTTTTGTCGGCCGGCGGCCTCTGGCGCACGCCCACATCATGTCCCGCCCCATGCTCACAATCTGCAAAGACTCGCCACTGCCTGTGCCCTTGGCCGGCATGCTGATACGTCTTCGTTGTATCTACTTTTCCAAACACTTTTGCCCTTGTTTTGGACTCTAACTTGTATGATTCGAATGGAACTAACCCGGACTAATGCTGTTTTCAGCAGAACTGCCATGATGTTGTTTTATGTGCAGAAAACAGAAGTTCTCGGAATGACCTGAAACTCCACGGGATGTCTTATAAAAAATAATAATAAATCCTCGCCAAAGATGAAGACTAGGGGGGCCACACCCTGTCCACGAGGGTGGGGGCGCGCCCCCCTCCTAGGGCACGCCCCCTACCTTGTGGGCCCCCTGGAGACCCTCCGACGCCAACTCCAACTCTATATATTGGCTTTCGGGAAGAAAAAATAAGAGAGAAGAAATCATCGCGTTTTACGATACGGAGCCGCTGCCAAGCCCTAAAACCTCTCGGGAGGGCTGATCTGGAGTCCGTTCGGGGCTCCGAAGAGGGGGATTCGTCGTCGTCGTCATCATCAACCATCCTCCATCACCAATTTCATGATGCTCACAGCCGTGCGTGAGTAATTCCATCATAGGCTTGCTGGACGGTGATGGGTTGGATGAGATCTATCATGTAATCGAGTTAATTTTGTTAGGGTTTGATCCCTAGTATCCATTATGTTCTGAGATTGATGTTGCTATGACTTTGCTATGCTTAATGCTTGTCACTAGGGCCCGAGTACCATGATTTCAGATCTGAACCTATTATGTTTTCATGAATATATGTGAGTTCTTGATCCTATCTTGCAAGTCTATAGTCACCTATTATGTGTTATGATCCGACAACCCCGAAGTCACAATAATCGGGATACTTTTCGGTGATGACCATAGTTTGAGGAGTTCATGTATTCACTATGTGCTAATGCTTTGTTTCGGTACTCTATTAAAAGGAGGCATTAATATCCCTTAGTTTCCAATAGGACCCTGCTGCCACGGGAGGGTAGGACAAAAGATGTCATGCAAGTTCTTTTCCATAAGCACGTATGACTATATACGGAATACATGCCTACATTACATTGATGAATAGCTAGTTCTGTGTCACCCTATGTTATGACTATTACATGATGAACCGCATCCGGCATAATTATCCATCACTGATCCGGTGCCTACAAGCTTTCTATATACTGGTTTACGCTTATTTACTTTCCCGTTGCTACTGTTACAATCACTACAAAATAGCAAAAATATTACTTTTGCGTCCTTTACTTTTGTTGCCGTTACCACCACTATCATATTACTTTGCTTCTAAACACTTTGCTGCAGATACTAAGTTTCCAGGTGTGGTTGAATTGACAACTCAGCTGCTAATACTTGAGAATATTCTTTGGCTACCCTTGTGTCGAATCAATAAATTTGGGTTGAATACTCTACCCTCGAAAACTGTTGCGATCCCCTATACTTGTGGGTTATCAAGACCTTTTTCTGGCGCCGTTGCCAGGGAGCATAGCTCTATTCTTTGAGTCACTTGGGATTTATATCTGCTGGACACTATGAAGAACTTGAAAGACGCTAAGACAACAATTTATCCCTCAACTACGAGGGGAGGTAAGGAACTGCCATCTAGCTCTGCACTTGATTCATCTCTGTTATGAGTAAGCTTGCGACACCTAAACCTGCTTCTGCTATTCGTTCTGATATGTCGCATGTTATTGATGATGCCACTTCTGCTATGCATGATACTTATGATGAAACTACTTCTATGCCTGATACTACTGTGCCCCTTAGTGAATTTCTTGATGAACAAATTGCTAGGTGTCGCGACCGGTTTTCCAGACATTAAATTCCAGAAAATGGCCGTCGAGCTCATCAGCCCTAGGATTACTGTTAGCTGATGAGGCACCAACTTGTTACATAAATTCCAAGCAAAGGTACAAAATATGAAGTACAAGACCATTGTGGCCTATGAGTACAACAAATGGTTTCTAGTGGTTGAGGGCGGAAGCGGTTTGTGGATCACCACGGCTGTGGGACTCCATTTCCCACGGGAACAGCTGACCAGGATAACTCCTATCTTCACGAGGCTGCTATCACCGCTGCGCAGGTTCCGAGGCGGTCGTCGCAACGCTCCTCTCCAAGCAAGCAATCTGGCCAAGACAACAGCCAGGGACAAGCCAGTGAGTACTTTGAATGTACTCGCAAACATTAAGAACACAGGTATAATATAATCGTTGTATACTATAATCGTTGATACTCATGCTTGCAATATCCTTATACTCACTTAGTTAGTCATAAATAATTATCTTGATGCATGTAAAACAAGTCATCCATATGCAACCGGAAATTTATGCAAAGGCCACATAGAGGTAATGAATACGGTGTGCCAAGCGAGGGTCTGAATGACTCCTCAAGCGGAAAGTACGGAATAATAGATACTGGTGCCAAACGAGTGTCTGAAAGACTCCTCGAGCGGAAAATGCAGAATAATAAATACTGGTGCCAAGCGAGTGTCTGAAAGACTCCTCGAGCGGAAAATACAGAATAATAAATACTGGTGCCAAGCGAGTGTCTGAAAGACTCCTCGAGCGGAGAAATGCAGAATAATAAATACTGGTGCCAAGCGAGTGTCTGAAAGACTCCTCGAGCGGAAAATACGGAATAATAAATACTGGTGCCAAGCGAGTGTCTGAAAGACTCCTCGAGCGGAGAAATGCAGAATAATAAATACTGGTGCCAAGCGAGTGTCTGAAAGACTCCTCGAGCGGAAAATACGGAATAATAAATACTGGTGCCAAGCGAGTGTCTGAAAGACTCCTCGAGCGGAAAATGCGGAATAATAATGCCACAATCGGGCGTCTGAGCGACACCACAGAAAGGGCTTTAAAAGAAATGCCACAGTCGGGCGTCTGAGCGACACCACAGAAAGGGCTTCAAAAGAAATGCCACAGTCGGGCGTCTGAGCGACACCACAAAAAGGGCTTCAAAAGAAATGCCACAGTCGGGCGTCTGAGCGACACCACAGAAAGGGCTTCAAAAGAAATGCCACAGTCGGGCGTCTGAGCGACACCACAGAAAGGGCTTCAAAAGAAATGCCACAGTCGGGCGTCTGAGCGACACCACAGAAAGGGCTTCAAAAGAAATGCCACAGTCGGGCGTCTGAGCGACATCACAGAAAGGGCTTCAAAAGAAATTAATCATAGTGAATATCCCGGAGGTAGAACCATCCCAGAGATATTCGATGATAACAATAATAATCATGGGTTAGTCAACAATAGTAATAATCATGATCATCACAAGTCACAAGTAGTAATTCCCGTTCTGGTTTAACAATTTCACCTCCGAAGACCGACACTAAGACCGACACTTGACCCATCCCAGACTGTAGTCCTTAACCATGGACACGGCTATTCGAATAGGTTTAATCTCTGCAGAGGGTGTACTCTTTACCCACGAGTAACGGATTCCTTTAGTCCATCAGGACTAATTCCGTCTACGGTCTTTCAGTTGAAAACACACCTGACTTGCACACACCAGCTTAACTCATCGGTGTCTGGAATCACCCACGACACTTGTCAAGCAAAACTCTAAGTGGGGAGGCTACAACCTCGCGTAGCATGGGATCAAATTTATATCGCGCGCTCTAAGGGGTGGCCTCCCCTCTCGGTCCCAACCGGAAACACCCATGCCCCCTGACCAGGTGGCATGCCTACCGGCTACAACCGATATCTTCCACCATGGCCTCTCTGTACGGTGTGTGCTGGGAAGGGGTTGACAACTTACTGAACCGTACCCTACCTGCGGCAGGGACGAGTGGTAGCACGAGGCAAGTATGGGGGTTACTGGAACAAGACTCGATCTGCGGTCGACTCAGGAGGTTCATAAGTTCCCTGCATGACATGTATATCAAAAATAATACAATTGAAGAAATCTCCACTCAATGTACCTTACCATGCCATACCGGACATAACCGTCCCGACGAGGACACGGCAACAAGCTCACGCCTACCCAAGGTCGAGGCTTTCCCGGATTCCTTTCCGATATGCATGCAAGGCACATGAGGATGATTACCACCACAATCATTTTAATTTCCAATAGCAAGGAAATCGTTGATATGCTTCCATGCAAATGATCATGTCACATGAAATATCAATTCCACCGGAATGAGGTGGTGTTATAAATGTGTCAACCAACACATCAAAATATATTATGCCAGGGTTCAAGATGCTTGCCTTGAAGTTGTGGAGGGGTGAGGTGCTCTCCAAAACTTTTGAAAGTTTCTTCCCTCCTCCAAAATCCTATTTTTTTTAAAAAAATATTTGAATTAACACACGTTTCAAAACAGTACAAAAAGTTGTTTTGGAAAATTTTCAAATAAATCTTAAAATAAACTAGATCAAATTTAAGGAAGGTAGGAAAAAGGATCAACTCATTTGGAGTTGTATTTAAAAAGTTATAGGCAGTCAAAGATCTGGTCAAAATCTGTTTTAAAAACAAATCAGAAAAGAAAACGTTTCAGAGGGGAATTCGCTTTCGGAGCGGGGAGACGTACTGGGGGAAATACGCCTTCACCTAAACACGTGGACGGCGCGGTGAGTCACTGACAGTGGGTCCAGGGGGGGCACTAGTCAGGTTTGACTAGTCTTCTCCCTCTCTTTCCTCTGTCCCGAGCGGGGGCGAAGCTCCGGCGATCGTCGCCGGCGACTGGCGGCTCTTCGCGGGGCTCCGAGGGCGGGGATGGATCCGCTACTCCGGGGCGGTCCTCCCGGTGGTCGCCTGGCAGGCGGGGGCGGAGGGAGCTGCCGGCGGCGAGCTCCTCGGCGGAGGTGGCCTCGGGAGCAAAGTGCTAGTGGGGTTGCGGTGGCTCCCGATCAAAATTGAGGAGGGGGAAAGGTTCACGGGAGGATGAGGAGGCTTCTGGTGGAGAGAGTGGAGAGGGGGAGGTCCTGGTGGTGCCGGAACGGCAGGGGCAGTGGCGGTGGTCGGAGTTGCCGGAGACGGGGAAGAAGACCTCCCTGGGTCGAATGCGGGCTAGGGAAACGCCATAATGGTGGCCTGAGGTCGCCTGCGAGCGGGAACGGACTCGGGGACTCCTTAAATAGGCGTGGCAAGGCGGTTCCGCGGCGGCCGTGGATAAGCTCTCCGGCGACCGCCATTCTATAGCTAGGGCGACGTGGCGGCGACGAGGGCTAGCAGACACGCTTGCGGATGAGCTCGCGCTGTTACAGGGGCCAGGTGGCGAGCGGGAGGGGCTTGGGTGGCGCTGCCCGTGGCAGAGGCTGTCGGCCGACGCCGGCGTGCCGCCAAAAGGGCTCTGGCGGTGGCGCTGTAGGGCGCCAGGGGTGGCTGGCGTGTAGTGGTTAGGCGGGGAGTGCGTGGCAAGTTCTCCCGTGCGGGCCAAGGCAGGGGGTTGCGACGCGGCGGCTCGGTTCACGTGGCTGCAATAGGCGCGCTCTGGGCGCGGCCGGAGCACGCTCACCAGCTGCTCGGCGAAATGCCAGGGCAAGCTAGGTGGCTTGGGTGGAGTTGGGGTTTAGCAGGTCTAGGTTAGGGGAAACAGGGAGTCTAGTGGACATGCCTGTTTGATCAGAGGTGCAAGATCATAGTGCAATGACAAGCATCATGCCAAAACAGATCATGCCCACAAGGTGTTTGACACAATGCCAAGGGCACTTAGGCAAGTCTTGGAGTGGTCAAAAATTCCAGATCAGTGTCTCCTTGGATGCACAAGAGGGTGGTGAGGTTAGTTTGGCAAAAGGAAAAACTTGTTAGTGCAAGTTTTGCAGAATTACAATTCTGGACAGGAAATAAATGGCATCATTTCATGAACCAAAATTGCTCCAAAGGGTGCATGCTCCTGGACTTAGGGGTTTGGTAGGGAGGACTATGAGCATGAGAAAACCCAAGGTCACTGGAGCAAGAAATAATAGGGTTGCAGTAGAAAACACCAGTCTGGTCCAGAATGAAGATGATGCTGATCCACTCAAAAATTGCAAATAACTTCACTGGGTTTTTGCATGAAGTTGAATCATATGATATCACTAACATCCCATAATCTTGGTAGAGGCTAAAAGAAAATATTTAAATGGGTTGTAGTGCAAAAATGCCCACTGGACCAGAGAAGAAAAAAGGGTGTAGAGCTCAAAATATTTCAAGAATAAAAGATCTTTTTGCATAAAAGTTACTTAATAATATCACATGACATCTCCAAATTTTGGTGGGAATTTTAAGTGAATTTATCAAATGGTTGTAGTTCAAATATGGCCATTTAACCTTGAAAAACCATTTTCAAGAAAGTGAAGATCAAGCAACTTAATTGAGCAATTAGTTGCACTGATAAAAGTAAAGTTTTTCTAGAGAGGTTGAACAAGTACAATAACACATTTGAAAAGTCCACACTTAGGGGAAAACTCCACAATGACAAGGTTAAAGATAAAAAGGGAGCTCAGAAAATAAAGTTTTTAAATCCTGGCAAAATTTAATTAATAAAACAAGGCCAAAAATTTTGGGGTGTCACACTAGGGCTAGAGAGAAAGAAATTATTGAATCTGAATATAATGATGAAAGTGATGATGAAGATATGCCTGTTATTCCTGAGGGTTATGTTTTTGATATGGAATCTTCTGCCGCTATTTTAGCTTGCAAAGATAGATATGAGATCAAGAGGTTATTAGCTAAGTGGAACAAAGAATCACTTAGAGATAAAATGAAACCTGACCCTGCCTTTGCTACTTCACCCATCTGTGTTCCTGATAAGGATTATGAATTCTCTGTTGATCCTGATATAATTACTTTGGTTGAACCTGTTCCTTTCCATGGTTATGAATCTGAAACTATTGTGGCACATCTTACTAAATTAAATGATATAGCCACCCTGTTTACTAATGATGAGAGATCGCGTTACTTTTATATACTTAAAATATTTCCGTTCTCATTAAAGGGTGATGCTAAGATATGGTTTAATTCTCTTGATCATGGTTGTGTGTGTAGTCCCCAGGATATGATTTATTACTTCTCTGCTAAATATTTCCCTGCTCATAAGAAATAAGCTGCTTTAAAGGAAATATACAACTTTGTGCAAATTGAAGAAGAGAGTCTCCCACAAGCTTGGGGGAGGCTTCTCAAGTTACTTAATGCTTTGCCTGATCATCCTCTTAAGAAACCTAAAATACTTGATATCTTTTATAATGGACTAACCGATGCTTTCAGAGATTACCTGGATAGTTGTGTTGGTTCTCTTTTCAGGGAAAGAACACCGGATGAAGCTGAAATTCTATTGAATAATATGTTGACAAATGAAAATAATTGGGCACCTCCTGAGCCAGCTCCCGCTCCAATTAATGATCCTATTCCTAAACCAACTCCGAAGAAGAGAGGTGTTCTATTTCTCAGTCCTGAAGATATGCAAGAGGCAAAGAAATCGATGAAAGAAAAAGCTATTACAGCTGAAGATGTGAAGAATTTACCTCCTATTGAAGAAATACATGGTCTTAATTTACCGCCTGTTGAAGAAAGATATGATCTTAATCCTTTATTTATTGAAGAACCTCCTGATCCCGATATCTCGACACAGGTAGTAAAGGTAAATTCTCTCTATAGATTTGATGAAGGTGATATTCCTCACTACAAGTCTGCTAGACAATGCTTAGAAGAGTTTGATAATTTTATTGTCAAACAAGAAAATTTCAATGCTTATTTTGGTAGACAATTGAAATATGATTCCGATATGATTAAATACTTGGGTGATTATATGGCTAATATTAGAGGTGAACTTAAACTTGTTAGCAAACATGCTTCTATGGTTACCACTCAAGTAGAACAAGTACTTAAAGCTCAAAAAGAAGTGCTTGATGAAATGAATAGTAAGAAAAATGATTATGCTATTAGAGTGGCTACTAGAACTGGTAGAATGACTCAGGAACCTTTGTATCCTAAAGGCCACCCTAAGAGAATCGAGCAAGATTCTCAGAGAAATAATATTGATGCACCTAGTTCTTCCAAGAAGAAGAAAAAAGAAAAATGATAGAACTGTGCAAACTTCTAGTGAACCTATTGCTGAACCACCTGATAATCCAAATGATATCTCTATGTCTGATGCTGAAACACAATTTGGTAATGAACATGAACCTAGTGAAAATATTAATGATGATGTTCATGATGATGCTCAACCTAGTAATGATAATGATGTAGAAATTGAACCTGCTGTTGATCTTGATAACCCACAATCAAAGAATCAACGTTATGATAAGAGAGACTTTGTTGCTAGGAAACATGGTAAAGAAAGAGAACCTTGGGTTCAGAAACCCATGCCTTTTCCTCCCAAACCATCCAAGAAGAAGGATGATGAGGATTTTGAGCGCTTCGCTGGAATGATTAGACCTATCCTTTTGCGTATGCGATTGACTGATGTGCTCAAAACGAATCCTTATGCTAAATATATGAAAGATATCATTACTAATAAAAGAAAGATACCGGAAGCTGAAATTTCCACCATGCTTGCTAATTATACTTTTAAGGGTGGAATACCAAAGAAACTTGGAGAACCAAGAGTACCTACTATACCTTGCTCCATTAAAAGAAATTATATTAAAACTTCATTATGTGATCTTGGAGCCGGTGTTAGCGTTATGCCTTGTAACGACCCGGATTTGGTAGAATCCAAGTCTCTGTGCTTACTGTGCTATCCCTGGATCATAGCTAGCACACACAGTAACAAAAAATGAATATCAGTAAGACATACATCATTCTACTACAACGGTAGATCTAGATATATATAAATCATACCTTAGGCACAGCTCAAGCTGGCAGATAATACAGCGGAATAATACGTAGTCACTAAGTTAGGCTCCATCAACGCCACTGGGCTCGTTGAGTGCAGAACATAACCCTATCGTCTCTTAATCTGTCAAGATCTGCACGTGATAGGTGCAGGTGAGTACGTGGAATGTACTCGCAAGTTGCAAAGGAAAGTTTAACAGAATATATTTGCAGGGTAAGAATTGTGGAGGTTTCATTTGCATAAAGCCAATTTTCTCCTATACTAAATTTTATAAACTACTTTTGGAATAGAAATAGTTTTTAGTATAAAAAGTAGGAGTGAGACACTTGGATATACGCACCAGTGCTCAGTCTCCAAAATAGTTTTAAAACATACATAAGGTTGAGGTGAAACACATTCACTGTGCTCATTCCTCAACTTTAACCCTTAAAATAGATTTTTAGAAAAGAGAGCGGAAATTCTTCTTCAGCCCAAGTCTTCAGTTGCTCAAAATTGCCCGTAACCGGGGGCACGGCTAATCGATTAGGTTTAACCCTCTATAGAGGTCGTACACGTTCCCCACATGACACAACCAACCCCGTCTATCGTTACACACTTGGGTGCACGACTAGGAGGAGATTGTGACGAAGCCTTTCCGTAATAGCCCCCTATACCACCAAGCCGCCCGCAACTTCGGCACGAAGGCCTCTCTCCGATGGCGGTCCTGGGGTAGGGTTTCCCGTTAGTACTAAGCTAAGCCAGAGCCCATAGTAGCATGTGGCCGTACTGGAAGCTACATCAAACTGTACTTGGAAGATCTCATTCCCCTGGACGGCAATCCCCACCAAAAACCTGTGTGCAAGACTCCAGTCGGGCGCATTCACTTCAAGACCCCGATGGGCACAATCACTTGTAGACGCTCCCGTCAATACCATTCCGCCCAGGGAGTAGAAGTAAAATAGTATATACTTTTGTTTTTCAAAAGTTTTCACAAAACGTTGCCCCAAAAGAGGCAAGTTTAAAGGTTTAAAACAATTTTGGTTTTCTTCCCACCCATTTTGTGCAAGCGTGGCCAATGGTGAGTCTTGAACCTATGGATCTAGCTAAATATAATACTTTGCAAAACTTTTATAAAACATGCATAGTATTAAAATTTAAAGAGTTATGCATAGTATGAAAATATAGGTCGAAGCATGATCAATTCGCAACGTGCCTTCAGTTTTGCAGTAGGTTCTACCTCCTCGTAGAATTCACCTTCGCACTCGTCGTAATCTAACGCGATAAATAACTCAAGTAAGCCACTCGGCATATCCACATTCACATAACAATGGATCAAGAATTCACCTTAGCATTCCTGTGTCTGAGACTCTTGGCACCATTCTTGAGTCCTCACCGATCTGTCGTATGACCCAATTATCATTTCAGGGTGTTCGAAAACTACCACCCTTAAAAACAAACTTGTGGGGGTTCCATAATTTCTTAATTCCATGATGGTTCTTCCTCGAGTTTCTGTGGTTTAGAACTGGGCTTTCCTCAAAAGAAAAGTCTTTCTCATAATCCATACACACCAAAACTACTACCGAGACTCTCATGGTGGTCGAAAGCTTCTGATAGAACTCCTTCATGTTCCTTCCTTACCATACCATCTACATTAGGCATGAGAGCCTATCTATAAGGGTAATACGACTTACCATTCTATGGTTTTAGGCTTGCGCAACGATACTCTTCTTAGGGTTCAAGTCTCTTCGGTTTACCAATCACACATAGGAAAGTATATAATAAGAGTCTCCGGTATGGGGGCCAATCCATCCCGTACTCAAATCATTACTTCATATGTAGACAGGTGAACCGCGTGTTCTAACACTCGGTCTTCCTCACTCCTCTTAAAGAGGTCTTCACCTGCAAACCTAGTAAAACACTTTTGGGTGATGTTGACTATACAGTCGTGTTATAACTTACATCCGAGAAATAGCAGAACTTTGGTGTGCCAGAGTTGCATTCTCCTTATAATAGATTCCTTATTACATCCTTTAACCTCTCGTACAACTTCGAGTTCAAAATAGATTATTACAAGTGTTGCCATCCACATGGATTGGTATGGTCAAGCATGTAAACCCAACATTATTCCTTATTCCTTCGCAAGAAGTTTAGTCCAGCTGAAAACGTGTGATGTAGTCCTTGAACTCTTTAATCCTATGCTCCTTCACGGCAGCCATGAACTTCATGTCCGTCGGCTCAGCATATACTTCCCGCAAATACTCTTGGGCATGACGGAGTCTGGCTTTAAGGATTTCCCCAGTCTGACGTATGGCTTCCATGGCAGCTTCATGAACAGAGTCGAAGAAGGTGGTTCGAGGTACTCGGGAAATGAAAAAGTATTGCTCAGTAGTCTTTAGACAAACTCCTTTTTCACGGAAGAGGTGTACTTCCACGTACCAAAGTTCCACTCCATTTTCAATGAAAGGATAACCCTTGTAGACAGCATCTCCTTCAAGGTGAATATGTCCCATCATATCCTTCAAGATCTTTGGAAAATCCTGGTCACTAGTCAAAGTCATGATCATTTCTGGGCCCTTGTGGAATGACTCGTAAAGGGTTACCATCTGGAGGTGAAAGGAAAGGTAGAGTTCAAAACAACGAGGTATGTATCTCCTTCGAAGAAATGTGGTTGTTTCCACGAGGAAACGTTTAGTGGTTGGTTCGTCTATGGTTTAAGGTTTTGGTCTAGGTGAGATAGAGCTTAGGAAGGAAAAGAGATGGACACACACACGCCACAATCAACAACCAACTCATATCTCAATGTTCTTAGTGTTTATAACAGGCTCGTTTACTACAGTTTCGTCCTGAAGTCTTCAATCCTTCAGTTCTTGGAAGTCTTCACTCTGTGATGCTTCACCCGTTTGAAGGTATCCTACTAATCATCCGTAACTTGCACCTCTCAAGGTTGAATTAAATAGTACATACCTACGGAATTCGTATCCTAATAACGCAAGATTTTAAATCATACAACTCAAATGACAACAACATCAAATCAATGGCGAGGAAGTCCAATAAAACTCCAAATTCACTCACAAATTTCATTCAAACAATTCTTATGGCGCCTTCATCCACATGGGTTCGCATGGTCGAGCACACTACTCGCACTCTTTCGTTTATTTCACAACTCTCATGGTGGGCTTGGACGCTATTGAACTATGTGGGATATTCCTTGTAGTGGTACGTAGTCTTCACCTTCTTCACAACCACCTTGGTCTTGAGTGTCTTCAGTTCTGCTTCAACTCCTTGGATGTAATCTTCAGTATTGGAAACGTCTTTGTCTTAGCATCATTTCCATGAGGTAACCTTTAGGCTCTTGAAAGTCCATATCAGTGTCAAGGTCATTGGGACATCTATGTTTTTGAAAGCAGATGAGAACTTAGTAAAGAAAAGAAGAGGATACGAGAATGCTTGTCGGTACTATTGAAAATATAAGTTGTTCCTATAAAGGTCTTCCAATTTCTAAACCATTTTCTAGGGTCACGTCCTACAGTCAACGTATGCTCTGATACCATTTTGTAACGACCCGGATTTGGTAGAATCCAAGTCTCTGTGCTTACTGTGCTATCCCTGGATCATAGCTAGCACACACAGTAACAAAAAATGAATATCAGTAAGACATACATCATTCTACTACAACGGTAGATCCAGATATATATAAATCATACCTTAGGCACAGCTCAAGCTGGCAGATAATATAGCGGAATAATACGTAGTCACTAAGTTAGGCTCCATCAACGCCACTGGGCTCGTTGAGTGTAGACCATAACCCTATCGTCTCTTAATCTGTCAAGATCTACACATGATAGGTGCAGGTGAGTACGTGGAATGTACTCGCAAGTTGCAAAGGAAAGTTTAACAGAATATATATGCAGGGTAAGAATTGTGGAGGTTTCATTTGCGTAAAGCCAATTTTCTCCTATACTAAATTTTATAAACTACTTTTGGAATAGAAATAGTTTTTAGTATAAAAAGTAGGAGTGAGACACTTGGATATACGCACCAGTGCTGAGTCTCCAAAATAGTTTTAAAACATACATAAGGTTGAGGTGAAACACATTCACTGTGCTCATTCCTCAACTTTAACCCTTAAAATAGATTTTTAGAAAAGAGAGGGGAAATTCTTCTTCAGCCCAAGTCTTCGGTTTCTCAAAATTGCCCGTAACCGGGGGCACGGCTAATCGATTAGGTTTAACCCTCTATAGAGGTCGTACACGTTCCCCACATGACACAACCAACCCCGTCTATCGTTACACACTTGGGTGCACGACTAGGAGGAGATTGTGACGAAGCCTTTCCGTAACAGCCCCCTATACCACCAAGCCGCCCGCAACTTCGGCACGAAGGCCTCTCTCCGATGGCGGTCCTGGGGTAGGGTTTCCCGTTAGTACTAATCTAAGCCAGAGCCCATAGTAGCATGTGGCTGTACTGGAAGCTACAACAAACTGTACTTGGAAGATCTCATTCCCCTGGACGGCAATCCCCACCAAAAACCTGTGTGGAAGACCCCAGTCGGGCGCATTCACTGCAAGACCCCGATGGGTGCAATCACTTGTAGACGCTCCCGTCAATACCATTCCGCCCAGGGAGTAGAAGTAAAATAGTATATAGTTTTGTTTTTCAAAAAAAATCACAAAACGTTGCCCCAAAAGAGGCAAGTTTAAAGGTTTAAAACAATTTTGGTTTTCATCCCACCCATTTTGTGCAAGCGTGGCCAATGGTGAGTCTTGAACCTATGGATCTAGCTAAATATAATACTTTGCAAAACTTTTATAAAACATGCATAGTATTAAAATTTAAAGAGTTATGCATAGTATGAAAATATAGGTCGAAGCATGATCAATTCGCAACGTGCCTTCGGTTTTGCAGTAGGTTCTACCTCCTCGTAGAATTCACCTTCGCACTCGTCGTAATCTAACGCGATAAATAACTCAAGTAAGCCACTCGGCATATCCACATTCACATAACAATGGATCAAGCAAGCATTCAACATACAATAAAAATCCAAATGAAGATCCAAATAACAACACAAATTATTCGGTTGCCACTATCATAATTTCTAGGGCATGGTTAGGGTTGATATAGGATCAGATGTAGTCTATGAAGAAAATATGACAGTAATATTCTAGGATTGGTTAATATTGATACTAAGTGAGAATTTGGTTTGAAGGGTTGTGAGACCGGGTTCTACGACAACAAAGTCTATAATGGGTTCGATCAAAATATTTTGACTTGTGTTAAATGGAAATGGGTATGGCATAAGTTCAAGATAAGAGAATTAAATTCTTAATCTTGTAACTCCAAATTTTGCGGTGGTTTCAAATGACCAGAAAGGGTTTCTAGGGATCCATCTAAGAGATTTAACCTATAGTCAAATTCTAATTTAACAAAGTTATTAAACGATCATAAAAGAAGGTCAAACTAAGATGTTGATGTTAAAACTTCAACTAAACATTGCTGAAAATTCATGCAATGAGTTCTAACAGAAAGGTCAGGTCCTAAGGTCCAACTTTCATATATAAAACATTTTTATATGAATTACAGAATAAAAGATATAGTAAAAATACTCATCTTAACATTTAAATCAAAACTAAATTTTAATTTTCCCAAAAGTGAGATTTTATAATTTCGTAAAAATGTACAGGTTCCAACGAATCCGGGGATATCTTATTTGTCAAAATCGGACATACGGTTTGGGAGATATGAATTTCCGAAGTTTGATATTTTTCTGAAAAGAAAGAATTACGGGATTTAGAGAGAGCTCACCGGAGTTGGTCGCCGGAGTTGGGGAAGAAGGTCGCCGGAGTTGTGGAAGATGCTCCCTGACGTCAAGTAGAAGGAGGACGGCGAAGAGGTCGATGAGGGAAGTCCGTTGGGCAATGTCCCAGGCTAAGTCTCGTCCGGTGGCGGCGTGGGGCGGCCGCCGGAGCTGCTGAACTCCGACGAGCAATTGATCGGGATGGGGAGGGAGATAGCTCCCGAAATAAGAGGGCTTCGGACGAGGGCTGAGAGGAGATTGCGGGGTGCTTTTTATAGGGCTCGAGGATGTCCGAATTCGAGCAGATGAAGGGCCATAATGGTGGCGGTTCCGCTGCCTCGTAATGGCCACTATGGGAGTCTCCAAGGCGCACTGAGGGATGGGAGGGGTCGAGGGAGGCGAGGGGGTTCCGTTCAGGAGGTCAGTGGGTGCGGGGAATGGGAGAGGACGGAAGGAAGAGGTACAGGCATCCATGGAGTTCTAGTTCTGTACGTGTACGTGATCCTGAGGTGGAAGAACACCGAGAGGGGGATGGGCCAGGTAGGTCGGCCCATGTTGAAGAAAGAGAAACACAGAGAACAAAAACAAAATGTGTGAGGAAGAGATGGGTCAAGTCCAATAGCCTAGGATTAGGACACGTTTAGTATTATTTATTGATTTCTAAAAAGTTCAGGAATGCTAAAGGAAAATGTCAATAAGAAATGTTGACTACTACAAAACCATTATTTGGAGCTTAATAAAAAAACTCACAACAACAATATATTTTGTTGTACATTTATAAACAATGTTATTATGGCCTTTTCAAGTTTGTACATATTTTTTAGGGTTTATAAATACCAAATTGATAAACGGGCTGCATTTGAATATTTCCAATAATATTTTGGAGAAGTCATATTATCTCCACTCATTAATAATATTTGATTATCAGAAATATTTAAACGAATTCAAAATCTTCAATTAAATTCTAAAATGAAACTCCAAAATTAAAAGAACTCCAAATCTCATATAACTCGTTTATGAAATATATATCCACCATATTTGAGAAAGTCATTTTATTCTCACTCCATAAATCTAAAGGTGGTTCAGAATATTTCATAGGGGTCCAAAACAAAGAAATCCAATTTGATTGTTTTTTTTTACATGTCTCAAAAGTTTTTTTTTTGACAGACACAACAAATCACTCAATCATATCTTATTACTAACATTCCAAAATTTGGAAAATTTTGGGATGTTACATGCCTCTTTCTTTATATCGTAGACTTGACTTGAATAAGTTGACACCTACTGAAATATCTTTACAAATGGCTGATAAATCAGCTATTATACCTGTCGGTATTTGTGAGGATGTGCCTGTTGTGGTTGCAAATGTTACTATTTTAACGGACTTTGTTATTCTTGATATTCCCGAGGATGATAGTATGTCTATTATTCTTGGAAGACCTTTTCTTAATACTGCAGGGGCCGTTATTGATTGCAACAAAGGCAATGTCACTTTTCATGTTAATGGTAATGAGCATACCGTACACTTTCCGAGGAAACAACCTCAAGTCCATAGTATCAACTCTATTGGAAAAATCCCATCGATTATATTTGGAGGTTTTGAATTTCCTCTTCCTACTGTCAAAAAGAAATATGATATACTTATTATTGGGGATGTGCATATCCCCATTGAGGTAACTTAGTGTTATTCGAAATTTCTCCGGTTTCATGATTATCGGAATGAGTTTGTTAACAACACTTGATCAACCTTGTTAGTGGATTATTTTTTATGAGCATGAGATGGATGAAACTAGAAGCACAACCTTCTGTACCCTCTCTATATTTTCTGTAATTTAGTAGAAATAAAGTAAAAATAGTATTTTCCTATATGTTTCATGTCTTATCCGTGCAATATAAAAATATCCCAAAAATAAAAGTCCTCGGAATGCCATGCCAATTTAATATGATTTTTTCGGGAATATTTGAGGATTTACTGTGCAAAAATTACCGCGGGGGGAGCTGCCACCTGGTCACGAGGGTGGAGGGCGTGCCCTACCCCCCTAGGCGCACCCCCTGCCTTGTGGGCCCATGGTGGCCCTCCTCCACTTATCCCGGCACCCATCTTCTTCCTCTGCCTCACACAAACCCGAAAAACCAACTCAAGCATGAGTTCCAACCACTTTTGCTGTGATTTTCGATCTCCTTGCTCAAAGCACCTCTCGCAAAACTGCTTGGGGAGATTGTTCCTTGGTATGTGACTCCTCCATTGGTCCAATTAGTTTTTGTTCTAGTGCTCTATTCTTTGCAAATTTGTGCTGCATAGGTGACCATGTTCTTGAGCTTACATGTCAAATTTATATGGTTCCAAGTAGTTCTAATGCTTGATATAGGCTCTAGGCACTTGTAGGAGTAGTTGCTATCAGTTTTATTGAAGTTGGTTCACTTTTGTTTGAAGTTACTAAAAATTTCAGAATTTTTCAGAGAAAAACAATATGCTTAGGAAGATGTTCCAAGGTGGTTCTTCTAAGAAGCAAGGACCTAGAATTGCTATGCGTGATGCTGACGAGGAACCACCAAGAGACGCTCCTGTGCGGCCTTGCGAATAGTCGTCGGAAAATTTTATGGATCGTGCGGGAATCAAAGAAGAATTCAACGCATATTTGCGTAATGTCGGTCTTGAGGATTTTGAGGCAGACAAATGCCCCCAATATCATGATCTCACAAGTTCATTTGTGATGAGGTTTGAGTATTCATCTTCGCATAATTCTCCTTCAGTCATGTTTGATCTCTATGACAAATCTTATACCATGGACTTAGACGATTTCACTTTTGCTTGCAAACTTCCATCATGGGGCAGTGTTAGGGATCCCCCTAAATCTGAATTTAGAAACTTTCTTGCTAGTATAACTGTAGGGGAATCTAGAGATATAATGCAAGTTACCATAGGGAGCATTCACTTTCCTGCTATACATTATTTTACTCTCTTCATCGGTAGATGCATAAATGCTAAGGATGAAGCATGTCACATGTGTGTCCCTGACCTTAGCATTCTCAGGAGTGCTGTGTTAGGAGACCAATCTTATCATATGGGAGCCATTGTAGCTCGTAGGTTGCATCATAATAGATATAATGGAGATTTCCTTGGAGGAATTTATGCAACCCGCTTAGCTAATTTTCTTGAGATGGACATTCGTGAGGGTGATACGGAGTTGCCTCCTGCATATTTAGATTATAACTCGTTGGCTTCGCACCAGTTTGTCGAGAGGCCTGAATCACCTCTCTTATATCGTTTAATTTTTAACAAATGACACGTTGTCCGTATTACTCTCCCTGCTCCTGCCTTCTTTGATTCTCAGACAAAACGAAGATATACTATTACCAGAGAGGAGGCAGATGAGTACGAGAGGAGAGTGGAAGCAGCTCGACTCCACGTTGCAGCTCAGCAGGCAATAACTATTGCATCACAGTACGACCTCAGCTACACCTATGGGTATCTAGGTCATCCCTGGCCATAAACCAACTTAAGCCAAAAGCCTAAGCTTGGGGGAGTACGTATTTCTCACCGACATTACATTTATGTTCACACACACTCATTGCTAGCTGTCGGTGCTCATACTCTTTCACTGTAATATCCATGCTAGTTTATTTTCTTTTTCCTGCTTTCTTCTTGTGTGTTTGTTAAACCTTAAAAAACCAAAAAAAAATTAGTAGTAGTTTACTTTTCTGCTATAGTAGTAGTACGTAAAAAGAAAACCCAAAAATATTTCCCATTCTTCTTTTGCTTGTTGGGAGCTTTCCCGTGTAAATAGTTTTATTTCTTTTCTTTTCTTTGGGGGTCAGTAGGAGAAGACCATGATTAAATTTTTGACGTGGCTCTTATATGCATCATTGTTGATTTAACCAAGAGCCCATATTGCCTTGTCTTCTCCTATTTATTGAATGCTCGCAGATTCCAGCTTAGTCCAATGCACGTGCACTCTTATTATTATTCACACCATTTGGTCGTGCAAGTGAAAGGCAATTATGATGATATATGATGGAATGACTGAGATGGGAAAAGCTGGTATGAACTCGACCTCTTTTGTTTTTGTAAATATGATGAGTCCGTCGTTCTTGATTCAGCTTATTATGAATAAACATGTTTGCAATGACAATTAGAGACCATAGTTGCTTGTGCCATGCTTGATTAGCTATGAGTTATAATGATTTACCTTGTGATCCAACATGCTATTGAAATGGTTATGATGTGGTATGATGGGGTGGTATCCTCCTTTGAATGATTTAAGTGACTTGACTTGGCACATGTTCATGCATGTAGTTGAAATAAATCAACATAGCCTTCACGATATTTATGTTCATGTGGATTATATCCTACTCATGCTTGCATTCAATGTTTATTAATTTTAATGCATGTACATGGCTGTTGTCGCTCTCTAGTTGGTCGCTTCCCAGTCTTTTGCTAGCCTTCACTTGTACTAAGCGGGAATACTGCTTGTGCATCCAATCCCTTAAACCCCAAAGTTATTCCAGATGAGTCCACTATACCTTCCTATATGCGGTATCTACATGTCGTTCCAAGTAAATTTGTATGTGCCAAACTCTAAACCTTCAAATAAACATTCTGTTTTGTATGCTCGAATAGCTCATGTGTCAACCAAGGCTGCCCTTATCTTCCATGTTAGGCGGGTTATTCTCAAGAGGAGTGGACTCCGCTCCTCACTCACGAGAAAATGGCTGGTCACCGGGATGCCCAGTCCCATGCTTTATGCAAACTAAATCAAAATTAATTGCAAACAAAACTCTCCCTGGGACCTGATG
Source organism: Aegilops umbellulata (assembly GCA_032464435.1). Classification (NCBI taxonomy): domain Eukaryota; kingdom Viridiplantae; phylum Streptophyta; class Magnoliopsida; order Poales; family Poaceae; genus Aegilops; species Aegilops umbellulata. Next base: position 211,833,245 of record CP136056.1, on the reverse strand, counting down.
TATGTTGGAGGCACTCGTTGTTTCGAGCAAGACATGGATTGATGCTTGTTGGTGGAGGGGGAGTATAAACTTTACCATTCTGTTTGGGAACCGCCTATAATGTGTGTGACATGGAAGATATCGCCATCTCTTAGTTGCTATGTTGACAATGAAAGTATACCGCTCAAAATATTATCCATTCTCTATTTCAAAACCGAGCTCTGGCACCTCTACAAATCCCTGCTTCCCTCTGCAAAGGGCCTATCTATTTACTTTTATGTAGAGTCATCACCCTCTTATTAAAGAGCACTAGCTGGAGAGCACAGCTGTCATTTGCATTCATCACTGTTAATTTATATTGGATATGACTATGATTGGATCTCTTTTACCATTAATTACAATGTCTAGTCAGTCCTTGATCTTTAAAGGTGCTCTGCATTTATGTTTTGTGGTCTTAGAAAGGGCTAGCAAGATACCATCTTGTTATATCATATTATGATTGTTTTGAGAAAGTGTTGTCATCCGACATTTATTATTATGGCTCGCTAGTTGATTATGCTATTGATATGAGTAATTGTGAGACCTGAGAATTATTGCAAATGTGGTTAGTTATGATCTTTGCTAAAAACTTGAATGCTGGCTTGACATAGTTACAACAACAAGAGCAAACAGAGTTTGTAAAAGTTTTTCTTTTTCTCTTTCAGTTTGTCAACTGAATTGCTTGAGGACAAACAAGGGTTTAAGCTTGGGGGAGTTGATACATCTCCGTTGTATCTACTTTTCCAAACACTTTTGCCCTTGTTTTGGACTCTAACTTGTATGATTTGAATGGAACTAACCCGGGCTGACGTTGTTTTCAGCAGAACTGCCATGATGTTGTTTTATGTGCAGAAAACAAAAGTTCTCGGAATGACCTGAAACTCCACGGGATGTCTTATAAAAAATAATAAAAAATCCTTGCCAAATATGAAGACCAGGGGGCCCACACCCTGTCCATGAGGGTGGGGGCGCGCCCACTACCTTGTGGGCCCCCTGGAGACCCTCCGAAGCCAACTCCAACTCTATATATTGGCTTTCAGGGAGAAAAAACAAGAGAGAAGAAACATCGCATTTTATGATACGGAGCCGCCACCAAGCCCTAAAACCTCTCGGGAGGGCTGATCTGGAGTCCGTTCGGGGCTCCGGAGAGGGGGATTCATCGTCGTCGTCATCATCAACCATCCTCCATCACCAATTTCATGATGCTCACCGCCGTGCGTGAGTAATTCCATCGTAGGCTTGCTGGACGGTGATGGGTTGGATGAGATCTATCATGTAATCGAGTTAGTTTTGTTATGGTTTGTGAAGGAAATATGCCCTAGAGGCAATAATAAAGTTATTATTTATTTCCTTATTTCATGATAAATGTTTATTATTCATGCTAGAATTGTATTAACCGGAAACATAATACATGTATGAATACATAGACAAACAGAGTGTCACTAGTATGCCTCTACTTGACTAGCTCGTTAATCAAAGATGGTTATGTTTCCTAACCATGAACAAAGAGTTGTTATTTGATTAACGAGGTCACATCATTAGTTGAATGATCTGACTGACATGACCCATTCCATTAGCTTAGCACCCGATCGTTTAGTATGTTGCTATTGCTTTCTTCATGACTTATACATGTTCCTATGACTATGAGATTATGCAACTCCCGTTTACCGGAGGAACACTTTGTGTGCTACCAAACGTCACAACGTAACTGGGTGATTATAAAGGTGCTCTACAGGTGTCTCCAAAGGTACTTGTTGGGTTGGCGTATTTCGAGATTAGGATTTGTCACTCCGAATGTCGGAGAGGTATCTCTGGGCCCTCTCGGTAATGCACATCACTTAAGCCTTGCAAGCATTGCAACTAATGAGTTAGTTGCGAGATGATGTATTACGGAACGAGTAAAGAGACTTGCCGGTAACGAGATTGAACTAGGTATTGGATACCGACGATCGAATATCGGGCAAGTAACATACCGATGACAAAGGGAACAACGTATGTAGTTATGTGGTCTGACCGATAAAGATCTTCGTAGAATATGTAGGAGCCAATATGGGCATCCAGGTCCCGCTATTGGTTATTGACCGGAGACGTGTCTCGGTCATGTCTACATTGTTCTCGAACCGTAGGGTCCGCATGCTTAAGGTTTCGATGACAGTTATATAATGAGTTTATGAGTTTTGATGTACCGAAGGAGTTCAGAGTCCCGGATGAGATCAGGGACATGACGAGGAGTCTCAAAATGGTCGAGACGTAAAGATCGATATATTGGACGACTATATTCGGACATCGGAAAGGTTCTGAGTGGTTTGGGTATTTTCGGGAGTACCGGGGAGTTACGGGAATACGGGGGAAGAAGTATATGGGCCTTATTGGGCTTTAGGGGAGAGGGAGAGGCAGGCCGCGCGCCCCCCCATTAACTAGTCCGAATTGGACTAGAGGGAGGGGCGGCGCCCCCTCCTTCCTTCTCTTCCCTCTTCCCCTTCCTTGTCTCCTACTCCTAATACTTGGAAGGACTCCTAGTTGGACTAGGAAAAGGGGAATCCTACTCCCGGTGGGAGTAGGACTCCCCTAGGGCGCGCCATAGAGAGGGCCGGCCCTCCCCTCCTCCACTCCTTTATATACGGGGGCAGGGGCACCCCATAGACACACAAGTTTATCTTCGTGATCGTTCCTTAGCCGTGTGCGGTGCCCCCCTCCACCATATTCCACTTCGGTCATATCGTTGCAGTGCTTAGGCGAAGCCCTGCGTCGGTAGAACATCATCATCATCATCACGCCGTCATGCTGACGGAACTCATCCCCAAAGCTTTGCTAGATCGGAGCCCGGGGAGCGTCATCGAGCTGAACGTGTGCTAAGAACTCGGAGGTGCCGGAGTAACGGTGCTTGGATCGGTCGGATCGGGAAGACGTACGACTACTTCCTCTACATTGCGTCAACGCTTCCGCTTCGGTCTACGAGGGTACGTAGACAACACTCTCCCCTCTCGTTGCTATGCATCACCATGATCTTGCGTGTGCGTAGGAAATTTTTTGAAATTACTACGTTCCCCAACAGTGGTATCAGAGCCTAGGTTTTTATGGTTTGATGTTATATGCACGAGTAGAACACAAGTGAGTTGTGGACGATATAAGTCATACTGCCTACCAGCATGTCATACTTTGGTTCGGCGGTATTGTTGGATGAAGCGGCCCGGACCGACATTACCCGTACGCTTACGCGAGACTGGTTCTACCGACGTGCTTTGCACACAGGTGGCTAGCGGGTGTCAGTTTCTCCAACTTTAGTTGAACCGAGTATGGCTACGCCTGGTCCTTGCGAAGGTTAAAACGGAGTCTATTTGACAAACTATCTTTGTGGTTTTGATGCGTAGGTGAGATTGGTTCTTGCTTAAGCCAGTAGCAGCCACGTAAAACTTGCAACAACAAAGTAGAGGACATCTAACTTGTTTTTGCAGGGCATGTTGTGATGTGATATGGTCAAGATGTGATGAGATATAAGTTGTTGTATGAGATGATCATGTTTTGTTGAAGTTATCGGCAACTGGCAGAAGCCTTACGGTTGTCTCGTTATTGCATAAGATGCAAGTGCCAAATAATTGCTTTACTTTATCGCTATGCGATAGCAATAGTTGCAAGAGCAATAGTTGGCGAGATGACCACGTGACGACACATTGATATAGATCAAGATCATGGTGTCGTGCCGGTGACGATAGAGATCATGACGGTACTTTGGAGATGGAGATCAAAGGCGCAAGATGATCATGGCCATATCATGTCACATATATTGATTGCATCTGATGTTTATCTTTTATACATCTTATTTTTGCTTGGTTTGACGGTAGCATTTTAAGATGATCTCTCACTAATTATCAAGAAGTGTTCTCCCTGAGTATGCACCGTTGCGAAAGTTCTTCGTGCTGAGACACCACGTGATGATCGGGTGTGATAGGCTCTACGTTCAAATACAACGGGTGCAAAACAGTTGCACACGCGGAAAACTCAGGTTATACTTGACGAGCCAAGCATATACAGATATGGCCTCGGAACACGGAGACCGAAAGGTCGAGCGTGAATCATATAGTAGATATGATCAACATATTGATGTTCACCGTTGAAACTACTCCATCTCACGTGATGATCAGACATGGTTTAGTTGATATGGATCACGTGATCACTTAGAGGATTAGAGGGATGTCTATCTAAGTGGGAGTTCTTAAGTAATATGATTAATTGAACTTAAATTTATCATGAACTTAGTCCTGGTAGTATTAGCATATCTATGTTGTAGATCAATAGCTCGTGCTGTTGCTTCCCTATGTTTATTTTGATATGTTCCTAGAGAAAAACTATGTTGAAAAATGTTAGTAGCAATGATGCGGATTGGATCCGTGATCTGAGGTTTATCCTCATTGCTGCACAGAAGAATTATGTCCTTGATGCACCGCTAGGTGACAGACCTATTGCAGGAGCAGATGCAGACGTTATGAACGTTTGGCTAACTCAATATGATGACTGCTTGATAGTTTAGTGCACCATGCTTAACGGCTTAGAATCGGGACTTCAAAGACGTTTTGAACGTCATGGACCATATGAGATGTTCCAGGAGTTGAAGTTAATATTTCAAGCAAATACCCGAGTTGAGAGATATAAAGTCTCCAACAAGTTCTATAGCTAAAAGATGGAGGAGAATCGCTCAACTAGTGAGCATGTGCTCAGATTGTCTGGGTACTACAATCGCTTGAATCAAGTGGGAGTTAATCTTCCAGATAAGATAGTGATTGACAGAATTCTCTAGTCACCATCACCAAGTTAGTAGAACTTAGTGATGAACTATAATATGCAAAGGATAACGGAAACGATTCCCAAGCTCTTCGTGATGCTAAAATCGACGAAGGTAGAAATCAAGAAAAACATCAAGTGTTGATGGTAGACAAGACCACTAGTTTCAAGAAAAGGGCAAAAGAAAGAAGGGGAACTTCAAGAAGAACGGCAAGCAAGTTGCTGCTCAAGTGAAGAAACCCAAGTCTAGTCCTAAGCCTGAGACTAAGTGCTTCTACTGCAAAGGGATTGGTCACTGGAAGCGGAACTACCCCAAGTATTTGATGGATAAGAAAGGATGGCAAAGTGAACAAAGGTATATTTGATATACAGATTATTGATGTGTATTTTACTAGTGTTCATAGCAACCCCTCGGTATTTGATACTGGTTCAGTTGCTAAGAGTAGTAACTCAAAACGGGAGTTGCAGAATAAACAGAAACTAGTTAAGAGTAAAGTGACGATGTGTGTTGGAAGTAGTTCCAAGATTGATATGATCATCATCACACTCTCCCTATACTTTCGGGATTAGTGTTGAAACTAAATAAGTGTTATTTGGTGTTTGCGTTGAGCGTGAATATGATTTGATCATGATTATTGCAATACAGTTATTCATTTAAGTTAGAGAACAATTGTTGTTCTGTTTACATGAATAAAACCTTCTATGGTCATACACACCAACAAAAAATGGTTTGTTGGATCTCGATCGTAGTGATACACATATTCATAATATTGAAGCCAAAAGATGCAAAGTTAATAATGATAGTGCAACTTATTTGTGGCACTGCCGTTTAGGTCATATTGGTGTAGATCGCATGAAGAAACTCCATGCTGATGGGATTTTGGAATCACTTGATTATGAATCACTTGATGCTTGCGAACCATGCCTAATGGGCAAGATGACTAAGACTCCGTTCTCCGGAACAATGGAGCGACCAACTGACTTATTGGAAATAATACATACTGATGTATGCGATCCGATGAGTGTTAAGGCTCGCGGCTGGTATCGTTATTTTCTGACCTTCACAGATGATTTGAGCAGATATGGGTATATCTACTTGATGAAACATAAGTCTGAAACATTTGAAAAGTTCAAAGAATTTCAGAGTGAAGTGGAAAATCATCGTGACAAGAAAATAAGGTTTCTACGATCTGATCACGGAGACAAATATTTGAGTTACGAGTTTGGTCTTCAATTAAAACAATGTGGAATAGTTTCACAAATTCGTGCCACCCGGAACACCACAGCATAATGGTGTGTCCGAATGTCATAACCGTACTTTATTGGATATAGTACAATCTATGATGTTTCTTACCGATTTACCACTATAGTTTTGGGGTTATGCATTAAAGACAGCTGCATTCACGTTAAAAAGGGCACCATCTAAGTCCGTTGAGACGACACAATCTAAACTGTGGTTTGGCAAGAAACCAAAGTTGTTGTTTCTTAAAGTTTGGGGTTGCGATGCCTATATGAAAAAGTTTCATCCTGATAAGCTCAAACCCAAATCGGAGAAATATGTCTTCATAGGATACCCAAAGGAAACTGTTGGGTACACCTTCTATCACAGATCCAAAGGCTAAGAATGGATCCTTTCTAGAGAAGGAGTTTCTCTCGAAAGAAGTGAGTGGGAGGAAAGTAGAACTTGATAAGGTAATTGTACCTTCTCCCTTATTGGAAAGTAGTTCATCACAGAAATCTGTTCCTGTGACTACTACACCAATTAGTGAGGAAGCTAATGATGATGATCATGTAAATTCAGATCAAGTTACTACCGAATCTCGTAAGTAAACCAGAGTGGGATCTGCACCAGAGTGGTACGGTAATCCTATTCTGGAAGTCATGTTACTAGACCATGACGAACTTACGAACTATGAGGAAGCGATGATGAGCCCAGATTTCGCGAAATGGTTTGAGGCCATGAAATCTGAGATATGATCCATATATGAAAACAAAGTATGGACTTTGATGGATTTGCCCGATGATCGGCAAGCCATAAAAATAAATGGATCTTCAAGAGGAAGACGAACGCTAATAGTAGTGTTACTATCTACAAAGCTAGAATTGTCGCAAAAGGTTTTCGACAAGTTGAAGGTGTTGACTACGATGAGAGTTTCTCACTCGTATCTATGCTTAAGTCTGTCCGAATCATGTTAGCAATTGCCGCATTTTATGAAATCTGGCAAATGGATAAAACAAAACTGCATTCCTTAATGGATTTATTAAAGAAGAGTTGTATATGATGCAACCAGAAGGTTTTGTCAATCCTAAAGGTGTTAACAAAATATGCAAGCTCCAGCGATCCATCTATGGACTGGTGCAAGCATCTCGGAGTTGGAATATACGCTTTAATAAGTTGATCAAAGCATATAGTTTTATACAGACTTGCGGTGAAGCCTGTATTTACAAGAAAGTGAGTGGGAGCACTACAGCATTTCTGATAAATATATGTGAATGACATATTGTTGATTGGAAATAATGTAGAATTATTCTGCAAAGCATAAAGGAGTGTTTGAAAGGAGTTTTTCAAAGAAAGACCTCGGTGAAGCTGCTTACATATTGAGTATCAAGATCTATAGAGATAGATCAAGATGCTTGATAAGTTTTTTCAATGAGTACATACCTTGACAAGATTTTGAAGTAGTTCAAAATGTAACAGTCAAAGAAAGAGTTCTTGCATGTGTTACAAGGTGTGAAATTGAGTAAGACTCAAAAACCCGACCACGGCAAAAGATAGTAAGAGAATGAAAGTCATTCCCTATGCCTTGGCCATAGGTTCTATAAAGTATGCCATGCTGTGTACCAGATCTATTGTATACCATACACTGATTTTGGCAAGGGAGTACAATAGTGATCTAGGAGTAGATCACTGGACAGCGGTCAAAATTATCCTTAGTGAAATAAGGATATGTTTCTTGATTATGGAGGTGACAAAAAGGTTCCTCGTAAAAGGTTACGTCGATGCAAGTTTTAACACTAATCTAGATGACTCTAAGTCTTAATCTAGATACATATTGAAAGTGGGAGCAATTAGCTAAAGTAGCTACGTGCAGAGCATTGTAGACATAGAAATTTGCAAAATACATACGGATCTGAATGTGGCAGACCCGTTGACTAAGATTCTCTCACAAGCAAAACATGATCACACCTTAGTACTCTTTGGGTGTTAATCACATAGCGATGTGAACTAGATTACTGACTCTAGTAAACCCTTTGGGTGTTGATCACATATCGATGTGAACTATGGGTGTTAATCACATGGTGATGTGAACTATTGCTAGTAAATCACATGGCGATGTAAACAAGATTATTGACTCTAGTGCAAGTGGGAGACTGAAGGAAATATGCCCTAGAGGCAATAATAAAGTTATTATTTATTTCCTTATTTCATGATAAATGTTTATTATTCATGCTAGAATTGTATTAACCGGAAACATAATACATGTGTGAATACATAGACAAACAGAGTGTCACTAGTATGCCTCTACTTGACTAGCTCGTTAATCAAAGATGGTTATGTTTCCTAACCATGAACAAAGAGTTGTTATTTGATTAACGAGGTCACATCATTAGTTGAATGATCTGATTGACATGACCCATTCCATTAGCTTAGCACCCGATCGTTTAGTATGTTGCTATTGCTTTCTTCATGACTTATACATGTTCCTATGACTATGAGATTATGCAACTCCCGTTTACCGGAGGAACACTTTGTGTGCTACCAAACGTCACAACGTAACTGGGTGATTATAAAGGTGCTCTACAGGTGTCTCCAAAGGTACTTGTTGGGTTGGCGTATTTCGAGATTAGGATTTGTCACTCCGAATGTCGGAGAGGTATCTCTGGGCCCTCTCGGTAATGCACATCACTTAAGCCTTGCAAGCATTGCAACTAATGAGTTAGTTGCGAGATGATGTATTACGGAACGAGTAAAGAGACTTGCCGGTAATGAGATTGAACTAGGTATTGGATACCGACGATCGAATCTCGGGCAAGTAACATACCGATGACAAAGGGAACAACGTATGTAGTTATGCGGTCTGACCGATAAAGATCTTCGTAGAATATGTAGGAGCCAATATGGGCATCCAGGTCCCGCTATTGGTTATTGACCGGAGACGTGTCTCGGTCATGTCTACATTGTTCTCGAACCGTAGGGTCCGCATGCTTAAGGTTTCGATGACAGTTATATAATGAGTTTATGAGTTTTGATGTACCGAAGGAGTTCGGAGTCCCGGATGAGATCAGGGATATGACGAGGAGTCTCGAAATGGTCGAGACGTAAAGATCGATATATTGGACGACTATATTCGGACATCGGAAAGGTTCTGAGTGGTTTGGGTATTTTCGGGAGTACCGGGGAGTTACGGGAATACGGGGGAAGAAGTATATGGGCCTTATTGGGCTTTTGGGGAGAGGGAGAGGCAGGCCGCGCGCCCCCCCATTAACTAGTCCGAATTGGACTAGGGGGAGGGGCGGCGCCCCCTCCTTCCTTCTCTTCCCTCTTCCCCTTCCTTGTCTCCTACTCCTAATACTTGGAAGGACTCCTAGTTGGACTAGGAAAAGGGGAATCCTACTCCCGGTGGGAGTAGGACTCCCCTAGGGCGCGCCATAGAGAGGGCCGGCCCTCCCCTCATCCACTCCTTTATATACGGGGGCAGGGGCACCCCATAGACACACAAGTTGATCTTCGTGATCGTTCCTTAGCCGTGTGTGGTGCCCCCCTCCACCATATTCCACCTCGGTCATATCGTTGCAGTGCTTAGGCGAAGCCCTGCGTCGGTAGAACATCATCATCGTCATCACGCCGTCGTGCTGACGGAACTCATCCCCGAAGCTTTGCTGGATCGGAGCCCGGGGAGCGTCATCGAGCTGAACGTGTGCTAAGAACTTGGAGGTGCCGGAGTAACGGTGCTTGGATCGGTCGGATCGGGAAGACGTATGACTACTTCCTCTACGTTGCGTCAACGCTTCCGCTTCGGTGTACGAGGGTACGTAGATAACACTCTCCCCTCTCGTTGCTATGCATCACCATGATCTTGCGTGTGCATAGGATTTTTTTTGAAATTACTACGTTCCCCAACAGTTTGGTCCCTAGTATCCATTATGTTCTGAGATTGATGTTGCTATGACTTTGCTATGCTTAATGCTTGTCACTAGGGCCCGAGTGCCATGATTTCAGATCTGAACCTATTATGTTTTTATGAATATATGTGAGTTCTTGATCATATCTTGCAAGTCTATAGTCACCTATTATGTGTTATGATCCAACAACCCCGAAGTGACAATAATCGGGATACTTCTCGCTGATGACCATAGTTTGAGGAGTTCATGTATTCACTATGTGCTAATGCTTTGTTCCGGTACTCTATTAAAAGGAGGCCTTAATATCCCTTAGTTTCCAATAGGACCCCGCTGCCATGGGAGGGTAGGACAAAAGATGTCATGCAAGTTCTTTTCCATAAGCACGTATGACTATATACGGAATACATGCCTACATTACATTGATGGATTGGAGCTAGTTCTGTGTCACCCTGTGTTATGACTATTACATGATGAACCGCATCCGGCATAATTATCCATCACTGATCCGGTGCCTACAAGCTTTCTATATACTGGTTTACGCTTATTTACTTTCCCGTTGCTACTGTTACAATCACTACAAAATACAAAAAACATTACTTTTGCGTCCTTTACTTTTGTTGCCGTTACCACCACTATCATATTACTTTGCTACTAAACACTTTGCTGCAGATACTAAGTTTCCAGGTGCGGTTGAATTGACAACTCAGCTGCTAATACTTGAGAATATTCTTTGGCTCCCCTTGTGTCGAATCAATAAATTTGGGTTGAATACTCTACCCTCGAAAACTGTTGCGATCCCTTATACTTGTGGGTTATCACATGCCTCGTCATCTCGGGCTCGCCCTCAAGCCCCGGCCGCTGCACTCGCCTCTTCGGCAATTCGTACAGCGACCGTGCCGGCCAGTGATGCAAAGAGGCGATGGCAATGTGGCACGTCCCTGGGGTAGGTGTTAGTAGTTAGCTAGTCAGCGCTCCTCCCTCTCTCTCTTGTGCACGTACTGCATGCATGATCTCCACGATCTCATGCACGTAGCCACGCCCGGCGCTCTATGCCCTGTGTTGTAACTCTCCTATATATTCATTGATGAATGCATCAGTTGCACCTAAGTTGCACAACCTCTTCTTCCTATCTCATTCCACGGCAAGGAATCTAGGGAGGCACAGTGGGGCGCTGCGTACAGCAGAAATGAACTCCGGGACGCAAGCGGCGGCGCTGTAAGTGCATCTAGTGCCCCTTAGTGATTTTTGTGTATTGAAGACTTATAGGTTAAGGGACTAATGTGTTTTTAAGTGTACACAGGTCTATAAGTCTATGAGGAGTTTGATATTTATAGAGAAAGTCGACCCCTAAAAATGGAGTTCTTCGACTGGAGACTTTGGATTTCTGGAGACTTCCTGAGGACTTTGACAGTGAAGAAATTGGTGTGACCTTGAAGACTTGGTATTCATTTGACGAACATGAAGCGTGAAGACTTTTGTTTTCGTAGTTTCATATTCTATTTCTTGAGTCATAGGAAACACTGTACTGTTAAAGGGGGTCGAGGAAATACTAAGGAAATTTTCCATGTGATGCTCAACTCAAAATCCTACACCTACCAATCCATTCGAGTGAAGCCATTGAAAATCTCATACAGTTCAGTCATATTCTTCACTGACAGAGACGAAGTTCTTCTGGTCTCTGAGGAATTTGTTCTGACTGAGGAGTTAGGAATTCGCTAATGCGGATTGCCTACACAGTGAGGAACATGATAGCCCTGAGGTATTTGATACTCAAAATTCCGACCGTTGTTGTGCTACGCGCCAGCTGTCCCAAAATATCTACCCACCTAACGGTGATATCATTGAAGGGCATTTATGTCTTATCATGTCGGGCTGCTCCCTAGGCTATAAATAGCCGCCCCCTACAACCACTAGCTGGTTGGCTGCTCCGAGAGAAACTTACACTTGTCATTGAGAGCATCCCATCCTCCGAGGACTTTGAGCGAAAATCATCAAGTGAGGAAAACCCAAACCCAAAGTGATTAAGCATCACCGAAGAGATTGATCCTGCGTGGATCCGACGCTTGTTACCTTTGAAGACTGTGCTTCTTCCAGATGGTTAGGCGTCAAGATCTAGAGCATCCAAGAGGAATTGTGGATCGCCGAGTGACCGAGTCTGTGAAGGTTTGGAAGTCACCTGAAGACTTACCACGAGTGATTGGGCGAGGTCTATGTGACCTTAGCTCAAGGAGAATACAATGAGGACTGTGTGTCCAGGACTGTGTGTCCTGAGGTTTAAATACCTAGCCGCTCCAACCAGATGTACAACTGAGACAGCAGTTGGAACTAGTCTACCAAATCATTGTCTTCACCGAGCTTACTGGTTCTATTTCCTCAACTCTTTCATTTACTCATATTTGTGTTGTGCTCTTATTCATATCTGTGTTTGAAGACTTTGACTGAAGACTTTCTCAATTTCCTCAGTTCAATTTCTTCAGTCTGTTTGTCTTCATCCTGTGTTATCTTGTGATTACGCTTTTTGTACTCTGTGCTTGTCTTCATTTCATCATGATGACCATGCTTGTGTTCTGTTATGTTTACTTTTGAGTACTTATTTCGCTGCTAGTAGTTCTTCGCTAAGGAATTTCCTCACCCGCAAATTCCTCAGTGAAGAATTCATAAAAATCGCCTAGTCACCCCCCTCTAGTTGATATAACGCACTTTCAATTGGTATCAGAGCAAGGTACTCCCTTGTTCTGTGTGATTTTGGTTTAACCACCTGGAGTTTTAGTTATGCCGATAGTAGGTATGATCAAGGTCTCTGCTGGGTGTCCTACCTTGGATGGAACGGACTACCCCTACTGGAAGAATAAGATGCGAATGCATCTTAGGGCAATTGATAACGATCTTTGGTATGTTGTGGAAAATGGTGTTCCCTCAGTCACACCTTCTCTGAATGCTACTAATGTGAAGAGACTCAAGCAACTCGACTCTCAAGCGAAGTATATCATATGTGGCCATCTGAGCAAAGGACAGTATGGAAGAGTGAGTGCTTTGGAAACTGCTAAGCTTATCTGGGATAGGCTGTCCAAAGTTAATGAAGGAGTCTCAACACAGCGTGACTCTCGAGTTGATGTTCTTCACAATCTCTTCAACCGCTTCAAAAGACTCGACAATGAAAATGTTCAACAAACCTTCGATCGCCTCACTGACATCTCAAATGAGCTTCAAGCACTTGGCGCCACTGACATCACAGACCATGAGGTGGTGAAGAAATTGCTGAGATCGCTTGATTCCTCATTTGATACTCTGGCACTGATGATACAAGAGCGTGCTGACTACAAGTCACTTGATCCCGCTGATATCCTCGAGAGGCTAAATACTCATGAGTTCCATCTTGCTGAAAAGAGAGATCTCTATGGTTCGAGCTATGGCAGATCACGTGCCCTGAAGGCCAAGGCAGTGTATGAATCTGAAGATGAAGATTCTGGCAGCAGCCTTGGTGATCCTAAAGAACTGAGCCATGAACTAGCACTGCTCGTGAAGAAATTCCAAAAGTTCTCAAGACGTGGTCGCTTTGGAAAACCCTCAAGGAGCAATGATTCCTCATCCAGTGACTACAAAAATAGGCTTTGCCACAAATGCAAGAAACCTGGTCACTACATTCAAGATTGTCCTCAGTGGGAAAAGGAATCAAAGAAGAAGAAATACAAGGATTACAGTTCTGATGATGCGAAGAAGAATAAGAAATCTTCAAAGTCTTCATCATCAAAATCCTCAAAATCTTCGTCTCACAAGAAGAGCAGTTCCAAGAAGGCTCGGGCATTCATTGGCAAGGAAATGGACTCTGAGGCTGAATCTGAGGAACAAGAGGAAGAGGAGGCATCTGAGGAGTCCGAGTCCGGTGTGGCGAGCCTAGCCCTCGCTACCGCATTCGTCAGCAAGTCTATCTTCAACTCTGAAGAAAATGACCTCACCAATAAGGTTGATGAAGGCAATGATGACTATGCTCCCACCTATTGCTTCATGGCAAAGGGTGCCAAGGTACTCAAATATACCTTCTCTGAATCTAGTGAGAATGAATCTGATGAAAACCTCAAGCCCAGCTACTCTAAACTTGCTAAGATTGCTGTGAAACAACAAAAGGCTTTTGAAAAGGTTCAAAATATGCTAGACAAAAGTGATGATATGTTGGGTGAAGAAATGGATCGCACTAAAACCTTGACTGAAAATCTTCAGAGACTTCGGTCTAGGTTTGACAACCTTCAAGGTCATCATAACACTCTCTTATATGATCATGAGAAGCTTTCTTATGAATTTCTTCAAAGAAAGCAAGATCTTGAGAAGCTAAGAGTGAGTTATGAAGATCTTCAGAAGGAGCTCGATTCATTGCTAGCTCAACAAATCAGCGCCGCTCAGGAAGAATATTTTCCTCCATGTTTAAAGTGCATTGAACGTGAATGTGCTAATTCTTCACATGAATGCTCAAATGCTTCTAATGCTACAAATTCTTCAACTGTCTCTGCTATCACTAATTACTCATCTAAGGACATTGCTAGTATCACTGATGATGCAGGGCTGAAGGAATTGTACATGACAGGCATGTACAAAAGCCTCAAAGGGCGTCAGACTCTTTGTGATGTGCTTAAAAAGCAGATCCTCAAAAGGAACCCTAGGAAAGAGGGTATTGCCTTTGAGAGGAAACTCAATGCTGATGGTACATATTGGAAGACTGAGCAGTACCCCAAAACCTCATGGGTTGCTGCAAAGGGACCTCTAGTTGATCCATCCAATTTATCTGGCTTTACATGTGAATCTCCTCATTATTCTGATGAGTCATTTGACTCCAACTATAAACTGTTCAAGAATCAGAATGGTGAAGTATTTGCTAGATATGTTGGCACTAACTGCAGGAACGGTTCCCCTATGAAGAAAATCTGGGTTCCCAAGAGGTGCCTTGAAAGTCTTCAGGTGAACGTCCTCATGACACCACCTGTGAAGAATAGGAACCCCAGATCAAATTATTCATATGGACCAAATTCCTCATATGGATCCAAGTCCTCATACAGACCAAATGCCTCATGTGGATCAAATTCCTCAAAAGGATCAAAGTCCTCATATGAATATCATCGTGCTAACAACTCTGTTTCGCAGGGAAGACCTAAGGGCTATGAATATGAGCATTATTCTTCTGACCATTATGTTCATAAGTCCTCGAAGAATTTCTCTGCTTATTCATATGCTTATCCTAACTCCTCTTATGTGAAGCGGAATGGGCTCGCTTCTATGCCACCTTTCTCGTATGGAGCTCGCGGAGTGATGAACTCTTTGACACCCCTTCAAATGTGGGTGGTGAAGAAAAAGAACTAATCTCTTATGCAGGGTCAGGTCTCCAGACGTGCGTAAACGTATGAAGAATTTGCTGGAGACCTAAGATTGCCTGAAAGGATGCAGGCTAATCATGTAGAAATGAACTCTCATTTCTCACGTCCTCATACTACTTTATCTGTTATATTGCTTGATGAAATTGATTTGACGAATTGATGTCATATTCTTCACTGATGATATGAGTTCGTAAGCTGCACTAATTCATCTGCAGGATGATCAACCCAAAGTCACTGAGTGGGTCCTCGATAGTGGATGTACAAACCACATGACTGGTGACAAGAATCTATTGATGGATGCTCCCTTATCTCCATCGCATCTAAAGCATATCATCTTCGCTGACAAAGGAAAAAGTCAGGTATTGGGCCTAGGTAAGGTTGCGATCTCAAAGGATCGACACATGGACAAAGTCATGCTTGTCGAGTCCTTGGGATATAACCTCATGTTTGTCTCAATGCTTTGTGATCTTGATATGGTTGTTGTCTTTGGCAAGTATTGTTGTGTTGTGATCATGGAAGCTGACAATTCCAAAGTCTTCGAAGGCTTTAGGAGAGAAGACTTGTATATTGTTGATTTCTCTTCAGGACCACAACCAGCCGTGTGCCTACTTGGAAAAGCTTCAGAAGGCTGGCTATGGCATCGACGACTTGGTCATGCAGGCATGAGGAATTTGCACACACTTGCAAAGAAGAAGCATGTCATTGGCATTGAGAATGTCAAATTCCTCAAGGATCACTTATGCGGTGCCCGTGAAGCTAGAAAGATGACCAAGGCCAAGCATCCAGCGAAGACTATCATGACTACCACCCGCCCATTTGAATTGCTTCACATGGATCTCTTCAGTCCTAACAATTATTCTGCAGTTACAAATGATGCATCTCTATATGGCTTTGTCATTGTTGATGATTACTCTTGTTACACATGGGTACACATTGTTACTTACAAACATGAAGTGCAGGAAGTCTTCTAACGATTTTCCTCGAGGGCTTCAACCAACTTTGGTGTGAAGATCAAGCACATCAGAAGTGACAGTGGAACTGAGTTCAAGAATTCTGGTCTCAATGACTATCTTGATGAACTTGGTATTACTCATGAGTTATCTGCTCCTTATACTCCTCAACAGAATGGCGTCGTGGAGCGCAAGAACAGGACTCTCGTTGAGATGGCTCGCACTATGCTTGATGAATACGAAATGCCTCGTCGTTTCTGGATTGATGCAATTGATACTGCGTGCCACATCATCAATGGACTATATCTTCACAAATTCTTCAAGAAGACTGCCTATGAACTCCTCACTGACAAGAAACCCAATGTGAGTTATTTCAAAGTCTTCAGTGCTAAATGTTGGATTAGAGATCCTCATCACAACTCAAAATTTGCACCGAAAGCACATGAAGGTTTTATGCTTGGTTACGGAAAGGACTCGCACACCTACAGAGTCTTCAACAATGTTCTTCACAAGGTTGTTGAAACTGTAGATGTGCGGTTCTATGAAACTAATGGCTCGCAAAGAGAGCACCTACCTTCTGTGATAGACGAACCAGCACCTGAGGAGACTATCAAGTTCAAGGCTACTGAGGATGTCATCCCTACTGAAGAATCTGCTGAAGAATTCATTCCAGAACATGAAGAACGTCGAGCAAATGCACCTGAAGAAAATGCTGAAGAGAATGGTGCTGAAGAAAACGCTGATCAAATTCCTCGACGACAACCAGCGCATCCTCGCGTTGCAAAAGAAGTGCAAATTGAGAAGATCGTCGATGACATTGAAGCACCAGGTTCTCTCACACGCTCAAGAGCTTAACATTTATCTAACTTTTGTGGGCACTTTTCTTTTGTCTCTATCACAGAGCCCACTAAGGTAGATGATGCATTTTTGGAGCCTGAGAGGATTCAAGCCATGCAAGAAGAATTACATCAGTTCGAGCTCAACAATGTCTGGGAACTGGTAAAACGTCCGGATCCTCGCAAGCACAATATCATTGGCACAAAGTGGATCTATCGCAACAAGCAAGATGAAAATGGCCTTGTGATGAGGAATAAGGCACGACTTGTAGCTCAAGGCTACACACAGGTTGAAGGAATTGATTTCGATGAAACTTTTGCACATGTTGCTAGACTTGAGGCTATTCGCATATTACTTGCCTATGCTAACCATCATGATATCACTCTATATAAAATGGATGTGAAAAGTGCATTCCTCAATGGTAAGCTTGAGGAAGAAGTATATGTTGCTCAACCCCCATGTTTTGAAGATCCAAAGCATCCTGACAAAGTCTTCAGACTCAATAAGGCCCTCTATTGCCTCAAGCAGGCCCCTTGGGTGTGGTATGATACTTTGAAGGAATTCCTCATGAAGAAAGGCTTCAAACCCGGTTCACTCGACCCTACTCTTTTTACTAAATCTTATGATGGTGAACTGTTTGTGTGCCAAATATATGTTGATGATATCATCTTTGGTTGTACTGACCAACGTTACAGTGATGAATTTGCCTATATGATGAGTGAAGAATATCAAATGTCTATGATGGGAGAATTGAAATTCTTCTTAGGTCTTCAAATTCGTCAACAGCGCAATGTCATATTCATCTCTCAGGAGAAATACCTCAAGGATATATATATGAGTTTATGTCCTCTACGACATTCACTTATTGCTAATTCTTCAAGTTGTGTTTTCTGCTAAGTGAATGTGATCGGACCCTTCCCCCTCTATGCTATACTCAACCAAATCTATTCACAAATTCTTCATGTGCGTTCTATTTGAAACTCGTTCAAAATCTTCACTGTGTCTGTGTCGGCTGAAGAATTTGCAATAAGTGGGTGACACATGTCAAGCGAATCTATTCACCCATGATCTCACACGATCTCCACTTCTCAGTACGTGGGTGACACATGTCAAGCGAATGAGAAGGGTCAGTGGCATGTTCGTCCTATTTCTTCGGGCAAACAGTTTTTTTACCGTGGCTATAAATACCCCTCCCCTTCCTCACTTCTCCTTTACTCCGTTCGACCTCACTCCAGCTCGAGCTTCTCAAACCCTAGCGCCGCCACCACTTCTCGTCGCCGGTGAGGAAGAGCTTCACTGCCTCGACCTCGTCGCCACCGTACTCGCGCCGGCCGCGGATTTCTTCCCTCCATTGACGCCGTAGCTGTCTTCCTCAGCCAAGTTAGGGCGTGGAAGATCTGAACTGACGAACTTCTCATCTACACCTCTCAGTTCATCGTGTTCTATGTCCAGGGTAACTAAAAGTTACTTTTACTACCCTCTTTGATTCAAATGACTCTACAAAATCTTCAAAGGTGTTTATTCTTCAAATGCTTCACACACTAAACACCTCACATGTCATATGTTCTTGATTCATTTCTCTAAGCTATATTTTTCTTCAAGATTCCTCAATTATATGGATTTCCAATCTGTACAACTCTGGAACCTAAGACAAAGAACACTTAGTGAAATTCTTCAAGACTCATCTGGTCAAATTATTCAAACTTGTTCTTTTTGAAAAACCTCTGAGGACGCATATGACCTCTCCAAATTCCTCGCAACTATACTCTGTTCACAGGTACTCATGTCCACTGCTGAATCACTAGGTTCTCATCAACTTAACTCATTTGCAGCGTTCCTCGAAGAAAAGTTGCATACATCTTCAGAGAATTCCATTGTTCAAATTCCTCATCTGAAGAAAATGGCTAATGGAAAGAAGCCATGGAAGGGAGGAAAGAGGCCTGAGGTCAATACTGCTTTTGAAATCCCTGATGACATATATGCTGATTACTGCACTCCTGATGAGGCCAAGTTTGGAAAAGAGGACAAAAATCAGCGCAAGGTGCGCATCCAAAGGATTGAGAGGAGATGGGCAAGAGAGTGGAGGGAGTACGTGTATGTCACTCCCAAGTACATGAAGAAATTCGCTCTAAATCCTCCATGCCCAAGACCTCCATTGGCACCTGGCCAAGAAGCAGATCCCACTAGCCTCAAGCATGGTGAGGACTATCCTGATGAATGGGCCAAGCGCCAGGCCAAGTTGGCCAGACAAGCAAGAGAAGATGTGAGGAAATTCAACGAAGACTCTGCTGCTGCTGCTGCCACTGCTGAGGCCTCTGTTGTCAAGCCAAAGAAGGCCATGGCAAAGAAGCCTACTTATAAGCCAAGTGCTTCACCTTCAATGCCCTCATGGCCAAGTTCCTCAGCAATGCCCTCACGGCCAGATTCCTCAAAGCCCTCGCGGCCAAATCCTCAAACTGCTCCTGCTCCTCCAAAGTCCTCAGTTCTTCCACCAAAGTCTTCGGCTGCTCCGACCAAATCCTCTGCACCAATGCATCTTGCCACGTGCCAAAGGACAGTTGGCATATCTATTGCCTCAAGAGCCTCTGCAAGTTCCTCAGCTACTCCAAGTTCCTCAGCTGGCCCTTCTCTGCTGAAGAAAAAGGCCGCTGCTGGACGAGGCACTCGCCCAAGTCCTCACAAGAAGCAGGTCACTTTCCAAGTGCCGTCCGATGAAGACGAAGCTAATGATGATGAACTAGCTGAAATCATCAGAGAAAGACAAGTCAAGGCCGCTAGAGCCAAAGGAAGCAACGTGCCACTGCTTTTGGATCCGAAGATGATCCTAGACTACATCGATCTCTGGCACAAGGATCCCAACACTCCTTTGCCGGAGATGAACCTCACTCCTGGTCAAAGTCATGTTCTGACTGCCTTCATTGAAGAAGAAAAATGGAAGTTTGAGAAGGCCATGCAGCTGAAGAAAGCTCAGTACAGGAAGGAGCGCTTCCTGAAGAAAAATGTTGTTTCCATGACCACTGATGAACTTGTGAAGATCCAGGCTGAAATCAAAAGACTCAGCGATGACTTCAATGCTTACTATGCTGACTGGCAAGGAGCCAAGGTCAGATTTGTAAAAATGACTGATAAATTCACCACCAAGGTTGCAGCTCCATCGCAACCAGAAAATCCTCAAGATGAAGCATCTGCTCAACCAACAGAAGAGCACGCCAGCACCGCTGATGAAAATTAGGCTGCTGAAGAAAATGTGAGTTCTAGGGCTGATGACTGCATTCCAGCCGCTGAAGAAATTGCCAGGGCATCCACTAGTGGTGCGCCTGAAGAAAATGAAGAAGTCACGGCAACTGCATCAGTTGTGCCTGAATAAATTCAACCAAATTCCTCTACTCCTCCTGCGCCTACCCAAACTCCGATCCTTCCATCTGCATCAGATGTGAAGAAGACTAAGCCTGCAGAGCGTGCAGCTGTAAGGAAAAGGAAAGCATTAGCTTCATTAGATTCTTCAGTTCCGAAGAAGATGAAGAAATTGACCAGCTCATTTGCAAACCCAATTGATGTTGTTCCTATCTCAATCATGCCATCAAAGGAACTTGTACCTTTCGATGAAGAAAAATATGTGATCCCTAGCGGATCTGATGAAGACATTCCCTCTGCTGCTTCCTCAAAGCAAATGGATGAAGAAATTGAAGCGGACGCAGTCCCTTCAACTCCAATTGTCTCCTCGCCCATGCCTCAGTTCACTGCTGAAGAGGCCGGCGTTGAGGAATTGGATGAACACAACTCTGACGTGGACATTGGGAGTACTACTCCATTGATGAATGATGATTTTTGGGATAGTCAGCATCCCAACTCTCCTATGTTCACGCCATTGCAGCAAATACCTTAGTCCCTAGCGCATATTGTTCCATTGGGCTCTGAAGAAACTCACCCCACTCCGTCTGTACATGAAGAAATTCCAGCCACTAGTGCTGAAGAAACTGCTGCTGCTGAATCATTGAAGACGCAGACTGCCACTGAAGAGGAACCAGAAATTCCTCAACCTGAAGAACCTGAGATTATGATTCCTGAGGTTGTGATGCAACTGACTGACACTCCTCAACCCAAGCCAAAGGATCCATTCTCTAGGAAGCAAAAATTCAAGGCTGATGATTTCTTCGGCGAGCATGTATTCTTCACAGATTACAACCCCTATGACTCTGCTCGCATTAGGAAGAGGCGTTTCTGGACTGCCAAACAGGTAAATTTCTATTCCTCAGTGCTGTTCAACAAAGACAAAGTCTTTGATCATGAGCACATTCCTCACGTAGATATGGAATCTCTGTCGTGGTTCGTGCCAGTCCTTAGTGTTCTTCACGACGCTGGACTGCTAAATTTCTGCACTGATATCTGTGATTGGAATGAAGAACTCATTCTTCAATTTTATGCAACGTTGCACATCACCGGAGACTCTGAAGATGTGAACTCCTGGATGCTGGACTGGATGTCTGAAAACACTCACTACAAGGCACTAGCTACTGAATTGCTTCGTGCTTTACCTCTCAGTCCTCCCCATGAAGCTGCTCGTTGCGTTTACAGTGAGCCTGAGCTTACAGACCACTATATGCAAGTGCTGATGAAGCCATTGAAGCTAGGTCAGGCCCCAAGAACAAAATTCCTCGTGAAGGAATTGCTATATGTGCCTCGGACTGTCTATCGCATTCTGACGAAGACATTGAGTCCTATCAAGGGCCACGACTCGAATGAAGAAGAAGTCATTGGCATCGTGAAGAATCTGCTTTTCAATATCATTCATGGCGTTCCCGTCAACTTCCATGATTTCTTCATGAGGACTGTCGGTGTCAAAACCGGCGGATCTCGGGTAGGGGGTCCTGAACTGTGCGTCAAGGTCGGATGGTAACAGGAGACAAGGGACACTTTATTTTACCCAGGTTCAGGCCCTCTCGATGGAGGTAAAACCCTACTCCTGCTAGATTAATATTGATGATAAGGGTAGTACAAGAGTAGATCTACCACGAGATCAAGGAGGCTAAACCCTAGAAGCTAGCCTATGGTATGATTGTGTATGATGATGGTTGTCCTACGGATTACAACCCTCCGGTTTATATAGACACCGGATAGGGTTAGGGTTACACAGAGTCGGTTACAATGGTAGGAGATCTCGAATATCCGCACACCTAGCTTGCCTTCCACGCCAAGAAAAGATCCTTCCGGACACGGGACGAAGTCTTCAACTTTGTATCTTCATAGTCCTGGAGTCCGGCTGAAGGTATAGTTCGGCTATCCGAACACCCCCTAATCCAGGACTCCCTCAGTAGCCCCTGAACCAGGCTTCAATGACGATGAGACCGGCGTGCAAATTGTCTTTGGCATTGCAAGGCGGGTTCCTCCTCCAAGTTCTTCAAGAAGATTATAAACACCATAGAATAGTGTCCGGCTCTGCAAAATAAGTTTCCACGTATTGCCATACAGAGAATAATATTAACACAAATCAAATCTGCTGACGTATCCCGCAATGCGTCATAACACTGTGGCCAAGCCTTCTATATAAATTGTTTTCATTGTTCCACCTCAGCACGTATAGCGAGGCGGTTTCCTTGGCACGTCTTGTCGAAGCAGAGATCGTGTGCCCCCCTTTAACGGGATTCTCATTAATACGGATGTGGGTAACCCAACCGTGCCTGTTAGCATGTCTTGCCTTAATTAAAGGCTAGTCCAAGACGGTTACGGGGAGGGCGCTTGATATTCTGCCTCTTATAAAGAGACCAAGGCCCTGTTCCCCGCTTCTATTCTCAAAACAAGTTCGCCCGTCGCCTCGAGTTCCAGCACCCTAGGCTTCCAGATTCCGAGCGCACCGGATCTTCGACAATGTCCGGCTCCGACCTCCAAGGCCGATGGATGCCCTCCTCTGTTACGGAGGAGGACGTATCAAGATTGAGGGAAGCTAGATTCCTGACCAGGGAGATTCCCCACAGGCTACCTGTTCAAGGACAGGTGATCCCTAGCCCTCAGCCCGGCGAGAGCGTGGTATTTATATCCCACTTCCTTCGCGGATTAGGCTTCCCCGTGGATCCTTTTGTAAGGGGGCTGATGTTTTATTATGGGCTGGAATTCCATGACTTAGCTCCGGAGTCCATCCTCCATATCTCCTCGTTCATAGTTGTGTGCGAAGCGTTCCTCCGCGTTACCCCTCACTTCGGACTGTGGCTCAAGACCTTCAAAGTAGAACCGAAGATAATCGAAGGGCGCCACGCAGAGTGCGGAGGCGCTGTTATAAAAAGAAATGCCGACGCTCCATGGCCCGAGGGCGCTTTTCAAGAGGAGCTTGGCTTATGGCAACAGGAGTGGTTCTACATCACCGCTCCTCAGGGCACCGCATGGGTGGCGCCTCCGGTCTTTCGCTCGGGTCCCCCACCATGGTTAGCATCGTGGATTAACACGGGGTTAGATCGGGGCTTGCCCAAAGACGTTCCTCTGCTGCAGGGCCGCATTAAGGATCTCTTGAAAGGAGACTTCGACCTGGTCAAGGTGACACAAGTCATGCTGATTCACCGGACACTGCCCGGCCAACGTCGCCCCCTTTGCTTATGGGAGTTCAATCTGGAGGGACCACGAGCTCTCCAGAAATTTATGGGCGTGACGCCTGTGGAGATGTATAAATTGTTCTTTGGATCACAAGAAGTGAGTCCGGATTTGACCGAGGATGCTGGTTTAAGCCGCAATCGCCCGTATACTCAAGTAGGTGACCTTGCGACCGGACCTTCTATCCACATAATTAACTTGCTTTTAACAGCGTTTCTCCTTTTAAGCAGGAGTGGATAGCGAAGGCGAAGCTGATCAGGTGTCCGGCTCCCCTTCCCGAGACCAGGCTGGATCCCGTGCTAGTCAGGATGCTGGAGGAAGTGCCTTTGGAGGGAAATAAGGGGGAGGACAAGGAAACCGTGGCCTCCTCGAAAGAGGCCCTTCCGAAGGGGGGAATCGACAATTCCTCTCCTAAGGGAAAGAAAAGGGCCGCCTCTGATGACCCGGAGACCGTAGCCTCGAAGCGGGGGAAGGAATCCTTGTCAGAGGATCAAACGCCGGGGAGTCCCTCGGCCGAACTAAACCCAGAAAGGGACCAGCTCTCCAGCGAGCCGTAAGTAGAAGAAGAGTTTTTCTTTTAAGAGAAATCCTTGATTTATATCTGGGAAATTTTAACCGAAACCTTACTTTGTAGTTCGGACCTCAGCCCTTCTCAGCAGAACTCATCCTCGGGGGATCTTCTTCCGGAGATGATGGAGAGCGGAATGCCTCCTCCTTCTGTATCGCCTAGCAAGGCGGGCGACGCTGAAGTGTCATCGCGGGGGATTTCTCCGGATCCGCTAAGGGCGGACGGTGCTGTCCCCCAAGGTTCTCCGTGTCCGGCCTTTGAGGAAGGCCATGGGACGAGTCTGGCACCATCTGGTGTTCGGTCGGAGGAGCTAAAGACTCTGCTGGGGCGAGCCTCTGTCTCAGAGGAGCACCGTGCGTTAATGGGCACGGTGATTGAAAAGATTTCATCCGCAGAAAGCGGACTGCACGAGGCCGTCAAGAGCTTAGTGGCAGGCCTTGAGGTATGTTTTAAATAGCGTATATTTGTATTAATTGCGCATAAATAAAGTGCGCCCTGTATAGATAGTAGCCCCTGAGACTCTGTGCGTCGTAAAGGTGTACGGCGCACAGAGGATCTTAATCCCAGGTCCTTTAAGTGGCACCTTTATATGTAGGTGGCTGATTGTCCGGAGTCAAGCCGGACTTCTGAATATGCCGAACTAAAGCGACAACTGGATGAGGCAGAAGCCGACATCGTGCTTGTTAACAAGTGGCTTGATGGTGCTCAAGGTATTGAAATCATTAGGCGATTGTTAGTAAGACAAGCTGTATGTCAATATCTTACCTTGTGTGTGCTTGACGCAGATGGTGCGGCCGCCATGGAAGGTCTTAGGGCCGAACTCGCCCGAGCGAAGGATCAAGCCAGAAAAAGTGATGCGGCTGCCGTAAAAGCCCTTGAAGAGCTGAAAGCCGAATAGGCTGCCCATTGCCGAAGCAAGGATGAAATGGCTGATATGGCCGTAAAGTTAAAGAGCGCTACTGACCGTTGCAAGCTTCTTGAAGAAGAAGATCGAGCGAAGCAAACGAGCTTAGAGAAGGTTGTTGCTGATGCCAAGGATGCCCGCTCTATAATGAGAGCGGCGAAGGAAGAGCTGCGTCAAGCCGGACAGATTGCGGATGGAAAGCCCTTCTCGCTGCGGCGAAAATTTTGTGATCCGAAGTTTGCCCCGTTAAACCGGATGTGGAGTACAGAGGACACCTATCTGGATTTGGCGGCTAGTGCCACTGATGCGACCGAACACTTTCGAGATAAAAAGGATCATGAAGTGGAGAAGCTCTTTTGGTCGCAATTCATCAATCCAGAGCGTCCGCTGGCCGTGGACGATCGCCTGGCCCAATGGGCCGAGCTGAATAGATTGTCCGGACTCGCCATGAAGTACGTCATGGATCGTCTGTGTCCGGGGAGATCGAAGCTGAAGAGCTATTTCAGCTTGGTGCAGCAATTGCTAGACGTGGTGCCACATGTCGATGCTATGAAGAGGTCAGCGTGCGTAGAGGGCGCTCGGCTGGCTCTTGCCCGTGTCAAGACATACTGGGCAGATATGGAGCCCACCACTGTTGCGTCCCGGGATTCGGACAAAAGCCGAACACCTGCCGAGCACTATTTTGAGGAAGTCCTCGAAGGCGCTCGCGTAATAGAGACGCAGTGCTCGAAGGATGCTATATTATGATAGCATATGTAATCATAAAACAGTATTTCGATAAATTGTAGTGGCATTTTTTTAGACTTGTGCCTTCAAGTACTAAGAACACCTCCTGTGCGGCCGTTTTAATATATAAATTCTGAAAGATTGCAGTCGTTGGCTTCAGCCCCCACGCACATAGTGCGGAGGTGCACGCAGAAGACGCGTTTTCACACTTAACCCAACGTCTTGGTCCTACAAAAGGAGGTGATAGCGCAGCGGGCTAGGCAACCGGACTATAATGCTTTAACACTTTCACTTAGCCATAGGAGCTTGACAGTGGGACTCTTTAGGTAGCCCTTTAGCGGCAAATGCGCTTTGCCCGAGTTCGGAGCGCGTACGTGCCTGACCGGGAAACGGCCCATCGTCAAAGCGGAGGGATTCGAAAAATCCCTATGGGTCATCGAGTGGCGACCAGTCTCGCGCTACATCATGACAGTCGGTTTTCGGCTTTCTCTACTGAGGTGCTCACCCGGCCGAACCGGGGCACAATCGCAGTAGTTCTCCTGGTGCTACCTTAGCCGATAGAGCGGAACGTAAGGTGGCCGAACTCAGGAGCCGGGCAACCCAACATATGACCAAAATCATGATTCGGAGCTGATGCATATAGTGCCAAAACTCGCGACGCCGGACACTCCCTAAGGTGTTCGGTCTTTATCAGTGCGGGTGAGACAACACCCTAAAAAAAGAGCCCCTAGTGTCCAGGTACGAGCAATAATTCTGGCGTGGCCACATGCCAAAACGCCAGCCTCCTCCTTGGTTATGGCAGAACAAACCAGGGGATGTATAGCAGCAAGAGACAGTAAAAAAGGTTTACGCAGGGTCTTAATCTAAAAAGAAACCTTAAGGCGGGTCCCTACTGCACGTCTGCGCCTGTGTCTCCGCTGTGTCGTGTCCTGGACGGGCGCCGCACGACGTTCATCTGTAAAAGAGAGGCGAAATATAATAAGTTGAGCTTTATTGTCTCTGCGTATAGCCCCTGGTACGGAGGCGTATGGCGTTTATGAGCCTGCATTGATGACGGACATGTGCCAAACTTTGTTGAGTCCGGGTCCATGGCCTTTGATGACTTATATATAAAAAAAGTCCTTTGGCTGGCGAGGCCACTTTATTGTGCGGCTGTTTAAGCAGCTGCGCAGTCCTCCGTTTGGATGAGGCGTATTTTAGTGCACTCCCTTTAAAGAGATGATGCCTCGTGGACCGGGCATCTTAAGTGTGAGAGATGCGTAATGCGGTATGGCGTTAAAGCGTGCGAAAGCTCCGCGTCCCATTAGTGCTTGATAGCAACTTGAAAACGGGACTACATGGAAGGTCAGCTTTTTGCGAGGGAAGTTGTTGGGAGAGCCAAATATGACCACAAGCCAGAGAAAACCCATACAGTGGGTGTCCGGGCCTGGTGCTACCCCTTGAAAGGAGGTTTTGTTGTGGCGGATTCTTGTTGGGTTTATGCCCATGCGGCGGATTGTATCCTGATATATCAGGTTTAGTCCACTGCCTCCGTCCATAAGGACATTGGTAAACTGGAATCCATCGATTATTGGATCCAGTATCAGGGCAGTCCGGCCTGCGTTTTTGATATTTCTAGAGTAA
Organism: Aegilops umbellulata; assembly: GCA_032464435.1. NCBI lineage: Eukaryota > Viridiplantae > Streptophyta > Magnoliopsida > Poales > Poaceae > Aegilops > Aegilops umbellulata. Next base: position 211,805,774 of record CP136056.1, on the reverse strand, counting down.
TCTAGCTGATCAAAAATGATTGGCTTTAGTGACCAGTGGCGGGACTCCTGAGGGGTTTGTTTGATTGTACGTACCTTTATGGGTGTCATACATTTTGTGACGTGAAGTAAGTTCACTGTTTTGACTTCTTGTGGGAAGTTCTTTTGTTTCCGGGTACTCTGCCTTTGGGGTTCGTCCTCTTCTTCACATGGTGTGTCGAGCCCCTTGTGTTAGGCGTTAAGCTGTCCGGATTGTTTAAAAATCCAACACTCTCTGTGGGTGTGATTGGCAGGCTTCCCAGGAGTACTGTATATCTACATATTCTGCCCATGATTCTATTTAAGCTGGACGGATCATCCCTGTTATCCTGAGGGGATGGTTTTGTTTGATTTTGCCGTGAGCTTTTGAATCCGGCATTGACTGCCGCGCTCTTCGGACTTTTTCCTTTGATTCGGCGACGGTCCTTATTTCGTCGCGGTTTTCCGTTCCCATCCCTGATTTCGGATGTACTTGGGTCGCTCGGGTTGCGCCTTGCCAACCAACTGTCCTCTCCTGCGCAAAAGCGGGTCGTGAGGCTTGTGAGTGCGGCCATTGTTCTTGGCTTTTCCTGGCCGAGGTGTCTGGCGAGCCATTCGTCTCGGACATTATGCCTGAAAGCTGCTAAGGCCTCGGCGTCCGGATAATCCACTATTTGATTCTTTTTAGTAAGGACTCTGGCCAATGTCGCAATGTCACCATTTGAGTTGAAGCCTTATGCTCCGTGGATTATGAGATTCATCAGAACAAGGTCTTCACTCAACTACAAAGCTGATACACTGAACCATTGCAGCTACTTGCCCCTGATAGAAGTCCTAAACGGACATTTTCCTCAGCTGATGACAACGGCAAGGCTACTGCTGTTATTGATGAAGGCATTCGTCCATTGGATGGTCAATTTCGCAAGGCTGCATCCTACTCCACCAATGGCGACTCTGCCACTCATGACTCTGCCGCCAACGCAACCAAGCCAAATCCTCAAGGCACAGCTCCCAAGGTGATGACTTGTCACACCCTGATTTTCATGCCACTACACTAAAGCTAACAATCATGATAAAATGTGGTTTGACAAAAACTTTTGAGTGTTTTGGACCTTGCTATGATTGGTTTTTGTCTGCTGTTTGCAAGTGCTCTAAAAATCAAATAAATCCTCCAACTCCTATACTTCATCTCCTTGCTCCAAACTCTTGAACCAATGATCATGCCATGTGTATAGGACATAAAAATAATTTCTTACAAAAATAATTTGGCCAAATAGTATTTTTAAAAATTAGTTTTCCAAAAACCCCTGAATTGAGGTTTGCACTGCAAGTACTTAATTAAGGGTAGTAAAAATCTTTCCAAAAATATATTTGACTCCTATTAGATATAGGATACCCATAAACCACAAAAATATAATTTTAAAAGTTATTTTCCTATTTTATTTAAAGGCTTTTTCTTAAGGCCGGAAATGGTCTTAAATAGGTTTAAATTATTTTGAAGCTTGAAAAAAATATTTGAGAAAAATCAGGGAAACTCAGTGGACATATATTGTCCATATATATGAGTTTCAACACATGGTCATGTTCAAAAAATTGGACAAAACCTCCCAAAACCATTTCTGCCCATTTCAAGGATTTGAAATATTTCTACAGGAAATATTTTCATAAAAATCCAAGAAAATTCTATCATGTCACATATGACATATTTGATGATCTAACAAAGCCTCATGCCTTCAAGATCAAGAAAACATCATCAAACCCCCTCAAAACCCTTTCTGTCTAGAACCAAATTTGAACAACTCTACATTGCCAAGTGTGTCCTTTTGATCTGAATTTTTGTGTACATGTTCAAATCCTCAAATGATGACACTACACCAAGTGGTGCATCAAGGAGAATAAACTTGCATGACTAAATCTTGGTAAAGCCATTTCTTCTGATTTCTAGGGTTTACCAAAGTTACATTGGCAACTTTCTTCAAATGGACTCAAACTTGGTGGTCAACCTCAATTATGTGTGACACTTGATCCTGTTAATTCTCATGTTAAGTGGAGTTAATTTGCTTGCCCAAATTTGCATCAAACACCTTCTGTCACTTTTCAAAAATCACCATTTTGACCACTTACACTATTCTCCTTGAGCTCAACTTTTTACCACAGCTCCTCCTAGTCCTCTTCTACCTCCAATAACTCTCCTCTGGCCATTTCTCAATGATTAAGGGGTAAAATACTCCCATTAACCTCCCTGGACAGCACCTCTCTCCCTCTTCTTCTACCTCTCTCCTCTCCTACTGGCTCCCCAGGGCATCCAAGGCCACAGACCACTTCTTTACTTCCCCCTAGAGCTACTAGACACCTTTGGACGCGCCCACATTGCATAGAAAATGGCCATACCGGCCATTTGGGTGCTCTGGAGCGCGCTACAGTGCGCTCCCGCACTATAGCCGCCCCCTGCCAACCGCCTCCGGCCACCTCGGGCCTCCCCAGCGTGTCTCACGAGGCCGCCTCGGCGTCTGGGACACGACAAGCTGCCGGCCCCCTCCTAAACCTCTCTCCTCTCCCCTCCACGACCTCACCCGAGCGCATCCGTGGACGCTGCCCACGGTGCTCCGCGGCCACGCCCATTTAAGCCACCCCGACTCTTTCTATCGCCTCGGTTCGAACCTCCTCTCTCCCGTGCACCTCTCAGACACCCCCTCATCCCCCCTCGTGCCCTCCTGCCCTCTCCATGGCCACCATGTTTGTCGTCGGCCTCCACTTTGCTCCGGCGAACCAGAGCCCCTCCCCCTCTCCTTCGACCTCCAGGAGAGCCTTCGCTAGGCTACGGAGCTTCCCCGCTCCTCTCCGCCTCGTCCCGTGCCTCGTGGTGCCGGTGCCGCCAATGCCTGATGGGGCCGTCCGCCACGACTGTCGCCAGATGCGCTCCGGCCATCCCCTGCCATCTACGAGGGCTTCCCCTGACGCGCCTCTCCCCGGAGACCCCTCCGGTGGCCGCGGCTTGGCCAGAGGTGGCCTGTGTCGCCGGGGGAAGGCGCCAGCCGGCGCGCAGACGGGGCTCGATCCCCTCCTGTCGCGAGCGCGGGAGGAGGAAGAAGACCCTGCAGGTGGGCCCCGCAGGTGAGTGACCCCGCCGGCCGGCCACGTCATTTAAGTGGAGACGGGCCAGCCGTTCTACACTTCCCTTCGGCATAAGCAACACCCGGGAATAGGCCTTCCGCGTGGCCTCCCATCGGGTGTCCGCGAGGAGGTGGGCTAGTCCCAGTGCACTGCCCGGCTAAATTATGCTCAACGCGTGAGATTAGGTATAAAACCCTTTTTCTCATTTTCTATATCCAGTGAACTTCAAAAATCTCTAAACAACTCAAATAGTGTCCAAATTTGATGATTCAAATTTCTTATGACTCCATAAATCATGATCTTTCACATGGTGCTATTTGCATGTTTTTCCAGAAGCATTTCCTTCACAAATATTTATCAAATCCTATTTTTCCTATTTCTAGAAAATCACAGAGAGCTCAAATTTGATCCAAATGCCATGATCCAAGTTTGTAGATACATCTAATTTCATAACTTAGGTTATGAACATTTTTTAATACTTTATGCACTCCACAAATTAATGAGCTATTTCTTCATATTTGTCGACTTTGCAAATTCATAGGTAATTCATTTTAACTCCAAATCCAGTGAAACCAACTCCTAGATGTTTCTAAAATCACGATTTGTTAAAGGGTGCCTTTGCTCATTTTTCAAAAAAATATTTCTGTACACTTCTTGCAAATCCATAAACCCCTTGATTCCATCATATCAAAATGTTTAGAAATATCCACTGACCCAATTCCAATGAAACCACTCTAGTTATTTTTCATATAACCAGAGATGTGCTAGAAAAGTCAAATTAATATTTTTAGAGCACTTTTATTTTCTGCCTTGTTGTGTTGCTTATTACGGATGCTTTCGACGATAGTTGACGAAGTAGACAAAATTCTCGGAGTTGGACCAGAGATACTTGAAGACCTCGAAGACTTTGTTAAAACAGGCAAGCAGCCCTTTGACCATGTCTATGAAACCCTTTTTATGCATGTCATATAGCACCATATTGTTGTTGCAACGGAATCATGATGAGGTGGTAACCACTTTGATGGTTTGCCACCGTTACTTCCTCGTTGATACTTGCATGGTGCATGACCCTACCTCCTTATGAGGGTTATGCCAGTGGGAGTAGATAGGATGCTAAAGTAGTTGCTACGCAAAAAGGGACGGGAATATGCACGGTGATGGAGACAAAGTATTTTCAAATGACTTTCCGAAAACCCCGTCGGGTGCCACTTATGCCCGAGGGAGATAATGAGATGGGTAACCGCTTGATGACGAAGTGGTGAATCGAGGCAAGTGTGTGTGTTGCTTTCAAAAACGGATTGGTTTAAGTTGCGACCGTTATTCCAACCTTACATGCGCAACCACTCTACCCTTATATGGGAAAGGGCATTATTGATTACCTAGGCCTATACTAGCTTGGAGCCCGCATTACTAGTGACGGGGGAGAGTTGGTGCTCTCTCTCGGGATGGGGTCGTGCCAGGTAGGGCGGCCAAGAACATTTTTATGGGGCACCGGACACACCGTTGGTACCTCGTGCCAGTGGTATGTGATGAATATGGGAGCGAGGCTCCACAATTTTAAGTTGTGAAATGTTGGGCACGGGGGTTACTACCAATCGAGTGGACTCCATGTTAGTGTCGTCTAGGGAAAGATAGTGATCGGATGCTTACCCCGGGTACTTGAGGTACCGCGGGTCGTGGATGACACGGAAGTTCCTCGGATCTTGTGGGTAAAGTGTGCAACCTTTGCAGAGTGTAAAATTATTCGAATAGCCGTGCCCACGGTCAAGGACAGTTGGGTAACCGCTCTTGGGCTACGTCCACATATTTACAAACCAGTGTGTGTGTGTTTGGATAAGTGGGAAGAACTACTTGGGTCAAGTCAAAGGACTTGACATGATTGAGTTGGGTTGATGCCCACTCCATTTATGTTGATATCTGTAACCTGTCCTCATGGTTAATTGAATTCTCCTGATGCATGTCTTATAAGTTGTTGAACATGTCATTGCACTCAAAACTAGCTTTCTGCAAAAGTTTACCTACACCATGCATAGTTGCATCTTGAACCAAAACTTGGGTTGCTTGCGAGTACATTCAAAGTACTCATTAGCTTGCCACTGGTTATTTTATTGGCCAGGCATGAAAGAACATGATATGAAGAAGAATACTTTGGTGACGAACATGCGAGCTAGGACGCTTCCCAATCAGAATGCCTGTAGGGTTAAGGCAGATGGCATGGGTCCAAGTTATCAATGAAGATTTCCGTTGTGATGTTATACTCAAGTCTTGACCATAATGGTCATAATTTATGTAGGACGGTATGTATGGATGTAAGACTCTTGTTATTTTGCTTCTGTGTGTTCAGTGAGCATTGATCTCTGGGATCACTGTACACGTGCATTCGGTGATCACGACTTATGGGTCGGGGTCCCCATAGAGCTGGTATCAGAGCCATCCTGACTGTAGGAAGCCTTAGTTAGCATGGTCGTTAGTTAGGGTAAAACTATTTCCAAAACTACTACTAGTTTTCAAAACTATCTATACTTCTCTTCCCTTCTCAGTTTTTCGAAAACTAAGGTATACTTTCCTTATTGATCTCTTCCCCATCAAAATCTTTGGTCGCTAGAACCCTTATGCCCCTGACCACTGGATTCCTTGTAATCCTCGTGGATAATCTAGAAGGAAGATGCCTTGCCAGACATTCACCCACATCTCCTGAACACAAGATTGGCAACATCACAACAAGACGATACCAACAGAAGATACATCCTCGAGGGATGAGGACCTGAAGACCCAGGAGATGGTGACACCCTTGACACTGCCCCAAGATGATACAACCTTAGCCTGCGACCATCAGGGCATAGGATATGCAAGATCATGATATAGATCGCTAATAGGGTAACCCTGTCACTACCGTTGTTGTATCGGCGACCACCGGTGGATGAGAACCTAGCCATTTGGTCCGCCTCACTATAGTGAGCAGGAAAACGGTTCTCTTCATCCCCCGCTCTCGGTGACGATATTGTCAACAATGTGTCTGACGGATTGGACCTCTATTATGCCTTGTTAATGTCATTGCATAAAGGATGGCCACCTAGAACCGCCGACACCTTAAAAAGGCAAAAGCGATCATCATGATTAAGAGGACAAGAGAAGACCAAGTCAATGCCAGCTACGAGGAGCCACCTTCACCCCATCATCTCATCAGGCGAGAAGTGTTGAAGATTCTTCAGGCCAACCCGGATCATTTCATCAAACAACTACAAAAGACATAGCAACACCTGAGGAAAAACCCAAAAGACTGCATGAGGCACGAAGTAAAGCGCGACTACTTAGTCCGAGAACCCCTAGGGTAGGATGAGTCGTGTACCCCCTATGCGGAGTCGAGTCAGTATGATGGTTCGAATAGAACCATGATTGTGTGTTGCTTGTTTTTATTTGTTTGTGTTTTGATATAAGTCGCACTTTTTCCCTAGGCAACAAGTACGTGACTATATCACCTTACTTATCTTAATGCCTGTGTTTGGCCCTTTCGGCACTTGTTGTTTGCACTTGCACTATAGAACCCCCTTTAGGCATCACCCTCCTCTATGCTACTTTTCCCTCTCATCTCTCTATCCTCAACTGAAGACTGGCAAGACAAGGTACACCAAGGATTCTACTTCGACAACCAACTAGCAATAAAGACTTCTACTACAATCTCCACGACCAAGTGCAACCCCGTAGAATTATGTTTAACCCTCAAGATTAGAGACCCATTCCTAGACCCTTCAAGACTTCATAAGATACCCCAGCTCGAATCCTTAACCATGTGCTTAACCCACAGAATTGCAAGAGAACCTGTTAAGCCTCCGTAACCTTGCTTATCACTGGGTTCATTATGGAACTAGTGGACATAGTGAACGGGCACATTATCATCCTAAGATAGCACCAAAACTGACGATGCCATAGGGAAGACCAATTTGAGGATATAGGAACAGAGGACAAATGACTTGATGAGTTTATATCAATGACTTTGAGGAATCATCTGAGACTATTTGGTGGATTATGAGGCTTTCATGTTGGTAGGTGAACTCGGTGGGATCATGTTAATATGGCAGCATAGCTTTCATTACCCCTGAGTAAATTGGATTTAGCGGGACAATTAAGACCGCAAGCTGAAATTCTTGGAAGCATGAGGATTAGACTTAGCCAAGGGATATTGATAGTAGATAGTTGACATTACGATAATAACTTGAGGGAAACATGTAGGAATTCTCGTTGGACATGAGATTTGGATTTAAATAGGTGATCCTAGTGGAATAGATGCTGAGTGAGTCTACATGGTTCGGAGTGAATTGGATTTAGACTGATGATCTCGATCATGATACCATGTTTCTTGGAGGACAATAAACTAGGAGATTGGATTATTTGTCGGAGTTGATTTAAGGATCTATATAAGCATGACCTTGGGGTTTACTTGACCGTGATGATGGAAATTGGTGGATTTACTACAGTAGAGATAGCCTTTTCAAGTATATGAGGATTATAGGACATTAGAAGATCATGTGGAACACCATAAACATTAGATTTGTAGAATTAATGGATTGTGTAGTGGTTGATGGAAGTTAATGGGCTGTTGGAGTTGATTCATAGGAAGGAAACAAGATCTTGGAGTGGCTTACGACGTGTTTCCTTAGGATAGAGGTGCTTTATCTTAGACCTTGGAAGAATAGGCTGAGCACTTGGATTATCATGTTTAACTCCATCTTGGAAGCTTGTATACCCATGGATTTTTAGGGGTAGCCATACATATGAGTTTGGGGATCGTAGACATATATGATTTTGTTAGACCTACTCTCGAGAGCCATGAGGATATGAATCACATGAGTGATGATTGGAGTTGACCTATATGTAATGATGCTATCAGTGATATGATGTGATTTGTTTAAAGGACTGGATAGAACAATTGGCATCTCAGAAACTGTGCCCAAGGATAAGATGATAAACGTTCACTCGCACACTAGATCCTTGAAACCCTTAAGCCCTACCAAGCTACAACATGGTCGGATCATAACTTTGGGTCTTGACTCTAGATCGAAAACACCTTGGCCCACACTCAACCGTTACCACCACCAATGCCCCAGCCTACCTTATGTACCCCATGAACAGAAACTTCATGGAGTACTTGGTCACGTTGGTTGTCACTTTTACTTGGTGACCTACTCGTCTAACTGAAGATGGAAGAAGAATCGTTCAGCTGGTTAAGGAACATCTGAAGATCGCCATGTCAAGGAGGAAGAACTATACCAACCACTACCGTCAAGAAGTGAACTTCCTCGTCGAACACCATGCGTATATGCAAACCACTCCTCTCTAAGGAACCAAGCATTTCCATGACAAGGAAACCCACACCAAGATTCATCGGCCCCCTTCGAGATCACTCCAAGATTTAACAACCCCCTCTGAGATCACTACGAGACGAAGAGAAGACAGTTACCAGATAGAGTTTCCACCTAAGTTACCTGATGTGCACAATGCTTTCCATGCATCACAACCCCGGAAGTGTTTCCAACTTCCTAACTTGCCCGATCTCTACGAGGGCATTAACCACCAAGCCATCGACCCCTAGACCAATCTAACCTACCGCGAGCTACCCATTAGCAACCTGGATCAAGAGGAGTGTCATACACGAAGCCACACCATCAAGTACTTCAAGCTCAATGGAGCACTACACGGAAACAGAAGCAACATGAGGACTTGAAGACTACCCCAGATCCAAGTTTCTGTATCCCTTTCCGCGCCTAGTTTGGGAATCTCAGGGACGAGATTCTTGTAAGGGGGGTAGGTCTGTCAGACCCTGATTTTCATGCCACTACACTAAAGCTAACAATCATGATAAAATGTGGTTTGACAAAAACTTTTGAGTGTTTTGGACCTTGCCTTGATTGGTTTTTGTCTCCTGTTTGCAAGTGCTCTAAAATTCAAATAAATCCTCCAACTCCTATACTTAATCTCCTTGCTCCAAACTCTTGAACCAATGATCATGCCATGTGTACATAAAAATAATTTCTTAAAAAAATAATTTGGCCAAATAGTATTTAAAAAAATTAGTTTTCCATAAACCCCTGAATTGAGGTTTGCACTGCAAGTACTTAATTAAGGGCAGTAAAAATCTTTCCAAAAATATATTTGACTCCTATTAGATATAGGATACCCATAAAACACAAAAATATAATTTTAAAATTTATTTTCCTATTTTATTTAAAGGCTTTTTCTTAAGGCCGGAAATGGTCTTAAATAGGTTTAAATTATTTTAAAGCTTGAAAAAAATATTTGAGAAAAATCAGGGAAACTCAGTGGACATATATTGTCCATATATATGAGTTTCAACACATGGTCATGTTCAAAATATTGGACAAAACCTCCCAAAACCATTTCTGCCCATTTCAAGGATTTGAAATATTTCTACAGGAAATATTTTCATAAAAATCCAAGAAAATTCTATCATGTCACATATGACATATTTGATGATCTAACAAAGCCTCATGCCTTCAAGATCAAGAAAACATCATCAAACCCCCTCAAAACCCTTTCTGTCCAGAACCAAATTTGAACAACTCTACATTGCCAAGTGTGTCCTTTTGATCTGAATTTTTTGTGTACATGTTCAAATCCTCAAATGATGACACTACACCAAGTGGTGCATCAAGGAGAATATATTTGCATGACTAAATCTTGGTAAAGCCATTTCTTCTGATTTCTAGGGTTTACCAAAGTTACATTGGAAACTTTCTTCAAATGGACTCAAACTTGGTGCTCAACCTCAATTTTGTGTGACACTTGATCCTGTTAATTCTCATGTCAAGTGGAGTTAATTTTCTTGACCAAATTTGCATCAAACACCTTCTGTCACTTTTCAAAAATCACCATTTTGACCACTTACACTATTCTCCTTGAGCTCAACTTTTTACCATCGCTCCTCCTAGTCCTCTCCTACCTCCAATAACTCTCCCCTGGCCATTTCTCAATGATTGAGGGGTAAAATACCCCCATTTACCTCCTTGGACAGCCCCTCTCTCCCTCTTCTTCTACCTCTCTCCTCTCCTACTGGCTCCCCAGGGCATCCAAGGCCACAGACCACTTCTTTACTTCCCCCTAGAGCTACCAGACACCTTTGGACGCGCCCACATTGCATAGAAAATGGCCATGCTGGCCATTTGGGCGCTCTGCAGCACGCTACAGTGCGCTCCCGCACTGTGCCGCCCCCTGCCAACTGCCTCCGGCCACCTCGGGCCTTCCCAGCGTGTCTCACGAGGCCGCCTCGGCGTATGGGACACGACAAGCTGCCGGCCCCCTCCTAAACCTCTCTCCTCTCCTCTCCACGACCTCACCCGAGCGCGTCCGTGGACGCTGCCCATGGTGCTCCGCGGCCACGCCCATTTAAGCCACCCCGACTCTTTCTCTCGCCTCGGTTCAAACCTCCTCTCTCCCGTGCACCTCTCAGAAACCCCCTCATCCTCCCTCGTGCCCTCCTGCCCTCTCCATGGCCACCATGTTCGCTGTCGGCGTCCACTTTGCTCCGGCGAACCAGAGCCCCTCCCCCTCTCCTTCGACCTCCAGGAGAGCCTCCGCTAGGCTACGGAGCTTCCCCGCTCCTCTCCGCCTCGTCCCGTGCCTCGTGGTGCCGGTGCCGCCAATGCCTGATGGGGCCGTCCGCCACGACCGTCGCCAGATGCGCTCCGGCCATCCCCTGCCGTCTCCGAGGGCTTCCCCTGACGCGCCTCTCCCCGCAGGTCAGTGACCCCGCCGGCCGGCCACGTCATTTAAGTGGAGACGGGCCAGCCGTTCTACACTTCCCTTCGGCAAAAGCGTCACCTAGGAATAGGCCTTCAGCGTGGCCTCCCATCGGGTGTCTACGAGGAGCTGGGCCAGGCCCAGTGCGCTGCCCGGCTAAATTACGCTCAGCGCGTGAGATTAGGTATAAACCCTTTTTCTCATTTTCTTTATCCAGTGAACTTCAAAAATCTCTAAACAACTCAAATAGTGTCCAAATTTGATGATTCAAATTTCTTATGACTCCATAAATCATGATCTTTCACATGGTGCTATTTGCACGTTTTTTCAGAAGTATTTCCTTCACAAATATTTATCAAATCCTATTTTTCCTATTTCTGTGATGAACTTTAGAAAATCACAGAGAGCTCAAATTTGATCCAAATGCCATGATCCAAGTTTGTAGATACATCTAATTTCATAACTTAGGTTATGAACATTTTTAATACTTTATGTACTCCACAAATTAATGAGCTATTTTTCATATTTGTCAACTTTGCAAATTCATAGGTAATTCATTTTAACTCCAAATCCAATGAAACCAACTCCTAGATGTTTCTAAAATCACGATTTGTTAAATGGGTGCCTTTGCTCATTTTTCAAAAAAATATTTCTGTACACTTCTTGCAAATCCATAAACCCCTTGATTCCATCATATCAAAATGTTTAGAAATATCCACTGACCCAATTCCAATGAAACCACTCTAGTTATTTTTCATATAACCAGAGATGTCCTAGAAAAGTCAAATTAATATTTTTAGAGCACTTTTATTTTCTGCCTTGTTGTGTTGCTTATTACGGATGCTTTCGACGATAGTTGACGAAGTAGACGAAATGCTCGGAGTTGGACCAGAGATATTTGAAGACCTCGAAGACTTTATTAAAACAGGCAAGCAGCCCTTTGACCATGTCTATGAAACCCTTTTTATGCATGTCATATAGCACCATATTGTTGTTGCAACGGAATCATGATGAGGTGGTAACCACTTTGATGGTTTGCCACCGTTACTTCCTCGTTGATACTTGCATGGTGCATGACCCTACCTCCTTATGAGGGTTATGCCGGTGGGAGTAGATAGGATGCTAAAGTTGTTGCTACGCAAAAAGGGACGGGAATATGAACGGTGATGGAGACAAAGTATTTTCAAATGACTTTCCGAAAACCCCGTCGGGTGCCACTTATGCCCGAGGGAGATAATGAGATGGGTAACCGCTTGATGACGAAGTGGTGAATCGAGGCAAGTGTGTGTGTTGCTTTCAAAAACGGATTGGTTTAAGTTGCGACCGTTATTCCAACCTTACATGCGCAACCACTCTACCCTTATATGGGAAAGGGCATTATTGATTACCTAGGCCTATACTAGCTTGGAGCCCGCATTACTAGTGACGGGGGAGAGTTGGTGCTCTCTCTCGGAATGGGGTCGTGCCAGGTAGGCGGCCAAGAACATTTTTATGGGGCACCGGACACACCGTTGGTACCTCGTGCCAGTGGTATGTGATGAATATGGGAGCGAGGCTCCACAATTTTAAGTTGTGAAATGTTGGGCACGGGGGTTACTACCAATCGAGTGGACTCCATGTTAGTGTCGTATAGGGAAATATAGTGATCGGGTGCTTACCCCGGGTACTTGAGGTACCGCGGGTCGTGGATGACACGGAAGTTCCTCGGATCTTGTGGGCAAAGTGTGCAACCTTTGCAGAGTGTAAAATTATTCGAATAGCCGTGCCCACGGTCAAGGACAGTTGGGTAACCGCTCTTGGGCTACGTCCACATTTTACAAACCAGTGTGTGTGTGTTTGGATAAGTGGGAAGAACTACTTGGGTCAAGTCAAAGGACTTGACATGATTGAGTTGGGTCGATGCCCACTCCATTTATGTTGATATCTGTAACCTGTCCTCATGTTTAATTGAATTCTCCTGATGCATGTCTTACAAGTTTTTGAACATGTCATTGCACTCAAAACTAGCTTTCTGCAAAAGTTTACCTATACCATGCATTGTTGCATCTTGAACCAAAACTTGGGTTGCTTGCGAGTACATTCAAAGTACTCATTGGCTTGCCACTGGTTATTTTATTGGTCAGGCATGAAAGAACATGATATGAAGAAGAATACTTCGGTGACGAACATGCGAGCTAGGACGCTTCCCAGTCAGAATGCCTGTAGGGTTAAGGCAGATGGCATGGGTCCAAGTTATCGACGAAGATTTCCGCTGCGATGTTATACTCAAGACTTGACCATAATGGTCATAATTTATGTAAGACGGTATGTATGGATGTAAGACTCTTGTTATTCATCTTCTGTGTGTTCAGTGAGCATTGATCTCTGGGATCACTGTACACGTGCATTCGGTGATCACGACTTATGGGTCGGGGTCCCCACATGACTGATCGTGAGCTTCTCCTCAGTCTTCACCAGAAGGTTGATTGCAATCACAAATGGGTCAAGCATCAGTTTGGTTCAATTCTTCACAACATGACTGCTGCCCACAATGCAGTAAAGAAAAACCATTACTACCTCAATGAAACCTTCAACCGCACCTGGGCTGTTCTGTCTCACATTTATAGCGAAGAAGATCTGAAGAAAATGGGTCTTGTCGTGGATTTGTCATGGCAGATGTCCTTAGTGTGAGGACTTAGTCGCGAGGCCAACGCATCTATGTGGTAGCTTGAGAGGGGTTGGGCGGAATCGAGAGACGCAACATAAGACAAGGATTTAGACAGCTTCGGGCCTCGGGAAACATCATCCCGTAGTAACCCTACATGCTGTTTGTGGCTAGGTCTCATTATGATCTTGAGGGAGTCGCCGGTAAGCCGGCTCTTTGTGTCTAGCCCTAGAGATTGTTTCTTCTTGCTTGTCCCTCTTTGGGGAGCCCTGTCCCTCCTTATATAAGTTGAAGGGGCGGCTTACATGTAGAGTCCTAGTTGGATTAGAACTAACTTATTCTCTATTACAAGTCGGATACAAGTACATGTCTTGCTTCCTCGTAAAGGAAATATTCCTCATGCCTTCCATCTTAAGCCGACCCACCATAACATGAGCCGGCCTTCTGGGCCTTGGGCCTAGTCTTCTATCTGACCCGCCATTAGGGCCATCCCTGAGTCGCCAGGCTCGTGAGGGGCCACTCCGGCGGGTTACCAATGAAAACGCCATGCCCGGTCGGGTCATACTTCCGGTCGGGTCATACCGCGGGGTATTTCCCCGACATTAGCCCCCAGTTTAATTTGGATTTATCCATGTTAAACTGATCATGTAAAATAAACACAAGAACAAACTTGATAGGTTGTGCTCCGGGTTAAATATTGTCCTGAACCGGCACCTGATCATCTTTAAGTCATTGTCGTTTCCTCCTGGATGCATACTCAAGATCTTATAGCAAATCTCTTTTAACGGATATGTCCAAACCTTGCCAATGCAAAAAATCCAGGCACTTCTTCTAAAAAGTCCGGGTCAATAGGCCAGCTTCATAACCAATTTGCTGACATTGGCTCTTATAGAGAAATATTATAAGAAATAATCCAATTGAGTCGGCCTTCAATGCTCTGACCTAACAAAAATATTGGTCTTGAAATATTCAACTGATATTCAGCCGGCTTAAAGATGTAGATCTTGCCGATTTATGATTTGCCAAAATTGTCAGGTTATAAATAAATGATGTCAGGTCATGATTGTTGCAGACACCAGGTTAATCTGGTCTACTCCAAATTGAGAATTTGAAGATTTTTTCTCCCTTATATGCATATCACCTGTAGCCCCCAAGTGCCGGGTTGTCATACTTGTAGCAACCTGGGACTTGTAATTGCCTTATGCTCATGAAAACTTCAACCAATGTAGCCCCCAAGGGCTGGGTCATTATGCAATAATGAGCAGGGACTTTGTAGATATAACCTTGTAAACTTGAACAACAACGTGTAGCCCCCAAGGGCCGGCTTAGTAAGATAATATTGAGCTGGGACTTTGTATATAATTTACTGATAATGACATCATATAATATAATCTCCACCATGGGGCTTGAACCCACGTCCACAAGGTTAAGAGCTTTGTACTCTACCAACTGAATAGTGGATCGTTCAATATAATAGATTAATGCTTGTGTACCTTGAATTTTTGACAGGAGCAATTGGTAGCCCCCAAGGGTCGGCTCATTACAATCTGATGAGTTGGGTCTTCAATAAGTTGAACAAAAAATGACTTTACATTAGCCCCCAAGTGCAATGGTGCATGCGGGCAGTGACATGGGACTTGCATATTTGATGTAATTTCAATTTAAATAATGTAGCCCCCAAGTGCCGGGTCGTAAGCCTACAACGACTCGGGACTATTCCTTCCATTGTAGAATAAATCATATCCATTGATAAAATAATAGTCATTGCGCCAAAGCGACTTTGAATACCTCATATGTTGATAAGTAAATCCGGAGTTTAATTACCCGGCGGCTCTTGGCCGATGGCGATTTAATATGCCTCCATTATAAGCCGGAATTTTTGTAACCCAACGGCTTATAGCCTTTGAAAAAATTCGGAATGGATAACCCTTTTGAAGCATCAATTTTGATGATGAACTTGAACTTAATCATTTATACAAGTCATAGTTCTGCGAATCCTGCACAGAGTTTAAACAACATACGCCCTGGCGACTTAACGTCAAAATCCAGGGCCGGCTTAACATAATCATGTATAAACAATATCATACCGGTGATATTGAATCATACTGCCGGCTTATGATACTTGTGCAGTAAGGGTGATAACCCAATCTTTAGAAGCAAAAACTTCGAAATGTTTATGATTGTCATATATTGGCGACTTATCGTCCAAAGTCAAGCCGAGTTAAATAGAAGTTACTCATATATGCTTCAGATATGATCAAAAAAGTCTCAAGACAAAATCCAAAAAATTGTTCGCAAAAAGAGACTTCAATTTTTTTAGGCTTCTGATTCGAATACGATCAGAAAACCGTTCCAAAGGGGTTAAGCTAAGATTCGAATGCGATCATATAGCCCCCAGTGGCTTTGGCGTTGCCGATCAAGAGGGTACCGACAGCTATGTTCTCTTTGGTTCGAATATGACCTATGTTTGAATAGGAAGCCCCCAAATGACCTTGAGAGTTGTTTAACGATGTTGATTCGAATACGATCCACATCGGACCCAAAGGGGTTGAGCTATGATTCGAATACGATCAAGAAGCCCCCTAGTGAGTTTGGCATTGTGCCAATCAAGAGGGTACCGACAGCTATGTTCTCTTTGGTTCGAATATGACCTATGTTTGAACAGGAAGCCCCCAAATGACCTTGAGAGTTTTGGTATTGCGCTCATCAAGAGGGTACCGACAGCTATGCTCGATGAGCAGGAAGCCCCCAAGTGACCATAATAAGATAAGCCGTAAGGCAGGATACCCATGTTTGAACCGCGCATCATGGCAGCAGGCTCTTTTTGGCACCCTTTAATCTTTCTGAGAACTCGAACTTGCGAGAGATTAATTCTTTTTGAATCGGAAATTTAAACCGGATTTGAAAGCTTCAAAACTTTGTGGGATACAAATTGTCCTTGAACTGGATTTTGAACCAGAATCCTTATTTTGAGCCGGAAATCTTCTGGCGACCTTTAAATTTTCATCGATCTAGCAACAATCTCTGGGGCCGGGTTATTTTTCCCTTCAATGACCCGGAGTTCTTGAATTCATTGAAACCGGCTAACTTTGCCAAGTCATACCATTGTAGCCCCCGAGTCTCAAGACGACTCGAGGAGTTGACTTGAGATTCTCCATTTTGACCATAGCAGAAGGTGTATATCATTGGCGTTAATAGTGCGATGTGAATCCACAAAAGGTTGAGGTGACTGCGGTGGGTTATAAATCATCTCGTATGAGCCGTGTCAGCAACTCGGCCAATGGTTCCTTCCAACTGGTTGTTTGAAGTTAACCAAACCGTAGTGGCAGCGACTTGTGCACCTACCCATTCAGCCATCCAGTGCAGACGGCGGCCGATAAGACATGACAACTTGCCTCCAATTTGTTGGAAGAAAAACCGGGCTACCCAAGCAGTGACTTGCTCATACTCAATAAACAGCTCATGCAGACAGGTGCAGCCCGGTGTGTTGATGTAGACCAGGCCGCGAGAGACGGACGGTAAAGACAACCGCAATATCTGAGGCGGCACAGACAGATGAACCGGCCGTGGCGTTGTAAGCCGGTGCGGACGGGCAAGTTGTCCTCCTTGTTGTAAGCCGACATGGTCGCCAGAGACGGCCACGGCGGTGTAAGCCGGCGCGGTCGCAAGAGACGGCCACGGCGTTGTAAGCCGGTGCGGGAGTCCATTGAGTAATGACGACCACTTGTGCCAAAAAGATGTTGGCGTGCCTCCAACTTCGCGGTATAATCTCACTTTTTGTCATAAATAATTGCTCTGCATAAACAATATTGTAGACCATGGCAAAGATAAACTTGTTCTTTGACAAAAACCACATGTGCTAATAAAACAAACTTGGATGGATATCACCTGATTTGTTTGGACAACGGATGATCCGTTTATCGCGATAGAAGTGGCTCAGGCAGACCAGCGACTTAATATAACCCCGACGAGTCAAAGCGGCAAGGGCGGCTCAACGCGCTCCGGCGGGTTGACGTAGATTAAGCTGCACAAGCGGCGACTTGCGCACACATGTTTCATCAATAAGCGGGCGCAGACGCCGGTGCGTGATGGTGCTGACGTACACTTCATAGGCACAACATGGCACCACCTTTGCTGCACATAAAAATATACAGACCAAAGTAATTGTTCTTTGATAAAAACAATATATTTAATAAAATAAACTTGAATGGATATCACCTGGCATTTTTTGTCAGACAGACAGAGACGGAGCAGACCAAGTTTCAACACGCAGATAAATCCACAGTTGAAATTATGGACAACATCCAGCAACCCAGTGCTAGATCAAATTGTCTGGCATCTTTGAGGTGACTCTGGGTAGATTTTATCTCCTCATTGCTTTAAGTGTCAAAATAATAACAACACCCTGCCCGTCCTTTCCTTCTTTGTCTTTTTCTTATTTCACATGGGGTGAACTTGCACGTTCATAGAACGTCTTGATTGAAGTACCATCGAGGTGGTGGTTTTGAACCATTAGGTCCAGCGTTGGCTGTATGCTGTGCTGCAAAGGAAACGATGGTGAAGGCGGCCCGCGGCACGGCAGTCAGGCCGGGTCAAGGACGGCCGCAGGAGGCGGTGGGTCAAAAACCGAACAGCGACTTGCGGTGCAGGAAACGACAGCGGAGGCCGGCCAAGAAAACACCGCGATGATGTCTGCTCAAGGTGAGCAGTGGCGACTTGAGGCGGGTCCCTGGCCGTAGTGGCGGCTCAAGGTGACTCGCCGGCGGAGGTCGGCGAGGCAGGGCCGACTTGCGGTAGGGGCAGCCCAGCGCAGCGGCTCAGAGCAGATGCTCAACGGCGCGACAGTGAAGGTGAGGCCGGTGAAGGCGGCGGCTCTCATCACGTCGACTCGAGGAAAAACGAGGCCTAGGCGGAGACGGGGCGGCTCAAGCCTGGCGCAGAAATAGAGAGGCACCCGCGAGGCGAGGCCGCGGCAGGGGCGGCAAGCCGGCGCGGCAGCTCGGCCACCCGGCGGTGAAGGCAGCACAGGTGAAGTGAGGCCACGTCCGGACGCGGTGGCGAGATTTCCACGCGACGGTGGTTCAATGTCGAGCAAGCAATGGCCGTTTGGTTGCGAGGCTGCGCAAGTAGTGATAGCAGAGTTCGGATCATGGTTGAGTTGACCCGCCCCCATGGAAACAGAGGCGATCATCTTGTTTCTGGCATCACATGGGCAGGCTGGATGCTTCATATTTTCTTTCCTAATCATGCCTTGAGGCACGTGTTATGCACTCATACTAATTGGAGCCTTGCCATGACTAGCGTACTAGTAGTATTGTTAGCTGTCATAATGTAGTCTTGTCTGATGATTTTGACTGACGTTTGATCTCCTCCTCATCGCCTCTGACTCGGACAACTGTTCTTGGAGCACCACAGCAACTCGGGATAACCAAAAAGATAAACGCGGCGGAAATATTGTTAGCGATCTCACCCAAAACCGAGCCGGCTTAGTATTGACGGACCACTAGTAGCTTGCTCGACATCCGTGCCATATAAAATAATTCCTTCGTTTCGGAGTTTTGGGTCCTTGCGTTGCGTGGAAGGCTCAGCTTTTGGTTGATTGAGGCCTTCGCATTGGTATTAGTACTTCCATGCGTGAACAGGCTGCCACTAGTTGATGTGATGCTGCAGTTTTGGATGATCTACGCAAGTACTTATGAATTGCTGCCGTCTCAATGGATCGTGTCGGGAGCTGTAGCATAAAATTTTGATGTGTCCTCGGATTGACAGATCGCCAGAGACGCTTGCGGCAACGCACAAGCCGTAACCCTAGTTTCCTCTGAATTTTAATTTTGTACTCGTTGTTCCAACTGCTTGCTGATGATATAGATCTTCTGCGCCGACTCTTTTTTATCCGGCTCATCACGAGCTTCTCGATCCCTGAAGAGATCCCTCCAAGAACTCAACACCACCGTGCGCGAGCCCCATGGTGGGCGCCAGGAATTGTCACGGCAGATGTTCTTAGTGTGAGGACTTAGTCGCGAGGCCAACGCATCTATGTGGTAGCTTGAGAGGGGTTGGGCGGAATCGAGAGACGCAACATAAGACAAGGATTTAGATAGCTTCGTGTCCTGGGAAACATCATCCGGTAATAACCCTACATGTTGTTTGTGGCTAGGTCTTATTATGATCATGAGGGAGTCGTCGGTACGCCGGCTCTTTGTATCTAGCCCTAGAGATTGTTTCTTCTTGCTTGTCCCTCTTTGGGGAGCCCTGCCCCTCCTTATATAAGTTGAAGGGGCGGCTTGCATGTAGAGTCCTAATTGGATTAGAACTAACTTATTCTCTATTACAAGTCGGATACAAGTACATGTCTTGCTTCCTCGTAAAGGAAATATTCCTCATACCTTCCATCTTAAGCCGACCCACCATAACATGAGCCGGCCCACCATAACATGACCTCATGCCTTCCTCGTATATCCCCGACAGGTCTCAAGGAAGATTTGACTGGTCTGCTCCTCCACCGAAGAAATACAAGAAGGTCAAGGTTCCTTCCTTGGTGGCCAGCTCGTATTCTTCATCGCGCGACACCGACGAGACTTGGCGCTCCTCCATCACCATGATATTCTTCAGGGGCGTTAGTCCTCATTTTCAACCCTTTTGGTCATTGGATGACAAAGGAGGAGAAATTTGAGTTAGTCTTCAAGCGGGTCTATCTATATGGGCGTTTTTTTCTATGTTACAACTCTCGTTCTTCTGATGACTTTGCTGGATCGAGTTGTAAAGTTAAAATCTATGGTGGTCTGATGCTTTTGCTGTGATTTTCTGCATGCTTATTCCTTACTAATGTTAATGCACGCATGCTGAATTACATCAATCACCATATTTCATCATGCATTTCAAATTCTTCATATTATATGTCAAATGCGTGTATGAATTACAAGATATAGGGGGAGATCTCCATGATTCTATTCTTCAAGTGTGCATTGCTTCAAAAGCAAATTCCTCACTATGCACATCTTCAGGGGGAGTTCTTCTATATCTTGCAATCAAATTCCTCAATTTCAGTATTTACACTTCATATGTTTATCCCCGTTGAAAACATAACCTATATTGTCATCAATCACCAAAAAGGGGAGATTGTAAGTGCATCTAGTGCATCTTAGTGATTTTGGTGTATTGAAAACTTATAGGTTAAGGGACTAATATGTTTTTAAGCGTACATAGGTCTATAAGTCTATGAGGAGTTTGATATTTACAGAGAAAGTCGACCCCTAAAAATGAAGTTCTTCGACTGAAGACTTTGGATTTCTGAAGACTTTCTGAAGACTTTGACAGTGAAGAAATTGGTGTGACCTTGAAGACTTGGTATTCATTCGAGGAACATGAAGTGTGAAGACTTTTGTTTTCGTAGTTTCATATTCTCTTTCTTGAGTCATAGGAAACACCGTACTGTTAAAGGAGGGTCGAGGAAATACTAAGGAAAAATTTCCATGTGATGCTCAACTCAAAATCCTACACCTACCAATCCCTTAGAGTGAAGCCATTGGAAATCTCATACAGTTCAGTCATATTCTTCAGTGACAGAGACGAAGTTCTTCTGGTCTGTGAGGAATTTGTTCTGACTGAGGAGTTAGGAATTCGCCAGTGCAGATTGCCTACACAGTGAGGAACATGATAGCCCTGAGGTATTTGATACTCAAAATTCCGACCGTTGATGTGCCACGCGCCAGCTGTCCCAAAATATCTACCCACCTAACGGTCATATCATTAAAGGGCATTTATGTCTTATCATGTCGGTTTGCTCCCTAGGCTATAAATAGCCGCCCCCTACAACCACTAGCTGGTTGGATGCTCCGAGAGAAACTGACACTTGTCATTGAGAGCATCCCATCCTCCGAGGACTTTGAGCGAAAATCATCAAGTGAGGAAAACCCAAACCCAAACAGCTACAAACCCAGAGTGATTGAGCATCACTGAAGAGATTGATCCTGCGTGGATCCGACGCTTGTTACCTTTGAAGACTGTGCTTCTTCTAGACGGTTAGGCATCAAGGTCTAGAGCATCCAAGAGGAATTGCGAATCACCGAGTGACCGAGTCTGTGAAGATTTGGAAGTCACATGAAGACTTACCATGAGTGATTGGGCGAGGTATGTGTGACCTTAGCTCAAGGAGAATACGGTGAGGACTGTGTGTCCGGGACTGTGTGTCCGGGACTGTGTGTCCTCAGGTTTAAATACCTAGCTGCTTCAACCAGATGTACAACTGAGACAACAGTTGGAACTGGTTTACCAAATCATTGTCTTCACCGAGCTTACTGGTTCTATTTTCTCAACTCTTTCATTTCCTCATAACTGTGTTGTGCTCTTATTCATATCTGTGGTTGAAGACTTTGACTGAAGACTTTCTCAATTTCCTCAGTTCAATTTCTTCAGTCTGTTTGTCTTCATCCCTGTGTTATCCTGTGATTACGTTTTCTGTACTCTGTGTTTGTCTTCATTTCATCATGATGACCATGCTTGTGTTCTGCTATGTTTACTTTTGAGTACTTATTCCACTGCTAGTAGTTCTTCGCTAAGGAATTTCCTCACCCGCAAATTCCTCAGTGAAGAATTCATAAAAATTGCCTATTCACCCCCCTCTAGTCAATATAACGCGCTTTCAGGCGCGCACCGAACGATCAGGCGGATGGGATCAAACAGAGACACATGAGTGCGGGAGGATGGATGGATTGCCTTGCCTTGCCGTTGCTCAGCAGCAACACCATCTCCGCTTGGGAATCCAGCCGGCTACCACCTTGCCCATGTTGACGATCCGGCCGCCGCCGGCCTCGCTACAACAGGCCTATGTCCACAGTGATGACCTTCTTGGTTGTAGATAAAAAGAGCAGGGAGGGATCGACATCAAGGGGACGACAGAAGAGGAGGGTCATCAAGTGGCTCCCTAGGATCTCTGATGCATGCCCGGGCCGGATCATCCCTCCCCCACCATGTCGGCGTGTGCGTCGTGAGGGTGAGGAAGAGATCAGGAGAGAGGCTCATGAACTCAAGATCTCGATGAGACCGAATGAAAGTTTTTTTTAAACAAGACCAAAGGTAAGTTTGCAGAATGGTTTGTGATTTAGGAATACATGGCTTGGGTAAGGAAAGTTAAGATTTGAAAGGAAAGATTAGCAAGGGGATGGATCGGGCTGGGCAGGGCTCTCATGATCATCGATTTGAGTAGAAAAAAAATCGGTGGGCTTTTCTTTCTTTGGAAAAAAATCAGATGGGAGGTGCTCTAGCGTTGAGAAAATTATGGAGGGGGAGGTCCTTCGATCGGTGGTGAGGGGTACGAACAAAAATGAACGACCACCTACGGACTGCTCCTTTATGTGTAGAGATATGTTGTTGTTCTGTATGCAATCACATCACACATGGAACATACTAGTGAAGCTGTCTGTGATGAATTCATCAATCACTAACAATTATATACCAGGACGCGTTTGCCCAAAACACACATGGCTTATAGCAGCAACCGTCTGTGTTATTATCAGTCTTCGCACACATTTCTGATTACAGACATGTTTGTTACGTACCACACACATCTTGTTAAGTTGAACCATTTCTGTTCTCTTGGCTCAACGCAAATAGTTCATCCGAGTGAATTGTATGCCGTATATCGCACACACCTTTGATTTGGCTGGTCATTTGTGTTGTGCTTCCTAATCACAAATAGTTCATCCGAGTAAATTGTATGTCGTATATCACACACACCTTCATCTGGCTGCCCATTTATATTGTTCTACCTCATCGCAAACAGTTCATTGTAGTAAACCATATGCCATGCATCGCACACGCAACTATAATCTGAATCATGTTTGATGTCTCCGCCATCACAAACGTTTTGTATATTTTTGATGGTTTTATTACATCATTTTTTGCGACTAATGCATCACACACAGTTTCGTCGAAGGGTCTCTGATTGGACTGTCGCGTTTGGACCATCCTACAGTAGTGAAGGTTCCATGTATTTCTGATCATTTTTATTTTTTGGGAATTTAAAAGCCATGGCACTCGATGTTTCTGTCCAAGCCATGACACCGATATGTTTCAAAATTCCTTCCAATTTACTGCACTGGCATTAACTCGCACACGAGGACACAAATATGATTTTCCAAACCATAAGGGTTAGCTGTTGCATTTACATGTAGTTCAAATTTGAATTACGATCATTAAATGGCTAGAAAATCACTTAAATGTCTTAAAAGGTCAAATGGCCCCTAAAATTTTCCAAATTTTAACATGAGAGTTGTATTAGTGCATGTTAACGGTAGAAAAAGTTTCAAGGCCATACAGGAAGCTACCACCGGTTTGTCATCAAACATGCATTGTTCTCTCTCGGAACCACGAGTCTTCTCGTGAGATGCTCCAGTTTTGTGAGGGGCGTGTGTCCAAACTTTCGTCAAACTTGCCAAAAAATTTATCCACGGCATCTTGGTGCAATACCATTACATCAAGCAAGGTTCCATGCATTTCTGGTCTTTTTTTTTGGAATTTAAAAGCCATGGCACTCGATGCTTGTGTCCAAGCCATGACACCAATATGTTTCAAAATTCCTTCCAATTTACTGCACAGGGCATTAACTTGCACATGAGGACACAAATATGATTTTCCAAACCATTATGGTTAGTTCTTGCATGTATATGTAGTTCAAATTTGAATTACGATCATTAAATGGCTAGATAATCACTTAAATGCCTTAAAAAGGTCAAATAAACCCTTAAATTTTCCTAATTTTAACATGACAATTAGTGCATGTTATCGGTAGAAAAAGTTTCAAGGCCATAAGAGGAAGCTACCACCGGTTCGTCATCAAACATGTATTGTTCCCTCTCGGAACCACGAGTCTTCTCGTGAGATGCTCCGGTTTGTGAGGGGTGTGTGACTTTCATCAAAGAGGCCATTTTTTTACCACAACATCTTGGTTCCATGTCACCACGTCAAGCAAGGTTTCATGTATTTATGATATTTTTTAATTTTCGAAAATTTAAAGGCCATGGTACTCAATGTTTGTGTCCAAGTCGTGACACCAATATATTTGAAAATTCCTTCCAATTTATTGCACATGGAATTAACTTGCACACAAGGACACAAATATGATTTTCCACCCCATGATGGTTTGTTGTTGCATGTACATGTAGTTCAAATTTGAATTATGACCATTAAATAGCTAGAAACTGACTTAATGTCTTAAAAATGTCAAACAAACCCTTAAATTTTCCAAATTTTAACATGACAATTGTATTAGTACATGTTAATGGTACAAAAATTTCTCGTACATTTAAAACACCATCCGTTGCCAATGTACTCCAATTTCGTCTTTCATAGCTAATACAGAAAATCAACTACATCACACGCTGTTTGTTATAGGGATCGTTTGCGATGATAATTCATGGGTCTATTTATGTCTTCCTCCATAAGTGTCGTCGGCTTCTTCTTCTCAACTGTCGGTCTCCCCCGAATCCAGGAATCCCCATTCCCCAACCCCTTCTTGCAAAGAATGACGCCATGGAGATGCTTCGTGAGGGCCCATACGGTCGCTGCGTCCTCCCCGAGCGCCCCCGCCTCCGCCGAGAGGGCATCTGTGGCAACCGACACGGCAGCTGCAGCTACTATGACGGCGGCTGCAAACGCCGAGAGAGCTTGAGCAGCCGTCCGTGTCGCCCTGGCCTGGGTCGAGGCCATCCACGCCAAGATCGAGGATGCCCATGCCAAGATATTCCAGGCATCCTCAGAATCCATCATGCACCCCACGTCTAAAAAGGCAGTGGAGGCTATGGAGCACCTGCTTCCTCATGAGATCGTCGAGCGGGAGCTGGAGATGCTGGAGGTGGCAAAGATCGAGGAGCGCTGGGAGGAGTCGCGCATAGGTAAGGAGGAGGTAGAGAAGAGCTTGTCTGTCGAGGAATCGGCGGTGGAGTACCAATGCGAGCTCTGCCGCAGCCACTACTACGAGTACTACAACCTTGAGGGCAACACCGAGGATGAGGACGAGGACGATGACACGGTCGACTTCAGCCTGGGGGACACGGAGTCCACCAATGGCGGCATGTCTCAAGGACAAGTCATCAACGTCTCATCTTACACCGGTGAGGCATAGGGTGACGCGTAGGCGGCTTTGTTAAAGTTATGCGTACTTAGGCTTTGTTTATAACGTTGGTATTTTGTTAGAGCAATGTTTAGGTCAACTGGCTCTGTTTGATTATTAAATTTCTTGATTCAGTAAGTGTGGTCTATATGCTATAGGCTCTTTTGTGTACCCAAATTAGCAAGCAATGCTAAATTATGCAATGACGTGGATGAGCGTCGTACCCAGGAAATTTTGACCAAAATTTGAATGCTCAAACTCATCGCATGCATGTAAACCAGAAGAATCGTTTTGCAATGCACACATTTGTTCAAAGTGAATGGTGTCCGGCGGCACCACGCGCAAAGTTTCCCTCCACCTTTCAAAATTTGTTGCTTACCGCCTAAATATCTAACTTTCCCCCCTCCCCACCCTCTTTTCTCCCTAAAGTCACATTTCCCATGTTTCTTCCTTCCTTCCTTCCCAAACTATAGCCGCTTCCTCGCTTGCTTCCTCGCACTCGCCGTCTCGCATCCGACCACCGTGGTTGCCATGGTATTCTTCAATGACCTCTCCAGCGGTTCCTCCTACGATGACGACTCTTTCACCAGCTGGGTATACCTCACTCCTCTCTCTCTCGTGTTATGATTTTGAATAAAGGATTTTAACCCGACGACCGATTTGAGTCATTTCTTCCTCTGGTAGCTCCCTAGGACCATCACTTGCAACGAATGGAGCGGGGTGGCTGAAGATCTTCCTGCTCGTTGTCACCATCATTATCCATGCGTGAAGTTAGTTCCTTTTGAATCCGTGGACAGCGGGAGGAAGTTTTTGGCATGTGCAGAGAAGGTTAGCCCCACTTTCGTTGTTACAAATCATTTGTTAGATGTTATTCAGACACTGTCATTGTGTTATATTATTGTGGATGTGATTAAGACAGTGTCACAATTTCTACCTAGTATCTGAGAATGTTGCCATCTCATCAACGGTGACCTGAGAAAATTATTGGGTACCGTTTCAGCAGTTTGTGCATCCAATTTTGCTCCACACATCCGAGCAGCCAAGCAGTAAAAGACTAAAACTCTATCGCATGAAGGAACTGGGCATCGGGGCAACTAGGTGCTCCAGAGTCCGGTTCCCTGATTTTTTCCTTTGGCATCGGCTCGGTAGTGTAGGGCACGGTGCCAAATGTAGCAACAGTTGTTTTGACACCGGTTTTGGCCTACATAGTGGACGACCTTAGTGTTATTAATTCTATGTTACTAAACTTGTGCATGTACTCACCTGTTAGTATCAATTTGATGTCATCCAAACATTGTCGCTATGTTGTTGCAATTATATTTAGCTTCCTCATAAAATGTTCAATTTGTTATTTATAGTACATGACTAAGAACTTGTAGCATTGTTGCAGTTAGTTATAGCTTGTGATGTTCCTGAATTTGGTTTTTATCTCAATAGCAATTAATTCATTTGCACATTGATCTTTCTGAGAAGATATGTCATAATTAACGTGTTTCTTCAGTTTTTCAAAATATGTATGTGGTGATTTTCTATGTTGCTAGAAACCCATTTCCCTACAATTGTTATTGATTTAGCTTTAAACATTATAGGATGAACATAAGTGTTCTTACCTGGAGTGGGTTGATCAAAGGGGCCACACTATTTAAAGATGTGCCTACCAAAGTTCTGAGCATGCATGAGGAAGAGAATAGAGATGGGCTTAGAGGAAATGTTGTCAATATTGAAGAATATTTCAAGATACGGGAAAAAGGAGAAAGATGGAGAATGTGCTTAGATTATTTTAGTTAGACTTTGCTAAGATGGTGCTAGCGAAAGAGGAGGCACTTTCCCAGTTAGCCAGTGCAAAGCAGGTTGAAAGATCATGGATGTCGCCTAGAGGGGGGGTGAATAGGCGCTTTAAAATAATTACGGATTAGGCTTGAACAAATGCGTAATAAACCTAGCAGTTAATTTGTCAAGCACAAAACCTATAACAACTAGGCTCACCTATGTGCACCAACAACTTATGCTAAGCAAGATAAACACCTAAGTGATAGCAAGATATATGACAAGAAACAATATGGCTATCACAAAGTAAAGTGCATAAGTAAAGGGCTCAGGTAAGAGATAACCGAGGCACGAGGAGACGACGATGTATCCCGAAGTTCACACGCTTGCGGATGCTAATCTCCGTTTAGAGCGCTATGGAGGCACAATGCTCCCCAAGAAGCCACCAGGGCCACTGTAATCTCCTCACGCCCTCGCACAATGCAAGATGTTGTGATTCCACTAAGGGACCCTTGAGGGCAGTCACTGAACCCGTACAAATGGCAACCCTCGAGGGCGGTCACCGAACCCATACACTTTGGCAACCCTTGGGGGCGGTCACCGAAACCCGTCAAATTGCTCGGGGCGATCTCCACAACCTAATTGGAGACCCCGACGCTTGCCCGGAGCTTTATACCACAATGATTGAGCTCCGAACAACACCAACCGTCTAGGGCGCCCAAGCACCTAAGAGGAACAAGCTCAAGGGTACCAAGCACCCAAGAGTAATAAGCTTCTCAACTTGTAACTTCCACGTATCACCGTGGAGAACTCAAACCTATGCACCAAATGCAATGGCAAGGGCACACGGAGTGCCCAAGTCCTTCTCTCCCAAATCCCACCAAAGCAACTAATGTTAGGGAGGAAAATGAGAGGAACAACAAGAAGGAGAACACCAAGAACTCCAAGATCTAGATCCAAGGGGTTCTGCTCACATAGAGGAGAAAGTGATTGGTGGAAATGTGGATCTAGATCTCCTCTCTCTTTTCCCCCCAAAACTAGCAAGAATCCATGGAGGGATTGAGAGATAGCAAGCTCGAAGAAGGTCAACAATGGCGGAAGAACACGAGCTCAAAGGATAAGGTTCATTGGGGAAGGAGATCCCCTTTTATAGGTGGGAAAAAATCCAACCATTATGCTCACAGCCCGCACCGAGCGGTACTACCGCTCGACCTCACGGTACTACCGCTCGACCTCACGGTACTACCGCTAGGGGTAGTGGTACTACCTCAAAGGGTAGTGGTACTACTGCTTGCGAGCGGTACTAAAAATACATCTGTGCCTACCACCGCTGGACTTGTCATGATTTTTTGGTCCGGAGCGGTACTACCGCTGTAGAAGCCGCGGTAGTACCACTCTGGAGCGGTAGTAAAAAATTACATCCGCTCCTGTCTGCGGTAGTACCGCTGCAGCCTTTTCAGAACACCAAAACTGCCATAACTTCTGCAAACGAACTCCAAATTCCACGAAACCAAGTTTGTTGGAAAGCTAGCAACAAGGGCTAACACAATCTTGATAGAAATATCAATAAGAAGCAAATTATAAAAGTCCCATGAGAAAATGGTGAGAACCCTTCCTCGAAAAAGACTGGTAAAACCTCCAACACAGAAAACGCGATAGAAGAAGCATATGAAATCCGTTTTTGATGAACTAGAGCTTGTCACGAAGATAACCACAAGCTCTAAAACCTCAAAAGAAAATAAAAATAAGAATAAAGAAAGATGATGCAAGAATGCAATGGTTTGAGCTCTCGACGAATGATACGATCAAGCTACTCACTTGAGAGCCCCCCTTGATAGTACAACTATCGATCCTATAACCCGGTCTCCAAACTACCACCATGAGACCGGAAAAAAGTAGAAAACCTATCAAGGGCAAACCTTTGCCTTGCACATGATCCACTTGAGATAGATGATGATGATCTTGTCCTCCTCAAGATGGACCACATTTCCTGATTGCGTTGGGTCGATGAAGACTAGATGATTGCTCCCCCATACTCCACCATGGGTGAGCCACTCCTCGGCACATCTTCACAAGTCCATTGACACAACAATGGACGGCAAGCTTCAAGCACTTGATCTCTTCGTCATGCTCCACTTGAGCTTGCACACGGCAATCTTGATGATGATCACCACTTGATGTCATCCTCTCCATGGGTTGAGTGATATCTTCCTCTTGACCCAAGCCCATGAACACGTACCTAACCCCACATAGAACTCTCACATAGACCATGAGTTAGTACACAAAGCACAGTGGACAATGCTGACCATACCATGGGATCACTTGATCCCTCTCGGTACATCTTCTAGGCTTTGTGAGTTGATCAACTTGATTCACTCTTGACTTAGTCTTGATCAACCTTGAATCTTTCCGACTCTCTTCATTTGGATGATGTCTTGAAGGTAAACATGAATGATCACACAATCTTCTTCCTCAAGACATGCTT
Source organism: Aegilops umbellulata (assembly GCA_032464435.1). Taxonomy (NCBI): domain Eukaryota; kingdom Viridiplantae; phylum Streptophyta; class Magnoliopsida; order Poales; family Poaceae; genus Aegilops; species Aegilops umbellulata. The sequence goes on along the minus strand of CP136056.1, from coordinate 211,775,904 downwards.
GCAATAAGCTCAACACTCACATGACCAATCTTTAGATAATTCCTTCATAACACCTTGGTCAACTCATAAACTCCTTGAAACCAACACATGGACTTCAAGAAAAGCCTATGAAAAAATCCTTCAAATATAACTCAAGACAACCATTAGTCCATAGAGATTGTCATTAATTACCAAAACCAAACATGGGGGCACCACATGTTCTTTCAATCTCCCCCATTTTTGTAATTGATGACAATCACTTTCAAGAGAGTTTATATAAGGAATTATGCATCACCATGCAATGCAACAACCAATAGTGCATGCGTAAGAGATGCAAACGCTTGGGAACACAACCAAAGCAAGAAAAGATGACTCTCTAAACTTCTCCACAAAACTCTCTGAAACTTCTCCCCCATTGGCATCGATTTCCAAAATGGGAGAAAAGCTTAGAAGGCCAATATAAATTGTGTTTCTCCATAAATTGTGTATTTCTCCACAAGAGAGTGGAATGCAATACACATATCCAACGGTAAATACTTGGAGGAAGACAAACTATATTGAGGCTCAAAGATTGCGAAAGAAAGATATGCCACAAAGACACAACAAAGAGAGAAACAAGCAATCAAAATATACCAATTGAAGCAAGCTATCAAAAGATACCAATTGAACCAACTAAACCAAAGATCCTACGAGCCACAAGAATAAAGGATATATGATAAGAGCAAAGGAGTGATCTAAAGAAACTAGAGAATCTCCCCATGATTTGTGCACACATAAGAATTTTTGAATTAGGATACAAAGTGCACAAAATAGGATCATAGCTCCCACAAAATCAATAGAAACTCACAACAAGTGTAAGTGAGCATATAGGAAACAAAGCCTAGCACTTGCAACAAACACATGGTTGAGCAGCATGTAAAAGAGGCAACTTAAGAATAGGCTCAACCAAAATGATGTGTGTGAGTCATGGCAAAGCACTTGAGAAGACTAAAATAAGGATGAGCATTAAGCATCAACATAGTCTTGGATAAATGAGATACACGGTGCATGACATTCCTCCCCACACACACCCAACTAGCAAATGGGTTCACAAGCTCACTAAAAGAAAACAACAAAGCTTGCAACAACCCATGGTGAAGATAGAAGAAGAAAGCCTCATCAAGACGAGGGATACCAATTAAGATGGCAAAAGCCTCATAAGGACAAGCATGAGGAAAATAATCTTCACCACACAAGAGTGCATCAAGATGCAACGAGATAAGACACGCACTCAAGGCAAAAGAGTTCATGGAGCCACCAAAGAAATAACATAAGAAAGACAAGGTGGACGTGAAAGAAAGGATATCATCTAGATATGCAACTTCTCTCAAGTGTATAAGATTCTAGGTAGACGAAATCATGATGATATATATCTACAAAGAAGGATGCACACCCGAAATAGTTACAACACGAAGGAACAAGATATCCAAAAGGAAGTCATATATATATATATACCAATAAGATATTTGCTTGGAAGCATAGCACATGGCTAGATATGGTCTTATTGTATATAAATGAATTCCTACCACACAACCATCAAAGACATCACAACTAGCAACATGAGATCATTGTTGAGATGCTTTGAGAAAGGAAGCAAGTATCACAAGATGGAATGAATAGCATGCCAAGATGCAACTTACACAAGGTTGAATGCAATAAAATAATGCATGAATAGATACTTGTTACCGAGATATCATTAGAAGGATGTAGAAGAAACAAATTGAAGGTAGTAGATAGTAGTTCATTGAGCATCCTAGCTTGACTCCAATAAGCTCATGGTGACACCACCTTCCGTGTGAGTGAGCCGAGCATCCAATGCATCTCCAATTGTTCCTAGACCAACAACACAAACAAAATGGTACCCAAACTCATTGGGACCAAAGAGTTAGAGAACCAATAATACATAGGACAAACTCCACATAAATATGTGCATATAGATATGAAAATGAATTTCATGCACATCTCATCCAATTTGAGACTTGGTGGAGTTTCCCTATATATTGGGTCAAACAAAGAAAGCATGCCAAAGAAACTACATGAAGTTAATATGCATGCTCAAGACTTTCAAGAACCGATACCAAATGACAAAGAAAAAACAAGTGAAGAAAAGATACCAAATGAATAAATCATCACTTGGAGGATATCCATAATAGATACATCAAGGAACGAGATATCCGATGATACACACTAAATAAAAGATATCAAACTCCCAAAAGAGAGGATGGTTCCAAACAAATCAAGCTCTCTACAAAGTTTCATGATGGCACAAAGTACCAAAAAGAAAACGGCTTGCATTCCACCAACACACACTTGATAAGGATCGCAAGAAGAGTGTTTTATAGAAAATAGGATAGCTCCCCCAAGACTAGTGCACTATAGAGAATTTGCATTTGAATACAAAATGCATAAGGTGGGATCACCACTTTCACTATATCTAGAAAACACTAGACAAGATCAAGAAATTAACAAGATCTACAAGTGGTATGGAATACAAAGGGAGTCGATACATTCCTTGGCAAGAGAAAAGGCAAATAAAAGCAAAAGCCAATGTAAAGATGATCGATAAATTCTACGACACAAGTGAGTACCAATTGTCAAAAGACAAGAAGTAAGTGGAAATAATTCCCGGTGGTAGATAGCAAGGATATCCGACATCATCTTCACACCAAACCCATAAGCAACTTGTAACTTGTAGAGCTAACATGCCACCTAGGAACAAGATAATTTACAATATCAACTCTAGGTGACAATATCTCAAATGTACGCATTTTCTAGGCTAGTAATATAGACATAGCATATTACTCCCCCATAATGTGATACCAATTAAAGATAAACAAGAGGCAAAATAAAGATCCAACAAGAGATAATTAATGGACAATTTAGAATTTGAATTTCTCATGAGAAGACATACCACATAGCGACTAGATAATCTTGTAATATCAATACTAGATGGTATTCCTCATGTACACATATTTATAGGATTGTGAGGTGTACAAAGCACATCACTCCCCCATAATGGGATATTCCATTAATCTCTCACAAGAGCCAACTAAGATACACACAAGATGCATAAAGGCTCAACGTACGACACACATGTACATGATGTGCAAACCAACACACACATACTTGATTACTCAAGAGAAGAAATTGGGGGCACAACATATACAAACACATGCAAGGAACAAAACCAAAACATGCAAAGGGGCAAGTAACTTTCAATGTAGACAATTTAAGTACAAGTTACCGGAAGGAGGCACATTGGATATAGTATACAAACTTGATAACCCAATTAACTTGGCTTGAGACGCTAAGAATGATGAAGTCCCCTTAATTCTTCATAAAGTAGCCAAGTATCCAATGCCATCCAACAACACCTATTGATCAAGTTTGAGCTAGTTGGTCCCCAACCAAGTTGGGTCCTAAGAGATTAGTCACAATAGGCTTGGCTACCCAAATGGTTCTTTTCTTGACACCATTTTGAGGACCAACAACTTTGGCAAACACATTGCCAACCTTTTCCTTCCCAAGAGAATAGATATCACCAATAATAATTGGGTTGGATAAGTTACCACTAGTGCATGAAGAAGTGAGGTGACCTTTCTCACGACATAGGTATCAACGTCTACTCTTCACTTTCTTCTCACTTGATTTCTCAACTTGAGAAGCATTAGCTTGAGTTTTCTTGGGAAGAGGCCTTTCTTCAACTTGAGGTTGAGCATGAGAGTGAACTTGTGGCCGCTTCCCGTGTTGCTTGTCACTAATGGGCTTCTTCTTCAATGGGCAAGATCTAACATGGTGCCCTTCTACTTTGCACTTGAACCAAACAATCTTGGCCGAATTATTGACTTGTTCTTTACCCTTCTTTTTGTTCATTTTAGACTTCTTCTTCTTATTGGAGTTGAATCCAAGTCCACCTTTGTCATTGGGGGACTTTTGCACACACAAGATATTGTTGAGTGTGGATTTCCCTTCATGACTCTTTTCCAAGTCTTTCTTCAAAGAAGCGACTTGGGACTTGAGCTCTTTGATTTCCTCTACATGCTTAGTCTCAACACAAGCACTAGAGGAAGTATAAGCTTCATCGTTAGAGCAACAAGGCAAGGAAAGCAATTCATCACAAGATGTACCAATGTTATGCATGGATGAATTACGAGGACTAGCACAAGGCAATATAGCATGTTGACTAAAAGTAGTGCTAGTATCCACAAGAGGCTAACTAGATGTTACCTTAGCAATCATGGCCTCATGAGCTATCTTTAGGACATTATGGGATACTGGAAGATCATCATCAGAGCTTGAGAGCTTTTCATGTATTTCTTCCAATTTCCCATAATTGTTAGATAGTAACTCAAGTTGAGCCCGTAGCTCAACATTCTCCTTCAAAATGGATGCTTCACAAGTAATAGAGTTAGTAGCACAAGCATCATCATTAACAAAAATAGGAGAGGGCAACTTGGCAAGCTCTTTTAAATAAGAAGCTTCAAGTTGAGCATGAGACTCGGTGAGTTTGATGAGCTCACCCTTGCTGACCCTTGAGCCATTTTCGAGGTGCTCAAAATCCTCAAGGAGTCTAGCATGAGCAACTTCAAGCTTAGAATTTTTAGTTTCAAAATCATTGGCCACCTCAAGAGCTCTATCATGAGATTCCTTCACTCTAGATAGTTCTAGAGCAAAAGTCTCCTCAAGAGATTCCTTTGTGGTTTGTTCAAGTTCAAGAGCTTGAGAGAGGTCCGCAATCTCATTAGCGTAATCACACTTATGACCTTCCATTTTCCCAATGGTGACCTCATGCTCCTCAAGATGAGATCCCAACTCCTCAATATACTTCTTGCCCTCAATGGCAATGGACATGATTTCCATGAAGTTGGAACGGGCAATTTTATTTTTATGAAGAGCTTTAAAAACCATTTCCCCCTTAATTTTTAAGGAGGCAACATTATCATTCTCTTCATAATTATCCTCATCATCATTAGCATTAACATCATCATCAAGAGACATATTGGGTTTCAAAGTAGGAGATACCTTTGAAGCCTTGGCCATAAGGCATAAAGCAATAGATGATGATGTAGGATCCCATGAAGCAGCATTTAAGACCACATCTTGTTCCATGGAGTGTTGAGTTTCCTCTACATTGTTAGCACAACAACTCGAGGAAATAGATACATTTTTATCATGGCAACAAGACATAGCAAGCATATCATCATGAGATTTGAGCAAGCAATTTCTACAAGATATGCAAAGACTATCAACACAAGCATGTGAAACATTTGGAGTGCTCGAAATGCTAAAGTCTAAAGATGAAGCATTGCAATAAGAAAGTGATGAAGGATTATCAAAACTAAGCCCACTATCATCATTGCAATGAACACCACTACGCACCATGTCAGGAAAAACACATGTAGATGAAGTAGAAGAAGTTGAGAACACAACACAGCCGGAGGTGGAGGGAGAACAATCATCCCCACAAAACTTGGACACGCCATATTTATCTTGAAGCTTTGTCCACAACTCATGAGCATCCCGGAAAGGCATGAGTTGAAATATAACTACATTGCTCAAAGCATCGAAAAGCACATTAGAAGCTTGAGCATTGAGATAAGAGTGTTTCTCATCCTCTAAAGATAATCTTTGGGGATCCTTTGGAGGAGAAAAACCCATATCTACAATTCGCTCTAAATTTGGGTCCATGACCCTAAAGAATTAAGCATGCGAATTACCTAAACATCAAAATTTGTGCCATCGAAACTAAGAGTGTGAGAGAATCCTAATCCCCTAGTCGTCATTTTTACTCTCTAGGCGGTGAAGCCTAACAAAGAGAGACGAGGCTCTAATACCAATTGAAAGATCATGGATGTCGCCTAGAGGGGCGTGAATAGGCGCTTTAAAATAATCATGATTTAGGCTTGAACAAATGCAGAATAAACCTAGCGGCTAATTTGTCAAGCACAAAACCTACAACAACTAGGCTCACCTATGTGCACCAACAACTTATGCTAAGCAAGATAAACAACTAAATGATAGCAAGATATATGACAAGAAACAATATGGCTATCACAAAGTAAAGTGCATAAGTAAAGGGCTCGGGTAAGAGATAACCGAGGCATGAGGAGACGACGATGTATCCCGAATTTCACACCCTTCGGATGCTAATCTCCGTTTGGAGCGGTGTGGAGGCACAATTCTCCCCAAGAAGCCACTAGGGCCACCGTAATCTCCTCACGCCCTCGCACAATGCAAGATGTCGTGATTCCACTAAGGGACCCTTGAGGGCAGTCACCGAACCCGTACAAATGGCAACCCTTGGGGGCGGTAACCGAACCCGTACACTTTGGCAAACCTTGGGGGCGGTCACCGAAACCAGTCAAATTGCTCGGGGCGATCTCCACAACCTAATTGGAAACCCCGATGCTTGCCCGGAGCTTTATACCACAATGATTGAGCTCCGAACAACACCAACCGTCTAGGGCGCCCAAGCACCCAAGAGGAACAAGCTCAAGGGTACCAAGCACCCAAGAGTAATAAGCTTCTCAACTTGTAGCTTCCACGTATCACCATGGAGAACTCAAACCTATGCACCAAATGCAATGGCAAGGGCACACGGAGTGCCCAAGTCCTTCTCTCTCAAATCCCACCAAAGCAACTAATGCTAGGGAGGAAAATGAGAGGAAGAACAAGAAGGAGAACACCAAGAACTCCAAGATCTAGATCCAAGGGGTTCTCCTCGCATAGAGGAGAAAGTGACTGGTGGAAATGTGGATCTAGATCTCCTCTCTCTTTTCCCCCCAAAACTAGCAAGAATCCATGGAGGGATTGAGAGATAGCAAGCTCTAAGAAGGTCAACAATGGGGGAAGAACACGAGCTCAAAGGATAAGGTTCATTGGGGAAGAAGACCCCTTTTATAGGTGGGGAAAAATCCAACCGTTATGCTCATAGCCCGCACCTCACGGTACTACCGCTAGGGGTAGCGGTACTACTGCTTGCGAGCGGTACTAAAAAAATACATCCGTGCCTACCACCGCTGGACTTGTGATGAGTTTTTGGTCCGAAGCGGTACTACCAGCGGTAGTACCGCTCTGGAGCAATAGTAAAGAATTGCATCCGCTCATGTTTGCGGTAGTACCGCTGCAGCCTTTTCAGAACACCAAAACTGCCACAACTTCTGCAAACGGACTCCGAATTCAACGAAACCAAGTTTGTTGGAAAGCTAGAAACAAGGGCTAACACAATCTTGATAGAAATATCAATAATAAGCAAATTAGAAAAGTCCCATGAGAAAATGGTGAGAACCCTTCCTTGAAAAAGACCGGTAAAACCTCCAACACCGAAAACGCGATAGAAGAAGCATATGAAATACGTTTTCGATGAACTATAGCTTGTCACGAGGATAACCACAAGCTCTAAAACCTCAAAAGAAAATACAAATAAGAATAAAGAAAGATTATGCAAGGATGCAATGGTTTGAGCTCTCGACGAATGATACGATCAAGATACTCACTTGAGAGCCCCCCTTGGTAGTACAGCTATCGATCCTATAACCCGGTCTATAAACTACCACCATGAGACCGGAAAAAATAGAAAACCTATCAAGGGCAAACCTTTGCCTTGCACATGACCCACTTTAGATAGATGATGATGATCTTGTCCTCCTCAAGATGGACCACCTTTCTTGATTGCGTTGGGTCGATGAAGACTAGATGATTGCTCCCCCATACTCCACTATGGGTGAGCCATTCTTCGGCACATCTTCACAAGTCCATTGACACAACAATGGACGGCAAGCTTCAAGCACTTGATCTCTTTATCATGCTCCACTTGAACTTGCACACGGCAATCTTGATGACGATCACCACTTGATGTCATCCTCTCCATGGGCTGAGTGAATCTTCCTCTTGACCCAAGCCCATGAACACGTACCTAACCCCACATAGAACTCTCACATAGACCATGGGTTAGTACACAAAGCATAATGGACAATGCTTACCATACCATGGGATCTGAAAGTGCGTTATATCGACTAGAGGGGGGGTGAATAGGCGATTTTTATGAAATTCTTCACTGAGGAATTTGCTCGTGAGGAAATTCCTTAGCGAAGTACTACTAGCAGCGGAATAAGTACTCAGAGGTAAACATAGTAGAATACATGCATTGTCATCATGATGAAATGAAGACACAGACAGAGTACAGAAAGCGTAAACACGGGATAACACACTATGAAGACAAACAGACTGAAGAAATTGAACTGAGGAAATTGAGAAAGTCTTCAGTCAAAGTCTTCAAACACAGATATGAACAATTACACAACACAGTAATGAGGAAATGAAAGTGTTGAGGAAATAGAACCAGTAAGCTTGGTGAAGACAATGATTTGGTAGACCAGTTCCAACTGTTGTCTCAGTTGTACATCTGGTTGGAGCGGCTGAGTATTTAAACTCAAGGACACCTAGTCCCGGACACACAGTCCTCACCGTATTCTCCTTGAGCTAAGGACACACTGTCCTCGCCCAATCACTCGTGGTAAGTCTTCAGGTGACTTCCAAACCTTCACAGACTTGGTCACTTGGCGATCCACAATTCCTCTTGGATGCTCTAGACCTTGACGCCTAACCGTCTGGAAGAAGCACAGTCTTCAAAGGTAACAAGCGTCGGATCCACACAGGATCAATTTCTTCAGTGATGCTCAATCACTTTGGGTTTGTAGGTGTTTTGGGTTTGGGTTTGGATTTTCCTCACTTGATGATTTTCGCTCAGAGTCCTCGGAGGATGGGTTGCTCTCAAATGACAAGTGTCAAGTTCTCACGGAGCAGCCAACCAGCTAGTGGTTGTAGGGGGCGGCTATTTATAGCCTAGGGAGCAGCCCAACATGATAAGACATAAATGCCCTTCAATGATATGACCGTTAGGTGGACAAGATATTTTAGGACAGCTGGCGCGTAGCACAGCAACGGTCGGAAATTTGAGGTTCAAATTCCTCAGGGCTATCATGTTCCTCATAGTGTAGGCAATTCGCACTGGCGAATTCCTAACTCCTCAGTCAGAGCAAAGTCCTCAGTGACCAGAAGAATTGCGTCTCTGTCACTGAAGAAATTGACTGAACTGTATGAGATTTCCAATGGCTTCACTCGAAGGGATTGGTAGGTGTAGGATTTGAGATGAGCATCACTTGGAAATTTTCTCCTTAGTATTTCCTCGACCCCCTTTAACAGTACGGTGTTTCCTATGACTCAAGAAAGAGAAAATGAAACTACGAAAACAAAAGTCTTCACGCTTCATGTTCCTCGAATGAATATCAAGTCTTCAAGGTCACACCAATTTCTTCACTTTCAAAGTCTTCAGAAAGTCTTCAAAATATCAAAGTCTTCAAATGAAGAACTTCATTTTTAGGGGTCGACTTTCACTGTAAATATCAAACTCCTCATAGACTTATAGACCTGTGTACACTCATAAACGCATTAGATACTTAACCTATAAGTCTTCAATACACCAAAATCACTAAGGGGCACTAGATGCACTTACAATCTCCCCCTTTTTGGTGATTGATGACAACATAGGTTAAGTTTTCAACGGGGATAAATATATGAAGTGTAAATACTGATATTGAGGAATTTGATTGCAAGATATAGAAGAATTCCCCCTGAAGATATGCATAGTGAGGAATTTGCTTTTGAAGCCATGCACACTTGAAGAGTTGAATCATGGAGATCTCCCCCTATATCTTGTAATTCATACACGCATTTGACATATAATATGAAGAATTTGAAATGCATGATGAAATATGGTGCCTAATGTAATTCAGCATGCGTGCGATAATATTAACGAGGAATAAGCATGCAGAATAGCGCATCAAAGTATCAAAGCATAGTGCAACAAAAGTATCAGCGCACCATCGGACTTAAGATTACAACTCGATCCAATAAAAGTTTCGGAAGAACGAGAGTTGTAACTTAAAAAACGCCCTTATTATAGACCCGCTTGAAGACTAACTCAGATTTCTCCCCCTTTGTCATCAAATGACCAAAAGGATCGAAACTAAGGACTAACGCCCCTTAAGATAATCAAGTTGATGAAGGAGCGCCAGCGTTGTTGGGGTCGGTCGTTGAAGTAGGGCCTGCTGCAGTGTCGTCCAAATCTTCATGTTCATCAGTCGCACGCGATGAAGAATATGAACTGGCCACCAAAGAAGGAACTTTGACCTTCTTGAATTTCTTCGGAGGAGGTGCAAACCAGTCAAAGTCTTCTTTGAGACCCATTTTCTCCAAGTCTTCGGCACTGTACACTTGAGATAGAACGGCCCAGGTGCGGTTGAGGGTTTCATGAAGGTAGTAGTGGTTTTTCTTCACGGCATTGTGTGTGGAAGTCATGTTGTGAAGAATTGAACCAAACTGACGCTTGACCCATTTGTGATTGCGATCAACCTTTTGATGAAGACTAAGGAGTAACTCACGGTCAGTCATCACCCTGGGTGCTGTGGCTTGAGGATTTGGCTTGGCAGTGTTGGCAGCAGAGTCATGTGTGGCAGAGTCATCATTGGTGGAATAAGAAGCAGCCTTGCGAAATTGACCATCCAATGGACGAATGCCTTCATCTATCACAGCAGTGGCCTTGCCCTTTTCATCAGCTGAGGAAAATGTCCGTTTGAGGACTTCAATGGGAGGCAAGTAGCTGCAGTGGTTGAGAGTTTCAGCTTTGTAGTTGAGTGAAGACCTTGTCCTGATGAATTTCATTATCCAAGGTGCATAAGGCTTCATCTCAAATGGTGACATAGCAATGTTGGCCAGAGTCCTCATGAAGAAATCATGGAAGTTGACGGGAACGCCATGGATGATGTTAAAAAGCAGATTCTTCATGATGCCAACGACTTCTTCATCAGTCGAGTCGTGGCCTTTGATGGGACTCATTGTCTTCGTCAGAATGCGATAGAAAGTCCTTGGCACATACAGCAATTCCTTGACGAGGAATTTGGTTCTAGGTGCTTGCCCTGGCTTCAAAGGCTTCATCAGCACTTGCATATAGTGATTTGAAAGCTCAGGTTCGTTGTACACACAGCGTGCATCTTCAGTATGTGGACTCAGAGGAAGGACACGAAGCAATTCAGATGCTGGGGCCTTATAATGGGTGTTCTCAGTCATCCAGTCCAAACCCATGAGTTGACATCTTCAGAGTTGCCGGTGATGTGCAACGTTGCATAGAATTGAAGAATAAGTTCTTCATTCCAATCGCATATATCAGTGCAGAAATTGAGCAGCCCAGCGTCATGAAGAACAATGAGGACTGGCGTGAAGCACGGCAAGGACTCCATATCCACGTGAGGACTAGCACCACATCAGCAGCATGGACTGGCACCGGTCTACTCCGGTCCACCACATCAGCAGCATGGACTGGCACCGGTCTACAAGGAGAACGACGATGCTGGTCCTTTTGCTGCAACAGATGTGGTGGTTAAGCTCAAGGGCTACACTTTCTCGTTCAGAAGGGGGCCGGCGGGTTACATTCCGGACCCTGATTTTGCCCCGTTCGTTTGGAGACGCAAGGGTGATGATGCTGATGATGATAGTGCCGCCAAGGAAAAGGACAATGAGATGGACACATCGAAATACACCGGGAACCCATCCAACCATCCGTCATCTAGTTCTGCTCCGGCGAATAACACTAATGTGACTCAAGTTCAACAATGGGAGCTGCAGACTGTTGGCTTTGGTGGTGCGATGGGAGGTGGTCCTGTGTTGTTGGGAGTCACTTCGTTTAACTCTGCGCCGCAGATGCCGAGAGGCATGGAGCTTGCCGCGGATCTTAGAGTCAATTCCACGTTACCTGGATGTCTCGAAAGATCCCCTCGGGTTCACCGACAGGAGTTGTCCTCGCCTTCTACACTGCAGGCTGTGGTTGCATCGCAGCCGTCGTCGCATTCCCGGCCTGCATCATCCCAGTCCGCTGCCCTCCTGTCGGAGCAAGTCACCGGTGGCTCGGCGGGGCGCCCGGACTCTTCTGCAGTACACCTGCAACCAGCTGCTAAGGTGGCGTCGCAGCCGCCGTCGTCGACGCGGACGGCAGCGTCTAAGCCGGCTGTTCCCGAACCGGTGCAGGCTGCCGATGGTACAGCGCATGCGGGGTGCCGGCATCCTGTGGCTACGGTTGAGGCCAATTGGCATGCAGCTCATGTGGAGCTACCCATGCATGCACGTACCGGGGAAGTGGAGCTACCCATGCATGCATGTAGTGAACCTGGACGTGAAGGGCTACCCCCAAGTGTGCAGCCGTGCATAGCTGCATCCGCGGCTGCCCTTCGGTCTCTGTCCGCGCCGGACGAGTCTGCGGCCGCTCCTCAGTCTCAGGCGGAGCCGGACGTGTCTGCCTCATCCATGCATGCTCCTCCAGTCAGGCCATCTTCGGAAGTGCCGCCGTGTGTTACGGCGGCTGAGACTACCGGGGAGGTGGTTGCTACTACACCCACATCCCCCCCCTCCAGCGGCGGTGCTTGCGCGACACCCTTCACCAAGAATGACACCTACACGCCGAAGTGGCCGTCATGCGGTGGCCGATGATGGAAGGATGGACACTGATGAGGACTCTTTGGTCAAGGCTATGCGGCGTAAAGCGGCGCAGAACCTCGACAACCAAGATACTTCGTCATCACTCAAATCATTTTTATCTTTTTCTAATACATCCATCGTTTCCAAGTTCAATAATGTGGGTGTTAGTCTAGGAAATAATGAGAATGATATTTCTATTTCGACAAATGCTTTGAAACATTTGGAATATGACCGATTGAAGGCTACTCCACGAGTTTCTAGCAAATCTTTTATCTCACATCTAGATGAGGAGGAGCTGCATGCCACATCAGATGGTCAGCTACTCGCTCATGTAGTAGGGGAGATTTCGGACGTGGGCTTGGAGGAACCCGGGCTTAGCTCATTGCTTGAGCTTACAGCTTCCGGTCGTAAATCCAAGTCAGACCATTCGAAAAAATGTCGTAAATCCTCTAAGAGGGCGAAATTTTCTAAATCTCCTATTGTTTCCTCATGAATGGCATGTTCTTTAATAGCAGAGGTCTTGGTGACTTGGCTAAACATCTATTCATTGCGGAATGTAATAGGGAACACAATTTAGACTTTTTGGCTTTATCTGAAACGGGGAGACGTGATTTCTCAGTAAGTCTTCTTAACCGTCTTTCTGGCGGGATAGACTATACTTGGATTTCTCGGCCACCTCGAGGTCGTTCTGGGGGCATTTTACTTGGCGTAAACACGGGGACTATGGATGTGTTGGCTAGTTCGGATGGTGAGTTCCACATTAAACTCCATATCCGGAACAAAGCCGACAACTTCACATGGACCCTCGTTGCTGTGTATGGAGCAGCCCAGGATGAGTTCAAGGCTGATTTTCTCCGTGAATTGGTTAATCTGGCGAAGGAGAATCCCTACCCCATTCTTATTGGTGGGGATTTTAATTTGCTGCGATTACCAAATGAGAAAAGCCGAGGTAGGTTTGATAACCATTGGCCTTTCCTTTTCAACGCTGTCATAGATAGTCTAGATTTGCGAGAAGTTTCCATGATTGGAAGACAGTTCACTTGGGCGAACAATCTTTCGGAACCGACATATGAGAAACTAGATCGCGTATTAATGGATACCGACTGGGAATCCAAATTCCCTATGGTTTCTGTACGCGCTCTACCTCGTATAGAGGCTATCTCAGACCACGCACCCATCCTTTTAACTACTGGATTGCCAGGCCCGCAGCACAGACGCAAGTTCAAGTTTGAACTGGGTTGGTTGCATCGGGATGGATTCCATGATATGGTCAAGAAGGTGTGGGATAAACCGGTTGCTGGGCTTACCCCAATACACAAATGGAACAACAAAATTCGTGCATTACGTAAGTTCCTTAGTGGTTGGGCTAGGCACACTGCGGGTATCCTCAAAAAGGAGAAGCTTCGTCTTTCATCAATCATTGATGAATTAGAAGCCTTGGCAGAGGGTTAGACCTCTATCTGAGCATGAAATCGAGATCAAGAGTCATTCGAATGCACAGATAGCTAGCATGCTGCATGAGGAGGAACTCAAATGGTACCAACATAGTAACTCTCAATTTATCCTGAAAGGTGATTCGAATACTAGATTTTTTCCATGGAGTTGCCAATGGCAGACACCGGAAGAAAATTATTCATTCCCTACAATAGGATGAGGGCATGATTGAGGGACATGAGCAACTTCAATCTTATATCACTAATTATTATAAAAATTTGTTCGGAGCCCCAGAGGAAGGTAACTTCTCAATGGATGAGTCCCGAACGGATGACATCCCCCAAGTCTCTGATGAGGAAAACGACCTTCTAACAGCCCCATACTTCGAGGAGGAAGTTAGAAAGGCGGTTTTCCTAATGGAGCACACAAAGCCCCGGGTCCAGATGGTTTTCCCGCTGAGTTCTACCAGAACTTCTGGGAAGTCATCAAGTCGGATCTCCTACTTTTGTTTAGCGACCTACATGCTGGCCATCTGGAATTGTTTCGCTTAAACTTCGGTGAGATTATTTTATTACCTAAGGTTAATGAGGCTGAAAGGATACAACAATATAGACCTATTTGCCTCCTTAATGTTAGTTTTAAAATATTCACGAAGGTTGCGACTATTAGGCTAAACTCGGTTGCTGAACATGTGATTCGTCCTTCACAGACTGCTTTTATGCAAGGAAGAAACATCCTAGATGGAGTTGTTATCCTTCATGAAACAGTCCATGAATTACATCGGAAAAAGTTGAATGGGGTGGTACTCAAAATAGACTTTGAAAAAGCGTATGACAAAGTCAAATGGCCATTTCTTCAACAGACTCTCGGAATGAAAGGATTTTCTGCAGAGTGGTGCGCTATGGTCCATAGCTTCGTTTCTGGAGGTAGTGTTGCCATTAAGGTCAATGATGACGTTGGACACTATTTCCAAACAAAGAAGGGATTGCGACAAGGTGACTCGATATCGCCCATGCTATTCAATATAGTGGCAGATATGCTAGCGGTCATGATTGAGCGTGCCAAGGTTGATGGCCAAATTGATGGAGTAGTAAGTCATCTAGTTGATGGTGGTCTCTCTATACTTCAATATGCCGACGATACGATTCTCTTCATGGATCATGACCTCGAGAAAGCGAGAAATCTGAAATTAATTTTATCAGCATTCGAGCAACTCTCAGGTCTGAAGATCAACTTTCATAAAAGTGAATTGTTTTGTTTTGGCGAGGCTCAAGACGAGGCCCACCTATATGCTGAACTGTTCGGATGTGGGTTGGGCCAGTTTCCGATCACATATTTGGGGATACCGATACATTATCGAAGACTCACAAATGCTGAATGGAAACATGTCGAGGAGAGGCTGCAAAAAAGACTTAGCAGTTGGAAAGGTAAATTGTTGTCTCTAGGTGGAAGATTGGTCCTCATAAACTCAGTACTAAGTAATATGGTACTATATATGATTTCCTTCTTCCAGTTGCCAAAAGGAGTTTTACATAGATTGGATTATTTCCGATCAAGATTCTTTTGGCAAGGAGATAGCGAGCGAAAGAAATATCGACTGGCTAAATGGAGTGTGGTTTGTCGTCCCAAAGACCAAGGCGGGTTGGGCATTCATGACCTTGAGGTTAAGAATAGGGCCCTCCTCGGCAAATGGTTGTTTAAATTACTGACCGAAAATGGTGTATGGCAAACCCTCCTGAGGAGGAGATATGTGGGCTCCAAGGCGGTATCCCAAGTATACTGGAAGCCTGGGGATTCTCACTTTTGGGCGGGTCTAATGGCTACGAAGAAATATTTCTTCTCCTATGGATCCTTCTCGATTAAGGATGGCTCGGAAATTAGATTCTGGGAGGACAAGTGGCTAGGAAATGCCGCACTCCGGGAACAATATCTGGCTCTATACAACATTGTGCGTCACAAGGGTGATACTATTGCCACTGTAATGGAATCATTTCCGCCAAATGTGACGTTCAGAAGAGATTTAATTGGACCTAGACTCCAATCATGGTACATCCTGCTTCAACGGTTGTCCACGGTGCAATTGTCACATGGGTCTGATGTATTTCGATGGAACCTACATGAGAATGGAAAATTCTCAGCGGAGTCTATGTATAGAGCGTTAATCTAGTCTGATGTGCCAGTTGATAATAATAAGAAGATCTGGAAGATGAAGATACCTCTTAAGAATAAAATATTTGCATGGTATCTTCGTCGCGGAGTCATTCTTACTAAAGATAACCTTATCAAGAGGAATTGGCATGGAAGTCCGCGATGTGTTTTTTGTCATCATGATGAGACAATAAAACATTTATTCTTCCAATGCAAATTGGCTCGGTCTATATGGTCAGTCATCCAGATAGCTTCTGGCTTGTATCCTCCTTGTAGTGTTGCCAATGTATTTGGCAACTGGTTACATGGGATTGATCACAGGTTTAGAACTCTTCTTAGGGTGGGAGAGCTAGCCGTTATTTGGTCGCTTTGGCTATGTAGAAATGATAAGGTTTTAACGATAAAAGTACTTCTTTAATGCAGGTTATCTACAGATGTAGCGGGACTCTTCGTTTATGGTCTTTTCTACAACGCTTGGAGAATCGAGACCTATTTACGGAGGTGTGTACACGATTGGAGGATACGGCGAGGGATACTTTTATCCAACATGGGTGGCAACATGATCATAGGATTGGCCCACCTCCGCTTTAGGCGTTATACATACTCTATCTTTGTATTACGCCTATCTATTTGTAGTTCTTGCAGAGGACTTTGTGTGGCTGTGTGCATCTTAGTTATGCAGAGGCTGGGTGTAATGCTTAAACCTTTTAAGTAATAAAGCGCCCCTTTTCGAAAAAATATCCACGTGAGGAATATGAGCATGATCGAAGACTTTGTCTTTGTTGTACAGCACTGAGGAATAGAAATTTGCTTGGTTGGCTGTCCAGAAACGCCTCTTCCTTATGCGAGCAGAGTCATATGGATTGTATTCAGTGAAGAACACGTGGCATCACGACCTCAGGAATCACGATCTCAGTTTCTTCAGGCTGAGGAATTTATGGTTCCTCCTCAGGTGCAGTCACCTTTTCAGCTTCAGCAGCAGTTTCTTCAGCACTAGTGGCTGGAATTCCTTCATTCACAGGTGCAGTGGGATGAGTTTCTTCAGAGCCCATTTGAACAGTTTGTGCAGGGGAGTGAGGAATTTGCTGCAGTGGGGTGAAGAGTGGAGAATTGGGGTGCTGACTTTCCCCAAAGTCATCATTCATCAACGGAGTTGTGCTGCCAATATCCACATCTTCATCATCAATTTCTTCAACACCAGCCTCTTCAGCATCAAACTGAGGCATTGGTGATGAGACCATTGGGGTTGACGGGATTGCATCCGCTTCAATTTCTTCATCAATCTGCTCTAACGAAGTAGTAGATTGAGTTTCTTCATCTGATCCACTAGGGATCTCATAATCTTTACCAAAAGGAACAAGGTCCTTTGATGGCATGGAGGAGATAGGAACAACATCAATTGGATTGGCAAATGAGCTGGTCATGGGCTTCATCTTCTTTGGGACTGAAGATTCTGAAGCACTTGATGCTTTCCTTTTCTTCACTGCAGCTCGCTCTGCAGCCTTGGTTTTCTTCACATCTGATGCAGATGGAAGAATTGGAGTTGGCGTAGGCGCAGGTGGAGCTGAGGAATCTGGTTCATTTTCTTCAGGCGCAACTGATGCAGTTGCCCTGGTTTCTTCATTTTCTTCAGGCGCACCACTAGTGGATGCCCTGGCAATTTCATCAGCGACTGGAGCAGAGTCATCAGCCCTGGAACTGGCATTTTCTTCAGCAGCCTGAACTTCATCAGCGGTGCTGGCATGTTCTTCAGTTTGCTGAGCAGATGCTTCAGCTTGAGGAATTTGTTGCTTTGAGGCAGTACCCTTGGTGAAGGTATTAGTTAGCCTCACAAATCTGACCTTGGCTCCTTGCCAATCAGCATAGTACAAGTCAAAGTTGTCGCTGAGGGCTTTGATCTCAGCCTGCATTTTTACAAGTTCATCAGGCGTCATTTTGACAACATTTTTCTTCAGCAGCTTCTCTTTTCGGTACTGCGACTTCTTGATCTCTCTGGCCCTGTCATATTTCCACTTCTCCTCTTGGATGAAGTGAGTCAACATGTGACTTTGGCCAGGTGTCAGTTTGAAATCAGGCATAGGTGTGTTGGGGTCCTTATGCCAGAGATCAATATAGTCTAGGATCGCCCTTGGATCCAATAGCAGGGGCACAGGTGTGCCTTTGGCTTTAGCAGCCCTTTCTTGGCGGTCTCTGATGATTTCAGCGAGTTCTTCTTCATCAGCTTCATCATCATCAGATGGCACAGTGAAGACTACATGCTTGTTCTGAGGACTTGGACGAGTGCCGCGTCCAGAAGTAGCCTTTTTCTTCAGCAGAGAAGGTATAGCTGAGGAATTTGGTGCAGCTGAAGAACTAGCTGAGACACCAGAGGCAATAGAGATGCCAGTCGTCCTTTGGCACGAGGCCAGATGCACAGGTGCTGAGGACTTTGTCGGGACAGCTGAGGACTTTGGAGGTGCAGGAGCAGCATGAGGAATTTGCTTTGAAGATTTTAAAGCTTCTGGCCGTGAGGGCGCAGCTGAGGAACTTGGCCGTGAGGGCATTGATGTTGAAGCACTTGGCTTGCGAGCGGGCTTCTTTAGCATCGCTTTCTTCAGTTTGACCGAGGCCTCAGTGGCAGCAGCAGCAGCAGCAGCAGAGTCTTCATTGAATTTCCTCACTGCTTCTTTGGCTTGCCTTTGCAGTTTAGCTTGGCACTTGGCCCATTCCTTAGGAAATTCCTCACCGCGTCTGATGCTAGTGGGATCAGCCACTTGGCCAGGTGCCAATGGAGGTCTTTGGCATGGAGGGTTTACTGCGAATTTCTTCATATACTTGGGAGTGACGTATCTGTACTCCCTCCATTCACGTGCCCATCTCCGTTCAATCCTTTGGATGCGCACCTTGCGCTGATTTTTATCTTCTTTGCCAAATTTGCATTCATCAGGCGTGCAGTAATCAGCATAAATGTCCTCAGGGATTTCAAAGGCAGTCATGACCTCAGGCTTCTTTCCTCCTTTCTGTGGCCTCTTTCCTTCAGCCATTTTCTTCAGTTGAGGAATTTGAACAATTGAGTTCTCTGAAGAAGTATGCAACTTTTCTTCGAGGAACGCTGCAAATGAGTTAAGTTGATGAGAACCAAATGATTCAGCAGCGGACATGTGTACCTGTGAACAGAGTATAGTTGCGAGGAATTTGGAGAGGTCATATGCGTTCTCAGAGGGTTTTTCATAAAGAACAAGTTTGAGGAATTTGACCAGATTCATCTTGAGGAATTTCACTAAGCGCGCTTGTCGGTGTACTAAAGTAGGGGTACCTTAATACCCCGAACTTGTGCACGGGCAGTAGTAGCGTCCCGCGGCAAGGCCTGCCAGGGAAGCGACAAGAGTCTCCACGGCCCTTTCCGGGCCGGACGAAGGCCAAGTGATCGAGCCGAGAAGACCAAGCCCCGGCAAGAGGAGCTTGCCGTGCCAAGAAGGCGAGGTCCGGCAAGAGGAGCTTGCCGGGCCAAGGCGACAAGGCCCCGGCAAGAGGAGCTTGCCGGGACGACTAAGCCAAAGCACCAAGGCCCCGGCGGGAGGAGCTCGCCGGGACGGCCAAGCCAAGGCACCCCAAGAGAAGCCCGCCGCGGCGCGCCGCGCGCCCCGGCAAGGCCTGACGAGCGGCAAGATCTCAGGTGCGGCAAGACAACCACCGCGGCAAGCCACTTGCCGCGGCAAACCACCACCTCAGGCATGCGCTCCAGCTCACCTGCCCACGCGTCACTCTGGAGCTTCCCCAGAGGCACGTGGCGGGGCGCCGCGCAGCCTGGGGCGCGCGCGTGGCATGCGACGTTGGCGGAGTCGCCCCCGTGGCAAGCGGAGGCGCTCCTAACGGTCCGCCTCGGCACTGTTCAGGCGATCCAGACGGGCATTTAATGGCTTTGTCCCCCGCCGTCAGAGTTAGGTGCGATAGCACTGTGCGGCCACTACTCGCACAGTTCCTTGCCATTTTTACCCTCACCTACGTCGCTACCTGTGGGAAACCCCTTAACATATAAAAGGAGGCCCATGCGCACGTAGAGGGTACCAGACCCCGGGGGGAGACCCTAGAAGAGACCAGAGAAGGAAGACACCCAGTAGACCCTTGTCTACGTCCAGCTCCAACTTACTGTAGCTTCTTGCACTCCAGAGCAAGAACTCCAATCAACCAGACAAGCAGCAGTAGGGTTTTACCATCCGTGCGGCCCGAAGCTGGGTAAAATCGTTGTGTGTGTGTCGCCTCGATCTGCTCTTTGTGCATCCTCCGCCCCCGCCGAACCGACAAGGGGCTCCGTCCCCATAGGTGCTCGTGGAGGCCGATTTTCCCCGACATCTTTGGCGCGCCAGGTAGGGGGTGCGTCGAGGTTGTGTGAATCAGATCCGGCGTCCGCGCGAGCCAGACTCTCATTGTTTGCGCCAGCATGGCGCCGAAGAAGAAAGCTCCGGAGGTGACCGGCCCGTCAGCGTCGAACCCACCGCCCATGGAGCAGACGGGTGGTGGGGAGGACGCTGGCGGAGGAACGGGCACCGTCGAACCAGTTCTTGGTCCCGCGGCGTCCGAGCTCGCCCCGCGCCCCTCTCAGGAGGCGCGAAACCAGCAGCGCCATGGTACCCATGGTACCATACGCTCGCTGGACCCATACCATGCTGGCGGGTCCCGAGGTGCTCAGGACCAGCATGCGATCCAGCGTGCCAGGACGAGCGTCGCGCGGCTGCCTGGACCGGGTGCTGCTCCTTCTAACATAGTTAGGAGTTCGAGCACATCCCGCTCCTCGCGCCGTTCGCCGCCTCTGCCCGCCACCCCAGCGGAAGCTCTCGCGCGAGCTCAGCTACTCCTAGACTATCCTCCAACGGCGGACAAGCTCGACGGCTGGAGGGCAACCATCCAGAGCCTCATCGGTTTCGCCAACGGTGACACTCCGCGGCAGCACAGCGCGTCGCAGCCGCGGCGAGTCACCCAGGCGAGAACCGATGGCGCCAAGAATGGCGGGGGTGCGACCACCGTGCACTCCCCACCCCAGAAGCCACGGTCGCCGACTCGCCGGGCTCACCTCGACGACGACTCCACCGCGTCGTTGAACCCGCGAACTCGTCGCGACCAACGCCAAGTCCTTCACGAACGAAGGGAGGAAGACGCTCGAACCCGCATCGAGCGCAGAAGAGAGGCGCGCCGTCAATCAGACCAGTGCGTTGGGCCCTCTGGAGACATGCACGCGCCGGGGGAACCAGGCGAACTGCCGTATTCGGTAGGCTGCCCTACGTTCACCCACGAGCTGCGGCAAGTCCAGTGGCCCAGCACAAAGAACTTCAAGCCTGACGTGCCCGAGAAGTACGACGGCAAGTCGCATCCGTCGGAGTTCCTCAGCATCTACACCATTGCGGTGCAAGCTGCCGGGGGATGGGACGACAAGATCCTTGCCAACTACTTCCCGCTGGTACTCAAGCCCAACGTCAGATCCTGGCTCATGCACTTGCCGGACGGCTCCATCTCCTCCTGGCCAGATCTATGCCATCAGTTCATGGGCGCCTTCACGGGCGGCCACAAACCCCATGGCCAGGAGAGCGACCTTCATCTGCTTGTTCAGAAGGAGGGGGAGCCTTTGCGCAAGTTCATCCAGAGGTTCAGCCGTGTGCACTACAACATCCCAGACGTCCACCCCGCCGCGGTGATCAGCGCGTTCCACCAGAACGTGCGTAACCGCAGGATGCGGGAGGAGATGGCGATGTGCAAAATCAAGGAGGTCAGCGAGCTTTACGCCCTAGCCGACAAGTGTGCACGCGCTGAGGAGGGGAGGAAGCTCCCCGGAGAAAGTGTTGGAGAAGCAGAATCCGACAGTGAAGGTACCGCCCCGGCAAGGAGAGGCCGGCGGCGGAACGGCAAGAAGAAGAAAAACCCAGAGGTACTGGTTGTCGAGAAGTCCGGCAGCGAGGGCTCTGCCAAGAAAGCCCAGGCGGGAGGCCCCGGCAAGGAGGTTGTCGGGTGCGCCAACTGCCGGGCGGTGGCGGCTGCCGATAAGCGGGACGGTACCGACAAGAAGTACTGCAAGATCCACCGTACCAGGGGCCACGACCTCCAGAGTTGCAAGCAAGTCGAGCGGCTCGTCGACCTGCAGAAGGCCGAGTACGCACGACGCGACAAGGAGAGAGCCCAAGCAGGTGGCGGGGGATCCGGCACGAAGCGCCCCGGCCCGGGGGAGCGCCGCGGCAAGGACAAGCAGCGGCAAGCAGACAGACCTCCCCGGGGGCGCGACAAGAGCGAAGACGATGACGACGACGAAGACATGGAAGACCCCGAGACCAGCGAGCAGGAGTTTCAGAAAGCCACTGAGGTTTTGTGTGTGGACGGCGGTGCCTCCCTGCACGCTTCCCAACACCAGCTTAAACGGTGGGTGCGGGAGGTCAATGCAGCGGAACCACCCGTCGAGTCACGCAGACCCCTGAGATGGTCCAGCACGCCTATCATCTTCGACATTGAGGACCACCCTGATCGCACAACCGCGGTCGGGTGCTTGCCGATGTTGGTTTCCCCAACAATCCGCAACCTCAAGGTCACTAAGATGCTAGTTGACGGCGGGGCCGGCTTGAATCTGATCTCCTCTGCTGTTCTCCGGAGACTCCAAGTTCCCGACAGCGAGCTCGAAGAAACCGACACATTCCAAGGAATCAACCCGGGAAGGAGCAAGCCGAAGGGAAAGATCACGCTGCCGGTGACATTTGGCAGCGAGCTGAATTTCAGGACTGAGAAGGTCACCTTTGACGTCGCCGACCTTCCGTTGCCTTACAACGGGATCCTCGGCCGACCAGCACTCGCCAAGTTCATGGCGGCCTCTCACTATGTGTATAACATGCTCAAGATGCCCGGCCCGATAAGCATCATTTCTGTCCCCGGCGACAAGAAGGATGCCCTTATCTGCGTCGACCAAATATACCGGGACGCAACAGCAGCAACGGCCCGCGGCCCGCTTGCCGCTAGAGCTTCCGAGGGAAAGAAGAAGTCCGGCAAGTGCTTTGGCGCCCACTCCGGCAAGCGCGCCTCTTTGGAGTGCTGCACTGCCGTTGAGGACGTGCCCTCAAGCCCCGCCGGCATGAAGACCAAGTCCAGCGAATGCTCTGGCGCCCACTCCGGCAGGCGCGCCTCTTCGGAGTGCTGCGCTGCTGTCGAGGACGTGCCATCGAGCCCCGCCGGCAAGAAGACCAAGCCCGGCGAATGCTCTGGCGCCCACTCCGGCAAGCGCGCCTCTTTGGAGTGCTGCGCTGCCGTCGAGGACGTGCCATCAAGCCCCGCCGGCAAGAAGGCCAAGCCTGGCGAATGCTCTGGTGCCCACTCCGGCGAGCGCGCCTCTTCGGAGTGCTGCGCTGCCGTCGAGGACGAGCCATCGAGCCCCGCCGGCAAACACAAGAAGACGACGGCTGCTCCACCCGCGACCAAGAAGGTGCCCGCCAAGGAGGACGGCGCTGGTGGTACCTTCACCATCAGTGCCACTCTCGACCCCAAATAGGAAGGCGCGCTCGTCGCTTTCCTGTGGGCGAATGTCGATGTGTTTGCCTGGCAACCATCTGACATCCCCGGCGTTCCCAGGGAAGTGATTGAGCACCACCTCGCCGTCTATCCTCATGCGCGGCCCATCAAGCAGAAGGTCAGGAAACAAGCGGTGGAGCGCCAAGAGTTTATCACGGAGGAGATCAGGAAGTTGGAAGCGGCAGGCCTCGTCAGAGGTGTGCTCCATACGACGTGGTTGGCCAATCCTGTTGTCGTGCGCAAGGCAAACGGGAAGTGGAGGCTTTGCATCAATTTCACCGATGTCAACAGAGCTTGCCCTAAAGATCCATTTCCCTTGCCGCGCATCGACCAGATTGTTGACTCCACGGCCGGATGCGACCTGCTTTCATTCCTTGACGCCTACTCCGGGTACCACCCGATCTTCATGGCCGAAGAAGACGAAGAGAAGACTGCGTTCATCACTCCATGCGGCACGTACTGTTTTGTGCGGATGCCTTTTGGACTGAAGAACGCAGGCTCGACGTTCGCGAGGGTTGTCCACACTGCTTTCGAGCCACAAATCCACAGAAATGTGGAGGCCTACATGGACGACATTGTGGTCAAGAGCAGAGACAAGGCAACCTTGGTTCAAGACTTGGAAGAGACCTTTGCGAACTTGCGCAAGATCAGCCTCAAGCTCAACCCCGAGAAGTGCATGTTCGGAGTTCCCTCCGGCAAGCTTCTCGGGTTCTTCGTGTCTCAGCGTGGGATCCAAGCCAACCCCGACAAGATCAAGGCCATCGAGCAGATTGAAGCACCAACGCGTGTCAAGGACGTGCGAAGACTTGCCGGTTGCGTGGCGGCTCTCAGCAGATTTATTTCCAGGTCTGCGGAACGCGCCCTGTCGTTTTTCAAAATCTTGAAAAAGGCAGGTCCAGTAAAATGGACTCCGGAAGCGGAGGCTGCGCTGCAAGGCTTGAAGAAATACCTGTCCTCCGCTCCTATACTTGTCGCGCCTAGACCGCAAGAGAAGTTGCTGCTCTACCTAGCGGCAACCAATCAAGTGGCTAGTGTTGCGTTAGTTGCGGAGAGGGAAGCTGACGACGAGCCAGCAACCACGACAAGCGCGTCCGACGGCAAGCAGGGGGCTTCCCCGACAAGCTCTGGCCCCGGCAAAGGCGGATCCGCGCAAGCGCAAGCGGAAGTGCAGAGGAAGAGGATGGTGCAGCGCCCAGTTTACTTCGTCAGTTCCCTCCTGCAGGGGGCTAGGTCGAGGTACTCTGGTGTGCAGAAATTGCTCTTCGGCCTCCTCATGGCCTCGAGGAAGCTGCGCCATTACTTCCAAGCACACGAGATCACAGTGGTCACTCGCTTTCCGCTTAAGAGGATACTGCAAAATCCCGAAGCAACAGGCAGGATTGTCGAGTGGGCACTAGAACTGTCAAGCTTTGGCCTCAAGTTCGAAAGCACATCGACCATCCAGAGCAGAGCATTGGCAGAGTTCATAGCAGAGTGGACGCCGACACCGGACGAAGAAAATCCAGAAACGAGCATCCCCGGCAAGGAAGCAACCAAAGAGTGGCTGATGTACTTTGATGGTGCCTTTTCGCTGGAAGGCGCCGGTGCCGGCGCACTGCTCATCGCGCCCACCGGAGAGCACCTCAAGTACATCGTCCAGATGCACTTTCCCAAGGAGCAAGCAACCAACAATACGGCAGAGTATGAAGGTTTGCTCGCCGGTCTCAGGATCGCGGCGGAACTTGGGATCAAGAAGCTCATTGTCAGGGGTGACTCGCAGCTGCTCGTCCGCCAAGTGAACAAGGATTACCAGTGCCCGTTGATGGAGGCTTACGTTGATGAAGTGAGGAAGCTGGAAGAGCGCTTTGACGGCCTGCAAATGGAATACGTTCCAAGAGCAGAGAACGACATCGCCGACGGCCTGTCAAAATGCGCCGCACTAAAGCTACCTGTGGAACCAGGGACTTTTGTGCTCAAGCTAACTCAGCCATCCGTGACACCATCAACTGGGCCAAGCAAGAAGAGAAGATCGGTCTCTGGTGACTCTCTACCGGCAGAGCTTCCCGAAGCCGCCGCCAAGAGAGCCCCCAAGATCGACGCCAAGAGTGTTGAGGAGCTGCCCGCTCCGGCAAGCCCCAGGGTTTGTCCCGACGAAGCAGGCGCTCCCGGCAAGCCACGCCCTGGCAAGCTTGCCGAGGAACGTCAAGCTCCGGCTGAGCCCCAAGTCCTCGTCGTAGAAGCTGATGTTCCCGCAGCCGCCGACATGCCTCTAGTCCTCGTCGTCGAGCCACAGGCTCCGACGTGGGCACAGCAGATCGTCCGTTTCCTCCAGACAGGAGAACTTCCCAAAGAACAAGAAGAAGCTGAAAGAGTAGCCCGGCAGTCCAGTATGTACCAGTTCGTCGACAGCGCACTGTACAGAAGAGGACGCAATGGGGTGAAATTGAAGTGCATTCACCGGGAAGACAGACAGAAGCTGTTGGCGGAGATACACGGAGGCATATGTGGACACCACATTGGCGCCAGAGCACTTGCCGGAAAGGCGTTCCGGCAAGGTTTCTTCTGGCCCACAGCCCTCCAGGATGCAACTGCACAAGTAATCAAGTGTGAAGCGTGCCAGTTCCATTCCAAGAAGATACACCAGCTAGCTCAAGCTCTCCAGACGATCCCTTTATCCTGGCCCTTCTCGGTCTGGGGGCTCGATATCCTCGGCCCCTTCCCCCAATCCGTCGGGGGCTTTGAGTACTTGTTCGTTGCCGTCGACAAGTTCACAAAGTGGCCAGAAGTGGAACCAGTGAGGAAGGTGACCGCCCAGTCCGCGATCAAATTCTTCAGGTCGATTGTTTGCCGCTTCGGGATCCCCAATAGGATCATCACCGACAATGGTACGCAGTTCACAAGCCACGCCTTCATGCAGTACACCCAAGATCTCGGCACCAAGGTCTGCTTCGCTTCTGTTGCTCATCCCCAGAGCAACAGTCAAGAGGAAAGGGCCAACGCCGAGGTACTGCGCGGGCTCAAGACCAGAAGTTTTGACAAGCTGCTCAAGCGCGGACGGAACTGGATCGAGGAGCTGCCGGCGGTTCTTTGGTCGGTCAGAACGACGCCAAATCGAGCCACCGGCCAGACACCATTTGCTCTAGTCTATGGAGCAGAAGCAGTTACCCCCACGGAACTCGTATACGGGTCACCTCGAGTGCTCGCTTATGATGAGCTTGAGCAAGAGCGGTCGCGTGAAGATGACGCACTGCTCCTCGAGGAAGATCGTCTCCAGGCCGCTGTGCGATCCGCTCGCTACCAGCAAGCTCTGCGTCGCTATCATAGCCGCAAAGTTAAGGCCAGGAGCCTCGAGGAAGGCGACCTTGTTCTTCGGCGCGTTTAGTCGGCCAAGATACACAACAAGTTGACGCCGAAGTGGGAAGGCCCTTACCGGGTGAAACGAGTCACGAGGCCCGGCGTCGTCCGCCTCGAGACCGAAGATGGTACTCCGGTGAGCAATTCCTGGAACATTGAGCATCTTCGCAAGTTTTACCCGTAAGGAGCGGTTGTCGGACCCCGTCCGGCAACCAACTCTTTGTACAAAAGTCTTGCCGCAGACGCATGTAATCCTTTGTACAAAGCCAGGCACAGACCCTGGCCGCAATGACGCGCTGGGGCCCCCCAAGTTTTAGCATGCATGCTGAGTCGAGTCTCGTCCTTGGTTAGGGTTGATAGTGCCTAACAGTCGCTAACCCCTAACTTAGAGGTCGCGTCCGCGTCTTTTTCCCGTCCTTTCCCTTTGGCTCGCGGGAACTGCCTACCCTTGTCGAGCCGCTCAAGGACGAAGAAGGGGAGAAGGACGAGCCAACACCCGCCTCCCGACAAGCCAGAGTTGCCGGGGGCTGCAACCTCAGATAAGTCTTTACATCCCTTATCATGCATTCTCTCATGAGCTGCGGAATGTGAAAACCTTGCTTCCTCCTAAAAAGCTGTCGTGCTCTCTTAAGCGGCGAACCCCGGAGCGCGTTCCCGGGGCCCGTTTCGGATAGTAGCCGTGGCGGCAAGGGGAGGAAGCGAGGGGCCAGAACCCGCCTCCTCCCTGCCTCCGCCAAGAGCGTGAGGAGGGCCAAGGGGCGCGGGGGACGGCAGGGTCCGTTGCCGGGGGGGAAGTGTCTATCTTAACGGTGCAAAGGGTCCGCCCCTTGCCGCGGGATGTACCCGCGAGACAAATGATCCGGCAAACATCCCCTTTTCATTAAAAACATTCCACTCAGGTACAGTTCAGAGAGAATGAAAAACATGAAAGATGGGATTACAAGATTTAAATGCAACTAAGGCCTGAGGGCTTACAAGATAAAAAGAGATAAGGTGCCCGTAATCCCTTTCTTGTCTCTCTCCTCAGGAGGTACGGCAAGGAGGCGAGAAGGGCAAAAGGGGCGCCTAGACGAGCTATGGGTGGCAGAAGACGCCAAGAGAGCGTCCGAGGCCCCACCCCGGAGCTCCGGAGGCCGGAAGAAGACGGCGACGCCGGAATCGGAGCTCGAGAAGGAGGCGGCGGGACGTCAACACGCTGTCGAGGGCATCTAGCCCTCGTACTCCGAGTTGACGGCCTTGCCGCCAGCCTCTTCCGCAGCCTCGCCACTCCGGCCGCCCGAGAAGACGAAGCCCCGGCAAGAGGAGCTTGCCGGGCCGAAGAGAAGACCCCGGTGGTCGTCGCCGCGAGCAGGGGTGGTGACGGCGTCTGGGGCGAGGTTGGAAGATGAGGCAGCGGCCTTGCCGCCCGCCCTCTTCCTCTTCCGCATCCTCCCTACGCCAGCCGCCCAAGGAGGCGACCCCGGGGAGTTCACGGAGCCAGCGACGCGGATGATGGGGGCGCCGGTGCCACGCGGAGCCGCGACTAGCGCCTAGTCGTGCCCGTCACCCCGGCGACCGCCCCCCCTCGTCGTTGCTGTCGCTCCCCTCCTCGTCACTCTCGCTCGAGGAGGAGCCTTTGCTGTCGGAGGAGCTGTCCACGCAGCACCAGGCCCGGGTGCCGAGGTCCCTGAAGACCTTAACGGAGAGGAGATCGCCCTCCATCAGCTTGAAATGGAGGGTGAACCCCGCCGTCAAGCTGTGGATCCGGGCGAACGACTTCCACCCGCGGCCAAGACACATCACGCCGGGGGCTCGGGATTCGACGTGGACTCGCGTACCACTGATCCCGCAGCCCCTCATGCGCAGTCTCAGCGTCTCGTGTTGTTCCGCCTCCAAGACGTCCGCGAAGGGAGCCGGGAGGCGGAGGCGACGGCGAGGCGCCCGGCGCAGCCTGATGATGAACTCGCAGGGGTCGTCCCCGAGATGAACCGCCGGGGGAAACGGAGCCGTCGGCGGAGGCGAGGCCGGCGCGCCGTCCTGCCCGCCTCGAGCGCCTCGGCCCCGTCCACGGCCTCGTCCATGACCTCGCCCCCTCCCCCTTCCCCTTACGGTTGGCTCCGCCGCCGCGGGTGCAAGGGGAGGAGGGGCTCGCTGCCTGGCGGGAACCCTTGCTGCCACCGAAGAAGGACCAGGGTTCCCTTTCTCCATGACAGTTGGGGAGAGGGGACCAGGGATCAAAGAGAAGAAAGAAGGGAGGAGTGCGGACCCTCATCCCCCCCTTCCGCTCCTTATAAAGGGGCGGAGTAGGGGCTCGGCCGCCCCACCCAACCAATCAAAGCAGAGGAAGGGCAGGCGACGGGGCCGACCCTCTGCATCAACCCGCGTCGGCCCGGTTTTCCGCCTCCACCACTGCGACCCCAAGTGCATGGAGGACGCGTGGCAGGCGAGCAGGGCCGAGGCGACGGATGAGGCGACCTCTCCCCACCCGTGATCGTGGGGACGGGCGCCCCGAAAGCCGCGCCTCGACCCCGTTCGTTCACCAAGCCGCGCCTCCACGCCCCCTCCCCCATTTGAAAATGGGGGCGGGCGCTTCGCCTTTCCAAATAAAGGAGTCGTGCCCGACGTGACGCATGCCTGCGGGCCTCAAGCCCCGCGCACGCCACCCATGTCACGCACGCCTCGCACGCCTCGCCCCCCACGACGCCGCGATAAGCGCGCGTCACTTGGGGAGGGCGCGGCGAGCACGGAGTTAAGGAGCAGCGCAACCCAGGCCACGCGTGCCCGTGCACTGTTAGGGCCTGGCCCAACGATGCTCGGCACCGTGTATGGCCCAGGCCCGGGGGCTCCTGTCGGTGTACTAAAGTAGGGGTACCTTAATACCCCGAACTTGTGCACGGGCAGTAGTAGCGTCCCGCGGCAAGGCCTGCCAGGGAAGCGACAAGAGTCTCCACGGCCCTTTCCGGGCCGGACGAAGGCCAAGTGATCGAGCCGAGAAGACCAAGCCCCGGCAAGAGGAGCTTGCCGGGCCAAGAAGGCGAGGTCCGGCAAGAGGAGCTTGCCGGGCCAAGGCGACAAAGCCCCGGCAAGAGGAGCTTGCCGGGACGACTAAGCCGAAGCACCAAGGCCCCGGCGAGAGGAGCTCGCCGGGACGGCCAAGCCAAGGCACCCCAAGAGAAGCCCGCCGCGGCATGCCGCGCGCCCCGGCAAGGCCTGACGAGCGGCAAGCTCTCAGGTGCGGCAAGACAACCACTGCGGCAAGCCACTTGCCGCGGCAAACCACCACCTCAGGCATGCGCTCCAGCTCACCTGCCCACGCGTCACTCTGGAGCTTCCCCAGAGGCACGTGGCGGGGCGCCGCGCAGCCTGGGGCGCGCGCGTGGCATGCGACGTTGGCGGAGTCGCCCCCGTAGCAAGCGGAGGCGCTCCTAACGGTCCGCCTCGGCACTGTTCAGGCGATCCAGACGGGCATTTAATGCCTTTGTCCCTCGCCGTCAGAGTTAGGTGCGATAGCACTGTGCGGCCACTACTCGCACAGTTCCTTGCCATTTTTACCCTCACCTACGTCGCTACCTGTGGGAAACCCCTTAACATATAAAAGGAGGCCCATGCGCACGTAGAGGGGACCAGACCCCGGGGGGAGACCCTAGAAGAGACCAGAGAAGGAAGACACCCAGTAGACCCTTGTCTACGTCCAGCTCCAACTTACTGTAGCTTCTTGCACTCCAGAGCAAGAACTCCAATCAACCAGACAAGCAGCAGTAGGGTTTTACGCATCCGTGCGGCCCGAAGCTGGGTAAAATCATTGTGTGTGTGTCGCCTCGATCTGCTCTTTGTGCATCCTCCGCCCCCGCCGAACCGACAAGGGGCTCCGTCCCCATAGGTGCTCGTGGAGGCCGATTTCCCCCGACAGCGCTATATCTTAGGTTCTAGAGTTGTATAGATCGAAGATCCACACAACTGAGGAATCTTGAAGAAATTTAGGCTTAGGGAAATGAATCAAGAACAGATAACATGTGAGGTGTTTTGTGTGTGAGGATTTGAAGAATAAAACACCTTTGAAGATTTTGTAGAAAAGTTTCGAATCAAAGAGGGCAGTAAAATTAGCATTTAATTACCCTGAACGAAGAACACGACGAACTGGAAGTTGGAACAGTGAAGTTCGTCGATGCAGATCTTCCACGCCCTAACTTGGCGGAGGAAGACGACTACGGCGGCGGCGGAGGTGAAGATTTCCACGGTCGGCGCGAGTACGACGGCGACGAGGTCGAGGCAGTGAAGCTCTTCCTCACCGGCGACGATGGAGTAGCGAAGGCGCTAGGGTTTGGAAGCTCAAGCGAGGGAAGTGAGATCGAGCGGGGTAAAAGAAGTGAGGACGGCGACAGGGGTATTTATAGCCGCAGTGAAAAACTGCTCGTCCGAAGATTTAGGACGAACGTGCCCCTGGCTGTTCTCCTTCTCGCGACATGTGTCACCCACGTACTGTGTAGTGGAGATCGTGTAAGATCGTGGGTGGATAAAATAATCCATCGTGGGATGCGGAACGGTTTGAGCGGAAAAACCGAAAGTTTGGATAAGATTAGTTTTAACGTTCCGTTCGCAATTTCTTCAGCTGACAAGGACACAGTGAAGAATTTGAACAAGTTTCAAATAGAACGCACATGAAGAATTTGTGAATAGATTGGATTGAGTATAGCATAGAGGGGAAGGGTCCGATCACATTCACTTAGCAGAAAAGTTCCAACTTGAAGAAATAGCTATAAGTGAATGCTGTAGAGGACATAAACTCATATATATATGTATAGCCAATGAAGAAAAACGACGGCACAAGTGAAGATTTTGCAAAGTTGAAGAATTTGAAAAACTGAGGAATTTCAAAAATGAGGAAAAACTCAAATTGAAGATTTTCAACTTTTGTGGTGGTGTGACCCACCGTGTAAGAATGATGATTTCAGACACCGCGTACAATTGTCGTAGGGTTCTGAGAATCAAATTCTTCATTAATTTCTTCACACTTAGAGTGTTATTCTTCATTGATTGAAGAAAAACGTTTCTTCATGTGTTGCACATCTAAGTCATCAATTTTGCATAAGTGTTAGGATGAGTGCATTTTCAAAGTACATTCGAAGATTCTAAGATATTTAGCTCACACCGCAACTTGCTAAATCTCTTCTCATCCAAGGGCTTAGTGAAGATATCGGCTAGTTGTTCTTCAGTCTTCACATGTTCAATAGAGATGTCGCCCTTCAACACATGATCACGAAGAAAATGATGACGAATCTGAATGTGTTTTGTCTTCGAGTGCTGAACTGGGTTGTGAGCAATCTTGATGGCACTCTCATTGTCACAGAGGAGAGGCACATTCTTCACGTTGATGCCATAGTCCTTGAGCGTTTGCTTCATCCATAGTAATTGAGCACAGCAAGAACCAGCAGCAATGTACTCAGCTTCAGCAGTAGACAGTGATACGCAGTTCTGTTTCTTCGAGGACCAACAGACCAAGGATCGTCCGAGGAAATGACAAGTACCAGATGTTGACTTGCGGTCCACACGGTCACCAGCATAGTCAGAGTCTGAATATCCAATGAGATCAAAATCCGAGCCCTTGGGATACCATAATCCTAGTGTTGGTGTGTGAGCTAGATATCGAAGAATATGCTTCACAGCCTTATGGTGTGATTCCTTCGGTGCAGCTTGAAATCGTGCACACATGCAAACACTAAGCACTATATCTGGCCTAGATGCACATAAGTACAATAAAGAACCAATCATGGAGCGGTATACCTTATGATTGAAGTCAGTACCATTTTCATCAGTGCATAAATGACCATTTGTGGGCATAGGAATTTTGATGCCTTTGCAGTCTTGCATGCCGGATTTCTTCAGGACATCCTTGAGGTATTTCTCCTGAGATATGAATATACCATTGCGCTGTTGACGAATTTGAAGACCTAAGGAGAATTTCAACTCTCCCATCATAGACATTTGATATTCTTCTCTCATCATATAGGCAAATTCATCACTGTAACATTGGTCAGTACATCCAAAGATGATATCATCAACATATATTTGGCACACAAACAGTTCACCATCTTAAGATTTAGTAAAGAGAGTGGGATCGAGTGAACCGGGTGTGAAGCCTTTCATCATGAAGAATTTCTTCAATGTATCATACCACGCCCGTGGGGCCTGCTTGAGTCCATAGAGGGCCTTACTGAGTCTGAAGACTTTGTCAGGATGTTTTGGATCTTCAAAACCTGGGGGTTGAGCAACATATACTTCTTCCTCAAGCTTACCATTGAGGAATGCACTTTTCACATCCATTTGGTGTAAGATGATATCATGATGGTTAGCATAAGCAAGCAATATGCGAATAGCCTCAAGTCTAGCAACAGGTGCAAAAGTTTCATCGAAATCAATTCCTTCAACCTGTGTGTAGCCTTGAGCTACTAGTCGTGTCTTATTCCTCACCACAACACCATTTTCATCTTGCTTGTTGCGGTAGATCCACTTTGTACCAATGATGTTATGCTTGCGAGGATCGGGACGATTGACTAGTTCGCATACGTTGTTGAGCTTGAACTGATGGAATTCTTCTTGCATGGCCTGAATCCACTCAGGCTCCAGAAATGCTTCATCTACCTTAGCGGGCTCTGTGATAGAGACAAAAGCAAAGTGCCCACAAAAGTTAGATAGATGTGAAGCTTTTGAGCGTGTGAGAGGACCAGGTGCTCTAATGTCATCGATGATCTTCTCCACTTGCACTTCTTTTGCAACGCGAGGGTGAGCTGGTTGTCGTTGAGGAATTTGATCAGCATTTTCTTCAGCATCAATTTCCTCAGCATTTTCTTCAGGTGCATCAGCTCGACGTTCTTCACGTTCTGGAATGAATTCTTCAGCAGATTCTTCAGTAGGAATGACACCTTCAGTAGCCTTGTGCTTGATAGAATCCTCAGGTGCTGGTTCATCTAACACAGAAGGTAGGTACTCTCTTTGCGAGCCATTAGTTTCATCAAACCGCACATCTATAGTTTCAACAATCTTGTGAAGAACATTGTTCAAGACTCTGTAGGTGTGCGAGTCCTTTCCGTAACCAAGCATGAAACCTTCATGTGCTTTCGGTGCAAATTTAGAGTTGTGATGAGGATCTCTAATCCAGCATTTAGCACCGAAGATTTTGAAATAACTCACATTGGGTTTCTTGTCAGTGAGGAGTTCATAAGCAGTCTTCTTGAAGAATTTGTGAAGATACACTCTGTTGATGATATGGCACGCAGTATCAATTGCATCAACCCAGAAACGACGAGGGGTTTTGTACTCATCAAGCATAGTGCGAGCCATCTCAGCAAGAGTCCTGTTCTTGCGCTCCACGACGCCATTCTGTTGAGGAGTATAAGGAGCAGATAACTCATGAGTAATACCAAGTTCATCAAGATAGTCATCGAGACCCGAATTCTTGAACTTAGTGCCATTGTCACTTCTGATGTGCTTAATCTTCACACCAAAGTTGGTTGAAGCCCTCGAGGAAAATCGTTTGAAGACTTCTTGCACTTCAGTTTTGTAAGAGATAAGGTGTACCCATGTGTAACGAGAGTAATCATCAACAATAACAAAGCCATATTGAGATGCTTCATTTGAAACAGAGGAATAATGATTAGGACCGAAGAGATCCATGTGAAGCAGTTCGAATGGACGAGTAGTGGTCATGATAGTCTTCGCTGGATGCTTGGCCTTTGTCATCTTTCCAGCTTCACAAGCACCGCACAAGTGATCCTTGAGGAATTTGACATTCTCAATGCCAATGACATGCTTCTTCTTCGCAAGCGTGTTCAAATTCCTCATGCCTGCATGACCAAGTCGTCGATGCCATAGCCATCCTTCTGAAGCTTTTGCAAGTAGGCACACGGCTGGTTGTGAATCTGCAGAGAAATCAACAATATACAAGTCTCCTCTCCTAAAGCCTTCGAAGACTTTGGAATTGTCAGCTTCCATAATCACAACACAACGATACTTGCCAAAGACGACAACCATATCAAGATCACAAAGCATTGAGACAGACATAAGATTGTATCCTAAGGACTCAACAAGCATGACTTTGTCCATGTGTCGATCCTTTGTGATAGCAACCTTACCTAGACCCAATACCTGACTTTTGCTTTTATCAGCGAAGATGATATGCTTCTTGTGTGACGCTGATAAGGGAGCATCTATCAACAGATTCCTGTCACCGGTCATGTGATTTGTACATCCACTATCAAGTACCCATTCAGTGGCTTTGGGTTGATCATCCTGCAGATGAATTAGTGCAACTTACGACCTCATATACTTCAGCGGTGAAGAATATGATATCACAATTCATCAGATCAATTTCATCAAACAGTAAGACAGATAAAACAGAGGGAGGACGTGTGAAATGAAAGTTCATTTCATCATGATTAGCCTGCGTCCTTTCAGGCATTTTGTCAGGTCCCCAGCAAATTCTTCAGACGTTACAGTACGTCTGGAGACCTGACCCTGCAGAAGAGATTAGTTCTTTTTCTTCACCACTCACATCTGAAGGGTTGGCAAAGAGTTCATCACTCTGCGAGCTCCATATGAGAATGGTGGCAAAGCAGCCAAACCATTTCGTTTCACATAAGAGGGGTTAGGGTAAGCATATGAATAAGCAGAGAAATTCTTCGAGGACTTATGAACATAATAATTTGAAGAATAATGCTCATATTCATAGCCCTTGGCTCTTCCCTGCGAAACAGAGTTGTTAGCACGATAATGTTCATATGAGGACTTTGATCCATGTGAGGAATTTGATCCTCTTGAGGAACTTGGTCTGTATGAGGACTTGGATCCATTTGAAGAATTTGGTCCATATGAGGAATTTGATTTGGGGTTCCTTTTCTTCACAGGTGGTGTCATGAGGACATTCACCTGAAGACTTTCAAGGCAACTTTTGGGAACCCGGATTTTCTTCATAGGGGAACCGTTCCTACAGTTAGTGCCAACATATCTAGCAAATACTTCACCATTCTGATTTTTGAACAATTTATAGTTGGAGTCAAATGACTCATCAGAAGAATGAGAAGATTCACATGTATAGCCAGATAAATTAGATGGATCAACTGGAGGTCCCTTTGCAGCAACCCATGTGGTTTTGGGGTACTGCTCAGGCTTCCAATATGTACCATCAGCATTGAGTTTCCTCTTAAAGGCAATACCCTCTTTCCTAGGGTTCCTGTTGAGGATCTGCTTTTTAAGCACATCACAAAGAGTCTGATGCCCTTTGAGGCTTTTGTACATGCCTGTCATGTACATTTCCTTCAGTCCTGCATCGTCAGTAATACTAGCAATGTCCTCAGATGAGGAATTAGTGATAGCAGAGACAGGTGAAGAATTTGTAACATTTGAAGCATTTGAACATTCAGGTGAAGAACTAGCAGATTCTCGTTCAATGCATTTTAGGCATGGAGGAATGAATTCTTCCTGAGCAGCGCTGATTTGTTGAGCGAGTAATGAATCGCGCTCCTTCTGAAGATATTCATAACTCACTCTTAGCTTCTCAAGATCTTGCTTCTTTTGAAGATATTCATAAGAAAGCTTCTCATGATCAGATAAGAGAGTGTTATGATGATTTTGAAGGTTGTCAAACCTGGTCTGAAGTCTCTGAAGATTTTTAGTTAAGGCCTTAGTGCGATCCAATTCTTCACCCAACATATCATCACTTTTGTCTAGCATGTTTTGAACCTTTTCAAAAGCCTTTTGTTGTTGCACGGCAATCTTAGCAAGTTTAGAGTAGCTAGGCTTAAGATTTTTCATCAGATTCATCATCACTAGATTCAGAGGAGGCGTATTTGAGTACCTTGGCACCCTTTGCCATGAAGCAATAGGTGGGAGCGTAGTTGATGAGATCACTTTCTTCAGCGTTGAAGATGGATTTGCTGATGAATGCAGTAGCGAGGGCTAGGCTCGCCACACCAGACTCAGAGTCTTTAGATTGTTCCTCTTCCTCATTTTCTTCAGATTCAGCCTCAGAGTCCATTTCCTTGCCAATGAATGCCCGAGCCTTCTTGGAGCTGCTCTTCTTGTGAGACGAAGACTTCGAGGATTTTGATGATGAAGATTTTGAGGATTTCTTCTTTTTCTTCGCATCATCAGAACTGTAATCCTTGTATTTCTTCTTCTTTGATTCCTTTTCCCACTGAGGACAATCTTGAATGTAATGTCCTGGTTTCTTGCACTTGTGACAAAGCCTCTTCTTATAGTCACTGGTTGAGGAATCATTGCTCCTTGAGGATTTTCCAAAACGACCACATCTTGAGAACTTCTGGAATTTCTTCACAAGCAGCGCTAGATCATGACTTAGTTCTTCAGGATCACCAAGGCTGCTACCAGAGTCTTCATCTTCGGACTCAGATACTACCTTGGCCTTCAGTGCACGTGATCTTCATAGCTCGAACCGTAGAGATCTCTCTTCTCAGCAAGCTGGAACTCATGAGTGTTTTGCCTCTCGAGGATATCAGCGGGGTCAAGTGACTTGTAATCAGCACGCTCTTGTATCATCAGTGCCAGAGTGTCAAATGAGGAATCAAGCGATCTCAGTAATTTCTTCACCACCTCATGGTCGGTGATGTCAGTGGCACCAAGTGCTTGAAGCTCATTTGAAATGTCAGTGAGGCGATCAAAGGTTTGCTGAACATTTTCATTGTCGAGTCTTTTGAAGCGGTTGAAGAGATTGCGAAGAACATCAACTCGGGAGTCGCGCTGAGTTGAAACTCCTTCATTGACCTTGGATAGCCTATCCCAGATAAGCTTTGCAGTTTCCAAAGCACTCACTCTACCATACTGTCCTTTGCTCAGATGGCCACATATGATATTCTTCGCTTGGGAATCAAGTTGCTTGAATTTCTTCACATCGGTAGCGTTCAATGAGGGTGAGACGGAGGGAACACCATTTTCCACAACGTACCAGAGATCGTTATCAATTGCCTCAAGATGCATGCGCATCTTGTTCTTCCAGTAGGGGTAGTCCGTCCCATCGAAGGTAGGACACCCAGCAGAGACCTTGATCATACCTGCGGTCGGCATAACTAAAACTCCAGGCGGTTAAACCAAAATCACACATGTGATGCCCGGATATTCAAGCTACAGTAAACCTCTGCTAATGATGCCTCATCACCTCGATTACTGTTGTTAATCTCGCGTTAGTTCGAATCGATTCAAATTTAAAATTCAAAATCAAGCAAACAATAAAAATTTTCAAATATTAAAACTAAAATGTTCAATAAATAGTAGATAAATCAGAGGCTATGATAAAATTGTAAACATCATTATTGAAATTTGATAGGTGACTTAACCAACCTCAAACAGTGGCTGAAAATATTATTTAACAACCTTTTTATAAATACAAAATAAATATGAAATGATATTTACCCCAAACTAGTTTTTGGTGGTAGGATATATTGTGATGTGAATTGTGGGCTAGCTCTCATATTTTACAAAAGTCATTTGGTGCCCAGACAATTAGCCAAAATAGAAAAGAGAATAAAATTAAAAGAAAAGGCAAAACTGTAAACAAAAACAAAAAGATAAAATAAAAACAAAAGGGCCCCTCCCCCCATGGGCCTCTTGGCCCCGTCGGCTCAGCCGACCAGGCCGACCCAGCCGGCCCACCCCACCGCCTTATCCTTCCACTCCACCCGGTCACACCCGTAACCCTAACCCCCGATCCCCCCACTAGCAGCCGCTCACCCCACCTCGTCCTCCCCCTCCCCCCGATCCAGAATTGGATCGGGGTGCTCGACGTCGCCGCTGCTCGGAGGCGCCCGAACCTCGCGCCCCGCCGCGCCTCCTTCCTTCCCCCAACCGCTTCGCGCCCCCCCCCCCCCCCCGCCGCCGGCCTGCTTCCTCCCCACCGTTGTGCGCGTCGTCGTCACCGGATCGCCGGCGCCACCTCGCCCGAAGCCACCGTGTAGCGCACGTCGTCGATCCCGCGGCCACCAGGTTCCCCGTTGAAAAGGAGCAAGTCCGGGAGCACCATTGCCTCGTCCTCTTCATCTACACCAACTCGTGCGAGCAGGAGCACCCTCAAGCCGTCGACATCAACCTCCTTCCCCGACTGGATCCTCCGGTCACCGTCGCTCGATCTGCACTGCTCCGACCATCCCCAGCCTCGTCGTCCCCTACTCTGTAGCCGTGGTGAGCTACTCTGCCAATTCCCCCTTGTCTCGACCTTGATTCACGCCATATGTCGCCGTCCTATGCCATGGCCGGAGCTCCATCTGCCGTTTGTGCCCCCCCCGCTGGCCTCCTGATGCTTCTGCTCCTCCTCCCGCCGCCGCACTCGCCTCCACCGGACCGTGCCCGCCAGGCCCCGCCGTCCCGCTGCGCACGTCGCCGCCTGCGCGTGCGGCCGCGCGCCGTCGCCGTGCCCTTGTCCACGCCGGTGACAGCCAACGCCCCTCGCGCGTCGCCCGGGCCGCGTTCGCCGCCGGTCGGACCTGCTTCCCCTGGCCCGACGTTGCCGCTGCCGGGCACAGCCCCGGCCGGCCGGCGAGCCCCGTTGTGGCCACGGCCTTCCCCAGCCCCCGCACTCGGGCGGGTTTGGCCACGCTGGGCGCCCATGCCCACCGCCCGATAGCCCGGTGCCCACTGTGGCCTACGGGCCTATGACATGCGGGGCCGCCCCCCATAACGTTTTAATAAAAAAAGGAAGAAATAATAATAATAATAATAAATAAATAAATAATGAAATTAATTAATTAATTAATTAACTTAATTAATTCTGATTAAATTAACTAGTTAGTGTTAATTACCTAATGGTTAATTAACCTAATTAACTACTGTTAATTAGTTAATTAATTAGTATGACAGTGGGGCCCACCCCCTAATTAATTTTAATTAATTTAATTAATCTGTTTAATTAAAATGTGTCACTGACCAGTGGGGCCCACTGGTCAGGTTGGCCAGTCAACCCTGTTGACTGCTGACGTCAGCATGACATCATGCTGATGTCATTAATTCTTTTTCGAATTAATTAATTAATTAATTAATTAAATTCTAGAAATTAAAAAAATCTTTAGAAAATCATATCTTTTAATCCGTAACTCGGATTAAAATATTTTCAACATGAAAGTTGCTCAGGACGACGAGACGAACCCGGATTCGCAGCCCGTTCGTCCGTCACGCACCCCTAACATATCAAACTCGCAACTTTCCTCCTCCGGCTTCTTTGTCCGAAAACGCGAAACACCGGGGATACTTTCCCGGATGTTTCCCCCCTTCGCCGTTATCACCTATCCCTATGTTAGGTCACTTCTAGCGCAGCATATTGCCACTTCTTGCTTTTTGTTACATTTGATTGCTCTGTTATTTATTGTGTTCCCCCTCCGTTACTTCTTTCCGGTAGACCCTGAGACCAATGCCGGTACCCCTGTGATCGACTACATCGACGACCCCCTCCTTCTTGTCTGAGCAACCAGGCAAGCCCCCCCCCCTTGATCACCAGATATCGCCTACTCTCCTCTATACTGCTTCCATTAGACTAGTGTAGCATGTTACTGCTTTCGTTATTCCTATCCTGATGCATAGCCTGTTTTTGATACTGTTGTTGATACCTTTACCTGCAATCCTACTGCTTAGTATAGGATGCTAGAGTTCCATCAGTGGCCCTACACTCTTGTCCGTCAGCCATGCTATATTACTGGGTCGTGATCACTTCGGGGAGTGATCGCGGGCATATACTCTATACTTTACACTATTACCTGTGATACTGTTCGGAGATGGGGGCTCAAGGGGCAGGTGGCTCCATCCCGGTAGAGGTGGGCCTGGGTTCCCGACGGCCCCCGACTGTTACTTGGTGGCGGAGCGACAGGGCAGGTTCAGACCACCTAGGAGAGAGGTGGGCCTGGCCCTAGTCGGCGTTCGCGATACTTAACATGCTTAACGAGATCTGGGTATTTGATCTGAGTCTGGCCATTTGGTCTATACGCACTAACCACCTACGCGGGAGTAGTTATGGGCATCCCGACGTCGTGGTATCAGCCCAAGCACTTCTTGACGTCAGCGACTGAGCGGCGCGCGCCGGGTTGGACCGCGTAACGTGACTTCCGTTGTACTGGAGGTTGCTAGGTCTGCTCACCGGCCGCGTTCGCAACGTGCAGGTGTGCTCAGGGCGATGGGCCCAGACCCCTGCGCGCTTAGGTTTAGACCGGCGTGCTGACCGCTCTGTTGTGCCTAGGTGGGGCTGCGACGTGTTGATCTTCCGAGGCCGGGCATGACCCAGGAAAGTGTGTCCGGCCAAATGGGATCAAGCGTGTTGGGCTATGTGGTGCACCCCTGCAGGGAAGTTAATCTATTCGAATAGCCGTGTCCCTCGGTAAAAGGACGACCCGGAGTTGTACCTTGACCTTATGACAACTAGAACCGGATACTTAATAAAACACACCCTTCCAAGTGCCAGATACAACCCGGTGATCGCTCTCTGACAGGGCATCGAGGAGGGGATCGCCGGGTAGGATTATGCTATGTGATGCTACTTGGAGGACTTGAGTCTACTCTCTTCTATATGCTGCAAGACGGAGGCTGCCAGAAGCGTAGTCTTCGACAGGATTAGCTATCCCCCTCTCATTCTGGCATTCTGCAGTTCAGTCCACCGATATTGCCCTTTACACATATATCCATGCATATGTAGTGTAGCTCCTTGCTTGCGAGTACTTTGGATGAGTACTCGCGGTTGCCTTTCTCCCCCTTTTCCCCTTTTCCCTTCTACCCGATTGCCGCAACCAGATGCTGGAGCCCAGGATCCAGAAGCCACCGTCGACGACGCCTACTACCCTGGAGGTGCCTACTTCTACGTGTTGCCTGCTGGCGACGACCAGGAGTAGTTAGGAGGATCCCAGGCAGGAGGCCTGCGCCTCGTTCGATCTGTATCAAAGTTTGTGCTAGCCATCTTATGGCAACCTTGTTTAACTTATGTCTGTACTCAGATATTGTTGCTTCCGCTGACTCGTCTATGATCGAGCACTTGTATTCGAGCCCTCGAGGCCCCTGGCTTGTATTATGATGCTTGTATGACTTATTTTATTTGTAGAGTTGTGTTGTGATATCTTCCCGTGAGTCCCTGATCTTGATCGTACACATTTGCGTGCATGATTAGTGTACGATTGAATCGGGGGCGTCATAAGTTGGTATTATAGCCGACTGCCTGTAGGAACCCCCCTTTCCAACTCTTTGGCCGAAGTTGAGTCTAGTCACTGAAAAAGTTTTTACTAACATGGCTGTGCGGCTTACGGGCCCACGTCGCCATTGGGTGGTATTAGGATCCTTTACTCCTCGCCTATACTCTGGGAATCTGATCTCTCTACTATTTGGGTTAAATGATTTTGCTAAAAACAGACTAACTTTAGGTTCTCGAAAATACTTTCTCCCGTAGAGCCCCCCCCCCCCACTCCAGATGATTGCTTGCTGCGCCAGAAGATTTCGAAGACACTCTCCGATATTATCCCGAGAACTTGTGCTCATTGCGTTTGCAATCCCCTACCCCCGATAACATCCCTATGGATAAATATTTACACATGTCCTTCCTACTTTCATTCCCAGCTGCTCTTGTTATTACAAGATGCCCTAAATTGCTCTCCGTTGTTCCGAAAATCCTTTAAGCTTACTGCCTTGCAGTTCTTTACCACATGAATACCCCTATTGAAGATTCCTCGCACTTATTGAGTACCCGTTCATCCCCAGTTATTCGTATGCTTCATAAGATACTCTGAAATATTATCCGACCTTCTGAGCATCCTCTTTGAACTATTGCTCTACAAATACTTGTATGCTTACATTATGGATGCTCCCATATCACTAGCAATATTCATTAGTATCTTTTGACACTATCATTTTGATCCTATTGATTCAAGATGTGTGCGAATGCACAAAATCATCAATCAACCCTTCTAAATTATCTTTCCGGCTCAAACGTCATTTTGAACATGAGCTGGTCCTCGACCAAACTATTTGTCGTCGTTTGTGCCTCAGTTCTATTCAGTTTATCCATCCTTGATCAGAGCGTCTGCTTCTGATCCTTCATTTTGAAAATCAAAATTCCTTTGTTATCTAAGCATCGTATTATTCAGATGTTCTATAATCTGGCGCCCTTGCATTATTTCTTCCTCTGATTGAGTACCGATTCTCACATCAGCTTCGTTGCGGATCGCCCGATCCATTGTTGGATTTCATCCGACATTGTCCTTCATATTCAATAACCCCGTGAGCCTTTCCACGGGTATATAATGCCTTTGGTAAATTGTATCATCTACTTTGACAACCATGCTCTACTTTCGAGCTTGTGTTAATTACTTCAATAAAAATTGTGGTATTTGTTCCTAAGATGCCTCGATGGGTTTAACCAATGCCTTAACTAATCTATGTGAGCTCGAAAGATTTCACGGACCATAGTCATCTGGTATTTCACCAGGTAAAACTTTCAACACTAATGCCATTATCAAAACGAGAAGTGAATGTAAGGTTCTGCTTTGGAGAAGTGGGAGCCGACCTTGAACTTTGTGTTCATGCCCATGGACCCGATGTGGAATATATCATGAAAGCTTCTTGT
Organism: Aegilops umbellulata; assembly: GCA_032464435.1. NCBI lineage: Eukaryota > Viridiplantae > Streptophyta > Magnoliopsida > Poales > Poaceae > Aegilops > Aegilops umbellulata. The sequence goes on along the minus strand of CP136056.1, from coordinate 211,732,352 downwards.
ATTAATACTGGTCCCCTTGTTATAAGTTCATCTTGTGTCTATGTTGGTCCTTTGTGAGCGTGGTTCCGACCATGATTGATCATCTTTGATTCTTTCTCGGACAAGTTGAATCACTTGCCCTCTGCAGATCAATGCACTCGTCCAACCCCTATTATGATCTACCTTCAAGTATTACCCCGTGGTATCTCGATAATAGCACAGAACCATATTACTTCTTATGAGTTCTTCAAGTATTAATTCTCACCGATTCCAATTTTCCCCGTGTTCTGAGTTGTTAGACACTAAAGGACACTGATAAGTGAATTAATTTCGCACTCCGGCTCAATAGCTCTAAGTAATCTCCGTTGCTTATGAGTTTATTAATCCGTCAAGTCATTCCTAGCCTGATCGACTATATCATTAATGTGCTAAATGTTAACTGTACTACCTGGTCCTTATCCCCAAAGCACAACTTTCGGTGATGAGCTAAGCTTACGCCGATTTCCTCGTCTTATCGTTCCACCTTGAACGATAAGTTTGAATTCGACTTTGTGTCGTACCATTGGTTCCAATAACCTTTTGCTTCATCATTCCTTTGACTTGGTGTCATCGCTGATTGATTACGTCTTCATGAAATCTCTCGACAAATGTGTCATGGTCATCATCAACCTTATGAGCTCTTCCAGGATATCAATCGAATTCATGATGAGAAATACCATGCTTGCTCACGATGATTTGTCTTATCATCGGCCACTTTATTTCCCTACCTCCAACACAAACATGATCGTGCTTTGTGTTATACCTCGAGTTCCTTGCTATCCAGCATTTGTTATTCTTTACCTTGGAGTATTACCATCTTTTATGTCAAGAATGTCGTGAGAACTTCACCACCTCTTAAGAATTCTTGATATAGGTGATACTTCTTGCCATATCCATTCACTCCTTGCCATATCCATTCACTTCTAGCAACCCTATTGCTTTGAAGATTAATGGTCGATGTTTCATTCTAAGTCTATTGCTTATTGAATCATCATTCAAACTTTGATCGTGCTACCTAGTCCAGATTTCCGGGTGCACCTTTCTATCATTGTTAGACTGTGTATGTTTTCCTTGAGCATACATCATTATACCATTTGATCCAACAAATGTTATCTCCTTGTTCATATAATTGTGGAAATCCATCCTTTGGAAATCTCGACGATTTGTCGCTGAGTCCATCAGCCACCTCCTCATCCTCTCCTTGGTTTACTGATGGACTCATATTTCGGAACTCATTTCCATAGTTCATTTCCCGAGAATCTTATACCGACTTCTCGTCAATTCGTGTCGCACCTTTCTATCTCAGGTTCCTGAGTCTGAGGTATCCGGACACCAATTAGATCTGAATCTCGGTCAGATATGATGGTTGGAACATATTTCCAAGAGTTATAACATTGGTCTTTATATGACCTAGTAAGGTGATGTCATGCCTAGCACACCTGACCGGAGGACCTATTGTTATAGTTTCCTTTTGACAAGGTTAGTCATTCTTCCGTGAGGAAATTGTAAGACTTATTCTATAAGTTGTTCCTGATGGATCCTTTTTGTCTCCAATGTCTGATCTTCACCTGTTGACCATGTCAATGCTATCTCAAAGCATGTCTGTGATACTCTAATTTTCAACAAGAACATTTGAAGCCCAATGCTAAATGTTTCTTGCTCAATTATCCAAACACCGTTGTATGGGTAATGTCATGAACTTTCTTTCACCTTACCTAAAGAGTTTTCTACATTATATCCGGTCATGGATATCATGCTCTCCTTGTCCTTGGGAAGGATATACCCCTTAATTATGTGTTTAAACACATTTTTCTTTCCATTGTTCTGATTAAATTTGATAAACACTTTTTCCTTTCCATTGGTTTGTTTAAACCCTTTCTATGATTTATATGATCTAAGCAGTGATAAGTCACTGCTTTTGTAAGCACCTCGGTGTACAACTCTGTTAGTAAGAACCTGTTACTATTGTTGATGACATTTCGGTAACCTCCGATGGACGAGAACTTTGCCTATTGGTCCGCCTCGTTCAACGAGCAGGAAGATGGTTCTCTTCATCCCTCGCCCTTGTTAGCGACGTTGTTGCCGACATAACTGACAGGTAATCCTCTGACATGCCTTACTTACATGATCGTGCAAGATGTCAGCGCCCTTTCCACCTTTAACCCACATGGTGGGCCCATAACCCACAGTTCCACAGGATCGAAACCTGACTCTCCTGTACACCTTGTTGACAAAGTTATCCCTTACTCTTGGTTTCGTGTGTAATTCATGAGCCACCTTCCTAGTGCTCTATTCTGGTATCAGACGCAATACTTACTCTCGCTGCCCTGAACCACTTTCTCACTCTGGTTCAGACTTCAAGCAACCATCTATCCGCTTGGAACCTCTTATTGTACCTTCGTACCTTACCCTCGATGTGTTTTATATGTTCAACTCGAGAGATAATCTTATGCTCATTCATGGGTTAGCCACAGATTGTTTCCCTCAAAAGCATTCTGACGTAGCTGAGCTACCCCTTATCCTTTCGTAAGTACGATGGAGTTCCCGAAGAAAGGACGACAACTTTATCATGATGCATTGGAATAAGGAATTGAAGACATCAACGAAAGGGATTGACTTTTTCGAGAAGATCCGTTAGAATATCGTAACCAGAACTTTCCCCCTTACTCCCCTCTTAAATCTCGGGATGAGATTTCTTGTAATGGAGGAGAATTGTGACGCCCGGATATTCAAGCTACAGTAAACCTCTGCTAATGATGCCTCATCACCTCGATTACTGTTGTTAATCTCGCGTTAGTTCGAACCGATTCAAATTTAAAATTCAAAATCAAGCAAACAATAAAAGTTTTCAAATATTAAAACTAAAATGTTCAATAAATAGTAGATAAATCAGAGGCTATGATAAAATTGTAAACATCATTATTGAAATTTGATAGGTGACTTAACCAACCTCAAACAGTGGCTGAAAATATTATTTAACAACCTTTTTATAAATACAAAATAAATATGAAATGATATTTACCCCAAACTAGTTTTTGGTGGTAGTATATATTGTGATGTGAATTGTGGGCTAGCTCTCATATTTTACAAAACTCATTTGGTGCCTAGACAATTAGCCAAAATAGAAAAGAGAATAAAATTAAAAGAAAAGGCAAAACTGTAAACAAAAACAAAAGGATAAAATAAAAACAAAAGCCCCCCCCTCCCCCCACTGGGCCTCTTAGCCCAGTCGGCTCAGCCAACCAGGCCGACCCAGCCGGCCCACTCCGCCGCCTTATCCTCCCACTCCACCCGGTCACACCCGTAACCCTAACCCCCGATCCCCCCACTAGCAGCCGCTCACCCCACCTCGTCCTCCCCCTCCCCCCGATCCAGAATTGGATCGGGGTGCTCGACGCCGCCGCTGCTCGGAGGCGCCCAAACCCCGCGCCCCGCCGCGCCTCCTTCCTTCCCCCAACCGCTTCGCCCCCCCTCCCTCCCCCGCCGGCCTGCTTCCTCCCCACCGTTGTGCGCATCGTCGTCACCGGATCGCCGGCGCCACCTCGCCCGAAGCCACCGTGTAGCGCACGTCGTCGATCCCGCGGCCACCAGGTTCCTCGTTGAAAAGGAGCAAGTCCGGGAGCACCATTGCCTCGTCCTCTTCATCTACACCAACTCGTGCGAGCAGGAGCACCCTCGAGCCGTCGACATCAGCCTCCTTCCCCAACTGGATCCTCCGGTCACCGTCGCTCGATCTCACTGCTCCGACCATCCCCAGCCTCGTCGTCCCCTACTCTGCAGCCGTGGTGAGCTGCTCTGCCAATTCCCCCTTGTCTCGACCTCGATTCATGCCATATGTCGCCGTCCTACGCCATGGCCGGAGCTCCATCTGCCGTTTGTGCCCCCCCCCCCGCTGGCCTCCTGATGCTTCTGCTCCTCCTCCCGCCGCCGCACTCGCCTCCACCGGACCGTGCCTGCCAGGCCCCGCCGTCCCGCTGCGCATGTCGCCGCCTGCGCGTGCGGCCGCGCGCCGTCGCCGTGCCCTTGTCCACGCCGGTGACCGCCAACGCCCCTCGCGCGTCGCCCGGGCTGCGTCCGCCGCCGGTCGGACCTGCCTCCCCTGGCCCGACGTTGCCGCTGCCGGGCACAGCCCCGGCCGGCCGGCGAGCCCCGTTGTGGCCACGACCTTCCCCAGCCCCCGCACCCGGGCGGGTTTGGCCACGCTGGGCGCCCATGCCCACCGCCCGATAGCCCGGTGCCCACTGTGGCCTACGGGCCTATGACATGCGGGGCCGCCCCCCAGAACGTTTTAATAAAAAAAGGAATAAATAAATAAATAAATAATGAAATTGATTAATTAATTAATTAACTTAATTAATTCTGATTAAATTAACTAGTTAGTGTTAATTAACCTAATGGTCAATTAACCTAATTAACTACTGTTAATTAGTTAATTAATTAGTATGACAGTGGGGCCCACCCCCCTAATTAATTTTAATTAATCTGTTTAATTAAAATGTGTCACTGACCAGTGGGGCCCACTGGTCAGGTTGGCCAGTCAACCCTGTTGACTGCTGACGTCAGCATGACATCATGCTGATGTCATTAATTCTTTTTCGAATTAATTAATTAATTAATTAATTAAATTCTAGAAATTAAAAAAATCTTTAGAAAATCATATCTTTTAATCCGTAACTCGGATTAAAATATTTTCAACATGAAAGTTGCTCAGGACGACGAGACGAACCCGGATACGCAGCCCGTTCGTCCGTCACGCACCCCTAACATATCAAACTCGCAACTTTCCCCCTCCGGCTCCTTTGTCCGAAAACGCGAAACACCGGGGATACTTTCCCGGATGTTTCCCCCCTTCGCCGGTATCACCTATCCCTATGTTAGGTCACTTCTAGCGCAGCGTATTGCCGCTTCTTGCTTTTTGTTACATTTGATTGCTCTCTTATTTATTGTGTTCCCCCTCCGTTTCTTCTTTCCGGTAGACCCTGAGACCGATGTCGGTACCCCTGTCATCGACTACATCGACGACCCCCTCCTTCTTGTCTGAGCAACCAGGCAAGCCCCCCCCCTTGATCACCAGATATCGCCTACACTCCTCTATACTGCTTGCATTAGAGTAGTGTAGCATGTTACTGCTTTCGTTATTCCTATCCTGATGCATAGCCTGTTTTTGATACTGTTGTTGATACCTTTACCTGCAATCCTACTGCTTAGTATAGGATGCTAGTGTTCCATCAGTGGCCCTACACTCTTGTCCGTCAGCCATGCTATATTAATGGGCCGTGATCACTTCGGGAAGTGATCGCAGGCATATACTCTATACTTTACACTGTTACCTGTGATACTGTTCGGAGATGGGGGCTGAAGGGGCAGGTGGCTCCATCCCGGTAGAGGTGGGCCTGGGTTCCCGACGGCCCCCGACTGTTACTTGGTGGCGGAGCAACAGGGCAGGTTCAGACCACCTAGGAGAGAGGTGGGCCTGGCCCTAGTCGGCGTTCGCGATACTTAACACACTTAACGAGATCTGGGTATTTGATCTGAGTCTGGCCATTTGGTCTATACGCACTAACCACCTACGCGGGAGTAGTTATGGGTATCCCGACGTCGTGGTATCAGCCGAAGCACTTCTTGACGTCAGCGACTGAGCGGCGCGCGCCGGGTTGGACCGCGTAACGTGACTTTCGTTGTACTGGAGGTTGCTAGGACTGCTCACCGGCCGCGTTCGCAACGTGCAGGTGTGCTCAGGGCGATGGGCCCAGACCCCTGCGCGCTTAGGTTTAGACCGGCGTGCTGACCGCTCTGTTGTGCCTAGGTGGGGCTGCGACGTGTTGATCTTCCGAGGCCGGGCATGACCCAGGAAAGTGTGTCCGGCCAAATGGGATCAAGCGTGTTGGGCTATGTGGTGCACCCCTGCAGGGAAGTTAATCTATTCGAATAGCCATGTCCCTCAGTAAAAGGACGACCCGGAGTTGTACCTTGACCTTATGACAACTAGAACCGGATACTTAATAAAACACACCCTTCCAAGTGCCAGATACAACCCGGTGATCGCTCTCTGACAGGGCATCGAGGAGGGGATCGCCGGGTAGGATTATGCTATGTGATGCTACTTGTAGGACTTCAGTCTACTCTCTTCTATATGCTGCAAGACGGAGGCTGCCAGAAGCATAGTCTTCGACAGGATTAGCTATCCCCCTCTCGTTCTGGCATTCTGCAGTTCAGTCCACCGATATGTTGGAAATATGCCCTAGAGGCAATAATAAAAGCATTATTATTATATTTCCTTGTTCATGATAATTGTCTTTATTCGTGCTATAATTGTGTTATCCAGAAATCATAATACATGTGTGAATAACAGACAACAATATGTCCCTAGTGAGCCTCTAGTTGACTAGCTCGTTGATCGACAGATAGTCATGGTTTCCTGACTATGGACATTGGATGTCATTGATAACGAGATCACATCATTAGGAGAATGATCTGATGGACGAGACCCAATCCTAAGCATAGCATAAGATCGCATAGTTCGTTTGCTAGAGTTTTCCAATGTCAAGTATCCTTTCCTTAGACCATGAGATCGTGTAACTCCCGGATACCGTAGGAGTGCTTTGGGTGTGCCAAATGTCACAACGTAACTGGGTGACTATAAAGGTATACTACGGGTATCTCTGAAAGTGTCTGTTGGGTTGACACGGATCGAGACTGGGATTTGTCACTCCGCTTGACGGAGAGGTATCACCGGGCCCACTCAGTAATGCATCATCATAATGAGCTCAATGTGATCAAAGTGTTTGATCACGGGATCATGCATTACGGTACGAGTAAAGTGACTTGCCGGTAACGAGATTGAACGAGGTATTGGGATACCGACGATCGAATCTCGGTCAAGTAAAATACCGATTGACAAAGGGAATCGTATACGGGATTAATTGAATCCTCGACATCGTGGTTCATCCGATGAGATCATCGTGGAACATGTGGGAGCCAACATGGGTATCCAGATCCCGCTGTTGGTTATTGCCCGAGAGTCGTCTCGGTCATGTCTGCATGTCTCCCGAACCCGTAGGGTCTACACACTTAAGGTTCGGTGACACTAGGGTTGTGAAGATATGTATAAGCAGTAACCCGAATGTTGTTCGGAGTCCCGGATGAGATCCCGGATGTCACGAGGAGTTTTGGAATGGTCCGGAGGTAAAGAATTATATATAGAAAGTGCTGTTTTAGCCATTGGGACAAGTTTCGGGGTTATCGGTATTGTATCGGGACCATCGAAGGGTCCCGGGGGGTCCACCGGGTGGGGCCACCTGCCTCGGGGGGCCACATGGGCTCTAGGGGGTGCGCCTTGGACTGCATGGGCCAAGGGGAACCAGCCCCTAGAGGCCCATGCGCCTAGAGGGGGGAAACCCTAAAAAGAGGGGGGCGCCCCCTTGCTTGGGGGGAAAGCCCCACCCTTGGCCGCCGCCCCCCTAGGAGATTGCATCTCCTAGGGCCGCCCCCCCTAGGGGGCTATATAAAGGGGGGGAGGGGAGGGGGGCAGTGCACCCTTGCTCCTGGCGCCTCCCTCTCCCTCTCCAACACCTCCTCCGCCTCCGTAGAGCTCGGCGAAGCCCTGTCGGAGTACTGCAGCTCCACCATCACCACGCCGTCGTGCTGCTGCTGGAGCCTTCTTCCCCAACCTCTCCTTTGCCTTGCTGGATCAAGAAGAAGGAGACGTTACGCTGACCGTACGTGTGTTGAACGCGGATGTGCCGTCCTTTCGGTGCTAGGATCTCTAGTGATTTGGATCACGTCGTGTACGACTACCTCATCCCCGTTCATTGAACGCTTCCGCTCGCGATCTACAAAGTGGTATGTAGATGCAATCTCTCTCCCATGACTCGTTGCTAGATGAACTCATAGATGGATCTTGGTGAAACCGTAGGAAAAATTTTAATTTTCTGCAACGTTCCCCAACAGTGGCATCATGAGCTAGGTCTATGCGTAGTTCTCTATTGCACGAGTAGAACACAATTTGTTGTGGGCGTAGATGTTGTCAACTTTCTTGCCGCTACTAGTCTTATCTTGCTTCAGCGGTATTGTGGGATGAAGCGGCCCGGACCAACCTTACACGTACTCTTACGTGAGACCGGTTCCACCGACTAACATGCACTAGTTGCATAAGGTGGCTGGCGGGTGTCTGTCTCTCCCACTTTAGTTGGAGCGGATTCGATGAAAAGGGTCCTTATGAAGGGTAAATAGAAGTTGACAAATCACGTTGTGGCTTTCACGTAGGTAAGAAAACGTTCTTGCTAGAACCCTAATTCAGCCACGTAAAACTTGCAACAACAATTAGAGGACGTCTAACTTGTTTTTGCAGCAAGTGCTTTGTGATATGATATGGCCAAAGTTGTGATGAATGATGAATGATCTATATGTGATGTATGAGATGTTCATGCTATTGTAATAGGAATCACGACTTGCATGTCGATGAGTATGACAACCGGCAGGAGCCATAGGAGTTGTCTTTATTTTTTTGTATGACCTGCGAGTCATTGAGAAACGCCATGTAAATTACTTTACTTTATTGCTAAATGCGTTAGCCATAGTAGTAGAAGTAATAGTTGGCGAGCAACTTCATGGAGACACGATGATGGAGATCATGATGATGGAGATCATGGTGTCAAGCCGGTGACAAGATGATCATGGAGCCCCAAGATGGAGATCAAAGGAGCTATGTGATATTGGCCATATCATGTCACGTTTATTATTTGATTGCATGTGATGTTTATCATGTTTTGCATCTTGTTTACTTAGAACGACGGTAGTAAATAAGATGATCCCTCATAATAATTTCAAGAAGTGTTCCCCCTAACTGTGCACCGTTGCGACAGTTTGTTGTTTCGAAGCACCACGTGATGATCGGGTGTGATAGATTCTAACGTTCACATACAACGGGTGTAAGACAGATTTACACATGCAAACACTTAGGTTGACTTGACGAGCCTAGCATGTACAGACATGGCATCGGAACACAGAAGACCGAAAGGTCGAGCATGAGTCGTATAGAAGATACGATCAACATGAAGATGTTCACCGATGTTGACTAGTCCGTCTCACGTGATGATCGGACACGGCCTAGTTGACTCGGATCATGTAATACTTAGATGACTAGAAGAGGGATGTCTATCTAAGTGGGAGTTCATTAAATAATTTGATTAAATGAACTTTATTATCATGAACTTAGTCTAAAAATATTTACAATATGTCTTGTAGATCAAATGGCCAACGTAGTCCTCAACTTCAACGCGTTCCTAGAGAAAACCAAGCTGAAAGACGATGGCAGCAACTATACGGACTGGGTCCGGAACCTGAGGATCATCCTCATAGCTGCCAAGAAAGATTATGTCCTACGAGCACCGCTGGGTGACGCACCTATTCTCCCTGCAGAACAGGACGTTATGAACGCTTGGCAATCACGCTGCGATGATTACTCCCTTGTTCAGTGCGGCATGCTTTACAGCTTAGAGCCGGGGCTCCAAAAGCGTTTTGAGAGACATGGAGCATATGAGATGTTCGAAGAGCTGAAAATGGTTTTCCAAGCTCATGCCCGGGTCGAGAGATATGAAGTCTCCGACAAATTCTTTAGCTGTAAGATGGAGGAAAATAGCTCTGTCAGTGAACACATACTCAAGATGTCTGGGTTGCACAACCGCTTGACTCAACTGGAAGTTAATCTCCCGGATGAAGCGGTCATTGACAGAATCCTCCAGTCGCTTCCACCTAGCTACAAGAGCTTTGTGATGAACTACAATATGCAGGGGATGGTAAAGACCATTCCTGAGGTATATGCTATGCTGAAATCAGCAGAGGTAGAAATCAAGAAGGAGCATCAAGTGTTGATGGTGAATAAAACCACTAAGTTCAAGAAGGGCAAGGGTAAAAAGAACTTCAAGAAGGACGGCAAGGAAGTTGCCGCGTCCGGTAAGCAAGTTGCCGGGAAGAAGCCAAAGAATGGACCCAAGCCTGAGACTGAGTGTTTTTATTGCAAGGGAAGTGGTCACTGGAAGCGGAACTGCCCCAAATACTTAGCGGACAAGAAGGCCGGCAAAACAAAAGGTATATATGATATACATGTAATTGATGTGTACCTTATCAGTACTCGTAGTAGCTCTTGGGTATTTGATACCGGTGCAGTTGCTCACATTTGTAACTCAAAGCAGGAGCTGCGGAATAAACGGAGACTGGCGAAGGACGAGGTGACGATGCGCGTCGGGAATGGTTCCAAGGTCGATGTGATCGCCGTCGGCACGCTACCTCTACATTTACCTACGGGATTAGTTTTAAACCTCAATAATTGTTATTTAGTGCCAAGTTTGAGCATGAACATTGTGTCTGGATCTCATTTAATTCGAGATGGCTACTCATTTAAATCCGAGAATAATGGTTGTTCTATTTATATGAGAGATATGTTTTATGGTCATGCTCCGATGGTTAATGGTTTATTCTTAATGAATCTCGTACGTGATGATACACATATTCATAGTGTGAATACCAAAAGAGTTAAAGTTGATAACAATAGTCCCACATATTTGTGGCACTGCCGCCTTGGTCACATAGGTGTCAAACGCATGAAGAAGCTCCATGCAGATGGACTTTTAGAGTCTCTTGATTATGAATCATTTGACACGTGCGAACCATGCCTCATGGGTAAAATGACCAAGACTCCGTTCTCAGGAACAATGGAGCGAGCAACCAACTTATTGGAAATCATACATACCGATGTGTGCGGTCCAATGAGTGTTGAGGCTCGCGGTGGCTATCGTTATGTTCTCACCCTCACTGATGACTTGAGTAGATATGGGTATATCTACTTGATGAAACACAAGTCTGAGACCTTTGAAAAGTTCAAGGAATTTCAGAGTGAGGTTGAAAATCAACGTGATAGAAAGATCAAGTTTCTACGATCAGATCATGGAGGAGAATACTTGAGTCACGAATTTGGCACACACTTAAGAAAATGTGGAATAGTTTCACAACTCACGCCGCCTGGAACACCTCAGCGTAATGGTGTGTCCGAACGTCGTAATCGCACTCTATTAGATATGGTACGATCTATGATGTCTCTTACCGATTTACCGCTATCTTTTTGGGGCTATGCTTTAGAGACAGCCGCATTCACTTTAAATAGGGCTCCGTCGAAATCCGTTGAGACGACACCGTATGAATTATGGTTTGGGAAGAAACCTAAGCTGTCGTTTCTAAAAGTTTGGGGATGCTTATGTCAAGAAACTTCAACCTGTGAAGCTCGAACCCAAGTCGGAAAAATGCGTCTTCATAGGATACCCTAAAGAAACTATTGGGTATACCTTCTACCTCAGATCCGAAGGCAAGATCTTTGTTGCCAAGAATGGATCCTTTCTAGAGAAAGAGTTTCTCTCGAAAGAAGTAAGTGGGAGGAAAGTAGAGCTTGATGAAGTGTTACCTCTTGAACCGGAAAATGGCGAAACTCAAGAAAACGTTTCTGAGGTGCCTGCACCGACTAGAGAGGAAATTAATGATGATGATCAAGATACTTCTAATCAAGCTCCTACTGAAATTCGAAGGTCCACAAGGACACGTTCCGCACCAGAGTGGTACGGCAAACCTGTCTTGGAAATCATGTTGTTAGACAACGGTGAACCTTCGAACTATGAGGAAGCAATGGCGGGCCCGGATTCCGACAAATGGCTGGAAGCCATGAAATCCGAGATAGGATCCATGTATGAAAACAAAGTATGGACTTTGACTGACTTGCCCGTTGAGCGGCGAGCCATAGAAAATAAATGGATCTTTAAGAAGAAGACAGACGCGGATGGTAATGTGACCATCTATAAAGCTCGGCTTGTCGCTAAGGGTTATCGACAAGTTCAAGGAATTGACTATGATGAGACTTTCTCACCGGTAGCGAAGCTGAAGTCCGTCCGAATCATGTTAGCAATTGCCGCATTCTACGATTATGAAATATGGCAAATGGACGTCAAAACGGCATTCCTTAATGGTTTCCTTAAGGAAGAATTGTATATGATGCAGCCGGAAGGTTTTGTCGATCCTAAGAATGCTGACAAGGTGTGCAAGCTCCAACGCTCGATTTATGGGCTGGTGCAAGCATCTCGGAGTTGGAACATTCGCTTTGATGAGATGATCAAAGCGTTTGGGTTTACGCAGACTTATGGAGAAGCCTGCGTTTACAAGAAAGTGAGTGGGAGCTCTGTAGCATTTCTCATATTATATGTAGACGACATACTTTTGATGGGAAATGATATAGAACTCTTGGACAACATTAAGGCATACTTGAATAAGAGTTTTTCAATGAAGGACCTTGGAGAAGCTGCTTATATATTAGGCATCAAGATCTATAGAGATAGATCGAGACGCCTCATAGGTCTTTCACAAAGCACATACCTTGATAAGATATTGAAGAAGTTCAATATGGATCAATCTAAGAAGGGGTTCTTACCTGTGTTACAAGGTGTGAAATTGAGCTCAGCTCAATTTCCGACCACGGCAGAAGATACAGAAGAGATGAGTGTCATCCCCTATGCCTCAGCCATAGGTTCTATTATGTATGCCATGCTGTGTACCAGACCTGATGTAAACCTTGCCGTAAGTTTGGTAGGTAGGTACCAAAGTAATCCCGGCAAGGAACACTGGACAGCGGTCAAGAATATCCTGAAGTACCTGAAAAGGACTAAGGAAATGTTTCTCGTTTATGGAGGTGATGAAGAGCTCGTCGTAAAGGGTTATGTCGACGCTAGCTTCGACACAGATCTGGATGACTCTAAGTCACAAACCGGATACGTGTATATTTTGAATGGTGGGGCAGTAAGTTGGTGCAGTTGCAAGCAGAGCGTTGTGGCGGGATCTACATGTGAAGCGGAGTACATGGCAGCCTCGGAGGCAGCACATGAAGCAATTTGGGTGAAGGAGTTCATCACCGACCTCGGAGTCATACCCAATGCGTCGGGGCCAATCAAACTCTTCTGTGACAACACTGGAGCTATTGCACTTACCAAGGAGCCCAGGTTTCACAAGAAGACCAGGCACATCAAGCGTCGCTTCAACTCCATTCGTGAAAATGTTCAAGATGGAGACATAGAAATTTGTAAAGTACACACGGATCTGAATGTCGCAGATCCGTTGACTAAACCTCTCCCTAAGGCAAAACATGATCAGCACCAGAACTCTATGGGTGTTCGATTCATCACAGTGTAACTAGATTATTGACTCTAGTGCAAGTGGGAGACTGTTGGAAATATGCCCTAGAGGCAATAATAAAAGCATTATTATTATATTTCCTTGTTCATGATAATTGTCTTTATTCGTGCTATAATTGTGTTATCCGGAAATCGTAATACATGTGTGAATAACAGACAACAATATGTCCCTAGTGAGCCTCTAGTTGACTAGCTCGTTGATCGACAGATAGTCATGGTTTCCTGACTATGGACATTGGATGTCATTGATAACGAGATCACATCATTAGGAGAATGATCTGATGGACGAGACCCAATCCTAAGCATAACATAAGATCGCATAGTTCGTTTGCTAGAGTTTTCCAATGTCAAGTATCCTTTCCTTAGACCATGAGATCGTGTAACTCCCGGATACCGTAGGAGTGCTTTGGGTGTGCCAAAGGTCACAACGTAACTGGGTGACTATAAAGGTATACTACGGGTATCTCTGAAAGTGTCTGTTGGGTTGACACGGATCGAGACTGGGATTTGTCACTCCGCTTGACGGAGAGGTATCACCGGGCCCACTCAGTAATGCATCATCATAATGAGCTCAATGTGATCAAAGTGTTTGATCATGGGATCATGCATTACGGTACGAGTAAAGTGACTTGCCGGTAACGAGATTGAACGAGGTATTGGGATACCGACGATCGAATCTCGGGCAAGTAAAATACCGATTGACAAAGGGAATCGTATACGGGATTAATTGAATCCTCGACATCGTGGTTCATCCGATGAGATCATCGTGGAACATGTGGGAGCCAACATGGGTATCCAGATCCCGCTGTTGGTTATTGCCCGAGAGTCGTCTCGGTCATGTCTGCATGTCTCCCGAACCCGTAGGGTCTACACACTTAAGGTTCGGTGACGCTAGGGTTGTGAAGATATGTATAAGCAGTAACCCGAATGTTGTTCGAAGTCCCGGATGAGATCCCGGACGTCACGAGGAGTTTCGGAATGGTCCGGAGGTAAGGAATTATATATAGAAAGTGCTGTTTTGGCCATCGGGACAAGTTTTGGGGTTATCGGTATTATACCGAGACCACCGAAGGGTCCCGGGGGGTCCACCGGGTGGGGCCACCTGCCTCGGGGGGCCACATGGGCTCTAGGGGGTGCGCCTTGGCCTGCATGGGCCAAGGGGAACCAGCCCCTAGAGGCCCATGCGCCTAGAGGGGGGAAACCCTAAAAAGAGGGGGGCGCCCCCTTGCTTGGGGGGCAAGCCCCACCCTTGGCCGCCCCCCTAGGGGGCTATATAAAGGGGGGAGGGGAGGGGGGCAGTGCACCCTTGCTCCTGGCGCCTCCCTCTCCCTCTCCAACACCTCCTCCTCCTCCGTAGAGCTCGGCGAAGCCCTGTCGGAGTACTGCAGCTCCACCATCACCACGCCGTCGTGCTGCTGCTGGAGCCTTCTTCCCCAACCTCTCCTTTGCCTTGCTGGATCAAGAAGAAGGAGACGTTACGCTGACCGTACGTGTGTTGAACGCGGAGGTGCCGTCCTTTCGGTGCTAGGATCTCTAGTGATTTGGATCACGTCGTGTACGACTACCTCATCCTCGTTCATTGAACGCTTCCGCTCGCGATCTACAAAGTGGTATGTAGATGCAATCTCTCTCCCATGACTCGTTGCTAGATGAACTCATAGATGGATCTTGGTGAAACCATAGGAAATTTTTTAATTTTCTGCAACGTTCCCCAACACGATATTGCCCTTTACACATATATCCATGCATATGTAGTGTAGCTCCTTGCTTGCGAGTACTTTGGATGAGTACTCACGGTTGCCTTTCTCCCCCTTTTCCCCTTTTCCCTTCTACCCGGTTGCCGCAACCAGATGCTGGAGCCCAGGATCCAGAAGCCACCGTCGACGACGCCTACTACCCCGGAGGTGCCTACTTCTACGTGCTGCCTGCTGGCGACGACCAGGAGTAGTTAGGAGGATCCCAGGCAGGAGGCCTGCGCCTCGTTCGATCTGTATCCAAGTTTGTGCTAGCCATCTTATGGCAACCTTATTTAACTTATGTCTGTACTCAGATATTGTTGCTTCCGCTGACTCGTCTATGATCGAGCACTTGTATTCGAGCCCTCGAGGCCCCTGGCTTGTATTATGATGCTTGTATGACTTATTTTATTTGTAGAGTTGTGTTGTGATATCTTCCCGTGAGTCCCTGATCTTGATCGTACACATTTGCGTGCATGATTAGTGTACGTGAATCGGGGGCGTCACAACACAGAACAAGGGAGTACCTTGCTCTGATGCCAATTGAAAGTGCGTTATATCGACTAGAGGGGGGGTGAATAGGCGATTTTTATGAAATTCTTCACTGAGGAATTTGCTCGTGAGGAAATTCCTTAGCGAAGAACTACTAGCAGCGGAATAAGTACTCATAGGTAAACATAGTAGAATACATGCATTGTCATCATGATGAAATGAAGACACAGACAGAGTACAGAAAGCGTAAACACAGCATAACACACTATCAAGACAAACAGACTGAAGAAATTGAACTGAGGAAATTGAGAAAGTCTTCAGTCAAAGTCTTCAAACACAGATATGAACAATTACACAACACAGTAATGAGGAAATGAAAGTGTTGAGGAAATAGAACCAGTAAGCTTGGTGAAGACAATGATTTGGTAGACCAGTTCCAACTGTTGTCTCAGTTGTACATCTGGTTGGAGCGGCTGAGTATTTAAACTCAAGGACACCTAGTCCCGGACACACAGTCCTCACCGTATTCTCCTTGAGCTAAGGACACACAGTCCTCGCCCAATCACTCGTGGTAAGTCTTCAGGTGACTTCCAAACCTTCACAGACTTGGTCACTCGGCGATCCACAATTCCTCTTGGATGCTCTATACCTTGACGCCTAACCGTCTGGAAGAAGCACAGTCTTCAAAGGTAACAAGCGTCGGATCCACGCAGGATCAATTTCTTCAGTGATGCTCAATCACTATGGGTTTGTAGGTGTTTTGGGTTTGGATTTGGATTTTCCTCACTTGATGATTTTCGCCCAAAGTCCTCGGAGGATGGGTTGCTCTCAAATGACAAGTGTCAAGTTCTCGTGGAGCAGCCAACCAGCTAATGGTTGTAGGGGGCGGCTATTTATAGCCTAGGGAGCAGCCCGACATGATAAGACATAAATGCCCTTCAATGATATGACCGTTAGGTGGACAAGATATTTTAGGACAGCTGGCGCGTAGCACAGCAATGGTCGGAAATTTGAGGTTCAAATTCCTCAGGGCTATCATGTTCCTCATAGTGTAGGCAATTCGCACTGGCGAATTCCTAACTCCTCAGTCAGAGCAAAGTCCTCAGTGACCAGAAGAACTGCGTCTCTGTCACTGAAGAAATTGACTGAACTGTATGAGATTTCCAATGGCTTCACTCGAAGGGATTGGTAGGTGTAGGATTTGAGATGAGCATCACTTGGAAATTTTCTCCTTGGTATTTCCTCGACCCCCTTTAACAGTACGGTGTTTCCTATGACTCAAGAAAGAGAAAATGAAACTACGAAAACAAAAGTCTTCACGCTTCATGTTCCTCGAATGAATATCAAGTCTTCAAGGTCACACCAATTTCTTCACTTTCAAAGTCTTCAGAAAGTCTTCAAAATATCAAAGTCTTCAAATGAAGAACTTCATTTTTAGGGGTCGACTTTCACTGTAAATATCAAACTCCTCATAGACTTATAGACCTGTGTACACTCATAAACGCATTAGATACTTAACCTATAAGTCTTCAATACACCAAAATCACTAAGGGGGCACTAGATGCACTTACAGGATCACTTGATCCCTCTCGGTACATCTTCTACGCTTTGTGAGTTGATCAACTCGATTCACTCTTGACTTAGTCTTGATCAACCTTGAATCTTTCAAATCTCTTCATTTGGAAACATGAATGATCACACAATCTTCTTCCTCAAGACATGCTTGCAATAAGCTCAACACTCATATGACCAATCTTTGGATAATTCCTTCATAGCACCTTGGTCAACTCATAAACTCCTTGAAACCAACACATGGACTTCAAGAAAAGCCTATGGAAAAATCCTTCAAATATAACTCAAGACAATCATTAGTCTATAGAGATTGTCATTAATTACTAAAACCAAATATGGGGGCACCGCATGTTCTTTCACAGGTTATTACTGAATTGAAAGCAGAGGTGGAGAAGACGAACTTGGCTGATCGTGCATCAGTTGATTAGGGAAATGAATATATTGTTCTAATATTGTGCTTATGAAGGTGAACTAGCTATATGTTGTATTGTGTTGTTTTCACGTAGCTATCGTACTGTGATGTTAAAATATATTTATGTGCCTGATATGAAATTGGCAAATAGATGTTCGGTATGAAATGTGAATTTGCTTAATACTGAAATTATTAATAGTAAACTAATAAACCTGCTAAATGGGTCGTGAAACTTTGCAAACGGTTCTAGCAGTAAAAGAGTGTGTGATGGATAGCCCAGTGTCATGCAGTTTTCTTCACCGAATCATGTGTGATATACTTGAATAAAGCAAACGGTTAACGGAGGCAGAACATGTGTGATCGTTACACCTATCACACACGAGGCTATACATAAAACTGTTTGTGATGTAGATACGAACGAAAGCGTTTATCTGGGATGCACTGTGTGGGATGTGCAGACGAACGGAAACGTTTCTCTGGGATTCACTGTGTGGGATGTACATACGAACATAAACACTTGTCTGGGATTCACTGTGTGGATGTACATACGAATGAAAACGTTTGTGTGGGAACTGTGTGGGATGTACTTACGAACGTAAACGATTGGGCATGTATAATTGTATGCGATTGCTAGACTGACCGCACACGTTTCTGGGTCATGTGGGAAGGTCCCTCTATTGCACACACATACAAGGCGACGGTTTAAAACTCCGTCGAGGAAAGGGGTTAAAAACCGTTTGCATAGTATCTCGCTGCACTAGTAATAGTTGAAATTCAGAAAGTATGATTGTCTACTTGGCTTGATAATGACTTTGTTGCTTGGGCACCCAAAAAACCCGGTGCGTTTACGGTCAGAAGGGTGTACATGTTAGCTAGTGATGAAATATCAAATGCTAGGGAGTCTTCGGCAAGCTCCCGACCTTCTAGAACTGACGAAGCGTGAAACTTTATATGGCGTAGTTTAGCTCCCCCAAAAGTTTAACCTTTCACTTGGAGGCTGGCCACTGATTTGCTAGCTAATTGGACAAATAAGGTCATGAGAAATCTAGAGATAACTGCAATGTGTCCTGTATGTGGAAGTGAAGAGGAAGACTCATTCCATGTTTTCGGTACCCACAACCATGTCATGCTCATGCAGATGGCTATGACGAAGGAATGGACTTTGTCGGTACGTTCACATTAAAAACGGGTCAGGCGAGACTGGTTTCTACATCATTTGTCTGAGTTGTAGGATGATGAATGCTCTCGTATTATGATGCTATTTTGGAGGATTTGGTATGTGCGAAATAAGGTACTACACTCTAAACAACTACCTCAAGTGGATGTTTTTGTCAGATTCTTGGCTAGTTATATGTCCTCATTAATGTCCCTTCGATCTAATCCAAATGTGGATCCAATAAAAAGGAAGATGATAGCTGTTTTCAGTCAGATGTCGATGCCGAAGCAAACCACATGCAATATCAATGAATCTGGTGTTGTTTGTTCTTGGACTAGACTGATAGAGGCAAAGTCAAGCTAAATACTAATGCCTCGGTCTTAGGTGATGTTTGCTGGAGTAGGTATGATACTAAGAGACCATGAAGGACCCATCATATTTAGATTTTACAAATACATACAACCATTCCATGATGTTTTGGAAACTGCTTCTTGCATTGAAGGAATAATTTCGTTGGCGTTACAATGGACTAATCTACACATTGACGTGAAATCTGATTGCTTGGAGGCTGTCATGATGGGAGGAGGAATTGGGAATAAGCCTAAGTATGCTTTTATTATCAGAGAGATTATTAGTAGTATGGATGAGAGGAGTTCTTGCATTGCTCATATTTGTCCAAGCTATAATAATGTTAGTCATGTCTTGGTTAATTTTGGTAGGGTGCAACGCCGAACTATGGTTTGTCTAGGCTTTGGCTTAGAAGAGGTCTTGAAACTTGTGGGAGGAGATTGTAACACTTAAGTTTGAGTAATGCAAGCATTTATTTCGCAAAAAAGAGAGAGTGAAATCAAATTTCAGTTGACTGAAAATCAGTAAAAGCGTTTTTTTTTTTGAGAAACTGGGCCGAAAATAGATAGACAATGTACAGTAAAGTGCCGCTGTTGGCCCAGTTGCAAAATTAGCCCACGTTGGAGCGCGGAGTCTATCTCCAGTGTCCCCCCCCCCCCCCCCCCCCCCGCCGCACCCAGTTGCCTTGTTGCTTTCTCCTTCTCCAAGTAAACTCAGTTTCCACAGCTCCGCCGCGCCGCCGATTCGCCAGCCATGCCGACGGGTGAGTTCCGCCCCACCCTTTCTGGTCCCTCAGTTCCTCAAGGAAGCATCGATCCGATCGTCGCGCCGCGCCTGCGCGCATTTCCTCTTCCTTTTTGTCTGCCCTCTTGCGTCCTTTTCAGGGCTTGGGCTTGCACGGATAGATCTGCCTTCCGGCGTAGGTAGGTCGGGATCACCGGTCAGGAAGAGTCTGGCGGTGGCAGTGCCCGTTTCGACCCGCCTTAGTAGTGGATTCGAGGTGATTACACTTATGAATTTAGGGTTTAGGTTTAGCCGCCTAGATTTGGGCCTGCTACTGCATGTCTAGTCTACTCGTCCCGCATATGCGCTGATTGGAATACCAAGCCTCAGTTCGGTGGTGTTGTGATTATCCAATATTATATGTATGCGTGTAGTGGCGGATCCAGTATTTCGAAAATGGCTGTAATTTTTCATAGAAAAGTAAGATTTACAATAGCCAAGATCCAAGAAAGAGCCTGGCAATCGCGAGCCCCAAGTCGGCACACTCCAATGGAAAAAAAATCCTCAGCAGTTTGTGGAGGCAAGAAAAAGAGGCTGTGATTGCGGAGGCAAAGAAGGAAACAATAATTAATAGCAGCTTGCAGTGGGGTTAATTCATTTTCATCAATAAAACATCTACTCCTGATTCAAGGTTCATAATTTTATTTTCTCTGTAAGATTACATGACTAGTAGACAATAATAAGCAAGAATGCACTGGAGTAAAATGCTGTAGAATTGGATAGATGGAGAGTATTGCCACTGGAAGCAAGAAGGACGGGAGTGGAGGGCACCAGAACAGCCTGCAGGAAGGGAATTATCTGTGGATTATCCCCTGTGTGCACCAACATCTAATGACATGCAGTATGAGCTATGTTGGAATTCACCCACGGATCGATTACATCAAAGTAGAAGAACACACGCGCACAAAAAACTTGTAGCCAAGGGCCAGCATCACGCCCTTTATTTCTCTTTTTTTTTCTGAAGCTCCACGTTACAATTTTGTGCGGCCTCACGTGTATATATATACACGCAAGGCCACCAACCGACAAAGCAACCTAAACCTATACAGACTAGACATGGCTAACCAAACCTACCAGTAATAGGACTATACTCTTTCCTAATCTGTAGTCTAAACCGGACTAGTAATTTCCTAGCATGACACAACACGTGTCCAACTCAAACTTAGCTAGCTAACACACGCACGTCGTCCAAGCCAATTAGCAAACACACTAACTAACCTGCTTAGACTCAACTGCTAATTCACGCAGGACTCTACCGCAAGATTACCTAACAAGCTATATGATGTGTAGAGGGTGGATGTAGTATAGGGTTATGTCAAGTCCTGGACCCAAACCACTTAAATGTATTTTTATCTAGTCTCCGAAAGCAGACAACTGAGCTCCATATGTTCTTTTCTTGCATAATGGCACACTGCATACATGTGATACTGTTGTGATCTGGCAGACTGTTAATAAATTTTATGACATAAGAAATCTAGTGCCAGTAGCAGTTAATTAGGCATGATGTTTCTACTATGCAGCTTTGTATTCTGTTTCTAATGTTAATAAAGTATTAGCCTGATGGCAGTAGGGTCAGATGGTTTGCTTAATTGAGCAGCTTGCATGACCACCTCAGCTTTTGGCTTCCAATTTTCATCTTTTACTGCTGTCACCACCAACATCAGAACATATATATCGATTGCTCTTCTATGTCATTTTATATTATTTTAGTATTTACTGTTGGCAATTGTACTTCAAAGTTCATTTTAACTATTGTTAAAAGCATTGGCTGGTGGCATAACATAAGTACATTCACGTTGAAACAACTTGTTTTCTTACCATGACTAATACTTTAGAAATGCTTTCCAGTATGCATAAAATGGCAGAAGCAGGTCTTTCCAGGCATAGAGATTGATACTAGCCAGCCGCCTATGGTTTTCAAGACCCAGTTGTACACACTGACTGGTGTACCCCCTGAACGGCAAAAAATTATGGTGAAGGGTGGAATATTGAAGGTAACATATTTTGGTGATACAATATCTAGGATATTAGACCGAATTGATTGTCATTGTGTATGAAATATTTAAACATATTTAACGTGTCTGTAACCACCGAACGCTCTCCGTTCGATGCAGGATGACACAGATTGGTCTACTTTGGGACTTAAAGATGTGAGAAGCTCAACTTATCTTCCATGCGCAGTTTTATTTTACTGGACCCTACTAGTTTATTACATTCAACGACACTCTTTACATTGGAGTATCAAAATGCACTACGCAGGGTCAAAAGTTGATGATGATAGGTACGGCTGATGAAATTGTGAAAGCTCCAGAGAAAGGCCCTGTGTTTGTTGAAGATTTACCAGAAGAAGAGCAAGCGGCTGCATTGGTGTGTATGGCCTTCTTGTTCTATGCGTATATGCGATGTTGTTTTTAGGCTTTAATCTGTACGTTTTAAGTTACTAATTCGAATCATAATCAACTTTGTCTTTACAACATATGTCTGCACTCTGCAATTGCTAGCCATGGAGACGCATTAGTTGGAACACATGCTCCAACTTGTGGATCAGATTGGACACTTGCGCTAAATATGAATTTATCTTTCTTGAACTTTCTTGGATTTCACCTCTAGCCTACCCCAACTTGTTTGCGACTAAAGGCTTTGTTGTTGTTGTTGTCGTTGTTGAACTTTCTGGGATAGCCTAACTAAGTTGCTGATCATGAACCAATAATATTTTTTTGGATAGCCAGTTTAACGTAACTAAGATGCTGATCATGAACCAATATAATCAGTCTCAACAGGGAGTGGTACGATATGCAGCCAAGTATAACTTCTATAGTTCTGTATGAAATCATTTGTATATTTAGCATGATAGGTTTGATGTCAAAAGTTGGCATCCAAAATTTGGCAAATGCCAAATATTGGCTAGCAATTGGTTGGTTACCAACTTTTCTTGCCAGGTTCACAAGAAGTTGCCAAATTTTTACAATTTTTTTGGTTTTGCCAAATGTTGGCATCAAACCAATCAGAATAGTATCTCTTGACTTTAGCTCCAGCGTGGTGGTTTGGTTTTGGGTGTTCTCTATCTATGCTACAAGTAAGGTTGTTCTTGTGACTTCCAGGGGCACAGTGCTGGTCTCTATAACTTGGGGAATACATGTTACATGAATTCCACTCTGCAGTGTCTGCATTCTGTTCCAGAGCTTAAGTCAGCATTACTGAGGTTTCATTCCCCCACCCATCCCTCCAAGCCTGGTATCACTGACTTTGACTATATATTGTTTGTTCTTGGTGATCTCATTGTCTTTTGCTCATGCAGTTATTCAGATAATGTGAGGGGCAATGGGGTGGATCAAGCATCCCATAGTTTAACAGTTGCAACTCGTAATACTTTTGGAGAGCTTGATCAAAGCGTTCGACCAGTTGCACCTTTGCACTTCTTACAGGTCAGACATCAGTTCTGCCCTCACATCTCAAGCCAGTGAAATCCTTCCTAAGTTTCTGTGAGCACAGGAGTTCCTTATGTTAGTAGTCTGTTTTATGGTATCTTATAAATTAGATTAAGAATACTACTCATTTTGATGGTTTTTTGTATGTATGTGTTAGGCCAAAACATTTCAAACTTTAAGCATTATCATGTATAAACGTGCCATGATTTTATCTGTAGAGGACTTTACAGTGTTATGGTCAAAGTCTCCTACTGAAGACCGGAAAACTTCAAACAAGTACTTACAATTTAAACAGGAGAAATTGGATTTTTTGGGGTTCAGTATGTATTTTGAATTTTTATTGTATGAGATGAAAAATGCAGTATAGCAAAAATTGTACATTTCCAATACAAAATTTGCTGCTTATATTGTTTAAAAAATGCGCTAAGTATAGTTTAAGTGTTCATGATCCGAGTGCATAAGGTAATGTAATTGTAGGTATAGTTGCATTT
Organism: Aegilops umbellulata; assembly: GCA_032464435.1. Lineage (NCBI taxonomy): Eukaryota > Viridiplantae > Streptophyta > Magnoliopsida > Poales > Poaceae > Aegilops > Aegilops umbellulata. Next base: position 211,708,690 of record CP136056.1, on the reverse strand, counting down.
GGGTGGATGGAAGTTTCGAGGGGGTCCTTTATTGTCAGAGGAACAACCCGCAATTTCAGCTGGAACATGTATATTAGATATTTGCAAGCTGAAGTCCTTAAAAGAGCCTTTAGAATTTTAGGTAAAAAGGATCCTAGGCATTGCTTTGCAGTTTGATTTTTTTATCCCTAAAGCAAGATTTATGATCCGACAAGTCATTCCAAGGTTGAGACTCATAGACTAATTGTGACTAGTTTAGACTACTGCTGAACAAGTCGACATGATACTGTAGTACACAACTTGCAGTAATCAATTACTAAAACCTAGTATCCATTAAAAATTGAACTAGTATACAATGTAAATTGAATACATTGGAGCGTCAATTTGCCCTGCAGATCAGGCCAGAAAGCGCATTTCCATGCTGGGCCCTTGCTCCTAGTTAGCTTCTTTGCAGGATGCTTCGGTGGATCGTAATGCTCATCGGCGTGAGCTGTAGCTGCTGCTGAACACACTACTTGAGATATCTCTGGCGGGGTAGACATTGTAGCTCTGACCTAAGGATCTTGAAATTGAAACAAGCAAAACGGAAATCAGAAAGAGGGTAGGGGAGAAAATGGAATCTAAGAAGAAGGGAAGGAGAGAAGGGAGAAAATACTTGGCAATAGAGTGCTTGCTTGCTTGCTGCAGCCCGGCGGAGGTCCAGGAGTAGAACCAGCAGAGGGAGACCAGAGGGGCGGATCCAGGAGAGGAGAAGAACCAACAAAGGGAGAGCGGAGGTGTGGATCCAGGGGAGAGCAGAACCAGTGGAGGGAGAGCGGAAGGGCGGATCCAGGGGAGGGGCAGAACCAGCGGAGGGAGGGAGAGGGTTGCAATGCTCCTTGCCACCGCTGGTGGTGGCGGCATCATCCCAGGTCTGGAGCGAGCCTGAAACCTAGCTCTCCATTTTTTCCCTCCATCGGGCTGCGGGCTGGGCGGCAGGCTCACTTATCCCCTCCCAAATTTGAGTCAAACGACTCAAAGAGCACGACTAGTCTAGACTATTCTATGACTAGTTTCTCGACCGTTCGACACGAAAATCCTAGTCGACAATGACATTGAGACTCATAGACTAGTCCCTCGACTACTAGTCAAGACTAGTCCTTCGACTCGTAATCATTGCCCTAAAGTTGAAACTAAAAGGAACATCTGTACCTAAATGAAATTTGTCGCCAGTCAATACTTATATATTCACACTAAGAGTTCTATTTGTGCAGTACTAGGAAGACTAATTTCCTACATTCAACTAAAAATGAAACTTTCATGGTTTCCCTAACTGATTCACAGTAGAAATGATTAATATGTGTTGTTTCTTACCTGTTCTCCTTTGTGTGCTTGATTTTGATTTACTGTTGTAAAACATTTTTTTACGATTAACCGCACATAAATTAGGTTGCATGTACTCCCTCGGTTCCAAGATACAGTGCATATAGATTTTTCTCTATAAACTTGGTTGAAGTTCATGAAGTTTGATTTTTGAAAAAAATTATGCGTACTACTTTATGAATGGAGGGAGTATTTGACAAATTGAATGCATATCAATGATAATTATTTTGTTCGTTAACTTGCAATCCAGAATTCCAGGGTCTAAATTTATTTTATCTAACTTTATGCAGATGCTGCGGAAAAAATACCCCCAATTTGCTCAACAGCAAAATAATGTTTATATGCAGCAGGTTCCTTCTGTTTGACTATGATTAAGATATACTAGCTTGTCTACTGTTGAATTTATATGCTGATATCACATGGCTTACTTGCAGGACGCAGAGGAGTGCTGGACACAGCTGATCTATACGCTTTCTCAAACACTTACATCAGAAGCAAGGTAACTTGCGGGGTTTTGTCCAAAATCTCGCTTCTGGTCACTCCTAACACTTGTTGTATCATCATCATTTTTTTATAGTTTTGTCCTCCCTCCGTTCCTAAATATTTATCTTTTTAGAGATTTCAAATGGACTACCACATACGGATGTATATAGACATATTTTAGAGTGTAGATTCACTCATTTTGCTCCGTATGTACTCCCTCCGTTCCTAAATATTTGTCTTTCTAGGTATTTCAACAAATGACTACATACGGAGCAAAATAAATGAATCTACACTCTAAAATATGTCTACATACATCCGTATGTGGTAGCCATTTGAAATGTCTAGAAAGACAAATATTTAGGAACGGAGGGAGTAGTCACTTGTTGAAATATCTAGAAAGACAAATATTTAGGAACGGAGGGAGTATTTTGTATAGGCATGCACAACGCAGCTTGTGGACCTATATTCATTCCATCTTCCCTTCCCTTGGGGTCATCCCCTTTGAGCAGCACCTTAGCTTTACTGGCATTTACTTGTGGTGTTCATGGCTGGCAATTCAATTTGATAACACTTTTTGGCTTCTTTGGCAGTGAACCTACTGCTGCTCAGATGAAGGAACTTTTCGGGATTGATCTTGTGAGCAGGTTCTCTTGTCCTCCCTCTTATATCTGTTTTTATGCCTCTATATGTTCGTTTTGTTTCTCGAACCTATGTGTTCGTTTTCTTGTAGGGATTTGTCATCAACTTGATACTGACACTGCTGTATTTTCACTTGCGTTGTACAGTGCATAGAGATAGTCGGTTGGCTATTGCTGATAACACTAGTTTTATGCATCTATTAAAAAAAACTACATCTCCTGCATTTCTAGGACACCAAAGGATATAGAGCATTAGAGCGGCAGTCCCCTGACACAACATCTCACAAGCAGATGTAGCTTATTTTGATATTTCCAGTACTTCATGTACGAAGGATCATGTGTTATTTCAAATAAGGCAGCTAGATTACTCATCTAAATAAAAGGCAGGTATTCATGTACTGCTATTTGTGTACGATGACCTTTATTTGCAGGGTACACTGTGCAGAAAGTGGTGAGGAGAGTTCAGAGGCAGAGTCGGTTTATTCTCTGAAGTGCCATATATCTCATGATGTAAACCACCTTCATGAAGGACTGAAGCATGTAAGTATCATTCCACTTGCTAGTTAAGTATTCTTTTTTTTTGTTATCACAGGTAGTTGTTAGTTGTACTGATAGGATAATTCTTTTTTCTGTCGTTTTACATATCTCATATTTCTATGCCTTCAGTGTTTTGTTAACTATCCATGTATTCTTTCTACAGGGTTTAAAGACAGAACTTGAGAAGGTTTCCCCATCACTGGGCCGGACTGCTATTTACACAAGAGAGTCGAGAATAAATGAGTTGCCTAGGCAAGAGCATAATTCCATTCCTCATTTTTCTCACCTTAGTCAGAGATAACATGTATGTATATTCTCTCTTCAGGTACTTGACTGTGCAGTTTGTTCGTTTCTTTTGGAAAAGGGAGTCAAACCAAAAGGCGAAGATTTTACGTGTATGCTTGTTTCTTTTGTTCTCTTTTCCTTAAAAAACTTGCCTTTGTGGAACATTAAGAGTGCATTTTGATACTGCAATGCGAGATCCTGCGCCCAACCTTTTTGGTCAACATATCTTTTAATCCATGTTTCTGTTCTTGCCAGAAAGTGGATTACCCTCTGGAGCTTGATGTCTATGACTTCTGCTCGGATGAGCTGAAACTAAAACTTCAAACTCCTCGACAGGTAGCTCTCTGTTCATTGTTCAAATTTTAATTTGCGAGCTCTGCTATTGTTTTGATTGGGACATTCAATTTGCATGTGAAGGTGCTGAGAGATGCAGAAAGCGCCAAGTTTGGTTTGAAAGTAGAGGTGAAAACAAGCAGCTCACAGAATATCGAGGTAACGATGTTTCTGCTAACCAGACTATCATTGGATTTGGACCACATGGCCTGTTTAACATTAGAACTCTTAAGAAATGATAATACCATTAATCTTTTGTGCAACTGGCAAATGCTAGTTAGGCATTTTTACTTTTAGTTTCAGTCCCTGCTATAACTATTGATGGTTTAGTACATTTCATTTCAGGGGTCATCAACTAGTGCTGGGGAATCATCTAGCATGGACATTGACAAAGGCAAGTGATTGGTTCACGAAATTATTTAGCAAAGTTGCTCACATGTAGCAATAGTGGTGCTTTGTTCTCTAATTATCTAACTTAAGTAGGCTTCTAGTGTCCATATTTTTGATATGTGCATTCACAAACAGCAACTTCTCAGAATACTCTCCTACCAGTGTGATCAAACTCACTACCAATGGTGACTAAGTTGCCTAAAACTAAGAGATGTGTTCTTGTTTATATGCAGCTGATTCTTCTGTGCCAAAGAAACAATTGACTGGCATCTATGATTTAATTGCTGTCTTGACACACAAGGGAAGAAGTGCAGATTCTGGCCACTACGTTGGCTGGGTTAAGCAAGATGATGGTCAGATCAGCTAGTGCTACACATAATCAAATGCTCTCTGGCCTTGCAAATATATTGATAATTTCTTGTTGCCATTCAGGAAAATGGATTGAGTTTGATGACGACAACCCAAGCATACGGAAGGAGGAAGAGATTTTGAAACTATCTGGTGGAGGTAAGCAGCTATTTAGTTGAAAGAATGTTGGCTTAAATATACCATTAATTGTTTCTAAACAGGCTAATATTTCTTAACAGGCGATTGGCACATGGCATATATCTGCCTTTACAAAGTTCGTGTTATCTGAACCTGAGTTGATAAGTTGTCAGCCGAATTTGCTTTATATTTCTGAAGTTGTGTGCATACCTTGCCTGTTTTGTGTGCCACATGAGCGGATGTATTAAAGTATTGATGAATTTTCCAGTTTGGTTCAAATGAAGTGATCAGTGTCCATTCTGATGTTCCTTATCTACTACAGTAGAATATTTATCAGCACTCAACAAATATGGAGAAAGATTTGTTTTTTTATTTAAACATCATTTATTTCCTGGAATATTGTGTTGATATATTATGTTGCAATGGGGCACGTGGCTTTTGTTTCTCCGTGATGGGGTAATTTACTTGAGTAGCGTAACACCTGACTGTCGCTATGAAACTGTAAAAATAAGAGGTTGGTCGCTGGCTTAGGAAGGTGCCAAAAATATGTTGTCCTATTTTGAATCAGGAGAAAAATAAAATTCATTAGAACATTTTTTTAAAATTCTTAAAATAAGCAAAAATATAACGGAAGATAGTAGTAGGTTATTCTCAAGACAACTTTTTGAATGTTGAAATATATAAGAATAGGCTCGGTTATGAGTTTGTAAGTTGCCGTGCAAGGTCGTGTACCGGACAAGGTCTGTCGTAGCTTTGAATTACAATTTGTTCACCCTCTTGTAATGAATTTTAACAACTTGGTTGGGAAGAGAATTGAAAGCAAAAACATAATTATGAACTTGGTTGGGAAGAGAACTAGTAGTGTAGCACTCCCTCCGTCCCAAAAAACATGTCGCAGGTGTAGTTCATTGCCAGTTTTATAAAAAAGCCTTTGTAGTTTCAAAACAATCACAAACAAGTCCCTCCACCCCGTCTTCTTCCTTCGCCGTCGCCCGTGTGTCTCCAGGGGCCGGTGCCGCCAAGCTGCGCGATTTGCCGCCCACCAGGAAGTGTTCCGCCTCCGTCGCCACGTACCTTCAACGCCGTCGCCGTCGCCAAGTACTTACTCCACCGTCGCCCAGACCTGCGCCGCCGCGATCCCATCCCGCGGCGATTACTTGTGGAGCAGGAGCTCCCTCTCATCGTCTTCGAGCTCCCGCGAGTCCTCCTCGTGCTCCTGTGAGTCCACCTTGAGCTGCCTCCCGTGCGCCACCGCGATCCCTCCCGCTGTGATCCACCTACGGGCATCGTCGGAGCCGGCCTCCACGATCCGGTGGACAGGAGCTCACGCGCGTCCTCCGTGGTCTCTCGCGAGTCCTCGTCGAGCTCCCATGAGTCGCCGTGGTGCTCCTTCTCTGCCTGCGTGCCCGCCGGTGGTGCTAGCCCGTGCTGCTGCATCTTGTTTCTCCTCTGTTTCTCCCCTGCCGCCGGTGGAGCTAACTCGTGCTGCTGCTGCTCCTATTCCCGTGTTGATGCTACTGCTCCTCTGCCTGTGCTGCTGTTGCTGATCCGTGCCGTGTTGTTGTTGTTGCTGTTGACTCCCGCCATGACTGCTGCTGCTGGTGCTATTTGCACTCTGAAGAAGGTACTCCATCAGAGTACTGCTACTTGACAATTTGTGAAATTGATTTACTGTTAACTAAAAGCTTTCAATTAATAGCAAGGCCTTGAGTTAATTTAAGCAATTGCCTTGTTTAAAAATACTCCAATGATGATCAAATGAAGTGTTTGTTTCCTTTGTGCATGGTTCTTTCCAAAATGTGGGAAAAACTAACTGAAAAAAGCATGATCAAACATTTACCATGGTTCTTTCCAAAATGATGATAAATTGAAGTGTTTGTTTCCTTTGGGAGTAATTGTTTCAGACATATTAAAACGTTAAGACAGCTGATTGTTGCTCCTTCCCAAATTGTGGGAAAAACTAACTAAAAAAGGAGAATATGGACAAGTTTCTGAAAACACTTCTCTGGATGAGCATACCTATAGTTAGGAAACAAACACTTCAATTCTAGCATAAACTTCAGATCTCACTGCTTCAGAAATGATTTCAGAGCCACAATGTACCCCATGCCAAAGTATTTCCTGCAAAGAAAAACAAAAATAAACAAACATAAATTCAAAATTATATCAAGGACACTTCCAGTTTTTCTTTAGTTTCATCAAAGGTTCATCAATACAGATGCTAAAATCTAGCATATCTCATGGAATGGATCAGCTTAAAGCCTAAAATAAGAAGTCTAGATAGGAACACTTAAAGACCATCTCCAGAATAGTCACACAATAATTTGCAAGAAATAATATTGTCTGTAGTTTACTAAATAAAATGACTTACTCCAAAGATAGGTTATTGCTACTGTCAAAATTTGTTTCAAACAGTTTTCTGTCAACTTGTGAGCAGGAAAATGGCTTCAGAAAATTCAGTTAACTGAGACTACAGTGGATATTCAGTTTTCTATCAATTTAAATGGATCCATCCAATATCTGTAGTCCAAGTTTAAATGGGCTGCAGTCATGTCCAAGTTTAACTGAATATGCGTCTACATTGTTCTGCTCTGCATTCATCCAACGAATTTACCGATGTTGACTTGACGCCTAACCAAAATGATTTTGCCATCTCCCATCTGTATCCAGCTCCACAGATAGATGGAGATAGCCCCTCCTTGATATCGACCCGTGTTGGGAATGACCTCTCACGTTCTATTCTTCAACAAATATCACCGACCGGCAATAACCAGCTTACACACATTGCAGAAGATAGATTTTCCCTTTTTACTGTTATTATTAAAGATCACCTATGCTCTCTCTCTCTCTCAGTTCATCGATTATCTGAAACTGCATCCACTAACAAGCCAGACATCTAGTATCTGAAACTCCAAAGAAACAAGAAATCTTTGAGGATTGATGGAGTCAAGCAAACCAGCAAGTACAAAAGCCTTTGCAAAATACATTATCCTTACAAACATAATTCCCTTCCTGACAAGAAGCATTTAAAAATTGTAGAAAGAGATGTGTTAACTTACCCTAAGCATTACTCTAAACTCAAGCATTGTCAACATTAGAGAAGACATGGTTGTTCCAAAACCACGCCCACCAAGAAAAACTGTATCTGCTTCCTGCCCAGAAGCAGTTTGTAGAGTACTGTCAAAATTCAGAATGGTGACTGATTTTTTCAGTAAAGTTCATATGGGAAGGTAATAAATCAGTTTTGATTCTATTGACAGAGTACATTGAACTCTGTCAACACAATTAGAAATGAATAAGAACTCTGTCTAGCATGGCCTTTGACATGTTGATGGCACTTTCTTTGACAACTGAATTCTGACGGTAGTAAAAATGAAAACTTTAGACTTCACCCAACGCAGACTTGCAGAGCACTTGTGCACAAGTCCGATGAGCATGAGGAGGAGCCGTCGTCGTCTATGGGCTAGACCTGCAGAGCCACAATATGATCCATGATTCAGTACTGCGCAACAATGAGCAAATCTTATTGAACTTTGAGACAGTACTAATTTCAGAGTCAGAGTTCATGGGTGAATTTTGAGACAGTACAAATCTTACTAAAATGTTGGATTTGGGTCGCCTATGTGTACACTCCGTCAGTAAAAATCATCAGGACAAAGAAAGAAGGAAGATAACATAATAGAGCATGCCACGGGAGGGGAGGGGAGGGGAGGGAGGAGGGCGGACCGGAAGAGGGAAGAGCGGCTGGTGCTGCCGGACTTATGGATGAGCCCGTTGGAGCGGGAGCTGCTGGGCGACAAGGACAAGCTCCTCCTCGGCCACAATCTGGTCCCCAAGAAGAGGGGGGAGGGAGCGTGCTGCGGCGTAGCTCCGGCCGGCGGCTTTGGGTTGGGCGGGAGCGGCTGCTCCAGGGAGGGAGTCGCGGCTGAGCAAGAGGGGATTGTCCGGGGAGGCAGGCGGCGTCGCGGAGAGCAGATCGACGACGGGAAGGGTCAGCTCCAGCTTGCCAAGCTCGGGGAAGGCCGCCGCCGTCGGAGAGTAGATCGAGAACAGATATCGAGCCTTCTCCTTCTCGTGGTTCACCATGGGGAACGAGCAAGGGAACAAGGAGAGGGAAGCAACGCGATGGAGGTGTGGGGCGAGGCAGCTCCGGCGACGCGCAGGGGAGCCTAGCAGGGGAGCTCCAGCACGGGGGGAGCCGAGAGGGAGGGTTCCGGCGCGCAGGGGAGACGAGTGAGGCTGCGAGGGAGACGACCAGGGACCGCGGGTTGTGTCGAGAATTCACAGAGGGGGTTTTCGCAAAAATGTCACTGCGACATGTTTTTCGGAACCGAGGGAGTACTTGTTAGGTTTTACATCTATCTATTACCCCTATAAAAGGAAGAGAGGGTGGAGAATTAAATCATCTCACCCATCCATCATCAAAATTCAATGGCCCTTGATCCTTGGGTGTTTAACGCTGCAAACCACGCATCAAACCAACAATCCATCGATCATCGATCGCTAACGCAAACCCTGCCCGGTCGCTAAAAAAAAAGAAACCGTTCGCGCACGACCTCTCGCCCCGCCGCACGACCTCACGCTCCCGCGCCGTTCCTCCCACAGCCGGGAGCGGGCCGCAAGTCGCCGAGCCGCCGCGCCCTTGGCCACTCGAGCCGCCGCCGTGTACAGCGAGGTGCAGACGAGCCGCATCGGCACACGCTGCCCCTCCCCTCCGTCCTCCGCTTCCATTTCACGCTCGCCGACGGGCCCACCACCACCGCCGCCGCGGGAAGTCCTGGTGAGTAATGAACTCCCTATTTCCTTGGATGCGTCGCTCCCGGACCTTGGCCAGCAGAATCGCGGTCTGGGCTTCTTTGAATTTGGGATTTGACGGCCATGACTCGATCTGTCGCAGATGAGATCGCCAAGCTGTTCCCCAACTTGTACGGCCAGCCTTCGGCCGAGCCGGTCGCAGCGAAGCTAAGATCAGCGTCGTGCTTTCTGGTGGCTAGGCTCTAGGGGGGCAGAATGTGATCCGCGACGTCTTTGGTAAGTGCGAGTGATCTCTAGCTGCACGTTCGTTTAGCACTAGCTGAGACCAATTGAAATTGGAAATAGGTGTTCATAATTGAATTAAAAAGGTGTTAGTGCACTGCGTCAGTCTCTTCTCTGATGGAAAGTATGAGGATAGATCTTTTTAGATTTTGTTGCTTTGATATGTTTCCTGAATAATTCTTGTCGTTGACTTGTCATGGTTGGTGTTGTGGATCTGATTACCCGCGGGAGCGTGCCAAAGGCAGCACCATGTATGGATTCAGGGGAGGTCTGGCTGGTGTCATGAAGGGAAGTACGTCCAGGTGACTGCTGATTTCGTGTACCCCTAATGAAACCAGGTATGTCAACATAACCTTTACTAAGCACATTTATAGAAATTTCAGTACTTAATATAGACTTTGCTTAGGTACTTCCATGAATTAACAGATGATTTTTTTTCTCTTGAAGTATCCTTGTGCGTATAAGAAATTTATGACCATAAGCATGACAAATATATGATGTATTCTTGTCCTTTTCCAACACAAGAGCTCTACCCCAGCACTGCTTCCCCATCTCCGGTCGTTCCCTTGCACTCCTCCATGGCGGCTGGGAAGATGAGCCACCACCGAAGCCGCTCCCAGTAATCGCCAAACTGTACCTGCTAGATTAACGAGGTCGCAGCCGAGGCCGACCATCGCCGCACCAACTATGGGTTTGATGTGGGTTTATTTGCATATTACGGAGTATTTATTAAAGAAAATGGTTTGAGGTGAAGAGCCAAAGGCCCGAAGCCAAATGTTCCTAACAGAACGACGATCCGCAGGAAACAAGGCCAACGCTATGTGTGCCTGCAGGATTGAAGATCCAAGATATTTTACTTTTCTCCATGATCCTACACCATTGTTGCTTCATGTAGACCACTTTATCATTCAATTTTAATTTTTTATTGTTCAAATCTCTATATGGTTGTCATAGATGCTATTACAGGGATGTAGCACTATATTTTTCATGTGTTGTCGTAAACAGAACTCCCTTTGTATTGATACATATATGTTTCTTCTTTTAATTACAGTATCTCTTTTCGGACTGGTCGGGCTCTCTAGATTTCTAGATTGGAAGAAGTTTGTTTGAAATCTGCCTTTGGGTTTCAGAAAATTCAGAATAAGTTCCTATGTACACCAGCTGTAACTAGATAACTCATGTATTACGCAATGCTCTGCGCCATTATCCGTGGAGTATTTGCAGCTGTATTCTTTGTCGTTCGATGCTCAATCAGGTGAGTCTATTTTTCCATTTTTGATTCATAGTCGCTGGCACAAATTGGCCAGTGCATTTGGTCCAATCATTGAAAAGAATTTCCACATGTCAATTGGGGAAACATACGCCCATCATCAGTGCACTTTTTTGCCAAATTTTTTTGCTATTTTTTTCTGTTCTATGTATACATGCAGTTCCGGCAATTAGCTGCAACAACTATTTTTTTCTTTTCTTTTGCTGTTAGGGCTTGCGGCCATACATGTTAAACAATAAGGCGATTTAATTTCTGGTCTAACAATACATTTGTTAATAGTTGCAACTAAAAATAGATCTACTTTTTGCTAATAGTGGCCAAATAAAAGAGGATCCAGACTATGACAAGTTTACATTGTACAGAATTAGTGCTAACAATAAATTTCTCTCTTTTCTTCTTATTTTATATTGATAATAGCTCCTGAATTAATTTTTAACTACCACTCCCCCTTTGTAGAATGATCAGATTTTTATGCATGAACAATAACCCTGTTTTATTTTAAGAATGGGGCTCTAAAATGGATGGAGGAGGAGCTTAAGTTCAGCAGCCAAATACGGCAGGCATGTTGTGTATGGAGTTTGCAAGATATGCTGTTCATTTCTTACACTTAAAAAGCTTAGTCAGAACAACTATTTCATATTCCAATACATAATGGATGCACTTTTCTTATCCTTCTTCCATGCTTTTCATTGCGTGATTCGATAACCATGATGACAGGTAACTTGACTATTTTGTATCTGTATTTCAGGTTTGCACCTAATCATTTTCTTTCTAAAGAACACCTCTGAAGTTTCATTACACAGGAAGTGAGTCACTATGGCTATCATGGAAATTCGAGTATTTAGCATTTTCAGTATGTTATTTCCCTCCTTTTTTGTGAGTTAACTGACATAAGGTTGCTTCAAATGGAATATGTACTAATAGTTGCATCACATTATGCATTTCCTTCATTTTAAACCTGCCAAGTTACTTGTGTGTCCGTCATCATATTGGTGCGATTTATTTTCTAAGGGTATATTTGTCTCATCAGAAATTTATTTTCTGTGGCTTTTGTCTTCCTAAATTTTGAGTCTTTTTTTCCTGGTTAGCTAACCAATTATTATTCTAGCGCATGATCTACTAAGGGCTTTTTACCTTATTGTGCAGTTTATCATTCGAGAACACTAGACTTTTCTCCACAGTTAGTATGTTGATATGAAAAGTTTAATTCATGTTTAATCCTTCCAGAGCTAAGCTTGGCTTAGAGAAACTGTGGCTTGTTGCATGCCATCTGTGTCATACAAAAATGTTAAATTCCATTTCTTCATTTTTGTACATCAATATGTTGCACTACATGAGATGAGACAAACTCAGAATGGGAGCAAAATAGTCCTGAACTCCTGACTACTGGCGAACTCTTCTAGCTCGCCGTGTTCCCACTGGTGGCGTTGTAGTCAAGCCCAACAACTCAACTTGTGAAGATAACATGTAGCCCGAACCCAAGAGGGAACAGATTTAGTTTTTCCAGGACAACTATTTTTTCATATTTATTAAACATTTGCAGCCATGTTCACTTGGGCAATACCAATCTTTACTATACAATCATTTTGGTCTTCTTGAACTTCAAATGACATCATCGAAAGATAATTTATGGTTTGTATTAAACTTGACCTTTAGACATGCGGGATCATCAGGCACTATAGATATTATTTTCCCCCAAATTTCTAGAATATGAAATAAGAATTCAATACTCATGTGATTTTAATAGGCTGCTTCTATCGAGACGTGTGTTGCACGTGCAAGCTTACTAGTATTTGTAAAGTGTATTTGTTTATTTACATCTCTGGAAAGTTGTTCGTCTCATATGTAGATAGTGATGCATTTGTTTAGTGAAGACTAGCTAATCGTGTTGCAATGGGGGCATTTATAGTGTCACAAAATCAATAGTGTTTGATATATATCTTCCACCCACTATCTTTGCCTGCCAATCCAATCTCACCATCTATCTCAATGGCTCATCCGGTCCGAATCCCCTTTCATTGCCACCAACACTATTTTAAATTTCAAACACACAATATGCAGTTGTGCACGTGGAGGTTTGGTGAAGGGAAAAGAATCCATACATGAAAGGCCATTGATATCTGCACGACAGTAAGGCAAAAACTAAAATTTGAGACATAGGAGCGTAATCCTGGTCTAGTAAAAGAAAAAGGAAAGAACTTTAATCCAACCGACCGATTTATGAAAATAATAAGCCGCTTTTATCACGCGAGGCATGGAGAGGGCCCACACGTCCCTTTTTCCCATCCTCCTCCACCCATCTTTTTTTTCTTCTTCCCTTGAGCGACGCCTGGCTTCTGTCGCCATCGAGCTACCTATGAATCCTTCAACAGTGAAAACGAATCCTGATACCTTGACTTCCCGCCTCTACCCACCCGATAGTGTAGTGTGCCAAGTTGGCCCTGCTGGGACATGTACTCGGGCAGATAAAGCCAATTTCACCGATTATGTCAGTCGGTCTGGGCTTCGTTTCACCAACTCGGAAAATGGTTACACTTCAGTCTCAACCACACGTTTGGCCCTCAAATATACTATTCCTGGCACCACGAAGACAAGATGAAAGAACATGACAATGGGCTAGCTATGCATATTAGTGACCGTGGCGGTTTTATTTCACGATACCTAGCACGTCCAGACCCATCCACCTTTTTGTGCTGACGTTATTTTGTGGAAGCAAATGGTCACGGACGACGAGGGATTGCTACTGCTTTATCTGGGACGTTCGATGACGCCTGCTTTGTCAGTCTGCTCAAACCGCTCAAAGATGTTTCAACAAATGCTATGAGCGGTTGCCAGATCTCATCTTTAATACATAACTCATTCTAGCTATCCTCTCTCTCCCTCCCTCTCCTTCTCTCTCTTTCTCTCTCTCTCCCTCCCTCCCTCCCCCCTCTCTCTCTCCCACCCCCTCTCTCTCTCCCACCCCTCCCTCCCTCCCTCCCCCTCTCTCTCTCTCTCTCTCTCTCTCTCTCTCCCTCCCCCTCCCTCTCTCTCTCTCCCTCCCCCTCCCCCCCCCCTCTCTCTCTCTCTCTCTCTCTCTCTCTCTCTCTCTCTCTCTTCCGAACAAACAAACCAACCCCTCCCAGCCCCCACTTTATAAAGAAACACCAGATGTTGATCATGTCTGGAGGTGCTATATACCAGCGGTGGAGCAAACCAGCGCCATGTACGAGCACTGTCTCAAGGAGGATAAGTGCAATTTCATGGGCATGGACCTCGAAAAGGCGTCCTTTGAAGCGATAGGGGGTTACCATCCTACAACTATCCATGCACGAGCACGTCCTCGTTTACCACTACTACAAGACCAAGAGGGAGTGTCGTGAACTCAATGATTTCCTACAACGCAAAGTGATAACTTCCGCTAACGTGGACATCATGAATCACAAGAAGATGCTTGGCAATGAATGGATTAAAATTCGAGATGAGCACCACGTCGATATCCAGAAGCAGTTCAGATCAAAGGCGACAAGAAAAGGGACTCCATGGGTGACCTCGTAGCCGCCATCATAAACCGATCATACGACGACATGATGACCGCATTCCCAAAGGTACTTCACAACTTCTGGGAATGGAAGCCACTTTCTGGAACGCACCTCCACTATGCAGACGCCTACTGGAGGATCCTGGCCATGAAGGACGATCTGCGCCACCATGCCGACCTGAATAACGGAGCGCCTCTCCAACCAGTCCCGAGGGAAGGGCTCCGCCCCTGGCAAAACATAGGTGAGGGATTGATGTGACGGCGGCCGGATATTTCGATGAGAATTGGGGTAATTATCGATTACCACTTGATGTGACGGCAACCCGATCTTTTGATGAGAACGGGGATAATTATCGATTTGGTGGATTTTGACCTCTCTCTCCCTCCCTCTTCCTGTCCCCCTGCCTCTCCCTCTCCCCCTCTCTTCCCCTCCCTCCTCCTCCCTCCTTCCCTCTCTCTCCCCCTCTCCCTCTCTCCCTCCCTCTCACCCTCCCTCCCTCCCTCCCTCCCTCCCTCCCTCCCTCCCTCCCTCCCTCTCTCTCTCTCTCTCTCTCTCTCTCTCTCTCTCTCTCTCTCTCTCTCTCTCTCTCTCTCTCTCTCTTCCTCATCCGCACAAACAAACCAACCCCTCCCAGCCCCCACTTTATAAAGAAACACCAGATGTTGATCATGTCTGGAGGTGCTATATACCAGCGGTGGAGCAAACCAGCGCCATATAAGAGCACTGTCTCAAGGAGGATAAGTGCAATTTCATGGGCATGGACCTCAAAAAGGCATCCTTTGAAGCGATAGGGGGTTATCATCCTGCAACTATCCATGAACGAGCACGTCCTCGTTTACCACTACTACAAGACCAAGAGTGAGTGCCGTGAACTCAATGATTTCCTACAACGCAAAGTGATAACTTCCGCTAACGTGGACATCATGAATCACAAGAAGATGCTTGGCAATGAATGGATTAAAATTCGAGATGAGCACCACGTCGACATCCAGAAGCAGTTCAGATCAAAGGACAAGAAAAGGGACTCCATGGGTGACCTCGTAGCAGCCATCATAAACCGATCATATGACGACATGAAGACCGCATTCCCAAAGTTACTTCACAACTTCTGGGAATGGAAGCCACTTTCTGGAATGCACTTCCACTATGCAGACGCCTACTGGAGGATCCTGGCCATGAAGGACGATCTGCGCCACCATGCCGACCTGAATAATGGAGCGTCTCTCTCTCTCTCTCTCTCTCTCTCTCTCTCTCTCTCTCTCTCTCTCTTCCTCATCCGCACAAACAAACCAACCCCTCCCAGCCCCCACTTTATAAAGAAACACCAGATGTTGATCATGTCTGGAGGTGCTATATACCAGCGGTGGAGCAAACCAGCGCCATATACGAGCACTGTCTCAAGGAGGATAAGTGCAATTTCATGGGCATGGACCTCAAAAAGGCATCCTTTGAAGTGATAGGGGGTTACCATCCTGCAACTATCCATGAACGAGCACGTCCTCGTTTACCACTACTACAAGACCAAGAGTGAGTGCCGTGAACTCAATGATTTCCTACAACGCAAAGTGATAACTTCCGCTAACGTGGACATCATGAATCACAAGAAGATGCTTGGCAATGAATGGATTAAAATTCGAGATGAGCACCACGTCGACATCCAGAAGCAGTTCAGATCAAAGGCGACAAGAAAAGGGACTCCATGGGTGACCTCGTAGCAGCCATCATAAACCGATCATATGACGACATGAAGACCGCATTCCCAAAGGTACTTCACAACTTCTGGGAATGGAAGCCACTTTCTGGAATGCACTTCCACTATGCAGACGCCTACAGGAGGATCCTGGCCATGAAGGACGATCTGCGCCACCATGCTGACCTGAATAATGGAGCGCCTCTCCAACCATCCCTGAGGGAACGGCTCCGCCTCTCCCTCCCTCCCTCCCTCTCTCCCTCTCTCCCTCCCTCCCCCCCCTCTCTCTCTCTTCCTCATCCGCACAAACAAACCAACCCCTCCCAGCCCCCACTTTATAAAGAAAACACCAGATGTTGATCATGTCTGGAGGTGCTATATACCAGCGGTGGAGCAAACCAGCGCCATGTACGAGCACTGTCTCAAGGAGGATAAGTGCAATTTCATGGGCATGGACCTCGAAAAGGCGTCCTTTGAAGCGATAGGGGGTTACCATCCTGCAACTATCCATGCACGAGCACGTCCTCGTTTACCACTACTACAAGACCAAGAGGGAGTGTCGTGAACTCAATGATTTCCTACAACGCAAAGTGACAACTTCCGCTAACGTGGACATCATGAATCACAAGAAGATGCTTGGCAATGAATGGATTAAAATTCGAGATGAGCACCACGTCGACATCCAGAAGCAGTTCCGATCAAAGGCGACAAGAAAAGGGACTCCATGGGTGACCTCGTAGCAGCCATCATAAACCGATCATACGACGACATGAAGACCGCATTCCCAAAGGTACTTCACAACTTCTGGGAATGGAAGCCACTTTCTGGAATGCACCTCCACTATGCAGACGCCTACTGGAGGATCCTGGCCATGAAGGACGATCTGCGCCACCATGCCGACCTGAATAACGGAGCGCCTCTCCAACCAACCCCGAGGGAAGGGCTCCGCCCCTGGCAAAACATAGGTGAGGGATTGATGTGACGGCGGCCCGATCTTTCGATGAGAATAGGGGTAAGTATCGATTACCACTTGATGTGACGGCAGGCCGATCTTTGATGAGAACGAGGATAATTATCGATTTGGTGGATTTTGACCTTGATGATCCGGCTATACCATACCCGGCGATATGCCTAGACAATCGCTAAACCAATCTCCGATGGTTATTGACCTTGTCGTAGGCACGATCAACCTGAACAACGAGGTTCGAGTTCCTGCAAGCAACCGAAGAATCGGCAAGAACAAAGGTGAAATTGCAATCAGAAATTGCGGATGAAAAATCTCTCTCTCTCTCTCTCTCTCTCTCTCTCTCGCACTCTCTCTCTCGCACTCTCTTCCTCATCCGCACAAACAAACCAACCCCTCCCAGCCCCCACTTTATAAAGAAACACCAGATGTTGATCATGTCTGGAGGTGCTATATACAAGCGGTGGAGCAAACCAACGCCATGTACGAGCGCTGTCTCAAGGAGGATAAGTGCAATTTCATGGGCATGGACCTCGAAAAGGCGTCCTTTGAAGCGATAGGGGGTTACCATCCCGCAACTATCCATGCACGAGCACGTCCTCGTTTACCACTACTGCAAGACCAAGAGGGAGTGCCGTGAACTCGATGATTTCCTACAACGCAAAGTGATAACTTCCGCTAACGTGGACATCATGAATCACAAGAAGATGCTTGGCAATGAATGGATTAAAATTCGAGATGAGCACCACATTGACATCCAGAAGCAGTTCAGATCAAAGGCGACAAGAAAAGGGACTCCATGGGTGACCTCGTAGCAGCCATCATAAACCGATCATACGACGACATGAAGACCGCATTCCCAAAGGTACTGTGACGCCCGGATATTTAATCTACAGTGAACCTCTGCTAATGATGCCACGTCACCTCATTTACTGTTGCTAATCTCACGTCGGTTCGAAACTTTCAAATTCAAAATTTAAATATTGTCAAACATCAAAAGTTTTCGAACATCAAAATAAAAATGTTCGGTTAGTGCCAAATATTACATAGGTAATTATAGTAAAGAAAACACAAATTTATAAAATACTTATATGCCCTAAGTTGAATTAAAACAGTAAAAGAAAATAAATAAAAGGAAAAGGAGCAAAACAGAAAGCAAAAATAAAATAAAAGAACCCCCCTGGCCAACTGGGCTAGACGACCCAGCCGGCCAACCCACCAACCGGACCAACCCCCCGCACTATCCCCACCAGGGAAAACCCTAACCCCGTCACGACGCACACTTCCCCCCCGCTCCCTCGTCTCTTCCCCACTCCCCCACGATCCAGATCGGGGCAACAGCCCCGACCCCGCCGCCGCCGCTCGGAACCCTCGTCGGGGCCGCCCCGCCACCTGCCGTTGTCGGTGCCACCTCCCCGTTGCTCGTCCTCGCCCCCCTCTTCGCCGGACGCCGTCCACGCACGCACGCCGCCGCACACCGTCGCCTCGCCTCCCAACCGCTACCTCGTCGGCTGCATCGAGCCTCGCCGGAGTACCCCTGCAACGGGGGTGAGCGAACCTCCCCCTCTCCTCCTCTGTGCCTCCCTTGCACATACGCCCCTGCCTCCCCGTTCGGTCACCTCGCTCCGGTCGCGCTGCGCCGTACACCACGCCGCGCTGGTGCGCGCTCACCGCGCCCCACCACAACGCGATGCCCCGCGCCTCTGCAGCCCGGCCGCGCGTCCGGCTGCACCCTCGCACGCCTGCGTCGGCCTGGCCCGCCCTACTGCAACCTCTTACGCCACGGATCTCGGCGCCGTCGCTACCGGACATCTCCAGCCACGCCACCGCTGGACGCGCCGCGATGCGGATGTTCTAGAGAGCCCCTCCACGCGTCCTCGGGTCGCCTGTAGCGCGTCCCCGGCGCAGCTCCGCCGCCGCCACCGCTCGTTAGTCGCCGTAGCTGTCGCTCCGGTCACCCGCCGCGCATACTGACCCCTCTCCTCGACTCGTGCCGTCGCCCTCTCCCCGTAACCGCTCTCGGCTGACCAAATGGTCATCGGAGCCGCAAGTCCGGCGAGCCCCCCGTCGCCTCTGTACGCCACCGTCGCGCGCTGGTTAAAACCAGTGGGTGGGCCCGACCCTGATAATTAGGCCCTAACCTAACCCCTACCTAATGTCCCACTGACTAGTGGGCCCCTCTTGATAAAGTAACTAATTAAAATTGCTGTTAATAAAACATCCTATGACATGTGGGGCCCCAACCCCCCAAAACGTTTTCTATAAAATAAATAAATAAAAATAATTAAAATTGTTAATTAATGAATTAATTAAGTTAATTAATCATAATTAGATTAATCTAATCACTAATTAACCTAATTAACTATTAGTTAACTAAATAGTCTATGACAAACGGGCCCCGTCTGTCAGTTTGACTGGTCAACGGTCACAGTTGCTTTCTGACGTCATGATGACGTCAACAAACACTATTCTGGATAATGCTGAATTAAATAAATTCTAAAAATAATTTAAAAACTTTAGAAAATCATATAAAATAAACCGTAGCTCACATGAAAATGTTTTCTACATGAAAGTTGCTCAGAACGACGAGACGAATCCGGATACGCAGCTGTAGGATCGGAAGTATGTCTAGAGGGGGGTGATTAGACTACTTGACTAAATAAAAACTTAACCTTTTCCCAATTTTAGTTCTTGGCAGATTTTAGCTATTTTAGGACAAGTCAAGCAATCATCACACAGTTCAAGCAAGCATGCAAAGAGTATATAGGCAGCGGAAAGTAAAGCATGCAACTTGCAAGAATGTAAAGGGAAGGGTTTGGAGAATTCAAACGCTATTGGAGACACGGATGTTTTTCCCGTGGTTCGGATAGGTGGTGCTATCCTACATCCACGTTAGTGGAGACTTCAACCCACGAAGGGTAACGGTTGCGCGAGTCCACGGAGGGCCTCCACCCACGAAGGGTCCACGAAGAAGCAACCTTGTCTATCCCACCATGGCCATCGCCCACGAAGGACTTGCCTCACTAGCGGTAGATCTTCACGAAGTAGGCGATCTCCTTGCCCTTACAAACTCCTTGGTTCAACTCCACAATCTTGTCGGAGGCTCCCAAGTGACACCTAGCCAATCTAGGAGACACCACTCTCCAAGAAGTAACAAATGGTGTGTTGATGATGAACTCCTTGCTCTTGTGCTTCAAATGATAGTCTCCCCAACACTCAACTCTCTCTCACAGGATTTGGATTTGGTGGAAAGAAGATTTGAGTGGAAAGCAACTTGGGGAAGGCTAGAGATCAAGATTCATATGGTAGGAATGGAATATCTTGGTCTCAACACATGAGTAGGTGGTTCTCTCTCAGAACATATGAATTGGAAGTGTAGGTGTGTTCTGATGGCTCTCTCCACGAATGAAGAGGAGGTGGAGGGGTATATATAGCCTCCACTTAAAATCCAACCGTTACACACAATTTACCAATCTCGGTGGGACCGAATCAACAAACTCGGTCGGACCGAAAAAGTAAACCTAGTGACCGTTAGAGATTTTCGGTGGGACTGACATGCAACTCGGTAGGACCGATGTGGTTAGGGTTCGGGCATAACGTAATCTCGGTGAGACTGATTACACAAACTCGGTGAGACCGATTTTGTAATTAGCTAACCAGAGAGTTGGTCAGGCAAACTCGGTGGGACCGATTTGCTCTTTCGATGAGACCGAAAAGTTACAAAAGGGAAACAGAGAGTTTGCATTGCAATCTCGGTGGGACCGATCCGCTCTTTCGGTGAGACCGAAAAGTTACGAAAAGGAAACAGAGAGGTTGCAATCCCATCTCGGTGAGACCGAGATCCCTATCGGTGAAACCGATTTGCTAGGGTTTGGCAGTGGCTTATGACATATGAAAAACTCGGTGGCGCCGGATAGAAAGAGTCGGTAGGACCGAGTTTGGCTTGGGGTTTAGGTCATATGTGGATATGGGAAAGTAGTTGAGGATTTTGGAGCATATCATTAAGCACATAAGGCAAAGAGCTCATTAAGCAACCTCATCCTTGATAATATTGGCTTTTCCTATAGAATCAATGTGATCTTGGATCACTAAAATGTAAAATGAAGAGTCTTGAGCTTTTGAGCTTGAGCCAATCCTTTGTCCTTAGTATTTTGAGGGTTCCACTTTCACCATCCATGCCATGCCAATCATTGAGCTTTCCTGAAATAATTGTCTTGGAATTGCATTAGCTCAATGAGCTATATGTTGTTATAAATTACCAAAACCACCTAGGGATAGTTGCACTTTCAATCTCCCCCTTTTTGGTAATTGATGACAACATATAGATCAAAGCTTCGACAAATGATAATAATAATGAATTACATCATCGCTTTGAGAAGTATGTGATAAGTAAGAGCTCCCCCTAAATTTGTGCATATTTAAAATTTTGCTTTGGACTGCGAATGCACAAAGAATTAGAGTTATGGGTTACTCTTCCATGTCACATACATCTTGGTGGAGCGCTCAAAATGATAAACAATGAAATACATGCACTCATCACCAAGGCAAAAGTGAATGATCACATAAGATAGATAAGATATATCAAGCATGCATAAGTGTAGCTTATGATCAAACACATGATCATCAATGTCTCACAAGCATATCAAAGTATCTCAACCAAAAGCAAATAATGTATCAAAGACCATCAAATAAAACAAGAGAGAAAAGCAACACTCTCTCTCTCGAAGCCTATGATCTATACATCTTCTCCCCCTTTGGCAACAAGTTACCAAAAAGTTCCTAGAAAATGCATAGTGCTATATCGACACTCAGGCTTGATCTTCAGGAGGTGGTGGAGTCCGGATCACTCCAAGGACGAAAGCTTCTGTTGATGCTGATGGAGTTGGAGCTGAAGTGGATGCTGGAGCAGGTTGGGTTGATGCTGCGGCTGGAGCTGAGGCGGTTGCTCTTGTGTCAGGAACTGGCACTGCACTGGACCTCTGAGCTCGTGGAACTCTAGCAAATGCATCTGTAGTTGTCTTCCCTCTCCTCTCCTGCATGTCATCCTGGAGCTACTCCGCTGCTGTCTGTATCTCTGTCAACTTGATTTCCAAGTCATAGAACTTCTGTTCTACGATCCTCTCTAAGCTCGCCTGGTTCTGAGTTAGGTTTGCCAAACCTTTCTCAATGCGCAGGGTGGATGCAATCAGGTAACTGAGCGGCTCTTGCTTGGTCTTCAAGAAGTATTCTGATGCCTCCTCTTGTGTTGGCATCCTAGTAGCTTTCTCCTTTTTAGCCTTCTCCTTTTGTGCTTGGGCATGGGCTGAAGATGGTTCATCCATGTTCATCACAACTTCATTGTCTTCAAACTCAGGATGAATAGGAAGATGTTCCTTATCCAAAAGATATATGCCAGTGCCCATCTTGGAGTTGATCAGTTCTTGGATCTGAGGAGCATATCCACAGCTTCTCTTCTGGTCTGCTGCTGTCCTCTTGATTGTCTCTATCATCAGGCTCATGACCTTGAACTTCTGAGGCACATCAAAGATATGAAGCAGGTTGATAGCATGGCCTCTGACCATCTTGTGATCTCCAGACTTTGGTAGCAGAGTGTGCCTTAAGATCCAGTTGATTGTTGGCAATCCTGACAGAAGATAATGTACAGATCCATACTTGAAAGTTTCAAGTGCCTTATCAGGGATCTCCTTGTACATGTTGATCATTGAGTTGTGGTCCATCTTCTTCTTGGAATAGACATCCAAGTCATCTTCACTTTCTTCTGGGGCATTGATCAGTTGAGCCCATTCTGCAACAGTTGATTGGTACCTCGTACCTTCAGACATCCAGACAATCCTCCCATCAGGGTAAAAGTGTGCTGTGGAGTAGAACTGCATGATAAGTTCCTCGTTCCACTTTGTGAGCTTTTGCCCAACAAAGTCTGCTACTCCACAAGCCTTGAAGCTGTCCTCCACTCCTGGGAAGTGCTCTTCATTGTCCTTTATGTATTGCCAATCAACCCATTTCATGTCACAGACAATTGGCTTTTTGTCTAACAGGATTGTCTCATAGAAGTCCTGTTGTTCCTTAGTGTGGAACCTGTAGTCTACAACAGTTCTTCTCCTGGTAGGATAGGGATCTTCTGCTCTCCATTTTCTCAATCCAGAGTCTCTCCTGATATTCATATCCTCAGCCACAGGATGAGCATCATTGTGGTCTGGGATCTTGGGCTTTAATTTCCTCAAAACTTGTCCTTCTTCTTCTTTAGCAACATTAGGCACTAGGGCCTTGTTCTTCTCAGCAGCTGGAATATTTCTTGTATTCCTCTTGGGTTTTTGCTTTGGAGCTGTCTTGGGGGCTTCCTTGGGCTTGGATGCAACTCCCCCTGATCTAATGGCATCACCCATCAGCTTGGGTGCCTTGGGTGCTGGTGCAGCACCTTCCTCTTCCTCTTCTTCATCAGAATCTTTTCTCATAGAGGGCTTGCCAATGACTCTGGCAATGGTGGTTCTTGCTCTCTTCTTTTTCTTTCCCTGGCCAATATCTTCTCCTTCAGATTCCATAGTGAACTTCATTGTTTCCTCAAGCACAACCTTCCTAGGCTTAGAGGTTGGAACTCTTCTAGCAGGTGCTTTCTTGCGCATTCCTGGTTTGGTGGCTGCAGCTGAGCCATACTCTTTCTTCAGCACAACTCTCTTGGAGGTTGCCTCCTCCTCTGCCACATAGTCTTCATCTTCTGAATCTGAAGTTCTTTTCCTTCTCTGTCTGGTGGCAGCCTTTGGCAGATTGCTTGGAGTGCTCCTGCTGCCATCATCTGAAGAACTTGAGGGGCTAGTGCCCTCACTCATATGCACAGGCTGTTCTGACTGATTCTGACTGTCACTCTGGTCTGACATGTTGAACAAGCTGACTGCTGACTGCTGACCCTGTGAATAGTTTATAGATGAGGTAGATTGGATGAGCATCACAAAAAGCAGAGATTTTTGCAAAAGAATGATTCAAAAACTTAGTTTTAGTTTCCCACAGAAAGCATTTCGGATCTACCGATTTCTAAACTCGGTGATACCGAAGTAGTATTTGGAACCTAAACTAGTGATCTCGGTCAGACCGAGTCACAGTTCGGTGGCACCGAGACTGCTAGGGTTTCACAAAATTCAAAAATCGGTCTCACCGATTAGTTACACTCGGTCAGACCGAGTTTCACTTGTGCAATGGCAAGGGCCAAATCGGTGGGACCGAGTTTTTCAACTCGGTGGGTCCGAGATGATTTCGGCGGAAACCTAACCCTAAATTTTTCGAATCAAACCTAATCTACGAGTTCTTTGACTGGATAGAAGTTTATCAAACGTGGCAAGAATCATTATGATCACAATGTTCTTGGAATCGGATTGGGGATAGCACAAAGATCGAGTCCATACCCTAGTTTGGCGGAGACTCGCTACGGCGGCAACGACGGAGGTGATTTCCGTTGACGGCGACGGAGACCAGCGACTGGAGGCTGTTGGCGGCGAGAAGACGATCCGGAGACCACGTCGGCAGAGCGAGCTATGGCGCGGGCGAAGAGGTTCGGAGAAATTTCCAAATTTTTGCCCGTGACTATATATAACCCGACCCTGTCGGTGTGACCGAGTGGAACGACTCGGTGGCACCGAGATGCAAAACTGTATACAGTTATTGCAACTCGGTGTGACCGAATAGTTCAAGTCGGTTGCACCGAGATGGAAAACATAGATCAACTTGATGATCTCGGTAGGACCGAAAGTGGAGTATCGGTCAGACCGAGAATCACAAAGAGGTTTTGGAAGTTTAAGTCCATGACGAATCGGGGACTCCGAGTGCTCCTCACACAGAGTGGTTCGAATTTGACTTGATCAATTTTGTGATGTAGCATGAATGGAATTTGAGACGAGAAAAGCATAGATAGCTAGAGGAGGTTCTTAGGCATTCTTGTCCATCCACTTGGCAAAAGAAACGATAAAGCCAAACAATCAAAACAACAAGTGGATGTCGTCGAATGAGTAAAATATGCAACCAGCATGCTCACACAATAAGATGACAATAGAAATATGTGTCAAAGCATGCACAATCAATTCTAGCATCTATCAAGCAATTGGCGATGACTAGGTCATCTATATATGAGTATATTGACTTAGGAGTCAAATGAGAACATTTGATCATAGGTCATACTCATCGTTTAAGCTCAAGTGGGGTTACCACTTTTACATAAAGCATTGTTGTGTTCACATCATTAGATTTGCTTTAGCTCAAGTGTTAGAGTAAAGCTCCCCCTAGATGTGATATCCCCCCTTAAGAGGGATGAACTAACCTTGGGTTTTGTCGATGATGACTTCATGTAGATGTTGAAGATGTGGATGCTCAATATTGATGTAGATCACTTGGAGCTATCCTTTTGAGTGAATTGCACTTTCAATATCTACACGGGTTAGTCCCACAAGGAACAAGCAAGTATATCCATAGACATAGAGTGATGCACATACAAGAAGATGTCTATGAAAGCTTTTAGATTACCTTGTCCCTTGACTTACCAACAAGAGGGTTTGTGACTCCTTGAACTAGTGCAAGATGTGGAAGTTGATTGCACTTGTTCTTGCCAAAATGATAAGAGTGAAGTATGTTGGCGGAGTCACCCTCAAGAACTCTCTAGTTCTTCCTCTTTTGGATCCACACCATCTTGATGGGAATCCTTGGAGTTGTAGTCGTACTTGATGAAGTGGAACTTGAAGTAGTCTTGGGAATCCACTTGACTAAGGTCTTAGGAGCTTCTTCAAATGCATCTATTTCCTCTTGAAGCTTGTCCTTGCCTTTTTGCTTGTAGTCTTGTGGTGGAAGATCATCTTGAGTTTGTGTCCCCTTGAAACAAGTTGGATCATACTTCTCTTGTTGAGGAACAAACTTTGTCTTGGGGTATTGAACTTCTTCCCACTCAACTCCATTGGCATTGAACTTTCGTTCAAAACCAACACCTTGATTCTTCCGGTGCCTTCCTTGCTTGCGTACAATCTCCTCGAATTGCTCACTTCCGGCAAGGCTTTTGTACACTCCTTTCTCTATGATTTCCTTCAATATGCTATTTTCTTGCTCAAGTGTAACTTGGCTAAGAGAATCATTAGTGGAATCAAGAGAACTACTAGAAGCAACAATATTGGATTTAACATAGTCATTGTTACTACTAGCGGAAGAATCTTTGTTGTTCTTGTTACTAGACTTGACTTGAGGCATGTAAGTTGATAAGAGTAAACGTTTGGCAATGTAAGAACTTTTCTTGCGGAGATCATCATTGATTGCCTTTAAAAGCTCATGCTCTTGCTCAAGATTGAGCTTTTCAAAGCGTAACTTCTCATGAGCCCTTAAAAGTTCTCGATGATCTTCGAAGATAGTTTCATGAGCTAACTTAAGAGTGTTTAGCTCTTTAGTTAGAGCCTCAATTTTCTCCTTATCGTTGTCATTCATTTTAGCATTATTAATTGACGTTTCATCATAGGATTCATCACTAGAGTTGTCAACAAGTAAATCATCATCGCCTAACAAGTCATCTTCATCACTATTAAAATCAACATACTCAGGGTGAGTTACCTTAGGACCTTTGGCCATGAAGCATCTTACAATCCCTTAATTGGGTGAATCAAATATGTCATAGGAGTTGGTTGACACAAGTGCTAGTCCGGCAACACCTTCATCTTGAGTATATTCAGAGTCGGAGTGATAAATTCTCTCGGAGTGGTTGTCGGAGTCGGAGCCGGATACCCATTCACCAACATGAGCTTGATGTCTTCGTTTTGTGTAGCTCCTTGATGATTTTTTCCTTCCTTTCCGAATCCTTGCTTCTCCGTGAGTGTCTTCGTTCAGAACGATCATCTCTACTCCTTCTCTCTCGTGATGGTGATTCCTCTCTTTTGCTTCTTCTTTTTGGAGAATCTTCTCTTCTTTTGTAGGGAGCCGTACACTCATTGGAATAGTGTCCGGGTCTTCCACAATTGTAGCAGTTTCGCTCTTGACTAGAAGATCTTTTGTCATTATAGGACCTTGACTTGGAGCTTCTATCTTTGCTTCTACTCTTGTAGAACTTGTTGAAGTTCTTCACCATTAAGCTCAGTTCTTCATTGAAGTTTTGTTTCTCACTTGATGATGTGGGGGCTTCACATGAGGCTTTATAAGCACCACTTGATTTGTTGTGAAGTTCCTCTTTGTCGTTGAGCGACATCTCATGAGCATCAATTCTTCCAATGACTTCCGTTGGCTTGAGATTTTTGTAATTGGGCATCATTTGGATCAATGTACACACGGTATCATATTTTCCATCCAAGGCTCTTAGGATCTTCTTGATGATGAATCTGTCAGTCATCTCTTCACTCCCTAAGCCGGCAATCTCATTTGTGATGAGAGCAAACCTAGAGTACATTTCAGCGACACCTTCACCATCCTTCATCTTGAACTTGTCAAGTTGACTTTGAAGCACATCCAATTTAGATTCCTTGACGGAGTCGGTACCTTCATGCATATCAATCAAAGTATCCCAAATTTCCTTTGCATTCTCAAGACGGCTGATTTTGTTGAATTCTTCGGGGCACAATCCGTTGAAGAGAATATCACAAGCTTGAGCGTTGTATTGTAGCATCTTCAACTCATCCGCGGTAGCTTCTTGGTTTGGTTCTTTCCCTTCGAAGAAGTCACCTTGCAAACCAACACACACAATCGCCCAAACGGCAGGGTTATGCCCAAGAATATGCATTTTCATTTTATGCTTCCAACTAGCAAAGTTAGTGCCATCAAAGTAAGGACCTCTACGGTGATAATTTCCCTCACTAGACGCCATACTCTCCTAGGTTGTGAAACCAAGGCTATGACCACCAAAAGCTATGGGAATCAAAGCAAATGGAGACCAAAGCTCTGATACCACTTGTAGGATCGGAAGTATGTCTAGAGGGGGGGGGGGTGATTAGACTACTTGACCAAATAAAAACTTAACCTTTTCCCAATTTTAGTTCTTGGCAGATTTTAGCTATTTTAGGACAAGTCAAGCAATCATCACACAATTCAAGCAAGCATGCAAAGAGTATATAGGCAGCGGAAAGTAAAGCATGCAACTTGCAAGAATGTAAAGGGAAGGGTTTGGAGAATTCAAACGCCATTGGAGACACGGATGTTTTTCCCGTGGTTCGGATAGGTGGTGCTATCCTACATCCACGTTAGTGGAGACTTCAACCCACGAAGGGTAACGGTTGCGCGAGTCCACGGAGGGCTCCACCCATGAAGGGTCCACGAAGAAGCAACCTTGTGTATCCCACCATGGCCATCGCCCACGAAGGACTTGCCTCACTAGCGGTAGATCTTCACGAAGTAGGCGATCTCCTTGCCCTTACAAACTCCTTGGTTCAACTCCACAATCTTGTCGGAGGCTCCCAAGTGACACCTAGCCAATCTAGGAGACACCACTCTCCAAGAAGTAACAAATGGTGTGTTGATGTTGAACTCCTTGCTCTTGTGCTTCAAATGATAGTCTCCCCAACACTCAACTCTCTCTCACAGGATTTGGATTTGGTGGAAAGAAGATTTGAGTGGAAAGCAACTTGGGGAAGGCTAGAGATCAAGATTCATATGGTAGGAATGGAATATCTTGGTCTCAACACATGAGTAGGTGGTTCTCTCTCAGAACATATGAATTGGAAGTGTAGGTGTGTTCTGATGGCTCTCTCCACGAATGAAGAGGAGGTGGAGGGGTATATATAGCCTCCACTTAAAATCCAACCATTACACACAATTTACCAATCTCGGTGGGACCGAATCAACAAACTCGGTCGGACCAAAAAGGTAAACCTAGTGACCGTTAGAGATTTTCGGTGGGACTGACATGCAACTCGGTAGGACCGATGTGGTTAGGGTTCGGGCATAACGTAATCTCGGTGAGACCGATTACACAAACTCGGTGAGACCGATTTGGTAATTAGCTAACCAGAGAGTTGGCCAGGCAAACTCGGTGGGACCGATTTGCTCTTTCGGTGAGACCGAAAAGTTACAAAAGGGAAACAGAGAGTTTGCATTGCAATCTCGGTGGGACCGATCCGCTCTTTCGGTGAGACCGAAAAGTTACGAAAAGGAAACAGAGAGGTTGCAATCCCATCTCGGTGAGACCGAGATCCCTATCGGTGAAACCGATTTGCTAGGGTTTGGCAGTGGCTTATGACATATGAAAAACTCGGTGGCGCCGGATAGAAAGAGTCGGTAGGACCGAGTTTGGCTTGGGGTTTAGGTCATATGTGGATATGGGATGGTAGTTGAGGATTTTGGAGCATATCATTAAGCACATAAGGCAAAGAGCTCATTAAGCAACACCTCATCCCTCCTTGATAGTATTGGCTTTTCCTATAGACTCAATGTGATCTTGGATCACTAAAATGTAAAATGAAGAGTCTTGAGCTTTTGAGCTTGAGCCAATCCTTTGTCCTTAGTATTTTGAGGGTTCCACTTTCACCATCCATGCCATGCCAATCATTGAGCTTTTCTGAAATAATTGTCTTGGAATTGCATTAGCTCAATGAGCTATATGTTGTTATAAATTACCAATACCACCTAGGGATAGTTGCACTTTCAGCAGCCCGTTCGTCCGCCACACATCCCTAGCATAGAAAACACGCAACTTTCCCCCTCCGGATCGTCTGTCCGAAAACGCGAAACACCGGGGATACTTACGTGGATGTTTCCCCCCTTCGCCGGTATCACCTAATACCGCGTTAGGTCACCTCTAGCACCGCGTATTGCCGCTTCTTGCTTTGTGTTACATTTGATTGCTTTGTTATTTATTGTGTTCCCCCTCCGTTACTTCTTTCCGGTAGACCCTGAGACCGATGCCGGTACCCCCTGTGATCGACTACATCGACGACCCCTCCTTGCCAGAGCAACCAGGCAAGCCCCTCCTTGATCGCCAGATATCGCCTATTCTTCTCTATACTTCTTGAATTAGAGTAGTGTAGCATGTTACTGCTTTCCGTTAATCCTATACTGCTGCATAGCCTGTCCTTGCTACTACTGTTGTTACCTTTACCTGCTATCCTACTGTTTAGTATAGGATGCTAGTGTTCCATCAGTGGCCCTACACTCTTGTCCGTCTGCCATGCTATACTACTGGGCCGTGATCACTTCGGGAGGTGATCACGGGCATATACTATATATTTTACACTGTTACATTACCTGTGATACTGTTCGAAGATGGAGTCTGAAGGGGCAGGTGGTTCCACCCAGGTAGTGGTGGGCCTGGGTTCCCGACGGCCCCGGACTGTTACTTTGTGGCAGAGCGACAGGGCAGGTTCAAACCACCTAGGAGAGAGGTGGGCCTGGCCCTGGTCGGCGTTCGCGGATACTTAACACACTTAACGAGATCTAGGTATTTGATCTGAGTCTGGCCATTTGGTCTATACACAGAACGCGGGAGTAGTTATGGGTATCCCGGCGTCGTGGTATCAGCTGAAGCCTTCGTGACGTCAGCGACTGAGCGGCGCGCGCCAGATTGGGCCGCGTAACGTGACTTCCGTTGTACTGGAGGTTGCTAGGTCTGCTTCCGGCCGCCCTCGCAACGTGCAGGTGTGCTCAGGGCGATGGGCCCAGACCCCTGCGCGCTTAGGTTTAGACCGGCGTGCTGACCTCTCTGTTGTGCCTAGGTAGGGCTGCGACGTGTTGATCTTCCGAGGCCGGGCATGACCCAGGAAAGTGTGTCCGGCCAAATGGGATCAAGCGTGTTGGGTTATGTGCTGCACCCCTGCAGGGAAGTTAATCTATTCGAATAGCTGTGTCCCTCGGTAAAAGGACGACCCGGAGTTGTACCTTGACCTTATGACAACTAGAACCGGATACTTAATAAAACACACCCTTCCAAGTGCCAGATACAATCCGGTGATCGCTCTCTAACAGGGCATCGAGGAGGGGATCGCCGGGTAGGATTATGCTATGCGATGCTACTTGGAGGACTTCAGTCTACTCTCTTCTTCATTCTGCAAGACGGAGGCTGCCAGAAGCGTAGTCTTCGATAGGGTTAGATATCCCCCTCTTATTCTGGCATTCTGCAGTTCAGTCCACTGATATGGCCCCTTACACATATATCCATGCATATGTAGTATAGCTCCTTGCTTGCGAGTACTTTGGATGAGTACTCACGGTTGCCTTGTTTCCCCTTTTCCCCATCTCTCTACCCGATTGCTGCAACCAGACGATGGAGCCCAGGATCCAGACGCCACCGTCGACGACGACTCCTACTACACTGGAGGTGCCTACTACTACGTGCAGCCCGCTGACGACGACCAGGAGTAGTTAGGAGGATCCCAGGCATGAGGCTTGCGCCTCGTTCGATCTGTATCCCCGTTTGTGCTAGCCATCTTATGGCAAACTTGTTTAACTTATGTCTGTACTCAGCTATTGTTGCTTCCACTGACTCGTCTATGATCGAGCACTTGTATTCGAGCCCTCGAGGCCCCTGGCTTGTATTATGATTCTTGTATGACTTATTTTATTTTTAGAGTTGTGTTGTGATATCTTCCCGTGAGTCCCTGATCTTGATCGTACACGTTTGCGTGTATGATTAGTGTACGATTGAATCAGGGGCGTCACAAGGTGGTTTCAGAGCCGACTGCCTGTAGGAATCCCCCTTTCCAACTCCTTGGCCGAAGTCGAGTCTAGACATTGCAAAAAACTTTTACTAACATGGCTGTGTGCCTTACGGGCCCACGTCGCCATTGGGTGGTACTAGGATCTTTTACTCCTCGACCTTTACTATGGGACTCTGAACTCTCTTCTATTCGGGTTAAACGATTTTTACTAAAATCTAACTTTAGGTTCTTGAAAATACTTTCTCCCGGAGAGCCCCTTCAGTCCAGATGATCGCCAGCTGCACCAGAAGATTTCGAAGGTACTCTCCGATATTCTCTCGAGACCTTGTACCCGTTGCTTTTGCAATTCCCTTTCACCGAAATATCCCTATGGATAAAATACTTACACCTGTCGTGCTTACTTTTATTCCCAGTCGATCTTGTTATTACAAGATACCCCGAGAATATTTGGTGCCTACTGCCTTGCAGTTCTTTGCCACCTGAATACCCCTAAGAATAATTTCTCGCACTTTCCGAGTGTCCGCTCATCCCCAGTTGTTCAGGTGTTTCACAAAAGTCTTTGAAATACTATTCAATCCTCCGAAAATCCTTAGCAGCTTTATTGCTCTGCAAATACTTGTCTACTTGCATTTATGGATGCTTCCCATATATCTGGCAATATTCACTAGTATCTTTTGACACTGTCATTTTGATCCTATTAATTCAACATGTGTGCGAATGCACACAATCATCTATCAACCCTTCTAAATTATCTTTCCGGCTCAGACACCATTTTTGAACATGAGCTGGTTCTCGACGAAACTATTTGTCGTCAATTGTGCCTTTGGTCTATCCAACTTATCCATCCTTGATCAGAGCGTCTGCTTCTGATCCTTTGTTTTGGAAATCATAATTCCTTTGTTATCTAAGCATCGAATTATTCAGATGTTCTATAATATGGTGCCCGTGCATTCTTGTTCCTCTGGTTGAGTACCGATGCTCACATCAGATCCCTTGTGGACCATCGGTTCCTTTGTTGGATTTTATCCGACAGTGTCCTTCATATTGAATAACCTTGAGAGCCTTTCCATGGGTATATAATGCCTTTGGTAAATTGTATCATCGTCTTTTGAACAATGCTCTACTTTTGAGGTTGTATTATTTACTCCGAAGTTTGTGGTGTATGTTCCTAAGATGCCCTGATGGGTTGAACCTATGCCTTCCTTAATATGTGTGAACTCGGAAGTTTCACGGGTCATACTCATCTGGTATTTCACCAGGTAAAGCTTTCAACACTAATGCCACTATCGAAACGAGAAGTGAATGTAAGGTCATGCTTTGGAGAAGTGGGAGTCGACCTTGAACTTTGTGTTCATGCCCATGGACCCGAGGTGGAACTTATCATGGGAGCTTCTCGTAGTAATAATAATCCCCTTGTTATAACTTCTTCTCTTATCTATGCTTGGTCTTTTGCGACCGTGGTTTCGACCATATTGTTCTTCTTTGATCCCATTTCTTGGACAAGTTTAAGTGCTTGCCTTCTGCAAATGATTTCACTTGTCCGACCTCTATCCCGCTCTACCCTTGAGTATACCCTCTGGTACCGCGAGAATATCATGGAACTACATAACTTCTTATGGGTTCTTCATCAACTGTTATTTCTCATCGATTCCAATTTTCCTGGGTTCTGGGTTGTCGTCAACCGAGAACACTAATAAGTGAATCAATTCCGCACTTTGATTCAATAACTCTAAGTAATCTCCGTTGCTTATGAGTTTAATGATCCTTCAAGTCATTCCTAGCCTGATCGACTATATCATAATTGTGCTAAATTTTAACTATGCTACCTGGTCCTTCTTTCCAGAGCACAATTTTTTGATGATGAGCTAACCTTACATCGATCTTCCTCCTCATGTAATTTTGCCTTAAAACGGCAAGCTTGATTTCAAGTTTGTGTCCTACCCATGGTTCCAATAACCTTCCGCTTCATCCTTCCTTTGACTTGATGTCATCATCGACCGATTACGTCTTCATGAAATCTCTCAACAATTGTGTCGTGATCATCATCAACATTTTGAGCTCTTCCAGGACATCAATTGAGTTCATGATGAGAAATACCACCCTTGCCCTCGATGATCTGTGTTATCATCGACCACCCTATTGATTTCCCTCCAACACAAACTTGATTGAGTTTTGTGTTATACCTTGAGTTCCTTGCTATCCAGCATCTGTTCTTCTTTACCTTGGAGTATTGCCGTTTATATGTCAAGAGTGTGGCAAGAAATTCACCACCCTTAAGAATTCTTGACACAAGTGATATTTATTAACATCACCATTCTTTCCTTGGTCCTCGTGTTATTTCTAACCGGAAAACCGACAAATGGTCTGTGAGGTGTAAATTCTAAACTTCTAGCAACCCTATTGCTTTGAAGCTATTGGTCTACAGTTTCATTATAAGTTTATTGCTTATTTAATCATCATTCGAACATTGATCGTGCTACCTAGTCCAGATTCCTGGGTGCACCCTTCTATCATTGTTCAATTGTGTATGTTTCCCTCGAGCATACATCATCATATCATTTGATCCGCCAAATGATTATCTCCTTGTTCACATAATTGTGGAAATCCATCTTTTTGGAATTCTCGATGAATGGCCGCCGAGTCCATCAGCCACCTCCTCACCCTCTCCTTTGTTTAATAATGAACTATTGTTTCAGGAAACCGCTCCCATAGTTCATTTCCCGAGAATCTTGCAATGTCATTTCGTCTATTTGTGTTGCACTTTTTCTTCTCGGACATCCTGAGTCTGAGGTATCATGACACCAATCGGACCTGAATCTCGGTCCGATATGATAGTTGGGACAAATTTTCAAGAGTTATAACATTGGTCCTTATATGACCCGGTAAGGTGATGTCATGCCTAGCACACCTGACCGGAGGACCTATTGTTATAGTTTCCTTTTTCGCAAGGTTAGCTGTTCTTCCATGAGGAAATTGTAAGACCTATTCTACAAGTTGTTCCCGATGGATCCTTCGTGTATCCAAAGTCCGACCCTTGATTGAAACACCATATCATTGCTACCTCGAAGCATGACTATGATACCCCGCTCATCAACAAGAACATTGGAGGCGCGATGCTAAATGTTTCTTGGTCAGTTATCCAAACACCGTTGTATGGGTAACATCTTGATTAATCCTTGTCTCTTATCTAAATGGTTGGGTACTTGCTCTCCTACCCTGTATGCCATGTTCTGCTTGTACATGGGAAGTGCCGGATCTCGGATTACGGCAGGCCCTTAGGTTCGAACTCTGGGGTGCGCGCGGAGATTATGCCCTCTACCTCTCCGTCTCGCAAGGATCTAAACTATAGAGCGAACAGCACAAGAGACACAGGGTTTATACTAGTTCGGGCCACCATTATGGTGTAATACCCTACTCTAGTTTGTGGTGGATGGATTGCCTCTTGGGCTGATGAGGATGAACAGTACAGGGAAGAACAGCCTCGCGAGGGTCTGTTCTTGGCTAGGGGATGAACTGCTGGGGGAGTTCGATCGCCCTTCTTACTCTCTGGGTGTGTTGCTACGTTCTAGCTGGTTTTTTCCTCTACCCTGGGGGTGGCTAGTCCTATTTATATGCAAAGGCCCTGGGCCTCTTCCCAAATATTTGAGCGGGAAGGGCGCCAACAATTGGCCAATTCGAAGGGGAACATCTGGTACACTTATCCTGACTAAAGTTGGTCTTCGCCTGCCAAAGGTCCTGTGGTGACGCCGTTCTGGGCTCCATGGTGACCTCCTTCCCACCGTTGGACTGGTCTTGGTCTTGTTGCACCGAAATGGGTGCCTTTGCTTGATCCCTCGCCTGCGCTTGCCCCCTTTGCACCAAAGAGGAAAGGGGAACGCTGCGCGGGCTGGCGCCCGCCTGGCACCCTTGGTCGTCATGGCTTGCGTCATGGGCACCTCGCGACATACCCCGCCTTGATCTCTCCGCCTCCTCGCGAGCCGTCCTGAGGAGGCCGCACCTGAGGAAGCGTCGTGTCGTCCGCCCCGCGAGGCTTGGCCCCTCGCGAGGGTCTTGGGTCTCGTGTTGATGAAGACGGGCCGCACTGGGCCCCCATTTGAGCCATGCCGCAGGCCGTAGGCAGGCAAGTCTGGGGACCCCCGTTCCTAGAACGCCGACAGTAGCCCCCGTGCCCAAGGCGCGCATGGACTTGGCCGTGCCGAGAGGCGAAAGGGCAAGGGCGAAGCGCTGCGGTCCCTAACAGCCTGCGGCCTTAGGCGCCGCGTGGCGGTTGATTGGACGTGGGCGTCTCCACTTCCCCACGACGCCTTGGTGACTGCGCGGATTGGACAAGTCCCTGCATGCAAATCGTGTCATGATTACCTGCGATTATGGAGGCCGACAGTTGGCCTTCGCCTGCTATATGTATGGCACCGCGCGTGTCCTTCTAGCCCATCTATTCTTGCTTCCTCCTTCGCCTCAGTTCCTGCTCCGTCTTGGTGTGATGGCTCCAATTCGCCGATTTTCTGCGGCGGAGAAGGGAAAGGCTCCTCGAGAGGGACCAGACCCTCTCCCGCCGAAGAAGCGACCTGCTCCCCACGGTCGCGATGAGGAGGGCAGTCAGGTGGCGCCGAGGCCTTGGTATGAGCGGCCTCCGCCGGGGTTCCCGCTTCCTTTGTATGCCCACGCCGAGGGCCTTGGAAGAGGAGATGCCGATCTCCTCGGCCAGCGCCGCCGCCGACGCCGGAGGGTCACGAAGGTGTGGGTCATTCCTCCTGGAGTCCACGCCGAGGGCTCCTCCCGCGAGCTCGTGCTCCACGCCGCCATGCCTCCGCGAACTTGGATTCGCTTTCCTCCCTTCTTCGCCTCCGTCTTCCCGCTGGGAAGACTCCTGGAGCTATGACTGCAGCATGCCGACTGCAGCACTCCCGCGACCGAGGCAGAAGTCGCGGTCCTTGACTCGGGTGAGGTCTTTATGACTCACGGCTGGGGCGAGATCCCTCGGGGTTGCAGAGCGAGGGGCGCCCTCACGATCCACCTGGAGTACGATGGCACTTCGGTGATGTTCTTCAAGGTCTTCGACGCGAATGGGCGCCGGCTGGAGTGCTGCCCCGGGGGAGGCGGCCAGGACCTCGCCATGGCAGCGGCTGGGCCCGCCGACCGCCCCCCGGATAGCTCAACAAGCGATGGGAGCGCCGGAGGATCTAGCGATCCCAGCGACGTCTTCGCGACTCCGGAGACGAGCGACGACAGCTACGAACCCGCGAGCCAGTGCCACTCCCGGAGCAGGGCGGGCTCGCTTGGCCGTCGCCGACCTTGATCTGGATGGGGTTGGCGCCGGTGCTTGACGGCCCACTGTTGATGATGGCGTCTTTTGCAGGGGCGCGTGTAGTCAGCACCCTTTAGGATCCGTTCCCTGCGAGGAATCACATTGCGCCCCATTGGGGCTTGTAAGGCGGCTGTGATCTTTGTTGTTAATATGTAACCCTTGCTATGGATCTGTGCGAATCGCAAATTCCGTCATAGTTCTGTCCTCCCTTTCGCACCTCGCGAGGGCTTGGTGCTCTGCGTCGACAGGTCCCGGTCCCAAGGCGGCGTCAGCCGTCGCTGGTATGCCAGGTCGCGATGCCGTGGTCAAGGCCAGGAGGTGAGCGACCCGGGGCCCGGTAAGAGCCCCCGAGTCGCGATGCTCAGGAGGTCCCCTTTGGCGCCCAAGCAGCCGTCGCTTGGTGAGAAAGGGAAGCAACGTCCCTAGTATGGAGTCGCTTCAGGTGCGGGGGTAGTGCCACGGTAGCTAATGCTTTGGATGATGACTTATCTCTGAGAATCGGGGATCGCCCCTAGCGTGTCGTCAGGTCCGGGGGGCAATTTGGACGGAGCTGCTTGACGAGGTCCTCGCATGCCCCTTCTCCCCCGCCTCTGCTCCCCTTTCTGCTCTACGTTCTCGGGTCCCGGCCCTCGAGCTGGTCCCAGCCGTCGCTGGTATGCCAGGTCACGATGCCGTGAACAAGGCCAGAGGGTGAGGGCTGGAGAGCCAGTAGGAGCCCTGAGCCGCGATGCTCAGGCACCCCCCTTTAATGTGCAAGCGGTTTGCGCGGGCGAGGGTGAAGGAGAACGCCGTGAGGGCCTTGGCTAGCGCAGTTTCCCCTAAGGATCCTGCAGATTCATCACAGAAAGGAGATGGGGCTGCCATGGCAGTTATCAGTCGATCATTAGTCGCTCAAGAGCTCGTTGGTTGGAGAAGGTGAGGTGTATTAGGGCACCCGTGAGCCAGCGCGGGACTCATGAGG
This sequence comes from Aegilops umbellulata, assembly GCA_032464435.1. Lineage (NCBI taxonomy): Eukaryota > Viridiplantae > Streptophyta > Magnoliopsida > Poales > Poaceae > Aegilops > Aegilops umbellulata. The sequence continues at coordinate 211,670,858 of CP136056.1, read as the reverse complement.
CCCTACCCCTTAGGCGGGTTGCGCTTGGCACTGGGCCGTATCTTGAGATGTGTTCCTGCAAAATTTGGTTAGATGCCGGCACTCTACGTCCTCGGGTCCCGGCCCTCGAGCTTGTCTCAGCCGTTGCTGGTGTGCCAGGTCGCGATGCCGTGGACAAGGCCAGAGTGTGAGGGCTGGAGAGCCAGTAAGAGCCCTGAGTCGCGATGCTCAGGCACCCCCCTTTAACATGCGAGTGGTCGACATGGAGAAGAAGAGGCGCCGTGGACGGCATCAAGTAATCAGGCATGATAGGCGGATGAATAATCGGAAATAAACGCAGGGGAGGTACACGCCGCTGGGCCTAGCCCGAGCAGCTTGGGGATGATGCAGCCCGAGGGGCGCCCCCAGCAAAGCAAGCTAACGAATGAAGGAAATAAAAAGGGATACATGCCCCGGGGACGGACCCACGCGGCCTGGGAGTGACGCAACCCTGGGAGGGCGCTCCCAGCTGGGAATGAAACTTGAAAGATGTCACCTGAAGATGTCGTCGGCGAAGTGGCGTTGGTGCAGCAGACTCGGTGGGCTGCGGAAGCCGATCCTCACGAGCCCCCAGGACCTGGGGCCTCGGGAGGCTCCGGAGGCACTGGTGGCTCCTCGCGAGCTGTCTCCATCTCCGCCAGAGCCGCAGAACGCCTGTCTTCCTGAGCCTCCAAGATGCCCCTCATGAGGCGCTGGTACGCCGCAGCCATGCTCGGCAGGCCGTAAGGCATGCGAACATAGCTGTGGGGCAGTCCTCCGCAGCGCCCCACTTGGGAGGGCCAGAGGCGCTCCGTCGTGGCGATCTGATTGAGCCCTGGTATGTCGACGCAGACGCGCAGCCCACCATCCTCGCCTGGATGTGGAGCCACAGCTGGTGGACGACGGCAACCTCTCATGATCCTTGACTCCTGTAGTTCTTGAATGGCCTTGTTAACGAACTCCTGCTGGTCTGACCTTCCTCGCCTGGCTCCTTCTCGAGGGAATCGTGCTTCGAAGCACGACTCCACATGGTGCCCAAGCGCCTCCCTCGTGACCCTGGCAAGGTCGGTGGCCCTCCAGGTGAGAGCCCCCGAGCCCTGCCTGATGAGGGCGCCGGGCGCGCTTTCCTATGCGATGGAAGGAGGGTCCCCCTGGGCAGACACGGGCCCTGAAGGGCCTGCCTCCTGAGGGACTGAGCCTGACGACGTCTTGTTCTTCTTGGGGGTGGTCTCAGGAAGCCTCTTGCTTCCGCAGTCTGGGTCTTCTAGCGACGCGGCCTGAAAAGCTCGCTCCAGGGAACACACTGCGTCCTTCTCTTCACAAGGCACCGTGATGACGCCGCCACTTCCCGGCATCTTGAGGACGTTGTAGCCGTGGTGAGTCACGGCCATGAACTTGGCCAGCGTTGGGTACCCGAGGATGGCGTTGTACGGCAGGCGGATGTGGGCGACGTCGAAATCGATGTGCTCGGTGCGGTAGTTGCTGCGGGCCCCAAAGGTGACAGGGAGGCGGACCTGCCCGATCGGGACTGTGGAACCGTCGGTGACTCCGGAGAAAGGCTTGGTTGGCTGAAGCTCGTCATAGGGCACTTGGAGGTTGTTGAATGTTTCCATGGACAAGATGTTGAGCCCTGCTCCACCGTCGATGAGGGTCCTGGTGACCAGAGCGTTGCTGATGACTGGGGAACAAAGCATCGGGAGGACTCCGGCTGTGGCCGCGCACTTGAGCTGGTCTGCTGAGCTGAACGTGATGGCGCACGCTGACCACCTGAGGGGGCGCGTTGCTTCGAGCTTGGGGAGGACTGCATTCACTTCACGGGCAAACTGCTTGAAGATGCGTTGAGAGGCTGGGGCTTGAGCTCCGCCCAGGATGCACGCGATTGCGCACGGCTCTTGGAAGCCCCCAGCCCCCTCGTCTTGGTGGCGGTCTTCATTCCTCCTTGGCCGAGGCGGCAGCGGCGGCATGCCTGGGTTGCCGTGAGAGCGATCCTCACGAGGCTGATCCCTCCAGTCCCCCTTGCGAGGCGGGTCCCGCCAGCGGTCCTCGTGAGGTTGGTCGCGCCACCCTTGGCGCGGGCCACGATCTTCCCAGCGTCCTGGGTTTCTTCCTCCTCCTCGGCCGTAGCCCCGGTCAGCACAGTCAGGGCGACGGCCGATTCTTCCTTCTCGCATGGCGCGGAGTTCTTGGCATTCGTTGATGTTGTGGGTGTGGAGGTCGTGGTACACGCAGTACCGGCTGCCCCTGGAGGATTCGGGCAGATCCTTGCCCCGCTTGGTGTCTGGTTCCGCCGCGAGTACGGCAGCCCCCTTGCGCTTCACGTCCTTAGCCTTGGGCTTCTTCTCTTCTGGGTATGCAGCAGGCAGCTCGAGGAGGGAGAGGCATCCTTCCTCAGCAGTGGTGCACTTGGTCGCCAAGTTGAACAGCTCCAGGGAGGTGCAGAGGTCTTCATGCATCGCCAGCTCCTCCTTCATCTTGACGTCGTGCACGCCATCGGAGAAGGCCGAGATGATGGCTTCCTCGGATACCCTGGGGATCTTGAGGCGCGCGCTGTTGAAGCACTGGATGTACTTTTGTAGGGTCTCCCCAGGTTGCTGCTTGATGCGGCGCATGTCGCTCACGGCGGGAGGCCGGTCGCGGGTACCTTGGAAGTTGGCGATGAAGCGAGTACGCATCTGGTCCCAGGAAGAGATCGTGTCGGATCACGGGTTCCGGCAGACCCTTAAGGTTCGAACTCTGGGGTGCGCGCGGGGATCGTGCCCTCTACCTCTCCGTCTCGTAAGGATCTAACTACTGCAAGAACAACACAAGAGACGCAGGGTTTATACTAGTTCGGGCCACCATTGTGGTGTAATACCCTACTCTAGTTTGTGGTGGGTGGATTGCCTCTTGGGCTGATGATGAAGAACAATACAAGGGAGAACGACCTCGCGAGGGTTAGTTCTTGGCTAGGGGATGAACTGCTAGGGGGAGTTCGATCGCCCTTCTCTCTCTCTCTCTCTGTGAGATGCTCGATAGATGCCTCTAGATACTTCATCCGGTGCCTCTACCCTGGGGGTGGCTAGTCCTATTTATAGGCAAAGGCCCTGGGCCTCTTCCCAAATATTGAGCGGGAAGGGCGCCAACAATTGGCCAATTCGAAGGGGAACATCTGGTACACTTATCCTGACTAAAGTTGGTCTTCGCCTGCCAAAGGCCCTGTGGTGACGCCGTCTTGGGCTCCATGGCGACCTTCTTCCCACCGTTGGACTGGTCTTGGTCTCGTTGCACCGAAATGGGTGCCTTTGCTTGATCCTCTCGCCTGCGCTTGCCCCCTTTGCACCAAAGAGGAAAGGGATATGCTGCGCGGGCTGGCGCCCGCCTGGCACCCTTGGTCGTCATGGCTTGCATCATGGGCACCTCGTGAGGTACCCCACCTTGATCTCTCCGCCTCCTCGCGAGCCAGCTTGAGGAGGCCGTGCTTGAGGAAGCGCCATGTCGTCCGCCTCGCGAGGGTCTTGAGCCTTGTGTTGATGAAGATGGGCCATGCTGGGCCCCCATTTGAGCCACGCCGCAGGCCGCAGGCAGGCAAGTCTGGGGACCCCCGTTCCCAGAATGCCGACAGTAGCCCCCGGGCCCAAGGCGCACACGGACTTGGCCGTGCCGAGAGGCGAAAGGGCAAGGGCGAAGCACCGCGGGCCCTTACAGCCTGCGGCCTTGGGCACCGCGTGGCGGTTGATTGGACGTGGGCGTCTCCGCTTCCCCACGACGCCTCGACGATCGCGCGGATTGGACAAGTCCCTGCATGCAAATCGTGTCATGATTACCTGCGATCGCGGAGGCCGACGGTTGGCTTTCGCCGGCTATATGTACGGCACTCGGCGTGCCCTTCTAGTCCATCTCTCCTTGCTTCCTCCTCCGCCTCAGTTCTTGCTCCGTCTTGGTGTGATGGCTCCAATTCGCCGGTTTTCTGCGGCGGAGAAGGGAAAGGCTCCTCAAGAGGGACTAGACCCGCTCCCGCCGAAGAAACGGCCTGCCTTGCGCGGCCAAGACAAGGAGGACCGCCTGGTGGTGCTGAGGCCTTGGTACGAGCGGCCTCCGCCGGGATTCCCGCTTCCCTTGTATGCCCACGCCGAGGGCCTTGGAAGAGGAGATGCCGATCCCCTCGGCCAGCACCGTCGCCGGCGCCGGAGGGTCACGAAGGTGTGGGTCATTCCTCCAGGAGTCCACGTCGAGGGCTCCTCCCGTGAGCTCGTGCTCCACGCCGCCATGCCTCCGCGGACTTGGATTCGCTTTCCTCCCTCCTTCGCCTCCGTCTTCCCGCGGGGAAGACTCCTGGAGCTGTGGCTGCAGCACGCCGACTGCAGCACTCCTGCGACCGAGGCAGAGGTCGCGATCACTGCCTCGGGCGAGGTCTTCATGACTCGCGGCTGGGGCAAAATCGCTCGGTGCTGCAGAACGAGGGGCGCCCTCGCGATCCACCTGGAGTACGACATCGTTTCGGTGATGTTCTTCAAGGTCTTCGACGCGAACGGTTGCCGGCTGGAGTGCTGCCCCGGGGGAGGCAGCCAGGACCTCGCTATGGCGACGGCTGGGCCTGCCAACCGTCCCCTGGACAGCTCCACAAGCGACGGGAGCGCCGGAGGATCCAGCGACCCCAGTGAGGTCTTCGCGACGCCGGAGACGAGCGACGATAGCTACGAGCCCGCGAGCGAACGCCCCTCCAGGAGCAGGGCAGGCTCGCTTGGTCGCCGCCGATCTTGATCTGGATGGGGTTGGCGCCGGTGCTCGACGACCCACTGTTGATGATGGCATCTTTTGCAAGGGCGCGTGTAGTTAGCACCCTTTAGGACCCGTTCCATGCGAGGAATCACATTGTGCCCCATAGGGGCTTGTAAGGCGGCTGTGATCCTTGTTGTTAATATGTAACCCTTGCTATGGATCCGTGCGAATCGCAAATTCCATCATAGTTTGGTCCTCCCTTTCGCACCTCGCGAGGGCTTGGTGCTCTGCGTCGATAGGTCCCAGTCCCAAGGCGGCGTCAGCCGTCGCTGGTATGGTAGGTCGCGATGCCGTGGTCAAGGCTAGGAGGTGAGCGACCCGGGGTCCGGTAAGAGCCCTTGAGTCGCGATGCTCAAGAGGTCCCCTTTGGCGCCCAAGCAGCCGTCGCTTGGTGAGAAAGAGAAGCAACGTCGCTAGTACGGAGTCGCTTTAGGTGCGGGGGTAGTGCCACGGTAGCCAACGCTTTGGACGGTGACTTATCTTTGAGAATCGGGGATCGCCCCCAGCGCGTCGTCGGGTCCGCGGGGTAATTTGAACAGAGTTGCTTGACGAGGTCCTCGCGTGCCCCCTCTCCCTCGCCTCTGCCCCCCTTTCTGCTCTACGTCCTCGGGTCTCGGCCCTCGAGCTGGTCTCAGCCGTCGCTGGTATGCCAGGTCGCGATGCCGTGGACAAGGCCAGAGGGTGAGGGCTGGAGAGCCAGTAGGAGCCCTGAGTCGCGATGCTCAGGCACCCCCCCTTTAACGTGCAAGTGGTTTGCGCGGGCGAGGGTGAAGGAAACGCCGTGAGGGCCTTGGCCAGCGTAGCTTCCTCTAAGGATCCTACAGGTTCATTACAGAAAGAAGATGGGGCTGCCATGGCAGTTATCAGTCGATCGTTAGTCGCTCAAGAGCTTGTTGGTTGGAGCGGGCGAGGTGTGTCTGGGCACCCGTGAGCCAGCACGGGACTCACGAGGCTCTACCTCTTAGGCGGGTTGCGCCTGGCACTGGGCCGTATCTTGAGATGTGCTCCTGCAAAATCTGGTTAGATGCCGGCACTCTACGTCCTCGGGTCCTGGCCCTTGAGCTTGTCTCAGCCGTCGCTGGTATGCCAGGTCGCGATGCCGTGGACATGGCCAGAGGGTGAGGGCTGGAGAGCCAATAAGAGCCATGAGTCGCGATGCTCAGGCTCCCCCCCTTTAACGTGAAAGTGGTCGACATGAGGAAGAAAGGTGTCGTGGACGACATCGAGTAATCAAGCATGATGCATAATTGGAAACAAACGCGGAAGGGATACATGCCGCTGGGCCTAGCCCGAGTGGCCTGGGGATGATGCAGCCCGAGGGGTGCCCCCAGCAAAGCAAGCTAGCGACTGAAAAGATAAAAAGGGATACATGCCACAGGGACGGACCCACGCGGCCTCAGAATGACGCAACCCTGGGAGGGCGCTCCCAGCTGGGAATGAAACTTGAAAGATGTCACCTGAAGATGTCGTCGGTGCAGCAGACTCGGTGGGCTGCAGAAGCCGATCCTCACGAGCCCCCAGGCCCAGGGGCCTCGGGAGGCTCCGGGGGCACTGGTGGCTCCTCGTGAGCAGCCTCCATCTCCGCCAGGGCTGTGGAACGCCTGTCTTCTTGCGCCTCCAAGACGCTCCTCATGAGGCGCTGGTACGCCGCAGCCACGCTCGGCAGGCCATAAGGCATGCGAACATAGCTGTGAGGTGGTCCTCCGCAGCGCCCCACTTGTGAGGGCCAGAGGTGCTCCACCGTGGCGATCTGATTGAGCCCCGGTACGTCGACGCAGACGCGCAACCCACCATCCTCGCCTGGATGGGGAGGCACAGCTGGTGGGTGATGGCAACCTCTCATGATCCTTGACTCCTGTAGTTCTTGAATGGCCTTGCTAACAAACTCCTGCTGGTCTGACCTTCTTTCCCTGGCTCCCTTTTGAGGGGAACGTGCTTCGAAACATGCCTCCGCATGGTGCCCCAGCGCCTCCCTCGTGACCTTGGCGAGGTCGGTGGCCCTCCAGGTGAGAGCCCCCGAGCCCTGCCTGAGGAGGGAGCCGGGCACGCTTTCCTATGCGATTGAAGGAGGATCCCCCTGGGTAAACGCGGGCCCTGATGGGCCTGCCTCCTGAGGGGCTAAGCCTGACGTCGTCCTCTTCTTCTTGGGGGTGGTCTCAGGAAGCCTCCTGCTTCCGCGATCTGGGTCTTCTAGTGACGCGGCCTGAAAGGCTCGCTCCAGGGTACACACTGCATCCTTCTCTTGACAGGGCACCGTGATGACGCCGCCGCTTCCTGGCATCTTGAGGATGTTGTAGCCGTGGTGAGTCACGGCCATGAACTTGGCCAGCGCCGGGTACCCGAGGATGGCGTTGTACGGCAGGCGGATGTGGGCGACGTCAAAGTCGATGAGCTCAGTGCGGTAGTTGTTGCGGGCCCCGAAGGTGACCGGGAGGCGGACCTGCCCGATCGGGACTGTGGAACTATCGGTGACTTCGGAGAAGGGCTTGGTTGGCTGAAGCTGGTCATAGGGCACTTGGAGGCTGTCAAATGTTTCCACGGACAAGACATTGAGCCCTGCCCCTCCGTTGATGAGGGTCCTGGTGACCAGAACGTTGCTGATGACTGGGGAACAAAGCATTGGGAGGACTTCGGCTGTGGCCGCGCACTTGAGCTGGTCTGCTGAGCTGATCGTGATGGTGCAGGCCGACCACCTGAGTGGACGCGTTGCTTCGAGCTTGGGGAGAACTGCTTTCACTTCGCGAGCAAATTGCTTGAAGATACGTTGAGAGGCTGGGGCTTGAGCTCCGCCCAGGATGCAGGCGATTGCGCGAGGCTCTTGGAAGCCCCCAGCCCCCTCCTCTTGGTGGCGGACTTCATTCCTTCTTGGCTGAGGCGGCAATGGCGGCAGGTCTGGGTTGCCATGAGGGCGATCCTCACGAGGATGGTCCCTCCAGTCCCCCTCGCGAGGCGGGTCACGCCAGCGGTCCTCGCGAGGTTGGTCACGCCAGCCTTGACGTGGGCCACGATCTTCCCAGCGTCCCGGGTTCCTTCCTCCTCCTCGGCCGTAGCCCCGGTCAGCACGGTCAGGGCGTCGGCCGACTCTTCCTTCTCGCACGGCGCGGAGTTCTTGGCATTCTTTGGTGTTGTGGGTGTGGAGGTCGTGGTACACACAATACCGGCTGCCCCTGGAGGATTCGGGCAGATCCTTGCCCCGCTTGATGTCCGGCTCTGCCGCGAGCATGGCAGCCCCCTTGCGCTTCACGTCCTTGGCCTTGGGCTTCTTCTCTTCTGTGTCTGCGGCAGGCAGCTCGAGGAGGTGGAGGCGTCCCTCCTCAGCCCTGGCGCACTTGGTCGCCAGGTTGAACAGCTCCAGTGAGGTGCAGAGGTCTTCGTGCATCGCCAACTCCTCCTTCATCTTGACGTCGCGCACGCCATCGGAGAGGGCCAAAATGATGGCTCCGTTGGACACCCTGGGGATCTTGAGGCGCGCACTGTTGAAGCGCTGGATGTACTTTTGCAGGGTCTCTCCAGGTTGCTGCTTGATGCGAAGCATGTCGCTCACGGCGAGAGGCCGGTCGCGGGTACCTTGGAAGTTGGCGATGAAGCGAGTACGCATCTGGTCCCAGGAGGAGATCGTGCCTGGGGCCAGGTTCAGGAGCCAAGTGCGAGCACCTTCCTTCAGCGCCATGGGGAACCAGTTCGCCATGACCTTTTCGTCCCCGCTGGCAGCTTCGATTCCCAGCTCGTAAAGCCGGAGGAACTCTATGGGATCAGTCGTGCCATCGTAGCGTGGGGGCAGGTCCGGCTTGAACTTGCCGGGCCATGCGACTCCGCGCAGCTCGGCGGTGTAGGCGCGGCAGCCAGCGGTGGCCGCGGGAGGTTTTGGTTGAGGAAGAGCTTGGCCTTGCGGGTCCCCTTGCGCTGCAGCTGGGAGCAGCGTGGGGTCTTGACGTGCCGGAGCTGGAGCGAGGTCTCGGCAAGCCGGGGCTGGGAGCGCCCGGGCGGCCTCTTGCGGTCGCGGGACTTATTGGCAGCTCCGTTCCTGCTGGGCCGGCGCACGACGGAGCGGGTTCCGCCCAGGAGCTGCGCGCCTTGGGGCCATGGCATCTTCTTGGAAAGGAGCCGGCTGGAATGCCCCCGGGGCTTCATTGCCCACGCGGGGCGGAGTGCGGCACAGCGGTGCGGAAGGCGCGGGAGAGCCCCCTGCGGCGCGGACGAGCTCGGTGACGCGGTCCAGCCACTCCTCGTAGACGTCGTCGACGGGGCGGTAGCGCAGGAGCTCATTCGCCGTGATGAGCGCGGCTCGAGCCTCCAAGGGCGCGCGAAGCGCGTGCGGCGAAGAACCGGCCGGGGTGAGCGACGGAGTGGAGGTGCGGACATCTCGCCGCACGGACGGGTGCTGAGAGGATGCTTGCTGCTCGTTCCCCGCCGGGCCGGTGGCGGCGTTGACGGCGGGCGACGGGGAACGATGAGGATGCCCACCGATGGGGGCCGTCTGGACGGCGCGGGAAGCGATGGCAGCCCGGCGCTCGGCGCGGGCCCGACGAGCGTCAGACATGGATGCGACGGTCGGAGGAGAGCGGAGCGGCGGAAGACAGATTCCGGCGCACCCCTACCTGGCGCGCCAAATGTTGGATCACGGGTTCCGGCAGACCCTTAAGGTTCGAACTCTGGGGTGCGCGCGGGGATCGTGCCCTCTACCTCTCCGTCTCGTAAGGATCTAACTACTGCAAGAACAACACAAGAGACGCAGGGTTTATACTAGTTCGGGCCACCATTGTGGTGTAATACCCTACTCTAGTTTGTGGTGGGTGGATTGCCTCTTGGGCTGATGATGAAGAACAATACAAGGGAGAACGACCTCGCGAGGGTTAGTTCTTGGCTAGGGGATGAACTGCTAGGGGGAGTTCGATCGCCCTTCTCTCTCTCTCTCTCTCTCTGTGAGATGCTCGATAGATGCCTCTAGATACTTCATCCGGTGCCTCTACCCTGGGGGTGGCTAGTCCTATTTATAGGCAAAGGCCCTGGGCCTCTTCCCAAATATTGAGCGGGAAGGGCGCCAACAATTGGCCAATTCGAAGGGGAACATCTGGTACACTTATCCTGATTAAAGTTGGTCTTCGCCTACCAAAGGCCCTGTGGTGACGCCATCCTGGGCTCCATGGTGACCTTCTTCCCACCGTTGGACTCGTCTTGGTCTCGTTGCACCGAAATGGGTGCCTTTGCTTGATCCTCTCGCCTGCGCTTGCCCCCTTTGCACCAAAGAGGAAAGGGAGATGCTGCGCGGGCTGGCGCCCGCCTGGCACCCTTGGTCGTCATGGCTTGCGTCATGACCACCTCGTGAGGTACCCCACCTTGATCTCTCCGCCTCCTCGCGAGCCAGCCTGAGGAGGCCGTGCTTGAGGAAGCGCCATGTCGTCCGCCTCGCGAGGCTTGGCCCCTCGCGAGGGTCTTGAGCCTTGTGTTGATGAAGATGTGCCACACTGGGCCCCCATTTGAGCCACGCCGCAGGCCGCAGGCAGGCAAGTCTGGGGACTCCCGTTCCCAGAACGCTAACAGATCGTGCCTAGGGCCAGGTTCAGGAGCCAAGTGCGAGCACCTTCGTTCAGCGCCATGGGGAACCAGTTCGCCATGACCTTTTCGTCCCCGCTGGCAGCTTCGATTCCCAGCTCGTAGAGCTGGAGGAACTCTGCGGGATCAGTTGTGCCGTCGTAGCGAGGGGGCAGGTCCGGCTTGAACTTGCCGGGCCATGTGACGCTGTGCAGCTCGGTGGTGTAGGCGCGGCAGCCTGCGGTGGCCACGGGAGGCTTTGGTTGAGGGAGAGCTTGGCCTTGCGGGTCCCCTTGCGCTGCTGCTGGGAGCAGCGCGGGGTCTCGACGAGCCGGAGCTGGAGCGGGGTCTCGGCGAGCCGGAGCTGGGAGCGCCCGGGCAGCCTCTTGTGGTCGAGGGACTTCCTGGCAGCTCCGTTCCTGCTGGGCTGGCGCCTGACGGAGCGGGTTTCGCCCAGGGGTTGCGTGCCTTGGAGACACGGCGTCTTCTTGGAGAGGGGGCAGCTCGTACACCCCCCGAGCTTCATTGCCCGCGCGGGGCGGAGTGCGGCGCAGCAGTGCGGGCGGCGCGGGAGAGCACCCTGCGGCGCGGACGAGCTCGGCGACGCGGTCGAGCCACTCCTCGTAGACGTCGTCGACGGGGCGGTAGCGTAGGAGCTCGTTCGCCGCGATGAGCGCAGCTCGAGCCTTCAAGGGTGCACGGAGCGCGCGGGGCGAAGAGCCGGCCGGGGTGAGTGATGGAGTAGCGGTGCGGCCGTCTTGCCGCACAGACTGGTGCTGAGACGATGCTTGCTGCTCGTTCCCCGCCGGGCCGGTGGCGGCGTTGACGGCGGGCGACGGAGAACGACGAGGATGCCCACCGACGGGGGCCGTCTCAGCGACGCGGGAAGCGATGGCGGCCCGGCGCTCGGCGCGGGCCCGACGAGCATCAGACATGGATGCGACGGTCGGAGGAGAGCGGAGCGAAGGAAGACAGATTCCGGCGCACCCCTACCTGGCGCGCCAAAAGTCGGATCTCGGGTTCCGGCAGACCCTTAAGGTTCGAACTCTGGGGTGCGCACGGAGATTATGCCCTCTACCTCTCCGTCTCACAAGGATCTAAACTACGGAGCGAACAGCACAAGAGACACAGGGTTTATACTTGTTCGGGCCACCATTGTGGTGTAATACCCTACTCTAGTTTGTGGTGGATGGATTGCCTCTTGGGCTGATGAGGATGAACAGTATAGGGAAGAACAACCTCGCGAGGGTCTGTTCTTGGCTAGGAGATGAACTGCTGGGGGAGTTCGATCGCCCTTCTTACTCTCTGGGTGTGTTGCTACGTTCTAGCTGGTTTTTTTCCTCTACCCTGGGGGTGGCTAGTCCTATTTATATGCAAAGGCCCTGGGCCTCTTCCCAAATATTTGAGCAGGAAGGGCGCCAACAATTGGCCAATTCGAAGGGGAACATCTGGTACACTTATCCTGACTAAAGTTGGTCTTCGCCTGCCAAAGGTCCTGTGGTGACGCCGTTCTGGGCTCCATGGTGACCTTCTTCCCACCGTTGGACTGGTCTTGGTCTTGTTGCACCGAAATGGGTGCCTTTGCTTGATCCCCTCGCCTGCGCTTGCCCCCTTTGCACCAAAGAGGAAAGGGGAATGTTGCGCGGGCTGGCGCCCGCCTGGCACCCTTGGTCGTCATGGCTTGCGTCATGGGCACCTCGCGAGGTACCCCGCCTTGATCTCTCCGCCTCCTCGCGAGCCGTCCTGAGGAGGCCGCGCCTGAGGAAGCGTCGTGTCGTCCGCCCCGCGAGGCTTGGCCCCTCGCGAGGGTCTTGGGTCTTGTGTTGATGAAGACGGGCCGCACTGGGCCCCCATTTGAGCCATGCCGCAGGCCGCAGGTAGGCAAGTCTGGGGACCCCCGTTCCCAGAACGCCGCCAGGAAGGATATACTCCTAATAATTGTGTGTAATCACAATTTTCCTTTCCATTCTTTGTTTAATCTTTCCTGAATCTGACTTAACTAAGTAGAGATAATTCCCTGCTTAGGTAGGCACCTTATTGTACCACTCTGTCTGTAAGATCCTGTTACTATTGTTGATGACATTCCGGTAACCACCGATGTGTGATAACTTTGCCGATTGGTCCGCCTCGTTCAACAAGCAGGAAAATTGCTCTCTTCATCCCTCACCTTTGGTACCGATGTTGATGCCGACATAACTGGCAGGCTAATCCCTGACATGCCTTGATTACATGATCACGCAAGACGTCTCCGCCCTTCCTACTTTTAACCCACATGGTGGGCCCATAACGCACAGTTCCACAGGATCGAAACCTGACTCTTCTGTACACCCTGTTGTCAAAGTTACTCCTCGCGCTTGACTTCATATGTAATTCACGGGCCACCTGCCTAGTGATCTGTTCTGGTATCAGACGCAATACTTGTTCTCGTTGCTGTGAACCCCTTTCACCTTCTGTCTGGGCATCGAATGATTGTCTGGCTGCTTGAAACTTCTTATTGTACCTTCGAACTTTACTCTCGAGGTGTTTTAATTGTTCAACTCGAGAGGTTCTCATATGCTCATTCATGGGTTAAACCCAGATTATTACCCTTATAGCATTCTGTCATTGTCGATCTGCCCCGTTACCTATTCGTAAGTACGAAGGAACCCCCGAAGAAAGGATTACGACTTCATAATGATGACCTGAAGCAGTGGAATGAAGATATCAACGTAATGGATCGACCTCTTTGAGAAGAGCAACCAAGACCGAGAAGATTCGTTAGAATTTCGTAACCAAACCTTTCCCCCTTAGACCCCCTCTTAAATCTCGGGACGAGATTTCTTGTAGTGGAGGAGAATTGTGACGCCCGGATATTTAAGCTACAGTGAACCTCTGCTAATGATGCCACGTCACCTCGTTTACTGTTGCTAATCTCACGTCAGTTCGAAACTTTCAAATTCAGAATTTAAATATTGTCAAACATCAAAAGTTTTCGAACATCAAAATAAAAATGTTCGGTTAGTGCCAAACATTACATAGGTAATTATAGTAAAGAAAACACAAATTTATAAAATACTTATATGCCCTAAGTTGAATTAAAACAGTAAAAGAAAATAAATAAAAGGAAAAGGAGCAAAACAGAAAGCAAAAATAAAAGAAAAGAACCCCCCCTAGCCAACTGGGCCAGACGGCCCAGCCGGCCAGCCCACCAACCGGCACAACCCCCCTCACTATCCCCACTAGGGGAAACCCTAACCCCGTCACGTCGCACACTCCCCCCCCCCCCCCGCTCCCTCGTCTCTTCCCCACTCCCCCACGATCCAGATCGGGGCAACCGCCCCGACCCCGCCGCCGCCGCCCGGAACCCTCGTCGGGGCCGCCCCGCCACCTGCCGTTGTCGGTGCCACCTCCCCGTCGCTCGTCCTCGTCCCCCTCTTCGCCGGACGCCGTCCACGCACGCACGCCGCCGCACACCGTCGCCTCGCCTCCCCACCGCTACCTCGTCGGATGCATCGAGCCTCGCCGGAGTACCCCTGCAACGGGGGTGAGCGAACCTCCCCCTCTCCTCCTCTGTGCCTTCCTTGCACATACGCCCCTGCCTCCCCGTTCGGTCACCTCGCTCCGGTCGTGCTGCACCGTACACCGTGCCGCGCTGGTGCGCACTCACCGCGCCCCGCCACAACGCGATGCCCCGTGCCGCTGCAGCCCGGTCGCGCGTCCGGCTGCACCCTCGCACGCCTGCGTCGGCCTGGCCCGCCCTACTGCAGCCTCTTACGCCACGGATCTCGGCGCCGTCGCTGCCGGACATCTCCAGCCACGCCACCGCTGGACGCGCCGCGATGCGGATGTTCTAGAGAGCCCCTCCACGCGTCCTCGGGTCGCCTGTACCGGGTCCCCAACGCAGCTCCACCGCCGCCACCGCTCGTCAGTCGCCGTAGCCGTCACTCCGGTCACCCGCCGCGCGTACTGACCCCTCTCCTCGACTCGTGCCGTCGCCCTCTCCCCGTAATCGCTCTCAGCTGACCAAATGGTCATCGGAGCCGCAAGTCCGGCGAGCCCCCCGTCGCCTCTGTACGCCACCGCCGGCGCGCTGGTTAAAACCAGTGGGTGGGCCCGACCCTGATAATTAGGCCCTAACCTAACCCCTACCTAATGTCCCACTGACTAGTGGGCCCCTCTTGATAAACTAACTAATTAAAACTGCTGTTAATAAAACATCCTATGACATGTGGGGCCCCAACCCCCCAAAACGTTTTCTATAAAATAAATAAATAAAAATAATTAAAATTGTTAATTAATCAATTAAGTTAATTAATCATAATTAGATTAATCTAATCACTAATTAACCTAATTAACTATTAGTTAACTAAACAATCTATGACAAACGGGCCCCGTCTGTCAGTTTGACTGGTCAACGATCACAGTTGCCTGCTAACGTCATGATGACGTGAGCAAACACTATTCTGGATAATGTTGAATTAAATAAATTAAATAAATTCTAAAAATAATTTAAAAACTTTAGAAAATCATATAAAATAAACCGTAGCTCAGATGAAAATGTTTTCTACATGAAAGTTGCTCAGAACAACAAGACGAATCCGGATACGCAGCCCGTTCGTCCGCCACACATCCCTAGCATAGCAAACACGCAACTTTCCCCCTCCGGATCATCTGTCCAAAAACGCGGAACACCGGGGATACTTTCCCGGATGTTTCCCCCCTTCGCCGGTATCACCTAATACCGCGTTAGGTCACCTCTAGCACCGCGTATTGCCGCTTCTTGCTTTGTGTTACATTTGATTGCCTTGTTATTTATTGTGTTCCCCCTCCGTTACTTCTTTTCGGTAGACCCTGAGACCGATGCCGGTACCCCCTGTGATCGACTACATCGACGACCCCTTCTTCTTGCCAGAGCAACCAGGCAAGCCCCATCTTGATCACCAGATATCGCCTATTCTTCTCTATACTGCTTGCATTAGAGTAGTGTAGCATGTTACTGCTTTCCGTTAATCCTATACTACTGCATAGCCTGTCCTTGCTACTACTGTTGTTACCTTTACCTGCTATCCTACTGTTTAGTATAGGATGCTAGTGTTCCATCAGTGGCCCTACACTCTTGTCCGTCTGCCATGCTATACTACTGGGCCGTGATCACTTCGGGAGGTGATCACGGGCATATACTATATACTTTACACTGTTACATTACCTGTGATACTGTTCGGAGATGGGGGCTGAAGGGGCAGGTGGTTCCACCCACATAGTGGTGGGCCTGGGTTCCCGACAGCCCCCGACTATTACTTTGTGGCGGAGCGACAGGGCAGGTTTAGACCACCTAGGAGAGAGGTGGGCCTGGCCCTGGTCGGCGTTCGCGGATACTTAACACGCTTAACGAGATCTGGGTATTTGATCTGAGTCTGGCCATTTGGTCTATACGCACTAACCATCTACGCGGGAGTAGTTATGGGTATCTCGGCGTCGTGGTATCAGCCGAAGCCTTCGTGACGTCAGCGACTGAGCGGCGCTCGCCAGATTGGGCCGCGTAACGTGACTTCCATTGTACTGGAGGTTGCTAGGTCTACTTCCGGCCGCCCTCGCAACGTGCAGGTGTGCTCAGGGCGATGGGCCCAGACCCATGCACGCTTAGGTTTAGACCGGCGTGCTGACCTCTCTGTTGTGCCTAGGTGGGGCTGCGACGTGTTGATCTTCTGAGGCCGGGCATGACCCAGGAAAGTGTGTCCGGCCAAATGGGATCAAGCGTGTTGGGTTATGTGGTGCACCCCTGCAGGGAAGTTAATCTATTCGAATAGCCGTGTCCCTCGGTAAAAGGACGACCTGGAGTTGTACCTTGACCTTATGACAACTAGAACCGGATACTTAATAAACACCCTTCCAAGTGCCAGATACAACCCGGTGATCGCTCTCTAACAGGGCATTGAGGAGGGGATCGCCGGGTAGGATTATGCTATGCGATGCTACTTGGAGGACTTCAGTCTACTCTCTTCTTCATTCTGCAAGACGGAGGCTGCCAAAAGCGTAGTCTTCGACAGGGTTAGATATCCCCCTCTTATTCTGGCATTCTGCAGTTCAGTCCACTGATATGGCCTCTTACACATATATCCATGCATATGTAGTATAGCTCCTTGCTTGCGAGTACTTTGGATGAGTACTCACGGTTGCCTTGTTTCCCCTTTTCCCCATCTCTCTACCCGATTGCTGCAACCAAACGATGGAGCCCAGGATCCAGACGCCATCGTCGACGATGACTCCTACTACACTAGAGGTGCCTACTACTACGTGCAGCCCGCTGACGACGACCAGGAGTAGTTAGGAGGATCCCAGGCAGGAGGCTTGCGCCTCGTTCGATCTGTATCCCCGTTTGTGCTAGCCATCTTATGGCAAACTTGTTTAACTTATGTCTGTACTCAGATATTGTTGCTTCTGCTGACTCGTCTATGATCGAGCACTTGTATTCGAGCCCTCGAGGCCCCTCGCTTGTATTATGATGCTTGTATGACTTATTTTATTTTTAGAGTTGTGTTGTGATATCTTCACGTGAGTCCCTGATCTTGACCGTACATGTTTGCGTGTATGATTAGTGTACGATTGAATCGGGGGCGTCACAGGTACTTCACAACTTCTGGGAATGGAAGCCACTTTCTGGAATGCACCTCCACTATGCAGACGCCTACTGGAGGATCCTGGCCATGAAGGACGATCTGCGCCACCATGCCGACCTGAATAACGGAGCGCCTCTCCAACCAGCCCCGAGGGAAGGGCTCCGCCCCTGGCAAAACATAGGTGAGGGATTGATGTGATGGCAGCCCGATCTTTCGATGAGAATAGGGGTAAGTATTGATTACCACTTGATGTGACGGCAGCCCGATCTTTCGATGAGAACGAGGATAATTATCGATTTGGTGGATTTTGACCTTGACGATCCGGCTATACCGTACCTGACGATACGCCTAGACAATCGCTAAACCAATCTCCGATGGTTATTGACCTTGTCGTAGGCACGATCAACCTGAACAACGAGGTTCGAGTTCCTGCAAGCAACCGAAGAATCGGCAAGAACAAAGGTGAAAGTGCAATCAGAAATTGCGGATGAAAAATCTCTCTCTCTCTCCACTCTCTCTCTCTCTCTCTCTCGCACTCTCTTCCTCATCCGCACAAACAAACCAACCCCTCCCAGCCCCCACTTTATAAAGAAACACCAGATGTGGATCATGTCTGGAGGTGCTATATACCAGCGGTGGAGCAAACCAACGCCATGTACGAGCACTGTCGCAAGGAGGATAAGTGCAATTTCATGGGCATGGACCTCAAAAAGGTGTCCTTTGAAGCGATAGGGGGTTACCATCCCGCAACTATCCATGCACGAGCACGTCGTTGTTTACCACTACTGCAAGACCAAGAGGGAGTGCTGTGAACTCAATGATTTCCTACAACGCAAAGCGATAACTTCTGCTAACGTGCACATCATGAATCACAAGAAGATGCTTGGCAATGAGTGGATTAAAATTCGAGATGAGCACCACGTCGACATCCAGAAGCAGTTCAGATCAAAGGCGACAAGAAAAGGGACTCCATGGGTGACCTCATAGCAGCCATCATAAACCGATCATACGACGACATGAAGACCGCATTCCCAAAGGCACTTCACAACTTCTGGGAATGGAAGCCACTTTATGGAATGACCTCCACTATGTAGACGCCTACTGGAGGATCCTGGCCATGAAGGACGATCTGCGCCACCATGCCGACCTGAATAACGGAGCGCCTCTCCAACCAGCCCCGAGGGAAGGGCTCCGCCCCTGGCAAAACATAGGTGAGGGATTGATGTGACGGCGGCCTGATCTTTCGATGAGAATTGGGGTAATTATCGATTACCACTTGATGTGACGGCAGCCCGATCTTTCGACGAGAAGGGGGATAATTATCGATTTGGTGGATTTTGACCTCTCTCTCTCTCCCTCTCTCCCTCTCTCCCTCTCCTTCTCTCTCTCCCTCCCTCTCCCTCTCCCTCTCCCTCTCCCCCTCTCTTCCCCTCCCTCCCTTCCCCTCCCTCCCTCCCTCTCTCTCCCTCTCCCTCTCTCTCTCCCTCTCCCTCTCTCTCTCCCTCCCTCTCTCCCTCCCTCCCTCCCTCTCTCCCTCCTCCCTCCCTCCCTCCGTCCCTCCCTCCCTCTCTCTCTCTCTCTCTCTCTCTCTCTCTCTCTCTCTCTCTCTCTCGCTTCGTCTATGGCTAGACAATACAATAAAACCCGAGTCAAAACCCTAGAATATGTGACTATTTATTAAAGGTCGGCGTGGAGATCCCTTCGTCTATTTTGTTGAAAGTCAAGATGTGCCTGTTAATCTGCCGGACCCATGCACGATCTGATATGAAATAAACTTCTTGTGTAAATCTGGTGGCAAACAGCCTCATCGGTACTAGGCCGAGATGCACAACACGCAAGGCCATGCATGGGCTCCTTTGTGTGTACTGCTTGCCATGCATGTGGGCTGGTCACATGCATGCATATGGGCCCCACCTTGACTTGCATAACAAAATGAGATGGATTGCATGTTCGTATGCCCTTGGCCACTGGATGCACGTTGATTTGATAATGCTCGAGTGTAAATCTTCTATATTAAACTTCGCATCTTCACCCGAGGTTTGTGCATGTCTTCTTTAATCCTGCATATAAAATATTTTGTTGTATTTTTGTTTCAGATAACAAAATAATAATTCATATAATTTCTATTAGAATTCATCTGATAATTATCTTTACGCGTAATAACTGTGGTTATATCCACACGGGTCATGTCCATATCAGGGATGGTGAATCGGCTATAAGCACCGAAAGGGAAACTACCAGTGGTGAACTACTACTACTTAGATGTCTATGTTGAATCATTGTGTTAGTTTAATTTAGGGTCCATGTTCTTCCTGTGTTTGTGTTAGATCAACACGTGGTTTGTATTTTATTTATTTATTCCATTCTTCAATAAGTGTTCCTACTTATATTAGCTTATGTGTGGGCAAATAAAATATGTGGTATTCATGTATAAACACATGGGGTTTATGTTGTTGGGTAACGTAGTAATTCAAAAAAATTCCTACGATCACGCAAGATCTATATAGAAGATGCATAGCAACGAGAGGGGAGAGTGTGTCCACATACCCTTGTAGACCGAAAGCGGAAGCGCTTAGTTAATGCGGTTGATGTAGTCGAACATCTTCACGATCCAACCGATCCAAGTACCGAACGTATGACACCTCCGTGTTCAGCACACGTTCAGCATGATGACGTTCCTCAAGCTCTTGATCCAGTCGAGGGTCGAGGAAGAGTTTCGTCAGCACGACGGCATGGCGACGGTGTTGGTGATGTGATCCGTGCAGGGCTTCGCCTAAGCACTACAACAATATGACCGAGGTGGTAAACTGTGGAGGAGGGCACCGCACACGGCTAAGGAACAACTGTTGTGTCTTCGGGGTGCCCCCCGCCCCCGTATATAAAGGAGGAGAGGGCCGACGGCCATGAGGGGGCGCGCCAAGGGGGAGTCCAACTAGTATTCCGAATCCTAGTTGGACTTCCTTTCCTATTCCAAGAGGGGGAAGGAGGGAAGGAGAGTGTGACGCCCCCGATTTGACCGTACACTAATCATGCACGCACATGTGTACGATCAAGATCAGGGACTCACGGGAAGATATCACAACACAACTCTAAAACATAAATAAATCATACAAGCATCATAATACAAGCCAGGGGCCTCGAGGGCTCGAATAAAAGTGCTTGATCATAGACGAGTCAGTGGAAGCAACAATATCTGAGTACAGACATAAGTTAAACAAGTTTGCCTTAAGAAGCCTAGCACAAACAGGGATACAGATCGAAAGAGGTGCATGCCTCTTGCCTGGGATCCTCCTAACTACTCCTGGTCGTCGTCAGCGGGCTGCAAGTAGTAGTAAGCACCTCCGGTGTAGTAGGAGTCATCGTCAACGATGGCGTCTTGCTCCTGGACTCCAGCATCTGGTTGCGACAACCAGAAAGAAAGGAAAGGGGGAAAAGGGGGAGAAAGCAACCGTGAGTACTCATCCAAAGTACTCGCAAGCAAGGAGCTACGCTACATATGCATGGGTATATGTGTAAAGGGGCATATCAGTGGACTGAACTGCAGAATGCCAGAATAAGAGGGGGATAACTAATCCTATCGAAGACTACGCTTCTGGCAGTCTCCGTCTTGCGGCATGTAGAAGAGAGTAGACTGAAGTCCTCCAAGTAGCATCGCATAGCATAATCCTACCCGGCGATCCCCTCCTCGATGCCCTTTTAGAGAGCGATCACCGGGTTGTATATGGCACTCGGAAGAGTGTGTTTTATTAAGTATCCGGTTCTAGTTGTCATAAGGTCAAGGTACAACTCCAAGTCGTCCTATTACCGAAGATCACGGCTATTCGAATGGATTAACTTCCCTGCAGGGGTGCACCACATAACCCAACACGCTTGATCCCATTTGGCCGGACACACTTTACTGGGTCATGCCCGGCCTCGGAAGATCAACACGTCGTAGCCCTACCTAGGCACAACAGAGAGGTCAGCACGCCGGTCTAAACCTAAGCGCACAGGGGTCTGGGCCCATCGCCCTTAGCACACCTGCACATTGCGAGGGCGGCCGGAAGCAGACCTAGCAACCTCCAGTACAACGGAAGTCACGTTACGTGGTCCAATTTGGCGCGCGCCGCTCAGTCGCTGACGTCACGAAGTGCTTCGGCTGATACCACGACGCCGAGTGCCCATATCTTTCCCACGTAGTGCCTATAGGCTAGTAGCTAGACTCAGATCAAATACCAAGATCTCGTTAAGCATGTTAAGTATCCGCGAACGACGAACAGGGCCAGGCCCACCTCTCTCCTAGGTGGTCTCAACCTGCCCTATCGCTCCGCCACAAAGATCCACCCAGAGGGCCGTCGGGACAAAGGTCCTTTTAGCCCCCAATCCGTGAATCACTCGCGGGTACTCCTTGAGCCGACCCGACTTTAGTCACCACATGTATCATGTATAAAGTACAGTATATACCCGTGATCACCTCCCGAGTGATCACGACCCAATAGTATAGCACGGCAGACGGACAAGAATGTAGGGCCACTGATGGAAAACTAGCATCCTATACTAAGCATGTATGATTGCAGGTAAAGGTAACAACAGTAGTAGCAAAGACAGGCTATGCAACAGAGTAGGATAACGGAAAGCAGTAACAGGTTACACTACTCTAATGCAAGCAGTAGAGAGTAGAGTAGGCGATATCTGGTGATCAAGGGGGGGGGGGGGCTTGCCTGGTTGCTCGGGCAAGAGAGAGAGAGAGATCGTCAACGGGCTGCTCGTCAGTAGCGTAGTCGTACTCAGCAGCAACGACGTCGGTCTCGGTGTCTATCGAGAGAGAAGGAGGGGGGAGAGAAACAATAAATTCACGGCAATAATGCAAACATATCCAGGACATGTTTAAATGATATGCAGAGGTGCTCTACTGCCTAGCTAAATGATTTGGTTAATTTAGGAATTTATTTGGATTTATTTAATTAAAGTTGGGCACTATTCATTCACTGAAATCGGTCTAAAAGTTTCATGTTCATATAGCTATGGGCATCTGACAGGAATACGGAGGACGTATTCGGGTTCGTATCTAAATTCTAGGCAAGCTTCATGTATAAAATATTTTCATCAGAGTTACGGATTATTTAATATGATTTTTAAAGTTTATATTAATTTCTGGAAGTTAATTATTTATTTCAACATTATCCAGAATAGTAAATGATGACGCTAGCATGACATCATGCTGACATTAGCAGTCAACTGTGCAGTTGACTGGGTCAACTACGTGTGGGTCCCGGCTGTCATTGACTGTTAACAAACCATCCAAGTTAATTAGTTTAACTAACAGATTAATTAGGTTAAGTTAATTATTTTAATTAATTAAACTTATTATTTTTATTTTCTTTTCGTTTCAGGGGCGTGGGCCCCTCATGTCATAGGCCAGAGGCCTTAGTGGGAGCGCAGGGGACGGGTTTACGGGCGTGGGCGCAGGGGCGCAACCCGCCCCGTGCGGGGCAAGGTTGCCGGCGACGGGGGAGCCCGCCCAGATAGGGAGCAGCTGCGGTGACGGGCGCTGGGCGCCGAGACGGCGCGGGGCCGTGGACAGCGGTAGGACCACCGCGGGGTGGAAGCGGGGCGACGGCGCGGGAAGCCGAGGCGGCAGCAGCGAGTGGAGCAAGGAGCAGCGGGATGGTGCGCGGCGCGACGGACGGTGGGCGCGAGCGGGCCGCGAAGCAGAGGGAGGCGGAGAGCGGCGCCAGCAGCGGCAAGGCAGCAGCTGCAGTTGCTCCAGCGAGCCAAGGCAGAGAAGAGGATGGCCAGGGGGTATAGCAAAGGGGTGGCATGGTCGGGCAGGCGAGCGGTCATGCGGGCGCGGGGCAGTGCGCAAGCAGCAGGGAGCACGCGCGCTGGGCGAGCGCGTGGGCGCGCGATGGCGCGTCCAGCACGGGAGGCCAGTGCGGAGCAGGAAGAGGGGAAGGCGAACAGGGCTCGCCGTGGGTCGTGGGGTCAAGGCAGCGGGGCTCAAGAAGGGAGACGGGGACGACGGCGTTGACGGAGAGGAGAAGGTCTGGCAAGTCGGCCTCGGGCGACGGCGCGGTCGAGATCCGGTAAGGGAATCCGGCGAACGGCGGGGTCCAGGGGACGAGGCGGCGACGGTGTGTGGCGGCGGGTCGGATGGAGGACGGGCGGCGTGGTCGGCGCGTCGAGATCCTTGGGCGGCGGCGGCTCCAGATCGAAGGAGAGGGAGCCCAGAGATGGAGTGGGGATCGGGGGGAAGTGGGTGACTGGGGTGGTTAGAGTTACGGGGTGTGGGGGGTCAAGTGGTGGGGGCGGGCCGGCCTGGGGTTGGCTTGGAGGGCCAAGGCCCAGTGGCGCGGGGGGGGGGGGGGGGGGGTCCTTTTCTTTATTTTTGTTTTAGTTTTATTTTCTCTTTTTATTTATTTTGTTTCTTCACCTTTTATTTATCTTTCTTTTACTGTTTATATTTTATTTTAATTTTGTAAAATACAAAAATGATCCCTAAATTTGTGTTACCACTAAACGCGCTGCCACAAAAAGTTTAACCCCTAATAAAATAGTTTAACATTTTATAAATTATAAAATGCATTTATTTAATTGTTTATGCTACTGTTTAAATTATTTTAGTGCATTTAAATACTTCATAAAAGTGTGGTTTCTCCATCATTATCACCTATGCACTATCTGGTTAACTCCGAACATTTTAGTTTTAATATTCGAAAACTTTTATCGTTTGCTGTATTTTGAATTTGAATTTGAATTGGTTTTACTAACACGAGATTAGCGACAGTAATCGAAGTGACGTGTCATATTTAGCAGAGGTTTACTATAGCTTGATTATCCGGACGTCACAATTCTCCTCCACTACAAGAAATCTCGTCCCGAGATTTAAGAGGTAGTGAAAGGGGGAAAGGTTTGGTTACGAATCTAGCGGGTCTTCTCAGTCGTGATTGCTCTCCTCGAAGAGGTCGATCCATAACGCTGATGTCTTCATACTTCAGCTTGAGGTCATCATGATGAAGTCGTATCCTTTCTTCGGGAACTCCATCATACTAACGAATAGGAAAGGGGCAGCTTCAAAAGGACAGACCTCTACAAGGTTGCTTATCCGGTAGATAATATTAGGGAAGGTGGCAGAAAGTAACTCTCGAGTTGAAACTTAAGAAATTAACGAGAGCAAAGTAATGAGGTTCCATGGGAAGTTTCGAGCGAGCAGGCAACAGTTCGATGCCCGAAACAGGGCGGGAAAAGGGCTCAAAGCAATCAGGAATAAGTATTGCATCCAGTAACAAATTTGATGATCTCTCGGAAGGTGGCTCGTGAATTACATACGAGGCCACATGCGAGGAACAACCTTGGGAAGAGGGGGTGCAGGAGAGTCAGGTTTCGATCCTGTGGATCTGTGGGTTATGGGCCCACCATGTGGTTGAAAGTAGGAAGGGGGCCGACATCTTGCACGGTCATGATAGTAAGGCGTGTCAGAGGGTAGCCTGTCAGTTATGTCGGCAACAACATCGATACCAAGGGCGAGGGACGAAGAGAACCATTTTCCTGCTCGTTGAACGAGGCGGGCCAATAGGCAAGGTTCTCGTCCATCGGTGGCTACCGAAATGTCATCAACAATAGTAACAGGGCCTTGCCGACAGAATTGTACACCGAGGTATATACATAAGCAGGAGAATACTACTGCTTAGATCATATAGATCACAAGAAAGGTTAAACCAAATAATGGAAAGGAAAATACGATTATCAGATTAAATAGAACAATGGAAAGGAAAATGTGTTTAAACACATACTTCAAGGGTATATCCTTCCCAAGGACAAGCAGATCATGATATCCATGACATGACATAATGCAGAAAACTCTTTAGGTACGGGAGAGAATTTTCATGACATTATCCATACAGCGGTGTTTGGATAATTGAGCAGGAAACATTTAACATTGGGCTTCAAATGTTCCTGTTGAACATCGGAGTACCATGGACATGCTTCGAGATAGCATTGACATGGTCATCCGGTGGAGATCAGACTTTGGAAACAAAAAGGATCCATCAGGAACAACTTATAGAATAACTCTTACAATTTCCTCACGGAAGAATGACTAACCTTGCCAAAAAGGAAACTATAACAATAGGTCCTCCGGCCAGGTGTGCTGGGCATGACATCACCTTACCGGGTCATAAAAGATCAATATTATAACTCTTGGAAATATGTCCCAACCATCACATCTGACAAGTTTCAAATCTGATTGGTGTCAGGACAACTCAGACTCAGGATGCCTAAGAATAAAAGGTGCAACACAAATTTGACGAGATGACATAGCAAGATTCTCGGAAAATAAGATTATGGAAGCGAGTTCCGAAACAAGAGTTCATCAGTAAACCAAGGAGAGGATGAGGAGGTGGCTGATGGACTCGGCGACAAATCATCGAGATTTCCAAAGGATGGATTTCCACAATTATGTGAACAAGGAGATACCACTTGCCAGATCAAATGGTATACTGATGTATGCTCGAGGAAATCATACACAATTAAACATTGGTTGAGAGGTGCACCCGAAATATGGGCTGGGTTGCACGATCAATGTTAGAATGGTGACTTAATGAACAAGAGATTTAGAATGAAACTCGACCATTCACTTCAAAGCAATAGGGTTGCTAGAAGTTTTGAATTCACAAATCATAGTTCAATTGTCGGTTCTTCGGTTGGAAACAACACGGGGACCAAGAAGGAATGGAGATGATGAGAAGTATTACTTGTATCAAGAATTCTCAAGAGGTGGTAAAATTCTCACCACCTTCTTGACAAAGAAAGATGGTAATACTCCAAGGTAAAACAGAACATGAGCTAGATAGCGAAGAGCTCAAGGTATAGCACAAAACACGGACAAGTTTGTGTTGGAGGGGAGGCATTAAAGTGGTCGATGACAACACAAATCATCAAGGGCAAGGATGGTATTTCTCAGCATGAATTCGATCAATATCCTTGAAGAGCTCAGGATGTTGATGATGATCATGACACATTTGTCGAGAGATTTCATGAAGGTGTAATCAATCAGCGACGACATCAAGTCAAAGGAATGATGAAGCAAAAGGTTTTTGGAACCATGGGTACGACATCAACTCGGAATCAAGCTTGCTTTTCGAAGTGAATGATAAAGCAAGGAAGATCGACGTAAGCTTAGCTAATCACCGAAAGCTATGCTCTGGGAATAAGGACCATGTGGCACAATTTAAAATTTAGCACAATAATGATATTAGCCAATCAGGCTAGCAATGACTTCAAGGATTATTAAACTCATAAGCAACAAAAATTACTTAAGAGTTATTGTATCGGAGCGCGGAATTGATTCACTTATGGATGTTCTCGGTTGACGACAACCCATAACCCGTGGAGTTACTATGACATGGAAGGTACTACTTCATCAGAAATTCATAAGACGTAGTGCAATTGCATGATATCCTCGAGATAGTAGGGAGCAATACTCGAGGTAGTTCGGTGTAGAGGTTGGACAAGCATATTGATTTGCAGAAGACAAGTGCTTTAACTTGTCCGTGAAATGGGATCAAAGAAGAACAATCATGGTCAGAACCATGGTTGCAAAAGACCAATTCCCATATAAAAGATGAACTTATACCAAAGAGGGTTTAAGAGAAGCATCCATGATAAGATCAGCATCGTGTCCATTTGCATGAACGCAAGGTTCAAGGTTGACTCCCACTTCTTCAATGCATAACCTTTCATTCATTGCTCTAGATAAAAATGATTTCGGTGTCAAAACCTACCCGGTGAATTACCAGAGGAGTATGACCTATGAAAACTTACGGGTTCACACAAATTAAGGAAGACATAGGTTCAACCCATCGGGGCTTCTTAGAACATATACCATGAACTTCAGTAGTAAATAACACAAGCTCAAAAGTAGAGCATGGCTGACAAAACTAGAGTATACAATTTACCAAAGGCATTATGTATCAGGTAAAGAACTCACAAGAATTTTGGTTTTGAAGGACACTGTCGGATAATAACCCGGCAACGGGTATGGCGGTCCACAACGGGGCTGATGTGAGTATCGGTACTCAATCAAAGGAAGAAGGAATACCAAGGCATCGGATTATAGAAACAACTGACTAATTCAAAGCTTAATGCAAAGAAATTTTATGATTTCCAAATCAAAGGATCAGAAGCAATCGTTCTGATCAAAAATGAATAAGTTCAATAGACTTAGAAGCACAAACGATCAAGGCATTGATTGGTCAAGAACCAGCTCATATCCAAATGACGTCTGAGCCGGAAGGATGAATTCTAGGATTCGACTGAGGAATGCGAGCATCCTCAACATATTGAACCAACAGACTTAAAATGATAAAGACAAGGGAGGCCAATAAGATTACGAAACTTATGGGATTAACCATAATGCAAGCAAGCGAGAATTTCAAGAGCAATAGGCTGCTCGGGATTTTCGGAAGATCGAATGATATTTTGAAGTCTTTGGCGAAACACATGAACAACTGGGAATGAGCGGATACTCGATAAGT
Organism: Aegilops umbellulata; assembly: GCA_032464435.1. Classification (NCBI taxonomy): domain Eukaryota; kingdom Viridiplantae; phylum Streptophyta; class Magnoliopsida; order Poales; family Poaceae; genus Aegilops; species Aegilops umbellulata. The sequence goes on along the minus strand of CP136056.1, from coordinate 211,643,461 downwards.
GCGAGAATTATCCGTAGGGGTATTCAGGTGACAAAGAACAGCAAGGCAGTAAGCTCAAAGGATTCTCGGAACAACAGAGAGAATTTCAAGGTATCTCGTAATAACAAGATCAACTGGGAAACATTGTATGAATGGCGAGTATACTTGCTTATCCATAGGGGTTTATCGATGGAAGGGAATTGCATAAGTGACCATAAAGTTTCGAGAGCACATCGGAGAGTATCTTCGGATCCTTCTGGTGCAGCAGACGATCATCTGTAACAAGGGGCTCTCCGGGAGAAAGTTGTTACAAGAACCTAATGTTAGAGTTTAGCAAATTCATTTAACCCGAATAGAAGAGAGATCAGAGTCCCAGAGTATAGACAAAGAATAAAAGATTCTAATACCACCCAATGGCGACGTGGGCCCGTAAGGCGCACAGCCATGTTAGTAAAAGTTTTTGCAATGCCTAGACTCGACTTCGGCCAAGGAGTGTGGAAGGGGGATTCCTATAGGTAGCCGGCTCTGATACCAACTTGGGACGCCCCCGATTTGACTATACACTAATGATGCATGCAAATGTGTACGATCAAGATCAGGGACTCACGGGAAGATATCACAGCACAACTCTAAAACATAAATAAGTCATACAAGCATCATAATACAAGTCAGGGGCCTCGAGGGCTCGAATACAAGTGCTTGATCATAGACGAGTCAGCGGAAGCAACAATATCTGAGTACAGACATAAGTTAAACAAGTTTGCCTTAAGAAGGCTAGCACAAACTGGGATACAGATCGAAAGAGGCGCATGCCTCCTGCCTGGGATCCTCCTAACTACTCCTGGTCGTCGTCAGCGGGCTGCAAGTAGTAGTAAGCACCTCCGGTGTAGTAGGAGTCATCGTCAACGGTGGCGTCTGGCTCCTGGACTCCAGCATCTGGTTGCGACAACCAAAAAGAAAGGAAAGGGGGAAAAACGGGGAGAAAGCAACCGTGAGTACTCATCCAAAGTACTCGCAAGCAAGGAGCTACACTACATATGCATGGGTATATGTGTAAAGGGGCATATCAGTGGACTGAACTGCAGAATGCCAGAATAAGAGGGGGTATAACTAATCCTATCGAAGACTACGCTTCTGGCAGCCTCCGTCTTGCAGCATGTAGAAGAGAGTAGACTGAAGTCCTCCAAGTAGCATCACATAGCATAATCCTACCCGGCGACCCCCTCCTCGATGCCCTGTTAGAGAGCGATCACCGGGTTGTATCTGGCACTTGGAAGGGTGTGTTTTATTAAGTATCCGGTTCTAGTTGTCATAAGGTCAAGGTACAACTCCAAGTCGTCCTATTACCGAAGATCACGGCTATTCGAATAGATTAACATCCCTGCAGGGGTGCACCACATAACCCAACATGCTTGATCCCATTTGGCCGGACACACTTTCCTGGGTCATGCCCGGCCTCGGAAGATCAACATGTCGTAGCCCTACCTAGGCACAACAGAGAGGTCAGCACGCCGGTCTAAACCTAAGCGCACAGGGGTCTGAGCCAATCGCCCTTAGTACACCTGCACGTTGCGAGGGCGGCCGGAAGCAGACCTAGCAACCTCCAGTACAACGGAAGTCACGTTACGTGGTCCAATCTGGCGCGCGCCGCTCAGTCGCTGACGTCACGAAGTGTTTCGGCTGATACCACAACGCCGAGTGCCCATATCTTTCCCACGTAGTTGGTTAGTGCGTATAGGCCAGTACCCAGACTCAGATCAAATACCAAGATCTCGTTAAGCGTGTTAAGTATCCGCGAACGTTGAACAGGGCCAGGCCCACCTCTCTCCTAGGTGGTCTCAACCTGCCCTGTCGCTCCGCCACAAAGATCCACCCAGAGGGCCGTCGGGACAAAGGTCCTTCCCCCAATCCGTGAATCACTCGCGGGTACTCCTCGAGCCGACCCAACTTTAGTCACCACATGTATCATGTATAAAGTACAGTATATACCCGTGATCACCTCCCGAGTGATCACGACCCGATAGTATAGCACGGCAGACGGACAAGAATGTAGGGCCACTGATGGAAAACTAGCATCCTATACTAAGCATGTAGGATTGCAGGTAAAGGTAACAACAGTAGTAGCAAAGACATGCTATGCAGCAGAGTAGGATAACGGAAAGCAGTATCAGGTTACACTACTCTAATGCGAGCAGTAGAGAGTAGAGTAGGCGATATCTGGTGATCAAGGGGGGGGGGGCTTGCCTGGTTGCTCGGGCAACAAAGAGAGAGATCGTCAACGAGCTGCTCGTCAGTAGCGTAGTTGTACTCAGCAGCAACGACGTCGGTCTCGGCGTCTATCGAGAGAGAAGGAGGGGGGAGAGAAACAATAAATTCACGGCAATAATGCAAAAATATCCAGGACATGTCTAAATGATATGCAGAGGTGCTCTACTGCCTAGCTAAATGATTTGGTTAATTTAGGAATTTATTTGGATTTATTTAATTAAAGTTGGGCACTATTCATTCGCTGAAATCAGTCTAAAAGTTCCATGTTCATATAGCTATGGGCTTCCGACAGGAATACGGAGGACGTATTCGGGTTCATATCGTAATTCTAAGCAAGTTTCATGTATAAAATATTTTCATCGAAGTTACGGATTATTTAATATGATTTTCTAAAGTTTTTATTAATTTCTGGAAGTTAATTATTTATTTTAACATTATCCAAAATAGTAAATGATGACACCAGCATGACATCATGCTGACATTAGCAGTCAACTGTGCAGTTGACTGGGTCAACTACGTGTGCGTCCCGGCTTTCATCGACTGTTAACTAACCATCCAAGTTAATTAGTTTAAATACCAGATTAATTAGGTTAAGTTAATTATTTTAATTAATTAATTTTTATTTTCTTTTCGTTTCAGGGGCGTGGGCCCCTCATGTCATAGGCCAGAGGCCTTAGCGGGCGCGCATGGGACGGGTTTACGGGCGTGGGCGCAGGGGCGCAACCCGCCCCGTGCGGGGCAAGGTTGCCGGCGACGGGGGAGCCCGCCCAGGGAGGGAGCAGCTGCGGTGACGGGCGCTGGGCGCCGAGGCGACGCGGGGCCCTGGACAGTGGCAGGACCACCGTGGGGCGGAAGCGGGGCGACGGCGCGGGAAGCCGAGGCGGCAGCAACGAGTGGAGCAAGGCGCAGCGGGATGGTGCGCGGCGCGACGGACGGTGGGCGCGAGCGGGCCGCGAAGCAGAGGGAGGCGGAGAGCGGCGCCAGCAGCGGCAAGGCAGCAGCCGTAGTTGCTCCAGCGAGCCAAGGCAGAGTAGAGGATGGCCAGGGGGTACAACAAAGGGGTGGCATGGTCGGGCAGGCGAGCGGTCATGCGGGCGCGGGGCAGTGCGCAAGCAGCAGGGAGCGCGCGCGCTGAGTGAGCGCGTGGGCGCACGATGGCGTGTCGAGCACTGGAGGCCAGTGCGGAGCAGGAAGAGGGGAAGGCGAACGGGGCTCACCGCGGGTCGTGGGGTCAAGGCAGCGGGGCTCGGGGAGGGAGACGGGGATGACGGCGTTGACGGAGAGGAGAAGGTCCGGCAAGTCGGCCTCGGGCGACGGCGCGGTCGAGATCCGACGAGGGAGTCCGGCGAACGGCGGGGTCCAGGGGGACGAGGCGGCGACGGTATGCGGCGGCGGGTCGCGGGGAGGACGGGCGGCGTGGTCGGCGCGTCGAGATCCTTGGGCGGCGGCGGCTCCAGATCGAAGGAGAGGGAGCCCAGAGAAGGAGCGGGGATCGGGGGGGAAGTGGGTGACTGGGGTGGTTAGGGTTACGGGGTGTGGGGGTGTCAAGTGGTGGGGGTGGTTGGCTTGGAGGGCCCAGTGGCGCAGGGGGGGGGGGGTTCCTTTTCTTTATTTTTGTTTTACTTTCCTTTTTTCTTTTTATTTATTTTGTTTCTTCACCTTTTATTTATCTTTCTTTTACTGTTTTATATTTTATTTTAGTTTTGTAAAATACGAAAATGATCCCTAAATTTGTGTTACCACTAAACGCGCTGCCATAAAAAGTTTAACCCCTAATAAAATAGTTTAACATTTTATAAATTATAAAAGGCATTTATTTAATTGTTTATGCTGCTGTTTAAATTATTTTAGTGCATTTAAATACTTCATAAAAGTGTGGTTTCGCCATCATTATCACCTATGCACTATCTGGTTAACTCCAAACATTTTAGTTTTAATATTTGAAAACTTTTATTGTTTGCTGTATTTTGAATTTGAATTTGAATTGGTTTTACTAACACGAGATTAGCGACAGTAATCGAAGTGACGTGTCATATTTAGCAGAGGTTTACTGTAGCTTGATTATCTGGACGTCACAGAGAGGGAGAGGAAAGAGGGGGCCGCACCCCCCTAGTCCAATTCGGACTGCCTTAGGGGGGGGGCCTCTCTGCGAGCTGCCCTTTCCTACTCCCTTATTGCCCATTAAGGCCCATAACTTCCCCGGGGGGTTCCGGTAACCCCTCGGTTCTCCGATAAATATCCGAAACGTCCCGGAACTTTTCCGGTGTCCAAATACCTTCGTCCAATATATCAATCTTTACCTCTCGACCATTTCGAGACTCCTCGTCATGTTCGTGATCTCATCACGGACTCCGAACAAACTTCGGTCACCAAAACACATAATTCATAATACAAATCATCATCGAATGTTAAGCGTGCGGACCCTATGGGTTCGACAACTATGTAGACATCACCGAGACACATCTCCGGTTAATAGCCAATAGAGGAACCTGGATGCTCATATTGGCTCCTACATATTCTATGAAGATCTTTATCGGTCAAACCGCATAAGAACATACGTTATTCCCTTTGTCATCGGTATGTTACTTGCCCAAGATTCGATCATCGGTATCATCATACCTAGTTCAATCTCATTACCGGCAAGTCTCTTTACTCGTTTCGTAATGCATCATCCCGTAACTAACTCATTAGTTACATTGCTTGCAAGGATTATAGTGATGTGCATTACCGAGAGGGCCCAGAGATACCTTGCCGATACTTGGAGTGACAAATCCTAATCTTGATCTATGCCAACTCAACAAACACCATCGGAGACACATGTAGTGCATCTTTATAATCACCCAGTTACGTTGTGACATTTGATAGCACACAAAGTGTTCCTCCGGTATTCGGGAGTTGCATAATCTCATAGTCAGAGGAATATGTATAAGTCATGAAGAAAGCAATAGCAATAAAACTAAACGATCATAATGCTAAGCTAACGGATGGGTCTTGTCCATCACATCATTCTCTAATGATGTGATCCCGTTGATTAAATGACAACACATGTCTATGGTCAGGAAACTTAACCATCTTTGATTAACGAGCTAGTCAACTAGAGGCATACTAGGGACACTCTGTTTGTCTATGTATTCACACATGTACTAAGTTTCCGGTTAATACAATTCAAGCATGAATAATAAACATTTATCATGATATAAGGAAATATAAATAACAACTTTATTATTGCCTCTAGGGCATATTTCCTCCAGTCTCCCACTTGCACTAGAGTCAATAATCTAGATTTCATAGTAATGATTCTAACACCCATGGAGTATTGGTGCTGATCATGTTTTGCTCGTGGAAGAGGCTTAGTCAATGGGTCTGCAATATTCAGATCCGTATGTATTTTGCAAATCTCTTTGTCTCCCTCCTTGACTTTACTGTGGACGGAATTGAAGCGTCTCTTGATGTGTTTGGTTCTCTGGTGAAATCTGGATTCCTTCGCCAAGGCAATTGCTCCAGTATTGTCACAAAAGATTTTCATTGGACCCGATGCACTAGGTATTACACCTAGATCGGATATGAACTCCTTCATCCAGACTCCTTCATTTGCTGCTTCCGAAGCAGCTATGTACTCCGCTTCACAGTAGATCCCACCACGACGCTTTGCTTGGAACTGCACCAACTGACAGCTCCACCATTCAATATAGATACGTATCCGGTTTGTGACTTAGAGTAATCTGGATCAGTGTCAAAGCTTGCATTGACGTAACCATTTACGACAAGCTCTTTGTCACCTCCATAAACGAGAAATATACCTTAGTTCTTTTCAGGTATTTCAGGATGTTCTTGACCGCTGTCCAGTGATCCACTCCTGGATTACTTTGGTACCTCCCTGCTAAACTTATAGCAAGGCACACATCATGTGTAGTATACAGCATTGCATACATGATAGAACCTATGGCTGAGGCATAGGGAATGACTTTCATTTTCTCTCTATCTTCTGTAGTGGTCGGGCATTGAGTCTGACTCAACTTCACACCTTGTAAAACAGGCAAGAACCCTTTCTTTGACTGATCCATTTTGAACTTCTTCAAAACTTTATCAAGGTATGTGCTTTGTGAAAGTCCAATTAAGCCTCTTGATCTATCTCTATTAATCTTGATGCCCAATATATAAGCAGCTTCACCGAGGTCTTTCATTGAAAAATTCTTATTCAAGTATCCTTTTATGCTATCTAGAAATTTTGTATTATTTCCAATCAATAATATGTCATCCACATATAATATTAAAAATGCAAGAGCTCCCACTCACTTTCTTGTAAATACAGGCTTCTCCAAAAGTCTGTATAAAACCATATGCTTTGATCACACTATCAAAGCGTATATTCCAACTCCGAGAGGCTTGCACCAGTCCATAAATGGATCCCTGGAGCTTGCACACTTTGTTAGCAACTTTAGGATCGACAAAACCTTCTGGTTGCATCATATAGAACTCTTCTTTAACATATCCATTAAGGAATGCAGCTTTGACATCCATTTGCCAAATTTCATAATCATAAAATGCAGCAATTGCTAACATGATTCAGACAGACTTAAGCATCGCTACGGGTGGGAAGGTCTCATCGTAGTCAACTCCTTGAACGTGTCGTAAACCTTTCGCAACAAGTCGAGCTTTGTAGACAATAACATTACCATCAGCGTCAGTCTTCTTCTTGATGATCCATTTATTCTCTATTGCTTACCGATCATCGGTCAAGTCAACCAAAGTACACACTTTGTTCTCATACATGGATCCCATCTCAGATTTCATGGCCTCAAGCCATTTCACGGAATCTGGGCTCATCATCGCTTCCTCATAGTTCGTAGGTTCGTCATGGTCATGTAACATGACCTCCAGAACAGGATTACCGTACCACTCTGGTGTGGATCGTACTCTGGATGACCTACGAGTTTCAGTAGTAACTTGATCTAAAGTTTCATGATCATCATCATTAGCTTCCTCACTGATTGGTGTAGGAATCACTTGAACTGATTTCTGTGATGAACTACTTTCCAATTTGGGAGAAGGTACAATTACCTCATCAAGTTCTACTTTCCTCCCACTCACTTCTTTTGAGAGAAACTCCTTCTCTAGAAAGGATCCATTCTTAGCAACGAATACCTTGCCTTCGGATCTGTGATAGAAGGTGTACCCAATAGTCCCTTTGGGTATCCTATGAAGACACATTTCTCCGATTTGGGTTCGAGCTTATCAGGTTGAAGCTTTTTCACATAAGCATCGCAGCCCCAAACTTTAAGAAACGACAGCTTAGGTTTCTTGCCAAATCACAGTTCATATGGTGTCGTCTCAACGGATTTAGATGGTGCCCTATTTAACGTGAATGCAGCCGTCTCTAAAGCATAACCCCAAAACGATAGCGGTAAATCGGTAAGAGACATCATAGATCACACCATATCTAATAAAGTACGGTTACGACGTTCGGACACACCATTACGCTGTGGTGTTCTAGGTGGCGTGAGTTGTGAAACTATTCCACATTTTTTCAAATGAAGACCAAACTTATAACTCAAATATTCACCTCCACGATCAGATCGTAGAAACTTTATTTTCTTGTTACGATGATTTTCCACTTAACTCTGAAATTCTTTGAACTTTTCAAATGTTTCAGACTTATGTTTCATTAAGTAGATATACCCATATCTGCTCAAATCATCTGTGAAGGTAAGAAAATAACAATACCCGCAACGAGCCTCAACACTCATCGGACCGCATACATCAGTATGTATTATTTCCAATAAGTCAGTGGATCACTCCGTTGTTCCGAAGAACAGAGTCTTAGTCATCTTGCCCATGAGGCATGGTTCTCAAGCATCAAGTGATTCATAATCAAGTGATTCCAAATGCCCATCAGCATGGAGTTTCTTCATGCGCTTTACACCAATATGACCTAAACGACAGTGCCACAAATAAGTTGCACTATCATTATTAACTTTGCATATTTTGGCTTCAATATTATGAATATGTGTATCACTACAATCAAGATTCAACAAAAATAGACCACTTATCAAGGGTGCATGACCATAAAAGATATTACTCATATAAATAGAACAACCATTATTCTCTGATTTAAATGAATAACCGTCTCGCATCAAACAAGATCCAGATATAATGTTCATTCTCAACGCTGGCACCAAATAACAATTATTCAGGTCTAAAACTAATCCCGACGATAGATGTAGAGGTAGCGTGTCGACATCGATCACATCGACTTTGGAACCATTTCCCATGCGCATCGTCACCTCGTCCTTAGCCAATCTTGTTTAATCCGTAGCCCCTGTTTCGAGTTGCAAATGTGAGCAACAGAACCATTATCAAATACCCAGGCGCTACTACGAGCATTAGTAAGGTACACATAAATAACATGTATATCAAATATACCTTTCACTTTGCCATCCTTCTTATCCGCCAAATACTTGGGGCAGTTCCGCTTCCAGTGACCAGTCCCTTTGCAGTAGAAGCACTCAGTTTCAGGCTTAGGTCCAGACTTGGGCTTCTTCCCTTGAGCAGCAACTTGCTTGATGTTCTTCTTGAAGTTCCCCTTCTTCCCTTTGCCCTTTTTCTTGAAACTAGTGGTCTTGCATCAACACTTGATGCTCCTTCTTGATTTCTACCTCCGCAGCCTTTAGCATCGCGAAGAGCTTGGGAATTATCTTTTCCATCCCTTGCATATTATAGTTCATCATGAAGCCTTTATAGCTTGGTGGCAGTGATTGAAGAACTCTGTCAATGACACTATCATCAGGAAGATTAACTCCCAGCTGAGTCAAGTGGTTATGATACCCAGACATTTTGAGTATATGTTCACTGATAGAACTATTCTCCTCCATCTTGCAGCTATAGAATTTGTTGGAGACTTCATATCTCTCAACTCGAGCATTTGATTGAAATATTAACTTCAACTCCTGGAACATCTCATATGCTCCATGACGTTCAAAACGTCTTTGAAGTCTCGATTCTAAGCCGTAAAGCATGGCACACTGAACTATCGAGTAGTCATTAGCTTTGCTCTACCAGATGTTCATAACGTTCGCAGTTGCTCCTGCAGTGGGCCTTGCACCTAGTGGTGCTTCCAGGACGTAATTCTTCTGTGCAGCAATGAGGATAATCCTCAAGTTAAGGACCGAGTCCGTTTAGTTGCTACCATCATCTTTCAACTTAGCTTTCTCTAGGAACGCATTAAAATTCAAGGGAACGGTAGCACGGGCCATTGATCTACAACAACATAGACATGCAAAAACTATCAGGTACTAAGTTCATGATAAATTAAAGTTCAATTAATCATATTACTTAAGAACTCCCACTTAGATAGACATCTCTCTAGTCATCTAAATGATCACGTGATCCATATCAACTAAACCATGTCCGATCATTACGTGAGATGGAGTAGTTTTCAATGGTGAACATCACTAATTTGATCATATCTACTATATTATTCACGTTCAACCTTTCAGTCTCAGTGTTCCGAGGCCATATCTGCACATGCTAGGCTCGTCAAGTTTAACCCGAGTATTCTACACGTGCAAAACTGGCTTGCACCCGTTGTATGTGAACGTAGAGCTTATCACACCCGATCATCACGTGCTGTCTCGACACGACGAACTGTAGCAACGGTGCATACTCAAGGAGAACACTTATACCTTGAAATTTAGTGAGGGATCATCTTATAATGCTACCGCCGTACTAAGCAAAATAAGATGCATAAAGGATAAACATCACATGCAATCAAAATATGTGACATGATATGGTCATCATCATCTTGTGCCTTTGATCTCCATCTCCAAAGTACCGTCATGACTTCATCGTCACCGGCTTGACACCTTGATCTTCATCGTAGCATCATTGTCGTCTCGCCAACTATTGCTTCTATGACTATCGCTACCGCTTAGTGTAAAGTAAAACAATTACATGGTGATTGCATTCCACACAATAAAGCGACAACCATAAGGCTCCTGCCAGTTGCCGATAACTTCTACAAAACATTATAATCTCATACAACAATTTATATCTCATCACGTTTATCACATCACAGCATGCCCTACAAAAACAAGTTAGACGTCCTCTACTTTGTTGTTGCAAGTTTTACGTGGCTGCTACGGGCTTCTAGCAAGAACCGTTCTTACCTACGCATCAAAACCACAATGATTTTTCGTCAAGTGTGTTGTTTTAACCTTCAACAAGGACCGGCCGTAGTCAAACTCGATTCAACTAAAGTTGGAGAAACAGACACCCGCCAGCCACCTGTGTGCGAAGCACGTCGGTAGAACCAGTCTCATGAACGCGGTCATGTAATGTCGGTCCGGGCCGCTTCATCCAACAATACTGTAGCGACCCGACCTCAGACGGTCAAGTCTCTGTGCTTAAGTGTCATCCATGGATCGGTATGCTGACACACACAGTACTCGAGGATTTATAACAGAGGTAAATCACATGTATAAATAACGTAAATACTATTACCTCAATCCATAATATCGGAAGTAACAACAAGGTTGTGGATTCCCATCAACACCAACGACAAAGTTGAGTGTAGAAATCGTAACCCTAACGTATCACTTACTCGTCGTAAGAATCCTGCAACATGAGACGTTGCAGCCACAAAGGGTCAGTACATTGAATGTACTGGCACATTCACACCATAGGATAAATGATGAATAATAACTATCACTTCATGCATATATGGCTGGTGGAAAAGCTCTATGGTTATAATGTTTTTGCGAAAAGCCAATTTTTTCCTACATCAAAGGAATATATTTTATTTAACTACAAAGTTGGTTGATAAATATTGAGAAGGTTCCTCCAACTCAATCCCAAAATAATAATCATTAACCCAATCAAATTAATTAAATAAAGTGTTGAGATCAACAGGATAATCCAAGAACTAGATACTCAAAACGTCCATAACCGGGGACACGACTAATCATGATTAGTTTGTACACTCTGCAGACGTTTGCGCACTTTTTCCCACAAGACTCGATCTCCTCCGTTGGATTTCTCGCACTACATGGTGTTTCAGAAACGGATGACCGAGACACAGTCTTTCAGAAGCATTAACTCTAACCCTGGGTAGACAGTACCAACCTACACCCCCTACATCTGCTAGCCTACCACTGGAAGAGTTCATGCAACATACTCAACTATGCTAGAGCCCATAATAGCTTGTGGCTGCATACGGAAGTTTCTAGCATGAATAATCTTATGATCGCTTTGAGCCTGGGTGGCGGGCCGTAGGATGATCACACGGGTCCTCCGGGATATCCTAGGACAACACTGGTTTCTCCAGGTGCGCACAAGCAATCCACCCAGATGTGTATTAAAGTTGCCACCTTAAGTTGAACCATTAATTAACAACCTCACATCTGTTGTGGAATTCACTCAAACCCAATCCACGTCTATAACGTAGAAGTACTCCCAGGGGTTTGATATAAAGGACAATAGGTTCTACCTCATCAACTACTTCCCAATACACACATGTTATCAATCCTACTCATGCAATGTTTGAGGGTTGAAACTAATGCATAAAAACTGGGTATGAAAGGGATATGATCAAAGTGTGAACTTGCCTGTACTGTTGATGAAGATGATTCGCACTCATAACTCCTGATAGTTCTATTCGTCACACTCCGGTCATTCTAGTAACCACAGATAAGCAATCACTTGAAAGATCGGAAAGAACGAAGAAGACAACTCGGAAAACAACAAAACCAAACAAATAACTCTTGCAACATAAAACAATTTTTAACAGTACCAAAATTATGTGAATTTGGCCTTATCAGAAAGTTTAGGTCAAGAGCTTTGATTTGCAAAAAGAATCAATTAAATCAGAGTTATAAAACTCGAGTTATGATCAAAAGAAGTTTGAATATGAATCTGAACAAATTTCGAAAATTGAAAATTTCAAAAAGTTGATGTGACAGGTTCAGTGGATAGGTGAAAACAAGACGAAACTATAGGTGCTGGTTTCATCTAATTTGAATGAACGAGTTAAATCAGGGTCAATCTGTTTTACGTAAGAAAAATAACCACGGCTAAAAGAATTCCAGGCCTAATGTATAAATACGGAGACTAATTGATAATCTAATTATTCTACCATACTAGTCTGAAATAAGTATAAAAAGAAGAAAGATACCTTTATAAAATAGAGAAAAGACAACTTCAGAGAGAAAAGACAATTTCCAGAAGTCCAGCCGGAGAGAAGAAATAATTTTTCTTTAATGAATCTAGTCAAACCAAAATATTGATTTAACCCGAAACGGATGATTTTTGAAGGCTCTATGGGTCTATATTTATAGGTGAAAAAGAGGCTTAGAGGTTAAAGGCTAGGCAATGTGGGACTAAACATAGACGGAATAAACAAAACAGAGAAGAAAAAGGCTAAACGGCTCGCACGGGCCTAAAGGCCTCGGCCGGCCGTTCGCTGTAATTATTTCATTTTAAACAAAATTCGGCCTAAGTAAAAAAAAATGAAAAGGCTGGCTGGGCCTGACCCATGTAGGAGAGAAGAAAAAATAAAATGATGGGGCGCCGATGCCACTATGCAGCGCACGTGGGCGGCAAATAATTATGGGTCGCACGTGCAGTTTTTTTTAAATATAAACAAAAAGGAAAACTGAATAACTAAAATAAAATAAAATTTCTATATAGGCATATTATATATCAAAATTTTAAGAAACAGATTTTCTACAGCATGAACATTTTTCTAACGTCAAATAAAGTACAGAAAAATTCAAATAATTCAAACAGTGCTACTGCTATAATAAAATCCAATAAAATCATTCTAGAAATACCAAAATGAGTTCAAATTTATTTCTCTCCAATTTTCTGTTGCAGGGAATCATTTTACCCTATTTTCCATATATTTTATTTTTGGAGAAAAATAATTTGAATAAAACCCAAATAACTCCAAATTGAAAATAATTTCAAAATAACTTTAAATTTGATTCTTTGAAACTTCCAACTCATATTTCATATGTTTTGAAGAAGTCTTTTTATCTTCTCTCGTGAAAATCATTGAGTCGCTTAAAGTTTCTGAATTTGAAAATAGTTCCAAATGAAATTCAAATATTTTCAAATACCCTTTTCATTTAATTAAATGGAAGAAGTTATATCATCTTCTCTCTAGGGCTTTGTATTTGAAAAGAACTTGAATTCACGGAGATCATAAATGCAAAAATGAAAGTTTGGGAAAGTCCTTTTATTCTCTCTCATTTAACTTTCAAAAGTTTCAATTTCACACAAGCAACCACACCACAATCAAGCAATCATTCAAATCTATCTATTTAATATAACATTCCTAAATTTAGAATTTTGGGATGTTACAAATACCGCTGAATCAAAGTAAGACGTTGGTGGTAAGCAATAGACTATTATCGCCCACAACTATTTGTGTTCTACTCGTGCATATATCATCTACGCATAAACCTGGCTCGGATGCCACTGTTGGGGAACATAGTAATTCAAAAAAAATCTTACGATCACGCAAGATCTATATAGGGGATGCATAGAAACGAGAGGGGAGAGTGTGTCCGTGTACCCTCATAGACCGAAAGCGAAAGCGTTTAGTTAACGCGGTTGATGTAGTCGAACGTCTTCACGATCCAACCGATCCAAGTAACGAACGTACGACACCTCCGTGTTCAGCACACGTTCAACATGATGGCGCTTGAGCTCTTGATCCAGTAGAGGGTCGAGGGAGAATTCCGTCAGCACGACGGCGTGGCGACGGTGTTGGTGATGTGATCCGCGCAAGGCTTCACCTAAGCACTATGACAATATGACCGAGGTGCTAAACTATGGAGGGGGCCACCGCACACAGCTAAGGAACAACTGTTGTGTCATTGGGGTGCCCCCACCCCCGTATATAAAAGAGGAGAGGGAGGCCGACGCCCATGAGGGGGCGCGCCAAGGGGGAGTCCAACTAGGATTCCGAATCCTAGTTGGACTCCCTTTCCTATTCCAAGAGGGGGAATGAGGGAAGGAGATGGAGAGGGAAAGGAAAGAGGAGGCCACGCCCCTCCCCCTAGTCCAATTCAGACTGCCTTGGGGGGGGCGCCTCCCTGCGGTCTGCCCTCTCCTACTCCCTTATGGCCCACTAAGGCCCATAACTTCCCTCGGTTCCCTGGTAAATATCCGAGACATCCCGAAACCTTTCCGGTGTCCGAATAATTTCGTCCAATATATCAATCTTTACCTCTCGACCATTTCGAGACTCCTAGTCATGTCCGTGGTCTCATCCGGGACTTCGAACAAACTTCGTTCACCAAAACACATAACTCATAATACAAGTCGTCATCGAACGTTAAGCATGCGGACCCTACGGGTTCGAGAACTATGTAGACATGACCGAGACACATCTCCGATCAATAGCCAATAGCAGAACCTGGATGCTCATATGGGCTCCTATATATTTTACGAAGATCTTTATCGGTCAAACCGCATAAGAACATACGTTATTCCCTTTGTCATCGGTATGTTACTTGCCCGAGATTCGATCATCAGTTCATCATACCTAGTTCAATCTCGTTACCGGCAAGTCTCTTTACTCGTTCCGTAATGCATCACCCCATAACTAACTCATTAGTTACATTACTTGCAAGGCTTATAGTGATGTGCATTACCGAGAGGGCCCAGAGATACCTCTCCGATACTCAAAGCGACAAATCCTAATCTTGATGTATGCCAACTCAATAAACACCATTGGAGACACCTGTAGAGCATCTTTTTAATCACCCAGTTACGTTGTGACGTTTGATAGCACACAAAGTGTTCCTCCAGTATTCGGGAGTTGCATAATCTCATAGTCAGAGGAATATGTATAAGTCATGAAGAAAGCAATAGCAATAAAACAAAACGATCACAATGCTAAGCTAACGGATGGGTCTTCTCCATCACATCATTCTCTAATGATGTGATCCCATTGATCAAATGACAACACATGTCTATGGTCAGGAAACTTAACCATCTTTCATTAACGATCTAGTCAAGTAGAGGCATACTAGAGACGCTCTGTTTGTCTATGTATTCACACATGTACTAAGTTTCCAGTTAATACAATTCTAGTATGGATAATAAACATTTATCATGATATAAGGAAATATAAATAACAACTTTATTATTGCCTCTAGGGCATATTTCCTTCATATGTAAAATATGTGTGGAACGTTCTTAACACAAAATACGATCAACACTTGTAGAAATAGTTTTAGCACTTTAGTCCATGATCACGTTTGTGTCTTGCACCATTGAGTTGTCAGTCAAATTCATTGAAACTTTTTAAAAAATCTGGAGGAGATGTTTATGGGCTTAGAAATCTGGACAAGGAGAATCTTGTAATTCCTTGGTTGCTTGTGAAAGAGTATGTTCTCCTAAGGTTAATGGAGGACTAGGGGTGATCAATATTAAAGTCCATAATCAATCTCTTCTACTCAAGTTTTTGGACAAGTTCTATAACCATGTTGATCTCCAATAGGTAAATTTAATTTGGTAGTTTAAACTCAACTGGTACTGTTCTAATGCTCTCCCTAAGTGCGACTCTCTCTCTCTCTCTCTCTCTCTCTCTAGATCGCACACACTCTTCCTCATCCGCACAGACAAACCAACCCCTCCCAGCCGTCTCTTTATTGACATGGACGACGGGAAAGAAACACCAGATGTTGATTATGTCTAGAGGTGCTATATACCAGCGGTGGAGCAAACCAGCGCCATGTACGAGCACTGTCTCAAGGAGGAGAAGTGCAATTTCATTGGCATGGACCTCCAAAAGGCGTACTTTGAAGCGATAGGGGGTTACCATCCCACAACTATCCATGCACGAGCACGTCCTCGTTTACCACTACTAGAAGACCAAGAGGGAGTGTCGTGAACTCAATGATTTCCTACAATGCAAAGTGATAACTTCCGCTAACATGGATTACACTGCACGCGGTTTGCGAAAGCGAAATGTCTGCGATATACTGGAGATCAGAAATGTTTCTAGGATCCACTACGTGTGCGATCAATCTCCACTGCACACACGACTTTCTCTTGAAAACTTTTTGCGTTAGGCCACCTTGCGCAAACGTTTATCATATAAAAACTGTGTGTGATGGACAACCTTTGCCACACAGTTTCTTTCTATGCACTGTGTGTGATGCATTCAATAACGCAAATGATAAAATTATTAATATCGTGTGCAATGGCAACGTTATCACAAACGATTTAAGGGGAAAAATTGTGTGTGATGTACCTATGAACGGAAACGTTTTCCTTGGAGCGACTGTGTGGGATGTGCATACGAACGGAAACGTTTAGCGGGGACTGACTGTGTGGGATGTACTTGCGACCGGAAACAATTTCACCATATAATTGTATTTTTTATCTGTACTGTACGTATTTCCGTATTTGAGCGCTCGCCGGTCGCACACGACCTCATTTTGCCGAACGTTTGTGCCAGGAGGGCTTATCCCCGACGGTTTCTGGGTCGTGCGGGAAGGACCCCCTATCGCCCACACTCACTTGGAGATGGTTCCAGATGCCGTCGCGGAAAGGGGTTTTAAACCGTTTGTTTAGGACCAACGCGCACCAGTGTGACCCAAGACAATGCCTTCATTAACCATAAAGTGGCACTTCTCCCGATTAAAGACAAGATTTGTTTGTTCACATCTGTGCAAAACTCGCTCAAGATTGCTTAAACAATCATCAAAAGACTTCCCATAGACAGAAAAGTCATCCATGAAAACCTCAACAATCTTTTCACAAAAG
This sequence comes from Aegilops umbellulata, assembly GCA_032464435.1. Taxonomy (NCBI): domain Eukaryota; kingdom Viridiplantae; phylum Streptophyta; class Magnoliopsida; order Poales; family Poaceae; genus Aegilops; species Aegilops umbellulata. Next base: position 211,626,436 of record CP136056.1, on the reverse strand, counting down.
TCAGAGAATATAGCAATCACACATCTTTAAAAGGTAGCAGGTGCATTACATCAACCAAAAGGCATACGTCTATAAGCATATGTTCCCAAGGGACAAGTAAAAGTGGTCTTTTCTTGATCAGGTTGAGAAACGGGTATTTGTGAAAAACCAGAATATCCATCAAGGAAGCAAAAGTGTGTGTGCTTAGATAATCTTTCAAGCACTTGATCAATAAAAGGCAAAGGGTAATGATCTTCTCTAGTTGCTTTATTTAGTTTTCTAAAATCAATTACCATTCTATAGTCTGTAACAATTCTTTGTGGAATAAGTTCATTCTTATCATTAGGAACAACAGTAATACCTCCTTTCTTAGGAACACAATGAACATGACTTACCCATCTACTATCAGATATAGGATAGATTATACCTGCTTCCAGAAGTTTTAATATTTCCGTTCTTACCACTTCTTTCATCTTCGGATTTAACCGACGTTGGTGATCAACAACGGGTTTAGCATCAGGTTCCATATTAATTTTGTGCTGACATAGAGTGGGACTAATGCCCTTTAAATCAGCAAGAGTATATCCAATAGCAGCTCGGTGCTTCCTTAGAACTTTCAATAATATTTCTTCTTCATGTTCTGAAAGGTTAGCCCTAATAATAACAGGATATATCTTCTTTTCATCAAGATAAGCATATTTCAAAGTGTCTGGCAATTGTTTTAATTCAAACACAGGATCACCTTTAGGTGGAGCAGGACCTCCTAGAGTTTCAATAGGCAAATTGTGTTTAAGCAGAGGACGTTTTTCAAAGAAATTTTTATCTATTTCATTTCTTTCATGCATATGTAAATCATTTTCATGGTCTAGCAAATATTGTTCTAAAGGATCAGTAGGTGGTACAACAATAGAAGCAAGACCAATTAATTCATCCTTACTAGGCAATTCTTTTTCATGAAGATTTCTACTAAACTTGGAAAAAATTAAACTCATGAGACTCATCACCAAAGCTAACACCAACTGTTTATATCTTACAGTCTATCTTAGCATTAACTGTATTCAAGAAAGGTATACCAAAGATAATGGGACAAAAGTCATCTTGTGGGGAACCAAGAACAAGAAAATCAGTAGGGTATTTTATTTTCCCACACAAGACTTCAACATCTCTAACAATCCCAAATGGTGATACGGTGTCTCTATTAGCCAGTTTAATAGTAACATCTATGTCTTCTAACTCTGCAGGTGCTTGCTACCTCTTGAGCACTGCGTTGGATTTCCTCGAAGAGGAGAGGATGATGCAGCAAAGTAGCGTAAGTATTTCCCTCAGTTTTTGAGAACCAAGGTATCAATCCAGTAGGAGGCTACGCTCAAGTCCCTCGTACCTGCACAAAACAATAGCTCAACGCAACCAACGCGATTAGGGGTTGTCAGTCCCTTCACGGTCACTTACGGGAGCGAGATCTGATAGAGATAATATTTTTTGTATTTTTGGTATAGAGATGCAAAGTGAAAAATAAAAAGCAAAGTAAAAAGCAAGCAAGATTAAAGTGATGAAGATTGATATGAGGAGAATAGACCCGGGGGCCATAGGTTTCACTAGTGGCTTCTCTCAAGAGCATAAGTATTCTACGGTGGGTGAACAAATTACTGTTGAGCAATTGACAGAATTGAGCATAGTTATGAGAATATCTAGGTATGATCATGTATATAGGCATCACGTCCGAGACAAGTAGACCGACTCCTGCCTGCATCTACTACTATTACTCCACTCATCGACCGCTATCCAGCATGCATCAAGTAAAAAATAGAGTAACGCCTTAAGCAAGATGACATGATGTAGAGGGATAGTTTCATGCAATATGATAAAAACCCCATCTTGTTATCCTCGATGGCAACAATACAATACGTGCCTTGCTGCCCCTTCTGTTGTTGGGAAAGGACACTGCAAGATTGAACCCAAAGCTAAGCACTTCTCCCATGGCAAGAAAAACCAATCTAGTAGGCCAAACCAAACTGATAATTCGAAGAGACTTGCAAAGATAACCAATCATACATAAAAGAATTCAGAGAAGTTTCAAATATTATTCATAGATAGACTTGATCATAAACCCACAATTCATCGGTCTCAACAAACACACCGCAAAAAGAATATTACATCGAATAGATCTCCACGAGAGAGGGGGAGAACATTGTATTGAGATCCAAAAAGAGAGAAGAAGCCATCTAGCTACTAACTATGGACCCATAGGTCTGAGGTGAACTACTCACACTTCATCGGAGGGGCTAGGATGATGTAGAAGCCCTCCGTGATGATGGCCCTCTCCGGCGAAGCTTCGGAACAGGCCCCAAGATGGGATCTCGTGGGTACAGAAGGTTGCGGCGGTGGAATTAGGTTTTTGGCTCCGTCTCTGATTGTTTGGGGGTACGTAGGTATATATAGGAGGAAGGAGTACGTCGGTGGAGCAACAGGGGCCCCACGAGGTAGGGGGCGCCCCCCCACCCTCGTGACCGCCTCTTTTGTTCCTTGGAGTAGGGTCCAAGTCTCGTGGATCACGTTCGGTGAGAAAATCACATTCCCGAAGGTTTCATTCCGTTTGGACTCCGTTTGATATTCTGTTTGTTTGAAACACTGAAATAGGCAAAAAACAGCAATTCTGGGCTAGGCCTCTGTTTAATAGGTTAGTCCCAAAAATAATATAAAAGTGGAAAATAAAGCCCAATATAGTCCAAAACAATATATAATATAGAATGGAGCAATAAAAAATTATAGATACGTTGGAGACGTATCAGGCATCCCCAAGCTTAATTCCTGCTCGTCCTCGAGTAGGTAAATGATAAAAAGAGAATTTTTGATGCGGAGTGCTACTTGGCATAATTTCAATGTAAATCTTCTTAATTGTGGTATGAATATTCAGATTCGAAAGATTCAAGACAAAAGTTCATATTGACATAAAAATAATAATACTTCAACCATACTAACAAAGCAATTATGTCTTCTCAAAATAACATGGCCAAAGAAAGTTATCCCTACAAAATCATATAGTCTGGCTATGCTCTATCTTCACCACACAAAGTATTTAAATCATGCACAACCCCGATGACAAGCCAAGCAATTGTTTCATACTTTAACATTTTCAAAACTTTTTCAATCTTCACGCAATACATGAGCGTGAGCCATGGATATAGCACAATATATGGAATAGAATGGTGGTTGTGGAGAAGACAAAAAGAGGGGAAGATAGTCTCACATCAACTAGGCATATCAACGGGCTATGGAGATGCCCATCAATAGATATTAATGTGAGTGAGTAGGGATTGCCATGCAATGGATGCACTAGAGCTATAAGTATATGAAAGCTCAACAAAAGAAACTAAGTGGGTGTGCATCCAACTCGCTTGCTCACGAAGACCTAGGGCATTTTGAGGAAGCCCATCATTGGAATATACAAGCCAAGTTCTATAATAAAAAATTCCCACTAGTAAATCAAAGTGATATCATAGGAGACTCTCTATCATGAAGATCTTGGTGCTACTTTGAAGCACAAGTGTGGTAAAGGATAGTAACATTGTCCCTTCTCTCTTTTTCTCTCATTTTTTTATTTGGGCCTTTTCTCTTTTTTTGGCCTCTTTTTTTTCGTCCGGAGTCTCATCCCGACTTGTGGGGGAATCATAGTCTCCATCATCCTTTCCTCACTTGGGACAATGCTCCAAAATGATGATCATCACACTTTTATTTTTCTTACAACTCAACAATTACAACTCGATACTTTGAACAAAATATGACTCTATATGAATGCCTCCGGCGGTGTACCGGGATATGCAATGAATCAAGAGTGACATGTATGAAAGAATTATGAACGGTCGCTTTGCCACAAATACGATGTCAACTACATGATCATGCTAGCAATATGACAATGATGGAGCGTGTCATAATAAACGGAACGGTGGAAAGTTGCATGGCAATATATCTCGGAATGGCTATGGAAATGCCATGTAGGTAGGTATGGTGGTTGTTTTGAGGAAAATATATGGTGGGTGTATGATACCGGCGAAAAGTGCACGGTATTAGAGAGGCTGGCAATGGTGGAAGGAAGGGAAAAGTGCGTATAATCCATGGACTCAGCATTAGTCATAAAGAACTCACATACTTATTGCAAAAAAATAGAAGTTATCAAAGCAAAGTATTACGCGCATGATCCTAGGGGGATAGATTGGTAGGAAAAGATCATCGCTCGCCCCCGACCACCACTCATAAGGAACACAATCAATAAATAAATCATGCTCCGACTTCATCACATAACGGTTCACCAGACGTGCATGCTACGGGAATCACAAACTTTAATGCAAGTATTCTTTAAATTCACAACTACGCATGACTCTAATATCACTATCTTCATATCTCAAAACAATTATCAAGCTTCAATTTTTCTTAGTATTCAAAGCACTCAAAAGAAAGTTTCACAAATCTTGAATACCAAGCATATTAATATTAAGCAAATTACCATGATATTAAAGACTCTCAAAATAATCTAAGTGAAGCATTAGAGATCAATAGTTTCTTTAAAACAAATCCACCACCGTGCTCTAAAAGATCTAAGTGAAGCACATAGAGCAAAATTATAAAGCTCAAAAGATATAAGTGAAGCACAATGAGTATTCTATCAAATTCCAATTCATATATGGCTCTCTCAAAAGGTGTGTCCATCAAGGATTTTGTGGCACACTAGCAAACAAAGACACAAATAATACAAGACGCTCCAAGCAAAACACATATCATGTGGTGAATAAAAATATTGCTCCAAGTAAAATTACCGATGGTAGTAGACGAAAGAGGGGATGCCTTCCGGGGCATCCCCAAGCTTTTACTTTTTGGTGTCCTTGGATTATCTTGGGGGTGCCATGGGCATACCCAAGCTTAGGCTCTTGCCACTCCTTGTTCCATAATCCATCAAAAGAATTTTCCCAAAACTTGAAAACTTCACAACACAAAACTCAATAGAAATCTCGTGAGCTCCGTTAGCGAAAGAAAAGCAAAAGACCACTTCAAGGTACTGTAATGAACTCATTATTTATTTATATTGGTATTTAAACTACTGCATTCCAACTTCTCTATGGATTATAAACTATTTTACTAGCCATAGATTCATCAAAATAAGCAAACAAGACAAGAAAAACAGAATCTGCCAAAAACAGAACAGTCTGTAGTAATATGTAACTAACGCAAACTTTTGGAACTCCAAACAATCTACCAAAATAGGACGACCTAGAAAATTTTTTTATTGATCAGCAGCAATTGGAATCAGTATTTTATCACGTTCTGGTGATTTTTAACAATTGTTTTCGTGAACAGAAAGTTTCTGGAAATTACAGCAAGATCAAATAACTATCATCCAAGAAGATCCTATAGGTTTAACTTGGCACAAACACTAATTAAAACATAAAACCACATCTAAACAGAAGGTATATGGATTATTTATTCCTAAATATAAGCAAAAGCAAAAAAAACTAAAAATAAAATTGGCCTGCCTCCTAACAAGCGCTATCGTTTAACGCCCCTAGCTAGGCATAAAAACGAGAATAGATCTAGGTATTGCCATCTTTGGTAGGCAATCCATAAGTGGCTCTCATGATAGATTCATATGGCAATTTTATTTTCTTTCTAGGGAAGTGTTCCATGCCCTTATTTAATGGAAATTGAAATCTAATATTCCCTTCCTTCATATCAGTAATTGCACCAACCGTTCTAAGGAAAGGTCTACCAAGAATAATAGGGCAAGAAGGATTGCAATCTATATCAAGAACGATAAAATCTACGGGCACATAATTCCTATTTGCAACAATAAGAACATCATTAATTCTTCCCATAGGTTTTTTAATAGTGGAATCCGCAAGATGCAAGTTTAGAGAGCAATCATCAAAATCACGGAAATCTAGCAAATCACACAAAGTTTTGGGAATAGTAGAGACACTAGCACCCAAATCACACAAAGCATAAAACTCATAATCTTTAATTTTAATTTTAATAGTAGGTTCCCACTCACCATAAAGTTTTCTAGGGATAGAAACTTTCAACCAAAGTTTTTCTTCATAAGAATGCATCAAGGCATCAACGATATGTTCGGTGAAGGCTTTATTTTGACTATACGCATGAGGAGAATTTAGCACGGATTGCAACAAGGAAATACAATCAATTAAAGAGCAACTTTCATAATTAAATTCCTTGAAATCCAATATAGTGGGTTTAGCAACATCTAGATTTTTATTTCTTTCAATCCCACGTTTGTCAATTTCTTCATCAAGATCTAAATACTCCAAATTTTTAGAACGCCTTCTAGGTAATGGAAGATCATATTCAGTTTCATCAAGATTCATATTGCAAAACAAAGATTTAATAGGGGACACATCAATAACTTTTAGATCTTCATCTTGATTTTCATAAGAATTGGAAGAACACGCTTTAATAAAGGCATCTTTGAAAGCACGCATCCTAGCAGTTCTTTCTTTGCACTCATCAATGGAAATTCTCATGGCTTTGAGAAACTCATTGATATCATGCTTAGGAGGAATATATCTAAGCTTTAAAGAATCAACCTCAAGAGAAATTCTATCAACGTTCCTAGCCAAATCATCAACTTTAAGCAATTTCTCTTCAAGCAAAGCATTAAAATTCTTTTATGAATTCATAAACTCTTTAACACTACTCTCAAATTCAGAGGGCATCTTATTAAAATTTCCATAAGAGTTGTTGTAGGAATTTCCATAATTATTAGAAGGATTACTAGGATAAGGCCTAGGATTAAAATTCCCTCTATATGCGTTGTTACCAAAATTATTCCTACCAACAAAATTCACATCCATAGATTTATTATTATTCTCAATCAAAGTAGACAAAGGCATATCATTAGGATCAGAAGAAACACCCTTAGTAGCAAATAGTTTCATAAGTTCATCCATCTTTCCACTCAAAACATTAATTTCTTCTATCGCATGCACTTTTTTATTAGTAGCTCTTTCAGTGTGCCATTGAGAATAATTAACCATAATATTATCTAGGAGTTTAGTAGCATCTCCTAAAGTGATTTCCATAAAAGTGCCTCCTGCGGCCGAATCTAAAAGATTTTTAGAAGCAAAATTCAATCCGGCATAAATTTTTTGTATAATCATCCACAAATTCAAACCATGAGTAGGGCAATTACGTATCATTAATTTCATTCTCTCCCAAGCTTGTGCAACATGTTCATGATCAAGTTGTTTAAAATTCATAATGTCGTTTCTAAGAGAGATGATCTTAGCGGGAGGAAAATTCTTAGAGATAAAAACATCTTTGCACTTGTTCCAAGAATCAATACTATTTTTAGGCAAAGACGAAAACCAAGCTTTAGCACGATCTCTAAGCGAAAAAGGAAATAGCTTCAATTTAACAACATCATTATCGACATCTTTCTTCTTTTGCATATCATATAAATCAACAAAGCTATTAAGATGAGTAGCGGCATCTTCACTAGGAAGGCCGGCGAATTGATCTTTCATAACAAGATTCAACAAAGCAGTATTGATTTCACAAGATTCAGTATTGGCAAGAGGAGCAATCGGAGTGCTAAGGAAATCATTATTGTTGGTATTGGTGAAGTCACACAATTTGGTAGTGTCTTGAGCCATCGCGATAAACAAGCAATCCAACACACGAGCAAACAAAAGGCAAGCGAGAAAAAGGCAAACAGAAAAGAGAGGGCGAATAAAACGACAAGGGTGAAGTGGGGGAGAGGAGAACGAGAGGAAAATGACAAATAATGTAATGCGGGAGATAGGGATTGTGATGGGTACTTGGTATGTTGACTTTTGCATAGACTCCCCGGCAACAGCGCCAGAAATTCTTCTTGCTACCGCTTGAGCACTGCGTTGGATTTCCCCGAAGAGGAGAGGATGATGCAGCAAAGTAGCGTAAGTATTTCCCTCAGTTTTTGAGAACCAAGGTATCAACCCAGTAGGAGGCTACGCTCAAGTCCCTCGTACCTGCACAAAACAATAGCTCAACGCAACCAATGCGATTAGGGGTTGTCAGTCCCTTCACGCTCACTTACGGGAGTGAGATCTGATAGAGATAATATTTTTGGTATTTTTGGTATAGAGATGCAAAGTTAAAAGTAAAAAGCAAAGTAAAAAGCAAGCAAGATTAAAGTAATGAAGATTGATATGAGGAGAATAGACCCGGGGGCCATAGTGTCGGTGTACTAGAGTAGGGGTACCCTAGTATCCCGAACTTGTGCACGGGCAGTCGCAGCGTCCCGCGGCAAGGCTTGCCGGGTGACCGCCAATATCCTCTGTGGTTCCTTTGGAACCATTCAAGAACGAAGTATTCAAGCCAAGGAGACAAGGCCCCGGCAAGAGGAGCTTGCCGGGAAGGCCACTCAAGGCACAAGACCCCGGCAAGAGGAGCTTGTCGGGTAGGCCAACCAAGGCATCTCAAGGAACTTGCCGCGACGCGCCACGCATCCCGGCAAGACCCGGCGAGCGACAAGCTCCCGGACGCGGCAAGACAACGGCCGCGGCAAGGCGTTTGCCGCGGCTAGCAACCACTCTGTACCCGCGCTCCAGCACACCCACCAACGTGTCGCTCTGAGACCCTTCCAGGCATACGTGGCGGGAGGCTGTGCAGCCAGGGGTGCACTGTGGCAAGCGGCGCCTGAGAAGATCGCCATCGTGGCGAGCGGTGGCGTCCCTGACGGTCCCTTTTCTGCACTGTTTGGGCGACGTAGATAGGCATTTAATGCCCTTGTCCCCTGCCGTCAGGGTTAGGTATGATACACTGTGTAGGTAGCTATACCTACCGCAGCACCCTTTCCATTTTTGCCCTTGCCTACGTTGCCACCTGTCGGTGACCCCTTGAGCATATAAAAGGAGGCCCATGCACAATGTAGAGGGAGAGGACAGTAGAACACTCACGCTCGGTCTTGTTAGCTGCTGGTGCGTACTGTAGCACTCAGCGCTCCCGAGCAAGAACTCAATACAAACCACAAAGTAGCAGTTTGAGTATTATCTCTCCGGAGAGCTCCGAAGCTGGGTAAACTGCTCGTGTGCTCCGCCTCGATCTGCTCTTCGTGCGACCTCCGCCCCCCGCCGAACCGAAAGGGGCTCCGTCCCCATAGGTGCTCGCGGATCAGTTTCCCCGACATCTTTGGCGCGCCAGGTAGGGGGCGTCGAGGTTGTGTGAACCTGTTCCGGCGTTCACACGAGCTAGATCTTCATCATCTTCATCGACATGCCGCCGAAGAAGAAGGCTTCGGAGGCGGCTGCTCCGTCCGCAACAGACCCACCGCCGCCGGAGCAAACGACTGGTAGGGAAGACGCCGGCGGAAGAACGGCCGTCGACGAGGGAGCCCACGGTGCCGCCAGGTCCAAGGGCAAGGCTGCGCTGCCCATCGGTGGTGTAGCCGGCTCCCACGACGACCGAGCGTCCGTAGATGCACCGCGCCCATCTCAGGAGGCGCAGAACCAGCAGCGTCGTGGTACTCACGGTACCATACACTCGCTGGACCCAGATCGAGCTGGCGGATCTTGGGATGCTCCAGGCCAGCATGCACGCCAACGTGCTAGCGCGAGCGAGGCACGGTCGCCTGGACGGGATATTGCTCCTTCTAATGCAGTTAGAAGTCCGAGCATATCCCGCTCCTCGCACCGTTCGCCACCGCTACCCGCCACTCCAGCTGAAGCTTTGGCGCGAGCTCAACTGCTCCTAGACTTCCCTCCAACGCCAGACAAGATCGACGACTGGAGGGCCACCATTCAGAGTCTCATCGGCTTCGCCAACGGCGACACTCCACGGCAGCCGACTACGTCGCAGCCATGGCAAGTCAGCCAGGCGCGACCCAATGACGGCAAGACCGGTGGGGGTGCAACCACCGTGCACTCTCCGCCCCGAAGGCCAAGATCGCCGACTCGCCGGGTCCACCACGACAGCGACTCCACTGCTTCAACAGATCCACGAGCTCGTCGCGATCAACGCCAAGTTCTTCACGAACGACAGCAAGAAGACGCTCGTACTCGCATCGAGCGCCGAAGAGAAGCGCGGCGTCAGTCAGACCAGCGCGCTGGGCCCACTGTCGACATGCGTGCGCCAGGGGAACCAGGTGACCTGCCGTACGCGATAGGTTGCCCTGCGTTTACCCGTGAGCTGCGGCAAGTCCAGTGGCCCAGCACGAAGAATTTCAAGCCAGACGTACCCGAGAAGTACGACGGCAAGTTGCATCCGTCGGAGTTCCTCAGCATCTACACCATCGCGGTGCAAGCTGCTGGGGGGCGGGACGACAAGATCCTTGCCAACTACTTCCCACTGGTGCTCAAGCCAAACGTCAGGTCCTGGCTCATGCACTTGCCGGACAACTCCATATCTTCCTGGGCAGACCTATGCCATCAGTTTGTCGGCGCCTTTACAGGCGGCCACAAACCTCATGGCCAGGAGAGTGATCTTCATCTGCTTGCCCAGAAGGAAGGAGAGCCCCTGCGCAAGTACATCCAAAGATTCAGCCAAGTGCAACGCAACATCCCAGATGTCCACCCTGCCGCAGTCATCAGTGCGTTCCATCAGAACGTGCGTAACCGCAGGATGCGGGAGGAGATGGTGATGTGCAAGATCAGAGATGTCAGCGAGCTGTATGCCCTGGCCGACAGGTGTGCACGTGCTGAGGAAGGGAGGAAACTCCCCGTAGAGAATACAGGAACAGGAGGATCTGACAGCGATGATGCTGCCCCGGCAAAGAAAAACCGGCGGCGGAACAACAAAAAGAGGAAGTTGATTTCTGGTGACTATTTTCCGGCAGAGCTTCCCGAAGCCGCCGCCAAGAAGGTCCCCAAGATCAACACCAAGAGTGCTGGGGAGCAGTCTGCTCCGCCAAACCCCAGGGTTTGTTCCGTTGAAGCAAACGCTCCCGACAAGTTTTGCTCCGGCAAGCTTGCTGGGGAACGTCAAGCTCCGGCTGAGCCGCAGTTTCTCGCCGTAGAAGCGGATGTTCCCACAACAGCAGATGTGCCTTTAGTCCTTGTTGTCGAGCCACAAGCTCCAGCATGGGCACAACAGATCGTCCATTTCCTTCAGACAGGAGAACTTCCCGAAGAGCAAGAAGAAGCGGAAAGAGTAGCCCGACAGTCAAGTATGTACCAGTTTGTCGACAACGCACTGTACAGAAGAAGACTCAACGGTGTGAAATTGAAGTGTATTCACCGGGGAGATGGACAGAAGCTGTTGGCAGAGATACATGGAGGCATATGTGGTCACCACATTGGCGCAAGAGCGCTTGCCGGCAAAGCTTTCCGGCAAGGTTTCTTTTGGCCGACAGCCCTCCAGGATGCGACTGCACAAGTAACCAAGTGTGAAGCGTGCCAGTTCCATTCCAAACAGATACACCAGCCAGCTCAAGCTCTCCAGACGATCCCTTTATCCTGGCCATTTTCAGTCTGGGGGCTCGACATCCTCGCCCCTTCCCCCGAGCAGTCGGGGGCTTTGAGTACTTGTACGTCACAATCGACAAGTTCACAAAGTGGCCGGAAGTGGAAGCAGTGAGGAAGGTGACAGCACAGTCAGCAGTCAAGTTCTTCAGGTCGATTGTTTGCCGCTTCGGGATCCCTAACATGATCATCACCGACAACGGTACGCAATTCACGAGCCGCACCTTCATGCAGTACGTCCAAGATCTTGGCGCCAAGGTCTGCTTCGCTTCTGTTGCTCACCCCAGGAGCAACGGTCAAGCGGAGAGGGCAAATGCTGAAGTGCTGCGTGGACTCAAGACCAGGACTTTCGACAGGCTGCACGGGTGCGGAAGAAACTGGATCGAGGAGCTGCCGGTGGTTCTTTGGTCGATCAGGACGACGCCAAATCGAGCCACTGGTCAGACACCTTTCGCTCTAGTCTATGGAGCAGAGGCAGTTCTCCCCACGGAACTCGTATACGGGTCGCCTCGAGTGCTCGCTTATGATGAGTTTGAGCAAGAGCAGCTGCGACAAGATGACGCGCTGCTCCTTGAGGAGGACCGTCTTCAGGCTGCTGTACGAGCTGCTCGCTACCAGCAAGCTTTGCGCCGCTACCATAGCCGCAAAGTTAACGCCAGAAGTCTCGAGGAAGGCGACCTTGTTCTTCGGCGCGTTCAGTCCGCCAAGAATTCCAACAAGTTGACGCCGAAGTGGGAAGGCCCTTATCGGGTGAAACGAGTCACTAGGCCTGGCGCTGTCCGCCTTGAGACCGAAGATGGCATTCCGGTGAGCAACTCCTGGAACATTGAGCATCTTCGTAAGTTTTACCCGTAAGGCGCGGTTGCCGGACCCTGTTCCGGCAACCACCTTTTGTACAAGTCTTGCCGCTGTTGCATGTAATCCTTTGTACAAAGCTAGGCGCAGACCCTGTGCATAAATAAAGCTCATGTGCTCCGCGCATCTTGTCAATTTCATGCTTTTTATTTTTTGCATGAGTTATCTGACACTTGTGCAGCGAACACCCCCGGTAAGCAATAACGAGCCATAAGGCTCCATATCATTATTTTCTCTACTTCCTTTTTTCTCAAGGAAATGAAGGTTCCTTCGCCCACAAGTTTGCCGGGGGGGGGGGGGAGGGGAAGATAATGGTATGGACCAGGCGTCGTTCAAGAAAGTTTTGCCTTGCCGGGAAGCAAACGACAGAAAAGCTAAGTTGCCAAAGTTTGAGCAATCAGATGTTTTTAATTTTTTTTAAGTTATCTTCCTTGAACGACCATGCTTTGTATGGAAAACCTGTGCACGAAGGAACTGGCTCGTGGCTAGTTGCGCCCTTACTTTGTTTCGAGTTCGCTCAACAATTTAAGTGTGCCGCGACTAGAGTCGCGCCCTTACTTTGTTTCGAGTTCGCTCAACAACTTAAGCGAGCTGCGGCTAGTTATGACAAGGTTTCTTGTCGGCAATGGCACTGCCAGCAGGCTGCTGACGTCCCGCACTCAGCGCTCGCGGCGAGGGTGCCTGCGCTGGCAAGTTCCCTAAAAGCGTAGGGCGAAAACATACAAAGGAAGGAATCAAGTAAAGGAAATAACATTGCAATCGCTGCCCAAAATAGAGTTATATTACAAAATAGCTTGTCGCGGCTCTAATAGACTGTTTTCATAACATGATCAGCAGCGACAAGAAAAGAAGAAAACAGGCGGCCTAGTCCACGCGATCGCCCTCAATCCTCTTGATCCTGCTCACCTTGTCCACAATGGGTGCGACAAGGTCCTTGAGTGCCTCCAGATCAGCTTCCGCCGGCAGGGATCTAAGGACATTGGTGAGGTTGAGGCCCGGGTTGCGGAAGGCTACCTTCACCAACACCTTCTGAAGAGCTCCTGCGCAGATCTTGCGCGACTCGTCGGCCAGCTGCTTCGGGATCCTCTCCCAGAGTCGCTGAAGGGCCATCGCCACACCTTTGAAGAACAGAGTGAGCTTGGCGCTGGATGGGAGGGTCTCATCAGAGGGATACCCGAGATCCTCCATCCCCAGCTGCGCCAGCTCCTTGTCGATGTCTGCGGCAGCATTCACAAGACCCTTCGTCCACTGCTCCACAGTTTCTCTAAAATCGTTCTGGGTGGCGGCAATGCTCTCCAGCAGCGCCTTGTCGGCCTTGATCTCCTTCTTCAGGGCCGCCTCCTGCTCCCTGGCGCCGTCTAGCGTCTTGGTCAAAGTGGTCAGCTTCAACTCAAGATCGGTGTTGGAGTCCTTGGCGGCGGCAAGCTCTTTGATCTTCTCGGCGAGACGACCCTGCAGCTCGCCAAAGGTGTAGGCGTCCTTCTCGCGCTCATGCTTGAGCGCGGCAAGCTCTTCACCGCTCGCCTTGAGATTAGTCTCTAGCTGTGCCACCTTCGTCTCCAGCTCCTTCTTGGCGGCCTCGGCAGCTGCGGCAGCGTCCTTTGCTTCCTTGAGAGCTCCGCTGAGTGTTTGCTCGCCCGCAGCAAGCTCCTCTTCGTGGCTGTCCAGGCTGACCTTCAGCTGCGCCAACTCGCCCTCCCACGCAGATAGCTCCTCGGCGGCAAGCCGCTGTTGCTCTGCAACTTCTGCCTTTTCGAGGATGAAGGCCTTCTGCGCCTCATCGAGCTGCACATGCTCCGCTGCCAGCGACCAGAGAGCTACCTGGTTGAGACCTCGGAGCTCCTCCGCGCGCTTCTCCATGTCCACCCCCGCCTTCGTGACAAGCGCTTCGCGGGACTCCAGTTTGGCTTGTCGAGCGCGGTAGAGCGACACCAGCCTCCGGAGCAGCCGCTCCTCCTCAGACTCGCCGCTGCTGTTGCTCGACGCATCAACCAACGTCAGCCCAGCGGAGGCGAGCACCTCTCTATCCAAGATTTCTCCTTCGACCGGCGCCCTGGAGCTTGACTCCTAGGGAAGCTTGATGAAGACACCATCACCGGCCTTCAAGTATACACCTGGCTGGGGCTCTTCGGAGCCTGACGCTGCGGCAGCGGCGGGAGGATCGGCGGTCGGTGTAGTGCCTGTCGCTCCTGCGGCCTCAGGGTCGTCAGTGCGATCGCCAGACCCCTCGTCAGCTGCTGCTGCGGCAGCCTTGGCGGCCTCTTCGCTGGCGGGATCATCAGCGCCGACCGCTTCTTCGGTGGCGGCGGCATCATCAACAGCAACCTCAGTCTCCATCGGCTCCGCAGTAGATGGATCTGACGGCCGGAAAAGGAAGAAAATTCAAGCAAATATCCAAAAAAGAAGATCAAAAGAAGAAGAACCCAAGGGAAGTTTCGAAGCAAGAGATTTACCTGCACCAGGCTCGGCAGTTGTGGTCTCCACCACCGGAGGACCGCTGGTGCTGTCCCTTGCTGGAGACTCCTCCCTTGCCGGAGAGCTCCCCCTTGCCGGAGAGCTCTCCCTTGTCGGAGGATCCTCCCTTGCCGGAGAACGCTCCCTTGGCGGTGTAGTTGAAGCAGATGGCAAGTCAGGGGCGGTCTCGGGGTGCTCCTGGTGGGGCTGCTCTGCTCCTACACAAACCAACAGTCAGATATCAGCAAACAAAGAGTATCCATGCGCGCCTAACAGCGGGAAGCAAACCATATACTTACGCTGGGGGCTGCGCTGGGGGCTGCTCTAAAGAGTAGCTGCCGGGCCCGACAAGTTTGTCTCGGGCGCACCCCCTGCTGACACGGTGGGATCATCCTCGATGACAATCACCGGGACCTTGGCTCTCTTTGCCGCTCTCTGGGCCAGAGTCCTAAAAAAGGAATAAGTTCAGAGTAAAGAAAATGAGATACAAGACAAGACAGCAAGTATTGAAGACATACAAGTACAACAAGAGTCTTACTCTTCTTCTTCCTCGTCGGAGCTGAGCGCGGAGAAGTCAAAGCCTGGCCCACCTCCGGCGCGAGGAGGCGGAGGAGTAGGATCCCTTGGCCGCTTGGCGGGAGCTGGAGCGGCGGACCGGGAGGACCCCGCTGCAGTTGCCGCTGCAGCGTGAGGTGCTTCCGTGGCAACAGAACTTGCCGCGGCGGAGCGTGTCGTGCGGCGCGGCGGGGGTTGACTCGTCCGCCGCTCCGCTACGTCCCCGGCCTTGCGAAGACGCCTTCTTGGTGGGGCCGGGGGCTCTGCTTGTGGAGCCGGGGGCTCTGCTTGCGGCAAGCTGCCCGAAGACGAAGAGGAAGAGGAGCCGATCTCCAATGAGCCGCTCGTATCCTCGGTGGGCCCGCTCGGCCCGACGTCATGCCCGGCGGACCTCTCCT
Organism: Aegilops umbellulata; assembly: GCA_032464435.1. Taxonomy (NCBI): domain Eukaryota; kingdom Viridiplantae; phylum Streptophyta; class Magnoliopsida; order Poales; family Poaceae; genus Aegilops; species Aegilops umbellulata. The sequence goes on along the minus strand of CP136056.1, from coordinate 211,610,754 downwards.
CGCCGGCAAGATCCTATCGCTCAGCAAGGCTTGCCGCCTCTGCTGCCTCTGCCTCCTCCACGGTGAACCCAAACTCGCCCGCAGCTGCAGCTGCCGCCGCCTCTTCCAGCCTGGTGGCGATGCGCTTGAGCTCCTCGTCGGTGGTGTCCCTGGTGAGGCCCCTCTGCTCATCGGCGTCGATCGGCACTTCTACCAAGCCATCGAAAACTGCCATGGTCAGGACAACATTGGGGGTGAAGTCAAGGAGGCGGAGCCCGTAGGTGTTCATGACGTCACAGAAGAATTCAGAAAAGGGCAGGCAGAGCCCGCAGTAGAAGAACAAGGCGAAGAAAGGGTACCCAGTGGGAGCCTTTTTCCAAGCAGCGACTGGGAGTACCTTCGTGCGCGGATGCGCTCGCGTCCCCGTCGACCAGAAGAGGTAGTAGTACTCCTTCAGCTCTTCCGCGGCAAGCCTAGGAGGGAAGATTGCCCGCTCCTTTCGCAGCGCCGCGAGCCGCTGCGCCTCGGCCGACTTCACCTTCACGGCTTTCGGAGCCATGGCGGGAGTGGTGAGGGAGGACGACGGCGTTGGTGGTGCTGGTGGCGATGGGAGCGGGGCGCTGCTCTCTTTCAGCTTTGGGAAGAAGGGGAGTGGCGAAGATTCTCGGGGAAGGAATAGCAACGGGCAGATGGGCGAACTGCCCCTGTTTCCCCTGCTTATAAGGAGGAAGGGAGCGGACGTTCTGCCTTTCCGAATGAAGAAACCACCCACGACCTCTCCCACGACGCCGCAATCGACGCGTGTCGTTCGGGGAGGGCGCGGTGGATACGGAGTAAGATACGGCGTGATCCAGGCCGCGCGTGCCCGTGCCCTGTTTTGGGCCTGGCCCAACAGCGCTCGGCACCGTGTATGGCCCAGGCCCGGGGGCTCCTGTCGGTGTACTAGAGTAGGGGTACCCTAGTATCCCGAACTTGTGCACGGGCAGTCGCAGCGTCCCGCGGCAAGGCTTGCCGGGTGACCGCCAATATCCTCTGTGGTTCCTTTGGAGCCATTCAAGAACGAAGTATTCAAGCCAAGGAGACAAGGCCCCGGCAAGAGGAGCTTGCCGGGAAGGCCACTCAAGGCACAAGACCTCGGCAAGAGGAGCTTGTCGGGAAGGCCAACCAAGGCATCTCAAGGAACTTGCTGCGACGCGCCACGCGTCCCGGCAAGACCCGGCGAGCGACAAGCTCCCGGACGCGGCAAGACAACGGCCGCGGCAAGGCGTTTGCCGCGGCTAGCAACCACTCTGTACCCGCGCTCCAGCACACCCACCAACGTGTCGCTCTGAGACCCTTCCAGGCGTACGTGGCGGGAGGCTGTGCAGCCAGGGGTGCACTGTGGCAAGCGGCGCCTGACAAGATCGCCATCGTGGCGAGCGGTGGCGTCCCTGACGGTCCCTTTTCTGCATTGTTTGGGTGACGTAGATAGGCATTTAATGCCCTTGTCCCCTGCCGTCAGGGTTAGGTATGATACACTGTGTAGGTAGCTATACCTACCGCAGCACCCTTTCCATTTTTGCCCTTGCCTATGTTGCCACCTGTCGGTGACCCCTTGAGCATATAAAAGGAGGCCCATGCACAACGTAGAGGGAGAGGACAGTAGAACACTCACGCTCGGTCTCGTTAGCTGCTGGTGCGTACTGTAGCACTCAGCGCTCCCGAGCAAGAACTCAATACAAACCACAAAGTAGCAGTAGGAGTATTATCTCTCCGGAGAGCTCCGAAGCTGGGTAAACTGCTCGTGTGCTCCGCCTCGATCCGCTCTTCGTGCGGCCTCTGCCCCCCGCCGAACCGAAAGGGGCTCCGTCCCCATAGGTGCTCGCGGATCAGTTTCCCCGACACATAGGTTCGCCTAGTGGCTTCTCTCAAGAGCATAAGTATTCTACGGTGGGTGAACAAATTACTGTTGAGCAATTGACAGAATTGAGCATAGTTATGAGAATATATAGGTATGATCATGTATATAGGCATCACGTCCGAGACAAGTAGACCGACTCCTGCCTGCATCTACTACTATTACTCCACTCATCGACCGCTATCCAGCATGCATCTAGAGTATTAAGTTAAAAACAGAGTAACGCCTTAAGCAAGATGACATGATGTAGAGGGATAGTTTCATGCAATATGATAAAACCCCATCTTGTTATCCTCGATGGCAACAATACAATACGTGCCTTGCTGCCCCTTTTGTCACTGGGAAAGGACACCGCAAGATTGAACCCAAAGCTAAGCACTTCTCCCATGGCAAGAAAAACCAATCTAGTAGGCCAAACCAAACTGATAATTTGAAGAGACTTGCAAAGATAACCAATCATACATAAAAGAATTCAGAGAAGATTCAATTATTATTCATAGATAGACTTGATCATAAACCCACAATTCATCGGTCTCAACAAAAACACCACAACAAGAAGATTACATCGAATAGATCTCCACGAGAGAGGGGGAGAACATTGTATTGAGATCCAAAAAGAGAGAAGAAGCCATTTAGCTACGAACTATGGACCCATAGGTCTGAGGTGAACTACTCACACTTCATCAGAGGGGCTAGGATGATGTAGAAGCCCTCCGTGATGATGGCCCTCTCCAGCGGAGCTCCGGAACAGGCCCCAAGATGGGATCTCGTGGGTGCATAAGGTTGCAGCGGTGGAATTAGGTTTTTGGCTCCGTCTCTGATCGTTTGGGGGTACCTAGGTATATATAGGAGGAAGGAGTACGTCGGTGGAGCAACAGGGGGCCCACGAGGCAGGGGCGCGCCCTAGGAGGGTGGGCGCACCCCCACCCTCGTGACCGCCTCTTTTGTTCCTTGGAGTAGGGTCCAAGTCTCATGGATCACGTTCGGTGAGAAAATCACGTTCCCGAAGGTTTCATTCCGTTTGGACTTCATTTGATATTCTGTTTCTCCGAAACACTTAAATAGGCAAAAAACAACAATTCTGGGCTGGGCCTCCGGTTAATAGGTTAGTACCAAAAATAATATAAAAGTGGAAAATAAAGCCCAATATAGTCCAAAACAGTAGATAATATAGCATGGAGCAATCAAAAATTATAGATACGTTGGAGACGTATCACTGAAGGAAATATGCCCTAGAGGCAATAATAAAGTTATTATTTATTTCCTTACATATCATGACAAATGTTTATTATTCATGCTAGAATTGTATTAACTGGAAACATAATACATGTGTGGATACATAGACAAACAGAGTGTCACTAGTATGCCTCTACTTGACTAGCTTGTTAATCAAAGATGGTTAAGTTTCCTAACCATGGACAAAGGAGTTGTCATTTGATTAACAAGGTCACATCATTAGTTGAATGATTTGATTGACATGACCCATTCCATTAGCATAGCACCCGATCGTTTAGTATGTTGCTGTTGCTTTTATCCATGACTTATACATGTTCCTTTGACTATGAGATTATGCAACTCCCGTTTGCCGAAGGAACACTTTGGGTGCTACCAAACGTCACAACATAACTGGGTGATTATAAAGGAGTACTACAGGTGTCACCAAAGGTAGATGTTGGGTTGGCGTATTTCGAGATTAGGATTTGTCACTCCAATTGTGGGAGAGGTATCTCTGGGCCCTCTAGGTAATGCACATCACTTAAGCCTTGCAAGCATTGCAACTAATGAGTTAGTTGCGGGATGATGTATTACGGAACGAGTAAAGAGACTTGCCGGTAACGAGATTGAACTAGGTATTGGATACCGACGATCGAATCTCGGGCAAGTAACATACCGATGGACAAAGGGAACAACGTATGTTGTTATGCGGTCTGACCGATAAAGATCTTCGTAGAATATGTAGGAGCCAATATGGGCATCCAGGTCCCGCTATTGGTTATTGACCGAAGATGTGTCTCGGTCATGTCTACATTGTTCTCGAACTGTAGGGTCCGCACGCTTAAGGTTACGATGACAGTTATTATGAGTTTATGAGTTTTGATGTACTGAAGGAGTTCGGAGTCCCGAATGAGATCGGGGACATGACGAGGAGTCTCGAAATGGTCGAGACATAAAGATCGATATATTGGACGACTATATTCGGACATCGGAAAGGTTCTGAGTGATTCGGGTATTTTCGGGAGTACCGGGTAGTTACGGGAGAAGCAATGGGCCTTGATGGGCTTTAGTGGGAAGAGAAGAAAGGGCCAAGGGGCTGCTGCGCCCCCCCTTCCCTCTGGTCCGAATTGGACTAGGGAAAAGGGGGCCGGCCACCTTTCCTTCTCCTCCACTTCCTTCTCCCTTCCTCCCCTCTTGATGGACTCCTACTAGGACTTGGAGTCCTAGTAGGACTCCCATCTTGGCCGCACCAATTGGCTTGGCCGGCCTCCTCCTCCTCCATCCTTTATATACTGAGGCAAGGGGCACCCCTTGGACACACAATTGATCAACGTGATCGTTCCTTAGCCGTGTGCGGTGCCCCCCTCCACCATATTCCACCTCGGTCATATCGTTGTAGTGCTTAGGCGAAGCCCTGCACCGGTAGTACATCAAGATCGTCACCACGCCGTCGTGCTGATGGAACTCCTCCCCGAAGCTTTGCCGGATCGGAGCCTGGGGATCGTCATCGAGCTGAACGTGTGCCAAGAACTCGGAGGTGCCGGAGTAACGGTACTTGGATCGGTCGGATCGTGAAGACGTACGACTAAATCAACCGCGTTGATATAACGCTTCCGCTTTCGGTCTACGAGGGTACGTAGACAATACTCTCCCCTCTCATTGCTATGCATCACCATGATCTTACGTGTGCGTAGGAATTTTTTTGAAATTACTACGTTCCCCAACAGTGGTATCAGAGCCTAGGTTTTTATGGTTTGATGTTATTTGCACGAGTAGAACACAAGTGAGTTGTGGACGATACAAGTCATACTGCCTACCAGCATGTCATACTTTGGTTCAGCGGTATTGTTGGATGAGACGACCCGGACCAACCTTACGCGTACGCTTACGCGAGACCGGTTCCCTCGATGTGCTTTGCACACAGATGGCTTGCGGGAGACTGTCTCACCAACTTTAGTTGAACCAAGTGTGGCTACGCCCGGTCCTTGAGAAGGTTAAAACGGAGTCTATTTGACAAACTATCATTGTGGTTTTGATGCGTAGGTAAGATGAGTTCTTGCTTAAGCCCGTAGCAGCCACGTAAAACTTGCAACAAACAAAGTAGAGGACGTCTAACTTGTTTTTGCAGGGCATGTTGTGATGTGATATGGTCAAGACATGATGCTATATTTTATTGTATGAGATGATCATGTTTTGTAACCGAGTTATCGGCAACCTGCAGGAGCCGTATGGTTGTCGCTTTATTGTATGCAATGCAATCGCCCTGTAATGCTTTACTTTATCACTAAGCGGTAGCGATAGTCGTAGAAGCATAAGATTGGCGAGACGACAACGATGCTACGATGGAGATCAAGGTGTCGCGCCGGTGACGATGGTGATCATGATGGTGCTGCAGAGATGGAGATCACGAAGCACAAGATGATGATGACCATATCATATCACTTATATTGATTGCATGTGATGTTTATCTTTTATGCATCTTATCTTGCTTTGATTGACGGTAGCATTATAAGATGATCTCTTACTAAATTATCATAGTAATAGTGTTCTCCCTGAGTATGCACCATTGCGAAAGTTCTTCGTGCTGAGACACCACGTGATGATCGGGTGTGATTGGCTCTACGTTCAAATACAACGGGTGCAAAACAGTTGCACACGCGGAATACTCAGGTTTAACTTGACGAGCCTAGCATATAACAGATATGGCCTCGGAACACGGAGACCGAAAGGTCGAGCGTGAATCATATAGTAGATATGATCAACATAGTGATGTTCACCATTGAAACTACTCCATCTCACGTGATGATCGGACATGGTTTAGTTGATTTGGATCACGTGATCACTTAGAGGATTAGAGAGATGTCTATCTAAGTGGGAGTTCTTAAGTAATATGATTAATTGAACTTTAATTTATCATGAACTTAGTCCTGGTAGTATTAGCATATCTATGTTGTAGATCAATAGCTCGCGTTGTTGCTTCCCTGCGTTAATTTTGATATGTTCCTAGAGAAAATTGTGTTGAAAGATATTAGTAGCAATGATGCGGATTGGATCCGTGATCTGAGGTTTATCCTCATTGCTGCACAGAAGAATTATGTCCTTGATGCACTGCTAGGTGACAGACCTATTGCAGGAGCAGATGCAGACGTTATGAACGTTTGGCTAGCTCAATATGATGACTACTTGATAGTTTAAGTGCACCATGCTTGACAGCTTAGAATCGGGACTTCAAAGACGTTTTGAATGTTATGGACCATATGAGATGTTCCAGGAGTTGAAGTTAATATTTCAAGAAATACCCGAGTTGAGAGATATGAAGTCTCCGACAAGTTCTATAGCTAAAAGATGGAGGAGAATCGCTCAACTAGTGAGCATGTGCTCAGATAGTCTGAGTACTACAATCGCTTGAATCAAGTGGGAGTTAATCTTCCAGATAAAATAGTGATTGACAGAATTCTCTAGTCACCATCACCAAGTTAGTAGAACTTTGTGATGAACTATAATATGCAAGGGATGACGAAAGTAATTCCCAAGCTCTTCGTGATGCTGAAATCGACGAAGGTAGAAATCAAGAAAAACATCAAGTGTTGATGGTTAACAAGACCACTAGTTTCAAGAAAAGGGTAAAGGGATAGAAGGGAACTTCAAGAAGAACGGCAAGCAAATTGCTGCTCAAGTGAAGAAGCCCGAGTCTGGACCTAAGCCTAAGACTAAGTGCTTATACTGCAAAGGGACTGGTCACTAGAAGCGGAACTACCCCAAGTGATTGGCGGATAAGAAGGATGGCAAAGCGAACATAAGTATATTTGATATACATGTTATTGATGTGTACTTTACTAGTGTTCATAGCAACCCCTCAGTATTTGGTACTAGTTCAGTTGCTAAGATTAGTAACTCGAAACGGGAGTTGTAGAATGAACAAAGACTAGTTAAAGGGCAAGGTGACGATGTGTGTTGGAAGTGGTTCCAAGATTGATATGATCATCATCGCACACTCCCTATACTTTCGGGATTAGTGTTGAAACTAAATAAGTGTTATTTGGTGTTTGCGTTGACCATGAATATGATTTGATCATGTTAATTGCAATACGGTTATTCATTTAAGTTAGAGAACAATTGTTGTTCTGTTTACATGAATAAAACCTTCTATGGTCATACACACCAACGAAAATGGTTTGTTGGATCTCGATCGTAGTGATACACATATTCATAATATTGAAACCAAAAGATGCAAAGTTAATAATGATAGTGCAACTTATTTGTGGCACTGCCGTTTAAGTCATATTGGTGTAAAGGGCATGAAGAAACTCCATGCTGATGGATTTTTGGAATCACTTGATGCTTGCGAACCATGCCTCTTGGGCAAGATGACTAAAATGCCGTTCTTCGGAACAATGAAGCAAGCAACAGATTTGTTGGAAATCATACATACTGATGTATGTGGTCCGATGAATATTAAGGCTCGCGACAAGTATCATTATTTTCTGACCTTCACAAATGATTTGAGCAGATATGGGTATATCTACTTGATGAAACATAGGTCTAAAACATTTGAAAAGTTCAAAGAATTTTAGAGTGAAGTGGAAAATCATCGTGACAAGAAAATAAGGTTTCTACGATCTGATCGCGGAGACAAATATTTGAGTTACGAGTTTGGTCTTCAATTAAAACAATGTGGAATAGTTTCACAAATTCATGCCACCTGGAACACCACAGCATAATGGTGTGTCCGAACGTCATAACCGTACTTTATTGGATATAGTACAATCTATGATGTTTCTTACCGATTTACCAATATCGTTTTGGGATTATGCATTAAAGACAGCTGCATTCACGTTATAAAAGGGGCACCATCTAAGTCCGTTGAGACGACACAATCTGAACTGTGGTTTGGCAAGAAACCAAAGTTGTCGTGTCTTAAAGTTTGGGGCTGCGATGCTTATGTGAAAAAGCTTCAACCTGATAAGCTCGAACCCAAATTGGAGAAATGTGTCTTCATAGGATACCCAAAGGAAACAGTTGGGTACACCTTCTATCACAGATCCGAAGGCAAGACATTTGTTGCTAAAAATGGATCCTTTCTAGAGAAGGAGTTTCTCTCGAAAGAAGTGAGTGGGAGGAAAGTAGAACTTGACGAGGTAACTGTACCTCCTCCCTTATTGGAAAGTAGTACATCACAGAAACCGGTTTCTGTGACACCTACACCAATTAGTGAGGAAACTAATGATGATGATCATGAAACTTCAGATCAAGTTACTACCGAATCTCATAGATCAACCAGAGTGAGATCCGCACCAGAGTGGTACGGCAGTCCTATTCTGGAAATCATGCTACTAGATCATGACGAACCTACGAACTATGAAGAAGCGATGGTGAGCCCAGATTCCGCAAAATGGCTGGAAGCCATGAAATCTGAGATGGGATCCATGTATGAAAACAAAGTGTGGACTTTGGTTGACTTGCCCGAGGGTCGGCAAGCAATAGAGAACAAGTGGATCTTCAAGAGGAAGACGGACGCTGATAGTAGTGTTACTATCTACAAAGCTAGAATTGTCGCAAAAAGGTTTTCGACAAGTTCAAGGTGTTGACTACGATGAGAGTTTCTTACTCGTATCTATGCTTAAGTCTGTCCGAATCATGTTAGCAATTGCCGCATTTTATGAAATCTAGCAAATGGATAAACAAAACTGCATTCCTTAATGGATTTATTAAAGAAAAGTTGTATACGATGCAACTAGAAGGTTTTGTCGATCCTAAAGGTGTTAACAAAATATGCAAGCTCCAGCGATCCATCTATGGATTGGTGCAAGCATCTCAGAGTTGGAATACACGCTTTGATAAGTTGATCAAAGCATATAGTTTTATACAGACTTAAGGTGAAGCCTGTATTTACAAGAAAGTGAGTGGGAGCACTACAGCATTTCTGATAAGTATATGTGAATGACATATTGTTGATCAGAAATAATGTAGAATTATTCTGCAAAGCATAAAGGAGTGTTTGAAAGGAGTTTTTCAAAGAAAGACCTCGGTGAAGCTGCTGACATATTGAGCATTAAGATCTATAGAGATAGATCAAGACGCTTGATAAGTTTTTTCAATGAGTACATACCTTGACAAGATTTTGAAGTAGTTCAAAATGGAACAGTCAAAGAAAGAGTTCTTGCCTGTTTAACAAGGTGTGAAATTGAGTAAGACTCAAAACCCGACCACGGCAGAAGATAGAAAGAGAGTGAAAGTCATTCCCTATGCCTCAGCCATAGGTTCTATAAAGTATGCCATGCTGTGTACCAGATCTATTACATACCCTACCACTGAGTTTGGCAAAGGAGTACAATAGTGATCTAGGAGTAGATCACTGGACATCGGTCAAAATTATCCTTAGTGGAATAAGGATATGTTTCTCGATTATGGAAGTGAAAAAAGGTTCGTCGTAAAGGGTTACGTCGATGCAAGTTTTGACACCGATCTGGATGACTCTAAGTCTCGATCTAGATACATATTGAAAGTGGGAGCAATTAGCTAGAGTAGCTCCGTGCAGAGCATTGTAGACATAGAAAATTGCAAAATACATAACGGATCTGAATGTGGCAGACCCGTTGACTAAACTTCTCTCACAAGCAAAACATGATCACACCGTAGTACTCTTTGGGTGTTAATCACATAGCGATGTGAACTAGATTACTGAATCTAGCAAACCCTTTGAGTGTTGGTCACATGGCGATGTGAGCTATGGGTGTTAATCACATGATGATGTGAACTAGCGAGTTAATCACATGGTGATGTGAGTTAATCACATGGTGATGTGACCTAGATTATTGACTCTAGTGCAAGTGGGAGACTGAAGGAAATATGCCCTAGAGGCAATAATAAAGTTATTATTTATTTCCTTACATATCATGATAAATGTTTATTATTCATGCTAGAATTGTATTAACTGGAAACATAATACATGTGTGGATACATAGACAAACAGAGTGTCACTAGTATGCCTCTACTTGACTAGCTTGTTAATCAAAGATGGTTAAGTTTCCTAACCATGGACAAAGGAGTTGTCATTTGATTAACAAGGTCACATCATTAGTTGAATGATCTGATTGACATGACCCATTCCATTAGCATAGCACCCGATCGTTTAGTATGTTGCTGTTGCTTTTTTCCATGACTTATACATGTTCCTTTGACTATGAGATTATGCAACTCCCGTTTGCCGGAGGAACACTTTGGGTGCTACCAAACGTCACAACGTAACTGGGTGATTATAAAGGAGTACTACAGGTGTCACCAAAGGTAGATGTTGGGTTGGCGTATTTCGAGATTAGGATTTGTCACTCCAATTGTGGGAGAGGTATCTCTGGGCCCTCTCGGTAATGCACATCACTTAAGCCTTGCAAGCATTGCAACTAATGAGTTAGTTGCGGGATGATGTATTACGGAACGAGTAAAGAGACTAGCCGGTAACGAGATTGAACTAGGTATTGGATACCGAAGATCGAATCTCGGGCAAGTAACATACCGATGGACAAAGGGAACAACGTATGTTGTTATGCGGTCTGACCGATAAAGATCTTCGTAGAATATGTAGGAGCCAATATGGGCATCCAGGTCCCGCTATTGGTTATTGACCGGAGATGTGTCTCGGTCATGTCTACATTGTTCTCGAACCGTAGGGTCCGCACGCTTAAGGTTACGATGACAGTTATTATGAGTTTATGAGTTTTGATGTACCGAAGGAGTTCGGAGTCCCGGATGAGATCGGGGACATGATGAGGAGTCTCGAAATGGTCGAGACATAAAGATCGATATATTGGACGACTATATTCGGACATCGGAAAGGTTCTGAGTGATTCGGGTATTTTCGGGAGTACCGGGTAGTTACGGGAGAAGCAATGGGCCTTGATGGGCTTTAGTGGGAAGAGAAGAAAGGGCCAAGGGGCTGCTGCGCCCCCCTTCCCTCTGGTCCGAATTGGACTAGGGAAAAGGGGGCCGGCCACCTTTCCTTCTCCTCCACTTCCTTCTCCCTTCCTCCCCTCTTGATGGACTCCTACTAGGACTTGGAGTCCTAGTAGGACTCCCATCTTGGCCACACCAATTGGCTTGGCCGGCCTCCTCCTCCTCCATCCTTTATATACTGAGGCAAGGGGCACCCCTTGGACACACAATTGATCAACGTGATCGTTCCTTAGCCGTGTGCGGTGCCCCCCTCCACCATATTCCACCTCGGTCATATCGTTGTAGTGCTTAGGCGAAGCCCTGCGCCGGTAGTACATCAAGATCGTCACCACGCCATCGTGCTGACGGAACTCCTCCCCAAAGCTTTGTTGGATCGGAGCCCGGGGATCGTCATCGAGCTGAGCGTGTGCCAAGAACTCGGAGGTGCCGGAGTAACGGTACTTGGATCGGTCGGATCGTGAAGACGTACGACTACATCAACCGCGTTGATATAACGCTTCCGCTTTCGGTCTACGAGGGTACGTAGACAATACTCTCCCCTCTCGTTGCTATGCATCACCATGATCTTACGTGTGCGTAGGAATTTTTTTGAAATTACTACGTTCCCCAACAATCAGTGCTATGTCTGTCATAATTTCTTGATAAAGGGTGTATGGAATAGCACTCACACTAGCACCCATGTCACATAAACCATGATAACAGTGATCTCCTATTTTAACTAAGATGATAGGCATGCCAACAACAGGTCTATGTTTATCCTTTTTATCAGGTTTGACAATTCTAGCAGCTTCTTCACAGAAGTAAATAACATGCCCATCTATATCTTCTTCTAAGAGATCTTTAACCATAGCAATGCTATGTTCTACTTTAATTTTTTCATCAGGTTTAGGTATTCTAATATAGCTTTTGTTAACCACAGTTGAAACTTTATCATGTTCCTTTATCCTAACAGGGAAAGCTGGTTTCTCAATATAAGCAGAAGGAACAACTGGATCAACATTATAAAGTACAATTTCTTCTTTAACTGGTACCGGTTCTTTATTTACTTCTTTAATATTTAAACCTCTTCTCTTTAGGGAGTTCAACATGAGTAGCAAATGATTCACAAAAGGAGGCTACTATCTCAGAGTCAATTCAATATTTAGTGCTAAACTTTTGAAAAACATCGGTATCCATAAAAGATTTAACACAATCATATTTAGTTTTAATACTTGACTCTTTACCTTCATCGAGTTCCCCATCTTCAGAGTTGGATTTAATTCTTTCCAAAAGATCCCACCATAATTCATAGTCTTCTTCCTAGTAGAACCAACACAAGATGTGTCAAGCATGGTTTGATCATTATGAGAAAGCCGAGCATAAAAATTCTGGATAATAATTTCTCTTGAGAGCTCATGATTGGGGCATGAATATAACATTGAATTAAGCCTCCCCCAAGCTAGAGAGATATTTTCTCCTTCACGAGGCCAAAAATTATATATATAATTCCGATCACGATGAACTAGATGCATATGATAATTTTTTTTGGTGGAACTCCAATTTCAATCGATTCCAATTCCATGATCCAATATCATCGCATAGCCTATACCATGACAATGCTTTTACCCTCAAAGATAAAGGGAAAACCTTTTTCATAACTTGACCCCTCGGTAAACCTGCAAGCTTAAACAATCCACAAAATTGTTCTACATATATCAAGTGCATATCAGGATGTTCGGTTCCATCTCCTACATAAGGATTAGCTAGCAGATGTTCTATCATAACCGAAGGAATTTCATATTCAATATTTTCAGTTGGTCCAGTAGAGGGGTAGCTAATTGTGGTTCTGGATGAGGTGAAGATACCCCAAAGAAACCCCTCAGAGGATTGTTTTCCATAATAACAAGTAACAATAAATTTCAGCACACTATATAAATGTTTCTTACCAAATTCCACTTACCAAAGGCGCTTCATTCCCCGGCAACGGCGCTAGAAAATAGCCTTGATGACCCACAAGTATAGGGGATCTACTGTAGCTCTTTTCGATAAGTAAGAGTGTGGAACCCAACGAGGAGCAAAAGGAAATGAAAAGTACTTTTCAGTAAGGCAGTGTCTGCAAGTGCTGAAATTGGAAGTAGCGGAGTAGTTTGATAGCAAGATAATTTGTAACGAGCAAGTAACGATAGTAGTAAAAAAAGTGCAGCAAGGTATCCCAATCCTTTTGAGGCAAAGGACAGGCCAAAACGTTCTCTTATGATAAGCATAGCGTTCTTGAGGATACACGGGAATTTCATCTAGTCACTTCCATCATGTTGGTTCGATTTGTGTTCGCTACTTTGATAATTTGATATGTGGGTGGACCGGTGGTTAGGTGCTGTTCTTACTTGAACAAACCTTCTACTTATGATTAACCCTCCCGCAAGCATCCACAACTACGAGAAAAGTATTAAGAGTAAATTCTAACCGTAGCATTAAACTTTTGGATCCAATCAGTCCCTTACGAAATAGCGCATAAACTGGTTTTTAAGTTTCTGTCACTCTCGCAACCCACCATCTAATTGATACTCCACAATGTATTCCCTTAGGCCCAAATATGGTGAAGTGTCATGTAGTCAACGTTCACATGACACCACTAAGGGAATCACAACATACATACTATCAAAATATCAAACACATATCAAGTTCACATGATTACTTGCAATATGATTTCTCCCATGACCTCAAGAACAAAAGTAACTACTCACAAATGATAAACATGCTAATGATCAGAGGAGTATTAAATAGCATATTGGATCTGAACATATAATCTTCCACCAAATAAACCATATAGTAATCAACTACAAGATGTAATCAACACTACTAGTCACCCACAAGCACCAATCTATAGTTCCGGTAACAAGATTGAACACAAGAGATGAACTAGGGTTTGAGATGAGATGGTGCTGTTGAACATGTTGATGGAGATTGCCCTCCCCAAGATGGGATAGTTGTAGGTGATGATGAGGACAATGATTTCCCCCTCCGGGAGGGAAGTTCCCCCGGCGGAATCGCTCCACCGGAGGAAAAAAGTGCTCCTGCCCAAGTTCCACCTCGAGGCGGCGGCGCTTCGTCCTGAAAGTCCTCTTCCTATTTTTTCTAGGTCAAAATGACCTATATACCAGAAGATGGGCACCGGAGGTGGGGTCGAGGAGGCCACAACCCACCAGGGGGCGCCTGGGGGCCCTGGCGCGCCCAGGTGGGTTGTGCCCACCTGGTGGCCCCCTCTGGTAGTTATTTGCTCCAGTATTTCTTATATATTCCATAAAAATCCCCGTGAAGTTTCAGCTCATTTGGAGTTGTGCAGAATAGGTAGCCTGACGTAGCTTTTTCAGGTCCAGATTTCCAGCTGCTAGAATTCTCCCTCTTGGTGTGTACCTTGTAAATCATGAGAGAAAAGGCATTAGAATTACTCCAAAAAGCATTATTGTGGGTAAAACATAATAAATAATAGTAAGAAAACATGATGCAAAATGGACGTATCAGGCACGTTGCGCCTCAAGTGCTTGAGCTTCTTCGGTAGTTGTTCTTGGCGTTGCGCCTCGGCATCTTGCTCCTCTTGATGTTGGTGCGCTCGTTCTTCCTCTTGTTGGCGTAGACATTGTCGTTCTTGTGCTTGCGCAAGGGTAGCTTGGTTTTGGCGATGCCGATGTGCTTGCTTGTCAAATTTCTGTTGGGGAGGATTGCCGTGTAGAGGATTGTGGTTTGCATGATGGTCTTGCCGTGCGGCTCGTCGATGAGTGTTTGATGTTGGAGTACTTGAGCCGGAGATGGGGTCGTCGGAGTGTTGACTCGAGCAGCTCCGTCTTGAGTAGGACGAAGAGGTAGAAGAACGGTTGACCAGTAAGGCATGAAGCTCATCCATTCTCGTGTTGCTTTCTTGTTTTTGTTCGTCGAGCTTGTTGTCAAAGTAGTCTCTTATACGTTGCTCGGAGAGTCGCAAGTCGGTGGTGAGATGGTCGATGCGGTCGCTCATTGCTTGTTGTTCTTGATGCAAAGCTCGTTGTGCACCGAAGAGATGGTTCATGGTGACATAGGAAGTCATGTCGTCGTCTTGCTCGATGAAGAGTGGGTTGGTAGAAGTACTTGGCCTATCCATCATTTCAAGCAAATATGTGAGTGGGAGAAAGAGAAGAACTTATACCAAATGTACCTTGACCGATGTTGAAGATGGATCAATGATCACTCAAATGTGGAACAAGGAAATAGCACAGTTGGTACCAATTCTTGTCAGTTCACACACCTGCTCAAGTAAAAGCTTATTGTGGAGCTCGGTTAGGATGGTGGCACAAAATTTGATGCAATTGTTAGTGAGCCTCAATAATGTTGGAAAAGATTCAAAAATTTGCAAATGCAACAAGTAGACCAATAGTAAGATATGATACACGGAAACACACACGCAAATAGATAAGTGGGGCCGTGCAACCAAGGAATGAGCCAAAATGTGGAATCCATAAAAATGCTCTTGTTGCACAACACTAGAGAGACGCTAGCACGATTGCACAATAGGCGGATACGAAACTTGTGCACAACCTACTAAGCAAAATATGCAACGACTTCTATCCCAAGTATGCTATATGTATGGTATTTCAATGATATGACCCAAAATGACCGAGTATGACAATCTTAATGGCATATGATGCTATGGTTATTGCTTAAAAGCTCTTTTCTTATCTCTCCCTTGTTGCTTAAAAGCTTGGTTGGCTCTTTCTCTTTTGAACTCTGTTCACATGCAAAACTTCACGAACCAAGGTAGCATTCGTGTATGCTATGACAACCTTGTGATACAATAGATGATACCAAGATATGCACCATGATGATATGGTATGTATGCTATGGGAATCTATGATCACTAATGTGCACAAGTAACGTTGCCGGCAATACTCAAAGGCTAGTCTCGATGGGTAAGTTACGCAAAATGGGCTATGGGGTTATCAATGCAATGGCAAGAATGTACAACGATGGGATATCACGATACCAAGATGATATTGATTACCGTCGAGTCCATGGCGAAGATGAGTGGCGGTGATCGACGATGTTGAACCGTTCCTAGTTAGCCGAAACACCCTATGAAACAATGAACCACAACTGAAATTCTCAAAACCAAATGTGTCAAAATTTGTCACAGTGTGAAGCGAGTAAGCAAAGGTGGATGCAGAAAGCGACAGGCTGTCGGAGTGCGAATGCGGAGCTGGTATTGGAGTGCGTATGCAAAAGTGGAGGTGGAAAGGTGGTGGTGGCCGAACTAAATTTTCAGTTTCGCCAGGGATCGTCGGACGTCTGGTGCTGGTCGGCCGACTGATACTCGTCGGACGTCCGGAGATGATCGGGCGTCCAGTGCCTGGGCGATTTCGGGCATGGGATGAACTCGGGTTTTCAGGGTGGAGGTGGCAAAATTGGTCAAATTTGAGCTATTTTGTGGATGGAAATGGTGGAGATGACGTGGGAAAGCTAGATCCACTCGTGGCAAAGCGAATCCATGGATCAAATCCAACAAAACTTCATCACAAAATAAAATTTGGGGCTATTTTTGGTGGGGATTTTCGAAATTGGGGAAGAACACAACAAAATCAAGCTAGAAAACAAGATGTAGGAGCTCCAAACCCATGATCAACGTGGCTCATGATACCAACATGATTTAGGGTGGAAACCCTCAGGTCGATCTTTCATGATCGGAGCGGATCCTACGAAGAACACGAGAGGGGAACAAGGGGAAACACAAGAGAAATCACGCAAACCAACAAGATTCGGTCACACATATGCTAGATTCTCGAGACACAAAGAGATACACGATCCAAATCCAACAAGGACGATACATAGGGTCACTAGTTCTTCTCCGTGAGGAGGTCTTGAGGTCTTCCCGTCAGGGGTCTTGAATTCGCTTGGGGGATCTTCTCCGTAGAGGTCGTGAACTCCGATGGAGAAGTAGCCAGGTGGATGAGCAAAGCTCTATCTCTAAAATGAGCTATCACATCGCTAACCCTAGAAAGTGGGAGGAGGAGGTCTATTTATAGTCTTAGTGGACGAAGGGGTACATGGGCTTCGGCCCAACACGAAATCAGCATGCAGGCGTCGGACGTCCGACCATCATCGGTTGTCCGTAGGCTCGCGAGGGATCGGGTGTTTGGCTCGGGTTGGTCGTCCGATGTTTTGGCTCTGTTGGGGCTCAGTCGGTCGGGGTCGGACGTCCAGTGCGTCGGTCGTCCGGAGGTCTCCATTCTTCCGATGTTTTGGTGATGTGATGATGGCGCCGGACGTCCGGAGGGGGTCGGTCACCCGGGACCTAGAGTGCGTTGGACGTCCATTCAGCATCGGTCGTCCGAGCGCTGGAGCGTCTTCTGGCTGGGACTTGGTTGGCTGGCTGATGCTCCAGGCGTCGGTCGTCTGGTCGGGGTCGGTCGTCCGACGGCTGGGGACTTTCAGGCTGATTTTCTTATCGCTCCTAGTACTTGGTGTCCTCACCGTCTTGTCCGTTGGGTGTAGATGCTCCATGGCCTTCCTCCAAGTACCTGATCACGCATAGTGTTTCCGTTTGAGGTAGTAGCCATGTCTCACATCTAGTAGGTGGTAGTTCGGAGAAGAGCGAGTTCACCTTATCTTCGATAGCCTTTGCTCGAGCTCTTGTAATTGGTCCAAGCGGTGTCGTGGGAGACGTAGGTAGGGTCCTGGGGATGACCTTGGGATGCTCTGCATCAGTTAGTCTCAAGTACAATGTATATGCCATGTCCTATACTTGAGGTCCTCACATGTTCTCAGAATGAGGATCGACTCACATAGGGTCTATCAAATGCTATGCCATGAGTGGGTTGTTATAAAGGTAGCTTTCAGCTGAGTCACGAGACATGCCGTGAGACATGGTTGACCAAGCTAGGATTTCCCCCTCCGATACAGATAGATATTCTTTAGGCCCTCCCGAGTGATCAGATTTGGAAAGCAGGGCCATGCAACTTGGGTTAAGTGTTTACCTGGTTTGGAAATCTATATCACGATTTCGAGAAGAGTGGTCAAGCTACCACAAGGGTGACAAGTACTCTCCTTGAGCTCGACAACATATAACGTGAGGCAAAATGAATTTTGCATATGACACATTGTCGAGGTTCATCAAACGACTTTACGTGCACATGGGAGTTAGCACGTTCTGCTAGGAGCTGCTACCAACTATCAACTCGGTTTGTGTCCATGTGTACATGAACCTATAGGGTCGACACTTAAGGGACTTCAACCCATTTGGATTGGATACGAGTGGAAATTGGGTCTAGACTCCTAGTGGGCCTTAAGTGTAGAGTGATATGTCTCCAACGTATCTATAATTTTTCATTGTTTCATGCTAATATATTATCAATCTTGGATGTTTTATATGCATTTTATGCTATTTTATATCAATTTTTCGGACTAACCTATTAACCCAGTGCCAATTCCTGTTTTTGCTTGTTTTTGGCTTTTCAGAGGATCAATACCAAACAAAATCCAAACACGATGAAAACTTATGGTGCTTCTTTAGAGCAGAAGGGACCCTAGAAGATTCAGGAAGAGGCCAGAAGAGCTACGAGAGAGCCACAACCTCATACGGCATGCCCTAGGGGTAGGGCGTGCCCCCTGAGCTCGTGTGCCTCACACAACTCCATTTGACCATATTCCACCTCTATAAATTCAAAAATATTCCAAAATCAACAGAGAGACACCCGAAACACTTTTTCCGTCGCCACAAGCTTTTGTTCTTCCGCAATCCCATATGGAGCCCTTTTTCGTTACTCTGTCGGAGGGGGAATCGATCACAGAGGGCTTCTACATCATCCTTTCTACCTTTTGATGATGAGTGAGTAGTTTACCACAGACCTACGGGTCCATAGCTAGTAGCTAGATGTCTTCTTCTCTCTCTTTGATCTTCAGTACAATGTTCTCCTCGACCTTCTTGGAGTTCTATTTGATGTAATCTTCTTTTGCGGTGTGTTTGTTTGGATCCGATGAATTGTGGGTTTATGACTAGATTATTCAATGAAGGTAATTGAGTCTTTTTTCTGAACTTGATTATGCATGATTTTTATAGCTTTGTATTTCTATTCGATCTATCTGTTTGGTTTGGCCAACTAGATTGATTTATCTTTAGTGGGAGAGGTGCTTTGTAATGGGTTCAATCTTGCGGTGTCCTCACCCAGTGAAAGAAGGGGTAGTGAGGCACATATTGTATTTTTGCTATTAAGGGTAAAATGATGAGGTTTATTCATATTGATTGAGTTTACTTTGTCTACATCATGTCATCTTGCTTAAGGCGTTACTCTGTTTGTCATGAACTTAATACCATAGATGCATGCTGGATAGCGGTCGATTGGTGGAGTAATAGTAGTATATGCAGGCAAGAGTCGGTTTACTTTTCACGGACGTGATGCCTGTATACATGATCATTGCCATGAATATGTCATAACTATGGACTTTTTATCAATTGCCCAACAGTAATTTGTTTACCCACTGTATGCTATGTGTTCAAGAGAGAAGCCTCTAGTGGAAGCTATGCTGCCCTGGGTCTACTTTTATCATATTTTAAAAACAAAAAATACCTTGCTGCAATTTTATACCTTTTATTTTACTTTACTTTTTTATCTATCTATCACTATCATAATTAATCCTTGCAAATAACGAGTTCAAGGGGATTGACAACCCTCTTGCCCGCGTTTGTGTGTGTAGGTGCTGCCGAAGGGAATTTTCTTGGTTCTCCTATTGGTTCGATAACCTTGGTTCTCACCGAGGGAAATACTTATCTCTACCGTACTGCTTCACCCTCCTCTTCGGGGGAATCCTAACGTAGTTTACAAGTAAGCAGGAAGAATTTCTGGTGCCATTGCGGGGGAGACATCATCAAATTCTTACTAGGTTCCTACATACAAACTATCATCTACTTGCTCTACTTTATGTTAGCCTTTTTATTTGCCTCTCTTTTTCATGTCCCTTCACTTCTCATAAAAATAAGAACACAAAAATATTTTACTTTGTTAGTTTCCTTGCTAGCTTGTCACTATGTCTTAAGAGAACACCAAGTTGTGTGATTTTCCAAATACTATTAACAATGATTTTATTAGTACTCCAATTGCTCCTCCCGCCACTAATGCAGAGTCGTATGATATTAATGTTGCATTGCTAAATCTTGTTATGAGAGAACAATTTTCTGGAAATCCTAATGAAGATGCTGCATCCCATATCAATTCCTTTGTTGAATTGTGTGATATGAAAAACAAAAAAGATGTGGATAATGCTATTATTAAGTTGAAATTATGTCCTTTCTCGCTAAGAGATCGTGCTAAAACTTGGTTTCCATCCTTGCCTCGCAATAGTATTGATTCATGGGATAAGTGTAAGGATGCTTTTATTGCCAAGTATTTTCCTCCCGCTAAGATTATTTCTCTTAGAAATCAAATCGTGAACTTTAAGCAACTTGAGCATGATTAGGATTGTCCCACTCATGGTTTAAGCTTATGGATGATAATACAATTTTTTTATGCGGGACTAAACTTTGTGTCGAGAAATCTTCTAGACTCTGATGCAGGTGGTACTTTTATGTAAATCACATTGGGAGAAGCCATAAAACTCCTTGATAATATACTGAAAAATTATTCTCAATGGCACATTGAACGAGCTCCAGCTGGTAAGAAGGTAAACCCTGTTGAAGAAGTTTCTACTTTGAATGACAAAATTGATGCTCTTAGGCAAATGTTTGCTACTAAAAATGCTCATGTTGATCCTAATGATGTGCCACTATCTACTTTGATTGAGCAAAATAATGATGCTATTGATGTGAATTTTGTCTCTAGAAATAATTTCAACAACAATGCTTATAGAGGTTATTTCAATCCTAGACCGTTTCCCCGTAATTCCTCTAATAATCATGGTAATTCCTATGGTAATTCATATAATAATATGATACCTACTAATCTTGAGAACCAAATTAAAGAATTTATTAGTTCTCAAAAATATTTTCAATGCTACGGTAGAAGTAAAATTACATAAAGTTGATGATATGGCTAGAAACATGTATATAATTGCTCATGATGTGGAAACTCTTAAAATTAAAACTTTGCCAGCTAAGCGTGATATTAATGAGTCAATAAAGTCTATCCAAGTCTCCATTAATGAAAGTAAAGAGAAAACCGCTAGGTTGAGAGCTAAGCTAGAATTCCTAGAAAAAAATATTCTATTCGATTTTTATCGTAATGATGATGAGGATATTAAAATGATTGGTGTCTCACCTATTGAATATTTGTTTAGTAATATAAAACTTGATGAAAAAGGGACTGCAGAGGATTCAACTTTAGCTAGAAGGCGTCCCAATTGTTCGGAGGGTGATGATCTTAATGATAAAAATGATAGAAGTGGGTTTGGAAAGATCAAGACTTTAAATAGCGATGTGCCCACTACTTTGGATTACAAGGACTTTAATTATGATAACTATTCTTTTATTGAGTGTATTTCCTTGTTGCAATCGATGATAAATTCACCAAATGCTTACAAACAAAATAAAGCTTTTACTAACCATATTGTAGAAGCTATGATAAAAGCTCATGAAGAAAAGCTAGAATTGGAGGTTTCTATACCTAGAAAATTGCATGATGAATGGGAACCTACTATTAAAGTAAGGATTAAAGATTATGAATGTAATGTTATGTGGTGCTAGCATTTCTCCTATACCAAAATCTTTCTGTGATGTGCTAGGTCTCATTAATATGGATGAATAGTCCCTTAATTTCCACTTAGTGGATTCAACTATTAAGAAACCATTGGGTAGAATAAATGATGATCTCATGCTTTCTAATAGAAATTATGTTCCCGTGGATTTCATCATGCTTGATATTGAATGCAATCCGTCTTGTCCTATAGTACTTGGTAGGCCTTTCCTACGAACCGTATGTGTTATTATTGACATGAAAGAAGGAAATATAAGGTTCCAATTCCCAGTAAAGAAAGGGATGGAACACTTCCCAAGGAATATAATTAAACCACCATATGAATCTATTATGACGACCATCTATGTAATTAATGCGAAGGATGACAATACTTGAAACAATGCCTTACCCCTAGCTAAGGGTGTAAAACAATAGTGCTTGTTGGGAGGCAACCCAATAGTTATCTTAAAATTTTGCTTCTGTTTTCTGTTTTGGTGTGTTGACACGATTATTTCTACTGTTATGATTGTGTTTTTATGTTTTAATTAGTGTTTGTGCCAAGTAAAGCCTTTGGGATGATTTGGTTGATAGTTGATTTGATTCTGTGAAAAAACAGAAGCTTCTACGCCCAGTACTACCTATAATTCACTGGAACGTGATAAAATTCTAATTTTTTTACACATGATTGATATACAAATTTCCCACATTTTCCTATTTTTTTAGAATTTTGGAGTTAAGGAAGTATAGTTTTTGTTCAGATCATTATAGACTGTTTTGTTTTAGAGAGATGTTGTTTTTATTGCATACTTTACTTGTTTTAATTATGCTATGGATTATATCGGGGGGGGGGGGTGTAAGTAATGGAGAAGTTATAATAATGTAGGAATTATGCAGGAATAAATTATTAATGAATTTATAACAGTACCTAAAGTTTATGATTTGTCTATATACTAATGAATCTCACGAGGTTTCTGTTGAGTTTTGTGTGCTGAAGTTTTCAAGTTTTGGGTGAGATCACGATGGATGAAGGAATAAGGAGCAGAAAGACCCTAAGCTTGGGGATGCCCAAGGCACCCCAAGGTAATATTCAAGGAAGACCCAAGGGTCTAAGCTTGGGGATGCCCGGATGGCATCCCCTCTTTTGTCTACAATCTATCGGTATGTTACTTGGAGCTACATTTTTATTCATCACATGGTATGATTTTTGCTTGGATAGTCTTGTGCCATAGTATTTTTTTCTTTGTTTTCTTTTTAGTTTTCGATAATCATTTTTTGCTGAACACACCTTTTGAGAGGACACACATTTACCGTGGTTTGTTAGAATACTCTATGTGCTTCACTTATATCTTTTGAGCTATGCAATTGCTCTTGTGATTCACTTATACTTGTTAGAGCACGATGGTGGTTATATTTTATAGAAATGATTGCACTCTCATGCTTCACTTAAAATCTTTTTGAGTGTCTATGAATAGGAAGTGGTAATATGCATGTGTTATAAGACTAGTCCAGGAAGGATAGGTATTCAAGGGGGATATAGTAAAAGCTTTCATGTAGATCACTAAATATGAAAGTATGGTTTAATGATATTGATGTAGAAATATTGGTATTAAAGCTTGTTATTAACTTCTCATCGAAGTGTCGGTCATGGCATGGTGGGGAGGTTTGAGCATTTGTATTTCGGAGGTTTGAGGCTTTGTATTTCTGATTTAAATCCTTGAGTGCTGTTATCATCGAATACACCCGATGGTTAACTCCTACCAACCAATTCCCTAGGGGCATGCGAGTAGTGCTTTGCTTCGAGGGCTAATAGGCTTTCACAATAAGTATGTGAGTTCTTTATGACTAATGTGAATCCATGGATTATATACACTCTACCTTTTTGCAATTTTCTAGCCGACTTCGCTGGTGCATCCAAACCCCGTGGTATGATACACTCTATCAAACATAAGCGTTCTTATATCTTCCTAAAAATAGCCACATACCTACATATTATGGCATTTCCATGTCCATTCTGAGATATATTGCCATGCAACTTCCACCATTCCGCTTTCATGACAAACGTGTTCATTGTCATATTGTTTTGCATGGTTGTCGGTGTCAAAACCGGCGGATCTCGGGTAGGGGGTCCCGAACTGTGCGTCAAGGCCGGATGGTAACAGGAGACAAGGGACACGATGTTTACCCAGGTTCGGGCCCTCTCGATGGAGGTAAAACCCTACTCCTGCTTGATTAATATTGATGATATGGGTAGTACAAGAGTAGATCTACCACGAGATCAAGGAGGCTAAACCCTAGAAGCTAGCCTATGGTATGATTGTGTATGATGATGATTCTTGTCCTATGGACTACAACCCTCCGGTTTATATAGACATCGGATAGGGTTAGGGTTACACGGAGTCGGTTACAATAATAGGAGATCTTGAATATCCGCATCGCCTAGCTTGCCTTCCATGCCAAGGAAAGTTCCTTCCGGACACGGGACGAAGTCTTTAATCTTGTATCTTCATAGTCCAGGTGTCCGGCGAAGGTATAGTCCGGCTACCCGAACACCCCCTAATCCAGGACTCCCTTAGTAGCCCCTGAACCAGGCTTCAATGACGACGAGTCCGGAGCGCAGATTGTCTTCGGCATTGCAAGGCGGGTTCCTCCTCCAAGTCCTTCATAGAAGATTGTAATCACCAAAAATAGTGTCCGGCTCTGCAAAATAAGTTGCCACATATTGCCATAGAGAGAATAATATTAACACAAATCAAATCTGCTAACGTATTCTATAGTGCGTCAACACAATACAAATTGTTTTCACTTTTCCACCTCAGCGCGTTTAGCGAGGCGGTTTCCTTGGCACGTCTTGTCAAAGCAGAGATCGCGTGCCCCTTTTTAACGGGATTCTCATCAATACGGATGTGGGTAACCCAACCGCGCCATTTACCACGGCGCTTGGGAGGCAAGCGAGTTTTATTAGGTAGGTGGGGACGCATAACCGCATCCGCCCATATAAGGGGATAAGGATCCACCTTTTCACATACACCTTCTTCCTCCTTTGCCAATCCATCTCTCGCGCACTCAAGCTCCAGCGCCCAAGCCCGCTCTTCCCACCTCAACCTTCTCCAGCAATGTCCGGAGCGGGAGGCAAGTGGATGGTCTCCTCCGTTACGAAGGCTCAAGTAAAAAAGCTAAGGAAAGCCGGATACCTGTCCAAGGACATCCCGCACCGGCTTCCTGAGGAGGGGCAACTTCTCCCCACCCCAAGGCCCCATGAGAGGGTAGTTTTCCTTCCCCACTTCCTCCGCGGACTGGGTTTTCCACTTCACCCATTCGTCCAGGGACTCATGTTCTACTACGGCCTAGATTTCCACGACCTGGCCCCGAACTTCATCCTCAACATCTCGGCGTTTATCGTCGCGTGTGAGGCTTTCCTCCGCGTCCGTCCCCATTTCGGCCTTTGGCTCAAGACTTTCAACGTCAAGCCCAAGGTGGTGCGCGGTAGCCAAGCGGAGTGCGGAGGTGCTATGGCTGGCAAGATAGCCAACATCCTCTGGTTCGAGGGCTCCTTTGTGGAGACCCTAAAGGGGTGGCAAGCCGGGTGGTTTTACATCACCGAGCCCCACGATCCGGAATGGGTCGCAGCCCCCGAATTCAGATCCGGACCCCCACGCGGCTTGTGTCTTGGAAAGAGACGGGCCTGTCGTGGGGCAACGAGGAAGAGGTGACCGGACTGAAGACCTGCATCAAGTCCCTGGTAGACAAGCCAATCCGGCTGGTCAATATAGTCCAGGTCATGCTCGTTCGTCTGATCCTCCCGTGCCAACAACGGGATTTCAATGTGTGGGAGTTCGACCCGGCGCAGCACCGAACCCTTAACAGGCTCTTCGACACGTCGTATGAAGACGTCTAGAAGGTGCTAATCAAAGGCGCCGGAGCCCCCGCATCCGCTTCCGAGGACCGCGGATACAGCATGCAGCGTCACGCTAGCGAGGTAAGCTATCTATGCCTTTGACAGGATTATTAAGCTCTTTTTCATAGATTAACTCTATGCGGGATCTAAACTCCCTTACCTTTGACAGGCTTGGTAGGTGATATCCGGACCAATTAACTGTCCGGCTCCCCTGCCCGAAGACCCAGCCCCAGCTCTCCTGGTGCAGCTGCTGACTCCAGCACCTTACGTGGTGCCGGAGAAGAAGGTCAAGAAGAAGAAGACCACCGGGACTCGAAAGAGTGCCCGTAACTTGGTGGTGTCGGACTCGTCGTCTGACGAGTCCGAGGCGCCCTCCTCTCGTGAAAACGAGGAGGAGGGAGAAGAAAGCTCTCCCCCCCAGTGGGGGGAGAAAAGAAGAAGAAGAAGGCCGCCCCATCGGGGGAGGCCGAGGGGTCTAGGAAGAGGAAGACCCCTCCGCCGGACTACTCCCACGACGCCGCAGAGAGCGGAGAGGAGTGGCCAGACAGGGCCAAGCATCCGGTGAAATCGTAAGTAATCGCATACCAGAGTGACTCATGATATTCCTTTAATGCACAGCTCTCCCTAATGTCAAATGTGATTTATGCAGCCCGCGCCGGGCCGAACTCGATGATTCGTCGAGTGGCTCCCTGGATACGTCGGACGTGAACTCGGTTCCGCCCGCTGTCTCCCCCCGCACTGCCGAGATGCCGAAGTGGCGTCGCGACAAGCTCCGGGGCAGGAGGAGGTGGTCCTGTAGGAGCCGAAAGGTGACCTCCCGGACCCCAGGAATAAAGGGGACAAGACCCCCCAGGGCTCCGAGTCCGGCTTTGTGCCGGACGCCGCGCCGGACTCTTCAACAGTTCCGGTTCGCGGTAGGCGAACTCCTTCCAAGAGGAGCAAGCCTTCTGATCCGGCAGCCTACGTCCAACCGGAGGTGCCGGACAATCTGCTGGAGGTGCTTGACGGCGCCTCCATCAACGAGGAACACAATACTATTATGAGTACGGTGATTCGAAGGGTCCAGTCCGCCAAGAGCGGACTGACTGAAGCTTGCGCTATCCTTCTGACAGGCTTCGAGGTAAGTAGAAAATATGTCAAAATATGACCGCATAGACAGTAGCCCCTGATGCTCTGTTCGGCGTTCAAAAAGAAAAGCCGAATAGAGGATCTATTAATTTTCGAAGGAGTCTAACAATAAAGAGTCAATATGCGTATGCAGGCTTCGCTGCTATCCACTGCCACACTGACTGCACAGGTGGAAGTCCTAAAGAAGGACCTCGGGCGGACCGAGCAAGAGCTCGGCCTTGCCAAACGGCAGCTCGAGGAAAAAGAAGGTAAAAAATACCCTATAAAGAAAAAAGGTGCCTATAGAGAGGTGTGATTGCAAAAAAAAAATAACAGGATCGTACTGCTTATTGTAGGGGCCACAAATGAGGTGGCGACCCTCAAGCAGGCGCTCACTGAGGCCGAAAAGAAAACGGCCGAGGAGCGCACCGAGCGAGAGAGGCTTGGGGCTCAGGTTGGCGAGGTGCAGCAAGAGCTGCAGGCTCTCATGAAAAAACATGAGAGCTTGGAGCTTGAGTCAAAGGCGCAAGCATCCGAGCTCGCGTCGGCCCTCGAGACCGCCAAGGGTGCCAAGGCCGAAGCCCAAAAGGCCCTCCAAGAGTTGGAGGAGATGAAAAAGATAGCAGCGGGTAAGGCATTCTTAATGCAGAGTAGGAATATAAAAGTAAACTACTTGTCACTTACCCGAATCCGGAGTTCTCCAGGGGCGTTCGCAGATCTTCCCCGCAGCGTATCCGACGCCGCCGCATTCTATCGAGCTGAAGAGGGCAGCTCGACGGAGAGTGTGTTCTGGTCTCAGTATTCTGAGGCCGGACACCCTGTGCCTTTGAGCGATCAGCTGAAACAGCTGGTCGAGCTCCACAAGGCGGCCGAACAAGCCATTAGGGGCTTCCTAGTTCGGCTGTGGCCCGGAGAGGCCCTGCCTGGGAGCTACTTCGGGCTGGTGTGGTGGCTGGTGGAGGCCTGTCCACGGCTTGAGGTCATCAAGCGTTCCTCCTGCATCGAAGGTGCCCGGAGGGCCCTTGCCCGTGCAAAGGTGCACTTGGGTAAGCTTGACGGAGAGAAGCTGGTGAAGGACGGGCCGCCGCAGGGGAAGGAGCATCGCAAGCCCGAGAACTACTACAAGGATGTTCTTGCCGGTGCCCGTCTTATTGCGGATGAATGTACTAGAGATGTAATATCTGAATGAACTCGCTCGTGTTTATCCCGTGCGCTGAAAACTTGTTCATATGAGCTAAGCAATGCTTATGGAATTTAAAATATTATTTTTTGTGCGACCGTTTATCAAAAATTGAGAGATGGCCAGTCATCGGCTTCTTCCCCCATGCCGCTAGTGCTGGGGTGTTCGGGATAATCCTGAGCACTCTTTTTCCCATGGTTGGGTCCTTCGAGGGAGGCGCTCAGCACAACGAACCAGGCAATCAGACTATAATGCTTGAACACTCTCACTTAGCCATAGAACTTTATAATTTTAAATTTCGGTGAAGCCCCTAGTTTGGAAGACCGAATTCGGGGCGCTATCCACGCCTTTGGCCGGACAGAGCCAGCTCCTCGCTCGAAGCGGCATAAGCCTTTAAGGACTCGAAAAACCTCTCGAACAGCGACCGGTCTCTCGCCTTATCATGACAGTCAGTTTTAGCTTTCTCTACTGAGGTGCTTAACCCAGCTGAACCAGGGCACAATCGCAGTGGTTCTCCTAGTGCTACCTTAGCCGATATAGCGGAACGTAAGGCACCAAAACATAGGATCCGGGCAAACCCAACTATTGACCCAAATCATGATTCGGAGCCGATGCATATAGTGCTATAAGTTCGGGGTGCCGCACTTGTGAAAGTGTACGGACTTCTCACGCTAGATCGAAGGGTACTGAAGCCCCTGGCGTGTTTTCCGTACCATGGTGTACGGGTGCGATCATGTTATTTAATAAACATATATATTAAAAGAAAATAATGCAAAAAATAGGCAAAAAGCTATGCATTGTTTATAAAGAGGCTATTTATCAAAGCCGAACGATACAAGTTGTGCGATAAGCAAAGAGATATTAGACTATTTAACATGTCCTGACCAGGGGCAGGCCACGGAGTTGTGTTCGAAACAGATATACCGCTCGTAATAGAGACTGTCGGTGTACTAAAGTAGGGGTACCTTAGTACCCCGAACTTGTGCACGGGCAGTAGTAGCCTCCCGCGGCAAGGCCTGCCAGGGGAGCGATAAGAGTCTCCACGGCCCTCTCCGGGCCGGACGAAGGCCAAGTGATCGAGCCTAGAAGGCCAAGCCCCGACAAGAGGAGCTTGACGGGTCGAGAAGGCAAGGTCCGGCAAGAGGAGCTTGCCGGGCCAAGGCGACAAGGCCCCGGCAAGAGGAGCTTGCCGGGACGACTAAGCCGAAGCACCAAGGCCCCGGCGGGAGGAGCTCGCCGGGACGGCCAAGCCAAGGCACCCAAGAGAAGCCCGCCGCGGCGCGCCGCGCGCCCCGGCAAGGCCTGGCGAGCGGCAAAGCTCCCAGGTGCGGCAAGGCAACTACCGCGGCAAGCCACTTGCCGCGGCAAACCACCACATCAGGCCCGCGCTCCAGCTCACCTGCCCACGCGTCGCTCTGGGGTTTCCCCGGAGGCACGTGGCGGGGTGCCGCGCAACCTGAGACGCGCGGTGGCATGCAACGTTGGCAGAGTCACCCCCGTGGCAAGCGGAGGCGCTCCTAACGGTCCACCTCGGCACTGTTCAGGCGATCCAGATGGGCATTTAATGCCTTTGTCCCCCGCCGTCAGAGTTAGGTGCGATAGCACTGTGCGGCCACTATTCACACAATCCCTTGCCATTTTTACCCTCACCTGCGTCGCTCCCTGTGGGAAACCCCTTGGCATATAAAAGGAGGCCCATGCGCACGTAGAGGGGGGATCCGGACCCAATAGGCCTTCGCCTACGTCCAGCTCCGACTTACTGTAGCTTCTTGCGCTCCAGAGCAAGAACCCGAATCAACCAGACATGCAGCAGTAGGGTTTTACGCATCCATGCGGCCCGAAGCTGGGTAAAATCGTTGTGTGTGTGTGTCGCCTCGATCTGCTCTTTGTGCATCCTCCGCCCCCGCGGAACCGACAAGGGGCTCCGTCCCCATAGGTGCTCGTGGAGGCCAGATATCCCCCGACAGAGACCACCTGAGAATTCTATAATGCGGCGTAGCTTTGTCTGCTTCCCTGGATCTTGCATCGTTTGTGCGGCAGCCGAATTGCCGAACAGGTCGTCCGAAGTGTGGAGTCTTGAAAGTAATAAAAAGAATTCGGCAGCCCCTAGTACGTTTTAAGCCGTATTGTGAGCATGTCGTTACCCCTGTGCCCATGGTATTTCAAGGGCATAATTATGTACGCGAGGTACTAGCTCTGCTATGTCGCGATGGCTGGGGTTGGGGCCGCATTGCTACGCCTGCTCAGAACGTGCCAGGCAGTCTTGTTGTAGGTTACTCCGGGCGCGCTTGGCATTGTCTGGCTTTTTAACGGCCGGATTGGAGAGTTGCCTAAAAAGGCTGCTTTGTACTTCTGCTGCGAGAGCCGCCGTGTGCTCCTCCGTACAGAGGGAGCGTTCGGTGTTTCCGTTGACCATGATTACTCCTCGAGGGCCTGACATCTTGAGCTTGAGGTATGCGTAGTGTGGCACCGCATTGAATTTGGCAAATGCGGTTCGTCCGAGCAGGGCGTGATAGCCACTGCGGAACGGGACTATGTTGAAGATTAACTCTTCGCTTCGGAAGTTATCCGGAGATCCGAAGACCACATCAAGTGTTACGGAGCCTGTACAGTTGGCTTCTACACCTGGTATAACGCCTTTAAAGGTCGTCCTTGTGGGCTTAATCCTTGATGGATCTATGCCCATTTTCCGCACTGTATCCTGGTAAAGTAGGTTCAGGCTACTGCCGCCGTCCATCAGGACTCTTGTGAGATGAAATCCATCGATGATTGGGTCGAGAACCAATGCGGCAAAGCCGCCATGACGGATGCTAGTGGGGTGGTCCCTTCGATCAAAAGTGATCGGGCAAGAGGACCATGGGTTGAACTTTGGGGCGACTGGCTCCATCGCGTATACGCCCCGTAGTGCACGCTTCCGCTCCTTCTTGGGAATGTGGGTTGCGTATATCATGTTCACCGTCCGCACTTGTGGGGGAAACCCCTTCTGTCCATTGTTGTTCGGCGGCCTGGGCTCCTCCTCGTCATCGCTATGCAGCCCCTTGTCTTTGTTTTCGGCTCTTAACTTGCCTGCCTGCTTGAACACCCAACAATCCCTGTTGGTGTGATTGGCTGGCCTTTCGGGGGTGCCATGGATCTGGCACAAGCGATCGAGTATTCGGTCCAAACTGGACGGACCCTGAGTATTCTTTTTAAATGGCTTTTTCCACTGACCGGATTTATAGCCTCTAAATCCGGCGTTGACTGCCGTATCTTCATTGCTGTCGCTGCTACCGCGGCGCTTTTGCTTATTTCGACGTGTCCTGCCACTTTTGTCCTTGGTATCCGAATTACCAGGGTTCTTTGATAAGTTGTTGCTGCGAGCTAGCCAGCTATCTTCGCCCGCGCAAAAGCGGGTCATGAGTGTCGTGAGGGCTGCCATAGATTTCGGCTTTTCCTGTCCCAGGTGCCGGGCAAGCCACTCGTCGCGGATGTTATGGTTGAAGGCTGCTAGGGCCTCTGCGTCTGGACAGTTGACTATCTGGTTTTTCTTTGTTAGGAACCGTGTCCAGAATTGCCTGGCCGATTCCTCTGGCTGCTGAATTATGTGGCTTAGGTCGTCGGCATCCGGTGGTCGCACATAAGTGCCCTGGAAGTTGTCGAGGAATGCGGCTTCCAGATCCTCCCAAGAACCGATTGAGTCCGCTGGCAGGCTGTTAAGCCAGTGCCGGGCCGGTCCTTTGAGTTTGAGAGGGAGGTATTTGATGGCGTGTAGATCATCGCCACGTGCCATGTGGATGTGAAGGAGATAATCCTCGATCCATACCGCCGGATCTGTAGTGCCATCGTATGATTCGATGTTTACGGGTTTGAAACCCTCTGGGATTTTATGATCCATTACTTCATCTGTGAAGCATAGTGGGTGTGCGGCGCCCCTGTACCGGGCTATGTCACGACGCAGCTCGGAAGAGCTATGCCTGTTGTGTTCGGTCCAGCCGGATTTATTGTGTCCGTAGTGAAGATCATCGTCACGTGTCGTCGGGCGCCTGCGCGATCCGTAGATCGATCTTGTTTGCCTTGCTTTATCCTCCAGTACATCTCGCAGGTCTGGCGCATTTTCCCGTGCCTTGGTTGAGCGGCGTCGGGGCATGGCTTGGGTGGAGGTTCAACAGGCCTCTCTGTCGCGGCCGCGAGGTGGCCGGTTTGGCGTGTCGTGCGCTGGTGATGTAGGTGCTTCCTCCTCTGATCGGGGTAGCGGCCTGCGCTTAGGATAATTCTTGGAGGGGCGCTCGAGTTCGTACTCTTCGGCCGCGAGGACTTCAGTCCATCTATCAGCTAGCAAATCTTGATCGGCTCTAAGCTGTTGTTGCTTTTTCTTTAGGCTGTTCGCCGTGGCTAAAAGCCTGCGTTTGAAACGCTCTTGTTCGGCGGGGTCTAATGGTACGACGAATTCATCGTCATCGAGGCTTGCCTCGTCTTCAGAGGGAGGCATATAGTTATCATCCTCAACCTCCCATTCTGCCGCTCTCTCATGAGGGCTGGCTTCTCCATCTTCCTGCGCTGAATCTTGCTGGGTTGGGTGTTCTTCGGCGCTATCCGGGGTAGTATTATCTCCCGTGCCGGAATCACCGTTTTTTCTGTTTCTTGGAGGTGTCATCCCCCGCTGTTCCATCTCCATCTCCATCCTTTGGAGTATCCACCATGTATACGTCATATGACGAGGTGGCCGTCCAGCGCCCTACAGGTGCTGGTTCCTGTTCGTCTCCTACCTCGTCGTCCATACCGTCGAAGTCTTCGGAGCCGAAGTCAAGCATGTCGGTGTAATCATCGATAGTGGCTACCAAGTGGGTGGTGGGTGGGTTTTGAATTTCTTCATCGTCCGTATCCCATCCTCGCTGACCGTAATTCGGCCAGGGCTCTCCTGATAAAGAGAGATACTTGAAAGAATTCAGGATGTCGCCAAAAGGCGAGTGCTGAAAAATGTCCGCGGCGGTGAACTCCATTATCGGCGCCCAATCGGCTTCGACTGGCAGGGGCGCAAGGGGTTCGGAGTCCGGGGAGGAGTCCGGACCTTCGGGATCACGAGTCTCGCGGAGTGCGGGGCTGGCGTTCGGCTCGATCGCCTTTGAGATCGCAGCCCCCGAGGTGACATCCAACCGCTTATCCTCAATTGGCACAATAGGCTCCGAGTTAAGGGTCGGAACCTGTGCGTGTGCGGCCTCCAGGACACTGCTCGGAGGCAGAGCTAGATCATGCCCCTCGAGATAGTGCGGCGCGCTTGGCTGTGGCTCGAATCCGTCGAAGATCAAGTCTCCGCGGATATCAGCCGTGTAGTTTAGGCTTCCAAACCTGACTTGATGGCTAGGGGCGTAGCTTTCGATCTGCTCTAGATGACCAAGCGAATTGGCCCGCAAGCCGCCGAAGACGAAGATCTGTCCGGGGAGAAAAGTCTCACCCTGGACCTCGTTGTTGTTGATGACCAGAGGAGCCATCGGGCCTAAAGGCGACGACACAGAGGAACTCTCAACGAGAGCACCAATGTCGGTGTCAAAACCGGCGGATCTCGGGTAGGGGGTCCCGAACTGTGCGTCAAGGCCGGATGGTAACAGGAGACAAGGGACACGATGTTTACCCAGGTTCGGGCCCTCTCGATGGAGGTAAAACCCTACTCCTGCTTGATTAATATTGATGATATGGGTAGTACAAGAGTAGATCTACCACGAGAGCAAGGAGGCTAAACCCTAGAAGCTAGCCTATGGTATGATTGTGTATGATGATGATTCTTGTCCTACGGACTACAACCTTCCGGTTTATATAGACACCGGATAGGGTTAGGGTTACACGGAGTCGGTTACAATAGTAGGAGATCTTGAATATCCGCATCGCCTAGCTTGCCTTCCACGCCAAGGAAAGTTCCTTCCGGACACGGGACAAAGTCTTTAATCTTGTATCTTCATAGTCCAGGAGTCTGGCGAAGGTATAGTCCGGCTACCCGAACACCCCCTAATCCAGGACTCCCTCAATGGTCATGTAGAGCTAACATGATATTTGTAGCTCAGCCACCATTCATCATCATTATACATGTTATGCTAGATCGTTGGACATCCTGGCACACTGCCAGAGGAATTCATATAGAGTCATATTGTTTCAGTTTTACCAAGTTGTAAGTAAATAAAAGTGTGATGATCATCATTACTAGAGCATTATCCCAGTGAGGAAAGAATGATGGAGACTGTGATTCCCCCACAAGTCGAGATGAGACTCCGAACTAAAAAGAGGGGAAAAGAAAAAAAGAAAAAAAGAGAGAGAAAAGAGAGAGAAAAGAGAGAAGGGGCAATGTTACTATCCTTTTTCCACACCCGTGCTTCAGAGTAGCACCATTTTCTTCATATAGAGAGTCTCCTGAGTTGTAACTTTAATATACTAGTTATAGAACTTGGCTTGCATATTCCGATGATGGGCTTCCTCAAATGCTCGAGGTCTTCATGATCAAATGATTTGGATGCACACCCACTTAGTTTTCGTTGAGATTTCATACACTTATAGCTCTTAGTGCATCCGTTGCATGATCTACTCCTCGCATTGACATTGATTGATGGGCGTCTCCATAGCCCGTTGATTAGCCGCGTTAATGCAAGACTTTCTTCCTTTTTCGACTTCCCTTATTGATCTCTATCACCGCATTCTATTCCACCTATAGTGCTATATCCATGGCTCACGCTCATGTATTGCATGGGGCTGAAAATGCTGAAGCATGTTAGAAGTCATGCCATGCTAACATGATAAAATGAGTGGGGATAACATTCGTTAAGGGTCGTATATTTTGTAAAAGTAATGATTATACATCTTAGATTCATGAATATTATTATGTTGATATTGTTACTTCATTGTTCCTCAATAATTCTACCGTAAAGAGATTACATGATACACATATTAGATAGCATTTCACATAAACAATCTGTTTTTTATCATTGACCTACTCGAGGACGAGGATGAATTAAGCTTGGGGATGCTTGATACGTCTCCAACGTATCTATATTTTTTGATTATTCCATGATATTATATTATCAATCTTGGATGATGTATATGCATTTTTATGCTATTTTATATCATCATTGGGACCAACCTATTAAAACAGTGCCCATTACCAGTTCCTGTTTTTTTGCTTGTTTTTAGCTTTTCAGAAAATCAATATCAAACTAAGTCCAAACAAAATGAAACTTTACGTTGATTTTTTGGGACCAAAAGGGACCCTAGAAGGTTTAGGAGGAGGCCAGAAGAGCTACGAGAGAGCCACGAGCTCACAGGGTGCGCCCTGAGGGGTAGGGTGTGCCCCTGAGCTCGTGGGCCCCATGCAACTCCGTTTGACCTAATTCCACTATAAATTCACAAATATTCCCAAACCAACAGAAAGCCAACCGAAACACTTTTTCACCGCAACAAGCTTTTGTTCTTTCGCGATCCCATATGGAGGCCTTTTTCGGTACTCTACTAGAGGGGGAATCTATCACAAAGGGCTTCTACATCATCCTTGCTGCCTTCCGATGATGCGTGAGTCGTTTAACACAGACCATAGCTAGTAGCTAGATGGCTTATTCTCTCTCTCTCTCTCTCTCTCTCTCTCTCTCTCTGCTCTTCAATACAATGTTCTCCTCGATCTTCTTGGAGTTATATTTGATGTGATCTTCTTTTGTGGTGTGTTTGTTGGGATCTGATGAATTGTGGTACTACAAAATAAACCACTACCGTGATG
Source organism: Aegilops umbellulata (assembly GCA_032464435.1). NCBI lineage: Eukaryota > Viridiplantae > Streptophyta > Magnoliopsida > Poales > Poaceae > Aegilops > Aegilops umbellulata. Next base: position 211,575,135 of record CP136056.1, on the reverse strand, counting down.
ATACGTGTTTGTCACAGTAGGTCACATTTTCTGTCATGCATGTATATTCATGACGATTTTATGACAGAATTAAGATAGTCGTAGAAGTGTTCCATGACAATACCAACATTATCATCACGAAAATGTCCACTTCCATGACGATAAATGGCGTGTCATTGAAGTGCTTTTGTCAAGGGTAACTGATACATGGCATCCACCATAACGGGTCGTCGTTAAGCTACCGGGTTCTGGTTTGGATCTGCTAACCCATTAATAGCTCGGACCAATGGGGATTTTCCATGTGTAAAATTCTCAATGGCCAGAGGAACCACATGTCGGCTCAGCTTTAGGATGAATGTCATCTACTTATTGGACATGAGGCGCCTATGATACGTCGACACGTGGCACAACGCAACAGAGGCCCATTCAGGTGAAAAGGCTGGCCCATTTGACTTGGTCAAAAGGTAGGGGGCCGTCCCACGGAAAGCCTGTTAACGGCCTGTTCACATATAGCTCATTTATAGCCCGCTAAATCACGACCTGTTATGGCCTATCCGAATTGGACCCAATAGCGTCATTGAGAACCCACAAGTATAGGGGATCAATTGTAGCCTCTTTCGATAAGTAAGAGTGTCGAACCCAACGAGGAGCTAAAGGTAGAACAAATATTCCCTCAAGTTCTATTGACCACCGATACAACTCTACGAACGCTTAACGTTTGCTTTACCTAGAACAAGTATGAAACTAGAAGTACTTTGTAGGTGTTTTTGGATAGGTTTGCAAGATAATAAAGAGCACGTAAGTAAAAGCTAGGGGCTGTTTAGGTAAAGAAGCAATAAATATAGTATAGCGAGTGTGGAAAAGTGGTGGTAGGAGTTGCAAAATTGTCCCTAAGCAATTGACTACTTTACTAGACCGATAGCAAGTTTTATGTGGGAGAGGCCACTGCTAGCATGCCATCCCTAACTTGGAATTCTATGCACTTATGATTGGAACTATTAGCAAGTGTCCGCAACTACAAACGTTCATTAAGGTAAAATCCAACCATGGCATTAAGATATATTGGTCCCCCTTCAATCCCGTATGCATCAATTTCTATGCTAGGTTGAAGCTTCTGTCACTCTTGCCCTCCAATACATAGTCCTATCAACATACAACTAACCCTATGGTGTGATCCATGCGCGCGCTCATATGATGGGCACCAAAGGACAGCAACATAACCACAAGCAAATTAAATCAATCATAGCAATTCATCAACCACCGATAGGACAACGAAAATCTACTCAGACATCATAGGATGGCAACACATCATTGGATAATAATATGAAGCATAAAGCACCATGTTCAAGTAGAGGGTACAGCGGGTTGCGAAGAGTGGACCGCTGTAGATAGAGGGGGGAAGGTGATGGAGATGTTGGTGAAGATGGCTGAGGTGTTGGTGAAGATCGCGGTGATGATGATGGTGGCCACTGCAGCGTTCCAGCGCCACCAGAAGAGAGGGGGAGACTTCCTCCCTAGATGGGAGAAGGGTTTCCCCTCTGGTCTTTGGCCTCCATGGCATGGGAGGGGCGAGAGCCCCTCCGAGATTGGATCTGTCTCTCTGTCTCTCTCTGTTTCTGCCTCTCAGATCTGGCCTTTCACCGTTTCTTTTATAACCGGAGATCCGTAACTCCGATTGGGCTGAATTTTGGACACGATATCTATCTGGAAACTAGCTTTCTTGTAGCAAAAGAAGAGCAACAACCGCCTTACGAGGGGCCCATGAGGGTCAGGGGCGTGCCCAGGGGGGCAGGCGCGCCCCTGCCTCGTGGCCACCTCGGTCACCGTCTCACGTTGATTCTTCCTCCCATATTTCCCAAATATTCCAAAGATATTCTCCGCCCATTTTTATTCCGTTTGGATTCTGTTTGATATGGGGTTTCTGCAAAACATAAAACATGCAACAAACAGGAACTGGCACTGGGCACTGGATCAATATGTTAGTCCCAAAAATAGTATAAAAAGTTGCCACAAGTATATGAAAGTTGTATAATATTGGCATTGAACAATAAAAAATTATAGATACGACGGAGACGTATCAGCATCCTCAAGCTTAATTCCTTCTTGTCCTCGAGTAGGTAAATGATAAAAAAGATAATTTTTGATGTGGAATGCTACCTAGCATAATCTTGATCATGTAATCTAATTATGGCATGAATATTAAGACACCAGTGATTCAAAGCAATAGTCTATCTTTTGACGTTAAGACAATAATACTTCAAGCATACTAACCAAGCAATTATGTCTTATCGAAATAACATAGCCAAATAAAGCTCATCCCTACAAAATCATATGGTGTGGCTATGCTCCATCTTCACCACACAAAGCATTCAAATCATGCACAACCCCGATGACAAGCCGAGCAATTGGTTCATACTTTTTAACGCACTTCAGCCTTTTCAACCCTCACGCAATACATGAGTGCAAGCCATGGACATAGCACTATAGGTGGAATAACATATGATGATGGAGGTTGTGTGGAGAAGAAAAAAGGAGAAAGTCTCACATTGACACGGCTAATAAACGGGCTATGGAGATGCCCATCAATTGATGTCAATGTGAGGAGTAGGGATTGCCATGCAATGGATGCACTAAGAGCTATAAGTGTATGAAAGCTCAAACTGGAAACTAAGTGGGTGTGCATCCAACTTGGTTGCTCATGAAGACCTCATGCATTTGAGGAAGCCCATCATCGGAATATACAAGCCAAGTTCTATAATGAAAATTCCCACTAGTATATGAAAGTGGTAACTCAATGAGACTCTCTATATGAAGAACATGGTGCTACTTTGAAGCACAAGTGTGGTAAAAGGATAGTAACATTGTCCCTTCTCTCTTTTTCTCTCAATTTTTTTGGTGGGCTTCTTTGGCCTCTTTTTTTTATTTGGGCTTCTTCGGCCTCTTTTATTTTGATAACCTCACATGGGACCATGTTCTAATAATGATGATCATCACACTTTTATTTACTTATAACTCAATGTCTAGAACAAAGTATGACTCTATATGAATGCCTCCGGTTATGTACCGGGATGTGCAATGATCTAGCGTAGCAAAGATATAAAAAAACGGACAATATATCTTACGATAATGCAAAGCAATATGACAATAAATGCTCAAGTCATGCATATGATGATGATGGAAGTCGCATGGCAATATATCTTGGAATGGCTATGGAAATGCCATGATAGGTAGGTATGGTGGTTGTTTTGAGGAAGATATAAGGAGGCTTATGTGTGATAGAGCGTATCGTATCACGGGGTTTGGATGCACCAGCGAAGTTTGCACCAACTCTCGAGGTGAGAAAGGGCAATGCACGGTACCGAGGAGGCTAGCAATGATGGAAGGGTGAGAGTGCGTATAATCCATGGACTCACATTAGTCATAAAGAACTCATATACTTATTGCAAATTTTTATTAGCCCTCGAAGCAAAGTACTACTACGCATGTCTCTAGGGGGATAGATTAGTAGGAAAAGACCATCGCCCGTCCCCGACCGCCACCCATAAGGAAAGCAATCAAAGAACACCTCATGCTCCAACTTCGTTACATAAAGGTTCACCATACGTGCATGCTACGGGACTTGCAAACCTCAATACAAATATTTCTTAATTTCACAATTACTCAACTAGCACGACTCTAATATCACCACCTTTATATCGCAAAACTATTGCAAGGAATCAAACATATCATGTTCAGTGATCTACAAGTTTTATGTAGGATTTTATGACTAACCATGTGAATGACCAATTCCTGTCATCTCTCTAAATAGATATAAGTGAAGCAAGAGAGTTTAATTCTTTCTACAAAATATATGCCCACGCTCTAACAAATATAAGTGAAGCAAAAGAACATTCTACAAATGGCGGTTTTCTAAGTGAAGAGAAACAGGCAATCCAAACTTCAAATGATATAAGCGAAGCACATGAAGCATTCTATAAAGCCATACTCAAAAGATATAAGTGAAGTGCAAAGAGCATTCTATAAATAAACCAAGGACTATCTCATACCAGCATGGTGCATAAAACAAAAGAGAAAACTAAATGCAAAAGACGCTCCAAGATTTGCACATATCACATGAACGAAACGAATCCGAAAACATACCGATACTTGTTGAAGAAAGATGGGATGCCTTCCGGGGCATCCCCAAGCTTAGACACTTGAGTCTCCTTGAATATTTACTTGGGGTGCCTTGGGCATCCCAAAGATTGAGCTCTTGCCTCTCTTCCTTCTTCTCATATCAAGACCTCCTCGATCCTCGAACACTTCATCCACACAAAACTTCAACAGAAAGCTCGGTAAGATCCGTTAGTATAATAAAGCAAATCACTACTCTAAGTACTGTTGTAAACCAATTCATATTTTGTTTTTGCATTGTAGCTACTGTAATATAACTTTTCCATGGCTTCATCCACTGATATAAATCGATAGTTTCATCAAAACAAGCAAACTATGCATAAAAAACATAATCTGTCTAAAACAGAACAGTCTGTAATAATCTGAACATTCACCATACCTCTGGTACTACAAAAATTCTACCAAAATTAGGAAAAATAAAAAAATTGTATAGAAAGACAGAGCAAAAAGAATCAGAACCGTTTGACGTTCCAGTAAAAAAATATGTAAAATCGCGCACTACAGCCAAAGTTTCTGTTTTGCACCGTACAAACCAACAAGCATTGTAAACATCCTAAAGGCAAACCTTGGCATATTATTTTTATAATACAATGGAATTGTACAAGGGGATAATTATTTTTGTTGAAAAGTTTCTGTAATCAAGATTCACAAAGTTTTGTGAGCATGAACAAAGTTCAAGGAGCTCTCCCACTTCAACAATGCTTGTCTTTCTCACTTTCACTTTCCTTTTTGAAAAGTTTTAGGTTCCCCTCTTTATTTCTTTTTTTAAACTATATGAAAGCACTCAACAGAAATAAATGACTCTCTAAAACTTCCGGGTTGTCTCCTTGGCAGCGCTTTCTTTAAAGCCATTAAGCTAGGCATATAGTGCTCAAGTAATGAATCCACCTGGATCGCAAGGTATATCAAAGCCAATTTTAATTAGCAATGATTTGGCATTTAGTAGTGAGCACAAAGCAACATATATCAAGAAATGACGAAGTCTAACTCTCTTCCTATGCATCGACATGTCATAAAAGAACAATTCATGCACACATAGTAAAGGCCAATGCATAGTATAAACAGTTTCTTGCAATTTTACCATGTTGGAAACATAGAGGGGTGGAGATATAGTTCCTCTCTCATAATAATTGCAAGTAGGAGCAGCAAGCACATGCATATCATATTCATCAAAATCATCTTGTGCAACGGTAAAAGGCAACCCATCAACATAATCCTTAATAAGCACAAACTTCTCTGATATAGTGTAGTCGGGAGAATTCAAAAAGATAATAGGACTATCATGCGTGGGTGCAATAGCAACAATTTCATGTTTAACATAAGGAACTATAGCAAGTTCATCTCCATAAGCATAATTCATATTGGCATCTTGGCCACAAGCATAGCATGCATCATCAAAAAGGGATATTTCAAAAGAATCAATAGGATCATAACAATCATCATAGCAATCATCCTTCGGTAAGCATGAAGGGAATTTAATAATGTATGAGTTGAAGAGTTACTCTCATTAGAAGGTGGGCACGGTTGATCAATCCACTCTTCCTCCTTTTGCTCTTCGCTCTCCTCCTCATCTTTTTCATCCAGTGAGCTCACAATGTCATTGATTTCTTCTTCCATAGGCTCCTGCAAAATATTAGTCTCTTCTTGGACAGCAGGGGAGTCCTCAATATAATGTTTAACATAGGCATTAGAAGCATAATTCTCATAACAATATGCAAGCATGGCAAAATTTTCAGATTTGTAAAGAGTAGCATCATACTTTTCAATCAAAGAAGTAATTTCATAAGCACCCTTAAAAGCAACATATTCTTCAATTTGTTGAACATCATAGTAATTATAAACACCCTTAGCATACGAAGATACGATTCCATTATCACCAAACTCACATTGGTAGGGAATCATATATTTCACATAAATTCCAAGCATAGCATTAATTTGATGCTGTAAAAATTTCCCTTTTCGAGATAAGCGGTGTCGCACATAACAAGCATGCTCATATAAAGATTTGCCCTCAACTAAGCTAGTTGGGGTTTCAGCACGAGCACAAAGGGATCAAAGATGATCCAAGTAAAAAGCTTCAGGAGTGTGATAGATTTTGAGTGGTTCTTCAACCATTGGTTCAGTAGGTACAACTAATTTTTTTGGTATTTTGCGTTTCCTACCCATAACTAAAGATAGAGAACAACTAAGAACCGCAAATAAAAATTACTTAGTGATAAAGCAAACAAGCACACACGAGAATATTCACCCCACACTATGACTCCCCGGCAACAGCACCAGAAAAAGGTTTTGGTAACCCACAAGTATAGGGGATCAATTGTAGCCTCTTTCGATAAGTAAGAGTGTCAAACCCAACGAGGAGCTAAAGGTAGAACAAATATTCCCTCAAGTTGTATCGACCACCGATACAACTCTATGCACGCTTAACGTTCGCTTTACCTAGAACAAGTATGAAACTAGAAGTACTTTGTAGGTGTTTTTGGATAGGTTTGCAAGATAATAAAGAGCACATAAGTAAAAGCTAGGGGCTTTTTATATAAAGAAGCAATAAAGTTAGTATAGCGAGTGTGGAAAAGTGGTGGTAGGAGTTGCAAAATTGTCCCTAAGCAATTGACTACTTTACTAGACCGATAGCAAGTTTTATGTGGGAGAGGCCACTGCTAGCATGTCATCCCTGACTTGGAATTCTATGCACTTATGATTGGAACTATTAGCAAGCGTCCGCAACTACTAACGTTCATTAAGGTAAAACCCAACCATAGCATTAAGATATATTGGCCCCCCTTCAATCCCGTATGCATCAACTTCTATGCTAGGTTGAAGCTTCTGTCACTCTTGCCCTCCAATACATAGTCCTATCAACATACAACTAACCCTATGGTGTGATCCACATGCGCGCTCATATGATGGGCACCAAAGGACAGCAACATAACCACAAGCAAATTAAATCAATCATACCAATTCATCAACCACTGATAGGACAACGAAAATCTACTCAGACATCATAGGATGGCAACACATCATTGGATAATAATATGAAGCATAAAGCACCATGTTCAAGTAGAGGGTACAACGGGTTGCGGGAGAGTGGACCGCTGTAGATAGAGGGGGGAAGGTGATGGAGATGTTGGTGAAGATAGCAGAGGTGTTGGTGAAGATCGCGGTGATGATGATGGTGGCCACGACAGCGTTCTGGCGCCACCCGAAGAGAGGGGGAGAGGGCCCCCTTCTTCTTCTTCTTCCTTGACCTCCTCCCTAGATGGGAGAAGGGTTTCCCCTCTGGTCCTTGGCCTCCATGGCATGGGAGGGGCGAGATCCCCTTCGAGATTGGATCTGTCTCTCTGTCTCTCTCTGTTTCTGCCTCTCAGATCTGGCCTTTCACTGTTTCTTTTATAACCGGAGATCCGTAACTCCGATTGGGCTGAATTTTGGACACGATATCTATCCGGAAATTAGCTTTCTTGCGGCGAAAGAAGAGCAGCAACCGCCTTACGAGGGGCCCACGAGGGTCAGGGGCACACCCAACGTGGCAGGCGCGCCCCCTGCCTCGTGGCCACCTCTGGCACCGTCTCGTGTTGATTCTTCCTCCCATATTTCCCAAATTTTTCAAAATATTCTGCGTCCGTTTTGATTCTATTTTGATTCTGTTTGATATGGGGTTTCTGTGAAACATAAAACATGCAAGAAACAGGAACTGGCACTGGGCACTGGATCAATATGTTAGTCCCAAAAATAGTATAAAAAGTTGCCAAAAGTATATGAAAGTTGTATAATATTGGCATGGAACAATCAAAAATTATAGATACGACGGAGACATATCAGTCATCTGGGCCGTCCAATATGATTCCAGCCCATTGTAACTTCCGGCCCATGTATGTCCCATGGCGTCTTTTGGCCCATACGAGGCCCTTTGTAACTCTAGGCCCACTAAAGGCCCGTGGTGAAACTGGCCCATGATGAAGAATGTAACGGTTTATACCCATTAACGGCCCATTACCCCGTTGGGCCATTTCCAGCCCGTGTTAACTTTCGGCCTTCTAAGGTCCCATTTATTCTTGGGCTCATTTCCATCATTTGGTTACTTACGGTCCATTACTGGCATGTTTTGCTTGTAGGCCAAATTCAGCCTGTGGTTACAGTTGACCCATTTGTGGCTCGCTAACCCATTGGGCTACTTCCAAAGCGTCATCAAATACGGCCCATTAACGACCCATGATTCCTGTTGATAGAATTAAGCTCGTTATACGTTTCCTCCTATTAACGACCCGTTATGGTCGGGCCATAAACACACGATTTCCACTCGAGCCCATTTACGGCCCATTTTGCGGATTGTTATTGGTCCACGAATAGTACAGTCCATGTTCGGCCAATCGATCATACAACCCATAAAAGGCCCATTGATTATACGGCCCGTAGAAGGCCCATGGATCCTACGGCCTGTAGGAGGCCCATGGTCACTACAGCAGGTAGCAGGACCATGGTTACAATGGTCCATATGTTGCCCATGGTTATTGTGGCCTAGTTATAAAAAATAGGTTATTGTGGCCACTGGAAAAATGCTGAAAAAGAACTGCAGTGACTACAAGCAAACAACTAAACAAGACAATAAGGAAATAAATAAGCAAGCAACTAACGCTAGGCTATTACGGCTATTACACATATTACATGCACTGGGCATCAAAGTTCGCCATCAGTGCAAATATAGGGAACAAAGCATCATATTACATACACTGGCCGTCTAAATTGGCCACCAGCGCAAATAAACGCGGCAACATAACAAGTACATAATTGAAACAACTTCAGAAGAGCTCAAGAAACATTATCCTAGGTATCCACCATGCTGGCAATAAGCTTAGCAAGCCTATTAGCTTTCTCATGTTTGGCGCTAGAATCCTCCAACGCTTGCTGTTGCACCAGAAAGTATGCATATGTATTCTCCAGGGACTACCGCAGTCCTTTGGCTTCTTGTTGCAGCACAATTGATCGATGTCTTCCAGCTTGTAGTTGAGACTCAAGAAATCGAACTGATTTAGACAGTGAGTTCGAAGCGCTTGTGCCAGCAGTAGTGGCCAGTAACTCGAACACTACACCAAGACATGACTTTGGGGTTGTCTCACTGTCTTCAAGATAGTTTTCCTTAGTTGTTTTATCAGCTTTGTTGGAGACCAACAAGGATGTCTCACTATCCTGAACCTTATCTGCATTACTTCCTTTACCATTTCTTAATAAGGTACTCTTCCCGAATATTATGTCAGCATTCTAAAAGAAGAAACAAGTAGACACATAACATGTTTAGCAAGTAGTATATGAAACTCATTTCGGTGAACCAGTTCAGTAGTAAGGTGGACACGATTAAACTACCAAGTCTTCTATTGCCAAGCAGTACATAATAAAAGCATCAAATAAACATATATCTATGTCCTATGGTTACTGCATTGTCTTGCCAAATCAATTTAGAGACACGGTTCAAATTATATCAGTTCAAGACAAAGTAACATTGAAATCTTACATTCTTAAGAAGTTGATCCCCACTACTAACAATTCTTTCAACATGCACACTATCCACATCAGCATAGCGCCGCATCATCATTCTCCACATTTTCTTTTTGAGAAAAATCATTCTCCACATGGTCATGTATATTTCCTGCCGAAGGCCCACCGATAGCTCGCTGGTCTCTTTATTTATTCTCCACCCGAGTGTTTTCTCTCTAGACGATTACCATCGACTGTCCCCTCAATCACTCACCCATCTATTTATTACCACCGCTTCATTCTTCTTCTCCACCAAATCTTCATCATCTTCATCTCCTCCACTATTTTTTCCTGTGAAAGAGAGCAACATATTTCTGATTGTTTCCTCATCTTCTTCCATCAAAAAAACAAGTTGCTTTCCAAGATGTCAGATTTTTCCTTGAAGCCTATATTGTCATCTATCATCGGTACTGCTCCATGAATTTACCAGCAATGTGTTGAACGAAGAGAATTTGGAGGAGGCATCAACACCAACCTCCAGAGCATTAGCGAAGCACTGCGGGTGGTGGTGCTCTGGGACCCCAATACCGGCAACTTCGGCCCTATCGTCATCTGCGCCTTGCCGCCCACACGTCGTGCACGCAGCGGCCTCAGCGCCGTCGACACCACCACCAGGTCTTGATTTCCCAACCACGCTGATCTTGGCGTTCTTCTTTTTGTTTGATTGTGTTTCAACCTAAGAATTTTTTTACAGCTTCGGCACTTCGGGTTTGAGTTTTGCAGCGCCGGCGGACGTCCGAGCTCCTTACTAAATGCCAGATGGTGGAAAAGATTGTGTTGATATATGCCCGCGACAACCCCAAACGTTGGAGCAGTTCAACTCCTTGCGGGTCCCCAAGCTCGGGTACTCCCATTAATCCTATCTGATGCTTCCTATGAGTACCAGCCTCGCATGCATGCTCAAGTTGGTGTTGTTGGATTGAATCGGTTAACATTGGTGCTTTTTCTTGCCAAATTTGGATTCTTTGAGCTTCATGTCCACGCCTCAATCACTCAGAACAAGTTGATTGCTGGATGGTAACTTTGTTATAGCTAAACCATTTTTATTAGATTAACTAAATTTGATTCCATTAATCTTATTTGTATATGTTCCCTTGACTGCATAATTAGCAGTTCCGTCTTAGAATTAAACAACTGGTCCTTTGGTTTGGCAGTGTTTATCTCTTTTGATGATTCTTTTGCACTACTATTTCTGCTAGATACTAATTGAGTTTCAGCTTTGATTTATTAACATGTGTGGCCATTCTAATATACATCATTCATTTCAGGTTTGGACCTTTCTTGGTGGATGTGTCTCCTTACTTCATCTCTTTTACTTTCAATTTTGTCGAAACCATAGAGGATTCTTAATTTGATTCCTCTGGTATGTATGTGGTTGCAGCATCCTATTTGAAATATAATATATCATGTTCTCTGCACCGTCACTGATTTTCAATAGTAACAATTTCGTACTCCAGCACCATATTTTATTATGCTATTATATTGGTTCTTAAGGTTTATTTATAGACATGGAATGTTCTCAAAGTTTAATCTTAATATAGGTTCATATGGACTCGGTCAGACAAAGCAATTTCATTTGAGCAGATATGATACTAAATCACCTGTCAGTTAATCCTCTCATGTAGGAGAAGAACCATTGTACTAATCAGAAGATGCATGCGTTCTGGCATCCACTAAGGGTGACCCCCTTTTCAGTTTTGTCACATAATTTTAGTTACTCACCTTAGGGAACTCCCTTTTTTATCTTCATCTAAGGTTGCCTACTACTGCTAGCGTATTCAATTAAAAACAACTATTTGCACCATCATTCATTGGTTCAATCTTCTGTTGATCAATTCACACAAAAAAACGCTTACTTGAGTGGCTACTGTGAAATCAAAATTTTATAAAATGGACAATCTAGCACTCTTATTTCATATGAAAATTGCAAATCTCTCATAGTCTATCGAAGGAAAAAAGGTGTACATTTTTTTAGCTTTTACGTTTATAAATGCATAAATATCATGTACATATCTACTTGCTTACTCAATGCCCCCCTTTATTATCCTCTCTAACCTATTACTATACAGTGCAGTGTCAAATAATATAGTTCACACTATTAGATAATTCAGAAAATCTCTTAGTCACCAATGCATTATTAATCCAGTAGGTTGCAATACACTCTATTCATTGTTTAAGAAAACCTATTCTACTGCCAATGCATACTTACGCTTTTGTCACATTGTTGTTCTCGAATTCTCAATACCAGTTTGGCATTTCGTTCTTTCATTTATAAGAAAATCCTTAACGTCAACTAAGTGTCCCGCAGAAACTCGCGTGGTATCATCTAGTAATACAAGTGTAGGAAACTACATGGCACAACAAGATTTCAGATGGGTACCACGGGTATACATGTACAACAACACTATTGGCTATGTTGTGATGCTAGTAATGTGCATGATATGAGAAGTCAACTGTATACGGAATTGAAATTGAAATCAACAGAGCAATTTAGAAGAGCAAACCTGTTAAAGAAACATGCTTAAACATACTTATTGTGCCATTGGGGTTTCGATTGGATCCTTCAATTCAAGAATAACCTTGTATGAGTAAATATAGTGATACAAGAGCAAAGCAGTATGCACCATAGCAATAGAATCTTAAATGAGAACAATTGTTCTTTAGGTTTAAGCACTTGTTCTACATGAACAGAGTACAGTAAGACGCATGCATATAGTACTTAGAAAATAAAAAATGATCTCATAGACCTTACCACATTCTTGGTTCGGGACCAGTACAGAACAAGGCGTTCCGAGTCATCGCCTCGTAAAAGTATCCTAGGAGAACGTAAGGGAATTTTATGAGTTTCTTTTCAAGTGAAGTACGTTTTCTTCAGCTAATTCTGATACTGCCACATCTTGAGTTTCCAAATCAGTCCTTCTCTATAGAGAAAATGGGAACATTTGCTGTATTATAACCAGCATGGAGGTAGAATGTATGGGACAAAGCAAAGTAATTGCCATGAGTAACATTACTTACACATAACTCCTGGACGAACACCTGCAACTGGCATTTTCCTTCATCTCCAGTATAATATTTCCATGATGGGAAGATACACACATATGATTTAACAACATCAAACAACATCAAATGCGATTGATGCTAAACTACGAATGGCTGGTTGTGCTTCATCCACAAGAATAGGTGTACTAACTAGTGGAGTTGGGGTTCACCGTGGTAGTATTGGCGCTTTGGGCACTGGAGCTGCCTTACTAACTGCTCTTGTTTGGGAGCTCTATGGTGGAGATGGTGCTGTGTCAACTGGAACTGGGTTACTATCAACCGGGGTTGGGGTTAGATTGGGTGAAGCTGGTTCTCTATCCATCGCAGTAGGGGTACAATCTGCGAGAGTATGGGTTATGTGTGGTAGGGCTGGTTCTCGTGCATGTACAACCGAGGTGCTATTCCACCAATAGGTAGCACAGTTTTATTTGAAGACCATGTTGTTACTCCGCTAGATATTGTCATCACCCGCTCCAATTCAAATGGCTGATAAACAAGAAACATAGTTGAATGTATAGACCTTGTATGAGAGACAGATGCAATAGATAGTGTGGAAAAAAGAGGGCATGAAATAGCTCACATGTATATTGTTTAACTAAAGAGGATAGCATGACATAATTTCACATATATGGTGTCTATCTAACCTAGATAGCATAGCATGACATAATTCAAAGATATGATGACAAACTAAATAGGATGACATGAGATAATTATATGATGTCTTTAGTAAACTGGTTCGCATGACATAATTTACATACATGTTATCTAAGTAATCAGGATCACATGATATAATTCACATATGTCATTTATATACTAAGTAGAGGGCATTCACATATATGATGTATGAACTAAGAACATGGTGTTGAATATTGTGTATATGATGTCTAAACAATGCAATGCAAGACACCATATGCATGATATGAGCAGTATAACCATGCCAAGTTAGAGCATGCACCTCGATGGGGGAATAGGACTAGTCATCTGTCTCTGAATCCATCTCTGAGGTGCCATCAGACCCAACAAGAGATCTGCTTCGACAGGTAGCACTGTCAGCTCTGAAGACCTTGTTTTCACTCCAGATTTTTCCGTCACCCACTCAAATGGCTGATTCATAGGAAGAGTAGTTGAATGTACAAACATTGTCGACAAATGAAAATGTAATGAGAAAAGGATTGGCAAGATATCATTCAAATATATGATGCCTGGTTAAACAGGATGGTATTGCATATTTCACATATGTTATGGCTGGCTAAAAGAGATGAGATTGTATAATTGACATATATGATATAGAAACTATACAGGTGGCATTACAGAACATGTTTAAACTAAGCAGATGACATATATGATGTCGAAAATAGGCACTGCAAGGCAACATATGCATGATATGACCAACATCATCATGCCAAGTTAGAGCAAACACCTCGGGGGGTAAATAGGAGTGGTCAGCTCTGTCTGAATCCGCCTCAGAACAGATATCTTCCTCTAGATTATAATCTGGAGGGGGTGGGAGGGTTTGCCATTGCACCCAACATGGAGCGATGTTTGCATGACATTGTATTGCCGTGCAAAACTATTCTCTTTTCTCTACATGTTCAGCATGACTGTGTACAATATCTGACATGCATACAAAAAAATATAGTGAGATTATGTAAGGAGAGCATGCAGAAATCTAGAGTGATGGTAACAACCAGTGGATAGATCCAAAAATAATGATAGCAGGCTGATGATAGCTTTAATTTAATAAAAAGACAGATGATGATTGCTTTACTGTTTGTTTCCCACCCAAGATGAACAACATAGGCATACCCTAGGTGAATCAAATAATAGACATAGATACTATTCATTGCTGCCTTGATATGTGCCCCACAAGCATTTTAAATCTCAAGTTTGAACATTAATTTGGACCTGACTTGGAGTCTAAGAGGTGAACAAGATGATAAAGTAGCAGGTAATATTAAGCAATGCATAACATAAGCAGAAAAAAAAGAGTGCGACCTCTCTTGTGGACCCGTGTACTCCTCAGGTTCATATGCTGAGTCGATGATGGCACTGTACCGTAACGTGCTATAAAAACGGTGTTTAACCCCTTTCCGCGATGACATTCTGAACCGTCGCCAAGTGAGTGATTGTGATAGGGGGGGGGGTCCTTCCCACACGACCCAAAAACCGTCGAGGGTAGGCGAGCGGCTACTCACGATCGCCAAAGAATAAACGTATGAGAACTCGCCCCAGTCCCACACGTTATGTTTCGACGTTACATTTCTGATCCGAGAGACATCCCAAATGATTACGCTGCTATAGTCGTGTGAAAAAGGTGGAAATCAACATTTAATCTACCGATGTGTTTGCGATAGGTACGTTATCGCACACAGTTCAAGAATGGAAACTATGTGCGGTGCCTCTACTAACGCCAACATGTCCATTTTCATAACTGTGTGCGATAGGTATTCCTATTACACACGCACATAGGTTTGAAATGTTTGCTGTATTACCATGAATCGCACACGCATATATATGAAACAAAACCGTGTGTGCGTTCATCGGACATTGCAAAAGTTTCACGTCAAAGAACCGTTTGTTCTTTATTTTTCATCACACACGCTGTTTTCTTTCTAACCGTGTGCACATTATTTTATTCGCTCCTGTATATTTTTATTTTTCCCTATAATTTCTTATTGGAATTGGAAATTTTGAAATATGAAATGTGGAATTCAAATTCTCAGCAAAATGGTTCAACAACCAATCCATAAATAAAATTCTCAGTACAATATGTTCAGTAATTATAGGATTAGACAACAATTAACTATGATGAACCACAATATTTAGAGGCGGTAAAGGTGAAGAGACAAGTGTAAATCATTTTGGCTGCCGATGGTGTTGAAGAAGCGGAATGCCCATAATGTGCCCTCCTGCATGCCATAGGCACGAACAACTTTTGTCCAACCCCTTGTGACGATCTCCCGCCCATCCTTCACCGCCTTCAGGAAGACTTCTACAACATTGTCATGGTAGCATGATTTATATACTTTAATCTTAGTTGCCTCCACTCCGGTCATGTAGATTGCAAGGTAATCATCAGTAAATATCTTCGGAACCACTTAAAAGAGAAAAATTTCAGATACTCGGTTCTAATAGCTTGTTGTGGGCAGGGGGAAAAGCCAACACATTACTTGCCATCCTAAAGTTCACTGTTGTCTTGGACAAAGTGTAAATAAAGAGCTTAATTCCCATCACTCGTTTCTTTTGCCTAACAATCTTTCTTAGTTTCCTCACTTGATGCTTGTTCATGAATATGTCATCGCCCCATACGCAAAAGGGATCGAAGCATGGATCAGTACCGCTCATATATGTACCTACAAGCAACCAGTAAATGTTAGAAGCTAAACTGAGATTGCACAAATGACGTAAAATACAACTACCTACGTTCCTAAGTACAAGTATTTTTAGAGATTTCAACATGGACTACATACATATGTATATAGAATTATAGAAATAGTTTAGATTAGAATCTAGATTCACTCATTTTGCTCCATATGTAGTCTATATTGAAATCTCTAAAAATACTTATATTTAGGAGCAGATGGTGTATAAGACATGGGATGCAGCTTACCTCGACGGCAAATAACAACATCGCCCATTGTAGCCCTGTGTAAGTACATGGAAAGCCAATGTTAACTATAACAGGGTTAACATCCACCAAAAATAGCAAATGGTAATAAAATGACAGCATCTGTAGTGATATCTTCATTGCGAAAGAGTAGCACGATAGCAAATGGATGGATTAAAAAATGGATATAATTGTTTACTGCAATAGACAACCTAGTATAGCCATTCAAACTGGTACTGATAGAAATGAAATTGCCAGAGTTAAACATCGCAAGGCAGGTGCTACTAGAGCAGAGAACGACCCTGTTGTCTATAAATAGATAAGATGGGCTAGGCGTGTTTACTACAACATGCTTAATACATGAACCGTACAAAACATGGCCATTGCAACTGGTATCGGTAAGATTCAATTGGTGACTTCATACTTGGTAAGTCCTGAGGGGTAGTTGCTGGGGCACTTCATATGGACAAGAGTCCACCCCAAGTTGGCCGCAGCGGAGGCGAGGTGTTCCTCCGGGTCGAAGAGTGGATCAGTGTCGCTGACATGTGTACCTACAAGAAGCAAGTAAATGTTAGACTGCAATTACACAAATGATGTAAAATACTGTAAGACATGGGATGCAGCTACCCTCGACGGCAAACAATAACATCACCCATTATGGCCCTGCGTAAGGACATGGAAAGGCATGTTAAGTACAACAGGGTTAGCATCGACTAAAATAAGCAAATGGGCAGCATCTCTAGTATATCTTCATTGTGGACAGTAGCATGGTGGCAAAGGGACATATTAAAAATGGATACAACTGTTAATTGCAACAGGCTTAACAGCATCCTAAGTCATGTTTTGTAAGTTTGTAGCCATTGAAATACAACTGTTAAAAAATGGATACAACTGTTAATTGCAACACGCTTAATAGCCATTGAAACTGGTACTGATAAAAATGCAATTGGTAGAGATAAACATCGCAAGGCAGGTGCCGCCAGAGCAGAGAATGGACCAGTTGTCTATAAAAAGGTAGGGAAATAGCTAAAAATGTGTTAGGCATGCTTACTACATGCTTAATACATCAACCGTACAAAACATAGCCATTAATTGCAACTGGTATTGGTAAGATTGAACTGGTGAGTTCATACTTGGTAAGTCCTGAGAGGTAGTTGCCGGGGCACTTCATCTTGGCGAGAGCCCGCCCAAAGTCAGCGCCGCCGGAGGCGAGATGTTCCTCCGGGTCGAAGTGTGGATCAGTGCCGCTGGCATGTGTACCTACAAGAAGCAATTAAATTTTAGAAGCCAAACTGCAATTGCAAAAATGATAAAATACTGTAAGACATGGGATGCAGCTAACCTCGATGCCAAACAACAACATCGTCCGTTATGTCCCTATGTAAGTACATGGAAAAGCATGTTAAGTACACCAGGGTTAGCATCCACTAAAAATAGCAAATGGGCAGCATCTCTAGTGATATCCAGAGTCATGTATTGTAAGTTTGTTGATGGTATTGGTGAAATTGAGCTGGACAGTTAATGCTTGAACTTCACACAGTGTGCAGTACTGAAATAAACAAGGCACAGACATGCTTAATGCATCAACTGTACAAAACATAGCCATTGCAAGTGATATTGGTAAGATTGAGCTGATCAGATCATACCTGGTAAGTCCTGGGGGTAGTTGCTGGGGCACTTCATCTGGGCTAGAACCTGCACCAAGTCGGTAGCGGCGGAGGCGAGGTGTTCCTTCGGGTCAACGTGCATAGCGGCCATCGCGCCATCGACCGCCATTAGCTCCTTGACCTCCACGTGATATGTGGTTGGGCTTGCAGGGCGATGCTCTAGAGGTAGGAGCGGTGGGGATTTGGAGGCATGAGGATGTTTCATAGGCGCCATTTAAGCAATTAGGCCGGGGCCGTGATAGAGATCGGTTGGTTACTTGACTGGATCGATGATGCTCGGGCAGAACATAGATGTGGTTGAAGCTGTAGTTGCCATGGCGGCAGTTTGAGTTGCCAATAGGGGGAGGGGGGATACTAAGGAAATTTGATGGGTGGCGATGTGGTGGGAGGAATAAATTCTGAAATCGCGCGCCTAACAAAAATTTCGCTGCGAAACTTGAAACTTGTGCGGGGGAAACACACAATGCAGAAGAAGCGCGTGAAATACTCATGTGCGAGAAAAGAGAAAATTGGTAGATCCCATATCCAAAAAATGTACACGTGTAGTTGATTTTCCGGTCAATGGTACGCTTTCTTTATTAGGAAACATCACACAGGTAACTGACTTATGTATCATTAACGCAAAAAAACGCACACGGGTACGCCATAGAAACCGTGTATTTTGTGATCTTCTAATAATTCTTATATCTATCAGCTTCTCCAACCGCACCTAATTTCAAAAAATCTCTTTCATCGTATCAGGATTATTCAATGTACATGAACGAGGCAAGGTGACACCCGATGAACAATCATCGATTTATCAAATGCAATCAAGTGTCAACCTGCCTCGCTCGCATAGCCAAATTTGATCCTATGCAACAAGAGAGAAGCTTGCTGCCATCCGTCAACACGGCAATTTAAGCCGGTGTGCGCCCAACTCGCCTGGCGAGGTGGGACTAAAAACAGTTGTGGCCAGCTCTAGTCTCCGGTGGCTGCGGGCGGATGTTTTGAGAGTATTTAGGGCGGGGTGCGACTACAAAACTTCAGTGAACACATGCTAATCAACGCTCAAAGCCCTCAAAGGATGCGCTTACCGACATTGTATGTTAATAATAGATAGTACCAATTTAGAGTATTGCTGGTAATTTGCTCTAAAATTAGTACGTATGTAGTACTGGTAGATGCTCGTTATTAATTATACAAACTTACGGGCGACACATGCTGTCGGGGCGGACGGCGTCCCCCCGCGAGCACCTATGGGGCCGGAGCCCCTTTCGTTGTCCGGTGAGGGGGGCGGAGGGAGCACAGAGAGCAGATCGAGGCGGGCACACGGGCGGTTTACCCAGGTTCGGGCCGCGATGGACGCGTAAAACCCTACTCCTGCTTAGTTGTATTCAACTGGGGAGCTCGGGAGCTTGGAGAGCTAGCTGCACCGAGCGTATGGCTGTCTGGATGCCGAATCTCCGAACCCCGGAACCTCCTCTACGTTGCACACGGGCCTCCTTTTATAGCGCAAAGGGGTCACCGACAGGTGTCAACGTAAGAGAAAGGGGTAAAAGTGTAAAAGGGGTGGTAGTTGTAATAGTGCGGGAACGGTGGCGCTACAGTGCGGCACAGTGTTATCATACCTACTTCTGACGGTAGGGGACAAGGGCATTAAATGCCCGTCACGGTCGCCCGGACAGCACCGAGGCGGACCGTTAGGTGCGCCACCGTTCGCCACGATGGCGGCTGCATGCCGCCGCATGCCCCAGGCTGCGCGGTGCCTCGCCACGTGCCCTCGGGGGAAGCCCCGGAGCGACGCGTGGGCGGGCGAGCTGGAGCGCAGTCTTGAGGTGGCGATCTTGCCGCGGGGGTCGTCTTCCTGTGCCTGATAGCGTGCCAGCTATCAGGCCTTGCCGGGGCGCTTGGCGCGCCACGGCGGGCTTCTCTTGTGGTGCCTGGGTTCGGCCTTCCCGACAAGCTCCTCTTGTCGGGGGCTCGATCTTCTGTCTCGTATACTTTGTTCTTGGATGGCCTTACATGGGCCCAGTCGTCCCGGCAAGCTCCTCTTGCCGGGGTCTTGTCTTCTTGGCCCGGCAAGCTCCTCTTGCCGGGGGCCTTGTCTTCTTGGCCCGGCAAGCTCCTCTTGCCGGGGGCCTTGTCTTGAATGCTTGGTCTTCTCTTGGCGCTTCCGGGGCGGGCCTTGCCGCAGGGTGCTACGACTGCCCGTGCACAAGTCTGGGGTACTAAGGTACCCCTACTTTAGTACACCGACAGGAGCCCCCGGGCCTGGGCCACACACGGTGCCGAGCGTCGTTGGGCCAGGCCCTAACGGTGCACGGGCACGCATGGCCTTGGTCGCGCTGCTCCTTAACTCCGCATCCGCCGCGCCTTCCCCAGGCGGCGCGCGCTTACCGCGGCGTCGTGGGGGCGGGGCGTGCGGGGTGAGCGTGACGTGGGTGGCGTGCGCGGGGCTGAACCGCGCAGGCGCGCGTCACGTCGCGCACGATCTCTCGATGGCGAGAATGGAGTGTCCGCCCCTTCCCCATATAAGGCAGAGGAAGCGGGAGCGGCTCCCCTCCTTCGCCCTTACTGCGTCCTCTCCCTTCTCCAGAGATCCCATCTGCGCTCCGCCTCCATTTTTCCTCCGCCGCTCGCGCGCACTTGCGGAGCTACCGGATTCTTCGTCTCCCTTCCCCTGCCGCTGTTAAATATGCCACGGAAACGGCTGGTTAGGGCAGCAGTAAGGCATTTTGTAATATAACTTTTCATCTTAGGCTATGCATCGCACTGTTATCCCCTCTACTTGACCGGCGCCTTGTTTGTTTCCGCCCTACGCTTTCGGGGACTTGCCGGCGTAGGCCTCCGCCTTGCCACGGGCGCCGAGTGCGGGACGTCAGCGACCCGCTGGCGGGGCTGCCACCGGCAAGAAACCTCGCCGCGGCTGGTTGCCGCTCACTCAGATTGTTGAGCAGGCTCGAGGCAAAGTAAACGGTGCGACTGCGGTCGCAGCACGCTTAGGGTGCCGGGCGAGCTCGAAGCAAAGTGAGGACGCTACTCGGGGTGTAGCACACTCAAGTCGTTGAGCGGACTCGAAACGAAACGAGGGCGCAACCAGTCTCGTGCCGGTCCTTCCGCGCTCAGGCCTCTCAACCAAGGCTCGGTCGTTCGAGGGAGATAACTCTTAAAAATTAATGGAGCAATTGCTCGAGCTCCGGCAACTTATCTTTTCTTATCGTTTGCCGCCCGGTGGGGTAAAACCTCCTTGGGCAGCATCCAGCCCATCCTGGGGGTAGGTGAGGGCGCAGGGCCTCACGACCCTCCGGAGCTAGGCGTAGCTATGCTTGGGGATCCGCGCCCCTCTCTGCGCCAAGGATCACATGCAACTGCGGCAAGACTTGGGCAGAGAGGATGGTTGGCGGAAACAGGTTCCGGCTACCGCGCTGGAAAGACTCCTCCCACGGTCGGCGTCAACTCGTTCGGCACCCCGGCGGGCGAGGCGCGCCGGGGAACGAGGTCGCCTTTCTCGTGACTTCTGGCGCTAACTTCTGCGGCCGCGAGAGCGGCGCAGAGTTCGCTGGAGGCGAATCGTTCGCCCAGCGGCCAGAAGGCGGGCCTCCTCAAGGAGCAGCTGCTTCTTGCCCAGTCTCTGCGCGAGTGGATACTCGGGGAGGGCCGCACACGAGCCCGTGGGAAGGAATGCCAAAGCTTGTCGGGAACCCCCGCTTCAACTGGACAGATCCTCGGATCCGCAGGAGCGGACTGTTCCTCGGCGCTCAGACTGCTGGTCTGCTCGCCGGAGCAAGGCTTACCGGGGACACCTGCTTCGACTGGACGGATCCTGGGATCCGTAGGAGCGGGCTGTCCCTCGGCGTCGCCCCCTACCTGGCGCGCCAAAGATGTCGGGGCGGACGGCGTCCCCCCGCGAGCACCTATGGGGCCGGAGCCCCTTTCGTTGTCCGGTGAGGGGGGCGGAGGGAGCACAGAGAGCAGATCGAGGCGGGCACACGGGCGGTTTACCCAGGTTCGGGCCGCGATGGACGCGTAAAACCCTACTCCTGCTTAGTTGTATTCAACTGGGGAGCTCGGGAGCTTGGAGAGCTAGCTGCACCGAGCGTATGGCTGTCTGGATGCCGGATCTCCGAACCCCGGAACCTCCTCTACGTTGCACACGGGCCTCCTTTTATAGCGCAAAGGGGTCACCGACAGGTGTCAACGTAAGAGAAAGGGGTAAAAGTGTAAAAGGGGTGGTAGTTGTAATAGTGCGGGAACGGTGGCGCTACAGTGCGGCACAGTGTTATCATACCTACTTCTGACGGTAGGGGACAAGGGCATTAAATGCCCGTCACGGTCGCCCGGACAACACCGAGGCGGACCGTTAGGTGCGCCACCGTTCGCCACGATGGCGGCTGCATGCCGCCGCATGCCCCAGGCTGCGCGGTGCCTCGCCACGTGCCCTCGGGGGAAGCCCCGGAGCGACGCGTGGGCGGGCGAGCTGGAGCGCAGTCTTGAGGTGGCGATCTTGCCGCGGCAAGTGGCTTGCCGCGGGGGTCGTCTTCCTGTGCCTGATAGCGTGCCAGCTATCAGGCCTTGCCGGGGCGCTTGGCGCGCCACGGCGGGCTTCTCTTGTGGTGCCTGGGTTCGGCCTTCCCGACAAGCTCCTCTTGTCGGGGGCTCGATCTTCTGTCTCGTATACTTTGTTCTTGGATGGCCTTACATGGGCCCAGTCGTCCCGGCAAGCTCCTCTTGCCGGGGTCTTGTCTTCTTGGCCCGGCAAGCTCCTCTTGCCGGGGGCCTTGTCTTCTTGGCCCGGCAAGCTCCTCTTGCCGGGGGCCTTGTCTTGAATGCTTGGTCTTCTCTTGGCGCTTCCGGGGCGGGCCTTGCCGCAGGGTGCTACGACTGCCCGTGCACAAGTCTGGGGTACTAAGGTACCCCTACTTTAGTACACCGACACATGCACTAACTACTTCTCACATGCTGGCATCGGGGCATGCTAGCCAGACGACATTGTTCTCCTTCCCGGCCTTGTAGGCGGCAGCCCACGGTGCTCCGATCTTCGCTGAGCGCTCCTCAACACGGCGTGCAGCCTCTACTTTCCTGCGGCGGCGGGACTCTCTTTTCTTGACTGCTTTATGCCTTTTCCGCTCCTTTTGTGCGGCTTTGGCCACCTCTAGATCCATTGCCCATTCGGCCATGGCAGCATCAAAGTCCGCCCACGTACTTGTGCGGCCGGCGGCGGCGATGAACTCGGCGCGGCGGGATGCCATCGCTTCCTTACCATGTGTGCGGTCGCGGGCGGCGAGGAACACAACGCAGTGGGATGCCATCACTTCCTTACACGTTACTGTTCGCTGCGGTGCCATGAATGACGCTTGGAGAGAGCTCTGGGACGGAGTGACTGGAAAACCGTACAATGCGGTGGTTTTTAAGAGCTCAACAACAAATGACGAAGGAAATTTGGCTTTCCTTACAATCTTGCTCATTCATTATCGCACACGGTTCATCTCCATCGTCTCCGGAAACAGTGTGCGCTGAGCCTATTTGTGCGTTGCATTATGATTGGCCGGAACCCCAGCCACGCGGACCACGCGTTGCACCATAGGATGCACCACGATCGAACGACAATCAACGTCCCTCACATACCGTGCAGCTCTAGCTGGATTGGATTTATATGCGCTAAATGCCTAGAAAATGCACATAATTCCCTAAATATGGTAAATGAGCCCGGAAAAGTGCCAAATTTGAACACGGTGATTTGCAGGGTGTACGTTCATCATAGAAAAAACTCAAGTGCAAAGAACAAAGAAAAATTGGTGATTTCCCTCTCAAAAGCATGGAACTTCCTTGGTGATGGTTCGATTTATGAAGGGCGTGCATGACGACATAAGCCAAACCTTCTCAAATTTTTACCAGGGCATGGTGAGGCCATACCATGGCAGCATGCCAGGCGTCATGTCTTTCAAGCATTTATTTCATTTTTTCTATAGTTGAAAAACCGATAAACAAACGTTTGTGGTTGACTATTGCCACACATTTCATGGAAATATCTGTCCATTGCTTGTAAAAGGCATGAGAATTTACTAAATAGCACGAGCATGGTTTTCCATACCATTCTTGTGCACCCTTTCATGCACCGATTGTTGAACTTGAATTATGTACATTAATGCCTAGAAAGTGCATAATCCCCTAAATATGGTAAATGAACCCGGAAAAGGTGCCAAATTTGAACATGGTGATTTGCAGGGTGTATGTTCATTGTAGAAAAAAACTCATGGACAAAGGACAAAGGAAATTTGGATTCCCTTAAATCTTGGTGATTTCCCCCTCGAAACCATGAAACTTCCTCGATGATGGTTTGATTTATGAAAGGCGTGCATGAAGACATAAACCAAACCTTCTCAACATTTTACCAGGGCACGGTGAGGCCATACCATGGCACCATGCTAGGCGTCATGTTACTCAAGCACGTATTTCATTTTTCTATAATTGATAACCCAGTAAATGACGTGTTTGTGGTTGAATATTGCCACACATTCCCTTGAAATCTCTGCCCATTCCTTGTTAAAGGCATGAGAATTTACTAAATACCACGTGCATGGTTTTCCAGACCATTCTTGTG
The DNA here is from genome assembly GCA_032464435.1 of Aegilops umbellulata. Classification (NCBI taxonomy): domain Eukaryota; kingdom Viridiplantae; phylum Streptophyta; class Magnoliopsida; order Poales; family Poaceae; genus Aegilops; species Aegilops umbellulata. Next base: position 211,550,555 of record CP136056.1, on the reverse strand, counting down.
CACCTTTTCATGCATCGATTGTTCGAATTTGAATTATGTGGATTAATTCCTAGAAAATGCACATAACCCCCCAAATATGGTAAATGAGCGCGAAGAAGTGCCAAATTTGAACATGTTGCATTGGAGGGGGTATGTTGATCATAGAAAAAACTAAATGAGAAACTAGGAAGGAAATTTGGATTCCCGACCCCTTTAGTCTTGGTGATTTCCCCCTCGAAACCATGGAACTTCCTCGGTGATGGTTCGATTTATGAAGGGCGTGCACGATGACATAAGCCAAACCTCCTCAAATTTTTACCAGGGCACGGTGAGGCCATACCATGGCACCATGCCAGTCGTCATGTTTTTCAAGCATGTATTTCATTTTTCTATAGTTGAAAAACCAATAAATGACGCGTTTGTGGTTGACTATTGCCACACATTTCCGTGAAATCTCCGCCCATTCCTTGTAAAAGGCATGAGAATTTACTAAATAGCATGAGCATGGTTTTTCAGTCTGTTCTCGTGCACCTTTTCATGCACCGATTGTTTGAATTTGAATTATGTGCATTAATGCCTAGAACATGCACACAATCCCCTACATATGGTAAATGAATCTGGAAAAGTGCCAAATTTAAACACGGTGATTTGCAGGGTTTATGTTCATCGTAGAAAAAAACTCATGGACAAAAGACAAAAGAAATTTGGATTCCCCCTCAATCTCGGTGATTTACTATTGCACACGATTCATCTTCGCCGCCTCTATGAACCGTGTGTGTTCACCCACACATGCAAAAGGAAAAAGAAAACCCTCGCCCACTTCGTCCCCACCCACTCGCTGCGGACTCCTCCACAACTCTGCACCTCATCAATTTATATCGCGGCGACCACCCTAAGCTCGACGATTGTCGTCGGCGGGCGGAGGTCATGCTCCAAATGGCACAGGATTTCGCTCCTATCGCTTGCCGCCGCCTATGTGCACTGACTTGCACCATCATTCTAGACTCTGGTCGATTGGGATTTTTCGCGGGATTTGGCCGGGGATCTTTCTCATGGAGAAGGTAATCAATTTAGTGAAATATTCATTCATCTCTTATCGCAGTCCGTCTGTTGTTGTTAATCAACCGGCGGAAATTGCCATGGATTCATTTTTCTTCTAGCTGATTCGAGAGTTTTCATTCATGTGTCCACAGTGCGAGCACAAATCAGGCAAGTGTGGTCGCAGCCAGTCGGAAATGAAGTTCTATCTCACCATTCCGGATGACTTTAGGGAGCGCTCGATATGTTCAATCTTACCTTACCATGGTTGGCATGGACTAAATTTGTGAACATATACCGTCTATTGCTACATTTGGATAAAAGGTACGGTGCCACATGCAGCCTAGATGTTGAAGTCGATTCGCCCCCTGTATCAAGCAAATTTATGATGTATTGTTCATTCAGTTACTCTCATATTTGCATCAAATCTTTGTTACATTATCTATTTTTAATTATATATTTTTGTACTTTGCTTTCAGCTATATATTGATATGTTCTATCTATTACTCCCATATTTGCATCTTGCTCTATTATTTCAATATATCTAATTTACGATCTTAATTTTCACTTCAAGCAGTACATCCCTTGCTTTGTAAGAACAGGAGTAGAAGGAAATCTTGGGCTTTACTTTGTTGATGACTCCATGGATGTCATATTGACAACATAACATGGATTTACAACGATAGCTAGCGTAAAAATTGATAAAGATGGTCACTCCTATTTTGTTGTGGACCTTTGGAGAAAAATGTCTAAGTGTTATGTACTGAAAGCTGGCAATAAAATTCTAGTGCGTCCACCACAACCTGGTCTAATTAACATGGATGTTTACTTCCCCAACATCATCAGCCGATCAAAAGTCTGATCGAGGTTAGTGTCCTTTCAACTTTATCCATAATGGCATATTACTTAGCAAAATCGGGGTATTTGTTCGGACTAATCACTATTTAAGCAACCAATTGTGATTTCATTTTCTGACTCTGTTCCTAGGAAGTAACAAATTCTATTTACCAATTTATGCGCACTATATATTCTTCTGCCATGTTCTAAATAAATAATACCTTTCCACCTTTTAAGCATGATATGTTTGATGCATAGTTAACGATCTGTATGTTACTAAGTGTACCAAATTCCATTGGAAAGACTTGAAGCATGTCATAAAATTTGTTGACAATCTGATAGAGATAGCACATCATATGAACGCTGGATTTTGGATGGGATTAATTATACCTATGGTGCACACATTGAACAAGACCAACTGTGTGCAGAAAACGCTGGTACAAAGTCTTATTTTTATGTTGATGCTCATAAACTATATATATCTTCAACGATATCTTACAATTGGTTTTTATTCTACATTTCAATTGAAATTGCCCATTGTAGTTGTTCCTGGATCGATTTCCCGGCGTGGTCGAATTACACTTGTGTCTGCTAATAACGCCAAAGTGATTGCAAGGTACTGCATTTCCCGCAGAAATGGAACCATTCAAATTAACAAGTTCTCGCTTGTCTTGGCAATGCATCCATATTGGAAAATTGGAGACACTGTTCTACTCATGCTCTACCAAGGCACAGGAGGGTTCTTCCTTTTCGTTGACGAGATGCCGAGTCGCCGTGATCAAGCTGCTTCCAGCGGATAGTTGTGGTTGTTGGCCCTCAGCTCTTAAAATGTGCTAGCTGTTACTATGTTAAGTATGTAGATATGGACCATATGGTTGTTGGCCCTCAGCCTCTTAAAATTGATAGTTGTTACTATGTTAAGTATGTAGATATGGACCATATTGTTGTCAAAACCGTGTTACGAAGATCCTCCTTTTGCCGAATAGTGTAACCTCTATATATATGTTACTCAAATGTTGTTAGCCAAGTTGTTAAATTTTCATGAAAAGTATTAGTATCGTACACAGTTCGTTGAGTTTAAGCGTGTGTCCGGTAGAGCAATAGAGTAGAGGACGTCCATGTTTCTGACGTGGCGATCAACACCGATGTCCAGAAGGCATTTGCATATTAATTGTCCAAATTGCATATTCACACATGTGTTATCTATCACACACATGTTAACATAAGGAAACATATGTGTAACTTACTAATCATCGCACACGAGTACTCGTAGACGCATCGCGTGCGATACTCCTAGCCACCGCAAGCAGCTAGTTTGCATTTTTCAAAGTTTTTTGTACACACATAATCACACACAAATTAACTGTAGTAACCGTCTGTGATATGATTTCTCATCGCAAACAGTTCATCTGAGTGGGCTGTTTGCCGCATATCACACACATCTTGTTTACATGAATCATTTGTTTTTTGGCTTATTGCAAACAGTTCATCTATGTGAACTGTATGCCGCATATCACACATAGGTTGTTAAGTTGATCCATTTCTGTTGTGTTCCCTAATCGAAAATAGTTTGTCCGAGTGAACTGTATGTCGTATATCACACACACCTAGATCTAGCTAACCGTTTCTGTTGCATTCTCTAATAGCAAATAGTTCATCGAAGCAAACTATACGTCGTATATCGCACACACCTTGATATGGCTGCCCGTTTCTATTGTTCTGTCTCATTGCAAACAGTTCGTATGGATCAACCGTATGCCCCGCATCGCACACGCAACTAAAATCTGAACCGTGTTTGATGTCTCCGCCATCGCAAATGTTTTGCACTTTTTTACTCTTTTTTACATCAATGCATCACACACAATTTCGTCAAAGGGTCTCTGATCATAGTACCGCGTTAGCAGCATCCTGCAGTAGTGTGGTGATGCGGTTGCGGTGGGTGCCGGCGGCAGGGAAGGAGATTTGAGGCGGCGAAAGACGGTCAGGAGTCGTGATGTCTGGTATGGTGGATTCTTCTGTCGATGGAGCAGCTCAGGTGAGGTGGACAACGTCACGGCAGGAGCAGGACAAACCACACAAAGTTTTCTTCGACACCTATCTGTAATTGAAGTAATTCTGTAAGGGCTCCTTTGGCTTGCAGGATTCTAAAAACGCAGGGATAGGAAAAACACTAGGAATGCACATGGGAAATAGAGCATTTGTAAACACATGATTTCTGTCAACTTGGGTGTTTGGTTCACAGGAATTGGAAGAGCAGAGGAATGCAAAGAAACATGGCCAAATTAAAGTGAAACCATATGAAAGTGTGTACAGTTAGAATGTTATTCTTCCACTAATGCACTTAGTCTTGTTTTAATGCATAGGATTTTGAAAAGTAGGTCCAGGTGTATGTTTTGTTACATTTCTTTCAACAAAATGCATGAATAATTGAATAGGGTACCATTGGACAATTTCCTATTGCTATGTTTTTCCTTCACTTTTTCCTTTGAAACAAAATAGCCCTAATGGATCGACATGAATGTAGAGTAATAAGTGATGCGATAAGTGTAAAACCTCTTTGGCGTAGCCGTGTCGACCTCAGCATCATTGGGTTGGTCGCTGAAGAAGTTGCAGCAGAGGTGGTTGTTGGAGGTGTGGAGGAAGATCTGAGGCGTCTGAAGACGGCGTCCAGGGTACTGCTCTGCTGTGATGGATGTTTCCATCATTGGAGCAGCTCCGGCTAGCTGTAAGACGTCGAGGCTAAAGTAGTACAAGACAGACATCGCTAATCTAAAGTGGGATTCTAACAACATCTCCAATAGATGATGTAAAATACATTACCAAAAAGTGATAGATGTAAAATTTACATCACCAAAAAACACCCGACTACAACAGATGAGGTAAAAACTATTGAATTTGAACTTAACTGTCAGAACTAAAATTTACTGTGGAATCTGAATGTCACTGCCAAAACTGAACACACTGGTAGCAGAGAGGCACTTCACATGTAGTTTAGGACGCTCGAGCACTAGTAGTAGAGAAATAGTGATCTAAATCAGCAGGCGATCGACATGGAACACAATATCAGATAGCAGTCGGAGCAGCAATGCATGGAGGAGCAGCGTGAACTAGAGCCAGAGCAGAAACTCATGTAGCTGCTGGAGGCCGTGTACCAGCATTAGCAGTGCGAGGGAGAGCAGGAGCAGAGCAACAGCACGAGCGAGGGGAAGAGTAGAGCAGCAACACGACCGAGCAAGAGATGGAACAATAGTAGCAGTAGCATGAGCGAGCGAGAGCCAGAGGAGCAGCAACATCGCAAGCGAGCGAGCGAGAGCCGGAGCAGCAGCAGCAGATCCAGCTGGTATGGACACCGCCGCCGAGGGAGCCTCGCACTGGGGGAGAGCCGTCGTGGAGATGTCGCTGGCAGTGCCGGCTTCGAGGTAGCCGCGCCATGGGGGTGCAGGATCGAGCACCGTTGGCACCGGGAGGTCGAGTTAAAGAGAAGGTGCGATGCGATGAGTGTACAACCTCTTTGGTGGCACCGAGTAGGCCTCGGCTTCGTCCGAGGAATCGGTGAGGATGTTGCAGTTATGGTGGAGCAGGTTAAGGCGGCACTATGGGGATGGATCAGCCGCGATAGACGAGGGGATCGTTGGAGCAGCTCCTTGGAGGTGGAGGACGGGGCGGCTGAACTGGCAGGACGACGAGATCGACGACGGATCCTCATCCAAGGAGGTGGATGAGGGACATCGATCTGTTGCGGTGGACGATGTCGTCGGGGAAGAGGCTCTGGCTTGGCAGCAGTGGGGTGGCGGATGGAGGATGGTGGGGTTTTGCGGCTGGAGCAGAGAGGTTATGGTGGCCTAGGATTTCGAATGGCGAAAAGGAGGTGATGGGAGGGGGGACCATGACTTAGGGACGCACTTGTCCAAAATGTAAGGTGTGTTACAAAAGTACCCCCACCATTTTGAACTAGCGGCCCTTTCGACTCAGGGTTAGAAGGGGGATTTTGTGTGCGGGATTTGGCAGCTGGGGGAATTTTTGCGCGCGTTGTAATTTTGGGATAGCAAGGCGCAGGTTGTGAAGGCGTGAGTTTTGGGAGCACGATATCTGAATTTTCGGGATAACAAGGCGCGTGTTGAAATTTAGGGACAAGCCTAATGTATAATAGTGTACGTACCAAATCAATTCGCACTTCCCTCAATGAAAAAAAACTATTTGCATCACACACAGAGAGTCTTGTCCCGTTTTACTGTACAAATGCTATTCAAAGCTATGAATCCATGTTATGTCCAGTTAATTTTTTTCGCTGGCTGTATAATGCATGTAACCTACTCATACGAACATTTTAGTGCATTCCAAATGTCTATACTACCATTGCAATTCAAGTCATATTTGAATTTGTTTCTCTATTTGAATAGGAATCTACAATCATGATTGTTGCCGAGTTAAATCATCATTTGTATATTATCTTAACAACACACCACATGATTACTATAGAGATAGATATGAAGTATGTGTACTATATGAACTCGAATTCAAATTTTTGAATACACTTGATGTTGATTCCAAATAATAGTACATTTGATGTATGTCGGTGTACTAAAGTAGGGGTACCTTAGTACCCCAGACTTGTGCACGGGCAGTTGTAGCACCCTGCGGCGAGGCCCGCCCAGGAAGCGCCAAGAGAAGACCAAGCATTCAAGACGAGGCCCCCGGCAAGAGGAGCTTGCCGGGCCAAGAAGAAAAGACCCCGGCAAGAGGAGCTTGCCGGGACGACTAAGCCCATGTAAATACCATCCAAGAACAAAGTATACGAGACAGAAGATCGAGACCCCGACAAGAGGAGCTTGTCGGGAAGGCCGAACCCAGGCACCACAAGAGAAGCCCGCCACGGCGCGCCATGCGCCCCGGCAAGGCCTGATAGCCGGCAAGCTATCAGGCACAGGAAGACGACCCCCGCGGCAAGCCACTTGCCGCGGCAAATCGCCACCTCAGGACTGCGCTCCAGCTCACCCGCCCACGCGTCGCTCCGGGGTTTCCCCCAAGGGCACGTGGCGGGGCACAGCGCAGCCTGGGGAATGCGGTGGCATGCAGCCACCACCGTGGCGAGCGGTGGCGCACCTAACGGTCCGCCTCGGTGCTGTCCAGGCGACCGTGACGGGCATTTAATGCCCTTGTCCCCTACCTGGCGCGCCAAAGATGTCGGGGCGGCCTGGCGTCCCCCGCGAGCACCTATGGGGCCGGAGCCCCTTTCGTTGTCCGGTGAGGGGGGCGGAGGGAGCACGGAGAGCAGATCGAGGCGAGCACACGGGCGGTTTACCCAGGTTCGGGGGATGGCGTCCCCCGCGAGCACCTATGGGGCCGGAGCCCCTTTCGTTGTCCGGTGAGGGGGGCGGAGGGAGCATGGAGAGCAGATCGAGGCGAGCACACGGGCGGTTTACCCAGGTTCGGGCCGCGATGGACGCGTAAAACCCTACTCCTGCTTGGTTGTATTGAACTGGGGAGCTCGGGAGCTTGGAGAGCTAGCTGCACCGAGCGTATGGCGGTCTGGATTCCCAATCTCCGAACCCCGGAACCCCCCGAACCCCCGAACCGCCCCCCTCACCGGACAACGAAAGGGGCTCCGGCCCCATAGGTGCTCGCGGGGGACGCCAGTCCACCCCGACATCTTTGGCGCGCCAGGTAGGGGGTGCGTCGAGGTTGTGCGGATCAGATCCGGCGTTGGCGCGAGCGCGCTCTTCGTCAGCTTCTCCGAATTCGCTAGCTTCATCAACACCATGGCCCCGAAGAAGAAGGCTTCGGAGGTCGCGGGCCCGTCCGCGTCTCTTCCACCGCTACCGGAGCCAACGGTGGGCGGGGGAGACGCCGTCGGAGGGGTGGCCACCGGCGAGAACACTCGCGGCGCCACCAAATCCAAGAACAGGGCGGACGACCGAGCCTCGGCCTCCGAGGGCGCGTCGCATCCGACCCGACAAACGACGACCCAGCAGCGCCATGCCACAGGGGGTGGCATCCGCTTGCTGGACCAAGGGCAAACTGGAGGTTCACGGGACGCCCCGGGCCCCCGTCCGGACACGGGCAAGGCGAAGGCGCCGGGGGGGGACCCCGCTCTTTCTAACATTGTTAGGAGTCCGAGCGTATCCCGCTCCTCGCGCCACTCGCCCCCGCTCCCCTCCACTCCGGCAGAAGCGCTCGCGAGAGCGCAACTGCTCCTCGACTACCCTCCAGCGGCTGACAAGGCCGAAGGCTGGAGGGCCACCATCCAGAGCCTGATCGCCTTCGCCAACAACGACACGCCGCAGCAGCCGGCGACCTCACGGCCACGGCAGGTCGAGAAGACGAAGGCCGACGGCGACAAGACCGCCGGGGGTGCAACCACCATGCACTCCCCGGCGCAGAAGCAGAAGACGCCGCCCCGCTGGAGCAACGCCGACGACGGCTCTACAGCGTCGTCAGACCCGCGGACTCGCCGGGACCAGCGCCGAGTCCTCGACGAGCGGCAGCAAGAAGACGCTCGAACAAGGATTGAGCGCCGCCGAGAAACTCGGCGGCAATCAGACCAGCGGGCTGGGAACGCTGTCGACGCGCACGCGCCCGGTGAACCGGGTGACTTACCGTACGCGGCAGGTTGCCCTGCGTTCACCCGTGAGCTGCGGCGCGTCCGGTGGCCCAGCACGAAGAACTTCAAGCCCGACGTACCGGAGAAGTACGACGGCAGGACGCACCCCTCGGAGTTTCTCAGCATCTACACGATCGCTGTGCAAGCTGCCGGGGGGCGCGACGAGAGGATATTGGCGAACTACTTCCCGCTCGTGCTTAAGCCGAACGTTCGTTCGTGGCTTATGCACTTGCCGGAAGGCTCCATTTCTTCCTGGGCGGATCTTTGCCATCAGTTTGTTGGCGCCTTCACAGGCGGCCACAAACCTCATGGCCAGGATAGCGACCTCCACATCCTAGCCCAGAAGGAAGGAGAATCCCTGTGCAAGTACATCCAGCGCTTCAGCCGCGTGCATCGCAACATCCCCGACGTTCACCCTGCCGCGGTTATCAGCGCGTTCCACCAGAACGTGCGTAACCGCCGCATGCGTGAAGAGATGGCCATGACCAAGATCCGGGACGTCAGCGAGCTATATGCCCTGGCTGACAAGTGCGCGCGCGCGGAGGAGGGGAGGAAACTCCCCAGGGAGGATGCTGGCGCAGGAGAAAGCGACAGTGACGGCACCGCCCCGGCGAAGAGAAGCCAGCGGCGGAATAATAGGAGGAAGAACAGGAAAGAGGTGCTTGCCGTCGAGGGGTCCGGCAAGGAGGCTCCCGCCAAGCAAACGCAGGCTGGCGGCTCCGGCAAGGAGCCTGCACCCGTGGCGGCAGCCGACAAGCAGGACGGCTCCGACAAGCAATACTGCAAGATCCACCGCACCAAGGGCCACGATCTCTCCAACTGCAAAAGCGTCGAGTACCTCATCGTGCAGCAGAAGGCTGAGTACGAGAGGCGCGACAAGGGGAAGGCCCAGGGTGGAGGTGGCGAACCAAGCAAGAAGCGGCCACCCATCGGCCGGGGAGGACGCCGCGGCAAGGCCAAGCAGCGGCAAGGCGATCGGCCTCCCCGGGGCCGCGACGGGGATGAAGAAGACGACGACGAAGACATGGAAGACGAAGATAACAGCGAGCAGGAGTTCCAGAAGGCCACGGAGGTCCTATACGTTGACGGCGGCGCCTCTCTGCACACCTCCCACCGCCAGCTTAAGCAGTGGGTGCGAGAGGTGAACGCAGCAGAGCCGCCCGTGGAGTCGCGCAGGCTCCTCAAATGGTCCAGCACGCCCATCATTTTCGATCTTGAGGATCACCCCGACCGCACAACCGCGGTCGGGTGCTTGCCGATGCTGGTCTCACCCACCATCCGCAACCTCAAGGTCACCAAAATGTTGGTAGACGGCGGGGCCGGGCTGAACTTGATCTCCTCCGCTGTGATCAAGAAACTCCAGATCCCAGACGGCGAGCTCGAAGAGACCGGTTCTTTCCAAGGAATCAACCCGGGGAGGAGCAAGCCCAAGGGGAAGATTACTCTGCCTGTGACCTTCGGCGGCGAGCTCAACTTCAGGACTGAGCGCATCACGTTCGACGTCGCTGATATCCCGTTACCATACAATGGGATCCTCGGCCGTCCCGCTCTCGCCAAGTTCATGGCAGCTTCCCACCACGCCTACAACGTACTCAAGATGCCGGGGCCGATAAGCGTCATCACTGTCCATGGCGACAAAAAGGACGCGCTTATCTGCGCCGACAAGATCTACCGGGATGTAGCAGCCGCGGCAGAGAAGGACACACTTGCCGCTGAAGCCCCCGGGGGGAAGAAGACAAGGACCAAGCCCGGTAAGTGCTCTGGGGCCCACTCCGGCAACCGCACCTCTTCGGAGTGCTGCGCCGCCGTCGAGGACGTTCCATCGAGCTCCACCGGCAAGTACAAGAAGGGAATGACCGCTTCTCCGGCAACCAAGAAGGTGTCCGCCAAGGAGGACGGCACTGGCGGTACCTTCACCATCAGTGCCACGCTTGACAGCAAATAGGAAAGCGCGCTCGTTGCCTTCCTGCGGGCGAATGTCGACGTGTTTGCGTGGCAACCGTCCGACATCCCCGGTGTTCCCAGGAGGGTGATTGAGCACAAGCTCGCTGTCTGTCCTCACGCGCGACCCGTCAAGCAGAAAGTGAGAAAGCAAGCCGTGGAGCGCCAAGAATTCATCAGCGAAGAGATCAAGAAGCTAGAGGCAGCAGGCCTAGTGAGAGGTGTGATCCATCCAACGTGGCTGGCCAATCCGGTCGTCGTGCGCAAAGCCAATGGGAAGTGGAGACTGTGCATAGACTTCACCGATGTGAATAAAGCATGTCCCAAGGATCCATTTCCCTTGCCGCGCATTGACCAGATTGTTGACTCCACCGCCGGATGTGAGCTACTCTCTTTTCTTGATGCATATTCAGGCTACCACCAAGTCTTTATGGCCAAAGAAGATGAAGAGAAGACCGCATTTATCACTCCGTGCGGCACCTATTGCTTCATACACATGCCGTTTGGACTGAAGAATGCGGGATCAACGTTTGCAAGGGTAGTGCACACTGCTTTCGAGCCACAGATCCATAGGAACGTGGAGGCCTACATGGATGACATCGTGGTGAAGAGCAGGAGCAAGGAAACCCTGGTCCAAGATCTGGAAGAGACATTTCAGAACCTGCGCAAGATACAGCTCAAGCTGAACCCCGAGAAGTGCGTTTTCGGAGTCCCCTCCGGCAAGCTTCTCGGGTTCTTTGTGTCACAGAGGGGGATTGAAGCTAATCCCGACAAGATCAAAGCCGTCGAGCAGATCGAAGCCCCAGAGCGCGTCAAGGACGTCAGAAAGCTTGCAGGTTGTGTGGCCGCCCTCAGTCGGTTCATTTCAAGGTCTGCAGAACGCGCCCTGCCCTTCTTTAAAATCTTGAAGAAGGCAGGCCCCATGCAGTGGACTCCAGAAGCGGAGGCGGCGCTGCAAGATTTGAAAAGGTACCTATCCTCCACTCCAATACTTGTCGCACCTAGACCACAGGAGAAGTTGTTGCTATACCTAGCGGCAACCAACCAGGTGGTTAGTGCTGCGTTAGTGGCGGAGAGGGAGGCCGACGAGGAGTCTATACCACCTGCAAGCGAATCCAGCGACAAGCGAGGGGCTGCTCCGGCAAGCTCTGGCTCCGACAAGGACAACCCTGCGCAGGAACAGGATGGAGCGCGGAAGAAGATGGTGCAGCGCCCGGTGTATTTTGTGAGTTCCCTCTTGCAGGGGGCTAGATCAAGATACTCTGGGGTGCAGAAGTTGCTTTTCGGCCTCCTCATGGCCTCGAGAAAGCTGCGCCATTACTTCCAAGCACATGAGATAACAGTAGTCACTCGCTTTCCGCTGAAGAGGATATTGCACAATCCCGAGGCAACAGGCAGGATCGTCGAGTGGGCACTGGAGCTGTCGAGCTTTGGACTCAAGTTTGAAAGTACTTCAACCATACAGAGCCGAGCTTTGGCAGAATTCATAGCTGAGTGGACCCCGACGCCAGATGGAGAAGCCCAAGAAACAAGCGCGCCCGTACAAGAAGCAACAAGCGAGTGGGTAATGTACTTCGATGGTGCCTTCTCGCTGCAAGGCGCCGGTGCTGGCGTCGTACTCATCGCGCCCACCGGAGAGCACCTCAAGTATGTTATCCAGATGCACTTCCCAAGAGAGCAAGCAACCAACAATACTGCTGAGTATGAAGGCTTGCTCGCCGGCCTCAGGATTGCGGCCGAACTTGGGATCAGAAAGCTGATTGTGCGGGGAGATTCTCAACTGGTGGTCCGGCAAGTCAACAAGAGCTACCAGAGCCCTCTGATGGAAGCTTATGTGGATGAAGTGAGGAAGCTGGAAGAACACTTTGAAGGGCTGCAAATGGAGCACGTCCCGAGAGCTCAGAATGAGATAGCAGACGGCCTTTCGAAGTGTGCTTCGTTGAAGTTACCTGTGGAACCAGGGACCTTCTTACTCAAGCTGACTCAACCATCCGTTACACCATCAGTTGGGCAGCCCAAGAAAAGGAAGTTGGTCTCCGGCGACTACTTGCAGGCGAACCTTCCTGAGACCGCCGCCAAGGTCCCCAAGATCAACAACCAGAGCGCCGGGGGACAGCCCGCTCCTGCGGATCCCAGGATCCGTCCAGTCGAAGCAGGTGTCCCCGATAAGCCTTGCTCCGGCAAGCAGATCAGCAGTCTGAACGCCGAGGAACAGTCCGCTCCTGCGGATCCGAGGATCTGTCCAGTTGAAGCGGGGGTTCCCGACAAGCTTTGCCCCGGCAAGCTTGCCGGGGGATCACCGGCTCCGGCGGAACCAGAGGTTCTTGCCGTAGAAGCCGGGGTCCCCGCAGCGGCCTTCATGCCTTTAGTCCTTGCCGTCGAGCCCCGGGCTCCGGCATGGGCGCAACAGATCGTCCGTTTTCTGCAAACTGGAGAACTTCCCGACGACCCAGAAGAGATGGAGAAGATCACCAGGCAGTCAAGTATGTACCAGTTCGTGGACAATGAGCTGTACAGAAGGAGACTCAACGGTGTCAGATTGAAGTGCATCTCCAGGGAAGACGGACAGAAGCTGTTGGCAGAGATACACGGAGGCATATGCGGCCATCACATTGGCGCAAGAGCACTTGTCGGAAAAGCTTTCCGGCAAGGGTTCTTCTGGCAAGAAGCCCTCCAAGATGCAACTGCACTAGTAACCAAGTGTGAAGCATGCCAGTTCCATGCAAAACAGATTCATCAGCCAGCTCAAGCTCTCCAAACAATCCCTTTATCCTGGCCCTTCTCGGTCTGGGGGCTCGATATCCTCGGCCCTTTTCCCCGAGCCGTCGGGGGCTTCGAGTACTTGTACGTTGCAATCGACAAGTTCACGAAGTGGCCAGAAGTGGAGCCAGTGAGGAAGGTGACCGCGCAGTCAGCAGTCAAGTTCTTCCGGTCGATCGTCTGCCGTTTCGGAATCCCCAACAGAATCATCACCGACAACGGGACACAATTCACAAGTCGCGCCTTCATGCAATACGCCCAGGATCTCGGCGCCAAGGTCTGTTTCGCTTCGGTTGCTCACCCCAGGAGCAACGGTCAAGCAGAAAGGGACAACGCTGAAGTGCTGCGCGGACTCAAGACCAGGACCTTCGACAGGCTGCGCAAGTGCGGAAGAAATTGGATTGAGGAGCTGCCGGCGGCTCTTTGGTCAATCAGAACGACACCGAGTCGAGCCACCGGACAGACACCCTTTGCTCTAGTCTATGGAGCGGAAGCAGTTATCCCCACGGAACTCGTGTACGGATCTCCTCGGGTGCTCGCTTATGACGAGCTCGAGCAAGAGCAGCGGCTCCAAGATGACACGCTGCTCCTTGAGGAAGGACGTCTCCAGGCTGCGGTACGAGCTGCTCGATACCAGCAAGCCTTGCGTCGCTACCATAGCCGCAAGGTCAAGGCCAGGAGTCTCGAAGAGGGCGACCTTGTTCTTCGGCGCACTCAGTCGGCCAAGGATTCCAACAAGTTGACGCCAAAGTGGGAAGGACCTTATCGGGTGAGACAAGTCACGAGGCCTGGCGCTGTCCGCCTCGAGACCGAAGAAGGCGTACCAGTGAGCAACTCCTGGAACATAGAGCATCTTCGCAAGTTTCACCCATAAGGCGCGGTTGCCGTGACCCGCTCCGGCAACCATCGGTTTGTACAGGCCTTGCCACTGTTGCATGTAACCCCTGGTACAAAGCCAGGCGAAGCCCCTGGCACCAGATAAAGTTGCCCTGTTAGGCGAACTTGTTCTTAGGCACGTTCAGTCGGCCAAGAATTATAACAAGTCGACGCCGAAGCAGGAAGGCCCTTATCGGGTGAGACGAGTCGCGAGGCCCGGCGCTGTCCGCCTCAAGACCGAAGAGGGCCTACCAGTGAGCAGCTCCTGGGAACATAGAGCATCTTCGCAAGTTTCGCCCATAAGGCGCGGTTGCCGTGATCCGCTCCGGCAACCATCGGTTTGTACAGGCCTTGCCGCTGCTGCATGTAACCCCTTGTACAAAGCCAGGCGAAGCCCCTGGCATCAGATAAAGTTGCCCTGTTAGGCGACCTTGTTCTTAGGCACGTTCAGTCGGCCAAGAATTATAACAAGTCGACGCCGAAGCAGGAAGGCCCTTATCGGGTGAGACGAGTCGCGAGGCCCGGTGCTGTCCGCCTCAAGACCGAAGAGGGCCTACCAGTGAGCAACTCCTGGGAACATAGAGCATCTTCGCAAGTTTCGCCCATAAGGCGCGGTTGCCGTGATCCGCTCCGGCAACCACCGGTTTGTGCAGGCCCTGCCGATGTTGCATGTAAGCCCTCGTACAAAGCCAGGCGAAGCCCCTGGCCGAAGATAAAGAAGCGCTGGCGCCCTAGATTTTAGCATGCATGCTGAGTCAGAGTCTCGTCCTTGGTTAGGGTTGTCAGTTCCTAACTGTCGCTAACCCCTAACTTAGAGGTCGAGTCCGCGTCTTTTTCCCGTCCTTTCCCTTTGGCTCGCAGGAATTGAATGTCCTTGCCGGGCCGCTCAAGGACAAGGAAGAGGAGAAGGACGAGCCAACACCTACGCCCCGGCGAGCCAGAGTCGCCGGGGGCTGCAACCTCAGATAAGTTTTTGCATCCCTCATCATGCATTCTCTTATGGACTGTGGAATTTGAAAGCCTCCTTTCCTCCTGAAAAGCTACCGTGCTCTCTTAGCGGCAAGCCCCAGAGCGCGTTCCTGGGGCCCGTTTCGATAGCAGCCGCGGCAGCAAGGGGGAGGGAAGCGAGGGGCCGGAACCCGCCTGCTCCCCGCCTCCGCCAAGGGCGTGAGAAAGGTCGAGCAGTGCGGGGGAGCGGCTGGGCCTGTTGCCGGGCGAGAAACTGTCTATCTTAACGATGTAAAGGATTCGTTCCTTACCGCGGTTTCCACCCGCGAGACAAATGATCCGGCAAACATCCCCTTTTCATTAAAAACATTCCACTCAGGTACAGTTCAGAGAGAATGAAAAACATGAAAGAAGGGATTACAAGGCTTAAACGCAACTAAGGCCCGAAGGCTTACAAGCTGAAAAGAGATAAGGTGCCCGTAATCCCTTTCTTGTCTCTCTCCTCAGGAGGTAGGGCAAGTAGGTGAAGAGGGCGAAAGGGGCACCTAGGAGAGCTACGGGTGGCAGAAGGCACCAAGAGAAGATCCGGGGGCTCCGCCCGGGGGTCTCCGGAGGCTGAAGAAGACGGAGGCGCCGGAGGCAGAGCTGGAAGATGAGGCAGCGGCCTTGCCGCCAGCCTCTTCCTCTTCCCCAGCCTCGCCACTCCGGCCGCCCGAGGAGATCAAGCCCCCGGCAAGAGGAGCTTGCCGGGCCGAAGAGAAGACCCCGGTGGTCGTCGCCGAGAGCAAGGGTGATGACGGCGTCTGGGGCGCATCTGGAACACGAGGCACCGGAGCGTCAGCCAGCTGTCGAAGTCGGCCCGTACTCCGACTTCGCGGCCCTCGACGTCCGCCCCCTGTCCTCCTCAGCAGCCCCCCTACGCCAGTCGCCCAAGGAGACGACCCCGGGGAGTTCACGGAGCCCGGCGCGGACGATGGGGCCGCCGGTGCCACACGGAGCTGCGACCGACGCCTAGTCGGACCCGTCATCCCGGCGGCTGCTCCCCTCGTCGTCGCTGTCGCTCCCCTCCTCGTCACTCTCGCTCGAGGAGGAGCCTTCGCTGTCGGAGGAGCTATCTTCGCAGCACCGGGCCCGGATGCCGGAGCCCCAGAAGGCCTTGACGGAGAGGAGGTCCTCCCCCACCAGCTTAAAGTGGAGGGTGAACCCCTCCGTCAAGCTGTGGATCCGGGCGAACGTCTTCCACCCGCGGCCCAGACACACCACGCCGGGGGCTCGGGACTCGACGTGGACTCGCGTCCCACTGATCCCGCAGCCCCTCATGCGCAGGTTTAGCGTCTCAGGCTGCTCCACCTCCAACACGTTCGCGAATGGAGCGGGAAGCCGGAGGCGGCGACGAGGCGCCCGGCGCAGCCTGATAATGAACTCACGGGGGTCATCCCCGAGATGGACCGCGGGAAGGAACGGAGCCGCTGGCGGAGGCAAGGACGGCGCACCGATCCGTCCGCCCCGAGCGCCTCGGCCCCGTCCACGACCTATTCCGCGACCTCGCCCTCTCCCTCTTCCCCTGACGACCGGCTCCGCCGCCGCGGGCGCAAGGGGAGGAGGGGCGCGTTGCCTAGCAGACACCCTCGCGGCAACCGAAGAAGAACCAGGGTTCCCCCCCTCCATCGCAGATGGGGGAAGGAAACCAGAAGCAGAAGGAGGAAGGAGATGGAGTGCGGATTTCCGTCGCCCCCTTTCGCTCCTTATAAAGGGGCGGAGTGGGAACGCGGCCGCCTCGCTCCTCCAATAGGAGCGGAGGAAGGGCAGGCGACTGGGGCCGACCCACTGCATCGACCCGCGCCGGCCCGACTCCCTGCCTCCGCCGCCGCGACTCCGAGTGCATGAGGACCGCGTGGTGGGCGCGCAAAACCGAGGCGACGGGTGGGACGACCTCTCCCCATCCCGTGATTATGGGGAACGGACGCCTCGAAAGCCGCGCCTCACCCCCGTTCATTTATCGAGCCGCGCCTCCGCACCTCCCTCCACTTAAAGAGGGAACGGGCGTTTCGCCCCCACGACGCCGCGATAAGCGCGCGCCGCCTGGGGAAGGTGCGACGGATGCGGAGTTAAGGAGCAGCGCGACCAAGGCCACGCGTGCCCGTGCACTGTTAGGGCCTGGCCCAACGACGCTCGGCACCGTGTGTGGCCCAGGCCCGGGGGCTCCTGTCGGTGTACTAAAGTATGGGTACCTTAGTACCCCAGACTTGTGCACGGGCAGTTGTAGCACCCTGCGGCGAGGCCCGCCCAGGAAGCGCCAAGAGAAGACCAAGCATTCAAGACGAGGCCCCCGGCAAGAGGAGCTTGCCGGGCCAAGAAGACAAGACCCCGGCAAGAGGAGCTTGCCGGGACGACTAAGCCCATGTAAATACCATCCAAGAACAAAGTATACGAGACAGAAGATCGAGACCCCGACAAGAGGAGCTTGTCGGGAAGGCCGAACCCAGGCACCACAAGAGAAGCCCGCCACGGCGCGCCATGCGCCCCGGCAAGGCCTGATAGCCGGCAAGCTATCAGGCACAGGAAGACGACCCCCGCGGCAAGCCACTTGCCGCGGCAAATCGCCACCTCAGGACTGCGCTCCAGCTCACCCGCCCACGCGTCGCTCCGGGGTTTCCCCCAAGGGCACGTGGCGGGGCACCGCGCAGCCTGGGGAATGCGGTGGCATGCAGCCACCACCGTGGCGAGCGGTGGCGCACCTAACGGTCCGCCTCGGTGCTGTCCAGGCGACCGTGACGGGCATTTAATGCCCTTGTCCCCTACCTGGCGCGCCAAAGATGTCGGGGCGGACTGGCGTCCCCCGCGAGCACCTATGGGCCGGAGCCCCTTTCGTTGTCCGGTGAGGGGGGCGGAGGGAGCACGGAGAGCAGATCGAGGCGAGCACACGGGCGGTTTACCCAGGTTCGGGGGTTCGGGGGGTTCCGGGGTTCGGAGATTGGGAATCCAGACAGCCATGCGCTCGGTGCAGCTAGCTCTCCAAGCTCCCGAGCTCCCCAGTTCAATACAACCAAGCAGGAGTAGGGTTTTACGCGTCCATCGCGGCCCGAACCTGGGTAAACCGCCCGTGTGCTCGCCTCGATCTGCTCTCCGTGCTCCCTCCGCCCCCCTCACCGGACAACGAAAGGGGCTCCGGCCCCATAGGTGCTCGCGGGGGACGCCAGTCCGCCCCGACAATGTACTAACTAGATCTTCATAATCTAAACCATGTTTCATACATAAACTGTGTTTATCACACAAAGTATAGTGCCCCGCCCCCTACATTATGACAAGTATTTAGCCTTGAGCTGCAAAATCCACACATTATCACAAATTCAAATAATTGTTCTATATATTATATGTAGTATAATATGTTCATAACCACACCATGCGTATCAGCATTATATTCATGCATGCATCGGTTTAAAACACTATGATGGCTTGTTCAAATATTTGAATCCACTTTTATAATGAATTATGATCTCTATTCATCTTTTACACCCACACAATCCTCTTGTCTTTGTAGCTAGCGCTAACTTTCTCTCGTGCATGCACACGCCCGCCTCCCTCTCACCCTCCCTTGCATTTTCTAGCTCCATCGCGCACATTCGTCATTTCTCTTTAGGTCATTCACCCATGGTGTGTATAGGCCCCCTAGCTCCTTTCCGGCACACACCGACCGATATACCTCTCTAGCCAACTGTGCCTACCACAAACACAAGCTTTCCCTCTTCTCTTCTCACCGTCCATGCCCCCCTTTGTCTAATACAGTTCCACGCACGTGCACACTCCTACCCCTCTTTTCATCGATCTCATACTCGCACACTCCTCCCCACTTGATATAGTAGGCCTCTCGCACCACCTCCTACCTGCATCCCTCTCTCTCTATCCTTCTCTTCGGGCCTTATTTTCTTCTAACACATGCATGCATGTATACCGCTCGATCTCCCTACATATACTTGGGTCTACTACAACTCTTTTTCCCCATGCACCGATCGACGTACTGATACGTCTCCAACGTATCTATAATTTATGAAGTATTCATGCTATTATATTATCCATCTAGGATGTTTATATGCATTTATATGCTATTTTATATGTTTTTGGGACTAACCTATTAACCTAGAGCCCAGTGCCAGTTTCTGTTTTCTCCTTGTTTTTGAGTTTTACAGAAAAGGAATATCAAACGGAGTCCAATTGACGTGCCAATTTTTTACGATTTTTATGGACCAGAAGAAGACCTCGGAGTAAAAGAGTTGGGCCAAGAGACTCCCGGGGTGCCCACGAGGGTGGGGGCCGCCCCCCTAGGCGCGTGGGCCTGCCTCATGGACGCCTCGGGCACCTCCTTGACGGGAGACCGACGCCAAAAATTCCTATAAATACAGAAACCTTGGGAAATTAACCTAGATCGGAAGTTCCACCGCCGCAAGCCTCTGTAGCCATGAGAAATCAATCTAGGCCCTCTCTGGCACCCTGCCGGAGGGGGCCATCATCACCGAAGGCCATGGAGGAGGATCCCGGAGGGTCCATCATCACCATGGAGGCCAAGGACCAGAGGGAGAACCTTTCCCCATCTAGGGGGAGGCCATGGAGGAGGAAGCACAAGGGGGAGAACCTCTCCTCCTCTCTCTTGGTGGCACTGGAGTGCCATCAGGAGGGGAATCATTGCCGCGGTGATCGTCTTCATCAACATCACCACCATCATCACCATCCTCATCTATTTTACGCGGTCCACTCTCCCGCACCCCGCTGTAATCCCTACTTGAACATGGTGCTTGATGCCACATATTATAATCCAATGATGTGTTGCCATCGTATGATGTTTTGAGTAGATATCTTTTGTCTTTGGGTTGATTGATGATCTAGATTGGTATGAGTTGTATGTTTTACTTTGGTGTTGTCCTATGGTGCCCTCTGTGTCGCGCAAGCGTGAGGGGTTCCCGCTGTATGGTGTTGCAATAAGTTCATGATTCGCTTATAGTGGGTTGGTGAGTGACTGAAACACAAACCCGAGTAAGGAGATTGTTGCGTATGGGAATAAAGAGGACTTGATGCTTTAATGCTATGGTTGGGTTTTACCTTAATGATCTTTAGTAGTTGCAGATGCTTGCTAGAGTTCCAATCATAAGTGCATATGATCCAAGTAGAGAAAGTATGTTAGCTTATGCCTCTCCCTCATATGAAACTGCAATAGTGATTACCGGTCTTGTTAACGATTGCCTAGGACAATTCCGCACACCGATCCACCATTATTCCACACTCGCTATTTATAATATTTAGTAATATATTCTAACTTTATGATAACAACACCTACTTCTATATTTTAGCTCTCTGATATCATACAAAGTTATCCTCTTCATACCCACAACGTAGTTTTATTTCTCGTTTCTAGTTGGAAGCAAATGTTCGGTGTACGTAGAGTCGTATCAGTGGCAGATAGGGCTTGAGAGAATATTGATCTTACCTTTAGCTCCTTGTGGGTTCGACAATCCATACTTATCACTTCCACCTTTGGAAATTGCTACGATGATTCCTTGCACTTGGGGATTATCAAGCTCTTTTCTGGCGCCGTTGCCGGGGAGCAATATCATGGGGTTGATATTCTCGTGTGTGCTTGTTTGCTTTCTTCACTAAGTAGATTTTGTTTTTCCTTTTTGTGGGTTAAACATACAAAAAAAATTAAAAGAATGAAAAAAAAACTTGCCTTTCATGCCTAAAAAGTCTTTCAAAAAGAGAAGTGATTGGAAAGTTATGCATTGAAGAAGTGAGGGTTGACCTTGAGCACTTGTGTTCATGCTCGCGGAAACTATGTATAATTCCTTTGTATTATAAAAACAATGTGCCAAGATTTGGTTTTAGGATGATTAGATTTCTTGTTTACTATGTGCAGAACAAAAACAGAAACTTTGGCTGTAGTGCATGAATTTACATTTTTGACTGGAAGGTCAAATGGGTCTGAAACTTTTTGCACATTACTTATGTACAAAATTTTCAAATTTGCATATTTATTTAATAACTTTAGGAGTTACATAAGTTTACCAAACTTCCAGATTACTACAGACTATTCTGTTTTTAACAGATTCTGTTTTGCGTGTGTTGTTTGCTTATTTCGATGAATCTATGGCTAGTATTGGGGGGTATGAACCATAGAGAAGTTGTAATACAGTAGGTTTAACACCAATATAAATAAAGAATGAGTTCATTAAAGTACCTAAAGGTAGTGATTTGCTTTATTACACTAACGGATCTCACCAGTTTTTGTTAAAGTTTTATGTGGATGAAGTGTCCGAAGGTCGAGGAGCCATCAATATGAGAAGAATAAAGAGAGGCAAGATTTCAAGCTTGGGGATGCCCAAGGCACCCCAAGTAAATATTTCAAAGGATACTCAAGCATCTAAGCTTGGGCATGCCCCGGTTGGCATCCCATCTTTCTTCTTCAACAATTATCGGTATACCTTGGTTTTTGTTTTGTTCACATGATTTGTGTCCTTTGTGTTTTTGTTTTTCCTTTAAGAACCATGATAGTATGAGATAGCCTTTCATTGATTTATAGAATACTTCATGTGCTTCACTTATATCTTTTAAGTACGATCTTATAGAATTGCTCTTTGTGCTTCACTTAAATCTTTTGAGTATGGTTTTATAGAATGCTTCGTGTGCTTCACTTATATATATTGAGCTTGGATATTGGTTAGTCTATGTTAATTGTAGAATGCTCCATGAACTTCACTTATATCTTTTGGAGTAAAAATAATACTATCATTTAAAGTGGGTTTGGAAGAGTGTCAACTTTAGGAATTAGTGATTCCACTATTTTGGATGGTGTTGAATCTTAGTGTGATATTTATGAAAGTGGATTTGGAAGAGTGTCAACTTTAGCTAGTAATGATTCCACTATTTAGGAAGAAGTTCTAATTGAGTGTGAGAACAAATTTGCTATCCATGATGCTACTGAAAATTATTATGAGGGAGGAATACATGCTTGTCGGAGTTGCAATAATATCAAGTTTCCTCTCCATGTGCTTAAAGTTTTGAAGTTATACTTGTTTTGCCTTCCTATGCTAGTTGATTCTTGTTCCCATAAGTTGTGTGCTCACAAAGTGGGTTAGATTTAAATGTGCTAGTCATATTCTTCAAGATTCTCTCTTTGTGTTTCGATTCTTGTCTATTATGTGAGCATCATTGAAATCATCATGCCTAGCTAAAAGGCATTAAAGAAAGGCGCTTGTTGGGAGACAACCCAATATTTACCCTTACTGATTTTGTGTGTTTACATGATTAAGCTACTTTATTGATCATGTTTTATAGATTTTGTTTCAATAAAGTGCCAAGTAAGACCTTTGGGAAGACTTGGGAGAAAGTCAATGTGATCTTGCTGTTAAAAAAACAGAAACTTTGCGCTCACGAGATTAGCTGTCATTTTTTACAGAAGAGTATTTTTTAGTTGATTATTTTTGCATAGGATTAATAGACAAATTCCTCACGTCCACCAATTTATTTCATAATTTTTGGAGTAGCAGAAATATGGTTTATGTTCAGATCATTACAGACTATTCTGTTTCTGACAGATTCTGTTTTCATTGCATAGTTTGCTTGTTTTCTAGTTTCTATGACTTATATTTCTCAATATAAATTGTAGAAATGATAAGGTACAGTAGGAATTGTGTGAGAACAACTATGAACCTTGTCTTTGACACTATAAAAGTGAATGGTTTACTCTTTATCATACTAACATATCTCACGAAGTTTCGTTAAGTTTTGTGTGATTGAAGTTTTCAAGCTTTGGGTGAGATATTGATATGAGGAGAACAAGGAGTGCAAAGACACTAAGCTTGGGAATGCCCAAGGCGCCCCAAGGTAATATTCAAGGAAGACTCACTTTCGTCTTTAAAACTATCGGTATACCTTACTCGGAGCTATATTTTTATTCGTCACATGATATGTGTTTTGCTTGGAGCGTGTTTTCAATTTTACCTGTTGTTTGAATAAAATCATTGGATCTAAAATATTGAATGAAAAATAATCCTCCCATGGCTAGTTAATTATTTGACTACTCAGTGTTCTTCACTCATATCTTTTGGAGTAGTTTGTCATTTACTCATGTGCTTCACGTATATCCTATGAGTAAATGGTTGAATAAATTGAATGTCATAAATCTGAATTTATATATATGTTTCATATGCTTATAACATGGGGAGTAATGACTTCACACATAATAAGTGTAGGTAGTAAACTTATTGAAAGTTAGCAAACGTAGAGTTGGTCACTTGAACAATTCATGAAAGAATATTGAAGGAAGAGGGATTTCACATATAAATATACTATCTTGGACATCTTTTGTAATTATGAGCACTCATTAAAATATGACATGCTAAAAGGTTGATGTTGGACAAGGAAGACAACATAATGGGTTATGTTTTGTTATACCTGAAATAAAGTATATTGTCATGGATCGCCCAACACGTTGAGTTTGCCTTTCCCCCTCATGCTAGCCAAATTCTTTGCACTAAGTAGAGATACTACTTGTGCTTCCAAATACCCTTGAACCCGGTTTTGCCATAAGAGTCCACAATACCTACCTATGGATTGAGTAAGATCCTTCAAGTAAGCTATCATCGGTGCAAGCAATAAAAATTTCTCTCTAAATATGTATGATTGATTAGTGTGGAGGAAATAAGCTTTATACGATCTTGTGATGTGGAAGAAATAAAAGCGACAGACTGCATAATAAAGGTCCATATCACAAGTGGCAATATAAAGTGACGTTCTTTCGCATTAAGATTTTGTGCATCCAACCCTGAAAGCGCATGGCAACCTCTACTTCCCTCTGCGAAGGGCCTATCTTTTACTTTTATCTCTTACCCTTATGCAAGAGTCATGGTGATTTTTCACCTTTCCTTTTTACATTTTATCCTTTGGCAAGCACATTGTGTTGGAAAGATTCTGATATATATATCCAATTGGATGTAAGGCATCATGAACTATTATTGTTGACATTACCCTTGAGGTAAAAGGTTGGGAGGCGAATCTATAAGCCACTATCTTTCTCTGTGTCTGATTAAAACTTTGAGCCCATAAATATCGCGTGAGTGTTAGCAATTGTGAAAGACTAAATGATAGTTGAGTATGTGGAGTATGCTAAATCAAGGCTCTGACATAGACTCTTCCTAAAAATAAGATGAATTGCAATTGTTTGATGACTAAGGACGCCGTTTGTTAGTTTTCAAGGAAGTTTATGATCTATACTTTAACATGTTAATGGCTTGTTACTTGATCATGAAAAGTTTTATGAGATGAGCTACTGTTATGACATGTATCGATGCTAGAAAAATTGAAATCATCATTGATCAAACTTATGCACTTGCTAGCATTCACACTTCATAAATTATTTCTTTTATCATTTACCTACTCGAGGACGAGCAGGAATTAAGCTTGGGGATGCTAATACGTCTCCAACGTATCTATAATTTATGAAGTAGTCATGCTATTATATTATCCATCTAGGATGTTTTATATGCATTTATATGCTATTTTATATGATTTTTGGGACTAACCTATTAACCTAGAGCCCAGTGCCAGTTTCTGTTTTCTCCTTGTTTTTGAGTTTTATAGAAAAGGAATATCAAACGGAGTCCAATTGACGTGCCAATTTTTGACGATTTTTTATGGACCAAAAGAAGACCTCGGAGTAAAAGAGTTGGGCAAGGAGAGTCCCGGGGTGCCCACGAGGGTGGGGGCGCGCCCACCCCCCAAGGCGCATGGGCCTGTCTCGTGGACACCTCGGGCACCTCCTTGACGTGAGACCGACGCCAAAAATTCCTATAAATACAGAAACCTCGGAAAATTAACCTAGATCGGAAGTTCCACCGCTGCAAGCCTCTGTAGCCACGAGAAATCAATCTAGGCCCTCTCTGGCACCCTGCCGGAGGGGGCCATCATCACTGGAGGCCATGGAGGAGGATCCCGGAGGGGCCATCATCGCCATGGAGGCCAAGGACCAAAGGGAGAACCTTTCCCCATCTAGGGGGGAGGCCATGGAGGAGGAAGCATAAGGGGGAGAACCTCTCCTCCTCTCTCTTGGTGGCGCCGAAGTGCCATCAAGAGGGGAATCATCGCCGTGGTGATCGTCTTCATCAACGTCACCACCATCATCACCATCCTCATCTCTTTTACGCGGTCCACTCTTCCGCACCCCGCTGTAATCCCTACTTGAACATGGTGCTTTATGCCACATATTAGGATCCAATGATGTGTTGCCATCCTATGATGTTTTGAGTAGATATCTTTTGTCTTTGGGTTGATTGATGATCTAGATTGGTATGAGTTGTATGTTTTACTTTGGTGCTGTCCTATGGTGCCCTCCGTGGCGTGCAAGCGTGAGGGGTTCCCGCTGTAGGGTGTTGCAATACGTTCTTGATTCGCTTATAGTGGGTTGGTGAGTAACCGAAACACAAACCCGGGTGTCGGTGTCAAAATCGGCGGATCTCGGGTAGGGGGTCCCGATCTGTGCGTCAAGGTCGGATGGTAACAGGAGACAAGGGACACTTTATTTTACCCAGGTTCGGGCCCTCTCGATGGAGGTAAAACCGTACTCCTGCTAGATTAATATTGATGATATGGGTAGTACAAGAGTAGATCTACCACGAGATCAAGGAGGCTAAACCCTAGAAGCTAGCCTATGGGTATGATGATGGTTATGATGTGTTCGTCCTACGTACTACAACCCTCCGGTTTATATAGGCACCGGATAGGGTTAGGGTTACACAGAGTCGGTTACATTGGTAGGAGATCTTGAATATCCGCACGCCTAGCTTGCCTTCCACGCCAAGGAAAGAACCTTCCGGACACGGGACGAAGTCTTCAATCTTGTATCTTCATAGTCCTGGAGTCCGGCTGAAGATATAATTCGGCTATCCGAACACCCCCTAATCCAGGACTCCCTCAGTAGCCCCTGAACCAGGCTTCAATGACGACGAGTCCGGCGCGTAAATTGTCTTCGGCATTGCAAGGCGGGTTCCTCCTCCAAATTTTTCAAGAAGATAATAAACACCAAAAAATAGTGTCCGGCTCTGCAAAACAAGTTTCCACGTATTGCCATATAGAGAATAATACAAACACAAATCAAATCTGCTGACGTATTCCGCAGTGCGTCATAACACTGCGACCAAGCCTTCTGTATGGATTATTTTTGTTGTTCCACCGCAGCACGTTCAACGAGGCGGTTTCCTTGGCACGTCTTGTCGAAGCAGAGATCGTGTGCCCCCTTTAACGGGATTCTCATTAATACGGACGTGGGTAACCCAACCGTGCCCGTTAAGCACGTCCTGCCTTGATTAAAGGTTAGTCCAAGACGGTTACGGGGAGGGCTCTTGATATTCTGCCTCTTATAAAGAGACCGAGACCTTGCTCCCCTCTTATGTTCTCAAAACAAGCTCGCCCATAGCCTCGAGTTCCAACACCCCAGGCTTTTAGATTCTAGGCGCACCGGACCATCGACAATGTCCGGCTCCGGCCTTCAAGGCCAATGGATGCCCTCCTCCGTTACGGAGGAGGACGTATCAAGGTTGAGGGAGGCTAGGTTCCTAACCAGCGAGATCCCGCACAGGTTGCCTGCTCAAGGACAAGCGATCCCAAGCCCTCAGCCTGGTGAGAGCGTAGTATTCATCTCCCACTTCCTTCGGGGATTAGGCTTCCCAACGGATCCTTTCGTAAGGGGGCTGATGTTTTATTATGGGCTGGAATTCCATGACCTAGCTCCGGAGTCCATCCTCCATACCTCCTCCTTCATTGCTGTGTGTGAAGCGTTTCTCCATATCACTCCTCACTTCGGATTATGGCTCAAGACCTTCAAGGTAGAACCGAAGATAATCGAGGGGCGTCACGTAGAGTGCGGAGGTGCTGTTATAAAAAGGAATACCGATGCTCCATGGCCCGAGGGCACTTTTCAAGAGGAGCTCGGCTTATGGCAACAGGAGTGGTTCTACATCACCTCTCCTCGGGGCACCACTTGGGTAGCGCCTCCCGCCTTTCGCTCGGGCCCCCCACCACATTTAACATCGTGGATCAACACAGGGTTAGATCGGGGCTTGCCCAAAGACGTTCCTCTGTTGCAGGGCCGCATAAAGGATCTCCTAAAAGGAGACCTCAACCTGGTCAAGGTGACACAAGTTATGCTGATTCGCTGGACACTGCCCGGCCAACGTCGCCCCCTCCGCTTGTGGGAGTTCAACCCAGAGGGGCCGCGAGTTCTCCGAAATTTCATGGGCGTGACGCCTACGGAGATGCATAGACTGTTCTTCGGACCACAAGGAGTGAGTCCGGATTCGACCGAGGATGCTGGTTTAAGCCGCAACCGCCCGGATACAGCAGTAGGTGACCTTGCGCCCGGACCTTCTATCCGTACAATTGACTTATTTTTTAACAGTACTTCTCCTTTTTACGCAGGAGTGGATAGCGAAGGCGAAGCTGGTACGGTGTCCGGCTCCCCTTCCCGAGACCAGGCTAGATCCTGTGCTAGTCAGGATGTTGGAGGTGGCGCCTCTGGAGGAAAATGAAGGGGCGGACAAGGAAACCGTGGCTTCTTCGAAAGTGGCCATCCCAAAGGGGGGAATCGACAACTCCTCTTCAAAGTGGAAGAAAAGGGCCGCCTCTGACGACCCGGGAGCCGTAGCTCCAAAGCAGGGGAAAGAATCCGCGTCAGAGGACCCGACGCCGGGGAGCCCCTCGGCCGAACTAAATCCTCAAAAGGAGCAGCCCTCCAACGAGCCATAAGTAGAAAGAAAGTCATTATTTTAAGAGAAATCCTTAATTTATAACTGAGAAGTTTTAACCGAAACCTTACCATGTAGTTCGGACCTCGACCCTTCTCGACAGAGCTCGTCATCGGGGGATCTTCTTCCGGAGATGATGGAGAGCGGAACGCCTCCTCCTTCATCGCCTAGAAAGGCGGGCGACGCCGAAGTGTCGTTGCAGAGGATTTCTCCGAATCTGCCAGAGGCAGAAGGTGATCATGCGCCCCCCCGGGGTTCTCCGTGTCCGGCCTCCGAAGAAGGCCATGGGACGAGTCCGACACCATCTGGTGTTCGGTCGGAGGAGCTGAAGGTTCTGCTGGGCCGAGCCTCTGTTTCAGAGGAGCATCGTGTGTTGATGCACACGGTGATTGAAAAGATTTCATCCGCGGAAAGCAGACTGAACAAGGCCGTCAAGAGTTTACTGGCGGGCCTTGAGGTACGTTTTGAATAATGAACATTAGTGTTAATTGCGCATAATAACATGCGCCTTGTATAGATAGTAGCCCCTGAGACTCTGTGTGCTGCAAAGATTAGCGGCGCGCAGAGGATCTTAATCCCAGGTCCTTTAAGTGGCACCTTTGTACGTAGGTGGCAGGTTGTCCGGAGTTGAGCCGGACTCGAGATTTTGCCAAAATGAAACGGCAACTTGATGAGGCAGAAGCCGACATCGTGCTTGTTAACAAGCGGCTTGATGATGCTCAAGGTATTGAGTTTATTTGGCGATTGTTAGTAAGAGGAGCTTTATGTTAATATCTTACCTTGTGTATGCTTGATGCAGATGGTGCGGCGGCCGTAGAAGGACTTAGGGCCGAGCTCGCCAAAGCAAAGGAACAAGCCAGAAAAAGCGATGCGGCTGCCGGAAGAGCCCGTGAAGAGCTAAAAGCCGAACAGGCTTCCCATTGCCGAAGCAAGGAGGAGATGGCTGATATAGCCGTGAAGTTGAAAAGTGCTACTGACCGTTGCAGACTTCTTGAAGAGGAAGGTCGAGCCCGGCAGACGGATTTAGAGAAGGTCGTCGCCGACGCCAAGGACGCCCGCTCTGGTATGAGAGCGTCAAGGGAAGAGCTGCGTCAAGCCGGACTAATTGCGGATGGAAAGCCCTTCCTGCTGCGGAGAAAATTCTGTGATCCGAAGTTCGCCCCGTTGGACCGAGCGTGGAGCGTGGAGGACACCTATCTGGATTTGTCTGCTAGTGCCGCTGATGCGACCAGGTACTTTCAAGATAAGAAAGATCATGAAGTGGAAAAGCTCTTCTGGTCGCAGTTCACTAATCCAGAGCGTCCACTATCAGTGGATGATCGCCTGGCCCAATGGGCCGAGCTGAATAGGTTGTCCGGACTCGCCATGAAGTATGCCATGGACCGCCTGTGTCCGGGGAGATCGAAGCCGAGAAGCTATTTCAGTTTGGTGCAGCAATTTCTTGACGTGGTGCCTCGGATTGAAGCTCTAAAGAGGTCCGCTTGCACAGAGGGCGTGCGGCTGGCTCTTGCCCGTGTCAAGACATACTGGGCAAACATGGAGCCCACCGTTGTTGCGTCCCGTGATTCGGATAAAAGCCGAATTCCTTCCGAGCACTATTTTGAGGAAGTCCTCGCGGGCGCTCGTATAATAGAGACGCAGTGTTTGAAAGATGCTGTTTTATGACAGCATATGTAATCGTAGATCAATATTTTTATAAATTGTAATGGCGTAATTTAGACTCGTGCCTTCAAGTATTAATAACACCTCCTGTGCGGCCGTTTTAATATATAAATTCTGAAAGATTGCAGTCGTTGGCTTCAGCCCCCACGCACATAGTGCGGGGGTGCGCGCGGAGAACGCATTTTCACACTTAACCCAACGTCTTGGTCCTACAAAGGAGGTGATAGCGCTGCGGGCTAGGCAACCGGACTATAATGCTTTAACACTTTCACTTAGCCATAGGAGCTTGACAGTGGGACTCTTTAGGTAGCCCTTTAATGGCGACTGCGTTTACCCGAATTCGGGACGCATATGTGCCTGACCGGGAAGCGGCCCTTCGTCAAAACGGAGGAATTTGATAAATTCCTATAGGTCATCGAGTGGCGACCAGTCTCGCGCTACATCATGACAGTCGGTTTTCGGCTTTCTCTACTGAGGTGCTCACCCGGCCGAACCGGGGCACAATCGCAGTAGCTCTCCTGGTGCAACCTTAGCCGACAGAACGGAACGTAAGGTGTCCGAACTCAGGAGCCGGGCAACCCAACATGTGACCAAAATCATGACTCGGAGCTGATGCATATAGTGCCAAAACTTGCGACGCCGAACACTCCCTAAGGTGTTCGGTCTTTGTGGGTGCGTGTGAAACAACACCCTTGAAAAAGAAAAAATCCCCTTGTGTCCAGGTACGAGCAAGAATTCTGGCGTGGCCACATGCCAAAACGCCAGTCTCCTCCATGGTTATAGTGAGGTAAACCAGGGGATGTATAGCAGCAAGAGACAGTAAAAAAGGTTTATGCAGGGTCTTAATCTAAGAAGAATCCTTTGGGGCGGGTCCCTACTGCACGTTTGCGCCTGTGTATCCGTTGTGCCGTGTCCTGGACTGGCGCCGTACGACGTTCATCTGTAAAAGGGAAGAACTAAATTGAAAAATGGGTCGTGCGGATCAAAAAGAATAATAAATAAAATGTGAAGTGAGAAATAGATACGGTCGAGTTTTATTGTCTCTGCGTACAGCCCCTGGTGAGGCGTACCAAGCCTATAACGAAAAAATGGGCTTGTGCCGAACTCATTGAGTCCGGGTCCGCGGCCTTTTGTGACTTACATCGAAGAAGTCTTTTGGCTGGCGAGGCCATTTTGTTGGGCGGCCGTTTAAGCGGCCGCACAATCCTCCGTTTGGAGGAGATGTAGTTTAGTATGCTCCCTTTGAAGATATGATGCCTCGAGGACCGGGCATCTTTAGCGTGAGGGATGCATAATGCGGTATTGCGTTAAAGCGAGCAAAAGCTCCGCGTCCCATTAGTGCTTGATAGCGACTAGAAAACGGGACTATGTGGAAGATAAGCTTTTCGTGACGAAAGTTATTGGCAGAGCCAAATATGACCACAAGCCGGAGAAAACCCATACAATGGGTGTCCGGGCCTGGTGCTACTCCTTGAAAGGAGGTTTCACTGTGACGGATTCATGCTGGGTTTATGCCCATGCGGTGAATTGTATCCTGATATATCAGATTTAGTCCACTGCCACCGTCCATAAGGACGTTGGTAAACTGGAATCCGTCTATTATTGGATTAAGCATCAGGGCAGTCCGGCCTGCGTGTTTGATATTGCGAGAATAATCTAGCTGATAAAAAATGATTGGCTTTAGTGACTAGTGGCCAGACTCCTGAGGGATAGGCTTGAATGTGCGGACCTTTATGGGTGCCTCATGCCTTGTTATGTGAAGTGAGTTCACTGTTTTGACTTCTTGCGAGAAGTTCTTTTGCTTCCTGGTGTTCTGCTTTTGGGGTTCGTCCTCTTCCTCACTTGGTGTGTCGAGCCCCTTGTGTTCGGCGTTAAGCCTTCCAGATTGTTTGAAAACCCAACAGTCTCTGTGGGTATGATTAGCGGGCTTTCCAGGAGTACTGTGTATCTGACATATCCTGTCCATGATTCTCTTTAGACTGGAGGATCTTCCCTATTATCTTGAGGGGGTGATTTTGTCTGATTTTGCCGTGAGCCTTTGAATCCGGCATTGACTGTCATGCTCTTCGGACTTTTTCTTTTGATTCGGCGAAGGTCCTTGTATCGCCGTGGTTTCCCGTTTCCATCCCTGATTTCTGATGTACTTGGGTCGCTGGGGCTGCATCGTGCCAACCAGCTGTCCTCTCCTGCGCAAAAGCGGGTCATGAGGCTTGTGAGTGCGGCCATTGTTCTTGGCTTTTCCTGGCCGAGGTGTCTGGCGAGCCATTCATCTCGGACATTGTGCCTGAAAGCCGCTAGGGCTTCGGCGTCCGGACAATCCACTATTTGATTCTTTTTAGTGAGGAATCTGTTCCAGAACTGCCGAGCTGATTCTCCGGATTGCTGAGTTATGTGACTGAGGTCGTCTGCGTCCGGGGGACGGACGTAGGTCCCTTGAAAATTTGCTCGGAAAGCGTCCTCGAGCTCTTCCCAACTTCCAATTGTGTTTTCGGGAAGGCTTTTAAGCCAGTGCCGGGCTGGCCCTTTAAGATTAAGGGGTAAATATTTTATGGCGTGGAGATCATCTCCTCTAGCCATATGTATGTGGAGGATATAATACTCGATCCAGACTCCCGGGTCTGTTGTTCCATCGTACGCCTCTATGTTAACGGGTTTAAATCCCTCTGGGAATTCATATTCCAGGACCTCATCGGTGAAACATAGAGGGTGTGCGGCACCCCTATATTTGGGTGTGCCGAATTCTGATGGTGGATTTTTTGCATTGCTTACGAGAGCTTGCTTTCTTGGCCCGTAAATGGACCTGGCTGGGCCATGATGCGAGTCTTTGATTGTGTCGCATGCCGCATTGAGTGCGGCGCCATTTGCCGTATTGTAGTGGCCGAGAGGTCGTTTATTCGACCGTGTAGCCTTTTTGTTTTTTGAGTTTGGGGGCTCTAGGGCCTCCTGGTCGAATTCGGGCAGTAGCTTTCTCTTCGGATAGCTTTTGGTGCGGCGGCTGCTGCCGTATTTGTCTGCGGTCTTGATTACTTTGCTCCATCTTGTTTTGAGTGCATCTTCCGCCGTCTTTAGCTTTTGCTTCTGCTTCTTCAGGCTTCGTGCTGTGGCGACGAGCCTTTCTTGGAGATTCTTCTGCTCCATGATTTTATCCGGCGTGGTATCGTCCGGAGTTCTGTTATGACCGGGGGAGGACTGTTCGTCCTCTCTGCCCGTGTTACCCTGTTCGGACGGCTGTTCTGGGATGCGTTCGTCATCTGCCGGCTCGTCCTGCTCTATGGCTGGGTCTTGATTGAGGCGGGGCTTCGCTCGGCGTTTACGTCGCTGCTTTGAGTGCTTTTCGGAGGGTTTACCCTTCTTTTCGCCCCCTTCTTCCTCATTGTGAGTTTTTTCGGGTGTATCCACCATGAATACGTCATTAAGTGGGGTGGAGGTCCAGTGCCCTATGGGCGCTGGTTCCCGTTCGTCTCCGTCTTCGTCATCCATACCGTCGAAGTCTTCGGAGCCGAAGTCGAGCATGTCGGTTAAATCGTCCACAGTGGCTATTAAGTGGGTGGTGGGCGGGCTTTGAATTTCTTCATCGTCTGAATCCCAACCTCGCAGGCCACAGTTCGGCCTGGGCTCTCCTGAAAAAGAGAGAGACTTGAGAGATTTCAGAATATCACCGAAAGGCGAATACTGAAAGATGTCCGCGGCAGTGAACTCCATTACCGGCGCCCAATCTGATTCGACTGGCAGGGGCGCGGGAGGTTCGGAGTTCGGAGAAGAGTCGGGCTCCTTGGAGTCATGTGCCATGCGGAGTGCGGGGCTTGCGTTTGGCTCAATGGCTTTTAAGATCGCAGCCCCCGAGGTGACGTCCAACCGTTCATCCTCAAAGAACGCAGCTGGCTCCGGATTGAGGATCGGGGCCGGAGCGTATGCGGCCTCCAGGACACTGTTCGGAGGCAGAGCTATATCATGCCCCTCGAGATAGTGCGGCGCGCCTGGCTGTGGCTTGAATCCGTCGAAGATCAGGTCTCCGAGGGTATCTGCCGTGTAGTTTAAGCTTCCCCACCTGGCTTGATGGCCAGGGGCGTGGCTTTCGATCTGCTCCAGATGGCCAAGCGAGTTGGCCCGCAGGGCGAAGCCGCCGAAGATGAAGATCTGTCCGGGGAGAAAAGTCTCACCCTGGACCTCATCGTTGTTGATGATCAAAGGAGCCATCGGGCCTAAAGGCGACGACACAGAGGAACTCTCAATGAAAGCACCAATGTCGGTGTCAAAACCGGCGGATCTCGGGTAGGGGGTCCCGATCTGTGCGTCAAGGTCGGATGGTAACAGGAGACAAGGGACACTTTATTTTACCCAGGTTCGGGCCCTCTCGATGGAGGTAAAACCCTACTCCTGCTAGATTAATATTGATGATATGGGTAGTACAAGAGTAGATCTACCACGAGATCAAGGAGGCTAAACCCTAGAAGCTAGCCTATGGGTATGATGATGGTTATGATGTGTTCATCCTACGCACTACAACCCTCCGGTTTATATAGGCACCGGATGGGGTTAGGG
Source organism: Aegilops umbellulata (assembly GCA_032464435.1). NCBI lineage: Eukaryota > Viridiplantae > Streptophyta > Magnoliopsida > Poales > Poaceae > Aegilops > Aegilops umbellulata. The sequence goes on along the minus strand of CP136056.1, from coordinate 211,516,586 downwards.
TTACACAGAGTCGGTTACATTGGTAGGAGATCTTGAATATCCGCACGCCTAGCTTGCCTTCCACGCCAAGGAAAGAACCTTCCGGACACGGGACGAAGTCTTCAATCTTGTATCTTCATAGTCCTGGAGTCCGGCTGAAGATATAATTCGGCTATCCGAACACCCCCTAATCCAGGACTCCCTCACCGGGTAAGGGGATTGTTGCGTATGGGAATAAAGAGGACTTAATGCTTTAATGCTATGGCTGGGTTTTACCTTAATGATCTTTAGTAGTTGCAGATGCTTGCTAGAGTTCCAATCATAAGTGCATATGATCCAAGTAGAGAAAGTATGTTAGCTTATGCCTCTCCCTCATATGAAACTGCAATAGTGATTACCGGTCTTGTTAACGATTGCCTAGGACGATTCCGCACACCGATCCACCATTATTCCACACTCGCTATTTATAATATTTAGTAATATATTCTAACTTTATGATAACAACACCTACTTTTATATTTTAGCTCTCTGGTATCATTCAAAGTTATCCTCTTCATACCCACGACGTAGTTTTATTTCTTGTTTCTAGTTGGAAGCAAACGTTCGGTGTACGTAGAGTCGTATCAGTGGCAGATAGGGCTTGAGAGAATATTGATCTTACCTTTAGCTCCTTGTGGGTTCGACACTCCATACTTATCACTTCCACCTTTGGAAATTGCTACGATGATTCCTTGCACTTGGGGATTATCACTTTCCTGACAAGTTATGTCTCTCCCTTTCTCCGACACAGAACGATTGATCTTCCTATGCACTACTGCAGGATGCTGCTAACGCGACACTACGATCAGAGAACCTTCGACGAAACTGTGTGTGATGCAATAGTCGCAAACGATGGTGTAAAAACGTCAAAAAGGCGCAAAACGTTTGCGATGATGGATGCATCAAACACGATTCAGATTTGAGTTGCGTGTGCGATGTAGGGCATACAGTTCAGTTCAATTAACTGTTTGTGATGAGGAGGAACAAAAGAAACGGGCAGCCAGATGTAGGTGTGTTGCGATATATGATGACCCACAAGTATAGGGGATCTATCGTAGTCCTTTCCATAAGTAAGAGTGTCAAACCTAACAAGGAGCAGAAGGAAATGATAAGCGGTTTTCAGCAAGGTATTCTCTGCAAGTACTGAAATAAGTGGTAACAGATAGTTTCGCGATAAGATAATTTGTAACGAGCAACAAGTAACAAAAGTAAATAAAGTGCAGCAAGTTGGCCCAATCCTTTTTGTAGCAAAGGACAAGCCTGGTGTCGGGGCGGACGGGCTGTCCCCCGCGGGCACCTATGGGGCCGGAGCCCCTTTCGTTGTCCGGAGGGGGGCGGAGGGAGCGCGGAGAGCAGATCGAAGCGAGCACACGGGCGGTTTACCCAGGTTCGGGCCGCGATGGACGCGTAAAACCCTACTCCTGCTTAGTTGTATTGAACTGGGGAGCTCGGGAGCTTGGGGAGCTAGCTGCACCGAGCGTATGGCTGTCTGGGTGCCGATTCTCCGAATCCCCGGAACCCGGAACCCAACCCCTTCTACGTCGCACACGGGCCTCCTTTTATAGCGCAAAGGGGTCACCGACAGGTGTCAACGTAGGAGAAAGGGGCAAAAGTGTAAAAGGGGTGGTAGCTGTAATAGTGCGGGAACGGTGGCGCTACAGTGCGGCACAGTGTTATCATACCTACTTCTGACGGTAGGGGACAAGGGCATTAAATGCCCGTCACGGTCGCCCGGACAGCACCGAGGCGGACCGCTAGGTGCGCCACCGCTCGCCACGATGGCGGCTGCATGCCGCCGCATGCCCCAGGCTGCGCGGTGCCTCGCCACGTGACCTCGGGGGAAGCCCCGGAGCGACGCATGGCGGGCGAGCTGGAGCGCAGCCTTGAGGTGGCGATCTTGCCGCGGCAAGTGGCTTGCCGCGGGGGTCGTCTTCCTGTGCCTGATAGCGCGCCAGCTATCAGGCCTTGCCGGGGCGCTTGGCGGGCCACGGCGGGCTTCTCTTGTGATGCCTGGGTTCGGCCTTCCCGACAAGCTCCTCTTGTCGGGGGCTCGATCTTCTGTCTCGTTATACTTTGTTCTTGGATGGCCTTAAATGGGCGCAGTCGTCCCGGCAAGCTCCTCTTGCCGGGGTCTTGTCTTCTCGGCCCGGCAAGCTCCTCTTGCCGGGGGCCTTGTCTTGAATGCTTGGTCTTCTCTTGGCGCTTCCGGGGCGGGCCTTGCCGCAGGGTGCTACAACTGCCCGTGCACAAGTCTGGGGTACTAAGGTACCCCTACTTTAGTACACCGACAGGAGCCCCCGGGCCTGGGCCACACACGGTGCCGAGCGTCGTTGGGCCAGGCCCTAACAGTGCACGGGCACGCGTGGCCTTGGTCGCGTTGCTCCTTAACTCCGCATCCGCCGCGCCTTCCCCAGGCGGCGCGCGCTTACCGCGGCGTCGTGGGGGCGAAAACGCCCGTTCCCTCTTTAAGTGGAGGGAGGAGCGGAGGCGCGGCTCAATAAATGAACGGTGGTGGGGCGCGGTTTTCGAGGCGCCCGTTCCCCATAGTCACGGGACGGGGAGAGGTCGTCCCGCCCGTCGCCTCGGTTCTGTGCGCCCACCACGCGGTCCTCATGCACTCGGAGTTGCGGCGGCGGAGGCAGGGAGTCGGGCCGGCGCGGGCCGATGCAGTGGGTCGGCCCCAGTCGCCTGCCCTTCTTCCGCTTCTATTGGAGGAGCGGGGCGGCCGCGGTCCCACTCCGCTCCTTTATAAGGAGCGAGAGGGGGCGACGGAAATACGCACTCCATCTCCTTCCTTCTTCCAAGGGGTGGCGCAGGCGCTCCAGCACCTCCGAATGTCGCTCCCGAAGGAGCGGGCCGACGAGATGCGGGGGGCCATCTCCGGGGCCCTCGAGAGGGTGCTGGCGAAGATCGTTTTCCGCAATCCCGACATCAGGCTTACCAACGTCCTCAGGCCCTTGCCGGAGAACGCAGACTTGACGGGAATCCAGGCCCTCATCGCCCCTATCGTCAAGAAGGCGGCCGGGGTCAAGAGGATCGAGGGTGACCGCGTAGATTAGGCCGCCTGCCCCTTTCTTTTATCTCCCTTTCCCTGCCGCTGTCAAATATGCCACGGAAACGGCTGGTTAGGGCAGCAGTAAGGCATTTTGTAATATAACTTTTCATCTTAAGCTATGCATCGCGCTGTTATCCCCTCTACTTGACCGGCGCCTTGTTTGTTTCCGCCCTACGCTTTCGGGGACTTGCCGGCGTAGGCCTCCGCCTTGCCACGGGCGCCGAGCGCGGGACGTCAGCGACCCGCTGGCGGGGCTACCACCGGCAAGAAACCTGGCCGCGGCTGGTTGCCGCTCACTCAGATTGTTGAGCAGGCTCAAAGCAAAGCAAACGGTGCGACTGCGGTCGCAGCACGCTTTGGGTGCCGGGCAAGCTCGAAACAAAGTGAGGACGCTACTCGGGGTGTAGCACACTCAAGTCGTTGAGCGGACTCGAAACGGAATGAGGGCGCAACCAGTCTCGTGCCGGTCCTTCCGCGCTCAGGCCTCTCAACCAAGGCTCGGTCGTTCGAGGGAGATAACTCTTAAAAATCAATGGAGCAATTGCTCGAGCTTCGGCAACTTATCTTCTCTTATCGCTTGCCGCCCGGTGGGGTGAAACCTCCTTGGGCAGCATCCAGCCCATCCCGGGGGTAGGTGAGGGCGCAGGGCCTCACGACCCTCCGGAGCTAGGCGTAGCTATGCTTGGGGATCCGCGCCCCTCTCTGCGCCAAGGATCACATGCGACCGCGGCAAGACTTGGGCAGAGAGGATGGTTGGCGGAAACAGGTTCCGGCAACCGCGCTGGCGAAACTCCTCCCACGGTCGGCGTCGACTCGTTTGGATCTTGGCGGACGAAGCGCGCCGAAGAACGAGGTCGCCTTTTTCGCGGCTTCCGGCGCTATCCGCTGCGGCTACGGGAGCGGCGCAGGGTTCGCTGGAAGCGATCGGTTCGCCCAGCAGCCGGAAGGCGGTCCTCCTCAAGGAGCAGCTGCTTCTTGCCCGAACTCTGCGCGAGCGGATACTCGAGGAGGGCCGCACGCGAGCCCGTGGGAAGGAATGCCAAAGCTCGTCAGGAACCCCCGCTTCAACTGGACAGATACTTGGATCCGCAGGAGCGGACTGTTCCCCGGCGTTCAGACCGCTGGTCTGCTCGCCGGAGCAAGGCTTACCGGGGACACCTGCTTCGGCTGGACGGATCCTGGGATCCGCAGGAGCGGGCTGTCCCTTGGTGTCCTGCCGCCCCCTACCTGGCGCGCCAAAGATGTCGGGGCGGACGGGCTGTCCCCCGCGGGCACCTATGGGGCCGGAGCCCCTTTCGTTGTCCGGAGGGGGGCGGAGGGAGCGCGGAGAGCAGATCGAAGCGAGCACACGGGCGGTTTACCCAGGTTCGGGCCGCGATGGACGCGTAAAACCCTACTCCTGCTTAGTTGTATTGAACTGGGGAGCTCGGGAGCTTGGGGAGCTAGCTGCACCGAGCGTATGGCTGTCTGGGTGCCGATTCTCCGAATCCCCGGAACCCGGAACCCAACCCCTTCTACGTCGCACACGGGCCTCCTTTTATAGCGCAAAGGGGTCACCGACAGGTGTCAACGTAGGAGAAAGGGGCAAAAGTGTAAAAGGGGTGGTAGCTGTAATAGTGCGGGAACGGTGGCGCTACAGTGCGGCACAGTGTTATCATACCTACTTCTGACGGTAGGGGACAAGGGCATTAAATGCCCGTCACGGTCGCCCGGACAGCACCGAGGCGGACCGCTAGGTGCGCCACCGCTCGCCACGATGGCGGCTGCATGCCGCCGCATGCCCCAGGCTGCGCGGTGCCTCGCCACGTGCCCTCGGGGGAAGCCCCGGAGCGACGCGTGGCGGGCGAGCTGGAGCGCAGCCTTGAGGTGGCGATCTTGCCGCGGCAAGTGGCTTGCCGCGGGGGTCGTCTTCCTGTGCCTGATAGCGCGCCAGCTATCAGGCCTTGCCGGGGCGCTTGGCGGGCCACGGCGGGCTTCTCTTGTGATGCCTGGGTTCGGCCTTCCCGACAAGCTCCTCTTGTCGGGGGCTCGATCTTCTGTCTCGTTATACTTTGTTCTTGGATGGCCTTAAATGGGCGCAGTCGTCCCGGCAAGCTCCTCTTGCCGGGGTCTTGTCTTCTCGGCCCGGCAAGCTCCTCTTGCCGGGGGCCTTGTCTTGAATGCTTGGTCTTCTCTTGGCGCTTCCGGGGCGGGCCTTGCCGCAGGGTGCTACAACTGCCCGTGCACAAGTCTGGGGTACTAAGGTACCCCTACTTTAGTACACCGACACCTGGACAAACTCTTATATGGAGAAAAGCGCTCCCGAGGACACATGGGAATATCGTCAAGCTAGTTTTCATCACGTTCATATGATTCGCGTTCGGTACTCTGATAATTTGATATGTGGGTGGACCGGTGCTTGGGTGCTGTTCTTACTTGAACAAGCATCCCACTTATGATTAACCTCTATTGCAAGAATCCGCAACTACAACAAAAGTATTAAGGTAAACCTAACCATAGCATGAAACATATGGATCCAAATCAGCCCCTTACGAAGCAACGCATAAACTAGGATTTAAGCTTCTGTCACTCTAGCAACCCATCATCTACTTATTACTTCCCAATGCCTTCTTCTAGGCCCAAATAATGGTGAAGTGTTATGTAGTCGACGTTCACATAACACCACTAGAGGCTAGACAACATACATCTCATCAAAATATCGAACGAATACCAAATTCACATGACTACTAATAGCAAGACTTATCCCATGTCCTCAGGAACAAATGTAACTACTCACAAAGCATATTCATGTTCATAATCAGAGGGGTCTTAATATGCATAAAGGATCTGAACATATGATCTTCCACCAAATAAACCAACTAGCATCAACTACAAGGAGTAATCAACACTACTAGTAACCTACTAGTACCAATCCCGGATTGGAGACAAGAATTGGATACAAGAGATGAACTAGGGTTTTGAGAGGAGATGGTGCTGGGGAAGATGTTGATGGAGATCGCCCTCTCCTGATGAGAGGAGCGTTAGTGATGACGATGGCGATGATTTCCCCTTCCCAGAGGGAAGTATCCCCGGCAGAACAGCTCTGCCGGAGCCCTAGATTGGTTCCACCAAGGTTCCGCTTCGTGGCGGCGGAGTCTTCTCCCGAAAGTTGCTTATGATTTTTCCCTTGATGAAAGACTTCATATAGCAGAAGATGGCCACCGGAGAGCCAACAGGGGGCCCACGAGGCAGGGGGCGTGCCCTGGGGGGTAGGGCGTGCCCCCCACCCTCGTGGCCAGGTGGGTCCCCCTCTGGCGTACTTCTTCCGCTCAATATTTTTTGTTATTTCCAAAAATAACTTTTGTGGAGTTTCAGGACTTTTGGAGTTGTGCAGAATAGGTCTTTAATATTTGCTCCTTTTCCAGCCTAGAATTCCAACTGCCGGCATTCTCCCTCCTTATGTAAACCTTGTAAAATAAGAGAGAATTGGCATAAGTATTGTGACATAACATGTAATAATAGCCCATAATGCAATAAATATCGATATAAAAGCTTGATGCAAAATGGACGTATCAACTCCCCCAAGCTTAGACCTCGCTTGTCCTCAAGCGGAAGCCGATAACGATAAATATGTCCACATGTTTAGAGGTAGAGGTGTCGATAAAATAAAATACGGACATGAAGGCATCATGATTATTTTCATAACATCAACATATACGGATATTGTCATATGAGTTCTTATGCTCAGGTAATAATCCATTCACAATGCAAAAGTATGAATCATAAACTTTATTGAGAACTAACAAACTATAATCTCAATCATTGAAGCAACTGCAATTTATCATATAATCTCAATCATTGAAGCAACTGCAATTTATCATAACATCAGAAAGAGTCTATGTCAGAGCTTTCTAGCAAGTCCACATACTCAACTATCATTTAGTCTTTCATAATTGCTAATACTCACGCAATACTTGTGGTTATGGAGTTTTAATCGGACATAGAGAAAGATAGGGGCTTATAGTTTCGCCTCCCAACCTTTTACCTCAAGGGTAATGTCAACAATAATAACTCATGCTCCCCTACATCCAATTAGATATATCTATCAGGATCTTTCCAACATACTGGGCTTACCAGAGGATACAGTGTAAAAAGGAAAGGTGAAGATCACCATAACTCTTGCGTAAGGTAGAGGGTAATAGTAACAGATAGGCCCTTCGCAGAGGGAAGAAGAGGTTGCCATGCGCTTTTATGGTTGGATGCACAAAATCTTAATGCGAAAGAACGTCACTTTATATTGCCCCTTGTGATATGAACCTTTATTATGCAGTCCGTCGCTTTTATTTCTTCCACATCACAAGATCGTATAAAGCTTATTTCCTCCACACCAATCAATCATACATATTTAGAGAGAAACTTTTATTGCTTGCACCGATGACAACTTACTTGAAGGATCTTACTCAATCCATAGGTAGGTATGGTGGACTCTCATGGCAAAACTGCTTTAAGGGTTTTTGGAAGCACAAGTAGTATCTCTACTTGGTGCTAAGAATTTGGCTAGCATGAGGGGGAAAGGCAAGCTCAACATGTTGGATGATCCATGACAATATTCTTTATCTCAGATATAAGAAAACATAACTCATTACGTTGTCTTCCTTGTCCAACGTCAACTCTTTAGCATGTCATATTTTAATGAGTGCTCCCAATCATAAAAGATGTCAAGATAGTATATTTATATGTGAAACCTCTCTTTATTTATTACTTCCTATTAATTGCAACGATGACCAAAGCTATGTTTGCCAACTCCCAACAATTTTTAATCATCATACTCTTTCTATGTGAAGTCATTACTCTCAATAAGATCGATATGAACACTTTGTTTCTTTTTATTCTTTTTCTCTTTTCTTTTATCCACTCAAGATCATGGCAAAATAATCAAGCCCTTGACTCAACACTAATCTTTATTATATAGCTCACGGACTCGATTACATAGAGAGATCATAAAGCAAAACTCAAAACTAGATCATGCCATAAACTTTATTCTACTAGATCAAGATACTACTAATAGGATCTAACTAAAGAAAAATGGTAAAGATAGGAGTGTGATGGTGATACGATACCGGGGCACCTCCCCCAAGCTTGGCAGTTGCCAAGGGGAGTGCCCATACCCATGTGATTATGTCTCCTTCTTTGTTGGCGAGGAAGGTGGTGGTGTTGTTGATGATGCGGGCTTATCGTCCATCTTTCAAGGCATAGGCTCACCATCATAGAAGGATGATCGAGTCTTCGGAATCCTCAAATCTGCAGCCAAACTCATCCTTTTGAATCTGTATTCATACTCATAGTTTTGGTTTTGCAGGTCATAGATTTGGGCTTGAAGGTGCTCGATCTTCTCGTGAAGCTTGAAGATGGTCTCCCCGATGTTGTCGGCATCCAACTTATGTTTGTTGGTGAACTCCGCGATCATCATGTGGTTGGAGTTGAGTCCACGTTCCACCATCCCCTGGCACTTGAAAACTTGTTGCTCCATTGCTTCGAGCCTCGTCTCTACGCTTCCGGTCCCGTTTGGTCCCTCAACATCGCGGATGTGCAGCAACCCATCACGCATCTCAATGGTTTGAAGGTGTCGCAACACCTCTGCGAGGTAAGGGTTGATGACCTTCTCGAAGAACCTGTCCTTGTGAGCACTTGGAGACGTCATGATAATCTAGATCTGTCAGAAAAACGTCACGAAACAAGAACAGAGGATAATTGCGTGATACAGGAGTCAAAACCTTCGGGAGAATATTTAATGAATTTTTACCGACCAAAATACGTATCGTGCAAGAAAACGGAGTCCGGAGAGTGCACGAGGTGCCCACAAGGTAGGTGGGCGCGCCCAGGGGGTAGGGTGCGCCCTCCACCCTCGTGGAGCCCTCGTGTCCTTCCTGGACTGCTTCTTATTTTTCTATTTTTCTAAATATTCCAAAACAAAGAAATATTGCCATTAGAACTGTTTTGGAGTCAGTTTACTTACCGTACCACATACCTATTCCTTTTCGGAGTCTGAAACGTTCCGGAAAGTGTCCCTTATGTATTCCTCCGGGGTTACGGTTTCAATAACATTGGTTTCAACATTTATGGGATTACCTGAGATATAATGTTTAATTCTTTGAACGTTCACCACCTTCGGATTTGTGCCTTCGAAGTTGTTGATTTTTATGGCACCGGAACGATAGACCTCCTCGATAACCTAAGGGCCTTCCCATTTAGAGAGAAGTTTTCCTGCAAAAAATCTTAAACGAGAGTTGTATAGCAATACATAATCACCTACATTAAACTCACGCTTTTGTATCCTTTTGTCATGCCATCTTTTAACTTTTTCTTTAAACAACTTGGCATTTTCACAAGCTTGGGTTCTCCATTCATCAAGTGAGCTAATATCAAATAACCTCTTCTCACCGGCAAGTTTGAAATCATAAGTGAGCTCTTTAATAGCCCAATATGCCTTATGTTCTAGTTCGAGAGGTAAGTGACATGCTTTTCCATAAACCTTTTTATACGGAGACATACCCATAGGATTTTTATATGCAGTTCTATAGGCCCATAATGCATCATCAAGTTTCTTGGACCAATTCTTTCTAGATCTATTGACAGTCTTTTGCAAAATTAATTTGAGCTCTCTATTACTCAATTCTACTTGACCACTAGACTGTGGGTGATAAGGAGATGCAATTCTATGATTAACCTCATACTTAGCAAGCATTTTACGGAAAGCACCATGAATAAAATGTGAACCACCATCAATCATTAAATATCTAGGGACTCCAAACCTCGGAAAATAACTTCTTTAAGCATTTTAATAGAGGTCTTATGATCAGCACTACTAGTTGGAATAGTTTCTACCCACTTAGTAACGTAATCAACATCAACTAAAATATGTGTATATCCATTAGAGGCAGGAAAAGGTCCCATATAATCAAAGCCCCAAACATCGAATGGTTCAATAACAAGTGAATAGTTCATAGGCATTTCTTGACGTCTACTAATATTACCAATTCTTTTACATTCATCACAAGATAAGACAAACTTGCGGGCATCCTTGAATAGAGTAGGCTAATAAAAACCGGATTGCAATACCTTATGTGCAGTTCTATCTCCAGCGTGGTGTCTTCCATAAGCTTTGGAGTGACACTTGCGTAGGATCTGTTCCTGTTCATGCTCAGGTACACAACGTCTAATAACACCATCTACTCCTTCTTTATAAAGATGTGGGTCATCCCAAAAGTAATGTCTCAAATCATAGAAGAACTTTTTATTTTGTTGGTATGTGAAACTAGGTGGTATGAATTTAGCAACAATGTGATTAGCATAATCAGCATACCACGGGGTACTACGAGAGGCATTTATGACATTTAATTACTCATCAGGAAAGCTATCATCAATAGGTAGTGGGTCATCAAGAACATTTTCTAACCTAGACAAGTTGTCTGCAACGGGGTTCTCAGCTCCTTTTCTATCAATAATATGCAAATCAAATTCTTGTAGCAAGAGAACCCATCTAATAAGTCTAGGTTTAGCATCTTTCTTTTCCATAAGATATTTAATGGCAGCATGATCTGTGTGAATAGTTACTTTAGAATCAACAATATAAGGCATGAACTTATCACAAGCAAATACAACTGCTAATAATTCCTTTTCAGTAGTAGCATAATTTCTCTGAGCATTGTCTAGAGTCTTACTGGCGTATTGAATAACATTTAATTTCTTATCAACTCTTTGCCCTAGAACAACACCTACAACATAATCACTAGCATCACACATAATTTCAAAGGGTAAATTCCAATCAGGTGGCTGAACAATAGGTGCAGAGATCAATGCTTTCTTAAGCATTTCAAATGCTTCTACACAACCATCATCAAAGACAAATGGTATATCTTTTTGTAATAAATTTGTCAGAGGACGAGAAATTTTGGAGAAGTCCTTAATGAACCTCCTATAAAAACCGGCATGACCAAGGAAACTTCTTATACCTCTGATGTCCTTGGGACATGGCATCTTTTCAATAGCGTCAACCTTGGCCTTATCAACTTCAATACCTCTTTCAGAAACTTTATGCCCCAAGACAATACCTTCATTAACCATAAAGTGACACTTCTCCCAATTCAAGACAAGATTAGTTTCTTCACATCTCCGCAAAACTCGATCAACGTTGCTCAAGCAATCATCAAAAGAGGATCCATAGACGGAAAAGTCATTCATGAAAACCTCACAAATCTTTTCACAAAAGTCAGAGAATATAACCATCATGCATCTTTGAAAGGTAGCAGGTGCATTGCATAAACCGAAAGGCATACGTCTATAAGCAAAAATACCAAAAGGGCAAGTAAAAGTAATCTTTGATTGATCATTAGCTGACACAGGTATTTGAGAGAAACCAGAATAAACATCTAGAAAGCAAAAATGTGTATGTTTAGATAATCTTTCTAGCATTTGATCGATAAAAGGTAAGGGGTAATGATCCTTTTTAGTAGCCTTATTTAAGTTGCGGAAATCAATTACCATCCTATACCTTGTAATAATTCTTAGAGGAATCAATTCATCTTTATCATTAGGAACAACAGTAATACCTCCCTTCTTAGGGACACAATGGACAGGACTTACCCACTGACTATCAGCAACGGGATAAATTATACTTGCCTCCAGAAGCTTTAGTATTTCTTTTCTTCCAACTTCTTTCATCTTAGGATTCAGCCTTCGTTGATGATGAACAACTGGTTTGGCATCTTCTTCCAAATTTATTTTATGTTGACATAGAGTGGGACTAATGCCCTTTAGATCATCAAGAGTATATCCAATAGCAGCACGGTGCTTCTTCAGAGTTTTCAATAATCTCCCTTCTTCATGCTCTGAGAGGTTAGCACTAATAATAACAAGATATATCTTCTTTTCATCAAGATAAGCATATTTAAGAGTATCGGGCAACGGTTTAAGCTCAAACACGGGATCACCCTTGGGTGGAGGAGGATCCCCTAGGATTTCAATAGGAAAATTGTGTTTTAGAATAGGTTCCTGTTTAAAGAACACTTCATCTATTTCCCTTCTTTCATTCATAAACATATCATTTTCATGGTCTATCAAATATTGTTCTAAAGGATCATTAGGAGGTACGGCAATAGAAGCAAGACCAATAATTTCATCCTTACTAGGCAATTCTTCTTCATGGTGTTGTCTACTAAATTTCGAGAAATTAAACTCATGAGACATATCACCCAAGCCAATATTAACAACATTCTTTTCGCAGTCTATTCTAGCATTGACAGTGTTCAAGAAGGGTCTACCAAAAATAATGGGACAAAAGCTATCTTGTGGGGAACCAAGGACAAGAAAATTAGCAGGATATTTAGTTTTCCCACACAGGACTTCAACATCTCTAACAATTCCCATTGGTGAAATAGTATCTCTATTGGCAAGCTTAATTGTGACATCAATATCTTCTAACTCAGCAGGTACAATTTCATGCATAATTTCTTTGTATATGTCAAAGGGTATTGCACTAACACTAGCACCCATATCACATAAGCCATGATACCAATGATCTCCTATTTTAACAGAAATAACAGGCACGCCTACCACAGGTCTATGTTTATCTTTAGCACAAGGTTTGGCAATTCTAGCAGTTTCACCGCAGAAATAAATAACATGCCCATCGATATTATTAGCCAAGAGATCTTTAACAATAGCAATATTAGGTTCAACTTTAACTTGCTCAGGAGGTGTATAAGTTCTAATATTGCTTTTACGAACCACAGTTGAAGCTTTAGCATGATCCTTTATCCTAACAGGGAAAGGTGGTTTCTCAACATAAGAAGTAGGAACAATAGGATCATTATAAGTGACAGTCTTTTCTTCAACTTTAGTAGGTGCAGCTACTTTTACTTCTATGGGAGGATAATATTTAAACCACTTCTCCTTGGGGAGATCAACATAAGTAGCAAAAGATTCACCGAAAGAAGCTACTATCTCAGAGTCAAGTCCATATTTAGTGCTAAATTTACGGAAAACATCGGTATCCATAAAAGATTTAACACAATCAAACTTAGGTGTCATACCTGACTCCTTACCTTCATCGAGATCCCAATCTTCAGAGTTGTGTTTAACTCTGTCCAATAAATTCCATTTGAATTCAATAGTCTTCATCGTAAAAGAGCCAGCACAAGAAGTATCAAGCATGGTGAGATTGTTTTCAGAAAGCCGAGCATAAAAACTTTGAAGAATTATTTCTCTTGGGAGCTCATGATCGGGGCATGAATATAACATTGATTTAAGCCTCCCTCAAGCTTGAGCGATGCTTTCTCCTTTGCGAGGCAAAAAATTATATATACAATTGCGATCACGATGAACAAGATGCATAGGATAAAACTTTTGATGAAATTCCAATTTCAATCGTTTGTAGTTCCATGACTCCGTATCATCACATAGCCTATACCATGTCAATGCGTCTCCCTCCAAAGTTAAAGGGAAGACCTTCTTCTTAACAACATCACCGGGTATACCTGCAAGCTTAAATAATCCACAAACTTCATCCACATAGATTAGGTGCTCATCGGGATGCTTGCTTCCATCTCCTGCAAAAGGATTATCTAGCAGTTTTTCTAACATACCCGAAGGAACTTCAAAGGGAACATTTTCATTTTCAGTAGGTTCAGTAGGTTGAGGAGAAACTCTTTGCTCTACTGGTCGGGGTGAAGATACCCCGAACAAGCCCCTCAGAGGATTACTTTCCATAGTAACAAGTGACAGTAAATTTCAGCACACTATATAAATTTTTCCTTACCAAATTCCACCTACCAAAGGCGCTTCACTCCCCGGCAATGGCGCCAGAAAAGAGTCTTGATGACCCACAAGTATAGGGGCTCTATAGTAGTTCTTTCGATAAGTAAGAGTGTCGAACCCAACGAGGAGCAGAAGGAAATGATAAGCGGTTTTCAGCAAGGTATTCTCTGCAAGTACTGAAATAAGTGGTAACAGATAGTTTTGCGATGAGATAATTTATAACGAGCAACAAGTAACAAAAGTAAATAAAGTGCAGCAAGGTGGCCCAATCCTTTTTGTAGCAAAGGACAAGCCTGGACAAACTATTATATGGAGAAAAGCGCTCCCAAGGACACATGGGAATATCGTCAAGCTAGTTTTCATCACATTCATATGATTCACGTTCGGTACTTTGATAATTTGATATGTGGGTGGACCGGTGCTTGGGTGCTGTTCTTACTTGAACAAGCATCCCACTTATGATTAACCTTTATTGCAAGCATCCGCAACTACAACAAAAGTATTAAGGTAGACCTAACCATAGCATGAAACATATGGATCCAAATCAGCCCCTTACGAAGCAATGCATAAACTAGGGTTTAAGCTTATGTCACTCTAGCAACCCATCATCTACTTATTACTTCCCAATGCCTTCCTCTAGGCCAAAATAATGGTGAAGTGTTATGTAGTCGACGTTCACATAACACCACTAGAGGCTAGACAACATACATCTAATCCAAATATCGAACGAATACCAAATTCACATGACTACTAATAGCAAGACTTATCCCATGTCCTTAGGAACAAACGTAACTACTCACAAAACATATTCATGTTCATAATCAGAGGGGTATTAATATGCATAAAGGATTTGAACATATGATCTTCCACCAAATAAACCAACTAGCATCAACTACAAGGAGTAATCAACACTACTAGCAACCTACTAGTACCAATCCCGGACTTGGAGACAAGAATTGGATTCAAGAGATGAACTAGGGTTTTGAGAGGAGATGGTGCTGGTGAAGATGTTGATGGAGATTTCCCTCTCCCGATGAGAGGAGCATTGGTAATGACGATGGCGATGATCTCCCCCTCCCGGAGGGAAGTATCCCAGGCAGAACAGCTCTGCCGGAGCCCTAGATTGGTTCCGCCAAGGTTCCGCTTCGTGGCGGTGGAGTCTCGTCCCAAAAGGTTGCTTATGATTTTTCCCTTCACGAAAGACTTCATATAGCAGAAGATGGCCACCGGAGAGCCAACAGGGGGCCCATGAGGCAGGGGCGCACCTTGGGGGTAGGGCGCGCCCCCACCCTCGTGGCCAGGTAGGTCCCCCTCTGGCGTACTTCTTCCGCTCAATATTTTTTATTATTTCCAAAAATAACTTCCGTGGAGTTTCAGGACTTTTGGAGTTGTGCAGAATAGGTCTCTAATATTTGCTCCTTTTCCAGCCCAGAATTCCAGCTGCCGGCATTCTCCCTCCTTATGTAAACCTTGTAAAATAAGAGATAATAGGCATAAGTATTGTGACATAACATGTAATAACAGCCCATAATGCAATAAATATTGATATAAAAGCATGATGCAAAATGGACGTATCAATATACATCATACGGTTCACTCGGATGAACTGTTTGTGATTAGGCAACACAAAAGAAACGGTCAGCCAGATCAAGGTGTGTGCAATATATGTCATGCGGTTCATTCGGATGAACTGTTTGTGTTGAGACAAGAGAACATAAATGGTTCAATATAACAAGATGCGTGTGACATGCGGCAAACACTTCTGTAATCAGAAATGTGAGCGAAGACAATAATAACACAGATGATTGCTTCTAATAAGACGTATGTGAGATGCTTTGTCTACACAACATCTATTGCCATTGGGTGACGGGCGGTCATCCGGGTACGCAATAAGGATGGGAAGAGGCATCCTATATCAGCAAGGATTAGCCGTTACACCAATAGCTCATCTAAGATAACTCTCAAGATAACTGTGCTCAGGCTGGAGCATCCATCAGATGGCTGACAGGATGGGAAGTTGTCTTGATGTTAAATTAATTACGGGTCATACAGGTCAAATTAAATGACCTCTATGATCCAGCCAATCAGTTAAATTAACCTCGAGGTCCTTGTTTATTTAATACATGTTAAAGAAGGTCTACTGCATTACTTTTTGACAATGTGCGATATGTGGCATACAGTTGCTCCATCCGACCTGTTTGTGATGGAATAAGCCGTGTGTGTTGTGGGAAAGTGCTTGCCAGTATACAACCATTTGCGATTGATGAATTCATCACCGATGGATTCCCTAGTGTGGTCCGTGTTCATCTGATCATCATCTACTTCTTGTGCTAGCTCGATGTTTCTTATATGCTAAGTTTCCATTAATTGATGGCGTTTTATGAACACGCCACCGTTTCCCACCATTTCCTCACCTGTTTCCCGCCACCCAGCGACATTGCGCATAAACCTAGGCGCGCGCGTGACACACGGAGGCAACAAGCGCAACCTATAGCACATCCACCTTTTCCAAGCATGCCAACCCACCAAAGCGCCGCCTCTGCCATCAACCTTGTCGACGAGGAAAACGAGCAGGCGCCACGGCCCGTCGAGGCCGAGGCGCTCCCCGGCAATGCGATGGACGACACCGTGATGCACGTCGTCGCCAGGGTTGAGCAGACCCTTGGTGCATGGCGCTTCAACTCCGCGGATCAAGATAGGCACGTCAGCACCGAGAGGCTACAGCTCGCCGCACAACATGATCGATGGCGCGCCGCAGAGCAAGCTAGGCGTGTCAGCGCTGATAGGCTGCAGCCGCCGCAGAGCAAGAGGCGCGGCGCGCCGCACAACAAGAGCGGATCCATTTGTCTCTTGCCTGCTGTCGACAGGGCGTCGCAGCTGGGTACTCATCCCGTCAGTACCCCCATTCCTCGCCAGGAGTGGGCAGAGGCCCTCTGTGCCGTACTTGCACCAAAGGCCGGCTGCGCCGAACTTGTACCAGACGCTCGCCGCGCCGTTCGCATTGTCTGTGGCCCGCTCGATGCCAACGCGCTAGTCGGTAGGCTCGACCGCCTCCTTGGCCCAGGTGTCCACCTGGGCGCAGTAGAGGAACATGGTCGTCGCATCCTCGAGCTAGTGATCTCCGAGGAAATAGCCAACTTGGAGCTCGAGATCGCGCTCCAGATGTACCGTGAGTGTGTCGACCGCTTGGACGAATGCCTGCACGAGTTCAGGCAGAGCCAAGAGCTACCGTAGGCAAGGGCTGCTAGTCCTGGTCTCATGGACGTGTTTTATTTTGTTGAGTCGTTTCGAGGTGGATAGCTATGTATTCACACCAATCATAGTATTGCTCCGTTTCAATGTGTGTACTCTGTTTTCCTTTCTTATATGTGATGTTTTAATGTGTGTAGATACGCTTTTCATTCTGTATATGTGGATGATAACAGCTAGATTCAAATTACTATACAAAAACAGATAGAAAATGGAATTCATAATATATATATATATATATATATATATATATATATAATATCATACATATACGTGATGATACTTAACTACTAGGTACAATGCATAATTGAAAATGAACAATACTAAAAATAATAATCCCTCCTGGGGCCAGTATTCCGGCAGCCCCTCGCCAGCAGCTCCCTGGTGCGCGGCGTCTTCCCAGTGCGGAGGTAGTACTCCACCTCCTCTGCCTCGTAGCGCTTGACATACCGATCTGCCTCTTGCTGGCGGACGAGCGCGAACGATCTTGCCATTTTGTTGGGCGCCCACCAGAGCTCCTCATCGGTGGCACACTGGAGCTTATCGGCCCACCTCCATGCAGCGATGAGGCACCCAACGCCTTTGACCTTCCTCACGAAGTACCCGTCTTCTTACACCTCCTCCAGACGATGACGCGCCCGCCCCCAAAGCTCCACGACCTCCTTTTTCCAGGCGGCATCACGGGCTTCACAGGCCGCCTGGTACCTGGCTTCCTCCTCCGCCATCTCCTTCTTGAACACCACTCGCCTGGCTTTCTCAGCCGACGACAGCGACTTCCACAAACAAAGATTGTGCTGGCCCCAAAACCAATCCAAAGTTGGGGGGTCCGGTGCAACCTCGTCTGGCGGCGCGTAGGGGTCCTCGTCGCTGCTATTCGAGTGAGTGTCCTCGGGGGGCGGCGACTCCTCATCGGCGCGTGGGCAGACCGGCGGCGCCACGGTAGAGATTTGAGAGAGAGGGAGAGAGAGAGAGAGGGTGAGCGAGGGGGGATGTAGATGAGAATGCAGGCAGGATGACGTGAGGAAGGTAGTATTTATTGGCGGCCGGAATCTAGATCGACGGGAACAGTACACACGCCGGTCGCCGGAATTTACGAGTACTATAGTTTGAATTACACACGATTCCCGCAGCAAAATCCGTGTGTGAACTTAATAGCTGACGGTTACCAATACAGAACCGAGTCTCATTAATGACCCCCGCCACTCACCTACCAAATCTCAAGCCGCGAAATAGAGTGCCAATCATGTGGGGGGACGGTTGTGTTGCCAAATCTTTACATTTTCTTTTTTGAACACCAGATATTTACATCGTCTGATGATTTTTTAACTCGCACACAAGTACACAAAAATATGATTTTACAAACCGTTATGGTTAGCTGTTGCATGTAGATGTAGTTCAAATTTGAATTACAGTCATTAAATGGCTAGAAAATCACTTAAATGTCTTTAAAAGGTCAAATGACCCCTAGAATTTTCCAAATTTTCACATGACAGTTGTAGTAGTGCACGTTAAACGTAGAAAAACTTTGAAGGCCGTAAGAGGAAGCTATCTCCCGTTCGTCATCAAACATGCATTGTTCCCTCTTGGAATCACGAGCCTTCTAGTGGGTTGCTCCGGTTTGTGAGGGGTATGTGTCCGAACTTTCGTCAAACAGGCCATTTTTTTACCACATCATCTTGGTGACATGACATTACATCAAGCAAGGTTTCATGTTTTTATGATCATTTTTTTATTTTTTGGAATTAAAATGCCATGACACTCCATGCATGTGTCCATGCCGTGAGACCAATATGTTTGAAAATTCCTTCTAATTTACTGCACATGGAATTAACTCGCACACAAGGACACAAATATGATTTTTCAAACCATTATGGTTAGCCATTTCATGTAGATGTAGTTCAAATTTGAATTAATTGAATTACTGTCATTAAATGACTAGAAAATCACTTAAATGTATTTAAGAGGTCAAATGACCCCTGAAAATTTCCAATTTTTCACATGACAGTTGTATTAGTGCACGTTAAATGTAGAAAAAAAATTGAAGGCCGTAAGAGGAAGTTATCTCCCGTTCATCATCAAACATGCATTGTTCCCTCTCAGAACCACGAGCCTTCTAGTGAGTTGCTCCGGTTTGTGAGGGGGGGTGTCCAAACTTTCATCAAATAGGCCATTTTTTACCACATCATCTTGGTGGCAAGACATTACATCAAGCAAGGTTTCATGTTTTTCTGATCATTTTTTATTTTTTGGAATTTAAATGCCATGGCACTCAATGTTAGTTGTGTCATAGCAGTTAGACCAATATGTTTGAAAATTCCCTCCAATTTACTGCACATGGAATTAAATCGCACACAAGTACACAAAATATGACTTTTCAAACCGTTATGGTTAGCTGTTGCATGTACATGCAGCTCAAATTTGAATTACGGTCATTAAATGGCTAGAAAATCACTTAAATGTCTTAAAAGGTCAAATGACCCCTAAAATTTTCCAAAATTTAACATGACAGTTGTATTAGTACTACAAATTTTCTCGTACATTTAAAACACCATCCTTTGCCACTTTACTCCAAATTCGTCTTTCATAGCTAATAAAAAATATCCACAACATCACACACAATTTTTTTTGTAGGAACCGTTTGCAATGAAAATTTCTGGGTCTATTTAAGTCTTCCTCCTTAAGCTTCGCCAGCTCATCTGGTCTAGTGCCAGCAACCCCCGAATCCACGAATCCCGATCCCCATTCCCGTACCCCCTTCTTGCAAAGATGACATCGTGGAAATGCTTCGTGAAGGCCCGTACGATGGCCGCGTCCTCCCCGAGCGCTGCCGCCAACGCTGAGAGTGCCGACGCATCTGCATTTGCCTAGAGGGCGTCTTTGGCAGCCGACAGGGCAGCTACAACAGCCGAGACAGCTGCAGCTGCTGCTACGATGGCGGCTGCAAACACCGATAGCGCTCGAGCTACCGTCCGTGCCATCGATGTCTCCCTGGCCCGGGTCGAGGCCATCCATGCCAAGATCGAGGACGCACACGCCAAGATATTCCAGGCCACCTCGGAATCCAGCAACCAACCGACGTACGAAAAGGCGGCGAGGGCCATGGAGCACCTCCTTCCTCATGAGACCGTTGAGCGGGAGCTCGAGATGTAGGAGGCGGCGGAGATCGAGGAGCGCCAGGAAGAAGAGTTGCGCGTGGCTGAGGTCCAGGTAGAGAAGAGTCTATCCGTCGAGGAATCGGCGTGGGAGTACCAATGCGAGCTCTGGCGCAGCCACTAGTACGAGTACTAAAACCTTTTGGACAAGGACAAGGACGCGGTCGACTTCAGCAGGGGGGACACAGAGTCCACCAACGGCGGCATTTCGCCAGGACAAATCATCAATGTCTCATCTCACACCGGCAATGCATAGGCCAGCGCGGCGGCGGATTTGTTAAAATTATGTGTACTTAGGCTTTGTTTTTAATGCTGGTCTTTTGTTAGAGCAATGTTTAGCTCAACATGCTCTGTTTAGTTACCAAAATTTCTCGATTCAGTAAGTGTGGTGTATGTGTTGTACGCTCTTTTGTGTGCCCAAATTAGCAAGCGATGTTAAATTATGCAATGGCATACCCGGGGAAATTTCCACCAAAATTTGAATTATCAAACTCATCCCATGCGCGTAAAGCAGAAGAATCGTTTGTGACGCACACAATTGTTCAAAGTGAATGGTGTCCGGCGGCACCACGCGCAAAGTTTCGCTCCACATTTCCAAAATTTTGGCCTACCGCCAAAATATCTACCCCGCCCCCTTCCCCACCCCTTTTCTCCCTGATCACAAGTCACATTTCCCCTGTTTCCTCCTTCCTTCCTTCCTTCCTTCCTAAGCTATAGCCGCTTCCTCACTGGCTTCCCCGCTCTCGCCGTCTCACATCCTACCGTTGGGGTTGCCATGGTCTTCTTCAATGACCTATCCAACAATTCCTCCTGTGACGACGACTCCTTCACAACCCGGGTATGCCTCTCTTCTCTCTCTCAGGCTATGACTTGGAATGAAGGATTTTAACCCGACGGTCGATTTGAGTCATTTCTTCCTCTTGTAGCTCCCCAGGACCATTAGTTGCAACGAATGGAGCGGGGTGGCTGAAGATCTATCGGCTCGTTGTCACCATCAATCTCCATGCGTGAAGCTAGTTGCGTTTGAATCTGTGGACTGTGAGAGGAAGTTTCTAGCATGTGCAAAGAAGGTGAGACCCTCTTTCATTGTTACACATCATTTGTTAGATGTAATTCAGACGCTGTCACGGTCCCAACCCATTCATACCACACCTTCAACCAAATGCATCCTGCCGCTGTCATCAGCGCGTTCCATCAGAACGTGCGCAACCGCAAGATGCGTGATGATCTAGCCATGAACAAGGTTAGGGATGTTGCCGAATTGTATGTTCTGGCCGACAGATGTGCTCGTGCTGAAGAAGGAAGGAAGTACCCCGGAGAAGATGCTGGCATGGGAAGCGATTCTGGTGACGAAGACGCCGTCGCCCCAGCAAGTATGGGCCGGTGGTGCAATAGGAAGCGCAGGGGCAAGACCGTGCTTGCCGTCGAGGAATCCGGCAACCCCGGCACCGCCAAGAAGGCCAAGGTTGACAACCCCGGCAAGGAAGTCGCCGGGTGTGCCGCCTGCCAAGACTTGGCGGCTGTCGACAAGCCGGAGGGCTCCGACAAGCAAGATTGCAAGATCCATCACACCAAGGGCCATGACCTCCAAAACTGCCGGCAAGTTGAGCAGCTTGTGGAGAGGAAGAAAGCTAAGTATGAAAGACGGGACAAGGAGAAGGGCCAGGATGGTGCTGAGGGGTCTGGCAAGAAGCGCGGTGGCCGAGGGGGGCGCCGCGGCAAGGGGAAGCAACAAGAGAGGCCTGCTCGAGGCCGCGACAAGAAAGAGGGGGATGATGACCATGAAGAGGACGACGAGTCTAGTGAGCAAGAATTTCAAAAGGACACAGAAGCCGTGTGCATCGATGGTGGTGCCTCGTTGCATTCTACTCACCGCCAGCTTAAATAGTGGGCGTGCGAGATCAATGCGACAGAGCCATCGATTGAAGCCCAGAAGCCACTGAAATGGTCCAACACGCCTATCATTTTCGACGCCGAGGATCACCCTGATCGCACAATCACGGTCGGATGCTTGCCATTGTTGGTTTCTCCAACAATTCACTACCTCAAGGTGACGAAAATTCTAGTGGATGGTGGGGCCGGTCTAAACTTGATCCCCCACAAGTGATTAAGAGGTTGCAAATCCCCATGGGAGATCTCGAGGATACGGGCACGTTTCAAGGGATCAACCCAGGGAGAAGCCAGCCCAAGGGTAAGATCACATTACCAATTTCGTTTGGTGGTGGGCTGAACTACAGGACAGAGAAGATCGTCTTTGAGGTAGCCAAGATCCCGTTGCCGTATAACGGGATCCTTGGCCGTCCGGCGTTGGCCAAGTTTATGGCAGCGTCACACTACGCCTACAACACGCTAAAGATGCCTGGCCCGATGAGCGTCATCACTGTCGGCTCTGACAAGAAGGATGCGCTCATCTATGCCGACCAGCTCTACCAGGAGGCGGTGGTGGTGCCGTCCGCCAAGGCACTTGCTCCTGCCACTGGAGCCCCCGAGGGGAAGAAGACCGACAAGACCTCAATCACTGGCAAGACTTCTGGCCCCGACAAAGCCTCTTGCACCCACTCCGGCTAGAGAGCTCCACCGGTAAGAGCAAGAAATCCAAGGCTACACCACCAGAGACCAAGAAGGTGCCCATCAAGGAGGATGGTGCGGGCCGAGATTTCCCTATAAGATCCACCCTCGACAGCAAATAGGAAAGGATGCTCGTCGCCTTCCTGTGGTCGAATGTCGATGTGTTTGCATGGCAAGCATCAGACATCCTCGGTGTTCCCAGGGAGGTGATTGAGCACCACCTTGCTGTCTGTCCTCATGCGCGGCCCGTCAAGCAGAAGGTCAGGAAGAAAGGTTTAGAACGGCAAGAGTTCATCATTGAGGAGATTAGGAAGCTGGAAGTGGTAGGCTTGGTCAGAGGAGTGCTCCACCCAACATGGTTTTCCAATCCGGTGGTGGTGTGCAAGGCGAATGGAAAGTGGAGGTTGTGTATTGATTATACAGATATCAATAAAGCTTGCCCAAAGGACACTTTCCCTTTGCCGCGCAATGACCAGATCATGGACTCCACTGCCGGGTGCGACCTGCGGTCGTTCCTGGATGCCTATTCGGGATACCACCAAATCTTTATGACGAAGGAAGACGAAGAGAAGACCACCTTCATCACCCCATGTGGTACGTATTGTTTTATATGAATGCCTTTTGGGTTGAAAAGTGCTGGTTCGACATTTGCAAGAGCGGTTCAGATTGGTTTTGAACCCCAGCTCCACAGAAATATGGAGAATTGCATGGATGACATAGTGGTCAAAACCAAGGACAAGGCAACACTTGTGCAAGATTTGGAAGAAACATTTGCAAATTTGTGCAAGATCAATCTCAAGCTCAACCCTGAGAAGTGTGTGTGTTCGGTGTTCCATCGGGCAAACTTCTCGGGTTCTTTGTGTCTCTGCGCGGGTTCAAAGCGAACCCCAACAAGATCAAGGCACTTGAGCAGATTGAAGCACCAAGGCGAGTCAAAGATGCACGTCGGCTTGCTGGCTGCATTGCTGCTTTAAGTAGGTTCATCTCCAAATCTGCTGAGCGCGCCCTCCCCTTCTTCAAGATTTTGAAAAAGGCAGGGCCCATGAGATGGACCCCGGAGGCCGAGGCAGCACTGCAGGATTTGAAGAGGTACCTCTCCTCTACACCAGTACTAGTTGCGCCTAAACCACGAGAGCCGTTGCTGCTATATCTAGCGGCAACAAATCAAGTGGTCAGTGCTACGCTAGTGGTGTAGAGGGAAGTTGACGAAGAGGCGGTAGCAATGGAAAAACTATCAGATGACGAGCCAAAGCTCCCCCGACAGGGTCTGGTGCCGGCAAAGGCAGGAGTCCTGGAAGAGTCTTGCATTGGCAAGGCAGGAGCCCCGATAGAGTCCGGCGTCGGCAAGGCAAGATCTGCGCAAGCAAACAGAGTGGTACAGAAGAAGAAGATGATGCAGCACCCAGTTTACTTTGTCGGCTCCCTCTTGCAGGGGCTAGATCAAGATACTCTGGTGTGCATAAGTTGCTCTTGGGCCTCCTTATGGCCTCGAGGAAGCTGCATCATTATTTTCAAGCACATGAGATCACCGTCGTCACTCGCTTCGTGTTGCAACAGATCTTGCAGAACCCAGATGCAACCGGAAGAATTGTGGAATGGGCGTTGGAACTGTCAAGCTTTGGTCTCAGGTTTGAAAGCACTTTGACAATCCAAAGTAGGGTTTTGGCGGAGTTCATTGCAGAATGGACCTCAACGCCTGACGAAGAAATTCAAGAGACCACTCTCCCCGACAAGGAAACAAGCCACAACTGGATTATGTACTTTGATGGGGCTTTCTCGCTGCAAGAGGCCAGTGCCGGTGTGCTTCTTGTCGCTCCCATCGGAGAGCACCTCAAGTACGTAGTCCAAATGCATTTTACCGGGAGAGATCGACGAACAACACCGCGGAGTATGAGGGGCTGCTTGCCGGTCTCAGGATCGCGGCAGACCTTGGGATCAGAAAGGTGATTGTCCTTGGGGATTCACAACTTGTAGTGAAGCAGGTGAACAAGGATTATCAGAGCCCGCTGATGGAATCTTATTAGATGAAGTAAGGAAGTTGGGAGAGCGTTGATACGTCTCCAACGTATCTATAATTTTTGATTGTTCCATGCTATTATATTATCTGTTTTGGATGTTTAATGGGCTTTACTAACCACTTTTATATTATTTTTGGGACTAACCTATTAACCGAAGGCCCAGTGCAAATTGCTATTTTTTTTCCTATTTCAGTGTTTCGCAGAAAAGGAATATCAAACGGAGTCCAAAAGGAATGAAACCTTCAGGAGAGTTATTTTTGGAACAGAAGTGGTCCAGAGGACTTGGAGTGGACGTCAAGAAAGAAGCAAGGAGGCCACGAGGCAGGGAGGCACGCCTACCCCCTGGGCGCGCCCCCACCCTCGTGGGCCCCTCGCAGCTCCACCGGCCGACTTCTTCCTCCTATATATACCCGTATACCCCAAAAACATCCAGGAGCACCACGAAACCCTATTTCAACCACCACAACCTTCTATACCTGTGAGATCCCATCTTGGGGCCTTTTTCGGTGCTCCGTCGGAGGGGGAATCAATCATGGAGGGCTTCTACATCAACACCATAGCCTCTCCGATGATGTGTGAGTAGTTTACCACAGACCTTCGGGTCCATAGTTATTAGCTAGATGGCTTCTTCTCTCTCTTTGGATCTCAATACAAAGTTCTCCTCGATCTTCTTGGAGATCTATTCGATGTAATTCTTTTTGCGGTGTGTTTGTCGAGATCCGATGAATTGTGGGTTTATGATCAAGATTATCTATGAACAATATTTGAATCTCCTCTGAATTCTTTTATGTATGATTTGTTATCTTTGCAAGTCTCTTTGAATTATTAGTTTGGTTTGGCCTACTAGATTGATCTTTATTTCAATGGGAGAAGTGCTTAGCTTTGGGTTCAATCTTGCGGTGTCCTTTCCCAGTGACAGCAGGGGCAGCAAGGCACGTATTGTATTGTTGCCATCGAGGATAAAAAGATGGGGTTTATATCATATTGCTTGAGTTTATCCCTCTACATCATGTCATCTTGCCTAATGTGTTACTCTGTTCTTATGAACTTAATACTCTAGATGCATGCTGGATAGCGGTCGATGTGTGGAGTAATAGTAGTAGATGCAGAATTGTTTCGGTCTACTTGTCACGGACGTGATACCTATATACATGATCATGCCTAGATATTCTCATAATTATGCACTTTTCTATCAATTGCTCGACAGTAATTTGTTCACCCACCATAATACTTATGCTATCTTGAGAGAAGCCACTAGTGAAACCTATGGCCCCCGGGTTTATCTTCCGTCATATTAATCTCCCGCCAACGTGCTATTTCTGTCACCATTTATTTTTGCAATCTTTACTTTTCAATCTTTATCATAAAAATACCAAAAATATTTATCTTATTATCTCTATCAGATCTCACTTTTGCAAGTGGCCGTGAAGGGATTGACAACCCCTTTATCCCATTGGTTGCAAGGTTCTTATTTGTTTGTGTAGGTACAAGGCAACTTGCGTGTAGTCTCCTACTGGATTGATACCTTGGTTCTCAAAAACTGAGGGAAATACTTACGCTACTTTGCCGCATCACCCTTTCCTCTTCAAGGGAAAACCAACGCAGTGCTCAAGAGGTAGCAAGAAGGATTACTGGCGCCATTGCCAGGGAGATCTACGCCAAGTCAAGTCAAGTCAAGACATACCAAGTACCCATCACAAACTCTTATCCCTCGCATTACATTATTTGCCATTTGCCTCTCGTTTTCCTCTCCCTCACTTCACCTTTGCCGTTTTATTCGCCCTTCTTCCGTTCGTCCTTTCGTTTGCTCGTGTTGCCATGTGCCTTCTATATTCTTGCATCTTTGCTTGCTGAAAATCTATTGATATGGATCCACTTACAGTGTTCTACTTGGATCATCTTTGATCCTTATGCGCTCGTGCTGAAACCCCAACTAGCCTAGTTGATGGGAAATCTTTAGATGAGCATGCTCATTTTGTGCGTCACCGTTTGTCTGAAAAAGGGAAACTCTTATGGGATCAAATAAACAGATTGTTGTGCTATGCTTGGAATCTTTGTGAAATTTATGATTTTACTTGTTGCTCTAAGAACCCTAAAAAACACCTCCCCTGCCTATGTGAGTTTAATGATAATGAAATCTTATCTTCTTATGCAAAGGGTGTTTATAGTTACTACGATATCGAACAAATTGAAGAATTTGTTGCTTTTAAGGGTGCTTATGAAGTTGCTTCTTTGATAGAAAAGTAGGATACTACTCTCTACGAATCTGAAATTTTTGACATACTTAAATATTGCTATGAAAACTATGCTCATAATGTCTATGTCAAAGAATTTATTGAAAGAATGACCGTTGTTTTGGAAGAAAATAATGATACGCATGAATCTATAGATAATTATGATTCCGATGATTTGATTGAAATGTCCCTTGATGAACATGATGATTGCTATTCTTGTGGCCATGATGCCAATATTTATGAAGATGAATTTGCTAAAGTTCCTTATGTTAAACATGAGATCGTTGCTATTGCACCCATACTTGATAGTTCCTTCGATGAAAAGCATGATTGCAATGATTTTACTATAAATTCTCTTGATGTCAATTGTGATAATAATATGCAAAACCCTAAGCTTGGAGATGCTAGTTTTGCTATGTATACCACTTGTTGCAATGATCATGATTGGGGTGATTCTTCTTATGATCTTGTAAATTTATTTAAGCCCCATCATGAATATGAGATTGATAATAGTGTTTGCAATAATATTGAAAGTGGGTTTGTAAGAGTGTCAAATTTAGATGCCACATACTTGGAGAATGTTCAATCTTATGGTATTTTTGATAAAAGTGGGTTTGGAGAGGTCATGACTTTAGTTAATGTTAATCCCACTATTTTGGGAGAGTGTCAACTTTGCATGCATGTCGATCATGTAGAGAAAGTTTTATGTGAGAGCTATATTGTTGAATTTGAATATGATCCCACACGTAATTATTATGAGAGAGGAAAATATGGTTGTAGAAATTTTCATGTTACTAAATTACCTCTCGTCAAGTTGAGATTGCTATCGTCTCTTTCTTCTTCTTTGCATATGCTAATTTTCGTTTGCTATGATAATTTGTTTGCTCATGAAAGGCCTATGCATAGGAAGTATGTTAGACTTAGATGTGTTTATAATGTGTTCTACGATGCTCTCTTTGTGCTTTAATTCTTGTCTTTGATGTGAGCATCACTAAAATCATTAATACCTAGATCTATTCTTGTTTTTATGCCTAGCTAGGGGAGTTAAACGATAGCGCTTGTTAGGAGGCAACCCAATTTTATTTTTGTTTCTTGCTTTTTGGTTCTGTTTAGTGATAAATAATTCATCTATCCTGTGCTTAGATGTGTTTTCATTTTTTAATTAGTGTTTGTGCCAAGTAGAACCAATAGGATCTTCTTGGGTGATAGTTGTTTGATCTTGCTGAAAAAGACAGAAACTTTGTGCTCACGAAAATAATTTTTAAAATTCACCAGAACGTGATAAAATACCAATTATTTTTGCAGTAGATCAACAAACACATTTTCCATGTTGTCCTAGTTTTCCAGAATTTTTGGAGTTCCAGAAGTGTTCGAACAAATCTGATTTCTACAGACTGTTCTGTTTTTGACATATTCTGTTTTTCGTGTGTTGGTTGCTTATTTTGATGAATCTATGGATAGTATCGGAGGTTATGAACCATAGAGAAGTTGGAATACAGTAGGTTTAACACCAATATAAATAAAGAATGAGTTCACTACAGTACCTTGAAGTGGTGGTTTGTTTTAGCTCATAAGATTTTCTGTTGAGTTTTGTGTTGTGAAGTTTTCAAGTTTTGGGTAAAGATTTGATGGATTATGGAATAAGGAGTGGCAAGAGCCTAAGCTTGGGGATGCCCAAGGCACCCCAAGGTAAAATTCAAGGACAACCAAAAGCCTAAGCTTGGGGATGCCCCAGAAGGCATCCCCTCTTTCGTCTTCGTCTATCGGTAACTTTACTTGAGGCTATATTTTTATTCACCACATGATATGTGTTTTGCTTGGAGCGTCTTGTATGATTTGAGTCTTTCTTTTTTAGTTTTCCACAATCATCCTTGCTGTACACACCTTTTGGGAGAGACACACATGAATCGGAATTTATTAGAATACTCTATGTGCTTCACTTATATCTTTTGAGCTAGATAATTTTGCTCTAGTGCTTCACTTATATCTTCTTAGAGCACGGTGGTGATTTTATTTTATAGAAATTATTGATATATCATGCTTGAGTTATATTATTCTGAGTATTTTAGAACAGCATGGTAGTTTGCTTTGGCTATAAAATTAGTCCTAATATGATGAACATCCAGGATGGGTATAGTAAAAACTATCATATAAAGTGCATTGAATACTATGAGAAGTTTGATACTTGATGATTGTTTTGAGATATGAAGATGGTGATATTAGAGTCATGCTAGTTGAGTAGTTGTGAATTTGATAAATACTTGTTCTAAGATTTGTGATTCCCATAGCATGCACGTATGGTGAACCGTTATGTGATTAAGTCGGAGCATGATTTATTTATTGATTATCTTCCTTATGAGTGGCGGTCGGGGATGAGCGATGGTATTTTCCTACCAATCTATCCGCCTAGGAGCATGCGCTTAGTACTTCGTTTCGATAACTAATAGATTTTTGCAATAAGTATGGGAGTTCTTTATGACTAATTTTGAGTCCATGGATTATACGCACTCTCACCCTTCCACCATTGCTAGCCTCTCTAATACCGCGCACCTTTCGTCGGTATCATACACCCACCATATACCTTCCTTAAAACAGCCACCATACCTACCTATTATGGAATTTCCATAGCCATTCCGAGATATATTGCCATGCAACTTACCACCGTTCCGTTTATTATGACACGCTTCATCATTGTCATATTGCTTTGCATGATCATGTAGTTTACATCGTATTTGTGGCAAAGCCACCTTTATAATTCTTTCATACATGTCACTCTTGATTCATTGCATATTCCGGTACACCACCGGAGGCATTAACATAGAGTCATATTTTGTTCTAAGTATTGAGTTGTAATTTTTGAGTTGTAAGTAAATAAAAGTGTGATGATCATCATTATTAGAGCATTGTCCCAAGTGAGGAAAGGATGATGGAGACTATGATTCCCCCACAAGTCAGAATGAGACTCCGGACGAAAAGAAAAAAAAGAGGCCATAAAAAAGAGAAAAAGGCCCAAATAAAAAAATTGAGAGAAAAAGAGAGAAGGCACAATGTTACTATCCTTTTGCCACACTTGTGCTTCAAAGTAGCACCATGATCTTCATAATAAGAGAGTCTCCTATGTTGTCGCTTTCATATACTAGTGGGAATTTTACATTATAGAACTTGGCTTGTATATTCCAATGATGGGCTTCCTCAAAATGCCCTAGGTCTTCATGAGCAAGCGAGTTAGATGCGCACCCACTTAGTTTCTTTTTTTGAGCTTTCATACACTTATAGATCTAGTGCATCCGTTGCATGGCAATCCCTACTCACTCACATTGATATCTATTGATGGGCATCTCCATAGCCCGTTGATATGCCTAGTTGATGTGAGACTATCTTCTCCTTTTTGTCTTCTCCACAACCACCATTCTATTCCACATATAGTGCTATGTCCATGGCTCACGCTCATGTATTGCGTGAAGATTGAAAAAGTTTGAGAACATCAAAAGTATGAAACAATTGCTTGGCTTGTCATTGGGGTTATGCATGATTAAATACTTTGTGTGATGAAGATAGAGCATAGCCAGACTATATGATTTTGTAGGGATAACTTTCTTTGGCCATGTTATTTTGAGAAGACATGATTGCTTTGTTAGTATGCTTGAACTATTGTTATTTTTTATGTCAATCTTAAACTTTTATCTTGAATCTTTCAGATCTGAACATTCATGCCACAATAAAAGAGAATTACTTAGAGAAATATGCTAGGTAGCATTCCACATCAAAAATTCTATTTTTACCATTTACCTACTCGAGAACGAGAAGGAATTAAGCTTGGGGATGCTTGATACGTCTTCAATGTACCTATAATTTTTTATTGTTCCACGCTATTATATTATCTGTTTTGGATGTTTAATGGGCTTTACTAAGCATTTTTATATTATTTTTGGGACTAACCTATTAACCGAAGGCCCAGTGCAAATTGCTATTTTTTGCCTATTTTAGTGTTTCGCAAAAAAGGAATATCAAACGGAGTCCAAACGGGATGAAACTTTCGGGAGAGTTATTTTTGGAACAAACGTGATCCAGAGGACTTGGAGTGGACGTCAAGAAAGAAGCGAGTAGGCCACGAGGCAGGGAGGCGCGCCTGCCCCCTGGGCGCGCCCCCACTCTCGTGGGCCCCTCGCAGCTCCACCGACCTACTTCTTCCTCCTATACATACTTGTATAGCCCCAAAACATCCAGGAGCACCACAAAACCCTATTTCCACCACCGCAACCTTCTGTACCCGTGAGATCCCATCTTGGGGCCTTTTCCGGTGCTCCGCCGGAGGGGGAATCGATCACGGAGGGCTTCTATCAACACCATAGCCTCTCCGATGATGTGTGAGTAGTTTACCACAGACCTTCGGGTCCATAGCTATTAGCTAGATGGCTTCTTCTCTCTCTTTGGATCTCAATACAAAGTTATCCTCGATCTTCTTGGATATCTATTCGATGTAATTCTTTTTGCGGTGTGTTTGTCGAGATCTGATGAATTGTGGGTTTATGATCAAGATTATCTATGAACAATATTTGAATCTCCTCTGAATTCTTTTATGTACGATTTGTTATCTTTGCTAGTCTCTTCGAATTATTAGTTTGGTTTGGCCTACTAGATTGATCTTTCTTTCAATGGGAGAAGTGCTTAGCTTTGGGTTCAATCTTGCGGTGTCCTTTCCCAGTGACAGCAGGGGCAGCAAGGCACGTATTGTATTGTTGCCATCAAGGATAAAAAGATGGGGTTTATATCATATTGCTTGAGTTTATCCCTCTACATCATGTCATCTTGTCTGATGAGTTACTCTGTTCTTATGAACTTAATACTCTAGATGCATGTTGGATAGCGGTCGATGTGTGGAGTAATATCTACTCCTAATGGAGGAGTTTGTAAGTCGTTCGTTCGTTCGTTACCTCCCTCTCACATCGATCGAAGGATTTGCCTAGACATCGATTGTTTCCCTCCCACATATTTTCTTCCAAAAACCGCACGCAACTTGGCATCCACCTGGTTTATTGCGTCAAAAAATTGCCCGTGGCGCTTCTTCATTATCAATGGATCCCACCAATTATGCTCCTTCCAATTATGTCTCCTGTCCCCCGTTTCCTCTCCTTCCAAGTTTTAACCAAGTATATCCCAAAGTACATCCTGATGGGAAAATCAGAACGCTATACCCCTTTCCCTAATAACAACACATATATCCCAAGAAAATTTGAACACAATCCTAATTGACTCGATGGATTGACTTCATCCATAGAGAGAGAGAGGGGCAGAGGAGAGCAACACCGCATCCTGGACGAGGATCCGCCGCATCTCGCTGATGATCCCCGCTGCCGTAACTATGGGTGAGGACGTTAGCACGAGAAAGCTTCACACATTCATGATCTTGTCTTGCAGTTGCCTGCCTTGCCGCTAGCGATGCCAACACCATGTGCTTCATGACGGTGATGGCATCGAGGACGTGCCAAACAAGCTATCTCCACGACCGGAGGTTCATGCAGGTATTCTTGTTCTGCTGCTAAATCGATCAGGTCTAGCCAACGTTTACGTCAAGCTTTGAAACAATCAAGAGAATGGAAACCTTACTCATGTCAAGTACTAAGCTTCATCTAGATCCGGCACAAGTGTTTTGCTGCTGGCCGAAACAATCAAAACTAGAAAAATCTACAACCCGAGTGTGACGCCCGGGCTACAGTGAACCTCTCCTAATGATGCCACGTCACCTCAATTATAGTTGCTAATCTCGAGTTAGTTCGAAACCGATTCAAATTCAAATTCACAATCCGGCAAACAATAAATTTTTTCAAATATTAAAACTAAAATGGTCGGAGTGAACCAAATACTGCATAGATAATTATGGTGGAGAAACCACACCTTTATAAAATGTTTAAATACTATAAGATGCATAAAACAACAGCAATTTTTTTTATTAAATACCTTTGTAATTAATGAAATGTCAAAATAATTTATGTATGGATTAGACTTTTTGTGACAATGGGCTAAGTTGAGATCCTAAATTAGATGCTAAGTGTATGTTTTACTAAAACTAAGATAATTGAAAATAAAGTAAAACAGTAAAAAGTAGATGAATGAAAGGAACATAAAAGTAAAGAAAAAGGAAACCTCCCTGGCCAACTGGGCCAAACGGCCCAGCCGGCCACCCCAACCAGCCTAGGCCGCCGGCCCACCGTCGCCGGCCCACCCCGCTCACCATAACCCCCCTGTCGGTGAAACCCTAACCGACACCCCACCCACTCTCTCCTCCCGCTGTCCCCCCGATTGGATCGGGGGAATCAACCCCATCGACCGCGCCGCTCGACCCCCCTGCGATCCATCGCTGGACGCCATCGCCCTGGTCATCTCCGTCGCCGGAGGCCCCCCCGCCGGACCGCAACCTCGCCGGCCTGCCTCCTCCTACCCGCCGTCGTCGCCGACTCGTCCCCGTCCTCCTCCCCATCGGACCCCATCAAGCCTCGCCGCCCCCTCTACTCTCCAACGCAGGTGAGGGCCACACCCTCCTCCTCTCCCCTACTGCAGTTGCGCCTCGTGCCGCTCGTGCCAACCGCCGCGTCGTCCGCTTCCTCCTCGTTTGCGCCCCGCTTGGCCCGCAACCGCGCATGAACCCGCTTTCCCTGCTGAGCTGCGGCTTGCTCCGCCGGCTGCCTTCGCGCGCCGCGCTCGGCCATGCCCTGCTTCGCCCTGCACGACCACCATGCCCGCTGCACTCCGCTGGCCCCGCCCCATCCCCGCGCCTGGCCCAGCTTCCCTGCAGCCCGCCGGAGCCACATGCCGGCGCCCCACAGCTCCCCCAGCCGCGCCGCTTGCCCCGTTTGCGCCCGCACCACCGCGCCCGTGGCCGCGCCGCCCGGGCCTCGCCTCCGTCGCCCCTGCTCCCAATCCGCCACGCGCCGCCTTGCGGACGCAGTCCCGCACCGGTCTGCGCCGCCGCCGCCGCCGGCGAGCATGCGCCCCGGCTCGCCGTGCCCCCCTCCCCCGTTGGCCGCGCCTGAGGCCGCGGACGGGCGCCCGCTGCGCCAGTTCGGGCGGGTGCCCAGCGCCCGCTAACACCGAACCCACTATGGCCACTAGGGCCAATGACAAGTGGGGCCCTACCCCAAAACGTTTTAGAATAAAAGAAGAAGAAAAAATATATAATTAAAATAAATAAATAAATAAATAAATTACTTAATTAACTTATTTAATCATGTTTAAATTAACCTAATAATGGATTACCCTAATTAAATACTGGTAATTAACCTAAGTCTATGACCATGGGGACCCACTGGTCAATTTGACCAGTCAACGGTCAATGCTGACTGGGCCGTTGACTTTGACCGGCCCCATCAGTCAGCCTCTGCTGACTGGGCAGTTGACAAAGTCAACTGGGCCTACTGGTCAGCCACAGAAGCCCATCTGTGGGTACACTTCTGTGTACCCATAGCAATTTAACATTTAATTTTCGAATTAAAAATAATTTAAAATGATTAAATCCTTTTTAAATTAATATAAAATAAACCATAGCTCGGATGGAAAAACTTTGTACATGAAAGTTGCTCAGAACGATGAGACGAACCCGGATACGCAGCCCGTTCGTCCGCCACGCATTCCTAACATGTCCAACTCGCAACTTTCCCCCTCCGGTTCCTTTGCCCGAAAACGCGAAACACCGGGGATACTTTCCCGGATGTTTCCCCCATTAACCGGTATCACCTCCTACCACGTTAGGTCACCTCTAGCACAACGTATTGCCACTTCTTGCTTTTTGTTACTTTTGATTGCTGTGTTATTTATTGTGTTCCCCCTCCGTTACTTCTTTTCGGTACACCCTGAGGCCGATGCCGGTACGCCTGTGATCGACTACATCGACGACCCCTCCTTCTTGTCTGAGCAACCAGGCAAGCCCCCCCTTTGATCACCAGATACCGCCTATTCTTCTCTATACTGCTTGCATTAGAGTAGTGTAGCATGTTACTGCTTTCAGTTAATCCTATACTGCTGCATAGCTTGTCCTTGCTACTACTGTTGTTACCTTTACCTGCTATCCTACTGCTTAGTATAGGATGCTAGTGTTTCATCAGTGGCCCTACACTCTTGTCCGTCTGCCATGCTATACTGCTGGGCCGTGATCACTTCGGGAGGTGATCACGGGCATATACTATATACTTTACACTGTTACATCACCTGTGATACTGTTCGGAGATGGGGGCTGAAGGGGCAGGTGGTTCCACCCAGGTAGTGGTGGGCCTGGGTTCCCGACGGCCCCCGACTGTTACTTTGTGGCGGAGCGACAGGGCAGGTTGAGACCACCTAGGAGAGAGGTGGGCCTGGCCCTGGTCGGCGTTCGCGGATACTTAACACGCTTAACGAGATCTGGGTATTTGATCTGAGTCTGGCCATTTGGTCTATACGCACTAACCATCTACGCGGGAGTAGTTATGGGTACCCCGGCGTCGTGGTATCAGCCGAAGCCTTCGTGACGTCAGCGACTGAGTGGCGCGCGCCAGATTGGACTGGAACGCCACTAGGCTAGGTCTGCTTCCGGCCGCGTTCGCAACATGCAGGCGTGATCAGGGCGATGGGCCCAGACCCCTGCGCACTTAGGTTTAGACCGGCGTGCTGACCTCTCTGTTGTGCCTAGGTGGGGCTGCGACGTGTTGATCTTCCGCGGCCGGGCATGACCCCGAAAAGTGTGTCCGGCCAAATGGGATCAAGCATGTTGGGTTATGTGGTGCACCACTGCAGGGAAGTTTATCTATTCGAATAGCCGTGTCCCTCAGTAAAAGGACGACCCGGAGTTGTACCTTGACCTTATGACAACTAGAACCGGATACTTAATAAAACACACCCTTCCAAGTGCCAGATACAACCGGTGATCGCTCTCTAATAGGGCAACGAGGAGGGGATCGCCGGGTAGGATTTTGCTATGCGATGCTACTTGGAGGACTTCAGTCTACTCTCTTCTACATGCTGCAAGATGGAGGCTGCCAGAAGCGTAGTCTTCGACGGGATTAGCTATCCCCCTCTTTTTCTGACATTCTGCAGTTCAGTCCACTGATATGGCCCTTTACACATATATCCATGCATATGTAGTGTAGCTCCTTGCTTGCGATTACTTTGGATGAGTACTCACGGTTGCCTTGTTCCCCCTTTTTCCCATTTCTCTACCTGATTGCTGCGACCAGACGATGGAGCCTAGGAGCCAGACGCCACCTTCGACGACGACTCCTACTACTCTGGTGGTGCCTACTACTACGTGCAGCCCGCTGACGATGACCAGGAGTAGTTAGGAGGATCCCAGGCAGGAGGCCTGCGTCTCGTTCGATCTGTATCCCCAGTTTGTGCTAGCCATCTTATGGCAACTTGTTTAACTTATGTCTGTACTCAGATATTGTTGCTTCCGCTGACTCGTCTATGATCGAGCACTTGTATTCGAGCCCTCGAGGCCCCTGGCTTGTATTATGATGCTTGTATGACTTATTTTATTTGTAGAGTTGTGTTGTGATATCTTCCCGTGAGTCCCTGATCTTGATCGTACACATTTGCGTGCAAGATTAGTGTACGATTGAATCAGGGGCATCACAAGTTGGTATCAGAGCCGACTGCCTGCAGGAATCCCCCTTTCCAACTCCTTGGCCGAAGTTGAGTCTAGGCATTGCAAAACTTTTACTAACTTGGCTGTGTGTCTTACGGGCACACGTCGCCATCGGGTGGTAGTAGGATCTTTTACTCCTTGAACTATACTCTGGGACTCTAACATCTCTTCTATTCGGGTTAAATGATTTTGCTAAAATCTAACTCTAGGTTCTCGTTACCACTTCCTGCCGGAGAGCCCTTTAATACGGATGATCGACTGCTTCAACGGAAGATTCTGACAATACTCTCGGATGTTCCCTCGATACTTTGTGCCATCCCTCTTGCAATTCCCCTTCCACCGTAAACCCTTAAGGATAACTACTTACAGTTGTTATTCTTACATTCATCCCCAGTTGGTCTTGTTATTACAAGATACCCCGAAACACTCATCGTTGTTTCGATAATCCTTTGAGCTTACTGCCTTGTAGTTCTTGACACATGAATATCCTTACAGATAATTTCTCACACTTACCGAGCATCCACTCATCCCCAGTTGATTCATGTATGTCATCAATCTTCGAAATACCATTCGATCTTCCCAAAATCCTCAGGAGCCTATTGCTCTTGAAATTCTTGCTTGCTTACATTTTGGTTAATCCCATAAGTCTAGTAATCTTATTGGCATCCTTTGTCACTATCATTTAAGTCCGTTGATTCTATATGTGTGCGAATGCACGCAATCATCAGTTGATCCTTATAAATTATCTTTCCGCTCAGACGTCTTTCGAACATGAGCTGGTTCTCGGCCAATCAGATTGCCATCAATGGTACCCCTAAGTCTATTCAACTTATCCATCCTTGATCAGAGCATTGCTCCTGATCCCTTGATTTAAAAATCATAATTCCTTTGCTATTTAAACGTTGAATTATTCAGATGTCCTATAAACCGATGCATTTGCATTCTTTCTTCCTCTTATGGGGTATCGATACTCACATCAGCTCCATTGTGGATCGCCATATCCACTGTTGGATTATTGTCCGACAGTGTCCTTCATAATTAATCACCTTGTGAGTTCTTTCTCTGATACATAATGCCTTTGGTAAATTGTATCCTCTCCTTTTGCCAACCATGCTCTGCTTTCGAGCTGGTGATATCTACTCTTGAATATTGTGGTATATGTTTCCACGATACCCTAACGGGTTGATCCGATGCCTTCCTTTATATGTGTGAACTCGGAAGTTTTCACGAGTCATACTCATCTGGTATTTCACCAGGTAAAACTTTCAACACTAATGCCTTTATCAAAGCGAGGAGTGAATGGAAGGTTATACATTGAAGAAGTGGGAGTCGACCTTGAACTTTGTGTTCATGCCCATGGACACGATGTAGATCCTATCCTGGAAGCTTCTTGTAATAATAGCTATTTCCTTGATATAATATCCTTTGGTTTCGTCGAATTGATCCTTTGCAATCATGGTTCCGACCATATGTTCTTCTTTGATCCCATTTCTCGGGCAAGTTTAAGCACATGTCTTCTGTGGATCAGTACCCCAGTCCAACCTTTACTTTGATCTACCGTCGAGTATTACCCCCTGGTATCTCGAGATTATCACGAAACTGAATAACTTCTTATGGGTTCTTCATCAACTGTTATTTCTCACCAATCCCAATTTTTCTGGGTTTTGGGTTGTCGTCAACCGAGAACACCAATAAGTGAATCAATTCCACACTCTGATTCAATGTAAGTAATCTTCATTTCTCATGAGTTTATTAATCCTTCGAGTCACTCCTAGCCTGATCGGCTATATCATTATCATGCAACTTTTTAACTGTGCGACCTGGTCCTTCCTCTCGGAACACAACTTTTGACGATGAGCTAAGCTTACGTCGATCTTTCCTCATCATATCATTTCACTTTGGACAACAAGCTTGCTTTGGAGTTTGTGTCGTACCCTTGGTTCCATTAACCTTTCGCTACATCATTCCTTTGACTTGATGTCATCGCCGATCTATTACATCTTCATGGAGCCTCTCGACAAAATTTATCGTGATCATCATCAACATCTTGACTCCTTCCTGGATATCAATTGAAATCATGATGAGAAATACCATCCTTGCCCTCGATGATTTGTGTTGTCATCGACCACTTTATTGCCTCCCCACCAACACATCTTGTTCGTGTTTGGCGGTATACCTTGAGTGTGTTGGTTGCTCAATCTCCATTCCGGCGTTGGTTGTGCAACCCAGCCCATATTTCGGGCGCACCTTTCAACCAATGTTTAATTGTGTATGTTTTCCTCGAACATACCTCGTTGTCTACTTTGATGTGTCCAATATTATCTCCTTGTTCACATAATTGTGGCAATTCATCTTTTTGGGAAATCTCGATAAATTGTCGCTGATTCCATCAGCTACCCCCTCATCCTCTCCTTGGATTAATGAAGAACTCTTGTTTCGGAACTCGCTTCCATAGTTCAATTCCCGAGAATCTTACAATGTCATCTCGACAATGTGTGTTACACCTTTCTTCTCAGGCATCCCGAGTCTGAGTTATCCTAACACCAATCAGATCTGAATCTCGGTCAGATATGATGGTTGGAACATATTTCCAAGAATTATAACAATGGTCTTTATGTGACCCGGTAAGGTGGTGTCATGCCTAGTACACCTGGCCGGAGGACCTATTGTCATAGCTCCCTTCTTAGCAAGGTTAGCGATTCTTCCATGCGGAAATTGTAAAACTTATTCTACAAGTTGTTCCTGATGGATCCTTCGTGCATCCAAATTTTGAACCTTACTTGATGACCTTGTCAATGCTATCTCGAAGCATGTCTGTGGTACTCTGCACATTTTGAAGCACCATGCTAAATTTCCTTTATCAACTATTCAAACACTGTTGTATGGGTAATGTCATGAAATTTCTCTCCCCTTACCTAAAGAGTTTTCTACATTATATCCTATCATGGATATCATGATCTACTTCACCTTGGGAAGGGTATACCCCTGAAATATGTGTTTAAACGCATTTTCCTTTCCATTGTTCTGTTTAACCTGATGATCACATTTTCCTTTCCATTGGTTTCCTTGACCTTTCTTGTGATCTATATACTCTAAGCAGTAATAATTCACTGCTTAGGTAAGCACCTCGTTGCACCACTCTGTTAGTATGACCCTGTTACTAGTGTTGATGACATTTCGGTAGCCACCGATGGACGAGAACCTTGCCTATTGGCCTGCCTCGTTCAACGAGCAGGAAAGTGGTTCTCTTCGTCCCTCGCCCTTGGTATCGTTGTTGTTGCCGACATAACTGGCAGGCTACCCTCTGAATTGCCTTGCTATCATGACCGTGCAAGATGTCAGCCCCCTTTCTACTTTTTACCCACATGGTGGGCCCATAACCCACAGTTCCACAGGATCGAAACCTGACTCTCCTGTAGACCCTATTGCCAAAGATATTCCTTGAGCTTGGCGTCGTATGCAAATCACGAGCCACATTCCAAGTGATCTATTCGGGTATCAGACGCTATACTTATTCTCGTTGCTCTGAACCCCTTTCACCTTCTGATAGGCGTCGAACGCTTGCCTATCGGTTTGAAACTTCTCATGGTACCTTCTTACTTTGCTCTCGACATCTTCTTAAGTTTCAATTCGAGAGATACTTATGCTTCTTCCCCTGAGTTAACCGTCTGATGCTCGATCTTGTTAGAATCCGTCCTTATAGGGTTTTTTTCCTTCTCACCCTTTCGTAAGTACGGTGAAGATCCTGAAGGAAGGACGACAAACTTCATCATGATGACCTGAAGCAGAGGTCTGAAGACATCAATGTAATGGATCGACCTCTATGAGAAGAGCAACTATGAATGAGAAGAATCGTTAGAATTTCGTAATCAGAACTTTCCCCCTTATTCCACCTCTTAAATCTCGGGACGACATTTCTTGTAGTGGAGGAGAATTGTGACGCCCGGATAATTAAGCTACAGTGAACCTCTGCTAATGATGCCACATCACCTCGATTATAGTTGCTAATCTCGAGTTAGTTCGAAACCGATTCAAATTCAAATTCAAAATCCGGCAAACAATAAAAAATTTCAAATATTAAAACTAAAATGGTCGGAGTAAACCAAATACTGCATAGATAATTATGGTGGAGAAACCACACCTTTATAAAATGTCTAAATACTATAAGATGCATAAAACAACAGCAAAAACAATTTATTAAATACCTTTGTAATTAATAAAATGTCAAAATAATTTATTTATGGATTAGACTTTTTTTGACTATGGGCTAAGTTGAGATCCTAAATTAGATGCTAAGTGTATGTTTTACTAAAACTAAGATAATTGAAAATAAAGTAAAACAGTAAAAAGTAGATGAATGAAAGGAACAGAAAAGTAAAGAAAAAGGAAACCTCCCTGGCCAACTGGGCCAAACGGCCCAGCCGGCCACCCCAACCAGCCTAGGCCGCCGGCCCACCGTCACCGGCCCACCCCGCTCACCATAACCCCCCTGTCGGTGAAACCCTAACCGACACCCCACCCACTCTCTCCTCCCGCTGTCCCCCCGATTGGATCGAGGGAATCAACCCCATCAACCGCGCCGCTCGACCCCCCCTGCGATCCATCGCCGGACGCCATCGCCGCGGTCATCTCCGTCGCCGGAGGCCCCCCCGCCGGACCGCAACCTCGCCGGCCTGCCTCCTCCTCCCCGCCGCCGTCGCCGACTCGTCCCCGTCCTCCTCCCCATCGGACCCCATCGTGCCTCGCCGCTCCCTCTACTCTCCAACGCCGGTGAGGGCCACGCCCTCCTCCTCTCCCCTACTGCAGTTGTGCCTCGTGTCGCTCGTGCCAACCACCGCGTCGTCCGCTTCCTCCTCGTTCGCGCCCCGCTTGGCCCGCGCCCGCGCATGAACCCGCTTCCCCTGCTGAGTTGCGGCTTGCTCCGTCGGCTGCCTTCGCGCGCCGCGCTCGGCCTTGCCCTGCTCCGCCCTGCACGACCACCATGCCCGCTGCACTCCGCTGGCCCCGCCCCATCCCCGCGCCTCGCCCAGCTTCCTCGCAGCCCGCCGGAGCCACATGCCGGCGCCCCACAGCTCCCCCAGCCGCGCCGCTTGGCCCAGGTCGCGCCCGCACCACCGCGCCCGTGGCCGCGCCACCCGGGCCTCGCCTCCGTCGCCCCTACTCCCAATCCGCCACGCGCCGCCCTGCGGACGCAGTCCCGCGCCGGTCTGCGCCGTCGCCGCCGCCGGCGAGCATGCGCCCCGGCTCGCCGTGCCCCCCTCCCCCGTTGGCCGCGCCTAAGGCCGCGGACGGGCGCCCGCTGCGCCAGTTCGGGCGGGTGCCCAGCGCCCGCTAACACCGAACCCACTATGGCCACTAGGGCCAATGACAAGTGGGGCCCTGCCCCAAAACGTTTTAGAATAAAAAAAGAAGAAAAAATATATAATTAAAATAAAATTAATTAATTAATTAATTACTTAATTAACTTATTTAATCATGTTTAAATTAACCTAATAATAGATTACCCTAATTAAATACTGTTAATTAACCTAAGTCTATGACCATGGGGACCCACTGGTCAATTTGACCAGTCAACGGTCAATGCTGACTGGGCCGTTGACTTTGACCGGCCCCATCAGTCAACCTCTGCTGACTGGGCAGTTGACAAAGTCAACTGGGCCTACTGGTCAGCCACAGAAGCCCATCTGTGGGTACACTTCTGTGTACCCATAGCAATTTAACATTTAATTTTCGAATTAAAAATACTTTAAAATAATTAAATCCTTTTTAAATTAATATAAAATAAACCGTAGCTCGGATGGAAAAACTTTGTACATGAAAGTTGCTTAGAACGACGGGACGAACCCGAATACGCAGCCTGTTCGTCCGCCACGCATCCCTAACATATCCAACTTGCAACTTTCCCCCTCTGGTTCCTTTGCCCGAAAACGCGAAACACCAGGGATACTTTCCCGGATGTTTCCCCCCTTAACTGGTATCACCTCGTACCACGTTAGGTCACCTCTAGCACAACATATTGCCGCTTCTTGCTTTTTGTTACTTTTGATTGTTGTGTTATTTATTGAGTTCCCCCTCCGTTACTTCTTTTCGGTAGACCCTGAGGCTGATGTCGGTACCCCTGTGATCGACTACATCGACGACCCCTCCTCCTTGTCTGAGCAACCAGGCAAGCCCCCCCTTTGATCACCAGATATCGCCTATTCTTCTCTATACTGCTTGCATTAGAGTAGTGTAGCATGTTACTGCTTTCAGTTAATCCTATACTGCTGCATAGCTTGTCCTTGCTACTACTGTTGTTACCTTTACCTGCTATCCTACTGCTTAGTATAGGATGCTAGTGTTTCATCAGTGGCCCTACACTCTTGTCCGTCTGCCATGCTATACTGCTGGGCCGTGATCACTTCAGGAGGTGATCACGGGCATATAGTATATACTTTACACTGTTACATCACCTGTCATACTGTTCGGAGATGGGGGCTGAAGGGGCAGGTGGTTCCACCCAGGTAGTGGTGGGCCTGGGTTCCCGATGGCCCCCGACTGTTACTTTGTGGCGGAGCGACAGGGCAGGTTGAGACCACCTAGGAGAGAGGTGGGCCTGGCCCTGGTCGCCGTTCGCGGATACTTAACACGCTTAACGAGATCTGGGTATTTGATCTGAGTCTGGCCATTTGGTCTATACGCACTAACCATCTACGCGGGAGTAGTTATGGATACCCCGGCGTCGTGGTATCAGCCAAAGCCTTCGTGACGTCAGCGACTGAGTGGCGCGCGCCGGATTGGACTGGAACGCCACTAGGCTAGGTCTGCTTCCGGCCGCGTTCGCAACGTGCAGGTGTGCTCAGGGCGATGGGCCCAGAATCCCTGCGCGCTTAGGTTTAGACCGGCGTGCTGACCTCTCTGTTGTGCCTAGATGGGGCTGCGACGTGTTGATCTTCCGCGGCCGGGCATGACCCCGAAAAGTGTGTCCGGCCAAATGGGATCAAGCGTGTTGGGTTATGTGGTGCACCCCTGCAAGGAAGTTTATCTATTCGAATAGCCGTGTCCCTCGGTAAAAGGACGACCCGGAGTTGTACCTTGACCTTATGACAACTAGAACCGGATACTTAATAAAACACACCCTTCCAAGTGCTAGATACAACCCGGTGATCGCTCTCTAACAGGGCAACGAGGAGGGGATCGCCGGGTAGGATTATGCTATGCGATGCTACTTGGAGGACTTCAGTCTACTCTCTTCTACATGCTGCAAGATGGAGGCTGCCAGAAGCGTAGTCTTCGACAGGATTAGCTATCCCCCTCTTTTTTTGACATTCTGCAGTTC
Source organism: Aegilops umbellulata (assembly GCA_032464435.1). NCBI lineage: Eukaryota > Viridiplantae > Streptophyta > Magnoliopsida > Poales > Poaceae > Aegilops > Aegilops umbellulata. The sequence goes on along the minus strand of CP136056.1, from coordinate 211,472,567 downwards.
ACTCTACTGATATGGCCCTTTACACATCTATCCATGCATATGTAGTGTAGCTCCTTGCTTGCGAGTACTTTGGATGAGTACTCACGGTTGCCTTGTTCCTCCTTTTTCCCATTTCTCTACCCGATTGCTGTGACCAGACGATGGAGCCCAGGAGCCAGACGCCACCTTCGACGATGACTCCTACTACTCTGGAGGTGCCCACTACTACGTGCAACCCGCTGACGATGACCAGGAGTAGTTAGGAGGATCCCATGCAGGAGGCATGCGCCTCGTTCGATCTGTATCCCCAGTTTGTGCTAGCCATCTTATGGCAACTTGTTTAACTTATGTCTGTACTCAGATATTGTTGCTTCCGCTGGCTCGTCTATGATCGAGCACTTGTATTCGAGCCCTCGAGGCCCCTGGCTTGTATTATGATGCTTGTATGACTTATTTTATTTGTAGAATTGTGTTGTGATATCTTCTCGTGAGTCCCTGATCTTGATCGTACACATTTGCGTGCATGATTAGTGTACGATTGAATCAGGGGCGTCACACCGTGGCATCTCAAGTTCGGTGTAGTGTGTTTCCTCAGCCAAACTTGGTATTATGAGTGTTTTTTTGCTTCAGGTTTCAGAGCTTTAGCTTGTAGTGACCTCGGTTGTTAAGATATTATTAAGAGTGTTTTTTCCTCAGGTTCTGGAGCTTTCAATGCTAATAGAAATTCTTCGATGAGTGTATTTATGGCTTGAGGCAAGTGCATTCCGACCTTCTTGTATGGTTTGCCCTTCGTTGGGTTGCGTTCAATGGCTTGCCCATGGTTGTGTTGCATTCGGTGGTTTGTTTGTTATTGGTTGATTTGGTTACCAAATTCTTGGGTTTTAGTCTTTCTTGTTTGTTTAGCCCGGTGCGGTGAGTGTCGGCATTCTGGGAACAGGGGCCCCCAGACTTGCCTACCTGCAGCCCGCGGCGTGGCTCAAAAGGGGGCCCGGCACGGCCCAGCTTCATCAACACTGACCCAAGACCCTCGCGAGGGGCCAAGCCTCGTGGGGCGGACGACACGGAGCTTCCTCAGGCACGGCTTCATCAGGCTGGCTCGCGAGGAGGCGAAGAGATCAAGGAGGGGTACCTCACGAGGTGCCCATGACGCAAGCCATGACGATCAAGGGCACCAGGCGGGCGCCAGCCCGCGTAGTGTCCTCGTTTCATCTTTAGTGCAAAGGGAGCAAGCGCAGGCGAGAGCATCAAGCAAAGGCACCCGTTTCAGTGCAACGAGACCAAGACCAGCCCAATGGCAGGGAGGATGTCATTGTGGAGCCCAAGTCAGCGTCACCACCAGAGCCTTTGGCAGGCGAAGACCAACTTTAGTCAGGATAAGTGTACCATATGTTCCCCTTCAAAATGGCCAATTGTTGGCGCCCTTCCCGCTCAATATTTGAGAAGAGGCCCAGGGCCTTTGCCTATAAATAGGACTAGCCACCCCCAGGGTAGGGGGGATCGATCGGCAATCAGAAGATAGAGATATAGATCAATCAGAGAGAGATAGAAGGGTGACTGAACTCCTCCTAGCAGTTCATCGCCCCGTCCAAGAACAGACCCTCGCGAGGCTGTTCTTCCTTGTATTGCTCATCATCATCAGCCCAAGAGGCAATCCACCACACCACAAACTGGAGTAGGGTATTACACCACAATGGTGGCCCGAACCAGTATAAACCTTGTGTCTCTTGTGCTGTTCTTTTCATAGCTTAGATCTTAGCGAGGCGGCGGGGTGCAGGTAGGTAGAAGGCGAAATCTCCGCGCGCACCCCAGTGTTCGAACCTCAAGGGTCTGCCGGAACCCGAAATCCGACACTTGGCACGCCAGGTAGGGCTGCGCCGGAATTCATCTTCCACCGCCCCGTTCTCCTCCGACCATCGGGTCCATGTCTGACACTCGTCGGGCCCGCGCCGAGCGCCGAGCCGCTCTCGCTTCCCGCGTCGCCCAGACGGCCCCTGTCGGCGGGCGTCCTCGCCGGTCCCCGTCGCCTGCCGTCAACGCCGCCACCGGCCCGACGGGGAACGAGCAGCAAGCATCGTCTCAGCATCCGTCCGTGCGGCAAGACGGCCGCACTGCTACTCCCTCGCTCACCCCAGCTGGTTCTTCGTCCCATGCGCTCCGCGCACCCATGGAGGCTCGAGCTGCGCTCATCGCGGCAAACGAGCTCCTGCGCTACCGTCCCGTCGACGGCGTCTACGAAGAATGGCTCGACCGCGTCGCCGAGCTCGTCCGCGCCGCAGGGGGCTCTCCTGCGCCGTCCTTCCCGCTGCACCGCACCCCGCCCTGCGCGGGTGACGAAGCTCCGAGGGCGCCCCAGCCACCTCCTCCTCAAGAAGGTGCCCCGGCTCCAAGGCGCGAGGCCCCTGGGCGGAACCCGCTCCGTCAGGCGCCAGCGCGGCAAGAGTAGAGCTGCCAAGAAGTCCCTCGCCCGCAAGAAGCTGCCTGGGCGCTCCCTGCTCCAGCACGTCGCGGCCATGCTCCTGCTCCCGCACGTCAAGACCCCGCGCTGCTCCCAGCTGCAGCGCATGGGGACCTGCAAGACCAAGCTCTCCGTCACCCAAGGCCTCCCGTGGCCACAGCCGGCTATCGTGCCTTCACCACCGAGCTAGTAGCGTCGCGTGGCCCAACAAGTTTAAGCCAGACCTTCCTCCTTGTTACGACAGCACGGCCGACCCTGCGGAGTTCCTCCAGCTCTATGAGCTGGGCATCGAAGCTGCCAACGGAGACGAGAAGGTCATGGCAAACTGGTTTCCCATGGCGCTCAAGGACGGGGCCCGCACCTGGCTCCTGAACCTGGCTCCAGGCACGATCTCCTCCTGGGACGAGATGCGCACCCGCTTCATCGCCAACTTCCAAGGTACTCGCGACCGGCCACCCGCCGTGAGCGACATGCGCCGCATCAAGCAACAACCAGGAGAGACCTTGCAGAAGTACATCCAGCGCTTCAACAACGCACGCCTCAAGATTCCCAAGGTGACTGAGGAGGCCATCATCTCAGCCTTCTTCGACGGCGTGCGCGACGTCAAGATGAAGGAGGAGCTGGCGATGCATGAAGACCTGTGCACTTCCTTGGAGCTGTTCAACTTGGCGACCAAGTGCGCCAGGGCTGAGGAAGGGCGTCTCTCCCTCCTCGAGCTGCCTGCCGCAGACCCGGAAGAGAAGAAGTCCAAGGCCAAGGATGTGAAGCGCAAGGGGGCTGCCGTGCTCGCGGCAGAACCGGACACGAAGCGGGGCAGAGATCAGCCCGAATCTTCCAAGGGCAGACGATACTGTGTGTACCACGACCTCCACACCCACAACACCAACGAATGTCAAGAGCTCCGAGCCGTGCGAGAAGGAAGGATCGGCCGTCGTCTCGACCGCGGAGACCGGGGCTACGGTCGAGGAGGAGGAAGGAACGCAGGACGCTAGGAAGACCGCGGCCCACGCCAAGGGTGGCGCAATCGACCTCGCGAGGACCGCTGGCAAGACCCGCCTCGCGAGGGAGACTGGAGGAACCAGCCTCGCGAGGATCGCCCGCAAGGCAACGCAGGCCTCCCTCCGCTGCCGCCGCAGCCAAGAAGAAACGAGGACCGCCATCAGGACGAGGGGGCTGGGGGCTTCCAGGAGCCGTGCGCGATCGCCTGCATCCTGGCGGAGCTCAAGCCCCAGCCTCTCAGCGCATCTTCAAGAAATTCGCCCGCGAAGTAAATGCAGTCCTCCCCAAGCTCGAAGCCACGCGCCCTCTCAGGTGGTCGGCATGCGCCATCACGTTCAGCTCAGTGGATCAGCTCAAGTGCGCGGCCACAGCCGGAGTCCTCCCGATGCTTTGTTCCCCAATCATCAGCAATGTGGTGGTCACCAGGACCCTCATCGATGGCGGGGCAGGGCTCAACGTCCTGTCCGTGGAAACATTCAACAATCTCCAAGTGCCGTACAACCAGCTTCAGCCAACCAAGCCTTTCTCCGGAGTCACCGACGGCTCCACGGTCCCGATTGGGCACGTCCGCCTCCCTGTCACCTTCAGGGCACGCGACAACTACCGCACCGAGCTCATCGACTTTGACGTCGCTCACATTCGCCTGCCGTACAACGCCATCCTTGGGTACCCAGCGCTGGCCAAGTTCATGGTCGTAACTCACCACGGCTACAACGTCCTCAAGATGCCAGGAAGTGGCGGAGTCATCACGGTACCCTGTGAAGAGAAGGACGCGGTGTGTTCCCAGGAACTAGCCTTTCAGGCCGCATCACTGGAAGACCCGGATCGTGGAAGCAGGAGGCTTCCCGAGACCACCCCCAAGAAGAAGAAGACATCGTCCGGCCCGGTCCCTCAGGAGGCAGGCCCCTCAGGGCCCGCGCCTGCCCAGGGGGAACCTCCTTCCATCGCATAGGAAGGCGCGCCCGGCGCCCTCCTCAGGCAGCGCTCGGGAGCTCTCTCCTGGAGGGCCACCGGCCTGGCTAAGGTCACGAGGGAGGCGCTTGGGCACCACATGGAGGCGTGTTTCAAAGCATGTTTCCCTCAAGAAGGAGTAAGGCAAGAAGGGCCAGACCCTCAGGAGTTCGTCAGCAAGGCCATTCAGGAGCTACAGGAGTCAAGAGTCATGAGAGGCGGCCGCCGCTTACCAGCTGTGGCTCCCCATCCAGGCGAGGATGGTGGGCTGCGCGTCTGCATCGACATACCAGGGCTCAATCGAGTCGCCACTCTGGAGCGCCTCTGGCCCTCGCGAGTGGGGTGCTGCGAAGGTCCACCCCACAGCTACGTTCGCATGCCTTACGGCTTGCCGAACGCGGCTGCCACGTACCAGCGCCTCATGAGGGGCATCATGGAGGCTCAAGAGGCTAGGCGTTCCGCAGCTCTGGCGGAGATGGAGATGGTCCGCGAGGAGCCACCAGCGCCTCCGGAGCCTCCCTAGGCCCCTGGGCCTGGGGGCTCGTGAGGCTCGGCTTCCACAGCCCATCGAGTCTGCTACACCAACACTGCTTCGTCCTCAACATCATCAGGTGACATCTTTCAAGTTTCCTTTCCAGCTGGGAGCGCCCCCCAAGGCTGCATTATTCCCAGGCCGCGTGGGTCCGTCCCTGCGGCATGTATCCCTCTTATTTCATGTTGTTAGCTTACTTTGCTGGGGGCGCCCCTCGGGCTGCATCATCCCCAAGTCGCTCGGGCCTGACCCAGTGATGTCTGCCTCCCCATCATATATTTGAATGAATCCACTCCTTCGTGGCTAATGTGTTTGACCTAGTTGCCCACTCAACTGACGCCAACTGACGGAGCTGCTCCCAAAACGGCACGACGCTTGCGCATGGGTCCGTCCCTGCAACGCCGACAAACCTGAATGGCTGAGCTCTGGCCGCGGCAGCCCCGCATGGCGCCGCCTCGTCAAGCCTTCAGTGCCTCATCACCCCTTGGAAGCAACCAACGGCTGACTGTCGATTGTCACGGCAACCCTTCGTTCTTTCTATGATGAGTCTACAGGATTTCCTAAAGGAGCTGTGTCAGGCGAAGCCCTTGCGGTGCCTCCTTCACTCTCACCCGCGCGAACCGCTGGCATGTTAAAGGGGGGGTGCCTGAGCATCACGACTCAGGGCTCCTACTGGCTCTCCAGCCCTCACCCTCTGTCCTTGTCCACGGCATCACGACCTGGCATACCAGCGACGGCTGAGACTCGCTCGAGGGCCGGGACCCGAGGACATAGAGCAGAAAGGGGAGCAAAGGCAAGAGGGGAGAGACACGCGAGGACCTCGCCGAGCAACCTCACGCCTGCCGAAGCACGGACCCGGCGACACACCAGGGAGCGGTCCCTGATTCTCGAAGATAAGTCTCTACCCGGAAGTACCAGCTACTGTAGCACTGTCCCCGCACCTAATGCAATCCCGTGTTAGCGACGCCGCTCTCCTTTCCCACCGAACGACGGCTGCTTGAGCGCCAAAGGGGACCTCCTGAGCATCGCGACTCAGGGGCTCTTACCGGACCCCGGGTCGCTCACCTCCTGGCCTTGACCACGGCATCGCGACTTGGCATACCAGCGACGGCTGAAGCCGCCTTGGGACTGGGACCTGTCGGCGCAGAGCACCAAGCCCTCGTGAGGTTCGAAAGGGAGAACTGAGCTAAGACGGAATGAGCAACTCGCACAGTCGTACGCCAAGGGATATGTTAACAGACAGGATCACAGGCACCTTACAAGCCCCCACGGGGCGCGTCTTTGATTCCTCGCAGGGAACAGATCCTAAAAGGACGCTAACTACACGCGCCCCTGCAAAAGACGCCATCATCAACAGTGGGCTGTCAAGCACCGACGCCAACCCCATCTAGATCAGAGTCGGCGACGGCCAGATGAGCTCGCCCTGCTCCAGGAGCGGCGCCGGCTCGGGGGCTCGTAGCTGTCGTAGCTCGTCTCCGGAGTCGCGAAGAGCTCGCCGGAGTTGTTGGATCCTCCGACGCCTCCGCCGCCCGACTAGCCGCCAAGGGAGCGGTCGGTGGGCCCAGTCCTCGCCGTAGCAGGGTCCCGGCCACCTCTCCTGGGGCAGCACTCCAGCCGGCGCCCGTTCGCATCGAAGACCTTGAAGAACATCACCGAAGCACCGTCGTACTCCAAGTGGATCACGAAGGCGCCTCTTGTCCTGCAAACCCGGGCGATTTCGCCCCAGCCTCGAGTCATGAAGACCTCGCCCGGGGCAACGACCGCGACCTCCGCCTCGGTCGCAAGGGTGTTGCAGCCGGCGTGCTGCAGTCAAAGTTCCAGGAGTTCTCCCTGCGGGATGATGGAGGCGAAGAAGGGAGGAAAGCGAATCCAAGACTGAGGAGGCATGGCGGCGTGGAGCACGAACTCTCGGGAGGAGCCCTCGTTGTGGACCCCAGGGGGGACGACCCACACCTTCGTGACCAGTCGGCGCCGACGGCGGCGCCGCCCGTGGCGATCGGTATCGACTCCTTCAAAGCCCTCGATGTGGGCATACAGGGGAAGCGAGAACCCCGGCGGTGCCCGCTTGCCCCAGGGCCTCGACACCACCTGACGGGCCCCCTCGTCCCGGCGGCAGAGGGCGAGCCGTTTCTTCGGCGGGAGCGGGTCTGGTTCCTCTCGGGGAGCCTTTCCCTTCTCTGCCGCCGAGAACCCGCGGATCGGAGCCATCGCAGCAAAACGGAGGAAGGACTGGGAAGAAGGAGAAGCGAGGAGAGATGGACTGGAAGGGCGCGTGCCGTTCCGTACTTATGGCCGGCGAAGGCCAACCGCCGACCTCCACGATCGCAGGTAATCATGACCAGCTTTGCATGCAGGGACTTGTCCAATCCGCGCAGTTCTCGAGGCTTCGTGGGGAAGCGGAGACGCCCACGTCCAATCAACCGCCACGCAGCGCCCAAGGCCGCAGGCTGTTAGGGCCCGCGGCGCTTCACCCTTGCCCTTTTGTCTCCCTACACGGCCAAGTCCGGGCGCGCCCCGGGCCCGGGGGCTACTGTCGGCGTTCTGGGAACGGGGGTCTCCAGACTTGCCTGCCCGCGGCCCGCGGCGTGGCTCAAAAGGGGGCCTGGCACGGCCCAGCTTCATCAACACAGACCCAAGACCCTCGCGAGGGGCCAAGCCTCGCGGGGCGGACGACACGAAGCTTCCTCAGCCACGGCCTCATTAGGCTGGCTCGCGAGGATGCGGAGAGATAAGGGCGGGGTACCTCACGAGGTGCCCGTGACGCAAGCCATGACGACCAAGGGCGCCTGGCGGGCGCCAGCCCGTGCAGTGTCCTCCTTTCCTCTTTGGTGCAAAGGGAGCAAGCGCAGGCGAGAGCATCAAGCAAAGGCACCCATTTCGGTGCAACGAGACCAAGACCAGCCCAACGGCAGGGAGGATGTCATTGTGGAGCCCAAGTCAGCGTCACCACCAGAGCCTTTGGCAGGCGAAGACCAACTTTATTCAGGATAAGTGTACCAGATGTTCCCCTTCAAAATGGCCAATTGTTGGCGCCCTTCCCGCTCAATACTTGGGAAGAGGCCCAGGGCCTTTGCCTATAAATAGGACTAGCCACCCCCAGGGTAGGGGGGGTCGGTCGGCAATCAGAAGATAGAGATATAGATCAATCAGAGAGAGAGAGAAGGGTGACTGAAATCCTCCTAGCGGTTCATCGCCCCGGCCAAGAATAGACCCTCGCGAGGCTGTTCTTCCTTGTATTGCTCATCATCATCAGCCCAAGAGGCAATCCACCACACCACAAACTGGAGTAGGGTATTACACCACAATGGTGGCCCGAACCAGTATAAACCCTGTGTCTCTTGTGCTGTTCTTTTCAAAGCTTAGATCTTAGCGAGGCGGTGGGGTGCAGGTAGGTAGAAAGCGAAATCTCCGTGCGCACCCCAGTGTTCGAACCTCAAGGGTCCGCCGGAACCCGAAATCCGAAAGTGAGAACCGCTCCACCTATGTTACTCCATTTGGTTGGTGAAATTCTGCTACATTTGTGCTACTCTGTGGTGTTAGAGCCTGGTGCGGTGAGAACTGACTAGCCTCCGCGCCAACCTCGCAATGTCCGACACTCCCTTGAGTTCGAGCTCGACCCCGTTCCTTCTCCCATGATGTGTGGTGGCGGCGACACTGCATGCCCTCAGCGCGGAAGAGACTGCCGGGTGTCCAACGACACCTTTAGAGGCCTTCCGGAGACACACCTCGGGGGGCATACGGTGGGTCAGGGTGGACACGGTCCCGATCCGAGCCGTTGTTTGGACCGGTCGCCGGCGGTCCGGACGGAACCGTACTGAGCATCATGATGGTCCTGATTTCAGGGACCGGACTGGTGGCGGCCAAGCTTGGGCCGGACCGAGTGGACCGGCCAACAACCACCGACGCCGACTTGCACGGGTGCAGCGGCGAGGTGTGCGACTTGCGCAGCACCAGCGGCAAGGTGGGTGACATGTGCGCTGGGCGGCACACCTGTTATCCTTGAACCTACACATATTTGTTCATTAGCAGTTTTTCCTATTGCATGCAAGTACTGTAGCACGCGTATGAGGCCACGATTTTATGTTTGTGGGCCTTGCCGTGATTGGAGGATCCAAGCTGATGTCGAGTTCTTCCTCAAATGGCGCCATGATTTTCGGATCAAACCGTGTTTCCCTCGTATTTTTGCTTTCCTACTCGACTGAATAAAAGGAAACTGAATCGGGGTGATGGCCCATGATTATAGGAAGTGGCCGCTATTATATCTACTCCTTGCATTTCAAAAAATACTTGCCTGATTGTGTTGGATGTGAAAATCACGGCTGATCGTGCGTGCTGTGCTGAAACGGCTGCCATGGCAGCTCTTCCAAGAAAACTGAATTTTTTGACGAAACTGAAGAAAATTGTATTGTCTGATGAAACTGAATTCTTCTAACAGCTTATGGCTAAATTTGACGAAACTGTATTTTGTGAAACTTCGACAGCAGTTGTAAACTGGCATGGTCGACGGCGGCCAGACGTGGAGGAGGCAGTCTACTACGGACAGGTGAAGACGGCGACGGTCGACGGCGGGCAGGTGCAGGCTCCCTACACTGCTCCTCCACTACTCCTTTCGCGCAGGTCGTCACTCGGTTTGTCGGTCTGCTCAGTCGGCTCGGTCAAAAACAGGACAGGACCGAAGCTTTGACTGGCCTCATTCTTGAGCTTGGACCGACTAATTATTTTACCAGGCTAGGACCATTCGGTCCAGTCCTTAGCGGGCCGCAAGTCGGGCCAAAGGCCCGCTTGCCACGTCCAGCCTGAACGGTGGGGCAGCGACGTGAGCAAGATGGAGATTCAGTTTCATGATGAGATGTGATTTTCAATATCTAGTTATTATTGGATTTGGTTTGCAGGTTTGGGAACTGAAATTCGTATCGTGCAGCAACGAAATTGGATGGATTGAAACCTTGAAATTGAACATGAAGGCACATTGATGTATAGAAAATTGTCGACCAGGAATTTTCATTTGGTGTTCAACTATTCGTATATGGCGTCTTACCAAAAACTGGCAGATAGTACTTTGATATTGTTGTGAATTTTCTTTCTTATTTTTATTAGCCTTAATATGTAATATCACCATGTTTTTATTTAGGCAAGTCTGTTGATTGGGTTGATGTGGAGCTGGAGAAACTTGAGAGGACATATGAGATGTTATTGTGAAGTGTGCTGAAATTTGTGTTTCAGGAAGAAAATCATCTTATAATGACACTGAAAGAATAAGATTTTGGAGTAAATGACTATTCATACAGTCTACCACAACTTCAAGGACACTATTTTTAGAACAATGGAATCACCACATCTTTTTTTTGCCAGCCACCTCAATCACAAATCTTGGTTTGTTTCAATGACACATTTCTTCCTAAAAGTTTCATACTGCAAATGCTAACCATCTCATACATGACAACACTCGTGCTCAGTGTTTTTTCAGGTTTCAAAGAAATTTGTGCCAAGAAATAGCTTGTAGTATTAATAGGGATCTCCACGGAGAAAAGTTGTATATCACCCATATCTGCTGGTGCATATGAATGTGGTTTTTTTGCATCAAATTATAGAACTTCAATAAATTTAATAACCATAACTGAAATACTATATATATATATATATATATATATATATATATATATATATATATATATATATATATATATATATATATATATATGCTTGTATATGGTCTTGGACTCTTGGAAGTGTTGTACTTTTCTAGAATACCCCTCTTTTTGCAGAACAGTGCCACAATACAAGTTTTCATTCAGAAAGGTTTAGCGTTATGTTTGACAGATGTGCCACAATACAAATTTACCATTGGAAGAAGAAAGGGTCAATTACATTTGTGCCCTTAACTAGATCCCACTACTCAAATAAGCCCCTAATTCCAAAGTGTGCTCAAATTTGCCCATCTGCCGTTATGGGGTTATAGAATACCCATGAACCTTGTTTTTGTTAGGTCTTCTCTGCTTTATAAGCTTCACAATGTTTAGCTGCCTATGCTTTCCGTTCTTTTGTAGCATTCCTAAGCATCTCCACGGATGGCAGTTTCTGTTGTTGGGTATTTATGGTTTAAGGAAAATAAATATTTCCACAGATGCTACAAAAGAACAAAAAGCACCATGTGAAAACAATTTTCAGGAATGCCAAAAAAATTGGTTCATCCAATTTACAAGGTGAGTACTCTATTACATATTCTTACATTTGCATGTGAAATCTTCATGCTAACTACATGTAGTGCTCGTGCAGGATGGTTACGAGTCAACGAAGATTTTTTTACTATAATTGCCCAAGTACCGCACGAACGAAGCCGAAGACAATATTCCTGACACTACAAGGAATTATCTTAAGCGCATCAAGTAGATCTTAACATATAACAAATCATTAGTTGGATCATTGCTCTCTGTGTATATGTCGCCGACGTACATTTTTAATGAAAATACATTGCAACGGAATTGAAAATGATGAAGATGCAAGTGAAGTGGGATAATGGAAGTACATTGCATCAAGTTCCTTTTTCAATTGTTACTATAATATTTTTTCTATACATGTGAAATTTGAAATGCATTACATTTACATATGCAACCAACAAAAAGATTTCCACGGGCCTTCTACTAGTAGTAGTAGATGCAGAATCGTTTCGGTCTACTTGTCGTAGACGTGATGCCTATATACATGATCATGCCTAGATATTCTCATAATTATGCTGCCGGGGATTTCTGGCTCCTCGAGCACCTATGGGGACGGAGCCCCTTCTCGGTTCGGTGGGGGGCGGAGGTCGCGCGAAGAGCAGATCGAGGCGAGGCACACGAGGGGTTTTTACCCAGCTTCGGAGCTCTCCGGAGAGATAACACTCCTACTGCTGCTTTGTGGTTTGTATTGAGTTCTTGCTCGGGAGCGCTGAGTGCTACAGTACACTTGAGCAGCTAACGAGACCGAGCGTTCTTCTGTTCGTCCTCTGGAGCGATCTTCGGGGCCAGCTCCCCCTCTATGTTGTGCATAGGCCTCCTTTTATATGTTCAAGGGGTCTCCAACAGGTGGCAACGTAGGTAAGGGCAAAAATGGAAAGATGCTGTGGTAGGTACAGCTACCTACACAGTGTATCATACCTAACCCTGACGGCAGGGGACAAAGGCATTAAATGCCTATCTACGTCGCCTAGACGGTGCAGAAAAGGGACCGTCAGGGGCGCCACCACTCGCCACGATGGCGACCTTGTCAGCGCCGGATGCCACAGTGTACCCCTGGCTGCACAGCCTCCCGCCACGTATGCCAGGAAGGGTCCCAGAGCGACACGTAGGTGGGTGTGCTGGAGCGCAGGTACAGAGTGGTGGCTTGCCGCGGCAAGCGCCTTGCCGTGGTAGTTGTCTTGTCGCGTCTGAAAGCTTGTCGCTCGCCGGGTCCTGCCGGGACGCGTGGCACGTCGCGGCAAGTTCCTTGAGATGCCTTGGTTGGCCTTCCCAGCAAGCTCCTCTTGCCGGGGTCTTGTGCCTTGAGTGGCCTTCCCGGCAAGCTCCTCTTGCCGGGGACTTGATTCCTGGGCTCAAATACGTTGTTCTTGAATGGCTTCAAAGGATCCACGGAGGTCCTTGGCGGTCACCCGGCAAGCCTTGCCGCGGGACGCTGCGACTGCCCGTGCACAAGTTCGGGATACTAGGGTACCCCTACTCTAGTACACCGACAGGAGCCCCCGGGCCTGGGCCATACACGGTGTCGGGCGCTATTGGGCCAGGCCCAAAACAGGGCACGGGCACACGCGGCCTGGGTCAGGTCGCACCTTGCTCCGTATCCACCGCGCCCTCCCCGAACGGCACGCGTCGATTGCGGCGTCGTGGGAGAGGTCGTGGGTGGTTCCTTTATTCGGAAAGGCGAAACGTCCGCCCCTCCCTCCTTATAAGCAGGGGGAACATGGGCAGTTCGCCCATCTGCCCGTTGCTATTCCTTCCTCGAGAATCTCCGCCACTCCCCTTCTTCCCAAAACCGAAGGAGAGCAGCGCTCCGCCCCCGTCGTCGTCCCTCTCCAATCCCGCCATGGCTCCGAAAGCCGAGAAGGCGAAGTCGGCCGAGGCGCAGCGGCTCGCGGCGCTGCGAAAGGAGCGGGCAATCTTCCCTCCGAGGCTTGAGGCGGCAGAGCTGAAGGAGGACTTCTACCTCTTCTGGTCGACGGGGACGCGAGCGCATCCGCGCACGAAGGTACTCCCAGCCACTGCTTGGGATAAGTATCCCACTGGGTATCCCTTCTTCGCCTTGTTCTTCTACTGCGGGCTCTGCCCGCCCTTTTCTGAATTCTTTTGCGATGTCATGAACACCTACGGGCTCCACCTTCTTGATTTCACCCCCAATGCTGTCCTGACCATGGCAGTTTTCGCACATCTCTGCGAAAACTTTGTCGGGATCCATCCAAACGTAGCTCTTTTCCGCCATTTCTTTTCGCCTCGGGTTGAGAAAGGAGAGCCTTTATCCGGCGGAATCACATGGATCTCGAAAGCTGACAAGAAGGATGCTTATCTGGAGGGAGAGTTCCGCAGCAAGTGGGAGGAGTGGAGGGCGGACTGGTGTCTGATTGTTGAGGAGAACCCGCAGCCGTTTACTGCTCTGCGCGAAACCCCAGTAGTGCGCGGCAGTGATTGGAGTAGCCTGGCCCCGGAAGACGACAGACTAAGGATTGCCGTCACCTGGATCCTACGCCTCAGGCTTGCCGGGCTTACTGTATGAGCGGTTGGTGCAGATTTCCTCCGCCGCCGCATCGCCCCCCTGCAAGAGAGGAGGAGACCCGCCTGGGAGTTCCAGAATGCGTCGGATATCATGAGGTTGCGGCCGGGCCTCAACTTCAACTTCACTGTCCTGGAGCTCAACGCGATGCTCCAGGAGCTGTTCAAGCACGACCCACAGCATCCCGAAGTGTTCAGGTTGCCGAGGGGCGTCGTCCCGCTGTGCAACAACTCCGCGCTCGACCGCATCCGTGCAATAATGCCGCTGTGCGACTCGCATGGAATTGATCCAGCCTGGCGGATGATGTCATGCGGGCGTTCTTCGACAACTTGATAGAAGTGCCGGTCGACGCTGATGAGAAAAGGGGCCTCACCCGGGACAGCACCGACGATGAGCTCAAGCGCACCGCCACCAGGATGGAAGAGGCGGCGGCGGCTGCCGCTGCGGGCGAGTTTGGGTTCACCGTGGAGGAGGCAGAGGCAGCAGAGGCGGCAAGCCTTGCTGACCGAGAGGAGATTGCCGGTGAGAAGAGGTCCGCCGAGCATGGCGTCGGGCCGAGCGGGCCCGCCGAGGACACGAGCGGCTCGTTGGAGATCGGCTCCTCTTCCTCTTCGTCTTCGGACAGCTTGCCGCAAGCAGAGCGCCTGACTCCACAAGCAGAGCCCCCGGCTCCACAAGCAGAGCCCCCCGCTCCACCAAGAAGGCGTCTTCGCAAGGCCGGGGACATAGCGGAGCGGCAGGCGAGTCAACCCCGCCGCGCCGCACGACACGCTCCACCGCGACAAGTTCTGTTGCCGCGAAAACACCTCACGCTGCAGCGGCAACTGGGGCGGAGTCCTCTCGGCCTGCCGCTCCAGCTCCCGCCAAGCAGCCAAGGGATCCTACTCCTCCGCCTCCTTGCGCCGGAGGTGGGCCAGGCTTTGACTTCTCCGCGCTCAGCTCCGACGAGGAAGAAGAAGAGTAAGATTCTTGTTGTACTTGCATGTCTTCAATACTTGTTGTCTTGTCTTGTATCTCATTTGCTTCACTCTGAACTTATTCCTTTTTAGGACGCTGGCCCAGAGAATGGCAAAGAGATCCAAGGTCCCAGTGATTGTCATCGAGGATGATCCCACCGTGGCAGCAGGGGGTGCGCCCGAGACAAACTTGCCGGACCCGACGGCTAATCTTCAGAGCAGCCCCCAGCGTAAGTATACGGTTTACTTCCAGCTGTTAGGCACGCATGGATACTCATTGCTTGCTGATATCTGATTGTTGGCTTGTGTAGGAGCAGAGCAGCCCCACCAGGAGCGCCCGGAGGCCACCCCTGACGTGCCACCTGCTTCGACTACGCCGCCAAGGGAGAGTTCTCCGGCAAGGGAGAATCCTCCGACAAGGGAGAGCTCCCCGGCAAGGGAGAAGTCTCCGACGAGGGAGAGCTCCCCGGCAAGGGAGATGTCTCCGGCAAGGGACAGTACCAGCAACCCCCCGGCAGCGGAGATCCCAACTACCGAGCCTGGTACAGGTACTCCTTGCTTCTAAACTTCCCTTGGGTTCATCTTTTTGGATATTTGCTTGACTTTTCTTCCTTTTCCGGCCGTCAGATCCATCCACTGTGGAGCCGATGGAGACCGAGGTTGTTATTGATGACGCCGCTGCCACCGAAGAAACGGCCGGCGCTGATGATCCCGCCGGCGAAGAGGCCGCCAAGGCTGCCGCCGCAGCAGCCGACGGGGGGTCCGGCGATCGTACTGGCGACCCTGAGGCCGCGGGAGCGACAGGCGCTACATCGACCGCCGATCCTCCCGCCGCTGCCACAGTGTCAGGCTCTGAAGAACCCCAGCCAGGCGTCTACTTGAAGGCTGGCGTCGGCATCTTCATCAACCTCCCCTGGGCGTCAACGTCCAGGGCGCCAGTCGAAGGAGAAAGCTTCGGCGTGGAGGTGCTTGCCTCTGCTGGGCTGACACTGGTCGACGCACCAAGCAGCAGCAGCGACGAGCCCGAAGAGGAGCGACTGCTGCGGAAGCTGGTGTCGCTCTACCGTGCCCGCCAGGCCAAACTGGAGTCCCGCGAAGCGCTTGTCGCGAAGGCGGGGGTGGACATGGAGAAGCGCGCGGAGGAGCTTCGAGGCCTCAACCAGGCAGCTCTCCAGTCGCTGGCGGCGGAGCGGGTGCAGCTCGATGAGGCGCAGAAGGCTTTCATCCTCGAGAAGGAAGAGGTTGCAGAGCAAGAGCGGCTTGCCACCGAGGAGTTATCTGCGCGGGACGGTGAGTTAGTGCAGCTGAAGGCCAGCCTGGACAGCCACGAAGAGGAGCTTGCTGCGCGCGAGCAAGCACTCAGCGGAGCCCTCAAGGAAGAAAAGGACGCTGCCGTAGCCGCCGAGGCCGCCAAGAAGGAGCTGGAGGCGAAAGTGGCGCAGCTGGAGACTGATCTCAAGGCGAGCGGTGAAGCGCTTGCCGCGCTCAAGCATGAGCGCGAGAAGCACGCCTACACCTTTGGCGAACTGCAGGGTCGTCTCGCCGAGAAGGTCAAAGAGCTTGACGCCGCCATGGACTCCAACGTTGATCTTGAGCTGAAGCTGGCTGCTTTGACCAAGACGTTGGACGGTGCCAGGGAGCAGGAGGCGGCCTTGAAGAAGGAGATCAAGGCCGACAAGGCGCTGCTGGAGAACATCGCCGCCACCCAGAACGAGTTCAGGGGAACTATGGAGCGGTGGACGGAGGGTCTTGTGAATGCTGCCGTAGACATCGACAAGGAGTTGGCGCTGCTGGGGGTGGAGGATCTCGGGTATTCCTCTGACGAGAGCCTCCCATCTAGCGCCAAGCTCACCTTGTTCTTCAAAGGCGTGGCGACGGCCCTCCAGCAACTCCGGGAGAGGATCCCAAAGCAGCTGGCCGACGAGTCGCGCGAGATCTGCGCGGGAGCTCTCAAAAAGGTGTTGATGAAGGTGGCCTTCCGCAACCCGGGCCTCCGCCTCACCAACATCCTCAGGTCCCTGCCGCCGGAAGCTGATCTGGAGGAGCTCGAGGCCCTCTTCGCACCCATTGTGGACAAGGTGAGCGGGATCAAGAGGGTTGAGGGCGACCGCGCGGACTAGGCCGCCTATTTTTTTCTTTTCTTGTCGTCGCTGGTCATGTCATGAAAACGGTCTATTAGAGCCACGACAAGCTATCTTGTAATATAACTCTATTTCAGGTCATAATTGCAATGTTATTCCTTTTACTCGATTCCTTCCTTTGTATGTTTTTGCCCTATGCTTTTAGGGAACTTGTCGGCGTAGGCACCTTTGCCGCGAGCGCTGAGTGCAGGACGTCAGCAGCCTGCTGGCGATGCCGTTACCGACAAGAAACCTTGTCGTGACTAGTCGCAGCTCGCTTAAGTTGCTAAGCGAACTCGAAACAAAGTAAGGGCGCGACTCTAGTCGCAGCACACTTAAACTGTTGAGCGAACTCGAAACAAAGTAAGGGCGCAACTAGCCATGTGCTGGTTCCTCCGCGCACAGGTTTTCCATACAAAGCACGGCCGTTCAAGGGAAATAACTTTAAAAAAATCTGATTGCTCAAACTTTGGCAACTTAGCTTTTCTGTTGTTTGCTCTCCGGCAAGACGAAACTTTCTTGAACTCGCCTGGTCCACACCATCATCTTCTCCCTCCCCCCCTCCCCCCGGCAAACTTGTGGGCGAGAGGAACCTTCCTTTCCTTGAGAAAAAAGAGAAGAGAAAACAATGATATGGAGCCTTATGGCTCGTTATTGCTTACCGGGGTTTGGCGCTGCACAAAGTGTCAGATAACTCATGCAAACAATAAAAAGCATGAAATTGACAAGATGTGCGGAGCACATGAGCTTTATTTATGCACAGGGTCTGCGCCTGGCTTTGTACAAAGGATCACATGCAACAGCGGCAAGACTTGTACAAAATGGTGGTTGCCGGACAGGGTCCGACAACCGCGCCTTACGGGTAAAACTTACGAAGATGCTCGATGTTCCAGGAGTTGCTCACTGGAAAGCCATCTTCGGTCTCAAGGCGGACAGCGCCAAGCCTAGTGACTCGTTTCACCCGGTAAGGGCCTTCCCACTTCGGTGTCAACTTGTTGGAATTCTTGGCGGAATGAACGCGCCGAAGAACAAGGTCGCCTTCCTCGAGACTTCTGGCATTAACTTTGCGGCTATGGTAGTGGCGCAAAGCTTGCTGGTATCGAGCAGCTCGTACAGCAGCCTGAAGACGGACTTCCTCAAGGAGCAGCGCGTCATCTTGTCGCAGCTGCTCTTGCTCAAACTCATCATAAGCGAGCACTCGAGGTGACCCGTATACGAGTTCCGTGGGGATAACTGCCTCTGCTCTATAGACTAGAGCGAAAGGTGCCTGGCCAGTGGCTCGATTTGGCGTCGTCCTGATCGACCAAAGAACCACCGGCAGCTCCTCGATCCAGTTTCTTCCGCACTTGTGTAGCCTGTCGAAAGTCCTGGTCTTGAGTCCACGCAGCACTTCAGCATTTGCCCTCTCGGCTTGACCGTTGCTCCTGGGGTGAGCAACAGAAGCAAAGCAGACCTTGGCGCCAAGGTCTTGGACGTACTGCATGAAGGTGCGACTCGTGAATTGTGTACCGTTGTCGGTGATGATCCTGTTAGGGATCCCGAAGCGGCAAACAATCGGCCTGAAGAACTTGACTGCTGACTGTGCTGTCACCGTCCTCACTAGTTCCACTTCTGGCCACTTTGTGAACTTGTCGATTGCGACGTACAAGTACTCAAAGCCCCCGACTGCTCGGGGGAAGTGGCCGAGGATGTCGAGCCCCTAGACCGAAAATGGCCAGGATAAAGGGATCGTCTGGAGAGCTTGAGCTGGCTGGTGTATCTGCTTGGAATGGAACTGGCACGCTTCACACTTGGTTACTTGTGCAGTTGCATCCTGGAGGGCTGTCGGCCAAAAGAAACCTTGCCGGAATGCTTTGCCGGCAAGCGCTCTTGCGCCAATGTGGTGACCGCAAATGCCTCCATGTATCTCTGCCAACAGCTTCTGTCCATCTTCCCGGGGAATACACTTCAATTTCACTCCGTTGAGTCTTCTTCTGTACAGTGCGTTGTCAACGAACTGGTACATACTAGACTGCCGGGCTACTCTTTCCGCTTCTTCTTTCTCTTCGGGAAGTTCTCCTGTCTGGAGGAAACGAACGATCTGCTGTGCCCATGCTGGAGCTAGTGGCTCGACAACAAGGACTAAAGGCATATCTGCTGCTGCGGGAACATCCGCTTCTACGGCGAGAACCTGTGGCTCAGCCGGAGCTTGATGTTCCCCGGCAAGCTTGCCGGAGCAAAACTTGTCGGGAGCGTCTGCTTGAACGAAACAAACCCTGGGGCTTGTCGGAGCAGACTGCTCCTCAGCACTCTTGGCATTGATCTTGGGGACCTTCTTGGCGGCGGCTTCGGGAAGCTCTGCCGGAAGATAGTTACCAGAAATCAACTTCCTCTTCTTGCTCTGTCCAGTTGATGGCGTCACGGATGGTTGAGTCAGCTTGAGCACACAGATCCCTGGTTCCACAGGTAACTTAAGTGCCGCGCACTTTGACAGGCCGTCAGCTATGTCGTTTTGAGCTCTTGGAACATGTTCCATCTGTAGGCCGACAAAGCGCTCTTCCAGCTTCCTCACTTCATCAACGTAAGCTTCCATCAACGGACTCTGATAATTCTTGTTCACTTGGTGGACGACAAGCTGCGAGTCACCCCTGACAATGAGTTGCTTGATTCCAAGGTCTGCCGCGATCCTGAGACCGGCAAGCAATCCTTCATACTCTGCGGTATTGTTTGTTGCTTGCTCCTTGGGAAAGTGCATCTGGACTACGTACTTGAGGTGCTCTCCGGTGGGTGCGACAAGCAGCATGCCAGCACCGGCGCCTTGCAGCGAGAAGGCACTATCAAAGTACATCAGCCACTCTTTGTTTGCTTCCTTGACGGGGATGCTTATCTCTGGAATTTCTTCATCTGGTGTTGGCGTCCACTCTGCTATGAATTCTGCCAATGCTCTGCTTTGGATAGTTGAGGTACTCTCAAACTTGAGGCCAAAGCTTGACAGTTCCAGTGCCCACTCGACAATCCTGCCTGTTGCTTCTCGATTCTGCAGTATCCTCTTCAGCGGAAAGCGAGTGACAACTGTGATCTCATGTGCTTGGAAGTAATGGCGCAACTTTCTCAAGGCCATGAGAAGGCCGAAAAGCAGTTTCTGCACACCAGAGTACCTTGACCTAGCCCCCTGCAGAAGGGAACTGACAATGTAAACTGGGCCCTGCACCATTTTCTTCTGCTGTATCTCTTCGCACATCTGCGCAGATCCATCTTTGTCGGGACCAGAGCTTGTCGGGGAAGCTCCCTGCTTGTCGCTGGATGCGCTTGCCGTGGTTGCTGGCTCATCATCTGCCTCCCTCTCTGCTACTAACGCAGCACTAACCACTTGATTGGTTGCCGCCAGATATAGCAGCAACTTCTCTTGTGGCTTAGGTGCAACAAGTATTGGAGTGGAGGACAGGTATCTCTTCAAGTCCTGCAGCGCATCCTCCGCTTCCGGAGTCCATTTCATTGGACCCGCCTTTTTCAAAATTTTGAAAAATGGCAGGGCGCGCTCAGCTGACTTAGAGATAAACCTGTTGAGAGCCGCCACACAGCCGGCAAGTCTTCGTACATCCTTGACGCGCTTCGGTGCTTCAGTCTGCTCAATGGCCTTGATCTTGTCGGGATTGGCTTCAATCCCCCGTTGAGACACGAAGAACCCGAGAAGTTTGCCGGAAGGGACTCCAAACACGCACTTCTCGGGGTTGAGCTTGAGGCTGATCTTGCGCAGATTTGCAAAAGTCTCTTCTAGATCTTGAATCAGGGTTGACTTGTCCCTGCTCTTGACCACTATATCATCCATGTAGGCTTCCACATTTCTGTGTATTTGCGGCTCAAAAGCAGTATGAACAACCCTTGCAAATGTTGAACCAGCATTCTTCAAACCAAAAGGCATCCGTACGAAACAGTACTTGCCACATGGAGTGATGAACGCGGTTTTCTCTTCATCCTCTTCTGCCATGAAGATCTGATGATATCCTGAGTAGGCGTCAAGAAATGAAAGCAAATCACATCCGGCCGTGGAGTCAACAATCTGGTCAATGCGCGGCAGGGGAAATGGGTCATTGGGACAAGCTTTATAGACATCGGTGAAGTCGATGCAAAGCCTCCATTTCCCGTTTGCCTTGCGCACGACTACAGGATTGGCCAACCACGTGGGATGGAGCACTCCTCTGACGAGGCCTGCTGCTTCCAACTTCTTGATCTCCTCTGCGATGAACTCTTGGCGCTCCACTGCTTGCTTCCTGACTTTCTGCTTTAAGGGCCGCGCATGAGGACAGACGGCGAGGTGGTGCTCAATTACTTTCCTGGGAACACCGGGGATGTCAGACGGTTGCCATGCAAACACATCGACATTCGCCCGCAGGAAAGCAACGAGCGCGCTTTCCTATTTAGGGTCGAGGGTGGCACTGATGGTGAAAGTACCACCAGTGCCGTCCTCCTTGGCGGACACCTTCTTGGTCGCTGGCGGAGCTGCCATCGTCTTCTTACACTTGCCGGTGGAGCTCGATGGTGCGTCCTCGACGGTAGCGCAGCACTCCGAAGAGGTGCGCTTGCCGGAGTGGGCATCAGAGCTCTTGCCGGACTTGGTCTTCTTCTCCCCCCCGGGAGCTTCAGCGGCAAGTGTCTCGCGATCTGTCGTGGCTGCTGCTTCCCGGTAGATCTTGTCGGCACAGATAAGAGCATCTTTCTTGTCGCGAGGGACAGTGATGACACTTATCGGGCCTGGCATCTTCAGCATGTTGTATGCATAGTGAGAGGCTGCCATGAATTTGGCGAGCGCTGGACGGCCGAGAATTCCATTGTAAGGTAATGGAAAATCGGCAACGTCGAAAGTGATCCTCTCAGTCCTGAAGTTCAGCTCGCTGCCAAATGTCACCGGCAGCGTGATCTTCCCCTTCGGCTTGCTCCTTCCCGGGTTGATTCCTTGGAACGTGCTGGTCTCTTCGAGCTCGCTGTCAGGGACTTGGAGTCTCCAGAGCACAGCGGAGGAGATCAGGTTCAAGCCGGCCCCGCCATCAACTAGCATCTTAGTGACCTTGAGGTTGCGGATAGTTGGTGAGACCAACATTGGCAAACACCCGACAGCAGTTGTGCGATCAGGGTGGTCCTGAATATCAAAGATGATAGGCGTGCTGGACCATTTCAGAAGCTTGCGTGACTCAACGGGTGGTTCTCCTGCATTGACTTCTCGCACCCACTGCTTGAGTTGGCGGTGTGAAGTATGCAGAGAAGCACCGCCGTCAACGCACAAAACTTCTGTGGCTTTCTGGAACTCCTGCTCGCTGGTCTCGGCGTCATCCATGTCTTCGTCGTCGTCGTCATCTTCATCCTTGTTGCGGCCGCGGGGAGGTCTGTCGCCTTGCCGCTGCTTGGCCTTGCCGCGGCGTCCCCCCGGCCGGTGCGCTTCGTACCGGATCCTCTAGCACCTCCTTGGGCCTTCTCCTTGTCGCGTCGCTCGTACTCGGCCTTCTGCAGCTCGACGAGCTGCTCGACCTTCTTGCAGCTCTGGAGGTCATGGCCCTTGGTGCGGTGAATCTTGCAGTACTGCTTGTTGGTGCCATCCTGCTTGTCGGCGGCCGCCACAGCCTGGCAGTTGGCGCATGCGGCAACCTCCTTGCCGGAGCTACCAGTCTTGGCGCCACCTTCGTTGCCGGACTGCTCGACAACTAGCACATCTTTGCCTTTCCTCTTCCTGTTGTTCCGCCGCCGGTTTTTGTTTGCCGGGGCGGCATCATCGCTGTCAGATCCTCCTGTTCCTGTATTCTCTCCAGGGAGTTTCCTCCCTTCCTCAGCACGTGCACATCTGTCGGCCAGGGCGTACAGCTCACTGACGTCTCTGATCTTGCACATCGCCATCTCCTCCCGCATCCTGCGGTTGCGCACGTTCTGGTGGAACGCACTGATGACCGCGGCAGGGTGGACGTCTGGGATGTTGCATTGCATTTGGCTGAATCTCTGGATGTACTTGCGCAGGGGCTCTCCTTCCTTCTGGGCGAGTAGGTGAAGATCACTCTCCTGGCCATGAGGTTTGTGGCCGCCTGTAAAGGCGCCGACAAACTGATGGCATAGGTCTGCTCAGGAAGATATGGAGTTTTCCGGCAAGTGCATGAGCCAGGACCTGACGTTGGGCTTGAGCACCAGCGGGAAGTAGTTGGCAAGGATCTTGTCGTCGCGCCCCCAGCAGCTTGCACCGCAATGGTGTAGATGTTGAGGAACTTCGACGGATGCAACTTGTCGTCGTACTTCTCGGGTACGTCGGGTTTGAAGTTCTTCGTGCTGGGCCACTGGACTTGCCGCAGCTCACGGGTGAACGCAGGGCAACCTACCGCGTACGGCAGGTCGCCTGGTTCTCCTGGCGCATGCATGTCGACAGTGGGCCCAGCGCGCTTGTCTGACTGACGCCGCGCTTCTCTTCGGCGCTCGATGCGGGTACGAGCGTCTTCTTGCTGTCATTCGTGAAGAACTTGGCGCTGATCGCGGCGGGCTCGCGGATCCGATGAAGCAGTGGAGTCGCTGTCTTGGTGAACCCGGCGAGTCGGTGATCTTGGCCTTTGGGGCGGAGAGTGCACGGTGGTTGCACCCCCACCGGTTTTATCGCCATCGGGTCGCACCTGGCTAGCCTGCCACGGCTGCGACGTGGTCGCCTGCCGTGGAGTGTCGCCGTTGGCGAAGCCGATGAGACTCTGAATGGTGGCCCTCCAGTCGTCGATCTTGTCTGGCATTGGAGGGAAGTCTGGGAGCTGTTGAGCTCGCGCCAAAGCTTCTGCTGGAGTGGCGGGAAGCGGTGGCGAGCGGTGCGAGGAGCGGGATATGCTCGGACTTCCAACGATGTTAGAAGGAGCAGTATTCCGTCCAGGCGACCGTGCCTCGCTCGCGCTAGCACGTTGGCGAGCATGTTGGCCTTGAGCATCCCGAGATCCGCCAGCTCGATTTGGGTCCAGCGAGCGTATGGTACTATGATTACCACGACGTTGCCGGTCCTGCGCCTCCTGAGATGGGCGCGGTGCGTTTACGGACGCCCGGTCGTCGTGGGAGCCGGCTACGCCGCCGACGGGCAGCGCAGTCTTGTCCTTGGACTTGGTGGCACCGTGGGCTCCCTCGTCGATGCCGGTTCTTCCGCCGGCGTCCTCCCCACCGGCCGTTTGCCCGGGCGGCGGTGGATTCGACGCGGACAGAGCAGCCGCCTCCGAAGCCTTCTTCTTCGGCGGCATGTCGATGAAATCGATGAAGATGTAGCTCGCGTGAAAGCCGGATCAGGTTCACACAACCTCGACGCCCCCTACCTGGCGCGCCAAAGATGCCGGGGATTTCTGGCTCCTCGAGCACCTATGGGGACAGAGCCCCTTCTCGGTTCGGCGGGGGGCGGAGGTAGCGTGAAGAGCAGATCGAGGCGAGGCACACGAGGGGTTTTTACCCAGCTTTGGAGCTCTTCGGAGAGATAACACTCCTACTGCTGCTTTGTGGTTTGTATTGAGTTCTTGCTCGGGAGCGCTGAGTGCTATAGTACACTTGAGCAGCTAACGAGACCGAGCGTTCTTTTGTTCGTCCTCTGGAGCGATCTTCGGGGCCAGCTCCCCCTCTACGTTGTGCATGGGCCTCCTTTTATATGTTCAAGGGGTCTCCAACAGGTGGCAACGTAGGTAAGGGCAAAAATGGAAAGATGTTGTGGTAGGTACAGCTACCTACACAGTGTATCATACCTAACCCTGACGGCAGGGGACAAAGGCATTAAATGCCTATCTATGTCACCCAGACGGTGCAGAAAAGGGACCGTTAGGGGCGCCACCGCTCGCCACGATGGCGACCTTGTCAGCGCCGCATGCCACAGTGTACCCCTGGCTGCACAGCCTCCCGCCACGTACGCCAGGAAGGGTCCCAGAGCGACACGTAGGTGGGTGTGCTGGAGCGCAGGTATAGAGTGGTGGCTTGCCGCGGCAAGCGCCTTGCCGCGGTAGTTGTCTTGTCGCGTCCGGAAGCTTGTAGCTCGTCGGGTCCTGCCGAGACGCGTGGCGCGTCGCGGCAAGTTCCTTGAGATGCCTTGGTTGGCCTTCCCAGCAAGCTCCTCTTGCCGGGGTCTTGTGCCTTGAGTGGCCTTCCCGGCAAGCTCCTCTTGCCGGGGACTTGACTCCTTGGCTCAAATACTTTGTTCTTGAATGGCTTCAAAGGATCCACGGAGGTCCTTGGCGGTCACCCGGCAAGCCTTGCCGCGGGACGCTGCGACTGCCCGTGCACAAGTTCGGGATACTAGGGTACCCCTACTCTAGTACACCGACATATGCACTTTTCTATCAATTGCTCGACAGTAATTTGTTCACCCACCGTAATACTTATGCTATCTTGAGAGAAGCCACTAGTGAAA
Organism: Aegilops umbellulata; assembly: GCA_032464435.1. NCBI lineage: Eukaryota > Viridiplantae > Streptophyta > Magnoliopsida > Poales > Poaceae > Aegilops > Aegilops umbellulata. Next base: position 211,447,468 of record CP136056.1, on the reverse strand, counting down.
CCTATGGCCCTCGGGTTTATCTTCCATCATATTAATCTCCCGCCAACCTTCTATTTCTTTTTTTGATAGAAAGGCTGTAAGGGAACCCCCTACAGTATAATTGGTGCAACAACCCCAAATTGCAAGTACCATGCCTTGAACCTGGATGGGTGGGAAGGCATCAGCCCCTTCCCACCACTAGGCTATGCCTTAGTCTGCGCCAACGTTCTATTTCCGTCACCGTTTATTTTTGCAATCTTTACTTTTCAATATTTATCATAAAAATACCAAAAATATTTATCTTATTATCTATATCAGATCTCACTTTTGCAAGTGGCCGTGAAGGGATTGACAACCCCTTTATCGCTTTGGTTGCAAGGTTCTTATTTGTTTGTGTAGGTACGAGGCGACTTGCGTGTAGTCTCCTACTGGATTGATACCTTGGTTCTCAAAAATTGAGGGGAATACTTACGCTACTTTGCTGCATCACCCTTTCCTCTTCAAGGGAAAACCAACGCAGTGCTTAAGAGGTAGCAAGCGTTTTGACGGTCTACAAGAAGAGCATGTTCCTTGAGTAGAGAACAGCATTGCTGACGACCTGTTAAAACGTGATGCCCTCAAGTTACCTGTGGAACCAGGGACCTTTGTGCTCCAATTGACTCAGCCATCCGTTGAACCGTCGGCAGGACATGACAAGCGAAGAAAATCAGGCCCCGGCAAGTACTTTCCCGCCGAGCTCCCAGGAGCCGCCCGACAAGGATGCTGCCAAGGACGCCAAGCTTGCCGGGGAGAGACAGGCTCCGACAGGGCCTCAAGCCCTTGCCATAGAGACAACCGCTCACATGACAAAAGACATGCCTCTAGTCCTTGCAGTCGATCCTCAAGCTCCAGCATGGGTGCGACACACCATTCAGTTCCTCCAAACAGGGGAACTCCCTGAGGAATAGGAAGAAGCGGAGAAATTAGCCCATCGGTCTTCCATCTACCAGTTTTTGGACGACGTCCTGTACAGGAAAAGACCGAACGGTGTGAAATTGAAGTGCATTCCCCGGGAGGATGGACTAGAGCTATCGGCAGAGATACATGGAGGCATATGTGGCTCTCACATAGGATCAAGAGCTCTTGTCGACAAGGCATTTCGGCAAGTTTCTTTTGGCCCACTTCTCTCTAGGATGCAACTGCACTAGTAACCAAGTGTGAAGTGTGTCAGTTCCATTCGAATAAACTCCATCAACCAGCTCGAGCTCTTCAGACAATCCCTCTTTCCTGGCCATTTTCAGTCTGGGGGCTTGACATACTGGGCCCCTTTCCCCATGCTGTCGGGGCTTTGAGTACTTGTACGTTGCGATCGACAAGTTCACAAAGTGTCCTGAAGTGGAAGCAGTGAGAAAGCTTTACAAAAAAAGACACACCCGTGACATTTTGGGCCGAAGGAAATTTTTTCTGTCATACTTACGACTCTTCTATGACGATAATTGTGACAAAACTCGGTATCATCATAGATGTGGTGGGCTCCTACTTCTATGACAAAAATTCATGACAGAAAATGGGCTTTTCATCCTGGGCGGGCCGGAGACGCAGCTGCATGACATTCTTTGGGCCGTCCATGACAGAAGAAACCATGGTAGAAGCGAGGGCGAGGAAAATATCGGGGGAGTTCCCGGTTACGGTGGGTGGTCGGGGGCCGAGCGATGCGCGTTTCTCTCGTACATACGTGCGTGTGTGCAAGGCGTTGGGCTCTAACTGAACCGAGCGAGGCGTTGGGCTCTAACTGAACCCAAGCGATTGCACTAGCTACGTTACTGAACCTGAGCGATAGATCCCTTGCTGTTAGCTGAACCCGAGTGATTCCTTCGCTACCGCTGCTAACTAAAGCTGATCGATGCTACCTCTGGATGAACATTGAGCGTTGTTGGGGGGTTTTGATGAACAGTTCCCAGTGGGGGTTGGATGAACAGGAACCCGTGGTAGTATAGGCCGTTGCCGATGGATGAACAGTACCTCGATCAATCGAGCCGATGGATGAACATAACCTCGTGGAGGGCTGGATGAACAGGACCCCGTGGAGGGCTGGTTGAACAGTAACCGGTGGAGGGCTGGATGAATAGTAGCCCATGGATGGGTGGTTGAACATGACCCCGTGGAGAGGGCTGGTTGAACAGTAGCCGATGGAGGAGCGCGCGGTGGAGGCCGGATGAACAGGAGCCCGTGGATGAACAGTCGCAGGTGGAGGATGGAGGAGGTCGACGGTGGATGAACAGTAGCCCGTGGAGGTAGTCGACGGTTGATGAACAGTAGCCCGTGGTGGCAGTCGATGGTGGAGATGAACAATATCTCGTGGAGTCCTGTTTTGCGGTACGCCACACCCCTCCCGATGAACAGGACCCCCGTTACGACCGTAGCGCTCCAACACAAGTCCGTTTCCTCCGTTTTGCGATACGCCACACCCCTCCTGATCAACAGGACCCCGTTTCCACCATAGGAGGTCCGTTTCCTCTGTTTTGTGGTACACCATACCCCTCCCGATGAACAGGATCCCGTTTCGACCATGGCCGGTCGAACACAAGGCCGTTTCCTCCATTCTCCCGTACGCCAGGCCTCGTTTCCATCGGCTGTTCCGTTCAAGCTGGTTGGCTCCCGATGAACAACACGCGTTCCGTTGCCTCCTGATGAACACGACGCATTCCGTTGCCTCCCCATGAACACGACGACGACGCAGTTTCTCCGTTCTGACCCAGCCATGTACACGAGCCCTGGCCGTACGTATGCGCGAGTAGGCGTTCGATACCCTGCCCATATGTACGTACGTGGCCGTATTTTCTTTCTTGCACCCTGGCCACTGTACGTACGTGTACATGCTACGTGCGCGCCTCTACTACGACACGTGTGCGCCTCTACATCTACCAGTATGTATGTACACGTTCGCGACCAGAATGACAACGCTACGTATGCTTCAACCAGGTGGGTCCCGACTGTCAGGCACTTCCTTGCGTGCGAAGATGTAGCTGGTGGGTCCCAGCAGTCAGGGGGAAATGTTTTTTTCATGAAATACGGTGGCCCGTCAGGTGGGTCCCTGCTGTTAGGTGGAGGAATCATTATTTTGCGCGTAAGAAGGAGGCACTTCCTTGCTGCGGCCGTGGACCCAGCTTCCAGCCTCTCCACGTACAGTACTCTTTCGATGGAAGTCGTTCCTTTACCACATTGACCACGCCGCACCGAGAGCACCAAGGCTATGGACGACAGCGAGGCCTAGGAATGGGACAACGCGGAGCCGGGGAAGACGCGGCAGTGGATGCCCACGCAGAGGGGAGTACGTGGGTTGACCTTTTCGGCTGCGGTGTGAGGCTGCTGTCGCCGGAGAATAATAGGAGGTGTGGGTGAGTATAGAGGGATGACATGGCCAACGGTGGCAGCACAGTAGGACACGGGAGGCAGGAGCAGGCGGCACGGCCGACGCTTGTTTGGGCGGCTGGAGCAAGAAGACCAGAGGTTGAAGAAGTACTACGGCCGTTGGATGGACATCGTACGGTCACTAGAGCTAGAATAGTTCATATTGACTAAGTTGACAAAGCCCTCCATCCCTATCATCTTAGTAGGCCCACAAGTCAGCCACCCACTATGCTGGGTCCTAGCTAGCAGGGGGAGCATTCATTTTCTTGTGCGTGCGTAATAACGAGACACTTCCTTGCATGCGAAGATATAGCTGGTGGGTCCGACCTGTTAGCGGGGGAATGTTTTTTCGCAAAATACAGAGGCCGTTCCGGTGGGTCCCAGCTATCAGGTGGAGGAATCATTATTTTGCGCGTAATAATGAGGCATTCCCTTGCGTGCGGCCGTGGACCCAGCTGTCAGCCTCTCCACATACAGTCCACTTCTGATGCATGTCATTCGTTGACCATGTTGACCATGCCGCGCGGAGAGCACAAGGGCGATGGACGACGACGAGGCCTAGGAAGGGAACGACATGGAGCTGGGGAAAACTCGGCAGTTGTTTCCCATGCGGAGGGGTGTGTGAGGGTTTACTGGTTCGTCTGCCGTTGCCGGAGAATAATAGCAGGTGTGGGTGAGTAGAGGGATGGATAGGCCAGTGATGGGAGAATGATGGGGTGGTGAGGACTGCGCGGCAGCATAGCCGGCCACGAGAGGAGGGAGCAGGTAGTCCGGGCGGCGCTTGTTTGAGCGGCTGGAGCAGGAAGAGCAGAGATTGAAGAAGCACAACGGCCGTTGGATGGACATACAACAATCACTTCTCTCGTGCGTTGACTAAGTTGACACGACGTTGCATGTGCGTCAACCTTATTTTTAGGAAAGCATACGCGTCAACGTGTAGTAGGCGCACAAGTCAGCCTCAAATTTGTGGAAAACAGCATACAACCCATCTACTATTATTTCTTATAATTTACAATCCATTTGCCAATTCTTAAGAATTTTTTGGAACCCATCTTCTTTTTGTTAGCATTACATCCCATATTGTGGCCACAGTTAAAAATTATACAAAATTTTGCATATTTCGGTGCGGTCAACTGTTTTTAATCCCGAAATATCGAGTCACATTCAAACTATTATGAAAAATAATTTATATAAATATAAAATCCAAATAGTTTTCCACGCATAAAAATCAATGGAATTTAAAATCTTGTAATTAAAAAAATTGAAACTAATTCCCGGTTTGATGTGTTTTAAAAATGTACAACCCATTTCTGGGCAAACCGAATGAAACTCTCCTCATCTTGAAAGATTTGCAGCCCAGCAGGGCTAATAAAGCAAGTAGGCCTCGTTTGGGTATTTCTTTAAAACAAATAGAACTAGGCTAGCCATTTTCAGCAAGAAAAAAACACAACTAGGCTCATGATGTGGTAAACATAAATAAAACCATGGCTAGACGGGCCACAGCCCCCGCACAGCCCCGTTGTTATCCTGATCCGTCGCTAAAACTAGTATAAATAACAACTGCTTGTTCCTCAAAAAGAAGTAGATAACAACTGCGCGACCTGCTGGGTCCCTGGTGTCAGCCGCTCGTTGTGTAATTTTCTCGTTTATTGACTACGTTGACAATGGCGTGAGCCCCAGATGTCCAACCATTAGGAGGAACCATTTTTTGGGCTTATAATAACGAGGCACTTGCTTGTGTACTGCCATGACACTGGTGGGTCCCTACTGTCATCCTCTCCATGTACAGTCATATCCTTGTTCCTCTCGGTTGTTGACGGCATTGACAACGCAAGAGGGTGGCGCACCGCGCACGGCGAGCGAACCAAGGCAAGGACAACGGCGAGGCCTCGGACGGAACGAACATGAGCCGTGGAAGATGCGCCGGTCCAGCCGCAGGCGGAGGGGAGTACGAGGGTTGACTGGTTCGGGTGCGGGTGCATGTTGGGACTGACATCGCCGGAGAATAATAGGATGTGTGGGGGAATAGAGGGAGGGACTGGCCAACGTTGGAGTGTACGGTAGGGCATCGGAGGCGTAGCCAGCCATGGGAGGCGGGAGCAGGCGGAGCCGACGGGGTGGTTTGGTTTGGGCGGCTGGAGGAAGAAGACGAGAGATTGAAGATACACGACAGATGTTGGATGTCAATCCAACGGCTGGTAGGCAGAATCGTTTGTTGACTAGCTAGTAAGTCGACACCACCTTGGATAGGCTATTTCCTCATGGGTCTCAAATGTTAGAATCCAAATCTGTCATGGTCATGCAGCCTTTCCTATGAAAATTTACAGCCCATTTGGTGTGCTAGTTCGAAATAAGTTTGTGGGTGCTGGTGGGGGCTAATCACTTGGCTTCTGTAATGCACAGTGAGCTCAAGCAGCCGACGAGAGTGATGTTATTTCCCTTGGTTGGAATTTGTTACAATATTTCACTCTAAATTAAATGAATGGCAAGCCATTTCCCTGGTTTCAAAGAAAATATGATAGTCACAACCGAGTTGAAAAGGGCAAGAACATCTAACTCCAGCTTACAAACTGTACAAAAGCACGAGGGTTAATTGTTCATCAGGTTTAGACAAAACACAGGTTGAAAAGGGCAACAACATCTAACTCCAGCATTGTTTTCGGCAGTCACATTCAAATGGATCGGTCAGGTCCATAGAATGAACATCCTGGATCGTAAAATTTACTGGATTATGACCACAATATGTTGTAAATAGAAGCCTGACACGTTCAGAAGCTCTTTTGCCCACCCGAAACTCCTTTTTTTGCTCTTCGACATACCCATCCGTCAAAACCATGCTGATGATAAACTTAAGCCTGATGGACAATAGTAACCTCGCATTCAGCAAAACGTGACAAATCTAGTGTTTGCATGGTTGGCTACATATCGTTCTAGCATTATTGTCTTCAATCGAATGTCATGAGAAGTGAGAAAAACCCGGTGTTCAGAAATGCACCGATTGGTTATAACTTTCTTACCCCGTCCTGTTGCCTAAATAGACATGAAGATTGAAAATAGTTCAGGTCTAAAAAAAGAGTGTGGAAAGAGCAACAACTGAATGGTTAATTCTAGTTTGCTATATGCGGGCTTCCAATGTGCGTCAAATTATCACCTTTATATACAACTTCTCCAGACATGGAAAGCAATGCAGCAAGCCAATAATCATGTTCAGATCAAAACTATTCATTTGGATATATAAGATCTTGACAGAATCCAGCACCATTGATAGGCTATCCATGGAGAAACTCTTCATTAAGCATAGAACATAATATTAGTACAAAATGTGTACTCCGAGATGATATATAACTTATGCGTAGAAATTTAAAATGCAGCTTATGGTTACAAGTGTAGATAATAATATAAAGTACCCGAAGAACTGTGGAGTCAAACACCATCTTGAAATGAGCACAGAGATCATGTATTACACCCAAGGTCTCCAGTTTAGGCGCAGAGAGGACGGTTATTTGCGACGGTGAATAACTAGAATCAAGGATCAACCTTTGAAGTGAAGGGGCATCTTGGATGATGAGCTGCCTTCCGTCAAAAGAAATTCCAATTCTTACAAGGTTAGGTGACTTTATTTGGAGACAACCGATTCTAACTGTGAAAACAAGCACCAAGCACTCCAGGGCAGGGCAACTGGAGTGAATGATGTTGTGCAATGAGGCCTCCGATATACGAACCCGCATAAGTGAAAGTTTCTTGAGAAATGGGAGTCGAAGGTTTAGTATCAGATTGTCTGGTAGGTAGCACAACGCAAAGGTGGCGGTGTGGAGAGAGGAGGAAAACCAAGAGATGTACATCAGTGTTGAGGGCACAGGTAGATGGCGTTCGGTATCTGGTAGGTGATTTCCAGGGGAATAGTAGAACTCAAGCAGCTGTAGTTATGTGAATTCAGGGTATTTCAGCCAGGAGTCCACCGTGCAGGGCATGGTATGCTTGCTCAGGTAGCATGACGGGATGCAGAGTCTTTGAATGGAGTCCCGGTGGGAGGAGATGATGGCTCTGGGGATTTCAAAATCATTGAAGAGAGATAGGTGACGACAGTCGAGATTAAGGGGCACGGCGCGCCATAGAGGGCGCCACCGAATTGAGAGGACTTGGGTGCGGCAGAAATCCTTGGTGGGGAGAAGCGAGATGATCTCCCCAAGGACGGCGTCCGAGATATCGCTGATGCGGTCCACCCGAGATTCTACGGGTTCCTGGGATCCGGTGGGGGCGGGGTCGCCGCTTCTCCCCGCGCTGCCAGGTGCGGGATCTACAACAGGCATCGCTGCTGGCGGGAGCCTCATCTTCGTGGCGCTGGGGTCAGCCGACTCCATTTTCCTCGAGGGCGTCGCGTCGCGCTCACGAATTTGAGCAGAGTAACGAATGACGATCCTAGTTGTAGTGCGAGTGAAGAAGAAGGGGCGCTGGGGTTTTCTGTAGGAGTGAGGTGATGAATTTGGAGGTACGAGTGGAGCGAGCTGACGTGAGGTGGGTGGGAGTGAGGAGGAAGAAGAGCACCCAGGCTTTTTTGGGGGGCGGAGTGCTGGGTGTGGGTAGCGCCTCTCATTAAGTAAATTTATGGGCTTTTGAATTGATTTTATTATTTACTAGGGTGGATGGGCTGTTTTGTCTTGGGCCCAGAGAAAAAAATACTACTAGTGCAGTGGAGACACTCTACAGCTACTAGAAAAACAATTACTACTAGTACAATGGATACACTACTGCTTCAGGCTCCTCCTAGGTAATCGAAACGTCTCCCTCCACTGAATGCCGTTTTACTTTTGTTCACCAACATGCGGGCCATGCCGCGCGCGGGCCCAAATGCCATCCACCAAATTAGAAGGCAGTATGCAGGCGGAGAGTCAACCCGGTCGTAGCGCGACAGTAACGAGCGGTCGTATCACAAAACCCCACCTCCCCGCAGTCTAAGTTTGACGGACGAAGCAACAATCATTACACTCTTCGCTGAATCCCCTTCTCCCTCACCGTCTTCAAGTAAGATAACACCCGCATCTGCCACTGTTCTTCTCTCCCAATGAAGGGAAGGTAAGAGGATCCGTGATATTGGTATATTTTCGTTCAGAGAAAAAAGGAACTTTTTCAAAGCAGTAACCGATCCTCACTCTCTTTTTTGTTTCATTGTCATTGCGATCGTGTTTTCCTTTCAGTGGTCTCCTAGTATTCGTCAGTTTCATGATGGACCAAGGAGAACCAGGCAAAGATCTGTCGATATTGGAGCAGACGCGGGAGGCTGATCCCTACGAGACAGAGAGCTCCAAGAAGATGGAGGCAGCCACCGAGCCGACCCCAGATACGCTCACAGCCACTACTGAGATGGTCAATGCCCCGTTTGAGGTTACAGCCCCCGTAGCACTGCAGGAGCAGTGTTCCCCCTTCGAGGATGTGTCCCCCCCGCTAAGCTGCCCAAGGTGATTTTCTTCTTTGCCGATCTCGACTGTGGTTTTTCATCTAAGTATGTGGTGATGAATAATGCAAAATTTTATTAGCTTCGATGCCATGCTATACATAGTGGTTTAAATAACTTGTGTTTCTTATACTGGAAAGTAATCCAGAATTTGTTTCTATTTCAATTAGAGCCCTGATGCAGACAAGGATTGTGTGGTTGTACATGTCACTCGCTATGAGGCAGATGACCTGAATATATGCACTGGGAAAACAGAGTTCTTAGGCTGTTGGATCTGGAAGCCATTTTCTCTTATACCGATGTCAAGTTGTATTCCAGCCTCACTGTTGTCCGGTGTGTTGTCCAGGGTGTACTGAAGCACGAGAAGTTCAAAGCTACTCGTTCATTTGTGAGGCATACTGTTCTTGTCAAGCCTACGCAGGAAGATGACGTGGCATGCCTCCACAAACAATTTTATGAGTGGCAAGGCCACAAGGTTATCTTCATGAAGGTTCACATGATTGAGCTGCTGCCGGATGTCCTCGATGATGCTCATGGCAAGGTACATCTTGTGTCCAACCAAAATTAGATCAAGGCATGAAATAGTTGCCCCAGCTACTGTTTAATACTATTTTGGATTGTGTCTACTTATCCGAACCTTGCCTATTATCGAGCCCTCTGGGGCTAGTACTCTGTTTGAATCCGTCTATGGGAACTGCTGCTACTTTTGTGTGCCCATGAATCATGTGAGAACCATCGTAATTGTTGCCGAAATGGATGTGTCCTCACTAGTTTTTTCATGAATATGGCATGGTAAGACATAAGTTGCCATGGTTTATCATACGAGCAGTGTGTGTTTGATGAAATAGAGTACTCGTTTGAGAAATGTGCGTCAATGTATACATAAGTACTTATAAACACTGTTGGTGCTACCCCACTTGTAAGCAGTTGTGCAAAACACGACACATTGGCTCAACTCGCTTCAACACTAGGCTATCGACCAACTAACAATCAATAATCTGCTGTCTGACATATAAGCAACTACGTATCTTGTTACCGTGGTTCATGCAGTTAACTGAGGCCACAATGTAAATTCCAAACGTTCACACGCTAGTCCAGCGTTCATGAGGAACACTCACATTAAACCTGGCTTCATAAAAACTTGAAAAGCATAAGTTAAGCAATTTTATACATCTCAATGATTCGTAGAACATAACAAACATATACTAGTTCACAACAAAAGACAAAGTTGTGAGAAGGTTTACAAATCAGGAAAAAAATCAAGCAAGGCTTCTCTGAGCAAAAGGCCTCCCTAGGCAAGCTTAAATTTCCTGGAGTTCACCCTGGTTTCACCTAGAGTTCACTCTGGAATGCTGAACTAAACCATGTAGTGTACTGACCAGCTGAAAGTCTTGTGCATTCCACTAAATTTAAGCACCACCATTTGCAGAAATCAGCAGACCACAATGCCTCTTGTCAGCGCACCTGTCCCAAAAACCTCCGTGCAGCCATGCCAACTAGTCCTCGGTCCATGGATGAACTGGAAGAAAGTGCATTCCGGACTAGGATGCAGTTGTTTTTGCTCATCCTTGCACTGCAATCAGGAAGTAAAACGTATGAATCAACTTCTTTTAGATTGCGTTGGTCATTCTACCTAGTTGGAACCAATGTAGGAATACATGGAACACTGGTGGTTATAAGATTGCAGCTAGGAATAGGCATCTCATTTTGTGCAGTTGTACTAAAATTGAGGTGTGTACTTTTGATTGCGCAGATAGAAACGGTATGGAGACAGACATCCCTGTTTGCGCAAATACGAAATACGGTTATTTAAACAGTGACAGATAGTTGCAGTGGCGTATGATTAACACCAGTATCTATTGTTTTATAATTGGCACTAGACTGACAGTATGAAAGTGCCCTTAAGTAAGTAGCATCACATCACATCAACACTGCCACTAAATTAACATGTAGAACAATAGCATTAGTATTACCGTCATGAGAGTAGCACATGGTCAGTAAATGTGCAATCAAATTTGTGCAGTTCCACTGGGATGAAACAATGTTAGCGGTGTGATATTTAAGTGTAACTGCAACAACACAATTAATGGGAAATAAAGCAAGACGGAAGCACTTCATAAAATGGTGGTGGCATTGCTTCAATTTATCGACGGCACTAGACCATTACTTATAGTGACATTAGGTGGCATTTCTTAGTGCTTCATGTGATTTTACATTAATGGTAGCGATATGGGCGTAGGGATAGTAGGGGCATAAAGTGGTGAGGCAGATGTGGTTTCCGAGAGCGGCAAACACTCAGGCATCATGTCTGAATTTGTCCCATTTTTTATCTCCTCGGCAACATTTTCCTATGTGAGCATAGGAAATCTATACCTGCTCATTCTCATTTGCATTGTCCCCCAACACCCCTCACTTGCTTTCCTTTTTCAACCAACAGACAGGTCCACTTCCCCTAACCCTTTTCCATCCACCATGCTTTCTTCGCCTTTTCAACCAATAGACCGTTTGGGTAGCCAGTATCTACTACTTTCCCCTGTTTCCTCTCAGAATGAAGTCCTAGATTCATGCTACAGCTTTCCCACTTCCTTCCCTGTTTAAACCAACTCTTAGATTCGACTGTATGAACTACCTTTACTTCTAATAATATTAAAAGTCTAGGTGGCTTTGGAACAGCCGAAGGAAGTATAAAAAGATCCACACGCAGCCACGTGGGGAGCTGGAACAGTAGAGCAAGGCAGGTTTCAAAGGAATATATACCTGAGGGTCGTCGGCATGTGGCAAAGATGGCGTCGGGAGGCCGCATCTTGGCCACAATACCGCAGGGAGGAAGAAGGGGTCGGAGGCCCTCCCGAGCCGGTGCTCTCTCGGAGAGAACAACACGGGCGCCGATCGGGACGTGTGGGCAGCCGTTGGTCTCCTCCCTCGCCGACGACGACAGCGTGAACAATGCACCTACACCCCTGCCCCGGTCGAGGTGGTCCGGCCGAATTCGTGACCAGCCGTGAGTAGAGAGAGAGTGTGGCCACCTATGTCTTGCTTATATCTGGAGAGCATGAGAGAGTGAAAGAGAGGAACCCTAGTAAAGCAAGCTCTAAGGCTCCTGCTTATATATATATATATATATATATATATATATATATATATATATATATATATATATATATATATATATATATAGTGGAGTGATTTTGTTGTACCAGCTTCAAAAAAATGCGCTCCTACGTGTACCCGCGAGTGGGTGTGAGAGAACTAGTGCGTGCATGCACCGCTTCTTTTAGTGAGAGTACAATATATTATGCCCAAAGAACGTTCGCCACAAGAGTAATAGTATAAGTGTGTGACGTGTGAGCTAAAATAAAAGGTGCGCGATGTCTTTTATTTTTTAGAAGTTCTGAGGGTAGGGTGTGAAGACCACATATGTGTGTGACTCCTACCTGCAGATAGATGGTGGGTGCGAGAGGACTCGGGAGAGTCGTGACTCGTGAGGGTGCATGTGTGCGTGAGAGAGAGGGGACACTTATGCAATGCATGTGTCCGTAAATCATTATCCGACAAACGTTCGCCACAAGCCGTTTCCTGACAAACGTTGTAAGAATCGTTAGATCGGCATCCGATAGTGTCAGTTTTGCCATGTCATTTAACAGAGCAGACACTCCTCCAACACAGAAATCTTCCACGTGAGTGTTAGCAACTGCCGTATGCTCCTCCCTCCATTCCAAAATACAGTGCATATAGCTTTATTGAAAATTCGAACCTCGCAAACTTTTACCGAGTTTTCCTGTACCAAAATGCACATATAGAATACCCAGTATATATCATTTCATTCATCTTCGAGAGGTAACTATAAAGATGGGGGAGGAGTCTACAAACAAAGACCGCCGTATCACCTGCAGCAATTTCAACCATCCTTTGGTGTGGAGGAATATCATAGGAACTCTATATGATATGATTTTATAGGAATTTTTTCCTTTAGAGCCAATTGGTTCATAGGAATAGATACATATACTCCACATTTCAAAGGAAATAAACATGATATCATTTTTATAGCTTTAGAGCCACTTGGTTCATATGAATGGATTCCTATACTCCCATAATTTCAAAGGAAAATAAACATTAGAGTATATTCAATAGGAAAGTTCCTATGATGTGAACCAAATGACATCTCTTTTCTAATCCCTCCTCATAGGAATTGAGATACATGTCATCTCTAGATTCAATAGAAAAGTTCCTATGATGTGAACCAAATGACATCTGTTTTCCAATCCCTACTCATGGGAATTGAGATACATGTCATTTCTTTCCCTACAACTTCCATGTATACATGTTCTATTCCTAAGTAGCTAGTACAACCCACTAGTAGCTTCTTTCCTAGACATGCAACTATGGCACAAGAACACGTCATGCATGCAAGTCATATATCACATTGTTTTTTCAACTCTATGCATGCAAGCACCACATCATCAATTCGTGCATGTTACTCATAAGTTATTTCTTGCACTAAATTTTGCATTGACAACGTATGTGCTGGTCACGTGCACACATATGTAGTTCACATTCACATTTTTGTTAGAAATGCCATTCTCTTAACTGCAATTCATTTTTTCTCTTTGTACTCCCTCCGTCTAGGTGTGTAAATCATCTTCCGAAAACCAAATAATCCCAAAACACTTTGGCACGGTACATTAACTCCATCCTTGTTTCTTGTTTCGTGACATATCAACCAATAAGAGATGTGGGCCGTGCATGCTTTCCCAAAACACAAGCACTTCTCCTTTGTTCTAGAATCTTCCGTATCATAATTGCCCAATTTTTTTCTAAATGAATTGCCATTATTATTTTTACTTTATGCTTTACAATGCACAATCCCATGAACCTTAACCTTTTTTATAAAACTAATTGATTTTGAATGAGATTAACTATAAGAACTAAACGAACATCTACATCATGCATATATGACTCAAAGTTTTACATGCTATAGTGTGTATTTATTCATAATTTGGTTTCCAAATCTCATGCGTTCAATGCATGTGTACCTTACTAGTTTTGACTAGAGTAGCAAATTTCACGCGGCCGCGGGTATATCAAAATGCAGGGCCCATGCATCATTGCCTTTCGGTCGAACCTACATCCACAACTTTTTGTACATATATCTCCACTGGTCCCCGAACCCAAAATGCTACCTCGTTCCCGTAAAACCAAGCATCCCACACATATTAAGGCATCGACTCGAACTCAATCCCTCTCCCGTTTACTATGATGTGGCCCCGCACACTGTAGTACTCCTACAAACCCTACCGCCGCACGCATCATCGGTTTTCTTCAAGAGGACGAGGGAGAAGAGGATTTGTAGTGGAGGCACTTTCAAAAAAATGGATTTGTAGTGGAGGCCTCTACCCTAGGGTGCCCTAGGTAGCTGCCGCACACATCATTGGTTTTCTCTTTTCTTTATGCTCTTGCGCCCTAGAGTGTAATGATGGTTTCTTCGTCCGTCCAGCTTAATGCGAGAAAGGTGGGGCTTTGTGATTGGACCCCTCATCGCTCATTTACTACTAACGCGGTGCTATGACCGGGGTGCCTCCAAGTCTAACCGCTGCTCCGAATTGTAATTTGGTGCATCGCATGTGGAACAAGACGATGGATGAGCCACATGTCGGCCAAAGGGTTCCTGTTAAGTGTGTCACCATTTCGTGTGCGGACTGACCCTGCTTGAGTTGCTACGCCAACACGACAAGAGCAGCCTACCACTTGGTTTTGCTCCTTGGTGAATCCCGACTATATTGATCTAAAAAGATATGTACTATACTACCTCTCCGTCTCGGTTTATAGGGCGCACACGTAGTTCTTGGTCATCCATTTGACTAACTAAATATGAGTTACTATGTCACAAAAAGTATATCATTCGATTCTTAAGCGGATGTAATTTATAAACATATATTGTTCATCACATATATAGCCAGTTAAATTCTCAACCAAGAACGACGTGCATGCCCTGTAAACCGATACGGAGGAAGTAGTAAAAATGAGCTGATTTTACCGAGCGATGGGCAGGGGAGCATGGCGTGTCATGCGGTCCCACGTGTCATGATGTACCAAGGTGATGCGCGTGTCCCTCTTGAGGCAGAACAATGGCAGAAGCAATACTACGTGGTTTTCTTAAAGGAGATGATGGCAAAGCGAAGTGTGAAATAATGGTTGCTTCGTCCGTCTGGGAAGGTGCGGCATTGTGATTTGACATCTCATTGCTCATTACTACTACTAGGGCGGTACGACTGGGGTGCGTCCCCCTTGCTGTTCTGCACTGTTATTTGGTGCATGACACGTCGACCCGGTTGCTATATGTCCCACATGTCGGCGAGAGGAAGTACAAAATTCATGAAAGAAAGCATCGACGGAGGAGTACAAGACACAACTTGGTTTTTGCTGCTTCGCGCGATCCATCGTTACAAATCTGGACTAAAAAAAGGCGAGGGCGGGTCTTTTCCTGCGCCGCAGGCAGGGGAGTTTGGCATAGTCTTTTTGAGGCAACGAGGCAGGAAGGGAAACAAGCAAATAAAGTTTGAGCGACTTAGTTTTGGGAAAATCTGATTTTACAGAGTACGTACCCACTATGGAGGTAGTATACTACTTACTACTCCCTCCTTTCCGGTTTATATGGCTCGTCTAAAAAAATTCCTTTTTCCGTTTCATAAGTCTCCATTCTACTAGTAGTAGTAGTACCATCACATGTTGGATTTTGAGGTGCATTAAATCACCCGATGCAAGCATTGTCAAGACAAAACTCACCAATGCATGTAGAAGTTCATGGAAATTAAGTGGTCATGCATGCATTTGTTCTAATTAATGCCTCGGTAAACATAACTTCTTGAGAAAAACGAGCGTGCATTACTTGTGCAAACTACGAAATTAATTCCACCACTCACCATCTACCTTGGTTGGAGAGATTTTGAAATTGAGCCATAAACTGGAAAGGAGGGAGTAGTAACATAGCCTAGGGTAGCTTGCTGCACCACGAACTCCAAGGAAATTGCTGTAGTAGTACTACTCCAAGGAAATTGAGCCATAAACTAGAAAGGAGGGAGTACTACTAAAAGACATATATTCCAAACAATATGATAATCTCTCTAACCAAGGTAGGGACGCGGAGTAAACAGAGGGGGTAGTAAAAATTTCTCCTCGTCCAGCGAGCCACCGCGCGCATGGGCGAGGGAGCGGGCGTAAGGCGTAATACTACTACCTCCATCCTGGTTTATAGGTCACCTTTGTAGTTTGTGCCAAATTTTGAACAAATATTTAGCTAACAAAATGTTAATGCATGTAAAAAAATATATCGTTAGATTCGTATTTCAACATAGTTTTCAATGATATAATTTTTGGTAACATGCACGAACGTTTTGTTAGTTCAGTCTACAATATACAACGGGGACCAATAAACCAGGACGGAGGTAGCTTCTAGTAAGCAAGCTTCACCTCGTCCTACGAGCCACCGCGCCCGTGGGCGGGGGGAGACGGTGTAGTAAGCAAGCTTCTCCTCGTTCTGCGAGTTGACGGGACACATCAAAAGTAATACGTACAAAGCATATCGAGTGTATACAACCTTGCCTGTAAGGTAGGCCCCACATGACGCGTCAAATTGCAATTTGTTTGTTCACCCGTGGTAGACGATCCTCCATCAAGTGGACAACCAGTACACGTGTCGAATTACCACGTGGGCTGCCTTTTTGTATAGAAATGAGCTCCATCGTGTACCTGCGCGGTGTGGTTGGGAAAGAGACGGAGTACGTGCGCCGTGCGTGCACCTCTTCTCTTCGTGCACGTCCCCCACCTACGTGGGTGTGTGTGAGAGAGATACAAACCTAGACATAATGCTCCATCCATCCCCATGCCCCCGCCCAGTCCGACCACCAGTCACCACCACGCCCCACTCCTCCTCACCTTATCTCTCCTCTTTCTCGAGATATCATTTTTTCGATGAAATTCTCGAGATACCATTTTTCTGATAAAATTCTCGAGATATCATTAGTTCTTACACATGGGATTACTCCTGCATGGGTCAATCACAACAGATGTTTTGTAAAAAATGCGTCTTGATGTTCCGTGCAATGCACGGGCATCTTGCTAGTCCATGAAAACAACAAATGGCAAAATTTCACGACGAATGAGGGATTTGAATCTGCTGGGAGTGGCTGTTTGGATTTTTCCCGGGGTAGCCAAAATATTGGCGACCCTTTTGTCCACGGATGCCTTTGCCACCGATGAACGAGGAATGGCTCGGCTGCTCATGCATCCTCCAGCGTGAACATTGGAGACGAGCTCGCACGAGCTATGCTTTTTTTGTCCCACCACGCCGCCCGAGCCGGCTGTAGACCGCCACATTCGGACAGCAACTCAACCAACCGGACGAAATTCATGCAAACACAACGATATTTCTCCTAAACAATGACTGAATTCATATAAAATACCAAATTTTCATCCAAACATGATGGATTTCATTACATTCAAATCAACTAAGCGGTGCTCATTCTGGACAGCACAGGTATATAATACCTGGCCTAAATGGTCGCCCTCCGATCCATTTGTGTTCCTCATGTCCGGCAGCACGATCACTGGAGTGCCGGGAGCCCCATAGGTATATGCTTCGGCGCAAAGGACGACTCGCTTCCCCGCTGCCCAACTGATATGGTTGGTTGATGCCCAAGATGATGGTGGAAGGGGGCTTCTCCGCTTCCGTGGAGTCCATGCGGGGTCGACGAAGGTCCTCGCAACAAAAGGATCTGGCAAAACACCTGCTGTGTACACCGGCGTTGCCTCCGCGGTGGCCTTCATGGGACACAAGCGGCGACGGCCTCCCGTGTTCTACTTCTCCTTGATAATGACGATGGACGAGGAGGCGCTGGCCACCGACTCGTCGCTCTCCACACACCCGGCTTCTATTTCTGCTTGCATGGCGCGGCCGCCGGCATGGGAGTCTCGGCCACAGAAACGGGAGACGCGGTCGCAGACACGGGAGGCGCGGTACAAGGCGACGGTGTGGACGGCAGCGACGACGCCCGTGCACCGCTCCTCGTCGAGCTGGCCTGGAGCGGCGAGTTGCTGAACCGCGCGCCGGCTTGGGTTGGAAACTGGCTCCGTCGGGCGAGGGGAGGGAGGTGGATCAGCGAGCTGCATAGCTCGTATCCGGCAGGCTCGGCGGGCTACCCAGCCGGCTTGGATGTGGGATAACTACTCTTCTTAAGCCATTGTAAGAGTGGACAAAATGGTGAAGGAGGAGATAGGGGAGCGGCGGAGGGGTGCGATTCTTGGCTGGCGTTTGGCCTCGTTTAAATAGGAGATCAAATAGACGGCAGATGGGAGGAGCTCGGCCGGTGTTGTGTTTAATGCCGGCCCGGTCATGAACGGACGTGTGTCCAAAGTGGGTTTCTCGGCATCCACATGGGTTTCATGGAGGCGTTTGAATGCTGCAAGGAGGCGTGTTCAGTCGGGTGTGCATCGAGTGGCGCCCTCGACTCTGACGTATGACACCGCGTCGTTCTTCCACTGACGTGTGGGCTTTTGGATACATGGCCTGCATGTTAGTGACCCAACGCAGGCAGCTCACGACAGAGGAACTTTTGGTGGGCCAGCGCGGTCAGAAGCGGGCATTTCATAAACTGATGATTTTTCATTGAGTGTGAAGTCAGCTATTTCATCTAGATAAGCCTACTATATAATGTAAGAGAATTTTAAAATTTTCATATATACGTGATAGCCCGTTCGATATGTTGTGATTCATAAAGACCGCTGCAAACATCAATGTTCTGCTTATCATAGATAAGATTGATTAAACATTGCAAAAAAAGATAAGAATGATCAATACCCATAGCAATCCATGTCCTTAACAAAGGGTGCATGCACGTATCGGTTGAGCGTGTGTCTTGAATCGTGTGCGGTATGCATGCAGGCGTGCGAGTGCTGCGTGCATGCATGTGTACGTTTCAGTGTTGCATGCATGTGTGCGTACGTGCGTGTGTTCGTGAGTGCATGTGTATGTGTCAGTGTTGCACGCCTGCATGCGTGCGTGTGTTCGTGAGTGCATGTGTACGTGTCAGTGTTGCACGCCTGCATGCGTGTGTGTGTTCGTTATGTGTACGTGTCAGTGTTGCACGCCTGCATGCGTGCGTGTGTTCATGCGAGTGTTGCGTGCGTGCATGTGTATGTGCGGGGTGAGGCTACACGTCAGTTGACTGGCTTTTTCATCTCTACTCAGTAGATTTTCTAGCCGTTGGATACGAAATCAAGGGCCTGCAGTTTATCTTCAACCACCACCCCCTGATTCGCCAGCCACCGCCGGCCAAACCGCTGGCAGCCGCCGTCCGCGGCCACGCCGCGCCGCCCGCCCCGAAACCACTCCCCACCGTCGGTCCGCCGCCGCCCCGGCCATCCCTCTAGGCCCCCCGCGCCGAGCTTTTTCTCCGGCGATCCCCACGCCATCGCCCAATCACCGCGCCCCCACCGCCGGCGACCGCCAACCAGAGGTCTCATGACTTCGAATCCCCACCGACCACTAATTTATTACCATTTCTGTCCTTCATATACGCGCTGACGGGTGGGCCCTGTGGTAATGTGCGCTGCTGAATGTGGACTGTTTGACTGGTCAATTGATCGTGTCATCAACAAATTACGGAGCTGTATGGTGAGCCAGTGACCGTACGATCACCCTAAAATGTATTTTATTAACACAGTATAGACTCAAACTACCATTTCTTTCTTTCATATACGCGCCGACAGGTGGGCCCCACGGTTACACGCCCTGATGGTGCAACACTAGTTGTGCCACGTGGAACGTTTGACTGGTCAATTGATTGTGTCATCAACAAAATACGGAGTTGTACGGGTGAGCCAATGACCGTATAATCACGACATGTATTTTTTTAACATGGTACAGACGCAAGTGCTCATATATACGCGCAAGCACTCACCGCTATAAGCGCGCACACACAGACCCTACCCCTATGAGCACCTTCGAGAGAGTAAGCCAGCATATGATCTTGAGATTTTACGAAGTCACCATAGGTGCCTCGTAATCGAGTGGAACGTCTCCTCCCACTGAACGCACATCGCCGGAAAAATACTGAAATTAACCCAGGATAAATGCGACCACCAGGACTTTAACCCTGGTGGGCTCGAGAAACCACTGCCCGCCTAACCATCCAACCACTGGTTGGTTAGCACCACAAAATGTATGTGTTGACCGTGATGACCTTATTCTAAAATCCGGTGACCATATCGTGCTTTCGCTTCAAATACAATGACCGTAAGTGTCATCAACAAAATACGAAGGACGCATGAAATACAATGTCCGTCAGTGTCATCAACAAAATACGGAGATGTATCGTGAGCTAGATACCGTATGATCACCACGAGAATATATACGGTGACTGTAATGAGCATATTCTGAAGTCCACCGACCGTATAGTGCTTTCGCTTGAAATACAGTGACCGTCACGCGTGAATGTGTCATGGGCATGCATACTTTTAGAGGGTTGAGAGATAGTTTGTGTGCGTACGTGAAAGTGTTGTAGTAAGAGGGGGTGTCCAGTGGAGACAAGGAGAGATATGCCCTTCGTTTCTCTTTCCCGTGACTAATATTTTAGGAGAAAATATAAACATTCACAATGCAGAACAAATATTTTTGGATGCACCATGCAATTAACTTTCATGTATAACATTGTACTATTGTATATGCTTATTTTCTTAGTGGCCGATTGCGTGTGTGGTGTGGTGGGCACATCATTTCTAGTTCGGGTGGGCACATCATTTCTAGTTGTGGTGGGTCAACATGAGGACTCATGGGCCGGTTCCATCCTGCGCCACATAGGTTGGACCGAGATGCATTATACGAAGACCCATGTGGAGGACTCGGCGTACAACACGAAGCTACCAGAGTCGTGGAGGACTCTATCCCCACTGGTGATAAGCCGACTATATATGATTTGTCACCCTAGGCCCCGAGTATGTTATAGAAGCCTGGGGGCTAGTTCGCCGATAGTATACACATACACACAATGCCTGGTGTTCACATGTTCACGTGTACTTTGTACACACCCCTATCACTAATATACATTACCAGGAGTAGGCTTTTTCCTCAACTGCAAGGGTCCGAAGTTGGGTAAAACTTTGCCTCGTATTACCATCCAGCCTAATAGTCAGGGATATCCTACCGAATGATCTGATGGAATCATATCTGCCAACTACTAAGAGAGAGGTGTGTTTGTGGGGGGAGGGTGGGCAATGTGTGCGAGAGAGGCCTAAAGATAATGTGCGTGCGGGAGACACGTAGGCACATGTATGTGCGTAGAGGGCAAGTAGAGACCGTTCGTGTGTATATATGCATGTGAGAGAAATAGTGTTTTCCAACTGAGATTAGTGAAAAGAGTGGTACATAGTAGTCAGAAAGAGAGAGAGAGATACGGAGGGAGTGTGTGCGTGAGACACCCCGACCGCCAGGAGAGATTGTGAGCATGTGTGAAAGAGAAATGCCGATGTATATAAAGTGTTTGCACTTATGCCTTAGATAGAGAGATATATAGCACGTTTGGGAGAACGGGCCGAGGCATGGTGCATCTGCGTGTAAAAGGCGGTTCTACGCATTAGATTAAAATATAAACGACATTATTATTTTTGGATGAGATCATGAATTTTGCAATTTGCGTATGAACAAAAATCGGTCTATCAGACACCCATACTCATTGAATTCTAAAATGTGCATGTGTTTATTTCATATTATCGATCCATAGAGTGAGAGCGGTTTGAAATACAGGCAATGCATTGCTTTTGCGATTCATATATAAACATTAATTAGTGCACTCCATGTTGTTAGTGTGAAGTACCTTATACATTTGTCACTTACATGGATACATTCCAAATTGCTAGCTACGAAATAGAATACATGTTGAATTCAACATAAAGGGGGTTTCGAAGATTCGAATTCATAGGAAGTGCATTCATCTATTTGAACCTGAGATAATGGCATTTGTAAATCAGATCTAAAAGGGGACATCGATCTTTGTTGTGCGTTTGAACATGCTATATATTCATCCGCATGTCTAACTATTTTTTTGCAACCAAGGAGATTATATCTGGAACCATGCATGAACTGAGGTAAGTTGCATATTTTTTAATATATACTCGTGTACAATGTATATTCAAATGTACCCCCTCCATTCCAAAATAATCATAGTTTTAGGATTTTCAAGAGTAAAGATTTGTGAAGTTTGACAAATCCTGAAAGTTCAATTCAAGAGAACCGAAAACGTTAATGCTTCTGCTCCCAAATTTTGAACGAAGCGCCAAATAAGCCTTTGGTCACCCGAAACCGCGCGAGACTAATGTTTGGTGGTAGGGAATTACTGTCCCGACTCTGGCACGTGTAGCCTATCAGCCCGATGTCCAAAGGTCTAAACCGGGGTAGGTTTGTAACTTCACCAAGACACCAGTCTCAACCGCCTCCGAGAAGCATTCATACGCCGTGGGCGCCTAAACACCCATGCGCTCGGTCGTAATCTATCCCTCCCACCATTTGGGACACCTGAGATTACTGTCCTACCCCCAACCCGCAATATGTCTGAAATTTTAGATGGGGGCAAAGTTTGTAACTTTCCCCAAATTTCAAACAAGCGCGTCCCAAACCGAAACATTGCTCATCCTTAGGTCCCCTCCCTCCGTTTCCCCATTCATACTCCGTGGGCGCCAAAACGCCCCCTCCACCAGCTGCGAAACCCCAGCCTCCTCCATCCTCCACCCCATCGTGCCCAATCCACCGCCGCCCTACTCCATCACGCCGGAGCCGGTACCCCGACGTCGTCGTCCAACGCAACCGCAACCGCAATGCCCTCAAGGACTTAGCAGCTGAAGCCGAGGCAGAGCTTCCTCCACAACGTTGACGCCAACGTGTGTCATACCAGAACCACTTCGACCACACCATCCTGCGCCTCACCCCTGTCGCTCCACTGTCGCAACCGTCCGCCGCACCGGAGCTGTTCCTGCTATGCCGTCATTCGTCGCCTCGGATGTGATTCCCCGCTGCCGATAGACTGCCACCGCACCACACTCAACAACTTGGCCATGGGTTTGTCCAAGGCTCCGCCGTCCTCCACAACTTCTCGTTTCCAGTGAACCGCAAGAAGACCGTTGGAAAAACAGAAGGAGGAAACAGCACTGCCAGCAGAAAGAGGTACTCCTCTTCCCTTATTCGTGCAAATCTTACGTCTCTGGTCACACCGTATTCATCCCACGAAAGAAACTAGTTGAGCACTTTGTACTGCATCTTCTTCGTGATACTAAAGGCACAAGGTTTCCTCCCATTTACTATTTGACCTTTGCTAGAGGTCAGTAGCCCGCTTGGATTTTAATTCAGGGTCAGTCGAATCGCAATTAAAAGAAGCAGCACCCGCTTAGGCGCGCAGAGCACCTAGTCCGCCTGTTCACTGGGGAAGCGGCGCATCGGTGTCTATCATAGGGGTGTGGGGGCAGGAGTTGTTTGCACCCGATCTGGAGGTCGGCGGGGCTTGAAGGGATGGCCGGGGGTGGTGCCAAGCACAGCGGTGCAGTGAGGTCGAGGTTAGGGCGGAGGCAGGGGACTGAGCCGGTGGTCGTTGGCGTTTTGAGGAAGATCGTAGCACTGACTGGCTGGATATAGATGAAGGCGATATGCCCGTTCTTTGTACATCGGATGGTACAGAAAAATGGACTGACCTATTTGTTTTCAGTCGACTGTTATTTTCATAGGTCCACACCTTGTGGTGTGCTGGAGGAGCATCTGCATTTCCCAGCCATCCCTGTGCTCATATTTCAAAATCCTAGAATCTAGTAATTTCATGTGCCATGCATGTTGTAGAGCTATCATATGTATCCCGTCATTTATTTCTCACCGACCTGCTATCTGTGACCTTTACACTGTACTACTTGTGCACACACTTCACCCATAATCACACTATTGTTTTTTATGCATGGGTATACTATAGACTCTGACGCAGTGTTGATGAATACAAAAAAGAAAAGACAGAAGTCGCTCCAGTGTGATTCGAAGATAAGCACTAAGCGTCTCAGCGCTCTAAAGGGTGTAGTGCCAGCAGATGGAGACAGTAAACGTAGCTCTGCAGTTGATGATCTCAATTTCCACACACAACCATCCCAGGTGCTTGCTTTAACTTCGCGCTGTCAAATGTGGTTGCATGTTGCATACAGTGTCTAGCTTGTATTGCTTCCAATTTGGTTAAATTGCATCAGCTTACTTTACACATTATACCTTTGATAATGACATGCCTTCCTGTTTTTGATACATACTAGATATGTCTATTAACCATGTTCGTACATCAAACTAATGCTCTTTTGTATCCCTCATCAATCACTTATGACGAGATAGTCACCCTAGTGGGTTACTGTGAGATGCGCTACTCGTTTAAAGAGTGTAGTGTCATCCTCCCCACATGATTCTCAAGAAACAGCAAGGCTAAATGAAGATAGTCAACATAGCTCTCTAGTTTATGACCGCAATTCCCCCACACCACCATCGCAGGTGATTGCTCTTACTTGGCTGTGTGATATGTGGTTGCATGTTGCATATGGTGTCTACCTTGTAATGCTTCTAATTAGGGTAAATTGCATCTGCTTAGTTAACACATTATACCTGTGAATATGACACGCGTTCCTGTTTTTGGTACATGTTACGTCTTTCTATTAACCATTTTCTTAATCAAACTACTTTTCTTGTGTATCCCTCATCAATCACTTCTGACGAGACACCTTCAAGTTGACAGTGTAATATTGGTTGCATCTTGCATACCATTTCAAACATGTATTGCATCTAATTTGTTGAAGTGCCACTTATAATGAGACACATCTAACTTGGTAGAGTGATTTTGGTTGGATCTTTCATATGGTGTCTAGATTGCATTGCCTCCAATTTGTTGAAATGCCTTCTGCTTAGCGTTTTTCGTACACATTCCATCCTCCTACAACGTGGTTGCCATACATAAAAGTTGTGTTCGTTAGTAACATGCATCAACGAATTTGGAAGTGCGAATTTCATTCCTTTTTCTTGTGTGTTTACTTGGCAAGGCAAAATCTAAAAGGACGAAGGCACGAAATGATGGTGGTCCTCTGGAGCAACCGAAAAAGATGATCTCTGCAGATTCTCCTGCTACTCCTACTATAGTGCAAGTTCCAAATCTCATTTCCCCTACTCCACAACCCCAGGTGCTTGCTCTAACATGGCAGTGTGATATCTGGTTGCATGTTGCATATGGTACCTAGCTTGTATTGCTCCTAATTTGTTAAATTGCATCTCCTTATCTTACACATTATACATGTGAATATGACACACATTCTTGTTTTTGGTACATACTACATCTGCTTATCACACCATGTTCTTACATCAAACTATTGTTCTTGTGTATCCTGCATCTATCGCTTATGATGAGACAGTCATGCCCGTGGGTTAGTATGAGACACATGATTCTCAAGAAACAGCAAGACTAAATGAAGATATTGAACGTAGCTCTGTACTTGAAGACCGCACTTCCCCTACACCACCATCGCAGGTGCTTCCTCTAACTTCGCAGTGTGATATGTGGTTGCATGTTGCATACGGTGTCTAGCTTGTAATGCTTCTAATTAGGGTAAATTGCATCTGCTTAGTTTACACATTATACCTGTGAATATGAAATGCCTTCCTATTTTTGGTACACACTACATCTATGTGTTAACCATGTTCTTACCTGAAACTACCTCTCTTTTGTATCCTGCATCAATCACTTACGATGAGACACCTTTATTTGTTGCATATTATTTCTAGCCTGTTGCGATGTATTGCTTCTAATTTGGTCAAATACATTTGTTAGGCCACCATTTTAATTTGGCAGAGTGATATTGGTTTCATCTTTCATATGGTTTCTAGCTTGCATTGCTTCTAACTAGTTCAAACACCTTGTGCTTAGTTTACACTTTATACATCATACATGTCAATATGTCATGTCGTCCTGTTTTTCATACATATTCCATCCTCCTATCATGCGGCTGTCTTACATGTAAGTAGTGCTCGTCAGTATCATGCATCAATGAGTTCTGAAGAACAAATTTTATTCCTTTTTCTTGTGGGTTAGACTTGACATGGCAAAATCAAAAAAGAGGAAGGAAAAGAGTAAGGAAGGCGATGATGGTGGTCCTCTGCAGCAATGTAAATGGAGCATCTGTACGTATTCTCCTTGTACTGCTAGTGCATTACAAGTTCCAAGTCTCCGCTCCCCTACTCCACCATCCAAGGTGCTTGCTCTAACTTGGCAGTGTGGTATTTGGTTGCATGTTGCATATGGTGTCTAGCTTGTATTGCTCCTAATTAGTGTAAACTGCATCTGCTTAGCTTACACATGATACGTGTGAATATGATATGCTTTCCTGTTTTTGGTACATACTATGTCTGTCTATCACACCATGTTCTTACATGAAACTACCCTTCTTGTGTATCCTGCATCAGTCACATATGATGGGACACCTTTAAGTTGGTAGTGTGATATTGGTTTGCGTCTTGAATTTGATTTCTAGCATGTAGTGCTTCTAGTTTGATGAACGCAACCTATGACGAGACAATTTTAACTTGGCAGAGTGATATTGATTGCACCTTCCATATGGTGTCTAGCTTGCAGTGCTTCTAATTTGTTGAAGTGCCTTCTGCTTAGTTACCACATCATAGGTGTGAATATGTCAAGCCGTCCAGTTCGTACATATTCCATCCTCGTATCATGACTTTGCCTTTCATCAGAGTAGTGTTCGTCAGTATCATGCATGAATGAGTTTTGAAGAGGGAATTTTATTCCTTTTTCTTGTCGGTTTGACCTCACAATGCAAAATCAATAAAGCGGAAGGAAATTTATGACTCACGGGAAGATACCACAACACAACTCTAAAAATAAATAAGTCATCCAAGCATCATAATACAAGCCAGGGGCCTCGAGGGCTCGAATACAAGTCTCGATCATAGACAAGTCAGCGGAAGCAACAATATCTGAGTATAGATGTAAGTTAAACAAGTTTCCCTAAGATGGCTAGCACAAACTTGGATACATAATGAAAGAGGCGCATGCCTCCTGCCTGGATCCTCCTAAACTACTCCTGGTCGTCGACGACGGCCTGCACGTAGTAGTAGGCACCTTCGGTGTAGTAGGAGTCATCATCAGTGGCGTCTAGCTCCTAGGCTCCAACATCTGTCGCAACAACCGGGTATAGAAAGGGGAAAGAGAGGGAGCAAAGCAACCGTGAGTACTCATCCAAAGTACTCGCAAGCAAGGATCTACACCATTAGTATCAATGAAATGGGTAGTATCTGTGGACTGAACTCAAGAATGCCAGAATAAGAGGGGGATAGCTAGTCCTATCAAAGACTATGTTTCTGGCAGCCTCCATCTTGAAGCATATAGAAGAGAGTAGATGGTACATTCACCAAGTATCATCGTATAGCTTAATCCTACCCGACGATCCTCTCCTCGTCACCCCGTGAGAGAGCGATCGCCGGGGTGTATCTGGCACTTGAAAGGGTGTGTTTTATTAAGTATCCGGTTCTAGTTGTCATAAGGTCGAAGTGCAACTCTGGATCGTCCTTTTACCGAGGGACACGGCTATTCAAATAGATCAACTTCCCTGCAGGGGTGCACCACATTACCCAACACGCTCGATCCCTCTGGCCGGGCACACTTTCCTGGGTCATGTCCGGCCTCGGAAGATAAACACGTCGCAACCCTACCTAGGCTCAACAGAGAGGTCAGCATGCCGGTCTAAATCCTATGCGCGCACGGGTCTAGGCCCATTGCCCGTTGCACACTTGCACGTTGCGTACGCAGCCGATGAGCAGACCTAGCCTCCCTTATACAAGATCAAGCGTTCCAGTCCAACCCAGCGCGCGCCGCTCAGTCGCTGACGTCAAGAAGGCTTCGGCTGATACCACGACGTCGAGTGCCCATACCTATTCCCGCATAGTTGGTTAGTGCGTATAGGCTCGTAGCCAGACTCAAATCAAATACCAAGATCTCGTTAAGCGTGTTAATTGATGTAACCACGGACGCCGACCAGGGGTCAGGCCCACCTCTCACCTAGGTGGTCTCAACCTGCCATGTCGCTCGGCCACAAAGATCCACTCAGAGGGCCGTCGGGACAAATGTCCTTTCAGCCCCCAATCCGTGAATCACTCGTGGCTACTCTACAAGCCGACCCGACTTTAGTCACCACATGTATAATATATTATGTATATAAGTATATACCCGTGATCACCTCCCGAGTGATCACAACCCGATAGTATAACATGTCAGACGGACAAGAATGTAGGGCCACTGATGATAAACTAGCATCCTATACTAAGCATTTAGGATTGCAGGTAAAGGTAACAACAGTAGTAGCAAAGACAGGCTATGCAGCAGAATAGGATTAACCAAAAGCAGTAACATGCTGCACTACTCTAATGCAAGCAGTAGAGAGAAGGAATAGGCGATATCGGGTTGATTAAGGGGGGAGCGCTTGCTTGGAAGGTCTGCCGAGAAGGAGGGGGTCGTCAACACCGTAGTCGAACTGGGGGTCGTCGGTAGTCTCGGGGTCTACCGAAAAGAAGTAATGAAGGGGGAACACAATAAATAACAGAGCAATGAAAGTATCACAAAGCATAACATGGCAATATGCAGTGCTAGGGGTGACCTGACGCAGTACTAGGTGATACCAAAGAAGGGGGGAAACATCCAGGAAAGTATTCCCCGAGATTGGCTTTTTCGGACAGATGAAATGGAGGGGGAAGGTTGCAGGTTCGCTATACTAGGGACGTGTGGTGAATGAAAGGATTGCGTATTCAGTTTCGCCTCGTCTTTCAGAGCAATTTTCATGTTCAAAGTATTTTCATGTGAGCTACGGTTCAATTTATATTAATTCTCAAAGTTTTATTAATATTCTAGACTTATTATTAAATAAAAAATGGAGTTATTACATCAGCATGATGTCATCACGAGGTCAGCAGTCAACAGTGTAGTTGACTAGTCAACAAAGGGCAGTGGGACCCACTATAATAGACTAGTTTAATTAAGCAGGTTTAATTAGACCAATACGTTCATTAGGTTAATTAAACAAAGATACTTAAGTTAATTAATTAAGAAATTAATTAATTTTAATATTGTTTTGTTCTAATCTGTTTGGGTGTGGGCCCCGGTTGTCATCTGCCGAGGCCACACTGGGCGGGCTAACGGGCGCGTGAATAGGGGCACCGGTCCCGGGTGCGGCCATAGCCCGGCGCAGCAGAGCGCTAGAGGGCACGGTCGCAGGCGGCGAGGCCACGTCAGGGCAGGGCGAAGCGGGGCCGCTTGGACATGAGACGGAGTGGGAGCACGCTGGTGGGCGCCGACGAGCCGGGATCAGGGCGGCGGAGTGGCGAGCGGGCGGGAAACACATGGTCGCGACAGCGGTAGTGGTGGTTGCGAGCGAGCCGTGCAAGGGATGTGAGCCACGAGCGCGGGCGGTGCGGCGGGCGGCAGCCGCAGCAGGGCGGGGTTGGTGCGGCGCGTGCGCTAGGTGCGTGTTGGCCGCGGGCGCAGACGGTGAGCGTGTGGGGTACGGCCGGGGCGCGCAGGAGCCAAGAGGAGAGGGGGAAAAGGGCCGGCGATGCTCACTTGCGAGCAGGGAAGAGGGCGGCGTGGCTCGGGGTCGGCCGATGATGGAGAGTTGGGGACGGGGCAGTCCGGCGATGACGGGCGGCGGGCGGTGGTGCACCAGGCGTGGCGCGAGGATGTTACGTACCCCGATCTACTCTGATAATTTGGGAGGGAAGGAGACAGGAGATGGGGAATTAGCGAGATCTGGGAGGGAGTTGGTAAGAGGAAGGGGAAAGAGTCGTGGGAGATCAGCTCCTCACGGTCCAGAATTATTCAGGTAATAAATCATAGTTTTCTCCTCCCCCACGCCACCTACTATATAATTCTCACCATCACACACGCACACGACCCTCTTGCACGTCTCAGATTGGCTCCACCCTAGCCACTTTGCTCTGGCTCGCTGTCAATGGGCCGCCCTCTAGTATTGTTGCTGGGTCCATGCCATCAGGCGTGACATTCTCCCCTGCTTGGAGTCCGGCTTGACCCCAAGCCGGCGTGGTTGGAAAGCGAAGTTGCAGGTCTTCAGGATCCTCCCAGGTAGCCAGAGATGGCGGCCAGTCACGCCACTGGATCAAGAGACGTTCTACAGGAGCGCCCTTGACCATCACTTGCCGACTGTTGAGAGTGTAGAGAGGTACCTGCATTGCCTGCAACACTGCATTAGTTGGTGGTAGCGCTTCTTCCACTGGTGTGTCTACTCCGAGGGCCTTTTTCAACTGAGACACATGCACAACTGTATGGATTTTGCTTGTCACCGGCAGCTGCAACTTGTACGCGACCTTACCGACTCTTGCCTCGATCTTGTATGGCCCGTAGTAGCGGAAGGCCAACTTCTGGTAGGGGCGCTGAGCAACAGAGGTCTGAATGAACGGCTGCAACCGGAGAAAGACAAGGTCGCCCACCTGAAATTCTCTGTCTGTCTGATGCTTGTCTGCTTGGTGTTTCATCCGATCCTGCGCTTTCTTCAGTTGTTGTTGCAGCAGTTCACGCATTACTTCACGTTCCTTGAGCCATGCCATCAGGTCGGGTACAGAACACTCATCCACTTGAAGCACGCCAAACTCTCTGGGCAGGGTACCATAGATGACTTCATACGGAGTTCTTCCCAACGTGGAGTGGAAGGTGGTGTTATACCAGTATTCTGCCAAGAAAAGCCACTTGAACCAATTCCCGGGGCAAGCATGAACTGAACATCGGAGATAAGTCTCAAGGCACTGATTCACCCGTTCCATCTGGTCGTCCGTCTGGGGATGGTAAGAGGAGCTCATGCGCAATTCTGTCTTGGAAAGTCTAAACAGCTCTTGCCACAAGGCACTCGTGAAAATGCGACCGCGGTCCGAAATTAAGGCCGCTGGCAGGCCGTGGAGTCTGAAGATATTTTGCATGAACACTGTGGCTACCGTCAGAGCTGTGAACGGGTGTTTCATCGGTATGAAATGAGCGTATTTGGAGAACTTATCCACCACCACCAAAATAACATCATATCCTCCAGATTTCGGCAACCCCTCGATGAAGTCGAGCGAGACCACAGCCCAAGGTTTTTTTGGAACTGGCAATGGCTGGAGGAGCCCGGCCGGTGAGATCCTCTCCGTCTTCTCCCGCTGACAGACTTGACAGGTCCGAACAAATTGCAACACCATTTCCTTAAGGCCCTTCCAAGCAAATAGGCGACGGACCCTGTTATAAGTCGCATGGAATCCGGAGTGCCCCCCCGTCGCGCTATCGCGCAACGCCTTGATTAACGCATGCTGGGTGTCTTCATCTTGTCCGATCCAAATGCGCCCCTGAAAGCGTACAACCCCATCTTGTAAGGTATAGCCTTCCTCACTGTCAGGGGCGAGCGCCAGTTTGGCGATTCGCTGCTGTGATGCTGCATCTTCTTGGTAGCTCCTGAGGATTGCCTCCAGCCACATCGGGCGACAGACCGAAACTGCCGCGAGCTCTCCGCCTTGTTCATGTGCTCGCCTGGACAGAGCATCCGCTGCTCTATTTGCCGTGCCCGCCTTATACTGTATTTGGAACTGGAGACCCACCAATTTGGTAAAAGCGCGCTGCTGGATGGGGGTATTGAGTCGCTGATCTGTCAAATTGAGTAGACTCCGCTGATCCGTACGAATCACAAATTCAGAGTGTTGAAGATACGGACGCCAATGATCTACCGCAAGAAGCAGTGCTAAACACTCCTTTTCGTATGCCGACAGTCCCAAGTTCTTCGGTGCCAACGCCTTGCTGAGGTAAGCAACAGGGTGTGAATCTTGCATCAGTACCGCCCCGACACCGGTGGCACTTGCGTCGCTCTCAACAACAAATTGTTTCTTGAAGTTAGGCAACGCGAGCACTGGGGCTTCCATGAGAGCTTGCTTGAGCGACTGGAATGCTGCCTCGGTGGTGGGTGTCCAAACAAACAGCGTATTCTTTCTCAAAAGATCACTCAATGGTCTGGAAATGGTGCTGAAATTGCGCACGAACTTGCGATAGTATCCCGCCAACCCCAAAAAACCCCGCAGTTGTTTCACCGTCTGAGGTTGCTTCCAAGTTTTGATCGTCTGGATGTGTTCATCCAGCATGGCCACACCTTTGTCACTGATGCGATGGCCCAAGTAACTGATGTGTCGTTGTGCAAATGAGCACTTCGATTGCTTTGCATGCAACTGATTGTCCTGAAGTAGCTGGAGTACCTGCTCCAACACACTGAGATGGCTGGGATACGAGCTCGAGTGCACCAAGATATCATCCATGAAGACGAGAACTCCGTGCCGAAGGAGAGGCGCGAACACGGTGTTCATCCCCCCTTGGAATGTTGGTGGACCTCCTGTTACTCCGTACGGCAAAACCCGGAACTGGAAGTGCCCTTGGTGGGTTTTAAAGGCTGTTTTCTCCTCGTCCTCTTCCACCAACCGTATCTGATGGTACCCGGCCTTTAGATCAAGTTTTGAAAACCAAGTGGAACCACTCAATTCGTCTAGCAACTCCTCAATGATAGGCAGGGGATATGTGTTCTTGATTGTAATGGCATTCAAGTGGCGGAAATCAACGCAAAACCGCCAAGTCTGGTCTTTCTTCTTGACGAGTAAGACCGGTGATGAGAATGGGCTAATACTGGGCACAATGAGCCCTGCTCGCAACATTTCTTTCACTTGCTGCTCAATTTCAGATTTTTGCTCCGGAGGGTAACGGGAAGGTCTAATGTTCACTGGCTTGGCTCCTGGAATCAAGGGAATTTTATGGTCCCAAGGTCTGTGTGGGGGCAACCCCTGCGGTTCTTCAAACACCAAGTGAAAACGACTCAGCAACTCCTCAACCTCCACTAGAACTCCAGTCTGTTCTGTTTGGTCACCTTCCCTGTCCTCCAAGACACTCAGGACTACCACACGGGCCACAGAGTTGTTCTGTTCCAACATTTGCAACTGGTCAAAGGAGATTGGATCCACTTTGGATGTAACACTCTGAACTCCAGTGAGTAAGATAGCCTGCCCTTGATGCTGAAACTGCAATCGCTTAGCTGCCCAATCAATCCACATAGGACCGCATTGCTCCAACCAATCCATCCCAACCACCATATCATAACAACCAAGTGGAAGCACTCGCAATTCAGATAAGAATGTGTGTCCTTGGCTCTGCCAAGCACAAGCTGGAATGACCCCTGAGCATATCAATACCCCACCATCAGCAATCTTGACCGAAGTTGGAGGTACTTGTTGCACTTGATCAGTTAGTCTGCCTGCAATGGCTTCACTGACGAAACTATGTGAACTCCCTGAATCCACCAGGATAAGCACTTCCACATCTGCTACTTTGCCAATCAAGCGCACCGTGCGCGGTGTTGTTTGTCCCGTGGTGGCCAGCTTGGAGATCAACATCAGCACTTCCTCGTCAGCGCCATCTTGCTGCAACGGTTGCTCATATTGTTCTGCTTGAAGAAGTTCCAGCAATTCTTCAACCACATGGAGTTGAACAGTAGCGGCGCACTAATGGCCCGCCCCCCAGCGCTCACCACAGGTGAAACACAGGCCGCGGGCACGTCGATAGTTACGCAAGGCCGCGACGCGATCATCAGCCCGCGCGCCCCGGTCTGGTGCCCTGGTTGCATCCAGTCGCGCCGATCCTCCGCCGCAGCCGGCGGTCCAGGCAGCACTTGTCGCGGTGGGGGCACGCCTTGTGCCAGAAGAGGCCGAGGGGGCGCCCGTTGGTATGCCCCGTCCTGACGCCGGTGCTCTCGCCGCAGAAGCGCTTCCAACAATTCCTCCTGCATCGAAGCCAAGGAAAACGCAGAGTCCAATGTTTTTGGTTGATGGAGCATCACACCAGCACGAATTTCATGCTTCAACCCTTCTAGGAATTGTGTGGTAAAGTAAACTGGATCAAACCCTGAGTTATGTGCTAAAATCTGATGCATCAACTCCTCAAACCTAGACATGTATTCATAGACAGTGCTCGTCTGTCGCAAGGTATGAAACTGACGGATGTGAGCCTGGTACTGCTCACGCCCGAATTTGTCACACAGGCTTGTGCATAACTGATCCCATGTGAGGGTGGTGTTTTGAGACTCCAACATTTGCAGCCACCGTGCAGCATTACCCGTGAAATGCAACGTAGCTAACCGAACCCATAACTCTCGTGGAACATCATAAACATCAAAGTACTTCTGACATCTCATCTTCCAAAATTGTGGGTTGTCCCCATCGAACAGTGGAAAATCCACCTTCGGTAAAGCCCAGTGAGCAAAATGATGTGGCCTCGACTCACCCCCGTGATCATATCCCCCCCAATCGACACTACGACGCGGTGGAACTGCAGAAGTAGATGGGGCACGCACCGTTGACCGGAGGCGGCGCCAGGGTGGTGACCACCCCACGTGCCAGACCCCCGGAATCGTAGAGCTCGCCGTGGCCACTTGGCCCGTGGTGCCCCAGGGCGTCTCTGGACGTCGCCGGCGCCTTGTACCCCACCGCGCCCTCCTCGCTGGAACCCGGATCTGGATCCGCGGGCGCCGCCAGTGCCGGGTGCAGAGCGATGCGGTCGACTTGGCTACGCAGCTCATCCACCTGCTGCTGGATGTGCGTGACGGCGGGACGCCAGAGCTCCAGAGAGGTCTGGATCGCCTCCAACCTCGCCTCGTTGGCGACTTGCCCATCGCTGATGGCCTTTGCTAGCGCTGCAAGCTGCTCTTCCATCGCCGCCGCCTGCTTCACCTGCTTGGTCTGGTACCGCGGTTTTGGGTAGGCAGTCTCCAGGTCGCTGACCTCTGATACCAGATTGTTACGTACCCCAATCTACTCTGATAATTTGGGAGGGAAGGAGACAGGAGATGGGGAATCAACGAGATCTGGGAGGGAGTTGGTAAGAGGAAGGGGAAAGAGTCGTGGGAGATCAGCTCCTCACGGTCCAGAATTATTCAGGTAATACATCATAGTTTTCTCCTCCCCCACGCCACCTACTATATAATTCTCACCATCACACACGCACACGACCCTCTTGCACGTCTCAGATTGGCTCCACCCTAGCCACTTTGCTCTGGCTCGTTGTCAATGGGCCGCCCTCTAGTATTGTTGCTGGGTCCATGCCATCAGGCGTGACAGAGGACGGTGAAGAAGATGCGGGGCGGAGGCGGCAGCCCTCTGGCGCGGGCGTGCTCGCCGGGGCCACGGGGAGCAGCAGCGGACCCGGTCAGGATGGCGGGGCACCAACGGGGAAGGGCATCGGTGCTGCAGTGGTGGTGGAGGCGAGCGCAGCGCCCCGATCCAGATCGGGTTGGGGAAGGAGATGCATGAGGGAGCGAGAGAGGAGTGAGGGAACGTGGGGGGGTAGCGATGCTAGGGTTCCAGGGGCGTGGGGTTAAGGGAGTGAGGGGGGCGGCTGGGCCGGCCTGGTCGGCTGAGCCGACGGGGCCAAGAGGCCCAGTGGGGAAGTGGACCTTTTGTCCTTTTTTTTGTTAGTTTTGATTTTTCTTTTCCGCTTTTCTTTTATTTCTTTACTGTTTTCATTTAAAGTTTCTTTTATTTTAGTTTTATAAAATACCAAGTTAGCACCTAAATTAGTATTACTAATTAGGCCACTGGCACAATTATTTTGGCACACTACTAAGTTAGTTATATTATTATAACTTTATAAAAGGCATTAAATTAATTTTTTGTCCTCTGTTTTGGTTATTTTAGTGAATTTAAATATTATAAGAAATGTTGGTTTCTCCACCATTATTACTCATGAATTATTTGTCACATTTAGAACATTTTAGTTTTAATGTTTGAAATCTTTTATTGTTTAACTTTATTTTAAATTTGAATTCGAAGGGGTTTTGAGTCATCGTGCAATTATCAACGGTAACCGAGGTGACGCGGTATCATTAGCAGAGGGTTATTGTAGCTTAATTATCCGGGCGTCACATGCTGCTATTAACTATCTTATGGAAAAGAAATATGCTAAACCTAGACTTCTTAGATGGGTTCTCTTGCTCCAAGAATTTGATTTGCATATTATTGATAGAAACGGAGCTGAGAACCCCGTTGCAGACAACTTGTCTAGGTTAGAAAATGTTCTTGATGGCCCACTATCCATTGATGATAGCTTTCCTGATGAACAATTAGGTGTCATAAATCCTTCTCATAATACTCCATGGTATGATGATTATGCTAATTACATTGTTGCTAAATTTATACCACCTAGTTTCACATACCAGCAAAAGAAAAAGTTTTTCTATGATTTAAGACATTACTTCTGGGATGACCCACACCTTTATAAAGAAGGAGTAGATGGTGTAATTAGACGTTGTGTACCTAAGCATGAACATGAACATATCCTATGCAAGTTCCACTCTGAGTCTTACGGAGGACACCACGCTGGAGATAGAACTGCACATAAGGTATTGCAATTTGGTTTTTATTGGCCTACTCTCTTCAAGGTTGCTCTTAAGTTTGCCTTGTCTTGTGATGAATGCCAGAGAATTGGTAATATTAGTAGACGTCAGAAAAATCCTATGAAGTATTCACTTGTTATTGAACCATTTGATGTTTTGGGCTTTGATTATATGGGACCTTTTCCTTCCTCTAATTGGTATACACATATTTTAGTTGCTATTGATTATGTTACTCAGTGGGTAGAAGCTATTCCCACTAGTAGTGCTGATCATAACACTTCTATTGAAATGCTTAAAGAAGTTATTTTTCCGATGTTTGGAGTCCCTAGATATTTAATGACTGATGGTGGTTCACATTTTATTCATGGTGCTTTCCATAAAATGCTTGCTAAATATGATGTCAACCGTAGAATTGCATCTCCATATCATCCTCAGTCTAGTCGTCAAGTAGAATTGAGCAATAGAGAGATTAAATTAATTTTGCAAAAGATTGTTAATAGATCTAGAAAGAATTGATCTAAGAAACTTGATGATGCATATGGGCTTATAGAACTACCTATAAGAATCCTATGGGTATGTCTCCGTATAAAATGGTTTATGGAAAATCATGTCACTTACCTCTTGAACAAGAGCATAAGGCAAATTGGGATATTAAAGAGCTCAATTATGATTTCAAACTTGCCGGCGAGAAGAGGTTATTTGACACTAGCTCACTTGATGAATGGGGAACCCAAGCCTATGAGAATGCCAAGTTGTTTAAAGAAAAAGTTAAAAGATGGCATGAAAAAATGATACAAAAGCGTGAGTTTAATGTAGCTGATCATGTTTTGCTATACAACTCTCGTTTAAGATTTTTTGCAGGAAAGCTTCTCTCTAAATGGGAAGTTCCTTACATTATCAAGGAGGTCTATCATTCCGGAGCCATAAAAATCAACAACGCCGAAGGCACAAATCTGAAGGTGGTAAAGGGTCAAAGAATCAAACATTATATCTCATGTACTCCCATAAATGTTGAGACCAGTATAATTAATACAGTAACACCGGAGGAGTACATAAGGGACACTTCCTAGAACATTTCAGACTTTGAAAAGGAATAGGTATGTGGTACGGTAAGTAAACCGACTCCAAAACGTTTCCAATAGCAATTTTTCTCCATTTTGGATTATTTAAAGAATTAGGAAAATTAAAAGTAGTCCAAAAGAGACACGAGTCCACCACAAGTGTGGAGGGTGCACCCCCGTCCATGTGGGCACCTCGTGTGCCCTCCAGACTATGTTTTCTTGCACGATACTTATTTTGGTCAGTAAAAATTCATTATATAATCTCTCGAAGGTTTTGACCATCGTACTAATGCGGCTTGAAGCTACGTCGATATTTCCCCAAAGAGGAAGGGATGATGCAGCACATCGGCGGTAGGTATTTCCCTCAGTGATGAAACCAAGGTTATCGAACCATTAGGAGAACCAAGCAACACTACGTAAACATCACCTGCACACAAATAACAAATGCTTGCATCCAAATGTGTAAAAGGGGTTGTCAATCCCTTTCAGGTAGCGGCGCCAGATATTGGAAAACGAAGTGATAAAAATACAATAGATTGGATCGCGGGGACGCGAGATAAAATAAATGAGACTAAATTGCAGCAATGTATTTTTGTATTTTTGATTTAATAGATCTGAAAATAAAAGCAAAGGAAAATAGGTCGCAAAGGCAAATAATATGAGAAAGAGACCCGGGGGCCGTAGGTTTCACTAGTGGCTTCTCTCGAGAAAAATAGCAAATGGTGGGTGAACAACTTACTGTTGGGCAATTGATACAACTTCAAATAATCATGACGATATCCAGGCAATGACCATTATATAGGCATCATGTCCAAGATTAGTAGACCGACTACTGCCTGCATCTACTACTATTACTCCACACATCGACTGCTATCCAGCATGCATCTAGTGTATTAAGTTCATGGAGAAACGGAGTAATGCAATAAGAACGATGACATGATGTAGACACGATCTATTTATGTAGAAATAGACCCCATCATTTTATCCTTAGTAGCAATGATACATACGTGCTGGTTCCCCTTTTTTCACTGGGATCAAGCACCATAAGATCGAACCCACTACAAAGCACCTCTTCCCATTGCAAGATAAATAGATCAAGTTGGCCAAACAAAACCCAAATATCAGAGAAGAAATACGAGGCTATAAGCAATCATGCATATAAGAGATCAAATAAACTCAAATAACTTTCATGGATAAAAGGATATATCTGATTATAGACTCAAAGTTCATCTGATCCCAACAAACACACCGTGAAAAGAGTTACATCGTATGGATCTCCAAGAGACCATTGTATTGAGAATCAAACGAGAGTGAGGAAGCCATCTAACTACTAACTACGAACCCTAAGGTCTACAAAGAACTACTCACGCATCATCGGAGAGGCACCAATGGAAGTGGTGAACCCCTCCGTGATGGTGTCTAGATTGGATATGCTGGTTCTGGACTCTGCGGCGGTTGGAATTGATTTTCGTCGACTCCCCTAGGGTTTCTGGAATATTGGGGTATTTATAGAGAAAAGAGTCGGTTCAGGGGGCACCCGAGGTGGGCACAACCCACCTAGGCCCAGGTGGGTTGTTCTCCCCTCGGAGCACCCCCCAGGTGCTTCTCAAGCCCACTGGACGTCTTATGGTCCAGAAAAATCCATAGAAAGTTTCGCTGCGTTTGGACTCCGTTTGGTATTGATTTCCTACGATGTACAAAACATGCAGAAAACGACAACTGTCACTTGGCACTATGTCAATAGGTTAGTACCAAAAATGATATAAAATGAACATAAAATGATTATAAAACATCCAAGAATTCTAATATAACAGCATGGAACAATAAAAAATTATAGATACGTTGGAGACGTATCACCATCCCCAATCTTAATTCCTGCTCGTCCTCGAGTAGGTAAATGATAAAAACAGAACTTTTGATGTGGAATGCTGCCTAACATGTCATCTCATATTCTTTTCTTTGTATTATGGACATTTTGACTTTTATATAGTTCAAAGCAGTAGTCTAGTTTTGACATGACAACTTAAATACTCAAGCATATCAACAAGCAACCATGTCTTTCAAAGTATCAACGCTAAAATAATTTATCCCTAGCCCATCATGCTCAATCATTGATCCATTCATGAAACACACTCGCATATTAGCTACACCTAATGCTCAAGTATGATCATAGTGCCCCCTAGTTGGTGCTTTATAAAAGAAGATGGATACTCGAATAAAAATAAAAATTGCATAAAGTAAAAGAAAGGCTCTTCATAGAGGGAAATAGGGATTTGTAGAGGTGCCAGAGCTCAAAGCGAAAATTGAGAGATAAAAACATTTTGAGAGGCATACTTTTCCCACAAAAAAAATGACTTAGAGTTCCCAACACTTTCCATGCTAGATATATCATAGGCGGTTCCCAGACAGAAATTAAAGTTTATTCCTTTTCCACCATACTTTCACTTTCCATGGCTAACCGTATCCACAGGTGCCTTCCATACCAACACTTTCCAAGGAATTTATTATTTGACAACATAAAGTAAATTCATTTTTCATTTTGGAACTGGGTATCCCTAATAGCTTTGCCTTACTCTCGTGCAATGACAAGTGAATAAACACTCATCATGAGAATGACACATTTAGCATGGAAAATATTAGCCACCCCTCACCACCTCGCAAGCGGTACGAGTACACAAAATAGAAATTTATTTTGAATATTAGAGATGGCACATACAAATTTTCTTAGGACGGCAAAAGAATAACGCATATAGGTAGGTATAGACTCATGTGGCAAAACTGGTTTAAAGGATTGTGGATGCACAAGTAGTGATCATATTTAGTGCAAAATGAAGGCTAGCAAAAGATTGAGAAGCGACAAACCAAGAAACGAATAATCTCATAAGCGAGCATTAAGCATAATTAAATAATGCACCACAAGTAGGATATAATTTCATTGCATAACTATTGACTTTCGTGCTTGCATAGGGAATCACAAACCTTAACACCAATAGTCTTACTAAAGCATAACTACTCATCAACATGACTGACATATCACATCATCATATCTCAAAACTATTACTAAGAATCAAGTTTATTTGTCCAATAATCTTCATGAAAGTTTTTGTTATATCCTTCTTGGATATCTATCACTTTGGGACTAATTTTCATATGTTGCTTTTGATAAGCTCAAACAAATAGAAGCATGAAATTTCTTTCTCTCAAATTAATTTAAGTGAAGCAAGAGAAAATTTCTTGAGAATTTTACTAACTCTCAAATAAATATAAGTGAAGCAAGAGAAAATTTCTCCAAAAATACTAAATCACACCATACTCAAAAATATATAAGTGAAGCACTAGAGCAAATCCATAGCTCGTAAAAATTTAAGTGAAGCATAGAGAGCAATTCTAACAAGTCATGGCATAATTTTAGCTCTGTCAAATAGGTGTGTCCAGCAAGGAATCAAGACTAAAAACACAAAACAAAACAAGCAAAGACTCATATCCTACAAGATGCTCCAAGCAAAACACATAGTATGTGACGAATAAAAATATAGCTTCGAGTAAAATACCGATGGTCGTTAGCAGAAAGAGGGGATGCCACTCGGGGCATCCCCAAGCTTAGTTGCTTGCTTCTCTTTGGAAATAATTTGGGGTGCCATGGGCATCCCCAAGCTTAGGCTCTTCTTACTCCTTATTCCTTCATCCATCGTAAGATAACCCAAAACTTGAAAACTTCAATCACACAAAACTCAACAAAACCTTCGTGAGATCCGTTAGTATAAGAAATCAAATCACTACTATAAGTACTATAGTAAACCAATTCATATTTTATTCTTACATTATATATACTATATTCCAACTTTTCTATGTCAAATACACATGAAAGAAAACCATAGAATTATCAAAACAAGCACACAATGCAAGGAAAATAGAATCTGTTAAAAACAGAACAGTCTATAGTAATCTGGAAATTTCGAATACTTCTGAAACTCAAAAATCATGAGAAATTAGTAAAACCTGAGTAATTTGTATATTAATCTTAGGCAAAAAGAATTGGTATTTTATCACTCTCTAGTTAAAAACGAGAATTGTTTTCGTGAGCGCAAAAGTTTGTATTTTTTAGTAAGATCAAACAACTATCACCTAAGAAGATCCTAAAGGCTTTACTTGGCACAAACAATAACTAAAACTCAAAAAACACAATCATAACAATAGCATAATTGTGCTAACACTCAAGAACAGAAAGAAAAAAGCAGAAATAAATTTTATTCATTGGGTTGACTCCCAACAAGCGCTATCGTTTTACCCCCTTAGCTAGGCATAAAGCAAGGATCTAAGTTTTGTCATCTTTGTATCGAGATACATAAGATGATCTCATGATTGATACATATGGTGGCATAGTTCTTGTTCTAGGTATGTGTTCCATACCCTTCCTTAGTGGAAATTGGAACTTAATATTGCCTTCTTTCATATCAATCACGACACCGGTAGTGCATAAAAACAGTCTACCAAGAATAATTGGACAAGACGGATTGCAATCAATATCAAGAACAATAAAATCTATGGGCACATAATTCCTATTTGAAAGAATAAGAACACAATTAACTCTTCCCATAGGCTTTTTAATAGTAGAATCCACCAAGTGTAAACTCAAAGAACATTCTTCAATATCGGTAAGACCAAGCACATTACATAAAGATTTCGGAATTGTAGAAACACTAGCACCCAAGTCACACAAAGAAAAACACTCATAATTTTAATCTTGACTTTGATAGTAGGTTCCCATTCATCATGCAATTTTCCAGGAATTGAAACTTCTAATTCCAACTTTTCTTCTAAATCTTTCATCATAGCATCAACAATATGTTTAGTAAAAGCTTTATTTTGTTCATAAGCATGGGGTGAATTTATCATGGATTGCAACAAAGAAATATAATCAATCAAAGAGCAACTATCATAATTAAAGTCTTTGTAATACAAAAGAGTGGGCACATCACTAGTTAAAGTTTTGACCTCTTCAAAGCCACTTTCATCAATTTTCTCAACAAGATTTTCACCCTCCGAATTATCGGGATGCCTTCTAACTAAAGTTGACTCTTCTCCAGTCGCTTTTTCATCAATGTTAACTTTACTAAACAAGGAATCAATAGAAGAAACACCAATCATTTTAAGATCTTCATCACTTTTATGAAAGCAATCACTAGAAAATGCTTTTTCTAAGAATTCTATTTTAGCTCTAAGCATAGCGGTTCTTTTCTTACTTTCATCCATAGAAACATAAAGAGCTTTAATTGATTCCTCAACCTTAGGCATTAAGATTTTCATCTTGAGATTTTCTACATCATGAGAAATTCTATCAACACTTCTAGACAAATCATCAATCTTATTCATTTTTTCTTCTATGGTAGTGTTGAAAACTTTTTGCGTGTTGATAAATTCTTTAATATTATTCTCAAGATAAGAGGTGTTCCTATTATTATTATAAGAAGGATTTCCATAGAAATTACCATAATTATTAGAGGTATTACTGGGAAAAGGCCCAAGATTAAAATTACCTCTATAAGCATTGTTGTTGAAATTATTTCTAGAAATAAAATTCACATCTACGGCATCACTATTTTGCTCAATCAAAGTAGACAAAGCACTACTGCAGGATGCTGCTAACGCGACACTACGATCAGAGACCCTTTGACGAAACTGTGTGCGATGCCATAATCGCAAATGGTGGTGTAAAAAACCAGTCAAAAAAGGTGCAAAACGTTTGCGGTGGAGGATGCATCAAACACAGTTCAGATTTTAGTTGCGTGTGTGATTCAGGGCATACGGTTCAGTTCAATTAACCATTTTTGATGAGGAGGAACAAACGAAATGGGCAGCCAGATGAAGGTGTGTGCGATGTACAGCATACAGTTCACTCGGATGAACTTTTTGTGATTAGGCAACACAAGAGAAACGGGCAGCCAGATGAAGGTGTGTGCGATATACAGCATACGGTTCACTCGGATGAACTGTTTGTGATTAGGCAACACAAAAGAAATGATTAGCCAGATCAAGGTGTGTGTGATTGAGGGCATACGCTTCAGAAGGATTAACTCTTTGCGATTAGGCAACAGAACAGAAACCGGTCAGCCAGATCAAAGTGTCTGCGATTGATGGCATACACTTTACATGGATGAACTGTTTGCAATTAGCCACAACAACTGAAACAGTTAGATAGATCAACGTGTGTGCGCTAGACGGGCACACACATCTATTATATATAAAAAGTATTTGACGGGTTAACCAATAAAAAGAGAAATAAGCTATAAATTACCACAATAATTATAATGGCTCCGGTTTGTAAGAAGATTGTACCAAAACTTGACCCAAATTGGACTAGTTTTTTACCACAACATGTTGGTGCTATGACATAACACCATGCCAAGTTTCATGATTTTGAGGCGAGTTTTGGATTTATAGTAATTTTAAAACCAGGTTTCTCAATGTTTATTGTCGAGTCGGCACCGCCCTGGTATGCTTTTTCCTTATTGGTCCCAAATGATAAATCCAAATATGTGACTACCATGCAACTTTTCTTATTAAGAATTACAACCCCTAGTGTGCAAGCTGAAAATAAGTTTGTGAGTGCTGGTGGGCACTAAAAACTTGTGGTTCTGTAATTAACAAAGATCTCAAGGATCCCGCGAGAGTGATGTTCTTTACCTATGTTGTGAATGCTTATAATATTTATGTCTTGATTAAAGAAATGGCAAGCCACTGGCCCAGTATGAAAGAAAATATGGGTCAAAGCTGAGTTGAAA
Organism: Aegilops umbellulata; assembly: GCA_032464435.1. Classification (NCBI taxonomy): domain Eukaryota; kingdom Viridiplantae; phylum Streptophyta; class Magnoliopsida; order Poales; family Poaceae; genus Aegilops; species Aegilops umbellulata. The sequence continues at coordinate 211,403,297 of CP136056.1, read as the reverse complement.
AGGGCAACAATATCTAACTCCATCTAACAAACAATACAAAAGCACGAAGATTTATTGCTCACCGGGTTTAGACAAAATCCAGATTGAACAGGACAATGACATCTAACTCAACCAAATTTTTTGGCAGTCACAATCAAATGGATCGGTCTGATCCATAAAATCAAGATGAACGGCCGGGAATTCTATTGTTCCATGATGACAAGTTGTTGTAAATAGAAGCTGAGCATGATCAGAAGCCCTTAGGTCCACATGAAACTTATTTTTATGTTGTTCAACACCTGCAGCCATAAGAAATTTCTTGTTGAAAAACTTAATCCTCACGGACAATAGTGCCCTCGCATTCAACATGAAGAATGTGACAAAGCGAGTGTTTGCATTGTTGGATGCATATCCTTCCAGTGTTACTGTCTTCAAACGAATGTCGTGAGATATGAGAAAATCCCGGTGCTTCTTGAACCATCGATTACCTTGTTTCCATGTGTTAGGCCTAAATAGAGATGAAGATTGAAAACAGTTAATGTCTAAAAAAGATTATGTTGAAAGAGTGATAGCTAAACGATTAATTATAATACATTATATATGGGCTTTCAATGTGCGTGAGATCATCACCTTCATATACATATTCTCCAGACATGGAAAGCATTGCATCAAGGCAATAATGATGCTGAGATCAAAACACCACATAGTGATATATAAGGTCTTGACAAAATCCACTACCACTGGTAGGATGGACAAGCGCTTCATTGAGCATAGAACATAATATTAGCACTGAAAGTGTACTCCAAGATGATACTTAACTTATGCGCACAAATGAAAAATAAAAATTACAAAAGTGTATGTGAATAATATACAATACCTCAATAGGTGTGGAGGCAAACACCATCTCAGACCATTCAAAAGGATCACTAATTGCACCCAAGGTCTCCAGTTTAGGCACAGAGGCCACAGTTATTTGTGAAGGTTTATAACAACAATTAAGGATCAACCTTTGAAGTGAAGGGGCGTCTCCGATGATGAGCTCTTGTCCTTCAAAATGAATTCCTATTCCAAAAACAAGCACCAAATGCTGCAGTGCAGGGTAGCTAGAGTGGGTGATGCTGTGAAGTGAGGCCACCAACAGATCAACCAACACAAGCGTAAGTTTTTTCAGCATAGGCAGTTGAAGCATTTGTACCAGATAGTCTGCTAGATGGCACCGGGTCAAGGTGGTGGTGTGGAGAGAGGAGGAAAACCATGAGATGGGCATCGGTGGTGAGGGCACAGATGCAGCTCTTGGTGGAAACCTATCGCTGTAATGGTAGAACTCAAGCTGCTGGAGTTTATCGAATTGATGGGATGTCAGGCAGGCAGCCACCATGCAGGGTATGTCTAGAAGGTAGCATGCCGGGATGCAAATGCGTTGAACGGAGCCCCCTGGGAGGAGATGATGGCTCCGGGGAGTTCAGAATCATCATCGACAGATAGCTGACGATAGTCGAAATTAAGAGGCGCGGTGCTCCACAGAGTGCGCCACCGAGATGCGAGGACTTGTGTGAGGCAGCCATCCTTGGTGGGGAGAAGGGAGATGATCTCCCCAAGGATTCTGTCCGGGAGATCGCTGATGCGGTCCGCCGGAGATTCTGCTGGTTCCTTAGGTCTAGGGGGGCGCTTTTGGCCGCACGGCCGGGTCGAAGATCTACATCCGGCGGTGGCGCTAGTCGGAGCCTCATCTGTGTTCAAAACAATCTGAAAGAAAAAATGGCATAACATGTAGGACATTCGAAATCAATTCCGAAGATCAGGAAGAAAAAAGGCACAAACATATATGTAGGTGACTAACCGGTTTTCCGTTGGAGTCGCAGTTGTTGCCAGAGTTGTTGTTGACCTCCGGCTCCAGCTGGGGGGGGGGGCACGACGGCACCGACGAATTCAAGGTCGTGCTGCTGCCCGCACGGGACCTCGTTGGCGGCAACGGAAACCTCTGTGGCCAGCTTGACGCGTTGTGTGGGTGCATCAGCAGCCCCGGCGTCACCACTCCCTCCGATGGTGTGCTTCGGCGGCATCGTCATACACTCCGGAGTCCAGACGTTGGTGACCACTGTGGACCGGGGGTGCGGACGCCTATTATGGCCGGTAGCTCGGGCGCGCGATTAATACGGACCAGTGGGAGCGAGGCGGGTTGCGGTCAAAAGTTATCTCGCCTCCCGGTGAGCCTGCGCGGTGGACGTCTGCCGTTCCTACCATCATTTCACACAGCTACTCGCACGCCTCCCTGTCAATACACACACCTGCACGCACGCCTCTCGGTATGCCTGCATGGCGGACTGCTCGCACGTGTCCTGTCAACTCGCGCCTGCTCACACGACACATGGGGCGTGTGGAAGCACGTATATTTTTTGTTTTATTTTCTGCCGCTTTACTGCTTCACTGAACCATTTGCGTTGAAGAGATGCACAAATCCTGCGTTGAACATCTCGCACGCTTCCCGGTGAACCTACGCACCAGACAAGTTTTGGATTTACTATAATTTAAAAACCAGGCATCTAAATGTTTTGCCGGCAATCAACAGTGCCCTGGTATTTGAAATTCACTCTCATTTCTTGCATGGGATCTAAGCATGCACATAAGGACACATATTTGATTTTCAACCAATTTATAGTCATTGGAGCATGCACACGTAGTTCAAATTTTAATTATGCACATAAATGCATTGAAAACTCAGTTAATGCATAAAAATGTCCAAACGAACCCTGAAAAATCACAAAAATTGACACAACACTCCTGTTGTTCTATGTTGACACGAGAAAAAAATCCGAAAGCAATAAAAGGCAATGGATATTGTTTCGTCCCCAAAGGTGGGACGTTCCCTACCGAAAACCATCATGCTTGTTGTGAGAAGCTCCGGTTTGTGAGAAGCATATACCCAAACCTGCCCCCAAATGGGACAAAATTTGTACCACGGCATGTTGATGCCGCTCCAGGATAGCATGCCAAGTTTCATGAATTTCAAACGAGTTTTGGATTTACTAGAATTTAAAAACCAGGCATCTCAATGTTTTGCCGGCAATCAACGGTGCCCTGGTGTTTGAAATTCATTCCCATTTCTTGCATGGGACCTAAGCATGCACCCAAGGACACAGATTTGATTCTTCAACCAATTTATATGCACTGGAGCATGTGCATGTAGTTCAGATTTGAATTATGCACATAAATGCATTGAATACTTAGTTAATGCATAAAAATGTCCAAACGAACCCCAAAAAATCACAAAAATTCACACAACACTCCTGTTGTTCTCTGTTGGCACGAGAAAAAAACTTGAAAGCAATAAGAGGCAATGGATATCATTTCGTCCCCAAAGGTGGGACGTTCCGTACCGAAAACCATCATGCTTGTTGTGAGATGCTCTGGTTTGTGAGAAGCATATACCCAAACCTGCCCCAAATGGGACAAAATTTGTACCATGACATGTTGATGCCACTCCATGATAGAAGGCCAAGTTTCATGAATTTCAGACAAGTTTTGGATTTAATTGAATTTAAAAACCAGGCATCTCATTGTTTTGCCGGCAATCAACGGTGCCATGGTGTTTGAAATTCATTCCCACTTCTTGCATGGGACCTAAGCATGCACCCAAGGACACATATTTGTTTTTTCAACCAATTTATATGCACTAGAGCATGCAGATGTAGTTCAAATTTAAATTATGCACATAAATGCATTGAAAACTCGGTTAATGCATAAAAATGTCCAAACAAACCCCGAAAAATCACAAAAATTCACACAACACTCCTGTTGTTCTATGTTAACATGAGAAACAAAACTTAAAAGCAATAAGAGGCAATGGATATCGTTTCGTCCCCAAAGGTGGGACGTTCCCTACCGAAAACCATCATGATTGTTGTGAGAAGCTCCATTTTGTGAGAAGCATATACCCAAACCTACCTCAAATGGGACAAAATTTGTACCACGGCATGTTGATGCCGCTCCATGATAGCATGCCAAGTTTCTTGAATTTCAGACGAGTTTTGGATTTAATAGAATTTAAAAACCAGGCATCTCAATGTTTTGCCGGTAATCAACGGTGCCCTGGTGTTTGACATTCACTCCCATTTCTTGCATGGGACCTAAGCATGCACCCAAGGACAAAGATTTGATTTTTCAACCAATTTATATGCACTGGAGCATGTGCATGTAGTTCAAATTTGAACTATGCACATAAATGCATTGAAAACTCACGCAATGCATAAAAATGTCCAAACGAACCCTGAATAATTCCAATTCTTTTATGATCACTGTAGATAAAGGGTCTAGCAATTCAAACACCGTCCATGGCCGTTGTGGCCCCATTATGTAATTCAAATCAAGACAAAAAATCAAGCACATCCCACACAGTTTATTATAACAAACCGTGTGAGATGCAGCACAAAATATCTTCAGAACGTGTCTGAATAAGGGACCGTGTCTGATGACACTTTGTGCGCCAGTTTTTTGTCTGGAGCAATTCTAAAATTTCGGCTTCCGCGGAAATATCTACCTCCCCGCCCCCTCCCCCTTACCAAAAGCCACATTTCCCCCCTTCCCGCCTTCCTTTCCAAGTTGAAACCTTCACTCCTTGCTTGCAGCACTGCCGCCTCCTCGCCGGCGACTGTCCTTCACGCTGCTCGGTCTCGCCTATCCAGGCAGGTAATCCACACCTGACCCCCATCCTCCTCCTCCTTCCACATCCCACATGCCCCGACCGCCAGCGCGAGCGCGACACCTTCCACCCAAATCACCGACCCCTTCACCAAAAGAGCGCCGGCCTAAAGCCATGGTGCACGCAGTATAGCCAGGACCTCAAGGAGCATTTGGCAGCGGAGAAGCAAATCATGGCCGCACGCGCGGATGAGGTCGCGATGGCTGCCATTCGTGCCGACCCCCAGATCTTGGAGTTGACGCCTCGCGCGCCGACGCCGCGACGCGGTTGGCTGCTTTAAACGACAGTTCGTGGCGTTTTCTCGAGGCCACTGTCGGTGCCATCGACGAAGACTACGAGGTTTTTCTCAGCGTGCACGTGCTTACCTCATCTCGAGAGCCAGCAAGTTGGTGCCTGGAGCAGCTCAGGCAACTCACCACTACAACGAGGGCACCCACGATGCGGAGGCCTCGCCCTCTTCCATGTCCAAGGAGCCAATTGTCATTGATATCTCTGACAATGAGGAGTAGCTTGTCTTATTAGCTCACTATAAGGACCCATACTCAGTTTGCTAGCTACTGCCTTTCCTTAACAAATTCTAGTGAATTGTGCTATCTACTTTCACCATGCAATCTTCTGCTATAGTGTATATGTTCTATATGTCGTGTAATGTGGTGTTCAATTAACTGCTTGGTTCAATTCTGCAAATGTGATGTTCAATTCTTCAGGGTGCAATATTTCCAAGTTGTTAAGCATGCTTGGTTTAGTTAACTATCTGATCTTTTATTAGGAGTATGATATATTGTTCAATTGGTGTTTAGTTAACTGCTTGGTTCATTTGTTGTGGCTTGGTTCACTTGTTGTGGCTTGGTTCACTTGTTGTGGCTTGGCTCACTTGTTGTGGTGTTTAGTTAACTGCTTGGTTCAATTCTGCAATGTGATGTTCAATTGTTGTGGTTGCATTCTGTTATTGTATACCATGTGAGGAATAAATTGAATTTGGCTGTACTAAATACATGATAAACAAATATAATTGCTATATTTCCAAGTTGTTGAGCATGCTTGGTTTGGTTAACTGTCTGATCTTCTATTAGGAGTATGTTATATTGTGCAATGTGGTGCTCAGTTAACGTTTGGTTCATATGTTGTGGTGTTTAGTTAACTGCTTGGTTCAATTCTGCAATGCGATGTTCAATTGCTGTGGCTACATTCTCTTATTGTATACCATGTGAGGAATAATCGAATTTGGTTGTACTAAATACATGAGAAACAAATACAATTGCTATATTTCCAAGTTGTTAAGCATGCTTGGTTTGGTTAAATGTCTGATCTTCTATTAGGAGTATGTTATATTGTGCAATGTGGTGCTCAGTTAACGTTTGGTTCATTTGTTGTGGTGTTTAGTTAACTGCTTGGTTCAATTCTGCAATGCGATGTTTAATTGATGTGGCTGCATTCTCTTATTGTATACCATGTGAGGAATAAATCGAATTTGGCTGTACTAAATACATGAGAAACAAATACAATTGCTGTATTTCCAAGTTGTTAAGCATGCTTGGTTTGGTTAAATGTCTGATTTTCTATTAGGAGTATGTTATATTGTGCAATGTGGTGCCCATTTAACATTTGGTTCATTTGTTGTGGTGTTTAGTTAACTGCTTGGTTCAATTCTGCAATGCAATGTTCAATTGTTGTGGCTTCATTCTGTTATTGTATACCATGTGAGGAATAAATCGAATTTGGCTGCACTTAATACATGAGAAACATATACAAGTGCTATATTTCCTAGTTCCTAATCATGCTTGGTTTGGATAAATGGGTTTTCCATATGGCTTGAATTAATTTGATGAATCTGCAATGTGCTTATTTATCATCAACATATTTTACTGATAGCATGCAAACCCTTACTTAACCTGATGAATAACTACCTTATATGTGTTGCAGGGAAACAATGGGAAGCACTGAGGTTTACAAGATGGTACTAACTATTATACCTTGCCTTTTTGTATTCGTTTGCCCCATTTCCAATATGGAGAAGATATTTATGCACATCCTTGTTTTCAGGCTTCACTGATGATTACCTCTCAAACCACCTCTGTGGTCAGGAGGCGAGGAAAGTTTTCATACAACACCCACGGTTCAATATTGAAGTGTTCCTGAAGAGGTCGAAGGATGGACGGTCAATCACCACAGGCACTGGCCTAAAGTTGCAAAGACCTTCAACATGAATGAAGGCTCAATATTCGCCTTCCGCTTCAACAGTTTTCTAGATGAGATGTATCTCTCTATGTACCGTCTATGATGCTAATTTCGAAAGGTTCTAGATGTTGCATGTGAAACTTGCTGCTGGTGCAGTTGTGTAATGGGGTAGCTGAGTGCTGAAGCTATATCATGTTGTACTCCAATGTATTTCAATTATGAAATCCTGCTTCCTTAATATGGAAATGGAATATATTATGTGCTTAATATGAATGTCAATTAGATTAGTAAATGGATTATTAATAATAGGCCAATTAGCCTGCTAATTGGCCAATAAGTCTGCTAATTGGCCAATTAGCCTGCTAATTGGCCAATTAGCTTGCTAATTGGGTTTTCCTATTGCAAACGGTTAATGAGAAAACACTGTGGGCGATGACCTAAGGCAACGCACACAGTTTCTAGGAATAAACCCTGTTGGATCAATGAACAATCACACACGACATTCTCTTCAAAATTGTTTGCGTTACGCCACCTTGCGCAAGCATTTTCCTTGTAGTGACTGTTTGGGATGTATATACGAACGGAAACGTTAAGTGGTGACTGACCGTGTGGGATGTACTTACGACCAGAAATAATTTTGCATGTATAATTGTATTTTTTAGCACTACTGTACGTATTTCTCTATTTGAGTGATCGCCGGTCGCAGGCGACCTCATTTTGCCGAGCGTGTGTGCCAGGAGGGCATATCCCCAACGGTTTCTAGGACGTGTGGGAAGGACCCCCCTATCGCCCACACTCACTTGGCGACGGTTCCAAATGCCGTCGCGGAAAGGGGTAAAAAACCGTTTGTTTAGGACCAACGCGTACCAGTGAAGGCATATCATTGAAATCAATAGGAGCACTTTTACTAGCAACCAATTTCATAAGAGCATCGACTTTTTCACTCAAAGAAGAAATATCTTCAACCGAATTTACTTTTTTACTAGTAGGAGCTCTTTCGGTATGTCATTGTGAATAATTTGCCATGATATTATCAAGCAATTTGGTGGCTTCACCCAAAGTAATTTACATAAAAGTACCACCCACGGTGGAATCTAAAAGATTACGAGAAACAAAATTGAAGCATGTATAAATTTTTTGTATGATCGTCCAAAGATTTAACCCATGAGTTGGGCGATTCCTTAGCATCATTTTCATCCTTCCCCAAGATTGTGCAACATGCTCATGTTCAAGTTGCCTGAAATTCATGATATGGGTTCTAAGGGAAATAATTTTTGTAGGCGAAAAATACTTAGTGATAAAAGCATCTTTGCACTTATTCCAAGAATCGATACTATTGCGAGGCAAAGAAGGAAACCAAATTTTTGCAGAATCACGCAAAGAAAACGGAAATAATTTCATCTTCACAACATCATCATCCATATCTTTTTTCTTTTGCATATTGCATAATTCCACAAATATGTTAAGATGGGACACGACATCCTCATTAGGAGTCCCGGAAAATTGATCTTTCATGACAAGATTCAACAAAGCAATATTAATATCACAAGTCTCTGCACTAGTGGCGGGAGGAGCAATAGGAGTGCCAATAACATCATTGTTGTTGGTATTCGATAAATCACACAACATGGTGTTCTCTTGAGTCATGGTGACTATGCAACAAGATTGCACCAGATCCGACAAGAAAACGTCGAACGAAAAGAGGGCGAATAAAATGGCAATTTTTTGTGAAGTGAGGGTGTAACGCCCCGGATCTGATGCGCCAGGTGTCCGCCAGTTATTCATCAGCGTTGCCATGTCATTTGCTTGCGTGTTGCATTTTGCCATGTCATCATGTGCATTTCATTTTGCATACGTGTTCGTCTCATGCATCCGAGTATTTTCCCCGTTGTCCGTTTTGCAATCCGGCACTCCTATGTCCCCCGGCGCCCCCTTTTGCCTCTTTTCGTGTGCGGGTGTTAAACTTTCTCGGAATGGACCGAGGTTTGCCAAGCGGCCTTGGTACACCATCGGTAGACCGCCTGTCAAGTTTCGTGTCATTTGGAGTCCGTTTGATACTCCAACGGCTAACCGGGTATCCGCAAAGGCCTCTTTTGGGTGCAGCGCAACACCCCTCCAAAGTGGCCCAAAACCCATCCTAACCACCTCCATATTCTCGGTCGTTCGATCACGATCATGTGGGCGAAAACCGCACTCCATTTGGAGCTTCCTAGCTCCTTCTACCTATAAATACACCTCCCCCTCTGAAATCTCGCAGTCCAAACCCTAAATCTTCCCTCCGCGCCGCGCCGGACATGTCCAATCCCGCGCCGGACGCGTCCAGCCGCAGCCCCGTCCAACCGCGTCGCGACACGTCGCCCCGCCGCCGTTCCGCCGCCGTGGCCCGCTCGGCCCGCAGCCGGCCCGCCCCGGGCCGCGACCCGTCCCTGCGCCGCCCCGCTCCTCCCACGCGCCGCCCGCCGCCCGGCCTAGCCCCGCCGCCGCGCTGGCTCGCCGCCCGAGCCGCGCCGGGCCCGAGCGCCGTCGTCCTCCGCCGCCTCCGCCGCCCAAGCTCCACGCCGGCCGCCGCCTCCTCGCCAGCTCCGCCGTGGCCGCTCGCGCCGCCGCCCCGCACGCTCGCCGGCGGCGACCCCGCCGACGCCGCCTCGCCCTCCCCTCGACGGAGCTCGCCGGAGCTCCACTCCGGCTGGATCCACCGCGAGGTGGATCAGATCCACCCGCACGGCGAACCAAACGACCTCTCCGCTCCCGATCCGCCCCGTCCCGGATCCCGCCGTCCCGTTGACTTTTCCGCGAGGTGATTTTTCCACTAAGTCCCCAAAGTTTCCAGATTCATGTGGCCATGTTCATCGCATCATAACTCTGCATCTGTGGCTCCATTTTGCGCGTGTAGCATATCAAAATGTTCGCCTCGACGAGTACATCATTTCATCTCATTGCATCAGTTTCATTTGAGCTCATATTGGTGCCCGAAATGCTGTTGGAAGAGTGCTAGTTTCTGTTAGTTTCAGATCTGTTTCGGCACTTGCACTTTTGTCATTTTTGCCATGATTGATGTGTGCGTCCTATGAACTTGAGCCCTACATGTGTTTTGAAATATGTCATGCCATCTTTACAGGGGTGTATGCCATGTATTTGTGTGATCTCTGTGGTGACTAGCACAAGCATGCAAACTAGGGATCATATTGTTGCTGATTTCAGAGACTTAGAATTCCACTAAGTCCTTGTCTGCTGTTATTTTTATGCCATGTATTCATGTTGCTACAGTGAGATCCATGTTATTTTTATAGTCACCCAGTTACGTTGTGACGTTTGGCACACCCAAAGCACTCCTACGGTATCCGGGAGTTACACGATCTCATGGTCTAAGGAAAAGATACTTGACATTGGAAAAGCTCTAGCAAACAAATTATACGATCTTGTGCTTATGCTTAGGATTGGGTCTTGTCCATCACATCATTCTCCTAATGATATGATCTCGTTATCAATGACATCCAATGTCCATAGTCAGGAAACCATGACTATCAGTTGATCAACGAGCTAGTCAACTAGAGGCTTACTAGGGACATATTGGTGTCTATGTATTCACACATGTATTATGATTTCCGGATAACACAATTATAGCATGAATAAAAGACAATTATCATGAACAAGGAAATATAATAATAATGCTTTTATTATTGCCTCTAGGGCATATTTCCAACATATGTATCAACAAGAGACAGTAAAAAAGGTTTACGCAGGGTCTTAATCGGAAAAGAATCCTTGGAACGGGTCCCTACTGCACGTCTGCGCCTGTGTCTCCGTTGTGCCATATCCTGGACGGGCGCAGCATGATGTTCATCTATAAAAGAGAGGAGCTAAGTTGAAAAAAAGGTGTGCTGAACGAAAGTTGTATTAAATAAACAAAGTATAAAGTAAAGTATGTAAAATTGAGCTTTATTGTCTCTTATATGCGCGGGGCCCATAGGGCAGGGCTATATGGCCACTAAGCCCTTAGCAAAGATACTTTTATGCCGGGCTCGTATATCCGTATCCGTGGTCTTAATGACCTGTTCGGATGTTCTGGCTGGTGAAGCCATTGTATTGTGGGGCTGTTAACGCGGCCGCACAATCCTCTGCTCGGGGGAGGCGCGCTCAATGCTTCCCCTTTAAGGACATGATGCCTCGTGGACCGGGCATCTTAAGCGTGAGAGATGCATAATGCGGTATTGCATTAAAGCGGGCGAAAGCTTCGCGTCCCAATAGTGCTTGATAGCGACTTGAGAATGGGACGATGTGGAAAGTCAGCTTTTCGCAGCGGAAGTTATCGGTAGAGCCGAATATAACTTCGAGCCGGAGAAAACCCATGCAATGGGTGTCCGGACCAGGCGTTACCCCTTGAAAGGAGGTTTTGCTGTGGCGAATTCTTGTTGGGTCTATCCCCATGTGACGGAATGTGTCCTGATATATTAGGTTTAGCCCACTACCGCCGTCCATAAGGACATTTGAAAACTGGAGTCCGCCAATTATTGGGTCGAGTACCAAGGCAGTCCAGCCTGTGTTCCTGATACCTCTAGAATAATCCAGATGATCAAAGATGATTGGTTTTGACAACCAGTGGCGGGACCCCTTTGGGATAGGCCGTGTGGCGCATACCTTTATGGGCGCCGCACGTTTTGTTATGTGAAGTAAGTTTACTGTTTTTACTTCTTGTGGGAAATTCTTTTGTTTCCTGGTGCTCTGCTTTTGGGGTTCGTCTTCGTCCTCGCTTGGTGTGTCGAGCCCCTTGTGTTCGGCATTGAGTCTGCCGGATTGTTTGAAAACCCAACAATCTCTATGGGTATGGTTAGCAGGCTTTCCGGGAGTACTATGTATTTGACATATCCTGTCCAGGATTTTGTTTAGGTTGGATAAATCATCTTTATTGTCCTGGAGGGGCGGCTTTTTCTGATTCTGCCATGAGCTTTTGAATCCGGCGTTGACTGCCGTGCTCTTCGGATTGTTTTCCTTAGTCCGGCGACGATCCTTGTTGCATCGCGGTTTTCTGTTTCCATCCCTAGTTTCGGATGTACTTGGGTCGCTGGTGCTACATCTTGCCAACCAACTGTCCTCTCCTGCGCAAAAGCGGGTCATGAGGCTTGTTAATGCGGCCATTGTTCTTGGCTTTTCTTGGCCGAGGTGTCTGGCGAGCCACTCGTCTCGGACATTATGCCTGAAAGCTGCTAGGGCTTCGGCGTCCGGACAGTCGACTATCTGATTCTTCTTAGTAAGAAATCTATTCCAGAACTGCCGAGCTGACTCTCCGGGCTGTTGTGTGATGTGACTGAGATCGTCTGCATCCGGAGGGCGGACATAGGTCCCTTGAAAATTTGCTCGGAAAGCATCCTCGAGCTCCTCCCAACTTCCAATTGTGTTTTCAGGAAGGCTTTTAAGCCAATGCCGGGCTGGTCCTTTAAGCTTGAGGGGTAAATATTTGATGGCGTGGAGGTCATCTCCTCTAGACATATGTATGTGGAGGATGTAATCCTCGATCCAGACTCCAGGGTCCGTTGTTCCATCATATGCCTCTATGTTTACGGGTTTGAATCCCGCTGGAAATTCATAATCCAGGACCTCATCGGTGAAACATAGGGGATGTGCGGCGCCCCTGTATTTGGGTGTGCCGGATTCTGATAATGGCTTTATTGCATTGCTTACGAGAGCTTGCTTTCTTGGCCCATAAATGGACCTGGCTGGGCCATCTTTTTGATGTGGATCCATAAGTGGGTCGCGCGCCGGCTTAAGTGCGGCGCCGCTTGCCGCTTTATGCTGGCCATGGGGTCGTCTATCCGACCGTGTGGCTTTCTTACTTTTTGAGTGCGAGGGCTCTAAGGCCTCTTCATCGAATTCAGGCAGTAGCTTTCACTTCGGATAGCTTTTAGTGCGGCGGCTGTCGCCGTATTTGTCTGCGGTATTGATTACTTTACTCCATCTGATCCTGAGTGCGTCTTCCGCAGTTTTTAGCTTCCGCTTCTGCTTTTTCATGCTGCGCGCAGTTGCAACGAGCCTCCTGTGGAGGTTCTTCTGCTCCGTGGGCTTATCCGGCGTAAGGTCGTCCGGAATGCCATTTTCGCCGGGGACGGGTTGTTCGGTTTCTTTATCCGAGCTGCCCTGTTCGGACGGTTGCTCTAAGGCACGCTCGTCGTCTGCCGGCTCATCCTGCTCTATGGCTAGGTCTGTGTTGAGGCGGGGCTTGGAGCGGCGTTTACGCCGCTGCTTTGTTTTCTTTTCGAGAGATCGATCCCTCGTTGCATCCCTGTGTTCCTCGTTGTCGCTTCCTTTAGGGGTGTCCACCATGTACACATCATGAGGTGAGGTGGTTGTCCAATGCTCTGAAGGCGTTGGTTCAGATGCGTCTCCTGCATCGCCGTCCATGCCGTCGATGTCTTCGGAGTCGAAGTTGAGCACGTCGTATAAATTATCGACGATAGCTATCAAATGGGTGGTGGGTGGGTTTTGAATTTCTTCATCGTCCGTATCCCAGCCTTGCTGACCGTAATCTGGCCAGGGCTCTCTCGATAAAGAGAGAGACTTTAGTGACTTCAGGATGTCGCCGAAGGGCGAGTGCTGAAAGATGTCCGCGGCGGTGAACTCCATAATAGGCGCCCAATCGGATCAGATTAGCGGGTGCGCGGAGGGCCCGGAGTCCGAAGAGGAGTCCGGCCATTCGGAGTCATGGGCCATGCAGAGTGCGGGGCTGGTGTTCGGCTCGATCGCCTTTGGGATCACAGCCCCCGAGGCGGCGTCCAACCGCTCATCCTCGATCGGTGCAACCTGTTCCGAATTAAGGATGGGAGCCGATGCGTGTGCGGCCTCCAGGCGGCACAGTTAGATCGTGCCCATCGAGACAGTGCGGCGCGCTTGGCTGTGGCTCGAATCCGTCGAAGATCAAGTCCCCGCAGACGTCGGCCGTGTAACTTAAACTTCCAAACCTGACCTGATGGCCAGGGGCGTAGCTTTCGATCTGCTCCAGATGGCCAAGCGAATTAGCCCGCAGTGCGAAGCCGCCGAAGACGAAGATCTGTCCGGGGAGAAAAGTCTCACCCTGGACCGCATCGTCGTTGATTATCTAAGGAGCCATCGGGCCTAAAAGTGACAACACAGAGGAACTCTCACAATGTTGGTGTCAAAACTGGCGGATCTCGGGTAGGGGGTCCCGAACTGTGCGTCTAGGCGGATGGTAATAGGAGACAAGGGACACGAAGTTTTACCCAGGTTCGGGCCCTCTCGATGGAGGTAAAACCCTATGTCCTGCTTGATTAATACTGATGATATGGGTAGTACAAGAGTAGATCTACCACGAGATCAAGGAGGCTAAACCCTAGAAGCTAGCCTATGGTATGATTGTTGTATATTGGAGTTGTTGTCCTACGGACTAAAACCCTCCGGTTTATATAGACACCGGATAGGGTTAGGGTTACACAAAGTTGGTTACAATGGTAGGAGATCTGAATATCCGCATCGCCAAGCTTGCCCGCCACGCCAAGGAAAGTCCCCTCCGGACACGGGACGAAGTCTTCAATCTTGTATCTTCATAGTCCAGGAGTCCGGCTGAAGGTATAGTCCGGCCATCCGGACACCCCCTAATCCAGGACTCCCTCAGTGGGGGTCACTGATGGATCACTAACCAACCTATACTAAGCAGTTTAGGATAAGGAGGTAGGTAACAACAAGCAGGTTACAAAAGCAGGCTATGCATCAGAATATGAGCAAACAAATATAGTAGCAAAATCTAATGCAAGCATGAGAGAATGGAATGGGCGATATCGGGATGATCAAAGGGGGGCTTGCCTAGTTGCTCAGACGAGAAGGAGGGTCGTCGGTGACGTAGCCGAACACAGGGGCAGCATCGGCGTCAGTCTCGAAGTCTATCGGAGAGAAGAGGGGGTAGAAAAAGTAAATACAAGCAATAGATGCATGGCAAGACAAAAAGCAGCGCTAGGAGTATTCTAACGCGGCACTACACGCTACCGGCGAAGGTGGAAAACATCCGGGAATGCTCTCCCGAAGTTTGGCGTTTTCGGACAAACGAACTAGAGGGGGGTGGTTTGCATGTTCGCTATGCTAGGGACGTGTGACAGAGGAACGGAGGGCGTATCCAGATTCATCTCATCGTTCTGAGCAACTTTCATGTAGAAAACTTTTTCATCTGAGTTACGGATTATTTTATATGATTTAAAGAAGTTTAAAGCATTTTTTGAAATTATTTAAATCCGAAATAAAAACAGAATATTCTTTTGTCATCTAGTGCTACCCTAGCCGATGTGTATGACAGTGGGGCCAGGGGCTTGGGTTGACCCAGTCAAGTTTGACAAGTCAATAGGGGCATGGGGTCCACATGTCATTGGCTATTAGGCTAACTATTTTTTAACTAGTCTAACTAAACACATGGAGCCACTTAGCTTAGACTAAAATTAGTCCCCAATTACTCCACAAACCTAAACTGAAATTAGTCCTCAACTAATCCTACCCCTAATCAAATTGGGCCGGACACAAATGCCAAGGCACAACCGTGACTCACACACATGTGCACGCAGCGGACATGGTGTGGCCATGGCCAAGCAGCAGCAATCGCTAGGGGCAGCAGGCAGCACTAGCAAAGCAGCGGCGGCGCAGCAAGCAAGAGCAGCAACAGTGCAAGAGCATCAGGAAGCAAAAGCGCCAGTGACAGCAGCGCTATTGTCATCAGCAGAAGCAGAGTAGTAGCAACAGAAGCGCAGTGGCAGCAGGTAGCCACGACAGCGGGCAGCTGCGGGTGCACACGGGCGAGGGGAGCAGTGTTGGAGATATGCCCTAGAGGCAATAATAAAAGCATTATTATTATATTTCCTTATTCATGATAATTGTCTTTATTCGTGCTATAATTGTGTTAACCGGAAATCGTAATACATGTGTGAATAACAGACAACAACATGTCCCTAGTGAGCCTCTAGTTGACTAGCTCGTTGATCGACAGATAGTCATGGTTTCCTGACTATGGACATTGGATGTCATCGATAACGGGATCACATGATTAGGAGAATGATGTGATGGACAAGACCCAATCCTAAACATAGCATAAGATCGCATAGTTCGTTTGCTAGAGTTTTCCAATGTCAAGTATCCTTTCCTTAGACCATGAGATCGTGTAACTCCCGGATACTGTAGGAGTGCTTTGGGTGTGCCAAACGTCACAACGTAACTGGGTGACTATAAAGGTATGCTACGGGTATCTCTGAAAGTGTCTGTTGGGTTGACATGGATCGAGACTGGGATTTGTCACTCCGCTTGACGGAGAGGTATCACCGGGCCCTCTCGGTAATGCATCATCATAATGAGCTCAGTGTGATCAAAGTGTTTGATCACGGGATCATGCATTACGGTAACGAGAAAAGTGACTTGTCGATAAACGAGATTGAACGAGGTATTGGTATACCGACGATCGAATCTCGGGCAAGTAAAATACCGATTGACAAAGGGAATCGTATACGGGATTAATTGAATCCTTGACATCGTGGTTCATCCGATGAGATCATCGTGGAGCATGTGGGAGCCAACATGGGTATCCAGATCCCGCTGTTGGTTATTGCCCGAGAGCCGTCTCGGTCATGTCTGCATGTCTCCCGAACCCGTAGGGTCTACACACTTAAGGTTCGGTGACGCTAGGGTTGTAGGGATATGTATGTGCAGTAACCCGAATGTTGTTTGGAGTCCCGGATGAGATCCCGGACGTCACGAGTAGTTTCGGAATGGTCCGGAGGTAAAGATTTATATATGGAAAGTCATCATACGGACATCGGGACAAGTTTCGGTGTTATCGGTATTGTACCGGGACCACCGGAGGGTCCCGGGGGGTCCACCGGGTGGGGCCACCTATCCCGGAGGGCCCCATGGGCTGTATGAGGGAGGGAACCAGCCCATAGTGGGCTGGTGCGCCTCCCCCCCATGGGCCCATGCGCCTAGGGTTTGGGGGAGGGAAAACCCTAAAGGGGGCGCCCCCCTTGCTTGGGGGGCAAGCCCCCCTTCCCTGGCCGCCGCCCCCTAGGAGATCTCATCTCCTAGGGCCGGTGCCCCCCCTTGGGGGTTATATAAAGGGGGGGGAGAGGGGGCTGACCACCCATTGCCCTGGCGCCTCCCTCTCCCTCTCCAACACGTCCTCCTCCTCCTCCATTGAGCACGGCGAAGCCCTGCCGGAGTACTGCAGTTCCACCATCACCACGCTGTCGTGCTGCTGCTGGAGCCTTCTTCCCCAACCTCTCCTTTGCCTTGCTGGATCAAGAAGGAGGAGACGTCACGCTTTCTGTACGTGTGTTGAACGCGGAGGTGCCGTCCGTTCGGCACTAGATCATTGGTGAATTGGATCACGACGAGTACGACTACCTCATCCACGTTCACTTGAACGCTTCCGTTGCGATCTACAAAGTGGTATGTAGATGCTATATAATCTGAATACTCATTGCTAGATGAACTCATAGATGGATCTTGGTGAAACCGTAGGAAAAATTTTAATTTTCTGCAACGTTCCCCAACAGTGGCATCATGAGCTAGGTTTATGCGTAGTTCTTCTTGCGCGAGTAGAACACAATTTGTTGTGGGCGTAGATGTTGTCAACTCTTCTTGCCGCTACTAGTCTTATCTTGCTTCAGCGGTATTGTGGGATGAAGCGGCCCGGACCAACCTTACACGTACGCTTACGTGAGACCGGTTCCACCGACTAACATGCACTAGTTGCATAAGGTGGCTGGCGGGTGTCTGTCTCTCCTACTTTAGTTGGAGCGGATTCGATGAAAAGGGTCCTTATGAAGGGTAAATAGAAGTTGACAAATCACGTTGTGGTTTGAACGTAGGTAAGAAAACGTTCTTGCTAGAACCCTAATTCAGCTACGTAAAACTTGCAACAACAATTAGAGGACGTCTAACTTGTTTTTGCAGCAAGTGCTTTGTGATATGATATGGCCAAAGTTGTGATGAATGATGAATGATCTATATGTGATGTATGAGATGTTCATGCTATTGTAATAGGAATCACGACTTGCATGTCGATGAGTATGACAACCGGCAGGAGCCATAGGAGTTGTCTTTATTTTTTGTATGACCTGCGTGTCATTGAGAATCGCCATGTGAATTACTTTACTTTATTGCTAAACGCGTTAGCCATAGTAGTAGAAGTAATAGTTGGCGAGCAACTTCATGGAGACACGATGATGAAGATCATGATGATGGAGATCATGGTGTCAAGCCGGTGACAAGATGATCATGGAGCCCCAAGATGGAGATCGAAGGAGCTATGTGATATTGGCCATATCATGTCACGTTTATTATTTGATTGCATGTGATGTTTATCATGTTTTGCATCTTGTTTACTTAGAACGACGGTAGTAAATAAGATGATCCCTCATAATAATTTCAAGAAAGTGTTCTCCCTAACTGTGCACCGTTGCTAAGGTTCGTCGTTCCGAAGCACCACGTGATGATCGGGTGTGATAGGTCCTTACGTTCGCATACAACGGGTGTAAGACAGATTTACACACGCAAAACACTTAGGTTGACTTGACGAGCCTAGCATGTACAGACATGGCCTCGGAACACAGAAGACCGAAAGGTCGAGCATGAGTCGTATAGAAGATACGATCAACATGAAGATGTTCACCGATGTTGACTAGTCCGTCTCACGTGATGATCGGACACGGCCTAGTTGACTCGGATCATGTAATACTTAGATGACTGGAAGAGGGATGTCTATCTAAGTGGGAGTTCATTAAATAATTTGATTAAATGAACTTTATTATCATGAACTTAGTCTAAATATTTACAATATGTCTTGTAGATCAAATGGCCAACGTAGTCCTCAACTTCAACGCGTTCCTAGAGAAAACCAAGCTGAAAGACGATGGTAGAAACTATAAGGACTGGGTCCGGAACCTGAGGATCATCCTCATAGCTGCCAAGAAAGATTATGTCCTACGAGCACCGCTGGGTGACGCACCTATTCTCCCTGCACAACAAGACGTTATGAACGCTTGGCAGTCGCGATGCGATGATTACTCCCTCGTTCAGTGCGTCATGCTTTACAGCTTAGAGCCGGGGCTCCAAAAGTGTTTTGAGAGACATGGAGCATATGAGATGTTCGAAGAGCTGAAAATGGTTTTCCAAGCTCATGCCCGGGTCGAGAGATATGAGATCTCCAACAAATTCTTTAGCTGTAAGATGGAGGAAAATAGCTCTGTCAGTGAGCACATACTCAGAATGTCTGGGTTGCACAACCGCTTGACTCAACTGGAAGTTAATCTTCCGGAAGAAGTGGTCATTGACAGAATCCTCCAGTCGCTTCCACCTAGCTACAAGAGCTTAGTGATGAACTACAATATGCAGGGGATGGTAAAGACCATTCCTGAGGTGTATGCTATGCTGAAATCAGCAGAGGTAGAAATCAAGAAGGAGCATCAAGTGTTGATGGTGAATAAAACCACTAAGTTCAAAAAGAGCAAGGGTAAAAGGAACTTCAAGAAGGACGGCAAGGAAGTTGCCGCGCCCGGTAAGCAAGTTGTCGGGAAGAAGCCAAAGAATGGACCCAAGCCCGAAACTGAGTGCTTTTATTGCAAGGGAAGTGGTCACTGGAAGCGGAACTGCCCCAAATACTTAGCGGACAAGAAGGCCAGCAAAACCAAAGGTATATGTGATATACATGTAATTGATGTGTACCTTACCAGTACTCGTAATAGCTCTTGGGTATTTTATACCGGTGCAGTTGCTTACATTTGTAACTCAAAGCAGGAGCTACGGAATAAACGGAGACTGGCGAAGGACGAGGTGACGATGCGCGTCGGGAATGGTTCCAAGGTCGATGTGATCGCCGTCGGCACGCTGCCTCTACATTTACCTACGGGATTAGTTTTAAACCTCAATAATTGTTATTTAGTACCAAGTTTGAGCATGAACATTGTATCCGGATCTCGCTTAATTCGAGATGGCTACTCATTTAAATCCGAGAATAATGGTTGTTCTATTTATATGAGAGATATGTTTTATGGTCATGCTCCGATGGTTAATGGTTTATTCTTGATGAATCTCGTACGTGATGATACACATATTCATAGTGTGAGTACCAAAAGAGTTAAAGTTGATAACAATAGTCCCACATATTTGTGGCACTGCCGCCTTGGTCAGATAGGTGTCAAACGCATGAAGAAGCTCCATGCAGATGGACTTTTAGAGTCTCTTGATTATGAATCATTTGACACGTGCGAACCATGCCTCATGGGTAAAATGACCAAGACTCCGTTCTCAGGAACAATGGAGCGAGCAACCAACTTATTGGAAATCATACATACCGATGTGTGTGGTCCAATGAGTGTTGAGGCTCGCGGTGGCTATCGTTATGTTCTCACCCTCACTGATGACTTGAGTAGATATGGGTATATCTACTTAATGAAACACAAGTCTGAGACCTTTGAAAAGTTCAAGGAATTTCAGAGTGAGGTTGAAAATCAACGTGATAGAAAGATCAAGTTTCTACGATCAGATCGTGGAGGAGAATACTTGAGTCACAAATTTGGCACACACTTAAGAAAATATGGAATAGTTTCACAACTCACGCCGCCTGGAACACCTCAGCGTAATGGTGTGTCCGAACGTCGTAATCGCACTCTATTAGATATGGTGCAATCTATGTTGTCTCTTACCGATTTACCGATATCTTTTTGGGGCTATGCTTTAGAGACTGCAGCATTCACTTTAAATAGGGCTCCGTCGAAATCCGTTGAGATGACACCGTATGAATTATGGTTTGGGAAGAAACCTAAGCTGTCGTTTCTAAAAGTTTGGGGATGCGATGCTTATGTCAAGAAACTTCAACCTGAAAAGCTCGAACCCAAGTCGGAAAAATGCGTCTTCATAGGATACCCTAAAGAAACTGTTGGGTATACCTTCTACCTCAGATCCGAAGGCAAGATCTTTGTTGCCAAGAATGGATCCTTTCTAGAGAAAGAGTTTCTCTCGAAAGAAGTAAGTGGGAGGAAAGTAGAACTTGATGAAGTGTTGCCTCTTGAACCGGAAAATGGCGAAACTCAAGAAATCGTTCCTGAGGTGCCTGCACCGACTAGAAAGGAAATTAATGATTATGATCAAGATACTTCTGATCAAGCTCCTACTGAAATTCGAAGGTCCACAAGGACACGTTCCGCACCAGAGTGGTACGGCAACCCTGTCTTGGAAATCATGTTGTTAGACAACGGTGAAGCTTCGAACTATGAGGAAGCAATGGCGGGCCCGGATTCCGACAAATGGCTAGAAGCCATGAAATTCGAGATAGGATCCATGTATGAAAACGAAGTATGGACTTTGACTGACTTGCCCGTTGAACGGCGAGCCATAGAAAATAAATGGATCTTTAAGAAGAAGACAGACGCGGATGGTAATGTGACCATCTATAAAGCTCGGCTTGTCGCTAAGGGTTATCGACAAGTTCAAGGAATTGACTACGATGAGACTTTCTCACCGGTAGCGAAGCTGAAGTCCGTCCGAATCATGTTAGCAATTGCCGCATACTACGATTATGAGATATGGCAAATGGACGTCAAAACGGCATTCCTTAATGGTTTCCTTAAGGAAGAATTGTATATGATGTAGCCGGAAGGTTTTGTCGATCCTAAGAAGGCTGACAAGGTATGCAAGCTCCAACGCTCGATTTATAGGCTGGTGCAAGCATCTCGGAGTTGGAACATTCGCTTTGATGAGATGATCAAAGCGTTTGGGTTTACACAGACTTATGGAGAAGCCTGTGTTTACAAGAAAGTGAGTGGGAGCTCTGTAGCATTTCTCATATTATATGTAGACGACATACTTTTGATGGGAAATGATATAGAACTCTTGGACAGCATTAAGGCCTATTTGAATAAAAGTTTTTCAATGAAGGACCTTGGAGAAGCTGCTTATATATTAGGCATCAAGATCTATAGAGATAGATCGAGACGCCTCATAGGTCTTTCACAAAGCACATACCTTGATAAAATATTGAAGAAGTTCAATATGGATCAATCTAAGAAAGGGTTCTTACCTGTGTTACAAGGTGTGAAATTGAGCTCAGCTCAATGTCCGACCACGGCAGAAGATATAGAAGAGATGAGCATCATCCCCTATGCCTCAGCCATAGGTTCTATTATGTATGCCATGCTGTGTACCAGACCTGATGTAAACCTTGCCGTAAGTTTGGTAGGGAGGTACCAAAGTAATCCCGGCAAGGAACACTGGACAGCGGTCAAGAATATCCTGAAGTACCTGAAAAGGACCAAGGAAATGTTTCTCGTTCATGGAGGTGACGAAGAGCTCGTCGTAAAAGGTTACGTCGACGCTAGCTTCGACACAGATCTGGATGACTCTAAGTCACAAACCGGATACGTGTATATTTTGAATGGTGGGGCAGTAAGCTGGTGCAGTTGCAAGCAAAGCGTCGTGGCGGGATCTACATGTGAAGCGGAGTACATGGCAGCCTCGGAGGCAGCACATGAAGCAATTTGGGTGAAGGAGTTCATCACCGACCTCAGAGTCATACCCAATGCGTCGGGGCCAATCAAGCTCTTCTGTGACAACACTGGAGCTATTGCACTTGCAAAGGAGCCCAGGTTTCACAAGAAGACCAGGCACATCAAGCGTCGCTTCAACTCCATTCGTGAAAATGTTCAAGATGGAGACATAGAGATTTGTAAAGTGCACACGGATCTGAATGTCGCAGATCCGTTGACTAAACCTCTCCCTAAGGCAAAACATGATCAGCACCAGAACTCTATGGGTGTTCGATTCATCACAATGTAACTAGATTATTGACTCTAGTGCAAGTGGGAGACTGTTGGAAATATGCCCTAGAGGCAATAATAAAAGCATTATTATTATATTTCCTTATTCATGATAATTGTCTTTATTCGTGCTATAATTGTGTTAACCGGAAATCGTAATACATGTGTGAATAACAGACAACATGTCCCTAGTGAGCCTCTAGTTGACTAGCTTGTTGATCGACAGATAGTCATGGTTTCCTGACTATGGACATTGGATGTCATCGATAACGGGATCACATCATTAGGAGAATGATGTGATGGACAAGACCCAATCCTAAACATAGCATAAGATCGCATAGTTCGTTTGCTAGAGTTTTCCAATGTCAAGTATCCTTTCCTTAGACCATGAGATCGTGTAACTCCCGGATACCGTAGGAGTGCTTTGGGTGTGCCAAACGTCACAACGTAACTGGGTGACTATAAAGGTATGCTACGGGTATCTCTGAAAGTGTCTGTTGGGTTGACATGGATCGAGACTGGGATTTGTCACTCCGCTTGACGGAGAGGTATCACCGGGCCCTCTCGGTAATGCATCATCATAATGAGCTCAGTGTGATCAAAGTGTTTGATCACGGGATCATGCATTACGGTAACGAGAAAAGTGACTTGTCGATAAACGAGATTGAACGAGGTATTGGTATACCGACGATCGAATCTCGGGCAAGTAAAATACCGATTGACAAAGGGAATCGTATACGGGATTAATTGAATCCTTGACATCGTGGTTCATCCGATGAGATCATCGTGGAGCATGTGGGAGCCAACATGGGTATCCAGATCCCGCTGTTGGTTATTGCCCGAGAGCCGTCTCGGTCATGTCTGCATGTCTCCCGAACCCGTAGGGTCTACACACTTAAGGTTCGATGACGCTAGGGTTGTAGGGATATGTATGTGCAGTAACCCGAATGTTGTTCGGAGTCCCGGATGAGATCCCGGACGTCACGAGGAGTTTCGGAATGGTCCGGAGGTAAAGATTTATATATGGAAAGTCATCATACGGACATCGGGACAAGTTTCGGGGTTATCGGTATTGTACCGGGACCACCGGAGGGTCCCGGGGGGTCCACCGGGTGGGGCCACCTATCCCGGAGGGCCCCATGGGCTGTATGAGGGAGGGAACCAGCCCATAGTGGGCTGGTGCGCCTCCCCCCCCCCCCATGGGCCCATGCGCCTAGGGTTTGGGGGAGGGAAAACCCTAAAGGGGGCGTCCCCCTTGCTTGGGGGGCAAGCCCCCCTTCCCTGGCCGCCGCCCCCCCTAGGAGATCTCATCTCCTAGGGCCGGCGCCCCCCCTTGGGGGTTATATAAAGGGGGGGGAGAGGGGGCTGACCACCCATTGCCCTGGCGCCTCCCTCTCCCTCTCCAACACCTCCTCCTCCTCCATTGAGCACGGCGAAGCCCTGCCGGAGTACTGCAGTTCCACCATCACCACGCCGTCGTGCTGCTGCTAGAGCCTTCTTCCGCAACCTCTCCTTTGCCTTGCTGGATCAAGAAGGAGGAGACGTCACGCTTTCCGTACGTGTGTTGAACGCGGAGGTGCCGTCCGTTCGGCACTAGATCATTGGTGAATTGGATCACGGCGAGTACGACTACCTCATCCACGTTCACTTGAACGCTTCCGTTGCGATCTACAAAGTGGTATGTAGATGCTATCTAATCTGAATACTCGTTGCTAGATGAACTCATAGATGGATCTTGGTGAAACCGTAGGAAAAATTTTAATTTTCTGCAACGTTCCCCAACAAGCAGGGCGCAGCCACACGAGCAAGGGGTGCACGGAGCGCGCGCTGGAGAGCCTGGGACGGGGTGGGAAGCGACCCGGTGCGCGGGCACGTGGCCATGGGCGTGGGGAGCATGAGCTCACAGTGAGCTCGACCATGGTGGGGCGGCGGCCCTACGGCGACGGTGAGGAGGGGAGAAAGGGTGAACGGGGGCGGAGCTCACCAGGAGGAGTCATGGCGCGCTGGGGAGGGGTCGGGGATGGCTAGAGGTGCGGATCCGCGGCGAGGCAGTGTGGCGGCCGAAGGTGAGGAGGACAACGCGGGCGTCGATGGGATGGCTCACCGGGCTTGATCCGGTGGCGTAGGCGACGAGGACGAAGATGGTGATGCTCCTGGAGATGCTAGATCAGCGCGGGGACGATGCTGCAAGGACGACAAGGCCATGTCAACGGTGGAGCTCGGGCTTGTGCGGGGGCGAGAGCAACGGCGCGTGGGAGGGGGAAAGGAGGCTAGGGTTTGATCAAGGGGGTTCGGCGGCGTTTTATAGGGTGTCGGGGAGGTCGGGGATGGCCGCCACGCACGACAAGGTGCGGCCATGGCCGGCGGATGGCTGCCACGATCCCCCCGCCTCCCTGTAGCAGGAGATTGGGGATGACCCCAATTGGGTTGGGCCAGCCATTTGTTGAAGGCGGGCCAAAGTGCACAGTATAATAGGTCATTTTCCTTTCATACTTTCTAAATTCTGTTTTACTTTTTCCTCAATGTTCTGCATTTAAATTTCATACCAAATAAATTCAGTTGACTATGAAACTTGTCACATAAATATTAGTTATTATTTTGGCAAGG
The DNA here is from genome assembly GCA_032464435.1 of Aegilops umbellulata. NCBI lineage: Eukaryota > Viridiplantae > Streptophyta > Magnoliopsida > Poales > Poaceae > Aegilops > Aegilops umbellulata. The sequence goes on along the minus strand of CP136056.1, from coordinate 211,378,043 downwards.
CCCACAACGTTTCAAGTCAATTTTAACTACATAAACATTTATTTATTTCAAAACGGTTATTTTTGTTCCTGTCGGACCACTTTATATTTTATTACGGATTAATTGGTGAGTCAAAAGATGTTGGTTACATCACAACAATGATTAGGGGAAATTATAGAATAGTGGGAACATTTTTGTTTTGCTGCTTCATAACATTATAATTTGAATTGGCATTAGAATTTGGATTTGAGATTGGTTTGAAGCAAAGTGAGGATTAGCAAAATAATTATGATGACATAGCATCATTAGGCATGAGATTCCTGTAGCATGACACCGGGTTGCTACAAATCTCCTCCACTACAAGAAATCTCGTCTCGAGACTTATGTGGTGAAGTAAAGAGTAACTTCAGGAGAACTGACCCTTATAGGGTTAATTATCTAGTGAACAATTCAGGGAATGAGGAAGAAGTATCTCTCGAGTTGAAACTTAATAAAACATCGAGAGCAAGTATGAAGGTACAATAGCACGTTTCAAGCGAATGGACAAACGATTGATACCTGAACAGAGTGTGAGAAAGGGGTTCAGAGCATCGGGAATAGGTCATCTCTCAGAAGGTGGCTCGTGACATGATACGAAGCTAAATGCAAGAATATTTCGGAATCAAATATATACAGGAGAGTCAGTTTTCGATCTTGTGGAACTGTGGGTTATGGGCCCACCATGTGGGTTAAGGGTAGAAAGGGGGTGGCATCTTGCATGGTCATGATAGTAAGTCATGTCAGAGAATAATATGGCAGTTATGTCGGCAACAACGTCGGTACCAAGGGCGAGGGACGAAGAGAACTGTTTTCCTGCTCGCAAGGCGAGGCAGACCAATAGGCAAAGTTCTCGTCCATCGATGGTTACCGAAATGTCATCAATAACAGTAACAGGGTCTCACTGACTGTGTTGTACACCGAGGTGTTTACATAAGCAGGGAAATATTACCGCTTATATCATATAGATCACAAGAAAGATTAACAAAACAATGGAAAGGAAAAATGTGATTATCAAATCAAACAGCCCAATGGAAAGGAAGATGTGTTTACACGTAAGAGTTGGGAGTATATCCTTCCCAAGGAAAAGCAGAGCAGGATATACTTGATAGGACAGCAAGTTCAAAAGCATTTAGATAATGGGGCGAGGGAAGAATCAAGGTATTACCCATACAACGGTGTGAGGGTAATTGAACGAGAAACATGTTGTATTATGCTTCCGATGTTCCTGTTGATATTCGGAATATCACCGTCATGCTTCGATGCAACAATGATATGGTGTCAAGTAAAGATTGGGTTCGAAGATCTCAAGAGATTCCGAGAAACAATTCCAAGATTATCTCAGAACGTAAGGAATAACCAAGCACAACCAGGTCTGTGTTGGTAGAAAGTCAAGATGTCATCGATGATATCACAAATCATCGAGGGGCAGGGATGGTATTTCTAGCCATGAATTCAATTGACATCTTTGAAGAAGCCAAAGTGTTGACGGTGATCACGACAAATTTTGTCGAGAGACTCTATGAAGATGCCATCGAGCAGAAAAGGAAGGATGAACTAAAAGGTTATTGGAACCACGGATGCGACACAAGCTCGAAATCAAGCTTGTTGTTTGAGGTGAAATGATAAGATGAGGAAGATCGACGTAAGCTTAGCTCGTCGTTGGAAGTTGTGCTTCGGGAAGAAGGACCGGGTAGCACAGTTAAAATTAGCTCGATAATGATATATGCGATCAAGCTAGGAATGATGTGATGGAGTATCATTCCAATGAGAATTCACAAGAGGTAGTGCAATGACACAATATCCTCGAGATAACAAGGGGCAATACTCGAGGTAGATCAAAAATAGAGGTTGGACAGATGAAATGATCTGCAGAAGACAAGTATTTTAACGTGTCCGGGAAATGGAATTAAGGAAAACTATGGTCAGAACAACGGTTAAGAATGATCAAACTACCGATACAAGATGAACTTATAACAAGAGGTAATCATTTTTACGAGCAGCTTCCACGATAAGTTCTACATCGGGGTCCATGGGCATGAACACAAAGGTTCAAGGTCGACTCCCACTTCTTCAATGCATAACCTTTCATTCACTCCTCGTTTTCGAAGAAATTGTAGTGCAGAAGATTTATCTGGCGAAGTACCAGAAGAGTAAGACTCACATATCTTTTGAGTTCACACGGATTAAGGAAGGCATAGGTTCAACCCGTAGGGGTATCTTAGTAACATTTACCACTAACTTCAGGATTAAGATATACCAGCTCGAAAGCAGAGCATGGTTGACAAAAGCAGATGATAGAATTTACCCAAGGCATTATGTGTCAGGGCAAAACTCACAATTTTAATGAATATGAATGACATTGTCGGATAATAATCCAACCAAGGATATGGCGGTCCATGAAAGATCTGATGTGAGTATCGATACTCACCCAGAAGAAGAAAGAATGTAAATGCATCGGATTATAGATATAACTGGATAACTTCAAAGCTTGAATACAAAGGAATTATGATTTTCAAATCAGAAGATCTGAAGCAGAGGCTCTGATCAAAAGATAATTGAGTTGAATCGATACAGATCGAAAATCAATCAAGGTTTGATTTGACAAGAACAAGCTCATGTTTGGAGTGACGTCTGAGCCGGAAGGATGAATGCTAGTATCTGATTGAGGATTACGAGCATTCGCGACATATTGGATCAAACAAGACGATGCTAAAAATATGGAATTAACCATAATGCAAGCAAACAAGAATTTCAACAACAATAGGTTGCTGAGGATTTTCGAAAGATCGAATGGTATTTAGAAGACTTTTGTGAAATACCTAAACAATTGGGGATGAACGAATCCCCGATAATTGTGAGGAATCATTCATACACGTATTCAGGCGGAAAAGGAGCTGCAACGCAGCAGGCACAATGGATTCTCGAAATACTTGAAAGTATTACAAGGCATCTTGTAATAACAAGATCAACTGGGGATGACAATATGAACGACAGGTGTATGTAGTTATCCAGAGGGATTTATCAGTGATATGGAATTGCAACGGCGAAGGGCACAAGGGTTTCGGGGAAACATCGGAGAGTATCTTCGAAATCTTCTGAACCGGCAAGCGTTCATCTGGACTGAAGGGGCTCTCCGGTAGGAAGTGGTTACGAGAACCTAAAGTTAGAGTTAGTAAAATCTTTAACCCAAATAGAAGAGAGATCAGAATCCCAAAGTAAAGACGAGGAATAAAAGATACTAATACCACCCAATGGTGACGTGGGCCCGTAAGCCACACAGCCAACTTAGTAAAACAATTTTGGATGACTAGACTCAACTTCGGCCAAGGAGTTGGAAAGGGGGACTTCCTACAGGCAGTCGGCTCTGATACCAACTTGTGACGCCCTCGATTCAATCGTACACTAATCATACACGCAAATGTGTACGATCAAGATCAAGGACTCACGGGAAGATATCACAACACAACTCTAGACACAAATTAAAATAATACAAGCTTTATATTACAAGCCCGGGGCCTTGAGGGCTCGAATACATAAGCTCAAGAATACACAAGAGTCAGCGGAAGAAACAATATCTGAGTATAGACATAAGTTAGACAAGTCTTCCTTAAGAAGGCTAACACAAAAGCAACATCAATCGAAAAGGCAAGGCCTCCTGCCTCGGAGCCTCCTAACTACTCCTAGTCATCGGCGGCCTCCACGTAGTAGTAAGCATCGGCGGTGGCATCTGGCTCCTGGGCTCCGGCATCTGGTTGCATCAACCGGAAAGAAGAAGAAATGGGGAAAAGGGGGAGCAAAGCAACCGTGAGTACTCATACAAAGTACTCGCAAGCAAGGAACTACACTACATACGCATCAGTATCAATGAAATGGGTTGTATATGTGGACTGAACTATAGAAATACCAGAATAGAGGGGAGAGCCTAATCCTATCGAAGACTAGCATCTTCTGGAAACCACCATCTTGCAGCAACAGGAGGGAGTAGAGTAGCATAAAGTAAAGTAGTAGTAGTGTTATCAACCTCGGCCAGAGATCCTTTCTCGACTCCCTCCGAGAAAGCAATCCAGGAGCCATACTATCCAAGTGTCATCACAATCCAATTCTCATAACCATCCAGTTCTCATCACAAGTATCCAGTTCTAGTTGTATCGATCGGGATACAACTCCAAGTGTTCGTTACCGTAGGACAGGCTATCGATAGATGTTTTCTTCCTTGCAGGGGTGCACCAACTTACCCACCACGCTCGATTAACTCCGGCCGAACGCACTTTCCTGGGTCATGGCCGGTGTCGGGGATATACCCCGCGGTGTAAACCGCCAGAAGTATGACCCGCCGGAGCTTGGCGATTCACGGGTAACCCGCCCGATCTTGGCGGTTCATTAGTAACCCGGCGGGCGGGTCAGATGGATGACGAGGCCCAAGGCCCAGAAGGCCGGCTCATGTTAATGGTGGGCCGGTTTATGAGGAAAGCATAAGGAATAAGAATCCTCTTATAAAGGAAGCAAGACTAGGATTCCACTTGTAATAGAGAATAAGTTAGTTCTAATCCTACTAGGACTCTACATGTATGCCGCCCCTTCAACTTATATAAGGAGGGGCAGGGCTCCCCAAAGAGGGACAAGCAAGAAACAATCGCTAAGGATAGACACAACTAAATGGGAGCCGGCTTATGCAGCGACTCCCTCATGATCATAATGAGACCTAGCCACAAACAGATATAGGGTTATTACCGGATGATGTTTCCCGGGCCCCGAAGCTGTCTAATTCCTTGTCTTATGTTGCGTCTCTTGATTCCGCCCAACCCCTCTCAAGCTACCACAATAGATGCATTGGCTTCGCGACTAAGTCCTCAAACTAAGGACATCTGCCGTGACAATTCCACGACAGTTGGCGCCCACCGTGGGGCTCGCGCACGGTGGTGTTGAGTTTCTGAAGGGATCTCATCTAGGGTTTTTGAGAAGTTCGCAAATTTCCGGATGAAAAAGAGCCGGTTTAGAAGGAGCCGGATCAGCTTCAAGTTATTAGTCCAGTTTATAGTGTGTGAGATTTAAAATTCCAGGAAATTATTGTTGCGATCGGTTCGCTACTGCAAGTCGCCAAGAAGTCTGACAGCCAACAATGTTACGCCGCCGCCGAGTCGCCACAAGCCCTGTGTTTTTCTGGATCGAAGGAAACTACCTGTGAAGAAAAATTGCATCTACAGCAGCGAATCCATTTCGACTTCTAAGGGGTTTGGTGATCCAATACTTCACACAAGATTACCCATACACGGTTTCAACAGGTTTGACCGGGTCTGGGTGGGGCTTGATGCCCCCACATGGGATCAAGATAACGTTGTTTGCTATTCACGTGAGCACTCAGATTTTGGGGAACGAGTAATCCGTACAGCAAAGTCCAGATTCGTTTTTTAACCATTGCTTTGATCAAGTCAGCAACCAGTACTAGTACGTGAAGCTACTAGTAGTATTGGTTTGGTTTTTCAATTGCCAAAAAAAGAAGAGGAAAGAAGACCGCAACTTGGAGGAGGACACGAACGTAAGCCAATTGATCCAGCTATGACCCGGAAGCGGACACCTCCGTGGACTCGGGCTCAACTGTGTTGACTCGCCACCGCCTCTGCCGCGAGCCGCTCGCTGCAACGGCCGCGCCAAGCTGGCCTCGGGCTGCGCCTCGCCCGAAAGTCTTCGCAGGGCATGTACAACAGGGTACAGTCAGCTGTCTTTAACTGCTGCCACATAGGAAAATAATTTACGTGGAGGAAGAGAAAGAGAAAACTGAACTAGGCTGTCGGTAGAAATAGCGACGATCTGTTGCCGTATAAATCGCTCGTTATAGACGATCTTTTCCCGTTGTACGAGTGCGTCGGTTGTCATGGGCCGCATCGTGGGCAGGAAATCTGTTTAAATATGCATGCACGTTGTGGAGTTTTAGATAACTCTAACGACAGCCCGTTGTAATAGCTATCTGTGCATCTCGTCTGCAAATGACGTGGAGCAGTATTATAGACAATGGCCGTCTAATCTGTTGTACATGCCCTCACAAGCCACTACCACCGGCGTCTCACCTCACCCGCGGATGCGCCACATCGCCCTGAGCCGCCACTCCGCCTCTGCCGCTTCCTGATCCGTTGACTCACTCTGGTGGAAGGCTTGCTCTTCGTTTTTTGCCGCAAATCACTGCGCCCGACTGGGTCGCTCCCCGCGCCCCCGCTTTCTCTGAGCCGCAGGCGCGCTTTGCTTCTTCTGAGCCACCGTCAAGGCCGCCGCCTCTGCCGTTGCGGGCACCGGTCTCTGCCGTGGTTGCCTTGTCGCCTAGTATCAAGCTGCTTCAAGCCATCCTCGCCGAACGGCTGCTTTTGAGACGTTGTTAAAATCGGGCTTCCATCATGCGACAACAACACTAGTCAAAGTACAAATCTGTTTCCATTGGAACATTCACGTGGAAAGGAAGTGCATGCATGCATGATTGCTTTGAAGACCACTCTGCCAATTGAACTGGAGCACGAGTCCCAGCGATCTGTGTTGGCTGTCATAAGGGGAACGGAAGAGGAGAAGCGCCAGCTAAACAGCTGCGCAAAAGCAATTCCCAAAGAATATACTGCACGAGGCTGACAGCACTGTTAAAAAAAAACGGCTGCTGCGGCTGCACGTAAAACCAGTACAACAGTGGGATAGAGGCAAGTTGGATTGATTGTTCCTGCTACTGCTTACGTCAAGAGCTATATCAGACATTTGCCATGTCTTTGATCGTCACCATGCATGTTCGTGCGACGAAAATACCAGGTGCTATCTATTCTATTTGTTTTTAAGTACATATTAATTCATCCAAGCAAAACTACTTTTCCTTGCTGTATTTTATATGCAGGAGAATTATTCATTACAAAATGACATTATACTACGGAGATGGAGGCGTGCAAACATAGGCACAGGTGGTCGCTGTTATGCAACAGACTCCCACACCAGCTTCCAACTCCGTGGCCGTCTCTCGCGTTCGCACCGGTTTATAACACGGAGGACAACTGGCTCGTCTGTGCCGGCTTACAAGGCCGCGACCGACTCATCACTCCGAAGCCGTTTTTGATGTTGCGGTGGTTTTACTGTCCGCCCAAACATCAGGTGGTATTCGTCTAAATTTATGTATTAAACACTTATTGTTTCTTATCAGAGAACAATTACTCTGTCCTGTAATATTTTTACACAGGACAATTTTTATGCCATTCACGAACACGCGTATCAAATCCGGTTTACATCAACGCGCCGGCCGACTCGCCCATCCGCACCACCTTACAACGCCATGGACGACTCATCCGCCCGCCCTTGCGACCGGTTCACGCGTCCGCATCGGCTTACAACGAGGAGGACAATTTGCTTGTCCGCACCGGCTTACAACGCCGCGACCGACTTATCTGTCTGATCCCGCGGCCGACTCGCCCGTGAGTAATTTCAGCTTCGCCATAGATATCATCAACTCCATGGCGGATCATTTCTGGCCTAATATATCAGGTGATATCCATCTAAGTTTGTTTTATTAGCACGTATTATTTTTGTCAAGAAACAGTTTATCTTTGCCTTGGTCTGCAATATTGTTTATGCAGGAGAATTGTTCGCTGCAAGAGTCGGGCTTACAATGTCGCGGCCGACTCTCCCGTCCGCATCGGCTTACAAACGCCGCGGCCGTCTCTCGCGACCACGCCGGCTTACAACAAGGAGGACAATTTGCCCGTCCGCGCCGGCTTACAACGCCACGGCCGATTTATCTGTCTGTGCCGCCTCAGATGTTGCGGCCGTCTTTACTGTCCGTCTCTCATGGCCTGGTTTACATTGGCACACCGGGCGGCACTTATCTGGATGAACTGTTTATTAAGTATGAGCAAGTCACTACTTGGGAAGCCCGGTTTTCTTCCAACAAATTGGAGGCAAATTGTCATATATTATCAACCGCCGTCTGCACTGGATGGTTCAATGGGCAGGCGTACAAGCCACCGCCACTACAGTTGGGTTAACTTCAAACAGCCAGTTGGAAGGAACCATTGGCCGAGTTGCTGACACGGCTCATACGGGATCATTTATAACCGGCCGCAGTCACCTCAAATTTCTGTGGATTCACATCGTGCTATCAACGCCAATGATATACACCTTCTGCTATGGTCAAATATGGAGAATCTCAGGCCAACTCTTTGAGTCGTCTTGAGACTCGGGGGCTACAATGGTATGACTCAGCAAAATTAGCCGGTTTCAATAAATTCAAGAACTCCGGGTTATTGAAGGGAAAAATAATCCGGGCCCCGGAGATTACTGCTAGATCGATGAAAATTTAAAAGCCGCCGGGTATTTAAACTCCGTGTTTACTTATCAAAAGATAAGGTACTTGAATGATTGAGGTTTTCAAACCGGGTTATTCAAGTCTTTAATAGCCAACATGGCTGGATTTTTATTATGTTTATCAGTAGTTAATATTATGATTGAGGTTTTTAAAGTCGCTTCAACGCAATGGCTAGTATTTTATCTATGGATATGATTTATTCTACAATGGAAGGAATAGTCCCGAGTCGCTGTAGGCTTACGACCCGGCACTTGGGGGCTACATTATTCAAATTGAGATTACATCAAATATGCAAGTCTCATGTCGCTGCAAGCATGCACCATGACACTTGGGGGCTAATGCAAAGTCATTTTTGTTCACCTCATTGAAGATCCGACTCATCACATCATAATGAGCCGGCCCTTGGGGGCTACCAATTGCTCCTGTCAACAGTTCAAGGTACACAAGTCTTAATCAATTATATTGAAGTATCCATTGCTCAGTTGGTAAATCACAAAGCTCTTAACCTTGTGGACGTGGGTTCAAGCCCCATGGTGGAGATTACATCATATGATGTTATTATCAATGAATTATATACAAAGTCCCAGATCAGTAATATCTTACTGAGTCGGCCCTTGGGGGCTACACGTTGCTGCTTCAGTTTACATGATAATATTTACAAAGTCCCTGCTCATTATTGCATAATGACCCGGCCCTTGGGGGCTACACTGGTTGAAGTTTTATGAGCATAAGGCAATTACAATTCCCAGGTTGCTGCAAACATGACAACCCGGCACTTGGGGGCTACATGTGATATACATATAAGGGAAAAAAATCTTAAAATTCTCAGTTTTGAGCAGGTCAGATTGACCCGGTGTTTGCAACAATCATGATCCGGTGTCACCAATAATTATGACCCGACGTCGGCAACAGTTATGACCGCTATCAATATTTACAAGCCGACAATTTTGGCAGTTATAACTAGCGAGCCTCTACATCTTTAAACCGGCGGATCACCAGATGAATCTTGAGTCCAATATGTGTATTAAGCCGGAGTATTGGAAACCGACTCAAATGGATTATTTCTTATAATATTTCTCAACAAGAGACCAATGTCAGCAAATTGACTCTGAAGCTGGCCTGTTGACCCGGATTCCTCAAAGGAAGTATCTGGATCTTTTGCATTGGTAAAATTGGGACATGTCTACTAAGGAGATTTGCTATGAGATTATGGATACATATCAAGGAAGAAATGTCAAGGAATTAAGGATGATCGGGTGCCGGCTTACAAGAATATTTAACCCGAAGTACAACCTATTAAGTTTGTTCTTGTGTTTATGTTGCAGATCAGTTTAACATGGATAAACTCCAAATTAAACTGGGGGTTAATGTCGGGGATATAGCCCGCGGTGTAAACCGCCAGAAGTATGACCCGTCCGGAGCTTGGCGATTCACGGGTAACCCGCCCGATCTTGGCGGTTCATTAGTAACCCGACGGGCGGGTCAGATGGATGACGAGGCCTAAGGCCCAGAAGGCCGTCTCATGTTAATGGTTGGCCGGTTTATGAGGAAAGCACAAGGAGTATTCTCTTATAAAGGAAGCAAGACTAGGATCCCACTTGTAATAGAGAATAAGTTAGTTCTAATCCTACTAGGACTCTAAATGTAAGCTGCCCCTTCAACTTATATAAGGAGGGGCAGGGCTCCCCAAAGAGGAACAAGCAAGAAACAATCGCTAAGGCTAGACACAACTAAAGGGGAGCCGGCTTATGCGGCGACTCCCTCATGATCATAATGAGACCTAGCCACAAACAGCATATAGGGTTATTACCGGATGATGTTTCCCGGGGCCCGAAGCTGTCTAAATCCTTGTCTTATGTTGCATCTCTCGATTCCGCCCAACCCCTCTCAAGCTACCACAATAGATGCGTTGGCCTCGCGACTAAGTCCTCACACTAAGGTCATCTGCCGTGACAATTCCACGACACCCGGCCTCGGCCAAACAATACGCCGCAACCCGACCTAGGCTTAATAGAGAGGTCAGCACGCCGGACTAAACCTATGCCCCCAGGGGTCATGGGCCATCTCCCCAGGAACTCCTACATGTTGCGAGGGCGGCCGGTGAGCAGACCTAGCTACCTCCCTAAAAAGGCAGGAGCTTACCAGTCCAACCCGGCGCGCGCCGCTCAGTCGCTGACATCTATTAAGCTTCGGCTGATGCATACGACGCAAAACGCCCATACTATGCCCACGTGATGGTTAGCGCTATCAGGCCAGAGGCCCCTCAGATCAAATATCCAAATCATAGTGGATTGGGAACGCGCGGTAACAAGTAGAGACTCGCGAAAGATGTGACCCCGTTACCCCGTCTCGAGGACTTGCGGCAAGGGCTAGGAATGCCCGGCCACGCCTCGTAATTATCTCGCGGGCACCCTCCAGGTCAACCCGTCTCCACATCACTTGCAATTAAGCTCGCGCGGGTACCCCTTAGGGCCGACCCGTCTTTAGTAACATGGTTCAGTGTAAAGTCATAGTAACCATAGTACTGGGTGTCCAAACATCAAGGGGAAAACCCGAGGAATCACCCCCGGTGAATTCCACTTGATGTGATCATCAAGGTGAATGTAAGAGGAATCACCCCCGAGGTTCACACTTGAGGGGTTGCACGACAGAGTCGTATCGGAAGTGGTCAAGGAGGAAATCACCCTCGATGACCACGACCGAATAACTACACTACAGGGTTAACATCAGAAGTGCTGAAGGGGACTCACCCTCGGCACTCGATAGTATCCCAGTAGTGTCGAGCAACTAAGGGGAAAGTGATCTGCGGTGCCGGGGCCTGGTCTTCGATCCCGTTGATCGGGTCTTCAATGATGAAGCAGGGGCAACAAGGACAAGGTGGGGGCCACTGATGGATCACTAACCAACCTATACTAAGCAGTTTAGGATAAGCAGGTAGGTAACAACAAGCAGGTTACAAAAGCAGGCTATGCATCAGAATAGGAGCAAACAAATACAGTAGCAAAATCTACTGCAAGTATGAGAGAATGGAATGGGCAATATCGGGATGATCAAAGGGGGGCTTGCCTGGTTGCTCAGACGAGAAGGAGGGTCGTCGGCGACGTAGCCGAACACAGGGGCAGCATCGGCGTCAGTCTCGAAGTCTATCAGAGAGAAGAGGGGGAAGAAGCAGTAAATACAAGCAATAGATGCATGACAAGACAAAAACCAGCGCTAGGAGTATTCTAACGCGGCACTACACGCTACCGGCGAAGGGGGCAACATCTGGGAATGCTCTCCCGAAGTTTGGCATTTTCGGACAAACGAACTAGAGGGGGTGGTTTGCATGTTCGCTATGCTAGGGATGTGTGACAGACGAACGAAGGGTGTATCCAGATTCGTCTCGTCGTTCTGAGCAACTTTCATGTGGAAAACTTTTTCATCCGAGTTACGGATTATTTTCTATGATTTATCAAAGTTTAAAGCATTTTTTGAAATTATTTAAATCCGAAATAAAAACAGAATATTCTTTTGTCATCTAGTGCTACCCTAGCCGATGTGTATGACAGTGGGGCCAGGGGCTTGTGTTGACCCAGTCAAGTTTGACAAGTCAATAGGGGCATGGGGTCCACATGTCATTGGCTATTAGGCTAACTATTTTTTTAACTAGTCTAACTAAACACATGGGGCCACTTAGCTTAGACTAAAATTAGTCCCTAATTACTCCAGAAACCTAAACTGAAATTAGTCCTCAACTCATCCTACCCCTAATCAAATTGGCCGGCCACACATGCCAAGGCACAACCGTGCCTCACACACATGTGCACGCAGCGGACATGGTGTGGCCATGGCCAAGCAGCAGCAATCGCTAGGGGCAGCAGGCAGCACTAGCAAAGCAGCGGCGGCGCAGCAAGCAAGAGCAGCAACAGTGCAAGAGCATCAGGAAGCAAAAGCGGCAGTGGCAGCGGCGCTATAGTCATCAGCAGAAGCAGAGTAGTAGCAACAGCAGCACAGTGGCAGCAGGTAGCCACGACAGCGGGCAGCTGCGGGTGCACACGGGCAAGGGGAGCAGGGTGCATCCACACGAGCAGGGGGCGCACGGAGCGCACGCTGGAGATCCCGGGACAGGCTGGGATGCGACCCGGTGCGCGGGCACGTGGCCATGGGCGTGGGGAGCATGAGCTCACAGAGAGCTCGACCATGGTGGGGCGGTGGCCCTACGGCGACGGTGAGGAGGGGAGAAAGGGGGAACGGGGGCGGAGCTCACCAGGAGGAGTCATGGTGCGCTCGGGAGGGGTCGGGGACGGCTAGAGGTGCGGATCCGCGGCGAGGCAGTGTGGTGGCCGAAGGTGAGGAAGACAACGCGGGCGTCGATGGGACGGCTCACCGGGCTCGATCCGGTGGCGTAGGCTACGAAGACGAAGACGGTGATGCTCCTGGTGACGCTAGATCAGCGCGGGGACGACGATGGCTGCAAGGACGACAAGGCCATGGCAACGGTGGAGCCCGGGCTTGTGCGGGGGCGAGAGCAACGACGCGTGGGAGGGGGAAAGGAGGCTAGGGTTCGGTCAAGGGGGTCCAGAAGCGTTTTATAGGGTGTCGGGGAGGTCGGGGATGGCCGCCATGCACGACAAGGCGCGGCCATGGCCGGCGGATGGCCGCCACGATCCCCCCGCCTCCCTGTAGTAGGAGATTGGGGATGGCCCCAGTTGGGTTGGGCCAGCCATTTGTTGAAGACGGGCCAAAGTGCACAGTATAATAGGTCATTTTCCTTTCTTACTTTCTAAATTCTGTTTAACTTTTTCCTCAATGCTCTCCATTTAAATTTCATACCGAATAAATTCAGTTGACTATGAAACTTGTCACATAAATATTAGTTATTATTTTGGCGAGGCCCAGAACGTTTCAAGTCAATTTGAACTACATAAACATTTATTTATTTCAAAACGGTTATTTTTGTTGCTGTCGGACCACTTTATATTTTATTAGGGATTAATTGGTGAGTCAAAAGATGTTGTTTACATCACAACAATGATTAGGGGAAATTATAGAGTAGTGGGAACATTTTTGTTTTGCTGCTTCATAACATTATAATTTGAATTGGCATTAGAATTTGGATTTGAGATTGGTTTGAAGCAAAGTGAGGATTAGCAAAATAATTATGATGACATAACATCATTAGGCATGAGATTCCTGTAGCATGACACCGGGTTTTTACAGATATTTAGGGAATTAAATAAAAGAAAGAAATAAAAAGATCTTATATTGATTTTATGGAGAGTAAAATGAATTCACATACAAAGCGTATGATGAATAAAACTTGTTGAGAGTTAACAAACATAGTTTTGGTGATTGTTGCAATTAATAGGAAGTAATAAAGAAAAAGAGGCTTCACATATAAATATACTATCTTGGACATCTTCTGTAATTGTGAGCACTCACTAAAATATGACATGCTAAAAAGTTGATGTTGGACAAGGAGGACAACATAATAGGTTATGTTTTCTTATATACAAAAGAAGTTATATTGTCATGGATCATCCAACATGTTGAGCTTTCCTTTCCCTCTCATGCTATCCAAATTCGCTGCACCAAGTAGAGATACTACTTGTGCCTCCAAACATCCCTTAAACCAGTTTTGCCATGAGAGTCCACCATACCTACCTATGGATTGAGTAAGATCCTTCAAGTAAGTTTTCATCGGTGCAAGCAATAAAAATTGCTCTCTAAATATGTATTATCTATTAGTTTGAAGAAAATAAGCTTTATACGAACTTGTGATATGGAAGAAATAAAAGCGACAGACTGCATAACAAAGATCCTTATCACAAGTGGAAATATAAAGTGACGTTCTTTTGCATTAAGATTTTGTACATCCAACCATAAAAGCTCATGACAACCTCTGCTTCCCTCTGCGAAGGGCCTATCTTTTACTTATATCTTCTATCCTTATACAAGAGTCATGGTGATCATCACCTTTCCTTTTTACACTTTTTCCTTTGGCAAGAACTATATGTTGGAGAGATCCGGATATATATATCCACTCGGATTTAGGTTATCATAAAGTATTATTGTTGACATTACCCTTGAGATAAAAAGTTGGGAGGCGAAACTATAAGCCCCTATCTTTCTCCATGTCTGTTTGAAACTTTGAACCCATAAGTATCGCGTGAGTGTCAGCAATTGTGAAAGATTAGATGATAGTTGAATATGTGGACTTACTGAAAAGCTCTTATTTTGATTCTTTCTGATGTTATGATAAATTGCAATTGCTTCAATGACTGAGATCATAGTTTGTTAGTTTTCAATGAAGTTTCCGATTCATACTTTATCTTGTGAATGAATTGTTACTTTAGCATGAGAAATTATATGGCATTATATGTTGCTGTTCTAAAGATGATCATGATGCCCTCATGTCCGTATTTTATTTTATCGACACCTCTATCTATAAACATGAGGACATATTTTTCGATATCGGCTTTCGCTTGAGGACAAGCAAGGTCTAAGCTTGGGGGAGTTGATACGTCCATTTTGCATGATGCTTTTATATTGATATTTATTGCATTATGGGTTGTTATTACACATTATATCAAAATACTTAGCCTTATCTCTCTTATTTTATAAGGTTTACATGAAGAGGGAAAACACCGGCAGCTGAAATTTTGGACAACAAAAGGAGCAAATATTATATACCTATTCTGCACAACTCCAAAAGTCTTAAAACTTCGTGGGGAATGTTTTTGGAATATATAAAAAATATTGGGCGAAGAAAGCACTAGAGGGGGCCCACCAACCAGCCACAAGGGTGGAGGGCACGACCTACCCCCCTGGGCGCGCCCCCCGTCCTTGTGGGTCCCCTGGCAGGCCTCCGACGCCCATCTTCTGCTATATGGTGTGTTTTGACCTGGAAAAAATCAGAAGGAAGTTTTCGGGACGAAGCGCCGCCATCTCGAGGCGGAACCTGTCGGGGGGAATCGACTTCCTCGAACACCTATGGGGACCGAGCCCCTTACTGGTTCGGCGGGGGGCGGAGGTTGAACGAAGAGCGGATCAAGGCGATGCACACGAGGGATTTTACCCAGCTTCGGGCCGCAAGGATGCGTAAAACCCTACTGCTGCTTTGTGGATTGTATTGTGTTCTTGCTCGGGAGCGCGTGGTGCTACAGTACACACGAGCCGCTGGCGAGACCGAGCGTGGCGATGGATGTCCTCTTCTTCCTCCTACGTGCGCACATGGCCTCCTTTTATATGCTCAAGGGGTTACCCACAGGTGGCAGCGCAGGTGTCACAGCCCCAGTTTAGGCCTTGTCTACCTTTGCTTTTGCATCCATGCATCATGTTTAAATTCTCAGAAACTTGAAATGGGGAAGGCAGAACCCCCCAACACCCCTCCTGGAATCAACTAGGGTTTACTAAAAATATTTTCAATGAACCTGAAATGCCCTTCTAAATGTCCATCATTTTGCCTTGGTTCAGAACCTCTGCCAAAAGTGGTGCATAATTTTCTAGGTCATCCTAAGGTCTTTGAATTAAATCATAAGTATTTGAATTTGGGCATTTAAAATTTATAAAATATTTTAAATGTTCAAATATTCCTAAACTGAAATGTTTCATGTTGTTTATATTTTAAACAGTAGGCATGAGCAGTTTGGGGATTATTGGAGTTGCTTAGGTATTTTAAATAAGTCCACAAAGTTTGCAGAATAATAGAAAACATTAATAAAACAGAAACTAGAGCAGAGAGAGAAACCTACCTGGCCCAAACCTTACCTGGCGCCCCACCTGGCCCAGCTCCACCTGCTGGCCCAGCACCACCTGCTGGCCCAGCCCCCCTCCTCCCTGTCGTCTTCCTCCCCTGCCAGGAGGACGAAGGCGTGTGCTCGCCGCGCGTCCACGCCCGAGCCACCTCCTGCTTCCCGCCGACCCCCCCTGGCGTGCCCCGGAGACGCCACGAACCCCCTCTCCCATCTCCCTCGCTCCCTGGCCTCTCTCCTCCTCTCTGCTCCCTCTCCCGAACACGCCCGAGCGCCGCTGTCGCCGCCGCTCGGCGTTGCCGTGCCCACCGCCGTCGCCTTGCCTCCTCGAGCTATCCAGAGCCTCCGCCACCTCTCGCTTCACCCCTGCACCGAAGGAAGGAAGCACGGAGGCCCCGAGCAGCCGCCATCATCATCGTCTTCAAGCTTCGGCTCCGGCGCCCTTCTCCGTCGATTCGGCCACTCCGGCGCGCCCCCGAGCCCGCTAACCATCTCTGCAGCTCCGCGGTGAGCCGTTGACCCGATTCCCCCTTGCCCCGTCGTCCCTCGCGTGCTCTAGCCCCGATCCCCAACCATGACCGAAGCTCCTCGCCGACGGCCATGGCGCCGCCGCGGCCACAGCCTCTGCCGCTCGTGTCGGAGCGCGTCAACATGCTCAGGAGGCCCCCAGGAGCCTAGCGCACACATCCACTCGCCCTGCCGTGCACCCTAGCCTCGTCCCGCTCGAGCCCGTGGCTTCGGCGCCGCTCCGCTCGTCGGTGCCGTCAACTCCGGCCACCCCCGCACGCACCGCCTACACCACTCGACGCGCGAGTCCTCCAGGAGCATGTAGCATGACTCCGCCGTCGTTTTGGTCGCCGGAGCGCGAAACGCGCGCTGCTCCGCCGCGTCTGGCCTCGCCGGCGACGAGCCGCCGGCGAGTTTGACCCGTTTGACCCGGGGTTTGACCTCCCTAGGGTCAACACGTGTGGGCCCAAGCCCTGTTTAGCTAAACACTAGATTAATTAGCGCTAACCAGTTTAGTTAACATAACAAGTCACTGGCATGTGGGCCCAGCCCTGCTAACAGCCTAGTTAGGGTTAGTTTAGCACTAACTAACGCAGTTAGTTAGCTGAGACACTGACCAGTGGGCTCCATTGGTCAGGTTTGACCTGGGCTGGCGCCTTTGACCTGCTGACGTCACCCCGACGTCATGCTGACGCAATAATACATTTTCTGGATTTAATCTTATTCAGGAATTTCCAGAAATTGCCTAAACTTCTAAAATTCATAGTAAATCAACCGTAGCTCCAAATCAAACAAATTATATATGAAAAATGATCAAAAAAATCTAATCTATCTATCTGTACCATTTGCGTGCATGTTTGAACAACTTAATGTTGCTGTATAAGGAAATTTGCATAAATGGCATTTAAACTCTCACATATGGAGTTTGAACTTGAACTTAGGGTTCAAACCAACTCCATTTAACATGTTGCTAGTTGCATTAGCTCAAACCACAACATATTGCCATGTCATGATCATGCATCATATTGTTGCATTGCATTGATTGTATTCTTCCTTGTTTGTCGGTATTCGACCCCTCTCGATAGACGTGGTGCCGACGATGAGATCGATGACACCGATGAAGAACTATAATATCTTCAGAAGTGCCAGGCAAGCAAAACCCCCTTGTTCATTCCGATACAATCCCACTCTCTCGCTCCTGCTCTCTTTTACTGCATTAGGACAACAACGATTCATGTGTTACTTGCTGCGGTAGTTGAACCCCTTATCCTCTGCATGACCTGTCATTGCCACAGTAAATAGATGAAACCCACTAGCATGAGTAGGAGTTGTTTGAGCCCTGATGTGCCTACTCATTCATGCTTGTTTGTCATGCCTGCTACTGCTTAGAGTTGAGTCAGGTCTGATTCATCAGGGATGAATTGGAATGTGGTGAACATGTCCTACTGTTGAGAGCTAAGTGTGTGAACACGATTTGGTAAAGGTAGCGGTGAGAGGCCATGTAGGAGTACATGGTGGGTTGTCTCATTGAAACCGTCCTAAGGAACTGAGTTCTGTGTATGTGATCCATGAATAGTTACTACCACACATTGGGTTCCGGTAACTCGACCCCTCTCGGCTTATTAACCGCCTCGATCTCTGTCCAGGAGTTGCAACTAGTTTCTGGTGTTTGTAGGTTGTGTTAGTAGTCTACCAAGTGGTACCCAGTACAGGTGGGCTTGGGACAGGCTAGGCACCGTGGCACGGTGTACCAAGCGTAGATCTACCCGTCGAGGTGGGCTTGGGAACCCTGCACACATCGTTTGGGGCTGTGAGCGACACCCCGGTCGGATCTCCTTGCGGATGGAACCCGAATAGGCGATAAACCTGGACTAGAGACTTGTGTGGTTAGTCAGGTCGTGGCCGACTCCCTCGCCCGGCTTCCGCTTGAAGGTTGCCGAGGTACATGACGTGTACAGGGCGATAAGTGGCGAGAGCGTGTGTGAAGAAGTACACCCCTGCAGGGTTATCATTATCTATTCGAATAGCCGGATTCCTCAGATATGGAAACTTGGACCCCTTGCATAGTTCATAGACAAGTGAAAGTGGATACTCTAAAATGCGCAAGATAAGCGTGAGTGCTATGGATGGCCTTCTCGTAGGGAGACGGGAGCGGATCCATAGTGGTGTATTGATATGGTGAATATGTGGACTCGTGTGCGCCACCTCAAAAGAGTTACTTGCAGTCGTAGTTCAGGATAGCCACCGAGTCAAAGCTGGCTTGCTGCAGTCAAACTCCACCACCCCCCTTTTGATACTGATGCATATGTAGTTAGTTCTGATGTAAGTCTTGCTGGGTACATTTGTACTCACGTTTGCCTATTTTATGTTTTGCAGAGAGACTTCAGTCTCGCTAGTAGTACCGCTTGGACTTCGACGTTTAGCTTGATACCTCAGCTACGATCTTGTGCCCTCGGCAGGATCTGGTAGATAGTCAGGCTTCTAAGCCTTTTTCATTTGTAGATGTCTGTACTCAGACATGTTAAGCTTCCGCATGTGTTTTGACTTGTATGCTCTGAATGTTGGGTCATGAGACCCATGATTGTAATATCTCGCTCCTCGGAGCCTAATGAATAAAGTACTTGAGTTGTAGAGTTTTGTTGTGATGCCATGTTGTATTTACTCATATCGGGCATATTGTGTGAATGATTGAAATGCTTGGTATGAGTGGGATCCGATTATCTAGTTGTTTATCCTTGGCAGCCTATCATATGGGGAAATGTAGTCTAGTGCTTCTGGGCGATAGTAGTCCGCTACAGCCTGGTTCACCGGAGTCTTGCTAGCCCAGCACTACTGCTCAGGACACTTGACTGGTCGGCATGTGTTTCACTTCGTTCCTGTGTCTGTCCCTTTGGGGAAATGTCACGCGGTGACATCCGGAGTCCTGCCTAGCCTGCTACAGCCCGGGGTACCGGAGTCCTGTTAGCCCAGTGCTACAACCCGGATTCACACGCTGTTGACCGACATGCTCGAGGTTGATTCATGTATGCCTGTCCCCATGGGTTAGTGCCGCTTTGGGTTCACGACTAGCCATGTCGGCCCGGGTTCTTTGTCATATGGATGCTAGCGACACTATCATATATGTGAGCCAAAAGGCGCAAACGGTCCCGGGCCAGGTAAGGTGGCACCCGTGGGAATACCGTGCGTGAGGCTGCAAAGTGATATGATGTGTTACATGCTAGATCGGTGTGACCTAGGATCGGGGTCCTGACAGCGTTGGCATCAGAGCCTGACTGCCTGTAGGATTACCAAGCCAAACTAGTCAAAGTTGAGTCTAGAAATGCTTTAGTTATATAAGGGAATTGATTGTGGAAGGGAACGTAAGGCTCTTTTTACTCCTTATACCTCATGGCCTTCTAATCTGAGTCAATCTCTTCTTTTCTACGGGGGTTAAGAACTAGGCTTCTCTTCTATCTCTCAGGATGACGTGTTACTAAACCGTAGTTGCCTAGGATTGTTGGTTTCACGCCTCTGTTCAGTTTCTACTACCTCTGTGTGTTCACAGTTGCTCTCGAAACATTGATATTGTGATGTTGAGTGGTTATGCCACCATTTTGCAGGATGTCTCAAATTTTTTTTGAGCATTTACAGCCGTTATGATGTCCGAGTCATCCCAGGTCTCTACATAGTCTGATGCATTTGCGAATCCTTTCTTTCCGTTCCTGATGTCCCTTTTGGTCAGAATAAGCACACTAATCGGTGAGTTGAGGTACTCCGTTGCCTCGGCGTATATGTTGGAGCTACTATTATGACCCTAGGTTTCTTGTGAAATCACCTAGTAATCTAGCCATGTTTTGTGTTCCCAGTGTGATAATTCTGGCCACCTTTCTCGAAAGCATCCCGTGATGCCATTTAGTAGTAGGTATTCTGCTCTTGGGCTCTTGACCCAAGATTCACTCTACTTACTTCGTGTTGATAGTGTTGCTTGTACCTTTAGGATACTAGTAACCTTTGTGATAGTCTTTGAGGTCCGTGGTATATCATTCTTCCAAATACCATGAACCATCCTTGGCAGAAGTTCCTTTGAACCAAAGATCACAATAAGAGTACTCTCGATGAGTTCTTCGTTCTACATTGTGAATCTGCCAGTTCTACTTTCCTGCATGGGTTATCCGGAAGAAACCTGTTGAACTTGATTCGACATACTAACCTATGCATCCACAACTCAAAAGTTTGTATGTTCCTCGAGTTGTTCCTCCTTAGTTGTATTCTGACCCCGTCTATCAATTGATAGTCAAGAGTATGCGAGCATTCGTTTATCGATGCCTATTACTCTTGTGGTCCATCAAGCCATTCTATCCGGAATGACTTGGAGAAACAAACTCCAGTACCTCATCCATTTCTAGGATTGGGTCAAAGCAGTTGTATTCCGCAGATCAAAGGCAATCAAGCTTTGATTCTGTTCTACCTGAAGTATTACCCACTTTATGTCAGGAACATCATGAGAATTGCACCTCCTCTTATGAATTCTTGATACAGTGATACTCTCACCATCGTCATTCATTCCTCGGCCCTCGTGTTGTTGTAACCGGAATGCCGACAAGTGAATTGTGATGTGTGAAATCAATACTCCGAGCAACTCGTTGCTTTGTAGTAAATGGACAATATTCTCATTCTTAGCGTGTTGGTTACTAAATCATCATCCTAAGATTGATCGTGCTACCAAGTCCATTTTTGTTGGTGCACCTTTCGATCGATGAGTTAGGATAGTGTCAATCCTTTCTTATTTGATCATATCGTCTTGCCCTGAAAAGCAAGATTGATCTCGAGCTTAGTATCATATCGGTGGTTCGTGATTTTCCGAATATCTTCTCGGAAGTATTACTTGGTTGTCACCTGACCGCTATGTTGAGTTCGTGATCAAGTTGGTTTTCTTATAAACCACCCCTTCTCCAAGAACTTGTGGTGGATACCCCTGAGCTAGTTGGTTAAGCTAAACAACAACTTGGAGAGTTGGAAGGTAAAAGCTTGCCTTACTTAGTTCATTCCAAAGGGATATCCTTTTGTGTGCGCGTGTGTTGAAGAAAGGAGATATCTTCATCGATTGGTCCTCATGATCAGTTGTTGGATCTATTGCCTTGACAAAACTTTGACTTGAGTATGGGCTATCGTCAAGTCAAATCAGAGCCAACGATGTTCATAATGTTGTCTTACTCGTGGTTGATCCCTCGAGCATACACCATTACATCTTTTGGTCTGACCAATGCTATCACCGTGTTCACATGATGGTGGAAGTCCAGTGATATGGAAATACCGATGAGTTGTTGTTGAGCCCATCAGCAGCATTTTGTCTCCCCCATGATTCATGTTGAACGCTACACTAGTATTGGAAACTTTGTAAGCAATGCCTTCGTGTTCCGTTCATGAAGCCTATGCTTGGATGGAATAAGTGATTTCCTCGAATTCATGTGCATCTGGTGCAAGTTGCCGCCGTGGGTTCGAGAAAGATTGTTTTTGCTTCCTTCGGAGCCATCCCAAGTCAGTCATGCATATGTGTGAAGTATTCTATGGTTTGAAGACTTGCAACCTCCATTCCATATGTATTCCCTAGCACCCCAAGCCACTGATTGATTTGTTCAAGGAAAAGGAGTTGTTGTGCGAATACTAGTTCATGCACAAGACTTCGGTATCCTCGTTGATGGTGCCCCACCTGAACTCGATAGTGTTTTATTATAAGACTACTATGTGGTCATGCTTGTCTGGGACAGCGTGTTCACAGGTTTGTAGCGGAACCAGCTCATGTTTTGGAGCTTGCTATCGTAGTTCACCTTCCGAGAATCTCGCAACGTCATCTCGTCGAATTGTGTTGCAAACTTTCATTTTTCTTTCCAGACATGTTGTCTGAAATATCCTGTCTTCAACCAGATCTGAATCTCAGACAGATATGATGGTTGGCACGTTTCCAACATTTGCATTTTGTTCCCAGCTTGCACTGCCGTTGTGCCATTCTACCTTGGGTCCCATCCATTTCCGATGATAAGCAAATCATTCCTTGCATTGTCTTCAACAAGGTAGTCCACATCATCCATCCTAGTCCGAGTACGCCATTTCTTCAAGTTCGTTCAAAAGATCGTTTGTGATTGCCTTAGGCTGGAATAAAGAGCTTCAATGATCTCTGGATCAAAAGTAATTCTTTTTGCCACTTAAGGCAATAGTTCTTTGAGTCACCTTCCCTGAGGTGCCCCGTTTTGGATCATGGCAATTATTCCCTCGCCATCGTGACACCATCCACCATCTTTCTAAGTGTGGAATTGGTGCCCACCAAATCAAACCTCGTTGTTTGTTCTTCCGTCCCTCTCGATGTGTTTTGTGTCTCAACTCGAGATGTTCCAACATCTGACTCCACGAATTGATCTTGAATGCTCGATCTTCGAGGAGATCGTTTCCTATAGAGTTCTTTCTGTCGCCATCGTGTTGGATGAAGATCTCAAAAGCGAGGACGTCAAGATCAAGGTGATGCAATGAATCAACATCTTCGAGAAGGAAAGTGGGATCGAGAGGATTGTGATAGCTTGCGACCCCTCTGTCTTCTCACCTCACGTCTTGAATCTCGGGACGAGATTCTTGTTTAGTGGGGGTGAGCTGTCACAGCCCCAGTTTAGGCCTTGTCTGCCTTTGCTTTTGCATCCATGCATCATGTTTAAATTCTCAGAAACTTGAAATGGGGAAGGCAGAACCCCCCAGCACCCCTCCTGGAATCAACTAGGGTTTACTAAAAATATTTCCAATGAACCTGAAATGCCCTTCTAAATGTCCATCATTTTTGCCTTGGTTCAGAACCTCTGCCAAAAGTGGTGCATAATTTTCTAGGTCATCCTAAGGTCTTTGAATTAAATCATAAGTATTTGAATTTGGGCATTTAAAATTTATAAAATATTTTAAATGTTCAAATATTCCTAAACTGAAATGTTTCATGTTGTTTATATTTTAAAAAGTAGGCATGAGCAGTTTGGGGATTATTGGAGTTGCTTAGGTATTTTAAATAAGACCACAAAGTTTGCAGAATAATAGAAAACATTAATAAAACAGAAACTAGAGAAGAGAGAGAAACCTACCTGGCCCAAACCTTACCTGGCGCCCCACCTGGCCCAGCTCCACCTGCTGGCCCATCTTCACCTGCTGGCCCAGCCCCCCCTCCTCCCTGTCGTCTTCCTCCCCTGCCAGGAGGACGAAGGCGTGTGCTCGCCGCGCGTCCACGCCCGAGCCACCTCCTGCTTCCCGCCGACCCCCCTAGCGTGCCCCGGAGACGCCACGAACCCCCTCTCCCATCTCCCTCGCTCCCTGGCCTCTCTCCTCCTCTCTGCTCCCTCTCCCGAACACGCCCGAGCGCCGCTGTCGCCGCCGCTCGGCGTTGCCGTGCCCACCGCCGTCGCCTTGCCTCCTCGAGCTATCCAGAGCCTCTGCCACCTCTCGCTTCACCCCTGCACCGAAGGAAGGAAGCACGGAGGCCCCGAGCAGCCGCCATCATCATCGTCTTCAAGCTTCGGCTCCGGCGCCCTTCTCCGTCGATTCGGCCACTCCGGCACGCCCCCGAGCCCGCTAACCATCTCTGCAGCTCCGCGGTGAGCCATTGACCCGATTCCCCCTTGCCCCGTCGTCCCTCGCGTGCTCTAGCCCCGATCCCCAACCATGACCGAAGCTCCTCGCCGACGGCCATGGCGCCGCCGCGGCCACAGCCTCTGCCGCTCGTGTCGGAGCGCGTCAACATGCTCAGGAGGCCCCCAGGAGCCTAGCGCACACATCCACTCGCCCTGCCGTGCACCCTAGCCTCGTCCCGCTCGAGCCCGTGGCTTCGGCGCCGCTCCGCTCGTCGGTGCCGTCAACTCCGGCCACCCCCGCACGCACCGCCTACACCACTCGACGCGCGAGTCCTCCAGGAGCATGTAGCATGACTCCGCCGTCGTTTTGGTCGCCGGAGCGCGAAACGCGCGCTGCTCCGCCGCGTCTGGCCTCGCCGGCGACGAGCCGCCGGCGAGTTTGACCCGTTTGACCCGGGGTTTGACCTCCCTAGGGTCAACACGTGTGGGCCCAAGCCCTGTTTAGCTAAACACTAGATTAATTAGCGCTAACCAGTTTAGTTAACATAACAAGTCACTGGCATGTGGGCCCAGCCCTGCTAACAGCCTAGTTAGGGTTAGTTTAGCACTAACTAACGCAGTTAGTTAGCTGAGACACTGACCAGTGGGCTCCATTGGTCAGGTTTGACCTGGGCTGGCGCCTTTGACCTGCTGACGTCACCCCGACGTCATGCTGACGCAATAATACATTTTCTGGATTTAATCTTATTCAGGAATTTCCAGAAATTGCCTAAACTTCTAAAATTCATAGTAAATCAACCGTAGCTCCAAATCAAACAAATTATATATGAAAAATGATCAGAAAAATCTAATCTATCTATCTGTACCATTTGCGTGCATGTTTGAACAACTTAATGTTGCTGTATAAGGAAATTTGCATAAATGGCATTTAAACTCTCACATATGGAGTTTGAACTTGAACTTAGGGTTCAAACCAACTCCATTTAACATGTTGCTAGTTGCATTAGCTCAAACCACAACATATTGCCATGTCATGATCATGCATCATATTGTTGCATTGCATTGATTGTATTCTTCCTTGTTTGTCGGTATTCGACCCCTCTCGATAGACGTGGTGCCGACGATGAGATCGATGACACCGATGAAGAACTATAATATCTTCAGAAGTGCCAGGCAAGCAAAACCCCCTTGTTCATTCCGATACAATCCCACTCTCTCGCTCCTGCTCTCTTTTACTGCATTAGGACAACAACGATTCATGTGTTACTTGCTGCGGTAGTTGAACCCCTTATCCTCTGCATGACCTGTCATTGCCACAGTAAATAGATGAAACCCACTAGCATGAGTAGGAGTTGTTTGAGCCCTGATGTGCCTACTCATTCATGCTTGTTTGTCATGCCTGCTACTGCTTAGAGTTGAGTCAGGTCTGATTCATCAGGGATGAATTGGAATGTGGTGAACATGTCCTACTGTTGAGAGCTAAGTGTGTGAACACGATTTGGTAAAGGTAGCGGTGAGAGGCCATGTAGGAGTACATGGTGGGTTGTCTCATTGAAACCGTCCTAAGGAACTGAGTTCTGTGTATGTGATCCATGAATAGTTACTACCACACATTGGGTTCCGGTAACTCGACCCCTCTCGGCTTATTAACCGCCTCGATCTCTGTCCAGGAGTTGCAACTAGTTTCTGGTGTTTGTAGGTTGTGTTAGTAGTCTACCAAGTGGTACCCAGTACAGGTGGGCTTGGGACAGGCTAGGCACCGTGGCACGGTGTACCAAGCGTAGATCTACCCGTCGAGGTGGGCTTGGGAACCCTGCACACATCGTTTGGGGCTGTGAGCGACACCCCGGTCGGATCTCCTTGCGGATGGAACCCGAATAGGCGATAAACCTGGACTAGAGACTTGTGTGGTTAGTCAGGTCGTGGCCGACTCCCTCGCCCGGCTTCCGCTTGAAGGTTGCCGAGGTACATGACGTGTACAGGGCGATAAGTGGCGAGAGCGTGTGTGAAGAAGTACACCCCTGCAGGGTTATCATTATCTATTCGAATAGCCGGATTCCTCAGATATGGAAACTTGGACCCCTTGCATAGTTCATAGACAAGTGAAAGTGGATACTCTAAAATGCGCAAGATAAGCGTGAGTGCTATGGATGGCCTTCTCGTAGGGAGACGGGAGCGGATCCATAGTGGTGTATTGATATGGTGAATATGTGGACTCGTGTGCGCCACCTCAAAAGAGTTACTTGCAGTCGTAGTTCAGGATAGCCACCGAGTCAAAGCTGGCTTGCTGCAGTCAAACTCCACCACCCCCCTTTTGATACTGATGCATATGTAGTTAGTTCTGATGTAAGTCTTGCTGGGTACATTTGTACTCACGTTTGCCTATTTTATGTTTTGCAGAGAGACTTCAGTCTCGCTAGTAGTACCGCTTGGACTTCGACGTTTAGCTTGATACCTCAGCTACGATCTTGTGCCCTCGGCAGGATCTGGTAGATAGTCAGGCTTTTAAGCCTTTTTCATTTGTAGATGTCTGTACTCAGACATGTTAAGCTTCCGCATGTGTTTTGACTTGTATGCTCTGAATGTTGGGTCATGAGACCCATGATTGTAATATCTCGCTCCTCGGAGCCTAATGAATAAAGTACTTGAGTTGTAGAGTTTTGTTGTGATGCCATGTTGTATTTACTCATATCGGGCATATTGTGTGAATGATTGAAATGCTTGGTATGAGTGGGATCCGACTATCTAGTTGTTTATCCTTGGTAGCCTATCATATGGGGAAATGTAGTCTAGTGCTTCTGGGCGATAGTAGTCCGCTACAGCCCGGTTCACCGGAGTCTTGCTAGCCCAGCACTACTGCTCAGGACACTTGACTGGCCGGCATGTGTTTCACTTCGTTCCTGTGTCTGTCCCTTCGGGGAAATGTCACGCGGTGACATCCGGAGTCCTGCCTGGCCTGCTACAGCCCGGGGTACCGGAGTCCTATTAGCCTAGTGCTACAACCCGGATTCACACGCTGTTGACCGACATGCTCGAGGTTGATTCATGTATGCCTGTCCCCATGGGTTAGTGCCGCTTTGGGTTCACGACTAGCCATGTCGGCCCGGGTTCTTTGTCATATGGATGCTAGCGACACTATCATATACGTGAGCCAAAAGGCGCAAACGGTCCCGGGCTAGGTAAGGTGGCACCCGTGGGAATACCGTGCGTGAGGCCACAAAGTGATATGATGTGTTACATGCTAGATCGGTGTGACCTAGGATCGGGGTCCTGACAGCAGGTGGGGGCAAAAATGGGAGAATGTTGTAGTGGGTACAGCTGCCTGCACAGTGGCGGTACAGTGCTATCGAACCTAACTCTGACGGCGGGGGACAAGGGCATTAAATGCCCGTCCGCGTCGCCCAGACTGTGCAGGGAAGTGGACCGTCAGGAGCGCCACCCTTTGCCACGATGGCTACTCTGTCAGCTTCGCTTCGCCACCGCATGCCCCTGGCGGCACAACCTCCCGCCACGTGCGCCTGAAATTCCCCCAGAGCGACACGTTGGTGGGTGAGCTGGAGCGCAGGCACGGGGTGGTAACTTGCCGCGGCAAACGCCTTGCCGCGCTGGATGCCTTGTCGCGCCCGGGAGCTTGTCGCTCACCGGGCCTTGCCGGAGCGCGGGACGCGCCGTGGCGAGGTCCTTGTCGTGCCGTGGTTGGCCTTCCCGGCAAGCTCCTCCTGCCGGGGTCTTGTGCTTCGAGCGGTCGTCCCGGCAAGCTCCTCTTGCCGGGGCCTGGCTCTCTTCGGGTGGCCTTCCCGGCAGGCTCCTCCTGCCGGGGCCTTGGCTCAAATACTTTGTTCTTGGATGGCCCAAAAAGGGACCACGGAGAGTCTTGGCGACCGCCTGGAAAGCCTTGCCGCGGGGTGCTACGACTGCCCGTGCACAAGTTCGGGATACTAAGGTACCCCTACTTTAGTACACCGACAGGAGCCCCCGGGCCTGGGCCATACACGGTGCCGAGCGCTGTTGGGCCAGGCCCAAAACAGTGCACGGGCACGCGCGGCCTAGGTCACGTTGCATCTGCTTCTGCGCCCACCACGCTCTCCCCGAAAGGCACGCGTCGAACGCGGCATCGTGGGGAGAGGCGTGCGTGACGTGGGTGGCGTGCGCGGGGCCGAACCCTGCAGGCATGCGTCACGTCGCCATAAAGGGGGACGGTTCGCGCTAGCTCCATAAGTGGAGGGAGGCGTGGAGGCGTGGCTTGTTCGCTGGACGGGGCCGAGGCACGGTTTTCGAGGCGCCCGTTCCCCACGATCACAGGGTGGGGAGAGGTCGCCTCATCTGTCGCCTCGGTCTTGCGCGTCAGCCACACGGCTTCCATGCACCCGGGGTTGCGGACGGTGGAGTCAGGAGACCGGGCCGTCGCGGGTCGGGGCAGCAGGTCGGCCCCGGTCGCCTGGCCTTCCTGCGTCTTGATTGGCTGAGCGAGGCGGTCGAGCCCCCACTCTGCTCCTTTATAAAGAGCAAGAGGGGGGCGACGGGAACCCACACTCCTCCATCTCTTCTCCTCTTCATCTTCTGACCCCCTCTCTCCATTCGCCATGGAGAAAGGGAATCCGGGTCCTTCATCGGTGGCGGCGAGGTTGCCGCCAGGCAGCGCGCCCCTCCTCCCCTTGCACCCGCGGTGGCGGAGCCAGCCGTAAGGGGAAGGGGGAGGGGGCGAGGTCGTGGACAAGGGCGTGGACGAGGCCGCGGCGCTCAGGGAAGAGGCGGGTCGGGCGACGCGCCAGCCTCGCCTCCGTCAGCGGCTCCTCTTCCCACGGCGGTCCACCTCGGGGACGATCCTTGCGAGTTCTTCATCAGGCTGCGTCGGGCGCATCGCCGCCGCCTCCGCCTCCCGGCTCCCTTCAAAAGCGTGATGGAGATGGAGCAACCCGAGACGCTAAGGCTGCGCATGAAGGGCTGCGGGATCAGCGGCACGCGGGTCCACGTCGAGTTCCCAGCCCCCGGCGTAGTGTATCTTGGCCGAGGGTGGAAGACATTCGCCCGCATCCACACCTTGACGGAGGGGTTCACCCTCCATTTTAAGTTGATGGAGGGCGATCTCCTCTTCGTCAAGGCCTTCGGGGACTTCGGGACCCGGGCCCGGTGCTGCGTGGATAGCTCCTCCAACAGCGAAATCTCCTCCTCGAGCGAGAGTGACGAGGAGGGGAGCGACGGCGACGACGAGGGCAGCGGTCGTCGGGATGACGGGTCCGACTAGGCGCCGGTCACAGCTCCGTGTGGCACCGGCGACCCCATCAACCGGGTTGCCGGCTCCTTGAGCTTCCCGGGGTCGCCTCCTTGGCGGCTGGCGTGGCGAGGCTGCGAAAGAGGAAGAGGGATGGTGGCAAGGCCGTCAACTCGGAGTACGAGGGCACGGCGCCCTCGACAGCGTGCTGACGCCCTGCCGCCTTGTCGGGCCCTTCTTCCGGCGCCGCCATCACCGTCCAGCTTTCAGCCGGTCCCCGGGGCGTTCTATTGGTGTCTTCTGCCACCCGTAGCTCGCCTAGGCGCTCCTTTTGCCCTTTTCGCCTCCTTGTCCTACCTCCTGAGGAGAGAGACAAGAAAGGGATTACGGGCATCTTATCTTTTTTCAATCTGTAAGCCCTCGGGCCTTAGCTGTGTTTAAAACTTGTAATCCCATCCTTTCATGTTTTTCATTCTCTCTGAACTGTACCTGAGCGGAATGTTTTTAATGAAAAGGGGATGTTTGTCGGGCCATTTGTCCCGTGGGTAAAACCCACGCCAAGGAACGAATCCTTTATATCGTTAAGATAGGCACTTCTTTGCCCGGCAACAGGCCCTGCCGTCTTCCCGCGCCACTCGACCTCTCTCACGCCTTTGGCGGAGGAAGGATGAAGCGGGTTCGGGCCCCTCGTTCCGCCCCTTTGCCGCCGCGACCACTACCAAAACGGGCCCCAGGAACGCGCTCTGGGGCCGGTCGTTAAGGGAGCACGGTAGCTTCTAGGAGGAAACAAGGTTTTTGTATTCCACAGTTCATAAGAGAATGCATGACAAGGGATGCAAAAACTTATCTGGGATTGCAGCCCCCGGCAACCTTGGCTTGCCGCGGGCGAATCTTCGTACTTGCAGCCCCCGGCAATACTGGCTTGCCGGGGACCAGATGCTGGTCCGCCCTTCTTCTCTTCTTCGTCCTTAAGCGGCCTGGCCAGGATATGCAAAACCCTGCGAACCAAAGGAAACGAAGGAACCGGAAAAAGGACGCAGACTCGACCTCTAAGCTAGGGGTTAGCAGTTGTTAGGCACTATCAACCCTAACCAAGGACGAGACTCGACTCAGCATGCATGCTAAAACTTAGGGCGCCAACGCTTCATTTCTGCTGCTCAGGGTCTGCGCCTGGCTTTGTACAAAGGATTACATGCAACTGCGGCAAGACTTGTACAAAAGGTTGGTTGCCGGGCGGGGCCCGACAACCGCGCCTTACGGGTAAAACTTACGAATATGCTCAATATTCTAGGAGTTGCTCACCGGAGTGCCATCTTCGGTCTCGAGGCGGACAGCGCCGGGCCTCGTGACTCGTTTCACCCTGTAAGGGCCTTCCCACTTCGGCTTCAACTTGTTATGATTCTTGGCGGACGGGGCGCGCCGAAGAACAAGGTCGCCTTCCTCGAAGCTTCTGGCTTTAACTTTGCGGCTATGGTAGCGACGCAAAGCTTGCTGGTAGCGAGAGGCTCGCACAGCAGCCTGAAGACGATCTTCCTCAAGGAGCAGCGCGTCATCTTCACGCAGCCGCTCTTGCTCAAGCTCATCATAAGCGAGCACTCGAGGTGACCCGTATACGAGTTTCGTGGGGGTAACTGCTTCTGCTCCATAGACTAGAGCAAATGGTGTCTGGCCAGTGGCTCGATTTGGCGTCGTTCTGATCGACCAAAGAGCCACCGGCAGCTCCTTGATCCAGTTTCTTCCGCACTTGTGCAGCCTGTCGAAAGTTCTGGTCTTGAGCCCGCGCAGTACTTCGGCGTTGGCCCTTTCAGCTTGACCGTTGCTTCTGGGGTGAGCAACAGAAGCGAAGCAGACCTTGGCACCGAGATCTTGGACGTATTGCATGAAGGCGCGGCTCGTGAATTGTGTACCGTTGTCGGTGATGATCCTGTTGGGGATCCCGAAACGGCAGACAATCGACCTGAAGAACTTGATGGCTGACTGTGCTGTCACCTTCCTCACTGGTTCCACTTCCGGCCACTTTGTGAACTTGTCGATTGCGACGTACAAGTACTCAAAGCCCCCGACAGCTCGGGGGAAGGGCCCGAGGATGTCGAGCCCCCAGACCGAAAATGGCCAGGATAAAGGGATCGTCTGGAGAGCTTGAGCTGGCTGGTGTATCTGCTTGGAATGGAACCGGCACGCTTCACACTTGGTTACTTGTGCAGTTGCATCCTGGGGGGCTGTCGGCCAGAAGAAACCTTGCCGGAATGCTTTGCCGGCGAGTGCTCTTGCACCGATGTGGTGACCACATATGCCTCCATGTATCTCTGCCAACAACTGATGTCCTTCTTCCCGGGAAATGCACTTCAATTTCACACCGTTGCGCCCTCTTCTGTACAGTGTGTTGTCAACGAACTGGTACATACTCGAGCGCCGGGCTACTCTTTCCGCTTCTTCTTGCTCTTTGGGAAGTTCTCCGAGCTGGAGGAAATGGACAGTCTGCTGCGCCCATGCTGGAGCCTGCGGCTCGACAACAAGGACTGAAGGCACTTCTGCTGCTGCGGGAACGTCCGCTTCTACGGCGCGGATCTGGGGCTCAGCCGGAGCTTGACGTTCCCCGGCAAGCTTGCCGGAGCAAAACTTGTCGGGAGCGCCTGCTTCTATGGAACAAACCCTGGGGTTTTCCGGAGCAGACGGTTCCTCAGCGCTCTTGGCGTCGATCTTGGGGACCTTCTTGGCGGCGGCTCCGGGGAGCTCTGCCGAAAGATAGTCGCCGGAGACCAACTTCCTCTTCTTGCTCTGTCTGGTTGATGGCGTTACGGATGGTTGAGTCAGCTTGAGCACAAAGGTCCCTGGTTCCACAGGTAACTTAAATGCTGCGCACTTTGACAGGCCATCAGCGATGCCATTCTCAGCTCTTGGAATGTGTTCCATCTGCAGGACGTCAAAGTGCTCTTCCAGCTTCCTCACTTCATCAACGTACGCTTCCATCAACGGACTCTGGTAATCCTTGTTCACTTGGCGGACGACAAGCTGCGAGTCACCCCTGACAATGAGCTTCTTGATCCCAAGTTCTGCCGCGATCCTGAGACCGGCAAGCAAACCTTCATACTCTGCAGTATTGTTGGTTGCTTGTTCCTTGGGGAAGTGCATCTGGACTACGTACTTGAGGTGCTCTTCGGTGGTCGCGATAAGTAACGCGCCAGCACCGGTGCCTTGCAGCGAGAAAGCACCATCAAAGTACATCAGCCACTCTTTGCTTGCTTCTTTGGCGGGGATGCTCGTCTATGGGATATCTTCGTCCGGTGTCAGTGTCCACTCCGCTATGAACTCCGCCAATGCCCTGCTTTGGATAGTCGAGGTGCTCTCGAACTGGAGACCAAAGCTCGACAGTTCTAGTGCCCACTCAACAATCCTGCCTGTTGCTTCTGGATTCTGCAGTATCCTCTTCAGCGGAAAGCGGGTGACAACTGTAATCTCGTATGCTTGGAAGTAATGGCGCAGCTTTCTCGAGGCCATGAGGAGGCCGAAAAGCAATTTCTGCACACCAGAGTACCTTGACCTAGCCCCCTGCAAAAGGGAGCTGACAAGGTAAACTGGGCGTTGCACCATTTTCTTCTTCTGCACCTCCACATGCTCCTGTGCGGATTCATCCTTGTCGGGGCCAGAGCTTGTCGGGGAAGCCCCCTGCTTGTCGTTGGACGTGCTTGCCGCGGTTGCTGGCTCATCATCTGCCTCCCTCTCCGCTACTAACGCAACACTAACCACTTGATTGGTTGCCGCTAGGTATAGCAGTAACTTCTGTTGTGGTTTAGGTGCGACAAGTATTGGAGCGGAGGACAGGTATTTCTTCAGGTCCTGCAGCGCAGCCTCCGCTTCTGGAGTCCATTTTACTGGACCCGCCTTTTTCAAAATTTTGAAAAACGGCAGGGCGTGTTCTACAGACTTGGAAATAAACCTGCTGAGAGCCGCGACGCAGCCGGTAAGCCTTCATACGTGTCGGGACCCCGATCCTAAGTCACACCGATCTAGCATGTAACACATCATATCACTTTGCGGCCTCACGCACGGTATTCCCACGGGTGCCACCTTACCTGGCCCGGGACCGTTTGCGCCTTTTGGCTCACGTATATGATAGTGTCGCTAGCATCCATATGACAGAGAACCCGGGCCGACATGGCTAGTCGTGAACCCAAAGCGGCACTAACCCATGAGGACAGGCATACATGAATCACATCGAGCATGTCGGTCAACAACGTATAAATCCGGGCTGTAGCACTGGGCTAACAGGACTCCGGTAACCCGGGCTGTAGCAGGCTAGGCAGGACTCCGGATAACACCGCGTGACATTTCCCCAAAGAGGACAGACACAGGAACGAGGTGAAACACATGCCGGCCAATCAAGTGTTCCGAGCAGTAGTGCTGGGCTAGCAGGACTCCGGTGAACCGGGCTGTAGCGGACTACTATCGCTCAGAAGCACTAGACTTACATTTCCCCATATGAAAGGCTACCAAGGATAAACAACTAGATAGTCGGATCCCACACATAGCAATACACGTTACACGTACGCATAACATGCAAGTATGTGCTGTACAACATGGCATCACAACATAACGCAAACTTATATAGATAAGGCCCAGAAGAGCCACATAGCATTAAATACAAACAGGGGTCACACGACCCATCATTCAGAGCATACAAGCAACAAGCAGAAGCATTACATGTTTGAGTACAGACAACTACAAAAGAAAAAGGCTGAAACGCCTGACTATCTACAACCTCCGATCAAGATCGTAGCTGAGGTACAAGCTACTTGTCGAAGTCCACGTAAACTAGTAAGACCGAAGTCTCCGCTGCAAAAACATAAATAAAGCAACATGAGTACAAAGGTACTCAGCAAGACTTACATCAGATCCTATCATACATGCATTAGTATCAAGGAGGTAATGTGGGGTTTAGTTGCAGCAAGCCAGCTTTGACTCTGTGGCTATCCTATTCTACGACTGCTGGTAACTCTTTTGAAATGGCGCACACGAGTCCACTAATCACCACATCAATACACTACTATGGATTCATCCCCGTCCCACTACGAGAAGGCCATCCATAGCACTCACACTTATCTTGAGCATTTTATGGTATCCACTTCAAGTTGTCTATGTACCACGTAAGCATCCAAGAAGTCCATAACCGAGGACGCGGCTATTCGAATAGATCATGATAACCCTGCAGGGGTGTACTTCTTCACACACGCTCTCACCACTTATCACCATGTACACGTCATGTATCTCGACAACCTTCAAGCGGAAGCCTGGCGAGGGTGTCGGCCACGACCTGACTAACCACACAAGACTCTAGTCCAGGTTTATCGCCTATTCGGGTTCCATCCGCAAGGAGATCCGGCCGGGGTGTCGCTCACGGCCCCAAACGATGTGTGCAGGGTTCCCAAGCCCACCTCGCCGGGTGGATCTACGCTTGGTACACCGTGCCACTTGTGCCTAGTCTGTCCCAAGCCCACCTGGCCGGGTGCCACTTGGTAGACTACTAACACTACCTACAAACACCAGAAACTAGTTGCAACTCCTGGACAGAGACCGAGGTGATTAATAAGTCGAGAGGGGCACTTAAGCATTCCAATGTGTGGTAGTAGCTAGTCATTGGACAACATACACAGAACTCGGTGCTTAAGGACGGTTCCAGTGAGACAACCCACCATGTACTCCTACATGGCCTCTCACTGCTACCTTTACCAAATCGTGTTCACACGCTTAACTCTCAGCATCAGAACATATCATATCACTCCAATCCATTCCCAATGAATCAGACCTGACACAACTCTAAGCAATAGCAGGCATGGCATGGTAGAAGCACAACATGGCTCAATCAACTCCTACACATGCTAGTGGGTTTCATCTAATTACTGTGGCAATGACAGGTCATGCAGAGGAATGGGTTCAACTACCGCAGCATAAAGTAGCAGTTGATTCGTTGTTGTCCTAATGCAATAACAGAGAGCAGGAGCGAGAGTGGGACCATATCGGAATGAACAATGGGGGTTTGCTTGCCTGGTAGATCAACAGGGGGGGCACTGCTCCTCTGACAGGTACTCTGGAACGGTCTCCGGAGCAGAACCTATCGAGAAGGAACGGTGTCGGCAATCAATACACAATCATATGCAACAATATGATGCATGAACATGGCATGAAGATGTGATGCTGTTTGACCTAATGCAACTAGTATTCAAACTGAATGAAGTCCATTTGAACCAAAGGTTCAAATGCAACTCCTAATTAAGCTCTTATAAATGCCATTTATATGAATTCACCTATTCAGCAGGTATAAGTTATTTTGTCATGCATGAAACTGGTACAGATGGATAGATTGCATTTTTCTGATAATTTTTCATATATAAATTGTTTCAATCTGAGCTACGGTTGATTTGATATGAATTTTTGAAGTTTGAAACATTTTCTGGAATTTCCTGTTTAAGAATAAAACCTGGAAAATAATTAATTGCATCAGCATAGCGTCACTGTGACGTCAGCGGTCAACGGACGCGGTCCAGGTCCAACTGACCAGTGGGGTCCACATGTCAGTGATTAGTTGACTAACCAAACAGAGTTGATTAGTGTTAGGTTAGTCACTAACCTAGGTTAATTAGCGCTAAACTAACCTAACTAAAAGTGTCAGGGGGTGGCCCACGCGTCAGTGACCCAGGGGGTCAACTGGGCCCAACCGGGGTCAACGGTCAGCGGGGTCAAACCCACCGGTGACTCGACGCCGGCGAGGCCGAGACGGTGGCGAGCGTCGGAAACGCGCTACACGGCACCGTTTAGGGCGCGGTTAGTTGCGTTCGAACGCACGCAGTGGCGCGCGTCGAACGGGGGTGGTTTCCTGGCCTAGGGTGGCTGGAGTTAACGGCGGCGAGGTCATCCGCGGCGGCCGGAGTTCGGCAAGCTCGGGTTCGGCACTAGGGGGCACGACAGAGGGTGCGGTGAGGTGCGGCGGGCTCCTGGGGGTGCGGCGAACACGGTGACGCGCTCGGGCTCGAGCTGCGGAGGTTGTGGCCACGACGGTGACGTGCGGTGGCGGCGGCGAGCTTCGGCCGAGGTGGGAACCACGGCTAGAGGTCGCAAGAGACGACGGGGAGAGGGGCGGAGGAAAGAGGGGCTCACAGGGAACTCGCGGAGCAGGCTAGTGAGCTCGGGGAGGACTTGAGGCCGGCGAATCGAACGACGGCAGCCGGCGGCCGTAGACGGGGAATAAGGTCACCACGTCGTCTTGGGGTCGTCCGAGCTTGCGTGGGTCGACGGAGAGGTCGAGCACGGCAACGCGGAGCTAATGGGCTTGTCGGAGAGGCGAGGGGGGGCACGGTGGTTGCGGCGGCAGCGAGCGGCGGCGACGGCTCCGCTCGGCTTCGGGAGAGAGAGCAAGAGAGGCGAGGCAGGGAGAGAGGGGAAATGCGTGGCGACGTCCAGGGCGTCCGGGCGTCGAGGGGGAGGGGCAGGCAGCAGGAGGTGGAAGCAGGAGGTGGCCGCGGGTGCACGCGCAGGCGACACGCCTCTGCCAGTAGGCAGAGGTAGACGACGAGGAGGAGGAGGTGGGCTGGGCCAGCGAGCTGGGCCAGCTGGGCTGCTAGGTGAGCGTCAGGTAAGGCCCAAGTAAAACCCTTTCCCCTTTTGTTTCTGTTTTGTTTTTGGTTTTCTATTTCCTGACATTTGTTTTGATTTAGTAAAAATACTAAATCATTTTATTTACTTATGCCAACTTTTGCAGGGGCTAATGGTATTATTCCAGAGCTCCTCAATTACTGGCACAATTTTTGGATATATAAAACATATATATCATTTATATATCCAATGCAAATAATTATGCATTAACTCCAAATGCCCAAAATAAATATTTATGAGCTTCTAAAAATATTGGTTTGATTTTTTTACCTCTGTCCAATATTTTTAGAGAGTAACATGAACATTTTCTTGGACCTTTTTGGAGCACTTTTTATCTGGCTCATTTCCAGAAATGATTTCTGAGGGTTTTACAAATCCCCATTTCAAATTTAAATGAAATTTAAACATGATGCACACATGACTAGCTAGTCTTGAGCATACCAGAACTAGGGATGTGACAACTCGCCCCCACTCAAAAGAATCTCGTCCCGAGATTCAGGGGTCGACGGAAAGAAGGCGGGGTACTCCAATCGAAGACGATCTTCTCGCTCCCAGGTAGCTTCTCTCTCGGAACGATGAGACCACTGAACTTTGAGAAACTTGATGTTCTGACGTCGAGTAACACGCTCTGCTTGATCAAGAATGCGAACAGGGTACTCTCGATATGTGAGGTTGTCTTGGAGATCAAGCGTTTCGTGGTCCACTCCGCGGATGGGATCCGAGAAGCAACGCCTGAGTTGAGAGACGTGGAAGACATCATGTACTCGAGAAAGGTGTGGCGGTAGTTCCAACTGGTAGGCAACCTCTCCTCGTTTAGCGAGAATGCGAAAAGGACCAATGTAACGAGGAGCCAACTTGCCCTTGATACCGAATCGATGGGTACCCTTCAAAGGAGTAACCCGAAGGTAAGCCTTGTCGCCAACTTCATAAGCCACTTCCTTATGACGACGGTCATACTGGCTCTTTTGACGAGATTGGGATGTTTTCAAATTCTCACGAATGATGCGAACTTGCTCTTCTGCCTCCTGGATCATATCCGGTCCAAAGAATTGTCTTTCACCGGTTTCTGACCAGTTCAAAGGTGTTCGACATCTTCGTCCATATAGAATCTCAAAAGGAGCTTTCTTGAGACTGGATTGGTAGCTATTGTTATAAGCAAACTCGGCGAAAGGAAGACACTTCTCCCAATCCATACCGAATGAGATAACGCAAGCTCTAAGCATGTCTTCGAGAATTTGGTTGACCCTTTCCACCTGACCACTTGATTGAGGGTGGAAAGCGGTACTGAAGGAAAGATGGGTGCCCATGGCAGTTTGGAAACTCTCCCAAAAATGAGAAGTGAAAAGACTACCACGGTCTGAATTGATTTCTAGTGGAACACCATGAAGTGAAACTATTCGAGAAATATATAAGTCAGCAAGCTGACTAGCGGTGATATTTTCTCGAACAGGTAGGAAGTGAGCTACTTTGGAAAGACGATCAATGACTACAAAGATAGCATTATTCCCTTTCTTGGTCCTGGGAAAGCCGGTGATGAAGTCCATACCAACCTTATCCCATTTCCATTCAGGAATAGCTAAAGGCTGAAGGGTGCCAGCAGGCCTTTGATGCTCTGCCTTAACGCGACGACAAACGTCACAGTTAGCAATGAACTCAGCGATTTCTCTCTTCATCCTAGTCCACCAGAACCTCTGGCGTAGGTCCTGATACATCTTAGTACTACCGGGATGAATCGTGAGAGGGGATTCATGAGCCTCCTTAAGAATCAATTGTCGCAGATGTTGATTCTTGGGAACCACCAAGCGATTCTCAAAGAAAACAACACCTCGATCATCCATGGAGAAACATCCACCAACTCCCTTCTTAATGTTTCTCTTCATGCGGATAACACCCCTATCAAACTTCTGGTTAGAAATGATCTGATCTTCAAGGGTAGGTTTCGCCACCAAGGTAGAAAGGAATCCGTGAGGAGCAATGTGAAGGTTAAGCTTACAGAATTCCTCATGGAGAGGTGGTTGGCCCTGCTGCAACATAAGATTGTTGCAATAGGACTTACGACTTAGCGCATCAGCCATGACATTGCCCTTGCCTGGGGTGTAGGTAATCCCTAAGTCGTAATCTGAGATCAACTCCAACCAACGTCTTTGCCTAAGGTTCAAGTCGGGTTGGGTGAAGATATACTTGAGACTCTGGTGATCGGTGTATATCTCACAACGTTTACCGAGAAGGTAATGTCTCCATGTCTTAAGTGCATAGACTACGGCTGCAAGCTCTAGGTCATGTGTAGGATAATTCTCCTCATGTGGATGCAACTGTCGAGATGCATAGGCAATCACATGACGATCCTACATAAGAATGCAACCTAGTCCCTGTCGTGAGGCATCACAGTAGATAACAAAGTCCTTAGTGAAATCCGGTGGCACAAGTATGGGAGCAGAAGTCAGGCGTCTTTTCAATTCCTGAAAACTGTACTCACACTGTGGGGACCACTCAAACTTTTTATCTTTCTTGAGAAGCTCCGTGAGGGGTTTGGCTACTTTGGAGAAGTTTTCAACAAAGCGGCGACAATAGCTGGCTAGACCCAGGAAACTCCTAACTTGTTTAACTGTTTCAGGTGGAGTCCAATCAAGAACGGCCTGAACTCTTTCGGGATTGACAGCAATGCCCTTACCAGAGATCACGTGGCCTAGGTAGGTCACTTCTGGCAACCAAAATTCGCACTTGGAGAACTTGGCATAAAGGCGGTGCTCTCTGAGTTTTTCTAGCACAAGTCTAAGATGTTCGGCATGCTCTTCCTCGTTCTTCGAGTAAATAAGGATATCATCGAGGTAAACCACGACGAACTTATCTAAATACTCCATGAAGATCGAGTTCATCAAGCGGGAGAAGGTAGCTGGAGCATTGGTTAGACCAAAGGACATGACGGTATACTCGTACTGGCCATAACGAGTGACAAAAGCCGTCTTAGGAATGTCCCCGTTTCTGATCTTGATTTGATGGTAGCCTAACCTCAAATCCATCTTGGAAAAGACTGAGGATCCAGCGAGCTGATCATACAGGTCGTTGATCCTGGGAAGCGGATACTTGTTCTTTACCGTGACCAAATTAACGGGACGATAATCTACAACCATCCGGTCCGTACCATCCTTCTTCTTGACGAAGAGGACGGGGCAAGCCCAGGGAGAAGAACTAGGACGGATGAAACCCTTTTGCAAGGACTCATCGAGTTGTTTCTTAAGCTCGGCTAGTTCTAAGGGTGCCATCTTGTAAGGTCTCCT
Source organism: Aegilops umbellulata (assembly GCA_032464435.1). Classification (NCBI taxonomy): domain Eukaryota; kingdom Viridiplantae; phylum Streptophyta; class Magnoliopsida; order Poales; family Poaceae; genus Aegilops; species Aegilops umbellulata. The sequence goes on along the minus strand of CP136056.1, from coordinate 211,337,748 downwards.
AGAAATTGGGGCGGTTCCTGGGATAAGATCTATGACAAATTCTACATCTCTGTCAGGTGGAACACCTGGCAGTTCTTCTGGAAAGACATCCGGAAAGTCACGGACTACCGGGATATCTTCAAGGTCTGGAAGAGGGTTGGCGTTAAGAGAATAGAGTTGACGCTTGGCAACTCTAGTAGAGACAGTGACTATCTTGCCAGATGGGTGTGTAAGCTGAACAGACCTGGTGTAACAATCAATCTTGGCATAATGAGCTTTCATCCAGTCCATACCCAAGATGATGTTAATATCTGAAGACTTGAGGGCTACAAGTGATGCAAGGAATACAAGTCTGTCAACAAGGATTTCATTGCCATAACTTATCCTAGAGGTTTGCCATTTGGATCCAGGAGTTTGAATGAGTAGTGGGGAGGGCATATCACAAAATGACATGTCGTGCAAGCGGGCATAACTTTCGGAAATGAAGGAATGAGATGCTCCAGTATCAAATAGAACCAAAGCTGGATGACAGTTTACAAGGAGTGTACCAAGAACGACATCTGGATCATCATGAGCGTCTTTAGCTGAGACGTGATGCACACGTCCATGTTCAGTGGGAGCTATCTGGGCACTGATCATCTTGCGTGATGGCTTAATTCCACGGCCAACAAACTTCTCGGGCTGAGATGGAGCAACATTGGTCTGAGTGCAAATACGGGCAATGTGACCTGGCTCTCCGCACTTGTAACAAATCTTGGAGGTAGGACGTGGACCCGCATTGACGGGCGGTCCACCAATAGGCCTGGGTGGAGCATATGGCTGAACTGGGTGAGGCGCCACATAAGATGGCCTCGGTGGATAACCGGGTGGAAGAGCGGAGTTCGGAATCCAAATCCGGCGCTTCTGAGAACTAGAACCGGAGGAAGAAACCAAATCACGGGTGTGCTTACGAGACTCCTCGCAGGTGAGCTGAGCTGTCTCTGCGTTAATGGCTTTGTTCACAAGAGCCTGGAATGTATTGCAATGGTGCAAATGGAGATCACGACGCAACTTGGGATTGAGACCCTTCCAGAACCTAGCCTGCTTCTTGGCGTCCGTGGACACTTCTTCTGTAGCATAGCGGGCGAGATTCTCAAACTCTCTACTATAAGCATCAACAGCCATCTTACCCTGGGTGAAACTACAGAACTCTTCTCTCTTGCGATCGATGAGGGCTTCAGGAATGTGATGCTCGCGAAAAGCCTCAGTGAAAACTCTCCAGGTAGAAATCTGACCAACTGGAAGCATAGCCTCATAGATCTGCCACCAAAGACCAGCAGGACCTTCCAGGTGATATGCAGCATAGATGACCTTGTCTCCTTCAGCCACGTTCGCGGAACGGAGCTTGTGAGTGATACTACGGAGCCAGTCATCTGCATCGAGTGGCTCAATAGAATGATGAAAAGTGGGTGGGTGCAAGCGAATGAAGTCATGAATGGTTGCAGACCCTTTGAACTGAGGTGTGGTGTTCTCCTCGATACGTGCCAACAAGCGGTTGGTCTCACGCTTGTTCATCTCAACCTCTAACATGAACTTTGCCAACGAAGACTGATCGGGAGGATCCTCAGCCCTACCATCTCCGTGGTTCTGGCTACGAGCAACAGAACTTTGTTTAACTGATGACATCCTGAGGAACGAAACCAAGGAAAACAAGGATGGATTTAGCATCAACTATAGGATGCAGAAGGTAGCACAAGAATTTAGTATCTCTCAAACTCCTAGGATAATTCCGGCAGCATAACGGCAGTAAAATGCTCAATATGAGACATTCTGTAAAAGACGGGGTAGCACCATAATCAACATCATCACACAAGGTTCTGAAATATTACTAAACAGACTACACCGGAGGTACTTGAACTGGGATATGACTCTCATCAACCAATCCTAAGAGACTACGGAGTAGTAACACGTGATCCTGATAGATAGAAGAGGAAGCCTAGTTCCTTAACCCCGTAGGAAAGATAGGATGACTCAGATCAGAAGGGCATGAGATATAAGGAGTAAAAAGAGCCTTACGTTCCCTTCCACAATCAATTCCCTTATATAACTAAAGAATTTCTAGACTCAACTTCGACCAGGATGGCTTGGAAATCCTACAGGCAGTCAGGCTCTGATACCAACGCTGTCGGGACCCCGATCCTAAGTCACACCGATCTAGCATGTAACACATCATATCACTTTGCGGCCTCACGCACGGTATTCCCACGGGTGCCACCTTACCTGGCCCGGGACCGTTTGCGCCTTTTGGCTCACGTATATGATAGTGTCGCTAGCATCCATATGACAGAGAACCCGGGCCGACATGGCTAGTCGTGAACCCAAAGCGGCACTAACCCATGAGGACAGGCATACATGAATCACATCGAGCATGTCGGTTAACAACGTATAAATCCGGGCTGTAGCACTGGGCTAACAGGACTCCGGTAACCCGGGCTGTAGGAGGCTAGGCAGGACTCCGGATAACACCGCGTGACATTTCCCCAAAGGGGACAGACACAGGAACGAGGTGAAACACATGCCGGCCAGTCAAGTGTTCCGAGCAGTAGTGCTGGGCTAGCAGGACTCCGGTGAACCGGGCTGTAGCGGACTACTATCGCTCAGAAGCACTAGACTTACATTTCCCCATATGAAAGGCTACCAAGGATAAACAACTAGATAGTCGTATCCCACACATAGCAATACACGTTACACGTACGCATAACATGCAAGTATGTGCTGTACAACATGGCATCACAACATAACGCAAACTTATATAGATAAGGCCCAGAAGAGCCACATAGCATTAAATACAAACAGGGGTCACATGACCCATCATTCAGAGCATACAAGCAACAAGCAGAAGCATTACATGTCTGAGTACAGACAACTACAAAAGAAAAAGGCTGAAACGCCTGATTATCTACAACCTCCGATCAAGATCGTAGCTGAGGTACAAGCTACTTGTCGAAGTCCACGTAAACTAGTAAGACCGAAGTCTCCGCTGCAAAAACATAAGTAAAGCAACATGAGTACAAAGGTACTCAGCAAGACTTACATCAGATCCTATCATACATGCATTAGTATCAAGGAGGTAATGTGGGGTTTAGTTGCAGCAAGCCAGCTTTGACTCTGTGGCTATCCTATTCTACGACTGCTGGTAACTCTTTTGAAATGGCGCACACGAGTCCACTAATCACCACATCAATACACTACTATGGATTCATCCCCGTCCCACTACGAGAAGGCCATCCATAGCACTCACACTTATCTTGAGCATTTTATGGTATCCACTTCAAGTTGTCTATGTACCACGTAAGCATCCAAGAAGTCCATAACCGAGGACGCGGCTATTCGAATAGATCATGATAACCCTGCAGGGGTGTACTTCTTCACACACGCTCTCACCACTTATCACCATGTACACGTCATGTATCTCGGCAACCTTCAAGCGGAAGCCTGGCGAGGGTGTCGGCCACGACCTGACTAACCACACAAGACTCTAGTCCAGGTTTATCGCCTATTCGGGTTCCATCCGCAAGGAGATCCGGCCGGGGTGTCGCTCACGGCCCCAAACGATGTGTGCAGGGTTCCCAAGCCCACCTCGCCGGGTGGATCTACGCTTGGTACACCGTGCCACTTGTGCCTAGTCTGTCCCAAGCCCACCTGGCCGGGTGCCACTTGGTAGACTACTAACACTACCTACAAACACCAGAAACTAGTTGCAACTCCTGGACAGAGACCGAGGTGATTAATAAGTCGAGAGGGGCACTTAAGCATTCCAATGTGTGGTAGTAGCTAGTCATTGGACAACATACACAGAACTCGGTGCTTAAGGACGGTTCCAGTGAGACAACCCACCATGTACTCCTACATGGCCTCTCACCGCTACCTTTACCAAATCGTGTTCACACGCTTAACTCTCAGCATCAGAACATATCATATCACTCCAATCCATTCCCAATGAATCAGACCTGACACAACTCTAAGCAATAGCAGGCATGGCATGGTAGAAGCACAACATGGCTCAATCAACTCCTACACATGCTAGTGGGTTTCATCTAATTACTGTGGCAATGACAGGTCATGCAGAGGAATGGGTTCAACTACCGCAGCATAAAGTAGCAGTTGATTCGTTGTTGTCCTAATGCAATAACAGAGAGCAGGAGCGAGAGTGGGACCATATCGGAATGAACAAGGGGGGTTTGCTTGCCTGGTAGATCAACAGGGGGGGCACTGCTCCTCTGACAGGTACTCTGGAACGGTCTCCGGAGCAGAACCTATCGAGAAGGAACGGTGTCGGCAATCAATACACAATCATATGCAACAATATGATGCATGAACATGGCATGAAGATGTGATGCTGTTTGACCTAATGCAACTAGTATTCAAACTGAATGAAGTCCATTTGAACCAAAGGTTCAAATGCAACTCCTAATTAAGCTCTTATAAATGCCATTTATATGAATTCACCTATTCAGCAGGTATAAGTTATTTTGTCATGCATGAAACTGGTACAGATGGATAGATTGCATTTTTCTGATAATTTTTCATATATAAATTGTTTCAATCTGAGCTACGGTTGATTTGATATGAATTTTTGAAGTTTGAAACATTTTCTGGAATTTCCTGTTTAAGAATAAAACCTGGAAAATAATTAATTGCATCAGCATAGCGTCACTGTGATGTCAGCGGTCAACGGACGCGGTCCAGGTCCAACTGACCAGTGGGGTCCACATGTCAGTGATTAGTTGACTAACCAAACAGAGTTGATTAGTGTTAGGTTAGTCACTAACCTAGGTTAATTAGCGCTAAACTAACCTAACTAAAAGTGTCAGGGGGTGGCCCACGCGTCAGTGACCCAGGGGGTCAACTGGGCCCAACCGGGGTCAACGGTCAGCGGGGTCAAACCCACCGGTGACTCGACGCCGGCGAGGCCGAGACGGTGGCGAGCGTCGGAAACGCGCTACAGGGCACCGTTTAGGGCGCGGTTAGTTGCGTTCGAACGCACGCAGTGGCGCGCGTCGAACGGTGGTGGTTTCCTGGCCTAGGGTGGCCGGAGTTAACGGCGGCGAGGTCATCCGCGGCGGCCGGAGTTCGGCAAGCTCGGGTTCGGCACTAGGGGGCACGACAGAGGGTGCGGTGAGGTGCGGCGGGCTCCTGGGGGTGCGGCGAACACGGTGACGCGCTCGGGCTCGAGCTGCGGAGGTTGTGGCCACGACGGTGACGTGCGGTGGCGGCGGCGAGCTTCGGCCGAGGTGGGAACCACGGCTAGAGGTCGCAAGAGACGACGGGGAGAGGGGCGGAGGAAAGAGGGGCTCACAGGGAACTCGCGGAGCAGGCTAGTGAGCTCGGGGAGGACTTGAGGCCGGCGAATCGAACGACGGCAGCCGGCGGCCGTAGACGGGGAAGAAGGTCACCACGTCGTCTTGGGGTCGTCCGAGCTTGCGTGGGTCGACGGAGAGGTCGAGCACGGCAACGCGGAGCTAATGGGCTTGTCGGAGAGGCGAGGGGGGGCACGGTGGTTGCGGCGGCAGCGAGCGGCGGCGACGGCTCCGCTCGGCTTCGGGAGAGAGAGCAAGAGAGGCGAGGCAGGGAGAGAGGGGAAATGCTTGGCGACGTCCAGGGCGTCCGGGCGTCGAGGGGGAGGGGCAGGCAGCAGGAGGTGGAAGCAGGAGGTGGCCGCGGGTGCACGCGCAGGCGACACGCCTCTGCCAGTAGGCAGAGGTAGACGACGAGGAGGAGGAGGTGGGCTGGGCCAGCTGGGCTGCTAGGTGAGCGTCAGGTAAGGCCCAAGTAAAACCCTTTCCCCTTTTGTTTCTGTTTTGTTTTTGGTTTTCTATTTCCTGACATTTGTTTTGATTTAGTAAAAATACTAAATCATTTTATTTACTTATGCCAACTTTTGCAGGGGCTAATGGTATTATTCCAGAGCTCCTCAATTACTGGCACAATTTTTGGATATATAAAACATATATATCATTTATATATCCAATGCAAATAATTATGCATTAACTCCAAATGCCCAAAATAAATATTTATGAGCTTCTAAAAATATTGGTTTGATTTTTTTACCTCTGTCCAATATTTTTAGAGAGTAACATGAACATTTTCTTGGACCTTTTTGGAGCACTTTTTATCTGGGTCATTTCCAGAAATGATTTCTGAGGGTTTTACAAATCCCCATTTCAAATTTAAATGAAATTTAAACATGATGCACACATGACTAGCTAGTCTTGAGCATACCAGAACTAGGGATGTGACAATACGTCCTTGACACGTGTTGGTGCTTCAATCTGCTCGATGGCCTTGATCTTGTCTGGGTTGGCTTCTATTCCTCGCTGAGACACGAAGAACCCGAGAAGCTTGTCGGAAGGGCCTCCGAACACGCACTTCTCGGGGTTGAGCTTGAGGCTGATCCTGCGCAGGTTCGCAAAGGTCTCTTCTAAGTCTTGAATCTGGGTTGCCCTGTCTCTGCTCTTGACCACTATGTCATCCATGTAGCCCTCCACATTTCTGTGGATTTGTGGCTCAAAAGCGGTGTGGACAACCCTCGCAAATGTTGAACCGGCGTTCTTCAGTCCGAAAGGCATCCGTACGAAACAGTACGTGCCACATGGAGTGATGAACGTGGTCTTCTCTTCATCTTCTTCAGCCATGAAGATCTGATGATATCCCGAGTATGCGTCAAGAAATGAAAGCAGGTCACATCCGGCCGTGGAGTCAACAATCTGGTCAATGCGCGGCAAGGGAAAGGGATCTTTGGGACAAGCTTTGTTAACATCAGTGAAGTCGATGCAAAGCCTCCATTTCCCATTTGCTTTGCGCACGACAACAGGATTGGCCAACCACGTCGGATGGAGCACACCTCTGACGAGGCCTGCCGCTTCCAACCTCTTGATCTCTTCTGCGATGAACTCTTGGCGCTCCACTGCTTGCTTCCTGACTCTCTGCTTGACGGGCCGCGCGTGAGGACAGACGGCGAGGTGGTGCTCAATCACTTTCCTGGGAAGGCCGGGGATGTCGGATGGTTGCCAGGCAAACACATCGACATTCGCCCGCAGGAAAGCAACGAGCGCGCTTTCCTATTTGGGGTCGAGCGTGGCACTGATGGTGAAGGTACCACCAGTGCCGTCCTCCTTGGCGGGCACCTTCTTGGTCGTTGGCGGAGCCGCCATTGTCTTCTTACTCTTGCCGGTGGAGCTCGATGGCGCATCCTCGACGGTAGCGCAGCACTCCGAAGAGGTGCGCTTAACGGAGTGGGCGCCAGAGCACTTGCCGGGCTTGGTCCTCTTCTTCCCTCCGGGAGCTTCAGCGGCAAGCGGCTTGTGATCCGCTGCGACTGCTGCTTCCCGGTAGATCTTGTCGGCACAGATAAGGGCATCCTTCTTGTCGCCGGGGACAGAGATGATACTTATCGGGCCTGGCATCTTGAGCATGTTGTAGGCGTAGTGAGAGGCCGCCATGAACTTGGCGAGCGCTGGACGGCCGAGAATTCCATTGTAAGGCAATGGAAAATCGGCAACGTCAAAAGTGATCCTCTTTGTCCTGAAGTTCAGCTCGCTGCCAAATGTCACTGGTAATGTTATCTTCCCCTTCGGCTTGCTCCTTCCCGGGTTGATTCCTTGGAACGTGCCGGTCTCTTCGAGCTCGCTGTCGGGGACTTGGAGTTTCCGGAGCACAGCGGAGGAGATCAGGTTCAAGCCGGCCCCGCCATCAACTAGCATCTTAATGACCTTGAGGTTGCGGACTGTTGGCGAGACCAACATCGGCAAGCACCCGATCGCGGTTGTGCGATCAGGGTGGTCCTCAATATCAAAGATGATAGGCGTGCTGGACCATTTCAGAGGCTTGCGCGACTCGACGGGTGGCTCCGCTGCATTGACTTCCCGCGCCCACTGCTTGAGCTGGCGGTGAGAAGTATGCAGGGAGGCACCGCCGTCTACGCACAAGACCTCTGTGGCTTTCTGAAACTCCTGCTCACTGGTCTCGACGTCATCCATGTCTTCGTCTTCGTCATCGTCTTCGTTCTTGTCGCGGCCGCGGGGAGGTCGGTCCGCTTGCCGCTGCTTGTCCTTGTCACGGCGTCCTCCCTGCCCGGGGCGCTTCGTGCCTGATCCTCCACCACCTCCCCGGGCTCTCTCCTGGTCGCGCCGCTCGTACTCGGCCATTTGCAGCTCGACGAGCCGCTCGACCTGCTTGCAGCTCTGGAGGTCATGGCCCTTGGTGCGGTGGATCTTGCAGTACTGCTTGTTGGTGTCGTCCCGCTTGTCGGCGACCGCCACAGCCTAGCAGTGGGCGCATCCGGCAATCTCCTTGCCAGAGTTACCAGCCCGGGCCTTCTTGGCGGCGCCTTCATCGCCGGACTGCTCAACAACCAGCACTTCTTGGCTCTTCTTCTTCCTGTTGCTCCGCCACCGGCCCTTCCTTGCCGGGGCGGTATCCTCACTGTCAGATTCTCCTGCTCCAGTGTTCTCTCCGGGGAGTTTCCTCCCTTCCTCAGCACGGGCACACTTGTCGGCTAGGGCATATAGCTCACTGACGTCTTTGATCTTGCACATCACCATCTCCAACCGCATCCTGCGGTTACGCACGTTCTGATGGAACGCGCTGATGACCGCGGCAGGGTGGACGTCTGGGATGTTGTAGTGTACACGACTGAATCTCTGGATGAACTTGCGCGGGGGTTCCCCTTCCTTCTGGACGAGCAGATGAAGGTCGCTCGCTTGGCCATGGGGTTTGTGGCCGCCCGTAAAGGCGCCAGCAAACTGATGGCACAATTCTGTCCAGGAGGTTATGGAGTTATCCGGCAAGTGCATGAGCCAGGATCTGACATTGGATTTGAGTACCAGCGGGAAGTAGTTGGCAAGGATCTTGTCGCCTCGCCCCCCAGCAGCCTGCACCGTGATGGTGTAGATGCTGAGGAACTCCGACGGATGTGACTTGCCGTCGTACTTCGCTGGTACGTCGGGCTTGAAATTCTTCGTGCTGGGCCACTGGACTTGCCGCAGCTCACTGGTGAACGCAGGGCAGCCCACCGCGTACGGCAGGTCGCCTGGTTCCCCTGGTGCATGCATGTCGATAGAGGGCCCAGCGCGGTGATCTGATTGACGCCGCGCTTCTCTCCGACGCTCGATCCGAGTACGAGCTGTTGGGGAACGTAGTAATTTCAAAAAAATTCCTACGCACACGCAAGATCATGGTGATGCATAGCAACGAGAGGGGAGAGTGTTGTCCACGTACCCTCGTAGACCGAAGCGGAAGCGTTGACACAACGTAGAGGAAGTAGTCGTACGTTCTCCTCGCGATCCAACCGATCACAGCACCGTTACTCCGGCACCTCCGAGTTCTTGGCACACGTTCAGCTCGATGACGATCCCCGGGCTCCGATCCAGCAAAGCGTCGAGGAAGAGTTCCGTCAACACGACGGCGTGGTGACGATCTTGATGTGTTACCGGCGCAGGGCTTCGCCTAAGCACTGCAACGATATGATCGAGATGGAATTTGGTGGAAGGGGGCACCGCACACGGCTAAGGAACGATCTGTAGATCAACTTGTGTGTCTTTGGGGTGCCCCCTGCCCCCGTATATAAAGGAGCCAAGGGGGAGGGGCTGGCCGGCCAAGCCTGGCGCGCCAGGAGAGTCCTACTCCCTCTGGGAGTAGGATTCCCCCCCCCCAATCCTAGTTGGACTAGGATTCTCCAAGGGGGAGAGAGAGAGAGGGGGCGCCCACCTCTCCTAGTCCTAATAGGACTAGGGGAAGGGGGGGGAGGCGCGCAGCCCATGAGGGCAGCCCTCTCACCTCTCCTCCAAGGCCCATGTTGGCCCATTATGCTCCTGGGGGGTTCCGGTTACCCTCCCGGTATTCCGGTAAAATCCTGATTTCACCTGGAATGCATCCGATGTCCAAACATAGACTTCCAATATATCATTCTTTACGTCTTGACCATTTCGAGACTCCTCGTCATGTCCGTGATCACATCCGGGACTCCGAACTCCTTCGGTACATCAAAATGTATAAACTCATAATAACTGTCATCGTAACGTTAAGCGTGCGGACCCTACGGTTCGAGAACAATGTAGACATGACCGAGACACGTCTCCGGTCAATAACCAATAGCGGGACCTGGATGCCCATATTGGCTCCTACATATTCTACGAAGATCTTTATCGGTCAGACCGCATAACAACATACGTTGTTCCCTTTGTCATCGGTATGTTACTTGCCCGAGATTCGATCGTCGGTATCCAATACCTAGTTCAATCTCGTTACCGGCAGGTCTCTTTACTCGTTCCGTAATACATCATCTCGCAACTAACTCATTGGTTGCAATGCTTGCAAGGCTTTATGTGATGTGCATTACCGAGAAGGCCCTGAGATACCTCTCCGACATTCGGAGTGACAAATCCTAATCTCGAAATACGCCAACCCAATATGTACCTTCGGAGACACCTGTAGAGCACCTTTATAATCACCCAGTTATGTTGTGACGTTTGGTAGCACACAAAGTGTTCCTACGGTAAACGGGAGTTGCATAATCTCATAGTTAAAGGAACATGTATAAGTCATGGATAAAAGCAATAGCAACATACTAAACGATCGGGTGCTATGCTAATGGAATGGGTCATGTCAATCAGATCATTCAACTAATGATGTGATCTCGTTAATCAAATAACAACTCTTTGTTCATGGCTAGGAAACATAACCATCTTTGATTAATGAGCTAGTCAAGTAGAGGCATACTAGTGACACTCTGTTTGTCTATGTATTCACACATGTATTATGTTTCCAGTTAATACAATTCTAGCATGAATAATAAACATTTATCATGATATAAGGAATTAAATAATAACTTTATTATTGCCTCTAGGGCATATTTCCTTCAGTCTCCCACTTGCACTAGAGTCAATAATCTAGATTACAAAGTAATGATTCTAACACCCATGGAGTCTTGGTGCTGATCATGTTTTGCTCGTGGAAGAGGCTTAGTCAACGGGTCTGCAATATTCAGATCCGTATGTATCTTGCATATCTCTATGTCTCCCACCTGGACCAAATCCCGGATGGAGTTGAAGCGTCTTTTGATGTGTTTGGTTCTTTTGTGAAATCTGGATTCCTTTGCCAAGGCAATTGCACCAGTATGGTCACAAAAGATTTTCATTGGACCCGATACGCTAGGTACAACACCTAGATCGGATATGAACTCTTTCATCCAGACTCCTTCATTAGCTGCTTCCGAAGCGGCTATGTACTCAGCTTCACATGTAGATCCCGCCATGACGCTTTGTTTAGAACTGCACCAACTGACAGCTCCACCGTTTAATGTAAATACGTATCCGGTTTGCGATTTAGAATCGTCCGGATCAGTGTCAAAGCTCGCATCGACGTAACCGTTTACGACGAGCTCTTTGTCACCTCCATAAATGAGAAACATATCCTTAGTCCTTCTCAAGTACTTAAGGATGTTCTTGACCGCTGTCCAGTGATCCACTCCTGGATTACTTTGGTACCTGCCTGCTAAGCTTACAACAAGGCACACATCAGGTCTGGTACACAACATTGCATACATGATAGAGCCTATGGCTGAAGCATAGGGAACATTTTTCATTTTCTCTCTATATTCTGCGGTGGTCGGGCATTGAGTCTTACTCAACTTCACACCTTGTGCCACAGGCAAGAACCCTTTCTTTGCCTGATCCATTTTGAACTTTTTCAAAACTTTGTCAAGGTATGTGCTTTGTGAAAGTCCTATTAAGCGTCTTGATCTATCTCTATAGATCTTAATGCCCAATATGTAAGCAGCTTCACCGAGGTCTTTCATTGAAAAACTCTTATTCAAGTATCCCTTTATGCTATCCAGAAATTCTATATTATTTCCGATCAGTAATATGTCATCCACATATAATATCAGAAATGCTACAGAGCTCCCACTCACTTTCTTGTAAATATAGGCTTCTCCAAAAGTCTGTATAAAACCAAATGCTTTGATCACACTATCAAAGCGTTTATTCCAACTCCGAGAGGCTTGCACCAGTCCATAAATGGATCGCTGGAGCTTGCACACTTTGTTAGCTCCCTTTGGATCGACAAAACCTTCTGGTTGCATCATATACAACTCTTCTTCCAGAAATCCATTCAGGAATGCAGTTTTGACATCCATTTGCCAAATTTCATAATCATAAAATGCGGCAACTGCTAACATGATTCGGACAGACTTAAGCATCGCTACGGGTGAGAAAGTCTCATCGTAGTCAATCCCTTGAACTTGTCGAAAACCTTTTGCAACAAGTCGAGCTTTATAGACAGTAACATTACCATCAGCGTCAGTCTTTTTCTTAAAAATCCATTTATTCTCAATTGCTTGCCGATCATCGGGCAAGTCAACCAAAGTCCACACTTTGTTCTCATACATGGATCCCATCTCAGATTTCATGGCCTCAAGCCACTTTGCGGAATCTGGGCTCACCATCGCTTCTTCATAGCTCGTAGGTTCATCATGGTCTAGTAACATGACTTCCAAAATAGGATTACCGTACCACTCTGGTGCGGATCTTGCTCTGGTTGATCTACGAAGTTCAGTAGAAACTTGATCTGAAGTTTCATGATCATTATCATTAGCTTCCTCTCTATTTGATGTAGGTGTCACAGAAACAGATTTCTGTGATGTACTACTTCTCAATAAGGGAGTAGATACTGTTATCTCATCAAGTTCTACTTTCCTCCCACTCACTTCTTTCGAGAGAAACTCCTTCTCTAGAAAGTTTCCGACTTTAGCAACAAAGATTTTGCCTTCGGATCTGTGATAGAAGGTATACCCAATAGTCTCCTTTGGGTATCCTATGAAGACACATTTTTCCGATTTGGGTTCGAGCTTATCAGGTTGAAGCTTTTTCACATAAGCATCGCAGCCCCAAACTTTAAGAAACGACAACTTTGGTTTCTTGCCAAACCACAGTTCATAAGGCGTCGTCTCAACGGATTTTGATGGTGCCCTATTTAACGTGAATGCGGCCGTCTCTAAAGCATAACCCCAAAAAGATAGCGGTAAATCGGTAAGAGACATCATAGATCGTACCATATCCAGTAAAGTACGATTATGACGTTCGGACACACCATTACGTTGTGGTGTTCCGGGTGGCGTGAGTTGCGAAACTATTCCGCATTGTTTCAAATGTAGACCAAACTCGTAACTCAAATATTCTCCTCCACGATCAGATCGTAGAAACTTTATTTTCTTGTTACGATGATTTTCTACTTCACTCTGAAATTCTTTGAACTTTTCAAATGTTTCAGACTTGTGTTTCATTAAGTAGATATACCCATATCTGCTTAAATCATCAGTGAAGGTGAGAAAATAACGATATCCGCCACGAGCCTCAACATTCATTGGACCACATACATCAGTATGTATGATTTCCAATAAATCTGTTGCTCTCTCCACAGTACCAGAGAACGGTGTTTTAGTCATCTTGCCCATAAGGCACGGTTCGCAAGTGCCAAGTGATTCATAATCAAGTGACTCCAAAAGTCCATCAGTATGGAGTTTCTTCATGCGTTTTACACCGATATGACCTAAACGGCAGTGCCACAAATAAGTTGCACTATCATTATCAACTCTGCATCTTTTGGCTTCAACATTATGAATATGTGTATTACTACTATCGAGATTAAGTAAGAACAAACCATTCTTTAACGGTGCATGACCATAAAAGATATTACTCATATAAATAGAACAACCATTATTCTCTGATTTAAATGAATAACCGTCTCGCATCAAACAAGATCCAGATATAATGTTCATGCTCAACGCTGGTACTAAATAACAATTATTTAGATCTAATATTAATCCCGAAGGTAGATGTAGAGGTAGCGTGCCGACTGCGATCACATCGACTTTGGAACCATTTCCCACGCGCATCGTCACCTCGTCCTTAGCCAATCTTCGCTTAATCCGTAGCCCCTGTTTTGAGTTGCAAATATTAGCAACAGAACCAGTATCAAATACCCAGGTGCTACTGCGAGAATTAGTAAGGTACACATCAATAACATGTATATCATATATACCTTTGTTAACCTTGCCATCCTTCTTATCCGCCAAATACTTGGGGCAGTTTCGCTTCCAGTGACCAGTCTGCTTGCAATAGAAGCACTCAGTTTCAGGCTTAGGTCCAGACTTGGGTTTCTTCTCTTGATTAGCAACTTGCTTGCTGTTCTTTTTGAAGTTCCCCTTTTTCTTTCATTTGCCCTTTTTCTTGAAACTAGTGGTTTTGTTAACCATCAACACTTGATGCTCCTTTTTGATTTCTACCTCCGCGGCTTTCAGCATCGCGAAGAGCTCGGGCATAGTTTTGGTCATCCCTTGCATATTATAGTTCATCACGAAGCTCTTGTAGCTTGGTGGCAGTGATTGGAGAATTCTGTCAATGACGCAATCATCCGGAATATTAACTCCCAGTTGAATCAAGTGATTGTTATACCCAGACATTCTGAGTATATGCTCACTGACAGAACCGTTCTCCTCCATTTTACAGCTATAGAATTTATTGGAGACTTCATATCTCTCAATCCGGGCATTTGCTTGAAATATTAACTTCAACTCCTGGAACATCTCATATGCTCCATGGTGTTCAAAACGTCGTTGAAGTCCCGGTTCTAAGCCGTAAAGCATGGCACACTGAACTATAGAGTAGTCATCAGCTTTGCTTTGCCAGACGTTCACAACATCTGGTGTAGCTCTTGCACCAGGCCTGGCACCTAGCGGTGCTTCCAGGACGTAATTCTTCTGTGCAGCAATGAGGATAATCCTCAAGTTACGGACCCAGTCCGTGTAATTGCTACCATCATCTTTCAACTTTGCTTTCTCAAGGAACGCATTAAAATTCAACGGAACAACAGCACGAGCCATCTATCTACACAACATAGACAAGCAAGATACTATCAGGTACTAAGTTCATGATAAATTTAAGTTCAATTAATCATATTACTTAAGAACTCCCACTTAGATAGACATCCCTCTAATCCTCTAAGTGATCACGTGATCCAAATCAACTAAACCATGTCCGATCATCACGTGAGATGGAGTAGTTTCAATGGTGAACATCACTATGTTGATCATATCTACTATATGATTCACGCTCGACCTTTCGGTCTCCGTGTTCCGAGGCCATATCTGTTATATGCTAGGCTCGTCAAGTATAACCTGAGTATTCCGCGTGTGCAACTGTTTTGCACCCGTTGTATTTGAACGTAGAGCCTATCACACCCGATCATCACGTGGTGTCTCAGCACGAAGAACTTTCGCAACAGTGCATACTCAGGGAGAACACTTCTTGATAATTAGTGAGAGATCATCTTATAATGCTACCGTCAATCAAAGCAAGATAAGATGCATAAAAGATAAACATCACATGCAATCAATATAAGTGATATGATATGGCCATCGTCATCTCGTGCTTGTGATCTCCATCTTCGAAGCACCGTCATGATCACCATCGTCACCGGCGCGACACCTTGATCTCCATCGTAGCATCGTTGTCGTCTCGCCAATCTTATGCTTCCACGACTATCACTACCGCTTAGTAATAAAGTAAAGCATTACATCGCGATTGCATTGCATACAATAAAGCGACAACCATATGGCTCCTGCCAGTTGCCGATAACTCGGTTACAAAACATGATCATCTCATACAATAAAATTTAGCATCATGTCTTGACCATATCACATCACAACATGCCCTGCAAAAACAAGTTAGACGTCCTCTACTTTGTTGTTGCAAGTTTTACGTGGCTGCTACGGGCTTAAGCAAGAACTCATCTTACCTACGCATCAAAACCACAACGATAGTTTGTCAAATAGACTCCGTTTTAACCTTCTCAAGGACCGGGAGTAGCCACACTCGGTTCAACTAAAGTTGGAGAGACAGTCTTCCGCAAGCCATCTATGTGCAAAGCACGTCGAGGGAACCGGTCTCGCGTAAGCGTACGCGTAAGGTTGGTCCGGATCGTCTCGTCCAACAATACCGCTGAACCAAAGTATGACATGCTGGTAGGCAGTATGACTTGTATCGTCCACAACTCACTTGTGTTCTACTCGTGCAAATAACATCATACCATAAAAACCTAGGCTCGGATGCCACTGTTGGGGAACATAGTAATTTCAAAAAATTTCCTACGCACACGCAAGATCATGGTGATGCATAGCAACGAGAGGGGAGAGTGTTGTCTACGTACCCTCGTAGACCGAAGCGGAAGCGTTGACACAACGTAGAGGAAGTAGTCGTACGTTCTCCTCGCGATCCAACCGATCACAGCACCGTTACTCCGGCACCTCCGAGTTCTTGGCACACGTTCAGCTCGATGACGATCCCCGGGCTCCGATCCAGCAAAGCGTCGAGGAAGAGTTCCGTCAACACGACGGCGTGGTGACGATCTTGATGTGTTACCGGCGCAGGGCTTCGCCTAAGCACTGCAACGATATGATCGAGGTGGAATTTGGTGGAAGGGGGCACCGCACACGGCTAAGGAACGATCTGTAGATCAACTTGTGTGTCTTTGGGGTGCCCCTGCCCCCGTATATAAAGGAGCCAAGGGGGAGGGGCTGGCCGGCCAAGCCTGGCACGCCAGGAGAGTCCTACTCCCTCTGGGAGTAGGATTCCCCCCCCCCCCCCCCAATCCTAGTTGGACTAGGATTCTCCAAGGGGGGGAGAGAGAGAGGGGGCGCCCACCTCTCCTAGTCCTAATAGGACTAGGGGAAGGGGGGAGGCGCACAGCCCATGAGGGCAGCCCTCTCACCTCTCCTCCAAGGCCCATGTTGGCCCATTATGCTCCTGGGGGGTTCCGGTAACCCTCCCGGTATTCCGGTAAAATCCTGATTTCACCTGGAATGCATCCGATGTCCAAACATAGACTTCCAATATATCATTCTTTACGTCTCGACCATTTCGAGACTCCTCGTCATGTCCGTGATCACATCCGGGACTCCGAACTCCTTCGGTACATCAAAATGTATAAACTCATAATAACTGTCATCGTAACGTTAAGCGTGCGGACCCTACGGTTCGAGAACAATGTAGACATGACCGAGACACGTCTCCGGTCAATAACCAATAGCGGGACCTGGATGACCATATTGGCTCCTACATATTCTACGAAGATCTTTATCGGTCAGACCGCATAACAACATACGTTGTTCCCTTTGTCATCGGTATGTTACTTGCCCGAGATTCGATCGTCGGTATCCAATACCTAGTTCAATCTCGTTACCGGCAAGTCTCTTTACTCGTTCCGTAATACATCATCTCGCAACTAACTCATTGGTTGCAATGCTTGCAAGGCTTTATGTGATGTCAATTACCGAGAAGGCCCTGAGATACCTCTCCGACATTCGGAGTGACAAATCCTAATCTCGAAATACGCCAACCCAATATGTACCTTTGGAGACACCTGTAGAGCACCTTTATAATCACCCAGTTACGTTGTGACGTTTGGTAGCACACAAAGTGTTCCTACGGTAAACAGGAGTTGCATAATCTCATAGTTAAAGGAACATGTATAAGTCATGGATAAAAGCAATAGCAACATACTAAACGATCGGGTGCTATGCTAATGGAATGGGTCATGTCAATCAGATCATTCAACTAATGATGTGATCTCGTTAATCAAATAACAACTCTTTGTTCATGGCTAGGAAACATAACCATCTTTGATTAATGAGCTAGTCAAGTAGAGGCATACTAGTGACACTCTGTTTGTCTATGTATTCACACATGTATTATGTTTCCAGTTAATACAATTCTAGCATGAATAATAAACATTTATCATGATATAAGGAATTAAATAATAACTTTATTATTGCCTCTAGGGCATATTTCCTTCAGTCTCCCACTTGCACTAGAGTCAATAATCTAGATTACAAAGTAATGATTCTAACACCCATGGAGTCTTGGTGCTGATCATGTTTTGCTCGTGGAAGAGGCTTAGTCAACGGGTCTGCAATATTCAGATCCGTATGTATCTTGCATATCTCTATGTCTCCCACCTGGACCAAATCCCGGATGGAGTTGAAGCGTCTTTTGATGTGTTTGGTTCTTTTGTGAAATCTGGATTCCTTTGCCAAGGCAATTGCACCAGTATGGTCACAAAAGATTTTCATTGGACCCGATACGCTAGGTACAACACCTAGATCGGATATGAACTCTTTCATCCAGACTCCTTCATTAGCTGCTTCCGAAGCGGCTATGTACTCAGCTTCACATGTAGATCCCGCCATGACGCTTTGTTTAGAACTGCACCAACTGACAGCTCCACCGTTTAATGTAAATACGTATCCGGTTTGCGATTTAGAATCGTCCGGATCAGTGTCAAAGCTCGCATCGACGTAACCGTTTACGACGAGCTCTTTGTCACCTCCATAAATGAGAAACATATCCTTAGTCCTTCTCAAGTACTTAAGGATGTTCTTGACCGCTGTCCAGTGATCCACTCCTGGATTACTTTGGTACCTGCCTGCTAAGCTTACAACAAGGCACACATCAGGTCTGGTACACAACATTGCATACATGATAGAGCCTATGGCTGAAGCATAGGGAACATTTTTCATTTTCTCTCTATATTCTGCGGTGGTCGGGCATTGAGTCTTACTCAACTTCACACCTTGTGCCACAGGCAAGAACCCTTTCTTTGCCTGATCCATTTTGAACTTTTTCAAAACTTTGTCAAGGTATGTGCTTTGTGAAAGTCCTATTAAGCGTCTTGATCTATCTCTATAGATCTTAATGCCCAATATGTAAGCAGCTTCACCGAGGTCTTTCATTGAAAAACTCTTATTCAAGTATCCCTTTATGCTATCCAGAAATTCTATATTATTTCCGATCAATAATATGTCATCCACATATAATATCAGAAATGCTACAGAGCTCCCACTCACTTTCTTGTAAATATAGGCTTCTCCAAAAGTCTGTATAAAACCAAATGCTTTGATCACACTATCAAAGCGTTTATTCCAACTCCGAGAGGCTTGCACCAGTCCATAAATGGATCGCTGGAGCTTGCACACTTTGTTAGCTCCCTTTGGATCGACAAAACCTTCTGGTTGCATCATATACAACTCTTCTTCCAGAAATCCATTCAGGAATGCAGTTTTGACATCCATTTGCCAAATTTCATAATCATAAAATGCGGCAACTGCTAACATGATTCGGACAGACTTAAGCATCGCTACGGGTGAGAAAGTCTCATCGTAGTCAATCCCTTGAACTTGTCGAAAACCTTTTGCAACAAGTCGAGCTTTATAGACAGTAACATTACCATCAGCGTCAGTCTTTTTCTTAAAAATCCATTTATTCTCAATTGCTTGCCGATCATCGGGCAAGTCAACCAAAGTCCACACTTTGTTCTCATACATGGATCCCATCTCAGATTTCATGGCCTCAAGCCACTTTGCGGAATCTGGGCTCACCATCGCTTCTTCATAGCTCGTAGGTTCATCATGGTCTAGTAACATGACTTCCAAAATAGGATTACCGTACCACTCTGGTGCGGATCTTGCTCTGGTTGATCTACGAAGTTCAGTAGAAACTTGATCTGAAGTTTCATGATCATTATCATTAGCTTCCTCTCTATTTGATGTAGGTGTCACAGAAACAGATTTCTGTGATGTACTACTTCTCAATAAGGGAGTAGATACTGTTATCTCATCAAGTTCTACTTTCCTCCCACTCACTTCTTTCGAGAGAAACTCCTTCTCTAGAAAGTTTCCGACTTTAGCAACAAAGATTTTGCCTTCGGATCTGTGATAGAAGGTATACCCAATAGTCTCCTTTGGGTATCCTATGAAGACACATTTTTCCGATTTGGGTTCGAGCTTATCAGGTTGAAGCTTTTTCACATAAGCATCGCAGCCCCAAACTTTAAGAAACGACAACTTCGGTTTCTTGCCAAACCACAGTTCATAAGGCGTCGTCTCAACGGATTTTGATGGTGCCCTATTTAACGTGAATGCGACCGTCTCTAAAGCATAACCCCAAAAAGATTGCGGTAAATCGGTAAGAGACATCATAGATCGTACCATATCCAGTAAAGTACGATTACGACGTTCGGACACACCATTACGTTGTGGTGTTCCGGGTGGCGTGAGTTGCGAAACTATTCCGCATTGTTTCAAATGTAGACCAAACTCGTAACTCAAATATTCTCCTCCACGATCAGATCGTAGAAACTTTATTTTCTTGTTACGATGATTTTCTACTTCACTCTGAAATTCTTTGAACTTTTCAAATGTTTCAGACTTGTGTTTCATTAAGTAGATATACCCATATCTGCTTAAATCATCAGTGACGGTGAGAAAATAACGATATCCGCCACGAGCCTCAACATTCATTGGACCACATACATCAGTATGTATGATTTCCAATAAATCTGTTGCTCTCTCCATAGTACCGGAGAACGGTGTTTTAGTCATCTTGCCCATAAGGCACGGTTCGCAAGTGCCAAGTGATTCATAATCAAGTGACTCCAAAAGTCCATCAGTATGGAGTTTCTTCATGCGTTTTACACCGATATGACCTAAACGGCAGTGCCACAAATAAGTTGCACTATCATTATCAACTCTGCATCTTTTGGCTTCAACATTATGAATATGTGTATTACTACTATCAAGATTAAGTAAGAACAAACCATTCTTTAACGGTGCATGACCATAAAAGATATTACTCATATAAATAGAACAACCATTATTCTCTGATTTAAATGAATAACCGTCTCGCATCAAACAAGATCCAGATATAATGTTCATGCTCAACGCTGGTACTAAATAACAATTATTTAGATCTAATATTAATCCCGAAGGTAGATGTAGAGGTAGCGTGCCGACTGCGATCACATCGACTTTGGAACCATTTCCCACGCGCATCGTCACCTCGTCCTTAGCCAATCTTCGCTTAATCCGTAGCCCCTGTTTTGAGTTGCAAATATTAGCAACAGAACCAGTATCAAATACCCAGGTGCTACTGCGAGAATTAGTAAGGTACACATCAATAACATGTATATCATATATACCTTTGTTAACCTTGCCATCCTTCTTATCCGCCAAATACTTGGGGCAGTTCCGCTTCCAGTGACCAGTCTGCTTGCAATAGAAGCACTCAGTTTCAGGCTTAGGTCCAGACTTGGGTTTCTTCTCTTGATTAGCAACTTGCTTGCTGTTCTTTTTGAAGTTCCCCTTTTTCTTTCCTTTGCCCTTTTTCTTGAAACTAGTGGTTTTGTTAACCATCAACACTTGATGCTCCTTTTTGATTTCTACCTCCGCGGCTTTCAGCATCGCGAAGAGCTCGGGCATAGTTTTGGTCATCCCTTGCATATTATAGTTCATCACGAAGCTCTTGTAGCTTGGTGGCAGTGATTGGAGAATTCTGTCAATGACGCAATCATCCGGAATATTAACTCCCAGTTGAATCAAGTGATTGTTATACCCAGACATTCTGAGTATATGCTCACTGACAGAACCGTTCTCCTCCATTTTACAGCTATAGAATTTATTGGAGACTTCATATCTCTCAATCCGGGCATTTGCTTGAAATATTAACTTCAACTCCTGGAACATCTCATATGCTCCATGGTGTTCAAAACGTCGTTGAAGTCCCGGTTCTAAGCCGTAAAGCATGGCACACTGAACTATAGAGTAGTCATCAGCTTTGCTTTGCCAGACGTTCACAACATCTGGTGTAGCTCTTGCACCAGGCCTGGCACCTAGCGGTGCTTCCAGGACGTAATTCTTCTGTGCAGCAATGAGGATAATCCTCAAGTTACGGACCCAGTCCGTGTAATTGCTACCATCATCTTTCAACTTTGCTTTCTCAAGGAACGCATTAAAATTCAACGGAACAACAGCACGAGCCATCTATCTACACAACATAGACAAGCAAGATACTATCAGGTACTAAGTTCATGATAAATTTAAGTTCAATTAATCATATTACTTAAGAACTCCCACTTAGATAGACATCCCTCTAATCCTCTAAGTGATCACGTGATCCAAATCAACTAAACCATGTCCGATCATCACGTGAGATGGAGTAGTTTCAATGGTGAACATCACTATGTTGATCATATCTACTATATGATTCACGCTCGACCTTTCGGTCTCCGTGTTCCGAGGCCATATCTGTTATATGCTAGGCTCGTCAAGTATAACCTGAGTATTCCGCGTGTGCAACTGTTTTGCACCCGTTGTATTTGAACGTAGAGCCTATCACACCCGATCATCACGTGGTGTCTCAGCACGAAGAACTTTCGCAACAGTGCATACTCAGGGAGAACACTTCTTGATAATTAGTGAGAGATCATCTTATAATGCTACCGTCAATCAAAGCAAGATAAGATGCATAAAAGATAAACATCACATGCAATCAATATAAGTGATATGATATGGCCATCGTCATCTCGTGCTTGTGATCTCCATCTTCGAAGCACCGTCATGATCACCATCGTCACCGGCGCGACACCTTGATCTCCATCGTAGCATCGTTGTCGTCTCGCCAATCTTATGCTTCCACGACTATCACTACCGCTTAGTAATAAAGTAAAGCATTACATCGCGATTGCATTGCATACAATAAAGCGACAACCATATGGCTCCTGCCAGTTGCCGATAACTCGGTTACAAAACATGATCATCTCATACAATAAAATTTAGCATCATGTCTTGACCATATCACATCACAACATGCCCTGCAAAAACAAGTTAGACGTCCTCTACTTTGTTGTTGCAAGTTTTACGTGGCTGCTACGGGCTTAAGCAAGAACTCATCTTACCTACGCATCAAAACCACAACGATAGTTTGTCAAATAGACTCCGTTTTAACCTTCTCAAGGACCGGGCGTAGCCACACTCGGTTCAACTAAAGTTGGAGAGACAGTCTTCCGCAAGCCATCTATGTGCAAAGCACGTCGAGGGAACCGGTCTCGCGTAAGCGTACGCGTAAGGTTGGTCCGGATCGTCTCGTCCAACAATACCGCTGAACCAAAGTATGACATGCTGGTAGGCAGTATGACTTGTATCGTCCACAACTCACTTGTGTTCTACTCGTGCAAATAACATCATACCATAAAAACCTAGGCTCGGATGCCACTGTTGGGGAACGTAGTAATTTCAAAAAATTTCCTACGCACACGCAAGATCATGGTGATGCATAGCAACGAGAGGGGAGAGTGTTGTCTACGTACCCTCGTAGACCGAAGCGGAAGCGTTGACACAACATAGAGGAAGTAGTCGTACGTTCTCCTCGCGATCCAACCGATCACAGCACCGTTACTCCGGCACCTCCGAGTTCTTGGCACACGTTCAGCTCGATGACGATCCCCGGGCTCCGATCCAGCAAAGCGTCGAGGAAGAGTTCCGTCAACACGACGGCGTGGTGACGATCTTGATGTGTTACCAGCGCAGGGCTTCGCCTAAGCACTGCAACGATATGATCGAGGTGGAATTTGGTGGAAGGGGGCACCGCACACGACTAAGGAACGATCTGTAGATCAACTTGTGTGTCTTTGGGGTGCCCCCTGCCCCCGTATATAAAGGAGCCAAGGGGGAGGGGCTCGCCGGCCAAGCCTGGCACGCCAGGAGAGTCCTACTCCCTCTGGGAGTAGGATTCCCCCCCTATCCTAGTTGGAGTAGGATTCTCCAAGGGGGAGAGAGAGAGAGAGGGGGCGCCCACCTCTCCTAGTCCTAATAGGACTAGGGGAAGGGGGGAGGCACGCAGCCCATGAGGGCAGCCCTCTCACCTCTCCTCCAAGGCCCATGTTGGCCCATTATGCTCCTGGGGGGTTCCGGTAACCCTCCCGGTATTCCGGTAAAATCCTGATTTCACCTGGAATGCATCCGATGTCCAAACATAGACTTCCAATATATCATTCTTTACGTCTCGACCATTTCGAGACTCCTCGTCATGTCCGTGATCACATCCGGGACTCCGAACTCCTTCGGTACATCAAAATGTATAAACTCATAATAACTGTCATCGTAACGTTAAGCGTGCGGACCCTACGGTTCGAGAACAATGTAGACATGACCGAGACACGTCTCCGGTCAATAACCAATAGCGGGACCTGGATGCCCATATTGGCTCCTACATATTCTACGAAGATCTTTATCGGTCAGACCGCATAACAACATACGTTGTTCCCTTTGTCATCGGTATGTTACTTGCCCGAGATTCGATCGTCGGTATCCAATACCTAGTTCAATCTCGTTACCGGCAAGTCTCTTTACTCGTTCCGTAATACATCATCTCGCAACTAACTCATTGGCTGCAATGCTTGCAAGGCTTTATGTGATGTGCATTACCGAGAAGGCCCTGAGATACCTCTCCGACATTCGGAGTGACAAATCCTAATCTCGAAATACGCCAACCCAATATGTACCTTCGGAGACACCTGTAGAGCACCTTTATAATCACCCAGTTACGTTGTGACGTTTGGTAGCACACAAAGTGTTCCTACGGTAAACGGGAGTTGCATAATCTCATAGTTAAAGGAACATGTATAAGTCATGGATAAAAGCAATAGCAACATACTAAACGATCGGGTGCTATGCTAATGGAATGGGTCATGTCAATCAGATCATTCAACTAATGATGTGATCTCGTTAATCAAATAACAACTCTTTGTTCATGGCTAGGAAACATAACCATCTTTGATTAATGAGCTAGTCAAGTAGAGGCATACTAGTGACACTCTGTTTGTCTATGTATTCACACATGTATTATGTTTCCAGTTAATACAATTCTAGCATGAATAATAAACATTTATCATGATATAAGGAATTAAATAATAACTTTATTATTGCCTCTAGGGCATATTTCCTTCACGAGCGTCCTCTTGCTCTCGCTCGTGAAGAACTTGGCGTTGATCGCGACGAGTTCGCGGATTTGACGACGCGGTGGAGTCGTTGTCGTGATGATTCCGGCGAGTCGGCGACCTTGGCCTCTGGGGCGGGGAGTGCACGGTGGTCGCACCCCCGCCGGTCCTGGCGCCATCGGTTCTTGCCTGGCCGTCCCGCCGCGGCTGCGATGCGCTGTGCTGCCGCGGGGTGTCGCCGTTGGCGAAACCGATGAGGCTCTGCATCGTGGCCCTCCAGTCGTCGAGCTTGTCCGCCGCTGGAGGGTAGTCTAGGAGCAGTTGAGCTCGCGCCAGCGCTTTTGCTGGAGTGGTGGGCAGTGGTGGCAAACGGCGCATGGAGCGGGATGTGCTCGAACTTCTAACTACGTTAGAAGGAGCAACACCCGGACCAGGCAGCCGCGCCACGCTCGCGCCAGCACGTTGGTGTGAGTGCTGGCCCTGAGCGCCCTGGGATCCGCTGGCTCGATTTGGGTCCAGCGAGCGTATGGTACCGTGGGCGCCAAGACGCTGCTGGTCCCGTGCCTCCTGAGAGGGGCACGGTGCATGTTCGGACGCCGTGGCGCCATGAGCTGGCTTGACGACGCCCGTCCCGCCGGCGGCGCCATCCCCACCACCCGTTTGCTCCAAGGGCGGCGGGTTCGACGCGGACGGACCGGCCACCTCCGGAGCCTTCTTCTTCGGTGGCATGTCGACGAAGATGAAGGAGATCTAGCTGGTGCAGACACCGGATCAGGTTCGCACAACTTCGACGCCCCCTACCTGGCGCGCCAAAGATGTCGGGGGGAATCGGCTTCCTCGAACACCTATGGGGACCGAGCCCCTTACTGGTTCGGCGGGGGGCGGAGGTTGAACGAAGAGCGGATCGAGGCGATGCACACGAGGGATTTTACCCAGCTTCGGGCCGCAAGGATGCGTAAAACCCTACTGCTGCTTTGTGGATTGTATTGTGTTCTTGCTCGGGAGCGCGTGGTGCTACAGTACACACGAGCCGCTGGCGAGACCGAGCGTGGCGATGGATGTCCTCTTCTTCCTCCTACGTGCGCATGGGGCCTCCTTTTATATGCTCAAGGGGTTACCCATAGGTGGCAGCGCGGGTGGGGCCAAAAATGGGAGAATGCTATAGTGGGTACAGCTGCCTGCACAGTGGCGGTACAGTGCTATCGAACCTAACTCTGACAGCGGGGGACAAGGGCATTAAATGCCCGTCCGCGTCGCCCAGACGGTGCAGGGAAGTGGACCGTCAGGAGCGCCACCGTTTGCCACGATGGCTACTCTGTCAGCTTCGCTTCGCCACCGCATGCCCCTGGCTGCACAACCTCCCGCCACGTGCGCCTGGAATGCCCCCAGAGCGACACGTTGGTGGGTGAGTTGGAGCGCAGGCACGGGGTGGTAACTTGCTGCAGCAAACGCCTTGCCGCGGTGGATGCCTTGTCGCACCCGGGAGCTTGTCGCTCGCTAGGCCTTGCCGGAGCGCGGGACGCGCCGTGGCGAGGTCCTTGTCATGCCGTGGTTGGCCTTCCCGGCAAGCTCCTCCTGCCGGGGTCTTGTGCTTCGAGCGGTCGTCCCGGCAAGCTCCTCTTGCCGGGGCCTGGCTCTCTTCGGGTGGCCTTCCCGGCAGGCTCCTCCTGCTGGGGCCTTGGCTCAAATACTTTATTCTTGGATGGCCCAAAAAGGGACCACGGAGAGTCTTGGCGATCGCCTGGCAAGCCTTGCCGCGGGGTGCTATGACTGCCCGTGCACAAGTTCGGGATACTAAGGTACCCCTAGTTTAGTACACCGACATTACCTGGGCTGAACCAATCTAGGGCTCTGGTGGAGCTGTTCTGCCGGGGAAACATCCCTTTGGGAGGGGGAAATCAAAGCCATCGTCATCACCAATGATCTTCTCATCGAGAAGGGGTCAATCTCCATCAACATCTTCACCAGCACCATCTCCTCTCAAACCCTAGTTCATCCCTTGTATCCGATCTCTGTCCCAAAACCTCAGAATGGTACCTGTGGGTTGCTAGTAGTGTTGATTACTCCTTGTAGTTGATGCTAGTTGGTTTATCCGATGGAAGATTATATTTTCAGATCCTTAGTGATAATTAATACTCCTCTGATCTTGATCATAAATATGCTTTGTGAGTAGTTATGTTTGTTCCTGCGGACATGGGAGAAGTCTTGTTATAAGTAATCATGTATTCTGATGTGTTTGGTGTTATGTGAACGTCGACTACATGACACTTCACCATTATTTGGGCCTAGGGGAAGGCATTGGGATGTAATAAGTAGATGATGGGTTGCTAGAGTGATAGAAGCTTAAACCCTAGTTTATGCCTTCCTTCGTAATGATTTGGATCCATATGTTTCATGCTATAGTTAGGTTTACCTTAATTCTTCTTTCATAGCTGCGGATGCTTGCGAGAGGGATTAATCATAACTGGGAGGATTTTTCAAGGAAGGGCATCATCCAAGCGCCGGTCCACCCACATATCAAATTATCAAAGTAACGAACGTGAATCATATGAGCATGATCAAAACTAGCTTGACAACAATTCCCATGTGTCCTCGGGAGCGCTTTGCTTTATATAAGAGTTCGTCCAGGCTTGTCCTTTGCTACAAAAAGGATTGGGCCACCTTGCTGCACCTTATTTACTTTTGTTACTTGTTACCCGCTATGAAATATCTTATCACAAAACTATGTGTTACCGATAATTTCAGTGCTTGTAGAGAATACCTTGCTGAAAACCGCTTGTCATTTCCTTCTGCTCCTCATTGGGTTCGACACTCTTACTTATTGAAAGGACTACAATAGATCTCCTATACTTGTGGGTCATCAGTAACCACTTCACAAATCAAATTTGGAAAATATGTGGAGCCACAAAGTTCATCAAGCATGTCATCGAGCCTAGGAATAGGGTGTCGATATGTCACAGTTATGTTGTTAATGGATCTACAATCAGTGCACATGCGCATGGTACCGTCTTTCTTTGGAACTAAAAGAATGGGAGCAAGGAGAAAGACTTTCCCTTACATACCCTTTGTTAAGAAGATCTTCTACTTGCCTCTTAATTTCCTTCATCTCCTTCGGGTTTGCTCGGTGCGGTGGTCGGTTTGGTAGTGGGGCGCCCGGTACCAAGTCGATTTGGTGTTTAGTGCCCTGCTTCGGTGGAAAACCAGGTGGTACCTGTCGGCGTCAAAACCAGCGGATCTCGGGTAGGGGGTCCTGAACTGTGCGTCTAAGGCGGATGGTAACAAGAGGCGGGGAACACGATGTTTAACCAGGTTCGGGCCCTCTCGATGGAGGTAATACCCTACTTCTTGCTTGATTGATCTTGATGATATGAGTATTACAAGAGTTGATCTACCACGAGATCATAGAGGCTAAACCCTAGAAGCTAGCCTATGTTATGATTGTTGTTTTCCTACGGACTAAACACTCCGGTTTATATAGACACCGGAGAGGGCTAGGGTTACACAGAGTCAGTTACAAGGGAGAAGATCTACATATCCGTATTGCCAAGCTTGCCTTCCACGCCAAGGAGAGTCCCATCCGGACACAGGATGAAGTCATCAATCTTGTATCTTCATAGTCCAACAGTCCGGCTGTCCGAGGACCCCCTAATCCAGGACTCCCTCAGTAGCCCTTGAACCAGGCTTCAATGGCGATGAGTCTGGCGCGCAGATTGTCTTCGGCATTGCAAGGTGGGTTCCTCCTCCGAATACTCCATAGAAGATTTTGATCACAAGGATAGTGTCTAGCTCTGCAAAACAAATTCCACATGCCACCGTAGAGAGAATAATATTTCCACAAATCTAATCTGCTGACAACTTTTCTTAACGTGACGTTTTGCCGTGGTCTGGTCATCACGAACCGTTTTTCTGAGCCTGCCACTGCACGTATTGCGAGGCGGTTTTATTGGCACATCTTGTCGAAGCAGAGATCGTGTTCCTCCTTTCACGGGATTCTCATCAATACGGGTGTGGGTAACCCAATCGTGCCCACTGGTACGACTCCTCGATTTTAGGCAAGTTCCATATGTTCGTGCGGAGGGCGCTTGATATTCACCCTATTTATAAAGGGGTCAAGGCCTGTCCTTTTCTTCTTGCGCTCGATCTTTCCCTTCTACCACCTCGAATTCCAGCACCTAAGGTGGAGGCCAAGCGCTTCGGACCTTCAATCATGTCCGGATCCAACCTTCAAGGCCGGTGGGTGGCCTCCTTTGTCACAGAGGAGGACATCAAGAATCTGAGAGAAGCCAGGTATCTGACCGCTGAAATCTCGCACAGGCTGCCTGCTCAAGGGCAGGTCATCCCAACTCCCGAACCTAACGAGAGCGTAGTATTTGTCTCCCACTTCCTCCGAGGGTTAGGCTTTAGTCTTGATCCCTTTGTTAGAGGGCTTATGTTCTATTACGGGCTCGATTTCCATGATCTGGCTCCGGATTCCATCCTTCATATCTCGTCATTTATCGTTGTGTGCGAGGCCTTCCTCCGCATCGCCCCACACTTCGGCTTATGGCTCAAGACCTTTAATGTGAAGCCGAAGATGATCGACGGGTGACACACAGAGTGCGGAGGCGCTATAATAAGCAAAGGCGTCGATGCTCCATGACTAAAGGGATCCTTCCCCGAGATGTCCAACTTATGGCAGCGGGAGTGGTTTTACATCACGGCTCCCTGAAGTACTAAGTGGGTAGCTGCCCCTGCCTTCCGTTCGGCCCCCCCCGCCACAACTGGCGTCATGGGTCAACAAGGGGCTGGACTGGGGGCCGGCTAATGACGTGCCGACATTGCATAGTCGCAACCGGGATCTCCTCAAGAGAGATGTCAGCCTTGTCAAGGTAATGCAAGTCATGCTAGTTTGTCGGGTCCTGCCATGCCAACGTCGATCTCTCCGTATGTGGGAGTTCAATCCGGAAGGACCGCGAACCATTCAGCAATTCTTTGGCATGACGCTCGAAGAGATGTACAGATTGTTCTTCGGATCACGAATAAAGTGTCCGGACACCATCGAGGATGCGGGCCTAAACTGCAACCGTCCAGACACCCAAGTAAGTAACCCTTCGGCCAAACATGTTGTCTCTTTATTTATCACAACATCATTCTGAAAAGTCGGTCTTTGACTAGGACTGGATAAAAAAGGCGAAGACGATCAGGTGTTCGGCCCCCCTTCCCGAAGGCTCACCAGATCCTGTACTAGCCAGGATGCTTGAGCTTGCACCTTCTCAAGCGCCATCAGGGGAAGATAAAGGGAGGAATAAAGAAGTCGAAAGCGGGCCACACTCATTATTCATCCAAACTGGCGGAATTAGTGCCTCCACGAAGGAGGATAACCGGGGAGAGGAATCTAAAATTCCATCTCCCCAAGGAAGGAAGAGGACCGCCTCTGAAGACTTGGAAACAATGGTTTCCAAACAAGGGAAGAAACCTTTGTCAGGGGCCCTACCCCGGAGGGCATCCTTACCGCACAGTGCCCGCAGGGGACCAGCCCTCCACCGAGTTGTAAGTAAACAAAAGTACTTTATAGTAAATATATCTTACTTTATTTCCGAGGACAATAACCGAGTCTTGTAGTTCGGATCGTAGCCCTTCTCGACAGAGTTCGTCTTTGGTGGATCTTCTTCCGGAGATGATGGAGAGTGAAACGCCCGCCTCATGAGGCGGACAACCCAGAGGTGTCGTCACGAAGGATTTCTCCTGACCCACCAAGGCCAGAAGGTAACCCTTCGGCCTCCTGAAGTCCGGAGTATTTGGCTCCTAAAGGGACCAACAGAAAGAGTCCGGAACTATCCGGTGCGCGACCAGAATCACTGATGAATCTTCTGGAGCAAGCGGCTATCTCAGAAGCGCATCGTACGTTAATCGGGACGGTGGTCGAGAGGATTTCATCCGCCGAAAGCGGGTTGCATGAAGCTTTTATGAGCCTGCTGAGAGGCTTCGAGGTACGCAAAGTAACATGTATATTTTTAACGGTACCGCACACGCTAGGTGTGCCCTATGCAGATAGTAGCCCCTGAGACTCTGGTTGTTGTCGAAAAAGGCGGCAAATAGAGGATCATAGTCCCAGGTAATGATCATGCCGCTTTCATGTGCAGGCGGCTGAGGGTCCGGTGGCTAGCCGGACTAGTGAATTTGCCGAACTGAAGCGCCAACTTGATGCGGCGGATGCCGACATCGTGCTTGTAAACAGGCGGCTTGACGAGGCACAGGGTATGTAATCTCCGGTGGGCAACATATATTAAGAGGAGCGTGATGCTAGTATCTATAATATGTTGTGACTGCAGACGGAGCTGCCGCCGTGGAGATCCTTCGGGCAGAACTTTCCCGAGCCAAGGAACAAGCCAGGAGGAGTGATGCGGCTGCCCTAAAGGCGGTCGAAGAGTTAAAAGCCGAACAGGCTGCGCATTGCCAGAGCAAAGAGAAAATAGCCAAGATGGTTGTTGAGTTGAAAGATGCCGCCGAGCGTTATGAGCTTCTTGAAAGGGAAAGTCAAACGAAGACGGCGGACCTGGAGAAAGCCATGGTAGCAGCCAAGCAAACCCACTCTAAAATCAGAGCGGCGAAGGAGGAGCTACGTCAAGCCGGAGATATCACGGCCGGGAATCCATTTTTGTTGCAGATGAAGTTCGGAGATACTAAGTATGCCCTTATGGATCAATTATAGAGTTCTGCAGACGTGTACTTGGGTTTGGCAGCGAGTGCTGCTGATGCGACCAAGTTTTTCAAAGATCAAAAAGATCACGAAGTGGAAAAGTTGTTCTGGTCGCAGTTCGATGCTCCAGCGCGCCAGCTGCTATTAAATGAGCAAATGGCCGAGTGGGACGAGCTCCATAGGTTGTCCGAACTTGCCATGAGGTCTGTCATGGATCGTCTTGGGCCAGAAGGACCAAGGCCGAATAGTTATTTTGGTCTAGTGCAACGATTCCTTAGTGTTGTGCCGCATATCGACGCTGTAAACAGGTCGGCGTGCATAGAGGGTGCGCGGATGGCTCTTGCCCATGTCAATACATACTGGGCAGAGATGGAGGCCACCGCTATTGCAACCCAGAATCCGGCCGTAGGCCAGGTTTCGGCTGAGCACTATTTTGAAGAAGTCCTAGAAGGAGCCCGTTTAATAGAGTCTCAGTGCTCGAAGAGTGTCATGTTCGAGTGACATGTATCCCGATTGTAAAAACAATGCTATTTGAATTATAAAGGCTGTGTTTATACTTTTGCCTGAAAGTATTATGATGCCTCCTGTGCAGCCGTTTATGTGTGTGTGTGTATATATATATATATATATATATATATATATATATATATATATATATATATATATATATAGAACCTGAAAGTTTGCATTCGTCGGCTTCGGCCCCCACACATATAATGTGGGGGTGTTCGCAAAAGCGCGTGTTCACACTTGATCCAACGTCTTGGTCCGTTAAGGAGGTGGTAGCACGGCGAACGAGGCAATCGGACTATATTGCTTTAACACTTTCACTTAACCATAGGAGTTTGACAGCGGGGCTACTATATAGCCCCTGGTACTTCCGCGCTTGTCCGAGTACGGGGCGCGTACGTACATGACCGGGAAAACTGGCCCTTCGTTAGTGCGGAGGAATCCTGAAGATTCCACTAAGTCATCGAGTGGTTGACCAGTCTCGCGCTCTATCATGACAGTCAGTTTTCGACTTTCTCTACTGAGGTGCTCGTCCGGATGAACCAGGGCACAATCGCAGTAGTTCTCCCGGTGCCACCTTAGCCGATAGAGCGAAACGTAAGGTAGCAAAACGCGGGAGCCGGACAAACCCAACATTTGACCAAAGACATGATTCGGAGCTGATGCATATAAGGCCAAACTCACGATGCCGAACACTACCTAAGGTGTTCGGTCTTTACAACATGTACCGGGCTGAGTAACACCCTTGATAATGAACCCTAGATTTCCAGGTACGTGCATTAGTCTGACGTGGAGAAATGCCAACAACGCCAGCATCCCTCACGGTTGTGTTAGGTATCCGGGGGGTGTCCAGCAACAAGAGACAGTAAGAAAGGTTTACATAGGGTCTTAAGCTAAAAAGAAACCTTTGAACAGGGCCCTGCTGCACGTCTGCGCCTGTGTTTTCGTTGTGCCGTATCCTGGAAGGGTGTAGCACGATTGTCATCTATAAAAGAGAAAAACTTAGATGAAAGTCTTCGTGCGAAAAAGTGATTATTTTTAATAGAACATTAAAATTCAATCTAAATAACGTCAAGCCGAACTGTAGTCCTTTTACATGCGGGAAGCCCCTACACTAGTAGAAAAGGGGGCAACGGTTCAGGCCAGGGCAGCCCATTAGTCCCGGTTCAGACCAGAACCGGGACCAATGGGGGCATTGGTCCCAGTTCGTGAGCCCAGGGGGCCGGCCGGGCCACGTGGGCCATTGGTCCCGGTTCGTCTGGACCTTTTGGTCACGGTTGGTGGGACGAACCGGGACGAATGGGCCTGGCTCCTGGCCCACCACCATTGGTCCCGGTTGGTGGCCTGAACCGGGACCAAAGGCTCCCCTTTAGTCCCGGTTTGTGCCACGAACCGGGACCAATAGTGCTGCCTATATATACCCTCGCCCATGAGCAGAGCACTCCAGTGCTCTGTTTTTCTGGGCCGGCGAGGGGAGGGGTTTGTGGTGCTCTAGCTCACCTCCTATGCACATGAGGTGTTCGATGACATGCCTGAGCCACACTAGTTAAGCTTTCTCCTCTCGAAGCTCGACCTCAAAGCTCCATTTTCCTCGAGATTTGTCTAGATTTAGCGGTCCGTCACGCCCCACCCCCGTCTTCACCGCCGTCGATCACCCGCGCCGATCTCATCACCGACACCACCGTGGTGAGCCTCTTGTTCTTATCTTCTTTCTGAAAGGAAAAATATTGTTACTTGTATGTTTAGATAGATACTTGTACCATTTTCTTACTTTTATTATTGCATCTTATATAGTGCGATGGTTTTGGTATCCGCCCCTGTCGGCCCTCGTCCTGTCTATGATTCGGATGTGGTATATACGTTAATCTTTATAACTATTGGTTCATTTATTGTTTATGAAAATTATGCGGACCAACGTGACATAGATTTTATTTGTCTAGGATGTATGTGAACCGGAAACTCCAACCGACCCTATTGTCGAGAGGTTAAATTTAGTTGAAGAAGAAAACAATTTCTTGAAGGAAAAAATAAAAAAAATTGAGGAGGAGAAGATGATATTGGAGTTGCATGTTGTGGATGTCGTCGATGATCACAAGATCAAGATGGATGCAATGCGCTTGAAGATTAGAAAGATTAGAAAATATGCCATTCATACCGAGGCTTGGTATCATTATGCCGTTGGATCAATTGTTACCTTGGTTGCGATTATGATCACCTTTGTTTTCGCATTAAAATGCTTTACATAGTTTCAATGTATGGTTTAATTAATTAGATGCTCTGGAGAGCTATATGTTGTTAGATGAGAACTATGTATGTACTTTGCTTTTAATGTGATGATGAACTTCTATTAATTTGGACACTTAATTATATATAATGCACGCAGATGAACCGACAATGGATGTACGGTGACAGACAGACCTCCGAGTACATTAAGGGCGTGCATGAGTTTCTCGATGCGGCTGAGGCAAACAAGCAGAATGGTTTTATGTGTTGTCCATGCCCTGATTGTGGGAATACGAAGCCTTACTCTGACCGGAAAATCCTTCACACCCACTTGCTTTACAAGGGTTTCATGCCACACTATAATGTTTGGACGAGGCACGGAGAAATAGGGGTTATGATGGAAGACGACGAAGAAGAAGAGTACGATGACAACTACGTGCCCCCTGAATACCATGATGCTGCAACGGGGGGAGCTGGTGAAGATCAAGTGGAACCAGACGATGTGCCCAATGATGATGCAACGGGTGAAGGTGTTGAAGATCAAGAGGAACCAGACGATGTGCCCGATGATGATGATCTCCGCCGGGTCATTGTTGATGCAAGGACGCAATGCGAAAGCCAAAAGGAGAAGCTGAAGTTCGATCGCATGTTAGAGGATCACAAAAAAGGGTTGTATCCCAATTGCGAAGATGGCAACACAAAGCTCGGTACCGTACTGGAATTGCTGCAGTGCAAGGCAGAGAATGTTGTGCCTGACAAAGGATTTGAGAAGCTACTGAAAATATTGAAGAAGAAACTTCCAAAGGATAACGAATTGCCCGACAGTACATACGCAGCAAAGAAGGTCGTATGCCCTCTAGGATTGGAGGTGGAGAAGATACATGCATGCCCTAATGACTGCATCCTATACCGCGGTGCATACAAGGATCTGAACGCATGCCCCGTATGCGGTGCATTGCGGTATAAGATCAGACGAGATGACCCTGGTGATGTTCACGGCGAGCCCCACAGGAAGAGGATTCCTGCGAAGGTGATGTGGTATGCTCCTATAATACCACGGTTGAAACGTCTGTTTAGAAACGGAAAGCATGCCAAGTCGATGCGATGGCACAGTGAGGACCGTAAGAAAGACGGGAAGTTGAGAGCACCCGCTGACGGGTGGCAGTGGAGAAAAATCGTGAGAAAGTACTGGGATGAGTTTGCAAAGGACCCAAGGAACGAATGGTTTGCTTTAAGCACGGATGGCATTAATCCTTTCGGGGAGCAGAGCAACAATCACAGCACCTGGCCGGTCACTCTATGTATGTATAACCTTCCTCCTTGGATGTGCATGAAGCGGAAGTTCATTATGATGCCACTTCTCATCCAAGGCCCTAAGCAACCCGACAACGACATTGATGTCTACCTAAGGCCATTAGTTGAAGAACTTTTACAGCTGTGGAATGGAAACGGTGTACGTACGTGGGATGAGCACGGACAGGAGGAATTTAACCTAAAGGCGTTGCTATTCGTGACCATCAATGATTGGCCCACTCTCAGTAACCTTTCAGGACAGACAAACAAAGGATACCACGCATGCACACACTGTTTAGATGACACTGAAAGTATATACCTGGACAAATGCAGGAAGAATGTGTACCTGGGCCATCATCGATTTCTTCCGACCAACCATCAATGTCAAAAGAAAGGCAATCATTTCAAAGGCGAGGCAGATCACCGGAAGAAGCCCGCCATGCGTATCGGTGATCATGTACTTGCTATGGTCAATGATTTACACGTAATCTTTGGAAAGGGTCCCGGCGCAGTAGCTGTTCCAAATGACGCTGAGGGACACACACCCATGTGGAAGAAGAAATCTATATTTTGGGACCTACCCTACTGGAAAGACCTAGAGGTCCGCTCTTCAATCGACGTGATGCACGTGACGAAGAACCTTTGCGTGAACCCGCTAGGCTTCTTGGGCGTGTATGGAAAGACAAAAGATACACCTGAGGCACGGGAGGACCTGCAACGTTTGCACGAAAAAGACGGCATGCCTCAGAAGCAGTATGAAGGTCCTGCCAGCTACGCTCTTACGAAAGATGAGAAAGAAATCTTCTTTGAATGCCTGCTCAGTATGAAGGTCCCGACTGGCTTCTCGTCGAATATAAAGGGAATAATAAATATCCGAGAGAAAAAGTTCCAGAACCTAAAGTCTCATGACTGCCACGTGATTATGACGCAACTGCTTCCGGTTGCATTGAGGGGGCTTCTACTGGAAAATGTCCGATTAGCCATTGTGAAGCTATGTGCATTTCTCAATGCAATCTCTCAGAAGGTGATCGATCCAGAAATGGTACCAAGGCTAAGGAGTGATGTGGCGCAATGTCTTGTCAGTTTCGAGCTGGTGTTCCCACCATCCTTCTTCAATATCATGACGCATGTCCCAGTTCATCTAGTCGACGAGATTGTCATTCCGGGGCCCGTATTTCTACACAATATGTTCCCCTTTGAGAGGTTCATGGGAGTCCTAAAGAAATATGTCCGTAACCGCGCTAGGCCAGAAGGAAGCATCTCCATGGGCCATCAAACAGAGGATGTCATCGGGTTTTGTGTTGACTTCATTCCTGGCCTTAAGAAGATAGGTCTCCCTAAATCGCGGTATGAGGGGAGACTGACTGGAAAAGGCACGCTAGGAGCGGACTCAATAATATGCAGGGACGGGCATTCTTGGTATCAAGCACACTACACAGTTCTACAGAACTCTACCTTGGTGACCCCGTATGTCGATGAAC
The DNA here is from genome assembly GCA_032464435.1 of Aegilops umbellulata. Taxonomy (NCBI): domain Eukaryota; kingdom Viridiplantae; phylum Streptophyta; class Magnoliopsida; order Poales; family Poaceae; genus Aegilops; species Aegilops umbellulata. The sequence goes on along the minus strand of CP136056.1, from coordinate 211,300,719 downwards.
ACAAGAACAGTCTGCGCTCCAAACACCCGGAGCAGTGCGACGACTGGATTACATGTGAACACATTAGGACTTTCAGCAGTTGGTTGGAAGCACGTCTCAGAGGTGACAACACTGTTTGTGATGAGTTGTACTTGTTGTCCAGGGGACCATCTTTGACTGTATTGATTTACAAAGGATACGAGATAAATGGGAATACATTTTACACGATTGACCAAGATCAAAAGAGCACCAACCAAAACAGCGGTGTCCGCTTTGATGCAACAACCAAGAAGGGAAAGGACACATATTATGGTTACATAGTGGACATATGGGAACTTGACTACGGACAAGATTTTAAGGTCCCTTTGCTTAAGTGCAAATGGGTCAATCTGTCAGGAGGCGGGGTACATGTAGACCCACAGTATGGAATGACAATAGTCGATCTGAAAAATCTTGGGTACACTGACGAACCGTTCGTCCTAGCCAATGATGTGGCACAGGTTATCTATGTTAAGGACATGTCTACCAGACCGAGAAAAAGAAAAGATAAGGAAACGAATACATCATACGATGAGCCAAAGCGCCACATAGTTCTTTCAGGAAAAAGGGACATCCTGGAAGTGCAGGGCAAGACAGACATGTCTGAAGATTATGAAAGGTTTCATGAAATTCCTCCCTTCAATGTCAAGGCTGACCCAAGCATCCTGATAAACGATGAAGATTATCCATGGTTACGGCGCAATAAGCAAATGACACAAGCAAAGAAAAAGTGAAGACTTTCTCCCACAACTATTATGATGATACCATGCCAAATTTGTAACAGACGAGTATGCTATGCCAACTTTTTTAGAGTTCATTTGAAAACTATGAATTTAGGTCGAATTTTCTCTATAGGTGCATTTATGTTCAAATTTTAACTATTCAAATGCCTGGACCAAAGGCCTGGGTATATAAGTAGCACTTAGGAAAATTTGACGAACTCATCGCCAGTTGCCCCCCGGCCCGCCCGACGATGCCGAGCACATCGACGCCGCCAATCTGCCCCGACGCCGTCCGCCGCCCCTACCGTCACCCCCGACCGCGCCGTCGCCGTCGCCAGTGCCTCGATGTTGCCGTCGCCGACATCGTCCCCGAGCCCGCGCACCCCTACCCTCGCCCCCGAGCGCGCGCGCCTCCACCGTCCCCGAGCCTTCCTCGTCGCCGACGCCACCTCGCGGTGAGCGCCGCCCCGTTCACCTGCTCCTCCCCCTGTACTGGCCGCCGATGCCGCCGCGCGCTGCCATCGCGCTGCCGCCCCTGCCCTTTACTGCCGCCTCGCGCCGCCCCTGCCCTTCGCTGCCGCCGCCCCTGCCCTTAATTTTTTTTAGTTCATTTTTTTTCATATGTGTATGTATATTGTATATGTGTATGTATAATGTATATGTGTATGTGTATGTATATGTATGTATATGTCTATGTATAATGTATATGTGTATGTATATGTGTATGTGGTTAGTTTAATTTTTTTTGTTCATAGAAATTTTGTTCGTATATATATATAAAGTTTTTTTTTCAGAGAAAGTTTTTTGTTCATATATAGAAAGTTAGAAGAAAATTTAGAATATGCTAAAATTTAGAAGAAAAAGAAGGATAGGAAAGAAAAAATAAGAAGGGGAAGAAAGAAGAAGAGGAGAGGAAGAAGAGGACAAATAAATAAGAAGAGGAAAAAAGAAGAAAAAGAAGAGGAGAAGAAGAAAGGAATAGAGGAGAAGAAGTAGAAAATAGAAATTTCTATTTTTTTCTTCTTCTCCTCTATTCCTTTCTTCTTCTCCTCTTTTTTTTTCTTCTTTTTTTTTCTTTGATCTTCTCCCCTATTCCTTTATTCTTCTCCTCTATTCCCTCTCCCGATAACTTCAACACGAGGGGGGGGGGTCGATATACCCCTCGGATAACTTCGTCATGAGGGGCAGTCGATATATATACCCCCTCTCGACTATGATAATAACTTATACCGCGGGAGCACCCCCCGACCCTCTCGCTCGACCAAAACTCTCGAGGACACCCAAACCCTAGAAAAAACGATGTCGGTCTCCTACCCCCTCCCGCCGCGCCCCTACCCGACAAACTCTCTCGAGGCCACCCCAAACCCTTGAAGCTTGTCGAGGCCACCCCAAACCCTAGAGAAGCAACGTCGAGGCCACTAGTTAATATATATGATTCCTTACTATGATTAGCTAGCTACTTCTACGTTTGCCACTAATATATCCATCTGTCATGTTTGAATAATAATTGCCATGTTGTACATATTTGTAGAAACTATGGACACCGCCTGAGACGAAGCAAATGAAGCGATGTTGAGGGACATAATCGCAGAAGGAAGTGATGCCGTCTCGTTGTATCTCAACGACACCGATGGTACTCTGAAAGGAGAGGGTGAAGAAGCTGGCTCTGGTGACCTAATGCCGGTGCAAGAAGAAGAACGTGAGGACGGCTCTGGTGACCCAATGCCGGTGCAAGAAGGAGACCGTGATGACGGCTCCGGTGACCGAACCGATTCCGGCCAGGTATATATATTAGTTAAGCCTGTGCTGACTAGCTAATTGATGCTTTCATTGTTTTGGTATGTACACATATTAATTAAGTCTTTGCTCTTTTTCTAGCCCTCCGGATCGAGCACAACTGAGGTAAAGAGACGAGGCCCGAAGAAAAAGTTGAGCTCGGATGAAAGGTTTGAGATCATAGCAATCGCGCCCGACGGCCAACCTATTGAACCCATCCGAACAAAGAAGGCATTTGTTGCTCAGTGCGGGGTTCTGGTTAGGGACAAGATCCCGATCAGCATCCAGCAATGGTTCAAGCTGGCTACAGAAGACCCTGAGGTGTCTTACGTCAATGATATGCAGAAAAATGCTCTTTGGACTGAGCTGAAGACAAATTTCACCCTACCGCCAGAGGATGATCCGGAGAAGCCAGTTAAAGAGCAATTAATCAAGTCTTTTGCTCTTAAGAGGATGGCAGACCTATTCAGGAGGTGGAAGAATGACCTGAATAGGTTTGTCGAGAAAAAAGAGACACCAGAATTCAAGGGCATATATGAGAAGATCAGAGATGGCTGGCCTGCATTTGTGGCCTACAAGACATCGGAAAAGAGTAATAAGATGTCGGCGACAAACAAGAAAAATGCTGCGAAGAAGAAGCTTCACCATCGCACGGGGTCAGGTGGCTACCTCGTAGCCCGGCCTAAGTGGGCCAAGGCTGAGAATGACCTGCTTCATAAAGGGATCGAACCAGAGACAATGAGCTGGCCAGACCGTTGCCGGACTTGGTTCTTCGGGGCTGGCGGAACCTTGGACCCTGTAACAGGGAAGTGCATTTGGACATATGAGCAACTTGACATACCCTTGAAGAAGCTTCGATACTATATCGCTACAGCGCAGAAAGGGACGTTCCTTCCAGACAAAGAGAACGACGAGCTCACAATGGCCCTCGGAAATCCCGAGCACCCTGGACGGACACGAGGCACGCCAGGCTCCATTCCGTGAAAGGCTGGGTTTCCGGACGCAGGCGGTTACAAAAGCCAAGAGAGGAGGAAGAAAGTGCAGCAGTCCGAACTGCAGGCGCTTAAAGCAAGGGTACTCGGGATAGAGGAACGAGAAGCAAATCGCAGCAAACGAACTGCCGAAGCTTCCCCTGAAGCTACCCCGCCATCTCAGTGGAGAAGCAGCGTGGCTTCCACCGAGCTGCTTTAGCCGGAGCTTGTCTTGATGGCTCCTGCCAGCTATCCCGTGGATGCTATCACGGAGGCTCAAAATTGCCACCTTATGACGCAATGGATGAATATCAAGGTCAAAGCGGCTGTTGGCTCTGTTTTTCCTAATGAACCCGACGCAACTTTTCACTGCCAGCCGATTCCAGAAGGATATGCTAAGGTGATGGTGGATGAAATAACGGAGGCATTTGAGGACCTCCGGCTTGACCACCCTACCGGAGAAGGGGAGACTCGGCTGGGTTTTGCTCTAAAGACTCCATGCCTATGGCGGAAGGATCTCATCAACATTCCAAACTGGACGCCTCCGCCTCCTCCTCCTCCTCCGGTGAGTCAGGGCACTCCGCCTCCTCCACCGCCTCCCCCTCCGGCGAGTCACGATCAGGGCCCTCGGCCGGCTCCTTCTCCGGCGCGTGGCGCCACTTCGCCTCCTTCTCCGCATGCGCCGGCGCGCCCGAGCAGCCAGCCTACTCCTTCTCCGCCTCGTTAGCAAGGGTGGAAGAGACCCGCCGCCGCTCCGGAAGCTGCTTCGGCGCGTCGTAGTCCTTCTCCTCCGCCTCGTAAGCAAGTCAAGAAGACTGCCGCTCCGTCTGCTCTGTCGGCGTCTAGCAGTACAGCCAGAGGCGGGAGAAAATACAGATTCGGTCCTTCTCTGAAGACTCCAGAGAAGTTACCATACGAGAGGACCCCGGAGGAGAACGCGAGGATTGCGCGAACCGAGAAGGATGACTGGTTTCAAGGGTTGAAAGCACAGAGACATCCACCTCCGAAGGAGAAGGTAGATCAGGTGAAAGTGAAGCGCACTTTGGCTGCCCTGGCAAAACCACCCAAGTCTTCGCCGAAAGGCAACTATGAGCGCATTATTGGAAAGGCATTTGCCGAAGCGGAGCGGTCGTGAAGTACTGTCAGTGATCAAAGGATGAAAGAACGACGAGCTGGGAAACAAATTGCCCAGCTCGGCGAATAAGCAAAGCAATCGTGCCCCCGCTCAAGGTGCCTAGCGTCTATCCGAGGATGGTGCCCGGTTATAACAATCTTGACGATTACCTTCCCGAAGATGTACATTATGATTTCCTGGACATGCAGATACACAGATACAAGTACGGGAAGCCTCTCGTCAAAGATGAAAGACCTCTATCAACGATGATGTGAAGATTGCATGATTGGTACATGAAAACCTGCAGAGAGTCTGGGGGGAGGAATACTTTGTATCTGAGAGTTAAAAAGGAGCATGACCTCATTGGAATTGAACTGTTGCATGTTCCATTTGAGGAGTTCTTTCAGTTTTTCAATCAATTGGCCCTCGATAAAGCAATGGTCACCTGCTACTGTCTATAAGTAGTACTACTTCTGTCATTAAGTCTCTCTATATAGGTCAGCTCTTTCAGTGCATGTATTTATAATTATCCTCACTATATTATGCAGATTGAAGATTGCCGAATTAAAGAAAAGACAAATCGGTGATATTGGGTTCATTAACACAAATCTCATAGATGCAGTTCAGGTTAAAGATCATGCCACAGAAACCGAGGCCAACTTGCTACGATCATTCAAAATAAATGAACACAAAGATATAATACGCTTTCCTTACAACTTCAAGTGAGTGTTACCTTGTGCATATTCGGTTTCCCTTATATATTAGTCCAGGTTATAGTAATGTAATTGATGAGTTATGCATGCGTGCGCAGTTTCCACTATATTCTCCTGGAGATTAGGCTTGAGCAAGGAGTAATAACTGTCTTGGACTCGAGACGAAAAGATCCCCAGGAGTATGCGGACAGGCGTGCAATCCTCGAGAAGTAAGTTAAATCGATCATTATCCACCATATTAGCAAATTTGTTCATTTCCTGATATCAAGTAATTGTTTTCTTTTGTCTGGCAGGGTTTGGAGAAAATTCAGCACAAAATCCCCGGGACTGCCGAAGGAGCTGGAATTTAGATACCCGAAAGTAAGTACTATAGTACCATGTTCCGCGCGTCTCCTAGCTATTGATTCAAGCGCTAGTTTCATCAATACCATTTGGCATTCTTGCTTATCTGTTTGATTGACCTCTATTTCTTGTAAAGTGGTTGTGGCAGGAACAAGGGAATGATTTCTGTGGATACTACGTTTGCATGTCCATCCGCCACATGACCTGTGAGCGGGGCTACTCTGACAAACAATATGAAGTGCGTAAGAAATAATATTCACAAATTGTTTATTACCATCATTTGTGTTGAGTTTCATTCATTCATATATATATGTATTGACCCCCTTCTTCAAATTAGATGTTTCGGCAGCGGGATGAACTCCTAGAACCAGATCGCATGCGAGCAATTCAAGAGGAATTGGCGGCATTCTTTCTTGACCACGTGATTGCTGAACACGGAGAATACTATGTGGACCATGCGTCCATAATTTAAGAGATCCATGTGTCGGACGATAGATATACGAGAACTTGTTGTTCGACCAATCTCTCGGAGAAGGAGAGGTGGTCGATATCACTTCTCTCTGTATGCATATATGTTCATGACGATCTTCTGTTTCCTTCGTTTGCTTACTAGCTAGTTAGCGTGCCTAGTCCTCTCTATACGTATGTATAGTACATAGCGTCGACCAAGCATGGACATAAGAGAGGATACTTCTCTCTATTAATTAGCTATCTAACACAATATATGAAATACCTAAATTAACCCCCAAAACCCCCAACCCCCCCCCTTTAAAAAAACCAAAAACCCCAGCCACAGAAATGCTGATGCGTGGAGGTCTATTGGTCCAGGTTGGTGCCACCAACCGGGACCAAAGGCCCTCCTGCCTGGGCTCGGCGCACAGGCCACGTGGAGGCCCATCTGTCCCGGTTCTGGTTTGAGGGTATTAGTAATGAACCGGGACAAAAGGCCGATTTTCTACTAGTGCTAGTACCACCTATGGGGGTATATCCATCAAACCTTTAGTCCCGGTTCAGGAACCGGGACTAAAGGCCCTTACGAACCGGGACAAAAGGCCGGTTTTCTACTAGTGCTAGTACCACATATGGGGGTATATCCATCAAACCAATCTCAGGTTTATCTAAGCTGTTACAGTTAATGGTATGCCAGACTCGTCTAGCCGTGTCCGCGGTCTTGACGGTCGATCATTTATTCTGGTTGGAGAGGTCGTTTAGTGCTCGGCTGCTAAAGCCGCCACACGTTCTTCCGCGCGTAAGGAACGCTCAGTGTTTCCTCTAACTATGATGATGCCGTGTGGACCGGGCATCTTAAGCTTAAGAGAAGCGTAATGTGGTACTGCATTAAAACGAGCGAAGGTTGTTCTTCCGAGTAGTGCTTGATAGCCACTTTGGAATGGAGTGATGTCGAAGGTTAACTTTTTACTTCGGAAGTTGTCGGGCCCCTAGGCCTGGTATTACTCCTTTAAAGGTAGTATTGCTTTGGCTGATTCTTGTCGGGTCTATCCCCATTTTGCGAACTGTGTCCTGATATATCAGATTAAGACTACTACCGCCATCCATGAGGACTCGGGTGAGATGGTATCCGCCGATTATTGGGTCTAACACCAAGGCAGCCAGTCCTCCATGCCGGATACTAGTTGGGTGATCCCTGCAGTCAAAAGCGATCGGGCAGGCCAACCAAGAGTTGAACTTAGGGGTGACGGGCTCTACGACACATATGTCTCGGAGTGCGTGTTTGCTCCTCCTTTTTGTTACATGAATCATGTTCACTGTTTTGACCTCTGGTGGGAATTATTTCTGCCCCCCAGTGTTTTGCTGGCGAGGCTCATCCTCGTCTTCACTTGGTGTCTCCCTCCTCTTGTGTTCGGCTTTTAGCTTGCCGGCCTTCTTGAAGACCCAACATTCTCTGTGGGTGTGATTTGCAGGTTTATTGGAGGTGCCATGAATCTGACGTAATTTGTCTAGGATCTTGTTTAGGCTGGACGGTCCATCTCTGTTGCCTTTGAAAGGCTTTTTCTGCTGACCGGGTCGAGAGCCCCTAAATCCGGCGTTTACCGTCGTGTTGTTTGGGATGTCTTCGCTATTTTGACGCTTGCTTTTACTGCGACGTGGTTTTCCATTGCTGTCCCTGACTTCAGATCTGCCTGGGTCGCTGGTGCTGCTGCGGGCCAACCAGCTGTCTTTGCCCGCGCAAAAGCGGGTCACAAGGCTTCTTAGGGCTGCCATTGTCCTCGGCTTTTCTTGGCCGAGGTGTCTGGCAAGCCATTCGTCTCGAACACTGTGTTTGAAAGCTGCTAGGGCTTCGACATCCGGGCAGTCGACGATTTGATTCTTCTTAGTGAGAAATCTGTTCCAGAGCTGTCGGGCTGACTCTCCGGGCTGTTGAATTATATGACTTAAATCGTCTGCATCTGGAGGTCAGACATAGGTCCCTTGAAAGTTAGCCCTAAAAGCATCCTCAAGCTCCTCCCAACTTCCAATTGAATTTTCGGGGAGGCTCTTCAGCCAGTGCTGAGCTGGTCCTTTCAACTTGAGGGGCAAGTATTTGATGGCGTGGAGATCGTCTCCGCGAGCCATATGGATATGGAGGATGAAGTCCTCAATCCATACCCCAGGGTCTGTCGTTTCACCGTACGCTTCTATGTTCACGGGTTTGAATCCCTCTAGAAATTCGTGATCCAACACCTCATCGGTGAAGCATAGGGGGTGCGCGGCACCCCTGTATTTGGATGTGTCATGGCGTTCTGACGGTTGTAGTGTTTGGTTTTGATTCTGCGCTGGAGCGCGCTTCCTAGATCCGTAGATGGATCTGGTCATGCCGGCTTTTTAATGCAAGTCCTCGCGTGAATCGTGTGCTCACTTATGTGCGGCCTGGTTAGCCGCCCTATCGCGGCCACGAGGTGGTCGATCCGACTGATCGGACGTTTTATTTTTCGGCTGTGTAGGCTCTAAGGCCTCATCATCGAATTCAGGCAGCAGCTTGCGCTTTGGATAGCTCTTTGTGTGGCGACTACCACCATACTTTTCTTCAGTGTCGAGCACTTTGTTCCATCTACTGTTGAACGTATTCTACGCGGCCTTAAGCCTTTGCTTCTGCTTCTTCAGACTCCTCGCGGTGGCAATAAGCCTTCTATGGAGGTTCTCTTGTTCCAAGTGCCTTTCTTGGATGATGTGTGCATCGTCGTCCACTTCCCACTCGAGCCGGACATAGTTCGGCCAAGGTCCTCCTGACAAGGAGAGAGATCTTAATTAATTTAGCACATCTCCCAAGGGCGAGTGCTGAAAGATATCCGCGGAGAATAAATCCATGACCGGTGCCCAATCAGATTCGATAGGCACAGACGCAGGCGGTTCGGAGCCCGTGGCCGGGGATGAATCCAAGGATCCGGCAAAACAGGTCTCATAGGAGGTGAAGTAAGTATTCGGCTCTATCGCCACTGAGTATGCGGCCTTCGGGGCGGGGTCCACCCGCCCGTCCTCGGACGGCGCGATTTGCTCCAGATTAAGAGCCGGAGTAGGTAGAGGTGGGATCTCCCAAACACTGTTTGACGGTAGAGCTAAGTCATGCCCGTCGTGACTGTGCGGCGCACCTGACATGGGCTCGAATCCGTCGAAGATCAAGTCTCCGCGGATGTCGGTAGTATAGTTTAAGCTTCCAAACCTGACCTGACGGCTAGGGGCATAGCTTTCGATCTACTCGAGATGGACAAACAAATTGGCCCGCAGTACGGAGCCGCTGAATACGAAGATCTGTCTAGGGAGGAAAGCCTCACCCTGGATCGCATCATTGTCGATGATCGAAGGAGCCATCAATCCTTATGGTGACGGCACAGTGGAACTCCCAATGAAAGCACCAATGTCGGTGTCAAAACCGGCGGATCTCGGGTAGGGGGTCCCGAACTGTGCGTCTAAGGCGGATGGTAATAGGAGGCGGGGGACATGATGTTTACCCAGGTTCGAGCCCTCTCGATGGAGGTAATACCCTACTTCCTGCTTGATTGATCTTGATGATATGAGTATTACAAGAGTTGATCTACCACGAGATCATAGAGGCTAAACCCCAGAAGCTAGCCTATGGTATGATTGTTGTTGTCCTACGGACTAAACCCTCCGGTTTATATAGACACCAGAGAGGGCTAGGGTTACATAGAGTTGGTTACAAGGGAGGAGATCTACATATCCGTATTGCCAAGCTTTCCTTCCACGCCAAGGAGAGTCCCATCCGGACACGGGACGAAGTCTTCAATCTTGTATCTTCATAGTCCAACAGTCCGGCTGTCCGAGGACCCCCTAATCTAGGACTCCCTCAGTACCTCCTTGGGAAACACATCCACATACTCCAACAATAGATAAAAAACAACGCTAGGAAGAGTTGAGGGTAAGTCTTTAGCAGCCAATAAAGTTTCCTTGCACTGGTACGCGTCGGTCCTAAACAAACGGTTTTTACCCCTTTCCGCGACGGCATTTGGAACCGTCGCTAAGTGAGTGTGTGTGATAGGGTGTCCTTACCACACGACCCAGAAATCGTCGGGGATAGGCCTTCCTGGGATCCAGGATGGGGCCGTGTGCGATCGGGAGAGGCATCGAAACCCAATCATTTCCGTAGGTATGTACATCCCACACGGTAATCCAAGAAAATCATTTTCGTAGGTATGTACATCCCACACGATAATCCGAGAAAATAATTTCCGTAGGTATGTACATCCCACACGGTCAATCCCAGAAAAACATTTCTGTTCGTATGTAGATCACACACAGTCAATCCAAGGAAGACGTTTCCGTTCTTATGTACATCCCACACAGTCAATCCATGGAAAATGTTTTTGTTCGGATGTACATCCCACATGGTTTTATGTATACGCTTGTGTGTGAAAGGAGTAACTATCACACACGCTCTGCCTTGGTTAACTGTTTGCTTTCATTAACTACATCACACATGATTTGATGTAGAAAACTGTGTGGCATTGGGCTATCCACCGCAAGCACTTTTACTGCTAGAACCGTTTGCAAAGGTCCATGACCGTCTGTTCTATTTTTGTTTTTGCCAGTAATTTATTATTCTAATTGGGAATTTTGAAATACGAAACGTGCAATTCAAATTCTCAGCACAATGGTTCAACAAGAATCCATAAATAAAATTGCCAGTACAATATGTTCAGTAATTACAGGATTAGGGAGCAATTAACTATGATGAACCACAATATTTAAAGGCGGTCAAGGTGAAGAGACAAGTGTAAATCATTTTGACTGTTGACGGTGTTGAAGAAGGGGAATGCCCATAATGTGCCTTCCTGCATGCCATTGGCACGAACCACTTTTGTCCAACCCCTTGTGACGATCACCCGCCCATCCTTCGCTGCCTTCAGGAAGACTTCTAGAGCATTATCATGGTAGCATGAATTATATACCTTAACCTTAGTTGCCTCCACTCCGGTCATGTAGTTTGCAAGGTAACCATCAGTAAATAGCTTTGCAATCCACTGAAAAGAGAAAAATATCAGATACTGAGGTCTAATAGAGTAACTTGTTGTGGGCAGGGGGAAAAGGCAACACATTACTTACCATCCTAAAGTTCACTGTTGTCTTCGACAAAGTGTAAATAAAGAGCTTAATTCCAATCACCCGTTTCTTTCGCCTAACAATCTTACTTAGTTTCCTCACTTGACGCTTGTTCATGAATATCTCAGTGCCCCATACGCAAAAGGGATCAAAGCATGGATCAGTACCCCTCATATATGTACCTACAAGCAACCAGTAAATGTTAGAAGCTAAACTCAGATTGCACAAATGATGTAAAATACAACTACCTATGTTCCTAAGTACAAGTTTTTTTTTGAGATTTCAATATGAACTACATACGGATGTATATAGAATTATAGATATAGTTTAGATTAGAATCTAGATTCATTCATTTTGCTCCTTATGTAGTCTATATTGGAATCTCTAAAAATACTTATATTTAGGAATAGATGGTGTATAAGACATGGGATGCATCTAACTTCGACGGAAAACAACAGCATCACCCATTGTAGCTCTGTGCAAGTACATGGAAAGCCAATGTTAACTACAACAGGGTTAACATCCACCTAAAATAGCAAATGGTAATAAAATGGCAGCATCTGTAGTGATATCTTCATTTTGAAAGAGTAGCACGGTAGCAAAGGGATGGATTAAAAAATGGATACAACTGTTAATTGCAACAGGCTTAACAACATCCTAATTCATGTTTTGTAAGTTTGTAGCCATTGAAATACAACTCTTTAAAAATGGATACAACTGTTAATTGCAACATGCTTAATGGCCATTGAAACCGATACTAATTAAAATGCAATTGGCAGAGTTAAACATCACAGGGCAGGTACTGCCAGAGCAGATAATGGCCTAGTTGTCTATAAAAAGCTAGGGAAAATAGCTCAAACATGTTAGGCATGTTTACTACAACATGATTAATACATCGACAGTACAAAACATAGCCATTAATTGCAACTGGTATTGGTAAGATTGAACTAGTGGGTACATACTTGGTAAGTCCTGAGAGGTAGTTGCCGGGGCACTTCATCTTGGCCAGAGCCCTCCCAAAGTCAGCGGCGGCGGAGGCAAGCTGTTCCTCCACGTCAAAGCATGGATCAGTGCCACTACATGTGTACCTACAAGCAACCAGTAAATGGTAGAAGTCAAACTGGAATTGCACAAATGATGTGAAATACTGTAAGACATGGGATGCAGCTACCTTGACGGCAAACAACAACATTGGCCATTATGACCCTGCGTAAGTACATGGACAAGCATGTTAAGTACAACAGGGTTAGCATCCACCAAAAATAGCAAATGGGGCAGCATCTCTAGTATATCTTCATGGCGGAGAGTAGCATGGTAGCAAATGGACAGATTAAAAAATGGATACAACTGTTAATTGCAACAGGCTTAACAACATCCTAAGTCATGTTTTGTAAGTTTGTAGCCATTGAAATGCAACTATTTAAAAATGGATTCAACTGTTAATTGCAACAGGCTTAATAGATATTGAAACCGGTACTGATAAAAATGCAATTGGCATAGTTAAACATCACAAGGCAGGTGCTGCCAGAGCAGAGAATGGCCCACATGTCCATAAAAAAGTAGGGAAAGTAGCAAAAACGTGTTAGGCATGTTTACTAGAACATGCTTAACACATCGACCGTACAGAACATAGCCATTAATTGCAACTGGTATTGGTAAGATTGAACTGGTGAGTACATACTAGGTAAGTCCTGAGAGGTAGTTGCTAGGGCACTTCATCTTGGCGAGAGCTCTCCCAAAGTGAGAAACGACGGAGGCGAGTGTCGGCGTTCTGAGAACGGGGGTCCCTAGACTTGCCTGCCTGCGGCCTACGGCGTGGCTCGAATGGGGGCCCAGCGTGGCCCATCTTCATGAACACAAGGCTCAAGGCCCTCGCGAGGGGCCAAGCCTCGTGAGGCGGACGACACGGCGCTTCCTCAAGCACGGCCTCCTCAGGCTGGCTCACGAGGAGGTGGAGAGATCAAGGCGGGGTGCCTCGCGAGGTGCCCATGACGCAAGCCGTGACAATCGAAGGTGCCAGGCGGGCGCCAGGCCGCGCAGTGTCCTCCCCTTTCCTCTTTGGTGCAAAGGGGGCAAGCGCAGGCGAGAGGATCAAGCAAAGGCACCCATTTCGGTGCAACAAGACCAAGACCAGTCCAACAGTGGGAAGGAGGTCACCATGGAGCCCAGAACGGCGTCACCACAGGGCCTTTGACACGCGAAGACCGACTTTAGTCAGGATAAGTGTACTAGATGTTCCCCTTGAAATTGGCCAACTGTTGGCGCCCTTCCCGCTCAAATATTTGGGAAGAGGCCCAGGGCCTTTGCCTATAAATAGGACTAGCCACCCCCAGGGTAGAGGCATCTGGAGATCAGAGAGGCATCTGGAGATCGGATGATCTTGACATCGAGAGAACAAGTAGAGATAGAGAAGAGAGTCTGAACTCCCCCATCAGTTCATCCCCTAGCCAAGAACAGACCCTCGCGAGGCTATTCTTCCTTGTACTGTTCTTCTTCATCAGCCCAAGAGGCAATCCACCCACCACACACTGGAGTAGGGTATTACACCACATCGGTGGCCCGAACCAGTATAAACCCTGTGTCTCTTGTGTCGTTCTTTCATCAGTTAGTTCTTTGTGAGACGGTGAGGTAGAGGGCAGAATCTCCGCGCACACCCCAGAGTTCGAACCTTAAGGGTCTGCCGGATCCCGTGATCTGACTTTTGGTGCGCCAGGTAGGGGTGTGCCGGAATCTGTCTTCCACCGCTCCGTTCTCCTCCGACCGTCGCATCCATGTCTGACGCCCGTCGGGCCCACGCGGAGCGCCGGGCCGCCATCGCTTCCTGCGTCGTCCAGACGGCCCCCGTCGGTGGGCGTCCTCGTCGTTCTCCGTCGCCCGCCGTCAACGCCGCCACCGGCCCGGCGGGGAACGAGCAGCAGGCATCCTCTCGGCACCCGTCCGTGCGGCGAGATGACCGCACCGCTACTCCGTCGCTCACCCCGGCCGGCTCTTCGTCCCGCGCGCTTCGCGCGCCCTTGGAGGCTCGAGCTGCGCTCATCGCGGCGAACGAGCTCCTGCGCTACCGCCCCGTCGACGACGTCTACGAGGAGTGGCTCGACCGCGCCGCCGAGCTCGTCCGCGCCGCCGGGGGCTCTCCCGCGCCGTCCGCACCGCTGCACGGCACTCCGCCCCGTGTGGGCAACGAAGCTCCGGGGGCGTTCCAGCCACCTCCTCTCCAAGAAGACGCCATGGCCCCAAGGCGCGCGGCTCCTGGGCAGAACCCGCTCCGCCAAGCACCAGCCCAGCAGGAACGGAGCTGCCAAGAAGTCCCACGACCGCAAGAAGCCGCCCGGGCGCTCCCAGCTCCGGCACATCAAGACCCCGTGCTGCTCCCAGCAACAGCGCAAGGGGACCCGCAAGGCCAAGCTCTCCCTCAACCAAAACCCTCCGCGGCCACTGCGGGCTGCCGCGCCTACACCACCGAGCTGCACAACGTCGCATGGCCCGGCAAGTTCAAGCCGGACCTGCCCCCTCGCTACGATGGCACGACTGATCCCACAGAGTTCCTCCAGCTCTATGATCTGGGGATCGAGGCTGCCAGCGGGGACGAAAAGGTCATGGCAAACTGGTTCCCCATGGTGCTGAAGGAAGGTGCTCGCACTTGGCTCCTGAACCTAGCCCCGGGCACGATCTCCTCCTGGGACCAGATGCGTACTCGCTTCATCGCCAACTTCCAAGGTACCCACGACCGGCCTCCTGCCGTGAGCGACATGCGCCGCATCAAGCAGCAACCTGGGGAGACCCTCCAAAAGTACATCTAGCGATTCAACAGTGCGCGCCTCAAGATCCCCAGGGTGTCCGAGGAAGCCATCATTTCAGCCTTCTCCGACGGCGTGCGGGACGTCAAGATGAAGGAGGAATTGGCGATGCATGAAGACCTCTGCACCTCCCTCGAGTTGTTCAACTTGGCGACCAAGTGCGCCAGAGCTGAGGAGGGACGCCTCTCCCTCCTCGATCTGCCTGCCGTAGACACAGAAGAAAAGAAGCCCAAGGCCAAGGACGTGAAGCGCAAGGGGGCTGTTGTGCTCGCGGCGGAGCCGGACACCAAGCGGGGCAAGGATCTGCCCGAATCCTCCAAGGGCAGCCGGTACTGTGTATACCATGACCTCCACACCCACAACATCAACGAATGCCAAGAACTCCGCGCCGTGCGAGAAGGAAGAGTCGGCCGACGCCCTGACCGCACTGATAGGGGCTACGACCGAGGAGGAGGAAGGAACCCGGGACACTGGGAAGATCGTGGCCCACGCCAAGGGTGGCGCGACCAACCTCGCGAGGACTGCTGGCGAGACCCGCCTCGCGAGGGGGACTGGAGGGATCAGCCTCGTGAGGATCGCCCTCACGGCAACCCAGGCCTGCCGCTGTTGCCGCCTCAGCCAAGAAGGAATGAAGACCGTCACCAAGACGAGGGGGCTGGGGGCTTCCAAGAGCCGCGTGCAATCGCCTGCATCCTGGGCGGAGCTCAAGCCCCAGCCTCTTAGCGTATCTTCAAGCAGTTTGCCCGCGAAGTGAATGCAGTCCTCCCCAAGCTCGAAGCAACGCGTCCCCTCAGGTGGTCAGCGTGCGCCATCACGTTCAGTTCAGTAGACCATCTCAAGTGCGCGGCCACAGCCGGAGTCCTCCCAATGCTTTGCTCCCCAGTCATCAGCAATGTTCTGGTCACCAAGACCCTCATCGACGGTGGGGCAGGACTGAACGTCTTGTCTGTGGAAACATTCAACAACCTCCAAGTGCCCTATGACCAGCTTCAGCCAACCAAGCCTTTCTCCGGAGTCACCGATGGTTCCACCGTCCCGATCGGGCAGGTTCGCCTCCCTGTCACCTTCGGGGCCCGCTGCAACTACCACACCGAGCTCATCGACTTCGACGTCGCCCACATCCGCCTGCCGTACAACGCCATCCTCGGGTACCCAGCACTGGCCAAGTTCATGGCTGTGACTCACCACGGCTACAACGTTCTCAAGATGCCAGGAAGTGGCGGCGTCATCACGGTGCCCTGTGAAGAGAAAGATGCAGTGTGTTCCCTGGAGCGAGCCTTTCAGGCCGCGTCGCTAGAAGACCCAGACCGCGGAAGGAGGAGGCTTCCTGAGACCACCCCCAAGAAGAAGACGTCGTCAAGCTCAGTCACTCTAATACTACAAACTTAAAGTACTACTGGTAATTTACTCTAATACTACAAACTTAAAGTACTACTGGTAATTTACTCTAATACTACAAACTTAAAGTACTACTGGTAATTTACTCTAATACTACAAACTTAAACTATTTCTCACATGCTGCCATCAGGGCATGCTGGCCAAACGTCGGCGTTCTCCTTCCCGGCCTTGTAGGAGGCAGCCCACCGTGCTTCGATCTCCACCAAGCTCTCCTCACCACGGCGTGCGGCCTCTTTTTTCTTGCGGCAGCGGGACTCTCTTTTCTTGACTGCTTTCTGCCTTTTCCGCTCCTTCTGTGCGGCTTTGTCCGCCTCTAGATCCACCACCCATTCGGCAATGGCAGCCTCAAAGTTCGCCCATGTAACTGTCTGGCCGCCGGCGGCAATGAACTCGGCGCGACAAGATGGCATCGCTTCCTTACCATGTGTGCGGTCGCGGGCGGTGAGGAACGCGGCGCGGCGGGATGCCATCGCTTCCTTACTAGTTACTGTGTGCCACGGTGCCATGGACGACGCCTGGAGAGAGCTCTGGGACGGAGGGGCTGGGCAGCCGTACAATGTGGTGGTATTCAAGAGCTCAACCAGAAATGACAACAGAAATTTGGCTTCCCCTACAATTTTGCTCGTTCATTATCGCACACGGTTCATCTCTGTCGCTTCCGAAAACAGTGTGCGTTGAGCCTATTGTGTGTTGCGTGATGATTGGCCGGAACCCCAGCCACGCGGATCGCGTGTGTGCACCGTTGGGTGCGCCGCGATCGAACGGCAGTCCACGTCTCTCACATCACACCCGTGCACCTATAGCTGGATTGGATTTGTATGCGCTAAATGCCTAGAAAATGCACATAATTGTAGCGATCCGACCTCAAACGGTCAAATCTCTGTACATAAGTGTCATCCCTGGATCGGTAATGCTGACACACCTAGTACTTGAAAGATTTATAACAGAGTTGAATCACACACTTATTACATCGAATGTCTCAAAAGAGAACTTATTACAATAATATGGCTTAAGGCCATCTAAATAAGATAACTGCGGAAGCATCGAAGCTTAATGAGTCCATCAACTCCAACGGCATAGCTCAGTGCACGACGATGACCTAGCGCACCTTACTCTTCATCTGAAAAGTCTGCAACATAATACGTTGCAGCCCGAAACGAGTCAGCACATGGAATATGCTGGCAAAATAACACTGTAGAGCAATGAACAAGATAACAGCTACATCTACATGCATATATGGCTGGTGGAGGCTCTATGGTTATTGTTTTTGCGTAAAGCCAATTTTTCCCTACTAGAAAGGAATATATTTTATTTAACTACAAAGTTGGTTAAAAACATTGAGAATGGAAACCCCGTCTCAATCCCAAAATTAATAATAAAAAACCCAACAAATTAATTAAGAGTGATAAGATCATCATAATAATTCAAGCACCAGATACTCAAGATGTCCATAACCGGGGACACGACTAACCATGATTAGTATGTACACTCTGCAGAGGTTTGCGCACTTTTCCCCGCAAGACTCGATCTCATACGTTGGATTTCTTGCACTACATGGTGTTTGAGAAACAGATGACCGAGACACAGTCTTTCAAAAGCATTAACTCTTTTGACGGGTAAACCGTACCACCTACATCCCCTACATCTGCTAGTTTACCACTGAAAGAGGTCACACAACATACTCAACTATGCCAGAGCCCATAATGGCTTGTGGCTACACACGAAAGTTTCTAGCATGAATAATCTTATGATCCCTTTGATCCTGGGTGGTGAACCATAGGATGATCACAGGGATTCCCCGGGATCTCCTTGGACAACACTGGATTCCCTAGGTGTCCACGAACAATCCACCCAGATGTGTATTAAAGTAGCCACCTTAAATAAACCCTTAGTTCATAATAATCTCTCACATATGTCATGAATCACTCAAACCAAACCACGTCTACGAGCATAGCATAGTAGTGTAAGCATAACGTAGAAGTAACTCCCAGGGTTTGAAGTAAAAAAGGACAATAGGTTCTACCTCATCATCTACTTCCCAATACCCACATGTTATCAACATTTACACATGCAATGTTTGAGGTTTGAAACTAATGCATAAAACTGGGTAATAAGGGATATGATCAAAGTGTTACTTGCCTTGCTGACGATCTGAAAACCCTAGTGACTCGTAGTAGCACGCTTCGCACTCCGAAAAGTCTATCGCAAACAAACAATAGCATACATAAGCAATAAAGCATAGATGCAAGGGTAAAACTCATATTAAAATATCCATACTGAAAGTTCAAATGAAGAGCTTTAATTTGCAAAAACAATCAATTGAATCGGAGCTACGGAACTGAAACTACGATCAAAAGAAGTTCGAAATCAAATCTTCTTGCAACCAAATTTTAATTTGTCAAAACCTTGTTCAAGTTGATTAACTGGAAAGAGGGGTTCGAGACGAAGATTTTGGCGTTGGTTTCACTGGATTTGGACGAACGGTTAGAAAGTTGCGAGGGTTTGAAGATTAGGGGCTAATCTGCGATAAAAATAATCATGGATAGGTCCCTGGCCGAAAAAAATAGAAAGAAAACGCTAACGAACGAACGTTCGCTGACAAAGACAAACGAACGAAAACACTCGCGAACAGAGACGTTCAGGTGAACGTTCGCTAAATAGAGCCGATCGAAAAAACCGAGAAAACCCTAACCCTAAAATAAAATCGATCTAGAATGAAAACCGAAAAACGGCGCCGGTTTTACCGGTTCACGACAAAAACTGGCGGGTCAACAGTGGCGGGATCCCGTCGAAGGGCGGCTCCGGCGGCGGCACGAGCGAGCGGCGGCGTCGGCGAGCGGGCGGTGCTAGCGGGCGGCCGCAGGCGGCGGCGGGGCGCTACTGCTGCTGCTGCTTGGGGTGGCGGTGGAGGGGAGGGGTGGAGGCAACGGCTATATAAAGGCCCATGGGGGCTTCGGCTTGGAGGAGGGGGCGCCGGGTCGGAGTCGGCCTCGGGAGGCGTGCCCCGGTCGGATTCGTCCAGCGGCGGCGGTGCGGACTCCTTGTGTGGGAGGGAGGCAGAGGCGACTTGGGCCGGCTTGGCTGGGCGCGGCCTAGTTCGGTCGGCCTGAAAAGATTTCTTTTAAATAAATTCCACTGAAGAAAAATCCTAATAAAATATAACAGAAATTCTAAAAATGCCAAAAACAATTTTCGCCGTCTAAATAAAATATTTAGAACAAAGTGAACATTTTTTTGGCCTAAGATGCAATTTTAAAAAATGCATTTTTTTCTAATTAAAATAAAATAGCAATGAAAATCCAAATAAATTATATATTTGATTTGAATTTTTTTCCTTCAATATTTCTCTCTCTTTGAATGTAACGACCAGACCTCAAACAGTCTGACCTCTGTGCTCAGGTGTCATCCCTGGATCAGTAATGCTGACACCACACAGTACTTCGAAGGATTTATAGCAGAGTAGCAATCACACACTTATTACATCGATGTCTCAAAGAGAACTTATTACAATAAATATGGCTTAAGGCCATCTAATAAAGATAACAGCGGAAGGCTTGGAAGATAAGTCAGTCCATTAACTCCAACGGCATCACTGAGTATAGAACCACGACCTAAAAGGCACCTTACTCGTCGTCTGAAAAGTCTGCAACATGAATCGTTACGGCCCGAAATGGGTCAGCACATGGAATATGCTGGCAATGTAACACATAGAGAGTAATGAAAGAATAAACTATACTACATGCATATATGGCTGGTGGAAACCTCTATGGCTACAGTTTTGCGTAAAGCCAATTTTTCCCTACTGCAAAGGAATAAATTTATTTAACTATCATGGTGGTTGTTAAACATTGAGAATGGTTGACAGCATCCTCAATCCCAATTAGAGTAATTATCAAATAAAACCCAACAACATTAATTTAGAGTAACATGATGAGATTCACATGATATCCAAGTACTAGATACTCAAAACGTCCATAACCGGGGACACGACTAACCATGATTAGTTTGTACACTCTTCAGAGGTTTGCGCACTTTTCCCCACAAGACTCGATCGCCTCCGTTTGATTTCTCACACTACATGGTGTTTGAGAAACGGATGACCGAGACACAGTCTTTCAGAAATGCTAGCACCTTACGATGGATAGACCGGTACACCTACTTTCCCCTACATCTGCTAGTCTACCTTGTAAGAGTTCGCACGACATAATCAACTATGCCAGAGCCCATAATGGCTTGTGGCTGCACATGGAAGTTTCTAGTTTGAATAATCTCATGATCCCTTTGAGCCTGGGTGGCGGTCCAAAAAGAAACATGCAATCCTGGAGTACCCAGGTACCTCAATCCACCCAGATGTGTGTTTAAGTTGCCACCTTAGATAAACCATTAATTTAACAAACTCACATCTGTCATGGATATCACTCACCCAATCCACGTCTATTAGCATAGCATAGCATAATAAGCAATCGTAGAAGTAACTCCCAAAGGTTGATAATAAAACAGGTAATAGGTACTACCTCATCTACTTCCCATCCCACAATTTAATTAGATCCTAATCATGCAATGTTTTAGGATTGATCTAATGCAATAAAACTGGCTAGTAAAAGAGGTATGATCAAAGTGTTACTTGCCTTGCTGATGATCCACGAAACCTAGAGATTCGAAGCAACAGGCGGCGCACTCCGGGTGTTCTATCGCAGACAAACAAACAAGCATACAATAAGTACTCATCTAATGCATAGGTAAAACTCAAATAAAAGATCTAACCAGAAAGTCCAACTTAAGAACTCCGGTTTGCAAAAAGAATCAATTCGAACGAAGCAACGAAAGTCAAAAGGCGAAAGAAAACAACTTTGTTCTACTAATCTGGACCTAAATCAAATTTTACAGTAGCAAAAACTTGTTTAAGTTGATTAATCGGATAGAGGGTTTTGAGATGAAACTCCAGGCGCTTGAATCGCCTGATTCCGATAAACGAGCGAAAAGTTATACTAAAAAGAAAATCGGATCAGAAATCACGATCAGAAAAATCGCGGAATAAATCCGACGAAAAAGAAAACGGACGGACGGTTAAACGAACGAACGTTCGTTAACAGCGAAAAACCGATGAACACGTTCGTTAAAACGAACAGATCGGTGAACGTTCACTAACTAAATAAACCAAAAAAATAAACCGATCTATAAAAAAATCTAGGGTTTCGAAAAAAAATAAACCGAAGCGGTTTAAAAAAAACGAATGGCGAACGGCGGCGGCTATACCTCCGGCGAGGCACTCCGGCGGGCGGGGCGGGGCTCCGTCGGGTCGGCGGGGGTGCAGAGGGGCTCGGCGGGGCGGCGGGATGTGGCGGGCGGCGGCGTGCGGCTCGGGCGGCGGCGGCACGAGTGGCGGGCGACGGCACAGCTCGGCGGGCAGCTCGGGGCGGGGTGGGGTTAGGGGAGGGGGCGGCGGGGTCCGATATTTAAGGAGGGGGGTGTGCTGCCTTGGGGGAGGGGCAAGGCGGCGGGGCGGCATGTCCGAGCCGGACTCGGCGGCGGCGGCGCGCTCGTCTCCTAGAAGGAGACGGCAGGCGGCGGGGTGGGCCGTCGGCTGGGCCTTGGCCCAGTCGGCGCGCGGTGCGTTTTTTTTTTATATTACGCGCAGAAGAAAAATAAAAATAAATATTAAACGGACTCCAAATTTCCCGAAATAAATTTACCCGGGTTCTAAAATCAAGCCCGACAAAGTGAACATTTATTTGGGGCCTAAATGAAATTTTGAAAAACGCACATTTTTCCTAAATTCAAATAAAATACCGAAAAATTCCAAAATAAATATTATTTGATTTTATTATTAAATCCTCATTATTTCTTTATTTTGGGAAAGTCATTTTATTCCCTCTCTCATATTTTGGTAATAGAAATAATTGATGATCAAATAAATAAAATCAAATGATCCTATTTTCAAAATTTGAGAAAATTCAAATATGATAATAACAAAACCCCCAACTCTCTCCGTGGGTCCTTGAGTTGCGTAGAATTTCTAGGATCAAAACCCAAAAGCAAATAAAATATGATATGCATGATGATCTAATGTATAACATTCCAAATTGAAAATTTGGGATGTTACATTGAAGAAGTCATATTATCTTCTCTCTTTTATTTTTAATATTAGAAATATTTGGAGAGAAAAAAATAAAACCAAATTGATCCTCTTTTCAAATTTGAGTGAAATTCAAATATGAAAATAAATGAAAATCCCCAACTCTCTCCTTGGGTCCTTGAGTTGCTTAGAATTTCTAGGATCACAACCAAAATGCAGATTAAAATACGATATGCATATGATGATCTATGTATAACATCCAAATTGAAAATTGGGATGTTACAAACCTACCCCCCTTAAGATGAATCTCGCCCTCGAGATTCGGGTTGGCTAGAAAATGGTGTGGGTGGTCTTTCCGTAGATGTTCTTCTCATTCCCAGGTGGCTTCATCCTCGGTATGGTGGCTCCACTGAACCGAGAGAGTCAATCAGATTCTGGAGGACATGCTAAGAGCCTGTGCGCTAGATTACGTACTAGTTGGGATGATAATTTGCCCTACGCAGATTTCTTATACAACAAAAGTTATCAAGCTAGTTTGAATATGGCACCTTTCGAAGCTTTGCATGGAAGAAGGTGCAAGATACCGTTAATGTGGGATGAAGTTGGAGACCGTCAGTTGTTTGGACCGGATCTAATTAAGGAGAGAAGGTCAAGTTGATCCGAGATAGACTGAAGGTAGCTCAGTCCTGGCAGAAAAGTTATGCAGATACAAAATGCAAGGAGGCAGTCTATGAAATAGGAGACAAAGCATATCTTTGTGTGTCACCATTGCGAGGAGTTAAACAATTTGGAGTTAAGGGAAAGTTAGCCCCGAGATTTGTAGGACCATACCGAGTTTTGGAGCGTATGGGAGAAGTGGCCTACAAGTTGGAGTTACCCGAAGGACTGTCAAGAGTTCATGATGTGTTTCAAGTTTCCAAGTTGAAGAAGTGACATGTTGAGATGGCCGATATTCCTCTAAGAGATACAGTGCCCCTAGAAGCAATTCAATTGGAGAGTGATCTGACCTACGAGGAGAAACCCATCAAGATTCTCGAGTTTGCCAGCCGAGTTACACGCAACAAGGTTATGTCCATCTGTCTGCAGATGAAAGGATGTAGTGGACTCTAGCCTAGTACCCAAAGTCTGGTGGAGCTGGTTCCAAAACTTCAAAGTAAATTGTGTTCCTCTATCTGATATGATGGTCCACGGAACTCCATGAAGACATACGATCCTAGTCATATATATCTTGGCCAACTTCGTGCTTGTATACGTGGTTTTCACTGGGATAAAGTGAGCCACCTTCGTCAAGCGATCAACTACTACCCAGATAGAATCATATCCTGGTCGGGTCCTCGGTAATCCGGTGATGAAATCCATGCCAAGCTTGTCCCACTTCCATTCGGGTATTGGCATAGGCTATAATAATCCTGCTGGCTTCTGATGTTCTGCCTTCACTCTCTGACCTACATCACATACGACTACATACTCGGCAATATCCTTCTTCATACCTGCCCACCAGAAGCGCTCCTTTAAATCCGAATACTTCTTGGTGTTTCCGGGGTGAATCGAGTATGGTGAGTCATCAGCCTCCTGAAGTATTAACTTCCTGATCTCCACATTATTGGGCACATAAACCCGATCCTCAAACCATAAAGTTCTGTGCTCATCCTCCAGAAAACCTTTGGCTTTTCCTTTGCTCATCTTCTCCTTTATCTCGGCAATCTCCTTATCATCCTTCTGAGCCTCCCGAATCTTGCCCGATAATGTAGACTGAACCTTCATTGCTGCAACAAAACCTCTTGGAACTATCTCCAAACGAAGTTCCTTAAGATCGTCAACTAACTCATGCGGTAATCCTCCGCTTACGAGGGTACTCACATAACTCTTCTGGCTCAAAGCATTTGCTACGACATTGGCCTTTCCTGAATGATAGTGCAACTTCATATCATAGTCCTTTATAAGCTCCAACCATCTCCTCTGCCTGAGATTTAGCTCCTTATGAGTGAAAATGTACTTCAAACTCTTGTAATCCGTGTACACATCACAACGGTTTCCAATAAGAAAATGTCTCTAGGTCTTGAGCGCATGTACTACGGCTGCTAACTCCAAATCATGCGTGGCATAATTCAACTCATGCGGTCGAAGCTGACGTGAGGCATAAGAAACAACTCTTCCGTCTTGCATAAGTACTCCTCCAAGTCCTTGGCGAGAAGCGTCGCAATACACTTGGAAATCCTTGCGTATGTCCGGAAGAATCAACATTGCGGCTATAACCAAATGTTTCTTCAACTCCTGAAAACTGGCCTCACATTCTTAGGTCCACTTGAACTTGGTGTCCTTCTTCAATAACTCTGTCATGGGCTTCGCAATCTTGGAAAAATTCTCAATAAATCTCCGGTAATATCCCGCGAGTCCAAGAAAACTGCGGATCTCTCCTACTGAGGTGGGTGACAACCAATCAGTGACTGACTGAACCTTGGTAGGGCCTACTGCTATACCCTCTCCTGATATAACATGTCCATGGAATCCAACTTCCTTCAACCAAAACTCACATTTGCTGAACTTGGCATATAGCTGATGTTCCCTGAGCTTCTCGAGAACTAAACGCAAATGCTCCTTGTGCTCCTCTTCATTCTTCGAGTATACCAAAATATCATCAATGAACACCACAACAAACTTATCCAAGAACTCCATGAACACCTTATTCATCATACTCATGAAATAGGCAGGGGCATTAGTCAATCCAAATGACATGACTGTGTACTCATACAGCTCGTACCTTGTGGTGAAAGCTGTTTTATGTATATCCTGTTCTCGGATCTTCAGCTGGTGGTATCCTGATCGCAAATCGATCTTGGAAAATACTTTAGCTCCTTGCAGCTGGTCAAACAAATCGTTGATCATCGGTAGTGGGTACTTGTTCTTGATTGTTACTTCATTCAATGCACGATAATCAACAACCATTCTCAAAGATCCATCTTCTCAACCAGCACTCGGGCTCCCCACGGTGACGAACTTCGTGGGATGTAACCTTTGACCAATAACTCCTTTATCTGCTTCTTAATTTCCTCCAGATCATTTGCGGGCATCCAGTATGGCCTCTTTGATATTGGTCTGGTGCCTGGCAACAGCTCTATCAAAAACTCAATGTCTCGATCCGGCGGCATGCCTGGTAGTTCCTCTATAAATACATCTGTGTAATCCTTCACTACAGGCACTTCCTCCTGAACAACTCCTGAGAGGAAATTCACTTGGGTTCTCCTTGGCGCATGCCTGGATACGTACTTAATCCTTTTTTCCTCAAGGGTGGTGGGAAGTATCGACTTACTAGCACAGTCAATGTTTCCTCCATACTTCGATAGCCAATCCATGCCTAGTAATATATCCAATCCTTGTGACTCCAAAATTATTAGGTCTGAGGGGAAAACATGGCTACCAATGGATAAGGGTAACCGATCACACCATCGGCTGGCCATATACTCTGCTCTTGGCGAGCTTACTAACATGGTGACCTAAGGGCTAGGGTGGCAATTTAAGCTTATCCACAAATCCCCTTGATATGTATGAATGTGATGCAGCAGTATAAAAAAGAACAAGAGCGGTAAACAAGTTAACCAAAAACTTACCAATCACTGCGTCAGGCTGATCTTCAACCTCCTCCACGTTGATGTGGTTCACCTGACCTCTGGTGAAGGGATTGGGCTTCTTCCCAGAGCTTCCATTTTCATTGCCATTCTTCAACTCAGAACAATTGTTGGCGTAGTGCCCAGTCTTCCCGCACTTGCAACAGGTGACATGACTCAGATCCTTCTTAGCGGGTGTTGCTGGGTTGGAACGGTTCTGGTTGCTGCTTGCTCCATTTCCATTTCCATTCTTGGGGCCACTATGGTTATGTGAACTTCCTCCATTGTGAGTGTGGCCTCCATGTTTATGGTGGGTGTGTCCTCCCGAGTTTGGGGTAAAGCGAGGCTTCTGCTGAGCTCCAGAATTATACTTCCCTTGTCCATACTTCCTTTTGCGGCTCTCTATCTGCTGTTGCTTCCCTTCAATCATAAGAGCCCTGTCTACCAACTCCTGGTAATCGGTGAATGTTGCCACCATCAACTGCATACTCATCTCATTATTCACCCTTCCATAAACTTATCCTGCTTCGCGGCATCTGTGGCCACATCATCCGGGGCATAACGAGCTAACTTGCTGAACTCATTCATGTACTGCCCCACAATATGATTTCCCTAGCGTAAGTGGCGAAACTCACGCTTCTTCATGCTCATAGCTCCAGTTGAGACATGGGCTGTGCGGAACGCTTGCTGAAACTGATCCCATGTGACATTGGCTATGGGAAAATTGGCTGTGTAATTCTCCCACCATGAGGCTGCGGGTCCATCCAGTTGGTGCGCGGCGAAACGCACCTTCTCAGCATCTGTGCAACCTGCGGTGGTCATCTCCCTTCCAATCCTGCGGAGCCAATCATCTGCAACTATCGGCTCGGTGCTACTGGAAAACCCCTACGGATTTAACCTCATAAAATGGGCTAAGTTGCCAACTGGAGGTGGTGGCGGCGTGTTGTTGTTGTTGTTGTTGTTGTTGTTGTTGTTGTTGTTGTTGTTGTTGTTGTTGTTGTTGTTGTTGTTGTTGTTGTTGTTGTTGTTGTTGTTGTTGTTGTTGTTGTTGTTGTTGTTGTTGTTGTTGTTGTTGTTGTTGTTGTTGTTGTTGTTGTTGTTGTTGTTGTTGTTGTTGTTGTTGTTGTTGTGGTGGCGGCGTGTTGTTGTTGTTGTTGTTGTTGTTGTTGTTGTTGTTGTTGTTGTTGTTGTTGTTGTTGTTGTTGTTGTTGTTGTTGTTGTTGTTGTTGTTGTTGTTGTTGTTGTTGTTGTTGTTGTTGTTGTTGTTGTTGTTGTTGTTGTTGTTGTTGTTGTTGTTGTTGTTGTTGTTGTTGTTGTTGTTGTTGTTGTTGTTGTTGTTGTTGTTGTTGTTGTTGTTGTTGTTGCTGTTGTTGTTGCTGTTGTTGTTGCTGTTGCTGTTGCTGTTGCTGTTGCTGTTGCTGTTGCTGTTGCTGTTGCTGTTGCTGTTGCTGTTGCTGTTGCTGTTGCTGTTGTTGTTGCTGTTGCTATTGCTGTTGTTGTTGTTGCTGTTGTTGTTGTTGCTGTTGTTGTTGTTGCTGTTGTTGTTGCTGTTGTTGCTGCTGTTGTTGTTGCTGCTGTTTTTGTTGTTGTTGTTGTTGTTGTTGTTGTTGTTGTTGTTGTTGTTGTTGTTGTTGTTGTTGTTGTTGTTGTTGTTGTTGTTGTTGTTGTTGTTGTTGTTGTTGTTGTTGTTGTTGTTGTTGTTGTTGTTGTTGTTGTTGTTGTTGTTGTTGTTGTTGTTGTTGTTGTTGTTGTTGTTGTTGGTCATGTCTCGGAGGCATCGGATGGGTTTAAAGGGGAGAGATTAGAATAGAATGAGGTCTAAAGAGAAAGCACTACCCATATGCACATGAGACAAACACATTCATATCACACCACTCAATTCAAACAAGGGCATATAGACGATCTAACTACCGTTACAAAATACTCGGACTACTACTATATGGGGGAATACTACTGATAATATGGTGGTCAACTAGAAATTTTGATCAATGGAAGACTCCATGATATCTGCGGCAGCTTCGTCTTTGTAATCATCATCACTACTGTCGGGGTCGGAGTCGGTGTCGTTGATGATGATGTAGACTTCGGGATGGTTGTCCTCTCCTGGCACGGGGTCTCCCATGAATACTCCTAGCTTCTTCTTTAGGTCTTCATTCTTCTCCAGTAACACTACAATTTCCTCCTCATATCCATCGCGTGTAGACTTGAGTTCCTCTTCAAGCTCCATGTTCCTAGTCATCACCTTCTTCAAATCTATCATGTTGGCGCACATTTGGTTCTCCTGTCAGCGTATGTGCTGGTTTAACTCCTGGATGAAGGCTGCAATAGACTTGTCCCTCCTGGTGCTGATCATCTCCCATTGCTCATCTCAACGCCCACATATCTGGTAGATGGTGTCCTTAAGATCCTTGTTGTAGACGTCGCCGATGCGTCCCATGGCGATGTGGGCTGCCATGCTCGTTCCTAGACTCCAGGTCGGTGCATCAAAGGAAAACTCTATGGGCTCGATAACTGGCGTGAATGTCCTTCCTGGAACATGAACTCGAATAATCAAACGCTCCTCTTCTAGTAAAGTGGCGGTGTAGGTCCTGGTGAAGCTTGGTATTCTGATGTTCAGGTACCTAGTGACTTCCTTCAAGTGTCGTCCAAATGGTGTGTCTTCATCCGGTTGAGCAAACTTGTTCCTTGGGTCCACCATCTATAGAGTGGAAAATGGAGGAGAGTCAGAAATGAGTAGAGAAGAGTGACCTATGGCTTATCTTAGTGGTCGCGTCCTATAGTCAGCGTGTGCTCTGATACCATCTGGTAGCAATCTGACCTCAAACGGTCAAATCTCTGTGCATAAGTGTCATCCCTGGATCGGTAATGCTGACACACAAAATACTTGAAGGATTTATAACAGAGTGCAATCACACACTTATTACATCGAATGTCTCAAAAGAGAACTAATTACAATAATATGGCTTAAGGCCATCTAAACAAGATAACTGTGGAAGCATCGAAGGTAAATGAGTCCATCAACTCCAATGGCATAGCTGAGTGCACGACGACGACCTAGCTTACCTTACTCTTCGTCTGAAAAGTCTGCAACATAATACATTGCAGCCCGAAACGGGTCAGCACATGGAATATGCTCGGAAAATAACACTGTAGAGCAATGAACAAGATAACAGCTATATCTACATGCATATATGGCTGGTGGAGGATCTATGGTTATCGTTTTTGCGTAAAGCCAATTTTTCCCTACTGGAAAGGAATATATTTTATTTAACTACAAAGTTGGTTCAAAACATTGAGAATAGAAACCCCATCTCAATCCCAAAATTAATAATCAAAAACCCAACAAATTAATTAAGAGTGATGAGATCATCATAATAATTCAAGCACCAGATACTCAAGATGTCCATAACCGGGGACACGGCTAACCATGATTAGTTTGTACACTCTGCAGAGGTTTGCACACTTTTCTCCACAAGACTCGATCTCCTCCATTGGATTTCTTGCACTACATGGTGTTTGAGAAACGGATGACCAAGACACAGTCTTTCAGAAGCATTAACTCTTTTGACGGGTAAACCGTACCACCTACATCCCCTACATCTACTAGTTTACCACTGAAAGAGGTCACACAACATACTCAACTATGCCAGAGCCCATAATGGCTTGTGGCTGCACACGAAAGTTTCTAGCATGAATAATCTTATGATCCCTTTGAGCCCGGGTGGTGAACCATAGGATGATCACACTGTTGGAAATATGACCTAGAGGCAATAATAAATTAGTTATTATTATATTTCCTTGTTCATGATAATCGTTATTATCCATGCTAGAATTGTATTGATAGGAAACTCAAATACATGTGTGGATACATAGACAACACCATGTCCCTAGTAAGCCTCTAGTTGACTAGCTCGTTAATCAATAGATGGTTATGGTTTCCTGACCATGGACATTGGATGTCATTGATAACGGGATCACATCATTAGAAGGATGATGTGATGGACAAGACCCAATCCTAAGCCTAGCACAAAGATCGTGTAGTTCATATGCTAAAGCTTTTCTAATGTCAAGTATCATTTCCTTAGACCATGAGATTGTGCAACTCCCGGATACCGTAGGAATACTCTGGGTGTGCCAAACGTGACAACGTAACTGGGTGGCTATAAAGGTACACTACAGGTATCTCCGAAAGTGTCTGTTGGGTTGGCACGAATCGAGACTGGGATTTGTCACTCCGTGTGACGGAGAGGTATCTCTGGGCCCACTCGGTAGGACATCATCATAATGTGCACAATGTGATCAAGGAGTTGATTACGGGATGATGTGTTACGGAACGAGTAAAGAGACTTGCCGGTAACGAGATTGAACAAGGTATCGGGATACCGACGATCGAATCTCGGGCAAGTACAATGCCGCTAGACAAAGGGAATTGTATACGAGATTGACTGAATCCTTGACATCGTGGTTCATCCGATGAGATCATCGTGGAACATGTGGGAGCCAACATGGATATCCAGATCCCGCTGTTGGTTATTGGCCGGAGAGGTGTCTCGGTCATGTCTGCATGATTCCCGAACCCGTAGGGTCTACACACTTAAGGTTCGATGACGCTAGGGTTATAGGGAAAGTGTGTACGCGGTTACCAAATGTTGTTCGGAGCCCCGGATGAGATCCCGGATGTTACGAGGAGTTCCGGAATGGTCCGGAGGTAAAGATTGATATATTGGACGAAGGGTTTTGGAGTCCGGGAGTGTTCAGGAGGTACCGGGTGATGACCAGCATGACCGAAAGGTGTTTCGGGAGCCCCGGCCAATGTTGGGGGGCTTCATGGGCCAAGGGAAGGGGGCCAACCAGCCCACTAAGGGGCTGTGCGCCCCCTCACCTATTCCCACGTGACTATGGGGTTTGGGGCGCCCCATCTAGGGTTCCCACCTCCTGGCTTGGGGGCCAAGTCACCCAAAGGGGAGATCCCATCTGCCGTGGCCGCCGCCCCCCCTAGGGGAAACCCTAGGGCGCCTCCCCCTCCCCCTTGCCCCTATATATAGTGGAGGTTTTGGGGCTGCCCAAGAAACGAGATGAACTCTCCCAAGGCGCAGCCCTACCTCTCTCCCTCCTCGTCTGTCGTAGTGCTTGGCGAAGCCCTGCTAGAATTCCGCGCTCCTCCACCACCACCATGCCGTTGTGCTGCTGCTGGACGGAGTCTTCCTCAACCTCTCCCTCTCTCCTTGCTGGATCAAGGCATGGGAGACGTCACCGGGCTGCACATGTGTTGAACGCGGAGGTGCCGTCCGTTCGGCACTAGGATCATCGGTGATTTGGATCACGACGAGTATGACTCCATCAACCCCGTTCACTTGAACGCTTCCGCTTAGCGATCTACAAGGGTATGTAGATGCACTCTCTTTCCCCTCGTTGCTGGTTTCTCCATAGATAGATCTTGGTGACACGTAGGAAAATTTTAAATTTCTGCTACGTTCCCCTACAGTGGCATCATGAGCTAGGTCTATTGCGTAGATTCTTGCACGAGTAGGACACAAAGTAGTTGTGGGCGTTGATTTTGTTCAATATGCTTACCGTTACTAGTCCAATCTTGATTCGGCGGCATTGTGGGATGAAGCGGCCCGGACCGACCTTACACGTACACTTACGTGAGACTGGTTCCACCGACTGACATGCACTAGTTGCATAAGGTGGCTAGCGGGTGCCAGTCTCTCCCACTTTAGTCGGATCGGATTCGATGAAAAGGGTCCTTATGAAGGGTAAATAGCAATTGACATATCACGTTGTGGTTTTGCGTAGGTAAGAAACGTTCTTGCTAGACACCCATAGCAGCCACGTAAAACATGCAAACAACAATTAGAGGACGTCTAACTTGTTTTTGCAGGGTATGCCATGTGATGTGATATGGCCAAAAGGATGTTATGAATGATATATGTGATGTATGAGATTGATCATGTTCTTGTAATAGGAATCACGACTTGCATGTCGATGAGTATGAGAACCGGCAGGAGCCATAGGAGTTGTCTTTAATTAATTTATGACCTGCGTGTCAACATAAACGTCATGTAATTACTTTAATTTATTGCTAACCGTTAGCCATAGTAGTAGAAGTAATAGTTGGCGAGACAACTTCACGAAGACACGATGATGGAGATCATGATGATGGAGATCATAGTGTCATGCCGGTAACGATGATGATCATGGAGCCCCAAAGATGGAGATCGAAAGGAGCAAAGTGATGATGGCCATATCATGTCACTATTTGATTGCATGTGATGTTTATCATGTTTATACATCTTATTTGCTTAGAACGACGGTAGTAAATAAGATGATCCCTCATTAAAATTTCAAGAAAGTGTTCCCCCTAACTGTGCACCGTTGCGAAAGTTCGTCGTTTCGAAGCACCACGTGATGATCGGGTGTGATAGATTCTTACATTCACATACAACGGGTGTAAGACAGATTTACACACACGAAACACTTAGGTTGACTTGACGAGCCTAGCATGTACAGACATGGTCTCGGAACACAAGAGACCTAAAGGTCGAGCATGAGTCGTATGGTAGGTACGATCAACATGAAGATGTTCACCGATGATGACTAGTCCGTCTCACGTGATGATCGGACACGGCCTAGTTGACTCGGATCATGTAATCACTTAGATGACTAGAGGGATGTCTATCTGAGTGGGAGTTCATAAGATGAACTTGTTTATCCTGAACATAGTCAAAAGACTTTGCAAATTATGTCATAGCTTACGCTTAAGTTCTACCGTGTTAGATACGTTCCTAGAGAAAATAAAGTTGAAAGTTGATAGTAGCAATTATGCGGACAGTAGAAGGCTTATGTCGTTCATGCAACGCTCGGTGTGCTGGACCTCGAACGTGATCTGTGGATGTTGCGAACATCGGACATGCACGTTTTGATGACTACATGATAGTTCGGTAATGTTAAAAGGTTTAGAATTAAGGCACCGAAGACATTTTTGAAATGTCGCGGAACATATGAGATGTTTCCAGGGCTGAAATTGGGATTTCAGGCTCGTGCCCACGTCAAGAGGTATAAGACCTCCGACGAATTTTCTTAGCCTGCAAACTAAGGGAGAAAAGCTCAATCGTTGAGCTTGTGCTCAGATTGTCTGAGTACAACAATCACTTGAATCGACTGGGAGTTAATCTTCCAGATAAGATAGTGATGTTTCTCCAAAGTCATTGCCACCAAGCTGCTAGAGCTTCGTAATGAACTACAACATATCAGGGATAGATATGATGATCCTTGAAATATTCGCGATGTTTGACACCGCGAAAGTAGAAATCAAGAAGGAGCATCGATTGTTGATGGTTAGTGAAACCACTAGTTTCAAGAAGGGCAAGGGCAAGAAGGGATACTTCATGAAACGGCAAATCAACTACTGCTCTAGTGGAGAAACCCAAGGTTGAACCCAAACCTGAGACTGAGTGCTTCTGTAATAAGGGGAACAGCCAGTGGAGCAGAATTACCCTAGATACTTGGTAGATGAGAAGGCTGTCGATAGAAGTATATTGGATATACATTATGTGAATGTGTACTTTACTAGTACTCCTAGTAGCATCAGGGTATTAGATACCGGTTCGGTTGCTAAGTGTTAGTAACTCGAAATAAAAGCTACGGAATAAACGGAGACTAGCTAAAGGTGAGCTGACGAGATGTGTTGGAAGTGTTTCCAAGGTTGATATGATCAAGCATCGCACGCTCCCTCTACCATCGAGATTGGTGTTAAACCTAAATAATTGTTATTTGGTGCTCGCGTTGAGCATAGACATGATTGGATTATGTCTATCGCAATACGGTTATTCATTTAAGGGGAATAATGGTTACTCTATTTATTTGAATAATATCTTCAATGGTCTTGCACCTAAAATGAATGATTTATTGAATGTCGATCATAGTGATACACATGTTCATGCCAAAAGATATAAGATAGTAATGATAGTACCACCTACTTGTGGCACTGCCACGTAAGTCATATTGGTATAAAATGCATGAAGAAGCTCCATGTTGATGGATCTTTGGACTCACTCATTTTTGAAAAGGATTGAGACATGTGAACCATGTCTATTGGTATATACGCATGAAGAAACTCCATGCAGATGGACCGTTTGGACTCACTTGATTTTGAATCGCTTGAGACATGCAAATCATACCACATGGGCAAGATGACTGAAAGCTTCGATTTCAGTAAAATGGAACAAGAAAGCAACTTGTTGGAAGTAACACATTTTGATGTGTGCAGTCCAATGAGTGCTGAGGCACGCAGTGGATATCGTTATGCTCTTACTTCACAAATGATTTGAGTAGATACTGAGCATATTTACTTGATGAAACACAAGTCTGAATTATTGAATGGTTCAAGTAATTTCAGAATGAAGTTGAAGATCGTCGTGACAAGAGGATAAAATATCTATGATATGATCATAGAGATGAATATCTGAGTTGCGAGTTTGGTACACAATTGAGACATTGTGGAAATTGTTTCACGACTAGTACCACCTGGAACACCATAGTGTGATGGTGTGTCCGAACATCATAACTGCACCCTATTGGATATGATGCATACCATGATGTCTCTTATCGAATTACCACTATCGTTCATGGGTTAGGCATTAGAGACAACCGCACTCACTTTAAATAGGGCACCACGTAATTCCGATGAGATGACACTGTATGAACTATGGTTTAGAGAAACCTAAGCTGTCATTTCTTAAAATTTTGGGGTTGCGACGCTTATGTGAAAAAGTTTCAGGCTGATAAGCTCGAACCCAAAGCGGATAAATGCATCTTCATAGGACACCCAAAACAGTTGGGTATACCTCCTGTCTCAGATCCGAAAGCAATAGGGATTATTTCTCAAATCGGGTCCTTTCTCGAGGAAAAGTTTCTTTCGAAAGAATTGAGTGGGAGGATGGTGGAGACTTGATGAGGTTATTGAACCGTCACTTCAACTAGTGTGTAGCAGGGCACAGGAGTTGTTCCTATGGCACCTACACCAATTGAAGTGGAAGCTTATGATAGTGATCATGAGACTTCGGATCAAGTGACTCCCAAAACTCGTAGGAGGACAAGGATGCGTACTACTTCAGAGTGGTACGTAATCCTGTCTTGGAAGTCATGTTGCTAGAGAACAATGAACCTACGAACTATGGAGAAGCTATGGTGGGCCCGGATTCCGATGAATGGCTCGAGGCCATAAAATCCGAGAGAGGATCCATGTATGAAAACAAAGTGTAGACTTTGGCAGAACGACTCGATGGTCGCGAGGCTGTTGAGTACAGATGGATTTTAAAAGGAAGACGGACAATGATGGTAAATGTCACCATTAAGAAAGCTCGACTTGTCGTTAAGATGTTTCCCGACAAGTTCAAGGAGTTGACTACGATGAGACTTTCTCACTCGTAGCAATGCTAAGAGTCTGTTGGAATTAGCAGGTACTGCATTATTTATGAAATCTTGCAGATAGGATGTCAAAATATTGTTTCCTTGTTCTTGAGGAAAGGTTGTATGTTATACAACCAAGATATTTTGTCGATCCTGAAAGATGCTAACAAGTATGAAAAGCCCCAGCAATCCTTCTAAGGACTGGAGTAAGCATCTCGGAGTTGGAATGTACACTTTGATGAGATGATCAAAGATTTTGGGTTTATACAAAGTTTATGAGAAACTTGTATTTCCAAAGAAGTGAGTGGGAGCACTATAGAATTTCTGATGAGTATATGTTGTTGACATATTGTTGATCAGAAATGATGTAGAATTTTTGGAAAGCATATAGGGTTATTTGAAAAGTGTTTTTCAATGGAAAACCTGGATTAAGCTACTTGAACATTGAGCATCAAGATCTATAAGGATAGATCAAAACGCTTAATGGTACTTTTCAAATGAGCACATACCTTAACATGATCTTGAAGGTGTTCAAGATGGATCAGTCAAAGAAGGAGTTCTTGCCTGAATTGTAAGGTATGAAGTTAAGACTTAAAGCTCGACCACGGCAGAAGAAAGAGGAAGGATGAAGGTCGTCCCCTATGCTTTTGTCATAGGCTCTATACAGTATGCCATGCTGAGTACCGCACCTGATGTGTGCCTTGCTACATGTCTGGCAAGAGGGTACAAAGGTGATCTAGGAGTAGGTCACCAGATAGCGGTCAAAATTATCCTTAGAGGAATAAGGATATGTTTCTCGGTTATGGAGGTGATAAAGAGTTCGACGTAAAGAGTTACATCGATGCAAGCTTAACACCTATCTGGATAGCTCTGAGTAGAGTAAACCGGATTCATATAGTAGAACAGTTGTTTGAAATATAGCGTAGTAGTGACATCTACAAGATGACATAGAGATTTGCAAAGTACATACGGATCTGAATGTTGCAGACCCATTGACTAAAACCTCTCTCACAGACATAACATGATCAAACCAAGAACTCATTGAGTGTTAATCACATAGTGATGTGAACTAGATTATTGACTCTAGTAAACTCTTTGGCTGTTGGTCACATGGCGATGTGACCTGTGAGTGTTAATCACATGGCGATGTGAAATAGATTATTGACTCTAGTGCAAGTGGGAGACTCAAGATGAGATCAAAAACCCAACAAATTAATTAAGAGTGATGAGATCATCATAATAATTCAAGCACCAGATACTCAAGATGTCCATAACCGGGGACACGGCTAACCATGATTAGTTTGTACACTCTGCAGAGGTTTGCACACTTTTCTCCACAAGACTCGATCTCCTCCATTGGATTTCTTGCACTACATGGTGTTTGAGAAACGGATGACCGAGACACAGTCTTTCAGAAGCATTAACTCTTTTGACGGGTAAACCGTACCACCTACATCCCCTACATCTGCTAGTTTACCACTGAAAGAGGTCACACAACATACTCAACTATGCCAGAGCCCATAATGGCTTGTGGCTGCACACGAAAGTTTCTAGCATGAATAATCTTATGATCCCTTTGAGCCTGGGTGGTGAACCATAGGATGATCACACTGTTGGAAATATGCCCTAGAGGCAATAATAAATTAGTTATTATTATATTTCCTTGTTCATGATAATCGTTATTATCCATGCTAGAATTGTATTGATAGGAAACTCAGATACATGTGCGGATACATAGACAATACCATGTCCCTAGTAAGCCTCTAGTTGACTAGCTCGTTAATCAATAGATGGTTATGGTTTCCTGACCATGGACATTGGATGTCATTGATAACGGGATCACATCATTAGAAGAATGATGTGATGGACAAGACCCAATCCTAAGCCTAGCACAAATATCGTGTAGTTCATATGCTAAAGCTTTTCTAATGTCAAGTATCATTTCCTTAGACCATGAGATTGTGCAACTCCCGGATACCGTAGGAATACTCTGGGTGTGCCAAACGTCACAACGTAACTGGGTGGCTATAAAGGTACACTACAGGTATCTCTGAAAGTGTCTGTTGGGTTGGCACGAATCGAGACTGGGATTTGTCACTCCGTGTGACGGAGAGGTATCTCTGGGCCCACTCGGTAGGACATCATCATAATGTGCATAATGTGATCAAGGAGTTGATTACAGGATGATGTGTTACGGAACGAGTAAAGAGACTTGCCAGTAACGAGATTGAACATGGTATCGGGATACCGACGATCGAATCTCGGGCAAGTACAATGCCGCTAGACAAAGGGAATTGTAGATGGGATTGACTGAATCCTTGACATCGTGGTTCATCCGATGAGATCACCGTGGAACATGTGGGAGCCAACATGGATATCTAGATCCCGCTGTTGGTTATTGGCCGGAGAGGTGTCTCGGTCATGTCTGCATGATTCCCGAACCCGTAGGGTCTACACACTTAAGGTTCGATGATGCTAGGGTTATAGGGAAAGTATGTACGCGGTTACCGAATGTTGTTTGGAGTCCCAGACGAGATCCCGGACGTTACGAGGAGTTCCGAAATGGTCCGGAGGTAAAGATTGATATATTGGACGAAGGGTTTTGGAGTCCGGGAGTGTTCAGGAGGTACCGGGTGATGACCAGCATGACCGAAAGGTGTTTCGGGAGCCCCGGCAAGTGTTGGGGGGCTTCATGGGCCAAGGGAAGGGGGCAAACCAGCCCACTAAGGGGCTGTGCGCCCCCCTCACCTATTCCCACGTGACCAGGGGGTTTGGGGGGCCCCATCTAGGGTTCCCACCTCCTGGCTTGGGGGCCAAGTCACCCAAAGGGGAGATCCCATGTGCCCTGGCCGCCGCCCCCCTAGGGGAAACCCTAGGGCGCCAACCCCTCCCCCTTGCCCTGATATATAGTGGAGGTTTGGGGCTGCCCAAGAAACGAGATGAACTCTCCCAAGGCGCAGCCCTACCTCTCTCCCTCCTCGTCTCTCGTAGTGCTTGGCGAAGCCCTTCTAGAATTCCGCGCTCCTCCACCACCACCACGCCGTTGTGCTGCTGCTGGACAGGGTCTTCCTCAACCTCTCCCTCTCTCCTTGTTGTATCAAGGCATGGGAGACATCACCGGGCTGCACGTGTGTTGAACGCGGAGGTGTCGTCCGTTCGGCACTAGGATCATCGGTGATTTGGATCACGACGAGTACGACTCCATCAACCCCGTTCACTTGAACGCTTCCGCTTAGCGATCTACCAGGGTATGTAGATGCACTCTCTTTCCCCTCGTTGCTGGTTTCTCCATAGATAGATCTTGGTGACACGTAGGAAAAATTTAAATTTCTGCTACGTTCCCCAACACACACAGATTCCCCGGGATCTCCTTGGACAACACTGGATTCCCCAGGTGCCCATGAACAATCCCCCCAGATGTGTATTAAAGTAGCCACCTTAAATAAACCCTTGGTTCATGATAATCTCTCACATCTGTCATGAATCACTCAAACCAAACCACGTCTACGAGCATAGCATAGCAGTGCAAGCATAATGTCGAAGTAACTGCCAGGGTTTGAAGTAAAAAGGACAATAGGTTCTACCTCATCATCTACTTCCTAATACCCACATGTTATCAACTCTTAATCATGCAATGTTTGAGGGTTGACACTAATGCATAAAACTAGGTAATAAGGGATATGATCAAAGTGTTACTTGCCTTGCTGACGATCTGAAAACCCTAGTGACTTGTAGTAGCACGCTTCGCACTCCGGAAAGTCTATCACAATCAAACAATAGCGTACATAAGCAATCAAGCATAGTTAAACTCAAATAAAAAGATCCAAACTTATAGTTCAAATGAAGAGTTTTGATTTGCAAAAAGAATCAATTGAATCGGAGCTACGAAACTGAAACTACGATCAAAAGAAGTTTGAAATCAAATATGCTTGCAACCAAATTTTAATTTTTCAAAACCATGTTCAAGTTGATTAACTGGAAAGAGGGGTTCGAGGCGAAGATTTTGGCGTTGGTTTCACTAGATTTGGACGAACGGTTAAAAAATCGCGAGGGTTTGAAGATTAGGGGCTAATCTGCGATAAAAAATAATCACGGATAGGTCCCTGGCCAAAAGAAATAAAAGCAAAAACACTAACGAACGAACGTTCGCTGAAAGAGATAAATGAACGAAAATGTTCGCGAACAGAGATGTTCGGGTGAACATTCACTAAATAGAGCCGATCGGAAAAACCGAGAAAACCCTAACCCTAAAATAAAATCGACCTAGAACAAAAACCGGAAAAAAACCGGTGGCGTTTTTTGCCGGTTCACGACGAAAACCGGCAGGTCAACAGCGGCGTGATCCCGGCGAACGGTGGCTCCGGCGTCGGCTCGAGCGGTCGGCGGCGTCGGCGAGCGGTCGGCGGCAGGGCGCTGCTGCTGCTAGTGCTTGGGACGGCGGCTGTGGCGGTGGAGGTGAGGGGTGGAGGCGGCGGCTATATAAAGGCTCGGGGGGGCTTCGGCTTGGAGGAGGGGGCGCCGGGTCGGGGACGGCCTTGGGAGGCGTGGCCCAGCCGGATTCGTCCGGCGGCGGCGGCGCGGACTCCTTGCGTGGGAGGGAGGTGGAGGCGGCGGCGACTTGGGCCGGCTGCGCTGGGCGCGGCCCACTTCAGTTGACCCCAAAAAGATTTTTTAAAAATAAATTCCGCCGAAGAAAAATCCTAATAAAATATAAAAAATTCTAAAAATGCCAAAAACAATTTTCACCATCTAAATAAAAAAATTTAGAACAGAGTGAATATTTTTCTGGCCTAAGATGCAATTTTCAAAAATGCATTTTTTCTAATTCAAATAAAATAGCAATAAAAATCCAAATAAATTATATATTTGATTTTAATTTTTTTCCTCCAATATCCCTCTCTCTTTGAAGAAGTCATATTATCTTCTCTCTTTTATTTTTAATATTAGAAACATTTGAAGAGAAAAAAATTAAAACCAAATTGATCCTCTTTTCAAATTTGAGAGAAATTCAAATATGAAAATAAATGAAAAATCCCGAACTCGCTCCTTGGGTCCTTTGAGTTGCTTATGATTTCTA
The DNA here is from genome assembly GCA_032464435.1 of Aegilops umbellulata. Classification (NCBI taxonomy): domain Eukaryota; kingdom Viridiplantae; phylum Streptophyta; class Magnoliopsida; order Poales; family Poaceae; genus Aegilops; species Aegilops umbellulata. Next base: position 211,260,140 of record CP136056.1, on the reverse strand, counting down.
GGATCTCAACCAAAATGCAGATAAAATATGATATGCATATGATGACCTATGTATAACATCCAAATTGAAAATTGGGATGTTACAATAATCCCCTAAATATGGTAAATGATCCCGGAAAAATGCCAAATTTGAAAACGATGATTTACAGGGTGTATGTTCGTCGTAGAAAAAAACTCTAGCGCAAAGAACAAAGAAAATTTGGATTCCCCTTCAATCTTGAGGATTTCCCTTTCGAAAGCATAGAACTTCCTCAGTGATGGTTCGGTTTATGATGGGCGTGCATGATAGCATAAGCCAAACCTTCTCAATTTTTTACCAAGGCATGGTGAGGTCATACCATGGCACCATGCTAGGCGTCATGTTTTTTAAGCATTTATTTCATTTTTGGGATTATTAATTCTATGCCCCTGGTTCCTTAGTTATGCTCACTTTTCCCCATTCGTGAAATTTGGGTCCTTTTTGAGCAATTTTTCAGGGGCAAAAGTGAGGAAAACGTGAAAGCAGAAAACCGACACATGGGGAAAAGTGAGGAAAAAGTTAACGAATGGGCAAAACTGAGCACAACTAAGGAACCAGGGGCATAGAATTAATAATCCCTTCATTTTTTTCTATAGTTGAAAACCCAACAAACAAGCATTTGTGGTTGACTATTGCCACACATTTCATCGAAATATCAGTCCATTCCTTGTAAAAGGCATGAGAATTTACTAAATGCACGAGCATGGTTTTCTAGGCCGTTCTTGTGGACCCTTCCATGCATCGATTTTTTAAACTTGAATAATGCGCATTAATGCCTAGGGAATGCACATAATCCCCTAAATATAGCAAATGAACCCAGAAAAGTGCCAAATTTGAATACGGTGATTTGAAGTTTGTATGTTCATCGTAGAAAAAAACTCGTGGACAAAGGACAAAGGAAATTTTGACCCCCATTCAATCTTGGTGATTTCCCCCTTGAAACCATGAAACTTCCTCGGTGATGGTTCGATTTATGAAAGGCACGCTTCACGACATAAGGAAAACATTCTCCAATTTTTACCAGGGCATGGTGAGGCCATACCATGGCACCATGCCAGACGTCATGTTTTCCTACCATGTGTTTCATTTTTTGTATAGTTGTTAATCGAGTAAACGACGCGTTTATGGTTGACTGTTGCCACACATTTCCTTAAGTATCTGCCCATTCCTTGTAAAAGGCATGAGAATGTGCTAAATAACACGAGCATGGTTTTCCAGACCGTTCTTGTGCACCTTTTCATGCACCGACTGTTCGAATTTGAATTATGTCCATTAATGCCTAGAAAATGCACATAATCCCCTAAATATGGTAAATGAGCTCGAAAAAATGTCAAATTTGAACATGTTGTATTTGAGGCAGTATTTTGATTATTGGAAAAAACTGAATGACAAACTAGAACGGAAATTTCGATTCCCCTACAATCTTGAGGATTTTCCGTCTCGAAAGCATGGAACTTCCTCGGTGATGATTCGATTTATGAAGGGCGTGGATGACGACATAAGCCAAACCTTCTCAAACTTCTACCAGGGCATGGTGAGGTCATACCATGGCACCATGCCAGGCGTCATGTTTTTTAAGCATTTATTTCATTTTTTCTATAGGTGAAAACCCAACAAACAAACATTTGTGGTTGACTATTGCCACACATTTCAACGAAATATCTATCCATTATTCCTTGTGAAAGGCATGGGAATTTACTAAATGGCACAAGCATGGTTTCCAGGCCGTTCTTGTGGACCCTTTCATGCATCGATTGTTTGAACTTGAATTATGCACATTAATGCCTAGGAAATGCACATAATCCCCTAAATATGGCAAATGAACCCGGAAAAGTGCCAAATTTGAACACTGTGATTTGCAGGTTGTATGCTCATCATAGAAAAAAACTCGTGGAAAAAGGACAAAGCAAATTGGGATCCCCTTCAATCTTGGTGATTTGCCCCTCGAAACCATGAAACTTCCTCGGATGATGGTTCGTTTTATGAAAGGCGCGCATCATGACATAAGGAAAACATTCTCCAATTTTTACCAGGGCATGGTGAGGCCATAGCATGGCACCACACCAGGCATCATGTTTTCCAACCATGTGTTTCATTTTTTGTATAGTTATTAACCGAGTAAATGACGCGTTTATGGTTAACTATTGCCACGCATTTCCTTGAAATATCTTTCCATTCCTTGTAAAAGGCATGAGAATGTACTAAATAATGCGAGCATGGTTTTCCAGACCGTTCTTGTGCACCTTTTCATGCACCGATTGTTCGAATTTGAAACATGTCCATTTAATGCCTAGAAAATGCACATAGTCCCCTAAATATGGTAAATGAGCCCGAAAAGTGTCAAATTTGAACACGTTGCATTTGAGGTAGTATGTTGATCGTTGGAAAAAACTAAATGACAAACTAGGACACAAATTTGGATTCCCCTTCAATGTTGGTGATTTCCCTTTCGAAAGCATTGAACTTCGTCGGTGATGGTTCGATTTATGAAGGGCGTGCATGACGACATAAGCCAAACCTTCTCATATTTTTACCAGGGCATGGTGAGGTCATACCATGGCACCAAGCCAGGCGTCATGTTTTTAAGCATTTATTTCATTTTTTTCTATAGTTTAAAACCCAACAAACAAACATTTGTGGTTGACTATTGCCACACATTTCAACGAAATACCTATCAATTATTCCTTGTGAAAGGCATGTGAATTTACTAAATGGCACAAGCATGGTTTTCCAGGCCGTTCTTGTGGACCCTTTCATGCATCGATTATTTGAACTTGAGTTATGCGCATTAATGTCTAGGAAATGCACATAATCCCCTAAATATGGCAAATGAACCCGGAAAAGTGCCAAATTTGAACACGGTGATTTGCAGGTTGTATGCTCATCATAGAAAAAATTCATGGACAAAGGACAAAGGAAATTTGGATCCGCCTTCAATCTTGGTGATTTCCCCCTCGAAACCATGAAACTTCCTCGGATGATGGTTCATTTTATGAAAGGCGCGCATCACGACATAAGGAAAAGATTCTCCAACTTTTACCAGGGCATGGTGAGGCCATACCATGGCACCACACCAGGCATCATGTTTCCCAACCATGTGTTTCATTTTTTCTATAGTTATTAACCAAGTAAATGACACATTTATGGTTGACTATTGCCACGCATTTCCTTGAAATATCTTTCCATTCCTTGTAAAAGGCATGAGAATGTACTAAATAACACGAGCATGGTTTTCCAGACCGTTCTTGTGCACCTTTTAATGCACCGATTGTTCGAATTCTAAATATGTCCATTTAATGCCTAGAAAATGCACATAATCCCCTAAATATGGTAAATGAGCCCGAAAAGTGTCAAATTTGAACACGTTGCATTTGAGGTGGTATGTTGATCGTTGGAAAAAACTAAATGACAAACTAGGACACAAATTTGGATTCCCCTTCAATGTTGGTGATTTCCCTCTCGAAAGCATTGAACTTCCCGCCCGCATCTCTCGGAAGTCGGTTGGCGTGAGACAACTCAGAAGGCTACAGGAAGAGATCGTGGTGATACTATGCGAGCTTGAGATGTACTTCCCGCCCGCATTCTTCGACGTTATGGTGCATCTGCTGGTCCATATCGTGGAGGATATCATGCAACTCGGGCTGACGTTCCTGCACAACATGATGTCGTTCGAAAGGATGAATGGTGTCATCAAAGGATACGTTCGCAACATGTCACGTCCAGAGGGAAGCATAGCCAGGGGCTTTCTGACCAAAGAGTGCATCTCCTACTACACGAATTATCTAGGCATCAAGAACCCCGTTGGTCTGCCCGTCAACAGGCACCTCGGCAAGCTCGCTGGATGGGGTCACCGTGAGGGTCGCTGCGAAATGCATGTCGACTTCGAGGGTCAACTCGCCGACTTTGAAAGAGAAAACCTAGTCGCACTACAACGCATAGACGTGGTCGATCCTTGGGTGGTAGAGCACAAAACCTTTATCGAGAAGACGTATAATGACCGAGGCCAACAGAGGATGGACGGAGATATAATCAAAGAGCACAACTCATGTTTCACGCGTTGGTTCAAGCAGAAGCTTCTGTCGTACCCTTTACATGAGGATTCTTCCGCGGAAGAACAACTCATATTCGCCTTGTCACAGGGCGCCGAGCACAACCTGATGACGTATGAGGCGTACGATATCAAAGGCTACACATTCTACACCAAGGGAAAGGACATGAAGAGCGATGGTTATCAGAACTCCGGGGTAACGATGGAATCCTACACCAGTAACGACAAGGACAAATACTACGGAAGGATCAAGGAGATCTGGGAGCTGAGCTACGCAGGAGAGAAGGTCCCGATGTTCCGTGTCAGATGGGCCAAGAGCGTCCTAAAAGAATCCCAGTATTTCACCACCATGGTTATACCCGAAGCCAAATCCAAGACAGCGGGCGCAAACGTCACCGCGAAAAATGAACCATGGGTACTGGCTTCCCAAGTGGACCAATGCTTCATTACCGACCCGTCAAAACCCAGTCATGTTGTCGTGAGGAGAGGCAAAAGGAAGATCATCAGAATGGATGGAGTCGCCAATGAGCAAGACTTCGACAAGTACGGCGACCCGAAGATGGAACACGACGACGACGATGAAGTACCAGCATACACCACAAGAAGAAGCAGGACCACCCTACCTAAAGGACGTCCGTTCAAGAGAAGAACTCCATTTACGAAAATTAAGGGCAAGAAGATTGTGAACAGATAGCTAGCTAAGATCGATTGTATTTAAATGGTAGCCTTCATTTCTCGATTGTATTTCGACATATTGAAATGATATTTCTTTTGTTCTAGTGTCCTCATGAATATTTATTTATATTTATTATGGTATTGAATTTCTAACTCACAAAAAGTATTGAATTTGTTAATATTTTTTGAACTCATGAATATTTTTAAATTTCATGGGAACTTTTTGAATTCATGAATATTTTTAACCCTCCCCCGCTCCGCCGCCGCTGCCGACCCCCCGCACCCTCCCCCGCTCCACCGCCGTAGACGACCCCCCGCACCCTCCCCTATCTCCTCGCTCGGTTCCCCCGAACGGAATCGACCGAGCGCACCACCCACACCCTCTGTCCCCCCCGAGCGAGACCTAGGGTTCAAGACACCGCTGTCGGACCTCCGCTAGGCAACAAAAAATCTTAAAAAAATACTAATGGCGCACCGCTAGGAGGTCCGCCATTGCTATCCAAAAAAAAGATTACTAATGGCGCACCTCTAGGGGATGCGCCATTGCTATCCAAAAAAATTACTAATGGCGCACCGCTAGGGGGTGCACCATTGCTAACCCTCCCCCCACTAAAATCCCCAATCCCAATTCTCCCAATCGATCACATCTCTCTCAGCCCCCCCGCCCCCCACCCACTGCGCCGACCCACTGCGCCGCTGCCGCCGCTGCTGCCCCGACCCACTGCGCCGCAGCCGCCCACGCGCCCCCGCCGCCTCCCTCTCCCCATCCTCCCCTTCCTCCCCCTCCAACCCCACCCTGACGCGTCTCCATCTCCACGCCGCCCACTGGATCTTCCCCGGCACCCGCGCGGAACGAATCGGAGGAGACACAGAGACAGGCGAGAGGAGAGGAGGAGCCCGCCGCCTCCTCGACGCGTGCCGCCGAATCTTCAACGCCTAGCCGCTGCCGGAGCATCAACGCCTCGACGCGTGCCACTCATCATCGACCTGCCCTGCAGACGCCACAGCCTCCACATCGTCGTCATCGAGGCCGGGACGCCAGGTGAGAGGCCCTCTCCATGTCCCGAACATCTTACTTGTCTTCGCTACTGTCTGCTTGTACTGAAATTGTTAGTTGTTACAGTCTGAAAAACAGTTTCCTAAAACTGTTGCTGCTATGCTTCAGTTAGAACTGTTGTATTTGCATTGTGGTCTGAAGCTTCGGTTAGGACTAATTTGCTTCAGTTAGGACTGCTGCTAAACTTCTGCTAATCTGCTTCAGTTAGGACTAATCTGCATGTGTGTCGGATTTCGGGTTCCGGCAGACCCTTGAGGTTCGAACTTTGGGGTGCGCGCGGAGATTACGCTGCCCCAGGAGAGGTGGCCGAGACCCTGCCACGGCGAGGACCGGGCCCGCCAACCGCCCCCTTGGCGGCTCCTCGGGCGACGGAGGCGACGGAGGATCCAGCGACTCCGGCGAACTCTTCGTAACTCCGGAGACGAGCGACGACAGCTACGAGCCCCCGAGCCAGCGCCGCTCCTGGAGCAGGGCGGGCTCGTCTGGTTGTCGCCGACTCTGATCTGGATGGGGTTGGCCCCGGTGCTTGATGGCCCACTGTTGATGATGGCATCTTTTGCAGGGTTGCGTGTAGTTAGCGTCCCTCTAGGATCTGTTCCCTGCGAGGAATCAAAGTCGCGCCCCGCGGGGGCTTGTAAGGTGTGTGTAATCCTGTTTATTAATACAACCCTTGTCATAGAATTGTGCGAGCTGCTCATTCCGTCTTAGCTCAGTCCTTGCTTTCGAACCTCACGAGGGCTTGGTGCTCTGCGCCGATAGGTCCCAGTCCCAAGGCGGCTTCAGCCGTCGCTGGTATGCCAGGTCACGATGCCGTGGTCAAGGCCAGGAGGTGAGCGACCCGAGGTCCGGTAAGAGCCCCTGAGTCGCGATGCTCAGGGGGTCCCCCTTGGCGCTCAAGCAGACATCATTCGGTGAGAAAGGAGAGCGGCGTTGCTAACACGGGATTGCATTAGGTGCGGGGACACTTCCACGGTAGCTGTACTTTCGGGTAGCGACTTATCTCGAGAATCAGGGACTGCTCCCTGGTGTGTCGCCGGGTCAGTGCATCGGTGTAACGCCCTCGATGCGGCTATATCTCCTACGTGTCGAAGCACGACTTAGAGGCATAACCGCATTGAAAGCAATGTCGCAAGTGAGGTAATCTTCACACAACCCATGTAATACATAAGGGAAAGAGATACATAGTTGGCTTACAGTCGCCACTTCACACAATACGTAAATAAACATTCATCATCCAGATTACACTCAAGGTCCGACTACGGAACCAAAATGAAAGAATACTACCCCAAATGCTACACAGATCCCCGATCGTCCCAACTGGGCTCCACTACTGATCATCAGGAAAAGACACATAGTAACGACCACGTTCCTCGTCGAACTCCCACTTGAGCTCGGATGCGTCATCTGCACTGGCATCGTCGGCACCTGCAACTGTTTTGGTAGAATCTGTGAGTCACGGGGACTTAGCAATCTCACACCCGCGAGATGAAGACTATTTAAGCTTAAAGGTAGGATGGGGTTGTGAGGTGGAGCTGCAGCAAGCGACTAGCATATATGGTGGCTACATTCGCAAAAGAGAGCGAGAAGAGAAGCAAAGCACGGTCGTGAAGCTAGAAGTGATCAAGAAGTGATCCTAGAACAACCTACGTCAGACATAACTCCAACACCGTGTTCACTTCCCGGACTCCGCCGAGAAGAGACCATCATAGTTACAAGCGCGGTTGATGTATTTTAATTAAGGTCAACTTCGGGTTTTCTACAACCGGACATCAACAAATTCCCATCTGCCTCATAACCGTGGGCACGGCTTTCGAAAGATAATACCGTGCAGGGGTGTCCCAACTTAGCCCATTATAAGCTCTCACGGTCAACGAAGGATATTCCTTCTACCGTGAAGACCCGATCAGTCTCGGAATCCCGGACTACAAGACATTTCGACAGTAATAAAACAAATCCAGCAAAGCCGCCCGATTGTGCCGACAAATCCTGATAGGAGCTGCACATATCTCGGTCTCAGGGCACATCCGGATGAGCAGTCCGTACAACTAAAACCAGACCCCAAGTTTCCTTGAGGTGGCGCTGCAAAGCGCTCTAGTTTGGGCCAGCAATCGAAGGAGAACTGGCCCGGGGGGTTAAAATAAAGATGACCCTCGGGCTCGCGAAAACCCGGGGGAAAAAGGCTTAGGTGGCAAATGGTAAAACCAATGTTGGGCCTTGCTGGAGGAGTCTTATTCAAAGCGAACTATCAAGGGGGTCCCATAAATCACCCAACCGTGTAAGGAACGCAAAATCAAGGAACATAACACCGGTATGACGGAAACTAGGGTGGCAAGAGTGGAACAAAACACCAGGCATAAGGCCGAGCCTTCCACCCTTTACCAAGTATATAGATGCATTAATTAAAATAAGAGATATCGTGATAACCCAAAGTATTCATGTTCCAACATGGAACAAACTTCATCTTCACCTGCAACTAGCAACGCTATAAGAGGGGCTGAGCAAAGCGGTAACATAGCTAATCAACGGTTTGCTAGGAAAGGATGGTTAGAGGTTTGACATGGCAATATGGGTGGCATGATATAGCAAGTGGTAGGTATCGCAGCATAGGCATAGCAAAAGAGCGAGCATCTAGCAAGCAAAGATAGAAGTGATTTCGAGGGTATGGTCATCTTGCCTACAAGGTTCTCAGAGTTGTCGAAAGCTTGATCCTCGTAAGCGTTCTCAACAGGTTCCTCGGTCACGTACTCGTCGCCCGGATCTACCCAAAACAAGAACACAAGCAAAGGAACAACTATCAACCATGATGCAATGCACAAACAAAATGATGCAAAATATGGCATGATATGCGAGATGTGATATGCAATGCATATGCGTGCTCCGGAAGGACAAGGATTAACAAGGCATAATATTGGCAAACCAAGTATGCCACTGGATAGGTGAGGTGATTTCGGTTGAAATCGATATAAAGATCACCGGAATCGGATGCACGGTTTGCAAATGACAAGCAAAACAAGAATGGCAAGATTTTGCCATTAACAGCATGATGCCACTTAGAATGCAACAAGAAATTAAGCTAATGCACCCAAACATATCAGCAAAGCATATGGCAGTGATCTACTCAAGATGATTGACAAAAGATGAACACTGAGATACGGCTAGATCACACCATAACAGGTTCAAACAAGCATGGCAAAAGTGCAAAAGATAACAGGTTCACAGACTTTGTGAAAATACTATCATGCCAGAAATCAACATCAGGATGACATGTTTAGAGCAAGCAAACTACCTGCTACAATAACAGGACATAGCAAACTATGGCTCGGAATGAATCTACTCAAAGCATTGAACAAAAGTCCCTTACTGACCATGAGCCAAAAATGTCCATAAAATACAATAGCACCCATGTCAATTAAGCAAGTTTCGTTACAGTTTTCAGACTTAGCAGAAAACTGGACATGGCAAAATCAGATAACAAGTAGGCATGTTTACGAGCTCGATGCGCTCACTACAGAGCATTTCATGATAAACTAAGCATACACCCACCAAGAAGACATGGCATAGAAGCTATTCATGGCAAGAATAACATCATAGCATGCAAGGATCGACTACACCAAGCTTGGCAAAATCGAATAACATGTAAACAATCTGCCAGTAACATTTTATAGCAAAATTAGAGCTCGATTGACTCAAGCTAGGCTGCTCCATAATTACAAAAAAAGGCATGGATGGATAGCTCAAATCCATATTTTCAAAACACCCTTACTGATCATGCTCAAAAGAGGCATAGATCTCTCTGAAACAACATGAACACATGGCATAAAAAATAACAGCAGGGAATAACTTAGTGAAATTACTAAGTCTCTGAAATCAGCAACATTATGTACCCTAGTTTGCATGCTTGTGCTAGTCACCAAAAAGATCACAAAAATACATGGCATACACCCCTGTAAAGATGGCATTGCATATTACAAAACACATGTAGGACTCCAGTTCATAGGATGCACACATCAATCATGGCAAAAATGACAAAAGTGCATCTACTGAAACAGATCTGAAACTAACATCACATAGCCCTCTTCCAACAGAATTTTGGGCATCACGATGAGCTCAAATGAAAATGATGCAATGATATGAAATGATTTACCCATTGAGGCAAACAATTTGACATATTACACGCATGAAACGGAGCAGTATGCAGCAAGTTATGATGTGATGAACATGGCATGATATGCAACAGATTTCGGGACTTTGAGAAAATATACCCCTCCGGACAGATCTAGGGTTTGCACGTAGATCGAGGACGGCCGGAGTTACTCGCCGGAGACGGCGCCGGAGAGGACGAGGGAGGGGTCGCCGGAGTCGGGGCCGGCCGGAGCTGAGCTGGCGCGGGCGGCGCCGGCGTCGAGGCGGGCGGAGACGGTGGCCGGGAGGCGCGGGAGGCGGCGGCGGTCGTGGGCGGTCGCCGGCGCGGCGGTGAGGCGCGGCGGCGCGGGAGGCGGCGGCGCGGCGCTCCGCGGGAGCGGGCGGCGGCGGCTTCGGGCCGGGGAGGGCCCCGCACGGGCTCGGCGGGCCCGCGGATCGGCGGCGATGTGGGGCGCGGGGGTGCCACTTGGCGGCTCCCGGTTGGTCCGGCGCGGCGGGCGGACGCGTCCAGCTCCGCCCGGACGTGTCCGGCGGCGCGGAGGGGAGCGGGGCTAGGGTTTAGGGTGGAATTGATTCGGGATTTCGGGGGAGGAGGTGTTTTTATAGGTAGGAGGGGCTAGGAGGCTCCAAATTGAGCACGGTTTTCGGCCACGCGATCATGATCGAACGGCGATGGACATGGGAGTGACTTAGATGGGTTATTGGGCTGATTTGGAGGGGTTTTGGGCTGCAACACACACGAGGCCTTCACGGTTACCCGGTTAACCGTTGGAGTATCAAATGACCTCCGAATGACCCGAAACTTGACAGGCGGTCTACCGGTGCTATACCAAGGCCGCTTGACAAACCTCGGTCCATTCCGAGAAAGTTTAATACCCGCTCACGGAAAAAGGTAAAAGGGGACGCCGGGGAACATAGGAGCGCCGGATTGCAAAACGGACAACGGGGAAAATGCTCGGATTCATGAAACGAACATGTATGCGAATGCGATGCACATGATGACATGATATGAAATGCATGACAAGGACAAAATGCAAAACGAAGAAGAACCCAACCACGGAGGGAATATCATGTCACATAGCCGAAAATGGCAAGAGTTGGAGTTACAAATATGGCTAGTTACATCCGGGGTGTTACAACACTCCACCACTACGAGAGGATCTCGTCCCGAGATCTAGGACTGAAAGAACTCCGGATATTCGGAACGGAGGTGGTCCTCGCGCTCCCAGGTGGCTTCTCGGTCTGAATGGTGAGACCACTTCACTTTCAGGAATTTGATGGACTTGTTGCGAGTCTTGCGCTCAGTTTCTTCAAGAATAGCAATGGGATGCTCATGATAGGACAAATCTTCTTGAAGATCAATCTCTTCGAAGTTGATGGTGCGCTCAGGTGTCTTGAAGCACTTGCGAAGCTGTGACACGTGGAACACATCGTGCACATTTGCGAAGTTGGGGGGAAGCTCAAGTTGATAGGCGAGATCGCCTCTTTTACCGATGATCTTGAAAGGACCGACGTATCTAGGGGCAAGTTTCCCTTTGATACCGAAGCGACGAGTGCCTTTCATTGGAGAGACGCGGAGGTAGACATGGTCTCCGATCTCGAAAGCCAAATCACGGTGTTTGCTATCGTAATAGCTCTTCTGGCGCGATTGAGCGGCTTTGAGATTCTCACGAATGACTTTACACATATCTTCAGCCTCTGTGATCAAATCGTTGCCAAGAAGTTGGCGTTCGCCCGTCTTAGACCAATTGAGAGGAGTACGGCACTTTCTGCCATAGAGAATCTCGAATGGGGCTTTGCCCGAGCTCGCTTGAAAGCTGTTGTTGTAAGAGAATTCAGCATATGCAAGACAATCCTCCCACTTCATGCCGAAAGAGATAACACAAGCCCTGAGCATATCTTTAAGAATTTGGTTGACACGCTCGACTTGCCCACTAGTTTGAGGATGGAAAGCTGTGCTGAAGCGAATATTTGTGCCCATGGCCTTCTGAAAAGAATCCCAAAACTTGGTTGTGAAGATGCTTCCACGATCTGAAGATATCAATTGTGGAATGCCGTGCAAGGAGACAATTCTGGAGGTGTAGAGCTCTGCCAGCTGCGCTGCTGTGATAGACTCTTTGATAGGAAGAAAATGAGCCACTTTAGTGAGCTTGTCGATGACGACGAAGATAGCATCATTTCCACGCTTGGACTTAGGAAATCCAGTCACGAAGTCCATTTTGATATGATCAAACTTCCATTCTAGAATAGCAAGAGGTTGGAGTAGACCAGATGGTCGTTGATGTTCTGCTTTCACCCTTCTGCAGACATCACATTCATTCACGAATTGAGCAATTTATCGCTTCATTCGAGTCCACCAGTACGACTGGTTGAGGTCATGGTACATCTTCGTACTTCCAGGATGAATTGACATAAGAGAATTGTGAGCCTCTTTCATAATGACTTTCCGTAGATCACCCTTTGGAACCACAATCCGATCCTCGAAGAAAAGAGTATCTTTGTCATCAATGCGATAGCACTTATATTTGGAAATGCCCTTGTCAATACCACGTTTCACCTTCTTCACCGTGGTATCCAGCAGTTGAGCCTCACAAATTTGATCTTCCAAAGTAGGAGAGACTATGAGGTTGGCAAGAAAACCTTGAGGAACAACTTGGAGATTCAACTTGCGGAAAGCTTCACAAAGATCCGGTTGAAAGGGCTTGAGGATTAAGCTGTTGCAATAAGCCATCCTTCTCAAAGCATCTGCAATCACATTAGCCTTGCCTGGAGTATATTCAATACTCGGATTATACTCTTGAATCATTTCGACCCATCGAGTTTGCCTGAGGTTGAGGTTGGGCTGAGTGAAGATATACTTGAGACTCTTGTGATCGGTGAATATGTCCACTTTCCTTCCCAACAAGAGATGTCTCCATGTTATCAACGCATCGACAACTGCCGCCAACTCAAGATCGTGAGTGGGGTAGTTCTTTTCGTTGGGCTTCAACTGACGAGAGGTATAGGCCACAACCTTCTTCTCTTGCATTAACACAGCACCGAGACCTTGAAGAGAAGCATCACAGAAAACTTCATAAGGCTTGGATTCGTCAGGAGGAGTCAAAACTGGAGCAGTGACGAGTTTCTCTTTGATAGCGTTGAAAGCAACGTCACACTCAGGAGACCAGACATACTTCACATGCTTCTGGAGGAGGTTGGAAAGAGGCTTTGCAATCTTTGAGAAATTCTCAACAAATCTTCGGCAATAGCTTGCAAGTCCAAGAAAACTGCGAAGCTGCTTGACATTCTGAGGAGGTTCCCAATTCAAAACTGCAGACACCCTCTCGGGATTAATAGCAATGCCCTTGGCAGAGATGATATGCCCAAGGTAAAGAACTTCATCAAGCCAGAATTCAGATTTGGAGAACTTCGCATAGAATTGATACTCTCTGAGCTTGTCGAGCACCAATCGCAAATGTTTGGCATGATCCTTCTTATTCTTGGAGAAGACCAATATATCATCGAGATAGACCAAGACGAATTCATTGGTGTAGGGGTTGAAGATGAAGTTCATCATGCGAGGGAATGTTGGAGGAGCATTGACAAGGCCGAAAGACATGACAGTAAATTCATAAGAACCAAAGCTTGTTCTGAATGCTGTCTTGGGAATATCTTCTCCACGAATCCGAATTTGATGATAACCCATACGAAGGTCAAGCTTGGAGAACTCTTTGGCACCTTTAAGTTGCTCGAATAGCTCATTGATGTTGGGAAGTGGGTACTTGTTCTTGATTGTCTTCTTGTTCAATGGACGGTAATCGACGCAAAGTCGGTCCGTGCCATCCTTCTTCTGGACAAAAAGAACACCACAACCCCAAGGAGATGAACTCGGTCTGATTAGACCCAGACGCTCTTGTTCATCGAGTTGTTTCTTCAATTCCTTCAACTCTTTTGGCCCAAGCTTGTATGGACGCTTGCAAACGGGTTCCGTGCCAGGCTCAAGATCAATAACGAATTCAACTGGCCGGTGAGGAGGCATACCTGGAAGCTCTTCTGGAAAGACATCTTGGTACTCACAAACGACTGGAATCTGAGAGATAGCATCCAATTCGCCCTTCTCATTGAGAGAAAACAACCGAATGGTTTCATCACGAGCAGCATAGATGATCACATCATCAGAAGAGTGAGTCAATTGAATTTCCCTGGCAGCACAATCAAGCTGAGCCTTGTGCTTAGAAAGCCAGTCCATCCCGAGAATAAGATCAAGATCAGAGTCACCAAGAACAATTGGTTTAGCCAGAAATCTATAGTCGCCCAACTTGATGGAAACATCTGGGACATAATTATTAGCTGTCATTTGCTTACCCGGGGACACAACTGATAAAGAACTAGGCAATTCTTGAAAACCCAACTCATGCTTAGATGCAAAAGGTCTTGAGATGAAACAATGCGAAGCACCAGTATCAAATAAGACTTTAGCAGGAATATCATTAACAGGAAGGTTACCCATGATCACTTCTGAAGAATCCTCTGCCTGAGCCGCGTTCATCATGTTCACCTTTGCAGACTTAGGATTATGCTTGACCACTGCATTGCTTGAAGATCTCACAGGAGGAGGAGGCGGAAGGCGCCTTTGGTTGAAGCACTTGTTCGCATAGTGACCCTTTTGCTGACATTTGTTGCAAGTCACCTCTGAGAGCGGACGATGATACGCTGCATTTGGCCTTGGAGCTTGGTTCTGAGACTTGTTCTGATAGCCAGGGTTGGGTGGGTGGGAAGATCCACGACCACCTGAGTTCTTCTGCTGATAAGGCTGACGGAACGGAGGAGGAGGCAACTAGAACTTCTGTTGCTTAGCTGCCACCAGTGAGGAAGAAGAAGACTGAACTGCGTCTCTGACTCTCTTCTTAGATGCCTCACACTTGAGCTGAGCAGCTTCTTGTTTCAGTGCCATGTTGTAGAATTCATCATACTTTAATGGCTCAAAAAGCACGAGAGCTAGTTGCAGATCTTCTCTGAGGCCACGCCTGAACTGGTAAATCATGCTCTTCTCATCAGGGATGTCTTGCTTAGCAAAACGAGAGAGTTTCTGGAACTGAGTGTTGTATTGATACACAGACATGTTGCCTTGCTTGAGATTACGGAACTCCTCACGCTTAGTCTCAACAACACTTTCTGGAATGTGATGAGCTTTGAAGTCACGGCGGAAATCATCCCAGGTAATCACACGACCTCCTCTGGAATCTTTGTATTGTTGGAACCACTCAGCAGCTTGATCCTTGAGTTGAAAAGAGGCAAACTTGACAAAGTCCTCAGGTCTGACATTGCTACATTCTAAGTGCTTGTAGATGTCCACGAGCCAATCATCGGCGTCTGTGGCCTCGACACAGTAGCTGAAAGTCTTCGGCTGATTTGCAAGGAACTGATTGAGGGTAGCAAAATGCGGCTGATTGTTGCCTTGGCCTTGATTTCCCTG
The DNA here is from genome assembly GCA_032464435.1 of Aegilops umbellulata. Lineage (NCBI taxonomy): Eukaryota > Viridiplantae > Streptophyta > Magnoliopsida > Poales > Poaceae > Aegilops > Aegilops umbellulata. The sequence goes on along the minus strand of CP136056.1, from coordinate 211,244,744 downwards.
ATTACCTTGCCCTTGGTTGCGATCTTGCAAGAGCTGAATCAGAATCTGAGCGTTGGCATTGAGGATGGGGTTGTGTGGTGGAGCTGCAGCAAGCGACTAGCATATATGGTGGCTACATTCGCAAAAGAGAGCGAGAAGAGAAGCAAAGCACGGTCGTGAAGCTAGAAGTGATCAAGAAGTGATCCTAGAACAACCTACGTCAGACATAACTCCAACACCGTGTTCACTTCCCGGACTCCGCCGAGAAGAGACCATCACGGTTACACACGCGGTTGATGTATTTTAATTAAGGTCAACTTCGGGTTTTCTACAATCGGACAGCAACGAATTCCCATCTGCCTCATAACCGCGGGCACGGCTTTCGAAAGATAATACCCTACAGGGGTGTCCCAACTTAGCCCATTATAAGCTCTCACGGTCAACGAAGGATATTCCTTCTACCGGGAAGACCCGATCAGTCTCGGAATCCCGGACTACAAGACATTTCGACAGTAATAAATCAAATCCAGCAAAGCCGCCCGATTGTGCCGACAAATCCTGATAGGAGCTGCACATATCTCAGTCTCAGGGCACATCCGGATGAGCAGTCTGTACAACTAAAACCAGACCCCAAGTTTCCTTGAGGTGGCGCTACAAAGCGCTCTAGTTTGGGCCAGCAATCGAAGGAGAACTGGCCCGGGGGGGGGGGGGTTAAAATAAAGATGACCCTCGGGCTCGCGGAAACCCGGGGGAAAAAGGCTTAGGTGGCAAATGGTAAAACCAATGTTGGGCCTTGCTGGAGGAGTCTTATTCAAAGCGAACTGTCAAGGGGGTCCCATAAATCACCCACCCGTGTAAGGAACGCGAAATCAAGGAACATAACACCGGTATGACGGAAACTAGGGTGGCAAGAGTGGAACAAAACACCAGGCATAAGGTCGAGCCTTCCACCCTTTACCAAGTATATAGATGCATTAATTAAAATAAGAGATATTGTGATAACCCAAAGTAATCATGTTCCAACATGGAACAAACTTCATCTTCACCTGCAACTAGCAACGCTATAAGAGGGGCTGAGCAAAGCGGTAACATAGCCAATCAACGGTTTGCTAGGAAAGGATGGTTAGAGGTTTGACATGGCAATATGGGTGGCATGATATAGCAAGTGGTAGGTATCGCAGCATAGGCATAGCAAAAGAGCGAGCATCTAGCAAGCAAAGATAGAAGTGATTTCGAGGGTATGGTCATCTTGCCTGCAAGGTTCTCAGAGTTGTCGAAAGCTTGATCCTCGTAAGCGTTCTCAACATGTTCCTCGGTCACGTACTCGTCTCTCGGCTCTACCCAAAACAAGAACACAAGCAAAGGAACAACTATCAACCACGATGCAATGCACAAACAAAATGATGCAAAATATGGCATGATATGCGAGATGTGATATGCAATGCATATGCGTGCTCCGGAAGGACAAGGATGAACAAGGCGTAATCTTGGAAAACCAAGTATGCCACTGGATAGGTGAGGTGATTTCGGTTGAAATCGATATAAAGATCACCGGAATCGGATGCACGGTTTGCAAATGACAAGCAACACAAGAATGGCAAGATTTTGCCATTAACAGCATGATGCCACTTAGCATGCAACAAGAAATTAAGCTACTGCACCCAAACATATCAGAAAAGCATATGGCAGTGATCTACTCAAGATGCTTGACAAAAGGTGAACACTGAGATACGGCTAAATCAAACCATAACAGGTTCAAACAAGCATGGCAAAAGTGCAAAAGATAACAGGTTCACAGACTGTGTGAAAATACTATCATGCCAGAAATCAACATCAGGATGACATGTTTAGAGCAAGCAAACGACCTGCTACAGGAACAGGACATAGCAAAATATGGCACCGCATGAATCTACTCAAAGCATTGAACAAAAGTCCCTTACTGACCATGAAGACATGGCATAGAAGCTATTCATGGCAAGAATAACATCATAGCATGCAAGGATCAACTACACCAAGCTTGGCAAAATCGAATAACATGTAAACAATCTGCCAGTAACATTTTATAGCAAAAGTAGAGCTCGATTGACTCAATCTAGGGTGCTCCATAATTACAAACAAAGGCTTGTATGGATAGAGAAAATCCATATGTTCAAAACACCGTTACTGATCATGCTCAAAAGAGGCATAGATCTCTCTGAAACAACATGAACACATGGCATAAAAAATAACAGCAGGGAATAACTTAGTGAAATTACTAAGTCTCTGAAATCAGCAACATTATGTACCCTAGTTTGCATGCTTGTGCTAGTCACCACAAAGATCACAAAAATACATGGCATACACCCTTGTAAATATGGAATGGCATATTACAAAACACATGTAGGACTCTAGTTCATAGGATGCACACATCAATCATGGCAAAAATGACAAAAGTGCATCTACTGAAACAGATCTGAAACTAACATCACATAGCCCTCTTCCAACAGCATTTTGGTCATCAAGATGAGCTCAAATGAAAATGATGCAATGACATGAAATGATTTACTCATCGAGGCGCACAATTTGACATATTACACGCATGAAACGGGGCAGTATGCAGCAAGTTATGATGCGATGAACATGGCATGAAATGTAACAGATTTCGGGACTTAGAGAAAATATACCCCTCCGGACAGATCTAGGGTTTGCACGTAGATCGAGGATGGCCGGAGTTACTCGCCGGAGACGGCGCCGGAGAGGACGAGGGAGGGGTCACCGGAGTCGGGGCCGGCCGGAGCGGAGCAGGCGCGGGCGGCGCCGGCGTCGAGGCGGGCGGAGGCGGTGGCCGGGAGGCGCGGGAGGCGGCGGCGGTCGCGGGCGGTCGCCGGCGCGGCGGCGCGGGAGGCGGCGGCGCGGCGCTCCGAGGGAGCGGGCGGCGGCGGCTTCGGGCCGGGGAGGGCCCCGCACGGGCTCGGCGGGCCCGCGGATCGGCGGCGTTGTGGGGCGCGGGGGCGCCACGTGGCGGCTCCTGGTTGGTCCGGCGCGGCGGGCGGACGCGTCCGGCTCCGCCCGGACATGTCCGGCGGCGCGGAGGGGAGCGGGGCTAGGGTTTAGGGTGGAATTGATCCAGGATTTCGGGGGAGGAGGTGTTTTTATAGGTAGGAGGGGCTAGGAGGCTCCAAATTGAGCACGGTTTTCGGCCACGCAATCGTGATCGAACGACGATGGACATGGGAGTGACTTAGATGGGTTATTGGGCTGATTTGGAGGGGATTTGGGCTGCAACACACACGAGGCCTTCACGGTTACCCGGTTAACCATTGGAGTATCAAACGACCTCCGAATGACCCGAAACTTGACAGGTGGTCTACCGGTGCTATACCAAGGCCGCTTGACAAACCTCGGTCCATTCCGAGAAAGTTTAATACCCGCTCACGGAAAAAGGTAAAAGGGGACGCCGGGGAACATAGGAGCGCCGGATTGCAAAACGTACAACGGGGAAAATGCTCGAATTCATGAAACGAACACGTATGCGAATGCGATGCACATGATGACATGATATGAAATGCATGACAAGGACAAAATGCAAAACGAAGAAGAACCCAACCACGGAGGGAATATCATGTCACACAGCCGAAAATGGCAAGAGTTGGAGTTACAAATATGGCAAGTTACATCCGGGGTGTTACAATCGGCAGGCGTGAGGTTGCTCGGTGAGGTCCTCGCGTGTCCCTCCCCTCTCGCCCTTGCTCCCCTTTCTGCTCTACGTCCTCGGGCCCCGGCCCTCGAGCTGGTCTCAGCCGTCGCTGGTATGCCAGGTCGCGATGCCGTGGACAAGGCCAGAGGGTGAGGGCTGGAGAGCCAGTAGGAGCCCTGAGTCGCGATGCTCAGGCACCCCCCTTTAACGTGCAAGCGGTTCGCGTGGTTGAGAGTGAAGGAGGCTCCGCAAGGGCCTCGCCTGATGCAGATCCTTTAGGGGATCCTGCAGATCATCATAGAAATAGCAAGGGGTTGCCATGGCAATTGACAGTCAGCCGTTGGTTGCTTCCGAGGGGTGGTGAGGCACTGAAGGCTTGACGAGGTGGCGCAGTGCGGGGCTGGCACGGCCAGAGCTCAGCCACTCAGGTTTGTCGGCGTTGCAGGGACGGACCCATGCGCAAGCGTCGTGCCATTTTGGGAGCAGCTCCGTCAGTTGTCGTCAGTTGAATGGGCAACTAGATCAAACACATTAGCCGCGAAGGAGTGGATTCATTCAAATAGATGCTGGGAAGGCAGGCGTCACTGGGTCAGGCCCGAGTGACCTGGGGATGATGCAGCCCCAGGGGCACCCCCAATAGAGTAAGCTAACAACATGAAAATAAAAGGGATACTTGCCGCAGGGACGGACCCACGCGGCCTGGGAATAATGCAGCCCTGGGGGGCGCTCACAGCTTGAAATGAAACTTAAAATATGTCACATGATGATGTTGAGGACGAACGAGTGTTGGTGCAGCAGACTCGGTGGGCTGCGGAAGCCGATCCTCATGAGCCCCCATGCCTGGGGGCCTCGGGAGGCTCCGGAGGCGCTGGTGGCTCCTCACGGACCATCTCCATCTCCGCCAAGGCTGCGGAATGCCTGGCCTCTTGAGCTTCCATGATGCCCCTCATGAGGCGCTGGTACGTGGAAACCACGCTCGGCAAGCCGTAAGGCATGCAAACGTAGCTGTGGGGCGGACCTTCGTAGCGCCCCACTCGTGAGGGCTAGAGGCGCTCCAGAGTGGCGACTCGATTGAGCCCTGGTACGTCGACGCAGACGCGCAGCCCACCATCCTCGCCTGGATGGGGAGCCACAACTGGTAGGCGGCGGCTGCCTCTCATGACTCTTGACTCCTGTAGCTCTTGAATGGCCTTGCTGACGAACTCCTGAGGGTCTGGCCCTCCTTGCCTTACTCCTTCCTGAGGGAAACATGCTTCGAAACACGCCTCCACGTGGTGCCCAAGCGCCTCCCTCATGACCTTAGCCAGGTCGGTGGCCCTCCAGGGGAGAGCCCCCGAGCCCTGCCTGAGGAGGGCGCCGGGCATGCTTTCCTATGCGATGGAAGGAGGTTCCCCTTGGGAAGGCACGGGCCCTGAGGGGCCTGCCTCCTGAGGGACCGGCCCTGATAGAGGCAAAGGTGTCCCGATGTTTCGATGAGATGGTGGCAATCGTTTCTGTGGGAGTCGACCTTGACGATCCGACTACGAACGTGCGAGACGTCGCGCCTTAGCAATCGCTAAACCAACTTCCGAGGGTTATTGACCACGCCGGAGCACGATCAACCTGACCACGAGGGCCTGTTTCCTGCGAGCAAACGAAGAACAAGCAAGAAACTAAGATTGCAATCTGGATATTGCGAATATAAGAGGAAAGCTTTATTAATGAAAGGTGGGGTTCTGTGACGCCTTGGTCTGGTCGTTGAACACAAACGAAGTACGCGAAGTTGCAGCTATGGCGAACTTTTGATCTAAACAAAACCCAAAGTCTAAACGACGCCCTAAGGGCTGTATATATGGAGGAAGAGGGGGGAATTTCGTGGCCCTTGAGGAAGGGGTCCGAAACCAACCCTAAATCTTGTTTCCCCACACATACGGACTCTAAAAACAACCTATACTTAAGTATTTCGAAATTACATGGGCCTGGCCCAATAATAAGGCGACGCAGCACCTAGAATAGCCTCTGGACAAAATTTATGAAGTGGCATCTTGTATATTTCGTCCAAGGCTTCATTCACTCCTTATGGTGGCTTCAGAGTCCTGAAATCATCACTTGTAACTCCGTTCTTGTTCCCCTTGCGCATGCCATCAACTCCATGCTTGTTCTTGCTCCAATGTTCATCCTTCTCCAAGCTAGGCCCTTCATTTGTAAGCAAAACAAATGTATCCAATTTAGGCAGCATCATATTCTCATGAACATTAGAATCATTACCAAGAAACGAAAGTACCTAGTAATTTAATTGGCGTGCGCGAGCTCTAGTAATTGGTCCATCATATGTAACAGTAGGGGCTGTGGGTGTAACAATGGTATTGATGTCCTCATCATCCTCCCCTTCTTGAAATGAAGTCGTCCTTGACGGAAGCTCGTCTTCCTCACCCAAATAAGGCTTCAAATCTGCAATGTTAAAACTAGGACTAACCCCAAAATCTGCAGGCAACTCAAGTTTATATGCATTATCATTTATTTTTTCTAACACCTTAAAAGGACCATCAGCACGTGGCACTAGCTTTGACTTGCGCAAATTAGGAAACCTATCCTTACGCAAATGTAACCAAACAAGATCTCCAGGTGCGAAGACAACACGTTTTCTATCCTTATCTCCAACAAGTTTATATTTAGCATTCATGCGCTCAATATTTTCCTTAGTTAACTCATGCATCTTTAAGATCAAATCAGCACGTTGTTTAGCATCAAAATTAACCTTCTCTGAAGATGGAAGAGGCAACAAATCAATAGGTGCACGAGGTAGGAAACCATACACAATTTCAAAAGGGCACATCTTAGTAGTACAATGCAATGAACGATTATAAGCAAATTCAATATGAGGCAAGCATTCTTCCCACATTTTCTTATTATTCTTCAAAACAGCCCTAAGCATAGTAGACAATGTTCTATTGACTACTTCAGTTTGTCCATCAGTTTGGGGGTGACAAGTAGTACTAAGAAGCAGTTTAGTCCCCAACTTAGCCCATAAACATCTCCAAAAGTGGCTAAGAAATTTAGTATCACGATCTGAAACAATAGTATTTGGCACACCATGCAAGCGAATAATTTCACGAAAGAACAAATCAGCAACATTAACAGCATCATCGCTTTTATGACATGGTATAAAGTGTGCAATTTATTAGAATCTATCCACGACAACAAATATGCTATCCCTCCCCTTCTTTGTTCGAGGTAAACCTAAAACAAAGTCCATAGATATATCCTCCCAAGGAACACTAGGCACAGGAAAAGGCATATATAAACCATGAGGATTGAGTCGTGACTTAGCTTTTTGACATGTAGTGCAGCGAGCAACAAAATGCTCAATATCCCGTCTCATCTTTGGCCAAAAGAAATGTGTAGCAAGTACGTCCTCCGTCTTCTTCACGCCAAAGTGTCCCATTAATCCTCCTCCATGCGCCTCCTGCAACAACAAAAGACGAAAAGAGCTAGCAGGAATGCATAGCTTGTTAGCGCGGAACACAAAACCATCATTAACAATGAACTTGTTCCATGTTCTTCCTTCTTTACAATTCTGCATTACTTCTTTAAAATCAGCATCATGCACATATTGATCTTTGATGGTCTCCAAACCAAATTTTTTGAAGTTAAGTTGTGAAAGCATAGTATAGCGACGAGACAAAGCATCAGCAATAACATTTTATTTACCCTTCTTGTGTTTGATGACATAAGGGAAAGTCTCAATGAATTCAACCCATTTAGCATGTCTATGATTCAGTTTAGCTTGACTTTTAATATGTTTCAAAGATTCATGATCAGAATGTATAACAAATTCTTTGGGCCATAAATAATGTTGCCATGTCTCTAAAGTCCGAACAAGAGCATATAATTCCTTATCATAAGTAGAATAGTTCAGACTAGGCCCACTCAATTTTTCAGAAAAGTATGCAACAGGTTTGCCATCTTGTAATAACACACCTCCTAATCCAATTCCACTAGCATCACATTCAAGCTCAAAAGTCTTATTAAAATCAGGAAGTTGGAGTAAAGGAGCATGTGTCAACTTATCTTTCAATACCGTGAAGGCTTCTTCCTGTGCGGTACCCCAAACAAAAGGCACATCCTTCTTTGTAAGCTCATTGAGAGGTGCAGCAATGGTGCTAAAGTCTCTCACAAAACGCCTATAGAAACCAGCGAGTCCAAGAAAACTCCTCACTTGTGTGACCGTTTTGGGCTGCGGCCAACTCTCAATAGCTTCAATGTTGGATTTATCAACTTCAGTTCCCTGTGGAGTAACAACATAGCCAAGAAAAGATACTCGGTCGGTGCAAAAGGTGCACTTCCCAAGGTTACCAAACAAACGTGCATCACGTAGAGCATTAAAAACAGCACGTAAATGTTCCAAATGTTCTTCCAAAGATTTGCTATAAATCAGTATATCATCAAAATAGACTACCACAAATCGTCCAATGAAAGCACGTAAAACTTCATTCATTAGTCTCATGAAAGTACTAGGTGCATTAGTTAACCCAAAAGGCATGACTAACCACTCATATAAACCAAACTTAGTTTTAAAAGTTGTTTTCCATTCATCTCCCAATTCCATACGAATTTGATGGTATCCACTACGCAAATCAACTTTGGAGAATATTGTAGAGCCACTCAATTCATCAAGCATATCATCTAGCCTAGGAATAGGATGACGATAACGAATAGTAATATTATTAATGCCTCTACAATCAACACACATACGCGAGGTACCATCCTTTTTCGGCACTAGAATAATAGGAACAGCACAAGGACTAAGGGATTCGCATATATAACCTTTGTCGAGTAGCTCTTGTACTTGACGCATAATCTCCTTCGTCTCCTCTCGATTGGTACGGTATGGTGCACGGTTGGGTAATGATGCACCGGGAATTAAGTCAATTTGATGCTCAATCCCTCAAATAGGTGGTAATCCTGGTGGCACGTCTTGTGGAAAGACATCAGCGAACTCCTACAAAATGTTAGTAACAGCAGGAGGCAAAGAGGAAGGCACGTCCTCGAATGAAAATAATGCCTCTTTGCACACAAAAGCATAGCAAATAGATTTGCTAACATCTAGATCATCAATATCAGATTTGGTGGCAAATAAACATGCACTTTTCATTTTAATTTCAGAAGCAACACTAGATGGTTTATTATTAGGCTTCATTTGTTGCTCAAATTCTTTTGCCACAATCTGATTTTCACTCTTATTTTGCTCCTGTTTTGCTTTATTAGCTCGATTAATATCATCTTTCAAAATGGAATCAGGAGTCATAGGAAGCAAAGTAATATTTTTGTCCTTATGAACAAGAGTATACTGATTGTTTCTACCATGGTGTACAGAATTTTTATCAAATTGCCATGGTCTACCAAGTAATAAGGAACATGCTTGCATAGGTACCACATCACAATCAACATAATCAGCATATGTAGAGATACTAAAATGCACACGAACAGTACGTGTTACCTTAACCTTGCCGCTGTTGTTGAACCATTGGATGTAGTAAGGATGTGGATGTGGTCTTGTGGTGAGAGATAGCTTCTCCACCATGTCCATGCTAGCCAAGTTGTTGCAGCTCCCTCCATCTATGATGACGCGAACAGAACGTTCCTTCACAACTCCCTTTGTATGGAACAAATTATGCCTCCGATTTTGCTCAGCTTGCGTGACCTGCACACTCAAAACACGTTGAGCAACTAAACATTCATACCTGTCAGCATCTTCAGCAGCCATGTATTGCGTCTCATGATCAGAATCATCTCCACCGTGTTCTTCATGTGTAAGAAGAGCCAAAGTCTCCTCATCATAGTCACTAGCGGACTCATACCCACCATCCTTAGTAGCAATCATCACACGCTGAGATGTGCATTCTCGCGCAAAATGTCCTCTTCCCTTACAATGACGACAAATAATATCACTTGTGTGCCCTGTAGACGCCATGGAAGAAGCAGAGCTCTGTGCAGGCCCGGCAGGTGTGCTCTTGGCAGATAGTGGTGGTTGTGCCTGCTTTCTTGTATCACGGTTGGAGGTGGCAGCTGACGGAGGTGCCGGTGTAGCAGAACATGTGGAAGTAGATGATGCACGTGGTGTCCACGATGAAGGTCGATCTGCAGAAAAGTTAGTTCGCGCCAATGCCTGTCGATCCTGCACTTCACGTTCAGCTTTACAAGCAAGATGGAATAAACGAGTGATCTTATTATAATCCTTATAGTCTAGAATGGTCTGAATCTCTCTATTTAATCCACCCAGAAAACGTGCAAGCATCGCTTCATTCTCCTCAACGATACCACATCTAATCAAGCCAGTTTGTAATTCCTGATAATATTCTTCTACCGAATTTTTTCCTTGTCTTAAGCGCTGCAATGTTTGAAGTAATTCAAGTTGATAATATGGTGGAACCCAACGAGTACGCATAGCAGTTTTCAAAGCAGCCCAAGTAGCTGGAACAGGATATAATCTACAATTTTCAGACCACCAAACACATGCAAAGCTAGTGAAAGTACAAACAACAGCAGGAACACGTCTCTCCTCAGGATATTGTAAACATGTAAATCGTTGTTCAGTTTCTAACTCCCAAGTAAGATATATATCAGGAACATATCTACCCTCAAATGGTGGAATATTCAATTTCAGTTTAGGGAGATGGTCATGATCTCGTACCTGAGGGGGAGCCCTAACATTGCCATTATTTGCATGTGGACGACCTGGTGGTTGTGGTGCTGGTGGTTGCACGTAGTTCTGATGTTGATCAACCTCATCCTCGTAATCTCCCACATAATCATCCTCCTCCACATCAGCAGCAGGAGCCACAGAAGTATCAACAGCAGCACCAGCAGCTTGGCCAGGCTGAAGAGGGACACGGGTCGCTCGGCGGAGGGCTGTGTCGCGATGTGGAGGTAGTCGTTGTTGCTGTTGTAGAGGTGCGTTAGGTGCAGCCGGTGGTGGTGGTGGTAGACGCGCGAGCAATTCATTAAACTTGTTATCGAGCTTTGTGTCGAACGCCTTCTCAATGCCATCTATCTTCTCCATGGCCTCTTCAAATCTATTTAGCACATCTTCCACCTGTCCACTCATCATTTGCTGAAACTTATCATGTAACGCTTTGTTTGTCATGTTCTCCCAGTCAGTCTCGTCGGCTTGTGATCCTGCCATGGTTAGCAGCAATAGAAACACTCAAGAATATGATTCTACAGACTACTAGGGAGTGGTGGTGGTGGTGTGGTGGACAGTCACAAATCCGTCAAGCAAATCTCAAATTCTTACCAGTTCTTACCCAGCAGCAGGCGGTGATCGGCAACCGTTGTAGTCAAAACTCTCAAAGCTTGGATAGAGCGATTGCCAAGGAGAGTCAAACGCACGACGTAGATGTATGTGGAGCTGGAAAGGCTTATAGTATGGTAGCAAAAAGGTCAGCAATAATCAATTCGGAGATGCAAAGTTGAATAAACGCTCAACGACGGTACTGTGCTGGTCCTAGGCTAGACCGTGCTAGAGACGCGAGCCTAGAACACTAACAAAATCATGGCGCTGCACGAAAACAAGGGAAAAGCACACTCTGGAATTTTTTTTTTGCTCTTTTTTTTTGCGCTCTTTTTTTTGCGCTCCTCTTTTTTTTGCGAAAAATCACTATAATGGCGAGTGTCTCAAAACTCTTCCCAGGTCAAACTGACAGAATAGACACGAATTTTTTGCGAATTTTTTTTTCGACTGCCCGGACCCAAAAACTGGAAACGGCTCAAAAAAAACTTTCAATAACGGCGACTGTCTCAAAAGTCTAAGAAACACCTAAAATAGGATAGCCAGAATTTTTTTTGTCAAGTGCGTTTTTGGAAAATTTTGGGCCTAAACGGAGGGTGGTTTCCGGACTCTTCTACGGACGGCAAAAGATTGATGGAATCCCAAACCTACTCAAACAAGGAAACACGAATCTGGCAACAGATGGATCTCGGAAACAAACCTAATATGAGATGGACTCAAAGTGATGGTGGTATATGGATACGGATCGGTGGTGGTATATGGACTCGGAGCGGTGGCGGATAAGCGGTGGTGGAAGATGGCAGGGACAATGATGATGGTGCGGCGGCGGCGTGACTAATATGACCAGAACTCGAAACTCTAAAAGACTAGACGCTAAGACCAGCAACTTGACACGACGATGCAACCGCAAATTCAACAAAGCAAATACAGAAAAGATTATGCAAAGGCTCAAATTGGTTCGGATAGGATGAACCAACCCTAATTTTTTTTGGCTTTTTCGTGGACTATAGGTATGAAGAACAGACTCGATCTAAACTACGAAAAACTGTAAAATCCAACCGAGCAACCTGAAAATCTGATACCACTTGATAGAGGCAAAGGTGTCCCGATGTTTCGATGAGATGGTGGCAATCGTTTCTGTGGGAGTCGACCTTGACGATCCGACTACGAACGTGCGAGACGTCGCGCCTTAGCAATCGCTAAACCAACTTCCGAGGGTTATTGACCATGCCGGAGCACGATCAACCTAACCACGAGGGCCTGTTTCCTGCGAGCAAACGAAGAACAAGCAAGAAACTAAGATTGCAATCTGGATATTGCGAATATAAGAGGAAAGCTTTATTAATGAAAGGTGGGGTTCTGTGACGCCTTGGTCTGGTCGTTGAACACAAACGAAGTACGCGAAGTTGCAGCTATGGCGAACTTTTGATCTAAACAAAACCCAAAGTCTAAACGACGCCCTAAGGGCTGTATATATGGAGGAAGAGGGGGGAATTTCGTGGCCCTTGAGGAAGGGGTCCGAAACCAACCCTAAATCTTGTTTCCCCACACATACGGACTCTAAAAACAACCTATACTTAAGTATTTTGAAATTACATGGGCCTGGCCCAATAATAAGGCGACGCAGCACCTAGAATAGCCTCTGGACAAAATTTATGAAGTGGCATCTTGTATATTTCGTCCAAGGCTTCATTCACTCCTTATGGTGGCTTCAGAGTCCTGAAATCATCACTTGTAACTCCGTTCTTGTTCCCCTTGCGCATGCCATCAACTCCATGCTTGTTCTTGCTCCAATGTTCATCCTTCTCCAAGCTAGGCCCTTCATTTGTAAGCAAAACAAATGTATCCAATTTAGGCAGCATCATATTCTCATGAACATTAGAATCATTACCAAGAAACGAAAGTGCCTAGTAATTTAATTGGCGTGCGCGAGCTCTAGTAATCGGTCCATCATATGTAACAGTAGGGGCTGTGGGTGTAACAATGGTATTGATGTCCTCATCAGGCCCTGACGATGTCTTCTTCTTCTTGGGGGTGGTCTCGGGAAGCCTCCTGCTTCCACGATCCGAGTCTTCCAGTGACGCGGCCTAAAAGGCTCGTTCCAGGGAACAGACCGCGTCCTTCTCCTCACAGGGTACCGTGATGACTCCGCCACTCCCTGGCATCTTGAGGACGTTGTAGCCGTGGTGACTCACAGCCATGAACTTGGCCAGCGCTGGGTACCCGAGGATGGCATTGTACGGCAGGCGAATGTGGGCGACGTCAAAGTCGATGAGCTCGGTGCGGTAGTTGTTGCGTGCCCCGAAGGTGACAGGGAGGCGGACCTGCCCGATCAGGACCGTGGAGCCGCCGGTGACTCCGGAGAAAGGCTTGGTTGGCTGAAGCTGGTTGTACTTTTGCAGGGTCTCTCCCGGCTGCTGCTTGATGCGGCGGATGTCGCTCACGGCGGGTGGCCGGTCGCGGGTACCTTGGAAGTTGGCGATGAAGCGGGTGCGCATTTGGTCCCAGGAGGAGATTGTGCCTGGAGCCAGGTTCAGGAGCCAGGTGCAGGCTCCGTCCCTGAGCGCCATGGGAAACCAGTTCGCCATGACCTTCTCATCTCCGTTGGCAGCCTCGATGCCCAGCTCATAGAGCTAGAGGAACTCCGCAGGGTCGGCCGTGCCGTCATAGCGAGGAGGCAGGTCTGGCTTGAACTTGCCGGGCCACGCGACGCTGCGTAGCTCGGTGGTGTAGGCACGGCAGCCTGCTGTGGCCACGGGAGGCCTTGGGTGGCGAAGAGCTTGGTCTTGCAGGTCCCCATGCACTGCAGCTAGGAGCAGCGCGAGGTCTTGACGTGCGGGAGCAGGAGCGTGGTCGCGACGTGCTAGAGTAGGGAGCGCCCGGGCAGCTTCCTGCGGGCGAGGGACTTCTTGGCAGCTCTGCTCTTGCCGCACTGGTGCCTAGCGGAGCGGGTTCCAGCCAGGGGCCACACGCCTTGCGGCCGAGGCGTCTTCTTGGTGAGGAGGCGGCTGGGGCGCCCCCGGAGCTTCGTAGCCCGCGCGGGGCGGGGTGCGGTGTAGGGGGAAGGACGGTGCAAGAGAGTCCCCTGCGGCGCGGACGAGCTCGGCGACGCGGTTGAGCCACTCTTCATAGACGTCATCGACGGGACGGTAGCGCAGGAGCTCGTTTGCCGCGATGAGCGCAGCTCGAGCCTCCAAGGGCGCACGGAGCACGCGGGATGAAGAGCCAGCTGGGGTGAGCGAGGGAGTAGCGGTGCGGCCGTCTCGCCGCACAGAAGGATGCTGAGATGACGCTTGCTGCTCATTCCCCGCCGGGCCAGTGGCGGCGTTGATGGCAGGCGACGGGGAACGGCGAGGACGCCCGCCGACAGGGGCCGTCTGGGCGACGCGGGAAGCGAGAGCGGCTCGGCGCTCGGCGCGGGCCCGACGAGCGTCACACATGGACGCGATGGTCGGAGAAGAACGGGGCGGTGGAAGACGAATTCCGGCGCACCCCTACCTGGCGCGCCAAATGTCGGATTTTGGGTTCCGACAGACCCTTGAGGTTCGAAGTCTGGGGTGCGCGCGGAGATTATGCTCCCTACCAACCTGTATCCCTCCGCCTCGCAGGAATCTAAACTACCAGAAGAACAACACAAGAGACACAGAGTTTATACTGGTTCGGGCCACCGATGTGGTGTAATACCCTACTCTAGTGTGGTGGTGTGGTGGATTGCTTCTTGGGCTGATGATGAACAATACAAGGAAGAACAGCCTCGCGAGGGTCTACTCTTGGCCGGGGCGATGAACTGGTGGGAGGAGCTCAGTCGCCTTTCTCCCTCTCTCTGTGTGATGCTTAACTACTAGGTTTTCGATCCCCCTACCCAGTGGGTGGCTAGTCCTATTTATAGGCAAAGGCCCTGGGCCTCTTCCCAAATATTGAGCGGGAAGGGCACCAATAATCAGCCATTTTGAAGGGGAACATACGGTACACTTATCCTGACTAAAGTTGGTCCTCGCCTGCCAAAGGCTCTGGTGGTGACGCTGGCTTGGGCTCCACAGTGACTTCCTCCTTGCCGCAGAGCTAGTCTTGGTCTCGTTGCACCGAAATGGGTGCCTTTGCTTGATCCTCCCGCCTGCGCTTGCTCCCTTTGCACCAAAGAGGAAAGGGAGGACACTGCGCGGGGTGGTGCCCGCCTGGCGCCCTTGGTCATCATGGCTTGCGTCATGGGCACCTCGTGAGGTACCCCGCCTTGATCTCTCCGCCTCCTCGTGAGCCAGCCTGATGAGGCCGCGCCTAAGGAAGCTCCGTGTCATCCGCCCCGCGAGGCTTGGTCCCTCGCGAGGGTCTTGGGTCTGTGTTGATGAAGATGGGCTGTGCTGGGCCCTCTTTGAGCCACGCCGCAGGCCGCAGGCAGGCAAGTCTGGGGACCCCCGTTCCCAGAACGCCGACAGTGTGTAATCTGAAGCTTAGTTGGTTGTTGCTTACTCACACTCTTGGAACTTGAAAACCAATTGTAATTCAGAAAGGAAAACAGTTTACTGAAACCGCTGCTAATCCACTTCAGTGTTAGGACTGTTGTATTTGCATTGTGGTTGTTGGACTAATATGCCTGTGTAGTCTGAAGCTTTAGTTTGTTGTTACATATTCACACTCTTCAGACTTGTAAAACCAAATCAGTTGAGCTTCACATAGATAAAAGATATTGATATCTACACGATTTAGCCAATTGTAGTTCAAAAAGAAAATTCAGGTTGTATCCCACAAAACACTACAAGGAAATTAATTAGTTTCTGCATGCACATTACATTGCTTTCAGGTTACTCTTACATGATTAAGGCATGAGCTGTGTTGTACTGATACCAACAAAAATGCATTTTCTGAATTTTTGCTATCAAAAACTGTATGTGCAATCTCCAGAACAAAATTATGCTTATGCTTTTCTCTGAAATTGTACTGAGTAAAACTGGATTTTTGTTGTCAAAAACTGCATACACAAATTGCAATTTTCTGAATTTGTACCGACTGAAATGTTGATGTCAAAAACTGTATATAACTTCTCTAGAAGAAGTCGATGCCTATGCTTTTCTCTCAATTTATAGTGAGCAAATTTTTTGATGGTTTTTGTTTTCTGTGTTACTGACAAAAATGCATTTTCTGAATTTTTGCTATCAAAAACTGTATGTGCAATCTCCAGAACAATTATGCTTACGCTTTTCTCTGAAATTGTACTGAGTAAAACTGAATTTTTGCTATGAAAAACTGCATATAACATCTCCAGAACAAACTGATGCCTAATAGTGACGAAAACTGATTTGTTGTTGCCAAAACTTCATACACAAAAGATTGGGGGACTGGGATTCAAAGCGATGATCTTATGGATTTGCAGTTCATGCCATATATGCTTAGGGACTTATTGCCAAGATTATGAAATACAAGTTGCTATTCTTGTAGTGGAATAAATAATTATATTGCCCATTTGCATATCAGTAGAACTAAATCCATGTTTTAATGCTTAGTTGCATTTAAGGAGGAAATCATTATCTGCCATCTTCTTGGAGAGTGGATCAGTTATTCTGAACATCAATATGAGTAGTCATTACCTTACAGTTAGTTAGCGCGGCTGGATTTTCTTCTTCTTAAAAGCTTCAACTTCAAAGTATAGTTTTACAAGCTTCTGCAACTTTTTCTTAAGAGCTCCAGCTATACATTTTATCACTTGTTCTTTTCTCAGAATATGGAACCTATTTGTGTAATCTAACCTATCTCTCCTTGATATTGATGTTGTAGCTAGAACTGCCATGAATGCTCAGTATATATAAATTTAGATGTTTCTATGGTCGCTGGGTGCTCCTAGTATACCGTTTGAGCGGTTCATAGTGCTGCAATAGCTCTAGACAGATCATGGCATGTTACTACCATAGAGGTACCCAAATATGTAGGTGTAGTTTGTGTTTTTATTTGTTCCTGATTTGAGGTTGTGGCTTTGGCATTGTTCTGCTCCTTACATCTATCACTATCGTATATGTCAAACTTGAGATCAAGCAAATAACTATTCTGGATACTCCTGTTTACTTAGTTTAGGATACTCTAGGTGGCAAATGCTAGTAACTTGTGCTTTCATATCCTAGTTATCAGATATTTTGAAATTAAGTTCCTTCTTTTTGCCTGCATTGTTGTAAGCTCCTATGAAGATCCAAATGTATCATCATAAAGTAGGTGTTGTGTTGTGTGATTCTTCATGCTGAGAACATCAGCTTTTTAAACTTGCTGGACTATATGTTAATTGGTACTACTTGTGATGCTGCTGCTGTACTACTTGGGAATTTTGTCAACTTGTGATGCTGCTGCTGTACCCCGAGAGGCCCTTGAGTTTGCCGGAATGTCGATTAACTTCCGTTCTGGCAAATTCGGGTACTCCATATGTCCTATTTTCAGCAAAGGTCATGCTGAAATTTTCTGTGAATTTTAGCATGACTTTGCTAAAAATAGGACATATGGGGTACTCGCGACTAATGCATGGGCCGGGGTATCTTAGTACTTAATTAAGTAGGATCAACTCCCCCTTTTTTCTTGCTGCATTAAACACATATGCTGAATTCATGTGTGGACAGACGAAAAAGCAACTGCCATATGTGGCAATAGAGCCAAGTGATTAGGCCCAACTTAGAATTCTCCTTCCCTTTTCTTGAAGATACCCATATATATCAGTCAACCTAGGATGCCTCGGCATCGATAAACCCTAAATGATGAAAACTTAACTTAGCATTTAGGGTGCCTCAGCGTCGACAAACCCTAAATGATAAAACCTTGGCTTTTAGGGTGCCTCGGTGTCGATAAGAACCTAAATGATGAAAGCTTAGGCTTGTAGGGTGACTCGGCATTGACAAACCCTAAATGATAAAAGCTTAGCTTTTAGGATGCCTCGGTGTTGACAAACCCTAAATGATGAGACCATGATAATTCCTCACAAACCTTAAATGATGAGATCTTGTTCCTTAACAATAACCAACTTTTTGACCAAACTTTTTTCCTATTTAGAGTGAAACATGGCCCACAACAATGAGGCCGGCGGTTCGGGCAAGCAATTCTAGGAGTTGTCCCAATAGATGGAGGAAGAACCTCACCGCTATGAGAAGGACCGGCGCCCGAACGTGCTCGGACCATCAAGGAGGAATTTACTAAAGTGTCCTCCAAGGGGAATCCAACGGCACCCAAAGAATTAGTCAAGGGGTACGCGGTTCACCTCGGGTGCATTCTCCGGAGCACCGTCTAGATCAACACCGAGAACCTAAGGCATCCTGATCGAGGGAATTTGCGCAGTCTCCTCTTCCGGAAGCTGCACGAACGATACAAGTTCCCCGGTGATGTCACAAACACACGCCTCTCAGGGAATAAAGTGAACAGTGCCGCCCTCACGAAGATGAGCATGCCCTGTCTACTTGGAGAAGCGCGGTGAAGAGAATGATTGACGAAGGTTATTGTTATGAGAAGATCAAGGCGAAAAATCCTTCGATCAGCGAAGATGACTACAAGGAGTTCAAGATCAAGTGCGAGAGCAGCGCAACCGTGGAATCAAGTCAGTGGGGGAAAGATATGCGGGACTTGAACTTAGGGGTCCACCAACTCGGTCCCGGCGGTTACAGAGTGGCAGAACCTATATCGGACAAGGAGGACGCGGAGTGTGCCGAGCAAGGCCTACCGCCGCACTTCGAGAAATACAGTGACAAGCAGACCAGGAACTATGTCAGGGCCCGGTACAAGATTGACCCGGTAACCAAGGATCTTACCACGGATCCGAAGACCAAGGCGCTTGAGAAAGTTCTGGTAAGGAATACACCCCCGCGTAATTAGCTCCATATATGGTTGCATTCTAGTTAATGAAGCCAAATTGCTAAATGGTTAACGTTCCTTCCGTAGGACACTGCAAGCAGTAGCGCGGGGTCGTCTCAGAGCTCCCCTTTCGACACCCCTTTAAATAGGGCATTGAACGTAAGGAAAAACAAGGATAAGCTCAGTAAGCCGTCGTCAGTTGGTCGTGTGGCCGGCAAAGGCTTGTCCACGAAATGGTCGGAATACTATACCGCTGGGCGAAAGGAGAGAAAGACCAGCTCGGAAAGCCAGCAGGGCGAGGTTGAACAACTCAAGGCACAAGTGGCGCGGATTCCGGAGATGGTTGAAGAGCAAGTGCAATACCAACTGGGAGCGACGATCACCGCCATTATGCCTACCTTGGTTTCTGGGCTGCAGGTGTGGGTGGTGGGCGGCCAACAAGGGCCGCCCCCGATTCCCAGCTTCACGGGCAGCAACTCGTGCAACGCGCCGGCGACGCAATTGGTGTCTCTGGCGGAGGCGGCATTGGTGTCTCCCGCGGCGGTGCCATTGGTGTCTCCGGTGGCGGCGGCATTGGTGTCTCCCGCCCCGGTGCCGACATTGCAGCTTAATGCACCCGGGTGTGGGAAGAATACGCCGGCCGGCACCTCGGCAGCAAGTGGCCCCTCCGTCAATTGCACGCCCGCCGTTGGTGGTGCCTCGACATTAGTCGAGCTCGACGCCATCACGATAACTAATTAAGCCTCTCGGCCAATGACTTCATCTCCTTGCCTTTGACCGGACATCCCTGACGCCCTACATGTTTTCGCAGGGCGCCGTCGACATTCCATGCACTCTCCTTCACTTCGTGAACGACGAGTTGGTCGATGTCGCCAAGGGCAGAATCGTTCAACCGGGCAGCCGCGTGTTCCACGGTAATCCGATGCCACCCATCGTTTATAGGGTTCAACTGGTTCGGGTGCTGCCGGGCTTCGACGACATGTTACCTCCGTATCGAACCCATGGGCCTGCGAAGATGATTTGATGACCCTCAGCGCCTGCATAAGCTGGCCCATGCTTTGGCCGAACAGCCAGATTCGTTTGGGGGCGGGGGACACCACCCCAAATACAACACCGCCAGTCGTGCCGGCGCCAAGCCATGGCAAGACCCCCGCAACGCTACCGGACATGCCGGACGTGCATATGGCACAGGATCCGGACATGCATATGGCACAGGATCCGGACGACAATGGTGACGACGATGGTACATTTACCAACGTCGATAAGTACTTCAACGAACATGGGTATGATGACGTATTCTTGGGGCCTCCTTCTCAAGAACCCAACCCTGCAAAAGACGATCGCGATCTAGCTGGTGCCACGGAGAAACCCAATTGCAACAGGCGTTGTCTGGTGTTCAGTTCTCAAGAGACACCTCCAGCTGCTGCCTTTACCGAGCCTCAGATAGCTGAGGTGCAAAATATTATCAGCCCCAGCACACTCAAGAAGGCGGTCTCTGAGCAGAACTCGATCCCATTACAACAGAAGAAGAAGGGACGTAAAAGAAAGAGTAACAAGGGTGCGAGGCAGCCGGCACCGAGTACGATCCGTGCTCAGGACGGTCCACCTTCACCTAAGGATATCTCGAGGAGGGTGCATGTGGTGGGTAGGCCGATGCTACCGACTAATCTGCTCAATGCTGCAACCGGTGCTATGCGGAGTCTGCATGACAGTGTTCTTTCTTTGGAGAAGCGGCGTCTCTCCGAGAATGATGTGGCATACCCAGTTTTCGTGGCCAAGGTGCCAGAGGGCAAGGGCTTTGTGGATAACACCATCGGGGGTACGATCGTCCTGCGGTTTGATGAAATCTTCGCTATGTTTAACCTTCATCCGCTGCACTACACCTTCGTTCGGCTATTTTTGCAGAGTATGGAGATGCGGATCATTAGAGACAAGACCCCGGACATCATGATAGTCGACCCCTTCTACATGCGTGCCAAGATATTGGGCAGCGCTGGGGACCGGCAAGTCGCGAGTTCATACCTCGAAGGCGTCATTCTGGCAAACCCAGATAAGGATAACTTCCTCGTGCCTTACTTTCCCGAGTAAGTCATCCCCTCACCGCCCCGTAACATATGATTTCTTAGATTTTGATCGTTCTTTTTTTTCTAACATTCCATGTTTTGTGCAGTGACACACATTGCACACTCATCCTCTTAAGCCCGAAATATTCCATGGCCACGTATTTTGACTCGGACCATCAGTCGAAGAAAGACTACACAAATATCAAGAAAGTTCTTGATGATGTTCTCCCCGGCTACGCCAGATCTGGAGGCACCTTCAGCAGGCCAATTCTTAGGTACGGGAAGCACATATTCACCCACAATACGACGTTCCCCTACGTCAAGCAGCCGCCTGGCGGTCAGAAAGATGCCTACTACGCCCTCCATCACATGCGGGCGATCTACGGGACCATAATCACCTTCTGCTACCAAATAATCTCAAAGATTGGGCTGCACGGTTGTTGGCAATCCAGGACGCGGACATCAGACAAGAATTCTTTCGCATCCAATCAGAGTTTGCGGAAATCATCCATCAAGATGTCCTTCGTACCTCAGGGCAGTTCTACCTCAGATATCACCCATCCAACAGTGAGATAGAAACAACACTACAAATGCAGGCTGACAACGCCCGCGATTTCATGACCATCACGAAAGACGGCGGCTTCATCCATGCTCCGGTCCCTGAGTCAAGTCGAAAGTAGTGATGCTATGTAGTTCTGAAATGTCGATTGGCTCATGTTGTAATATTGAACTTTAATGAACTTGTATGTCTCTTTGGTTTGGATAGTCGTTCAACTTATATGTAATCGATGCTATTTATTAGTAGGACCATGAATCGTGCTATTAATGTGTTGCTTTTCTCTTCCGATCCTTCTGTTGCATACTTATATATTGCTTATGTATTGTCTATGGATTACTACTTAACGTTTTGTTTGGCTAGTGCATAGAGATGTCGTCGTATGTCGTGTACAAGGGTAAGGTTCCTGGAGTCTACGACGACTGGGAGGAGTGTCGGAGACAGGTTCACCATTTCAGTGGTAACAGTTACAAAGGGTACACCACTAGGGCGGAGGCGGAAGTTAGATACGCGCACTATCTGGCGGGAGAGAGGAGGGAGCATTGGAGGAACCGGATGAAGACCATTTTCGTCGCGATGATGCTCATCGTGATGACCGCAGCTCTCTTCTATGTGATGGTAGTTTAGATGATCGATATCGACTTGTAATGTGAAGACAAACTCGCTACTCGCGGTCTCGAGACTTGTAATGTTCTAACTTTGTTCGATATTTTAAATTCAGAGACTACTATGATGAATTGTATTTGGAGACTAATCTTCTATTGTATTCGATAAATCTGTTGTTTATATGTTGTGCTCTCTATATTCTGTGCAGTAATATGACCTGTGCAAATATCGGAAAAGAAAAAATCCCTAATATTCATACTAGTGGTGCACCACTCAGCACTTTAGTGGCGCACTGCAAAAAGCACACTAGTGGCGCATCATCAACTAGTGCGCCATTAGTAAGCCAGGGCACATGGGTAAATATGGCCCCTGGGAGGCATACTAATGGCGCACCATGGGATATACAAATGGCGCACTGCGTGGTGCGCCATTAGTATACCAGATACTATTGGCGCACCATTAGTTAAAAATTCTAATGGCGTGATGCTGTGGCGCACCTGTAGTGCGCCATTAGTAGCCAAAATAGGTGCGCCACTCGCAGGCCTTTTCCTAGTAGTGCGGTATGTTGATCATTGGAAAAAACTGAATGACAAACTAGGACGGAAATTTGTATTCCCCTTCAATGTTGCTGATTTCCCTCTAGATAGCATTGAACTTCCTCGGTGATGGTTCGATTTATGAAGGGCGTGCATGACAACATAAGCCAAACCTTCTCAAATTTTTACTAGGGCATGGTGAGGTCATACCATGGCATCATGCCAGGCGTCATGTTTTTTAAGCATTAAATTCATTTTTTCTATAGTTGAAAACCCAACAAACAAACATTTGTGGTTGACTATTGCCACACATTTCAACGAAATATCTATCCATTATTCCTTGTGAAAGGCATGGGAATTTACTAAATGGCATGAGCATGGTTTTCCAGACCGTTCTTGTGGACCCTTTCATGCATCGATTGTTTGAACTTGAATTATGCACATTAATGCCTAGGAAATGCACATAATCCCCTAAATATGGCAAATGAACCCGGAAAAGTGCCAAATTCGAACACGGTGATTTGTAGGTTGTATGCTCATCATAGAAAAAAACTCGTGAACAAAGGACAAAGGAAATTTTGATCCCCCTTCAATCTTGGTGATTCCCCCCTCGAAACCATGAAACTTCCTCGGATGATGGTTTGTTTTATGAAAGGCTGATACGTCCATTTTGCGTCATGCTTTTATATCGATATTTATTGCATTATGGGCTGTTATTACACGTTACGTCACAATACTTATGCCTATTTTCTCTTATTTTACAAGGTTTACATGAAGAGGGAGAATGCCGGCAGCTGGAATTTTGGGATGGAAGGAGCAAATATTAGAGACCTATTCTGCACAACTCCAAAAGTCCTGAAACTCCACGGAAGTTATTTTTGGAATTAATAAAAAAATACTGAGCGAAGAAAGTACCAGAGGGGGGCCACCCACCATCCACGAGGGTGGGGTGCGCGCCCTACCCCCTGGGTGCGCCCCCCTTGCCTCGTGGGCCTCCTGGCAGGCCTCCGGTGCCCATCTTCTGCTATATGGAGTATTTTACCCTGGAAAAAAAATCATAAGCAAGCTTTCGGGAAGAAACTCCGCCGCCACGAGGCGGAACCTTAGCAAAACCAATCATCCCTCCGGGAGGGGAAATCATCGCCATCGTCATCACCAACGATCCTCTCTTCGGGAGGGGCTCAATCTCCATCAACAACTTCACCAGCACCATCTCCTCTAAAACCCTAGTTCATCTCTTGTATCCAATCTTTGTCTCAAAGCCTCAGATTGGTACCTGTCAGTTGCTAGTAGTGTTGATTACTCCTTGTAGTTGATGCTAGTTGGTTTTTTTGGTGGAAGATCATATGTTCAGATCCATTATGCATATTAATACCCCTCTGATTATGAACATGGATATGATTTGTGATTAGTTACGTTTGTTCCTGAGGACATGGGAGATGTCTTGCTATAAGTAGTCATGTGAATTTGGTATTCGTTCGATATTTAGATTAGAAGTATGTTGTCTTTCCTCTAGTGGTGTTATGTGAACATCGACTACATGTGAAAGTGCAACTATCCCTGGGTGGTTTTGGTAATTCCTAACAACATATAGCTCATTGAGCTAACATTATTCCAAGATTAATATTCCAGGAAAAGCTCAATGAATGGCATGGCATGGATGAGGAAAGTGGATCCCTCAAAATTCTAAGGACAAAAAGTTTGGCACAAGCTTAAAGCTCAAGACTCTACATTTTATATTTTAGTGATCCAAGATCACATTGAGTCTATAGGAAAAGCCAATACTATCAAGGAGGGATGAGGTGTTGCTTAATGGCTTGCTTGCTCAAAGTGCTTAGTGATATGCTCCAAAACCCTCAACTACCTTCCCACATCCTCATTTGACCTAAACCAAAAGTCAAACTCGGCCCCACCGATTCTTTATATCCGGCGCCACCGAGTTTCAAATGTCATAGCCACTGCCGCAAACCCTAGCCAAATTGGTCTCACCGATAGGGATCTCGGTTTCACCGAGATGGGATTGTAATCTCTCCGTTTCCCTTCGTAACGTTTCGGTCTAACCGAAGTGAGCGATCGGTCCCACCGAGATTGCAATGTAAACTCTCTGTTTCCCTTTCGTAACATTTCGGTCTCACCGAAATGAGCGAACCGGTCCCACCGAGTTTACCTGGCCAACTCTCTGGTTAGCTTATTACCAAAATTGGTCTGACCGAGTTTGTGTAATCGGTCACACCGAGATTACGTTATGCCCGAACCCTAACCATATCGGTCCTACCGAGTTGCATCTCAGTCCCACCGAAAATCCTAACGATCACTAGGTTTGCTGAATCGGTCCGACCGAGTTTAACCATTCGGTCCCACCGAGTTTGGCAAATTGTGTGTAACGGTTAGATTTTGTGTGGAGGCTATATATACCCCTCCACCCACTCTTCATTCATGGAGAAAGCCATCAGAACACATCTACATTTCCTATACACATTTTCTGAGAGTGAACCACCTACACTTGTGTTGAGCTCAAGATATTCCATTCCAACCATATGAATCTTGATCTCTAGCCTTCCCCAAGTTGCTTTCCACTCAAATCTTCTTTCCACCAAATCCAAATCCTGTGAGAGAGAGTTGAGTGTTGGGGAAACTATCATTTGAAGCACAAGAGCAAGGAGTTCATCATCAACACACCATTTGTTACTTCTTGGAGAGTGGTGTCTCCTAGATTGGCTAGGTGTCACTTGGGAGCCTCCGACAAGATTGTGGAGTTGAACCAAGGAGTTTGTAAGGGCAAGGAGATCGCCTACTTCGTGAAGATCTACCGCTAGTGAGGCAAGTCCTTCGTGGGCGACGGCCGTGATGGAATAGACAAGGTTGCTTCTTCGTGGACCCTTCATGGGTGGAGCCCTCCGTGGACTCGCGCAACCGTTACCCTCCGTGGGTTGAAGTCTCCATCAACGTGGATGTACGATAGCACCTCCTATCGGAACCACGACAAAAACATCCGTGTCTCCAATTGCGTTTGAATCCTCCAAACCCTTCCCTTTACATTCTTGCAAGTTGCATGCTTTACTTTCCACTGCTCATATACTCTTTTGCATGCTTGCTTGAATTGTGTGGAGATTGCTTGACTTGTGCTAAGATAGCTAAAATCTGCCAAGAACTAAAATTGGGAAAAGTCTAGATTTTTATTTGGTCAAGTAGTCTAATCATCCCCGTCTAGACATACTTCCGATCCTACAACATGACACTTCACCATTGTTTGGGCCTAGAGGAAGGCATTGGGAAGTAATAAATAGATGATGGGTTGCTAGAGTGACAGAAGCTTAAACCCTAGTTTATGAGTTGATTCGTAAGGGGCTCATTTGGATCCATATGTTTCATGCTATGTTTAGGTTTACCTTAATACTTATCTTATAGTTGTGGATGCTTGCAATAGGGGTTAATTATAAGTGGGATGCTCGTCCAAGAAAGGGCAGCACCCAAGCACCGGTCCACCCACATACAAAATTATCAAAGTAACGAACGTGAATCATATGAGCGTGATGAAAACTAGCTTGACGATAATTCCCATGTGTCCTCGGGAGCGCTTTTCTCTATATAAGAGTTTGTCAGGCTTGTCCTTTGCTACAAAAAGGATTGGGACATCTTGATGCACCTTGTTTACTTTCATTACTTGTTACCCGTTACAAATTACCTTATCACAAAATTATCTACTACCGATAATTTCAGTGCTTGCAGAGAATACCTTACTGAAAACCGCTTGTCATTTCCTTCTGCTCATCATTGGGTTCGACACTCTTACTTATCGAAAGGACTACGATAGATCCCCTATACTTGTGGGTCATCAAGACTCTTTTCTGGCGTTGTTGCCGGGGAGTGAAGCGCCTTTGGTAGGTTGAATTTGGTAGGAAAGATTTATATATTGTGCTGAAATTTATTGTCACTCGTTACTGTGGAACATAATCCTTTGAGGGGCTTGTTCGGGGTATCTTCACCCCGACCAGTAGAGCAAAGAGTTGCTCCTCAACCTACTGAACCTGCTGAAAAATTTTACTTTGAAATTCCTTCGGGTATGATAGAGAAACTGCTAGCTAATCCTTTCACAGGTGATGGAACATTACATCCCGATTTGAACCTAATCTATTTGGATGAAGTTTGTGGATTATTTAAGCTTGCAGGTATGCCCGAGGATGTTATAAAGAAGAAGGTCTTCCCTTTATCTTTGAAGGGAAAGGCATTGACATGGTTTAGGCTATGTGGTGATATGGGATCATAGAACTACAACCGACTGAAATTGGAACTTCATCAGAAGTTTTATCCTATGCATCATGTTCATCGTGATTGTAATTATATATATAATTTTTGGCCTCGCGAAGGAGAAAACATCGGTCAAGCTTGGGGGAGGCTTAAGTCAAAGTTATATTCATGCCCCAATCATGAGCTCTCAAGAGAAATTATTATCCAGCACTTGTAACAACCAACTCCTACAACATATTTGACTCACCAAATGAAGGAGTTGGAACATGCTTCATGGCTAAAGGCCCAAAGGTATCACACCCCGAGTATGTTGATTTCAATAGTGATGAAGATGACTTGTTAGGTGATGATTATTTACTTGTTGACAACTCTAGTGATGAATACTATGATGAAACGTCAATTAATCATGCTAATCAAGATAAAACGAATGACAATGATAAGGAGAAGATTGAGTCTCTAACTAAAGAACTAAACACTCTTAAGTTAGCTCATGAAACTATCTTAGGAGATCATCGAGAACTTTTAAGGATTCATGAGAAATTACGCTTTGAAAAGCTCAACCTTGAGCAAGAGCATGCGATCTTAAAAGCAATCAATGATGATCTTTGTAAGAAAAGTTCTTCTTACATTGCCAAGCGTTTACTCTTATCCACTTACATTCCTCAAGTCAAGTCTAGTAACAAGAACAAGAAAGATTCTTCCTCCAGTAGTAACAATGATCATGCTAAATCCAATATTGTTGCTTCTAGTAGTTCTCTTGATTCCACTAATGATTCTCTTAGCCAAGTTACACTTGAGCAAGAAAATAGCTTATTGAAGGGAATTATAGAGAAAGGTGTTTACAAGAGCCTTGCCGGAAGTAAGCAATTCGAGGAAATTGTACGCAAGCAAGGAAGGCACCGGAAGAATCAAGGTGTTGGTTTTGAACGAAAGTTCAATGCCAATGGAGTTGAGTGGGAAGAAGATCAATACCCCAAGAACAAGTTTGTTCCTCAACAAGAGAAGTATGATCCTACTTCTTTCAAAGGGACACAATCTCAAGATGATCTTCCACCACAAGACCACAAGCAAAAAGGCAAGGACAAGCTTCAAGAGGAAATTGATGCATTTGGAGAAGCTCCTAAGGCCTTGGTCAAATGGGTTCCCAAGACTACTTCAAGTTCCACTTCATCAAGTACAACTACAACTCCGAGGATTCCCATCAAGATGGTGTGGATCCAGAAGAAGAAGAACTAGAGAGTTCTTGAGGGTGACTCCGCCAACATATTTCACTCTTATCATCTTGGCAAGAACAAGTGCAATCAGCTTCCACATCTTGCACTAGTTCAAGGAGTCACAAACCCTCTTGTTGGTAAGACAAGGAACAAGGTAACCTAAAAGCTTCCATAGACATCATCTTGTGTGCGCATCAGTCTACGGATATCCTTGTTTGTTCCTTGTGGGACTAACCCGTGTAGGTATTGAAAGTGCAACTCACTCCAATGGATAGCTCCAAATGATCTACATCAACATTGAGCATCCACATCTTCAACATCTACATGAAGTCATCATCGACAAAACCCAAGGTTAGTTCATCCCTCTTAAGGGGGATCTCACATCTAGGGGGAGCTTTACTCTAAGAATTGAGCTAAAGCAACTCTAATGGTGTGAACACAACAATGCTTTATGTAAAAGTGGTAACCCCACTTGTGCTTAAACGATGAGTATGACCTATGATCAAATGTTCTCATTTGACTCCTAAGTCAATATACTCATATATAGATGACCTAGTCATCGCAAATTGTTTGATAGATGCTAGAATTGGTTGTGCATGCTTTGCCACATATTTCAATTGCCATTTTATTGTGTGAGCATGTTGATTGCATATTTTACTCATTCGAGGACATGGACAAGAATGCCTAAGAACCCTCTCTAGCTATCTATGCTTTTCTCGTCTCAAACTCTATTCATGCTACATCACAAAATTTGATCAAGTCAGATTCGAATCACTCTGTGTGAGGAGCACTCGGAGTCCCCGATTCGTCATAGACTTAAACTTCCAAAACTTCTTTGTGTGTTTCGGTCTGACCAATTCCTCCATTTCGGTCATACCGAGATCACTAAGTCGATCTAGGTTTTCATCTCGGTGCAACCGATTTGAACTTTTCGGTCACACCGAGTTGCTGCAACTTTCAACAGTTATGCATCTCGGTGGCACCGAGTTGTTCCACTCGGTCACATCGACAGGGTCGGGCTATATATACTCACGGGCAAAATTTTGGAAATTTCTCCGAAACCTCTTCGCCCGCGCATAGCTTGCTCTGCCTCCTGGATCTCTGGATCATCCTCCTCGTCGTCAGCCGCCTCCTGTCGCTGGTCTCCGCCGCCATCAACGGATTTCGTCTCCGCCGTTGCCGCCGTAGCGAGTTCATCGCCGAACTTGGGTATGGACTCGATCACAGTGTTATCCCCGTCCAATTCCTAGCACATTGTGTTCATTATGAATCTTGCCACGATTGAAACGCTTCTATCCATTCAAAACACTCCGTAGATTAGAATTGAATCGAAAATTTAGGGTTAGGTTTCCGTCAAAACCATCTCGGACCCACCGGGTTGCAGAACTCGGTTCCACCGATTCGGCCAAGGCCATTGCACATGTGGTTCTCGGTCTGACCAAGAATTGCAAATCGGCGTGACCTAGTTCAGGACTTTGTGAAACCCTAGCAGTCTCGGTGCCACCGAACTGTGACTCGGTCTGACCGAGTTCACTAGTTTTGGTTCCAACAGCTGCTTCGGTATCACCGAGTTTGCAAATTGGTTGATCCAAAATGCTTTCTGTGGAAAACTAAAACTAAGTCTTTGACTCATTCTTTTGCAAAAATCTCTGCATATTGTGATGCTCATCCACTCTATCTCATCTACAATCTATTCACAGGGTCTGCAGTCAGTGTTTGCAACATGTCTGACCAAAGTGACAACCAGAACAAGTCAGAGGAGCAGGTTCACTTGAGTGAGGGCACTAGTCCCTCTAGCAGCTCAGATGAGGATAGCAGAAGCACCCCAAGCAACTTGCCAAAGGCTGCCACTAGAGCAAGCAAGAAAAGCACTTCAGAGTCTGAAGATGAAGATTATGTGGCAGAGGAGGAGGAAGCCACTTCAAAGAAGAAAGTGCTCAAGAAGGAATATGGCTCAGTTGCAGCCACAAAGCCAGGTATGCAGAAGAAGGTACCTACAAGGAGAGTTCCCACTTCTAAACCTAGGAAGGTTGCCACTGGAGAAACCCTGAAGTTTACCATGGAGTCAGAAGAGGAAGCTGTTGGCCAAGACAAAAAGAAAAGAGAGTCAGAACCACTACTGCCAGAGTTCTTGGCAAACCCTCCATGAGGAGAGATTCTGAGGAAGAAGAGGTTGCTGCACCAGCACCCAAGGCACAGAAGCTGATGGGTGATGCTATAAAGTCAGGGGCTGCATCATCAAAGCCCAAAGAAGCACCCAAAGCTGCCTCCAAGCCCAAGAGTGCACCTAAGAGGAACACCAGGAGTATACCAGCTGCTGAGAAGAACAAGGCCCCAGTGCCTGATGTTGCTGCTGAGGAAGATGATGAAGGACAAGTTCTGAGGAAGCTCAAACCCAAGATTCCAGACCACAACGATGCTCATCCTGTGGCTGAGAACATGAAGATCAGGAGAGATTCAGGGCTGAGGAAATGGAGTGAGATAGATCCATATGCTACAAGGAGAAGGACTGTTGTTGATTACAAGTTCCACACAAAGGAACAGCAAGACTTCTATAAGACAGTGCTGCTGGACAAGAAACCCATAGTGTGTGATATGAGGTGGGTCGACTGGACCTACATGAAGGAAAATGAAGAACACTATCCTAGAGTGTATGACAGCTTCAATGCTTGTGGAGTTGCAGACTTTGTTGGGCAGAAGCTCACAAAGTGGAATGAGGAGCTCATAATGCAATTTTACTCCACAACACATTTCTATCCAGATGGCAGGATAGTATGGATGTCTGAAGGTACAAGGTACCAATCAACTATTGAGGAATGGGCTCAGTTGATCAATGCCCCAGAAGAGCAACAAGATGACTTGGATGTTTATGCGAAGAAGAAGATGGATCACAATTCCATGTCAAACATGTATAAGGAGATCCCAGACAAAGCTCTTGAGACTTTCAAGTTTGGATCAGTCCACTTTCTTCTGTCAGGGCTGCCAACAATCAACTGGATCCTAAGGCACACTCTCTTGCCCAAGTCAGGTGACCACAACATGATCAGAGGGCACGCAATTAACTTGCTACATATATTTGACGTGCCACAGAAGTTCAAGGTCATGAGCCTCATAGTTGAGACTATCAATAGGACAACAGCTGATCAGAAGAGAAGTTGTGGATATGCCCCACATATTCAGGAATTGATTAACTCGAAGATGGGCACAGCATACCTGTTGGATAAGGAACACTTGCCCATCCATCCAGATTTTGAGGACAATCAAGTTGTGATGAATGAGAATGAACCATCATCAGTGCAAGCACAAGCAAAGAAGGAGAAGGCAAAGATGGAGAAGGTTGCCAAGATGCCAACTCAAGAGGAGGCATCTGAGTACTTTCTAAAGAACAAGCAGGAGCAACTCGGTTATCTGATAGCATCAACTCCGAGGATTGAGAAAGGACTGGCCACCCTGACTCGAAACCAAGAGAGCTTGGAAAGAATCATGGAACAAAAGTTCTATGACTTAGATGTGAAAGTAACTGAGATTCAGTCTGCTGTGGAGCAACTACAGGATGACATGCAGGAGAGGAAGGGCAAAACAACAACTGATGCATTTGCCAGAGTGCCTAGAGCTTAGAGATCATCTGCAGTGCCGGTAACTGACACCAGAGCCACTTCATCTGCACCAGCTACAGCGTCAGTGCCACCAGCTCCAGCACCTACACCAGCTCCAGCTCCATCTACTTCAACTGAAGCCTTCGTCCTCGGCGTTATCCGGACTCCACCACCTGAAGACCAAGCCTGAGAGTCGTTTTAGTGCTATGCATTTTCTATGAACTTTTTGGTAACTTGTTGCCAAAGGGGAAGAAAAATGTATAGATCATAGGCTTCGAGAGAGAGAGTTTGTTTGCTTTTGTTCCCTCTTGTCTTCTTGGTTGAACTTTGTTTGCTTGAGATACTATGCTATTATCTGTGAGACATTGATGATCATGTGGTTGATCATAAGCTACACTTATGCTTGTTGGATGATACTATCATGTTATCCCTATTTGATCATTCACTTTGCTTGGTGATGAGTGCATGTATTTAATTCTTATCATTTTGAGCGCTCCACCAAGATGTATGTGACATGGAAGAGTAACCCATGATCCTAACTCATTGTGCATTTGCAGTCCAAAGCAAATCTTAAGATATGCACAAATTTAGGGGGAGCTCTTGCTTTTCACATACTTCTCAAAGCGACAATATTTTTCACTCTTATTATCATTAGTCGAAGCTTTGATCTATATGTTGTCATCAATTACCAAAAAGGGGGAGATTGAAAGTGCAACTATCCCTGGGTGGTTTTGGTAATTCCTAACAACATATAGCTCAATGAGCTAACATTATTCCAAGATTAATATTTCAGGAAAAGCTCAATGAATGGCATGGCATGGATGAGGAAAGTGGATCCCTCAAAATTCTAAGGAAAAAAAGTTTGGCTCAAGCTTAAAGCTCAAGACTCTACATTTTATATTTTAGTGATCCAAGATCACATTGAGTCTATAGGAAAAGCCAATAATATCAAGGAGGGATGACATGTTGCTTAATGGCTTACTTGCTCAAAGTGCTTAGTGATATGCTCCAAAACCCTCAACTACCTTCCCACATCCTCATTTGACCTAAACCAAAAGTCAAACTCGGACCCACCGATTCTTTATATCCGGCGCCACCGAGTTTCAAATGTCATAGCCACTGCCACAAACCCTAGACAAATCGTTCTCACCGATAGGGATCTCGGTCTCACCGAGATGGGATTGTAATCTCTCTGTTTCCCTTTGTAACGTTTCGTTCTAACCAAAGTGAGCGATCGGTCCCACCGAGATTGCAATGTAAACTCTATGTTTCCCTTTCGTAACATTTCGGTATCACCGAAATGAGCGAACCGGTCACACCGAGTTTACCTGACCAACTCTCTGGTTAGCTTATTACCAAAATCGGTCCCACCGAGTTTGTGTAATCGGTCACACCGAGATTACGTTATGCCCGAACCCTAACCATATCGGTCCTACCGAGTTGCATCTCAGTCCCACCGAAAATCCTAACGGTCACTAGGTTTGCTGAATTGGTCCGACCGAGTTTAACCATTTGGTCCCACCGAGTTTGGCAAATTGTGTGTAACGGTTAGATTTTATGTGGAGGCTATATATACCCCTCCACCCACTCTTCAATCATGGAGAAAGCCATCAGAACACATCTACACTTCCAATACACATTTTCTGAGAGAGAACCACCTACACTTGTGTTGAGCTCAAGATATTCCATTCCAACCATATGAATCTTGATCTCTAGCCTTCCCCAAGTTGCTTTCCACTCAAATCTTCTTTCCACCAAATCCAAATCCTGTGAGAGAGAGTTGAGTGTTGGGGAGACTATCATTTGAAGCACAAGAGAAAGGAGTTCATCATCAACACACCATTTGTTACTTCTTGGAGAGTGGTGTCTCCTAGATTGGCTAGGTTTCACTTGGGAGCCTCCGACAAGATTGTGGAGTTGAACCAAGGAGTTTGTAAGGGCAAGGAGATCACCTACTTCGTGAAGATCTACCGCTAGTGAGGCAAGTCCTTCGTGGGCGACGGCCGTGATGGAATAGACAAGGTTGCTTCTTCGTGGACCCTTCGTGGGTGGAGCCCTCCGTTGACTCGCGCAACCGTTACTCTCCGTGGGTTGAAGTCTCCATCAACGTGGATGTACGATAGCACCACCTATCGGAACCACGACAAAAACATCCGTGTCTCCAATTGCGTTTGAATCCTCCAAACCCTTCCCTTTACATTCTTGCAAGTTGCATGCTTTACTTTCCACTGCTCATATACTCTTTTGCATGCTTGATTGAATTGTGTGGAGATTGCTTGACTTGTGCTAAGATAGCTAAAATCTGCCAAGAACTAAAATTGGGAAAAGTCTAGATTTTTATTTGGTCAAGTAGTCTAATCACCCCCCCCCCTCTAGACATACTTCCGATCCTACAACATGACACTTCACCATTGTTTGGGCCTAGAGGAAGGCATTGGGAAGTAATAAATAGATGATGGGTTGCTAGAGTGACAGAAGCTTAAACCCTAGTTTATGAGTTGATTCGTAAGGGGCTGATTTGGATCCATATGTTTCATGCTATGTTTAGGTTTACCTTAATACTTCTCTTATAGTTGTGGATGCTTGCAATAGGGGTTAATCATAAGTGGGATGCTCGTCCAAGAAAGGGCAGCAACCAAGCACCGGTCCACCCACATGCAAAATTATCAAAGTAACGAATGTGAATCATATGAGCGTGATGAAAACTAGCTTGACGATAATTCCCATGTGTCCTCGGGAGCGCTTTTCTCTATATAAGAGTTTGTCAGGCTTGTCCTTTGCTACAAAAAGGATTGGGACATCTTGATGCACCTTGTTTACTTTCATTACTTGTTACCCGTTACAAATTACCTTATCACAAAACTATCTACTACCGATAATTTCAGTGCTTGCAGAGAATACCTTACTGAAAACCGCTTGTCATTTCCTTCTGCTCATCATTGGGTTCGACACTCTTACTTATCGAAAGGACTACGATAGATCCCCTATACTTGTGGGTCATCAAGACTCTTTTCTGGCGCTGTTGCCGGGGAGTGAAGCGCCTTTGGTAGGTTGAATTTGGTACGAAAAATTTATATAGTGTGCTGAAATTTATTGTCACTCGTTACTGTGGAACATAATCCTTTGAGGGGCTTGTTCGGGGTATCTTCACCCCTACCAATAGAGCAAAGAGTTGCTCCTCAACCTACTGAACCTGCTGAAAAATTTTACTTTGAAATTCCTTCGGGTATGATAGAGAAACTGCTAGCTAATCCTTTCACAGGTGATGGAACATTACATCCCGATTTGAACCTAATCTATTTGGATGAAGTTTGTGGATTATTTAAGCTTGCAGGTATGCCCGAGGATGTTATAAAGAAGAAGGTCTTCCCTTTATCTTTGAAGGGAAAGGCATTGACATGGTTTAGGCTATGTGGTGATATGGGATCATAGAACTACAACCGACTGAAATTGGAATTTCATCAGAAGTTTTATCCTATGCATCATGTTCATCGTGATCGTAATTATATATATAATTTTTGGCCTCGCGAAGGAGAAAACATCGGTCAAGCTTGGGGGAGGCTTAAGTCAAAGTTATATTCATGCCCCAATCATGAGCTCTCAAGAGAAATTATTATTCAAAATTTTTATGCTTGGCTTTCTCTCAATAATCACTCCATGCTCGATACTTCTTGTACTGGCTCTTTTATGATGAAGACTATTGAATTCAAATGGGATTTATTGGAAAGAATTAAACGCAACTCTGAAGAATGGGATCTCGACGAAGGTAAGGAGTCAAGTATAACACCTAAGTTTGATTGTGTTAAATCTTTTATGGATACCGATGTTTTCCGTGAATTTAGCACTAAATATGGACTTGACTATGAGATAGTAGCTTCTTTTTGTGAATCCTTTGCTACTCATGTTGATCTCCCTAAGGATAAGTGGTTTAAGTATAGTTCTCCCATTGAAGTAAAAGTAGTTGCACCTATTAAAGTTGAAGAAAAGACAATCACTTATAATGATCCTGTCGTTCCTACTGCCTATGTTGAGAAACCACCTTTCCCTGTTAGAACAAAGGATCATGCTAAATCTTGAACCGTGGTCAACGAAAGTAATATTAGGACACCCAAACCCCCTGAGCAAATTAAAGTTGAACCTAGTATTGTTGTGGTTAAAGATCTCTTGGCTGATAATATTGATGGGCATGCTATTTACTTTTGTAATAAAGCTGCTAGAATTGCTAGACGTGATACTAAAAATAAACATAGACCTATTGTAGGCATGCATGTTATTTCTGTTAAGATAGGAGATCATTGTTATCATGGCTTATGTGATATGGGTGCTACTGCAAGTGCAATACCTCATTCCTTATACAAAGAAATTATGCATGATATTGCACCTGCTGAGTTAGAGGAAATTGATGTTACAATTAAGCTTGCCAATAGAGACACTATTTCACCAATTGCGATTGTTAGAGATGTTGAAGTCTTGTGTGGGAAAGTTAGATATCCTGCTGATTTTCTTGTTCTTGGTTCCCCACAAGTTGACTTATGTCCCATCATATTTGTTAGACCCTTCTTGAATACTGTTAGTGCTAGGATAGACTGCGAAAAGGATGTTGTTACTATTGGTTTGGGGGATATGTCTCATGAGTTTAATTTTGCTAAATTTCGTAGACAACCCCATGACGAGGAATTGCCTACTAAAGATGAAATTATTGGTCTTGCTTCTATTGTCGTGCCTCCTAATGATTCTTTAGAACAATATTTGCTCGACCATGAAAATGATATGTTTATGAATGAAAGAAGGGAAATAGATGAAGTATTCTTTAAATAGGGACCCATTTTGAAACACAACTTGCATGTTGAAATCCTAGGGGATCCTCCTCCACCCAAGGGTGATCCCGTGTTTGAGCTTAAACCATTACCTAATATTCCTAAATATATTTATCTTGATGAAAAGAAGATATATCCTATTATTATTAGTGCTAACCTTTCAGAGCATGAAGAAAAGAAATTATTGAAAGCTCTGAAGAAGCACCGTGCTGCTATTGGATATACTCTTGATGATCTTAAGGGCATTAGTCCCGCTCTATGCCAACACAAAATAAAATTGGAGAAAGACGCTAAACCAGTTGTTGATCACCAACGATGGTTAAATCCTAAGATGAAAGAAGTGGTAAGAAAAGTAATACTAAAGCTTCTGGAGGCAAGTATAATTTATCCCGTTGCTGATAGTAAATGGGTAAGTCCTGTCCATTGTGTCCCTAAGAAGGGAGGTATTACTGTTGTTCCTAATGATAAAGATGAATTGATCCCACAAAGAATTATTACAGGTTATAGAATGTAATTGATTTCCACAAATTAAATAGAGCTACTAAAAAGGATCATTACCCTTTACCTTTTATTGATCAAATGCTAGAAAGGTTATCCAAACATACACATTTTTGCTTTCTAGATGGTTATTCTGGTTTCTCTCAAATACCTGTGTCAAAAGAGGATCAAGAAAAGACCACTTTTACTTGCCCTTTTGATACCTTTGCTTATAGACATATGCCTTTTGGTTTTTGTAACGCACCTGCTACCTTTCAAAGATGCATGATGGCTATATTCTCTAATTTTTTTGAAAAGATTGTTGAGGTTTTCATGGATGACCTCTCCGTATACGGAACTTCTTTTGATGATTGCTTGAGCAACCTTGATTGAGTTTTGAGAGATGTGAAGAAACTATCCTTGTATTGAATTGGGAGAAGTGCCACTTTATGGTTAATGAAGGTATTGTCTTGGGGCATAAAATTTCTGAAAGAGGTATTGAAGTTGACAAAGCTAAAGTTGATGCTATTGAAAAGATTCCTGATGAACAATTAGCTGTCATAAATGCTTCTTGCACTGCTCCATGGTATGCTGATTATGCTAATTACATTGTTGCTAAATTTATACCACCTAGTTTCACATACCAGCAAAAGAAAAAGTTTTTCTATGATTTAAGACATTACTTCTGGGATGACCCACACCTTTATAAAGAAGGAGTAGATGGTGTTATTAGACATTGTATACCTTAGCATGAACATGAACAGATCCTATGCAAGTGTCACTCCGAAGCTTATGGAGGACACCACGCTGGAGATAGAACTGCACATAAGGTATTGCAATCCGGTTTTTATTGGCCTACTCTCTTCAGAGATGCCCCTAAGTTTGTCTTATCTTGTGATGAATGTCAAAGAATTGGTAATATTAGTAGACCTCAAGAAATGCCTATGAAATATTCACTAGTTATTGAACCATTTGACGTTTGGGGCTTTGATTATATGGGACCGTTTCCTTCCTCTAATGGGTATACACATATTTTAGTTGTTGTTGATTACGTTACTAAGTGGGTAGAAGCTATTCCAACTAGTAGTGCTCATCATAACACCTCTATTAAGATGCTTAAAGAAGTTATTTTTTTGAGGTTTGGACTCCCAAGATATTTAATGACTGACGGTGGTTCACATTTTATTCATGGTGCTTTTCGTAAAATGCTTGCTAAGTGTGATGTTAATCATAGAATCGCATCTCCATACCACCCGCAGTCCAGTGGTCAAGTAGAATTGAGCAATATAGAGCTCAAATTAATTTTGCAAAAGACTGTTAATACATCTAGAAAGAATTGGTCCAAGAAACTTGATGATGCATTATGGGCCTATAGAACTGCATATAAAAATCCTATGGGTATGTCTCCGTATAATATGGTTAATGGAAAACCATGTCACTTACCTCTCGAACTAGAACATAAGGCATATTGGGCCATTAAAGAGCTCAATTATGATTTCAAACTTGCCGGTGAGAAGAGGCTATTTGACATTAGCTCACTTGATGAATGGAGAACTCAAGCCTATGAGAATGCCAAACTATTTAAATAAAAAGTTAAAAGATGGCATGACAAAAGGATACAAAAGCGTGAGTTTAATGTAGGTGATCATGTGTTGCTATTCAACTCTCGTTTAAGATTTTTTGCAGGAAAACTTCTCTCCGAATGGGAAGGTCCTTACGTTATCGAGGAGGTCTATCGTTCCAGTGCCATAAAAATCAACAACTTCGAAGGCACAAATCCGAAGGTGGTGAATGGTCAAAGAATCAAACATTATATCTCATGTAATCCTATAAATGTTGAAACTAATGTTATTGAAACCGTAACCCCGGAGGAATACATAAGGGACACTTTCCAGAACATTTCAGACCCCGAAAAGGAATAGGTATGTGGTACGGTAAGTAAACTGATTCCAAAACAGTTCTAATGGCAATTTTTCTCTATTTTGGAATATTTAAGAAAATAGGAAAAGAAGAAATAGTCTGGGAAGGACACGAGGCGTCCACGAGGGTGGAGGGCGCGCCCTACCCCCTGGGCGCGCCCCCTACCTCGTGGGCACCCCGTGTGCTCTTCGGACTCCTTTTTCTTGCATGATATTTCTTTTGGTCGATAAAAGTTCATAATATAATCTCCCGAAGGTTTTGACCACCGTACCATGCAAATATTCTCTGTTTTTGTTTCGAGCTGTTTGTGCTGCAGATTAGAGCAAGATGTCCTCTCAAGAATCTATTGGGGAGAGCCAGGTGTCTAATCCGACACCGGGACCAAGAGCAAACAGTGATGCTGACCACTTCGGGCCATCAACGGAGGAAGAGATGGAAGCCGACTTGAAAAGGATAGATGCCGTGGAGGAGGATCAAGACGTTACTTCCCGTTTCCGAGCCGGATTCACGATGGGGGAACTACAGAGTCAGCCATTCCAACCTCAGTCATCCGTTCCAATGTTAAATTTCTCTCTTATGAAAATATGAAAAAGAGTGTTACTTGTTCTCCCGCAGCTATGCAACATCCATGGGTGAAAGGAGCTTTAACCATCACAGGTAAGCTCCGTAAGGAAATAATGGATCTCAAGCAGCAAGTCAATAAGCTCGAGGAGGAGAATCGTATCCTGAGGGGCATCGTCGCCAAGAATATCACATCACCACCTCCGAAGAAGGAGACATAATCACATGGGTATGGGCACTCCCCTTGGCAACTACCAAGCTTGGGGGAGGTGCCCCGGTATCATATCACCATCACACTCCTATCTTCACCATTTTTCTTAGTTCGATCCTTTTTAGTAATATCTTAATCTAGTAGAATAAAGTTTTAGTATGATTTAGTTTTGAGTTTTGCTTTATGATCCTTCTATGTAATCGAGTCCGTGAGCTATATATAATAAAGATTAGTGTTGAGTCAAGGGCTTGATTAACTTGGTATGATCTTGAGAGAAAAGAGAAAGAATACAAAGAAGTAAAGAGATCATATTGATCTTATGGAGAGTAATGACTTCACATATAAAGAGTATGGTGAATAAAAGTTGTTGTGAGTTGACAAAGATAGTTTTGGTCATCGTTGCAATTAATAGGAAGTAATAAAGAAAGAGAGGTTTTCACATATAAATATACTATCTTGGACATCTTTTATGATTGTGAGCACTCATTAAAATATGACATGCTAAAGAGTTGATGTTGGACAAGGAAGACAACATAATGGGTTGTGTTTTCTTATATCCAAAATAAAGTATATTGTCATGGATCATCCAACATGTTGAGCTTGCCTTTCCCTCTCATGCTAGCCAAATTCTTTGCACCAAGTAGAGATACTACTTGTGCTTCTAAATACCCTTAAAACCAGTTTTGCCATGAGTGTCCACCATATCTACCTATGGATTGAGTAAGATCCTTCAAGTAAGTTGTCATGTTGCATGCAATAAAAATTGCTCTCTAAATATGTATGATTTATTAGTGTGGAGAAAATAAAGTTTATACGATCTTGTGATATGGAAGCAATAAAAGCGACGGACTGCATAATAAAGGTCCATATCACAAGTGGAAATATAAACGGGCGTTCTTCTGCATTAAGATTTCGTGCATCCAACCATAAAAGCAAATGCCAACCTCTTCTTCCCTCTGTGAAGGGCCTATCTTTTACTTTTGTCCTTTACCTTATACAAGAGTCATGGTGATCTTCACCTTTCCTTTTTACATTTTATCCTTTGGCAAGCACCTTGTGTTGGAAAGATCCTGATATATATATATATCCAATTGGATGTAAGTTAGCATGAATTATTATTGTTGACATTACCCTTGAGGTAAAAGGTTGGGAGGCAACACTATAAGCCCCTATCTTTCTCTATGTCCAATTAAAACTCCATACCCATAATATTGGGTGAGTGTTAGCAATTGTGAAAGACTAAATGATAGTTGAGTATGTGGGATTGCTGAAAAGCTCTTATATTGACTCTTTCCGATGTTATGATAAATTGCAATTGCTTCAATGACCGAGATCATGTTTGCTAGTTCTCAATGAAGTTTCTGATTCATACTTGACATTGTGAATAGATTATTACTTAAGCATAAGAAATCATTTGACAATATCCATATATGTTGTTGTTATAAGAATGATCATGATGCCCTCATGTCCGTATTTTATTTTATCGACACCTCTATCTCTAAACATGTGGACATATTTATCGTTCTCGGCTTCCGCTTGAGGACAAGCGAGGTCTAAGCTTGGGGAGTTGATACGTCCATTTTGCGTCATGCTTTCATATCGATACTTATTTGCATTATGGGTTGTTATTACACATTATGTCACAATACTTATGCCTATTTTCTCTTATTTTACAAGGTTTACATGAAGAGGGAGAATGCCGGCAGCTGGAATTCTGGGATGGAAAAGGAGCAAATATTAGAGACCTATTGTGCACAACTCCAAAAGTCCTGAAACTCTATGGAAGGTATTTTTGGAATTAGTAAAAAATACTAAGCAAAGAAAGTACCAGATGGGGGCCACCCACCATCCACGAGGGTGGGGGCGCGCCCTGCCCCCTGGGCGCGCCCCCCTGCCTTGTGGGCCCCCTGGCAGGTGATGACCCACAAGTATAGGGCATCTATCGTATTCCTTTCGATAAGTAAGAGTATCGAACCCAAAGAGGAGCAGAAGGAAATGATAAGCGGTTTTCAGCAAGGTATTCTCTGCAAGCACTGAAATAATAGGTAACAGATAGTTTTGTGGTAGGATAATTTGTAACGAGCAACAAGTAACAAAAGTAAATAAAGTTCAGCAAGGTGGCCCAATCCTTTTTGTATCAAAGGACAAGCCTGGACAAACTCTTATATAGAGAAAAGCACTCCCGGGGACACATGGGAATTATCGTCAAGCTAATTTTCATCACGTTCATATGATTCGCGTTCGGTACTTTGATAATTTGATATGTGGGTGGAAAGGTGCTTGGGTGTTGTTCTTACTTGAACAAGCATCCCACTTATGATTAACCTCTATTTCAAGCATCCACAACTACAACAAAAGTATTAAGGTAAACCTAACCATAGCATGAAACATATGGATCCAAATCAGCCCCTTACGAAGCAACGCATAAACTAGGGTTTAAGCTTCTGTCACTCTAGCAACCCATCATCTATATATTACTTCCCAATGCCTTCCTCTAGGCCCAAATAATGGTGAAGTGTTATGTAGTCGACGTTCACATAACACCACTAGAGGATAGACAACATACATCTCATCAAAATATCGAACAAATACCAAATTCACATGACTACTAATAGCAAGACTTCTCCCATGTCCTCAGGAACAAACGTAACTACTCACAAAGCATATTAATGTTCATAATCAGAGGGGTATTAATATGCATAAAGTATCTGAACATATTATCTTCCACCAAATAAACCAACTAGCATAAACTACAAGGAGTAATCAACACTACTAGCCACCTACTAGTACCAATCCTTGACTTGGAGACAAGAATTGGATACAAGAGATGAACTAGGGTTTTGAGAGGAGATGGTGCTGGTAAAGATGTTGATGGAGATTGCCCTCTCTCGATAAGAGGAGCATTGGTGATGACGATGGCGATGATTCCCCCCTCCCAGAGGGAAGTGTCCCCGGCAGAACAGCTCTGCCGGAGCCCTAGATTGGTTCCGCCAAGGTTCCGCCTCGTGCCGGCGGAGTCTCGTCCCGAAAGGTTGATTATGATTTTTTCCTTGATGAAAGACCTCATATAGCAGAAGATGGCCACCGGAGAGCCAACAGGGGCCCCACGATGCAGGGGGCGCGCCCTGGGGGGTAGGGCGCGCCCCCCACCCTCATGGGCAGGTCATGCCCCCCTGACGTATTTCTTCCGCTCAATATTTTTTATTATTTCCAAAAATAACTTTCGTGGAGTTTCAGGACTTTTGGAGTTGTGCAGAATAGGTCTCTAATATTTGCTCCTTTTCCAGCCCAGAATTCTAGCTGTCGGCATTCTCCCTCCTTATGTAAACCTTGTAAAATAAGAGAGAGTAGGCATAAGTATTGTGACATAACGTGTAATAACAGCCGATAATGCAATAAATATCGATATAAAAGCATGATGCAAAATGGACGTATCAACTCCCCCAAGCTTAGACCTCGCTTGTCCTGAAACGGAAGCCGATAACGATAAATATGTCCACATGTTTAGAGGTAGCACTACTAGGGAAAAGGCTAGCAGCAGCGCGGGTTTTAGGCCTATCAGTAGCGCGGGGATATGCGCTACTGATAAGGTGTTACAACTATTCATTAGCAGTAGCGCGTGTTACACGCGCTACTGCTAGGACAAGTAGCTGCAGCGTTTGTTCAATCCCACGCTACTGCTAATGTAACTACTGGCAGCGCGTTTCTGTCCATCGCTACTAGTATTCTTTTTTATTTTCAAATTTTTAGTGTATTTATCGTACAAATATTGGTACAATACCAGCTATGAGGTTTACATCATTATGTCCATAACAGTGTGTCAAAAGAAGGTGGATTAGTTTCAAGTGGAGGCAATATGTGGTGCATGTCAAAAGTATACTGCAAATCCATACTTGATCTAGTTTGGAATAGTAGTACTTTCGATGTGCACCACATGTTGCCTCCACTTGAATCTAATCCGCCAACACAAGCTATTTAATCATCATTATAGTCATTACCACCAACATTAGCTATTTAATAGTCGTAGTCATAGTGTAGCACACATCATCATCTTCAAACTCTCATTCTAGCTAGCTAATCACCACCAACACTAGCTAATAATAATCATCATAGTCATTACCACCAACATTAGCTATTTTATCATCATAGTAATAGTGTAGCACATCATCATCCTCAAACTCATTTCTAGCTAATCACTCCTGCCGCTCTCTCTTAGGTAAAACAACATAAAACATGTGTAGCTCTCCTCCTTGATCAAGTTGGAGCATGCACATGAACCTGTCTCCTAATTTTGGGTAGCACATCTGTTTGCTGCCCCCTAGTACTTCTCTGCGCTCCCCCATTACATATCTGGTCCAGTCTTCCACTATTAAGCATTCATCCTTGATCTTGAATGCACTAAAGTAACATGAAGGATATCTTGGCCGTAAGCTAATAATACTCATGGTACCTTTAGTCTCGATTCCATAAGGCACAACATTCATCGGGAGTCCGTGTTGAAGAACATCGTATGGTCACATACTTAGAAATGAAGTTTAGCTTCACAAATAATGTATGGAAAAGATGCACTGAGGACAAATAGTAAAAATCTTACCATCCTTCCTAAAT
Source organism: Aegilops umbellulata (assembly GCA_032464435.1). NCBI lineage: Eukaryota > Viridiplantae > Streptophyta > Magnoliopsida > Poales > Poaceae > Aegilops > Aegilops umbellulata. Next base: position 211,200,594 of record CP136056.1, on the reverse strand, counting down.
AGATGTGACCGTAGTTCATGACGAACACTATTGGTCGCACGTTTTCAGTACTAAGATTTCTAAGTCCAGGAAGAAAATTTGTCTTGACATTATCAAGATCCTCAAGCCATGAAACATAATGACTTAGCTCCTCGCAGTTTAGTTCAACCCAGGGATAGTAGTAGGTCCTGTCTACCAAGCGCTGGACATGTTTGCTTGCACCGAAATAAGCTGACAATACAAATTAGTTGTCAACTATTTTTGAATAAACAATATCAAAGACATAAATATGGTTGAGAAACTTACATTTTGGTGTAAGTGGAGGCGTCTGCACATCGACCCAGATGTCGGTATTACCTTCAATATCATCTTCCGGATGAATATCAAAGGTGATAACCATATCAGGCTGAAATGCATAAGTCTTGCATAGTGCTCGCCATGTTTTGCATCCAAAATAGGTGTAGTCGTCTGAATTGTATAATTTTGCATGGAAAATATAACCATGCTCGGTCTTCAAATAAACTTTCTTTACCTCCATAGTATGACTGAAACCTATCTTATCCAATACAAAAACTCTTGCATGGCAGGGGATACGCTAGTAGAATAGTAAAAAAAATAAGTTGAAGCAAATGAAGCAGATGTCATGCTTAATTACGAAAAAAGACTTGTCGTTGTGACTTACTGTATCCACTTCGAAGTTCTTGTCCAGCTTGATGCTGAAGCGCCTATCATCGTCTAGGAAGATTCCGTCGCACAGGCCGCGCTCGTCTTCGCAGTATTTGCAAATACCAAAATCCTTTTTGTCGTCAGACATTTCCTATGTTCATAGTTAAAACATTAATTGAAAACTGATAGAAGACAACTACCATGATACTCAACACACAAATCCGGGGCACTCGATATTTCCTACATATTCTGGCAAAAGTCATGCCAAAATTCACGGAAAAATCCGGCATGACCTTTGCTAAAATAGGATATATCGAGCGCCTGAAATTTGCCGGAACGGAAATGAACCAACACTCCGGCAAAACATAGGCCACTCGGCCACTTGGATATTGAGCAACACAAGATATACATTTCAAAATATCTTATAAGACTCAAATTAGCATGCATTCAATAAGCAAAAGTAAATCATCTCATGCGTCCGTACATCGTCGAATATTATCACTAATACATCCCGAATAGTGTCATACATATAACATCACTAGTACAACTAAAACCCTAGCACACGACGGGTATCGGCGCGGGCGGTGGACACCCACAGAGAAGGAACCATCACGGGATCATAGCTCCAGTGAGATCCCTGGAGAACCTGCCAGGTATTGGAGAACCTGTGCTCCAACGCAAACAAGTAGCGACGGACGTGCGCGTCCTCCTCACTGACACGGTGACGCACCACCTCCGCGGAGTCCTCGAGCCTCTGTACCGTCACTGGCCCACGCGACCGCCACCAAAGAAGGTTCGGGTCAACGACAGGCTGGCTCCTCACCAACCTGCACCCCCCGGTAGGTAGCGCCTCCCAGTACCACCCTGGCGGAGCCCAGTCCCGGACATGGCCCATCTGGTCAAGCAGGTGTCATCCTCCGCCGACTCTACGACGAGGATGCGGGATAGGCATCGTCCACGTCGATGCGGGAAAATTGCTTTAACTAAAAAAATAGCAACAAGTTCTTACTAACTAGTTCTATTAATTCAACTAGTTCTTACTAAAAATAAACTTACTATAAATAAAAATATTCTAGTACCTAATTAGTACCTAGTTCTTACTAACTAATTAGTACCTAAGAACCCTAACAAGTTCTTACTAAGTAATTAGTACCTAAGAACCCTAACAAGTTCTTACTAACTAATTTGATTCCACCCTAACTAATTTGATGGAGGTAGAAACCCTAGGCAGAGGTAGGGAGAGGGAGGAGCAGGCGTGCTCACCTTGGGTGCCTGCGACGAGGGAGGGGCAGGCGGCGTCGAGGTCGTGGTCGGGGCTCCGGGGCGGCGTTGAGGTCGGGGGGGGGGGGGGCGGGGGCGGCGTCCGGGTCGGCGTCGAGGTCGGGGTCGGGGGCGGCGTCCGGGGCGGCGTTGAGGTCAGGGGCGGGGGCGGCGTTGAATCTGGGGTCGGGCGGCGTAGAGGGTGTGCGGAGAGCGCGTGGCGGCCGAGGGGCGACGGCGGCGGCGAGAGTGGAGTTGGATTTGGGGGATGAAGTGGTCGTGGGGAGGACGAACCGCGTGCGGTTAAGTCAGAAGTACCAGTAGCGCGTTCCAGACGGCGCGCTACTGCTACGTTAGCTACAGCGCGTTCTGGAATACACGTTGCTGGTACACCATTCTCTTTTTTTTCCATTTTTCATTTAGTTTTCTTCACATTTTTTTTCCTTTCACCTTATTCTATTTCCTTCATTTTAAATTACCTTTCTATTTGCTTTCCATTTAATTTTATATCCTCTATCAGTAGCGAGTTTATACTAAAACGCGCTGCTACAAAGAAAGTAGCGGTAGCGCGGTTCGCTATAGGTCGCTACTACTATGTGCAGCCTATCGGCTAAGCCGTGGGAATTTTAGTAGTAACGCGTTTAGGAGAAGACGCGCTGCTTCTAGAACTTTATCTGCAGCGCGGTTTTCGCAGGCGCGCTACTGCTATTTAGCACCAGCGTGCTTTTTTGGCCCTCGCTACTGCTAAAGTTCTGTGTATAAGGTTTTCCCTAGTAGTGTAGAGGTGTCGATAAAATAAAATACGGACATGAGGGCATCATGATTGTTCTCATAACAGCAACATATATAGATATTATCATATGATTTCTTATGCTCAAGTAATAATCAATTCACAATGCAAAATATGAATCAGAAACTTTATTGAGAACCAACAAACTATAATCTTAGTCATTGAAGCAATTGCAATTTATCGTAACATCAGAAAGAGTCTATATCAGAGCTTTATAGCAAGTCCACATAATCAACTATCACTTAGTCTTTCATAATTGCTAACACGCACGCAATACTTGTGGTTACGGAGTTTTAATCGGACACAGAGAAAGATAGGGGCTTATAGTTTCGCCTCCCAACTTTTTACCTCATAGGTATGTAGCGACCCGACCCGAATGGATCAAGTCTCTGTGCTTAAGTGTCATCCCTGGATCGGTATGCTGACACACATAGTACTCGAAGGATTTATAACAGAGGTAAATCACATGTATAAAGTAACGTAAATGCTATTACCTCAATCCAAATAGCGGAAGTAACAAGGTTGTGGATTCCCATCAACACCAACGACAAAGTTGAGTGTAGAAATCGTAACCCTAACGTATCACTTACTCGTCGTAAGATTCCTGCAACATGAGACGTTGCGGCCACAAAGGGTCAGTACATTGAATGTACTGGCAAATTCACACCAGAGAGAATGATGAACAATGGCTATCACTACATGCATATATGGCTGGTGGAAAAGCTCTATGGTTACAGTTTTGCGTAAAGCCAATTTTTCCCTACTGCAAAGGAATAAACTTTTATTTAACTATCATGGTGGTTGTTAAACATTGAGAATGGTTGACAGCATTCTCAATCCTAATTAATAGTAATCAATAACAACCCAACAAATTATTTAAGTAACGTGATGAGATCAACAGGATAATCCAAGAACTAGATACTCAAGATGTCCATAACCGGGGACACGACTAATCATGATTAGTTTGTACACTCTGCAGAGGTTTGCGCTCTTTTCCCCACAAGACTCGATCTCCTCCGTTGGATTTCTTGCACTACATGGTGTTTGAGAAACGGATGACCGAGACACAGTCTTTCAGAAGCGTTAGCACCTTACGATGGGTAGACCGGTACACCTACATCCCCTACATTTGCTAGTCTACCACTGTAAGAGTTCACACAACTTAATCAACTATGCTAGAGCCCATGATAGCTTGTGGCTGCACACGGAAGTTTCTAGTATGAATAATCTCATGATTCCTTTGAGCCTGGGTGGCGGTCCATAAAAAAACAGGCAATCATGGTCTACCCAAGTGCCTAGACAGGCAATCCTAGAATAACCAGGTACCTCAATCCACCCAGATGTGTGTTTAAGTTGCCACCTTAAGTAAACCATTAATTAATAGTCTCACATCTGTCATGAATACTCTCAAAACCCAATCCACGTCTACGAGCATAGCATGGCAATATAAGCATAACGTAATAGTAAATCCCAAGGGTTTGATAATAAACAGGTAATAGGTACTACCTCAACTACTTCCCATCCCACAATTTAATTAGATCCTAATCATGCAATGTTTGAGGATTGATCTAAAGCAATAAAACTGGGTATGAAAAGGGTTATGATCAAAGTGTGAACTTGCCTGCAATGTTGATGAAGATGATTCGCACTCAAAAATCTTGATAGCTCTACTCGTCACACTCCGGTCAATCTATCGTAAGCAAGCAATAGTAACCACACATAAGCAATCACTCAAAAGATCAAAGAACGATGAAGACGATTCGGAAAACATCAAAACCAAGCAAATAACTCTCGCAACATAAAACAATTTCTAACAGTACCAAAATTATGTGACTTTGGCCTTATCAGAAAGTTTAGGTCAAGAGCTTCGTTTTGCAAAAAGAATCAACTCAAACGGGGCTACGGAACTCAAGTTACGTTCAAAAGAAGTTTGAATACAAATCTGTTTGAATTCAAATTTTAAAACTTTCAAAAACATGTTTGAGTTGGATTACTGGATAGAGGAGATCATAACGAAGAAGTGGGCATTGGTTTCGTTGGATTTGGACAAACGAGTAAAAGTTATGAGCGTTTGAAGTACATGGACTAATCTGTGAAGAAAATCACGAATAGGTCCCTGGCCGAAATTAATAAGAAAAAGGAAAAAATCTATCGAGCGAACGCCCGCTAAACAGATCTAATCTAATGAACGCGTTCGCTACAGAACCTAAACTAGCGAACGTTCACTAAATAAATCTAACTAAAATAAAAACCGGTTAAAAATATAAAACCGAAGTTAATAAAATAAAACCGGGTGGTTTTATCGGTTTTACCGGCTCTGGGCGGTTTTCCGACGAAAAACCAAGGGCGGGCGGATCCGGCCGGCGGCGAACTCCGGCGTGGCGTCGGGGCGAGGCAAGACGGCGGCCCCGGGGAGGCGCAGACCAGCAGAGGCAGCGCGAGCGGAGGGGTGCGGCGCGCGACGCGACAGCGGGCGGCGGAAACGGCGGCTTGCGGCGGCGGCGACAGCGGCAGTAGGCGGCGGCGGCGACGAGATCCGCGGGCGGCGCAGCGCGTCAACGGGGAGGAGAGGGAGGGGCCGGGGTGGCATGGGATTTATAGGGGAGGGGGCGGAGGAGACGTGGAGGAGGGGCAAGGCAAAGGTGGCGGGCGCGGAGTCCGAGGCGGGGACGGCAGCCATGGCGGCGCGGCGGCGTGCGACGGGCGGAGTCCCGACCGGGAGGTCGGGGGTGCGCGTGCTTCGTGTTGTGTCGTGGCCTGGCCGGTTGGCTGGGCCGGCCCAGTTCGGCAGAACGTTTTTTTTAAACACATTTTTTTCAGACAATTAAAAAGAGAATAAAACAAATATATTATATAGGCATATAATATATCAAAATTTTCAGAAAAAGATTTTCTACAAGATGAACATTTTCCTAACGTCAAATAAAATCCACAGAAATTCAAATAATTCAAACAATGCTCCTGCTCTAATAAAATACAATAAAAATCATTTAAAAAATACCAAAATTAATTCAAATATATTTCTCTCCAATTTTCTGATGTAGGGAATCATGTTACCCTATTTTCCATATATTTTATTTTTGGAGAAAAATAATTTGAATAAAACTCGAATAACTCCAAATTGAAAATCAATTCAAAAGAACTTTGAATTTTAATTTCTTTGAAACTCCCAACTCGTATTTCATATGTTTTGAAGAAGTCATTTTATCTTCGCTCGTGAAAATCATTGAGTTGCTTAAAGTTTCTGAATTAAAAATATTTCCAAATGAAATTCAAATATTTTCAAATACCCTTTCATTAAATTAAATGGAAGAAGTCTTATCATTTTCGCTCAAGGGTTTTGTATTTGAAAAGAATTTGAATTCATGGAGATCCGAATGAAAAATGAAAGTTTGGGAAAGTCCTTTTATTCCCTCTCATTTAACTTTCAAAAGTTTCGAATTTCACTCAATTTCACTCAAGCAATCAAACAATCAATAAAAACTATCTATTTAATATAACATTCCAAAATTTAGAATTTTGGGATGTTACAGGGTAATGTCAACAATAATAGCTCATGCTAACCTACATCCAATTAGATATATCTATCAGGATCTTTCCAACACCCTGTACTTTCCATAGGATATAATGTAAAAAGGAAAGGTGAAGATCACCATGACTCTTGCATAATGTAGAAGATAATAATAAAAGATAGGCCCTTCGCCGAGGGAAGCAGAGGTTGCCATGCGCTTTCAGGGTTGGATGCACAAAATCTTAATGCGAAAGAACGTCACTTTATATTTCCACTTGTGATATGAACCTTTATTATGCAGTCCGTCGCTTTTATTTCTTCCACATCACAAGATCGTATAAAGCTTATTTCCTCCACACCAATCAATCATACATATTTAGAGAGCAATTTTTATTGCTTGCACTGATGACAACTTACTTGAAGGATCTTACTCAATCCATAGGTAGATATGGTGGACTCTCATGGCAAAACTGGTTTAAGGGTTTTTGGAAGCACAAGTAGTATCTCTACTTGGTGCAAAGAATTTGGCTAGCATGAGGGGGAAAGGCAAGCTCAACATGTTGGATGATCCATGACAATATACTTTATATCAGATATAAGAAAACATAACCCATTACGTTGTCTTCCTTGTCCAACATCAACTCTTTAGCATGTCATATTTTAATGAGTGCTCCCAATTATAAAAGATGTCAAGATAGTATATTTATATGTGAAACCTCTCTTTCCTTATTACTTCCTATTAATTGCAACAATGACCAAAGCTATGTTTGCCAACCCCCAACAACTTTTAATCATCATACTCTTTCTATGTGAAGTAATTACTCTCAATAGGATCAATATGATCTCTTTGTTTCTTTTTATTCTTTTTCTCTTTTCTTTTATTCACTCAAGATCATGGAAAAATAATCAAGCCCTTGACTCAACACTAATATTTATTATATATATCTCACGGACTCGATTACATAGAGGGATCATAAAGCAAAAACTCAAAACTAGAACATGCCAAAACTTTATTCTACTAGATCAAGATACTACTAATAGGATCAAACTAAAAAACGGTAAAGATAGGAGTGTGGTTGTGATACGATAACTTTGCACCTCCCCCAAGCTTGGCAGTTGCCAAGTGGAGAGCCCATACCCATGTGATTATGTCTCCTTTGCTGGTGAAGAAGATGGCGGTGTTGTTGATGATGTGGGCTTGTCGTCCATCTTCCAAGGCATAGGCTCGCCATCATAGAAGGATGATCGAGTCTCGGGGATCCTCAAATCTGTAGCCAAACTCATCCTTTTGAATCTATATTCATACTCACAGTTTTGGTTTTGAGGTCATAGATTTGGGCTTGAAGGTGCTCAATCTTCTCGTGAAGCTTGAAGATGGTCTAGCCGGTGTTGTCGGCATCCAGCTTGTGGTTGTTGGTGAACTCCACGATCATCATGTGGTTGGAGTTGAGTCCACGTTCCACCATCCCCTGGCACTTCAAAACTTGTTGCTCCATTGCTTCGAGCCTCGTCTCCATGCTTCCGGTCCCTTTTGGTCCCTCAACATCGCGGATGTGCAGCAACCCATAACGCATCTGAATGGCTTGAGGGTGTCGCAGCACCTCCACGAGGTAAGGGTTGATGACCTTCTCGAAGAACTTGTCCTTGGGGGCACTTGGAGACGTCATGATAATCTAGATCTGTCAAAAAAATAGCTCGAAACAAGAAAAGAGGATAATTGCGTGATACAGGAGTCAAAACCTTCGGGAGATTATATAATGAATTTTTATCGACCAGAATATGTATCTTGCAAGAAAACAGAGTCCGGAGAGCACACGAGGTGCCCACGAGGTAGGGGGGCGCGCCCAGTAGGGTAGGGCGCGCCCTCCACCCTCGTGGAGGCCTCGTGTCCTTCCCGGACTGCCTCTTATTTTTCTATTTTTCTAAATATTCCAAAACGGAGAAATATTGCCATAAAAATTGCTTTGGAGTCGGTTTACTTACCGTACCACATACCTATTCCTTTCCGGAGTCTGAAACGTTCCGGTAAGTGTCCCTTATGTATTCCTCCGGGGTTACGGTTTCAATAACATTAGTTTCAACATTTATAGGATTACCTGAGAAATAATGTTTGATTCTTTGACCGTTCACCACCTTCGGATTTGTGCCTTCGAAGTTGTTGATTTTTATGGCACCGGAACAATAGACCTCCTCGATAACGTAAGGGTCTTTCCATTTAGAGAGAAATTTTCCTGCAAAAAATCTTAAACGAGAGTTGTATAGCAATACATAATCACCTACATTAAGCTCATGCTTTTGTATCCTTTTGTCATGCCATCTTTTAACTTTTTCTTTGAACAACTTGGCATTTTCATAAGCTTGGGTTCTCCATTCATCAAGTGAGCTAATATCAAATAACCTCTTCTCACCGGCAAGTTCGAAATCATAATTGAGCTCTTTAATAGCCCAATAAGCCTTGTGTTCTAGTTTGAGAGGTAAGTGACATGCTTTTCCATAAACCATTTTATACGTAGACATACCCATAGAATTTTTATATACAGTTCTATAGGCCAATAATGCATCATCAAGTTTCTTGGACCAATTCTTTCTAGATCTATTAACAGTCTTTTGCAAAATTAATTTGAGTTCTCTATTACTCAATTCTACTTGACCACTAGACTGCGGGTGATAAGGAGATGCAATTCTATGATTAACATCATATTTAGCAAGCATTCTACGGAAAGCACCATGAATGAAATGTGAACCACCATCAGTCATCAAATATCTAGGGACTCCAAACCTCGGAAAAATAACTTCTTTAAGCATTTTAATAGAAGTGTTATGATCAGCACTACTAGTTGGAATAGCTTCTACCCACTTAGTAACGTAATCAACAACAACTAAAATATGTGTATAACCATTAGAGGCAGGAAAAGGTCCCATATAATCAAAGCCCCAAACATCAAATGGTTCAATAACGAGTGAATAGTTCATAGGCATTTCTTGACATCTATTAATATTACCAATTCTTTGACATTCATCACAATATAAGACAAACTTACGGGCATCCTTGAATAGATTAGGCCAATAAAAACCGGATTGCAATACCTTATGTGCAGTTCTATCTCCAGCGTGGTGTCCTCCATAAGCTTCGGAGTGACACTTGCGTAGGATATGTTCCTGTTCATGCTCAGGTACACAACATCTAATAACACCATCCACTCCTTCTTTATAAAGTTGTGGGTCATCCCAAAAGTAATGTCTCAAATCATAGAAGAACTTTTTCTTTTACTGGTATGTAAAACTAGGTGGTATAAATTTAGCAATGATGTAATTAGCATAATCAGCATACCACGGAGTACTACGAGAAGCATTTATGACATTTAATTGCTCATCAGGAAAGCTATCATCAATAGATAGTGGGTCATCAAGAACATTTTCTAACCTAGACAAGTTGTCTGCAACGGGGTTCTCAGCTCCCTTTCTATCAACAATATGCAAATCAAATTCTTGTAGCAAGAGAACCCATCTAATAAGTCTAGGTTTAGCATCTTTCTTTTCCATAAGATATTTAATAGCAGCATGATCCGTGTGAATAGTTACTTTAGAATGAACAATATAAGGTCTGAACTTATTACAAGCAAATACAACTGCTAAGAATTCTTTTTCAGTAGTAGCATAATTTCTTTGAGCATTGTCTAGAGTCTTACTAGCATATTGAATTACATTTAATTTATTATCAACTCTTTGCCCTAGAACAACACCTACAACATAATCACTGGCATCACACATAATTTCAAAGGGTAAATTCCATTCAGGTGGCTGAACGATAGGTGCAGAGATCAATGCTTCCTTAAGTATTTCAAATGCTTATACACAATCATCATCAAAGACAAATGGTATATCTTTTTGTAATAAATTAGTTAGAGGCCGAGAAATTTTTTAGAAGTCCTTAATGAACCTCCTATAAAAACCGGCGTGACCAAGGAAGCTTCTTATACCTTTGATGTCCTTGGGACATGGCATCTTTTCAATAGCATCAACTTTGGCTTTATCAACTTCAATAACTCTTTCAGAAACTTTATGCCCCAAGACAATACCTTCATTAACCATAAAGTGGCACTTTTCCCAATTCAAGACAAGATTAGTTTCTTCACATCTCTGCAAAACTCGATCAAGGTTTCTCAAGCAATCATGAAAAGAGGATCCATAGATGGAAAAGTCATCCATGAAAACCTCACAAATCTTTTCACAAAAGTCAGAGAATATAGCCATCATGCATCTTTGAAAGGGAGCAGGTGCATTACATAAACCAAAAGGCATACGTCTATGAGCAAAAGTACCGAAAGGGCAAGTAAAAGTAGTTTTTGTTTGATCATTGGCTGACACAGGTATTTGAGAGAAACCAAAATAACCATCTAGAAAGCAAAAAATGTGTATGTTTGGATAATCTTTCTAGCATTTGATCGATAAAAGGTAAGGGGTAATGATCCTTTTTAGTAGCCTTATTTAATTTGCGGAAATCAATTACCATCCTATAACCTGTAATAATTCTTTGCGGAATCAATTCATCTTTATCATTAGGAACGACGGTAATACCTCCCTTCTTAGGGACACAATGGACACGACTTACCCACTGACTATCAGCAACGGGATAAATTATACCTGCCTCAAGGAGCTTTAGTATTTCCTTTCTTACCACTTCCTTCATCTTAGGATTCAGCCGTCGTTGATGATCACAAACTGGTTTGGCATCTTCTTCCAAATTTATTTTATGTTGACATAGAGTGGGACTAATGCCCTTAAGATCATCAAGAGTATGTCCAATAACAGCACGGTGCTTCTTCAGAGTTTTCAATAATCTTTCTTCTTCATGCTCTGAAAGGTTAGCACTAATAATAACAGGATATATCTTCTTTTCATCAAGATAAGCATATTTAAGAGTATCAGGTAACAATTTAAGCTCAAACACGGGATCGCCCTTGGGTGGAGGAGGATCCCCTAGGATTTCAACAGGCAAATTGTGTTCCAGGATGGGTTCCTGTTTAAAGAATACTTCATCTATTTCTCTTCTTTCATTCATAAACATATCATTTTCATGGTCTAGCAAATATCGTTCTAAAGGATCACTAGGAGTTACAGCAATAGAAGCAAGACCAATAATTTCATCCTTACTAGGTAATTCCTCTTCACGGTGTTTTCTACTAAATTTAGAGAAATTAAACTCATGAGACATATCACCCAAGCCAATAGTAACAACACTCTTTTCGCAGTCTATCCTAGCATTAACTGTGCTCAAGAAGGGTCTGCCAAAGATGATGGGACAAAAGCTATCTTGTGGGGAACCAAGAACAAGAAAATCAGCAAGATATTTAGTTTTCCCACACAAGACTTCAACATCTCTAACAATTACAATGGGTGATATTGTATCTCTATTAGCAAGTTTGATGGTAACGTCAATACCTTCTATCTCAGCAGGTGCAATTTCATGCATAATTTCTTTGTATAAGTCATGAGGTATAGCACTAGAACTAGTACCCATATCACATAAGCCATGATAACAATGATCTCCTATTTTAACAAAAATAACAGGCATGCCTACCACAGGTCTATGTTTATCTTTAGCACAAGGTTTGGCAATTCTTGCAGTTGCACCGCGGAAATGAATAACATGCCCATCCATATTATCAGCCAAGAGATCTTTAACAATGGCAATATTAGGTTCAACTTTAATTTACTCAGGAGGTGTATAAGTTCTATTATTGCTTTTACGAACCACAGTTGAAGCTTTAGCATGATCCTTTATCCTAACAGGGAAAGGTGGTTTCTCAACATAAGAAGTAGGAACAACAGGATCATTATAAGTGATAGTCTTTTCTTCAACTTTAGTAGGTCCAGCTACTTTTACTTCTATGGGAGAATGCTATTTAAACCACTTCTCCTTGGGGAGATCAACAGAAGTAGCAAAAGATCACAGAATGAAGCTCCTATCTCAGAGTCAAGTCCATATTTGTGCTAAATTTACGGAAAACATCGGTATCCATAAAAGATTTAACACAATCAAACTTAGGTGTCGTACCTGACACCTTACCTTCGTCGAGATCCCAATCTTCAGAGTTGCGTTTAATTCTATCCAATAAATTCCATTTGAATTCAATAGTCTTCATCATAAAAGAGCCAGCACAAGAAGTATCGAGCATGGTGCGATGTTATCAGAAAGCCGAGCATAAAAACTTTGAATAAATATTTCTCTTGAGAGCTCATGATTGGGGCATGAATATAACATTGATTTAAGCCTCCTCCAAGCTTGAGTGATGCTTTCTCCTTTGTGAGGCCAAAAATTATATATATAATTGCGATCACGATGAATAAGATGCATAGGATAAAATTTCTGATGAAATTCCAATTTCAATCGTTTGTAGTTCCATGACCCCGTATCGTCACATAACCTATACCATGTAGATGCATCTCCCTTCAAAGATAAAGGGAAGACCTTCTTCTTAACAACATCATCGGGTATACCTGCAAGCTTAAATAATCCACAAACTTCATCAACATAGATTAGGTGCTGATCAGGATGCTTGGTTCCATCTCCTGCAAAAGGATTAGCTAGGAGTTTTTCTAACATACCAGAAGGAACTTCAAAGGGAACATTTTCATTTTCAGTAGGTTCAGTAGGTTGAGGAGCAACTCTTTGCTCTACCGGTCGGGGTGAAGATACCCCGAACAAGCCCCTCAGAGGATTAATTTCCATAGTAACAAGTGACAGTAAATTTCAGCACACTATATAAATTTTTCCTTACCAAATTCCACCTACCAAAGGCGCTTCACTCCCCGGCAACGGCGCCAGAAAAGAGTCTTGATGACCCACAAGTATAGGGGATCTATCGTAGTCCTTTCGATAAGTAAGAGTGTCGAACCCAACGAGGAGCAGAAGGAAATGATAAGCGGTTTTCAGCAAGGTATTCTCTGCAAGCACTGAAATAATAGGTAACAGATAGTTTTGTGATAGGATAATTTGTAACGAGCAACAAGTAACAAAAGTAAATAAAGTGCAGCAAGGTGGCCCAATCCTTTTTGTAGCAAAGGACAAGCCTGGACAAACTCTTATATAGAGAAAAGCGCTCCCGAGGACACATGGGAATTATCGTCAAGCTAGTTTTCATCACGTTCATATGATTCGCGTTTGGTACTTTGATAATTTGATATGTGGGTGGACCGGTGCTTGGGTGTTGTTCTTACTTGAACAAGCATCCCACTTATGATTAACCTCTATTGCAAGCATCCGCAACTACAACAAAAGTATTAAGGTAAACCTAACCATAGCATGAAACATATGGATCCAAATCAGCCCCTTACGAAGCAACGCATAAACTAGGGTTCAAGCTTCTATCACTCTAGCAACCCATCATCTACTTATTACTTCCCAATGCCTTCCTCTAGGCCCAAATAATGGTGAAGTGTTATGTAGTCGTCATTCACATAATACCACTAGAGGATAGACAACATACATCTCATCAAAATATCGAACGAATACCAAATTCACATGACTACTAATAGCAAGACTTCTCCCATGTCCTCAGGAACAAACGTAACTACTCACAAAGCATATTCATGTTCATAATCAAAGGGGTATTAATATGCATAAATGATCTGAACATATGATCTTCCACCAAATAAACCAACTAGCATCAACTACAAGGAGTAATCAACACTACTAGCAACCTACTAGTACCAGTCCCGGACTTGGAGACAAGAATTGGATACAAGAGATGAACTAGGGTTTTGAGAGGAGATGGTGTTGGTGAAGATGTTGATGGATATTGCCCTTTCCCGATGAGAGGAGCGTTGGTGATGACGATGGCGATGATTTCCCCCTCCCGGAGGGAAGTGTCCCCGGCAGAACAGCTCTGCCGGAGCCCTAGATTGGTTCCGCCTCATGGCGGCGGAGTCTTGTCCCGAAAGGTTGCTTATGATTTTTTCCTTGACGAAAGACCTCATATAGAAGAAGATGGCCACCAGAGAGCAAACATGGGGCCCACGATGCAGGGGGCGCGCCCTAGGGGGTAGGGCGTGCCCCCACCCTCATGGGCAGGTGGTGGCCCCCCTGACGTATTTCTTCCACTCAGTATTTTTTATTATTTCCAAAAATAACTTTCGTGGAGTTTCAGGACTTTTGGAGTTGTGCAGAATAGGTCTCTAATATTTGCTCCTTTTCCAGGCCAGAATTCCAGCTGCCGGCATTCTCCCTTGTTATGTAAAGCTTGTACAAAAAGAGAGAATAGGCATAAGTACTGTGACATAATGTGTAATAACAACCCATAATGCAATAAATAACGATATAAAAGCATGATGCAAAATGGACATATCAGCAGGCCTCCGGTGCCCATCTTCTGCTATATGAAGTCTTTTACCCTGGAAAAAAAACACAAGCAAGCTTTCGGGAAGAAACTACGCTGCCATGAGGCGGAACCTTGGCGAAACCAATCTAGGGCTCTGGCGGAGATGTTCTGTCGAGGAAACATCCCTCCAGGAGGGGGAAATCATCGCCATCGTCATCACCAACGATCCTCTCTTCGGGAGGGGGTTAATCTCCATCAACATCTTCACCAACACCATCTCCTCTAAAACCCTAGTTCATCTCTTGTATCCAATCTTTGTCCCAAAGCCTCAGATTGGTACCTGTGGGTTGCTAGTAGTGTTGATTACTCCTTGTAGTTGATGCTAGTTGGTTTATTTGGTGGAAAATCATATGTTCAGATCCTTTATGCATATTAATACCCCTCTGATTATGAACGTGAATATGATACTTGAGTAGTTACGTTTGTTCCTGAGGACATGGGATAAGTCTTGCTATAAGTAGTCATGTGAATTTGTTATTTGTTTGATATTTTGTTGAGATGTGTGTTATCTTTCCTCTAGTGGTGTTATGTGAACGTCGACTACATGACACTTCACCATTGTTTGGGCCTACAGGAAGGCATTGGGAAGTAATAAGTAGATGATGGGTTGCTAGAGTGACACAAGATTAAACCCTAGTTTATGAGTTGCTTCGTAAGGGGCTGATTTGGATCCATATGTTTCATGCTATGGTTAGGTTTACCTTAATACTTCTCTTGTAGCTGCGGATGCTTGCAATAGGGGTTAATCATAAGTGGGATGCTCGTCCAAGAAAGGGCAGCGCCCAAGCACAGGTCCACCCACATACCAAATTATCCAAGTAACGAACGCGAATCGTATGAGCATGATGAAAACTAGCTTGACGATAATTCCCATGTGTCCTCAGGAGCGCTTTTCTCTATATAAGAGTTTGTCCAGACTTGTCCTTTGCTACAAAAAGGATTGGGCCATCTTGCTGCACCTTGTTTACTTTCATTGCTTGTTACTCGTTACAAATTACCTTACCACAAAACTATCTGTTACCGATAATTTCAGTGCTTGCAGAGAATACCTTACTGAAAACCACTTGTCATTTCCTTCTGCTCCTCATTGGGTTCGACACTCTTACTTATCGAAAGGACTACGATAGATCCCCTATACTTGTGGGTCATCAAAGGCGCGCATCACGACATAAGGAAAACATTCTCTAATTTTTACCAGGGCATGGTGAGGCCATACCATGGCACCACACCAGGCGTCATGTTTTCGAACCATGTGTTTCATTTTTTGTATAGTTGTTAACCGAGTAAACGACGCGTTTATGGTTGACTATTGCCACACATTTCCTTGAAATATCTGCCCATTCCTTGTAAAAGGCATGAGAATGTACTAAATAACACGAGCATGGTTTTCCAGATCATTCTTGTGCACCTTTTCATGCGCCGATTGTTCGAATTTGAATTATGTCCATTTAATGCCTAGAAAGTGCACATAACCCTCTAAATATGGTAAATGAGCCCGGAAAAATGTCAAATTTGAACACGCTGCATTTGAGGCGGTATGTTGATCGTTGGAAAAATACTGAATGACAAATTAGGACGGAAATTTGCATTCCCCTTCAATGTTGGTGATTTCCCTCTCGAAAGCATTGAACCTCCTCGGTGATGGTTTGATTTATGAAGGGCGTGCATGACGACATAAGCCAAACCTTCTCAAAATTTTACCAGGGCATGGTGAGGTCATACCATGGAACTATGCCAGGCGTCATGTTTTTTAAGCATTTATTTCATTTTTTCTGTTGTTGAAAACACAACAAACAAACATTTGTGGTTGACTATTGCCACACGTTTCAACGAAATATCTATCCATTATTCCTTGTGAAAGGCATGGGAATTTACTAAATGGCACGAGGATGGTTTTCCAGGCCGTTCTTCTGGACCCTTTCATGCATCGATTGTTTGAACTTGAATTATGCGCATTAATGCGTAGGAAATGCACATAATCCCCTAAATATGGCAAATGAACCCGGAAAAGTGCCAAATTTAAACACAGTGATTTGCATGTTGTATGTTCATCATAGGAAAAACTCGTGGAAAAGGGACAAAGGAAATTTGGACCCCCCTTCAATCTTGGTGATTTCCCCTCGAAACCATGAAACTTTGTCGGATGATTGTTTGTTTTATGAAAGGCGTGCATGACGACATTTTTACCAGGGCACGGTGAGATCATACCATGGCACCACACCAGGCGTCATGTTTTTCCAAGCATGTATTTCATTTTTGTATAGTTGTTAACCTAGTAAATGACGTGTTTATGGTTGACTATTGCCACACATTTCCTTGAAATATCTGCCCATTCTTTGGAAAAGGCATGAGAATGTACTAAATAGCACGAGCATGGTTTTCCCGGCCGTTCTTGTGCACCTTTTCATGCACCGATTGTTCGAATTTGAATTATATGCATAATTAATGCCTAGAAAATGCACACAATCCCCTAAATATGGTAAATGAGTTCGGAAAAATGTCAAATTTGAACACGTTTCATTTGAGGCGGTATGTTGATCATTGAAAAAAACTGAATGGCAAACTCGGACGGAAATTTGGATTCCCCTTCAATCTTGGTGATTTCCCTCTCGAAAGCATTGAACTTCCTCGGTGATGGTTCGATTTATGAAGGGCATGCATGATGACATAAATCAAAACTTCTCAACTTTTAACCAGGGCACGGTGAGGCCATACCATGGCACCATGGCAGCCGTCATGTTTTTCAAGCACATATTTCATTGTTCTATAGTTGATAACCCAGTAAATGACGCATTTGTGGTTGACTATTGCCACGCATTCCATTGAAATCTCTGCCCATTCCTTGTAAAAGGCTTCAGAAATTACTAAATACCATGAGTATGGTTTTTCCAGACCGTTCTTGTGCACCCTTTCATGCACCAATTGTTTGAATTTTATTTACGTGCATTAATGCCTACAAAATGCACATAATCCCCTAAATATTGCAAATGAACCCGGAAATGTGTCAAATTTGAACACGGTTGTCGGTGTACTAAAGTAGGGGTACCTTAGTACCCCGAACTTGTGCACGGGCAGTCGTAGCACCCCGCGGCAAGGCTTGCCAGGCGACCGCCAAAACTCTCCATGGTCCCTCCTCGGGCCATCCAAGAACAAAGTATTTAAGCCAAGGCCCCGACAGGAGGAGCCTGCCGGGAAGGCCACCCGAAGAGAGCAAGGCCCTGGCAAGAGGAGCTTGCCGGGACGGCCGCTCGAAGCACAAGGCCCCGGCAAGAGGAGCTTGCTGGGAAGGCCGATCAAGGCACGACAAGAGACCTGCTACGACGTGCCACGCGTCCCAGCAAGGACCAGTGAGCGACAAGCTCCCGGGCGCGACAAGGCACCAACCGCGGCAAGGCGCTTGCCGCGGCAAGTCACCACCCCGCGCCTGCGCTCCAGCTCATCCACCCACGCGTCGCTCTGGGGCCATTCCAGGCGTACGTGGCGAGAGGCTGCGCAGCCAGGGGCATGCGGTGGCGAAGCAACGCTGAGAGAGTAGCCATCGTGGCAAACGGTGGTGCTCTTGACGGTCCCTTTTCTGCACTGTTTGGGCAACCCAGACGGGCATTTAATGCCCTTGTCCCCTGCCGTCAGAGTTAGGTATGATAGCACTGTGCAAACAGCTATACCCAACACAGCGTTTTCCAGTTTTACCCCCGCCTACGTTGCCACCTGTGGGTAACCCCTTGCACATATAAAAGGAGGCCCCATGCGCAACGTGAGGGGAGGAGGCCATTCACGCTCGGTCTCGCCAGCGGCTCGCGTGTACTGTAGCACCACACGCTCCCGAGCAAGAACACAATACAAAACCACAAAGCAGCAGTAGGGTTTTACGCATCCGTGCGGCCCGAAGCTGGGTAAATCCCCTTGTGTGCATCGCCTCGATCCGCTCTTCGCGCGACCTCCGCCCCCCGCCGAACCAAGAAAGGGGCTCGGTCCCCATAGGTGTTCGAGGAGGCACATTTCCCCCGACATCTTTGGCGCGCCAGGTAGGGGGCGTCGAAGTTGTGCGAACCTGATCCGGCGTCTGCACAGGCTATATCTCCATCATCTTCGTCGACATGCCACCGAAGAAGAAGGTTTCGGAGGTGGCTGGTCCATCTGCGTCGAACCCACCGCCCCTGGAGCAAACGGGTGGTGAGGACGGCACTGGCGGCGGAACGGGCGCCACCGAGCCAGCTCATGGTGCCACGGCGTCCGAACATGCACCGCGCCCCTCTCAGGAGGCACGGGACCAGCAGCGTCTTGGCACTCACGGTACCATACGCTCGCTAGACCCAGATCGAGCCGGCGGATCCCAGGGCGCTCAAGGCCAGCACTCACACCAACGCGCTGGCGCGAGCGTGGCGCGACTGCCTGGTCCGGGTGTTGCTCCTTCTAACGTAGTTAGAAGTTCGAGCACATCCCGCTCCACGCGCCGTTCGCCACCGCTGCCCGCCACCCCAGCAGAAGCCCTGGCGCGAGCTCAACTGCTCCTAGGCTACCCTCCAACAGCGGACAAGCTCGACGACTGGGGGGCCACGATACAGAGCCTCATCGGTTTCGCTAACGGCGACACCCCGCGGCAGCACAGTGCGTCGCAGCCACGGCAGGTCGGCCAGGCGAGAACCGATGGCGCCAAGACCGGTGGGGGCGCGACCACCGTGCACTCCCCGCCCCAAAGGCCAAGATCGCCGACTCACCGGAACCATCACGACAACGACTCCACCGCATCGTCGAATCCGCGAACTCGTCGCGATCAACGCCAAGTTCTTCACGAGCGAGAGCAAGAGGACGCTCGTACTCGCATCGAGCGTCGGAGAGAAGCGCGGCGTCAATCAGACCAGCGCGCTGGGCCCTCTGTCAACATGCATGCACCCGGGGGACCAGGCGACCTGCCGTATGCGGTAGGCTGCCCTGCGTTCACCCGTGAGCTGCGGCAAGTCCAGTGGCCCAGCACGAAGAATTTCAAGCCAGACGTACCAGAGAAGTACGACGGCAAGTCGCATCCGTCGGGGTTCCTCAGCATCTACACCATTGCGGTGCAGGCTGCTGGGGGGCGGGACGACAAGATCCTTGCCAACTACTTCCCGCTAGTACTCAAATCCAACGTCAGATCCTGGCTCATGCACTTGCCGGATAACTCCATAACCTCCTGGACAGACTTGTGCCATCAGTTTGTTGGCGCCTTTACAGGCGGCCACAAACCCCATGGCCAAGAGAGCGGCCTTCATCTGCTCGTCTAGAAGGAAGGGGAATCCTTGCGCAAGTTCATCCAGAGATTCAGCCGCGTACACTACAACATCCCAGACGTCCACCCTGCCACGGTTATCAGCGCGTTTCATCAGAACGTGCGTAACCGCAGGATGCGGGAGGAGATGGCGATGTGCAAGATCAAAGACGTCAGCGAGCTATATGCCCTGGCCGACAAGTGTGCACGTGCTGAGAAAGGGAGGAAACTCCCCGGAGAGAACACTGGAGCAGGAGAATCTGACAGTGAAGATACCGCCCCGGCAAGGAAGAACCGGCGGCGGAGCAACAGGAAGAAGAAGAGCCAAGAAGTACTGGTTGTTGAGCAGTCCGGCGATGAAGGTGCCGCCAAGAAGGCCCAGGTTGGTAGCTCCGGCAAGGAGGTTGCCGGATGCGCCAACTGCCAGGCTGTGGCGGTCGCCGACAAGCGGGACGGCACCAACAAACAGTACTTCAAGATCCACCGCACCAAGGGCCATGACCTCCAGAGCTGCAAGCAGGTCGAGCGGCTCGTCGAGCTGCAAAAGGCCGAGTACGAACGACGCGACACGGAGAGAGCCCGGGGAGGTGGCGGAGGATCGGGCACGAAGCGCCCCGGCCAGGGAGGACGCCGCGACAAGGACAAGCAGCGGCAAACGGACAGACCTCCCCGTGGCCGCGACAAGAACGAAGACGACGATGAAGACGAAGACATGGATGACGTCGAGACCAGTGAGCAGGAGTTTCAGAAAGCCACAGAGGTCTTGTGCGTAGATGGCAGTGCTTCCCTGCATACTTCTCACCGCCAGCTCAAGCAGTGGGCGCGGGAAGTCAATGCAGCGGAACCACCCGTCGAGTCGCGCAAGCCTCTGAAATGGTCCAGCACGCCTATCATCTTCGATATTGAGGACCACCCTGACCGCACAACTGCGATCGGGTGCTTGCCGATGTTGGTCTCGCCAACAGTCCGCAACCTCAAGGTCACCAAGATGCTAGTCGACGGTGGGGCCGGCTTGAACCTGATCTCCTCCGCTGTGCTCCGGAAACTCCAGGTCCCCGACAGCGAGCTCGAAGAGACCGACACGTTCCAAGGAATCAACCCGGGAAGGAGCAAGCCGAAGGGGAAGATAACGTTGCCAATAACATTTGGCAGCGAGCTGAACTTCAGGACAGAGAGGATCACTTTTGACGTTGCCGATTTTCCGTTGCCCTACAATGGAATTCTCGGCCGTCCAGCGCTCGCCAAATTCATGGCGGCCTCTCACTACGCATACAACATGCTCAAGATGCCAGGCCCGACAAGCGTCATCTCTGTCCCCGGCGACAAGAAGGATGCCCTTATCTGTGCCGACAAGATCTACCGGGAAGCAGCACCCGCAGCGGATCACAAGCCGCTTGCCGCCGAAGCTCCCGAAGGGAAGAAGAAGACCAAGCCGGGCAAGTGCTCTGGTGCCCACTCCGGCAAGCGCACCTCTTCGGAGTGCTGCGCTACCGTCGAGGACGCGCCATCGAGCTCCACCGGCAAGAGTAAGAAGACAATGGCAGCTCCGCCAACGACCAAGAAGGTGTCCGCCAAGGAGGACGGCACTGGTGGTACCTTCACCATCAGTGCCACTCTCGACTCTAAATAGGAAAGCGCGCTCGTTGCTTTCCTGCGGGCGAATGTCGATGTGTTTGCCTGGCAACCATCTGACATCCCCGGCGTTCCCAGGAAAGTGATTGAGCACCACCTCGCCGTCTGTCCTCACGCACGGCCCATCAAGCAGAGAGTCGGGAAGCAAGCGGTGGATCGCCAAGAGTTCATCGCAGAAGAGATCAAGAAGTTGGAAGCGGCAGGCCTCGTCAGAGGTGTGCTCCATCCGACGTGGTTGGCCAATCCTGTTGTCGTGCGCAAAGCAAATGGGAAATGGAGGCTTTGCATCGACTTTACTGATGTTAACAAAGCTTGTCCCAAGGATCCCTTTCCCTTGCCGTGCATTGACCAGATTGTTGACTCCACGACCGGATGTGACCTGCTTTCATTTCTTGACGCCTACTGAGGATACCATCAGATCTTCATGGCTGAAGAAGATGAGGAGAAGACCGCATTCATCACTCCATGTGGCACGTACTGTTTCGTACGGATGCCTTTCGGTTTGAAGAATGCTGGTTCGATGTTTGCGAGGGTTGTCCATACCGCTTTTGAGCCGCAAATCCACAGAAATGTGGAAGCCTACATGGATGACATAGTGGTCAAAAGCAGGGACAGGGCAACCCTGATTCAAGATTTAGAAGAGACCTTCACGAACTTGCGCAGGATCAGCCTCAAGCTCAACCCCGAGAAGTGCGTGTTTGGAGTCCCTTCCGGCAAGCTTCTCGGGTTCTTCGTGTCTCAGCGAGGAATCGAAGCCAATCCAGACAAAATCAAGGCCATCGAGCAGATCGAAGCACCAACACGCGTCAAGGATGTACGAAGGCTTGCCGGCTGCGTTGCGGCTCTCAGCAGGTTTATTTCCAAGTCTGCAGAATGCGCCCTGCCATTTTTCAAAGTTTTGAAAAAGGCGGGTCCAGTGAAATGGACTCCGGAAGCGGAGGCTGCGCTGCAAGACTTGAAGAAATACCTATCCTCCGCTCCAATACTTGTCGCGCCTAAACCATAAGAGAAGTTGCTGCTGTACCTGGCGGCAACCAATCAAGTGGTTAGTGCTACGTTAGTAGCAGAGAGGGAGGCAGATGATGAGCCAGCAACCGCGGCAAGCACGTCCAGCGACAAGCAGGGGGCTTCCCCGACAAGCTCTGGCCCCGACAAGGATGAATCTGCGCGGGAGCAAGTGGAGGTGCAGAAGAAGAAAATGGTGCAGCGCCCAGTTTACTTTGTCAGCTCCCTTCTACAGGGGGCTAGGTCAAGGTACTCTGGTGTGCAGAAATTGCTTTTCGGCCTTCTCATGGCCTCGAGAAAGCTGCGCCATTACTTCCAAGCACATGAGATTACAGTTGTCACCCGCTTTCCGCTGAAGAGGGTACTGCAGAATCCAGAAGCAACAGGCAGGATTGTTGAGTGGGCGCTGGAACTGTCGAGCTTCAGTCTCAAGTTCGAGAGCACCTCGACTATCCAAAGCAGAGCCTTGGCGGAGTTCATAGCGGAGTGGGCACTGACGCCAGACGAAGAAATCCCAGAGACGAGCATCCCCGCCAAAGAAGCAAGCAAAGAGTGGCTGATGTATTTTGATGGTGCCTTCTCGCTGCAAGGCGCCGGTGCTGGCGCGTTGCTTATCGCGCCCACCGGAGAGCACCTCAAGTACGTAGTCCAGATGCACTTCCCCAAGGAGCAAGCAACCAACAATACTGCAGAGTATGAAGGTTTGCTCGCCGGTCTCAGGATCGCGGCAGAACTTGGGATCAAGAAGCTCATTGTCAAGGGTGACTCGCAGCTTGTTGTCCGCCAAGTGAACAAAGATTACCAGAGTCCGTTGATGGAAGCGTACGTTGATGAAGTGAGGAAGCTAGAAGAGCGCTTTGACGGCCTGCAAATGGAACACGTTCCAAGAGCTGAGAACGAAATTGTTGATGGCCTGTCAAAGTGCGCAGCACTTAGGTTACCTGTGGAACCAGGAACCTTTGTGCTCAAGCTGACTCAGCCATCCGTGACACCATCAACCGGACAGAGCAAGAAGAGGAAGTTGGTCTCCGGCGACTATCTTCCGGCAGAGCTCCCCGGAGCCGCCGCCAAGAAGGTCCCCAAGATCGACGCCAAGAGCGCTGAGGAGCCGTCTGCTCCGGCAAACCCCAGGGTTTGTTCCGTAGAAGCAGGCGCTCCCGACAAGTTTTGCCCCGGCAAGCTTGCCGGGGAACGTCGAGCTCCGGCTGAGCCCCATATCCTCGCCGTAGAAGCGGACGTTCCCGCAGCAGCAGATGTGCCTTCAGTCCTTGTTGTCGAGCCACAAGCTCCAGCATGGGCGTAGCAGACTGTCCATTTCCTCCAGAACGGAGAACTTCCCGAAGAACAAGAAGAAGCGGAAAGAGTAGCCCGGCGCTCGAGTATGTACCAGTTCGTCGACAACACGCTGTACAGAAGAGGGCGCAACGGTGTGAAATTGAAGTGTATTTCCCGGGAAGACGGACAAAAGCTGTTGGCAGAGATACATGGAGGCATATGTGGTCACCACATTGGTGCCAGAGCACTTGCCGGCAAAGCGTTCCGGCAAGGTTTCTTCTCGCCGACAGCCCTCCAGGATGCAACTGCACAAGTAACCAAGTGTGAAGCGTGCCAGTTCCATTCCAAGCAGATACACCAGCCAGCTCAAGCTCTCCAGACGATCCCTTTATCCTGGCCATTTTCGGTCTGGGGGCTCGACATCCTCGGCCCCTTCCCCCGAGCTGTCGGGGGCTTTGAGTACTTGTACGTCGCAATCGACAAGTTCACAAAGTGGCCGGAAGTGGAACCAGTGAGGAAGGTGACAGCACAGTCAGCAGTCAAGTTCTTCAGGTCGATTGTTTGCCGCTTCGGGATCCCCAACAGGATCTTGACCGACAACGGTACGCAGTTCACGAGCCGCGCCTTCATGTAATACGTCCAAGATCTCGGCGCCAAGGTCTGCTTCGCTTCTGTTGCTCATCCCCGGAGCAACGGTCAAGCGGAAAGGGCCAATGCCGAAGTGCTGCGCGGGCTCAAGACCAGAACTTTTGACAGGCTGCACAAGTGCGGAAGAAACTGGATCGAGGAGCTACCGGTGGCTCTTTGGTCAATCAGAACGACGCCAAATCGAGCCACTGGCCAGACACCATTTGCTCTAGTCTATGGAGCAGAAGCAGTTACCCCCACGGAACTCGTATACGGGTCACCTCGAGTGCTCGCTTATGATGAGCTTGAGCAAGAGCGGCTGCGTGAAGATGACGCGCTGCTCCTTGAGGAAGATTGTCTTCAGGCTGCTGTGCAAGCCTCTTGCTACTAGCAAGCTTTGCGTCGCTACCATAGCCGCAAAGTTAAAGCCAGAAGCTTCGAGGAAGGCGACCTTATTCTTCGGCGCGCTCCGTCCGCCAAGAATCATAACAAGTTGACGCCAAAGTGGGAAGGCCCTTACCGGGTGAGACGAGTCACGAGGCCCGGCGCTGTCCGCCTCGAGACCGAAGATGGCACTCCGGTGAGCAACTCCTGGAATATTGAGCATCTTCGTAAGTTTTACCCGTAAGGCGCGGTTGTCGGGCCCCGCCCGGCAACCAACCTTTTGTACAAGTCTTGTCGCTGTTGCATGTAATCCTTTGTACAAAGCCAGGCGCAGACCCTAAGCAGCAGTAAATGAAGCGCTGGCGCCCTAGGTTTTAGCATGCATGCTGAGTCAAGTCTCGTCCTTGGTTAGGGTTGATAGTGCCTAACAGCTGCTAACCCCTAGCTTAGAGGTCGAGTCTGCGTCCTTTTTCCTGTTCTTTCGTTTCCTTTGGTTCGCAGGGTTTTGCATATCCTGGCCAGACCGCTTAAGGACAAAGAAGAGAAGAAGGGCGGACCAGCATCTGGTCCCCGGCAAACCAATGTTGCCGGGGGCTGCAAGTACGAGGATTCGTCTGCGGCAAGCCAAAGTTGCCGGGGGCTGCAATCCCAGATAAGTTTTTCATCCCTTGTCATGCATTCTCTTATGGACTGAGGAATGCGAAAACCTTGTTTCTTCCTAAAAAGCTACCGTGCTCCCTTAACTCTGAGCCCCGGAGCGCGTTCCTGGGGCCAGTTTTGGTAGCAGCCGCGGCGGGAAAGGAACGGAATGAGGAGCCCGAACCCGCCTCATCCCTACCTCCGCCAAAGGCATGAGGAAGGTCGAGTGGTGCGGGAAGACGGCAGGGCCTGTTGCCGGGCAAAGAAGTGTCTATCTTAACAACATAAAGGATTCGCTCCTTGGCGTGGGTTTTACCCACGGGACAAATGGCCTGGCAAACATCCCCTTTTCATTAAAAACATTCCGCTCAGGTACAGTTCAGAGAGAATGAAAAACATGAAAGATGGGATTACAAGTTTTAAACACAGCTAAGGCCCGAGGGCTTACAGATTGAAAAAAAAGATAAGATGCCCATAATCCCTTTCTTGTCTCTCTCCTCAGGAGGTAGGACAAGGAGGCAAAAAGGGCAAAAGGGGCGCCTAGGCGAGCTACGGGTGGCAGAAGACACCAACAGAACGCCCCGATGGCCGGCTGAAAGCTGGATGGTGACGGCGGCGCCGGAAGCAGGGCTCGACGGGGCGGCAGGACGTCAGCATGCTGTCAAGGGCACCTCGCCCTCGTACTCCGACTTGACGGCCTTGCCGCCAGCCCTCTTCCTCTTCCACAGCCTCACCACGCCAGCCGCCAAGGAGACGACCCCGGGAAGCTCAAGGAGCCGGCGACATGGATGATAGGGTTGCCGGTGCCATGCGGAGCCGCGACCGACGCCTAGTCGGACCCGTCATCCCGACGACCACTACCCTCGTCGTCGCTTTCGCTCCCCTCCTCGTCACTCTCGCTCGAGGAGGAGCCTTCGCTGTCGCAGGAGCTATCCACGCAGCACCGGGCCCGGGTCCCGAAGCACCCGAAGACCTTGACGGAGAGGAGGTCGCCCTCCATCAACTTAAAATGGAGGGTGAACCCCTCCATCAAGCTGTGGATACGGGCGAACGTCTTCCACCCTCGACCAAGATACATCACGCCGGGGGCTGGGGACTCAACGTGGACCCGCGTGCCGCTGATCCCGCAGCCCCTCATGCGCAGTCTTAGCATCTCGGGTTGTTCCATCTCCATCACGCTCGCGAAGTGAGCCGGAAGACGGAGGCGACGACGAGGCGCCCGGCGCAGCCTGATGAAGAACTCGCAAGGGTCGTCCCCGATGTGGACTGCCGTGAGAAGAGGGGCCACTGGCGGAGGCGAGGCCGGCGCGTCGCCCCGTCCGCCTCGTCCCTGAGCGCCTCGGCCTTGCCCATGACCTCGTCCACGACCTCGCCCCCTCCCCCTTCCCCTTACGGTTGGCTCTGCCACCGCGGGTGCAAGGGGAGGAGGGGCGCGTTGCCTAGCGGCGACCCTCGCCGCCACCGATGAAGGACTAGGATTCCCTTTCTCCATGGCGAATGGAGAGAGGGGATCAGAAGCTGAAGAGAAGCAAAGATGGAGGAGTGTGGGTTTTCGTCGCCCCCCCCTCTTGCTCTTTATAAAGGAGCAGGGTGGGGGCTCGACCGCCCCGCTCGGCCAATCAAGACGCAGGAAGGGCAGGCGACTGGGACCGGCCTGCTGCCTCGGCCCGGTTTCCTGCCTCCACCGTCCGCGACCCCAGGTGCATGGGAGCCGCGTGGCTGGAGTGCAAGACCGAGGCGACGGCTGATGCAACCTCCCCTCGCCCCGTGATCGTGGGGAGCGGACGCCTCGGGAACCGTGCCTCGGCCCCGTCCAGCAAACGAGTCGCGCCTCCACGCCTCCCTCCACTTATGGAGATAGCGCGAACCGTCCCCCTTTATTGCGACATGACGCATGCCTGCGGGGCTTAGCCCCGCGCACGCCGCCCACATCACGCACGCCTCTCCCCACGATGCCGCGTTCGACGCGTGCCGTTCGGGGAGGACGTGGTGGATGCAGAAGAAGATGCAGCGTGACCCAGGCCACGCGTGCCCGTGCACTGTTTTGAGCCTGGCCCAACAGCGCTCGGCACCGTGTATGGCCCAGGCCCGGGGGCTCCTGTCGGTGTACTAAAGTAGGGGTACCTTAGTACCCCGAACTTGTGCACGGGCAGTCGTAGCACCCCGCGGCAAGGCTTGCCAGGCGACCGCCAAAACTCTCCATGGTCCCTCCTCGGGCCATCCAAGAACAAAGTATTTAAGGCAAGGCCCCGGCAAGAGGAGCCTGCCGGGAAGGCCACCCGAAGAGAGCAAGGCCCTGGCAAGAGGAGCTTGCCGGGACGGCCGCTCGAAGCACAAGGCCCCGGCAAGAGGAGCTTGCTGGGAAGGCCGACCAAGGCACGACAAGAGACCTGCTGCGACGCGCCACGCGTCCCAGCAAGGACCGGTGAGCGACAAGCTCCCGGGCGCGACAAGGCACCAACCGCGGCAAGGCGCTTGCCGCGGCAAGTCACCACCCCGCGCCTGCGCTCCAGCTCATCCACCCACGCGTCGCTCTGGGGCCATTCCAGGCGTACGTGGCGAGAGGCTGCGCAGCCAGGGGCATGCGGTGGCGAAGCAACACTGACAGAGTAGCCATCGTGGCAAACGGTGGCGCTCCTGACGGTCCCTTTTCTGCATAGTTTGGGCAACCCAGACGGGCATTTAATGCCCTTGTCCTCTGCCGTCGGAGTTAGGTATGATAGCACTGTGCAAATAGCTGTACCCAACACAGCGTTTTCCAGTTTTACCCCCGCCTACGTTGCCACCTGTGGGTAACCCCTTGCACATATAAAAGGAGGCCCCATGCGCAACGTGAGGGGAGGAGGCCATTCACGCTCGGTCTTGCCAGCGGCTCGCGTGTACTGTAGCACCACACGCTCCCGAGCAAGAACACAATACAAAACCACAAAGCAGCAGTAGGGTTTTACGCATCCGTGCGGCCCGAAGCTGGGTAAATCCCCTTGTGTGCATCGCCTCGATCCGCTATTCGCGCGACCTCCGCCCCCCGCCGAACCAAGAAAGGGGCTCGGTCCCCATAGGTGTTCGAGGAGGCACATTTCCCCCGACAACGGTGATTAGCAGGGTTTATGTTCATCGTAGAAAAAAACTCATGGATGAAGGACAAAGGAAATTTGGATTCCCATTCAATCTCTGTGATTTACTATCGCACACGATTCATCTTCGTCGCCTCTGCGAACCGTGTGTGTTCACTCACACATGCAAAAGGAAAAGAAAACCCTTGCCCACTTCATCCCCACTCACTCGCCGCGGACTCCTCCGCAACTCTGCACCCTAAGCTCGACGGCTGTTGGCGGCGGGCGTAGGTCGCGCTCCAAACGGCACCGGATTTCGCCTCCACCGCTTTTCGCCACCTATGTGCACCGACATTCTAGACTCTGGTTGACTGGGGTTTTTTGCAGGATTGGGCTGGGGATTTTTATCATGGAGAAGGTAATCAACTTAATTAGCGAAATATTCACTCATCTCTTACCGCAGTCCATCCGTCGTTGTTAATCAACCAGCAGAAATCGCCATGGAATCATTTTTGTTATAGATGATTCGTGGGTGTTCATGCATGTGTGCATAGTGCGAGCACAAATCGGGCAACTGTGGTCATGGCCAGTCGAAAATGAAGTTCTATCTCACCATTCTGGATGACTCCAGGGAGCGCTCGTTATGTTCAATATCAACCTACCACGGTCGGCATGGCCTAAATTTTTGAACATATACCGTCTGTTGCTACATTATCTATATATTTGCATCAAATCTTTGTTACATTATCTATTTTTAATTCTATATTTTTGTACTTTGCTTGCATCTATATATGGATATGTTCTATCAGTTACACCCGTATTAGCATCTTGCTCGGTAATTTCAATATATCTAATTTACGATCTTAATTTTCATTTCAAGTAGTACATCCCTTCCTTTGCAAGAACAGGAGTAGAAGGAAATATTGGGCTTTACTTTGCTAATGACTCCCAGGATGTCATATTGACAACGCAACATGGATTTACAATGACGGTTAGCATAAAACTTGATAAAGATGGTCACTCATATTTTAATGCGGACCTTTGGAGAAAAATGTCTAAGTGTTATGAACTGAAAGCTGGCAATAAAATTCTAGTGCGTGCACCACAGCCTGGTCTAATTAACATGGATGTTTACTTCCCCAACGTCATCAGCCGATCAAAGTTTGATCGAGGTTAGTGTCCTTTCAACTTTCTCCATGCTGTCATATTACTATTTAAGCAACCAATTGATCACTATTTAAGCAACCAATTGTGATATCATATTCTGACTCCGTTCCTAGGCAGTAACAAATTCTGTTTACCAATTTATGCGCACTATATTCTTCTGCCATGTTCTGAATAAATAATACCTTCCCACCTTTTAAACAGGATATGTTGGATGCATAGTGAACGGTTTGTATGTTACTAAGCGTACCAAATTTCACTGGAAGGACTTGAAGCTTGTCATAAACTTTGTTGATAATCTGACAGAGATAGCACAACGTATGAACGCTGGATTTTGGATGGGATTAATTAGACGTATGTTGCACACACTGAACAAGACCAATTGTGTGCACAAAGCACTGGTAAAAAGTATTGTTTTAATGTTGATGCTCATAAACTATATATATCTTCAACGATATGTTACAATTGTTTTTTATTCTACATGTCAACAGAAATTTCCCCCTGTAGCAGTTCCTGGATCAATTTCCCGGCGTGGTCGAATTACACTTGTGCCTGCTAATAACGCCAAAGTGATTGCAAGGTACTGCATTTCCCGCAAAAAATGGAACCATTCAAATTAACAAGTTCTTGCTTCTCGTGGCAATGCATCCATATTGGAAAATTGGAGACACTGTTCTACTCCTGCTCTACCAAGGCACAGAAGGGCTCTTCTTTTTCATTGACGAGATGCCGAGTCATCGTGATCAAGCTGCTTCCAGTGGATAGTTGTGGTTGTTGGCCCTCAGCCTCTTAAAATGTGCTAGGTGTTACTATATATGTTAAGTATGTAGATATGGACCATATGGTTGTTGGCCCTTAGCCTCTTAAATTGTGATAGTTGTTACTATGTTAAGTATGTAGATATGGACCATATGGTTGTCAAAACCGTGTTACGAAGATCCTCCTTTTGTCGAATAGTGTAACCACTATATATATGTTACTCAAATGTTGTTACCCAAGTTCATAAATTTTCATATAAAGCATTAGTATTGTACACAGTTCATTGAGTTTAAGCGTGTGCCCGATGTCCAGAAGGCATTTGCATATTAACTGTCCGTATTGCAAATTCACACACATGTTCACATAAGGAAATGTATGTGTAACATACTAATCATCGCACACGAGTACTCACAGACGCATCGTGTGTGATACTCCTAGCCACCACAAGCAACTAGTTTGCATTTTTCAAAAAAAAATTGTACACACAGAATCACACACGAAGTAACTGTATTGACCGTCTGTGTTGTAATTTCTCATCGCAAATAGTTCATCCGAGTCGGCTGTTTGCCACGTATCACACACATCTTGTTTACATGACTTATTTGTGTTCTTTTGGCTCATCGCAAACAGTTCATCCATGTGAAATGTATGCTGCATATCACACACATCTTGTTAAGTTGAACCGTTTCTGTTGTGTTCCCTAATCAAAAACAGTTCGTCCGAGTTAACCGTATGCCGTATATTGCACACACATTGATATGGCTGCCCGTTTCTGTTGTTCTACCTCATCGCAAACAATTCGAATGGATTAACCGTGTGTCCTGCATCACACACACATTCTTATGGCTGCCCGTTTCTGTTGTTCTGCCTCATCGCAGACAGTTTGAATGGATTAACCGTATGCCCTACATCACACACGCAACTAAAATCTTAACCAGGTTTGATGCATCCATCATCGCAAACATTTTGCACCTTTTTTGACGGTTTTTTTACACCACCATTTGTGATTATTGCATCACACACAGTTTCGGCAAAGGGTCTCTGATCGTAGTGTCGCATTACAGTATCCTGTAGTAGTGTTGTACATGAGTACAAAGAATGGAGAATTAGGTTCTCTCAATTCCCGCATATTCCTTTTCCTAGCCATCATAACTAATCCCTATTTTTCTTGGGGTTTGGTCATATTTGGCTGTGGAAACACTCCCTCACTATGTTGGTGGCTCACTTGTTGTGTATGATCACTCTCTCCCTTTTTCTTTCCTTTTCTTTTCATCTCATCAAGATAGACTTCCTCAAGTGTATTGGGCAGCCAAGTGAACTTTTACCCTCTATGGACAAAACATAAGCGATTCACACGCCCGCTGATTTGCACATCACGGTCATGCAACCACGATCGTCCAAGAAGCAAGTGACAAGCGTGCATTGGCACCACATCACACTCAACATCATCCTGATATGTCCCTACTGAAATTGGTATTCGCATGCTGCTAATCACCTTAATTGCGCCACAATCATCTAGCCATTGCATGTGGTATGGGTGTGGGTGACGTTTTGTTTGCAATTGAAGCTTCTCAACCATCTCCGTGCTTGCAACATTGTTGCAGCTGCCACTATTAATAATCACTCAACATATCTTTGAGTTGATAAGGCAAGGGTGTGGGAAAGATTATGCTGCTGCCCCTTTTCCTCCTCCGCAACCTGGGCGTTAAGTGAACGACATACAACCAAAGATTCACCATCAAGTTCCTCATGAGATAAAATAGTTCCTCGTACTTCCCAACCTTGCTCCTCTTCCACGTCATCATTACCACCTTCAGGGTCACTTTCAGACTCCCATTCACCTCGTTCATTGATGATCATAGTTTGTTTGCTTGGACATTCCGAAGAAATGTGACCTCTTCCTTTGCACTTGTGGCATTGAATGTCGCTCCTGCTTGTAGAACTCTTTTCTGGAGGTGGAGCGAAGGATACTCCTGCTGTAGCTGATGACCTCTTATCTTGATCGCAAATAGCATGTGAGGAAGCCGTTGAGGCATGTGGGT
Organism: Aegilops umbellulata; assembly: GCA_032464435.1. Taxonomy (NCBI): domain Eukaryota; kingdom Viridiplantae; phylum Streptophyta; class Magnoliopsida; order Poales; family Poaceae; genus Aegilops; species Aegilops umbellulata. Next base: position 211,168,182 of record CP136056.1, on the reverse strand, counting down.
GCCTAGGTGGTGCACCCTCAAACTGAGAACCATATGGTTGTTGTGTTCGCTGCCATGAGCGTGTGGTGGTGCGGCCTTTGAAAGCACGAGTAGGCCCATTACGCATATTCTTCTTCTCAACTTGTATAGCTTGATGAACCACATCTTGTAGTGTATCATAAGGAAACATCTCCACAAAATCTGATATTTCATCATTCAGCCCATGTAAAAATCTCGCCATCTTCACCCCATCACATTCATGTGTTCTTGTTCGAATTAGTAGTGCCTCCATCTCTTTATAGTACTCCTCAATAGTGCGGGTACCTTGAGTGAGCTCCTGCAATCGCTTGTACAGTTGCCTCTCGTAATATGATGGAACAAAACGGTGCCTCATCACTTGCTTCATTAAAGTCTAGTTGCGGATATAATTATTGCCCTACATCAACCGATCATCTTGCAGCTGATTCCACCATGTAAGAGTATAACCAGGGAACTCCATAACATCAAGATCAACTCTCTTGGCTTAAGAAAATCCATGGATGTGAATGATTTGATCGCACTTCTCCTCCCACTCAATATATGTATCCGGATCCTGTTTTCCCCTGAAAGATGGCACATGTAGCTTCACTCTCGCTTGGTCGCCACGGTCATCTTGATCACGATGGTCATAATGATGACCGTTGCAACCAAAAACAGCACCACAACGAGGCATGGAGTAGGGTTCATAGTCCCCCATTCCTTCATCTTCGTCACCATGCTCGGAGAGATCTTCAAGGGAGATGTCATCACCATCATGTGTAGCTCGTCGCCGGTGATCAGCGGCAAACCCGTGGGAGTCATGGCCTCGCCCGCGATCTTCTCCTCCATGCATCCCACCCTCCCAGGGGGTAGCAAAGTTGCCACGCCACCATTTTGCACCAACAGCAGGGGCACCATGGGCAGCAACTCCTACCGCTCTTCCACAACCATCATGGCGTTCCTCATTTCCTTGACGTTGTCGGTTGTCGGCGGGCAGCTAGGCTGTGTTGAAATTGATCCCAATTACCCACGATGGGAAGAAGGCCACCGAACATCCTTCGCATAGCACCAACTATACTCTCCTCAATCATATCACCAAGTGTTGCGCAAGTTTTTGGGAAATCATCCTCCACATGTTGATGTCCATGTACACTTGATGTCTGCTAGACTACGTCGGTATTTCCCCAAAGAGGAAGGGAAGATGCAGCACAACGACGATAGGCATTTCCCTTAGTGATGAGACCAAGGTTACCAAACCAGTAGGAGAACCAAGCAACACTACGTAAACAACACCTGCACACAAATAACAAATACTCGCAACCCGACGTGTTAAAGGGGTTGTCAATCCCTTTCGGGTAACAGCGCCAGAAATTGGCACGAGGACGGGAGAAAGTTGTAATAATTCGATAGATCGAACGCCAAATAAAATAAAGTGCAGCAAGGTATATTTGTATTTTTGGTTTAATAGATCTGAAAATAAAAGCAAAGGAAAATAGATCGCAAAGGCAAATATATTAAAGAAGAGACCCGGGGGCCGTAGATTTCACTAGTGGTTTCTCTCGAGAAAAATAGCAAACAGTGGGTAAACAAATTACTGTTGGGCAATTGATAGAACTTAAATTAATCATGACGATATCCAGGCAATGATCATTATATAGGCATCACGTCCAAGATTAGTAGACTAACTCCTGCCTGCATCTACTACTATTACTCCACACATTGACCGCAACCCAGCATGCACTAGTGTATTAAGTTCATGGAAAAACAGAGTAATGTAATAAGAACGATGACATGATGTAGACAAGATCTATTTATGTAAAAATAGACCCCATCTTTCTATCCGTAATGGCAACGATACATACATGTCGGTTCCCCTATTGTCACTGGGATCAAGCACCGTAAGATCGAACCCATCACGAAGCACCTCTTCACATAGCAACATAAATAGATCAAGTTGGCCGAACAAAACCCAAATATCAGAGAAGAAATATGAGGCTATAAGCAATCATGCATATAAGAGATCAAAGGAGACTCAAATAACTATCATGGATAAAAAGATAGATCTGATCATAAACTCAAAGTTTAGCCAATCCCAACAAACACATCGCAAAAAGAGTTACATCATATGGATCACCAAGAGACCATTGTATTGAGAATCAAATGTGAGAGAGGAAGCCATCTAGATACTAACCACGGACTCATAGGTCTACAAAGAACTACTCACGCATCATCGGAGAGGCACCAATGGACATGATGAACCCCTCCGTGATGGTGTCTAGGTTGGATCTGGTGGTTCTGGAACTTGCAGCGGCTGGAATTGATTTTCGTCGACTCCCCTAGGGTTTCTGGAACATTGGGGTATTTATAGAGTAAAGAAGCGGTCCGGGGGGCACCCGAGGTGGGCACAACCCACCAGGGCACACCTGGGCCTCCAGGCGCGCCCTGGTGGGTTGTGCTCCCCTTGGAGCACCCCCCAGGTGCTTCTTCGTCCCGCTGGATGTCTTCTGGTTCAAAAATAATCCACAAAAAGTTTCGCCGTGTTTCGACTCCGTTTGGTATTGATTTCATGCGATGTAAAACACATGCCAAAAAACAGCAACTAGCACTTGGCACTATGTGAATAGGTTAGTACCAAATATGATATAAAATGACTATAAAATGATTATAAAACATCCAAGAATGATAATATAACATCATGGAACAATCAAAAATTATAGATACGTTGGAGACGTGTCAGCATCCCCAAGCTTAATTCCTGCTCGTCCTCGAGTAGGTAAATGATAAAAATAGAATTTTTGATGTGGTATGCTGCCTAACATGTCATCTCATATTCTTTTCTTTGTAGCATGGACATTTGGACTTTTATATGGTTCAAAGCAATAGTCTAGTTTTGACATGAGGATTTAAATACTAAAGCATACCAACAAGCAACCACGTCTTTCAAAATATCAACGCTAAAATAAGTTATCCCTAGCCCATCATGCTCAGTCATTGATACATTCATGAAACGCACTCGCATATTAGCTACACCCAATGCTCAGGTACGATCATAGTGCCCCCTAGTTGGTGCTTTATAAGAGAAGATGGAGACTCAAAAAATAAAAATTTATAAAGTAAAAGAAAGGCCCTTCGTGGAGGGAAGTAGGGATTTGTAGAGGTGCCAAAGCTCAAAGCAAAAATTGAGAGATAAAAACATTTTGAGAGGCATACTTTCCCCACGAACGAAAACGACTTAGAGCTCCCAACACTTTCCATGCTAGATATATCATAGGCAGTTCCCGAACAGAAAATAAAGTTTATTCCTTTTTCCACCATACTTTCACTTTCCATGGCTAACCTTATCCATGGGTGCCTTCCATAACAACACTTTCCAAGGAATTTATTATTTGACAACATAAAGTAAATTCATTTCTCATTTCAGGACTGGGCATCCCTAATACCTTTGTCATACTCTCCTGCAATGACAAGTGAATAAACACTCGTTGTGAGAATAACACATCTAGCATGGAAAATATCGGCCACCCCTCATCGCCTCGCGAGCGGTACGAGCACACAAAAGAGAAATTTATTTTGAAAATTAGAGATGGCACATACAAATTTGCTTAGAACGGCAAAAGAATATCGCATATAGGTAGGTATAGTGGACTCATGTGGCAAAACTGGTTTAAAGGATTTTGGATGCACAAGTAGTGATCATACTTAGTTCAAAATGAAGGCTAGCAAAAGATTGAGAAGCGACCAACCAAGAAACGAATAATCTCATAAGCAAGCATTGAGCATAATTAACATCTAATAATGCACCACATGTAGGATGTAATTTCATTGCATAACTATTGACTTTCGTTCTTCCATAGGGAATCACAAACCTTAACACCAATATTCTTACTAAAGCACAATTACTCGTCAACATGACTCACATATCACATCATCATATCTCAAAACTATTACAAGGAATCAAGTTTATTTTGTCCAATGATCTTCATGAAACTTTTTATTATATCCTTATTGGATATCTATCACTTTGGGACTAATTTTCATGTGTTGCTTTTGATAAGCTCAAACAAATATAAGTGAAGATCATGAGCATAATATTTCTTTCTCTCAAATTAATTTAAGTGAAGCAAGAAAGAATTTTTAAAAAAATTACTAACTCTCAAATAAATCTAAGTGAAGCAAGAGAAAATTTCTTCAAAAATACTAAAGCACACCATGCTCAAAAAGATATAAGTGAAGCACTCGAGCAATTCCATAGCTTATAAAAGTTTAAGTGAAGCATAGAGAGCAACTCTAACAAGTCATGCATAATTTTGGCTCGCTCAAATAGGTGTGTCCAGCAAGGATTAAAATACCTAAAACAAAAAGCAAAACAAGCAAAGAGTCATATCATACAAGACGCCCCAAGCAAAACTCATAGTATGTGACGAATAAAAATATAGCTTTGAGTAAAGTACTGATGGTCGTTAAAAGAAAGAGGGGATGCCACTTGGGGCATCCCCAAGCTTAGTTGCTTGCTTCTCTTTGGATAATGGCTTGGGATGCCATGAGCATCCCCAAGCTTAGGCTCTTATTACTCCTTATTCCTTCATCCATCGTAACATCACCCAAAACTTGAAAATTTCAATCACACAAAACTCAACAAAACCTTCGTGACATCCGTTAGTATAAGAAAACAAAACACTACTATAATTACTATTACAACCCATTCATATTTTATTCTTCCATTATATCTACTGTATTTCAACTTTTCTATGGCAAAAACTCTTCAAAGAAAACCATAGAATCATCAAAACAAGCACACAATGCAAAGAAAACAGAATCTGTCAAAAACAGAACAGTCTGTAGCAATCTGGATATTTCGAATATTTATGGAACTCCTAAAATTCTGAAATCTTAGGATGACCTAATAAATTTGTATATAAATCTTTTGCAAAAAGAATTGGTATGTTATCTCTCTTCTGTTAAAAATGAAAATTATTATCGTGAGCGCGAAAGTTTTTGTTTTTCAGCAAGATCAAACAACTATCACCCAAGAAGATCCTAAATGCTTTGCTTGGCACAAACACTAATTAAAACACAAAAACACAATCATAACAGTAGAATAATTGTGCAAACACTCAACAACATAAATCAAAGGACAAAATATATTTTATTCATTGGGTTGCCTCCCAAAAGGCGCTATTGTTTCACGTCCCTATCTAGGCATAAAGCAAGGATCTAACTTTTGTCATCTTTGTTTCTAGATCCATAAGATGCCCTTATGATTGATTCATATGGTGGCCCAATTCTTTTTCTAGGGAAGTTTTCCATACCCTTCCTTAGTGGAAATTGAAATTTAATATTGCCTTCTTTCATATCAATCACGACACCGATAGTGCGTAAAAACGGTCTACCAAGAATAATTGGACAAGACGGATTACAATCAATATCAAGGACAATAAAATCTATGGGAACATAATTCCTATTTGCATGAATAAGAACATCATTAATTCTTCCCATTGGCTTTTTAATAGAAGAATCCGCCAAGTGCAAATTTAAAGAACATTCTTCTATATCAGTAAGACCAAGCACATCACATAGAGATTTCGGAATTGTAGAAACACTAGCACCCAAGTCACATAAAGCAAAACACTCATAATTTTTAATATTGAATTTGATAGTAGGTTCTCATTCATCATGTAACTTTCTAGGAATTGAAACTTATAACTCCAAATTTTCTTCTAAAGCTTTCATCATAGCATGAACAATATGTTTAGTAAAAGATTTATTTTGTTCATAAGCATGGGGTGAATTTATCATGGATTGCAACAAAGAAAAACAATCAATCAAAGATCAACTATCATAATTAAAGTCTTTGTAATCCAAAAGAGTGGGCACATCACTAGTTAAAGTTTTGACCTATTCAAACCCACTTTTATCAATTTTCTCGACAAGATTTTCACCCTCCGAATTATCGGGACGCCTTCTAGCTAAATGTAACATCCCAAATTTTCAATTTGGAATGTTATACATTAGATCATCGTGCATATCATATTTTTCTTGCAATTTGGTCGATCCTAGAAATTTCACGCAACTCAAGGACCCTCGGAGAGAGTTGGAGATTTCGCTATTTTCATATTTGAGTTTTCTCAAATTTTGAAAAGAGGATCATTCGATTTTATTTATTTCATCTTCAATTATTTTTCCAATAACAAAAATATGAGAAGGGAATAATATGACTTTCCCAATTTTAGGAAAAATAAAGATTTAATAAATCAATCAAATTTTGGATTTTTTGGAGTTTATTTGTATTTTATTTGGATTAGGGAAAAATGCGAGCTTTGAAAATATTGCATTAGGCCCCGAGTAAAAGTTCATTTTGTTCGACTCATTTTTAGGAGTCGGGGAAAATTTACTTCGTAATTTTGGAGCTCGTTAGATTTTATTTTTCTTCGTTTTTCTGCTCGCGAAATTATTTAAAAAAATGCGTCGCGCCCACCTGGGCCAAAGGCCCAGCCGGCCCAGCCGCCCGCGCCCTCGCCCTCGCGCGCGCGCACCGCGCCATCGCCGCCCCTCCCGCCGCCGCCGTCGCCGAGTCCGACTCGGACTCCGTTTCTTGCCCCCTCCCCCAAGTCTCCACCCCCCTCTTTATATACCTCCACCCCCCTACCCTCTTTATATACCCCCACACCCCCCCTCTCCTCCCCACACCAGCCGTCGCCGCCGCCCGCAGCAGTAGTAGTAGCCAGCGCCGCCCCGCGCCGCGCCTCGCCCGCCGCCGCCGCCGTTCGTCGCCGCCAGCGCCCGCCGCCACCGCCCCTCGCCGCCGCCGCCAGCGCCGCACCCCACCGCCAAGTCGCCGCCCCGCCGGAGCCCCGCCTCGTCGAGGTAGCCCCGCGCCGCACCGCCCCCTCGCCCCGGTTTGGTTTTTTTTATAAAATCCGTTCCGGTTTTTTTGTTTCGATGTTTCGGTTTTTTTTCGAAACCCTAGATCGGTTTTTCGTTTTTTTCGGTTAGTTGTTTAGCGAGCGTTCGCCGGACCGTTCTTCTAAACGAAAGCGATCACCGGTTAGCCTCAGTTAACGAACGTCCGTTCATTTAACCGTTCGTCGTTTTTCTTTTTCGTCGGATTATTCCGCGATTTTCTGATCGCGATTTCAGATCCGATTTTCGTTTTAGTTTTTGTTCTCGCTCGTTTATCGGAATCAGGTGATTCAAGCGCCTGGAGTTTCGTTTCGAAACCGCCGTTCCGACTAATCATCTTAAACAAGATTTTGCTACTGTAAAATTTGACCTAGTTTCAAATTGCTAGAACCGAGTTGTTTTCTTCCGCCGTTTGTTTCCCGTTGTTTTGTTTAGTTCGTTTTCTTTGCAACCAGGGTTCTTAAGTTGAACTTTCTGGTTCGATCTTCTGTTCGAGTTTTACCTGTGCATTAGATGAGTACTTATTGTATGCTTGTTGTTTGTCTGCGATAGATCACCCGGAGTGCGCCGCCTGTTATTTCGAAGCTCTAGGTTTCGCGGATCCTCAGCAAGGCAAGTAACACTTTGATCATACCTTCTCATTACCCAGTTTTATTGCATTAGATCAATCCTCACACATTGCATGTTTAGGATCTAATTAAACTGTGGGATGGGAAGTAGTTGAGGTAGTACCTATTACCAGTTTTACTTATGAAACCTTTGGGAGTTACTTCTATGTTTGCTTATTATGCCATGCTATGCTAGTAGACGTGGATTGGGTGAGTGATATCCATGACAGATGTGAGTATTGTTAATTAATGGTTTATCTAAGGTGGCAACTTGAACACACATCTGGGTGGATTGAGGCACCTGGTTTCTATCAGGACTTGCCTGTTTCTTTTGGACCGCCACCCAGGCTCAAAGGGATCATAAGATCATTCATGCTAGTAACTTCCGTGTGCAGCCACAAGCCATTATGGGCTCTGGCATAGTTGACTAAGTCGTGCCAACTCTTACAGGGTAGACTAGCAGATGTAGGGGATAGTAGGTGTACCGGTCTATCCAAACGTAAGGTGCTAGCGCTTCTGAAAGGCTATGTCTCGGTCATCCGTTTCTCAAACACCGTGTAGTGCGAGAAATCCAACGGAGGCGATCGAGTCTTGTGGGGAAAAGTGCGCAAACCTCTGCAGAGTGTACAAACTAATCATGATTAGCCGTGTCCCCGGTTATGGACATCTTGAGTATCTAGTACTTGAATATCATGTGAATCTTGTCATGTTACTTCTAATTAATATTGTTGGGTTTTAATTGTTCACTTAATTGGGATCGGAATGCTGTCAACCATTCTCGATGTTTCAACCACCATGATAGTTAAATAAAATTTATTCCTTTGCAGTAGGGAATAATTGGCTTTATGCAAAACTGTAACCATAGAGCTTTTCCACCAGCCATATCCGCATGTAGTATAGGCTTATCATTCATTACTCTCTATGTGTTACATTGCTAGCATATTCCATGTGCTGACCCGTTTTCGGGCTGCAACTTTCATGTTGCAGACTTTTCAGTCGGCGAGTAAGGTGCTTTTAGGTCGTGGTTCTATACTCAGTGATGCCGTTGGAGTTGATGGACTCACTTATCTTCCAAGCCTTCCGATGTTATCATTATTAGATGGCCTTAAGCCATATTTATTGTAATAAGTTCTCTTTGAGACATCGATGTAATAAGTGTGTGATTGCTACTCTGTTATAAATCCTTCGAAGTACTGTGTGGTGTCAGCATTACTGATCCAAGGATGACACCAGAGCACAGAGACTTGACCATCTGAGGTCGGGTCGCTACAGAGATGGTATCAGAGCACACGCTGACTGTAGGACACGACCACTAAGTTAAAGCCATAGATCACCATTCTCCTCTCATTTTCTAACTCCTCATCTTTTCTACTCTTTTAGGATGACGGACGCAAAGATCAAGTACGCTCAACCGGATGAAGGCACACCTTTTGGTTTTCACTTGAAGGAAGTCACCAAGTACCTGAACATTGGACTACCAAGCTTCACCGGGACCTTCAACGCCACTCTGCCTGAAGAGGAGCGCTGGAAGATTCAAGCCCATGTTCCGGGAAGGACATTCGCGCCAATCACGAAGCCCATAGATAGTGTTTTCAGTGCACCAACCTGGAGTCTGGGAAAGAGCATGGCAGCTCATATCACCATGGGACGCATTGGAGAAGTTTATCAACAAGACCTCAAGGACACTATCTACCAGATTTGCGGACGCCGAGATGAACAATGGGAGATAGTCAGCACCAAGAAGGATAGATCCATTGCAGCTTTCATCCAGGAGATGAACCAGCACATTCGACGTCAAGAGAATCAGATGTGCAATGACATGATAGAGTTAAAGAATGCGAAGGCAAGAATCATCGAGCTAGAAGGAGAAATGAAGGGTACACGCAAGGACTACATGGACGAAATCGTAGCTCTAGCAAGGCACAATCGCGATCTCAAGCAGGATATTGAAGAACTCAAGGAGAGATTAGCATCCAAGAAGGAAGACAAGTACGTCGCATGTCCGGACAACTACATCATCATCGACGACACCGATTCGGATCCAAGTGAACCCGACTTTGAAGACGAAGCTGGAGCAGACATCATGGAGTCTTCCACCGATCCAAATTTCTAGATGACCACCCAATATTAGTAGTATTTTCCCCATGTATACATTATAGTTCGAGCACTTTTGCGATAGTTCTAGACCGTTTGTAAACCCTTGTTTGAATTGAATGAAGTGATTTTGTGTGCATTTGTCTCATGTGCATTTGGGTAGTGTTTTCTCTTAGACCTCACTCTATTCTTAATTCTCATCTTTTCTAAAACCCTCAGATGCCTCCGAGACGTGACAATGGATTCCCACCGGAGCTCACCCAGTTGATCCAGCAACAGAACCAATTGATGCAGTTGTTAGTCCAGAATCAGCAGAACAACAACAACAACAACAACAACAACAACAACAACAACAACAACAACAACAACAACAACAACAACAACAACAACAACAACAACAACAACAACAACAACAACAACAACAACAACAACAACAACAACAACAACAACAACAACAACAACAACAACAACAACAACAACAACAACAACAACAACAACAACAACAACAACAACAAAAACAGCAGCAACAACAACAGCAGCAACAACAGCAACAACAACAGCAACAACAACAACAGCAACAACAACAACAGCAACAACAACAACAGCAATAGCAACAGCAACAACAACAGCAACAGCAACAGCAACAGCAACAGCAACAGCAACAGCAACAGCAACAGCAACAGCAACAGCAACAGCAACAGCAACAGCAACAACAACAGCAACAACAACAGCAACAACAACAGCAACAACAACAACAACAACAACAACAACAACAACAACAACAACAACAACAACAACAACAACAACAACAACAACAACAACAACAACAACAACAACAACAACAACAACAACAACCCTCCGCCGCCGCCACCTGTTGATCACCTAGCCCGTTTCCTTAGGCTGAATCCGCCGGTGTTTTCCAGTAGCACCGAGCCGATAGTAGCAGACGATTGGCTCCGCAAGATAGGAAGGGAGTTGACCACTGCAGGATGCACAGATGTTGAGAAAGTGAAGTTTGCCGCACATCAGCTTGACGGACCCGCGACAGCATGGTGGGAGAATTTCACAGCCACATACCCAGTTGACACTGTCACATGGGATCAGTTTCAGCAAGCTTTCCGCACTGCCCATGTTTCAGCAGGAGCTATGGCCATGAAGAAGCGTGAGTTTCGTAACTTACGCCAAGGAGGAAGGACAGTTGGCCTGTACGTTGACGACTTCAGCAAGTTAGCATGTTATGCCCCAGATGACGTTGCTAAGGATGCCGCTAAGCAGGAGAAGTTTTTAGAAGGACTGAATGATGAGCTAAGCATGCAGTTGATGGTAGCAAGTTTCAACAACTACCAGGAGTTGGTAGATCGTGCCATCATGATTGAAGGGAAGCAACAGCAGATTGAGAACCACAAGAGGAAGTATGGACAAGGGAAGTATAACTCTGGAGCCCAGCAGAAGCCCCGTTTTACCCCTAAACCGGGAGTTCAGTTCCAGCATACCCATGGAGGAGGTAGTTCGCACAACCATAATGGCCACAAGAATGGTAATGGGAATGGAGGAAGCAACGGCCAGAATCGTACCACCCCATCAACCCCAGCCAAGAGAGATCTGAGTCAAGTCACCTGTTTCAAGTGTTCCAAGACCGGACATTATGCCAATGAATGTCCTGAAGGCCAGAATGGCAATGGAAGCTCTGGGAAGAAGCCAAACCCTTTCAATAGGGGACAAGTGAACCACGTTAGCGTGGAGGAGGTTGAAGCTTAGCCTGATGCAGTAATCGGTAAGTTTTTGGTTAAGTCATTTATTGCACTTGTTCTTTTCGATACTGGTGCATCGCATTCATACATATCAAGGGGATTTGTGGAAAAGTATAACCTGCCCACTAAGATTCTTAAGACACCTATGCTAGTAAGCTCACCAGGAGCAGAGTACATGGCCAGACAAGGATGTTTTCAAGTGCCATTAAGTATAGGAAGGCATGTTTTCCCAACGGATTTAATCATTTTGGAATCCCAAGGTCTGGATGTGATTCTCGGTATGGGTTGGCTGTCGATGTATGGAGGAAACATCGATTGCGCCAGTAAGACAATTTTGCTCACAACGCCAGAAGGAAGAAGGATCAAGTATGTATCCCAACATACGCCAAACAGGACACAAGTAAATTCTTTATCAGGAGTCGTACAGGAGGAAGTACCAGTAGTAAAGGATTTTCCTGATGTGTTTCGTGAGGAATTGCCAGGCATGCCACCGGATAGAGACATTGAGTTTTTTATTGAGCTTTTGCCAGGCACTGGGCCAATATCGAAGAGACCATACAGGATGCCCGCACAAGATTTGGTGGAAATTAAGAAGCAGATTAAGGAGTTATTGCATAAAGGTTACATTCGCCCAAGTTCTTCGCCTTGGGGATCACCAGTACTGCTAGTAGAGAAGAAGGATGGATCGTTAAGGATGGTTGTTGATTACCGTGGATTGAATGAAGTAACCATCAAGAACAAGTACCCACTGCCAACGATAAATGATTTGTTTGATCGTTTGCAAGGAGCTAAAGTGTTCTCCAAGATCGATTTGGGATCAGGGTACCATCAGTTGAAGATTCGAGAGCAAGACATACCTAAGACAGCTTTTACCACGAGATACGGATTGTATGAGTATACCGTTATGTCATTTGGACTGACTAACGCACCTGCCTATTTTATGAACCTGATGAACAAAGTATTTATGGAGTTTTTGGATAAGTTCGTCGTAGTGTTCATTGATGACATTTTGATTTTTTCTAAGAATGAAGAGGAGCATAAGGAACATTTGCGTTTGGTTTTGGAGAAACTAAGGGAACATCAGTTATATGCCAAATTCAGCAAATGTGAATTTTGGTTAAAGGAAGTTGGATTTCTTGGACATGTTATATCCGGAGAAGGGATAGCAGTTGACCCCACAAAGGTTGAGACCGTAACCGAATGGGAAGCACCAACGACAGTTGGAGAGATCCGGAGTTTTCTTGGACTCGCAGGATACTACCGGAGATTCATTGAGAATTTCTCAAAGATTGCAAAGCCTATGACTGAATTGTTAAAGAAGGATACCAAGTTCAATTGGACTGCGGAATGTGAGGCTAGTTTTCAGGAGTTGAAGAAACGATTGGTTTCCTCACCAGTGTTGATTTTGCCGGATCAGACCAAGGATTATGAGGTGTATTGCGACGCTTCACGTCGAGGACTTGGAGCAGTGCTTATGCAGGAAGGAAGAGTTGTTTTGTATGCCTCTCGACAACTGAAACCTCATGAATTGAATTATGCTACGCATGATTTGGAGCTAGCAGCCGTAGTGCATGCATTGAAGACATGGAGACATTTCCTCATTGGAAATCACTGTGAGGTGTACACGGATCACAAGAGTTTGAACTACATTTTCACGCAGAAGGAGTTGAACCTCAGACAAAGGAGATGGTTGGAGCTCATCAAGGATTATGATATGAGATTGCATTACCATCCTGGAAAGGCTAATGTAGTAGCTGACGCATTGAGCCGTAAGAGCCATGTCAATACACTAATGACGGGAGAAATACCAAGGGAGTTAGCCGAAGATCTTCGTGAACTATGTTTGGAGATAGTTTCGAGAGGCTATGTAGCAGCGTTGGAGATTCAATCTACCTTGATGGATAAAAACAAAGAGGCTCAGAAATCTAACAAGGAGATTGCAGATATAAAGAAGAAAATGAGCAAAGGAAAAGCAAAGGGATTTCGTGAGGATGAGCACGATACCCTATGGTTTGAGGACCGTGTTTATGTGCCAAACGACCCGAAGATCAGGAAGTTGATTCTGCAAGAGGCACATGATTCACCCTATTCGATTCACCCAGGTAATACCAAGATGTATTTGGATTTGAAGGAAACTTTCTGGTGGACCGGAATGTAGAAGGATATTGCAGCATAAGTAGCAGTTTGTGATGTGTGTCATAGAGTAAAAGCAGAACATCAGAAGCCAGCCGGATTGTTACAACCATTGCCGATGCCCGAATGGAAATGGGATAAGATAGGCATGGATTTTATCACAGGACTACCCAGGACGAAGGCAGGCTATGACTCGATATGGGTAGTAGTTGATCGTTTGACGAAGGTAGCACATTTCATCCCAGTTAAGACCACTTACACCAGTGCTAAGTTGGCAAAATATACATGACCAGGATCATTTTTTTGCATGGAGTTCCGAGGAGTATCGTATCAGATAGAGGAACCCAATTTACCTCAAAATTCTGGAATCAGTTGCATGAAACTTTGGGAACCAGACTGGAGTTCAGTACAGCTTTTCACCCACAGACGGATGGACAGACTGAGAGAGTCAATCAGATTTTGGAAGATATGCTGAGAGCTTGTGCACTAGATTATGGATCTAGTTGGGACGATAATTTGCCATATGCGGAGTTTTCTTACAACAACAGTTACCAAACCAGTTTGAAGATGGCACCTTTCGAAGCTTTATACGGAAGGAGGTGCGGGACACCGTTGTCATGGGACGAAGTTGGAGACCGTCAGTTCTTTGGACCAGATTTGATTAAGGAGTCTGAACGGAAAGTTAAGTTGATTCGCGATAGGCTCAAGGTAGCCCAGTCCAGGCAGAAGAGCTACGCAGATTCTAAACGCAAGGAGACATTTTACGAAACCGGAGACAGAGTTTATCTTTGAGTATCCCCACTTCGAGGTGTTAAGCGCTTTGGAGTTAAAGGAAAGTTAGCACCGCGTTTCGTTGGACCGTATAAGATTTTGCAACGTATGGGAGAAGTCGCTTATAAGTTGGAATTGCCAGAGGGACTGTCGGGAGTTCATGATGTATTCCACGTTTCTCAGCTGAAGAAATGTCACGCCGAGATGGCGGAGGTACCGCTAAGAGATATAGTGCCGCTTGAATCGATTCAGTTGAAGGATGACTTAACATATGAAGAGAAGCCAGTTAAGATTCTCGAATATGCCAGCGGAGTTACCCGCAGCAAGGTTATCAAGTTTTGCAAAGTTCAATGGAACCACCACTCAGAGGATGAAGCCACCTGGGAGAGAGAAGAAGATTTGCTCAAGGACCACCCTCACCTATTTTCTAGCCAACCCGAATCTCGAGGGCGAGATTCATCTTAAGTGGGGTAGGTTTGTAACATCCCAAATTTTCAATTTGGAATGTTATACATTAGATCATCATGCATATCATATTTTTCTTGCAATTTGGTCGATCCTAGAAATTTCACGCAACTCAAGGACCCTCGGAGAGAGTTGGAGATTTCGCTATTTTCATATTTGAGTTTTCTCAAATTTTGAAAAGAGGATCATTCGATTTTATTTATTTCATCTTCAATTATTTTTCCAATAACAAAAATATGAGAAGGGAATAATATGACTTTCCCAATTTTAGGAAAAATAAAGATTTAATAAATAAATCAAATTTTGGATTTTTCGGAGTTTATTTGTATTTTATTTGGATTAGGGAAAAATGCGAGTTTTAAAAATATTGCATTAGGCCCCGAGTAAAAGTTCATTTTGTTCGACTCATTTTTAGGAGTCGGGGAAAATTTACTTCGTAATTTTGGAGCTCGTTAGATTTTATTTTTCTTCGTTTTTCTGCTCTCGAAATTATTTTAAAAAAATGCGTCGCGCCCACCTGGGCCAAAGGCCTAGCCGGCTAGCCGGGCCAGCCGCCCGCGCCCTCCCCCCCTCGCGCGCGCGCACCGCGCCGTCGCCGCGCCTGCCGCCGCCGCCGCCGCCGAGTCCGACTCGGACTCCGTTTCTTGCCCCCTCCCCCAAGTCTCCACCCCCCTCTTTATATACCTCCACCCCCACCCCTCTTTATATACCCCCACACCCCCCCTCTCCTCCCCACACCAGCCGCCGCCGCCCACAGCAGCAGCAGCAGCCAGCGCCGCCCCGCGCCGCGCCTCACCCGCCGCCGCCGCCGATCGCCGCCGCCTCCAGCGCCGCACCCCGCCGCCCCGCCGGAGCCTCGCCTCGTCGAGGTAGCCCCGCGCCGCACCGCCCCCTCACCCCGGTTCGGTTTTTTTTTATAAAAACCGTTCCGGTTTATTTATTTATTTTGTTTCGATGTTTCGGTTTTTTTTCGAAACCCTAGATCGGTTTTTCGTTTTTTCGGTTTAGTTGTTTAGCGAGCGTTCGCCAGACCGTTTGTCTTAATGAACGCGATCACCAGTTAGCCTCGGTTAACGAACGTCCGTTCGTTTAACCGTTCGTCGTTTTTCTTTTTCGTCGGATTATTCCGCGATTTTCTGATCGTGATTTCAGATCCGATTTTTGTTTTAGTTTTTCTTCTCGCTCGTTTATCAGAATCAGGTGATTCAAGCGCCTGGAGTTTCGTTTCGAAACCGTCGTTCCGACTAATCAACTTAAACAAGATTTTGCTACTGTAAAATTTGACCTAGTTTCAAATTGCTAGAACCGAGTTGTTTTCTTCCGTCATTTGTTTTCCGTTGTTTTGTTCAGTTCGTTTTCTTTGCAACCAGGGTTCTTAAGTTGAACTTTCTGGTTCGATCTTCTGTTCGAGTTTTACATGTGCATTAGACGAGTACTTATTGTATGCTTGTTGTTTGTCTGCGATAGATCACCCGGAGTGCGCCGCCTGTTATTTCGAAGCTCTAGGTTTCGCGGATCCTCAACAAGGCAAATAACACTTTGATCATACCTTCTCATTACCCAGTTTTATTGCATTAGATCAATCCTCACACATTGCATGTTTAGGATCTAATTAAACTATGGGATGGGAAGTAGTTGAGGTAGTACCTATTACCTGTTTTACTTATGAAACCTTTGGGAGTTACTTCTACGTTTGCTTATTATGCCATGCTATGCTAGTAGACGTGGATTGGGTGAGTGATATCCATGACAAATGTGAGTATTGTTAATTAATGGTTTATCTAAGGTGGCAACTTGAACACACATCTGGGTGGATTGAGGCACCTGGTTTCTATCAGGACTTGCCTGTTTCTTTTGGACTGCCACCCAGGCTCAAAGGGATCATAAGATCATTCATGCTAGTAACTTCCGTGTGCAGCCACAAGCCATTATGGGCTCTGGCATAGTTGACTAAGTCGTGTGAACTCTTACAGGGTAGACTAGTAGATGTAGGGGAAAGTAGGTGTACCGGTCTATCCAAACGTAAGGTGCTAGCGCTTCTGAAAGGCTATGTCTCGGTCATCCGTTTCTCAAACACCGTGTAGTGCGAGAAATCCAACGGAGGCGATCGAGTCTTGTGGGGAAAAGTGCGCAAACCTCTGCAGAGTGTACAAACTAATCATGATTAGCCGTGTCCCCGGTTATGGACATCTTGAGTATCTAGTACTTGAATATCATGTGAATCTCATCATGTTACTTCTAATTAATATTGTTGGGTTTTAATTGTTCACTTAATTGGGATCGGAATGCTGTCAACCATTCTCGATGTTTCAACCACCATGATAGTTAAATAAAATTTATTCCTTTGCAGTAGGGAATAATTGGCTTTATGCAAAACTGTAACCATAGAGCTTTTCCACCAGTCATATCTGCATGTAGTAGGCTTATCATTCATTACTCTCTATGTGTTACATTGCCAGCATATTCCATGTGTTGACCCGTTTTCGGGCTGCAACTTTCATGTTGCAGACTTTTCAGACGACGAGTAAGGTGCTTTTAGGTCGTGGTTCTATACTCAGTGATGCCGTTGGAGTTGATGGAATCACTTATCTTCCAAGCCTTCCATTGTTATCATTATTAGATGGCCTTAAGCCATATTTATTGTAATAAGTTCTCTTTGAGACATCGATGTAATAAGTGTGTGATTGCTATTCTGTTATAAATCCTTCGAAGTACTGTGTGGTGTCAGCATTACTGATCCAGGGATGACACCGGAGCACAGAGACTTGACCATCTGAGGTCGGGTCGCTACACTAAAGTTGACTCTTCTTCAGTCCCTTTATCATAAATCTTAATTTTACTAAACAGGAAATCAATACAAGAAACACCAGTCATTTTAAGATCGTCATCACTTTTATGAAAGCAATCACTAGAAAATGCTTTTTCTAAAAATTCTCTTCTAGCTCTAAGCATAGCGGTTCTTTTCTTAGTTTCATCCATAGAAACATAAAGAGCTTTAATTGATTCCTCAACTTTGGGAACAAAAATTTTCATCTTGAGATTTTCTACATCATGAGAAATTGTATCAACACTTCTAGACAAATCATCGATCTTATTCAACTTTTCTTCCATTGTAGCATTGATAACTTTTTGAATATTGATAAATTCTTTCATATTATTCTCAATATCAGAGGTGTTCCTATTATTATTATAAGATGGATTTCCATAGTAATTACCATAATTATTAGAAGAGTTACTAGGAAAAGGCCTAGGATTAAAATTACATCTATAAGCATTGTTATTGAAATTGTTTCACGAGATAAAATTCACATCTATGGCATCACTATTTTGCTCAATCAAAGTAGACAAAGGCATATCATTCAAATCAATAGGAGCACTTTTACTAGCAACCAATTTCATAAGAGCATCAACTTTTTCACTCAAAGAAGAAATTTCTTCAACCGAATTAACTTTATTACTAGTAGGAGCTCTTTTGGTATGCCATTGTGAATAATTTTCCATAATACTATCAAGCAATTTGGTGGATTCACCCAAAGTAATTTACATAAAAGTACCACCCACGGCGGAATCTAAAATATTACGAGAAACAAAATTCAACCCCGCGTAAAAATTTTGTATGATCATCCAAAGATTTAACCCATGAGTTGGGCAATCCCTTAGCATCATTTTCATCCTTTCCCAAGATTGTGCAACATGCTCATGTTCTTGAAATTCATGATCTGGGTTCTAAGGGAAATAATTTTTGCGGGCGGAAAATACTAAGTGATAAAAGCATCTTTGCACTTATTCCAAGAATCGATACTATTGCGAGGCAAAGAAGAAAACCAAATTTTTGCATGATCTCGCAAACAAAACAGAAATAATTTCATCTTCACAACATCATTGTCCACATCTTTTTTATTTTGCGTATCGCATAATTCCACGAATGTGTTAAGATGGGACGCGACATCCTCATTAGGAGTAACGAAAAATTGATCTTTCATAACAAGATTAAGCAAAGCAGTATTAATATCACAAGATTCTGCACTAGTGGCGGGAGCAATCGGAGTGCCAATAAAATCACTGTTGTTGGTGTTTGAGAAATCACACAACTTGGTGTTCTCTTGAGTCATTGTGACTACGCGACAAGATTGCACTCAAAAACAGATCCGACAAGAAAACGACAAACGAAAAAGAGGGCGAATAAAACGGATTTTTGTGAAGTGGGGGTGAGGTGGAAAATGAGTGGGAAATGGAAAATAATGTAAATTGCAAGTAGTTGAGATTCGTGATTAGGAACCCAATAGATGTTTATGATGTCTCCCCGGCAACAGCGCTAGAAATTCCTTTTGATGTCTGCTTGACTACGTCGGTATTTCCCCAAAGAGGAAGGGAAGATGCAGCACAGTGACGGTAGGTATTTCCCTAAGTGATGAGACCAAGGTTATCGAATCAGTAGGAGAAACAAGCAACACTACGTAAACAACACCTGCACACAAATAACAAATACTCGCAACCCAACGTGTTAAAGGGGTTGTCAATCCGTTTCGGGTAACGGCGCCAGAAATTGGCACGAGTACGGGAGAAAGTTGCAATATTTTGATAGATCGAACACCAAATAAAATAAAGTGCAACAAGGTATTTTTGTATTTTTGGTTTAATAGATCTGAAAATAAAAGCAAAGGAAAATAGATCGCAAAGGCAAATATATTAAAAACGAGACCCGAGGGCTGTAGATTTCACTAGTGGCTTCTCTCGAGAAAAAATAGCAAACGGTGGGTAAACAAATTACAGTTGGGCAATTGATAGAACTTTAGATAATCATGATGATATCAAGGCAATGATCATTATATAGGCATCACGTCCAAGATTAGTAGACCTACTCCTGCCTGCATCTACTACTATTACTCCACACATTATCGGTGAGCACGACACCTACGGGACCACGCGGATCCCTTCTATGGTTTGGCAGGGAAGAGGCATGGTACAAAGAGCGGATCTAATGGTCAAAACGATGGATTTTTACCCAGGTTCGTGCCGCTGAGAAGCGTAAAACCCCAGTCCTGCTTGAGTGTATATCTTGTGTTCTTGAGCTTCGGCTCGCCGCTACGCATGCAAGCTGGGCCGAGAGGTTCAAAAGTCTGAATCCTCCTCCAGTACGCCGTGGGCCTCCTTTTATATGTCCAAGGGGTTGCCACAGTGGCACACAGGAGGTGTAAAGTAGCTACAATGCCTATGTTTATCATTGGTGTCTTAGGACAAACGCCTTAAATGTGTTGCGTACGTGCCCTTCAGCTTTATCGGGGACATGAGTAGAACCCGTCTCATCCGTCGCTGCCCCGCTTCGTATTGACACGCGACCATGCCGATGAGGCATGCGGTGCCAAGTTGGCTGGCCAGCAGCCGCGCTGGAGAGGTGGCAGGATCTTGACGAAGATCTGCATGCCACCACGCAGGCGCTCGCTAGGCTGGCAGGCGGGCCACTACGCTGGAGTGGTGACGGGGTGGTGGAGCCTTGCCACGGTCTTGCCGATCCTTGCCGGGGCCTCGGAGACGTCCTCGACAAGGATGTTGCTAGATACTTCGTCTTCTGGCCTTCACAAAGATCTGCACGCCGCTACGCGCGCGCTCCTGGGTCTTGGCCTTAACATTGTCGATGGTGTTAGAGCTCTCAACCACAAGGGTGGTGCTCTTGTTAGTGCCCTGCAAGCCGTCTCATCGCAGATCTGGCGGGGGTTACACAAGCTGTCCCGAAAAGGATCTTGCCGGGGGTCCAGCTCATCCTCTGTTCTCTGGATTGGCTACTTCTCATCGCCTTGTATATCGATTTTATCCTTGATCGCATTCTTCATGCCTCGCCGCGCGTGGGGTACGACTACTCGTGCACAAGTATTGGGTGTTAAGGGTCCCAAACTTTAGTACACCGACAGGAGCCCCCGGGCCTGGGCCACGCACGAGCATGGAGCGTCGTTGGGCCAGGCCCAAACAGTGCGCGGCCACATGTGGCAGGGTGTAACTGCTATAATCTTCTCGTCTGTTGTGCTTCCCCATGATTTGTATTGACTGCGCGGCGTGGGGGTTGTGCGTGGAACGGTTGCAGCACGCCTGTGCCTGCACCAATGCCTGCACAACGAACAGTAAAGAGGCAGCCTCATGCCTTCCCCATAAAAAGAGGAATCCGCAGGGGCGCTGCTCATTTGCCCCTTTCCCCCATTCCAATCTAGGAAACCGTTGTCTCATTCTTCTTCCTCAAGCCCAATCCAGAGCCTCCTTCTGCGCCCATCGCCGCCGCGCCCTCACCACTTTTGGTCCCTCCGCCCTCCGTCGGCTGCTATGGCGCCCAAAAACAAGAGCAATGGAGCGCTCAAGGCGAGCGAGGGGGAAGGGGTGCCGGAGGGCGAGCTGGTGACAATGCGCAGGGAGCACGTCGTCTTTGCTCCTGGGCTCGATGCGCGCGCGCTCAAGGATCGGTACAAGTTCATGTGGGGGAGGGAGACGATGGGGCATCCCGCCACCCGCATCATCTCTGGCCCCAACGGTGCGCCAGGTCCAGTTAGATTCCCCTTTTTCATTGATTATCTCTACTACAGGCTCTGTCCCCCATTCTTGGATTTCTTCATCGACATCATGTATACCTTTGGCTTCCATCTTTTGGATTTCACACCGAACGCCATGGCGTGTATGGCCATCTCCGCTCACCTCTGTGAGAACTTGGCCGGGGTGGTCTCCAACACGGCACTCTTCCGCCACTATTTCATCCCCCGCATCTAGCCAGGAAGGGCGCTGTCCGGCTGCGTTACTTGGAACCCAAGGGCTTGCTGCAAGCAGGCGTATCCAACCGGGACCCAGAAGGATAAGTGGGATGAGTGGCGGCACAGGTGGTGCTGGATTGTGGAAAAAGAGCCGCATCCATTTTGCACCCCCCGGCAAGCGCAAGTGGCCCGTCGCAGCAACTGGGGCAACCTCGACCCTCAGGACAAGATGCTCACAGTTGCCACCACCAGAATCCACCGCCTCAAGGCTGCCGGGCTTACTATGGAGATGATCGGGGCCGATTTCCTCCGCCGCCGTATCGCCCCTCTGCATAACAAAGGGAGGCCGGCTTGGGATTTTTAGAATGTTGCGGATATTATGAAGTTGCGCCCCGGCCTGAATCGCAACTTTATAGTGATGCAGCACGCGTCCCTCTGCTCAAAACTGTTCCAACTCAAGGTCGACAAGCCCGGCAAGGCCGGCAAGGCTGAGGAGGTCGACAAGCCGTTCAAGTTGCCGGCTGCCGTGGTCCCCCTATGCAACAACACCGCCGGTCCTCCATCATTGCTATGATGCTGAAGTTCAACGCTCACGGCCTTGACTAGAGCTGGGTCGAGCCAGATGGAGTGCGGGTGCAAGAGTTCTTTGATAGCTTGTCGGAGTGGCCCGTCCGCGAGGAAACACAACTCGTCTCCGACACCACCGACGAAGAGGTGGCGTACATCGCCAGCAGGGCGGAAGAGGCAGCTCTTGCCACAGCGGCCAGTGGCGCTGGCTTTCGGGAAAGCGAGGTCGGGGCCGAAGAAGATTTTGCTGAGCAAGTGGAGACCGTCGGGGAGCACAGCGGCGCCGCCACCGGGGGCCCTTCTGCTGAGGAGGGGACCGACGACATGGACGAAGAGGAGCCGCCCGAGGAGCCCCCAGTCCAGGAGGGAGGAAGCGTGTGCTCTGGCGGATTGGCGAGCCTCCTCGCCCGAAGGGGTCCCAGCCAAGAGGGCGGCCGGCAAGGCCACGTGGGGGCAAGAGGCCCAGGCGCAATCCGTGCGCCATACGAGGCGCACGGCCGCGACAGCACAAGAAGCAGCGGTCGCCGCTTCCGCCGCGGCCAAGCGACCCATGCCTCCATCTCCATCCCTCCGAACGGACACCATACCAGAGGCGACTATGACCTCTCTTCCATGAGCCCGAATAGGAGGATGCCAGAGGAGGAGGACGAAGAAGGGGATGAATAAGTGCTCCACCACCTTCTCCATTTCCTGAATCTTTGTTTTGGTTATTTCACATGACTTCATCTCGTCTTGGCTTGCCTTTGTAGTGACACGGAGACATTGACACAGAGGATGGCGAGTAGGACCAAGACCTCGACGGGTGACGAGCCCCCGGCAAGCACCTCAAGCGCACCGGAGGTGATCACGATCAACCCGGGCCCCAGTCCACGATGCAGCCCCCGACTTAGCCCCCAGTGCGAGTCTATTACCCACTTTCCGTTGGCGAGCGTTGGGGTGTGTGTTTTCACCATTAATCTTGCCGGGTTCATAGGGGAAGAGCGGCAACATGAGGGGCCGTCAAGGGCCGCCCCCAACACGCCTCCTCCATCAACCACCAGACCACCCAGGGAAGGGTCCCCGGCGAGGGCTTCTACCAGCGAGCCCACACCACCAAGGGAGAGATCCCCGGTAAGGCCCTCCATTGACGGGCCCACGGGTGTGGAGGGAGAGCCGGCAAGCACAGGTGCCAGCGGCTCCATCCCGGCTACAAGCGTTGGCGGGGAGGGAACCACTCCTCCCCAACTCATCGTAGGTAAGTCGCCCTGCTCCTGACCTTGACTAGTTCCCCAGTGTAATTTCTTTTTTCTTCAAACTCTGATCATGGTTTCATCTTTTTCTCCTCCTTGGATTTCAGACCTCTCCTCGGTGGGTCATATGGATATCGATGGCACCATCGAGGAGATCACCAAGGATGCCGCCGCTGAGGCCGACAAGGTTGCCGCCGACAAGGCCACCAAGGGGGCACACGAAGAGGCCGCCAGGGGGTCTGCCGGGGAGGCCAGCGAGGGGACTAGTGACCGAACTGATGGCATCCCTGCCTCAGGAGCGCCTGGCGCTGCATCGGTCCCAGAGCCCTCGGCTTCCAGGGCGACGGTGGCCAATGACAAACCGTCCACCTCCAAAGCCCCCAACTCAAGCAGATACCTGAAGATCGGCGAGGATCTGTTTGTCACCATCCGGGGGATAGCAAGCACCGGAGCGCCTACCGAGGGGGAGGTTTTTGACAAAGAGGTCATCGTTGTCGCCGGCCTCCAGGTTGTTGACGAGCCAGGTGCCAGCAGCGGCAGCTCCAAGGAGGACCAGCTCCTCCAAGCCATGAGCATCAACTTCCAGAAGCTTCAGGCGCTTCACCGTGCCCGCAAGGAGAAGCTGGACTCCAGGACGGCGGTCGTCGACGCGACGGAGGCGGGCTTCCAGGAGCACGTCGAGCAGATGCAGACCCGGTTTACGGAGGCCCGACAGGATTTGAAGACCAGCAAGGAGCAGCTGGGTCACCGCTGGAATGAGCATCTTCTGAAGCAATCAGATATGGAGAAGGCCTAGGAGGAGGTCGCTGCATGGACCGCCAAGGAGGACGGTGTGCTAAGGGGGTGCAGTGTCCTGCTCGATGCCCAGGAAGAGGACCTTGCCGCTCGCGATAAGGCACTTGCCGCCACGCTCCGCGGCAAGGATGAATAAATTGAGAAGCTCATCGCGCAGCGGACCCAGGAACTGGAGCAGAAGCACAAGGATGCACTCGACGCTCTGGTCTTGGATCATGCCAGCAAGCTGAAGGAGGCCGTCGATGCCGCCAAAGCCGCCGAGGCCGCCAAGAATGAGCTGGCTGGCAAGGTGGAGAAGCTGGAGAAGTACAGGGAGGAGGTCGCGACGCTTAAGAGCGACAGGGACAAGACTGTCCACACCTTGGCGAGCTTGTAGGTTACTATTTCTGATAAGAACAAGCTGCTCTCCAAAGCCAACGACTCCATTGCTGATCTGAAGCTGAAGCTGACCACCCTGTAGGAGACCCTTGCAGGCAGCAGGGCTCGCGAGAAGGCCCTGGCCAAGGACCTCCAGGATGAGAAGCTACTGTTCAAAAGTGCTACCGCCGAGCACAATGACTTCATGGGTGGCGTGGGAATCTAGACCACGCGCCTTTTCAACGTCTCAGAAAGGGTCACCACACAACTATCCACCATGGGCCTGCCGAGCATCAGGTTCTCTCACAATGATAAGATAACTGAGAGCGCTAGGGTGCATGTTCTTTGAGGCCGTCCTTGACTCCTTGAAGATACTCCATGACGACCGAGCAACCCACCTGGCCAACGAGTCCCGAAAGCTTTACCGGGGCGCCCTCCTCAAGGTGCTCACCAAGGTGGCATACGGGAACCCTGACATCAACCTCAGCCAAGACAGCTGCTGGCGGATGTGGACCGCAGGGCGCTTGAAGAGCTTGTCGCGCCCGTCGTCAGCCTGGTGGACGACGTCAAGAGGGTGGAAGGCCAGCGCCGAGACTAGGCGATCCGCTTCCTCTCGCCGCCATGGATCCGTACCCAAAACAACCCCAGTTAAGTTAGAACTGTGGCGACTATTAATGTTATATAACTAGTTATTTTTCGAATCGAATGCATGCTATCTTCCTCGTATGATTCCTCTTTGTATGGTACGCACCCTACGCTTTACTAGGAAAGTCTTGCCGGCGTCCGCATCCTAGCTGCAAGCGCTTTGAGGACGGATCCTTAGCAGCCTGCTGGGGGTGCCGCTGCTGGCAAGGCACCTTGTCGTTCTTAATGCAACCACTTGAACCGTTCAGCAGACTCGAAATAGAGCAAGGGCGCAACCAATCCCGATAAGGTTCCTTCGCGTGCAGGTTTTCCTATACAAGAGCCGAGACCATTCGAGGAAAATAACCTGATATTAAAAGAAATTTGCTTGAAGTCTCGTGACTTAGCTTTTTTGCTGTTGTATTATTTTTCGCAAGACGCCACCTCGAGCGTCGCCTGTTGGCGTCCCCACTTTCTATCCCCATGGCAAATTTGTATGTGGGGGAACTGAGGGAGTCCTGGATAAAGGGGTCCTCGGGCGTGCGACATGTTGGACATGGGCCGGACTGATGGGCCGTGGAGATACAAGACAGAAGACTATTTCCGTGTCCGGATGGGACTCTCCTTGGCGTGGATGGCAAGCTTGGCATTTGGATATGAAGATTCCTTTCTCTGTAACCGACTTTGTACAACCCTAGTCCCCTCCGGTGTCTATATAAACCGGAGGGTTTAGTCCGTAGAGGCAATCATAATCATACGTGCTAGACTTTTAGGGTTTTAGCCATTACGATCTCGTGGTAGATCAACTCTTGTAATACTCATATTCATCGAGATCAATCAAGCATGAAGTAGGGTATTACCTCCATAGAGAGGGCCCGAACCTGGGTAAACATCGTGTCCCATGTCTCCTATTACCATCGACCTTAGATGCACAGTTCGGGACCCCCTACCCGAGATCCGCCGGTTTTGACACCGACATTGGTGCTTTCATTGAGAGTTCCTCTGTGACGTTGAAGAAAGGATTGATGGCTCACGTTGTTATCAGGGGCACTATCACCTCCGGAGGAGCCTTGGCCTCAGGCCAAACCCTCCGGTTGGGCGGCTTTACCATGACCGCCTGTCCGGCCGTTAAGCCAACGATGACTTCTCGGGTCATCAAAAATCGCCTCTGTGTTGACTCCGAATACTCCAAACAGATGGATCCGACGGAGTTGTCGTCTTTAAGAGAACTCCTGGATTGCATCGCCACCTTGGGGGTCGCTACAGACTATGATCGGATTGGGCTTAAACCCGATCAGAGAGAAATCAAATCTCCGTCGATCACCCAATAAATAGCGGTAGTAGAGGAGCAAAAATAGCTCTCCCTCTATATTGAGGACGAACTATGTTCATATTTCCGAGCTCGAAGAGCCGGATACCCATCCGCGAAACAACAAGCCCTATCCTACGAACCAGGAATCGGACGGTGGACCTGAAAACTCGGTTGATATCCCGGAGCCCGAACTATTAAGCTCGGAAGTTTCTCAAACTCCGGATCCCAAATTGGGCCAGGGTTTGGATTTAAAAACACCCACCCACCCAGATATACGCAATCTCATGTACCTACAGTAGCAGTCTCAGGAAACAGTCCATCACTTTTGGGCCAGATTCCTCCTTGTCAAAGACAAGATTAAATATTGTCGCGACGAAGATGTGATCTCAGTATTCTGCAATAATTGCACGGACGAAGGAATCCTCAACACCATCAACCACCGTCGCGTATTACACTTTGCTGACTTGGCGACCATAGTACATAAGTACTGCGCAATGGTAAGCGCCTGGAAAACTCAGGCAGCTAGCTAGGAACCACCGGTTTCCGCTCAACCCCTTGTCCGGGCAAAAATGACGCACCCTTGCGAGGCGCCCGACCAAACAGTAAAGAAATCTAAGCCCATTATGAGGCGCGGGACCGTTCTGGAATGATGGCTCGATAGGCCATGCAAAACAGCCTTAGACCATGTTGGATACTCTGGCAAGTGGCCAAGAGCGGCGAGGATATCCTCACAAAAATACCCCAGAGCAACACCCCCCGAAAGATGACGACCTCAGCGTACTGACAGTCTTTGAGACCTTCGCTTCAAACAATCGATGCAAAAGGGCCTTCCGCGACCTCGCTGAAGTCTGCCACGTCGCAGCAATAAACCCCTGGAACGACACGGCCATAACTTTCAATGTCAGTGACGAACCAAAATTACGGATAGTCCGGGCTTGTTACGCCCTTGATTCAATCGTACACTAATTATACACGCAAATGTGTACGATCAAGATCAAAGACTCATGTGAAGATATCACAACACAACTCTAGACACAAATTAAAATAATACAAGCTTCATATTACAAGCCAGGGGCCACGAGGGCTCGAATACATCAGCTTGAATACAAACGAGTCAGCGGAAGCAACATTATCTGAGTACAAACATGAGTTAGACAAGTTTTCCTTAAGAAGGCTAGCACAAAAGAAACAATGATCGAAAATGCAAGGCCTCCTGCCTGGGAGCCTCCTAACTACTCCTGGTCGTCGGCGGTCTCCATGTAGTAGTAGGCATCGGCGGTGACATCTGGCTCCTGGGCTCCGACATCTGGTTGCATCAACCGGAAAGAAGAAGAAAGGGGGGAAAGGGGGAGCAAAGCAACCATGAGTACTCATCCAAAGTACTCGCAAGCAAGGATCTACACTACATATGCAACATTATCAAAGGAAGGCTGTATATGTGGACTGGGCTGCAGAAAAGCCAGAATGGAGAGAAGGCCTAGTCCTATCGAAGACTACCATCTTCTGAAAATCACCATCTTGCAGCAACATGAGGGAGTAGAGTAGCATAAGGTAAAGTAGTAGGAGTGTTATCAACTTCGGCCAGAGATCCTTTCTCGACTCCCTGCGAGAAAGCAATCCTAGAGCCATACTATCCAGTTATCATCACAATCCATTACTCATCACCATCCAGTCTCATCACAAGTATCCAGTTCTAGTTGTATCGATCGCGATACAACTCCAAGTGTCCGTTACCGTAGGACAGGCTATCGATAGATGTTTTCTTCCCTGCAGGGGTGCACCAACTTACCCACCACGCTCGATTAACTCCGGCCGGACACACTTTCCTGGGTCAAGCCCGGCCTCGGCCAAACAATATGCCGCAACCCGACCTAGGCTTAATAGAGAGGCCAGCACGCCGGACTAAACCTATGCCCCTAGGGGTCATGGGCCATCTTCCCGGGAACTCCTGCACATTGCGTGGGCGGGCGGTGAGAAGACCTAGCTACCTCCTTCAACAAGGCAGGCGCTTACGCAGTCCAACCCGGCGCGCGCCGCTCAGTCGCTGACGTCTATTAAGCTTCGGCTGATGTATACGACGCAGAACGCCCATACTATGCCCACATGATGGTTAGTGCTATCAGGCCAGAGGCCCCTCGGATCAAATATCCAAATCATAGTGGATTAGGAACGCGCGGTAACAAGCAGAGACTCATGAAAGATGTGACCCCGTTGCCCCGTCTCGAGGACTTGCGGCAAGGGCTAGGAATGCCCGGCCACGCCTCGTAATTATCTCGCGGGCACCCTCCAGGTTAACCCGACTCCACATCACTCGCAATTAAGCTCGCGCGGGTACCCCTCAGGGTCGACCCATCTTTCCAAGTAACAGTGGTAAAGTACAAGTATCCGTGTGTCCAAACATGAAGGGGAAAACCTGAGGAATCACCCCTGATGAATTCCACTAGATGTAATCATCAAGGTGAACGTAAGAGGAATCACCCCCGAGGTTCACACTTGAGGGGTTGCACGACAGAGTCGTATCGGAAGTGGTTAAGGAGGAAATCACCCTCGACGACCACAACCGAATGACTACACTACAGGGTTAACATCAGAAGTGCTGAAGAGGTTCACCCTCGGTACTCGATATTAACCCAGTAGTGTCGACCAACTAAGGGGAAGTGATGTGCGGTGTCGGGGCCTGGTCTTCGATCACGTAGATCGAGTCATCGATGTTGAAGCAGGGGCAACAAGGACAAGTGGGGGTCACTGATGGATCACTAACCAACCTATACTAAGCAGTTTAGGATAAGCAGATAAGGTACAACAGCAGATACAAAAGCAGGCTATGCATCAGAATAGGAGCAAACAATAACAATAGCAAAATCTAATGCAAGCATGAGAGAAAGGAATGGGCGATATCGGGATGGTCAAAGGGGGGCTTGCCTGGTTGCTCTGGCAAGGAGGGGACGTCGTCGACGTAGTCGATACCGGGGCATCATCGGCCTCAGGGTCTACCGTAGAGAAGAGGGGGAAGAAACAGTAAATACATAGCAAACAGAGGTATCACTAAGCATGACATGACGATATGTAGCGCTAGGCGTGCTCTAACGCGGTACTACACGTTGCAGATGAAAGGGGGAAACATCCGAGGATGAATTCCCGGTGTTAGGTGGATTTCGGACAAAGGAAAAGAGGGGGAAAGTTCCAAGTTCAGCATGCTAGGGGCATGTGACAGATGAACGGAATGTGAATTCGGATTTGTTTGATTTTTCTAAGCAACTTTCAGATAGAAAAAAAATTCATCCGAGTTACGGTTTAATTTCTATGCAATTTTAAAGATTAAAGTAATTTCTAGAATTATTTATTTTAACAAAAAGGATAAAATGACGTCAGCAGTCAACAGACTCGCTAACCAGGTCAAACTGACCTGTGGGTCCAGTGGGACCCACATGTCATAGACAGAGAGCTCATTGAGCTCATTTTAATATAAACAGAGCTAATTAAGGGGGGTGGGCCCCGGGTGTCAGTGGCTGCATAGGTTAATTAACCATTTTAAATTACACTAAGGTTAATTAGCGAGTGGGGCCCACCTGTCATTGACAAGGGATGGCCAGTCAGCAAAGTTGACTGAGTCAACTTAGTCAACAGGGGCACGCGGGGCCCGCTGGCAGTGACCCAGGGGGGTGGCCCTGACCGGCCGCGTCGGCAGGGCGCCGGGGAAGGCTCCGGCGATCTCTCTCGCGGCGGCACGACGCCGGAGACGGCCGGGATTCGCCTACAGGGGGCCAACACGGGCGCGGGCGGGCGCGTTCGAACGAAGAGAGCCCGCCGCGCCGCGTGGTGAGGCCGGCCGGAGCTGGAGCTGCCGGAAATGGCGCCGACGACGAGAGTGGTGGGGCCCGAAGCATGACGAGCTCGTGCGAGACGAAAGCGGCGGTAAAAAGGGTGACACACAACTCCTACGACGACTACTCAAAGCAACGAACGCGTTGGTGAGCTCGGCGGACTGGGACGGGCCCTACAGCGAAGGCCGCGAGCTCGACAGTGGAGCGAGGGCGCGGCAACGGCGGCGCGTCGCGCAGAGCTTGCTACGGCGTGGAAAGAGAGCAAAGACAGGGAGAGGAAGGGGTGGGGCTCACCGAGCGGCACGCTGATGGCCCTTGGTAGTTTAGGAGCGCAGGGGAAGCCGGAATCGAGGGATCTCACCGGCGACAGGGGCGGAAGGGGGCGAGCTCGTGCGATGTCAGCGGTGCTTCCCAGCTCCACCTGGGGGCACCAGACGACAAGATGGCGGAGCGAGGCGGTGGTTGTGGCCGCGGTGACGATGGAGAACGGCGGCGAGCGCGCTCGGGAGAGGCGGGCGAGCGAGACAGAGTGGGGGGAAGAGCGGGTGGATCTGGGAGGCGAGAGAGGGGAGTGGAGGTAGGTGGGGAGGAGGCCGAGGCGTCGAAGGGGGGGACAACCTTATCCTCCCCGGGTACTCGCCGTCGAGGCGGTCCGGCGTGGCTCGCCCCTGTTGCGACCCTGGTCGGGGGAACAGGGGGTAGAAGGCGACCCGGGGAGGGGCTGGTCCGGACCAGCTGGAGTAGGCCGAGGCTCAGGTGGGCCGAAGCCCACTGGGAGGCCAAGGGCTCTGGCCCTTTTCCCTTTTTTTATCTGCTTTCCCTTTTCTTTTCCAGCAGCTTTTGCCTTTTCTTTTTAGCCAATAAAGACTTTGCAAAAAATTATGCCATTGGCCAAAATAATTTCAAAGAAATATATTGCACTACCACAAAAATATTGTGAGACTTTAGAAAAAGATTGCCAATTTTATAAATTAAAAAGGCATTTAATTTATTGCTTAGGTCACCATTTTAAGTAGCTTAGGCCACTTAAACCTTTAGCAAAAATGTTGGTCCACCACCAATATTAGTTGTGGAATATTTGGCACATGATGAACATTTTTGTTTTAATGTCTGAGCATTTTGAATTTCACACAGAATTTGAATTTGAAAACAACTAGAATTTGAAAGAACATGAGACAATAATGATCAGGCACATGTTTAGCAAAAAGATTAACATAACCCCAGGGGTTACTGTAGCATCATTACACCGGGGTGTTACAGGGCACCAGCCGCCTTGGTCCTCAATCCTATTGTGGACGATTTTCGGCTCACCAAAGTGCTCATGGATGGCAGCAGCGGACTAAACCTCATCTACGAGGATACACTCAACAAAATGGAAATAGACAGGAGCCACATCGAGCAAAGTAGCACGACCTTCCGAGGAATCATTACCAGTTGGGAGGCGCAATGCACGGGTGTCGGCGTTCTGGGAACAGGTGTCCCCAGACTTGCCTGCCTGCGGCCCACGGCGTGGCTCTGCTAGCAAGCCCGTACGGCCCATCTTCATCAACAAGGCATTCAAGACCCTCGCGAGGGGCCAAGCCTTGCAAGGTGGACGACGCAAGCCCTCCTCAGGAGTGGCCTCACCAGGCTGGCTCACGAGGGGCGGAAAGATCAAGGCAAGGAAAACCTCACAAGGTTCTCGTGACATGAGCCATGACGATCGAGGCCAGGCGGGTGCCAGCGCATGCAGCGTCCTTGTTTCCTCTTTGGTGCAAAGGAGGCAAGCGCAGGCGCGGAGTACCGAGGCATCAAGCAAAGGTTTCCATATCAGTGCAACAAGACCAAGACCAGCAGGACGACAAGACGGAGGTCACCATGGAGCCCAAGGCGGCGTCACCACCAGATCCTTTTGTAGGCGAAGACTGCTTTTGTCAGGATAAGCTGTAATAGCTGTCCCCTTTCAAATTGGCCATTGTTGGCTCCCTTCCCGCTCAATATTTGGGGAGAGGACCAAGGCCTCTATAAATAGGACTAGCCACCACATTAGGAGGCATCGGATCCTCACCCACACACGTTCGCCAAACACAAGAACAGCTCAACCTCAAGAGGTTGTTCTTCCCCTTTGTACTGTTCATCCTCAGCCCAAGAGGCAATCCACCACCACCACACTAGAGTAGGGTATTATACCACAACGGTGGCCCGGACCAGCATAAACCTTGTGTCCCTTGTGTTGTGAATTCGTCGAGTTAGTCCGTGAGATCTTAGCAAAGCTAGGACGTGGATCGGTAGGGGGCAACCTTCATGTGCACCCCAGTGTTCGAACCTTGAGGGTTTTGCCGGAACCCGTGATTCGACATTGGGCGCAACAGGTAGGGGTGCGCCGGAGTCTTCCTTCCGCCAGAGATTCACCGACACTCCGCGGTCCCGATGTCCAGTGACCAGAGGACCGGCGCCAACCGCTGGGCATCTTGGCCAGCCCGGGCGGCGCCGCCTGCCCAAGAAGACCTCAACCCCGCGCCAAAGGTACCTCGCGCACCGCCTAATGCTGCAGGGCGCGGGCGGCGCGGCCAGGCGACGTTTGCCCTTACTCCACGACAAGCATGGGCGGCCGCAAGGGCCTCAAGCCACGCCGCGGCCACGGCACCGCACACCCGGCGGGAGCAAGCAAACGTGAGGGCCGCACTCACGGTGGCGCGGGAGCTGCTGAAATGCCGACTGATGGAGAGCGGCAGAGACACGCTGCTGGAACGCGTCGCTGAGCTAATGGACGTCGCGGTCACCGGGGCACCCTTCTGCTCCATGCTTCTGCCCCAGCCGCGACAGGGTCGCACGGCGGGCCACGTCGCCTCCGTGCCCCCCGAGTGCACCAGGAGGCTTCATTGACAGAGGCGCAACCAGCGGCACAGGGCACTCAATCGCACCTGCACCACCTCCGACGAGCGTGGGTACGAGCGTCACTCACGGCCACGGCGGCATGCCGCCCTATCATCCCCAGGGCAGCGCGCTGGGCCGCGAGACGTGGAGCATGGGGCACTTCGGCGAGGTTTTCGGGGTGGCGACCTCGGAATCCTACGTGCCTCGCATGATGGACCAGGAGTACACGCCGGAGGATGACCCCAGTTTGTCCTTCAAGCCATGCTAAGAGGAGGAGGCGCTAGAAGCTGAGGACGTCCAGGAGCCGCCTACCGGCCACGTCGTCCACGCCAACAGCTACAGGGTATCACTAATCCCTCAGGAGCAAGCTTACGCTAACCATGAGTTGCAGGGGGATCAGGTCACCACAGCGGCTGGTGGCCCCAGCTTGACGGCCTCCCTTCCATTGGGGGGTGCACTGGGGGCTGCAGGAGAGGGGTCGGGAGCCAGATCCCTCCTCACGTTGCATGGAGCAAGGTGTCCCCCGGAGGTAGGCCCTCTGGTGGGGAGGTGCTGAAAAGCCTACCCCCAGCAGAGGACCCGTGGTTGCCGAGGGCGCCGCTGGCGTCCCCTTTGCCCCTTTGGCATCGTCCTGGTTTTCGGTCGCCCGAATGGTGGTCGAGGGTGGTGCAAGGTGGGGCCCTCGTCTGGTGATATGAAGTAAGGCTCACGCCTGTGAAGTTCGCCGCCCGCGACACTCTCACGTAATAATGAGTGGGGCTGTACACGCCCCGGAGTCTCAGGAGTGCCGCCCTCAGGCCTCAGGGGCTCCCTCCCATGTCCTACTGGCAGCACTTAGCTCCGCGCTGGTGAGAATACTTGAAGACAAGAAGACTAGACTAGGTGCCGAATGCAGCCATTTGCTTTGAATCCCTTTTCTGTAGCCTTGCCTTCTGGATTTGGATTTAAGTTGAAGTTGAATTTTCATTGATGCACGTGGGGGGTGCCTTTTCTCGTTCGAGCGATTTCTTGCTATCTGGTTCTCGCCTTATTTGGAGCTCACGCTAGTTGCCTCCCCCTCACGAGCCCCTCGCGAGTGGGACTGGGCATGGCATACGTGTGTCGTGCATGCGCCAGTGCCACAACAGATGCTTACCTCTCACGAGGCCCCCTCGGATGGATCGGCAGGCCCCTCAGGAGCCTCAGAAGTGCATGACCCCATGACCCAGCTCAGGACTTGCGCTAGCTAAGGTAAGCCGCACCGAAGACTCTCCATCGGACTCACGGTCTCGCAAAGATGCATACCCAGCTTGACGTAGAAGAGTAAAAGCTGCGATTTGTTTACATGAGGGGCTCCCCCACTCAAAATGCTATTACAATCTTTAGGGGTCGCGCCCAAGTTTTTGCATACATGGTAAACAACAGGGAAACATGGGATCATCTGGATATGTCGCTCGCCGCGTCGCCCAGGTCATCTTCAGACGCACCACTGGCATTGTTGTCGCCGTCGTTGGCATCACCTCCACCTTCGTCGGCGCCGGCATCGCCGTCGTCAACCACGTCACCTTCGTCTTCCGCGACTACCACCGCGTCGTCCTTAGAAGCGAAGGCCCTGACCAGCGCATCCACGTTGTCCTCCACCCACCGCGCCAGGTCGCCCCGGATGGCCGTGGGTACGGGGGCAATGACAGTGTCGAAGTCGAAGTTGGGGTCGGAGTTCTGAAGATGGCTGAAGACACGGGATAACGCGCGCCCGAGGAGGCCACGACTCCTCTCCTCCACGAGCTAGCGAGCTCTATCAGACCGAGCTTCCAGGTGCATCACCACTTCAGAGAAGAAGCGTAGGTGACTAGCGTAGTCATTCGAGTGGGGGTGCGGAGCATTCTCATCACAGACGTGGCCCAACGCCGCGTTGGCCCTGACCCTGAGGAGCTGGAGCATGGGGGCATGCTGACGCTCCAGCGTCCGTCGCTAAAGCACTTCCTCCCTGTTCTGTCGTGCAACGGACTCGGCGTCAGCAACCCGCTTCTGAAGAGAGAGCAGCTCGGCGTGGGCGGAGGTTAATTCCACCTGCACCGTGACCAGGGCGGCTGTCATGGCCTCCTCGCACCTCTCCACTACAGCTAGCCTGGGCCTAAGGGCGGCGGCCCTACCCGCGGCCTCCGTCCCCATAAGCTTCAACCTCAAGTCATGCCTACCCTCAAGATCCGCGCGAGCCTCGGCCACCCGGCGCTCAACCTCCTCTTGGGCCCTGGCCTCGCGTGCGTCGACGGCATCCTCCGCTTGGGCGACTTCGCGCTCCCTCGTCTCCAGTCGCTCAAGCTCAAGGCTGCGTTCTACAGCCTCCAGCGCCAGCGCTTCCTCGAGCCTCCGGATCTCTTCCTCCTCGGCAGGTCTCCCCCTCATCGATGCAAGGGCGGCTTTGTGCGCCTCCACCTGCTGCTCCAGGGACGCACTCCAGGCCTGGAGCTCCCACACACGCTTCTCCGCAGCCTCACGACGGCGGTCAGCCTCGCGAGCCTCCTCCAAAGCTCGGGAGTAAGCTTCATGCGAGACCTTAAGGGACGCCTCAGCCTTCGCATTGCCAAGTCGAGACCCGTGATACGTCTCCAACGTATCTATAATTTTTGATTGCTCCATGATATATTATCTACTGTTTTGGACAATATTGGGCTTTATTATCCACTTTTATATTATTTTTGGGACTAACCTATTAACCGGAGGCCCAGCCCAGAATTGTTGTGTTTTGCCTATTTCAGTGTTTCGAAGAAAAGGAATATCAAACGGAGTCCAATTGACCTGAAACTCCATGGAACCTATTTTTGGACCAGAAGAAGCCAACGGAGCACCGGAGCAGCACCAGGGGAGTCCCGGGCTGCCCACGAGGGTGGGGGACGCGCCCACCCCCCTAGGGCGTGCCCCCCTTCCTCGTGGACAGCCTGGAGGTCCACCGACGTACTTCTTCCACCTATATAACTCCATATACCCTAAAAACTTCGAGGAACAGAATAGATCAGGAGTTCCGCCACCGCAAGCCTCTGTAGCCACCAAAAAATAATTGGGACCCTGTTTCGGCACCCTGCCGGAGGGGGGAACCCTCACCAGTGGCCATCTTCATCATCCCGGCGCTCTCCACGACGAGGAGGGAGTAGTTCACCCTCGGGGCTGAGGGTATGTACCAGTAGCTATGTGTTTGATCTCTCTCTCTCTCGTGTTCTTGATTTGGCACGATCTTGATGTATCGCGAGCTTTGCTATTGTAGTTGGATCTTATGATGTTTCTCCCCCTCTACTCTCTTGTAATGGATTGAGTTTT
This sequence comes from Aegilops umbellulata, assembly GCA_032464435.1. Taxonomy (NCBI): domain Eukaryota; kingdom Viridiplantae; phylum Streptophyta; class Magnoliopsida; order Poales; family Poaceae; genus Aegilops; species Aegilops umbellulata. The sequence goes on along the minus strand of CP136056.1, from coordinate 211,131,874 downwards.
CCCTTTGAAGTAATCTTATCGGATTGAGTCTTTAATGATTTGAGAACACTTGATGTATGTCTTGCCGTGCGTATCTGTGGTGACAATGGGATATCACGTGACTCACTTGATGCATGTTTTGGTGATCAACTTGCGGGTTCCGGCCATGAACTTATGCATAGGGGTTGGCACACATTTTCATCTTGACTCTTTGGTAGAAACTTTTGGGCACTCTTTGAGGTTCTATGTGTTGGTTGAATATATGAATCTGAGATTGTGTGATGCATATCGTATAATCATACCCATGGATACTTGAGGTGACATTGGAGTATCTAGGTGACATTAGGGTTTCGGTTGATTTGTGTCTTAAGGTGTTATTCTAGTACGAACTCCAGGGCTGTTTGTGACAATTATAGGAATAGCCCAACGGATTGATTGGAAAGAATAACTTTGAGGTGGTTTCGTACCCTACCATAATCTCTTTGTTTGTTCTCCGCTATTAGTGACTTTGGAGTGACTCTTTGTTGCATGTTGAGGGATAGTTCTATGATCCAGTTATGTTATTATTGTTGAGAGAACTTGCACTGGTGAAAGTATGAACCCTAGGCCTTGTTTCAACGCATTGCAATACCGTTTACGCTCACTTTTATCGCTTGCTACCTTACTGTTTTTATATTTTCAGATTACGAAAACCTATATCTACCATCCATATTGCACTTGTATCACCATCTCTTCGCCGAACTAGTGCACCTATACAATTTACCATTGTATTGGGTGTGTTGGGGACACAAGAGACTCTTTGTTATTTGGTTGCAGGGTTGTTTGAGAGAGACCATATTCATCCTACGCCTCCCACGGATTGATAAACCTTAGGTCATCCACTTGAGGGAAATTTGCTACTGTCCTACAAACATCTGCACTTGGAGGTCCAACAACGTCTACAAGAAGAAGGTTGCATAGTAGACATCAAGCTCTTTTCTGGCGTCGTTGCCGGGGAGGCTAGGTAAGCGGCACTCACACCCCGTCAACTAAGCTCTTTTCTGGCGCCGTTGCCGGGGAGGTGAGTGCTTGAAGGTATATATTTAGATCTTGCAATCAAATCTTTTTGTTTCTTGATTTATCACTAGTTTAGTCTATAAAAGAAAACTAAAAAATGGAATTGAGTTTGCCTCATACGCTTTATCTTTTTAATATCTTTCGTGAGTATGATGGAAAGGAAAATTGTGCCAAAGTGTTAGAAGAAGAATGCATTAAAATGTTTGGCACTAAATCTTTGAATGATGAGCATGATTGCAATGTTGTTGGTATGAACTCCTTGAATATCCATAGTACTAATGATGATTGCACTAGTTATGATGAAAATGTCCCCTATAAACATGTCAATTTTTGTGGAGTGCATTGGGTTTGTAAGTACACACCAAATAGGGAAGATAGATATTGCAGGAGGCATAAGAATTTAGAAAATAAATGGTTGCAAGAGAGGCTAAATGTTAGCGCTGAAAATTTAAAATATCTTAGCCGTACTTGTGAACTTTACAATGAACATGGTGTAACGCCCCGGATCTGATGCGCCAGGTGTCCTCCAGTTATTCGTCGTTGTTGCCATGTCATTTGCTTGCGTGTCGCATCTTGCCATGCCATCATCCGCATTGCATCATCATATTTTCGAAACTTGCATCCGTCCGGGTTCTCCGAGTTCTCTCCCTTGTCCGTTCTGAGACCAACCACACTTGCACCGCGCCCGCGGCATGTCCGAATATTATTTTATAAGTGGCCGAGAAATGTTCTCGGAATGGGGTGAAACTTATCGAGCGGCCTTATTTTAGTGTAGACAGACCGCCTGCCAAGTTTCATCGCATTCGGAGCCCGTTTGATAGCTCAACCGTTAAACATATAGCGGTACCGTTGCCGGTACTTTCGTCGGACGTTTTCGGTCTCCGGAAACAGTTGCCGGGCTGCACTTCTCTCCTCTCCTCTCCTCTCAGCCCAACCACTCTAGCACAGTCCGAAAACCCCCTCTCCTCAGTCCACCAAGGTCCCCTAACCCCTCTCTCTCGATCGGATCCGTCGGATCGCGATCGGAGGCCTCGAAAACCCCTCCTACCCCCCTAAACCCTAGCAACCTGCTATATATAGACCCCCGTGCCATTTTGGGCAGCTTCCTAACCCTCCTCCTAAAATTCCGCGCCCCAATCATCTCCCAGCCGCCTCCCACCTCCTCTGCCTCGTTTTCCGCGCCGGCCAAGCCCCCCCCCCCGCCGCCACTTGGCGATCAGCCACTGGCCGCGCCGCCACCTGAGCCCCTGCGCCGCCGCTCCTGGCCACCCGCAGGCCTCCATGTCGCCCCTGTCTCCCTCCTCTTCGCCGTGGCCGCCCGAGCCCGCGTCAGGCCCGCCCGGGCCCCGATCTGGGCCCGAGGCCCGCAGCCGCCGCCCGATCGCATCTCCTCCCGCTTCCCCGTCCCCGAGCTCCAAGGAGGAGCTCCCGCACCAGGCCCCGCCGGCATCCATGCCGCAGCTGCTCGCTGGAGCTGCCGCGAGCTCCACCACGCCGGACCCCAGGTCCCGCCGCCCTCTCTCCCCCTTCCTTGTTTCTCTCTCTCTCTCTCAGATCTCTCCCTCTCTCTCTCCCAGTGTTCTTCGCAGAGGTTGCTTGGCCTTGGAGCCGCCGATCTGCTTCGTCGTCGCCGGAAATGGATCCGCCGCAGCGAGATCCGCCCGGATCCGTCCCTCTCGGTCCCCCCCGCCGCCCTCACCTGCCGGAGTCGCCGCTGCCCCGCCGTTGACTTCGAGCGCCGCCGTCCCCGCCTCCTACGCGTGCGGGCGCACAAGGAGGACGACGCGTCATCGGGCGCTCGCCTGCGTGGGCCACCGCGCGCCCCGATTGCGCCAAGTCCCAGCAGGCCCAGATCCGGTGGCCCACCTCCTCGCCTCGGCCTGCCTCTCCCTCCTGTACCGGGCCTTGGCCCATGGTGAGCGCCCAGTCTGCCCAGATTCAGCCCGCATACGTTTTTTTCCCAGACCTGCGATTTTAGCTATTTATCCAGCGAATTACCTGTTTTACAGTAAACCCCCTAAACTTCATGCATATAATAACTCTTGAACCGTGCATCGGATTAAAATGATTTATATATGAAAAATGCTCAGAAAATTGTGTAGTTTAATAATATCCCACTTTCACACATGTTTAAAATGTTTAACTTGCTGTTTGTTTAAATTTGCTCAAATGCCATGTTAAAATGATTTAATTCATAACTAATTAACCGTAACTCGGATTTAAATAAATTATATATGTAAATAGGGTGGAAAAATGCCTAGTTTATCATGTTGCACTTTATTTTCCTGTTTAACAACTTTAAAATATGTTTTAGGCAGATCAGAACCAAATTCAATATATGCAAGTGAGGGGTTTTCCGGAATTGTTGTTTGTTGTTCCGGCCTCATTTAAACTTGTCTAGATAGATAGTTTTGTTGTGCCTCACCCCTTGCCATGTTAATCAACATTTAATATTGTTGGGTACATATACAAGAGAGAACTAAATTAATTGTTGTGGTGTTTTGTCAATATGCAACTCGTTGCATATTGAGCTCCACTTAATTTGTAGTGTTGTTTGTTGCACTTTGCCATGCCATGAATCTTTAAACCGTACATGCATCATACTTGGTTGTGCATCATGCCATATTCATGTGTTGGTTGTTTACTATGTTGTGTGTTTCTTTCCGGTGTTGCTTCTTCGGGTTGATTCCGTTATCATCGCGTTTGTGAGGATTCGTTCGACTTCGTCCGTTTGTCTTCTTCATGGACTCGTTCTTCTTTCTTGCGGGATTTCAGGCAAGATGACCATACCCTCGAAATCACTTCTATCTTTGCTTGCTAGTTGCTCGCTCTTTTGCTATGCCTATGCTGCGATACCTACCACTTGCTTGTCATGCCTCCCATATTGTTAAACCAAGCCTCTAACCCACCATGTCCTAGCAAACCGTTGTTTGGCTATGTTACCGCTTTGCTCAGCCCCTCTTATAGCGTTGTTAGTTGCAGGTGAAGATGAAGTTTGTTCCTTGTTGGAACATGGAGATGTTGTTCCTTGCTTGGAACATGTTTACTTGTTGGGTTATCACAACATATCTTATTTAATTAATGCATCTATATACTTGGTAAAGGGTGGAAGGCTCGGCCTTATGCCTGGTGTTTTGTTCCACTCTTGCCGCCCTAGTTTCCGTTATATTGGTGTTATGTTCCCGGATTTTGCGTCCCTAACGCGGTCGGGTGATTTATGGGACCCCCTTGACAGTTCGCTTTGAATAAGACTTTTCCAGCAAGGCCCAACCTTGGTTTTACCATTTGCCTGCCACCTATCCCTTTTCTCTTGGGTCTGATCAACCCGAGGGTCATCTTTATTCAGCCCCCCCCCCGGGCCAATGCTTGTCTAAGCGTTGGTCCGAACTAGAGCCCTTTGCAGCGCCACCTCAAGGAAACTTGAGGGCTGGTTTTAGCTGTACGGACTGCTCATCGGTGTTGCCCTGAGAACGAGATATGTGCAGCTCCTATCAGGATGTCGGCGCATCGGGCGATTTTGCTGGACTTGTTTTATTGCTGTCGAAATGTCTTGTAGCCGGGATTCCGAGACTGATCGGGTCTTCCCGGGGAGAAGGAATATCCTTCGTTGATCGCGAGAGCTTATCATGGGCTAAGTTGGGACACCCCTGCAGGGTTTTGAACTTTCGAAAGCCGTGCCCGCGGTTATGGGCAGATGGGAATTTGTTAATGTCCGGTTGTAGTAAACCCGAAGTCGATCTTAACTAAAATACACCAACCGCGTGTGTAACCGTGATGGTCTCTTCTCGGTGGGGTCCGGGAAGTGAACACGGTTGTTGGAGTTATGTCTGACGTAAGTAGTTCAGGATCACTTATTGATCATAGTTGTTCGACCGTGCTTTTGCCTTCTCTTCTCGCTCTCATTTGCGTATGTTAGCCACCATAAATGCTAGTCGCTTGCTGCAGCTCCACCTCATACCTTTTTCCCTACCTTTAAGCTTAAATAGTCTTGATCTCGCGGGTGTGAGATTGCTGAGTCCCCGTGACTCACCAGATACTTCCAATACCAGTTTGCAGGTGCCAATGAGACCGTGCAGGTGATGCACCCGAGCTCAAGGGGGAGTTCGATGGAGATCTTGTCCTTTATGTTGTTCCGTTCTAGTCGATCAGTAGTGGGGCCCAGTTGGGGTCGATCTTGGTCCTTTGTCGCTTTTGAGGTTCTTCTTTTATTTTGGCTCCGTAGTCGGGCCCTGATTGTACTTGGTTGATGTATTGTTTTATTCATGTAATTGTGTGAAGTGGCGATTGTAAGCCAACTATGTATCTCTTTCCCTTATGTATTACATGGGTTGTGTGAAGATTACCTCACTTGCGACATTGCTTTCAATGCGGTTATGCCTCTAAGTCGTGCTTCGACACGTGGGAGATATAGCCACATTGAGGGCGTTATACATGGTCATTTAAATATCAAATGCAAATTGTTTCATGATCGAATCGTGTCCAAAAATTGTGATGACTTGATTTCCCTTGCACATTATAATGAACTTAGTTTGTTTTTGGGTTATGAAGAATTGAAACGTCAAACTAAGATTATTCCAGAATATAACCTCGAGAAATTCCTCGATATTGATCTAGAAGAAATTTATATGTATTGTGCGGTGAATTGCATTGAAAATCCTTATATTGCCAACTACATAAAGAAAAGAAAACAATAGAGGATGAAGAGAATACTAACGAAAGGTAAGAGAATTCCCAATATTCTCCTATTATTTCTTATGATGAATCAGGTAACGAGAAGGAGCCTTATATTCAACCAATCTCATTAATAAGGAGCTCCAAAAAGAAGATTGAACCCACACATGATGTGGTAAAGAAGAAGAAATTGAACCCACACATGATGTGGTAAAGAAGAAGAAAATAAAAAGGAAGGGAGGTAAAAAGGTATCTCTCCCAAATAATATTGCTCCTATTATTGTTGTGCCTCATGAAAATGAATCAAAAACAATTATGGAAGATGATGCACTTGATGATGATCTAGTTATGCCTATTGCTTGTTGTGATGATTATGATTGGGAAGATAATGATACTTCTTATGATCTTGAAAATCTTTTTGGCACTTGCTTGGACGAATATGATAATAATGTTTGCTATACTATTGGTGCTATCCATACTATTAATGATGAGAGTGATTATGCTTATGATATGAAAAGGCCCAAGCTTGGGAAATCTATGTTTGATGAGGATGACATATTTGAGAATATATTTTCTGCAATTAATGTTTGTTCCAAGCTTGGGGATGCTATGTTTAATGAAGATGATATTTTTAGCCTCTTAAGTTTTGATATGCAAAGTTGTTATGATGATAGCATGCCTTCTACTTATGATGATTATATTTATGAAAGTGGATTTGGAAGAGTGTCAACTTTAGGAAGTAATGATCCCACTATTTTGGAGGATGTTGAATCTTATAATATTTATGAAAGTGGATTTGGAGAGGTCATGACTTTATTTGGTAATGACTCCACTATCATGGAAGAGTTTTCAATCGATTATGATGAGAACAAAGTTGCTACTTATGATGATTATTGTGATAAAACATATGCTATAAAGAGTAGAGATGATTATATTTATAAAACTTGTCATGATTATGATTACCCTTTTTCTGAACATTACACTTTTAATGTGGAGACAATTTATAATATTCAAGTCTCTTATGATACTCCCACTATTCCGAATGAGAAGAATTTTGCTTATGTGGAGAGTAGTAAAATTTCTATGCAAGTAGATCATGAAAAGAATGCTTTAGGTGCTGGTTATATTGTTGAATTCATTCATGATGCTACTGAAAATTATTATGAGGGAGGAACATATGCTTGTAGGAATTGCAATAATATCAAGTTTCCTCTCTATTTGCTTAAAGTTTTGAAGTTATGCTTGTTTTACCTTCCTATGCAAGTTGATTCTTGTTCCCATAAGTTGTTTGCTCACAAAATCCCTATGCATAGGAAGTGGGTTAGACTTAAATGTGCTAGTCATATTCTTCATGATGATCTATTTATGTTTCAATTCTTATCTTTTATGTGAGCATCATTGAAATCATCATGCCCAGCTAGGGGCATTAAACGTTAGCGCTTGTTGGGAGGCAACCCAATTTTATTTTAATTTCTTGCTTTTTGGTTCTGTTTAGCAATAAATAATCCATCTAGCTTCTTCTTAGATGTGGTTTTGTGTTTTAATTAGTGTTTGTGCCAAGTAGAACCTTTGGGAAGACTTGGGTGAAGTCTTTATGATCATGCTGTAAAAAAACAGAAATTTTAGCACTCACGAGATTAGCTAAAACTTTTTACTGGAGAGTGCTATTTAGTTGATTATTTTTGCAGATTATTAATAGAAAAATTCCTCAGGTCCACCAATTTATTTTAGAATTTTTGGAGTTCCAGAAGTTTGCATTAGTTATAGATTACTACAGACTATTCTGTTTTTGACAGATTCTGTTTTCATTGTGTTGCTTGCTTATTTTGATGAATCTATGGCTAGTAAAATAGTTTATAAACCATAGAGAAGTTGGAATACAGTAGGTTTAACACCAATATAAATAAATAATGAGTTCATTACAGTACCATGAAGTGGTGTTTTGTTTTCTTTAGCTAACGGAGCTCACGAGTTTTCTGTTAAATTTTGTGTTGTGAAGTTTTCAAGTTTTGGGTAAAGATTCTATGGATTATGGAACAAGGAGTGGCAAGAGCCTAAGCTTGGGCATGCCCATGGCACCCCCTAGATAATCTAAGGACACCAAAAAGTCAAAGCTTGGGGATGCCCCGGAAGGCATCCCCTCTTTCGTCTACTTCCATCGGTAACTTCACTTGGAGCTATATTTTTATTCACCACATGATATGTGTTTTGCTTGGAGCGTCATGTCATTTTATTTTGTTTTGCTTGCTGTTTGAATAAAGTACCAAGATCTGAAATTCTTAAAATGAGAGAGTCTTCACATGGTTTCATAATTATTCGACTACTCATTGATCTTCACTTATATCTTTCGGAGTAGTTTGTTGTTTGCTATAGTGCTTCACTTATATCTTTTAGAGCATGGTGGTAGTTTTATTTTGAAGAAATAGATGAACTCTCATGATTCGCTTATATTATTTTGAGAGTATTAAATAGCATGTTAATGTGCTTAATCCTAATATGCTAGGTATTCAAGAATAGTAAAAACTTTCTTATGAGTGTGTTGAATACTAAGAGAAGTTTGATGCTTGATGATTGTTTTGAGATATGGAGGTAGTGATATTAAAGTTGTGCTAGTTGAGTAGTTGTGAATTTGAGAAATACTTGTGTTGAAGTTTGCAAGTTCCGTAGCATGCACGTATGGTAAACGTTAGTAACAAATTTGAAACATGAGGTGTTCTTTGATTGTCTTCCTTATGAGTGGCGGTCGGGGACGAGCGATGGTCTTTTCCTACCAATCTATCCCCCTCGTTTTTTAGTTTTTTATGGCTTGTAGATTTTTGCAATAAGTATGATTTAGTTTTTTATGGCTTGTAGATTTTTGCAATAAGTATGTGAGTTCTTTATGACTAATGTTGAGTCCATGGATTATACGCACTCTCACCCTTCCATCATTGCTAGCCTCTTCGTACCGTGCATTACCCTTTCTCACATTGAGAGTTGGTGCAAACTTCGCCGGTGCATCCAAACCCCGTGATATGATACGCTCTTTCACACATAAACCTCCTTATATCTTCCTCAAAACAGCCACCATACCTACCTATTATGGCATTTCCATAGCCATTCCGAGATATATTGCCATGCAACTTTCCACCATACCGTTTTTCATGACACATTCATCATTGTCATATTGCTTAGCATGATCATGTAGTTGACATAGTATTTGTGGCAAAGCCACCGTTCTTAATTCTTTCATACATGTAACTCTTGATTCATTGCATATCCCGGTAACCGCCGAGGCATTCATATAGAGTCATACTATGTTCTAGTATCGAGTTGTAATCATCGAGTTGTAAATAAATAGAAGTGTGATGATCATCATTTAATAGAGCATTGTCCCAAAAAAGAGAAGGCCCAAAAAAAGAAATGAAAAGGGGGCAATGCTACTATCCTTTCTTTTCCAAACTTGTGCTTCAAAGTAGCACCAAAATCTTCATGATAGAGAGTCTCTTGTTTTGTCATTTTCATATACTAGTGGGAATTTCCCATTATAGAACTTGGCTTGTATATTCCAACAATGGGCCTCCTCAAGTTCCCTAGGTCTTCGTGAGCAAGCAAGTTGGATGCACACCCAATTAGTTTCTTTTGTTGAGCTTTCATACATTTATAGCTCTAGTGCATCTGTTGCATGGCAATGCCTGCTCCTTGCATTAACATCAATCGATGGGCATCTCCATAGCCCATTGATTAGCCTCGTTGATGTGAGACCTTCTCCTTTTTTGTCTTCTCCACATAACCCCCATCATCATATTCTATTCCACCCATAGTGCTATATCCATGGCTCACGCTCATGTATTGCGTGAAGGTTTATAAAGTTTGAGATTACTAAAGTATGAAACAATTGCTTGGCTTGTCATCGGGGTTGTGCATGATGAGAGCATTCTTGTGTGACGAAAATGGAGCATGACTAAACTATATGATTTTGCAGGGATGAACTTTCTCTGGCCATGTTATTTTGAGAAGACATAATTGCTTAGTTAGTATGCTTGAAGTATTATTATTTTTATGTCAATATGAACTTTTATCTTGAATCTTTCGGATCTGAATATTCATACCACTATTAAGAGGAATTACATTGAAATTATGCCAACTAGTATTCCACATCAAAAATTATCTTTTTTATCATTTACCTACTCGAGGACGAGCAGGAATTAAGCTTGGGGATGCTTGATACGTTTCCAACGTATCTATATTTTTTGATTGCTCCATGCTATATTATCTATTGTTTTGGACAATGTTGGGCTTTTTATCCACTTTTATATTATTTTTGGGACTGACCTATTAACCAGAGGCCCAGCCCAGAATTGTTGTTTTTTTGCCTATTTCAGTGTTTCGAAGAAAAGGAATATCAAACGGAGTCCAATTGACCTGAAACTCCACAGGACCTATTTTTGGACCAGAAGAAGCCCACGGAGTACCGGAGCTGCACCAGGGAAGTCCTGGGCTGCCCACGAGGGTGGGGGCGCGCCCCCTGCCTCGTGGACAGCCCGGAGGTCCACCGACGTACTTCTTCCGCCTATATAACTCCATATACCCTAAAAACTTTGAGGAATAGAATAGATCGGGACTTCCGCCGCAAGCCTCTGTAGCCACCAAAAACCAATCTGGACCCTGTTCCGGCACCCTATCGGAGGGGGGAACCCTCACTGGTGGCCATCTTCATCATCCTTGCGCTCTCCATGACGAGGAGGGAGTAGTTCACCCTTGGGGCTGAGGGTATGTACCAGTAGCTATGTGTTTGATCTCTCTCTCTCTCTCTCTCGTGTTCTTGATTTGGCACAATCTTGATGTATCGTGAGCTTTGCTACTGTAGTTGGATCTTATGATGTTTCTCCCCTTCTACTCTCTTGTAATGGATTGAGTTTTCCCTTTGAAGTAATCTTATCGGATTGAGTCTTTAATGATTTGAGAACACTTGATGTATGTCTTGTCGTGCGTATCTGTGGTGACAATGGGATATCACGTGACTCACTTGATGTATGTTTTGGTGATCAACTTGCGGGTTCCGCCGATGAACTTATGCATAGGGGTTGGCACATGTTCTCGTCTTGACTCTCTGGTAGAAACTTTTGGGCACTCTTTGAGGTTCTATGTGTTGGTTGAATAGATGAATCTGAGATTGTGTGATGCATATCGTATAATCATAACCACGGATACTTGAGGTGACATTAGAGTATCTAGGCGACATTAGGGTTTTGGCTGATTTGTGTTTTAAGGTGTTATTCTAGTGCAAAGTCTAGGGCTGTTTGTGACACTTATAGGAATAGCCCAACGGATTGATTGGAAAGAATAACTTTGAGGTGGTTTCGTACCCTACCATAATCTCTTTGTTTGTTCTCCGCTATTAGCGACTTTGGAGTGACTCTTTGTTGCATGTTGAGGGATAGTTCTATGATCCAGTTATGTTATTATTGTTAAGAGAACTTGCACTAGTGAAAGTATGAACCCTAGGCCTTGTTTCAATGCATTGCAATACCGTTTACGCTCACTTTTATCGCTTGCTACCTTGTTGTTTTTATATTTTCAGATTACAAAAACCTATATCTACCATCCATATTGCACTTGTATCACCATCTCTTCGCCGAACTAGTGCACCTATACAATTTACCATTGTATTGGGTGTGTTGGGGACACAAGAGACTCTTTGTTATTTGGTTGCAGGGTTGTTTGAGAGAGACCATCTTCATCATATGCCTCCCACGGATTGATAAACCTTAGGTCATCCACTTGAGGGAAATTTGCTACTGTCCTACAAACCTCTGCACTTGGACGCCCAACAACGTCTACAAGAAGAAGGTTGCGTAGTTGACATCAACCCATTGCTCGAGGAGGGGCCCAAGACCGAAGCCGCCCAGTTGTCGTCCATGACTAGAGGAGGAGCCCTCGGCACGCTTGCTGAGCCCCAAGCAAGGCCGCGAAGGAGGGACAATAAGGGCGCGGACTCAAGGCGCCAGGAAGGCGAGCACGCCTCTGCAACCGACCCCACTCCAGGGACGGCATGCATGCTCGGGGCGCTCAAGGCCAGCGGGGGAGTCGAGGAGAGAGGAGGCTGCTTCTCGGGAGATGCAGCGGCCTTGGCGGAAGGGACCCTCAGGAGCCAACATCAGGCAGGAAAGCAGCACTCAAGAAATCACCAAGGTACAGTATTTACTCGTCGACGGTGATATACTTCCTTCGTTTCAACGGCCCGAAGATACCGCTGCTGCTCGGGGATCCTTTCCTCTTGCGGAGCTCCTCGAAGTCCACGCAAAGCCGACCAAAGCGCTGGACATGGCGGCCGGCACGGGGCGCGACCGGAGAAGCGCTCGAAGGGACAGCTTCAGGGGCGCCGGGCCGAGGAGAGCAGTCAGGTGTCATCTCACCGTGACCTCCCGAGGCCTCCGGAGCTTCGGCCTCGGTAGCCGCGTGTTGCATCGTCTCAGCGACCGACGCCCCAGGGGAAGAATCATGAGTTCCTAAAGACGACGCCCCAGGAGCCCCAAGCGGCATCTGCACCTCAGCACTCGGGCCGCCAGCCTCTGACGGTGCTCGCCCCCTGCATCCAGATTCGGGACGAACTCGGCGCCAGCAACAGAGAAGGGAACCACGTTGGCGGGGTTCTCACGGGGCCCCACTAGGCCGTCCGGGCGCAGCCCCCACTCATCAAAGGAAGGCATGTGCTCCACAATTCTGCCTTGTTCATGCAGCGGTACAGCAGAAAGCTCTTCCCGGGCATGTCGTTCGGCGAAGGGACACCCGTCAGGACCTCGAGCATTGTTTGACGCGTCTCAAGAGGAAGCCCGGACTCCTGAAGTCTCATATGATCCTGACTGTTGAGCAAAGCCCACATCAGGCGAGAATGGCGCTGAAGCAGAGCGACTTGGCGCCTGACGAACTCCTTCACCACCATGGGCACAGTCACACCACGGTCCTTCAGCCTCTTTAGCCTGAGCCAGACGGGGACAAGACAGGGGCTCGCGAGCTTCTCATGGCCCCAACCGGGGTTGGGAATGGCAGGCGCCGATGAAGAATAGAGCAGAGGGTTGAGCACTACGGCATTGACAAATACCCACCATGTCCGAAACTTGCTCGTGGATGGAGGAAGCTCGAAGTCGATCCCCGGGCCTGCTGTCGCAGCCACAGCCTGGAAGCTCACGCATCCCGAGCTCTGCTGGGGATCCATTAGGTGCAATGAGAAGAAGTGGCGAAGAAGGGCCACGGAAGGGGCAATGCCCACCATGGCCTCACAAACAAAGGCGAAGACGACAAGAAGAGTCACGGATTGGGGGTCAAGATGCAGCATGTGGATCTGGTAATGCTCAAGCACTGCGTTGAAGAAGGCGGAGAAAGGGGGGACCAGGCCGGCCCAAAGAGCATCGATGAAGATTGGGACCTCGGTGGCTCCCGGTCAATACGAGCATGAGATGCAGGCCAAGCCGCCGTTTTTCCCCACTCATTGAAACTGGAGGCGAGCATGGGGCGCACCTTGCCCATGGCCTCATCGTTGAGCACTAGCGAATGGCCAACCGCGGGCTTGATGGCTGAAGGCACGTTGGTAGAGGGTAGAGGTTTCTTCCCCTTATCCGCCTGTTTTGGCACCATGGCGATGGAGCGGGCAGAGCGCGGGGCAGATTGGGAGGAGGTGTAGAGTCTCGGGGAAGCAAAGGAATTGGGGAAGTATGGCGCGGCCGATGGAAGAATAACTATGTAGATTGCAGGGGGCGCATAGCCTGGCGGATTCCAAGGCATTGTGGGGAAGCAGAGACGCCCACGTCCAATCAACCGCCACGCGTCGACAAAGGCCGCAGGCTATTGGGGCCCGCGGCGCTCCGCACTTGACCTTTGGCTTCGCCTCGAAGCCAAGCCCGAGTGCGCCTTGGGCCCGGGGGCTACTATCGGGGTTCCAGGAATGGGGGTCCCCAGACTTGCCTGCCTGCGGCCCACGGCGTGGCTCTGGTAGCAGGCCCGTACGGCCCATCTTCATCAACAAGGCATTCAAGACCCTCGTGAGGGGCCAAGCCTTGCGAGGCAGACGACGCAAGACCTCCTCAGGAGCAGCCCCACCAGGCTGGTTCACGAGGGGCGGAGACATCAAGGCAAGGCAAACCTCATGAGGTTCTCGTGACGTGAGCCACGACGATCAAGGCCAGGCGGGCGCTAGCGCGCGTAGCGTCCTTATTTCCTCTTTGGTGCAAAGAAGGCAAGCACAGGAATGGAGTACCGAGGCGTCACGCAAAGGTTTCCATATCAGTGCAACGAGACCAAGACCAGCTGGACAGCAAGATGGAGGTCACCATGGAACCCAAGGCGGTGTCACCACCAGAGCCTTTTGCAGGTGAAGACTTCTTTTGTCAGGATAAGCTGTACTAGATATCCCCTTTCAAATTGGCCGTTGTTGGCTCCCTTCCTGCTCAATATTTGGGGAGAGGACGAGGGCCTCTATAAATAGGACTAGCCACCACGGTAGGAGGCATCGGATCCTCACCCACACAGGTTAGCCAAACACAAGAACACCTCAACCTCAGGATGTTGTTCTTCCCCTTTGTACTGTTCATCCTCAGCCCAAGAGGCAATCCACCACCACCACACCGGAGTAGGGTATTACACCACAACGGTGGCCTGAACCAGTATAAATCTTGTGTCCCTTGTGTTGTGAGTTTGTCGAGTTAGTCCGTGAGATCTTAGCAAAGCTAGCATGTGGATTGGTAGGGGGGAAACCTTCGTGTGCACCCCAGTGTTCGAACCTTGAGAGTTTTGCCAGAACCCGTGATCCGATAAAGGGAAAATCACGCTCGACATGGTATTCGTCACGCCGGAGAATTATCGGTCTGAAGAGATAACCTTCCAAGTGGCCCCTTTCAACAGTGGATATCACGCCCTATTGGGGCGAGATGCATTTACACGCTTCCAAGCTATACCTCATTACGGGTACATGAAGCTCAAAATGCCCAGGCCCAATGGCATTGTCACTCTTGCCAGTGATCCAGACATATCACTCCGTGCCGAAAACAAAACTGCATCCCTGGCCCTCGAGGCACTGTCTGAAGCCCTCGCGGCCAAAGAATTAACCACACTACACTCCGCGGTGGATAGGGACGATGTAATCTTGGACAAGCGACCCAAATAAACCTCCTTTAAACCATTAGATGAAATTGTCAAATTTCAGGTCCACCCGACAGACACCAAGAAGACAACATCCATCGGGGCACAGCTGGACCCAACGGTCGACGCCGCGCTACGAGAGTTCCTGCGCGAGAACTGGGACATATTTGCCTGGCACCCTTCTGATATGCCAGGAATCCCACGCAGGTTGGCTGAACACAACCTCAATATATTGAAGGGATATAAACCGGTCAAGCAAACACTGTGGCGCTTTTCCGAACCCAAGCGACAAGCTATGGGGGAGGAGCTAGCCAAGTTACTCGAGGTCCGATTCATCAGAGAAATAAAACACCCGGACTGGCTAGCAATCCTGGTGATGGTATCAAAGAAGGATAAATCCTGGCGCCTATGCATCAATTTCAAAGACCTCAACAAGGCCTGCCCTAAGGATCCCTTCCCCCTCCCTCGCATCGATCAGATTATTGATGCCACTGCAGGACACGACTCACTGTGTTTCCTCGATGCATACTACGGATACCATCAAATCAAAATGAAGGACTCCGATCAAGCCGCAACCCCATTCATTACCCCATACGGGCCTTTCTGCTTCAACACCATGCCCTTTGGGCTAAAAAACGCTGGCGCCACCTACCAACGCATGATTCAAACATGTCTGGAGAAACAAATCGGCAAGACAGTTGAAGCATATGTGGATGACGTGGTCATCAAGACTAGGCACATCGAGTCACTAATAGACGACTTGCATCTCACATTCGACAACCTCCGTACATATGACATCAAGCTCAATCCGGAAAAGTGTGTTTTCGGCGTTCCCGCCTGAAAACTGCTGGGCTTCATCGTTTCCAATAGAGGAATTGAGGCCAATCCAGCTAAAATCCGGGATTTGTCACAATTGGCTATAACAACAGACCTTAAACAGGTCCAAAAACTAGCCGGATGCATGGCAGCTTTAAGCCGCTTTATCACCAGATTAGGATAAAAAAGCATTGCCATTGTATCACCTTCTCCGACACACCGACCACTTCGAGTGGACGGATGCGGCAACGGCCAGACTGGAAGAAATAAAGACTCTTTTAGCGAGTAACTCAATCCTGGCCGCGTCGAGCGTCGGTGAACAAATGTTGTTATACATCTCCGCAACACACCAGGTGGTGAGCGCGGTGCTCGTCGTTGAATGAGAGGCGGACGCACACAAATTCCCACTCTAGAATCCGGTATACTACGTTTCCACTGTCCTCACGCCATGCAAATCCCGGTACCCTCATTACCAAAAGGTAGCATATGCGGTCTTCATGGCATCCCGGAAGCTACGACACTACTTCCAAGAGTGCCCTATCATGGTGGCTTCCGAAGTTCCACTCAATGACATAATAAACAACGGCGACGCTACAGGTCGGATTGCTAAGTGGGCCATTGAGCTCTTACCATTCGATATAACATACAAACCACGCCGGGCCATTAAGTCCCAAGTATTGGCCGACTTCGTCGCCGAATGGACAGAGGCCGAACTCCCTAAATAGTACGGCACATATTCCAACTGGGTCATGTACTTTGATGCCTCTAAAATGCTGACCGGTTTAGGAGCAGGCATCGTTTTAACGTCCCCCACCAGAGACACAGTCCAGTACATACTCCAAATATTATACACAGACTCCAACAACGCACCGAATACGAGGCCTTATTGCACGGTCTTCGGATGGCTACCTCCATGGGCATACAACGCCTGGAGGTGCGCGGGGATTCAAATCTTGCTGTCGGGGCGGACTGCGTCCCCCGCGAGCACCTATGGGGCCGGAGCCCCTTCCGTTGTCCGGTGAGGGGGGCGGAGGGAGCACAGAGAGCAGATCGAGGCGAGCACACGGGCGGTTTACCCAGGTTCGGGCCGCGATGGACGCGTAAAACCCTACTCCTGCTTGGTTGTATTGAACTGGGGAGCTCGGGAGCTTGGAGAGCTAGCTGCACCGAGCGTATGGCTGTCTGGATCCCAAATCTCCGAACCCCGGGAACCCCTCTCTACGTTGCACACGGGCCTCCTTTTATAGCGCAAAGGGGTCACCGACAGGTGTCAACGTAAGAGAAAGGGGTAAAAGGGTAAAAGGGGTGGTAGCTGTAACAGTGCGGGCACAGTGGCGCTACAGTGCGGCACAGTGTTATCATACCTACTTCTGACGGTAGGGGACAAGGGCATTAAATGCCCGTCACGGTCGCCCGGACAGCACCGAGGCGGACCGTTAGGTGCGCCACCGTTTGCCACGATGGCGGCTGCATGCCACCGCGCGCCCCAGGCTGCGCGGTGCCCCGCCACGTGCCCTTGGGGGAAGCCCCGGAGCGACGCGTGGACGGGCGAGCCGGAGCGCAGTCCTGAGGTGGCGATTTGCCGCGGCAAGTGGCTTGCCGCGGGGGTCGTCTTCCTGTGCCTGATAGCTTGCCGGCTATCAGGCCTTGCCGGGGCGCATAGCGCGCCGTGGCGGGCTTCTCTTGTGGTGCCTGGGTTCGGCCTTCCCGACAAGCTCCTCTTGTCGGGGTCTCGATCTTCTGTCTCGTATACTTTGTTCTTGGATGGCATTTCATGGGCTCAGTCGTCCCGGCAAGCTCCTCTCGCCGGGGTCTTGTCTTCTTGGCCCGGCAAGCTCCTCTTGCCGGGGGCCTTGTCTTGAATGCTTGGTCTTCTCTTGGCGCTTCCTGGGCGGGCCTTGCCGCAGGGTGCTACAACTGCCCGTGCACAAGTCCGGGGTACTAAGGTACCCCTACTTTAGTACACCGACACTTGCAATATCCCAAATAAATGGAGACTCGACGCCAAGGATCCGAAGATGGCGGCCTATCGTAATGCCGTACTCAAAATATCAGCTCGGTTCGAGGGACTCGAGTTTCATCATGTGGCTCGAGAAAGCAATCAAGCGGCGGAAGTCCTTGCTCGCATGGGCGCCAAGCGTGATCCCGTCCCGCCTAACATCTATTTGGAAAGGCTGTTGAAGCCATCCGTGGTGTGGCAGGATGAGAGCGGCAATACTAGTCCGGATCCGATGACACCCCCAGATCCCGAACACAATACTGATATCATCGGGGGCTCAGCCACCGAGATAACACCATTGGCCCATCAAATAATGGCAGTAATTGCCCCATGGACCGAGCCCTTCTTGGCCTACCTTAATAGGTGAGAGCTCCCTGAGGATCAGAATGAGGCTCGCCGCATTGTTCGGCGCTCGAAAGCCTACAAGGCCCATGACGAAGAGCTCTACAAGAAAAGCGCTACCGGAGTACTTCAAAGATGCATCTCTGAAGAAGAGGGACGGCAGCTCTTTGCCAAAATTCATGCCGGTCTCGGTGGTCACCACGCTGCGGCTCGATCCCTTGTAAGTAAGGCCTTCCGTACAGGTTTCTATTGGCCGACGGCCCGAGTAGATGCACAGGACCTTGTCCAACGTTGTGTCGGATGCCAGCTTTTCGCCAACCAAAGCCATATGTCACCCACCGCTTTACACACAATCCCCATTACTTGGCCTTTTGTGGTCTGGGAGCTTGATATGGTCGGACCCCTAAAGGAGGAAGCCACAAGAAAAAATACCTACTGGTCATGGTAGATAAATTCACCAAGTGGATAGAGGCCAAACCAGTTAAAACGGCTGAAGCCGGACCACTGATAGACTTCATATCTGGTGTTGTGCACCGTTATGGTGTCCCACACAGTATCATCACCGATAACGGCTCCAATTTTACAGCCGATGAGGTAAAAGCTTGGTGTGGTAATTTGGGCATTAAGCTCGATTACGCCTCCGTCTATCAT
Source organism: Aegilops umbellulata (assembly GCA_032464435.1). Taxonomy (NCBI): domain Eukaryota; kingdom Viridiplantae; phylum Streptophyta; class Magnoliopsida; order Poales; family Poaceae; genus Aegilops; species Aegilops umbellulata. Next base: position 211,113,243 of record CP136056.1, on the reverse strand, counting down.
CCACAAACAAATGGTCAAGTCGGACAAGCTAATGGTCTAATTATGAGCGGAATTAAGCCTAGACTAGTGCGGTCTTTGAAAGAATCAGACAAGCACTGGGTTGAGGAGCTCGACTCCGTACTCTTGGGGCTGCGGACCACGCTGATGTCTACTACACAACCTTCTTCTTGTAGACATTGTTGGGCCTCCAAGTGCAGAGGTTTGACAGTAGAAAATTTCCCTCAAGTGGATGGCCTAAGGTTTATCAATCCGTGGGAGGCGTCGGATGAAGATTGTCTCTCTCAAACAACCCTGCAACCAAATAACAAAGAGTCTCTTGTGTTTCCAACACACCCAATACAATGGTAAATTGTATAGGTGCAATAGTTCGGCGAAGAGATGGTGATACAAGTGCAATATGGATGGTAGATATAGGTTTTTGTAATCTGAAAATATAAAAAAGCAAGGTAACAAGATATAAAAGTGAGCGTAATTGGTATTGCAATGCTAGGAAACAAGGCCTAGGGTTCATACTTTCACTAGTGCAAGTTCTCTTAACAATAATAACATAATTGGATCATATAACTATCCCTCAACATGCAACAAAGAGCCACTCCAAAGTCACTAATAGCGGAGAACAAACGAAGCGATTATTGTAGGGTACGAAACCAACTCAAAGTTATCCTTTCTGATCGATCTATTCAAGAGTCCGTAGTAAAATAACACGAAGCTATTCTTTTCGTTCAATCTATTCAAGAGTTCGTACTAGAATAACACCTTAAGACACCTAGATACTCCAATGTCACCACAAGTATCCGTGGGTATGATTACACGATATGCATCACACAATCTCAGATTCATCTATTCAACCAACACAAAGTACTTCAAAGAGTGCCCCAAAGTTTCTACTGGAGAGTCAAGACGAAAACGTGTGCCAACCCCTATGCATAAGTTCACGAGGTCACGGAACCCGCAAGTTGATCACCAAAACATACATCAAGTAGATCACGTGATATCCATTGTCACCACAGATAAGCACATGCAAGACATACATCAAGTGTTCTCAAATCCTTAAAGACTCAATCCGATAAGATCACTTCAACGGGAAAACTCAATCCATTACAAGAGAGTAGAGGGGGAGAAACATCATAAGATCCAACTATAATAGCAAAGCTCGCGATACATCAAGATCGTACCATCTCAAGAACATGAGAAAGAGAGATCAAACACATAGCTACTGGTACATACCCTCATCCCCGAGGGTGAACTACTCCCTCCTCGTCATGGAGAGAGCCGGGATGATGAAGATGGCCACCGATGTGGGATCCCCCCTCCGGTAGGGTGCCGGAACAGGGTCCAGATTGGTTTTTGGTGGCTACAGAGGTTTGCGGCGGCGGAATTCCCGATCTATTCTTCTCCTCGACATTTCTAGGGTATATGGACATATATAGGTGGAAGAAGTCGGTTAGGGGAGCCACGAGGGGCCCACGAGGGTGGGGGACGTGCCCAGGGGGCAAGCGCGCCTCCCTGCCTCGTGGCCACCTTGAAGCTTCCCTGATATGTACTCCAAGCCTCCTGGATTGCTTCCGTTCCAAAAATAACTCTCCTGAAGGTTTCATTCCGTTTGTACTCCATTTGATATTCCTTTTCTTCGAAACACTAAAATAGGCAAGAAAACAGCAATTTGGGCTGGGCCTTCGGTTAATAGGTTAGTCCCAAAAATAATATAAAAGTGTATAATAAAGCCCATCAAGCATCCAAAAGATATAATATAATAGCATGGAACAATCAAAAATTATAGATACGTTGGAGACGTGTCAGCATCCCTAATCTTAATTCCTGCTCGTCCTCGAGTAGGTAAATGATAAAAATAGAATTTTTGATGTGGAATGCTACCTAACATATTTATCAATGTAATCTTTTTTATTGTGGCAAGAATATTCAGATCCATAAGATTCAAGACAAAAGTTTAATATTGACATAAAAATAATAATACTTCAAGCATACTAACTAAGCAATCATGTCTTCTCAAAATAGCATGGCCAAAGAAAGTTCATCCCTACAAAATCGTATAGTTTGGTGGTCATGCTCCATTTTCATCACACAAGAATGCTCTCATCATGCACAACCCCGATGACAAGCCAAGCAATTTTTTCATACTTTAGTAATCTCAAACCTTTTCAACCTTCACGCAATACATGAGCGTGAGCCATGGATATATCACTATGGGTGGATTAGAATATGATAATGGGGGTTGTGTGGAGAAGACAAAAAAAGGAGAAAGTCTCACATTGATGCGGTGTCGGTGTACTAAAGTAGGGGTACCTTAGTACCCCAGACTTGCGCACGGGCAGTTGTAGCACCCTGCGGCGAGGCCCGCCCAGGAAGCGCCAAGAGAAGACCAAGCATTCAAGACAAGGCCCCCGGCAAGAGGAGCCTGCCGGGCCAAGAAGACAAGGCCCCCGGCAAGAGGAGCTTGCCGGGCCAAGAAGACAAGGCCCCGGCAAGAGGAGCTTGCCGGGACGACTGAGCCCATGTAATGCCATCCAAGAACAAAGTATACGAGACGGAAGATCGAGACCCCGACAAGAGGAGCTTGTCGGGAAGGCCGAACCCAGGCACCACAAGAGAAGCCCGCCACGGCGCGCTATGCGCCCCGGCAAGGCTTGATAGCCGGCAAGCTATCAGGCACAGGAAGACGACCCCCGCGGCAAGCCACTTGCCGCGGCAAATCGCCACCTCAGGACTGCGCTCCAGCTCGCCCGCCCACGCGTCGCTCCGGGGCTTCCCCCAAGGGCACGTGGCGGGGCACCGCGCAGCCTGGGGCATGCGGTGGCATGCAGCCGCCATCGTGGCGAGCGGTGGCGCACCTAACGGTCCGCCTCGGTGCTGTCCGGGCGACCGTGACGGGCATTTAATGCCCTTGTCCCCTACCGTCAGAAGTAGGTATGATAACACTGTGCCGCACTGTAGCGCCACCGTTCCCGCACTGTTACAGCTACCACCTCTTTTACACTTTTACCCCTTTCTCTTACGTTGACACCTGTCGGTGACCCCTTTGCGCTATAAAAGGAGGCCCGTGTGCAACGTAAAGGGGGTTCCGAGGCTCGGAGATTTGGGACCCAGACAGCCATACGCTCGGTGCAGCTAGCTCTCCAAGCTCCCGAGCTCCCCAGTTCAATACAACCAAGCAGGAGTAGGGTTTTACGCGACCATCGCGGCCCGAACCTGGGTAAACCGCCCGTGTGCTCGCCTCGATCTGCTCTCTGTGCTCCCTCCGCCCCCCTCACCGGATTACGAAAGGGGCTCCGGCCCCATAGGTGCTCGCGGGGGACGCCGTCCGCCCCGACATCTTTGGCGCGCCAGGTAGGGGGTGCGTCGAGGTTGTGCGGATCTGATTCAGGCGAACACTGGTAAGTTCAGGTATGAACAGGTACCTTTCCGCCCCGCTCCGCGGGGCGGAGGCATTCCTCCCTACGGAATCGTGCACGGCCCTCCTCGAGTACCCACTCACGCAGAGCTCGGGCAAGAAGCAGCTGCTCCTTGAGGAGGACCGCCTTCCGGCCGCTGGGCGAACCGCTCGCTTCCAGCGAATCCTGCGCCGCTCCTGTAGCCGCAGCGGTTAGCGCCGGAAGCCGCGAAAAAGGCGACCTCGTTCTTCGGCGCATTTCGTCCGCCAAGATCCAAACGAGTCGACGCCAACCGTGGGAGGAGTTTCGCCAGCGCGGTTCCCGGAACCCGTTCCGTCAACCAACCTCCCTGCCCAAGTCTTGCCGCAGTTGCATGTGATCCTTGGCGCAGGGGCGGGCGCAGACCCCGCGCATCAGTGAAAGCTCCTATGCTTTGCGCTTTTGGCCTTTTACATGCTCCTCTTCGTTATTTGCATGTATTATTTGGCATCCTGCGTAACATGCATGTCCAGTGAGCATCAGCACGCCGAAAGGCCATGTGCTTGCTTCCCTCTTTATTTTCCTTGCCTCTTAGACAGAGGGAGCGTTCCTCGCGCACAAAGTTTGCCGGGGGAAGGAGATGGGAGAGGAACCAAGTGCTGGAACCAAGTGCTTTCCGAGAAAAAGAAGCCTCGTCGAGGAACGAGCGTTATGCATAAGCTAAGTTATTAGAATTTGAGCAGTTCAGATTCTTGATTCTCGGTTGTCTTCCTTGATAAGTCACACTTTGTATGGAAAACCTGTGCGCGGAGGAACCTACCCGCGGCTAGCCGCACCCTCACCTTGTTTCGAGTACGCTCAACGATTTAAGTGAGCTGCGATGAGCGTCGCGCCCTTGTTTCGTTTCCGAGCTCACTCAACAAGCTGAGCGCGATTGCGACTGGCTGCGGCGAGGTTGCTTCCCGGTGAGGCCTTGGCCAGCAGGCTGCTATAAGCCCAAGGGCTCCTTGCCGGGAAGTTCCCCGGAAGCGTAGGGTGAAAAGCATACAAAGTAAAGGGCCAGGACAGGGAAGATAACAATGCACTGATTGGTTCAGATAAGGTAAAAACCTTACGTAACTTATCACAGTGACTAATGAGCTCATAACGCCGTGTGCAGCGACAAAAAGAGATAAGATAAAGGAGGCCTAGTCTACGCGGTCGCCCTCAATCCTGGAAATCTTGCCCACTCTGGCGATGATGTCGGCGACCTGCTCCTTCAGCGCCTCCATGTCAGCGTCGGCCGGCAGGCTGCGAAGAACGTTGATGAGATTTATACCGGGATTGCGGTATACAATCTTCGTCAGCACACGCTCCAAGGTTCCCGTGCAGGCCCGGCGCGTCTCCTCGGCCAGTTGCGCGGGGATCTTCTTCCGAAGATCCGCAAGAGCCGGCGCGACCCCTTTGAAGAAGAGGCTGAGCTTGACGCTGTGAGGGAGGTCCGGGTCCGGAGAGTAGATGAGGTGTTCCAACTTCAACGCCAGCAACTCCTGGTCGATGTTGGATGCAGAAGACACCAGGTCCTCGGTCCACACCGCGACGGTCCGACGGAAGTCCTCGGCCGCAGTGTTGGCGCTCTCCGCCAAGCTTCGCTCCTTGCGGAGCCCCTCCTCCAGCACGGAGACTTTCAGCTCCAGGGCCTCGATGGAATCCTTGGCGGCCTTCAGCTCGTCGCCCTGCTTGGAGAGACGCGCCTGGAGTTCGGAGTTGGCGTGGGCGTCCTTCTCCCGCTCCGCATTGAGCGCGCCGACCCTCTCCGCGCTCGCCTTCAACGACTCCTCTAGCTGCGCGACCTTGGCGGCAAGCTCCTCCCTGGCGGTCTCCGCGGCAGCCGCGGCGGCTTTCGCCTCTTCCAGCTCCTCGCCAAGGGCCCGCTCCCGAGCGGCAAGATCCTCCTCGTGGGAGTTGAGATTGGCCTGCAGCTGGGCAAGCTCTCCCTCTCGCCGGGACAGCTCCGCCCCGGCGAGCCGCTGCTGCTCTTCGGCGTCGGCCTTCTGCAGCACCCACTCCTGGTACTCCCCGGCGAGCCTCTCGCACTCCTCCGCCACGCCGCGGAGGGCAGCTTGGTTGGCGGCGCGGAGCTCCGCCGCACGCTTCTCCATCTCGACGGCGGCCTCCGCAGCGAGGGCCTCCCGGGAAGCAAGCTTCGCCTACCGGGCCCGATAAAGGGCCAGGAGCCGGCGAAGCAGCTTCTCCTCCTCGGGCTCTTCGGCCCCGCCGGGCGCCTCGACAATCTTCAGGCCCGCGGAGGCAAGGACTTCCCCGTCAAGGGCCTCGCCCTCCGCGGGGGCCCGCGCGGAAGAGCCCCATGGCACCTGGATGAAGATGCCATTGGGGGCTTCAAGGTAATAACCCGCCCGCTCCTTTTCGGCGGAGGGGTCGGCGGCCGGCGCAGCACCTGATGCTCCTGCTGCCTCCGGGTCGGCAGTGCGACCGCCGTCCCCCTCCCCGGCCGTTGCGGCCGCCGCTGGGGCGGTCTCCTGCGCGGATGGCTCGGCAGCTCCCGCCGCGTCCTCAGCGGCAGGGGCGTCGCCGCTGCCGCCGCGCGCGCCCTCCTCCTCCTCGATGTTGATGACCTCCGTCTCCATCTGCTCGGGAGGAGGGGAATCTAGAAGAAGGAGAACAGAGAGCAAAAGAAATTCAAGCAAACATCAAAAAAAAGACGAACCCAAGATGACTAAGTCACAGAGCTTACCTTGGCGGACGTCATCAGCGGCGGGTTCCCTCGCCGGGGAGCTCTGCCTTGGCGGGGTCACCGCCCTCGCCGGGCTACCCGCCCCTGGCGGGGTACTCGCCCTCGGCGGAGTGCTCGCCCTTGGCGGGGTGCTCTCCTTTACCGGAGAGCTCGGCCTTGGCGGGGACGGCGGGGCCCGCGGCTCCTCGGGGGCGGTTTCTGGCCGCTCCTGCGGCTGCGGCTCCACCTCTGCACGAGACAGTGTTATCAAGATACCAGCGCAGGGACGATCCCTCAAGCGCGCCCGACGAGCGAAAGTACGGAACCCAGACTTACGCTGGGGGCTGCGCTGGGGGCTACGCTGGGGGCTGCCCCTCGGAGCAGCGCTCGGATCCGGCAGGCTGGGCTCCGGCACGCCCCCAGTTGCCGCGGTGGGCGAGTCGCCCACAACCTCGACCACGGGCGCCTTGGCTTTCTTCGCCGCTCGCTCCGCCAAGGTCCTGAAGTTAAGATGAGGAACAAGATCGGAGCCTGCGACAATCAAGGCAAAGTTTACGAAGATGCAAGACCTCAAAGCTCTTACTCCCGTTCGTCCTCGTCGTCGTCGTCGCTCAAGGCGGAGAAATCAAACTCCACCTGACGCGCGGTCACGCGGGGAGCGGGAGGCGAGGTCTCCCTCGGGCGCTTGGCGGTCCCGACGGTTGCCGGGGCCCGGGGAGCGGGCGGAGCCGCCGCTCCACCCTCCAAGGGCTCCTTTCCGTGCGGCGCTGCCTTACGGGGCGCCCCCGACGTGGCTGACGCGCCGGGCGCCCTCGTCGCAACCTGGCTCCCCCGGGAGGCTCGTGCCGCTTGGCGGGGTGGTTGTTGCCGGGAGGCCGGCGCCTTTGCCCCCATCGCCGTCCTGCGGGGACGCTTCGCTGGAGAACGCCTGGGGCTTACACGGGACGAGGAGGTCTCCGACGCTGAGGGAAGGTCATCGGCGTAGAGCTCCAACGATCCGTCGGAGTCGTTGTCACCGCCGTCCTCCTCCTCCACCCCGGCAAGCCCGCTGGACCCAGCGTCCTGCGCTGTGGCCCTTTGTCCTCCGGCGGTGGTGGCCCTCGCCGCGGCCTCGATCAAGATCCCCTGGATCCCGGAGTGCCTCAGAGAGGGAACCCCGGCGAGCTCGTCGGGGGGCAGCTTCAGCAGTCTGCAGATCTCCGCCACCTCCGCTTGGCGGGACGCCTCCGCGGCCTCCGCCTCCTCGGGCGAGAAGCCGAACTCCCCGGCCACTGCGGCTGCGGTGGCCTCTTCAGCCCAGGAAGCTATGCATGCTACCTCTCGCGCGGTGGTGTCCCGCGTCAGCCCCTGGGCCTCGTCCTTCTTCTTCGCCACCTCCGCCAGGTTGTCGAAGAAGTTCATGACGACGTCTGGCTTGGGTGGAATCCACGTGCGGTCGACGCCGTGCGAGTCGCACGCGGGCATCATGGCGCGAAGGGAATCCCGGGCCGAGCTGTTGCAAAGAGGCACAACTCCCCGGGGCTCCCTGAACCACTCTGGGTGGGCCGGGTCATGCTTGAATAGCTCCCGGACCATCCCCTTCAGCTCCACCGACGTGAAGTTGAAGTTGAGCCCGGGGCGCAGCCTCATTATGTCCGCCGCGTTGCTATACTCCCAGGCCGGCCTCTTCCTATCTTGAAGAGGGGCGATGCGGCGGCGGAGGAAATCTGCGCCCACCTCTCCGACGGACAGCCTCGCTGACCGAAGACGGAGAATCCTGATGAGGGCGGCGTTGAGCTTGCAGTCGTCCGAATCCAGCTCGCTCCAATCCTTGCCGCGCATAATAGGTGTTGCGCGCGGCGCGGTGAAAGGTTGCGGCTGGTCCTCGACAACCCAGCACCAGTCGGCGCGCCACTCCTCCCATTTGCCGCGGAGCTCCCCCGGCAAGTAGGAATCCTTCTTGTTCAGGCGGAAGACCCAAGATATCCCTCCGGCGAGGGGGGCGCCGGCCTCTACTCTAGGGATGAAGAAGTGCCTAAAAAGCGCGACGTTTGGATACACCCCAATATAGTTTTCGCACATATGCGCGAAAACCGCCATCGTGAGGACGGCGTTGGGAGTGAAGTCAAGAAGGTGGAGGCCAAAGGTGTTCATTATGTCGCAGAAGAAGTCAGAAAAAGGAGGGCAAAGACCGCAGTGGAAGAAGGCTGCGAAGAAATAATACCCGCCGGGGTAGTTGCCCTTGGCGGCGGCCGGATAGGCTCGGGTGCGGGGATGCGCCTTGGTCTCCTCGGCCCAGAACAAGTAGTACTTGTTCCAGAGCTCCCGCGCGCTGAGCTTCGGCGAGAAGACGAGGTTCTGCTTCCGCAGCAAGGTGAGCATCGCCGCGTGCTCCGATTTCTCCTTCTTGGTCTTCTCCGCTTTCGCCTTCTCGGTCTTCGGGGCCATGGCGGAGGCGGCGAGGGAAGGGAGACGAAGAATCCGGTAGCACCGCAGGTGCGAGCGAGCGGCGGAGGAAATATGGAGGCGGAGCGCAGATGGGATCTCTGGAGACGGGAGAGGACGCAGTAAAGGCGAAGGAGGGGAGCCCCTCCCGTTTCCTCTGCCTTATATAAGGAAGTGGCGGACACTCCGTTCCTGCCATTAAGAATCGTGCGCGACGTGACGCGCGCCTGCGCGGTTCAGCCCCGCGCACGCCACCCACGTCACGCTCACCCCGCACGCCCCGCCCCCACGACGCCGCGATAAGCGCGCGCCGTCTGGGGAAGGTGCAACGGGTGCGGAGTTAAGGAGCAGCGCGACCAAGGCCACGCGTGCCCGTGCACTGTTAGGGCCTGGCCCAACGACGCTCGGCACCGTGTGTGGCCCAGGCCCGGGGGCTCCTGTCGGTGTACTAAAGTAGGGGTACCTTAGTACCCCAGACTTGCGCACGGGCAGTTGTAGCACCCTGCGGCGAGGCCCGCCCAGGAAGCGCCAAGAGAAGACCAAGCATTCAAGACAAGGCCCCCGGCAAGAGGAGCCTGCCGGGCCAAGAAGACAAGGCCCCCGGCAAGAGGAGCTTGCCGGGCCAAGAAGACAAGGCCCCGGCAAGAGGAGCTTGCCGGGACGACTGAGCCCATGTAATGCCATCCAAGAACAAAGTATACGAGACGGAAGATCGAGACCCCGACAAGAGGAGCTTGTCGGGAAGGCCGAACCCAGGCACCACAAGAGAAGCCCGCCACGGCGCGCTATGCGCCCCGGCAAGGCTTGATAGCCGGCAAGCTATCAGGCACAGGAAGACGACCCCCGCGGCAAGCCACTTGCCGCGGCAAATCGCCACCTCAGGACTGCGCTCCAGCTCGCCCGCCCACGCGTCGCTCCGGGGCTTCCCCCAAGGGCACGTGGCGGGGCACCGCGCAGCCTGGGGCATGCGGTGGCATGCAGGCGCCATCGTGGCGAGCGGTGGCGCACCTAACGGTCCGCCTCGGTGCTGTCCGGGCGACCGTGACGGGCATTTAATGCCCTTGTCCCCTACCGTCAGAAGTAGGTATGATAACACTGTGCCGCACTGTAGCGCCACCGTTCCCGCACTGTTACAGCTACCACCTCTTTTACACTTTTACCCCTTTCTCTTACGTTGACACCTGTCGGTGACCCCTTTGCGCTATAAAAGGAGGCCCGTGTGCAACGTAAAGGGGGTTCCGAGGCTCGGAGATTTGGGACCCAGACAGCCATACGCTCAGTGCAGCTAGCTCTCCAAGCTCCCGAGCTCCCCAGTTCAATACAACCAAGCAGGAGTAGGGTTTTACGCGACCATCGCGGCCCGAACCTGGGTAAACCGCCCGTGTGCTCGCCTCGATCTGCTCTCTGTGCTCCCTCCGCCCCCCTCACCGGATTACGAAAGGGGCTCCGGCCCCATAGGTGCTCGCGGGGGACGCCGTCCGCCCCGACATGCGGCTAATCAACGGGCTAGGGAGATGCCCATCAATTGATGTCAATGCAAGGAGTAGGGATGGCCATGCAACGGGTGCACTAGAGCTATAAATGTATGAAAGCTCAACAAAAGAAACTAAGTGGGTGTGCATCCAACTTGCTTGCTCATGAAGTCCTAGGGCATTTGAGGAAGCCCATCGTTGGAAAATACAAGCCAAGTTCTATAATGAAAAATTCCCACTAGTATATGAAAGTGACAAAACAAGAGACTCTCTATCATGAAGATCATGGTGCTACTTTGAAGCATAAGTGTGGAAAAAGGATAGTAGCATTGTCCCTTTTTATTTCTTTTTTGGGGGCCTTCCTTTTTTATTTGGCATTTCTTTTTTTTGGCCTTTCTTTTTTTTCTTTTTTTATTGGGACAATGCTCTATTAATGATGATCATCACACTTCTATTTATTTACAACTCAATGATTACAACTCGATACTAGAACAAAATATGACTCTATATGAGTGCCTCCGGCGGTGTACCGGGATGGGCAATGAATCAAGAGTGACATGTATGAAAATTATACATGGTGGCTTTGCCACAAATACTATGTCAACTACATGATCATGCAAGGCAATATGTCAATGATGAAGCGTGTCATAATAAACGTAACGATGGAAAGTGGCATGGCAATATATCTCGGAATGGCTATGGAAATGCCATAATAGGTAGGTATGGTGGCTGTTTTCAGAAAGATATAAGGAGGTTTATGTGTGATAGAGCATATCGTATCACATGGTTTGGATGAATGGCGAAGTTTGCACCAACTCTCAAGGTGAGAAAGGGCAATGCACGGTACCGAAGAGGCTAGCAATGGTGGAAGGTTGAGAGTGCGTATAATCCGTGGACTCAACATTAGTCATAAAGAACTCACATACTTATTGCAAAAATCTACAAGTCATCAAAAACCAAGCATTACGCGCATGCTCCTAGGGGATAGATTGGTAGGAAAAGACCATCGCTCGTCCCCGACCGCCACTCATAAGGATGACAATCAAAGAACACCTCATGTTTCAAATTTGTCACACAACGTTTACCATACGTGCATGCTACGGGACTTGCAAACTTCAACACAAGTATATCTCAAATTCACAAGTACTCAACTAGCACAAATTTAATAACACTATCTTCATATCTCAAAACAATCATCAAGTATCAAGCTTCTCTTAGTATTCAATGCACTCTATATGAAAGTTTTTATTATACCCATCTTGGATGCCCATCATATTAGGACTAAATTCATAACCAAAGCAAATTACCATGCTGTTCTAAAGACTCTCAAAATAATATTAGTGAAGCATGAGAGTTCATCTATTTCTTCAAAATAAAACTACCACCGTGCTCTAAAAGGATATAAGTGCAGCACTATACCAAATGACAAACTACTCTGAAAGATATAAGTAAAGATCAATGAGTAGTCGAATAACTATGCAACTATGTGAAGAATCTCTAACATTTAAGAATTTCAGATCTTGGTATTTTATTCAAACAGCAAGCAAAACAAAATAAAATAAAACGACGCTCCAAGAACAACACATATCATGTGGTGAATAAAAATATAGCTCCAAGTAAAGTTACCAATGAACGAAGACCAAAGAGGGGATGCCTTCCGGAGCATCCCCAAGCTTAGGCTCTTGGTTATCCTTGAATATTACCTTGGGGTGACTTGGGCATCCCCAAGCTTAGGCTCGTGCCACTTCTTATTCCATAGTCCATTGAATCTTTACCAAAAACTTGAAAACTTCACAACACAAAACTTAACAGAAAACTCGTAAGCTCCGTTAGTATAAGAAAATATATCACTACTTAGGTACTGTTGTGAACTCATTCTAAATTCATATTGGTGTAATATCTACTGTATTCCAACTTCTGTATGGTTCATACCCTCCGATACTACTCATAGATTCATCAAAATAAGCAAACAACACATAGAAAACAGAATCTGTCAAAAAACAGAACAGTCTGTAGTAATCTGTATCAAACGTATACTTCTGTAACTCCAAAATTTCTGAAATAAATTGGTGGACCTGAGGAATTTGTCTAGTAATCATCTGAAAAAGAATCAACTAAATAGCACTCTCCAGTAAAAAGTTTTAGCTAATCTCATGAGCGCTAAAGTTTCTATTTTTTTACAGCAAGATCATAAAGACTTCACCCAAGACTTCCCAAAGGTTCTACTTGGCACAAACACTAACTAAAAAATAAAACCACATCTAACCAGAGGCTAGATGAATTAATTATTACTACAAGCATATATTCCTCCCTCATAATAATTTTCAGTAGCATCATGAATGAATTCAACAATATAACCATCACATAAAGCATTCTTTTCATGATCTACAAGCATAGAAAATTTACTACTCTCCACATAAGCAAAATTCTTCTCATTCGGAATAGTGGGAGCAAACTCAACGATATAATTATCATGTGAGGCATAATCCAATTGAAAACTAAAATCATGATGACAAGTTTCATGGTTATCATTATTCTTAATAGCATACAAGTCATCACGGTAATCATCATAGATAGCAACTTCGTTCTCATAATCAATTGGAACCTCTTTCGAAATAGTGGATTCATCACTAAATAAAGTCATGACCTCTCCAAATCCACTTTCATAATTATCACAATAAGATTCAACACCCTCCAAAATAGTGGGATCATTACTTCCTAAAGTTGGCACTCTTCCAAACCCACTTTCATCAATATAATCATCATAAATAGGAGGCATGCTTTCATTATAATAAATTTGCTCACCAAAACTTGGGGGACTAAACATATCATCTTCATCAAACATAGCATCCCCAAGCTTGTGGCTTTGCATATCATTAGCATCATGGGTATTCAAATAATTCGTACTAACAACATTGCAATCATGCTCATCATTCAAAGATTTAGTACCAAACATTTTATAGACTTCTTCTTCTAGCACTTCAGCACAATTTTCCTTTCCATCAGTCTCACGAAAAATATTAAAAAGATGAAGCGTATGAGGCAAAGTCAATTCCAATTTCTTGTAGTTTTCTTTTATAAACTAAACTAGTGCCAAAATAAGAAACTAAAAGATTTGATTGCAAGATCTAAAGATATACCTTCAAGCACTAACCTCCCCGGCAACGGCGCCAGAAAAGAGCTTGATGTCTACTACACAACCTTCTTCTTGTAGACGTTGTTGGGCCTCCAAGTGCAGAGGTTTGTAGGACTAGGACAGTAGCAAATTTCCCTCAAGTGGATGACCTAAGGTTTATCAATCCGTGGGAGGCGTAGGATGAAGATGGTCTCTCTCAAACAACCCTGCAACCAAATAACAAAGAGTCTCTTGTGTCCCCAACACACCCAATACAATGGTAAATTGTATAGGTGCACTAGTTTGGCGAAGAGATGGTGATACAAGTGCAATATGGATGGTAGATATAGGTTTTTGTAATCTGAAAATATAAAAAAAGCAAGGTAACAAGCGATAAAAGTGAGCGTAAACGGTATTGCAATGCTAGGAAACAAGGCCTAGGGTTCATACTTTCACTAGTGCAAGTTCTCTCAACAATAATAACATAATTGGATCATATAACTATCCCTCAACATACAACAAAGAGTCACTCCAAAGTCACTAATAGTGGAGAACAAACGAAGCGATTATTGTAGGGTACGAAACCACCTCAAAGTTATCCTTTCTGATCGATCTATTCAAGAGTCCGTAGTAAAATAACACGAAGCTATTCTTTTCGTTCAATCTATCATAGAGTTCGTACTAGAATAACACCTTAAGACACAAATCAACCAAAACCCTAATGTCACCTAGACACTCCAATGTTACCTCAAGTATCCGTGGGTATGATTATACGATATGCATCACACAATCTCAGATTCATCTATTCAACCAACACAAAGTACTTGAAAGAGTGCCCCAAAGTTTCTACCGGAGAGTCAAGACGAAAACGTGTGCCAACCCCTATGCATAAGTTCATGAGGTCACGGAACCCGCAAGTTGATCACCAAAACATACATTAAGTAGATCACGTGATATCCCATTGTCACCACAGATAAGCACATGCAAGACATACATCAAGTGTTCTAGAATCCTTAAAGACTCAATCCGATATGATCACTTCAAAGGGAAAACTCAATCCATTACAAGAGAGTAGAGGGGGAGAAACATCATAAGATCCAACTATAATAGCAAAGCTCGCGATACATCAAGATCGTACCATCTCAAGAACACGAGACAGAGAGAGAGATCAAACACATAGCTACTGGTACATGCCCTCAGCCCCGGGGGTGAACTACTCCCTCCTCGTCATGGAGAGCGTCGGGATGATGAAGATGGCCACCGGTGAAGGATCCCCCCTCCAACAGGGTGCCGGAACAAGGTCCCGATTGGTTTTTGGTGGCTACAGAGGCTTGCGGCGGCGGAACTCCCGATCTATTCTGCCCCTCGATGTTTCTAGGGTATAGGGACATATATAGGCGAAAGAAGTCGGTAAGGGGAGACATGAGGGGCCCACGAGGGTGGGGAGCGCGCCCGGGGGGCAGGCGCGCCTCCCTGCCTCGAGGCCACCTCGAAGCTTCCCTGACGTGTACTCCAAGTCTCCTTGATTGCTTCTGTTCCAAAAATAACTCTCCCGAAGGTTTCATTCCGTTTGGACTCCGTTTGATATTCCTTTTCTTCGAAACACTGAAATAGGCAAGAAAACATCAATTTGGGCTGGGCCTCCGGTTAATAGGTTAGTCCCAAAAATAATATAAAAGTGTATAATAAAGCCCATTAAACATCCAAAAGAGATAATGTAATAGCATGGAACAATCAAAAATTATAGATACGTTGGAGACGTATCACACGCCCAATCGCACTACCGGATACACACCCTTCTTCATGGTGTACGGCGCAGAGGCTGTGTTGCCCTGTGATGTTATTCATGACTCACCTCGAGTGCGCATGTATGAAGAGAGAGAGAGAGAGAGAGAGAGAGAGAGAGAGAGAGAGAGAGAGAGAGTCCGAGCTTGATCGGCAGGACAACTTAGATGCCCTCGAGGAGGAGCGCGATGTCGCAGAAGCCCGTTCCACATTTTATCAATAGCAGGCTCGCATGTATCAAAGCAGAGAAGTGTGGGCCAAGACTTATAATGTTGGCGAAGTCATTCTGCGCTTACCAGAGAAGAAAAAGGACAAACTCAAGCCCAAGTGGGAGCGTCCCTTCGTCATAGATAAAGTTCTCACTGGAGGAGCATGCCACCTGCATGATGCATTGGACAACCGCTTAGAGCCGAACCCATGGAATGCCGCCAGACTCCAAAGACTCTATGCCTAGAGCCGGACTCTTTGTTCGTCTTCTTCTCCCTTTGTTTCCATTATTTTTTCCTCTCTTTCATTTTTACTCTAGCTTTAAGCTCTTGTGCGGCTAAACCACACACCTATGACGTACACATCCTTAAATATGTACGCCCATAATACCTGGGAGCTTCTTGTACAGAAGCTTATTATTATTTTTCGAGCATCAAGCTCACCACACATGTGTCTTTTGCCTCATGTGTACCTTTTCTTCGCCATTATATGCGTCGTTATGACTTAAGTTTTGGCCAAGCTGGGTTGCCTGGCTCCTGTGCTTATGCCCTAAGTTCCCGTTTGTTCGGCTAGGGCATAAAGGAAGCACCTCTGTGATAGTTACTGCCGGGTCATCCGGACGTGTACCTCAGACTGGGTGAAGCTGAAAGCTAGTGTTCTTAAGGGAATATTCGGTCGGCGGACTAAAGACGTGTTACATTCATTACACTATGAACCCCCAAATGTCACGTACACTACGATTTTTTCTATCACATCTCAGGCATGCATCCTAAGGCATGTTCACCCAGGGAAAGGAACCCTTAACGGAACTATTCTCTCTGGAAGATGTTTCTTACAATTACAATGTAATATAACATAGCTAGCCAGATACAACTTGTCTGTTCAAGCAACTATTACCCCTACGCCTGGTTTTCACGCATACCCCGGTCTATATTGCCGCTTTGGTATTCGGAAACGCTCCGCACCTTCGGGTCCAGAGGTTGAAGCGAACAGGTCTACCATGACAATCGTTTTACAATGTGGCTAGGGACAATTATGTCAATTGAAGTACATAGTCACTAGGACTCAAAAACTTGTTCCTCTATACCATCTAACAGGTTGTCTAGCTTACAATCTTGTTGGGAATATTTGGCGGCTACCTTTATTTGGTCATATACTAAACTAACTAGAATTTCTTTTCCATCTGACCCTTAGGCCCGACCCGGGCCATATGATTCAGATCAAGCTTGGTGTACCGTGTCTTCACCATGGCCCAGGCCTCTCGCGCACCTTCTCGGCAGGCTGATATCTTTCATAATCGAATACGCTGCCGTGCTCCTTTGAATAGCTCCACGAGCTCCGCCATACTTCCTGGAGGGGAGGCGGATGGCCATAAAGCCTTGGAAACACTCCGCATGGCTTGCTGAACTCGCTCGTGCATTTGGGACAACTTCTGTAGCAGGTCGCCTTGGGATTCGAACATTTCCTCTTCGAAATGGCTAGTCAGCATACCTGCAGACATAAATCTGTCAGTTCCTGCCCTTGCCGAATTATAGGGAGGCAAGTTCAAAAAGCATACTGAATATGCCGCCTCGTAGTCTCTTATTCTCCTTCACGGAGTCGACCAGCTGGGCTCGCACGTCTTTTAGTTCTTCTCCCAGCAGGGTGTTGGAATCCTGCAGCTTATTTTTATCATCCCTGACTCGTGTCAGCACGCGCTTGCCCGCGGCTAGTTGCCTTTTGGCTTCTTGTTCACCTGCTTGCACGACTTTTAGGGCCTCCTTCAGTTGATCCCACGATCCTGCCATGGGGAGTACAATAAGGATTAATATTGCTGGTATATGATTATATTTTCTCGATGGAGGGGAACATTACTAGGCGATGCCTTCTTGGATTTCTCCAGTTCGGCGGTAGCAGTAGCTAGCTGGGTCTGACACTTTTCCAGCTCTTGAGACAATGGGTTGTTCTTTTCTATGAGCACCTGGTCATACAATGATTCTTAAATCAGTTGTATCAACTTCTTCAAGTCTCGGGGGCTACTGGTATATAATTATCATATTTGTACAAATGTGTACTTACCCGCATATCTTTCAAATGCTGGTCTGTGGCTCTGGTAAGCCCGTCTCGAGCAGCTCGGATGTATGCATCAACCAAGTTGAAGGCGTTGAATTCCTCTTTTGTAAAGCCGAGGTCGCGAAGAGCGGCCCACCGGCGCCGATGATTCATAGCGCTTCCACTTCAGAGTTTGTGACGGATACATCATCCGAATCCTTGGCAGAAGGACAATCCGGCGTCACTCTAGTATCTGCCCTTGCCTTTAAGGCAGGGTATGGAACCTGACTTGTGGAGGCGTGGACGGCAGGATCCCTGGACATAGTCCGGCATACGTTTTTCCTGACAAGACACATCGGATAGTGTCACAATTTGATGTGACTGCCAGGGGGCATGATTAAAAAATCATACCTCTTTGATGAAGGTTCTGTCGTGTTGTCGTTTGCCTTCCTCTTCGAAGATTTGCTCGGCACGGGCGCTGCTCTCTTGGGAGATGCCTCTAGTGCACGTTGAGGCATCGGGTGCCTCCCCTTTAGAGCATGAAATAGTGCGATGGGTGAGCCGTAATGAGGAAGCCCTTTCGAAGAAGGTGTCTCTTGATTACTTACATGCGAAGCAGGGAGGAGGCCGGGATAGTCGGCGATGATGGCCACTTCCATGCCATCATAGCTCGCCTGGTAGAATACTCCATCCTCGAGATCCACAAATATAACCGGGTCCTCTTCGAATCCGGGGTCAAGGTCCTGGTTGTGATCCTCTGGCTGCAGGGCGGGGCTATGGATCCCCTTGGTAACCTTCCGCCATTCCTGTTACAAATGGACGGATTGATGTTCGTTAAAAGTGACTTAGGGAGAGAATTGAGTAAGGTGGTGGGATTAGAACTCACCCAGCTAGGAGGATTGTACATGGAAAATCCATCTCGACGTTTAAGACGAGTGAACTCCTCTTTCTCCCCTTTGTACAGTTCGGCCAATATTTTGGCCAAAGCGGCAGGGGTGTCCGGACCCTTCCGACCGCAGCGTCAGGCGTCATCTTCCCCATTATAGTGCCACATGGGAAGCCCTCTGTATTGGAGTGGCTGGACCCCCCGCACTATGGAAGTCGCCATTACCTCCACTATTGATAGTCCGGACTGGGCAAGTGTCCTTATCTTGCTCATCAATTGATGGACTCCCGCGCTATCTTCCTCCTCGAGGCTTCGAGGGTGCCAGCTGTGGCGTTTCTTCAATGGAGCATTTGAAAATTCGGGGAGACCCATTCGAACTGGGTCAGGGAGAGCGTCGTCCTCAATATAGAACCATTCGGAGGGCCATTCTTCGGGTGCCTTCTTCGGCGTGCTGGACAGGTATCCGGTCTTGGCTATGCGCCATACTTCAGCGCCGCCCACCTCGAATATCGACCCCTCTTGGTTGCGAGGTACGAGGCAGAATAGCTTCCTCCACAACTCGAAGTGGACTTCACAGCCCAGGAAAAGCTCGCAAAGGGCAACAAAACCCGTGATGTGCAGGATAGAGGCCGGCATTAGGTTGTGTAGTTGGAGGCCGTAATACTCCAGGAGTCCTCGAAGGAATGGGTGGATTGGAAACCTCACGCCTCTCAACAAGTAGGGCACGAAGCACACCCGTTCCCCCCTAGTTGGATTGGGAAAATTTTCTGCTAGAACTTCGCCTGTGAAGAAGGACAATCCTGCTCGGACAGGGACCAGATCCACGGGGGGAAGGAATCCCTGTGTTTGGAGCTTAATCAACTGCTCGTGGGATACCGAACATCTCTCCCAATCGCCTTTTTTGGAGCCACGAGGGCGGGAGGAAGAACTGGGGATGCTAGTAATGTTGAATGGTTTCCCCTGGCAAGACTCTAAGGATTTTCCGCTGGATGTGGAGGATCTGAGATCCAGTCCCTTTAAATAGAGGCCTTTCTTGAGTGGCTGGGGGGTTATGTGCAAAAAATACCCCAACCTCTCGTATTCGCTCGACACGTGGAAGCAGAAGGTGTGGAGGCACAGAAGCTGATGGGTGCGACATTAAATGGAAGGCCGAATACAGCTCTCTAAGTCAGGTACTTTGAAGTGATCGAAGGAGGAACCCGCCTTGCAATGCCGAAGACAATCTGCGCGTCGGACACCTTGTCATTGAAGCCTGGTTCAGGGGCTACTGAGGGAGTCCTGGATTAAGGGGTCCTCGGGTGTCCGAGCTGTTGGACATGGGCCGGACTGATGGGCCGTGAAGATACAAGACAGAAGACTCTTTCCCATGTCCAGATGGGACTCTCCTTGGCGTGGATGGCAAGCTTGGCATTCCGATATGAAGATTCCTTTCTCTGTAACCGACTTTGTACAACCCTGGTCCCCTCAAGTGTCTATATAAACCGGAGGGTTTAGTTCGTAGAGGCAATCATAATCATACAGGCTAGAATTTTAGGGTTTTAGCCATTACGATCTCGTGGTAGATCAACTCTTGTAATACTCATATTCATCAAGATCGATCAAGTAGGAAGTAGGGTATTATCTCCATATAGAGGGCCCGAACCTGGGTAAACATCATGTCCCCTGTCTCCTGTTACCATCGACCTTAGACACACAGTTCGGGACCCCCTACCCGAGATACACCGGTTTTGACACCGACAGGAACCTTTTGTCCTTTGAGAAAAAGAAAGAAGAGACCATAGTAATATGGAACCTTTCGCGGATCATTAGTGCTTGCTGGCCTTGTGCATCTCGAAAATGATGTTGTGGTTGTTCCCGTGGAGGCGTCCGGGGTCACCAACGTCTGGGCCCTGCTTGTCGCACACGACCTGGGAGGACCGCAGTGTGGACGCTAGCGGGGGTGTCTTGGAAGTCGCTGCCCCGCCCATAGGTAGCGCAGCTCCAGACAGACCGACCGCCATCATCCCCTTCTTCTTGGGAGCCATGGTGATCGAGGAAATGACGCGCTAACCGCTAGATCGGGTTTGCAGAACTCTCAGCCCCTGCCTGGCGCGCCAAAGATGTCGGTGAGCACGACACCTACGGGACCACGTGGATCCCTTCTATGGTTTGCCAGGGAAGAGGCATGGTGCAAAGAGCGGATCTAACGGTCAGCACGACGGATTTTCACCCAGGTTCGGGCCACTGAGAAGCGTAAAACCCTAGTCCTGCTTGAGTGTATATCTTGTGTTCTTGAGCTTCGGCTCGCTGCTATGCATGCAAGCTGGGCCGAGAGGTTCAAAAGTCCGAATCCTCCTCCAGTATGCCACGGGCCTCCTTTTTTATGTCCAAGGGGTTGCCACAGTGGCACACATGAGGTGTAAAGTAGCTATAGTGCCTATGTTTATCATCGGCATCTTAGGACAAACGCCTTAAATGCGTTGCTTACATGCCTTTCAGCTTTATCGGGGACGGGAGTAGAACCCGTCCCATCCGTCGCCGCCCCACTCCGTCTTGACATGCGTCCATGCCGACGAGGCATGCAGTGCCAACTTGGCTGGCCAGCTGCTGCGCTGGAGAGGTGGCAGGATCTTCACGAAGATCTGCATGCCACCACACAGGCGCTCGCTAGGCTGGCAGGCCGGCCACTACGCTTGAGTGGTGACGGGGTGGCGGAGCCTTGCCGCGGTCTTGCCGATGTCCCCGGCAAGGATCTTGTCGGGGCCTCAGAGATGTCCTCGACAAGGATCTTGCTAGGTACTTCGTGTTCTGGCCTTCACAAAGATCTGCACGCCACTACGCGCGCGCCCCTGGGTCTTGGCCTTAACGTTGTCGATGGAGTCAGAGCTCTCAACCACAAGGGTGGTGCTCTTGTTAGTTCCCTGCAAGTCGTCCCGTCGCGGATCTTGCCGGGGTTGCGCAAGCTGTCCTGGCAAGGATCTTGTCGGGGGTGGCGCAAGCTGTCTCGGCAAGGATCTTGCCGGGGGTCCATCTCGTCTTCTTTTCTCTGGATTGGCTACTTCTCTTCGCCTTGTATATCATTTTTATCCTCGATCGCGTTCTTCATGCCTCGCCGCGCATGGGGCTACGACTTCACGTGCACAAGTATGGGGTGCTAAAGGGCCCAAACTTTAGTACACCGACACACATCGACAACTATCCAGCATGCATCTAGTGTATTAAGTTCATGGAAAAAACGGAGTAATGCAATAAGAACGATGACATGATGTAGACAAGATCTATTTATCTAAGAATAGACCCCATCTTTTTATCCTTAATGGAAATGATACATACGTGTCGGTTCCCCTTCTGTCACTGGGATCAAGCACCGTAAGATCGAACCCATCACAAAGCACCTCTTCCCATTGCAAGATAAATAGATCAAGTTGGCAAAACAAAACCCAAATATCGGAGAAGAAATATGAGGCTATAAGAAATCATGCATATAAGAGATCAAAGAAGACTCAAATAACTTTCATGGATAAAAGATAGATCTGATCATAAACTCAAAGTTCATCCGATCCCAACAAATACACCGCAAAAAGAGTTACATCATATGAATCTCCAAGAGACCATCGTATTGAGAATCAAACGAGAGAGTGGAAGCCATCTAGCTACTAAATACAGACCCATAGGTCTACAAAGAACTACTCGCACATCATCGGAGAGGCACCAGTGGACATGATGAACCCCTCTGTGATGGTGTCTAGATTGGATCTGGTGGTTTTAGAACTTGCGGCGGCTGGAATTGATTTTCGTCGAGTCCCCTAAGGTGTGGCACCCCGGCTCAGAGAAACCGGAACGCCCTGTATTCCATTCTAGAGATCGAGATGAAGTCTTCTAGAATAGGGCACTGCTTGACATAGAACAAATCAGCTCTTATTACAAAGGATAATGATACAAGTGTCTGATGTTACAAAGGATCACATCAGCACGGCGACACTACGCCTGTGATACTACACTTGCGCTATCCTAGCAGCGGAATAACTCGTAGCAGTGGAATACTTCTAGCAGCAGAACAATGACGTAGGTGGTGAACTCCACTCCGCAGGGACTCTGGCTGGGACACGATCTAGCTCGCACGAACAGTAACCTCGACAAGCAATCAATCAAACATCACCTGCAATCTGGCATGACACGCCAGGTCAGTACATTGAATGTACTTGCAAGCTCACAACAACCAAAAGCATCAAGGCAAGACAACAACATAGCATTAAATAGGTTAATTAATTAACAGCTACCATGATGCGAAAACAACTACTAAGCATGATACGAAACTACTATGATACTGATAAACCAACATCTCAAATCTCAATACCATCTCACTCTTGGCTATCCGGCCAATCAATATACCATCTCGATCACCTCGTGGTCCACCTGATCATCTCATGATCACCTTGTGACCATATCACAACTGAATGATCAACCTCGAGATCATCCTAACATCATCATCATCCTGCCAAACTGTTGGAGGCACCGGCGAGAGACATGACAATAGACCGCATTAGAGCCTTCCCATAACAGGCAAATGTGGTTGCACTGGAAAAGCCCGGTTCGGTGGCACCTGACCGTCTTAATGATGGAATTTATCCCCAAAGAATATAACTAATACTCCGATATCATGATGAATCCAAGTCATAGCAATATCCAACAAATAATCCAAAGCATAACCTAGTCATATCATGATGAATCCAAGAATGATAATGCTACTACTCCAATAGCAAGAACTAGCTATCCAGCTAAGATCCACATGCAAGCATCATCTCCAAAATCATAATATCAACTAGCATCATGATGAAAATAATACTAGCCACTAATAATCCAAAGGCAGCATGACATTCAAAGTAATACTCCGAAATATAATATCAGATACCAACATGAAAATAATCATAACATAAGCCACTAAAAATCCAAAGGCAACATGTCATCCACATAATCTGCAACATATTAGTCCTAGAACTCTAAAAAACATCATGGCAATAGCAAAATCGAAACGACTCCAAGAAATGCCATGAACAAATCACATGTGACTAAAGCAATATTTTAAATAACTTCAAGTAAAGAAAACCATGACATTGCATTGCAATCATGCAAATGGAGGGTGTGGCTTGCCTGGGATGGAGGGATTCACCGGGAGGAAGTGCGAGAAGCTCGCAAAAAGAATCACCAGAAATCGTTCTCTCTCAGAGGGGATGATTTAGTGCAAGGGCAAAATGGACATTTTTAGAATTATAACACATGGTGAAAATATACCAACAGAACGGGCTCGACGAGGCGAAGAAGTGGGCTTTGGAATCACCTCAATCGGAGTTGTGGTTGAAAAGTTAGGAGGTGATGAAGATCAGGGACTTTTCTACAAAAAATATCATCACAAACAAGTCCCTGGGTGGATAAGGCACAAGCGGGTTTTGAGAAAATACGCTTTCAGAGAAGGAAAACGTACTTTGGCTGAAGGAGAGGGAAAATACGCTTTCTAAAAGCGAAAACATACTCGTGAGTTTGCGCCTCCACTTAATCCAGTCAGCAGGGTGCGGGGTCGGGCCTAGTCTCGCTGACACGCGGGCCCGCAGCCAGCTGGCAGGGAGGGGGCATCGTCGTTGTCTCCAAGCTCCAGGGACCGACGGGGCAAAGCAAGGGCGTGACTCCGGCGAGGCTCACCGGTGCTGTAGGCCACCTCCCGCGGCGCTCCGCCTACGAATGGACTCAAGAGGGAGAGACGCATCCGAAGGGGTAGGTTACGGCCGCCGATGAGGGACGAGGCAGCAGCAGCACTGGCGCCGGCAGAGGAGGTCATCGGCCGGAGATGACGACAAGGCTATGGAGGTTCCTGCGGCGAATGCAGAGGTGGGGGAGGAGCTAAGGGGTTCGGGCAGTCCTCTGGTGAGGTCAGGAGGGAGGGGAGGGCTCGGTTGTCACGAATTTAGGAGGAGGCCAGAAGTGACCATGGCGGCGATGGAGGGGCAGAGGAGCTGCTCGAGCTCGAGGGGGTGGCTATGCGAGGTCAGAGGAGGGTGAGGAGGTCATGGATGGGCTCAGAGTGCTGCGGGGAGTGCCATTTTATAGGCGGGGCGATGATGCCGAGTCGGTTGCCGCCGGGCACGTTCGGCCGAGGCTCTGACGAGCTCAGGGAGGACGGGAGGGTGCTGGAACGTGACGAGGCTATGATGCAGTGGTCACGGAGTAGAAACCGACACCGGGGAGCAAAGGAAACGGACGGAAGGTGGACCGGGCCAAGCGGGGCACAATGCACACGTGGCCACGCGTCGGCTGGCTCCAGCGAGGACGCTTCGGGAGGAGCAGGGACACAAGAGCGACGGGAGAGGAAGGGGGAGTCAGGTCGGCATGCTCAGACGCGAGAAATCCGTTGAGGCAGAGCTGCCCGACGAGTCCAGTCGTGCCGGATGCCGCCAGAGCGCGAGAAATGCCATGCCAGGGCGGTAGTCACCACAGGCATGGGCGTGGAAAGGACAAGAGAGGCTGGATGGACATGTCTAGTGATTAGTCCCTGCATCAATGAGCCTCAGGGAGGTGATGGATCGGCAAAACGAGCTCTGAGGTGAAGTGAGGCATCGAGCAAAGTTTGCTGCATCAAACTTGGACGTGCACTGCTGGTCAACAGGGAACTGATTGAGGTCGACGGAGTTGTCTGCAAGGTTTAGATTAGGAAGGACTATGATCCTGGAGAGTTTTAGGATAAATGGACCAATGATTAATATAGTTGCTTTACAACTACATATTTGGTCCAGAATCAAGATCATGATGATGCACTCACATGGAGTGATGAAATGGGATGAAACTTGGCAAAGCCTCATGATATGGACATATGAAGATTCTGTAAAAATTCATACCAATTGGATTCACCGAAATGGTACTTGCTTCACAAACATCTTCATTGTCCAGAAACTTGGAAAGCTTCTAGAGAAATATGGGCTTGATGAATTGATCCTAAAATTGGTGTAGAGAAGTTTTATGGTCATGAGAATGCTCTGGTAAATTTTCAGCCAAAATGAAGCAATATAAAATACACTTGCTTCACAACCTAAAAATATAGACAGAAGCAAAGATTTGATCCTGTGCTCACATAGATGATTGGATGCGGCTGAAATTTGGAGGAGTGTAAATATATGAGCACATGAATATTAGTAAAAAAATTAAACTCATTTGGATAACCCTAGCTAGTACTTCCTTCACAATGCCTTCTGTTTGACAGAAAGTTTGAAAAATTGCTGAGGAAGATTGGCTAGGCAAATAAGGTTGAATTTTTGCATGAGGCAATGATTTGGACATAAAAGAATGCCCAAAAAGTTTGGGATCAATCAGGAAAGTATAGGTGGCACTTCCTTCACAGAAAGCCACATTGGACAGAAATGAAGAATAATTATTGGGGAAATATTTTTGGGCTAGGACATGAAAGTTTGGGCATATTTAAGCAACATATGAACCAAACGAATTGTGAGAATTACTTGGGAATTTTGGGAGTGACAGACATATAGGTTGCTTCACAAACTAGGGCAGATACGATTATTCCTTTAATAGAAAAGGAATATTATCCAAGAAAAAGAATTATGTAGTTGGGCTACAATGGAAGTGGCATGATCTTGGGATGAGTTGGAGGAGGCTGAACCACATGGGAGAAGAAGAAATTATGATCTGTGATGTCGCTCGAAGCTACGTCGGTATTTCCCCAAAGAGGAAGAGATGATGCAGCACAGCGGCGGTAGGTATTTCCCTTAGATATGAAACCAAGGTTATCGAACCAGTAGGAGAACCAAGCAACACAACGTAAACAGCCCCTGCACACTAATAACAAATCCTCGTAATCCGACGTGTTAAAGGGGTTGTCAATCCCTTTCGGGGTACGGCGCCTCAAGTAGGCAAACAGATGATAGATAAATTTGTAGTAGATTGATAGATCGAACGCCAAATAAAATAAATAAGGAAAAATTACAGCAAGGTATTTTTGGTATTTTTGGTTTAATAGATCTAAAAATAAAAGCAAAAATAGATCGCAAAGGCAAATATATGAGAAAGAGACCCGGGGGGCGTAGGTTTCACTAGTGGCTTCTCTTGAGAAAAATAGCAAACGGTGGGTGAAGAAATTACTGTTGGGCAATTGACAAACTTCAAATACTCATGACGATATCCAGGCAATGATCATTATATAGACATCACGTCCAAGATTAGTATACCGACTCCTGCCTACATCTACTACTATTACTTCACACATCAACTGCTATCCAGCATGCATCTAGTGTATTAAGTTCATGGAGAAAAGGAGTAATGCAATAAGAACGATGACATGATGTAGACAAGATCTATCTATGTAGAGATAGACCCCATCGTTTTATCCTTAGTAGCAACGATAGATACATGTCGGTTCCCTTTTTGTCACTCGGATCAAGCACCGTATGATCGAACCCACTACAAAGCACCTCTTCCCATTGCAAGATAAATAGATTAAGTTGGCCAAACAAAACCCAAATATCGGGGAAGAAATACGAGACTATAAGAGATCATGCATAAAAGATATCAAAGAAACTCAAATATTTTCATGAATATAAAAAGATAGATCTGATCGTAAACTCAAAGTTCATCGATCCCAACAAACACACCGCAAAAGAGTTACATCATATGGATCTCCAAGAGACCATTGTATTGAGAATTCAGCGAGAGAGAGGAAGCCATCTAGCTACTAACTACGGACCCGCAGGTCTACAAGAACTACTCACGCATCATCGGAGAGGCGCCAATGGAGGTGGTGAACCCCATCCGACATGGTGTCTAGATTGGATCTGGTGGTTCTGGACTCTGCGGCGGCTGGATGAATATTTCGTCGACTCCCCTAGGTTCTGGAAATATTGGGGTATTTATAGAGCAAAGAGGCAGTCCGGGGGGCACCCGAGGTGGGCATAACCCACCAGGGCGCGCCTGGGCCTCCTGGCGCACCCTGGTGGGTTGTGCCTTCCTCGAGGCACCCCCACGCGCAACCAGGGCCCATTGTGTTTCTTCTGGCCCATAAAAATTCTTCGTAAAGTTTCGTGGCATTTGGACTCCGTCTGATATTGATTTCCTGCGATGTAAAGAACATGCAGAAAACAGCAACTCGCACTTGGCACTATGTCAATAGGTTAGTACGAAAAAATGATATAAAATGACTATAAAATGATTATAAAACATCCAAGATTGATAATATAACAGCATGGATTATAGATACGTTGGAGACGTATCAGCATCCCCAAGCTTAACTCCTACTCGTCCTCGAGTAGGTAAGTGATAAAAACAGAATTTTTGATGTGGAATGTTGCCTAACATGTCATATCATATTCTTTTCTTTATAGCATGGACATTTAGACTTTTATATCGTTCAAAACAATAGTCTAGTTCCGACATAATAATTTAAATACTCAAGGATATCAACAAGCAACCATGTCTTTCAGAATATCACCGGTAAACATCCCTAGCCCATCATGCTCAAACATTGATTCATTCATGAAACACACCTACATATTAGTTACACCCAATACTTAAGTACGATCATATTCCTCCTAGTTGGTGCTTTTGTAAGAGAAGATGGAGACTCAAATTCAAAATTAAAATTGCATAAAGTAAAAGAAAGGCCCTTCATAGAGGGAAGTAGGGATTTGTAGAGGTGCCATAGCTCAAAGCGAAAAAAATAGAGAGAAAAACATTTTGAGAGGTGTATCCATCCCACCAATGAAAATGACTTAGAGTTCCCAACACTTTCCATGCTAGATATATCATAGATGGTTCCCAAACAGAAAATAAAGTTTATTCCTTTTTCAACCATACTTTCACTTTCCATGGCTAGCCGTATCCACGGTTGCCCTCCATACCAACACTTTCCAAGGAATTTGTTATTTGACAACATAAAGTAAATTCATTTTTCAATTCGGGACTAGGCATCCCTAATACCTTTGCCTTACTCTCGTGCAATGACAAGTGAAAAAACAGTCATCTTGAGAATAATGCATCTAGCATGGAAAATATTAGCCACCCCTCACCGCTCTGCGAACAAAACAAACACACAAAAGAGAAGTTTATTTTGAAAATTAGCGATGGCACATGAAAATTTGCTTAGAACGGCAAAACAATACTGCATATTGGTAGGTATAGTGGACTCATGTGGCAAAACTGGTTTAAAGGTTTTTGTATGCACAAGTAGAGATCATACTTAGTGCAAAATGAAGGCTAGCAAAAGATTGAGAAGCGACCAACCAAGAAACGAATAATCTCATAAGCAAGCATTAAGCATCATTAACACCAAATAATGCACCACAAGTAGGACATAATTTCATTGCATGACTATTGACTTTCGTACTTGCATAGGGAATCACAAGTCTTAACACCAATATTCTTACTAAAGCATAATTACTCACCAAATTAACTCATATATGCCATCGTCATATCTCAAAACTATTACTAAGAATCAAGTTTATTTTGTCCAATGATCTTCATGAAAGTTTTAATTATATCCTTCTTGGATATCTATCACTTTGGGACTAATTTTCATGTGTTGCTTTTCATAAGCTCAAACAAATATAAGTGAAGATCATGAGCATAATTTTTCTTTCTCTCAAATAAATTTAAGTGAAGCAAAAGAGAATTTCTTGGAAATTTTACTAACTCTCAAATAAATCTAAGTGAATCTAGAGAGCATTTCTTCAAAACTACTAAAGAACACCATGCTCAAAAAGATATAAGTGAAGCACTAGAGCATGTCCATTGCTCATAAAAATTTAAGTGAAGCATAGAGAGCAATTCTGACAAGTCATGACATAATTTTGGCTCTCTCAAATAGGTATGTATAGCAAGGGATCAATAATTAAAACAAAAAATAAAACAAGCAAAGACTCATATCATACAAGACGCTCCAAGCAAAACACATATCATGTGACGAATGAAAATATAGCTTCGAGTAAAATACCGATGGTTGTTAGAAGAAAGAGGGAATGACAACGGGGGCATCCCCAAGCTTAGTTGGTTGATCATTTTTGGATAATAGCTTGGGATGCCGGGGCATCCCCAAGCTTAGGATCTTCTATCCTTTATTCCTTCGTCCATCATAAGATAACCCAAAACTTGAAAACTTCAATCACACAAAACTCAACAGAACCTTCGTGAGATCCGTTAGTGTAAGAAAGCAAATCACTACTATAAGTATTGTACCAAACCAATTCATATTTTGTTTTTGCATTATATCTACTGTATTCCAACTTTTCTATGGCAAAACCTCATCAAAGAAAACCATAGAGCCATCAAAATAAGTACACAACGCAAAGAAAACAGAATCTGTCAAAACAGAACAGTCTCTAGCAATCTAACTATTACGAAAACTTCTGGAACTCCAAAAATTCTGAAAATTTAGGACGACCTGAGAAATTTGTATATTAATCTTCTACAAAAATAATTGGCATTTTATCACGCTCTGATAAAAAATAAGAATTGTTTCATGAGCGCAAAAGTTTTTGTTTTTCAGCATGATCAAACAACTATCACCCAAGAAGCTCCTAAAGGCTTTACTTGGCACAAACAGTATTTAAAACACAAAAAGCACAATCATAAGAGTAGGATAATTGTGTTAAAACTCAAGAACAGAAAGCAAAAAGAAAAAATAAATTTTATTCATTGGGTTGCCTCCCAACAAGCGCTATAGTTTTACGCCCTTAGCTAGGCATAAAGCAAGGATCTAAGTTTTGTTATCCTTCCTCTTAACTTTCTTAGAGGTGTTTTCATCACGGGGTTTTGTAAACACAACATAAAACATATTATCCATAGAAACCTTAGTGTTCCTAAGTTGGTGTTCATCATAACCTTTTTGATTCCCCGCAACAATCCAAGAATAATGTTGATTAACATTATTGAAAACTTGTTGGATTATATCTAAAACTGGAACTTCCTTTTTAAGATTCTCATCAAAGATTTTATTATCCCCAAGAAAATGTCTTAAAGCATAGTCACTATTGTAAAGAACTTCAACTATCACAGGTTTTCACGATTCATACCATAAAAATCAAAGATTTCCCTAGCTTCCTTTATTATGTAGTCAAACTGATTCATAAGAATGAGTGTGGCCAAATTTTTAGCCCTATGATTCTTTATAACGGGAAGCTCAAAAATAATCTTTGCAAAGTAGGATGGGTACGACTAAATTTACTTTCAAGTTTCAGAACTAGTGCTGAAATAGCATCCGCATAAGATCTAGTAGTTTTAAGTATAGGAGCATCATCAAAACTTAGATTCCCAACACAATTGAAAAATTCTTGGATACGTTCTTTTCCCATAACATTCCCTTACCCCAAGATAAAAGCTTTAGCACACAGATTGCCCGTACGTCCAATCTTAGGAGTAAGGCCATCATCTGTTGGTGCCATACCGAAATCACTCATGCTTGCAAGTAAAGAACAGATCTAACGAGAAAAAGGCGAACGAAAAAGAGAGCCGAATAAAACGGCAAATATTTGTGAAGTGGGGTAGAGGAAAACGAGAGGCAAATAGAAAATAATGTAAATTGCAAGGAGATGAGATTTCTGATTAGAAACCTAGTATATGTTGAAGATCCTCCCCGGCGACAGCGCCAGAAATTCCTTTTGATATCGCTTGAAGCTATGTCGGTATTTCCCCAAAGAGGAAGGGATGATGCAGCACAGCGGCGGTAGGTATTTCCCTCAGATATGAAACCAAGGTTATCGAACCGGTAGGAGAACCAAGCAACACAACATAAACAGCCCCTCCACACAGATAACAAATCCTCGCAACCCGGCGTGTTAAAGGGGTTGTCAATCCCTTTCGGGGTCCGGCGCCTCAAGTAGGCAAACAGACGTGAGATAAATTTGTAGTAAATTGATAGATAGAACGCCAAATAAAATAAATAAGGAAAAATTGCAGCAAGAAATTTTTGTATTTTTGGTTTAATAGATCTGAAAATAAATGCAAGGAAAAAGTAGATTGCAAAGGCAAATATATGAGAAAGAGACCCAGGGGCCGTAGATTTCACTAGTGCCTTCTCTCGAGAAAAATAGCAAACGATGGGTGAACAAATTACTGTTGGGCAATTTATAAAACTTCAAATACTCATGACGATATCCAGGCAATGATCATTATATAGGCATCATGTCCAAGATTAGTAGACCGACTCCTGCCTGCATATACTACTATTACTCCACACATCGACCTCTATCCAGCATGCATCTAGTGTATTAAGTTCATGGAGAAAAGGAGTAATGCAATAAGAACGATGACATGATGTAGACAAGATCTATCTATGTAGAGATAGACCCCATCGTTTTATCCTTACTAGCAACAATACATACGCGTCGGTTCCCTTTCTGTCACTGGGATCAAGCACCGTAAGATCGAACCCACTACAAAGCACCTCTTCCCATTGCAAGATAAATAGATCAAGTTGGCCAAACAAAACCCAAATATCAGAGAAGAAATACGAGGGTATAAGAGATCATGCATAAAAGAGATCAAAGAAACTCAAATACTTTCATGGATATAAAAAGATAGATCTGATCATAAACTCAAAGTTCATCGATCCCAACAAACACATCGCAAAAGATTTACATCATATGGATCTCCAAGAGATCATTGTATTGAGAATTCAGCGAGAGAGAGGAAGCCATCTAGCTACTAACTACGGACCCGAAGGTCTATAAAGAACTACTCACGCATCATCGGAGCGGCACCAATGGAGGTGGTGAACCCCATCCGAGATGGTGTCTAGATTGGATCTGGTGGTTCTGGACTCTGCGGCGGCTGGATGAATATTTCATCGACTCCCCTAGGGTTCTAGAAATATTGGGGTATTTATAGAGCAAAGAGGCGGTACGGGGGGGCACCCAAGGTGGGCACAACCCACCAGGGCGCGCCTGGGCCTCCTGGCGCGCCCTGCTGGGTTGTGCCTCCCTCGGGGCACCCCTAGGCGCAGCCAGGGCCCATTGTGTTCTTTCTGGACCATAAAAATTCTCTGCAAAGTTTCGTTGCATTTGGACTCCTTCTGATATTGATTTCCTGCGATGTAAAAACATGCAGAAAATAACAAATGGCACTTGGCACTATGTCAATAGGTTAGTACCAAAAAATGATATAAAATGACTATAAAATGATTATAAAACATCCAAGATTGATAATATAATAGCATGGAACAGGAAAAAATTATAGATACGTATCAATCTCCCAGGTTTCAAGGCTATAGAACCACTCCAAAAAGAAAACAGATAAAAAATCAAATAAATCAAAGGAAAAAGAAAAGGGCTAAAAACCAGACCGTTACAAACCTTCCCCCCTTAAAGAAATCTCGTCCTCGTGATTTGGATGCTCAGGGAACAAGTATAACTTAAGGACTTCATTTGCAACTCGGGTATCCATTTCCTTTATTTATTGTTCCCTCAAAAATTTCATATGATTTTCTTACCTTGCTCTGGAGTGGTTTGCTTCACTTTTCCCAATCTTGACAGGTTTTTGCTCATACAACAAATCCTTATGCTGACGTTGATTCTCTCATATATGCGGTGATATCCAATGGATCTGAGCATAAGTTTCCTTTTTCATGGAAACCTTTTACTTTTGCCGTCGGGTTTGCCCAAACAAATGCATATCTGCTGGGTTCCATAAATGCTGAGAATCATGGCCATTCTCTGACGGGATCTGACTGCTCACAAGTGGTACCCGATTTATTCCCTTGACTCGAGCATGGGGTATGTACCAAATATTTGACTGCCTTTTGTCGTGAGTATGGATTTATAGCGGCATCGAACCTCAAATATTAACCTCTCGAGACTGGCCTAATAGAGATGTTGACAGGAAAATGCTTTTCATGGCATGTTGTCCATGCACTTGGTTCCACCAGTGAATATACCTGGTCTGTGATGATGGTTCGGCGTTTGATTTACCCATTTTGTTGGTATACCCATCTGCGGTAATAGGTTGTGCGATGCTTTAACACTGTCGCTGAAGTCAAACTGCTGAGGTTGCAAAGGAATTCTTGGATCTGACAGAACATACTTGGATATTCCACACTATCCATTTCAAGCGGGTCAGCAGGATATGAAGTCCTTGTAGAACAGAGTAATCCTCTGAGGGTATGCCTTTGTGGATCCATATGAAAGTATGGCTTTCAACTGACCTGGGTATCCGGACCCTTATGGTCGTACTAAAATCAACATATCTTTGCTGTCAGTCTCATCCTTTAATGGTGATGATTTGCTTTGTCAGGATACCTTACTGAAATAGCTTGGTCACATATGTCCTTGATTCTTCGTATGACCATGGATGTGATTAGGGAAATATTTTAGCACCATTCCTTGTACTTGCTTTCTATCCTGGGTCCGCACACATATGACATATGCTCGGGGCTTGTAGCTGTACAAAGCTCATTGTTGTGGCCAATCATGCAAGAGGGTGACAAGGTTTTAGGATATCTCCTTGTTAGTTGTGGGAATAATGACCTTGATGACCATTGTCAAGACTGTTGATTATGTGATGTCATCTCCAGATCTTGTCGATCCTTGTATTACATGAGATGTATCTCTGCTTATGTTCATTTGCATGGCTCATGAGGTTGTTGGATCCGTACTTTTCTTAGGTATATCTTCTTGATCATTGACGTATCCCGTATGAGTGACTGATCTGACCGGGGATACATGCTCACCATATGTATAAGAATCATATGCAACCGAACACTCGATTCTTGCGATAGGCATGTGTTTTTGACTGAATTGTACCCCTAAAAAAATTATTGCAAATCTGATCCTTGAGCTTCACTGTCATATACTGCCAACTCACCGCATAATCTCTGAGGATGGTGCAATATTGTGGTACTGATGCGGACTGAGTGGCTTACGAGAGAAGCCGTCCGAGTAACTTGCTGCAAAAGACTCGTTAGCTTCTGCTCGAAGCTTTTGTCTAGGTAGAGTGCAGAAGAAATCTCGATAGCTTACACAGACCTGAGTATTGTGTTGGAGAAACCTGAGTTCCATACTTGAGATGCTTCTCCCCGGGTTGCTTGTTGGGAAAGATTCAATTCCTTCTATCAGAAGCCTTTACTGATGTATCTTGCTGTGAATGACTGAGTATCTTGGACCGGAATTTGTTCATATATTGTACTGGGAAAATTGAGGAGCCTTTCATCATACTTTTCTTCCGATAGTGTGTGGAGGAATTCTGAGTTTCTCATATCCAAAGCTTCATACTGTGAAATGCAGACTGAAAACCATATACACACCCATAATATTCTGCGGCTGATTACTTGCATGAGAAAATTTGTTTGACTGTCTTTCTTGATCATAGCACATTCTGGCTTCCTTTCAGAGTATAACATATTTCAAGCATCATTCATTGCTGAGCCAAACTTTGTATATGATCCATACCATTGACTAAAAATATTCCGTTGGTCTTGCAACTGACTTGTCTTTCTGTTGGCTGGATCATTACTGTTGTGACAATTTTGTACTGATGTAGAATTGATTTATCCGTACTATTGTGAGGAGTGCACACTAATGCAAAATTAATTATCAGCATCAAGATGAGATATTCCTCAATTCACTGCAGTCGGCTGAGAGTTCCATTATGTTTAGCTTAGTTTCCAAATATTTAAACTCCTTGTTGATTCTTCAGGTCTAGTGTCGGTTGACGAGCAACTTTCATAAGGGGAAAATATGTAACACCAAGGGCCCAAATAGAAAGAAGCAAAATAAACAACTCAACTAAACAAAAGCACACAAAACAATCAATTCACACACAAACAAATTCACATGTTACTGCTATTCACACAATATGCATGCCTACTTAAGCACAAAAATCTCGTGGGATCTCTGCTACTACGATCTAACATGCTGTGACGGTGTGCACGAAGATGGATCAATGTGTGGAAGAATTGGTGTAAACATCGCTACACCAAGTGCTGGCTTATCTAGGTAGCAACCTGGACTAGCTCGGAGGCGAGAACGTACTTGGTAACCATGTATCAGGACACGAATGTTGCGACCACATTACTATCAAGCGGACGGAAAGGATCCGTACTCGTCCAAGAAATAGGATAGCGAGAAAAATTGAGTCGGCTGGGATTACCCTTTCTTGATGACTAAGATAATTAAGGGTTGCCAACACGACAAGAAAAGGCATGATCCGGGGTAGAAACATGTCTATCATCGAAACGATAGGTGGGGCTGAAAGAAGGATATCCGTGCGATACCTGAGCACCATTTCTATAAACAGTGTCGAGATCACTTGGCATCACTCTGCTGGGACAGAAATGACACCAAATGGCGAAGAACGAGCAGGAAAAGAAACTGGAAGAAATGCAGGGGCTGAGTTGTACTGGATCCAAACCGATTATAGCTACACTCACCCGATAAACCGTTAGCAGCAAAATAATAAGTCTATATGCATGTTATACAACAAACAAATGCAGCAACCAAATGCAATAAACAAGGCAGACTCTACACTACCAATTTCTATCAGTTTCTACCGCTCACGCTGACTAAGGTGTCCTATAGCCAGACCTGCTCTGATACCAAGCCTGTGGCACCCCGGCTCAGAGAAACCGGAACGCCCCGTATTCCAGCCTAGAGATCGAGATGAAGTCTTCTGGAATACGGCACTGCTTGACATAGAACAAATCAGCTCTTATTACAAAGGATAATGATACAAATGTCTGATGTTACAAAGTATCACATCAGCATGGGGACACTACGCCTACGATACTACACTTGCGCTATGCTAGCAACAGAACAACTCGTAGCAGCGGAATACTTCTAGCAGCGGAACAACAACGAAGGTGGTGAACTCCACTCCGCAGGGACTCTGGCTGGGACATGATCTAGCTCACACGAACAGTAACCTCGACAAGCAATCAATCAAACATCACCTGCAATCTGGCATGACACGCCAGGTCAGTACATCGAATGTATTTGCAAGCTCACAACAACCAAAAGCATCAAGGCAAAACAACAACATAGCATTAAACAGGTTAATTAATTAACAGCTACCATGATGTGAAAACAACTACTAAGCATGATATGAAATAAATACTACGATACTGATAAACCAACATCTCAAAGCTCAATAACCATCTCACTCTTGGCTATTCGGCCAAGCAATATACCATCTCGATCACCCCGTGATCCACCTGATCATCTCGTGATCCAATCATCCACATGATCACCTCGTGACCATATCACAACTGAATGATCATCCTCGAGATCATCCCAACATCATCATGACCATCCTGCCAAACTGTTACTGCTCACAACATATAACCATATAAATCATCTATAAGTCATTCTGTCATGTGAGGGTTGGTCAAACGGTGTGACCTAGTACGAACTTATGCCCATGACCGAGGACGCGGCTGTCAATAGATTAAACACACACACTCTGCAGAGGTAGCACACTTTACCCACACCACAAAACACATGGCCTCGCACTCCCATTCGAGTGGACCAATGGCGTTCCGACAAAACTGACCTACTGCCATGACACTCTCCCGGCCACTCCGACCAACACCCCTTTTGGGTTCAGTCCTGGGTGGCCCCATGCCTACCAAAGGCATCAATGACCACCGTCGTGGCAAAACAAAAACGGTCCCAAACTGGGACAAAATGGGCCCTATCTAACTACGGGCACACAAGGCTTATGTCCGCCTACCTGATCAGGGTAGCGCGTGCCCATAGCCTTCCCTCGTTGGAGGCACGGGCGAGAGACATGACAATAGACTGCATTAGGGCCTTCCCATAACAGGCAAATGTGGTTGCATTGGAAAAGCCCGGTTCGGTAGCACCTGACCAACTTAATGATGGAATTTATCCCCAAAGAATATAACTGGTACTCCGATATCATCTATCAACATGTAATCCAAGTCATAGCAATATCCAACTAATAATCCAAAGCATAACCTAGTCATATCATGATGAATCCAAGAACGATATTGCTACTACTCCAATAGCAAGAACTAGCTATCCAGCTAAGATCCACATGCAAGCATCATCTCCGGAATCATAATATCAACTAGCATCATGATGAAAATAATACTAGCCACTAATAATCCAAAGGGAGCATGACATTCAAAGTAATACTCCGAAATATAATATCAGATACCAACATGAAAATAATCATAACATAATCCACTAAAAATCCAAAGGCAACATGTCATCCATATAATCTGCAACATATTAGTCCTAGAACTCCAAACAACATCATGACAATAACAAGATCGAAACAACTCCAAGAAATGCCATGAACAAATCACATGTAACTAAAGCAATATTTTAAATAAGTTCAAGTCAAGAAAACCATGATATTGCATTGCAATCATGCAAACAGAGGGTTTGGCTTGCCTGGGATGGAGGGATTCACCGGGAGGAAGTGCGAGAAGCTCGCAAAAACAATCGCCGGAAAACGTTCTCTCTCGGAGGGGGCTGATTTAGTGCAAGGCCTAAATGGTCATTTTTAAAATTTTAACACATGGTGAAAACGATACCAATAGAACGTTCTCGACGAGACGAAGAATTGGGCTTTGGAATCACCTCAATCGGAGTTGTGGTTGAAAAGTTAGGAGGTGATGAAGATTAGGGACTTTTCTGCAAAAATATCATCACAAACACGTCCCTAAGTGGATAAGGCAGAAGCGGGTTTTTAGAAAATACGCTTTCAGAAAAGGAAAACGTACTCTGTCTGAAGGAGAGGGAATATACGGTTTCTTAAAGCGAAAACATACTCGCGAGTTTGCGCCTCCACTTAATCCAGTCAGCAGGGTGCGGGGCCGGGCCTAGTCTCGCTGACACGCGGGGCCCGCGACCAGCTGGCAGGGAGTGGGCATCGTCGTCGTCTCCAAGCTCCAGTGCCCGACGGGGCAGAGCAAGGGCGCGACTCCGGCGAGGCTCACCGGCGCTGTAGGCCACCTCCCGCGGCGCTCCGCCTACGGATGGACTCAGGAGTGAGAGTCGCATATGAAGGGGTAGGTCACGGCCACCCACGAGGGACGAGGCAGCAGCAGCAGCACTGACATCGGCGGAGGAGGTCGTCGGCCGGAGATGAAGACAAGGCTATGGAGCTTCCGGCGGCGAATAGAGAGGTGGGGGAGGAGCTATGGGGTCCGCGCGGTCCTCTGGTGAGGTCAGGAGGGAGGGGGAGGGCTCGTTATCACGAATTTAGGAGGAGGCCAGAAGTGACCATGGCGGCGATGGCGGGGCAGAGGAGCTGCTCGAGCTCGAGGGGCTGGCTAGGCGGGGTCATAGGAGGGTGAGGAGGCCGTGGATGGGCTCGGAGTGCTGCGGGGAGAGCCATTTTATAGGCGGGCGAGGATGGCGAGTCGGTTGCCGCCGGGCACGTTCGGCCGAGGCTTTGACGAGCTCAGCGAGCACGGGAGGGCGCCGGAATGCAACAAGGCTATGATGCAGAGGTCACGGAGTAGAAACCGACGCCAGGGAGCAGAGGAAACCGACGGAAGGAGGACTGGGCCAAGCGGGGCACAGTGCACCCATGGCCGCACGTCGGCTAGCTCCGGCGAGGACATTTCAGGAGGGGGCAGGGACACGAGAGCGACGGGAGAGGAAGGGGGAGTCAGGCCGGCACGCCTGAACGTGAGAAACCCGTCAGGCAGAGCTGCCCGACGAGTCCAGTTGCGCCGAATGTCGCGAGAGCGCGAGAAACGCCATGCCAAGGCGGCAGTCACCACAGGCACGGGCATGGAGAGGACAACAGAGGCTGCATGGACATGTCTAGTGATTAGTCCCTGCATCAATGAGCCTGAGGGAGGTAATGGATCGGCAAAAGGAGCTATGAGGTGAAGTGAGGCATCGAGCAAAGTTTGCTGCATCAAACTTGGACGTGCATTGCTGATCAATAGGGAACTGACTGAGGTCAATGGAGTTGTCTGCGAGGTTTAGATTAGGAAGGACTATGATGCTGGAGAGTTTTAGGATAAATGGACCAAGGATTAATATAGTTGCTTTACAACTACATATTTGGTCTAGAATCAAGATCATGATGATGCACTCACATGGAGTGATGAAATGGGATGAAACTTGGCAAAGCCTCATGATATGGACACGTTAAGATTCAATCAAATTTCATACCAATTGGATTCACCAAAATGGTACTTGCTTCACAAACATCTCCATTGTCCATAAACTTGGAAATATTCTAGAGAAATATGGGCTTGATGAATTAATCCCAAAATTGGTGTAGAGAGGTTTTATGGTCATGAGAATTGTAAGAATTGTGACAAAATTGGGGAATTATTTTTGGGCTAGGACATAAAAGTTTGGGCATATTTGAGTAACATATGACCCAAAGGAATTGTGAGAATTATTTGGGAATTTTGGGAGTGACAGACATATAGGTTGCTTCACAACCTAGGGTAGATAGAATTATTCCTTTAATAGAAAAAGGAATATTCTCCAAGAAAAAAATTATGGAGTTGGGCTAGAATGGAAGTTGCATGATCTTGGGATGAGCTGGAGGAGGATGAACCACATGGGAGAAGAAGAAATGATGATCTCCCATGTTTCAAGGCCACAGAGCCACTCCAAAAAGAAAAATAGATAAAAATCCAAATAAATCAAAGGAAAAAGAAAAGGGCCAAAAACCAGGCTGTTACATAGGGTTTCTGGAATATTGGGGTATTTATAGAGTAAAGAGGCGGTCCAGGGGGCACCCTAGGTGGGCCCAACCCACCAGGGCGCGCCTGGGCCTCCAGGCGTGCCCTGGTGGGTTGTGCTCCCCTCAGAGCACCCCCATGTGCTTCTTCGGCCCACTGGATGTCTTCTGATCGAAAAAAATCCGCAAAAATTTTCGCTGCGTTTGGACTCCGTTTGGTATTGATTTCCTACGATGTAAAAAACATGCAAAAAACAGCAACTGGCACTTGGCACTATGTCAATAGGTTAGTACCAAAAAATGATATTAAATGACTATAAAATTATTATAAAGCATCCAAGGATGATAATATAACAACATGGAACAATAAAAAAATTATAGATACGTTGGAGTCGTATCAACACTCGAGTTGGATCCTATCATGTTAACTCTCGGAAACAAGTGGTCAAAAGAAAAAAATATGTGAAAAACACTTAGCTCACCTTCTTGCTTACCCAAATTCTAATGATTCCTTGGCGGTTGTGTGGTGCTAGAAAATCAGTAGTGAACGGGTGAATGAAAGGAAGGAAGCTGATGGTTTCTAGGTGGATCTGGGTGAGGTAAAATGGGGAGGAGTGATGCTAATATCCAATCGATGCAAACCAAATAAACAAGAAAAATTTGTAGATCCTTGCACCTCATTTGAGCTGCAACACTTGCCACTACAACTTCTAAAATTTCTCACCCAACTGAATATGATTGCACAATTGCTCAACACTTTCTCTTCTCTTTCTCTCTCTCTCTCTCTCTCTCTCTCTCTCTCTTTGCTTTTTTTGCAACACCAAAATATCCACAAACAAGATTCAAAGAAAAGTAGTAGCAGCTTTGGATAGAACTTGATGCAAACACAAAGAGGAAATCAAACAACTAGATCTCAGCAAACAAAGGCTTGGATTTTTTGTGCCTTTTTGGTTTTGGACTCTAGGATAGGGAAAACCAAACTAAAAAGGGTAGGTCTAGCTTCAAGGATACAACTCCTACCATGTAAACCTCGTTCTGAATACGAGATGATACGACACCATATTCGAAGAAGAGGGTGTACAAGGGGCGGTCCGATCTTCACGGTGTAGGATCGATAAATGGATGGGGATAACTAGCTGCAAGCAGCCGGAAAACGAAAAATAAGAGATTATGACCCGACGAGGAGGAAGCTCACCAAAGCCTGCAATGCGAACATTCGCCGATCCACAACCCGCAATACTACCACACACAACCATGCTCAAGTCGTGGAGCACAGGATAGGTGCAATATGCAAGGCAATCCATGAACTCTAACCCACACACCACGATCTAGTCATGGAACACGAATTAGGAGCAATTTCTCAAGGAATCACGAGAATAAGGATAACGAGAGATCTCCAATCTCAGGAGGAGTCTATGTCTTTGGTTTTTGATAGAAATGGCAAAAGTCCCCAACGAAGGGAAGGGCTAGCCTATTTATAATCGGGACGACCCCCTGGATAGGTATGAAACAGAACCAGCTTTGGTTTGACTTAATGGCTTAGAGACTTAATGAGGTAGCTTCTGGAAAACTCTCATTGGAGGTGGTTGGCAGTTCCCGACCAAAAATTGTTCAGTGGAGTCAAACAATGTTTCCTTCAGCAGCAAACTCAAGTTCTAGGAACCTTTCGCAAGTTGGGATATCCAAACTCGTGCAAAATATTGTTTCGTCGGAATCGGAACAATGTTTCTTCAGCACACAACTCATTTCTTCATGGAT
Source organism: Aegilops umbellulata (assembly GCA_032464435.1). Lineage (NCBI taxonomy): Eukaryota > Viridiplantae > Streptophyta > Magnoliopsida > Poales > Poaceae > Aegilops > Aegilops umbellulata. The sequence goes on along the minus strand of CP136056.1, from coordinate 211,071,845 downwards.
TCGTAACTTTGTTTCTTTGCCAGAAAACATTGTTTTGCACGGAATGAAATGTGTTTGGCCTTATTCAATATCGCACCTGAGTTCAACCAACAACAAAGGAGGTGTAGGCACAACCATGTTTTCAAGGTCAAATGATAGACTTAAGTTAGCATTCACTTGATCATGTATTTGCATTGCACGACTTCTTGTGATTGGACCGTTGATGATTGGTGGTGTGGTGTCCATGGTTGGGATGTCCTCATCACACGTTGAAATGACTCAACAAAATTAAACGCGTCCATGAGACCATGACCAGCAGCCCTTGCCTATGGTAGCTCTTGGCTCTGCCTGAACTCGTGCAGGCGTTCGTCCAAGCGGTCGACACGTTCGTGGTACATCTGGAGTGCGATCTTGAGCTCCAATTTGGCTATTTCATCGGAGATCACTAGCTCGAGGATGCGATGGCCATGTTCCTTTACTGCGCCCAGGTGGACACCTTGGCCAAGGAGGCAGTCGAGCCTAGCGACCAGCGCGTTGGCATCGAGCGGGCCGTGGACAAGGCGAATGGCGCGACCCATGTGAATAGCGCGGTGGGATTCCGGTGCAAGTACGGCATAGATGGCCTCTGCCCACTCCTGGTGAGGAATGAGGGTACTAATGGGACGTGTACTCAGCTACGACGCCGTATCGACAACAGGCAAGCGCCGATGGATCCGCTCTTGCTATGCGGTGCACCGCGCCTCTCGCTCTTTTGCGCTCCAACGGTCTTCCTGTGCGGCGAGCCACAACCTATCCGCACAGACACGCCTAGCTTCCTCTGCAGCACACCATCGATCATGCTGTGCGGCGAGCTGCAGTCTCTCGGCACTGACATGCCTATCTTAACCCGCGGCGCTGAAGCACCGTGCGCCAAGGGTCTACTCAACCCTGGTGATGACGCGCAGCATATCGTCGTCCATCATGTTGCCCGAGAGCGCCTCGGCCTTGATGGGTTGTGCCTTCTTCTCGTTTTCCTCGTCGAGGAGGTTGATGGAAGAGGCGGCGCTTCGGTGGGTTGGCATGCTTGGGAAAGGTGTGATACAGGCTGCGCTTGTTGCCTCGGTGCGTCACGCACCGCCAAGGTTTATGCGCAATATCGCTGGGTGGCGGCGGTAAACCGATGAGAAAATGGCGGAAAACGGTGGCGTGGTCATAAACACCATCAATTAATGGAAACTTAGCATAGAAGGAACATCGAGCTAGCACAACGCGTGCGGGCACATTGCTCGCCCAAGGCTATGATCCATATACTTGTGTGCCCAACAGAGCACACTATTCACAGTAAAGAATACTTTTCCGTTTATCCTAGTAGAGCAGTGGCGGCAAGCGTCACAAGAACTAGATGATGATCATATGATCGTTTATCCTGGTTAATTATGCATGTAATAGTTTACTTTGGTGTGTGGAAATGTGATGTGTGTACTAGCCACCTATGTAATTCAATGTTTAAATTGGTTGTGCAATCATGTCCTTATTAGTATATATGATGTTGTTCTGTATGCACTCACATCGCACACGTACTAGACAATGGAACCCGTAGGTGATGATTTGATGTCGCTTGAACTACTTCAGTATTTCCCCAAAGAGGAAGGGATGATGCAGCATAGCCGCGGTAGCTATTTCCCTTAGTTATGAAACCAAGGTATCAATCATGTAGTAGAACCAGGCAAGACTATGTAAATGGAACCTGCATACAAAGAACAAATACTTGCAACCCGACGCGTATGAGGGGTTGTCAATCCCCCTTCGGGTAACAGCGCCATAAATTGTCAAGTTGACGGGATAAAATTTATGATAGATTGGATAGATAGATCTTGATAAAACGCGAAATAAAAGATACCAAATAAAAAGTGCAGCAAGGTATTTTTGTGTTTTTGGAATAATAGATCTGAAAATAAAAGCGAATAAAAGTAGATCCCAAAGAAAATATTATAAAGAATAGACCCGGGGGTCGTAGATTTCACTAGTGGCTTCTCTCAATAAAATAGCATACGGTGGGTAAACAAATTACTGTTAGGCAATTGATAGAAGATTGGATAATTATGATGATATCCAAGGCAATGATCAATATATAGGCATCACATCCAAGATTAGTAGACCGACTCCTGCCTGCATCTACTACTATTACTCCACACATCGACCGCTATCCAGCATGCATCTAGTGTATTAAGTTCATTGAGAAACAGAGTAGTGCAATAAGAACGATGACATGATGTAGACGAGATCTATTCATGTAGGAATAGCCCCCATCTTGTTATCCTTAATAGCAAGGATACATGTGTGTCTTGCTGGCCCTTTTGTCACTGGAAAAGAACACCGCAACATCAAACCCATCACAAAGCACCTCTTCCCATGGCAAGAAAAATCGATCTAGTTGGCCTAACTAAACCAAAGATTCGAAGAAGAAATACGGGGCTATAAATAATCATGCATATAAGAGATCAAAAGAAGACTCAAATAATATTCATGGATATAGATCTGATCATAAACTCAAAGTTCATCGGATCCCAACAAACACACCGCAAAAAAGAGTTACATCAAATAGATCTCCAAGTGACCATTGTGTTGAGAATCAAAAGGAGAGAGAGGAAGCCATCTAGCTACTGCCTACGGACCCGTAGGTCTATGGTGAACTACTCACGCATCATCAGAGAGGCACCAATTAGGATGATGAACCCCTCCGTGATGGTGTGTAGATTGGATATCTAGGTTCTGGAACTTGCGGCGGTTGGAATTGTGTTTCGTCGACTCTCCTAGGGTTTTTGGAATATTTGGGAATTTATAGGGCGAAGAGGCGGTGTGTGAGGTCACCGAGGGGGGCACAACCCCCCTGGCCACTCCTAGGCCTCCTGGCGTGCCCTGGTGGGTTGTCCCACCTCGGGCCTCCCCTCTGGTAATTCTTTGGCCCACTAGGTGTCTTCTGGTCCAAAAAAATCTCCAAATTTTTCGCTGTGTTTGGACTCCATTTGGTACTGGTATTTCTGCGAAGTAAAAAAACAAGCAAAAAACAACATCTGGCATTGGGCACTATGTTAATAGGTTAGTCCCAAAAAATGATAAAAAGTTGCTATAAAATGATGGTAAAACATCCAAGAATGATAATATAACAACATGGAACAATCAAAAAGTATAGATATGTTGGAGACGTATCAGCATCCGCAAGCTTAATTCCTGCTCGTCCTCGAGTAGGTAAATGATAAAAACGGAATTTTTTGATGTGGAATGCTGCCTAACATGTTCATCACATAATCTTTTGTTTTGTGGCATGGACATTTGGACTTTTATATGGTTAAAAGCAATAGTCTAGTTTTGACATGAAGATTTCAATACTCAAGCATATCAACAAGCAAACATGTCTTTCAAAATACCAACACTAAAGAAAGCTATCCCTAGCTCATTAAGCTCAATCATTAATCCATTCATGAAACACACTCACATATTAGCTACATCCAATACTCAAGTACAATCATAGTGCCCCTTAGTTGGTGCTTTATAAGAGAACACGGCGACTCAAATAAAAATAAAAATAAAAATTGGATAAAGTAAATAGAAAGGCCCTTCGCAGAGGGAAGTAGGGATTTGTAGAGGTGCCAGAGCTCAAAGCTTAAATTGAGAGATAAATATTTTTGAGAGGCATACTTTTCCCGTCAACAAAAACGACTGAGTAATTCCCAACACTTTCCATGCTAGATATATCATAGGTGGTTCCCAAACAGAAAATAATGTTTATTCCTTTTTCCACCATACTTACACACACCACGGTGATATTCCACAAGTATAGGGGATCAATTGTAGCCTCTTTCAATAACTAAGAGTGTTGAATCCAATGAGGAGCTAAAGGTAGAACAAATATTCCCTCAAGTTCTATCGACCACCGATACAACTCTACGTACACTTGACGTTCGCTTTACCTGAAACAAGTATGAAACTAGAAGTACTTTGTAGGTGTTGTTGGATAAGTTTGCAATATAATAAATAGCGCGTAAATAAAAAGTAGGGGCTGTTTAGATAGCGAAGCAATAAAGTTAGTATAGCGAGTGTGGAAAAGTGGTGGTAGGAGTTGCGAAATTGTCCCTAAGAAATTGACTGCGTTACTAGACCGATAGCAAGTTTTATGTGGGAGAGGCCACTGCTAGCATGTCATCCCTGACTTGGAATTCTATGAACTTATGATTGGAACTATTAGCAAGCATTCGCAACTACTAACTTCATTAATGTAAAACCCAACCATACCATTAAGATATATTGGTCCCCCTTCAATCCCGTATGCATCAATTTCTATGCTAGGTTGAAGCTTCTGTCACTCTTGCCCTCCAATACAGAGTCCTATCAACATACAACTAACCCTATGGTGTGATCCATGCGCGCGCTCATATGATGGGCACCAAAGGACAGCAACATAACCACAAGCAAATTAAACCAATCATAGCAATTCACCAATTACCGATAGGACAACGAAAAACTACTCAGACATCATAGGATGGCAACACATCATTGGATAATAATATGAAGCATAAAGCACCATGTTCAAGTAGAGGGTACAGCGGGTTGCGGGAGAGTGGACCGCTGTAGATAGATGGGGTAAGGTGATGGAGATGTTGGTGAAGATGACGGAGGTGTTGGTGTAGATTGCGGTGATGATGATGGCCCCGACGGCGTTCCGGCGCCACCGGAAGAGAGGGGGAGAGGGCCCCCCTTCTTCTTCTTATTCTTCTTTTTCTTCCTTGACCTTCTCCCTAGATGGGAGAAGGGTTTCCCCTCTGGTCCTTGGTCTCCATGGCATGGGAGGGGCGACAGCCCCTCTAAGATTGGATCTGTCTCTCTATCTCTCTCTGTTTCTGTATTCTGGATTCTGGCCTTTCATCGTTTCTTTTATAACCGGAGATCCGTAACTCCGATTGGATTGAAACCTTTGCCATGATTTTTTCCAAAAATTAGCTTTCTTGCGGCAAAAGAATAGTAGCAACCGCCTTATGGGGTGCCCACGAGGGTCAGGGGAGCGCCTGCCCCCTGGGGCACGCCCCCTGCCTCGTGGCCCCCTCGGTTACCGTCTCATGTTGATTCTTCTTCCCAGATATAACAGATATTCCAGAAATATTCTCCGTCCGTTTTTATCCCGTTTGGACTCCGTTTGATATGGGGTTTCTGCGAAACATAAAACATGCAACAAACAGGAACTGGCACTGGGCACTGGATCAATATGTTAGTCCCAAAAAATAGTATAAAAAGATGCCAAAAGTATATGAAAGTTGTATAATATTGGCATGGAACAATAAAAAATTATAGATATCATAGAGACGTATCAGCATCCCCAAGCTTAATTCCTGCTCGTCCTCGAGTAGTTAAATGATAAAAATATAATTTTTGATGTGGAATGCTACCTAGCATAATCTTGATCATGTAATCTAATCATGGCATGAATATTAAGACACGAGTGATTCAAAGCAATAGTCTATCATTTGACATTAAGACAATAATACTTCAAGCATACTAATAAAGCAATCATGTCTTTTCAAAATAACATGGCCAATGAAAGTTATCCCTACAAAATCATATAGTCCGGCTATGCTCCATCTTCACCACACAAAATATTCACATCATGCACAACCCCGATAACAAGCCGAGCAATTGGTTCATACTTTTTAACGCGCTTCAGCCTTTTCAACCCTCATGCAATACATGAGCACAAGCCATGGATATAAGACTATGGGTGGAATAGAATATGATGATGGAGGTTGTGTGGAGAAGACAAAAAGAAGAAAGTCTCACATCGACGCAGCTAATCAACGGGCTATGGAGATGCCCATCAATTGATGTCAATGTGAGGAGTAGGGATTGCCATGCAACGAATGCACTAAGAGCTATAAGTGTATGAAAGCTCAAACTGGAAACTAAGTGGGTGTGCATCCAACTTGCTTGCTCATGAAGACCTCGGGCATTTGAGGAAGCCCATCATCGGAATATACAAGCCAAGTTCTATAATGAAAATTCCCACTAGTATAAAAGTGATAACTCAAGAGCCTCTCTATATGAAGAACATGGTGCTACTTTGAAGCACAAGTGTGGTAAAAGGATAGTAACATTGCCCCTTTTCTTCTTTTTCTTTTTTTTCTCTTTTTTGCGGGCTTCTTTGCCCCCTTTTTTTAGGCTTCTTTGGCCTCTACTTTTTTTTCTTGGGGCAATGCTCTAATAATTATGATCATCACACTTTTATTTACTTACAACTCAATATTACAACTCGATACTAGAACAAAGATATGACTCTATATGAATGCCTCCGGCGGTGTACCGGGTTGTGCAATGATCTAGCGTAGCAATGACATCAAAAAACGGACAAGCCATGAAAACATCATGCTAGCTATCTTACGTTCATGCAAAGCAATATGGCAATAAATGCTCAAGTCATGTATATGATGATGATGGAAGTTGCATGGAAATATATCTCGGAATGGCTATGGAAACGCCATGATAGGTACTTATGGTGGCTGTTTTGAGGAAGATATAATGAGGCTTATGTGTGATAGAGCGTATCGTATCACGGGGTTTGGATGCACCGGCAAAGTTTGCACCAATTCTTGAGGTGAGAAAGGGCAATGCACGGTACCGAAGAGGCTAGCAATGATGGAAGGGTGAGAGTGTGTATAATCCATGGACTCACATTAGTCATAAAGAACTCATATACTTATTACAAAAGTTTATTAGCCCTCAAAGCAAAGTACTACTATGCATGCCCCTAGGGGGATAGATTGGTAGGAAAAGACCATCGCTCGTCCCCGACCGCCACTCATAAGGAAGACAATCAATAAATACCTCATGCTCCAACTTCGTTACATAACGGTTCACCATACGTGCATGCTACGGTAATCACAAACTTCAACACAAGTATTTGTACAATCCACAACTACCCACTAGCATGACTCTAGTATCAACTATTGCAAGGAATCAAACATATCATATTCAGTGATCTACAAGTTTTATGTAGGATTTTATGACTAACCATGTGAATGACCAATTCCTGTCATCTCTCTAAATAGATATAAGTGAAGCAAGAGAGTTTACTTCTTTCTACAAAAGATATGCTCATGCTCTAACAAATATAAGTGAAGCAAAAGAGCATTCTACAAATGGCGGTTTTCTATGTGAAGAGAAACAGGCAATCCAAACTTCAAATGATATAAGTGAAGCACATGAAGCATTCTATAAAGCCATACTCAAAAAATATAAGTGAAGTGCAATGAGCATTCTGTCAATCAACCATGGACTATCTCATACCAGCATGGTGCATAAAAGAAAAATGGAAACTAAATGCAAAAGACGCTCCAGGATTTGCACATATCGCGTGAACGAAACGAATCCAAAAACATACCGATACTTGTTGAAGAAAGATGGGATGCCTTCCGGGGCATCCCCAAGCTTAGACGCTTGAGTCTCCTTGAATATTTACTTGGGGTGCCTTGGGCATCCCCAAGCTTTGGATCTTGCCTCTCCTTCTTCTCTTCACATCGAGCCATCCTTGATCTTCGAACACTTCATCCACACAAAACTCAACAGAAAGCTCGGTAAGATCCGTTAGTATAATAAAGCAAATCACTACTCTAAGTACTGTTGCAAACCAATTCATATTTTGTTTTTGCATTATAGATACTCTAATATAACTTTTACATGGCTTAATCCACTGATAGGAATCGACAGTTTCATCAAAACAAGCAAACTATGCATCAAAAACAGAATATGTCTTAAACAGAACAGTCTGTAGTAATCTGAACATTCACCATACTTCTGTACTCGAAAACTTCTGCCAAAATTAGGAAAAATAAACAATTTGTATAGAAAGAAAGTGCAAAAAGAATCAGAACCGTTTGATGCTCCAGTAAAAAATGTAAAATCGCGCACTACAGCCAAAGTTTCTGTCCTGCACTGCACAAACCAACAAGTAATCTAAAACATCCTAAAGGAAAACCTTGGCACATTATTTTTTATAATACAATGGAATTTTACAAGGGGATAATTATTTTTGTTGAAAAGTTTCTGTAATCAAGATTCACAAAGTTTCTGTGAGCATGAACAAAGTTCAAGGAGCTCCCCCACTTCAACCATGCTTGTCTCTCTCACTTTCACTTTCCTTTTTGAAAAAGTTTTGGGTTCCCCTCTTTATTTTTTGTTTTTAAACTATATGAAAGCACTCGACGGAAATAAATGACTCACTAAAACTTCCGGGTTGTCTCCCTGGCAGCGCTTTCTTTAAAGCCATTAAGCCAGGCATATAGTGCTCAAGTAATGAATCCACATGGATCCCAAGGTAAATCAAAGCCAATTTTAATTAACAACGATTTGTAATTTAGTAGTGAGCACAAAGTAACATATATAATGCAACAACGAAGTCTAACTCTCTTCCTATGCATCGGCATGTCATAAAAGAACAATTCATGCACACATAGTAAAGGCCAATGCATAGTATAAATAGTTTCTTGCAATTTTGTCATGTTGGAAACATAGAGAGGTGGAGATGTAGTTCCTCTCTCATAATAATTGCAAGTAGGATCAGCAAGCACATGCATATTATATTCATCAAAATCATCATGTGCAACAGTAAAAGGCAACCCATCAATATAATCCTTAATAAGTGCAAACTTCTCCGATATAGTGTAGTCGGGAGAATTCAAAAAGATAATAGGACTATCATGCGTGGGTGCAATAGCAACAATTTCATGTTTAACATAAGGAACTATAGCAAGTTCATCTCCATAAGCATAGTTCATATTGGCATCTTGGCCACAAGCATAGCAAGCATCATCAAAAAGGGATATTTCAAAAGAATCAACGGGATCATAACAATCATCATATCATTCATCCTTCGGTAAGCATGAAGGGAAATTAAACAATGTATCCGTTGAAGAGTTACTCTCATTATAAGGTGGGCATGGGTAGCTAATCTGCTCTTCCTCCTTTTGTTCTTCGCTCTTCTCATCATATTTTTCATCCAATGAGCCCACAGTTTCATCATTTCTTCTTCCATAGACTCCTGCAAAATATTAGTCTCTTCTTGGACAGCGAAGGAGTCCTCAATATATGGTTTAACATAGGCATTAGAAGAATAATTATCATAACAATATTCAAGTATGGCAAAATTTTCAGATTTGTAAAGAGTAGCATCATACTTTTCAATCAAAGAATCAATTTCATAAGCACCCTTAAAAGATCCAAATTCTTCAATTTGTTGAACATCATAGTAATTATAAACACCCTTAGCATACGAAGATACGATTCCATTATCACTAAACTCACATTGGTAGGGAAGGTGTTTCTTAGGGTTTTCAGAACAATAAGTAACATCATATATTTCACATAAATTCCAAGCATAGCATTGCAAACGATGAATTTGATCCAGTAAAAGTTTCCCTTTTTGAGATAAGCGGTGTCGCACATAACAAGCATGCTCATGTAAAGATTTGCCATCAACTAAGCTAGTTCGGGTTTCAGCACGAGCACAAAGGGATCGAAGATGATCCAAGTAAAAAGCTTCAGGAGTGTGATAGATTTTGAGTGGTTGTTCAACCGTTGGTTCAGTAGGTATAACTTTTTTTGGTATTTTGCGTTTCCTACCCATAACTAAAGATAGAAAAAAACTTAGAACAACAAATAAAAATTACTTAGTGATAAAGCAAACAAGCACACACGAGAATACTCACCCCACGCTATGACTCCCCGGCAACGGCGCCAGAAAAAGGTCTTGATAACCCACAAGTATAGGGGATCAATTGTAGCCTCTTTTGATAAGTAAGAGTGTCGAGCCCAACGAGGAGCTAAAGGTAGAACAAATATTACCTCAAGTTCTATCGACCACTGATACAACTCTACGCACGCTTGACGTTCACTTTACCTAAAACAAGTATGAAACTAGAAGTACTTTGTAGGTGTTGTTGGATAAGTTTGCAAGATAACAAAGAGCACGTAAATAAAAAGTAGGGGCTGTTTAGATAAAGAATCAATAAAGTTAGTATAGCGAGTGTGGAAAAGTGGTGGTAGGAGTTGCGAAATTGTCCCTAAGAAATTGACTGCGTTACTAGACCGATAGCAAGTTTTATGTGGGAGAGGCCACTGCTAGCATGTCATCCCTGACTTGGAATTCTATGCACTTATGATTGGAACTATTAGCAAGCATTCACAACTACTAACATTCATTAAGGTAAAACCCAACCATAGCATTAAGATATATTGGTCCCATATATTCAAGAAAAAAGATATATTGGTCCCCCTTCAATCCCGTATGCATCAATTTCTATGCTAGGTTGAAGCTTCTGTAACTCTTGCCCTCCAATACATAGTCCTATCAACATACAACTAACCCTATGGTGTGATCCATGCGCGCGCTCATATGATGGGCACCAAAGGACAGCAACATAACCACAAGCAAATTAAACCAATCATAGCAATTCACCAATTACCGATAGGACAACGAAAATCTACTCAGACATCATAGGATGGCAACACATCATTGGATAATAATATGAAGCATAAAGCACCATGTTCACATAGAGGGTACAGTGGGTTGCGGTAGACTGGACCGCTGTAGATAGATGAGGTAAGGTGATGGATATGTTGGTGAAGATGACGGAGGTGTTGGTGTAGATTGCGGTGATGATGATGGCCCCGACGGCGTTCCGGTGCCACCGGAAGAGAGGGGGAGAGGGCCCCCTTCTTCTTCTTCTTCCTTGACCTTCTCCCTAGATGGGAGAAGGGTTTCCCCTCTGGTCCTTGATCTCCATGGCATGGGAGGGGCGAGAGCCCCTCCGAGATTGGATTTGTCTCTCTATCTCTCTCTGTTTTTGCGTTCTGGATTCTGCCCTTTCAGCGTTTCTTTTATAACCGGAGATATGTAACTCCGATTGGATTGAAACCTTCGCCACCATTTTTTCCCGAAAATTAGCTTTCTTGCGGCAAAAGAATAGCAGCAATTGCCTTACGGGGTGCCCACGAGGGTCAGGGGCGCGCCCCCTGCCTCATGGCCTCCTCGGGCACCGTCCCGCTTTGATTCTTCTTCCCAGATATCACAAATATTCCAAAAGTATTCTCCGTCCGTTTTTATCCCGTTTGGACTCCGTTTGATATGGGGTTTCTGTGAAACATAAAACATGCAACAAAAAGGAACTGGCACTGGGCACTGGACCAATATGTTAGTCCCAAAAAGTAATATAAAAAGTTGCCAAAAGTATATGAAAGTTGTATAATATTGGCATGGAACAATAAAAAATTATAGATACGACGGAGACGTATCACACGGCTAGTCGTATCCACGGGTACCGTCCATACTAACACTTTCCAAGGAATTTATTATTTGCCAACATAATTAAATTTCTTTTTCATTTTGGGACTGGGCATCCCTATTACCGCCGTACTCTCGTGCAATGACAAGTGAATAAACACTCATCTTGAGAATAACACATCTAGCATCGAAAATATTGGCCACCCCCTACCGCTTCATGAGCGGTACGAGCACACACAAAGGAAATTTGGTTTAAAAAATTAGAGATGGCACATACAAATTTTCTTAGTACGGCTGGAAATACCGCATATAGGTAGGTATGGTGGACTCATATGACAAAACTGGGTTTAACGATTTGGATGCACAAGTAGTATCTCCACTTAGTACGGGCTAGCAAAAAGATTGAGAAGCAACCAACCAAGAAACGAAAAATCACATAAAAGAGCATTAAGCATAACTAACACCGAATAAAGCACCACAAGTAGGATGTAATTTCATTGAATAATTTTTGACTTTCGTGCTTGCATAGGAAATCACAAACCTTAACACCAATATTCTTACTAAAGCATAATTACTTGCCAACATAACTCACATATCACTATCATCATATCTCAAAACAATTACAAAGAATCAAGTTTATTTTGTCCAATGATCTTCATGAAAGTTTTTATGATATCCCTATTGAATATCTATCACTTTGGGACAATATTTCATATGTTGCAATTGCTCTTGATAAGCTCAAACAAATTTAAGTGAAGAACATGAGCATAAAAAATTTCATCACTCAAAATAATCTAAGTAAAGCATGATATAATTTCTTTAAAAATTTACTAACTCTCAAATAAATCTAAGTGAAGCATGAGAGCATATCTTCAAAAATATTAAAGTACACTGTGCTCAAAAAGATATATGTGAAGCACTAGAGCAATTCCAGAGCTCAATTTTTTTAAGTGAAGCATAAAGAGCAATTCCAACAAATCATAGCATAATTTTGGCTTTATCAAATAGGTGTGTCCAGCAAGGATAGATGACACAAACTAAAAAGAAAATCAATCAAAGACTCATATAATACAATACACTCCAAGCAAAACTCATGATATGTGACGAATAAAAATATAGTTCCAAGTGAAATACCGATGGTCGTTAGAAGAAAGAGGGGATGCCTTCCGGGGCATCCCCAAGCTTAGTTGCTTGGTTGTCCTTGAATATTTACTTGGGGTGGCATGGGGCAACCCCAATCTTAGGCTCTTGTTACTCCTTATTCCTTCATCCATCATGATCTCGCCGAAAACTTGAAAACTTCAATCACACAAAACTTAACAAAACCTTCGTGAGATCCGTTAGTATAAGAAAACCAATCTTTACTATAAGTATTGTTGAAAACCCATTCAAATTTTGTTTTTGCATTATATCTATTGTATTCTAAATTTGCCATGGCTTATACCCCCCGATACAATACATAGATTCATGAAAATAAGCACATAATGCAAAGAAAAACAGAATCTGTCAAAAACAGAATAGTCTGTAAAGATGCGAATTGTTCCCATACGTCTGTAACTCCAAAAATTATGAAAAATTAGGAAAACATAGGCAATTTGTATATCAATCTTATGTAAAAAAAGTCAGAATTGTTTGTGCTTCTGTGACTTTTAAGAATTATTTTACTGGACGAAAAAGTTCCTGTTTTCCAACAGGATCAAATCAACTATCACCAAAGCTATCCCAAAGGCTTTACTTGGCACAAAAACTAATTAAAATATAAAAAAACAATCATAACAGTAGCATAATTGTGCAAACACTCAAAAACAGAAAGAAAAAGGCAAAATAAATTTTATTCATTGGGTTGCCTCCCAACAAGCGCTATCGCTTTATGCCCCTAGCTAGGCATAATTCATAGATTCAAGTGCTGTCATCTTTGATCTTAGATCCATAGGATGCCCTCATGATTGATTCATATGGTGGCTTAATTATTGTCCAAGGGAAGTGTACCATACCCTTTCTTAGTGGAAACTGAAATTTAATATTCCCTTCTTTCATATCAATCACGTCATCTATAGTGCGTAAAAATGGTCTACCAAGAAAAATTGGATAAGACAGATTGCAATCAATATCAAGAACAATAAAATATATGGGCACATAGTTCCTATTTTCAAGAATAAGAACATCATTAATTCTTCCCAAAGGCTTTTTAATAGTAGAATCCGCCAACTGCAAATTAAGAGAATATTCCTCAATATCGGTAAGACCAAGCACATCACATAAAGATTTTGTAATTGTGGAAACACTAGCACCCAAATCACATAAAGCAAAACACTCATAATTTCTAATCTTGACTTCAATGGTAGGTTCGCACTCATCATGTAATTTTCTAGGAATTGAGATCTCTAATTCCAACTTTTCTTCTAAGGCTTTCATCATGGCATCTACGATATGTTTAGTAAAAACTTTGTTTTCTTCATAGGCATGAGGTAAATTTATCATGGATTGCAACAAAGAGATACAATCAATCAAAGAGCAATTATCATAATTAAAATCTTTGTAATCCAAAAGAGTGGGCCCATCACTAGTTAAAGTTTTGACCTCTCCAAACCCACTTTTAGCAATTTTTATCAAGATTTTCACCCTCCGAATTATCGGGACCCCTTCTAACTAAAGTTGACTCTTCTCCAGTCCCTTTATCATCGATTTTAATTTTACTAAACAAGGAATCAATAGAAGAAACACCAATCATTTTAATATCTTCAACATTTTTATGAAAGCAATCACTAGAAAAGGCTCTTTCTAAAAATTATCTTTTAGCTCTAAGCATAGCGGTTCTTTTCCTACTTTCATCCATAGAAACATATAAAGGTTTAATTGATTCATCAACCTTGGGTACAAAAATTTTCAACTTGAGATTTTCTACATTGTGAGAAATTCTATCAATGCTTCTAGACATATCATCAATCTTATTCGACTTTTCTTCTATCGTAGTGTTTAAAACTTTGAGCATTGATAAATTATCAAATTTTATTCTCAAAATAAGAGGGGTTCATGTTATTATTGTATGAAGAATTACCATGATTATTAGAGGAATTTCCAGGGAACGGCCTAGGATTAAAATTACCTCTAAGGATTGTTATTAAAATTGTTTCATGATACAAAATTCACATCTACGGGATCACTATTTTGCTCAATAAAAGTAGACAAAGGAACATCATTAAGATCAATAGGAGCACTTTTATTGGCAACCAATTTCGTAAGAGCGTCAACCTTTTCACTCAAAGTAGAAATTTCTTCAACCGAATTAACCTTTTTACTAGTAGGTGCTCTTTCAGTATGCCATTGTGAATAATTTTCCATAACATTATCAAGTAATTTAGTAGATTCACCCAAAGTGATTTCCATAAAAGTACCACTCGCGACGGGATCTAAAAGGTTTCTAGAAACAAAATTCAACCCCGCATAATTTTTTTGTATGATCATCCAAAGATTTAAACCCTGGGTAGCACAATTTCTTAGCATCAACTTCATTCTTACCCAAGATTGTGCAACCTGTTCATGCTCATGTTGCTTAAAATTCATGATTTGAGATCAAAGGGAATAATTTTCGCGGGCGGAAAATACTTAGTAATAAAAGTATCTTTGCACTTATCCCAAGAATCGGTACTATTGGGAGGCAAAGAAGAAAACAAAAAAGATTCACGATCCCGCAAAGAGAAAGGAAATAATTTAAACTTCATAATACAATTGTCCATGTCTTTTCTCTTTTGCATATGACACAATTATACATATGTGTTTAGGTGGGACGTGACATCCTCATTAGGGGTGCCGGAAAATTGATCTTTCATGACAAGATTCAACAAAGCGGCATTAATATCAAAAGACTCTGCACTAGTTTCGGGAGGAGAATACGGTGTGCTAATAAAATCATTATTATTGGTATTGGAAAAATCACACAAATTGGTTTTTTCTTGATTCATCATGACTAATCAAGCAAGAACGCAAACAAAAATATAGATCTAACACGAAAACGGCGAACATAAACGAGGGAGAATAAAACGGAAAGTTTTTGTGAAGTGGGGGAGATGAAAACGAGAGGAAAATGGCAAATAATGTAAATTGCAACGAGATGAGATTTGTGATTAGGAACCTGATAGTTGTTCATGACGTCTCCCCGGCAACGGCGCCAGAAATTACTTTTGATGTCGCTTGAACTACGTCGGTATTTCCCCAAAGAGGAAGGGATGATGCAGCACAACTACGGTAGGTATTTCCCTCAATTATGAAACCAAGGTATCAATCTTGCAACCCGACGCGTATGAGGGGTTGTCAATCCCTCTTCTAGTAACTGCGTCAGAAATTGTCAAGTTGACGGGATAAAATTTATGATAGATTGGATAAATAGATCTCGATAAAATGCGAAATAAAAGATGCAAATAAAAAGTGCATCAAGGTATTTTTTGGGTTTTTGGAATAACATATCTGAAAATAAAAGCGAATAAAAATAGATCTCAAAGCAAATATGATAAAGAATAGACCCGGGGGTCGTAGATTTCACTAGTGGCTTCTCTCAAGAAAATAACATACGATGGGTAAACAAATGGGACAATTCCATTTATCCCTCTAACTTGAGCCACCACCTGGCATTTGCCCCTAATTTTCAGGTATGCTAAAAAATACCCCTCTTCCGTCAAGTCACCTTACAGAAATGCCCTTGCCGTCCGGTCAAAGGGGTTTGACCGTCTGGTGAATAGTAACATGGGGAACAGTAAATTTGAAAAAAATAGAAAAAAAATCTAAAAAATCTAAAATTTTGTGGGATCGAAGATACTTAAGGGCGCAAGGTGTGTGCAAATTTTTGTGTTGTTTGGACATTCCAGGAACTCGTGGGAAAGGAAAAAATTTAAATCTGTACGCTGTAAACAGTAAATTAAAAAAAATAGCAAGAAAATTTTAAAAAATATGAATTTTTTGGCATCAAAGAGGCTTGGGTGCGCAAGGCGCTTGCAAATTTTTGCGATCAAATGGCATGCGAGGTGCTCTAGCAAAAAAACAAAATAGTGCATTTTTCAAAGTTTTTTTCTGCGCCAAATTGTTTTTTTTCACGAGCTCCTATAGTGTCGAAACCCAAAAAAATGCACGCACCTTGCGCACCACATATTTTTTTGAATTTTCTTGCTATTTTTTTAATTTACTTCTCACAGCGTACATTTTAAAGTTTTTTGTTTGACACGAGCTGCTGGAATGTCCAAACTATGCCAAAATTTGCACGCGCCTTGCTCCCTTGAGTAACTTCGATCCCACAAAATTTCAGAATTTCTTGATTTTTTTGCTATTATTTTTCGAATTTACTGTTCACCATTTACTATTCACCAGACGGTCAAACCCCTTTGACCGGGCGGTAACGGTACAGAAGGGCATTTCTGTAAGGTGACTTGACGGAAGAGGGGTATTT
Source organism: Aegilops umbellulata (assembly GCA_032464435.1). Classification (NCBI taxonomy): domain Eukaryota; kingdom Viridiplantae; phylum Streptophyta; class Magnoliopsida; order Poales; family Poaceae; genus Aegilops; species Aegilops umbellulata. The sequence continues at coordinate 211,055,127 of CP136056.1, read as the reverse complement.
TTGAGCATACCTAAAAATTAGGGGCAAATGTCAGGTGGTGGCTCAAGTTAGGGGGATAAATGGAATTGTCCCTAAACAAATTACTGTTGGGCAATTGATAGAGGATCGAATAGTTATGACGATATACAAGGCAAGGAACAATATATAGGCATCATATCCAATATTAGTAGACCGACTCCTGCCTGCATCTACTACTATTACTCCACACATTGACCGCTATCCAGCATGCATCTAGTGCATTAAGTTCATGGAGAAAATGAGTAATTCAATAAGAACGATACCATGATATAGACGAGATCTATTCATGTAGGAATAGCCCCCATCTTGTTATCCTCAATAGCAACGATACATGCGTGTCTTGCTGCCCCTTATGTCACTGGGAAAGAACACCGCAAGATCGAACCCATCACAAAGCACGTCTTCCCATGGCAAGAAAAATCGATCTAGTTGGCCTAAATAAACCAAAGATTTGAAGAAGAAATATGAGGCTACAAATAATCATGCATAGAAGAGATCAAAAGAAGACTCAAATAGTATTCATGGATATAGATCTAATCATAAACTCAAAACTCATCGGATCCCAACAAATAGACCGCAAAAAAGAGTTTCATCAAATAGATCTCCAAGAGACCATTGTATTGAGAATCAAGAGAGAGAGAGAGAGAGAGAGAGAGAGAGAAAGCCATCTAGCTACTGCCTACGGACCCGTAGGTCTATCATGAACTACTCACGCATCATCGGAGAGGCATCAATGAGGATGATGAACCCGTCTGTGATGGTGCCTAGATTGGAACTCGTGGTTCTGGAACTTGTTGCGGCTGGAATTGTGTTTCGTCGACTCTCCTAGGGTTTTTAGAATATTTTGGAATTTATGGGGTGAAGAGGCAGTGCGGGAGGTCACCGAGGGGGCACAACCCCCTGGACGCGCCTGGGCCTCCTAGTGCGCCCTGGTGGGTTGTGCCCACCTCGGGCCTCCCATCTGGTACATCTTTGGCCAACCGGGTCTCTTCTGGTCCAAAAACAATCTCCAAAAAGTTTCCCTGCATTTGGACTCCATCTGGCACTGATATTCTCTGAAGTAAAAATCAAGCAAATAACTACAACTAGCATTGGGCAATATGTCAATAGGTTAGTCCCAAAATATGATATAAAGTTGCTATAAAATGATGGTAAAATATCCAAGAATGATAATATAACAGCATGGAACAATCAAAAATTGTAGATACGTTGGAGACGTATCATGGTTTCATCAATCACTCACAATTGTATACCAACAATCGTTTGCTCACAAGACACACGGCTTGTTAACAGGAATCGTCTATGTTGTTTTCGGTCTTCCCACACATTTCTGATTACTTGCTTGTTTGCCGCGTATTACACACATCTTGTTAAGTGGAACCGTTTCTATTGTGTTGGCTCAATGCAAACAGTTCATCTGAGTGAACTGTATGCCGTCAATCACACACACACCTTGATCTGGCTGACCGTTTCTGTTGTGTTTCCTAATCACAAACAGTTAATCCGAGTGAACTATATGTCGTATGTCGCACACACCTCCATCTAGCTGGCCATTTCTGTTGCTCTGCCTCATCACAAATAGTTCACTGGAGTGAACCATATGCCCCTCATCGCACACATAAGTAAAATCTGGACCGTGTTTGAGGTATCCGCCAACGCAAACATTTTCCATCTTTTTTGACGGGTTTTTTACATGACCGTTCGCGATTAATGCATGGCACATAATTTCATCAAAGGGTCTCTGATTGTAGTGTCGCGTTAGCATCATCCTGCAGTAGTGATGGGGTGGGAAATCATATATGTGTCCTTGTGTGCAAGTTAATTCCATGAGCAGTAAATTGGAAGGAATTTTCAAACATATTACTATCATGGTTTGGACACAAACATTCGGCTTTTAAATTCCCAGGAATTCAAAAATGATCAGAAATACATGAAACCTTGCTTGATGTAATGGCATGGCACCAAGATGTTGTGGTAAAACATTGGCCTGTTTGACGAAAGTTTGGACACACACCCCACAGAAACCGAAGCATCTCACGAGAAGGCTCGTGGTTCCGAGAGGGAACAATGTCTGTTTGATGACGAACCGGTGGTAGCTTCCTCGTATGGCCTTGAAACTTTTTCTACCGTTAACATGCACTAATACAACTCTCATGTTAATTTCATGTTTTTTACCTTTTTAAGACATTTAAGTGATTTTCTAGCCATTTAAGGACCGTAATTCAAATTAGAACTACATGTACATGCAAAAGCTAACCATAATGGTTTGGAAAATCATATTTTTGTCCTCGTATGCGAGTTAATGCCCTATGCAGTAAATTGGAAGGACTTTCAAACATATTGGTGTCACAGCTTGGACAAAAGCATCGAGTGCCATGGCTTTTAAATTCCAAAAAAGAATCATAAATGATCAGAAAAAATGGAACCTTGCTTGATGTAATGGCATGGCACCAAGATGCCATGGTAAAGATTGGCGTGTTCGACAAAAGTTTGTACACACGCCCCTCACAAACAGGAGCATGCCACGAGAAAACTCGTGGTTCCGAGAGGGAATAATGCTTGTTTCATGAGGAGTCGGCGGGAGCTTCCTCCTATGGCTTCGTAACTTTTTCAACCGTTAACATGCACTAATACAATTTTCATGTTAAAATTTGAAAAAATTTAGGGGTCATTTGACCTTTTAAAGACATTTAAGTGATTTTCTAGGCATTTAATGACCGTAAATAAAATTTGAACTACATGTACATGCATCAGCTGACCATAATGGTTTGGAAAGTCATATTTGTGTCCTCATGTGCGAGTTAATGCCCTGTGCGGTAAATTGAAAGGAATTTTCAAACATATTACTGTCACGGCTTGGATAGGAAGATCGAGTGCGATGGCTTTTAAATTCCTAAAAATTCAAAAATAACCAGAAATACATGGAGCCTTGCTTGATGTAATGGCATGGCACCAAGATGTCGTGGTACAAAAAATTGGACTATTTGACGAAAGTTTGGACACACACCCCTCACAAACTACAGCATCTCACGAGAAGACTCGTGGTTCCAAGATGGAACAATGCATGTTTGATGAGGAACCGGCGGTAGCTTCCTCGTATGGCCCCAAAACTCTTTTACCGTTAACATGCACTAATACAACTGTCATGTTAAAATTTGGAAAAAAATTAGGGGTCATTTGACCTTTTTAAGACATTTAAGTGATTTTCTAGCCATTTAATGACCGTAATTCAAATTTGAACTACATGTACATGCAACAGCTAACCATAATGGTTTGGAAAATCATATTTGTCTCCTCGTGTGTGCGTTAATGCCCTGTGTAGTAAATTGGAAGGAATTTTCAAACATATTGGTGCCACGGCTTGGACACAAACATCGAGTGCCATTGGTTTTAAATTCCAAAAAAATGATCAGAAATACAGGGAACCTTGCTTGAGGTAATGTCATGGCACTAAGATGTTGTGGTAAAATATTTGGCCTGTTCGACGAAATTTTGGACAAGCACCCCTCAGAAATCGGAGCATCTAATGAGAAGACTCGTGGTTCCGAGAGGTAACAATGAATGGTTGATGAGGACCGGTGGTAGCTTCCTCATGTAGCCTCAAAACGTTTTCTACCCATTAACATGCACTAATACAACTGTCATGTTAAAATTTGGAAAAATTGAGGGGTCATTTGACCTTTTTAAGACATTTAAGTGATTTTCTAGCCATTTAATGACCATAGTTCAAATTCGAACCAGATGTCCATGCAACATCTAACCATAATGGTTTGGAAAAATCATTTATGTATTACATTACGTTATACAATAATATCATGGTAACACAAAAATAAGTATCCGCGTCTTACATTTGGAAAGAAAATGTAAATATCTAGCAACACAACCGGGCCCCACACAATTGGCACTCTATTTTGTGCCTCGAGGTTTGGAAGGTGAGTGGCGCGGGTGGTTAATCAGATGCGGTTCTTTATTGGAAAATGTTGGTGATTAATTTCACACATGACTTCTGCTACAGGAATCGTGTGCAATTCAACCTAGAGTACTCGTAAATTTTGGCGACCGGCGTGTGTACTGTTCCCGTCGATCTAGATTCCGGCCGCCAACAAATACTACCATGCTCACGCCGTCCTGCCTGCATTCTCAACTACAACTTCTCCTCGCTCCCCCCCTCTCACAAAACTCTGCCATTGCGTCGCCGACCTGTCCACAAGTCGAAGAGGAGGTGCCGCCCCCCGAGGAAGTTTAGTCATAGAGCTACGATGAGGAGGACCCCTATGTGCCACCGGATGAGGTTGCGCCGGACCCCCCCCCCCCCATTTTGAGTGGTTTTGGGGCCAGTACAATCTTTGTCTATGGAAGGCGCTGCCACCAGCTGAGAAAGCCAGACAAGTGGCATTCAAGAAGGAGATGGCGGAGGAGGGATCCAGGTACCAGGCGGCCCGTGAAGCCCGTGAGGCCGCCTAGGAAAAGGAGGCGGTGGAGCTTTCGGGGCAGGCACGTCGACGTGCGGAGGAGGTGTACGAAGATGGCCGGTACTTCGCCAGGAAGGCCAAAGGCGCTAGGCGTCTCACGCTGTGTGGAGGTGGGCTAATAAGCTCCAGTGTGCTACTGACGAGGAGCTCAGGTGGGTGCCCAATGAAATGGCAAGATCATTCGCGCGCGTCCACCAGCAAAAGGCAGATCAGCATGTCAAGCGCTGCGAGGTGGAGGAGGTGGAGTACTGCCTCTACACTGGGAAGCCGCTACGCACCAGGGAGCTACTGGCGAGGGGCTGCCAGAATACCACCCCCCTAAGGAGGGATTACTAGTTTTAGTATTGTTCATTTTCAGTTTTATGCATTGTACATAGTAGTTAAGTATCATCACGTATATGTGATGATATTAATATATTCTATGGTGAACTAATGAACAATTAATATATATTATGAATTCCATTTTTCTATCTATTTTTGTATACTAATTTGTATCTAGCTTTTATCATCCACATATACATAATGGAAAGCATATATATATATATACACACACACACACATTGAAACAGAACAATATATAAGAACAGAAAACAGAGTACACACATTGAAACAAAGGAATACTATGATTTTTGTGAATACATAGCGATCAACGTTGAAACAACTCAACAAAATAAAACACGTCCATGACCAGCAGCCTTTCCTACAGTAGCTCTTGGCTCTGCCTGAACTCGTGCAGGCATTCGCCCAAGCAGTCGACATGCTCGTGGTACATATGGAGCGTGATCTCGACCTCCAAGTTGGCTGTTTCATCGGAGATCACCTGCTCGAGGATGTGACGGTCATGTTCCTCTAATGCGCCTCGTTGGACACCTAAGCCAAGGAGGCGCTCGAGCCTAGCGACCAGCACATTGGCATCGAGCAGGCCGCGGATAAGGCTAACTGCGCGACCCATGCAAACGACACGGCGGGCATCCGGTGCAAGTACGACGCAGATGGCCTCTACCCACTCCTGGCGAGGAATGGGGCTACTGACGAGCTGTGTACCCAGCTACAATGCCCTATCGACAGCTGGCAAGCACCGATGGATCCGCTCTTGCTGTGCGGCGTGTCGTGCCTCTCGCTCTGTGGTGCTCCAATGGTCTTGTTGTGTGGCGAGCTGCAGCCTGCTGACGAGGACGCGCCATGCTTGCTCTGTGGCACACCATCCATCATGTTGTGTGGTGAGCTAAAGCCTCTCGGTGCTGGCACACCTATCTTGATCCATGGCGCTGAAGCCCCGTGTGCCAAGGGTCTGCTCAATCCTGGCGATGACACGCAGCACGACATCATCCATCGCATTGCCGGGGACACCCTCGGCATTGACGAGCCATGACACCTTCTCGCTTTCCTCATTGAGGAGGTTGATGGTAGAGGTGGCACGTCGATGGTTTAGCATGCTTGGAAAAGGTAGAGGAGCTATAGGTTGCGCTTGTTGCCTCGTGTGTCGCGTGCCGCCTAGGTTTATGCGCAATATCACTGGGTGGCAGCGGGAACCGATGAGGAAGTGGTGGGAAACGGTGGCGTGTTCATAAAATGCCATCAATTAATGGAAACTTAGCATAGAAGGAACCACGAGCTAGCACAACGCATGCAGGCACATTGCTCGCCCAAGGCTGTGATCCATATACTCGTCTGCTCAACATAGCACACCATTCATAGTAAAGAATATTGTTCCATACACAAAGAGCGTAGATATTGTGAAGACTGACCAAATCATGGCAAATGATTAAACTAAGGAACAGGTCAATGATGATTTCAAGAATGGAAGACAGTAATTTACCAGCAAGCGTTGTTTACCAAGAACACACACAGCTTATTAGCAGGAAATATTTGTGTTATTATCCGGTCTTCCCACACAATTAGCTAGTGCACCCTTGTTTGTTGCCCGCATTCACCTCATCATGCCGGCATCTGCTTGCGTCCCTCGGTCCACTCTACTTGCTGTTAGGCGCCATGGTGAGCTCATCTCGCGTCCCTTCGCGCGCTCGGCTTGTGGGCGGCTTTTCCCTGCGTGCTCAACTGCTATATGCATATGGTTGCTCGCCGCTGAGGCAGCCGCGGAGCGCCCTGCACGCGTCCCTCTACACGCTCTGCTCTCGCGTCCTCCACGCGCGCTCTGCCAGCTGTTGGGGCCGGCACATGATCACTTTGGGGGGCCCATATGCATGCTGTTACGCCACGCGCGTTGATACGTCTCCAACTTATCTATAATTTTTATTGTTCCATGCTATTATATTATCTGTTTTGGATGTTTTATATGCATTATTATGCTATTTTATATTATTTTTGGGACTAACTTATTAACCTAGAGCCCAGTGCCAGTTTCTGTTTTTTTCCTTGTTTTTGAGTTTCGCGGAAAAGGAATATCAAACGGAGTCCAAATGGAATAAAACTTTACGATGATTTTTCTTGGACCAGAAGACACCCAGAGGACTTGAAGTCCAAGCCAGAAGACCCACAAGGCGACGACAAGGGTGGAGGGTGCGCCCTGAGGGGGGGCCTACCTTGTGGCCCCGTCGGGAGTCCCCTGACCTACTTCTTCATCCTATGTATTCACATATATTCCAAAACCCTCATATGCATCCACCAAAATACTTTTCCGCCGCCGCAACCTTCTATTCTCGTGAGATCCCATCTTGGGGCCTTTTCCTGCATCCTGCTGGAGGGGGATTCAATCACGGAGGGCATCTACATCAACCTATTGCCCTTCCGATGAAGCGTGAGTAGTTTACCTCAGCCTATGGGTCCATAGCTAGTAGCTAGATAACTTCTTCTCTCTCTCTTTGATTCTCAATACCACGTTCTCCTCGATGTTCTTGGAGATCTACCTATGTAATCTTCTTTTGTAGTGTGTTTGTCGAGATCGATGAATTGTGCATTTATGATCAGCTTATCCATGAATATTATTTTAATCTTCTCTGAATTCTTATGCATGAGTTGATATCTTTGTATTTCTCTTCAAATTATCGGTTTGGTTTGGCCAACTAGATTGGGTTTTCTTGCAATGGGAGAGGTGTTTAGTTTTTGGTTCAATCTTGCGTGATTTCACCCAGTGACAAAGTAGGGGTAGCGAGACACGTATTGAATTGTTGCCATAAAGGATAAAAAGATGGGGTTTTCATCATATTGCTTGAGTTTATCCCTCTATGTCATGTCATTTTACTTAAGACATTACTCTGTTCTTTATGAACTTAATACTCTAGATGCATGCTAGATAGTGGTTGATGTGTGGAGTAATAGTAGTAGATGTAGGCAGGAGTTGGTCTACTTGACACGGACATGATGCCTATATACATAATCATTGCCTTGGATATCATCATAACTTTGCGCTTTTCTATCAATTGCTTGACAGTAATTTGTTCACCCACCATATTATTTGCCTTCAAGAGAGAAGCCTCTAGTGAAACCTATGGCCCCGAGGTCTATTTTCCATCATATTTGTTTCCGATCTACTATTTTGCAATCTTTTATTTTCAGATCTATAAACCAAAAAACCCAAAAATATTTTATCTTTTATTTAGTTTTATCTATCTCTATCAGATCTCACCTTCGCAAGTGACCATGAAGGGATTAACAACCCCTTTATCGCGTTGGGTGCAAGTGTTTGATTGTTTGTGTAGGTGCAGCTATTGCGGACTTGTGCATTTCTCCTACTGGATTGATACCTTGGTTCTTAACTAACGGAAATACTTATCTCTACTGTGCTGCATCACCCATTCGTCTTCAAGGGAAAAACCAACGCAAGCTCAAGAAGTAGCAGGAAGAATTTCTGGCGCCGTTGCCAGGGAAATCTTTGTCAAGCCTACCAAGTACTCATCATAAAATCTCATCTCTTGCATTACATTATTTGCTATTTGCCTCTCATTTTCCTCTCCCCCACTTCTAAAACGTTTTCAAAAAGATACAAAAAGATTTGCCTTTTATTCGTCCTTCTTCTGTCCAATTTTTGTTTTCTTGAACTCATCACCATGAGTGACTTTGGCATGGCCGAAACTGATGATGGCCTGACTCCTAAAATTGGACGTTCAGGAAATTTGGATGTTAATACCTTCGTTTTGGGATAAGGGAATTTTATGGGAAAAGAAGATATACAAGATTTTTTTCAACTATGTAGGCAATTTGCCTCTCGACGATGTTCCCATACTTAAAAGAACTAAAACTTATGCGGAAGCTATTTCAGCATTAGTTATGAAATTTAAACATAGATTTAGCCGTACCCATCCTACCTTGCAAAGATTGTTTTATGAGCTACCAGTTACAAAAGATCCTAAGGCTAAAAAGATAGCTTCCCGAGTTCTTAAGAATGAGTTTGATTACATAGTACGGGAAGCTAGGGATATTTTTTATCATTACGGTATGAATCGTGAAAAACTGGTGATAGATGAGATTCTTTAAAATAGTGACTATGCTTTGAGACATTTGTTTGGAAATAATCATATTTTTTATGAGAATCTCAAAAATAAAATCCCCGTTTTAGACATCATCCAACAAGTTTTCAATGATGTTAATCAACAGTATTCTTGGATTGTAGCCGGAAATCAAAGGGGATACGTAGATGGGAAGCTTAATGATGCCAAAATTTCTATGGACAATGTGTTCCAAGTTATCTTCGCAAAACCTCCCAATGAGAATACATCTATGGAGTTGCATACCAAAGATGACAATACCTAGATCTATGTTTTTTTATGCCTAGCTAAGGGCATTAAACAATAGCGCTTGTTGGGAGGCAACCCAATTTTATTTTTTGTTCTTGCTTTTTGGGTTCTGTTTTTCAATAAAATTTTCATCTATCCTCTGGTTAGATGTTTTTTATGTTTTAATTAGTGTTTGATCCAAGTAAGACCTTTGGGATGGCTTACAGTGATAGTTGATTTGATCTTGCTGAAAAACAGAAACTTTTGAGCCCTGTCCTAGAATTTTTTAAAATCACAGAAGCGTGATAAAATTCTGTATTTTTTACACAAGATTGATATACAAATTGCCTCTATTGTCCTAATTTCTCAGAATTTTTGGAGTTACAGAAGTATTCAAATTATCCAGATTACTACAGACTGTTCTGTTTTTGACAAATTATGTTTTCTATGTGTTGTTTGCTTATTTTGATGAATCTATGGGTAGTATCGGGGGGTATGAACCATGGAAAAGTTGGAATACAGTAGATATTACACAAATATAAATAAATAATGAGTTCACAACAGTACCATAAGTGGTGATTTTATTTTCTTATACGAACGGAGCTTATGAGATTTTCTGTTGAGTTTTGTGTTGTGAAGTTTTCACGTTTCGGGTAAGGATTTGATGGACTATGGAATAAGGTGTGGCAAGAGCCTAAGCTTGGGGATTTCCAAGGCACCCCAAGGTAATATTCAAGGACAACCAAGAGCCTAAGCTTGGGGACTCCTCGGATGGCATACCCTCTTTCATCTTCGTCTATCGATAAATTTACTTGAGGCTATATTTTTATTCACCACATCATATGTGTTTTTCTTGGAGCGTCTTGTATGATATGAGTCTTCGCTTTTTAGTTTGTCACAATAATCCTTGTTGTACACACCTTTTGAGAGGGACACGCATGAATCGTGATTTATTAGAATACTCTATGTGCTTCACTTCTATCTTTTGAGCTAGGAAATTTTGCTCTAGTGCTGCACTTATATCTTTTTAGAGCACAACAGTGGTTTTATTTTATAGAAATAGTTGAACAATCATGCTTCACTTATATTATTTTGAGAGTCTCTCTAAACAACATGGTAATTTGCTTTGGTTATGAATTTAGTCCTAATATGATGGGCATCTGCTACCTCTTGAGCTTGCGTTGGTTTTTCCCTTGAAGAGGAAAGGGTGATACAGCAAAGTAGAGTAAGTATTTCCCTCAGTTTGAGAACCAAGGTACCAATCCAGTAGGAGACAACAAACAAGTCACCGAATACCTGCACAGTCAATCCCTTCACGGTTATTTGCAAAACTGAGATCTGGTAGAGATTGATAAACGGTAAAGTAAATATTTTTGGTATTTTAGGTTTATAGACCAGAAAGTAAAATATTGCAAAGGAAGTAAATCGGAAACTAATATGATGGAAAATAGAAGATTATATGATGGAAAATAGACCCGGGGGCATAGGTTTCACTAGAGAGGCTTCTCTCAAGATAGAAAATATTACGGTGGGTGAACAAATTACTGCCGAGCAATTGATAGAAAAGTGCAAAGTTATGATGATATCTAAGGCAATGATCATGAATATAGGCATCACGCTTGTGTCAAGTAGACCGACTCATGCCTACATCTACTACTATTACTCCACACATCGACCGACTCCTGCCTGCATCTAGAGTATTAAGTTCATAACAACAGAGTAACGCTTTACATAAGATGACATGATGTTACGGGATAAACTCAAGCAATATGATGAAAACTCCATCTTGTTATCATCAATGGGAACAATACAACACGTGTCATTTCCCCTTCTTTCACTGGGATCAAGCATCACAAGATTGAACCCCAAGCTAAGCACGTCTCCCATTGCAAAGAAAAACCCAATCTAGTTGGCCAAACCAAATTGATAGTTCGAAGAGACTTGCAAAGATATCAAACCATGCATATAAGAATTCAGAGAAGATTCAAATAATATTCATAGATAAGCTGATTATAAATCCACAATTCATCGGATCTCGGCAAACACACCTCAAAAAGGTATTACATCGAATAGATCTCCAAGAACATCGAAGAGAACATGGTATTGAGAATGAAAGAGAGAGAGAGAGAGAGAGAGAGAGAGAGAGAGAGAGAATAAGCCATCTAGCTACTAGCTATGGACCCGTAGGTCTGAGGTAAACTACTCACGCTTCATCGGAGAGGCAATGGTGTTGATTTAAAGCCCTCCATGATCGAATCCCCCTCCAGCAGGACGCCATAAAAGGCCCCTAGATGGGATCTCACGGGTACAGAAGGTTGCGGCGGTGGAAAAGTGTTTTCATGGATCTCCTGGTAGGTTTTGGAATATTTGAGAATATATAGGCGGAAGAAATAGGTCGGCAGAGTCACAAGGGGCCCACAAGGGTGGGGGTGCGCCCTACCCCCTGGGCGCGCCCTCCGTCCTTGTGGCTGCCTCGTGGCTTCCCTGACTTGCACTCCAAGTCCTCTGGATGTCTTCTGGTCCAAGAAAAATCATCGCGAAGGTTTCATTCCGTTTGGACTCCATTTGGTATTCCTTTTCAAGGAAACTATAAAACAAGAAAAAATAGAAACTGACACTTGGCTCTAGGTTAATAGGTTAGTCCCAACAATAATATTAAATAGCATGTTAATGCATATAAAGCATCCAAAACAGATAATATAATAGCATGGAACAATCAAAAATTATAGATACGTTGGAGACGTATCAAGCATCCCCAAGCTTAATTCCTGCTCGTCCTCGAGTAGGTAAATGATAAAAACAGAATTTTTGATGGGGAATGCTACCTAATATATTTATCCATGTAATTTCTTTTATTGTGGCATGAATGTTCAGATCCGTACGATTCAAAACAAAAGTTTAATATTGACATAAAAACAATAATACTTCAAGCATACTGACAAGGCAATTATGTCTTCTCAAAATAACATGGACAAAGAAAGTTTATCCCTACAAAATCATATAGTCTGGCTATACTCCATCTTCATCACATAAAATATTCAAATCATGCACAACCCTGATGACAAGCCAAGCAATGTTTCATACTTTTGATGTTCTCAAACTTCTTCAACTTTCACGCAATACATGAGCGTGAGCCATGGATATAGCACTATGGGTGGAATAGACAGTGGTTGTGGAGAAGGGAAAAAGAAGGAGGTAGTCTCACACCAACTAGGTGTATCAACGGGCTATGGAGATGCCCATTAATAGATATCAATGTGAGTGAGTAGGGATTGCCACGCAACGGATGCACTGGAACTATAAGTTTATGAAAGCTAAAAAAGAAACTAAGTAGGTGTGCATCCAACTTGCTTGCTCACGAAGACCTAGGGCAATTTGAGGAAGCCCATCATTGGAATATACAAGCCAAGTTCTACAATGAAAAGTTCCCACTAGTATATGAAATTGACAATATAGGAGACTCTCTATCATGAAGATCATGGTACTACTTCGAAGCACAAGTGTGGTAAAAGGATAGTAGCATTTCCCCTTCTCTCTTTTATCTCAGTTTTTTTATTTGGCCTTCTCATTTTTTTGCCTCTTTTTTTATTCGTCCAAAATCTCATCCCGACTTGGGGGGAATCATAGTCTCCAACGTCCTTTCCTCACATGAGACAATGCTCTAATAATGAAAATCATCACACTTTTATTTACTTACAACTCAAGAATTACAACTCGATACTTAGAACAAAATATGACTCTATGTGAATGCCTCTTGCGGTGTACCGGGATGTGCAATGAATCAAGAGTGACATGTATGAAAGAATTATGACCGGTGGCTTTGCCACAAATACGATGTCAACTACATGATCATGCATAGCAATATGACAATGATGGAGCGTGTCATAATAAACGGAACGGTGAAAAGTTGCATGGCAATATATCTCGGAATGGCTATCGAAATGCCATAATAGGTAGCTATGGTGGCTGTTTTGAGGAAGGTATATGGTGGTTTTATGGTACTGGCGAAAGTTGCATGGCACAATAAAGGCTAGCAATGGTGGAAGGGTGAGAGCACGTATGTAGCGACCTGACCTCAGACGGTCAAGTATCTGGGCTTCTGTGTCATCCCTGGATCGGTAATGCTGACACACACAGTACTCAAATGGATTTTATAACAGAGTAGCAATGACACACTTATTACATCGAATGTCTCAAAAGAGAACTTATTACAATAAATATGGCTTAAGGCCATCTAACTAGCAAGGGTGTCCTAAGGGCTAAGGTGGGTAACTTAAACTTGTCCACAAATCCCCTTGAAATGTATGAATGTGATGCACCAGTATCAGAAAGAACAACTGCAGTAAATGACTTAACCAAAAACTTACCGATAACTGCATCAGGCTGCTCTTCAACCTCCTCCACATTCACGTGGTTCACTTGTCCCCTGTTGAAAGGGTTGGGCTTCTTCCCAGCGCTTCCATTGCCATTACCATTCTTTTCTTCTGAACATTCAGTGGCATAGTGTCCAGTCTTCTCGCACTTGAAACAAGTAATGTGACTTAGGTCCCCCTTGGCGGGTGTGGCTGGAGTGGAGCGGTTCTGATTACTGCTTGCTCCATTCCCATTCCCATTCTTGGGGCCATTGTGGTTATGAGAACTCCCTCCATTGTGAGTACGGCCTCCATGGTTATGGGTATATCCTCCCGAGTTCGGGGTTAAACGAGGCTTCTGCTGAGCTCCGAAATTGTACTTTTCTTGTCCATACTTCCTCTTGCGGCTCTCAATCTGCTGTTGCTTCCCTTCCATCATAAGAGCCTTGTCTACCAACTCCTGGTAGTTGTTAAATGTTGCCACCATCAACTGCATGCTCATCTCATCATTAAGCCCTTCCATAAACTTCTCCTGCTTCACGGCATTTATGGCTACATCATCAGGGGCATAACATGACAGCTTACTAAACTCATCTACGTACTGAGCCACAGTACAATTTCTCTGGCGCAAGTTGCGAAACTCACGCTTCTTCATGCTCATAGCTCCAGTTGCGACATGGGTTGTGCGGAAAGCTTGCTGAAACTTATCCCAAGTGATATTGGCTGTAGGGAAAGTGGCTGTGTAATTCTCCCACCATGAAGCTGCTGGTCCATCCAATTGGTGTGCGGCAAAATGCACCTTCTCAGCATCTGTGCAACTTGCGGTGGTCAACTCCCTTCCAATCTTGCATAACCAGTCATCAGCAACTATTGGCTCGATGCTACTGGAAAACACCGGCGGCTGCAACCTCAGAAAACGGGCTAAGTTATCAACATGTGGTGGTGGTGGCGGGTTGTTGTTGTTGCCTTGGTTCTGGACTAATATCTGCATCAAGGCATTCTGCTGCTGGATCAACTGAGTGATCTCCGGTGGGAAAACAAATCCGGTGTCACGTCTCGGAGGCATCTGATGGGTTTAGAGGGGAGAGATTAGAATAGAAAAGAGGTCTAGTGAGAAAGCACTACCCATATGCACATGAGACAAACATAAACATATCATATCACTCAATCAATCAAGCAAGCAAGTGCATACAAACGGTCTAGGACTATCGTTACAAAAGTGCTCGGACTACTACTATATACATGGGAAAGGACTACTAATCATATGGTGGTCATCTAGAAATTTTGATCGGTGGAAGACTCCATGATATCCGCTCCAGCTTCGTCTTCATAATCATCATAACTACCATCAGGGTCGGAGTCGGTGTCGTCGATGATGATGTAGTCTTCAGTACGAATTTCCTTGAGTTCGTCGTCTTCTCCTCCTGGTGCGGGGTCTCCCAAGAATACTCCTATCTTTCTTATCAGGTCGTCATTCTTCTCCACGAGTATCGTCATTTCCTCCTCATATCCATCGTGTGTAGACTTGAGTTCCTCTTCTAGCTCTCTGATCCTAGCCATCGCCTTCTTCAAATCTAACATGCTTGAGCATATCTGGTTCTCCTGGCGTCGAATGTGCTGGTTTAGCTCCTAGATGAAAGCTGCAATGGACCTGTCCTTCCTGGTGCTGATCATCTCCCATTGCTCATCTCGACGCCCACAAATCTGGTAGATAGCATCCTTGAGACCCTTGTGGCAAACTTAGCCAATGCGTCCCATGGCGATGTGAGCTGCCATGCTCTTTCCTAGACTCCAGGTTGGGGCATCAAAGGAAAACTCTATGGGCTCAGTGACTAGCGTGAATGTCCTTCCTAGAACTTGAACTCGAATCATCCAGCACTCCTCTTCTGGTAAAGTGGCGGTGTAGGTCCCGGTGAAGCTTGGTATTCCGATATTTAGGTATCTAGTGACTTCCTTCAAGTGTCGTCCAAAGGGTGTATCTTCATCCGGTTGTGCAAACATGTTCCTCGAGTCTGCCATCCTAAAGAGTAGAAAATGTAGAGAAGTCAGAAATGAGTAGAGAAGAGTGACCTATGGCTTTTCTTAGTGGTCGTGTCCTACATTCAGCGTGTGCTCTGATACCATCTTGTAGCGACCCGACCTCAGACGGCCAAGTCTCTGTGCTTCAGTGTCATCCCTAGATCGGTAATGCCGACACACACAATACTCAAATGGATTTTATAACAGAGTAGCAATCACACACTTATTACATTGGATGTCTCAAAATAGAACTTATTACAATAAATATGGCTTAAGGCCATCTAACTAAGATAACAGCGGAAGGCTTGGAAGATAAAGTGAGTCCATCAACTCCAACGACAAGCTGAGTGCATGAAAAACGACCTATCGCACCTTACTCCTCGTCTGAAAAGTCTGCAACATGATACGTTGCAGCCCGAAAACGGGTCATCACATGGAATATGCGGGCAATATAACATAGTAGAGCAATGAACAGATAAATACTATCACTACATGCATATATGGCTGGTGGAGGCTCTAAGGTTTTTTTTTTGCGAAAAGCCAATTTTTTCCTACAACAAAGGCATAAATTTTATTTAACTATCATGGTGGTTGAAACATTGAGAGTGGTACCCCCATCTCAATCCCAATTAGAAATTAATTATCAACCCAACAAATTAATTTAGAGTGATGAGATCAAATCAATAATTCAAGTACGAGATACTCAAGATGTCAATAACCGGGGACACGACTAACCATGATTAGTTTGTACACTCTGCAGAGGTTCCGCACTTTTCCCCACAAGACTCGATCTCCTCCGTTGGATTTCTCGCACTACATGGTGTTTGAGAAATGGATGACCGAGTCACAGTCTTCCAGAAGCATTAACTCTAACCCGGGTAGAAAGTACCAACCTACATCCCCTACATCTGCTAGCCTACCACTGGAAGAGGTCATGCAACTTACTCAAACTATGCTAGAGCCCATAATAGCTTGTGGCTGCACACAGAAGTTTCTAGCATGAATAATCTCACGATTCCTTTGAGCCTGGGTGGTGGACCGTAGGAGGATCACACGGTATATCCCCGAGATCTCCTAGGACAATACTGGTGTATCCCCAGGTGCCCAAACAAGCAATCCACCCAAATGTGTATTAAAGTTGCCACCTTAAGTTGAACCATTAATTAACATACTCACATCTGTCATGGATACACTCAAACCCAGTCCACGTCTACGAGCATAGCATGGCAATATAAGCATAACGTAGAAGTAACTCCCAAGGGTTTTATAATAAAAGGCAATAGGTTCTACCTCATCATTTACTTCCCAATACCCACAAGTTAATCACATCCTAATCATGCAATGTTTGAGGATTGTTACTAATGCATAAAAACTGGATATGAAAAGAGTATGATCAATGAGTTACTTGCCTTGCCGAAGATCTGCAAATCCCAGAGACTCGTAATAGCATGCTTCGCACTCTGGGAATTCTATCACAAACAAACAATAGCATACATAAGCATAAATTTCAATTGAAGAACTCCGGTTTGCAAAAAGAATCAAATCAAACGGAGCAACGAAACTCAAACTGCAAAAGAAACAAGATCCAATTACTAATCTGGACTAAAGTCAAATTTTGCAATACCAAAATCTTGTTCAAGTTGGTTAAACAGAAAGAGGTTTTCGAGACGAAGATCAAGGTGCTTGAATCGTCTGATTCCGATAAACGAGCAAAAAGATAAACTAAAACAAAGATCAGTGCAGAAATCACGATCGAAAATAATCACGGAAAAACCCTGGAAAAAGAAAAACTGATGAACAGGCTAACAAACGAACATTCGCTGTCTGTGACTAACAGATGAACGACGTTCATTAAAACAAATGTATGGACGAACGTCCGCAAAGTAATTAAACCGACAGAAAACGAAACTGATCTAAACTAAAAAAACGAATCTAGGTTTTCGAAAAAACCGAGCGGCTTTTTAACAAAAATCGGCGGCGGGCAGCTACCTTGGCGAGGTCCGGCAGGGTCGGCGGCGGCTCCGACGGGGTTGGCGGCGGCGGCGAGCGGATCCGGCGGCAGGGCGGCGGCGGCGGCGGCTGGCGGCGGCGCGGCGCTAGGGTTCGGGAGGCGCGGGTGGGCTGCGGCGGTGGGGTGGGCTTATAAGAGGGCCGGTCTGGGGAGTCCTGGCCGGTTACGGCCCGGAGTCGGTTTGACCTTTTTTTTAATTAAAAACGGAGTTCGCCGGAAAAATCCTAGAAAAATAAATAAAAGTCTAAAAATACCAAAACAAATTTTCACCGTCTATATGGAATATTTAGAACAAGATGAACATTTTCTTGGCAATAATATGTAATTTTGAAAAAAATGCATATTTTCTAATTCAAATAAAATTGCAATAAAATCCAAATAAATTATTTGTTTGATTTTAATATTTTTCCTCCAATATTTCATTTATTTTGGAGAAGTCATATTATCTCCTCTCATATATTCTGATATGAAATATTTTCGGAGAGAAAACTTAATTAAAACCAAAAGAATGATCCTTGTTTCAATATTTGATAAGATTCAAATATGAAAACGGTGAAATCCCCAACTCTCTCCGAGGGTCCTTGAGTTGCTTAGGATTTCAATGATTGCTAATCGAAAATGCAATAAAATATGATATGCATGAATGACCTATGTATAACATTCCAAATTGAAAATTTGGGATGTTACAACGTATAATCCATGGACTCAACATTAGTCTTAAAGAACTCATATACTTATTGCAAAAATCTATTAGTTATCGAAATGAAGTACTACAACATGCTCCTAGGGGGATAGGTTGGTAGGAAAAGACCATCACTCGTCCCCGACCGCCACTCGTAAGGAAAACAATTAATAAATAAATCATGCTCCGACTTCATCACATAACGGTTCATCATACGTGCATGCTACGGGAATCACAAAATTTAACACAAGTATTTCTCAAATTCGCAATTACTCACTACCATGAATCTAATATCACCATCTTCATATCTCAAAACAGTCATAAGGAATCAAACTTCTCATAGTATTGAATGCACTTTATATGAAAGTTTTTATTATATCCCCCTTGGATGCCTATCACATTAGGACTAAATTTATAACCAAAGAAAATTACCATGTTGTTTAAGAACTCTCAAAAAAATATATGTGAATAATGAGAGTTCATCCATTTCTATAAAATAAAACTACCGCCTTGCTCTAAAAAGATATAAGTGAAGCACTAGAGCAAAATTGCCTAGCTCAAAAGATATAAGTGAAGCACATACAGTATTCTAATAAATCATGATTCATGCGTGTCTCCCTCAAAAGGTGTGTATAGCAAGGATGACTGTGGAAAACTAAAAAGAAAAGACTCAAATCATACAAGACACTCCAAGCAAAACACATATCATGTGGTGAATAAAAATATAGCCTCAAGTAAAGTTACCCGTAGATGAAGACGGAAGAGGGGATGCCTTCCGGGGCATCCCCAAGCTTAGGCTCTTGGTTATCCTTGAATATTACCTTGGGGTGCCTTGGGCATCCCCAAGCTTAGGCTCTTTCCACTCCTTATTCCATAGTCCGTCAAATCCTTACCCAAAAATGGAAAACTTCACAACACAAAACTCAACAGAAAATCTCATAAGCTCTGTTAGTATAAGAAAATAAATCACCACTTTTGGTACTGTTATGAACTCATTCTTTATTTATATTGGTTTAATATCTTCTAACTTTTTCATGGTTCATACCCCCCAATACTAGCCATAGATTCATCAAAATAAGCAAACAACACATAGAAAACAGAATCTGTCAAAAACAGAACAGTCTGTAGCAATCTGGATATTTTGAATACTTCTGTAACTCCAAAAATTCTAAACAATTAGGACGACCTAAGCAATTCGTTTATCAATCTTCTGCAAAAAGAATCAACTCAAAATCGCGCTTCTGTAAAAAATGAGAATTATTTTCCTGGGTGCAAAAGTTTCTTTTTTTCAGCAAGATCAAATCAACTATCACCGTAAGCTATCCAAAAGGTCTTACTTGGCAAAAACACTAATTTAAACACAAAACCACATCTAACCAGAGGCTAGATTGATTATTTAAAGCAAAACATAACCTACAAATCAAAAACAAAAAATAAAATTGGGTTGCCTCCCAACAAGCGCTATTGTTTAACGCCCTTGGCTAGGCATAAAACACGAATAGATCTAAGTATTATCATCTTTGGCATGCAATCCACAAGTGGCTCTTATAATAGATTCATAATGTAATTTAATTTCGTTTCTTGGAAAGTGTTCCATGCCTTTCCTTAACGGAAATTGAAATCTAATGTTTCCTTCTTTCATATCAATAATTGCACCAATAGTTCTAAGGAAAGGTCTACCAAGAATAATAGGACATGTAGGATTGAAATCTATATCAAGAACAATGAAATCTACTGGCACATAATTCCTATTTGCAATAATAAGAACATAATTAATCCTTCCCATAGGTTTCTTAATAGTGGAATCCGCAAGAGGCAAATTTAAAGAACAATCATCAAATTCACGGAAACCTAACACATCACATAAAGTTTTTGGAATCGTGGAAACACTAGAACCCAAATCACACAAAGCATGGCACTCATAATCTTTAACCTTAATATTAATAGTAGGTTCCCACTCATCATAAAGTTGTCTAGGGATAGAAACTTCCAATTCAAACTTTTCTTCAAAAGATTGCACCATAGCATCAACGATATGTTTAGTAAAAGCTTTCTTTTGATTATAAGCATGAGGAGAATTTAACATGGATTGCAACAAGGAAATACAATCTATTAAATAACAGTTATCATAATTAAATTCCTTGAAATCCAAAGGAGTGGGTTCATCGGTACTTCAAGTTTTGACCTCTCCAATCCCACTTTTATCAATTTTTGCATCAAGATCTAAAAACTCCAAATCATTGGGACGCCTTTTAACTAAAGTTGACTCATATCCGGTCCCATATTTACCAAAATTTATATTGGAAATCAAAGATTCAATAGGAGTCACATCAATCACTTTAAGATATTCATCATTATTCTCACAAAAACTAGAAGAACACGGTTTTATAAACCGATCCTTTTCTGCACGCATCTTAGCGGTTCTTTCTTTGCATTCATCAATGGAAATTCGCATGGCTTTGAGAGACTCATTGATATCATGCTTGGGTGGAATAGATCTAAGTTTCAAAGAATCAACATCAAGAGAATTTCTATCCACGCTCCTAGCCAAATCATCAATCTTAAGCAATTTTTCCTCAATCAAAGCATTGAAATTCTTTTGCGAACTCATAAATTCTTTAATACTATTCTCAAAATCAGAGGGCATCTTATTATAATTTCCATAAGAATTGTTGTAGAAATTACCATAATTATTAGAGGAATTACTAGGAAACGGCCTAGGATTAAAATTACCTCTATACGCGTTATTACCAAAATTGTTCCTACCAACAAAATTCACATCCATAGATTCATTATTATTCTCAATCAAAGTAGACATAGGCATATCACTAGGATCAATAGGAGCACTCTTTCTAGAAAATAATTTCATAAGCTCATTCATCTTTCCACTCAAAACATTAATCTCTTCAATCACATGCACCATTTTACTAGTGGAAGATCTTTCGGTATGCCAATGAGAATAATTAACCATAATATCGTGTAGGAGTTTGATAGCTTCCCCTAAAGTAATTTACATAAAAGTACCTCCCGCAGCCGAATCTAAAAGATTTCTAGAAGCAAAATTCAATCCAGCACAAAAATTTTGTATAATCATCCACAAATTCAAACCATGAGTAGGGTAGTTCCGTATCATTAATTTCATCCTCACCCAAGATTGTGCAACATGTTCATGATCAAGTTGCTTAAAATTCATAATATTGTTCCTAAGGGAGATGATCTTAGCGGGAGGAAAATAATTGGAAACAAAAGCATCTTTACACTCATTCCATGAATTAATAGTATTTTTAGGCAAAGATGAAAACAAAGTTTTAGCACGATCTTGAAGCAAGAACGGAAATAGCTTCAATTTAACAATATCATTATCCACATCTTTTTTCTTTTGCATATCACACAAATCAACAAAATTATTAAGATGGGATGCGGCATCTTCATTGGGAAGGCCGGAAAATTGATCTTTCATGACAAGATTCAGCAAAGCGGTGTTGATTTCACAAGATTTCGCATTAGTAGCGGGAGCAATCGAAGTACTAATAAAATCATTATTATTGGTATTGGAAAAGTCACACAATTTGGTATTCTCTTGAGTCATCATGACAAATCAAGAAATCCAACACACGAGCACACAAAAAGCAAGCGAAGAAGACAAACGGAATAGGGGCGAAGAAAATGGTAATCTTTTGCGAAAATAGTTTTACAAGTGGGGGAGAGGAAAACAAGAGGCGAATGGAAAATAATGTAATGCGAGAGATGAGAGTTTATGATGGGTACTTGGTATGTCTTGGCTTGGCGTAGATCTCCCCGATAATGGCGCCAGAAATTCTTCCTGCTACCTCTTGAGCTTGTGTTGGTTTTTCCCTTGAAGAGGAAAGGGTGATGCAGCAAAGTAGAGTAAGTATTTTCCTCAGTTTGAGAACCAAGGTATCAATCCAGTAGGAGATAACGAACAAGTCACCGAATACCTGCACAAACAATCAACAATTTGCACCCAACGCAATAAAGGGGTTGTCAATCCCTTCATGGTTATTTTCAAAAGTGAGAACTGACAGAGATAGATAAACGATAAAGTAAATATTTTTGGTATTTTTTGTTACAGATCAGAAAGTAAAAGATTGCAAAGGAAGTAAATCGAAAACTAATATGATGGAAAATAGAAGATTATATGATGGAAAATAGACCCGGGGGCCATAGGTTTCACTAGAGGCTTCTCTCAAGATAGAAAATATTATGGTGGGTGAACAAATTACTGCCAAGCAATTGATAGAAAAGCGCAAAGTTATGAAGATATCTAAGGCAATGATCATGATTATAGGCATCACGTCCATGTCAAGTAGACCAACTCCTGCCTGCATCTACTACTATTACTCCACACATCGACCGACTCCTGCCAGCATCTAGAGTATTAAGTTCATAAGAACAGAGTGGAGCTTTAAGTAAGATGACATGATTTATGCTACCTCTTGAGCACCGCGTTGGATTTCCTCGAAGAGGAAAGAATGATGCAGAAAAGTAGAGTAAGTATTTCCCTCAGTTTTTGAGAACCAAGGTATCAATCCAGTAGGAGGCTACGCGCGAGTTCCTCGCACCTACACAAAGCAAATAACTCCTCGCAACCAACGCGAATAGGGGTTGTCAATCCCTTCACGGTCACTTACGAGAGTGAGATTTGATAGATAATATTTTTGGTATTTTTGGTATAAAGATGCAAAGTAAAATAAAAGGCAAAGTAAAAAAAGCAAAGCAATAATAAACTGATGGAAGATTAATATGATGAAGATAGACCCGGGGGCCATAGATTTCACTAGTGTCTTCTCTCAAGAGCATAAGTACTCTACAGTGGGTGAACAAATTACTGTTGAGCAATTGACAGAATTGAGCATAGTTATGAGAATATCTAGGTATGATCATGTATATAGGCATCACGTCCGAGACAAGTAGACCGACTCGTGCCTGCATCTACTACTATTACTCCACTCATCGACCGCTATCCAGCATGCATCTAGAGTATTAAGTTCAAGAAAACAGAGTAACGCCTTAAGAAAGATGACATGATGTAGAGGGATAAATCCATACAATATGATGACAACTCCATCTTGTTATCCTCGATGGCAACAATACAATACGTGCCTTGCTGCCCCTACTGCCACTAGGAAAGGACATCACAAGATTGAACCCAAAGCTAAGCACTTCTCCCATTGCAAGAAAAACCAATCTAGTAGGCCAAACCAAACTGATAATTCGAAGAGACTTGCAAAGATAACCAATCATACATAAAAGAATTCAGAGAAGATTCAAATATTGTTCATACATAATCTTGATCATAAACCCACAATTCATCGGTCTCAACAAACACACTGCAAAAAGAAGATTACATCAAATAGATCTCCACGAGAGAGGGGGAGAACATTGTATTGAGATCCAAAAAGAGAGAAGAAGCCATCTAGCTACTAACTATGGACCCGAAGGCCTGAGGTAAACTACTCACACTTCATCGGAGGGGCTATGATGATGTAGAAGCCCTCCATGGTGGATGCCCTATCCGGCGGAGCTTCGGAACAGGCCCCAAGATGGGATCTCGTGGGTATAGAAGGTTGCGGCGGTGGAATTAGATTTTTGGCTCCGTATCTGATCGTTTGGGGTACGTAGGTATATATTGGAGGAAGAAGTACGTCGGTGAAGCTTCGTGGGCCACATGAGGGTGGGGGTGTGCCCTAGGGAGTGGGCGCACCCCTACCTCGTGCTCACCTCAGAGCTTTCTTGACGTAGGGTCCAAGTCTCCTGGATCATGTTCGGTGAGAAAATCACGTTCTCGAAGGTTTCATTCCGTTTGGACTCCGTTTGATATTCCGTTTCTTCGAAACTCTGAAATAGGCAAAAAAACAGCAATTCTGGGCTGGGCCTTCGGTTAATAGGTTAGTCCCAAAAAAATAATATAAAAGTGGAAAATAAAGCCCAATATGGTCCAAAACAGTAGATAATTGTAACATCCCTAATTTTCAATTTGGAATGTTATACATTAGATCATCACTGCATATCATATTTTATTTGTTTTTGGCCTGATCCAAAAATTCTACGCAACTCAAGGACCTACGAAGAGAGTTGGGGATTTCGTTATTTTCATATTTGGGTTTTCTCAAAATTTGAAAATAGGATAGTTTGATTTTATTTATATTATCTTCAATTATTAATATTATTAAAATATGAGAGAGGGAGTAAAATGACTTTCCCAAAATAAAGAAATATTGAAGGTTTAATAAAAAATCAAATAAGATTTATTTTGGAGTTTTTGCCATTTTATTTGAATTTAGAAAAAATTGCATGTTTTACAAAACTGCATTTTAGGGCCAAGAAAATGTTCATCTCGTTCTAAATATTTTATTTAGGCGGTGAAAATTTATTTTGGCATTTTTAGAATTTTATTTCATTTTCTAGAATTTTTTTATCTCGGCGGAATCTGTTTTTATTAAAACCGCGCGCCCGACTGGGCCGGAGGCCCAGCCGAGCCAGGTCAGGCACGCGCCCGCCGCCGCCTCCCCGCGGGAGACCGCACCGCCGCCGCCATCGAGTCCGGCCGGGGCACGCCTCCCGAGGCCGACCCCGACCAGGTGCCCCTTTCCCCAAGTCGCGCCCCCTCCTCATAAATAGCCCCGTTGTCGTCGCCTCACCTCGCCACCGCAGCCCGCCTCGCCTCCCGCAGCCGCTAATTGCCGCAACCGACGCCGCCCCACCCCGCTGGAGCCCCGAGTCCCGCCAGCCGTCCGCCGCCGGTTTTTTGAAGAAAACTGATCCGGTTTATTTCTGAAACCATAGGTTTTTTTTTTGTTAGATCGGTTTTTTATCGGTTTACTTTTTAGCGAGCGTTCGCCCGTTCGTTCGTTTTAACGGACAAATTTGCGGTTTTGTTTCAGATAACGAACGTTCGTTCGATAATCTGTTCGTCAGTTTTTCTTTTTCTTGGATTTTCCGCGATTATTTCTGATTGCGATTTTTGATCCGATTTTCGTTTTAGTATAACTTTTCGCTCGTTTATCCGAATCAAGTGATTCAAGCGCCTGGATTTTTGTCTCGAAACCCTATTTCCATTTAACCTACTCAAACAAGATTTTACTTCTGTAAAATTTGACTTAGGTCCAGATTAGTAAACGAAGCTTATTTTTCTTTCGCCGTTTGACTTTCGTTGCTTTGTTCGATTTTATTATTTTTGCAAACCGGAGTTCTTAAGTTGAACTTTCTGGTTAGATATCTTATTTGAGTTTTACTCATGCATTATATGAGTACTTATTGTATGCTTGTTTGTTTGCGATAGAGTACCCGGAGTGCATCGCTTGCTACTTTGAATCTCTAGGTTTCGCGGACCATCAGCGAGGCAAGTAACACTTTGATCATACCTCTTTACTACCCAGTTTTTATTGCATTAGATCAATCCTAAAACAATTGGATGATTAGGATCTGATTAATATGTGGGTTTTGGGAAGTAGATGAGGTAGTACCTATTACGTGTTTTATTATCAAACCCTTGGGAGTTACTTCTACGTTTGCTTGTTAAGCCATGCTATGCTAGTAGACGTGGATTGGGTGAGTGTATCCATAACAAATGTGAGATTGTTAAATTAATGGTTTATTTAAGGTGGCAACTTAAACGCGCATCTGGGTGGATTGAGGCACCTGGGTATTCCAGCGATTGCCTGTTTTTCTTTATGGACCGCCACCCAGGCTCAAAGGGATCATGAGATTATTCATACTAGAAACTTCCGTGTGCAGCCACAAGCTACTATGGGCTCTAGCATAGTTGAATAAGTCGTGCGAACTCTTAAAGTGGTAGACTAGCAGATGTAGGGGATGTAGGTTGGTACTGTCTACCTGATCGTAAGGTGCTAGCGCTTCTGAAAGACTATGTCTCGGTCATCCGTTTCTCAAACATCATGTAGTGCGAGAATCCCAACGGAGGAGATCGAGTCTTGTGGGAAAAAGTACGCAAACCTCTGCAGAGTGTATAAACTAATCATGGTTAGCCGTGTCCCCGGTTATGGACGTCTTGAGTATCTAGTACTTGGATTATCGTGTGAATCTCATCATGTTACTTTAATTAATATTGTTGGGTTTTAATGATGATGCTTAATTGGGATTGAGAGGGTGTCAACGCTCTCAATGTTTAACGACTACCATGATAGTTAAATAAAATGTATTCCTTTGCAGTAGGGAAAAATTGGCTTTATGCAAAAACTGTAACCATAGAGCTTTCCACCAGCCATATATGCATGTAGTATAGCTTTATTCTTTCATTACTCTCTATGTGTTACATTGCCAGCATATTCCATGTGCTGACCCGTTTTCGGGCTGCAACTTTCATGTTGCAGACTTTTCATACGACGAGTAAGGTGCCTTTAGGTCGTGGTTCTATACTCAGTGATGCCGTTGGAGTTGATGGACTCACTTATCTTCCAAGCCTTCCGCTGTTATCGTTATTAGATGGCCTTAAGCCATATTTATTGTAACAAGTTCTCTTTTGAGACATTCGATGTAATAAGTGTGTGATTGCTACTCTGTTATAAATCCTTCAAGTACTGTGCGTGTCAGCATTACTGATCCAGGGATGACACTAAAGCACAGAGATCAGACTGTTTGAGGTCTGGTCGGTACAAGATGGTATGAGAGCACACGCTGACTGTAGGACACGACCACTAAGCTAAAGCCCTAGATCACTACTCACTCTTCTCGTTTCTGACTCCTCATATTTTCTACTCTTTTAGGATGGCGGAAGCCAGGAACAAGTTGACGCAACCGGATGAAGATACACCCTTTGGACGTCACTTGAAGGAAGTCACTAGATACCTGAACATCGGAGTACCAAGCTTCACCGGAACCTACAATGCCACTTTGCCTGAAGAGGAGCGCTGGATGATTCAAGTTCAAGTTCCAGGAAGGACGTTCATGCCCGTCACTGAGCCCATAGAGTTTTCCTTTGATGCACCAACCTGGAGTCTAGGAAAGAGCATGGCAGCCCACATCATTATGGGACGTATTGGAGAAGTCTACCACAAGGATCTCAAGGATACTATCTACCAGATTTGTGGGCGCCGAGATGAGAAATGGGAGATGATCAGCACCAGGAAGGATAGATCAATAGCAGCTTTCATCCAGGAGTTAAACCAGCACATTCGATGCCAGGAGAACCAGATGTGTGCAGGCATGATAGACCTAAAGAAGGCCATGACCAAGATCACGGAGCTGGAAGAAGAACTCAAGTCTACACGCGATGGATATGAGGAGGAAATAGCAACACTCATGGAGAAGAACGATGATCTGAAGAAGAAGCTAAAAGTATTCATGGGATTTCCTGCAACTGGAGGAGAAGACGAAGATTGCACCTGTCTAGAGAACTACATCATCATCGACGACACCGACTCGGACCCAGACGATAGCGATGATGACTATGTTGATGAAGCTGGAGTAGATATCATGGAGTCTTCATCGGAGCAGTTTTTCTAGTCGACCACCATAACAATAGTAGTATTCCCCCATGTATCTAGTATAGCCCGAGCACTTTTGTAACGATAGATAGACCGTTGTATGCCTTGTTTGATTTGAATGAAGTGATTTTGTGTGCATTTGCCTCATGTGCATTTGGGTAGTGTTTTCTCTCTAGACCTCATTCTATTCTATATTCTCATCTTTTCTAAACCCTCACATGCCTCCGAGACGTGACAATGGATTTGCTTTCCCACCGGAGCTCACTCAGTTGATCCAGCAGCAGAATGCATTGATGCAGTTGCTAGTCCAGAATCAGAATCAGGGGAACAACAACAACAACAACAACAACAACCCACCACCGCTACCACCTGTTGATCACTTAACTCGTTTTCTTAGGCTGAATCCACCGGTGTTCTCCAGTAGCACCGAGCCGATTGTTGCAGATGATTGGCTCCGCAAGACAGCAAGGGAGTTGACCACGGCAGGATGCACAGATGCAGAGAGGGTGCGTTTTGCCGCACATCAGCTTGAAGGACCCGCAGCATCATGGTGGGAGAATTTCACAGCCACTTATCCTATCGACACCGTCACATGGGATCAGTTTCAGCAGGCTTTCCGTACTGCCCATGTTTCAGCAGGAGCTATGGCCATGAAGAAGCGTGAGGTTCGCAACTTGCGCCAAGGAGGACGGACAGTTGGCCAGTATGTGGATGACTTTAGTAAGCTAGCACGTTATGCCCCAGATGACGTTGCTACAGATATAGCTAAGCAGGAGAAGTTTCTGGAAGGACGGAACGATGAGCTGAGCATGCAGTTGATGGTAACATGCTTCAACAACTACCAGGAGTTGGTAGATCGCGCTCTTATGATTGAAGGTAAGCAGCAGCAGATTGAAAACTGCAAGAGGAAGTATGGACAAGGGAAGTACAATTCTGGAGCTCAGCAGAAGCCACGTTTTACCCCTAAACCGGGAGGACATTTTTAGCATATCCATGGAGGAGGTAGCTCGCACAATCATAACGACCCCAAGAATGGTAATGGGAATGGAGGAAGCAACGGCCAGAACCGTACCAACCCATCAACACCAGCCAAGAGAGACCTGAGCCAAGTCACTTGCTATAAGTGCCAGAAGACTGGACATTACGCTAATGAATGTCCTGACGCCCAGAATCGAAATGGCAATGTAAGCTCTGGGAAGAAGCCGAACCCTTTCAATAGGGGACAAGTGAACCACGTTAACGTGGAGGAGGTTGAAGCTCAGCCAGATGCAGTAATAGGTAAGTTTTTGGTTAAGTCATTTACTGCACTCGTTCTTTTTGATACTGGTGCATCGCATTCATACATCTCAAGGGGATTTGTGGATAAGTATAAAGTGCCAACCCAAGCCCTTAGGTCACCCATGTTAGTAACCTCGCCTGGAGTAGAGTATATGGCTAGTCTATGGTGTGATTGGTTACCATTAAGGATTGGTAACTATGTATTTCCCTCGGACCTAATAGTATTGGAATCTCAATGATTGGATGTGATATTAGGCATGGATTGGTTATCGAAGTATGGAGGGAACATTGAATGCGCCAGTAAGTCAATTTTGCTTACGACGCCAGAAGGAAGAAGGATCAAGTATGTATCCCGGCATGTGCCGAAG
The DNA here is from genome assembly GCA_032464435.1 of Aegilops umbellulata. Classification (NCBI taxonomy): domain Eukaryota; kingdom Viridiplantae; phylum Streptophyta; class Magnoliopsida; order Poales; family Poaceae; genus Aegilops; species Aegilops umbellulata. The sequence goes on along the minus strand of CP136056.1, from coordinate 211,025,787 downwards.
AGGACTCAAGTAAATTCCTTATCAGGAGTTGTGCAGGAGGAAGTACCAGTGGTGAAGGATTTCCCTGACGTATTTCCAGAGGAGTTGCGAGGCATGCCACCGGATAGAGACATTGAGTTTCTGATTGAGCTTTTTCCAGGCACAGGACCAATATCTAAGAGACCGTATAGAATGCCTGCAAAGGATTTGGAGGAGATTAAGAAGCAGATTAAGGAGTTACTGGATAAGGGATATATTCGCCCAAGTTCGTCACCTTGGGGATCACCAGTACTTCTAGTGGAAAAGAAGGATGGATCGTTAAGGATGGTTGTTGATTATCGAGGATTGAATGAAGTAACAATCAAGAACAAGTACCCACTACCGATGATCAATGATCTGTTTGATCGGTTGCAAGGAGCTAAGGTATTTTCCGAGATTGATCTGCGATCAGGATACCATCGGTTGAAGATTCGAGAGCAGGACATACCTAAGACAGCATTTACCACAAGGTATGGGTTGTATGAGTATACCGTTATGTCATTTGGTCTGACTAACGCACCTGCATATTTCATGAACATGACGAACAAGGTGTTTATGGAGTTTTTGGATAAGTTCGTCGTGGTGTTCATTGATGATATTTTGTTCTACTCAAAGAATGAAGAGGAGCATAAGGAGCATTTACGTTTCGTACTTGAGAAGCTCAGACAACATCAGTTATATGCCAAGTTCAGCAAATGTGAGTTCTGGTTGAAGGAAGTTGGATTCCTCGGACACGTTATATCTGGAGAAGGTATAGCAGTAGATCCCACCAAGGTTGTCACTGTGACAAATTGGTAAGCACCGAGAACAATTGGAGAGATCCGGAGTTTTCTTGGACTTGCAGGATACTACCGGAGATTCTGTGAGAATTTCTCAAAAATTGCGAAGCCTATGATGGAGTTGTTGAAGAAGGATACCAAGTTCAAATGGACTGAGGAATGTGAGGCCAGTTTCCAGGAGTTGAAGAAACGTTTGGTTACATCACCAGTGTTGATTCTGCCAGATCAGAGCAAGGATTATGAGGTGTATTACGACGCTTCACGTCGAGGACTTGAAGCGGTGCTTATGCAGGAGGGAAGAGTTGTTATGTATGCTTCACGACAGCTTAAGCCCCATGAGTTGAATTATGCTACACACGACTTGGAGTTAGCAGCCGTAGTGCACGCAATGAAGACGTGGAGACATTTTCTCATCGGAAACCATTGTGAAGTGTACACGGATCACAAGAGTTTGAAGTACATCTTCACGCAGAAGGAGCTAAATCTCAGGCAAAGGAGATGGTTGGAGCTCATCAAGGATTATGATATGAGATTGCATTATCATCCCGGAAAGGCTAACGTAGTAGCCGATGCGCTGAGTCGTAAGAGCCATGTCAACACACTAATGACGGAAGATTTACCGAAGGAGTTAGCTGAGGACCTTCGTGAGCCATGTTTGGAGATAGTTCCGAGAGGCTATGTAGCATCATTGGAGATTCTGTCTACTTTGATGGATATGATCAGAGAAGCTCAGAAGACTGACAAGGAGGTTGCCTCTATAAAGGAGAACATGAGCAAAGGAAAAGTTAAGGAATTTCGTGAGGATGAGCACGATACCCTATGGTTTGAAGACCGTGTTTATGTGCCTAAATGACCCGGAGATCAGGAAGTTGATTCTGCAGGAGGCCCATGATTCACCATATTCGATTCACCCAGGAAATACCAAGATGTATTTGGATTTGAAGGATACATTCTGGTGGACCGAAATGAAGAAGGATATTGTGGAGTATGTAGCAGTTTGTGATGTATGTCAGAGAGTAAAGGCAGAGCATCAGAAGCCAGCAGGATTGTTACAGCCATTGCCAATACCCGAATGGAAGTGGGATAAGGTAGGCATGGATTTTATTACGGGATTGCCCAGAACTCATTCAGGCTATGACTCGATTTGGGTTGTAGTCGATCATTTGACAAAGGTAGCTCATTTCATCCCAGTGAAGACTACTTACACCAGTGCTAAGTTGGCAAAGATATACATGACCAGGATCGTATGCCTGCATGGGGTTCCGAGGAGCATTGTTTCAGATAGAGGAACCCAGTTTACCTCAAAGTTCTGGAATCAGTTGCACGAAACTTTGGGTACCAGGCTAGAGTTCAGTACAGCTTTTCATCCGCAGACAGATGGACAGACCGAGAGAGTCAATCAGATTTTGGAGGATATGCTGAGAGCTTGTGCGCTAGATTATGGATCTAGTTGGGATGGCAATTTGCCATATGCAGAGTTCTCTTACAACAACAGTTATCAATCCAGTTTGAACATGGCCCCTTTCGAAGCCTTGTACGGAAGGAGGTGCAGGACCCCATTGTTGTGGGATGAAGTTGGAGACCGCCAGTTGTTTGGACCGGATTTGATTAAGGAGTCTGAACAGAAGGTGAAATTGATTCGTGTTAGGCTCAAGGTAGCCCAGTCCAGTCAAGGAGACAGTTTACGAAGTCGGAGACCGAGTTTATCTTCGAGTATCTCTACTTCGAGGAGTTAAGCATTTTGGAGTTAAGGGAAAGTTAGCGCCACGTTTTGTAGGACCATACAAGGTTTTGGAGCATATGGGAGAAGTAGCCTACAAGTTGGAATTGCCCGAAGGATTGTCAGGAGTTCACGATGTATTCCAGTTTTCCTAGTTGAAGGAGTGCCACGCTGAGATTGCTAATATACCACTGAGGGATACAGTGCCGCTGGAAGCGATTCAGTTGGACAGTGATTTGACCTACGAGGAGAAACCAGTCAAGATTCTTGAGTATGCCAGCCGAGTCACCCGCAGCAAGGTTATCAAGTTTTGCAAAATTCAGTGGAGGCACCACACCGAGGATGAAGCCACCTGGGAGCGAGAGGAAGATCTGCTGAAGGACCACCCTCACCTATTTTCTAGCCAACCTGAATCTCGAGGGCGAGATTCATCTTAAGGGGGGGGGGTAGGTTTGTAACATCCCAAATTTTCAATTTGGAATGTTATACATTAGATCATCACTGCATATCATATTTTATTTGTTTTTGGCCTGATCCAGAAATTCTACGCAACTCAAGGACCCACGAAGAGAGTTGGGGATTTCGTTATTTTCATATTTGGGTTTTCTCAATTTTTGAAAATAGGATCATTTGATTTTATTTATATTATATTCAATTATTTCTATTATAAAAATATGACAGAGGGAATAAAATGACTTTCCCAAAATAAAGAAATATTGAAGGTTTAATAAAAAATCAAATAAGATTTATTTTGGAGTTTTTGCTATTTTATTTGAATTTAGGAAAAATTGCACGTTTTTCAAAACTGCATTTTAGGGCCAAGAAAATTTCATCTCGTTCAAAATATTTTATTTAGGCGGTGAAAATTTATTTTGGCATTTTTAGAATTTTATTTTATTTCTAGAATTTTTCTTGTTTCGGCGGAATCTGCTTTTTTTAGAATCGCGCGCCCGACTGGGCCGGAGGCCCAGCCGAGCCAGGCCAGGCCCGCGCCCATCGCCGCCTCCCCGCGGGAGACCGCACCGCCGCCGCCACCGAGTCCGGCCGGGGCACGCCTCCCGAGGCCGACCCCGACCCGGCGCCCCCTTCCCCAAGTCGCGCCCCCCTCATAAATACCCCCCCGGCGCTGCCTCACCTCGCCACCGCAGCCCGCCTCGCCTCCCGCAGCCGCCGCTTGCCGTGCGCCGCCACCGCGCCGCCCGCCGCCGACGCCGGCCCACCCCGCCGAGCCTCGAGTCCCGCCGGAGTTCGACGAGGTAGCCGCGCCGTCCGCCGCTGGTTTTTCAGAGAAAACCAATCTGGTTTTTTTTTCTGAAACCCTAGGTTTTATTTTTTATTTTGTTAGATCGGTTTTTTCGGTTTACTTTTTAGGAAGCGTTCGCCCGTTCGTTCGTTTTAACGGACGAATTCGCGGTTTTGTTTCAGATAACGAACGTTCGTTTGATAATCTGTTCGTCAGTTTTTCTTTTTCTCGATTTTCTGCGGTTATTTCTGATCGCGATTTCTAATCCAATTTTCGTTCTAGTATAACTTTTCGCTCGTTTATCGGAATCAGGCGATTCAAGCGCCTGGAGTTTCGTCTCGAAACCCTCTTTCTGTTTAACCTACTCAAACAAGATTCTACTTCTGGTAAATTTGACTTAGGTCCAGATTAGTAAACGAAGCTTATTTTCTTTCGCCCTTTGACTTTCGTTGCTTAGTTCGATTTGATTCTTTTCGCAAACCGGAGTTCTTAAGTTGAACTTTCTGGTTAGATCTCTTATTTGAGTTTTACACATGCATTAGATGAGTACTTATTGTATGCTTGTTTGTTTGCGATAGAGTACCCAGAGTGCGCCGCTTGCTACTTTGAATCTCTAGGTTTTGCGGATCATCAGCAAGGCAAGTAACACTTTGATCATACCTCTTTACTACCCAGTTTTTATTGCATTAGATCAATCCTCAAACAATTGGATGAGTAGGATCTGATTAATATCTGGGTTTTGGGAAGTAGATGAGGTAGTACCTATTACCTGTTTTATTATCAAACCCTTGGGAGTTACTTCTACGTTTGCTTGTTAAGCCATGCTATGCTAGTAGACGTAGATTGGGTGAGTGTATCCATAACAGATGTGAGATTGTTAAATTATTGGTTTATTTAAGGTCGCAACTTAAACACACATCTGGGTGGATTGAGGCACCTGGGTATTCCAGCGATTGCCTGTTTTTCTTTATGAACCGCCACCCAGGCTCAAAGGGATCATGAGATTATTCATACTAGAAACTTTCGTGCGTAGCCACAAGCTACTATGGGCTCTAGCATAGTTGAATAAGTCGTGCAAACTCTTACAGTGGTAGACTAGTAGATGTAGGGGATGTAGGTTGGTACTGTCTACCCGATCGTAAGGTGCTAGCGCTTCTGAAAGACTATGTCTCGGTCATCCGTTTCTCAAACATCATGTAGTGTGAGAATCCCAACGGAGGAGATCGAGTCTTGTGGGCAGAAGTGCGCAAACCTCTGCAGAGTGTATAAACTAATCATGGTTAGCCGTGTCCCCGGTTATGGACGTCTTGAGTATCTAGTACTTGGATTATCGTGTGAATCTCATCATGTTACTTTAATTAATATTGTTGGGTTTTAATGATGATGCTTAATTGGGATTAAGAGGGTGTCAACGCTCTCAATGTTTAACAACCACCATGATCGTTATTCCTTTGCAGTAGGGAAAAATTGGCTTTATGCAAAAACTGTAACCATAGAGCTTTCCACCAGCCATATATGCATGTAGTATAGCTTTATTCTTTCATTACTATCTATGTGTTACATTGCCAGCATATTCCATGTGCTGACCCGTTTTCGGGCTGCAACTTTCATGTTGCAGACTTTTCATACGACGAGTAAGGTGCCTTTAGGTCGTGGTTCTATACTCAGTGATGCCGTTGGAGTTGATGGACTCACTTATCTTCCAAGCCTTCCGTTGTTATCATTATTACATGGCCTTAAGCCATATTTATTGTAATAAGTTCTCTTTTGAGACATTCGATGTAATAAGTGTGTGATTGCTACTCTGGTATAAATTCTTCAAGTACTGTGCGTGTCAGCATTACTGATCCAGGGATGACACTAAAGCACAGAGATCAGACTGTTTGAGGTCTGGTTGCTACAATAATATAGCATGGAGCAATCAAAAATTATAGATACGTTGGAGACGTATCAATGTAGCGGGATAAACTCAGGCAATATGATGAAAAACCCATCTTGTTATCCTCGATGGCAACAATACAATACGTGTGGGTTCTCCTTCTATCACTGGGATCAAGCATGTAACAACAGTTACCAAGTCAGTTTGGAGATGGCCCCTTTTGAAGCTTTGTATTGGAGAAGGAGCCAGACACCATTGATGTGGGATGAAGTTCGAGACCGTCAGTTGTTTGGACCAAATGTGATCAAGGAGTCAGAAGAGAATATTAAGTTGATTCGAGATAGACTGAAGGTAGCTCAGTCCAGGAAGAAGAGTTATGCAGACTCAAAAAAACGCAAGGAGGTAGTCTATGAAATTGGAGACAGAGCATGTCTTCATGTGTCCCCTCTGCTAGGAGTTAAACGAATTGGAGTTAAGGGAATGTTAGCCCCGAGATTTGTAGGACCATACCGAGTTTTGGAGCGTATGGGAGAAGTGGCCAACAAGTTGGAGTCACCCGAACTACTGTGAGGAGTTCATGATGTGTTACACATTTCCCAGTTGAAGAAGTGCCATGCAGAGATGGCCAATATTCCCTTGTAAGGACGCTTGACCCTGGAAAGGATAATGATGTTCTACGAAGTGGAGTATGGACTTCATAAGTATATGTTTTTATCTCGGTATGCGGGACATTCCACGAGGATGAAGAGATGAATTACTATTGGATATAAAGGAGGTATGATGTTGGAAATATGGAGCAATTGCAACTCCATGATGAGTTTGAGTAATCACGTCTTAGTTTGGTGCTAATAGAAGGAAGGGAGACATAACAATTGGATGGATTTTAAGTATGCTAGGAAGCGGGAAGTTGGATGTTGGATTAGAGATCCGTTGCCCTGCTGATGAGTTCAAGGTTTGCAAGTGATGAGATGGGCCATAACCCACAGGCCCGGGGACCTGCCAAGAAGCAAGCACACTCTTGCTGAAGGAAAAACCCTGGAAGGAGTTACGACCTTATCGATAGACGATCTTATAAGAGTTTACGCAAAACCTGAGAGTTGTGAAGGAACGATAGATGTTTGTTTGGCTTGCATAATCAATGGATTTTCCGAACCCAGTTCGTTGACAAGAGAAATTCTGCAATGCTTGTGAGGATGACCGAGTGTTAGAATGCGAGATTCGCTAAACCATATATCAGGTAATGATTTGGGTACGGGATGGATTGATCACCATACCGACTTACTCTTATTATTCGCCTTGCTATGTGGGATGGTAAATCTGAGTGACTTACCTATAGCAGAGTGACGACGATCAAAACCTTGTTTAAACCCTAGAATGGTATAAGAATTTTCCCTTGTACACGATAGCTTTTGGCAACCGTAGGTTATACGGTGAGGATCAACCCAGACCCATTTCCTGCAGGAGAAACCATAAATTGTTGACCACCATGAGATATCGATAGTTGATTAGTATTGGCGCCAGACCCGTCAGGTAAGAAGACCCAGTTTCGGAATAACCTTACCAAGATGAAAGGATAAAAGAATTGAGGAAAAGGTTATGCCGTTACCAGAAGAGCCTAGAGAAAGGAATTATACTGAAGATCTAAGAAGACCGGCCCTGTCAAGAATAAGGATGGAGTATATGAGTATTGATGGGACCGTAACAATGTTTCCAAGGGTGGTAGCACCTGAGACCCCGGAGACGATCGATGGATTTTGAGAAGACCCCGAACCTAACCTATTTCTTTCAAGCCTCTCCGAATCTCGAGGACGAGATTCATTTTAAGGGTGGTATGTTTGTAACATCCCAAAATTCTAAATTTTGGAATGTTATAATAAATAGATTGATTTGATTGATTGTTTGAAAGTGAGTGAATTCGAAACTTTTTGAAAGTTAAATGAGAGGGAATAAAAGGACTTTCCCAAACTTTCATATTTGCTTTCTGACCTCCATGAATTCAAATTCTTTTCAAATACAAAACCCTTGAGCGAAGATGATATGACTTCTTCCATTTAAATTAAATGAAAGGGTATATGAAAATAATTGAATTTCATTTGGAAATATTTCAATTCATAAATTTCATGCAGCTCAATGATTTTCATGAGAGAAGATAAAATGACTTCTTCAAATTATATGAAATATGAGTTGGGAGTTTCAAAGAATTAAATTCAAAGTTCTTTTGAATTTATTTTCAATTTGGAGTTATTTGAGTTTTATTAAAATTATTTTTCTCCAAAAATAAAATATATGGAAATTAGGGTAACATGATTCTCTACAACAGAAAATTGGAGAGAAATAAATTTGAAATCATTTTGATATTTTTAAAATGATTTTTATTGGATTTTATTAGACCAGTAGCACTCTTTGAATTATCTGAATTTGTGTGAATTTTAATTAATGCTAGCAAAATGTTCATCTTGTAGAAATTCTTTTTCCGAAAATTTTGATATATAATATGCCTATATAAAGATTTATTTTTATTTTCGTTTTTCAGTCTATCGCATTCTGTTTAAAAAAAACTGCGCGCACGCCTGAAACTAACTGTCGCCCAAATGCGCATCATAGTACGAGCGGGCGCCCTATTTTTTTCTTTCTTTATCCTATATGGGTCAGGCCCAGCCAACCTTTTTTTTCTTTCTTAGGTAGATTTTGTTTAAAAAAAACTGCAGCCGCAGCGTGCGCGCGGCCGGCCGAAGGCCTTTAGGCCCATCCGTCTCTTTTCTTCTCTGTTTCGTATATTTTCGTCTACGTTTAGTCCCACATTGCCTAGCCTTTGACCTCTAAGCCTCTTTTCCACCAATAAATATAGACCCATAGAGCCTCCAAAAATCATCCGATTTGGGTTAAATCAATATTTTGATTTGACTAGATTCATTTAAGAAAAATATTTTTCTCCTCTCCGACGCGACTCCTGGAAATTGTCTCCTCTCTTCGAAGTCATCTTTTCTCTGCCTTATAAAGGTATCTTTCTTTGTTTTTTTCCTTCTTATACTTCCGTACTTTATTATTTCCAGACTAATATGATAGCATAATTAGATTATCAATTAGTCTACGTATTTATACGTTAGACCTTAACCGTAGCTATTTTTTCTTTCGTGAAACAACTTGGCCCTGAATTTTCAAATTACCATAACTTTTTACTCGTTCATCCAAATTAGATAAAACCAGCGCCTATAGCTTCGTCTTGTTTTCACCTATCCAGTGAACCTGTCACATCAACTGTTTGATATTTTCAAATTTCGAAATTTGTTTAGATCCATATTCAAACTTCTTTTGAACATAACTTGAGTTTCGTAACTCCGATTTAGTTGATTCTTTTTGCAAATCGAAGCTCTTGACCTAAACTTTCTGATATGGCCAAATTCACATAATTTTGGTACTGTTAGAAATTGTTTTATGTTGCAAGAGTTATTTTCTTGGTTTTGAAGTTTTCTGAATCGTCTTCTTCGATCTTCCTGACTTTTTTGAGTGAGTGCTTATGTGTGGTTACTATTGCTTGCTTACGATAGATCGACCGGAGTGTGACGATTAGATCTATCAAGAGTTTTGAGTGCGCATCATCTTCATCAGCATTGCAGGCAAGTTCACACTTTGATCATAACCCTTTCATACCCAGTTTTTATTGCATTAGATCAATCCTCAAACATTGCATGATTAGGATCTAATTAAAATAGTGGGTATTGGGAAGTAGTTGATGAGGTAGGAACCTATTGCCCTGTTACTATCAAAACCTTGGGAGTTACTTCTACGCGTTGCTTAAATTGCTATGCTATGCTCGTAGACGTGGTTTGGGTATGAGTGAAATCCATGACAGATGTGAGATTGTTATTTAATGGTTCAACTTAAGGTGGCAACTTAAATACACATCTGGTTGGATTGCTAGGGGCACCCTGGGGATAGACCAGTGGACTTGCCCGGACACCTGGGGATGTACCAGTGTTGTCCTAGGAGATCCCGGGGATATACCGTGTGATCATCCTACGGTCCGCCACCCAGGCTCAAAGGGATCATGAGATTATTCATACTAGAAACTTCCGTGTGCTGCCACAAGCCATTATGGGCTCTGGCATAGTTGACTAAGTCGTGCGAACTATTACAGTGGTAGACTAGCAGATGTAGGGGATGTAGGTTGGTACGATCTATCACACCGTAAGGTGCTAGCGCTTCTGAAATACTATGTCTCGGTCATCCGTTTCTCAAACACCATGTAGTGCGAGAAATCCAACGGAGGCGATCGAGTCTTGTGGGAAAAGTGCGCAAACCTCTGCAGAGTGTACAAACTAATCATGATTAGCCGTGTCCCCGGTTATGGACATCTTGAGTATCTAGTTCTTGGATTTTCATGTTGATCTCATCATGTTATTTTAAATTAATTTTGTTGGGTTTAATGATGTTACTTAATTGGGATTGAGAATGCTGTCAACCATTCTCAATGTTTAACAACCACCATGATAGTTAAATAAAATTTATTCCTTTGCAGTAGGGAAAAGCTGGCTTTTTCGCAAAAACAATATAACCATAGAGCTTTTCCACCAGCCATATATGCATGTAGTGATAGCCATTGTTCATCATTTTCTCTATGGTGTGAATTTGCCAGTACATTCAATGTACTGACCCGTTTCGGGCTGCAACGTCTCATGTTGCAGGTTTCTTACGACGAGTAAGTGATACGTTAGGGTTACGATCTCTACACTCAACTTTGCCGTTGGTGTTGATGGGAATCCACAACTTTGTTGCTTCCGCTATATGGATTGAGGTAATAGTATTTACGTTACTTTATACATGTGATTTACCTCTGTTATAAATCCTTCGAGTACTGTGTGTGTCAGCATACCGATCCAGGGATGACACTTATGCACAGAGACTTGATCCATTTGGGTCGGGTCGCTACAAGATGGTATCAGAGCACATGTTCACTGTAGGACGTGGCCCTAGAAACTGGCAAGCCCATAGGAAAGATTTTTCTCTACAACTTTCTTTTCAAAAGGATCTTTCACCTCTCTTCTCTCCTGAGCTTATTCAAAAATTCCTTTTAGTAAGACCATACCCCTTTTGTCGGGGCGGACGGGCTGTCCCCCGCGGGCACCTATGGGGCCGGAGCCCCTTTCGTTGTCCGGAGGGGGGCGGAGGGAGCGCGGAGAGCAGATCGAAGCGAGCACACGGGCGGTTTACCCAGGTTCGGGCCGCGATGGACGCGTAAAACCCTACTCCTGCTTAGTTGTATTGAACTGGGGAGCTCGGGAGCTTGGGGAGCTAGCTGCACCGAGCGTATGGCTGTCTGGGTCCCGATTCTCCGAACCCCGGAACCCCGACTACGTCGCACACGGGCCTCCTTTTATAGCGCAAAGGGGTCACCGACAGGTGTCAACGTAGGAGAAAGGGGTAAAAGTGTAAAAGGGGTGGTAGCTGTAATAGTGCGGGAACGGTGGCGCTACAGTGCGGCACAGTGTTATCATACCTACTTCTGACGGTAGGGGACAAGGGCATTAAATGCCCGTCACGGTCGCTCGGACAGCACCGAGGCGGACCGTTAGGTGCGCCACCGCTCGCCACGATGGCGGCTGCATGCCGCCGCATGCCCCAGGCTGCGCGGTGCCTCGCCACGTGCCCTCGGGGGGAAGCCCCGGGGCGACGCGTGGCGGGCGAGCTGGAGCGCAGCCTTGAGGTGGCGATCTTGCCGCGGCAAGTGGCTTGCCGCGGGGGTCGTCTTCCTGTGCCTGATAGCGTGCCAGCTATCAGGCCTTGCCGGGGCGCTTGGCGCGCCACGGCGGGCTTCTCTTGTGATGCCTGGGTTCGGCCTTCCCGACAAGCTCCTCTTGTCGGGGGCTCGATCTTCTGTCTCGTTATACTTTGTTCTTGGATGGCCTTTCATGGGCACAGTCGTCCCGGCAAGCTCCTCTTGCCGGGGTCTTGTCTTCTCGGCCCGGCAAGCTCCTCTTGCCGGGGGCCTTGTCTTGAATGCTTGGTCTTCTCTCGGCGCTTCCGGGGCGGGCCTTGCCGCAGGGTGCTACAACTGCCCGTGCACAAGTCTGGGGTACTAAGGTACCCCTACTTTAGTACACCGACAGGAGCCCCCGGGCCTGGGCCACACACGGTGCCGAGCGTCGTTGGGCCAGGCCCTAACAGTGCACGGGCACGCGTGGCCTTGGTCGCGCTGCTCCTTAACTCCGCATCCGCCGCGCCTTCCCCAGGCGGCGCGCGCCTACCGCGGCGTCGTGGGGGCGAAAAACGCCCGTTCCCTCTTTAAGTGGAGGGAGGAGCGGAGGCGCGGCTCAATAAATGAACGGTGGTGGGGCGCGGTTTTCGAGGCGCCCGTTCCCCATAGTCACGGGACGGGGAGAGGTCGTCCCGCCCGTCGCCTCGGTTCTGTGCGCCCACCACGCGGTCCTCATGCACTCGGAGTCGCGGCGGCGGAGGCAGGGAGTCGGGCCGGCGCGGGCCGATGCAGTGGGTCGGCCCCAGTCGCCTGCCCTTCTTCCGCTTCTATTGGAGGAGCGGGGCGGCCGCGGTCCCACTCCGCTCCTTTATAAGGAGCGAGAGGGGGCGACGGAAATACGCACTCCATCTCCTTCCTTCTTCTGTTTCTGGTTTCCTTCCCCCACCTGCGATGGAGGGGGGGAACCCTGGTCCTTCTTCGATTGCCGCGAGGGTGTCTGCTCGGCAACGCGCCCCTCCTCCCCTTGCGCCCGCGGCGGCGGAGCCGATCGTCGGGGGAAGAGGGAGAGGGCGAGGTCACGGACGAGGTCGTGGACGGGGCCGAGGCGCTCGGGGCGGACGGATCGGTGCGCCGCCCTCGCCCCCGCCAGCTGCTCCGTTCATTCCTGCGGTCCATCTCGGGGACGACCCCTGTGAGTTCATTATCAGGCTGCGCCGGGCGCCTCGTCGCCACCTCCGGCTCCCCGCTCCATTCGCGAACGTGTTGGAGGTGGAGCAGCCCGAGACGCTAAACCTGCGCATGAGGGGCTGCGGGATCAGCGGGACGCGAGTCCACGTCGAGTCCCGAGCCCCCGGCGTGGTGTGTCTGGGCCGCGGGTGGAAGACGTTCGCCCGGATACACAGCTTGACGGAGGGGTTCACCCTCCACTTCAAGCTAGTGGGGGAGGACCTCCTCTCCGTCAAGGCCTTCTGGGGCTTCGGTATCCGGGCCCGGTGCTGCGAAGATAGCTCCTCCGACAGCGAAGGCTCCTCCTCGAGCGAGAGTGACGAGGAGGGGAGCGACATCGACGACGAGGGGAGCAGCCGCCGGGATGACGGGTACGACTAGGCGTCGGCCGCGGCTCCGGGTGGCGCCGGCGGCCCCATCGACCGCGCCGGGCTCCGTGAACTCCCCGGGGTCGTCTCCTTGGGCGACTGGCGTAGGGGGGGCTGCTGAGGAGGATAGAGGGCGGACGTCGAAGGCCGCGAAGTCGGAGTACGGGCCGACTTCGACAGCTGGCTGACGCTCCGGCGCCTCGTGTTCCAGACGCGCCCCAGACGCCGTCATCGCCCTTGCTCTCGGTGACGACCACTGGGGTCTTCTCTTTGGCCCGGCAAGCTCCTCTTGCCGGGGGGGGGGCTTGACCTCCTCGGGCGGCCGGAGTGGCGAGGCTGCGGAAGAGGAAGAGGCTGGCGGCATGGCCGCTGCCTCATCTTCCAGCTCTGCCTCCGGCGCCTCCGTCTTCTTCAGCCTCCGGAGACCCCCGGGCGGAGCCCCCGGATCCTCTCTTGGTGCCTTCTGCCACCCGTAGCTCATCTAGGCGCCCCTTTCGCCCTCTTCGCCTACTTGCCCTACCTCCTGAGGAGAGAGACAAGAAAGGGATTACGGGCACCTTATCTCTTTTCAGCTTGTAAGCCTTCGGGCCTTAGTTGCGTTTAAGCCTTGTAATCCCTCTTTTCATGTTTTTCATTCTCTCTGAACTGTACCTGAGTGGAATGTTTTTAATGAAAAGGGGATGTTTGCCGGATCATTTGTCTCGCGGGTGGAAACCGCGGTAAGGAACGAATCCTTTACATCGTTAAGATAGACAGTTCTCGCCCGGCAACAGGCCCAGCCGCTCCCCCGCACTGCTCGACCTTTCTCACGCCCTTGGCGGAGGCGAGGAGCAGGCGGGTTCCGGCCCCTCGCTTCCCTCCCTCTTGCTGCCGCGGCTGCTATCTAAACGGGCCCCAGGAACGCGCTCTGGGGCTTGCCGCTAAGAGAGCACGGTAGCTTTCCAGGAGGAAAGGAGGCTTTCAAATCCCACAGTCCATAAGAGAATGCATGATGAGGGATGCAAAAACTTATCTGAGGTTGCAGCCCCCGGCGACTCTGGCTCGCCGGGGCGTAGGTGTTGGCTCGTCCTTCTCTTCTTCCTTGTCCTTGAGCGGCCCGGCAAGGACATTCAATTCCTGTGAGCCAAAGGGAAAGGACGGGAAAAGACGCGGACTCGACCTCTAAGTTAGGGGTTAGCGACAGTCAGGAACTGACAACCCTAACCAAGGACGAGACTCTGACTCAGCATGCATGCTAAAATCTAGGGCGCCAGCGCTTCTCTTTTTTCGGCCAGGGGCTTCGCCTGGCTTTGTACGAGGGCTTAAATGCAACATCGGCAAGGCCTGCACAAACCGGTGGTTGCCGGAGCGGGTCACGGCAACCGCGCCTTATGGGCGAGACTTGCGAAGATGCTCTATGCTCCCAGGAGTTGCTCACTGGTAGGCCCTCTTCGGTCTTGAGGTGGACAGCGCCGGGCCTCGCGACTCGTCTCACCCGATAAGGGCCTTCCTGCTTCGGCGTCGACTTGTTATAATTCTTGGCCGACTGAACGTGCCAGAGAACAAGGTCGCCTAACAGGGCAACTTTATCTGGTGCCAGGGGCTTCGCCTGGCTTTGTACAAGGGGTTACATGCAGCAGCGGCAAGGCCTGTACAAACCGGTGGTTGCCGGAGCGGATCACGGCAACCGCGCCTAGTGGGCGGAACTTGCGAAGATGCTCTATGTTCCCAGGAGTTGCTCACTGGTAGGCCCTCTTCGGTCTTGAGGCGGACAGCGCCGGGCCTCGCGACTCGTTCCACCCAACAAGGGCCTTCCTGCTTCGGCGTCAACTTGTTATAATTCTTGGTCGACTGAACGCGCCAGAGAACAAGGTCGCCTAACAGGGCAACTTGATCTGGTGCCAGGGGCTTCGCCTGGCTTTGTACAAGGGGTTACATGCAACAGCGGCAAGGCCTGTACAAACCGGTGGTTGCCGGAGCGGATCACGGCAACCGCGCCTAGTGGGCGGAACTTGCGAAGATGCTCTATGTTCCCAGGAGTTGCTCACTGGTAGGCCCTCTTCGGTCTTGAGGCGGACAGCGCCGGGCCTCGCGACTCGTTCCACCCAACAAGGGCCTTCCTGCTTCGGCGTCAACTTGTTATAATTCTTGGCCGACTGAACGCGCCAGAGAACAAGGTCGCCTAACAGGGCAACTTGATCTGGTGCCAGGGGCTTCGCCTGGCTTTGTACAAGGGGTTACATGCAACAGCGGCAAGGCCTGTACAAACCGATGGTTGCCGGAACGGGTCACGGCAACCGCGCCTTATGGGTGAAACTTGCGAAGATGCTCTATGTTCCAGGAGTTGCTCACTGGTACGCCTTCTTCGGTCTCGAGGCGGACAGCGCCGGGCCTCGTGACTTGTCTCACCCGATAAGGTCCTTCCCACTTCGGCGTCAACTTGTTGGAATTCTTGGCCGCCTGAGTTCGCCGAAGAACAAGGTCGCCCTCCTCGAGACTCCTGGCCTTGACCTTGCGGCTATGGTAGCGACGCAAGGCTTGCTGGTATCGAGCAGCTCGTACCGCAGCCTGGAGACGTCCTTCCTCAAGGAGCAGCGCGTCATCTTGGCGCAGCCGCTCTTGCTCTAGCTCGTCATAAGCGAGCACCCGAGGAGATCCGTACACGAGTTCCGTGGGGATAACCGCTTCCGCTCCATAGACTAGAGCAAAAGGTGTCTGTCCGGTGGCTCGGCTTGGTGTCGTCCTGATTGACCAAAGAGCCGCCGGGAGCTCCTCAATCCAATTTCTCCCGCACTTGTGCAGCCTGTCGAAGGTCCTGGTCTTGAGTCCGCGCAGCACTTCAGCGTTGGCCCTTTCCGCTTGACCGTTGCTCCTGGGGTGAGCAACTGAAGCGAAACAGACCTTGGCGCCGAGATCCTGGGCGTATTGCATGAAGGCGCGACTTGTAAATTGCGTCCCATTGTCGGTGATGACTCTGTTGGGGACTCCGAAACGGCAGACGATCGACCGGAAGAACTTGACTGCTGACTGCGCGGTCACCTTCCTCACTGGCTCCACTTCCGGCCACTTCGTGAACTTGTCGATTGCAACGTACAAGTACTCGAAGCCCCCGACAGCCCGGGGAAAAGGGCCGAGGATATCGAGCCCCCAGACCGAGAAGGGCCAGGACAAAGGGATTGTTTGGAGAGCTTGAGCTGGCTGGTGAATCTGTTTTGCATGGAACTGGCACGCTTCACACTTGGTTACTAGTGCAGTTGCATCTTGGAGGGCTTCTTGCCAGAAGAATCCTTGCCGGAAGGCTTTCTCGACAAGTGCTCTTGCGCCGATGTGATGGCCGCATATGCCTCCGTGTATCTCTGCCAACAGCTTCTGTCCGTCTTCCCTGGAGATGCACTTCAATCTGACACCGTTGAGTCTCCTTCTGTACAGCTCGTTGTCCACGAACTGGTACATACTTGACTGCCTGGTGATCTTCTCCACCTCTTCTGGGTCGTCGGGAAGTTCTCCAGTTTGCAGAAAACGGACGATCTGCCGTGCCCATGCCGGAGCCCGGGGCTCGACGGCAAGGGCTAAAGGCATGAAGGCCGCTGCGGGGACCCCGGCTTCTACGGCAAGAACCTCTGGTTCAGCCGGAGCCGGTGATCCCCCGGCAAGCTTGCCGGGGCAAAGCTTGTCGGGAACCTCTGCTTCCACTGGACGGACCCTCGGACCCGCAGGAGCGGACTGTTCCTCAGCGTTCGGATCGCTGATCCGCTCGCCGGAGCAAGGCTCATCGGGGACACCTGCTTCGACTGGACGGGTCCTCGGATCCGCAGGAGCGGGCTGTCCCTCGGAGTTCAGGCTGCTGATCGGCTCGCTGGAGCGAGGCTTACCGGGGACACCGGCTTCGACTGGACGGATCCTGGGATCCGCAGGAGCGGGCTGTCCCCCGGCGTTCTGGTTGTTGACCTTGGGGACCTTGGCGGCGGTCTCAGGGAGGTCCGCCTGCGAGTAGTCGCCGGAGACCAACTTCCTTTTCTTGGACTGCCCAACTGATGGTGTAACGGATGGTTGAGTCAGCTTGAGCAAGAAGGTCCCTGGTTCCACAGGTAACTTCAGCGAAGCACATTTCGAAAGGCCGTCTGCTATCCCATTCTGAGCTCTCGCGACGTGCTCCATTTGCAGCCCTTCAAAGTGTTCTTCCAGCTTCCTCACTTCATCGACGTAAGCTTCCATCAGAGGGCTCTGGTAGCTCTTGTTGACTTGCCGGACCACCAGTTGAGAATCTCCCCGCACGATCAGCTTTCTGATCCCAAGTTCGGCCGCAATCCTGAGGCCGGCGAGCAAGCCTTCATACTCAGCAGTATTGTTGGTAGCTTGCTCTCTTGGGAAGTGCATCTGGATAACGTACTTGAGGTGCTCTCCGGTGGGCGCGATGAATACCACGCCAGCACCGGCGCCTTGCAGCGAAAAGGCACCATCGAAGTACATTACCCACTCGCTCGTTGCTCCTTGTACGGGCGCGCTTGTTTCTTGGCCTTCTCCATCTGGCGTCGGGGTCCACTCAGCTATGAATTCTGCCAAAGCTCGGCTCTGTATGGTTGAAGTACTTTCAAACTTGAGCCCAAAGCTCGACAGCTCCAGTGCCCACTCGACGATCCTGCCCGTTGCCTCTGGATTGTGCAATATCCTCTTCAGCGAAAAGCGAGTGACTACTGTTATCTCATGCGCTTGGAAGTAATGGCGCAGCTTTCTCGAGGACATGAGGAGGCCGAAGAGCAATTTCTGCACCCCGGAGTATCTTGATCTAGCCCCCTGCAAGAGGGAACTTACAAAATACACCGGGCGCTGCACCATCTTCTTCCGCGCTCCATCCTGTTCCTGCGCAGGGTGGCTCTTGTCGGGGCCAGAGCTTGGTGGAGCAGCCCCCCGCTCGTCGCTGGACTCGCTTGTAGGTGGTATAGGCTCCTCGTCGGCCTCCCTCTCCGCCACTAACGCAGCACTAACCACCTGGTTGGTTGCCGCTAGGTATAGCAACAACTTCTCCTGTGGTCTAGGTGCGACAAGTATTGGAGTGGAGGATAGGTACCTTTTCAAATCTTGCAGCGCTGCCTCCGCTTCTGGAGTCCACTGCATGGGACCTGCCTTCTTCAAGATTTTAAAGAAAGGCAGGGCGCGTTCTGCAGACCTTGAAATGAACCGACTGAGGGCGGCCACACAACCTGCGAGCTTTCTGACGTCCTTGACGCGCTTTGGGGCTTCGACCTGCTCGATGGCTTTGATCTTGTCGGGATTAGCTTCAATCCCCCTCTGTGACACAAAGAACCCGAGAAGCTTGCCGGAGGGGACTCCGAAAACGCACTTCTCGGGGTTCAGCTTGAGCTGTATCTTGCGCAAGTTCTGAAATGTCTCTTCCAGATCTTGGACCAGGGTTTCCTTGCTCCTGCTCTTCACCATGATGTCATCCATATAGGCCTCCACGTTCCTATGGATCTGCGGCTCGAAGGCAGAGTGCACTACCCTTGCAAACGTTGATCCCGCATTCTTCAGTCCAAACGGCATGCGTATGAAGCAATAGGTGCCGCACGGAGTGATAAATGCGGTCTTCTCTTCATCTTCCTTGGCCATAAAGACTTGGTGGTATCCTGAATATGCATCAAGAAAAGAGAGTAGCTCACATCCGGCAGTGGAGTCAACAATCTGGTCTATGCGCGGCAAGGGAAATGGATCTTTGGGACATGCTTTATTCACGTCGGTGAAGTCTATGCACAGTCTCCACTTCCCATTGGCTTTGCGCACGACGACCGGATTGGCCAGCCACGTTGGATGGATCACACCTCTCACTAGGCCTGCTGCCTCTAGCTTCTTGATCTCTTCGCTGATGAATTCCTGGCGCTCCACGGCTTGCTTTCTTACTTTCTGCTTGACGGGTCGCGCGTGAGGACAGACAGCGAGCTTGTGCTCAATCACCCTCCTGGGAACACCGGGGATGTCGGACGGTTGCCATGCAAACACGTCGTCATTCGCCCGCAGGAAGGCGACGAGCGCGCTTTCCTATTTGCTGTCAAGCGTGGCACTGATGGTGAAGGTACCGCCAGTGCCGTCCTCCTTGGCGGACACCTTCTTGGTTGCCGGTGGAGCGGTCATTCCCTTCCTGTACTTGCCGGCGGAGCTCGATGGAACGTCCTCGACGGCGGCGCAGCACTCCGAAGAGGTGCGGTTGCCGGAGTGGGCCCCAGAGCACTTACCGGGCTTGGTCTTTGTCTTCTTCCCCCCGGGGGCTTCAGCGGCAAGCGTGTCCTTCTCTGCCGCGGCTGCTACGTCCCGGTAGATCTTGTCGGCGCAGATAAGCGCGTCCTTTTTGTCGCCATGGACAGTGATGACGCTTATCGGCCCCGGCATCTTGAGTACGTTGTAGGCGTGGTGGGAAGCCGCCATGAACTTGGCGAGAGCGGGACGGCCGAGGATCCCATTGTATGGTAACGGGATATCGGCGACGTCGAACGTGATACGCTCAGTCCTGAAGTTAAGCTCACCGCCAAAGGTCACCGGCAGAGTAATCTTCCCCTTGGGCTTGCTCCTCCCCGGGTTGATTCCTTGGAAGGATCCGGTCTCTTCGAGCTCGCCGTCTGGGATCTGGAGTTTCTTGATCACAGCGGAGGAGATCAAGTTCAGCCCGGCCCCGCCGTCTACCAACATTTTGGTGACCTTGAGGTTGCGGATGGTGGGTGAGACCAGCATCGGCAAGCACCCGACCGCGGTTGTGCGGTCGGGGTGATCCTCAAGATCGAAAATGATGGGCGTGCTGGACCATTTGAGGAGCCTGCGCGACTCCACGGGCGGCTCTGCTGCGTTCACCTCTCGCGCCCACCGCTTGAGCTGGCGGTGGGAGGTGTGCAGAGAGGCGCCGCCGTCAACGCATAGGACCTCCGTGGCCTTCTGGAACTCCTGCTCGCTGTTATCTTCGTCTTCCACGTCTTCGTCGTCGTCCTCTTCATCCTCGTCGCGGCCCCGGGGAGGCCGATCGCCTTGCCGCTGCTTGGCCTTGCCGCGGCGTCCTCCCCGGCCGACGGGCGGCCGCTTCTTGCTTGGTTCGCCTCCCCCGCCCTGGGCCTTCCCCTTGTCGCGCCTCTCGTATTCGGCCTTCTGCTGCACGACGAGGTACTCGACGCTTTTGCAGTTGGAGAGATCGTGGCCCTTGGTGCGGTGGATCTTGCAATATTGCTTGTCGGAGCCGTCCTGCTTGTCGGCTGCCGCCACGGGGGCAGGCTCCTTGCCGGAGCTGCCAGCCTGCGTTTGCTTGGCGGGAGCCTCCTTGCCGGACCCCTCGACGGCAAGCACCTCTTTCCTATTCTTCCTCCTATTATTCCGCCGCTGGCTCCTCTTCGCCGGGGCGGTGTCGTCGCTATCGCTTTCCCCTGCGCCAGCATCCTCCCCGGGGAGTTTCCTCCCCTCCTCCGCGCGCGCGCACTTGTCAGCCAAGGCATATAGCTCGCTGACGTCCCGGATCTTGGTCATGGCCATCTCTTCACGCATGCGGCGGTTACGCACGTTCTGGTGGAACGCGCTGATAACCGCGGCAGGGTGAACGTCAGGGATGTTGCGATGCACGCGGCTGAAACGCTGGATGTATTTGCGCAGGGGTTCTCCTTCCTTCTGGGCTAGGATGTGGAGGTCGCTATCCTGGCCATGAGGTTTGTGGCCGCCTGTGAAGGCGCCAACAAACTGATGGCAAAGATCCGCCCAGGAAGAAATGGAGCCCTCCGGCAAGTGCATAAGCCACGAACGAACGTTCGGCTTAAGCACGAGCGGGAAGTAGTTCGCCAGTATCCTCTCGTCGCGCCCCCCGGCAGCTTGTACAGCGATTGTGTAGATGCTGAGAAACTCCGAGGGGTGCGTCCTGCCGTCGTACTTCTCTGGTACGTCGGGCTTGAAGTTCTTCGTACTGGGCCACCGGACGCGTCGCAGCTCGCGGGTGAACGCAGGGCAACCTGCCGCGTATGGTAAGTCACTTGGTTCACCGGGCGCGTACGCGTCGACAGCGTCCCCAGCCCGCTGGTCTGATTGTCGCCGAGTTTCTCGGCGGCGCTCAATCCTTGTTCGAGCGTCTTCTTGCTGTCGCTCGTCGAGGACTTGGCGCTGGTCCCGGCGAGTCCGCGGGTCCGACGACGCTGTGGAGCCGTCGTCGGCGTTGTTCCAGCGGGGCGGCGTCTTCTGCTTCTGCGCCGGGGAGTGCATGGTGGTCGCACCTCCGGCGGTCTTGTCGCCGTCGGCCTTCGTCTTCTCGACCTGCCGGGGCCGCGAGGTCGCCGGCTGCTGCGGCGTGTCGTTGTTGGCGAAGGCGATCAGGCTCTGGATGGTGGCCCTCCAGCTTTCGGCCTTGCCAGCCGCTGGAGGGTAGTCGAGGAGCAGTTGCGCTCTCGCGAGCGCTTCTGCCGGAGTGGAGGGGAGCGGGGGCGAGTGGCGCGAGGAGCGGGATGCGCTCGGACTCCTAACAATGTTAGAAGGAGCGGGGTCCCTCCCCGGCGCCTTCGCCTTGCCCGTGTCCGGACGGGGGCCCGTGGCGTCCCGCGAACCTCCTGTTTGCCCTTGTTCCAGCAAGCGGATGCCACCTCCCGTGGCATGGCGCTGCTGGGTCGTCGTTTGAAGGGACGGATGCGGCGCGTCCTCGGAGGCCGAGGCTCGGTCGTCCGCCCTGTTCTTGGATTTGGTGGCACCGCGAGTGTTCTCGCCGGTGGCCACCCCTCCGACGGCGTCTTCCCTGCCCACCGTTGGCTCCGGTAGCGGTGGGAGTGACGCGGACGGGCCCGCGGCCTCCGAAGCCTTCTTCTTCGGGGCCATGGTGTTGATGAAGCTAGCGAGTTCGGAGAAGCTGACGAAGAGCGCGCTCGCGTGAACGCAGGATCTGATCCGCACAACCTCGACGCAGCCCCCTACCTGGCGCGCCAAAGATGTCGGGGCGGACGGGCTGTCCCCCGCGGGCACCTATGGGGCCGGAGCCCCTTTCGTTGTCCGGAGGGGGGCGGAGGGAGCGCGGAGAGCAGATCGAAGCGAGCACACGGGCGGTTTACCCAGGTTCGGGCCGCGATGGACGCGTAAAACCCTACTCCTGCTTAGTTGTATTGAACTGGGGAGCTCGGGAGCTTGGGGAGCTAGCTGCACCGAGCGTATGGCTGTCTGGGTCCCGATTCTCCGAACCCCGGAACCCCCTCTACGTCGCACACGGGCCTCCTTTTATAGCGCAAAGGGGTCACCGACAGGTGTCAACGTAGGAGAAAGGGGTAAAAGTGTAAAAGGGGTGGTAGCTGTAATAGTGCGGGAACGGTGGCGCTACAGTGCGGCACAGTGTTATCATACCTACTTCTGACGGTAGGGGACAAGGGCATTAAATGCCCGTCACGGTCGCTCGGACAGCACCGAGGCGGACCGTTAGGTGCGCCACCGCTCGCCACGATGGCGGCTGCATGCCGCCGCATGCCCCAGGCTGCGCGGTGCCTCGCCACGTGCCCTCGGGGGGAAGCCCCGGGGCGACGCGTGGCGGGCGAGCTGGAGCGCAGCCTTGAGGTGGCGATCTTGCCGCGGCAAGTGGCTTGCCGCGGGGGTCGTCTTCCTGTGCCTGATAGCGTGCCAGCTATCAGGCCTTGCCGGGGCGCTTGGCGCGCCACGGCGGGCTTCTCTTGTGATGCCTGGGTTCGGCCTTCCCGACAAGCTCCTCTTGTCGGGGGCTCGATCTTCTGTCTCGTTATACTTTGTTCTTGGATGGCCTTTCATGGGCACAGTCGTCCCGGCAAGCTCCTCTTGCCGGGGTCTTGTCTTCTCGGCCCGGCAAGCTCCTCTTGCCGGGGGCCTTGTCTTGAATGCTTGGTCTTCTCTCGGCGCTTCCGGGGCGGGCCTTGCCGCAGGGTGCTACAACTGCCCGTGCACAAGTCTGGGGTACTAAGGTACCCCTACTTTAGTACACCGACACCTTTCCCCTTTTTGACCACACGAAGATTCGACGAATGAGACCACTTCAAGAAGTACAAGATATCGGACAATTAAGACCATTTGGAATGAAGAGAATTTTACCATACATTATGATAAGGAAAACTTCAACGGTTGAAGACTCCAAGGACTAGGAGAATTTGAAGGCTCTGAAGAATTCCCAGATTTGAATGACCTAGGAAGGCTACCCTTATGGAACTTGGCAGACTATGGAAGTTGTCAATACCCGAGATCGAGGTGTATCGGAAAAAGACCGGAGCATGGAGAGTTAAGAACTCAAAGTTTTGTCAAGGAAACCCCAATGTAGGAGATATCAACTATGGAGAGATAGCTCATGGAAATGACAAGAGCAGAAACACGGCTATCCATGATGTTATCGCCCGCTTAAGATATTGCCACCGTGCTGAGTTAAGCATGCTAATGCATGGAAGGATTGGATGGTAGAAGGCTGATGGAGCACCTATCATCAAGATGAAGTTTTAACTTTAGCCAGTGTATCACCAGGATCTGGAATGTTACATTAAGAAGTTAAGATGGACCAACAAGAAGCAGTATTGACGAGAAAGCATGCAGTGAAGAACTTAGGACCCAGGAGATGAGAGTAGCCAAGCTAGAGGAGCAAAACCTCGAGATACCAGAGAATCGTCAGGAATTAAAGGACAGTAGGATCATGGTTCATGTCGAGGTTGATGAAACCCAGAAGTCTGAAACGCAACTCCTGAAATATTAAAGGACGTCATGATAGACTTTGCGACAACAGAGATTATCTGGCAGAAGAACTTGAGAAGGACAAGCATGATCAGAGGTAGGCATCGGAGACATGAACAAGACTTGAAGAGTTTGGCGACCTTGACGTTTAGAAGACCAAAACCCCTGTAATATACCTATGTTAGACGCGACATTTGTGAGTTGTCATTTGTTTGATGTTTTTTTTCCGACAGCCACAAATAAAATCTGTCTTTTCAAAACTATTGTTTGTATTGTGTGCATCCCTCTCTATCTCTCTTATCTCACCCCAAAACCCATGGACCCAATAGAGGATGAATGGAGATGAGTTTATATCTTTTGAACCGACGAGTTAATTGGAGATGGACCGATGAATTCAGAACATGGAGGATCACATGGAGAAAAACCCTATAGCCGGAAAGGATATGACCCAGCATGCCCTTGAGTGCTTTAAAAGAGGTGCCACTACATGGTAGAGGATGTACCAAACCATCAATGGATGGCAAGGATGTAACCACTTGGAAGGAGTTTTAAGTTGACTTTGCTAAAGTCTCGGTTTGTGTCCCAGAAATTGAAGCCTTATGGAAAAGATATGGAGAAACCTAGTGCATGCAAGCTTTGTGGAGAAATAGGACACAACCATAAAGAACACCAGGACGAATACCCTCATAATTGGAGTATTACCAAAGGAGTTAGCCGAGAATCACAGGGAACTTCGGTTGGAGATTGTTCCCAAAGGTTTTGTTGCAGCAATGGAAGTTCAATCTACATTGTTGGAAAAGATCCGTGAAGCTCAGAAGGATGACAAAGAGATTGTTGAGGTAAAAGATAGGATGAGCAAAGGAAAGGCCAAAGGTTTTCGTAAGTATGAGCACGACACCTTATGGTTTGAGGACCGTGTATATGTGCCCAATAATGCAAAGATCAGGAAGTTAATACTTCAGGAGGCTCATGACTCACCATACTCGATTCGCCCTAGAAACACCAAGATGTAATTGGATTTGAAGGAGTGTTTCTGGTGGACTGGTAAGAAGAAGGATATTGCGGAGTATGTAGTTGTAAGTGATGTATGCCAGAGAGTAAAGGCAGAGCATCAGAAGCCCGCAGGATTACTACAGCCTATGCCGATACCCGAATGGAAGTGGGATAAGCTTGGCATGAATTTCATTATCGGATTTCCCAGAACCCGACCGGGATATGATTCTACCTGGGTAGTAGTTGATTCGCTTGACCAAAGTGGCTCACTTTATCCCAGTGAAAACCACCTATACAAGTGCAAAGTTGGCCAAGATATATTTGACCAGGATCGTATGTCTGCATGGAGTTCCGAGGACCATCATATCAGATAGAGGAACACAGTTTACCTCAAAGTTTTGGAATCAGCTGCACCAGACTTTGGGTACTAGGCTAGAGTTCAGTACAGCCTTTCATCCGCAGACAGATGGACAGACCGAGAGAGTCAATCAGATTCTTGAGGACATGTTGAGAGCGTGTGCGCTAGATTATGGATCTAGTAGGGATGATAATCTGCCTTACACGGAGTTCTCATACAACAACAGTAACCAAGTCAGTTTGGAGATGGCCCCTTTTGAAGCTTTGTATGGGAGAAGGAGCAAGACACCGTTGATGTGGGATGAAGTTGGAGACCGTCAGTTGTTTGGACCAAATGTGATCAAGGAGTCAGAAGAGAATGTTAAGTTGATTCGAGGTAGACTGAAGGTAGCTCAGTCCAGGCAGAAGAGTTATGCAGACTCAAAAAAACGCAAGGAGGTAGTCTATGAAATTGGAGACAGAGCATGTCTTCGTGTGTCCCCTCTGCGAGGAGTTAAACGAATTGGAGTTAAGGGAATGTTAGCCCCGAGATTTGTAGGACCATACCGAGTTTTGGAGCGTATGGGAGAAGTGGCCAACAAGTTGGAGTCACCCGAAGGACTGTCAGGAGTTCATGATGTGTTACACATTTCCCAGTTGAAGAAGTGCCATGCAGAGATGGCCAATATTCCCCTGTAAGAACGCTTTACCCTGGAAAGGATAATGATGTTCTACGAAGTGGAGTATGGACTTCATAAGTATAAGTTTTTATCTCGGTATGCGGGATATTCCACGAGGATGAAGAGATGAATTACTATTGGATATAAAGGAGGTATGATGTTGGAAATATGGAGCAATTGCAACTCCATGATGAGTTTGAGTAATCACGTCCTAGTTTGGTGCTAATAGAAGGAAGGGAGACATAACAATTGGATGGATTTTAAGTATTCTAGGAAGCTGGAAGTTGGATGTTGGATTAGAGATCCGTTGCCCCGATGATGAGTTCAAGGTTTGCAAGTGATGAGATGGGCCATAACTCACAGGCCCCAGGACCTGCCAAGAAGCAAGCACACTCTTGCTGAAGGAAAAACCCTGGAAGGAGTTACGACCTTATCGATAGACGATCTTATAAGAGTTTACGCAAAACCTGAGAGTTGTGAAGGAACGATAGATGTTTGTTTGGCTTTCATAATCAATGGGTTTTCCGAACCCAGTTCGTTGACAAGAGAAATTCTGCAATGCTTGTGAGGATGAGCGAGTGTTAGAATGTGAGATTCACTAAACCATATATCAGGTAATGATTTGGGTGCGGGATGGATTGATCACCATACCGACTTACTCTTATTATTCGCCTTGCTATGTGGGATGGTAAATCTGAGTGACTTACCTATAGCAGAGTGACGACGATCAAAACCTTGTTTAAACCCTAGAATGGTATAAGAATTTTCCCTTGTACACGACAACTTTTGGCAACCGTAGGTTATACGGTGAGGATCAACCCAGACCCATTTCCTGCAGGAGAAACCATAAATTGTTGACCACCATGAGATATCGATAGTTGATTAGTATTGGCGCCAGACCCGTCAGGTAAGAAGACCCAGTTTCGGAATAACCTTACCAAGATGAAAGGATAAAAGAATTGAGGAAAAGGTTATGCCGTTACCAGAAGAGCCTAGAGAAAGGAATTATACTGAAGATCTGAGAAGACCGGCCCTGTCAAGAATAAGGATGGAGTATATGAGTATTGATGGGACCGTAACAATGTTTCTAAGGGTGGTAGCACCCGAGACCCCGGAGACGATCGATGGATTTTGAGAAGACCACGAACCTAACCTATTTCTTTCTAGCCTCTCCGAATCTCGAGGACGAGATTCATTTTAAGGGTGGTAGGTTTGTAACATCGCAAAATTCTAAATTTTGGAAAGTTATAATAAATAGATAGATTTGATTGATTGTTTGAAAGTGAGTGAATTCGAAACTTTTTGAAAGTTAAATGAGAGGGAATAAAAGGACTTTCCCAAACTTTCATATTTGCTTTCTGACCTCCATGAATTCAAATTCTTTTCAAATACAAAACCCTTGAGCGAAGATGATATGACTTCTTCCATTTAAATTAAATGAAAGGGTATTTGAAAATAATTGAATTTCATTTGGAAATATTTCAATTCATAAACTTCATGCAGCTCAATGATTTTCATGAGAGAAGATAAAATGACTTCTTCAAATTATATGAAATATGAGTTGGGAGTTTCAAAGAATTAAATTCAAAGTTCCTTTGAATTTATTTTCAATTTGGAGTTATTTGAGTTTTATTAAAATTATTTTTCTCCAAAAATAAGATATATGGAAATTAGGGTAACATGATTCCCTACAACAGAAAATTGGAGAGAAATAAATTTGAAATCATTTTGATATTTTTAAAGTGATTTTTATTAGATTTTATTAGACCAGTAGCACTCTTTGAATTATCTGAATTTGCGTCAATTTTAATTAATGCTAGCAAATTGTTCATCTTGTAGAAATTCTTTTTCTGAAAATTTTGATATATAATATGCCTATATAAAGATTTATTTTTATTTCTGTTTTTCAGTCTATCGCATTCTATTTAAAAAAAACTACGCGCAGCCAGCCTTATAGTACCATCGGGCGCCCTATTTTTTTTCTTTATCCTATATGGGCCAGGCCCAGCCAGCCTTTTTTCTTCTTTCTTAGGCCGATTTTGTTTAAAAAAACTGCAGCCGCAGCGTGCGCGCGGCCGGCCGAAGGCCTTTAGGCCCATCGTCTATTTTCTTCTCTGTTTCATATATTTTCGTCTACGTTTAGTCCCACATTGCCTAGCCTTTGACCTCTAAGCCTCTTTTCCACCAATAAATATAGACCCATAGAGCCTCAAAAAATCATCTGATTTGGGTTAAATCAATATTTTGATTTGACTAGATTCATTTAAGAAAAATATTTTTCTCCTCTCCGACGCGACTCCTGGAAATTGTCTCCTCTCTCCGAAGTCATCTTTTCTCTGCCTTATAAAGGTAACTTTGTTTGTTTTTTTCCTCTTCTTATACTTCCGTAGTTTATTATTTCCAGACTAATATGACAGAATAATTAGATTATCAATTAGTCTACGTATTTATACGTTAGACCTTAACCGTAGCTATTTTTTCTTTCGTAAGACAACTTGGCCCTGATTTTTCAAATAACCATAACTTTTTACTCGTTCATCCAAATTAGATAAAACCAGCGCCTATAGCTTCGTCTTGTTTTCACCTATCCAGTGAACCTGTCACATCAACTGTTTGAAATTTTCAAATTTCGAAATTTGTTTAGATCCATATTCAAACTTCTTTTGAACATAACTTGAGTTTCGTAACTCCGATTTAGTTGATTCTTTTTGCAAATCGAAGATCTTGACCTAAACTTTCTGATAAGGCCAAATTCACATAATTTTGGTACTGTTAGAAATTGTTTTATGTTGCAAGAGTTATTTGCTTGGTTTTGAAGTTTTCTGAATCGTCTTCTTCGATCTTCCTGACTTTTTTGAGTGAGTGCTTATGTGTGGTTACTATTGCTTGCTTACGATAGATCGATCGGAGTGTGACGATTAGATCTATCAAGAGTTTTGAGTGCGCATCATCTTCATCAGCATTGCAGGCAAGTTCACACTTTGATCATAACCCTTTCATACCCAGTTTTTATTGCATTAGATCAATCCTCAAACATTGCATGATTAGGATCTAATTAAAAATGTGGGTATTGGGAAGTAGTTGATGAGGTAGGAACCTATTGCCCTGTTACTATCAAACCCTTGGGAGTTACTTCTACGCGTTGCTTATATTGCTATGCTATGCTCGTAGACGTGGTTTGGGTATGAGTGAAATCCATGACAGATGTGAGATTGTTATTTAATGGTTCAACTTAAGGTGGCAACTTAAACACACATCTGGGTGGATTGCTAGGGGCACCCTGGGGATATACCAGTGGACTTGCCTGGACACCTGGGGATGTACCAGTGTTGTCCTAGGAGATCCCGGGGATATACCTTGTGATCATCCTATGGTCCGCCACCCAGGCTCAAAGGGATCATGAGATTATTCATACTAGAAACTTCCGTGTGCAGCCACAAGCCATTATGGGCTCTGGCATAGTTGACTAAGTCGTGCGAACTCTTACAGTGGTAGACTAGCAGATGTAGGGGATGTAGGTTCGTACGGTCTATCACACCGTAAGGTGCTAGCGCTTCTGAAATACTATGTCTCGGTCATCCGTTTCTCAAACACCATGTAGTGCGAGAAATCCAACGGAGGCGATCAAGTCTTGTGGGAAAAGTGCGCAAACCTCTGCAAAGTGTACAAACTAATCATGATTAGCCGTGTCTCCGATTATGGACATCTTGAGTATCTAGTTCTTGGATTTTCATGTTGATCTCATCATGTTATTTTAAATTAATTTTGTTGGGTTTAATGATGTTACTTAATTGGGATTGAGAATGCTGTCAACCATTCTCAATGTTTAACAACCACCATGATAGTTAAATAAAATTTATTCCTTTGCAGTAGGGAAAAGCTGGCTTTTTCGCAAAAACAATATAACCATAGAGCTTTTCCACCAGCCATATATGCATGTAGTGATAGCCATTGTTCATCATTTTCTCTATGGTGTGAATTTGCCAGTACATTCAATGTACTGACCCGTTTCGGGCTGCAACGTCTCATGTTACAGGTTTCTTACGACGAGTAAGTGATACGTTAGGGTTACGATCTCTACACTCAACTTTGCCGTTGGTGTTGATGGGAATCCACAACTTTGTTGCTTCCGCTATATGGATTGAGGTAATAGTATTTACGTTACTTTATACATGTGATTTACCTCTGTTATAAATCCTTCAAGTACTGTGTGTGTCAGCATACCGATCCAGGGATGACACTTAAGCACAGAGATTTGATCCATTCGGGTCGGGTCGCTACAAAGCACCGCAAGATTGAACCCAAAGCTAAGCACTTCTCGCATTGCAAGAAAAACCCAATCTAGTTGGCCAAACCAAATCGACAGTTCGAAGAGACTTGCAAAGATATCAAACCATGCATATAAGAATTCAGAGAAGATTCAAATAATATTCATAGATAAGCTGATCATAAATCCACAATTCATCGGATCTCGGCAAACACACCGCAAAAAGGTATTACATCGAATAGATCTCCAAGAACATCGAAGAGAACATGGTATTGAGAATCAAAGAGAGAGAGAGAGAGAAGAAGCCATCTAGCTACTAGCTATGGACCCGTAGGTCTGAGGTAAACTACTCACGCTTCATCGGAGAGGCAATGGTGTTGATGTAGAAGCCCTCCATGATCAAATCCCCCTCCGGCAGGACGCCATAAAAGGCCCCTAGATGGGATCTCACGGGTACAGAAGGTTGCGGCGGTGGAAAAGTGTTTTCATGGATCTCCTGGTAGGTTTTGGAATATTTGAGAATATATAGGCGGAAGAAATAGGTCGGCAGAGTCACGAGGGGCCCACAAGGGTGGGGGTGCGCCCTACCCCCCTGGGCGCGCCCTCCGTCCTTGTGGCTACCTCATGGATTCCCTGACTTGCACCCCAAGTCCTCTGGATGTCTTCTGGTCCAAGAAAAATCATCGCGAAGGTTTCATTCCGTTCGGACTCTGTTTGGTATTCCTTTTCTGCGAAACTATAAAACAACGAAAAAGCATAAACTGGCACTAGGATCTAGGTTAATAGGTTAGTCCCAAAAGTAATATAAAATAGCATAATAATGCATATAAAACATCCAAAACATATAATATAATAGCATGGAACAATCAAAAGTTATAGATACGTTGGAGATGTATCCGCATCCAAGAGGGATATAATAAAAACTTTCATCTAAAGTGCATTGAATACTATGTGAAGTTTAATTGCTTATGATTGTTTTGAGATATAAATATGGTGATATTAGAGTCATGCTAGTGAGTAATTGTGGATTGTAGAAATACTTGTGTTAAAGTTTGTGATTCCTGTAGCATGCACGTATGGTGAACCATTATGTTATGAAGTCGGAGCATGATTTATTTATTGATTGTCTTCCTTACGAGTGGCGGTCGGGGACGAGTGATGGTATTTTCCTACCAATCTATCCCCCTAGGAGCATGCGAGTAGTACTTTGTTTCAATGACTAATAGATTTTTGCAATAAGTATGTGAGTTCTTTATGACTAATGTTGAGTCCATGGACTATACGCACTCTCACCCTTCCACCATTGCTAGCCTCTCTAGTACCACACAACTTTTGCCGGTGCCTTACACCCACCTTATACATTCCTCAAAACAGCCACCACACCTACCTATTATGGAATTTCCATAGCCATTCCGAGATATATTGCCATGCAACTTCCACCATTCCATTTTATTATGACACACTCCATCATTGTCATATTGCTTTGCATGATCGTAAGATAGTTAGCATGATGTTTACATGGCTTGTCCGTTTTTTGATTTCATTTGCTACGCTAGATCATTGCACATCCAGGCACACCGCTGGAGGTATTCATATCGAGTCATATTTTTTTCTAAGTATCGAGTTGTAATTCTTGAGTTGTAAGTAACTAAAAGTGTGATGATCATCATTATTAGAGCATTGTCCCATGTGAGGAAAGGATGATGGAAGCTATGATTCCCTCACAAGTTGGGATGAGTCTCCGGACTTTACAAAAAATAAAAGAGGCCAAAGAAGCCCACCATAAAAAAAGAACAAAAATGAGAGAAAAGAGAGAAGGGGCAATATTATTATCCTTTTCCACACTTGTGCTTCAAAGTAGCACCATGATCTTCATGATAGTCTCCTATGTTGTCAGTTTCATATACTAGTGGGAATTTTTCATTATAGAACTTGGCTTGTATATTCCAATGACGGGCTTCCTCGAATTGCCCTAGGTCTTGGTGAGCAAGCGATTTGGATGCACACCCACTCGGTTTCTTTTTGAGCTTTCGTAAACTTATAGCTCTAGTGCATCCGTTGCATGGCAATCCATACTCACTCACACTGATATCTATTGGTGGGCATCTCCATAGCCTGTTGATACGCCTAGTTGATGTGAGACTATCTCCTTCTTTTTGTCTTCTCCACAACCACCATATTCTATTCCACCTATAGTGCTATATCCATGGCTCACACTCATGTATTGCGTGAAAGTTGAAAAAGTTCGAGAACATCAAAAGTACGAAACAATTGCTTGGCTTGTCATCGGGGTTGTGCATGATTTAATACTTTATGTGATGAAGATGGAGCATAGCTAGACTATATGATTTTGTAGGGATAACTTTCTTTGGCCATGTTATTTTGAGAAGAGATGATTGTCTTATTAGTATGCTTGAAGTATTATTATTTTTATGTCAATATTAAACTTTTATTCTGAATCTTATGGATCTGAACATTCATGCCACAATAAAGAAAATTACACGGATAAATATGTTAGGTAGCATTCCACATTAAAAAATTTGTTTTTATCGTTAACCTACTCGAGGACGAGCAGGAATTAAGCTTGGGGATGCTTGATACGTCTAAGGCCTAGTGCTACCACTGCAGAGAGGTGTGCGCAAAGGGCTAAAATGTCGGGGACCTCGTCATGAGGCTACATCCCGAAAAGCAGAAACACAAACTTTCCCCTAGATGGGACGGGTCGTTCATTATCGACCAAGTGCTAATCGGAGGAGCTTATCAAATTCGAGATCTAGAGGACGGTCATCTAGATGCCAAGCCCTGGAACGCGGCGCAACTCTGACGCTTCTATGGCTGAAGCCCCGCTCACTGCCGATGTATATAACTTACACCCTTTCATTGTCTTTCTTTTTTATTAGTATTTTCTTATGTTTTTCACACCTCGGAATGTTTTCAAATGATCTCGGGGGATAATACAACATGTTCTTTCAAAACACGCGTTGTTCCACCCCTTATGCAATATCGTCTTTAAAGCAACTATATGCATCGACTCAACTTAAGATTTGGCCAAACTAGGTTGCTCGGCTCCTGTGCTTGCCCCTTGCGTTCCTGATATTTCGTCTAGGGGGCAAAGGGAGCACCGCTATTATTGTTACTCCCGGGTCAGCTCACCCAATACCTCAGACGGAGAAAGCCAGAAGCTAGCACTCTTACAGTTCAAATCGGTCGGCCATGACATAGGGTTAAAGTGGAGGGGGTGTTTTCAATCCCCGACCAGGGGCTTTACCCGTGAGGTCACCCATCTTCACACCAATGTGTTCGACATAGCCACCTAAGGAAAGGAACTGTTGGAAAAACTATTTTCCTCGAAAGAAGTTTCTTACATTAAATAGTAATATAACATAAATTCAGTCACCCTCTTGTCTTTCGAGCCACTTAGCCTGATTGCCTTGTCACCTGAAGCACCTGGTTTGATGACTTTGGCCAGTAGTACGGGACACTCGGTCATCAGCAGAGGAGGTGGAAGCCAAAGGCTGGCTGACAGAGTTTGGATGTACGGTCTTATAACAGACATGAAGTACTTCGATACATAAAGTCATACAAAACGACTACACGCAGTTTAGTCCATCTATTAAGGTGTCCAGCGCGTAATCCTTCTACGAGAACTGTGCAGCATGCATTACACTATCGTATGCATTGCTAGTGGGGATTTCCTCCCCGTCTGACCCATGGGTCCTACCTCTGCTAGTTCCTCATCTGCAGACTGGTACAATGGGTCTTCACCATGGCCCAGGCCTCCCTTCCACCTTCTCGGCAGGCGGATACTTTCCATACCTGGGTCTGGCACCGAGCTCTTTTTAGCGGATCGGCCATGATGGCCATGTCTTCGGGGACCTGCTCCACCTCAGGCCATAAAGCCTAGTAGACATCCTTCGTCGATTTTCGTGCATTTTCATCCACCACAGATAGATGATTCACCATCTCCTTGGGCATAGGACCTCGGGCATCAGGGGGTAAACTAGACAAAGAAGCTGCCACAGAAACAACATCAGTCTACTCATCACCTCAGCCAAACTACATGACGGGCACATTCTTCGGAAAAAAGTGACTTACCAAAAACCATGTCATTAGTTTGTCGATTCTTTGATTCTACGGCAGCCAGCTGGGCTTTTAAGCTCTCAATCTCCTGGGCATGTCAGGCGTTCTCAACCATGAGTGCATGAACGTCGTCCACCCTTTGGCTAACCACATGACGGTTCTCTTGATGTTGCGACTCTGCATACAACAGATCTTCGCG
Organism: Aegilops umbellulata; assembly: GCA_032464435.1. Lineage (NCBI taxonomy): Eukaryota > Viridiplantae > Streptophyta > Magnoliopsida > Poales > Poaceae > Aegilops > Aegilops umbellulata. The sequence goes on along the minus strand of CP136056.1, from coordinate 210,991,653 downwards.
GGCCTGCTTTAGATCTCTCTCAAGATAACCTAGGGCTTCCGCCGATACAAGGGATTTTGGCATTAGGGCTATCTCATTCCCTCCATAGCACAAATAAAAGTCAGTAGGAGCACTTACCGTGCGCCTCCCTGGTGAATTTCTTCACCTGCTCCACCTCGGTCAGAGCAGCGTCTAGCTTCCCCTTTGTTTGGGCCAGCGCCTCGGTCAGCTCATCATTCTTCCATCGAGCCTCCTATTAAAAGGCAGCAGACACTGATTATTAGTCAACCCTCAAGCCTTAGGGGCTACTACTGTAATTGGTAGTCATATTTGTCCTCGAACAAATACGTGAAATCCCGAAGTACCAAGAATTCGGGTAAATTCTTACCCGCAAGCCTCACGACAAGACGTCCAGCGATTGATCAAAGGCACGTCGGGCTTCCCCAAGATAAGCATCTACCACGCTGAGGGCATTAAACTCCTAATCCGAGAAGACCGAATTTCTTAGAGAAGCTTTCTGTCGGCGGTAATTCACATCACATTGGATCTCAGATGGGGTAGCAAGCTGGTCACCGAGTCCTCGGGTTGAGGGGCCTCAGAGGCAATTCCAGCGGAGGCACAAGCTTCTCCCTCCCTGGACAAGGCCGCAGCTCCCTCGACCCTCGCACTTGTTGTTGAGGGTTGTCTGCGAGATGATCAAGTAAGTTAATATCTGAAATATCTTTGCACTGGCAGTAATCAAGAATTACCTGGTAATTGAAGGGACACTTCCGCCCCTGTGACCTCGGCTTGAGCTTCTTGCGCCTCTTGTGGGGGCCTTTCTTGAAGAGTCGTTTCTTTGCGTGGGATTTGGAGCGCCGCCCCTTTGGAGGAGAAGTCAGACTACTAGGGGCTGGAGGACAAGGGGCTCTCTTTCGATTAGAGGAAGGGAGCACTACCAATGAAGCTGCCCTCGTCCCCGACTTGTCAGGGGTAATGGCTACCCTTGAGCCGTCAAGGCTCTCCAGGAAAAACTTTCTGCTTCATAAATAACGGCTAGATCTTTGTCCTCGTTGAATAAGGGGTCCTCTGCTTGATAGTGCAGCTCCGGCTCATGTACCGGATTACTCACGCCCTCAGCCAATGCCTCCATCTCTGCTCGAAGATCCGGTACACGACGGATCAGATGCTAAGATAAACTCAAGTAAAACGAGGAGTTCAGGAAAAAGTTACTATTTTGCCGGGATTATAATAAGACAGCCCATCGGGAAACTATCGCCAGGCGAACTCTTCCGTCACCCCTTGATAGATCTAGGCCAGTGTTGTCCCAAAGGTCGCTTGGTCGTAGAAGCTTTCCCGAATGGTTCGTGAAGAATCGTCAGTCCCGTTGAACTCACACAACAAGTGGGAGCGCTGCCGAAGTGGGTTGACTCTTCGATTTATCACGTGGCCATTACGTCAATAATGGTTAGACCGGTGTGCGTCAGTTGTGTCACTTGAGCTGCCGGCTTGGTTACCTCGGCACCCTCCTCTGAGGTCGGGCTCTTTGGCCTCCAGCTATAGCACCTCTTCGGGGGCTCCATAGAGAACAAGGGGAGTCCAGGCCGAACTGGTTCCATGAGAGGGATGTCATCTAAATAAAACCATTTGGTCGGCCAGACATCGTTATCCTCTCGAGGTGTGCCGAATGGGTATTCTGTCCCCTCGATTCGACAAACTTCGGCTGCCCTGACCTCATATAACTTTCGGCTGGAGGACAAGGCATTATGCAGAAATAGCTCCGCCATAGTTCAAAGTGTGCCTTGCATTCGAGGAGCATCCCGTAGATGGCAACGTGCCCCACAATATGTAGAATAGCATTGGGGTGAGGTGATGAAGCTACAACTCATAAAACTCTAGCAGACCCCGGAGGAAGGGGTGGATAGGAAACCCTAATCCACGCAGTAAGAAAGAGACGAAACATACCCTCTCGCCCTCTCGAGGGGACAAGTGATTCCTTGCATGTACTTAACCATTCATGGATGTCAATCCTGCATGGGTCGCAGTCAGATGTGAATCTAGCAGATAACCTTGCTTGGCTAATCGCTCTAGATGAAGGCGCGAGACTGCGCAGCTGCTCCAATCGCCTCTGATATGGCCATGAGGGCGCCTTGAGGAGCCTGCATCACTCGCCATGAGTACTCTAGAGGATGGGCTGGAGAGAAGGGAGCGATGTAGGGATTGGTTTGGAAAGGAAGGGTTGGGCCGGTGTGGTAAATCGATGCAACTAGCCCATGAATATAAAGGGGAAGAGACCGACACTTGGACGTTCCGCCATAAAGCAACTCGCTTCCCCGTGAAGGCGCGGTTGCCAAGGTCCGGGACTAGAGCCATGTGCGGCAAGTCAGGGTCCACCTGGAAGGACCACTAGTGTTTGAAGACTCCTTAGAGGGGAACTCGCCTGTTGAGCCAAAGACTCCAGACCCGAAGTCCAGCGAAGTCATTTTCGGTATTGAAGATCCGTTCAGGGGCTACTAACGGTGTCCTGGATTGGGGGTGCTAACTTAGTCGGTCCATGATCAAGATGGACTCCGGAGGCCGTACGCAGGAGGCGTGATCAAGATTACTTCCACCGAAGACTTGACAATACTCCAAGATCTCTCATGCCACCTTGCTCCTAGATACTGACCTTGTAACCCTAGATACCCTCCCTGTCGTGTATATAATTCATAGGGTTTAGCCTGTAGAGGGGACATCAACGCAATATCATTCACCTAGCCCTAGAGTTAGACCACATATAACGATCTCGAGGTAGATCAACTCTGTACTCCATACATCTCCACTAATATAAACAAGAGCATAACGTAGGGTTTTACCTCCATCAAGAGGACCCGAACCTGGGTAAAACATTGTCTGTCTATTCTTGTTACTAACTGTCCGAGGTCCACAGCTGGGGACCCCCTACCTCGAGGTCTGCTGGTTTTGACACCGACAATAAGGAATTATATGCTCTTGTTCAGACTTTGGAACAAATGGCAACATTACTTACAGTCCAAAGAATTTGTTGTACATTCTGATCATGAATCTTTGAAATGTATTAAAAGTCAAGCAAAACTGAATCATAGACATGCTAAATGGGTTTAATTCATTGAGACTATCCCTTAAGCACAAGAAGGGTAAATAAAACGTTATTGCTTATGCATTGTCTCATCGTTATACTATGCTTTCACAACTTGACTTCAAAATATTTGGTCTAGAGACCATCAAAGATCAGTATGTGCATGATGCTGAATTTAAAAATGTGATGCAGAATTGTAAAGAAGGAAGAACGTGGAACAAGTTTGTCATTAATGATGCATTTGTGTCCTGTGCTAACAAGCTATGCATTCCAGCTAGCTCCGTTCGTCTTTTGTTGTTGCAGGAGGTGCATGGAGGAGGATTAATGTGACATTTTGGCATGAAAAAGATGGAGCGCATACCTGCTACACATTTCTTTTGGCCAAAGATGAGACGGGATATTGAGTGTTTTGTTGCTTGATGCACCACATGTCAAAAAGCTAAGTCACGACTCAATCTTCATGGTTTATATATGCCTTTGCCTGTACCTAGTGCTCCATGGGAGGACATATCTATGTACTTTGTTTTAGGTTTACCTCGAACAAAGAAGGGGAGGGATATCATATTTTTTGTCGTGGATAGATTTTCAAAAATGGCACACTTCATACCATGTCATAAAAGCGATGATGTTGCTAATGTTGCTGATTTGTTCTTTCGCTAAATTATTCGCTTGCATGGTGTGCCAAATACAATTATTCCAGATCATGATACTAAGTTTCTTAGCCACTTTTGGAGATGTTTATGGGATAAGTTGGGGACTAAAGTTCTTTTTAGTACGACATGTCACCCCCAAACTGATGGTCAGACTGTAGTAGTTAATAGAATATTGTCTACTATGCTTAGGGTTGTTTTGAAGAATAACCTAAAAATATGGGAAGAATTCTTGCCTCATATTGAATTTTTTTTATAATTGTTTGTTGCATTCCACTACTAAGATGTGCCCTTTTGAAATTGTGTATGGTTTCCTACCTCGTGCACCCATTGATTTTTTGCCTCTTCCATCTTCAGAGAGGGTTAATTTCGATGCTAAACAACATGTTGAATTGATCTGGAAAATGCATGAGTTAACCAAGGAAGACATTGAGCGTATGAATGCTAAATACAAACTTGCTGGAGATAAGGGTAGTAAACATGTTATCTTTGCACCTGGAGATCTTGTTTGGTTGCATTTATGCAAGGATAGGTTTCCTGATTTGCGCAAGTCAAAGCTTATGCCACATGTTGATGGTCCTTTCAAGGTGTTAGAGAAAATAAATGATAATGCATACACACTTGAGCTGGCTGCAGATTTTGGGGTTAGTCTCACTTTTAACATTGCAGATTTGAAGCCTTATTTGGGTGAGGAAGATGAACTCCCGTCGAGGATGACTTCAATTCAAGAAGGGGGATGATGATGAGGACATAAATACCATAGTTACACCCACATCCACTGCTACTATACATAAGGGACCAATTACTAGAGCTCGTGCAACCAAATTAAATTATCAGGTACTTTCATTTCTTGGGGATAATTCTAATTTTCATGAGAATACGATGCTACCTAAATAGTTGCATTTGTGTTGATTACTAATGAAGGGCCTAGCATGGACAATAGGGATGATCACTGGAGCAGGATCAAGCATGGAGATGAAGGCGTGCTTGAAGGGAACCAAAATGGTGTTTCTAATAGAGTTTTCAGCATTTTGAAGCCTCCATGATGACATACAAGGACATGGACCAAATATACAAGATGCCCTTTCATAAATCCCGTCCATACTTATTATAGGTGTTGCGCCACCTTAGTTTTGGGATGTATTTATAGGAGAAAAGGGAGGGAATTTTGTCCACCCTTGCCAAGGTGGGACTAAAACACCTCCCGAGTCATTTCCTCTACGGTTCGGACTCTAAACCCAGCCTACGAAGTATTATTTCGTTTAGACTTGGGTTTTGTTTAGATTAAAGTTTGCCATAGCTGCAACTCACATCCTTCGTATGTGTTCAATGACTAGACCAAGACGTCACAGAACCCAACTTGATTAATAAAGCTTTCCTCTTATATTCGCAATATCTAGATTGCAATCTCAGTTTCTTGCTTGTTATTCATTTTCTTGCAAGAAATAGACCCTCGTGGTTAGGTTGATCATGCTTCGACATGGCAATAACCTCTCAGAGTTGGTTTAGTGATTGCTAAGGTGCATAGTCTTCGCACATTCGCAGTCAGATCGTCAAAGTCGACTTCCGCAGAAAACGATAGCTATCTCATCGAAACATCAGGACACCTTTGCTCCTATCAAAGAGAACCTGAAAGTCTACTTCTGACTCGTCTGATGAGTTTCCTGATGAAGAAATGGGTGATGAAATTCCCATGTTTGACCAGGCTACAATCCTTAACAAGCCAACAGAGGCCCATTCCCCAGTGAAGGTTTTACCCTCTCCAAGGACTCACCAAGGCATGCTCCCATGCCTCTCACAGAAAAACCTTCGGGTTCAATTATGCTAACTTCTTCGAAGAGTGTTGCGAAGAGGATGCTGCCTATCGAAGGAGATGCCTCTGCCAAGAAGGCCAAGCACAATGTTCCTGCTCCCACAAAGGAAAAAAAGTATGACTTCAAGTTAATGATTGATATCATTGACAGTGTTGCGTATGATGCTAAAATTGATGATGTAAACAGTTTGGGTTACCTGATGTTACAGAAATGGTAACCAAGCATTTCGTCAAGCTGAAGAAAATCTCTAAGAAGTTCAAGAAAGCTGCCAAGGACAAGCAAGCTCTCAAGAAAACGAGAAAATAAGCCAAAACAGAGTACGAGATAAAAGGCCCAAACAAAGAAATTGTTGATATCACAAAGTCCCTCAGCACCATTTAAAATGAAAAGGTCGAATGGAATTCCAAAATGCGCATGGATGTGTCTCAGTTACGTGATAGGAAGAATGAAGAAATTGATTCCAATGCAGATCTTGCTCGCAAGAGAGTGCAGGAAGAAAAACGTCAAAAGGCACTAGCTAGAGCTGTCAAACCGAAGGGAAGAAAGATCGCCGTATTCAGAATGTGACTGTTGATGTTGTTCCAATCAACATAAGTGCATCATTGCAGGAAGTTCCACCCTCTCCACCTCATGAGGAAGAACCAGTGCAACAGGTTTCCACTGAGGAGGCCATCGTTCCTGTGCCTACAGCTCAAGACGAGCAAAATGATGTCATTGACATCTTTATAGAGAAATTAGATGAAGAAAATGCACCACCACAACCACAATCCATGATGACTAGACTAATGAAGAGATTGAGGTTGAAAAGCCTAATCCATCGCCTCCTATGCAAGTTGACCCTTGTTCTTCGAGCAAGAAGGATGACAAGATAGAGGGGGAGCAATCTGCTTCCTGAGAGAAAACTACCCCGGTCACACCCTTTGGTGCTCCCACACCGATGGATGTTGACTCTGCTCCTCGTTCCATAGCCCCATAGACGGAAGAGCAAAAAAATAAATCTGTTGAGCCGGTGGCTCAAGAAATTATTGTGTCTCCCAGAGTATCGCAAGTATCCGAACCCAAGGCAGCGGTGTCTGCGAAAGAAAAGACCCCGATCACTAAAGGATTGGAAGCCACTGAAGGAGTTCCGGCAAGCAAGGTTGAAGGATCTTCAAGTTCTTCGAAGCCATCTTTTTATGGGGTGTGTTTAGAGAAGTTCTTGTTTCACTATTCATTAGTAGTGGTGATTACTCTTGATTGTTGTGCACTCTCTAGACGGATAGGTGTCGGCTCGAGTGTTGAAGAGTTGTTGTCTTTACCGATCAAGATCTTCAACAACCAAGAGGAATTGTGGTTTGTGAAGGAAGTATGTCAAAGGTTTGGAGATCGTTGATAAGTATCTACCCCGAGTGAAATCAACTAGAGTATGATCAGCTCCTAGTTGAAGGAGAATAGGATGGAGAGAGGTTTGCTCTTGTGTTCAATCACAAGTCCCTCCAACCAGATGTAGTCCTTTGGCATAAGGGCGAACTGGTCTATCAAATTCATATGTCGCCATCGAGTACCACTGGTTCATTCTAGTACTTTGCATTTATTTTAGTGGTTATCTTTCTAGCTGTGTGATGACTGTGTGTCTGTTCACTTATTGATCTTTTACATTTCGCTAGTGATCTGTTTATATGGTCTACACCCCTCTTATCTATCGTGGAGTATCACGGTGCATTCCTTCCTGTTAGCATATACTTCCTTGTTCACTTCTAGTCTTTCATTCATGCTTCTGCTTCTGTTTTTGTATTGCGCTACCATCGTGATAGTTAAGCCCGTTGTCTACTATGCTCGAACTGATATAGCTCCATATCTCGAAAGATTTGTTCCTCAATAGGATACTTGCTTAAGTTACTTATCTACCAAATCTTTTCCACTGCTTTGTTTGGGTTCAATTCAAAACATTCGCAAGATTTTTTTAATCTCCCATTCACCCCCTAGTCGATATACTCTTGATCCCAATAGCAATGATCATGTATATAGGCATTACGTTCGTGACAAGTAGACCGACTCTTCCTTGCATCTACTACTATTAATCCACCCATCGGTTGCTATCCAACATGCATCTAGGGTATTAAGTTCAGAACGAACAGAGTAACACTTTAAGCAAGATTACATAATGTAGATAGAATAAAACCAAGCAATATGATTAAACCCAGTCTTTTACCCTTAGTGGCAACAACACAATACGTGCCTCGCTACCCTTGCTATCATTGGCTGAGGACACCTCAAGATTGAGCCCACTAGAAAGCACCTCTCCCACCGAAGATAAATAAATCTAGTTGGCCAAACCAATGGATAGATCAGAGAGAAACACAAAGTTATAATAATCATGGACAATCAAGTTCAGAAAAGTCTCAGTTAGTTTCAATGAATAATCTGATCATAAACCCACAATTCATTGGATCCCAACAAACACGCCGCAAAAGAGGATTACATTGGATGGATCTCCGAAGAGAACATTGTATTGAAGATCAAAGAGAGAGAAGAAGCCATCTAGCTAATCACTATGGACGCATACGTCTGTGGTAAACTACTCACACATTATTGATGGTGCATCAAGGATGATGTAGAAGCCCTCTGTGATCGATTCCCCATCCGACAGAGTACCAGGAAAGGCCTTCAGATGGGATCGCGGAAGAACATAAGCTTGTGGCGGCGTAAAAATTGTTTCGGGTGGCTCTCTATTAGTTTTGGGAATTATGGGAATTTATAGAAGAATAATTGGGTTAAACGGAGCTACTGGGGCCTACAACCTCAGGTGGGGGCGCCGTGTGAGCTTGTGGCCCTCCCGTAGATCTTTTGGCCTCCTCTCGAACCTTCTAGGGTCCCTTCTGGTCCAGAAAAATCACCATAAAGTTTCATCGTGTTTGGACTTCGTTTGGTATTGATTTTCTGCGAAATAAAAAAACATGCAAAAAATAGGAATAGGCACTGGCCAGTACGTTTATAGGTTAGTCCCCAAAAATAATATAAAATTGCATATAAAGTATCTAAAATTGATAATATAATAGCATGGAACAATAAAAAATTATACATACGTTGGTGACGTATCAGTAATCATCGATGGTGGAAGTTGCCACAACTTGGCAAGTGAAGAGTTATGCTCCAAGCTATAACTGGTCAAGAAGAGGCACCTCCACCCCTAAAAGGTCCAATGGCTAAGTGACTCTGGCACCATTCAAGTGGAGCACACCGTTCAAGTGCCTTCAAGATTGGCGCATACGAAGACACCTTGGAGTGTGATGTGGTACCTATGTTCGTGTGCCATCTCCTCTTAGGAAGACCTTGGCAATTCGACCGTGGCGACATCCACAAGGACGAACAAATCACTACAACTTCAAGATGAAGGGCAAGGAGTACGTGCTTCTACCCATGTCACCAAGTCAATTCATCACCGACAAGCAAGCATCAAGCCATCATGGAGGGACTAGTGAGAGAGTGAACCACCAAAAGAGAGTGAGAGCCACAAGCCAAAATTGAGTGACTCCACGATGAGCGACAAGAACAACTAAGTTCTTCTAGCCAACAAAAGAGATTTGAGGGATGTGAGTGAGAGCCCATGGAGTGTTCTTCACTTTGTATTTGTGTGCAAAGATGAAGCGGTGAGGACTAATACTTCACAACATCTACCTTTGGTTTGGTCTCATCTATTGCAAGAATTCACAGACGTGTTCCTCGATGACCTACCACCAGGACTACCTCCTTTGCGCGGAATCAAGCACCGCATAAACCTCATTCCCGGCGTACCTCTACCAAATAAGGCACCTTACTGCGTCAACCGCGACGAGAGAAAAGAGATTAAAAGTCAAATACAACACCTTTTCCAAAATGGGTACGTACGCTAAAGCCTAAACCCATGTGCCATTCTAGTTATACTTGTGCCTAAGAAAGATGGTAGTTAATGTATGTGCTCTGATTGCCATCCCATTAATTCTATCACTATTTGGTATCATCACCCCATTTCACGCCTTAATGACATGCTAGATGAGCTTAGTGGTACCACTATTTTCTCAAAAATCAATCTTAAAAGTGGTTACTAACAAATTCACATGCAAGAGGGTGACAAATGGAAAATGGCTTTTAAAACCAAGTTTGGCCTCTATGAATGGTTAGTCGTGCCTATGTGACTATCTCAACCACCTAGCACATTTATGCGCGTCATGCATTATGTCCTTCGAAAATACATTGGCATTTGTGTTGTGGTATAGTTTGATGATATCCTTGGTTTTAGCCAATCTCTTAAAGAGCATATCACACATCTAAGAGAAGTCTTGCAAGTTCTTAGGGATGAGCAATTATATGCAAACATGGGAAAATGCATGTTTGGTGTAGATAAGCCTGTTTTTTGGGCTTTGTAGTCTCCTCTAAGGGTGTTCAAGTTGATGAGTCTATGATTGGCGCTTTTAAAACTTGGACACAACCAACCAACTTGCAACAAGTGCCTAGATTCCTTGGTTTAGTCAATTTCTATCATCGATTCGTTAAGGATTTTAGCAGCGTTGCATCACCTTTGCATGAATCGGGTAAGAAGAATGTACCATTTGTTTGGGGACCTTCCCAAGATGTCGCATTTAATGAGCTTAAAACCTTGCTTACACATGCTCCATTACTTGCCTTGCCCACTTTTGATAAAACATTTGAAGTGCATTGCGACGCTAGTGGTAATGGCATAGGTGGCGTGTTGATCAAGAAAAGCGACCCATTGCATATTTTAGCGAGAAACTTTCCTGAGCACAACTTAATTATGCCATATATGACAAAGAGTTGTATGAATTGGTAATAGTCTTGCATGTGTGGGAGCATTATCTCTGACCTCATGAATTTGTCTTACATACGGTTCATGAAACGCTCAAGTACCTTAAGGGTCAAAGAAAGTTTAATAAATATCATACCAAGTGGAGTGAATTCATTATGTTTTTTCCTTATGTCATTAAGTACATCAAGGGTAAAGAGAGTGTAGTAGCAGATGCTCTTTCCCGCAAGTGCATGTTGGTTACTGAAGTTGAATTGAATGTTGTTGGCTTTGAGCATATTAAAGACTTGTATGAGCTACAAGATGCTTCATTTGTGATTCCTCATGCCAAATGCCAAACTAACACATATTGGGAGCGATATTATCTCAAGGATAGTTATCTTATGCGAGCTACATATACCCCGAGTCTTCTCTTCGTTTTTGTTTTTGCAAGAAGCTCATGGTGGAGGACTTATGGGACACTTCGGCCGCGACAAGACCTTTGCCATGCCCTCCAAAAAATACAATTAGCCAAAGATATTTTGTGACATCGCACGCTACACCAACCGGTGCATCACATGCCGCAAAGCTAAGTCACAAGCTCAATCTCATGGACTACATATGCCACTTCCTATTCCGTGTCACCCATGGGAAGATATAAGTGTGGATTTTGTGCTTGGTTTGCTAGGACTCAAAATGGCAAAGATTTTGTATTTGTCGTTGTGGACTGTTTCTCTAACATGGCACATTTTATTCCTTGCAACAAGATGGACAATGCTTCACATGTTACAAATCTCTTTTATAGGGAAATATTGCGATTACATGGAGTGCCCAAGATGATTGTGTCGGACCGCGACGTCAAGTTCCTGAGCTACTTTTTGAAGACACTATGTGCCAAGCTTGGAATCAAACTACTCTTCTCTTCGGCATACCATCCACAAACTGATGGGCAAATGAAGGTCACCAACCGGACGCTATCTACACTTCTTCGCGTATTGATAAAGAAAAACATAAAGGAGTGGGAAGAGTGCTTGCCCATCATCGAGTAGCCTACAATCGAGCAAAACACGCTACAATCGGCAAGTCCCCCTTCGAGGTGGTCTATGGCTTCAACTCATTGTCACCATTAGACATTCTCCTGCCATCACTACAAGAGAGAACCAACTTGGACACGAGTGCAGGAGCAAGTTATCTCAAGAAGGTGCATGAATATACAAGGCACATGATCGAGCGCCAAGTACAACGACTCGCCCACAAGCTCAACATCAACAAGGACCCTCATGGCTTTCAACCCTAGAGATCTTGTGTGGCTACATTTATGCAAAAAAAAACGCTTCCCCAACGAGCGCAAGCCAAAGCTTCTACCCCGCATTGATGGACCACTCAAGGTGTTAGCACGCTATAACGACAATGCCTACAAGATCAACATCCCATGCGACAAGTACAACGTGAGCGACATCTTCAATGTCAAGGACCTATCCCCCATCCATGGTGATGAGGTTATCGATCCGAGAGCGGATCTTTCCCAAAGCATGCAGGATCAGACTAGCTCCAGGCCGAACATACGGCCCGAGCCTCGAATATCCGGCGCCTCATGAAGCCCCGGACATCCGGCACCTACGTGTGCACAACCGAGCCAAAGGCCCATGTATCCCCTCTCCTCCTCTCTTATTTAGTGGAATACTATATATAGACCCCCTCCTCTATCTAGCTAGGGTTAACAAATGTTTAGCTCATTTGAGATTGAGTTTTGCTCATCCACTACTACCTCTCCCATGGGGATCAAGACCTCCATGTGCGAATATCCCTTTAGTGGATTGAAGACCCCTTCTAGGGAAGATCCTCTTGGATTTCAAGACCTCAGCTCCTCCAAGGATTGGGATGAACTAGTTCCTCGTTTGCCTTCTTGTGTTGGCTTTGGACCTTTGTATCCCTCTATGTGTATGTGGATTTAGCACATGTGTGATTGGATCTTTGTCAGTTGAGTGTTCTTTTGTGTTTCTCTCTTGATTTGCTCATTTCCCCACCTCCAAGTGTGAAAAGCTCATGAACTAGGGTTTCACCATACATCATAAGGTATTGTCCTTGCTTGAATAACTACCTACGTATGAATATACCTCCATGCAAGCATCGACAAATACAAGGGAAATAATTAAGATAAATATAACTGTAGCATTAAACAATAGGATCCAAAAGATTCCCTCACGAAACAATTCATAAACTGGGGTCTGGGTTTCTATCACTCATGTAACCCATCATCTACAAACTAATTCCACAATGTCTTCCCCTAGGCCAAAGATGGTGAAGTGTCATGTGGTCAACGTTCACATAACACCAGTAGAGAAAGAACAACACAACATATCATCAAAACATTAAATGGTAATCAACTTCACATGATTACTAGCAAGAACACTTCTCCCATGTTCTCAAGAACTAAAGGATCTACTCACAAGATATCATATGGCTCATGATCAGTGGGTATAAATACATGATAATCAATCTAAACATACAATCTTTCACCAATAAATCTCCTATGCATCAACAAAAAGGTGTAATCAACACATAAAAGTACTCCCAGCAATCAATCTGGGGTTTGATACGAAGATTAAACAGAGTGATGAACAAAGAGATGAACTAGGGCTTGGAGATGAGATGATGCTGGTGAAGATGTTGATGAAGATGATATTCCTAATTATGAAAGGATTGCTGGAGAGTAAAAGTGCTCCCCCTAGGTTCCGTCTCGCAGACGGCGACGTGAAGTCCCAAGGATTTTCTATGATTTTTTTGGGATAATTGTGAATTTATGGCAAAAAGGCATCGGGAGAGGAGACACTTGGGACCCACACAACCAGGTGGCGTGCCCTAGGCCCCACCTGCATGGGTTGGCCGTGAGGGGATCTAGCAGGTCCCCTCTAGCCCATCTACTGGCTCTAGTCTTCATATTTTCTGGAAATAGTTCGGTGAAATCCCTGACATTTTTGGGGCTCCCAAAAATGTTTTTTCTTCTATGGTAAATTAGGTGCAGATTCTCACCTAGTCGGCAATTTCCCTATTTGTGTGTACCTTGCATTTTAAGAGAGAAATGGCATTAGAATTGCATCATAATGTGAAATATATCATTAAAATATGATAAATTATACTACTAAATAGTGATGCAAAATGGATGTATCATTCATCAATGAAAACATCTCTAAGCGGCCCTCCTTGCTCAACCCCAGATTCGTTTTCCTTTCAAATGTTGCTCCTTTTATCAATCGAGTTTTTCTATTTCACATCTAGATGTGAAATAATTACCTCACATCTAAGTGTGTCGTCATAGGATAAAACTTTGCTATAAGATTTGTTTATTTTCCCTTGTTTGTTTTTTCATTTATTTCTTTTGGTTTTAAACTTTTGTTTTTTTGTTTTATTTTTTAGGTCTTATTAAATCTGTAATTTTTAAAATATATAAGTTTGTTTAAATTCACTTTTTAATTTAGTTCCCACAATATTCATGCAAGCGCTCTACCTTTCGCCTCGCTTGTTGTCGTATGTTTATTGTGTATCCTGTTGTTGGCCTAGGCCTATTCGGCTCCGCTTTTGCTGGCCCTTGACTCACAACTTGCGTCTAACCTTTTGTTATCCTAGTTGCAAGTATGTCCTCGACTCGCAACTGGGGCCCAACGTTTTTTGTCCGAGTTGCAAGTCTGCTCTCGACTCGCAACTGAGACCCGGTCTTTTTTTCCTACTTGCAAGTCCATCATCGACAACTTTTTTTCTAGTTGCAAGTCCACTCTCGACTCGCAAATGGGGCCTGGACTTTTTTTGTCCGAGTTGCAAGTCCACCCTCTATTTGCAACTGGGCCCGACCCATTTTTCCGGTTGCAATTGCACTCTCTACTCGCAATCGGGTCTCGACACTTTTGGTCCTAATTGCAAGTCCACCCTCGACTCGTGACGAGGCTCCGGTATTTTTTGTCCCAGATGGAAGTCCACCTTAGATTTGTAACTAGGGCTCAACCATTTTTATCCTAATTGCAAGTCCACTCTCCGACACAAATGGGGCTAGACTTTTTTTGTCCAAGTTGTAAGTCCACCCTCGACTCACAACTCGGGACCAACCTTTTTGTCCGAGTTGCAAGTCCACCCTCGACTCGTAACTAGGGCCCAACCTTTTTTGTCCTTGTTGTAATTACACCCTCGACTCGCAACTAGGGCCCAACCTTTTTTGTCCGAGTTGCAAGTCCACCCTCAACTCGCAACTGGGGCTGACCTTTTTAGTCCCAATTGTGAGTCCACCCTCGATTCGCAACTGGGGCCTGACCTTTTTTCCCAGTTGTCAGTCCACCCTCCACTCGCAATTGGGTCCGACCTTTTTTGTCCCAGTTGCAACCCCACCCTCGACTCACAACTGGGGCCCAACGTTTTTTGTCCCAGTTGCAAGTCCAAACTCGGCTCACAACTAGGGCCCGGCCTTTTTTATTCCCAGTTGAGAGTCAACCCTCGACTTGCCACCAGGGGTCTGACCTTTTTTTCTCCAGCTCCAAGTCCACCCTCGTCAATGAGCAAACTACAGATGAGCCGGCCCAAGTAGCTAGGGTACCTTTTTTGTTTTGTTTTGTTTTGTTTTCTTCATGTTTATTTATTTATTTATCATTATTCTTCATTGGTTTTCCTGTGCTTTTAATTTTTCTATTTTTCAAAAATTGGTCTCATTTTTTATGATTCTTTTTTTTCATAAATTCACAAGTTTCAATAAATGTTCCAAATATGTAATTTTTTTATTTTTCTAAAATTGCTCATGTTTATCAATCTTTTAAAACAAATCAAAATGTGTTCATTTTTTGTTCTCTTCTTATTTATCTATTTTCTCTATTTGGTTTTCTTGTTTTTCTTGTGTTTTTCCTATTTTCTTTTAATTCAGTATATATATAAAAGTTCGCTTTCAGTTCATCGTATATAAAAAAGTTCACCGTATATCAAAAAAGAATGTTCACTGCATATTGCAAAAAAATTAGTGTGGATTCAGAAAATGGCCTTCATATATTAAAGGATTGCTCATCGTATATTAGAATATTTTTTATATTCGTTAACATTTTTAATAATTTGAAAAAATTATGTAAATTCATGATCACGTTTTTTGAAATATTTTTTGACCAAACTTTGTTCCTCACTGAAAATTAATTATAAAATGAGGGGAAAATGCAAAAAACAAAAGGCAGAAAATAAAATCGTTGGTAGCCTAGAAGCTAGCAATGAGAGATGTACTTGTAAATTGTAGTGACCAGACCTCAAACAGTCTGATCTCTGTGCATCGATGTCATCCCTGGATCGGTAATGCTAACACGCACAGTACTTGATAGATTTATAACAGAGTAGCAATCACACAATTATTACAATGAATGTCTCAAAAGAGAACTTATTACAATAAATATGGAATATGATAACAGCGGAAAGCTTGAAAAATAAAGTGAGTCCATCAACTACGACGGCATCACTGAGTGAAAGACAACGACCTAAGGCTCCTTATCGTCGTCTGAAAAGTCTGCAACATGATACGTTGCAGCCCGAAAACGGGTCAGCACATGGAATATGCTGGCAAAGTAACACAAGAGAGTAATGAACAGAATAAAGCTATCACTACATGCATATATGGTTGGTGGAGGCTGTATGGTTAATATGTTTTGCGAAAAGCCAATTTTTTCCTACAACAAAGGAATAAATTTTATTTAACTATCATGGTGGTTGTTAAACATTGAGAAGGTTCACCCAACTCAATCCCAATTAAGCATCATTATTAAACCCAATCAAATTATATTAAGAGTGATGAGATCCACATGATAATCCAAGAACTAGATACTCAAGACGTCCATAACCGGGGACACGGCTAACCATGATTAGTTTGTACACTCTGCAGAGGTTTGTGCACTTTTCCCCACAAGACTTGATCTCCTCCGTTTGATTTCTCGCACTACATGATGTTTGAGAAACGGATGACCGAGACACAGTCTTTCCGAAGAGGTCCCTTTAACCGATAGATAGGCCTGTACACCTACAATCCCCTACATCTGCTAGCCCATCATGGAAAATTTTCCCACAACTTACTCAACTATGCCAGAGCCCATATTGGCATGTGGCTGCACACAGAAGTTTCTAGCATGAATAATCTTATGATCCCTTTGAGCCTGGGTGGCAGTCCATAGGAGAATCACACGGTACCCCGGGATTTCCAAAAAAATACAGGCAATCACTGGAATTCCCCAGGTGCCTCCATCCACCCAGATGTTTATTAAAGTTGCCACCTTAAGTTAACCATTAACAATACTCACATCTGTCATGAATACACTCAAACCCAATCCACGTCTACGAGCATAGCATAGCAGTATAAGCAACGTAGAAGTAACTCCCACGGTTTGATAATAAACAGGTGAATAGGTACTACCTCATCTACTTCCCAAACCCACAATTTAAATCAGATCCTAACCATGCAATTGTTTGAGCATTGATCTAATGCAATAAAACTGGGTACTAAAGAAGTATGTTCAAAGTGTTACTTGCCTTGCTGATGATCCGCAAAACCTAGAGACTCGTAGTAGCACGCTTCACACCCGGGTACTCTATCGCAAACAAACAAGCATACAATAAGCAATCAAGCAAGGGCACGAGTAAAAATCAAATAAGAGATCTAAATAGAAAGTTCAAGTTAACAACTCCGGTTTGCAAAAAGAATCAAATCAAACGAAGCAACAAAACTCATACAGCGAAAGAAACAAGCTTCGTTTACTAATCTGGACTAAATTCAAATATTACAGTAGCAAAAAATTGTTTAAGTTGGTTAACCAGAAAGAGGGCTTCGAGGCGAAACTCTGGGCGCTTGAATCACCTGATTCCGATAAACGAGCGAAAAGTTAAATTAAAACGAAAATCGGATCAGAAATCGCGATTGAAAATAATCGCGGAAAATCCGAGAAAAAGAAAAAATTACGAACAGGCTAACGAACGAACGTTCACTGTCTGTGGCTAAATGGTGAAAATCGTTCATTAAAACGAACGTACGAACGGGCGTTTGCTAAATAACTAAACCAAAAAAAACCGAACCGATCTAATCTAAAAAAACGAATCTAGGTTTTCTAAAAAAAGAATGGATAAAATAAAACGGAGACAAAAGGGGGCGGCGGCGGCTAACTCCGGCAATGGTCCGGCGAGGCAGGGCGGCTCCGGTGGCGGCGGGCTTCAGCGCGGGGCAGCGGCGGCGGGCGGCGGCTACGGTGGCGGCGGCGCGTGGCGACGGCGGCGTCAGGCACGGGCGACGGCTAGGGTTAGGGTTTGGGCGCGGGCGCGGGGCGGGCTGGCGGCTGGGCTTTGGGGGGCTCAGGGCGGCGGCTTATAAAGCCCCCCCCCCGGGTGGAGTGCCGCTCGGGTACGACCCGGAGTCGGTTTCTCTTTTTTTTAATAATTCCGACGTGCAGAAAAAGAAAGAAAAGAAGTACTAAACGGACTCCAAAAATCCCAAAATAAAATTTCCCCGTCCTCTAAAAATAGGTCGGACAAGGTGAACATGTATTTGGGCCTAAAATGCAATTTTGAAAAACGCATATTTTTCCTAATTCAAATAAAATAGCGATAAAACTCCGAATAAAAAATCTTATTTGATTTTAACATTAAATCTCCGATATTTCTTTATTTTGAGGAAGTCATTTTATCCTATCTCTCTTTTATTTTTATAAAAGAAATATTCCAGAGGAAATAATTAAAATCAAATGATCCTCTTTTCAAAATTCGAGAAAAACTCGAATATGAAAATAATGAAATCCCCATCTCTCTCCGCGGGTCCTTGAGTTGCGTAGAATTTCTAGGATCAAACAAAATGCAATAAAATATGATATGCAATGATGAACTATTGTATAACATTCCAAATTGAAAATTTGGGATGTTACAAACCTACCCCCCTTAAGATGAATCTCGCCCTTGAGATTCGGGTTGGCTAGAAAATAGGTGAGAGTGATCCTTCCGTAGGTCTTCCTCTCATTCCCAGGTGGCTTCATCTTCAGTATGGTGACTCCACTGAACTTTGCAGAACTTGATTACTTTGTTGCGTGTGACACGGCTGGCAAAATCAAGAATCTTAACTGGCTTCTCCTCGTAGGTCAAATAGCTATCCAACTGTATCGCTTCCAGCGGTACTGTATCTCTAAGAGGAATATCAGCCATCTCTCCGTGGCACTTCTTCAATTGAGAAATGTGGAACACATCGTGAAGTCCAGACAATCCTTCGGGTAATTCCAACTTGTAAGCAACTTCTCCCATATGTTCCAAAACTTTGTATGGTCCCACAAAACATGGTGCTAATTTTCCCTTAACTCCAAAGCGCTTCACTCCCCGAAGTGGGGATACACGAAGATACACTTTGTCTCCAACTTCGTAAATTGTCTCCTTGCGTTTAGAATTCGCATACCTCTTCTGCATGGACTGGGCTACCTTGAGTCTATCGCGAATCAGCTTAACCTTCTCTTCAGACTCTTTAATCAAATCTGGTCCAAACAACTGTCGGTCTCCAACTTCGTCCCACAACAACGATGTTCTGCACCTCCTTCCGTACAGTGCTTCGAAAGGTGCCATCTTCAAACTGGCTTGATAACTGTTGTTATAAGAGAATTCTGCATATGGAAAATTGTCGTCCCAATTAGATCCATAGTCTAATGCACAAACTCTCAACATGTCCTCCAGAATCTGATTGACTCTCTCAGTCTCTCCATCCGTCTGCGGGGTGAAAAGTTGTACTGAATTCTAGCCTGGTTCCCAAAGCTTCATACAACTGATTCCAAAACTTTGAAGTAAACTGGGTTCCTCTATCTGATATAATGGTCCTCGGAACTCCATGCAGACATACGATCCTGGTCATGTATATCTTTGCCAACTTAGCACTGGTGTAAGTGGTCTTCACTGGGATGAAATGAGCTACTTTCGTCAAACGATCGACTACAACCCATATCGAGTCATAGGCTAAACGAGTCCTGGGTAATCCCATGATAAAGTCCATGCCTAGTTTATCCCACTTCCATTCTGGTATCGGTAATGGCTGTAACAATCCTGCTGGCTTCTGATGCTCTGCCTTCACTCTCTGGCATACATCACAAACTGCTACATACTCTGCAATATCCTTCTTCATTCCGGCCCACCAGAAACTATCCTTCAAATCCAGATACATCTTGGTATTTCCTGGGTGAATCGAATATGGCGAATCATGGGCCTCTTGCAGAATCAACTTCCTAGTCTCCTGATCATTTGGCACATATATGCGGTCCTCAAACCATAAGGTATCGTGCTCATCCTCACGAAATCCTTTAGCTTTTCCTTTGCTCATTCTTTCCTTTATCTTGGCAATCTCCTTGTCCGTCTTCTGAGCTTCTCTGATCTTATCCATCAAAGTAGACTGAATCTCCAAAGATGCTACATAACCTCTCGGAACTATCTCCAAACATAGCTCGCGAAGGTCTTTTGCCAGCTCCTTGGGTAATTCTCCGGTCATGAGTGTATTGACATGACTTTTGCGGCTCAACGCATCGGCTACTACGTTAGCCTTTCCGGGATGATAATGCAACCTCATGTCATAATCTTTAATGAGCTCCAACCATCTCCTCTGCCTAAGATTCAACTCCTTCTGCATGAAGATATACTTCAAACTCTTGTAATCCGTGTATACCTCCCAATGGTTTCCGATGAGAAAATGTCTCCATGTCTTCAACGCATGCACTACGGCTGCTAACTCCAAATCATGCATAGCATAATTTAACTCATGGGGTTTAAGCTGTCGTGAGTTATATGAAACAACTCTTCCCTCCTGCATAATTACGGCTCCAAGTCCTCGACGAGAAGCGTCGCAATACACTTCATAATCCTTGCGTTTATCTGGCAGAATCAACACTGGTGATGTAACCAAGCGTCTCTTCAACTCCTGAAAACTGGCCTCACATTCCTCAGTCCATTTGAATTTGGTGTCCTTCTTCAACAACTCCATCATGGGCTTCGCAATCTTTGAGAAATTTTCAATGTAGTATCCTGGGAGTCCAAGAAAACTCCGGATCTCTCCAACTGACATGGGTGACTCCCAATTTGTCACACTGACAACCTTGGTGGGGTCTATCGATATTCCTTCTCCGGATATAACATGTCCAAGAAAATCCAACTTCCTCCAACCAAACTCACACTTGCTGAACTTGGCGTATAACAGATGTTCTTTGAGCTTCCCAAGTACCAAACGCAAGCGCTCTTTATGTTCTTCTTCATTCTTCGAGTAGACCAGAATGTCATCAATGAACACCACGATGAACTTACCCAAAAACTCCATAAACACCTTGTTCATCATGTTCATAAAATAGGCAGGTGCGTTAGTCAGGCCAAGTGACATAACGGTATACTCATATAGCCCGTACCTCGTGGTAAAAGTTGTCTTAGGTATATCCTGCTCTCGAATCTTCAGTTGGTGATACCCTGATCGCAGATCGAACTTGGAAAACACCTTATCTCCTTGCAGCTGGTCAAACAAATCATAGATCATCAGCAGTGGGTGCTTGTTCTTGATCGTCACTTCATTCAATCCTCGATAATCAACAACCAACCTTAACTATCCATCCTTCTTCTCCACTAGAAGTACTGGGGATCCCCAAGGTGACGAACTTGGGAGGATATAACCTTTATCCAGTAACTCCTTAATCTGCTTCTTAATTTCCTCCAAATCCTTTGCGGGCATTCTGTACGGTCTCTTAGATATTGGCCATGTGCCTGGCAAAAGCTCAATCAAAAACTCACTGTCTCTATCCGGTGGCATGCATGGCAACTTTTCTGGAAATACATCCAGAAAATCCTTCACCACTGGTACTTCCTCCTGTACAACTCCTAATAGGGAATTTACTTGAGTCTTATTCGGCACATGCCGGGATACATACTTGATCCTTCTTCCTTCTGGGGTGGTGAGCAAAATCGTCTTACTGGCGCAATCGATGTTTCCTCCATACATCGATAGCCAATCCATTCCCAGAATCACATCCAAACCTTGTGACTCCAAAATTATCAGATCTGAGGGGACATCCAAACCTTGTGACTCCAAAATTATCAGATCTGAGGGGAAAACATGCCTACCTATGGTCAATAGCATCTGAAAACATCCTTGGCTTGCCATATACTCTGCTCCTGGCGAGCTCACTAACATAGGTGTACTAAGAACTTTGGTGGGCAGTTTTTACTTATCCACAAATCCCCTTGATATGTATGAATGGGATGTACCAGTATCAAAAAGAACAACTGCAGTAAATGACTTTACCAAAAACTTACCTATTACTGCATCTGGTTGAGCTTCAACCTCCTCCATGTTAACGTGGTTCACTTGTCCCCTGTTGAAAGGGTTGGGCTTCTTCCCAGAGCTTCCATTGTCGTTTCCATTCTTAGCTTCAGGAGATTCATTGGCGTAATGTCCAGTCTTCTGACACTTGTAGCAAGTAACCTGGCTTAGATCTTTCTTGGCGGGTGTTGCCAGGTTGGAATGGTTCTGTCCGCTACTTCCTCCATTAGCATTCCCATTCTTGGGGCCACTATGATTGTGCGAACTTCCTCCATTATGAGTGTGGCCTCCATGGTTATGAACAAGTCCTCCCGAGTTCGGGGTGAAACGGGGTCTCTGCTGAGCTCTAGAATTATACTTCCATTGTCCATACTTCCTCTTGTGGCTGTCAATCTGCTGCTGCTTCCCTTCAAGCATGAGAGCTCTATCCACCAACTCCTGGTAGTTATTGAAATTACCACCATCAACTGCATCCTCAGCTCATCATTTAGTCCTTCCAGAAACTTCTCCTTCTTAGCTGCATCTGTAGCGACGTCATCCGGGGCATAACGTGCTAGCTTACTAAAGTCATCCACATACTGGCCAACAGTGCGCCCTCCTTGGCGTAAGTTGCGAAACTCACACTTCTTCATGGCCATACCTCCTGCTGATACATGGGCAGTGCGAAAAGCTTGCTGGAACTAGTCCCATGTCACAGTGTCAATGGGGTAAGTGACTATGAAATTCTCCCACCATGATGATGCGGGTCCATCAAGCTGATGTGCGGCAAAACGCACTCTCTCCACATCTGTGCATCCTGCAGTAGTCAACTCCCTTTCAATCTTGCAGAGCCAATCATTTGCAATAATCGGCTCGGTGCTACTGGAGAACACCGGCGGATTTAGCCTAAGAAAACGGGCTAAGTGATCAACTGGTGGTGGTGGTGGTGGGTTGTTGTTGTTTCCCTGGTTCTGATTCTGGACTAGTATCTGCATCAATGCATTCTGCTGCTGGATCAACTGAGTGAGCTCCGGTGGGAAAGCAAATCCATTGTCGCGTCTCGGAGGCATCTGCTGGGTTTAGAAAAGATGAAAAAACAGAGTAGAATGAGGTCTAGGGGAAAACACTACCCATATGCACATGAGACAAACACAAACATATCACTCAATCAAATCATACAATCGGTCTAGAACTATCGTTACATAAGTGCTCGGAATATACTGTATACATGGAGCAATACTACTACTAATATGGTGGTCAACTAGAAAATTTGATCGGTCGAAGACTCCATGATATCTGCTCCAGCTTCATCAACATAGTCATCATCGCTATCGTCAGGGTCTGAGTTAGTGTCGTCGATGATGATGTAGTTCTCTGGGCAAGTGGAACTGTCATCTTCTCCTCCTGGCGTGGGCTCTTCCATGAAAACTCCTAGCTTCCTTGTCAGGTCATCATTCTTCTCCACTAGTACGACGATTTCCTCCATATAATCTTCGCGAGCAGCCTTCAGTTCTTCCTCCAGTTCTGTGATCCTTGTCATCGCCTTCTTCAAATCTGTCATGCCTACGCACATCTGGTTCTCCTGGCGTCGAATGTGCTGGTTTAACTCCCGGATGAAAGCGGGAATAGATCTATCCTTCCTGGTGCTGATCATTTCCCATTGCTCATCTCGGCGCCCACAAATCTGGTAGATAGTATCCTTGAGATCCTTGTGGTAAACTTCTCCAATGCGTCCCATGGTGATGTGGCCTGCCATGCTCTTTCCTAGATTCCAGGTTGGTGCATCAAAGGAAACCTCTATGGGCTCAGTGACTGGCGTGAATGTCCTTCCTGGAACTTGAACTTGAATCATCCAGCGCTCCTCTTTTGGTAAAGTGGCGTTGTAAGTCCCGGTGAAGCTTGGTGTTCCAATGTTCAGGTACCTAGTAACTTCCTTCAAGTGGCGTCCAAAAGGGGTGTCTTCATCCAGTTGCGTGAACTTCAACCTTGCATCCGCCATCCTAAAGAGTAGAAAATGGAGAGGAGTTAGAAATGATAAGAGAGTAGTCATCTAGGGCTTTAGCTTAGTGCTCGTGTCCTACAGTCAGCGTGTGCTCTGATACCATCTTTGTAGCGACCAGACCTCAAACAGTCTAATCTCTGTGCATCAGTGCCATCCCTGGATCAGTAATGCTGACACGCACGGTACTTGAAGGATTTATAACAGAGTAGCAATCACACACTTATTACAACGAATGTCTCAAAAGAGAACTTATTACAATAAATATGGCTTAAGGCCATCTAATACGATAACAACGGAAGGCTTGGAAGATAAAGTGAGCCCATCAACTCCAACGGCATCACTGAGTGAAAGACCACGACCTAAGGCTCCTTACTCGTCGTTTGAAAAGTCTGCAACATGATACGTTGCAGCCCGAAAACGGGTCAGCACATGGAATATGCTGGCAAAGTAACACAAGAGAGTAATGAACAGAATAAATCTATCACTCCATGCATATATGGCTGGTGGAGGCTTTATGGTTAATATGTTTTGCGAAAAGCCAATTTTTTCCTACAACAAAGGAATAAATTTTATTTAACTATCATGGTGGTTGTTAAACATTGAGAAGGTTCACCCAACTCAATCCCAATTAAGCATCATCATTAAACCCAATCAAATTATATTAAGAGTGATGAGATCCACATGATAATCCAAGAACTAAATACTCAAGACGTCCATAACCGGGGACACGACTAACCATGATTAGTTTGTACACTCTGCACAGGTTTGTGCACTTTTCCCCACAAGACTCGATCTCCTCCGTTTAATTTCTCGCACTACATGATGTTTGAGAAACGGATGACCGAGACACAGTCTTTCCGAAGAGGTCCCTTTAACCGATAGATAGGCCTGTACACCTACAATCCTCTACATCTACTAGCCCATCATGGAAAAGTTTCCCACAACTTACTCAACTATGCCAGAGCCCATATTGGCATGTGGCTGCACACGGAAGTTTCTAGCATGAATAATCTTATGATCCGTTTGAGCCTGGGTGGCAGTCCATAGGAGAATCACACGGTACCCCGGGATTTCCAAAAAAATACAGGCAATAACTGGAATTCCCCAGGTGCCTCAGTCCACCCAGATATGTATTAAAATTGCCACCTTAAGTTACCCATTAACAATACTCACATCTGTCATGAATACACTCAAAAACAATCCACGTCTACGAGCATAGCATAACAGTATAAGCAACGTAGAAGTAACTCCCAAGGTTTGATAATAAACAGGTGAATAGGTACTACCTCATCTACTTCCCAAACCCACAATTTAAATCAGATCCTAACCATGCAATTGTTTGAGGATTGATCTAATGCAATAAAACTGGGTAGTAAAGTATGATC
Source organism: Aegilops umbellulata (assembly GCA_032464435.1). Taxonomy (NCBI): domain Eukaryota; kingdom Viridiplantae; phylum Streptophyta; class Magnoliopsida; order Poales; family Poaceae; genus Aegilops; species Aegilops umbellulata. The sequence goes on along the minus strand of CP136056.1, from coordinate 210,966,692 downwards.
AAAGTGTTACTTGCCTTGCTGATGATCCGCGAAACTTAGAGACTCGTAGTAGCACGCTTCACACTCCAGGTACTCTATCACAAACAAACAAGCATACAATAAGCAATCAATCAAGGGCACGGGTAAAACTCAAATAAGACATCTAATCAGAAAGTTCAACTTAAGAACTCCGGTTTGCAAAAAGAATCAAATCAAACTAAGCAACAAAACTCAAACGATGAAAGAAACAAGCTTGGTTTACTAATCTCGACTAAAGTCAAATATTACAATAGCAAAAACTTGTTTAAGTTGGTTAAACAGAAAGAGGTCTTCGAGACGAAACTCTAGGCGCTTGAATCGCCTGATTCCGATAAACGAGCGAAAAGTTAAACTAAAACGAAAATCGGAGCAGAAATCGCGATTGAAAATAATCGTGGAAAATTCGAGAAAAAGAAAAACTGACGAACAGGCTAACAAACGAACATTCGCTGTCTGTGGCTAAACGGTGAAACCGTTCGTTAAAATGAACGTACGAACGAGCGTTCGCTAAATAACTAAACCGAAAAAAATCGAACTGATCTAATCTAAAAAAACGAACCTAGGTTTTCCAAAAAAACGAAGGATGAGACGAACAGCCGCGGTGGCGGCTCCGGCGGCGGCGGGCTTCGGCGCGGGGCTGCAGCGGTGGGCGGCGGCGGCGCATGGCGGCAGCGACGACGCGTGGCGAGGGCGGCGTAGGGCGCGGGCTGCGCCTAGGGTTAGGGTTTGGGCGCGGGCGCGGGCTGGCGGCTGGGCCTTGGGGCGCCTCGGGACGGCGGCTTATAAAGCCCCCTGGGCGGAGTCCCGCTCGGGTACGACCCGGAGTCGGTTTCTCTTTTTAAAAAATAATAATTCTTACGTGCAGAAAAAGAAAGAAAAGAAGTACTAAACGGACTCCAAAAATCCCGAAATAAATTTTCCCCGTCCTCTAAAAATAGGCCGGACAAGGTGAATCGATATGGTACTAAGCTCGAGATTAACCTTGCTTTTCAGGGCAAGATGATATGATCAAATAAGCAAGGGGTTGAATAATCCTCACTCATTGATCGAGGAGTGCACCAGAAATAAGGAGTAGGTAGCACGATTAATCTTAGGATGATGATTTAATAACCAACACGCTAAGAATGAGAATATTGTCCACTAACTACCAAGCAACGGAGTTGCTAGGAGTATTGATTTCACACATCACGACTCGTCTGTCGGCATTCCGGTTACAACAACACGGGGACCGAGGAATGAACAATGATGGCAAGGAGTATCACTGCGTCAAGATTTCATAAGAGGTGGTGCAATTCTCATGACAATCCTGACATAAGAAGGCAACACTCCAAGGTAGAACAGAACAAAAGCTGGATTGGCATTTCGATCTGCGGAATACAACTGCTTTGACCACTCCAAGAAATGGATGAGGTGCTGGAGTTTGTTTCTCCTAGTCATTCCAGAATAGAATGGCTTGACAGACCACAAGAATAAAAGGCACCGATAAACACGAATGCACACATACTCTTGACTATCAACTGATAGGCTAAGGTCAGAATACAATTAAAGGGGGACAACTCGAGGAACATATAATTTTCTGAGTTGTGGATGCATAGATTAGCATGTCGAACCAAGTTCAACAGGTTTCTTCCAGATAACCCATGCAGAAGAAGAAGGACTGGCAGATTCACAATTATGGATGGAGAACTCCTCAAGAGTACTCTGATTGTGAGCTTTTGGTTCAAAGAACATCTGCCTTAATGGTTCATGGTATTTGGAAGAAGGAAATACCATGGACCTCGAGGACTGTCGCAAGGTTACTAATATCTTAAGGGAACTAGCAAATACTAACAACATGAAGTAGGGTGAATCTCGGGTTTTGTAACACCCCCAGTATCATGCTATAGTAATCTCATGCCTGATGATGCCTTGTCATCATAATAAAGTTGATAATCCTCACTTGTTTCAAACATAGGTCAAATTCAAATTCCAAAAACAAGTCAAATTCTTATTTCTTCAAACTGTCAAGCAAAAATGTTCGATGGGTTGAAAATATTCGCTAACTAATTGTCATGAATGGTACAATATCATTTGAGATATTTAATTTCCTTTGGAAATTAAAATAGTTCCAAATCAGCTTTTTCTTATACTTTTCCATTTGTGAAAAATTCAAATCAATTCAAACTCCTCCCAAACTTTTTGTGGTAGTGCCAAATATTGCAATGTATTTATGTGGCCAAGTTCCACATTTTTACAAAAACCAATTGGCAGCTCAAAATATTGCAAGCAGATTCTGCAAACAGAATAAAAATAAAACAAAAAGAGAAAGGCCAATACCCCCCTTTCCCCACTAGGCCTCAACCCCGCCGGCCCAGTCGGCCCCCCCCCCACAGGCCAGCCCACTCCCGTACGCCCCCTGGCCTTTTAGGGCGCTCCCTCCCGTGACCTAATCCACCCCCCACTCCCGCACGATCTCCACCCTCTCCCTCCAGCGCCGCCACTTGAGAGAGCGCTCGGCCCCGATCCACTTCCACACCCCGCATGATCCTCTCTCTCTCTCTCGCACAACCTCCCTACCCCGCTCGATCGGGATGCCCGCTCGCGCCCAGGGCGCCCAACCTCGGTGCCATCCACCTCGACCTCCTCCTTGCGGCCCCGTCGCCTCTCCCTCTTGGCCAGACGCCTGCCCGATGCCATCGACGTCGCCGCCACCTCACGCCGTCGTCGGACACCGCCGGACCGCCTCCTCGACCCCGCCCCGCCTCTTCATCGACGGTCGTTGTCGAGCATCGCCACCCTGTACGCCTTCAACGGGGGTGAGGACCCCCTTTTCCTCGCTTCTCTGTCCTCGGACGTCACCGCACCCCGCTCCATGCCCGACCGTGCCTCGCCCTCGTCGCGCGCCGTGCTCCGGTCACAGCCCCGCTCGCGCGCCGCGCACGGCCGCCTACCCGCACCTTCCCTGCACGCCCGTGCTCGCTCCGCCCTTGTCCCGCCGCCGCCGCGCACCGCTGCAAACTGCTGCTGCTCCCCACTGACGCCTGCTGCTGCTGCGCATGCTCGCGTCGGCCGCCTCCCCCTTCCTCTGGCTGCGCTGTCACGGGCCGCCACTGCCGCTTGCCCCGCCTCGCCCGCCATCCTCGCTCTGCATCGCCGGCCACTCCATGTCACGCCCTGCCGCCCCATCGCCGCGACCGCTGCCCCACCACTGCTCCGCCCGCGAGCCTCCGGCCTGGCCTCGCCGCTCCTTCCCCCGCCTCGGGCTGCCGTGCCCGTCGCCGCCCGGGGTCGGCCTCCGCTCAGGCGCTCGCATGCCCCAGCGCCCGTAGCCGTCGCCCGCGCCCGCTATGGCCCCTTTGCCTTTGGCACGTGGGGCCCGCCCCGGAGAGGAGTAAAGTAAAAATAAAACATTAAATAGAATTAAAGTTAATTAAATAGATTAATAAATTAATATTAATTATCTTAACTTAATTAACTTGCCTGTTTAAGCTAGTTAACTAGGCTAATTTGCTAACAGTCTATGACATGTGGGCCGTTTGACCCAGTTGACCAGTCAGCTTTGACTGGTCAAGCTGCTGACTGTACCTGCTGACTGGACCCCCCCCCCGGACCCACATGTCTGCCATAGGTACACTTCTGTGTACACTTGTGGGTACACATAGCCTTTTAGATAGTTATTTTTGAATTATTAATAATTTCAGAATATTGCTAAAACTTTGAAAATTCATAGAAAACAAACCGTAGCTCGGATGAAAATGTTTTCTACATGAAAGTTGCTCAGAACGACGAGACGAATCCGGATACGCGGTCCGTTCGTCCTCCACACACCCCTAGCATAGAGAACCTGCAGCTTTCCCCCTTCGTTTCATCTGTCCGAAAAATGCAAACATCGGGAAATCTTTCCCAGATGTTTCCCCCCTTCCACGGTACCGCGTAGCACCGCGTTAGAACACGTCTAGCTCTGTGATAGAGGCGAGGGTGTCCCAATCTTTCGATGAGATGATAACTATCGATTTGGTGGAGTCGACTTTGACGATCCGACTACAAACGTGCACGACGTTGCGCCTTAGCAATCGCTAAACCAACTTCGAGAGGTTATTGACCACGCCGGAGCACGATCAACCTGACCACGAAAGTCTATTCCTGCAAGCAATCGAAGAACAAGCAAGAATATGATAATGCAATCTGAATATTGCGAATATAGATGAAGTATTGATAAAGGTGGGGATCCGTAAGCGGTCTTGGTCTGGTCGTTGGACACAAACAAAGTACACGAAGTTGCAATGGCTAACTTTTAACTAAACAAATCCCAAGGAAAAAGATACTAGGTGGATCTACTTATATAGGAGCAAGGGGTGGCGGCCAAGGAGCTGGGAGGACGTCCCAAGGCAGCCTAAAACCAACCCTAGGTCGTACAAGGCTCATGGGCCCAAGTGGAGGTGATGCAACACCTTTGGACTTGTTGTTTGACTCGGATTCTGCTACAGCGTCATATTGTTTCGTCCATATCTCAATGCTCCGGACGAATTTAGAGGTAAATCCAATTGGAGTGGAAAGAGGACGAAATCTACTTTCCAACAAAAAAAGAATCACCCAATTTGGAGTCTGCATGAAAAAGTTATTGCCGTTTTGAGTCAGGTATGTCCGTGCAGTTCGAATCTGAATCCAGAACGTGAGAGACTTGGACTCTATCTTCTCTTTGCCCAAAAGTGATGTGAAGGGACTTTTTGAACAGCACCTAAACTTCTCTTTTTCCCTTATCTTTATATGTGGATTGTACAAATGTCCCATACACCTGCAATTAGACAAAACAAAAAAGTATGTGAAGTATTTTTGTTCTGGATAATTTAAATAGATTATTGAATAGTTGACACTAGAAATCACCTGACAAATATGCATGTATGCAATATTTTTGGTCGTATCCAAGGTAGTCATGTCCTCATCATCCTCCCCTTCTTGAAAATAAGGCCGTCCTCGACGTTGCTTTATCTGAAATGTGGCTAACAAAAGAGACATGGTGTACATGTTGTATATGTATATGTCATCAATTTTTACTTCCCGTGGAATTTGCACATATGACACATGTATACATGAGTAACTTTCATAGTGAATAAAATATAAAGCCAAAATATTATCACAAGAAGTAGAAGGCATGAAAGTATTGCAACTCAGTTTGCACATATAAGTGAAGCTCTTATTCATATGAAAAGATTGACAATATACATCTTTAAACCATCCCAATATTGGTGAATAAACCTTACTTGCACAAAATTTACATGCTACAACGTGCTTAAATAAGCCAACATGCAATAAGACATTTGACACGGAATCATCACAAAGATTAGAGGTCATATCAAAATGATTAAACATTGGCACAATTATTTTCAAACGTAGTTGATCCAAATTTGTTTTAGTGCCTGATTCACATGGTTCCTTCACATCAACGGTTAATTCAATGGGTGCACTCAAAATTCTTGATATTGCAGTTGTTTGATCACATGGCAAAGTCAAATCATCAGCATAATCATCTAAAATAGCTGGTGTGATCAATGTAGTGGCTAGAGCATCACATGGTGTATTTAAATCGACAAGGCATTCATCATTCGCATGCGAAGTTAGAAGATTAGTACCTTTGTCATTACCTCATGTTATCAACTCAGACGATGTTGGAACTCTCGGCAGTGATGGGTCATAATATGGAGCTGATGAAGTGCTCACAACAACGGATGTTGTTGTCATAGTAGGCGCAGTGGTAGAAGGAAGGACCGTCTCAACTCCTTGGATGTGCACCTTATGCTTGTTTGTCTTGTGGGCATCACGCCTCTTTATTTCCTGTTCAGCTTTGCAAGCAAGATGAAACAAATGGTCCATAGGATAACATTCTTCATGAATTAGTATCTCCTGAATATCACGGTTTAATCCTCCCCAAAATCTATCCATAAAATCTTCTTCACTTTCCTCTAATAAGGAATGCAACAAGGTAGTTTGTAAATCATCATAATATTTTCTTACAGTGTCACTACCTTGTTTTAAATGTTGTAGTTTTTTAATCATGCCACGAGTATAATAAACATCGACGAATCTATCTCTCATGACAAGTTTTAAATCATCCCAAGTAGTAGGTACATAATCAGGGTATAACCGACAATGTTCACTCCACCAAACAGTAGCAAAACTAGTGAAAGAACCAACCGCAAGCTTAACTTTTTTACGTTCTGAAAAATCATGGGAAGCAAATATAACATTTATTTCGAACTCCCATTCAATATATAAATCAGGCTTAAAACGACCATTAAAAGGTGGCATGGAAACAAAAACCTGATTGTGCGTATTCTTATGTCTTTGCACCTCTTGTGACGGTGGTTGTATTTTCGGAGCTGGTGGCACGTCTCCCATGATTGATGAAGCCCAACTGACTCTGGAACCTGCCATATTTAGTAGAAAAACAAGAAAAAAAATCCGAGAATAATGTTCCTATGAACTACTAGGATGTGGTGGTAAAACGCTCACAGTATAGCAAATATCAAAGTCTTACAAGTTCTTACCATGCAGCAGGTGGTGACCGGCAACCAGCTGTGTCAAATAACTCCGAAGATTGAGTAAAGCGATTGCCAGGTAAGCGTATGTATACACGCTGTAGAAATATGTGGAGCTTGGAAGGCCAAATATATCGTAGCAAAAGATCAACAATAATCAATTCAGAGATGCAATGTTGAATAAACGCTCAACGACGGTACTGTGCTGGCCCTAGGCTAGACCGTGCTAGAGACGCGAGCCTAGAACACGAAAAAAATCACGGCGCGACGCGTAACAAAGGCGGAGCACACTCTGAATATCTTTTTTTCTCCTTTTTTCATGGAATTTTTTTCACGGAATTTTTTTCCTCTTTTTTTTATTTTTTTCTCTCATTTTTTTTTCTTTCTCTTTTTTTTCACATACAAGCTAGATAAGATGCAGATTGGATCTAGTGATGACGCAAACGACCTCAAGTATGATTATGACAATGAATGATGGGGAGTACGTGGTGGAAATTGATGGATGGCGATGGTGGACAGCGGATGCAATAATGACGCGGTGGTGGTATATGGCAACGACAATGAAGATGGTGCGGCGGTGGCGTGACAAACTGTGAACAGAACTCGAAACTCTAAAGGACTAGACACTAAGACCAGCAACTTGACACGATGATGTAACCGCAAATTCAACAAAGCAAAACATTAAAAAGATCATGCAAAGGCTCAGACTGGCTTGGACAAAGGATGAACAGATCTAACTTTTTTGTGTGGCTTTTTCTTGGACAATAGGTAAGAAAATAAATCTAATCTAGGGATAACTGCAAATTCTCACCGAGCAACCTGAAAACTGATACCACTTGATACTTGATAGAGGCGAGGGTGTCCCGATCTTTCGATGAGATGATAACTATCGATTTGGTGGAGTCGACTTTGACGATCCGACTACAAACGTGCACGACGTTGCGCCGTAGCAATCGCTAAACCAACTTCGAGAGGTTATTGACCACGCCGGAGCACGATCAACCTGACCACGAAGGTCTATTCCTGCAAGCAATCGAAGAACAAGCAAGAATATGATAATGCAATCTGAATATTGCGAATATAGATGAAGTATTGATAAAGGTGGGGATCCGTAAGCGGTCTTGGTCTGGTCGTTGGACACAAACAAAGTACACGAAGTTGCAATGGCTAACTTTTAACTAAACAAATCCCAAGGAAAAAGCTACTAGGTGGATCTACTTATATAGGAGCAAGGGGTGGCGGCCAAGGAGATGGGAGGACGTCCCAAGGCAGCCTAAAACCAACCCTAGGTCGTACAAGGCTCATGGGCCCAAGTGGAGGTGATGCAACACCTTTGGACTTGTTGTTTGACTCGGATTCTGCTGCAGCGGCATATTGTTTCGTCCATATCTCAATGCTCCGGACGAATTTAGAGGTAAATCCAATTGGAGTGGAAAGAGGACGAGATCTAATTTCCAACAAAAAAAGAATCACCCAATTCGGAGTCCGTATGAAAAAGTTATTGCCGTTTTGAGTCAGGTATGTCTGTGCAGTCCGAATCTGAATCCAGAACGTGAGAGACTTGGACTCTATCTTCTCTTTGCCCAAAAGTGACGCGAAGGGACTTTTTGAACAGCAGCTAAACTTCTCTTTTTCCCTTATCTTCATATGTGGATTGTACAAATGTCCCATACACCTGCAATTAGACAAAACACAAAAGTGTGCGAAGTATTTTTGTTCTGGATAATATAAATAGATTATTGAATGGTTGACACTAGAAATCACCTGACAAATATGCATGTATGCAATATTTTTGGTCGTATACAAGGTAGTCATGTCCTCATCACTCTGCCTGTTGTCCTGTTATGCACTTGCTTACTGTGTATTTACTGTTTCTTCCCCCTCTTCTCTCTGGTAGACCCCGAGACTGCCGCTGATGCCACTATGATCGGCTACGTCGACGACGACCCCTTCTTCTTGTCTGAGAAACCAGGCAAGCCCCCCCTTTGATCATCCCGATATCGCCCATTCCATTCTCTCATGCTTGCATTAGATTTTGCTACTGTTATTGTTTGCTCCTATTCTGATGCATAGCCTGCTTTTGTATCTGCTGTTGTACCTTATATGCTTATCCTAAACTGCTTAGTATAGGTTGGTTAGTGATCCATCAGTGACCCCCACTTGTCCACGAGCTTAATTGCGAGTGATGTGGAGTCGGGCGGACCTGGAAGGTGCCCGCGAGATAATTACGAGGCGTGGCCGGGCATTCCTAGCCCTTGCCGCAAGTCCTTGAGACGGGGCAATGGGGTCACCTCTTTCGTGAGTCTCTGCTTGTTACCGCGCGTTCCTAAGCCACTACGATTTGGATATTTGATCCGAGGGGCCTCTGGCCTGATAGCACTAACCATCACGTGGGCATAGTATGGGCGTTCTGCGTCGTATGCATCAGCCGAAGCTTAATAGACGTCAGCGACTGAGTGGCGCGCGCCGGGTTGGACTGCATAAGTGCCTGCCTTGTTGAATGAGGTAGCTAGGTCTGCTCACCGGCCGCGTTCGCAACGTGCAGGAGTTCCCGGGGAGATGGCCCATGACCCCTGGGGCATAGGTTTAGTCCAGCATGCTAGCCTCTCTATTAAGCCTCAATCGGGTTGCGGCGTATTGTTTGGCCGAGGCCGGGCATGACCCAGGAAAGTGTGTCCGGCCGGAGTTAATCGAGCGTGGTGGGTAAGTTAGTGCACCCCTGCAGGGAAGAAAACATCTATCGATAGCCTGTCCTACGGTAACGGACACTTGGAGTTGTATCTCGATCGATACAACTAGAACTGGATACTTGTGATGAGAACTGGATGGTGATGAGAATTGGATTGTGATGATAACTGGATAGTATGGCTCTAGGATTACTTTCTCGCAGGGAGTCGAGAAAGGATCTCCGGCCGAGGTTGATAACACTTCTACTACTTTACTTTATGCTACTCTACTCCCTCCGGTTGCTGCAAGATGGTGGTTTCCAGAAGATGCTAGTCTTCGATAGGACTAGGCCTTCTCTCTATTCTGGCATTTCTGCAGCCCAGTCCACATATACAACCCATTTCATTGATACCGATGCATATGTAGTGTAGATCCTTGCTTGCGAGTACTTTGGATGAGTACTCACGGTTGCTTTGCTCCCCCTTTTCCCCCTTTCTTCTTCTTTCCGGTTGATGCAACCAGATGTCGGAGCCCAGGAGCCAGATGCCACCGCCGATACATACTACTACGTGGAGACCGTCGACGACCGGGAGTAGTTAGGAGGCTCCCAGGCAGGAGGCCTTGCCTTTTCAATCGATGTTGCTTTTGTGCTAGCCTTCTTAAGGCAAACTTGTCTAACTCATGTCTGTACTCAGATATTGTTGCTTCCGCTGACTCTTGTGTTTTCGAGCTTATGTATTCGAGCCCTCGAGGCCCCTGGCTTGTAATATAAAGCTTGTATTATTTTAATTTGTGTCTAGAGTTGTGTTGTGATATCTTCCAATGAGTCCTTGATCTTGATCGTACACAATTGCGTGTATGATTAGTGTACGATTGAATCGAGGGCGTCACAGGTTTGAAAACCCAGGAGTAGAATACCTACTACTAAATGGCATCATGGGATGCTTTCGAGAATGGTGGGCAGAATCCTCACACCGGGAACACAAAGCATTGCTAGATTACTAGGTGACTCCCTTAAACACCTAGGGTCATAATAATAGCTCCAACATATATGTCGAGGCAACAGAATACCTCAACTCACCGATTAGGGTGGATAAACTGGCCCAAAGGAACGTCGGTAACGGAAGAAGGAATTTGCAAATGCATCAGACTATTTGGAGACCTGGGATGACTCGGACAGCATAACGGCTGTAAATGCTCAGAAAAAGATTTGAGACATTCACAAGGATTTGCATAGTCACTTAACAACATCATATCAAGGTTTCGAGACCAACTATGAACACACGGAAGTAGTAGAAACTGAACTGGGGCTTAAATCCAACAATCTTATAAGTCTATGGATTAGTAACACGTCATCCTGATAGATAGATGAGAAGGCCTAGTTCTTAATCCCCGTAGAAGAGAAGAGGTTGACTCAGATCAGAAGGCCATGAGGTATAAGGAGTAAAAAGAGCCTTACGTTCCCTTCCACAATCAATTCCCTTATATAACTAAAGCATTTCTAGACTCGACTTCGACCAGTTTAGCTTGGTAATCCTACAGGCAGTCAGGCTCTGATACCAACGCTGTCAGGACCCCGATCCTAAGCCACATCGATCTAGCATGTAACACATCATATCACTTTGCGGCCTCACGCACGGTATTCCCACGGGTGCCACCTTACCTGGCCCGGGACCGTTTGCGCCTTTTGGCTCACGTATATGATAGTGTTGCTAGCATCCAAATGATAGAGAACCCGGGCTGACATGGCTAGTCGTGAACCCAAAGCGGCACTAACCTATGGGGACAGGCATACATGAATCACATCGAGCGTGTCGGTCAGCAGTGTGTGAATCCGGGCTGTAGCACTGGGCTAACAGGACTCCGGGAACCTGGGCTGTAGCAGGCTAGGCAGGACTCCGGATGTCACCGCGTGACATTTCCCCAAAGGGACAGACACAGGAACGAAGTGAAACACATGCCGGCCAGTCAAGTGCCCTGAGCAGTAGTGCTGGGCTAGCAGGACTCCGGTGAACCGGGCTGTAGCGGACTACTATGGCTCATGAAGGCACTAGACTACATTTCCCCATAAGAGAGGCTGCCAAGGATAAACAACTAGATTGTCGGATCCCACACATACCAAGCATTTCAATCATACACACAACATGCTCAATATGTGTAAATACAACATGGCATCACAACATAACTCTACGACTCAAGTCTTTATTCATTAGGCTCCGAGGAGCGAAATATTACAAACATGGGTCTCATGACCCAACATTCAGAGCATACAAGCAACAAGCACATGCGGAAGCTTAACATGTCTGAGTACAGACATGTACAAATGAAAATGGCTGAGAAGCCTGACTATCTGCCAGATCCTGCCGAGGGCACAAGACCGTAGCTGAGGTAACAAGCTAAACGTCGAAGTCCAAGCGGTACTACTAGCGAGACTGAAGTCTCTCTGCAAAACATAAAATAGGAAAATGTGAGTGCAAATGTACCCAGCAAGACTTACATCAGAACTAGCTACATATGCATCGGTATCAATAAAGGGGGTGGTGGAGTTTGACTGCAGCAAGCCAGCTTTGATTCGGTGGCTATCCTGAACTACGACTGCAAGTAACTCTTTGAGGTGCCGCACACGAGTCCACATATTCACCATAACAATACACTACTATGGATCCACTTCCTTCTCCCTACGAGAAGGCCATCCATAGCACTCACGCTTATCTTGCGAGTTTTAGAGTATCCACTTTCACTTGTCTATGAACTGTTATAGACAACCCAGAAGTCCATTACCGCGGACACGGCTATTCGAATAGATCATTATAACCCAGCAGGGGTGTACTTCTTCACACACGCTCTCGCCACTTACCACCATGTACACATCATGTATCTCGGCAACCTTCAAGCGGAAACCTGGCGAGGGAGTCGGCCACGGCCTACCTAAACACTCAAGTCTCTAGTCCAGGTTTATCGCCTATTCAGGTTCCATCCACAGGGAGTTCGGCCAAGGTTTCCACATACGGCCCCGAACGATGTGTACAGGGTTCCGAGACACCAAACGGGCGCTCGGCTGGCCCGGCCACGTGCCTACCGCAACACAGCCCACCCCTACGGTCAGTGCTGCATGCGGGCCCCAGCATACTACAAACACCAGAAACTACTTGCAACTCCTGGACAGAGGACAAGGGTGGTTAAGAAGCCGAGAGAGTCAATTAAGGATCCCAATGTGTGGTAGTAACTGTTTCATGGATCACAAACACAGAACTCAGTTCCTGAGGACGGCTTCAATGAGACAACCCACCATGTACTCCTACATGGCCTCTCACCAATACCTTTACCAAATCATGTTCACACACTTAGCTCACACACAGTAGGACATGTTCAACACCATTCCAATTCATTCCCGATGAATCATACCTGACTCAACTCTAAGCAGTAGCAGGCATGACAAACAAACATGAATGAGTAGGCACATCAGGGCTCAAACAACTCCTACTCATGCTAGTGGGTTTCATCTATTTACTGTGGCAATGACAGGTCATGCAGAGGATAAGGTGTTCAACTACCGCAGCATGTAATAGTTGAATCATTGTTGTCCTAATGCAGTAAAAGAGAGCAGGAGCAAGAGAGTGGATTTGTATCCGAATGAACAAGGGGGTTTTGCTTGCCTGGCACTTCTAAAGATAGTATAGTTCTTCATCGGTGTCATCGAACTCATCGTTGGGATCACATCTATCGAGAGGGGACAAATACCGGCAAACAAAGAGGAACACAATCAATGCAATGCAACAATTATGATGCATGATAATGTCATGGTAATATGCTATTGATTGAGCTAATGCAACTAGCAACCATATTAAATGAAGTTGGTTTGAACCAAGGGTTCAAATTCAAACTCCATGTGAGGCATTTCAAATGTCATTTATTCAAATTGTCTTATACAGCAGCTTTAAGTTGTTCAAACATGCATGAAAATGGTACAGATGGAAAGATTGAATTTTTCTGATCATTTTTCATATATAATTTATTTCATTTGGAGTTACGGTTTAATTTCTACGAATTTTAGAAGTTTAGGCAATTTTCTGGATTTTCTTGTAAAAGAATAAATCCAGAAAAGAGTTATTACGTCAGCATTTCATCACTGTGATGTCAGCGGTCAACGGGTGCGGTCCAGGTCAAACTGACCCCTGGGACCCGCAGGTCAGTGACTCAGCTAATTGGCTGAGTTAATTAGCCATAAGCTAACACTAACTAAAATTTCAGCAGGGCTGGGCCCACATGTCAGCGAGTCAGTAGGTTAACTAAGTTAATTAACACTGATTAAACTAACGGTAATTAAACAGGGGCCTGGGCCCACACGTCAGGACCCACGGGAGTCAAACCAGGATCTACCGGGGCCAGCGGGGTCAACCCTGCCGGTCAAAGCGGTCAACCCGCCGGCGTTTAGCCGCCGGCGAGGGCCGAGACGGCGGTGCGGCTCGGGAATCACCCACAGGCGACCATTTGTGCGGCGGAGAGGCTCTACGTGACGAGGAGACTCGTCCGCGTCCAGTGGTAGTGGTGTTTGGGCTCGGGGTGGTCCGAAACGATGGCGACGTCGAGCTTTGCGGCAGCCGGAGTTCGGCCAACGACGGGTTAGGCGATGCAGGGAACGGCAGGAGCCGCGGGTGGTCGCGGTCGACTCCTGGGAACGTGCTGAGCACGGTGGCGCGCTCGGTTGCGAGCTTGTGCGGCTGTGGCCACGACTACGCCATGGCCGGCGGCGAGATGCTTCGGTCACGGTTGGGGATCGGGGCTAGAGGACGAACGTGTCGACGGGGAGAGGGGCAAGGGGCGTAGGAGCTCACAGCGGTTCCGCAGGGTTGGTCAGTGGCTTCGGGGAGAGGCCGGAGCAAGCGGGGCGGCGATGGAGATCTCCTACGTCGGGAGGTTGAAGACGATGGAGTGGAGGCGCTCGGGGGCGTCCGGCGTTGCACAGCTCGACGAGCAGGAAAAGGCAGATGAGGCGGAGCTCGTGGGCTAGCTGGCTTGGCATGGGGATGCTGGTGGCCGCGGCAAAGGCGAACGGCGGTGACGGTGGTCCTCGGGCGTCGCGCGAGAGAGCGAGGGAGAGGTGGGGAATGGGCACGGGAGAGTGAGAGGGGTACGGGCCGGTCGAGGGGGAGTGTGTGGCGCTCGGGGCTGTCTCCAGCAGCGAGCAAGCAGGCAGGAGGTGGCCACACGGCGGTGCGCGCGTCTCGGGCACGCGCCCGTCCACCTGGCAGAGGAGGAAGACGACAGGGGAGGAGGCGGTGGTGGGCTGGGCCGCCAGCTGGAGTTGGGCCAGGTGAGCGCCAGGTAAGTCTAACCCTTTCTATTTTTGTTTCTATTTTTCTAATTTGTAGTTTGTTTTTGATCCAGTTTTAAAAACCAAATCAATTTTATAAATCCTGAAAATATTCATGAGCATTTTCTGAATTATTTCAGTGGCCCACAAATAGTTCCAACATTATTTGAGCATTTAAATTATTTATAGTGTTTAAATGCCCAAAGTCAAATAGTTTAAGATTTAATTCAAAAATCCAGGAATGTCCTATAAATATGTTCATCATTTTGGAGGAGGTTTTCACCTTTAACAGAAATCATGAACATTTCCAAGGGCATTCTGGGTCATTGAAAAAATATTTTATTTGAACCTATTTGAATTTAATTTTGTGCTAGGGTTTACCAATCCCCATTTCAAATTAAAGAAGTAATTTAAACAAGATGCATGGATGCTTGTGCCACTAATTGCAAACAATTCTAGGGCTGTGACAACTCACCCCCACTAAACAAGAATCTCGTCCCGAGATTCAAGACGTGAGGTAAGAAGACAGAGGGAGCACAAACTAACACGGTCTTCACGATCCAGGTTGCACTTCATAAGAACGTTGATTCGATCACCATCATTGTCTCGATGTCCTGCTCTGAGAACTCCAACTATCATGAAAAATGAGAGGAAAGGGAAATCTCTAGAAGGATTGATCTTCTCGAAGATCGAACAACTCAGGATCACTCATCGAGTGAGACATTGAAACATCTCTCGAGCTAGGACACGAAACACATCGAGAGGGATGGAAGAACAAGCGACGGGGTTTGATTTGGTGGGCAACAGTTCCACGCTTGGAAAGATGGTGGAGGGTGTCAAGGTGGCGAGGAAATAATTGCCATGATCCCGTAACGAGGCACTTGGAAAAGGTGACTTGAAGAACTATTCCCTTAAGTGGCAAAAAGAATTACTTTAGATTCAGAGATCATTGGAACTCTTTATACTAGCCTAAGGAAATTTACAAACGATCGTTTGAACGAATTCGAAAGAATGGCATACTCGCGCCAGAGTGGATGATGTGGACTACCTTGTTGAAGACAACGCAATGGATGACTTTTGCTTATCACCGAAAATGGACGGGACCCATGGTAAGTCCACTTTTGAAGATGATCCTAGACAGCAACTGCTAAGAAGGGCAGCCCATGGGAAATTGGCACAATGGCGCTGCAAACTGGGAACAAAATGCAACTGTTGGGAATGTTCCAACCATCATATCTGCCTGAGATTCAGATCCGATTGGTGATAACGGGATATTTCAGACAGCATGTCTGGAGAAGAAAGTTTGCAACACAAACCGACGAGATAACGTTGCGAGACTCACAGGAGATGAACTATGATAGCAAGCTCCAAAACATGAGCTGGTTCTGCTACATACATGTGAACACACTGTCCAAGACAAGCATGACCCTGTAGAAGTCTTATAATAGGAACACTACCGAGCTTAGGTGGGGAACCATCAACGAGGATAACGAAGTCCTTTCATAAGTCCGGTGTAACGCCCTCGATGCGGCTATATCTCCCACGTGTCGAAGCACGACTTAGAGGCATAACCGCATTGAAAGCAATGTCGCAAGTGAGGTAATCTTCACACAACCCATGTAATACATAAGGGAAAGAGATACATAGTTGGCTTATAGTCGCCACTTCACACAATACATAAATAAACATCCATCATCCAGATTACACTCAAGGTCCGACTACGGAACCAAAATGAAAGAAGACTACCCCAAATGCTACACAGATCCCCGATCGTCCCAACTGGGCTCCACTACTGATCATCAGGAAAAGACACATAGTAACGACCACGTTCCTCGTCAAACTCCCACTTGAGCTCGGTAGCGTCATCTGCACTGGCATCGTTGGCACCTGGAACTGTTTTGGTAGAATCTGTGAGTCATGGGGACTCAGCAACCTCACACCCGCGAGATCAAGACTATTTAAGCTTAAAGGTAGGATAGGGTTGTGAGGTGGAGCTGCAGCAAGCGACTAGCATATATGGTGGCTAACAACGCAAAAGAGAGCGAGAAGAGAGGCAAAGCACGTTCGTGAAGCTAGAAGTGATCAAGAAGTGATCCTAGAACAACCTACGTCAGACATAACTCCAACACCGTGTTCACTTCCCGGACTCTGCCGAGAAGAGACCATCACAGTTACACACGCGGTTGATGTGTTTTAATTAAGGTCAACTTCGGGTTTTCTACGACCGGACATTAACAAATTCCCATCTGCCTCATAACCGCGGGCACGGCTTTCGAAAGATAATACCCTGCAGGGCTGTCCCAACTTAGCCCATGATAAGCTCTCACGGTCAACGAAGGATATTCCTTCTACCGGGAAGACCCGATCAGCCTCGGAATCCCGGACTACAAGACATTTCGACAGTAATAAAACAAGTCCAGCAAAGCCGCCCGAATGTGCCGACAAATCCTGGTAGGAGCTACACATATCTCGGTCTCAGGGCACATCCGGGTGAGCAGTCCGTACAACTAAAACCAGTCCTCAAGTTGCCCCAAGGTGGCGCTGCAAAGGGCTCTAGTTTGGACCAGCAATCAAAGGAGAACTGGCCCGGGGGGTTAAAATAAAGATGACCCTCGGGCTCGCGAAAACCGGTGGGGAAGGCTTAGGTGGAAAATGGTAAAACCAAGGTTGGGCCTTGCTGGAGGAGTCTTATTCAAAGCGAACTGTCAAGGGGGTCCCATAAATCACCCAACCGTGTAAGGAACGCAAAATCAAGGAACATAACACCGGTATGACGGAAACTAGGGTGGCAAGAATGGAACAAAACACCAGGCATAAGGCCGAGCCTTCCACCCTTTACCAAGTATATAGATGCATTAATTAAATAAGAGATATTGTGATATCCCAACATAATCATGTTCCAACATGGAACCAACTTCATCTTCACCTGCAACTAGCAACGCTATAAGAGGGGCTGAGCAAAGCGGTAACATAGCCAATCAACGGTTTGCTAGGAAAGGATGGTTAGAGGTTTGACATGGCAATATGGGTGGCATGATATAGCAAGTGGTAGGTATCGCAGCATAGGCATAGCAAAAGAGCGAGCATCTAGCAAGCAAAGATAGAAGTGATTTCGAGGGTATGGTCATCTTGCCTGCAAAGTTCTCAGGGTTGTCAAAGGCTTGATCCTCGTAAGCATTCTCAACAGGTTCCTCGGTCACGTACTCGTCTCCCGTCTCTACCCAAAACAAGAACACAAGCAAAGGAACAACTATCAACCACGATGCAATGCGCAATCAACATGATGCAAAACATGGCATGATATGCGAGATGTGGTATGCAATGCATATGCGTGCTCCGGAAGGAAAAAGATGAACAAGGCATAATCTTGGCAACCCAAGTATGCCCCTGGAAAGGTGAGGTGATTTCGGTTGAAATCGATATAAAGATCACCGGAATCGGATGCACGGTTTGCAAATGACAAGCAAAACAAGAATGACATATTTCTGCGTTTAACAGCACAATGCTACTTATCAAGCAACAAGAAATTAAGCTACTACACCCAAACATATCAGAAAAGCATATGGCAGTGGTCTACTCAAGATACTCGACAAAAGATGATCACTGAGCTATGGCTAAATCACACCACAACAGGTTCAAACAAGCATGTCCAAAGTGCAAAAGATAACAGGTTCACAGACTTGGTGAAAATACTATCATGCCAGAAATTAACATCAGGATGACATGTTTAGAGCAAGTAAATGACATGCTACAGGACCAGGACATAGCAAGATATGGCATGGCATGAATCTACCCAAAGCATTTAACAAAAGTCCCTTACTGACCATTAGCCAAAAAGGACCAGAAACTATAATAGATCCCATGTCAATTAAGCAAGTGTCGTTACAGTTTTCAGACTTAGCAGAAAACTGGACATGTCAAAAACAGATAACAAGTAGGCATGTTTACGAGCTCGATGCACTCACTACAGAGCATTGAATGATAAACTAAGCATACACCCACCAAGAAGACATGTCATAGAAGCTAGACATGGCAAGAATAACATCATAGCATGCAAGGATCAACTACAACAAGCTTGGCAAAATCGAATAACATGTAAACAATCTGCCATTAATATTTTATAGCAAAAGTAGAGCTCGATTGACTAGTGCAATGGCTCTCCATAATTACAAACAAAGACATAGATAGATAGAGAAAATCCGTATGTTCAAAACACCCTCAATGATCATGCTCAAAAGAGGCATAGATCTCTCTGAAACAACATGAACACATTGCATAAAAATAACAGCAGGGAATAACTTAGTGAAAATACTAAGTCCCTGAAATCAGCAACAATATGATCCCTAGTTTGCATGCTTGTGCTAGTCACCACAAAGATCACAAAAATACATGGCATACACCCCTGTAAACATGGAATGTCATATTACAAAACACATGTAGGACTCAAGTTCATAGGATGCACACATCAATCAAGGCAAAAATGACAAAAGTGCATCTACTGAAACAGATCTGAAACTAACATCACGTAGCCCTCTTCCAACAGCATTTCGGGCATCAAGATGAGCTCCAATGAAAATGATTCACTGAGATTAAATGATGTACTCATCGAGAAGAACAATTTGACATATTACACGCATGAAAAGGAGCAGTATGCAGCAAGTTATGATGCGATAAACATGCAACAAAATAACTGACAGAAAAGACTTGGGGGAAATTCGACCTCCGAGATCTAGGGTTGACCCGGCGCGGAAAACGAGGTTCGCCGGCGCGAGCTCGCCGGAGTTCCATCGGGGAAGAAGAGGAGGCAGCGGGAGGTGGTCGGGGAGGCTTCTTCGGGCCGGATCTCGCCGGATCTGGCCGGCGGCGAGCCGAGGAGGCGACGGCGGGCGCGGAGGCGCGGGCGCAGGCGGGTGAGGCGCGCGGCGGAGGCGGGCGGCGCGGCGGAGCGGCGGCGGGGCGAGCGCGGCTGGCGACGGGGATGCGACGCGGGGAGATCCGGGCGGCGGGCGGCGGCGCTGGGCCTGCGGGTCCGGACGCGGGCCTGGCGGGCCTCGGCGGCGCGCGGTACGGCGACGGTGACGTGGCGGCAGCGGGTTGGGCGCGGGGGCGGTTGGACGCGTCCGGCGAGGGAGCGGACGTGTCCGGCGGCGGAGCGGGGAAGATGGCTAGGGTTAGGGTGCGAAATGATCCGGAATTTCGGGGGAGGGGGTATATTTATAGGTAGGAGGAGCTAGGAGGCTCCAAATTGAGCACGGTTTTCGCCCACACGATCATGATCGAACGGCGATGGACATGGGAGTGTCTTAGATGGGTTATTGGGCTGATTTGCAGGGGTTTGGGGCTGCAACCCAAAAGAGGCCTTTGCGGTTACCCGGTTAACCGTTGGAGTATCAAACGACCTCCGAATGACCCGAAACTTGACAGGCGGTCTACCGGTGCTATACCAAGGCCGCTTGACAAACCTCGGTCCATTCCGAGACCGTTCAACACCCGCACATGAAAATAGGTAAAAGGGGGCGCCGGGGAACATAGGAGCGCCGGATTGCAAAACGGACAACGGGGAAAATGCTCGGATTCATGAAACGAACACGTATGCGAATGCGATGCACATGATGACATGATATGAAATGCATGACAAGGAAAAAATGCAAAATGACGGGAAACCCAACCACGGAGGGAATATCGTATCACATTGCCGAAAATGGCAAGAGTTGGAGTTACAAATATGGCAAGTTACATCCGGGGTGTTACAACACTCCACCACTACGAGAGGATCTCGTCCCGAGATCTAGGACTGAAAGAACTTCGGATATTCAGAATGGAGGTGGTCCTCGCGCTCCTAGGTTGCTTCTCGGTCTGAATGGTGAGACCACTTCACTTTCAGGAATTTGATGGACTTGTTGCGAGTCTTGCGCTCAGTTTCTTCAAGAATAGCAATGGGATGCTCATGATAGGACAAATCTTCTTGAAGATCAATCTCTTCGAAGTTGATGGTGCGCTCAGGCGTCTTGAAGCACTTGCGAAGCTGTGACACGTGGAACACATCGTGCACATTTGCAAAGTTGGGGGGAAGCTCAAGTTGATAGGCGAGATCGCCTCGTTTGCCGATGATCTTGAAAGGACCGACGTATCTAGGGGCAAGTTTCCCTTTGATACCGAAGCGACGAGTGCCTTTCATTGGAGAGACGCGGAGGTAGACATGGTCTCCGATCTCAAAAGCCACATCACGGTGTTTGCTATCGTAATAGCTCCTCTGGCGCGATTGAGCGGCTTTGAGATTCTCACGAATGACTTTACACATATCTTCAGCCTCTGTGATCAAATCGTTGCCAAGAAGTTGGCGTTCGCCCGTCTCAGACCAATTGAGAGGAGTACGACACTTTCTGCCATAGAGAATCTCGAATGGGGCTTTGCCCGAGCTCGCTTGAAAGCTGTTGTTGTAAGAGAACTCAGCATATGGAAGACAATCCTCCCACTTCATGCCGAAAGAGATAACACAAGCCCTGAGCATATCTTCAAGAATTTGGTTGACACGCTCGACTTGTCCACTAGTTTGAGGATGGAAAGCTGTGCTGAAGTGAATATTTGTGCCCATGGCGTTCTGAAAAGAATCCCAAAACTTGGATGTAAAGATGCTGCCACGGTCTGAAGAGATCAATTGTGGAATGCCGTGCAAGGAGACAATTCTGGAGGTGTAAAGCTCTGCCAGCTGCGCTGCTGTGATAGACTCTTTGATAGGAAGAAAATGAGCCACTTTAGTGAGCTTGTCAATGACAACGAAGATAGCATCATTTCTACGCTTGGACTTAGGAAAACCAGTCACGAAGTCCATTTCGATATGATCAAACTTCCATTCTGGAATAGCAAGAGGTTGGAGTAGACCAGCTGGTCGTTGGTGTTCTGCTTTCACCCTTCGAAAGACATCACATTCATTCACGAATTGAGCAATTTCTCGCTTCATTCGAGTCCACCAATACGACTGCTTGAGGTCATGGTACATCTTCGTACTTCCAGGATGAATGGATAGGAGTGAATTGTGCGCCTCGTTCATAATGACTTTACGAAGATCACCCTTAGGAACCACAATCCGGTCCTCGAAGAAAAGAGTATCTCTGTCATCAACGCGATATCACTTGTATTTGGAAATTCCCTTGTCAATACCACGTTTCACCTTCTTCACCATGGTATCCAGCAGTTGAGCCTCGCGAATTTGATCTTCCAAAGTAGGAGAGACTATGAGGTTGGCAAGAAAACCTTGAGGAACAACTTGGAGATTCAACTTGCGGAAATCTTCACAAAGATCCGGTTGAAAGGGCTTGAGGATTAAGCTGTTGCAATAAGCCTTCCTGCTCAATGCATCTGCAATCACATTAGCCCAGCCTGCAGTATATTCAATACTCGGATTATACTCTTGAATCATTTCGACCCATCGAGTTTGCGTGAGGTTGAGGTTGGGCTGAGTGAAGATGTACTTGAGACTCTTGTGGTCGGTGAATATGTCCACTTTCCTTCCCAACAGGAGATGTCTCCATGTTATTAATGCATGGACAACTGCCGCCAACTCAAGATCGTGAGTAGGGTAGTTCTTTTCGTTGGGCTTCAACTGACGAGAGGTATAGGCCACAACTTTCTTCTCTTGCATTAACACAGCACCGAGACCTTGAAGAGAAGCATCACAGAAAACTTCATAAGGCTTGGATTCGTCAGGAGGAGTCAAAACTGGAGCAGTGACGAGTTTCTCTTTGATAGTGTTGAAAGCAACGTCACATTCAGGAGACCAGACATACTTCACATGCTTCTAGAGGAGGTTGGAAAGAGGCTTTGCAATCTTTGAGAAATTCTCAACGAATCTTCGGCAATAGCTTGCAAGTCCAAGAAAACTGCGAAGCTGCTTGACATTCTGAGGAGGTTCCCAATTCAAAACTGTAGACACCCTCTCTGGATTAATAGCAATGCCCTTGGCAGAGATGATATGCCCAAGGTAAAGAACTTCATCAAGCCAGAATTCACATTTGGAGAACTTCGCATAGAATTGATACTCTCTGAGCTTGTCGTGCACCAATCGCAAATGTTTGGCATGATCCTTCTTATTCTTGGAGAAGATCAATATATCATCGAGATAGACCAAGACGAATTCGTTGGTGTAGGGGTTGAAGATGACGTTCATCATTCGAGAGAACGTTGGAGGAGCATTGACAAGGCCGAAAGACATGACAGTATATTCATAAGAACTAAAGCTTGTTCTGAATGCTGTCTTGGGAATATCTTCTTCACGAATGCGAATCTGATGATAACCCATACGAAGGTCAAGCTTGGAGAACACTTTAGCACCTTTAAGTTGCTTGAATAGCTCATTGATGTTGGGAAGTGGGTACTTGTTCTTGATTGTCTTCTTGTTCAATGGACGGTAATCGACGCAAAGTCGGTCTGTGCCATCCTTCTTCTGGACAAAAAGAACACCACAACCCCAAGGAGAAGAACTCGGTCTAATCAGACCCAGACGCTCTTGTTCATCGAGTTGCTTCTTCAATTCCTTCAACTCTTTTGGCCCAAGCTTGTAAGGACGCTTGCAAACGGGTTCCGTGCCAGGCTCAAGATCAATAACGAATTCAACTGGCCAGTGAGGAGGAATACCCGGAAGCTCTTCTGGAAAGACATCTTGGTACTCACAAACGACTAGAATCTGAGAGATAGCATCCAATTCGCCCTTCTCATTGAGAGAAAACAACCGAATGGTTTCATCACGAGCGGCATAGATGATCACATCGTCAGAAGAGTGAGTCAATTGAATTTCCCTGGCAGCACAATCAAGCTGAGCCTTGTGCTTAGAAAGCCAGTCCATCCCGAGAATAAGATCAATATCAGAGTCACCAAGAACAATTGGTTTAGCCAAAAATTTATAGTCGCCCATCTTGATACCGTCATTCGGAACCAAAACTCGAGAAGTCATTTGTCGAGTCGGAGAAACAATAGACAAAGGTCTCGGCAAAACTTGAGTAGCCAAATCATGCATAGCCACAAAAGGTCTTGAAATGAAAGAATGCGATGCGCCAGTATCAAATAAGACTTTTGCAGGAATATCATTAACTGAGAGATTACCCATGATCACTTCAGTAGATTACTCCGCTTGAGCTGCATTCATCATGTTCACCTTTGCAGACTGGGAATTATGCTTGACCACTGCATTGCTGGAACATCTCACAGGAGGAGGAGGCGGAAGGCGCCTTTGGTTGAAGCACTTGTTCGCATACTGACCCTTTTGCTGACATTTGTTGCAAGTCACCTCTGAGAGCGGACGGTGATATGGAGCATTTGGCCTTGGAGCTTGGTTCTGAGACTTGTTCTGATAGCCAGGGTTGGGTGGGTGGGAAGATCCACGACCACCTGAGTTCTTCTGCTGATAAGGCTGACGGAACGGAGGAGGAGGAGGCAACCAGAACTTCTGTTGCTTGGCTGCCACTAGTGAGGAAGAAGAGGACTGAACTGCGTCCCTGACTCTCTTCTTAGATGCCTCACACTTGAGCTGAGCAGCTTCTTGTTTCAGTGCCATGTTGTAGAATTCGTCATACTTTAACGGCTCAAAAAGCACGAGAGCTAGTTGCAGATCTTCTCTGAGACCACGCCTGAATTGGTGAATCATTCTCTTCTCATCAGGGATGTCTTGCTTAGCAAAACGAGAGAGCTTCTGGAACTGAGTGTTGTATTGATACACAGACATGTTGCCTTGCTTGAGATTGCGGAACTCCTCACGCTTACTCTCAACAACACTTTCTGGAATGTGGTGAGCTTTGAAGTCACGGCGGTAATCATCCCAGGTAATCACACAACCTCCTCTGGAATCTTTGTATTGTTGGAACCACTCAGCAGCTTGATCCTTGAGTTTAAAAGAGGCAAACTTGAAAAAGTCCTCAGGTCTGACATTGCTACACTCGAAATGCTTGCTGATATCCACGAGCCAATCATCGGCGTCTGTGGCCTCGACACAGTAGCTGAAAGTCTTTGGCTGATTTGCAAGGAACTGATTGAGGGTAGCAAAATGCGGCTGATTGTTGCCTTGGCCTTGATTTCCCTGATTACCTTGCCCTTGGTTGCGATCTTGCAAGAGCTGAATCAGAATCTGAGCGTTGGCGTGGTGGCTGTCATCAAGGCTTGCCATGCCTCCGGAGGCGGAGGTGGTGGCGGAGGGTTAGCCTGACTTCCTTCATTGTGTTCCGGATTCTGACGCGTTGGCGGAGCCATCCTGAAGAGGGTGACATCCATGAGCATCTTGAAAGACATATATTCAAGCTGAATCAAGGGATCAAAATTGCAACATATAGTCTTCACAATAAACATTCGAACAAGAGTGAACGAATGAATTCCAAAGTAAAGCATCACACTTCCAAAAGCTGAGAAGCCATTTAGATAAAGTTATGGAATCACCATCTGCCTTGAAACAACTCGAATATTACAACTGAAAACAACACAAAGGATTGGCTTGTAGAATAAGCCGGAACAAACATATGATAGATCCCATATCGTATCATGTGTCTGTTGGAAAGATATCATACGAGATACTTGAATTCCCGCTTATAAACTCCCGAAACTTTCTGGTTATGCAATCAGGTATTGGGGATACAGGGGACACAAAATATATCACCCAAACTAACAATACCTAGATCCAGCTGTATCCATCCTTCAACACATAACCAAGAAACCTTCGGAAATCGTCTACCTCAACCTTCGAAAAGCATCCGTTATACGAGTTATGGCAATACTCCCACACTCGCCTCAGTACTGAGCTATCAGGGTTATCTCACCAACAACTGTACAAAAGAGATTTTCGATGTCGGCGTACTAAACTCAGGTATTCCAGAACTGCAACGATAAAATTATGACGACAACACCTCAGAGCTCAACTCCCCGGGACACCTCCACTAAACCCCTGCTGACAGGAGGCACCAAGACAATGTTGTCATCACAAAACCATCGGAACGATTCTAAGATACCCGCGTGATCCTAAAAAATTTTTTTAGTGAAATTTGAGAAGAGAAGAGTCAAAACTCTACGTCAGGATGCCTTACCAGAGCGATGAGGAGACTGGGAAGTAAAAAGAATTCCTAACCTCTCCGATACATAATTCCTAAATGACTCAAAACATTTTTCTAGACACAACTCGGCCGCTAAAAATGATCAATCAGTGGGGGCTCCTAAGGTCGGGGAAGGCTCTGATTACCAACTTGTAACGCCCTCGATGCGGCTATATCTCCCACGTGTCGAAGCACGACTTAGAGGCATAACCACATTGAAAGCAATGTCGCAAGTGAGGTAATCTTCACACAACCCATGTAATACATAAGGGAAAGAGATACATAGTTGGCTTATAGTCGCCACTTCACACAATACATAAATAAACATCCATCATCCAGATTACACTCAAGGTCCGACTACGGAACCAAAATGAAAGAAGACTACCCCAAATGCTACACAGATCCCCGATCGTCCCAACTGGGCTCCACTACTGATCATCAGGAAAAGACACATAGTAACGACCACGATCCTCGTCGAACTCCCACTTGAGCTCGGTAGCGTCATCTGCACTGGCATCGTTGGCACCTGCAACTGTTTTGGTAGAATCTGTGAGTCACGGGGACTCAGCAATCTCACATCCGCGAGATCAAGACTATTTAAGCTTAAAGGTAGGATAGGGTTGTGAGGTGGAGCTGCAGCAAGCGACTAGCATATATGGTGGCTAACAACGCAAAAGAGAGCGAGAAGAGAGGCAAAGCACATTCGTGAAGCTAGAAGTGATCAAGAAGTGATCCTAGAACAACCTACGTCAGACATAACTCCAACACCGTGTTCACTTCCCGGACTCCGCCGAGAAGAGACCATCACGGTTACACACGCGGTTGATGTGTTTTAATTAAGGTCAACTTCGGGTTTTCTATGACCGGACATTAACAAATTCCCATCTGCCTCATAACCGCGGGCACGGCTTTCGAAAGATAATACCCTGCAGGGGTGTCCCAACTTAGCCCATTATAAGCTCTCATGGTCAACGAAGGATATTCCTTCTACCGGGAAGACCCGATCAGCCTCGGAATCCCGGACTACAAGACATTTCGACAGTAATAAAACAAGTCCAGCAAAGCCGCCCGAATGTGCCGACAAATCCTGGTAGGAGTTGCACATATCTCGGTCTCAGGGCACATCCGGATGAGCAGTCCGTACAACTAAAACTAGTCCTCAAGTTGCCCCAAGGTGGCGCTGCAAAGGGCTCTAGTTTGGACCAGCAATCGAAGGAGAACTGGCCCGGGGGGTTAAAATAAAGATGACCCTCGGGCTCGCGAAAACCGGGGGGGAGGCTTAGGTGGCAAATGGTAAAACCAAGGTTGGGCCTTGCTGGAGGAGTCTTATTCAAAGCGAACTGTCAAGGGGGTCCCATAAATCACCCAACCGTGTAAGGAACGCAAAATCAAGGAACATAACACCGGTATGACGGAAACTAGGGTGGCAAGAATGGAACAAAACACCAGGCATAAGGCCGAGCCTTCCACCCTTTACCAAGTATATAGATGCATTAATTAAATAAGAGATATTGTGATATCCCAACATAATCATGTTCCAACATGGAACCAACTTCATCTTCACCTGCAACTAGCAACGCTATAAGAGGGGCTGAGCAAAGCGGTAACATAGCCAATCAACGGTTTGCTAGGAAAGGATGGTTAGAGGTTTGACATGGCAATATGGGTGGCATGATATAGCAAGTGGTAGGTATCGCAGCATAGGCATAGTAAAAGAGCGAGCATCTAGCAAGCAAAGATAGAAGTGATTTCGAGGGTATGGTCATCTTGCCTGCAAAGTTCTCAGGGTTGTCGAAGGCTTGATCCTCGTAAGCATTCTCAACAGGTTCCTCGGTCACGTACTCGTCTCCCGGCTCTACCCAAAACAAGAACACAAGCAAAGGAACAACTATCAACCACGATGCAATGCGCAATCAACATGATGCAAAACATGGCATGATATGCGAGATGTGGTATGCAATGCATATGCGTGCTCCGGAAGGAAAAAGATGAATATGGGATAATCTTGGCAACCCAAGTATGCATCTGGAAAGGTGAGGTGATTTCGGTTGAAATCGATATAAAGATCACCGGAATCGGATGCACGGTTTGCAAATGACAAGCAAAACAAGAATGACATATTTATGCATTTAACAGCACGATGCTACATAGCAAGCAACAAGAAATTAAGCTACTGCACCCAAAAATATCAGCAAATCATATGGCAGTGGTCTACTCAAGATGCTCGACAAAAGATGAGCACTGAGCTATGGCTAAATCACACCACAACAGGTTCAAACAAGCATGGCAAAAGTGCAAAAGATAACAGGTTCACAGACTTGGTGAAAATACTATCATGCCAGAAATTAACATCAGGATGACATATTTAGAGCAAGGAAACGACATGCTACAGGACCAGGACATATCAAGATATGGCATGGCATGTGTCTACTCAAAGCATTGAACAAAAGTCCCTTACTAAGCATTAGCCAAAAAGGACCAGAAACTATAATAGCACCCATGTCAATTAAGCAAGTGTTGTTACAGTTTTCAGACTTAGCAGAAAACTGGACATGTCAAAAACAGATAACAAGTAGGCATGTTTACGAGCTCGATGCACTCACTACAGAGAATTTCATGATAAACTAAGCATACAACCACCAAGAAGACATGGCATAGAAGCTAGACATGGCAATAATAACATCATAGCAGACAAGGATTCACTACAACAAGCTTGGCAAAATCGAATAACATGTAAACAATCTGCCAGTAATATTTTATAGCAAAAGTAGAGCTCGATTGACTAAAGCTATGGCACTCCATAATTACAAACAAAGACACGGATGGATAGAGCAAATCCATATGTTCAAAACACCCTTACTGATCATGCTCAAAATAGGCATAGATCTCTCTGAAACAACATGAACACATGGCATAAAAATAACAGCAGGGAATAACTTAGTGAAAATACTAAGTCCCTGAAATCAGCAACAATATGATCCCTAGTTTGCATGCTTGTGCTAGTCACCACAAAGATCACAAAAATACATGGCATACACCACTGTAAACATGGCATGGCATATTACAAAACACATGTAGGACTCAAGTTCATAGGATGCAAACATCAATCAAGGCAAAAATGACAAAAGTGCATCTACTGAAACAGATCTGAAACTAACATCACATAGCCCTCTTCCGACAGAATTTCGGGCATCAAGATGAGCTCAAATGAAAACGGTGCAATGAGATGAAATGATGTACTCATTGGTACAAACAATTTGACATATTACACACGTGAAACGGAGCTGTATGCAGCAAGTTATGATGCGATGAACATGCAACCAAATAACTGACAGAAAAGACTTAGGCGAAATTCGACCTCCGAGATCTAGGGTTGACCCGGCGCGGAAAACGAGGTTCGCCGGCGCGAGCTCGCCGGAGTTTCCTCGGGGAAGAATAGGAGGCAGCGGGAGGTGGTCGGGGAGGCTTCTCCGGGCCGGATCTCGCCGGATCCGGCCGGCGGCGAGCCGAGGAGGCGACGGCGGGCGCGGAGGCGCGGGCGCAGGAAGGTGAGGCGCGCGGCGGCGGCGGGCGGAGGCGGGCGGCGCGGCGGAGCGGCGGCGGGGCGAGCGCGGCAGAGGCGCCGCGCGGCTGGCGACGGGATGCGGCGCGGGGAGATCCCGGCGGCGGGAGGCGACGCTGGGCCCGCGGGGGCCGGACGCGGGCCTGGCGGGCCTCGGCGGCGCGCGGTACGGCGGCGGTGACGTGGCGGCAGCGGGTTGGGCGCGGGGGCGGTTGGACGCGTCCGGCGAGGGAGCGGACGTGTCCGGCGGCGGAGCGGGGAAGATGGCTAGGGTTAGGGTGCGAAATGATCCGGAATTTCGGGGGAGGGGGTATATTTATAGGTAGGAGGAGCTAGGAGGCTCCAAATTGAGCACGGTTTTCGCCCACACGATCGTGATCGAACGGCGATGGACATAGGAGTGTCTTAGATGGGTTATTGGGCTGATTTGGAGGGGTTTTGGGCTGCAAGCCAAAAGAGGCCTTTGCGGTTACCCGGTTAACCGTTGGAGTATCAAACGACCTCCGAATGACCCGAAACTTGACAGGCGGTCTACCGGTGCTATACCAAGGCCGCTTGACAAACCTCGGTCCATTCCGATACCGTTCAACACCCGCACATGAAAATAGGTAAAAGGGGGCACCGGGGAACATAGGAGCGCCTGATTGCAAAACGGACAACGGGGAAAATGCTCGGATTCATGAAACGAACACGTATACGAATGCGATGCACATGATGACATGATATGAAATGCATGACAAGGACAAAATGCAAAATGACGGGAAACCCAACCACGGAGGGAATATCATATCACATTGCCAAAAATGGCAAGAGTTGGAGTTACAAATATGGCAAGTTACATCCGGGGTGTTACATACGGATCCTAAGAAAGAACTTCTTCTCCTTGAATCAATCAGTGGCTTGAGGTGTTAGGAATTACACATGGAGTGGAGGTAGCGAGCCTATCAAACCACGGAATACTTCGCACATGCATGACTGACTTGGGATGATTCCAGAGGAAACAAAAACAAACTTTTCGAATTCACGGCGGCAACTTGCGTCAAGTGCACGTGAATTAGAGGAAGTATCTTCTTCCATCCAAACATATACTTCATGAACGGAACATGAAGGCATTGTTTAAGTTTCCAACACTAGCTTAATGTTTAACATGAATCATGGGGGAGACAAAATGTTGCTGGTGGGCTCAACAACAACTCATCCGAATTTCCATATCACTGGACTTCCACCATCATGTGAAAACGGTGATAGCATTGGTCAGACCAAAAGATGTAATGGTGTATGCTCGAGGGATCAACCACGAGTAAGACAACATTATGAACATCGTTGGCTCTGATTTGACTTGACGATAGCCCATACTCAAGTCAAAGTTTTGTCAAGGCAATATATCCAACAACTGATCACGAGGACCAATCGATGAAGATATCACCTTTCTTCAACACACACATGCACACAAAAGGATATCCCTTAACATGAACTAAGTCAGACAAGCTTTTATCTTCCAACTCTCCAAGTTGTTGTTTAGCTTAACCAACCAGCTCAGGGGTATTCAACACGGATTCTTGGGGAAGGGGTGGGTTACGAGAAAACCAACTTGATCACGAACCCAACATAGCGATCAGGGGACAACCTGGTAAAACTTCTGAGAAGATATTCGGAAAATCACGAGCCACCGATATGTTACTAAGCTCGAGATCAAGCTAGCTTTTCAGGGCAAGATGATATGATCAAATAAGCAAGGGGTTGAATAATCCTCACTCATTGATCGAGGAGTGCACCAAAAATAAGGACTAGGTAGCACGATCAATCTTAGGATGATGATTTAATAACCAACACGCTAAGAATGACAATATTGTCCACTAACTACCAAGCAACGGAGTTGCTAGGAGTATTGATTTCACACATCACGATTCATCTGTCGGCATTCCGGTTACAACAACACGGGGACCGAGGAATGAACAATGATGGCAAGGAGTATCACTGCGTCAAGATTTCATAAGAGGTGGTGCAATTCTCATGACAATCCTGACATAAGAAGGCAACACTCCAAGGTAGAACAGAACAAAAGCTGGATTGGCATTTTGATCTGCGGAATACAACTGCTTTGACCACTCCAAGAAATGGATGAGGTGCTGGAGTTTGTTTCTCCTAGTCATTCCAGAATAGAATGGCTTGACAGACCACAAGAATAAAAGGCACCGATAAACACGAATGCACACATACTCTTGACTATCAACTGATAGGCTAAGGTCAGAATACAATTAAAGGGGGACAACTCGAGGAATATATAATTTTCTGAGTTGTGGATGCGTAGATTAGCATGTCGAACCAAGTTCAACAGGTTTCTTCCAGATAGCCCATGCAAAAGAAGAAGGACTGGCAGATTCACAATTATGGATGGAGAACTCCTCAAGAGTACTCTGATTGTGAGCTTTTGGTTCAAAGAACATCTGCCTTAATGGTTCATGGTATTTGGAAGAAGGAAATACCACGGACCTCGAGGACTGTCGCAAGGTTACTAATATCTTAAGGGAACTAGCAAATACTAACAACATGAAGTAGGGTGAATCTCGGGTTTGAAAACCTAATAGTAGAATACCTACTACTAAATGGCATCACGGGATGCTTTCGAGAATGGTGGCCAGAATCCTCACACTGGGAACACAAAGCATTGCTAGATTACTAGGTGACTCCCTAAAACACCTAGGGTCATAATAATAGCTCCAACATATATGTCGAGGCAACAGAGTACCTCAACTCACCGATTAGGGTGGATAAACTGGCCCAAAGGAACATCGGTAACGGAAGAAAGAATTTGCAAATGCATTAGACTATTTGGAGACCTGGGATGACTCGGACAGCATAACGGCTGTAAATGCTCAGAAAAAGATTTGAGACATTCACAAGGATTTGCATAGTCACTTAACAACATCATATCAAGGTTCTGAGACCAACTATGAACACACGAAAGTAGTAGAAACTGAACTGGGGCTTAAATCCAACAATCTTATAAGTCTATGGATTAGTAACACGTCATCCTGATAGATAGATGAGAAGGCCTAGTTCTTAATCCCCGTAGAAGAGAAGAGGTTGACTCAGATCAGAAGGCCATGAGGTATAAGGAGTAAAAAGAGCCTTATGCTCCCTTCCACAATCAATTCCCTTATATAACTAAAGCATTTCTAGACTCGACTTCGACCAGTTTAGCTTGGTAATCCTACAGGCAGTCAGGCTCTGATACCAACGCTGTCAGGACCCCGATCCTAAGCCACATCGATCTAGCATGTAACACATCATATCACTTTGCGGCCTCACGCACGGTATTCCCACGGGTGCCACCTTACCTGGCCCGGGACCGTTTGCGCCTTTTGGCTCACGTATATGATAGTGTCGCTAGCATCCATATGATAGAGAACCTGGGCCGACATGGCTAGTCGTGAACCCAAAGCGGCACTAACCTATGGGGACAGGCATACATGAATCACATCGAGCATGTCGGCCAGCAGCGTGTGAATCCGGGCTGTAGCACTGGGCTAACAGGACTCCGGGAACCCGGGCTGTAGCAGGCTAGGCAGGACTCCGGATGTCACCGCGTGACATTTCCCCAAAGGGACAGACACAGGAACGAAGTGAAACACATGCCGGCTAGTCAAGTGCCCTGAGCAGTAGTGCTGGGCTAGCAGGACTCCGGTGAACCGGGCTGTAGCGGACTACTATGGCTCATGAAGGCACTAGACTACATTTCCCCATAAGAGAGGCTGCTAAGGATAAACAACTAGATTGTCGGATCCCACACATACCAAGCATTTCAATCATACACACAACATGCTCAATATGTGTAAATACAACATGGCATCACAACATAACTCTACGACTCAAGTATTTATTCATTAGGCTCCGAGGAGCGAGATATTACAAACATGGGTCTCATGACCCAACATTCAGAGCATACAAGCAACAAGCACATGCGGAAGCTTAACATGTCTGAGTACAGACATCTACAAATGAAAATGGCTGAGAAGCCTGACTATCTACCAGATCCTGCCGAGGGCACAAGACCGTAGCTGAGGTAACAAGCTAAACGTCGAAGTCCAAGCGGTACTACTAGCGAGACTGGAGTCTCTCTGCAAAACATAAAATAGGCAAACGTGAGTACAAACATACCCAGCAAGACTTACATCAGAACTAGCTACATATGCATCGGTATCAATAAAGGGGGTGGTGGAGTTTGACTGCAGCAAGCCAGCTTTGACTCGGTGGCTATCCTTAACTACGACTGCAAGTAACTCTTTGAGGTGGCGCACACGAGTCCACATATTCACCATAACAATACACCACTATGGATCCACTTCCGTCTCCCTACGAGAAGGCCATCCATAGCACTCACGCTTATCTTGCGAGTTTTAGAGTATCCACTTTCACTTGTCTATGAACTGTTATAGGCAACCCATAAGTCCATTACCGCGGACACGGCTATTCGAATAGATCATTATAACCCTGCAGGGGTGTACTTCTTCACACACGCTCTCGCCACTTACCACCATGTACACGTCGTGTATCTCGGCAACCTTCAAGCGGAAGCCTGGCGAGGGAGTCGTCCACGGCCTACCTAAACACTCAAGTCTCTAGTCCAGGTTTATCGCCTATTCAGGTTCCATCCACAGGGAGTCCGGCCGAGGTTTCCACATACGGCCCCGAACGATGTGTACAGGGTTCCGAGACACCAAACGGGCGCCCGGCTGGCCCGGCCACGTGCCTACCACAACACAGCCCACCCCTACGGTCAGCGCTGCGTGCGGCCCCCAGCATACTACAAACACCAGAAACTACTTGCAACTCCTGGACAGAGGACAAGGGTGGTTAAGAAGCCGAGAGAGTCAATTAAGGATCCCAATGTGTGGTAGTAACTGTTTCATGGATCAGAAACACATAACTCAGTTCCTGAGGACGGCTTCAATGAGACAACCCACCATGTACTCCTACATGGCCTCTCACCAATACCTTTACCAAATCGTGTTCGCACACTTAGCTCACACATAGTAGGACATGTTCAACACCATTCCAATTCATTCCCGATGAATCAGACCTGACTCAACTCTAAGTAGTAGCAGGCATGACAAGCAAACATGAATGAGTAGGCACATCAGGGCTCAAACAACTCCTACTCATGCTAGTGGGTTTCATCTATTTACTGTGGCAATGACAGGTCATGCAGAGGATAAGGGGTTCAACTACCGCAGCATGTAACAGTTGAATCGTTGTTGTCCTAATGCAGTAAAAGAGAGCAGGAGCAAGAGAGTGGGTTTGTATCGGAATGAACAAGGGGGTTTTGCTTGCCTGGCACTTCTGAAGATAGTATAGTTCTTCATCGGTGTCATCGAACTCATCGTCGGGATCACATCTATCGAGAGGGGACAAATACCGACAAACAAGAAGGAACACAATCAATGCAATGCAACAATTATGATGCATGATAATGTCATGGCAATATGCTGTTGATTGAGCTAATGCAACTAGCAACCATATTAAATGAAGTTGGTTTGAACCAAGGGTTCAAATTCAAACTCCATGTGAGGCATTTCAAATGTCATTTATTCAAATTGTCTTATACAGTAGCTTTAAGTTGTTCAAACATGCATGAAAATGGTACAAATGGAAAGATTGAATTTTTCTGATCAGTTTTCATATATAATTTATTTCATTTGGAGTTACGATTTAATTTCTACGAATTTTAGAAGTTTAGGCAATTTTCCGGATTTTCTTGTAAAAGAATAAATCCAGAAAAGAGTTATTACGTCAGCATGACATCACTGTGATGTCAGAGGTCAACGGGCGCGGTCCAGGTCAAACTGACCCCTGGGACCCGTAGGTCAGTGACTCAGCTAATTGACTGAGTTAATTAGCCCTAAGCTAACACTAACTAAAATGTCAGCAGGGTTGGGCCCACATGTCAGCGAGTCAGTGGGTTAACTAAGTTAATTAACACTAATTAAACTAACAGTAATTAAACAGGGCCTGGGCCCACACGCCAGGACCCACGGGAGTCAAACCGGGGTCTACCCGGGCCAGCGGGGTCAACCCTGCCGGTCAAAGCGGTCAACCCGCCGGCGTTTAGCCGCCGGCGAGGGCCGAGATGGCGGTGCGGCTCGGGAATCGCCCATAGGCGACCATTTGCGCGGCGGAGAGGCTCTACGTGATGAGGAGACTCGTCCGCGTCTAGTGGTGTTTGGGTTCGGGGTGGTCTGAAATGACGGCGACGTCGAGCTTTGCGGCGGCCGGAGTTCGGCCAACGGCAGGTTAGGCGATGCAGGGAACGGCAGGAGCCGCGGGTGGTCGCAGTCGACTCCTGGGAACGTGCTGAGCACGGTGGCGCGCTCGGTTGCGAGCTTGCGTGGCTGTGGCCACGGCTACGCCATGGGCGGCGACGAGATGCTTCAGTCACGGTTGGGGATCGGGGCTAGAGGACGAACGCGTCGACGGGGAGAGGGGCAAGGGGCGTAGGAGCTCACAGCGGTTCCGCAGGGTTGGTCAGAGGCTTCGGGGAGAGGCCGGAGCAAGCGAGGCGGCGATGGAGATCTCCGGCGTCGGCAGGTTGAAGATGACGGCGTGGAGGCGCTCGGGGGCGTCCGGCGTTGCATAGCTCGACGAGGAGGAAAAGGCAGATGAGGCGGAGCTCGTGGGCTAGCTGGCTTGGCATGGGGATGCTGGTGGCCGCGGCAAAGGCGAACGGCGGTGACGGTGGTCCTCGGGTGTCACGCGAGTGTGACGCCCGGATAATCAAGCTACAGTAACCTCTGCTAATGATGCCACGTCACCACTCTTACTGTTGTAAATCTCACGATGATTCAATCCCGTTCGAATTCAAAATTTAAAATCAAGTCAAACGGTAAAGTTTTCAAACATTAAAATTAAAATGTTCTAGAGGTGGCAAATAATGCATAGGTAATTATGGTGGAGGATCACATTTTTATAAAATAATTAAAAGCACTAAACTAAATAAAACAGTGGCTTAAATATATAATTAAATGCATTTTATAATCAATCCCGTATACAATTCCCTTTGTCTATCGGTACGATACTTGCCCGAGATTCGATCGTCGGTATCCCGATACCTTATTCAATCTCGTTACCGGCAAGTCTCTTTTACTCGTTCCGCAACACATCATCCCATGATCAACTCCTTGATCACATTGTGCACATTATGATGATGTCCTACCGAGTGGGCCCAGAGATACCTCTCTGTCACACGGAGTGACAAATCCCAGTCTCGATTCGTGCCAACCCAACAGACACTTTCGGAGATACCTGTAGTGTACCTTTATAGCCACCCAGTTACGTTGTGACGTTTAGCACACCCAAAGCACTCCTACGGTATCCGGGAGTTGCACAATCTCATGGTCTAAGGAAACGATACTTGACATTAGAAAAGCTTTAGCATACAAACTACATGATCTTGTGCTAGGCTTAGGATTGGGTCTTGTCCATCACATCATTCTCCTAATGATGTGATCCCGTTATCAACGACATCCAATGTCCATGGTCAGGAAACCGTAACCATCTATTGATCAACGAGCTAGTCAACTAGAGGCTTACTAGGGACATGGTGTTGTCTATGTATCCACACATGTATCTGAGTTTCCTATCAATACAATTCTAGCATGGATAATAAACGATTATCATGAACAAGGAAATATAATAATAATCAATTTATTATTGCCTCTAGGGCATATTTCCAACAGTCTCCCACTTGCACTAGAGTCAATAATCTAGTTCACATCGATATGTGATTAACACTCAAGGTCACATCCCTATGTGACTAACACCCAAGAGTTCTGGGTTTGCTCATGTTATGCTTGTGAGAGAGGTTATAGTCAACGGGTCTGAACCTTTCAGATCCGTGTGTGCTTTACAAATATCTATGTCATCTCCTAGATGCAGTTACCACGCTCTATTTGGTGCTATTCCAAATAACTGTTCTACTATACGAATCCAGTTTACTACTCAGAATAATCTGGATTAGTGTCAAAGCTTGCATCGGCGTAACCCTTTACGACGAACTCTTTTACCACTTCCATAATCGAGAAAATTCCTTAGTCCACTAGTTACTAAGGATAACTTTGACCGTTGTCCTGTGATCCATTTCTAGATCACACTTGTACCCCTTGACTGACTCATGGTTTGGCACACTTCAGGTGCGGTACATAACATAGCATACTTTAGAGCCTACGACTAAAGCATAGGGGACGACTTTCGTCCTTTCTCTCTATTCTGTCGTGGTCATGTCTTGAGTCTTGCTCAATACTCACACCTTGTAACACAGCCGAGAACTCCTTCTTTGCTGATCTATTTTGAACTCCTTCAAAAACTTGTCATGGTATGTGTTCGTTTGAAAGTACTATTAAGCGATTTTGATCTATCCTTATAGATCTTGATGCTCAATGTTCAAGTAGCTTAATCTAGGTTTTCCATTGAAAAACACTTTTCAAACAACCCTATATGCCTTCCAGAAATTCTACATCATTTCCGATAAACAATATGTCAACAACATATACTCATCAGAAATTCTATAGTGCTCCCACTCACTTCTTTGGAAATACAAGTTTCTCATAAACTTTGTATAAACCCAAATCTTTGATCATCTCATCAAAGCGTACATTCCAACTCCGAGATGCTTACTCCAGTCCTTAGAAGGATTGCTGGAGCTTTGCATACTTGTTAGCATCTTTCAGGATTGACAAAAATCTTCTGGTTGTATCACATACAACCTTTCCTCAAGAAAATCGTCGAGGAAACGATGTTTTGACATCCTATCTGCACGACTTCATAAATAATGCAGCAATCGCTAACATAATTCCAACAGACTCTTAGCATCGCTACGAGTGAGAAAGTCTCATCGCAGTCAACTCCTTGAACTTGTCGGAAAACATCTTAATGACAAGTCGAGCTTTCTTAATGGTGATACTTACCATCATTGTCTGTCTTCCTTTTAAAATCCATCTGTACTCAATAGCCTCACGACCATCAAGTAGTTCTTCCAAAGTCTACACTTTGTTTTCATATATGGATTCTCTCTCGGATTTTATGGCCTCGAGCCATTCTTGGAATCCGGGCCCACCATCGCTTCTCCATAGCTTGTAGGTTCATTGTTGTCTAGCAACATGACTTCCAAGACAGGATTACGTACCACTCTGAAGCAGTACGCATCCTTGTCGTCCTACGAGGTTTGGGAGTGACTTGATCCGAAGTCTCATGATCACTATCATAAGCTTCCACTTCAATTGGTGTAGGTGCCATAGGAACAACTCCTGTGCCCTGCTACACACTAGTTGAAGTGACGATTCCATAACCTCATCAAGTCTCCACCATCCTCCCACTCAATTCTTCTGAGAGAAACTTTTCCTCGAGAAAGGACCCGATTCTACAAACAATCCCTATTGCTTTCGGATCTGAGACAGGAGGTATACCCAACTATTTTGGGTGTCCTATGAAGATGCATTTATCCGCTTTGGGTTCAAGCTTATCAGCCTGAAACTTTTTCATATAAGCGTCGCAGCCCCAAACTTTTAAGAAATGACAGCTTAGGTTTCTCTAAACCATAGTTCATACGGTGTCATCTCATCGGAATTACATGGTGCCCTATTTAAAGTGAATGTGGTTGTCTCTAATGCCTATCCCATAAACTATCGTGGTAATTCGATAAGAGACATCATGGTATGCTCCATATCTAATAGGGTGCAACTATGATGTTCGGACACACCATCATACTATGGTGTTCCAGACGGTATTAGTTGTGAAACAATTTCCACAATGTCTCAATTGTGTACCAAACCCGCAACTCAGATATTCATCTCTACGATCATATCATAGATATTTTATCCTCTTGTCACCACGATATTCAACTTCATTCTGAAATTACTTGAGCCATTCAATAATTCAGTCTTGTGTTTCATCAAGTAAATATGCCCAGTATCTACTCAAATCATCTGGGAAGTAAGAGCATAACGATATCCACTACGTGCCTCGGCACTCATTGGACTGCACACATCAAAATGTGTTACTTCCAACAAGTTTCTTTCTTGTTCCATTTTACTGAAACCGAAGCTTCCAGTCATCTTGCCCATGTGGTATGATCTGCATGTCTCAAGCGATTCAAAATCAAGTGAGTCCAAACGGTCCATCTGCATGGAGTTTCTTCATGTGTATATACCAATAGACATGGTTCACATGACTCAATCTTTTCATAAATGAGTGAGTCCAAAGATCCATCAACATGGAGCTTCTTCATGCGTTTTATACCAATATGACTTACATGGCAGTGCCACAAGTAGGTGGTACTATCATTACTATCTTATATCTTTTGGCATGAACATGTGTATCACTATGATCGAGATTCAATAAACCATTCATTTTAGGTGCAAGACCATTGAAGGTATTATTCGAATAAATAGAGTAACCATTATTCTCCTTAAATGAATAACCGTATTGCGATAGACATAATCCAATCATGTCTATGCTCAACACAAACACCAAATAACAATTATTTAGGTTTAACACCAATCTCGATGGTAGAGGGAGCATGCGATGCTTGATCATATCAACCTTGGAAACACTTCCAATACATATCGTCAGCTCACCTTTAGCTAGTCTCCGTTTATTCCGTAGCTTTTATTTCGAGTTACTAACACTTAGCAACCGAACCGGTATCTAATACCCTGATGCTACTAGGAGTACTATTAAAGTACACATTCACATAATGTATATCCAATATACTTCTATCGACAGCCTTCTCATATACCAAGTATCTAGGGTAATTCTGCTCTAGTGGATGTTCCCCTTATTACAGAAGCACTCAGTCTCGGGTTTGGGTTCAACCTTGGGTTTCTCCACTAGAGCAGCAGCTGATTTCCCATTTCATGAAGTATCCCTTCTTTCCCTTGCCCTTCTTGAAACTAGTGGTTTCACTAACCATCAACAATTGATGCTCCTTCTTGATTTCTACTTTCGCGGTGTCAAACATCGCGAATATTTCAAGGATCATCATATCTATCCCTGATATGTTATAGTTCATTACGAAGCTCTAGCAGCTTGGTGGCAATGACTTTGGAGAAACATCACTATCTTATCTGGAAGATCAACTCCCACTCGATTCAAGTGATTGTTGTACTCAGACAATCTGAGCACAAGCTCAACGATTGAGCTTTTCTCCCTTAGTTTGCAGGCCAAGAAAATCGTCAGAGGTCTTATACCTCTTGACGTGGGCACGAGCCTGAAATCCCAATTTCAGCCCTCGAAACATCTCATATGTTCCGCGACATTTCAAAAATGTCTTCGGTGCCTCAATTCTAAACCATTTATCATTACCGAACTATCATGTAGTCATCAAAACGTGTATGTCAGATGTTCGCAACATCCACAGACCACGTTCGAGGTCCAGCACACCGAGCGGTGCATTAAGGACACAAGCCTTCTACTGTCCGTATAATTGCTACTATCAACTTTCAACTATATTTTCTCTAGGAACATATCTAAAACAGTAGAACTAAAGCGCGAGCTTACGACATAATTTGCAAAGATCTTTTGACTATGTTCAGGATAATTAAGTTCATCTTATGAACTCCCACTCAGATAGACATCCCTCTAGTCATCCAAGTGATTACATGATCCGAGTCAACTAGGCCGTGTCCGATCATCACGTGAGACGGACTATTCATCATCGGTGAACATCTTCATGTTGATCGTATCTACCATACGACTCATGCTCGACCTTTCAGTCTCTTGTGTTCCGAGGCCATGTCTGTACATGCTAGGCTCGTCAAGTCAACCTAAGTGTTTCGCTTGTGTAAATCTGGCTTACACCCGTTGTATGTGAACGTAAGAATCTATCACACCCGATCATCACGTGGTGCTTCGAAACGACGAACTTTCGCAACGGTGCATAGTTAGGGGGAACACTTTCTTGAAATTTTAATGAGGGATCATCTTATTTACTACCGTCGTTCTAAGCAAATAAGATGCAAAAACATGATAAACATCACATGCAATCAAATAGTGACATGATATGGCCATCATCACTTTGCTCCTTTCGATCTCCATCTTCGGGGCTCCATGATCATCATCGTCACCGACATGACACCATGATCTTCATCATCATGATCTCCGTGAAGTTGTCTCGTCAACTATTACTTCTACTACTATGGCTAACGGTTAGCAATAAAGTAAAGTAATTACATGACGTTTATGTTGACACGCAGGTCATAAATAAATTAAAGACAACTCCTATGGCTCCTGCCGGTTGTCATACTCATTGACATGCAAGTCGTGATTCCTATTACAAGAACATGATCATCTCATACGTCATACATCACATCCTCTGGCCATATCACATCACATGGCATACCCTGCAAAAACAAGTTAGACGTCCTCTAATTGTTGTTTGCATGTTTTACGTGGCTGCTATGGGTTTCTAGCAAGAACGTTTCTTACCTACGCAAAACCACAACGTGATATGTCAATTGCTATTTACCCTTCATAAGGACCCTTTTCATCGAATCCGATCCGACTAAAGTGGGAGAGACTGGCACCCGCTAGCCACCTATGCAACTAGTGCATGTCAGTTGGTGGAACCTGTCTCACGTAAGTGTACGTGTAAGGTCGTCCGGGCCGCTTCATCCCACAATGCCGCCGAATCAAGATTGACTAGTAACGGTAAGCATATTGAACAAAATCAATGCCCACAACTACTTTGTGTTCTACTCGTGCATGGAATCTACGCAATAGACCTAGCTCTGATACCACTATTGGGGAACGTAGCAGAAATTCAAAATTTTCCTACATGTCACCAAGATCTATCTATGGAGAAACCAGCAACGAGGGGAAGGAGAGTGCATCTACATACCCTTGTAGATCGCTAAGCGGAAGCGTTCAAGTGAACGGGGTTGATGGAGTCGTACTCGTCGTGATCCAAATCACCGATGATCCTAGTGCCGAACGGACGGCACCTCCGCGTTCAACACACGTACAGCCCGGTGACGTCTCCCATGCCTTGATCTAGCAAGGAGAGAGGGAGAGGTTGAGGAAGACTCCATCCAGCAGCAGCACAACGGCGTGGTGATGGTGGAGGAGCGTGGCAATCCTGCAGGGCTTCGCCAAGCACCGCGGGAGAGGAGAAGAACTTGGGAGAGGGGGAGGGCTGCGCCAGCACAATGGTGCGGTTGCCCTCCCACCCCCTTCATATATATAGGGGCAAGGGAGAGGGGGGCCGGCACCCTCAGATCCCATCTGAGGAGGGGGCGGCGGCCAGGAGGGTTGGCTTGCCCCCCAAGGCAAGGGGGGGCGCCCCCTTCTAGGGTTCCCCCAAACCCTAGGTGCCTTGGGCCCTTGTGGGGCGCGCACTAGCCCACCTGGGGCTGGTCCCCTCCCACATGTGGCCCATGCAGCCCTCCGGGGCCGGTGGTCCCACTTGGTGGACCCCCGGGACCCTCCTGGTGGTCCCGGTACGTTACCGATAAAACCCGAAACTCTTTCGGTGACCAAAACAGGACTTCCCATATATAAATCTTTACCTCCGGACCATTCCGGAACTCCTCGTGACGTCCGGGATCTCATCCGGGACTCCGAACAACATTCGGTAACCACATACAAACTTCCTTTATAACCCTAGCGTCATCGAACCTTAAGTGTGTAGACCCTACGGGTTCGGGAGTCACGCAGACATGACCGAGACGTTCTCCGGTCAATAACCAACAGCGGGATCTGGATACCCATGTTGGCTCCCACATGTTCCACGATGATCTCATCGGATGAACCACGATATCAAGGACTTAATCAATCCCGTATACAATTCCCTTTGTCTATCGGTACGATACTAGCCCGAGATTCGATCGTCGGTATCCCGATACCTTGTTCAATCTCGTTACCGGCAAGTCTCTTTTACTCGTTCCACAACACATCATCCCGTGATCAACTCCTTGATCACATTGTGCACATTATGATGATGTCCTACCGAGTGGGCCCAGAGATACCTCTCCATCACATGGAGTGACAAATCCCAGTCTCGATTCGTGCCAACCCAACAGACACTTTCGGAGATACCTGTAGTGTACCTTTATAGCCACCCAGTTACGTTGTGACGCTTGGCACACCCAAAGCACTCCTACGATATCCGGGAGTTGCATAATCTCATGGTCTAAGGAAACGATACTTGACATTAGAAAAGCTTTAGCATACGAACTACATGATCTTGTGCTAGGCTTAGGATTGGGTCTTGTCCATCACATCATTCTCCTAATGATGTGATCCCGTTATCAACGACATCCAATGTCCATGGTCAGGAAACCGTAACCATCTATTGATCAACGAGCTAGTCAACTAGAGGCTTACTAAGGACATGGTGTTGTCTATGTATCCACACATGTATCTGAGTTTCCTATCAATACAATTCTAGCATGGATAATAAACGATTATCATGAACAAGGAAATATAAAAATAATCAATTTATTATTGCCTCTAGGGCATATTTCCAACAGCCCCGATTCCCCACGCCCCACTCTCCCACTCCCCTCGCTCCTCTCCTCCCCCCGATTCGGGATCTGGATCGGGCGACGCCCCGACCCCGCCACTCGCCCCGATCCCCTCCTCCCGCTCCTCGCTTGATCTGACGCGCGCCCGCGGCCAAGGTGCCCGCCCCGCTGCCTACCCCGTCGTCCCGCCGTCACCGGCGACCGCCCGCGGGCCGCCGCTGCTAACGGCCCTGTGCTGGTTGCAGCTTCACCACCGGCGCCGCCCCTGCGGCTCGAACCCCTCCATCGACGCTCGCCGCTCGACCCCGTTGCCCTTAACGCCCGTCGCCGGACTGCTTCCTCGCCGGACCACCTCGTCACCGCCGTCGCCTCCCCGTTTCCTCCCCATGCCGGACTGCCTCGTCTCCTCCTCGCCCCCGCTCCTGATCTGGGCACCTTGCGCGGCGCCCTGGCGACGCCACCGCCCGGGGACGACGTCGCCCGCCTCCCTGACTGGCCACTGGACCTCGCCGGCAGGGTTCCTCCGGCCTCCCCGGGCTCTCCTCTGCAACGATGTGAGCGTCCGGCTCCCCCTGGCCTCTTCCCTCTCTTCCACGTCCCCTATAGACGCCTGTCGATGAGACCGTGCCTCTGCCGCCACTCGACGCCGACGTGGTGGTCGATTCCGACCGCCCCCAGCTCCTGCTAGAAGCTCTAGTGGGTGTGTGGCGAGGCCCTCGTCCGATCCATGTCAACCGCCGCTCGAACGGTCGCCGGAGGCGAGCGCACGACCGTCGCCATTGCGCTCCGCCTCGCCGTCGGTTCCCTGCTGATGTGGAACATCACTAACCCCAAATCACCCCCCTGTGTACCACTGACCTATGGGCCCACTAGCTAATTATATTAGTTCATAACTAAATAAGTCTGTTAAATAACGGTTCAGTTAAGATATGACACCGACAGTGGGGTCCCACCTAGCTAATTTATTTAACTAACTAATTTAGATTAACTTCAGAGTATGACAGATGGACCCCCACCGGTTAGACTTGACTAGTCAGCGTTGATGACTAGTCAGCGTTGACCTAGTCAACTACTGACTGGACCCTCTGGCCCACATGTCAGCCTCTGCTGATCGGTTGGTTGACCAAGTCAACTGGGCCCACAGTCAGCCTTTGTACTGAACAACTGGGTACAATTCTGGGTACCCGTAGCATTTTATTCTTTTAATTTCGAATTAAATTAAATCCAGAAATTAGAAAAAAAAC
This sequence comes from Aegilops umbellulata, assembly GCA_032464435.1. Taxonomy (NCBI): domain Eukaryota; kingdom Viridiplantae; phylum Streptophyta; class Magnoliopsida; order Poales; family Poaceae; genus Aegilops; species Aegilops umbellulata. The sequence goes on along the minus strand of CP136056.1, from coordinate 210,921,787 downwards.
ATTTAAAACTTTGAAAATTAATATAAATTAAACCGTATCTCGAATGAAAATACTTTGTACATGAAAGTTGCTCAGAGCGACGAGACGAACCCGGATACGCAGCCCGTTCGTCCGTCACGCACCCCTAACATATCAAACTCGCAACTTTCCCCCTCCGGCTCCTTTGCCCGAAAACGCGAAACACCGGGGATACTTTCCCGGATGTTTCCCCCCTTCACCGGTATCACCTATCCCTATGTTAGGTCACTTCTAGCACAGCGTATTGCTGCTTCTTACTTTTTGTTACATTTGATTGCTCTGTTATTTATTGTGTTCCCCCTCCGTTACTTCTTTCCGGTAGACCCTGAGACCGATGCCGGTACCCCTGTGATCGACTACATCGACGACCCCCTCCTTCTTGTCTGAGCAACCAGGCAAGCCCCCCCCCCCTTGATCACCAGATATCGCCTACTCTCCTCTATACTGCTTGCATTAGAGTAGTGTAGCATGTTACTGCTTTTGTTATTCCTATCCTGATGCATAGCCTGTCTTTGATACTGTTGTTGATACCTTTACCTGCAATCCTACTGCCTAGTATAGGATGCTAGTGTTTCATCAGTGGCCCTACACTCTTGTCCGTCTGCCATGCTATATTACTGGGCCGTGATCACTTCGGGAAGTGATGGCATATACTATATACTTTACACTGTTACATTACCTGTGATACTGTTCGGAGTTGGGGGCTGAAGGGGCAGGTGGTTCCACCCAGGTAGTGGTGGGCCTGGGTTCCCGGCGGCCCCTGACTGTTACTTTGTGGCGGAGCGACAGGGCAGGTTTGCGACCACCTAGGAGAGAGGTGGGCCTGGCCCTGGTCGGCGTTCGCGGATACTTAACACGCTTAACGAGATCTGGGTATTTGATCTGAGTCTGGTCATTTGGTCTATACGCACTAACCATCTACGCAGGAGTAGTTATGGGTATCCCGACGTCGTGGTATCAGCCGAAGCCTTCGTGACTTCAGCGACTGAGTGGCGCGCGCCGCATTGGATCGTAAGCTCGCTCTTGTATTAAGGGGGCTAGATCTGCTTCTGGCCACGTTCGCAACGTGCAGGTGTGCTCAGGGCGATGGGCCCAGACCCCTGCACGCTTAGGTTTAGACCGGCGTGCTGACCTCTCTATTGTGCTTAGGTGGGGCTGCGATGTGTTGATCTTCCGCGGACGGGCATGACTCAGAAAAGTGTGTCCGGCCAAATGGGATCAAGCGTGTTGGTCTATGTGGTGCACCCCTGCAGGGAAGTTTATCTATTCGAATAGCCGTGTCCCTCGGTAAAAGGACGACCCGGAGTTGTACCTTGACCTTATGACAACTAGAACCGGATACTTAATAAAACACACCCTTCCAAGTGCCAGATACAACATGGTGATCGCTCTCTAACAGGGCAACGAGGAGGGGATTGCCGGGTAGGATTATGCTATACGATGCTACTTGGAGGACTTCAGTCTACTCTCTTGTGACGCCCGAATAATTAAGCCACAGTAAACCTCTATTAATGATGCCACGTCACCACGATTACTGTTCCTAAACTCGCGTTAGTTCGAAACCCGGTTCAAATTTCAAATTTAGAATAAAGTCAAACAATAAAAGTTTTCAAATATTAAAAACGAAATGTTCGGGCGGAGCCGAATAATGCATATGTAATTATGGTGAAGAAACCAATTTTTTATAAAGTGTTTAAGTGCTCAAAAATGGTTAACACAGTGGCTGAAGCAATTATATAAATGGCTTTCATAATTTCTAAAATATCAAACTAAATTATTTGTGTACCGAACTTTTTGTGGCGGAGGTATATTTACTTATACTAATTTAGAAACTACTTTGGTATTTTATTTTAACTAAAATAATGTGAAGTTATAAATAAACAGAAAACTTTTGAAAGAATAAGAGAAAAGGAAAAATAAAGAAAGGGAAAAGATCAAAATCCAAAAAAAAGGGAGAACACCCCCCCCACTGGGCCACGGCCCAGCTGGCCTCTGGACCCACTAGGCCGGCCCGGTTGGCCCAGCCGCCGCCCGACCTAACCCTAGACGACCGAACCCTCCTCCCCTCGTTCCCCACTTCCCCCACTCCTCCCCCGCACGCCTCCCTCTCCTTTCCCCGACCGGATCTGGAGCGGGGCACGGCCCCGTCGCCCCCCCCCCCCCCGACCTCTGCTCCTCCCTCGCCGGGCCGCCTCTTCCCCTGCGTCGACGCCGTCCCCATCCCCCGCCTCAAGCTTCCCCGAGCACGCTCCCGAGTCCCTACCCCCTCCCGTGAGCTCCTCCTCCTCCCTTCCCCCTCTGTCGCCGGCGCCGTCCGCGCCCAGCCGCGGCCCCGCACGGCGGTCGCCGCGCCCTAGCCGCGCGCCATCGCCCCGTCTCGCCCGCACCGCGGCCGTCATCGCCCTGCGCCCATACGCGCGCCTGCGCCTCCCTGCTAGCCCAGCCGCGCCCTGCGCCGTCCCGCTCAGGCCATGGCCTCGCCTCCCCGCGCGTTGCGCTTGCCGGCCGCATCCTGGCCGTGCCCGGCGTTGCTCTCTGCTCCCCGCGCTCGCCGCACAGCGACCGCGCCTGCCCGCACGCGCTGCTCGTCGCCCGCGCCAAAGGCCTCCCACGCTCGCGCTCGTCGCGGCCACACGCACGCACGCGCCCGCCCCTGTCTCTGTCTCCTGCGCGACCCCCTGCTCCTCTGCTCGCCCGCGCGTGACCTCTCCTCCCCCCGCCTCTGCTGCTGCTCTCTGGCCGTGCGGCGGCCGTGCTGCCCGCTCCGTCGCCGCCGTCCGGGACCGACCCCCTGCTCCCCGCCCCCTCCCAGTGTCGATCGAGGCCGCCGGCGCAGCTGGGCCTCGCGCCCTCGCTGCGGTGGCCTCGGGCACAGGCGCCCGTGCCTTGCGCCCGCTCGGGTGCGCCCGCACCCAGTGTCCTCGCCGCCCGTTAGTGCCCCCCACGCCCGTGTGCCCGCTTGGCCCCTGTGGGCCAATGATAGTGGGGGCCCACGCCCACAGAACGTTTCAAAAAAAAAAAGAATTAACATAAAAATAATAATAATAAAATTAATTAATTAAATAATAATAATAAAATTAATTAATTAATTAAGGAATTAATTAAGTTAATTAATTATAATTAGTTTAATCTAATTAACTTGTTAGTTTAATTAAACACTAATTAGTTAGCTAAACCCTGATTAGCCTAATTAGTGGATGACAGGTGGGTCCCACTGGACCCACACGTCAGTTTGACTGGTCAACACCTCTGTTGACTGTTGACGTCATGCTGACGTCATGATGACGTCAGCAAACACTGTTTTGGATAATGTTATAATTAAATAATTAATTAAATTCCAGAAATTACTAAAATCTTTAGAAAATCATATCTTTTAATCCGTAACTCGGATTAAAATATTTTCAACATGAAAGTTGCTCAGAACGACGAGACGAACCTAGATACGCAGCCCGTTCGTCCCCCACACATTCCTAACATATCAAACTCACAACTTTTCCCCTCCGGCTCCTCTGCCCGAAAACGCGAAACACCGGGGATATTTTCCCCCTTCACCGGTATCATCCCATACCGCGTTAGGGCACCTCTAACGCCGTTACTTGTCATGTCATGCATCATTATGCATCTGCTTGCTTAAATATTTATTGTTTCTTCCCCCTCTTCTCTCGCTAGACACCGAGACCGACGTTGCTGCTGCCCCGTTCGACTACGGAGTTGACGATCCCTCTCTCTTGCCAGAGCAACCAGGCAAGCCCCCCCTTGATCACTAGATATCGCCTACTCTTCCCTATACTGCTTGCATTAGAGTAGTGTAGCTTGTTACTGCTTTCGTTATTCCTATCCTGATGCATAGCCTGTCTTTGATACTGCTGTTGATACCTTTACCTGCTATCCTACTGTTTAGTATAGGATGCTAGTGTTCCATCAGTGGCCCTACACTCTTGTCCGTCTGCCATGCTATACTACTGGGCCGTGATCACTTCGGGAGGTGATCACGGGCATATACTATATACTTTACACTGTTACATTACATGTGATACTATTCGGAGATGGGGGCTGAAGGGGCAGGTGGCTCCATCCCGGTAAAGGTGGGCCTGGGTTCCCGACGACCCCCGACTGTTACTTTGTGGCGGAGCGACAGGGCAGGTTCGGACCACCTAGGAGAGAGGTGGGCCTGGCCCTAATCGGCGTTCGCGATACTTAACACGCTTAACGAGATCTGGGTATTTGATCTGAGTCTGGCCATTTGGTCTATACGCACTAACCACCTACGCGGGAGTAGTTATGGGTATCCCGACGTCGTGGTATCAGCCGAAGCACTTCTTGACGTCAGCGACTGAGTGGCGCGCGCCGGGTTGGACCGCGTAACGTGACTTCCGTTGTACTGGAGGTTGCTAGGTCTGCTCACCGGCCGCGGTCGCAACGTGCAGGTGTGCTCAGGGCGATGGGCCCAGACCCCTGCGCGCATAGGTTTAGACCGGCGTGCTGACCGCTCTGTTGTGCCTAGGTGGGGCTGCGATGTGTTGATCTTCCGAGGCCGGGCATGACCCAGAAAAGTGTGTCCGGCCAAATGGGATCAAGCGTGTTGGGCTATGTGGTGCACCCCTGCAGGGAAGTTTATCTATTCGAATAGCCGTGTCCCTCGGTAAAAGGACGACCCGGAGTTGTACCTTGACCTTATGACAACTAGAACCGGATACTTAATAAAACACACCCTTCCAAGTGCCAGATACAACCCGGTGATCGCTCTCTAACAGGGCATCGAGGAGGGGATCGCCGGGTAGGATTATGCTATGCGATGCTACTTGGAGGACTTCAGTCTACTCTCTTCTATATGCTGCAAGACGGTGGCGACCAGAAGCGTAGTCTTCGATAAGACTAGCTATCCCCCTCTTATTCTGGCATTCTGCAGTTTAGTCCACTGATATGGCCCTTTACACATATATCCATGCATATGTAGTGTAGCTCCTTGCTTGCGAGTACTTTGGATGAGTACTCACGGTTGCTTTCTTCCCCCTTTTCCCCCTTTCCTTTCTTCTGGTTGTCGCAACCAGATGTTGGAGCCCAGGATCCAGACGCCACTTTCGACGACGACTCCTACTACTCTGGAGGTGCCTACTACTACGTGCAGCCCGCTGACGACGACCAGGAGTAGTTAGGAGGATCCCAGGTAGGAGGCCTGCGCCTCGTTCGATCTGTATCCTAGTTTGTGCTAGCCTTCTTAAGGCAAACTTGATTAACTTATATCTGTACTCAGATATTGTTGCTTCCGCTGACTCGTCTATGATCAGGCACTTGTATTCGAGCCCTCGAGGCCCCTGGCTTGTATTATGATGCTTGTATGACTTATTTTATTTGTAGAGTTGTGTTGTGATATCTTCCCGTGAGTCCCTGATCTTGATCGTACACATTTGCGTGCATGATTAGTGTACGATTGAACCGGGGGCGTCACAAGTTGGTATCAGAGCCGACTGCCTGTAGGAATCCCCCTTCCACACTCCTTGGCCGAAGTCGAGTCTAGACATTGCAAAACTTTTACTAACATGGCTGTGTGTCTTACGGGCACACGTCGCCATTGGGTGGTATTAGGATCCTTTACTCCTCGACCTTTACTCTGGGACTCTAAGCTCTCTTCTATTCAGGTTAAATGGTTTTGCTAAAAACAAAACTAACTTTAGGTTCTCGATAATACTTTCTCCCGGAGAGCCCCTCACTTCAGATGATAGCCTGATGCACTAGAAGATTCCAAAGTTACTCTACGATGTTCTTTCGAGTCTTTGTGACACCGCATTTGCGATTTCCTTCCACCGTTAACCCCTATGAAAACTGCGTACACTTGCCATTCATACAATCATTCCCCGTTGATCTTGTTATTACAAGATGTCCCGAAATACTCTATGTTGTTCCGAGAATCCTTTGAACTTACTGCTTTGCTGTACTTTGTCACGTGAATACCCCTTCGGATAATTCTCGCATTTATCGAGTATCCGCTCATCCCCCGTTGATCATGTGTTACGCCGAAGACTTCAAAATATCATTCGATCTTCCGAAAATCCCGAGCAGCCTATTGCTCTTGAAATTCTCGCTTGCTTGCATTATGGATAATCCCATAAGTTTCGTAATCTTATTGGCCTCCCTTGCCTTTATCATTTTAAGTCCGTTGATTCAATATGTTGAGGATGCTCGCATTCCTCAGTCGAATCCTAGGATTCATCCTTCCGGCTCAGACGTCATTTGGATATGAGCTGGATCTTGACCAATCAATGCCTTGATCGTTTGTGTTTCCAAGTCTATTGAACTTATTCATTTTCGATCAGCACGATTGCTTCTGGTCCCTTGATTTGGAAATAATAAAATTTCTTAGCATTAAGCTTTGAATTAGTCAGTTGTTTCCATAATCCGATGCCTTGGCATTCCTTCTTCCTTAGATTGAGTACCGATACTCACATAAGCCCCGTTGTGGACCGCCGTATCCATTGCCGGGTTATTATCCGACATTGTCTTTCACAACCAAAATTCTTGTGAGTTCTTTACCTGATACATAATACCCTTGGTGAATTGTATCATCCACTTGGCCAACCATGCTCTGTTTTCGAGCTGGTGATATCTACTCTTGAAGCTTGGGGTATATGTTCCTAAGAAGCCCCGATGGGTTGAACCAATGCCTTCCCTAATCTATGCAAACCCAAAAGATTTCACAGGGCATATTTATCTGGTATTGCACCAGATAAAATATTCAACACTAATGCCATTTTCAAAACGAGAAGTGAATGTAAGGTTTTGCTTTGGAGAAGTGGGAGTCGACCTTGAACTTTGTGTTCATGCCCATGGACCCGATGTGGAATCTATCATGAAAGCTTCTTGTATAAATAATGGTCCCCTTGTTATAAGTTCATCTTGTAACTATGTTGGTCCCTTGCGACCGTGGTTCCGACGATGATTGATCATCTTTGATCCTTTTCTCGGACAAGTTGAACCACTTGTCCTCTGCAGATCAATGCACCCGTCCAACCTCTACTTTGATCTGTCGTCGAGTATTACCCCCCTGGTATCTCGAGATTATAATGGAATTGCATAACTTCATATGAGTTCTTCATCAAGTGCTACATTCTCACTGCTTCCAAATTTTTCACGGGCTCCGAGTGGTCAAATACTCGAAGACCCCGATAACTGGAACGAGTCCGCGTTACGGTTCAACAACTCCTGCTGATATTCTTTACTTACGAGTTTGTACCCGATCATGTCGTTCCTATCCTGATCGGCTATATCATTATCGTGCTAAATCTTAACAGTGTCATGTGGCCTTTCTTCCCGGAACACACTTTTGACGCTGAGCTAAGCTTACGTCGATCTTCCTTGTCATATATTATTTTCTTGAACAACAATACTTGATTCCGAGGTTGTGTCGTACCCATGGTTACAATAACATTTTGCCTCATCATTCTTTTGACTTGGTATCATCGTCGGTCGATTACCTCTTCATGAAATCTCTTGACAAATGTGTCATGATCAGCATCAGCACTCTGAGCTCTTCCAGGGTATCTATTGAATTCATGATGAGAAACACCATCCTTGCCCTCGATGTTTTGTGTTATCATCGACCACTTTATTGCCTTTCGTTCAACACAAACTTGTTCGTGTTTGATATTATACCTTGAGTTCCTTGCTACCCAGGAATTGTTCTCCCTTACCTTGGAACATTAACATCTCTTACGACATCAATGTTGTGAGGATTTCACCACTGCTTAAGAATTCTTGGTATGGTGATACTTCTCACCATCACCATTCTTTCTTGGGTCCTCGTGTTGATTCCATCCGGGGTACCAACAAGTGAGCGGTGCTGTTTGGATTCTGCCCTTCTAGCAATCCTATTGCTTTGAAGTTAATGGTCGGCCGTCATTCTTAGACTATTGATCATTGAATCACCATTCCGACGTTGGTCGTGCAACCCAGCCCATATTTCGGGTGCACCTATCAACCAATGCTTAAACTGGGTATGTTTTCCTCGAGCATATCCCCTTATATCATTTCATCTGACTAATGATATCTCCTTGTTCACATACTTGTGGAAACCCATCTTTTGGAAGACTCGATGAATTGTCGTTGAATTCATCAGCTACCTCCTTCTCCCTTCATTGTTTTAATGATGAGCTTTTCTTTCGGAACTCGCTTCCGTAGTTAATTTCCCGAGAATCTTACAATGTCATCTCGACAATTTGTGTTGCACCTTTCTTCTCAGGCATCCTGAGTCCGAGGTATCCTGACGCCAATCAGATCTGAATCTCGGTCAGATATGATGGTTGGAACATATTTCCAAGAGTTATCACATTGGTCTTGTTATGACCCCGTAAAGTGATGTCGTGCCTAGCACACCTGGTCGGAGGCCCTAATGTTATAGTTTTCCTTTTTAGCAAGGTTATCTATTCTTCCATGAGAAATGGTAAGACTTATTCTACAAGTTGTCCCTGATGAATCCTTCGTGTATCCAAAGTCCGATCTTTGCTTAAAGACCTTGTCAAAGCTATCTCGAAGCATGTCTGTGGTACTCCGATTTTCAATAAGAACATTTGAAGCCCAATGCTAAATGTTTCCTGCTCTATTATCCAAACACCGTTGTATGGGTAATGTCATGAAAATTCTTCCCCTTACCTAATGAGTTTTCTACATTATATCATGTCTTGGATATCATGCTCCGCTTGTCCTTGGGAAGGATATACCCCCGAAATATGTGTGTATACACATTTTCATTTCCATTGTTCGGGTTAAACCAGATAATCACATTTTCCCTTCCATTGTCTTATTTAAGCTTTCTTGTAATCTGACTTAACCGAGCAGTGATAATTCCCTGCTTAGTAAGCACCTCATTGTACAACTCTGTTAGCAAGACCCTGTTACCATTATTGATAGCATCCCGGTAACCACCAATGGACGAGAACTTTGCCTATTGGTCCGCCTCGTTCAACGAGCGGGAAAATGGTTCTCTTCGTCCCTCGCCCTTCGTACCGATGTTGTTGCCGACATAACTAACAGGCTATCCCCTGACATGCCTTGCTTACATGATCGTGCAAGATGTCACCGCCCTTCCTACTTTTACCCCACATGGTGGGCCCATAACCCACAGGTCCCAGGATCGAAACCTGACTCTCCTGTACAACCCCTATTCCCGAAGTTATTCCTCGCGTGTGGCCTCGTATGTAATTCACGAGCCAAGTCAGAGAGATCATCAATTCTGGTATCAGACACAATACTTATTCCCGCTGCTTGGAACCCCTTTCACGCCTGTTTCAGGCATCGAACGATTGCCTGCCCGCTCGAAACTTCCCGTGATACCTCCTTACTTTGCTCTCGATATTTTCTTAAATTTCAATTCGAGAGTTACTTTCCGCCACCTTCCCCGATGTTATCGACCAGATAGTCGACCTTGTAGAGGTCCGTTCTCCCAGTATGCCCACCCTTTATTCTTTCGTAAGTACAATGGAACCCCCGAAGAAAGGATGCCGACTTCATCTTGATGACTTGAAGCAGAAAAAGGAAGGCATCAATATAATGGATCGCCCACTTCGAGAAGAGGATCACCAAGACCGAGAAGATCCGTTAGGATTCCGTAACTAGACCTTTTCCCCCGTCTCTACCCCTTAAATCTCGGGACGAGATTTCTTGTAGTGGAGGAGATTTGTGACGCCCGGATAATTAAGCCACAGTAAACCTCTGTTAATGATGCCACGTCACCACGATTACTGTTCCTAAACTCGCGTTAGTTCGAAACCCGGTTCAAATTTCAAATTTAGAATAAAGTCAAACAATAAAAGTTCTCAAATATTAAAAACGAAATGTTCGGGCGGAGCCGAATAATGCATATGTAATTATGGTGAAGAAACCAATTTTTTATAAAGTGTTGAAGTGCTCAAAAATGGTTAACACAGTGGCTGAAGCAATTATATAAATGGCTTTCATAATTTCTAAAATATCAAACTAAATTATTTGTGTACCGAACTTTTTGTGGCGGAGGTATATTTACTTATACTAATTTATAAACTACTTTGGTATTTTATTTTAACTAAAATAATGTGAAGTTATAAATAAACAGAAAACTTTTGAAAGAATAAGAGAAAAGGAAAAATAAAGAAAGGGAAAAGATCAAAATCCAAAAAAAAGGGAGAACACCCCCCCACTGGGCCACGGCCCAGCTGGCCTCTGGACCCACTAGGTCGGCCCGGTTGGCCCAGCCGCCGCCCGACCTAACCCTAGACAACCGAACCCCCCTCTCCTCGTTCCCCACTTCCCCCACTCCTCCCCCGCACGCCTCCCTCTCCTTTCCCCGACCGGATCTGGAGCGGGGCACGGCCCCGTCGCCCCCCCCGACCTCTGCTCCTCCCTCGCCGGGCCGCCTCCTCCCCTGCATCGACGCCGTCCCCATCCCCCGCCCCGAGCTTCCCCGAGCACGCTCCCGAGTCCCTACCCCCTCCCGTGAGCTCCTCCTCCTCCCTTCCCCCTCTGTCGCCGGCGCCGTCCGCGCCCAGCCGCGGCCCCGCACGGCGGTCGCCGCGCCCTGGCCGCGCGCCATCGCCCCGTCTCGCCCGCACCGCGGCCGTCATCGCCCTGCGCCCATACGCGCGCCTGCGCCTCCCTGCTAGCCCAGCCGCGCCCTGCGCCGTCCCGCTCAGGCCATGGCCTCGCCTCCCCGCGCGTTGCGCTTGCTGGCCGCATCCTGGCCGTGCCCGGCGTTGCTCTCTGCTCCCCGCGCTCGCCGCACAGCGACCGCGCCTGCCCGCACGCGCTGCTCGTCGCCCGCGCCTCAGGCCTCCCACGCTCACGCTCGTCGCGGCCACACGCACGCACGCGCCCGCCCCTGTCTCTGTCTCCTGCGCGACCCCCTGCTCCTCTGCTCGCCCGCGCGTGACCTCTCCTCCCCCCCCCCCCCCGCCTCTGCTGCTGCTCTCTGGCCGTGCGGCGGCCGTGCTGCCCGCTCCGTCGCCGCCGTCCGGGGCCGACCCCCTGCTCCCCGCCCCCTCCCGGTGTCGATCGAGGCCGCCGGCGCAGCTGGGCCTCGCGCCCTCGCTGCGGTGGCCTCGGGCACAGGCGCCCGTGCCTTGCGCCCGCTCGGGTGCGCCCGCACCCAGTGCCCTCGCCGCCCGTTAGTGCCCCCCACGCCCGTGTGCCCGCTTGGCCCCTGTGGGCCAATGATAGTGGGGGCCCACGCCCACAGAACGTTTCAAAAAAAAAGAATTAACATAAAAATAATAATAATAAAATTAATTAATTAAATAATAATAATAAAATTAATTAATTAATTAAGTTAATTAATTATAATTAGTTTAATCTAATTAACTTGTTAGTTTAATTAAACACTAATTAGTTAGCTAAACCCTGATTAGCCTAATTAGTGGATGACAGGTGGGTCCCACTGGACCCACACGTCAGTTTGACTGGTCAACACCTCTGTTGACTGTTGACGTCATGCTGACGTCATGCTGACGTCATGATGACATCAGCAAACACTGTTTTGGATAATGTTATAATTAAATAATTAATTAAATTCCAGAAATTACTAAAATCTTTAGAAAATCATATCTTTTAATCCGTAACTCGGATTAAAATATTTTCAACATGAAAGTTGCTCAGAACGACGAGACGAACCCAGATACGCAGCCCGTTCGTCCGCCACACATTCCTAACATATCAAACTCGCAACTTTTCCCCTCCGGCTCCTCTGCCCGAAAACGCGAAACACCGGGGATATTTTCCCCCTTCACCGGTATCATCCCATACCGCGTTAGGGCACCTCTAACGCCGTTACTTGTCATGTCATGCATCATTATGCATCTGCTTGCTTAAATATTTATTGTTTCTTCCCCCTCTTCTCTCGCTAGACACCGAGACCGACGTTGCTGCTGCCCCGTTCGACTACGGAGTTGACGATCCCTCTCTCTTGCCAGAGCAACCAGGCAAGCCCCCCCCCTTGATCACCAGATATCGCCTACTCTTCCCTATACTGCTTGCATTAGAGTAGTGTAGCTTGTTACTGCTTTCGTTATTCCTATCCTGATGCATAGCCTGTCTTTGATACTGCTGTTGATACCTTTACCTGCTATCCTACTGTTTAGTATAGGATGCTAGTGTTCCATCAGTGGCCCTACACTCTTGTCCGTCTGCCATGCTATACTACTGGGCCGTGATCACTTCGGGAGGTGATCACGGGCATATACTATATACTTTACACTGTTACATTACATGTGATACTATTCAGAGATGGGGGCTGAAGGGGCAGGTGGCTCCATCCCGGTAGAGGTGGGCCTGGGTTCCCGACGGCCCCCGACTGTTACTTTGTGGCGGAGCGACAGGGCAGGTTCGGACCACCTAGGAGAGAGGTGGGCCTGGCCCTAGTCGGCGTTCGCGATACTTAACACGCTTAACGAGATCTGGGTATTTGATCTGAGTCTGGCCATTTGGTCTATACGCACTAACCACCTACGCGGGAGTAGTTATGGGTATCCCGACGTCGTGGTATCAGCCGAAGCACTTCTTGACGTCAGCGACTGAGTGGCGCGCGCCGGGTTGGACCGCGTAACGTGACTTCCGTTGTACTAGAGGTTGCTAGGTCTGCTCACCGGCCGCGTTCGCAACGTGCAGGTGTGCTCAGGGCGATGGGCCCAGACCCCTGCGCGCATAGGTTTAGACCGGCGTGCTGACCGCTCTGTTGTGCCTAGGTGGGGCTGCGACGTGTTGATCTTCCGAGGCCGGGCATGACCCAGAAAAGTGTGTCCGGCCAAATGGGATCAAGCGTGTTGGGCTATGTGGTGCACCCCTGCAGGGAAGTTTATCTATTCGAATAGCCGTGTCCCTCGGTAAAAGGACGACCCGGAGTTGTACCTTGACCTTATGACAACTAGAACCGGATACTTAATAAAACACACCCTTCCAAGTGCCAGATACAACCCGGTGATCGCTCTCTAACAGGGCATCGAGGAGGGGATCGCCGGGTAGGATTATGCTATGCGATGCTACTTGGAGGACTTCAGTCTACTCTCTTCTATATGCTGCAAGACGGTGGCGACCAGAAGCGTAGTCTTCGATAAGACTAGCTATCCCCCTCTTATTCTGGCATTCTGCAGTTTAGTCCACTGATATGGCCCTTTACACATATATCCATGCATATGTAGTGTAGCTCCTTGCTTGCGAGTACTTTGGATGAGTACTCACGGTTGCTTTCTTCCCCCTTTTCCCCCTTTCCTTTCTTCTGGTTGTAGCAACCAGATGTTGGAGCCCAGGATCCAGACGCCACTTTCGACGACGACTCCTACTACTCTGGAGGTGCCTACTACTACGTGCAGCCCGCTGACGACGACCAAGAGTAGTTAGGAGGATCCCAGGCAGGAGGCCTGCGCCTCGTTCGATCTGTATCCTAGTTTGTGCTAGCCTTCTTAAGGCAAACTTGATTAACTTATATCTGTACTCAGATATTGTTGCTTCCGCTGACTCGTCTATGATCAGGCACTTGTATTCGAGCCCTCGAGGCCCCTGGCTTGTATTATGATGCTTGTATGACTTATTTTATTTGTAGAGTTGTGTTGTGATATCTTCCCGTGAGTCCCTGATCTTGATCGTACACATTTGCGTGCATGATTAGTGTACGATTGAACCGGGGGCGTCACATCTCTTCTACATGCTGCAAGACAGAGGCTGCCAGAAGCGTAGTCTTCGACAGGATTAGATATCCCCCTCTTATTCTGGCATTCTACAGTTCAGTCCACTGATATGGCCCCTTACACATATATCCATGCATATGTAGTGTAGCTCCTTGCTTGCGAGTACTTTGGATGAGTACTCACGGTTGCCTTGTTTCCCTCTTTTCCCCTTTCCCTTCTACCTGGTTGTCACAACCAGATGTTGGAGCCCAGGATCCAGACGCCATCGTCGACGACGACTCCTACTACCCTGGAGGTGCCTACTACTACATGCAGCCCGCTGACGATGACCAGGAGTAGTTAGGAGGATCCCAGGCAGGAGGCCTGCGCCTCGTTCGATCTGTATCCCAGTTTGTGCTAGCCTTCTTAAGGCAACTAGTTTAACTTATGTCTGTACTCAGATATTGTTGCTTCCGCTGACTCGTCCATGATCGAGCACTTGTATTCGAGCCGTCGAGGCCCCTGGCTTGTATTATGATGCTTGTATGACTTATTTTATTTGTAGAGTTGTGTTGTGATATCTTCCCGTGAGTCCCTGATCTTGATCGTACACATTTGCGTGCATGATTAGTGTACGATTGAATCGGGGGCGTCACAGCGAGAGAGCGAGGGAGAGGAGGGGAATGGGCACGGGAGAGTGAGAGGGGTACGTGGCGGTCGAGGGGGAGTGCGTGGCGCTCGGGGCTATCTCCAGCAGCGAGCAAGCAGGCAGGAGGTGGCCGCACGGCGGTGCACGCGTCTCGGGCACGCGCCCGTCCTCCTGGCAAAGGAGGAAGACGACAGGGGAGGAGGCGGTGGTGGGCTGGGCCGCCAGCTGGAGTTGGGCCAGGTGGGCTGCCAGGTGAGCGCCAGGTAAGTCTAACCCTTTCTATTTTTGTTTCTGTTTTTCTAATTTGCAGTTTGTTTTTGATCTAGTTTTAGAAAACCAAATCAATTTTATAAATCCTGAAAATATCCATGAGCACTTTGTGAATTATTTCAGTGGCCCACAAATAGTTCCAACATTATTTGAGCATTTAAATTATTTATAGTGTTTAAATGCCCAAAGTCAAATAGTTTAAGATTTAATTCAAAAATCCAGGAATGTCCTATAAATATGTTCATCATTTTGGAGGAGGTTTTCACCTTTAACAGAAATCATGAACATTTCCAAGGGCATTCTGGGTCATTGAGAATTTTATTTGAACCTATTTGAATTTAGTTTTGTGCTAGGGTTTACCAATCCCCATTTCAAATTAAAGAAGTAATTGAAACAAGATGCATGGATGCTTGTGCCACTAATTGCAAACAATTCTAGGGCTGTGACAAGTACTTTGACCATGAAAAATATTTTTTGTATGAACCATTACAATTTGAAGCGCATGTATCATGGAAACTTTAGTTTGTGGTTCATTGCAAGTCTAGTTTCTTAATTCCCCGTTTTATAATATATGTCAAAATTTACTTTTAAATGTAGAAAAAAATAACTGAAACATACACCATGGCAATTCATGTGCAATAGACATGCAACTTTTTAAAAGTCGTCGAAACATATTGATATGAGATCGAGTTTCAAAGATCTCGTCGCGATAGATTTAATGGTGAAAATGGATCTTCAATCGGATTTTTCATTAAAGAGATAAAATAGTTTGAAAACTGCAAATCCAAAAAGATTCTAACATGCATGCATGCGGGACATGGTGTAGTGTGTGTATATAGGGTGTGTGTGCGGGTATCGCTCTCATCACACATATGAGCATTATCAGCGTCCTAAAAAATGCGATGACACTGACATTAACTTAGATGTGAGATATTCTCTTATCTCGCATCTAGATGTGATATAGACGGACCCTTTATCAATATATGGTAAATTGCATATTGATCATATCTAAGTTCCATATCAATTAGTCGTGTGGCCAAACAACATATCAATTAGTCTGATTCTCAAAAAATAAAACATATCAATTAGTCGTGTCACTTCTGAGAGTGGACGAACTGCACGCAGTTATCCGGCAGGTCGCGCGGCGTGGTGATGCGTGCAGTTTGATTAGCACAAGGAGTAAAATAAAGATAGAACGCGTGATACATGCAAATACCCTGGAGCACGTCGGCCTCGCGGGGTCGGGCCGTGGTACTTATCCGACACAAAAAGTGGACGTGCTGCGCAGGACGTACAATGTGGGGGCATGGGTTTTCTGTACCGCGGGGTCGGCGATCTGGCCTAAAGCTATGTACGGACTGGACTGGTGGCGACACACATTGAGCGCATGTGCTTCGTCTCGCACGAGCCCCTTTCCCGTTCTCGCTGGGCGAAGAACAAGTTGAGCCGCAATAGCAGCCGGGTTGCTTCCTGTTACGCCTGGATCTGCTCATGCCGATCCCCGGAGCGACTACGCCGGAGGCGTTGGACTCTGGGTTAGTGAATCCCTTCCTCTTGGTCAAAATCTAGATCTAACGAGCTCGCCCCGGTCGCCGGTGCTGCAGATCGATCTTGGCTGCTAGGGATCCAGTGGTGCACGAGGCGCCGTGCGTTTTGGCGGGGGCGGCGACGCTGCGCCCGATTCGGCCGCAGGCTCGTCGGATTCGGCCGTTGGACCGGTCTCGCCGGACGTACGTCAGTTGGATCAAGGGTGGGCTTGGCCGATGGCGAGTTTTCCGGGGCGTCCTGCAAGACCTTCAGCTCACGAGGCGGAGATGTGGCGTCCGGGTGCGCGACCCCTGCCGTCGTCTCGCACAACTCCGTCCAGTCCAGCAGCCGCAGTGGCGCGGCGGATTCGTGCACGACATTCATTTCTGGGGTTGTGGTCCTGCTGTGGCACGAGTCGGCAACGAGACGCCGGCCGCCGTCTCGAGCTGCGCCGTGCAGTCCCTACGTCACAGCGGCCCAGCTTCGGCTAACACCACCATCTACGTTGGCTGGAAGCGCAGGTACATACTAATTTTTCTGTCGCCTGGGGCAAATGTGTATTTTCTTGATCGCATTCATACGAGCTGATGAGAGAAGTTTCATTAGTTTGGTTAAATTGGGGCTAAAGACTGGCGCTCAAACATCACTGGCTGAAAAGTTCTTAGTAGTTTTTCTTAAGCCATACCCGGTCGTTCGTTTGCTAAAAATTATCATTGCCACTGCAGTAAAAATAATGGTTTAAGTTCCGTTGACAGAGAAGGATTAAACTGCTAGTACTGGGAACCAGTTGACTTGTATGGTTAAGTTACTTTGTCCAAAATTTTCATTCTCGCCGCTGAACATCCGTTTGTATGTTGGCATTATTGAGTGTTCAAACAATGCAAGGGGAAAGGATATACTTAGTACAGTCCAATTTGTAGAAGTTTGGTCACTTTTTTTGCATCAGTCTGAATGTGTGATATGGGGGAGAATATAGTCTGAATCAATCCTGGCGGAAAAAGGTCCTAGAAATCGTTTTTGTAATTATGAACCCGTGTTTGGTTGCAGAAGCACGTGTGCCCCAGCATTATGCATCCTGGTTATGCATCCCACAACCAAAAGTCGCACGGGCCTCCGTCCTGCGTCAGTTCCAAAACTGAATGATGAACAAGAAAACACAACGCAACAGCAGAAAACGGCAACATCTGATGGATGGGTGTTCAAAAAACAGACTTACTCCCTGGTTCGGGCACTTGTAAAAAAGGACACTGGGGTTCCGGCGTGTCCCGGAGACAAACCATCTAGTCCTCGTCCCGGCACACCTCGGGCACAGGATCAATGGCAGCGGGGGCGGGGGTGTTCGGAGACGACGAGCGGAAGATGAGCTCTGGGACATCGCGGCACGGCGGCGTCGACGGAACGCGGCAACTCGAGGTGCTTGTGTGCGTGTTTGAAGGAGAACGTGCAAAACGATTGGTACTGTCCACGGCTGGTGCATGGGCCTTAAATACATGCAGCTGGTAAAGTGTTTCCGTTATACAGTGTTCGTCACAACGGTAATATTGCGTCCTCCATCCTGCGCCCGCATAGTGCTCTGCAGGTGTGCGTCAGTCGCCCTGTCAGTGCACGGTACACCGATTACAGCAAATACGCCGCACAGCGCTCGCTTTGGCCGCTCTATACACCAAGTAGCACTTGCAGCTGGTCCAAATCGCGACGCAGTACTAGCCGTGGATGCGCTGCACTTCTCTGTCACTTCTCGGTTATATTTGGATTTGCGTCACAGGTGCAACGGTACAAGTATACAAATGCTAGGACTGTGGTACTGCAACGAATGTGGATCACCTCATAATAGAGAAAACTTTTTAGAAAGCTTATTTAATTTAAACGAACATATGTGCCGTTAACTTTGAGATGGCTCCTCTCCTCTCCTCGCCCCTCCTCCCCGCCCATCTCTCTACCTCCCTTTAGACCTCTATTCCCGATGGCTCCTCTCCGACGAGCTCCCTCCTCCCTCCGCTCCTCCCCCTCCTTTGGCACGGCGCATCCTGGCCTCGCTTCGGCGCCGGTGCGGAGTCCGCCGGCCTCGCTGGCGTCCTCTAGATCCCGTTCTTGGGCGCTCGACGACGATTTGGACTCTTCCTTTGACTCTGACTCCGCTCCTGTCCCTGGCTCGTCGGGTTCGGCGCTGGCGGCGCCCCGCTCCAGGAAGTTTGCCCCTGGGGGCCGAGGCAGGGCTGTGGATTCGGCAGAGGATGAGCCAGGTTGGTGTCGGGTGTCCTGACGGCGGCGTAGATCTGGTAAGTCCCCCCCCCCCCCCCCCGTCTGCGGCAAAGGGGATCCTTGGTGCGCTGCCGTGTGCGGGTGGGGCGAGCGGCTCCACCTTTATCTCGCCTGGTTCCCTGGGATCTCGCCTCCGTCTTCCTACCCGGCATGGGCGCCGTCGTCGTCGCCGTCCCGCCCGACGGGAGCTGGGCAGGCGGCGGTGGGACGCACCCTAGATCTGGCTCTGTCCGTGGAGGCTAGTGGGCCCCGGGTACCGTTGGACCCTCTGATCCTTGGGCCGGTCCTGGGCGGACGGCCCGTGGCCCCCTCCCTTCCGTGGGCCCTGGGCTATTGGTTGTGGTCACTTGTCCCCCCTTCCTCCGGCCCGTTTGGCCTGCTCAGCCCCCATGGGCTCGGCTCGCTCAGGCTATATATGGGTGAGGAAAGGATCCCTCCCCCAATTTCTAGGGTTTCCGGCCTCTGCTGCTGACCTCCGCAAACGCCGCGCCCCCATTCGTTGCTTCCTCAGATCTAACCCTTCCCCTCAAGTCCTCTCGGTCGCGAAGGCCCTCGCCATGGACAAGTCCAAGGGCTCCTCGAGCGAGGTGTTGTCGAGCAGCAAGCGCCGGCACGAGCATTCGCTGGCCGAGGGTGTAGATCTGGAATACGATGCTTCCCTCCGCTCCAAGTTGGAGGCCGACCAAGCGGCTCGCGAGCAGGTGGCTCGTGAGGCTTGGGTAGCGGGACGGAATGGCTCCAGCGCGACGAGCGGGGCCGGTCGCTGGCCGGATCTAGCCTTCCTATGTACAGATCTAGCGGTGGGGCGTCGCCGGTGGTGGATCCCTGGGAGGTGTCAGCGTCATGGGGTGCTGTTGGATCGTCTTCATCGGGGCCGCGCCCGGCTCCCCCTCGGGGCCCGGTGGCTCCGCCTCGGCAGCCTCCCCGCTCCTCTGGTGATGGCTCTGGCTCTCTCCCTCCTCCGTGTAACTTCTCTGCCCCCCTTCCCAGCAGTTCAAGGCGCTCCGCTTCCCTGCCTCTGACCCTGGCTCCTCTTCAGGGCTCGGGGATGGCATTCTCCCTCCCCCTCCACCTCCTCCACCTCGCCATGGTGCCCCTGCACCTAACCCCTCCTCCCTCACATGCTTTGCTTGCCACCAACCAGGGCATTTCTAATCAAGATGCTTCAATCCCCCTTCTGTCTTATATGTAGATCTGAAGGTCATCTTACCGTTGATTGCCAAAATCGGATCAAACCCCCTGCTTTTGTGCATTATGGGACTGAGCTCCCTGGATGCTCCTTCTTTGCCCTTGGCAGTGGGGTGCCCCTGGTTGCTGCGGTCCCAGCCCTCTCCAATGCGGCCATCGACACCGTTCAGGGCCAAAAGATCTCCCCTCAGTCCTTACTGGAAGGTCTTTGGATCTGGGATGAGGGTGGTTGGGATTAGCAAGTGAATCAGCTGTCTGAGGCTGAGTTTGTTGTGGTGTTCCCCTCCAAAGATTGCTTAAGGATGATTTGTTCATGCACTAGCTTTAACCTGCCTTACAATCAATTGGTGGTGTCTGTCAAGGCTACGACTTGTGGTGTCAAAGCTCGGTTGATGATGTGTTTGCTGGTCTGCGCTCGGTTCCGTTCTTGATGGCTTTTGGTGTTCTTCTTGGCAAGCCGATTGAGGTGGACTCTGAGTCTCTGGATAAACTTGGCCCTGTTCGCATTAAGGTCTGGTGTGTTGATCCGTTGTGCCTGTGTAGTGTGGTTGACGTGTTCCCTTCCTTTGATGGCATTCGTCTGCGGGTGCGGGTGGAAGGCGCTAAGGCATTCCAGGACCCTCCACCTCCTCCTCCTGGTTCTGCTAAATCAGATAAACATGATGATGGCTCTAGGGGTGGTCATAATCGCAGTGGTGGCATCGATGCTCATTTCAATCAATCCGAATGGGATGGTATGGAACCAGAGGTGCGTGAGCTGTTCAAGTCGAATGCGCCAGTGGGCCCTACTCAGAAGGAGGCGGCGGATGTGCTTTCGTAGGGAGCGGAGGCCTTGGGTGGTGATGGCCAGGAGAAAACTGTGGTCGCGGGCACCCTCATCTCTGGGGTTTGCTCCAACATGTCGGATCGCCCCCTCTCACCTATCTTCTCTATGATTGAATATCTACCTTTATCTCCTCCCCGTCCTACTGAGATGCCCACTGATGTCGCTTAAAGCTACGTCGGTATTTCCCCAAAGAGGAAGTGATGACGCAACATAGCGGCGGTAGGTATTTTCCTCATATATGAAACCAAGGTTATCAAACCAGTAGGAAAACCAAGCAACACAACGTAAACAGCCCCTGCACACAAATAACAAATCCTCGCAACCCGACGCCTCAAGTAGGCAAACGGACGTGAGATAAATTTGTAGTAGATTAATAGATCGAACGCTGTCGTGGGTTTGTCACGGCAGGTGTCCTAGCAAAAGGACTTAGTCGTGGAGCCATCGCAACGGGTTAACTCGAAGGGGTTAAAGCGAACACAGGGACACAGAGGGTTTATACTAGTTCGGCCCCTTCGATGAAGGTAAAAGCCTACGTCTAGTTGTGATGGAATTGATGGGGTTTCGATGACTAGGGAGCAAACAAGCTTCGCCTAAGTCTCGAGTTGTGGTTGTCTGTCCTTGAACCGCTGTCGGGTCGTCCCCTTATATACACGGGTGACGCCCGTCGGTTCACAGAGTCCCAATCTTCGGTTCATATTCATACCCGGGTTGGTCTCTCCTTATTCCTAACTTATAATAGAAGTTTACATACAAGGCCGGTTTACGGCCACAAGTGTTGAACCGACTACGGCCTTGGGCCTTCATCTATCTTCTTGGGCTTTAACGCTCTGGGACTACTGATGAAGTTAACCCGGCCCTGGTAGGCCGGTTTACGCCCAGTAGTAATATCCCCAACATTAGGCCCCAGATTGATTTGAACGTGTTCATGTCAATCCTTAGCAGAAATCTTCATCTTTATCATCTTCTGGTAGTTGTTGAACCGTCTTGACGTCATCTTCTCCAATTGCTCTTAAACCGGGGTAACATCATCTGTCATAAAGAAAGTATTCGTAATACCTCATCATTTTAATAAGGCTGCGAAAATCGAGGCGACAGCTCCGTTCGGTGGCCCCTGGTTTGTCGCGCCTGACACATCTCTTTTTGTCTTATAAATAGGACCGAAGGGTCATTTCCTTTTTCCCCTTCCTGCCTTCTCATCTTCGTCTTCCTCGCGTCGTCAGCTCCGGAGCTCCGCCGCTGCCGTCGCCTTCAGCCTCGACCTTGGCCGCTGCATCGACCTGAACGCACCAGAAAACTGCGGTGATCTTCCGCACCCTCCTCAGCTCTGGTAAGTCCTCTGTTCTTCTTAACCTAGATCTGTTATAGGGTTCCTTGTTCTTGCGATGTTCGTTGACTGCTCCTGTTCATGTGTTAACCTCTGTATGGATTCTGTAAAACCTTGTACTGAATACCATTTAGCTTTCCGCATCCACCTATAGTCTCATGTTAAAGTCCGTGGATCTCATCTGTATATCTGCCCATTGATTTACTTTCGCTCTGCTTTGAAGCCTTTGAATATTTTCTCTGCTTTTCCGAAGTTACCTCAGATCCATTGCTGTAACAGAACTTTTGTGAAACCTGTTTCTGCATACTTAACCATTTCGGAACCTCTAATGCTTTCAATATTTAGATCAGGCGGTTTAACTTACCATAGGAAAAGTTAATAAACCGGTATATATCATTAGTCCCCTTATTGAACCGCCAGGATCCCTTAACCATAGTCCGTCACTTCACGGGGCTTCGGTTTGAATGTAATTATCCTCAGTTTAACCCCGATCATATCAGTGTATATTTTGTACCCAACACAATCTCAAACCGGAATCGCTTATTTTGTAGACTCCACCATGGCCAAACAAGTATATGAGTGCAATTGGGCTCCTTCTCGTGTTAAAGAGACGCAGCTGAATAACTTAGTCTTGACTGGTGCCTTGAGCAGCAAGAATACCATCCACTGGAGGGTCCCAGGCAAAGAATGTCCTCCCACACCTCGAGAAGGAGAGGTTGTAGTTTTTGCGGATCACTTGGCCCGAGGTTTTAATCCACCCGATTTGAAATTCTATCGGGACGTCTTGGCCAACTTCTAACTTCGTCCGCAAGACACTGGCCCCAATTCTGTCACCAACATATGTCATTTCCAAGTGCTCTGTGAGGTGTTCTTTCAAGAGGAACCTTCAGTCGAGTTATTCCGAGATTTGTTCCATCTAAACCGTCGCACAGAATTTACTGATGGTTCCAATATGGAATTGGGTGGCATGGCGATTCAAAAGCGGAAAGAGGTCACTTATCCTCACGCAAAGCTGCACAGCCATCCCCAAGAATGGAATCAATCGTGGTTCTATTGCAAAGACACCTCTCCTGCAAATGAAAATCCCTTGCCCGGCTATCGTCCGGAACGGCTTAGCAACACACACCCCTTTCCACAGAGGCTGACGGCCAAAGAGAGGAGTAAATATGCTCCCCAACTGTCCAAGCTCAAAGCCTTTATGGCCAATGGTTTGACAGGAGTGGGTCTTGCTCGTTGCTGGATATCCTGGAGCGTACTGCCTCTCGGCCAACGCTCCGGTTTGATGTGTGAATATACGGGCAGTGTTAACGACCCTTTGCGGCACGTGAACATCCAGCTTACTGACGAAGAAGTCACAAAAGCTGTGAAGAAAATTTTGAACGAACCGGAATATGTATGTGCCCGAACCGGCCTGCTTCCTTTCTGTGCTACCAACAAACCGCCAGCTGTGAGTCTGAATTTTCTCTTTCATTAACTCTGATAATGTTACATCTGCTTAATACTTGATACCAATATCTGTTAAAATAGGGTGATGATCCGTTTTGGAGCAAGAAGCTTTCGCAGGAGAAGGCAGACAAACCGGAGAGGCCGACCCGTCCAAAGACAAAGGTCCTTAAGAAACCTGCTCATAAGAGGAAAACCACTGCATCCTCTGATCCGCCTGCTGATGATGATGTGAGTAATCCGGACCTTAAGGTAGAACTCGATTTACTTGGCTTTCTTTTACACGCCTTATTGATGATGATACTTGTGAGGATGAAGCCGAAGCCAGCCATGCTGATGATGCAGAGGTAATTATTCTCTCTTCTGATTCGAACTCTTTGCCTTCACTAAAAATTCGTCAAGCAATCCGGAAAGTTAAATTTTCTCATCCTCTTGCTCATTTGGATCCCAAATTTCTTATGAAGACCCAACAGCATGAACTGCGCCGCACGACTCGGCACAGCGGCCAGGTAGTTACCTCCGCCAGTTTACCAAACAGTCTGGTTCGGAGACGCCGTTCAGAGGTCTCTAATTTGCTTGTCAGTACTTGTCCTAAAGTAGGCCGTTTTCTTCAACCGCTTAACCCATCTGACTCCGATTATCAGGTTACCTCCCACTCATCCTCCGGCGAGTCAACGGGTACTCAGCTACCACCGCTTAAGACCGTGTTTGGGTAAACTTGCACTTATCATAATATTCCTGATATTGTAACTTTCAACCTATACTGTTTTTGATTTTGCAGCTCCTTTCAGGGCTAAACCGAGGCCGAGCAAGAAAGCTCGCCTGGATAAAGCGGCCGAAGAAGAAACTGCCCCTGAACCGGGCGCCACTCCAGATGTTGAAGCGGCCATTCATGAATACATGCCGAATGACCCGCCAGTGCAAGATGAGATTTTTATTGCTGAAGAGAGGCATGTTGATGCTTCCGGTCCTGCTGACCAGCCTGGAAGTCCCGTCCGGAATGAAAAATCCACAAATCCATCCAAAGCTACTGGTAAACCGACATCCATAGTGCAAACCGGTGACGCCCAGGATGATGAAGTTGTCATCACTGGTATTGGTCATACCGAACCCAGCAACCCTGTCGCTTTGTCCCGACATACTGCCAAGGATGAATTTGCCGCAATGGGCAAGGGCAAGTGGAATGTCGATTTGGCGACTTATGCTGCACTGAGTGCTCAAGATCTTCATTCTGGTTATCTGAACCGGCTATATACCAGTCGCGATCATGAAGCTGGCCTAGTGAACATGATGAAGGAGAAATTTGAGGTAACTTTCATATGCCTCTTCCTGCTTGTATATTCTTTTAGCCTTGCTGATTCCCTGGACCAACCAGCGGGCGACACGTGTCCTCGCGCCGCCGCCCGTACCGCGCCGGCCCGACGGGGCCCGAGGCCGGCCCCCGCGGCCCAGCCGCGCCATGCCGCCCGCGCCTCGCCTCCCTCCGCCCGAGCCGCCGCCTCGCCCCGCTTCGCCGGCCGGCGCCGCCCGCCCGCGCCGCCGCCGACCGCGGCCGGCGTCGCCCGCGCCACCGACCGCGCCGCCCGCGCCCCCGCCGTCGCCGGCGCCAGATCCGGCCTCCCCGGCCCCGGATCTGGCCACTCCGCGCCTCCTCCGGCGAGCCCGACGAACTCCGGCGAGATCCCGCCCATCCTCGAAGTCTGCGCCGACGGTTGACTTTTCCCCTCCTCAAAAAAAATCTACCAAGTCCCGGAGAGTTTTGCATTTTTGTCACATGTTCATCGTGCCATAACTTTGCATCCGTTGCTCCGTTTTGGGCGTATAATATGTCAAATTGTTCGCCTCGAAGAGTACATCATTTCGTTCCATTGCATCATTTTCATTTGAGGTCATCTTGATGCCCGAAATGCAGTTAGAAGAGGGCTATGTGATGTTAGTTTCTGATTCTTATCAGAACATGCATTTTTGTCATTTTTGCCATGATTGATGTGTACCTCCTATGAAGTCGAGTCCTACATGAGTTTTGTAATATGCCATGTTACCTTTCCAGAGAATTATGCCATGTATTTTTGTGGTCTTTGTGGTGACTAGCACAAGCATGCAAACTAGGGTACTTAATGTTGCTGATTTCAGAGACTTAGTAATCTCACTAAGTCCCTGACTGCTATTATTTTTATGCCATGTGTTCATGTTGTTTCAGAGAGATCTATGCCTCTTTTGAGCATGATCAGTAAGAGTTTTTTGAGCATATGGATTTGCTCTATCCATCCATGCCTTTGTTGGTAATTATGGAGTGCCATAGCTTAAGTCAATCGAGCTCTACTTTTGCTATAAAATGTTGCTGGCAGATTGTTTACATGTTATTCGATTTTGCCAAGCTTGGTGTAGTTGATCTTTGCATGCTATGATGTTATTCTTGCCATGTCTAGCTCCTATGCCATGTCTTCTTGTTGTATGTATGCTTAGTTTATCATGAAATGCTCTGTAGTGAGTGCATCGAGCTCACGAACATGCCTACTTGTTATCTGTTGTTGACATGTCCAGTTTCCTGCTGTCTGAAAACTGTAACGAAACTTGCTTAATTGACATGGGCGTTAGTATGTTTTCTGGTCCTTTTTGGCTTATGGTCAGTAAGGGACTGTTGTTAAGTGCTTTGAGTAGATTCATGCCATGCCTTATTTTGCTATGTCCTGGTCGTGTAGCATGTTGTTTGCCTGCTCTAAACATGTCATCCTGATGTTAATTTCTGCTATGTTGTTATTTTCACCAAGTCTGTGAACCTGTTATCTTTTGCACTTTTGCCATGCTTGTTTGAACCTGTTGTGATGTGATTTAGCCGTAGCTCAGTGTTCATCTTTTGTCAAGAATCTTGAGTAGATTACTGTCATATGCTTTGTTGATATGTTTGGGTGCAGTAGCTTAATTTCTTGTTGCTTGCGAAGTAGCATCATGCTGTTAATGGCAGATTCTTGTCATTCTTGTTTTGCTTGTCATTTGCAAACCGTGCATCCGATTCTGGTGATCTTTATATCGATTTCAATCGAAATCACCTCACCTATCCAGTGGTATACTTGGTTTTCCAAGATTATGCCTTGTTCATCCTTTGTCCTTCCGGAGCACGCATATGCATTGCATTTCCCATCTCGCATATCATGCCATGTTTTGCATCATGTTGGTTGCGCATTGCATCGTGATTGATGTTTGTCCCCTTTTTCTTGTGTTCTTGTTGTGGGTAGAGCCGGGAGACGAGTACGTGAACGAGGAACCTGTTGAGAACGCTTACGAGGACCAAGCTTTCGACAATTCTGAGAACCTTGCAGGCAAGATGACCATACCCTCGAAATCACTTCTATCTTTGCTTGCTAGATGCTCGCTCTTTTGCTATGCCTATGCTGCGATACCTTCCACTTGCTATATCATGCCACCCATATTGCCATGTCATCCCCTAACCATCCATGTCCTAGCAAACCGTTGTTTGGCTATGTTACCGCTTTGCTCAGCCCCTCTTATAGCGTTGCTAGTTGCAGGTGAAGATGAAGTTTGTTCCTTGTTGGAACATGGACTTGTTGTTCCTTGTTGGAACATGTTTACTTGTTGGGATATCACAATACCTCTTATTTAATTAATGCATCTATATACTTGGTAAAGGGTGGAAGGCTCGGCCTTATGCCTGGTGTTTTGTTCCACTCTTGCCACCCTAGTTTCCGTCATACCGGTGTTATGTTCCCGGAGTTTGTGTTCCTTACGCGGTTGGGTGATTTATGGGACCCCCTTGATAGTTCGCTTTGAATAAGACTCTTCCGGCAAGGCCCAACTTTGGTTTTACCATTTGCCTACCACCTACCACTTTTCCCTTGTGTTTTCGCGAGCCCGAGGGTCATCTTTATTTTAGCCCCCCCCGGACCAGTGCTCCTCTGGGTGCTGGCCCGAAACGAGCAGACTGCGGGGCCCCCTCGGGGAAACTCGAGGCTTGGTTTTACTCGTAGGATGTCTCATCCGGATGTGCCCTGAGACCGAGATATGTGCAGCTCCTATCAGGATTTGTCGGCACAATCGGGCGGCTTTGCTGGACTTGTTTTATTGTTGTCGAAATGTCTTGTAGTCCAGGATTCCGAGACTGATCGGGTCTTCCCGGTAGAAGGAATATCCTTCGTTGACCGTGAGAGCTTATAATGGGCTAAGTTGGGACACCCCTGCAGGGTATTATCTTTCGAAAGCCGTGCCCGCGGTTATGAGGCAGATGGGAATTTGTTAATGTCCGGTTGTAGAAAACCCGAAGTTGACCTTAATTAAAACACATCAACCGCGTGTGTAACCGTGATGGTCTCTTCTCGGCGGGGTCCGGGAAGTGAACACGGTGTTGGAGTTATGTTTGACGTAGGTTGTTCTAGGATCACTTCTTGATCACTTCTAGTTTCACGACCGTGCTTTGCTTCTCTTCTCGCTCTCTTTTGCGTTGTAGCCACCATATATGCTAGTCGC
This sequence comes from Aegilops umbellulata, assembly GCA_032464435.1. Lineage (NCBI taxonomy): Eukaryota > Viridiplantae > Streptophyta > Magnoliopsida > Poales > Poaceae > Aegilops > Aegilops umbellulata. The sequence continues at coordinate 210,894,176 of CP136056.1, read as the reverse complement.
TTGCTGCAGCTCCACCTCACAACCCTTTCCTACCTATAAGCTTAAATAGTCTTGATCTCGCGGGTGTGAGATTGCTGAGTCCCCGTGACTCACAGATTCTACCAATACAGTTGCAGGTGCCAACGATGCCAGTGCAGATGACGCGACCGAGCTCACGTGGGAGTTCGACGAGGAACGTGGCCGTTACTATGTGTCTTTTCCTGATGATCAGTAGTGGAGCCCAGTTGGGGTGATTCGGGGATCTGTGTAGCATTTGGGGTAGTCTTCTTTCATTTTGGTACCGTAGTCGGACCTTGAATGTAACTTGAATGATGGATGTTTATTTATGTATTGTGTGAAGTGGCGACTGTAAGCCAACTATGTATCTCTTTCCCTTATGTATTACATGGGTTGTGTGAAGATTACCTCACTTGCGACATTGCTTTCAATGCGGTTTTGCCTCTAAGTCGTGCCTCGACACGTGGGAGATATAGCCGCATCGAGGGCGTTACATCTGTCAAACCGGAACTTGTGAAATATAAAGCTGCATACTTCAGAATGTGCTGATGTAGCCCCCAAGGGTCGGTTCAACTTAATGTAGTTAAATCGGGACTTAATAACATAAACCTGAATGTCTCGAATTTCACTGATAATTTTTGAGCAAATAGCCATTAGCCCCCAAGTGCCAAGTTGAATACTTGTATTGAGCTTGGGACTTTGCAATCAGTTGACAGTTGTAGATCAAATAGGCATTAGCCCCCAAGTACCAAGTGCATAACTCGTTATGTGGTTGGTACTTCAATATCTATACCGTTTGTTAAACCATATAACTGTCTGAATGCAGGCTGAGCTGAAGACCAAAGAAAATCAACTCGCCGATCTTCAAGAGAACTTAAAATCCCAACAAGCTGAAACCTCCAAAGCAAAAGAGGAGTTGACCAGCGCTTTAAGCGTCATGGAACAGCTGAAGGAGGGCTTCAAGAAAGATCGGGCGGATTGGGCCACTGAGAAAAACGTTTGATCAAGAAAATTGAAACTGCTGAAGCTACCCTTGAACCGGTGACAGACGAACTAACCAGCGTAAAGCGACAAGTGCATGCAATGACTGCCGCCATCTTTGGTAAGCGTTCTTTGACTTCTGTGATAATTTCGGTCTTCCTATGATAGGTCCGGTTTGTGAACTGTTCTATCATATTGCAGGCACCCGCATTAACCACTTGGGGTCAGATGTTCGAATGAAATTGAAAGCTGCCTACACATTAATCGAACAGCTGTATACTGGAGCGCAGCGGATCATTTCGACTGTGTCACATAACAATCCGGCACCCACGTTAATCCAAGATACTCTTAAGAGATTGTCAATGCTTCCTGCCCGGATTGAAGAGCTGAAAAAATTTGCTGCTCGAACCGGTGCCATCAACGCTTTAATCCGAGCAAAGGCATGGGTGCCGGACTTCGATCATGTTGAAGCAGCTCAGGGCTATCCCAGTTTGAAGGAAGACGGGTCAGAGTTCAATGAAGATGATATGAGGGCAATAAACCGGGCAGTGCGCCCTCTGGCTTGTCAATTGGCAGAAGAGGCAGATTTGACGCATTATCAAGCCCAATATAATAATCAGAACAAACGAGTGGCTACACCAGTTCCCGAAGCAGAGAATCTGATCCCGCCAATCCGTAAGCATACTTATGCTCCTGATATTGAACCGTCTTCACTGATCCATGATGAAGCTATTTTTCAAGCGTTAATGGGAATCGACTGGACCACTGTTGACTTCCAGCCGCTGGGTAGGGCAGAAGAAACTGAAGCGGCGCAGGGCGACCCACGACCATCAGACCAAGGCGGTGACCAAGCTTGAACGGAAGACCGGTTTAATAGGCTGCCTTGTTATATTTTGCCAGAAAACAATGATCTTATTCGGGCACCATGTTGCCTTGTAATAGGATAGCCAATACTTTTGCTTCTGAGATGCCTTCGTGCATCTGAGTTGATACTTTTGGTTGAAAGATCGAAGCTGCCAAACTATACCTCCTGCAATTATAAAATCTTAAACTACCAGGGCGGTTATACCGCCAGCCGGTTTATGAACTTCATATATATGCAAGGAGATTGACATATATGATCAAATTTTGTGATACAAAATACCTGCCATCATTGGGCACGAAGTAGGCTTAGCCAATCTTGACACGGCGGTTTGATAAACCTGCACCGTCATGGGAGAAAACAGCTCCTGTATATACAATGCCGGTTTACTATGTAAACCGTGCTTGGTCATAATAAACATTTTGTTACTCCAAAATAGGACGTTAACAGAAAAAATCAAACCGGGTAAATAATATCCGGTTCAAAAAAAGGACCGTGTTCCGCCAAATTGGCAGCTTGAACCGGTGTAAAACGTTGTCGGTTTAAAAAAGCAACCAAGATAAAATAGCAGTTTATCCAGAAAATTATTAAAGCAAAGGCAATGATAAAACCGTTTGCAAAAAAGAGGCTTTACTGAGCCGATCAAATGGCGTTACCATGGTCGAACACGACCAAGCTCCCAATAGGTGTAGCTATGGTTTAAGTCAGCCAGGTCCCCAAATGAAACCGTGGCGTTACGCCGATCAAGTGGCATGGCAATGGTTCGGGTTTGACCAAGCCCCCAAGTGATTCTATGGCCTTTAGGCCGATCAAGAGGCGTGACTGGTTCAGACTTGACCATGTCCCCAAGTGATCTGGTGGCTCTCGCCTATCAAAAGGTGTTGCATCGGTTCAGACATGACCGAGCCCCCTAGTGATATTTATAATTTTTGCAAGGGGTAAACCGGAGGCCGCTTTAAGACAGAACAACTCCATGTAACCACGCTTGATGTAAAAGAACAGATACCCCGCTTTAGCTGAGGACCCGTTTATTGTATTTATAATATATACATTGTCATAATATATACATAAGCAGAGCCAATGGCTCAAGTATAGTAAGGCCGAAGATGAGCTATGTTCCACGGCCTGTTGGTCTCCTCTTCTGATTTGCGTGAGTTTTTTCGCTCTCGAACATCGATCAGATAGAATGACCCATTGTGCAGATTCTTGCTGACCACGAAAGGTCCCTCCCAAGGCGGGGATAACTTATGCATATCGGTTTGATCTTGAATGAGCCGAAGCACCAAATCTCCTTCTTGAAAGGTTCTGGTTCTGACTCGACGACTGTGATAGCGACGAAGATCCTGTTGGTAAATCGCCGAGCGGGCAGCTGCTATGTCTCGCTTTTCATCCAACCGGTCCAAAGCGTCTTGTCGAGCCGTCTCGTTGTCCGCTTCAACATAAGCCGCCAGACGAGGTGAATCGTGATGGATATCACTAGGGAGAACCGCCTCCGCTCCATAGACCATGAAGAATGGCGTGTATCCTGTTGATCTGTTGGGTGTGGTATTAATGCTCCATAATACAGATGGCAACTCTTCTACCCAACAACCCGGCGTCCATTGCAAAGGAACCATAAGCCGCGGTTTGATGCCTCTCAAGATCTCCTGATTAGCTCTTTCTGCTTGACCATTGGACTGTGGGTGCGCCACTGATGAAACGTCAAGGCGGATATGCTCCCGTTCGCAAAACTCCTTCATGGCACCTTTGGACAAATTGGTACCATTATCTGTGATGATACTGTGTGGAAAACCAAACCAAAAAATCACCTTTTTGATGAACTGAACCGCCGTGGCTGCATCACACTTGCTAACAGGCTCCGCCTCCACCCACTTTGTAAGTTATCAACTGCCACCAGGAGGTGGGTCTTCTTATCCTTGGACCTTTTGAAAGGCCCAACCATATCTAGCCCCCAAGTTGCAAACGGCCAAGTGATTGGAATCATCCTCAATTCTTGAGCCGGTACATGAGCACGTCTTGAGAACTTTTGGCAACCATCACATCGTCTGACCAGATCCTCCGCATCAGCATGGGCAGTTAACCAATAGAAACCATGGCGGAACGCTTTAGCCACCAAAGATTTTGAACCAGCGTGGTGACCACAATCCCCTTCGTGGATCTCGCGTAAAATTTCGCAGCCTTCCTCAGGAGATACACAGCGTTGATATGCTCTCGATACACTGCAATGGTGCAACTCGCCATTGACAATTGTCATGGACTTGGACCGCCGCATTATTTGTCTGGCCAGAGTCTCATCCTCTGGTAACTCGCCCCGGTTCATGTATGTCAGGTAAGGAAGTGTCCAATCCGGAATGACGTGAAGAGCTGCCACCAATTGAGCCTCCGGGTCAGGAACAGCCAAATCCGCTTCACCTGGGAGCTTGACCGACGGGTTATGCAGCACATCAAGAAAAACATTACGCGGGACAGGTTTACGCTGGGAGCCCAACCGGCTCAGGGCATCCGCTGCCTCATTCTTCCGACGGTCCACGTGGTCCACCTGATAGCCCTTGAAATGACCCGCAACAATATCCACCTCACGATGATATGCAGCCATGAGTGGGTCTTTAGAATCCCAAGTGCTAGACACCTATTGAGCCACTAGATCCGAGTCACCGAAGCACTTAACCCGGCTTAGATTCATCTATTTAGCCATCCGGAGACCATGGAGCAAGGCTTCATACTCAGCTGCATTGTTAGTACAAGGGAATATTAAGCGGAGAACATAACAGAACTTATCACCTCATGGGGAAGTTAATACGACTCCAGCCCCCGAGCCCTCCAATTGCCGTGACCCGTCAAAATGGATGGTCCAATATGTGTGATCCGGCTTCTCTTCAGGGGCCTGCAGCTCCGTCCAATCATTGATGAAATCGACAAGTGCTTGGGACTTCACCGCCGTCCGAGGCACGTATTTTAAACCGTGCGGCCCAAGCTCTATAGCCCATTTGGCAATCCGGCCCGTTGCTTCCCGGTTCTGGATGATATCACCCAAGGGGGCAGAACTGACCACTGTGATGGGATGCCCTTGGAAATACTGCTTCAGCTTCCGGCTTGCCATAAAAACTCCATATACCAGCTTCTGCCAATGTGGATACCTTTGTTTGGATTCAATAAGCACCTCGCTGATACAATAAACCGGATGTTGAACCGGATGCTCCTTGCCTGCCTCCTTCCGCTCCACCACAATAGCTACACTGACCGCGCGAGCATTAGCGGCAACATACAACAGCAATGGCTCCTTGTCAATGGGAGCGGCGAGCACGGGTGGATTGGCCAATTGCCGCTTTAAGTCCTCGAACACCTGATCAACAGCAGAACTCCAGACGAATTGATCCGTCTTTTTCAACATCTGATACAAGGGGATTGCTTTCTCACCAAGACGGCTAATAAACCGGCTCAACGAGGCAATCCGGCCAGCCAATCGTTGAATGTCATTGATACACTTTGGTTTAGCCAAGGAGGTGATGGCCGTAATCTTCTCCGGATTAGCCTCAATTCCCCTGTTGGACACCAGAAAACCCAACAACTTGCCTGCCGGTACACCGAAGACACACTTGGCCGGGTTGAGCATCATCTTATACGTCCTCAGGTTATCAAAGGTTTCCTTTAAATCATCAACCAAAGTCTCCTTCTTCCTTGACTTAACCATAATATCATCCACATAGGCATGTACATTGCGGCCAATCTGCTTGTGAAGACAATTTTGCACACACCGTTGATAGGTTGCCCGAGCACTCTTGAGCCCAAAAGGCATAGATACATAGCAAAAGGCTCCAAAGGGATTTATGAACGCGGTCTTCTCCTGGTCCTTAATTTCCATTTTGATCTGATGATAGCCGGAATATGCATCCAAAAAACTTAAACGCTTGCAACCCGCCGCAGCATCAATAATTTGATCAATACGGGGGAGGGCAAAAGGATCCGCTGGACAAGCTTTATTAAGATCAGTGTAATCCACACACATGCGCCAGGTGCCATTTTTCTTAAGGACCAGCACCGGATTAGCAAGCCACTCAGGGTGGAAAACCTCAACGATGAAGCCAGCTGCTAGGAGCCTGGCCACTTCTTCTCCAATAGCTTTGCGTCTTTCCTCATTGAACCGGCGAAGGAATTGTTTCACCGGTTTGTATTTAGGATCCACATTAAGAGTGTGCTCGGCGAGTCGCCTCGGTACACCTGGCATGTCAGAAGGCTTCCATGCAAAGATGTCCCGATTCTCACGGATGAACTCGATGAGCGCGCTTTCCTATTTCGGATCCAAATTGGCACTGATGCTGAACTTCTTGGACGAATCGCCAGGTACGAAGTCAACAAGCTTAGTCTCAGCCGCCGATGTGAACTTCAGGGCCGGATCGTCTTCCGTGGTAGGCTTCTTCAAAGGAGTCATATCCGCCAGATCAACGTTGTCTTTGTAATACTTCAGCTCCTCGGTGGCACAAACCGATTCTGCGTAAGCCGCATCTCCTTCTTCGCATTCCAAAGCGACCTTACGACTTCCGTGGACCGTTATAGTCCCTTTATGACCCGGCATCTTGAGCTGCAAGTACACATAACAGGGCCGTGCCATGAACTTGGCATAGGCCGATCGACCAAACAGGGCGTGATACGGGCTTTGGATTTTTACCACCTCAAACGTCAGCGTCTCTGATCTGGAATCATGATCATCTCCAAAGGCCACTTCCAGTGCTATCTTACCAACAGGGTATGCTGACTTGCCAGGTACCACACCATGGAAAACCGTATTTGACAGTCGGAGATCTTTATCTGTTAGCCCCATGCGACGGAAGGTCTCATAGTATAGGATGTTAATACTGCTACCCCCATCCATGAGTACCTTGGTGAACTTATAACCTCCCACCTGAGGCGCCGCCACCAAAGCCAGCTGACCCGGATTGTCAACCCGGGGAGGGTGATCCTCTCTGCTCCATATGATTAGCTGCTCTAACCGACGTAGATATCGGGGCACGGCCGGTTCAATAGAATTAACCGCCCACTTCTGGACCTTCCGATCTCGCTTGTCCAAACTAGTGGTGAATACGTGATATTGTCCACTATTCAATTGCTTCGGGTTGCTCTGCTAACCCGACTGCTGCTGTTGCTGATTGTAACCCCCCCTGGTTATTCTGATTGTTCTGGTTGTTATGTCCGCCCGGATTACCATTAAATCCTGAACCGGAGTTTCCTCCATCGGAACCCGGCCCGGATCCACCGCTGGAGCCGGGATCATACCGGAAAGCATTAGAACTCTTGAACTCCTGCATAATGTAGCAATCCTTCCAAAGGTGGTTTGTTGGCGCCTCCTTCGTCCCATGCTTTGGACAGGGCTGGTTCAATAGATAATTCAGTCAGTTCGGATTAGGACTAGGTGCTCCACTGCGGTTCTGCGATTTACCCTTGCGTCGCTAGCCCTTGTCCTGCGCATTAGTATTAGCCACAAAGTCCATGTTGCCATCCGCTTTACGCTTGCCTCCGCCGCCATTACCTGCTGAGTGATGTTGCTGACCCTTGGAGTTGCCGTTCTTCTTTCCCTTCCCTGTCCTTTCATCATCAGACTCGGGATCCTTGGTACTATCAGAATCGGCATACTTTACCAAAGCGGCCATGAGAGTCCCCATGTCAGTGCAATGGCGCTTCATCCATCCTAACTTCAACCTTAGAGGTCCAAACCGGCAATTGCCTTCCAAGGTTATGACTGCGGTGTCAGCGTTGATGCGGTCTGATGAATGCAGAACTTGTGAGACCCGGCGTACCCAATGAGTAGTTGACTCTCCTTCCTCCTGGACACAGGCAGCAAAATCCACTATCGACATAGGCTGCTTACACGTGTCTTTGAAGTTATTGATGAACTGGGCCCGTAAATGGGCCCATGAACTGATAGAGTTGGGCGGCAAGCTCTTCAACCAGGTACGGGCCGTCCCTTCAAGCATCATGGCGAAATACTTTGCACACGCTGCATCATCTACATCAAGCATCTCCATGGCCATCTCATAGCTCTCCACCCATGTCTCTGGAGGTTGATCCGCCGTATAGTTCGGTACCTTGCGCGGGCCCTTGAAATCCTTAGGCAGGCGCACATTGCGTAAAGCGGGGACAAGGCAAGGTACCCCCAATGCACTAGAATTAAGTCCAGGCTCCACCGAAGTGGTCGGACGAACCGGCGTAAGCTGACGAGCTTGATGCTGTGCCGCTAACTCGGCCTCCCTGCGCGCTCGGGCCCAGTCCACCACCTCCTGGGCATTGTCGACACCACCAGCCGGATTGTTGCCACAGGGCGCTCCACGCCGTGCATTACTTGACACAGCTGGTTCCTCTATATGCCTGCTATAACTCCGGCTTGGACGTGGGGTAGAATGAATCCGGTCGCGGCTGTATGAATACGCTTCCTGTTGGACCAAAGCCGTCCTAAGGAGCTCCTTGACCCGGCGCGTCTCTATCGCCTGCAATGAATCACCTTCAACTGGAATAGCCTCCAACCGTGCCGCAGCCGCAACGAGGTTATCCAGCGGATTGGAGTAGTGACCCGGAGGTGTGGGCACAGCCTGCGGTACACCAGTGTTATGACGAGGTAGATCTATTAAACAGGGCTGGACCGGCACGCCTGTCACAGGTGCCCCCGCCCGGTTTACCACCGGTGGATTACTGGTTCCCGCTCCAGGGGTGTTGAAAAGGTCCCTTGCTTCGAAAACTGAAGGCAAACGAGATCGGTACTTCCTCCTCATGACTTCCTGTGATGCGTTCTGGTCCAGCATGAGCTTGTAAGCTTGCACGTCCAATGCGGCTCGCTCCGTCGTCATCCTGACCTCTTCAGCTGCTAAATCCGCTTTGGCCTGAGTGATCTGCTCCCTCACCTTTGCAATTTCCGCGTTGTGAGCGTCTTGATCCGCCGGGTTAGCCTCTGCCATGAGCGCAGCCAACGCATCGAACAGATCTGATAAGACTTGAGCCGGCGGGCGCACAGAGCCTCCTGCCCCAGCAGCCGTTGCCGCTGCTGAACCGGGAACCATCGCTGCGGCAGTTGATGAATGAAGCGCTGCTTGCGTACCGGCCATGAATATTCCAACCCGGTTGGGCAGATCAGAGGGGTCCAGAATACTATCGCCATCGGAACAGCCCCCAATCCGGGCATCTTGTAGCTGATACAAAGACTCAGTTTCTCCGGTTGACGACTCGTCGCCAGAGTAAACGACGGTTTCGCCACCAGATCCTGATCCATCCTCATAGCTTCCTCCATGGATGACTCCCACGAAGGCACGTTTCACGACCGGCTTAACCCAGGCAGGCCGCGCACGCTGAGCTGTCTCGACGAGGTTGGTGCAGGTGTCCAGCTCAGGGCCCGGTTCACCGATCTTGCCGATGAAGACGTGTATGCCAGCAAAGGGGACCCGGTATCCGTACTCAATCAAGCCGGCCTCGGGGCCCCAGCCTGCATCATCGATGTAGATCTTGCCGCGACGACTCTTGGTCATCCGGCCCACAGCGTATCCCTCGAGTCCGTCGAAGCGGCCCTCCAAGAACTTGAAACCATCATGCGATAGCCCCACGGTGGGCGCCAACTGTCGTGGGTTTGTCACGGCAGGTGTCCTAGCAAAAGGACTTAGTCATGGAGCTATCGCAACGGGTTAACTCGAAGGGGTTAAAGCGAACACAGGGACACAGAGGGTTTATACTAGTTCGGCCCCTTCGATGAAGGTAAAAGCCTACGTCTAGTTGTGATGGAATTGATGGGGTTTCGATGACTAGGGAGCAAACAAGCTTCGCCTAAGTCTCGAGTTGTGGTTGTCTGTCCTTGAACCGCTGTCGGGTCGTCCCCTTATATACACGGGTGACGCCCGTCGGTTCACAGAGTCCCAATCTCCGGTTCATATTCGTACCCGGGTTGGTCTCTCCTTATTCCTAACTTATAATACAAGTTTACATACAAGGCCGGTTTACGGCCACAAATGTTGAACCGACTACGGCCTTGGGCCTTCATCTATCTTCTTGGGCTTTAACGCTCTGGGACTACTGATGAAGTTAACCCGGCCCTGGTAGGCCGGTTTATGCCCAGTAGTAATATCCCCAAGAAACGCCAAATAAAATAAATAAGGAAAAATTGTAGCAAGGTATTTTTTATTTTTTATTAATAGATCTGAAAATAAATGCAAAGGAAAATAGATCGCGAAGGCAAATATATGAGAAAGAGACCCGGGGGCCGTAGGTTTCACTAGTGGCTTCTCTCGAGAAAAATAGCAAACGGTGGGTGAACAAATTACTATTGGGCAATTGACAAAACTTCAAATACTCATGACGATATCCAGGCAATGATCATTATATAGGCATCATGTCCAAGATTAGTAGACCGACTCCTGCCTCCATCTACTACTATTACTCAACACATCGACTGCTATCTAGCATGCATCTAGTGTATTAAGTTCATGGAGAAACCGAGTAATGCAATAAGAACGATGACATGATGTAGACAAGATCTATCTATGTAGAGATAGACCCCATCGTTTTATCCTTAGTAGCAACAATACATACGTGGCAGTTCCCTTTCTGTCACTGGGATCAAGCACTGTAAGATCGAACCCACTACAAAGCACCTCTTCCCATTGCAAGATAAATAGATCAAGTTGGCCAAACAAAACCCAAATATCGGAGAATAAATATGAGGCTATAAGAGATCATGCATAAAAGAGATCAAAGAAACTCAAATACTTTCATGGATATGAAAAGATATATCTGATCATAAACTCAAAGTTCATCGATCCCAACAAACACACCGCAAAAGAGTTACATCATATGGATCTCCAAGAGACCATTTGTAACGCCCTCGATGCGGCTATATCTCCCACATGTCGAAGCACGACTTAGAGGCATAACCGCATTGAAAGCAATGTCGCAAGTGAGGTAATCTTCACACAACCCATGTAATACATAAGGGAAAGAGATTCATAGTTGGCTTACAATCGCCACTTCACGCAATACATGAGTAAAGCATTACATCAAACAGATACAATCGAGGTCCGACTACGGAACCAAAATAAAAGAAGACTACCCCAAATGCTACACAGATCCCCGATCGTCCCAACTAGGCTCCACTACTGATCAACTGAAATGAAACAACACAATGAACAAGATCTTTATCGAGCTCCTCCTTGAGCTCGGGTGCGTCACCTGCACGGTTTCATCGGCACCTGCAAACTGGTTTTGGAAGTATCTGTGAGTCACGGGGACTCAGCAATCTCACACCCGCGAGATCAAGACTATTTAAGCTTAAAGGTAGGACAGGGTAGTGAGGTGGAGCTGCAACAAGCGGCTAGCATATCTAGTGGCTACCATACGCAAAAGAGAGCGAGAAGAGGAGGCAAAAGCACGGTCGAACAACTATGATCAAGAAGTGATCCTAGAACAACCTACGTCAAGCATAACTCCAACACTGTGTTCACTTCCCGGACTCCGCCGAGAAGAGACCATCAGGGTTACACACGCGGTTGATGTATTTTAATTAAGATCAACTTCGGGTTTTCTACAACCAGACATTAACAAATTCCCATCTGCCCATAACCGCGGGCACGGCTTTCGAAAGATAATACCCTGCAGGGGTGTCCCAACTTAGCCCATTATAAGCTCTCACGGTCAACGAAGGATATTCCTTCTACCAGGAAGACCCGATCAGTCTCGGAATCCCGGCTACAAGACATTTCGACAATGGTAAAACAAGACCAGCAAAGCCGCCCGATTGTGCCGACAAATCCCGATAGGAGCTTCTCATATCTCGTTCTCAGGGCACATCCGGATAAGTCAAGCTACGAGTAAAACCAGGCCTCGAGTTTCCCCGTGGTGGCCCCGCAGGCTGCTCGGTTCGGACCAACACTCGAAGGAGCACTGGCCCGGGGGGGCTAAAATAAAGATGACCCTCGGGCTCGCAAAAACCCATGGGAAAAGGTATAGGTGGTAGTCAAATGGTAAAAACAAGGTTGGGCCTTGCTGGAGGAGTTTTATTCAAGGCGAACTGTCAAGGGGGTCCCATAAATCACCCAACCGCGTAAGGAACGCAAACTCCGGGAACATAACACCGGTATGACGGAAACTAGGGCAACAAGAGTGGAACAAAACACCAGGCATAAGGCCGAGCCTTCCACCCTTTACCAAGTATATAGATGCATTAATTAAATACGAGATATTGTGATATCCCAAAATATCCATGTTCCAACATGGAACCAACTTCAACTTCACCTGCAACTAACAACGCTATAAGAGGGGCTGAGCAAAAGCGGTAACATAGCCAAACATGGTTTGCTAGGAAAGGATGGTTAGAGGCTTGACATGGCAACATGGGAGGCATGATATAGCAAGTGGTAGGTATCGCGGCATAGCAAAAGAGCGAGCAACTAGCAAGCAAAGATAGAAGTGATTTCGAGGGTATGGTCATCTTGCCTGTGATCCCACAAGGAAGAAGAACGAGTCCATGAAGAAGACAAACGGACGAAGTCGAACAAATCCTCACAATCGCAACGTAACCGGAACTACCAACGAGAAGCGCAACCGGAAAGAAGAAAACATCATGGTAAACAACCATCACATAAACATGGCATGATGCACAATCAAGTATGATGCATGTCCGGTTTAAAGAGGCATGGCATGGCAAAGTGCACAAACAATACTACAAATTAAGTTGAGCTCAATATGCAACGAGTTGCATATTGACGAAACACCACATGACTTATTTAGTTCGCTCTCGTTTATGTACCCAACCATTTTAAATGTTGGTCAACATGGCAAGAGGTGTGGCATAAGTAAACTAGCTAACTAGGCAAGTTTAAATGAGGCCGAAAATAACAAACAACAATTCCGGAAAATCCTCATATGCATATTTTGAATTTGCTACTTTTCTGCCCTAAAACATATTTTAATGTTATTAAACAGCAAAATGAAGTGCACCATGTTAAACTAGGCATTTTTCTACCCCATTTACATATAAAGTTTATTTAAATCCGAGTTACGGTTAATTAGTTATGAATTAAATCATTTTAGCATGGCATTTAAGCAAATTAATGCAAACATCAATTTAAACGTTTTTAACATGGATGAAAATTGGATATTATGAAACTAGATAAAATTCTAAGCATTTTACATGTATAAATTATTTACATATGATGCACAGTTCTGGAGTTATTAAATGCATGATCATGAGGGTTTTTCTGCAAAACTGCCAACTCTCTGGAATAATGCTAAATTCTCAGATCTGGGAAAAAACCTACACAGGCCGAAACTGGCTGGGCCACAACAGAGCAGAGGGGCTGGAGGAGCTGCTCACCCATGGGCCAAGCCCAGCTGGAGCAGAGGGAGGCCGGTTGAAGGGGAAGCAGAGGTGGGCGCTCGGCCTTGGCGAGGCAAGAGGAGGCCCACGCGCGGTCAACGTGAGCTGTCGAGGCACCAGCTCCTATCGTTCGATGCAGGGTGAAGCAGAGGACGGCGCACAGAGATGCAGAGGAAGCAGGCATGGCGCCGCGCATTGCAGCAGGGGAACGAGCGGGCGACACGGTGCTCCGGTGAGCTACTTGCGGGGCGGCGGGAGCTGCAAGGCCAGGCGGAAGCTGGTGACGGCGATGAGAATCCCGGCGAGGTCGAGGTCGTCGGATCCGGGGGCGCCGGCATGGATCCGGGTGCAGGGGTTCCGTTCTCGGTGCCGGAATGGAGGCAGGATGCACCGGCAGGGGAGCTTCGAGTGGTTCGGCGTCCATGGGTCTCCTGTTGACGAACAGAGACGAAGGGAGCGATGTGAGAGAGAGAGAGAGAGGAAAGCACGGAGAACGAGGAAGGGGCGCAGGTGACGGCCTGGTCATGGGCGTGGGCGAGCTCGAGGCAGAGGCACCATGGATCGAGAGGAGGGAGCTCGAGCTCGTCTGCTCGTGCACGGGCACGAGGAGGAGGCTGCGACGCGAGGCTTGGTGAGGTACTGCTGTGGGAGGAGTCCGACGAGGTCCGGCCAGAGCGGCGAGGAGGCGGGAGGAGCAGGCCGTGGAGGCCTCGGGCGGCTGCAGGGGCTTGGGCTCCTCGATCCAGATCGAGGCAGGGAGGAGCTACGCTCTGGATTGGCCGGGCACGGAAAGCCGAGTGGAGTTTGGTGGGGAGGCGGCGCTGCGATGGGATGGATGGGACAGCTCCCTAGGTTTTAGGTTTGGACTGCTATATATATATATAGTAGGTGGCTAGAGTTAGGGGTAAATGGACCCTCCGATTAAAATTGAACGGTCGAGATAAATAGCTTAGGAGAGTCCAATGAGAAATCGATGATGATTTACGGATGTTAGGGGATGATCCGGACCCATCGGTAACAACAGCCTGAAGAAGTTTCGAACACGCACACGAGGGGGTCTGAGAGAGATAGACAACAACAAAGGGGCATGTCAAAAGGTCAACGGAGACAAGCGAGGAGCGGCAACTACGAATGATGCAAGCTTTAAAAACAATGACGGCAACCAGTACCGATGCAATGCGATGATGCCAAGATGAAATGCAACAAACAAATAAAACACACAACAACAACAAAATAACTGGAAGGCTTCTGAAGCGCCGGTCTCGGGGCGTTACACCATTGTATTGAGAATTCAGCGAGAGAGAGGAAGCCATCTAGCTACTAACTATGGACCCGAAGGTCTACAAAGAACTACTCACGCATCATCGGAGAGGCACCAATGGAGGTGGTGAACCCCATTCGAGATGGTGTCTAGAATGGATCTGGTGGTTCTGGACTCTGCGGCGGCTGGATGAATACTTCGTCGACTCCCCTATGGTTCTGGAAATATTGGGGTATTTATAGAGCAAAGAGGTGGTCCGAGGGCACCCGAGGTGGGCACAACCCACCAGGGTGCGCCTAGGCCTCTTGGCGCGCCCTGGTGGGTTGTGCCTTGCTACCTCTTGAGCACTGCGTTGGATTTCCCCGAAGAGGAGAGGATGATGCATCAAAGTAGCGTAAGTATTTCCCTCAGTTTTTGACAACCAAGGTATCAATCCAGTAGGAGGCTACGCTCAAGTCCCTCATACCTGCACAAAACAATAGCTCAACACAACCAACGCGATTAGGGGTTGTCAGTCCCTTCATGGTCACTTACGGGAGTGAGATCTGATAGAGATAATATTTTTGGTATTTTTAGTATAGAGATGCAAAGTGAAAAGTAAAAAAGCAAAGTAAAAAGCAAGCAAGATTAAAGTGATGAAGATTGATATTAGGAGAATAGACCCGGGGGCCATAGGTTTCACTAGTGGCTTCTCTCAAGAGCATAAGTATTCTACGGTGGGTGAACAAATTATTGTTGAGCAATTGACAGAATTGAGCATAGTTATGAGAATATCTAGGTATGATCATGTATATAGGCATCACGTCCGAGACAAGTAGACCGACTCGTGCCTGCATCTACTACTATTACTCCACTCATCGACCGCTATCCAGCATGCATCTAGAGATTAAGTTAAAAACAGAGTAACACCTTAAGCAAGATGACATGATGTAGAGGGATAGTTTCATGCAATATGATAAAAACCCCATCTTGTTATCCTCGATGGCAACAATACAATACGTGCCTTGCTGCCCCTTCTGTCACTGGGAAAGGACACCACAAGATTGAACCCAAAGCTAAGCACTTCTCCCATGGCAAGAAAAACCAATCTAGTAGGCCAAACCAAACTGATAATTCAAAGAGACTTGCAAAGATAACCCATCATATATAAAAGAATTCAGAGAAGATTCAAATATTGTTCATAGATAGACTTGATCATAAACCCACAATTCATCGGTCTCAACAAACACACCGCAAAAAGAAGATTACATCGAATAGATCTCCACAAGAGAGGGGGAGAACATTGTATTGTGATCCAAAAAGAGAGAAGAAGCCATCTAGCTACTAACTATGGACCCGTAGGTCTGAGGTGAACTACTCACACTTCATCGGAGGGGCTAGGATGATGTAGAAGCCCTCCGTGATGATGGCCCTCTCCGACGGAGCTCCGGAACAGGCCCCAAGATGGGATCTCATGGGTATAGAAGGTTGCGGCTGTGGAATTAGGTTTTTGGCTCCGTATCTAATCGTTTGGGGGTACGTAGGTATATATAGGAGGAAGGAGCATGCCGGTGGAGCAACAGGGGGCCCACGAGGCAGGGGTGCTCCCTAGGAGGGTGGGCGCGCCGCCCACCCTCGTCACCGCCTCTTTTGTTCCTTGGTGTAGGGTCCAAGTCTCGTGGATCACGTTCGGTGAGAAAATCACGTTCCTGAAGGTTTCATTCCGTTTGGACTCCGTTTGATATTCTGTTTCTTCGAAACACTGAAATAGGCAAAAAAACAGCAATTCTGGGTTGGGCCTCCGGTTAATAGGTTAGTCCCAAAAATAATATAAAAGGGGAAAATAAAGCCCAATATAGTCCAAAACAGTAGATAATATAGCATGGAGCAATCAAAAATTATAGATACGTTGGAGACGTATCAGGCATCCCCAAGCTTAATTCTTGTTCGTCCTCGAGTAGGTAAATGATAAAAAGAGAATTTTTTATGCGGATTGCTACTTGGCATAATTTCAATGCAAATCTTCTTAATTGTGGTATGAATATTCAGATTCGAAAGATTCAAGACAAAAGTTCATATTGACATAAAAATAATAATACTTCAAGCATACTAACAAAGCAATTATGTCTTCTCAAAATAACATGGCCCAAAGAAAGTTATCCCTACAAAATCATATAGTCTGGCTATGCTCTATCTTCACCACACAAAGTATTTAAATCATGCACAACCCCGATGACAAGCCAAGCAATTGTTTCATACTTTAACATTTTCAAAACTTTTTCAATCTTCACGCAATACATGAGCGTGAGCCATGGATATAGCACTACATGTGGAATAGAATGGTGGTTGTGGAGAAGACAAAAGAGGAGAATATAGTCTCACATCAACTAGGCGTATCAACGGGCTATGGAGATGCCCATCAATAGATATCAATGTGAGTGAGTAGGGATTTCCATGCAACAGATGCACTAGAGCTATAAGTATATGAAAGCTCAACAAAAGAAACTAAGTGGGTGTGCATCCAACTCGTTTGCTCACGAAGACCTAGGGCATTTTGAGGAAGCCCATCATTGGAATATACAAGCCAAGTTCTATAATGAAAAATTCCCACTAGTAAATCAAAGTGATATCATAGGAGACACTCTATCATGAAGATCTTGGTGCTACTTTGAAGCACAAGTGTGGTAAAGGATAGTAACATTGTCCCTTCTCTCTTTTTCTCTCATTTTTTATTTGGGCATTTTCTCTTTTTTTATGGCCTCTTTTTTTCGTCCGGAGTCTCATCCTGACTTGTGGGGGAATCATAGTCTCCATCATCCTTTCCTCACTTTGGACAATGCTCTAAAAATGATGATCATCACACTTTTATTTTTCTTACAACTCAACAATTACAACTCGATACTTAGAACAAAATATGACTCTATATGAATGCCTCCGGCGGTGTACCGGAATTATGAACGGTGGCTTTTCCACAAATACGATGTCAACTACATGATCATGCTAGCAATATGACAATGATGGAGCGTGTCATAATAAACGGAACGGTGGAAAGTTGCATGGCAATATATCTCGGAATGGCTATGGAAATGCCATGATAGGTAGGTATGGTGGCTGTTTTGAGGAAGATATATGGTGGGTGTATGATACCGATGAAAAGTGCGCGGTATTAGAGAGGCTAGCAATGGTGGAAGGAAGGGAGAAGTGCGTATAATCCATGGACTCAACATTAGTCATAAAGAACTCACATACTTATTGCAAAAATTTAGAAGTTATCAAAGCAAAGTATTACGCGCATGCTCCTAGGGGGATAGATTGGTAGGAAAAGACCATCGCTCGTCCCCGACCGCCACTCATAAGGAAAACAATCAATAAATAAATCATGCTCCGACTTCATCACATAACGGTTCACCATACGTGCATGCTACGGGAATCACAAACTTTAACGCAAGTATTCTTTAAATTCACAACTACTCAACTAGCATGACTCTAATATCACCATCTTCACATCTCAAAACAATTATCAAGCATCAATCTTTTCTTAGTATTCAACGCACTCAAAAGAAAGTTTCACAAATCTTGAATACCAAGCATATTATTATTAAGCAAATTACCATGATATTAAAGACTCTCAAAATAATCTAAGTGAAGCATGAGAGATCAATAATTTCTTTAAAACAAATCCACCACTGTGCTGTAAAAGATCTAAGTGAAGCACTAGAGCAAACTTATAAGGCTCAAAAGATATAAGTGAAGCACATAGAGCAAAATTATAAAGCTCAAAAGATATAAGTGAAGCACAATGAGTATTCTATCAAATTCCAATTCATATATGGCTCTCTCAAAAGGTGTGTACAGCAAGGATGATTGTGGCACACTAACAAACAAAGACACAAATAATACAAGACGCTCCAAGCAAAATACATATCATGTGGTGAATAAAAATATAGCTCCAAGTAAAATTACCGATGGAAGTAGACGAAAGAGGGGATGCCTTCTGGGGCATCCCCAAGCTTTGACTTTTTGGTGTCCTTGGATTATCATGGGGGTTCCATGGGCATCCCCAAGCTTAGGCTCTTGCCACTCCTTGTTCCATAATCCATCAGAAGAATTTACCCAAAACTTGAAAACTTCACAACACAAAACTCAATAGAAATCTCGTGAGCTCCGTTAGCGAAAGAAAAGCAAAAGACCACTTCAAGGTACTGTAATGAACTCATTCTTTATTTATATTGGTGTTAAACCTACTGTATTCCAACTTTTCTATGGATTATAAACTATTTTACTAGCCATAGATTCATCAAAATAAGCAAACAACACAAGAAAAACAGAATCTGCCAAAAACAGAACAGTCTGTAAGATTATGTAACTAACGCAAACTTCTGGAACTCCAAAATATCTACCAAAATAGGAAGACCTCGAAATTTTGTTTATTGATCAGCAGCAATTGGAATCAGTATTTTATCATGTTCTGGTGATTTTTAACAATTGTTTTTGTGAACAGAAAGCTTCTGGAAATTACAGCAAGATCAAATAACTATCATCCAAGAAGATCATATAGGTCTAACTTGGCACAAACACTAACTTAAACACAAAACCGCATCTAAACAGAAGGTAGATGGATTATTTATTCCTAAACAGAAGCAAAAGCAAAAAAAACTAAAAATAAAATTGGGTTGCCTCCCAACAAGCGCTATCGTTTAACGCCCCTAGCTAGGCATAAAAGTAAGGATAGATCTAGGTATTGCCATCTTTGGTAGGAAATTTGTGACGCCCCCGATTCAATCGTACATTAATCATGCACGCAAACGTGTACGATCAAGATCAGGGACTCACGGGAAGATATCACAACACAACTCTAAAACATAAATAAGTCATACAAGCATCATAATACAAGCCAGGGGCCTCGAGGGCTCGAATACAAGTGCTCGATCATAGACGAGTCAGCGGAAGCAACAATATCTGAGTACAGACATAAGTTAAACAAGTTTGCCTTAAGAAGGCTAGCTCAAACTGGGATACAGATCGAAAGAGGCGCATGCCTCCTGCCTGGGATCCTCCTAACTACTCCTGGTCGTCTTCAGCGGGCAGCACGTAGTAGTAGGCACCTTCGGTGTAGTAGGAGTCATCGTCAACGGTGGCGTCTGGCTCCTAGACTCCATCGTCTGGTCGCTGCAATCGGGTAAAGAAAAGGGGAAAGGGGGAACAAGGCAACCGTGAGTACTCATCCAAAATACTCGCAAGCAAGGAGCTACACTACATATGCATGGGTATATGTGTAAAGGGCCATATCGGTGGACTGAACTGCAGAATGCCAGAATAAGAGGGGATAGCTAATCCTGTCGAAGACTACGCTTCTGGCAGCCTCCGTCTTCCAGCATGTAGAAGAGAGTAGACTGAAGTCCTCCAAGTAGCATCGCATAGCATAATCCTACCCAGCGATCCCCTCCTCGTTGCCCTGTTAGAGAGCGATCACCGGGTTGTATCTGGCACTTGAAAGGGTGTGTTTTATTAAGTATCCGCTTCTAGTTGTCATAAGGTCAAGGTACAACTCCGGGTCGCCTGTTACCGTGGACACGGCTATTCGAATAGATCAACTTCCCTGCAGGGGTGCACCACATTACCCGACACGCTCGATCCCTCTAGCCGGGCACACTTTCCTGGGTCATGTCCGGCCTCGAGAGATCAACACGTCGCAGCCCCACCTAGGCTCAACAGAGAGGTCAGCACGCCGGTCTAAATCCTATGCGCGCAGGGGTCTGGGCCCATCGCCCATTACACACCTGCACGTTGCGTACGCGGCCGGAAGCAGATCTAGCCCCCTTAATACAAGCGGGAGCTTACGATCCAATGTGGCGCGCGCCGCTCAGTCGCTGACGTCAAAAAGAGCTTTGGCTGATACCACGACGCCGGTTGCCCATATCTTGTCCCACGTGGCGGTTAGTGCGTATAAGGTCAACGACCCAACTCAGATCAAATACCAAGAACTCGTTAAGTGTGTTATTTTGAAGTAACCACGGATGTCAACCAGGGCCAGGCCCACCTCTCACCTAGGTAGTCTCAACCTGCCCTGTCGCTCTGCCACAAAGATCCACACAGAGGGCCGTTGGGACAAAGGTCCTTTCAGCCCCCAATTCGTGAATCACTCGTGGGTGCTCCACGAGCCGACCCGACTTTAGTCACCACATGTATCATGTAGAAAGTATATAGTATATACCCGTGATCACCTCCCGAGTGATCACGGCCCGATAGTATAGCACAGCAGACGGACAAGAATGTAGGGCCACTGATGGAATACTAGCATCCTATACTAAGCATGTAGGATTGCAGGTAAAGGTAACAACAGTAGTAGCAAGGATAGGCTATGCATCGGAATAGGATTAACCGAAAGCAGTAACATGCTACACTACTCTAATGCAAGCAGTATAGAGAAGAATAGACGATATCTGGTGATCAAGGGGGGGGCTTGCCTGGTTGCCCTTGCAAGAGAGAGGGGTCATCAACACCGTAGTCGTACTGGGTAGCAGCGGCATCGGTCTCGGTGTCTAGCGAGAGAAGAGGGAGGAAGAAACAGTTAATATAATGCAAACAGATGCATAACGATGCATGACAAAGCAAGGTGTGATGCTAGGCGTGCCCTAACGCTGTATGAGGTGATACCGGTGAAGGGGGGAAATATTCGGGAAAGTATTCCCGGTGTTTCGCGTTTTCGGGCAAAGGAGACGGAGGGGGGAAGTTGCGAGTTCGATAGGTTAGGGATGTGTGGCGGACAAACGGGCTGCTTATCCGGATTCGTCTCGTCGTTCTGAGCAACTTCCATGTACAAAGTTTTTCCATCCGAGCTACGGTTTATTTTATATGATTTTCTAAAGTTTTAAATCAATTTTAGAATTTATTTAATTAATTTAATTAAACATTATCCATACTAGTGTTTGCTGACGTCAACATGACGTCAGCAGTCAACAGAGGCGTTGACTGGTCAAACTGACGTGTGGGTCCAGTGGGACCCACCTATCATACTCTGTTTAGGTTAATTAGGGTTTGGGTTAAACTAATTATTGTTTAATTAAACTAACAGGTTAATTAGATTAATTAAACAGGATTGATTAACTTAATTAACTAATTAATTAAATTTATTATTATTATTATTTATTTTGTTTTTTTTAACATTCTGGGGGGTCGGGCCCCTCATGTCATTGGCCCTATGGGCCTATCGGGCGCCGCTAGCGGGCGAGGGCGTCGGACGCGCCCGAGCGGGCGCACGCCAAGTGCGAGCGGACCCGGCAGGGGCCGGCGCAGGGGGCGGTGGCTCCAGCGGCCTCAGTGGGCGTGCATGGCGCGAGGGGGGACGGAGCAGGGCGCCATGGGGCTGGGCAGCGGCGCGGTCGTTCGGTCAGGCCACGGGCAGCAGCAGCTTGAGCAGCAACTAGTAGGAGCAGGGGGCCGAGCGGCAGAGGCGGGCGCGCTCGGGTGGAGTCGGCGAGGGGGCAGGTCAGGGAGCAGCAGCAGTCGCGCATCAGATGGCAAGTAGTGGCGGAAGGCAACAGCATAGCGCATCGGGAGTGGTCGTCGAAGGCGAAGCTCGACGGCGGGATGGCTACGGGGCATGGGGAAAAACGAGGGGAGGTCGAGGAGAACAGGGGAAGCGGCTCACAGCGAGTGAAGGGAAGTGGTCCGGGCAGCGAGGCGTGAAGACGACGTCGGGGAAGCGGTCAGGGAGGCGTGGCTTGATGGTATCCGGCGAGGAGGAGGATGGGGACGAGCGACGAAGACGGTGAGGCGGCGCCGACGACGTCGGGCAGCGGGGCGGCTCTGGCGGGGAGGATCCGGGTGGCGGTGGTCGGTGACAGGCGACGGGGCACCGGCGAGGGGCGCAGGGGCGAGGCGCTCGGGTGAGGTGGCCAGCCGGGCGCTGCCCCGATCCGATCGGGGAAGGGGAGAGGTGCGTGGGGGGATCGAGGGGAAGTGGGTGGGACTGGGACGGACCGTTTAGGGTTTTGGGAGGGAGTAGGGTTAAGGGGGAGGGGTTGGGCCAGTCGGGTTAGGCCAGGTGGTTCGGCCAGCTGGGCCTTCTAGCCCAGTTGGCCAGGGCCTTTTCTTCTTTTTTTGTTTGTTCTGTTTTCTTTGCCTTCTTTTATTCTATTACTTTTCGGCTTTCTTTTATTTTAGTTTTATAAAATTTAAAAGCGACAACTAATTTGGTGTTATTAAATAGGTCACAACCCTAAATATTTTGGCACTTTAAATAAAGTATTTTGCATTTGCTTATTATCTTAAAAGCATTTTAGATAATTGTTTTATCGATGTTTTAGTTTATTTAGTGCATTTAAGTATTTTATTAAAAGATGATTTCTTCAGCAACATTTATTATGGATTATTTGACACATTAGGAACAATTTAGTTTTGACTTTTGAAAACTTTAATTGTTTTGACTTTAATTCAAATTTGAATTTGGATCAGTTCTGAACTAACGCGAGATTATCAACAATAATCGAGGTGACGTGACATCCTTACGAGAGGGTTACTGTAGCTTGATTACCCGGGCGTCACAATTCTCCTCCACTACAAGAAATCTCGTCCCGAGATTTAAGAGGGGACTAAGGGGGAAAGTTCTGGTTACGAAATTCTAACGGATCTTCTCGAAGAAGTTAATCCCTTTCGTTGATGTCTTCAATTTTTTATTCGAATGCATCATGATGAAGTTGTCGTCCTTTCTTCAAGAACTCCATCGTACTTACGAAAGGATAAGGGGGTATTACGGAAGAACGGACGGCTACCATGTTTGCTTATCTAGTAGATAACATCAGGGAAGGTGGCGGAAAGTAACTCTCGAATTGAAACTTAAGACTTAATCGAGAGCAAAACGAGGAGGTATTATGGGAAGTTTCGAGCGGGCAGGCAATCGTTCGATGCCTGAAACAGGGCGTGAAAGGGGTTCGAAGCGACGGGAATAAGTGTTGTGTCTGATACCAAAATTGAGGATCTCTTGGAAGGTGGCTCATGAATTACATATGAGTCCACGCGTGAGGAACAACCATGGGAACAGGGGTACAGGAGAGTCAGGTTTCGATCCTGTGGAACTGTGGGTTAAGGGCCCACCATGTGGATTAAAAGTAGAAAGGGTGCTGACATCTTGCACGGCCACGATAGTAAGGTATGTCAGAGGGTAGCCTGCCATTTATGTTGGCAACAACGTTGGTACCAAGGGCGAGGGACAAAGAGAACCATCTTCCTGCTCGTTGAACGAGGCAGACCAATAGGCAAAGTTCTCGTCCATCGGTGGTTACCGGAATGTCATCAACAATAGTAACAGGGTCTTATTGACGGAGTAGTACACCAAGGTGTTTACATAAGCAGTGAATTATTACTTCTTAGATCATATAGATCACCAGAAGGATTAAACAAAATAATGGGAAGGAAAAGGTGATCATCTGATTAAATGGAACAATGGAAAGGAAAATGTGTTTAAACACATATTTCAAGGGTATATCCTTCCCAAGGGCAAGCAGAGCATGATATCCATGACGGGATATAACGTAGAAAACCCTTTAGGTATGGGGAGAGGAATTTCATGACATTACCCATACAACGGTGTTTGGATAATCTATAAACATAATTTGGCATTGTGCTTCAAATGCCCTTATTGAAGATCGGAGTACCACAGAAATGCTTCAAGATAGTATTGACATGGTCATCAGGTAAAGATCAGAATTTGGATACACAAAGGATCCATCAGGAATAACTTGTAGAATAAGTCTTACAATTTCCTCATGAAAGAATGGCTAAACTTGCTAAAAGGGAAACTATAACAATAGGTCCTCCGCGCAGGTGTGCTAGGCATGACATCACCTTACCAGGTCATATAAAGAACAACGTTATAACTCTTGGAAATATGTTCAACCATCATATCTGAACGAGATTCAGATCTGATTGGTGCCAAAATACCTCAGACTCAGGATGCCCGAGAAGAAAAGGTACAACACAAATTGACGAGATGACATAGTAAAATTCTCAGGAAATGAACAATGGAAGCGAGTTCCGAAACAACAGTTCACTAGTAAAGCAACGAGAGGATGAGGAGGTGGTTGATGGCTCAACGACCATTCCTCCAGATTTCCAAAAAAGATGGGTTTCCACAATCATGTGAACAAGGAGATAACATTTGTCAGATCAAATGATATAATGGTGTGCTTGAGGGAAGCATACACAATTGAACATTGATTGAAAGGTGCACCCGAAATATGGGCCGGGTCGCACGATCAATGTTAGAATGGTGACTTAGTGGTCAAAAGAAATAGAATGAAACTATCGACCATTCACTTCAAAGCAATAGGGTTGCTAGAAGTTTTGAATTCACACCTCAAAGTTCAATTGCAGGTATTCCAATTAGAAACAACACGGGGACCAAGAAATAATGATGATGGTGAGAAGTATCACTATACCAAGAATTTTTAAGAGGTGGTGAAATTCTTGCCACAGTCTTGACATAAAAGACGGTAATACTCCAAGGTAAAGAAGAACAGACGTTGGATAGCAAGGAACTCAAGGTATAACACAAAACTCAATCAAGTTTGTGTTGTGGGGAAGTAAAAAAAAGTGGTCGATGATAACATAGATCATCGAGGGCAAGGATGGTATTTCACATCATGAACTCAATTGATATCCTGGAAGAGCTCAGAATGCCGATGATGATCACGACACAATTGTTGAGAGATTTCATGAAGATGTAATCGATCGGCGACGACATCAAGTCAAAGGAATGATGAAGCGAAAGGTTATTGGAACCAAGGGTACAACACAAACTCAAAACCAAGCTTGTTGTTCAAGGCGAAATGATATGACGAGGAGCATCGACGTAAGGTTAGTTCATCGTCGAAAATTGTGCTCCAGGAAGAAGGACCAGGTAGCATAGTTAAAATTTAGCATGGTAATGATATAGCCGATCAGGATAGGGATGACGTGATCGAGTACAAACTCGTAAGCAAAGAAGATTACTAAGAGTTGTTTAATCGCGATGTGGACTCGATTCAGTTAATCGTTGTCCTCGAGTGACTAACAACTCGGAACCAGGAAACATTGGAATCGGTGAGGAATAATACTTGATGAAGGCTCATAATAGGCAACATGGTCCGGTGATATTATCGAGATACCAGAGGGCAATACTCAGAGGTAAAGCAAAATAGAGGGTTGACAAGTGTATTGATCTACAAAAGAGAAGTACTTTAACTTGTCCGAGAAAAGGAATCAAGGAATATCAATATGGCCGAAACCATAGTTGCAAGGGATCCAATTAAAAGACACCGAAAGAAAGAGAAAAAAATTATCCAACTGATTAAAAGTTTTGCAAGAAGCTTCCATGATAAGTTCCACACCGGGTCCATGGGCATGAACACTAAGTTCAAGGTCGACTCCCACTTCTTCAATGCCTAACCTATCATTTACTTCTCGTTTTCGAAGAAGTTGTAGAGAAGAAAATTTCCGGTAAAAACACCAGAATGGTAGGACTCGTGAAAACTTTCGGGTTCACACGGTTTAGAGAAGGCATATTTTCAACCCATAAGGGCTTCTTAGAAACATATACCACAAGTTTCAAGAGTAAATATCACAAGCTCGAAAGTAGAGCATGGTTAACAAAACAGAGGATACCATTTACCAAAGGCATCATGTATCCGAGGAAAGACTCACAAGGTTACTGAATATGAAGGACGCTGACGGATAACATCCAACCAAGGATATGTCGGTTCATAAGGGAGCTGATGTGAGCATCGGCACACAACCAGAAGAAGTAACAATGCAAGGCATTGGATTATAGAAACAACTGACTAATTCAGAGCTCAAATGCAAAGGAATTGTGATTTTCAAATTAAGGGCTCAGAAGCAAATGCTCTGATTAAAAATGTATAGGTTGAGTAAGCTTAGGGGTAAAATCGACAACAATTTGATTGGTCGAGATCCACCTCAAGCTTAATATGACGTCTGAGCCGAAAGGATGAATTCTAGGATCTGATTGAGGATTGCGAGCATTCGCAACATATTGAATCAATGGACTCAAAATGATAGTGACAAGGGCTGCCAATAAGATCACTATACTTATGGGATTAACCCTAATGAAAGCAAGCAAGAATTTCAAGAGCAATGAGCTGCTAAGGATTTTCAGAGAATCGAATAGTATTTTGAAGACTTTTGTGAAACATCTGAACAACTTGGGATGAGCGGGTACTTGATAGGTGCAAGAATTTATCCATAGGGGTATTTATGCGACTTAGAACTGCAAGGCAGTAGGCACCAAGTATCCTCGGAACAATAGCGAGAATTTCGGGGTATCTTGCAATAACAAGATCAACGAGGAATGATTGTACGAATGGCGAGTATACGTGGTTATCCATAGGGGTTTATCGATGGAAGGGAATTGCAAAAGCGATGCCATATAGTCTCAAGAGAACATCGGAGAGTATCTTCGGATTCTTCTGGTGTAGTAGACGATCAACTGTAATAAGGGGCTCTCCGGGAGAAAGTATTATCGAGAACCTAGAGTCAGAGTTAGTAAAATTGTTTAACCCGAATAGAAGAGATGTTAGAGTCCCAGAGTACAGGTCGAGGAATAAAAGATCCTAATACCACCCAATGGCGACGTGGGCCCGTAAGCTGCATAGCTATGTTAGTAAAAACTTTTTCAATGACTAGGCTCAACTTCGGCCAAGGAGTTGGAAAGGGGGATTCCTATAGGTAGTCGGATCTGATACCAACTTGTGATGCTTCCGATTCAATCGTACACTAATCATGCATGCAAACGTGTACGATCAAGATCAGGGACTCACGGGAAGATATCACAACACAACTCTAAAACATAAATAAGTCATACAAGCATCATAATACAAGCCAGGGGCCTCGAGGGCTCGAATACAAGTGCTCGATCATAGACGAGTCAGCGGAAGCAACAATATCTGAGTACAGACATAAGTTAAACAAGTTTGCCTTAAGAAGGCTAGCTCAAACTGGGATACAAATCGAAAGAGGCGCATGCCTCCTGCCTGGGATCCTCCTAACTACTCCTGGTCGTCGTCAGCGGGCAGCACGTAGTAGTAGGCACCTCCGGTGTAGTAGGAGTCATCGTCAATAGTGGCGTCTGGCTCCTGGACTCCATCGTCTGGTCGCAGCAATCGGGTAAAGAAAAGGGGAAAGGGGGAACAAGGCAACCGTGAGTACTCATCCAAAATACTCGCAAGCAAGGAGCTACACTACATATGCATGGGTATATGTGTAAAGGGCCATATCGGTGGACTGAACTGCAGAATGCCAGAATAAGAGGGGATAGCTAATCCTGTCGAAGACTACGCTTCTGGCAGCCTCCGTCTTCCAGCATGTAGAAGAGAGTAGACTGAAGTCCTCCAAGTAGCATCGCATAGCATAATCCTACCCAGCGATCCCCTCCTCGTTGCCCTGTTAGAGAGCGATCACCGGGTTGTATCTGGCACTTGAAAGGGTGTGTTTTATTAAGTATCCGCTTCTAGTTGTCATAAGGTCAAGGTACAACTCCGGGTCGCCTGTTACCGTGGACACGGCTATTCGAATAGATCAACTTCCCTGCAGGGGTGCACCACATTACCCGACACGCTCGATCCCTCTAGCCGGGCACACTTTCCTGGGTCATGTCCGGCCTCGAGAGATCAACACGTCGCAGCCCCACCTAGGCTCAACAGAGAGGTCAGCACGCCGGTCTAAATCCTATGCGCGCAGGGGTCTGGGCCCATCGCCCATTACACACCTGCACGTTGCGTACGCGGCCGGAAGCAGATCTAGCCCCCTTAATACAAGCGTGAGCTTACGATCCAATGCGGCGTGTGCCGCTCAGTCGCTGACGTCAAAAAGAGCTTCGGCTGATACCACGACGCCGGTTGCCCATATCTTGTCCCACATGGCGGTTAGTGCGTATAAGGTCAACGACCCAACTCAGATCAAATACCAAGAACTCGTTAAGCGTGTTATTTTGAAGTAATCACGGACGTCGACCAGGGCCAGGACCACCTCTCACCTAGGTAGTCTCAACCTGCCCTGTCGCTCTGCCACAAAGTTCCACACAGAGGGCTGTTGGGACAAAGGTCCTTTCAGCCCCCAATTCATGAATCACTCGCGGGTGCTCCACGAGCCGACCCGACTTTAGTCACCACATGTATCATGTATAAAGTATATAGTATATACCCGTGATCACCTCCTGAGTGATCACGGCCCGATAGTATAGCACAGCATACGGACAAGAATGTAGGGCCACTGATGGAATACTAGCATCCTATACTAAGCATGTAGGATTGCAGGTAAAGGTAACAACAGTAGTAGCAAGGACAGGCTATGCATCGGAATATGATTAACCGAAAGCAGTAACAAGCTACACTACTCTAATGCAAGCAGTATAGAGAAGAATAGGCGATATCTGGTGATCAAGGGGGGGGCTTGCCTGGTTGCCCTGGCAAGAGAGAGGGGTCGTCAACACCGTAGTCGTACTGGGTAGCAGCGGCGTCGGTCTCGGTGTCTAGCGAGAGAAGAGGGAGGAAGAAATAGTGAATATAATGCAAACAGATGCATAACGATGCATGACAAAGCAAGGCGTGATGCTAGGCGTGCCCTAACACGGTATGAGGTGATACCGGTGAAGGGGGGAAATATCCGGGAAAGTATTCCCGGTGTTTCGCGTTTTCGGGCAAAGGAGCCGGAGGGGAAAAGTTGCGAGTTTGATAGGTTAGGGATGTGTGGCGGACGAACGGGATGCGTACCCGGATTCGCCTCGTCATTCTGAGCAACTTCCATGTACAAAGTTTTTCCATCCGAGCTACGGTTTATTTTATATGATTTTCTAAAGTTTTAAATCAGTTTGAGAATTTATTTAATTAATTTAATTCAACATTATCCAGAATTGTATTTGCTGATGTCATCATGACGTCAACATGACGTCAGCAGTCAACAGAGGGGTTGACTGGTCAAACTGACGTGTGGGTCCAGTGGGACCCACCTGTCATACTATGTTTAGGTTAATTAGGGTTTAGGTTAAACTATTTATTGTTTAATTAAACTAAAAGGTTAATTAGATTAATTAAACATGATTAATTAACTTAATCAAGTTAATTAATTAATTAAGTGATTAAATTTACTATTATTATTATTTATTTTGTTTTTTTATAAAACATTCTGGGGGGTCGGGCCCCTCATGTCATTGGGCCTATCGGGCACCGCTAGCGGGCGGGGGCGTCGGACACGCCCGAGCGGGCGCACGCCCAGTGCGGGCGGACCCGGCAGGGGCCGGCGCAGTGGGCGGTGGCGCCTGCGGCCTCAGCGGGCGCGCATGGCGCGAGGGGGGACGGAGCAGGGCGCCATGGGGCTGGGCAGCGGCGCGGTCGTTCGGCCAGGCCACGGCCAGCAGCAGCTTGAGCAGCAACTAGTAGGAGCAAGGGCGAGCGGCAGAGGCGGGCGCGCTCGGGTGGAGACGGCGAGGGGGCAGGTCAGGGAGTAGCAGCAGTCGTGCAGCAGATGGCAAGTAGTAATGGAAGGCAACAACATAGCGCATCGGGAGTGGTCGGTCGAAGGCGAAGCTCGACGGCGGGATGGCTACGGGGCATCGGGAAAAACAAGGGGAGGTCGAAGAGAACGGGGGAAGCGGCTCACAGCGAGTGAAGGGAAGTGGTTTGGGCAGCGAGGCGTGAGGACGACGTCGGGGAAGCGGTCGGGGAGGCGTGGCTTGATGGCATCCGGCGAGGAGGAGGATGGGGACGAGCGACGGAGACGGTGAGGCGGCGCCGACGACGTCGGGCGGCGGGGAGGATCCGGGCGGCGGTGGTCGGTGATAGGCGACGGGGCACCGGCGAGGGGCGCAGGGGCGAGGCACTCGGGTGAGGTGGTCAGCGGGGCGCTGCCCCGATCCGATCGGGGAAGGGGAGAGGGGCGTGGGGGGATCGAGGGTAAGTGGGTGGGACTGGGACGGACCGGTTAGGGTTTCGGGAGGGAGTGGGGTTAAGGGGGAGAGGTTGGGCCGGCCGGGTTAGGCCAGGTGGTTCGGCCAGCTGGGCCTTCTAGCCTAGTTGGCCAGGGGGCCTTTTCTTCTTTTTTTGTTTGTTCTGTTTTCTTTGCCTTCTTTTATTCTATTACTTTTCTGCTTTCTTTTATTTTAGTTTTATAAAATTTAAAAGCGACAACTAATTTGGTGTTATTAAATAGGTCACAGCCCCAAATATTTTGGCACTTTAAATAAAGTATTTTGCATTTGCTTATTATCTTAAAAGCATTTTAGATAATTGTTTTATCGATGTTTTAGTTTATTTAGTGCATTTAAGTATTTTATTAAAGATGATTTCTTCACCAACATTTATTATGGATTATTTGACACATTAGGAACAATTTAGTTTTGATTTTTGAAAACTTTAATTGTTTTGACTTTAATTCAAATTTGAATTTGGATCGGTTTTGAACTAACGCGAGATTATCAACAATAATCGAGGTGACGTGGCATCATTACCAGATGGTTACTGTAGCTTGATTACCCGGGCGTCACAAAATTCTTCAATGAGGCATCTACCTTCCTTAGAAATTTCTTTCTTTCTAGTAATTATCAAACTTTTAGGCACAAATTCAAAAAATTCATTCGTAGCAAAAGGTTCCTTAATGATAGCAAAAAGATTGGGATGAACACTTATAGATTTAAGATCCGCAGTTTCCTTACTAGAGGATTCACCCTTATTCTTAGGAACATACATAAGCTTGGCATTTTTAGTAGGTGGACTTGGAGTATTCTTTACGGAAGAAAAAGCGGTTCCCAAATGAGTAATGATACCCTCAAGTTTATCGATTCTAGTGGAATCTTGATTTATTCTTTCATTAACTATAGGTTCCTTTTCCTTAATATTTTTCAAAGTTACTCCCACCTTAGATCCATATTGGGTAATTTGATTGTGGGTCTCTTTATCTAGATTTTCAATTAATTCAACGGTAGCAACTTTATTTTCAATAATTTCAAGCCTTTGCATTACATGCTCCAAAGTTAACATAGTTCCATTAACCAAAAGAGGTGGTGAGCCAAATAAATCTATCATAGCATTATAAGAATAAAATGTATGGCTACCCAAGAAATTCCCTCCGGTAATGGTATCAAGAATATATCTATACCAAGGATTAGCACCTACATAAAAATTGCGGAGGAGAACTGAAGTAGATTGCTTCCTGGTAGATCTATTTTGAGCACTGCAAATTCTATACCAAGCGTCTTTTAGATTTTCTCCCTCCCTTTGTTTAAAATTTAGAACTTCGTTATCGGGAGATAACGGAGAAGATATAAGACTAGCCATAACGATAAGCAAGCGAGAAAAAGGCAAACGGAAAAGAGAGGGTGAATAAAACGGCAAGGGTGAAGTGGGGGAGAGGAAAACGAGAGGCAAATGGCAAATAATGTAATGCAAGAGATAAGGGATTGTGATGGGTACTTGGTATGTTGACTTTTGCGTAGACTCCCCGGCAACGACGCCAGAAATTCTTCTTGCTACCTCTTGAGCACTGCGTTGTATTTCCCCGAAGAGGAGAGGATGATGCAGCAAAGTAGAGTACGTATTTCCCTCAGTTTTTGAGTACCAAGGTATCAATCCAGTAGGAGGCTACGCTCAAGTCCCTCATACCTGCACAAAACAATAGCTCAACGCAACCAACGCGAGTAGGGGTTGTCAGTCCCTTCACGGTCACTTACGGGAGTGAGATCTGATAGAGATAATATTTTTGGTATTTTTGGTATGGAGATGCAAAGTGAAAAGTAAAAAGCAAAGTAAAAAAGCAAGCAAGATTAAATTGATGAAGATTGATATGAGGAGAATAGACCCGAGGGCCATAGGTTTCACTAGTGGCTTCTCTCAAGAGCATAAGTATTCTACGGTGGGTGAACAAATTACTGTTGAGCAATTGACAGAATTGAGCATAGTTATGAGAATATCTAGGTATGATCATGTATATAGGCATCACGTCCGAGACAAGTAGACTGACTCATGCCTGCATCTACTACTATTACTTCACTCATCGACCGCTATCCAGCATGCATCTAGAGTATTAAGTTAAAAAACAAAGTAACACCTTAAGCAAGATGACATGATGTAGAGGGTTAGTTTCATGCAATATGATAAAAACCCCATCTTGTTATCCTCGATGGCAACAATACAATACGTGCCTTGCTGCCCCTTCTGTCACTGGGAAAGGACACCACAAGATTGAACCCAAAGCTAAGCACTTCTCCCATGGCAAGAAAAACCAATCTAGTAGGCCAAACCAAACTGATAATTCAAAGAGACTTGCAAAGATAACCAATCATACATAAAAGAATTCAGAGAAGATTCAAATATTATTCATAGATAGACTTGATCATAAACCCACAATTCATCGGTCTCAACAAACACACCGCAAAAAGAAGATTACATCGAATAGATCTCCACGAGAGAGGGGGAGAACATTGTATTGAGATCCAAAAAGAGAGAAGAAGCCATCTAGCTACTAACTATGGACCCGTAGGTCTGAGGTGAACTACTCACACTTCATCGGAGGGGCTAGGATGATGTAGAAGCCCTCCGTGATGATGGCGCTCTCCGGTGGAGCTCCGGAACAGGCCCCGAGATGGGATCTCGTGGGTACAGAAGGTTGCGGTGGTGGAATTAGGTTTTTGGCTCCGTATCTAATCATTTGGGGGTACGTAGGTATATATAGGAGGAAGGAGTACGACGGTGGAGCAATAGGGGGCCCACGAGGCAGGGGGCGCGCTCTAGGGGGGTGGGCGCGCCCCCACCCTCGTGACTGCCTCTTTTGTTCCTTGGAGTAGGGTCCAAGTCTCGTGGATCACGTTCGGTGAGAAAATCACGTTCCCGAAGGTTTCATTCCATTTGGACTCCGTTTGATATTCTGTTTCTCTGAAACACTAAAATAGGCAAAAAAAACAGCAATTCTGGGTTGGGCCTCCGGTTAATAGGTTAGTCCCAAAAATAATATAAAAGTGGAAAATAAAGCCCAATATAGTCCAAAACAGTAGATAATATAGCATGGAGCAATCAAAAATTATAGATACGTTGGAGACTTATCATGCCTCCCTCGGGGCACCCCCTAGGCGCAGCCAGGGCGCATTGTGTTCCTTCTTGCCCATAAAAATTCTCCGTAAAGTCTCGTGGCATTTGGACTCCGTCTGATATTGATTTTCTGCGATGTAAAAAACATGCATAAAACAACAACTGGCACTTGGCACTATGTCAATAGGTTAGTACCAAAAATGATATAAAATGACTATAAAATGATTATAAAACATCCAAGATTGATAATATAACAGCATGGAACAAGCAAAAATTGTAGATACGTTGGAGACGTATCAACATCCCCAAGCTTAACTCCTACTCGTCCTCAAGTAGGGAAGTGATAAAAAATAGAATGTTTGATGTGGAATGCTGCCTAACATGTCATATCATATTATTTTCTTTATAGCATGGACATTTCGACTTTTATATTGTTCAAAGCAATAGTCTAGTTTTGACATGATAATTTAAATACTCAAGCATGTCAACAAGCAACCATGTCTTTCAAAATATCAACGCTAAAATAAGTTATCCCTAGCCCATCATGCTCAAACATTGATCCATTCATGAAACACACTCGCATATTAGTTACACCCAATACTTAAGTACGATCATATTGCCTCCTAGTTGGTGCTTCTATAAGAGAAGATGGAGACTCAAATTTAAAAATAAAAATTGCATAAATTAAAAAAGAAAGGCCCTTCGCAGAGGGAAGTAGGGATTTGTAGAGGTGCCAGAGCTCAAAGCGAGAAACTTAGAGATAAAAACATTTTGGGAGGTGTATCCATCCCACCAACGAAAACGACTTAGAGTTCCCAACACTTTCCATGCTAGATATATCATAGGTGGTTTCCAGACAGAAAATAAAGTTTATTCCTTTTTCAACCATACTTTCACTTTTCATGCCTAACCATATCCACGGGTGCCCTCCATACCAAAACTTTCCAAGGAATTTATTATTTGTCAACATAAAGTAAAATCATTTTTCATTTTGGGACTGGGCCTCCCTAATACCTTTGCCTTACTCTCGTGCAATGACAAGTGAATAAACACTCATCTTGAGAATAACACATCTAGCATGGAAAATATTAGCCACCCCTCACCGCTCCGAGAGCAAAACAAACACACAAAAGAGAAGTTTATTTTGAAAATTAGAGATGGCACATGCAAATTTGTTTAGAACGGCAAAAGAATACCGCATATAGGTA
This sequence comes from Aegilops umbellulata, assembly GCA_032464435.1. Classification (NCBI taxonomy): domain Eukaryota; kingdom Viridiplantae; phylum Streptophyta; class Magnoliopsida; order Poales; family Poaceae; genus Aegilops; species Aegilops umbellulata. Next base: position 210,859,474 of record CP136056.1, on the reverse strand, counting down.
GATATAGTGGACTCATGTGGCAAAACTGGTTTAAAGATTTTTGGATGCACAAGTAGAGATCATACTTAGTGCAAAATTAAGGCTAGCAAAAGATTGAGAAGCGACCAACCAAGAAACGGATAATCTCATAAGCAAGCATTAAGCATAAGTAACACCGAATAATGCACCACAAGTAGGATATAATTTCATTGCATGACTATTGACTTTCGTACGTGCATAGGGAATCACAAACCTTAACACCAATATTCTTACTAAAGCATAATTACTCATCAACATAACTCACATATCACATCATCATATCTCAAAACTATTACTAAAAATCAAGTTTATTTTGTCCAATGATCTTCATGAAAGTTTTTATTATATCCTTCTTGGATATCTATCACTTTGGGACTAATTTTCATGTGTTGTTTTTCATAAGCTCAAACAAATATAAGTGAAGATCATGAGCATGATTTTTCTTTCTCTTAAATTAATTTAAGTGAAGCAGGAGAGAATTTCTTGAAAAATACTAAGCACACCATGCTCAAAAAGATATTAGTGAAGCACTAGAGTAAGTCCATTGCTCATAAAAATTTAAGTGAAGCATAGAGAGCAATTCTAACAAGTCATGAAATAATTTTGGCTCTATAAAATAGGTGTGTCTAGCAAGGGATCAAGACTTAAAACATAAAATAAAACAAGCAGAGACTCATATATACAAGACGCTCCAAGCAAAACACATATCATGTGACGAATAAAAATATAGCTTCGAGTCAAATACCGATGGTCGTTAGAAGAAAGAGGGGATGCCACTCGGGGGCATCCCCAAGCTTAGTTGGTTGCTCATTTTTGGATAATAGCTTGGGATGCCAGGGCATCCCCAAGCTTAGGCTCTTCTATCCTTTATTCTTTCATCCATCGTAAGATAACCTAAAACCTGAAAACTTCAATCACACAAAACTCAACAAAACCTTCGTGAGATTCGTTAGTGTAAGAAAGCAAATCACTACTATAACTATTGTACCAAACCAATTCATATTTTGTTTTTGCATTATATCTACTGTATTCCAACTTTTCTATGGAAAAAACTCATCAAAGAAACCATAGAGCCATCAAAATAAGCACACACCGCAAAGAAAACAGAATCTGTCAAAACAGAACAGTCTGTAGCAATCTGACTATTTCAAAAACTTCTGGAACTCCAAAAATTCTGAAAAATTAGGATGGCCAGAGCAATTTGTACATTAATCTTCTGCAAAAAGAATTGGCATTTTATCATGCTTTGATAAAAAATAAGAATTGTTTTCGTGAGCGCAAAAGTTTCTGTTTTTCAGCAAGATCAAACAACTATCACCCAAGAAGATCCTAAAGGCTTTACTTGGCAAAAACAATTAAAACACAAAAAACACAATCATAACAGTAGCATAATTGTGTTAACACTCAAGAACAGAAAGCAAAAGGCAAAAAAATTTATTCATTGGGTTGCCTCCCAACAAGCTCTTTCTTTATAGCCACTAAGATAGGCTTGAGATTTTATTGGTGCTCACATAAAAGACAAGAATTGAAGCACAAAGAGAGCATCATAAAACATGTGACAAACACACTTAAGTCTAACATACTTCCTATGCATAGAAATTATATAGGCAAACAAATTATCAAGACAAGAAATAGCTAGCAAATGCAAGTAAGAAGAATAAAATATACACAATCTCAACATGAAGAGAGGTAATTTAGTAACATGCAAATTTCTACAACCATATTTTCCTCTCATGTAATAATTACATGTAGGATCATGATGAAATTCAATAATATAACTATCACATAAGATATTCTCTTCATGATCCACATGCATGTAAATTTGACACTCTTCCAAAATAGTGGGATCATCAAATAAAGTCATGACCTCTCCAAGCCCACTTTTATCAAAAATTTCATAAGATTGAATAGTCTCCAAATATGTGGGATTATTTTTAGCTAAAGTTGACACTCTTCCAAACCCACTACGCAAGCATATTCATCATGAGGTTTAATTAAATTTTCAAGATCATAAGAATCATTATCACCCCAATCATGATCATTGTAATAAGTAACGGACATAACAAAACAAGCATCCCCAAGCTTGAGGTTTTGCATACTATTAGCACATTTGACATTAATAGAATTTATAGTAAAATCATTGCAATCATGCTTTTCATTCAAGGAGCTATCATGAATCACTTCATAAATTTCTTCATCACAATTTTCAGATTCACAAATCTCATTCAAAACTTCATAAAGATAATCTAGTGCACTCAACTCACTAGCAATTGGTTCAACATGATTGGATATTTTAAAAAGATTAGCAAGCGGATGGGGATCCATATCAATAGATTTTTAGCAAGCGAAGATGCAAGCATATAGAAGGCACATGGAAACACAAGCAAACAAAAGATCTGATGAGAAAAAGGCGAACGAAAAAGGGGGCGAATAAAACGGCAAATTTTTGTGAAGCGGGGGAGAGGAAAACGAGAGGCAAATGGCAAATAATGTAAATTGTGAGGAGATGAGATTTTTGATTAGGAACCTGGTATATGTTGAAGATCCTCCCCGGCAACAGCGCCAGAAATTCCTTTTGATGTCGCTTAAAGCTACGTCGGCATTTCCCCAAAGAGGAAGGGACGATGCAGCACCGCGACGTTAGGTATTTCCCTCAGATATGAAACCAAGGTTATCGAACCAGTAGGAGAACCAAGCAACACAACGTAAACAGCCCCTGCACACAGATAACAAATCCTCGCAACCTGACGTGTTAAAGGGGTTGTCAATCCCTTTCGGGGTACGACGCCTCAAGTAGGCAAACGGACGTGAGATAAATTTGTAGTAGATTGATAGATCAAACGCCAAATAAAATAAATAAGGAAAATTTCAGCAAGGTATTTTTGTATTTTTTTATTTAATAGATCTGAAAATAAATGCAAAGGAAAATAGATGCAAAGGCAAATATATGAGAAAGAGACCCGGGGGCCGTAGGTTTCACTAGTGGCTTCTCTCGAGAAAAATAGCAAACGGTGGGTGAACAAATTACTGTTGGGCAATTGACAAAACTTCAAATAGTCATGACGATATCCAAGCAATGATTATTATATAGGCATCACGTCCAAGATTAGTAGACCGACTCTTGCCTGCATCTACTACTATTACTCCACACATCGACCGCTATCCAGCATGCATCTAGTGTATTAAGTTCATGAAGAAACGGAGCATGCAATAAGAACGATGACATGATGTAGACAAGATCTATCTATGTAGAGATAGACCCCATTGTTTTATCCTTAGTAGCAACGATACATACGTGTCGGTTACCTTTCTGCCACTGGGATCAAGCACCATAACATCGAACCCACTACAAAGCACCTCTTCCCATTGCAAGATAAATAGATCAAGTTGGTGAAACAAAAACCAAATATTGGAGAAGAAATACAAGGCTATAAGCAATCATACATATAAGAGATCAAAGAAACTCAAAAAACTTACATGGATAAAAAGATAGATCTGATCATAAACTCAAAGTTCATCTGATCCCAACAAACACTCCGCAAAAAGAGCTACATCATATGGATCTCCAAGAGACCATTGTATTGAGAATCAAACAAGAGAGAGAGAGAGAGAGGAAGCCATCGAGCTACTAACTACGGACCCGAAGGTCTACAAAAAACTCTCACGCATCATTGGAGAGGCGCCAATGGAGGTGGTGAACCCCATCCAAGATGGTGTCTAGATTGGATCTGGGGGTTCTGGACTCTGCGGCGGCTGGATGAATATTTCGTCGACTCCCCTAGGGTTCTAGAAATATTGGGGTATTTATAGAGCAAAGAGGCGGTCCGAGGGCACCCGAGGTGGGCACAACCCACCAGGGCGCGCCTCGGCCTCCTGGCCCGCCCTGGTGGGTTGTGCTTCCCTCGGGGCACCCCCAGGCGCAGTCAGGGCCCATTGTGTTCCTTCTGGCCCATACAAATTCTCCATAAAGTTTCGTGGCATTTGGACTCCATCTGATATTGATTTCCCGTGATGTAAAAAACATGCAGAAAACAACAACTTGTACTTGGCACTATGTCAATAGGTTAGTACAAAATGATTATAAAACATCCAAGATTGGTAATATAACAGCATGGAACAAGCAAAAACTATAGATACGTTGGAGACGTATCACCCACTACCAAGAAGAAGAAATCTACTGTGAGGAAGTTCTCGGCCAAGATCAGGGCTTCGTCGGGCTCCAAGCAATCCATGACGGGCCTGTGAAGGTGTCTGGACCAGGACATGGGTGTTGGAAATATGCCCTAGAGGCAATAATAAATAGGTTATTATTATATTTCCTTGTTCATGATAATCGTTTATTATCCATGCTAGAATTGTATTGATAGGAAACTCAGATACATGTGTGGATGCATAGACAACACCATGTCCCTAGTAAGCCTCTAGTTGACTAGCTCGTTGATCAATAGATGGTTACGGTTTCCTGACCATGGACATTGGATGTCATTGATAACGGGATCACATCATTAGAAGAATGATGTGATGGACAAGACCCAATCCTAAGCCTAGCACAAGATCGTGTAGTTCGTATGCTAAAGCTTTTCTAATGTCAAGTATCATTTCCTTAGACCATGAGATTGTGCAACTCCCGGATACCGTAGGAATACTTTGGGTGTGCCAAACGTCACAACGTAACTGGGTGGCTATAAAGGTGCACTACGGGTATCTCCGAAAGTGTCTGTTGGGTTGGCACGAATCGAGACTGGGATTTGTCACTCCGTGTGACGGAGAGGTATCTCTGGGCCCACTCGATAGGACATCATCATAATGTGCACAATGTGATCAAGGAGTTGATCACGGGATGATGTGTTACGGAACGAGTAAAGAGACTTGCCGGTAACGAGATTGAACAAGGTATCGAGATACCGACGATCGAATCTCGGGCAAGTACTATACCGCTAGACAAAGGGAATTGTATACGGGATTGATCGAATCCTCGACATCGTGGTTCATCCAATGAGATCATCGTGGAACATGTGGGAACCAACATGGGTATCCAGATCCCGCTGTTGGTTATTGGACGGAGAACATCTCGGTCATGTCTGCATGGTTCCCGAACCCGTAGGGTCTACACACTTAAGGTTCGATGACGCTAGGGTTATAAAGGAAGTTTGTATGTGGTTACCGAATGTTGTTCGGAGTCCCGGATGAGATCCCGGACGTCACGAGGAGTTCCGGAATGGTCCGGAGGTAAAGATTTATATATAGGAAGTATGGTTTTGGCCACCGGAAGTGTTCTGGGTATCACCGGTAGTGTACCGGGACCACCGGAGGTGTCCGGGGGTCCACCAAGTGGGGCCACAAGCCCCGGAGGGCTGCATGGGCCAAGTGTGGGAGGGGACCAGCCCAGGTGGGCTGGTGTGCCCCCCCCCACAAGGGCCCAAGGCGCAAGGGAGAGGAGAAAGGGGCAAACCCTAGGGCAGATGGGCCCTAAGGCCCATACTGGTGCGCCTCCCTCTCCCCTTCCCCTCTTGGCCGCCACCCCAAGACCCATCTAGGGCTGCCGCCCCTCTAGGGGTGGGAACCCTAGAGGGGGCGCACCCTCCTCCCCTTCCCCTATATATATGAGGCCTAGGGGCTGCCCAAAACACGCGATCTGATCTCTCCCTATTGGTGCAGCCCTGCCTCTCTCCTCCTCATATCTCGTAGTGCTTGGCGAAGCCCTGCTGGATCACAACGCTCCTCCACCACCACCACGCCGTTGTGCTGCTGCTGGATGGAGTCTTCCTCAACCTCTCCCTCTCTCCTTGCCGGATCAAGGCATGGGAGACATCACAGGGCTGCATGTGTGTTGAACGCGGAGGTGCCGTCCGTTCGGCACTTGGTCATCGGTGATTTGGATCACGACGAGTACGACTCCATCAACCCCGTTCACTTGAACGCTTCCGCTTAGCGATCTACAAGGGTATGTAGATGCACTCTCTTTCCCCTCGTTGCTGGTTTCTCCATAGATAGATCTTGGTGACACGTATGAAAATTTTAAATTTCTGCTACGTTCCCCAACAGTGGCATCATGAGCTAGGTCTATTGCGTAGATTCCATGCACGAGTAGAACACAAAGTAGTTGTGGGCGTTGATTTTGTTCAATATGCTTACCGTTACTAGTCAATCTTGATTCGGCGGCATTGTGGGATGAAGCGGCCCGGACCGACCTTACACGTACACTTACGTGAGACAGGTTCCACCGACTGACATGCACTAGTTGCATAAGGTGGCTAGCGGGTGCCAGTCTCTCCCACTTTAGTAGGATCGGATTCGATGAAAAGGGTCCTTATGAAGGGTAAATAGCAATTGACATATCACGTTGTGGTTTTGCGTAGGTAAGAAACGTTCTTGCTAGAAACCCATAGCAGCCACGTAAAACATGCAAACAACAATTAGAGGACGTCTAACTTGTTTTTGCAGGGTATGCCATGTGATGTGATATGGCCAAAAGGATGTGATGAATGATATATGTGATGTATGAGATTGATCATGTTCTTGTAATAGGAATCACGACTTGCATGTCGATGAGTATGACAACCGGCAGGAGCCATAGGAGTTGTCTTTAATTTATTTATGACCTGCGTGTCAACATAAACATCATGTAATTACTTTACTTTATTGCTAAAGCATTAGCCATAGTAGTAGAAGTAATAGTTGACGTGATAACTTCATGAAGACACGATGATGGAGATCATGATGATGGAGATCATGGTGTCATGCCGGTGACGACGATGATCATGGAGCCCCGAAGATGGAGATCAAAAGGAGCAAAGTGATGATGGCCATATCATGTCACTATTTGATTGCATGTGATGTTTATCATGTTTATACATCTTATTTGCTTAGAACGACGGTAGTAAATAAGATGATCCCTCATTAAAATTTCAAGAAAGTGTTCCCCCTAACTGTGCACCGTTGCGAAAGTTCGTCGTTTCGAAGCACCACGTGATGATCGGGTGTGATAGATTCTTACGTTCACATACAACGGGTGTAAGCCAGATTTACACAAGCGAAACACTTAGGTTGACTTGACGAGCCTAGCATGTACAGACATGGCCTCGAAACACAAGAGACCAAAAGGTCGAGCATGAGTCGTATGGTAGATACAATCAACATGAAGATGTTCACCGATGATGACTAGTCCGTCTCACGTGATGATCGGACACGGCCTAGTTGACTCAGATCATGTAATCACTTGGATGACTAGAGGGATGTCTATCTGAGTGGGAGTTCATAAGATGAACTTAATTATCCTGAACATAGTCAAAATATCTTTGCAAATTATGTCGTAAGCTCGCGCTTTAGTTCTACTGTTTTAGATATGTTCCTAGAGAAAATATAGTTGAAAGTTGATAGTAGCAATTATACGGACAGTAGAAGGCTTGTGTCCTTAATGCACCGCTCGGTGTGCTGGACCTCGAACGTGGTCTGTGGATGTTGCGAACATCTGACATACACGTTTTGATGACTACATGATAGTTCGGTAATGATAAATGGTTTAGAATTGAGGCACCGAAGACATTTTTGAAATGTCGCGGAACATATGAGATGTTTCGAGGGCTGAAATTGGGATTTCAGGCTCGTGCCCACGTCAAGAGGTATAAGACCTCCGACGATTTTCTTAGCCTGCAAACTAAGGGAGAAAAGCTCAATCGTTGAGCTTGTGCTCAGATTGTCTGAGTACAACAATCACTTGAATCGAGTGGGAGTTGATCTTCCAGATAAGGTAGTGATGTTTCACCAAAGTCATTGCCACCAAGATGCTAGAGCTTCGTAATGAACTATAACATATCAGGGATAGATATGATGATCCTTGAAATATTCGCGATGTTTGACACCGCGAAAGTAGAAATCAAGAAGGAGCATCAATTGTTGATGGTTAGTGAAACCACTAGTTTCAAGAAGGGCAAGGGCAAGAAGGGATACTTCATGAAATGGCAAATCAGTTGCTTCTCTAGTGGAGAAACCCAAGGTTGAACCCAAACCCAAGACTGAGTGCTTCTGTAATAAGGGGAACAGCCACTGGAGCAGAATTACCCTAGATACTTGGTAGATGAGAAGGCTGTCAATAGAAGTATATTGGATATACATTATGTGAATGTGTACTTTACTAGTACTCCTAGTAGCATCAGGGTATTAGATACCGGTTCGATTGCTAAGTGTTAGTAACTCGAAATAAAAGCTACAGAATAAACAGAGACTAGCTAAAGGTGAGCTGACGAGATGTGTTGGAAGTGCTTCCAAGGTTGATATGATCAAGCATCGCACACTCCCTCTACCATCGAGATTGGTGTTAAACCTAAATAATTGTTATTTGGTGTTTGCGTTGAGCATAGACATGATTGGATTATGTCTATCGCAATATGGTTATTCATTTAAGGAGAATAATGGTTACTCTATTTATTTGAATAATACCTTCAATGGTCTTGCACCTAAAATGAATGGTTTATTGAATCTCGATCATAGTGACACACATGTTCATGCCAAAAGATATAAGATAGTAATGATAGTACCACCTACTTGTGGCACTGCCATGTAAGTCATATTGGTATAAAACGCATGAAGAAGCTCCATGTTGATGGATCTTTGGACTCACTCATTTTTGAAAAGGATTGAGACATGTGAACCATGTCTATTGGTATATACGCATGAAGAAACTCCATGCAGATGGACCGTTTGGACTCACTTGATTTTGAATCGCTTGAGACATGCAGATCATACCACATGGGCAAGATGACTGAAAGCTTCGGTTTCAGTAAAATGGAACAAGAAAGCAACTTGTTGGAAGTAACACATTTTGATGTGTGCAGTCCAATGAGTGCTGAGGCACGCAGTGGATATCTTTATGCTCTTACTTCACAAATGATTTGAGTAGATACTGAGCATATTTACTTGATGAAACACAAGTCTGAATTATTGAATGGTTCAAGTAATTTCAGAATGAAGTTGAATATCGTCGTGACAAGAGGATAAAATATCTATGATATGATCATAGAGATGAATATCTGAGTTGTGAGTTTGGTACACAATTGAGACATTGTGGAAATTGTTTCACAACTAATACCGCCTGGAACACCATAGTGTGATGGTGTGTCCGAACATCATAGTTGCACCCTATTGATGGTGCGTACCATGATGTCTCTTATCGAATTACCACTATCGTTCATGGGTTAGGCATTGGAGACAACCGCACTCACTTTAAATAGGGCACCACGTAATTCCGATGAGATGACACCGTATGAACTATGGTTTAGAGAAACCTAAGCTGTCATTTCTTAAAAGTTTGGGGCTGCGACGCTTATATGAAAAAGTTTCAGGCTGATAAGCTCGAACCCAAAATGGATAAATGCATCTTCATTGGACACCCAAAACAGTTGGGTATACCTCCTGTCTCAGATCCGAAAGCAATAGGGATTGTTTCTCAAATCGGGTCCTTTCTCGAGAAAAAGTTTCTCTCGAAAGAATTGAGTGGGAGGATGGTGGAGACTTGATGAGGTTATTGAACCGTCACTTCAACTAGTGTGTAGCAGGGCACAGGAGTTGTTCCTATGGCACCTACACCAATTGAAGTGGAAGCTTATGATAGTGATCATGAGACTTCGGATCAAGTCACTCCCAAACCTCGTAGGATGACAAGGATGTGTACTACTTCAGAGTGGTACGTAATCCTGTCTTGGACGTCATGTTGCTAGACAACAATGAACCTACGAGCTATGGAGAAGAGATGGTGGGCCCAGATTCCGATGAATGGCTCGAGGCCATAAAATCCGAGAGAGGATCCATGTATGAAAACAAAGTGTAGACTTTGGCAGAACGGCTCGATGGTCATGAGGCTGTTGAGTACAGATGGATTTTAAAAGGAAGACGGACAATGATGGTAAATGTCACTATTAAGAAAGCTCGACTTGTCGTTAAGATGTTTCCCGACAAGTTCAAGGAGTTGACTACGATGAGACTTTCTCACTCGTAGCAATGCTAAGAGTCTGTTGGAATTAGTAGGTACTGCATTATTTATGAAATCTTGCAGATAGGATGTCAAAAATATTGTTTCCTTGTTCTTGAGGAAAGGTTGTATGTGATACAACCAGAAGATTTTGTCGATCCTGAAAGATGCTAACAAGTATGCAAAGCCCCAGCAATCCTTCTAAGGACTGGAGTAAGCATCTCGGAGTTGGAATGTACACTTTGGTGAGATAATCAAAGATTTTGGGTTTATACAAAGTTTATGAGAAACTTGTATTTCCAAAGAAGTGAGTGGGAGCACTATAGAATTTCTAATGAGTATATGTTGTTGACATATTGTTGATCAGAAATGATGTAGAATTTCTGGAAAGCATATAGGGTTATTTGAAAAGTGTTTTTCAATGGAAAATCTGGATTAAGCTACTTGAACATTGAGCATCAAGATCTATAAGGATAGATCAAAATCGCTTAATAGTACTTTCAAACGAACACATACCATGACAAGATTTTGAAGGAGTTCAAAATAGATCAGCAAAGAAGGAGTTCTCGGCTGTGTTACAAGGTGTGAGTATTGAGCAAGACTCAAGACATGACCACGGCAGAATAGAGAGAAAGGACGAAGGTCGTCCCCTATGCTTTAGTCGTAGGCTCTAAAGTATGATATGTTATGTACCGCACCTGAAGTGTGCCAAACCATGAGTCAGTCAAGGGGTACAAGTGTGATCTAGAAATGGATCACAAGACAACGGTCAAGGTTATCCTTAGTAACTAGTGGACTAAGGAATTTTCTCGATTATGGAGGTGGAAAAAGAGTTCGTCGTAAAGGGTTACGCCGATGCAAACTTTGACACTAATCCAGATTATTCTGAGTAGTAAACTGTATTCGTATAGTAGAACAGTTATTTGGAATAGCTCCAAATAGAGCGTGGTAACTGCATCTAGGAGATGACACAGATATTTGTAAAGCACACACGGATCTGAAAGGTTCAGACCCGTTGACTATAACCTCTCTCACAAGCATAAAATGATCAAACCCAGAACTCTCTGAGTGTTAATCACATGGCGATGTGAACTAGATTATTGACTCTAGTGCAAGTGGGAGACTGTTGGAAATATGCACTAAAGGCAATAATAAATAGGTTATTATTATATTTCCTTGTTCATGATAATCGTTTATTATCCATGCTAGAATTGTATTGATAGGAAACTCAGATACATGTGTGGATGCATAGACAACACCATGTCCCTAGTAAGCCTCTAGTTGACTAGCTCGTTGATCAATAGATGGTTACGGTTTCCTGACCATGGACATTGGATGTCATTGATAACGGGATCACATCATTAGAAGAATGATGTGATGGACAAGACCCAATCCTAAGCCTAGCACAAGATCGTGTAGTTCGTATGCTAAAGCTTTTCTAATGTCAAGTATCATTTCCTTAGACCATGAGATTGTGCAACTCCCGGATACGGTAGGAATACTTTGGGTGTGCCAAACATCACAACGTAACTGGGTGGCTATAAAGGTGCACTACGGGTATCTCCGAAAGTGTCTGTTGGGTTGGCACGAATCGAGACTGGGATTTGTCACTCCGTGTGACGGAGAGGTATCTCTGGGCCCACTCGATAGGACATCATCATAATGTGCACAATGTGATCAAGGAGTTGATGACGGGATGATGTGTTACGAAACAAGTAAAGAGACTTGCCGGTAACGAGATTGAACAAGGTATCGAGATACCGACGATCGAATCTCGGGCAAGTACTATACCGCTAGACAAAGGGAATTGTATACGGGATTGATCGAATCCTCGACATCGTGGTTCATCCGATGAGATCATCGTGGAACATGTGGGAACCAACATGGGTACCCAGATCCCTCTGTTGGTTATTGACCGGAGAACATCTCGGTCATGTCTGCATGGTTCCCGAACCCGTAGGGTCTACACACTTAAGGTTCGATGACGCTAGGGTTATAAAGGAAGTTTGTATGTGGTTACCGAATGTTGTTCGGAGTCCCGGATGAGATCCCGGACGTCACGAGGAGTTCCGGAATGGTCCGGAGGTAAAGATTTATATATAGGAAGTATGGTTTTGGCCACCGGAAGTGTTCTGGGTATCACCGGTAGTGTACCGGGACCACCGGAGGTGTCCGGGGGTCCACCAAGTGGGGCCACAAGCCCCGGAGGGCTGCATGGGCCAAGTGTGGGAGGGGACCAGCCCCAGGTGGGCTGGTGCGCCCCCCCACAAGGGCCCAAGGCGCAAGGGAGAGGAGAAAGGGGCAAACCCTAGGGCAGATGGGCCCTAAGGCCCATACTGGTGCGCCTCCCTCTCCCCTTCCCCTCTTGGCCGCCACCCCAAGACCCATCTAGGGATGCCGCCCCTCTAGGGGTGGGAACCCTAGAGGGGGCGCACCCTCCTCCCCTTCCCCTATATATATGAGGCCTAGGGGCTGCCCAAAACACGCGATCTGATCTCTCCCTGTTGGTGCAGCCCTGCCTCTCTCCTCCTCATATCTCGTAGTGCTTGGCGAAGCCCTGCTGGGTCACAACGCTCCTCCACCACCACCACGCCGTTGTGCTGCTGCTGGATGGAGTCTTCCTCAACCTCTCCCTCTCTCCTTGTTGGATCAAGGCATGGGAGACGTCACCGGGCTGCATGTGTGTTGAACGCGGAGGTGCCGTCCGTTCGGCACTTGGTCATCGGTGATTTGGATCACGACGAGTACGACTCCATCAACCCCGTTCACTTGAACGCTTCCGCTTAGCGATCTACAAGGGTATGTAAATGCACTCTCTTTCCCCTCGTTGCTGGTTTCTCCATAGATAGATCTTGGTGACACGTAGGAAAATTTTAAATTTCTACTACGTTCCCCAACAATGGGCTCGGTTTCTGGCTCCGGGCCTATGTCGGCATCTCCTGCGGCTCGCTCCCCCCTGTTCCGTTCGCCTGCTCATGGCTCACAAAGGTCGTCGGGTTCAGGACTTTGGGAGCCGGTGGCGTTGCGGGCGGAGCGCCAGTCGGCGGCCAAGGACCTCCCTCCCTCAGGTACGGTGCCCAGTTCTCTTCCTCCCTCCTCCCCGGTCCGGCTAGATTTGCCTTCCCTCTCTGATGAGATCTTCTACACATTTTATCTGACGTGGGTGTCTCCCTTGAGCCTAGTTTTGGGTCTCATTTGCCTACTATGTCCATCATTCGGGCCAACGATTTGGCCCAAGCAGCCATTGCCAAGGCCAAAGAGGTTGCTGCGGCTAAGGTGGCCGCTGCTGAGCCGGCTGGGGAGGTGGTCAATGATGCTGGTTGTGGCCAGTCTCGCCCCCTTCCATCCAAACGGGCCCATCATAATGATCTAAATCCTGCGTTGCCCCGTGCAGGTCTAGCCTTCGCATTAAGAATCTCTCTTTTAAATGAATCTTTTCTGGAATATTAGAAGTTTTGGAGCTAGGGGGCGCCGAGACCAGATTAGGGATGTGGTACAAGGAGAGAACATTGATATTTTAGGGCTGGTTGAAACCTTCAAAGAATCCTTCTCTCCCAATGAACTTTCCGCGGTTCTGGTATGGATAGATTTGATTGGAACTTTTTGCCGTCCTCGGGTCATTCTGGGGGCATCCTTATTGGCACCAAACAGGACATGTTTGAGTTTGTTGCTTTTAACCATGGTATCTTTTGGGCTCGCACTGTTGTCCACCATCGACGGCTTAACACCCTATGGGAAATTATGGTAGTTTACGGCCCAGCGGATCATTCCTTAACCTCTATCTTTCTTGACGAAATTTCTACTAAAATTGAGGCGTGTGCATTGCCTATTGTGGTGGGAGGGGACTTCAACCTTTTGTGCACTCCCTCTGATAAGAACAATTGTAATTTCTCTTGGCCCCTTGCTAATGCGTTTAATGGTTTCATCCGTGACTGTGCTTTGCGTGAACTCCCTCAGGTGGGAGCACGTTTTACCTGGACTAATCATCAGACCAGTCCGGTTCGGTTGGTGCTGGATTGGGTCTTCATCTGTTCGAACTAGGACTCCTTATTCCCCCGTGCTTCCTTGAAAGCTAAAGTGATTGTTGGGTCGGACCACACCCCCCTAATTCTAGATGCTAGCCTTGATCGCTCTGTGGTGTCTTCTCGCTTCCAATTCGATGCTTCTTGGCTTTTAGTTGATGGTTTCACAGACATGCAAGCTATCAAGATATCAGGGCTGCTCTCATCTTTTCACCGATCCTTTGGTCCCATGGATGACTGGCACAAGTGCTCCTACGAGATCTGCAAGTTTCTTCGAGGTTGGTCTCATAACAGAGCCGTGGAGGCCCGCTGGGAGAAAACATCCCTAGAGGCCCAGATTGCTGGTCTGGACCTCGTGGCTGACTTACTGGCCTCTCGGAGGGTGAGTGGTCAGTCTGTTATAACCTTGAAGCTGCCCTGATGCAGTTGCATCAGCAGGCAGAGATTTATTGGCGTCAGCCTGATACCCTAAACTGGACTCTTAAAGGTGACTCCCCAACTGCTTACTTCTTTGCCATCGCTAATGGTAGAAGAAGGAGATGTTCTATTGACAGCCTCCTCATAAACGGATTCAGGACCTCGGACCAATCTCTTATCATGTCCCATGTAATGGATTTCTTCTCCTCCCTCCTGGGTGCTAAGCAGGAGTCGGGGCTTACCATCTCCCCCTCCCTATGGGATTCCCCTTATATGATTTCAAACGCTAAAAATGATGCCTTAATGCTACCTCTATCTGACACTGAGATTTGGGATGTCATTAACTCGGCTAACCACAACGCGGCCTTAGGCCCTGATGGTTATTCCATCCCCTTCTTCAAGAAGTTTTGGCCCCAGCTACGCTTGCTGGTGTGTAAGATTATTCAAGGCTTCTATCTGGGGACGGTTGATATCTCTCGCCTCAACTACGTTGTCATTACCCTTATTCCTAAAGTAAAGGGAGCCGATTTGATTTCCCAGTTTAGGACGATTGCTCTCATTAACAATTTTGCTAAGTTCCCGGCGAAGGGCTTTGCCACCCATTTATCTCCCATAGCCCACATAACTATTAGCCCTTTCCAGTCGGCGTTTATCAAAGGCTGTTTCATCCTAGATGGGATTCTATGCTTGCGCGAGATCGTTCGCGACCTCAAAGTTCTTAAGTCTAAGGCGATGATTTTAAAACTGGACTTTCAAAAAGCATACGACTCGGTCAGCTGGCCTTTCCTAAGGAAGGTCCTTCTGGCCAAAGGTTTCGATGGGGCTTATGTGCACAGGATCACGCAATTGGTCTCAGGAGGGGAGGCACACTGCGGTTTCTGTTAATGGCTAGGTCAGTAACTTCTTCGCCAATGGCAGGGGCCTACGGCAAGGTGACCCCGCATCTCCTATCTTGTTCAATTTTGTTGCGGACGTGTTGTCTCGTATTTTCTCCAGAGCTACTTTTCACAGCCACATCTCTCATGTTATTTCCCACCTCATTCCGGAAGGGGTCACGCACCTTCAATATGCGGATGATACTATCATTATTGTAGAATTAAATGACTCTTGCATCGTTCACCTTAAGTTCATCCTACTTTGTTTGAAGCCTTGCCGGGCCTCAAAATTAACTTCTTTAGGAGTGAGGTCATGGTCACTGGTGTTGATGACACGGAGGCCTTAAGGGTGGCCCACCTTCTCAATTGTAACCTGGGATCCTTCCCCTTCAAATATTTGGGCATCCTGATCTCCCCGGACATGCTATATGCCAAAGAGTTTGCCCCTGCTGTCGCTAAGGTTGGTAACAGGGTGCTCCCTTGGAGGGGCAGATATAATACGAGTGTTGGGAAAGTGGCACTGATTAACGCTTGCTTGTCTTCCTTACCAATGTTCATCATGGGTTTCTACTTACTATTTGCAAGTACAGACTAGTCAGGTGGAAACTAATGTGCAGACCCAAAAACCTCAGAGGGTTGGGCATCATCAACACTGCTATTATGAATAAATGCCTATTGATTAAATGGTGGTGGAAAATTATGACCACGGGAGCTAATTCTTTGTGGTTCTCTGTCCTTAAATCGAAGTACTTCCCTTTCTCCGGCCCCATGTTCGCCTCTCCTCGTAGAGGCTCGCAATTTTGAAAAGATCTTATCAAGGTCCGACCTCTTTTTCATAATCATGTTAAGTTTCTAGTGGGAAACGGGACTTCCGTTTGTTTTTTGGCTCGACTGGTGGTGTGGAGACTCACCGGTCTCTATAATCTTCCCTACGCTTTTATCCTACTGCCTTAACCCGAATATCTCCATCGCGGAGCTCTCGACTAATAATTGAGACTTAGCCTTCCGGCGCTCACTGTCTCCTACAGAGTTAGAAGATTGGCAACGGCTTAATGCCTTCTTCCCCATGCTCTCCGAGACAGCGGACACGGTGGTCTGGCCTCATACTTCTTCTGGTCGCTTTTCGGTCAAGTCTTTATATTCCAAGCTTATTGGTGGCACCGCCACTAACAGATTTACCCATGTTTGGAGGGCTCGTATTCCCCCTAAAGTGAAGATCTTTCTCTAGCAAACTTTCAAAGGTCGTCTTCCCGCGGCAGACCAAATTTGTAAGAGGAATGGCCCGGGCTCGGAGTTCTGCGCTCTCTGTGGCGCCCTGGAGGACATGAATCATATACTTTTTTCATTGTGTTTGGGCCAAGTTGATTTGGAGTTGTGTCAGGTCGTGGCTCCAGGTGTCTTGGGACCCATCTTCTTAGTCCTTGCTGAATCTTTGGTGGGGGTCACAAAGAGAGTTTTCTAGGTAGGAGTTGGGGCGATATGTTGGACCTTGTGGACTACCAGAAACAAGTTTACTATCGAGCATGTTTTTCTTGCTAAACCTGTTGATTGCTTATTTAAATCTTGTATGTTCCTGCAGCAGTGGAGATCATTGCCTAAGCCAGACGACCAGGATGCTCTCAGCCTTCTGCTGTCTAAAATTCGGGCCTCGGCGTCTTCTTTATCGAGGCAGGAGCATGATGCGTAGTCGCATCCGCGTCCCTTTTGACTAGTTGTTGGCTAGGTCGTTTTATCTTTCTCCGGCATGCGTACCGTGATGGTGGCCTGGGTGCCCTGTACCTCTTACTCTAAACTATGGTTGTGCCCTTGTTTGGGACGTGGTCGTGTTTGCTGGTTCGGTTGGTTGGTTTGGAACACTGCCGGGTGGCTTTATTTATAAAGTCGGGCTCATGCCTTTCCTCTAAAAACTTTTAACCATTAGATGTGCCCTATTTTATTCACTGGATTTCTTATGATCAGCTAGCACCTTTCAGTTTGTAACTACAACTAATAATTCAATGAGCTATGTAAGGGCATCTTCAACGCTGACCCTCAAATAACCCGCAACCATATGGACCGTGCAGTTTGCACATGTTTTACCGTCCAACACGGTACCCATCCGTCCACAGACCGGTCCGGACGTCAGTTTCCTCATAAACCGAAAGCAAACATAGGAGAGGGCTCTACAGGCGTTCAGACAGCTGCCACACGCGTCTGACAACCTGGATCCACCCAAAACCTCTACCTCGCCTGTGCCCTTTCCCGCTCGAAGTGGTTGTCAGCGTTCTGACGGACGCAGGAGGAGCAGTGGTACAACCTCTCCCTCCTCGTGCAGCACCGGCTGGCGGAAGGCCAAATCAAAAGCGAACGTGTGAGCGAGGAAGCCATGGTGCCCATGGCCGCGGAGAACCCTAACTTCGTCGCCGAGCAGCGGGCGCTCTACGAGGCAGATCCAAAACCTCTCCCTCGCCCGTGCCCTTTCCCGCTCGAAGTGGTTGTCGGTGTTCCGGCAGGCACAGGAGCAGTGGACAACCTCTCCCTCCCCATGCAGCACCGGCGGGCGGAAGGCCAAATCAATAGTGAACGCGTGAACGAGGAGGCCGTGGTGCTCAAGCCACTCGCAACGTGGTCGCGGCGCAACCGGACACGAAGGCGACCCAGGCAGCATATGCGATCACGGACAAGAACGTCGATAGTTCCGTGTCCTCCAGGTCGCCAACGACGCTTCGTTGGCACCGATGGCACAGCGAGCGTGCAGCCCTGTCCACGTCCATCATCGACCTCACGCCCACCGGCAACGGACTCCGACGAGTAGGGCATGAGGCGGCGCGACCTCTAGTCCCGTGAGCCGATTCGTGTAACATGTCCTACTCTTCCTCATCAACGACCGCACCTACACTCCAAGGGGCTCGGTCGACCGCCGGACATACACATGGCCGCCCGACATGGGTACAGACGACATACACATGGTCGCATGACATGGGCACAGACGACATACACATGGTCGCATGACATGGGCGGAGCTCAGCTGACCGTCGGGCATACACATGGTCGCCCGACATGGGCCGAGACGACATACACATGGTCGCATGACATGGGCACGGACGGGAACAACAGACTCAAGGACATGCGCCGCCTTAGATTTAGACCGGGTTTAGGTGCCTTTGTTTAATGAAATGTGTTGAAAATGTAAGACTTGGAGGACATGCGCCGCCTTAGATCCAGACTCGGTTTAGCTGCTTTTGTTAATGAAGGTGCTTTGGTTTAGATAAAAATCCGGTTTGCATATACTTCGTCCGATTTGTTGAAATCCAGTTTGAAATGTTTTGTTCCTACACAAGAAAATTATGCAAGAAAAGGATCTCGTCCTTTTGAAAGGAACTAGTCAATGTGTATGTGCATTCACATTGATTTGAAAGTATATTAAGTACATGCGAATATTAATTAGAATATTATTTGCGTGTTATCATGTAATTAGCATTATATTTGGCATGAAATAAACATGTTGAGCGCTCGATATTGAAGCAGTCTATGTCGTTAGATTGACATGATTTGATGGCCGAGATTAATTGTATCTGCCCATTTGGATCTTTTTATATTGGTATGCTATAGATATAGATAATCTGATGATTTAACAGACGTGTATTGACAAAGAAATTCAGTCGGCACAGATATCATACCATACGTCCAAGTATTTGAGATATATTTGCAGAGTAGCAAGCAACATAGATGGGAGAAATGATTCGTCGCAACTCCCAAAAATTAAGTAATACTCCATAAAATTAAGGGTCGCCCAATGCTGCAGTCGTAGTAATCTAAGAGACATCAATGAGACATGAAATTGCATGAACCAAAATTATAGATAGTGTGAGACTTCGATATAAATGAGAAAAATTAATGGTTACAGTATTAAGAGTGATACATGAGAACCATAATCAGTCTTGAGTAGTTCAGCAATCAGATGATGGAGATGAACTACATCGATAAAGGCTGACAATAAAGTATCTACTTCAGTTTTGACTTGGCAGAACTTTGCAGTGGCTTAGAGATAGAAACAGAATGGCTGCTCATCGCCTTCTTCTTCACATTGTAAGTTATTGACATGAATGAACAAATCAGTGCAATCAAAATGGTAGGATAGACATATACTGGTTCTGTTGGATCACTGGTCACAGGCTTCCGGAAGAGCACATCTTTCACGAGACCCCAGATAACCAAAAGCGTACCAAACAAGATCATCCTCCCAGGATTAATGATGCCAACGAGTGCT
The DNA here is from genome assembly GCA_032464435.1 of Aegilops umbellulata. Lineage (NCBI taxonomy): Eukaryota > Viridiplantae > Streptophyta > Magnoliopsida > Poales > Poaceae > Aegilops > Aegilops umbellulata. Next base: position 210,839,926 of record CP136056.1, on the reverse strand, counting down.
CCAGCAACACAGAAGTAGCTTCCAGCAAGCATCTGATTCAGGGGAGAGAGAATATAAAGAGAACTTATCAAGAGTTGTCACAAACATTTTTCTCATTGAGTTGTAGGTCAGTTATATAAGAGCACCTCTAGACGCTGTAGATCAATTACTGCTGAAGCATTCTTAGCTTCTGTCAGATTGTATATGTCAAACAGGTCACTCCACCTTGGAAATGTCATGCTCATGCTTGTAGTGAGGTTGCGCACTATAGCTCCAGGGTAGAGCATGGCCTTCACAACAGATGGTGGGAATATCTCATTTGAGACCAACTGTGAAGATGTAATTTGAATAGGTGTAGTGCATGTGCCTGCTCTACAAGGGACCCTGAAATGGCACAAGAAGTTGAGGAAAAGCTACCTGCTCATAAAATGATTTCCAAGTAAACCTAAAGTGCTAAAATGAGATGTAACTGGACACAAAGCATGGTAATGGAAACAAATAAGCATACCAGCCTACCATCCGTACTCAGGACTTGGGAGAAAGGGCGATCTCACACGACAGGTACTAGGCGATGAGCGGTCTCACATGAAATACTTTATTTTGGTAAGAATTTTTACTGCCGAATATTTTAATATTGTTGAGTATATTGCTTTTATGTATATTATTGTTTGTTATCCACCTTCATATAGTGTACATGTGGACAATGGGACATTTTTGTTCTGAGTCCGCCCCTGACTTCATCTGTTGTGTTTGTGTCGAACATTTTGTACTAGTTGGGTTACACTTGGACTTGGTGTTGTAGTGTGGGAGTCAGACACGTTGTACCCTTGGCCTCTTATATATGAGGAGGCACCCCACGTTGTAACCCATGACGACTAGATAGCGACAAGCTCGCAAGGGGGTGCTGGCGGCTTGTGCCGGCTCCCGGGTGGCCGGTGTTGCGGTATCTCGGGGAGGAGCGCCGGTAGCCATTGCCCCAGGGAGTAGGCGAGTTCGCCGAACCTCGTTAACAAATCTCGGTGTCGTCATTGTGCCGTGATTGCTTGTTCCTCGGACGATCAACCGTGGTCTTGGATTTATTCTAACATCATCTATATACTCCCAATATTCAGATTGCTTTTACCATAGTTCTTGCTTGTTCTTTGATTGCTTGTAGGGACTAGACCTTCGTGGTCAGGCTGACCATGCTTCTAGCATCGTCGGTAACGTCCAGGAGATCTGCTTAGCGAGTGCTAAGGCACACTGTCATTGCATGTTTGTAGTCGGATCGTTAAAGTTGTTCTCTGCCCAAATCGGAAGAGTGTGATTATCATCGAATGATCAGCACCCTTGCCCCCATCACCAGCTCCTAGTATTAGAAGCATGGGCCAAGCCAACATCAATACAGCCAATTCTTACCCCCACAAAAGCAAAAATCCTTAAACTATTCATATCCAAAGCAATGGGCTTGACAGCAAGAGCAGTTACCCTAAAGACAGTTTCCCCTTTTACTGTTTTCATAAAGAGCTTGCCAAAGTAGGCTAAGTCATCCATAGATGAGCACTAGGAAATCTCACAATAAATTCAGTCTCTGAAGCTGGCTTGGCATATAATCTCCATTTGATACCAATGGTTTTAGCCCAAGACCCAAATTCCTGTTCTACCTGTCTGCTATTAACATCACCCTAGACAACTTTTACGAAGATCTAATGCAATTGGTCATGTGGTCTAAACATCAGATGCCACCATGGAATAGAGTAAAAGCCTTGATCAAATTATGTTTATCCAAAGAACGAGAAGGCAGACTCCCAAGGTTTTCTGTCTGGGCAATCGTCCACACAATGGCCAAGACCACAACCATCACACCACAAAAGGGTGGATGTTGCAACTGGCGAGCCCCATTAACTGAACCAACATTCCTATCCTCAGCTCTCATGGTAGCAACAGCGTGTGCCCTATCATTATTTGGCAACACATTACCCTGAGCATATTTAGTCAGCCCCGCCCGACTAGCCACAGCAGATGATTTACTCTGTGCCAGAGGAGACGATCTAGCAGGCGGCTGGGGGAGACTAATTGCAGCAGCAATAGATTCTGACATGGATGTTGTTGCCGCCATAACTTCTGTTGCCACCGTCCCATCAAACATCTCGGGGCGATGACTCCATCTGTCCTTGCCAGCCCTCATCTCGGCAGCATGAAAATGTGCCTCCTCAAGAGCTCCTTCCCTTGCCAACAGCTCTTCCTCCTTGCGCGCCAATTCCAGGCGTCGCACCTCATCAGCTTTACGCTGCTCGATCCGACGGCATTCCGCCATCCGGCGTCAATCTTTCTCCACCAACCTCATCTTCTCGTATCCACTCCTCCTGGTGACGACTATGCATATCGTCCCATGTCCTTTATTCCTCTCTTCTCGCCTGCTCTGGATCTAATCTTACGTTCCCTCGTCCCGAATACGGACCAGAACATTGAGGGTAGCAAGGAGGAGATCGACAGACCCCCTGCCTACGATCCACCAATGAAGGCAGCGCCGCCACCTAGGCGTAAGATCTAGTCGCCTTCTCGTCACCGCTCGCTTGCACAGGGCACGGGAGAGGGGTAGGGGTGCGTGTGGGAGTGGAGTGGACAAAGACTACTCCACAAACCCTACCTCCTCCTCTCAAATGCCCAAAACGTTCTGGGCCAAAATGGACAGGACCAGGCTTATTATTTTTAGGGCCCACAGAACAAGTAGGCCCGGTCCGGCCCAAGCCCCCGCGCGCGCAATCCAAATGTTTCAGTTCCAGATCTTATCTTCCTGCAAGTAGCACCAAATTTGACAACATGACACGGAAAGCATGTCTCTAACCCTTCACAAATTACCTCATCTTTTCTCATGACTTGCGACCACCGCCGTCAATGAGAAACAGCCGACGATTCTCCAGCAGCTGTAACACCCAACCATCTCGATCAAGCACCATCTTGTATCTAGAAAACAAAAGAATGGCAAACTTCACTTCCCAACTATAATCGGAATCTTCCTTTCTTCGGTCACCAAGGTCGATGATGGACGCGAATGATCCACCACTACCACTAGCGCCGCCGTGTATGACCGAGAGCAACCATTTCTCGCCTGATTCTGCACCCTCCTTGCCGGAGTGAAAGATATGGCTTCTTGTTTTTCCCTTCCCATCACCAAGAATATGGGGAAAAGAGCAGGTACTCACGGATCTGTGAATTGGCTCAATGAGCCTGACAAGAATCCGCCGCCACCTCCTGCGATCCATTTGAAGATCCGGTCCACCTCAACCACCTGGGATCCCCCATAGAACCCCCTACTCTCCTCCGGTATCGCTAGTGAAATCGCCATAATCGCCCGCCGATGCCTCTACTTGGCTGCACGTTCCTCCTCCATTCGCCTCCGCTGACGGATCTCCACCAGCAGCGTCGACAGTGGGACCCGATACATTGGATCCATACCTCATAGACCTAGCCAAAGACCCTCTAGGAGAGGTGGCAGTGATGGGTGTATGGCGGCGTAGGAGTCATGAGAGCGAGAGGGGCCATGGGATCGGCGTCGGGGTAAAAAGAAGTTCACTCGTCAGCTATCACTGTATATAGGTCAGGATATTTAAGAATAAACCTGGTTCCAGATTATGAAATTTAGAAACATATGGCTGATTTGTTGAAAAGGTTAATATTAGGCCCAGGGCTGCAAAAACTAGTAAAAGACTAATGCTTGTTGCCAGCTTCAAATATATAAGATTAAGGCGAGACTTAAAAAAAAGAAGGTTGGCATTACAGTGAACCTGAAAGGATTCAGGTCAACTAACAAATAAGTTATTCCTGATGCTCTACAAAACATAAGCACAAATTTCAAAATATCATTACTTACAAGAAAACAAAGGTTGCCTTCTTCCAGTCTTCATCAGCAGACCATAATTTTGGGGCATAAAGCCTAAAAAACTTAGAAACTAGCCTGTTCTAGTTCCCAATCCAAGGGAGTGTTGCTGAAATAACAGCAAAACTGCCCAACTTTACCTCATCAGAAACACTTCCAGTGTATGAAACAACATGGTACCGGAATGAACAATAAGTATGCACATGTAAGTTGTTATTCTACATCCCTGAACAGTAATTTAGTCTACACACAGCTGCCTACCGTTCAGTCGGATGGCAATCACTCCAGGCACTGCTACCGGTAGAGTTCAGCATGCTTGATTAGTAAGATTAACCACAACAAAAGACATGGAAACAACAACTATGCACCAAAATTAAGCCAGAACATAGTACGACGCCGCTAAAAGATGCAAATATGAGTACTCCCTCCATAAATAAATATAAGAGCGTTTAGATCACTACTACATGAGTGAGATCGAGTTATGACTGAACAATGGATCTAGCCCTTAAAAGGTAAGCGCTGCTAGCAATCAGAATTACTGTGATCCATATGCTTTTATTCTTCGAATTGCGAGAGAGATTAGGAGAATTGCTGGAGAAATCCACAGTACTGGCTCTTGGTGGGAAGATAGGAGGATTGTTCCTGACCTGAAGAGCGGGATCTGGAGGATGATGAGCAGGAAGTAGACGCGGGAGGCGTATAAGGATATCCGGCGGCTCGTCCACCCGCCTCCGCTCACCCTCCGCCGCTGAACCTGGGGAGCCCCCGCGACGACCGGTTTTGACGAGCTCGCCCTGGCCTCTGCCGCCCTCTCTTTCTTCGTCGGTGGCGACATTGCTCCCTGCTCGGCGTACTCCTGTCACCGGGCTTCCGCGTTTTTAAAGAAAATAGTGAAGGACTCCTGTACTTTGGGCTAGGTTATCATGAAATCACCGGCTCCGGCTTTCCCTTATTATAAAAAAAGTACCATCGGATTTGCTATACTTCCTTTTTTATTATTAAAGCAAACCTTTATTACGCAGACAGTTTGGGCATGTCGCCCATTACACAGGATGCAACGTGGTCAGGTGCGCAGTCCTCCCATTGGAAGGCTTCATTTTCAGTACAATTGTAACCAAACTCAGCAAGATGCTGTGCAGCATTATTAGGGCATCTCCAGCCGTTGGCCTCAAGGAGGGGCAAAAAATCACCCCTGGGGCGCACCGGCGCTAAACCGCGCACTGTGGGCGTGATGCCCCCCAGTCGCGGCGCCCACGGTTAGTCAAAAAAATCAAAAACGGCGCAAACATGACTCAAATTTAACGCAAACATCGGCGAGTTCGTTCAAACTTAAACATATTTTTTAAAAAAGAAAAAAAAACTATCACGGGCTACCCCCGCCGTCTCCCTCGTTGCCCGTCCACGCGGTTCTACATGCCGAGGAGGCTGTAGAACCGCGTGTAGTCACCGCCGTCGCTGTAGTCGTCGTCGTCGTCGTCGTCGCCGCCCCTGCCTACGCCTCCGCCGTCCCTGCTGCATCCCTCCCCCGGTTGGCGCGGCGGGTTGGACGGTCCGGGGGCGTCGTCGTCGCTGTCGAGGACCACGACGTCGTGCTCGTCCTCGCGCCCACGCCTGCGGGCGGCGATCTCCTCCAGGGCCCGGCATTGCCGGACCGTCTCCTCGCGGAGGTAGTCGTCCCGCGCCCACCGCAGGGCGTCCTCGTCGGAGAAGCCGCGCCGGGCTATCTCCTCGTACTCCGCGGGAAGGCCGGGCTTCGGCTTGGGCTCGACGAGGACGAAGCGGCCGGTGGGGGAGGCGTTGTCGCCGATGCGGACGCCGGAGCTGCGGGGTGCGCGCGCTGACAGGCGTGCCCTGGGGCTCCGGCTTGACGGGGCGGAGGTGGAGGCAGGGAGAACCGCCGGACGAAGAGGAGGACCCCCTGGTCTCCATGCGCCTCGGGGTCCAGGAGCTTCCTCGGCGGCGTGAGAAGGACGGGGGAGCGAGGTACTCGAGGCGCGGCGTGTTGCCACCCTCGATATACTCGAGGACGGCCTCCAACGTGCGCCCGGGCACGCCCCACCACCGACGACGTCCGGTGGCGTTGAGCCTGCCGGAGGGCACGACGCCGTTGGTGGCCTCGAGCTGCCGGGCGTGACGGCGGCGGAAATAAGGCTCCTAGAGCGGGGAGTCGGGGACGTACCGTGGCCCCTCCCTCGCCTCACGCGGCAAGTTCGAGCGGATGCGTGCGATCTCCGCACGCCGCGCCGCGTCGGTGGGTACCGGGGGCACCGGCACGCCGCCGGCGCTGATCCTCCACTCCCCGGGCACCCGCATGTCCGGCGGGACCGGGTACTCGGCTTCGAAAAGGAGGCGAGCCTCGTCCTCGTGAAGATGGCGGCGACCGAAGCCGTTCGCCGCCGCGCCGTCGCCTGGGAAGTGCTCGGCCATGGGTGCGATGAACTGGAGACGGCGAGAGAGAGGAGAGGGGGAACGACGGCGGCGAGAGAACGTGAGATCACCGAGCTCGCTGGGGCGCGTCTTATATAGACCGAGGCGCCGCACGTATGCGTGCCCGCCGTGTGTACGCGTGGCGGGCGAGGCAGGGCGAGGGACGCGCGTCATCTGACCTTCACTGCGCCGCCCGTGAGGCATCAATGGTGTAGGCTGACCGGCGCGGCAGCTTTTGCATTGATTCGCCGCGGGAAACGAGGCGATGAGGACGACGAAGGGCCGAGAAGAGAGCCGTGTCGCTGACGCGGCGGGCCCGCGGCTTTTTCGCGCCAAAAAAGTTCGCCCGGCGCCCCCAGGCGCCCCCTAGCGCGCCGGGTTCGGCCTGGGTCCGCCGGCGCTGTTTTCGGCCCAGGCGGCGAAAATCGGGCTCCTGGGGGCGCGACTGGGCGGATTTTTCGGCGCCGGCGCAAAAGAAACGCCTGGGGAGGCCTTCCTGGGGGCGCGGCTGGAGATGCCCCTCCCTATGACAAACTTGGATGGCACGTTTGGAGAACCATAGTCTCTTTTGCAGCTTACATCTTCTAGTACCGTGGCATATCTGGAGAAATCCTTATCTGCGTTACTTCTGAATATTATTATAGCCACTGGATTCTTTTAGGAAAACGCTTGGGGCCGGGGCACCGGCCGAACGATCGGCCGGTCGCGCGCGAGCCTTAGAGCATCTCCATCCGTTGCCCCTCCCCCCAGGCGGCTCGTAAAATCGCCGCCTGGGGGCGAACCGGTGCTAAAATCGGTCTGGGGGCTTTCGGGTTCCCAGCCGCCGGCCCAGGGTCGCCCACAAAAGGCGTCTTTATTTTTTTAATAGATATTCGGTTAAAATTCGGCAAACGGGACAAAGATTCGGCTAAAATTCGGCGAACATGACATTACTTAGGCGACTTAAATAGTTTTTCTGGTCCGCCATGGGTGACCTGCAATCGACGGCGACGACAATGTATTTTTGCTACAACCATGTTTTGATTTTGCAGGAACCGGCTCATGTTTTTGCTACCACCCACCCCGCACCATAATCTGCTACCATGCTGATTTTTGCTTGAAACAATGAACCATTTTTGCTACAATCATATTTTGATTTTGCTGGAGCCGTAGGCAATTTTTGCTACATCCATCTCCACGGCATGCGAGCTAAATCTTCTGTTTTTTCCTGGCGTTTTTGCTACAATTGTATTCAATTTTGCTGGAACCGAAGGAATTTTTGGCTACATCCACCCACCGCGGTGTTTGGTCGACGGTGGCGATGGCTTTTTTTGCTGCAGCTGTTGCTACCACCGGAGATGTCATTTTACTGGGAACCGTGGCTGCCCCCAAGAGTGAGAATGGAGCGGAAGCGTGCTTCGAGGCCAGCGGAGAGCTCATCCATGGCGGGGAAGGGCAGGGTCAGCGGGGGTTCCATGGTCGTGCAGTGGCGGTTCTTTACGTTTTGGAGTGCAATGGTGGGAGGTGGGAGACACGGGAGGGACGAAGAAAAACAAGAGCCCGATCAGATTTGACGGCCGAGGTTCGCTAGATCGGACGACCTGGACGCGACCGGCCCAATCGTTGCGCCGGTCCGCCGGCGCAGATCACTGCATTCTTTTAGCTGGAAACGTTGTCGTTTATTCATGACCCCCGTATGTACAGAATGTTCGCCGGCTAGGGTGGCATTTACGAACCCCTGGATGATATTTTATATGTATTGATATTGAATGAGACTGGGTGGTATTTTGCAAAATCGGCATAGCAGTTTTTTTACTGGATTATAGTTTGTTTAAAGTGCAGGGAAGTTCCGAGAGAAAACTACTAATGTAAGATCTATATCTGACGGTCTTGAAAATGTTCGTCAGGATTGGATGCCTGGTGAACGTTCGGCACATAACATTTCCCTATTGAATAGCATAGCATCGAGCATATCTGAGTTCAAAGCATCCCTAGTACCATTCGTGTTAAAATAAACTAGGTTTTTTTACATAATTCTTGACGACAACCTTCTGTAGCTAGGTTTGTGCGCAGCCGTGTTGGCCAATAGTCGTACCCATATGATCTTGGTCTCTTTCACAGATTGAAGCGGCAACAGTTTGATCTCCCCCACCAAAGGACCATATAAAGAGACATGTCATTTTCTATCGATGAGATCTTGTTTACCACCTCCTTGTTATTTGATTCTAGCTATAACTTAGTGAACTTTGACTTCCCTTGCAAAGTTGATCGCCCTTTGACAGGCCAATAGCTCCGTCAGCTCTGGATCAGTCACCAAAGAGGAAAATTACACGTTTTGGCCACGATTGTGCCATGATGGTCCTAGAGAACCGCTCATGCCTCTTTTATCTTTTGAAGCTTGAACATATCATCGTTGACGTTCGCCTTGACCCATCCCTCCTCAGGGAGACTATTCACCCAAAAGCTGCTACTATTCATATTCGGATTTGTCTTTCTTGAATCTCTTAATGTACATCAAGTTTTGAGAAAAAAAATTGGAGTTGTAGACATACCCCACATAAATGTTGTCAAAAAAATGCTTGTTTTGAAATGCCTAAATATGAATTTTGGGGGTTGATCTCACCTAATGTGAGATCTCATACAAGTCTCCCCTGCCAAAAGTGGTGTAAAACCGTTTCATCTCTCCCACATGCACAACAGTGCACACCTCTGTATATTCATATATGCCATCTCAGAACCCACAACAAACCATTCCTCGCCAACCTCCATGCATGGACTTTGATTTTGTTCGGCACGTCAGTCTCCCAAAGCGACAACCAACCCTTGTGAGCCGCCGACGAAGATGAGGTCTCGGGAGCTCCTACTTCCATCTTTTTTCGATGCAGACATAGGTGATAGGCCGAGCGATCTGAGAATCGATCATTACGCGTAAAGTTCCATGCCATGAAGTCCTCCATGTTTGCCCCCAACTACAATTCGTTCAATATTTGCAACTTCGAACTCGCTTAAAGTAGAGTTCAACTTGTGCATGTTTCAACCCATTCCGTTCATGTTCAGCAAGTCGCTAATCTTGTTGAGCTATGGTGTTGGGGTGAAGCCTAGGGGGCACATACATCTTGGTCTTGGGATCCAATTATAATGGGCAACACTTGAAAGTCCAATCACGCCCTTAATCATATTTTGATGTTGATGACAAAAAACATATAGGGGATTAATTACATTTGCTAAGTGTATACACATGAAATTAGTCCCTTTGGCATCATTGTGTAGGGATCATAGAAACATCAAATGAGATATAACTCAAGCATGACTATAATGAGAAAAGAAGCACATGCTTTTTCATTTAATCTTGAGTTATAGGGATCTCACACTATTAAGAGAGGATCGAAGGGATTCATTCAAGATTTGCTCAAGTTATCTTCATGACACTATCTTCCTACACATACACCTCTTCTTATTTTCCTTAGACAATCCCCTCTCTCAGAGTGGTTCAAAAACTATTAGGAAATTTATCCACATGATCTTTTGGCTGGATCATCCGCACTGCTCCCCGGATCATTCGGGCATTACTCGGATCGTTCGGACATATGCCCTGATCATCCAGCTAGAGGACCAAAAGGCACCAGTAGGTTGGTTGTGAAGCAAAATCATCTAGATTGGTAGCCGGGCCATCTAAGTATCCATATGGATCATCTTGACATCCCCGGACACTCTACCCGGATTCCTGAACAAAGAGCATGTTCATCCAGCTTCACCAAGATCATATGGATTCCTTCCCGGACATCCAGGTTGTCCCTTGTTCAGCTGCCAGTTCAAATTGCTTCCGGGGTCCCTCCCGGACGTGTCCCCGTGGGTTGAGCGTGTTGACCCATCCAGATCAGCCGGATTCCTAGCCGGCACCCAAGCAATGCCCGAATCATCCGGGAAGGTATTTGGATCATCTGGGGCAGGTCACTTAGTGCACCAAATGGTCACTTTTATTGGCAACTATAAATACCCCTCTCCCGCTCTGAGGAAGGGTTTACCACTATACTCATATCATCCCCAAGAACACAAGTGCTCCCTTTCATACCCTCCCACACTAAAACTTAGATCCCGAGACGATTTGTGAGAGTTCTTGCGAGTTGTTCCAATCAAAGGAAAGATATACTCCCTCTCCTTCTTGTGACCAAAGCAAATCATGAGTTCAACAAGTCTTGAGATTCCCCCCCCCCCTAAATCTTGTTACTCTTGGAGGTTGGAGACTCCTAGACGGTAGGAGTTCTTCAGGGAGGAATCGGTCGTTGTGATTACCCCTGAAAAGTTTGTAAGGGTTTGGAGACCACCCCAAGGTCTACCACTAGTGGTTGAGAAACTCTTTCGTGGTGTTGTCTCACGGGAAGAATAGGTAGCTTTCGTGGCATTGGTGTGCCTTTGTGGTAACATCCATCCTCCAACGGTGACTAACTTCCCTTCAAGTAAGTGAACATCGGCATAGATGCTTCTCCTGGATTTGCGGTTATCCCTAAACCAGACTCTTTACTTGTGGTTGTTTATCTCATAGTCCTTACTTGTAATATATTGTTCCTGGTTATCTTACTACTTGTCGTAATTTAATATATTTCTTAGCACTAGATTCACCTTTGCAATTGTTAGGCACACTTTCCTATTACGCATGATTGCCTAAACTTGCTAAGTAACAATTGAAAATTGTAATTTTACCTATTCACCACCCCCTCTAGGTCCATCTCGATCCTTTCAATTGGTATTCCTCTGTTCTTTCGCCCTCACGACCATCTTGTTTGTCCTACTCCAACTATGACATAAACTTTTCAGTGTAGCTGGATCATCCGGGTTCCCCCTGACATTCGGGCTTCACTGTTTCCTTAACGCAAATCTCTTCATCAGACCAAGCAGGACATCCGGGCTTTGCCCAGATCATTCGGGTCCCAATCCGAATGTGCGGGCGTCCTCGGCCAAATAAAACAATGGGCCACGGGGGGAGGGGAGGGGGAAGATGGTTATTCCTCTGTTCTTCCCCACTCGCAACCCTGAAACCCTAGACCATCTTCGATCTTCTCCTTCACTGATTTTGGCCACTCCGGCCGGCCAAACGGCTGAATCTCGCGCCTTCATGTCCCCTCCCGTTGATCTATCATTCCATCGCGCAGTTTCTTCTTTGGGAGCGTGTGCATCTCGGGAGAAGGGCCTCTCTCTCCGGAGTTCGCAGATCAAGTCACCATGGCTCGTGGGCATGGTGATGGAGGGAAGAACGTCAAAACGGTGACCAAGGGTCCTCGTCATGGTATTATTCCCTCCCCCCCACTATCTGTTGCTCATATCTATCTCTGATGTGGCCTAGCCTATATCTTTTGAATATCCACTACTAGTCTTATCTCTACATGGAATCCTTGTCCTCACATCATTTTCTATACCAACTCATGCCCTTGGGTTCCCTAGGCCTCACAAAAATTCTGTGTTAGTTTCCACTTAGATTTATTTACGCAGGAAAAAGTTGCATGGGTTGCCCTAGCCATGGATTTTGGAAATCCTTTGCCTGGACATCCGGGATGTCTTCCGGATATTTCGGGGCTATGACAACCTCTCTAACCTTTTCATCATCTAAATCAATTTGATGCAGATGCCAGAGCAAATTTCCATCAGATCCCTCCATAGGGGTCCAAGCATAGCTAGAAGTCATGGATCGGAGGTCACATGAGGCGTTTAGGTTCGGGCCTTTGGAGAGTAATACCCTACGTCCTAGTGGTTTTGGTTATTCATGGTGGAGGGATACCTCGTGCGAGGGGTTACAATGGTGTATGATGTTGCTACAGAGAGTTCTCCTATCTGAAGATAGATGATCAAGAGGAACCCTGGAACTCCCTTTATATAGGCAGGAGAGGTCTAGGGTTTTACGCGCGGTATGCGATCTAGGGCGCCATCGCTCTCTAGTCTTGGGCGTCAAGAAGGTCGTCTGGCCTCCTAGGGTTACGCCATGTCATGGGCCTGTTGATCCCCCCTATAGGTGATGAGTCCAGGCTCCTTGGCAACAACCACCTCCAGTACAGGACCCCGTTAGTAACCCCCGAGCGTGGCGGAGGTCTTGGCGAGGATCGTGAGACCTCCAGCGGGCTCGTTTGTTAACTTGTCTCCCTAGAGCCTGGATAGTTTCCAAGTTTGACTCCTCCAATAGACCAGACGCTTCTTAGCTTGAGTGTTGATCTAACACATATGATATTCTTGCCATGGGTCTTGAGGAGACGACACCGCCGTGGTCGTCGCCTTTGTTTTCTGCAAAAAGGGGAAAGAAATACTCCCCTAGGGCAAAGAAAGGATTGCCCATTCCACTTTGGGCGGACGGCGCCTCGGGTTCGGACATTTATAAGAAGAGGGAAACCGAGGGTTTCAAAACCCTACCCTGCTCCAGGTCATTCCACATCTTCGCTCATCTCAAGCCCTCCCCTACGCTGCCACTTCATTCCCTTTGCTCCCGTACTCTCGCTGCCGATGGCCAAGACAAGGAGTGAGAGAGGGAGGCAGGTCTTTGGTTCGAGACCGCCATCCAGGTCCGCGTGAATAGAGGAAAAGGGCCACCCTCAAAGGAGGAGCAAAACCAGGGCGTGTTGCGCCCAAATCCACAGGGAAGTGGTTTCCGTCCATGGCAACGGAGAGCGAGGTCAACGGATATAAGGATGACCTCTCCATGCTCGCAGATATGAAGGTGCGCATCCCGACCGAGGAGGTTCCACTAGAGCCCCGCGCCAATGCAAAGAGTCAAGGTTATTCTCTCTATTCCTTTTTATTTTTCTCTTTTGGCAAGCATCATGTGGTGAGGAAAGATCTAGGCACATATGTCCAGTTGAATATGGGTAGCATGAGTTATTATTGTTGACATCACCCTTGAGGTGAATACTTGGGAGGCAAAACAATAAGCCCCTATCTTTCTATGTGTCCAGTTGAAACGTTTTGCTCATGTGTATGCGGTGAGTGTTAGCAATCATAGAAGACTATATGATAGTTGAGTATGTGGAGCTCTTACTTAAACTCTGTTGAATAAGTTGAATTGCAGTTGCTTGGTCACTAAGAACATAGGTTGTCGAGTTTCAAGAGAGTTCATTGTTTGAACCTTAACATGTGAATTGGTTGCTACTATAACATGAGAAGTTTTATAAGAAAGAATTGTTGTTATGATGCTAGGAAAAGTGATTGAAATTATCATTGATCAAACTTATGCACTTTGCTAGCATTCACACTTCATAAATTATTTCTTTTGTCATTTACCTACTCGAGGACAAGTAGGAATTAAGCTTGGGGATGCTAATACGTCTCCAACGTATCTATAATTTATGAAGTATTCATGCTATTATTTCATCATTGTTGGATGTTTTACAACCATTTTAGAGCAACTTTATATCATTTTTGGGGACTAATCTATTGACCCAGTGCCAAGTGCCAGTTGCTGTTTTTTGCTTGTTTTTTACATCGCGGGAAATCAATACCAAACAGAGTCCAAACGCAATGAAACTCCACGGGGATTTTTTATGGTCCAGAAGACATCCAATGGGCCAGAGCATTACCTTGGGGGTGCCCCGAGGGGGCACAACCCACCAGGGTGCGCCATGCCCCCCTGGCGTGCCCAGGTGGGTTGTGCCCACCTCGGTGGCCTCCCGCACCCCCTCTTTGCACTATAAATTCCCAAATATTCCGAAACCCATGGGGGTTAACCTAGATCAGAAGTTCCACTGCCGCAGGGCTCCGTAGCCACCGAAAACCAATCTAGACCCGTTTCGGCACCCTGCTGGAGGGGGGAATCATCTCCGGTGGCCATCTTCATCATCCAGGCGGCCACCATGATGAGGAGGGAGTAGTCCACCCTCAGGGCTGAGGGTTTGTACCAGTAGCTATGTGTTTTATCTCTCTCTCTCTCTCTCTCTCTCGTGATCTATATCATGGGCTTTGTTAATATAGTCGGATCATATGATGTTTCTCCCCTCTATACTCTCGTTGTGATGAATTGAATCTTTACCCTTTGAAGTTTTCTCATGTCGGATTGAATATTCAGAGATGAGAACACATGATATATGTCTTGCAGTATGAATACTTCAGGTGACAATTGGGGTATCTTATTGGTTCACTTGATATATGTTATGGCATTCAACTCACGGATTCCTGCGGTGATATTGGGATAATCTATGCGTAGGGGTTGATGCACGTTTTTCTCTGGTAGAAACTTTGGGGTATCTTTGTAGTTCCTTGTGTGGATTGAGTATTATGAATATGAATATGCTTTGGTGTTATTCTAGTACGAACTCTAGGATAGATCGAACGAAAACAATAGCTTTGTGCTATTTTAGTACAAACTCTTGAATAGATCGATCGGAAAGAATAGCTTTGAGGTGGCTTCGCACCCTACAAACAATTCCTACCTTTTGTTCTCTACTAATAGGAACTCGGGAGTGATTCTTTGTTGTACTTTGAGGGATAATCATATGATCCAACTATGTTAGCACTGTTGGGAGATTGCACTAGCGAAAGTACGGACCCTAGGCCTTGTTTTCAAGCATTGCAATACCGTTTTTGTGCCCGTTTACTAATTGCTACCTTGCTGTTTTTATTTATTCAGATTATAAAAATATATTTCTACCATCCATATTATACTTTTATCACCATCTCTTCGCCGAACTAGTGCACCTATACAATTTGCCATTGTATTGGGTGTGTTGGGGACACAAGAGATTTCTTGTATTTGGTTGCACGGTCATTTGAGAGAGACCATATTCATCCTACACCTCTCACGGATTGATAAACCTTAGGTCATCCACTTGAGGGAAAAATTGCTACTGTCCTACAAAACTCTGCGCTTGGAGGCCCAACACGTGTCTACAAGAATAAAGTTGCGTAGTAGACATTAGTGCAGGCCGCACGGGTGGCCGATTAGAAGGCGCTCGGTTGGAGAAAGATGGCAAGGAGGTCGCCATGCATCTTGCTGAAGCCCAACAATGCTATTAGAATCTGGAGATCGCAACTCGAGGTCTGTGCCGGGAGGCCTCCTTTCAGCAGCTGTATGGGCAGTGTTGTATGGTTGTATTCATATACGCCTTCTGCTGTTCATTTTGCAGGTCTGATATCTCCTTTTTATTGATCTAGTATTGCAACAAGAAAGGGTATCCCACACCTATTTCCCCAGAGGTGACCCTGGGTATCGAACCCATGAGTGGAAGACTTCCTTGAAGCGATGGTCTTTAGCAAGCTTTTGTCAAAGTGTCAAATCCAGCTTTTGACCGGATCAACAAGCAAATAGTGATTTAAAAACTTATAATAAAAAGAAGGTACGAGGATGAGGTCTTAATGCTTACAACCATGTTTTGTCGTTGGGATAAAAAATGATATTAGTTTGTGCTCGGGAAGTCACCCATCAAGAGATGCTTGTGTCATTCGGAATGGGGGATGTGTCCAAATAGCATCCTGACCTATACGAGTCCTGCATCAAGAATTAGTTGCCCTACCGAAGGCCCTATCTGTCTCACGGGAATGCCTTGATAATTAATATAATAATATCAGACAAAAGCTTTGGGCGTTCATTGACTACACCTCATGAATCCCCAAGGATATGCTCCATGTTACCCTATTAAACCTTACTGTCATCGGTGTCGGGTAAAACACTTCACGGTCCCCTTGCTCTTAACCTCACCGGTGCTCGATATCCTTTATCTTGGGTAGCTGCAGGGATGAAGGTCGTGGACAAGACAAGAGATACTTCACGATGAACTTTTATTTTGCACAAACAAGATGTTGTGTCAAAGACTACCATTGACCACTTCACCAAATACCCCGGGGCTAGGAGGCTTATGCCTCACCCCATACCTTACCGTACTACTCACACATGGAGATCAGATCGTGAGAAGAAATCATTTAAGAACATATCTTGATATTGATTGATTGTAATATGTCTTACAATGGATGTTGTCGTGGTTTTGTCACAACAGATGTCCTCGAAAAAGGACTTAGTCGTGAGACCATCGCAGCTAGGTAGTAGCTTGAACGGGGTTGATCGGAATCGATAGACACGGGTTTACCCAGGTTCGACCCCTCGCGATGGAGGTAATAGCCTACTTCGTGCTTGATTGATTATGCTTTGGATCTCAATTAGAAGGGTGGGACTTGGCTAACCTAGTACTCAAGAGCTTGTCACTTAGTCCTTTCTTCCTCAGGGGCTCCCCTTTATGTATAGGTTGAGGCCGTTAGGTTACAATAGAATCTAGGTTGTACTATGACCAATGTCCTAATCTATCTCCTACTTATCTTGCCTCCCAAGTAAGGGAGTTTCCTTACAACCTCTTCGATGAGCCGGCCTCCAGACACTGGCTATGAGACGGCTTGCTCTATGAGTTGCTTCCTGGGCCTTGAGTTTCATAGTCATCGTGGCCCATATAACAAATCTGCTCTATGAGTAGCCACTGGATAACCAGGCCATAGTCAGGCTGGGTCGTATCGTGGGGTGATAACCCATAAGTATAGGGGATCACAACAGTTTTTGAGGGTAGAGTATTCAACCCAAATTTATATATTCGACACAAGGGGAGCCAAAGAATATTTGTAAGTATTAACAATTGAGTTGTCAATTAAACCACACTTGGAGATTAAATATCTGGAGCAATCTATTTTTGAAAAAACAAAAATATAAAACAAAACAGATTGGGCGACAGCTACGTGGTGGGCTGACATTGGGTTAGGGGGTGTCCGACTGTAACTGAGCGATGCTCGGCCGAGATCTAGCAAAACTGTGCACGTGTGTTTAATTAACACAGAATTGGCTAGGCTGGTCCGATCTAAACCGAACTAAAACTGATCTAAATAAAAAACAAACTATTGGCAGATCTAATCTAGGGCGTAGATCGACGATCTAACGGAGGAGAGAGGACCGACGGCTTATAGTGGGGCACGACGGCGGTGCGGCTCGGGTGGCGGTGGCGTGGCGGCTTCGGTGGTCGTCAGCGTCGGCGAGGACCTCAGTCGGAGGTAGCAGAGCGGACGAGGTCGGGGGCGGCTTCTATGGCTGTCGGGGACGACGGAGGCGGGCAGGGCGAAGGTGAAGGAGCTCGAGTTAGCTACGGCTCCGGCGAAGGGCGGCGGTGCTTGCAGCTCCCAACGTGGGAGCCGACGATGAACTGGCGAGATCGGTTTGGCAAGGGCATGGACTACGGTGTGTTTAGACGAGGGGTTTTCAGGGGGTTTAGGAGAGGGTTTAGCTAGGTATTTATAGGAATAGTTCCTTGGGCGAGGGGAAGACTCAGAACCCGATCCCAAGAGGACCGAACGCGACGGTGGTGTCAAGCGCGAGCCGTATACGGGTGTGGCGATTGCGGGGGGAGGGAGATGGCATGGGCCCCACCTGTCGGTGGCAGCTGGGGAGGGGGCGAGCAGGTCGAGAAACTGACTCGTAGGAGCTGCGGGTGGGGCAGGCCGCGACGCTGTGGTGGGCTGCGGGGAGTGGGCTGGCCTGGCGCCTCGCTCGCATCGACTAAGTTTTTTTAATTTGACGGAAAAGAAAAACAGAGAAACAGATAAAATAAAAATAATTATATAGACAATATGTATATATCAAGAAGATCTGAAAAATACATCCTAAATGATGAACTTTTTCTCAGAGGCAAAATCTAACTTTATAAAAAATCATTTTTTGAAAATTCCAAATAGAACCAAATTTGAATTCAAATACTTTTGGCATTATTTTATTTTGACATTTTGAGGTGCCAAGTTACCTCCTCTCATACTTTTGATTAAAGTATCTTGTCAGGGATTCATTTGAATAGAAATTCAAATGCCATATTGAAATGATGTCAAATGAAATCTTTCAAATTCACATGCCATTTTGTAAATGGCCTTCTACTTCTCACTCTATTTCCAGTATTTGAAGAAGTCATATTATCTTCCCTCATGAAATCCTTGAGTGGCTTGATGTAACACCCCCAGTGTCATGCCACAGTGACATCACACCGTCATTAAGTTTAACTAAGCAAAATTGTCACTTGAGCAAAATTCTAACCAAACTCAAATTTAAAATAATGTAAAATAATATTTATTCCAACAACAAAATAAAAATGTTCATCGTATTACAAATAATCAATGAATAATTTTCATTGTGAAACCAACATTTTATAAAGTGTTTAAGTGCCCTAAAACAATTAAAAGAGGGGCCAAAACAATATTTTAATTGCTTTTAAAATTATAAAAAATTCCAAACTACTTCAAATAATCCCCAAACTTTTTGAGCCAGTGCAGAACATTGCATAGTAATTATCTTGGCAAGTTATACATTTTTACTAATTTCATTCAGTGCCCAAAAGGAATGCAAAATTATGAGGGAAATCCAAACAGAAAAAACGAAAAAAATAGAAGAGTTAGAACCTACTGTGCACCTGGGATTTAATTCTACAGTATAAGGCCCACCCACACCAGGTCATCCACTACCTCTATTCAACTGAGGCTGGGTGGACGCCGTGCAGCGGCCCATGGCTAGGATGGCCACGTGCCGGCTGTCTAGCGCGTCTCCGGCGCCCTACTGGGTCACCCCCTGCCCCCTCTCACTCCCTCCCTCAAACCCTTGCTCATTTTCCCCCATTCCCCACACCACCTTCTTCCTCCTCGCGCAAATCCACGTGTAGCCATCATCATGTCTTTGTCATCCTCGCGCCCACCAAGCTCCCACTCGCTCGAGATGATGTCTAGAAGAACACACGCCGTCTGCTTTGTCTTCCTCACCAACGGATCAAAGCTGTGAAGCCGCCTCCACGTCGCCTGCATCACCGTCCTCCTCCACGGACATTGTGCGTCGTCGCGTGATGCGCCACCTCCGACCCCCTCCCTATCGCGCCTGACGTTCCATGAGAGCTCCGGGGTAAGATATACTCAGTTTTCCCCTCTCCCACCTTCTGTTCCCCTCCTCGCGCGCCTGCACAGCTGCCCGCGTTCGACCGAGGCCGCTACTGCGACCCGTGCGCGCCTGCCGCCCCGCAGGTTACGCTCCCCACGCATTCCCATGTCGTACCTTGTGAGACCACGCGAGCTCGGCGTGCACGTCTCCGACCGTTCTCATCTGCAGCTGGCCGCCGCTGCCTGCTGTTCCGCCTGCCTCGCCCGCTCGCGTCGTGCTCCCCTGCTACCTCTTCAGCATGTGTTGGTTTTCCCTTGAAGATGAAAGGGTGATGCAGCAAAGTAGCGTAAGTATTTCCCTCAGTTTTTTAGAACCAAGGTATCAATCCAGTAGGAGTCCACACACAAGTCCCTTGCACCTACACAAACAAATAAGAACCTCGCAACCAACGCGATAAAGCGGTTGTCAATCCCTTCACGGTCACTTACGAGAGTGAGATCTGATAGAGATGATAAGATAATATTTTTGGTATTTTTATGATAAAGAGTAAACGTAAAGAAAACAAGCAAACAGTAATGGAAATAACGGGAGATTAATATGATGGAAAATAGACCCGGGGGCCATAGGTTTCACTAGTGGCTTCTCTTAAGAGCATATTTATTACGGCGGGTGAACGAATTACTGTCATGCAATTGATAGAATTGAGCATAGTTACGAGAATATCTAGGTATGATCATGTATATAGGCATCACGTCCGTGACAAGTAGACCGACTCCTTCCTGCATCTACTACTATTACTCCACACATCGACCGTTATCCAGCATGCATCTAGAGTATTAAGTTCATAAGAACGGAGTAACGCTTTAAGCAAGATGACATGTTGTAGAGGGATAAACTCATGTAATATGATATAAACCCCATCTTTTTATCCTCGATGGCAACAATACAATATGTGCCTTGCTGCCCCTGCTGTCACTGGGAAAGGACACCGCAAGATTGAACCCAAAGCTAAGCACTTCTCCCATTGCAAGAAAGATCAATCTAGTAGGCCAAACCAAACTGATAATTCAAAGAGACTTGCAAAGATAACCAATCATACATAAAAGAATTCAGAGAAGATTCAAATATTGTTCACAGGTAATCTTGATCATAAACCCACAATTCATCGGTCTCGACAAACACACTGCAAAAGAAGATTACATTGAATAGATCTCCAAGAGAATCGAGATCCAAAGAGAGAAAAGAAGCCATCTAGCTAATAACTATGGACCCGAAGGTCTGAGGTAAACTACTCACACATCATCAGAGAGGCTATGGTGTTGATGTAGAAGCCCTCCGTGATCGATGCCCCCTCCGGCAGGACACCGGAAAAGGCCCCAAGATGGGATCTCACGGGTACAGAAGGTTGCGGCAGTGGAACTAGGTTTTCGTGGCTCTCCCTGATGCTTTGGGGGTACGTAGGTATATATAGGAGGAAGAAGTAGGTCGGTGGAGCCACGAGGCCCGAAGGTTTCATTCCGTTTGGACTCCGTTTGATATCCCTTTTCTGCGAAACATTGTAATAGGCAAAAAACATCAATTTGGGTTGGGCCTCCGGTTAATAGGTTAGTCCCAAAAATGATATAAAAGTGTATAAATAAGCCCATTAAACATCCAAAACAGAATATATAATAGCATGGAGCAATAGAAAATTATAGATACGTTGGAGACGTATCAAGCATCACCAAGCTTAATTCCTGCTCGTCCTCGAGTAGGTAAATGATAAAAATAGAATTTTTGATGTGGAATGCTTTAGCATAATTCTCAATGTAAATCTTTTTATTGTGGCATGAATATTTAGATCCGAAAGATTCAAGATAAAATTTTAATGTTGACATAAAAACAATAATACTTCAAACGTGCTAACCAAGCAATTATGTCTTATCAAAATAACATAGCCAAAGAAAGCTTATCCCTACAAAATCCTATAGTTATGCCATGTTTCAATATTGTCACACAAACGTTCTCATCATGCATAACCCCGATGACAAGCCAAGCAATTGGTTCATACTTTTAACGTGCTTCAGCCTTTCCAACTCTTACACAATACATGAGCGCAAGCCATGGATATAGCACTATGGGTGGAGTAAAGTATAACGATGGGGGTTATGAGAGAAGACAAAAAAGGTAGAAAGTCTCACATTGACGCGGCTAATCAATAGGCTAGGGAGATGCCCATCGATTGATGTCAATGAGAGGAGTAGGGATTGCCATGCAACAGATGCACTAGAGCTATCAATATATGAAAGCTCAACAAAAGAAATTAAGTGGGTGTGCATCCAACTTGCTTGCTCACGAAGACCTAGGGCATTTTGAGGAAGCCCGTCATTGGAATATACAAGCCAAGTTCTATAATGAGAAGTTCCCACTAGTATATGAAAGTGACAACATAGGAGACTCTCTATCATGAAGATCATGGTGCTACTTTGAAGCACAAGTGTGGAAAAGGATAGTAACACTGTCCCTTCTCTCTTTTTCTCTCATTTTTTGGGCCTTTTTTTTTGGCCTCTTTTTTTATTTTAGTCTGGTATCTCATACCGACTTGTGGGGGAATCATAGTCTCCATCATCCTTTCCTCACATGGCATCACACTTTTATTATTTACAACTCAACAATTACAACTCGATACTTAGAACAAAATATGATTCTATGTGAATGCCTCCGGCGGTGTACCGGGATATGCGATGAATCAAGAGTGACATGTATGGAAAAATTAAGAATGGTGGCTTTGCCACAAAATACGATGTCAACTACATGATCATGCAAAGCAATATGACAATGATGGAGCGTGTCATAATAAACAGAACGGTGGAAAGTTGCATGGCAATATATCTCGGAATGGCTATGGAAATGCCATGATAGGTAGGTATGGTGGCTGTTTTGAGGAAGATATAAGGAGGCTTATGTGTGATAGACCGTATCATATCACGGGGTTTGGATGCACCTGCGAAGTTTGCACCAACTCTCAAGGTGAGAAAGGGCAATGCACGGTACCGTAGAGGCTAGAAAATTGTGGAAGGTTGAGAGTGCGTATAATCCATGGACTCACATTAGTCATAAAGAACTCATATACTTATTGCAAAATTTTATTAGCCCTCAAAGCAAAGTACTACTACGCATGCCCCTAGAGGGATAGATTGGTAGGAAAAGACCATCGCTCGTCCCCGACCGCCACTCACAAGGAAAGAAATAAAAGAACACCTATGTGTCAAAAATTTTACACAACTTTTACCATACGTGCATGCTACGGGACTCACCAACTTTAACACAAGTATTTCTCAATTTCACAATTACTCAACTAGCACACTCTAATATTACCACCTTTATATCTCAAAACACTTATCAAGTATCTAACTTCTCATGATATTTAATCAACTCAATATGGAAGATTAATTTCACGATTAAAGCAAATTACCATGCTGTTTAAGACTCTCAAAATAATATAAGTGAAGCATGAGAGATCAACAATTTCTATAAAATACGACCACCGCTGTGCTCTAAAAGATATAAGCGAAGCACATAGAGTATTCTAACAAATTCCGAATTATGTGTGTCTCTCTCAAAAGGTGTGTATAGCAAGGATGATTGTGGCAAACTAACAAACAAATACTCAAATCATACAAGACGCTCCAAGCAAAACACATATCATGTGGTGAATAAAAATATAGCTCCAAGTAAATTTACCGATGGATGAGGACGAAAGAGGGGATGCCTTCCAGGGCATCCCCAAGCTTTGCCTTTTTGGTGTCCTTGGATTTACCTTGGGGTGCCTTGGGCATCCCCAAGCTTAGGCTCTTGCCACTCCTTGTTCCATACTCCATCAAATCTTTACCAAAAACTTGAAAACTTCACAACACAAAACTTAACAGAAAATCTTGTGAGCTCCGTTAGCGAAAGAAAACAAAACACCACTTCAAGGTACTGTATTGAACTCATTATTTATTTATATTGGTGTTAAACCTACTGTATTCCAACTTCTCTATGGTTTATAAGCTCTTTTACTAGCCATAGATCAAAATAAGCAAACAATACACGAAAAACAGAATCTGTCAAAAACAGAACAGTCTGTCGTAATCTGTTACTAACGCAAACTTCTGGGACTCTACAAATTCTGCCAAAATAGGACGACCTAAATGATTTGTTTATTGATCTGCTGCAATTGGAATCAATATTATATCACGTTCTGGTAATTTTTAACAATTGTTTTCGTCAACAGAAAGGTTCTGGAATTTTCGGCAAGATCAAATAACTATCATCCAAGAAGATCATATAGGTTTAACTTGGCACAAACACTAATTAAAACGCAAAAACAAATCTAACCAAAGGCTAGATCAAATTTTATTCCTAAACAGAACCAAAAATAAAAAAAATAAAAAAGAAAATTGGGTTGCCTCCCAACAAGCGCTATCGTTTAACGCCCCTAGCTAGGCATAAAAACAAGGATAGATCTAGGTATTGCCATCTTTGGTAGGCAATCCATAAGTGGCTCTCGTAATAGATTCATATGGCAATTTAATTTTCTTTCTAGGGAAGTGTTCCATGCCTTTCCTTAACGGAAATTGGAATCTAATATTTACTTCCTTCAAATCAATGATTGCACCATATCGTTCTAAGGAAAGGTCTACCAAGAATAATAGGACATGAAGGATTGCAATCTATATCAAGAACAATGAAATCTATGGGAACATAATTCCTATTTGCAACAATAAGAACATCATTAATTCTTCCCATAGGTTTCTTGATAGTGGAATCCACAAGATGCAAGTTTAAAGAGCAATCATCAAATTCATAAAAACCTAACAAATCACACAAAGTTTTTGGAATCGTGGAAACACTAGCACCCAAATCACACAAAGCATAGCATTCATGATTGTTAATTTTAATTTTAATAGTAGGTTCCCACTCATCATAAAGTTTTCTAGGGATAGAAACTTCCAACTCAAGTTTTTCTTCATAAGATTGCATTAAAGCATCAACGATATGTTTGGTAAAAGCTTTATTTTGACTATAAGCATGAGGAGAATTTAGCATGGATTGCAACGAGGAAATACAATCTATCAAAGAGCAATTATCATAATTAAATTCCTTGAGATCCAAAATAGTGGGTTCATTGCTATCTAAAGTTTTAACCTCTTCAATCCCACTTTTACCAATTTTTGCATTAAGATATAAAAACTCCGAATTTTTGGGGACGCCTTCTAACAAAAGTTGACTCATCTCCAGTCCCATCATTATCAAGATTCATATTCTAAAACAAAGATTTAATAGGGGACACATCAATAACTTTTAGATCTTCATCTTTATTCTCATAAAAAATAGAAGAACACACTTTCACGAAGCAATCTTTCTTAGCACGCATCCTAGCGGTTCTTTCTTTGCACTCATAAATGGAAATTCTCATGGCTTTGAGAGACTCATTGATATCATGCTTAGGTGGAATAGATCTAAGTTTCAAAGAATCAACATCAAGAGAAATTCTATCCACATTCCTAGCCAATTCATCAATCTTAGGCAATTTTTCTTCAAGCAAGGCATTGAAATTCTTTTGCGAATTCATAAACTCTTTAACACTAGTCTCAAAATCAGAGGGCAACTTATTAAAATTTCCATAAGAGTTGTTGTAGGAAGTACCATAATTATTAGCGGAATTACTAGGATACTGCCTAGGATTAAAGTTTCCTCTATAAGCGTTGTTACCAAAATTATTCCTACCAATAAAATTCACATCCATAGATTCATTATTATTCTCAATCAAAGTAGACAAAGGCATATCATTGGGATCAGAAGAAACACTCTTATTAGCAAACAATTTCATAAGTTCATCCATCTTTCCACTCAAAATATTAATTTCTTCTATCGCATGCACTTTTTTACTAGTAGATCTTTCAGTGTGCCATTGAGAATAATTAACCATAATATTATCTAGGAGTTTAGTAGCTTCTCCTAAGGTGATTTCCATAAAAGTGCCTCCCGAGGCCGAATCTAAAAGATCTCTAGAAGCAAAATTCAATCCGGCATTAATTTTTTGTATAATCATCCATAAGTTCAAACCATGAGTAGAGCAATTACGTATCATCAATTTCATTCTCTCCCAAGCTTGTGCAACATGTTCATGATCAAGTTGCTTAAAATTCATAATGTCATTTCTAAGAGAGATGATTTTAGCGGGAGGAAAATACTTAGAGATAAAAGCATCTTTGCACTTATTCCAAGAATCAATACTATTTTTAGGCAAAGACGAAAACCAAGTTTTAGCACGATCTCTAAAAGAAAACGGAAATAGCTTCAATTTAACAATATCATTATCCACATCTTTCTTCTTTTGCATATCACACAAATCTACAAAGCTATTTAGATGGGTAGCGACATCTTCACTAGGAAGGCCGGCGAATTGATCTTTCATGACAAGATTCAGCAAAGCAACATTAATTTCACAAGATTCAGCTTCGGTAAGAGGAGCAATTGGAGTGCTAAGGAAATCATTGTTGTTGGTATTGGCAAAGTCACACAATTTAGTATTATCTTGGGCCATCGTAACAAGCAAGCAATCCAACACACGAGCAAACAAGAAGCAAGCGAGAAAGAGGGCGAACGGAAAAGAGAGGGCGAATAAAACGACAAGGGTGAAGTGGGGGAGAGGAAAACGAGAGGCAAATGGCAAATAATGTAATGCGAGGGATAAGAGTTTGTGATGGGTACTTGGTATGTCTTGACTTGACTTGGCGCACACCTCCCTGGCAACGGCGCCAGAAATCCTTCTTGCTACCTCTTGAGCACTGCGTTGGTTTTCCCTTGAAGAGGAAAGGGTGATGCAGTAAAGTAGGGTAAGTATTTCCCTCAGTTTTTGAGAACCAAGGTATCAATCCAGTAGGAGGTCACGCTCAAGTCCCTTGCACCTACACAAACAAATAAGAACCTCGCAACCAACGCGATAAACGGGTTGTCAATCCCTTCACGGTCACTTACGAGAGTGAGATCTAATAGAGATGATAAGATAATATTTTTGGTATTTTTATGATAAAGAGTAAAAGTAAAGCAAGCAAGCAAATAGTAGTGGAAATAACGGGAGATTAATATGATGGAAAATAGACCCGGGGGCCATAGGTTTCACTAGTGGCTTCTCTCAAGAGCATAAGTATTACAGCGGGTGAACGAATTACTGTCGAGCAATTGATATAAATTGAGCATAGTTATGCGAATATCTAGGTATGATCATGTATATAGGCATCACGTCCGTGACAAGTAGACCGACTCCTTCCTGCATCTACTACTATTACTCCACACATCGACCGCTATCAAGCATGCATCTAGAGTATTAAGTTCATAAGAACAGAGTAGCACTTTAAGCAAGATGACATGATGTAGAGGGATAAACTCATGCAATATGATATAAACCCCATCTTTTTATCCTCGATGGCAACAATACAATACGTGTCTTGCTGCCCCTGCTGTCATTGGGAAAGGACACCGCAAGATTGAACCCAAAGCTAAGCACTTCTCCCATTGCAAGAAAGACCAATCTAGTAGGCCAAACCAAACTGATAATTCAAAGAGACTTGCAAAGATAACCAATTATACATAAAAGAATTCAGAGAAGATTCAAATATTGTTCATAGATAATCTTGATCATAAACCCACAATTCATCGGTCTCGACAAACACACTGCAAAAGAAGATTACATCGAATAGATCTCCAAGAGAATCGAGGAGAACTTTGTATTGAGATCCAAAGAGAGAAAAGAAGCCATCTAGCTAATAACTATGGACCCGAAGGTCTGAGGTAAACTACTCACACATCATCGGAGAGGCTATGGTGTTGATGTAGAAGCCCTCCGTGATCGATGCCCCCTCCGGCGGGATGCCAGAAAAGGCCCCAAGATGGGATCTCACGGGTATAGAAGGTTGCGGTGGTGGAATTAGGTTTTCGTGGCTCTCCCAGATGGTTTGGGGGTACGTAGGTATATATAGGAGGAAGAAGTAGGTCGATGGATCCATGAGGGGCCCACGAGGGTGGAGGGCACGCCTGGGGGAGGGGGGGGGTAGGCACGCCCCTACCTCATGGCCTCCTTGTTGGTTGCTAGACGTCCACTCCAAGTCCTCTGGATCACGTTTGTTCCAAAAATCACGTTCCCGAAGGTTTCATCCAGTTTGGACTCCGTTTGATATCCTTTTTCTGTGGAACACTGAAATAGGCAAAAAAAAACAACAATTTGGGTTGGGCCTCCGGTTAATAGGTTAGTCCCAAAAATAATATAAAAGTGTATAAATAAGCCCATTAAACATCCAAAACAGAATCTATAATAGCATGGAACAATAAAAAATTATAGATACGTTGGAGACGTATCAACGACCACTTGCAAAAGTGAGATCTAAAGAGAAGATAATATTTTTGGTATTTTTATGATAAAGATTAAAAGTAAAGATTGAAAAGTAAAAATAGATTGGAAACTTATATGCTGGAAAATAGACCCGGGGGCCATAGGTTTCACTAGTGGCTTCTCACAAGATAGTATAAGTATTACGGTGGGTGAACAAATTACTGCCGAGCAATTGATAGAAAAGTGCACAATTATGAGAATATCTAGGCATGATCATGTATACAGGCATCACGTCCACGACAAGTAGAACGACTCCTGCCTGCATCTACTACTATTACTCCACACATCGACCGCTATCCAACATGCATCTAGAGTATTAAGTTCATAAGAACAGAGTAACACATTAGGCAAGATGACATGATGTAGAGGGATAAACTCAAGCAATATGATATAAACCCCATCTTTTTATCCTCGATGGCAACAATACAATACATGTCGTTTCCCCTTCTGTCACTGGGATCGAGCAACGCAAGATTGAACCCAAAGCTAAGCACTTCTCCCATTGCAAGAAATATCAATCTAGTAGGCCAAACCAAACTGATAATTCAAAGAGACTTGCAAACATAACCAATCATACATAAAAGAATTCAGAGAAGATTCAAATATTGTTCATAGATAATCTTGATCATAAACCCACAATTCATCGGATCTCGACAAACACACCGCAAAAAGAGTTACACCAAATAGATCTCCAAGAAGATCGAGGAGAACTTTGTATTGAGATCCAAAGAGAGAGAAGAAGCCATCTAGCTAATAACTATGGACCCGAAGGTCTGTGGTAAACTACTCACACATCATCGGAGAGGCTATGGTGTTGATGTAGAAGCCCTCCGTGATCGATTCCCCCTCCGGCGGAGCGCCGAAAAAGGCCCCAAGATGGGATCTCACGGGTACCGAAGGTTGCGGTGGTGGAAATAGGGTTTCGTGGTGCTCCTGGTTGGTTTCGGGCTATATGGATATATATATATAGGAGGAAGAAGTAGGTCGGTGGAGCTGCATGGGGCCCACGAGGGTGGGGGGCGCGCCCAGGGGGGGCAGGCGCGCCTCCCCGCCTCGTGGCCTCCTCGTTGATTTGTTGATGTCCACTCCAAGTCCTGTGGATCACGTTTGTTCCAAAAATAACTCTCCCGAAGGTTTCATTCCGCTTGGACTCCGTTTGATATTCCTTTTCTGCGGAACAATGAAATAGGCAAAAAAACAGCAATTTGCACTGGGCCTTGGGTTAGTAGGTTAGTCCCAAAAATAATATAAAAGTGTATAGTAAAGCCCGTTAAGCATCCAAAACAGATAATATAATAGCATGGAATAATAAAAAATTATAGATACGTTGGAGACTTATCAAGCATCCCCAAGCTTAATTCTTGCTCGCCCTCGAGTAGGTAAATGATAAAAACAGAATTTTTGATGTGGAATTCTACCTAACATATTTCTCAATATAATTTTATTTATTGTAGCATGAATGTTCAGATCCGAAAGATTCAAGACAAAAGTTTAATATTGACACAAAAATAATAATACTTCAAGCATACTAACAAAGCAATCATGTCTTCTCAAAATAACATGGCCAAAGAAAGTTATCCCTACAAAATCATATAGTCTGGCTATGCTCTATCTTCATCACACAAAGTATTTAATCATGCACAACCCCGATGACAAGCCAAGCAATTGTTTCATAATTTTGATGTTCTCAAACTTTTTCAATCTTCACGCAATACATGAGCGTGAGCCATGGATATAGCACTATATGTGGAAGAGAATGGTGGTTGTGGAGAAGACAAAAAAGGAGAAGATAGTCTCACATCAACTAGGCGTATCAATGGGCTATGGAGATGCTCATCAATAAATATCAATGTGAGTGAGTAGGGATTGCCCTGCAACGAATGCACTAGAGCTATAAGTGTATGAAAGCTCAACAATGGAAACTAAGTGGGTGTGCATCCAACTAGCTTGATCACGAAGACCTAGGGCATTTTGAGGAAGCCCATCATTGGAATATGCAAGGCAAGTTCCATAATGTAAAATTCCCACTAGTATATGAAAGTGACAACATAGGAGACTCTCTACCATGAAGATCATGATGCTACTTTGAAGCACAAATGTGGTAAAAGGATAGTAACATTGTCCCTTCTCTCTTTTTCTCTCATTTTTTTATTTGGGCCTTTTTCTCTTTTTTATGGCCTTTTTTTTATTTTCCTTTTTTTTCCGTCCGGAGTCTCATCCCGACTTGTGGGGGAATCATAGTCTCTCCTTTCCTCACTTGGGACAATGCTCTAATAATGATGATCATCACAGTTTTATTTACTTACAACTCAATACTTAGAACAAAATATGACTCTATGTGAATGCCTCCGGCGGTGTACCGGGATATGTAATGAATCAAGAGTGACATGTATGAAAGAATTATAAAGGTAGCTTTGCCACAAATACGATGTCAACTACATGATCATGCAAAGCAATATGACAATTGTGAAACATGTCATAATAAGTGGAACGATGGTAAGTTGCATGGCAATATATCTCGGAATGGCTATGGAAATGCCATAATAGGTAGGTATGGTGGCTGTTTTGAGGAAGGTATATGGTGGGTCTATGATATCGGTGAAAGGTGCGCGGTATTAGAGAGGCTAGCAATGGTGGAAGGATGAGAGTGCGTATAATCCGTGGACTCAACATTAGTCATAAAGAACTCACATACTTATTGCAAAAATCTATTAGTTATCAAAACGAAGTACTACGCGCATGCTATTAGGGGGATAGATTGGTAGGAAAATACCATCGCTCGTCCCCGACCGCCACTCATAAGGAAGACAATCAATAAATAAATCATGCTCCGACTTCATCACATAATGGTTCACCATACGTGCACGCTACGGGAATCACAAACTTTAGAACAAGTATTTCTCAAATTCACAACTACTCAACTAGCATAACTCTAATATCACCATCTTCATATCTCAAAACAATCATCAAGTATCAAACTTCTCTTAGTATTCAATGCACTTATATGAAAGTTTTTATTATATCCATCTTGGATGCCTATCATATTAGGACTAAATTTATAGCCAAGGCAAACTACCATGCTGTTCTAAAAGACTCTCAAAATAATATAAGTGAAGCATGAGAGATCAATAATTTCTATAAAATATAACCACCGCCATGCTCTAAATGATATAAGTGAAGCACTAGAGCAAAATTATTTAGCTCAAAAGATATAAGTGAAGTACATAGAGTATTCTAATAAATTCCGATTAATGTGTGTCTCTCACAAAAGGTGTGTACAGCAAGGATGATTGTGGTGAACTAAAAAGTAAATACTCAAATCATACAAGACGCTCCAAGCAAAACACATATCATGTGGTGAATAAAAATATAGCTCCAAGTAAAGTTACCGATGGACGAAGACAAAAGAGGGGATGCCTTCCGGGGAAGCCCCAAGCTTAGGCTTTTTGGTTGTCCTTGGATTTTACCTTGGGGTGCCTTGGGCATACCCAACCTTAGGCTCTTGCCACTCCTTGTTCCATAATCCATCAAATCTTTACCCAAAACTTGAAAACTTCACAACACAAAACTTAACAGAAAATCCCATGAGCTCCGTTAGCGAAAGAAAACAAACCACCACTTCAAGGTACTGTAATGAACTCATTCTTTATTTATATTGGTGTTAAACCTACTGTATTCCAACTTATCTATGGTTCATAACCTCCGATACTAGCCATAGATTCATCAAAATAAGCAAACAATACATGAAAAACAGAATCTGTCAAAAACAGAACAGTCTGTAGTAATCTGTATCAAACGCATACTTCTGGAACTCCAAAAACTCTAAAATAACTTGCTGGACGTGAGGAATTTATATATTAATCATCTGCAAAAAGAATCAACTAAATATCACTCTTCAGTAAAGAGCTGTAGCTAATCTCGTGAGCGCTAACGTTTCTGTTTTTTACACCAAGATCAAAAAGACTTCACCCAAGTCTTCTCAAAGGTTCTACTTGGCACAAACACTAACTAAAACATGAAAACACATCTAACCAGAGGCTAGATGAATTATTTATTACTAAACAGAGCCAAAAAGCAAGAAACAAAAATAAAATTGGGTTGCCTCCCAACAAGCGCTATCGTTTAACGCCCCTAGCTAGGCATAAATGCAATAATAGATCTAGGTATTATCATCTTTGGCATGCAATTCTTCAATAGAACACTTATAACCCTTAGAGCAACTCTAGAAGACCCCTTAAAAATACGACCCGCAATACGCATTTGCGGTTTCACGAAGATCGCGTTTGCGGGTCAAAAACATGCGCGGCCGATCAGAACCCGTATCTAAACCTGCATAATTTGAAAAAGAACTTTCGCGGGAGAAATTGCACAAACATAGTTCATCACATACTACATAGTTCACCACATGATCAACAAAGTACAAGCATATCTATACTACATACTATGTTAAACTAGTACTAGGGGGCGGATCTGACGGCGGCGAGGTCGCGGCAACTGGACGACGCCGTGGAGGAGCCGGACGCTCAATCCTCCTCGCCGGAGCTGCACAAATCGACGTACTTCTCCGCCTGCTCCACGCGGATGCGGCGCCAGTCGTCAGCCTTCTTGTTGGTGGCGACATTGTCGGCGACCGCCTGCCGCCACTCGAGGGCTTCGAGCTCCTCGGCGTGGCGCCGACGCTCCTCCTCGCGCACGCTCCGCTCGGCGATGGCTGCGGCGACGGCGTCGAAGTCCATGACGTAGTCCTCGGGCCCTACGACTCCGCGACGGACGAGCGGAGCGGGCTCCTTGGGTTCCTCCTTCACCGGGACGAAGGCGAATGGCGCCGGCGGCTCCGGCTCCTCCTCCTCGTCCGACCACTCCCTCTTCACGGGGAGGAAGCCCGCGGTGGAGGAGGAGGATCTGGCGTAGGAAGACCTCGCGGAGGAGAAGGACACGCGCCGGCGGTCGTACTCCTCCATATCGCGGTGGTCGAAGCTCGCCGGCGGTGACATCCCGTGGTTGGTCCACTTCCGTGCACCGCGCTTCCTCGCGCTGTCGGACCAAACGTGCCGCTCGCACTCCGGGTCCCTCTCACAGCTGGATCTGCTGCCGGAGCCTCGTTCGGAGCTCCACATTCGCCCCCACATGGCGGCTGGAGGCGGGGCGGAGGGTCTCCGGTGGTGAGAAATTGGGAGAGGAGAAAGGGGAATCGGGTTGCTCGCGACAGCGGGGGGATAGGGTTTGGACCCGCAAAAGGGTCGCGGAACCACACTTATAGTGCTCGGGGCGTGCAGTTTGCGGGCTGCGGTAAATTTTTTTGCGGGCCGGGCGAGTAAGCGGGCTCCGTTCTGGCCGGAAAATTGGCCCGAGCCCGCATACTCGCTGGAATTTTTGCGGGCCGGGCGTTTTGCGGGGTCTGCTAGAGTTGCTCTTAGGAGTTTCCTTATTTTTATTAATGATCAAACTCCTAGGCAAGAAATCGAGAAAATCATTTGTAGCAAAAGGTTCCTTAATGATTGCGAGAAAGTTGGGGTGAACACTTATGGATTTGAGATCCGCATTTCCCTTACTAGAAGTTTCACCCTTATTTTTAGGAACATACATCAGTTTGGCAAATTTAGCATTAGAAGGTCTTGGAGTATTTTTCACGGAAGAAAAGGCAGACCCTAAGTTGGTAATAATATCCTCAATTTTATCAATTCTTGTGGAATCTGATCTATCTTTTCGTTAACTATGGGTTCCTTTTCTTTAAAAAATTTAAGAGCATCTCCTACCTTATATCCGTACTGGATAATTTGGTTGTGGATCTTTTTATCCAAATTTTCAATCAATTCTACAGTGACAACTTTATTTTCAATAATTTCCAACCTTTGCATCACATGTTCCAAAGTTAAAACATTTCCTTTAACCAAAAGAGGTGGTGGGCCAAACAAAAATAACATAGCATTATAAGAATCAAAAGTATTCTACCCAAGAAATTACCTCCGGTAATGGTATCAAGAATATATCTATTCCAAGGGGTGATGCCTACATAAAAATTGCGAAGAAGAACGGAAGTAGATTGCTTCCTAGTAGATCTATTTTGAGCATTGCAAATTCTGTACCAAGCATCTTTTAGATTTTCTCTCTCCCTTTGTTTAAAATTAAGAACTTCATTCTCGGGAGACAAAGGAGTAGATAAAGGACTGGCCATGACGGCACACGGGACACAATAAGCAAGCGAAAAAGAGGCGAACGGAAAGAGAGGGCGAATAAAACGGCAAGGGTGAAGTGGGGGAGAGGAAAACGAGAGGCAAATGGCAAATAATGTAATGCGAGGGATAAACGTTTGTGATGGGTACTTGGTATGTCTTGACTTGTGCGTAGACTCCCCAGCAACGGTGCCAGAAATCCTTCTTGCTACCTCTTGAGCATGCGTTGGTTTTCCCTTGAGGGGGAAAGGGTGATGCAACAAAGTAGCGTAAGTATTTCACTATGTTTTTGAGAACCAAGGTATCAATCTAGTAGGAGGCCACACGCAAGTCCCTCGTACCTACACAAACAAATAAGAACCTTGCAACCAACACGATAAAGGGGTTGTCAATCCCTTCATGGCCACTTGAAAAAGTGAGATCTAATAGAGAAGATAATATTTTTGGTATTTTTATGATAAAGATTAAAAGTAAAGATTTCAAAGTAAAATTAGATTGGAAACTTATATGATGGAAAATAGACCCGGGGGCCATAGGTTTCACTAGTGGCTTCTCTCAAGATAGCATAAGTATTACGGTGGATGAACAAATTACTGTCGAGCAATTGATAGAAAAGTGCACAATTATGAGAATATCTAGGCATGATCATGTATACAGGCATCACGTCCGCGACAAGTAGACCGACTCCTGCTTGCATCTACTACTATTACTCCACACATCGACCGCTATCCAGCATGCATCTAGAGTATTAAGTTCATAAGAATAGAGTAACTCATTAGGCAAGATGACATGATGTAGAGGGATAAACTCAAGCAATATGATATAAACCCCATCGTTTTATCCTCGATTGTAAAAATACAATACGTGTCGTTTCCCCTTCTGTCACTGGGATCGAGCAACGCAAGATTGATCCCAAAGCTAAGCACTTCTCCCATTGCCAGAAAGATCAATCTAGTAGGCCAAACCAAACTGATAATTCTAAGAGACTTGCAAACATAACCAATCATACATAAAAGAATTTAGAGAAGATTCAAATATTGTTCACAGATAATCTTGATCATAAACCCACAATTCATCGGATCTCGACAAACACACCGCAAAAAGAGTTACATCAAATAGATCTCCAAGAAGATTGAGGAGAACTTTGTATTGAGATCCAAAGAGAGAGAAGAAGCCATCTAGCTAATAACTATGGACCCGAAGGTCTGTGGTAAACTACTCACACATCATCAGAGAGGATATGGTGTTGATGTAGAAGCCCTCCATGATCGTTTCCCCCTCCAGCGGAGCACCGGAAAAGGCCCCAAGATGGGATCTCACGGGTACAGAAGGTTGCGGCGGTGGAAATAGGGTTTCGTGGTGCTCCTGGTTGGTTTCGGGGTATATGGATATATATAGGAGGAAGAAGTAGGTCGGTGGAGCTGCGAGGGGCCCACGAGGGTGGGGGCGCGCCCAGGGGGGCAGGTGTGCCTCCCTGCCTCGTGGCCTCCTTGTTGATTTCTTGACGTCCACTCCAAGTCCTCTAGATCACGTTTGTTCCAAAAATAACTCTCCCGAAGGTTTCATTCCGTTTGGACTCCATTTGATATTCCTTTTTTGCGAAACACTGAAATAGGCAAACAACAACAATTTGCACTAGGCCTTGGGTTAGTAGGTTAGTCCCAAAAATAATGTTAAAGTGTATAGTAAAGCCCATTAAACATCCAAAACAGATAATATAATAGCATGGAACAATAAAAAATTATAGATACGTTGGAGACGTATCATCCCCCCCGCTAGGTGCTGTTGCTGGCTACCGCCGCCACCTGCCCCTGCCGCCCACTACTGCCAGCCCTTACCGCTAGTGCTGCCTCCGGCCGTGCCTAGGCCACCACGGGCCGCGCCCCTGGCCGGGTGGCTCTCTGTTGCCCGGGGCCGGCCCATTTAATTAGGGGTTAACCCCCCCCACACTAATTAGATTAGCTTTTAAACTAATAAATAAAATTAGTTTAACATCTAGACACTGAGTGATGCCCCCCATTCACTAATTAACCTATTCAATTAGTCTAAATAACCCACTGTCACGAACATATGGGTCCCATTGACCCCATTGGCCAATCAAAGGTTGAGCGGTCAACTGTTTGACTAGACCCATAGCCCCCTTGTCATACTAATGGGCTAGCCCCCTCCTGGGTATAAAATGTAATTCAAGTACTTTATTTAATCCAGTAATTTCAAAATATTGTTTAAACTTCAAAAAATTCGTAGAGATTAAACCATAACTCGGGTTAAAATAATTTATATATGAAAAATGATCAGAAAATAAGACGAACTCGAATACGCCATCCACATAGCTGCCACATGCCCCCAACATAGCAAACATGGAACCTTACCCTCTGGTTCCGAAGACCGACGAAAGCCGGGAAAACATCCCCGGATGTTTGCCGCTCCGTCTCTAATGTATAGCACTGTCGGTGTTCTGGGAAACGGGGTACCCAGACTTGCCTGCCTGCAGCCCACGGCGTGGCTCCATCGACGGCCTAGTACGGACCATCTTCAGCATCGACAACATAAGACCCTCGCGAGGGGCCAAGCCTCACGAGGCGGATGACGCCAAGACCTCTAGAGGGAGCGACCTCCCTAGGCTGGCTCCTGAGGAGCGGAGATCCCTATGCAGGTGCTCACCTCGTGAGGTTAAGGTGACACAAGCCATGACGACCACAGCCAGGAGGGCGCCAACGGGCGCAGTACAATAGGTTTCCTCTTTGGTGCTAAGGAGGCAAGCGCAGGCGCGGAGTCCTGAGGAATCATCCAAATATTTCCATTTCCTTGCTACAAGACCAAGACCACCAGGACAACAAGATGGAGGTCATCGCCGAGCCCACCACAACGTCATGACCAGAAGCTTTGCAGGTGAAGACCACCTTTCATCAGGATAAGATATACTATTTGTATTCATTCAAACTTGGCCATTGTGGGATCCCTTCCCGCCTTCATTTTGGGGAAGAGGACCAAGGCCACTATAAATATAGCTTAGCCACCACCATAGGAGGGGATCCCCGCATCGGACCATCCGAACCCTCACCAGCTCACACCAACACAAGAACACAGCTCCTGAGGTAGTTTTTCCTCTGTACTAGTTCATCCTCAGCCCACCTTGAGGCTAATCCACCACAAAGCAGGAGTAGGGTTTTACACCGCAAGGTGGCTCGAACCTGGGTAAACTGCCATGTCTCCTTCCTTTCCAGTTCATCAAGCTAGGCAGTGAGAGCGTGGAGTTGGTAGGTTGGAGAGATTGAGTTCTTCGCACGCTCCCCAGAGTTCGAATCTTTCTTGGGTCTGCAGAGCCCTGAATCCAACATTTGGCGCGCCAGGTAGGGGTCCCTCAAAGATTCACCTCCTCGTCTGTTGTACCCCTCCCTCGCTGTTCATCTCTCCTAGCGGGCGCCGCTCCACTGACCGGGCCGCCGGGTGCGTTCGGAGGCACTTTGGGCCACCAGGTTTTCACCCCCGCCCAGCGGCAAGTGCAATGGCCGCCAAAGTTTAGGCCGGAGCTGGCGCCTCGATACGACGATGTAGCGGATCCAGCAGGGTTTCCCCAGGTGTATGCGGAGGCTTTCTGGGCGGCTGGCGGCGACGACAAGGTCAAGGCGAATTGGCTCCCCATGGCCCTCATGGGTGTGCCACGCACCTGGCTCCTGGGCTTGCCGGAGTCTTCAGTGGCCTCCTGGGAAGAGTTGCGCGGCCTTTTCATCGCACGCTTCATGGCACCGGTGCCCCACGTCGTCGCGGCCCTCCTCGGTGGCTCGCAGGCGCTGGCCTTGGATCGCCACGTCAAGCAATTCTTCTGCTGGGCAGGCGCCGCCCACGTGCAGCGGGGAGCTCCTCTGGGCTGGGCGGCTCCTAAGGCCGACCTCACCTTTAACTCAAGGGACCACCATGAGACCATAGTCGGCGCCGGCGCGCTCCCCATGCTCTGCACCCCCAGCATCTGCAACGTGGCAGTCACCAGGACCCTTATCGACAGCGGCGCTAGCCTCAACGTCCTCTCCGTTGAAGCATTCAGCCTGCTTCATGTGCCTTACAGCCGGCTCCTCCCCACCAAGCCTTTCTCTGGGGCCATTGATGGCTCCACCTGCCCTTTAGGGCAGATCTGCCTCCCCGTCACCTTCAGCACATGCAATAACTACCGCACCGAGCTCATCGACTTTGACATCACCCGCATCGGTCTCCCGTACAACGCCATCCTCGGGTATCCAGCCCTGGCCAAATTCATGCCGGCGATTCATCCCGGCTACAACCTCATGAAGATGCCGGGAAGTAGCGGCGTCCTCACCGTGGCGGGGGATAACAAGGACGTGATCTCGGCCCTCAAGCTCACCTTCAAGGTCGTGGTAGCCGTGCAGCCAAACGAGGAGGAGGCACCGGAAGGCCCAGGGGCTGCGCCAGCAAAGAAGTAATTGTTTTCTCAAGACCGGTCCAAGACGAAGCAGGTGCCGGTCGACGAAGAAAGGGGATCGGGCTCTACCTTCACCACAGGCGCTGGCCTCCCTCGGACCAGGAAGAGGCGCTGGCCAGCTTCCGCTGCGTGAACAAGGATGTGTTTGCATGGGAAGCGGCGGACCTAGTCAGGGTCCCGCATGGGGTAATCGAGCACCACCTGATGGTGTGCCCCAACGCACGCCTAGTAAAGCAGAAGGCGCGGCGGCAAGCCCCGGAGAAGCAATCGTTCATCATCCAGGAGACCCGCAAGATGCAAGAGGCCGACGTCATTTGGGAAGTACGACATCCAGATTGGTTGGCAAACCCTATTATTGTCCCCAAGAAGGGCGGGAAGGAGCACATGTGCATGGATTTCACCAACCTCAGTGAGGCTTGTCCGCAAGACCCCTTCCCTCTCCCATGCAACGATTAGATCGTCGACTCCACTACCGAGTGTGAGTTACTGTGCTTCTTGGACACCTTCTCCGGCTATCAACAAATCAAGATTTCGGTGGAGGATATTGAGAAGAAAGCTTTCCTGACCCCGTGCGGGGTGTACTGCTACACCTGCATGCCGTTCGGGCTGCACAATGCAGGAGCAACCTTCCAGCGGCTGATGCACATCACCCTTGGTCAGCAGCTCGGGAGGAACGTCGAGGCATACATCAATGACATAGTGGTGAAATCTCGGGAGGCGAGAACTCTTATCGAAGATCTGGAGGAGACATTCGCCAGCCTGCGCAAAGTGACCCTACGACTCAACCCGGAGAATTGTGTGTTCGGCGTCCCGTCCGGCAAGCTGCTGGGATTCCTGGTGTCACACAGAGGGATCGAGGCCAACCCGGAGAAGGTCAAGGCCATAGAAAAGATGAGTCTGCCACAAACCCTCAAGGAGATGCAAAAGCTGGCGGGCTGCGTAACCTCGCTCGGTCGTTTCATATCCAAGCTAGGAGAGCGCACCCTCCCCTTCTCCAAGCTAATGAAAAAGAAGGGCCCATTCGAGTGGACTCCGTAGGCTGACGCGGCCTTCCAAGACCTCAAGAGATACCTCACCAGCCCACCGGTGATGGTAGCACCGCGCCCCCTTAAACCCTTAGTGCTCTACCTGACCGCCACACCTCGCTCCACCAGCACAACGCTTGTGGCGGTCTGGGAGGAGCATCCGGTTA
Organism: Aegilops umbellulata; assembly: GCA_032464435.1. NCBI lineage: Eukaryota > Viridiplantae > Streptophyta > Magnoliopsida > Poales > Poaceae > Aegilops > Aegilops umbellulata. The sequence continues at coordinate 210,800,610 of CP136056.1, read as the reverse complement.
AGGGAACACGGTGCAGCACCCCGCACCAGGCCAAGGCATCGCAGCCTCAGGACGGTTCTCCTGAGGCCTCGCCCACCCCTCCGATCAGCGGGAATCCTGAGGATGGTGCTCCTGAGGCCACGGTTGCCCCGTCAGATGAAAAAACTCCTGAGGTCCCCCAGCCTCAGGAGGCACTAAATCCCGCCAACGCCTCCACTCTCGTCGAGTACCCAGTGTACTTCGTCAGCACAGAGCTGCGTGATGCGCGGGCGCGCTACCGCATGCCACAAAAGCTTTTGCTTGCACTCCTCGTTGCCTCCCAGAAACTGTGTCACTACTTCCGTGGCCACCCCATCAGGGTTGTCTCAGCTTACCCCCTAGAGAGGGTGCTCCGGAGCCCTAACGCCACGGGAATGGTCGCCGAATGGAACATTGAACTACAGATGTTCCAGTTGGAGTTCAGCACCACCAGGATCATCAAGGGTGCGGCCCTCGCTAACTTTGTGGCAGAATGGACTAATGCCCCTGACCGAGGAGTGGGCGAGGACCGTTCCCTTGCACCCGAAAGTGAAGCTCCAGATGGTTGGGTCATGTACTTTGATGGAGCCTTCGCGCGTCAGGGCGTGGGGGCTGGAGCCATGCTCATCTCGCCCACCCAAGACAAGCTCTACTATGCCATGCAGCTCTGCTCCTAGCATGGAGAGAAGGTCTCCAACAACATCACGGAATACAAGGGCCGAATCTCCGGCCTCAAGGCTAAGGTGGCTCTGGGGCTAAGGCACCTCACCATCAGGGGCGACTCCCAGCTCGTCGTCAACTTCTCCAACAAGGCGTGCAAGCCAAAGGACAAGCACATGGAGGCATACCTTGAGGAGGTACGCAAAATCGAGAAATGATTCTTAGGCTTGGAATTGCAACATGTGCCACGCAACACGAACAAGGAGGCAGACGACATCGCCAAGAGCGTGCCCCGGTGTCAGCCTTAGGAACCTGGCGTCTTTGAGAAGCGGCTCTTCAAGCCGTCGGCAGCTCCCCCCGCTGCCGGACCGGCACCACCTCAGGAGGAGCTTCCCCCGACACCCCTCTCAGGCGGCCAGCTTGCGACCCAACTTCAGGGGGCCACCTGCTCCTTGCGCTCAACCTCTGGAGGGGTGCTGGTCCGAGGAGTTCAAGGCGTACCTGCTCCAGGGCGCCCTGCCGGAGAAGAAGGAGGACACAGAGCATGTGGCCCGCCAGGCCACTGCATACTACATCCAGGACGCTGAGCTCTACCGAAAGCGCCCGATCGATGTTTCTCTATGATACATCTCCAGGGAGTAGGCATTCTGCAACGGGTTCTACTGGCCCATGGCGCTCAGTGATGCCACTGAGCTGGTAAGATCTTGCGAGGCCTGTCAGTTCCATGCTAAGCAAATCCAGCAGACCGCTCAGGGCCTCTAGACCATCCCGCTCTCATGGCCGTTTGCGGTCTAGGGGTTGGACATCCTGGGCCCGTTCCCCCGAGCGCCCGGGGGCTACCGCTACCTCTACGTCACCATTGACAAGTTCACCAAGTGGGCTGAGGTGGAGGTCGTCCGCACCATCCCGGCCTGCTCGACTGTCAAGTTCATCAAGGGCCTCATGAGCTACATCGGGGTTCCTAACCGCATCATCACCGACAATGGCACGGAGTTCACCAACAACCTTTTTAAAACATATTGTGCTAACATTGGAACGCAGATATGCTACGCTTTGGTGGCACACCCTCGAAGCAATGGCCAAGATGAGCGCGCCAGCGCAGTGGTCCTGAGATGACTCAAGACGAGGACCTTCAAGAAGAAGCTCGAGGCCTGCGGCAGGGGCTGGCTCGATGAGCTCCAGTCTGTGTTGTGGTCCATCTGCACCACCGCGACCAAGTCAACGGGCGAGACTCTATTCTTCCTCGTCTATGGAGCCGAGGCGGTTCTCCCTCACGAGGTCAGGCATTGCTCTGCGCGGGTCTTGGTGTTTGACGAGGCATGCCCGGACGCCTCGCGCGGGATGGACCTCGTGCTGGGAGGAACGCCACCGTTAAGCCTCGCTCCATGTAGCGAGGTACCAGCAGGTGCTGCGACGGTATCACTGCCGCAGCGTCCGCTCCAGGACGCTCGAGGTGGGTGATCTCGTCCTGAGGCGGGTGCTCTCCAAGGAAGGGCTTCATAAGCTTTCACACATGTGGGAGGGACCGTTTAGGATCGCCCGTGACTCCAGGCCTGGCGCCGCACACTTGGAGACACAGGACGGGATCCCCATCCAGAACGCCTGGAACATCCAGCATCTCCAAAAGTCCTACCCATTATCAAGGCTGCGCGCCTGTGAAGATCTCCGCTCATGACACTCTCACGTAATAATGAGTTGGGGCTGTACATGCCCCGGAGTCTCCTGAGTGCCGCCCCTGGGCCTCACGGGGGCTCCCACCCACGTCCAAGTGGAGGCCCCATGCTCCACGCTGGTGGGAGGACAAGAAGACTAGTCTAGGTGCCGGACGCAGCTGTTCTTTTGCTTGTTTTCTGTAGCTTGTTTGCAACTTCTTGAATGGAATTTGGAGTTTTTGCGTCTTTCATTCGCAAGGGTCGGGAAATCTCTTTCTTTTCCTCTCCCCGCAGTGTTCACCCTTTCAAACCATGTTTTAGGAAGAGTGACAGTTGCCCATCGCTCTTCCTCGCGCATCCCGCGCGCGGGGGCTGGGTACGTTGTGTGCGCTTGGGCTCGCCCGCGACCACACCTCGCCAAAACCTTGCTTCGCCAACTTTAGCGCCTTAATCCTCGCCGGACGCTCTCAAACGAGCTCAAGGGCAGGCGTGCCCTCTAGATTCCGTGCCCCGGGCACCGCGACGCGGCATACTAGCGGCAATTAACCCATGCCGGGGGGCTTGCGCGAGGTATGGCGCCTCATGAGTTTTTCTAACCCTACAGCCACATGGCACCTCCAGGGGTTCGACCATCCTCGAGTTTCCAAGAAGGAAGCCCTCAGAAGAAGCTCCTGAAAGGGCATGCTCCCACATCATGGGAGTCTACCGCGAGCACATCGAGCTAAGTCACCCTAACCACACCCAGCAGCAACATAGATATCACAACATAACGTAAAAGTAACAAGCATAGCAGCACAGTGCAAGCACCATGGTACATTACACGCCCCAACAGGGCCTTCTACTTTTTGTATGCAAGAGAAAGAAAGAAACAAAAGCAGGTCGTGCGACTACAGGGGCTCCGGAGGCCCGGCTCCAGCAACGCTCGAGCTCAGTCGGAGTCTTCCTCCTGCTTCACCGGGGTGCACGGGCGATGCAACTCGTCGTCTTCCCAGGTCCGAGCCCGGCGGCATGGTGGCTCGTCGTAGTCGCCATCACTCGTGCTCTGCCCAGAAGAGTTGCTTCCACTGCTGGAGGCGGCACGACTGTTGTCGGTGTCAAAACCGGAGGATCTCGGGTAGGGGGTCCTGAACTGTGCGTCTAGGATCGATGGTAATAGGAGACGGGGGACACAATGTTTACCCAGGTTCGGGCCCTCTCTATGGAGGTAATACCCTACTTCCTGCTTGATTGATATTGATGAATATGAGTGTTACAAGAGTTGATCTACCACGAGATCGTAATGGCTAAACCCTAGAAGTCTAGCCTATGAGTATATGGTAATGAATCTGTCCTATCCGTACTATGCTCTCCGGTTTATATAGACACGGAGAGATCTAGGGTTACATGGAGTCGGTTACATAAGAGGGAATCTTCATAGTCGGTCGCCAAGCTTGTCTTCCACACCAAGTAGAGCCCAATCCGGACACGGGTATAGTCTTCGGCCTTCACATCTTCACATCCCATTAGTCCGGTCCAGTAGATAACAGGCCGGACGCCCGAGGACCCCTCAGTTCAGGACTCCCTTAGTAGCCCCTGAACTTGGCTTCAATGATGAGGAGTCCAGCGCGCAGATTGTCTTCGGCATTGCAAGGCGGGTTCCCCTTCTTCCGAACTCCAAGATAGTCTTCGGATGTAGTAAATATATCCGGACCTGTGTATGTAATTGCAGAAAATACGATACTCCACGAGTCTAGTCTGTTGACAACTGTTTATGACATTGTGTCATGCCCGCCCGGTTATTCTTTCCAACCATTGGCTAGCCTGTCGCCCCATGTCTTGGGGAGCGGTTTTATTGGCACGTCAAAGCAGAGATCGTGCCCCCCTATTCACGGGATTTTCAATAACGCAGGTGTGGGTAACCCAACCGTCCCCAGGGTACAAATCTTTGAGGATAGGTAAGTTTCGAGACCCGGGAGGGGCCGCTCGATATTCTGGGGCCTTTATATAGGGACCCAAACTCGTCTTTCTATTCCGCGCTTGCTTCTTCCTCAACCCCAGCCACCTCGAGTTCTATCCATCGAGTTTCAATTACCACCAACCCCAATCATGTCCGGGCCCGGCCGTTCAGGCTGGTGGGTGGCCTCTTCTGTCACAGAGGAGGATATTACGAAGCTCCGCGTGGTGAGGTATCTGACCGTAGAAATTCTTCATCGGCTTCCTGCCAAGGGGCAGGTTATTCCCACCCCAAATCCGGCGAGAGGGTAGTATTTGTGTCACACTTTCTCCATGGGTTAGGGTTTGCGCTTAACCCCTTCTCCAGGGGCTCATGTTCTACTATGGGCTAGATTTTCACGATCTGGCCCCGGACTCCGTTCTCCCCATCTCGACATTTATCGTCACATGTGAGGCCTTCCTCCGGACTCCTCCGCACTTTGGTTTGTGGCTCAAGACTTTCGATGTGAGGCCGCGGGTGACGGAGGAGGAGCAGGCAGAGTGCGGCAGCGTTATAATAAGCAAGCTTGCCAGCGCGGTTTGGTTTGAAGGATCTTTCGGCGAGTCTTCTAACCTATGGCAGCAGGGGTGATTTTATGTCAACGAGTCGCGGGGCTCCAAGTGGGCAGCTATGCCCGCGTTCCGACCCGGCCCTCCGACTTGGCTCGCTTCATGGATCAATAGGGGATTAGACTGGGGGTCCGCCAATGAAGTGCAGACTCTGCAAAGTCGCATCCGAAGCCTTACCGAGAAGGGCATCGACTCGTGAACGTTGTTCAAGTAATGCTAGTCGGCCGGACCCTGCCATGTCAGCGGCGGCCTCTCCGTATGTGGGAGTTTAATCCAGAGGGGCGGCGGACTCTTCAACACTTCTTCGGCGCTACGCACGAAGGGATGTGGAGATTATATTTCGGGGAGCGAGAACAATGGCCGGACACCACTGAGGACGTTGGCCTTGACTGCAATCATCCGGACACTCCGGTAAGTATTCAATCTCCGAACACCTTTCATTCACGCATCTCTTGAGAAGATACTAAATGACCCGTCCTTGTACAGGCCTGGATAAGGAAAGCGATGCTGATCTGGTGTCCGACGCCCCTTCCAGAAGACCCCTCGTCCGCCCTGATCACGCGGATGTTAACTCCGACACCGTACCAGGTGTCTACAGAGGGGGGTGAGAGCGGGGAGCCCAAAGGAGATGCTCGCCCTGAGGATGATTCAGACGCTGTGTTCGGGGAAACCGAAACCCTTTTACCCAGGGGCAAATGTGTAGAGGGGGCCTTCCATAGCAAGAAGAGGGCCGCTTCTGGAGGTCAGGAGGGGAAACCTTCCAAGAAAGGGAAAACGCAATCGTCGGGTGGCTTGGGTCGGGCAAGCGATGTCGATGTAGAGCTTGATGATGAGGACGAACCTCCGGCCAGACCGTAAGTGACACATGGTACTTTAACCATACCTCATCCCTTCCTTATTACTGAAGTAATCCTCCGATATATGCACGTCCTCGCAGGTTAACACCTGGTGTTTCTCAATCGTCCTCCTCCTCGGGAGACCTTCTGCCGGAGATGATGGAAAGTGACACGCCTTCTCCGGCCTCCTCGCCCAATAGGGCAGATGATCTTGAGGTGTCGTCCCGGAGGGCTCGTCCCCACCAGCAAGTAGCGCAGGAAATGAGGAAGGAGTTTCCCGAAGGTGGCGCCTCTGTCACTCAGGGTTCGGGGATCAAGAATGACGGCCCTGAATTATCCGGTTTACAGCCGGAGGTGATTCTGGAGGTGGGTAAGCGGATTCCTGCAAAGGATTGTCGTGCTCCGGCGGCGGTGTCCGAAGACCCAGGGGTGCCGGGGACGCTGACGGACATGCTGTGACGAGCGTCCGTTTTGGAAGAGCATCATGCCTTAATGGTTACGGTGGTTGGAAAGGTTCTCTCCGCGAAGAGCGGGTTGGACGAGGCCTTTACAAGCCTTCTGAGAGGTTTTGAGGTTTGTGATGTAATGTTGCCAATTGAATGATATTGACAGAATGCACCTGTTGTTATGCAGTAGCCCCTGAGACTCGGATTGCCTTCCGAAGGAAGCAATCGGAGGATCAAAAAGATATGCTCAGGTACTAATATTGATTTAATTTGGAATACAGGCTACCGCCCCTCCTGCCACTACTCGAAGTACGGAGGTGGCCGAACTGCAGCGAAAGCTGGATATTGCGGAGGATGACATTGCATTGATCAACAAGCGTCTTGACGACTCGCAAGGTATATATTTCGAGCATTCCTTACACGAATGTGCTTGTAATTTAAGCCCAACTTTGAAAAAGTGTCTTATATGAAATGTGCATGAATGCAGATGGTGCCGCCGCCGTGGAAGCCCTTCGGGCAGAGCTGGTCCGGATCAAGGAGCAGGCCTGATTTAGTTATGCGGCTGCCGAAAAGGCATCGGCTGAGTTCAAAGCCGAACAAGGTGCGCGGCGCCAAGACAAGGAGAAGATGTCCACCATGGCGCGCGAGTTAGAGAATGCGGCTAGCCGCTGCAAACTTCTTGAGAAGGAAAATGAAGTCAAAACGGCTGTACTTGATAAGGCCTTACGAGAGGCAAGAGAAGCGCGGTCTGAATCCAGAGCAGCCCGAGAAGAGATCCGGCAAGCTGGGGAGATTGTGGCTGGCAAGCGGTTTTTGCTACAGGCTAAGTTCGGAGATCCGAACTATGCTCAGCTTAACCAAGTGTGGAGTTCTCCGGACAATTTTTTAGACTTGCCGAAGAGTTCTTCCGATGCGGCGCAATTTTACCATGCACAAGAGGGGTATGCAGCAGAGAAGCTTTTCTGGTCACAATTTGGCGTGTCGAAGCGCCCTCTGTTGCTGAATGAACAGATGTCCTAGTAGGCCGAGCTGCATAGGATATCCGGCGCTGCCATGAAGAACGTCATAGTCCGGTTGTGGCCGACTGAACCTGTTCCGAGTAGTTACTTTGGCTTGGTGCAGCGGCTTGTTGATGTGGTGGCGCGTATCGACGCTGTTGTCGGCGTTCTGGGAACGGGGGTCCCCAGACTTGCCTGCCTGCGGCCTGCGGCGTGGCTCAAATGGGGGCCCAGCGCGACCCGTCTTCATCAACACAAGACCCAAGACCCTCGCGAGGGGCCAAGCCTCACGGGGCGGACGACACGGCGCTTCCTCAGGCGCGGCCTCCTTAGGATGGCTCACGAGGAGGCGGAGAGATCAAGGCGGGGTACCTCGCGAGGTGCCCATGACGCAAGCCATGACGACCAAGGGTGCCAGGCGGGCGCCAGCCCGCGCAGCGTTCCCCTTTCCTCTTTGGTGCAAAGGGGGCAAGCGCAGGCGAGAGGATCAAGCAAAGGCACCCATTTCAGTGCAACAAGACCAAGACCAGTCCAACGGTGGGAAGGAGATCACCATGGAGCCCAGAACGGCGTGACCACAGGACCTTTGGCAGGCGAAGACCAACTTTAGTCAGGATAAGTGTACCAGATGTTCCCCTTCGAATTGGCCAATTGTTGGCGCCCTTCCCGCTCAAATATTTGGGAAGAGGCCCAGGGCCTTTGCCTATAAATAGGACTAACCACCCCCAGGGTAGAGGGGAGAAACCAGCTAGAGCGTAGCAACACACCCATAGAGTAAGAAGGGCGATCGAACTCGCCCAACGGTTCATCCCCTAGCCAATAACAGACCCTCGCGAGGCTGTTCTTCCCTGTACTGTTCATCCTCATCAGCCCAAGAGGCAATCCATCCACCACAAACTAGAGTAGGGTATTACACCAATGGTGGCCCGAACTAGTATAAACCCTGTGTCTCTTGCGTTGTTCACTCTGTAGTTTAGATCCTTGCGAGACGGAGAGGTAGAGGGCATAATCTCCGCGCGCACCCCAGAGTTCGAACCTTAAGGGTCTGTCGGAACCCGTGATCCGACATTTGGCGCGCCAGGTAGGGGTGCGCCGGAATTTGCCTCCCTACCGCTCCGCCTCCCGTCGCATCATCATCACCATGTCCGACGACCAGGCGGGCAACCAAGGTCCATGGGTGGCGTGGCCCATCTGCGCGGAGCCGCCTGCCCCGGGCGACCCCGCGCCCCAGGCAGCTCGCGGTCCGCAGGGCGCTGCGGGCCACGGGCGACGCAGACAGGCCTCCGTGACCCTCACACCGTGGCAGGCGCGGTCGGCGGCAAGGGCCTCCAACCACGCCGCGACTACGACACCGTACACCCGCCGGGAGCAGGCGAACTCGAGGGCCGCACTCACGGTAGCGCGGGAGCTGCTACAGTGCAGGCTGCTGGAGGGCGGCCGCGACGTGCTGCTGGAACGGGTCGCCGAACTCCTGGGCTTTGCCGCTTCGGGGGCTCACCCCTTCTGCGTCCAACTTCCGCCCCAATCCTAGGGCGGCGCACGAGGAGGGCCCGCACGCTCCCGCGGGCCTCAGGGCTACCCCGACACCGGCGAACCCGCCGGCGCTAGACTGGCGGTGGCACTACCCCCGCCCCCGGCGCGCGAAGGAGAGGGGCTCGGTGTGGCCCACGGCGCCAGCGGGCAACCGCACTACCACCCCGTGGTGGGCACGTCAAGCAACGCCACATGGCGGATGGAGCACTACAGCATAGCATTCGGGGTGGCGGCGCCAGAAAAGTACATGCCTCGCATGATGGACCAAGGGCATGCTCACGAGGGCGAGCAGGGCTCGCTCTTCAGCCCCAGCTGGGAAGACGAGACGCCAGAGGCCGAGCCCTTCGAGGAGCCCCAGGATGGCTCCGTCGGCCACGCTGGAGGCTACAACTATCGGGTACCGTTAATTCCTCAAGACCAGGCGTACGCTAATCATGGGTCACAGGAGGTGCAGGTCACCGCAGCGAGCAGCTGCCCCGCTCCCGCGGACTCCTACCCCTCGGGAGGGGGCCGCAGGGGGCCGCAGGAGAGGGGCAGGGATCCTACATCACCACCGCGGCGTTCGGAGCAAGGTGTTCTTAGAAGGTAGGCCCTCCGCTGGGGAGGCGCCTGAAGGCCTGCCCCTGGCGGAGGACCCGTGGTCGTCGGGGGAACCGCTGGCGACCGCTCTACCCCACCGGTGGTGTCCTGGTTTCCGGTCGTTGTTGGTGGCACTAGAGTGTGGCGCAAGGCGGGGCCCTCGCCTGGCGATATGAAGCAAGGCCGGTTCCTGTGAAGAAGGCCGAGTGCCTGTGAAGCTCGCCGCCCCGTGACACTCTCACGTAATAATGAGTGGGGCTGTACACGCCCCGGAGTCTCAGGGGTGCCGGCCTCAGGCCCTGGGGCTCCCTCCCACGCCCAGTGGACAGCACTTAGCTCCGCGCTGGTGAGAAGACGTCCAAGACTAGATTAGGCGCCGGACGCGGCTTTTTGTCTTCTTTCATTGCCTTTTCCCTTTGGTTGTAACTTTTTCCCCGCTGGATTTAAATTGAATTTGAATTTGAGCTTTGCGTGTGTTCGGGGAAGGGGTGCTTGGTCTCGTTCGAACCATTTCTCGCGTTCTAGTCACCGCCTCACCACAGATGCCTCCCCTAGCGAGCCCCTCGCGAGTCGGGCCAGGCCTAGCTCGAGCGCAGCCCTGACTGCCGCTGTCGCTTCCTCACGAGATTACCTTTTTGGTGACTACGGAGGTTGTCCTTTCCTAAAAAGGCCCAGAGCCTATGAAGAAGGCAAATGCCTGTGAAGCCATTGCATTTAGGAAAAGGCCCAAAGCCTGTGAAGAAGGCAAATGCCTATAAAGCCATTGCATTTAGGAAAAGGCCCAGAGCCTGTGAAGAAGGCAAATGCCTGTGAAGCCATTGTGTTTAGGAAAAGGCCCAGAGCCTGTGAAGAAGGCAAATGCCTGTGAAGCCATTGCGTTTAGGAAAAGGCCCAGAGCCTGTGAAGAAGGCAAATGCCTGTGAAGCCATTGCGTTTAGGAAAAGGCCCAGAGCCTGTGAAGAAGGCGAATGCCTATGAAGCCATTGCGTTTAGGAAAAGGCCCAAAGCCTGTGAAGAGGGTGAACGCCTGTGAAGACGTCTCGCTCGGGAGAAGGCCCTGTAACGCCCCCGATGTAACTTGCCATAATTGTAATCCAACTCTTGCCATTTCCGGCTATGTGCTATGATATTCCCTCCGTGGTTGGGTTCTCTCCGTTTTGCATTTTGGTCATGTCATGCATTTCATATCATGTCATCATGTGCATCGCATTTGCATACGTGTTCGTCTCATAAATCCGAGCATCTTTCCCGTTGTCCGTTTTGCAATCCGGCGCTCCTATGTCTCCCGGCGTCCCCTTTTACATTTCTTCGTGAGCGGGTATTAAACATTCTCGGAATGGACCGAGGTTTGACATGTGGCCTTGGTATAGCACCGGTAGACCGCCTGTCAAGTTTCGGTTCAATCGGAGTTCGTTTGGTACTCCAACGGTTAACCGGGTAACCGTGAAGGCCTCGTGTGTGTTGCAGCCCAACACCCCTTCAAAACAGCCCAATAACCCATCTAAGTCACTCCCATGTCCTCCGCCGTTCGATCACGATCGCGTGGGCGAAAACCGCACTCCATTTGGAGCTCCCAAGCTCCTTCTGTCTATAAAAATGCCTTCCCCGTCCAAATCTGGGAGAGAAACACCCCGAAACCCTAATTTCTCCTCGATCCGCGCGCCTCTCTCTCTCCTGCCCGCCGCCGGCGCGCCCCGGGCCAGTGGGAGCGCGCCACGTGGCGCCCGCCGCCGCCTCCGCCGCGCCCCGCCGCCAGGGCCCTCGCGGCCCAGATCCGGCCCGCGGGGCCCGGTCGCCGCCGCCCGCGCCCAGCGCCTCCTCCCGCCGCCGCGCCCCGACCGGCTCCCGCCTCTCCGCCTCGCGCCCGGGCAGCCGCCGCCTCCCGCGCCCGGTCGCGCCCGCGCCGGCGCTCGCGCGACGCCGCGCCGGACGTCGCCGGCCCGCCTCCTACCGCCGCCTCTCCGCGGATCCCGCCGCCGTCCGCGCGGATCCGTGGCCCCCCGTGCAGATCCGGCCTTCCCCCGCCTCGGGCCGCCTCCTCCGGCGCTCCTCCGGCGGCCCGCGCCGGCGAACCTCGATTTCCGCGCCAACCGTTGACTTCTCTCCCCTCAAAATATTTCTAAGTCCCGTGCATTTCATCATTATCATCAGTTCTTCTACATGCCATAACTTTGCATCCATAGCTCCGATTCGTGCGTATAATATGTCGGTTTGTTCGACTCGAAGAGTACATCATTTTGTTCCATTGCATCATTTTCATTTGAAGTCATCTTGATGCCCGAAATGCTGTTAGAAGAGGGCTAGTTGATGTTAGTTGCTGGATCTTATCTAATCATGCACTTTTGTCATTTTTTGCCATGATTGATGTGTACCTCCTATGAAGTTGAGTCCTACATGAGTTTTGTAATATGCCATGTTACCTATCCAGAGGATTTTGCCATGTATTTTTGTGATACTTGTGGTGACTAGCACAAGCACGCAAACTAGGTAACTTGATGTTGCTGATTTCAGAGACTTAGTGATTTCACTAAGTCCCTGACTGCTGTTATTTTCATGCCATGTGTTCATATTGTTTCCGAGAGATCTATGCATTATTTGAGCATGATCAGTATGGGAGTTTTGAACTTGAGTATTTTCTCTATCCATCCATGCCTTTGTTTGCAATTATGGAGTGCCATAGCTTGAGTCAATCGAGCTCTACTTTTGCTTCAAAATATTGCTGGCAGATTGTTTACGTGTTATTCGATTTTGCCAAGCTTGGTGTAGTTGATCCTTGCATGATATGATGTTATTCTTGCCATGTCTAGTTACTATGCCATGTCTTCTTGATGTATGTATGCTTAGTATATCATGAATTGCTCTGTAGTGAGTGCATCGAGGGCGTTACAGGCCCGGAGCCTGTGAAGAAGGCCCACGCCTGTGAAGTTTTCCGTCAGCAACGACCCCGCATCCTGAGATCTCGACTAGAGGACACCCAAGGTGCAGCGCCTTCCTGCAGGCAGCCTTGGAGCCAGCGAGGGACAAAGGTAAACCAGCCTACCATAGGGCACGCGCGCGATTTGACTACCACTGATATAATGGACACAAGTTCTTACATGAGGGGCTTCCCCTCCCAAAAATGCTCTCACAACCGTCAGGCCAAACACCCGAGTTCTATCCGTGCAGGGTAAAAAGACGGGAGTGGTACATGATCAGTCTGATAAGTCTCCCAATGCATCCTCGGGAGCGCCTCCTGAGCTGACGCTGGCATCGCTGAACTCGCCTTCGTTATCTGCGCCACCACCAGCGGCGCCTGGATCATCCACCACGCCCAATGCATCCTCGGGAGCGCCTCCTGAGCTGACGCTGGCATCGCTGAACTCGCCTTCGTTATCTGCGCCACCACCAGTGGCGCCTGGATCATCCACCACGCCGCCCTCATCGGCAGCCACGATCACGTCATCGTCATCCGAAGTGAAGGCCCGGACGAGAGCATCCACGTTGCTCTCCACCCAATTCGCCAGGTCACCTCGGACGACCTGGGGGACTGGGGCGATGGCGGCATCAAAGTCAAAGTGGGGGTCCATGTCCTGAAGGTGGCTGAAGATGCGGGAAAAGGCGCGCCCGAGCAGGGCGCGGCTCCTCTCCTCCACCAACCTGTCGGCCCTGGCCGACCGTGCCTCCAGCTGCGTCACCACCGCGGTGAAGAACTGCAGGTTACCGGCGTAGTTGATCGTGTGCGGCTCGCCAACGGCTGCCTCACAGATGTTTCCCAAGGCAGTGTTAGCCCTTTCCCTGAGCGTGGTGAGCATGGGGCCGTGCACGTGCTCCAGGACTTGCCGCTGGTGTATCTCATCGGCATTCTGACGCTCGACGGCCTCGGCCTTCTCCACCCGCTGGCGGAGACGGAGCACCTCGGCCTGAAGGGCGGACGATTCCTTGTGCGCTGCCTCAAGGGCAGCCCGAAAAGCATCGGCCCGCCGCGTCGCCTCCTCCCGCTGGGCCCTCAAGGCCGTGGTCCTCCCTTCGGCCTCGACCCGGATCAGCTCCAGCTTCCTCTCGAACTCGCGCTCAAGGCCTTGGCGCGCCATCGCCACCCGATGACCAACCTCCTCCAAGACACGCGTCTCTCGCGCGGCGACATCGTCTTCCGCCTGTGTCGACAGGCGCTCCCTCGTCTCCAGCCGCTCGTACTCAAGGGAGCGTTCGGCGGCTTCCAGCATCAGCGCCTCCTCGCGCTTCCGAAGATCATCCGGGTCACCGGAGGCCACCTTCATCGACACAAGGGCCGCCTCGCGCAGCTCCACCTGCTCCTCCAACGAGCGGCACCGGGCCAGGAGCTCCCGGGTCTGTTCTTTTGCTGCTTCTCACTGTCGGTCAGCTCTCTGGGCCTCCTCAACGGCCTGGGATCGAGCCGCCTGAGAGGCCTCCAGCGACGCCATCGCCTTTTCATCATCGAGGTCGCGCTGATGACGCGCGAGGGCAACGGCGGCCTCCAGCTCGCGCTTCTCTGCGGCCAGGCGCAGGCCCTCGGCTTCCAGGCGCGCGTCTTCATCGGCGAGCTCCTGCCCAAGCAGGTCTACGACGCCACTCGCCCTTCGAAGGAACTCGTGGCGACGGGCACGGCGCTCCCGAGCACGCTCAAGCACGTCTGCCACACCATCACCTGCCCCTGGCGGGCGTCGAGGATCGCGGACCATCGCTCCGGCCCCGGGCAGGAGGCTGGGGGCTGGGGCCCTCACGACGGCCGGCCGCGCCGCATCAGAAGCCCCGCCTGAGTCCAGCCCAACCTCAGGAGAAGATCCCAAGGGGTGCCTCAGCCAGTCGCATCCCGCGACCAGACGAGAAGCTCATGGCAGGCTACCAATGCCAAGAGAGGGCCCATGGAAGGACATCGTGGGGAGAGAAGGGCCGCCGCGCGTTATGTGATGGGCCATTCGGCCCCCAACGAGCCGATCACCGTGGCTGTCTTCTTCTTAGGGGCCATGGCGACGAAGAACCGTTAGGCTAACTACCAGACCAGATTCTCACAAACGCGCCCCCTACTTGGCGCGCCAAAGATGTCAGTGGGAAACGACACCTATGGGATCACAAGAATCCCTATTGCGGCTGCGGGGCGCAGGGTTGAGAGAAGAGCGGGTCTAGCAGAGATCACGCGGTTCGTTTATCCAGGTTGGGGCCACGAGGATGCGTAAAACCCTAGTCCTACTTTGGTGGATGTATTCTGAGTTCTTGAACAAGCTACGGAGTGTAACGAGCTCCAAAAAGGCGAATCCTTCGTCCGTGCGCCATGGGCCTCCTTTTATAGGTGAAAGGGGCTGCCACAGTGGCACACAGGAGGTGGAAAGGTCCATAGTAGCACAAGGTTATCCCACATATTACAGGACAAGGTGCATTTAATGCATCGCTTAGGTGTCCCTTCACTTTATCGGGGACGTGGGCGAGGCCCGTCCTGTCCGTCGCCGCTCCTCCAAGCTTCGACACGCGCCCCGACCAGCGATGCATGCGGTGCCATGTAGGCAGGTAGGCAACTGAGGTGGCGCGATGGTGGAGCTTCCACGAAGGGATGCATGTTGCCATGCAGGTGCCTGCCCAGCTAGTTGGGTCGGCAGCTGCATACGAACGGCGGTGGATACTTGGCTGGTGCGGGCCTGACGGTGGCCCTGCTGGTGTGCTTGGCGAGGGCCTTGCCGGGTGGCCCGGCAAGGGTCTTGCCGTGGCGCGCAGGCGTCCCCGCCAAGGACCTTGCCGGGGGTCTTGTGGGTTTCTTCGGTGAGGATGGCTGCCTTCCTATGCTCATTTGACTTTGACTATTCTTTGTCTTCACAAAGATCTGCATGCCACCACAGAGGTGCCTCCAGAGCCCTGCCCAACGCATTTGTCAAGTGTTGGTGGGCTCGAGGGTGGCTCGCTCGGCTGGCGTGGGCGAGCTGCCCCGGCAAGGGTCTTGCCGGGGCCGCTTAGGATGCCCTGGCAAGGGTCCTTGCCGGGGAAACCTGCTTCGCCCATCTGATCTTTGTAGCCTTGGTCCTTGTTGTTGCTTTGCTTTGTCTTGGGCTTCGGTCTTACCTTGGCTCACCCCCTTGCTCAGCTTGGTGTGGTCGCGGGCGCGGCTTTGACTGCCCGTGCACAGGTAAAGGGGTACAAAAATGTGCCCCTAGTTTTGTACACCGACAGGAGCCCCCGGGCCTGGGCCACACATAAGTGCGATACGTTGTTGGGTCAGGCCAAAAACGGTGCGCGGGCAGGCGGGGTGGTTTTTACCATGGTAAGATCTTTCGCGCGTTGTGCTCCCCACGACCTGCGTGCACGGCGCGGCGTGGAGGGGCATGCTTGACGTGGGTGGCATGCGTGGGACAGTTTTCACACGCATGCGTCACATCACAGTAAAGAGGCGGCTCACGCCTTCCCTGTAAAGGGAGGGAGGCGTGGAGGCGCGGCTCATTTACTGAATGGGGCCGAGGCACGGTCTTCAAGGCGTCCACTCCCCATGATCATGGGGTGGGGAGAGGTCACTTCACATGTCCCCTCGGTTCTGCATGTCTGCCACGCGTCTTTCATGTGCTCGGGGTGGCAAACGGTGGAGGCGGGAAACAGGGCCGTCGCTGGTTGGGGCAGTGGGTCGGTCCTCGTTCCCTGCGCCTCCTGTGTCTTGATTGGCCGAGCGGGGCGGCCTAGCTCCAACCCTGTTCCTTTATAAAGAGCGGGAGGGGGAGATGGCATCCCGCATTCTTCCATCTTCTACCTCTCTTTGCTTTTGCTCCTTCCTTTCATTCGTCATGGAGAAAGGGAATCCCGGTCCTTCGACGGTGGCGGCGAGGGTCGCCGCTCGACAATGCGTCCCTCCTCCTCCTGCGCCCATGGCGGTAGAGCCGGCCGGCCGCGAGGGGAAGGGGAAGTGGGCGAGGTCGTGGGCGAGGCCGGGGCAGAGGTCACAGTGCTCGGGGAAGAGGAGGACGGAGTGGTAGATCAGCCTCTCCTCCGCCAGCAGCTCCTCCTCCGATGGAGGGCCATGTCGGGGACAACCCCTGTGAATTCTTTGTTAGGCTGCGCCAGCCACCGCACCGTTGCCTTTGCCTCCCGACTCCATTCGCGCGGGAGATGGAGATGGATCCACCGCAGGCGTTGCAGCTGCATATGAGGGGCTGCGGGAACAGCGGCACATGGGCCGATGTCGATTTCCCCGCCCCTCACGTCATGTATCTCTGCCGAGGGTGGAAGACCTTCGCTCGCCTCCACCGCTTGACAGATGGGCTCACTCTCCATTTCAAACTAATGGAGGGTGGACTCCTCTCCGTCAAGATCTTCGGGCACTTTGGGACTCGCGTAAGGTGCTGTGTGGAAAGCTCTTCTGATGACGAAGATTCCTCCTCGAGCGAGAGCGGTGAGGAAGGCAACAACAACGACGATGAGGCTAGCGGGCAGCAGGATGACGGGTTCGACTAGGCGTCAGGCGCCGCTCCGAGCGTCATCGGCGACCCCATCACCCGTATCGCCGGCTCCTTGAACTTCTCGGGGTCATCTCCTTGGGCGGCTGGCGTTGGGGGGCTGCGGAAGAGGAAGAGGGAGGGCGGCAAGGCCGTCAAGTCGGAGTACGCGGGCACCGACGCCTTCGTCGCGTGCCGACGTCCTGCCGCCTCGTCTTCGAGCTCTGCCTCCGGCGCCGCCATCACCATCCGGCCCTTGGACGGCCACCAAGATATCCTCTTGGTGTCTTCTGCCACTCGTAGCTCGTCTAGGCGCCCCTTTTGCCCTTCTGTTTTCTTGTTCCATTTTCTGAGGAGAGGGACAAGAAAGGGATTACGGGCATCTTATCTCTTTTTAGTCTTGTAAGCCTTCGGGCCTTTGTCAACTTTAGAACTTGTAATCCCCTTGTTTCATGTTTTTCATTTCGTATGGACTGTACCTGTACGGGATGTTTTTTAGTGAAAAAGGGATGTTTGCCGGGTTTTTCGTTCGCAGGTAAAACCTACGACAAGGAGTAAATCCTTGTTACCTTTAAGATAAACGTTTTGTCGCCCGGCAACAGGCCTTGCCGCCCCCCACTTCGCTTGACCTTTCTCACGCCCTTGGCGGAGGCAGGGATGAGGTGGGCTTAGGCTCCTCATTTCATTTCCTTGATGCCGCGACTACGACCAAACTCGGTCCCAGGAAACGAGGCCTAGGGTCCGGAATGAGGGGAGCACAGTAGCCTAAGGATAAAACGAGGTTCCACATACCTCAGTCCATAACGAAACACATGATAAGGGATAAAGAACTTATCTGGATCTGCAGCCCCCGGCAACCTTGGCTCGCCGCGGGTGGATCTTTGCTCTTGTAGCCCCCGGCAATACTGGCTTGCCGGGGCCTGGACGCCGGTCCGTCCCCTTTCTTCCAGAGCAGCTCGACAAGGATATTCATGTGTCCTGCGAACCAAAGAAGACAGAGAAGAACAGAGAGACGCGCACTCGACCTCTAAGCTAGGGGTTAGCCACCGCTAAGCACTATCAACCCTAACCAAGGACGAGACTCGACCTAGCATGCATGCTATAACTAAGGGCGCCAGCGCTTCGTTTATTTATGCTCAGGGTCTGCGCCTGGCTTTATACAGAGGGTCACATGCCTTGTCGGCAAAGCTCGTACAAAAGGTGGCTTGCCGGGAGGCCCGGCAAGCCGCGCCTTATGGGTAAAACTTGCGAAGATACTCGATGTTCTAGGAGTTGCTCACTGGTACGACATCCTCGGTCTCCAGGCGGACTGCGCCAGTCCTGGTGACTCGTATTACCCGATAAGGGCCTTCCCACTTCGGCGTCAACTTGTTGGAATTCTTGGCCGACTGAATGCGCCGAAGAACAAGGTCGCCTTCCTCAAAGCTTCGGGCATGAACCTTGCGGCTATGGTAGTGGCGCAAGGCTTGCTGGTAGCGTGCCGCTCTCACAGCCGCCCGAAGATGATCTTTGTCAGTGGCAAAACCGGCGGATCTCGGGTAGGGGGTCCCGAACTGTGCGTCTAGGCGGATGGTAATAGGAGACAAGGGACACAATGTTTTACCCAGGTTCGGGCCCTCTTGATGGAGGTAAAACCCTACGTCTTGCTTGATTAATATTGATGATATGGGTAGTACAAGAGTAGATCTACCACGAGATCATTGAGGCTAAACCCTAGAAGCTAGCCTATGGTATGATTGTTGTATGTTGGAGTTGTTGTCCTACGGACTAAAACCCTCCGGTTTATATAGACACCGGATAGGGTTAGGGTTACACAAAGTCGGTTACAATGGTAGGAGATCTAAATATCTGCATCGCCAAGCTTGCCTTCCACGCCAAGGAAAGTCCCCTCCAGACACGGGATGAAGTCTTCAATCTTGTATCTTCATAGTCCAGGAGTCCGGCTGAAGGTATAGTCCGGCCATCCGGACACCCCCTAATCCAGGACTCCCTCAGTAGCTCCTGAACCAGGCTTCAATGACGACAAGTCTGGCGCACAGATTGTCTTCGGCATTGCAAGGCGGGTTCCTCCTCCAATTTCTTCATAAAATATTGTAAACACGAAGAATAGTGTCCGGCTCTGCAAAACAAGTTTCCACATATTGCCATAGAGAGAATAAATTTAACACAAATCCAATCTACTGACGTATTCCGTAGCGCGACATCACACTGCGGCCAAGCCTTTCTTCGAATCATTTTCGCTTCTCCACCTTAGCGTGTTTTGTGAGGCGGTTTCCTTGGCATGCCTTGTCAAAGCAGAGATCGTGTCCCCCATTTACGGGATTCTCATCAATACGGACGTGGGTAACCCAACCGCGCCATTTATCACAGCGCTTGGGAGGCAAGTGAGTTTTACTAGGCTGGTGGGGACGCATAGCCGCATCCGCCCATATAAGGGGATAAGGATCCACCTTTTTACCTACGCCTTCCTCCTCCTTTGCCTATCCATCTTTTGTGCACCCGAGCTCTAGCGCCCAAGCCCGCACTTCCCACCTCAACCTTCTCCAGCAATGTCCGGAGCGGGAGGCAAGTGGATGGTCTCCTCCGTCACGGAGGGCCATGTCAAAAAGTTGAGGAAGGCCGGATACTTGTCCAAAGACATCGCGCATCAGCTTCCTAAAAAGGGGCAGCTTCTCCCCACCCAGAGCCCCATGAGAGGTCGTATTCCTTCCCCACTTCCTCCGCGGACTGGGCTTTCCTCTACACCCATTTGTCCGGGGGCTCATGTTCTAATATGGCCTGGATTTCCACGATCTGGCCCCGAACTTCATCCTCGACATCTCGGTGTTTATCGTCGTGTGTGAGGCTTTCCTCCGCATCCGCCCCCATTTCGGCCTTTGGCTCAATACTTTCAACGTCAAGCCGAAGGTGGTGCGCGGCAGCCAAGCGGAGTGCGGAGGTGCCATGGTGGGCAAGATGGCCAACGTCCTATGGCTCGAGGGCTCCTTTGTGGAGACCTTGAAGGGGTGGCAATCAGGGTGGTTTTACATCACCGAGCCGCGCAATCCGGAATGGATCGCAGCCCCTGAGTTCCGATCCGGACCCCCTACGCGGCTCACGTCCTGGAAAGAGACGGGCCTGTCGTGGGGTGACGAAGGAGAGGTGACCGGATTGCAGACATGCATCCAGTCCCTGGTGAACAAGCAGCTCAAGCTTGTCAATATAATCCAGGTCATGCTCGTCCGCCGGATTCTCCAGTGTCAACAACGGGGTTTCAATCTGTGGGAGTTCGATCCGGCGCAACACCGAACCTTGAATAGGCTCTTCGACACGACGTACGAAGACGCCTGGAAGGTGCTTTTCAAGGGCGCCGAGGCTCCCGCATCCACATCCGAGGACCGCGGATTCAGCACGCAGCGCACAACCAACGTGGTGAGTTATCTGTACCTTTTACATGACATTTGTTTCTTATAGTTTGACTCTATGCGGGATCTGAACTCCCTTACCTTTGACAGGAATGGCAGGTGAAGTCCGGACCAATTAACTGTCCGGCTCCTTTGCCCGAAGATCCAGCAGATGCTCGTTTATCGAAGCTACTGGCTCCGGCGCCTTACGCGGTGCCGGAGAAGAAGGCCAAGAAGAAGAAGGCCACGGGGACTCGAAAGAGTTCCCGTCATGTGGTGGTGTCGGATTCGTCGTCCGACGAGTCCGAGATGCACTCCTCCCGTGAAGATGAGAAGGAGGAAGAAGAACCCTCTCCCCCTCCAACGGGGGGAGGAAAGAAGAGGAAGTCCGCCCCAGTAGGGGAGGCCGAAGGGTCCAGGAAGAGGAAGACCCCTCCACCGGACTACTCCCCTGACGCCAACGAGGACGACGAGAAGTGGCCGGACAGAGCCAAGCGTCCGGCGAAATCGTGAGTATTTGGATACCAGAGTAACTCATAATATCCCTGTTGTTTGCACAACTCTTCCCTAATGTCGAATGTAATTATGCAGGCCACCCCGGGCCGGACTCGACGAGTCGTCGAGCGGCTCCCTGGATTCATCGGACGTGAACTCAGTTCCGCCCGCTGTCTCCCCCCGCACCGTGGACGACGCCGAAGTGGCGTCGCGACAAGCTCCGGGGCAAGAGGAGGTGGTCCTGGAGGAGCCGCGAGGCAACCTCCCGGACTCCAGGAGTAAAGGGGACAGGACCCCCCAGGGCTCCAAGTCCGGCTTTGAGCCGAACACCGCGCCGGAATCTTCAACAGTTCCGGACTGCGGTAGACGAACTCCTTCCAAGAGGAGCAAGCCTTCTGAGGTGGCGGCCTCCGTCCAACCGGAGGTGCCGGACAATCTGCTGGAGGTGCTTAACGGCGCCTCCATCGACGAGGAGCACCGTACTATTATGAGTACGGTGATCCAGAAGGTTCAGTCCGCCAAGAGCGGACTGACTGAAGCTTGCGCTAGCCTTCTAACAGGCTTCGAGGTAAGTAAAAATATGTAAAAATATTACCGCATAGACAGTAGCCCCTGATGCTCTGTTTGGCGTTCGGAAAGAAAAGCCGAATAGAGGATCTATTAAATTTCGCAGGAGTCTAACAAAAAAAAGAGTCAATATGCGTATGCAGGCTTCGCTGCTAGCCACCGCTGCACTGACTGCGGAGGTGGGTGCCCTGAAGAAGGGCCTCGAGCGGACCGAGCAAGAGCTCGGCCTTGCCAAGCGGCAGCTCGAGGAGAAAGAAGGTAAGAGATACCTTATAGAAAAAATATATAAAAAAGATGCAATTGCAAAAATAACAGGATTATACTGCTTATTGTAGGGGCCACGCCTGAGGTGGCGACCCTCAAGCAGGCGCTGTCCGAGGCCGAAAAGAGAGTGGCCACGGAGCGCACTGAGCGAGAGAAATTTGAGGCCCAGGTCAGCGAGGTGTGGCAAGAGCTTCAGGCTCTCATGAAAAAACATGAGAGTTTGGAGCAGGACTCGAAGACGCGAGCGTCCGAGCTTGCTATGGCCCTTGAAACTACCAAGTCTGCCAAGGCCGAAGCCTAGAAGGCCCTCCAGGAATTGGATGCGGTGAAAAAGATAGCGGCGGTTAAGGCATTCTCTATGCAAAGCAGACATATAAAAGTAAACTACTTGTTACTTACCCGAATCTGGAGTTCTCCAGGGGCATTCGCAGATCTTCCCTGCAGCGTATCCGATGCCGCCGCATTCTACCGAGCCGAGGAAGGCAGCTCGATAGAGAAGGTGTTCTGGTCTCAGTACGCTGAGGCCGGACACCCTGTGCCCTTGAGCGACCAGCTGAAGCAGCTGGTCGAGCTCCACAAGGCGGCCGAACAGGCCCTGAAGGGCTTCATAGTTTGGCTGTGGCCTGGAGAGGCCCTGCCTGGGAGCTACTTCGGGCTAGTGCGCCGGCTGGTGGAGGCCTGTCCAAGGCTCGAGGTCATCAAGCGCTCCATCTGCATCGAAGGTGCCCGTTGGGCCCTTGCCCGTGCAAAGGTGCACTAGGGTAAGCTGGACGGTGAGAAGCTTGTGAGGGACGGGCCGCCGCCGGGGAAGGAGCATCGCAAGCCCGAGAACTATTACAAGGATGTTCTTGCTGGTGCCCGCCTTATGGCGGATGAATGTGCCAAGGATGTAATTTTTGAATGAACTCGCTCGTGTTATCCTGTGCGCCGAAAACTTGTTCATATGCGCTAAGCAATGCTTGTTGAATGTAAAATATTACTTTCTGAGCGGCCGTTTATCAAAAATTGAGAGATGGCCAGTCATCGGCTTCTGCCCCCATGTCACTAGTGCTGGGGTGTTCGGGATAAACCTGAGCGCTCTTTTTCCCATGATTGGGTCCGTCGAGGGAGGCGTTCAGCACAACGAACAAGGCAATCGGACTATAATGCTTGAACACTCTCACTTAGCCATATAACTCTATAATTTTAAATTTTGGCGAAGCCCCTAGTATTCAGAAGACCGAGTTCGGGGCACTATCCACGCCTTGGCCGAACAAAGCCGGTTCCTCGCTCGAAGCAGCATAAGTCTTTAAGGACTCGAAAAACCTCTTGAACAGCGACCGGTCTCTCGCCTCATCATGACAGTCAGTTTTAGCTTTCTCTACTGAGGTGCTCAGCCCAGCTCAACTGGGGCACAATCGCAGTAGTTCTCCTAGTGCTACCTTAGCCGATATAGCAGAACGTAAGGCACCAAAACATAGGAGCCGGGCAAACCCAACTATTGACCCAAATCATGATTCGGAGCCGATGCATATAGTGCTATAAGTTCGGGGTGCCGCACTTGTGAAAGTGTTCGGTCTTCTCACGCCATATTAAGGGGTACTGAAGCCCCTGGCGTATTTGCCGTACCACGGTGTACGGGTGCAACATGTTATTAATAAACATATATATATAAAGAGGATAATGCAAAAAATAGACAAAAGCTATGCATTGTTTATAGAAAGGCTGCTATCTAAGCAGAACGATACAAATAGTGCGATAAGCAAAAGAAATTGGACTATTTAACATGTCCGGGCCAGGGGCAGGCCGCGGAATTGTATTCAGAACAGGTATACTGCTCGTAATAGAGACCACCTGGGAGTTCCATAATGCGGCATGGCTTGTCTGCTTTCCTGGATCCTGCATCGTTTGTGCGGCAGTTGAATTGCCGAAGAGGTCGTCCGAAGTGTGGAGTCCTGAAAGTAAGAGAAAATTTCAAAAAGAATTCGGCAGCCCCTAGTACGGTTTAGGCCGTGTTTTGGGCGTGCCGTGATGGTGCCCCTCCTCTTGTGCCCATGGTATTTCAAGAGCGTAGTTATGTACGCGAATCACTGGTTTTGCTATATCGCGAGGGCTAGGGTTGGGGCCGCATTGCTACGCTAGCTCTGAACGTGCAAGGCCGTCTTGTTCTAGGTTACTCCGGGCACGCTTGACAATGTTCGGCTTTTTAAGGGCCGGACTGGAGAACTGCCTAGAGAGGCTGCTTTGTACTTCTGCTGCGAGCGCTGCCGTGTGCTCCTCCGTTCGGAGGGAGCGTTCGGTGTTTCCGTTGACCGTGATTACTCCTCGAGGGCCTGGCATCTTAAGCTTGAGGTATGCATAGTGTGGTACCGCATTGAACTTTGCGAATGCGGTTCGCCCGAGCAGTGCGTGATAGCCACTGCGAAATGGGACTATGTCGAAGATTAACTCCTCGCTTCGGAAATTATCCGGGGATCCAAAGACCACTTCAAGTGTAACTGAGCCTGTACAGTTGGCTTCTACACCTGGTATGAGGCCTTTAAAGGTCGTTTTGGTGGGCTTGATCCTCGAGGGATCTATGCCCATTTTCCGCACTGTATCCTGGTAAAGCAGGTCCAGGCTGCTGCCGCCGTCCATGAGGACTCTTGTGAGATGAAATCCATCAATAATTGGGTCAAGAACCAATGCGGCAAACCCGCCATGACGGGTGCTAGTGGGATGGTCCTTTCGATCAAAAGTGATCGGGCAGGAGGACCATGGATTGAACTTTGGAGCGACTGGCTCCAGCGCGTATACGTCCTGTAGCGCACGCTTCCGCTCCCTCTTGGGAATGTGGGTTGCATATATCATGTTCACCATCCGCACTTGTGGGGGAAAACCCTTCTATCCACTGTTGTTCGGCGGCCTGGGCTCCTCCTCGTCATCGCTATGCAGCCCCTTGTCTATGTTTTTGGCTCTTAACTTGCCTGCCTGCTTGAACACCCAACAATCCCTATTGGTGTGATTGGCTGGCTTTTCGGGGGTGCCATGTATCTGGCACAAGCGGTCGAGTATTCGGTCCAAACTGGACGGGCCCTGAGTATTTCTTTTGAATGCCTTTTTCCGCTGACCGAATTTGTAGCCTCGGAATCCGGCATTTACTGCCGTATCCTCGTTGCTGTCGCTGTTAACGCGACGCTTTTGCTTGTTCCGGCGCGACCTGCCGCTTTTGTCCTTGGTATCCGAATTACCAAGGTTCTTGGTTAAGTTGTTGCTGCGAGCTAGCCAACTGTCTTCTCCCGCGCGAAAGCGGGTCATGAGTGTCATGAGGGCTGCCATAGATTTCGGCTTTTCCTATCCCAGGTGCCGGGCAAGCCACTCGTCGCGGATATTATGCTTGAAGGCTACTAGGGCCTCCGCGTCCGAACAGTCGACTATTTGATTTTTCTTTGTTAGGAACCGTGTCCAGAATTGCCTGGCCGATTCCTCTGGATGCTGGATTATGTGGCTTAGGTCATCGGCGTCCGGTGGTCGCACATAAGTGCCCTGGAAGTTGTCAAGGAATGCGGCTTCCAGGTCCTCCCAAGAACCGATTGAGTCTGCTGGCAAGCTGTTAAGCCAATGCCGGGCCAGTCCCTTAAGTTTGAGTGGGAGGTATTTGATGGCGTGTAGATCATCACCGCGGGCCATGTGGATATGAAGGAGATAATCCTCGATCCATACCGCAGGATCTGTTGTGCCATCGTATGATTCGATGTTCACGGGTTTGAAGCCCTCAGGGATTTTATGATCCATTACTTCATCTGTGAAGCATAGTGGGTGTGCGGCGCCTCTGTACTGGGCTATATCACGACGCAGCTCAAAGGAGCTTTGTCTATTGTGTTCGGCCCGGCCGGGTTTACTGTATCCAGAGTGACGATCACCGTCACGTGCCGTCGGGCGCCCGCGTGATCCGTAGATCGATCTTGTTTGCCTTGCCTTGTCCTCCAGTATATCTCGCAGGTCTGGCGCGTTTTCCCGTGCCTTAGCATGTTTTGGGCGGCGTCGGGGCATGGCTTTAGTGGAGGGCCTAGAGGCCTCTCTGTCGCGGCCACGTGGTGGCCGGTCGGCCATGTCATGCGCTGGTGATGTAGGTGCTTCCTCCTCTAATCGGGGTAGCAGCCTGCGCTTTGGGTAACGCTTGGAGGGGCGTTCGAGTTCATACTCTTCGGCCGCAAGGACTTCAGTCCATCTGTCAGCTAGCAAATCTTGATCAGCTCTAAGCTGTTGCTGCTTTTTCTTGAGGCTGCTTGCCATGGCTAAAAGCCTGCGTTTGAAACGCTCTTGTTCGGCGGGGTCTGATGGTACGACGAATTCGTCGTCGTCGAGGCTTGCCTCGTCTTCGGAAGGAGGCCTATAGTTATCATCCTCAACCTCTCGGTCTGCCGCTCTCTCATGAGGGCTGGCTTCTCCATCTTCCTGTGCTGAATCTTGCTGGAGGGGGTGTTCTTCGGCGCTATCCGGAGTAGTATTATCTCCAGTGCCGGAATCACCGTTTTTGCTTTGGCGGGATTTAGAATGGCGCCGCTGACGCCGGCGCTTGGGATGTTTCTTAGAGGTGTCATCCCCCCTTTTCCATCGCCATCTCCATCTTTTGGAGTGTCCACCATATATATGTCATATGACGAGGTGGCCTTCCAGCGCCCTACAGGTGCTGGTTCCTGTTCGTCTCCTGCATCGTCGTCCATACCGTTGATGTCTTCGGAGTCGAAGTCGAGCATGTCGGCTAAATCATCGATAGTGGCTACAAAGTGGGTGGTGGGTGGGCTTTGAATTTCTTCATCGTCCGCATCCCATCCTTGCTGACCATAGTTCGACCAGGGCTCTCCTGATAAAGAGAGAGACTTTAGTGAGTTCAGGATGTCGCCAAAGGGCGAGTGCTGAAAGATGTCCGCGGCGGTGAACTCCATGATCGGCGCCCAATCGGATTCGATTGGCAGGGGCGCGGGGGGTTTGGAGTCCGGAGAGGAATCCGGATCCTTGGAGTCACGGGTCATGCAGAGTGCGGGGCTGGTGTTCGGCTCGATCGCCTTTGAGATCGCAGCCCTTGAGGTGGCGTCCATCTGCTCATCCTTGATCGGCGCAACAGGCTCCGAATTAAGGGTCGGAACCAACGCGTGTGCGGCCTCAAGGACACTGTTCGGCGGCAGAGCTAGATCATGCCCATCGAGACAGTGTGGCGCGCTTGGCTGTGGCTCAAATGTAGCGCCCTCGATGCGGCTATATCTCCCACGTGTCGAAGCACGACTTAGAGGCATAACCACATTGAAAGCAATGTCGCAAGTGAGGTAATCTTCACACAACCCAAGTAATACATAAGGGAAAGAGATACATAGTTAGCTTACAATCGCCACTTCACACAATACAAGAATAAAGCATTACATCATACAGATACAATCAAGGTCCGACTACGGAACCAAAATAAAAGAAGACTACCCCAAATGCTACACAGATCCCCGATCGACCCGACTGGGCTCCACTACTGATCAACTGAAACGAAACAACACAATGAACAAGAACTTCATCGAGCTCCTCCTTGAGCTCAGTTGCGTCACCTGCACGGTTTCATCGGCACCTGCAAACTGGTTTTGGAAGTATCTGTGAGTCACGGGGACTCAGCAAGCTCACACCCGCAAGATCAAGACTATTTAAGCTTATAGGTAGGGTAAAAAGGTATGAGGTGGAGCTGCAGCAAGCGACTAGCATATATGGTGGCTAACATACGCAAATGAGAGCGAGAAGAGAAGGCAAAAGCACGGTCGAACAACTATGATCAAGAAGTGATCCTAGAACAACCTACGTCAAGCATAACTCCAACACCGTGTTCACTTCCCGGACTCCGCCGAGAAGAGACCATCACGGTTACACACGCGGTTGGTGTATTTTAAATAAGATCAACTTCGGGTTTTCTACAACCGGACATTAACAAATTCCCATCTGCCACATAACCGCGGGCACGACTTTCGAAAGTTCAAACCCTGCAGTCCATGATAAGCTCTCGCGATCAACGAAGGATATTCCTTCTCCCCGGGAAGACCCGATCAGTCTCGGAATCCCGGCTACAAGACATTTCGACAGTAATAAAACAAGTCCAGCAAAGCCGCCCGATGCGCCGACATCCTTATAGGAGCTGCACATATCTCGTTCTCAGGGCAACACCGGATGAGCTGTCCGTACAACTAAAACCAGACCCCAAGTTTCCTTGAGGTGGCGCTGCAAAGCGCTCTAGTTTGGACCAACACTTAGACAAGCATTGGCCCGGGGGGCTAAATAAAGATGACCCTCGGGCTGGCCGACCCAAGGGAAAGGGATAGGTGGTAGGCAAATGGTAACACCAATGTTGTGCCTTGCTGGAGGAGTCTTATTCAAAGCGAACTGTCAAGGGGGTCCCATAAATCACCCGACCGCGTTAGGGACGCAAAATCCGGGAATATAACACCGGTATGACGGAAACTAGGGCGGCAAGAGTGGAACAAAACACCAGGCATAAGGCCGAGCCTTCCACCCTTTACCAAGTATATAGATGCATTAATAATATATAAGGTATTGTGATATCCCAACAAGTAAACATGTTCCAATCAAGGAACAACATCTCCATGTTCCAACAAGGAACAAACTTCACCTTCACCTGCAACTAACAACGCTATAAGAGGGGCTGAGCAAAGCGGTAACATAGCCAAACAACGGTTTGCTAGGACAAGGTGGGTTAGAGTCTTGGTTTAACAATATGGGAGGCATCATAAGCAAGTGGTAGGTATCCCAGCATAGGCATAGCAAAAGAGCGAGCAATCTAGCAAGCAAAGATAGAAGTGATTTCGAGGGTATGGTCATCTTGCCTGCAAAGTTCTCAGAGTTGTCGAAAG
The DNA here is from genome assembly GCA_032464435.1 of Aegilops umbellulata. NCBI lineage: Eukaryota > Viridiplantae > Streptophyta > Magnoliopsida > Poales > Poaceae > Aegilops > Aegilops umbellulata. The sequence goes on along the minus strand of CP136056.1, from coordinate 210,772,393 downwards.
CTTGAACCTCGTAAGCGTTCTCAATAGGTTCCTCATTCACGTACTCGTCTCCCGGCTCTACCCAGAACAAGAACACAAGCAAAGGAACAACTATCAACCACGATGCAATGCGCAATCAACATGATGCAAAACATGGCATGCTATGCGAGATGTGGTATGCAATGCATATGCATGCTCCGTAAGAAAAAGATGAACAAGGCATAATCTTGTCAAACCAAGTATGCCACTGGAAAGGTGAGGTGATTTCGGTTGAAATCGATATAAGGATCACCGGAATCGGATGCACGGTTTGCAAATGACAAGCAAAACAAGAATGACAAGATTCTGCCATTAACAGCATGATGCTACTTAGCAAGCAACAAGAAATTAAGCTACTGCACCCAAATGTACCAACAAAGCATACGAAAGTGATCTACTCAAGATGCTTGACAAAAGATGAACACTGAGCTACGGCTAAATCACACCACAGCAGGATCAAACAAGCATGGCAAAAATGCATAATATAACAGGTTCACAGACTTAGTGAAAATAACATGCCAGAAATTAACATCAGGATGACATGTTTAGAGCAAGGAAACAACCCGCTACAGTGACACAATATAGCAAAACAAGGTATGGCATGAATCTACTCAAAACATAGAACAAAAGACCCTTACTGACCATGAGCCAAAAAGGACCAGAAAATATACTAGCACCCATGTCAGTTAAGCAAGTTTCGTTACAGATTTCAGACTTGGCAGAAAACTGGACATGTCAAAACAGATAACAAGTAGGCATGTTTATGAGCTCGACGCACTCACTACAGAGCGTTGCATGATAAACTAAGCATACAACCACCAAGAAGACATGGCATAGAAGCTAATCATGGCAAGAACAACATCATAGCATTCAAGGATCAACTACAACAAGCTTGGCAAATCGAATAACATGTAAACAATCTGCCAGGAAACATTTTATAGCAAAAGTAGAGCTTGTTTGACTCAAGCTATGGAACTCCATAATTACAAACCAAGGCATGGATCGATAGAGAAAATTCATATGTTCGAAACATCCTTACTGATCATGCTCAAAAGAGGCATAGATCTCTCTGAAACAACATGAACACATGGCATAAAAATAACAACAGGGAATGACTTGGTGAAATTATCAAGTCCCTGAAATCAGCAACAATATGATCCCTAGTTTGCATGCTTGTGCTAGTCACCACAAAGATCACAAAAATACATGGCATACACCTCTGTAAATATGGCATGGCCTATTACAAAACACATGTAGGGCTCAAGCTCATAGGATGCACACATCAATCATAGCGAAAATGACAAAAGTGCACCTACTGAAACAGATCAGAAACTAACATCACATAGCCCTCTTCCAATAGCATTTCGGGAATCAAGATGAGCTCAAATGAAAATGACACAATGAGATGAAATGATGTACTCCTCGAGGCGAACAATTTGACACATTGCACGCATGAAACGGAGCGATATGCTAGGAGATATGGTATGACAAAGAACGCAACATTTTATGAGTTTTTGGGGACTTGGCAGAAATCAACCTCGAGAGGGGGGCGAAGTCAACGCGGGCGGCAAGGCTCCGGTGGGTCGTGGCAGTCCGGCGAGGCGCGGGTAAGGGCGAAGGAGGCCGGGGTGGCCGGATCTGGCCGGATCCTCGCCGGATCTGACCGGGGACGAGGAGGAGGCGGCGGGGCGCGCTGCGGTCTCTCGGGAGACGGCGCGGAGCGCCGGTGAGGAGGCGGCGACCAGCGGAGGCGGGCGGCGGCGCACAACGCCGGCGAACGGCGAGCGCGTCGGCGGAGGAGCCGTTCGGCGAGGCGGCGGGGCCGGCGAGCGGGCGCTCGGGGCGAGGACGGCGCACGGGCGGCGGCGCTTCGGAGCGGGAGGCGCTCGGGACCAGGCGGCGGAGCGCTTGGGCCCCGATGGGCTTCGCGGGCTCGCCCCGTGCCTGGGCGGGCAGCGCGGCTGGGAGGCGCGGGGAGGACAGGTTGCGAACGGGGAGTGGGCGAGGGAGGCTGCTGTGGCGGCGCCGGCCAGTGGCGGCGCGACAAGTGGCGGTGGCGAGGTGGCGGCGCTGGAGGAGGCCAAGTGGCGGAGAGGGAGCGGCCGGGCACGGATCCCGAGGAGGGTGGCGGCGGGACAGAGGTAGGGGAAGGCTAGGAGGTAGGGTTTTCCCAAAAATGGAGAGGGAGGTGTCCATTTATAGTAGGTAGGCTAGGTTAGGGGGTTTTTAGGGCTTTCGGAGCCCTCCGATCGTGATCCGATGGCTTCGGACGCGAGGGGGGGGGGGTTTGCTGGGCCTAGTGAATGGCAGTGAGCTGATTGTGGCTGAGAGAAGAGAGGCTTGGACTGAGAGAAGAGAGAGACGGAAGGTGGCCCGGCACGGGTTTTTCAGAGACCGAAACCACAACGGTGCCGCTACGGATGAGGGTGGGGCTATCAAACGAGCTCCGAATGTGACGAAACTTGACAGGCGGTGTACCGGTGCTATACCAAGGCCGCTTGGCAAACCTCGGTCCATTCCGAGAAAGTTTAATACCCGCACACGGAAAAAAGGTAAAAGGGGACGCCGGGGAACATAGGAGCGCCGGATTGCAAAACGGACAACGGGGCAAATGCTCGGATGCATAAGACGAACACGTATGCGAATGCGATGCACATGATGACATGACATGAAATGCATGACAAGGAAAAAATGCAAAATGAAGGGAAACCCAACCACAGAGGGAATATCATATCACATTGCCGAAAATGGCAAGAGTTGGAGTTACGAATATGGAAAGTTGTATCCGGGGCGTTACATCGAATCCGTCGAAGATCAAGTCCCCGCGGATGTCAGCCGCATAGTTCAAACATCCAAACCTGACCTGATGGCCAGGGGCGTAGCTTTCGATCTGCTCCAGGCGGCCAAACGAATTGGCCCGCAGTGCGAAGCCGCCGAAGACGAAGATCTGTCCGGGGAGAAAAGTCTCACCCTGGACCGCATCCTCGTTGATGATTGAAGGAGCCATCGGGCCTAAAAGTGATGACACAGAGGAACTCTCAATGAAAGCACCAATGTCGGTGTCAAAACCGGCGGATCTCGGGTAGGGGGTCCCGAACTGTGCGTCTAGGCGGATGGTAACAGGAGACAAGGGACACAATGTTTTACCCAGGTTCGGGCCCTCTTGATGGAGGTAAAACCCTATGTCCTGCTTGATTAATATTGATGATATGGGTAGTAAAAGAGTAGATCTACCACGAGATCAAGGAGGCTAAACCCTAGAAGCTAGCCTATGGTATGATTGTTGTATGTTGGAGTTGTTGTCCTACGGACTAAAACCCTCCGGTTTATATAGACACCAGGTAGGGTTAGGGTTACACAAAGTCGGTTACAATGGTAGGAGATCTATATATCCGCATCGCCAAGCTTGCCTTCCACGCCAAGGGAAGTTCCCTCCGGACACGCGACGAAGTCTTCAATCTTGTATCTTCATAGTCTAGGAGTCCGGCTGAAGGTATAGTCCGGCCATCCGGACACCCCCTAATCCAGGACTCCCTCGATCTTCCTCAAGGAGCGTCGCGTCATCTTGGCGCAACAGCTCTTGCTCAAGCTCATCATAAGCGAGCACTCGAGGTGACCCGTATATGAGTTCCGTGGGGAGAACTGCTTCTGCCCCGTATACCAGGGCAAACGGTGTCTGGCCGGTGGCTCGATTTGGCATCGTCCTGATCGACCAAATCACCCCCGGCAACTCATCAATCCAGCGCCTTCCACTCTTGTGCAGCCTGTCAAAGGTCTTCGTTCTCAAGCCTCGCAACACTTCAGCATTTGCCCTCTCCGCTTGGCCGTTGCTCCGTGGATGTGCCACTGAAGCAAACCAGGCCTTGCTGCCGAGGTCTTGGATGCACTGCATGAAGGTGTGGCTTGTGAACTGCGTGCCGTTGTCGGTGATGACTCTGTTTGGCACACCAAAACGGCAGACCAGTCCTTTGAAGAATTAATCGGCTGACTGAGCAGTCACCTTTCTCACTGCTTCCACCTCTGGCCACTTTGTGAACTTGTCGATTGGAACGTACAAGTACCCAAAGCCCCCGACAGCGCAGAGGAAAGGGCCCAGTATGTCGAGCCCCCAGACCGAGAATGGCCAGGAGAAAGGGATTGTTTGAAGGGCTTGAGCTGGTTGATGAAGCTTCTTTGAATGGATCTGGCACGCTTCACACTTGGTGACTAGTGCCGTCGCATCCTGGAGGCCGGTGGGCCAGAAGAAACCTTGCCGGAACGCCTTCCTGGAAAGGGCCCCCGACCCTATGTGAGAGCCACATATGCCTCCATGTATCTCTGCCAACAGCTCCAGTCCTGCCTCCTGGGGGGTGCACTTGAGTTTCACACCATTCGGCCTCCTCCGGTACAGGACGTCATCGATGAACTGGTACAGGGCGGACCGACGGGCTACTTTCTCCGCTTCTTCCTGCTCCTCAGGACGCTCCCCTGTTTGGAGGAATTGGACGGTATGGTGCACCCATGCCGGAGCCTGAGGCTCGACGAGAAGGACTAAAGGCATCTCTTCCGCCATGGGAGCGGCTGTCTCTACGGCCAGGGCCTGACGCCCCACCGGAGCTAGTTGCTCTTGGGCAGGCTCAGTGTCCGCGACAGTACCCTTGCCGGCAGCCCCGGGGGGCTCAGTAGGAAAGTACTTGCCGGGACCTGATTTTCTCCGCTTGTTCTGCCCTGCTGATGGATCGACAGATGGTTGAGTTAACCGGAGCAAAAGGGTACCTGGTTCCACAGGTAGCTTGAATGCGGCACGCTTTGACAGGTAATCGGCGATGTCGTTCTCCGCTCGGGGAACGTGCTCCGCCTGGATACTGTCAAAGCGTTCCTCCAGCTTCCTCACTTCATCTACATATGCTTCCATCAGCGCGCTCTGATAATCTTTGTTGACTTGCCTGACAACGAGCTGCGAGTCACCCATGACGATGAGCTTCTTAACCCCGAGGTCTGCCGCGATCCTGAGACCGGCAAGCAATCCCTCGTACTCGGCAGTGTTGTTGGTGGACATCTCCCTGGGGAAGTGCATCTGGATCACGTACTTGAGGTGCTCTCCGGTGGGTGCGACGAGCAGCACACCGGCATCGGCGCCTTGCAGCGAGAAGGCTCCATCAAAGTACATGGTCCAGTCACGGTCTGTTTCCTTGCCGGGAGAGTAGTCTCCTGGATTTCTTCGTCAGGCGTCGAGGTCCATTCCGCGATGAACTCCGCCAAGAATCTGCTCTGAATTGTCGAGGTACTCTCAAACTTTAAGCCGAAGCTTGACAACTCCAAGGCCCATTCCACAATCCTTCCGGTTACGTCCGGGTTGTGCAGTATCCGTTGCAATGGGAGGCGGGTGACGACAGTGATCTCCTGGGCCTGGAAGTAGTGATGTAGCTTCCTCGAGGACATAAGGAGGCCGAAGAGCAATTTTTGCACACTGGAATAGCTTGACCTAGCCCCCTGCAAGAGGGAGCTGACAAACTAAACCGGGTGCTACATCATCTTTTTCTTGGGCACAACTTCACTTGACCGCGCGTGCATCGCCTTGGTGGCACCGGACTCTGCCGGGGGCCTCGCCTTGTCGGCACCAGGCCCTGCCGGGGGAGTCTTCGGCCCGCCATCCGCTGGTCCTGCCGCCATTGCTGCCTCCTCGTCGACCTCCCTCCACGCCACTAGTGCGGCGCTGACCACTTGATTCGTCGCCTCTAGATACAGCTGTAACGGCTCTTGTGGTTTAGGCGCAACTAGTATTGGCGTGGAGGAGAGGTACTTCTTCAGGTCCTGCAGTGCAGCCTCGGCTTCTGGGATCCACTCTATTGGGCCCGCCTTTTTCAAGATCTTGAAAAAGGGGAGGGCGTGCTCGGCGGACTTGGAGATGAACCGGCTCATAGCGGCAACGCAGCCGATGAGCCGACGCACATCCTTGATCCGCTTGGGCGCCTCGATCTGCTTAATAGCCTTGATCTTGTCTGGGTTTGCCTCGATCCCGCGCTGTGACACGAAGAACCCGAGAAGCTTGCCGGACGGGACGCCGAAGACGCACTTCTCAGGGTTCAACTTGAGGTTGATCTTGCGCAGGTTGGCAAACGTCTCTTCTAGATCTTGCACAACAGTCGGCCTGTCTTTGGTTTTGACCACTATGTCATCCATGTAGGCTTCCATATTTGTATGGAGCTGAGGTTCAAAACCAATTTGGACTACTCTTGCAAATGTTGAGCCAACACTCTTCAACCCAAAAGGCATCCATAAAAAGCAATACGTACCACATGGGGTGATGAATGTTGTCTTCTCTTCATCTTATCTTGTCATGAAGATTTGGTGGTAGCCTGAGTAGGCATCGAGGAATGATAATAGATCACACCCGGCCGTGGAGTCAACAATCTGGTCGATGCGCGACAATGGGAAGGGGTCCTTAGGACAAGCCTTATTGATATCTGTGTAATCAATACACAACCTCCACTTCCCATTTGCCTTGCGCACCACTACCGGTTTGGCCAACCACGTCGGATGGAGCACCCCTCTCACCAAACCTGCCGCTTCTAACTTCCTGATCTCCTCTGTGATGAACTCCTGCCTCTCCAGAGCCTGCTTTCTGACCTTCTGCTTGACGGGCCGCGCGTGGGGGCAGACAACTAGTTGGTGCTCAGTCACCTCCCCGGGAACACCGGGGATGTCAGACGCTTGCCATGCAAACACGTCGATATTCGCCCGCAGGAAGGTGACGAGCTCGCCTTCCTATTTGCTGTCGAGGGTGGAGCCTATGATGAAGGCCCCTCCCGTGCCGTCCTCCGCGACGGGCACCTTCTTGGTCTACGGCGGCTCGGCTCTAGACCTCTTGCTCTTGTCGGCAGAGCTCTCCGGCACATCCTCAACGGTAGCACAACACCCCGAGGAGGTGCGCTTGCCGGAGTGGGTGCGAGAGGTCTTGCCGGGCTTCTTCTTTCCTCCCGGGCCTTCGGCGGCAGGAGCAGGTGCCTTGACGGCAGCTGCTGCAACTGCTTCCCGGTAGAGTTGGTCGGCGCAGATCACCGCGTCCTTCTTGTCGGAGGGGATGGAGATGATGGTCAACGACCCAGGCATCTTTAGCATGTTGCAGGCGTAGTGTGATGCCGCCATGAACTTGGCTAGTGCCGGGCGGCCGATGATCCCATTGTAGGGCAAGGGGATCTCGACCACGTCGAAGACGATCCTCTCCGTCCGGTAGTTCAGCTATCCTCCAAATGTCACGGGCAGTGTGACCTTTCCCTTTGGCTGACTTCTCCCTGTATTGACCCCCTGAAACGTGCCCGTTTCCTTGAGGTCTCCTTCAGGGATGTGCAATCTTTTGATCACGACAGGCAAGATCAGGTTCAGGTCGGCCCCGCCGTCAACCAACATCTTGTTCACTCTGAGGTTGCGTATTGACGGCGAAACCAACAACGGCAAACACCCGACCGCGGTAGTGCGATCAGGGTAGTCCTCGGCGTCAAAGATGAGGGGCGTGCTGGACCACTTTAGTGGCTTCTGAGCGTCAAACGACGGCTCTGCTGCTATAGTCTCTCGCACCCACTGCTTGAGCTGGCGGTGAGAGGCATGCAGCGAGGCGCCGCCATCGACGCACATGGCCTCCGTAGCCTTCTGGAACCCTTGCTCACCGGACTCGTCGTCCTCGTCGTGATCGTCGTCTTCTTGTTTCTTGTCGCGGCCCCGGGCGGGCATCTATTGCTGGTTGTCCTTGCCGGGGCGGCCTCCTTGGCCGCCACGCTTCTTGCCGGATCCCTTAGCACCATCCTGGTCCTTCTCCTTGTCTCGCCTTTCGTACTCAGCCTTTTGCTTCTCAGCAAGCATCTCGACTTGTCGGCAGCTCTGGAGATCGAGGCCCTTGGTGCCATGGATCTTGCAGTATTGCTTGCCGGAGCCTCCTGGCTTGTCGGTAGCCGCCAAGGCCCGGCAGGCGGTGCACCCGGCAATCTCCTTGCCGGGGGTGTCTGCCTTGACCTTCTTGCTGGCACCGGTGTCGTTAGACCCCTCAACGGCAAGCACGGCCTTGCCTTTGTGTTTCCTGTTGCGACGCCGACCCTTCTTCGTCGGGGCGGCGGCGTCCTCATTGGTAGAGTTGGTTTCCGCGCCGGTGTCTTCACCGGGGTACTTCCTTCCCTCTTCGGCCCGGGCGCACCAGTCGGCCAGAACATAGAGCTCGGCCACATCCTTAACCTTGGTCATCGCCAGCTTCTCGCGCATCTCGCGATTGCGCACCTTCTTATGGAACGCTCTAATCATAGCGGCGGGATGTACGTCGGGGATGTTGTACTGCACCCGGCTGAATCTCTGGATGTGCTTGCGCAGGGTCTCTCCTTCCTTCTGGGAAATGATATGCGGATCACTGGCCTGGCCATGAGCTTGGTGGCCTCCTTTGAAGGCGCCAACGAACTCATGGCACAGATCTGACCAGGAAGAGATGGAGTCCGCCGGCAAGTGCATCAACCAAGACATTACATTGGGCTTGAGCGCCAGCGGGAAGTAGTTGGCAAGCACCTTGTCGTCGCGAGCCCCAGCGGCCTGCATCGCGATGGTGTAGATGCTGAGGAACTCGGACGGATGGGTCTTGCCGGTGTACTTCTCGCCGACGTCGGGCTTGAACGTGCGGTGGGACGGCCACTAGAACTGCCTCAGCTCACGGGTAAAAGCCGGGCAGCCCACCTCGTAAGGTAGGCCGCCGGGGCCCCAGGGTGCCGGGTGGTCCATAGCGGGTCCCGCCCGCTTATCCGACTGGCGTTGCGTTTCGCACCGGCGCTCGACGGTGGTTCGAGCGTCTTCGTGAGCTCGCTCCCGAAGGACCTGGCGCTAATCGTGGAGGGTCCGTGGATCGGACGGCGCTATGGATATGTTATCACCAGCGTCGTCGCGACGGGCCGACGCCCGCGGCGGCTAGCGAGGAGGAGGAGAGTGCACCGTGGCCGCAGCTCCCCCGGTCCTCCCAGCTCTAGCATGTGGTGGTTCGGTGGACCGCCGACCCGAGAGCCCCGCCGGTCGCGGATCGTCTTTGTTCGCGATGCCGACGAGGCTTCGGATGGTGGCCCTCCACTCATCGAGCTTCTCCGCAGCAGGAGGGAAGTCGAGGAGCAGCTGGGCGCGCGCCAAGGCTTCCGCTGGCGTGGGTGGCGGTGACAGCTGAGTGGATCGTGGCACGCTTCGACTTCTAACTATGTTAGAAGGAGATTTGTCACGACCCAGTGGCTCTGTGCCATTCTCACCAGTGCTTCGGTGAGCATGTTGAACTCCTTCGTCTTGCTGACGATGCACAGGGCTCTTCCCACGGCGGTGCCCAGGGTCACCAACGTGGTGACGCTGTTCGGCGCGCACACCATGGGAAGAACGCGCGGTGGTCGCCGGTGTATGCGTCCTGGAGGTCGCCGCGCCTCCCGTAGTCGGCGCAATGACACCCCCGGAGGGCCCCGCGCCGTCGGCAGGGGGACCAGCTCCGTCTTTGGGTCCGGCGGCATGGGGCAGATCGTCTGGTGCATGAACGATGCCACTCGCCAGGCTTCGACTGCCTGGGTGGTGCTGGTGTTCGCGGGGCATGGCCCGAGTCCTGTCCGAGACCGGTCCGCTGCTCGTCCGCACCGGCACGGGCCATTCGGCCCCCAACAAGCCGATCATCGTGGCTGTCTTCTTCTTAGGGGCCATGGCAACGAAGAACCGTTAGGCTAACTACCAGACCAGATTCTCACAAACGCGCCCCCTACCTGGCGCGCCAAAGATGTTGGTGGGAAACGACACCTATGGGATCACAAGAATCCCTACTGTGGTTGCGGGGCGCAGGGTTGAGAGAAGAGCGGGTCTAGCAGAGAGCACGCGGTTCGTTTATCCAGGTTCAGGCCGCGAGGATGCGTAAAACCCTAGTCCTACTTTGGTGGATGTATTCTGAGTTCTTGAACTAGCTACGGAGTGTAACGAGCTCCAAAAAGGCGAATCCTTCGCCCGTGCGCCATGGGCCTCCTTTTATAGGTGAAAGGGGCTGCCACAGTGGCACACAGGAGGTGGAAAGGTCCACAGTGGCACAAGGTTATCCCCCGTATTACAGGACAAGGTGCATTTAATGCATCGCTTAGGTGTCCCTTCACTTTATTGGGGATGGGGGCGAGGCCCGTCCTGTCCGTCGCCGCTCCTCCAAGCTTCGACACGCGCCCCGACCAGCGATGCATGCGGTGCCATGTAGGCAGGCAGGCAACTGAGGTGGCGCGATGGTGGAGCTTCCACGAAGGGATGCATGTTGCCATGCAGGTGCCTGCCCAGCTGGTTGGGTCGGCAGCTGCATGCGAACGGCGGTGGAGACTTGGCTGGTGCGGGCCTGACGGTGGCCCTGCTGGTGTGCTTGGCGAGGGCCTTGCCGGGTGGCCCGGCAAGGGTCTTGCCGTGGCGCGCAGGCGTCCCCTGCAAGGACCTTGCCGGGGGTCTTGTGGGTTTCTTCGGTGAGGATGGCTTCCTTCCTATCCTCATTTGACTTTGACTATTCTTTGTCTTCACAAAGATCTGCATGCCACCACAGAGGTGCCTCGAGAGCCCTGCCCAACGCATTTGTCGAGTGTTGGTGGGCTCGAGGGTGGCTCGCTCGGCTGGCGTGGGCGAGCTGCCCCGGCAAGGGTCTTGCCGGGGCCGCTGAGGATGCCCCAGCAAGGGTCCTTGCCGGGGAAACCTGCTTCACCCATCTGATCTTTGTGGCCTTGGTCCTTGTCGTTGCTTTGCTTTGTCTTGGGCTTCGGTCTTACCTTGGCTCACCTCCCTTGCTCAGCTTGGTGTGGTCGCGGGCGCGGCTCTGACAGCCCGTGCATAGGTAAAGGGGTACAAAAATGTGCCCCTAGTTTTGTACACCGACACATATACCAGCCATTGTACATCTATAGTTAATTGGGCCTCCCTCTTCCCCCACCACACACCGATAGTCGAGCACTGCAGGTAGGTGTCCATGCCATAGAGACAAACTGCACATGTCCCATCTCACGTTCCAGTAGGCCAGCCACTCTATATCTTTGACGTGGGCACACACAAATTCGTTGGCACTCTTTGTCGATCGCGCGCGCACACACACACACAGCCATCATCCCTCTCTTCGATTCTATGGCTCAAGCCGATGATACCTCCACTCTCTTCTCGTGGATTGCCCCCTCTATATATATGTTATATCCAGGACTCTATTTCACACACATTGCATATGTTACATTTTTTGATTGACCCCCCCCCCCAAATCTCTCAAGTATCCACACACTATATCTCTCTAGGTTTGTATCTCTCCCACACAACCCCATGTAGGTGGTGTACGTATACAAGAAGAGAATAGGTGCACCGTGCACGTACTCACGCTTTGTTCCTAGCCACACCCGTGCGGGTACACGGTGGAGCTCATTTCTTTACGACATGGCAGACCACGTGCTAATTTGAACGCGTGTAGCAGTTGTTTACCGAGGGAGGTCGTGTACCACGCGTGCACGAAACAAAGTTCGACTTGACGTGTTGCCCCGTTATTTTAAAATAAAGTTATAGCGCTCAATGGCACGTACACAGAATATAAAACAATTTTTATGGAGAAAAAGGTAGTCCGCTTACTATATACAATGGAGCGTGCCTGCCTGGTTTGTCGCTCTTCAGAGTATCTCACACAAGGCTGCGGTGCCTCCCTCTCTCTCACCGTTGGTCACTGATCCGGCCTCATCCCGTCCGCCGGGGGAAAGGGAGTGCGGTGGGCTCTCTCTCTCTCTCACCGTTGGTCACTGATCCGGCCGCATCCCATGTGCCGGGGGAAAGGGAGGAAGTGCATCGTTTCTCCGTTCGACCGTGCCGAGGCAGCATGTCCCGATCTGCGGTACACGCCGTTCTATCTGACCAAGCTCCGGCACGGCAGGGCCTACGCCACCTACTCGGAGATTCCGCCCACCGCCGCTCACCTAGTTACATCCCGACACCTCCAGGTATCCCCTCTGGCCTTGCTCCACCGCCCGTCTTCCCACGTCGCTGCATGTGGATCTTCCATAGTTCTTGGCCCAAAACGTAGCTCGTCCGGCGTACTTTCCATATTGCATTCTTGTCCTCACACCGTTTTAGACAAACACAACCATGTTGTTATCTTCCCTTAGGACAAGGAATATGCTTCTTTTTTGTCGTCACATGTGTCATCAACTGTTATTGGCCAGTAATTGTTTCCTTTCTACCTCTTTTTTTGCAAACAGGGCTATCCATTTCACCTTGTTGCTATTGGGTACTTTTGGTGAACTGCACAAATCACTCTCTTTCTTAGGAGTGTTTTGTGCAGTTGTACTAAAATGTCAGACGGGCAACGTCTCTACATTTCAGTGCGACTGCACAAAGGGAGATTGGTTTGCTCTATCCTCCTCATCCAACTCCGAGCCTAATCTTCTCCAACTAGTTAGTCTAAAGAGAGACTGCAAAGGTGACCGGCTTCTATTTGTGTGTTTATTGTTTCATCAGCAGTCCTCTATTATCGTAATCACACTTAATATCTCTGGAACAGGGACACTCAGCTCTATTTTAGTGGAACTGCACAAAATGATCGGAATGTTGCATGCTCCAGACAGCTACTTTTTTCCCCAACATGCCTTGTTGATTTAGACAGAGCTGGGGGGACGTTGCTGCCAATGAAAGCATGGATCAATTTTAATCTAACACCTTCTCACAACTCTGTCTTCAATTGTGATGTAATTATTAGCTCTGATCTGCTAATAATTGACATGCATTAGCAAGGAAGTTAGTTTTTTATTGTTTCCGAAAGAGCATTGATGGCAAGACACGCGAAACAAACGCTGAAAGCTCACACCAATGTACAATTTCATGTCGCTGGAAAATTATTTGTATAGTACGTCAATTATGTAAACAAATGATGGAAGCTTGATAGCATTGCCAGAAGCCTCTTCATCATCCGGGTCCATGTGCCATGCACAAAATTATACTCCTTCGTTCCTAAATATTTGTCTTTTTACAAATTTCAAACGGGCATATTTTAGAGTGTAGATTCACTCATTTTGCTTCATATGTGTAATCCCTCCGTTCCTAAATATTATATTCGTCTTTCTAGGGATTTCAACAAGTGACTACATACGGAGCAAAATGAGTGAATCTACACTCTAAAATATGTCTATATACATCCGTATGTGCCAGTCCATTTGAAATCTCTAAAAAGACAAATATTTGAGTAGTCACTCGTTGAAATCTCTAGAAAGACAAATACTCCGGAGTATATTTAAGAACCGAGGGGGTAGTGCACAACCACATGGGAGACTCAGCCCGGTCGTTGCGCCGCATTAATAGTGAGTAATGAGCAGTCAAATCATAAGCCCCACCTTTACCACTCTAAGTTGCTCTGAAGAAGCAACCATCAATACACTCTTCTTTGAATCCGCTCATACTACTCCGTCCGTCACTGTTTATATAGCGCGCTTCAGAAAAAAGAAAAAAATCTGTGGGACCAAGGCGACTAGCGATCGTCCTGAAAAATAGCATTGGTAGTTATAGCACGGTGTCTATTACTAGAGGGAATAATGCGTACACACATGCATGTAGTGCTTCCACCCCGGGTACACACATGCATGCACTTACTCCACTCTGTAGTACAGTACATGGAGAGAAAATTATGGACTTGATTGCGGTTACCACACCCTGATTAATTGAGCATTAAACCAAATGCGTCTAAAGTCTCTCTGGTGGTGGAAATGCATTGAGAGAAATGCATCATAATGAAGCGCGCCCTGTAAACTGTGACGGAGGGAGGAGTAGTATGAAGGTGCAAAACCAAGTACGCGTATGGCCAGTCGGTCAACGCACCTCCTCTTGGCATATCACTGACATGTGGGACGGGAGTGTGAGCAAACCGATCTCAATTGACGGCAGAGAGCCAACCCGCCGTTCCTTGAGAGAGACGAGGAGCGAGAACACACATACGGGCTCGCACAGAGGCCACGATATATTCGAGCATGGTTGGTTGATCGATATCATTCATTACATGTTGGGCTGCCGTTTTCCGCCCTTCTCCGGAATAAACGTGTACTTTATCAAAGATAAAAAAATAAGAGTACATACGCTCCACCATGCGGTTCTAGTAGTAGTACTACTCGTACTACTACGCTTGGCTCTTCGCCTCTTCGTGAAGTCGAACAATGATGGTACTCCGCATGTTGGATACTACAGTGTATGCCTCTGACAATCTGACACCGAATGGACTGATGCATGTCCACCGAGGGTAGGTTGCATTAGTCAAAAGGCGTAAGCGAGATTCACCTTGTCCTGCAAGCTTCTCCTTGTTCTGCGAGTTGACGGGACACACCAAAAAGTCAGTGGTCTTCATAATACTCTCATTGCGCTCAATATATATATTTTTCGGTGTTTATACAGTCACTAGCTCACCCTGACTGAGTATGTGTGTGCATGCACGTGTAGGTTGAGCACTTGAGCGTGATCGTGTGTGTTCCGTCGTGTGCTCGGACATGCATGCATTAAGGCGTCATGCGCGTTTTTGCGTCCATGTGCATGTGTGACTATTGCATACACATAGGGGGAGTACGTGTAGGGGCCACTAAGGAGCAGTCAAATCACACAGTAAGTTAGTCGGAAGAAGCAACCATCATTTCACTCTTGAATGACATGTACGCAATATAAAATGGTTGATATAGGGAGAAAAAGAAAACCACTATATATAGACTAGCAGGAGCCCAAGCTACAAGCCTGCTTGCTTAGACTGCTCTCTTCACAAGCATAGAACGACGGGCCTGATCCCGCAGCTGGGGGAAGGGAGCAATGTTCTGCGTAGAAGCCGTCGACATCGGCGAGGGAGAAAACCCACAGTCGGTGCGTCCCAATCGGGGGTCACCGCGGTATGGGCCGATGCCGCGTCCCAACCGCCCTTCTAGCTACAGCCCGACGTCCCAGGTAGTCCATCTTCCTTTTGGAGCTGGCTTGCTCCACTGCCGTAGCTCCATCTCCATGTCGATCTTTCTCTACTTCTACCGGCTTCTACTTGTGATGAGTTTATGTCTCATGAACTAGTGCCACTACTATTATTCTAATCACACTTCTTCAATATCTTTGCCATCAGGGATGCTCTGGTCGATTTTAGTGGAACTACACAAAAGCATCGTATGATCCGAGGGTGCCAGCCGTCTTTCCTTCGACAGGTTCTACCTGGACAGGAAATTAAATCATGTTTAGGGTTTAGGGTTTAAGTCGTAGTGACCCCATCAGTAGTTTTTCTTTCGTACACGCTCTCACAACTTTTTTCTTTATTTGTGAAATAAATATTGGCTATGATCTGTGAATCATTGAGATGCATCAGCATGCGTGTTAGTTTTCCTTTGTATTTGATGGAATGTTGTAATGGGGCAACCTTGGAATAGGAATGAAAATGGAGTGGAAAGCTTTCGTTTTTCCGGAGAAAAAATGGAAACGGAGAGAAACCAATGTTTCGTTCCGTTGGATCGCGCCATCGAGCAAAACCAACGTTTAAATCACGTCTGTCGTGTTCGTGTCTCACCCTCCTCCATGGCTCGACCCCACACGGTCGCTCGGCATGCCACTCACCGCAAACTGAGTATACGATAACTTTCCCGCCTGCTTGTCGATGGATTGCGGCATGGAGTACTAGCACTACTGGAAGAGATTGACGAGTTGGGGGAGGATATCTAGCTGTAGCACGGACTCCCAAGAACTTTTTACATGCATGTTGTAGCGGGCTATTGCGACCTTTGAACGCGGAGCAGCCGCGTGCACCCGAAAGCGGTGCGGGCGACGCTCTCTCGGCCGGCGCGCCGCTTCAATGCCGGCGCCAGTGAGAGGTCACGTCCGCTCTGGCCGGGCATGAATGCGGCACTGACCGTTTCGGACGGGAAGCACGCGCGGGTGATGAACAGGGCTCGGGTTGGTCAGGACCGGCCGTGGCAGCAGTCCAGACATGCGCAAACAAGAGATGTTGTACGTTAATATTGCTGCGCATATAATTAACAACGTAAATAATGTGCCAGTTGGACAAATATGATTGGAGATGGAGATGGAAATGGTATTTTACGTAAATGCGGATATGCATGCCTATGTCTATGTATGTGTGCGCGACGACTCTCGCGACCAGGAAGCGGGGGCGTGTTTTTGATCGAGTTTTCTTTCTTGGTACGTTAGAAAATCAGTTTGCCTAATTCACATATAGATGTTATTTAAGGATATCACATCTAAGCTCCCACAAGTATATAATGTAGCAACAAGAAACAAAAAAACTAGGGAAAAACAGACCAAAAAACAGAGTGGACATCAACTTAGATGTGACATAACTATGTCACATCTAGATGTGTCCTAGACAGACCCTAAAAAAATTGTCCGCCAGTCTTCGTTTCTTTTTTCTGGGAACGCGCGTATTCTATTTAAAACCACTGTTATGGAGAGATTTTTTTACTCCATTATAGCCTCTTGTTTGATAGAGTTTCTCACGTCTCGCTCTCTCACCCTCTCCATATCAAAACAAGATGACATTGTCCACTCTATCTCTCTCCTCACCGGTGGTCACAGATCCGGCCGAATCCCGTCCGCTGCGGGAGGTGAGGAGGTGCAGCGTTGACGTTGTCGCCGTCGGCGACGGAGGAAGCCGATGCGCACCGTCCTCTCGGAGCCGGCGCTAGCGCGGACGAAGATCCTCCGCGCCCTTGTTCGATTCCGTCGTGTGGGCAGATCCCGCCCGCCCGCCTAAACGACATCTCGCCCACCCGAGGTACTGGTCCAGCTCCCCAGGTTGTTGCGTGCGGGTTTTCTTCTATGCGACTACTCCGCAGCTCCCCATGCATAGTAGCTAGGGTTCGCCGGCTGGTCCAACATCACCTACTAGTACTATTATAGAGGAAATGCCACTCGAAAAGTTATCCTGATTTATGCCTCGGTGGAGGTATACATGTTGTTTCCACAAAACGTACATGGTGGTTGTGCAGTCATTGTCCATACGGTGGTAGTACTATCACTAGTTAAATGAAGAAATGCTTTTTTTCTCGGGTATCCTGGTTTAGTTCCCATCAAGATAATTATGATGCTTCTGTTTGTTGGTGTACTTTTCATTAATTCTTATTAACAATTGAGATGTCATTGCTAACAGCGATGTGTGTCTCCATACACGGGCATGTATTCCTCAATTTTAGTGGAACTGCACAAAATTGGATGGCCATTGTTGTTCTGCCTCACTGTCCTCTGCCACGTGGTTCTTCCTTCCTCGAGCTTGATTACTGAGAAGAAACAGACCACAGTGAGGATTTGTCGAACTTCATAGGTGCCTCACCCAAACTTGATGCCAAATGGATGATGCATCACCACGGTGACCTATCAATGCTCATGGTTGCGCCTCATGGTTGCGTCGGCTGGTGAAGCTGATCGATTTTCAATGAAAAACAAGTTGTCTTCCATCAGTGCTCTTTGCTTGTTACGCACAAAGATGATATCCTTTGTCAGTTCACCTTGGTTGCGTTGGAGACGCAGTCGTTGTCAGATCACGGGTTCCGGCAGACCCTTAAGGTTCGAACTCTGGGGTGCGCGCGGAGATTATGCCCTCTACCTCTCCGTCTCGCAAGGATCTAAAACTACAGAAAGAACAGCACAAAAGACACAGAGTTTATACTAGTTCGGGCCACCATTGTGGTGTAATACCCTACTCTAGTTTGTGGTGGGTGGATTGCCTCTTGGGCTGATGATGATGAACAATACAAGGGTGAACAGCCTCGCGAGGGTCTGCTCTTGGCTAGGGGGATGAACTGCTAAGGGGAGTTCAGCCGCCCTTCTCTCTCTTTCTCTGCTTGCTCAGATTCTAGGTTCTGCTGGCCTGATTGCCCGATGCTAACTTGCTAGACTCCTCGATCTCTAGATACCGAACGCGTCTACCCTGGGGTGGCTAGTCCTATTTATAGGCAAAGGCCGTGGGCCTCTTCCCAAATATTGAGCGGGAAGGGTGCCAACAATTGGCCAATTTGAAGGGGAACATCTAGTACACTTATCCTGACTAAAGTTGGTCCTCTCCTGCTAAAGGCCCTGTGGTGACGCCGTTCTGGGCTCCACGATGACCTCCTCCCCGCCGTTGGACTGGTCTTGGTCTCGTTGCACCGAAATGGGTGCCTTTGCTTGATCCTCTCGCCTGCGCCTGCCCCCTTTGCACCAAAGAGGAAAGGGAGACGCTACACGGGCTGGCGCCCGCCTGGCACCCTCGATCGTCATGGCTTGCGTCATGGGCACCTCGCGAGGTACCCCGCCTTGAACTCTCCGCCTCTTCATGAGCCAGCCTGACGAGGCCGTGCCTGAGGAAGCGCTGTGTCGTCCGCCCCGCGAGGCTTGGCCCCTCGCGAGGGTCTTGAGTCTCGTGTTGATGAAGATGGGCCGCGCTGGGCCCCCATTTGAGCCACGCCGCAGGCCGCAGGCAGGCAAGTCTGGGGATCCCTGTTCCCAGAACGCCGACAGTAGCCCCCGGGCCCAAGGCGCGCATGGACTTGGCCGTGCCGAGAGGTGAAAGGGCAAGGGCGAAGCACCGCGGGCCCTAACAGCCTGCGGCCTTGGGCGCCGCGTGGCAGTTGATTGGATGTGAGTGCTCCAGCAACTGCGCAGGTTATTAAAGGCGTGGCATCTGCTCCGACTTTGCTCTTCTCCTTCTCCGGCTGCCGCCCAGATCCCCTTTCTCGCGCCTCTCCTTCCTTCCTCCTAACTCCCAGATCTTCCCTTCCTGTGTAACCTAGGAGTCATGGCGCCTCGTCAACCTTCGGCCGAGGCTTGGTTCGCGCCTGCTCTGGACTCGCCGAATGTGTCGGAGGCGAGCCTTTCCCAGTTGCGCCGGATGGCGGCAGCGCGAGACATCGACGGGGCGCGGGTGTTCAAGGTCGGCTCCGCCACCCCTGAGGGCCGAGGGAGCACCTTTTACCCTCTCTAAGCTCCATCGCTGCGGGTCTCGTGCCCCCTTTCTCCGAGTTCTTCCTCTCTGTCCTCCGCCATTACGACTTGCAGGCTCTACATCTCCACCCCAACTCCATCCTTCTTCTGGCGATCTTTGCCTATTACTGCGAGGCTCATGTGGGGGTGCAACCCTCAGTGGCCTTGCTGCGCCACTACTTCTACCTCTGGGTTACCCGTGGTTCCCCTTCCGCATGCGCGAGCTTCGTTGCGTGCGGCGGCGCCATTGCCATCTCGAATCCCGGGAAGAGGATCGAGGGCTTCAGGAGCAAGTGGGTCTTGATGGACGCGGGGCGCATCCACCCTCGGCTGATCCTTCCTGCGGAGCAGCCCGTAAGTTCCAGTGACTGGTGCCGAGCGGATCTCACGGACTCCCGCGCGAAGCCGGTGCTAGAGAAGATGGACGCGGACCTGAAGCCGGCCAGCGCGGCAGCGGCTAAGCTGACCGGCGCATCGCTAATGAGGGAGTTCCTGGAGCACCAATTGGCTCCGCTCCGCCAGTACTCTCCTCCAATGTGGAGGCCTCATCCGAGCCCCGCGGCTGTGGGCGAAGAGGATTTGACCGCGGTTCTCCAATCTCTGGTTGGGGGCGAGGTAGCAAGGTTAGAGGGCACGCCTGCGCCCTTGTTCCTTCACGACGATTAGAAGCAGGTGGTGAAGTCCATGCCTGTCTTCAACGGGGACGGGCCTGTGCCCGTGGTGGATCCCGAGGGACTGGTGGTCGTGTCCTCTGGCGACTCTAGCGGAGAGGGAGGCGAAGAGGAGTGGGAAGAGGGCCTCGACTCCGGGGCGACTGACGGAGAGTCCAGGGCTCCCCCTCCTCGGCGCAAGTCCCGCACTCTCCGCCTCTCGTTGAGCGATGATGATGAGGGTGACGACGTGTTGGGTAGCGGGAGCTCGCCCCCGATCCTGAAGAAGGACAGGACCGGGCTGATCCTCCGCGGGTTCGCCCCGGCTCCGGGGCGATCCGCGGACGCGCCTTCTGCTTCTGAGGTTGATCCCTCCAGCCGGCTCTCAGGCTTCAAGTACGGCCGGAGGCTGCTCGAGCCCTCCAGTGACGACCTGTAAGTGCTTGATCCCTCATCTTTGTTCCTTGTTCTGCCGCTGAGGCTTGATGTTCGCTCCTCTTGGATAGGCTGGCGCCCACGGTGAAGAAGCCGAGGGGAGGTCCCGAGGCCCCATCTACGGCGACGCCTCCGCCTGCAGGAGGAGGTGACGCGCGGGCTTCTCCTGCCCGCTCATCCTTGCGAGGCCTGGCTGAGCTGGCTGGGGCGAGCCCAGCCCCCGTGGCTCAAGTGACTCCCGAGGTGCCCTCGTCTGGCGCCGCCGCTACGGCTGTGGAGGCGCAGTGGACTCCACCTCGTGACACTGCGGCCTTGCCGCCGCTACCTTCTCCTCCCGTTCCACCGACCGCTGCTTCCCCAACTCCTCATATTGTCTTGGAGCGCGCCGATGTTTCTCCGCCTTCTTCCTCCATCCTGGAGCGTGCCGTTGCTGAATTGGACCGGCTGTTGCAGGATCTTCTCAGCGCCGACCCTCGCCTGGTGGCCGGGCGCCTGGAACTGGCTTCGGGGTGGATTCGCTCTGACGCCTTGATCCGGGCAGCGTTGGTTCAGGCCTCAATGGCCTGTGACGGAGAGAGGGAGGCCACCTTCGAGGCGAAGGCCGCCCGAGACGCGGCCCTGGGAGAGGTGGTTGGAGTCCGCGGTCGCTGCAAGGAGTTGGAGGACGAGCTGCAAGGCTTGCAAGGCCAACTTGCGGAGGAGGTCCACCTTCGCCAAGAGCAGGAGAAGGGGACGAAGGCTCGCGAGGCGGCGCTCGAGGACCGGGAGGCCAAGCTCAAGAAGCGCCTCGACCGCCTAGGTGCGCTGAAGAAAGAGCTGGGGGTGACGAAGGCCGAGCTGGACGCCAAGGCCCGGGTCCTTGCCGAGGATCGCGTGGCTTTCGCGGACATGGAGAAGGATGCCCGCGCCTCGCTGAAGACGCTTTATGAGAGCGGCCTAGAGGGCCCGCTGGCCGGTGACGAGGATGGCCCCGCCAAGCTGCTTCCCTTCCTGGTTAAGGCCCTTGGAGATGTTGCCCTCGGCCTCGGCCCCACGGCTGAGGCCGAGGCGCACGTTCGGTCTTCCATTGCACTGACGCGGGTCTTCGCCCACATCTATCTTCGCGATCCCAGCGCCGACCTCGACAGCCTGCTGGAGCCGGTGAGCGGCGAGGGTGCTGCCGCCGCTGTCGAAGTCGTGAAGGGGTGCGCGGAGGCGCTGTGGGGAAGTTCCGGGCCTTCAGCACTAGGCCAAAGCAAGGCGCTGCCAGCCCTGCTGCTTCACGAGGCGAAGCCACTCCACGCAGCTCCACCGCCGACAAGTGACGCCGTTTCCATCCCTGTTCTCCTTTCAATTCCTGCACATGCACCACGCCTCGGGGTGGCATTTAAACTTGCGTTTGGTACTAAGATGACAGTATGGACTGTTATATTTGCTTTTAAATTCCTTGAGTTTTATGCTTTTCTTCCCTACTTGCTTGTGTTCTACGCCGGCAGAGCCCGGCCCCGCGCGTGCCTCACTCAGCATTAGCCCCGACCGGAAACCAGGACGGGACCAAAGGAGTGAGGGGCTACGTGACAAGTTAGGCTCCTGAGTTGCGATGCTCAGGAGTCCCCCTTGGCACACGAACTACAAGTAGGGGAGCATGATGTAGGTGTATCTTCCGTTCTACGTCTGCAGAGCCCGACTCCGCGCGTACCTCACCCAGCATAGCCTTTCGGAACTAAGGAGTGAGGGGCTACGGAGCCAGTTAGGCTCCTGAGTCGCGATGCTCAGGAGTCCCCCTTGACGCGCAAACAGCGAGTGACGCGGTGAGATGTAAGCGGGGCTACCGTTCTACGTCTGCAGAGCCCGGCCCCGCGCGTACCTCACCCAGCATAGCCTTTCGGAACT
Organism: Aegilops umbellulata; assembly: GCA_032464435.1. Classification (NCBI taxonomy): domain Eukaryota; kingdom Viridiplantae; phylum Streptophyta; class Magnoliopsida; order Poales; family Poaceae; genus Aegilops; species Aegilops umbellulata. The sequence continues at coordinate 210,750,488 of CP136056.1, read as the reverse complement.
AAGGAGTGAGGGGCTATGGGACCAGTTAGGCTGCTGAGTCGCGATGCTCAGGAGTCCCCCTTGACGCCCAAACGGCCTTCATACCTTGGCTCCGCTCGGGGAGAGGCGCGCGACGAACCAGGCCTGAGGGCCCTGGCTGGGCGGCATACGTCTGGGTGTGACCCAGTCGTAGCCCCTGTGCCTAGCCCCCTCGCGCGGCGCTCCCAAGGGGAGGCGTGGCGATGAGGCCAGCCACTGAGCTCTGGGCTCCCTGAGGTTAATGCGGCCCGGAGGCCACCCTCAGTTGTTTATCACCAGCGCGGAGCATAACGCTTCGATATGTGTACGGCATAGCCACTCCTCGACAGTGTCGTCAGCCTGCGCGGAGCATGGTGCTTCCACTGGTACGTGGGAGGGGGCTCCCCTCTGGGAGGAGCCCCCGGGACGTGTACAGCCCCGCCTTGACACGTGGCCGGCACGGTAGGGCTAGGTGAGGTGTATCTGGGCACCCGTGAGCCAGCGCGGGACTCACGTGGCCCTACCTCTAGGCGGGTTGCGCCTGGCACTGGGCCGTATCTTGAGATGTGTTCCTTCCAAATTTGGTTAGATGCCGGCACTCTACGTCCTCGGGTCCCGGCCCTCGAGCTTGTCTCAGCCGTCGCTGGTATGCCAGGTCGCGATGCCGTGGACAAGGCCAGAGGGTGAGGGCTGGAGAGCCAGAAAGAGCACTGAGTCGCGATGCTCAGGCACCCCTCCTTTAACGTGCAAGTGGTCGACATGAAGAAGAAGAAGAGGTGCCGTGGACAGGCATCAAGTAATCAAGCATGATAGATGAAAGCATAGCTGGAAATAAACGCAAGGGAGATACACGCCACTAGGCCTGGCCCGAGCGGCTTGGGGATGATGCAGCCCGAGGGGCGCCCCCAACAAGGCAACCTAATGACCGAAAAATAAAAAGGGATACACGCCGCAGGGACGGACCCGCGCGGCCTAGGAGATGTCACCTGAAGATGTCGACGGCGAAGTGGCGTTGGTGCAGCAGACTCGGTGGGCTGCGGAAGCCGATCCTCACGAGCCCCCAGGCCCTGGGGCCTCGGGAGGCTCCGGAGGCACTGGTGGCTCCTCGCGAGCTGTCTCCATCTCCGCCAGGGCCGCGGAACGCCTGTCTTCCTGAGCCTCCATGATGCTCCTCATGAGGCGCTGGAACGCCGCAGCCATGTTCGGCAAGCCGTAAGGCATGCGAACATAGCTGTGGGGTGGACCCCCACAGCGCCCCACTTGCGAGGGCCAGAGGCGCTCCGTCGTGGCGATCTGATTGAGTCCTGGTATGTTGACGCAGACGCGCAGCCCACCATCCTCGCCTAGATGTGGAGCCACAGCTGGTGGACGACGGCAACCTCTCATGATCCTTGACTCCTGTAGCTCTTGAGTGACCTTGTTAACGAACTCCTGCTGATCTGACCTTCCTTGCCTGGCTCCTTCTCAAGGGAAACGTGCTTCGAAACACGCCTCCACATGGTGCCCAAGCGTCTCCCTCGTGACCCTGGCTAGGTCGGTGGCCCTCCAGGTGAGAGCCCCCGAGCCCTGCCTGAGGAGGGAGCCGGGCGCGCTTTCCTAAGAGATGGAAGGAGGGTCCCCCTAGGCAGGCACGGGCCCTGAAGGGCCTGCCTCCTGAGGGGCCGAACCTGACGACGTCTTCTTCTTGGGGGTGGTCTCGGGAAGCCTCCTGCTTCCGCGATCTGGGTCTTCTAGTGACGCGGCCTGAAAGGCTCGCTCCAGGGAACACACTGCATCCTTCTCTTCACATGGCACCGTGATGACGCCGCCACTCCCTGGCATCTTGAGGACATTGTAGCCGTGGTGAGTCACGGCCATGAACTTGGCCAGCGCTGGGTACCCGAGGATGGCGTTGTACGGCAGGTGGATGTGGGCGACGTCGAAGTCGATGAGCTCAGTGCGGTAGTTGCTGCGTGCCCCGAAGGTGACAGGGAGGCGGACCTGCCCGATCGGGATTGTGGAACCGTCGGTGACTCCGGAGAAAGGCTTGGTTGGCTGAAGCTGGTCATATGGCACTTGGAGGTTGTTGAATGTTTCCACGGATAGGACGTTGAGCCCTGCTCCGCCATCGATGAGGGTCCTGGTGACCAGTATGTTGCTGATGACTGGGGAGCAAAGCATCGGGAGGACCCCGGCTGTGGCCGCGCACTTGAGCTGATCTGCTGAGCTGAACATGATGGCGCACGCCGACCACCTGAGGGGGTGCGTTGCTTCGAGCTTGGGGAGGACTGCATTCACTTCACGGGCAAACTGCTTGAAGATGCGTTGAGAGGCTGGGGCTTGAGCTCCGCCCAGGATGCAAACGATTGCGCGCGGCTCCTGGAAGCCCCCAGCCCCCTCGTCTTGATGGCGGTCTTCGTTCCTCCTTGGCTGAGGCGGCAGCGGAGGGAGGCCTACGTTGCCATGAGGGCGATCCTCACGAGGCTGATCCCTCCAGTGCCCCTCGCGAGGCAGGTCCCGCCAGCGGTCCTCGCGAGGTTGGTCGTGCCACCCTTGACGCGGGCCGCGATCTTCCAAGCGTCCTGGGTTTCTTCCTCCTCCTCGGCCGTAGCCCCGGACAGCATGGTCTGGGCGACGGCCGATCCTTCCTTCTCGCACAGCGCGGAGTTCTTGACATTCGTTGGTGTTGTGGGTGTGGAGGTCGTGGTACATGCAGTACCGGCTGCCCCTGGAGGACTCGGGCAGATCCTTGCCCCGCTTGGTGTCCGGTTCTGCCGCGAGTACGTCAGCACCCTTGCGCTTCACGTCCTTGGCCTTGGGCTTCTTCTCTTCTGGGTCTGTGGCAGGCGGCTCGAGGAGGGAGAGACGTCCCTCCTCAGCCCTGGCGCACTTGGTCGCCAAGTTGAACAGCTCCAGGGAGGTGCAGAGGTCTTCATGCATCGCCAGCTCCTCCTTCATCTTGACGTCGCGCACGCCATCAGAGAAGGCCGAGATGATGGCTTCCTCGGACACCTTGGGGATCTTGAGGCGCGCACTGTTGAAGCGATGGATGTACTTTTGTAGGGTCTCCCCAGGTTGCTGCTTGATGCGGCACATGTCGCTCACGGCGGGCGGCCGGTCGCGAGTACCTTGGAAGTTGGTGATGAACCGGGTGCGCATCTGGTCCCAGGAGGAGATCGTGCCTGGAGCCAGATTCAGGAGCCAGGTGCGAGCTCCTTCCTTCAGCGCCATGGGGAACCAGTTCGCCATGACCTTTTCATCCCCGCTGGCAGCATCGGTGCCCAACTCGTAGAGCTGGAGGAACTCCGCGGGATCAGTTGTGCCGTCGTAGCGAGGAGGCAGGTCTGGCTTGAACTTGCCGGGCCATGCGACGCTATGCAGCTCGGTGGTGTAGGCGCGGCAGCCCGCGGTGGCCACGGGAGGCTTCGGTTGAGGGAGAGCTTGGCCTTGCTGGTCCCCTTGCGCTGCAGCTGGGAGTAGCGCGGAGTCTTGACGTGCCGGAGCTGGAGCAGGGTCACGACGAGCTGGTGCAGGAAGCGCCCGGGCAGCCTCTTGCGGCCGAGGGACTTCTTGGCAGCTCCGATCTTGCCGGGCTGGCACCTGACGGAGCGGGTTCCGCCCAGGGGCCACGCGCCTTGGAGCCATGGCGTCTTCTTGGAGGGGAGGTGGTTGGTACGCCCCCGGAGCTTCATTGCCCGTGCGGGGCGGGGTGCGGCGCAGTGGAGCGGACGGCGCAGGAGAGCCCCCTGCGGCGCGGACGAGCTCGGCGACGCGGTCGAGCCACTCTTCGTATACGTCGTCGACGGGGCGGTAGCGCAGGAGCTCTTTTGCTGCGATGAGAGCAGCTCGAGCCTCCAAGGGTGCACGGAGCACGCGGGACGAAGAGCCGGCGGGGGTGAGCGATGGAGTAGCGGTGCGGCCGTCTTGCCGCACGGACGGGTGCTGGGACGATGCCTGCTGCTCGTTCCCCGCCGGGCCGGTGGCGGCGTTGACGGCGGGCGACGGGGAACGACGAGGACGCCCACCGACGGGAGCCATCTGGGCGACGCGGGAAGCGATGGCGGCCCGGTGCTCGGCGCGGTCCTGACGAGCGTCAGACATGGATGCGACGGTCGGAGGAGAGCGGAGCGGTGGAAGACATAGTCCGGCGCACCCCTACCTGGCGCGCCAAATGTCGGATCACGGGTTCCGGCAGACCCTTAAGGTTCGAACTCTGGGGTGCGCGCGGAGATTATGCCCTCTACCTCTCCGTCTCGCAAGGATCTAAAACTACAGAAAGAACAACACAAAAGACATAGAGTTTATACTAGTTTGGGCCGCCATTGTGGTGTAATACCCTACTCTAGTTTGTGGTGGGTGGATTGCCTCTTGGGCTGATGATGATGAACAGTACAAGGGTGAACAGCCTCGCGAGGGTCTGCTCTTGGCTAGGGGGATGAACTGCTAAGGGGAGTTCAGCCGCCCTTCTCTCTCTTTCTCTGCTTGCTCGGATTCTAGGTTCTGCGGGCCTGATTGCCCGATGCTAACTTGCTAGACTCCTCGATCTCTAGATACTGAATGCCTCTACCCTGGGGGTGGCTAGTCCTATTTATAGGCAAAGGCCCTGGGCCTCTTCCCAAATATTGAGCGGGAAGGGCGCCAACAATTGGCCAATTTGAAGGGGAACATCTGGTACACTTATCCTGACTAAAGTTGGTCCTCGCCTGCCAAAGGCCCTGTGGTGACGCCGTTCCGGGCTCCACGATGACCTCCTCCCCACCGTTGGACTGGTCTTGGTCTCGTTGCACCGAAATGGGTGCCTTTGCTTGATCCTCTCGCCTGCGCCTGCCCCCTTTGCACCAAAGAGGAAAGGGAGACGCTACACGGGCTGGCGCCCGCCTGGCACCCTCGATCGTCATGGCTTGCATCATGGGCACCTCGCGAGGTACCCCGCCTTGAACTCTCCGCCTCCTCATGAGCCAGCCTGACGAGGCCGTGCCTGAGGAAGCGCTGTGTCGTCCGCCCCACGAGGCTTGGCCCCTCGCGAGGGTCTTGAGTCTCGTGTTGATGAAGATGGGCCGCACTGGGCCCCCATTTGAGCCACGCCGCAGGCCGCAGGCAGGCAAGTCTAGGGACCCCTGTTCCCAGAACGCCGACAGTCGTCTTTCGCGTTGGTGTAATTTTATCACACAATTGGCTATGAACCAAATGTTTCCTCGAAGAAGGATCGATGTTGGTACTAAGAGCATAAGTTTTGTATTGATTTCTAAGCCTTCTCACAACTTTGTCTCCAGCTCCCCTGTAATTTTATTTGTCCATCTATTTACTTAGATTTAAAAAATGGTGTGGACTAAAAACCCGGATGGACGTAGTAGCCCTCCATTTTTTTACTCCGCATATTAGATTTGACTGAAGTCAAACTTCGTAATACTCTCAAACCTTTCCGGTAATTGAAATTAAATTCTTTATTTGTACACACTCTCACATGTTTCCGATAATTTGGCTCATGTGTGGTTGTTCACTTAAGGGAGGGTAGTGTACCACACGTGAAGGACAGGAAGTGCGACCAGGACGCGTGGGCGTGGATCGTTAGTTCATCGGAAGTAGTACTAGTTTTCTTTATTGTACATTAAATAAAGAGTTTCGTTTCGTATTTACACAATTTAAAACGATTGTTATGGAGAGAATAAGAAAAACACTCCACTATATATTAGTCGTATACACGAGAGTACTATATGGACGCAGCTTCATTGACTTAGTGCACCTGCCTTTGCATTTATGACAGGTGGGCCCAAAAAGTGGCTGGCTCACCTGTCATACAGCCAAAAGCAGGTGCAGCGAAGGCACCGGAGCTCAGTCCGTACTACAGTAGTATATATATAAGCGGGAGCCTCATCGCTTGTTCGCTAGGGTTTGCACTCTCCACACGCTCGCCACACTACATATATGTTACACGCTGGAGGCTCAGCGTTCATTTGCTAGGGTTTGCTATATTCACAGTCTCTCACTCTCTCTTCACCAGATCTAAACAAGACTGCGTTGGCCTCTTGTCTCTCTCTCCCCCCTCACAGCTGGTGAAGGAGGCGTCCGTATCCCGTCGCACCGGGAAGGGGAGGAGGTGCAGCGTTCACTCTATCGCCTTCGGCGAGGGAGGCAATCCACTGCCGGCTGCGCTGTTCTCTTTCACCCAGCGCTTGTGCGGGAGGGCCACCGACCCCTTCTTCCTTGTTGTCGTACGTAGTGTGGGCAGATCCGGCCTCCCGCCGCACGCCTTGCCACATCCCGACGACCCTAAGGTATAAGTTTCTTTGAAACCGTCGTTGCTCTAGCTGCATGTGGATCTTTTTTGATCTGTAGTCGAATCTAGGTCTTGGTTCAAAGAGGAAAGAAGGGTGCGGTGGGCTGGAGCAAGAATCTAGGACGTGGTTCAATGAGGAAAGGAGGGGCGGAAAGTAGTATAGACTGGCTATCCAGCCGCTTTGTAGGTCGAAAAGGGAAAAAGGGGGTAACCCAGTACACACATCTGTAAGAAACCGATCTCTTTGTTGAAAAGGGAAAGAAACTGGGGAGTCGGGTAGTTTGTGCAGGGCTAGATTTTCTGCCCTCACATAGGAAGAAGGTTCAAAGAGAACAAATATGGGACCAGCGCATATATGCTGCTTGGCTACATACTCTGCATCACCCATTTATACGTGTGGACGCACATGGTGCTGTCATGTCCCATACAACTATTTTGCTGTTGTTAATCTAAGAATGCCGCCGGAAAATTGAAGCAATGCCACTGTTAAAAGTAAATTACATTTTTTAACGAATGTTGTTTCAAGAGAACGTCTCTGTTAATATGAATCAATGCAACCGTTTTAGAAATGCTACTGTCCTACTTTGTCTTCCATCCAAGATAAGTTAGATGCTTCTTTCTGTCACCGTTTGTTTCATCCTCCTTTATCAGCAAGTAATTGTTTCCTTTTTTGCCTCTGTTAAAACCTGTTAAAACAGGGGTATTGATTCAACTTGTTGCTATTGCGACATTTTGCTTCGCTACTCGAAACACTTATGATGCTTGTTGCTTTGTTACAACAAATTCAGCATCACCCCCTTTATAAGCCATTAATTGATGCCACTCTCAGAATTAACTACTGAATCTTATTTCAAAACTGCAACACTTGTTAGGGATTGGCGGGATTACCATTTTTGTGGCCGCATGTTTCATCCTCCTTTATTAGCCAGTAATTGATTCCTTTTTTGCCTCTGTTTAAACAGGGATATCTATTCAACTTGTTTCTATTGCGACATTTTGCTTCGCTACGTGAAACACTTTGCTTGATTTCAGTGCAACTACACAAAATGAGATTGGATTTCCTATTCGTGTTGGCAGATTCGTATTTTATCATGTCCGTCTCATGAAAGGTCAATACAAGCCTTCATCCACATGATTGTGCAGTGTGCTTTGAGATTTGTGCTACTTGTATTGGTACCATTTTAAATAAATGCTGAATTGAAGCTATTATATTGTTGTCTTTTCCCATTAAGTAGTGAACAAAAATGGGACCAACCCAGACATGATGCTTGTTGCTTTGTTACAAAAAACTCTGCATCACCCCCTTTATAAGTAGATGGAAGCACATACTGTTGTTGCACCCGCTCTCCCCTGGAACTGTTTATGCTTTTCGTTAATCTAATGCCGCTGGTAAAATTAAGGAATGCCACTCTCATAATTAATTAACTACTGAATCTTAGTTCCAAACTGCAACACTTGTTAGGAATGGTACTATCCTGCTTTGTAGTTCTTTCTACGTGTTTAACCAAGGTATTGTTAAGATAATGTCTCTGTTAAAATGAATCAGTTGCATTGTTTTAGGAATGGTACTTTTCTGCTTTGTCGTTCTTTATACATGTTGAAACACGGCATTGTTAAGATAATGTCTCAGTCAATATGAATGAATCACACTGATGGAGAATTGCTACTCTCCTGCTTTGTTTCCCATTAAGATAAAGTAGATCAGTATATGCTTTTCTTCTGGGAGTACAAGTCATCTCTGTAATTGTTTCCCTTATACCTATTGTTGCTTACAGGGATATCAAAATTAAAGCTCGGTTTTATTTCGACTTCGATTTTAGTTGAACTGCACAAAAGGAGCCAATGTGTCCAAGGCAAACTGCTGCATTACTGGGTGCAGTTGGTCATTCCACTTTGCAGAAAGAAGCAGTCACTGTTTGCGCTACATTACAGAAGGAATGACCGAGAAGCTTTACAAAGTATTATTAGACACCGGTGACATGACTAGTCTGCAGAGACCATTGGCAATTTAACAACACGTGGAGTGCACTGGGCAAAAAGTGCCCAAACAAGTACAAGAAGCTACGACAGGACTCCACGATCATAGGCATTACATATTTTGAATGGGAAAAGCTTGTCAAAGTTTAATCATTGATGTTAGCAAGAAGACGTTAGTTTAATATATTGGAATTGGAAAACCTTGTCAAAATTTGCTCATTGATGTTAGCCAGAAGACATGCATTTGATATTTTTGTGTGGGACGCCCTTGCTGTGAGCAGCGTCGAGTGTTTTTTCCTATTCCTGTGTTCAGTTTAGAAGTAAATAGTTACTCTGATGAGATATTCCCGTGTTAAGAATTTGTTCTGAATATTGTCTATGTAATGCCAGGCCTTGTGTTTGATTGCAAAATTGAGCTTGGAATGTTGTGGCATGCGGTATCATGAGCTGTTCACCGTGCATGTTGATCTAATGCCAGCGATTTGCTTGTTAAGAAGATCATCCTCTTCTGTTGTTTCCGTGCTTAAGAAGTTCCTCGTCGGATGTTTCATTCATAGCCTATATGACAAGTCGGGTAGGTTAGACGTGAAACCATATGATCTTCCGACCAACTCATGATATTAGGCCGTGATTGGATCATCGTTTTCCAACCAAAACCGCTTGTAAAACTGACGCTTGTAAATTAAAGCAGATGGTCTCGGGCGAAGGCGCTTGGTTGGTCGATTTCGACTAGTAAAATATCGGAAGTACTTCACACACGATAAAAATGTTGAACGACACTCGGGCGATTGCTAATCCAGCCGTTAGCTGTTGTTTCAGCCTTGCCCATGGATGGCATGATACGCACGTTGTGCATGTATCGTCTGGTAATGTCGTCCATATAGCAGTGCTCGTAAAATATACACTGGTCTCTTAAATTACACGCGTAACCCGCCGGATTTACTTACAGACCTCGGGCCCTCGGTTTCATTACGCCTGTATTTTACGCGTTGTTTCTGATGACGAGTAAATTACACTTGTATGTTAATACAGGTTTGAAATAAACCAGAGCTCCCAAGCACGACCTTACCGTTTCATACCGTCTCAGTTTCTCGAAGGTGCTCATAGGTGTCCGATGATCCTGGCTTCCTGAATGAGCAGCGGACGCTGTATCAGACCATCCGTAGGGCCCGCGAGACCCTCTCCGTTGTCCTTCGAGTTGTTGCGCTCGCCGTGGCGCCGAGCATTGTTAACATCATCAACGAACATGAGGATTCAGGAGATGACTTTATTTTGACTGGATGACACTAGGGACCCACTAGGGCCATAGCCGTACGTACGCAAGTGCCTCCTTATTATATACAACTATTTTTTTTGCTTTCTCCTGGTTTCCAGACATCACAGTCCCACACCATTGTCAAACTATGTAGTCAATATAAACGAGAGAATTGCACAAGGTGCGGCCGACAGCTGGGACCAAGCAGCTCGAGCAGTATTTGTGTTTTTGAGGCGTGAGCATTGCAGAGTTTTTCTTGGCGATGATTCCGTTGTTGTTCAGAGGAGAGCAGGGTATTAACTAGGCGGGCTGTGGCCCGCGTAGCCCAGGCCAGATATCCAGCCCATATACTAATTTTTTCAAGATGGAAATGGCTAGCCCAGCTATACGTCTTTTTAAGGAATACCCAGGCAAGGTCAACTTGTTATTCTCCGCCCCGCTGGGCTGCAAATCTTTCCTAGGAGGGATGCATTAGGCTTAATAGGAAAATGGGGTTTAAAAAATAATAAATGGGATGTAATTATAAAAACTGGGCAGTAAATATGAAAAAATGCACCAAAGACGAAATTAGTTTATGAAATATTATTTATGGATTTTGAAAATCTCAAATTTTCATTATTGTGCGCGCAATGTTTCGTTGGATTTTTATGTAATACAAATTTATATTTAATCTGACTAGAAATTTTGGGATAAAAATATTTCGGATCCCATCACAATGTGGGAAATTTTATTGAATTCTGTCTTCAACGGTTGGTTGAAATTATTAATCGTTGTCCTAGCTAGAAAATGGGCTGTACTTTTAACAAACTGTAAATGGGCTGTTGTAAATTCCATTAGAATTAAAAAAAATGGGATGTACATTCTTACAAAATGCAAATGGGCTATAAGTTCTCTGCCACACACTTGTGGGCCTACTAAGTGACGCGTCCCCTAAAAAAATAAGTTGACGCGTATGCAAGTGTCGGCGTTCTGGGAACGGGGTTCCCCAGACTTGCCTGCCTGCGGCCTGCGGCGGGGCTCGAAGGGGGCCCAACACGGCCGATCTTCATCAACACAGACCCAAGACCCTCGCAAGGGGCCAAGCCTCGCGGGGCGGATGACACGGAGCTTCCTCAGGCACGGCCTCATCAGGCTGGCTCGTGAGGAGGCGGAGAGATCAAGGCTGGGTACCTCATGAGGAGCCCGTGACGCAAGCCATGACGACCAAGGGCGCCAGGCGGGCGCCCGTGACGCAAGTCATGACGACCAAGGGCGCCAGGCGGGCGCCAGTCCGCGCAGTGTCCTCCTTTCCTCTTTGGTGCAAAGGGAGCAAGCGCAGGCGGGAGCATCAAGCAAAGGCACCCGTTTCGGTGCAACGAGACCAAGACCAGTCCAACGGCAGGGAGTAAGTCAAAGTGGAGCCCAAGCCAGCGTCGCCACCAAAGCCTTTGGCAGGCGAAGAGCAACTTTAGTCAGGATAAGTGTACCAGATGTTCCCGTTCGAAATGGCCAATTGTTGGCGCCCTTCCCGCTCAATATTTGGGAAGAGGCCCAGGGCCTTTGCCTATAAATAGGATTAGCCACCCCCAGGGTAGAGGCAATGGGAATGAGCTAGGATCCAGAGAATCAATCAGAGAGAGGGAGAGAGAGAGAAGGGTGACTGAACTCCTCCTAGCAGTTCATCCCCCCAGCCAAGAACAGACCCTCACGAGGCTGTTCTTCCTTGTATTGTTCATCATCATCAGCCCAAGAGGCAATCCACCACACCACACTGGAGTAGGGTATTACATCACAACGGTGGCCCGAACCAGTATAAACCCTGTGTCTCTTATGCTGTTCTTTCCATATCTTAGATCTTTGCGAGGCAGAGGGGCGCAGGTAGGAAGAAGGCGTAATCTCCGCGCGCACCCCAGAGTTCGAACCTCAAGGGTCTGCCGGAACCCGAAATCCGACATTTGGCGCGCTAGGTAGGGGGTGCACCGGAGTTTTCCCTTCCGCCACCGCCACGACCTGCCTCGCGATGAGTAGCGCGTCACCCGCTCCGGCCGCCGGCGCCATCACGGGGGCCAGGGGCTCCGAGCCCTGGCCCCAGCCTTGCAACGGGTACGGTGGCCCGACAAGTTCAAGCCAACGATGCCGCCACGCTACTGCAGCGCGACTGATCCGCTGGCCTTCTTGCTGGCGTACGAGGAAGCCATCCTCGGAGCCGGAGGTGATGATAGGGTCATGGCCAACTGGCTTCCCATGGCCCTCACCAGCGCTCCGCGTGCATGGCTGCTCCACCTGCCGGCAGCCTCCGTGGCCTCTTGGCAAGAGCTCCGCAGCCTCTTCCTCGCCCACCATGCTACGCCAACACCCCCGGTCATCGCGGCCCTCCTGGGCGGCTCGCAGGCGCCGCCTACAAGTCACCATGTCAAGCCGTTCATCCGCCGGGTCAGCACCGCTGCCACGCGGCAGGGGGCTCTCCTGGACCGGGCGGCGCCAAAGGCCGGCCTGACCTTCGGCTCGGAGGACCATCCCACCAACTCGGCTTGCTTGGCCGCGCTCCCCATGCTGTGCACCCCTACCATTTGCGTGGTGGCCGTCACCAGGACTCTCGTCGATGGTGGCGTGGGCCTCAGCGTGCTCTCGGTTGAGGCCTTCAACCTCCTCTACATACCCCTGGAACGGCTGCAACCCAGCCGACCCTTCTCAGGCATTGGGGGCGGGTCACCAGCTCCTTGGACAGATCCGGCTCCCAGTAACCTTCGGCACCTACGAAAACTTCCGCACGGATCTGGTCAACTTCGACATCGGCCCCATCGGCCTCCCCTACAACGCCATCCTCGGCTATCCAGCGCTGGCCCAAATCATGGCTGCGACACACCCGGCGTACAACCTCATGAAGATGCCCGGGAGCAGCGGTGTCCTCACCGTGCACGGGGACACCGGAGACGCACTGCGAGTGCTCAAGCTCGCCTTCAAGACGGCGGCGTCGGTGCAGCCCGCCGACTCGGAGACCCCCCAGCCCAAGGGGGCTTCACCCAAGACAAGGCAGAAACCAAGCAGATACCCGCCGATGAGGACGGGTCCACCGACGCCACTTTCACCATAGGCGCCAACCTCGAGCCCGAGCAGGAGGAGGCCCTGGTCAAGTTCCTGCGCGCGAACAAGAAGAAGGCGAGGCGGCAGTCCACAGAAAAGCAGGCCTTCATCGTCCAAGAGACCCGCAAACTAGAGGCCGCTGGGGTCATTCGCGAGGTCTGATACCCGGATTGGTTGGCCAACCCCCTCGTGGTGCCAAAGAAGGGAGGGAAGGAGCGCATGTCTGTCGACTTCACCAACCTCAACAAGGCATGCCCGCAAGATCCGTTCCCCCTCCCCCGCATTGACCAGATCGTCGATTCCACCGCAGAATGCGACCTGCTATGCTTCTTGGATGCCTTCTCTGGGTATCACCAGATCAAGATGGCGGTAGAAGACGTCAAAAAGACAGCCTTCCTAACCCCGTGTGGGGTGTACTGCTACACATGAAGGCCATTTGGGCTGCGTAACGCGGGGGCGACCTTTCAGCGGCTGATGCACATCACCCTGGGCCCGCAGCTCGAGAAGAATGTTGAGGCTTACGTCGATTACATTGTGGTGAAGTCTCGGGAGGCCAGGACCCTGATACAAGACCTGGAGGAAACCTTCGCGAGCCTCGACGCAGTGAACCTGCGGCTCAACCCAGAGAAGTGTGTGTTCAGAGTCCCCTCGGGCAGGCTCTTGGGTTTCCTCGTGTCCCACGGAGGCATCGAGGCTAACCCGGAGAAGGTCAAGGCGGTCGAGGACATGAGCCCGCCAAAGACCCTCAGAGAAATGCAGAAGCTCACTGGGCACGTGACCGCGCTAGGGAGCTTCATCTCCAAGTTGGCGGAGCGAGCGCTGCCTTTCTTCCAGCTAATGAAGAGAAAGGGGCCCTTTGAATGGACTGAAGAGGCCGACAAGGCGTTCCAAGATCTCAAGAGATACCTGACCAGCCCTCCGGTCATGGTGGCTCCGCGCCCTCAAGAGCCCCTGGTGCTCTACCTCGCCGCTACTCCCTACTCCGCCAGCGCAGCCCTGGTGGCGGTTAGGGAGGAGCGTCGAATCAAAACCATTGCAGCAACCCGGGACAAGGCATAACAGGAACAAGGAAGGCTCACAGAAACCACACCCGCAGCTGAGGAGAATCAGCCGCTGCAGAGGAGCGCACCGGAGGCGGAAGAGGCCCCTCACCCAGATGGTCAGCCTCCGGAGGCCTCATCGCCTCAGGAGGCGCCATTGTCTCCGGAGGGCGCCATAAGCACTGACGCACCCAACCTCGTTGAGCACCCAGTGTACTTCGTCAGCACGGTGTTGCGGGACGCGAGGGCACGGTACCCCATGCCTCAGAAGCTCCTCCTCGTGCTACTGGTGGCCTCGCGCAAGCTGCGGCACTATTTTCAGGGTCACCCCATCAAGGTCGTCTCGTCATACCCCTTGGAGAGAGTGCTCAGGAGCCCTAACTCGGCCGGAAGGGTCGCTGAGTGGAACATAGAACTGCAAGCGTTCCAGCTCGAATTCAGCACGACCAGAGTCATCAAGGGAGCAGCATTAGCGGATTTTGTGGCAGAATGGACGGAGGCACCGGGCCTCAAGGCCGACGAAGATCGGTCCCTCTCCCTGGGGAGCGAGGCGCCAGAGGGCTGGGTCATGTACTTCGATGGGGCGTTCTCCAGGCATGGTGCTGGGGCTGGGGCGGTGCTTATATCGCCCACTCAGGACAAGCTCTACTACGCAGTGCAGCTCTGTTTCCAGCAAGGTGAAAAGGTCTCCAACAACATAGCAGAGTATGAAGGTCTAATAGCGGGCTTGAAGGCCGCCGCTGCCCTGGGGGTGAAACGCCTCACCATCAAGGGCGATTCGCAGCTCCTTGTCAATTTCTCCAACAAGGTGTACGAGCTGAAAGATGAGCACACGGAAGCCTACCTTGCAGTGGTCCGCAAGATGGAGAAGCAGTTCTGAGGGTTGGAGTTGCAGCATGTGCCTCGCGGCACCAAGCAGGAGGCCGACAACATCGCCAGGCGGGCGTCCAGGCGGTTACCTCAGGAGCCTGGCGTCTTCGAGGAGCGGCTCTTCAAGCCCTCAGCCCTGCCGTCATTGTCAAACACGGCTCAGCCTCGGGAGGAGCTCCCCCAGCCACCTGCCTCAGGAGCCCTGGTCTGTGGCCCGGCCTCAGGGGCACGCCTGCTCCTGACGATGGAACCTCAGGAGGGGTGCTGGATCACGGAGCTCCGGAGTTACTTAACACAAGGGATCCTGCCGGAGAAGGAGGAGGAAGCGGAGCGTGTGGTATGGCAGGCCACAGCATACTGCATCAAGGATGGAGAGCTCTACCGGAAGCGACCAAACGATGTATCCCTGCGCTGCATCTCCAGGGAGCAAGGAAAGGAACTGCTGGAAGATATACACGGCGGAGACTGTGGACATCATTCATCATCACGGACCCTCGTCGGCAAGGCATTTCGCAGTGGGTTTTATTGGCCCACCGCACTTAATGACGCCATCGAACTAGTGAGGGCTTGTGAGGCCTGCCAGTTCCACGCCAAGCAGATCCATCAGCCGGCGGGAGGCCTGCAGACTATACCCCTTTCGTGGCCATTCGCAGTCTAGGGGCTAGACATCCTGGGCCCATTTCCTCGGGCGCCAGGGGGCTACCGCTACCTCTATGTTGCCGTGGACAAGTTCACCAAGTGGGCTGAAGTAGAGGCCGTCCGCACCATCCCCGCCGGTTCCGCGGTCAAGTTCATCAGGGGCATCGTGAGCCGGTTCGGGGTGCTAAACCGCATCATCACAGATAACGGTTCGGGTTCACCAGTAACCTCTTCAAAACATAATGTGCTAACCTTGGAATACAGATATGCTACGCTTCGGTGGCACACCCCCGAAGCAACGGCCAGGCTGAGCGAGCCAACGCAGAGGCCTAGAGGGGCCTCAAGACCAGGACATTCAAGAAGAAGCTGGAGGCCTGCGGCAGAGGTTGGTACGACGAGCTTCTGTCCGTATTGTGGTCCATCCGCACAACCGCGACCAAGCCGACTGGAGAGACCCCATTCTTCCTGGTCTACGGAGCTGAAGCGGTCCTCCCTCACGAGGTCAGATGTCGCTCCGCGCGGGTCCTGGCGTTCGACGAGGCGCAGCAGGACGCCATGCGGGGGATGGACCTTGTGCTGGGGGAGGAACGTCGCCGAGAAGCCGCGCTGCGAGCGGCAAGGTACCAACAAGCACTGCGACAATATCATTGCCGCAACATCCGCCCTAGAACTCTCGAGGTAGGATACCTCGTGCTCAGGCGGGTCCTCTCCAGGGAGGGACTGCACAAGCTCTCTCCCATGTGGGAGGGCCCGTTCAAGGTTGTTCATGTTTCCAGGCCTGGCTCCGCGCGCTTGGAGACTCAGGAGGGGGTGCCGGTCCAGAACGCATGGAACATCCAGCACCTCTGGAGGTTCTACCCCTAAAAAGGCCCAGAGCCTGTGAAGAAGGCGAACTCCTGTGAAGATTATCCTTTTTGGAAGAGGCCCAGAGCCTGTGATGAAGGTGAACGCCTGTGAAGATTATCCTTTTTGGAAAAGGCCCAGAGCCTGTGAAGAAGGCGAACGCCTGTGAAGATTATCCTTTTTGGAAAAGGCCCAGAGCCTGTGAAGAAGGCGAACGCCTGTGAAGATTATCCTTTTTGGAAAAGGCCCAGAGCCTGTGAAAAAGGCGAACGCCTGTGAAGATCATCCTTTTTGGAAAAGGCCCAGAGCCTGTGAAGAAGGCGAATGCTTGTGAAGCTGTCGCGTTTTGGAAAAGGCCCAGAGCCTGTGAAGAGGGCAAATGCCCGTGAAGCTCGTTTCCCCTAAGAAAGGCACGGAGCCTGTGAAGAAGTCCAACGCCTGTGAAGCTCGCCGCCCGTGACACTCTCACGTAATAATGAGTTGGGGTTGTACACGCCCCGGAGTCTCAGGAGCACCGGCCTCAGGCCCTGGGGCTCCCTCCCACGCCCAGTGGCAGCACTTAGCTCCACGCTGGTGAGAAGACGCCGAAGACTAGATTAGGTGTCGGACGCGGCTTTTTCATTTGCTTTCCGCAGTTGGCTTGTTCATTCTCATTCGAAGTTTTATTGAAGCTATTGCCGCCTTTGACTTATGGTTCTTCGACTTTTCACTCTCTTGCCTTGATTTCTCTTATGCAAGGCCTCACGAGAGGGAGAGCAGCCGAGCGCCCTCGCGGGTGTTTCTGTCCTAGCCGTTCAAAGGTTTCGCGACCTGGGTCCATTACAGGAGCACCCCTCCAGTCCATGCCCCACGGGCACCGCGACACAAACACAGGGCCTGGGTCGGTCGCCCCCCCCCCCCCACGGCTAGGGCCGGGAACTATCTACACATGGGCACGTAGCCGGAAGGCACAATAACGGAAGCAAAGCGATGATTAATAGCAATAACCAAAACACGCCCCCGCGGGGCTCCACGCTACTGTCTTTTTACGCAGGACAAAGGAAGAGAAAAAGCAAATCGGGCGCAGCTCGCCCCACACCGGCCTGCAGGGAAGACTCGAGCTGCCTCCGGGACTAAGGCAGACTCCCTCTCACGCTTCACCGAAGCGCGACGACGGGCAGGCGCGCTACCACCTCCCAAGCAGGTACGGCGGCGAGGAGGCTGGCTGCGGCCACCGCTAGAAGAGTCGCCGCCTGAAGAAGAACCGGTGAAGCTTGGGGAACACTAAGCACCGCCGATCACGCGAGCGCTGTCCTCTCCATCATCGCCGGGGCTGGGTCCCCGACCGCGGTCGTCGTCCTCAGGGCAGCACCCTGCGCAGCGACCATCTTCCCCGAACACCCTCACGTGGAGGGTGGCATCACCGTCAAACTTGAAGTGCAGGGTGCACCGACGGCTCAGGCCCCGAGCACGGGCAAACGTCTGCCAACCGCGGGTCAAGGCCAGGCTCCCGGCTGCGGAGACCTCCAGTCAAGCCCATGAGGCCCGGCTGCAGCAGCCGTCTGCCTGAAGCCAGAGGCCGCCTGGGGCGCCGGCCGGGAGCTCGCCAAGGAGGAAGCGAGGAAGATGAAGCCGGGTGCTAGTCGGCTCCGGCAACCACACGACGAACTCCGGCAACACCTCTGCAACGCTAAAGCGCGGCCTAGGGGGACGCACGACCGAAGCGCGCCCCCGGTCGCCGCTGTCCGCCCGTCACCACGCTGGAAATCATCTCCACGGCCGCGGGGAGCTATCATGGTGGCCGCGGGATCTTTGCGAGGGCGCCCTCGGCCGCGCTTGGGCGGGGGAGAGGCAGGCTCAACCTGGCGAGCCTTCCCCTTCTCTACGGTCGAGAACCTCCTCGACGGAGCCATGAAGAAGAAGGAGAAGCAAAGGGGGATGGACTGGAAGGGCGCGTGCCGTTCCGTACTTATAGCCGGCGAAGGCCAACCATCGGCCTCCACGATCGCAGGTAATCATGACCCGTTTTGCATGCAGGGACTTGTCCAATCCATGCAGATGCCGAGGCGTCATGGGGAAGTGGAGACACCCACGTCCAATCAACCGCCACACGGCACCCAAGGCCGCAGGCTATTAGGGCTCGCGGCGCTTCGCCCTTGCCCTTTCGCCTCCCTGCACGGCCAAGTCCGGGCGCGCCTTGGGCCCGGGGGCTACTGTTGGCGTTCTGGGAACGGGGGTCCCCAGACTTGCCTGCCTGCGGCCTGCGGCGTGGCTCGAAGGGGGCCCAGCACGGCCCATCTTCATCAACACAGACCCAAAACCCTCGCGAGGGGCCAAGCCTCGTGGGGCGGACGACACGAAGCTTCCTCAGGCACGGCCTCATCAAGCTGGCTCGCGAGGAGGCGGAGAGATCAAGGCGGGGTACCTCATGAGGCGCCCGTGACGCAAGCCATGACGACCATGGGCGCCAGGCGGGCGCCAGTCCGCGCAGTGTCCTCCTTTCCTCTTTGGTGCAAAGGGAGCAAGCGTAGGCGGGAGCATCAAGCAAAGGCACCTGGTTCGGTGCAACGAGACCAAGACCAGTCAAACGGCAGGGGGGAAGTCATTGTGGAACCCAAGCCAGCGTCACCACCAGAGCCTTTGGCAGGCGAAGACCAACTTTAGTCAGGATAAGTGTACCAGATGTTCCCCTTCAGAATGGCCAATTGTTGGCGCCCTTCCCGCTCAATATTTCGGAAGAGGCCCAGTGCCTTTGCCTATAAATAAGACTAGCCGCCCCCAGGGTAGAGGCAATGGGAATGAGCTAGGATCCAGAGAATCAATCAGAGAGAGGGAGAGAGAGAAGGGTGACTGAACTCCTCCTAGCAGTTCATCCCCCCAGCCAAGAACAGACCCTCGCGAGGCTGTTCTTCCTTGTATTGTTCATCATCATCAGCCCAAGAGGCAATCCACCACACCACACTGGAGTAGGGTATTACACCACAACGGTGGCCCGAACCAGTATAAACCCTGTGTCTCTTGTGCTGTTCTTTCTATAGCTTAGATCTTTGCGAGGCGGAGGGGCGCTGGTAGGAAGAAGGCGTAATCTCCGCGCGCACCCCAGAGTTCGAACCTCAAGGGTCCGCCAGAACCCGAAATCTGACAACAAGGCTTTCTCAACTTATTATAGTCAACACACGGTTCTAGCAGCAGTGGCCGTTGGATGTCTATCCAACGGATGTCGTGCTTCTTCTTCAATCTCGAATATTCTTAGCTTCGGCCGCCCAAAAAATGATTCCTCCCCCTGACATCTGGGGCGCTCCGTTTTGGAGGCTGACCTGTGGGCCTGCTAAGTTGGAGCGTACCAAGGGCTTTGTCAACTTAGTCAATATAAACGATTCTAGCTTCAGTGACCGTACGATGTCCACATCCAACGGCCATAGTGCTTCTTCAACCTCTGGTCTTCTTGGCCCAGCTACCCAAAGCAGCGCCGGTCGCGCCGCCTGCTCCTGCCTCCCGTGGCCGGCTGTGCTGCCGCGGAGGCCTCACCGCCCCCATACTACACCCACCGCTGGCCAGGCCATCCCTCCACTCACCCACACCCCTTGTTATTCTGCGGCGACGACAGCCTCACACCGTAGCCGAACGAGTGAACCCTCGTACTCCTCTCCACGCGGGCTTCCACTACTGCATCTTCCCCGGCTCGGCGTCATCCCCTTCCTAGGCCTCGCCGTCGTCCACCGCCCTCGTGCTCTCGGCGTGGCGTGGTCAACGTGGTCAACGACCGATTTCCATCGGAAGAGTACTGTACGTGGAGAGGCTGACAGCTGGGTCCATGGCGGCCGCAAGGAAGTGCCGCCTTATTACGCGCAAAATAATTATTCCTCCACCTGATAGCGGGGACCCACCGGACGAGCCACCTAATTTCATGAAAAAACGTTTCCCCCCGGACTGCTGGGACCCACTGGACGGGCCACTGTATTTCATGAAAAAAACGTTCCCCCGCTGTCAGCTCAGACCCACCGGAAGTGCCTCCTTATTACGCACAAAAAAATGAATACTCCCCCTGCTAGCTGGGACCCACCTTGGTGGGAGGCTGACTTGTGGGCCTACTAAGTTGACGGGGTGGAGGGCTTTGTCAACTTATTCAATATGAACGATTCTAGCTCCAGTGACCGTACGATGTCCATCCAACGGCCGTAGTGCTTCTTCAGCCTCTGGTCTTCTTGCTCCAGCCGCCCACAGCAGCACCGGTCGTGCCGCCCGCTCCTGCCTCCCGTGGCCGGCTATGCTACCGCGGAGGCCTCACCGCCTCCTATTATTCCCACCGCTAGCCAGGCCCTGCGGTGACGGCAGCCTCACGCCGCAGCCGAACGAGTGAACTCTCTTACTCCTCTCCGCTTGGGCATCCACTGCCGCGTCTTCACCGGCTCCTCTTCGTCCCCTTCCTAGGCCTCGCCGTCGTCCACCGCCCTGGTGCTCTCGGCGCGGCGTGGTCAACATGGTCAAGGAACGACTTCCATCGGACGTGGACTGTACGTGGAGAGGCTGACAGTTGGGTCCACGGCGGCAACAAGGAAGTGCCTCCTTATTACGCGGAAAATAATGATTCCTCCACCTGACAGCAGGGACCGATCGTATGGGCCACCGTATTTCATGAAAAAAACGTTTCCCCCCCTGACTGCTGGGACCCAGCAGCTACACCTTCGCACGCAAGGAAGTGCGTCTGGGCAAAAAAAACAACAAAATGATTCGCCCCCCTGACTGCTGGGACCCACCAGCTACATCTTCGCACGCAAGGAAGTGCGTGACAGTCGGGACCCACCTGGTCGAAGCGTACGTAGGGTTGTCATTCTGGTCGCGAACGTGTACGTACATATATACTGGTGGATGTAGAGGCGCGCACGTGTCGTAGTAGGGGCGCGCACATGGCATGTACACGTACGTACAGCGGCCAGGGTGCAAGAAATAAAATACGGCCACGTATGTGTACATATGGGCGGGGTCTCGAACGCCTACTCGCGCATACGTACGGTGAGGGCTCCTTGACATGGCTGGGTCGGAACGGAGAAACAGTGTCGTCGTCGTGTTCATGGGGAGGCAACGGAATGCGTCGTGTTCATGGGGAGGCAACGGAATGCGTGGGAGCCAACCGGCTAGGTCGGAACGGAATGCGTCGTGTTCATCAGGAGGCAACAGAATGCGTGGGAGCCAACCGGCTAGGTCGGAACGGAATGCGTGGTCATGTTCATCGGGAGGGCTTGGACGGAACAGGCAATGGAAACGAGGCCTGGCGTACCGCACACCGGAGGAAACGGACCTCGTACGTTCGGAACGGGGTCCTGTTGATCGGGGGGGTCTGGCGTACCGCAAAACGGAGGAAACGGATCTCCTACGGTCGAAACAGGGGTCCTGTTGACCGGGAGGGGTGTGGCATACCGCAAAACGGACGAAACAGACCTCCTACGGTCGAAACGGGGGTCCTGTTGATCGGGAGGGGTGTGGCGTACCGCAAAACGGACGAAACGGACCTCCTACTGTCGAAATGGGGGTCCTGTTCATCGGGAGGGGTGTGGCGTACCGCAAAATGGGACTCCACGAGATACTGTTCATCTCCACCATCGACCTCTTCCAGCCTCCACGGGCTACCGTCGACCTCCTCCAGCCTCCACGGGCTCCTGTTCGTCCAGCCTCCACCGCGCGCTACTCCACCGGCTACTGTTCAACCACCCCTCCACCGTCCACTGTTCATCCAGCCCTCCACACCACGGGGTCCTGTTCAACCACCCCTCCATGGGCACCCCTCCACCGTCTA
This sequence comes from Aegilops umbellulata, assembly GCA_032464435.1. Classification (NCBI taxonomy): domain Eukaryota; kingdom Viridiplantae; phylum Streptophyta; class Magnoliopsida; order Poales; family Poaceae; genus Aegilops; species Aegilops umbellulata. The sequence goes on along the minus strand of CP136056.1, from coordinate 210,728,775 downwards.
CTGTTCATCCAGCCCTCCACATCATGAGGTCTTGTTCAACCACCCCTCCACGGGCACCCCTCCACCATCTACTATTCATCCAGCCCTCCACCACACCACGGGGTCATGTTCATCCAGAGGCAACGCCACCGCTCACTGCTCATCCAACCCCCCCGGCAACGCTCACTGTTCATCCCATCGATCGGCTTTAGTTAGCAGCAGTAGCGAAGGAATCGCTCGATCGGGTTCAGTTAACAGCCATCGATCGATCGCTCGGGTTCAGTAACGTGTAGCCTGCAGTGCAATCGCTTGGGTTCAGTTAGAGCCCAACGCCTCGCTCGGGTTCAGTTAGAGCCAATGCTTCGCACACACGCGCGTATGTGTACGAGAGAAACACGCATAGCTCGGCCCCCGACCTCCCACCGTAACCGGGAACTCCCCGAAATTTTCCTCACCCTCGCTTCTACCATGGTTTTTTCCTTCATGGATGGCCCAAAGAATGTCATGCAGCTGCGTCTCCAGCCCGCCCAGAACGAAAAGCCCATTTTCTGTCATGCTTTTTTGTCATAGAAGTAGGATCCCACCACATCTATGATGATATCGGGTTTTGTCACAATTATCGTCATAGAAGTGTCATACGTATGACAGGAAAAAAATTCGTTCGGCCCAAAATGTCACGGATGTGTCTTTTTTTTGTAGTGCTCGTTGGTGAAGCAAAGAGGGTGTGCGGCTCCTCTATGTTGGGCCACACTGTGAAGCACCTCCGGCGGACTCCGCTTACGGTTTTCGGACCGAGCGTGCTCGGATTTGTTGTGTCCGAATAGGTATCCGTTATTACTGGCCGGGGCATGTCTCCGCGATCTGTGTGTCGATTTTGTGTATCCTGTTCTACCCTCCGGGTCTTGTTGGATATCACGAGTGTTCTCCCGAGCTTCTTTATTCTTTCTTGGACGACCGAATGGGTTGGTATGGTGCTCTGCTGGGGCTGCTGCTTTGTCCGGACCGAACTGTGGTCGGCCTACCGGCTTATTCGATGGTGGTGTGGGCTCAAAAGCCTTGCCATCGTATTGAGGGAGCCACCTATTGTTCTGGTGGATTTTGTCTAGGCCGCTAAGGCCGTATTCTTCGGCGGCAAGGACCTCAGTCCATCTATCATTGAGCATATCTTGGCTCACTTGGAGCTGCAGCTGCTTCCTCCTTAGGCTCCTTGCAGTGGCTATGAGCCAGCGTTTAAAGCGCTCCTGTTCTAGAGGTTCCTCAGGCACGATGAGTTCCTCGTTGCTGAGGCTCTCTTCTTTCTCGGAGAGTGGAAGACAATTACTATCCTCCGAGTCTCCGTATGTGGCTTGTTCGGATCCTATCTCAAATGGGTTTTCATTGTCCGGAGTATTATCACCTCCGGTGCTAGTATTGTTTTCTGTTGAGTGACGTGACTGAGAGTGGCGTCGGGGGCGCCGGTGTTCGGACTGTGTACTAGGAGGTTTATCCTCGACTGGATCCTCCTTGTCAGCGTCGAGATCGTCGTTGGGTGTGTCTATCATACACACGTCATACCAGGAAGTGGTTGCCCCCCGTCTAGTGGATAGTAAGCTCTGGCTTTGCCCCTCATCATCGTCCAGACCGTCGATGTCTTCGGAGCAGGGGTCGGGCATGTTAGTTGGGTCTTCGACGGTGGCTATGAAGTGGGTGGCAGGTGGGAAGCAAAATTCTCCATCATCCGCCATAAGGTCGAACCGAACATAGTTCGGCGACGAGCTGTCTGCTAGGGACAGGCATTTTAGTGAGTTTAGGAGGTCGCCCATGGGCGAGTGTTGGAAGATATCCGCGGCGCTGAACTTGAAGATCGATAGCCGATCGAGTTTGGTATCCGCAGGCTCGTAGGGTTCGGAAATCAATACCGGAGACAAGTCCGGGGTTCTGTTGATGCAAGCATCACATGAAGTGGAATCTGCATGCGGCTGCAATGCCGCCGAATCGGTAGCCCCCATGATGGGGTTGAGTTTCCCATCTTCAGATGACTTGTTCTGCTCCGGATCTAAGGCCGGAGTTGTTACAGGAGCTGTCTCCTGGATGCAGCCCGATGACAGGTTTAAGCCATGTTCATCGGGGCGAAGGGGAGCGGTTGCCGCGGTCTCGAATCTGTCGAAGGTCAAGTCTCCACGGATGTCCACGACGTAGTTCAGGCTTCCGAATCCGACCTGATGGCCAGGGGCGTAGCTATCGATCTGCTCCAGATGGCCGAGTGAGTTGGCCGGCAGTACGAAGCCGCCGAATACAAAGATCTTTCCGGGGAGGAGGGTTTCTTCCTGGAGCATGTCATTACTGACGGTTGAAGGGGACATCAAACCTTTCGTCGACGACATAGTGGAACTCTCAATAAAAGCACCAATGTCGGTGTCAAAACCGGCGGATCTCGGGTGGGGGGTCCCGAACTGTGCGTCTAGGATCGATGGTAACAGGAGACGGGGGACACAATGTTTACCCAGGTCTAGGCCCTCTCTATGGAGGTAATACCGTACTTCCTGCTTGATTGATCTTGATGAATACGAGTGTTACAAGAGTTGATCTACCACGAGATCGTAATGGCTAAACCCTAGAAGTCTAGCTATGAGTATATGGTAATGAATCTGTCCTATCCGGACTATGCTCTCCGTTTTATATAGACACCGGAGAGATCTAGGGTTACATGGAGTCGGTTACATAAGAGGGAATCTTCATAGTCGGTCGCCAAGCTTGTCTTCCACGCTAAGGTCGCACCGTGTCGGGGGGATGACCCCCGGGTACGCCCAAGACGGCGAAACGACGCTTCAAAACATTGCTAGGGAAGTGCCCCCTGCCTGGCCAGAACTTGGCTGGCTAGAACCTGGCTGGGTTGACTCTAGCCGGGTTGACTTTGGCCAGGTTGACCCTGACCAGGTTGACCTTGGCCGGTTTGATCTGTCCCGGTTGAGCTGTACGGTTTGAGCTGTTCGGGTTGACCCTGGCTGGGTTGAGCTGTCCGGGTTGACCCTGGCCGGGTTGAGCCCATCCGGGTTGACCCTGTGCGGGTTCTCCCTGTCCGCGTTTTGCCTGTCCGGGTTGAGCCTCGTCCGGGTTGAGCCCATCCGGTTGGGATCTGGCCAAGTCAACTAAGACGTCCCGTCGGACCTACGCAGACGTGATGGCCATGCTCTATAGTGGAGAACTGTAGATGAGCAGCCAGCACTATTCCTGCATCATGTGACACTTCACTACGCTCCAATAGTGGTATACTGTAGCCTGCATCATCATATGACATTTCAATAGTCTAGTGGGTGTGTGGGCCATACCTTCTCCATGGGCACTAGTATATAACGTGACCCAGGGGAGGCCTCACACACCCAGCCTCATTTGGCCACACTCACACATCCATCCATCCATGCCACACTCCTACGATCTCTCTCACACACAAACATGAAGCTAGTAGCCCACGATTCTCTTCTCAGTTACAGTTCCAGGAGCAACTTTGTACTGCTACGTATACACTGCATATATCATCAGACATGCAGGAGTACGGGTATTATCTCTTCAGAGAGCTCCGAACCTGGGTAAATCACCCTGTGCTATTTGCCTAATCCCGTCCCTTGATCTCCAGAGCAGTCTTGCCCCCACTTCAAGCCACCCCATGGCATCTGTCATCTCACGAACCTGCCCGTGAGATAACCACGACAGTTGGCGCCCACCGTGAGGCAAGCTGCCGTGGAACCGCGATCCGGGCAGGACCATTTTTGTCGTCATCACCGCGGCGTCGTTGTCGTCTCTCCGGTAGCGCTCGGCGGCTCGACGCCGATGTGCCCCTGGGGCGACCGCGTGGGGCTGCGCGCCCTCACTGTCGGCCTCACCATCTTCATCCTCTCCGCCGCTACGTCGCGCTGTCTCTTCGGTAGCGCTCGGGGGCTCGACATCGACCTGACCCCGGAGCGACCGCGTGGGACGGCGCATCCTCGTCATCAGCCTTGGCCTCTTCGTCACCACCGTTGCGACGCCAGCCGTCCGTCCATGCGCGCGTGGTGCCCCCTCGCTTCGGTCGGCCGCGCGGCTCGCGTCTGCTCCCCTTCGCGCTGCACCTTGCTCCGGCTGGAACCCGCCTTCACTCCTTCATATATCATCTGTAAAAGCTAGCTAGACGCAAGTCATGCAATGGTCACGCCACCGGGCCGGCCTTGTCGCTTGCCGTCTTCGGCCGCAACCCGGACGGCCGGCTCCGCACGCCACCCAGCCGGCTGCGCCGCCTGCCGTCTTCACCCTGCGACCCGGCCGCTTGTCGGCCCCGCCTGCATCACGGCTAGCCGGCTCGCCGCCACCGCGCCGTCTCCGCCCGCATCCCGGCCTCCCTCATGCCGGCAGGCCGCGCCCGTGCCGGCTGTGCCCCGCAAGCTCCCCTGCCGGCTGGAGCAGAAGAAAAATAAGCAGAGAGAAAAACGAATAGTGAGAGGCCCGCTGGCCAAGTCGGCTGTGTAAGAAAAGAAATGAAAAGAAGAAAAAAGGCTTCCAGACGCCTCCAACCGCCCGCGTTGCCATCCGGCCGGCTGCGCCTGCATGTTCGCATCTCCGCTACACCGACAGTCCCACCCGCCTCGACGCCTGGCCGGCTGCATTCCGCTTCGCCGCCTGGCTGGTCGGGACCGACCGGCTGGACCCCCTTCAAGCACCTGGAGGCTTGAAGACTACCCCAGTGGGTGTCCCAGCGCGCTCCGCGAGCGCCAAGCCACGCCGGATGTCTTCGATAACCTCTGCCTCGTCTGCATGAATATCAATGTGAGCTCCTGACCCGCGTACTTTCGCACCACGTGCAAACACGAATAACCCCGAGCGACACTTGGGGACCAGTTCTGCCTTTATTACAGTTGCATCACTGTTTACCCCGGCGTCGGTTAGTCTCGGCTGAGAGGCTGACCGCTCGGCCCGATACGTTCGTTCCCGCAGACGGCTTAGTAGCGCATACGGTACTGAAGGCCCACCTCTCAGCTACAGACTGCAGCGCGGCTGTTCGGCAAGCGAGAGCAAAAGCTGGAGGTCACCCCACGCGAAAAACATCCGGGAGAAAATGGCTTGGGCAACCCTGCCGTTTCCTTTATGAGTATAATCCGCTCCTGTAGTCCGAGTATTGTACGCTCCACTCCGCGGCCTCTCTTCGTAACAGCTACAGACCAGCTCCGTGCTGTCTAGCTAACAAGAGGCAAAGCCAAAGGGGAGAGGGGACAAGAAAAAGACTGAACGGGGCTCGGACGAAACCGAGTCGGCATGCTCCGCATAAAACTTACAATGCTAAAAGCAAACATTTGATATATCTGTGCAGACTAACCTTGTCTTTTGCATGATCATCTCTGTGGGGACCCCCTCCATGCTCGGAGGCTCGGAGGCTACACGCAGGTTGCAGGCCTGACACCGGCATTTCCGCCGCCACTGTAGGCTTCATCATCAACAGCAAGACCCTCCGCCCAACTTTTTCCATGTTGCCGAGAGGCTCGGAGGCTACACCCAGTGACTGCGCTCGCGCGCCCCGACTCAGCCGGCGGACTCCGCGTCCTCGTTTGGCAGGGCCCTGCGCCCTTCAGCCGGCGGACTCCGTGTCCGCGCCCGGCACCCTCGACATCACCGTCGGCTTCATCATCAACAGCAAGACCCTCCGCCCAACTTTTTCCAAGTTGCGCGGAGGCTCGGAGGCTACACCCAGTGGGTGCGCTCGCGCGCCCCCACTCAGTCGGCGGACTCCGTGTCTGCGTCCGGCAGGGCCACGCGCCCTCCAGCCGGCGGACTCCGTATCCGTGCCCGGCACCCTCGACATCACCGCCGGCTTCATCATTAACGTTAAGACCCTCTACCCAACTTTTTACAAGTTGCGCGGAGGCTACACCCAGTGGGTGCGCTCGCGCGCCCCCACTCAGCCGGCGGACTCCGCGTCCGCGTCTGACAAGGCCTCGCGCCCTCCAACCGGTGGACTCCGTGTCTCCGCCTGGCACCCTGGACATCACCGTCGGCTTCATCATCAACAGCAAGACCCTCCGCCCAAATTTTCCAAGTTGCGCGGAGGCTCGGAGGCTACATCCAGTGGGTGCGCTCGCGCGCCCCCACTCAGCCGGCGGACTCCGTGTCCGCGTCCAGCAGGGCTCCGCGCCCTCCAGCCGGTGGACTCCATGTCCGTGCCTGACACCCTCGACATCATCGTCGGCTTCATCATCAACAGCGAAGACCCTCCGCCCAACTTTTCGAAGTTGCATGGAGGCTCGGAGCCTAAACCCAGTGGGTGCGCTCGCGTGCCCCCACTCAGCCGGCAGACTCCGCGTCCGCGTCCGGTAGGGCTCCGTGCCCTCCCGCCGGTGGACTCCGTATCCGCGCCCGACACCCTCAACGTCAACATCAGCTTATTCAACAACAGCGAAGACCCTCCGCCCAACTTTTCCAAGTTGCACGGAGGCTACACCCAGCAGGTGCGCTCGCGCACCCCCACTCAGCCGGCGGACTCCACGTCCGCGTCTGGCAGGGCCCCGCTCCCTCCAGCCGGCAGACTCCGTGTCTCCGCCCGGCACCCTCGACATCACCGTCGGCTTCTTCAACAACAACGAAGACCCTCCACCCAACATTTCCAAGTTGCACGGAGGCTCGGAGTCTACACCCAGTGGGTGCGCTCGCGCGCCCGCAATCAGCCGACGGACTCTGCGTCCGCGTCCGACAGAGCTCCGTGCCCTCCAGCCGGCGGACTCCGTGTCCGCGCCCGGCACCCTCGACGTCACTGTCGGCTTCTACATCGACACCCACTAAAACCCTCCGCGCAACTTTTCCAAGTTGCCCGGAGGCTCAGAGGCTACTGTCGGGGGGATGACCCTCGGGTATGCCCTAGACGACGAAACGACGCTTCAAAACATTGCCAGGGGAGTGCCCCCTGGCTGGGTGGAATCTGTCCGGGTTGACTTTGGCCGGGTTGACTCTGGCTGGGTTGACACTGGCCGGGTTGACCTTGGCCGGGTTGACCTGTTCGGGTTGAGCTGTCTGGGTTGACTGTGGCCGGGTTGACCCTGGCTGGGTTGAGCTGTCCGGGTTGACCCTGGCCGGGTTGGCCCTGGCCGGGTTGAGCCATTTGGGTTGACCCTGTCCGGGTTCTCCCTGTCCGGGTTCTCCCTGGCCGGGTTCTGCCTGTCCGGGTTGAGCCCCGTTCGGCTGGAATCTGGCCAAGTCAACTAAGACGTCCTGTCGGACCTGCAGAGACGTGACAACCATGCTCTACAATGGAGCACTGTAGATGAGCAGCCAGCACTTTTCCTGCATCATGTGACACTTCACTGCGCTTTAGTAGTAGTATATTGTAGCCTGCATCATCATATGACATCTCAATAGTGTAGTGGGTGTGTGGGCCACCCTTTGTCCCTGGGCACTAGTATATAAAGTGACGCAGGGGAGGCCTCACACACCCAGCCTCATTTGGCCACACGCACACATCCATCCATCCATGCCACACTCATACATGCTCACTCTCACACACACATGAAGCTAGTAGCCCACGTCTCTCTTCTCAGATACAGCTCCAGGCGCAACTCTGTACTGCTACGTATACACTGCATATTTCATCAGACATGCAGGAGTAGGGGTATTATCTCTCCGGAGAGCCCTGAACCTGGGTAAATCACCACATGCTTTTTGCCCAATCTCGTCCCTTGATCTCCAGAGCAGTCTTGCCCCCACTTCAAGCCACCCCGTGGCATCTGTCGTCTCACGAACCCGCCCGCGAGATAACCACGACACCCCGTGTCGGTGTGAAAAACGGTGGATCTCGGGTAGGGGGTCCCGAACTGTGCATTTAGGCGAATGGTAATAGGAGACAGGGGACACGATGTTTTTACCCAGGTTCGGGCCCTCTCGATGGAGGTAAAACCCTACTCCTGCTTGATTGATCTTGATGATATGAGTATTACAAGAGTTGATCTACCACGAGATCAGAGAGGCTAAACCCTAGAAGCTAGCCTATGGTATGATTGTTGTTCTTGGTCCTACGGACTAAACCCTCCGGTTTATATAGACACAGGAGGGGGCTAGGGTTACACAGAGTCGGTTACAAGGAAGGAGATCTACATATCCGTATTGCCAAGCTTGCCTTCCACGCCAAGGAGAGTCCCATCCGGACATGGGACGAAGTCTTCAATCTTGTATCTTCATAGTCCAACAGTCCGGCCAAAGGATATAGTCCGGCTGTCCGGATACCCCCTAATCCAGGACTCCCTCAGTAGCCCCCTGTAACATCCCCAGCATCACACTGCAGTAATCTCCCCCTAATGAAGGTCATGTCATCATGATCATCATGCCAAAATGCCACTTGTCCAAAATATGCTTCAAATTCAAATTCAAATTGCATGTCAAATATTTGCTTCTTATTTCATGCAAATAAAATAGTTCATCCTATGGAAAATAATCCCTAGATATTTTTCGTGTTGGAACCAGCATTTTTGGAATTCCCAAATTGCCCCTGGGAATTTATTTTCTGAGCCAGTAGTATTTAAGATGTCCTTTTAAATTTCTAAAATTGATTAGGCAACTCCTTTTGACCCCAAACTTTTTGTTCCATCTCAAGGTATTGTGTTAGTTTTATGTGCCAAGTTTTGTTCAAAAAAAACTCATTTGGTACTAAAAGAAAAATGCAAAGCAAAGCAACATAAAAGCAAAAGAAAAGCCCTGACCTCCCCTCTCACTGGGCCTCGGCCCAGCTGGACCGCCAGGCCAGCCCATCATCCCTGGTCCCACCCCTCTCTCCTGTTCGTGCGATCGAGTCGCTACAGGGGTAGGTCGCCCCGGACCACCTCGCCGGCGCCGGCGCCGGCGCCGGGAGGAGATAAGGGCGCCACGCCCCGACACCTCGATCCCACCTCTCCCCCACTTGCCTCCTCACCTCCCAGATTCATCGGTCCCCTCACACTCTCCGCCTCTCCCCCCTCGCCAGATCCATCCTCGCCGAGCGCCGCTATAGGCTCGCTCCGGTGAAGCTCACGACCACCGGCCACTTCTCCCTCACCGTTGCGTCCATGAAGACCGCCGTCGTCCGATGCGTCCACTACGGAGACGAAGACCTGCCGGAACCCCCACCTTTGCCGGATTCGCGTCGCCCTCGTCCGCTTTGGTCGTCGACCATCTCCGTCAACTCCGACCGCCCTGCAGCTACTAATCCATCACCGGGCCCCCATGCGCCCACACGGTGAGCTCTTGCGCCCCGCTTCCCTTTTCCTTCATAGCCGTAGGTCGTGTCCCGCCTCCACTATCCGGAGCTGCGCCCGAGCACGCGCTTGCCCCGGCTCTGGCCGTCCTTGGTCGCGACCGCGCGCAACTGGCCCCTCCTTGCGCCCCCATGCACGCTTCTGCTGCCGCCCCTGCTAAACTGTTGCTGCTCGCCCGCCTTACCTCCAAGTTGGCCGCTGCCGACTGCCGCCCGGCCTCGCAGCCACCGGTTGCTGCGCCGTCCGCCGTGACCCCCGCCCTGCCCCGCGCCTGCTGCTGCAGCTACACGCCGCTGTTGCCGTCTCTGGCTCGCCCAGCCCCGCTGACTGCAGCGCCCGTCGCTGGGCGCCCGCGCCCCCTGTCGCCTGCTTCGCCTCGTCGTCGCCCCGCGCACGACCTCGCCTCCTCGCTGCAGCCACTTCCGCCAAGCCTGGGGCCCACCTCCGCCCGTCCGCCCCCGTTGCTGCCCGCGCCTAGTCCGCACCCACCCGGCCGACCTCTCCTGGCCGTGCCCCTGTCCGCGGCGCCCGACCGCTCCCGCCCGCTCCCGCCGGCCCTCGAGCCGCTCGCCGCCTCCCTCTGCCACTGCCCTTGGCCGCAGCCGCGCGACCGCGGTCGCTTCCCCCCACCGCTCCGTCCGGCGGCTCCGCTGTCGCCGGCGACCTCGCCCCCCCCCACCCCCCCGCCCACCCTCCCCGCCCGGCCCCGCTCTGGCCGACGCCACGCCGCGACGCGCCCGGTGGCCTCGTCCCACGCCCGGGCGGGGCGTACCGTTTCGCCCGTCGCCCAGTTGGCCCCAATGGGCCACTGACCACAGGGGCCCCCTGTTTTGATAAAAAAAAGAGAGATTTGAAATAATAATAATAATTAATTATTTACTTAAATAGGTAATTAATTAACCTAATTAACTGCGATTAATTACTCTAATTAATTAAATTAGTTAATTTAACCCTCTTAAATTAGTTAGGTTAATGACAGATGGGCCCCCCTGCTTTGTTTGACCAGTCAACGCTCTGCTGACTGCTGACGTCATGGTGACGTCAGGCTGACGTCATATTTCCCTTTTTGAATTAAAGATAATTCCAGAATATTATTTGAACTTTGAGAAATCATAGAAAATAAACCGTAACTCGGTTGAAAATGTTTTCTACATGAAAGTTGCTCAGCACGATGAGACGTATCCGAATACGCGGTCCGTTCATCTGTCACATGCCCCTAGCATAGCGAACATGCAACCTTTCCCCTCCGTTTCGTCTGTGCGAATATGCCAACCTTCGGGAAAACATTCCCGGTTGATTTCCCCCTTCACCTATGTCGTGTTGCCATACGTTAGTTCACCCCTAACACCGCGTATTACCATGTTATGCTTTGTGATGCTATGTTTGCTTTATTTTTACTGTTTCTTCCCCCTCTTCTCTCCGGTAGACCTCGAGGCCGATGCCGATGCCCCTGTGATCAACTACGTCGACGACAACCCTCCTTGCTAGAGCAACCAGGCAAGCCCCCCTTTGATCATCCTGATATCGCCCATTCCATTCTCTCATGCTTGCATTAGATTTTGCTACTGTTATTCTTTGCTCCTATTCTCATGGATAGCCTGCTTTTGTATCTGCTGTTGTACCTTATCTGCTTATCCTAAACTGCTTAGTATAGGTTCGTTAGTGATCCATTAGTGACCCCCACTTGTCCTTGTTGCCCCTGCTTCATCATCGACGACTCGATCTACGTGATCGAAGACCAGGCCCCGACACCGCACATCACTTCCCTTAGTTGCTCGACACTACTGGGTTACTATCAAGTACCGAGGGTGAACCTCTTCAGCACTTCTGATGTTAACCCTGTAGTGTAGTCATTCGGTCGTGGTCATCGAGGGTGATTTCCTCCTTAACCACTTCCGATACGACTCTGTCATGCAACCCCTCAAGTGTGAACCTCGGGGATGATTCCTTTTACGTTCACCTTGATGATTACATCTAGTGGAATTCATCGGGGGTGATTCCTCGGGTTTTCCCCTTGATGTTTGGACACACGGATACTTGGACTTTACCACTGTTACTTGGAAAGACGGGTCGACCCCGAGGGGTACCCGCGCGAGCTTAATTGCGAGTGATGTGGAGTCGGGCGGACCTGGAAGGTGCCCGCGAGATAATTATGAGGCGTGGCCGGGCATTCCTAGCCCTTGCCGCAAGTCCTCGAGATGGGGCAACGGGGTCACATCTTTCGTGAGTCTCTGCTTGTTACCACGCGTTCCTAATCCACTATGATTTGGATATTTGATCCGAGGGGCCTCTGGCCTGATAGCACTAACCATCACGTGGGCATAGTATGGGCGTTCTGCGTCGTATACATCAGCTGAAGCGTAATAGACGTCAGCGACTGAGCGGCGCGCGCCGGGTTGGACTGCGTAAGCGCCTGCCTTGTTGAAGGAGGTAGCTAGGTCTGCTCACCAGCCGCCCACGCAACGTGCAGGAGTTCTTGGGGAGATGGCCCATGACCCCTGGGGGCATAGGTTTAGTCCGGCGTGCTGGCCTCTCTATTAAGCCTATGTCGGGTTGCGGCGTATTGTTTGGCCGAGGCCGGGCATGACCCAGGAAAGTGTGTCCGGCTGGAGTTAAGCGAGCGTGGTGGGTAAGTTGGTGCACCCCTGCAGGGAAGAAAACATCTATCGATAGCCTGGCCTACGGTAACGGACACTTGGAGTTGTATCCCGATCGATACAACTAGAACTGGATACTTGTGATGAGAATTGGATGGTGATGAGAACTAGATTGTGATGATAACTAGATAGTACGGCTGTGGGATTTCTTTCTCGCAGGGAGTCGAGAAAGGATCTCTGGCCGAGGTTGATAACACTACTACTACTTTACTTTATGCTTCTCTACTCCCTCCTGTTGCTGCAAGATGGTGGTTTCCAGAAGATGCTAGTCTTCTGTAGGACTAGGCCTTCTCTTTATTCTGGCATTTCTGCAGCCCAGTCCACATATACAGCCTTCCTTTGATAATGTTGCATATGTAGTGTAGATCCTTGCTTGCGAGTACTTTGGATGAGTACTCATGGTTGCTTTGCTTCCCCTTCCCCCCTTTCTTCTTCTTTTCGGTTGATGCAACCAGATGTCGAAGCCCTGGAGCCAGATGCCACCGCTGATGCCTACTACTACGTGGAGACCGCTGACAACCAGGAGTAGTTAGGAGGCTCCTAGGCAGGAGGCCTTGCCTTTTCGATCGTTGCTGCTTTTGTGCTAGCCTTCTTAAGGCAAAATTGTCTAACTCATGTCTGTACTCAACTATTGTTGCTTCCGCTGACCCTTGTGTATTCGAGCTTATGTATTGAAGCCCTCAAGGCCCATGGCTTGTAATATAAAGCTTGTATTATTTTAATTTGTGTCTAGAGTTGTGTTGTGATATCTTCCCGTGAGTCCTTGATCTTGATCGTACACATTTGCGTGTATGATTAGTGTACGATTGAATTCAAGGGTGTGACAAGTTGGTATCAGAGCCGACTGCCTGTAGGTAGCCCCCTTTCCAACTCCTTGGCCGAAGTTGAGTCTAGTCATTGAAAAACGTTTACTAACATGGCTGTGTGGCTTACGGGCCCATGTCGCCATTTGGAGGTATTAGGATCTTTTATTCCTCGTCTTTACTCCGGGACTCTGATGTCTCTTCTATTCGGGTTTAATGACTTTGCTAACTCTAACATTAGGATCTCGTAACTACTTCCTCCCGGAGAGCCCCTTTATTCCAGATGATGGTTTGGTTCATCAGAAGACCCTGAAGATACTTTTCGATGTTTTTTTCGAGACCCTTGTGTCCATCGCTTTTGCAATTCCCTTCCATCGATAAATCCCTATGGATAACTAAATACACTTGTCGTTCATACAATCATTTCCCAGTTGCTCTTGTTATTACAAGATACATTGAATTATTCTCCGACTTTTTAAGAACGCTTTGAGCTACTGCCTTGTAGCTCTTTTCCACGTGAATACACCTACGAGAAATTCCTCACACTTATCGAGGATTCGATCATCCCTAGTTTTTCTTGTGTTTCAAAAAATTCTTTGAAATACTATTCGATCTCCCGAAATCCTCAGTAGCTTATTGCTCTTGTTCTTCACTACCTGCTTGCATGTTGGTTAATTCCATCTGTCTAGCAATATCCTTTGGAATCCGTTGTGGTTGACTTTCTGATCCTATTGTTTCAACATGTTTGTGAATGCACGCAATCATCAGTTGATCCTTATGAAATTCGTCCTTTTGGCTCAGACTTCACTTCAAACATGAGTTGGTTCTCAACAAATCAAACCTTGAATGATTGTCGATCTATGTCTTGTCAACTTGCTTATCTTTTGATTAGAGCATCTGCTTCTGATCCCCCGAATTGGAAATCATAATTCCTTTGCATTTAAGCTTTGGAATTATCAGTTGTTTCCAAAATCCGACGCCTCTGCATTATTTCTTCTTCTGATTGAATATCGATACTCACATCAGCTTCGTTGTGGATCGTCGGATCCATTTTTGGATTATCATCCGACAGTGTCCTTCATATTCAAAGAACCTCGTGAAGTTCTTTCCCAGATACATAATGCCTTTGGTAAATTGTATCCTCTCCTTTTGTCAACCATAATCTGCTTTCGAGCTGTGTTGTTTACTTCTGATGTTTGTGGAATAGGTTCCTAAGATGCCCCTATGGGTTGAACCTATGCCTCACCTAATCCTTTTGAACCCGAGAGTTTTAACGAGCCTTACTCTATTGGCGTTTCGTCAGATAAAATTTCAACACTACAAATTCTTCGAATTCGAGAAGTGAATGAAGGTTGTGTATTGGAGAAGTGGGAGTCGACCTTGAACCTTGCATTCATGCCCATGGACACGATACCGATCTTATCATGGAAGCTTATCGTAAAAATAATTACCCCCCTTGGTAAAAGTTCACCTTATATCTGGGATTTGGTTTCTGTAATCGTGGTTCCGGCCATATTGTTGTTCTTTGATTCCTTTTCTTAGACAAGTTAAAGCACTTGTCTTCTGCGGACCAATGCATCTCCGCAACCACTATTTAGATCTTCCTTCGAGTATTACCCTCCGGTATCTCGAGAATATCAAAGAACCGTGTTGCTTCCTATGAGTCTTCTTCTATTATTGCTTCTAACCGATTTCAGATTTCCCCGGGTTCCGAGTTATTAGTCATTCGAGGACACCGATAAGTGAATCGATTCCACACCCCGATTCAATAACTCTAAGTAAATTTTGTTGCTTACGAGTAATCGTTCCTAGCCTGATCAGCTATATCATTATCATGCTAAAATTTTAACTATGCTTCCTGGTCCTTCCTCCCGAAGCATAATTATCGGTGATGAGCTAAACTTACGTCGATCTTCCTCGTCTTATCATTTTTCCTTGAACAACAAGTTTGATTTCGAGTTTGTGTCGTACCCGTGGTTCCAATAATCTTTCGCTTCATCATTCCTTTGACTTGATCTCATCGCCGATCGATTACATCTTCATGAAATCTCGTGACAATTATGTCGCGATCATCATCAACATTCTGAACTCTTCCAGGATATCAATCGAATTCATGATGAGGAATACCATCCTTGCCCCTCGATGATTTGTGTTATCATCGACAACATTTTTTCCTCCCCCAACACGAATTTGTTCATTTAAATTTTGGAAATACATCCTTTTTGACACGTCGATGGATTTTTGTTGAAATCATTGGCCACCTCCTCATCTTCCCTGATAAAATTGCATGAGGTGTTCAAGTAATTCCCAATGGATCCTTTGTGTTCCCAAGGTCCGGCCTTTACCTGATGACCATGTCAATGCTATCCAAAAGTACGACTGTGTTACTCCAGACATCATTAAGAACATTGGAGGCGCAATGCTAAATGTTTCTTGATCAATTATCCAAACACCGCTATATGGGTAAACATCATGATTCTCCTTGCCCCATTAACTAAATGGATAAGTACTTGATGTCCTATCATGTATATAATGCTCTGTTTGTTCTTGAGAAGCATATACTCTAATACTTTTGTATAAGCACATTTTTCCTTTCCATTGGTCTGGTTAAACTAATAACCACATTTTCCTTTCCACTGTTTTGTTTAACCTTTCTTGTGATCTATATGATAAAAGAAGAAATAATTCCCTGCTTATAAAAGCGCCTCAAGGTACAATTCGGTCAGTGCGACCCTATTACTAATGTTGATGACATTCCGGTAACCACCGATGGATGAGAACTTTGCGTACTGGTCCACCTCGTTTCAACGAGCAGGAAAATGGTTCTCTTCATCCCTCGCCCTTGATACCAATGTTGTTGCCACCATAACTGACAGGTTTTCCTCTGACATGCCTCGCTATCATGACCGTGCAAGATCTCAGTTTCCTACATTCTATCACATGGTGGGCTCATAACCCACAGTTCCACAGGATAGGAACCTGACTCTCCTGTATATCCTTTATTCCGAAGTATCATTTGCTCTTGGCTTTGTGTGTTGTCATGAGCCACCGTCCGAGAGATGATCTATTCCCGATGCTCTGAACCCCCTTCTCACACTCTATTCAGGTATCCATCATTTGTCCATTCGCTTGAAACTTCCTATTGTACCTTCATATTATGCTCTCAATGTTTTCTTAAGTTTCAACTCGAGAGATACTTCTGCCTCATTTGGGTCAGTTCTCCCGAAGTTACTCTTTACTTCCCCACTTCAATCTCGGGACGAGATTTCTTGTAGTGGAGGAGATTTGTAACATCCCCAGCATTGCACTGCAGTAATCTCCCCCTAATGAAGGTCATGTCATAATGATCATCATGCCAAAATGCCACTTGTCCAAAATATGCTTCAAATTCAAATTCAAATTGCATGTCAAATATTTGCTTCTTCTTTCATGCAAATAAAATAGTTCATCCTATGGAAAATAATCCCTAGATATTTTTCGTGTTGGAACCAACATTTTTGGAATTCCCAAATTGCCCTTGGGAATTGATTTTCTGAGCCAGCAGTATTTAAGATGTCCTTTTCAATTTCTAAAATTGATTAGGAAACTCCTTTTGACCCCAAACTTTTTGTTCCATCTCAAGGTATTGTGTTAGTTTTATGTGCCAAGTTTTGTTCAAAACAAAACTCATTTCGTACTAAAAGAAAAATGCAAAGCAAAGCAACATAAAAGCAAAAGAAAAGCCCTGACCTCCCCTCTCACTGGGCCTCGGCCCAGCTGCACCGCCAGGCCAGCCCATCATCCCCGGTCCCACCCCTCTCTCCTGTTCGTGCGACCGAGTCGCAACAGGGGCAGGTCGCCCCGAACCACATCGCCGGCGCCGACGCCGGGAGGAGATAAGGGCGCCACGCCCCGACCCCTCGATCCCACCTCTCCCCCACTTGCCTCCTCACCTCCTAGATTCATGCAACCTTTCCCCTCTGTTTCGTCTGTGCGAATATGCCAAACTTCGGGAAAACATTCCTGGTTTATTTCCCCCTTCACCTATGTCGTGTAGCCATACGTTAGTTCACCCCTAACACCGCGTATTACCATGTTATGCTTTGTGATGCTATGTTTGCTTTATATTTACTGTTTCTTCCCCCTCTTCTCTCTGGTAGACCTTGAGGCTGATGCTGATGCCCCTGTGATCGACTACGTCGACGACAACCCTCCTTGCCAGAGCAACCAGGCAAGCCCCCCTTTGATCATCGCGATATCGCCCATTCCATTCTCTCCTGCTTGCATTAGATTTTGCTACTGCTATTGTTTGCTCCTATTCTGATGCATAGCCTGCTTTTGTATCTGCTGTTGTACCTTATCTGCTTATCCTAAACTGCTTAGTATAGGTTGGTTAGTGATCCATCAGTGACCCCCACTTGTCCTTGCTGCCCCTGCTTCATCATCGACGACTCGATCTAAGTGATCGAACACCAGGCCCTGACACCGCACATCACTTCCCCTTAGTTGCTCGACACTACTAGGTTACTATCAAGTACCGAGGGTGAACCTCTTCAGCACTTCTGATGTTAACCCTATAGTGCAGTCATTCGGTCGTGGTCATCGAGGGTGATTTCCTCCTTAACCACTTCTGATACGACTCTGTCATGCAACCCCTCAAGTGTGAACCTCGGGGGTGATTCCTCTTACGTTCACCTTGATGATTACATCTAGTGGAATTCATCGGGGGTGATTCCTCAGGTTTTCCCCTTGATGTTTGGACACACGGATACTTGCACTTTACCACTGTTACTTGGAAAGACAGGTCGACCCCGAGGGGTACCCGCGCGAGCTTAATTGCGAGTGATGTGGAGTCGGGCAGACCTGGAAGGTGCCCGCGAGATAATTACGAGGCGTGGCCGGGCATTCCCAGCCCTTGCCGCAAGTCCTCCAGTCGGGGCAACAGGGTCACATCTTTCGTGAGTCTCTGCTTGTTACCGCGCGTTCCTAATCCACTACGATTTGGATATTTGATCCGAGGGGACTCTGGCCTGATAGCACTAACCATCATGTGGGCATAGTATGGGCGTTCTACGTCTCATACATCAGCCGAAGCTTAATAGACGTCAGCAACTGAGCGGCACGCGCCGGGTTGGACTGAGTAAGCGCCTGCCTTGTTGAAGGAGGTAGCTAGGTCTGCTCACCGGCCACCCACGCAACGTGCAGGAGTTCCCGGGGAGATGGCCCATGACCCCTGGGGGCATAGGTTTAGTCCGGTGTGCTGGCCTCTCTATTAAGCCTAGGTTGGGTCGCGACATATTGTTTGGCCGAGGCCGGGCATGACCCAGGAAAGTGTGTCTGGCCAGAGTTAAGCGAGCGTGATGGGTAAGTTGGTGCACCCCTGCAGGGAAGAAAACATCTATCGGTAGCCTGTCCTACGGTAACAGACACTTGGAGTTGTATCCCGATCGATACAACTAGAACTGGATACTTGTGATGAGAATTGGATGGTGATGAGAACTGGATTGTGATGATAAC
This sequence comes from Aegilops umbellulata, assembly GCA_032464435.1. NCBI lineage: Eukaryota > Viridiplantae > Streptophyta > Magnoliopsida > Poales > Poaceae > Aegilops > Aegilops umbellulata. Next base: position 210,710,622 of record CP136056.1, on the reverse strand, counting down.
TGGATAGTACGGCTCTGGGATTTCTTTCTCGCAGGGAGTCGAGAAAGGATCTCTGGCCAAGGTTGATAACACTACTACTACTTTACTTTATGCTACTCTACTCCCTCCTGTTGCTGCAAGATGGTGGTTTCCAGAAGATGCTAGTCTTCTGTAGGATTAGGCCTTCTCTCTTTTCTGGCATTTATGCAGCCCAGTCCACATATACAGCCTTCCTTTGATAATGTTGCATATGTAGTGTAGATCCTTGCTTGCGAGTACTTTGGATGAGTACTCACGGTTGCTTTGCTTCCCCTTTCCCCCCTTTCTTCTTCTTTCCGGTTCATGCAACCAGATGTCGGAGCCCAGGAGCCAGATGCCACCGCCGATGCCTACTACTATGTGGAGACCGCTGACGACCAGGAGTAGTTAGGAGGCTCCCAGGCAGGAGGCCTTGTCTTTTCGATCGTTGCTACTTTTGTGCTAGCCTTCTTAAGGCAAACTTGTCTAACTCATGTCTGTACTCAGATATTGTTGCTTCCGCTGACTCTTGTGCATTCGACCTTATGTATTCGAGCCCTCGAGGCCCATGGCTTGTAATATAAATCTTGTATTATTTTAATTTGTGTCTAGAGTTGTGTTGTGATATCTTTTCGTGCGTCCTTGATCTTGATCATACACATTTGCGTGTATATTTAGTGTACGATTGAATTCGAGGGCGTCACACCCCCGAACCAGGCTTCAATGACGATGAGTCTGGCGCGCAGATTGTCTTCGGCATTGCCAGGCGAGTTCTTCTCCAAACTCTGAGTACCTATTAAATAGTGTCCGGCTTCTTGTAAATGTTGCGCTTCTCGGCTTCTGCATCCAATAATGGCCATCTTCCACATGTCAAGCGAATGCGAGGGGCCAGGGTGTTTTTACATTTACCACCCTAGCTATGTGAAATGAACTGTCTATTAAAGAGACGAGGATTCTCAGATCCAAACCACACCATCCTCCCTCAGCGGGCATTCATCGGAGTGCGCCCGAAAAAATCCATTCCAACATGGCCGGCCAACACAGCTCCTCCTCTCGCTCCCGCAGTCCCAATCCCGAAGATTGGGAGAAGTGTTCCATCCCACACAGCCAATTAGTTAAGCTACAAACCCAGGGATTCCTCCCCCAGCGTATATGGTCCCTGTTCGAGCCAGGCTCGCCACCTATAATGGCGGGGAGCAAGCAGAGAGCTTCCCGGATCCCTCTAAGGGAGAGCAGGTATGCCTTGTCCCTTATTTGTTAAGGGGACTCGGATTTCCAATCCATCCATTTCTTCGAGGGCTCCTGGAGTTCTACGGCGTCCAGTTGCACAACCTCACCCCTGCCTCCATATTGCACATCGCTGGTTATGTAGCCCTTTGCCAGCTGTTTCTAGGCTGCGAAGCTCACTTCGCGCTGTGGAAGAAGTTGTTCTCCCTTGTGCCCCACACACAGAGGGGATCAATATATCAAGTAGGCGGAGCCGAAGTATGGCGCACCGCCGGGACCAGATATCTATCCGGTACCCCGAAGAAGACGTCCGAGGACTGGCCATAGGAGTGGTTTTATATGGAGGATGTCCCCCTTCCGGATCCTATTCGGATCGGCCTTCCCGAGTTTAATAATGCTCCTCTGAAGAAGCACCTGAGCTGGCGACCTCGAAGCCCTCAGGAGGAAGATTATAGAGACGTTCTTTACCTGATGGGCCAGATAGAGGTATTGGCTCAATCAGGACTGACCATAACCGAGGTTATGTCAATATGCATTATGCGGGGGTGCAGCCACTTCAATATCGAGGCCACCCTATGTGGGACTTCAATGGGGAAGATGATGCCACCCGTTGCGGCCGCAAGGGGCCGGACACAATTGTTGTCCTAGGAAAAATCCTGTCCGGTTTGTACAAGGGAGAGGAAGAGGCGTTTCTCCGCATCAAGCCACGGGATGGATTCTCCATGTACAACCCTCCGAGCTGGGAAAGCTGCCACTTTTTATACCCACCCCTTCAGCATTTCTGCAGCAAATATCTTATCCTGCCATTTCATCACAGGAACTGCGTAAGGTTGTAAGGGAGATCAACAGCCCGCCTCCACAACCAGAGGACCCTGAGCGGTCCCTCGACTCCGGCCTTAAAGAGGATCTGGACATATTCGTGGAGCTGATTGACACGGTATTCTACCAATTGAGCTACGATGACGCCATGGTGGCCATTATAGCCGACTACCCTAGGCTACTCCCAGCCTCGCAGGTAAATGAGACCAAATTCCCATCTTTGAAAAGGATTTCCTTTCACGCACTTCACCTACCGAATACAAATGGTGTTTTATAGGGAAGGCCCTCAGGACGCCATGCCGAGCCCGCGGCGTCTTGCCAACAAGGGGCTCCAAAGACGGTCAGGCTAAAAAGGAAAGCGATTCGGACGGAGGCGCCGGCGCAGAGGTATGACGCAACACCTTACTCCGTGGTTGTCGTCTTTAAAAACATAATAATGCCCGTGTTTCCTAGAAGGAAGAACGCTCGCCGGACAATATCCGGAGAGGTCGCTGATCACGCCTCTACTAGTCGGGCTCCAGGGACGGACACAGAGGCGGAAGCGAACACGAGGCACACGTCGGACGCTCCTTTTATAGAGGATGCGGATAAAATATCCGCTACGAATTCTGAAGTGGAGAGCGCCATGAATCACAAGTGTCGCCGAGCCGTACTCCATTACGCTTGTTTCTCCTAGGAGGCTTTTAATGCCTTCAACTCAGGAGATGCGTATATCCGTGCATCTCAAAATGGTATAGCCAGAGCCACAGACAGATATGTAAAGGATATACGGGTAATAAAATTTGATGATCATATATATAAGTAGCCCCTGAGACTTGAAACAGTGAGAGTAACTGATTTAAGGATCATGACTTATGCAGGTTTTGACAGAGAAGAATACCCGATTATCTCAAGAGCTGGAAGAGTGCAAAGCCCGGCTTCAGGCCGCACTTGCCGCAGAAGAGAGTCCAAGAAGACCCCCGCTGGTAACTACTGGGTTTATGCGACGAACGACAGGTACTAGGTGTTTGTGTGGCGTGCCTGCAAGTCTAACAATAGCTTTTGCAGATGACTCCGGAGGCCGTGCCAGGGGATGCGAAACGTGTTGGACGACAACTAAATGCTGGCGAGCGCGTGCTGTCACGCGTCATTCAAGAGAAAAATAATCTCCGAGACGCTAATACACAGCTGAGCATGAAACTGAAGGATGTTCGGGCCCAACTTGCGGGCTCCGTGAAGGAGAATAAGCGGCTTTGACGCGGCATTTTTAGTAAGTACTTAAACGAACCCTTGAAAGAGTTCGGTGAAGAGGCCGGCTAACAGAGTTATGTCTGCAGGTATGCCGACGGGTCGTCCCGCGGAGGAGATGCCCGGGTCTGCGGGTGATCTTCTACCCGAGCTCTCACAACTGCACGAACAAGTTCGGTAGGCGATGCACGGTATTGCCCAGGCCTTGTGGCCATCTGTCTCCCTGCCAGCAGGCATTGGAGAGCTTGCGGAGAAGCTCAAGGGAGCGCGGCGGCGCTTCCGATTATGGAAGATATCGGCCTTCCGTCAAGGTGCCAGGGAAGCCTGGGCCATGGTGAAGACGCGGTATACCAAGGCTGACCCAAACAACATGGCCGAGGTCGGACCTGTGGGGCCCGATGGGAAAGAGATCCCCGTTAGCTTAGTGTATGGGCAAGTAGAATTAGCTGCAAAGTATTCCCAACAGGATTGTAGGCTAGACAGCCTGTTGGATGGTATAGAAAAGGAATTTAGTCAATCTAAGTGACTGTGTAATTAAAGTGACATATATAATGCCTTCTAGCCGGATTGTAAATCATTTGTCATGGCGGACCTTTTCGCTTCAACCTCGGGACCCGATAGTCCGGAGAATATCCGAATACCCTCTCGGTTATATAAGAACCGGGGTATGCATGGAAACCAGGCGTAGGGGTCATTAGTGCTTGAACAAACAAGTATCCAACTAGTTATGTTATATTACACGGGTAGTAAGAAACATCTTCCAGGGAGAATAGTTCCGTTAAGGGTTCCTTTCCCTGGGTACGCATGCCCTGAAGTGCATATCCGAACTGCGAGAAGAGACGCAGGAAAAAACATCTAGGGGCACATATGGAAAATGAATAAAAAACATCTTTTGTTCACCGACCGAATATTCCCTTAAGAACGCTAGCTTTCGGCTTCACCCAGTCTGAGGTACACATCCGACTGAACCGGCAGTAACAATCGCAGAGGTGCTCCCCTTATGCCCTAGCCGAATTAACGGGAATGTAAGGCATAAATACAAGAGCCAGGCAACCCAGCTTGGCCAAAACTTAAGTCATATCGATGCATATGATGGCGAAGAAAAGGTACATGCGGAAGAATAACACATGTGCGGGGCATGAAGCCCAAATAAATGATTAAGCTTCTGTGTAAGAAGCCCCCAGGTATAATGAGCGTTGTTAGCGCGTCAATAGTGTGCAGGCAAGGCACAAGTTAGCCCTTGAAGGCTTTTGGGAAATAAAAAAGAAGAAAGAAAGAAAAAAAGAAAGAAAAGACAGATAATGTATATGCAAAAAATGGACAGAGGAAGGAGACGAACATAGAGTCCCGCACTAGGCGTAGAATCTTTGGAGCCTGGCTGCGTTCCATGGGTTCGGCTCAAGTCGATTATCCGATGCATCCCGCAGACGGTACACTCCATCGGTCAGAACCTGGTCAATAATGAAGGGACCCTCCCATTTGGGCACGAGCTTGGTCTTTTTCTTCTCTGGCAAGCGTAGAACTAGTTCGCCAACGTTATAAGTTTTGGCCCGTACTTCTCTGCTTTGGTATCTTCGAGCCTGTTGCTGAAAGAATGCGGAACATGCTTTTGCCACGTCGCGCTCCTCCTCCAGGGTGTCCAGACTGTCTTGCCGATCAAGCTCGGCTTCTCTTTCTTCGTACATGCGCACTCGAGGTGAGTCATGAATTATGTCGCAGGGCAGAACCGCTTCTGTGCCGTACACCATAAAGAAGGGTGTGTATCCGGTAGTACGATTCGACGTGGTCCGCGGCCCCCAGAGTACGGAGTCGAGCTCCTCTACCCAGTGCGTATTAGATTCCTTTAGGGACCGCACTAGTCTGGGTTTGATGCCGCTCATGATAAGACCATTTGCTCGCTCAACTTGACTGTTAGTTTGTGGGTGATAGACAGAAGCATAATCGAGCTTGATGCCCATGTTGCTGCACCAGAGTTTTACCTCGTCGACCGTGAAGTTCATGCCGTTGTCAGTGATGATGCTGTGAAGGACGTCATAACGGTGTACAACCCCGGATATGAAGTCTATCACCGGTCCGGGTTCGGCTGTTTTAACAGGTTTAGCTTCTATCCATTTGGTGAATTTATCCACCAGGACCACTAAGTATTTTTTCTTATGGGTTCCCCCTTAAAGGGGTCCAACCATGTCAAGCCCCCAGACCGTGAAGGGCCAGGTAATGGGGATTGTTTGGAGGGCGGTGGGTGGCATATGGCTTTGGTTTGCAAAAAGCTGGCAACCGACGCAGCGTTGGACCAAGTCCTGTGCGTCTGCCCGGGCCGTCGGCCAATAAAAACCTATACAAAAGGCCTTGCTTACAAGGGCCCGGGCTGCAGCGTGATGGTCGCTGAGTCCAGCATGAATTTCTGCCAGAAGCTTCCGCCCTTCCTCTTCGGAGATGCACCTTTGAAGGACTTCGGTAGTGCTTTTCTTATAAAGCTCTCCCTCATGGACCTTGTAGGATTTAGATCGCCGCACTATGCAGCGTGCCTCATTTTGGTCCTCGGGAAGTTCATGCCTAGTTAGGTAGGCCAGGAATGGTTCAGTCCATGGGGCGATGATGGCCATTATTACGTGGGCTGAAGGTGTTATTTCGGTGGCAGGGTCTCCGATTATGTCAGAGTGTTCGGTATCGGGCATTGTGGCTGGGTCTGGACTATTGTTACTGGTGTCCCCTTCCCATACCATGGATGGCTTAAACAGCTTCTCCAAGAAGATGTTGGGTGGGACCGCGTTGCGTTTTGCGCCGATGCGGGCGAAGATATCCGCCGCCTGATTGTTTTCCCGAGCCACATGGTGGAATTCGAGCCCCTCGAACCGAGCTGACATCTTGAGGACGGCGTTATGATAGGCCGCCATTTTCGGATCCTTAGCATCGAAGTCTCCATTCATTTGGGATATTGCGAGGTTCGAATCCCCACGCACCTCCAGGCGTTGAATGCCCATGGAAACTGCAATCCGAAGACCATGTAACAGGGCCTCGTATTCGGCTGCGTTGTTGGAGTCTGTATACGTTATCTGGAGTACATATTGAACTGTATCTCCGGTTGGGGACGTCAGAACGACGCCAGACCCTAGACCGGCCAGCATTTTGGAGCCGTCAAAGTGCATGATCCAATTGGAGTATGCGCCATACTCTTTAGGGAGTTCGGCTTCCGTCCATTCGGCGACAAAGTCGGCCAATACCTGCGACTTAATGCCTCGCCGGGGTTTGTATGTTATGTTGAACGGGAGGATCTCAATGGCCCATTCGACAATCCAGCCCGTGGCATCACGGTTGTTTATAATATCATTAAGTGGCACTTCCGAGGCTACTGTAATTGAACACTCTTGAAAGTAGTGTCGCAGCTTCCGGGATGGCATGAATATTGCATAGGCTATATTTTGATAATGTGGGTACCGTGATTTGCATGGAGTGAGGACAGTGGATACATAATATACCGGCTTTTGAAGGGGGAATTTATGTCCGTCCGCTTCTCGCTCGACGACGAGCACTGCGCTTACAACATGATGAGTTGCCGCAATGTACAACAACATTGGTTCGCCGATGTTTGGCGTGGCCAGGATTGGTTTGGTTGCTAGTATGGCTTTTATTTCATCCAATCCGGCTGTGGCAGCATCCGTCCACTCGAAGTGTTCGGAGCGTCGAAGGAGGCGATAAAGGGGTAATGCCTTTTCTCCTAAGCGGGAGATAAAGTGGCTTAGAGCCGCCACACATCCGGTTAATTTCTGGATTTGTTTGAGGTCCGTTGGGATAGCCAACTGTGATAGAGCTCGGATTTTGGCCGGATTTGCTTCAATTCCTCTACTGGAGACGATGAAGCCCAGGAGCTTTCTGGCTGGTACACCGAAAATGCATTTTTCCGGATTGAGCTTGATGTCATATGTTCGGAGATTGTCGAATGTGAGCCCCAAGTCGTCTATTACAGAGTCGACGTGTTTGGTTTTAACGACCACATCATCTACGTATGCCTCCACTGTTTTGCCGATCTGTTTTTCCAGACATGTCTGAATCATGCGCTGATATGTTGCGCCAGCGTTTTTGAGCCCAAAAGGCATTGTGTTGAAACAGAAGGGGCCGTATGGTGTGATGAATGCCGTTGCGGCTTGGTCGGACTCCGCCATCTTGATTTGGTGGTAGCCGGAGTATGCGACGAGGAAACACAATGAATCATGTCCTGCGGTAGCATTGATAACTTGATCGATGCGGGGGATGGGGAAGGGATCCTTTGGGCAGGCCTTGTTGAGGTCCTTGAAATCGACACATAGGCGCCAGGATTTGTCCTTCTTTGGTACCATCACCAGGTTTGCTAGCCAGTCCGGATGTTTTATTTCTCTAATGAATCCGGCCTCCAATAACTTGGCTAGTTCCTCTCCCATAGCTTGTCTCTTGGGTTCGGAGAAACGCCGAAGAGTCTGCTTGACCGGCTTGAATCCTTTTAGGATATTAAGGCTGTGTTCGGCCAGCCTGCGTGGGATTCCTGGCATATCTAAGGGATGCCAGGCGAATATGTCCCAATTCTCGCATAGGAACTCTCGTAGTGCGGCGTCCACTGCGGGGTTTAACTGTGCCCCGATGGAGGCTATTTTTGTAGCGTCCGTTGGGTGGACTTGGAATTTGACTATTTCATCCGCTGGTTTAAAAGAAGTGGACTTGGATATTTTGTCAAGTATCACGTTGTCCCTGTCCACTACGGAGCGTAGCGCAGTTAATTCCTCGGTCGCAAGGGCTTCAGATAATGCCTCGAGGGCCAATGCGGCTGTTTTGTTTTCGGCGCGGAGTGCTGTGTCCGAATCACTAGCGAGAGTGATGATTCTTTTGGGTCCAGGCATTTTGAGCTTCATGTACCCGGAATGGGGTATGGCTTGGAAGATCGTGAACGCCTCCCGTCGTAAAAGGGCGTGGTATCCGCTACTGAACGGGGCCACTTGGAATGTAATTTCTTCGGACCTATAGTTCTCCGGTGTGCCGAATACCACATCTAGTGTAATTTTTCTAGCACAACGTGCTTCCCGACTGGGGATGATTCCTCTGAAGGTTGTGCTGCTTTGCTCAATGCAGTTCCAGTCTATTTCCATTTTTTGAAGAGTTTCCTCATAGATGAGGTTTAATCCACTGCCGCCGTCCATGAGTACTTTGGTGAGTCAAAAGTCGTCCACAATTGGACTAAGGACCAGTGCATCTGCTGCCCGGGCTGTTCGGAATTTAGGTTCGTCACTGGCATTGAAGGTAATAGCCGTGTCACTCCATGGATTTATTGTTGCCACATGGCAGATTTCGGCAAGGCTGCAGAGGGTTCGCTTGCGCCTATTATTTGATGCGAAGGTCTCAAAGACTTTTAATACAGTATTGTTATCCCGGGATGGTGCTCTGTGGCATCTGGGATGAGAAGATCCTCACCACTTTTGGCCACCTGCCGGAGTACCCAACATGCTCTAAGGTTGTGTGTTGGTATGGTATCCGCTGTACTATGAATTTTGCAGGGTCTGTTGAGCCATCCCTCCAATACGGTTCCGCGCCCTGTAGAGGGTTTTTGCTTCTTTGTAATTAACTCGGGTGTCTTATGATAGTGCACCCTTTTACTTCAGACTGGGTGTATATTCGGAGCCGGATTATCCCAAAATTTCGTTTCAGCTTTCCAGGCGCTTTCCATCGCACAATATTTTTGTACTATGGACGCCAAGTCAGCGAAGCGTGATATGTCACGACAACTTATGTCTTATGATAGTGCACCCTTTTACTTCAGACTGGGTGCAATTATTGCAGAAAAATGAGACTGCGTCTTCCTCGCGACAGTCCTTAACCTTGTTCATCACAAGGAAGAATCTGGCCCAATAATGATGTACTGTTTCCTGGGGCTCTTGCCTGATGTTGGAAAGATTGTTTATGTTTGGGTGGGTGGGTGGATTTGAGTCCGAACCCTTACCTGATCTGAGACCCAGGGGCCGAGGAGTTTCCGATCTTGGAAGTTGGGGTTCCGGGATGTTGCCCAATGAGTCTGGCCCGTTGCCTGATTCTAGGTTCAGGGCTTGGGTGATGTCCTCCCGTAAACGGGTATCCGGCTCGGAGAGCTCAGGAATCCGGACATAGTTAGTCCTCAAGATAGAGGAAGAATCGCCGCATTGTTCCTCCACCACCGCAATATGATGGGTGACCGATGGAGAGTTAATCTCCCTCTGATCGGGTTTAAGCCCAATCCGATCATAGTCCGTAGCGACTCCCAAGGCGGCGATGCGATCCAAGAGCTCGTTTAGGGAAGAGAGCTCCATCGGATCCATCTGCTCGGCAAATTCCAAGCTGACGTGGAGGCGGTTTTCGATGACCCGAGAAGTCATCGTCGGTTTAGCAGCCGAACAAGCGGTCATGATGAAACTTCCTAGCCGGAGAGTTTGGCCGATAGCCAGGGCTCCCCCGGCGGCAATGTTGCTTTTAACAACGAGACGAGTCATCCTTCCTTGTGGTGACGGAACAGTGGAACTCTCAATGAAAGCACCAATGTCGATGTGAAAACCGGCGGATCTCGGGTAGGGGGTCCCGAACTGTGCGTCTAGGCGGATGGTAACAGGAGACAGGGGACACGATGTTTTTATCCAGGTCCGGGCCCTCTTGATGGAGGTAAAACCCTACTCCTGCTTGATTGATCTTGATGATATGAGTATTACAAGAGTTGATCTACCACGAGATCAGAGAGGCTAAACCCTAGAAGCTAGCCTATGGTATGATTGTTGTTCTTGGTCCTACGGACTAAACCCTCCGGTTTATATAGACACCGAAGGGGGCTAGGGTTACACAGAGTCGGTTACAAGGAAGGAGATCTACATATCCGTATTGCCAAGCTTGCCTTCCACGCCAAGGAGAGTCCCATCCAGACACGGGACGAAGTCTTCAATCTTGTATCTTCATAATCCAACAGTCCGGCCAAAGGATATAGTCCGGCTGTCCGGATACCCCCTAATCCAGGACTCCCTCACCCCGTCTGCGATAGCTCCTACCACAAGAAGAGGCACCATCGGGGCTGCTATAGGGAGCATCAGCCGTTGAAGGAGTGCGCCCGCGCCCCCGAGGGGCCGCCGCCGGAGTCGCCGCGTGCTTTTGGGGCCGCACACGGCCTCTCTTGGGTAGCGGCGAGCCGGGCCCCTCCTTGGGGGCCTTCCCCTTCTCCACTGCGGAAAACCTCCTCACCGGCGCCATGGGTGTTACGACAAGATGACAAGACAAGGAGGAAGATGGAGGAGCAGGCAGCGAGAATACGGAGATGAGCAGGGGCTCCGCCCCCCACTTATAGCTAGAGGGAGGCCAACCACCGGCCCCCACAATCCCAAGTAATTATGATCTTTTTTGCATGCAGTAGGCTGTTGTCAAGTCGGACGGTTGCCGAGGCTACATGGGTAAGCGTAGACACCCACGTCCCATCAAGCACCATGTGTCGACCGGGTCCGCAGGCGATTGGGGCCGGTGGCGCTTCGCCCTTGCCCTTTGGCTTCGCCTCAAAGCCAAGTCCGAGCGCGCCTTGGGCCCGGGGCTACTGTCGGTGTTCTGGGAACCGGGGTACCCAGACTTGCCTGCCTGCGGCCCATGACGTGGCTCCATCGACGGCCTGGTACGACCCAGCTTTAGCATCGACAACATAACACCCTCACGAGGGGCCAAGCCTCGCGAGGCGGGCGACGCCAAGACCTCCAGAGGGAGCGGCCTCCCTAGGCTGGCTCCTGAGGAGTGGAGATTCCTATGCAGGCACTCATGTCATGAGGTTAAGGTGACGCAAGACATGACGACCACAACCAGGCGGGCGCCAGCGGGCGCAGTACAGCAGGTTTCCTCTTTTGGTGCTAAGGCGGCAAGCGCACGCGCAGAGTCTCGAGGAATCAACCAAAGGTTTCCATTTCTATGCTACATGACCAAGTCCGCTAGGACAACAGGAAGGAGGTCACCACCGAGCCCACCACGACGTCATGACCAGAAGCTTTGCACGCGAAGACCACCTTTCATCAGGATAAGATGTACTATTTGTCTCCCTTCAAACTTGGTTGTTGTGGGATCCCTTCCTGCTTTCATTTTGGGGGAAGAGGACCAAGGCCACTATAAATATAGCTTAGCCACCACCGTAGGAGGGTATCCCCGCATCAGACCATCCGAACCCTCACCAGCTCACACCAATACAAGAACACACCTCCTAAGGTAGTTCTTCCTCTGTAGTAGTTCATCCTCAGCCCACCTTGAGGCTAATCCACCACAAAGCAGGAGTAGGGTTTTACACAGCAAGGTGGCCCAAACCTAGGTAAACGGCAGTGTCTCCTTCCTTTCCCATTCATCGAGCTAGGCTGTGAGAGCGTCGAGTTGGTAGGCTGGGGAGATTGAGTTCTTCACACGCACCCCAGAGTTCAAATCTTTCTTGGGTCTGCGGAGCCCCGAATCCAACAAGCACTGCGTTAGGTCACCCCTAGCTCAGCGTATTGCCATGTTATGCTTTGTGATGCTTTTGATTGCTCTGTTATTTATTGTTTTCGCCCTCCGTTACTTCTTTTTGGGTTGACCCCAAGACCGTTGTTGAACCGGTGATCGACTACTTCACCGTCGAGGGTCCGTATCTGTCAGCAGAGCTTCCAGGCAAGCAAAACCCCCTTGATCATTCTTATATAACCCAGTCCTTCTCTCTCATGCTTGCATTAGATTTTGCTACTATATTTGTATGACCCTATTCTGATGCATAGCCTGATTTTGTAACCTGCTACTGTTACCTCACATGGTTATCCTATATGCTTAGTATAGGTTGGTTAGTGATCCACCAGTGACCCAACACATCACCTCACACCTCCTTAGTTGTACGACACTTCAGGGTTACGATCGAGTGCCGAGGGTGATCCTCGTATCGCACTTCCAATGAGATCTCTGTAGTGTAGTTAATTGGTCATGGTCTACGAGGGTAATTCCTCCTTCAACACTCCCGATAACGACTCTATCGTGCAACACATCAAGAGTGAACCCTCGAGGGTGATTCCTCTAAGTTCACCTTGATGGTTACATCAAGTGGAATCCATTGAGGGTGATTCCTCGGATTCCCCCTTGGTGTTATGGACACACAGTTACTTTGACTTTACCCCCAGAACCATGTTGAAGTCAGGTTTGCCCTGAGGGGTATCCTCAAGAGAAATGTCGAGTGATGTGAAGTCGGATTGACTTGGAGGGTACCTGCAAAATATCTATGCAGCTCGGCCAGGAATTCTTAGCCCTTGTCGTAAGTTCATGAGATGGGGCGACAAGACCCTATATCGTGGATCATTGATCATTACTGGTGCTCCCAAGACACTAACGGTTTGGATATGTGATCCGAGTAGTCCTCTAACCACCATGTGGGGATAAGTATGGGCACTCTGCATCGTACGTTTCTTCCGAAAGCTCACTAACATCAATGGTTAAGCGACACACGCCCGGATGGTCCGCGTAAGCACCTACTTTGTATAAAGAAGTAGCCAGGACTAGTTCTGGCCATCCATGCAACATGAAGGAGTGCAAAGAGCAATGGGCCCAAGACCCCTGAGCGCTTAGGATGTAGACCGGCGTGCTGGCTTCTCTGTTGAGCCTAGATAGGACTACGGTGTGTCGATCAGCCGAGGCCGGGTATGATCTGATGGTGTAACCGACCAGAGTTAATCGAGCGTGTTGGGTAAGTTTGTGCACCCCTGGAGGGAGGTTAATCTATTCGAATAGCCGTGTCCATGGTAACGGACCTTGGAGTTGTATCCCGATAAATACAACGAGAACTGGATACTGGAGATGTGAAATGGATATGATGACTCCAGGATTGCTTTCTTGCAGGGAGTCGAGGAAGGATCTCTGGGCGTTACTACAACATACTTGTACTTTATATTATGCTAATCTGCACTCTTCTAGTGGTGCAAGATGCTTCAAAATGCTATTCTTTGATAGGCTAGGCTTTCCCTCTATTCTGGCATTTCTGAAGTCCAGTACAAAGATATAGCCCCATTCCTTTGATACCGATGCATAATTAGAATAGATCTGATGTAAGTCTTGTGAGTACTTGGGATGAGTACTCACTGTTGCTTTGCTACCTCTTTTCCACTATACCCGATTGCTGCGATTAGATGATGGATCCCAGGAGCCAGATGCCACCACCTACGACTACTACTACTCTGATGGAGCCTACTACGACGTGGAGACCGCCGACGACCAGGAGTAGTTATGAGGCTGCAGGGCAGGAGACCTTGCCTTTTTGATTGTTGTTGTTGTTTGTGCTAGCCTTCTTAAGGCAGACTTGTTTACCTTATTTCTGTACTCAGATATTGTTGCTTTCGCTGACTCTTGTGTATTCAAGCTTATGTATTCGAGCCCTCGAGGCCCCTGGCTTGTAACATAAAGTTTGTATTATTCTATTTGTGTCTAGAGTTGTGTTGTGATATCTTCTCGTGAGTGTCTGATCTTGATCGTATGCATTTGCGTGTATGGTTAGTGCACGATTAAGTCGGGGTATCACAAGTTGTTATCAGAACCGACTGCCAGTAGGTAGCCCCCTTTCGAACTCCTTGGCCGAAGTTGAGTCTAGTCCTTGAAAAAAATCTTACAAACATTGTTGTGTGGCTTACAGGCCTGCATCACAATTGGGTGGTATTAGGATCTTTTATTCCTCGTCTTTACTCTTGGATTCTGATCTCTCTTCCTTTCGGGTTAAGGTTTTGCTAACTCTAACTCTAGGTTCTTGTAACTACTTCCTCCCGGAGAGCCCTTCATTCCAGATGATCACTTGCTTCACCAGAAGATTTTGAAGACACTCTTCAATGTTTTCCCGAGACCCTTATGCCCACCACCTTTGCAATTCCCTACCACTAATATATCATTAAGGATAATGACATACACTATTTTTCGAGGGGGAAGACAGTAGGAGAGGCTCCTACTGTTGTTGTATATATTTCTACCTTTTGGAAAGGTTACATGTGAGTTACAGTAGTGTTACAGGGGTGTTCAACCATGCCCCCACCCCAGGGAGGGGGGGCCGTGGAGGAACAAAAAGTGGTTACTGTCTATAAGGTACAAGGAGGGAGTTTAGGCTAGAGAGTTACAAAAAGCAGTTACAAATGTCCTTTGCGCCTCCTTTACCCTGTGTTGGAGGAGGCCAAAATATCCCTTGAAACGTGTCAACCAGAAATCAGTACTAGGGTTGACCCCTCTGAAGTGTTTGTTATTGCGTTCTTTCCACAAACTCCATGCTCCTGTGAGAAAAATTTCCATGAAGAGAGGTCTATGCTCAGACTCATTGGTTTGTGTGATCATATCAAGTCTAGAGTCAAACTCTAGCCAGTCCATGCCAAGCTTCTCCCAACAAGCCTTACTGAAGGGGCAGGCGAAGATCATGTGGTCCACGGTTTCTTCAATATGTTGTCCACAAAGAAGGCAGTCGAAGACTTCACCAATGTTGTAATGACGATGTTTCAGCATGTTTCTTGTGTTCAAACGATCGAGAAGAAGCAGCCAGCCGAAAACTTTGATTTTCATAGTGCTTTTGGATCGCCATAGCAACCTGAAGATTGGGTGCTTTGGGGCAAGTCTAAAACAGAACCTGTAGTAATCAGCCGCTTTGAACTCTGTTTGCCCCCAGTTATAGTGCCATACATCAGTGGTAGTCGTGGATGGGTGCATGTGGGTGGACAAGGACTGCATGTCCCAAACTTCCAATAAGGCTTCGGGGGAAAGTGGCATGTGGAAAAGATCATGCAATGACGTGCTCTCCAAGAAATCCTTGACGGATGCATCTTCATGCAAGGCAAAGGAGAAGGTCCGGGGGTGCGACACGTCCAAGGTGTTGTCTAGCCAGAGATCTTTCCATATGAGAGCAGTTGTCCCGTCGACCACCTGGACACAAGAGACCCCGCGATATTGAGGTGTGAGTTTAAGCACATCGCGCCACTAAAACGAGCCCACCGATTCCGAGGCATGCGGGATTTTGTCTGTGTAGTAGGTAATGACACACACTGTTGTTCATACAATCATTCCCAGTTGCTCTTGTTATTACAGGATACATCGAATTATTCTCTGACTTATTAAGAATCCCTTGTGCCACTGCCTTGTAGTTCTTTGCCGCATGAATACCCCTACGAATAATTTTTCACATGTACCGATGATTTGTTCATTCCTAGTTGATCTTGGGATTCACAAGATACTTTGAAATACTAGCCGATCTTCCGACAATCCTCTGCAAATTATTGCCGTGCAAATACTTGTCTGCTTGCATTATGGTTACCTTCCATATGTCTAGCAATATTGATTAGTATCCTTTGTGATCGTAATTTTGAGCCTTTGATTCGATATGTTTTTGATTGGTCACAATCATCAGCCGAAACTAGAATTTGTCCTTTCGACTCAGATGTCACTCCGGACATGAGCCGGTGTTCGGCAAATCAAACCTTGATTGATTGTTGATCTATGTCTATTCTACTTACTTATCTTTTGATCAAAGCTTCTGCTTCTGATCCCCCGATTTGGAACTAATAATCCCTTTGTATATGAGATTTGTAATTATACAGATATTTCAATAATTTGATGCCTTTACATTATTTATTCTTCTGGTTGAACATCGATACTCGCATCAGATTCTTTGCGGTCCGCCAGATCCTTTGGTGGATTGTTATCCAACCGTTCTTGCATATTCTGAAAACCTTGAGTTCTTCCCTTGATACCTATGCCTCTAGAAATGGTATATCTTCTCCTTCTTGTCGTTTGTATGCCGCTTCGAGGTGGTACATGTGCCCCTACAAGTGTGTTGTACAGATTCAAACAATTTCCTGATGGGTTGTATCTGTGCCTTTGACATCTCTATGAACCCGAAAGTTTCCGCGGGTCATGCTCCTCTAGTAATTCACTAGGTAGGTTTTCAGATTCAAATCTTTTTCAATAGAGCAGTGAATGAAAGGTTGCCCCTTATAGAAGTGGGAGTCGACCTTGAACTTTGTGTTCATGCCCGTGGACACGATGTAGATCTTATCATGGAAGCTTCTCTTAAAATTAATAATCCCCTTGGTATAAGTTCATATTATATACGGGATTTGGTCTTTTGCAATCGTGGTTCCAACCATATTGTTCTTCTTTGATCCCATTTCTCGGACAAGTTAAAGTACTTGTCTTCTGCAGATCAATACACATGTTTGACCTGTATTCTGCACTACCTTCGAGTATTACCCTGTGGTATCTCGATGATATCACAGAACCATGTTGCTTATTATGAGTCTTCATCTATTATTATTTCTTAGCGATTCCAATTCTCCATGGGTTCTGAGTTGTTAGACACTCAAGGACCCCAATATATGAATCGTGTCTGCATAGCGATTCAACAACTCTTAGTAGTCTTCATTACTTATGAGATTGTGCTCGATCATGTCATTCCCAGTACATTGACTACATCATCGTCATGCTAAGGCTTGATCGTGCTACCTATGTCCTTCATACCCGGAACACAATCTCGATAGTGCGCTAAGCTTACATCGAGCTTTCAACATCATATTGTTGGTCTTGAGAGGCAACTCTGATTCTGAGATTGCATCTTATCTATGGTTATAATATCCTTTTGCCTCACCATTCCCTTGACTTGATGTCATCGCCGATCGATTACATCTTCATGAAACTTCTCAACAAATGTGTTGTGATCATCATCAACATTCTGAGCTCTTCGAGGATATCAATCGAACTCTTGATGGCAAATACCATCTGAGGGAGTCCTGGATTAGCGGGTGTCCGGATGGCCGGACTATACCTTCAGCTGGACTCCTGGACTATGAAGATACAAGATTGAAGACTTCGTCCCGTGTTCGGAAGGGACTTTCCTTGGCGTGGAAGGCAAGCTTGGCGATGCGGATATTTAGATCTCCTACCATTGTAACCGACTTTGTGTAACCCTAACCCTCTCCGGTGTCTATATAAACCGGAGGGCTTTAGTCCATAGGACAACATACAACAATCATACCATAGGCTAGCTTCTAGGGTTTAGCCTCCTTGATCTCGTGGTAGATCTACTCTTGTACTACCCATATCATCAATATTAATCAAGCAAGACGTAGGGTTTTATCTCCATCGAGAGGGCCCGAACCTGGGTAAAACTTCGTGTCCCTTGTCTCCTGTTACCATCCGCCTAGACACACAGTTCGGGACCCCTACCCGAGATCCACTGGTTTTGACACCGACACCATCCTTGCCCCTCGATGATTTGTGTTATCATTGACAACTTTATTCCCTTCCCTCCAACGCAAACATTTTCATGTTTTGTGTTGTACCTTGAGTTCCTTGCTATCCAACTTATGTTATGCTCTATCTTGGAGTATTACCATCTTTTATGTCAAGGATGTTGTGAGAATTGCTCCACCTCTTAAGAATTCTTGATATAGTAATACTTCTCGCCATCTTCGTTCACTTCTTGGTCCCTGTGTCGTTTCTAGCCGAAATACCGACAAATGAACTATGATGTGTGAATTCAAAACTTCTAGCAAGCCTGCTCCTTTGGAGTTAATGGTCGATAGTTTCATTCTTAGTCTATTGGTTTTTGAATCGCCATTCTTACATTGATCGTGCTACTTAGTCCATATTTCTAGGTGCACTTTTGATCAATGTTTAATTGTGGATGTTCTCCTCTAATATACTTCATTATATACTTTGGTATGTCCAATATTATCACCTTATCCACTTAACTATGGAAATCCTATTGGGGAGATTCAAAAAAATTCCTACGATCATGCAAGAACTATCCAGGAGATGCATAGCAACGAGAGGGGAGAATGTGTCCACGTACCCTCGTAGACCGAAAGCGGAAGCTTTATGTTAACGCGGTTGATGTAGTCAAACGTCTTCACGATCCAACCGATCCAAGTACCGAACGTACGACACCTTCGTGTTCAGCACACGTTCAGCTCGATGACGTCCCTCTAGCTCTTGATCCAGTAGAGGGTCGAGGGAGAGTTCCGTCAGCACGACGGCGTGGCGACGGTGTTGGTGATGTGATCCACGCAGGGCTTCGCTAACCACTACGCCGCTACCGGAGGAGTAAACTAAGGAGGGGGGCACCGCACATGGCTATGACAAATCTTGGTGTTCCTTTGGGGTGCCCCTGCCCGCGTATATAAAGGGGGAGGAGGAGGCCGGCGGCCTAGGAGGGACGCGCCAAGGGGGGAGTCCTACTTGGACTCCTAGTCCAAGTAGAATTCCCCCCACCTTTTCCTTCCAACGGAGGGGGAAAGAGGGAAGGAGAGGAGGGCAAGAGGGAAAGGGGGGCCGCTCCCCCTCCCCTCCCTATTCAGACTCCACTTGGGGGGCGCCTCCTCCTTGTGGGCTGTCCCCTCTTCTCTCCCATGGACCATGAGGCCCATGATTTCACCCGGGGGGTTCCAGTAACCCCTTGGTACTCCGATAAAATACCCGGATCACTCGGAACCATTCCGATGTCCGAATATAACCTTCCAATAGATGAATATTTACCTCTAGACCATTTCAAGACTCCTTGTCATGTCTGTGATCTCATCCGGGACTCCGAACAAACTTTGGTCACCAAAACACATAACTCATAACACAAATCGTCATCGAACGTTAAGCGTGCGGACCCTACGGGTTCGAGAACTATGTAGACAAGACCGAGACACATCTCCGGTCACTAACCAATAGCGAAACCTGGATGCTCATATTGTCTCCTACATATTCTACAAAGATCTTTATCGGTCAAACCGCATAACAACATACGTTATTCCCTTTGTCATCGGTATGTTACTTGCCCGAGATTCGATCGTCGGTGTCATCATACCTAGTTCAATCTCATTACCGGCAAATCTTTTTACTCGTTCCATAATGCATCTTCCCACAACTAACTCATTAGTTGTCAGGGACATCTAGCGACATATGCGAGGGGGTGGCTTATCATGGATGGGAACGAGAGTATGTCGCCTGGCTCTAGAAGCGGGAGTGAGTGAGATCGCATATGCCTGCAAATCTTACCCAGGTTCGGGGCTCTCTGTGGAGATAACACCCCTAGTCCTGCTCTGCAGGGTATCCGCATGATGACTATGATCAATAGAGGGTCTACAAGCTTGCTCCTCGAGCTATTTTGGCTAGAGGAGGAATAAGAACAAGGCTAGCTCTACTCCACTCTCTCTATGTGTGTGTGATCTCTAGGGTTGTGAACCCCTTGCATGGGGCAGCCTGGTGGGTTTATATAGGCCTACCCCTAGGGGTACAATGGTAATCCGGCCGGGTATAGGGCCCGGCCGTCAGTGTCTCTGGGCGGCGGCTTCTCCGCTAGCCGCTAGGGCTCGCCGCTTGGTGGGTCCCGTCGGCTGCCGGGGACTTGGCCGACAGGTAGGGCCCGCCGCCTACGGGCCATGCCGACCGCTTTATACCGTTGCCTTGCTGCTGATGACGGAGGCTTTGTCGGGGAGAGCGTGGCTACAGTCCCGCCGCCTGGCGGGCGCTCACTGTAGCCACACCCCGTCTCATCTGGTTAATGGCGCACAAATTTTGAGGAGGGGGAGGGCCGCCTGCTGGGAGCCGGCCCGCCCCCATCGCCGTCTGTTGGGGATTCGCCGCCTACTGGGGCTCGTAGACAGGTAAGGCCCGCCGCCTGCAGGCCGTATCGACCGCCCGTCGTGGGGGCATGGCCCCTCATAACGTAGGTGATGTCATGGGCTGCATGGTAACAGTGCCACGCCGAGCGAGGAGTGTCTGCTTGGTATGCCACACTGTGTCCATGATCCGCCCTGGATTCGGGGATGGCAGGCCGCACTGTTGCCACGCCCTGTCCCGTCGTGGTTATGTGTGTGCAAACTTTGAGGGGACGAGGGTCCGCCTGCTAGGAGTCAGCCCCCTCGTGGCCGCCTTCTGGTGTCTTGCCGTCTTCTAGCAGCCGGCCTCCTAGACCGGCCGGCCCATGAAGCCGACCGTTTGTCCGGTAGGTGTGAGGGGCGCAGCTAGCCCCGATGTCTTGAAATACCATAGGGAGCCAATGAGGCTACCCGTGGTCATTTACTCCGACAGTAGTCCCCGAAGCCGGTGGGGCGCCACGGCCGGAATCGAGGAGCCTCAACAACTTCCTACTCTGAGTGTCTTGGTAGTTATGTATCGTCCGTCTTCTAGAGACGCCGACTGTTAGGAGCCGGCTGGGGAACAGTCGGCCGCCTGGTGAATTCGAATCGTCATAGTGGGGGGCGAGTGTCGAGTCAGCCTGCTGGAGGCTTGCTGCCAGTTGCACACTCGCCACACGGCGCTAGCAGACCTGGCAGGCCTGCCAGCCCACGCGAGCGGCGGGACGTTACCGCAGGCCCGGGCCCGCCACTACAAGGCCTCGGCACATGCACGGATCCGCTGCGTCCAAGGCGAGCGGTTGCGTTTCCACGCGCGTTGAAGAAACGCCAATACAGCGCGAGAAACGTAGGGTCGGCGGGGAGTGGGCGCAGTTAATCCCGCGCCCCCATGTCTTACCCCCTCGGCTCCGCCGCCGAGGGGCTATAAGTAGGGGGAGGAGTGGGTGTCAAAACGCACTTGCGCCCTCTTCGCCCTTTGCCTTCTCCTTCCTCTGCTTCTTCTCGTTGCTGCCGCGCCACTACTCGCCGCCGGAGCTCCTCTGCAGCCGCCATCGCGGGGCCTCTCTGACCCGCCGCGGCTCCGTTCGCTTGCCACTGCGCCACGCCACCGTCGAGCAGCCGCATCCATGGCGCGCGGCGGGCGCTCCAGTGACTGGGACGGTTCCAAGTCCACGAGGATCACCTCACGTTCCTTCGCCAGATGTGGCGGCTGCCCCGCGCGCCATACGTAAAGTTGTGTGTTCCACCCGAGGCAGAGATCTCACCAGCGCCGGTGGATGGCGAACGCATCATCTTCCGGTCACACTTTCTCCGCGGCTTCGGCCTGCCGGCGAGCGGATTCCTCTGCTCGTTCTTCACTTTCTACAAGGTGCAGCCCCACCATCTTACACCAAATACGGTGGTGCTGCTCTCCGCCTTCATCACCCTCTGCGAGGGCTATCTTGCCGTGCTCCCCACCCTCGAGGTCTGGGGGGAGCTCTTCTACCTCAAACTTAGCACTGCCGCCAAGGACGAGGCGGCCCAGTGCGGGGCCTGCATCGTGGTGCGGCATTCAGGTATGTTTCTTACTTCTTGTCTTTGTTTCTTGTAATCTTCCGTCGGAGCGCGCCAGCGCATCCACTGGGTGTAGCCCCCGAGTTCCGGGCCAGCTGCTGAGTAGGCGGCTCGAAACTTCAAGGTGAGTTTCGAGTGCCGACTTGTTTTTTCTTTCGTCACCTTCGTTGTAGGACTACCACAACATCCGCGCTGCCGCCTTCAATACTCAGGTCCAGGAGCTGGCCAAGCGGACCACCGACCTAAACCAGAGCCGGAGTAAGCATTCCATCTAATTTCTCGTGGGGGCGCGTCACCGCACCCGCTGGGTGTAGTCCCCGAGATTCAGACAGACTACTGAGCAGTCGGGCCGGATCTCCCATCAACTACTTATATTTTGGTTGGTGTTGACTTTCTTCTTTTTCCCTGTCTTGGCAGAGGCTGGCGCAGATTTGCGGAAGCACCTGGGCGAGGTGGAGTCCGAGCTCCACACCAAGGAGCAGGAGCGTAGCTAGGCGGTTAAGGAGTGCGACCGCCTGACCAAGGAGCTGGCAGACCAAGCGGAGTGGCATAAGGCGGAGCTCCAAAAGATGAAGGACAGCGAGGCTCACCTCCAGGCCGAGTTCCTGACCGATGGCTACGGCGAGATTGAGGACATGATCGATGGTAGGTTACTTCTTCTTTTGAGTAGCCACCGACTGCTGCAGGAGCTGGCTTTTGGCTTCCAATTTCTTGACATTTCTTCTTGTGCAGAGTTCTTTACCGGTCACTCTGTTGCCATCAGCCAGGCCATCGAGGCATGACACAAGGTGCAGAGGAGGGCGGGCATGGATATCGCGCCAACGCGCCTCGGACTCTCGGCGAGTCACTTCTTGCCGTCCAGGCGCGCCTGCAGCCGGCTCATCGGATGCTCCGCCACCTGTAGCGCGTCGGGTCCCAGGTGTTGTCCGCCCTCTGGCCAGACACTCAGATTCCACGCACCCCCAGTCGGACTGCCGATTGGCTGGAGGTAGCAGCCGGACACTTCGAGGCCTAGAACAGCGCCGCAGCTTGGGCTGGCGCTCGAACAGGCCTTGGAGTTCGTCAAGGCATGGTATCCGGGCCTGGACCTGGCCCAGCTGGCCAACTTCCGGCAGGAGGCCACACCGGAGCTGGCGGCGATGAGCGGCGCGCTTACTCAACGCGCGACGGAGATCTTCGAGTATGCCAACACCATCGTGTTCATCCCTGAGCTGGACGAGGAAGGCGCCGAGGTGCCGCCCAACTAGTTTGGGCTGAACCCGGAGGATGAGGAGGACTCGGTGGAGGAGATCCCTTCGAGCTATGCAGGTGAGGATGAAGAGGACGAGGACAGCGAGGGCGATGCACCAGACGACCGGCCTCAGCCCGACCAAGCCTCGACCAACGAGCCACGTGCCAGCATGCTGACCGCTGCTGGTGCAGACCAGGCCGAAGTCCACCAATCGGTCGCTCCACCACCCGGCGCCTTTGCCTCCACCGACTCGTCGGATCCGCCTGCTACTCCTCTGGCCTGAGCGGCCAATTTATCTTTCTTTCTTGTTCTTGTAATCTATCCAACAAGTTAAATTTGCGCAATTCCACCCGCTGGGGGTGTATTTTCAAACTCTGTTGAAAACTGGTTGTGAGCCTTTGCTATGTAAATTAATTATTTCGCGCAAGTCTGTGCTCTGTCGGGTTCTACTTTTGCCTTGCTATTCCGTTCTTTTTTGGCTTTTCCTTTTGCCACCTTCCTTTGGCTGATGCCCTGCCAGCCAAGCAGCCCCTCTGCGGTCTGTGGCTGGGTCGGGGACTTGGCCGTTTCTAGGATAGACAAGTACTTTGGCTGCCTAGAACGTAGCAAGTCAAGTGAGAAGCCGGCCGGCCGGCTACTCAGCAGCCAGACGGTGAGGCAAGCGGCCGGCTTGTCCTATGCCAATGCTTTTCTCCTTAGTCATTTTTTGCATGGACATCATTTCCTGCCTTTAGCTCCTGCCAGCCGGACAGTCGCTCTGCAAGCTGCGGCTGAATGGCAGGAGAGGGCCTAGATGTTGGCACACTACTTGTCCGACTGCAGGTAGTATCAACATAGGACAAGGCGGCGAGCCCCCGGGCCGACTGGTCGGACCCGGTGCCGGGCAAAGGAATGAAATAAAGCATTCACAGGCATAAACTTATCATATAGATAATAAGGTTAGCCCTTGAGTGCTCCTCGAGGGACCCAATGTCTTTGCTCTTAATACAAAAGGTAGCGTGATACATACTGCATTAACTGTAAAATCTTCGGAGAAGATTTGCATTCCATGGACGCTATGTTTCCTTGCCGGAATCATCCCTGTTGCATGCCCTGGGCTTCTGTGCGTCAATGAGGTAGTAGGAGTTGTTGCCCAAGGCCTTGCTGATGATGAAGGGCCCTTCCCAAGGGGACGAGAGCTTGTGCTGGCCCGTTGTTCGCTGGATCAGTCAGAGCACAAGGTCCCCGTCTCGAAAGGATCAAGGCCTGACCTGCTGACTGTGGTAGCGGTGTACGCCCTGCTGGTAGATGGCGGACCGGCTGAGTGCCAGCAACTGTCTTTCTTCCAGCAAGTCGACGCTGTCTTCTCGTGCCTCGCTCGCCTCCGCCTTCGTGTACATGATGACGCGAGGCGAGTCAAACTTGATGTCAGTTGGGATGACGGCCTCGGCCCCGTACACGAGGAAGAAAGGAGTGAAGCCGGTTGCTTTGTTCGGCGTGGTACGAAGACTCCAGAGGACGACCGACAACTCTTCGATCCAGCAACCGGCCGAGCGCTCCAGTGGCTCGACCAATCGGGGCTTGATGCCGGACAAAATGAGGCTATTTGCTCGCTTGACTTGGCCGTTTGACTGTGGATGGGCAAGGATGCCAAGTCCAGTCGAATGCCCTGTGTCGCGCAGAAACGGGCCAAGGCACCTTTGGCAAAGTTTGTGCCATTGTCGATGATGATGTTGTGCAGTACACCATACTTGACGGTGATATCTGCGATGAGGGTCATAGCAGTCGGACCATTCAGCTTATTGATTGGTTTTGCTTCAATCCACTTGGTGAATTTGTCCATGGCGACCAGCAAATGGGTCATGCCGCCGCGTGCTGTCTTGAATGGGCCCACCATGTCCAGCCCCTACACGGCAAATGGCCAAGTGACGGGGATGGTTTTGAGTGCATAAGCCAGCAGGTGTTGCTTAGAGCCAAATTTCTGGCACCCTTTGCACTTCTTGACCAAGTCCTTGGCTTCATCCGAAGCAGTTGGCCAGAAGAATCCATGGCGGAAAGCTTTGGCGACAAGGGATCTGGAGGCCGCTGGTGGCCGCACTCGCCTTGGTGGATGTCTCTGAGGATTGTCTTGCCTTTCTCTGGCTCATCGCAGCGCTGGAAGACGCCAGTCACGCTGCCCTGACAAGCTCTCTGTTTACTATCGTGTATGCTGCTGCCAGATATGTCTCCAACTTATCTATAATTTTTTATTGTTCCATGCTATTATATTATCTGTTTTGGATGTTTAATGGGCTTTAATATACTCTTTTATATTATTTTTTGGCACTAACCTATTAACCGAAGGCCCAGTGCAAATTGCTGTTTTTTTGCCTATTTCAGTATTTCGCAGAAAAGTAATATCAGACAGAATCCAAACAGAATGAAACCTTCGTGAGGATCTTTCTTGGAACAAACGCAATCCAGGAGATTTGGAGTGAAAGTCAGAGACGCAACAAGGCGGCCACGAGGCAGGAGGGCGCGCCCAGGGGGGTAGGCGTGCCCCCCACCCTTGTGGGCCCCTCGTAGCTCCACCGACCTACTTCTTTCACCTATATACACTCTTATACCCTAAAAACATCTAGGGGAACCATGAAACCACTTTTCCACCGCCACAACCTTCTGTACCCATGAGATCCCATCTTGGGGTCTTTTTCAGTGACCTGCAGGAGGGGTATTCGATCATGGAGGGCTTCTACATCAACACCATAGCCTCTCCGATGATGTGTGAGTAGTTTACCACAGACCTTCGGGTCCATAGTTATTAGCTAGATGGCTTCTTCTCTCTCTTTGGTTCTCAATACAAAGTTCTCCTCGATGTTCTTGGAGATCTATTCGATGTAATACTTTTTGCGGTGTGTTTGCCGAGATCCGATGAATTGTGGGTTTGTTATATAGATTATCTATGAACAATATTTGATTCTTCTCTGAATTCTTATATGCATGATATAATATCTTTGCAAGTCTCTTCGAATTATCAGTTTAGTTTAGCCTACTAGATTGATCTTTCTTGCAATGGGAGAAGTGCTTAGCTTTGGGTTCAATCTTGCGGTGCTCGACCCCAGTGACAGAAAGGGAACCGAAACGTATTGTATTGTTGCCATCGAGGATAAAAAGATGGGGTTTATATCATATTGCTTGAGTTTAGCCCTCTACATCATGTCATCTTTCTTAATGCGTTACTCTGTTCTTATGAACTTAATACTCTAGATGCATACTAAATAGCGGTCGATGTGTGGAGTAATAGTAGTAGATGCAGAATCGTTTCGATCTACTTGACACAGACGTGATGCCTATGTTCATGATCATGCCTAGATATTCTCATAACTATGCGCTTTTCTATCAATTGCTCGGCAATAAATTTGTTCACCCACTGTAATATATGCTATCTTGAGAGAAGCCACTAGGGAAACCTATGGCCCTCGGGTCTACTTTACATCATATAAGTTTCCGATCTATAACTCTAGTTTACTATTTATTTTGCAATCTTTACTATTCAATCTATACAACAAAAATACCAAAAATATTTATCTTATTATCTTTATCAGATCTCACTTTTGCAAGTGGCCGTGAAGGGATTGAAAACCCCTTTATCGCGTTGGTTGCAAGGTTCTTGATTGTTTGTGCAGGTACTAAGTGATTTGCGTGTAGTCTCCTACTGGATTAATACCTTGATTCTCAAAAACTGAGGGAAATACTTACGCTACTTTGCTGCATCACCCTTTCCTCTTCAAGGGAAAACCAACGCATGCTCAAGAGGTAGCAAGAAGGATTTCTGGCGCCGTTGCCGGGGAGATCTACGCCAAGTCAAGACATACCAAGTACCCATCACAAACTCTTATCCCTCGCATTACATTATTTTCCATTTGCCTCTCGTTTTCCTCTCCCCCACTTCACAATATTTGCCTTTTCTTCGCCCTCCTTCCGTTCGATCTTGTGTTGCCATGTGCCTTCTATATGCCTACATCTCCGCTTGCTAAAAATCTATTGTTATGGATCCTCATCGTCTTGCCAATCTTTTTAAAATATCCAATTATGATGAACCTATGCTAGTGAGTTTTGTGCACTAGATTATCTTTATGAGGTTTTGCTTGAAATTCGTGAATCTGAAAATTGTGATGAAGTGTTGAAAGAAGAAACTTATGAAGTGATTCATGATAGCTCCTTGAATGAAAAGCATGATTGCAATGATATTATTATAAATTATATTAATGTCAATTGTGTTAATGATATGCAAAACCGTAAGCTTGGGGATGCTAGTTTTGCTATGTCAACTACTTGTTGCAATGATCATGATTGGGGTGATTCTTCTTATCTTGAAAATTTATTTAAGCCCCATGATGATTATGAGATTGATAATATGTTTGCAATAATACTGAAAGTGGGTTTGGAAGAGTGTCAACTTTAGATCCCACATATTTGGATAATGTTCAATCTTATGAAGTTTTTGATAAAAGTGGGTTTGGAGAGGTCATGACTTTAGTTAATGATATTCCCAACTTTGCATGCATGTGGATCATGTGGAGAAAATTTTATGTTAGAGCTATATTGTTTAATTTGACTATGATTCCACATGTAATTATTATGAGAGAGGAAAATATGGTTGTAGAAATTTTTCATGTTACAAAATTACCTCTCGTTATGTTGAGATTGCTATTGTTTCTTTCCACTTCCTTGCATATGCTAGTTTTTGCTTGCTATGATAATTTGTTTGCCTATAAGATGCCTATGCATAGGAAGTATTTTAGACTTAGATATGTTTGTCACGTGTTTTATGATGCTCTTTTTGTGCTTCAATTCTTGTCTTTCATGTGAGCATCATCGAAATCTCAATGCCTAGCTTAGGGCGTTAAACGATATCGCTTGTTGGGAGGCAACCCAATTTTATTTTTGTTCCTTGATTTTTGTTCCTGTTTAGTAATAAATAATTCATCTAGCTTCTGTTTAGATGTGGTTTTATGTTTAATTTATTGTTTTTGCCAAGTAGAACCTTTGGGAAGACTTGGGTGAAGTCTTTGCGATCTTGCTGTAAAAAACAGAAAATTTAGCACTCACAAGATTAGCTTCCATTTTTTACTGGAGAGTGATTTTAGGTTGATTATTTTTGCAGATGATTAATAGGTAAATTCCTCACGTCCACCAATTTATTTCATAATTTTTGAAGTTCCAGAAGTATACGTTTGATACAGATTACTACAGACTGTTCTATTTTTGACAGATTCTGTTTTTCGTGTGTTGTTTGCTTATTTTGATTAATCTATGGCTAGTATCGGGGGGTATTAACCATAGAGAAATTGTAATACAGTAGGTTTAACACCAATATAAATAAATAATGAGTTCATTACAATACCTTAAAGTGGTGGTTTGTTTTCTTACACTAACGGAGCTCATGAGATTTTCTGTTTAAGTTTTGTGTTGTGAAGTTTTCAAGTTTTTGGGTAAAGATTTGATAGATTTTGGAATAAGGAGTGTAAAGGGCCTAATCTTGGGTATTCCCAAGGCACCCCAAGATAAAATTCAAGGACAAACAAAATCCTAAGCTTGGGGATGCCCCGGAAGGCATTGCCTCTTTCGTATTCGTCTATCGGTAACTTTACTTGAGGCTATATTTTTATTCACCACATGATATGTGTTTTGCTTGGAGCTTCTTGTATGATTTGAGTCTTTGCTTTTTAGTTTAACACAATCATCCTTGCTGTACACAACTTTTGGGAGAGACACACATGAATCAGAATTTATTAGAATACTCTATGTGCTTCACTTATATCTTTTGAGCTAGATAATTTTGCTCTAGTGCTTCGCTTATATCTTTTTAGAGCACGGTGGTGGTTTTATTTTATAGAAATAATTTATCTCTCATGGTTCATTTATATTTATTTTGAGAGTCATTTAGAACAGCATGGTAATTTTCTTTGGCTATAAAATTAGTCCTAATATGATAGGCATCCAAGATGGGTATAATAAAAACTTCCATATAGAGTGCATTGAATACTATGAGAAGTTTGATACTTGATGATTGTTTTGAGATATGAAGATGGTAATATTAGAGTCGTGCTAGTTGAGTAATTGTGGAATTGATAAATACTTGTGTGGAGGTTTGCAAGTCCCGTAGCATGCACGCATGGTAAACGTTGTCTGATAAATTTGAAGCATGAGGTGTTCTTTGATTGCTTTCCTTATGAGTGGCGGCCGGGGACGAGCGATGGTCTTTTCCTACCAATCTATCCCCCTAGGAGGCGTAGTGCTTGGTTTTGCTGACTTGTAGATTTTTGCAATAAGTATGTGAGTTCTTTATGACTAATGTTGAGTCCATGGATTATACGCACTCTCACCCTTCCATCATTGCTAGCCTCTTCGGTACCGTGCATAGCCCTTTCTCACCTCGAGAGTTGGTGCAAACTTCGCTGGTGCATCCAAACCTCGTGATATGATACGATCTATCACACATAAGCATCCTTATATCTTCCTCAAAACAGCCACCGTACCTACCTATTATGGCATTTTCATAGCCATTCCGAGATATATTGCCATGCAACTTTCCACCGTTCCATTTATTATGACACGCTTCATCATTGTCATATTTCCTTGCATGATCATGTAGTTGACATCGTATTTGTGGCAAGGCCACCATGCATAATTTTTCATACATGTCACTCTTGATTCATTGCCCATCCCGGTACACCGCCGGAGGCACTCATATAGAGTCATATTTTGTTCTAGTATCGAGTTGTAATCCTTGAGTTGTAAATAAATAGAAGTGTGGTGATCATCATTATTAAAGCATTGTCCCGTGTGAGGAAACAAAAGGCCAAAAAAAGAGAAATGCCAAAAAAAGAGAAGGCCCCCAAAAAACAGAGAAATAGAGAGAAGGGACAATGCTACTATCCCTTTTCCACACTTGTGCTTCAAAGTAGCACCATGATCTTCATGATAGAGAGTCTCTTATTTTGTCACTTCCATATACTAGTGGGAATTTTTCATTATAGAACTTGGCCTGTATAATCCAAAAATGGGCTTCCTCAAATGCCCTAGGTCTTCGTGAGCAAGCAAGTTGGATGCACACCCACTTAGTTTCTTTTGTTGAGCTTTCATACATTTATAGCTCTAGTGCATCCGTTGCATGGCAATCCCTACTCCTCGCATTGACATCAATGATGGGCATCTCCATAGCCCGTTGATTAGCCGCGTAGATGTGAGACTTTTTCTTGTCTTCTCCACACAACCTCCATCATCATATTCTATTCCACCCATAGTGCTATGTCCATGGCTCGCGCTCATGTATTGCCTGAAAGTTGAAGAAGTTTGAGAATACTAAAGTATGAAACAATTGCTTGGCTTGTAATGGGGTTGTGCATGATGAGATCATTTTGTGAGACGAAAATGAAGCATGGCCAAACTATATGATTTTGTAGGGATAAGCTTTCTTTGGCTATGTTAATTTGATAAGACATAATTGCTTGACTAGTATGCTTGAAGTATTATTATTTTTATGTCAATATTAAACTTTTGTCTTGAATCTTTCAGATCTGAACATTCATGCCACAATACATTGAAAATTATGTTAGGTAGCATTTCACATCAAAAATTCTGTTTTTATAATTTACGTAGTCGAGGACGAGTAAGAATTAAGCTTGGGGATGCTTGATACATCTCCAACGTATCTATAGATTTTTATTGTTCCGTGCTATTATATTATGTGTTTTGGATGTTTAATGGGCTTTAATATAATCTTTTATATTATTTTTGGGACTAACCTATTAACCAAAGGCCCAGTGCAACTTGTTGTTTTTTTTGCCTATTTCAGTGTTTCGCAGAAAAGGAATATCAAACAGAATCCAAACGGAATGAAACCTTCGCGAGGATCTTTCGTGGAACAAACGTAATCCAGGAAACTTGGAGTGGTAGTCATAGACGCAACGAGGCGGCCACGAGGCAGGAGGGCGTGCCCCCACCCTCGTGGGCCCCTCGTAGCTCCACCGACCTACTTCTTTTGCCTATATATACTCTTATACCCTGAAAACATCAAGGGGAGCCACAAAACCACTTTTCCACCGCCGCAACCTTCTGTACCCGTGAGATCCCATCTTGGGGCTTTTTCCGGCAATCTGCCGGAGGGGGATTCGATCACGGAGGGCTTCTACATCAACACCATAGCCTCTCCGATGATGTGTGAGTAGTTTACCACAGACCTTCGGGTCCATAGTTATTAGCTAGATAGCTTATTCTCTCTCTTTAGTTCTCAATACTTAGTTCTCCTCGATGTTCTTGGACATCTATTCGATGTAATACTTTTTGCGGTGTGTTTGCCGAGATCCGATGAATTGTGGGTTTATGATCAAGATTATCTTTGAACAATATTTGATTCTTCTCTGAATTCTTATATGCATGATTTAATATCTTTGCAAGTCTCTTTGAATTATCTATTTAGTTTGACCTACTAGATTGATCTTTCTTGCAATGGGAGAAGTGCTTAGCTTTGGGTTCAATCTTGTGGTAATCGGTCCCAGTCTCGGTGTCAAAATTGGCGGATCTCGGGTAGGGGGTCCCGAACTGTGTGTCTAAGGTCGATGGTAACAGGAGACAGGGGACACGATGTTTACCCAGGTTCGGGCGCCCTCTCTATGGAGGTAATACCCTACTTCCTGCTTGATTGATCTTGATGAATATGAGTATTACAAGAGTTGATCTACCACGAGATCGTAATGGCTAAACCCTAGAAGTCTAGCCTGTATGACTATGGTAATGAATATATCCTTTCCGGACTAAGTCCTCCGGTTTATATAGACACCAGGAGGATCTAGGGTTACACAAGGTCGGTTACAAAGGAAAAGAATCTGCATATTCGGTTGCCAAGCTTGCCTTCCACGCCAAGGAGAGTCCCACCCGGACACGGGTGCAGTCTTCGGTCTTCCCAACTTCACAACCCATCAGTCCGGCCCATGGCTAACAGGCCGGATGCCCGAGGACCCCTTAGTCCAGGGCTCCCTCAGTAGCCCCTAAACCTGGCTTCAACGATGAGGAGTCCGACGTGCAGATTTGTCTCCGGCATTGCAAGGCGGGTTTCCTTCTTTCTGGATACTTCACAATGGTCTTCGAACGATCGAGTTCGGCTCAGCAGCATGAGCAGCATATACTTCCACAAAGGGCATAATAATTTATAAGTCCAACCCTCTCGCAACTTTTTACAACATGACATCATGTCAGTCCGGTCATTATTTCGAACTGTTGTTTCACCTGCGGCCCCACGTTCCGAAACGCGGTTGTCATTGACACGTCTTATCCAAGCAGAGATCGTGTCCCCTTATTAAGGGATTCTTCTATCGACACAGACGTGGGTAACCCAACCGTCCTTAGGGTACAACTCCTTGGGAATAGGAAAATTTTAAGGCCCGGGAGGAGGCGTTTGATATTCTCGGCCTTTATAAAAGGGCACAGACCCGCCTTTCCTCTCCACGCTTGCTTCTTCCTCGACTCTTAGTACCTTGAGTTCTAACACCCAGGTCTGACCCTCCGTAAGCATCAGTCATGTCCGGATCCAACCGTCAAGGCCGGTGGGTGGCTTCTTCTATCGCAGAGGAAGATATCGCGAAGCTTCGGGCGGCAAGATACCTGACCGCAGAAATCCTCCATCGGCTTCCAGCGGAGGGGCAGGTTATCCCTACCCCCAGATCCGGCGAGAGGGTCGTGTTCATTTCCCACTTCCTCCAAGGATTAGGGTTCGCCCTCAATCCCTTCGTCCGGGGGCCCATGTTCTATTACGGATTAGATTTCCACGATCTCGCCTAGAACTCTGTTCTTCACATCTCGGCGTTTATCGTCACATGCGAAGCCTTCCTCCGAACTCCTCCACACTTCGGCTTGGGGCTCAAGACCTTCAATGTGAAACTGCAAATGATAGGGGGGGAGCAGGCGGAGTGTAGTGGTGCCTTAGTGAGCAAGCTTACCAGCGCTATCTGGCTAAAAGGATCTTACAAAGAATCTTCCGACTTATGGCAGTAGGAGTGGTTCTATATCACCGAGCCCCGCGGTTCCAAGTGCGTAGCTGCGCCTGCATTTCGATCCAGCCCCCCAATTCATCTTGCATCGTGGATTAATAAGGGGTTGGACTAGGGATCAGTTGACGAGGTGCGGACTCTGCAAAGTCACATCTGAAGCCTCATTGAGAAGGATATCAATATTGTCAATGTTATTCAGGTAATGCTAGTCCGCCGGACCCTGCCGTGCCAGCGAAGGCCTCTCCACCTGTGGGAGTTTATCCCAGAAGGGCCACGGACTCTTCAGCACTTCTTCGGCACTACGCACGAAGGAATGTGGAAATTATTCTTCGGGAAACAAACACAATGGCCGGACACCACCGAAGATACCGGCCTAGACTATAACCCTCCGGACACCCCGGTAAGTACTCGTCTGCCGAACACCTCATAATCAGATATCCTGTGGTAAGACACTGATAAAACCATCATTTTCCAGGGTTGGATAAAGAAAGCAGAATGGATTAGGTGTCCGACCCCTGTTCCCGAAGACTCAGCAGACCCCGTGTTAACAAGGATGCTGGCACCGGCACCGTACCAGGCGCCGGCAGGGGAAGGCAAGGTGGAGAGTGAGAAGACCCGGGAGGACCTTCGTTCTGGAGGTAAATTAGATAGTGAGTCTGGAGAAATCGACATTTCCTCGCCCGAAGACAAAGGCGAAAGAGAAGCCAGTATCCCTTCTCCATTCAGGAGGAAAAGGGCCGCCTCCGAAGGTTGGGGGGCGGTCTCCTAAGAGGGGCAAGATGCCACCGTCGAGCGGCTCGGGACTGGAAGGCGATGCCGTTGAAAAACTCTGTCATGAGGACAATCCCTCAACCAAACCGTAAGTGAATCCGGGGTGCTTTGATAGCGTCCCAGTCCTTTCCTGTCACCGAAGAGATACGTAACGTGCCTGTGTATTTTTACAGTTCGGCATAGAGTTTTTCTAGGCAATCTTCTTCTTCGGGAGATCTCCTCCCAGAGATGATGGAAAGCGAGACGCCTCCCCCGACCTCCTCGCCCAATAAGATGAACGACTCTGAAGTGTCATCTCGGAGGGTTTTCGTTGATCAACAAGCTGTGTAGGGGATGAAAGAGGAAGTACCCGAAGGTGGACCTCCGATCGTTCGGGATTCGGGGGCCAATAATGAAGGCCCCGGACTGTCCGGTTTTTAGCCAACGATGATTCTGGAGACGGGTGAACGGCTTCCTTCAAAGGATGGTCGTGCTCCTACAACGTCTTCCGGAGACCCGGCGGCGCCAGATATATTGAGGGATATGCTGCGAAAAGCATCTGTCTCGGGGAACAATGTACCTTGATGGGTACGGTGGTTGAGAAGATTCTATCCGTGAAGAGAGGATTGAGTGAAGCCTTCATGAGCCTGCTAAGAGGCTTCGAGGCTTGTGATGTAATGTTTTCAACTATATTTTATTTGCAAAGATGCACATGTGTGTAGGTAGTAGCCCTTGAGACTCAGGTTGGCTTCCCATGGGAGGCGAACGGAGGATCAAGAAGAAATATTCAAGGACTAATCTGATTAACTTGAACACAGGCTGCTTCCCCCTGGCTACATCCCAGACTACGGATATTGCCGAGCTGCAGTAGAAGCTTGATGTGGCAGGGGATGACATTGCGTTAATCAATATGCGTCTTGACGAGTCGTGTCGTGGATTTGTCACGGCAGATGTCCTTAGTGTCAGGACTTAGTCGCGAGGCCAACGCATCTATGTGGTAGCTTGAGAGGGGTTGAGTGGGACGAGAGACGCAGGGCGGATCAACACGCAAGACGAGGATTTAGACAGCTTCGGGCCCCGGGAAACATCATCCGGTAATAACCCTACATGCTGTTTGAGGCTAGGTCTCATTATCATCCCGAGGGAGACGCCGTAAACCGGCTCTTGTGTCTAGCCCTAGAGATTGTCGTTTGCTTGTAGCTTGTAACTTCTAACCTCTCCCTCTTTGGGGAGCCCTGCCCCTCCTTATATATGTTGAAGGGGCGGTTTACATGTGGAGTCCTATTAGGATTAGGACTAGTCTATCTCTAATACAAACCGGATACAAGTCCCGGTCTTAACTCTTTGTAAGATAAATATTCCTTTCCTCTTAAACCGGCTCACCATAGTTGAACCGGCCTTCTAGGCCTTGGGTCTTGTCATCCGTCTGATCCGCCCGTCGGTTTACCAGTGAGTCATAACGACCAAGCGGATTGCTTGTAAACCGCCAAGGTCAGGGCGGGTCTTCAGATAAACCGCCAAGTCCGACCGGGTTAACTTCCGGCCGGTTTACACCGCGGGGTATATCCCCGACATTAGCCCCCAAGTTTAGCTTGGATTCATCCATGGTAAACTTATGCTGCAAAATAAACATAAGAACAAATTTGACAGGTTGCGCTCCGGGTTAAGAATTCTTGTAAACCGGCACCTGCTCATCCTTAAGTCCTTGTCATTTCCTCCTAGAAAATCCAGGTCAATAAGCCAGCGTCATACTCAATTTGCTGACATTGGTTTCTCACAGAAAAATATTGTGAAGAAATAATCCACTTGAGTCGGCTTCCAAAACGCCGGTTTAAGAAATATTGGTCTTGAAATATTCATCTGATATTCAGCTGGTTTGAAGATGATCCCGGTCTTGAAAACTTGCCGGTTTAACATTACCAAATGGCCGGGTTATAAAAACTGATGACCCCGGATTATGATTGTTGCATACACCGGTTCATTATTGTTGCCAACATCGGTTTATGATTGGTGACGCCGGGTCAATCTGATTTGCTCAACAGAGAATTTGAAAATCTTTCTTCGATAATAATATAATACCTGTAGCCCCCAAGTGCCGGGTTGTCATGCTTGCCGCAACCTGGGACTTGTAATTGACTGATGCCCATAAAACTTCAACCAATGTAGCCCCCAAGGGCCGGGTCATTATGTAATAATCAGCAGGGACTTTGATATATACTTCTATGAAAATAACATCATATGATGTAACCCCCCATCATGGGGCTTGAATCCACGTCCACAAGGTTAAGAGCCTTGTGTTTTACCAACTGATCATTAGACCCTTCAATATAATAGATAAAAAGCTTTGTACCTTGAATAGTTGACAAGAGCAATTGGTAGCCCCCAAGGGCCAGCTCATTACGATGTGATGAGTTGGGTCTTCAATAAGATGAGCAAAAATGACCTTGCATTAGCCCCCAAGTGTCATGGTGCATGCTTGCAGCAACATGAGACTTGCATATTTGATGTAATCTCAATTTTGAATAATCTAGCCCCCAGGTGCCGGGTTGTAAGCCTGCAGCAACTCGGGACTATTCCTTCAATTGTAGAATAAATCATATCCATTGATAATATGATAGCCATTGCGCTAAAGCGACTTTGAAAACCTCAATAATATCGGTTATTAATAACCATAATAAAATCCAGCCATGTTGGCTATTCAAGATAATATAATCCGGTATGAAAACCTTATTCATTCAATATCATAATGAAAAATTCAGCCAAGTGTGGCTATTTGAATAATATAACCCAATAATTTATAAACGCATGATTCCAATGGCGCAATCCAAATATATACTGGCGACTTATAGTCCAAAGCCAGACCGGTTTAATAAACACTGGATAATTTATCATCATACTGGTGACTTATCGTCTTAAAGCCAGGCCGGTTTAACAAACACCGGATAATTTATAATCAACCTGTTTCTGCATACAACAAGTTTAAAGTGTCCTGGCGGTTTACCGCCGGACGGGTCATAATGCTCAACATATAACCCAGTTTTATAACCAAGGCTGCACTTAAGAATAATCAAATATGAAATATATCATACCTGTGACGTTGAATCACATCGTTGGTTTACCAACTTTTTGTAGTGAGGGTGACAACCCCAATCTTGAGTAATGATAACTCCTTTCATATTATGCCGGTTTATAATAAAACCATAACGGGTTATGATAGACACCGGATTATCCATATATTATACTGGCGACTTGTAGTCAAACCAGACCGGGCTGATAGTCTCCGGATTATAACTTGATCATGTACTCACAACTTGTAGTTGAAAGCCGAGCCGGGTTGATAAACACCGGATTACTCCATAATAGGATGGTAACAGAAAATCAAACCGGGCAGATAACCTCCAGTCTAAAAATGGACCGTGTTCCGCCAAATTGGCTACGTTGAATCGGTGCAAAATATTGTCGGTTTAAAAGAAACGCAATAAAATATCAACTCTTTAAGAAAAGAAAGAAGCAAAAGTGGTGACAAAGACCTTTTGCAAAAAAAGAGCTCTATTGAGCTTGGTCATATGGAATTACCATGGTCAGACGCAACCAAGCCCCCCGAAGGCGTAGCAATGGTGCCAGTCAGCCAGGACCCCAAAATGACGCGTGGCATTACGCCGGCCAAGTGGCATTGCTATGGTTCGGGTTCGACCAAGCCCCCAAATGACTCTAAGGCCCGTAGGCCGACCAAGAGGCGTGACCGGTTCAGACGTGACCGTGTCCCCAAATGATTCTGGTGGCTTTCGCCGGCCAAGAGGTATTGCATCGGTTCGGACACGACCGAGCCCCCAAATGACTCATTGGCTGTTTAAAAGCCGATCAGAAGGCATTACCATCATCAAGACATGACCGAGCTCCCATAAGGTGTAACTACGGTTCAAGTCGATTAGGTCCCCAACTGACTTAGTGGCAAATGTGCCAGCCAGAAGGCATTACCGTCGTCAAGACATGACCAAGCTCCCAGGAGGTGTAGCTACGGTTCAAGTCGACTAGGTCCCCA
This sequence comes from Aegilops umbellulata, assembly GCA_032464435.1. Classification (NCBI taxonomy): domain Eukaryota; kingdom Viridiplantae; phylum Streptophyta; class Magnoliopsida; order Poales; family Poaceae; genus Aegilops; species Aegilops umbellulata. Next base: position 210,673,167 of record CP136056.1, on the reverse strand, counting down.
ACTGACTTTGTTGCTCTTCTGTGAAGCGACCTCAAGGGGTAAACCGGAGGTTGCCCTAAAGCGAATCCACTCCGTGTAACCACGCATGATATAAAGAATAGATACCCCGCTTTACAAAGCGGGAGCCCCCATGTGATAAATAATATGTCAAGCCAATAAGGCCGAATACCCATGTTTGAACCGCGCATCATGGCAGCAGGTCCTCTTCGGTAAATTTTAACTTTTTTGCAAGAGGTAAATTCTTCTTGAACCGGGATCTTGAACCGGATATTGAAAGTTTCAAAGCTGTGGGAGACATCTTCCCCTTGAACCGGATTTTAAACCGGAATCTTCATTTTCAGCCGGAAATTTTCTGACGGCCTTTAAACTCGAACTTTGCGAGAAGTTAATTCCTTTTTGAACCGGACATTGTTAAACCGGATCTGAGCGCTTCAGAATTTTGTGGGAGAATAAATTTCTCTTGAACCGGATTGTAAACCGGCTGAAACTGGCCCTCGATTCTCAAGGTGACTCGAGGAGTTGGCTTGAGATTCTCCACATTTGACCGTGATATAAACCGGTATAACTTGTATATCATTGGTGTTGATAACACGATGTGAATACACAGAAGGTTGAGGTGACTGCGGCGGGTTGTAAATGATCCCGTATGAACCGTGTCAGCAACTCGGCCAATGGTTCCTTCCAACTGGGGTTTTGAAGTTAACCAAACTGTAGCGGCGGTGACTTGTGCGCCTGCCCATTGATCCATCCAGTGCAGATGGCGGTTGATGATAATTTGCCTCCAATTCGAAAGAAAACCGGGCTATCCAAGCTGTGACTTGTTCATACTCAATAAATGGCTCGCGCAGACAGGTGCGGCCCGGTATGTTGATGTAGACTGGACTGCGGGGGATGGCAGCCTGTGCATGCGCTATTGGGTAATTCGCATGGTCCTAACGAGTTGACGCGATCTGGATCGCGATATAAACCGGCACGGGTTATCCAATAGCTCAGTGATATAATAATCCCCTTTTTGCAACAGACAATTTGTCCTGATATGTTAGCCGGAAAATATCCACCGCGGAGTTGATGATCACCACAGTGAAACTGAAATCAATCATGGCAAGTCAGCCATGCGAACAGACAGATGAACCGGTCGCGGTATTGTAAACCGGTGCGGAGCAAGTAGTCCTCCGCGCCGCAAACCAGCGCGGTCGCAGGAGACGGCCACGGTGTTGTAAACCGGTGCGATCGCGAGAGTCGGTTACGACGCTGTAAGCCGGCACAGACGGGCGAGTCAATCGCACGTGCGGTAAACCGCACGGACGGGCTAATTGCGGGTGCGGTCCCGGTAGGCTGATGTAAACCGGACCACAGGGACGGCGACTTGCGCATGCTCATTCATCGGGTGGTATGACACGGACGAAACGCCGATGCAGAATATTACTAGCGCGTGCTCCGTGCCCGTAACATAGCGCCTCATTTGTAATGAACAATTGTCCTGCATAAACAGTATTGCAGACCAAGGCAAAGATAAACTGCTCTTTGATATGTGCTAATAAAATATATCTTAGATGGATATCACTTGATGTGTTTAGGCCGGAAATAACCCGCCATGAAGTTGATGATAACTGTATGAAGCTGAAATTAACCACGGGTGAACCAGCCTCATTGTGGTAAACCGGTGCAGACGGGTGAGTCGGCCGTGATGTTTGTAAACCGGCGCGGACAGTGAATCATCCGCATGCGTTGGACGGATGTAAACCGAACAGCGGGGGCGGCGATTTGCATGTATATCTGTCGAGCAGCATGACCCGAAAGAACGCCACTGCAAAACTATACTGGCACGCGCTCCATGTCCGCGGTATAACAATACCTTTGTCATAAGTAATTATCATCGCTTTGACCGTTGTGACTGGCGACCCGTCACACTGCTTGCGGGCAGTCGGTCCAGAGGCGAACCCAGACGGCGGTTTAACAGGACTGCAGACGTAGTGACTTGCAGATCAGCAGGTTGGTGGCGTGGCTGAACCGACGACGAGTTGGAGAGGCGCGGTCGCGGGTCGTTGACGGCGACCTAGAGGAGGCGAGGCGCGACCGAACCGACGATGGGTTGGAGAGGCGCGGCCGTGCTGGCAATGGGTTGGCGCAGGCGCAGTCTGAAGTGACTCGGCGCTGCTGTTTGTTGAAGCGGAGGCTGGCCAGCGGCTCATGGCGCAAAGCGGCTCAAGCTGAGGTGAGCGATGGTGGCTCACGGGTCCGGCGGGTCACGGCCTTGATGGATTTGATTCTGATCTGGAGTGTTTGATCGATCCACGAATATGGAGACTTGATCTTTGATGATAGCTGATGTTGACGTAACAGCCATTGGATCCGCCTTCGTAATTTCTCTGATGAACTTGAAAACTGTTGTCGATCCTTTCAAACCGGCTCTTCTTCATCCGAAAAATTGCAAACTTCTCAATCCATTAAAGAAATCCCTTCAAGAACTCAACACCACCGTGCGCAGGCCCCACGGTGGGCGCCAACTGTCGTGGATTTGTCACGGCAGATGTCCTTAGTGTCAGGACTTAGTCGCGAGGCCAACGCATCTATGTGGTAGCTTGAGAGGGGTTGAGTGGGACGAGAGACGCAGGGCGGATCAACACGCAAGACGAGGATTTAGACAGCTTCGGGCCCCGGGAAACATCATCCGGTAATAACCCTACATGCTGTTTGAGGCTAGGTCTCATTATCATCCCGAGGGAGACGCCGTAAACCGGCTCTTGTGTCTAGCCCTAGAGATTGTCGTTTGCTTGTAGCTTGTAACTTCTAACCTCTCCCTCTTTGGGGAGCCCTGCCCCTCCTTATATATGTTGAAGGGGCGGTTTACATGTGGAGTCCTATTAGGATTAGGACTAGTCTATCTCTAATACAAACCGGATACAAGTCCCGGTCTTAACTCTTTGTAAGATAAATATTCCTTTCCTCTTAAACCGGCCCACCATAGTTGAACCGGCCTTCTAGGCCTTGGGTCTTGTCATCCGTCTGATCCGCCCGTCGGTTTACCAGTGAGTCATAACGACCAAGCGGATTGCTTGTAAACCGCCAAGGTCAGGGCGGGTCTTCAGATAAACCGCCAAGTCCGGCCGGGTTAACTTCCGGCCGGTTTACACCGCGGGGTATATCCCCGACAAGTCGCAAGGTATGTATTCGGGGCAGTCCCTTCACATGCATTTTTGTGATATAAGCATGATGCTGAAAGTTATATACTGGAATATGAATGGCTGCAGTGGTGCTGCCGCCATTGAAATTCTTCGGGCGGAGCAGGCCCGGGCCAAGGAGCAGGCCCGGTTTAGTAATGCGGCTGCCGAAAAGGCATCGGTTGAGTTAAAAGCCGAACAAGCTGCTCGGCGCCAAGACGAGGAGAAGATATCCACGATGGCGCTCGAACTAAAAAATGTTGCTAGCCGTTGTGAACTTCTTGAGAAGGAGAATGAAGCCAAAACGGCTGAACTTGACAAGGCCTTACGAGAGGCAAGAGAAGCGCGGTCTGAATCCAGAGCAGCCCATGAGGAGATCCGACAAGCTGGGGAGATTGCGGCTGGTAAGCCCTTTTTGCTACAGACTAAGTTCGGCGATCCAAACTATGCTCAGCTTAACCAAGTATGGAGTTCTCCGGATGAGTTTTTAGATTTGCCGAAGAGTTCTTCTGATGCGGCTCAATTTTACCAAGCGCGAGAGGGGTATGCAACGGAGAAGCTTTTCTGGTCACAATTTGGCGCGTCAAAGCGCCCACTGTTGTTGAATGAACAGATGTCCCAATGGACCGAGTTTCATAGGATATCCGGCGCTGCCGTGGAGAACGTCATAATCCGGTTGTGGCCAACGGAGCCTGTTTTGAATAGCTACTTCATCTTGGTGCAGCGGTTTGTTGATGCGGTGCCACGTATCGATCCTGTGAAGCGGTCGGTGTGCATTGAGGGTGCATGGATGGCCTTTGCCCGAGTCAAGACATTCTGGGGGAAGATGAAGGCCATCGACGTTGTGGCGAAGAGTCCACCCAAGGGCAAGGACCGTTACGCACCGGAGCATTATTTTGAAGATGTTTTAGAGGCCGCCCGCTTGATAGAGGATCAATGCTCGAAAGACATAATATTCGAGTGAGGTGTATGGGAATTGTAAAAGACAATTTTATAGTTAATCAATTTTTATGTTTTGCTCGAAAGCTTGTGTTCCTCCTGTGCGGCCGTTTTTATATAATATGAAATTTTTCCAGTCGTCGGCTTCAGCCCCCACGTAGGAAGTACGGGGGTGTTCGGAAAAGCATTTGATCACTCTTGACCCAACATCTTGGTCCGTGAAGGAGGTGATAATGCGACGAACCAGACAATCAGAGTATAGGGCGTTAACACTTTCACTTAGCCATAGGAGTTTTATAGGGGGGACTACAATATAGCCCCTGGTATGCGTACAACTTATTCCAATATGGTGCATTACATATATGACCTGAAGAAAAAGGGTCCTTCGTGTGATACGGAGGGAATCGCGACAGATTCCGATAAGTCATCGAGTGGTTGACTAGCTCTCGCTGCATAATGACAATCGGTTTTCGGCTTTCTCTACTGAGGTGCTTGACCAGATGAATCAGAAGCACAATCACAATAGTTCTCCCTTTAATACCCAAGCCGATAGAGCGGAACGTAAGGTAGCAAACACATGAGCCGGGCAACCCAACCATTGACCCAAGACATGATTCGGAGCTGATGCATATAAGACCAAACTCGCGACGCCGAAGTACGTTGTAAAGTTGTTCGGACTTTGTTGGCAACTCATTTGTTCCCATACCGAGCCCCTGGCAGGTTATGCCGAGGTATATCTGTGAAACAACCATAGGAGCCATATTCATTTGTGAAAAGACACAAATGATTAATTCGGATAATGTTTACTGGGACCTGAGCGGTATGCCAATGATTACTTTATATATAAAAAGACCTCAACCCCGGCTATTTGGCATGCCCGGGGTCGAAGGCGGAGGAAAAAGGCATATTACAGGCTTGAAATAAAGAGTGCGGTCTACAAAAAGTTTATTTTGGACCTCCTGTCACACGTCCGCACAGCCTGTCACTACAGGAATCAGCTACTCTGCCGTCTGCCACGGCGGACGGCAAAGGCCTTTGCCGTCAGCCGCGGACGTCAAAAGGCTCCGGCAAAGTAGGCTACGGCAAAGACCTACTTTGCCGTCTGCTTTCGACGGCTGACGGAAAAGGCGCCTTTGCCGTCTGCCACGGACGGCAAAGAAGCGGACGGCAAAATGAGTAGTGTTAGTGTCTGTTAGGTGGCTAACGGCAGCCTTTGCCGTCCGCTAGCTGACAGCAAAGGCTGCAGGCTCTTTGCCATCTGTTGGCAGATGGCAAAGAGACCAAATAGGCATTAATTCTGTTTCTTCTTATATCAATTCATTTTCACAGAAAATCAAACACAGATATATATGACCAATATAGCATATCCAACACATATTACCAATACTCATGAACACATATATATCCAACACATGTTACCAATATATAGTCATGAACACATATATATCCAACACATATCCATGAACACATATCCAACAAATATTACAAGGAATGATCTAAAACTAAATATCTATTTTCCTAAAAAACTATCTTATTACTAAGATCTTCTCCGAATCTTCTTCTTTTCTTCCAACCTGCATAACAAAAACACTAAGAAAGAGAGAATGGGTTAGGAGTAGAAATGTAGCATTTCACTTGGTGAAATGCAATGCTGTAGGAGCCAGTACTTGAGATCAAGATATTCTTAGTTAAGATCCTGATTTTCAAAGTGATCTTAATTATAAATCCAAATAGAGTAAACCAATACCAAAGAGCCAAAGGAGAGAACCAGCCAAGGACCCAATCAAGAAGCCACCACAATTAGCAGTAAGTTAAATGCCAACACAAAGACCACTATCAGTACTAGCTCCAGGAATTAAGCCAACTAAAAACTAGTGATTAAAGCCAAAGATCAGACTTCATCACCACAATCAGTTTTGTCTAGTGACAATAGGTACATGTCACTGTGCAATGCCAAAAACAAAGCTCCAGGAGGAGATATACATCACAACCAGCCAACCAGACCAACTCCCAACACATCCAACCACCAGCAACTTAGAAGAGATAACTATTAAGGAGAGCTACAGAAGACCTCAAGGTATACTTGAGGGATTATGTGCTCAGACAGGCTGGAAGTGCCAGGGCTAGTTCATCACAGCACATGGATAGTCACATGTAAATTAAGCCTAAGAGAGGGGGGCTCAGACCAGCATCACTGCCCAAATCAGATGTAGTATCTGTCTTATCAGTAGAAAACTAGGAAAGTAACAGCCAAAACCAAGTATAGCATCTGTTCATAGGCTATTAGAAAGAGACAAATAGGAATAGCCAAACCAAGTGGTATCTGTTCATATCAGTATTAGAAGTAAAATAACTAAGAACAAGTGAGTATCCATTCATGAGTAAAGTAACTGACCAAAGTAACAACTCCAGGATCAACTAAACAGAACAGAGCAGTACAGGAGTATATATACTTCACAAATACACATAGATGGTCACTGACCAAAACCCTGACACAGCAAGAATCCATCACAGAGAGCTCCAATACAAGTTGATGCTCATCTACAACAGCTAACCACAGCTAATAGAGCCTCACATCCAACAAGATCAAGAGTTAGAGCTATGCATTAGAGAGATCAGGAGGGGAGCAAGGAGAAGCTCACCAAAAGGAGTTGTAGCCGAAGTAGGATGCAGCCACACCATCACTATGGTGTGACCAGCATCACAACCAACACCGCCACAACAAGCCGGAGCTTGCCAGAGAGCACCACAACGGCGGCACCAGTGAGAGCACGGGCACGAAGGCGCCAACCAGGGGCACCGCAGCACGGAGGCGCCACCCAGGGGCACCACCGCGCCACGGCACAGCCAGCACCGTCGGAGGATCCTCACGGCGACCGGAGCAACACCGGAGCCACGCCGGCGATGTGGTGGCCGAAACCCTAGCCGCAGGGGAGGGTCACGCGTGGTCGCAGGAGGACGCAGTGGGGCGGGTGGGCCGGGGACGTGGGCGGCGCCGGGCGGCGCGTGGCGGGGCATCGGCGAGTGGGGTGGGGGCGGAGGGGTGGTGGGGGCTGCTCCGGGAGGCGGGAGCGGCGCCGGACGGCGCCGGGCGGCGGGTGGCAGGGCGACGCCGGGCAGCGGGTGGCGGGGGCGGCGCCGGGCGGGTTCGGCGGCGGGCGGCATCGGGCGGCGGGGGCGGCAGGGGCGGCGGTGGGTGTGGATCTGGTGGGCGTCGGGGAGGAGAGAGGGAGAGAAGAGATAACGGGCGGGGGGGGCGTGGTGGGTGTGGATCTGGTTTGCCGTCTGCCGTTTTGTCTCTTTGCCGTGCAGACGGCAAAGAGGGGGCGTTTTTTTTCGTAAACGGCTCGTTAGTGGGGGGCAACCTCTCTCTTTGCCGTCCGCCAGCTGACGGCAAAGATTCCTTGCCGTCCGTCAGCTGAAGGCAAAGAATCTTTGCCGTCCGCCAGCTGACGGCAAAGAAGTGACTGATGGCAAAGGCATGTTTTGCCGTCAGCCATTTCTTTGCCGTCTGCTTTTGGGTAGCTGATGGCAAAGACCTTCTTTGCCATCTGCTAGCAGACGACAAAGAGCTGGCAGATGGCAAATTAGCTGATTCCAGTAGTGTGTCCTCGGCGAGGGGAATCCTTGACGGAAGTAGCCCCTTAGATGAGTGTACGGATCCGAACTCCGATGGAGTCAGTTTAGATGTTTGTCATTTGCATCACCTGTTTTTAAGAGACAATGAAGAAAGAAAAAGGAAAGTAGATAAAAAATGTTACGGGAATTGTCGGGGATATACCCCGCGGTATGACCCGGCCGGAGTCGTAACCCGGCTGGGACTTGGTAAACCGGCGGATGGTAAACCGGCGGACAGTTAAGACAGTCAAGACAGATGGCTGAGACAGACGGTAAACCGGCTGGTGGTAAACCAGCAGGAGTCAAGTCAGATGATAACCCGACAGTTGTTAAGGCAGACATTGTTAAACCGTCAGACAATGTTAAACCGGCAGACGTTAAGAAGCCCTGGAAGGGAAGTCAAAATAGTTTAAGTCTTAGTCTGAGATGGACTCTACATGTAACCCACCCCTTCAATTTATATAAGGAGGGGCAGTGCTCTCCAAAGAGGGACGGGCAAGAAGAAACAATCTTAATGCTAGACACAAAGAGGAGAGCCGGTTTACGGCGACTCCCTCGTGATGATAATGAGATCTAGCCTCAAACAGCATGTAGGGTTGTTACCGGATGATGTTTCCCGGGGCCCGAAGCTGTCTAAACCCTTGTCTTGTGTTGCGTCTCTCGATTCCGCTCACCCCCTCTCAATCTACCACATAGATGCGTTGGCCTCACGACTAAGTCCTCACGCTAAGAACATCTGACGTGTTAATTCCACCACAGTTGGCGCCCACCGTGGGACCCGCGCACGGTGATGTTGAGGTCTTGAAGGAATTCTTACCAGGATTTTCAGAAATTCGTGGTTTTCAGATGAAGCAGAGCTGGATTGCGTCTATGTGCGTCGTGACATGCCACCTGGCGATCCGTGATGGCCGGATCACTTTCCGCTGCACCGTCGTAAGAAGCCAAGGGCAGTAGGGATTCTATCACACAGGTGATTTGCCTACGGCGTGGCAAGTAATCGAGGGAAACAGAAGTTTGGAGCCGATCGATCGGCTGGTCGCTGCCTTCGCGTCCTATATGCAGCGCTGGAGATTGATCCGAGACTACCGTTTAATCCGCCGAGTTTTCACTGCTACTCCACGTCCACAAGTTCCAGGTCGTGGAAATCAACCGTCTGTTGCTACCTTTTTTCCCGATGTGAAGAATAGTCAAATCTGAAAATTCAACTAGTACTTGCACTAGTACGTGTTACAAGAGCGGCAGCCGAGTCAGAAGTCCAATACTAGTACTACTCCACGTCCACAAAGTCCAAGACTAGTACTACTCCACGTCCACAAGTCCAAGACTAGTATTACTCCTACTTGAGTACTAGTACATCAGATTACTACCTCCATCCGAGTCAGAAGATTCCAAGAGCGGCAGCCGGATCATCATCAGGGTAATTTTCAAAGAAAAAAAAACACAGAGAAGAGAGCCACGAGCCCATGACCCAGGAACGGGTTGTCCACGGGCTCCGACTCTGTCGTTGACCCGGACCCCGAGCCTCGTATAAAGCCAGTGGCTCGCCTCCGCTGTTGCCATGGTCTTCGCCGCCGCTGTCCCTGGAGCAGGCCGCCTCCACCTCGCGCCATTCCGCGTCACGCAGGCTCTGCTCCCTCCAAGGCGCCATTGCGGCCTTGAGCCGCTCCCCATCTAAACTGCGGTCGTAAACCGCCTACGCCTCGCCTCCTCGAGCCGGCTACAACTGCCGCCCGCTCACATATCAACCGCCGCTCGCTTCAATCGTCGCAGGCCACCTCCGCAATGGTCAGCCCGGTCGAGCTGCCCAGAACCGTGAACCGCCTCCGCTGTCGTCTCACCAGGCACTCTCTCCTCATCTCGCCTCGCCGGTCCATTTCCGCTGGCACGCCCCGAGCCGGTCAGCTGACCTCTACCTTGGTGTTCTGCCGCAAAGTCGCCGCAGAAAACTGCCACGCCCTCGCCGCGGACCTCGCGTCCTTCGTGGGGAAATCTATGCCGACTCCACAAATGTCCATAGAAGCTGCTGCGTACGAAGCGCTTGCTCGCCTTCGATTCACGGTATCCTATGCCAGCGAACAAGGTATTATTATTTCCCGTGTCGTGCAACATCCGGAGAAGTAGCATCGTTTCCCGGTGGACGAATTGAGAGAGACCCCAGTACTGGCCAACCTTGCCCAGTAAGTCATCGCTCAAGAGCGTCTGACCCAGCAAGTAATGGGTTGTCTTCGGAGCCTCGCTGATTTAAATCCTCAGATCGCCATCGGCAAACCACTGAGGCCCGACCAGGAGAGACGCATTCATCGACTAGTCAACCCACTTCCCTGATAGAAGAAGGGCGTGCCTTAGTACCAGAGACGTTTTCTCGGGACCCTGTCCATTTACCGTTCGCATTGTAGACGTCACCGCTATGTTTATTATTCCATCATTTATTTATGTGTTGTAACTTATGCGTGGTATCCTAAGTTTGTGCGACGAATCAATTATTTGGTTTCAATTAATGTGAGTAGTTTTTACTGCTATTAATTTTGATTTAACTAATTTCACTCGTGATAAATTCTGAAGTGAGATTTCTTTTCCTTGAGTTGTTGCAGCGTATATCTCCTCACGTCATAGATTTTTATTCACGCAACACCACGGCAGCAGACTCACAACCACAACCACTCGAACACATGCACTAACTGCAAAACCACGTACCCATGTTGCATCTAACTGATCACCTCCCTAACACACGACAGTCTCTGAAGGAGAGATCAGTGGGTAATCATTCGGGTGCAAATTACCTCCAGCACACCGACAGCAGTTAGCACCCGACACCACACCTAATCCTCGTGATCACCGCCACCGCGGAGAGCCAGCACTCGAGCGGCAGCATCACGACGATCATCGAGGATCATCGCGCACAGGAGCACGGAGAATCCCAGCAATGCCGCCAGCCCTCCGCACACCAGGATCATGCACCAGTCCGGCATCACCTCCGCCATTAGAGCCTCGTCTCGAGCTTCTGCAAACGCAAATAGAGGAGAAGGAAGGAGAAGGAGAAGCGAGGCCAGGTGTGAGGAAGAAGAGAGGAGCACCTCAGTCATTTTATAACTCGAGATCGGTGTACGGTGGGCGAAGTCCACCAGCGCCGCTCGTCGCTCGATCGCCGGTGTTCGGGGGCGAATCCGCAAGCAGTGCCGATAGCGCATTGGCCCGCGAGGTGAGTGCACGTTGCACCGGCAGCTAGCACGCCGCGCACTACCGCAGTACGGCCTAGATGCCCTACGCGCTAGACGTCGCCGGTGGAGAAAGCGCGGGAAAACACGTGCGAGAGAGGAAGGAGAGAAAGCCAGCGGTAGAAGAAGAGACTGACAGTGGGCCCCGGGTCCACCTGGCAGCCAGAGGGAGCACTGTGCTCTCGGGTACGACCAGCGTATTTTAGAAATTTAGAATTTAATTCTAAATTTTCTGTATTCAAAAGTAGAAATTCCTCGTTTTCCCCCAACCATAGATTTTTCTGCACATCGCCAGTATTCCACACTGTAGTTTTGCACCACTTATTTTCCCACTCACTGTAGCCATATTTTATTGCATGAGTAGGATGGTTATTTTTGTGAAATTATTTTGAGATAGTAGGAGTAATTCTTTTCAAAACAGCCCTTAGCAAATCTCGAGGACGAGATTTTTCTTAAGGGGGGTAGTGTTGTAACACCCCAAAAATTTAACCATGATATATTTATTAAAAAATTTGCCAGGATTTTTTTTTATTTTCTGGATTTTCTTTGATTTCAGAACCACCCTTTTCTTTGATATTATGGAGTTTTTACCCCAAGTGAAAACTTTCCAAATGCATTGTTGGATTTGTATACCCTCACAAGAAAAATATTTCTTTTTATCATAGGAATTATTTATATAATTATTTTTTCCTGGGCTTTATTTCTTTTAAAATGGATTTTCATAAGTATTGGAGTCAGTTTGCACTGCAACCCTTTCAAATACTCTTGTAAAATTTTCACCAAAATTTGGGGATGACATGTGATGTCCCCACATCACCTTTATGCAAAAATCTCTTTATGCAAAAACCTATAAGAGGAGACCCCGAGCTCGACCAGGCACCCAGGCGACCTCACGCCATCCCTCTAGAGCTTCCCTAGCTCGAAATCGACGGAGGGAGGCCGTCTCCCTCGTCTCTGGCCAGTTCGGCCGCCGTCACGCTCCGGCTCCGTTCGTCGCGAGCAGGCCTCCTCCCGTCCATCCAGCGCCCCCACCCGACTCCCCTTGATCGTGCGGAGCCACCCAACCCCTCAGCCTCGACCGGGAGCCACCATAGCCCAAACCCACAAATCCTCCCGAAGCCACCTCCGCCGCGGAGCTCGCCGCCAGCGACTCCCTTCGTCCCCGCCAGCCTGTCGACCACCGGGAGGACCGCCCTGGACTGGCGGATCCATCCCTGCCCTCGGAATGCCGTGGGAAGCCGCCGTTCGTCAGCGGCGATCGTCGGAGCCCCGCCTCTGCTCGGCCAGAGGAGAAAGAAGAACGCGGGCGACTGGTCAAACCTGACCAGTGGGCCCCATGGACCCACTATCAGTGACCCCGAGCCGGCCCACGCTGGTTTAAGTGGAGGCGTAACCCTAGAAGTACGTCTCCTCCGTCTCGAAAACGTATTCTCTCCGAACCGTTTTTCTTTTTATGTTTTATTTGAAAACAGATTTTGACTAAACTTTGACTGGCTATAACTTTTTAAATATAAGTCCAATTGAGTTGATTCTTTTTCTGTTGTTTCTCAAATTTGGTCTAGTTTATTTTCATCTTTATTTGAAAATTTTCCAAACAACCTTTTTGTACTGTTTTTAAACTATGTGTTAATTCAAATTTTCTTAAAATAGGATTTTGAAGAAGGCAACTTTCAAAAAAAAGTGCACCCCATTTGCATACACTTGAAGGCAAGCATTCTGAACCCTGGCATAATATTTTTGTGGGTTGTTGATATGGTTACAACACCACCTTGACATGGAGTATTCGTTATTTTAATGTGACGATATGATCATACGCATGAGTGCATAATGAAGATTCTTTGCTGTTGGAAATGGATATGCTTGTGATAGCAATCACCCTCGCATGCCTTTCATGCCTACCGGAAGGGAGCCGGGAAAGTCTCTGTCTTGGGTAGACACGAGCTTATCTCTAGTTCCTCGTCAAGACGGTTGTGTCCGGTGTGGCATGATGAGGTATGGTGACTGGTGATTCTGTCTGTTGGTTGAAGTATATTTGTTATGCTAATCATGCAGGGAATACCTAAACCTCCTGAGTCGACCATAGATCGAGTCTTGTTCCAGTAACCCCCATACTTGTTTCGTACTACCACTTGTCCCTGCCACAGGTAGGGTACGGTTCAGTAAGTTGTCAACCCCTTCCTAGCACACACCATACAGAGAGGCCATGGTGGAAGATACCGGAGGCATCCGATAGGCATGCCACCTGGTCCAGGGGCATGGGTGTTTTTGGTTGGAGCCAAAGGGGTAGCTTCCCTAGTTTGCGCGCGGTATAAATTTTGTGATCGCATGCTAATCGAGGTTGTAGCCTCCCCACTTAGAGTTTCGCTTAACGTGTGTCGTGGGTGATTCTAGACACCGATAAGTTAGGCTGGTGTGTGCGGTCAGGTGTGTTTTCAATCAAAAGACCGTAGACGGAATTAGTCCCGATGGACTAAAGAAATCCGTTACTCGTGGGTAAAGAGTACACCCTCTGCAGAGATTATATCTATTTGAATAGTCGTGTCCATGGTTAAGGACTACAGTCTGGGATGGGTCAAGTGTCGGTCTCAGTGTCGGTCTTCGGAGGAAAGATGGCTAAACCAAAACATGGATCATGACATGTGACTCATGATGATTATGATTACTATTATTATGGACTAACCATTTACATTATTTGAATTATTGAATATCCCTGGGACAGTTCTACCTCCTGGATATTCACTGTGATTACTCTCATATAAGCCCTTTATGTGGTGTCGCTGAGACGCGCGACTGTGGCATGCTCGTTATTTATTCACTCTATAAGCCCTTTATGTCATGTCGTGGAGACGCCCGACTGTGGCATGCTCGTTATTCATTTACTTTATAAGCCCTTTATGTGGCATCGCTGAGGCGCCCGACTGTTGCAGGCTTGTTATTTATTTACTTTATAAGCCCTTTATGTGGTATCACACAAACGCTCGACTGTGGCATGTTTGCTTCTTATTTCCTTTATAAGCCCTTTATGTGACGTCGCTCAGACGCCCGACTGAGGCATACTTTATATTATTATCTTTTCGAGGCATCGCTTCAGACACTCGATCGGTGCATTCTATTTCTACTCCATTATTTGCATATGAATAACCTGCTTGCGTGCATCATGGATGTTTATTTTGTGACTGACGTGTGATCATAGAATATTTCAGAGCATGATTGTCATTGTTTATATTATACCCGTGTTCATAATGTTTGCGAGTACATTCAAAAGTACTCACTGGCTTGTCCCTGGCTATTGTCTTGGCCAGATTTCTTGTGTGGAGAGGAGCGTCGCGATGACAACCCTGGAACCTACACAATGGTGATAGCAGCCTCGTGAAGATAGGAGTTATCCAGGTCAGCTGTTCCTGTGGGAAATGGAGTCCCATAGACGCTGATGATCCGCAAACCGCTTCTGCCATCAACCACTAGAAACCATTTGTTGTACTCATAGGCCAGAATGGTCTTGTACTACATATCTTGTATTTTGCTTGGAGTTTCTGTATCAAGTTGGTGCCTCATCAGCTAACAGTAATCCTGGGGCTGGTGAGCACAAGGGCCATTTTCTGGGAAATTAATATCTCAAAAATCCGGTCCTGACAATTGTTGTGGCCACTAGCAAACCAGGGAAAAAGAAGACTAGGAAATATATAAGCCCGGAACTAACGCTAGGCTATTAAGGCGATTGCACAGATTACTTCCACTGGGCATCAAAGATCACCACTAGTGCAAATATAGGGAACACCCTACACTATACAAAAAGGGCTTGTTGTTTTCTTTAGCCGGTGGCTGCACATTAAGGAGAAATTTTGTATCGCAATAAAACAAATTAGAACTATAAAACAATAGGAAGGTTGGCAGAAAAGTTAACAGTCTGGCACATAAATGCACCACCAGAAGTTCGGAAGCTCAGTTCATTTGACCTAACTGTTACGTTTTCATGTTGTATTGTCCGATGGAGCAACATCTCGCCTTAGTTTCTCCTAGGCTCCTAAACAACATAGCAAATGTCTGATAGTCTTGTTTCCAAACCATGCATATCTTGATGACATCGAACAATGTCTGTCCTTGTTTCACAACGGGTCTCTGTAAAGGGAATGGACTTGTGTCTGGAGCGCAAATATAACATTGTTTTGAGCTTGCATATCTTGATCATGAGGTAGTTTGCATGAGATTGCCGTAACAACCAACCCAGTATTACACAGGAACATGCTTTTGGCACTGTTAGTGGATAGGTAATAACCCACTGCAGCAAGAGCTGACATTGCGGTTATAGTTGCCTCGCCACCTTCAGAAGGTGGCGGTTCCACCATTTTTTTCCATAGCTTGCTGAAATGTTGAGTTTTACATTAGTAGTACCAGAACAAAAGATAGTAAGGAGGAAGAAAAACCAAACAAAATGGCTTTGGTCTATATACAGAACTTATTCTAGTGAACCCATGTAAAATATTAGTTGTATTTTACTGCAAAGTACATAATAAAACCAGGTTCCAAACATATGACCATGTACCATGGCTAATGTATTGTCTATTTCTTCACATTGTATTGACAGCTAAGGATAAAGACACAAAGTTTATAATAGGGTAAGCATAGTATGACATCATTCATATCACAAAACAACTGAGAACAGACAAACAGGCAATTGTAACGTTGTGTGGGCAAGTCCAGCACAGAACTAGATTACAAATAAAGATCAAAGGAACATCACTCCTCTCTTTTAAACCTTGTAAGGTGCAATGATACTCTAAGACAACTGTGTATAAAATTGAAAAGAGTAATAGACATTGGCTGCAAACCATGCAGTTCAATACACAAGTCAGAGTAAGTAGTAGTTAAAAGGCATGAGGATTAAGAACTAAAAATAGCGCCTTTCACTGGTGTAGTCATGCCCTTCGTCTTGCTGGTGTGACAGTACTTGAAGATTTGCACATCATTTGGTTTAGGTAATTTTTGGTCCTTGCGGGCTTTCCTTTGCATTTGGAACAAGTCAATATAGATCAGATAATATGGTAAAGCCAAAGAGTGAACCATCAGCTAATTACAAGAGCCTCTTGCAGTGTGCAATATAGCTACGAGATCCTGTCGTCTGTTGGAATTTCACTATTGTACAGTTGGCCTTGTTCTTTGAACAGTTCACCTGAGGCACATGCGTAAATAAGACTTCAACATGTGATCTGATCACATATATATAATGTACCCGATACTTTGGATCATACTAGTGTTTAACGAGGCCTCTCCAGTCTTCATCTGATATGTTTTCCACTGGAGATGTTTGGGCAAGTTCACTGTTAGCCTTGCCTTTAGAGTGAGTTTTCCTCAAGTTATGCCGATATTGTCGCGGAGCAGACTTGAAAACATGGGTGCAAGCTTGTCTAGTTGCATTATCTTGGCTATCCAACTTGAACCTCATCTGTTCAAAATTATGGGAGTCTCATTATCAGGAACCTAGAAAGTATGGGTCAGGGCAAGATGATATTACTAGTTTCCATACATACATACTTACAGATAAATGGTCGAGGAAGGTGTTGAACTGGGTTTCGTCCTTGTCATTCCTGTACTGAGTCGATGTTGGGAGGATACGTATATGACACCTAACGGCAATCGCTGCCTCTGATACTAACTTGGCTGACTCTGTAGCATCACGTGGCCTTTTTAAACATGCCTCAAAATGGGTCTCCATTCTTCCTCCTCTAGATTTAGTTAACCTATCGAGCATTATCCCTGATGTTTGTTTCCTCTTGCGCCTAGGTGCTAGTCCAACAACGAACATAGGAAGTGTTAGTGTACATCAAACTGTGAGACTACATATAAAGAAGCATGCAACTTTTACTTTACTCGAGCAACTACCTTGTTGTTTTTGAAGCTCACAAAGTTCATCTCATCTTGCCAACTCGTCTTTTGTCAAGAGTGCTTCGGAAGTAGTGTAAGGTGGCAAGGGATCTTGGGAATGTGCTGCTAGCTGAGTTGACAAACGAGTAACTTGTGCAGCTGATGGTACTATGGAAGGTGTTGCAACAACTAGGGTTGTCTCTGCTTGTTTTGTGGCAGCCATTGGTTTCTATTTGGCTTGTTCTGCAGCTCGTGTAGCATGGGATACCCCGTTTGTACAATTTTCCGCTGGACTTTGACCTTCTATTGCACCATCAGTACCAGCAGAATCTGCAAGGTTCTTCCGCTTCCCTTTCCCTGTCATTCTGTGTTCCTTCCTCTTTCTCTGTGCCATGTTAAGTCAAGCCGACAAGAAAAAGGAATAACAATTTAGTTCTTCAGAACAAATTGACGCGTGATACAGACGAACTGAACTTTGATGTTAGACAACCACATGATAGGAGGATGTAATATGTACGAAAAACAGGACGACATGAGATAACCAGAACTATGATGTGTAAACTAATAAAAAGACATTTCACTAAATTAGAAGCAATGCAATGGAAGGTAGACACCATATGAAAGATTCTACAAATATCGCTCTGCCAAGTTAATAGTGTCTCGTCATAAATGGCGTTTAAACAAATGTGAAGCAGTACAAGAAATAAATCATATGCAAGATGCAAACAACATCACACTACCAAGTTAAAGGTCTCTCGTCATTAGTGCCATTGCATATTCACAACATTGCATATTCATAGCTTATGATGTGTAAACTAAGGAGAAGGCATTTCAACAAATTAGAAGAAATGAAAGCTAGACACCATATGAAAGATGCAACGAATATCACTCTACCAAGTTAAAACTGTCTCGTCATAAGTGCCATCCCAACAAATTAGTAGTACAAGCTAGAAAAGAATGTGAGGTCTAACCTATATCACACTCCCAAGTCAAACGTATCTCACAACAGTAGTACTCTGATATAAGAACATGGTGTGATAGACATATATTGTATGTTCTAGAAACAGGAACATGTGTCTTATTCACAAGTATAATGTGTAAAGTAAGTTGATGGAATTCAACAAAAATAGAAGCAATACAAAGCTAGACATCATACATAACATGCAACCACATATAACAGTGCCAAGTTAGAGGGAGAACCTGTGATGGTGCACTAGGGGAGACGTGCTCATCATCAACACAACTACATTGAGTGTCTATGCATGTGTTCTCTTGCAAATCTTCTTGGGGGTGGTGGAGTAGAATCTGTAGAGGCCCTCCGTTTGGAAGGAGCACCTTTATCCGTTGCCTTGCTACTTTCCTTCCGCTTTATTGATTTTGAATTGTCAAGTAAAACCGACAAGGAAAAGCAATAAAATTCACTCTTCAGAACTCATTCGTGCATGGTACTGACAATCACTACTTTGATGTAAGGCAAACACATGATACCAGGATGGAATATGTATGAAAAAGAGGATGGGATGGCATATTCACAACTGTTTGTGTAAACTAAGCAGAAGCCATTTCGACAAATAAGAAGCAATGCAAGCTAGACACCACATGAAAGATGCAACCAATATGACTCTGCTAAGTTAAAAGCGTCCCATCATAAATGGCGTTTCAACAAGTTAGAAGCAGCGCATGCTATAAATCATATGAAAGATGCAACTAATATCACATTGCATATACTAAAGGTGTCTCGTTATATTGATTCATGCGGGATACAAAAAAACAATTGCTTTATATAAGGACATGCTCAATAGACAGATGTACTATGTACTAAAAAACAGGAAGGCATGTCACATTAACAAGCATAATGTATAAACTAAGCAGAATAGCACATGCAATTTAACCAGATTGGAAAAATTACAGTCTAGACACCATATGCAACATGCAACCACATATCATGCTGCCAAGTTAGAGAAAGCACCTGCGATGCTGGTGTAGGGAAATGCGGTCATCAACTACAAAGCTACGTTCACTATCTTCATCTAGCCTTGTTGTTTCTTGAGAATCATGTGGGGAGGCTGACACTGCATTCTTTAAAAGAGGATCTTTTCTCACAGTAACCCACTGGGGTGACTGTCTCATCATAAGTGATTGATGAGGGATACACAAGAACATTAATTTGATGTAAGAACATGGTTAATAGACAAATGTACTAGTATGTACCAAAATCAGGAAGACATGGCATGTTCAAAGGTATAATGTGTAAGCTAAGCGGATGCAATTTAACCAAATTGGAAGCAATACAAGCTAGACATCCGGCTGGAGTGGTGAGCATGATCATCGAGGACCTGAGAGCCTAGTGGGAGGTGGGATGCTTCGCCACCATCGTGGCTTTTTAGTTGGCTTCCAGGTGATGCCTGTCTGTGCTGGGCTTATCACTGGCTCGACCAGTGCCCTGACTAGCTATTTGTTTTCTGGTGCTCCCAGGATGGTGGTTCATGTAAAAAATATCTTTCATTATCTTAATAAAGACCAACTTCAGCCTTTCGAATACAAGCTAGACACCATATGCAACATGCAACCACATATGACACCGTGAAGTTAAAGTAGGCACCTGGGATGGTGGTTCATTGCGAGCGGGATCATCAACTCCAGAGCTACGTTTACCGTCTCCCTCTACTGACACTACACCCTTTAAAGTGGTGAAACATGTCTGGCCTAGCAGCGTACGAAGCTGGAGCAACTTCTATCTTTTCTTTTCTACTTTTGTGAAGGCAGAGTCTGAAATACCCTTGCATAAAAACACAATAGTGAGAGTATGGGTGAAGTGTGTGCAGAACTAGTGCACTGTAAAAGTAGCAGATAGCAGGTGGCTGAAAAATAAATGACAGGAGACATATGATAGCTCTACAACATTGCACGGCAAAAAAATAGATTCTACTCCGTATGATTTTGTAATATATGAGCACAGGGATGGCTAGGAAACACAAGTACTCCTCCAGCACACCACCACATGTGATCCTATCAAAATAACAGTCGACAGAAAATAAATAGGTTAGTCGATTTTTTATGAATCGTTCGATCTATAAGGAACGGGCAGATGGCCTTTGTCTATCTCCCGCCAGTCACTGTTGACGATCTTTCTCGAACCGCCAGCGACCACCGGCCCAGACCCCTGCCTCTGCCGCCCCGCCCTCCCCTCGACCTCACACCACCGCCGTGCTTGGCAGCGTCCCCCGGCCATCCCTTTAATCTCGGCCGACCTCCAGATCGGGCGCCAGCAGCTCTAGGCCCTACACGCCCCTAAGATAGACATCAAGGCACTGCTTCCCTGGCATAATAGGCGGACTAGCGCCTGTTACGCCGGGGAATGCTTCCGTTAATTGGGAATCAACTGAACAGGAATTGAAATCCCGGGGGCGACGGACCTCTAGCTAAGGTGAAATAGTATATGAGGAGAAACCTTGTGCATCGCGAGTTACTAGGAGCATCTAGTATCAAGAAGAAGCGGTCAACTTGTGTCTTCTGTGGGATGAATACTGTGCAACCAGACACGTAAGATTTGCACGAATAAGGGAAGAGGAGTACCATTTCCGGTTGCCAGTGTTGTGTCCTCCATATGTCACCGCGATTTTCTTCTTTTTGTCGGGAAACCAATGTTTTGA
Source organism: Aegilops umbellulata (assembly GCA_032464435.1). Taxonomy (NCBI): domain Eukaryota; kingdom Viridiplantae; phylum Streptophyta; class Magnoliopsida; order Poales; family Poaceae; genus Aegilops; species Aegilops umbellulata. The sequence continues at coordinate 210,652,719 of CP136056.1, read as the reverse complement.
AGGAGGGTGCAGCCTTGACGAACCCATGGCCAAATTGTTGACTGTGTTGCCGTGGTCGTATGTTGGCGGAGGGAAAGAAGATCCAAGGCAACAAAGGACGACATAGCGGGAATAGCTCCGGTGCGGTGGACGGTGGCAAAGTTGGAGCGGCAGCAGTGAGGCGCAGGACGGCGTGGTTGAACTGGCTCGAGGACAGACAACTCGGCCTCGTCTTCAACTACTAGCCATGGAGGGCATTGCGGTTGAGGTTGCGGTGGACGACGACATCGGGGTATCGGCTCCGGCGTGATGGAGGAGACCGGTGTCGTGGTTCTAACTCTGAGAGTGATGTAGGGGGGTATGAATGGAGAGGCTAGATCTTAGCTATGGAAGAGTTGTAAGCACATGAGGTTTACGAGTTCAGGCCCTTCGGGGAGGAAGTAACAGCCCTACGCCTCGGTGCCCGGAGGCGGTCGATTGGATTATAGGTGTGTGAATAACAGGGGTGCGAACCCTTGATACCGAGGAGGGGGCGGCTTATATAGAGTTTGCCAGGCCCCTCCAGCCCTCAGTAATGCAGGGTTTAAAGTACATTAAGACTGGGAGTTACTGGTAATGTCCCTAATAAAGTGCTATGATGACCATAAAAGCTACTTAATGGCCGACCGTTTGCGTGCGGAGTGACTTTAGATCTCCTGGCAGTCGAGTGGTTGGTTCATGGTCGAGTGATAGCTTCATGGTCGAGTGTCTTCGAGTCCGTCGAGTGGGATACCTCCAAGTCGATTGAAAGGTGACTTCTTCTATGGATGTCCTTGGGTAGGGCACTTAGGACAGGCCCATGCCCCTACCCTAGGTACATAGCTTCATCATTAGCCCCCGAATGGATCGAGGTTTGAGTGAGGAAGGAGTTGGGGATCCTTCTGACTGGTTCTCCGTGCTATATGAGCACCTTGTTTCGGATCAATCGTCACGGATGACATCGTCAACTTCTTTCAGTCGCCTTGATCCATTCTAGGCCTCTTGTCGAGTGAGTTTCTTTATTTGTGAAGTTCCGAGTGATGGTGTGAAAGGGATCTTCTGCTTGACAAGTTGTTCTGCAGCCCGCGGATTTTGCGGGATTTGAATTTCGGGAAGTGCGCGGGACGGGGGCGACCGCAGTAATCAGATGTGATACGACGGAAGCTCCTCGATCCCCGCGCCACCTTTTTCGCCACATACCGCGCGTGCGCCTATTGCGGGATTTGACAGGATTGCCCGGGCCTACCAGTCAGCCACTCGGAAGCGATCTCTTATAAGCTGCCGGCTCTGGACTTCCAAACAGTGTGCCTTCACTTTTCCTCCTCCCTTCGCGAGATCCTCCGCCACCTCCGCTCTCACCTTAGTGCCGTAGGTCTGTTCGAGCTTCATCGGTGACGATGGTGAAGGACAAGACGTCAGCTCTGGAGATCACGAAGAAGGCGGTGGTGCAGGGGAAGGGGAAGAAGTCCGCTCGGGGCGGATCTTCCTCGAGGACCGCTCTGCCCAAGGATTGGATCCAGGGCGACTGGATGCCATCGGTGATTCGGCAGGAGGACCTTGATGATATGGTCGAGGGGGGAGTCATTCTCCACGAAGCTGCGCGTCTCCTGGGGAAAGAAGTTGAACCCCAGCCTCTTGATGGTGAGTGCATCCTCCTCGCTACCCATATCGATCGCGGATTCTCTCTGCCTCCTCATCCTTTTTTCTGGAGTTTATTGAACTTCTTCGGAGCGCAGCTCCATCACTTCACTCCCAATTCTATCGTGTATCTTGCTGCTTTCATTTCCTTGTGTGAAAATTTCTTGGGCTGCCGCCCCCATTGGGGACTCTTTAAGCACATCTTCACTTGTCGTTCCCAATCGGTCAAGAAGGCCAAGTCGAGTGATGAACGGACTCAAGTGATCCAGCTGTGCGGGGGCCTGGCGATCCAGATGAGGGGAAAAAGTTCTTTTCCGTCTATCACTTTTCCTGAGTCGGTCCATGGTTGGTAGTCGACCTGGTTTTACTGTAAAGACCAGGTGACCCCAGGACATTCGACTGGGCTTCCCCCTTTCTCTCTGAACCGAGCGCAGAAACCTGCCTCCCTGAAAGTGGCGCCGGAGGAAAGGGCGCAAGTCAAGTTGTTGGTTGGTCGAGTGGTTCAACTTGTCCGCGAGGGCGTGACCGGCATGGACTTGTTGGAGGTCTTCCTTCGGAGGCGCATCCAACCACTTCAGGCTCGTGACCATCCGATGTGGCTGTACTCGGGTCTCGAAGACACCACTCGGATTCACCCAGAGCAGGTCACTGACGAGATGCTGGAAGGATGGTTGTCAAGTATCACAAGGAACAAAGACAACCCCCGAGGAGCCAGGAGGATTCCTCCACTCAACAACACATATGAAGTGGACCAGGTCTGACCTTGTGTTTCCGACTGAGATCTTGCTTTCTTTATCTGTTCTCTTTGAATCGGTCGATTGATTTTTGTCTTGTATGCTGTCCTCCAGGCAACTACTGAGATGTACTCGACACCCAATGGAGCGCAGGAGCAGGCCGAGGAAGGAGAGGCGAGCGGAGGTGAGAGCGGAGACGAGCCAGGAGAGTGGGAATCTGACGGCGAGGGAGAGGGGGATGGCGACGACGACTCCAGCGAAGAGGAGGAGGAGGAAGCCGAACCCCCCCGCTCGGAAAGGCGATCCAAGCTTACACACGACCCTACGCGGGAACGTGGTAAGGCGGCTGCTCCTGTTGGGCATTCGTCAAAGCGCACTCGAACCTCTTCTCCAGCGCCGACTGAAAAAGCTCCCAAGCATCCACGCGCGACGCCGTTGAAGCCGCCCAAGATACTGCCCAAGATGAAGATGACTGTCCCCACCATTTCTGGGTAATAGTAGAATTTCTTTTCCTTTGCTGAACGCGACTGACTCTTGGTCGGCTCATTGATCAAGCTGGCTGACTTTCGATATTTTGCAGAGCTGCCACCACGGAGATCTCCGCCAAGGATGATGATCAAGAGATGGAAGACGCTGTTACCTCCAACCCTGGTATGATTACTGATGCTCTGCCTGGAGTCGACTGTCAATTTGTTATAACTCTGGTCGATTGAACTTTTCTTGTAGCTCCTCCTCATGTTATTGACCTTCCTGATGACGACGACGAAGTGCTGCTGAGAGTGAGAAGGAACAGGAGGGCGTCGGCTGGCAAGACTCCACAAACTACTTCGGCGTCTGAGGCCGTAGTTCGTGAGGGTGGCGATACCACTCGGGCTTCTGTGACCTTTGCTGAGCCTCTGACGAGTGTCCGGCCTTCAACGTCGACTGCAGATCCGCCTTCGCTTTTCGCCACACACCACGTCCCTGAGGACCAAGTGGGTGCTGCTAAAGAAGCTATATGCCAGGCGGGGATCATGATGGAGCAAGTGAAGGTGGTTCGGGAAGCCAGCCAAGCAGCTTATGACGCGAGTTCAGCTCTTCAGAGCAACGTCTAGGTCAGTCGACTCAACACTTGTTCTGTTAGGATATGCTGTCTGAAGAATCTCTTTTCCGAAGATCTTAATTTCTGTACACCCACTGGGTGCGACTGTTAATTTTTGGACAAGTGGGGGCACGCTAAGTGCACCCACTGGGTGTAGTCCCCGAGACTACGGTGGACTGCTGGCAGTCGACTGTAGTCTCTATACTGTCTTTCTGTAGTTGTACTTCTTCACTCGGTCTGGTCAGGCCATGTCGAATGGAACTGTATCCGGTCGACTGCGGGCAGTCAACTTTTTTTTTGAAAATCAGTGGGGGCACGCTGAGTGCACCCACTGGGTGTAGTCCCCGAGACTACTGTCGAATGTTTTTGATTCGGCTGTAGTCTTAGAAACGCCATCATTGTCTCTTGGTTACTCGGAAGCAACTTATCTTGGACATCTGTCGACTGATTTCTCACAGAAATCCTGTGAACTTGTGGCTCGCTTCACCGAGTTGGAGAAGCAACAGATCCAGCTCAACCTTGACCTGAAGCTTGCTCAGGAGAACTTGCAGAAGGCGCGAGAAGAAGCAAAAGGTATGGATGGTGAGGTTCTCCATTCTTGACGAGTGACTTTTCTTTCTTGTCCATTCTTGATGTTGATCTCACTCGACGTTCCGCAAATAAACTGGAGGAAGCTCTGAAGAAGAAGGATCAAGATCTTGCCGAAGCACAGAAGGAGGCCTTGAACAAGACCAAGCTTGCTGAAGAAAAACTGACTTCAGTCGGAACTCTTGAAAAGGAGAACTCCAGACTGAAAACTGCTCTTGATGCGGCTAACCAAGAAGTCAGCCGCCTGAAAAATGACAAGATAGCTCTGGGTGACAAGGCCAGTGAACTGGTGGGGAAGAAGAACGATCTGGAGGCTTATCTCGGGGGACTTGCCGAGAAGCTGTTCATCATGCTTGAGGGTAACAAATTTTCACCTCACTGGCTTGTCGTCACTAAGCTCATGCAGGGTCGCTGTCTTAACTTGTTTTCAGAATTCTGTCAGAACTTCGAGGAGGAGACCGGTCGAGTGGAGAGAGATCTGGATCCCATTAACTCCCCAGTGAAAGATGAAGTTGCTATGAACGTGCTCGGACTGGAGTCTCGTGTTGCAAGTGTGGGTGATTATCTGGCCTGACTGAAGGTTGCGGTGTCGCGGATCGACACGTTGCTCTGGCCTAGGACGACGCTTCCGAATGACCTCGAGTCTCTGATGACTCGACTGAATGACGTTCCTGGTCGAGTGACAGAATGGAAGAAATCCTCTACAAGGTGTGGTGCCGATGTCGCTCTGTCTCTGGTCCGTGTGCACTGCAAGGAGGCGCGAGAGGAAAAGTTGGCTGCTATCCAAGTCGCCAATACCAGGAAGCACAACTTTCAAGATTTCATGGAGACTTTCATCGCCGCAGCCACTCGTATTGCAGACGGGGTCGACTTGGATGAGTTCGTCGCCTCTTCCAGTTCTCCGCCGAAGGAATAAGACTTTGATGCTTCACTTTAAATTTGCCTCGGAATGCCGAGTGGATTTTGTAACCGTTAAACTCAGTCGAGCTGAAGGCTCGAGTACTTTGATCTGAGGTCTGGGACCTTTGGGATCTTATCCGACTTGATTTATCGATAAATATCTTCATGGATTAACTGTCGAGTGGAACTTGATCTTCACTTGAAATAACTTCGTATTTGAGGTGCAGCTCCAAAGGAGAAGATAGCAGTCGATTCGCACTTTGTCGTCCTTGCGGATTGGGATGTGTTCTATACTTAGGAGAGCACTGGGTTGCAGCTAAGCCCCCGAGTGGGACTCTGGCTCACCACTTGGTAGGATTTTTTTCAAACTTAGGCGAGTACTGGACTGCAGCTAAGCCCCCGAGTGGGAGGTTCGCTCACAATTCGGTAGGATTTTTTAAACACTTAGGCGAGCACTGGACTATAGCTAAGCCCCCGAGTGGGAGGTTTGCTCACCACCCGGTAGGATTTTTCAAACTTAGGCGAGTACTGGACTACAGCTATGCCCCCGAGTGGGAGGTTTGCTCACCACTCGGTACGATTTTTTAAACACTTAGGCGAGCACTGGGCTGCAGCTAAGCCCCCGAGTGGGACTCTGGCTCACCACTTGGTAGGATTTTTTCAAACTTAGGCCAGTACTGGACTGCAGCTAAGCCCCCGAGTGGGAGGTTTGCTCACCATTCGGTAGGATTTTTTAAACACTTAGGCGAGCACTGGACTACAGCTAAGCCCCCGAGTGGGAGGTTTTCTCACCACTCGGTAGGATTTTTCAAACTTAGGCGAGTACTGGACTACAGCTAAGCCCCCGAGTGGGAGGTTTGCTCACCACTCGGTACGATTTTTTAAACACTTAGGCGAGCACTGGGCTGCAGCTAAGCCCCCGAGTGGGAGTCTGGCTCACCACTCGGTGGGATTTTTTCAGACACTTAGGCGAGCACTGGGCTGCAGCTAAGCCCCCGAGTGGGAGTCCGGCTCACCACTCGGTAGGATTTTTAAACACTTAGGCGAGCACTGGGCTGCAGCTAAGCCTCCGAGTGGGAGTTTGGCTCACCACTCGGTAGGATTTTTTCAAACTTAGGCGAGTACTGGACTGCAGCTAAGCCCCCGAGTGGGAGGTTTGGTCACCACTCGGTAGGATTTTTTAAACACTTAGGCAAGCACTGGGCTGCAGCTAAGCCCCCGAGTGGGAGGTTTGCTCACCACTCGGTAGGATTTTTTCAAACTTAGGCGAGTACTGGACTGCAGCTAAGCCCCCGAGTGGGAGGTTTGCTCACCACTCGGTAGGATTTTTTGAACACTTAGGCGAGCACTGGGCTGCAGCTAAGCCCCCGAGTGGGAGGTTTGCTTACCACTCGGTAGGAATTTTTCAAACATAGGCGAGTACTGGACTGCAGCTAAGCCCCCGAGTGGGAGGTTTGCTCACCACTCGGTAGGAGTTTTTAAACACTTAGGAGAGCACTAGGCTGCAGCTAAGCCCCCGAGTGGGAGGTTTTCTCACCACTCGGTAGGATTTTTTCAAACTTAGGCGAGTACTGGACTGCAGCTAAGCCCCCGAGTGGGAGGTTTGCTCACCACTCGGTAGGATTTTTTAAACAGTTAGGCGAGCACTGGGCTGCAGCTAAGCCCCCAAGTGGGAGGTTTGCTCACCACTCGGTAGGATTTTTTCAATCTTAGGCGAGCACTGGGCTGCAGCTAAGCCTCCGAGTGGGAGGTTTGCTCACCACTCGGTAGGATTTTTTCAATCTTAGGCGAGCACTGGGCTGCAGCTAAGCCTCCGAGTGGTAGGTTTGCTCACCACTCGGTAGGATTTTAAACACTTAGGCGAAACGGGTTCGCAGCTAAGCCTCCGAGTGAGAGGCTGGCTCTCCACTCGGTAGGATTTTTTTATACATATAGACTTAGGCGAAACGGATTTGCAGCTGAGCCACCCACTGGGGATTTCAGACGTAAACAGAAGCAACAACAATTACTGGAAAAATTGTAACACTCTTGACTTTGATAAATAAACTACAGAAGTTTTTCTTATTACATCTCATCCGAGTGAGAATTCAAGTGTAAAAGGGGCGGAGCAGGTCCGCATTCCAAGCTCGTGGCTCGTCAATCTGGCGATCGACATTGTAAAGGTGATACGCTCCATTGTGGAGGACTCTGGTGACGATGAAGGGGCCTTCCCAGGTAGGAGCGAGTTTGTGTGGTTTCTGTTGATCCACTCGGAGGACCAAATCTCTTTCTTGGAAGGCTCGACTCTTCACGTTTCTGGCATGGAATCGACGCAAGTCTTGCTGGTAGATGGTCGATCGGATCATCTCCATTTCTCTTTCTTCCTCTAGGAGATCAACTGCGTCTTGCCGGGCTTGTTCTGCTTCAACTTCGGAGTAGAGCTCGACTCGGGGTGCGTTGTGAAGCAGATCACTCGGCAAGACGGCTTCCGCTCCGTAGACCAGAAAGAACGGGGTTCTTCCAGTCGACCTATTCGGGGTGGTCCTTAATCCCCAAAGAACTGAAGGAAGCTCGTCGACCCATGCGCATGCTGCATGCTTGAGGTCGCGCATCAGCCGAGGTTTCATCCCTTTGAGAATCAGACCATTTGTCCTTTCTGCTTGTCCATTCGACTAGGGGTGAGCGACCGACGCGTAGTCGACTCGCGTGCCTTGCGAGGCGCACAAAGCTCTGAACTTGTCTGAATCAAAGTTTGACCCATTATCAGTGATGATGCTATGCGGGACTCCATATCTGAATGTTATCTCCCTGATAAAACTGATAGCAGTGCAAGCATCAAGATTCTTGATAGGCTTAGCTTCAATCCATTTGGTAAACTTGTCGACTGCCACGAGCACATGTGTGAAACCGCTCCTGCCTGTTCTCAGTGGACCAACCATATCCAATCCCCAAACAGCGAAGGGCCAGACGAGTGGAATGGTCTTCAAGTGCGAAGGATCTTCCTGAACTGAAGGCAAGTGAATGTGTACCAGAAATACATAGCTAGGAATGGCTTCTCTCTTGGAACCTATCTTTGCCAAATCATCAGCTGCTTGATTTTTCAGCCGGGGAATGTGATGACGTTCTAACCCCTCGAATTTCTTCTCTAACTTTCTCACTTCATTGCAATAACCAGTCATAGCTGGACTTCTGACGTCCCACTCCTTCATCACCTGATTAGCCACCAAATCTGAGTCGCCATAGACCATGAGGCGACGGACGCCGAGTGAAATGGCCATGCGCAACCCATACAAAAGTGCTTCGTATTCTGCTTCGTTATTGGAGGAATCGAAATGAATATGGAGAACATATCTGAGCTTATCTCCTCGGGGGGAAACCAATACTACCCCAGCACCGGATCCATTCAGCATCTTAGATCCATCGAAGAACATGGTCCAGTGCTCCGAGTGAACTTGAGTCGGAAGTTGCTGTTCGATCCACTCGGCGACGAAATCTGCAATTGCTTGGGACTTGATAGCCTTCTTTGCCTCAAACTGGATATCTAGGGGAAGGAGTTCAATCGCCCATTTTGCCACTCGATCAGTTGCATCTCTGTTGTGAAGAATCTCTGATAGTGGGGCGTCGCTGACGACTGTAATGGTGTGGTCAGAGAAGTAATGTGCAACCTTCTTCGTGGTCATATAGATCCCATATACGAGCTTCTGATAATGAGGGTATCTTTGCTTTGAAGGAGTCAAAACTTCAGAAACATAGTATACTGGGCGCTGAACTTTGAAGGCCTTTCCTTCTTCTTCCCGCTCGACCGTAAGTACTGTACTGACAACTTGTCCCGTGGCTGCAATGTAAAGCAGTAAAGGCTCTTTGCTGATCGGGGCAGCAAGCACCGACTGGGTGGATAACTGGGCTTTGAGCTCTGCAAACGCTGCATCAGCTTCTGGAGTCCACTCGAACTTGTCTGACTTCTTCATCAGTCGGTAAAGAGGCAATGTCTTTTCACCGAGCCGAGAAATGAATCGACTTAAAGCAACCAAGCAACCTGTAAGCCTCTGGACATCATGCACATGCACAAGACGTTTCATCCGGAGAATAGTACCAATTTTTTCAGGATTGGCGTCGATTCCCTGTTCGGAAACGAGAAAACCGAGTAACTTCCCACCTGGAACTCCGAATGCGCACTTTGATGGATTGATCTTGATATCGTACCTCCTGAGGTTAGCAAAGGTTTCAGCAAGGTCAGTCAGCAGGTCGGAACCCTTCGGTGACTTAACCACAATGTCATCCATGTATGCCTCCACATTCCGACTGATCTAAGTGAGCAAACACTTCGGAATCATTCTCATGAACGTGGCTCCGGCATTCTTTAGGCCGAAGGCCATGGTGACATAACAGAAGCACCCGAATGGAGTGATGAAAGCTGTTTTCATCTCGTCGGGCCCGTACAGACGGATCTGATGGTACCCTGAATAGGCGTCTAGAAAAGACAAACGCTCACACCCCGCGGTCGAGTCGACTATCTGATCGATGCGGGGGAGAGGGAAATGATCTTTCGGGCAGGCCCGATTGATATGTTTAAAGTCAATGCACATGTGAAGTGACTTGTCCTTCTTTGGGACCATGACAACATTGGCGAGCCACTCGGAGTGGTAAATTTCTCGGATGAACTCTGCTGCTAAGAGCCGAGCCACCTCCTCGCCAATGGCCTTCCTCTTCTAAACGACGGGCCATCGAAGATGTTCTTTCACAGGCTTAAATTTTGGGTCGACTCATAGACAGTGCTCAGCCAGCCCCCTGGGAACTCCAGGCATGTCAGAAGGTTTCCATGCAAAGATGTCCCAGTTCTCACGGAGGAACTGGACGAGCGCTTCTTCCTATTTGGAGTCGAGCGTTGTGGATATGTGAGTCGGAGCAGCATTTGGATCGGTCGGGTGAATGTGAACTGGCTTCGTTTCACCAGACGACTGAAAAGCTGACTCTGAAGCAGGCTTCTTGGCTCGTAGCAACTCACTCGGATCTGCGGTCTTCTGGTACTCTTGCAGCTCAACCACTGCCATCTGAGCATCAGCAATCTTTGAGCCTTTTTGAAAACACTCTTCTGCTTTCTTCCGATTGCCTGTAACAGTGATCACACCTTTGGGACCAGGCATCTTCAATTTGAGATACACATAACATGGTCGAGCCATGAAGCGTGCATAAGCTGGCCTACCCAAAATGGCGTGATAAGCACTTTGGAAATCCACAACTTCGAATGTCAACTTTTCCTTGCGGTAATTCTTGGAGTCACGGAAAACCACATCAAGAGCAATCTGGCCGAGTGACTCGACTTTCTTCCCAGGAATGACTCCATGGAAACTCATGTTACTGGTACTGAGTCTGGACATCGGAATGCCCATCCCTTTCAATGTTTCTGCATACAGTATGTTCAAACCACTGCCACCATCCATCAGGACTTTAGTCAGTCGAGTGCCTTCGACAACTAGGTCGACCACCAAAGCTTGCCTCCCAGGGGTGGCAATGTGCGTAGGGTGATCCGACTGGTCAAATGTGATGGCAGTCTGAGACCACTTTAGATAACTAGGCGTTGCCGGGGCAACCATATTCACCTCGCGGTTAATGACTTTCAGTCGACTTTTGCTTTCAACATCAGCAAAAATCATCAAGGTGGAATTGACCTGGGGGTATCCATCGTCACTAACTTTGTCTGACTCCTTTTCCTTATCTTTGGACTGTTTGCCCTGAAACTGCTGGATCAGGAGCCGACACTGTCGAGTGGTATGCTTTGGGTAAATGAGTTTACCCTCTTCGTCCTTCTTGGTGTGGATGTGACACGGCAGATCCAAAACATCATTTCCATCTTGGTCCTTAACTTTCTTGGGGTTCCAAGGCCCCTTGGGTTTTCCCTTGAATTTTCCCTGGGTTACGGCCAGGGCCTCCCCAGGAGCGGCTGGCTCGGCCTTCCGCTTCTGTTTCCGACTAGAATTTCCTCCGGTTTCCTGGGCGACTGCCTTTTGCTTGCCACTCCGGAGCCGATCCTCATCTTCACCATTTGCGTATTTGGTGGCGATCTCCATCATCCGATTGAGAGACATTTCTCCGGTTCGACCGAACTTCAGATTCAATTCTCGGTATTTAACGCCTTCTTTAAAGGCACAAACTGCTTGATGATCTGGCACATTTTCAACTATGTGATGCAAAGTGATCCATCTCTGGATGTAATCCCTCAGAGTTTTGTTCGGCTTCTGCATGCAGGACCGCAATTCTGTAAGACCTGCAGGTCACTTGCATGTTCCTTTGAAGGTTGTGACAAACACTCGGGAGAGGTCCTCCCAAGTGTAGATGCTGCTGGGTGCTAACTGGTTTAACCACGCTCTGGCTGAGCCTTCTAACATGAGAGGCAAATGCTTCATAGCTACCTCATCATTGCCACCGCCAATCTGGACAGCCACTCGGTAATCCTCGAGCCAAGTGTCAGGCTTGGACTCACCGGTGAACTTACTAACTCCAGTCGCCAATCTGAAGTTGGGAGGAATCACAGCGGCCCTGATGGCTCGACTGAAACATTCTGGTCCTGAAACATGTACTCTGCTACTGGTAGGAGCATCTCTGTCATGGCCTTCTCGGTGAGCTCTATTCCTGTCGACCAAACTTTGAAAAGAATGGATCTCGCATCAAAGCCTGGATCTCTAGGGTCGACTGGAATTCTCCGCCCAACACTATGAGGGCACCTGTCATCTTGCTGTCGAGGCGCATATGACCCGCTCCTCGGCGGAGGGGTTGGCACTCGACGTCGATCATCACGATCGAATCGGTGATCATACTGCTCGTTCCTTCTGTACTGATCATGCCGGTCCCCACGTCCCTCATGCCTCGGGGGCGATCTTGGGTTGTGAGCCGACTGGACTGTATCTGCTGCAACGGATCGACTATGGATCTTATTCCGCGACTGAGAAACAGCAGAATTCTGGTTTCCCGCTGCCCGGAGCAACGCTCTGATTTGCAACAAGGCTCTACCAGCCCCTGACTGGGAGGGCTGAATCGACTCTGCTATACGGGCCGCAGCCGCCAAATTCTGAACCGGAGTTCGATATACCTGCGTAGGCGGGAAGAGCTGACGCCGACTGGATTCAGGAGCCCGTTGACGCGCTCGCTCGTCGAGTGCTCGCTGGAGATTCTCCAATCGAGTGTGCTCGGCGAAGTTAGCCAAGCGCGCGTCCTCCAAGGCTCAGGCCTCGGGGGGTTTCTCCAACGATAGGAGTGTGGAGTGCATCCATGTTTCGACGGCGAAGCTCCTCTCGCTGCACGCAAGTAAGAGGCTCGGGGAGATACTCCTCGTGGGGATGCGATGGGTCGCCCCCACCCGCGCCTCCGTCGGTGCGGGGAAAACTGGGAGGATTGCGTGTCCCGTCGATCACCAGAACCTCCATCACTGGATCACTGCTGTCGCATTCGGATGCAGTCTCTGCGGAGCCAGTCGACAGGTCGTACAGGCCGTAGAGGGATTCGTCGGGCTCGATCGCCGCGACTTGTGGGGTGGCTGACTGGTGGGCCACCGCATGTCTCACCCACCTCTGAAGCCTCGACCGACCGGAGCGCTTGCACCGGCGAGAGACTGGGCGGGAGGACATCATTGGAGCCGACCGATACTGGGTTGACGGCTGCCGCAGGAGGACACCACGGACGCACGCGCGAAAGTGCGTCGCCCCGCGGACGGGGAGCGCATCAACGTCGAGTGGGGCCTCTTGAAGCCAAGCGGAGTCGTCGGCGATGAACGTGAGCGCGCCAAGATGGATCTCGTGGCCCTCCACCAAAGCTCCGCCCGAAACCATGATCAAAGAGATCGGAAAAATCGCAACTTCTCCAACTAGGCGCTAAGACTCCTAGCCCCACGGTGGGCGCCAACTGTCGTGGTTCTAACTCTGACAGTGATGTAGGGGGGTATGAATGGAGAGGCTAGATCTTAGCTATGGAAGAGTTGTAAGCACACGAGGTTTACGAGTTCAGGCCCTTCGCGGAGGAAGTAACAGCCCTATGTCTCGGTGCCCGGAGGCGGTCGATTGGATTATAGGTGTGTGAATAACAGGGGTGCGAACCCTTGATACTGAGGAGGGGGTGGCTTATATAGAGTTCGCCAGGCCCCTCCAGCCCTCAGTAATGCAGGGTTTAAAGTACATTAAGACTAGGAGTTACTGGTAACGTCCCTAATAAAGTGCTATGATGACCATAAAAGCTACTTAATGGCCGACCGTTTGCGTGCGGAGTGACTTTAGATCTCCTGGCAGTCGAGTGGTTGGTTCATGGTCGAGTGATTGCTTCATGGTCGAGTGTCTTCGAGTCCGTTGAGTGGGATACCTCCAAGTCGATTGAAAGGTGACTTCTTCTATGGATGTCCTTGGGTAGGACACTTAGGACAGGCCCATGCCCCTACCCTAGGTACATAGCGTCATCAACCGGCGGTTGATGGGTGGGATGGGATGGCGGACGGAGGACACCGGGGTTTCGCGACTGGTGGAGAGGTAGTTTTGGCGCCCATGAAGTATGAACGGGGAATCGGACGAGGGGGCGGGGGGCTAAGGGAGAACCATGTTTCAGTCTGGGACGCGCTTGTTTTTGGCTTTTTGAACAGATGGGACGCGCTTGTTTGAAATTTGGGGGGAAGTACAAACTTTGCCCCCTCCCTTAAATTTCGGACCTACCGCGGGTCGGGGGTAGGATGGTAATCCCAGGTGTCCCAAATAGTGGGCGGGAGCGATTTAGGCCGCGCGCATGTGTGCTTAGGCGGCCATTGTGTATGAATGTTTTTCGGGGGCGGTTGTGTGGCGTCTAGCTGAAGCTACTCTGGTTTATACCTTTGGACGTCGGGCCGGTAGGTTTCACGGACCGGAGTTAGAAAAGTAATTTAATTCTTCTACCAAGCATTGGTCTCACGCGGTTTCGGGTGAGTAGAGGCTCTTTTGGCGCTTCATTCGAAATTTTGAAACAGAAGCATTCACGTTTAGAGTACTCTTGAACTTTGAGGATTGACCAAAATAGACAACGTTAAATTTGACCTTGTATGTTTGAAAACCTCATTAAATTATCTGCTTCTTTTTGAAATTTTGACACTTGAAAATCCTATAACTACGATTATTTTGGAATGGAAGAGCTTAATTTAAATATATTTTGCACACGACTATATATGCTATTATGTACAAAAGCAGAGAAAAGATTGGTGCCCCCATAATTAGGTATGATTTACAAATGCCATGATATCGAATTCAAATAATTGAATGGACTTCATGCTGAATTCGAATTTTTTAAACCACCTTAAGTTGAATTCAAATGTATGCTAGTTCATAGCTAGCTATTTATAATGTTCATTGTGTAACTTTTGTATGTATAATGTGCTTTACACAAACAACATGAACTATACTCACGTTTATATTCAATTGCTAAAGCGATGCATTGTCTGGAGTTCAAAATACTAACTATGTGGATCAATTATGTAGAATAATAACATAGACATGCTCAAATTCGATAGAATCTAGATGTCTGATGGATCAATGACCGTTCCTTACGCGACTTGCAAATACCATGATCCCATCCTAGTATTTGGATACCATTTTATATTTTTAATCAATGTGTACATCAATCTGTTATGTGTAGTTTCACTCTCCATCGGTGGTCTCTCACACGTGCTCACACACTCTCTCTCGAGGTTTCTTTCTCGTAAACATGCTCTCGATATAACCCTCCCTCCCTCTCGTAACCATTTACGACTATTTTCACTAACCTTTATCACAAGCACTCTTGCTCTCACAAGCATACACACACACAATCCCCATCGACACTTTCTATATACATAGACCTGCCTACGTGTCTCCCGTATGCACATTATCTTTAGGCTTGTCTCTCACGCATTGTCTCACACCTCTCTTCCTAATCGACGAGTGATGGTAGCTGAAAATACGTCAGTATTTCCCCAGAGAGGGAGCGATGATGTAGCACAGCAACGGTAGGTATTTCCCTCAGTTATGAAACCAAGGTATTGAACCAGTAGGAGAACCAAGCAACACAACGTAAACAACACCTGCACACAAACAACAACACCTCGCAACCCGACGAGTTAAAGGGGTTGTCAATCGCTTCCGGGGTACGGCGCCTCAAGATAGGCAAGCGGACGTGAGGTCAATTGTAGTAGATTTATAGATCGAACGCCACATAAAAGAAATAAAGATAAAATGCAGCAAGGTATTTTTGTATTTTTTTGGTTTAATAGATCTGAATAAAAATGCAATGGAAAAGTAGACCGCAGGCAAATATATGAGAAAGATGACCCGGGGGCCGTAGGTTTCACTAGTGGCTTCTCTCGAGAAAAATAGCAAACGGTGGGTAAACAAATTACTGTTGCGCAATTGATAGAACCTCAAATAATTATGACGATATCCAGGCAATGATCATTACATAGGCATCACGTCCAAGATTAGTAGACCAACTCCTGCCTGCATCTACTACTATTACTCCACACATCGACCGCTATCCAGCATGCATCTAGTGTATTATTTGATGGAAAAACGGAGTAATGCAATAAGAATGATGAGACGATGTAGACAAGATCCGTTTATCTATATGGCGGTAGATATAGATCTCATCTTTTATCCTTCGTAGCCACGATACATATGTGTCATTTCCCTTTCTATCACTGGGATCGAACACCGTAAGATTGAACCCACTACCGGGCACCTCTTCCCATTTCAAGATAAATAGATCAAGTTGGCCAAACAAAACCCAAATATCGGAGAAGAAATATGAGGCTATAAGAGATCATGCATATAAGAGATCAAAGAAACTCTAATAACTTTCATGGATATAAAAATATATAACTGATCATAAACTCGAAGTTCATCAGACCCCAACAAACACACGCAAAAGAGTTACATCATATGGATCTCCAAAAGACCATTGTATTGAGAATTCAGCGAGAGAGAGAGATAAATACATCTAGCTACTAACCACGGACCCGAAGGTCTACAAAGAACTACTCACGCACCATCGAAGAGGCACCAATGGAGGTGGTGAACCCCTCCGTGATGGTGTCTAGATTGGTTTGGTGGTTCTGGAATCTGCGGCGGCTGGATGAATATTTCGTCTACTCCCTTAGGGTTTCTAGAATATTTGGGTATTTATTGAGCAAAGAGGCGGTCCAGGGGGCACTCGAGGTGGGCACAACCCACCAGGGCGCGCCAGGGCCTCCTGGCGCGCCCTGGTGGGTTG
Source organism: Aegilops umbellulata (assembly GCA_032464435.1). NCBI lineage: Eukaryota > Viridiplantae > Streptophyta > Magnoliopsida > Poales > Poaceae > Aegilops > Aegilops umbellulata. The sequence continues at coordinate 210,636,555 of CP136056.1, read as the reverse complement.
TTCCCTCCTCGGGACTCCCCCCAGGTGCAACCAGGGCCCATCTGCTTCCTTTTGGCCCATAAAAGATCATCGTGAAGTTTCGTGGCATTTGGACTCTGTTTGATATTCATTTCTTGCGATGTAAAAAACATGGAAAAACAGCAACTTACACTTGGCACTATGTCAATTGGTTAGTACCAAAAAATGATATAAAATGACTATAAAATGATTATAAAACATATAAGATTGATAATAAAACAGCATGGAACAATAAAAAATTATAGATACGTTGGAGACGTATCAGCATCCCCAAGCTTAACTCCTACTCGTCCTCAAGTAGGTAAGTGACAAAAGCAGAATTTTTGATGTGGAGTGTTGTTCATCAAGTCATATCATATTCTTTTTTCTTTATAGCACGGACAATTGGACTTTTATGTGATTCAAAGCAATAGTCTAGTTTTGACATAATAATTTAGATACTCAAGCATATCAACAAGCAACCATGTCTTTCAAAATATGAATGCTAAAACAAGTTATCCCTAGCCCATCATGCTCAAAGATTGATCCATTCATGAAACATACTCGAATATTAACTACACCCAATACTTGAGAACAATCATATTGCCTCCTAGTTGGTGCTTTTATGAGAGAAGATGGAGACTCAAATTTCAAAATAAAAATTGCATAAAGTAAAAGAGAGGCCCTTCGTAGAGGGACGTAGGGATTTGTAGAGGTGCCAGATCGCAAAGCAAAAAATTAGAGATAAAAACATTTGGGAGGTGTATCTATCCCACCAACGAAAACGACTTAGAGTTCCCAACCCTTTCCATGCTAGATATGCCATAGGCGGTTCCCAAACAGAAAATAAAGTTTATTCCTTTTTCCACCATTCTTTCACTTTCCATGGCTAGCCGTATCCATGGGTGCCCTCCATACCAACACTTTCCAAGGAATTTATTATTTGACAACATAAAGTAAATTCATTTTTTTTGCATTTCGAGACTGTGCATCCCTAAGACCTTTGCCTTACTCTCGTGCAATGACAAGTGAATAAACACTCATCTTGAGAATAACAGATCTAGCATGGAAAATAGTAGCCACCCGTTACCGTTCCGCGAGCGAAACAAACACACAAAAGCGAAGTTTATTTTGAAAATTAGAGATGGCACATGAAAATTTGCTTAGAACGGCAAAAGAATACCGCATATACGTAGATATAGTGGAATCATGTGGCAAAACTGGTTTAAAGTATTTTGGATGCACAAGTAGAGGTCATACTTAGTGCAAAATGAAGGCTAGCAAAAGATTGGGAAGCGACCAACCAAGAAATGAATAATCTCTTAAGCAAGCATTAAGCATAATTAACTCCGAATACTGCACCACAAGTAGGATATAATTTTCATTGCATGATTATTAACTTTCTTGCATGCATAGGGAATCACAAACCTTAACACCAATATTCCTACTAGAGCACAGTTACTCATGAACATAACTCACATATCACATCATCATATCTCAAAACTATTACTAAGAATCAAGTTTATTTTGTCCAATGATCTTCATGATGTTTTTTTCTTTTTCTTTATCCTTCTTGGATATCTATCACTTTGGGACTAATTTTCATGTGTTGCTTTTCATAATCTCAAACAAATATAAGTGAAGATCATGAGCATAACAAATTTTTCTTTATCTCAAAATAATCTGAGTGAATCAAGAGAGAATTTCTTCAAAAGTTTACTAACTCTCAAATAAATCTAAGTGAAGCAAGAGAGAATTTCTTCAAAAATAACAAAGCACACCATGCTCAAAAAGATATAAGTGAAGCACTAGAGCAAGTCCTAGCTCATAAAATATTTAAGTCAAGCAAAGAGAGCACTTCTAAAAAGTCATGACATAATTTTAGCTCTCTCAAATAGGTGTGTCCAGCAAGGATTGATGACTTAAAATACAAAATAAAACAAGCAAAGACACATATCATACAAGACGCTCCAAGAAAAACATATTATGTGACGAATACAAATATAGCCTCGAGTAAAATACCGATAGTTGTTGGAAGAAAGTGGGGATGCCACTCGGAGGCGTCCCCAAGCTTAGTTAGTTGCTCATTTTTGGATAATAGCTTGGGATGCCGGGGCATCCCCAAGCTTAGGCTCTTACATCCTTCCTTCATCCATCGTAAGATAACCCAAAGCTTGAAAACTTCAATCACACAAAACTCAACAAAACCTTCGTGAGATTCGTTAGTGTAAGAAAAATAAACCACTACTATAACTGTTGTATCAAACCAATTCTTATTTTGTTTTTGTATTATATCTACTGTATTCCAAATTTTCTATGGCGAAAACTCATCAAAGAAAACCATAGAGCCATCAAAATAAGCACACAACACAAAGAAAACAGAATCTGTCAAAACAGAACAATCTATAGCAATCTGATTTGTTCGAATACTTATGGAACTCCAAAGCCTCATGATCATCACATAATTTTTCTCTTTACCTCTCCAAACCCACTTTCATCAAAAATTCTATAAGATTGAACACTCTCCAATTATGTGGGATTATTTTTAGCTAAAGTTAACACTCTTCCAAACCCACTTTCAATATTATCGCAAACATATCCATCATGAGGCTTAAATAAATTTTCAAGATCATAAGAAACTCTACCACCCCAATCATGATCATTGCAACAACTAGTGAACATGACAAAACAAGCATCCCCAAGCTTGGGGTTTTGCATATTATTAGCACAATTGACATTAGTAGAATTTATAGTAAAATTATTGCAATCATGCTTTTCATTCAAGGAGCTATCATGAATCACTTCATAAATTTCTTCATCACAATTTTCAGATTCACGAATCTCAAGCAAAACTTCATAAAGATAATCTAGTGCGATCAACTCACTAGCAATTGGTTCATCGTGATTGGATCTTTTAATAAGATTAGCAAGTGGATGGGGATACATATCAATAGATTTTTAGCAAGCGAAGATGCAAGCAAATAGAAGACACATGGTCACACAAGCAAACAAAAGATCTGACAAGAAAAAGGCGAACAAAAAAGGAGGCGAATAGAACGGCAAACTTTTGTGAAGTGGGGGAGAGGAAAATGAGAGGCAAATGGAAAATAATGTAAATTGCGAGGAGATGAGATCTGTGATTAGGAACCTAGTTATGATCAAGATCCTCCCCAGCAACGACGCCAGAAATTATCCTTGATGGTAGCTGAAACTACGTCGATATTTCCCCGGAGAGGGAGGGATGATGTGGCACAGCGATGGTAGGTATTTCCCTCAGTTATGAAACCAAGGTATCGAACCAGTAGAAGAACCAAGCAACAAAACGTAAACAACACCTGCACACAAACAACAACTCCTCGCAACCCGACGAGTTAAAGGGGTTGTCAATCCCTTCCGGGGTACGGCGCCTCAAGATAGGCAAGCAGACATGAGGTAAATTGTAGTTGATTGATAGATCGAACGCCGAATAAAATAAATAAAGATAAAATACAGCAAGGTATTTTTGTATTTTTTTTGTTTTAATAGATCTGAATAAAAATGCAAAGGAAAAGTAGATCGCAAGGCTAATATATGAGAAAGAAGACCCGGGGGCCGTAGATTTCACTAGTGGCTTCTCTCGAGAAAAAAAATGGTGGGTAAACAAATTACTGTTGGGCAATTGATAGAACTTCAAATAATTATGAAGATATCCAAGAAATGATCATTACATAGGCATCATGTCCAGGATTAGTAGACCGACTACTGCCTGCATCTACTACTATTACTCCACACATCGACCGCTATCCGGCATGCATCTAGTGTATTAAGTTCATGGAAAAATGGAGTAATGCAATAAGAACGATGACATGATGTAGACAAGATCCGTTTATCTATATGGCGGTAGATATAGATCTCATCTTTTTATCCTTAGTAGCAACGATATATACATGTCGTTTCCCTTTCTGTCATTGGGATCGAGCACCATAAGATCAAACCCACTACCGGGAACCTCGTCCCATTGCAAGATAAATAGATCAACTTGGCCAAACAAAACCCAAATATCGGAGAAGAAATACGAGGCTATAAGAGATCAAAGAAACTCAAATAACTTTCATGGATATACAAAGATATAACTGATCATAAACTCAAAGTTCATCAGATCCCAACAAACACACCGCAAAAGAGTTACATCATATGGATCTCCAAAAGACCATTGTATTGAGAATTCAGCGAGAGAGAGAAATCCATCTAGCTACTAACTACGGACCCGAAGGTCTACAAAGAACTACTCACGCATCATCGGAGAGGCACGAATGGAGGTGGTGAAACCCTCCGTGATTGTGTCTAGATTGGATCTGGTGGTTCTGGACTCTGCGGCGGCTGGATGAATATTTCATCGACTCCCCTAGGGTTTCAAGAATATTTGGGTCTTTATAGAGCAAAGAGGCGGTCCGGGGGGCACCCGAGGTGGGCACAACCCACCAGGGCGTGCCAGGGCCTCCTGGTGCGCCCTGGTGGGTTGTCCCCTCCTTGGGACTCCCCCCAGGTGCAACCAGAGCCCATCTGCTTCCTTTTGGCCCTTAAAAAATCACCGTGAAGTTTCGTGGCATTTGGACTCTATTTTATATTGATTTCCTGCGATGTAAAAAACATGAAAAAAAAACAACAATTAGCACTTGGCACTATCTCAATAGGTTAGTACCAAAAAATGATATAAAATGACTATAAGATGATTATAAAACATCCTAGATTGATAATAAAACAGCATGGAACAATAAAAAAATTATAGATACATTGGAGACGTATCAACGAGTATGATTCTAGTAGAGCATTCTATAGGATGCCCCTTAAAGTTAGATTGGATGAATAGTAATATCATAGATAATGGGTTACCTTAGTCCGAGGACCTAGGGTTACAAATCCTAGATGGCTTTGTCAGTGGACAGAGAGTCCTTCAGGATTCTGCTATCTTTGTCTTGTACGACTAGTCATCCATGGGTCTCCCTAAATGCATCATGGGCCGACCAATGTGGCGCAGGATGGAACCGAACCAAGGCCTCACCTCGGCCCACCGGACCTCATGCAGTGACACACCCTTTGCCCTAGGTCTCATTATCTTCTCACACCCACACATACCAACACAGACACCACAAAAAAAGTTCTCCTCGTGCCTCTATCCCCTCCCCCCTTGCATATACACACACTCAAGGGCATCTCTCGCCGTGACATCATATTCGTCTCTCTCTCTTGACCTCTCTCATTTCTCGTGATATCTCTCCCATGCCCCCTCCCCCCGTCGGCCCCTCTATCCATGCCTCTCTCGGATACGTAATACACACACATACCTCTCTAGGCCCTGCCAAATACATCAACTACACATTCACACATGTTACGTCACGTACCCCATTGATCTAAAAAGCTCTCTCTTCACGTTTATTTCGCATATAACATTCCTTTTGAATAAAGTGTGGCCAAAAATCATTTTAGAATTTCTACATATATACAACATTACAAAGTTATATGGAGGAGTATGAACGTTAATTTGTATTGCATGGTGCCCACAATGATATTTATTCCGCATTGTGAATTTTTATATTTATACTATATATAAAGTTTGTCATAATAAAGAGAAACGAAGAGCATCTCTCTCTCCATCGCATACACCCCCTCTACGCCACTTTCACGTAAGCACACAAACTATCTCCAGGTCCTCTAAAAGTACGCCCCCAGCACATTCACGCATGTTTCATCTTTCTCTTGCGATATATACAGTGACGATCATTGTATTTGAAGTGAAAGAATGATACGTACATTGTACTTCATAACCCACTCATTACGGTTGCCATTTACGTTTTGTGGTTATTATACAGTCACGGCTCACCGTACAGCTCTGTATTTGCTCAAGACACGACTAGTTGACCAGTTAAACGCTCCACGTGGCACCTCTAGTGTTGCATCACGTTATCTCACTACCATTGGGCCCACCTGTCGACGTGTATCTAGTCTACACTCTTATAAAAAACAGAGTTGGTGATGATGGTGTGCCTGCCATCCTGCAATATAGGCCGTCCGATTATATCTGACGGATAGGAAGGAAACTATGGCAATTTTGCAAAAAGGTACCCACACACCTCTCCACATTTGCAAATAAGGCCTTCCCTCGTTCATCCTTTTCTGTCACAAGATAAACTAGTCATGCAAATGCATCTTGATGTTACATGCAACGCACGGGCATCTTGCTAGTAAGAGTAGAAATATGAACATTTACAATAGCAAATCTATATGATGTGAACGTATATTCAATAATGAATCCAATGGTATTGATTTGTTATTGTATATGTTATTATTTCTTTCTATAAACTTTGTCAAAGTTTACAAAGTTTGACTTTGAGCAAAGCTAAAATGCGGAGTAAATAAAAACAGAGAGAGTACGCGGGAACTAGTATAGTTACTACTGCCGGAACATGGTAAGTTGGACCCCTAAATACGGGCACGGACCGGGCACATCTCAATTATTCCTTCAAACAGTTGGACTACTTGAGAAGGAAAAGGGTGGTACTGTACCCAAAACCACCATACTTGGGGCTAGGGTAACAACTTGGTACTGTGCCACATTTGAACGAGGGCAGAAAAAACACTTGTTCTGCGCCTAATGCGCAACGTGGAGCACTGACGCTTGAATATGAACGGGAAAACAGGGAAACTAACATGTGGGGCACACATGTCGAGACGACGTGGCGCAAACTTGTCCAATGGAGGAGCTGGCCCACGACCTCCTCGCCACCGTCAACCGTTCATGTGGGTCGTGTGGGCCAGTAACGTGGCGCAGCTCCAGCACCGCCTCTGGACACGGCGACCGCGGTGAGCGATACGCTCATCGTCGCTGCACACGGTCGTTTTTAGTGTGCCGAGGGTGGCGTTAGCGTTGTAGCACGACCAGCAGATCAACACCCGGCTCGTCAAGGATGCACAGGGCGCCGAAGTGCGTGCACGCCATGATGCGTCCATGGAGTGGTGTAGCGCGGCCAACTACATCCCCAGGACCTGAGACCATGTCGGGTCGTCTTGCTTTTTCAATGACATGTGGGGATCGCATGTGAGCAAAGGGCATCTCCAACGTTGCCATGACCGCAACTGACTACCCTGGCACACCAAAAACCCTCGTCCCTCGCGCCATCGCGCGGTGCATTCCTAGCCAGCGCATGCTGCCCGCATTTATGTCGTCCATCCGTATGCCATCGTTAAGAGGCTCGGTGCCCGAGGAACCAACTCTGGTGACTTAATGACGCACCCGGACGGTTGGCCTCACCGGAATGCGCTACTTAAAGCGGCAACTCCCAGCTAACCTCCACACCATAGCGCATCATCCTGCTACCTGGCACCACATCCGCCATGACCGCGAGTGCGAACGCTCTGCGGGAGAGCTTGTCTTCGGGGATGAAACTCAAGGTCACCGCCCTTTCTCAAGTCGCTGCTCACGATGCAATAGCGGTGTAGCCGAACGCGGATGCGACCGCACAAGCGGTGGCCACGCTGGCGGCCGACGACGGGAGCACCATCAGCCACGCGTCCTACTTGCCGTCATCCAATGTCCGGCACCGCCGAGGTAGGGGACTCCTCCAAGGATGAGTAGGGCATGGGAGGCGGCAGGGCATGGTGTGCCAACTGGCTGGTCTATCTCCCGTGTTCTGCTCTTCCTCGCTGGAGACCGCACCTTCACTTCACGGGTCTTGAACCCCGCCCCTGTACATGGAGATCGCAGATGGAGGACGTCGGTCGCCGTCGTAGAATAGGTTTAGGGTCGGGTTTCTTTTATTTTTCTATCCTATAAAAGTTCGAGATGTAATGAAAATCTGTCGTGTTTGCATTAATCTCGGCCAGTGTATATGAACTTTCACAATAATATAGTATATTGTAGGAGTACTAGCAAGATGCCCATGCATTGCATGGAACATCAAGATCTTGTGGGAGAAAAGGATGATTGAGGGAAGGCCTTATCTGCAAATGTGGAGAGGAGTGCGGGTAAATTGTCATAGTTTCCTTCCTATCCGTTAGATATAGATCGTATGGCCTATATTGCAGGATGGTAGGCACACCATCATCACCAACTCTGCTTTTTATAAGAGTATATATATAAGAGTAGATAGATATGGAATGATGATTCGTTTTTGTGTGTATAAACTTAGAAGGTTTGAACCGAGACAAAGCTAACATGCGAAGTAAATAAACACATACACTACAAAAAATACACTTCCGTGATGATACGTGTTTGTCATAGTAGGCCACGTTTTCTGTCATGCATGTACATCCATGACAAATTTATGACAGAATCAAGATAGTCATACCTGTGCTGTCGTAGAAGTGTTCCATGACATTACCAAAATTATCATCACGGAAGTGTCCACTTCCATGACGATAAATCGCGCGTCATAGAAGTGCTTTCGTCAAGGGTGACCGACACGTGGCATCCACCGTAACTGAACACTGTTAAGCTATCGGGTCCGGTTTTTGATCCGATAACCCGTTAACAGCCCGAACCAATGGGGATTTTCTACATGTAAAATCATCATTGGCTGTAGGAAACACGTGTCGGCTCCGCGTTGGCACAGGTGTCACTCATCCAATGGGCGAGATGCGCCTATGATATGTTAACACGTGGACCGGCCCAAAAGTGGCCCATAAAGTTTAAATGGGCCGACCCAACTAAAGGCCCACAAGATTTTGCAAACCATAATGGGCCGGCCCAGCTAAAGGCCCACAAGATTTTGCGGGCCATAATGGGTCGGCCTAGGTAAAGCCCCACAAGGTTTTTTGCGGGCCATAATGGGCCGGCCCAGGTGAAGGCCCACAAGATTTTTGTGGACCATAATTGGCCGGCCGAGCTAAAGGCCCACTAGATTTCGCCGACATTAATGGGTCAGCCCAGCTGTAGGCCCACAAGATTTTGAGGACCCTAGGAGGCCGGCCCATTAACTGGCTGCCACATTCCGGGCCTAATATGGCCCATATGAGATCCGACTCATTAAAAGCCTACTACGTTCTGGGCCAAATTACGGCCCAGATCAGGTCCGGCCTTTAAGAGGCTTTGGGCTAAATTATGGCCCATATCAGATTCGGCCTGTCAACTCGACGCTATGCTTTTGGGCTCACTTGCTAAAGGCTCATTTAGTAATTCGGCCTGATATTAGTTTCGGCATGTTAAGGGCCCATTTAACATTTTGGCCCTATATTAATTTTGGCCTGTTAAAACCCCGTCATATAGTTGGGCCTAACTACGGCACGATTTGCATCCGGCCTGCTCGCAGCCGATAATCTGATTGGGCCAAACAAGGACCGAGACAATTTTGGCCTGTTATAAGCCCATGATTTGATTGCCACATTCATGGGCCGGGGTCTATTTCGGACTGCTGCCGGCCCGTGAGCTGTTCGACACGTTTCAGGCGCAACCTAATTTTCAGCCTCCTAAAAACCCATTGAGTTTTCTTGGGAAAATAGAACCGGAGGTTTACTCGGCCTATTAAAGGCCCGAATCTACTAGTGGGCAATTTACATTTAGGCCTGTTAACGGACCAAGATGACGGGGCCCATGATGCGGATCATACATGGTGATTTGCATGACGGCCATTTGGCCGGTTTACTACGAAGACAGGATATATATATATATATATATATATATATATATATATATATATATATAGTAAAATAACTGCAGCATCGTGAATAAGAAAAAAAACCTAGACTATACAATAAACAAATTACGGCATATTACATCCACTTGGCATCAAAGTTCGCCACTATGATAATAAAGCACAAGCAGACAACAGATTACATACACTGGGCATCAAAGATCGCCACCAGTGCAACAAAACACGCCGACAAAATAATACACAAAACCGACAGCACTTCAATGGAGTTTAAGAAAGGTTAGCCCTGCTCGGGAGCTGCAGCGCAAGCAACTGAGCAAGCTGGTGAGACTGCACTTGTTTGACACTTATATCCTCCTCACTCTAAAATATAAACAAGTAGACAGATGATAGGTTTTGCACATATAAGTATCAGTGCTGACAATTCATCACATTTCTTACTGACGAATAAAGTGACACAGTTTAAAATAGCATTAACACAATATGGTGTTGTTCAGGTCAAGACATGGAAGGAAATGACATTGTGAAGGAGTTGGACTGGATTACAGATCAAGAACTCATAAGTATAAATGGTTAGTGTGCTGTCAATTTATCCCATTTCAGATAGGCAAAATAAGATCATTTGCTCTGTATAGTTTTATTTACATGGTATGAAGAAGGAACTTGGTTGTACAACAGAAAACTTAAATTGAGAAGGACAAACTTTTGTTTATGAACTGGAGTACATAATAAACTTTAAACATGCAATTTGATGCAGACACCAAAAATAAATAGCTGTTGCAGTCATGCCTAACCAAATATACACAACAAAGTTTGAAGGCTTGAGAAGGACAGACTTACATTATTGGTCAAGGCAGGCTCTATAAAGCCCTTATCCATGCTGGTGGGGGGCAATTCAAGAAGTTTACCATAGAATCTTCTTCATAAGTATTGCCTTTATTCTACATTTTGTTAAGAGTAAATATAGATGTGACAATTTAAGAAAAAATGGAGAATATTTAAGATAAGATGAAGAGTGATGCTACATAACCAAGTAGCTATAAATGTAAGTACAACGATAGAGGCAAAAGGTACAACCAAGAGCAATGCAGAGCTAAACTTCGTCAGTACCATCGGTGTTATCCAACCTTATGGTAAGAGTAAATATAGATCTTATGTGTAGAAAATGGAGGGCAAAGGAAAATAAGGTGTAGAGTGATGGTACATGAACAACTACCTGTCAATATACATACACTGGTAAAGGACAACAGGTACTTACAAGAACAATGCAGAACTAAAAATTTTCATTGGCATTGGATATATTCTACACTAATGTAACCATTCATACATATCAGATAATTTGGAGAGAACAATTGATAAGAAAGCTATCATGCATACTGCTGTCACATAATGAACCAGGTATGTATGCAAGTACAGTGATACAGGACAACAGGTACAAACAAGAGTAAAGCTGCGGGCAGCATATTTGCGATATCCTATCATTCTTTTCAAACCGGAATTCTTTTTCGAGTAGATTTCTTGCAAAAAAGATCCGTAAGGCACATGCGGAAAAAGTAGAAGTTCAAATTGTCATGCGATATCATAGATAGTACCTCATCCTAGGAACGAGACCAGTGCATAACAAGGTTTTTCCATTCAATGTCTTCTAAATTTAGCACATGAGACTTCACCAGAAATTCGTTTATAGACTTGCCATCAAAGTGTGATTTCCTCAGGTAACTGCAGTACTGCTACAATGCTTCCTTGAAAAGTGCAAGCAAGCTTTGCTCGTCATGACTATCCAGATTGACCCTTACCTACTTACAACAATGTAATATAAATCATTGATGTGTTCAATCAGCAGAAAACAGGAAAATAATCACCATGAATAATAGCACTTACATGTAACTGGGACAGGAAGATGTGAAAATGGTGGTTGTCTTCACTATAATCTTCCAATGATGGGAATATATGCATGTAGTCCCTAACAACATTGAAAGCATTGTATTTTACACTGAGAATAACTGGAATGGGGTTCCAATCTATAGGAATTGGCTGTCTCTGCAGTTGGGATAGGTCTTCGGCCGGTGGACTTCCAGTACTTTTTGCTGGAGTGGGATTTTTCTATGGTACGGCCGGTGCTATGGCAACTGAAATCAGCATACCATTTGCTGGAGTGCAGGTCCTGTGTGGTGGGTCCAGTGGTGTGGCCAGTGAAGTATGGGTACAGTCTGCTGGAGTCGGTCCTACATTTTGTGTCACTGGTTGTACAACCAATATAAGTGGGGTGCTGTCTGATTTCTCTGGCACAACCACGTTTTTCAAGGACTTTGCTGGTGCTCCTTCAGGTTCGGCAATCACCCTCTTCCTTTTTGATGTCCGATGCACAAGAACAACATTTGAGTGGAAAAACATGGTATGATGATAGATGGAATATGTATTGATAATGGATGGGCATGGCATCTCGACATATATGATGAGTAAACTAAGCAGATGGCGGTGCAACAAAGTAGAAGAAATGCAAGACAACATATGCAAGATACCTGCAATCAATAAAACCTTGCCAAATTAGAGCATGCACCTTGATGGGTGAACATGACAGGCCATCTGCCTATGACTCCTCGAGGTTAGAATAGTCATTAGGATCATATTCTGAACAAGAATCTGCAGGTGGGGAGCGTATGAGTTTCATTGCATCCAGAATGGCACTCAATGCCTTGGTGCCAATTTTGTAAGTCATTGCAGTGTTCCACAATATTCTTCTGATGCGCGGATTCATATATTCACTGTAATTACGTATAGTATCTAAGAACCATGAAAACATAAATAGTTATGAGATTATCTTGTAATGCAAAGGATATTCTAATATAGGGGCGCCCCTGTAAACACTTGTGTGCTATCACTGGATTCTGATGAGAGAGCTCATGTGTGCTGTAATATGGTCCGTGCATTTATATAATCTGGCACAAGTACACAAAAAAATAGGCTCCAGAAGTAAGGATAGTTGGCAGATGATAGGTTCAAAATATACTGTACACAGAGTTCAATGCCAAACCATGATAACAAGAGCACACAGCAACTATGCAGATCACAGTGTACATAGAAGGGGTACACCATAACCACGATATATAAATCGGGAAAGTGGAACTGGCTTGAAAATACGGTGTTGTGTTGCCGCTAGTAATTGAAAGCCTGTCGATCAAGTACATGCCAGCTCTATCAGCTGTTGACTGCAGATGTCCCTGCTCCCCTTCCTTACAAGGAACATACTGTACGTACTAAATACAGAATAACAAAAGAGGAACATGTTAAAGAACAGAAGAGGAAGCATATTCTTGAGGTTCCGCTTAATTGCATACAATGTTGGTTGCCCACTCATGATGAATCACAACGCCCAAAGAAATGCAATTCCATGTTGTCTCTCTATATGTGGCAATTTTTAACAAGAGTCATTAGGATCATATTCTGAACAAGAGTCAACAGGTGGGGAGCGTATGAGTTTCATTGCATCCATAATGGCACTCAATGCCTTGGTGCCAATTTTGTAAGTCATTGAAGTGTTTAGCTTCAAGAGTGGACTGCTGCTAGTGCGACACAAAGCAGCTACACATATCATAGTGTAGATATAACAGGAAAACCGTAAGCATCAGAGTAAAATTAGCAAAGTGGAACTTGCTGGAATATATGTGCTAGTATTGCCGGTACGGCTAGAAAGGCTTCAGATACCAGCTCTCTTCAACTGAAGGTGTGGTACTGTTAATATCAGTGTAACTCTCAAAGGCGACACAGCTCCCCGCATTTCCTTGCTATTCTTATAGGATTCAAGTGGGCAGGCCACTACAAATCCTATTCCCATGTTTACAAAATCCTATGAATCAAAGAGGCCCTAAGAGTTCAAAGTGTCCATACCAACCGACCGTATAGACCTCAACACTGCAAATGTCCCTGCTCATCTTCACTACAAGGAACATACTGTACTACTATCATACTCCCTCTGTTCCAAAATATAAGTCTTGGTAGAGATTTCCACTATGGATCACATACAGATGTATCCAGATACATTTTAGAGTGTAGATTCACTCATTTTGCTCCATATGTAGTCCATGGTGGAATCTATACAAAGACTTGTATTTAGGAACGGAGAGAGTACTTATTAAAGAAGAACAGAAGAGGAACATGCTAAAGAAGAGCAAGCAAAATTTGGATAATAAAATGTTCATTGCGCAGTGCGCACACATGATGAACCAGAGCGCATTAAGAAAGCAACAACCTGCTGTCTCTCTATATGTGGTGCACGTGCTTTTTCGAAAGTAAAGTAGGAACATTAGCTGACCAATTAAATGTTATCTGTTTTAGTAATATCAGCATCATATCAAATTCGTACTTGAGCAACAAGTTTTGAATTATGAGTGGCACATTGTTTAGCTTGATGGATTCAGGAGCAATGCTAAGCAGGTACGATGATGGTACTAAATATAAAGGCATGTCTGCATTTGGGTCAATCGACCATTTCAGGTGGTTGGATGAAGATCCTACGTCTCCTAACCCTTCTTCTTCCTTGTCTCTGATTCTTCCCATACAGAACACCACACGGGCCGCCGGCCGGACCATCGGCCCCCACCGCCTGTGTTCCTCCACCACCCCCACCCCCGCCCCCGCCCCCACCCGTGTCGAGTTTTCTTCGTTCCGCGAGGCCCCACCACCTCCCCCCCAACCAAAGTCCCCACCCGAGCCCCTTCGTTCGCATCGGCGAACTCCGGCAAGCTCTGAAAAATCGTCTAACCCAATTTTGAAATTTATTCTACTGTGATTTAACTAGCGTGGAATATAAAAGGGCAAAACCATAAGCATTGGGAGTATAGTGTTGAGCGTGCCATGGCGGATCTGAAGGTGCAAACCGGACAAAGGAAACTTCGCAACCAATGTTTGCTCTCAACTAGCAAGTAAGTGATGGACAAGAAATCAGAGTAAAGAAGTGGCGATCTATTTTCTTGCTGCAATAAATAAGTTGAGCAGATACGAAAGAGTACCGCCTCTGGTGCGGCACCGTGTATGCATCTGCTGAGAATTTCACGGTGCTGCGGTAGTGTTGGCTATCGGCGGCGTGGAAGCAGATCTAGGAGGGTAGACGGTGGCGGTGGGGTGCGGTGGACGAGATGGTCGTAGGAGCGACGCCGCCAAGGTGGACGACGACGGGGAGGAAGCGAGAGGACGGGATGCAAGGATCCCGGTCTGAAGCCGTGGATGAGAGAGGTCGATCTCTTGTAATGGACGGCGGCGTCGGGGTATCAGCTCCGGCATGGTGGAGGACGACGGCGGTGGATGGGGTGGAGGACGGAGGAGGCTGGGGTGGAGAGCGTGTTTTGGCGCCCATTGAGTACGAATGGGGAAATGGAGGTGGAGAGGAAGGGGGGAACCATGTCTTCAGGGCGCGCTTGTCTCAAATGTGAGGAAATTTACAAACTTAGCCCCTGTTTCAAATTTCCTACATCACAGCAATATTAGTTGATTGGGGATAGGAGGGTAATCTCGCATACACCGAATATTTTCCGACGAGAGTTTGTTTTTGGCGCCCATCGTGTATGAATCGGGGAGGGAGTCGATTTCGGCCAAGGACACACTGTGTTTTGGCGCCCACCGTGTATGAATCTGGGTGAGAGGCAGTTATGTCACGTTTGAGTGAAATTATAAACCTACCCCTATCGAAACCTATAGAAATCGAGCAGATAGGCTTTGCGTGGCAGGGATAGGCAGTAGTAATTTCCATCTCGCAGATTTTGGTTTCGGGCGGTTACTGCGACTTTCTCTGCTTCGTTCAAATTTTGCAGAGTGCACGTTTACCGTGCCAACTCAATTCGAATCCCATTTATATTCAATTTTTTTCGGGCGGGATCCATTTTCAATTGGAATAAAATTCTATATACATCATTTTTATATATACTTTCAAAAGCACAACAAAGAATTCTGCTCCTGTATATGTATAATATGATTTACGAATACAATGATCTCAAAATGATAAGGTTGAATTAAAAAAATTGAACCAAATTATGTTCTACTAAAATGTATGATTCAGTAATATCTGCATATTAAATAACATAGATGCGCGTGAATTCATATGAGTATGCATGTTTGATAGATCAATTTTGGTTCGAGTATGGATTACATGTATCATCATCTCAAATTGAAATATTTGAATCCCTTTTATGTTCACTCCTTTCACGCCCATCTCTCTCGCATGCATGCTCCTTCATGTAGCTATCACTCTCTTTTCTCCAGCTCACCCACACGCTCACTTCATGTTTCTCCTATCCTCGCAAACATGGTCTCTCGACGTCTCCCTTGAGAAGTGTCACACTCTCCCTATCATTATACATTACAGGGTTTTCATTATCTCTCACGTCTCTACCGTTCTCTCGTATCACTAGGTACCTAAGCTTTACTTTTCACCGCCACACACACAGTCTCCACTCGTCTTTCACTTTGTCTTTCTCTCTATGGGATTCTCTCACACACCCTATATGTCTCTAGATATGAACCACTAAAGTTACTCTCTCTCTCTCTCTCTCTCTCTCTCTCTCTCTCTCTCTTGTAGACACAACATTTGTTGCGGTCTCCTCTTTGTCTCCATCCCAGACTGACATTATTCATTTGTTTACCGACCAGACAAACTCCCCCTCTCTCTCTCACACACACAACTCCTGCTTTCACTCCCCTTCCCGACTATCGTCTCTCTCTCACACACACAAAACTCTCGCTTTCGCACCCCTAACTCATATTTCTCTCACAAACATTTATCGACTAGCCTCTAGATAGGTTTACACACCCGCACACTCGTGCTTCCACTATCGCATACATGCCTCTCTCCCGCTCCTTGTATCTACGTAGATTTTTCTTCCCTTCTTGAGACACGCCCTCTCGATCGTGCACACACACACTATCGCCTCATTTTAAGCTGATACCTCTCGCACACACACTCTTTGTGTCTTTGTCACACATGCACTCTGTCCTCCTCCTCTCTCCCTCTCTCTCACACACACATGGGCTTTTTGCAACAACTAACAAGATGCCCATGTGTTGCACGGAACATGAAGATGCATTTGTATGAGTAGTTTATCTTGTGGGAGAAAAGGATGAACAAGGGAAGGCCTTATTTGCAAGTGTGGAGAGGGGTGTGGGTATCTTTTTGCAAAAAATTGCCATAGTTTCCTTCCTATCCGTCAGATATGGATCAGACGGCCTATATTGCAGGATGGCAGGCACACGATCATCACTATGCTTTTTTATAGGAGTAGGGATAAAAAACAGAGTTGGTGATGATGGTGGGCCTGCCATCCTGCAATATAGGCCGTCCAATTTATATCTGACGGATAGGAAAGAAACTATGGCAATTTACCCGCACTCCTCTCCACATTTGCAGATAAGGCCTTCCCTCGTTCATCCTTTTCTCCCACAAGATCTTGATGTTCCGTGCAACGCACGGGCATCTTGCTAGTAAGTGTAGAAATTAGACATATACCACTTCTCGAATCTTGAAACCAACAACATTCCTCCCTTATCTCATCAAAACCGCCAAGGAAATATATTTTGAGTGAAACTTAACATTTTTTTAGTGATATACGTATTTCAAAACTAGACTTTTTTTCTATCAAATCGGTGAATATGTATTAATCTACTCTGGTCGTGTGGCAATGCATTGGCACATTGCTAGTAGTTATTACAATTTTTTGGACACCCGACAAACGGTGGAGTACATATACTAAGAGAAGAGGCGCACGCACGCAGTCAGTCTCTCGCTATCTCGCACACATGAGTGTTACGTAAAGGCAACGTTAACAAATAAACCCTAAAACCCTAGGTGCACGATTGCTGCATTCGCGGGTACCGGGTACGTGGTGGAGCGCACCTTTGTAGGAATAGTTAGCTCGCGTGATAATTTGATCCATAGGAGTTGATGGTCGAGACCACAGGTGAACGACTTGGAGGCGGTGGCTCGCCAGTTGCCACAGATCGAGTAGCCACATTTAGAATATCATTTTTAGCGGGGTTAAGAGTTCCGATTTTCAATGGCACGTTATAAGTACTAAGTAGCTTTTAGAACGATTGGTATGGAGCGAAAATGGAATTCATAGTACTACATACCTCCTTGGCGTATGGTTGTATGGGTTTATGTTGCAAGATGTTGAACCTGGTAGTTCTAGGGAAAATACTATGGTTTAGATTTAGATGTTGGTTTTCAGTAATGAAAATCGGAAGGACCACAGGTGAACGAATTGGAGATGTTGAAACTGTTGAACATGCGTAGGAAGCGAGCAAGGCATGCTTTCACCATCGCGGATCCACGTGTGTAGATGACAAAGAACTCATCGCCGGTGATGGCTGTAACCTGGTACTCAGCGGCGACCATGGAGATTTTGGAGGCCATGGATTTTGGAGGAGGGTTAGGAGAAGTTGAACTGGTGTAATGTGAAAGGACAGGACGACTGGGAGCGAACTGTTGTAAGGTACTGTACTAGTGGAAGACGGGGACGAGTAGGGCGTGCGAACGGCGTGGGGTTGCTAGCTTGCCCGGTGGATAAACGACTGCAAGCCCCCAAAGAGTTCTCGAGAACTATGCGGGATGCACTAGATGTCATGTCTACTAGACCCATATCGTAGGCTTGACGGTATAGCTTCTGCCTGTTCGCACGCCATGCCGGCGCGTGGGTAACTTCACTTAATTCTGTCAACCGTCGTGCCTCCCACGACCTTCACCTCCCTCGCGTGGTCGCGCACTTTGAGACTTCGACCGACTACAAATGAGCAAATTGTTTTGCCTACTCCGCATGCATGATACTCCCTCTGGTCCTTTTTACTTCCATCAACCGTTTGCAAAGTGTTTGACCAAATTTATACTAAAAATATCAATATCTACAATACTGATTATAATGAGTATAAGAACTACTATTAGATGAGTTAGATGAGTTAAAGATTCTAATCATTAACTAACCATGAAGTAACTCTAGCGAAAGATGTGTTTGGATGACAGGGTTAGATGGAGCGCGGATACGGCGAGGTGCCTTCACGACGGTGCGAGAGGGAGGGAGGGAGGGAGAGGACGAGAAGCTTCGAGGAAGTGGGGAGGGATCTGCTGCAGGGAGAGCGAGAGAAAAATGTTTTTTTAGTGTCCCAAGAAGAACTACTCCCTCCGTCCAGGTGTGTAAGTCACCTTACGAAAACCAAATAATCTCGAAACACTTAGGCACCGTACATTAACTCCCTCCTCGTTTCTTGTTTTGTGACATATCAACCAATAAGAGATGTGGGCCGTGCATGCTTTCAATGAGTTGAGACTGCCAAACATGACATGCAGTGGTTAGTTCATTGCATGCAATGCTATTAATTAGCAAAAAGCATTAAGTTTTCTCGTTTTCCTCTCCGCCTTGGTCGCGGTGCACAACATAAGATGACTTACACACCTAGACGGAGGGAGTAACCCAAATAAGCACCTCTTGGCTGGGTTAGATTTTTTTTGGGTTAGTTGAGTTCAAACTAACCCAAACTAACTCTAACACATGGATCCATACATGGCCAGGGTTAGCTATTAGAGTACTACTACCTCCCTTCTAGTTTAAAGGGCTCGATTCAAAATTTTCACCTACTCTTAGCAAGATAGAGGCGGTGGAATAGTTTTGGTAGTTCTTCACAAAAAATGTGTTTACCAATGCATACATGAACACTAGTTACTCTAACCCCCCTCTCTTCTTTAATTCTTTGCCACATCAGCATGTTGCTATTCCCGTGTGCATGATACCAGCTAAATTACCACCATTATGGCTAGCCTTAATCATCGCATGCAATAATGTAGTGCACCTTGAGATATGAACATGTGTCGGGCGTGTATGTTTTTAATGACTTGAGACTATACCTAGCCCGGCATGGAAGATGATACTTATTATGCACCGTTCCCCATACCTGCAGGAAGCCCGTTCGTCTCCAAATCTTTTCCTCTCCATGTGTGGAAACAATATGCCTGCCAGACTCTCCTTCTCCCTCCGGCGGTCCCACCACTCCATCCAGTGTAGAAAAGTCTGCATGCATGACTCCCCTCACCCCGCGCTCGTCTAATCCGTTGTGACCAGCAATATTTCCACCCCTTCCCTCCCCCGTAATTTACTCCAACAAATATGTCCACGTAGCTGTTACTTAACTGCAGGTGCATTGGGTCACTGACATATGGGCCCAACAGGGTTCTGGCCCACATGTCAGTGATGCAACTGGACCTGTAGTTATGTCAATGCAGCTCAGTCCATATCTTACGTAGGTGTGCAATTGCTCGCTATAAATACCGCCTCCCACGACATCGCTATCTCCTCCCCCTCAAGTTCACGTTCATCGCTATCTCCTCCCCCTCCCTCTCACGTCGACCACCATGGCATCGCCCCTCCCAAGCCCTAGGCGCCCCTCGCTGCACCGCACGGACAGTCACGCGTCGCCGTTCCGTTCCTCGCCACCACTAGTCGAGGAGGATGCGTTGGTGTTCCGCCCCTCGCCGCGACGTGACGCGTCGCCGTTCCGTTCCTCGCTGCCACTAGTCGAGGAGGACGCGTCGGCGTTCTGCTCCTCGCTGCGATGCGTCGAGGTGGACGCGTCGGTGTTCCCATGTAGGATCGAAAGTATGTCTAGAGGGGGGGGGGTGATTAGACTACTTGACCAAATAAAAATCTAGCCTTTTCCCAATTTTAGTTCTTGGCAGATTTTAGCTATCTTAGCACAAGTCAAGCAATCTTCACACAATTCAAGCAAGCATGCAAAAGAGTATATGAGCAGCGGAAAGTAAAGCATGCAACTTGCAAGAATGTAAAGGGAAGGGTTTGGAGGATTCAAACGCAATTGGAGACACAGATGTTTTTGTCGTGGTTCCGATAGGTGGTGCTATCGTACATCCACGTTGATGGAGACTTCAACCCACGGAGGGTAACAGTTGCGCGAGTCCACGGAGGGCTCCACCCATGAAGGGTCCACGAAGAAGCAACCTTGTCTATTCCATCACGGTCGTCGCCCACGAAGGACTTGCCTCACTAGCGGTAGATCTTCATGAAGTAGGCGATCTCCTTGCCCTTACAAACTCCTTGGTTCAACTCCATAATCTTGTCGTAGGCTCCCAAGTGACACCTAGCCAATCTAGGAGACACCACTCTCCAAGAAGTAACAAATGGTGTGTTGATGATGAACTCCTTGCTCTTGTGCTTCAAATGATAGTCTCCCCAAGACTCAACTCTCTCACACAGGATTTGGATTTGGTGGAAAGAAGATTTGAGTGGAAAGCATCTTGGGGAAGGCTAGAGATCAAGATTCATATGGTAGGAATGGAATATCTTGACCTCAACACAAGTGTTGGTGGTTCTCTCTTAGAAAAATATGTATTGGAAGTGTAGGTATGTTCTGATGGCTCTCTCCACGAATGAAGAGTGGGTGGAGGGGTATATATAGCCTCCACACAAAATCTAACCGTTACACACAATTTGCCAAACTCGGTGGGACCGAATGGTTAAACTCGGTCGGACCGATTCAGCAAACCTAGTGACCGTTAGGATTTTCGGTGGGACTGAGATGTAACTCGATAGGACCGATATGGTTAGGGTTAGGGCATAATGTAATCTTAGTGTGACTGATTACACAAACTCGGTGGGACCGATTTACCAGAGAGTTGGTCAGGTAAACTCGGTGGGACCGATTCGCTCATCTCGATGAGACCGAAATGTTATAAAAGGGAAACAGAGAGTTTACATTGCAATCTCGGTGGGACCGATTGCTGATCTCGGTAAGACCGAAACGTTACGAAGGGAAACAGAGATATTACAATCCCATCTCGGTGAAACCGAGATCCCTATCGGTGAGACCGATTTGCCTAGGGTTTGTGGCAGTGGCTATGACATTTGAAACTCGGTGGCGCCGGATAGAAAGAATCGGTGGGGCCGAGTTTGACTTTTGGTTTAGGTCATATGTGGATGTGGGAAGGTAGTTGAGGGTTTTGGAGCATATCACTAAGCACTTTGAGCAAGCAAGCCATTAAGCAACACCTCATCCCTCCTTGATAGTATTGGCTTTTCCTATAGACTCAATGTGATCTTGGATCACTAAAATACAAAATGTAGAGTCTTGAGCTTCAAGCTTGAGCCAAATTTTTTTCCTTAGAATTTAGAGGTATCCACTTTCCTCATCCATGCCATGCCATTCATTGAGCTTTTCCTGAAATATTAATCTTGGAATATGTTGTTAGGAATTACCAAAACCACCCACGGATAGTTGCACTTTCAATCTCCCCCTTTTTGGTAATTGATGACAACATATAAATCGAAGCTTCGACAAATGATAATAAGAGTGGAAGATATTGTCGCTTTGAGAAGTATGTGAAAAGCAAGAGCTCCCCCTAAATTTGTGTATATCTTAAGATTTGCTTTGGACTACAAATGCACAATGAGTTAGGATCATGGGTTACTCTTCCATGTCACATACATCTTGGTGGAGCGCTCAAAATGATAATAATTAAATACATGCACTCATCACCAAGCAAAGTGAATGATCAAATAGGGACAAAATGATAGTATCATCCAACAAGCATTAATGTAGCATATGATCAAACACACATGATCATCCAAGTATCACAAACAAGCAAATAAAGTTCAACCACCAAAGCAAGAGAATAAAAAGCAACGCTCTCTCTCGAAGCCTATGATCTATACATTTTTCTCCCCCTTTGGCAACAAGTTACCAAAAAGTTCATATAAAATGCATAGTACTAAAGCGACTCTCAGGCTTGGTCTTCAGGTGGTGGTGTCCGGATAACTCCAAGAACGAAGGCTTCAGTCGAAGTAGATGGAGCTGCTGGGGTAGGTGCTGGAGCTGGTGGCACTGAAGCTGTAGCTGGTGCAGATGAAGTGGCTCTAGTGTGTGATACTGGTACTGTAGTTGACCTCTGAGCTCTAGGCACTCTGGCAAATGCCTCAGTTGTTGTCTTGCGCTTCCTCTCCTACATGTCATCCTGAAGTTGCTCCACAACAGACTAGATCTCAGTTACCTTCTCATCCATGTCATAGAACTTTTGCTCCATGATTCTTTCCAAGCTCTCCTGGTTTCGAGTCAGGGTGGCCAGTCCTTTCCCTATCCTTAGAGTGGACGCAATCAAGTAGCCAAGCTGATCTTGTTTGCTCTTTAGAAAATACTGAGATGCGTCTTCCATGGTTGGCATCTTGGCAGCTTTCTCCATCTTTGCCTTCTCCTTCTTTGCTTGTGCTTGCACTAAGGAGGGTTCATCTTCATTCATCACAACTTGGTTGTCCTCGAAGTCTAGGTAGATAGGCAAGTGTTCCTTATCCAACAAGTATGTGCCTGTGCCCATCTTTGAGTTTATCAACTCCTGGATCTGTGGGGCATATCCACAACTTCTTTTCTGGTTAGCAGCAGTCCTCTTGATAGTTTCAACAATGAGACTCATGACCTTGAACTTCTATGGCACATCAAATATATGTAGCAAGTTAATTGCATGGCCTCTGATCATTCTGTGATCAGCAGACTTGGGCAAGAGAGTGTGCCTAAGGATCCAATTGGTTGTAGGCACCCTTGACAGCAAGTGTTTTACTGACCCAAACTGGTGAGTCTCAAGATCATCTTCAGGAATCTCCTTGTACATGTTTGCCATAGAGTTGTGATCCATCTTCTTCTTGGCATAGACATCCAAGTCTTCTTCTTCTTCCTTAGGAGCATTGATCAGATTTTTCCATTCCTCAATAGTTGAGTGGTACCTTGTACCTTCAGACATCCATACTATCCTGCCATCTTGATAGAAGTGTGCTGTGGAGTAGAATTGCATTATGAGCTCCTCATTCCACTTTGTCAGCTTCTGCCCAACAAAGTCTGCAACTCCACAAGCACTGAAGCTGTCAAACACACCAGGATAGTGTTCCTCATTTTCCTTGATATACTTCCAGTCGACCCACCTCATTGCACACACTATAGGCTTCTTGTCCAACAACACTGTCTCATAGAAGTCCTTCTATTCCTTTGTGTGGAACCTGTAATCAACAGCAGTTCTTCTCCGGCTGGCATATGGATCTGGCACCTCCATAGCCTCAACCCTGAGTCTCTTCTGAGCTTCATGTTCTCAGCCACAGGATGAGCATCATTGTGGTCTGAAATCTTGGGTTTCAACTTTGTCAGAACATGCTCTTCATCTTCTTCTTCTTCTTCAACAGCAGCTGTCTCAGGCACTTGGGCCTTGTTCTTCTCCTCTGTAGGGATGTTTCTGGTGCTCCTCTTGGGTTTTGGCTTTGGAGCTGGAGTGTAACACCCCGGATGTAACTTGCCATATTTGTAACTCCAACTCTTGCCATTTTCGGCAATGTGATATGATATTCCCTCCGTGGTTGGGTTTCCCATCATTTTGCATTTTGTCCTTGTCATGCATTTCATGTCATGTCATCATGTGCATCGCATTCGCATACGTGTTCGTCTCATGAATCCGAGCCTTTTCCCCGTTGTCCGTTTTGCAATCCGACGCTCCTACGTCCTCCGGCGCCCCCTTTTACCTATTTTCATGTGCGAGTGTTATACGGTCTCGGAATGGACCGTGGTTTGCCAAGCGGCCTTGGTATAGCACCGGTAGACCGCTTGTCAAGTTTCGGGTCATTTGGAGGTTGTTTGATACTCCAACGGTTAACCGGGTAACCGCGAAGGCCTCTTTTGGGTTGCAGCCCAAAACCCCTCCAAAACAGCCCAATAACCCATCTAAGACACTCCCATGTCCATCGCTCCATCTCCGCCGCCGGACACGTCCGGCCCGAGCCGAACAATGTCCCGCCGCCGCCCGCGGCCAACCAGGGGCCGCCACGTGGCGCCCCCGCGCCCACTTCGCCGCCGGCCCGTGGGGCCCAGATCCGCCCCCCGCGGCCCGCTCCACGCCCCGTGCCGCCTCCCGCGCTCCCCGCCGGCCGCCGCCCGCGCCCGCCGCCTCCCGCCGCCCGCTGCTGTCCCGCCGTCGCGCCGCCGCCGGCAAGACCCGCGGGAGCCGCGCCGGACCTCCTCCGCGCCGCCCCGCGCCTCCTCCGCCCGGATCCGGTCGCCGCCTCCTGCCCCGGCTCCGGCGAGCTCCCTCCTCACCGCCCTCTCCCTCTTCTCCGGCCGGGACGAGCTCCGGTGAGCTCGCGGATCTCAGATCCGCCGGAGGTTGACTTCTTCTCCTTCCCCGTTTTTGCCTAAGTCCCCAAGTTTTAGCTTTATCATGCCATCTTCATCGCATCATAACTTGCTGTCTACTGCTCCGTTTCATGCGTGTAATATGTCAAGTTGTTCGCCTCGACGAGTACATCATTTCATCTCATTGCATCTTTTTCATTTTGGCTCATTTTGGTGCCCGAAATGCTGTTGAAAGAGGGCTATGTGATGTTAGCTTCAGATCTATTTCAGTAGATGCACTTTTGTCATTTTTGCCATGATTGATATGTGCATCCTATGAACTGGAGTCCTACATATGTTTTGTAATATGCCATGTCGTCTTTACAGGGGTGTATGCCATGTATTTTTGTGATCTTCGTGGTGAATAGCACAAGCATGCAAACTAGGGATCATATTGTTGCTGATTTCAGGGACTTTGTAATTTCACCAAGTCATGTCCTGCTGTTATTTTTATGCTATGTGTTCATGTTGTTACAGAGAGATCTATGCCCATTTTGAGCATGATCAGTAAGGGTGTTTTGAACATATGGGTTTGCTATATCCATCCATGCCTTTTTTTGTAATTATGGATTGCCATAGGTCGAGTCAATCGAGCTCTACTTTTGCTATAAAATGTTACTGGCAGATTGTTTACATGTTATTCGATTTTGCCAAGCTTGCTGTAGTTGATACTTGCATGCTATCATGTTGTTCTTGCCATTATTAGCTTCTATGCCATGTTTTCTTCGTGGGTGTATGCTTAGTTTATCATGACATGCTCTGTAGTAAGTGCATCGAGCTCGTAAACATGCCTACTTGTTATCTGTTTTTGACATGTCCAGTTTTCTGCTAAGTCTGAAAACTGTAACGAAACTTGCTTAATTGACATGGGTGCTACTATATTTTCTGGTCCTTTTTGGCTCATGATCATTAAGGGACTTTTGTTCAATGCTTTGAGTAGATTCATGCCATGCCATCTTTTGCTATGTCCTATTCCTGTAGCATGTTGTTTCCTTGCTCTCAACATGTCATCCTGATGTTAATTTCTGGCATGATAGTATTTTCACCAAGTCTGTGAACCTGTTATCTTTTGCACTTTTGCCATGCTTGTTTGAACCTGTTATGTTGTGATTTAGCCATAGCTCAGTGTTCATCTTTTGTTGAGCGTCTTTAGTAGATCACTGGCATATGCTTTTCTGATATGTTTGGGTGCAGTAGCTTAATTTCTTGTTGCATGCTAAGTGGCATCATGCTGTTAAACGCAGAAATATGTCATTCTTGTTTTGCTTGTCATTTGCAAACCGTGCATCCGATTCCGGTGATCTTTATATCGATTTCAACCAAAATCACCCCAACTTTCCAGTGGCATACTTGGTTTGCCAAGATTATTCCTTGTTCATCTTTTTCCTTCCGGAGCACGCATATGCATTGCATACCACATCTCGCATATCATGCCATGTTTTGCATCATGTTGCTTGCGCATTGCATCGTGGTTGATAGTTGTTCCTTTGCTTGTGTTCTTGTTTGGGTAGAGCCGGGAGACGAGTACATGAACGAGAAACCTGTTGAGAACACTTACGAGGATCAAGCCTTCGACAACTCTGAGAACCTTGCAGGCAAGATGACCATACCCTCGAAATCACTTCTATCTTTGCTTGCTAGATGCTCGCTCTTTGCTATGCCTATGCTGCGATACCTACCACTTGCTATATCATGCCACCTATATTGCCATGTCAAACCTCTAACCATCCTTTCCTAGCAAACCGTTGATTGGCTATGTTACCGCTTTGCTCAGCCCCTCTTATAGCGTTGCTAGTTGCAGGTGAAGATGAAGTTTGTTCCTTGTTGGAACATGATTATTTTGGGATGTCACAATATCTCTTATTTAATTAATGCATCTATATACTTGGTAAAGGGTGGAAGGATCGGCCTTATGCCTGGTGTTTTGTCCCACTCTTGCCACCCTAGTTTCCGTCATACCGGTGTTATGTTCCTTGATTTTGCGTTCCTTACATGGTTGGGTGATTTATGGGACCCCCTTGACAGTTCTCTTTGAATAAGACTCCTCCAGCAAGGCCCAACCTTGGTTTTACCATTTGCCACCTAAGCCTTTTCCCCCGGGTTTTCGCGGGCCCGAGGGTCATCTTTATTTTAACCCCCGGGCCAGTGCTCCTCTGAGTGCTAGTCCAAACTAGAGCACCGTGCGGGACCGTCCCTTGGCAACTTGGGTTATGTTGGTACCTGTACGCTTAGATTATCCGGTGTGCCCTGAGAACGAGATATGTGCAGCTCCTATCGAGATTTGTCGGCACAGTCGGGTGGTCTTGCTGGTCTTGTTTTACCATTGTCGAAATGTCTTATAGTCCGGGATTCCGAGACTGATCGGGTCTTCCCGGTAGAAGGAATATCCTTCGTTGACCGTGAGAGCTTATAATGGGCTAAGTTGGGACACCCCTGCAGGGTATTATCATTCGAAAGCCATGCCCGCGGTTATGAGGCAGATGGGAATTTGTTGATGTCCGGTTGTAGAAAACCCGAAGTTGACCTTAATTAAAACACATCAACCGCGTGTGTAACCGTGATGGTCTCTTCTCGGCGGAGTCCGGGAAGTGAACACGGTGTTGGAGTTATGTCTGACGTAGGTTGTTCTAGGATCACTTCTAGCTTCACGACCATGCTTTGCTTCTCTTCTCGCTCTCTTTTGCGAATGTAGCCACCATATATGCTAGTCGCTTGCCGCAGCCCCACCTCACAACCCTATCCTCCCTTTAAGCTTAAATAGTCTTGATCTCGCGGGTGTGAGATTGCTGAGTCCCCGTGACTCACAGATTCTACCAAAACAGTTGCAGGTGCCAACGATGCCAGTGCAGATGACGCATCCGAGCTCAAGTGGGAGTTCGACGAGGAACGTGGTCGTTACTATATGTCTTTTCCTAATGATCAGTAGTGGAGCCCAGTTGGGACGATCGGGGATCTGTGTAGCATTTGGGGTAGTCTTCTTTCATTTCGGTTCCGTAGTCGGACCTTGAGTGTAATCTGGATGATGGATGTTATTTATGTATTGTGTGAAGTGGCGACTGTAAGCCAACTATGTATCTCTTTCCCTTATGTATTACATGGGTTGTGTGAAGATTACCTCACTTACGACATTGCTTTCAATGCGGTTATGCCTCTAAGTCGTGCTTCGACACGTGGGAGATATAGCCGCATTGGGGGCGTTACATGGAGCAGCAGACTTAGCAGCAGCTTTGGGCTTAGATGATGCAGCCCCTGTCCTGATAGCATCACCCATGAGTTTCTGGGCCTTAGGTGCTGGTGCAGCGACCTCTTCTTCTTCCTCTTATTCCATCATGGAAGCCTTTCCAATCACTCTGGCCATGGTCTTCTTGACCCTTTCCTTCCTCTTCTTCCCTTCTATAGCAGCCTCTCTGGGTTGGTACTCCAAAGATGCTTGAGTGGAGGCTCTGGCTTTAGACATGGGCTGCCTCCCTACTGTCCTTTTGGTCTTCAGTCCTGGCTTATCCGCAACAGTAGATCTATACTCCTTCTTGAGCACCTTCTTCTTTGATGTGGCTTCCTCTTCTTCTGCCACATAATCTTCATCCTCAGATTCTGAAGTTCTTTTCTTGCCTGCTCTAGTGGCAGCCTTTGGCAAATTGCTTGGGGTGCTTCTGCTTCCCTCATCTGAGCTGCTAGAGGGACTAGTGCCCTCACTCATGTGCACCTGCTCCTCTGACTTGTTCTAGCTGTCACTCTGGTCAGACATGTTGCAAACTCTAACTGCAGACCCTGTGAATAGATTGTACATGAGATACAGTGGATGAGCATCACAAAATGCAGAGATTTTTGCAAAAGAATGAGTCAAAAACTTAGTTTTAGTTTTCCACAGAAAGCATTTCGGATCAACCGATTTGCAAACTTGGTGATACCGAAGCAGTTTTTTGAACCAAAACTAGTGGACTCGGTCAGACCGAGTCATAGTTCGGTGGCACCGAGACTGCTAGGATTTCACAAAGTCCTGAACTCGGTCACACCGATTTTCAATTCTCGGTTAGACCGAGAACCACATGTGCAATGGCCTTGGCCAAATCGGTGGAACCGAGTTCTGCAACCCGGTGGGTCCGAGATGGTTTCGGCGGAAACCTAACCCTAAATTTTCGATTCAACTCTAATCTACAGAGTGTTTTGACTGGATAGAAGTGTTTCAATCGTGGTAAGAATCATAATGAACACAATGTGCTAGGAATCGGATGGGGATAGAACTGTGATCGAGTCCATACCCTAGTTCGGCGATGAACTCGCTACGGCGGCAACGGTGGGGAAGAATTCGGTTGACGGCGGCGGAGACCAGCGACAGGAGGTGGCTGGCGACGAGGAGGACGATCCGGAGACGCAGGAGGCAGAGCAAGGTATGCGCGGGCGAAGGGGTTTCGGAGAAATTTCCAAAATTTTGCCCGTGAGTATATATAGCCCGACCCTGTCGGTGTGACCGAGTGGAACAACTCGGTGGCACCGAGATGCATAACTGTTGACAGTTACAGCAACTCGGTGTGACCGAAACGTTCAAATCGGTTGCAGCAAGATTGAAAACCTAGATCGACTTAGTGAGCTCGGTATGACCGAAATGGAGGAATCGGTCAGACCGAAACACACAAAGAAGTTTTGGAAGTTTAAGTCTATGACGAATCGGGGACTCCGAGTGCTCCTCACATAGAGTGGTTCGAATCTGACTTGATAAATTTTGTGGTGTCGCATGAATAGAGTTTGAGACGAGAAACACATAGATAGCTAGAGGGGGTTCTTAGGCATTCTTGTCCATCCACTTGGAAAAAGAAAAGAAAAACAATCAATCAATACAACAAGTGGATGTCCTCGAATGAGTAAAATATGCAATCAACATGCTCACACAATAAAATGACAATTGAAATATGTGGCAAAGCATGCACAACCAATTCTAGCATCTATCAAGCAATTGATGATGACTAGGTCATCTATATATGAGTATATTGACTTAGGAGTCAAATGAGAACATTTGATCATAGGTCATACACATCATTTAAGCACAAGTGGGGTTACCACTTTTACATAAAGCATTGTTGTGTTCACACCATTAGAGTTGCTTTAGCTCAATTCTTAGAGTAAAGCTCCCCCTAGATGTGAGATCCCCCCTAAGAAGGATGAACTAACCTTGGGTTTTGTCGATGATGACTTCATGTAGATGTTGAAGATGTGGATGCTCAATGTGGATGTAGATCATTTGGAGCTATCCATTGGAGTGAGTTGCACTTTCAATACTTACACGGGTTAGTCCCACAAGGAACAAACAAGGATATCCATAGACATAGAGTGATGCACACACAAGATGATGTCTATGAATGCTTTTATGTTACCTTGTCCCTTGTCTTACCAACAAGAGGGTTTGTGACTCCTTGAACTAGTGCAAGATGTGGAAGTTGATTGCACTTGTTCTTGCCAAGATGATAAGAGTGAAGTATGTTGGCGGAGTCACCCTCAAGAACTCTCTAGTTCTTCTTCTTCGCGATCCACACCATCTTGATGGGAATCCTCGGAGTTGTAGTTGTACTTGATGAAGTGGAACTTGATGAAGTGGAACTTGATGTAGTCTTGGGAACCCACTTGACCAAGGCCTTAGGAGCTTCTTCAAATGCATCAATTTCCTCTTGAAGCTTGTCCTTGCCTTTTTCCTTGTGGTCTTGTGGTGGATGATCATCTTGAGCTTGTGTCCCTTTGAAAGAAGTAGGATCATACTTCTCTTGTTGAGGAACAAACTTCGTCTTGGGGTATTGATCTTCTTCCCACTCAACTCCATTGGCATTGAACTTTCATTCAAAACCAACACCTTGATTCTTCCGGTGCCTTCCTTGCTTGCGTACAATTTCCTCGAATTTCTTACTTCCGGCAAGGCTCTTGTAAACACCTTTCTCTATAATTCCCTTCAATAAGCTATTTTCTTGCTCAAGTGTAACTTGGCTAAGAGAATCATTAGTGGAATCAAGAGAACTACTAGAAGCAACAATATTGGATTTAGCATGATTATTGTTACTAAAGAGGAAGAATCTTTCTTGTTCTTGTTACTAGACTTGACTTGAGGCATGTAAGTGGATAAGAGTAAACGCTTGGCAATGTAAGAAGAAGTTTTCTGACGAACATCTTCATTGATTGCTTTTAAGAACTCATGCTCTTGCTCAAGGTTGAGCTTTTCAAAGCGTAATTTCTCATGAGTCCTTAAAAGTTCTCGATGATCTCCTAAGATAGTTTCATGAGCTAACTTAAGAGTGTTTAGTTCTTTAGTTAGAGACTCAATCTTCTCCTTATCATTGTCATTCGTCTTATCTTGATTAGCATGATTAATTGACATTTCCTCATAGTATTCATCACTAGAGTTGTCAATAAGTAAATCATCATCACCTAACAAGTCATCTTCATCACTATTGAAATCAACATACTCGGGGTGTGATACCTTTGGGCCTTTAGCCATGAAGCATGTTCCAACTCCTTCATTTGGTGAGTCAAATATGTCGTAGGAGTTGGTTGTCACAAGTGCTAGACTGGCAACACCTTCATCTTGAGTATATTCGGAGTCGGAGTGATAGCTTCTCTCGGAGTGGTTGTCGGAGTCGGAGCCGGATACCCATTCACCAAAATGAGCTTGATGTCTTCGTTTTGTGTAGCTCCTTGATGACTTGTCCTTTCTTTCCGAATCCTTGCTTCTCCGTGAGGGTCTTCGTTCATAACGATCATCTCTACTCCTTCTTTCTCTAGATGGTGATTCTTCTCTTCTACTTCTTCTCTTGGGAGAATCTTCTCTTCTCTTGTAGGGGGGCGTACACTCATTGGAATAGTGTCCGGACCTTCCACAATTATAGCAGTTTCGCTCTCGACTAGAAGATCTTTTGTCATTGTAGGACCTTGACTTGGAGCTTCTCTCTTTGCTTCTACTCTTGTAGAACTTGTTGAAGTTCTTCACCATTAAGCTCAATTCTTCATTGAAGGTTTGTTTCTCACTCGATGATGTAGGGGCTTCACATGAGGCTTTGTAAGCACCACTTGATTTGTTGTGAAGTTCCTCTTTATCCTTGAGTGACATCTCATGTGCAACAATTATTCCGATGGCTTCCGTTGGCTTGAGATCTTTGTAATTTGGCATCATTTGGATCAATGTGCACACAGTATCATATTTTCCAACCAAGGCTCTTAGGATCTTCTTGATGATGAATCTATCGGTCATCTCTTCACTCCCTAAGCCGGCAATCTCATTTGTGATAAGAGCAAGCCTAGAGTACATTTCAGCAACACCTTCACCATCCTTCATTTTGAACTTATCAAGTTGACTTTAAAGCACATCCAATTTGGATTCCTTGACGGAGTCGGTACCTTCGTGCATATCAATCAAAGTATCCCAAATTTCCTTTGCATTCTCAAGACGGATGATTTTGTTGAATTCTTCGGGGCACAATCCGTTGAAGAGGATATCACAAGCTTGAGCGTTGTATTGCAGCATCTTCAACTATTCCGCGGTAGCTTCATGGTTCTGTTCTTTCCCATCAAAGAATTCACCTTGCAAGCCAATACACACAATAGCCCAAACGACGGGGTTATGTCCAAGAGTATGCATTTTCATCTTATGCTTCCAACTAGCAAAATTAGTACCATCAAAGTAAGGACCTCTACGGTGATAATTGCCCTCGCTAGATGCCATACTCTACTAGGTTGTGAAACCAAGGCTATGACCACCAAAATCTATGGAAATCAAAGCATTGCATTTTCATCTTATGCTTCCAACTAGCAAAATTAGTACCATCAAAGTAAGGACCTCTACGGTGATAATTGCCCTCGCTAGATGCCATACTCTACTAGGTTGTGAAACCAAGGCTATGACCACCAAAATCTATGGAAATCAAAGCAAATGGAGACCAAAGCTTTGATACCACTTGTAGGATCGAAAGTATGTCTAGAGGGGGGGTGATTAGACTACTTGACCAAATAAAAATCTAGCCTTTTCCCAATTTTAGTCCTTGGCAGATTTTAGCTATCTTAGCACAAGTCAAGCAATCTCCACACAATTCAAGCAAGCATGCAAAAGAGTATATTGAGCAGAGGAAAGTAAAGCATGCAACTTGCAAGAATGTAAAGGGAAGGGTTTGGAGGATTCAAACGCAATTGGAGACACGGATGTTTTTGTCGTGGTTCCGATAGGTGGTGCTATCGTACATCCATGTTGATGGAGACTTCAACCCACGGAGGTTAACGGTTGCGTGAGTCCACGGAGGGCTCCACCCACGAAGGGTCCACGAAGAAGCAACCTTGGCTATTCCATCACGGTCGTTGCCCACGAAGGACTTGCCTCACTAGCGGTAGATCTTCACGAAGTAGGCAATCCCCTTGCCCTTACAAACTCCTTGGTTCAACTCCACAATCTTTTCGAAGTCTCCCAAGTGATACCTAGCCAATCTAGGAGACACCACTCTCCAAGAAGTAACAAATGGTGTGTTGATGATGAACTCCTTGCTCTTGTGTGCTTCAAGTGATAGTCTCCCCAACACTCAACTCTCTCTCACAGGATTTGGATTTGGTGAAAAGAAGATTTGAGTGGAAAGCAACTTGGGGAAGGCTAGAGATCAAGATTCATATGGTAGGAATGGAATATCTTGACCTCAACACAAGTGTAGGTGGTTCTCTCTCAGAAAAATGTGTATTGGAAGTGTAGGTATGTTCTGATGGCTCTCTCCACGAATGAATAATGGGTGGAGGGGTATATATAGCCTCCACACAAAATCTAACCGTTACACACAATTTGCCAAACTCGGTGGGACCGAATGGTTAAACTCGGTCGGACCGATTCAGCAAACCTAGTGACTGTTTGAATTTTCGGTGGGACTGAGATGCAACTCGGTAGGACCGATATGGTTAGGGTTAGGGCATAACGTAATCTCGGTGTGACCGATTACACAAACTCGGTGGGACCGATTTTGGTAATAAGCTAACCAGAGAGTTGGTCAGGTAAACTCGGTGGGACCGATTCGCTCATCTCGGTGAGACCGAAATGTTACAAAAGGGAAACAGAGAGTTTACATTGCAATCTCGGTGGGACCGACCTCTCATCTCGGTAAGACCGAAACGTTACGAAGGGAAACAGAGAGATTACAATCCCATCTCGGTGAGACCGAGATCCCTATCGGTGAGACCGATTTGCCTAGGGTTTGTGGCAGTGGCTATGACATTTGAAACTCGGTGGCGCCGGATAGAAAGAATCGGTGGGGCCGAGTTTGACTTTTGGTTTAGGTCATATGTGGATGTGGGAAGGTAGTTGAGGGTTTTGGAGCATATCACTAAGCACTTTGAGAAAGCAAGCCATTAAGCAACACCTCATCCCTCCTTGATAGTATTGGCTTTTCCTATAGACTCAATGTGATCTTGGATCACTAAAATATAAAATGTAGAGTCTTGAGCTTCAAGCTTGAGCCAAACTCTTTGTCCTTAGAATTTTGAGGGATCCACTTTCCTCATCCATGCCATGCCATTCATTGAGCTTTTATTGAAATATTAATCTTGGAATAATGTTAGCTCAATGAGCTATATGTTGTTAGGAATTACCAAAACCACCCATGGATAGTTGCACTTTCATCTCAATCTCGCCAGCACACGCGTCGGAGGACGCGTCGGCTCCCCGCTACAAGGAGAACGCCACGCCGCCCGCCGAGCCTCCCCAGCCTTGAGGAGCTTCTGAAAGAAATGGATGTCGCCTTGTGGGAGGCCTTGCCTCCAGCAGAGCGTGCCAAAATAGAGGCGGAGAAGAAGACCGAGGAAGAGAAGCGCACCGCGGAACAAGCTGCCTGGGTGGCCTATGTCGCGTCCGAGAGAGTCAGGCAATTGGCTCTTTGGCAGAAGGCTCGTGCGAGGGCCGTGACGGTGGCGGAGGACGCTCGTGCCGACTCCCTGGGTGCAGTCGGGCCCAAGCGCCTCATCTACGCTTGGCGGTACGTGGACCGGGTGCACGCTTGCAGCGAGGAGGAGTACCTGTTGGCGCCAAATCACCACACGGTGAGATCGCACTCGCCCGCCGGCAAGCCGCCAATCAACACCTCGCGAGTTGCGAGGCTGAGGACGAGACGTTGTGTCGGCGCACTGGGAAACGGCCGCGCACCAGGGCACTCGTGGCGTGCCGCAAGCGCTTCTGCGAGCGTCGTGGCTTTTAGTAGGGGTATAATTTTTTTTTCTGTAAGGAGATCTCATTAGTTTTGGGACGCAAATGATAAATCCCAAACGTTCAGGAATTATTAGCATCCTTAATTAAATATGTAAAAGGGAAAGTTTGGAAACCTTGTGTATTCGTACGTATTTTGCAAGTACGTGCATATAGCACAAACTTTACTATATACTATCGCGCTACACGTCTCTCTCTATATATGCTTGCAGACTGTGCTACTCCCTCCGTCCAGGTCAATAAGTCATCTTTGGTTGTGCACCGTGACCAAGAAGGAGGGAAGACTTATACACCTAGACGGAGGGAGTACTACGATTACTTATGTACGTGCAAATGCACGTTTTAACATTACGATGTGGTTTTTGTAAAAGTAGATGCAGAACATTCGCGTTTGATTGTTGAGCTAACATTATAGCTGGTAATTCCTAACAACATATAGCTCAATGCAAAACAAATGCAAAAAATGCTCGTTTGATTGTTTACTTTTAGCTTCCTTCTTTGTGGTTATTTCTCTGTCGTACTTTGTACGGAGTATCTCACTGGTTGGAAAGGCATGCAAATTCCCAAACCGCTTCCTACACCCTGTATCGAATTTTTTGCCTAATAAGTTGTGCCGTGCAATTAGAATTCCAAATTGGGTACTACTACTAGTAGGAGTACCAGGGGCCTGTTCTTTTAGGCTTCTAGATTAGTAATCCCATAACTACTACCTCCGTCCTGGTTTATTGGTCCCCATTGTAATCTGTGTCAAATTTAGATCATAACTTGTACTAATGAAATGTTAGTGCATGCCACATGCACTAACATTTTATCAGTTAAATCTTTGGTCAAAATTTAGCACAAATTACAATGGTGAGGAATAAACCAGGACGGAGGTACTACTAGTAGTAGTTTAGAAGCCCAAATAAATGAGTGACGCGCCTTAATGTTAGTCTCCACTATGACTAGTCTTATGGGAAAAGTTGGGGAAGCCGCCAAAAGAAGTGGCCCTAGGAGTAGTAGCTAGGGATACTAGGAGTAGTAGCTAGGGATCGAGTGTGCGAGATGAATCGGAGAAAGTAAATGCAGAGAGATGAAATGCAAAAAAGATGGAGGGATGTGATGGTTGCTTGTCCGTTTATTTTACCAGGCCACTTATTACTAGGAGTGGTGTGACGCCCGGATAATCAAGCTACATTTAACCTCCGCTAATGATGCCACGTCACCTCGATTATAGTTGCTAATCTCGAGTTAGTTCGAAACCGATTCAAATTTCAAATTCAAAAAAATCAGGCAAACAATAAAAGTTTTCAAATAATCCATAATAAATATTAGAGGAGAAACCACATTTTTATAATGTGTTTGCATGTTCAAAAATTAATTAAATGCCTTTTTATTATTTTAAAATACTAAACTATTTTATTTAGTAGTCAAACTTGTTATTGCAGAGGCTTAAATTACAACACTAATTTAGATGCCAAATGGTGTATTTTACAAAACAAAAATGAATTGAACAATAAAGAAAAAAAGGAGAAAATAAGTAAAACGGAAAACAAAAACTAAAATAAAAATAAAGGCCACCCCCCTCTCACTCATGGGCCTCGGCCCACCAGGCCACCACCTAGGCCGGCCCCATAGCCCACCTCGCTCCCCCCTTAACCCCACTCCCCACAGGAACCCTAGATCGATCCCCACTCTCTCTCTCGATCCCCTTCGTTCCCCTCGTCTCCCTCCCAGCGCCGCCACACGCACGCATGTGCCCGAGAGAGGGGCGCACCTGTTCGACCCTCCCTCCCTCCACACGCTAGCGCCCGATGCAAGCCGGCGTCGGCGCCGCCCCTCCCGGACTCCTCGCCCTCCTTTCCCTCGCACGGCGCCCAACTGAAGCCGCGGCCTCGCCTCGTCGTCGACCCGATGCCATTCGCCGTCGCTGCCACCTCGCCCCGTCGTCGATCTACCTCGTCGGACCACCCTGAGCCCGCTGCCTGTCCCTACAACATCGCTGTGAGCTCCGCCACACCCCCTGTGCCTTCCCGAGCTCGGATACGAGCTCCTGCATGTCCTCCCCACCACCCGTAACTCCGGCCACCGCCCGCATCGCCGCCTCGATGCCCCCCCTGTGCCTTCACCTGATGCCGAGCTGCACTGGCTCCGCCCAGCACTTCCGTGGCTCGGCCTCCTCTAGCTGCCAAGCGAGGCCGCCGTCGCCTCAAGCCCTGCTCGCCATGGGCGACCTCCCTCCTCTACGTCCACTGCGCCGCACCAGTCTCCCCGCGTGGCCGCCCCCTGCTCCGGCGCCGTCCTCGCCCGGCCGTGCCACCACGCCCGCCCTGCACAGCGGCTCGCCGCTCCCCCCGCCTGACTCTTCGCTGCTTGCGCCGTGCCGTCTGCTTCGCGCCGCGGCCGCTGCCCCCACTACTCTGCTATGCCTCGCTCCCCGCACGCCCGCGTCGCAGCCGCCCTGCTCGCCCGTTTGGGCGACGCCGCGCCCGGCACCCGCGCCAGTCGGGCTCCCACGTCCATGCCCACTAGCACCCGCACCCGTTTGGCCCTAGGGCCTATGACAAATGGGGCCCACGCCCCAGGACTTTATAAAAAAAGGGAATTAAAAATAATTGATTGATTAATTAATTAATTAATAATTACATTAATTAATTAATCAATAAGTGAATTAATTAAGTTCATTAATCTTGTTTAATTAGTCTAATTAACTAGTTAGTTTAATTAAACAGTAATTAGTTAGTTAAACCCTAATTAACCTAATCAGGAAATGACAGGTGGGTCCCACTGGACCCACATGTCAGTTTGGCCCAGTCAACTCTGTTGACTGCTGACGTCAGCATGACATCATGCTGATGTCATAATTCTAATTTCGAATTAATTAATTAATTAATTAAATTTCCGGAATTAATAAAACCTTTAGAAAATCATATATTTTAATCCGTAACTCGGATTAAAATATTTTCAACATGAAAGTTTCTCAAAACGACGAGACGAACCCGGATACGCAGCCTGTTCATCCGTCACACACCCCTAACATATCAAACACGCAACTTTTCCCCTCCGGCTCCTTTGCGCGAAAACGCGAAACACCGGGGATATTTTCCCGGATGTTTCCCCCCTTCACCGGTATCATCCCATACCGTGTTAGGGCACCTCTAACGCCGTTACTTGTCATGTCATGCATCACTATGCATATTCTTGCTTAAATATTTATTGTTTCTCCCCCCTTTTCTCTCGATAGACACCGAGACCGACGCTGCTGCTGCCCCGTTCAACTACGGAGTTGACGATCCCACTCTCTTGCCAGAGCAACCAGGCAAGCCCCCCCTTGATC
Organism: Aegilops umbellulata; assembly: GCA_032464435.1. Taxonomy (NCBI): domain Eukaryota; kingdom Viridiplantae; phylum Streptophyta; class Magnoliopsida; order Poales; family Poaceae; genus Aegilops; species Aegilops umbellulata. The sequence continues at coordinate 210,598,226 of CP136056.1, read as the reverse complement.
ACCAGATATCGCCTACTCTTCTCTATACCGCTTGCATTAGAGTAGTGTAGCATGTTACTGCTTTCCGTTATTCCTATCCTGATGCATAGCCCGTCCTTGTTACTACTGTTGTTACCTTTACCTGCAATCCTACCTGCTTAGTATAGGATGCTAGTTTCCATCAGTGGCCCTACATTCTTGTCCGTCTGCTGTGCTATACTATCGGGCCGTGATCACTCGGGAGTTGATCACGGGTATATACTATACATTAAACATGATACATGTGGTGACCAAAGTCGGGTTGGCTCGAGGAGTACCCGCGAGTGATTCACGTATTGGGGGCTGAAAGGACCTTTGTCCCGACGGCCCTCTGTGTGGATCTTTGTGGCGGAGCGGCAGGGCAGGTTGAGGCTACCTGGGTGAGAGGTGGGCCTGGCCCTGTCGGCGTTCGCGGATACTTAACACGCTTAACGAGATCTGGGTATTTGATCTGAGTCTGGCTACTGGCCTATACGCACTTACCAACTACGCGGGAAAGATATGGGCACTCGGCGTCGTGGTATCAGCTGAAGCACTTCTTGACGTCAGCGACTGAGTGGCGCGCGCCGGATTGGACTGGAGCGCCACTAGGCTAGGTCTGCTTCCGGCCGCGTTCGCAACATGCATGTGTGCTCAGGGCGATGGGCCCAGACCCCTGCGCGCTTAGGTTTAGACCGGCGCGCTGACCGCTCTGTTGTGCCTAGGTCGGGCTGCGACGTGTTGATCTTCCGAGGCCGGGCATGACCCAGGAAAGTGTGTCCGGCCAAATGGGATCAAGCGTGTTGGGTTATGTGGTGCACCCCTGCAGGGAAGTTAATCTATTCGAATAGCCGTGTCCCTCGGTAAAAGGACGACCCGGAGTTTTACCTTGACCTTATGACAACTAGAACCGGATACTTAATAAAACACACCCTTCCAAGTGCCAGATACAACCCAGTGATCGCTCTCTAACAGGGCATCGAGGAGGGGATCGCCGGGTAGGATTATGCTATACGATGCTACTTGGAGGACTTCAGTCTACTCTCTTCTACCTGCTGCAAGACGGAGGCGACCAGAAGCGTAGTCTTCGATAAGACTAGCTATCCCCCTCTTATTCTGGCATTCTGCAGTTCAGTCCACTGATATGGCCCTTTACACATATATCCATGCATATGTAGTGTAGCTCCTTGCTTGCGAGTACTTTGGATGAGTACTCACGGTTGCTTTTATCCCCCTTTCCCCCCTTTCCCTTCTACCCGGTTGCCGCAACCAGATGCTGGAACCCAGGATCCAGACGCCACCGTCGATGACGACTACTACTCCGGAGGAGCCTACTACTACGTGCAGCCCGCTGACAACGACCAGGAGTAGTTAGGAGGATCCCAGGCTGGAGGCCTACGCCTCTTTCGATTGTATCCCAGTTTGTGCTAGCCTTCTTAAGGCAAACTTGTTTAACTTATGTCTGTACTCAGATATTGTTGCTCCCGCTGACTCGTCTATGATCGAGCACTTGTATTCGAGCCCTCGAGGCCCCTGGCTTGTATTATGATGCTTGTATGACTTTTTTTTATTTGTAGAGTTGTGTTGTGATATCTTCCCGTGAGTCTCTGATCTTGATCGTACACATTTGCGTGCATGATTAGTGTATGATTGAATCGGGGGCGTCACAAGTTGGTATCAGAGCCGACTGCCTGTAGGAATCCCCCTTCCAACTCCTTGGCCGAAGTCGAGTCTAGACATTGCAAAACTTTTACTAACATGGCCGTGTGTCTTACGGGCACACGTCGCCATCGGGTGGTATTAGGACTTTTACTCCTCGATCTTACTGTGGGATTCTGAACTCTCTTCTATTCGGGTAAAACGATTTTACTAAAATCTAACTTTAGGTTCTCAAAAATACTTTCTCCCGGAGAGCCCCTTCAGTCCAGATGATCGCCGGCTGCACCAGAAGATTTCGAAGATACTCTCCGATATTCTCTCTAGACCTTGTGCCCGTTGCTTTTGCAATTACCTTCCACCGAAATATCCCTATGGATAAATACTTACACCTGTCGTGCTTACTTTTATTCCCAGTCGATCTTGTTATTACAAGATACCCCGAGAATATTTTGTGCTTACTGCCTTGCAGTTCTTTTCCACCTGAATACCCCTAAGAGTAATTTCTTGCACTTTCCGAGTATCCGCTCATCCCCAGTTGTTCAGGTGATTCACAAAAGTCTTTGAAATACTATTCAATCCTCCAAAAATCCTTAGCAACTAATGCTCTGCAAATACTTGTATGCTTACATTATGGATGCTCCCATATCACTAGCAATATTCACTAGTATCGTTTGACACCGTCATTTTGATCCTATTGATTCAACATGTGTGCGAATGCACCCAATCATCTATCAACCCTTCTAAATTATCTTTCTGGCTCAGACATCTTTTTAACCATGAGTTGGTTCCCGACCAGTCGGATTACCATCGATTGTACCCCCAAGTCTACGCAACTTATCCATCCTTAATAAGAGCGTCTGCTTCTGATCCTTTGTTTGGGAAATCATAATTCATTTGTTATCTAAGCATCAAATTATTCAGATGTTCTATAATATGATGCCCGTGCATTCTTCTTCCTCTGATTGAGTACCGATACTCACATCAGCCCCGTTGTGGACCACCATACCCATTGCCGGGTTATTATCCGACAATGCCCTTCACAACCAAAATTATTCTGAGGTATTTACCTGATACATAATGCCCTTGGTAAATTGTATCATCTGCTTGGCCAACCCTGCTCTGCTTTCGAGCTGGTGGTATTTACTATTGAAGCTTGTGGTATAGGTTTCCACGATACCCTGACGAGTTGAACCTATACCTTCTCTAAAAACCATGTGAACCCGAAGGTTTTCACGAGTCATACTCTTCTGGTGCTTCGCCAGATAAAATTTCAACACTGCAACTTCTTTGAAGACGAGAAGTGAATGAAAGGTTATGCATTAAAGAAGTGGGAGTCGACCTTGAACTTTGTGTTCACGCCCATGGACCTGATGTGGAACTTATCATGGAAGCTTCTTGTAGTAATAACTATTTCCTTGATATAATATCCTTTGGTAATAGTGAATTGATCCTTTGCAATCATGGTTTCGACCATATGTTCTTCTTAGATCCCATTTCTCGGGCAAGTTTAAGCACTTGTCTTCTGTGGATTAATACACCAGTCAAACCTTTACTTTGATCTTTCGTCGAGTATTACCCCCTGGTATCTCGGGGATATCATGCCATTGCACTACATATTATGAATTTTCGATGAAGTACTACCTTTCCCTGTCTTTGACACTTCATGGGTTATGGGTTGTTTGTCAACCGAGAACACCAATAAGTGAATCAAGTCCGCACTCTGATTCAATAACTCTAACTAATTTTCATTGCTTACGAGCTTAATAATCCTTCCAGTCATCCCAAGCCTGATCGGCTATATCATTATCGTGCTAAATTTTAACTGTGCTACCTGGCCCTTATTCCAGGAGCACAACTTTTGACGATGAGCTAAGCTTACGTCGATTTTCCTCGTCATATCAGTTCACCTTGAACAACAAGCTTGATTTCAAGTTTGTGTCCTACCCATGGTTCCAATAACCTTCCGCTTCATCATTCGTTTGATTTGACATCGTCGCTGATTGATTACATCTTGAAATCTCTCGACAAATGTGTCGTGAACAACATCAACCTTACGAGGTCTTCCAAGATATCTATCGAATTCTTGATGAGAAATAGCATCCTTTGCCCTCGATGAATTGGGTTATTATCGACCACAATATTGCATTCCCTCCAACACAAAACATGTTCCTGTTTTGTGTTGTACCTTGAGTTCCTTGCTATCCAACTTATGTTATGTTCTACCGCGGAGTATTACCATCTTTGATGTCAAGAATGTCGTGGTAATTTCACCACCTCTTAAGAATTCTTGATGCAGGTGATACCTTTTGTCATATCCGTTCATTCTTTGGTCCTCGTGATTGTTTCTAACCGGATTACCAACAAATGTTTTGTGATGTGTAAATTCTAAACTTCTAGCAACCCTATTGCTTTGAAGTTAATGGTCTACAGTTTCATTCTAAGTCTATTGCTTATTGAATCATCATTCGAACATTGATCGTGCTACCTAGCCCAGGTTTCTGGGTGCACCCTTCTATCATTGTTCAGTTGTGTATGTTTTCCTCGAGCATACATCATTATATCATTTGATCCGACGAATGATATTTCCTTGTTCACATAATTGTGGAAACCCAACCTTTGGAAATCTCGATGATTTGTTGCTGAGCCTATCAGCCACCTCCTCATCCTCTCCTTAGTTTACTTATGAACTCTTTTTTCAAGATTGGCTTCCATAGTTCATTACCCGAGAATCTTACAATGTCATCTCGACAATTTGTGTTGCACCTTTCTTCTCAAGCATTCTGAGTCTGAGTTATCCTGACACCAACCAGATCTGAATCTCGGTCAGATATGATGGTTGGAACCTATTTCCAAGAGTTATAACATTGGTCTTTATATGACCCGGTAAGGTGGTGTCATGCCGAGCACACCTGACCGGAGGACCTAGTGTTATAATTTTCCTTTTAGCAATGCTATCCATTCTTCCATGAGGAAATTGTAAGACTTATTCTATAAGTTGTTCCTAATGGATCCTTTGTGTATCCAAAGTCTGATCCTTACCCAGTGACCATGTCAATGCTATCTCGAAACATGTATGTGGTAATCCGATTTTCAACAAGAACATTTGAAGCCCAATGCTAAATGTTTCTCGCTCGATTATCCAAACACCGTTGTATGGGTAAGGTCATGAAATTTCTCTCACCTGACCTAAAAGGTTTTCTACATTATATCCTATCATGGATATCATGCTCTGTTTGTCCTTAGCGAAGGATATACCCCTGAATAATGTGTTTAAACACATTTTCCTTTCCATTGATTTGTTTAATCTTCCTCGTGATCCATATGATTTAAGCAGTAATATTCCTTTGCTTATGTAAACACCTTGGTGTACAACCGTGTCAGTAAGACCCTGTTTCTATTGTTGATGACATTCCGGTAACCACCGATGGATGAGAACTTTGCCTATTGGCCCGCCTCATTGAACGAGCAAAAAAAAATCCTCTTCGTCCCTCACCCTTGGTACCGACGTTGTTGCCGACATAATCGATAGTCTATCCTCTAACGTGCCTTGCTTGCATGATCACGCAAGACGTCCCTGCCATGCCTACTTTTGAACCACATGGTGGGCCCATAACCCACAGTTCCACAGGATCGAAACCTGACTCTCCTGTACACCCCCGGTTTCCAAAGTTATTCCTCGTGTTTGACTTCTTATGTAACTCACGGGCCACCTGCCAAGTGATCTATTCGGGTATCAGACGCAATACTTACTCTCGTTGCTCTAAACCTCTGTCTCACTCTGGTTCAGACTTCGAGAAACTATCTATCCGCTTGGAACCTCTTATGGTACCTTCGTACCTTACTCTCGATGTATTTTATATGTTCAACTCGAGATATAATCTTATGCTCATTCTTATGTTGACCCCAGATGGTTTCCCTCATAAACATTCTGTCGTAGCTGAGCTGCCCCTTACCTATTCGTAAGTACGATGGAGTCCCCGAAGAAAAGGACGACAACCTCATCATGATGACCTGAAACAACGGAATGAAGACAACAATGTAATGGATCGACCTCTTTGAGAAGAGCAATAAAGACCGAGAAGATCCGTTAGATTTTTCGTAACCCAATCCCTTCCCCCTTACTCCCCTCCTAAATCTCGGGACGAGATTTCTTGTAGTGGAGGAGAATTGTGACGCCCGGATAATCAAGCTACATTTAACCTCCGCTAATGATGCCACGTCACCTCGATTATAGTTGCTAATCTCGAGTTAGTTCGAAACCGATTCAAATTTCAAATTCAAAAAAATCAGGCAAACAATAAAAGTTTTCAAATAATCCATAATAAATATTAGAGGAGAAACCACATTTTTATAATGTGTTTGCATGTTCAAAAATTAATAAAACAATGATTTAAATGTTTAATTAAATGCCTTTTTATTATTTTAAAATACTAAACTATTTTATTTAGTAGTCAACTTGTTATTGCAGAGGCTTAAATTACAACACTAATTTAGATGCCAAATGGTGTATTTTACAAAACAAAAATGAATTGAACAATAAAGAAAAAAAGGAGAAAATAAGTAAAACGGAAAACAAAAACTAAAATAAAAATAAAGGCCACCCCCTCTCACTCATGGGCCTCGGCCCACCAGGCCACCACCTAGGCCGGCCCCATAGCCCACCTCGCTCCCCCCTTAACCCCACTCCCCACAGGAACCCTAGATCGATCCCCACTCTCTCTCTCGATCCCCTTCGTTCCCCTCGTCTCCCTCCCAGCGCTGCCACACGCACGCATGTGCCCGAGAGAGGGTCGCACCTGTTCGACCCCCCTCCCTCCGCAAGCTAGCGCCCGATGCAAGCCGGCGTCGGCGCCGCCCCTCTCGGACTCCTCGCCCTCCTCTCCCTCGCGCGGCGCCCAACTGAAGCCGCGGCCTCGCCTCGTCGTCGACCCGATGCCATTCGCCGTTGCTGCCACCTCGCCCCGTCGTCGATCTACCTCGTCGGACTACCCCGAGCCCGCTGCCTGTCCCTACAACATCGCTGTGAGCTCCGCCACACCCCCTGTGCCTTCCCGAGCTCGGATACGAGCTCCTGCATGTCCTCCCCACCACCCGTAACTCCGACCACCGCCCGCATCACCGCCTCGATGCCCCCTCTGCCTTCACCTGCTGCCGAGCTGCACTGGCTCCGCCCAGCACTTCCGTCGCTCGGCCTCCTCTAGCTGCCAAGCGAGGCCGCCGTCGCCTCAAGCCCTGCTCGCCATGGGTGACCTCCCTCCTCTACGTCCACTGCGCCGCACCAGTCTCCCCGCGGCCGCCCCTGCTCTGGCGCCGTCCTCGCCCGGCCGTGCCACCGCGCCCGCCCTGCACCGCGGCTCGCCGCTCCCCCCGCCTGACTCTTCGCTGCTTGCGCCGTGCCGTCTGCTTCGCGCCGCGGCCGCTGCCCCCACTGCTCTGCTATGCCTCACTCCTCGCACGCCCGCATCGCAGCCGCCCTGCTCGCCCGTTTGGGCGACGCTGCGCCCGGCACCCGCGCCAGTCAGGCTCCCACGTCCATGCCCACTAGCACCCGCACCCGTTTGGCCCTAGGGCCTATGACAAATGGGGCCCACGCCCCAGGACTTTATAAAAAAGGGAATTAAAAATAATTGATTAATTAATTAATTAATTAATAATTACATTAATTAATTAATCAATAAGTGAATTAATTAAGTTCATTAATCTTGTTTAATTAGTCTAATTAACTAGTTAGTTTAATTAAACAGTAATTAGTTAGTTAAACCCTAATTAACCTAATCAGGAAATGACAGGTGGGTCCCACTGGACCCACATGTCAGTTTGGCCCAGTCAACTCTGTTGACTGCTGACGTCAGCATGACATCATGCTGATGTCATAATTCGAATTTCGAATTAATTAATTAATTAATTAAATTTCTGGAATTAATAAAACCTTTAGAAAATCATATCTTTTAATCCGTAACTCGGATTAAAATATTTTCAACATGAAAGTTGCTCAGAACGACGAGACGAACCCGGATAGGCAGCCCGTTCATCCGTCACACACCCCTAACATATCAAACACGCAACTTTTCCCCTCCAGCTCCTCTGCCCGAAAACGCGAAACACCGGGGATACTTTCCCGGATGTTTCCCCCCTTCACCGGTATCATCCCATACCGCGTTAGGGCACCTCTAACGCCGTTACTTGTCATGTCATGCATCACTATGCATATGCTTGCTTAAATATTTATTGTTTCTCCCCCCTTTTCTCTCGGTAGACACCGAGACCGACGCTGCTGCTGCCCCGTTCGACTACGGAGTTGACGATCCCTCTCTCTTGCCCAGGCAAGCCCCTCCCCCTTGATCACCAGATATCGCCTACTCTTCTCTATACTGCTTGCATTAGAGTAGTGTAGCATGTTACCGCTTTCCGTTATTCCTATCCTGATGCATAGCCTGTCCTTGTTACTACTGTTGTTACCTTTACCTGCAATCCTACCTGCTTAGTATAGGATGCTAGTTTCCATCAGTGGCCCTACATTCTTGTCCGTCTGCTGTGCTATACTATCGGGCCATGATCACTCGGGAGTTGATCACGGGTATATACTATACATTAAACATGATACATGTGGTGACCAAAGTCGGGTTGGCTCGAGGAGTACCCGCGAGTGATTCACGGATTGGGGGCTGAAAGGACCTTTGTCCCGACGGCCCTCTGTGTGGATCTTTGTGGCGGAGCGGCAGGGCAAGTTGAGGCTACCTGGGTGAGAGGTGGGCCTGGCCCTGTCGGTGTTCACGGATACTTAACACGCTTAATGAGATCTGGGTATTTGATCTGAGTCTGGCTACTGGCAAATACGCACTAACCAACTACGCGGGAAAGATATGGGCACTCGGCGTCGTGGTATCAGCCGAAGCACTTCTTGACGTCAGCGACTGAGTTGCGCGCGCCGGATTGGACTGGAACACCACTAGGCTAGGTCTGCTTCCGGCCGTGTTTGCAACGTGCAGGTGTGCTCAGGGCGATGGGCCCAGACCCCTGCGCGCTTAGGTTTAGACCGGCATGCTGACCGCTCTGTTGTGCCTAGGTCGGGCTGCGACGTGTTGATCTTCCGAGGCCGGGCATGACCCAGGAAAGTGTGTCCGGCCAAATGGGATCAAGCGTGTTGGGTTATGTGGTGCACCCCTGCAGGGAAGTTAATCTATTCGAATAGCCGTGTCCCTCGGTAAAAGGACGACCCGGAGTTGTACCTTGACCTTATGACAACTAGAACCGGATACTTAATAAAACACACCCTTCCAAGTGCCAGATACAACCCGGTGATTGCTCTCTAACAGGGCATCGAGGAGGGGATCGCCGGGTAGGATTATGCTATACGATGCTACTTGGAGGGCTTCAGTCTACTCTCTTCTACCTGCTGCAAGACGGAGGCGACCAGAAGCGTAGTCTTCGATAAGACTAGCTATCCCCCTCTTATTCTGGCATTCTGCAGTTCAGTCCACTGATATGGCCCTTTACACGTATATCCATGCATATGTAGTGTAGCTCCTTGCTTGCGAGTACTTTGGATGAGTACTCACGGTTGCTTTTCTCCCCCTTTTCCCCCCTTTCCCTTCTACCCGGTTGCCGCAACCAGATGCTGGAACCCAGGATCCAGACGCCACCGTCGATGACGACTACTACTCCGGAGGCGCCTACTACTATGTGCAGCCCGCTGTCGACGACCAGGAGAAGTTAGGAGGATCCCAGGCAGGAGGCCTACGCCTCTTTCGATTGTATCCCAATTTGTGCTAGCCTTCTTAAGGCAAACTTGTTTAACTTATGTCTGTACTCAGATATTGTTGCTCCCGCTGACTCGTCTATGATCGAGCACTTGTATTCGAGCCCTCGAGGCCCCTGGCTTGTATTATGATGCTTGTATGACTTTTTTTTATTTGTAGAGTTGTGTTGTGATATCTTCCCGTGAGTCTCTGATCTTGATCGTACACATTTGCGTGCATGATTAGTGTATGATTGAATCGGGGGCGTCACAAGTGGTTGGGTTTTGTGATATGACGGCTTTACTGCCGCGCCACAAGCGGGGTGAGATTCCCGTGCAGCGCCGCCCTCTACACTAGTACTACTACATCAGTCGTTGTTTATCCCCCATCGAATTTGACTCAAGATTTAACTGACAAAATGTTAGTGCATGTCAACAAAAACAATATCATTGGATTCGTATTTGAACATAGTTTTCAATGATATAATTTTAGGTGACATGCATCATCATTTATCGTACTATATATAATGTTAGTTCAATTTTTGTTCTTACTAATCTATAGTAAGGTGCTTGTGCGTTGCACGGAAGAGTGAAATGCATTGATCGGGGAGTTGTTTATTTTGACAAAGGATGTGGGGGTCATCTCATGTGTAACGGGTATCGATAGGTTAGTTCGGATATTATTTCATCTCTAGAGCTCACAAACATCGGGGTGAAATAGATAAAAAAGTATCTTTTGCAAACAAAAGCGTTCAACTGTTCAACCAGCATCCAAAACTTGTGAAAACATAACTCTTATTGTGCTTAGCAGGAAATGATCTTCAAGAATTGGTTTTTGAGTATCCATTGTTATACATGTTGGCAACAGATGACATGGCACTTTCTTATAGTCAAAAGTTGGCTATACTATTTAAGTATTAACCATGCCCTTATACACCTAGAAGGAGGGATTAAATCAGGATGACTTGGAATGGGGCAGAGGATATGTAAGAAATGGTTCATGATAAGTCTTTCACTAGTACTGTAGTAAAAATTCATACATGGAAGATTCTAGACAAAACCATAAATGGATACACTTTTATTCATGCGCGATACTCCAATAGAGCAAGATCATGCATGGAAGTCTCCACATGCTTAGACAGGGGATTACATTGAGCGAAGACTAATGATCAACATTTAACTTAGTAATGCAAATGTCCAGGTGAACCTCCTTGGAGTCCCCATGCACATTGTTGGGGGTCAAATAATACCATGCGTCTTCCATGTCCACATCAGCGGGAAGGTCCCAGCTCGGCAGAGTCCAAGTCAGGTTGACGTAGCGAGTGTCGCCACCCACGTACCTCCGAGGGGTAGTAATAGTGAGCACGCACCTGTACATCGGCCTCGTGTCAGTGTTAGCGTCAGCGGCGTCGCCCCTGACGCACACTATAGAGATGTGGCGGCGGCCTGCGCGGGCCTCGCCGGTGGCCACGATCAAGGGGAAGACGCTGCCGTCCTCCTCCGAGACTAGCAGGCGGCGCTGATCCACCAGTGACTCCGACACGGTGAACGGGTAGCACGTCTCGTACTTGATGTTCTTCGCCAAGGGCCAGTAGTGATCGCCGCACGCCTGCATCAGGTGATGCACGATGTCTGCTGGTGAGCCCCAAAACGGCACCGAGCACTCATAGCAGTAGACGAAGGGCTCCTTGGAGGCATCGACCAGGCCGTCCATGAAACGGGAGTGGCTGTAGGGGACGTTCCACCAGTTGAATATATGAGCAAGTTACTACGAGATTTACTACAAAATAAATCATGACGGCTATAACAGAGATTAAACTAATCATGCGGACTAGCATAGTAGATGAACAGATCGAATCTAGGACACAGACTAGAAACATGAATTCTACCATGATTTCGAACAGGAAGGACAGAAACACATACGATGCAACGGGAGCAGCACCATTGGTGTTGAGGTTGTCTCCCATGTCGTTGAGGAAGAGGTTGCCGAGGTCGGGGAAGAAGTCGTCGTCGGTGAAGTCATCACTGCTAGCAGTCGCGAGAGTGCGCTCCCCAAATTTCAACAGCGCCCGCCGAATGGAGCGCAGGAGCGAGTGGCTGTAGTGGACGTTGCGGCCGCTGAATGGAGCGCAGGAGTAGCCCACGAAGCAGTAGATGGTGCTCCTCCCTAGTCTCTATTCTTATCTCTATCTCTGCTACTCTTTTTTGTTTTTCATAATATACTAGTTGTAGTTGTCAAATCGAATAGTACTGTGCCATCCACTGCACGCCCGGCTGAACACGGCTCCTCGCCTCCATCAAACCCCTCCGTTAAACCCGCATGCAAACTGAGAAACCTACTCCGTCCCGCGGGAGGAAATTTGCCGGTTGCCATTGGAGAATAATAGAGTCACGTCCAATCCATTTGAGTTAATTGCGTGTATGATTATCCCTCTATAAAAAGTTAATTGCATCCTTAATCTTGTATTCTAAGTAATTTGTGGGTTCCACTGTCAGTACAGTGTACATGACTTGCAGGCTGGCTAGAGATTCGTATAGAAAGTTAAAAAGAAACAAATCCATGACTTGCAGGATTGGAGTTAGCACCGATGGCGGTTCATAGTCGTTCCACGCTCAGGAATTTTTGATTGGAGGTTGGTAAGTAGCCTTGGTACATGCTCTCTGTTTGTTGGACTGAATTATCCTATTAACCAGGAGATAACCGACGGCAAGGATCATGATGGTAGCGCGGTTTCGTTCATCAGGCAAAACTGTGTGTACACAATGTACCATGCGTCTCTGCATGCACCATACCCTGATATGTACCACCACGCTGTGCAACCCAAAGTAGGAGAGAGGGTCGCAAGTATCAGACTTCGACCTGTTGGCTGGAGTTTCCCCTGTCAGGCATCCATCTGGTTCAAGCCGTCAGCCAATCTCCACAGCTTAATAAATAGTAACGTCTAACTAAGCCAGTTAGTTAGATGCGTACACTTGGTGTAGTAGGATCTTTATTTAGTTTGATGCATACACTTGTTCTTTTTTGTAGCCCTTTTGTAATGATGGCTGATGTTTGGTTTGGAAGAGAGACGTGCGTCTTCACTCTTCTGGCCTGCTTACTGCTTCTGTTGCACCCCCAGCCCTGGTTGCTGTTGTTGTTGTTTTCAATGTACAATCAGTAGTATATTTCGTCTGTTGGTTGAATAAATGTGTTGTTAGAACGACAAACACGATGTCTTGGAAGTCGTTGCATGGTTTGATCCTTTAGTGCCCCGTACCGTACGTAGTGCATACTATTTTTCGTACAGAAGACATTTTCCACTTGTTGATAACATGCAGCCCACTTATGAAGGCCCAATAGAGAAGCCCATAATTAACTGAAAGGGAGGCTCTCACATGAATCCAGCCAAGGTACATGCTCATGGTCCCCTAAACATAAATAAGTAAGTAAATAAGTGAAGCTAAATGCTCAGGCACCAGTTCTTTAAATTCACGATTTAACAGGAGGATATTACTTCCTATGATAGTGTATTCTTCGGCAAAGATAGCGACCTGTCTTCTTTCTCCCAGCATTTTCTTCCTGCAACTAGCGGACTCATGCAGATCGTAGTCAACGTCGTAAATAGATCCGGTCCATTTTTAGTTTTCAATAAGAATGTCCAACCCAGCCTAGCACATTGGCGATAGCACTTTATCCTCCGCCTTGGTGCAGTCGCCGCGGCTCCACCGTCCGGCCCTGTCAACATAGTTCTTTTTCGAAACGGTCCCAGTCAACATAGTAAATCAGGAGAGGACTGTAGTTGTGAGTATAACAGTACGAACCCAAGCAAGCGCCTCTTTTACTACTCAGATGAACCCCTCGTTTTTTTACTCTAATCCACCCTTCTGATATCTGGGACCCACATCATTTTCAATGTATAGTCAATTAATGACAGAATTGCACAACTTTTTTTAGTAGTAATTCGGAGGAGCAGGCTATAAACTGGGTTGTGCGGTCTCTGTGGCCTGTCTAACAACATGACCAGCCCAACAGTTTTTTCTTTTGGAAAATAGGTAGCCCAGTATTTCTTTTTGAAGAATACCCAAGCTAGGCCTATTTGTTTTCTCCGACTTACTGGCCTGCAAATCTTTCAAGATGAGGAGGGATGCATTCCGGCCTGGCCAAAGAGTATGGTCAGTGTCTGTTAGAAGTAATATCAGAAGGGGTTGAAAATTCCAAAAAAAATATAACAAATGGGATATTAGTTTCTTTTTTTTGTTTTTGTTCTTCACTGATATCTTATACTCCCACCGTCCCAAAATTCTTATCTTACATTAGTCTAGATACGAATGTATCTAATACCAAAACGTGACTTGGTACATCCATATTTAGACAAATCTAAGACAAGAATTTTGGGATAGAGGGAGCATTTCATTTGATTTAACATGACATAGTACTAATTTATTTTTAATTTTGTTTTAGAATGGCTACTAATTTTTGGGTTAAGAATATTTTTTCCCCAGCAAAAATTTGCGAATTTTCAAAATTTCCCACATATTTAGTTAATTTTTTAACCTTGGTACTGACCAGAAAATGGGCAGCAATTCTAAAAATGGAAAATAGGCTGCAATATATTCCATATGAATTAGAAAATGAGCAAAAAATTATAAAAATAATAGCAAATGGGATGTACACGCCACAGATTTCGAGGTTGACTTGTTTACGCAAGGCTTTGTCAGTCAACACACGATTCTAGCATCAGTGACTGTTGGATGTCCATCCAACGGCCGACGTGCTTCTTCAATCTCTGATCTTCCTGCTCCACCCGCCTAAACTAGCGCCGACAGGACTGCCTGCTCCCTCCTCTTGTGGCCCACTTTGATGCCGCACAAGCTTCCCCGGCCCACCCTACTCCCTCCGCTAGGCTATCCGCACGCAATCAAATGCCTCCTTATTACACGAAAAAATGATTATTCCCACTGACATCTGGGGCGCACCGGTTGGGAGGCTGACCTGTGAGCCTACTAAGTTGACGTGTACGCAGGGCTTGTCAACTTAGTCAACAAACAATTCTAGCAGCAGTAACCGTTGGATTTGAATCGAACGGTCCTGATGCTTCTTCAATCGCTGCTCTTCTTGCACCAGCCGCCCAAACCAGTGCCGGTGAGACCGCCTGCTCCTGCCTCTAGTGGCCGGCTGTGCTGCCGTTGAGGCCTCACCGCCCCCTATTACTCCCACCGCTAGCCAGGCCCTGCGGCGACGGCAGCCTCACACCGCAGCCGAACCAGTGAACCATCATACTCCTCTCCGCGTGGGCATCCACTACCACGTCTTCCCCGGCTCCGCGTCGTCCCCTTCCTAGGCCTCGCCATCGTCCACCGCCTTGGTGCTCTCGGCGCGGCGTGGTCAATGTGCCCAACGACCGACTTCCATCAGAAGAGTACTGTACGTGGAGAGGCTGGCAGCTGGGTCCATGGTCGTACGCAAGGAAATGCCTCCTTATTACGCACAAAATAATGATTCCTCCACCTGCCATCTGGGACCCACCGAAAGGGCCTCTGTATTTTTCAAAAAAATGTTACCGCCGCTGATAGCTCGGACCCACCAGCTATATCTTCGCACATAAGGAAGTGCCTCCTTATTACGCACAAAAAAATGATTACTCCCCCTGCTAGCTGGGACCCAGTATAGTGGTAGGCTGACTTGTGGGCCTACTAAGTTGACGGGGACGGAGGGCTTTGTCAACTTAGTCAATATGCATGTTTCTAGCTCCAGTGACCATACGATGTCCATCCAATGGCCGTAGTGCTTATTCAACCTCTACTCTTCTTGCTCCAGCCGCCCAAACCAGCACCGGTCATGCCTCATGCTCCTGCCTCCCGTGGCCGGCTGCGATGCGACGAAGGCCTCACCGCCCCGTACTACGCCCATCGCTGGCCAGGCCATCCCTCTACTCACCCACGACCCCTGTTATTCCACGGGGATGGCAGCCTCGCACGACAGCCGAACCAGTGAACCCTCGTACTCCTCTCCGCGTGGGCATCCACCGCCACGTCTTCCCTGGCTCCGCGTTGTCCCCTTCCTAGGCCTTGCCATCGTCCACCGCCTTGGTGCTCTCGGCGCGGCGTGGTTAATGTGGTCAACGACCAACTTCCATCGGAAGAGTACTGTACGTGGAGAGGCTGACAGCTGGGTCCACGGCCGCAGCAAGGAAGTGCCTCCTTATTACGCGCAAAAAAATTATTCGTCCACCTGACAGCGGGGACCCACCGGACGGGCCACCGTATTTCACGAAAAAAACGTTTCCCCCTGACTGTTGGGACCCACCAGATACATCTTTGCACGCAAGGAAGTGCGCCCGGGCAAAAAAAACGATTCGCCCCTGACTGCTGGGACCCACCAGCTACATCTTCGCACGCAAGGAAGTGCCTGACAGTCGGGACCCACCTGGTCAAAGCGTACGTAGCATTGTCATTCTGGTCCCGAACGTGTACGTACATACTGGTTGATGTAGAGGCGCGCATGTGTCGTAGTAGAGGCGTGCACGTAGCATGTACACGTACGTAAAGCGGCCAGTGTGCAAGAAAGAAGATACGGCCACGTATGTTCATACCGGCAGGGTATCGAACGCCTACTCGCGCATACGTACGTCCAGGGCTCGTGTACTTGGCTGGGTCGGAACGGAGAAACAGCATCGTCGTCGTGTTCATGGGGAGCCAACCGGCTGGGTCGGAACGGAATGCGTCGCCGTGTTCATTGGGAGGGCTTGGACGGAACAGACGATGTAAACGAGGCCTGGCGTACCGCAGAACGGAGGAAACGGCCTTGTGTTCGACCGGCCACGTTCGAAACGGGATCCTGTTCATCGGGAGGGGTTTGGCGTACCACAAAACAGAGGAAACGGATCTCCTACGGTCGAAATGGGGGTCGTGTTGGTCAGGAGGGGTGTGGCGTACCGCAAAACGGAGGAAACGGACTAGTGTTGGAGCGCTACGGTCGAAACGTGGTTCCTGTTCATCGGGAGGGGTGTGGCGTACCGCAAAATGGGACTCTACGGGATACTGTTCATCTCCACCGTAGACCCCCTCCAGCCTCCACGGGCTACTCTTCATCCATCGTCGACCTCCAGCCTCCACCTGCGAGTGTTCATCCACGGGCTCCTGTTCATCCAGCCTCCACCGCGCGCTACTCCACCGGCTACGGTTCAAACAGCCCTCTCCATGGGCTCCTGTTCAACCACCCCTCCATGGTCTACTGTTCATACAGCCCTCCACCTTCTACCGTTCATCCTGCCCTCCACGGGGTGGTCCTGTTCATCCTGCCCTCCACGGGGTCCTGTTCATCCAGCCCCAACCGGCTCGATCGATCGGGGTCCTGTTCATCTAGAGGCAACACCACGGGGTCCTGTTCATCCACCCCCACCGGGAACTGTTCATCCAAACCTCCCAGCCACACTCACTGTTCATCCATAGGCAGCATCGATCGGCTTAAGTTAGCAGCAGTAGCGAAGGAATCGCTTGATCGAGTTCAGTTAACAGCCACAGATCGATCGCTCGGGTTCAGTAATGCGTAGCCTGCAGTGCAATCGCTTGGGTTCAGTTAGAGCCAAACGCCTCGCTCGGGTTCAGTTAGAGCCCAATGCCTCGCACCCACGCACGTGCGTGTACGAGAGAAATGCGCATCGCTCGGCCCCGACCACCCACCGTAACTGGGAACACCCTGATATTTTCCTCGCCCTCGCTTCTACCACAGTTTTTTCCGTCATGGACAGCCCAAAGAATGTCATGCAGCTGTGTCTCCGGCCCGCCCAGGACGAAAAGCCCATTTTCTGTCATGATATTTTGTCATAGAAGTAGGACCCCACCACATCTATAATGATACCAGGTTTTGTCACAATTATCATCATAGAAGTGTCATAAGTATGACAGAAATTTTTTCGTTCGGCCCAAAATGTCACGGATGTGTCTTTTTTTGTTGTGACAGGGTCTTGATACGTCTCCAAAGTATCTATAATTTTTTATTGTTCCATCCTTTTATATTATCTGTTTTGGATGTTTAATGGGTTTTATTATACACTTTTATATTATTTTTGGGACTAACCTACTAACCCAAGGCCCAGTACAAATTGCTGTTTTTTTTTCCTATTTCAGTGTTTCACAGAAAAGGAATATGTAACGGAATCCAAACAGAATGAAACCTTCGGGAGAGTGATTTTCGAAACAAACGTGATCCAGAGGACTTGGAGTGGACGTCAAGAAAGAAGCGAGGAGGCCACGAGGCAGGGAGGCGCGCCTGCCCCCTGGGCGCGCCCCCACCCTCGGGGGCCCCTCGCAGCTCCACCGACCTACTTCTTCCTCCTATATATACTCATATACCCCGAAAACATCCATGAGCACCATGAAACCCTATTTCCACCTCCGCAACCTTCTATACCCGTGAGATCCCATCTTAGGGCCTTTAACGGTGCTCCGCCGGAGGGGGAATCAATCACAGAGGGCTTCTACATCAACACCATAGCTTCTCCGATGATGTGTGAGTAGTCTACCTCAGACCTTCGGGTCCATAGTTATTAGCGAGATGGCTTCTTCTCTCTCTTTGGATCTCAATACAAAGTTCTCCTCGATCTTCTTGGAGATCTATTAGATGTAACTCTTTTTGCGGTGTGTTTGTCGAGATCTGATGAATTTTGGGTTTATGATCAAGATTATCTGTGAAAAATATTTGAATCTCCTCTGAATTCTTTTATGTATGATTTGTTATCTTTGCAAGTCTCTTCGAATTATTAGTTTGGTTGGGCCTTCTAGATTGATCTTTCTTGCAATGGGAGAAGTGCTTAGCTTTGGGTTCAATATTGCGTTGCTCGATCCCAGTGACAGCAGGGGAAACGGTACGTATTGTATTGTTGCCATCGAGGATAAAAAGATGGGGTTTATATCATATTGCTTGAGGTTATCCCCCTAAATCATCTCATCTTGCCTAATGCATTACTCTGTTCTTATGAATTTAATATTCTAGATGCATGCTGGATAGCGGTCGATGTGTGGACTAATAGTAGTAGATGCAGAATCGTTTCGGTCTACTTGTCACGGACGTGATGCCTATATACATGATCATGCCTAGATATTCTCATAATTATGCACTTTTCTATCAATTGCTCGACAGTAATTTGTTCACCCACCGTAATACATATGCTATCTTGAGATAAGCCACTAGTGAAACCTATGGCCCCTGGGTCTATTTTCCATCATATTAATCTTCCGTCAACTAGCTATTTCTTTCGCCGTTTATTTTTGCAATCTTTACTTTCCAATCTTTATCATAAAAACACCAAAAATATTATCTTATCATCTCTATCAGATCTCACTTTTGCAAGTGGCCGTGAAGGGATTGACAACCCCTTTATCGCGTTGGTTGCAAGGTTCTTATTTGTTTGTGTAGGTACGAGGGACTTGCGTGTGTCCTCCTACTGGATTGATACCTTGGTTCTCAAAAACTGAGGAAAATACTTACGCTACTTTGCTGCATCACCCTTTCCTCTTCAAGGGAAAACCAACGCATGCTCAAGAGGTAGCAAGAACGATTTCTGGCGCCGTTGCCGGGGAGTCTATGCACAAGTCAATACATACCAAGTACCCATCACAAACTCTTATCCCTCGCATTACATTATTTGCCATTTTCCTATCGTTTTCCTCTCCCCTGGTTCACCCTTGCCGTTTTATTCGCCCTCTTTTTCCGTTCACCTCTTTTTTCGCTTGCTTCTTGTTTGCTTGTGTGTTGGATTACTTGCTTGTCACGATGGCTCAAGATAATACTAAATTGTGTGACCTTTCCAATACTAACAACAATGATTTTCTTAGCACCCCGACTTTTCCTATTACTGATGCTGAATCTTGTGAAATCAATGCTGCCTTGTTGAATCTTGTCATGAAAGATCAATTCGCCGGCCTTCCTAGTGAAGATGCCGCTACCCATCTAAACAACTTTGTTGATTTGTGTGATATGCAAAAGAAAGATGTGGATAATGATATTGTTAAATTGAAGCTATTTCCTTTTTCGCTTAGAGATCATGCTAAAACTTGGTTTTCATCTTTGCCTAAAAATAGTATTATTCTTGGAATAAGTGCAAAGATGCTTTTATCTCTAAGTATTTTCCTCCTGCTAAGATCATCGCTCTTAGAAACGATATTATGAATTTTAAGCAACTTGATCATGAACATGTTGCACAAGCTTGGGAGAGGATGAAATTAATGATACGTAATTTCCCTACACATGGTTTGAATTTATGGATGATCATACAAAAAATTTATGCCGGATTGAATTTTGCTTCTAGAAATCTTTTAGATTCGGCCTCGGGCGGCACTTTGATGGAAATCACTTTAGGAGAAGCTACTGAACTCCTAGATAATATTATGGTTAATTATTCTCAATGGCACACTGAAAGATCTACTAGTAAAAAGGTGCAGGCAATTGAAGAGATTAATGTTTTGAGTAGAAAGATGGATGAACTTATGAAATTGTTTGCTAATAAGAGTGTTTCTTCTGATCCCAATGATATGCCTTTGTCTACTTTGATTGAGAATAATAATGAATCTATGGATGTGAATTTTGTTGGTAGGAACAATTTTGGTGACAACACTTATAGAGGAAGCTTTAATCCTAGGTTGTATCCTAGTAATTCCTCTAATAATTATGGTAATTCCTGCAACAACTCTTATGGAAATTTTAATAAGATGTCCTCTGATTTTGAGACTAGTGTTAAAGAATTTATGATTTCTCAAAATAGTTTCAATGCCTTGCTTGAAGAAAAATTGCCTAAGATTGATGAGTTGGCTAGGAACATGGATAGAACTTCTCTTGATGTTGATTCCTCGAAACTTACATCTATTTCACCTAAGCATGATATCAATGAGTCTCTCAAAGCCATGAGTGTCGGTGTTTTGGGAACGGGGGTCCCCAGACTTGCCTGCCTGCGGCCCACGGCGTGGCTCTGCGAGAGGGCCCGTACGACCCATCTTCACCAACAAGCATTCGAGACCCTCGCGAGGGGCCAAGCCTCGCGAGGCGGACGAGGCAAGACCTCCTCAGGAGCGGCCTCACCAGTCTGGCTCGTGAGGGGCGGAGAGATCAAGGCAAGGCAAACCTCGCGAGGACGATCGAGACCAGGCGGGCGCCAGGTGGGCGCCAGCGCGCACAGTGTCCTTGTTTCCTCTTTGGTGCTAAGGAGGCAAGCACATGCGAGGAGTACCGAGGGCTCAGGCAAAGGTTTCCATATCGGTGCAACAAGACCAAGACCAGCAGGACGGCAAGACGGAGGTCATCGTGGATCCCAAGCCGGCGTCACCACCAAAGCCTTTGGCAGGCGAAGACCACCTTTAGTCAGGATAGCTTGTACTAGTTGTCCCATTTCAAATTGGCCGTTGTTGGTCCCTTCGCGCTCAATATTTGGGCTAGCCACCACAGTAGGAGGCATCTCGTCTCGATCTCATCTTGGACTAGATCCAACCCATCCTCACACCCACCAAGCACAAGAACACCTCACCTCAGGAGGCTGTTCTTCCCCTTGTACTGTTCATCCTCAGCCCGAGAGGCAATCCACCACACCACACTTGAGTAGGGTATTACAGCACAACGGTGGCCCGAACCAGTATAAATCTTGTGTCTTTTGTGTTGCGAGTTCGTCGAGCTAAGCTTAGAGATCCCGGTGAGGCTGAGGGCGTGATTTGGTAGGGGGAGATCTTCCTGCGCACCCCAGTGTTCGAACCTTGAGGGTTTTTCCGGAACCCCAGATCCGACATTTGGCGCGCCAGGTAGGGGTGAGCCGGAGCTTTCCTTCCGTCGATCCGCGTCCCGTCTCTTCATTGTCTCCATGGCGGACGCTTTTCCGAGCTCGCGCTGAGCGCCGAGTCGCCCTCGCCGCCCGCGTTGCTCAGACGGCTCCCGTCGGCGGGCCACCCCGTCGTTCTCCGTCGCCTGCCGCCAACGCTGCCACCGGCCCGGCGGGGAACGAGCAGCAAGCATCCTTGCTGCACCCCTTGGTGCGGTGGGACGGCCGCACCGCCACTCAATCGCTGACCCCGGCCGGCTCGTCGTCTCACGCCCTTCGCGCTCCCACGGACATGCAGGCCGCGCTGTGCATGGCACGCGAACTCCTGCGCTACCTCCCCATCGACGACCTCTACGAGGACTGGCTCGACCGCATCGCCGAGCTTGTCAGCGCCGTGGGGGGCTCCCCTATGTTGTCCCTCTCGCTGCCTCATCCTCCGCAAGCTGCAGGTGACGTGTCTCATGGAGCGCCTCCACCACCTCTGCCCCAAGACGGCTTCCTCGCACCAAGACGCGTGGCCCCCCGGCGCGACCCACCATGTTCGGCGCCCGCGTGAGAAGAGAGAAGCTGCCAAGAAGTCCCACGGCCGCGGGAGAACGCTCCTGCACTTCCGGCACCGCTACAACAAGACCGTGCGCCGCCTTCGGTGGCGGTGCGCGGGCATCAAGGTTAGGCTCCATCTCAGCAAAGGGTCCCGGTGGCCACCGCGCCTTCAGTCCTGAGCTGCGTAGCGTCACGTGGCCGGGCAAGTTCAAGCTAGACCTGCCTCTGCGCTACGACGGCACCCCGACCCCTCGGAGTTCCTGCAGCTCTACGAGCTGAGCATCGAGGCGGACAACAACGACAAGAAAGTCATGGCGAACTGGTTCCCCATGGCTCTCAAGGATGGCGCACGCTCGTGGCTCCTGAACCTGCCTCCCAGCTCGATCTCCTCCTAAAACGAGATGCGCGACCGCTTCATCGCCAACTTCCAGGTCATGCGCGACCGC
The DNA here is from genome assembly GCA_032464435.1 of Aegilops umbellulata. Classification (NCBI taxonomy): domain Eukaryota; kingdom Viridiplantae; phylum Streptophyta; class Magnoliopsida; order Poales; family Poaceae; genus Aegilops; species Aegilops umbellulata. Next base: position 210,576,060 of record CP136056.1, on the reverse strand, counting down.
CCTCCGGGCGCGGGTGACCTGCGCCGCTTCAAGCAGCAGCCGGGGGACACCCTCCAGAAGTACATCCAGCGCTTCAACAACATTCGCCTCAAGATCCCCAAGGTGACAGACGAGGCCATCATCTCGGCGTTTTCTAATGGCGTCCGTGACGTCAAGATGAAGGAGGAACTCGCCATCCACGAGGAGCTGTGCATGTCTCTGGAGTTGTTCAACATGGCGACCAAGTGCGCAAGAGTTGAGGAGGGACACCTTTCCCTTCTCGAGCTCTTGCTGCCGACCTGGAAGAGAAGAAAGCCAAGGCCAAGGACGTGAAGCGCAAGGGAGTCGCCGTGCTTGCGGCGGAGCCAGACACGAAGCATGGAAGGGACCAGCCTAAGTCATCCAAGGGCAGCTGACTGTTCTACGCCTTCCACAATGTGCACAGCCACAACACCAACGATTGTCAAGAGCTCAGGGCCATTCACGTTGGACGCTTCGGTCAACGCCCCGAGCGCAACGACCGAGGCTACGGCCGAGGAGGAGGACGTGGCGGAGGACGCTTTGACGACCGGGGCTCACGCCAGGAGTGGCGTGACCGGTCTCGTGAGGACCGCTGGCAAGATCAGCCTCGCGAGGGTGCCTGGAGGGAACAACCTCGTGAGGATCGCCCTCAGGGCAACACCAGTCTTCCTCCGCTGCCACCACCACCAAGAAGGAACGCCGATCACCATCAAGAAGAGGGGGCTGGGGGCTTCCAGGAGCCGCGAGCTATCGCCTGCATCTTGGGCAAAGCTCAAGCCCCAGCCTCATAGCGTATCTTTAAGCAGTTTGCTCACAAGGTGAACGCAGTCTTCCCCAAGCTCGAGGCCACACGCCCGCTCAGGTGGTCCAAGTGTGCTATTACCTTCAGCTCGGCAGACCAGCTCAAGTGCGCGGCCACTGCTGGCACTCTCTCGATGCTCTGTTCACCTGTCATCAACAACGTGCAAGTCACCAACACTCTCATCAACGGCGGCGCGGGGCTTAACGTCCTGTCCATCGAGATGTTCGACAACCTTCAAGTGCCCTACGATCAGCTTCATCCTACCAAGCCTTTCTCAGGAGTGACCGACGGCTCCACCACCCCAATAGAACAGGTCTGCCTCCTAGCCACCTTCGGACAGCGGGACAACTACCGCACCGAGCTCATCGACTTCAACGTCGCCCACATCCGTCTGCCATACAATGCCATCCTCGGGTATCCAGCCTTGGCCAAGTTCATGGAGGTGACCCACCATGGCTACAACATCCTCAAGATGCCAGGAAGTGGCGGAATCATCATAGTCCCCTGCGAAGAAAGAGATGTGGTGTGCTCCCTCGAGCGTGCCTTCCTAGCTGCAGCAATCGAAGACCCCGATAGCAAGGGCGAGTACCCTCCTGAGGCCATCCCCAAGAAGAAGAAGCAGCTGCTCCGCACGGGGCCTCAGGGGAACGGCGCCTCAAGCGGTGCCACGTCAGGATCGGCGCCCGCGCCTGGGGCGCCTCCCTCTGTCGCATAGGAAGGTCTGCCCGACGCCCTCCTCGGGCAGGGCTCGGGGCTTTCTTCTGGAGGGCCTCGGACCTTGCCAACATTATGAGGGTGGCACCCGGGCACCATTTGGAGGCGTGCTTCGTGGCACATTTCCCTCAGGAGGACGCAGGGCGAGGAGCACCCAGCGCTCAGGAGTTCATTACCAAGACCACTCAGGAACTGCAGGATGCAAGGGCCATGCGCGGCAATCGCCACACACCTGGTGCAGCCCCCCATCCAGGCAAGGATGCCGGGCTGTGCGTCTGCATCGACGTTCCATGGCTCAACAGGGTCGCGTCTCAGGAGCTCTTCTGGCCTTCGTACGTGGGATGCTGCAAGGGCCCACCGAACAACTACGTTCCCATGCCATTCGGCCTGCCGAGCGTGGCATCCGCCTACCAGTGCAAATTGCGGTGCGTCCTGGTGGCTCAGGAGGCCAGGCACCATGTAGTCCTGGCGGAGATGGAGACGGTCCTCAAGGAACCGCCTGGACCCCTAGAGCCTCCTGAGGCTCAAGGCCCCGGTGGCTCGTGAGGAGCAACCCCTTCGCGGCACACCTTTTGCTGCCCCAACACCCCTTCTACAACGGAACCAGGTGGCATTTTCCAAGTTTATTTAGCTGGGAGCACCCTCAGGGTTGAATCATTCCAAGGCCGCGTGGGTCCGTCCCTGCGGCATGTATCCCTTTTTATGTCTTTCGCTCACCTTGCTGGGGCGCCCCTCAGGCTGCATCATCCCCAAGCCACTCGGGCCTGACCCAGTGGCATTCACCTCCCACGTGTTTACTTGAGACAGTTTGATTTCCATGCTTAATCCATCGATGACTATCACCTGCTTGATTGTCACCTACCACGGGAGCCGCGTGCCGATCGTCTTTCTTCAGGACCCTTCGCTTGAGAAGGTTAGGCACGGCGTCTACGCTCGGGCCCGTCCCTGCAACGTCAATAAATCCAATGGCTGAGCTCTGTCTGGCGGGCCGGTCCCGTTCATGTCACCTCCTGGGGCTGTTGGTGTTGGCCTACTCACACGATAACCACAGGAGATTCATTCGGCGCAGGTTGTCTAACCACCTCGCAGGACCACCACAGCAAACAAGAATCAAGACAAGGCGCTAGCCGCCTTGAGGTAGGGCCTCGTGAGTACCGCGCTGTCTCATGAGTGCCCAGACACACCTCGTCAAGCCCTGCCGTGCAAGTTGCGTTTCAGGGCGGGGCTGTGCACGCCCCGGGAGCTCTCCGCAGTAGGGAGTCCCCTCCCACGTACCAGTGGAAGCACCATGCTTCGTGCTAGCCGTCGACACTGCCGAGGAGCGGCTATGCCCGTGAAAGTGCGGAAGCACTATGCTCCACGCTGGTGATAAACAACTGAGGGTGGCCTCATGGCCGTATCAATTTCAGGGAGCCCTTTAGCTTAGTGTTCGGCCTCACCGCAACACCTTCCCTCGGGAGAGTCACGCGAGGGGGCTGGGCATGGGTGTTGACCCACAAGTATAGGGGATCTATCGTAGTCCTTTCAATAAGTAAGACTGTCGAACCCAACGAGGAGCAGAAGGAAATGATAAGCGGTTTTCAGCAAGGTATTCTCTGCAAGTACTGAAATAAGAGGTAACAGATAGTTTTGTGACAAGATAAATTGTAACGAGCAACAAGTAACAAAAGTAAATAAAGTGCAGCAAGGTGGCCCAATCCTTTTTGTATCAAAGGACAAGCCGGAACAAACTCTTATAATAGGAAAAGCGCTCCCGAGGACACATGTGAATATCGTGAAGCTAGTTTTCATCACGTTCATATGATTCGTGTTCGGTACTTTGATAATTTGATATGTGGGTGGAATGGTGCTTGGTTGATGTTCTTACTTGAACAAGCATCCCACTTATGATTAACCTCTATTTCAAGCATCCGCAACTACAACAAAAGTATTAAGGTAAACCTAACCATAGCATGAAACATATGGATCCAAATCAGCCCCTTGCGAAGCAACGCATAAACTAGGGTTTAAGCTTCTGTCACTCTAGCAACCCATCATCTACTTATTACTTCCCAATGCCTTCCTCTAGGCCCAAATAATGGTGAAGTGTTATGTAGTCGACGTTCACATAACACCACTAGAGGCTAGACAACATACATCTTATCAAAATATCGAACGAATACCAAATTCACACGACTACTAATAGCAAGACTTCTCCCTTGTCCTCAAGAACAAACATAACTACTCACAAAGCATATTCATGTTCATAATCAGAGGGGTAATAACATGCATATCGGATCAGAACATATGATCTTCCACCAAATAAACCAACTAGCATCAACTACAAGGAGTAATCAACACTACTAGCAACCTACTAGCCCCAATCCCGGACTTTGAGACAAGAATTGGATACACGAGATGAACTAGGGTTTGCAGATGAGATGGTGCTGGTGAAGATGTTGATGGAGATTTCCCTCTCCCGATGAGAGGAGCGTTGGTGATGACGATGGTGATGATTTCCCCCTCCCGGAGGGAAGTGTCCCCGGTAGAACAGCTCTGCCGGAGCCCTAGATTGGTTCCGCCAAGGTTCCGCCTCGTGGGGGCGGAGTTTCGTCCCGAAAGGTTCTTCTTGATTTTTTTTCTCATCGAAAGACTTAATATAGGAGAAGATGGGCGTCGGAGACCCACCCGGGGGCCCACGAGGTAGGGGGCGCGCCCTAGGAGGGGGGTGCGCACCCCACCCTCGTGAGCAGGGTGTGGGCCCCCTGGCCTTCATCTTTGGCGAAGATTTTTTTAATTTATTTTAAGATATTCCGTGGAGTTTCAGGACTTTTGGAGTTGCGAAGAATAGGTCTCTAATATTTGCTCCTTTTCCAGCCCAGAATTCCAGCTGTCGGCATTCTCCCTCCTTATGTAAACCTTGTAAAATAAGAGAGAATAGCCATAAGTATTGTGACATAACATGAAATAACAGCCCAAAATGCAATAAATATCGATATGAAAGCATGATGCAAAATGGAAGTATCAACTCCCCCAAGATTAGACCTCGCTTGTCCTCAAGCAAAAAGCCGATAACAATAAATATGTCCTCATGTTTAGAGGTAGAGGCGTCGATAAAAATAAAATACGGACATGAAGGCATCATGATTATTCTCATAGCAGCAACACATATTGATTTTGTCATATGATTACTTATATTCGAGTGACGATCAATTCACAATGCAAAATTATGAATCAGAAAACTTATTGGGCTCCAACAAACTATAATCTCAGTCATTGAAGCAATTGCAATTTATCATAACATCGGAAAGAGTCTATATCAGTGCTAAAAAGCAAGTCCACATACTCAGCTATCATTTAGTCCTTCATAATTGCTAACACTCACGCAATACTTGTGGTTATGAAGTTTTAATCGGACACAGAGAAAGATAGGGACTTATAGTTTTGCCCCACAAACATTTACCTCAAGGGTAATGTCAACAATAATAATTCATGCTCCCCTACATCCAATTATATATATATATATATATATATATATATATATATATATATATATATATATATATATATATATCATGTTCTTTCCAACATGCTGGGCTTGCCAAAGGATAAAATGAAAAAGGAAAGGTGAAGATCACCATGACTCTTGCATAAGGTAGAGGAAAATAATAAAAGATAGGCCCTTCGCAGAGGGAAACAGAGGTTGCCATGCGCTTTTATGGCTGTATGCATAAAATCTCAATGCGAAAGAACGTCACTTTATATTGCCCCTTGTGATATGAACCTTTATTATTCAGTCCGTCGCTTTTATTACTTTCACATCACAGGATCGTATAAAGCTTATTTCTCCCACACCAATCATTCATACATATTTAGAGCAATTTTTATTGCTTTGCACTGATGACAACTTACTTGAAGGATCTTACTCAATCCATAGGTAGATATGGTGGACTCTCATGGCAAAACTGGTTTAAGGGTATTTGGAAGCACAAGTAGTATTTCTACTTGGTGCTGAGAATTTTGCTAGCATGAGGGAGAAAGGCAAGCTCAACATGTTAGAGGATCCATGACAACATACTTTATCTCAGATATAAGAAAACATAACTCATTACGTTGTCTTGCTTGTCCAACATCAACTCTTTAGCATGTCATATTTTAATGAGTGCTCCCAATCATAAAAGATGTCAATGATAATATATCTATATGTGAAAACCTCTCTTTCCTTTTTACTTCCTATTAATTGCAACAATGACCAAAGCTACGTCTGCCAACTCCCAACAACTTTTAATCATCATACTCTTTCTATGTGAAGTCATTACTCTCAATAAGATCAATATGAGCACTTTGTTTCTTTTTATTCTTTTCTTCTTTTCTTTTATTCACCCAAGATCATGGCAAAATAATCAAGCCCTTAACTCAACACTAATCTTTATTATATATAGCTCATGGACTCGATTACATAGAGAGATCACAAAGGAAAACTCAAAACTAGATCATGCCATCAACTTTATTCTACTAGATCAAGATACTACTAATAGGATCGAACTAAAGAAAAATAGTAAAGATAGGAGTTGTGATGTGATACGATACCGGGGCACCTCCCCCAAGCTTGGCGGTTGCCAAGGGGAGTGCCCATACCCATGTTATTATGTCTCCTTCTTTGTCGTTGGTGTAATATTCTTGGCGATGATTCCCCTCAGGATGCGGTTCTCCTCCTCGAGCTTATTGACTTGCTGCTTGAGGTCCATTATTTCCTTACAAAGCTTCCCTGTAACGGCTAAAGCTCCTTGCACCCAAGGGTGTAGCATAGCTGCGGAGAACAAGTGACACTCCTCTTCATATTTTCATAAGAAAGAAATCTAACATTGGAAGGGATAACCGAGTTTGGAATAGCTGAGCTCTGTAGCTCCCCCATCGTGAATCCAGCTTGGAAGCGACAGGTGACTTCTTGATCCTCCATGGCATCTACCCTCATCAAGTCAGCCTCCATCTCCTCCTCCATTGCTGGCCCAAAGTGATCAGCGTCGCTGTTTGCCCTTGGTTCCGGTGCCGGATTAGATACCTGGCTCTCCCCGACTGACTCTTGAGAAGACATCTTGCTCTAATCTGCAGCAGCAACAACTCGAAATGAAAACAGAGGATAATTGCGTGATACGGGAGTCAAAACCTTCGGGAGTATATATAGTGAATTTTTACCGACCAAAATACGTATCGTGCAAGAAAACGGAGTCCGGAGGGCACACGAGGTGCTCACGAAGTAGGGGGGCGCGCCCACCACCCTCGTGGAGCCCTCGTGTCCTTCCCGGACTGCTACTTATTTTTCTATTTTTCTAAATATTCCAAAACAGAGAAATATTGCCTTAAAATTGTTTTGGAGTCGGTTTACTTACCGTACCACATACCTATTCCTTTTCGGAGTCTGAAATGGTCTGGAAAGTGTCCTTTATGTATTCCTCCGGGGTTACGGTTTCAATAATATTGCTTTCAACATTTATGGGATTACGTGAGATATAACGTTTGATTCTTTGATCGTTTACCACCTTCGGATTTGTGCCTTCAAAGTTGTTGATTTTTATGGCACCAGAACGATAGACCTCCTGGATAACGTAGTGGCCTTCCCATTTAGAGAGAAGTTTTCCTGCAAAAAATCTTAGACGAGAGTTGTATAGCAATACATAATCACCTACATTAAACTCACGCTTTTGTATCCTTTTGTCATGCCATCTTTTAACTTTTTCTTTAAACAACTTGGCATTTTTATATGCTTGGGTTCTACATTCATCAAGTGAGCTAAAATCAAATAACCTGTTCTCACCGGCAAGTTTGAAATCATAGTTGAGTTCTTTAATAACCCAATATGCCTTATGTTCTAGTTTGAGAGTTAAGTGACATGCTTTTCCATAAACCATTTTATACGGAGACATAAACATAGGATTTTTATATGCAGTTCTATATGCCCATAATGCATCATCAAGTTTCTTGGACCAATTTTTTGTAGACCTATTGACAGTCTTTTGCAAAATTAATTTGAGCTCTCTATTGCTCAATTCTACTTGACCACTAGACTGCGGGTGATAAGGAGATGCAATTCTATGATTAACGTCATACTTAGCAAGCATTTACGAAAAGCACCATGAATAAAGTGTGAACCACCGTCAGTCATTAAATATCTAGGGACTCCAAACCTTAGAAAAATAACTTCCTTAAGCATCTTAATAGAAGTGTTATGATCAGCACTACTAGTTGGAATAGCTTCTACCCACTTAGTAATGTAATCAACAACAACTAGAATATGTGTATATCCATTAGAGGCAGGAAAAGGTCCCATATAATCAAAGCCCCAAACATCAAATGGTTCAATAACAAGTGAATAATTCATAGGCATTTCTTGACGCCTACTAATATTACCAATTCTTTGGCATTCATCGCAAGACAAGACAAACTTACGGGCATCCTTGAAGAGAGTAGGACAATAAAAGCCGGATTGCAATACCTTATGTGCAGTTCTATCTCCAGCATGGTGTCCTCCATAAGCTTCGGAGTGGCACTTGCGTAGGATCTGTTCCTGTTCATGCTCAGGTACACAACATCTAATAACACCATCTACTCCTTCTTTATAAAGATGTGGGTCATCCCAAAAGTAGTGTCTCAAATCATAGAAAAACTTTTTCTTTTGTTGGTATGTGAAGCTAGGTGGTATAAATTTAGCAACAATGTAATTAGCATAATCAACATACCATGGAGTACTACGAGAAGTACTTATAACATCTAATTGTTCATCAGGAAAACTATCATTAATAGGTAGTGGGTCATCAAGAACATTCTCTAACCTAGACAAGTTGTTTGCAACGGGGTTCTCAGCTCCTTTTCTATCAAAAATATGCAAATGAAATTCTTGTAGCAAGAGAACCCATCTAATAAGTCTAGGTTTAGCATCTTTCTTTTCCATAAGATATTTAATAGCAGCATGATCAGTGTGAATAGTTACTTTAGAATCAATAATATAGGGTCTGAACTTATCACAAGCAAATACAACTGCTAAAACTTCTTTTTCAGTAGTAGCATAATTTCTTTAAGCATTGTCTAGAGTCTTACTAGCATAATGGATAACATTTAATTTCTTATCAACTCTTTGTTCTAGAACAACACCTACAGCATAATCACTAGCATCACACATAATTTCAAAGGGTAAATTCCAATCAGGTGGCTGAACAACAGGTGCAAAGACTAATGCTTTCTTAAGTATTTCAAATGCTTCTACGCAATCATCATCAAAGACAAATGGTACATCTTTTTGCAATAAATTAGTCAGAGGCCGAGAAATTTTTGAGAAGTCCTTAATGAACCTCCTATAAAATCCAGCGTGACCAAGGAAACTTCTTATACCATTGATGTCCTTGGGATATGGCATCTTTTCAATAGCATCGACCTTGGCTTTATCAACTTCAATACCTCTTTTAGAAACTTTATGCCCCAAGACAATACCTTCATTAACCATAAAGTGACACTTTTCCCAATTCAAAACTAGATTAGTTTCTTCACATCTCTGCAAAACTCGATCAAGATTGCTCAAGCAATCATCAAAAGAGGAACCATAGACGGAAAAGTCGTCCATGAAAACCTCACAAATCTTTTCACAAAAGTCAGAGAATATAGCCATCATGCATCTTTGAAAGGTAGCAGGTGCATTACATAAACCAAAAGGCATACGTCTATAAGCAAAAGTACCAAAAGGGCATGTAAAAGTGGTCTTTGATTGATCTTTAGCCGACACGGGTATTTGAGAGAAACAAGAATAACCATCTAGAAAGCAGTAATGTGTATGTTTGCATAATCTTTCTAGCATTTGATCAGTAAAAGGTAAGGGGTAATGATCTTTCTTAGTAGCCTTATTTAATTTGCGGAAATCAATTACCATCCTATAACCTGTGATAATTCTTTGTGGGATCAATTCATCTTTATCATTAGGAACAACAGTAATACCTCCCTTCTTAGGGACACAATGGACAAGACTTACCCACTGACTATCAGCAACGGGATAAATTATACCTGCCTCCAGAAGCTTGAGTATTTCTTTTCTTACCACTTCTTTCATTTTAGGATTCAAACGTCGTTGAGGATCACGAACTGGTTTGGCATCGCCTTCCAAATTTATTTTATCTTGACATAGAGTGGGACTAATGCCCTTAAGATCATCAAGAGTATATCCAATAGCAGCATGGTGCTTCTTCAGAGTTGTCAATAATCTTTCTTCTTCATGCTCTGAAACGTCAGCACTAATAATAACAGGATAGATCTTCTTTTCATCAAGATAAGCATATTTAAGATTATTAGGCAATGGTTTAAGATCAAACACGAGATCACCCTTGGGTGGAGGAGGATCCCCTAGAATTTCAACAGGCAAATTGTGTTGCAGAATAGGTTCCTGTTTGAAGAATACTTCATCTATTTCCCTTCTTTCATTCATGATCATATCATTTTCATGGTCTAGCAAATAGTGTTCTAAAGGATCACTAGGAGGTACGGCAATAGAAGCAAGACCAATAATCTCATCCTTACTAGGCAATTCTTTCTCACGATGTTGTTTACTGAATTTAGAGAAATTAAACTCATGAACCATATCATCCAAGCCAATAGTAACAACATTCTTTTCGCAATCTATCCTAGCATTAACAATGTTCAAGAAGGGTCTACCAAATATAATGGGACAAAAGCTATCTTGCGGAGAAGTGAGAACAAGAAAATCAGCAAGATATTTGGTTTTCCCACACTAGACTTCAACATCTCTAACAATCCCAATTGGTGAAATAGTATCTCTATTGGCAAGTTTAATTGAGACATCAATACCTTCTAACTCAGCAGGTGCAATTTCATGCTTAATTTCTTCATACAAAGTATGCGGTATAACACTAGCACTAGCACCCATATCACATAAGCCATGATAACAGTGATCTCCTATTTCAACAGAAATAACAGGCACGCCTACCACAGGTCTATGTTAATCTTTAGCACAAGGTTCAGCAATTCTATCAGTTTCACCTTCGAACTGAATAACATGCCCATCAATATTATCAGACAAGAGATCTTTAACAATGGCAATATTAGGTTATACTTTAACTTTCTCAGGAGGTGTATAAGTTCTAATATTGCTTTTATGAACAAAAGTTGAAGCTTTAGCATGATCCTTTACTCTAACAGGGAAAGGTGGTTTCTCAACATAAGAAGTAGGAATAATAGGATCATTATAAGTGACAGCCTTTTCTTCAACTTTAATAGGTGCAGCTACTTTTACTTCTATGGGAGGATGATATTTAAACCACTTCTCCTTAGGGAGATCAACATAAGTAGCAAAAGATTCACAAAAAGAAGCTACTATCTCAGAGTCAAGTCCATATTTAGTGCTAAACTTACAGAAAATATCGGTATCCATAAAAGATTTAACACAATCAAACTTAGGTGTCATACCTGACTCCTTACCTTCGTCGAGATCCCAATCTTCAGAGTTGCGTTTAATTCTATCCAATAAGTCCCATTTGAATTCAATAGTCTTCATCATAAAAGAGCCAGCACAAGAAGTATCGAGCATGGTGCGATTGTTTTTAGAAAGCCGAGCATACAAATTTTGAATAATTGTTTCCCTTGAAAACCCATGATTGGGGCATGAATATAACATTGATTTAAGCCTCCCCCAAGCTTGAGCGATGCTTTCTCCTTCGCGAGGCCAGAAATTATATATATAATTGCGATCACGGTGAAGAAGATGCATAGGGTAATACTTTTGATGAAATTCCAATTTCAATCTTTTATAGTTCCATGATATCATATCATCACATAGCCTATACCATGTCAATGCATCACCCTTCAAAGATAAAGGGAAGACCTTCTTCTTAGCAACATCATCGGGTATACCTGCAAGCTTAAATAACCCACCAACTTCGTCCACATATATTAAGTGCTCATCAGGATGCTTAGTTCCATCTCGTGTGAAAGGATTAGCTAGCAGTTTTTCCATCATACCCGAAGGAAATTCAAAAGGAGTTCATTTTCAATAGGTTCAGTAGGTTGAGGAGCAACTCTTTGCTCTACTGGATGGGGTGAAGATACCCCAAACAAGCCCCTTAGAGAATTACTTTCCATAGTAACAAGTGACAGTAAATTTCAGCATACTATATAAATTTTTCCTTACCAAATTCCACCTACCAGAAGCGCTACACTCCCTGGCAACGGCGCCAGAAAAGAGTCTTGATGACCCAAAAGTATAGGGGATCTATCATAGTCCTTTCGATAAGTAAGAGTGTCGAACCCAACGAGGAGCAGAAGGAAATGATAAGCGGTTTTCAGCAAGGTATTCTCCGCAAGTACTGAAATAAGAGGTAACAGATAGTTTTGTGACAAGGTAAATTGTAACGAGCAACAAGTAACAAAAGTAAATAAAGTGCAGCAAGGTGGACCAATCCTTTTTGTAGCAAAGGACAAGCCGGAACAAACTCTTATAATAGGAAAAGCGCTCTCGAGGACACATGGGAATATCGTCAAGCTAGTTTTCATCACGTTCATATGATTCGTGTTTGGTACTTTGATAATTTGATATGTGGGTGGACCGGTGCTTGGGTGTTGTTCTTACTTGAACAATCATCCCACTTATGATTAACCTCTATTGCAAGCATCCGCAACTACAACAAAAGTACTAAGGTAAACCTAACCATAGCATGAAACATATGAATCCAAATCAGCCCCTTGCGAAGCAACACATAAACTAGGGTTTAAGCTTCTGTCACTCTAGCAACCCATAATCTACTTATTACTTCCCAATGCCTTCCTCTAGGCCAAAATAATGGTGAAGTGTTATGTAGTCGACGTTCACATAACACCACTAGAGGCTAGACAACATACATCTTATCAAAATATCGAACGAATACCAAATTCACATGACTAGCAAGACTTCTCCCTTGTCCTCAGGAACAAATGTAACTACTCACAAGGCAAATTCATGTTCATAATCAGAGGGGTAATAATATGCATATAGGATCTGAACATATGATCTTCCACCAAATGAACCAACTAGCATTAACTACAAGGAGTAATCAACACTACTAGCAACCTACTAGCACCAATCTCGGACTTTGAGACAAGAATTGGATACAAGAGATGAACTAGGGTTTGGAGATGAGATGGTGCTGGTGAAGATGTTGATGGAGATTGCCCTCTCCTGATGAGAGGAGCGTTGGTGATGATGATGGTGATGATTTCCCCCTCCCGGAGGGAAGTGTCCCTGGTAGAAGAGCTCTGCCGGAGCCCTAGATTGGTTCCGCCAAGGTTCCGCCTCGTGGCGGCGGAGTTTCATCCCGAAAGGTTCTTCTTGATTTTTTTCTCATCGAAAGACTTCATATAGGAGAAGATGGGCGTCGGAGACCCACCAGGGGGCCCACGAGGTAGGGGGCGCGTCCCCCACCCTCGTGAGCAGGGTGTGGGCCCCCTGGCCTTCATCTTTGGCGCGGATTTTTCTTTATTTGTTTTAAGATATTCCATGGAGTTTCAGGACTTTTGGAGTTGCGCAAAGTAGGTCTCTAATATTTGCTCCTTTTCCAGCCCAGAATTCCAGCTGCCGGCATTCTCCCTCCTTATATAAACCTTGTAAAATAAGAGAGAATAGCCATAAGTATTGTGACATAACATGAAATAACAGCCCAAAATGCAATAAATATCGATATAAAAGCATGATGCAAAATGGACGTATCAACGGGGGCTGCGCTCGGGTCACGCCCAAGCGTACGCCCCCAACCAGGTCACCCGGACCTGGTCGTCGCGCGCCCCTCCCGAGCCGAGCCTCGGCGAGGGCAAAGGTATGAAGGTTGTTTGCACGTCAAGGGGGACTTCTGAGCATCACGACTCAGGAGCCTAACTGGTCGCGTAGCCCCTCACTCCTTGGTCTCGTCCTAGTCTCCGAACGACCCAATGGCAGCTGAGGTATGCACGCGGCCGGGCCCTGCCGACGTAGAACACTAAACCTATCCTCGCATCTCCTTCCTATAAGATGTTTGCGCGTCAAGGGGGACTCCTGAGTATCGCGACTCAGGACCTAACTGGTCACGTAGCCCCTCACCCCTTGGTCCCGTCCTGGTCTCCGGACGACCCAACGGCGGCTGAGGTATGCGCGGGGCCGGGCCCTGCCGACGTAGAACGTAAAGCAAATAGGAAGAAAATCGCAAAATCTCAAAAGCAAATATTACAAGACATATTGTTCTCTCAAATATCAAACACAAGTTCAAACGCCTCCACGAGGCATGATGCATGTTGTAGGAGTAAAGCAGGAAAGCAGCCGCAAGCGAATCATCCCTGGGCACAGCCGACGCCCGCAAGGGGTGCTCCTTCCTTGGTGGCATCGCCTTCGCCCGTTCCACCAGCCAGAGTGCCAGGACCGGGAGCGCCGCCGGTCAAAGGCGCGAGAGCGAAGGCGCGGAACTTCTTCAGCAGGGCCTCCACCTGGCCCTTAATGGCTGCGGCAGCGGCCGCACAACGCTCGTCGTCCATAGGCTCCAGCAGCTCGTCAAGGCGGGCAGCAGGATCGCGAAGATGGAGGTAGATGAAGACACGCGTCAGCGTGGCTGAGGAAAGAACACGGGCTTCTTCCTCTGCCATGGGAGCAATGCCGCTCACGACCTCCTCGAGCGCGTCAACCAAGCAGGGAAGCAGCTGGGCGGGGCCGTCCTCATCGATGGCCAGCGGCCTCTCCAAGCCCTTCTCGTAGAGTGCTTTCAGCGCCACGCGGGACCTTTTCACGAGAAGCTCGAAGGCCGCGCGGTCCTCGGACATGACCTTCGCCTTGGCGCCAAGATCGGCCTTCTCCGCTTCCACCTTCCGCTCGAGCTCCTCCAGCCGGCTGCGTTCCGTGGCCTGCGCCTTCACCAACTCTCCCAGGTCAGCGTCGCGATCCTTGATGGCGTCCTCCCGGGCCTTCGTCTTCTCCTCCTCCGTCTGGCGGCCAAGAGCTTCTTCTGCGCGCAGATCACACAGATTCTTCAACTCGGCCTCCAGCGCCCGGCAGCGATCCTGGGCGGTCTCAGCATCCTTCAGCGCAGCTTCGTGAGCAACTGCGGCATGGGCGGTGGCCTGCCTCTCCTTCTCAGAGGTCACCGCGGCCTGGCTCAGCGTCGCTCGAACGGACGCATCAGAATAAAGCCAGCCGGTGACCAGCTCCAGGCGACCGGCAGCCAGGTGGCAGTCGGGGCCTTGAAGATCCTTTCGCACACAGGTCATCTCAAGAAGAGCACGCTCCAAGACATCAGGGGAGGTAGAAGGACCTGGAAGCAGTGGCGCAGCAGGAGGAGGAGACGAAGTCATCACCAGGGCCTAGGAGACCGGGGGCTCCTGAGCTTTGGGGACCCCAGCGGCCGAGCTGGACACCAATGCTTTCGGAGCCAGCGGGGCCATGGGGGCTGACTTCCCACGAGGATGCTCCTCCAGGCCTCGTGAGGACGACCGGGCCAGGGAGGTGCGAGTGTCGTCGCTTCCCTTCTTCGTGGAGGGGGGTGCGGCTGCTGCAGATGGTTCATTCCCGGGCGGGGTCACTGCATCCTCCTTCCTCTTCTTCGCCGCAGGCGGCGGCCTAACCAACCAATGATGAACATCAAGAGGCGGCAGCATAAGCAAGAACAAGGCAGAGCACGGGCACTTACTAGTCCACCGCGGCGTAGTCCACCCTCCACTTGCTGAGCTTGAAGCCTGAGAGGCGGCCCTGGGCGGCGTCGAAGCAGGAGCGGCATCTCGGGGGACCAGCGCCGACCTACTCTTCATCGGGATCACGGGCGGCTCCCCCTTCTCCTGGCAGGCACTGGCCTCGTCATCATCTGGCAGGGTGTAGAGGATGTCAGCCTTGCTCAAGGGGGAGGTCTCCCCCATCCCTTCAGGGGTCACCCCCGAGTCATGCTCCTCGTCCTCCTCCTCTTCCTCCCCGTGGGACACATCAAAAGACAGCTCCACTAGCGTCGACGCCATAGGGGCCCCGATGGGCGCCGGCTGCACCAGCCTGCGCCCGTTAAAGGTCGGCCTGGCGGCCACGACCTGCGCCCTGTCCTTGCAGCGGAACAAGGGAATGAAGACACTTGGTGGGTACTCCTGGTCGTCCCCGACCAGAAGGCGGAGAGCCACAACAAGCTCACCGTCAGGCAAGGCTTCTGGGCTCAGGTGAACCTTTTCCTCTTCATTCCCAAGCTCCCACAAGGGGCGCATACGTGCCTGAAGCAGTGCCACACACAGCATTAGGAATTCCCTCAGGAGCATGGCCCGTGTCACCTTTGCCGCCCTCGCGTTGCCCGGCTTCAGGTTGGCGTTCATCTGCTCTAGCACCAACGTTGCCCGCTCATCAATGAGCTTTGTGCAAGACCACCCCTTGTCGGACTGGGGCATCTCCGTTGGCAGCACCAAGCGTGGTGGACACACTTGGCGTCCATCATGACCCACTTGCTCCTGAAGCCATCGGCCTTCTTCCCAGTCTTCGAGATCGAGTTGGCCTTGCCGGCCGCGATGAAGTTGGCACACCCAGAGGTATGACCCTCGTTGATGCGGAGGAAGAAGAAGTGGCACAACAGAGCCACAGACGGCATCACGCCGAGATACGCCTCGCAGTAGAAGGCGAAGAGAAGGATAGAGTTGGCATGAAGATGCAACACCTACAACTCGTAGTGGCCGAGGACCTCATAGAAGAAGTCAGAGAAGGGGGAACCAGCCCCGCGACGATGCTGCTCATGAAAAAGGGGAAGAAGGTGCTTTCCTCGGGATCCGGCATGTCAAAGCCGGCCCGGAGCTTAGTCTTCCCCCTCTCGTTGCTTTCCCCCGCCGTTAGCAAGCGCGTGGCGGCGAGGCTCTTCTTCGAGACGTTGGTTGCATCTAGAGCTGGCTCGTACCAAGCCGGGGACGAGGCAGGCTTGACCTTCCGTGGCACCATTGGTCGCTGATGTGGAAGGGGATGGGAGCAGATCTGGAGATTTCGGAAGCAGGGAGCAAGAAAGGGGATCTTGAGCAAGGCAAAAGGGAGCAATGAAGGCAAGCGTTGTCTACGCCATCATTTTGACAGTCGGGCAGTTACCGAGGCAGCGTGGGGAAGCGGAGATGCCCACGTCCAATCAACCGCCACGCGTCGACCAAGGCCGCAAGCTATTGGGGTCTGCGGCGCTCCGCACTTTCCCTTTGGCTTCCCCTCGAAGCCAAGTCCGAGCGCGCCTTGGGCCCGGGGGCTACTATCGTCGTTCTAGGAATGGGGGTCCCCAGACTTGCCTGCCTGCGGCCCACGGCGTGGCTCTGCAAGCGGGCCCGTACGGCCCATCTTCACCAACAAGTGTTCGAGACCCTCGCGAGGGGCCAAGCCTCACGAGGCAGACGACACAAGACCTCCTCGGGAGCGGCCTCACCAGTCTGGCTCGTGAGAGGTGGAGAGATCAAGGCAAGGCAAACCACGCGAGGTTCTCATGACGTGAGCCATGACGATTGAGACCAGGCGGGCGCCAGCGCGCATAGTGTCCTTGTTTCCTCTTTGGTGCTAAGGAGGCAAGCTGTACCGACCAGACCTCAGAAGGTCAAGTCTATGTGCTTCAGTGTCATCCCTGGATCGGTAATGCTGACACACACAGTACTCGAAGGATTTATAACAGAGTAGCAATCACACACTTATTACATCGATAGTCTCCAAAGAGAACTTATTACAATAAATATGGCTTAAGGCCATCTAAATAAGATAACAACGGAAGGCTTGGAAGATAAAGTGAGTCCATCAACTCCAACGGCATAACTGAGTGCATGACAATGGCCTAGCGAACCTTACTCCTCGTCTGAAAATATGCAACATGATACGTTGTAGCCCGAAAACGGGTCAGCACATGGAATATGTTGGCAATGTAACACAGTAGAATAATGAACAGATAAAGGATATCACTATATGCATATATGGCTGGTGGAGGCTCTATGGTTAATATGTTTTTTCTGAAAAGCAAATTTTTCCGTACAACAAAGGAATATATTTTATTTAACTATCATGGTAGCTGAAACATCATTGCGAAAGTTCCTCCAACTCAATCCCAATTAAAAGTAATTATCAACCCAATAAAATTTATTTAGAGTGATGAGATCCATATGATAATCCAAGAACCAGATACTCAAGATATCCACAACCGGGGACACGACTAACCATGATTAGCTTGTACACTCTGCAGAGGTTTGCGCACTTTTCGCCACAAGACTCGATCTTCTCCGGTGGATTTCTCGCACTGCATGGTGTTTGACAAACGGATGTCTGAGACACAGTCTTTCAGAAACATTAACTATAACCCCGGGTGGACAGTTACACCTACTTTCCCTCTACATCTACTAGCCCACCACTGGCAGAGGTAATGCAACATACTCAACTATGCTAGAGCCCATAATAGCTTGTGGCTGCACACGGAATTTTCTAGCATGAATAATCTTATGATCCCTTTGAGCCTGGGTGGCGGACCTTAGGATGATCACACGGGTACTCTGAGATATCCTAGACAACACTGGATTCTCCAGGTGCCTATAAGCAATCCACCCAGATGTGTATTAAAGTTGCTACCTTAAGTTAACCATTAATTAACAACTCACATCTGTCATGGATCTCTCAAACGAAACCATGTATACGAGCATAGCATGGAAATATAAGCGTACGTTGAAAATAACTCCCAAGGGTTTGATAATAAACAGGGCAATAGGTTCTACCTCATCAACTACTTCCCAATACCCACAAGTAAAACACTTCCTAATCATGCAATGTTTGAGGATTGGAACTAATGCATAAAAACTGGGTATGAAAGAAGTATAATCAATGTGTTACTTGCCTTGCTGACGATCCGCAAAACCTAGTGACTCGTAGTAGCACGCTTCACACTCCGAAAATTCTATCACAAACAAACAATAGCATACATAAGCACTGAAGCACGGGTAAAACTCAAATAAGAAGATCTAACTAGAAAGTTTAGATGAAGAACTCTGGTTTGCAAAAAGAATCAAGTCAAACGGAGCAACGAAACTCAGACTATGAAAGAAACAAGATCCGATTACTAATCTGGACTAAAGTCAAATTTTACTATATCAAAATCTTGTTCAAGTTGGATAAACAGAAAGAGAACTTCGAGACGAAGATTCAGGAGCTTGAATCTCCTGATTGCCTGATTCCGATAAACGAGCGAAAAGATAAACTACAATGAAAATCAGGGCAGAAATCACGATTGAAAATAATCGCAAAAAACCCTGGAAAAAGAATAACTGACGAACAGGCTAACGAACGAACATTTTCTATCTGCGACTAACAGGTGAACAACGTTCGTTAAAACAAACGTACAGACGAACGTCCGCTATTTAACCGAACCGAGAAAACCGAACAAAACCAATTCTAAAAAAATGAGATCTAGGTTTTCGAAATAAAAACCGATCGGTTTGAAGAAAAACTGGCTGCTACCTCGTGGAACGGGACGGCGGCGGCGGCATACTCTGGCGGCAGGGCGGCGGATCCGGCGGCGGCGGGTCGTGGCGATGGCGCGGGCGGCGGCGGCTTAGGGTTAGGGTTTGTGCGTGGGGCGGTGACTGGGTTCGGGTGGGCTGCGGGGTCGGGGGGCGGTGGCTTATAAAGGGCCGGCCTGGGAGTCCTAGCCGGTTGCGGCCCGGAGTCGGTTAGAACTTAAAAAAAATCCATCGCGTAGAAAAACGATTAAAAGAAATACTAAACAAACTCCAAAAATCCTGAAATAAATTTTCCCCGTCCTCTAAAAATATAGCGGGCAAAGTGAACATTTATTTGGTCCTCTAATGCAATTTTGAGAAACGCATATTTTCCTAATTCAAATAAAATAGGGATAAAATCCAAATAAAATATAATAATTGATTTTTAATATTTTCCTCCAATATTTCCTTTATTTTCGAGATGTCATATTATCTCCTCTCATATTTTTAGTATGCAAAATTTTTGGAGAGAAAAATTATTAAAACCAAAATGATCCTTGTTTCGATATTTGAGAAAAATTCAAATATGAGAACTAGAAAATCCCCAACTCTCTCCGAGGGTCCTTGAGTTGCTTAGGATTTTGAGGATCGCAAAATGAAATGCAATAAAGTATGATATGCATGAATGACCTATGTATAACATTGAAAATTTGGGATGTTACAAACCTACCCCCCTTAAGATGAATCTCGCCCTCGAGATTCGGGTTGGCTAGAAAACAGGTGTGGGTGGTCTTTCCGTAGATCATCCTCTCGTTCCCAAGTGGCTTCATCCTCGGTATGGTGGCTCCACTGAACTTTGCAAAACTTGATAACTTTGCTGCGAGTAACTCGGCTAGCAAACTCAAGAACCTTGATAGGTTTCTCCTCATACGTAAAATCACTATCCAACTGAATTGCTTCCAGGGGCACTATATCTCTCAGAGGAATATCGGCCATCTCTGCATGACACTTCTTCAACCGGCAAACGTGAAATACATCATGAACTCCTGATAGTCCTTCGGGTAACTCCAACTTGTAGGCAACCTCTCCCATGCGTTCCAAGACTCGGTATGGTCCTACAAACCTCGGGGCTAACTTTTCCTTTAAATCCAAAATGCTTATCTCCTCGTAGAGGTGACACTCGCAGATATGCTCTGTCTCCGATTTCATAGACTACCTCCTTGCATTTTGAATCTGCATAACTCTTCTGTCGGGACTGAGCTACCTTCAGTCTATCTCGAATCAACTTAACCTTCTCTTCAGATTCTTTGATCAAATCCGGTCCAAACAACTAACGGTCTCCAACTTCATCCCACATGAATGGTGTTCTACACCTCCTTCCATACAGGGCTTCGAAAGGTGCCATCTTCAAACTGGCATGGTAGCTGTTGTTGTATGAGAACTCCGCGTAGGGCAAATTGTCATCCCATCTAGATCCATAATCCAGCGCGCAAGCTCTCAACATGTCCTCTAGAATCTGATTGACTCTCTCAGTTTGTCCATCTGTCTGTGGATGAAAAGTTGTACTGAACTCTAGCCTAGTTCCCAAAGTCTGGTGCAACTGATGCCAAAGCTTTGAAGTAAACTGTGTTCCTCTATCTGATACGATGGTCCTCGGAACTCCATGCAGACATACAAGCCTGGTCATGTATATCTTGGCCAACTTCGCACTTGTATAGGTGGTTTTCACTGGGATAAAGTGAGCTACTTTGGTCAAGCGATCCACTACTACCCAGATAGAATCATATCCCGATCGGGTCCTGGGTAATCCGGTAATAAAATCCATGCCAAGCTTATCCCACTTCCATTCGGGTATCGGCATAGGCTGCAGTAATCTTGCTGGCTTCTGATGTTCTGCCTTCACTCTCTGACATACATCACATATGGCTACATACTCGGCAATATCCTTCTTCATTCCAGTCCACCAGAAACGCTCCTTCAAATCCAAATACATCTTAGTGTTTCCGGGTTGTATCAAGTATGGTGAGTCATGAGCTTCCTGTAGTATCAACTTCCTGATCTCTGCATTATTTGGCACATAAATGCGGTCCTCAAACCACAAGGTGTCGTGCTCATCCTCACGAAAACCTTTGGCCTTTCCTTTGCTCATTCTCTCCTTTATCTCAACAATTTCCTTGCCATCCTTCTGAGCTTCACGAATCTTTCCCAACAATGTAGACTGAATTTCCATCGTTGCATCAAAACCTCTAGGAACAATCTCCAAACGAAGTTCGCTAAGATCCTCGGCTAACTCCTTTGGCATCCCTCCCATTAAGAGAGTATTGACATAACTTTTTCGGCTCAAAGCGTCTGCTACGACATTGGCCTTTTCTGGGTGATAATGCAGCTTCATGTCATAATCCTTTATAAGCTCCATTTATCTCCTCTGTCTGAGGTTTAGCTCCTTCTGGGTGAATATGTACTTCAAACTCTTATGATCCATGTACACATCGCAACGGTTTCCAATAAGAATGTGTCTCCAGGTTTTGAGCACATGCACTACTGCTGCTAACTCCAAGTCATGCGTGGCATAATTCAACTCACGTGGTTGAAGCTGTGGTGAGGCATATGAAATAACTCTTCCGTCTTGCATAAGTACTCCTCCAAGTCCTAAGCAAGATGCGTCGCAATACACTTGGAAATCCTTGCGTATATCTGACAAAATTAGCACTGGGGCTATAGTCAAACGTTTCTTCAACTCCTGAAAACTGGCCTCACATTCTTCTTTCCATTTGAACCTGGCGTCCTTCTTCAGCAACTCCGTCATGGGTTTCGCAATTTTAGAGAAATTCTCAATAAATCTCCGGTAATATCCTACTAGTCCAAGAAAACTGCAGATCTCTCCGACTGAGGTGGGTGATAACCAATCAGTGACCGATTTAACCTTGGGGGGGGGGGTCTACT
Source organism: Aegilops umbellulata (assembly GCA_032464435.1). Lineage (NCBI taxonomy): Eukaryota > Viridiplantae > Streptophyta > Magnoliopsida > Poales > Poaceae > Aegilops > Aegilops umbellulata. Next base: position 210,554,174 of record CP136056.1, on the reverse strand, counting down.
GCTATACCTTCTCCTGATATAACATGTCCAAGGAATCCAACTTTCTTCAACCAAAATTCACATTTGCTAAACTTGGCATACAACTAATGCTCCCCGAGCTTCTCGAGAACTAAACGCAAATGCTCCTTGTGTACCTCTTCATTCTTTGAGTATACCAAGATATCATCAATGAACACCACAACAAACTTATCCAAGAACTCCATGAACACCTTGTTCATCATACTCATGAAATAGGCAAGGGCATTAGTCAATCCAAATGACATAACCGTATACTCATATAGCCCTTACCTTGTGGTGAAAGTTGTCTTAGGTATATCCTTTTCTCGAATCTTCAGCTGGTGATATCCTGATCGTAGATCGATCTTCGAAAACACTTTAGCTCCTTGCAGCTGGTCAAACAAATCATTGATCATCGATAGTGGGTACTTGTTCTTTATCGTCACTTCATTCAATGCACGATAATCAACAACCATTCTCAATGATCCATCCTTCTTCTCAACGAAGAGTACTGGGGCTCCCCATGGTGATGAACTCCGTCGGATGTAACCTTTCTCCAATAACTCCTTAATCTGTTTCTTGATCTCCTCCAGATCATTCGCGGGCATCCGGTATGGTCTCTTTGATATAGGCCCAGTGCCTGGCAACAGCTCCATCAAAAACTCGATGTCTCGATTTGGCGGCATGCCTGGTAACTCCTCTGGAAATACATCTGGGTAATCCTTCACAACAGGCACTTCCTCCTGAACAACTCCTGTGAGAGAATTTACTTGGGTTCTCCTTGGCGCATGCCTGGATACATACTTGATCCTTTTTCCATCCGGGGTGGTAAGCAGAATTGACTTACTGGCGCAATCGATGTTTCCTCCATACATCGACAGCCAATCCATTCCTAGTATCACATCCAATCCTTACGACTCCAGAATTATCAAGTCAGAGGGGAAAATATTGCTTCCAATGGTCAAGGGTATCCGTTGGGCTTAGAGGGGAGAGATTAGAATAGAATGAGGTCTAGTGAGAAAACACTACCCATATGCACGTGAGACAAACACAATCATATCATATCACTCAATCAATCAAGCAAGGGCATACAATCGGTGTAACTATCACATAGTGCTCAGACTATACTATATACATGGGGGAAGACTACTTGGTCCTATGGTAGTCTACTAGAAATTTTGATCGGTGGAAGACTCCATAATATCTGCTCCAGCTTCATCTTCATAGTCATCATCACTATCATCGGTGTCGGAGTCGGTGTCGTCGATGATGATGTAGTTCTCCAGGCAAGTGGAATCGTCGTCCTCTCCTCCTGGCGTGGGGTCTCCCCTGAAAATCCTAGCTTCCTTGTTAGGTCGTCATTCTTCTCCATGAGTATCATCATTTCCTCCTCATATCCAACGCGTGTAGACTTCAGTTCCTCTTCTAGCTCGGTGATCCTTGTCATTGCCTTCTTTAAATCTATCATGCTTGCGCACATTTGGTTCTCTTGGCGTCAAATGTGCTGGTTTAGCTCCTGGATGAATGCTGCAATGTACATGTCCCTCCTGGTGCTGACTATCTCCCATTGCTCATCGCGGCCCCCACATATCTGGTAGATAGTATCCTTGATATCCTTGTGGTAAACTTCGCCAATGCGTCCAATGGCGATGTGGGCTGCCATGCTCTTTCCTAGACTCCAGGTTGGGGCATCAAAGGAAAACTCTATAGGTTCAGTGACTGGCGTGAATTTCCTTCCTGGAACTTGAACTCGAATCATCTAGCGCTCCTCTTCTGGTAAAGTGGCATTTTATGTAACACCCCGGATGTAACCTGCCATATTTGTAACTCCAACTCTTGCCATTTTCGGCAATGTGATATGATATTCCCTCCGTGGTTGGGTTTCCCGTCATTTTGCATTTTGTCCTTGTCATGCATTTCATATCATGTCATCACGTGCATCGCATTCGCATACGTGTTCGTTTCATGAATCCGAGCTTTTTCCCCGTTGTCCATTTTGCAATCCGGCGCTCCTATGTTCCCCGGCGTCCCCTTTTACCTTGTTCCGTGAGCGGGTATTAAACTTTCTCGTAATGGACCGAGGTTTGTCAAGCGGCCTTGGTATAGCACCGGTAGACCGCCTGTCAAGTTTCGGGTCAATCGTAGGTCGTTTGATACTCCAACGGTTAACCGGGTAACCGTGAAGGCCTCGTGCGAGTTGCAGCCCAAAACCCCTCCAAAACAGCCCAATAACCCATCTAAGTCACTCCCATGTCCATCGCCGTTCGACCACGATCGTGTGGGCGGAATCCGTGCTCAATTTGGAGCCTCCTAGCTCCTTCAACCTATAAATATAGCCCCTCCATTTCCAAATCCCGGGTCCAAACCACCCCTAACCCTAGCCTCTTCCTCCTCCCGCCGCCGGACGTGTCCACTCCGCCGCCGGACACGTCCAGCCGCCGCGCCGGACGAATCCGGGCGCGACACGTCACCGCCGCCGCCCTCTCTCTCCTCCAGCCCCGCCGCCGGCCCGCGCGGCTTGGATTGGGCCCACGGGGCCCATCTCTCCGCCGCCCGGCTCCCGAGCTCCCGCCCGAGCCCGGCCGCCTCCCCGCCGCTCCGCCGCCGCGCGCCTCGGACACCGCTCGTCCCGCGCGCCGCCCCGCCTCCTCCCCGACGGCGCCGCACCTCCCCGTCGCGGGCCGCGCCTCCCAGTCGTCCCCGGCCGCCTCCTCCGGCCATCTCCTCCCCGAACTCCGGCGAGCCTCGGTTCACGCGCCAGATCTGGATCGGGACTAGGTTGACCTCGTTTTCCCTCCAAGTCATTTTTTTGAAGCTATTTTTGTTGCATGTTCATCGCATCATAACTTGCTGCATACTGCTCCGTTTCGTGCGTGTAATATGTCGAATTGTTCGCCTCGATGATTACATCATTTCATCTCATTGCATCATTTTCATTTGAGCTCATCTTGATGCCGTAAATGCTGTTGGAAGAGGGCTATGTGATGTTAGTTTCAGATCTGTTTCAGAACATGCACTTTTGTCATTTTTGCCATGATTGATGTGTGCACCCTATGAACTTGAGCTCTACATGTGTTTTGAAATATGCCATGCTATCTTTCCAGGGGAGTATGCCACGAATTTTTGTGATATTTGTGGTGACTAGCACAAGCATGCAAACTAGGGTACATAATGTTGCTGATTTCAGAGACTTAGTATTTTCACCAAGTCATGTTCTGCTGTTATTTTTATGCCATGTGTTCATGTTGTTTCAGAGAGATCTATGCCTCTTTTGAGCATGATCAGTAAGGGTGTTATGAGTACATGGATTTTCTCTATCCATCCATGCCTTTGTTTGTAATTATGGAGTGCCATAGCTTGAGTCAATCGAGCTCTACTTTTTCTACAAAATGTTGCTGGCAGATTGTTTACATGTTATTCGATTTTGCCAAGCTTGTTGTAGTTGATCCTTGCATGATATGAATGTTATTCTTGCCATGTCTAGCTTCTATGCCATGTATTCTTGGTGGTTGTATGCTTAGTTTATCATGAAATGCTCTGTCGCGAGTGCATCGAGCTCGTAAACATGCCTACTTGTTATCTCTTTTTGACATGTCCAGTTTTTCTGCCAAGTCTGAAAACTGTAACGAAACTTGCTTATTTGACATGGACGTTATTATATTTTCTGGTCCTTTTTGGCTCATGGTCAGTAAGGGACTTTTGTTCTATGCTTTGAGTAGACTCATTACATGCCTTTCTCTGCTATATTGTGTTCACGTAGCAGGTTGTTTCCTTGCTCTAAACATGTCTTCCTGATGTTAGTTTCTGGCATGATAGTATTTTCACCAAGTCTGTGAACCTGTTATCTTTTGCACTTTTGCCATGCTTGTTTGAACCTGTTGTGTTGTGATTTAGCCGTAGCTCAGTGTTCATCTTTTGTCAAGCATCTTGAGTGGATCACTGCAATATGCTTTGCTGAAATTTTTGGGTGCAGTAGCTTAATTTCTTGTTGCATGCTAAGTGGCATCATGCTGTTAATGGCAGAATATGTCTTCTTATTTTGCTTGTCATTTGCAAACCGTGCATCCGATTCCGGTGATCTTTATATCGATTTCTACCGAAATCACCGCACCTATCCAGTGGCATACTTGGTTTGACAAGATTATGCCTTGTTCATCCTTTTCCTTCCGGAGCACGCATATGCATTGCATACTACATCTCGCATATCCTGCAATGTTTTGCATCATGTTGATTGCGCATTGCATCGTGGTTGATAGTTGTTCCTTTGCTTGTGTTCTTGTTTTGGGTAGAGCCGGGAGACGAGTACGTGAACGAGGAACCTGTTCATAACGCTTACGAGGATCAAGCCTTCGACAACTCTGAGAACCTTGCAGGCAAGATGACCATACCCTCGAAATCACTTCTATCTTTGCTTGCTAGATGCTCGCTCTTTTGCTATGCCTATGCTGCGATACCTACCACTTGCTATATCATGCCACCCATATTGCCATATCAATCCTCTAACCATCCTTTCCTAGCAAACCGTTGATTGGCTATGTTACCGCTTTGCTCAGCCCCTCTTATAGCGTTGCTAGTTGCAGGTGAAGATGAAGTTTGTTCCTTGTTAGAACATGATTATTTTGGGATATCACAATATCTCTTATTTAATTAATGCATCTATATACTTGGTAAAGGGTGGAAGGCTCGGCCTTATGCCTGGTGTTTTGTTCCACTCTTGCCACCCTAGTTTCCGTCATACCGGTGTTATGTTCCTTGATTTTTGCGTTCCTTACACGGTTGGGTGATTTATGGGACCCCCTTGACAGTTCGCTTTGAATAAGACTGTTCTAGCAAGGCCCAACATTGGTTTTACCATTTGACCCCCTACCACCATATTTTCCCTTGGGTTTTCACGAGCCCGAGGGTCATCTTTATTTTAGCCCCCCCGGGACAGTGCTCCTTCGAGTGTTGGTCCGAACCGAGCCGCCTACGGGGTCACCTCGGGGAAACTCGATGCCTGGTTTTACTTGTAGCCCGTCTCATCCGGATGTGCCCTGAGACCGAGATATGTGCAGCTCCTATCAGGATTTGTCGGCACAATCGGGCGGCTTTGCTGGACTTGTTTTATTACTGTCGAAAGGTCTTGTAGTCCGGGATTCCGAGATTGATCGGGTCTTCCCGGTAGAAGGAATATCCTTCGTTGACTGTGAGAGCTTATAATGGGCTAAGTTGGGACACCCCTGCAGGGTATTATCTTTTGAAAGCTGTGCCCGCGGTTATGAGGCAGATGGGAATTTGTTAATGTCCGGTAGTAGAAAACCCGAAGTTGACCTTATTTAAAAACACATCAACCGCGTGTGTAACCGTGATGGTCTCTTCTCGGTGGAGTCCGGGAAATGAACACGGTGTTGGAGTTATGTCTGGCGTAGGTTGTTCTAGGATCACTTCTAGCTTCACGACCGTGCTTTGCTTCTCTTCTCGCTCTCTTTTGCGTTGTTAGCCACCATATATGCTAGTCGCTTGCTGCAGATCCACCTCACAACCCTATCCTACCTTTAAGCTTAAATACTCTTGATCTCGCGGGTGTGAGATTGCTGAGTCCCCGTGACTCACAGATTCTACAAAAACAGTTGCAGGTGCCGACGATGCCAGTGCAGATGACGCTTCCGAGCTCAAGTGGGAGTTCGACGAGGAACGTGGTCGATACTATGTGTTTTTTCCAGATGATCAGTAGTGGAGCCCAGTTGGGACGATCGGGGATCTGTGTAGCATTTGGGGTAGTCTTCTTTCATTTTGGTTCCGTAGTCGGACCTTGAGTGTAATCTGGATGATGAATGTTTATTTATGTATTGTGTGAAGTGGCGACTGTAAGCCAACTATGTATCTCTTTCCCTTATGTATTACATGGGTTGTGTGAAGATTACCTCACTTGCGACATTGCTTTCAATGCGGTTATGCCTCTAAGTCGTGCTTCGACACGTGGGAGATATAACCGCATCGAGGCCGTTACATTTTAGGTCCCGGTGAAGCTTGGTATTCCAATGTTCAGGTATCTAGTGACTTCCTTCAGGTTTCGTCCAAAGGGGGTGTCTTCATCTGGTTGTGCAAACTTGTTACTCGAGCCCACCATCCTAAAGAGTAGAAAATGGAGAGGTGTCGGAAATGAGTAGAGAAGAGTGACCTATGGCTTTTCTTAGTGGTTGTGTCCTACATTCAGCGTGTGCTCTAATACCATCTTGTAGCGACCAGACCTCAGACGGTAAAGTATCTGTGCTTCAGTGTCTTCCCTGGATCGGTAATGCTGACACACACAATACTCCAAGGATTTATAACAGAGTAGCAATCACACACTTATTACATCGATAGTCTCCAAAGAGAACTTATTACAATAAATATGGCTTAAGGCCATCTAAATAAGATAACATCGGAAGGCTTGGAAGATAAAGTGAGTCCATCAACACCAATGGCATAGCTGAGTGCACGACAACGGCCTAGCAAACCTTACTCCTCGTCTGAAAAGTCTGCAACATGATACGTTGCAGGCCGAAAACAGGTCAGCACATGGAATATGCTGGCAATGTAACACAATAGAATAATGAACAGATAAAGGCTATCACTATATGCATATATGGCTGGTGGAGGCTCTATGGTTAATATGTTTCTGCAAAAAGCAAATTTTTTCCTACAACAAAGGAATATATTTTATTTAACTATCATGGTAGCTGAAACATCATTGAGAAGGTTCCTCCAACTCAATCCCAATTAAAAGTAATTATCAACCCAACTAAATTTATTTAGAGTGATGAGATCCGTATGATAATCCAAGAATCAGATACTCAAGATGTCCATAACCGGGGACACGGCTAACAATGATTAGTTTGCACACTCTGCAGAGGTTTGCGCACTTTTCCCCACAAGACTCAATCTCCTCTATTGGATTTCTCGCACTACATGGTGTTTGAGAAATGGATGACCGAGACACAGTCTTTCAGAAACATTAACTCTAACCCTGGGTGGACAGTTACACCTACTTTCCCTCTACATCTGCTAGCCCACCACTGGAAGAGGTCATGCAACATACTCAACTATGGTAGAGCCCATAATATCTTGTGGCTGCACACGGAAGCTTCTAGGATGAATAATCTTATGATCCTTTTGAGCCTGGGTGGCGGACCTTAGGATGATCACACGGGTACTCCGGGATATCCTAGGACAACACTAAATTCTCCAGGTGCCCACAGGCAATCCACCCAGATGTGTATTAAAGTTGCCACCTTAAGTTAACCATTAGTTAACAACTCACATCTGTCATGGATCTCTCAAACCAAACCACGTCTACGAGCATAGCATGGCAATATAAGCGTACGTTGAAAATAACTCCCAAGCGTTTGATAATAAACAGGGCAATAGGTTCTACCTCATCAACTACTTCCCAATACCCACAAGTTAAACACTTCCTAATCATGCAATGTTTGGGGATTGGAACTAATGCGTAAAATCTGGGTATGAAAGAAGTATGATCAATGTGTTAATTGCCTTGCTGACGATCCACAAAACCTAGTGACTCGTAGTAGCACGCTTCGCACTACGAAAATTCTATCGCAAACAAACAATAGCATACATAAGCACTCAAGCAATGAAGCATGGGTAAAACTTAAATAAGAAGATCTAACCAGAAAGTTCAGATGAACAACTCCGGTTTGCAAAAAGCATCAAATCAAACGGAGCAACAAAACTCAAACTACGAAAGAAACAAGATCCGATTACTAATCTGGACTAAAGTCAAATTTTACTGTATCAAAATCTTGTTCAAGTTGGTTAAACGGAAAGAGAACTTCGAGACGAAGATCTAGGCGCTTGAATTGCCTAATTCCGATAAACGAGCGAAAAGATAAACTACAAGGAAAATTATTGCAGAAATCGTGATCGAAAATAATTGCGGAAAACCCTGGAAAAAAGAAAAACTGACGAACAGGCTAACAAACGAACGTTCGCTGTCTGCGGCTAACAGACGAACAACGTTCATTAAAATGAACGTACGGACGAACGTCAGCTATTTAACCGAACCGAGAAAACCAAACAAAACCGATTCTAAAAAAATGAGATCCAGGTTTTCGAAATAAAAACCGATAGGTTTTAAGAAAAACCGGCGGCTACCTCGTGGAACGGGACGATGGCGGCGGCGTACTCCGGCGATGGTGGGTCGGGGCGGCGGCGTCCGGCGGCGAGGCAAGGCGGCGGTGCAGGCGGCGGCGGCGACTTAGGGTTAGGTTTTGGGCGCGGGGCGGCGGCTGGGCTCGGGTGGGCTATAGGGTCGGGGGGGGGGGGGGGGGGCGGCGGCTTATAAAGGGCCGGCCTGGGGAGTCCTGGCCGGTTACGGCCCAGAGTCGGTTAGAACTTTTTTTATAAAAAAATATTCCATCGCGTAGAAAACCGATTAAAAGAAATACTAAACGGACTCCAAAAGTCCTGAAATAAAATTTTCCTGTCCTCTAAAACTATAGCGGACAAAGTGAACATTTATTTGGGCCTCTAATGCAATTTTGAAAAACGCATATTTGTCCTAATTCAAATAAAATAGCGATAAAATCCAAATAAAATATAAGAATTTATTTTTAATATTTTTCCTCCAATATTTCCTTTATTTTTTAGAAGTCATATTATCTCCTCTCATATTTTTCGTATGAAATATTTTTGGAGAGAAAAATTATTAAAACCAAAATGATCCTTGTTTCGATATTTGAGAAAAATTCAAATATGATAACTAGAAAATCCGCAACTCTCTCTAAGGGTCCTTGAGTTGCTTAGGATTTCGAGGATCGCAAAACGAAATGCAATAAAGTATGATATGCATGAATGACCTATGTATAACATTCCAAATTGGAAATTTGGGATGTTACACAAGCGCAGGCGAGCAGTACCAAGGCCTCAGGAAAAGGTGTCCATATCGGTGCAACGAGACCAAGACCAGCGTCACCACCAGAGCCTTTGACAGGCGAAGACCACCTTTAGTCAGGATAGCTTGTACTAGCTGTCCCCTTTCAAATTGGCCATTGTTGGCTCCCTTCCCGCTCAATATTTGGGGAGAGGACCATGGCCTCTATAAATAGGGCTAGCCACCATAGTAGGAGGCATCTCGTCTTGATCTCATCTTGGACTAGATCCAACCCATCCTCACACCCACCAAGCACAAGAACACCTCACCTCGGGAGGCTGTTCTTCCCCTTGTACTGTTCATCCTAGCTCCTGAGGCAATCCACCACATCACACTGGAGTAAGGTATCACACCACAACGGTGGCCCGAACCAGTATAAATCTTGTGTCTCCTGTGTTGCGAGTTTGTCGAGCTAACCTTAGAGATCCAGGTGAGGCTGAGGGTGTGATTTGGTAGGGGGAGATCTTCGTGTGCACCCCAGTGTTCGAACCTTGAGGGTTTTGCCGGAACCCCAGATCTGACAATGATAATTTCCATTGATGAGTGCAAAGAAAGAACCGCTAGGATGCGTGCTAAAAAGGATTGCTTTGTGAAAGGTGTTCTTCTAGTTTTCATGATAATAAGGATGAAGATCTAAAAGTGATTGATGTGTCTCCTATTAAATCTTTGTTTTGCAATATGAATCTTGATAATGATGGGACTGGAGTTGAGTCAACTTTAGTGAAAAGGCGTCCCATTGATTCAGAGTTTTTAGATCTTGATGCAAAAATTGGTAAAAGTGGGATTGAAGAGGTTAAAACTTTTACATAGCAATGAACCCACTATTTTGGATTTCATAGAATTTAGTTATGATAATTGTTCTTTAATAGATTGTATTTCCTTGTTGCAATCCGTGCTAAATTCTCTACATGCTTATAGTCAAAATAAGGCTTTTACCAAACATATCGTTGATGCTTTAATGCAATCCTATGAAGAAAATCTTGAATTAGAAGTTTCTATCCCTAGAAAACTTTATGATGAGTGGGAAGCTACTATTAAAATTAAAATTAAAGATCATGAATGCTATGCTTTGTGTGATTTGGGTGCTAGTGTTTCCACGATTCCAAAAACATTGTGTGATGTGTTAGGTTTCCGTGAATTTGATGATTGTTCCTTAAACTTGCATCTTGGGGATTCCACCATTAAGAAACCTATGGGAAGAATTAATGATGTTCTTATTGTTGCAAATATGAATTATGTGCCCGTAGATTTCATTGTCCTTGATATAGATTGCAATCCTTCATGTCCTATTATTCTTGGTAGACCTTTCCTTAGAACGATTGGTGCAATTATTGATATGAAAGAAGGGAATATTCGGTTCCAATTTCCATTAAGGAAATACATGGAACACTTTCCTACAAAAAGAAAATTAAATTACCTTATAAATATATTATGAGAGCCACTTATGGATTGCATGCCAAAGATGATAATACCTAGAACTATCCTTGCCTTTATGCCTAGCTACGGGCGTTAAACGATAGCGCTTGTTGGGAGGCAACCCAATTTTATTTTTGTTTCTTGCTTTTTGGTTATGTTTAGTAATAGATCTTTTATCTAGCCTCTGGTTCGATGTGGTTTTATGTTTTAATTAGTGTTTTGTGCCAAGTAGAACCAATAGGATTTTCTTGGGTGATAGTTATTTGATCTTGCTGAAAAAGACAGAAACTTTTCGCTCACGAAAATTAAAATTCACCAGAACGTGGTAAAATACCAATTCTTTTTGCATTAGATCAGTATATAAATTTTTCAGGTTTTCCTTGTTTTTCAGGATTTTTAGAGTTCCATAAATATGCGAACAAATCTAATTGTTACAGACTGTTCTGTTTTTGACAAATTTTGTTTTTCGTGTGTTGTTTGCTTATTTTGATGAATCTATGGCTAGTATCGGAGGTTACAAACCATACAGAAGTTGGAATGCAGTAGGTTTAACACAAATATAAATAAAGAATGAGTTAATTACATTAACTTAAGGTGGTGGTTTGTTTTATTTTGCTAACGGAGCTAATGAGATTTTCTATTGAGTTTTGTGTTGTGAAGTTTTCAAGTTTTTTGGTAAAGATTTGATGGATTATGGAACAAGGAGTGGCAAGAGCCTAAGCTTGGGGAGGCCCAAGCGACCCCAAGGAAAAATCCAAGTACAACCAAGATCCTAAGCTTGGGGATGCCCCGGAAGGCATCCCCTCTTTTGTCTTCGTCCATTGGTAACTTTACTTGATGCTATATTTTTATTCACCACATGATATGTGTTTTGATTGGAGAATCTTGTATGATTTGAGTCTTTACTTTTTAGTTCACCACAATCATCCTTGTTGTACACACCTTTTGGGAGACACACACATGATTCGAGATTTATTAGAATACTTTATGTGCTTCACTTATATATTTTGAGCTAAATAATTTTGTTCTAGTGCTTCACTTATATCTTTCAGAGCACGACGGTGGTTTTATTTTATAGAAATTATTGATCTCTCATCCTTCACTTACATTATTTTGAGTGTTCTTTAGAAAAGCATGGTAATTTGCGTTGGCTATAAAATTAGTTCTAATATCATAGGCATCCAAGATGGATATAATAAAAACTTTCGTATAAGTGCATTGAATACTAAGAGAAGTTTGATACTTGATGATTGTTTTGAGATATGGAGATAGTGATATTAAAGTTGTGCTAGTTGAGTAGTTGTGAATTTGAGAAATCTTGTGTTGAAGTTTGCAAGTCCCGTAGCATGCACGTATGGTAAACATTGTGTAACAAATTTGAAACATGAGGTGTTCTTTGATTGTCATCCTTATGAGTGGCGGTCGGGGACGAGCGATGGTCTTTTCCTACCAATCTATCCCCCTAGGAGCATGCACGTAGTGCCTGGTTTTTGATGACTTGTAGATTTTTGCAATAAGTATGTGAGTTCTTTATGACTACTGTTGAGTCCATGGATTATACGCACTCTCACCCTTCCATCATTGCTAGCCTCTTCGGTATCGTGCATAGCCCTTTCTCACCTTGAGAGTTGGTGCAAACTTTGCCGGTGCATCCAAACCCCGTGATATGATACGCTCTATCACACATAAACCTCCTTATATCTTCCTCAAAACAGCCACCATACCTGCCTATTATGGCATTTCCATAGCCATTCCGAGATATATTGCCATGCAACTTTCCATCGTTCTGTTATTTATGACGCGCTTCATTATTATCATATTTCCTTGCATGATCATGTAGTTTACATCGTATTTGTGGCAAAGACACCATGCATATTATTTCATACATGTCACTCTTGACTCATTGCCCATCCCGGTACACCACCGGAAAAGGCCAAATAAATAAAATAAAAAATATGGCCAAAAAAATAAAAAAAGGGACAATGCTACTATCCTTTTTCCACACTTATGCTTCAAAGTAGCACATGATCTTTATGATAGAGAGTCTCTTGTTTTGTCATTTTCATATACTAGTGGGAATTTTTCATTATAGAACTTGGCTTGTATATTCCAACAATTGGCTTCCTCAAATGCCCTAGGTCTTCATGAGCAAGCAAGTTGGATGCACACCCACTTAGTTTCTATTGTTGAGCTTTCATACATTTATAGCTCTAGTTCATCCGTTGTATGGCAATCCCTACTCCTTGCATTGACATCAATTGATGGGCATATACCTAGCCCATTGATTAGTCGCGTCAATGTGAGACTTTCTCATTTTTTTGTCTTCTCCACATAACCCCCGTCATTATATTCTGTTCCACCCATAGTGCTATATCCATGGCTCACGCTCATGTATTGCGTGAAAGTTGAAAAAAGTTTGAGATCAGTAAAGTATGAAACAATTGCTTGGCTTGTCATCGGGGTTGTGCATGATGAGAGCATTCTTGTGTGACGAAAATGGAGCATGACCAAACTATATGATTTTGTGGGGATGAACTTTCTTTGGCCATGTTATTTTGAGAAGACATAATTGCTTAGTTTATATGCTTGAAGTATTATTATTTTTATGTCAATATTAAACTTTTATCTTGAATCTTTCGGATCTGAACATTCATGCCACAATAAAGAAAAGTACATTGAAGAATATGCTAGGTAGCATTCCACATCAAAAATTCTGTTTTTATCATTTACCTACTCGAGGACGGGCAGGAATTAAGCTTGGGGATGCTTGATACGTCTCCAATGTATCTATAATTTTTTATTGTTCCATGCTATTATCTTACCTGTTTTGGATGTTTAATGGGCTTTATTATACACTTTTATATTATTTTTGGGACTAACCTACTAACACAAGGCCCAATACAAATTGATATTTTTTGCCTCTTTCAGTGTTTTGCAGAAAAGGAATATCAAACAGAATCCAAACGGAATGAAACCTTCGGGAGAGTGATTTTCGGAACAAATGTGATCCAGAGGACTTGGAGTGTACTTCAAGAAACAAGCGAGGAGGCCACGAGGCAGGGAGGCGTGCCTACCCCCTGGGCGCCCCCACCCTCATGGGCCCCTTGCAGCTCCACCAACCTACTTCTTCCTCCTATATATACTCATATACCCCGAAAACATCCATGAGCACGACGAAACCCTATTTCCACCTCCGCAACCTTATGTACCCGTGAGATCCCATCTTGGGGCCTTTTCTGGTGCTCCACCGGAGGGGGAATCAATCACGGAGGGCTTCTACATCAACACCATAGCCTCTCCGATGATGTGTGAGTAGTTTACCTCAGACCTTCGGGTCCATAGTTATTAGCTAGATGGCTTCTTCTCTCTCTTTGGATCTGAATACAAAGTTCTCCTCGATCTTCTTGGAGATCTATTCGATGTAACTCTTTTTGTAGTGTGTTTGTCGAGATCTGATGAATTGTGGGTTTATGATCAAGATTATCTATGAACAATATTTGAATCTCCTCTTAATTCTTTTATGTATGATTTGTTATCTTTGCAAGTCTCTTCGAATTATTAGTTTGGTTTGGCCTACTAGATTGATCTTTCTTGCAATGGGAGAAGTGCTTAGCTTTGGGTTCAATCTTGCGTTGCCCTATCCTAGTGACAGTAGGGGAACCGACACATATTGTATTGTTGCCATCAAGGATAAAAAGATGGGGTTTATCTCATATTGCTTGAGTTTATCCCTCTACATCATGTCATCTTGCCTAATGCATTACTCTGTTCTTATGAACTTAATACTCTAGATGCATGCTGGATAGCGGTCGATGTGTGGAGTAATAGTAGTAGATGCAGAATCGTTTCGGTCTACTTGTCGTGGACGTGATGCCTATATACATGATCATGCCTAGATATTCTCATAATTATGCACTTTTCTATCAATTGCTCAACAGTAATTTGTTCACCCACCGTAATACTTATGCTATCTTGAGATAAACCACTAGTGAAACCTATGGCCCCCGGGTCTATTTTCCATCATATTAATCTTTCGTCAACTAGCTATTTATGTCGCCGTTTATTTTTGCAATCTTTACTTTCCAATCTTTATCATAAAAATACCAAAAATAGTATCTTATCATCTCTATCATATCTCACTTTCGCAAGTGGCCGTGAAGGGATTGAAAACCCCTTTATCGCGTTGGTTGCAAGGTTCTTATTTATTTGTGTAGGTACGAGGGACTTGCGTGTGGCCTCCTACTGGATTGATACCTTGGTTCTCAAAAACTGAGGGAAATACTTACGCTACCTTGTTGCATCACCCTTTCCTCTTCAAGGGAAAACCAACGCATGCTCCAGAGGTAGCAAGAAGGATTTCTGGCGCCGTTGTCGGGGAGTCTACGCACAGTGTCCAAGCTTATCACCTGACATCATAGTACAATATGCATTAAATGTGCTACTTAAGTGTCCCCTTGCTTTATCGGGGACGGCAATGAAACCCGCCCCGTCTGTTGCCGCTTCGCCTTGCTCCGACACGCGTCCAGGCCAACAAGGCATGCAGTGCCATGTAGGCTGGCAGGCTGCTGAGCTGGTGTGGTGGCAGGGTCTTCACTAAGATGTGCATGCCACCACATAGGTGCTTGACTAGTTGGCTTCGGAGCCACGTACTGCCACGTGGGTACTTGCTTAGATGGTGGGTCGGCCGCTGAGCTGGGGCGGTTATGGGGCGGCAAGGCCTTGCCGCGGTCTTGCTGATATTCCCGGCAAGGGTCTTGCCGGGGCCTTGCGGGCGCCCTTGGAAAGAGTCTTGCCAGGGCCTCGTGGGTATCTTCGGCAGGAGCCTTGCCGGGGCCTCGTGGGAATCCTTGGCAAGAGGCCTCGTTGTTGTCTTGTTTTCTGGTTCCTATCTAGGACTTGCAGGACTTTTGTCTTCACAAAGATCTACATGCCACCATGCAGGCGCCTCCCGAGCCCTGGTTCCAATGTCGTTGATGGTGTTGGAACTCTTAGGCTCAAGGGTGGCGGCCTCGCTGGTGTTGGGCAAGTTGGCCCGACAAGGCTCTTGCCGGGGCTACGTAAGCTGCCTCGGCAAGGCTCTTGCTGGGGAAAGCCCATCTTGTCCCTTTGCTCCTCGCGCCTCTGGCTTGGCGCTGCTCTGGTGGTCTTGTACTTTTGCTTCCTTCCTCTACCCTGCTAAGTGTGGCTATAGGCCCGGCTCTAATTGCCCGTGCACAAGTAAAGGGGTACAAAGAGGGCCCCTACTTTTGTACACCGACAGCGAGAAAAGACCCGGCCCCGCCATTTTAGTCGGGATTACCGGATTACTAGTAGTAGTATCCATGAATCGCGCGAAGCACCAAGTTTTTTCTTAGGGGGCGAAGCACCTAGTTTAAAAGGAAAAAAGGTGGTACACTCACAGCACCCCTGTCGCGGTCGCGTTGCACCCCACACACGTTTGGTCCTGCACACGGCTCATGCAAACGGAACGTGCTTCGGCTTGCTTCTTCACTGGCGCGTGGGACTGCACTTGGAGAAACCGACCATGCGCCAAACTCCCACCGTCCACCGCGCGAAAATCACCCCCAAAAATTCCCCCCAAATCCCAAATTCAACCGCCCTTCGGCCAACTAGCCAATAATATTCCCCAAACCCCCTCCCCCCTCCCACCCCCCGTCCCCCTCCACTCCATTCGCTCCTCCAAAGCCGCCCTCCCCGCCGTGCTGATAAGTCGGTGCCGCGGTTCATCGAGGGGATGCATGGCGATCCTCTCGCTCCCACAATACGCTCTCGTAGACTGCCGTCCTCTAGCCGCGCCACCACCGCTGGCGACGTTCTTGTGGAGGCCCATGGCGGTCAGCGCCGACAACGCTAGCGACTTTCGTTTGGTGACGCATGGTGGTCAGCTTCTCCCACGGTACGCGCATTCTAGATTGAGGCCCCGTGCATGTCGGTGTAGCGCTGAATGTTAGCTGATAGACGCTGTTAATCTCACTGTTTGCCGAAGTAGTTTACAGTCAATATGCTCTGCTTAAGAAGCTTCCTTGCCCTGTTCTGCACTCAATCTGCTTAGCTGAGATGGCATGTCAAGCCTGATTAGTTGTTAATATATCCTGCCATATATTTATTCTGACGTAGATTGCCATGGTCTAGTTGCCAATCTGTTAGGTGAAATGGCTTTACACCGTTTTATACTCGATCTTTGTTGCTGAGATGGCCTTCGATAGTTTGATGGTTGTGTGCTCGGCCTCACTGACTCCTGAAACAGCCTACCATAATTTAGCACTCAAATCTTTTTACTGAATTAGCTTTACATATATTTCTTTACTTAGATCTGCTCGTCCAAATATCTTTCCATAGCTTTAGACATCGACCTAGGTATTTTTTTCTGGACTTCATAAAAAAGCATATATGTTTTTCTGTAATATCTAGTAGAAGAACTAATTTGTATGTCGAACAGATGGAAAGGACTTGATAACTTCTCTCGAAGATTCTCCACTACATATGTCGAGGGGGTTGAAAACTTCATGAACTTTATCAGAGCTGAGTACGGTGGTCCGAAATTAGATGTGCTCTGCCCCTGTAGCAGTTGTATGAATTCAGTTACAAGACCCCAGTCAACTGTGCAAAATCTCTACACTTGTATGGGATGTCGGTCACATATACTAGGTGGGTTCATCATGGTGAAGCTGTGAATGTCAATGTTACTGACTACGTGGAAGCAGCAGATCACCATCTTGATCTGCCTGATGCTCAAGTGGAAGAGGGGGAGGAGGTGGTGGTGGCGGAGCTAGTGAGTTTGACCAACATTGAAACAATGCTACGAAATGCTTGTGCATTTCATGCACTTTCACCTGCAAAAGAAAAACGGTGGTCCCGCATGTTGGAACAATGCAACATGGCTGTCACTCCGGGAAATAAGTTGTCAGTATTCTCAGCTATGCTCACCTTTCTTCAGGTGAAGACATCTGAGCGGATGACCAACTAATCATTCGATGCGATGTTGGCTGCTTTCCGCAAATCTTTCCCAGATGCGTCTGAGCTATCATACACCTACAGTAAAATGAAGAATTTACTTCGTGCAGTTGGAATTGGATATGATATGATCCATGTTTGTAAGAAAAATTGGTTCTGTTCCGGAAGGATTATGCCAGCTTAAGTGAATGCTCGAAATGCAAATCATCAAGATGGAAAGATGGCGATGCTGTGAAGAGGATTCCTCATAATGTTCTGAGACATTTTCCAATTATACCAAGATTGCAGAGGTTGTTTCATGATGCTGAAACAAGAGAGGATGTACTGTGGCATTCTAGGAACCAGGAGTACAGAGATCATAATGTAATGAGCCATCCATCTCATGGTAGTGACTGGAAAAGCTTCAATCAGAAACACAAAAAGTTTGCGGCTGACCAGAGAAACATTAGACTTGGCTTAGCTTCAGATGGATTTAACCCATTTGGCCACCAGAGCGCCACATATAGCATGTGGCCAGTGCTTGTTATCCCTTACAACATGCCTCCAAATGTATGCACCAAAGAATCAAACTACATGATGGCCTAGCTCATCCTAGGTCCAAAAGATCCTGGAAAGGACTTTGATTTATTCACGGGGCCTCTTGTGGACGAACTTCAACAACTATGGAGGGGTGTTCTCACTCGAGACCTATATAGCGACCGACCAGCTGATTTCTTTCTGCGTGCTGTTATAATCTGGTGCATCCATGATTATCCAGCTATGGGCACTATGTTAGGGCGAACGAAACATGGTTACAATGCATGTGTTCGCTGTGACAGGAATCCGCTGTCATGCGCAATACTTAGCAAGATCTATTACATTGGACACCATCATTTCCTTGCCAAGGACAAGCCGCATCCTACAAAATACCGAAGACATGTGTTCAATGCAAAGCATGAAAACCGTGATGCGCCAGGCTCACCGCCGATGAGTTGCAAGTGGAATTGGAGAAGGTCAGGCATATTACACCATGAAACCATCTTGGTAATGGTAGCGGGAAAAGGAAGCATGGCAGGGCAGGGGAGAGATTATTGTTTACCCATAGGTCCACTTTGTGGGACTTGGAGTATTGGAAATATTTAGATCTGCGGCATAATCTTCATGTGATGCACATCGAGAAAAATATATGTGACAGCATTATCGGCACACTTCTTAATATTGGAGGCAAGAAGAAAGATACCTTAAAATATAGGATTGATTTGACACACCTGGGTATCAGAAAGGATTTGCAGGTGGAAGATGAAGGTAAACCGCGGGATATGGCACCAGCTGTGTACGTCCTGGACAAGGTAAAAATAAAACAATTCTGCAAGGTACTGTCACGTGTGAGATTCCCACATGGATTTGCTTCCAACCCTGAAAGGAGAGTTAGTGTAGATGGAAACAAGGTACAAGGGTTGAAAACTCATGACTGCCACGTCCTACTTCAAAGGGTTTTACCTGTTATTCTTAGAAGATTGGGCCGCCCTGACTTATACAGAGCAGTTGCAGAGTTGGGACAATTCTTCACGGTACTTTGTAGTGGAAATATCAGGATAGATGCTTTGGAGCATCTTAGAGACAAGATACCAACTATCCTATGTGACCTTGAGAAGATATATCCTCTCGCCTTCTTTGATGTGATGGTGCATTTGGCTGTTCATGTACCTGATGAGGCACTACTTAGAGGTCTAGTACAGTATGGTTGGATGTACCCCATTGAAAGGCGGCTAGGCACTTTCAAGGGCTATGTTAGGAACAGAGCTAGACCCGAGGGTTCCATTGCAGAGGCCTACATTGCTACAGAAGTGTTGACATTCTGCTCAAAATACATTGAAAAAGCTGATCAGCTTAGCAAAGAGGTGGGTGAAGACAATCCCGGGCTCAATATTTTCGATTATTCTGTTCGAGTTACAGGGAAGAGTCGACAAGAGGACAAGCCTAAAGATTTGGACACAATGGTTTGGCATGTGTTGAATAACTGTCCTGAGATACTACCTTATATCAAGTAAGTGCTAAGTACTGCAGCTTATACATCGTAATCTACTAAACTTGCATCACATTCTTATATATTTAGATGTTTGACGCGATCACTATGTTGTGCGGCATCTACAAAAAGGAGTTACTGCTGCAAAATCCAAGAAACATTGACAAACTAGTTATGGAAGGATTTGCGAAATGGTTGAAGAGCCATGTAAGCTTTTGATTTGCACTGTCACTTTTTTTTAATATATTGAGTACATAAGATGATCAACTTGTCTATTTTCTAACCATAGGTTAAGAAGATGTGGGAGGATGGGCAGGCAGTTGATGATGCCCTTTACGCACTAGCAATGGGTCCTGATACTCGGGTAAGACATTATGAATCTTGTGTTGTTGGAGATGTGCGCTACAACACCCTTGCACGCGACGAAGGCAGGAAGACACAAAACAGTGCCATCATGAGCATGGATACGTACGACAGAGAGACAACTGAAATGTATGCTAACATAACAGACATTGTTCAGTTGCAGTATATCTCCAATTTCGAGGATCATCGGTGTGTGGTTTTGTTGTGCTGTCGTTGGTATAACCTGTTTTCCAGGATCGCAAAACCCAGAACTGATGATTATTTCATATCCTTCAATGTCAAGGCGGCGTACCAGACCAACGAGCCTTTTATTTTGGCAAATCAAGCAACACAGATATTTTTCTTGGAAGACACATTTACACGTAGCGATGACTGGAGAGTATTGCAAAGGTTTGAGCAGAGGAATTCGTTTAATGAAGTTCCACAACAAGATGATGCTTACACTGCTCCTGATGTACAAGATTCAACAGATGTTCCTAATATCTTTGAGAACCATCATGTCAATGACGCTGGCGAAAAGATTTCTTGTCATGCTATGGACATACAAGAGTTGATCAAGAAGAAGCCAATGTTCAAGGACATTGAGGATGAAGAAGAAGATGACACTGTGGGGAAGTACGATTCAGACTGATACACATGGCGAAGATGTTAACGCTGCTGCTGCGGATGATGATTAGATTGCTTTTGTCGTATTTGCCTGTCAGAAGACGTTTTTTATCTACTATGTGAAATCGTGTTTGCTATGACAAGTGAAACATGATGAACGTGTTAGTATTTTGTTGTCAAAACATCACTTGTTATGTATGTTGATTTGTGTTTGGTGATTGTATGACGACTAAAACATGATGACATTGTTGTTTAGTTGTACTCATATTTGGCTGTGAAACTTGAATTTGATGACATAGTTTGTTGTTGGACTGCAATTTCCTCAACGTCTTCGAATGGGAACAAAGCTGACCCGACAGAGCCTCTGCTAATTTATTTATTTATGTCACGACCGGTTTTTCGGGTATTAATTTCTAGAAAAATGGCCGTTGTGCTCACCAGCCCCAGAATTACTGTTAGCTGATAAGGCACCAACTTGGTACAGAAATTCCAAGCAAATTACAAGAATATGTAGTACAAGACCATTCTGGCCTGGGTGTACAACAAATGATTTCTAGTGGTTGATGGCGGAAGCGGTTTGTGGATCATCAGTGTCTGTGGGTCTCCATTGCCCACAGGAACAGCTGACCAGGCTAACTCCTATCTTTGTGAGGCTGATATCACCGTTGCTTAGTTTCCGGGGCTGTCATCGCAACGCTCCTCTTCATGGAAGAAATCTGGCCAAGACAATAGCCAGGGACAAGCCAGTGAGTACTTTGAATGTACTCGCAAACATTAAGAACACGGGTATGATATAAATGATAATCACGCGCTAAAATATTCTATGATCACATCATCAGTCATAAAATAAAATCTCTGATGCATGCAAGCAGGATATTTATATGCAACATGAATAAGCAATAATGGGGTAGAAATAACATGTACCGATCGGGTGTCTGAAGCGACGCCTCAAAAGGACCATGATATGAGACATGCCTCAGTAGGGCGTCTAAGCGACACCACATAAGGGCTTATAAGAAAATAACGAGCATGCCACAGTCGGGCGTCTGAGCAACACCACATAAAGGGCTTATAAATAAAATAACAAGCATGCCACAGTCGGGTGTCTGAGCAACACCACATAAAGGGCTTATAAAGAAAGTAACAAGCATGCCACAGTCGGGCGTCTGAGCGACACCACATAAAGGGCTTATAAAGAAAATAACAAGCATGCCACAGTCAGGCGTCTGAGCGACACCACATAAAGGGCTTATAAAGGAAATAATAATCACAATGAATATCCAGGAGGTAGAACCGTCCCAGGGATACTCAATACTTGAAATAATATTAAGGGGTTAGTCCATAATAAGAATAATTCGTAATCATCATAATCATCACAAGTCACAAATCATGATCCAAGATCTGGTTTAGTAGTCTCTCCTCCGAAGACCGACACTAAGACCAACACTTGACCCGACCCAGACTGTAGTCCTTAACCATGGACACGGCTGTTCGAATAGGTTCAATCTCTGCAGAGGGTGTACTCTTTACCCACGAGTAACGGATTCCTTTAGTCCATCGGGACTAATTCCGTCTACGGCCTTTTAGTTGAAAACACACCTAACTTGCACACACCAGCTTAACTTACCGGCGTCTGGAATCACCCACGACACTTGTTAAGCAAAACTCTAAGTGGGGAGGCTACAACCTCGCGTAGCATGGGATCAAATTTATATCGCGCGCTCTAAGGGGTGGCCTCCCCTCTCGGTCCCAACCGGAAACACCCATGCCCCCTGACCAGGTGGCATGTCCACCGGCTACAACCGATATCTTCCACTATGGCCTCTCTGTAAGGTGTGTGCTGGAAAGGGGTTGACGACTTACTGAACCATACCCTACTGCGGCAGGGACAAGTGATAGTACAAAACAAGATGGGGGTTACTGGAACAAGACTCGATCTACGGTCAACTCAGGAGGTTTATAAATTTTCCTGCATAACAATGTATAACAGATATATTTCATCCAACAGACAGAATCACCACTCATCATACCCCTCATGCCATGTCGGACACGCTCGTCTTGACGAGGAACTAGGGACAAGCTCGGGCCTACCCAAGACAGAGACTTTTCCGTTTTCCCTTCCGGTAGGCACGAAAGGCATACGAGGATGATCACTATCACAAGCATGTCCATTTCCAACAGTAAGGGAAATGACTAATATGCATTCATGCAAATGATCGTATCACCACATAAAATAATGAGCTCTCCGAAATAAGGTGGTGTTATAATCGTGTCAACCAACACATCAAAATATTATGCCAGGGTTCAAGATGCTTGCCTTCAAGGCATGGAAAGGCAGGGTGCACTCCAAAACTTTTGAAAGTTTTTCTTCTCTCTCCAAAAATCCTATTCAAAATATTTTGAATTAACACACATTTCCAAAACAGCACAAAAAGGTTGTCTTAATTTTTTTCAAGTAAATCTTAAAATAAACTAGCCAAAATTTGAGAGAGGTAGGAAAAAGAATCAACGCATTTGGAGTTTTATTTAAAAAGTTACAGCTAGTCAAAGTTTAGGTCAAAATCTGTTATTTAAAAATAAAACAGAAAAGAAAACGTTTCGAATAAACACGTACACGTCGAAAGCGTATTTTGGATTTACGTTCCACTTACTCCAGCGTGGACGGTGCACGAGTCACTGACAGTGGGCCCGCCTGGCCCACTGGTCAGGTTTGACTGGTCTATCTCTCCCTCCTCTTCCTCTGCCCGAACGGCGGCGAGGCAACGGCGATCAACGCCGGCGAACGGCGGCTCCCTGCGGGCTCCAGAGGGTCGGGATGGATCCGCAAGACCGGGGCGGTTCTCCTGGTGGTCGTTGGGTCGGCGGGGACGGAGTGAGCAGCCGGCGGCGAGCTTCGCGGCGGAGGAGGCATTCAGGAGCAAAGTGGGTTTGGGGCTACGGTGGCTCTCGATCAAAATCGAGCAGGAGGACGGGTTCACGGGGGAAAGAGAGAGCTTCTGGTGGAGAGAGTGGATAGGGGGAGGCCCTAGTTGCGCCGAACGGAGCCGGGAGGTGGCGGTGGCCAAACTGGCCAGAGTCGAGGAAGACAGCTTTCCCCCGACGATTGCGGGCTGTGGGGGTGCCAAGGGGGTGGCCTGAGGTCGCTTGTGCGCTCGGATGGGTTCGGGGCCTCCTGTTATAGCGCGATGAGGTCGGTTCCGCGGCGGTGGATGAGGATGCCGGCGAACCATCTCTCTGTAGCTTGCAGGGCGATGTGGAGGCGACGAGAGTTAGCCGACGAGCGAGGGGATAAGCTTGCGCGGCACCCAGGGGCAGGTGGCGAGCCGGGGTGGCTCGGGCGGCGCCGACCGGGCTGGAGCCACTGCGGACGCTGGTGTGCTGCCAAGAGTACCCTGACGGCGGCGCTATAGTGTGCCAGGGTGGTCGGGGTGGCGTGGCGGTGCAGGAGGATACGTGGCGTGCTAGCTGCTGTTGGCCAAGGACCGGAATGGGTGTGGGGCGAGACGCGGCGGCTCGGGCGCACGTGCGTGCCAAACGCATGCTCTGGGCGCGCCCAGAGCACGCCCGGGACGTGCTCGACAGTATGCCGGGGTAGCCTAGAGTACTAGAATGGGGCTGGCAAGAAACAGGACTAGTCTAGGGTTCGTAAGGGTTTCAAGGGACATGGTGGATAGGTCAGGGGCTCAAGTCCACAATGTAAACTTGAAATCATGCCAAATCTGGCTATTCACTCAGGGTATTTGTCAAAATGCCACAGGCACCTAGGCTTTACTTGGGGTGGCCAAATTCCCCAGATCAGTGTCTCTTTGGATGGATAAGGGGGTGGTGAAGCTAGTTTGACAAAAGCAAAAACTTGTTAGTGCAAGTTTTGCAAAACTTCAGTTTTTGACAGAAAGAAGAGGGCATGATTGCAAGCACTTAGAATCATCCAATGGGTTCACTCTCCTGGACTTAAGGGTTTGGCAAGGTGCAATACAAGCAGGAGAAAGATCAAGGGTAAAGGAGCAAGCAAGAATATGGTTGCTGTACAAACCATCATATTGGACCAGAATAAAAATGAGGTTGTCTCACTCAAATCTTTCAAAGAACACCACTGGTTTTTGCATAAAGTTGAATCATATGATACTACTAACATCCCATAATTTTGGTGGAGGCTAGAAAGAAGTATTTAAATTAGTTGTAGTGCAAACTTGCGCTCTCGACCAGAGAAGAAAATTGGGTGTAGAGCTCAAAATATTTCATGAATAAAAGATATTTTTGTATAATAGGGATTTAAAAATATCAGATGACATTTCCAAATTTTGGTTGGAGTTTTAAGTGAATTTATCAAATGGTTGTAGTTCAAATATGGCCGTGTAACCTTGGAAAACCATTTTCAAGAAAATAAAGATTAAGTAAATTAATTATGTAATTAGTTCCACTAATAAAAGAAGATTTTTTCTTGAGAGGTTAAACAAGTACAATAACATATTTGAAAAGTTTTCTCTTTGGGGAAAAACTCCATAATAACAAGGGAGAAAAATGATTCAAAAATCAAAAGGGAGCCCAGAAAATAAAAGTTTTAATTTTTCTAGCAAAATTTTAATTTATTAAAACAAGGCCAAAATTTGGGGTGTCACAATTTATTACCAAAAGGGCCTTTGCTATTTATTTATTTATGAGCAAAAGGGGATACCCCCCGATTTCCATTAATAGAAATCATTAGATGTTCACAACACTACGCCCAGCTTGCTACACAAGTTTCATTCATTACTAGTTTCAGCAAAGTGCTCATGTCATAGCCATTGAATACATCATGAGTGCTACATACACTGCAAATAAAGAGACAATCGTCCTACAGAGCACACCGATTTTGCCCATTATCTTCACAAGCTCTTTCATCTCCTCATTGCTGTCAAGGCCATTCAGCAGCTGTTGCTTGGCCATGATCAGAGGAACTGCATCTTTAACCTTCTGCTCTACATCTTCCTCTTCTGTCGTTCCTTCAGTTACTTGTCCAACACTCCAACCTGCTGGTATTGGGATTCCTCGGCTAACCAAATAATTAGCGTAGTTGAATTCCCCCACATCAGCAGCTTCCCAGAAATACAAATCACACGAATCTTCCCTTTTCTGCATGAATCAAATTGGAAGATCATTGACCAAAATATTAAAAAAAATCTGCAACTGAAAGCAGCAGAACAACACTTAAACATATTATTACCCCATGATTCGGGCATTTGTAGAAGACTCGACCAGGGTTGAGGATTGTGGTTGAGACGCGACGGATGACTCTACGTGATTTTCAGCAGTGGCACCACAGCAATGGCAGCGGGCTGCGATGAGTAACCGGCTGCGGTGTGTGTGCCAGCGGGGGTGTGATGAGACCCATGCTACCTCTTGAGCTTGCGTTGGTTTTCCCCGAAGAGGAAAGGATGATGCGGCATAGTAGCGTAAGTATTTCCTTCAGTTTTTGAGAACCAAGGTATCAATCCAGTAGGAGGCCACGCGCAAGTCCCTCGTACCTACACAACACAAAGAGCTCAACGCAACCAACGCGATTAGGGGTTGTCAATCCCTTCACGGTCACTTACGAAAGTGAGATCCGAAAGATAATATTTTTGGTATTTTTGGTATAGAGATACAAAGTGAAAAGTAAAAGGCAAAGTAAAAACAAAGCAATATTAAAGTGATGAAGATTGATATGATGAGAATAGACTCGGGGGCCATAGGTTTCACTAGTGGCTTCTCTCAAGAGCATAAGTATTCTACGGTGGGTGAACAAATTACTGTTGAGCAATTGACATAATTGAGCATAGTTATGAGAATAACTAGGCATGATCATGTATATAGGCATCACGTCCGTGACAAGTAGATCGAAATGATTCTGCATCTACTACTATTACTCCACTCATCGAGCGCTATCCAACATGCATCTAGAGTATTAAGTTAAAAAAAGAATAACGCTTTAAGCAAGATGACATGATGTAGAGAGATAAATTCATGCAATATGAAATAAACCCCATCTTGTTATCCTCGATGGCAACGATACAATACATGTCTTGCTGCCCCTTCTGTCACTGGGAAAGAACACCGCAAGATCGAACCCAAAGCTAAGCACTTCTCCTACGGAAAGAACTACCAATCTAGTTGGCCAAACCAAACGGATAATTCGAAGAGACTTGCAAAGATAACCAATCATACATAAAAGAATTCAGAGAAGATTCAAATATTATTCATAGATAGACTTGATCATAAACCCACAATTCATCGGTCTCAACAAACACACCGCAAAAAGAAGAAGATTACATCGAATAGATCTCCACAAGAGAGGGGGAAAACATTGTATTGAGATCCAAAAAGAGAGAAGAAGCCATCTAGCTAATAACTATGGACCCGAAGGTCTGAGGTAAACTACTCACACTTCATCGGAGATGCTATGATGATGTAGAAGCCCTCTGTGATGACGGCCCTCTCCGGCGGAGCTTCAGAACAGGCCCCAAGATGGGATCTCGTGGATACAGAAAGTTGTGGCGGTGGAATTAGGTTTTTGGCTCCGTATCTGTTCGTTTGGGGGTACGTGGGTATATATAGGAGGAAGAAGTACGTTGGTGGAGCTTCGGTGGGCCCACGAGGGTGGGGGCGTGCCTAGGGGTGTAGGGCGCGTTGCCTAGACTAGATGGACCATCTCTGTTCGTCTTAAGTGGCTTCTTCCGTTGACCGGTTTTGGAGCCACTAAATCCGGTGTTGACCATTGTGTCTTGGGTTCCTGCAGTATTGTTGCGGCACTTGTCTTTATTGTGTCGTTGCTTGCCATTGTCGTCCCTGACTCTGTAGGTGCCAGGATCGCTCACGCTATTGCTTCTATGAGCGATCCAGCTGTCTTCTCCCGCGCAAAAGCGGGTCATTAGTGCGGTAAGAGCCGCCATGGACTTTGGCTTTTCTTGGCCGAGGTGCCGGGCAAGCCACTCATCGCGGACGCTATGTTTAAAGGCCGCGAGTGCTTCGGCATCCGGACAGTAGACAATTTGGTTATTCTTAAATAGGAACCTAGTCCAGAGTTTCCTCGTTGATTCTCTGGGCTGCTGGATGATGTGACTGAGGTCATCAGCGTCCGAAGGCCGGACATATGTACCTTGGAAATTGTCGCGAAAGGCGTCTTCCAAGTATTCCCAGCTGCCAATGGAGTTCTTTGGTAGGCTGTTTAGCCACTGCCGGGCTGGTCCCTTTAATTTTAGTGGGAGATATTTAATGGCGTGGAGATCATCACCGCGGGCCATGTGGATATGGAGAAGAAAATCCTCAATCCATATTGCGGGGTCCATCATATGATTCAATGTTCATGGGTTTAAACCCTTCTGGGAATTCGTGCTCCATTACTTCATCAGTGAAGCAGAGGGGGTGTGCGACGCCTCTATATCGGGCCAAGTCGCGATGTAGCTCGGATGGAGTCCGTTTGCGGTTTTTGGTCCGGACGTGGTTATGATTGTCACGTCCACCTAGATAGCTGTCATCGCGCACCGCTGCACGCCCCCGCGATCCGTAGATCGATCTGGTCTAACCTGCTCTATTGTCCAGGTCCTGCCGCAGGTCATATGTATGTCCCCAAGCTGTTGTGTCTCTATATTTATGGCAAGGTAGTATGGGCTGGTGTTCCGCTTGAGTTACCGTTTTGTCCCAGCCACGTGGTGGTCGCTTAGCCGCGTTACATGCTGATGTTACGGGCTCTAGCGCCTCGTCGTCAAATTGAGGTAGCAACTTACACTTCGGGTAGCTTTTGGTTGGTCGTGCAAGGCCGTATTCCTCGGCTGCCAGGAAATTAGTCCGTCTGTCGTTGAGTGTATCCCGTTCGGCTTGAAGCCATTGCTGCTTCCTTTTCAGGCTCCTCGTGGTTGCGATGAGCTGTTGCCTAATTCGTTCTTGCTCGAGGGGCTCCTCTGGCACGATGAAATCTTCGTCACCGGGGCTTATGTCGTCTTCGGAGGGTGGCATGTAATTGTTGTCCTCCGATTCCTCGCTTCCGATTGGCTCGTCAGGGTTACCCTGCCCCTCCTCCCTATCATCATGTTTGGCTGTTGGTTCGACAGGGGCATCTGGGTCTTCGGCGTTCTCCGGAGTGTTATTGCCTCCATTACTGGTATTTCTTTCCTTGCCACGGCGTGATTTTAAATGGCGTCGCCCATGCCGCTTCTTTGGTGGTTTACCATTGTTGGTATCCTTGATTGGATCCTTACTGCCTTCACCACCCTCCTCTCTTGGCGTATCTACCATGCATACGCCGAATATGGGGGTGGTTGCCCAGTGTCTGGTATGTGGCGGCTGTTAACTTTGTTCGTCTCCGGCATCAATGTCCATACCATGGATGTCTTCGGAGTTACGATCAAGCATGTCAGTAAGGTTCTCGACAGTGGCTATGAAGTGGGTGGTGGGTGGGACGTAAAATTCCCCGCTCTCAGCCCCTAGTCTGGGCTGGGCGTAGTTTGAACATTGCTCCTCTAAAATGACGAGGGATCGCATCAAGTCAATAGCCTCACTTAAAAGCGAGGTTTGGCCAGGGAGAAGAGAGTCCGTGGAGTACAGCGGTGTCGGTGTCAAAACACGGCGGATCTCGGGTAGGGGGTCCCGAACTGTGTGTCTAGGCGGATGGTAACAGGAGACAAGGGACACAATGTTTTTTCCTCAGGTTCGGGCCCTCTCGATGGAGGTAAAACCCTACTCCTGCTTGATTAATATTGATGATATGGGTAGTACAAAAGTTGATCTACCACGAGATCAGAGAGGCTAAACCCTAGAACCTAGCCTATGGTATGATTGTTGTTGTGTCCTACGGACTAAACCCTCCAATTTATATAGACACCGGAGGGGGCTAGGGTTACACAGAGTTGGTTACAAGGAAGGAGATCTACATATCCGTACTGCCAAGCTTGCCTTCCACGCCAAGGAGAGTCCCATCCGGACACGGGAAGAAGTCTTCAATCTTGTATCTTCATAGTCCAACAGTCCGGCCAAAGGTTATAGTCCGGCTATCCGGATACCCCCTAATCCAGGACTCCCTCAGTAGCCCCTGAACCAGGCTTCAATGACGATGAGTCCGGCGCGCAGATTGTCTTCGGCATTGCAAGGTGGGTTCCTCCTACGAATACTTCATCGAAGATTTTCAACACGAAGATCGTGTCCGGCTCTGCAAAAACAAGTTCCACATACCACCGTAGAGAGAATAACATTTCCACAAATCTAATCTGCTGACGTATCCTGTAATGTGACATCACACCACAGCCAAGCCCTTATGCGAACCGTTTTTTACAGCCAACCTCAGCATGTTTCGCGAGGCAGTTCCCCTGGCACGTCTTGTCGAAGCAGATATCGTGTCCCCTTATCGCGGGATTCTCATCAATACGGACGTGGGTAACGCAACCGTGCCATCAATTACGACGCTCGCGGGACGAGCGGGTTTTACCAGGCTGGTGGGGACTCATAGTTTCGTCCGCCCATATAAAGGGACAAGGGTTCACCTTTTTCCATCCACGCCTTCTTCCTCCTTCGCTCATCCATTCTCGCACACTCGAGCTCCAGTGCCCAAGCCCACATTTTCTTCCTCAACCTTCTCCAACCATGTTCGGAGTGGGAGGCAAGTGGATGGTCCCCTCCGTCACGGAGGGACACATCAAGAAGCTGAGGGGAGCCGGATACTTGTCTGCGGACATCGCGCATTGGCTCCCAGATGCGGGGCAATTCATCCCCACCCCCAGGCCCCACGAGAGGGTAGTGTTTCTTACCCATTTCCTCCGCGGACTGGGATTCCCTCTCCACTCATTCGTCCGGGGGCTCATGTTCCACTACGGCCTGGATTTCCATGATCTGGCCCCGAACTTCATCCTCAACATCTCGGCGTTTATCGTCGTGTGTAAGGCCTTCCTCTGCATCAAGCCCTACTTCGACCTATGGTTGAAGACCTTTAATGTTAAACCAAAAGTGGTGCGCGGCCAGCAGGCGGAGTGCGGAGGCGCCATGGTGGGCAAGATGCCCAACGCCACATGGCTCGAGGGCTCCTACGTGGAGACCATAAAGGGGTGGCAATCGGGGTGGTTCTACATCACGTAGCCGCATGACCCCAAATGGGCAGCGGCCCCCGAGCTCCGATCCGGAATCCCCACGCGGCTCACCTCCTGGAAAGAGAAGGGCCTGACCTGGGGTAGTCCGGGAGAGCTGACCGGACTCCAAACCTGTGTCCGAAACATGGTGAACAAGAAGCTCAAGATTGTCAACATAGTCCAGGTCATGCTCATCCGCCGGATCCTTCCATGTCAACAACGGGCGTTCAACTTGTGGGAGTTCGACCCGGCCCAACACCAAACTCTGAGCGATCTCTTCGACACAAAACACGAGGATGCTTGGAAGGTGCTTTTCAAGGGCGCCGAGGTTCCTCCTCCCCTTACCGAGGATCGTGGATTCTGCGCGAAGCGCCAAGCCAGCGCGGTAAGCTGCCTTACCTCTTATAGGGTATTCAATCTTCATAGTTTAATCATATGCGGGGTCTAAGCTCCCATACCTTTGACAGGACTGGCAGGAGACAGCCGAACAGATTGACTGTCCGGCTCCTCTGCCCGAAGGCCCAGCAGACGCTCACTTAGCGGAGCTGCTGGTTCCGGCACCTTACGTGGTGCCAGCGAAGAAGGCCACGGGAACCCGAAGGAGTTCCCGGCGCCCGGTGGTGTGAGACTCATCGTTCGATGACTCCGAGGCGCACTCCTCCCACGAAGATGAGTTGGTGGAAAAAGAGGCTTATGCCCCTCCAGCAGGGGGAGAAAAGAAAAGGAAGGCCGCCCCAACCGGGGAGGCTGGAGGGTCCAAGAAGGGAAAGACTCTCCCTTCGGACTACTCCACCACCGCCGCCGACAACGAAGTCGAGTGGCCACAGAGGGCCAAGC
Source organism: Aegilops umbellulata (assembly GCA_032464435.1). Lineage (NCBI taxonomy): Eukaryota > Viridiplantae > Streptophyta > Magnoliopsida > Poales > Poaceae > Aegilops > Aegilops umbellulata. Next base: position 210,523,012 of record CP136056.1, on the reverse strand, counting down.
CCCCGGAGAGATCGTAAGTATTCGGACACCAGAGTAACTCGTGGCACCGTTTAATTGCGCAGCTTCTTCTAACGCCGGACACGGTTATGCAGTCCGTCCCGAGCCCGTATCGACGTATCCTCGTCGAGCGGTTCTTTGGACTCGTCGGCCATGAGCAGCGGAGGATCACTTCCGACCGCTTCCACCCCTCGCCCTACGGACAACGCCGAGGTGTTGTCCCAAAGGGCACCAAGCCGAGGGGAGGTAGTCCTGGAGGCGCCACAAGGCGACCTTCCGGACTGCAGGCGCAAAGGGAGCAAGGCTCCCAAGGGCTCAAAGTTCGGCCCTGGGCCAAACACCGCACTGGAACCTTCAATAGTTCCGGACTTCGGCAGGCGCCCCCCCCCACTAAGAAGGGCAAGCCTACCGCGCTAGTGACCTCCGTCCAACCAGAGGCACCGGATAATTTGCTGGAGGTGCTTAACGGCGTCTCCATCGACGAGGAGCACCGCACAATTATGAGTGTGGTGATCCAGAAAGTTCATTCCACCAAGAGCGGACTGACTGAAGCCTGTGCCAGCCTTCTAACAGGCTTTGAGGTATGTATATGAAAATATTACCGCATAGACAGTGGCCCCTGATGCTCTGTTCGGTGTTCACAAAGAAAAGCCGTATAGAGGATCTAAGAATATCCGCAGGAGTCTAACATAAGTATGTCGATATGCGTAAGCAGGCTTCATTGCCGACCTCTGCCGCACTGACTGCGGAGGTCGGCGTGCTGAAGCAGAACCTCGAGCGGTCCGAGAAAGAGCTCGGCCTTGCCAAGAAGCAGCTCGAGGAGAACCAAGGTAAGTAATGCCTTGTCTATGTGTGTATGTATAAAAAAGGTGCAGTTGCAAAAAATGATAGGATCATTATGAATGTGCCAGGGGCCATGACCGAGGTGGCGACCCTCAAGCAAGCACTGTCCAAGGCCGAAAACAAAGCAGCCACAAAGCGCACCGAGCGGGGGAAACAAGAGGCACGTGTTGCTGAGGTGCAGCAAGAGCTCCAGGCTCTCGTGAAAAAGCATGAGAGTTTGGAGCTTGACTCGAAGACGCGAGAGTCCGAGCTTGCCTTGGCCCTTGAGAGCACCAAGCATGCCAAGGCCGAAGCCCAGAAGGCCCTCCAGGAGATTGAGGCGATGAAGAAGATTGCGGTGGGTAAGGCATTCATTATGCGAAGCAGGCGTGTGAAAGTAAATTACTTGTTACTTACCCGAGTCCGGAGCTCTCGAGGAGCATTCGCAGATTTGCCCCACAGTCTGTCGGATGCCGCAAAGCATTACCGAGCCGAGGAGGGGAGCTCGACGGAGAAGGTGTTCTGGTCTCAGTATGCTGACGCCGAACACCCGGTACCCTTGAGCGACCAACTGAAGCAATTGGTCGAGCTCCATAAGGCGTCCGAACAGGCCATGAAGAGTCTCATAGTCCGGATGTGGCCTGGAGAGGCCATGCCGGGGAGCTACTTCGGGCTGGTGAAGCGGCTTATGGATGCCTGCCCTTGGCTTGAGGTCATCAAGCGCTCCGTCTGCATTGAGGGCGCCCGCAGGGCGCTTGCCCGTGTTTAAGTACACTGGGGCAAGATGGACGCGGAGAAGCTGGTCAAGGATGGGCCACCGCAGGGCAAGGAGCATCGCCACCCTGAAATGTACTATGAGGGCATCCTGAAGGGTGCCCGCCTTGTGGTGGATGAATGTTCCAAAGATGTAACGTTTGAGTAAACTCGCATGTGTGATCCTGTACGCTGAAAACTTGTTCATATGCGCTATGCAACGCTTGTTTGAATTTAAAATATTACCTTCTGTGCAGCCATTTATTAAGTCTGAGAGATGGCAAGTCGTCGGCTTCTGCCCCCGTGCCACGAGTGCTGGGGTGTTCGGGATAAACCTGAGCACTCTTTTTCCCATTCTTGGGTCCTTCGAGGGAGGTGCTCATCGCAACGAACAAGGCAATTAGACTATAATGCTTTATCACTCTCACTTAGCCAGAGAATTCTATAATTTTAAATTTTGGCGAAGCCCCTAGTATTCGGAAGACCGAGTTCGGGGCGCTATACACACCTAAGCCGGACAAAGCCGACTCCTCGCCCTAAGTGGCATAAGTCTTTAGGGACTCGAAACCTCTCGAATAGCGACCAGCTCTCGCCTTATCATGACATTCAGTTTTAGCTTTCTCTACTGAGGTGCTTAGCCCAGCTGAACCGGGGCACAATCGTAGTAGTTCTCCTAATGCTACCTTAGCTGATATAGAGGAACGTAAGGTACCAAAACATGGGAGCCGGGCAAACCAAACTATTGACCCAAGACATGATTCGGAGCTCATGCATATAATGCTATAAGTTCGGGGTGTCGCACTTGTGAAAGTGTTCAGACTTCTCACGCCGTATTATGGGGTGCTTTCATCCCTTGGCGTATTTGCCGTACCAAAGTGTATGGGTGCTAAATGTCAGGAATGAACATATATACATAAAAAGGAAGGAATAGAGAATGCAATGATGGTCTGAAGCTATGCATTGCTTATTCGAAAAAGTGCATTATAGCAGGACGATACAAATAGTGTGATAAGGAAAAATGGGACTATTTGACATGTCCCCTCCGGGGGCGAGCTGCGGAATGGTATTAAAAGCAGGTATTTTGCTCGCTATAGAGACCACCTGGGAGTTCCAAAGTGTGACGTAGCTTTTTTGCCTCCCTGGTTGTTGTATCGTGTGTTCGGCGATTGTACTGCCGAACAGGGCTTCCGGAGAGTAAAGTCCTGAAAGTCAGAGAAAAAAAAATAAAGTAGGAAGCCCCTAGTGCGGTTGAGCCACATTTTGGGGCGTGCCGTGGTCGTGCCCCTCCCCCTATGCCCATGGTATTTTCAGAGCGTAATTATGTACACGTGTGTCGGTGTCAAAACCGGCGGATCTCGGGTAGGGGGTCCCGATCTGTGCGTCAAGGTCGGATGGTAACAGGAGACAAGGGACACTTTATTTTACCCAGGTTCGGGCCCTCTCGATGGAGGTAAAAGCCTACTCCTGCTATATTAATATTGATGATATGGGTAGTACAAGAGTAGATCTACCACGAGATCATGGAGGCTAAACCCTAGAAGCTAGCCTATGGGTATGATGATGGTTATGATGTGTTCGTCCTACGGACTACAACCCTCCGGTTTATATAGGCACCGGATAGGGTTAGGGTTACACAGAGTCGGTTACATTGGTAGGAGATCTTGAATATCCGCACGCCTAGCTTGCCTTCCACGCCAAGGAAAGAACCTTCCGGACACGGGACGAAGTCTTCAATCTTGTATCTTCATAGTCCTGGAGTCCGGCTGAAGATATAGTTCGGCTATCTGAACACCCCCTAATCCGGGACTCCCTCAGTAGCCCCTGAACCAGGCTTCAATGACGACGAGTCCGGCGCGCAAATTGTCTTCAGCATTGCAAGGCAGGTTCCTCCTCCAAATTCTTCAAGAAGATAATAAACACCAAAAAATAGTGTCTGGCTCTGCAAAACAAGTTTCCACGTATTGCCATATAGAGAATAATACAAACACAAATCAAATCTGCTGACGTATTCCGCAGTGCGTCATAACACTGTGACCAAGCCTTCTGTATGGATTATTTTTTGTTGTTCCGCCGCAGCACGTTCAACGAGGCGGTTTCCTTGGCACGTCTTGTCGAAGCAGAGATCGTGTGCCCATTTTAACGGGATTCTCATTAATGCGGACGTGGGTAACCCAACCGCGCCATTTACCATGGCGTGTGAGCGTCAAGCGAGTTTTATTAGGTTGGTGGGGACGCATAACGGCATCAGCCTATATAAGGGGATAAAGATCCACCTCTTTCACCTATGCCTTCTTCCTCCTTTGCCCATCCATCTCCTGCGCACTCAAGCTCCAACGCCCAAGTTCGCTCTTTCTTCCCCAACCTGCTCCAGCGATGTCCGGAGCGGGTGGCAAGTGGATGGCTTCCTCCGTTACGGAGGGTCAAATCAAAAAGCTTAGGAAGGCCGGATATCTGTCCAAGGACATCCCGCACCGGCTTCCTGATGCGGGGCAGCTTCTTCCCACCCCAAGGCCCCATGAGAGGGTAGTTTTTCTCCCCCATTTCCTCCACGGACTTGGTTTTCCACTTCACCCTTTTGTCCGGGGGCTCATGTTCTACTACGGCCTGGACTTCCACGATCTGGCCCCGAACTTTATCCTCAATATCTCGGCATTTATCATCGTGTGTGAGGCCTTTCTCAGCATCTGCCCCCACTTCGGCCTCTGGCTCCAGACCTTCAACGTCAAGCCCAAGGTGGTGTCCGGCACCCAGGCGGAGTGCGGAGGTGCTATGGCCGGCAAAATGGCCAACGCACTCTGGTTCGATGGCTCCTTTGTGGAGTCCTTAAAGGGGTGGCAGGCAGGGTGGTTTTACATCACCGAGCCACGCGACTCGAAATGGGTCGCGGCCCCTGAGTTCCGATCCGGACCCCCCACGCGGCTCATGTCCTGGAAAGAGACGGGCCTATCGTGGGGCAACGAAGAAGAAGTGATCGGACTGCAAACTTGCATCCGGTCCCTGATGAACAAGCCCATCCAGCATGTCAGCACCATCCAGGTCATGCTCGTTCGCCAGATCCTCCCGTGCCAAGAACGGGAGTTCACTTTGTGGGAATTCGACCCGGCGCAGCACCAAACCCTCAATAGGCTCTTCGACACGACGTATGAAGACGTCTGGAAGGTGCTAACCAAAGGCGCCGAGTGCCCCACATCCGCTTCCGAGGACCGCGGATATAGCTCGCAGCGCAACGCTGGCAAGGTAGGCTATTTATACCTTTCACAGGTTCGTTAAGCTTTTCTACATAGATTAACTCTATGTGGGATCTAAAAACTCCCTTTGCCTTTGACAGGCGTGGCTGAAGATAGCCGGACCAATCAACTGTCCGGCTCCTCTGCCCGAAGACCCAGCCCCAGCTCTCTTAGAGAAGCTGATGGCTCCGGTGCCCTATGTGGTGCCGGAGAAGAAGGTCAAGAAGAAGAAGACCACCGGGACTCGAAAGAGTGCCCGCAATGTGGTGGTGTCAAGATCGTCATCTGGCGAGTCTGCGATGCCCTCCTCTCGTGAAAACGAGGAGGAGGAACAAGGAAGCTCTCGCCCTCCATCGAGCGGAGCGAAAAAGAAGAAGGCCGCCCCAATAGGGGAGGCCGAGGGGTCGAGGAAAAGGAAGACCCCTCCACCGGACTACTCCCCCAACGCCGAAGAGGGCGGAAAGGAGTGGCCGGACAGAACCAAGCGTCCGGCGACATCGTAAGTATTCACATACCAGAATGACTCATAGTATCTTCAAGTGCGCAGCTTACCCTAATGTCGAATGCTATTTGCGCAGCCCGCCCCAAGCCGCACTCGATGATTCATCGAGCGGCTCCCTGGATTCGTCGGACATGAACTCTATCCCGCCCGCAGTCTTCCCCAGCGGGGCGGACGACGCCGAAGCGGCGTCCCGCCAAACAGGGCAGGAGGAGGTGGTCCTGGAGGAGCCGCAAGGCAATCCTCAGGACCCCAGGAGTAAAGGGGATGAAACCCCCAAGGGCTCCCAGTCCGGCTTTGTGCCGGACACCGCGCCGGACTCAACCGTCCTGGCTCGCGGTGGGCTTACTCCTTCCAAGAGGAGTAAGCCGTCTGAGCCGGTGACCTCTGTCCAACCAGAGGCGCCGGATAGTCTGTTGGAGGCGCTTGAAGGCGCCACCATCGACGAGGAGTACCGTACTGTTATGAGTGCGGTGGTCCAAAGGGTTCAGTCCGCCAAGAGCGGACTAAATGAAGCTTGCGCTAGCCTTCTAACAGGCTTCCAGGTAAGCAAAAAATATGCTAAATTCATTACCGCATAGACAGTAGCCCCTGATGCTCTGTTCGGTGTTCGGAAAGAAAAGCCGAATAGAGGATCCAACAATTTTCGCAGGAGTCTAATAAAAAGTCTAATATGCGTATGCAGGCTTCCCTGCTGTCCACCGCCGCACTGACTGCGCAGGTGGAAGTCCTGAAAAAGGACCTCGAGTGGTCTGAGCAAGAGCTCGGCCATGCCAAAAGGCAGCTCGTGGAAAAGGAAGGTAAGAAATACCCCTTAGAAAAAAAAGAAAAAAAAGTGGTGCCTATAGAGAGGCTTGATTGCAAAAAGAAATAACAGGATTGTACTGCTTATTGTAGGGGCCACAACCGAGGTGGCAACCCTGAAGCAGGCACTGGCTGAGGCCGAGAAGAAAACGGCCGAGGAGCGCGCCGAGCGAGAAAAGCTTGGGGTCCAAGTTGGCGAGGTGCAGCAAGAGCTGCAAGCTCTCATGAAGAAACATGAGGGTTTGGAGCTTGAGGCAAAAACTCAAGCATCCGAGCTCGCGTCGGCTGTTGAGACCACCAAGAGTGCCAAGGCCGAAGCCCAAAAGGCCCTCCAAGAGTTGGAGGATGTGAAAAAGATAGCAGCGGGTAAGGCATTCTTAATGCAAAGTAGGAATATAAAGGTGAAATACCTATTACTTACCCGAATCCGGAGTTCTCCAGGGGCGTTCTTCGATCTTCCCCGCAGTGCATCCGCCGCCGCCGCATTCTACCGAGCTGAAGAGGACAGCTCGACGGAGAGTGTGTTCTGGTCTCAGTATTCTGAGGCCGGACACCCTTTGCCCTTAAGCGATCAGCTGAAGCAGCTGGTCGAGCTCCACAAGGTGGCCGAACAGGCCATGAAGGGCTTACTAGTTTGGCTGTGGCCTGGAGAGGCCCTGCCTGGGAGCTACTTTGCGCTGGTGCGGCGGCTGGTGGAGGCCTGTCCACGGCTTGAGGTCATCAAGCGCTCCGTCTGCATAGAAGGTGCCCGGAGGGCCCTTGCCCGTGTAAGGGTACACTGGGGCAAGCTGGACGGAGAGAAGCTGGTGAAGGATGGGCCGCCGCAGGGGAAGGAGCATCGCAAGCCCGAGAACTACTACAAGGAAGTTCTTGCTGGTGCTCGCCTTGTCGCGGATGAGTGTGCCAAAGATGTAATATTTCAATGAACTCGCTCGTTTGTATCCTGTGCGCTGAAAACTTGTTCATATGCGCTTAAGCAATGCTTTCTGAATTTAAAATATTATTTTCTGTGCGGCCATTTATCAATAACTGAGAGATGGCGAGTCGTCAGCTTCTGCCCCCATGCAACTAGTGCTGGGGTGTTCGGGATAAACCTAAGGGCTCTTGTTCCCATAGTTGGGTCCTTCGAGGGAGGCCTCAGCACAGCGAACCAGGCAATCGGCTATAATGCTTGAACACTCTCACTTAGCCATAGAACGTTATAATTTTAAATTTCGGCGAAGCCCCTAGTTCGGAAGGCCGAATTCGGGGCACTATCCACGCCTTTAGACGGACTTAACCAGCTCTCCGCTCAAAGCGGCATAAGCCTTTAGGGACTCGAAAAACCTCTCGAACACCGACCGGTCTCGCGCCTTATCATGACAGTTTGTTTTAGCTTTCTCCACTGAGGTGCTCACCCACCTGATCTGGGGCACAATCGCAGTGGTTCTCCTAGTGCTACCTTAGCCGATAGAGCGGAACGTAAGGCACCAAAACATAGGAGCCGGGCAAACCCAACATATGACCAAAATCATGACTCGGAGCCGATGCATATAATGCTATAAGTTCGGGGTGCCGAACTTGTGAAAGTGGACGGACTTCTCACACCAGATAGAAGGGTAATAAATCCCCTGGCGTGGTTTGCCGTACCATGGTGTACGGGTGCGATCATGTTATTTGAGTAAACATATGTATATTAAAAGAAGATAATGCAAAAAATAGACGAAAAGCTATGCACTATTTATGAGGAGGTTGTTTATTCAAGCCGAACGATACAAGTAGTGCGAAAAAAAATTTAGACTATTTAACATGTCCTGACCAGGCGCAGGCCGCGGAATTTAGAAACAGATATATCGCTCGAAATAGAGACCACCTGAGAGTTCCATGATGCGCCGTTGTTTTGTCTGCTTTCCTGGGTCCTGTATCGTCTGTGCGGCAGCGAGGCCGAACACTGTATCCAGAGTATGGAGTCCTGAAAGAAAAGAAGAACCCGGCAGCCCCTAGTACGTTTGACGCCGTAATGTTGGCATGCCGTTTTATCTGCCCCTTCCCCTATGCCCATGGAATTGTAAGGGCGTAATTGTGTACTTGAGGTACTAGCTCCGCTATGTAGCGATGGCTGGGGTTGGGGCCGTATTGCTACGCGTGCTCTGAACGCACCAGCCGGTCTTGCTGCGGGTTACTCCGGGCGCGTTTTGCTTTGTCCTGCTTTGTAGCGGCCGGACTCGAGAGCTGCCTTAACAGGCTGCTTTGTACCTCTAATGCGAGGGCCGCCGTGTGTTCCTCCGTACGGATGAAGAGTTCGGTGTTTCCGCTGACCGTGATTATACCTCGACGGCCTGGCATCTTGAGCTTGAGATATGCATAGTGCGGCACTGCATTGAATTTAGCGAATGCGGTTTGTCCATGCAGAGCATGATAGCCACTGCGGAACGGAACTATGTCGAAGATTAACTCTTCGCTTCGGAAGTTGTCCGGAGATCCGAAGACCACAACAAGTGTTATGGAGCCTATGCAATTGGCCTCTACACCTCGGATGACGCCTTTAAAGGTCATCCTTGTGGGCTTGATCCTTGACGGATCTATGCCCATTTTTTGCACTGTATCCTGGTAGAGCAGGTTCAGGCTACTGCCGCCGTCCATGAGGACTCTTGTAAGGTTAAATCCGTCAACGATTGGGCCAAGAACCAATGTGGCGAAACCGCCGTGATGGATGCTAGTGGGGTGGTCCCTTCGATCGAAGGTGATCGGGCAAGAGGACCATGAGTTGAACTTTGGGGCGACTGGCTCCATCGCGTATACGTCCCGTAGTGCACGCTTCCTCTCCCGCTTGGGAATATGAGGCGCGTATATCATGTTCACCATCCGCACTTGTGGGGGAAACCCCTTCTGTCCGTTGTTGTTCGGCGGCCTGGGCTCCTCTTCGTCATCGCTGTCTAACCCCTTGTTTTTGTGTTCGGCTCTTAACTTGCCTGCTTGCTTGAACACCCAACAATCCCTGTTGGTGTGATTGGCTGGCCTTTCGGGGGTGCCGTGAATCTGGCACGAGCGGTCGAGTATTCGGTCCAAACTGGACGGGCCCTGGGTATTCTTTTTGAATGGCTTTTTCCGCTGACCGGATTTATGGCTTCTGAATCCGGCGTTTACTGCCATATCTTCATTGTTGTCGCTGCTGACGTGGCGTTTCTGTTTATTCCGTCGTGACCTGCCACTTTTGTCCTTGGTATCTGAATTACCTTGCTTCTTCGATAAGTTGTTGCTGCGAGCTAGCCAGCTATCTTTGCCCGCGCAAAAGCGGGTCATGAGTGTCGTGAGGGCGGCCATGGATTTCGGCCTTTCCTGTCCCAGGTGCCGGGCAAGCCACTCGTCACGGATGTTATGCTTGAAGGCTGCTAAGGCCTCTGCATCCGGACAATCGACTATCTGATTTTTCTTTGTTAGGAACCGTGTCCAGAATTGCCTGGCCGATTCTTCTGGCTGCTGGATTATGTGGCTTAGGTCGTCGGCGTCCGGTGGCCGTACGTAGGTCCCCTGGAAGTTGTCAAGGAATGCGGCCTCCAGGTCCTCCCAAGAGCCGATCGAATCTGCGGGGAGGCTGTTAAGCCTGTGCCGGGCTGGTCCCTTAAGCTTAAGGGGTAAATATTTGATGGCGTGCAAATCATCGCCACGTGCCATGTGGATGTGGAGGAGATAGTCCTCAATCCATACTGCCAGATCGGTCGTACCATCGTATGACTCGATGTTGATGGGTTTAAAACCCTCTGGGATTCTATGATCCATTACTTCGTCTGTGAAGCATAGTGGGTGTGCGGCGCCCCTGTACTGGGCTATGTCTCGACGCAGTTCGGAGGAGTTGTGCCTGTTGTGTTCGGCCCGGCCGGATTTATTGTGTCCGGAGTGAAAACTATCGGGTGCCATCGGGCGTCCGCGCGATCCATAGATCGATCTTTTTTGCCTTGCTTTGTCCTCCAGGACGTCTCGCAGGTCTGGTTCGTGTTCCCGTGCCTTGGTAAAGCGGCTGCGGGGCATGGCTTGTTTGGATGTTCGACAGGCTTCTCTGTCGCGGCCGCGAGGTGGCCGATCTGCCATGTCTTGGGCTTCCTCCTCTGATTGGGGTAGCGGCCTACGCTTAGGATAGTTTTTGGAGGGGCGTCCGAGCTCGTGCTCTTCGGCCGCAAGGACTTCAGTCCATCTGTCAGCTAGCAAATCTTGATCAGCTCTAAGCTGTTGCTGCTTTTTCTTTAGGCTGTTCTCCGTGGCTAAAAGCCTGCGTTGAAAGCGCTCTTGTTCGGCGGGGTCTGATGGTACGATGAATTCATCGTCGCCGAGGCTTGCCTCGTCTTCGGAGGGAGGCATGTAGTTATCGTCCTCGACCTCTCGCTCTGCCGCTCTCTCATGAGGGTGGTCTTCTCCATCTTCCTGTGCCGAATCCTGCTGGTTTTGGTGTTCTTCGGCGCTGTCCGGGGTAGTATTATCTCCCGTGCCGGAATCACCGTTTCTGCTGTGGCGGGATTTGGAGCGGCGCCGCTGACGTCGGCGTTTTGGAGGCTTTTTCGAAGTGCCATCCTCCGCTGTTCCATCGCCATCTCCATCTTTTGGAGCATCCACCATGTATATGTCGTATGACAAGGTGGCGGTCCAGCGCCCTACAGGTGCTGGTTCTTGCTCGTCTCCTCCTTCGTCGTCCATACCGTCGAAGTCTTCGGAGCCAAAGTCGAGCATGTCGGATATATCGTCGACAGTGGCTATTAAGTGGGTGGTGGGTGGGTTTTGAATTTCTTCGTCGTCCGAATCCCAACCTCGCAGGCCATAGTTCGGCCCGGGCTCTCCTGACAAAGAGAGAGACTTGAGAGAATTCAGAATATCACCAAAAGGTGAATACTGAAAGATGTCTGCGGCGGTGAACTCCATTACAGGCGCCCAATCTGATTCGATCGGCGGGGGCACGGACGACCCGAAGTTCGGAGAAGAGTCCGGCTCCTTGGAGTCACATGCCATGCGGAGCGCGGGGCTCGCGTTCAGCTCAATGGCCTTTAAGATCGCAGCCCCCGAGGTGACATCCAACCGTTCATCTTCAAAGAACGCAGCGGGCTCCGAATCGAGGATCGGGGCCGGAGCATATGCGGCCTCCAGGACACTGTTCGGAGGCAGAGCTATATCATGCCCCTCGAGATAGTGTGGCGCGCTTGGCTGTGGCTCGAATACGTCGAAGATCAAGTCTCCGCGGATATCTGCCGTGTAGTTTAGGCTTCCAAACCTGACTTGATGGCCAGGGGCGTAGCTCTCGATCTGCTCCAGATGACCAAGCGAGTTGGCCCGCAGAGCGAAGCCGCCGAAGACGAAGATCTGTCTGGGGAGAAAAGTCTCACCCTGGACCTCATCGTTGTTGATGATCAAAGAAGCCATCGGGCCTAAAGGCGACGACACAGAGGAACTCTCAATGGAAGCACCAATGTCGGTGTCAAAACCGGCGGATCTCGGGTAGGGGGTCCCGATTTGTGCGTCAAGGTCGGATGGTAACAGGAGACAAGGGACACTTTATTTTACCCAGGTTCGGGCCCTCTCGATGGAGGTAAAACCCTACTCCTGCTAGATTAATATTGATGATATGGGTAGTACAAGAGTAGATCTACCACGAGATCATGGAGGCTAAACCCTAGAAGCTAGCCTATGGGTATGATGATGGTTATGATGTGTTCATCCTACGGACTACAACCCTCTGGTTTATATAGGCACCGGATAGGGTTAGGGTTACACAGAGTCGATTACATTGGTAGGAGATCTTGAACATCCACTTGCCTAGCTTGCCTTCCACGCCAAGGAAAGAACCTTCCGGACACGGGACGAAGTCTTCAATCTTGTATCTTCATAGTCCTGGAGTCCGGCTGAAGATATAGTTCGGCTATCCGAACACCCCCTAATCCGGGACTCCCTCAACGTGGCACGGATTCCGCCGTTTGGCTGGGGCTGGGGTTGGGGCCGCATTGCTACGCTTGCTCGGAACATGCCAGGCGGTCTTGTTGCAGATTACTCCGAGCGCGCTTGACGGCGTCCGGACGTTTGAACGCCGGACTAGAGAATTGCCTCGAGAGGCTGCTTTGTACTTCTGCTGCGAGGGCCGCCATGTGATCCTCCGTTCGGAGAGAGAGCTCTGTGTTTCCATTGACTGTGATGACCCCCTGAGGTCCTGGCATCTTGAGCTTGAGGTATGCTATAGTGCGGCACCGCATTGAACTTTGCAAATGCGGTTCGCCCGAGCAGTGCATGATAGCCACTGCGGAACGGGACCATATCAAAGATTAACTCCTCGCTTCGGAAATTATTCGGGGATCCGAAGACCACTTCTAGTGTGACTGAGCCTGTGCAATGGGCCTCTACACCTGGTATGACGCCTTTAAAGGTCGTTTTTGTGGGTTTAATCCTTGAGGGATCTATGCCCGTTTTGCGCACTGTGTCCTGATAAAGCAGGTTCAGGCTGTTGCCGCCGTCCATAAGGACTCGAGTGAGGTGAAATCTGTCAATGATTGGGTCTTGAACCAATGTGGCAAATCTGCCATGATGGATGCTAGTGGGATGGTCCCTGCGATCGAAAGTGATTGGGCAGGAGGACCATGGGTTGAACTTTGGGGCGACTGGCTCCAACCCGTATACATCCCTTAACGCACGCTTCCGCTCCCTCTTGGGGATGTGGGTTGTGTATATCATGTTCACCGTCCGCACTTGTGGGGGGAACCTCTTCTATCCTCCGTTGTTCGGCAGTCGGGGCTCCTCCTCGTCATCGCTATGTAGCCCCTTGTCTTTGTTTTCAGCATTTAACTTGCCGGCCTGCTTGAACACCCAACAATCCCTGCTGGTGTGGTTGGCTGGCTTGTCGGGGGTGCCATGTATTTGGCACGAGAGATCGAGTATACGGTCCAAACTGGACGGGCCTGGAGTGCTTCTTTTGAATGGCTTTTTCCACTGACCGGGCTTAGAGCCTCTGAATCCGGCATTAACTGTCGTATCCTGAGTATTGTCGCTGTTAATGCGGCGCTTGTGTTTGATGCGGCGTGACCTGCCATTGTTGTCCTTGGTATCCGAAGTACCAGGGCTCTTTGACATGTTATTGTTGTGAGCCAGCCAGCTGTCTTCTCCCACACAAAAGCGGGTCATGAGTGTCGTGAGGGCTGCCATAGAATTCGGCTTTTCCTGGCCAAGGTGCCGGGCAAGCCACTTGTCGCGGATGTTATGCTTGAAAGCTGCTAGGGCCTCCACATCCGGACAGTCGACGATTTGATTTTTCTTGGTTAGGAACCGTGTCCAGAATTTCCTAGCCGATTCCTCTGGCTGTTGAATTATGTGGCTCAAGTCATCGGCATCTGGTGGTCGCACATAAGTGCCCTAGAAGTTGTCGAGGAATGCGACTTGCAGATCTTCCCAACAACCAATGGATTCTGCTGGCAAGCTGTTGAGCCAATGCCGAGCTGGTCCTTTAAGCTTGAGTGGGAGGTATTTGATGGCGTGTAGATCGTCGCCGCGGGCCATGTGGATATGAAGGAGATAGTCCTCAATCCATACCGCGGGATCTGTAGTACCATCGTATGATTCAATATTCACGGGTTTGAAACCCTTTGGGATTTGATGATCCATTACTTCATCTGTGAAACATAGAGGGTGTGCGGTGCCTCTGTACTGGGCTATATCATGACGCAGCTCAAGTGAGTTTTGTCTGTTGTGTTCGGCCCGGATGGATTTACTTTTACTGTATCCGGCGTGACGGTTATCGTCTCGTGTGGTGGGGCGCCCTCGCGATCCATAGATCGACCTTGCTTGCTTTGCTTTGTCCTCCAATATGTCTTGCAGGTCTAGCGCCTTTCCCCGTGCCTTGGTATTTTTTGAGTGACGCCGGGGTGCGACTTGAGCTGTGGGCCGAGAGGCCTCTCTGTCACAGCCACGAGGTGGCCGATCAGCCGCATCATACACTGGAGATGTAGGTTTTAATGCTTCCTCCTCTAATCGGGGTAGCAACCTGCGCTTTGGGTAGCTCTTGGAGGGGCGTTCGAGTTCATATTCCTCGGCCGCAAGGACTTAAGTCCATCTGTCTGCTAAAAAGTCTTGATCAGCTCTAAGCTGCTGCTGCTTTTTCTTAAGGCTATTCTCTGTGGCCATAAGCCGGCGCTTGAAGCGCTCTTGCTCAATGGGATCCTCAGGCACGACAAATTCATCGTCATCGAGGATTGCCTCGTCTTCGGAGGGAGGCATGTAATTATCATCCTCTACCTCTCTATCTGCCGCTCTCTCAGGAGGGCTGGCTTCTCCATCCTCCTGCGCTGAATCTTGCCGGAGGGGGTTGTCTTCGGCACTGTCCGGGGTATTATTATCTCCTGTGCCGGTATCACTGTTTTTGCTTTGGCGAGACTTAGAGCGGCGCTGCTAATGCGGGCGCTTAGGTTAATTCTTGGAGGGGTCATCCTCCGCTGTTCCGTCGCCATTGCCTTCTTTGGGTGTGTCCACCATATATATATATATATATATCATACGACGAGGTGGCTGTCCAGTGCCCTGTAGGCGTCGGTTCCTGTTTGTCTCCTACATCATCGTCCATACCGTCGATGTCTTTGGAGTCGAAGTCGAGCATGTCGGTCAAGTCATCGACAATGGCTATGAAGTGGGTGGTGGGTGGGCGTCGAATTTCACCGTCATCCGCATCCCAATCTTGCCGGTCATAATTCGGCCAGGACTCTCCTGACAAGGAGAGAGACATTAGTGACTTCAGTATGTCATCGAAGGGCGAGTGCTGAAAGATATCCGCGGCGGTGAACTCCATGATCGGCGCCCAATCGGATTCGATTGGAAGGGGCGCAGGTGGTTCGGACTCCGGAGGAGAGTCCGACGATGTGGAGTCACGGGCCTCGCGAAGGGTAAGGCTGGTGTTCGGCTCGATTGCCGTTGAGGCTGCGGCCTTCGTGGCGGGGTCTAACCACCCACCCACGGATGGCGCAATTGGCTCCGGATTGAAAGTCGGAGCGGTTGCCGGTGCGGTCTCCTGAGCACTGTTCGGCGGCAGAGCTAAATCAGGCCCATCGGGACAGTGTGACGCACTCGGCCGGGGCTCAAATCCGTCGAAGATCAAGTCTCTGCGGATGTAAGCCGTGTAGTTTAGGCTTCCAAACCTGACCTGGTGGCCATGGGTGTAACTATCAATCTGCTCCAGATGGCCAAGCGAATTAGCCCGTGGTGCAAAGCTGCCGAATACAAAAATCTGCCCGGGGAGAAAAGTCTCACCCTGGGCTGCATCGCTAACGATGAACGAAGGAGCCATCAAGCCTAATGACAACGACACAGAGGAACTCTCAATGAAAGCACCAATGTCGGTGTCAAAACCGGCGGATCTCGGGTAGGGGGTCCCGAACTGTGCGTCTAGGCGGATGGTAACAGGAGACAAGGGACACGATGTTTTTACCCAGGTTCGGGCCCTCTCGATGGAGGTAAAACCCTACTCCTGCTTGATTAATATTGATGATATGGGTAGTACAAGAGTTGATCTACCATGAGATCAGAGAGGCTAAACCCTAGAAGGTAGCCTATGGTATGATTGTTGTTGTGTCCTACGGACTAAACCCTCCGGTTTATATAGACACCGGAGGGGGCTAGGGTTACACAGAGTCGGTTACAAGGAAGGAGATCTACATATCCTTGCTGCCAAGCTTGCCTTCCACGCCAAGGAGAGTCCCATCCGGACACGGGACGATGTCTTCTATCTTGTATCTTCATAGTCCAATAGTCCGGCCAAAGGTTATAGTCCGGCTGTCCGGATACCCCCTAACCCAGGACTCCCTCAAGCTGGAAGGAGACTCCTTGGCCAAGCTCACACAATGCTGACTCCAAGGGTTCGGAGCCAGTGTTCGGAGAAGAGTCCAGCTTCATGATGGTTGCCAGCAACACTACTTCCTCCGGCTCTCCCGTATTGGGTTTAGTGGCCGCAGAGAGTCCGGCGGGCTCAGGAATCCCGTCTTCGGACCTGGCGATGCGCTTCGGCTCTAAGGCCAGAGCGGATGCTGGCGTCGTGAACCCTTGGAAGATCAAGTCTCCTCAGATATCAGCGACATAGTCCAGATTTCCAAAACTAATCTAGTGACCTGGGGCGTAGCTGTCGATCTGCTCTAGATGGCCAAGCGAGTTGGCCCGCAGTGCGAAGCCGCTGAATACGAAGATCTGGCCGGGGAAAAAACCTCCCTCAGGGTGGCATTGTTGTACATGACTGATGGAGACATCGAACCTTCTGATGACGTCACATCGGAACTCTCAATGAAAGCACCAATGTCGGTGTCAAAATCAACGGATCTTGGGTTGGGGGTCCCAAACTATGCATCTATGGTCGACGGTAACAGGAGACGGGGTACACGATGTTTACCCAGGTTCAGGCCCTCTTGATGGAGGTAATAACCTACTTCCTGCTTGATTGATCTTGATGAATATGAGGATTACAAGAGTTGATCTACCACAATAACGTAATGGCTAAACCCTAGATGTCTAGACTATATGATTGTGATTGCCTCTAGAGACTAAACCCTCTGGTTTATATAGACACCGGAGGGGCCTAGGGTTGTACAGATTCGGTTTACATATCTGAACGCCAAGCTTTCCTTCCACGCAAAGGAGAGTCCCATCAGGACACAGGAGGAAGTCTTCTGTCTTGTTTCTTAATGGCCCATCAGTCTGGCCCACGTCAGATAGCCCAGACGCCCAAGGACCCCTTAATCCAGGACTCCCACACCAACCTGCTGGCTCTCGAGATGAGGTAAGCACGTGCACGCTGAGAAAACACCTCATAGTCTTCGTCGAAGGCACCGACGGTGGCCTCGAGAAAACACCACGAACTATCCTCTAAAGCAGCCAACAGCGTGCGGCGTCGGTGCGTGAGGCGTCAACGGTGGCCTCGGCGACGAGGTGCTCCTCCAAGATCTGGGGGTCGGCACGAATGGCAGCCATCGCGACCTCATCCGCGCGTGTGGCCGCTATTTGCTTCTCCGCTGCCAAATGCTCCTTGAGGTCTTGGCTATAGTACATGCACCATGGCTTAGGCCGGTGCTTATTTGGTGGAGGGGTCGGTGATTTGGGTGGAAGGTGTCGCGCTCATGCCGGCGGTCGGGACATGTGGGATGTGGAGGAGGAGGAGGATGGGGGTTGGGTGTGGATTACCTGCCTGGATAGGCAAGGTTGTGGAGCGTGAAGGAGGGTTGTCAGCGACGAGGCGGCTGCGCTGCAAGCAAGGAGTGAAGGTTTCAACTTGGAAAGGAAGGCAGAAACAGGGTAAATGTGGCTTTTGGTAAGGGGGAGGGGGCGGGGAGGTAGATATTTCCGTGGAAGACGAAAATTTGGAATCACTTCAGCCAAAAAACTAGCACGAAAAGTGTCATCACACACGGTCCCTTATTCAGAGCGGGTTGTGGACTGTAGTCGTCGCACCTTCTCGCGTAAGCCATATGCATACTATACTCCGATGGTGCTCCAAGATATTTTGTGCTGCATCTCACACGGTTGATTATAATAAACTATGTGGGATCTACTTGATTTTTTGTCTTGATTTGAATTCCATAATGGGGTCACAGTGGCCATGGACGGTGTTTGAATTGCTAGACCTTTTATCTATAGTGATCATAAAAGAATTGGAATTATTCAGGGTTCGTTTGGACATTTTTATGCATTAAGTGAGTTTTCAATGCATTTATGTGCATAATTCAAATTTGAACTACATGCACATGCTCCAGTGCATATAAATTGGTTGAAAAATCAAATCTTTGTCCTTGGGTGCATGCTTAGTCCCGTGCAAGAAATGGGAATGAATGTAAAACACCCTTCCACCATCATTCGGCCGCAAGCATTGAGATACCTGGTTTTTAAATTCTAGTAAATCCAAAACTCGACTGAAATTCATGAAACTTGGCATGCTATCATAGAGCGGCATCAACATGTCATGGTAAATTTTTTGTCCCATTTGGGGCAGGTTTGGGTATATGCTTCTCACAAACCAGAGCTTCTCACAACAAGCATGATGGTTTCGGTAGGGAATGCCCCACCTTTGGGGACGAAACAATATTGCTTTCAAATTTTTCTCGTGTCAACATAGAACAATAGGAGTGTTGTGTCAATTTTTGTGATTTTTCAGGGTTCATTTGGACGTTTTTATGCATTAAGTGAGTTTTCAATGCATTTATGTGCATAATTCAAACTTGAACTGCATGCACATGCTCCCGTGCATATAAATTGGTTAAAAAATCAAATCTTTGTCCTTGGGTGCATGCAAGAAATGGGAATGAATTTCAAACACCAGGGCATTGTTGAATGCCAGCAAAATGTTGAGATACATTGTTTTTAAATTCTAGTAAATCTAAAACTCGTCTGAAATTCATGAAACTTGGCATGCTATCATGGAAGGGCACCCGACATATTGTGGTATTTTTCGTGTCCATTTTGAGAGAAGGCACGCTTGAATAACGACAGCCAACAAAGGCATTTTGAAAAAAATAGCTGCCACTTTAATATCTCAAACGTTTGTGTAGTTCAAACCCTGCGCGTTCGGTTAACCATTGACGTGACGCCATGTGTCTTGGTTTTAATGGCCATAGGAGGTGCCGTGTGGATAGCTTCTTGACTGAACAGGAGGCGTGCGAGCGCAGTCCGGTGCGCAGGCTCACCGAGAAGCGTACAAGCTGTTCAACGCAGGATCTGTGCATCTCTTCAACGCAAACGGTTCAGATTACGGTATGCAAATTAAAGCCAGACTTTGGCGTTAAACCAAGAGACACTGCGATTTGTCAAAATATGCAGCTGAAATCAATAGCACTACTGTATCTATTTTTTGCAACTTGAATTCAGTAATTAAGCATAGATTTCATTCATACTAGAGATTAAGCAGTCGTTCTCACTTGGAAGCGAGACAGCCTTGGACCGCCGCCCGTCTCGCTCCCACTGGTATATATTAATGGTGCCGCCAATCAGCCGCATGATGACCCACAAGTATAGGGGATCTATCGTAGTCCTTTTGATAAGTAAGAGTGTCGAACCCAACGAGGAGCAGAAGGAAATGATATGCGGTTTTCAGCTAGGTATTCTCTGCAAGCACTGGAATAAGTGGTACCAGATAGTTTTGTGATAAGGTCATTTGTAATGGGTAACAAGTGTAAATAAAGTGCAGCAAGATGTCCCAATCCTTTTTGTAGCAAAGGACAAGCCTGGACAAACTCTTATATAGAGGAAAGCACTCCTGAGGACACATGGGAATTATCGTCAAGCTACTTTTCATCACGTTCATATGATTCACGTTCGTTACTTTGATAATTTGGTATGTGGGTGGACCGGTGCTTGGGTGCTGTCCTTACTTGGACAAGCATCCCACTTATGATTAACCCCTATTGCAAGCATCCGCAACTATAAAAGAAGTATTAAGGTAAACCTAACCATAGCATGAAACATATGGATCCAAATCATCCCCTTACGAAGCAACTCATAAACTAGGGTTTAAGCTTCTGTCACTCTAGCAACCCATCATCTACTTATTACTTTCCAATGCCTTCCTCTAGGCTCAAATAATGGTGAAGTGTCATGCAGTCGACATTCACATAACACCGCTGGAGGAAAGACAACATACATCTCATCAAAATATCGAACGAATACCAAATTCACATGACTACTTATAGCAAGACTTCTCCCATGTCTGTAGGAACAAACATAACTACTCACAAATCATATCCATGTTCATAATCAGAGGGGTATTAATATGCATAATGGATCTGAACATATGATCTTCCACCAAATAAACCAACTAGCATCAACTACAAGGAGTAATAAACACTACTAGCAACCCACAGGTACCAATCTGAGGCTTTGCGACAAAGATTGGATACAAGAGATGAAATAGGGTTTGAAAGGAGATGGTGATGGTGAAGATGTTGATGGAGATTGAACCCCTCCTGGTGAGAGGATCGTTGGTGATGACTATGGCGATGATTTCCCCCTCCCGGAGGGAAGTTTCCCCGGTATAACAGCTCTGCCGGAGCCCTAGATTGGTTCCGCCAAGGTTCCGCCTCGTGGCGGCGGAGTATCTTCCCGAAAGCTTGCTTATGATTTTTCCTCAGACGAAAGACTTCATATAGCATAAGATGGACACCGGAGGCCTGCCAAGGGGCCCACGAGGCAGGGGCGTGCCCAGGGGGTAGGGCGCGCCTCCCACCCTCGTGGCCAGGGTGTGGCCCCCCTTTGGTATTTTCCTCGCTCAGTATTTTTTATTTATTCCAAAAATTACTTCCGTGAAGTTTCAGGACTTTTGGAGCTGTGCAGAATAGGTCTCTAATATTTTCTCCTTTTCCAGCCCAGAATTCCAGCTGCCGGCATTCTCCCTCTTCATGTAAACCTTGTAAAATAAGAGAGAGTAAGCACAAGTATTGTTACATAACGTGTAGTAACATCCCATAATGCAATAAATATCAATATAAAAGTATGATGCAAAATGGACGTATCAACTCCCCCAAGCTTAGACCGCTTGTCCTCAAGCGGAAGCCGATAACGATAAATATGTCCACATGTTTAGAGATAGAGGTGTTGATAAAATATAATACGGACATGAGGGCATCATGATCATTCTTATAACAGCTATATAAATGGATATTGTCATATGATTTCTTATGCTCAAGTAATACCTATTCACAATGTTAAGTATGAATTAGAAACTTCATTGAGAACCAACAAACTATAATCTCAGCCATTGAAGCAATTGCAATTGATCATAACATCGGAAAGAGTCTATGTAAGAGCTTTTCATCAAGTCCACATACTCAACTATCATTTAGTCTTTCACAATTGCTAACACTCACGCAATACTTATGGTTATGGAGTTTTAATCGGACACAGAGAAAGATAGGGGCTTATAGTGTTGCCTCCCAACCTTTTACCTCAAGGGTAATGTCAGCAATAATAATTCATGCTAACTTACATCCAATTATATATATATATATATATATATATATATATATATATATATATATATATATATATATATATATATATATATATATATATATATGAGGATCTTTCCAACACAATGTGCTTGCCAAAGGATAAAATGTAAAGGCGAAGATCACCATGACTCTTGCAAGGTATAAGATAAAAGTAAAAGATAGGCCCTTCGCAGAGGGGAGCAGAGGTTGTCATGTGCTTTTATGGTTGGACGCACGAAATCTTAATGCAAAAGAACGTCACTTTATATTGCCACTTGTGATATGAACCTTTATTATGCAGTCCGTCGCTTTTATTGCTTCCATATCACAAGATTGTATAAAGTGTATTTTCTGCACATTAATAAGTCATACATATTTAGAGAGAAATTTTTATTGCATGCAACGATGACAACTTACTTGAAGGATCTTAGTCAATCCATAGGTAGATATGGTGGACTATCATGGAAAAACTGGGTTTAAGGCTATTGGAAGCACAAGTAGTATCTCTACTTGGTGCAAAGAATTGGCTAGCATGAGGGAGAAAGGCAAGCTCAACATGTTGGATGATCCATGACAATATACTTTATTTCGGATATAACAAAACATAACCCATTACGTTGTCTTCCTTGTCCAACATCAACTCTTTAGCATGTCATACTTTAATGAGTGCTCACAATCATAAAAGATGTCCAAGATATTATATTTATATGTGGGACCTCTCTTTCTTTATTACTTCCTATTAATTACAACAATGACCAAAACTATGTTTGTCAACTCTCAACAAATTTTAATCATCATACTCTTTATATGTGAAGTCATTTCTCTCCATAAGATCAATATGATCTATTTACTTCTTTTTATTCTTTCAAGATCATAGCAAGAAAATCAAGCCCTTGACTCAAACTAATCTTTATTATATATATCTCACGGACTCGATTACATAGAGGGATCATAAAGCAAAACTCAAAACTAAATCATACTATAACTTTAATCTACTAGATCAAGCTATTACCAAAAGGATCAAACTAATAAAAAAAGTAAAGATAGGAGTGTGATGGTGATACGATACCGGGGCACCTCCCCCAAGCTTGGCAGTTGCCAAGGGAAGTGCCCATACCCATGTGATTATATCTCTTTTGCCGGTGAAGGAGATGGATTTGTTGATGATGTAGGCTTGTCGTCCCTCTTCCAAGGCATAGGCTCACCATCATAGAAGGATGATCGAGTCTCCAGGATCCTTAAATCTGTAGCCAAACTCATCCTCTTGAATCTATATTCATACTCACAGTTTTGGTTTTGCAGGTCATAGATCTGGGATTGGAGGTGCTCGATTTTCTCATGAAGCTTGAAGATGGCCTCCCCAATGTCCTTGGGGGCACTTGGAGGCATCATGGTGATCTAGATCTGTCAGAAAAATAGCTCTAAACAAGAACAGAGGATAACTGCATGATACGGTGGTCAAAACCTTCGGGAGATTATATAATTATTTTTTACCGACCAAAAGAAGTATTGTGCAAGAAAACGGAGTCCGGAGAGTGCACGAGGTGCCCACGAGGTAGGGGGCACGCCCAAGGGGGTAGGGTGCGGCTCCCACCCTCGTGGAAACCTCGTGTCCTTCCCGTACTGCTTCTTATTTTCCTATTGTATTAAATATTCCAAAACGGAGAAAAATTATCATTAGAACTGTTTTGGAGTCGGTTTACTTACCGTACTACGTACCTATTCCTTTTCGGAGTCTGAAACGTTTTGGAAAGTGTCCCTTATGTATTCCTCTGAGGTTACGGTTTCAATAATATTAGTTTCAACATTTATAGGATTACTTGAGATATAACATTTGATTCTTTGACCATTCACGACCTTCGGATTTGTGCCTTCAAAGTTGTTAATTTTTATGGCACCGGAACGATAGACCTCCTCAATAACGTAAGGACCTTCCCATTTAGAGAGAAGTTTTCCTACAAAAAATCTTAAACGAGAGTTGAATAGCACCACATAATCACCTACATTAAACTCGCGCTTTTGTATCCTTTAGTCATGCCATCTTTTAACTTTTTCTTTAAACAGTTTGGCATTCTCATAAGCCTGGGTTCTCCATTCATCAAGTGAGCTGATGTCAAATAACCTCTTCTCACCGGCAAGTTTGAAATCATAGTTGAGCTCTTTAATCGCCCAATATGCCTTATGCTCTAATTTGAGAGGTAAGTGACATGATTTTCCATAAACCATTTTATTCGGAGACATACCCATAGGATTTTTATATGCAGTTCTATAGGCCCATAATGCATCATCAAGTTTCTTGGACCAATTCTTTCTAGATGTATTAACAGTCTTTTGC
Organism: Aegilops umbellulata; assembly: GCA_032464435.1. Classification (NCBI taxonomy): domain Eukaryota; kingdom Viridiplantae; phylum Streptophyta; class Magnoliopsida; order Poales; family Poaceae; genus Aegilops; species Aegilops umbellulata. Next base: position 210,499,621 of record CP136056.1, on the reverse strand, counting down.
AAATTTAATTTGAGCTCTCTATTACTCAATTCTACTTGACCACTAGACCGCGGGTGATACGAAGATGCAATTCTATGATTAACATCGTACTTAGCAAGCATTTTAAGAAAAGCTCCATGAATAAATGTGAACCACCATCAGTCATTAAATATCTAGGGACTCCAAATCTCGGAAAAATAACTTCTTTAAGCATCTTAACAGAGGTGTTATGATCAGCACTACTAGTTGGAATAGCTTCTACCCACTTAGTAACGTAATCAATAACAACTAAAATATGTGTATACCCATTAGAGGAAGGAAACGGTCCCATATAATCGAATCCCCAAACATCGAATGGTTCAATCACGAGTGAATAATTCATAGGCATTTCTTGATGTCTACTAATGTTACCAATTCTTTGACATTCATCACAAGACAATACAAACTTACGGGCATCCCTGGAGAGAGTAGGCCAATAAAAACCGGATTGCAATACCTTATGTGTTGTTCTATCTCCAGCGTGGTGTCCTCCATAATCTTTGGTGTGACACTTGCGTAGGATCTATTCCTGTTCATGCTCAGGTATACACGTCTAATAATACCATCTGCTCCTTCTTTATAAAGGTGTGGGTCATCCTAGAAGTAATGTGTTAAATCATAGAAAAACTTTTTCTTTTGCTGGTATGTGAAACTAGGTGGTATAAATTTAGCAACAATGTAATTAGCATAATCAACATACCATGGAGCAGTATGAGAAGCATTTATGACATTTAATTGTTCATCAGGAAAGCTATCATCAATAGGTAGTGGGTCATCAAGAACATTCTCTAACCTAGACAAGTTGTCTGCAACGGGGTTCTCAGCTCCCTTTCTATCAATAATATGAAAATCAAATTCTTGTAGTAGGAGAACCCATCTAATAAGTCTAGGTTTAGCATCTTTCTTTTCCATAAGATATTTAATAGCATCATGATCAGTGTGAATAGTTACTTTAGAATCAACAATATAAGGTGTGAACTTATCACAAGCAAATACAACTGCTAAGAATTCCTTTTCAGTAGTAGCATAATTTCTCTGGGCATTGTTTAGAGTTTTACTAGCATATTGAATAACATTTAGTTTCTTATCAACTCTTTGTCCTAGAACAACACCTACAGCATAATCACTAGCATCACACATAATTTCAAAGCATAAATTCCAATCAGGTGCCTTAACAATAGGTGCAAAAGTCAAAGCTTTCTTAAGTATTTCAAATGCTTCTACACAATCATCATCAAAGACAAAAGGAATATCTTTTTGTAATAGATTAGTCAGAGGTCGAGAAATTTTTGAGAAGTCCTTAAAGAACCTCCTATAAAAACCGGCATGACCAAGGAAACTTCTTATACCTTTGATGTCCTTGGGACATGACATGTTTTCAATAGCATCAACTTTATCTTTATCTTTATCTTTATGCCCCAAGACAATGCCTTCGTTAACCATAAAGTGGCATTTCTCCCAGCTCAAGACAAGCTTAGTTTCTTCACATCTCTGCAAAACTCGATCAAGGTTGCTCAAGCAATCATCAAAAGAAGATCCATAAATGGAGAACTCATCCATGAAAACCTCACAAATCTTTTCACAAAAATCAGAGAATATAGCCATCATGCATCTTTTAAAGGGAGCAGGTGCATTACATAAACCAAAAGGCATACGTCTATAAGCAAAGGTACCGAAAGGGCAAGTAAAAGTGGTCTTCTCTTGGTCATCAACTGATACACGTATTTGAGAGAAACCATAGTAACCATCTAGAAAGGAAAAATGTGTATGTTTGGATAATCTTTCTAGCATTTGATCAATGAAAGGCAAAGGGTAATGATCTTTTTTAGTAGCTTTATTTCATTTGCGGAAATCAATTACCATCCTATAACCAGTAATAATTCTTTGCGGAATCAATTCATCTTTATCATTAGGAACGACAGTAATACCTCCCTTCTTAGGGACACAATGGACATGACTTACCCACTGACTATCAGCAAGGGGGTAAACTATACCAGCTTCAAGGAGCTTTAATATTTCCTTTCTTACCACTTCTTTCATCTTAGGATTTAGCCTTCGTTGGTGATCAGTAACTGGTTTGGCGTCTTTCTCCAGATTTATTTTGTGTTGACATAGAGTGGGACTAATGCCCTTAAGATCATCAAGAGTATATCCAATAGCAGCTCGGTGCTTGTTCAGAGTTTTCAATAATTTCTCTTCTTCATGCTCTGAAAGGTTAGTACTAATAATAATACGATATATCTTCTTTTCATCAAGAAAAGCATATTTAAGAGTATTAGGTAATGGTTCAAGCTCAAACACGGGATCACCCTTTGGTGGAGGAGGATCCCCTAGGATTTCAACAGGCAAGTTGTGTTTTAGAATAGGTCCCTGCTAAAAGAATACTTCATCTATTTCCCTTCTTTCATTCATAAACATATCATTTTCATGATCTAGCAAATATTGTTCTAAAGTATCATTAGGAGGCACGACAATAGAAGAAAGAACAATAATTTCATCTTTACTAGGCAATTCTTGCTCATGGGGTTGTCTACTAAATTTAGCAAAATTAAACTCATGAGACATATCACCCAAACCGATAGTAACAACATCCTTTTCGCAGTCTATCCTAGCATTAACAGTGTTCAAGAAGGGTCTACCATATATAATGGGACAAAAACTATCTTGTGGGGAACCAAGAACAAGAAAATCAGCAGGATATTTAACTTTCCCACACAATACTTCAACATCTCTAACAATCCCAATCGGTGAAATAGTATCTCTATTGGCAAGTTTAATTGTAACATCTATATCTTCTATCTCAGCAGGTGCAATATCATGCATAATTTCTTTGTATAAAGAATGAGGTATTGCACTAGCACTAGCAGCCATACCACACAAGCCATGATAACAATGATCTCCTATTTTAACAGAAATAACAGGCATGCCAACAACAGGTATATGTTTATTTTTATCATCAGGTCTAGCAATTCTAGCAACTTCATTGCAGAAGTAAATAACATGCCCATCAATATTATCGCCAAGAGATCTTTAACCATAGCAATTTTAGGTTCAACTTTAACTTGCTCAGGAGGTTTGTGTGTTCTGATATTACTTTTGTTGACTACAGTTGAAGCTTTAGCATGATCCTTTATTCTAACAGGGAAAGGTGGCTTCTCAATATAAGCAGTAGGAATAACGGGATCATCATAAGCGATAGTATTTTCTTCAACTTTAATAGGTGCAACTACTTTTACTTCAATGGGAGGATTATACTTAAACCACTTCTCCTTAGGGAGATCAACATGAGTAGCAAAGGATTCACAGAAAGAAGCAACTATCTCACAGTCAAGTCCATGTTTAGTGCCAAATTCACGGAAAACATAGGTATCCATAAAAGATTTAACAAAATCAAACTTAGGTGTTATATCTGACTCTTTACATCCGTCGAGGTCCCAATCTTCAGAGTTGCATTTAATTATTTCCAATAAATCCCATTTGAATTCAATAGTCTTCATCATTAAAGAACCAGTACAAGAAGTATCGAGCATGGAGCGATTATTGAGAGAAAGCCGAGCATAAATTTTTTGAATAATAATTTCTCTTGAGAGCTCATGATTGGGGCATTAATATAACATTGACTTAAGCCTCCCACAAGCTTGAGAGATGCTTTCTCCTTTGCGAGGCCAAAAATTATATATATAATTACGATCACGATGAACAAGATGCATAGGATAAAACTTCTGATGAAATTCCAATTTCAATCGTTTGTAGTTCCATGATCCCATATCATCACATAGCCTATACCATGTCAATGCCTCTCCCTTCAAAGATAAATGGAAGACCTTCTTCTTGATAACATCATCGGGCATACCTGCAAGCTTAAATAATCCACAAACTTCATCCACATAGATTAAGTGTAAATCAGGATGCAATGTTCCATATCCTGTAAAAGGATTAGCTAGCAGTTTCTCTATCATACCAGAAGGAATTTAAAAGTAAACATTTTCAGTAGGTTCAGTAGGTTGAGGAGAAACTCTTTTCTCTACTGGTCGGGGTGAATATACCCCGAACAAGCCCCTCAGAGGATTACTTTCCATAGTAACAAGTGACTGTAAATTCCAGCACACTATATAAATTTTTCCTTACCAAATTCCACCTACCAAAGGCGCTTGACTCCCCGGCAACGGCGCCAGAAAAGAGTCTTGATGACCCACAAATATAAGGGATCTATCGTAGTCCTTTCAACAAGTAAGAGTGTCTAACCCAACGAGGAGCAGAAGGAAATGATAAGCGGTTTTCAGCAAGGTATTCTCTGCAAGCACTGGAATTATCAGTAACAGATAGTTTTGTGATAAGGTAATTTGTAACGGGTAACAAGTAACAAGTGTAAATAAAGTGCAGCAAGATGGCCCAATCCTTTTTGTAGCAAAGGAAAAGCCTGGATAAACTCTTATATAGAGAAAAGCTCTCCCGAGGACACATGGGAATTCTCGTCAAGCTAGTTTTCATCACGTTCATATGATTCGCATTCGTTACTTTGATAATTTGGTATATGGGTGGACCGGTGCTTGGTTGCTGTCCTTACTTGGGCAAGCATCCCACTTATGATTAACCCCTATTGCAAGCATCCGCAACTACAAAAGAAGTATTAAGGTAAACCTAACCATATCATGAAACATATGGATCCAAATCAGCCCCTTACGAAGCAACTCATAAACTAGGGTTTAAGCTTCTGTCACTCTAGCAACCCATTATCTACTTATTACTTGCCAGTGCCTTCCTCTAGGCCCAAATGATGGTAAAGTGTCATGTAGTCGATGTTCACATAACACCACTAGAGGAAAGACAACATACATCTCATCAAAGTATCGAATGAATACCAAATTCACATGACTACTTATAGCAAGACTTCTCCCATGTCCTCAGGAACAAACGTAAATACTCACAAATCATATTCATGTTCATAATCAGAGGGTATTAATATGCATAATGGATCTGATCTTATGATCTTCCACCAAATAAACCAACTAGCATCAACTACAAGGAGTAATCAACACTACTAGCAACCCATAGGTACCAATCTGAGGCTTTGGGACAAAGATTGGATACAAGAGATGAACTAGGGTTTGAGAGGAGATGGTGCTGGTGAAGATGTTGATGGAGATTGACCCCCACCTGGTGAGAGGATCGTTGGTGATAACGATGGCGATGATTTCCCCCTCCTAGAGGGAAGTTTCCCCGACATAACAGCTATGCCGGAGCCCTAGATTGGTTCCGCCAAGGTTCCGCCTTGTGGCGGCAGAGTTTCTTCCTGAAAGCTTACTTATGATTTTTCCTCAGACGGAAGACTTCATATAGCAGAAGATGGGCACCGGAGGCCTTCCAGGGGGCCCACGAGGCAGGGGGCACGCCCAAGGGGGTAGGGCATGCCTCCCACCCTCATGGCCCCCCTTTGGTATTTTCTTCGCTCAGTATTTTTTATTTATTCCAAAAATTACTTCCGTGAAGTTTCAGGACTTTTGGAGCTGTGCAGAATAGATCTTTAATATTTTCTCCTTTTCCAGCCCAGAATTCCAGCTGCCGGCATTCTCCTTCTTCATGTAAACCTTGTAAAATAAGAGAGAATAGGCATAAGTATTGTGACATAATGTGTAATAACAGTGCATAATGCAATAAATATCAATATAAAAGCATTATGCAAAATGGACGTATCACTGCACCCCCCATCCTCACCACACACACAATTCCTCTCTCTACGCCCGCATCCTCGACGCCGCTCTAAGTCGTCAAAGCCGTTAGTGTACGAGGATGCCGTCGAAGCGCCCCATTGGAGGGAGTGGCATGATACGTCCATTTTGCATCATGCTTTTATATCGATATTTATTGCATTATGGGCTCTTACTACACATTATGTTACAATACTTATGCCTATTCTCTCTTATTTTACAAGGTTTACATAAGGAGGGAGAATGCCGGCAGCTGGAATTCTGGGCTAGAAAAGGAGCAAATATTAGAGACCTATTTTGCACAACTCCAAAAGTCCTGAAACTCCACGAAAGTCATTTTTGGAAATAATAAAAATTATTGAGTAGAAGAAGTACACCAGAGGGGGCCCCACCTGGCCACGAGGTTACTAGTAGTGTTGATTACTCCGTGTAGTTGATGCTAGTTGGTTTATTTGGTGGAAGATCATATGTTCAGATCCTTTATGCATATTAATACCCCTCTGATTATGAACATGTATATGCTTTGTGAGTAGTTACGTTTGTTCCTGAGGACATGGGAGAAGTCTTGCTATTAGTAGTCATGTGAATTTGGTATTCGTTCGATATTTGGATGAGATGTATGTTGTCTAGCCTCTAGTGGTGTTATGTGAACGTCGACTACATAACACTTTACCATTATTTGGGCCTAGAGCAAGGAATTGGGAAGTAATAAGTGGATGATGCGTTGCTAGAATGACAGAAGCTTAAACCCTAGTTTATGTGTTGCTTCATAAGGGGCTGATTTGGATCCATATGTTTCATGCTATGGTTAGGTTTACCTTAATACTTTTGTTGTAGTTGCAGATTCTTGCAATAGTGGTTAATCATAAGTGGGATGCTTGTTCAAGTAAGAACAGCACCCAAGTACCGGTCCACCCACATATCAAATTATCAAAGTACCGAACGCGAATAATATGAACGTGATGAAAACTAGCTTGACGATATTCCCATGTGTCCTCGGGAGCGCTTTTCCTTATATATGAGTTTGTCCAGGCTTGTCCTTTGCTACAAAAAGGATTGGGCCACCTTTCTGCACTTTATTTACTTTTGTTACTTGTTTCTCGTTACAAATTATCTTATCACAAAACTATTTGTTACAACTTATTTCAGTGCTTGCAGAGAATACCTTGCTGAAAATCGCTTATCATTTCCTTCTGCTCTTCGTTGGGTTCGACACTCTTATCGAAAGGACTAGATAGATCCCCTATACTTGTGGGTCATCAAGACTCTTTTCTGGCGCCGTTGCCGAGGAGTGAAGCGCCTTTGGTAGGTGGAATTTGGTAAGGAAAAATTATATAGTGTGCTGAAATTTACTGCCAGTTGTTACTATGGAAAGTAATCCTCTGAGGGGCTTGTTCGAGGTATCTTCACCCCGGCCAGTAGAGCAAAGAGTTGCTCCTCAACCTACTGAACCTACTGAAAATGAAAATGTTCCCTTTGAAGTTCCTTCGGGTATGTTAGAAAAACTGCTAGATAATCCTTTTGTTGGAGATGGAACAAAGCATCCTGATGAGCACCTAATATATGTGGATGAAGTTTGTGGATTATTTAAGCTTGCAGGTATACCCGATGATGTTGTTAAGAATAAGGTCTTCCCTTTATCTTTGAAGGGAGATGCATCAACATGGTATAGGTTGTGTGATGATACGAAGTCATGGAACTATAAACGAATGAAATTGGAATTTCATCAGAAGTATTATCCTATGCATCTTGTTCATCGTGATCGCAATTATATATATAGTTTTTGGCCTCGCGAAGGAGAAAGCATCGCTCAAGCTTGGGGGAGGCTTAAATCAATGTTATATTCATGCCCCAATCATGAGCTCTCAAGAGAAATAATTCTTCAAAAAATTTATGCTCGGGTTTCTCATAATAACCAAACCATGCTCGATACTTCTTGTGCTGGCTCTTTTATGATGAAGACTATTGAATTCAAATGGAATTTATTGGATAGAATTAAATGCAACTCTAAAGACTGGGATCTCGACGAAGGTAAGGAGTCAGGTATGACACCTAAGTTTGATTGTGTTAAATCTTTTATGGATACTGTCGTGGGTTTGTCACGGCAGATGTCCTAGTGAAAGGACTTAGTCGTGGAGCCATCGCAACGGGTTAAATCGAAGGGGTTAAAGTGGACGCAAGGACACAGAGTTATACTAGTTCGGCCCCTTCGATGAAGGTAAAAGCCTACGTCTAGTTGTGATGGGATTGATGTGTTTCGAGGGCTAGGGAGCAATAAGCTTCGCCTAAACCTCGAGTTGTTGTTGTCTGTCCCTAAACCGTCGTCGGGTCGTCCCCTTATATACACGGGTGACGCCCGTCGGTTTACAAAATCCCAACCTCCGGTTCATAAACGTGCCCGGGTTGGTCTCTCTATTCCTAACTTACAATGCAAGTTTACCTCAGGCCGGTTTACGGCCATAAACCTTTAAACCGATTATAGGCCTTGGGCCCTTCTATTTCTCCTTGGGCTTTAACATCTTGGGTCCATTGACGGAGCTAACCCGGGCCCTGTAGGCCGGTTTATCCCAAATAGCAATATCCCCAACATTAGGCCCCAGATTGATTTGAACAGGTTCATGTCAATCCTTAATAAAAATTTCTGTCTTCAAATGTCTTCCAGTAACTGTTAAACCGCCGTTCCACCGTCTCCTCTTGCTTCTGTAAACCGATATGACGTTAGCACAAAGTTACCGTTTCTTTTTACTAAATCCGCAATAATCAAGGCGACAGCTGGGCTCCCGAAATCACCGGCTCCTGGATTCGCGCGCCTGGCACGCGCACCGCGCCTTATAAATAGGACTAGAAGGCCATCTTCCTTTCCTCCCTTTTGTCCCCTTCTTCTTCGTCTTCCTCGCGACTCAGCCTCCGGAGCTCCGCCGCCGCCGTCAACTACTGCATCAACTTAGGCCGCAGCATCAACCTGACCGGACCAGAGTACCGCGGCGACCCTTCCGCATCCGTTTGGATCCCGGTAAGGCTCCTGTTCTTCTTGCTTTAGATCTGTTTCTAGGGTTCGTCATCCCTATCCTGCCACTGTTCATTGTTCATCTCCATAGCAAGTTTTTGTGAACAGATTATGATACTTACATTGTGATTTGTAGTCACTCTCAGTATTCGCCATAAACCTGTACTCATCTCCTTAGATCTCACTCATTTCCCTGCTTGTCGAACTTGTGCTGTTCTGCTGCGAGCCAAACCTCATATTTTTACTTCTTTTTCGCCCTAGCTGTAGATCCATTGTTTTGAAAGAATCCGTACGGGATCTGTTTCTGCTTTCACATTCATAACTGTTAGATCTGGTCGGTTTAACTTTTAGCAGAGCGAACAACCCAAACTATATATCCATTAGTCCCCTTGATGAACCGCCAGATGATATCATTCTAGATAACTCCGGTCTATATAAGAGCATCTTCGGTTTACAATCACGCCTGTTCTCAAACCGGAATACCTTTGTCTTGTAGATTTCCTCATGGCAAAACAGATATACGAATGCAACTGGGTTCCCTCTCGCATCACCGTGACCCAATTAAACAACTTAGTTCTGACTGGCGCCTTGAGTAGCAAAAATGCCATCCATTGGAGGGTTCCAGGGAATGAATGTCCTCCTACCCCACAGGAAGGAGAAGTGGTTGTGTTTGCGGATCACCTGGCCCGGGGCTTTAATCCACCCGGTTCAAAATTTTACCGGGACGTCCTGGCTAATTTTCAGTTACGCCCACAAGATGTTGGTCCAAACTCAGTCACGAATATCTGCCATTTTCAAGTGCTTTGTGAGGTGTACTTCCAGGAGGAACCTACTCTAGAGTTGTTCCGAGACTGTTTTCATTTAAACCGACGTACTGAATTCACCGATGGCCCTAACATGGAACTGGGTGGTATGGCAATTCAAAAGAGGAAAGAAGTGACTTATCCTCACGCCAAGCTGCATAGTCATCCGCAAGAATGGAATCACACTTGGTTCTATTGCAAAGATCTTCCCCTGCTGAAGAAAATCCTCTGCCTGGCTTCCGTCCAGAGAGACTTAGCAATACACACCCCTTCCCCCCAAGGCTAACCGCCAAAGAGAGGAGTAAGTATGCCCCTCAACTGTCCAAGCTCAGAGCCTTCATGGCTAACGGTTTAACAGGAGTGGATCTTGCCCGTTGCTGGATTTCATGGAGTATCCTACCCCTTAGTGTCCGCTCCGGTTTAATGTGCAAATACACGGGCCGGGTTAATGATCCTTTGAGGCACTGCAACATTCAGCTGACGGAAGACGAAGTTACTGAAGCTGTGAAAAAGATGCTGAATGAACCGGAATATGTTTGCGCCCGAACCGGCCTGCTCCCCTTTTGTGCTATAAATAAACCACCTGCTGTAAGTATCTCACCTCTGTTTGTTATAGAATTTATGATCTCCTTATATGTATACTGTTAACTCCAATCCTTTCTGAAACAGGGAGATGATCCGTTTTGGAGCAAGAAGCTTCTTCCAGAGCCAACAGAAAAGGTAACCCGACCCAAAACAAGGGTGAAGAAGCCTGCTCAGAAGAAAAGGAACACCGCTTCCTCTACCCCGGAATTAGATGAGGATGATGTGGGTAATCCGGACCTTGAGGTAGACCTTGATTCAGTTGGCTTACTTTTTATACGCCTTATTGATGATGACATTTGTCAGGACGACGCTGAAGCGAGTAATGCTGAAGGCCCAGAGGTAACTATTCTTTCTTCTGATCCAGTCCCTTTGCCTTTGAAAAAACCTCGCCAAGCAAACCGTAAAGTTAAATTTTCTCATCCCCTTGCTTACTTGGATCCCAAATTTCTTGTGAAGACCCAGCAACATGAAGCTCGTCGCACCACCCGGCATAGTGGCCAGGTAGTTACCTCCGCCGGTTTACCGAACAGCCCGGTTCGGAAACGCCGCTCAGAGGTCTCCGATTTATGCGCTAGCTTTCCTCCTAAAGCAGGTTTAATTCGTTAGCCTCTTAATCCATCTGACTCCGATTATCAGGTCACTTCCCATTCATCTTCTGGTGAATCTTCAGCCACTCAACTGCCACCGCTAAAGACAGTTATAGGGTAAGTTGGACCGATCACAACATATTTCCATATGGGTTTCTTAATCCATCTTACACCGTTCTTCAATCTTTCGGTCTCTCCCAGGGCTAAACCTAGACTGAGCAAGAAGGCTCGTCTGGATAATCCGGCCGAAGGAACTGCCGCTCCTGAACCGGAGAAAACTCCTGGTGCTGATGCTCTAGTTTGTGAAGACATTCAGAATTATCCATCCCCACAAGATGACGCCTATGCTGAAGAAAGGCCTACCAATCCTGACAGCCATACCGATCCGCCTGCCAGTCCTGTTCGGGTTGAGGAATCCATCCACCCTTCTGGAACTGTTGATAAACCGACAGTGCCAATGCAGAGCAGTGATTCCAAAGATGATGATGTTGTGATTACCGGCATTGGTCGCCCTGAACCGGGGAACTCTGCTACCTTAGCCAAGCATACTGCTAAGGAAGAAATCTCGGCCATAAAGGGCAAATGGGACGTTGATTCCTCAACGTATGCCGCTTTAAGCGCCCAAGATCTTTATTCTGGGTATCTGAACCGACTGTATACCAGTCGCCATTATGAAGCTGGCATGATCAGGATGATGAAATAAAAACTTGAGGTAACTCTCTTGTGCTTCATTCTATTGCAACTTAGCTTCTCAATTTCTTCCAACCCGAGATGGTAACCCGAATCATGCTGCCTTGACAACCAAGGTCCGGTTTGATAAAAACAGGGCTTCAACATAGGTTGTAACCAGAAAACATCATCAAATAACCATTAGCCCCCAAGTGCCAAGTTTAAATACTTGTATTAATCTTGGGACTTTTGTAATGTAAAACATGCGTTAAGATCAAGTACGCATTAGCCCCCAAGTATCGAGCACATAACTTGCTTGTGTGGTTGATACTTCCAAACCGTGCAATATTTTCTGAACACTACTGATGACCTACTGCAGGCGGATCTGAAGACCAAAGAGAAACAAGTCTCGGACCTTCAGGAAATCCTAAAAACCCAGCAGGCTGAAACTGCAAAAGCGAAGGAAGAATTGACCAATGCCTTAAACGTTATGGAACAGCTGAAAGAAAGCCGCAAAAAGGAACAAGCTGATTGGGCTACTGAAAAGGCTCTTTTGATTAAAAGGGCTGAAAATGCCGAAGCTGCTCTCAAACCGGTGGTTGATGAATTATCCACCGTAAAGCGACAAATACACTCCATGACCTCTCCCATCTTTGGTAAATTTCTTTTGATGCCCTTCCTCCAATTTGCACTTTGTCTGCTATATCCTATGTCCGGTTTGTAATCCATCTTGAAACACTGCAGGCACACGTATTGGACACTTGGGTTCTGATGTGCGGATGAAACTCAAAGCTGCTTATACTTTGATTGAACAGTTGTATACCGGAGCACAGAGAGTTATCACCACTGCATCGCATAACAACCCCGCACCGTCTCTGATTCAAGACACGTTAAAAAGGTTATCCATGCTTCCTGCCCGGATTGAAGAGTTAAAAAGATCAGCTGCTCGAACCGGAGCCATCACTGCCTTGATCCGGGCCAAAGCGTGGGTACCAGACTTTGATCCTGTCGAAGCGGCACAAGGATACCCTAGCTTGAAAGAAGACGATTCAGATTTCGGCGAAGATGACTTGAGGGCGATAAACCGGGCGGTGCGCCCCCTAGCTTGTCAATTGGCTGAAGAAGCAGATCTGACACATTATCAGGCCCAATATGATAACTAGAACAAGCGAGTAGCTGCCCCGATCCCTGAAGCGGAAAACCTTATTCCTCCAATCCGTAAGCATACCTACGCCCCTGACATTGAACCGTCTTTGCTGATTCATGAAGAAGCTGTCTTTCAAGCGTTAATGGGAATCGACTGGACCACTGCTGATTTCCAGCCAATGGGTAGCCATGAGGAGGCTGAAGCGGCGCAGGATGATCCACAACCTTCGAACCGAGGCGGCGAACAGGCGTAATCAAAGCTCCGGTTCACCTTAATTGGTGACGTTAACCCGTCAAAAAACAATATATTCAGGCACTACGCTGCCTTGTAATAAGATAGTTAATACCTCTGCCTTTGAATGCGCCTTTGTGCACGGGTACTGATGCCCTTGCCATGACTTTTTCCAACTTGTGTTTCCTGTCTTTACTGGGTACAAAGGACGGTCTTTCGACCATATGAACCGTGCTGCACCTTTGCCAAACCGGGCAACTTGCCTCCGGGTTAAAAAACAGACCAAGCTGTGTCAGCTGAATCGGTTTAAAAGTATTTATCGTTCCAAAGAACAAAGACGCCACGAAAAGGAAGATAACAAACAACCAAATACGAGAGGAAACGCAATAGTAAAACACGTGCAAATGGTGGTTGCTATGAACCGTTCAGAAGGCATTACCATCGTCAAGACAGAAAAAACCAAGCCCCCGAGGGGTGTAGCTACAGTTTAAGTCGACTAGGTTCCTAACTGAATCATGGCAAATATGCCGGTCAAATGGCATTGCATTGGTTCGGATTCGACCAAGCCCCCAAGTGACTCAGTGGCCTAGGGCCGATCAAGTGGCATTGCATTGGTTCGGACACGACCAAGCCCCCAAATGACTTATTGGCTGTTTAAAAGCCGATCAGAAGGCATTACCATCATCAAGACATGACCGAGCTCCCATGAGGTGTAACTACGGTTCAAGTCGATTAGGTCCCCAACTGACTTAGTGGCAAATGTGCCAGCCAGAAGGCATTACCGTCGTCAAGACATGACCCAGCTCCCTGGAGGTGTAGCTACGGTTCAGGTCGACTAGGTCCCCAACTGACTTTGTTGATCTTCTGTGAAGCGACCTCAAGGGGTAAACCGGAGGTTGCCCTAAGGCGAATCAACTCTGTGTAACCACGCATGATGTGAAGAAAAACAGAGACCCCGCTTTACTCGAGGCTCCGGTTAATTATATTGATCATAATATATACATGGTCATGATATGTACATAAGCAGAGCCCAAGGCTCATGTATAGTAAGGCCGAAGATGAGCTATGTTCCACGGCCTGCTGGTCTCCTCCTCTGATGTGCGTGAATCTTTGCGCTCTCGAATATCAATCAGGTAGTATGACCCATTATTCAGATTCTTGCTGACCACAAAAGGTCCTTCCCAATGCGGGGATAATTTATGCATATCAGACTGATCCTGGATGAGCCGGAGCACCAAATCCCCCTCCTGAAAGGTTCTGGTTCTAACCCGACGGCTGTGGTAACGGCGAAGATCTTGCTGGTAAATCGCTGAACGGGCAGCTGCTAAGTCACGTTCTTCATCCAACAAATCAAGAGCGTTCTGCCGTGCCTGCTCGTTGTCCGCTTCAACATAAGCTGCCACACGAGGTGAATCATGTCGTATATCACTTGGGAGAACCGCCTCTGCTCCATAGACCATAAAAACGGCGTAAACCCCGTGGATCTGTTAGGCGTGGTGTTGATACTCCATAATACAGACGGTAGCTCCTCAACCCAACAACCCGGCGTCCTCTGCAAAGGGACCAGAAGCCGGGGTTTGATACCTCTCAAGATCTCTTGATTCGCTCGTTCTGCTTGACCATTAGATTGTGGGTGAGCTACAGAAGAAACATCAAGCCGTATATGCTCACGTGCGCAGAACTCTTGCATGGCACCTTTGGATAGATTGGTACCATTATCTGTGATGATGCTGTGTGGAAAACCAAACCGGAAGATCACCTTCTTTATAAACCGAACCGCCGTGGCCGCATCACATTTACTGACAGGTTCTGCCTCCACCCACTTTGTAAATTTGTCAACCGCCACCAATAGGTGGGTCTTCTTATCTTTGGAACGTTTAAAAGGCCCAACCATATCGAGCCCCCAAGTCGCAAACGGCCAAGTAATTGGAATCATCCTTAATTCTTGAGCCGGTATGTGCGCTCGTCTAGAAAATTTCTGGCAACCATCACATAGCCTGACCAGGTCTTCTGCATCAGCATGAGCAGTTAACCAGTAGAAACCGTGGCGGAACGCTTTAGCCACCAATGATTTTGAACCGGCGTGGTGGCCGCAATCCCCTTCATGTATTTCACGTAATATTTCGCACCCCTCCTCAGGGGATACGCACCGTTGCAGCGCTCCTGACACGCTGCGATGATGTAGCTCCCCTTTGAGAATGGTCATAGACTTGGACCGCCGTACTATCTGTCGAGCCAAGATTTCGTCTTCTGGCAACTCACCCCGGTTCATATATGCCAGATAAGGAAGCGTCCAATCCGGGATGACGTGAAGAGCCGCCACTAATTGAGCCTCCGGATCAGGAATAGCCAACTCCAATTCACCGGGGAGCTGTACCGATGGGTGATACTATACATCCAAGAAAACATTGTGTGGGACCGGTTTACGCTGAGAGCCCAAGCGGCTTAAAGAGTCCGCTGCCTCATTCTTTCTGCGGTCCACATGGTCCACTTGATATCCTTTGAAATGCCCTGCCACCATATCTACTTCACGACGGTATGCAGCCATGAGCGGGTCCTTAGAATCCCAGGTGCCAGATACTTGCTGAGCCACTAGATCCGAATCACCAAAGCACCTAACGTGGCTCAGATTCATCTCTTTAGCCATCCGAAGACCATGAAGCAAAGCTTCATACTCAGCCGCATTGTTTGTACAGGGGAACATTAAACGGAGGACATAACAAAACTTGTCTCCTCGTGGGGAAGTTAAAACGACTCCAGCCCCCGAGCCTTCCAATTGTCTGGATCCGTCAAAATGAATAGTCCAATATGTGTTATCTGGCTTCTCCTCAGGTGCTTGTAACTCTGTCCAATCGTTTATGAAGTCAACAAGTGCTTGTGACTTTATGGCCGTCCGGGGTACGTATCTTAAACCGTGCGGCCCAAGCTCGATAGCCCACTTGGCAATCCGACCAGTCGCCTCCCGGTTCTGTATTGTGTCACCCAAAGGAGCAGAACTGACCACCGTGATGGGGTGCCCTTGAAAATATTGCTTCAGCTTCCGGCTTGCCATAAAAACACCATATACCAGCTTCTGCCAATGCGGATACCTTTGCTTGGACTCGATAATCACTTCGCTGATATAGTAAACCGGACGCTGAACCGGATGCTCCTTCCCAGCCTCCTTGCGTTCTACCACAATCGCCACGCTGACCGCTCTGGCGTTCGCAGCAACGTATAACAGGAGTGGCTCTTTATCAACGGGGGCTGCCAATACTGGCGGATTGACTAACTATCGCTTCAAGTCCTTAAACGCTTTATCAGCCTCCGGACTCCAGACAAATTGATCTGTCTTCTTGAGCATTTGATACAAGGGGATCGCCTTTTCACCGAGGCGGCTGATAAACAGGCTTAACGCAGCAATCCGCCTGGCCACGCGCTGAACATCATTGACGCATTTCGGTTTGGCTAGGGAGGTGATGGCTGTGATCTTTTCCGGATTGGCCTCAATTCCTCTATGGGACACTAAGAATCCCAACAATTTGCCTGCAGGTACACCGAAAACACATTTAGCCGGGTTGAGCATCATTTGGTACACCCTCAAGTTATCGAAGGTTTCCTTCAAATCGTCAACCAGGGTCTCCTTCTTTCGTGACTTGACCACAATGTCATCCACATAGGCATGTACATTACGACCAATCTGTTCATGGAGGCAATTTTGCACACACCGTTGATAAGTAGCCTGCGCACTCTTGAGCCCGAAGGGCATAGAAACATAGCAGAAAGCTCCAAAGGGAGTAATGAACGCTGTCTTCTCCTGGTCCTTAACTGCCATCTTGATCTGATGATAACCCGAATAGGCATCCAAAAAACTCAAACGCTCGCAACCTGCCGTAGCATCAATGATTTGATCAATACGGGGGAGAGCAAAAGGATCCGCTGGACAAGCTTTATTCAAGTCTGTGTAATCCACACACATGCGCCAGGTGCCGTTTAAGAACCAGCACCGGATTAGCAAGCCACTCGGGATGAAAAACCTCAATAATAAAACCAGCTGCCAGGAGCCTGGCTACTTCCTCACCAATCGCTTTACGTCTTTCTTCGTTAAATCGGCGTAGGAACTGTTTTACCGGTTTATACTTAGGATCCACATTAAGAGTGTGCTCAGCGAGTCGCCTCGGTACACCAGGCATGTCAGATGGCTTCCATGCAAAGATGTCCCGATTCTCACGGATGAACTCGATGAGCGCGCTTTCCTATTTTGGATCCAAGTTTGCACTGATGCTGAACTGCTTGGACGAATCGCCAGGTACGAAGTCAACAAGCTTAGTTTCGGCAGCTGATTTGAACTTCAAGGCCGGATCGTGGTCCGTAGTTGGCTTCTTTAATGAAGTCATTTCCTCCGGATCAACATTGTCTTTGTACTGCTTTAGCTCCTCCGTAACACAAACCGATTCTGCATAAGTCGCATCTCCTTCCTCGCATTCCAAGGCGATTCGACGGCTCCCATGAACCGTTATAGTGCCCTTGTAACCCGGCATCTTGAGTTGCAGATATACATAGCAGGGCCGTGCCATATATTTTGCATAGGCCGGTCGTCCGAACAAAGCGTGGTATGGACTTTGGATTTTAACCACTTCAAACGTCAGCGTCTCTGATCTGGAATCATGACTATCGCCGAAGACCACTTCTAGGGCTATCTTACCAACAGGGTACGCAGACTTGCCAGGCACCACCCCGTGGAACACCGTATTGGTCGGTTTGAGATCCTTATCCACCAGTCCCATGCGATGGAAGGTCTCATAATACAAGATGTTAATGCTGCTTCCTCCGTCCATGAGTACCTTGGTGAGCTTGTAACCTCCCACCTGAGGCGCCACCACCAATGCTAACTGACCCGGATTATAAACCCTGGGAGGATGATCTTCTCGACTCCATATGATTGGTTGTTCCGACCAGCGCAGATAGTGAGGCGCGGCCGGTTCAACAGCACTAACTGCCCGCCTCTGAAGCTTTCTATCCCGTTTATCCAAGCTTGTAGTAAAAACTTGATACTGTTCACTACTCAACTGTTTCGGGTTGCTCTGATAACCTGATTGCTGCTGTTGCTGCTGGCTGTAACCACTTTGATTACCTTGATTATTTTGGCTGTTCTGTCCGCCCGGATTACCATTGAATCCTGGACCGGAATTTCCGCCGCCGTACCCTGATCCGGAATCTGAACCGCCGCCAGAGTCGTGATCATATTGGAAAATGTTTGAGCTTTTGAATTCCTTCATGATGTAACAATCCTTCCAAAGGTGGGTTGCTGGCTCCTCCTTTGTTCCGTGCTTCGGACAGGGCTGGTTTAAGAAAAAGTTCAAACGCTCCGGATTAGGACCGGGATTTCCGCGAAAACCTGGCTGTTTCCCCTTACGTCGCTGGCCCTTATTCTGTGCACTGGTGTTGGCCACAAAATCCACGCTCCCATCCGGTTTACGTTTACCTCCGCCTCCATTGCCTGTTGGTTGATGCTGCTGGCCTTTGGTATTGCTATTCTTCTTTCCCTTCCCTGCTTTGTCGTCACCAGAGTCAGGATCCTTGGTACTGTCAGAATCCGCATACTTCACTAAAGCGGTCATGAGCGTTCCCATATCCGTGCAATCACGCTTCATCCGTCCTAACTTTAGCTTCAAAGGGCCAAACCGACAGTTGCCTTCCAACAGCACCACGGCGGTGTCTGCGTTGATGCGATCTGATGAGTGCAAAACTTCTGATACCCGACGTACCCAATGGGTTGTTGACTCCCCTTCTTGCTGAACGCAAGCTGCTAGGTCAACTATCGACATTGGCTGTTTGCACGTGTCCTTGAAATTCTTGATAAACCGGGCTCGCAACTGGGCCCATGAATTAATGGAATTAGGCGGTAGGCTCTTTAGCCAAGTCCGGGCCGTCCCTTCTAACATCATGGTAAAATACTTCGCACACGCCGTGTCATCCACATCCAGCATCTCCATAGCCATCTCATAGCTCTCCACCCATGTCTCCGGAGGCTGATCCGCCGTGTAGTTTAGTACCTTGCGGGGGCCTTTGAAGTCCTTAGGCAGGCGTGCGTTGCGCAAAGCGGGAACGAGGCACGGTACTCCCAAGGAACTAGAAGCCACCCCCGGTTCAATCGTAGCAGTTGGGAAGATAGGTGTAAGCTGACGAGCCTGATGCTGCGCTGCTAATCCGGCCTCCTGCGCACGGGCGCGATCCACCATCTCCTGAGCATTGTCGACGCCAGCCGGG
This sequence comes from Aegilops umbellulata, assembly GCA_032464435.1. Taxonomy (NCBI): domain Eukaryota; kingdom Viridiplantae; phylum Streptophyta; class Magnoliopsida; order Poales; family Poaceae; genus Aegilops; species Aegilops umbellulata. Next base: position 210,480,617 of record CP136056.1, on the reverse strand, counting down.
TTGTTGCCGCGGAGCGCTTCACGCCTGGCATTACTTGAAACAGCCGGCTCCTCCATGCGCCTGCTATAGCTCCTGCTGGGGCGAGGGGTGGAGTGAATCCGATCACGGCTTTGCGAATATGCTTCTTGTTGGGCCAAAGCGGTCCTAAGGAGCTCCTTGACTCGGCGTGTCTCTACATCCTGCGGTGAATCGCCTTCGATCGGAATGGCTTCCAACCGAGCTGCCGCCGCAACGAGGTTATCCATCGGGTTGGAATAATGGCCCGATGGTGTTGGCACAGCCTGTGGTGTACCAGTGTTGTGACGAGGCAGGTTTATTATACGGTGCTGAACCGGGGCGCCAACTGTTGCTTCCGCACGGTTTACCCTCGGCGGATTATTGGCCCCCGCTCCAGGGGTGTTGAAGAGATTTCTGGCATCGAGGGCTGCGGGCAATCGAGATCGGAATTTCCTCTTCAGGACTTCCTGAGATGCATTCTGGTCCATCATGAGCCTGTAAGCCTGTGCGTCTAAAGCGGCGCGCTCTGCCGTCATCCTGGCCTCTTCTGCTGCCAGCCCTGCTTTAGCTTGAGTGATTTGTTCTCTCACTTTGGCAATCTCGGCATTGTGAACCTCCTGATCCACCGGGTTGGCCTCCGCCATAAGCACTGCCAGTGCGTCAAACAGATCTGACAATACTTGGGCTGGTGAATCCGCAGGGCCACCTGCTCGCGCAGCCGTTGCCGCTGCCGATCCGGAGATCACTGCTGCCGCAGTTGATGAATGTGGCGCCGCCTGTGTTCCAGCCATGAAGATCCCAACTCGATTGGGCAGACCAGAGGGGTCCGGAATACTGTCGCCATCGGAGCTGCCCCCAATCCGATCATCTTGCAGCTGATATAGAGACTCGGTTTCCCCGGTTGACGTTTCATCGCCGGAGTAGATGGCGGTTTCGCCACCGGATTCGGATCCTTCCTCGTAGCTTCCTCCGTGGATGACTCCCACGAAGGCGCGCTTCCTGGTCGGTTTAACCAGGGTCGATCTCGTGTGCTGAGCTGTCTCGACGAGGTCGGTGCAGGTGCCCAGGTCGGGGCCTGGTTCACCGATCTTGCCGATGAAAACATGGATGCCGCCAAAGGGGACTCGGTACCCGTACTCGATCGAGCCGGCGTCGGGCCCCAGCCTGTGCTGTCGATGTAGAGTTTTCCGCGACGACTTTTGGTCATCCGGCCCACAGCGTAGCCCTTGAGTCCTTCAAAGCGGCCCTCCAAGAACTTGAAACCATCTCGCGATAGCCCCATGGTGGGCGCCAACTGTCGTGGGTTTGTCACGGCAGATGTCCTAGTGAAAGGACTTAGTCGTGGAGCCAGCGCAACGGGTTAACTCGAAGGGGTTAAAGCAGACGCAAGGACACAGAGTTATACTAGTTCGGCCCCTTCGATGAAGGTAAAAGCCTACGTCTAGTTGTGATGGGATTGATGTGTTTCGAGGGCTAGGGAGCAATAAGCTTAGCCTAAACCTCGAGTTGTTGTTGTCTGTCCCTAAACCGTCGTCGGGTCGTCCCCTTATATACACGGGTGACGCCCGTCGGTTTACAAAATCCCAACCTCCGGTTCATAAACGTGCCCGGGTTGGTCTCTCTATTCCTAACTTACAATGCAAGTTTACCTCAGGCCGGTTTACGGCCATAAACCTTTAAACCGATTATAGGCCTTGGGCCCTTCTATTTCTCCTTGGGCTTTAACATCTTGGGTCCATTGACGGAGCTAACCCGGGCCCTGTAGGCCGGTTTATCCCAAATAGCAATATCCCCAATAGATACCGATGTTTTCCGTAAATTTAGCACTAAATATGGACTTAACTCTGAGATAGTAGCTTCATTCTGTGAACTTTTGCTACTTATATTGATCTCCCCAAGGACAAGTGGTTTAAATATCATCCTCCCATAGAAGTAAAAGTAGCTGCACCTACTAAAGTTGAAGAAAAGACTATTACTTATAATGATCCTGTTGTTCCTTCTTCTTATGTTGAGAAACCTCCTTTCCCTCTTAGAATAAAGGATCATGCTAAAGCTTCAACTGTGGTTCGTAAAATCAATATTAGAACTTATATACCTCTTGAGCAAGTTAAAATTGAACCTAGTATTGCTATTGTTAAAGATCTTTTGGCTGATAATATTGATGGGCATGTTATTTATTTCTGCGGTGAAACTGCTAGAATTGCTAAACCTTGTGCTAAAGATAAACATAGACCCGTGGTAGGCGTGCCTGTTATTTCTGTTAAAATAGGAGATCATTGTTATCATGGCTTATGTGATATGAGTGCTAGTGTTAGTGCAATACCTTATGATTTATACAAAGTAATTATGCATGATATTGCACCTGTTGAGATAGAAGATATTGATGTCACAATTAAACTCGCGAATAGAGATACTATTTCACCAATGGGAATTGTTAGAGATGTTGAAGTCTTGTGTGGGAAAACTAAATATCCTTCTGATTTTCTTGTTCTTGGTTCCCCACAAGATAGCTTTTGTCCCATTATATTTGGTAGACCCTTCTTGAACACTGTCAATGCTAGAATAGACTGCGAAAAGAATGTTGTTACTATTGGTTAGGGTGATATGTCTCATGAGTTCAATTTCTCTAAATTTAGTAGACAACACCGTGAAGAAGAATTGCCTAGTAAGGATGAAATTATTGGTCTTGCTTCTATTGTCGTACCTCCTAGTGATCCTTTAGAACAATATTTGTTATACCATGAAAATGATATGTTTATGAATGCGAGAAGGGAAATAGATGAAGTATTCTTTAAATAGGAACCTATTCTGAAACACAATTTGCCTGTTGAAATCCTAGGGGATCCTCCTCCACCCAAAGGTGATCCCGTGTTTGAGCTTAAACCGTTGCCTGATACTCTTAAATATGGATCCTCTTTTGATGATTGCTTGAGCAACCTTGATCGAGTTTTGCAGAGATGTGAGGAAACTAATCTTGTCTTCAATTGGGAAAAGTGCCACTTTATGGTTAATGAAGGTATTGTCTTGGGGCATAAAGTTTCTGAAACAGGTATTGAAGTTGATAAGGCCAAGGTTGATGCTATTGAAAAGATGCCTTGTCCCAAGGACATCAAAGGTATAAGAAGTTTCCTTGGTCACACCGGTTTTTATAAGAGGTCCATTAAGGACTTCTCAAAAATTTCTCGGCCTCTGACCAATTTATTACAAAAAGATATAACATTTGTCTTTGATGATGATTGTGTAGAAGCATTTGAAATACTTAAGAAAGCATTGATCTCTGCACCTATTGTTCATCCACCTGATTGGAATCTACCCTTTGAAATTAAGTGTGATGCTAGTGATTATGCTGTAGCTGTTGTTCTGGGCAAAGAGTTGATAAGAAATTAAATGTTATCAAATATGCTAGTAAAACTCTAGACAATGCTCAGAGAAATTATGCTACTACCGAAAAGGAATTCCTAGCTATTGTATTTGCATGTGATAAGTTCAGACCTTATATTGTTGATTCTAAAGTAACTATTCACACCGATTGTAACGCCTCGGATTCGATGCGCCAGGTGTCCGCCAGCTATTCGCCGTCCTTGCCATGTCATGTGCTTGCGTGTCGCACTTTTCCATGTCATCATCTGCATTTCATATCATGTCATCATGTGCATCGCATTTGCATACGTGTTCGTCTCATGCATCCGACCATTTTCCCCGTTGTCCGTTTTGCAATCCGGCACTCCTATATCCCCCGGCGCCTCCTTTTTCCCCTTTTTGTGTGCGGGTGTTAAACGGTCTCGGAATGGACCGAGGTTTGCCAAGCGGCCTTGGTATAGAACCGGTAGACCGCCTGTCAAGTTTCGTACCATTTCGACTTCGTTTGATACTCCAACGGTTAACCGAGGGACCGAAAAGGCCTCGTGTGTGTTGCATCCCAACACCTCTCCAAACTGGCCCAAAACCCACCTAAACCCCTTATATCTTCTAGGCCGTTCGATCACGATCACGTGGCCGCAAACCGCACCTCATTTGGACACTCCCACCTCCTTCTAACTATAAATATGTGCACCCCTCCGAAATTTCGGGTCCAAAACCCTAGTCTAGCTCCTCCCCGCGCCACCGGACACGTCCACGCCGCGCCGGACACGTCCACCGCCGCCAGCCACGTCGCTCGGCCAATCCTCGCACGCTACCTCAGCTCCAACCGGCGCCCCGGCCAACCAGATCCGGCCACGTCGCCCCCGCGCCGCCCCACTTTGCCGTCGGCCCGCGAGGCCCGAATCGGACCCGCCCCGGGCCGCGCCGGGCCCGAGGAGTCCCGTGCCTCCTCCGCCGTCCCCGCGCTTCACCGGAGTCCCGGGCCGGCTTCGTCTCCGGCCGCAGCCGGCAAGCAGCTCGCCGGAGCCGATCGCGCCGTCTCCGCCGCCCGAAGCTCCGCCGCCTCCCACCGCCCTCGACGCCCCAGCTTCTCCGGCCGCCAACACGTCGAGCAACTCTAGCAACCTCGGCCCTGGATCTCAGATCCATAACGCCTAGGTTGACTTTCCCCGACCCCCGAAATCGTCTAAGTCTTTTTCTGCATATTAATTGTTGCATCTTCATCGTGCCATAACTCTGCACTCGTGGCTCCGTTTTGGGCGTATAGCGTACCGAATTGTTCACCTCGACGAGTACATCATTTCTTCTCATTGCATCATTTTAATTTGAGCTCATATTGATGCAAGAAATGCTGTTAGAAGAGGGCTATGTGATGTTAGTTTTAGATTCTCAGCAGAACATGCACTTTTGTCATTTTTGCCATGATTGATGTGTGCACCCTATGAACTTGAGCTCTACATGTGTTTTTAAATATGTCATGCCATCTTTAGAGGGGTGTATTACATGTATTTTTGTGATCTCTGTGGTGACTAGCACAAATATGAAAACTAGGGATCATAATGTTGCTGATTTCAGGGACTTAGTAATTTCACCAAGTCACTTCCTGCTGTTATTTCTATGCCATGTGTTCACGTTGTTTCAGAGAGATCTATGCCTCTTTTGAACATGATCAGTAAGGATGTTTTGAACATATGGATGTTCTCTATCCATCTGTGGCTTTTGTTGCAATTATGGATTGCCTTAGCTTGACTCAATCGTGCTCTACTTTTGCTTTAAAATGTTCCTGGCAGATTGTTGACGTGTTATTTAATTTTGCGAAGGTTGTTGTAGTTGATCCTTGCATGCTATGTTGTTGTTCTTGCCATGCCTATCTTCGATGCCATGTCTAGTTGCTGGGTTTATGCTTAGTTTGTCATGCAATGCCTCTTAGTGAGTGCATCGAGCTCGTAAACATGCCTACCTGTTATCTGTTTTGCCATGCCCCAGTTTTTCACCAAGTCTGAATCTGTTTATGTTTTTGCTATGTTCACATGCTTGCAATTGTATTTTATGATCCCTTTTGGCTTATGGTCAGTAAGGTACTTTTGTTATATGCTTTGAGTATATTTATTCCATGCTCTAGTTTGACATGATAGCTTGCTGTTACATGTTGTTTGATAGCTCTAAACATTGCAACCTGATGTTATTTCTGCCAAGTCCTGAAATTCTGCCAAGTCTGTGAACCTGTTATTATTTGCAATCTTGCCATGTCCTTTTGAGCATGTTCTATTATTTTATGGAGATAGCTCAGTGTTCATGTTTTGTCATGCTTTACCTGTATGTCGGTGTACTAAAGTAGGGGTACCTTAGTACCCCAGACTTGTGCACGGGCAGTCGTAGCACCCTGCGGCAGGGCCCGCCCCGGAAGCGCCAAGAGAAGACCAAGCATTCAAGACAAGGCCCCCGGCAAGAGGAGCTTGCCGGGCCAAGAAGACAAGACCCCGGCAAGAGGAGCTTGCCGGGATGACTGAGCCCATGTAAGGCCATCCAAGAACAAAGTATACGGGACAAGATCGAGCCCCCGACAAGAGGAGCTTGTCGGGAAGGCCGAACCCAGGCACCACAAGAGAAGCCCACCGTGGCGCGCCAAGCGCCCCGGCAAGGCCTGATAGCTGGCACGCTATCAGGCACAGGAAGACGACCCCCGCGGCAAGCCGCTTGCCGCGGCAAGATCGCCACCTCAAGACTGCGCTCCAGCTCGCCCGCCCACGCGTCGCTCCGGGGCTTCCCCCGAGGGCACGTGGCGAGGCACCGCGCAGCCTGGGGCATGCGGCGGCATGCAGCCGCCATCGTGGCGAACGGTGGCGCACATAACGGTCCGCCTCGGTGCTGTCCGGGCGACCGTGACGGGCATTTAATGCCCTTGTCCCCTACCGTCAGAAGTAGGTATGATAACACTGTGCCGCACTGTAGCGCCACCGTTCCCGCACTATTACAACTACCACCCCTTTTACACTTTTACCCCTTTCTCTTACGTTGACACCTGTCGGTGACCCCTTTGCGCTATAAAAGGAGGCCCGTGTGCAACGTAGAGGGGGTTCCGGGGTTCGGAGATTCGGATCCGGACAGCCATACGCTCGGCGCAGCTAGCTCTCCAAGCTCCCGAGCTCCCCAGTTCAATACAACTAAGCAGGAGTAGGGTTTTACGCGTCCATCGCGGCCCGAACCTGGGTAAACCGCCCGTGTGCCCGCCTCGATCTGCTCTCTGTGCTCCCTCCGCCCCCCTCACCGGACAACGAAAGGGGCTCCGGCCCCATAGGTGCTCGCGGGGGGACGCCGTCCGCCCCGACATCTTTGGCGCGCCAGGTAGGGGGCGCGTCGAGGTTGTGCGGATCAGATCCTGCGTTCGCGCGAGCGCGCTCTTCGTCAGCTTCTCCGAACTCGCTAGCTTCATCAACACCATGGCCCCGAAGAAGAAGGCTTCGGAGGCCGCGGGCCCGTCCGCGTCACTCCCACCGCTACCGGAGCCAACGGTGGGCGGGGGAGACGCCGTCGGAGGGGTGGCCACCGGCGAGAACACTCGCGGTGCCACCAAATCCAAGAACAGGGCGGACGACCGAGCCTCGGCCTCCGAGGACGCGCCGCATCCGTCCCTTCAAACGACGACCCAGCAGCGCCATGCCACGGGAGGTGGCATCCGCTTGCTGGAACAAGGGCAAACAGGAGGTTCACGGGACGCCACGGGCCCCCGTCCGGACACGGGCAAGGCGAAGGCGCCGGGGAAGGACCCCGCTCTTTCTAACATTGTTAGGAGTCCGAGCGTATCCCGCTCCTCGCGCCACTCGCCCCCGCTCCCCTCCACTCCGGCAGAAGCGCTCGCGAGAGCGCAACTGCTCCTCGACTACCCTCCAGCGGCTGGCAAGGCCGAAAGCTGGAGGGCCACCATCCAGAGCCTGATCGCCTTCGCCAACAACGACACGCCGCAGCGGCCGGCGACCTCACGGCCCCGGCAGGTCGAGAAGACGAAGGCCGACGGCGACAAGACCGCCGGAGGTGCAACCACCATGCACTCCCCGGCGCAGAAGCAGAAGACGCCGCCCCGCTGGAACAACGCCGACGACGGCTCCACAGCGTCGTCGGACCCGCGGACTCGCCGGGACCAGCGCCAAGTCCTCGACGAGCGGCAGCAAGAAGACGCTCGAACAAGGATTGAGCGCCGCCGAGAAACTCGGCGGCAATCAGACCAGCGGGCTGGGAACGCTATCGACGCGCACGCGCCCGGTGAACCAGGTGACTTACCGTACGCGGCAGGTTGCCCTGCGTTCACCCGCGAGCTGCGGCGCGTCCGGTGGCCCAGCACGAAGAACTTCAAGCCCGACGTACCGGAGAAGTACGACGGCAGGACGCACCCCTCGGAGTTTCTCAGCATCTACACAATCGCTGTACAAGCTGCCGGGGGGCGCGACGAGAGGATATTGGCGAACTACTTCCCGCTCGTGCTTAAGCCGAACGTTCGTTCGTGGCTTATGCACTTGCCGGAAGGCTCCATTTCTTCCTGGGCGGATCTTTGCCATCAGTTTGTTGGCGCCTTCACAGGCGGCCACAAACCTCATGGCCAGGATAGCGACCTCCACATCCTAGCCCAGAAGGAAGGAGAACCCCTGCGCAAGTACATCCAGCGCTTCAGCCGCGTGCATCGCAACATCCCCGACGTTCACCCTGCCGCGGTTATCAGCGCGTTCCACCAGAACGTGCGTAACCGCCGCATGCGTGAAGAGATGGCCATGACCAAGATCCGGGACGTCAGCGAGCTATATGCCTTGGCTGACAAGTGCGCGCGCGCGGAGGAGGGGAGGAAGCTCCCCGGGGAGGATGCCGGCGCAGGAGAAAGCGACAGTGACGACACCGCCCCGGCGAAGAGAAGCCAGCGGCGGAATAATAGGAGGAAGAACAGGAAAGAGGTGCTTGCCGTCGAGGGGTCCGGCAAGGAGGCTCCCGCCAAGCAAACGCAGGCTGGCGGCTCCGGCAAGGAGCCTGCCCCCGTGGCGGCAGCCGACAAGCAGGACGGCTCCGACAAGCAATACTGCAAGATCCACCGCACCAAGGGCCACGATCTCTCCAACTGCAAGAGCGTCGAGTACCTCGTCGTGCAGCAGAAGGCTGAGTACGAGAGGCGCGACAAGGGGAAGGCCCAGGGTGGGGGTGGCGAACCAAGCAAGAAGCGGCCGCCCGTCGGCCGGGGAGGACGCCGCGGCAAGGCCAAGCAGCGGCAAGGCGATCGGCCTCCCCGGGGCCGCGACGAGGATGAAGAAGACGACGACGAAGACGTGGAAGACGAAGATAACAGCGAGCAGGAGTTCCAGAAGGCCACGGAGGTCCTATGCGTTGACGGCGGCGCCTCTCTGCACACCTCCCACCGCCAGCTTAAGCGGTGGGCGCGAGAGGTGAACGCGGCAGAGCCGCCCGTGGAGTCGCGCAGGCTCCTCAAATGGTCCAGCACGCCCATCATTTTCGATCTTGAGGATCATCCCGACCGCACAACCACGGTCGGGTGCTTGCCGATGCTGGTCTCACCCACCATCCGCAACCTCAGGGTCACCAAAATGTTGGTAGACGGCGGGGCCGGGCTGAACTTGATCTCCTCCGCTGTGATCAAGAAACTCCAGATCCCAGACGGCGAGCTCGAAGAGACCGGATCCTTCCAAGGAATCAACCCGGGGAGGAGCAAGCCCAAGGGGAAGATTACTCTGCCGGTGACCTTTGGCGGCGAGCTTAACTTCAGGACTGAGCGTATCACGTTCGACGTCACCGATATCCCGTTACCATACAATGGGATCCTCGGCCGTCCCGCTCTCGCCAAGTTCATGGCGGCTTCCCACCACGCCTACAACGTACTCAAGATGCCGGGGCCGATAAGCGTCATCACTGTCCATGGCGACAAAAAGGATGCGCTTATCTGCGCCGACAAGATCTACCGGGATGTAGCAGCCGCGGCAGAGAAGGACACACTTGCCGCTGAAGCCCCCGGGGGGAAGAAGACAAAGACCAAGCCCGGTAAGTGCTCTGGGGCCCACTCCGGCAACCGCACCTCTTCGGAGTGCCGCGCCACCGTCGAGGACGTTCCATCGAGCTCCGCCGGCAAGTACAGGAAGGGAATGACCGCTCCTCCGGCAACCAAGAAGGTGTCCGCCAAGGAGGACGGCACTGGCGGTACCTTCACCATCAGTGCCACGCTTGACAGCAAATAGGAAAGCGCGCTCGTCGCCTTCCTGCGGGCGAATGACGACGTGTTTGCATGGCGACCGTCCGACATCCCCGGTGTTCCCAGGAGGGTGATTGAGCACAAGCTCGCTGTCTGTCCTCACGCGCGACCCGTCAAGTAGAAAGTGAGAAAGCAAGCCGTGGAGCGCCAAGAATTCATCAGCGAAGAGATCAAGAAGCTAGAGGCAGCAGGCCTAGTGAGAGGTGTGATCCATCCAACGTGGCTGGCCAATCCGGTCGTCGTGCGCAAAGCCAATGGGAAGTGGAGACTGTGCATAGACTTCACCGACGTGAATAAAGCATGTCCCAAAGATCCATTTCCCTTGCCGCGCATTGACCAGATTGTTGACTCCACTGCCGGATGTGAGCTACTCTCTTTTGTTGATGCATATTCAGGCTACCACCAAGTCTTTATGGCCAAGGAAGATGAAGAGAAGACCGCATTTATCACTCCGTGCGGCACCTATTGCTTCATACGCATGCCGTTTGGACTGAAGAATGCGGGATCAACGTTTGCAAGGGTAGTGCACTCTGCTTTCGAGCCGCAGATCCATAGGAACGTGGAGGCCTACATGGATGACATCGTGGTGAAGAGCAGGAGCAAGGAAACCCTGGTCCAAGATCTGGAAGAGACATTTCAGAACCTGCGCAAGATACAGCTCAAGCTGAACCCCGAGAAGTGCGTTTTCGGAGTCCCCTCCGGCAAGCTTCTCGGGTTCTTTGTGTCACATAGGGGGATTGAAGCTAATCCCGACAAGATCAAAGCCATCGAGCAGATCGAAGCCCCAGAGCGCGTCAAGGACGTCAGAAAGCTTGCAGGTTGTGTGGCCGCCCTCAGTCGGTTCATTTCAAGGTCTGCAGAGCGCGCCCTGCCCTTCTTTAAAATCTTGAAGAAGGCAGGCCCCATGCAGTTGACTCCAGAAGCGGAGGCAGCGCTGCAAGATTTGAAAAGGTACCTATCCTCCACTCCAATACTTGTCGCACCTAGACCACAGGAGAAGTTGTTGCTATACCTAGCGGCAACCAACCAGGTGGTTAGTGCTGCGTTAGTGGCGGAGAGGGAGGCCGACGAGGAGCCTATACCACCTACAAGCGAGTCCAGCGACGAGCGGGGGGCTGCTACAGCAAGCTCTGGCCCCGACAAGGACCACCCTGCGCAGGAACAGGATGGAGCGCGGAAGAAGATGGTGCAGCGCCCGGTGTATTTTGTAAGTTCCCTCTTGCAGGGGGCTAGATCAAGATACTCCGGGGTGCAGAAATTGCTTTTTGGCCTCCTCATGGCCTCGAGAAAGCTGCGCCATTACTTCCAAGCGCATGAGATAACAGTAGTCACTCGCTTTCCGCTGAGGAGGATATTGCACAATCCAGAGGCAACAGGCAGGATCGTCGAGTGGGCACTGGAGCTGTCGAGCTTTGGGCTCAAGTTTGAAAGTACTTCAACCATACAGAGCCGAGCTTTGGCAGAATTCATAGCTGAGTGGACCCCGACGCCAGATGGAGAAGGACAAGAAACAAGCGCGCCCGTACAAGGAGCAACAAGCGAGTGGGTAATGTACTTCGATGGTGCCTTTTCGCTGCAAGGCGCCGGTGCTGGCGTGGTACTCATCGCGCCCACCGGAGAGCACCTCAAGTATGTTATCCAGATGCACTTCCCAAGAGAGCAAGCTACCAACAATACTGCTGAGTATGAAGGCTTGCTCGCCGGCCTCAGGATTGCGGCCGAACTTGGGATCAGAAAGCTGATCGTGCGGGGAGATTCTCAACTGGTGGTCCGGCAAGTCAACAAGAGCTACCAGAGCCCTCTGATGGAAGCTTACGTAGATGAAGTGAGGAAGCTGGAAGAACACTTTGAAGGGCTGCAAATGGAGCACGTCGCGAGAGCTCAGAATGAGATAGCAGACGGCCTTTCGAAGTGTGCTTCGTTGAAGTTACCTGTGGAACCAGGGACCTTCTTACTCAAGCTGACTCAACCATCCGTTACACCATCAGTTGGGCAGTCCAAGAAAAGGAAGTTGGTCTCCGGCGACTACTCGCAGGCGGACCTCCCTAAGACCGCCGCCAAGGTCCCCAAGATCAACAACCTGAACGCCGGGGGACAGCCCGCTCCTGCGGATCCCAGGATCCGTCCAGTCGAAGCCGGTGTCCCCGGTAAGCCTTGCTCCAGCGAGCTGATCAGCAGCCTGAACGCCGAGGGACAGCCCGCTCCTGCGGATCCCAGGATCCGTCCAGTCGAAGCAGGTGTCCCCGATAAGCCTTGCTCCGGCGAGCGGATCAGCAGTCTGAACGCTGAGGAACAGTCCGCTCCTGCGGGTCCGAGGGTCCGTCCAGTTGAAGCGGGGGTTCCCGACAAGCTTTGCCCCGGCAAGCTTGCCGGGGGATCACCGGCTCCGGCTGAACCAGAGGTTCTTGCCGTAGAAGCCGGGGTCCCCGCAGCGGCCTTCATGCCTTTAGTCCTTGCCGTCGAGCCCCGGGCTCCGGCATGGGCGCGGCAGATCGTCCGTTTTCTGCAAACTGGAGAACTTCCCGACGACCCAGAAGAGGTGGAGAAGATCGCCAGGCAGTCAAGTATGTATCAGTTCGTGGACAACGAGCTGTACAGAAGGAGACTCAACGGTGTCAGATTGAAGTGCATCTCCAGGGAAGACGGACAGAAGCTGTTGGCAGAGATACACGGAGGCATGTGCGGCCATCACATTGGCGCAAGAGCACTTGTCGGGAAAGCCTTCCGGCAAGGGTTCTTCTGGCAAGAAGCCCTCCAAGATGCAACTGCACTAGTAACCAAGTGTGAAGCGTGCCAGTTCCATGCAAAACAGATTCATCAGCCAGCTCAAGCTCTCCAAACAATCCCTTTGTCCTGGCCCTTCTCGGTCTGGGGGCTCGATATCCTCGGCCCTTTTCCCCGAGCCGTCGGGGGCTTCGAGTACTTGTACGTTGCAATCGACAAGTTCACGAAGTGGCCAGAAGTGGAGCCAGTGAGGAAGGTGACCGCGCAGTCAGCAGTCAAGTTCTTCCGGTCGATTGTCTGCCGTTTCGGAATCCCCAACAGAGTCATCACCGACAACGGGACACAATTTACAAGTCGCGCCTTCATGCAATACGCCCAGGATCTCGGCGCCAAGGTCTGTTTCGCTTCGGTTGCTCACCCCAGGAGCAACGGTCAAGCAGAAAGGGCCAACGCTGAAGTGCTGCGCGGACTCAAGACCAGGACCTTCGACAGGCTGCACAAGTGCGGAAGAAATTGGATTGAGGAGCTGCCGGCGGCTCTTTGGTCAATCAGGACGACACCAAGTCGAGCCACCGGACAGACACCTTTTGCTCTAGTCTATGGAGCGGAAGCAGTTATCCCCACGGAACTCGTATACGGATCTCCTCGGGTGCTCGCTTATGACGAGCTCGAGCAAGAGCGGCTGCGCCAAGATGACGCGCTGCTCCTTGAGGAAGGACGTCTCCAGGCTGCGGTACGAGCTTCTCGATACCAGCAAGCCTTGCGTCGCTACCATAGCCGCAAGGTCAAGGCCAGGAGTCTCGAAGAGGGCGACCTTGTTCTTCGGCGCACTCAGTCGGCCAAGAATTCCAACAAGTTGACGCCAAAGTGGGAAGGACCTTATCGGGTGAGACAAGTCACGAGGCCTGGCGCTGTCCGCCTCGAGACCGAAGAAGGCGTACCAGTGAGCAACTCCTGGAACATAGAGCATCTTCGCAAGTTTCACCCATAAGGCGCGGTTGCCGTGACCCGCTCCGGCAACCATCGGTTTGTACAGGCCTTGCCGCTGTTGCATGTAACCCCTTGTACAAAGCCAGGCGAAGCCCCTGGCACCAGATAAAGTTGCCCTGTTAGGCGACCTTGTTCTTAGGCACGTTCAGTCGGCCAAGAATTATAACAAGTTGACGCCGAAGCAGGAAGGCCCTTGTCGGGTGGAACGAGTCGCGAGGCCCGGCGCTGTCCGCCTCAAGACCGAAGAGGGCCTACCAGTGAGCAACTCCTGGGAATATAGAGCATCTTCGCAAGTTCCGCCCACTAGGCGCGGTTGCCGTGATCCGCTCCGGCAACCACCGGTTTGTACAGGCCTTGCCGCTGCTGCATGTAACCCCTTGTACAAAGCCAGGCGAAGCCCCTGGCACCAGATAAAGTTGCCCTGTTAGGCGACCTTGTTCTTAGGCACGTTCAGTCGGCCAAGAATTATAACAAGTCGACGCCGAAGCAGGAAGGCCCTTATCGGGTGAGACGAGTCGCGAGGCCCGGCGCTGTCCGCCTCAAGACCGAAGAGGGCCTACCAGTGAGCAACTCCTGGGAACATAGAGCATCTTCGCAAGTTTCGCCCATAAGGCGCGGTTGCCGTGATCCGCTCCGGCAACCACCGGTTTGTGCAGGCCTTGCCGATGTTGCATTTAAGCCCTCGTACAAAGCCAGGCGAAGCCCCTGGCCGAAGATAAAGAAGCGCTGGCGCCCTAGATTTTAGCATGCATGCTGAGTCAGAGTCTCGTCCTTGGTTAGGGTTGTCAGTTCCTAACTGTCGCTAACCCCTAACTTAGAGTTCGAGTCCGCGTCTTTTTCCCATCCTTCCCCTTTTGGCTCGCAGGAATCGAATGTCCTTGCCGGGCCGCTCGAGGACAAGGAAGAGGAGAAGGACGAGCCAACACCTGCCCCCCAGCGGGCCAGAGTCGCCGGGGGCCGCAACCTCAGATAAGTTTTTGCATCCCTCATCATGCATTCTCTTATGGACTGTGGAATTTGAAAGCCTCCTTCCCTCCCGAAAAGCTACCTTGCTCTCTTAGCGGCAAGCCCCAGAGCGCGTTCCTGGGGCCCGTTTCGATAGCAGCCGCGGCAGCAAGGGGGGGGGGAAGCGAGGGGCCGGAACCCACCTGCTCCCCGCCTCCGCCAAGGGCGTGAGCAAGGTCGAGCAGTGCGGGGGATCGGCTGGGCGTATTGCCGGGCGAGAAACTGTCTATCTTAACGATGTAAAGGATTCGTTCCCTACCGCGGTTTCCACCCGCGAGACAGATGATCCGGCAAACATCCCCTTTTCATTAAAAACATTCCACTCAGGTACAGTTCAGAGAGAATGAAAAACATGAAAAGAGGGATTACAAGGCTTAAACGCAACTAAGGCCCGAAGGCTTACGAGCTGAAAAGAGATAAGGTGCCCATAATCCCTTTCTTGTCTCTCTCCTCAGGAGGTAGGGCAAGTAGGCGAAGAGGGCGAAAGGGGCACCTAGATGAGCTACGGGTGGCAGAAGGCACCAAGAGAAGATCCGGGGGCTCCGCCCGGGGGTCTCCGGAGGCTGAAGAAGACGGAGGCGTCGGAGGCAGAGCTGGAAGATGAGGCAGCGGCCTTGCCGCCAGCCTCTTCCTCTTCCGCAGCCTCGCCACTCCGGCCGCCCGAGGAGATCAAGCCCCCGGCAAGAGGAGCTTGCCGGGCCGAAGAGAAGACCCCGGTGGTCGTCACCGAGAGCAAGGGTGATGGCGGCGTCTGGGGCGCATCTGGAACACGAGGCACCGGAGCGTCAGCCAGCTGTCGAAGTCGGCCCGTACTCCGACTTCGCGGCCTTCGACGTCCGCCCTCTGTCCTCCTCAGCAGCCCCCCCTACGCCAGTCGCCCAAGGAGACGACCCCGGGGAGTTCACGGAGCCCGGCGCGGTCGATGGGGCCGCCGGCGCCACACGGAGCTGCGGCCGACGCCTAGTCGTACCCGTCATCCCGGCGGCTGCTCCCCTCGTCGTCGCTGTCGCTCCCCTCCTCGTCACTCTCGCTCGAGGAGGAGCCTTCGCTGTCGGAGGAGCTATCTTCGCAGCACCGGGCCCGGATACCGAAGCCCCAGAAGGCCTTGACAGAGAGGAGGTCCTCCCCCACTAGCTTGAAGTGGAGGGTGAACCCCTCCGTCAAGCTGTGTATCCGGGCGAACGTCTTCCACCCGCGGCCCAGACACACCACGCCGGGGGCTCGGGACTCGACGTGGACTCGCGTCCCACTGATCCCGCAGCCCCTCATGCGCAGGTTTAGCGTCTCAGGCTGCTCCACCTCCAACACGTTCGCGAATGGAGCGGGAAGCCAGAGGTGGCGACGAGGCGCCCGGCGCAGCCTGATAATGAACTCACGGGGGTCGTCCCCGAGATGGACCGCGGGAAGGAACGGAGCCGCTGGCGGAGGCAAGGGCGGCGCACCGATCCGTCCGCCCCGAGCGCCTCGGCCCCGTCCACGACCTCGTCCGCGACCTCGCCCTCTCCCTCTTCCCCCGACGATCGGCTCCGCCGCCGCGGGCGCAAGGGGAGGAGGGGCGCGTTGCCGAGCAGACACCCTCGCGGCAACCGAAGAAGAACCAGGGTTCCCCCCCTCCATCACAGATGGGGGAAGGAAACCAGAAGCCGAAGGAGGAAGGAGATGGAGTGCGTATTTCCGTCGCCCCCTTTCGCTCCTTATAAAGGAGCGGAGTGGGACCGCGGCCGCCCCGCTCCTCCAATAGAAGCGGAGAAAGGGCAGGCGACTGGGGCCGACCCACTGCATCGGCCCGCGCCGGCTCGACTCCCTGCCTCCGCCGCCGCGACTCCGAGTGCATGAGGACCGCGTGGTGGGCGCGCAGAACCGAGGCGACGGGTGGGACGACCTCTCCCCATCCCGTAATTATGGGGAACGGACGCCTCGAAAGCCGCGCCCCACCCCCGTTCATTTATTGAGCCGCGCCTCCGCACCTCCCTCCACCTAAAGAGGGAACGGGCGTTTTCGCCCCCACGACGCCGCGGTAAGCGCGCGCCGCCTGGGGAAGGCGTGGCGGATGCGGAGTTAAGGAGCAGCGCGACCAAGGCCATGCGTGCCCGTGCACCGTTAGGGCCTGGCCCAACGACGCTCGGCACCGTGTGTGGCCCAGGCCCGGGGGCTCCTGTCGGTGTACTAAAGTAGGGGTACCTTAGTACCCCAGACTTGTGCACGGGCAGTCGTAGCACCCTGCGGCAGGGCCCGCCCCGGAAGCGCCAAGAGAAGACCAAGCATTCAAGACAAGGCCCCCGGCAAGAGGAGCTTGCCAGGCCGAGAAGACAAGACCCCGGCAAGAGGAGCTTGCCGGGACGACTGAGCCCATGTAAGGCCATCCAAGAACAAAGTATACAGGACAAGATCGAGCCCCCGACAAGAGGAGCTTGTCGGGAAGGCCGAACCCAGGCACCACAAGAGAAGCCCGTCGTGGCGCGCCAAGCGCCCCGGCAAGGCCTGATAGCTGGCACGCTATCAGGCACAGGAAGACGACCCCCGCGGCAAGCCGCTTGCCGCGGCAAGATCGCCACCTCAAGACTGCGCTCCAGCTCGCCCGCCCACGCGTCGCTCCGGGGCTTCCCCCGAGGGCACGTGGCGAGGCACCGCGCAGCCTGGGGCATGCGGCGGCATGCAGCCGCCATCGTGGCGAACGGTGGCGCACCTAACGGTCCGCCTCGGTGCTGTCCGGGCGACCGTGACGGGCATTTAATGCCCTTGTCCCCTACCGTCAGAAGTAGGTATGATAACACTGTGCCGCACTGTAGCGCCACCGTTCCCGCACTATTACAACTACCACCCCTTTTACACTTTTACCCCTTTCTCTTACGTTGACACCTGTCGGTGACCCCTTTGCGCTATAAAAGGAGGCCCGTGTGCAACGTAGAGGGGGTTCCGGGGTTCGGAGATTCGGATCCAGACAGCCATACGCTCGGCGCAGCTAGCTCTCCAAGCTCCCGAGCTCCCCAGTTCAATACAACTAAGCAGGAGTAGGGTTTTACGCGTCCATCGCGGCCCGAACCTGGGTAAACCGCCCGTGTGCCCGCCTCGATCTGCTCTCTGTGCTCCCTCCGCCCCCCTCACCGGACAACGAAAGGGGCTCCGGCCCCATAGGTGCTCGCGGGGGGACGCCGTCCGCCCCGACACTGTACATCATGTCCATGCCTTTTGTTATCATGTTATGGTCCCGTAGCATGTTGATTTGATGCTTGCTAGATGCCTACTTGTTGTTTTGGACAGATTGCTGTTATATCTTGTATAGGGTGTATGTGTTGAACAGTTGCTCCGTTTTGAGTGTGCTCTGTATGAAACTTGCTTAGAATTGCATGTAGATTCATATTATCATGTTGCATCCTTGTTTTGATGTGTTTGCTTGATGTTTGAATGCATTTTTTATCAATGCCATGCTTACCTTGTTTTGCTCATATCTGCTAGGTCATAGCTCCGAATCTAATGAACTTTATATGTAACTTGACTAGAATTTCGTGTAGATCATCTTGGTGCATATTAACTTTATGTTTAACAACTTGAACTTAGGTTTATTCAGATCTGGACCAATTTCGAAATTTGCATATGAGGACTTACCGGAATTGTTCTATGTTGTTTCTGGCCTCATTTAAACTTGCCTTGTTGTGTTGCTCTTGTATGCATCATCCCTTGCCATGAGTAGCTTCATGTAGCCTTGCCGTGCGTCTTACTTGGTTGTGCATCATTCCTTGTTCATGTGTGGTGTGTTTACCATGTTGTGTGCTTCTTCTCGATAGTTCCCGTTTCGTTGCGATCGTGAGGATTCGTTCGTCTACGCTTGTTCATCTTCGTGGCTTCATCTTCTTCATGGATTCGTTCTTCTTCCTTGTGGGATTTCAGGCAAGATGACCATCACCTTGGATCTCACTACTATCATTGCTATGCTAGTTGCTTTGTTCTATCGCTATGCTGCGTTACCTACCACTTGCTGCTCAAGCCTCCCAAATTGCCATGAAATTCTAACCCTTGTCACCCTTCCTAGCAAACCTTTGTTTGGCTATATTACCGCTTTTGCTCAGCCCCTCTTCTAGCGTTGCTAGTTGAAGGTGAAGATGAAGATTGCTCCATGTTGGACCATGTTTATGTTGGGATATCACAATATCTCTTATATTATTAATGCATCTATATACTTGGTAAAGGGTGGAAGGCTCGGCCTTATGCCTGGTGTTTTGTTCCACTCTTGCCGCCCTAGTTTCCGTCATATCGGTGTTATGTTCCCGGATTTTGCATCCCTAATGCGGTTGGGTGATTTATGGGACCCCCTTGACAGTTCGCTTTGAATAAGACTCCTCCAGCAAGGCCCAACATTGGTTTTACCATTTGCCTCACCTATGCCCTTTTATTTCCCTTGGGTTTCCGGAGCCCGAGGGTCATCTTTATTTTAGCCCCCCGGGCCAGTTCTCCTCTGAGTGCTGGTCCAAACTAGAGTCCTTTGCAGCGCCACCTCGGGAAAACTTGAGGTCTGGTTTTAGTTGTACGGAGTGCTCATCCGGTGTGCCCTGAGAACGAGGTACGTGCGACTCCTATCGGGATTTGTCGGCACATCCGGGTGGCTTTGCTGGTCTTGTTTTATTACTGTCGAAATGTCTTGTAGCCGGGATTCCGAGACTGATCGGGTCTTCCCGGGGAGAAGGAATATCCTTCATTGATCGCGAGAGCTTATCATGGGCTAAGTTGGGACACCCCTGTAGGGTTTGAACTTTCAAAAGCCATGCCCGCGGTTATGTGGCAGATGGGAATTTGTTGATATCTTGTTGTAGTAAACTTGAAGTAAACTCTTCTAAAATACACCAACTGTGTGTGTAACCGTGAGTGTCTCTTTTCGGGGTTGATCGAGAGGAGAACACGGTTTCCGGGTTATGTCTGATGTAAGTAGGAGCTCAGGATCACTTCTTGATCATTACTAGTTGACGACTGCTTGCTTTGCTTCTCTTCTCGCTCTTTTTGCGTAAGTTAGCCACCATACATGCTTAGCCGATGCTGCAACCTCACCACTTTACCCCTTCCTTACCCATTAAGCTTTGCTAGTCTTGATACCCATGGTAATGGGATTGCTGAGTCCTCGTGGCTCACAGATTAGTACAACAACAATTGCAGGTACAGGTTGTGCGATGATCATGACGTGAGAGCAATGTTTACTTGTGTTGGAGTTCTTCTTCTTCTTCGTCGATCTGGGGATAGGTTCCAGGTCGGCAGCCTGGGCTAGCAGGGTGGATATTGTTTGAATTTCTGTTATGTTTCATCCGTAGTCGGATGTTGTTCTCTTGTATGATGTATTGTTGTATTCATGTGACATTGTATGTATTGGATGTATCCCCTCTATTTATGTAATGTTGATGTAATGATATCCACCTTGCAAAAGCGTTTCAATATGCGGTTCTATCCTTGGTGGGTCCTTCGAGTCTCTTTAGGATAGTATCGCATATTGGGCGTGACAAGTTGGTATCAGAGCCTCGACCGACCCTAGGAGCCCCCTTGATTGATCGTGTAGTTTGGCCGTTGTCGAGTCTAGAAGATTTTTTTTTCAGAGTCTAGTTATATCGGAGAGTAGGATTTCTTTTTACTCCTCAGCCCCTTCGTCGCTTTGGTGAGAAATCTTGACATAGGTGTTTTGAGCTACTCCTCTTCCTCTTCAAATTTTTTCTTTAGGATCACATGGTTAGTTTTCGTTCGTTGCCCATCCTCTGTTGTCCGGTGCATTTCTCGTCAAGTTGCTTCGATCCTCGTCATGTTTTGCAAGATCAATCCTCAGTTCTTTTCAATCGATGTTGTTTTCCTGTCCGAAGTCATCCTTGTTTTTTCCTACCCGCCCCCCCTTCTTCTTCTCGGAACCGGAGTCCGCAATCGAGAATCCATTCTACTCGTGCGAAGCCTTTGCATTCTCTCCTCAATCATTTCAACCGGTGCTTTTCTCTTCAAGTTTTCGTCGATCCCTCGTTCCAAGTTGCCTGTGTTTTTCCCGCCCTCCCACCCCTTTTTCTTCCCGGAGTCTGAGTCTCTATTCGGGCATCAATTTCATTCGTGCGGAGTATTTTCAGTCTTTCCCCAATTGTTTCAACCGGTGAATTCTCGTCGACTTCATCAATGTTCGTCTTGCTTTCTTTCCGGTGGATTTCAACCCAATTTTCTCGGTTCGATCATATTCTTTCCCTCAGCTCAAATATTTCCCTTGCTCGTTCCTCCTCTCGCCATTCTATTATCCTGGAGTGTTGAAGACATGTCAGAAGATTCGTGTTTGCATTCAATTATTGCGAGGTGGTCACCTAATTCAAGTCCCTCAGTTGTTCCGGTGCATCGTCTCTTCTTCAATCCTTTCCAACGGTGTTTCTTTTCAGTGGGCCCTAACCCACAGGTCTTTTCCCAGGATCTTACCTGACTCTTCTAATTGCCCGGAGTTATTCTCAAATTCTTTTCAAAATTTGACGTAAGTATGAATTTCATCAGTTAGATGTTTTTCCAAGATCGATTTCAAATCATTTTCATTGTTGACTCAACCTCTTTGTTTTTCATTCTCCCGGAATACCTCAACATTTCTGCATGGTGTTTCTCGTTGTCATTCTCAACATTTGAAAACCGAAGAAGATTTTCTCTTAAATCTTGTCCGTTCCCCCGGAGATTCGCGGTGCTAGCTCGATGTTATCCTATCTAATTGTGTCAAGTCATGCAAATTCTTTTCATCCATCCGGAGTATTTCAGGATTTGTTTTCTCTCTCGATCATCCGGAGGTCATCTTCTCGGAATATTTCTTCGTTCCAAGTTGCAGCTTCGTTCGTTCCATAGTTGTACCGATGCTTTGTTCAAGTATTCTTCAATCAGTTCGTGATCCCTTCGTTACCTTATCTCTTAATTCCCGCAAGTAGCTTTGTGCTTTTCTAATTCTTTCCGGCGATTCGTTCTCTTCTCTTCGTTGCGTTACCTACCACTTGCTGCTCAAGCCTCCCAAATTGCCATGAAATTCTAACCCTTGTCACCCTTCCTAGCAAACCTTTGTTTGGCTATATTACCGCTTTTGCTCAGCCCCTCTTCTAGCGTTGCTAGTTGCAGGTGAAGATGAAGATTGCTCCATGTTGGACCATGTTTATGTTGGGATATCACAATATCTCTTATATTATTAATGCATCTATATACTTGGTAAAGGGTGGAAGGCTCGGCCTTATGCCTGGTGTTTTGTTCCACTCTTGCCGCCCTAGTTTCCGTCATATCGGTGTTATGTTCCCGGATTTTGCATCCCTAACGCGGTTGGGTGATTTATGGGACCCCCTTGACAGTTCGCTTTGAATAAGACTCCTCCAGCAAGGCCCAACATTGGTTTTACCATTTGCCTCACCTATGCCCTTTTATTTCCCTTGGGTTTCCGGAGCCCGAGGGTCATCTTTATTTTAGCCCCCCGGGCCAGTTCTCCTCTGAGTGCTGGTCCAAACTAGAGTCCTTTGCAGCGCCACCTCGGGAAAACTTGAGGTCTGGTTTTAGTTGTACGGAGTGCTCATCCGGTGTGCCCTGAGAACGAGGTACGTGCGACTCCTATCGGGATTTGTCGGCACATCCGGGCGGCTTTGCTGGTCTTGTTTTATTACTGTCGAAATGTCTTGTAGCCGGGATTCCGAGACTGATCGGGTCTTCCCGGGGAGAAGGAATATCCTTCGTTGATCGCGAGAGCTTATCATGGGCTAAGTTGGGACACCCCTGCAGGGTTTGAACTTTCAAAAGCCATGCCCGCGGTTATGTGGAAGATGGGAATTTGTTGATATCTTGTTGTAGTAAACTTGAAGTAAACTCTTCTAAAATACACCAACTGTGTGTGTAACCGTGAGTGTCTCTTTTCGGGGTTGATCGAGAGGAGAACACGGTTTCCGGGTTATGTCTGATGTAAGTAGGAGCTCAGGATCACTTCTTGATCATTACTAGTTAACGACTGCTTGCTTTGCTTCTCTTCTCGCTCTTTTTGCGTAAGTTAGCCACCATACATGCTTAGCCGATGCTGCAACCTCACCACTTTACCCCTTCCTTACCCATTAAGCTTTGCTAGTCTTGATACCCATGGTAATGGGATTGCTGAGTCCTCGTGGCTCACAGATTAGTACAACAACAATTGCAGGTACAGGTTGTGCGATGATCATGACGTGAGAGCAATGTTTACTTGTGTTGGAGTTCTTCTTCTTCTTCGTCGATCTGGGGATAGGTTCCAGGTCGGCAGCCTGGGCTAGCAGGGTGGATATTGTTTGAATTTCTGTTATGTTTCATCCGTAGTCGGATGTTGTTCTCTTGTATGATGTATTGTTGTATTCATGTGACATTGTATGTATTGGATGTATCCCCTCTATTTATGTAATGTTGATGTAATGATATCCACCTTGCAAAAGCGTTTCAATATGCGGTTCTATCCTTGGTGGGTCCTTCGAGTCTCTTTAGGATAGTATCGCATATTGGGCGTGACAAGTTGGTATCAGAGCCTCGACCGACCCTAGGAGCCCCCTTGATTGATCGTGTAGTTTGGCCGTTGTCGAGTCTAGAAGATTTTTTTTTCAGAGTCTAGTTATATCGGAGAGTAGGATTTCTTTTTACTCCTCAGCCCCTTCGTCGCTTTGGTGAGAAATCTTGACATAGGTGTTTTGAGCTACTCCTCTTCCTCTTCAAATTTTTTCTTTAGGATCACATGGTTAGTTTTCGTTCGTTGCCCATCCTCTGTTGTCCGGTGCATTTCTCGTCAAGTTGCTTCGATCCTCGTCATGTTTTGCAAGATCAATCCTCAGTTCTTTTCAATCGATGTTGTTTTCCTGTCCGAAGTCGTCCTTGTTTTTTCCTACCCGCCCCCTCTTCTTCTTCTCGGAACCGGAGTCCGCAATCGAGAATCCATTCTACTCGTGCGAAGCCTTTGCATTCTCTCCTCAATCATTTCAACCGGTGCTTTTCTCTTCAAGTTTTCGTCGATCCCTCGTTCCAAGTTGCCTGTGTTTTTCCCGCCCTCCCACCCCTTTTTCTTCCCGGAGTCTGAGTCTCTATTCGGGCATCAATTTCATTCGTGCGGAGTATTTTCAGTCTTTCCCCAATTGTTTCAACCGGTGAATTCTCGTCGACTTCATCAATGTTCGTCTTGCTTTCTTTCCGGTGGATTTCAACCCAATTTTCTCGGTTCGATCATATTCTTTCCCTCAGCTCAAATATTTCCCTTGCTCGTTCCTCCTCTCGCCATTCTATTATCCTGGAGTGTTGAAGACATGTCAGAAGATTCGTGTTTGCATTCAATTATTGCGAGGTGGTCACCTAATTCAAGTCCCTCAGTTGTTCCGGTGCATCGTCTCTTCTTCAATCCTTTCCAACGGTGTTTCTTTTCAGTGGGCCCTAACCCACAGGCCTTTTCCCAGGATCTTACCTGACTCTTCTAATTGCCCGGAGTTATTCTCAAATTCTTTTCAAAATTTGACGTAAGTATGAATTTCATCAGTTAGATGTTTTTCCAAGATCGATTTCAAATCATTTTCATTGTTGACTCAACCTCTTTGTTTTTCATTCTCCCGGAATACCTCAACATTTCTGCATGGTGTTTCTCGTTGTCATTCTCAACATTTGAAAACCGAAGAAGATTTTCTCTTAAATCTTGTCCGTTCCCCCGGAGATTCGCGGTGCTAGATCGATGTTATCCTATCTAATTGTGTCAAGTCATGCAAATTCTTTTCATCCATCCGGAGTATTTCAGGATTTGTTTTCTCTCTCGATCATCCGGAGGTCATCTTCTCGGAATATTTCTTCATTCCAAGTTGCAGCTTCGTTCGTTCCATAGTTGTACCGATGCTTTGTTCAAGTATTCTTCAATCAGTTCGTGATCCCTTCGTTACCTTATCTCTTAATTCCCGCAAGTAGCTTTGTGCTTTTCTAATTCTTTCCGGCGATTCGTTCTCTTCTCTTCGTTCATTTACATTTTCTCGGTGGTTCGTTGAAGATTCCTTTTCCGTTCTCATCATATCAATTCATTCGTTCTTTTCTATCCTACTGGTGGCTCATGTAGACCTTCCCAAATTTGGCGTTATATCTTCCCCTAATCTTTTCCCAATGTGAATAAGTGGTATGCGATCCATTGCTTCTCATCAATTTAATTGGCGGAGGATAAGCATAACATAATTCTTATTCTCCTTTCATCAAGTTGATTAATTCTTTTCTTCGGGGATTGTTCGTGATGAGCGAGTTCTCGGTTCTAAGTTGTTCGTATTTTCTTTTCCGGAGTTCCAAGTCTTCTCGTTGTTCCGTCGCGAAGCCCCATCTAAATCATCGCAAGGCTTTAATCTTATTCTTTCATCCTTCAATTTAATCTCGTCATCCTTTATTTTACCGGAGTTCTTCACGGTGGATCGTCATGTTTTAATTCATTCTTCAAGTGTTCATCAAGATTCTTTTAGAGGAGCTCAAGTTGTCTTCTTCTTGCTTCGCGAGGTGCAATTAATTCTCCGTATTCTTTTGAAGTGGAGTTTTTCATTTCTTCGTTCTTCTCAACTATTTAATCTATTCCGCTTGTGGTCGGTTATCACCTCAAAATTTTGAGTTGTTTTCCATAAGTCCACAACAAGCAATTCTTTTGTTGTTGAATTTCCAACAACTCCGTTCAATCCTTTCTTCTAAGGTTGCTCTCTAATTCATTCGTCAAAGAAGTTGTCATCTTCTTCCCCGTTCTTCTCTTTCCACTCTTTCAAGTCTTCCGGAGGCATTGTGTTGTTCCTCTCGTCAAGTATCGTTCCATCTTTTCAAGTTCATGTTCTATTCTGACCTAGTTCAACCGGAGTGCTGCCTAAATTCTTTCAGTCTTATTCCATTCTTACCGTGGTCCTTGAGCTTTTGATTCTCGTCATTCTCACTGTTCCTCTCTTCTTCTCGAGTGCTCTCGATTCTTTACTTCCACTCTTGAGTTCTTGTTTCACCTCATCCCTTTTTTCCTTCCGTCTCGGTCCTAAGATCTCGGGACGAGATCTCTTGTTAGTGGAGGAGAGTTGTAACGCCCGGGATTAGATGCGCCAGGTGTCCGCCAGTTATTCGCCGTCCTTGCCATGTCATGTGCTTGTGTGTCGCACTTTGCCATGTCATCATCTGCATTTCATATCATGTCATCATGTGCATCGCATTTGCATACGTGTTCGTCTCATGCATCCGAGCATTTCCCCATTGTCCGTTTTGCAATCCGGCACCCCTATGTCCCCCGGTGCCCCCTTTTGCCTCTTTTCGTGTGCGGCTGTTAAACGGTCTCGGAATGGACCGAGGTTTGCCAAGCGGCCTTGGTATAGCACCGGTAGACCGCCTGTCAAGTTTCGTACCATTTGGACTTCGTTTGATACTCCAACAGTTAACCGAGGGACCGAAAAGGCCTCGTGTGTGTTGCAGCCCAACACCTCTCCAAACTGGCCCAAAACCCACCTAAACCCCTTATATCTTCTAGGTCGTTCGATCACGATCACGTGGCCGCAAACCGCACCTCATTTGGACACTCCCACCTCCTTCTACCTATAAATATGTGCACCCCTCCAAAATTTCGGGTCCAAAACCCTAGTCTAGCTCCTCCCCGCGCCGCCGGACGCGTCCACGCCACGCCGGACACGTCCACCGCCGCCAGCCACGTCGCTCGGCCAATCCTCGCGCGCCACCTCAGCTCCAACCGGCGCCCCGGCCAACCAGATCCGGCCACGTCGCCCCCGCGCCGCCACACTTCGTCGTCGGCCCGCGAGACCCGAACCGGACCCGCCCCGGGCCGCGCCGGGCCCGAGGAGGCCCGTGCCTCCGCCGCCGTCCCCGCGCTTCACCGGAGTCCCGGGTCGGCTTCGTCTCCGGCCGCAGCCGGCAAGCAGCTCGCCGGAGCCGATCGCGCCGTCTCCGCCGCCCGAAGCTCCGCCGCCTCCCACCGCCCTCGACGCCCCAGCTTCTCCGGCCGCCACCACGTCGAGCAACTCCGGCGACCTCGGCCCTGGATCTCAGATCCATAACGCCTAGGTTGACTTTCCCCGACCCCCGAAATCGTTTGTCTTTTTCTGCATATTAATTGTTGCATCTTCATCGTGTCATAACTCTGTACTAGTAGCTCCGTTTTGGGCGTATAGCGTACCGAATTGTTCGCCTCGACGAGTACATCAATTCATCTCATTGCATTATTTTCATTTGAGCTCATCTTGATGCAAGAAATGCTGTTAGAAGAGGGCTATGTGATGTTAGTTTCAGATTCTCAGCAGAACATGCACTTTTGTCATTTTTTCCATGATTGATGTGTGCACCCTATGAACTTGAGCTCTATATGAGTTTTGAAATATGTCATGCCATCTTTAGAGGGGTGTATTCCATTTATTTTTGTGATCTCTGTGGTGACTAGCACAAACATGAAAACTAGGGATCATAATGTTGCTGATTTCAGGGACTTAGTAATTTCACCAAGTCACTTCCTGCTGTTATTTCTATGCCATGTGTTCATGTTGTTTCAGAGAGATCTATGCCTATTTTGAACATGATCAGTAAGGATGTTTTGAACATATGGATGTTCTCTATCCATCCGTGGCTTTTGTTGCAATTATGGATTGCCATAGCTTGACTCGGTCGTGCTCTACTTTTGCTATAAAATGTTCCTGGCAGATTGTTTACGTGTTATTTAATTTTGCGAAGGTTGTTGTAGTTGATCCTTGCATGCTATGTTGTTGTTCTTGCCATGCCTATCTTCGATGCCATGTCTAGTTGCTGGGTTCATTCTTAGTTTGTCATGCAATGCCTCTTAGTGAGTGCATCGAGCTCGTAAACATGCCTACCTGTTATCTGTTTTGCCATGCTCCAGTTTTTCACCAAGTCTGAATCTATTTATGTTTTTGCTATGTTCACATGCTTGCAATTGTATTTTATGATCCCTTTTGGCTTATGGTCAGTAAGGGACTTTTGTTATATGCCTTGAGTAGATTTATTCCATTCTCTAGTTTGACATGATAGCTTGCTGTAACATGTTGTTTGATAGCTCTAAACATTGCAACCTGATGTTATTTCTGTCATGTCCTGAAATTCTGCCAAGTCTGTGAACCTGTTATTATTTGCAATCTTGCCATGTCCTTTTGAGCATGTTCTATTATTTTATGGAGATAGCTCAGTGTTCATGTTTTGTCATGCTTTACTTGTACATCATGTCCATGCCTTTTGTTATCATGTTATGGTCCCGTAGCATGTTGATTTGATGCTTGCTAGATGCCTACTTGCTGTTTTGGACAGATTGTTGTTGTCTCTTGTATATGGTGTATGTGTTGAACCGTTGCTCTGTTTTGAGTGTGCTCTGTATGAAACTTGCTTAGAATTGAATGTAGCTTCATAATATCATGTTGCATCCTTGTTTTGATGTGTTTGCTTGATGTTTGAATGCATTTTGTATCAATGCCATGCTTACCTTGTTTTGCTCATATCTCCTAGGTCGTAGCTCCGAATCTAATGAACTTTATATGTAACTTGACTAGAATTTCGTGTAGATCATCTTGGTGCATATTAACTTGATGTTTAACAACTTGAACTTAGGTTTATTCAGATCTGGACCAATTTCGAAATTTGCATATGAGGACTTACCGAAATTGTTCTATGTTGTTTCCGGCCTCATTTAAACTTGCCTTGTTGTGTTCCTCTTGTATGCATCATCCCTTGCCATAAGTAGCTTCATGTAGCCTTGCCATGTGTCTTACTTGGTTGTGCATCATTCCTTGTTCATGTGTCGTGCGTTTACCATGTTGTGTGCTTCTTCTCGATAGTTCCCGTTTCGTTGCGATCGTGAGGATTCGTTCGTCTACGCTTGGTTCATCTTCATGGCTTCATCTTCTTCATGGATTCGTTCTTCTTCCTTGCGGGATTTTAGGCAAGATGACCGTCACCTTGGATCTCACTACTATCATTGCTATGCTAGTTGCTTTGTTCTATCGCTATGCTGCGTTACCTACAACTTGCTGGTCAAGCCTCCCAAATTTCCATGAAACTCTAACCCTTGTCACCCTTCCTAGCAAACCGTTGTTTGGCTATGTTACCGCTTTTGCTCAGCCCCTCTTATGGCGTTGCTAGTTGCAGGTGATGATGAAGATTGCTCCATGTTGGACCATGTTTATGTTGGGATATCACAATATCTCTTATATTATTAATGCATCTATATACTTGGGAAAGGGTGGAAGGCTCCGCCTTATGCCTGGTGTTTTGTTCCACTCTTGCCGCCCTAGTTGCTGTCATATCGGTGTTATGTTCCTGGATTTTGCGTCCCTAACGCGGTTGGGTGATTTATGGGACCCCCTTGACAGTTCGATTTGAATAAGACTCCTCCAGCAAGGCCCAACATTGGTTTTACCATTAGCCTCACCTATGCCCTTTTATTTCCCTTGGCTTTCCGGAGCCTGAGGGTCATCTTTATTTTAGCCCCCTGGACAAGTTTTCCTCTGAGTGCTGGTCCAAACTAGAGTCCTTTGCAGCGCCACCTCGGGGAAACTTGAGGTCTGGTTTTAGTTGTACGGAGTGCTCATCCGGTGTGCCCTGAGAACGAGGTACGTGCGACTCCTATCGGGATTTGACGGCACATCCGAGCGGCTTTGCTGGTCTTGTTTTATTACTGTCGAAATGTCTTGTTGCCGGGATTCCGAGACTGATCGGGTCTTCCCGGGGAGAAGGAATATCCTTCGTTGATCGCGAGAGCTTATCATGGGCTAAGTTGGGACACCCCTGCAGGGCTTGAACTTTCGAAAGCTGTGCCCGCGGTTATGTGGCAGATGGGAATTTGTTGATATCCGGTTGTAGTAAACTTGAAGTAAACTCTTCTAAAATACACCAACCGTGTGCGTAACCGTGAGTGTCTCTTTTCGGGGTTGATCGAGAGGAGAACACGGTTTCTGGGTTATGTCTGTCGTAAGTAGGAGCTCAGGATCACTTCTTGATCATTACTAGTTGACGACCGCTTGCTTTGCTTCTCTTCTCGCTCTTTTTGCGTAAGATAGCCACCATACATGCTTAGCCGCTGCTGCAACCTCACCACTGTACCCCTTCCTTACCCATTAAGCTTTGCTAGTCTTGATACCCATGGTAATGGGATTGCTGAGTCCTCGTGGCTCACAGATTACTACAACAACAGTTGCAGGTACAGGTTGTGCCGTGATCATGACGTGAGAGCGATGTTTACTTGTGTTGGAGTTCTTCTTCTTCGTCGATCTGGGGATAGGTTCCAGGTCGGCAGCCTGGGCTAGCAGGGTGGATATTGTTTGAATTTCTATTTATGTTTCATCCGTAGTCGGATGTTGTTCTCTTGTATGATGTATTGTTGTAGTCATGTGACATTGTATGTATTGGATGTATCCCCTCTATTTATGTAATGTTGATGTAATGATATCCATCTTGCAAAAGCATTTCAATATGCGGCTCTATCCTTGGTGGGACCTTCGAGTCTCTTTAGGATAGTATCGCATATTGGGCGTGACACTGATCATGCTGCTATTAAATATCTTTTGGAAAAGAAAGATGATAAACCTAGACTTATTAGATGGGTTCTCTTACTACAAGAATTTGATTTGCATATTGTTGATAGAAAGGGAACAGAGAACCCCGTTGCAGACAACTTGTCTAGGTTAGAAAATGTTCTTGATGATCCACTAACTATTGATGATAGATTTCCTTGTGAGCAATTAAATGTCATAAATACTTCTCGTAGTACTCCATGGTATGCTGATTATGCAAATTACATTGTTGCTAAATTTATACCACCTGGTTTCACATACCAGCAAAAGAAAAGGTTTTTCTATGATTTGAGACACTACTTTTGGGATGACCCACATCTTTATAAAGGAGTAGATGGTGTTATTAGACGTTGTGTACCTGAGCATGAACAGGAACAGATCCTACGCAAGTGCCACTCTGAAGCTTATGGAGGACACCACGCGGGAGATAGAACTGCACATAAGGTATTACAATCCGGTCTTTACTGGCCTACTCTCTTCAAGGATGCCCGTAAGTTTGTCTTGTCATGTGATGAATGCCAAAGAATTGGAAATATTATTAGACGTCAAGAAATGCCTATGAATTATTCACTTGTTATTGAACCATTTGATGTTTGGGGCTTTGATTATATGGGACCTTTTCCTGCCTCTAATGGATATACTCATATTTTAGTTGCTGTTGATTACGTTACCAAGTGGGTAGAAGTTATTCCAACTAGTAGTGCTGATCATAACACCTCTATTAAGATGCTTAAAGAAGTTATTTTTTCGAGGTTTGGAGTCCCTAGATATTTAATGACTGATGGTGGTTCACATTTTATTCATGGTGCTTTCCGAAAAATGCTTGCTAAATATGGCGTTAATCATAAAATTGCATCTCCTTATCACCCATAGTCTAGTGGTCAAGTAGAATTGAGTAATAGAGAGCTCAAATTAATTTTGCAAAAGACTGCCAATAGATCTAGAAAGAATTGGTCCAAGAAACTTGATGATGCATTATGGGCCTATAGAACTGCATATAAAAATCCTATGGGTATGTCTCCGTATAAAATGGTTTATGGAAAAGCATGTCACTTACCTCTCGAACTAGAACATAAGGCATATTGGGATATTAAAGAGCTCAACTATGATTTCAAACTTGCTGGTGAGAAGAGGTTGTTTGATATTAGCTCACTTGATGAATGGAGAACCCAAGCTTATGAAAATGCCAAGTTGTTTAAAAAAAAGTCAAAAGATGGCATGATAAAAGGATAGAAAAGCGTGAGTTTAATGTAGGTGATTATGTATTGCTATACAACTCTCGTTTAAGATTTTTTGCAGGAAAACTACTCTCTAAATGGGAAGGCCCTTACGTTATCGAGGAGGTTTATCATTCCAGTGCCATAGAAATCAACAACTTCGAAGGCACAAATCCGAAGGTGGTGAACGGTCAAAGAATTAAACATTATATCTTAGGTAATCCCATAAATGTTGAAACCAATGTTATTGAAACTGTAACCCCGGAGGAATACATAAGGGACATTTTTCAGAACGTTTCAGACTCCGAAAAGGAATAGGCATGTGGTACGGTAAGTAAACCGACTCCAAAACAGTTTTTAAGGAAGCAGTCCGGGAAGGACACGAGGGCCCACTACAAAAAAATACACTTCCGTGATGATACGCGTTTGTCACAGTAGGTCGCGTTTTTTGTCATGCATGTACATCCATGACAAATTTATGACAGAATCAAGATAGTCATACATGTGCTGTCGTAGAAGTGCTCCATGACATTGCCAAAATTATCATCACGGAAGTGTCCACTTCGATGACGATAAATCGCGCGTCACAGAAGTGCTTTCGTCAAGGGTGACCGACACGTGGCATACACCGTAACGGAACGCCGTTAAGCTATCGGGTCGGGTTTTGGATCCGATAACCCGTTAACAGCCCCTACCAATGGGAAATTTCCACGTGTAAA
Organism: Aegilops umbellulata; assembly: GCA_032464435.1. Classification (NCBI taxonomy): domain Eukaryota; kingdom Viridiplantae; phylum Streptophyta; class Magnoliopsida; order Poales; family Poaceae; genus Aegilops; species Aegilops umbellulata. The sequence goes on along the minus strand of CP136056.1, from coordinate 210,448,840 downwards.
ATTATTATTGGCCAGACGAAACACGTGGCAGCTCGTCAGTGGGTCAGATAGGCGCCTATGATACATCGACACGTGGCACGGCCCAACAGAGGCCCATTCCTGTGAAAAGGCCGGCCCGTTTGACTTGGTCAAAAGCTGGCGGGCCGGCCATGGAAAGCCTGTTAACGGCCTGTTCGAATATAGCCCATTTACATCCCGCTAACCCAAGGCCCGTTACGCCCTATTCGAATTAGGCCCAGTAGCGTCATCTGGGCCATCCAATATGATTCCGGCCTGTTTTCACTTCTGGCCCATGTATGGCCCATGACGTCTTTCGGCCCATATGAGGCCCTATGTAACTCTTGGCCTATTAACGACCCATGGTGAAACTGGCCCGTAAAGAACATTGTCGACAAAAGCAATGAGAAATACAAAAAAAGGACGACATGATATAATTCACATATATGATGCTTGCCTAAACAGCATGGCATTGAATAATTCACATACATAATGCCTTGCAACAAGATAACATTGCATAATTCACATATATAATGTCTTGCAACAAGATGGCATTGCATAATTCACATATATGTTAATTAGACACTAAACAGGTGGCATTCACACAAAGCATGTATAAACTAAGCAAATGACATAGTAATGCAAGATACCATACGCACGATATGAGCAACATAACCCTGCCAAGTTAGGGCATGCACCTCGGGGGGGAGGGGAATATGACTGGTCATCTGTCTCTGAATCCTCCTCTGAGGAGCTATCGGTAACCAGCAAGACATGCGCTTCGTCAGATAGCATTGTCTGCTCTGAAGACCTTGTTTCCACTCTAGATTTTTCCACGACCGTGCCAAATGGCTGATGCATAGGAAGAGTAATTGAATGTACTAAACTTGTTGACAAATTTAACACGTAATAAAAAAAATGATGGCATGATATAATTCACATATAAGATGATTGGCTAACCAGGGTGGCATTGCAAAATTCACATATATGATGCCTGGCTAGACAAGATGGCATTGCATGATTCACATATACGATAAAGAAACTAAACAGATGGCATTGACACAAAGCATGTCTAAACTAAGCAGATGACATCTTTAATGTATACAGTAAGCAATGCAAGGCACCATCTGCATGATATTACCAACATCAGCATGCCAAGTTAGAGCGAAGACCTCATGGGGTAAATAGGAGTGGTCTTCTCCTTCTGAATCCCCCACATAACAGTTATCTTCCTATTGACTACGATCCGAAATGGGTGGAGGGGGGCTGCCTTTGCGCCCACCATGGAGCGACGTCTGCATGAAATTTTATTGCCACACAAGGCTCGTCTCTTTTGCTCTACATGATCAGTTCCATTGTGTACAATAACTGGCATGCATAGGAATAAAACATAGTGAGATTATGTAAGGAGTGCATGCACAAATCCAGAGTGATGGTAGCAAACTATGGATAGACCCAAAACCAATGATAGCAGGCAGATAATAGCTTTAATTAAAAAATACAGATAATGGCTCCTTTAATGTTTGTTTGCACCCAACATGAAACTCATAGTAAACACCGGAGATTAACCAGATAGTAGACAGATAGTACTGATTGCTGCCCCAATATGTACCCCACAACCATTTAAAAACTCAAGTTTCAGCATTAGTATGGACCTGACTCGGAGTCTAATAGGTGAACAGGACGATAATGTAGCATGTCATCATATTAAGCAACGCATAACGTAAGCAGACACGGAAGAGTGCGATCTCTCTTGCGGACCCGTGTAGTCCTCAAGGTCATCTGCCCAGTTGATGATGGTAATGCAGTTGCCGTGGCTGCCGGCGGCGGGGAAGAAGATCTGAGGCAGCGAAAGACAGTCTGGAGAGCGGATCCCTGCTGTGGTGAACCCTTCCATCCTTGGAGCAGCTGAGCTGGGGTGGAACACAGCGCCGCAGGAGTAGGACAAACCACACAAGGTTTTCTTTGACACATATCTGTAACAGAAGTAATTGAGTAAGGGCTTGTTTGAATTTGAGGATTCTAACAATGCAGGGATAGGAAATAGATAGGAATAGGATAGGAATGCACGTGCAAAACAGAGAATTTAAAAACATAAGATTTCTGCCAATCTGGGTGTTTGATTCACAACAATTGGGAGATCACAGGATGCAAAAAAGCATGGTGAGATTAAGTCAAACCACAAGAAAATGTACGGTTATAATGCTATTATGCTACTATCTCTTAGTCTTATGCTTGATTAATAGGAATATGAAAAGGAGGAGAAGTGGAAATTAGAATTCCTATGGTTTTTCTTTCAAGGAGACACTAAAGGAACAAATCCTACAGTTTTCCTTTGCTCCATTCCTTTGCACCAAATTCATGAAAAGTAGTACCATAGGAAACTTTCCAATTCCGATGTTTTTCATTCACTTCTCCTTTCAAACACTGGCGATTCTAGTAGGCAGGCTTGAGTAAGGAAAATCCTACACTAAAAAATGTTTTTGTGCTACTTCTATTACTTTGGACCCAGAACACTGCCATACTAGCTCAATTCCCAGGCCCATCGACAAATGCACAGCTCAAACGCGCAGAGATAAATAATGATGGCGTTCAAGAGAGTCCATCACGGATAGATAAGTTGCCTAGTACCTCACTTCTTGTCATATAGTAGGATAAAATAACCGTATTTCCCATTACTACGAGTGCTCAGTGGACAATATATATAACATGTAGAGTAAAAAAGAGATGCAACAAGTGTACAACCTATTTGGCGAAGCCATGTCGATCTCAGCGTGATTGGGTTGGCCGGTGAGGATGCTCCGGCTGACTTGGCTGTCGGAGCAGGTGAAGAAGATCTTAGGCGTCTGGAGATGGAGCCCGAGGTACTGCTCCGCTGTGATAGAGGTTTTCGTCGTTGGAGCAGCTCCGGTGAGTTGTAAGACGCCGAGGCTGAAGCAGGACAAGAGAGACAACGAACAACGTTAACCTGAGTGGAATTCTAATAGCATCTCTAATACATGACGTAAAATACATAACCACAAAGTGCTAGATGTAAAATACATCAGCCGCTCATCTCTGAACTGAACTGTCGAAACTGAACTTAACTATCGAAACTGAACTTAACTGTGAAACTGAATTTTGCTATCGAAACTGAATTTTGCTGTCGAAACTAAATGCACTAGCAAGGTGAGGCTACACGTCGATCGAATGACTTTTTCATCTCTGTTCAGTCGATTTTGCAGCCGTTGGATACGAAATCAAGGGCCTGCGGTTCATCTTCCACCTCCACCCCCCTGAGTCAGCCAAACAGCAGCCCCCTGCCGCCCGCGGCCGACGGTGCGCCGCCTCGCCCGCCCCAAAAACACTCCCCACCGCCGGTCCGCCGCCGCCCCGGCCATCCCTCTAGACCCCCCGTGCCGAGCTTTTTCTCCAGCGATCCCCACGCCACCACCCCGCCAACGCCCCGCCACCGCCGGCGACCACCGCCCCCATCCTGAACCCTAAGATAGATAGTGGGGTACCTCTCCGGCGAGCCCCCCTCCCCGCTGCGGCTGGTTCTTCCTTCACCCCGGCGAGCCCCCCACCCCCTGAAAATCGACTGACCCAAAAATCGATTCAGTCGACTGAAGTGTAGCTAAATTGGACCAGCATGGCAAGCAAGATCAAGAGCGAGAGGAGCAGCGTGAGCAAGAGCAATAGCAAGAGCAGACCAGGCAGGGGACCGAGAGCAAGAGTAGAGCAGCATTGCGAGCGAGAGCTAAAGAAGCAGCAGCTCCTACTGATGTGGACGTCGCCGCCGAGGGAGCGACGCCGTGGAGGAAGTGCCGGCGACACCGCCGTGGATGGAGCCGCGCCGTGTCGGCTCGGGACCGAGCGTCGGCAGCACCATGAGATCGAATCAAGAAGAAAATGCGGCGATTAGTGTACAACCTCTTTGGTGGCGCCGATTAGGCCGCAGCTTCATCCGAGGAAACGATGATGATGATGCTCTTCCGGTGGTGCAAGTGAAGACGGTGGTGTGGGAATGGAGGTGGCACGAAAGACGAGGGGAACGTCGGGGCAGCTCCTTGGAGGTAGAGGACGTGGTGGCTGAACCGGCAGGACGATGAGATCGACGACGGATCCTCATCCGGTCCGGTGGATGAGGGACGTCGAGGTGTTGCTGTGGACGACGTCGTCGGGGAAGAGGCTCCGGCTGGGTGGCGGACAGAGCAGGGTGTGGGGTTTCGTCGTGGGTTTTCGCGGCCTCGGTGTATGAATGGGTGGGCGGATGGGATGGTAGTGGGGAACCATGGCTTAGAGACGCGCTTGTCCGAAATGCGGGGTAAGTTACGAAAGTACCCCCACCGATTTGAGGCGGTTCTTTCGGTTCAGGGGTACCACGGGCATTTCGCGTGTCGAGATTTCACAGGAGGTGGGAGTTTTCACGCGCGTTGAAATTTCGGAATAGCAAGGAACGGGTTGAGATGGAGGGAATTGTCGGAGCACAACGAGACAAAGATATATCTTAAATATTTCAGGCTAACAAGTCGTGGGTTGAAGAGGCGGGAGTTTCGCAGCACGATAGATAGAGACGCTAGCTTGAGTTTTCGGCATAACAAGGCGCGGCTTGAAATTTCGGAAGAACAAGCTTAACGTGTACCAGAAAAAAAGACAATTTGCACCTCAACAAGCACAACACACACACAAAAACACCATTTAGACTAGAGTAAGGTACACGTGCATTGCACGCATGAGATTTGGCAACCAAATTATGAATAAATACCACACTATAGCATGCAAGCTTTGAGTCATATATGCATGATGTAGATGTTCGTTTAATTCTTATAGTTCATTTCATTCAAAATCATCTAGCTTTTATAGGAAATCTAATCTATTTTAAGATTCATGGAATTGTGCGTCGTAAGAGATAAAGTAAAAAAGAAATAATGGCAAATCATGTAGAAAAACATTTGGGCAATTCTGATACGGAAGATTCTAGAACAAATAAGAAGTGCTTGTGTTTTGATGTTTGTGCATTATGCTTAAGTTCAACCATGGCCTCTTCTAGATTATACATGTGGCGAAATCTGGTGGAATCTAGATGATATCCAACGGCCAGTAGTGCTCAAATTTCCATCTTTGGACCATCGGATTCGCCTCATCCAACGACCATCTTTCAAAGTTAAAGTTACCCGCACACAATAAAAAATATAAAATAATATATATATATAGGGGTATAGATATAGATATGTGATGCAAAAGCCGCCCATCATCTCCAATTAGAATAGTGTGTCCATGCACGGATGCGACGTGGCCAAATGATGTCTGCCATCGGTATCTCAAATTCAAATCAGTCTAACCTTGTTCAATGTGTATACATTACACCATGCTCGCTTCCAAAGCACACCGTGCAGATCTTTGTTATATTCATGCATGCATGGGTTCAAACATCAGGATCTCTTATTCAAATATTTGAATTCAACTTAACATTGATTATGACCTCACCTATTCAGCTATTCTTTTACACCCAGATAGTAGTCTTCTCTTTATAATTGTACCACTAACTTTCTCTCGTGCTTGCATGCACACACACTACCAGTCGGCATTATCCATCGCACGCATGCAATCTTTTTCTTCAGGTCGGTCTCCCATGAAGGCACACACCAACACACATCCCCCTCTCCATCATATCGGGCATTCTTTATCTCTCACGCGTGCATGCACAACGATCGATGTTCCTCTATGTATGTTTGTTTATAGCTAGGTCTTTCATACTTTTCCACACAAACCGATCAATCGATATATCCAGTGAGGTCTCACCCTCTTTCCCACGTCCACATCGATCAATCTATACCTCTCTATATAGGATTAAAATATATAGCTAATACACCCACATTAATTATATATGCAACATCCCCCTCTCATCATCCATGCCTTCCGCTTCATCTCTCAGACGCGTGCACAATGGCGAAAACAGGGGGCAGTAAGGGCCCTGCCCCCTCCCCCCTAACATCCCTATATATCAAGGCTAATATGAATGTGATCATTAGACAATTACTGCTAAAAATGGTTTAAGTTCATGAATTGACCCTCCTCGTAAAGGATTAGCAATGCTTGGCCCCCTAGCTCATTTATTTTTCATGGCTTCGCCACTGCGCGCAACAGCTCATGTGTTTGCCCCCTCTCTCTAAATATCGATCTCGCACTTGTGCATTCCCTCATAGTCTCCCTCCACTCGGCCCCTCGCACCATCTTCTAGCCCCCCACCGGATTTTGCCACATGTACAATCTAGCAGACTCCTTGGTTGAACTTAAGCATAATGCATAGACCTCAAAACAATAGTGGTTCTCTTTTTTTCTAGAACCTTCCTTATCATAACTGCCCAAACTTTTTTTCTAGTTGAATTGCCATTATTTGTTTTTACTTTATGCTTTACAATGCACAATTCCATGAATCATAAAATAGATTAAGGGCTTCTTTGATTCAAAGGATTCTCAAAGGAATTTTGGAGGATTCTAATCATTAGGAATTTTTCCTATCTTGGTTGTTTGATTCGTAGGATTGCAAACCATAGGAATCTTTCGATATGATTCATTTGCACTAGATTTCATAGGAAACATCCCATCCACTCAAACCTCTTTGAAAGAATTCTGCATTTTTTCTATGCACAATAAAACACTCGTACAACCCTGTAGGATTCAAGACGACATTCCACTCTAATCCCATGTTTTTCCTATTCCCGCGTTCTTAGCTTTTTTATAAAAACTAATTGATTTTGAATGAGATGAACTATAAGAATAAAACGAAGGGCTACATCAGGCATATATGACTCAGAGCTTACATGCTATAGTGTGGTATTTATTCATAATTTGGTTGCAAAATCTGATGCGTGCAATGCACGTGTACCTTACTAGTACTTCGAGTATGTGAAAAACACGTAAATTAGAATACCAATGGCACGCTACACAGTGTCTGTCTTACAATTCATGAAGCCACGTGGCACATGTGGAGGCGTTGTCGTGACCTCCTTGCGTGGATTGATCACAGTGACGTGCTGCTAGTTCCAGAAGAATGTACTCGTCCTCCCTGAGCCATACTGGCGATACATGCACGAAGCGAAGATGTGCACGCACGCCACGCACGCACTCATTCCCTCGCACGCACACGCAGGTACATGGGCGGACGCAATTTTGTACCAAGATCCACCCCATGTGATAATTTGATGTGTGTAAAGTCATTCACTTCATTGATGGTCAATTAATACAGCGCATGCAAATTGAGTGGACGTGAGGGCGGAAGAAAGGCATTATTACTCCGCTGCGCGCATGCGAGTAGTTAAATCGTGGGTTGCTAGTAGTACTTCCATTGGTCTCCTTCGTATTTTGTGCCAATTTTTGACAGTAACATAATATTAACGCATTTGAGCAGTGTAGTACTTGAAATTTATGTTCCGCTAAACTCGTCGGGAGCCGTTTCGGGCCTCGAAACCAAAACCACCAATTAATCTTTACCTTGTTCCCATCACATTCGAAAGCCTGCTAACACCTACTAGTACGTACCAAACCTGAACATGTTCCCACTATGCAGGTATTAGTACTAGTGCTAGTACTTAGGTTATAAAAAGGGGAACTACCTAACCGAAAATTACTCTACCGTTCCTCCTCATAAGTGCTTCTTCTTCGTCCTCGTTGCCATGGCCGGTGAGCAGAGCTCTAGGTCAAGAACTACTCGTAACAAGGGAGCGGCAACCAAGGCTGCGGAAAAAAAAGAGAGGTCTCTCCGCCATGCAGAGACCTCGAAAGATCACTCACGGGCAGGCGATGGCTCCCAGGAGCGCCCTAGCCGCGGAGGCGAACATGTCGAGCCGGCGGAGCTGGAAACGTTATCCCTTGAAAGCATGCCCTATCAGCTAAATAAGCAGAAGGAGTTCATCCAAGGCTTGATGGAGTTGTTGAAGGAGAGCCTCGACGACATGCCCGCTGAGCACAATCAGCAGGGGGAGTTGACCGCCGGCTTGGTGATGCTGCTGAAGAAGAGCATTGCCTCGGAGAAGAAGGCGACCGGCGAAATCCTGCGACTTCGGGAGGACAATGCGAAGCTCTGCCATGAGATCGACCTGTTGAAGGAGAAGAACGCCGGCTGGAAGAAGCTGCATGAGAATAGTAGTTCCTCGATGAAGATGTTGTAGGCCCTCATCATGGAACAGAAGGAAGAGTTGGCGAAGCTCCGCATCGAGCACCCGGCTGCTGTCAAGGTACGTAATATGGCCGTGGAACAGATGATGAAGGCTCGCGTCGAGAAATGCCGCGTCATGGACACAATGATGAAGATGGCGGAGGAGACGTGCAAGGAGATGGAGGTCGTGGAGGCGATGAAGAAGCAGTTACGACTCCGCGGCGAATTAGATCATTTGGGGTGATAATTTTCCTTCTTCTTTTGCTCCTGTGTTTCATCTTTTTCTTCGGGTGTTTCGCCGCACGTGTCACGTTCTTTGCGAGGCATGAATAGAACAATGGTTTTTTTAGGGAATGAAGAGAATAATGCTAACAATGAGATGACTAGCAAATTAGATCATTTTTTATCGCCATATGGCACTGGGCTGCCGTATTTAGTGCTCCTCCGTCGCAGTATTACTCCAGTGGAAAACTTGAGTATACCACATGGTTCTTTGCTCCTCCTCGATTAGGTCGTCGGCGCATTTATACGAGAAGTCAAATCGCAAGGCCCCGCCTTCCAGCAGTAATGAGCCGTCAAATCACAAAGGCCCTCGCCTCTCGTGAAACCGACCAAGCTAGACTGCCCCGCCCTCTAGCCTTTTAAAAAATGTATACTTTTGTACAACAGTAGTATCGATGGATCGCGCCATGGAGCAAAACTTGAAATTAAAAAAAGGTGGTACATATAGAGAGCGCTCGTTGCCAAATTATGCATATAGTACTATTAAAAAGGCTAGTCACAATAATGGTGTCCAGCACAACCCACCCCTCAAATAAAACTAAGAGGGTGCTTGGATACGTTTTAGTCCCATGACTAAAAGTAGTGGGACTAAAACATGCTAGCCTCACCCATGCTTGGATCCAAATACTAAAAAGGCTAAAATCAAGTTAATGAGCATTTATTATCCTCCAAACCCTCCAATCCAGAACTCGCCTATGTTAAAGGAGAGGAGTTAAATGAGTAGAGAGAGGACTAGTCCACATTTTAGTAGGGGTACCCCTGACTAAAAAAAATTAGTCTCAAGACTAGTTTTAGCCCCTCTTTAGTCAGGGGTGCTTGGAACTTTAGCCTCTTAAAGAGACTATTTTTAGTCAGACTAAAATAAGTCCCTTGGATCCAAGCACCCTCTAAGCATCCTAGAATACTTTGACAAAACTAAGCACCCTGAAATTCTTTGACAACTAAACTACTGGCTATATGATGTTGGCCATATATATTGTACGTATATAATGTGAAGAAAGGAGTGGTAGTACTATACCAACTAAAAGATGAAATGTAAGAAATACTAGTATGTACGTACTGAAGAGTTAAAGTAACGAGAAGAAACATAACATAGTTCTGCTGGGGGCTCAACACAACACACCCCTTAAATTAAATGAAGCACACCTAAAATTAAACTTTGCAACTATTCTGGTAGACACTGCATTAGAACCACCATGAGCAATGACACTGCCACCTTACTCGGAGTCCTCATCCACATCCTCGACTTCGTCCTTGTCCCTCTTCCTCTTGGCCGATACTTCTTTGCTTGAACCGCACACTTGGTTGTTGCTCTTCATCCAACCCTTGTAGATATTGAAGCAAAGGTAGCCATCCATTGCAGCGTAATGGATGTGGTCTATATCTAGTACATTTCGCTGCCATGCATGACGATGAAACGTGTAATGAGGTTTCTCCAGTTTACCGTGCGAAGGATGAACCATGGCTCCTGCCAGGGTCAGCATTTAAGGCTGACGAGAGGACACCAGCCGATTCTTCTGGAGGTCGAAGGTGTTGCCTACAACGAGGCCTATCCAACGCATGACTTCTTTGTCGTTACCAAAGTCTACAGTAACGAATTTGACTAGGTTGCTCTCGAGGAAGTTCTTAAAATCCTGGCACTCAACGTCGGCATGGCATATGTGGTAGACCAAGCAAAAGTTATGTACGCAAACCTGGATCACGGCGGCCTTCTTCCTCTCTTCGTCCTTTAGATCCTTCTCTCGTCCTAGGACTGTGGTGTACTCAACATCTAGCCCAGCGACCCACTCATCGTTTGAGTTTTCGAACATGCGTCTGAAGCGAGAAAGGCATCCTTTCACCGTTGCAGAAGAACGGGTGTAGATGACGTCGAACTCATCGCCGGTGATGGTTCTAACCTTGTACTCACCGCCGATCGTGGAGATTTGGGATGCCATGGATTTGGGAGGAGGGTTAGGATTAGTGGAACTGCCGTAATGTGAATGGACGGGGCGAATAGGAGCGAACCGCCGTAGTATTGAAGGACGTGCGGGGACGAGTAGGAGCGAACTGCCAGCGTGCGAACGGCAGGGTAGTGGCTTTCCATTCTCCCATGATACGGGCTTCCGAGAGCCCTTGGATCTGAGATCGAACGGTTGCATGGCGTGATTCTGGACCTATGGGTGAATATCCTATCCTGGAGGGTTATTCTGCAAATTTTCAGCAACTTAACATGCAGCCCGTATCATGGTCGCGCCTACCATGACCATCGCGTCGCTCGCGCGGTCGCGCCCTTGGATATTTAACACGGTGCGTTAGGCTATCTGATGTTGGCATGTCATACATAGTTATCACTTAGTCACTCATACTACAACAAGGTTGGCTATAAGTGTATTTTTTTACTCCTCTATATCTCTTTCTTCGTACTCCCTCCGTCCATAATATAAGAATATTTTTGACACAAGTGTAGTGCCAAAAACGTTCTTATATTATGGGACACACAGAGTACTAGTATTTATTGCATTTGCCAAGGAGTGACCTCTTCCAATGAAATGGTGTTGCTAAGTTTGCTTCATTTAATTAGCTATAGACTCAAAATTGTCTTTTCACCTAGGTACACATGCTTAGCACCGTTTCTTCCTTGGGTCACCAAACTAGTCCCTCTCTTTTTGATTAACTTGCCACATCAGACTTTATGCCTATGTGGCAGGCTTAAGCACCTGTAGGAGCAAGTAAAAGTAAGTACAATAGTGCGCTTTACATGGCATTTTTGCATATGTTGAGGAAAGAGAGGCAAGGAAAAAGTGGAGAAGTGGGCTCTCATGCAAGAGCCAACCTCTACTACATGGTGGAGCATTGGAAGAGGCACATGTATGGAGGTGGTCAGGAATCTGGGAAACTCACGCCGGTCGTAGCGCCGCAGTTAAAATGATAATCGCAAGTCAAATCATGGGGCCCCACCTGTCCAGCAGTAACTCGCTGTCAAATCACACAGCCCTACGTTTGCAGCAGCCTACTCCCTCGTCTTCTCGCGTCTCTGTCGAACCGACTAGGCAGAACTGCCCCGCCGCCTACCGCGCAGGAAAAGCCCCGCGCTCGACTTTTAAATAGCATACAATATACTAATTTTGTATCCATGGATTGCGCCCGCGCCATGGAGCAAAGCGTCTAGAAAACGGAGGAGAGATGGTGGTCTTGCAATAGAGAAGAGGGAGAGGCGAGACGGTGGTTTTGGAATGGATGATGGAGAGGAGAGGAGGTGGTTCTGCAATGGAGAAGACCAGAAGAGGGAGAGGCGAGACGGTGGTTTTGGAATGGAGATGATGGAGATGAGAGGAGGTGGTTTTGCAATGGAGAAGAGGGAGAGGAGCATGCGACAGCTATTTAGGATTGGACGAGAGGGCCGGCGCGCTGTGACTGGATCAAAATCAAAATCATTTTACCCTTCAATTAATAAAGCGACCCCACATTAACTAGTCTCCCTTTTATTTTGTGTCATAATTGACCATGATTTTCGCACATAAAGTATATGGTACGTTGCCAAAATAATATAATTTGAAAGTACATTCAGATACGAACCAAACGATATAATTTTTGGTGACATGCATTCACATTTTGCTTGTCAAATACAGTACGTGGTCAAACTTTGACCCAAAATACGCAAAACAACAAAAAAATACTTCCAAGACCAGCGCCGCTCTTCCGCTCTTCTCCTCTTAAACCACCGCTGCTCCTCTCCTGTTCCAATCTAATGCAGCACCGCTCCTCTCCTCTTCCATTTCAAAACCACCGCCCCTCCTCTCCTGTTCTAGTCCAAAACCAGCATCGCTCCTCTCCTGTTCTAATCCAAAACCAGCGCTGCTCCTCTCCTCATCCATTCAAAAACCACCGCCGGCGAGTGAAGGTGCTGTGGAGAAGTAGATCGATGGAGGAGTACAACCGATACATGAGGATCGCAGACGGCGACCCTGCGAAGCTAGCTAGGATGTTGGAGATACAGTCTTGGTTTGACAACAAGGACCAACTAGCGGCGACGACGGCATCCATGGACAAATATCTGCAATAGAGCGAAAAGGTGGCGATACTCCTGGAGGGAGTCGCGCCAGAGTACATAGAGCTGCTCCTTTGGGCGATGGAGCAAACAGATTCACCGAATCCGATCATGAGGGAGCAGTGGTGGGAGTATCGATCCTAGATGGAGCATCCACCAGAGATTGAAGGATCGAGCATCTACGGGGTGCCGTTTGTGAGGGTGCTCTGCTAGAGCGAGCCGGTGGAGTCTTCATCGACCGAACCCAACTGCAAGAGGAGAAAAGCAGTTGGCCTGACGACGCTTCCCCACCATCGTCTCCCTTGCCGTTCACATCGTCTCACGGGGCGGTTGTCTTCCGCCGAGGAATAGGAGGGGGCTGTCCCCCAGTTCAATAGCCGGGCAGGTTGTGAATTGTCAAGAGGTGCTTAGGGTTGTCAGTATTTGCAGGTTGTGAATTGTGTTTTGTGTTGTGTATTTTGAGAGTACCTTCAGATATGAATGTCTTTTGAATTTCAGATTGGCAGTAATGAGCATATGAAGTATTTTATGAATTCTAGAGATCTATTTTTAGCACTTAAAAATGTAGTTTCATAGGAGTATAAAAGTGCAGACAATGTGATTCTCAGAGAAGAAACAACAAGTTTCAGTTTCAGATAAGAAACTGCAAGTTATGTTTCCGATAAGAAACTGCAACTTTCAGAGGCAGAGCATTTATATTAACACGGCCTTTTCAAACCGGGTTAACATCATGTTGGAAGTTTTATTCATGGTCGAAAATGGAACCACCAGCCAGTTAACATCATGCTGTTCAACATTCATGCATAGCACATCTTCATATGATGCATAGTCAAAATGCCCACACAATGTCGATTGTGCGAAACACAGAGAAAACGAGGGATGAAGTTTTGGCAAGTGTTGGACGTGGTTTTGGGCTGCCCCGTCTAGGCTTTCATTTTTAACATGTGCAACTCACGACCTCGGATGGGAGGTCCATAGGCCTGTTTATATTTTCTTAGGGCCTTCATGTATCGATCAACCTATGGACCTCCCATCCGAGGTTTTATTTTTCGCAGCCCAATTTATGTATTTTTTTGAAGAACACGCAGAGGTCTGTTCTATTCTTCTATATAAGAATAGGAACGCCGGGTCCAACTTATGTTTTCCTTCTAACTATATTATATATATTTAAATTATCTTATATGTTGACTGTTTAGTTCACATACTCCCTCCTTTTCGGTTTATAGGGCTTATCTCAAAATTTTAGTTTTTCCATTTTATAAGGCTCAATTTGGTTGTTTTTCATCACATGTTCAGATTCCAAGGTGCATTAAAACATTACATGCAAGTATTAAGAGAAAATTGACCAATGCATGTACTTTATGCATGCATGCATTGCAATTTATGCATTGATAACCATAATTTTCTGAGGAAAACAAGTGCATTAATTAGGTGCTTTTGCAAACTACAAAAATTATTCCACCATTCATCATCTACCTTGGTTGGTGAGATTTTTGAATTGAGCCGTATAAACCGAAAAAGAGGGAGTAATTGGCAAATAGATGACCACTCTCGCGATCCCCCTCGCCCCCGCCACCACCTCCACCCTCGCTGCCGCCCCCGCCACTACCTCCACCCTCGCCGCCGCCATAGATCTCGCCGCCACCCCCTGCCTCCTTACTCTGGGCATGCCTGCCCCCCTCAGCAAGTCCGCTCGCGCGCCCAATGGAGTCACCGGCCATATCCACGGGGGAATGGCTGGAAGACAGGCAGATGTACAAGATGCATCTCCCACATGTCTACAAAGCCTTCCCGCGTATGCTCCAGCAGCTCGACTCCGTCGCGCCGGCGGTGCTGCGGGAGACTCGAGGGAGGAGATGGAGGGAGGGGGCGATGCGGATCCGCGACGACGCTCTCTCCTGGACCCAGTGCACGCGCGAATGGAGGGAAGCAGAGGAGGAAGCTGCGAGGGAGGAAGCCGAGGAGGGACCGAATCCGTTCTCTCACTCGCGCAGGTATGCTCGGATGTGCAAGGATCATGTGGATTGGGAGCTGCTGAATCTAGCCCTGCGGATCTACTTCGAAGGAGATTTCTCAGAGAAGCACAAGATGCCCCACCCCAATGAGCTGCCAATTGCGTTCGTTCGATGGGCGAAAGGAGAAGTGAATTCAGGAGATCCACGCCGTGCTGCGAGATGGGAATGCTTGACTGGACTCCTGCCCACCAGCACGCCACCGAAATCGGAGCAGGTGGATCCCCTACCTTACCTCTCCCCCAAACCAGTAGAAGATTGAAATTAGGCTTGCAATCTACTTCAATTGAGCTGTCTGGTGGTTATTTCTGCTTCCTGAGAGACAACATCTGGCCGGAGGATGAGAAGGAACCAGGAACTCCGATGAATTTCCCCTATCACAATGGGGGGAGCGTCGGTTGGGCAGTGGTACAGCCCACCTCCGCCCCAAATGGGGGCACAATCTAGGCAGGCTCCTGTAATTGCCAGAGATCAATGTGCTGGTGGTTCTGACTCTCAGATCAGTGGGAAATCTCAAGGCAAGAATCAACAACAGAAGAGATAGGACATCCAGAAAACGGCTTCTGCCCCTGCTTCGGGCCTTATGGCATACTCTGAGGTGATCTGCTACAACTGTGGGGAACCAGGGCATCATTTGGATAAATGTGTCAAGCCCAAGAGTTGTTTTATCTGCAAAATGGTTACCCATAAAGTTGAGAATTGCCCTGTCAGAAGGAAAACCCAGAGTTCTGCTAGATATGTTGGAAGTGCTACTCCAGGATTATGTCCACCATTGACAGAATTTTCTGTGACACAGAATTAGATAGTTTCTTTCCCCTTTCTAGTTGTAGAGCTCTTCCCAGATGTGGTAGTGACCACACTCCTTTGCTCTGGGACTCTGGTCTTAACCAAACTCCAAAGAGCAATAGTTTTAAATTTGAAAAGTGGTGGTTGCTTAGAGAAGATTTTACCGAGCTAGTTAGGAAAATATGGAATGAGCCTACAGGGAGCAGCTGACCCCTAGAAAATTGGCAGATCAGAATCAGGAGATTTAGAATAACTACCAAAGGGTGGAACTCCAATGAGGAAGCTAATCTTAGAAGATAAAAAGGCTTCTCCTCCTTGAGTTTGATTCTATAGATATTAAGGCAGAAACCACTGACCTCTTTGAGGCTGAGACTAATAGATTAAACTTTATCCATGGAGAGCTCAAGAAAATTTGGCTTCAAGAAGAAATCAAAGCCAAACAAAGGTCTAGAGATAGGAACATTAAGTAGGGTGATAGAAATACTGCTTACTTCCATGAAGTAGCTAACCAGAGGAGGAGGAAAACCCTCACTCAGTCCCTTGATGGCCCTAATGGCCCTGTTACTGAGGTAGATGAGATGCTGAAAGTGGCTAGTGACTTCTACAAAGACCTGTTTAAGAAAGGAAACCCTTCTGGGTTCTCTCTACAAAACAATTTTTCCTCTGCTTTTGAAAAAGTCCTCCTGTTGAAAATGAGCTGCTAGAAGCCCCCTTTTCAAAGACAGAGGTGAAGGAAGCCATATTTAGCTCTTATCCTGATGGGGCTCCTGGTCCTGATGGGATTCCCTTTTTGTTTTACCAGCATTTTTGGGACTTGGTGAAAAATGATCTCTTAGATCTTTTCCAAGCCTTTCATAGAGGAGAGTTTGATCCAGCAACTTACTCATGGGGGGTCTGTTGGGGTCAAGTTAAATAACTGTGAAAGTGATTTTTTCCTTGCTGGTAAAGGCCTTAGGCAAGGTGACACCATCTCCCCGCTTTTGTTTAATTTAGTAGTGGACGTTCTTACTAAAATGCCAAGCAAAGTTGCTAATCATAGTCTGATTGCAGGGCTCTGTCCTTAGGTCTGCCCTGGTGGCATCATCTGCCTTCAATATGCAGATGATACCATCCTTTTCTTAGACAATGACTCCATACATGCAAGCAATCTGAAAACTGTTCTAACATGTTTTGAACAAGTCTCAGGCATGAGAATCAACTACTCTAAAAGTGAACTCACCCCTATCAACATGGATGATCAGGAGTTAGCTGACTTCCTCTCTATTGTAGTCTGTAATAAAGGTAACTTCCCCATTAAGTACCTAGGTATCCCTCTCCACTATGATAAACTGAGGAGAGAGGATATCCAACCCCTTCTGGATAAAATCATTGAAAGGGTTGCTGGGTGGAGGGGCAAACTTCTCTCGTACAGAGGTAGATTGATCCTCATACAAGCTTGTTTGGCTTGCATTCCAGTGTATCTCCTCTCCTTCTTCAAGTTCCCTAAATGGGCAGTGAACCTCATCAATTCTCAGATGTATCATTGCTTGTGGAATGATTTTGAGGGAAATAGGAAGCTACACCTTGCTAATTGGGCCCTAGTCTCTATGAAAAAAGATTTTGGAGGCCTAGGCATACCTAACCTCCAAGAAATTAACATCTGCCTTCTAGGGTCTTGGATTAAAAGATTCTATGAGGAAGACCTGAAACCCTGGAAGCTTCTTATTGCCCATAAATACCTAGGAAATAAACCTAATATTTTTGTCCCTTCCTCCAACCCTTAGACCTCTAGATTATGGAAAGGATTAAAATCCATTATGCATGCTGTGAAATTTGGCTACAGATGGAACATAGGGGATGGGAGAAGAATCAGGATCTGGGAAGATACTTGGTTTGGCACATCCCCCCTAGCAGTCCAATTTTGGCCTATTTACTCTATCTGCAATGAGCTTAACAAAGGTGTCAATGAAGTTTGGGATGGTCAATGCCTAAAACTCTCTTTTAGAAGGAACTTTAGTGATAGTCTCATGGAACAATGGTTCCAGTTGGAGGAAATTGCCAAAAGCATTACCTTTACTGCCGAGACGGATGCCCTGATTTGGCAGCTGGACAATAAGGGGAAGTATTCCTCCAGCTCCCTCTATCATGTTATCAACTTTAGAGGGGTTCAACCCGTGTTTATCCCTTCTGTCTGGAAATTGAGAGTTCCCCCTAAAATTCATGTATTTCTCTGGCTTCTCTCGAAAAACAAATTGATGACTAGGGATAACCTTAGGAAGAGACACATCATCAAACCCCTTGATTCTGTTTACTGCTTGGAACAAGAATCTTGTTCTCACCTATTTTTTAAATGTATAGTTGCTAAACATCTCTGGGCCCACATTGAGGAATATTTCTCTAGTCAGATTGGCTCATCCTTCGAATCTGTTGCCAGATTCTGGATTGCTACCAAAAAGTGCTCAGTTTTAAACACTGTTAGCTCAGCTGTCCTTTGGTGCCTCTGGAAATATAGAAATGCTATCATTTTCAGTAACACCTCCTGGATTTCCATTCCGCAGTTCTTGAGGTTGATCAGGAACATGGTGAGGAACTGGGCGATTCTCTCATCCGGATCGGACAAGGACAAGTTGATGAGCTTCATGGAAACCCTAACAAGATCCCTCCAGAAACCATTGGCGATCACTTGTGGTTGAACAAGGCTCGACCTGCTCTAGGGCTGGACCCATGGGCTCGTCTCAAGATCTCTGATGAAGATAATGGGCACCTGGCGCCGAAAAAGAGGCACATCCACCATGCTATGCCTTCCAACCCGGTGTCTCCGCTAGCTTACTGGTCGCCGCAGGCTGACACGGCCCCTCGGCTGAAGACCATGAAGGCTTCGCTGGACCCTCCTTGTGTCATTTGAGTGCTCTATCTGCTCTGCCTTTGGCACCGCTTGGGTGATTTGTGTTATTCAGAGAACTTGTTCATCCACCCCCCCTAGTTTGTAGCTTTGCTACCTTTGCTTTCGAACTGCTCTTTGAGCTGCTGTATCAGAATATGTTGTGGTTTCGTTCTCAACAATGGAACCGGGGAGGTGCTCCCTATTTTTCTAAAAAATATATTTTATATGTTATTATATATTATTTTTATTGTCATCATATATTTAACAGATACTTACATATGTAAGAAAACAATATCCCACTTCTTATTAACTTATAAAAATAATTTCTTAACAAATAAAATCCTGGATTGTTTTGGCACGAAAATCCTAGTGATTGTGTACAAAAGATTGGTAAGATTTAAGGACGAATGTAATAATAACTTATTATTTAAATACATTTATAACAAAATGCTCAGCCCCTTTTTATTTTTTGATAACATTGCTGGCCCAACCCAACATTATAATTAGAATTAGCCCAGCAAAATCATGTATTTTGAGAAAGTGCAAATGGCCTGTAATTTTTTAGGAAATAAAATAAACGGGCTACATGGACGCTACATTATTTGTTCACCCAGACCAGCTAATGACTGTAATTAAAAAAAAGATCAAATTTACTGTAAATTCTACCGCGCAAAAAAAGATTGTAAATTCTGAAAAAATGGGTTGAATACGTGCCACATTTTTGGAGGCTGAAATGTGGGCCAATAGGTCGAAGCCAACGCAAGTCGTAGTCAATTTAGTCAACAAATGATTATGACATGTTAGCCGTTGGATTTACATCCAATGACCGGCATCCATCTTAAATCTCTCGTCTTCTTCCTCCAGCGCCGCTGGGACCACCTCCCGCCTCCTGCTGCTAGCAACTCTGCTTAGCACGCTTCGCTATGAAACGCTACTCCACCGTTGGCCAGGCCATCCCTCCACCCCTCCACCCCTCCTATTCTTCTCCACCGACTGCCGAACCACACCGCACTAGAACCAGTTAACCCTCGTACACCTCTCCATCTGCGACTCTACTCCCGCGTCTTCCCATCTCCGGCGCGTTGCTGTCCAGGGCCTCGCCGTCGTCCACCACCTTGGATGCGCTTGGCGCGGCGTGGTCAACATTGTCAACGAACGACACCATCGGAAGTAGACCGTGCGTGGAGAGGCTGACAGCCGGGTCCACGGCCGCACACAAGGAAATGCCTCCTTATTACACGCAAAATAATGATTCCTCCACCTGACATCTGGGACCCACCGGAAGGGCCTCTGTATTTCATGAAAATAACATGCTCCCCGCTGACATGTCGGACCCACCAGCTATCTTCGCACACAAGGAAGTGCCTCCTTATTACGCACAAAAAAATGATTATTCCCCCTGCCAGCTGGAACCCAGCATAGTGGGAGGCTGACTTGTGGGCCCACCAAGTTGACAGGGACGAAGGGCTTTGTCAACTTAGTCAATATGAATGATTCTAGCTCCTGTTACTGTACGATGTTCATCCAACGGCCGTAGTGCTTCTTCAACCTTTGGTCTTCTTGCTCCAGCCGCGCAAACCAGCGCCGGTCGTGCCTTGTGCTCCTGCCTCCCGTGGCCGACTGTGATGCCGCGGAGGCCTCACCGCCCCCTACTACTCCCACCGCTGGCCAGGCCATCCCTCTACTCAACCACAACCCCTGTTATTCTGCGGCGACAGCAGCCTCACACCGCAGCCGAACTAGTGAACCCTCATACTCCTTGACGGTGTCAAAACCGGCGGATCTCGGGTAGGGGGTCCCGAACTGTGCGTCTAGGCCGGATGGTAACGGGAGACAAGGGACACGAAGTTTACCCAGGTTCGGGCCCTCTCGATGGAGGTAAAACCCTACTCCTGCTTGATTAATATTGATGATATGGGTAGTACAAGAGTGGTTCTACCACGAGATCAAGGAGGCTAAACCCTAGAAGCTAGCCTATGGTATGATCGTTGTATGATGCGGTTGTCCTACGGACTAGAACCCTTTGGTTTATATAGACACCGGATAGGGTTAGGGTTACACAGAGTCGGTTACAATGGTGGGAGATCTTGAATATCCGCATCGCCAAGCTTGCCTTCCACGCCAAGGAAAGTCCCATCCGGACACGGGACGAAGTCTTCAATCTTGTATCTTCATAGTCCTGGAGTCCGGCTGAAGGTATAGTCCAGCTACCCGAAAACCCCCTAATCCAGGACTCCCTGAGTAGCCCCCGAACCAGGCTTCAATGACGACGAGTCCGGCGCGCAGATTGTCTTTGGCATTGCAAGGCGGGTTCTTCTCCAAATTCTGTGTACATGTAGGAATAATGTTCGATTCTTTATAATGCCACGCTCCTCGGCTTCCACGCCCAATAATGGCTGTCTTCCACGTGTCAAATGAATGCGAAAAGCCGGGGTGTTTTTACATCCACACCCCTTACCGCACAAACGAGCCGCCTATTTAACGGGATGGGGATTCAGATCCAAACCACATCTTCTCCTCTCCGCGAGCTATCATCAGAGCGCCTCCAGCAAAGGTCCATTCCAACATGGCCAGCCGTCGCAGCTCCTCCCCTCGCCCTTCCAGTCCTAAACCCGGAGACTAGGAGAGTTGCTCCATCCCGCACAGCGAGTTAGTGTCGCTTCAGACTAAGGGATTTCTCCCTCATGCTTACATGGTCCCAGTCCGAGCCGGACTCGCCACTTACAATGGCGGAAAGCAAGCGGAGAGCACCCCCAATCCCTCCAAAGGAGAGCGGGCGTGCCTCGTCCCTTATCTAATAAGGAGACTGGGATTTCCAATTCATCCATTTCTCCGCGAGCTTCTGGAGTTCTATGGCCTCCAGCTGCACAATCTCACGCCCGCCTCCATATTGCATATCGCGGGCTTCGTCGCCCTTTGCGAGCTATTTTTGGGTGTTGATGCTCATTTCGCGCTGTGGAAGAGGATATTCTGCCTGGTGCCCCGTTCTCAAGAGGGGTCCATATATCAAGTGGGCGGAGCCGAAGTATGGCGCATCGCTGGGACCGGATACTTATCCGGAACCCCAGAGAAGGCGTCCGAGGACTGGCCTTCAGAATGGTTTTATATATATGATGTCCCACTGCCGGACCCTATCCGAGTCGGTCTCCCCGAGTTCAACAGTGCTCCATTAAAGAAATGCTTGAGCTGGCGTCCGCGGAGCTCTCAGAGAGAAAGCGACAGAGACGTCCTTTACTTGATGGGCCGGATAAGGCTATTAGCTCATTCCGGACTAACCATGATTGGAGTCATGGCCGCATGCATTATGCGGGGGGTGCAGCCGCTTCAATATAGAGGCCACCCCATGTCGGATTTTAACGGGGAGGATGACGCCACCCGTTACGGCCGTAAGGGGCCAGCCTCATCTGCCGCTCTAGTAAAGATCCTGTCCTCTTTGTACAAGGGGGGAAAGGAGGAATTCCTCCGCGTCAACCCGCGGGGCGGATTTACTATGTACGACCCTCCAAGTTGGGTAAGTGAACAATTGTGCTCGCCCGTTCGTTTTATATTCCCATGATTAGATATGTAGTCTAACGACTCCAATACAGAACTGCGACAGGAGGTAAAGGATATAAATAGCCATCCTCCACAACCCGAGGACCCAGAACGGTCCCTCGATCCGGACTCCGAAGAGGATCCGGATATCTCGGTGGAGCTTATCGACGGGATGTTCCATCAACTAAGCAAGGACAATACCTTGGTAGCCATTACGGCTGATTACCCAGGGTTAATCCCGGCCTCCCAGGTGATAGAAACCGGAGTCTCATTCCCTTGAGAGAGGTTCCATTCTCACGTATTCCTATTGTTCTGACGACAACCATGTTTTGCAGGGGAGATTTCCGAGGCGGGAGGCCGAACCTGCGGCGGATAGCCAACGAGGGGCCGCAGGGCCCCGTGGGGCCAAAAGGAATGTGATCCGGACTAAGATGCCGGCGCAAAGGTATATCGCACCCTCTGCTTCCCTGGTGTTTATTCTTTCAGGGTGTATTAACATTCATGCTATCTTTAGGACGAAGAGATCTCGCCGGACTATATCCGGAGAGGTTGCCAATCGCGCCTCTACCAGCCAGGCTCCAACGCCTGGCCAGGAAGCGGAGGCGAGCACAAGGCACGCACCGGACGCTCCTCCGACAGAGGATGCAGATAGGCTGTCTGCCACAAATTCTGAGGTGGAGAGTGCCATGAACCACAGGCGTCGCCGGACAGTTCTACGCGACGCTAGTTTCTCCCAAGAGGCTTTAGATGCCTTTAATTCGGGAGATGCGTACCTCTGTGCCGCTCAAAATGGTTTATCTAGAGCCACAGAGCAGTATGTAAAAGACATACGTGTAAGAAAATTTTGGTAATATATATATATATATATATATATATATATATATATATATATATATATATATATACCAGTAGCCCCCGAGACTTGAAACAGTTAGAGTAACTGATTTAAGGATCATTTATTTATGTAGGTTCTTACAGAGAAGAATGCCGTACTGTCCCAGGAGCTGAAAGAGTGCAAAGCCCAACTGGAGGCCGCACTAGCCGCGGCAAGGGAGCCGAAAGAAACCCCTTCTGGTAAGATATACTTTGAAAGATTAGTATTTTGCGGCATGGGTGCGAATCTGACAAATCGCACTCCAGACGATGCCGGACTAGATCCGGAGAGGCAACAACTCTTACGCCGGCTAAAGGCCGGAGAGAGTGTGCTGGCAAAGGTGAGGCAGGAGACGAATGAGCTTCAGGATGCCAACACCAAGCTGGACGTTGAACTGAAAGATGTTCGTGGCCAGCTATCGGACTCCACTAAGGAGAATCAGCGGCTTCGACGCGGCATATTTAGTAAGTGCGTAAGCGAACTTTGAAAAAAGAGTTCGGCCAGGAAGTCGACTAACAGAGTAATGTCTGTAGGTATGCTCACAGGTCGTCCTGCCGAGGAGATGCCTGGTTCAACAGGTGACCTTCTTCCCGAGCTCTTGCAACTGCACGAGCGAGTTCGGCGGGCGATGCGAGGCGTTGCCCAAGCCTTATGGCCTTCCCACTCCGTGCCCGAGGGCCTTGGAGAGCTTGCAGAGAAGCTGAAGGGAGCTCGGCGGCGCTTTCGGTTGTGGAAGATATCGGCCTGCCGACAAGGCGCTAGGGAGGCCTGGGCCATGGTGAAGACCCGGTTTACGAAGTCTGACCCAAACCACATGGCCGAGGTCGGACCTGTGGGCCCTGACGGGAAGGAGATCCCTGTAAGCCTAGTGTACGGCCAAGTAGAGTTGGCCGCAAAGTATTCCTAGCAGGACTGTAAATTAGACAGCCTGTTAGATGGTATAGAAGATGAATACAATCAGTCAGAGTGACTGTGTAATTGACATGTGTAATGCCTTCTAGCCGGATTGTAGATCGTTTGTCATTGCCGACCTTTTCGCTTCTACCTCGGGACCTGACAGTCTGGAGTGTGTCTGAAACCCTACCGGTTATGTAAGAATCGGGGTATGTGTGGAGACCAGGCGTAGGGGTCATTAGTGCTTTATCAGACAAGTGCCCAACTAGTTATGTTATATTACATGGTTAGTAAGAAACATCTTCCAGAGAGAATAGTTCCGTTAGGGGTTCCTTTCTCTGGGAGGCATGCCCTAAAGTGCATGTCCGGACCGCAAATGCAGGAAAATCATCTGGGGGCATGTATGTAAAAAAGGTCATATTTTAGTTCACCGACCAAATATTCCCATAAGAACGCTAGCTTTCGGCTTCACCCAGTCTGAGGTACACATCCGGCTGATCCGGCAGTAACAATCGCAGAGGTGCTCCCTTTACCGCCTAGCCAAACAATCAGGAACATAGGGGTAAGCACAGGAGCCAGGCAACCTAGCTTGGCCAAAACTTAAGTCATATCGATGCATATAATGGTGAAGAAAAGGTACATGCGGAAGTTTGACGCATGTGTTGGGCGTGAAGCCCATATAAATAAGCTTCTGTTAAAGAAGCCCCCAGGTTAAATGAGCGCGGGTAGCGCGTCACTTGATGAGCCTTGAAGGGCTATAAGAGAAAAAAGGGGAAGGAGAGAAATTTAAGACAAAAAATGTAAAAACTGGACAGAGAAAGGAGACAAACACAGAGTCCGACACTAGGTATAGAATCTTCGGAGACGGGCGACGTTCCATGGGTTCGGCTCGAGTCGGTTATCCGACGCATCTCGCAGGCGGTACGCTCCACCAGTCAGGACTTGGTTGATTATGAATGGACCTTCCCACTTGGGCTTGAGTTTGTCCTTTTTCTTATCCGGCAGGCGTAGAACTAGTTCGCCAACATTGTAATTTTTGGCTCGTACTTCTCTGCTTTGATATCTTCGAGCCTGCTGTTGATAAAATGCGGAACGGTCTTTTGCCACGTCACGCTCCTCCTCCAAGGCGTCCAAGTTGTCTTGCCGATCGAGCTTGGCTTCTCTTTCTTCGTACATGCACACTCTAGGTGAGTCATGAATTATGTCGCAGGGCAGAACTGCCTCTGCGCCGTACACCATAAAGAATGGTGTATATCCGGTGGTGCGATTCGGCGTGGTCCGCAGTCCCCAGAGTACGGAGTCGAGCTCCTCTACCCAGTGCGTATTAGATTCCTTGAGGGACCGCACTAGTCTGGGTTTAATGCCGCTCATGATAAGACCATTTGCACGTTCGACCTGGCCGTTAGTTTGTGGGTGATAGACCGAAGCATAGTCGAGCTTGATGCCCATGTTTTTGCACCAGAGTTTTACCTCATCGGCGGTGAAGTTTGTACCGTTATCAGTGATGATGCTGTGGGGAACGCCGTAACGGTGTACGACCCTGGATATGAAGTCTATCACAGGTCCGGATTCGGCCGTCTTAACAGGCTTGGCTTCTATCCATTTGGTGAACTTGTCCACCATGACCAGTAAGTGTTTTTTCTTGTGGGTTCCGCCTTTAAGGGGTCCAACCATGTCAAGCCCCCAGACCGCGAAAGGCCAAGTGATGGGGATAGTTTGGAGGGCGTTGGGTGGCATATGGCTTTGGTTTGCAAAAAGCTGGCAACCTACGCATCGTTGTACCAAGTCGTGAGCGTCTGCTCGGGCCATCGGCCAGTAAAAGCCTGTACGGAAAGCCTTGCTTACAAGGGCCTGAGCTGCAGCGTGGTGGCCACCGAGTCCGGCATGAATTTCAGCCAGCAGGTTCCGCCCTTCCTCTTCGGAGATGCACCTTTGAAGGACTCCGGTACTGCTTTTCTTATAAAGCTCTCCCTCGTGGACTTTATAGGCTTTAGATCGATGTACTATGCAGCGTGCCTCGTTTTGGTCCTCTGGGAGTTCCTGCCTAGTAAGGTAGGCTAGGAATGGTTCTGTCCACGGGGCGATGACCGCCATTATTACATGGGCTGACGGTGTAATTTCGGTGGCAGAGCCTCCAATTATGTCAGTTTGTTCGGCGTCGAGTGGTGCGGTTAGGTCCGGGTTGTTATCTGCGGGTTCCCCCTCCCATGCTACGGATGTCTTAAACAGTCTTTCTAAAAAGATGTTAGGGGGTACTACATCACGTTTTGCACCAAGGCGCGCCAGGACATCCGCCGCCTGATTGTTTTCTCGGGCTATATGATGGAACTCCAGCCCTTCGAACCGAGCTGACATTTTTAGGACGGTGTTGCGGTAAGCTGCCATTTTAGGATCTTTGGTGTCGAAGTCTCCGTTTATTTGGGATATCGCGAGGTTCGAGTCCCCGCGTACCTCTAGGCGTTGAATGCCCATGGATACTGCCATCCGGAGACCATGTAGGAGGGCCTCATATTCGGCTGCGTTGTTGGAGTCCATATACATGATCTGGAGCACATTGAACTGTGTCTCCTGTGGGGGACGTCAAGACGACGCCAGCCCCTAGTCCGGCCAACATTTTGGAGCCGTCGAAATGCATGATCCAGTTTGAATATGTGGCGTACTCTTTAGGTAGCTCGGCCTCCGTCCATTCCGCGACGAAGTCGGCCAAAACTTGCGATTTAATAGCTCGCCGTGGCTTATAGGTTATATCGAATGGGAGGAGCTCGATGGCCCATTTTGCGATCCGGCCCGTTGCATCGCGGTTGTTGATAATATCGTTAAGTGGTACTTCCGAGGCTACTGTTATGGAACACTCTTGAAAGTAGTGTCGTAGCTTCCGGGATGCAATGAATACCGCGTATGCGATCTTTTGATAATGCGGTTACCGTGATTTGCATGGGGTGAGTACAGTGGACACGTAATAGACCGACCTTTGAAGGGGGAGTTTGTGTCCATCCGTTTCCCGCTCGACAACTAGCACTGCGCTGACAACTTGATGTGTTGCTGCGATGTATAATAACATTGGTTCGCTGGTGTTCGGCACGGCCAGGACTGGGTTTGTTGCCAATATGGCCTTTATTTCATCGAGTCCGGCCGCGGCGGCATCCATCCACTCGAAGTGTTTGGTGCGCCGAAGGAGGCGATAAAGGGGCAGTGCCTTTTCTCCTAAGCGAGAGATAAAGCGGCTTAAGGCCGCCACGCATCCGGTTAATTTCTGTATTTGTTTGAGGTCCTTTGGGATATCCAGTTGCGACAAAGCTCGAATCTTGGCCGGATTCGCTTCAATTCCTCTACTGGATACAATGAAGCCCAAAAGCTTTCCGGCTGGAACGCTGAAAACGCATTTTTCCGGGTTGAGCTTGATGTCGTATTTTCGGAGGTTGTCGAATGTTAGCCTCAAGTCTTCTACTAGAGATTCGACATGTCTTGTTTTCACGACCACGTCATCCACGTACGCCTCCATTGTCTTGCCGATCTGGTTTGCCAAACATGTATGAATCATGCGTTGATATGTTGCGCCGGCGTTTTTCAGCCCGAAGGGCATTGTGTTGAAGCAGAATGGGCCGTATGGTGTGATGAATATTGTTGCAGCTTGGTATGATTCTGCCATCTTGATTTGATGGTAACCGGAGTATATGTCAAGGAAACACAATGAATCGTGTCTTGCGATGGCATCGATAATTTGATCGATATGGGGGAGTGTCGGTGTACTAAAGTAGGGGTACCTTAGTACCCCGAACTTGTGCACGGGCAGTCGTAGCACCCCACGGCAAGGCCTGCCAGGCGATCGCCAAGACCCTCAATGGTCCCCTCTTGGGCCATTCAAGAACAAAGTATTTGAGCCAAGGCCCCGGCAAGAGGAGCTTGCTGGGAAGGCCACCCGAAGAGAGCAAGGCCCTGGCAAGAGGAGTTTGCCGGGACTGCCGCTCGAAGCACAAGACCCCGGCAAGAGGAGCTTGTCGGGAAGGCCATCCACGGCACGACAAGGACCCTGCCACGGCGCGCCCCGCGCCCCGGCAAGGCCCGGTGAGCAACAAGCTCCCGGGCGCGACAAGACACCCACCGCGGCAAGGCGCTTGCCGCGGCAAGTTACCACCTCGTGCTTGCGCTCCAGCTCACCCACCAACGTGTCGCTCTGGGGGGCATCCCAGGCGCACGTGGCGGGAGGCTGAGCAGCGAGGGGCATGCGGTGGCGAAGCGAAGCTGACAGAGTAGCCATCGTGGCAAACGGTGGCGCTCCTGACGGTCCACTCCCCTGCTCCGTCTGGGCGACGCAGACGGGCATTTAATGCCCCTGTCCCCCGCCGTCAGAGTTAGGTATGATAGCACTGTACAGCCACTGTGCAGGCAGCTGTACCCACTACAGCATTCTACCATTTTTGCCCTCACCAACGCTACCACCTGTGGGTAACCCCTTGAGCATATAAAAGGAGTCCCCATGCGCACGTAGAGGGGGGAGACCAATCTTTACGCTCGACCTCGCCGGCGGCCCGCGTGTACTGTAGCACCGCGCGCTCCCGAGCAAGAACACAATACAATCCACCAAGCAGCAGTAGGGTTTTACGCATCTTTGCGGCCCGAAGCTGGGTAAAATCCCCCTGTATGCACCGGCTCGATCTGCTCTATGTGCAACCTCCGCCCCCCGCCGAACCAGTAAGGGGCTCGGTCCCCATAGGTGTTCGAGGAAGCCGATTCCCCCCGACATCTTTGGCGCGCCAGGTAGGGGGCGTCGAAGTTGTGCGAACCTGATCCGGCGTCTGCACCAGCTAGATCTCCTTCATCCTCAGCGACATGCCACCGAAGAAGAAGGCTCCGGAGGTGGCCGGTCCGTTCGCGTCGAACCCGCCGCCCTTGGAGCAAACGGGTGGCAGGGACGGCACCGGCGACGGGACGGGCGTCGTCGAGCCAGCCCGTGGCGCCGCGGCGCCCGAACATGCACCGAGCTCATAACACAACGGCGTCCACACCTGCGCCGACGCCCCTCGGCACAGGCAAGCCCTGGTCATACCAGGCAACCTTTCGCTCTATTCCATGGAGCGGAGGCAGTTAGCCCCACAGATCTCGCATACGGCCCACCTCGAGTGCTCGCTCACGCTGAGCTCGAGTGAGAGTAGCTGCGTCGAGATGACGCGCTGCTCCTCGAGGAGGACCGTCTTCAGGCCGCTGTGCGAGCTGCTCGCTACCAGCAAGCTTTGCGCCGCTTTTATAGCCGCAAAGTTAGTGCCGGAAGTCCCGGGAATGTGGGAAGGCCCTTACCGTGTGAAACGAGTCGATAGGCCTGGCGTTGTCCGCTTTGAGACCGAAGATACCACTCCGGTGAGCAACTCCTGGAACGTTGGGCATCTTCGTAAGTTTTGCCCGTAAGGCGCGGTTGTCGGACCCCGTCCGGCAACCACCCTTCTGTACAAAGTCTTGCCGTTGTTGCATGTGATCCTTTGTACAGAGCCAGGCGCAGACCCTGTGCGCAGATTGGTTTCGTGTGCTCCACGCACTTTGTCGATCTCGTGCTCTTTATTCTTTGCATGCATTATCTGACACTCTGTGCAGCACTGACCCCCGTTAAGCGGCGGCGAGCCCCATGCCTCGCCCTGCCGGAAAGCGACCTTGCCGGGCAGTGAGCCACGGAAAAGCTAAGTTGCTAAAGCTTGAGCAATCAAGTTTTTAAATTTTTGAGGTTATCTTCCTCGGACGACCGTACTCTGTATGGAAAACCTGTGCGCGGAGGAACCGGCTCGTGGCTAGTTGGGCCCTTACTTCGTTTCGAGTCCGCTCAACGACTTAAGTGTGCTACAACCAGAGTGGCATCCTTACTTTGTTTCGAGCTCGCTTGGCAGCTTAGGTGTGCTGCGACTGCAGTCGCAACACTTACTTTGCTTTGAGCCTGCTCAACAATCTAAGTGAGTTGCAACTAGCCGCGACAAGGTTTCTTGCCGGTAGTGGCGCCGCTGGCGGGCTGCTGATGTCCCGCACTCAGAGCCCGCGGTAAGGCGGAGACCTACGCCGACAAGTCCCCAGAAGCGTAGGGCAAAAACATACAAAGCACAGAGTCAAGTAGAGGAAACAACAGTGCAGTCACTACCTAAGATAGAGTTATATTACAAAAGCAAGCTTGTCGCAGCCCTAATGAATCGCCTTCATGACTTGGCCAGCAGCTACAAGAAAAGGAAAGGGGAGGCGGCCTAGTCCACTAGGTCGCCCTCGATCCTCTTGATCCCGGCCACCTTCTCCACTATAGGCGCGACGAGGGCCTTGATCTCCTCAAGGTCAGCCTCCGCCGGCAGGGATTTGAGGACATTGGTGAGCCTGATGCCGGGGTTGCGGAAGGCGACTTTCACCAACACCTTCTCGAGGGCACCGGCGACGGCTTCGCGCGTCTCGCCGACCAACTTCTCGGGGATCGCATTTCGGAGATGCTTGAGGGCCGCCACCACGCCCCTGAAGAACAAAGTGAGCTTGGCGCTGGGTGGGACGTTCTCGCCGGTGGGATACTCGTGGCCCTCCATCCCCAGCAGCGTCAGCTCCTTGTCGATGGAGGTGGCGATCTCCACGAGGCCCTCGGTCCACTGCTCAACCGTCGCCCTGAACTCGTTCTGGGTGACCCCGGCGCTCTCCAACAGCGCCTCATTGTTCGCGGCCTCCTACCGCAAGGCCACCTCTTGCTCCTTGGCGCTATCCAGCGCCTTGGACAAGGTGTTCAGCTTCAGCTCGAGGTCGGTGTTGGAGTCCTTGGCGGCGTCGAGCTCTTTGATCTTCTCGGCGAAGCGGCCCTGTAGCTCACCAAGGGTGTGGGCACCCTTCTCGCGCTCCTGCTTGAGCGCGGCGAGCTCCTCGCCGCTCGCCCTGAGGTCGGCGTCGAGCTGCGCCATCCTCGCCTCCAGTGCCTCCTTGGCGGTCTCGGCGGCCGTGGCAGCATCTCGCGCCTCTTTGAGGGCTCCGCCGAGCGCTTGCTCACGTGCGGCGACCTCCTCCTTGTGGCTGGCGAGGCTGGCTTTCTGCTGCGCCAGCTCGCCCTCCCGCGCGGCTAGCCCCGCGGCGGCAAGCCTTTGCTGCTCCTCGGCTTCCGCCTTCTCGAGGATGAAGGCCGTCCGCGCCTCATCGAGCTGCCTTCGCTCCTCCGCCAAGGAATGGAGGGCCTCCTGGCTGAGCTCCCGGAGCTCCCCGGTGCGCTTCTCCATGTCAGCTCCCGCCTTCGCGACAAGCGCTTCCCGGCGTTCCACCTGGGCTTGTCGGGCGCGGTAGAGCGACACCAGCTTCCGGAGCAGCCGCTCCTCTTCAGGCTCACCGCCGCTGCTGCTTGGCATGTCAACCAACGTCAGCCCGGCGGAGGCGAGCACCTCTCCGTCCAAGGCCATCCCCCTCGACCGGCGCCCTGGAAGTCGACTCCCAGGGGAGCTTGATCAAGACATCATCGCCGGCCTTCAGGTAGGCGCCTGGCTGGGGCTCCTCGGGGCCCGACGCCGCGGCGGAGGCAGGATCGGTGGTCGGCGCAGCGCCTGGCGCTCCTGCGGCCTCAGGGCCGTCAGTACGATCGCCGGCCCCCTCACCCGCGGCTGCCTTGGCGGCCTCTTCGCCGACCGGATCTTCGGCACCCTCCGCCCCCCCGGTGGCGGCCACGTCGTCGGTATGGCCGCGCGCGTCCTCCTCGACGACGACCTCGGTCTCCATCGAGTCTGTGGTGGGCGGGTCTGAAGGCCGTAGGAGGGGGAGAAGTCAAGCAGCTATCCAAAGAAGAAGAACCCCAGGGGAGTTTTGAGGCAAGAAGGCTACCTGGGCCAGGGTCTGCCGTCGCGGTCTCCGTCGCCAAGGAGGCGTTGGCATCGCCCCTCGCCGGAGACGGCTCCCTTGCCGGGGGTGCTCCCTCGCCGGAGACCGCTCCCGCGCCGGGGACGGCTCCCTCGCCGGGGAACTCCCCCTTGGTGGTGTAGTTGTAGCGGGTGGCTCCTTGGGGGTGGTCTCCGGACGCTCCTTGTGGGGTTGCCCTGCTCCTACACGAATCGTCAGCCAAATATCAGAAGAAGCGAAGGGTACCCGGGCGCGCCCGACGGCGGGAAGCAGCCCATATGCTTACGCTGGGGGCTGCGCTGGGGGCTGCTCTGAGGATTAGTTGGCGGGTCCGACAAGGTCATCTCAGGCGCACCCCCTGCCACCACGGAGGGCTCGTCGTCGAGGATGACCACTGGGACCTTGGCTCTCTTTGCCGTCCTCTGGGCCAGAGTCCTGCAAAGGACCAAATTCGGAGGAAAGCAAATGAGATGCGAGGCACAACTACAAGAATTGAAGAGACACAAGGACAGCGGGGATCTTACTCCTCTCCCTCTTCCTCGTCGGAGCTAAGCGCGGAGAAGTCGAAGACCGGCTTGTTCCTGGCGCGGGGAGGCGGGGGAGTAGGCTCCCATGGCCGCTTGGCGGGAGCAGTGGACGACTCCGCTCTGGCCGCCGCCGCGGCACAAGAAGTGGCAGGAGCAGAAGTCGCGGCCCGCGAAGACCCCGCTCCTGCAGCCTCAGAGGAGCGCGTCGCGCGGCGCTGCGGTTGTGGGCTTGTCTGCCGCACCACCTCCCCGGCTTTACGGAGACGCCTCCGTGGCTAGGCAGGGGGCTCTGCTTGCGACGAGCTGCCCGCGGGACAGGAGGAAGAAGCGCCGACCTCTGGCAAGACGCTCGTGTCCTGGGCAGGCTCGCCCTCGGCATCGTGCCCGGCAAGCTCTTCCTCGCCGGCAAACTCCGCTCGATCGGCAAGGCTTTTCGCCTCCGCTGCGTCCGCCTCCACACCTCCCTCTACTTATGAAAATGGCACGAACCGTCCCCATTTATTGCGATGTGACGCATGCCTGCAGGGCTCGGCCCCGCGCACGCCACCCACGTCACGCACGCCTCTCCCTCACGATGCCGCATTCGACGCGTGCCGTTCGGGGAGGACGTGGTGGGCGCAGAAAAAGATGTACCGTGACCCAGGCCGCGCGTGCCCGTGCACTGTTTTGGGCCTGGCCCAACAGCGCTCGGCACCATGTATGGCCCAGGCCCGAGGGCTCCTGTCGGTGTACTAAAGTAGGGGTACCTTAGTACCCCGAACTTGTGCACGGGCAGTCATAGCACCCCGCGGCAAGGCCTGCCAGGCGATCGCCAAGACCCTCAATGGTCCCCTCTTGGGCCATTCAAGAACAAAGTATTTGAGCCAAGGCCCCGGCAAGAGGAGCTTGCCGGGAAGGCCACCCGAAGAGAGCAAGGCCCTGGCAAGAGGAGTTTGCCGGGACTGCCGCTCGAAGCACAAGACCCCGGCAAGAGGAGCTTGCCAAGAAGGCCATCCACGGCACGACAAGGACCCTGCCACGACGCGCCCTGCGCCCCGGCAAGGCCCGGTGAGCAACAAGCTCCCGGGCGCAACAAGACACCCACCGCGGCAAGGCGCTTGCCGCGGCAAGTTACCACCTCGTTCCTGCGCTCCAGCTCACCCACCAACGTGTCGCTCTGGGGGGCATCCCAGGCGCATGTGGCGGGAGGCTGAGCAGCGAGGGGCATGCGGTGGCGAAGCAAAGCTGATAGAGTAGCCATCGTGGCAAACGGTGGCGCTCCTGACGGTCCACTCCCCTGCTCCGTCTGGGCGACGCAGACGGGCATTTAATGCCCTTGTCCCCCGCCGTCAGAGTTAGGTATGATAGCACTGTACAGCCACTGTGCAGGCAACTGTACCCACTACAGCATTCTACCATTTTTGCCCTCACCTACACTGCCACCTGTGGGTAACCCCTTGAGCATATAAAAGGAGGCCCCATGCGCACGTAGAGGGGGGAGACCAATCTTTACGCTCGACCTCGCCGGCGGCCCACGTGTACTGTAGCACCGCGCGCTCCCGAGCAAGAACACAATACAATCCACCAAGCAGTAGTAGGGTTTTACGCATCTTTGCGGCCCGAAGCTGGGTAAAATCCTCCTGTGTGCACCGCCTCGATCTGCTCTTTGTGCAACCTCCGCCCCCCGCCGAACCAGTAAGGGGCTCGGTCCCCATAGGTGTTCGAGGAAGCCGATTCCCCCCGACAGGGAGGGGGAAGGGATCCTTTGGGAAAGCCTTGTTAAGGTCTTTAAAGTCGACGCACAGGCGCCAGGATTTGTCCTTCTTTGGTACCATCACCAAGTTTGCTAGCTAGTTCAGATGTTTTATGTCTCTAATGAATCCGGCCTCAATAGCTTGGCCAGCTCCTCTCCCATAGCCTGTCTCTTGGGTTCGAAAAAACGCCGAAGGGCTTGTTTGACAGGTTTGAATCCTTTTAGGATATTTAGGCTGTGTACGGCCAGCCTGCGTGGGATTCCTGGCATGTCTGAAGGGTGCCAGGCAAAGATGTCCCAATTCTCACGTATAAATTCTCGCAGTGCGGCATCCATATCACGGTTTAATCATGCCTCGATGGAAGCTGTTTTATTGGGGTCCGTTGGATGGACCTGGAATTTGACTATTTCGTCTGCTGGCTTAAAGGATGTGGACTTGGATCTCTTGTCGAGTATCACATCATCCCTGTTAACTGTGGAGCGCAGTGCAGTCAGTTCCTCAGCTGTAAGGCTTCGGATAGTGCCTCCAGGGCTAATGCGGCTATCTTGTTTTCGGCGCGGAGTGCTATGTCCGGATCACTAGCGAGAGTGATAATTCCGTTCGGCTCGGGCATCTTGAGCTGCATGTACCCGTAATGCGGTATTGCTTGGAAGATTGTGAATGCTTCCCGCCCTAGTAGGGCGTGATATCCACTGCTGAACGGGGCCACCTGGAATGTGTCCTCTTCGGATCAGTAATTATCCGGCGTGCCGAACACCACATCTAGTGTGATTTTTCCTGTGCAGCGTGCTTCTCGACTGGGGATTATTCCTCTAAAGGTTGTGCTGCTTTGGTCAACGCGGCTCCAGTCTAATCCCATTTTTTGAAGGGTTTCCTCATAGATGAGGTTCAATCCGCTGCCTCCATCCATGAGTACCTTTGTGAGGCGAAAGCCGTCCACTATTGGACTGAGGACCAATGCGGCTAGTGCTCGGGCTGTTCAGAATTTAGGTTCATCACTTGCGTTGAAGGTCATAGCCGTGTGGCTCCATGGGTTTATTGTTGCTACTTGGTAGACTTTGGCAAGGCTGTGGAGTGTTCTTTTTCACGTATTATTTGATGCGAAGGTCTCGAAGACTGTGAGAACGGTACTGGTGTCCCCGGGGTGGTTTTCCGTGGCCTCAAAAGTTAAGAGGTCCTCGCCAATTTTGGCCACCTGCCGGATTATCCAACATGCCCTAAGGCTGTGAGTTGGTGTGGCGTCCTCTGTACTATGAATTTTACAGGGTCCATCAAGCCATCTATCCAGTACGGTTCCATGCCCTATAGAGGGTTTTGGTTTTTTGGTTTTTAACCCAGGTGTCTGACGATGACGCACCCTTTTATTTCGGACAAGGTCTCTACTCAAGGCCGGATTATCCAAAAATTTATTTTCGGTTTTCCAGGCGCTTTCCATCACACAGTACTTTTGTACTATGGATGCCAAGTCATCGAAGCGTGTAATATCACAACGTCCTGTGGCGTTGAGGATTCCCTTGTTCGTGCCATTATTGCGGAAGATTGAGATTGCGTCTTCCTCGTGGCAGTCCTTTATCCTGTTCATAACCAGGAGGAACCTTGCCCAGTAATGATGTACTGTTTCTTCGGGCTTTTGCCTGATTTGCGATAGATCGCTTATGTTTGGGTGGGTGGAACTAAATCCGCAACCTCACCCAATTTGAGACTCAGAGGCCAAGGAGTTTCCGAACTCTGAAGTTTGGATTCTTGCATGTTGTCGAGTGAGCCTGACCCGTTGCGTGATTCTAAGTTCAGGTCTTGCATTACATCCTCCCCTCCGCGGATATCCGGCTTGGAGGGATCTGGAATCCGGACGTAACTAGTCCTTAAGATGGATGAAGGGTCGCCGCACTGTGCCTCTATTATGGCAACATTATGGGTGACTTGGGGAGAATTGATCTCTCTTAGATCGGGTTTAAGCCCAACCTGGTCATAATCCGTAGTGACCCCCAAGGCGGCGATGCGATACAAGAGCTCGTTTACAGAAGAGAGCTCCATTGGATCCAAGTGCTCGGCGAATTCCGAGCTGATGTGAAGATTGCATTTGATGACCCGAGAGGTCACCGTCGGCGCAACGGCCGAACAGGCGGTCATGAGGAAATGGCCTAGCCGGAGAGTTTGACCGACAGCCAAGGCTCCCTTAGTAACGGCGCCGTCTTTATAGACGGGAGGAGACATCCTTCCTGATTGCGATGGCACAGAGGAACTCTCAATGAAAGCACCAATGTCGGTGTCAAAACCGGCGGATCTCGGGTAGGGGGTCCTGAACTGTGCGTCTAGGTCGGATGGTAACAGGAGACAAGGGACACGAAGTTTACCCAGGTTCGGGCCCTCTCGATGGAGGTAAAACCCTACTCTTGCTTGATTAATATTGATGATATGGGTAGTACAAGAGTGGATCTACCATGAGATCAAGGAGGATAAACCCTAGAAGCTAGCCTATGGTATGATTTTTGTATGATGAGGTTGTCCGACGGACTAGAACCCTCCGGTTTATATAGACACCGGATAGGGTTAGGGTTACACAGAGTCGGTTACAATGGTAGGAGATCTTGAATATCCGCATCACCAAGCTTGCCTTCCACGCCAAGGAAAGTCCCATCCGTACACGGGACGAAGTCTTCAATCTTGTATCTTCATAGACCTGGAGTCCGGCTGAAGGTATAGTCCGGCTACCCGAACACCCCCTAATCCAGGACTCCCTCACTCCTCTCCGCGCAGGCTTCCTCTGCCGCGTCTTCCCCGACTCCCCTTCGTCCCCTTCCTAGGCCTCACCGTCGTCCAACGCCCTGGTGCTCTCGGCGCGGCGTGGTCAACGTGGTCAAGGAACGACTTCCATCGGAAGTGGACTGTACGTGGAGAGGCTGGTAGCTGGGTCCACGGCCGCAACAAGGAAGTGCCTCCTTATTACGCGGAAAATAATGTTCCTCCACCTGACAACTGGAAC
The DNA here is from genome assembly GCA_032464435.1 of Aegilops umbellulata. NCBI lineage: Eukaryota > Viridiplantae > Streptophyta > Magnoliopsida > Poales > Poaceae > Aegilops > Aegilops umbellulata. Next base: position 210,412,364 of record CP136056.1, on the reverse strand, counting down.
CCACCGGACGGGCCACTGTATTTTGCAAAAAATGTTTCCCCCTGACTGCTGGGACCCACCAGCTACATCTTCGCATGCAAGGAAGTGCCTGACAGTCGGGACCCACCTGGTCGAAGCGTACGTAGCGTTGTCATTCTGGTCGCGAACGTGTACGTACATATATACTGGTCGATATAGTGGTGCGCACGTGTCGTAGTAGAGGCGCGCACGTAGCATGTACACATACGAACAGCGGCCAGGGTGCAAGAAAGAAAATACGGCCACGTATGTGTACATACGGGCGGGGTCTCGAACGCCTACTCGCGCATACGTACAGCCAGGGCTCGTGTACATGGCTGGGTCGGAACGGAGAAACAGTGTCGTCTTCGTGTTCATGGCGAGGCAACGAAATGTGTGGTCGTGTTCATCGGGAGGGCTTGGACGGAACAGGCGATGGAAACGAAACCTGGCGTACCGCAGAACGGAGGAAACAGCCTTGTGTTCGACCAGCCACGTTCGAAATGGGGTCCTGTTCACCGGGAGGGGTCTGGCGTACCGCAAAACGGAGGAAACGGACCTCCTACGGTCGAAACGGGGGTCCTGTTGATCGGGAGGGGTGTGGCATATCGCAAAACGGAGGAAACAGACTTGTGTTGGAGCGCTATGGTCGAAACAGGGTCCTGTTCATCGGGAGGGGTGTGGCGTACCGCAAAACGGGACTCCACGAGATACTGTTCATCTCCACCGTCGACCCCCTCCAGCCTCCACGGGCTACTGTTCATCCACCGTCGACCTCCTCCAGCCTCCACCTGCGACTGTTCATCCACGGGCTCCTGTTCATCCAGCCTCCACCGTGCGCTACTCCACCGGCTACTGTTCAACCAGCCCTCTCCACAGGCTCCTGTTCAACCACCCCTCGACGGGCTACTATTCATCTTGCCCTCCATGTGGTGGTCCTGTTCATCCAGCCCTCCACGGGGTCCTGCTCATCCAGCCCCAACCGGCTCGATCGATCGGGGTACTATTCATCCAGAGGCAACACCACGGGGTCCTGTTCATCCACCCCCACCGGGAACTGTTCATCCAAACCCCCCCGAAACACTCATTGTTCATCCAGAGGCAGCATCAATCGACTTCAGTTAGCAGCAGTAGCGAAGGAATCGCTCGATCGGGTTCAGTTAACAGCCATCGATCGATCGCTCGGGTTCAGTAACGCATAACCTACAGTGCAATCGCTCAGGTTCAGTTAGAGCCCAGCGCCTTGCTTGGGTTCCGTTAGATCCCAACGCCTCGCACACACGCGCGTACGTATGAGAGAAACGCGCATCGCTCGGCCCCCGACCACCCACCGTAACCAGGGACTCCTCGATATTTTTCACGCCCTCACTTCTACCACGGTTTTTTTCGTCATGGACGGCCCAAAGAATGTCATGCAACTGCGTCTCCGGCCCGCCCAGGACAAAAAGCCCATTTTCTGTCATGATTTTTTGTCATAGAAGTAGGAGCCCACCACATCTATGATGATACTAGGTTTTGTCACAATTATCGTCATGGAAGTGTCATATGTATGACAGAAAAAAAATTCGTTCGGCCCAAAATGTCACGGATGTGTCTTTTTTTGTAGTGGCCCCATGAGGGTGGAGGGCGCGCCCTACCCCCTGGGCGCGCCCCCTACATCGTGGGCACCTCGTGTGCTCTCCGGACTCCGTTTTCTTGCACAATACGTATTTTGGTCGGTAAAAATTCATTATATATTCTCCCGAAGGTTTTGACTCTCGTATCACGCAATTATCCTCTGTTCTTGTTTCTAGCTGTCTCCTGTCAGGGTTGTCCAGGCCAGGCATCATGTCGTCCCCCTCCTCCAACAATGGTGACAACGATGCTTGGCTGATGAAGATAGAGCTGAAGAGGGAAGAACCCATGGATATCAACAAGGATGAAGGGATCAAGAAGGCCACGGAGGACCAAGTTCCAGCAACAGAAGACATCTTTAAACTTGATCATAATCTTCTTACCCCAACTGAGATCGAAGCTTTCAAGATGATTGAGTTAGCTCATATACAGAACAAGTATCTCACAAGTGAAAATATTGTGTTGAAGGCGCATATTGTTGCACTCAAGGGCATTATCCGCAAACTGGAGGACCTCTTACGCTCAATGTGCGACTATCCATCATCACCGCCATCCTCTTCACCAGCAAAGGAGTTATAATCACATGGGTATGGGCACTCCCCTTGGCAACTGCCAAGCTTGCAATGTTTGAATTTGGGTGTTGTAATCTCTGAATTTGAACCTTGCAATATTTATGGTATTTGTTATATTGAACTATTTATGTTCTCTTGTCCGAACCCAAATAGTTCATCCGGGTGAACGCATGTCGTACATCGCGCACACCTTGATCTGGTTGGTCGTTTCTTTTGTGTTGCCTAATCACAAACAGTTCATCCGAGTGAACTATAGGCTGTACATCGCACACACCTTGATCTGGCTGACCGTTTGTTTTGTGTTGCCTAATCACAAACAGTTCATCCGAGTGAATCGTATGTTGTACATCACACACACCTTCATCTGGCTACCCATTTCTTTTGTTCCTCCTCATCGAAAACGGTTAATTGAACTGAACTATGCCCTGAATCGCACACGCAACTAAAATTTGAACCGTGTTTGATGCATCCGCCATCGCAAACGTTCTGCACCTTTTTTGATGGTTTTTTTACACCACCGTTTGCGATTATTGCATCGCACACTATTTCGTCTAAGGGTCTCTGATCGTAGTGTCGCGTTAGCAGCATCCTGCAGTAGTGGTGGTCAACGTGGTCAACGAATGACTTTCATCGGAAGAGTACTATACGTGGAGGGGCTGACAGCTGGGTCCACGGTCGTAGCAAGGAAGTGCCTCCTTATTACGTGGAAAATAATGATTCCTCCACCTGACAGGACCGACCCACTGGACGGGCCACCGTATTTCATGAAAAAAAACATTTCCCCCTGACTGATGGGACCCACCAGCTACATCTTCTCACACAGGGAAGTGCCTCCTTATCGTCCCTGATAGTCGGGACCCACCTGGTCGAAGCGTTCGTAGCGTTCTCATTCTGGTCGCAAACTTGTATGTACATACTGGTCGATCGGTCTGTCTATAGGTTGCAGCGATGACCCGTGGCCGAGTAAGGAAGGGCACGTGTCGTAGTAGAGGCGTGCACATAGCATGTACACGTACGTACATCCAAGGTGCAAGAAATTAAATACGGCCACGTATGTACATACGGGCGGGGTCTCGAACACCTACTCGCGCATACGTATGGCCAGGCTCGTGTACATGGCTGGGTCAGAACGGAGAAACTGCGTCATCGTGTTCATCGGGAACCAACCGGCTTGGACGGAACAACCGATCAAAACGAGGCCTGGCATACCGCATAACGAAGGAAACGACCTTGTGTTCGACCGGCCACGGTCGAAACGGGATCCTGTTCATCGGGAGGGGTCTGGCATACCGCAAAACGGACGAAACAGACTTCTCTTGGACTTCCTATGGTTGAAATGGGATCCTGTTGATCGAGAGGGGTGTCGCGTACCACAAATCGGAGGAAACGGACTTGTGTTGGAGCGCTATGGTCGAAACGGGGGTCCTGTTCATTGGGAGGGGTGCGGCGTACCGCAAAAAGGCACTCCACGGAATATTGTTCATCTCCACTATCGACTACCTCCACGGGCTAATATTCATCCACTGTCGACCACCTCCAGCCTCCACCTGTGACTGTTCATCCACGGTGTCTCCCCTCCTGCCTCCACCAGCCACTTTTCATCCATGGGCTCCTGTTCATCCAGCCTCCGCTGCTCCTTCACCGACTACTGTTCAACCAGCCCTCTACACGGGGTCCTATTCAACCACCCCTCCATGGGCTACTGTTCATCCAGCCCTCCATCAGCTACTGTTCAACCAGCCCTCCACAGGGTCCTGTTCATCCAGCCCTCCACGGGGTCCTGTTCAGCCACCCCAACCGGCTCGATCGATCGGGGCCCTGTTCATCCAGCGGCAACGACCTCTACTACCACGGGGACGTGTTCACCCCCCCCTCCCCAACAAGGCTCACTGTTCATCAAGAGGCAGCATCGATCGGCTTCAGTTAGCAGTAGTAGCGAAGGAATCACCCGGGTCTAGTTAACAGCAAGGGATCGGTCCGGGTTTTGTAACGTAGCTAGTGCAATCGCTCCGGTTCAGTTAGAGCCCAACGCCTCGCTCGGATTCAGTTAGCGCGCAACGCCTCGCACACACGCGCGTACGTGTATGAGCGAAACGCGCAAACCTCCGTGCATTGCTCGGCCCCGACCACCCACCGTAACCGGGAACTCCCCAATATTTTCCTCGCCCTCACTTCTACCACAGTTTTTCCATCATGGACAACCCAAAGAGTGTCATGCAACTGCGTCTTCGGCCCACCTAGGACGAAAAGCCCATTTTCTTTCATGATTTTTTTGTCATAGAAGTAGGAGCCCACCACATCTATGATGATACCGTGTTTTTTCACAATTAACGTCATATAAGTGTCATAAGCATGACAGAAAAAAAATCGTTCAACCCAAAATGTCACGGATGTGTCTTTTTTTGTAGTGGGTATCACGGGAAACCACGGCCACCTATGGGACCAGGAGGTCCCTTGCTGGTTCGGCAGGGGGGCGACACATTGCGCAAAGAGCGGAGGGGCATGGGACAGCGCGGCATAGATCACACGAGCAATTTACCCAGGTTCAGGATGCTGCGAGGCATAAAACCCTACTCCTGCTTTTGTAGATTGATGGTGGAAAAGGTGGTGCTGAGCATAGTACACTTGCCCGGCAGGGGCTACCTTGGGACGACATCGACTACACGTGTATGGGGGTGTGAGTTATCCAGCCTTCTAACCCTTTCTAGGGTTGCCATGGGCCTCCTTTTATAGATCAAGGGGTAACCAAAGTGGAAAAATAGTCATTATGCACTGATATGATAGCAAACAGTGCTATCATACCTAACTCTGTGGGCCGACAGGGCACATTAAATGTACTGCTTAGTGTCACATCACGGGTTGCCTGGCAGGGCTTGCCGGGCTATCTTGTTAGCTTCGCACCTGTTCTCTTGACATGTCGCAGGACGAGTGTCATCTGTGGGTTTCTCCTGTAGGAAATGGCTTCCACTTAATCACTTTGTGGCTTGACACCGCATTGATCGATGACGTGGGTCGTGGCTGAGTGGTTGGTGGAGTGGTTTCCCTCCGTAAGCCCCAGCACGCCCTGCCGAGGTTCCTTGGTTGTACTCTTCTGGTGGTGTCCTCGCCCCTTGATGGGCTCACCTGCCCAGCAAGTGAGGCCTTTCTCTTGTCGATATTCTGCTTCTCTGACTTGATCTTGGTCTCTCTGATTAGTATGTTGGTCCTTCGAACCTCTTGGTCCTTGTACTCTGATTTGGGCTGGTTCTTCAATCTTTTTCCCGTGCCTGTGCACAATCTGGGCAACAGACCCAGGGTTTGTTGCACCCACAGGAAATGACTCCCACCGGCCCTGGCATCTTCAAGGTCTTGTAGGCATAGTGGCATGCCGCAATGAATTTTGCCAGAGCTGAAAGTCCGAGGATTCCATTGTACGGCAGGGGAAGGTCGACCACATCAAATAGAACCTTCTTAGTCCGATAGTTCAAATCTCCTCCGAATGTCACCGGCAACGTGATCTTTCCCTTAGGACGACTCCTACCGGGATTGATTCCTTGAAACGTGCCCGTGACTTTGAGTTCTTCCTCTGCTATCTGAAGTTTCCTGATGACCTTTGGGGAAATCAGATTCAACCCGGCCCCGTCGTGAACCAACATCTTTGTGACTTTGAGGTTGCCGATCGTTGGTGAAACCAACAATGGCAAGCATCCTACCATAGTGGTGCGGTCAGGATGGTCATCTTTGTCGATGATGATGGGCGTACGTGACCACTTGAGCGGCTTCCAAGACTCTGCCACTGACTCCACGGCATTGACCTAACGCGCCCTCCGTTTAAGTTTGTGGTGAGAGGAGTGCAGAGATGCACCTCCGTCAATGCACAGGGCAATAGTGGCCTTCTAGAATTCTTGCTCGCTGGTTTCCTATTCATCCCCTCCATTACTGCCATTATTGCAATCTTCCTTCTCTCTGCCCCTGGCAGGTTTTCCTTGATTCCGAAGAGCCTTGCCAGGGTGATTTTCTTCACCACCTCAGCCCTTCCCGCCAGCGCCATTCTGACCTTTTTCCTTATCACGCTTCTCATATTCAGCCCTCTGCCTCTTTACGAGCTGCTCAACCTGATGACACTCTTGGAGATCATGGCCTCTGGTCCGATGAATCTTGCAATACGGCCCATCCCTTTTCCAAGCCTTCTTGGTAGCCGCGGCCTCCAGGCAGTCAGTGCACACGACAACTTCCTTGTCGGGGGCCTCGGCCTGTCGGGGGAAATCGGCCTCCACGAGCACCTATGGGGACGGAGCCCCTTTTCGGTTCGGCGGGGGGCGGAGGTTGCACAAAGAGCAGATCGAGGCGACACACACACAACGATTTTACCCAGCTTCGGGCTGCACGGATGCGTAAAACCCTACTGCTGCTTGTCTGGTTGATTCGAGTTCTTGCTCTGGAGCGCAAGAAGCTACAGTAAGTTGGAGCTGGACGTAGACGAGGGTCTACTGGGTGTCCTCCTTCGGGGTCCTCCCCTACGTGCGCATGGGCCTCCTTTTATATGCTAAGGGGTTTCCCACAGGTAGCGACGCAGGTGAGGGTAAAAATGGCAAGGAACTGTGCGGACAGTAGCCGCACAGTGCTATCGCACCTAACTCTGACGGTGGGGGACAAAGGCATTAAATGCCCGTCTGGATCGCCCGAACAGTACCGAGGCGGACCGTTGGGGGCGCCTCCGCTTGCCACGGGGGCGACTCTGCCAACGTCGCATGCCACCGCGCGCCTCAGGTTGCGCGGCGCCCCGCCACGTGCCTCTGGGGAAGCTCCAGAGTGACGCGTGGTCAGGTGAGCTGGAGCGCAGGCCTGAGGTGGTGGTTTGCCGCGGCAAGTGGCTTGCCGCGGTGGTTGTCTTGCCGCACCTGAAAGCTTTCTGCTCGTTAGGCCTTGCCGGGGCACGCGGCGCGCCGCGGCGGGCTTTTCTTGGGGTGCCTTGGCTTGGCCGTCCCGGCAAGCTCCTCCCGCCGGGGCCTTGGTGCTTCGGCTTAGTCGTCCCGGCAAGCTCCTCTTGCCGGGGCCTTGTCGCCTTGGCCCGGCAAGCTCCTCTTGCCAGACCTCGCCTCCTTGGCCCGGCAAGCTCCTCTTGCCGGGGCCTGGTCTTCTAGGCTCGATCACTTGGCCTTCGTCCGGCTCAGAAAGGGTCGTGGAGACTCTTGTCGCTCCCCTGGCAAGCCTTGCCGCGGGACGCTACTACTGCCCGTGCACAAGTTCGGGGTACTAAGGTACCCCTACTTTAGTACACCGACAGGAGCCCCCGGGTCTGGGCCATACACGGTGCCGAGCATTGTTGGGCCAGGACCTAACAGTGCACGGGCACGCGTGGCCTGGGTTGGGCTGCTCCTTAACTCTGTGCCCGTCGCGCCCTCCCCAAGTGGCGCGCGCTTATCGCGGCGTCGTGGGGGGCGAGGCGTGCGAGGCGTGCGTGACGTGGGTGGCGTGCGCGGGGCTTGAGTCCCGCAGGCATGCGTCACGTCGGGCACGATTCCTTTATTTGGAAAGGCGAAACGTCCGCCCCCACTTTCAAGTGGGGGGGAGACGTGGAGGCGCGGCTTGGTGAACGAACAGGGTCGAGGTGCGGCTTTCGGGGCGCCCGCCCCCACGATCACGGGGTGGGGAGAGGTCGCCTCATCTGTCGCCTCGGCCCTGCTCGCCCGCCACGCGTCCTCCATGCGCTTGGGGTTGCGGTGGTGGAGGCAGGAAACCGGGCCGACGCGGGTCGAAGTAGAGGGTCGGCCCCGTCGCCTGCCCTTCCTCTGCTTTGATTGGTTGGGCGGGGCGGCCGAGCCCCCACTCCGCCCCTTTATAAGGAGTGGAAGGGGGTGATGAGGGTCCGCACTCCTTCCTTCTTTCTTCTCTTAGATCCCTGGTCCCCTCTCCCCAACTGTCATGGAGAAAGGGAACCCTGGTCCTTCTTCGGTGGCGGCAAGGGTTGCCGCCAGGCAGCGCGCCCCTCCTCCCCTTGCACCCGTGGTGACGGAGCCAACCGTAACGGGAAGGGGGAGGGGGCGAGGTCGTGGACGAGGCCGTGGACGGGGCCGAGGCGCTCGAGGCGGGCGGGGCGGCGCGCCGGCCTCGCCTCCGCCGGCGGCTCCGTTTCTCCCGGCGATTCATCTCGGGGACGACCCCTGCGAGTTCATCATCAGGCTGCGCCGGGTGCCTCACCGTCGCCTCCGCCTCCCAGCTCCCTTCGTGGACGTCCTGGAAGCGGAGCAACACGAGATGCTGAGACTGCGCATGAGGGGCTGCGGGATCAGTGGTACGTGAGTCCACGTCGAATCCCGAGCCCCCGGCGTGATGTATCTTGGCCGAGGGTGGAAGTCGTTCGCCCGGATCCACAGCTTGATGGAGGGGTTCACCCTCCATTTTAAGCTAATGGAGGGTGATCTCCTCTCCGTCAAGGTCTTCGGGGACCTCGGCACCCGGGCCCGGTGCTGCGTGGATAGCTCCTCCGACAGCGAAGGCTCCTCCTCGAGCGAGAGTGACGAGGAGGGGAGCGACAGCGACGACGAGGGGAGCGGTCGCCGGGATGACGAGTCCGACTAGGTGCCGGTCGCAGCTCCGCGTGGCACCGGCGACCCCCATCGTCCGCGTCGCTGGCGCCGTGAACTCCCCGGGGTCGTCTCCTTGGGCGGCTGGCGTAGGGAGGCTGCGGAAGAGGAAGAGGGCAGGCGGCAAGGCCGCTGCCTCGTCTTCCAGCTTTGCCCCAGACGCCGTCACCACCCCTGCTCGCGGCGACGATCACCGGGGTCTTCTCTCCGGCCCGGCAAGCTCCTCTTGCCGGGGCTTCGTCTTCTCGGGCGGCCGGAGTGGCGAGGCTGCGGAAGAAGCCGGCGGCAAGGCCGTCAACTCGGAGTGCGAGGGCTAGATGCCCTCGACAGCGTGTTGACGTCCCGCCGCCTCCTTTTCGAGCTCCGCTTCCGGCGTCGCAGTCTCCATCCGGCCTCCGGAGCCCCCGGGCGGAGCCCCGGATGCTCTCTTGGCGTCTTCTGCCACCCGTAGCTCGTCTAGGCGCCCCTTTTGCCCTTCTCGCCTCCTTGCCCTACCTCCTGAGGAGAGAGACAAGAAAGGGATCACGGGCACCTTATCTCTTTTTATCTTGTAAGCCCTCGGGCCTTAATTGTGTTTAAATCTTGTAATCCCATCTTTCATGTTTTTCATTCTCTCTGAGCTGTACCTGAGTGGAATGTTTTTAATGAAAAGGGAGTGTTTGCCGGACCATTTGTCTCGCGGGTACATCCCGCGGCAAGGAGCGAACCCTTTGCATCGTTAAGATAGACACTTCCCCGCCCGGCAACGGACCCTGCCGTCTCCCCGCGCCCCTTGGCCCTCCTCACGCTCTTGGCGGAGGCAGGGAGAAGGCGGGTTCTGGCCCTTCGCTTCCTCCTCTTGCCGCCGCGGCTACTATCAGAAGCGGGCCCCGAGAACGCGCTCCGGGGTTTGTCGCTTAAGAGAGCACGACAGCTTTTAGGAGGAAGCAAGGTTTTCGCATTCCGCAGCTCAAGAGAGAATGCATGATAAGGGATGTAAAGACTTATCTGAGGTTGCAACCCCCGGCAACTCTGGCTTGCCGGGGCACGGGTGCTGGCTCGCCCTTCTCCCCTTCTTCGTCCTTGAGCGGCTCGGCAAGGGTATGCAATTCCTGCGAGCCAAAGGGGAAGGACGGGAAAAAGACGCGGACTCGACCTCTAAGTTAGGGGTTAGCGACTGTTAGGCACTACCAACCCTAACCAAGGACGAGACTCGACTCAGCATGCATGCTAAAACTTGGGGGCGCCAGCGCTTCATTATCTGCTGCCATGGTCTGCGCCTGGCTTTGTACAAAGGATTACATGCAACTGCGGCAAGACTTTGTACAAAGAGTTGGTTGCCGGACGGGGTCCGACAACCGCGCCTTACGGGTAAAACTTGCGAAGATGCTCAATGTTCCAGGAATTGCTCACCGGAGTACCATCTTCGGTCTCGAGGCGGACGGCGCCGGGCCTCGTGACTCGTTTCACCCGGTAAGGGCCTTCCCACTTTGGCGTCAACTTGTTGTGTATCTTGGCCGACTGAAGGCGCCGAAGAACAAGGTCGCCTTCCTCGAGGCTCCTGGCTTTAACTTTGCGGCTATGATAGCGACGCAGAGCTTGCTGGTAGCGATCGGATCGCACAGCAGCCTGGAGACGATCCTCCTCGAGGAGCAGTGCGTCATCTTCACACGACCGCTCTTGCTCAAGCTCATCATAAGCGAGCACTTGAGGTGACCCGTATACGAGTTCCGTGGGGGTAAATGCTTCTGCTCCATAGACTAGAGTAAATGGTGTCTAGCCGGTGGCTCGATTTGGCGTCGTTCTGACCGACCAAAGAACCGCCGGCAGCTCCTTGATCCAGTTCCGTCCGCGCTTGAGCAGCATGTCAAAACTTCTGTTCTTGAGCCCGCGCAGTACCTCGGCGTTGGCCCTTTCCGCTTGACCGTTGATCCGGGGATGAGCAACAGAAGCGAAGCAGACCTTGGTGCCGAGGTCTTGGGTGTACTGCATGAAAGCGTGGCTTGTGAACTGCGTACCGTTGTCGGTGATGATCCTGTTGGGGACCCCGAAGCGGCAAACAATCGACCTGAAGAATTTGATCGCGGACTGGGCTGTCACCTTCCTCACCGGTTCCACTTCTGGCCACTTTGTGAACTTGTCGATGGCAACGAACAAGTACTCAAAGCCCCCGACGGCTCGGGGGAAGGGGCCGAGGATATCGAGCCCCCAGACCGAGAAGGGCCAGGACAAAGGGATCGTCTGGAGAGCTTGAGCTGGCTGGTGTATCTTCTTGGAATGGAACTGGCACGCTTCACACTTGGTTACTTGTGCAGTTGCATCCTGGAGGGCTGTTGGCCAGAAGAAACCTTGCCGGAACGCTTTGCCGACAAGTGCTCTAGCGCCAATGTGGTGTCCACATATGCCTCCGTGTATCTCCGCCAACAGCTCCTGTCCGTCTTCCTGGTGAATGCACTTCAATTTCACCCCATTGCGTCCTCTTCTGTATAGTGCATCGTCGATGAACTGGTACATACTGGACTGTCGGGCTACTCTTTCCGCTTCTTCTTGTTCTTCGGGAAGTTCTCCTGTCTGGAGGAAATGGACAATCTGCTGTGCCCACGTCGGAGCCTGTGGCTCGACGACGAGGACTAAAGGCATGTCGGCGGCTGCGGGAACATCAGCTTCTACGGCGAGGACTTGGGGCTCAGCCGGAGCTTGACGTTCCCCGGCAAGCTTGCCGGGGCATGGCTTGCCAGGAGCGCCTGCTTCGTCGGGACAAACCCTGGGGCTTGCCGGAGCGGGCAGCTCCTCAGCACTCTTGGCGTCGATCTTGGGGACTCTCTTGGCGGCGGCTTCGGGAAGCTCTGCCGGGAGATAGTCACCGGAGAGCGATTTTCTCTTCTTGCTTGGCCCAGTCGATGGTGTCAGGGATGGCTGAGTCAGCTTGAGCACAAAATTCCCTGGTTCCACAAGTAGCTTTAGTGCGGCGCATTTTGACAGGCCGTCGGCGATGTCGTTCTCTGCTCTTGGAACATATTCCATTTGCAGGCCGTCAAAGCGCTCTTCCAGCTTCCTCACTTCATCAACGTAAGCCTCCATCAACGGGCACTGGTAATCCTTGTTCACTTGGCGGACGACGAGCTACGAGTCACCCCTGACAATGAGCTTCTTGATCCCAAGTTCCGCCGCGATCCTGATACTGGCGAGCAAACCTTCATACTCTGCCGTATTGTTGGTTGCTTGCTCCTTGGGAAAGTGCATCTGGATGATGTACTTGAGGTGCTCTCCGGTGGGCGCGATGAGCAGCACGCCGGCACCGGCGCCTTCCAGCGAAAAGGCACCATCAAAGTACATCAGCCACTCTTTGGTTGCTTCCTTGCCGGGGATGCTCGTCTCTGGAATTTCTTCGTCCGGTGTCGGCGTCCACTCTGCTATGAACTCTGCTAATGCTCTGCTCTGGATGGTCGATGTGCTCTCGAACTTGAGGCCAAAGCTTGACAGTTCTAGTGCCCACTCGACAATCCTGCCTGTTGCTTCGGGATTCTGCAGTATCCTCTTAAGCGGAAAGTGAGTTACCACTGTGATCTCGTGTGCTTGGAAGTAATGGCGCAGCTTCCTCGAGGCCATGAGGAGGCCGAAGAGCAATTTTTGCACACCAGAGTACCTCGACCTAGCCCCCTGCAGGAGGGAACTGACGAAGTAAACTGGGCGCTGCACCATCCTCTTCTTCTGCACTTCCCCTTGCGCTTGCGCGGATTTTCCTTTGCCGGGGCCAGAGCTTGTCGGGGAAGCCCCCTGCTTGTCGTCGGATGCGCTTGCCGTGGTTGCTGGCTCGTCATAAGCTTCCCTCTCTGCTACTAACGCAGCACTAACCACTTGATTGGTTGCCTCTAGGTAGAGCAGCAACTTCTCTTGCGGTCTAGGCGCGACAAGTATAGGAGCGGAGGACAGGTATTTCTTCAAGTCTTGCAGCGCAGCCTCCGCTTCCGGAGTCCATTTTACTGGACCTGCCTTTTTCAAGATTTTGAAAAACGGCAGGGCGCGTTCCGCAGACCTGGAAATAAATCTGCTGAGAGCCGCCACGCAGCCGGCAAGTCTTCGCACGTCCTTGACACGCGTTGGTGCTTCAATCTGCTCGATGGCCTTGATCTTGTCGGGGTTGGCTTCGATCCCACGCTGAGACACGAAGAACCCGAGAAGCTTGCCGGAGGGAACTCCGAACACGCACTTCTCGGGGTTGAGCTTGAGGCTGATCTTGCGCAAGTTCGCAAAGGTCTCTTCCAAGTCTTGAACCAAGGTTGCCTTGTCTCTGCTCTTGACCACAATGTCGTCCATGTAGGCCTCCACATTTCTGTGGATCTGTGGCTCGAAAGCAGTGTGGACAACCCTCGCAAACGTCGAGCCTGCTTTCTTCAGTCCAAAAGGCATCCGCACAAAACAGTACGTGCCGCATGGAGTGATGAACGCAGTCTTCTCTTCATCTTCTTTGGTCATGAAAATCTGGTGGTACCCGGAGTAGGCGTGGAGGAATGAAAGCAGGCCACATCCGGCCGTGGAGTCAACAATCTGGTCGATGCGCGGCAAGGGAAATGGATCTTTAGGGCAAGCTCTGTTGACATCAGTGAAATCGATGCAAAGCCTCCACTTCCCGTTTGCTTTGCGCACGAAAACAGGATTGGCCAACCACGTCGGATGGAGCACGCCTCTGACGAGGCCTGCCGCTTCCAACTTCCTGATCTCCTCCGCGATAAACTCTTGGCGCTCCACCACTTGTTTCCTGACTTTTTGCTTGACGGGCCGCGCATGAGGACAGACGGCAAGGTGGTGCTCAATCACTTCCCTGGGAACGCCGGGGATGTCAGATGGTTGCCAGGCAAACACATCGACATTCGCCCGCAAGAAAGCAACAAGCGCGCTTTCCTATTTGGGGTCGAGAGTGGCACTAATGGTGAAGGTACCACCAGTGCCGTCCTCCTTGGCGGGCACCTTCTTGGTCACTGGTGGAGCAGCCGTCGTCTTCTTGTGTTTACCGGCAGGGCTCGATGGTGCGTCCTCAACGGCAGCGCAGCGCTCCGAAGAGGCGCGCTTGCCGGAGTGGGCACCAGAGCATTCGCCGGGCTTGGCCTTCTTGCCGGCGGGGCTCGATGGCACGTCCTCGACGGCAGCGCAGCACTCCGAAGAGGCGCGCTTGCCGGAGTGGGCGCCAGAGCACTTGCCGGGCTTGGTCTTCTTGCCGGCGGGGCTCGATGGCACGTCCTCGACGGCAGCGCGGCACCCCGAAGAGGCGCGCTTGCCGGAGTGGGCGCCAGAGCACTTGCCGGACTTCTTCTTTCCCCCGGAAGCTCCAGCGGCAAGTGGGCCGCGGGCCGTTGCTGCTATTGCGTCCCGGTATATTTGGTCGGCGCAGATAAGGGCATCCTTCTTGTCGCCGGGGACAGAAATGACGCTCATCGGGCCAGGCATCTTGAGCATGTTATACGCGTAGTGAGAGGCCGCCATGAACTTGGCGAGCGCTGGTCGGCCGAGGATCCCGTTGTAAGGCAACGGAAAGTCGGCGACGTCAAAGGTGACCTTCTCAGTCCTGAAATTCAGCTCGCTGCCAAATGTTACCGGCAGCGTGATCTTTCCCTTCGGCTTGCTCCTTCCCGGGTTGATTCCTTGGAATGTGTCGGTTTCTTCGAGCTCGCTGTCGGGAACTTGGAGTCTCCGGAGAACAACAGAGGAGATCAGATTCAAGCCGGCCCCGCCGTCAACTAGCATCTTAGTGACCTTGAGGTTGCGGACCGTTGGGGAAACCAACATCGGCAAGCACCCGACCGCGGTTTTGCGATCAGGGTGGTCCTCAATGTCGAAGATGATAGGCGTGCTGGACCATCTCAGGGGTCTGCGTGACTCGACGGGTGGCTCCGCTGCATTGACCTCCCGCACCCACCGTTTAAGCTGGTGGTGGGAAGCGTGCAGGGAGGCACCGCCGTCCACACCCAGGACCTCAGTGGCTTTCTGAAACTCCTGCTCGCTGGTCTCGGGATCTTCCATGTCTTCGTCGTCGTCATCGTCTTTGTCCTTGTCGCGTCCCCGGGGAGGTCTGTCTGCTTGTCGCTGCTTGTCCTTGCCGCGGCGCTCCCCCGGGCCGGGACGCTTCGTGCCGGATCCCCCGCCGCCTGCTTGGTCTCTCTCCTTGTCGCGTCGTGCGTACTCGGCCTTCTGCAGCTCGACGAGTCGCTCGACTTGCTTGCAACTCTGGAGGTCGTGGCCCCTGGTACGGTGGATCTTGCAGTACTTCTTGTCGGTACCGTCCCGCTTATCGGCAGCAGCCACCGCCCGGCAGTTGGCGCACCCAACAACCTCCTTGCCGGGGCCTCCCGCCTGGGCTTTCTTGGCGGAGCCCTCGCTGCCGGACTTCTCGACAACCAGCACCTCTGGGTTTTTCTTCTTTTTGCTGTTCCGCCGCCGGCCTCTCCTTGCCGGGGCGGTACCTTCACTGTTGGATTCTCCTTCTCCAACACTTTCTCCGGGGAGCTTCCTCCCCTCCTCGGCGCGTGCACACTTGTCGGCCAGGGCGTAAGCTCGCTGACCTCCTTGATTTTGCACATCGCCATCTCCTCCCGCATCCTGCGGTTGCGCACGTTCTGGTGGAACGCGCTGATCACCGCGGCGGGGTGGACGTCTGGGATGTTGTAGTGCACACGGCTGAACCTCTGGATGAACTTGCGCAAAGGCTCCCCCTCCTTCCGAACAAGCAGATGAAGGTCGCTTGCCTGGCCATGGGGTTTGTGGCCGCCCGTGAAGGCGCCAACGAACTGATGGCATAGATCTGGCCAGGAGGAGATGGAGCCGTCGGGCAAGTGCATGAGCCAGGATCTGACGTTGGGCTTGAGTACCAGCGGGAAGTAGTTGGCAAGGATCTTGTCGTCCCGTCCCCCGGCAGCCTGCACCCCAATGGTGTAGATGCTGAGGAACTCCGACGGGTGCGACTTGCCGTCGTACTTCTCGGGCACGTCGGGCTTGAAGTTCTTCGTACTGGGCCACTGGACTTGCCGCAGCTCGCGGGTGAACGCGGGGCAGCCTACCGAATACGGCAGTTCGCCTGGTTCCCCCAGTGCGTGCATGTTTCCAGAGGGCTCAACGCGCTGGTCTGATTGATGCCGCGCCTGTCTTCTGCGCTCGATGCGGGTTCGAGCGTCTTCTTCCCTTCGTTCGTGAAGGACTTGGCGTTGGTCGCGGCGAGTTCGCGGGTTCGACGACGCGGTGGAGTCGTTGTCGAGGTGAGCCCGGCGAGTCGGCGACCGCGGCTTCTGGGGCGGGGAGTGCATGGTGGTCGCACCCCCGCCATTCTTGGCGCCATCGGTTCTCGCCTGGGTGACTGGCCGCGGCTGCGACGCGCTGTGCTGCCGCGGAGTGTCGCCGTTGGCGAAACCGATGAGGCTCTGGATGGTTGCCCTCTAGTCGTCGAGCTTGTCCGCCGTTGGAGGGTAGTCTAGGAGTAGCTGAGCTCGCGCAAGAGCTTCCGTTGGGGTGGCGGGCATAGGCGGCGAACGGCGCGAGGAGCGGGATGTGCTCGAACTCCTAACTATGTTAGAAGGAGCAGCACCCGGTCCAGGCAGCCGCGCGACGCTCGTTCCGGCACGCGGGATCGCATGCTGGTCCTGAGCGCCTTGGGACCCACCAGCACGGTCTGGGTCCAGCGAGCGTATGGTACCATGGGTACCATGACGCTGCTGGTTTCGCGCCTCCTGAGAGGGGCGCGGGGCGAGCTCGGACGTCGCGGGACCAAGAACTGGTTCAACGGCGCCCGTTCCTCCGCCGGCGTCCTCCCCACCACCCGTCTGCTCCATGGGCGGTGGGTTCGACGCTGACCGACCGGTCACCTCCGGAGCTTTCTTCTTCGGCGCCATGCCGGCGCAAACAATGAGAGTCTGGCTCGCGCGGACGCCGGATCTGGTTCACACAACCTCGACGCACCCCCTACCTGGCGCGCCAAAGATGTCGGGGGAAATCGTCCTCCATGAGCACCTATGGGGACAGAGCCCCTTTTCGGTTCGGCGGGGGGCGGAGGTTGCACAAAGAGCAGATCGAGGCGACACACACACAACGATTTTACCCAGCTTTGCGCCGCACGGATGCGTAAAACCCTACTGCTGCTTGTCTGGTTGATTCAAGTTCTTGCTCTGGAGCGCAAGAAGCTAAAGTAAGTTGGAGCTGGACGTAGACGAGGGTCTACTAGGTGTCCTCCTTCGGGGTCCTCCCCTACGTGCGCATGGGCCTCCTTTTATATGCTAAGGGGTTTCCCATAGGTAGCGACGCAGGTGAGGGTAAAAATGGCAAGGAACTGTGCGGACAGTGGCCGCACAGTGCTATCGCACCTAACTCTGACGGCGGGGGACAAAGGCATTAAATGCCCGTCTGGATCGCCCGAACAGTACCGAGGCGGACCGTTGGGGGCGCCTCCGCTTGCCACGGGGGCGACTCTGCCAACGTCGCATGCCACCGCGCGCCTCAGGTTGCGCGGCGCCCCGCCATGTGCCTCTGGGGAAGCTCCAGAGTGACGCGTGGTCAGGTGAGCTGGAGGGCAGGCCTGAGGTGGTGGTTTGCCGCGGCAAGTTGCTTGCCGCGGTGGTTGTCTTGCCGCACCTGAAAGCTTTCCGCTCGTCAGGCCTTGCCGGGGCGCGCGGCGCGCCGCTGCGGGCTTTACTTGGGGTGCCTTGGCTTGGCCGTCCCGGCGAGCTCCTCCCGCCGGGGCCTTGGTGCTTCGGCTTAGTCGTCCCGGCAAGCTCCTCTTGCCGGGGCCTTGTCGCCTTGGCCCGGCAAGCTCCTCTTGCCGGACCTCGCCTCTTTGGCCCGGCAAGCTCCTCTTGCCGGGGCCTGGTCTTCTAGGCTCGATCACTTGGCCTTCGTCCGGCCCAGAAAGGGCCGTGGAGACTCTTGTCGCTCCCCTGGCAAGCCTTGCCGCGGGACGCTACTACTGCCCGTGCACAAGTTCGGGGCACTAAGGTACCCCTACTTTAGTACACCGACACGGCCTTAGCCTTTTTGCCAGTACTAGGCGTGCCCTATCCCTCAACGGTTAGTATTGCTTCATCCTTGTGCTTCCTGCTGCGCTTCTTGCTCATCTTCTGACTAGTGGCCTCATCGTCATCTTCTGACTCGACGTCGACGCCATCCTCTTCTCCAGGGAGTTTCCTCCCCTCCTCTGTAACGCCCTCGATGCGGCTATATCTCCCACGTGTCGAGGCACGACTTAGAGGCATAACCGCATTGAAAGCAATGTCGCAAGTGAGGTAATCTTCACACAATCCATATAATAAATACAGGGGAAAGATACATAGTTGGCTTACAATCGCCACTTCACACAAATACATAAATAACATCCATCAAACAGATAACACTCAAGGTCCGACTACGGTACCAAAATGAAAGAAGACTACCCCAAATGCTAACAGATCCCCGGATCACCCAACTGGGCTCCACTACTGATCATCTGGAAAAGAAACATAGTAACGGCCACATTCCTCATCGAACTCCCAAGTGAGCTCGGTCGCGTCATCTGCACTGACATCGTTGGTACCTGCAACTGAGGTGATAATATCTGTGAGCCACGGGGACTCAGCAATCTCACACCCGCGAGATCAAGACTATTTAAGCTTAAAGGTGGGAAAAGGGGGTTTGTGAGGTGGAGCTGCAGCAAGCGACTAGCATATGGTGGATATAGCGCAAAAGAGAGCGAGAAGAGAAGGCAAAGCACGGTCGTGAAGCTAGAAGTGATCAAGAAGTGATCCTGAAACAACCTACGTCAAGCATAACTCCAACAACCGTGTTCACTTCCCGGACCCTGCCGAGGAGAGACCATCACGGTTACACACGCGGTTGATGTGTTTTAGTTAAGGTCAACTTCGGGTTTTCTACAACCGGACATTAACAAATTCTCATCTGCCTCATAACCGCGGGCACGGCTTTCGAAAGATAAAACCCTGCAGGGGTGTCCCAACTTAGCCCATGATAAGCTCTCACGGTCAACGAAGGATATTCCTTCTACCGGGAAGACCCGATCAATCTCGGAATCCCGGACTACAAGACATTTCAACAGCAATAAAACAAGTCCAGCAAAACCGCCCGATTGTGCCGACAAATCCTGATAGGAGCTGCACATATCTCGGTCTCAGGGCACATCCGGATAAGTCAAGCTACGAGTAAAACCAGCCCTCGAGTTGCCACGAGGTGGCCCCGCAGGTTGCTCGGTTCGGGCCAGCACTTAGAGAAGCACTGGTCCGGGGGGGCTAAAATAAAGATGACCCTCGGGCTCGCGAAAACCCGGGGGAAAAAAGGTAGGTGGTGGCAAATGGTAAAACCAATGTTGGGCCTTGCTGGAAAAGTCTTATTCAAGGCGAACTGTCAAGGGGGTCCCATAAATCACCCAACCGTGTAAGGAACGCAAACTCCGGGAACATAACACCGGTATGACGGAAACTAGGGTGGCAAGAGTGGAACAAAACACCAGGCATAAGGCCGAGCCTTCCACCCTTTACCAAGTATATAGATGCATTAATTAAATAAGAGGTATTGTGATATCCCAACAAGTAAACATGTTCCGACGAGGAACAACAAGTCCATGTTCCAACAAGGAACCAACTTCATCTTCACCTGCAACTAACAACGCTATAAGAGGGGCTGAGCAAAGCGGTAACATAGCCAAACAACGGTTTGCTAGGACATGGATGGTTAGGGGCTGACATGGCAATATAGGAGGCATGATATAGCA
This sequence comes from Aegilops umbellulata, assembly GCA_032464435.1. NCBI lineage: Eukaryota > Viridiplantae > Streptophyta > Magnoliopsida > Poales > Poaceae > Aegilops > Aegilops umbellulata. Next base: position 210,392,898 of record CP136056.1, on the reverse strand, counting down.
AGTGGTGGGTATCGCAGCATAGGCATAGCAAAAGAGCGAGCAATCTAGCAAGCAAAGATAGAAGTGATTTCGAGGGTAAGGTCATCTTGCCTGCAAGGTTCTCAGAGTTGTCGAAAGCTTGGTCCTCGTAAACGTTCTCAACAGGTTCCTCGTTCACGTACTCGTCTCCCGGCTCTACCCAATACAAGAGAACAAGCAAAGGAACCAATATCAACCACGATGCAATGCGCAACCAACATGATGCAAAACATGGCATGATATGCGAGAGGTGATATGCAATGCGTATGCATGCTCCGGAAGGACAAGGATGAACAGGGCATAATCTTGGCAAACCAAGCATGCCACTGGATAGATGAGGTGATTTCGGTTGAAATCGATATAAAGATCACCGGAATCGGATGCACGGTTTGCAAATGGCAAGCAAAACAAGAATGACACGAATCTGCCATAAACAGCATGATGCTACTTAGCAAGCAACAAATAATTAAGCTACTGCACCCAAACATGGCAATACGGCATATGAAAGTAATCTACTCAAGATGCACGACAAAAATCCCTTACTGACCAAAAGCCAAAAAGGACTAGAAAATATGATTACACCCATGTCAAATAAGCAAGTTTCGTTACAGGTTTCAGACTTAGCAGAAAACTGGACATGGCAGAAAACTAATAACGACTAGGCATGTTCGTGAGCTCGATGCACTCACTACAGAGCATTTCATGATAAACTAAGCATACATACATCAAGAAGACATGGCATAGTAACTAGAAATGGCAAGAATAACATCATATCATGCACGGATCAACTACACCAAGATTGGCAAAATCGAATAACATGTAAACAATCTGCCAGTAACATTTTGAAGCAAAAGTAGAGCTCGATTGACTCAAGCTATGGCATCCCATAATTGCAACCAAAGTCATGGATGGATTAAGCAAATACTCAAGTTCAAAACTCCCTTACTGATCATACTCAAATTATGCATAGATCTCTCGTAAACAACATGAACACATGGTATGACAATAACAAAAGTCAGGGACTTAGTGAAATCACTAAGTCTCTGAAAACAGCAATATCATCATCCCTACTTTGCATGCAATTTCTAGCCACCTCAAGCATCACAAAAATACATAGCAAAATTCCCTGGATAGGTAACATGGCATATTACAAAACACATGTAGGACTCAACTTCATAGGACGTACACATCAATCATGGCAAAAATGACAAAAGTGCATGATCAGTTAAGATCCAGCAATAAACATCAACTAGCCCTCTTCTAACAGCAATTCGGGCATCAGGGAGGCTTCAAATGAAAAAGATGCAATGGAACAAAATGATTTACTCCTCGAGACGAACAAAATGACATATTATACGCGCGAAACGGAGCTACGGATGCTAAGTTATGGCATGTCGAAGATGCGATGATAATGCAAAAAAAATAATGACTTAGAGAAATATTTGAGAGGGGGAAGAAGTCAACGGGCGCGGGATTCGAGGATCGCCGGCGCGGCTCACCGGATCCGCGCCGGATTCGCGCCGGAGTCGCCGGGGAGGGCGAGGGAGGCGGCGGCGAGCTCGGGGAAGGGCGCCGGAGTTGGGGACGGCCGGATCCGGGCCGGAGGAGGGCGCGGCGGCGAGGGACGGCGAGGCCGCGGGCGGAGGAGCCGGCACGGGGCGGCGCGGGGACCTGCGGGCGCGGCGGCGCGGCTCCGGCGGCAGGCGGCGGCGCGGAGGAGGAGGCGAACGGGGCGGCGGCGGAGCTCGGGAAGGCGCGGGGCGGCGAACGCGGGCCCGGGCGGGCCTGCCCTGGGCCCCGCGGGCCGGCGGCGGCGCCCGGTGGCTGGCGGCGGAGGCGGGCCACGTGGCGCGCGTGGGTTGGAGGAGGGCCGGGATTGGCGGCGGCGGCGGCTGATTGCACGAATTTCGAGGAAAAATTAGGGTTAGGTGGTGTAGCTCTCTCAGATTTAGACGGGGGAGACGTTTTTATAGCTAGAAGGAGCTAGGGAGCTCCAAACGGAGTGCGGTTTTCGCCCACGCGATCGTGATCGAACGGCGGAGGACATGGAAGTGACTTGGATGGGCTATTGGGCAGTTTTGAAGGGGTGTTGGGCTGCAACACACACGAGGCCTTCACGGTTACCCGGTTAACCGTTGGAGTACCAAACGAACTCCGATTGACCCGAAACTTGACAGGCGGTCTACCGGTGCTATACCGAGGCCACATGTCAAACCTCGGTCCATTCCGAGAATGTTTAATACCCGCTCATGAAGAAATGTAAAAGGGGACGCCGGGAGACATAGGAGCGCCGGATTGCAAAACGGACAACGGGAAAGATGCTCGGATTTATGAGACGAATGCGTATGCGAATGCGATGCACATGATGACATGATATGAAATGCATGACATGACCAAAATGCAAAACGGAGAGAACCCAACCACGGAGGAATATCATAACACATAGCCGGAAATGGCAAGAGTTGGGTTACAATTATGGCAAGTTACATCGGGGGCGTTACAACACACCACCACTACGAGAGGATCTCGTCCCGAGATCTAGGACTGAAAGAACTCCGGGTACTCAGAACGTAGGTGGTCTTCACGCTCCCAGGTGGCCTCTCGGTCTGAATGATGTGACCATTTCACTTTGAGGAATTTGATTGACTTGTTGCGAGTCTTGCGCTCAGTTGTCTCAAGAATGGCAACTGGATGCTCATGATAGGACAAATCTTCTTGAAGATCAATCTCTTCGAAGTTGATGGTACGCTCAGGCGTCTTGAAGCACTTGCGAAGCTGTGACACGTGGAAGACATCGTGCACATTTGCAAAGTTGGAGGGGAGCTCAAGTTGATAGGCTAGATCGCCTCGTTTGCCGATGATCTTGAAGGGACCGACGTATCTGGGGGCAAGTTTCCCCTTGATACCGAAGCGACGAGTTCCTTTCATTGGCGAGACACGGAGGTAAACATGGTCTCCGATCTCGAATGCCACATCTCGGTGTTTGCTGTCGTAATAGCTCTTCTGGCGCGATTGCGCTGCTTTGAGGTTCTCACGAATCACCTTGCACATGGCCTCAGCCTCTGAGATCAAATCATTTCCGAGCAATTGACGTTCACCGGTTTCAGACCAGTTGAGAGGAGTACGGCACTTTCTACCATAGAGGATCTCGAATGGGGCTTTCCCCGAACTGGCTTGAAAGCTGTTGTTGTAAGAGAACTCAGCATAAGGAAGACAATCCTCCCACTTCATGCCGAAAGAGATAACACAGGCTCTGAGCATATCTTCAAGAATTTGATTGACACGCTCGACTTGTCCACTAGTCTGAGGGTGGAAAGCTGTGCTGAAGCGAATGTTGGTGCCCATGGCCGTCTGAAAAGAATCCCAAAACTTGGAGGTAAAGATGCTGCCACGGTCTGAAGAGATCAATTGCGGAATGCCGTGCAAAGAGACAATTCTTGAGGTGTAGAGCTCTGCCAGCTGCGCTGCTGTGATAGACTCTTTGATAGGAAGAAAATGAGCCACTTTGGTGAGCTTGTCGATGACGACGAAGATAGCATCATTTCCACGCTTGGACTTAGGAAAACCAGTCACGAAGTCCATTTCGATATGATCAAACTTCCATTCAGGAATAGCAAGAGGTTGGAGAAGTCCAGCTGGTCGTTGGTGTTCTGCTTTCACCCTTCTGCAGACGTCACACTCATTCACGAATTGAGCGATCTCACGCTTCATTCGAGTCCACCAATACGACTGCTTAAGGTCATGGTACATCTTCGAACTACCAGGATGAATTGACAGAAGAGAATTGTGCGCTTCATTCATAATGACTTTACGAAGATCGCCCTTTGGAACCACGATCCGGTCCTCGAAGAAAAGAGTATCTCTGTCATCAACTCGATAGCACTTGTATTTGGGGATGCTCTTTTCAATACCACGTTTCACCTTCTTCACCATGGTATCCAACAATTGTGCCTCACGAATCTGATCTTCCAAAGTAGGAGAGACAAATAGGTTGGCAAGAACACCTTGAGGAACAACTTGGAGATTCAACTTGCGGAAAGCCTCACAGAGATCCGGTTGAAAAGGCTTGAGGATTAAGCTGTTGCAATAAGCCTTTCTGCTCAAAGCGTCTGCAACCACATTAGCCTTGCCTGGAGTATATTCAATACTCGGATTATACTCTTGAATCATTTCGACCCATCGAGTTTGTCTGAGGTTGAGATGAGGCTGAGTGAAGATATACTTGAGACTCTTGTGATCTGTGAAAATGTCCACTTTCCTTCCCAACAGGAGATGTCTCCATGTTATTAGTGCGTGGACAACTGCCGCCAACTCAAGATCGTGAGTGGGGTAGTTCCTTTCATTGGGCTTCAACTGGCGAGAGGTATAGGCAACAACCTTCTTCTCTTGCATTAACACAGCACCGAGGCCCTGGAGAGAAGCATCACAGAATACTTCATAAGGCTTGGATTCATCAGGAGGAGTCAGAACTGGAGCAGTGACGAGTTTCTCTTTGAGAGTGTTGAAAGCAACGTCACACTCAGGAGACCAGACATATTTCACATGCTTCTGGAGGAGGTTGGAAAGAGGCTTGGCAATCTTGGAGAAATTCTCAACGAATCTTCTGCAATAGCTTGCAAGTCCAAGAAAACTGCGAAGCTGCTTGACATTCTGAGGAGGATTCCAATTCAAAACTGCAGACACCCTCTCTGGATTAACAGCGATGCCCTTGGCAGAGATGATATGACCAAGATAAAGAACTTCATCAAGCCAGAATTCACATTTGGAGAACTTCGCATATAATTGATACTCTCTGAGCTTGTCGAGTACCAATCGCAAATGTTCGGCATGATCCTTCTTATTCTTGGAGAAGACCAAAATATCATCGAGATAGACCAAGACAAATTCGTTGATGTAGGGGTTGAAGATGAAATTCATCAAGCGAGTGAAATACGGAGGAGCATTGACAAGGCCGAAAGACATGACAGTATATTCATAAGAACCAAAGCTTGTTCTGAATGCTGTCTTGGGAATATCTTCTTCACGAATGCGAATCTGATGATAACCCATACGAAGGTCCAGCTTGGAGAACACCTTAGCACCTTTGAGTTGCTCAAATAGCTCGTTGATGTTGGGAAGTGGGTACTTGTTCTTGATAGTCTTCTTGTTCAATGGACGGTAATCGACACAAAGTCGGTCCGTGCCATCCTTCTTCTTGACAAAAAGAACACCACAACCCCAAGGAGAAGAGCTCGGTCTGATCAGACCCAGACGTTCTTGTTTATCGAGTTGAATCTTCAATTCCTTGAGCTCATCTGGTCCAAGCTTGTAAGGACGCTTGCAAACGGGTTGCGTGCCAGGCTCAAGCTCAATAACGAATTCAACTGGCCTGCGGGGAGGCATACCCGGAAGCTCTTCTGGAAAAACATCTTGGTACTCGCAAACGACTATAATCTGAGAGATAGCCTCCATTTCACCCATCTCATTGAGAGAAAACAACCGAATGGTATCATCACGAGAAGCATAGATGATCACATCGTTCGAAGTGTGAGTCAATTTGATTTCCCTGGCAGCACACTCAAGCTGAGCTTTGTGCTTAGAAAGCCAGTCCATCCCGAGAATGAGATCAATATCAGAATCACCAAGAACAATTGGTTTAGACAAGAATTTGTAGTCACCCATCTTGATAGAAACATTGGGAACCACCAGACTTGAGCTCAAACGTTTACCAGGAGAAATGACAGGCATGGGTCTATCCAAATTCGAAGAAGTGAACTCATGCTTGGCGAAAAATGGTCTTGACATGAAACAATGCGATGCACCAGTATCAAATAAGACTTTTGCAGGAATATCATTAACAGGAAGATTACCCATGATCACTTCAGAAGAATCCTCTGCTTGAGCTGCATTCAACATGTTCACCTTGGCATGCTTAGGATTATGCTTGACCACTGCATTGCTGGAAGATTTCACAGGAGGAGGAGGCGGAAGACGCCTCTGGTTGAAGCACTTGTTCGCATAGTGGCCCTTCTGCTGGCATTTGTTACAAGTCACTTCTGAGAGCGGACGATGGTAAGGAGCACTTGGCCTTGGAGCTTGATTCTGAGACTTGTTCTGATAACCAGGGTTGGGTGGGTGGGAAGATCCACGACCACTTGAGTTCTTCTGCTGATAAGGCTGACGGAACGGAGGAGGAGGAGGCAACCAGAACTTCTGTTGCTTAGCTGCCACAAGTGAGGAAGAAGAAGACTGAACTGCGTCTCTGACTCTCTTCTTAGATGCCTCACACTTGAGCTGAGCAGCTTCTTGTTTCAGTGCCATGTTGTAGAATTCATCATACTTTAATGGCTCGAAAAGCACGACAGCAAGCTGCAGATCTTCTCTGAGACCACGCCTGAACTGGTAGATCATACTCTTCTCATCAGGAATGTCTTGCCTAGCAAAACGAGAGAGTTTCTGGAACTGAGTGTTGTATTGGTAGACAGTCATGTTGCCTTGCTTGAGATTGCGGAATTCCTCACGCTTAAGCTCAACAACACTTTCTGGGATGTGGTGCGCTTTGAAATCACGGCGGAAATCATCCCAAGTGATCACACGACCTCCTCTGGAATCTTTGTATTGCTGGAACCACTCAGCAGCTTGATCTTTGAGTTGAAAAGAGGCAAACTTGACAAAGTCCTCAGGTCTGACATTGCTGCACTCGAAATGTTTGCTGATGTCCATGAGCCAATCATCAGCGTCAGTGGCCTCGACACAGTAGCTGAAGGTCTTTGGCTGATTAGCAAGGAACTGGTTCAGTGAAGCGAAGTGCGGCTGATTGTTGCCTTGGCCTTGATTCTCTTGATTAGCTTGACCCTGGTTGCGATCTTGCAAGAGCTGAATCAGAATATGAGCATTGGCATTTGTGGCAGTCATCAGTGCTTGCCAGGCTTCCGGAGGCGGAGGTGGTGGCGGAGGGTTAGCCTGATCTCCATCATTGCGTTCCGGATTCTGACGCGTTGGTGGAGCCATCCTGAAGAGGGTGACATCCATTAGCATCTTGACAGAGATATATTGGAGCTGAATCAAAGGAACGAAATTGCAACATATAGCCTTCACAATTAACATTCGAACGAGAATGAACGAATGAATTCCAAAGTAAATCATCACACTTCCAAAGCTGAGAAGCCACTTAGAACATGGTAAGGAATAAAATCAACAAGGTACGGAAATGAACAAATACTTGGTAATGATTACCCAATCAGAAACCAAATATCTGCGGAAGAAAATACTAGAGCTACAAGAATTCCCACTTATAAACTCCCGAAACTTTCTGGTTATGCAATCAGGTGTTGGGGATACAGGGGAAGCATAATATCTCACCCAAACTAGCAAATCCTACAACCAGCTGTATCCATCCTTCAACACATAACCAAGAAACCTTCGGAAATCGTCTACCTCAACCTTCGAAAACACATCCGTTATACAAGTCATGGCAATACTCCTGCACTCGCCACAGTACTGGGCTATCAGGTTATCTCACCAACAACTGTACAAAAGAGATTTTCGATGTCGGTCGTACTAAACTCAGGTATTCCAAAACCGCAACGATAAGATTATGACGACAACACCTCGGAGCTCAACTCCCCGGGACACTGCCACAACCCCTAAATGTCAGGAGGCAACCAAGACAATGTTGTCATCACAAAACCATCGGAACGATTGTAATATACCCGCGTGATCCTAAAATTTTTTTTTAGTGAAATTTGAGAAGAGAAGAGTCAAAACTCTACGTCAGGATGCCTTACCAGAAGGTCGAAGGGACTGGGAAGTAAAAAGAATTCCTAAACTCTCCGATATATAATTCCTAAATGACTCCAAACATTTTTTCTAGACACAACTCGGCCACTAAAGACGATCAAACAGTGGGGGCTCCTAAGGTCGGGAAAGGCTCTGATTACCAACTTGTAACGCCCTCGATGCGGCTATATCTCCCACGTGTCGAGGCACGACTTAGAGGCATAACCGCATTGAAAGCAATGTCGCAAGTGAGGTAATCTTCACACAATCCATATAATAAATACAGGGGAAAGATACATAGTTGGCTTACAATCGCCACTTCACACAAATACATAAATAACATCCATCAAACAGATAACACTCAAGGTCCGACTACGGTACCAAAATGAAAGAAGACTACCCCAAATGCTAACAGATCCCCGGATCACCCAACTGGGCTCCACTACTGATCATCTGGAAAAGAAACATAGTAACGGCCACGTTCCTCATCGAACTCCCAAGTGAGCTCGGTCGCGTCATCTGCACTGACATCGTTGGTACCTGCAACTGAGGTGATAATATCTGTGAGCCACGGGGACTCAGCAATCTCACACCCGCGAGATCAAGACTATTTAAGCTTAAAGGTGGGAAAAGGGGGTTTGTGAGGTGGAGCTGCAGCAAGCGACTAGCATATGCTGGATATAGCGCAAAAGAGAGCGAGAAGAGAAGGCAAAGCACGGTCGTGAAGCTAGAAGTGATCAAGAAGTGATCCTGAAACAACCTACGTCAAGCATAACTCCAACAACCGTGTTCACTTCCCGGACCCTGCCGAGGAGAGACCATCACGGTTACACACGCGGTTGATGTGTTTTAGTTAAGGTCAACTTCGGGTTTTCTACAACCGGACATTAACAAATTCTCATCTGCCTCATAACCGCGGGCACGGCTTTCGAAAGATAAAACCCTGCAGGGGTGTCCCAACTTTGCCCATGATAAGCTCTCACGGTCAACGAAGGATATTCCTTCTACCGGGAAGACCCGATCAATCTCGGAATCCCGGACTACAAGACATTTCAACAGCAATAAAACAAGTCCAGCAAAACCGCCCGATTGTGCCGACAAATCCTGATAGGAGCTGCACATATCTCGGTCTCAGGGCACATCCGGATAAGTCAAGCTACGAGTAAAACCAGCCCTCGAGTTGCCACGAGGTGGCCCCGCAGGTTGCTCGGTTCGGGCCAGCACTTAGAGAAGCACTGGTCCGGGGGGGCTAAAATAAAGATGACCCTCGGGCTCGCGAAAACCCGGGGGAAAAAAGGTAGGTGGTGGCAAATGGTAAAACCAATGTTGGGCCTTGCTGGAAAAGTCTTATTCAAGGCGAACTGTCAAGGGGGTCCCATAAATCACCCAACCGTGTAAGGAACGCAAACTCCGGGAACATAACACCGGTATGACGGAAACTAGGGTGGCAAGAGTGGAACAAAACACCAGGCATAAGGCCGAGCCTTCCACCCTTTACCAAGTATATAGATGCATTAATTAAATAAGAGGTATTGTGATATCCCAACAAGTAAACATGTTCCGACGAGGAACAACAAGTCCATGTTCCAACAAGGAACCAACTTCATCTTCACCTGCAACTAACAACGCTATAAGAGGGGCTGAGCAAAGCGGTAACATAGCCAAACAACGGTTTGCTAGGACATGGATGGTTAGGGGCTGACATGGCAATATAGGAGGCATGATATAGCAAGTGGTGGGTATCGCAGCATAGGCATAGCAAAAGAGCGAGCAATCTAGCAAGCAAAGATAGAAGTGATTTCGAGGGTAAGGTCATCTTGCCTGCAAGGTTCTCAGAGTTGTCGAAAGCTTGGTCCTCGTAAACGTTCTCAACAGGTTCCTCGTTCACGTACTCGTCTCCCGGCTCTACCCAATACAAGAGAACAAGCAAAGGAACCAATATCAACCACGATGCAATGCGCAACCAACATGATGCAAAACATGGCATGATATGCGAGAGGTGATATGCAATGCGTATGCATGCTCCGGAAGGACAAGGATGAACAGGGCATAATCTTGGCAAACCAAGCATGCCACTGGATAGATGAGGTGATTTCGGTTGAAATCGATATAAAGATCACCGGAATCGGATGCACGGTTTGCAAATGGCAAGCAAAACAAGAATGACACGAATCTGCCATAAACAGCATGATGCTACTTAGCAAGCAACAAATAATTAAGCTACTGCACCCAAACATGGCAATACGGCATATGAAAGTAATCTACTCAAGATGCACGACAAAAATCCCTTACTGACCAAAAGCCAAAAAGGACTAGAAAATATGATTACACCCATGTCAAATAAGCAAGTTTCGTTACAGGTTTCAGACTTAGCAGAAAACTGGACATGGCAGAAAACTAATAACGACTAGGCATGTTCGTGAGCTCGATGCACTCACTACAGAGCATTTCATGATAAACTAAGCATACATACATCAAGAAGACATGGCATAGTAACTAGAAATGGCAAGAATAACATCATATCATGCACGGATCAACTACACCAAGATTGGCAAAATCGAATAACATGTAAACAATCTGCCAGTAACATTTTGAAGCAAAAGTAGAGCTCGATTGACTCAAGCTATGGCATCCCATAATTGCAACCAAAGTCATGGATGGATTAAGCAAATACTCAAGTTCAAAACTCCCTTACTGATCATACTCAAATTATGCATAGATCTCTCGTAAACAACATGAACACATGGTATGACAATAACAAAAGTCAGGGACTTAGTGAAATCACTAAGTCTCTGAAAACAGCAATATCATCATCCCTACTTTGCATGCAATTTCTAGCCACCTCAAGCATCACAAAAATACATAGCAAAATTCCCTGGATAGGTAACATGGCATATTACAAAACACATGTAGGACTCAACTTCATAGGACGTACACATCAATCATGGCAAAAATGACAAAAGTGCATGATCAGTTAAGATCCAGCAATAAACATCAACTAGCCCTCTTCTAACAGCAATTCGGGCATCAGGGAGGCTTCAAATGAAAAAGATGCAATGGAACAAAATGATTTACTCCTCGAGACGAACAAAATGACATATTATACGCGCGAAACGGAGCTACGGATGCTAAGTTATGGCATGTCGAAGATGCGATGATAATGCAAAAAAAATAATGACTTAGAGAAATATTTGAGAGGGGGAAGAAGTCAACGGGCGCGGGATTCGAGGATCGCCGGCGCGGCTCACCGGATCCGCGCCGGATTCGCGCCGGAGTCGCCGGGGAGGGCGAGGGAGGCGGCGGCGAGCTCGGGGAAGGGCGCCGGAGTTGGGGACGGCCGGATCCGGGCCGGAGGAGGGCGCGGCGGCGAGGGACGGCGAGGCCGCGGGCGGAGGAGCCGGCACGGGGCGGCGCGGGGACCTGCGGGCGCGGCGGCGCGGCTCCGGCGGCAGGCGGCGGCGCGGAGGAGGAGGCGAACGGGGCGGCGGCGGAGCTCGGGAAGGCGCGGGGCGGCGAACGCGGGCCCGGGCGGGCCTGCCCTGGGCCCCGCGGGCCGGCGGCGGCGCCCGGTGGCTGGCGGCGGAGGCGGGCCACGTGGCGCGCGTGGGTTGGAGGAGGGCCGGGATTGGCGGCGGCGGCGGCTGATTGCACGAATTTCGAGGAAAAATTAGGGTTAGGTGGTGTAGCTCTCTCAGATTTAGACGGGGGAGACGTTTTTATAGCTAGAAGGAGCTAGGGAGCTCCAAACGGAGTGCGGTTTTCGCCCACGCGATCGTGATCGAACGGCGGAGGACATGGAAGTGACTTGGATGGGCTATTGGGCAGTTTTGAAGGGGTGTTGGGCTGCAACACACACGAGGCCTTCACGGTTACCCGGTTAACCGTTGGAGTACCAAACGAACTCCGATTGACCCGAAACTTGACAGGCGGTCTACCGGTGCTATACCGAGGCCACATGTCAAACCTCGGTCCATTCCGAGAATGTTTAATACCCGCTCATGAAGAAATGTAAAAGGGGACGCCGGGAGACATAGGAGCGCCGGATTGCAAAACGGACAACGGGAAAGATGCTCGGATTTATGAGACGAATGCGTATGCGAATGCGATGCACATGATGACATGATATGAAATGCATGACATGACCAAAATGCAAAACGGAGAGAACCCAACCACGGAGGAATATCATAACACATAGCCGGAAATGGCAAGAGTTGGGTTACAATTATGGCAAGTTACATCGGGGGCGTTACAACACACCACCACTACGAGAGGATCTCGTCCCGAGATCTAGGACTGAAAGAACTCCGGGTACTCAGAACGTAGGTGGTCTTCACGCTCCCAGGTGGCCTCTCGGTCTGAATGATGTGACCATTTCACTTTGAGGAATTTGATTGACTTGTTGCGAGTCTTGCGCTCAGTTGTCTCAAGAATGGCAACTGGATGCTCATGATAGGACAAATCTTCTTGAAGATCAATCTCTTCGAAGTTGATGGTACGCTCAGGCGTCTTGAAGCACTTGCGAAGCTGTGACACGTGGAAGACATCGTGCACATTTGCAAAGTTGGAGGGGAGCTCAAGTTGATAGGCTAGATCGCCTCGTTTGCCGATGATCTTGAAGGGACCGACGTATCTGGGGGCAAGTTTCCCCTTGATACCGAAGCGACGAGTTCCTTTCATTGGCGAGACACGGAGGTAAACATGGTCTCCGATCTCGAATGCCACATCTCGGTGTTTGCTGTCGTAATAGCTCTTCTGGCGCGATTGCGCTGCTTTGAGGTTCTCACGAATCACCTTGCACATGGCCTCAGCCTCTGAGATCAAATCATTTCCGAGCAATTGACGTTCACCGGTTTCAGACCAGTTGAGAGGAGTACGGCACTTTCTACCATAGAGGATCTCGAATGGGGCTTTGCCCGAACTGGCTTGAAAGCTGTTGTTGTAAGAGAACTCAGCATAAGGAAGACAATCCTCCCACTTCATGCCGAAAGAGATAACACAGGCTCTGAGCATATCTTCAAGAATTTGATTGACACGCTCGACTTGTCCACTAGTCTGAGGGTGGAAAGCTGTGCTGAAGCGAATGTTGGTGCCCATGGCCGTCTGAAAAGAATCCCAAAACTTGGAGGTAAAGATGCTGCCACGGTCTGAAGAGATCAATTGCGGAATGCCGTGCAAAGAGACAATTCTTGAGGTGTAGAGCTCTGCCAGCTGCGCTGCTGTGATAGACTCTTTGATAGGAAGAAAATGAGCCACTTTGGTGAGCTTGTCGATGACGACGAAGATAGCATCATTTCCACGCTTGGACTTAGGAAAACCAGTCACGAAGTCCATTTCGATATGATCAAACTTCCATTCAGGAATAGCAAGAGGTTGGAGAAGTCCAGCTGGTCGTTGGTGTTCTGCTTTCACCCTTCTGCAGACGTCACACTCATTCACGAATTGAGCGATCTCACGCTTCATTCGAGTCCACCAATACGACTGCTTAAGGTCATGGTACATCTTCGAACTACCAGGATGAATTGACAGAAGAGAATTGTGCGCTTCATTCATAATGACTTTACGAAGATCGCCCTTTGGAACCACGATCCGGTCCTCGAAGAAAAGAGTATCTCTGTCATCAACTCGATAGCACTTGTATTTGGGGATGCTCTTTTCAATACCACGTTTCACCTTCTTCACCATGGTATCCAACAATTGTGCCTCACGAATCTGATCTTCCAAAGTAGGAGAGACAAATAGGTTGGCAAGAACACCTTGAGGAACAACTTGGAGATTCAACTTGCGGAAAGCCTCACAGAGATCCGGTTGAAAAGGCTTGAGGATTAAGCTGTTGCAATAAGCCTTTCTGCTCAAAGCGTCTGCAACCACATTAGCCTTGCCTGGAGTATATTCAATACTCGGATTATACTCTTGAATCATTTCGACCCATCGAGTTTGTCTGAGGTTGAGATGAGGCTGAGTGAAGATATACTTGAGACTCTTGTGATCTGTGAAAATGTCCACTTTCCTTCCCAACAGGAGATGTCTCCATGTTATTAGTGCGTGGACAACTGCCGCCAACTCAAGATCGTGAGTGGGGTAGTTCCTTTCATTGGGCTTCAACTGGCGAGAGGTATAGGCAACAACCTTCTTCTCTTGCATTAACACAGCACCGAGGCCCTGGAGAGAAGCATCACAGAATACTTCATAAGGCTTGGATTCATCAGGAGGAGTCAGAACTGGAGCAGTGACGAGTTTCTCTTTGAGAGTGTTGAAAGCAACGTCACACTCAGGAGACCAGACATATTTCACATGCTTCTGGAGGAGGTTGGAAAGAGGCTTGGCAATCTTGGAGAAATTCTCAACGAATCTTCTGCAATAGCTTGCAAGTCCAAGAAAACTGCGAAGCTGCTTGACATTCTGAGGAGGATTCCAATTCAAAACTGCAGACACCCTCTCTGGATTAACAGCGATGCCCTTGGCAGAGATGATATGACCAAGATAAAGAACTTCATCAAGCCAGAATTCACATTTGGAGAACTTCGCATATAATTGATACTCTCTGAGCTTGTCGAGTACCAATCGCAAATGTTCGGCATGATCCTTCTTATTCTTGGAGAAGACCAAAATATCATCGAGATAGACCAAGACAAATTCGTTGATGTAGGGGTTGAAGATGAAATTCATCAAGCGAGTGAAATACGGAGGAGCATTGACAAGGCCGAAAGACATGACAGTATATTCATAAGAACCAAAGCTTGTTCTGAATGCTGTCTTGGGAATATCTTCTTCACGAATGCGAATCTGATGATAACCCATACGAAGGTCCAGCTTGGAGAACACCTTAGCACCTTTGAGTTGCTCAAATAGCTCGTTGATGTTGGGAAGTGGGTACTTGTTCTTGATAGTCTTCTTGTTCAATGGACGGTAATCGACACAAAGTCGGTCCGTGCCATCCTTCTTCTTGACAAAAAGAACACCACAACCCCAAGGAGAAGAGCTCGGTCTGATCAGACCCAGACGTTCTTGTTTATCGAGTTGAATCTTCAATTCCTTGAGCTCATCTGGTCCAAGCTTGTAAGGACGCTTGCAAACGGGTTGCGTGCCAGGCTCAAGCTCAATAACGAATTCAACTGGCCTGCGGGGAGGCATACCCGGAAGCTCTTCTGGAAAAACATCTTGGTACTCGCAAACGACTATAATCTGAGAGATAGCCTCCATTTCACCCATCTCATTGAGAGAAAACAACCGAATGGTATCATCACGAGAAGCATAGATGATCACATCGTTCGAAGTGTGAGTCAATTTGATTTCCCTGGCAGCACACTCAAGCTGAGCTTTGTGCTTAGAAAGCCAGTCCATCCCGAGAATGAGATCAATATCAGAATCACCAAGAACAATTGGTTTAGACAAGAATTTGTAGTCACCCATCTTGATAGAAACATTGGGAACCACCAGACTTGAGCTCAAACGTTTACCAGGAGAAATGACAGGCATGGGTCTATCCAAATTCGAAGAAGTGAACTCATGCTTGGCGAAAAATGGTCTTGACATGAAACAATGCGATGCACCAGTATCAAATAAGACTTTTGCAGGAATATCATTAACAGGAAGATTACCCATGATCACTTCAGAAGAATCCTCTGCTTGAGCTGCATTCAACATGTTCACCTTGGCATGCTTAGGATTATGCTTGACCACTGCATTGCTGGAAGATTTCACAGGAGGAGGAGGCGGAAGACGCCTCTGGTTGAAGCACTTGTTCGCATAGTGGCCCTTCTGCTGGCATTTGTTACAAGTCACTTCTGAGAGCGGACGATGGTAAGGAGCACTTGGCCTTGGAGCTTGATTCTGAGACTTGTTCTGATAACCAGGGTTGGGTGGGTGGGAAGATCCACGACCACTTGAGTTCTTCTGCTGATAAGGCTGACGGAACGGAGGAGGAGGAGGCAACCAGAACTTCTGTTGCTTAGCTGCCACAAGTGAGGAAGAAGAAGACTGAACTGCGTCTCTGACTCTCTTCTTAGATGCCTCACACTTGAGCTGAGCAGCTTCTTGTTTCAGTGCCATGTTGTAGAATTCATCATACTTTAATGGCTCGAAAAGCACGACAGCAAGCTGCAGATCTTCTCTGAGACCATGCCTGAACTGGTAGATCATACTCTTCTCATCAGGAATGTCTTGCCTAGCAAAACGAGAGAGTTTCTGGAACTGAGTGTTGTATTGGTAGACAGTCATGTTGCCTTGCTTGAGATTGCGGAATTCCTCACGCTTAAGCTCAACAACACTTTCTGGGATGTGGTGCACTTTGAAATCACGGCGGAAATCATCCCAAGTGATCACACGACCTCCTCTGGAATCTTTGTATTGCTGGAACCACTCAGCAGCTTGATCTTTGAGTTGAAAAGAGGCAAACTTGACAAAGTCCTCAGGTCTGACATTGCTGCACTCGAAATGTTTGCTGATGTCCATGAGCCAATCATCAGCGTCAGTGGCCTCGACACAGTAGCTGAAGGTCTTTGGCTGATTAGCAAGGAACTGGTTCAGTGAAGCGAAGTGCGGCTGATTGTTGCCTTGGCCTTGATTCTCTTGATTAGCTTGACCCTGGTTGCGATCTTGCAAGAGCTGAATCAGAATATGAGCATTGGCATTTGTGGCAGTCATCAGTGCTTGCCAGGCTTCCGGAGGCGGAGGTGGTGGCGGAGGGTTAGCCTGATCTCCATCATTGCGTTCCGGATTCTGACGCGTTGGTGGAGCCATCCTGAAGAGGGTGACATCCATTAGCATCTTGACAGAGATATATTGGAGCTGAATCAAAGGAACGAAATTGCAACATATAGCCTTCACAATTAACATTCGAACGAGAATGAACGAATGAATTCCAAAGTAAATCATCACACTTCCAAAGCTGAGAAGCCACTTAGAACATGGTAAGGAATAAAATCAACAAGGTACGGAAATGAACAAATACTTGGTAATGATTACCCAATCAGAAACCAAATATCTGCGGAAGAAAATACTAGAGCTACAAGAATTCCCACTTATAAACTCCCGAAACTTTCTGGTTATGCAATCAGGTGTTGGGGATACAGGGGAAGCATAATATCTCACCCAAACTAGCAAATCCTACAACCAGCTGTATCCATCCTTCAACACATAACCAAGAAACCTTCGGAAATCGTCTACCTCAACCTTCGAAAACACATCCGTTATACAAGTCATGGCAATACTCCTGCACTCGCCACAGTACTGGGCTATCAGGTTATCTCACCAACAACTGTACAAAAGAGATTTTCGATGTCGGTCGTACTAAACTCAGGTATTCCAAAACCGCAACGATAAGATTATGACGACAACACCTCGGAGCTCAACTCCCCGGGACACTGCCACAACCCCTAAATGTCAGGAGGCAACCAAGACAATGTTGTCATCACAAAACCATCGGAACGATTGTAATATACCCGCGTGATCCTAAAATTTTTTTTTAGTGAAATTTGAGAAGAGAAGAGTCAAAACTCTACGTCAGGATGCCTTACCAGAAGGTCGAAGGGACTGGGAAGTAAAAAGAATTCCTAAACTCTCCGATATATAATTCCTAAATGACTCCAAACATTTTTTCTAGACACAACTCGGCCACTAAAGACGATCAAATAGTGGGGGCTCCTAAGGTCGGGAAAGGCTCTGATTACCAACTTGTAACGCCCTCGATGCGGCTATATCTCCCACGTGTCGAGGCACGACTTAGAGGCATAACCGCATTGAAAGCAATGTCGCAAGTGAGGTAATCTTCACACAATCCATATAATAAATACAGGGGAAAGATACATAGTTGGCTTACAATCGCCACTTCACACAAATACATAAATAACATCCATCAAACAGATAACACTCAAGGTCCGACTACGGTACCAAAATGAAAGAAGACTACCCCAAATGCTAACAGATCCCCGGATCACCCAACTGGGCTCCACTACTGATCATCTGGAAAAGAAACATAGTAACGGCCACGTTCCTCATCGAACTCCCAAGTGAGCTCGGTCGCGTCATCTGCACTGACATCGTTGGTACCTGCAACTGAGGTGATAATATCTGTGAGCCACGGGGACTCAGCAATCTCACACCCGCGAGATCAAGACTATTTAAGCTTAAAGGTGGGAAAAGGGGGTTTGTGAGGTGGAGCTGCAGCAAGCGACTAGCATATGCTGGATATAGCGCAAAAGAGAGCGAGAAGAGAAGGCAAAGCACGGTCGTGAAGCTAGAAGTGATCAAGAAGTGATCCTGAAACAACCTACGTCAAGCATAACTCCAACAACCGTGTTCACTTCCCGGACCCTGCCGAGGAGAGACCATCACGGTTACACACGCGGTTGATGTGTTTTAGTTAAGGTCAACTTCGGGTTTTCTACAACCGGACATTAACAAATTCTCATCTGCCTCATAACCGCGGGCACGGCTTTCGAAAGATAAAACCCTGCAGGGGTGTCCCAACTTTGCCCATGATAAGCTCTCACGGTCAACGAAGGATATTCCTTCTACCGGGAAGACCCGATCAATCTCGGAATCCCGGACTACAAGACATTTCAACAGCAATAAAACAAGTCCAGCAAAACCGCCCGATTGTGCCGACAAATCCTGATAGGAGCTGCACATATCTCGGTCTCAGGGCACATCCGGATAAGTCAAGCTACGAGTAAAACCAGCCCTCGAGTTGCCACGAGGTGGCCCCGCAGGTTGCTCGGTTCGGGCCAGCACTTAGAGAAGCACTGGTCCGGGGGGGCTAAAATAAAGATGACCCTCGGGCTCGCGAAAACCCGGGGGAAAAAAGGTAGGTGGTGGCAAATGGTAAAACCAATGTTGGGCCTTGCTGGAAAAGTCTTATTCAAGGCGAACTGTCAAGGGGGTCCCATAAATCACCCAACCGTGTAAGGAACGCAAACTCCGGGAACATAACACCGGTATGACGGAAACTAGGGTGGCAAGAGTGGAACAAAACACCAGGCATAAGGCCGAGCCTTCCACCCTTTACCAAGTATATAGATGCATTAATTAAATAAGAGGTATTGTGATATCCCAACAAGTAAACATGTTCCGACGAGGAACAACAAGTCCATGTTCCAACAAGGAACCAACTTCATCTTCACCTGCAACTAACAACGCTATAAGAGGGGCTGAGCAAAGCGGTAACATAGCCAAACAACGGTTTGCTAGGACATGGATGGTTAGGGGCTGACATGGCAATATAGGAGGCATGATATAGCAAGTGGTGGGTATCGCAGCATAGGCATAGCAAAAGAGCGAGCAATCTAGCAAGCAAAGATAGAAGTGATTTCGAGGGTAAGGTCATCTTGCCTGCAAGGTTCTCAGAGTTGTCGAAAGCTTGGTCCTCGTAAACGTTCTCAACAGGTTCCTCGTTCACGTACTCGTCTCCCGGCTCTACCCAAGACAAGAGAACAAGCAAAGGAACCAATATCAACCACGATGCAATGCGCAACCAACATGATGCAAAACATGGCATGATATGCGAGAGGTGATATGCAATGCGTATGCATCCTCCGGAAGGACAAGGATGAACAGGGCATAATCTTGGCAAACCAAGCATGCCACTGGATAGATGAGGTGATTTCGGTTGAAATCGATATAAAGATCACCGGAATCGGATGCACGGTTTGCAAATGGCAAGCAAAACAAGAATGACACGAATCTGCCATAAACAGCATGATGCTACTTAGCAAGCAACAAATAATTAAGCTACTGCACCCAAACATGGCAATACGGCATATGAAAGTAATCTACTCAAGATGCACGACAAAAATCCCTTACTGACCAAAAGCCAAAAAGGACTAGAAAATATGATTACACCCATGTCAAATAAGCAAGTTTCGTTACAGGTTTCAGACTTAGCAGAAAACTGGACATGGCAGAAAAACTAATAACGACTAGGCATGTTCGTGAGCTCGATGCACTCACTACAGAGCATTTCATGATAAACTAAGCATACATACATCAAGAAGACATGGCATAGTAACTATAAATGGCAACAATAACATCATATCATGCACGGATCAACTACACCAAGATTGGCAAAATCGAATAACATGTAAACAATCTGCCAGTAACATTTTGAAGCAAAAGTAGAGCTCGATTGACTCAAGCTATGGAATCCCATAATTGCAACCAAAGTCATGGATGGATTAAGCAAATACTCAAGTTCAAAACTCCCTTACTGATCATACTCAAATTATGCATAGATCTCTCGTAAACAACATGAACACATGGTATGACAATAACAAAAGTCAGGGACTTAGTGAAATCACTAAGTCTCTGAAAACAGCAATATCATCATCCCTACTTTGCATGCAATTTCTAGCCACCTCAAGCATCAAAAAAATACATAGCAAAATTCCCTGGATAGGTAACATGGCATATTACAAAACACATGTAGGACTCAACTTCATAGGAGGTACACATCAATCATGGCAAAAATGACAAAAGTGCATGATCAGTTAAGATCCAGCAATAAACATCAACTAGCCCTCTTCTAACAGCAATTCGGGCATCAGGGAGGCTTCAAATGAAAAAGATTCAATGGAACAAAATGATGTACTCTTCGAGACGAACAAAATGGCATATTGTACGCGCGAAACGGAGCTACGGATGCTAAGTTATGGCATGTCGAAGATGCGATGATAATGCAAAAAAAATAATGACTTAGAGAAATATTTGAGAGGGGGAAGAAGTCAACGGGCGCGGGATTCGAGGATCGCCGGCGCGGCTCACCGGATCCGCGCCGGATTCGCGCCGGAGTCGCCGGGGAGGGCGAGGGAGGCGGCGGCGAGCTCGGGGAAGGGCGCCGGAGTTGGGGACGGCCGGATCCGGGCCGGAGGAGGGCGCGGCGGCGAGGGACGGCGAGGCCGCGGGCGGAGGAGCCGGCACGGGGCGGCGCGGGGACCTGCGGGCGCGGCGGCGCGGAGGAGGAGGCGAACGGGGCGGCGGCGGAGCTCGGGAAGGCGCGGGGCGGCGAACGCGGGCCCGGGCGGGCCTGCCCTGGGCCCCGCGGGCCGGCGGCGGCGCCCGGTGGCTGGCGGCGGAGGCGGGCCACGTGGCGCGCGTGGGTTGGAGGAGGGCCGGGATTGGCGGCGGCGGCGGCTGATTGCACGGATTTCGAGGAAAAATTAGGGTTAGGTGGTGTAGCTCTCTCAGATTTAGACGGGGGAGACGTTTTTATAGCTAGAAGGAGCTAGGGAGCTCCAAACGGAGTGCGGTTTTCGCCCACGCGATCGTGGTCGAACGGCGGAGGACATGGAAGTGACTTGGATGGGCTATTGGGCTGTTTTGAAGGGGTGTTGGGCTGCAACACACACGAGGCCTTCACGGTTACCGGGTTAACCGTTGGAGTACCAAACGAACTCCGATTGACCCGAAACTTGACAGGCGGTCTACCGGTGCTATACCGAGGCCACATGTCAAACCTCGGTCCATTCCGAGAATGTTTAATACCCGCTCATGAAGAAATGTAAAAGGGGACGCCGGGAGACATAGGAGCGCCGGATTGCAAAACGGACAATGGGAAAGATGCTCGGATTTATGAGACGAATGCGTATGCGAATGCGATGCACATGATGACATGATATGAAATGCATGACATGACCAAAATGCAAAACGGAGAGAACCCAACCACGGAGGAATATCATAACACATAGCCGGAAATGGCAAGAGTTGGGTTACAATTATGGCAAGTTACATCGGGGGCGTTACATCCTCCACCCGAGCACACTTATCCAACAAGGTGTAAAGCTCCTTCACAGTCTTGGGCAACCAGATGTTCATCTTGGAACGTATCTGACGGTTGCGCATGTTGGACTAGAACGCAGCTATCATAGCTGCCGGGTGGATATCTGGAATATTCCTGTGGACTCGGCTGAACCTATGCATGTACTTTCGCAGAGTCTCTCCTTCCTTCTGTGGGAGAAGCTGCAAATCGCTGGGCCATCCTGGTTCTTGGTGGCCGCTCATGAAGGCGCCAACGAACTCATGGCACAGGTCAGCCCAGGTCGAGATGGATTTCTCCAGCAGATGCATCAGCCAAGACCTCATGTTTGGCTTGAGCCCCAAAGGGAAGTAGTTGGCAAAAACCTTCTCATCTCTTTCCCCAGCAGCTTGAATAGTGATGGTGTAGATACTCAAGTGCTTTGTCGGGTTCAGTCTCCATCATACTTCTCTAGAATCTCTGGCTTGAACGTGCGAGCGGACGGCCAACAGACTTGCCGCAGCTCATGGGTGAAGGCAGGGCACCTAGCATCGAAAGGCAGGTACCCGCCTTTGCCAAGCGCAGGCTCGTCGATGTTGGGGCCAACGCGCCCATTGGACTAGTGGTGGTCGTCGTGGCATTGCTCGATGGTGACGTGCGTGTCCCCCATCTTCCTTTCCTCCGGGGCTCACCATCGGCCTTGACGTGCTCGAGGATCGGACGAAGCCATCAAGACATTATCAAGCTCTTGGTTGCATGGCCGTTGCGCTGGTTGCCGCGGTGGGGATTGCACCGTGGGGGTGTCCCCTTCCGCACGCCCGGCAGCGTGGGCTTCCCTCGTCGTCTAGGGAGACCGTGGCGGGCTAGCTCCCTATGAGCCTCCAGCCTCGGCAAAACCAATCAGACTTTGAATGATGGCTCTCAACTCATCCATCTGATCAGTTGCCAGTGGAAACCTCAGCAATAGCTGGGCCCATGACATGGCCTCCGAAGCGTCGCCCAGCTCCTAACGGTGCCGACGGTGGCTGTGTCGGGCTCCCATCATCAGGAGACAGTTACTGGGATGGCGTGGTGACGAGGTGGTGGCGCACGTGGGCCAACGACTCCGTTCGGAGCATTGGTTGGGCCAGTTTGCTCCGGAGGCGGTGCATGGCCCGCGACAACGCCCATGGCGGGGCCGACCATAGGATTGCGATTCGCCTCGGGATGAACGTCACCGCCGTGGCTATGCCCCTCGGCCAGGCCGGGAGGGACAGAAGGAATAATCTCTCTACCAATACCTCGCGGAGCGTGGTCGATAGGATGTTGATGGTGCTGTCCTTCTCCGGTGCCTCCCGCTCCCGCTTCGGTCGTGGGAGAGGTGGTTAAAATGCCTCCTACATCGACCACATCTCCCGCAACACCCATATCCTCGTGCGCCTACGCATTCCCCGCGGCATCGGCAATCGCGGGCGGCGGGGCCTTCGAGTTGGATGGGTGAGTTGCGGCACCGGACTTCTTCTTGGGCACCATAGTTGATGGAGCCATCGAAGATGAAAATGGCGATGTAGATGACGCGCTGCTTATGCTCTCGGGTTCGCGCAAGTGATCCCCCTACCTGGCACGCAAAAGATGTCATGGGAAACCACGACCACCTATGGAGCCATGAGCCCCTTTAGGTTCGGCGGGGGGACGGGCATGTTGCACAAAGAGCGGAGAAGCGTAACACAACATGGGTGAGATCACACATGTAATTTTACCCAGGTTCGGGCCGCCGCGAGGTGTAAAATCCTACTCCTGCTTTGGTGAATTGATGGTGGAAAAGCGCAGAGCTCTTGCCCGGCAAGGTTGCCTTGTGGCGAGAGTGGTTACGCGCGTATGGGTGCGAGGGGGTCCGAATCCTTTCTAGGGTTGCCATGGGCCTCCTTTTATAGATCAAGGGGTCACCACAGTGGCAAATCAGTCTTTACGTACTGATTGGATAGCGAACAGTGCTATCATGCCTAACTCTGCAGGTTGACAGAGCGCATAAAATGCGCCGCTCAGTGTCACATCGCAGCTTGCCCGGCAGGCCCTGCCGGGCTGTTTTGCCAGCTTCACGCCTGCTTGCTGGACACGTCTCAGGACGGGTGTCGCTTGGAGGTATCTTCTGTAGGAAGTGGCTGCCATGTGGCAGGGAGCAACAACTTAGTCCCTTAGGAGCTTGACACCGCACTGATCGACGATGTGCGTCACTGTGAGGTGGTGTGGTGGAGTGGTTCGCCTTCGTGAGCCCCGGTGGGCTTGTCGGGGCGATCTTGGAGGCTCGCTTCCGGGGTAACCCCAACCCTGCCAGGCTCGCCTGCCCGGCAAGAGAGGTTCTTCTCATAGTGGTATCTTGTCTCTCTGACTAGTTTCGGTCTTCTTGATCTGCACTTTGGTCCTTCGAGGAACAGATCCCTCATGCTCTGATCTGATCTTGGTGCTGTAATCTTGTTCTTGGGCCTGTGCATAGTCTGGGCAAGGGACCTAGGGTTTGCTGCACCGACAGCCTGGCCGCCTGGGGTGGGCGCTTGCATAGGAATCTCCGCTCCTTAGGAGGCTGCCTGGGAAGGCCGCTCCCTCCGGAGGTCTTGGTGTCGTCCGCCTCGCGAGGCTCGGCTCGTCGCGAGGTCTTGTCTTGTCGATGCTGAAGATGGGTTGTATCAGGCCATCGATGGAGCCACGTCATGGGCCGCAGGCAGGCCAGTCTGGGTACCCTGGTTCCTAGAACGCCGACAGTATTTCTCTCCGATCTATTGATTTGGTTTGGCCAACTATATTGATTTTTCTTGCAATGGGAGAGGTGCATTGTAATGGGTTCAATCTTGCAGTGCTTTTTCCCAGTGACAGAAAGGGACATGACATGTATTTGTATTGTTGCCATGAAGGATAAAAAGATGGGGTTTGTTCATATTGATTGGATCTATCCCTCTACATCATGTCATCTTTCTTAAGGCGTTACTCTCTTCTTGTTAACTTAACACACCAGATGCATGCTGGATAACGGTCAGTGTGTGGAGTAATAGTAGTAGATGTAGGTAGGAGTCAGTCTACTTGTAACATACATGATGCCTATATACATGATCATTGCCTTAGATATCGTCATAACTATGCGCTTTTCTATCAATTGCTCAACAATAATTTCTTTAACCACCATATGATTTCTTTTAAGAGAGAAGCCTCTACTGAAAACTATGGCCCCCGGATCTATCTTTTATCACATTATTTTCAGATCTATAAAATCAACAACATAAAAATTACTTTGTTGTAATTTACTTACTTTTATTTTATTTTGCACTTTTACTTATCTTTTATATCTATCACTATCAGATCTCATCCTTGCAAGTAATCGTGAAGGGATTGACAACCCCTTTATCGCGTTGGGTACAAGTATTTGTTTGTTTGTGTAGGTGCAATTATTGGAGACTTGTGTGTTCCTCCTACTGGATTAGTACCTTGGTTATCAATTGAGGGAAATACTTATCTCTACTTTGTTATGATGTAGGAATGACCTAAGACATGCCAAAAATTTGTCCTGAACTTTTTTGATGCAATGAACTTTCCAGATCCACAGATAAAAATCTCCCAATTGCATGAACCAGTACACGTAACCTGAAGATGGGGTAACGACAACAAACAGATAATCCATCAACACATGAGGAACCTCCCGTCGAAGTAGATGTAACTAGCACATAACCCGTCAAGAACGATGGAACTCGAGCCAAGAGCAACTTTCACACGGAAAATTCACAGAAAATAAATAACCACGACACCTAAAGAGGGCCGCTTAATATTCGATACACATGTTGTCTAACCTGTGGAAAATCTAACCTCCATACATGGCTAAAACCATCCCTTTATAAAGGTGATGCTAACCTAGGAAACGGACTAAGAGAAAAAAATCTAATCAGACTCTCTCTCCTCTTTCTAAACTAATTCAAGATTCTCCTAATTAAATACCCGGCCACTTTAAACGCTAGCAACAGATCTGGACTGGCTCCATACGTAACTCGTAGTAGTTGTAGCACTTGCCTAAAACAAAAAATGTTTTGTAGTCTTCGGACTATGCAACAATGATAGTAAATAAGCATCACATCTATAGCTAGCTTGCCTTCCCAGCCGATTGAATCACAACATCTTTGGTGGAGTCCTGAAATTTGGTTTGATCTTTTCCTGCGGTGGTTGAATCTGAAGCAACTTAGAACCAACAAAAACTTGTTGCATTGTATTACAATGGCCCAAGTTTATTTCATTTTTTGTAGCTTTATCATCGATGGATATATCATGCTGCATAACCCTTTCCTCTTCAAGGGAAAAAACCAATGCAAGGTCAAGAAGTAGCACGTGTCAATCAGCCGAGGCCGAGCATGACCCAGGAAAGTGTTTTTGGCTGGAGTTAATCGAGTGTGTTCGGTAAGTATGTGCACCTCTGCAGGGAAGTCAATCTATTTGAATAGTCCTATCCACGGTAACGGATGTTCGGAGTTGTATCCTGATCTATACAACTAGAACGGGATACTAGAGCTGATAAATGGATATGATGGCTCTGGGACTGCTTTCTCGCAGGGAGTCAAGAAAGGATGTGTGTGCATTAATACAACTTACTTACTACTCCCTCCTTCCCATTATCTAAGGCATATTAGTTTCTCTAAAAAAATCCCAAAATTATAGGCGTTTTAGATCTCCCCCACGTTAATCTCTCTCTCTCCTACGGTTAGACTACCAGGATTTTCCTCGTCCTATTTTCTCTCGTATGGTTAGCTCTCTAATTAACCATTTAGCGCTTGAGAGGTGCTATAAAGTTGAAAAACAGGATCGGTCAAACAGGTGGTTAGAGGAGATCGTGGAGTATTTTCCTCATGCAACTGCACGACACAGAAACAACCATTGTGCGTTAATTCTCGTGCAAAACACTTAGACGCCTAACATAATGGGAAGGAGGGAGTACTATATGTTATGCTAATCTGCACTCTTCTAATGATTCAAGATGCTAGTCTTCGATAGGCTAGGATTTTCCTTCTGTTCTCGCATTTCTGTAGTCCAGTCCAAAGATATAACCCCATTCCTTGATAACGATGCATACTTAGTTTAGATCTGATGTAAGTCTTGCGGGTACTTTGGATGAGTACTCACGGTTGCTTTGCTACCCCTTTTCCACCATACCTGATTGCTGCAATCAGATGATGGATCCCATGAGCGAGATGCATCCACCAACTACTACTACCCCGACAGAGCCTACTACTATGTGGAGACCGCCGATGACCACGAGTAGTTAGGAGGCTCCCAGGCAGGAGGCCTTTCCTTTTCGATCCAAGTTGTTGCTTTTGCTAGCCTTCTTAAGGCAGACTTGCTTACCTTATGTCTATACTCAGATATTGTTGCTTCCGCTGACTCGTTTGTATTCGAGCTTATGTATTCGAGCCCTCGAGGTTGTTGGATTTGGAGCTCCGCGGACCCAAGAAGGTTCGAACTATGGGGCGTGTACAAAGATATCAACCTCTCAAGTCTTAAGCTCGTCGCTCTGCAGCCTAGCCTCGCCGGATGCACGCACGAGCGGGAAAGAAGATGAACACGACAGTTTACCCAGGTTCGGGCCACCTTGCGGTGTAATACCCTACTCCTGCTTTGTGGTGGATTAGCCTCACAAGGGACTGAGGATGAACAAGTATAGTAGATGAATAGCCTCGTGAGGACTATGATGGTGAGGGTGGAAGTGATCTGATCTCACTCCTCTACGGCGGTGGCTAACCTATATTTATAGTGGCCTCGGTCCTCTTCCCTAAAAACTTAGGCAGGAAGGGATCCCACAACTGCCAATTTGAAAGGGGACAAGAAGTACATCTAATCCTGATGAAAGGTGGTCTTCACCTGCAACGCTTCTGGTCTTGACGTAGCGATGGGCTCGGCGATGACGCCCGTCGTGTCGAGCTCATGGTCTTGGTCTTGTAGCACCAGAATGGAAACCTTTGGGGGATTCCTCGGGAAACCGCGCTCGTCCTTGCTCCCTTAGCACCGAAAGGGAAATTGTCTCCTTTGCGCCCGTTGGCACCCGCCTGGCCGTGGTCGTCGCGGCTCACATCGTTGCAGCCTCGTGAAGCTGGTACCTGCATAGAAATCTCCGCTCCTCGAGAGGCTGCCTAGGGACTGATACGTCTCCAACGTATCTATAATTTCTGAAGTATTCATGCCATGTTTACAACAATTCTATATGATTTTGGTATTATTTGATTAGAACTAACCCGGACTGACGTTGTTTTCAGCTCAACTACCATGGTGCCGTTTTTTGTGCAGAAATAAAAGTTCTCAGAACGAGCTGAAAATTTACGGAGAATATTTTTGGAAAATATAAGAAAAATACTAAAACAAAAATATATCAGAGAGAAGTCCCAATGCAACCAATAGGGTGCCCCCTAGGGCGCGCCCCCTATCTTGTCATCGCCTCGTGGGCCCCCTTGACTTGTTCCCAACACCACCACCTCCTATAAATCGCAAAACCTCTAGAAATAAACCTAGATCAGGAGTTCCGCCGCTGGAAGCCTCTGTAGCCACGACAAACCAATCGGAAGCCCATTCTTGCACCCTGCCGGAGGGGGAAACCATCACCGATGGCCATCTTCATCATCCCAACGGTCTCCACGACGAGGAGGGAGTAGTTCACCCTCGGGGCTGAGGGTATGTACCAGTAGCTATTGTTTGATCTCTCTCTCTCTCTATCTATCTATCTATCTATCTCTATCTCTCGTGTTCTTGATTTGGCACGATCTTGATGTACCGCGAGCTTTGTTACTATATTTGGATCATATGGTGTTTCTCCCCCTCTACCTTATTGTGATGAATTGGATTTTACCTCTGAGGTTTCACTATTATCGGATTGAATACTATTATGGATTTGAGAAAACTTGATGTATGTCTTGCGTGGGATACCCGTGGTGACAATGGGGTGTTCTATTGATTCACTTGATGTATGTTTTGGCACTCAACTCGCATATTCCTGAGGTGACATTGGGTTAATCTATGCATAGGGGTTGATGCACGTTTTCGTCCTTGTTTCTCGGTAGAAATCTTGGGGCACTCTATGAGGTTCTTTATGTTGGATTGAATATTATGAATCTGAAGCTGTTTGATGCATATCGTATAATTGACCCACGGATACTTGTAGTGACGTTGGAGTATGTAGGTGACATTAGGGTTGATTAATGTGTGTCATATGGTGTTATTTTACTATGAACTCTGTTTGTGACACTTATAGGAATAGCCCAATGGATTGATCAGAATAAATAACTTTCAGGTGGTTTCGTACCCTACAAGCTATTTCATCTTATGTTCTTCGTGATAGGAACTTCGGAGTGAATTTCATCGCACGTTCAGGGATTGCCATATGATCTAATTATGTTATCATTATTGAGAGAACTTGCACTAGTGAAAGTATGAACCCTAGGCCTTGTTTTCAAGCATTGCAATACTGTTTTCGCTAATTTTGTTACTTGCTACCTTGATGTTTCTATATTTTCAGATTACAAAACCTATATCTACTATCCATATTACAGCTGTATCACCATCTCTTCGCCGAACTAGTGCACCTATACAATTTACCATTGTGTTGGGTGTGTTGGGGACACAAGAGACTCTTTGTTATTTTGTTGCAGGGTTGTTTGAGAGAGACCACCTTCATCCTACGCCTCCCACAGATTGATAAACCTTAGATCATCTACTTGAGGGAAATTTGCTACTGTCCTACAAAACTCTGCGCTTGGAGGACCGACACGAGTCTACAAGAAGAAGGTTGCATAGTAGACATCAAGCTCTTTTCGGGCGCCGTTGCTGGGGAGGTGAGTGCTTGAAACTATATCTTTAGATCTTGCAATTGAATCTTTTAGTTTCTTCACCCCCCCCCCATTTTGATTCCTCTTGCAAAAAAGTCTCGCGAGGGGGGCAGCCGAACGCCCTCGCGAGGGTTCCTGTTCTAATTGTCCTAAGGTTTCGCGACCCGGGTCCATCACAGGAGCACCCTTTCGGTCCGTGCCCCTCGGGCACCGCGACACACGCATAGGGCCTGGATCGGTCGCCCCCACAGCTGGGGCCGGGAACTATTTACGTGCAGATAAACAGCTGAAAAGCGCGAAAGCTAAATCAAGGTAGTTGTTCACGGCAATAACCTCCAACACGCCCCCACGGGGCTCCACACAGCTGTTCTCTTTTACGCTGGAAACAAAAGGAAAGAAAGGACGAGCCCGGCGCGGCTCGCTTCGCTCCGGCCAGCCCAGGCGACCGGGGACGCCTCCAGAGCTCAAGCGAACTCCCTCTCGCGCTTCACCAGGGCGCGGCGACGGGCGGACGAATCGCCACCCCCCAGGCAAGCGCGACGGCGTGGGGGCTGGCTGCGACTACCGCTGGAGGAGTCGCCTGAGGAGGAGCTGGTGAAGCTTGGAGAGCGACGAGCGCCGCCATCCGCGTGGGCGCTGTCTCTTCCATCATCGTCGAGGCGGGACCCCTGGCCGCGGTCGTCGCCCTCAGGGCAGCATCCAGCGCGGCGACCATCTTCCCCAAACACCCTCACGTAGAGGGTGGCATCGCCGTCGAACTTGAAGTGCAGGGTGCACCGCTGACCCAGGCCGCGCGCGCGGGCAAACGTTTGCCAGCCACGAGTCAGGGCCCCGTTTCCAGAAGGGGAGACCTCAAGCGAGACCGAGGAGGCCCTGCTGCAACAACCATCAGCCTGGAGCCAGAAGCCGCATCGGGCACTGGCCGGCAACTCGTCGATGAAGAAGCGGGGGAGCTGGAGCCAGATGTTGGTCGGGTCCGCCGACCACACGATGAACTCCGGCAGCACCTCCGCCGAGCGAAAGCGCGGCCTGGGGGCCCGCGCAGTCACGACCTGCCTCCCCTTGGCAGCCGAGCGTTCACCGCCACGTTGGGAACCACCCCTGTGGCCGCGGGGAGCCGCAATGGGGACCGCGGGATGCTTGCGGGGACGACCCCGGCCACGCTTGGCCGGTGGAGAGTCGGGCTCCGCCCGGCAGACCTTTCCCTTCTCCGCGGCTGAGAACCTCTTCGGAGCCATGAGAGCGGCGAGTGGCCAAAGAGAAGAAGAAGAGAAGCAGGAAGGGGTGGACTGGTGGGGGCTCGCATGGCCCCGTACTTATAGCCGGAGAAAACCAACCGCCGAGCACCACGATCTTAGGTAATAATGACCCGTATCCATGTATGCAGGGACTAGTCAAGTCACGCAGTTGCCAAGGCGTCGTGGGGAAGCGGAGACGCCCACGTCCAATCAACTGCCACGCGGCGCCCAAGGCCGCAGGCTGTTAGGGCCCGGGGCGCTTCACCCTTGCCCTTTCGCCTCTTGGCACGGCCAAGTTCGGGCGCGCCTTGGGCCCGGGGGCTACTGTCGGCGTTCTGGGAACGGGGTCCCCAGACTTGCCTGCCTGCGGCCCGCGGCGTGGCTCAAGGGAGCCCAGCACGGCCCGGCTTCATCAACACAAGACCCAAGACCCTCGCGAGGGGCCAAGCCTCGCGGGGCGGATGACAAGGCACTTCCTCAGGCGCGGCCTCGTCAGGCTGGCTCACGAGGAGGCGGAGAGATCAAGGCGGGGTACCTCGCGAGGTGCCCGTGACGCAAGCCGTGACGACCAAGGGCGCCAGGCGAGCGCCAGCCCGCGCAGTGTACTCCCTTTCCTCTTTGGTGCAAAGGGGGCAAGCGCAGGCGAGAGGATCAGGCAAAGGCATCCATTTCGGCGCAACGAGACCAAGACCAGTCCAACGGTGGGAAGGAGGTCATCGTGGAGCCCAGAACGGCGTCACCACAGGGCCTTTGGCAGGTGAGGACCAACTTTAGTCAGGATAAGTG
Source organism: Aegilops umbellulata (assembly GCA_032464435.1). Classification (NCBI taxonomy): domain Eukaryota; kingdom Viridiplantae; phylum Streptophyta; class Magnoliopsida; order Poales; family Poaceae; genus Aegilops; species Aegilops umbellulata. The sequence goes on along the minus strand of CP136056.1, from coordinate 210,361,549 downwards.
TACCAGATGTTCCCCTTTGAATTGGCCAATTATTGGCGCCCTTCCCGCTCAGTATTTGGGAAGAGGCCCAGGGCCTTTGCCTATAAATAGGAATAGCCAACCCCAGGGTAGAGGCATCTAGCATCGAGAGATCAGGCCAGTAGAACCTCGAATCAGAGCAAGCAAAGAGAGAGAGAGAGGGAGAGAGAGAAGGGCGGCTGAAATCCTCTTAGTAGTTCGTCCCCTGGCTAAGAACAGACCCTCGCGAGGCTGTTCTCCCCTGTATTGTTCTTCATCACCAGCCCAAGAGGCAATCCATCCACCACAAACTAGAGTATGGTATTACACCACAACGGTGGCCCAAACTAGTATAAATTATGTGTTCCTTGTGCTGTTCTTTCCGTAGTTAGATCCTTGCGAGACGGAGAGGTAGAGGGCATAATCTCAACGCACACCCCAGAGTTCGAACCTTAAGGGTCTGCCGGAACCCGAAATCCGACAGCCTAAACTGGGGCTATGACAACTCACCCCCACTAAACAAGAATCTCGTCCCGAGATTCAAGACGTGAGGTAAGAAGACAGAGGGGGCACAAGCTAACACGGTCTTCACGATCCATATTGCACTTCATAAGAACATTGACACGATCACCATCTTTGTCTCGATGTCTTGCTCTGAGAACTCCAACTAACATGACAATGAGAGGAAAGGGAAAACTCCAGAGGGATCGATCTTCTCGAAGATCGAACAACTCATGATCACTCATCGAGTGAGACATTGAAACATCTCTCGAGCTGAGACACGAAACACATCGAGAGGGATGGAAGAACAAGCGACGGGGTTTGATTTGGTGGGCAACAATTCCACGCTTAGAAAGATGGTGGATGGTGTCAAGGTGGCGAGGAAATAATTGCCATGATCCCATAACGGGGCACTTTGGAAAAGGTGACTCAAGGAACTATTCCCTTAAGTGGCAAAAAGAATTACTTTTGATTCAGAGATCATTGAAACTCTTTATACCAGCCTAAGGCAATTCACCACAATCGTTTGGCGGAGTACAAAGGGATGGCATACCCGGGCTAGAATGGATGATATGGACTACCTTGTTGAAGACAATGCAAAGGACGATTTGCTTATCATCGGAGGTGGAGGGAACCCATGGTAAGTCCACTTTTGAAGATGATATTGGACAGTAACTACCGAGAAGGCAGCCCATGGGAGATTGGCACAATGGCGGTGCAAGATGGGAACAAGATGCAACTGTTGGGAATGTTCAAACCATCATATCTACTTGAGATTCAGATCCGATTGGTAATAGGATACTTCAGACTCAGCATGTCTGAAAAGAAAGTTTGCAACACAATTCGACGGGATGGCGCTACGAGATTATCGAGGAATGAACTAAGATATCAAGCTCCAAAACATGAGCTGGTTCTGCTACACACCAGTGAACACACTGTCCTAGACAAGCATGACCACCTGGTAGTCCTATAATAAAACACTACCGAGTTCTGGTTGGGAACCATCATCGAGGATAACGGAATCCTGTACAAATCCATCTGGTACCTTTAGGACAAGCACTTAAAACTTATGTGGCTTGGTGTGCTAGGAATACATATGGGCTGAAGGTTGCAAGTCTTCAAACCATAGAATACTTCGCACATATGCATGACTGACTTGGGATGGTTCCGAAGGAAGCAAAAACAAGCTTTCTCGAATTCTCGGCGGCGTCTTTCATCATATGCACGTGAATTAGAGGAAGTCACTCCTTTCATCCAAACGTATACCTCATGAGTGGAGCATGAAGGCAATGCTTACAACGTTTCCAATACTAGTGTAATGTTCAACATGAATCATGGGGGAGACAAAATGCTGCTGATGGGCTCAATAGCAACTCATCGGAATTCCCATATCACTGGACTTCCACCATCATGTGAACACGGTGATAGCATTGGTCAAACCAAAAGATGCAATGGTGTATGCTCGAGGGATCAACCACGAGTAAGACAACATTACGAACATCATTGGTTGTGATTTGACTTGACGATAGCCCATACTCAAGTCAAAGTTTTGACAAGACAATAGATCCAACAACTGATCACGAGGACCAATTGGTGAAGATATCATCTTTCTTCAACACACACACACAAACTCAAAGATATCCCTTCAGAATGAACCAAATTCGGCAAAGCATTTTATCTTCCAACTCTCCAAGTTGTTGTTTAGCTTAACCAACTAGCTCAGGGGTATCCAACAGAGATTCTTGGAGAAGGGGTGGTTTACAAGAAACAACTTGATCACGAACTCAACATAGCGGTCAGGTGACAACCTGGTAACACTTCCGAGAAGATATCGGAAAATCACAAACCACCGACATGTTACTAAGCTCGAGAACAATCTTTCTTTTCAGAGCAAGATGATATGATCAGATAAGCAAGGGATTGAATAATCCTCACTCATTGATCGAGGAGTGCACCAGAAATAAGGACTAGGTAGCACGATCAGTCCGAGGATGGTGATTTAGTAACCAACACGCTAAGAATGAGAATATTGTCCATTTACTACAAAGCATGATGGTGGTGCACGGGCGCGGTGTTGGAGCAAGCGGGCGATCAAAGCGAGTAGCGGAGCAGCAACTACGGTGTTCCAGGAGCACAAAGAACAGCAGCGCGATCGAGGAAGGCTCCGCAGCAGCAGGTCCAGCGGCCATGGCGGACGGCGAGCTTCGGCCATGGTGGAATGGGTGCTAGAGGACGCGCTAGAGAAAGGCGATAGGGGGAAATGGAGAGGAGCTCATGGTGCATCAGACGGGAAACTCGGTGGGCTCGGGGAAGTCGTGACGGCGATGAATCCGTCGATGGAGTTCGGCGGCCGTGCTCGAAGAAGAATGATCGATGGTGACGTTATGGTGCTTCCGGGATCGGGTGCTTTGGCGTGGAGGAGCTTTGTGTCGTAGCGGAGCTCGTGGACCAAGAGGAGGCGCGAGGGGAGCGCGGTGGCCACGGTGGTTCTCGTCGGCGGCGACGGGCGTGTTCGGTGAGGAGAGCATAGGAGGGGGAGAGCGTTAGGGGGAGAGAGAGGGAGAGCCAGATGGCTCTGGGGTCGCGTGGCGTCATCTGGACGCGTCGAGGAGGAGCCAGGCAGGCAGGGAGGGAGGAGGTGGCCGGGCGCGTGCCGGTGCGCGGTGGCCACACGCCTCGCGTCCTTCTGGTGCGAGGTTGGAGACGATGGCGGCTCGGGGTGGGCTGGGCCAGGTAAGTGGGCCACCATGTGGGCTGCGCAGGTAACCTCAGGTGGGTTTTCTCTCTCTCTCTCTCTCTATTTTTCTAATTCTTTTCTCTTTTTCTATTTCTTATGTAGTGTCAGGGCTTTATTAAAAATACTTAGGCACACTCAAAAATCATGAAACTTGCTCAAGCCCGCTGTTTGGAATATATCCGGCAGTAAACATTTAATTTTATGATTATTTGGACATTTAAAATATTTTATAGCATTTAAATGTCCAAATGAAAATAACATATGATTTAATCCAGTGACCCTCTGTTGTCCTAGAAAAGTGTGCACCATTTTTGTCATAGGTTCTAGACCAAGGCAAAGATGATGAACATTTTAGAAGGGCATTTTGGGTTCAGTGAAAATGATTTTATTTGGACCCTAGTTGAATTTCATTTGCTGCTAGGGTTTATCAGCCCCCATTTCGAAGTTTCATAAAATTTAGACATGATGCATGTGGAGGCTAAAGCAAAGGCAGGCAAGGCCTAAACTGGGGCTGTGACATCATCATAGTCATTACCACCAACGGTAGCTATTTAATCATCATAGTCATAGTGTAGCACACATCATCATCTTCAAACTCATTCTAGCTAGCTAATCACCACCAACACTAGCTACGGTAGCTATCTAATCACCACCAACACTAGCTAATAATAATCATCATAGTCATTACCACCAACACTAGCTATTTAATCATCATAACTCATTTCTAGCTAGCTAATTACTCCTGCTGCTCTCTCTCTTAGGTAAAATAGCATAAAACATGTGTAGCACTCCTGCTTCATCATGTTGGAGCATGAAGATGAACATGTCTCCTAATCGTGGGTTGCACTTCTGATTGATGCCCCCTAGTACTTCTCTGCGATCGTTCACAATTTTGCCTTCCACTATTAAGCATTCCTGGCTTTTAGAAATCCTGAATGCACTAAAGTGCATTGTAGGATATCTTGGCCGTAAGCTAACCATTCTCATGCGACCTTTAGTCTCGATCCAATGAGGCACAACATTCATCGGGAGTCCCTGTTGAAAAACATCGTATATTAACATACTTAGCAATGCAGTTTAGCTTAAAAATAATGTATGCAAAAGATGTACTGAGGACAAATAGTAAACATTTTACCATCTTTCCTTAATAGATGTGACCGTAGTTCAATACAAACACTATTGGTCACACGTTTTGAGTACTAAGATTTTGAAGTCTAGGCAAATAATTTGTCTTGACAGTATGAAGATCCTCAAGCCATGAAACATAATGACCTATCTCCTCACAGTTTAGTTCAGCCTGGGACAGTGGACGGTCATGTCTACCAAGCGCCGGACATGTTTGCTTGAATGGAAATAAGTTGTCAATAGAAATTAGATGTCAACTATTTTTGAATAAACAATATCGAAGACATAAACATGGTTGAGAAACTCACATAATGGTATAACTGGAGGCGTCTGCACATCAACCCAGATGTCGATATTACCTTCAATATCATGTTCTGGTCGAATATCAAAGGTGATAACCACATCAGGCTCAAATGCATAAGTCTTGCATAGTGCTTGCCAAGTTTTGCATTCAAAATAGGTTTAGGTGTCTGTGTTGTATAATTTGGCGTGGAAAGTACAACCATGCTCGGTCTTCAAGTAAACTCTATTTACCTCCATACTAGTTTTCATAGGACTGAAACCTATCTTATCCAAGACAAAAACTCTTGCATGGCAGGGGATACGCTAGTAGAATAGTAAAAAAATTGAATTATAAGTTGAAGCAGATGTCATGCTTAATTACGAAAAAAGACTTGTCGTTGTGACTTACTGTATCCGCTTCGAAGTTCTCGTCCAGCTATATGCTGAAGCGCCTATCATCATCTAGGAAGATTCTGTCGCACAGGCCGCGCACGTCTTTGCAGTATTTGCAAATACCGAAATCCTTTTCGTCGTCACACATTTCCTATGTTCATAGTTGAAACATTAATTGAAAATCGATCGAACGCAACTACCAAGATACTCAACACACAAATCTGGGGCACTCGATATTTCCTACATATTCTGGCACAAGTCATGCCAAAATTCATGGAAAAATCCGGCATGACCTTTGCTAAAATAGGACATATTGAGTGCCTGAAATTTGCCAGAACAGAAATGAATCAACACTCCGGCAAAACATAGGCCACTCGGAGGTGTAACCTGCAAACATGACCGGCCACTTGGGCAAGCACATATCCTATTTGAGCAACACAAGATATACATTTCAAAATATCTTATAGGACTCATATTGACATGAGCATTTTATAAGCAAAACCAAATCGTAAAATAAATAAGTATTCAAATTAGCATGCATTCAATAAGCAAAAGTAAATCATCTCATGCATCCATACATCATTGAATATTATCACTAATACATCCCGAATAGTATCATACATATAACATAACTAATACAACTAAAACCCTAGTGCATGACGGGTATCGGCACGGGCGGTGGACACCCAAAGAGAAGGAACCATCACAGGATCATAGTTCAAGTGAGATCCTTGGAGAACCTGCCAGGTATTGGAGAACCTATGCTCCAACGCAAACAAGTAGCGACGGGCGTGCGCGTCCTCCTCACTGACACGGTGACGTACCACCTCTGCGGGGTCCTCAAGCCTCTGCACCATCACTGGCCCACGCGACCACCACCAAAGAAGGTTCGGGTCAACGATGGGCTGGCTCCTCACCAAGCTGCGCCCCCGGTAGGTAGCGCCTCCCTGTACCAGCCCGACGGAGCCCAGTCCCGGACATGGCCCATCTGGTCAAGCAGGTGTCCTCCGTCGAGTCAACGACGAGGATGCGGGATAGGCATCGTGGACGTCGATGTGGGAAAAATTGCTTTAACTAAAAAATAATAACAAATGTGACATGTTCAACTAGTTCTGACTAAAAATAAACTTACTATAAATAAAAATAAACTAGTACCTAATTAGTACCTAGTTCTTACTAACTATTAGTACCTAGGAACTACTTCCCTAATTACCATCTAATTTGATGAACCTAGGGGTGGAAACTTGTAGCGGATATTCCAATTATCCAACTTAAAAGTGAAATAAGTGGTCAAATTTTACTCGTTTTATTATGCATTACAATAGTGTTTATTCATCATCTAAGAAAACATCCGAGCCGCATCCATATTCGATAACATCCGCATCTGATTCGTTTCCACCCATAGATGAACCCTAACTAATTTGATGCAACTAAAATTTGAAGAACCCTAGGCAGAGGTAGGGGAGGGGGAGGAGCAGGCGTGCTCACCTCGGGTGCTTGCGGCGAGGGAGGGGCAGGCGGCGTCGAGGTCGGGGTCAGGGCTCGGGCGCGCGACGGAGGGCGGCGTCGACGTCGGGGCCGGGGGCGGCGTCAAGGTCGGGGTCAAGGGCGGCGTCGAGGTCAGGGGCGGCGTCGAGGTCGGGGTCGGGGGCGGCGTCGAGGTCAGGGGCAGCGTCGAGGTCAGGGTCGGGGGCAGCGTCGAATCCGGGGTCGGGGGCGGCGTCGAGAGTGTGAGGAGAGCGACGGGAGAGCGCGCGGCGTCCGACGGCCGACGGCGGCGGCGACAACGGAGGAGTTGGATTTGGGGGAAGTGGTCGTGGGGAAGAACGAACCGCGCGGTTAAGTCAGAATAGCAATAGCGTGTCCAGGAAGTGCGCTACTGCTAAGCTAGCTACAGCGCGTTCCTCGATACGCGCTACTGCTATTCTTTTCTCTTTTCCCCCTTTATCATTTATTTTTCTTTACATTTTTTCCTTTCACCCTTTTCTATTTCTTTCATTTTCATTTACTTTTTCTATTTGCTTTCCATTTAATTTTATTTCCTTTAGCAGAAGCGCCTTTCAGTGTAAACGCGCTGCTACAAAGCAAGTAGCGGCATCGCGGTTCGACGTAGATCGCTACTACTATGTGTAGCCTATCGGCTAAGCCGTGGGAATTTTAGTAGTAGCGCTTTTATCTTCAGGCGTGCTACTGCTACAACTATATCTATAGAGCCGTTTACATCAGCGCGCTACTGCTACTTAGAACCAGCGTGCTTTTTTAACACGCGCTACTGCTAAAGTTCTGTGTATAAGGTTTTCCCTACTAGTGATTTTTCTTGCTAAGTTACTACTACTATTGTTACTATTACACTTGCTACAAAATCATTGCTATCACTGTTACCGTTACTAGTGCTATTGCTACTACTATCAAAACTATCATAGTACTTTGCTACTGATTACTTTGCTTTAGATAATTAATCTCCAGGTGTGGTTGAATTGAAAACTCAGCTCCTAATACTAGCAAATATTCTTTGGCTTCCCCTTGTGCCGAATCAGTAAATTTGGGTTGAATACTCTAGCCTCGAAAACTGATGCGATCCCCTATACTTGTGGGTTATCAAGACCTTTTTCTGGCGCCGTTGCTGGGGAGGATAGTATATTTGTTGAGTCACTTGGGATTATTATCAATTTATCACTATGAGGAATCTTAAGGATACCAAGACTAAAATATTTCCCTCTAAGACGAGGGGAGGTAAGTGTCGGATTACGGGTTCCGGCAAAACCCTTGTGGTTCGAACTCTGGGGTGCGCACGAAGATCTTTCTCCCCGTAGCTCACACTCTCACCACGATCTCAAAACCTAGCTCGCCGAACCCGAAGAACAAGGGACACAAGAGTTTATACTAGTTTGGGCCACCGATGTGGTGTAATACCCTACTCCAGTGTGGTGTGGTGGATTGCCTTGTAGGCTAGGATGAACAAGTACAAGGGAAGAACTACCTCCTGAGGAGAGGTGTTCTTGAGCTCGATGAGCTTGTGTGTGTGTGTGTGGATGGAATGGATCTGATCCAAGATCAGTTGGGGCCAAATCAGTTGCCTCCTACGGTGGTGGCCAGTCCTATTTATAGAGGCCCGGTTCCTCTTCCAAAATATCAGGTGGGAAGGGATCCCACAATGGCCAATTTGAAGGGGACAACTATTACAAGCTATCCTAACATAAGTGGTCTTAGCCTACCAAAGGCTCTGGTGGTGATGCTGTCGTGGGATCCGCGATGACCTCCATACTGCCGTCCTGCTGGTCTGGGTCTCGTTGCACCAATATGGAAACCTTTGCATGATGCCTCGGGACTCCTCGCATGCGCCCGCTCCTTTAGCACCGAAGAGGAAACATGTACTCTGTGCCCGCTGGCGCCCGCCTGGCCTTGGTCGTCATGGCTCACATCACGGGAACCTCACGAGGTGCCCCTAGCCTTGATCTCTCCGCTCCTCGTGAGCCCGCCTAGTGAGGCTGCCCCTGAGGAGGTCTTGTGTCACCCTCCTCACGAGGCTTGGCCCCTCGCGAGGGTCTTGAATGTTCGCTGGTGAAGATGGGTCGTACGAGGCCGCTAGTGGAGCCACGCCGTGGGCCGCAGGCAGGCATGTCTAGGGACCCTCGTTCCTAGAACGCCGACAGTAGCCCCCGGGCCCAAGGCACGCTCGGTCTTGGCTTCGAGGCGAAGCCAAGAGGCAAGTGCGGAGCACCGCGGGTCCCAACCACCTGCGACCTTGATTGACATGTGGCGACTGACGGTACGTGGGCGTCTCCGCTTCCCCACGCTGCCTCGGCAACTGCCCGACTTGACAAGTCCCTGGGGCATGCAGAAAAGCCATCATTACCTGCGATCGTGGGGGTCATCGGTTGGCCTCCTCTTGCTATAAATGGGAAGGGGCGGATCCCCCATCGCCCATCTCTTCCTCCGTTCCGCTTGCTTCTTCTTCCTTGCTCCTTGTTTTACTGCTAACAGCGGCACCCATGGCGCCAACAGAGACATTCTCGTCTGCGGAGAAAGGGAAGGCTTGCCAAGAGGGGGCCAACTCTCCTCCACCCAAGAGGGGGCACGGTCGCCCTCGTAAGCACACCGTGACCCCTGCTGTGGTTCCTCGTGGGCGACGACGAGTCTCTTCGGGGTCCAGTCCTGCTCTGGGCATCCGAGGCGGCATTTCTCCTCCTGGTGGAAGTCGCTTGGGGCGTGGCGGTCTCGTCGATGAGGGGAGGCGCGCCATGGTCACTAGGCCTCCCCGGCCACGCTTCCACTCGGCAGAGGTGCTGCCAGAGTTTGTTGTGTGGTCGGAGAACCCGATCAGCACTTGGCTCCAGCTTCCGCGCTGCTTTGCCGGAGAGCTGGCGACCTCGGGTCCCGGCGGCCTCTGGTTGCAGGCGGAAGGCTCCTGCAGCAAGGCCTCATGGGTCGCGGTGGAGATCTCTATCGCGGGCAACGTAGCCCTGGCCCGTGGCTGGCAGACATTTGCCCACGCGCACGGCCTGGGCAGGCGATGCACCCTCCACTTCAACTATGATGGTGCTGCGACCCTCTTCTTGAGGGTGTTCGGGGAAGATGGTCGCCGCGCTGGGTGTTGCCCTGAAGACAGCGACGGTGATGACGTGCTTGGCCTTGGCGACGGCCGCGACGATGACGAGGGCGAACTCACCCTCGGCGATGGCCACGACTTGTCCAGCACCGGCGGCTCCTCCTCCGGCGAAAGATCCAGCAGTGGCGGCTACGACCAAACGCCCCGTCGCCGCGCTTGCTTCGAAGTAGGTGGCGGGTCGTCCCGTCGTCGCGCCCCAGTGAAGCATGAGGAGGGCTCTGGCTGAGTTTGGGGGAGCGTTGGGAGCTAATTCTCGGGAGTAGCCGCGCGTGTAGGGCCCGCTTTGGGCGGTTTCCCTCTTTTTTTCTCTTCCTGCATCGCAAGAAACAAGTATGGGGCCCCACGGGGGCATATGATGAACTGTAACGCTTTAACTGCCTTTTGCTATGTTTATCACTTCTGAGTTCTGTTGTGGCATCAGTGCTTTACGTAGGTATGTAAGGATAACTTAGCTCGATGCGTCTGAAGCAGTTTCCACCTCGTGAGGTGCACATCTCCCGGCACCTGATGAGACCTCCCTGCTGCGGACTTGGGAGGTGTCGAGATACTGCAAAAATTGTTAAGAAAACCTTATTCTAGCTTGCTCAGGGCCCCCGGCGTGGCCGGTCATGGCCTAGCACACCACGCCACGATACCCGTGGGGCACGGACTTAAAAAGGGGTGCACCGGTCGCGAGCTCGAACGAGGGTGCCTCGTGATGACCAAGGGAAGCGCTTACGTGCGCAGCTGTCCAGACCCCTCGGGAGGCGTGCGAGGGAGAGTGTTGGGCAGAACAAAGAACTGAGGGAAGAAACAAAGAGAAAAGGGAATCGAACCAAGCCAGCGAGAAACACCAGAATTGAAATTTTCCATTAAAGAGAGGCAAGCCAACTACGGAAAGCAAATGAACAGCCGCGTCTGGCACCTAGTCTAGTCTTCTCACTAGCGCGGAGCTAAGTTCTGCCACTAGGACATGGGAGGGAGCCCCCGAGGCCCGAGGGCGGCACTTCGGAGACTCCGAGCCATGTACAACCCCACTCAGTATTACGTGAGAGTGTCACGAGAGGAAACCTTCATAGGCACTGGGCCTTGCTTCATGAGTGGAACTTCTGGAGGTGTTGGATGTTCCAGGCGTTTGGGATGGGGATCCCGTCCTACGTCTCCAGCCGCGCGGCGCCAGGCCTGGAGACGCGGGTGATCCTAAACGGGCCCTCCCACATGGGCGAGAGCTTGTGCAGCCCTTCCCTGGAGAGCACCCGCCTCAGGACGAGATCACCCACCTCTAGTGTCCTGGAGCGGACGCTGCGACAGTGGTACCGTCGCAGCGCCCGTTGGTATCTTGCCGCTCAGAGCGAGGCTTCACGGCGGCGTTCCTCCCTCAGCACAAGGTCCATCCCCCGCATGGCGTCCTACTGCATGTCATCAAACGCCAGGACCCACGCGGAGCGATGCCTGACCTCGTGAGGAAGAATGCTTCTGCTCCGTAGATGAGGAAGAATGGGGTTTCGCCTGTTGGCTTGGTGGCGGTGGTGCATATGGACCACAGCATGAACTGGAGCTCGTCATGCCAGCCCCTGCCGCAGGCCTCGAGCTTCTTCTTGAAGGTCCTGGTCTTGAGGCCCCTCAGGACCTCCGCGTTGGCGCATTCGGCTTGGCCATTGCTCCTGGGGTGTGCCACCGAAGCGTAGTAGATCTGCGTTCCAAGGTTAGCACAATATGTCTTGAAGAGATTGCTAGTGAACTGCGAGCCGTTGTCAGTGATGATGCCGTTAGGGATCCCGAACCGTCTCACGAGGCCCTTGATGAACTTAACTGCCGACCCGGCTAGGATAGTGCGGACGGCTTCCACCTCTGCCCATTTGGTGAACTTGTCGATGGCGATGTAGAGGTAGCGATAGCCCCCAGGCGCTCGCGGGAACGGACCCAGGATGTCCAGCCCCCAGACCGCGAATGGCCATGAGAGTGGGATAGTCTAGAGGCCCTGGGTTGGCTGGTGGATCTGCTTGCCATGGAATTGGCAGGCCTCGCAGGATCTCACCAGCTCGGTCACGTCGTTGAGTGCCATGGGCTAGTAGAACCCGCTACGGAACGCCTTGCCGACCAGGGTACGTGACGATGAGTGGTGCCCGCAGTCTCCGCCGTGTATGTCAGCTAGCAACTTGTTTCCCTCCTCCTTGGAGATGCATCACAAGGAAAGGTCATTTGGTCGCTTCCTGTATAGCTCACCATCCTGGATGCAGTATGCCGTTGTCGGATTTCGGGTCTTGGCAGACCCTTGAGGTTCGAACACTGGGGTGCACGCAGAGATCTCTCCCCTACCGATCTACGTCCAATCTCCTCGCGTGATCTAAGCTGGAAACAACAAACAACGGAAGAGACACGAGGTTTATACTGGTTCGGGCCACCATTGTGATGTAATACCCTACTCCAGTGTGTGGTGTGGTGGATTGCCTCAGGGGCTGGTGATGAACAATACAAGGGAAGAATAGCCTCGCGAGAGGTGTTCTTGAGCTGGTGCGGAGTATTCTACTTGGTCTGGATCTCTCTAGATTTGCTCTCGCTCTCCCCTTACTCTGTGGTGGCTAGCTCTATTTAGAGGCCCTCGGCCTCTACCCAAATAATGAGCGGGAAGGGCGCCAACAATTGGCTATTTTGAAGGGGAACATCTAGTACAAGTTAACCTGACCAAAGGTGGTCTTCGGTTGCCAAAAGCACTGGTGATGACGCCGTCTTAGGCTCCACGGTGACCTCCGTCCTGCCGCTCTACTGGTCTTGGTCTCGTTGCACCTGAATGGTAACCTTTGCCCGATGCCTTCGCCTATGCTTGCCCCCTTTGCACCAAAGGGGAAACAAGGACACTGCGCAGGCCGGCACCCGCCTGGCGCCCGACTGGTCTCGATCGTCATGGCTTGCGTCACGGGCTCCTCGCGAGGTACCCCTGCCTTGATCTCTCCGCCTCCTCGCGAGCCTGGCTGATGAGGCTGCCTCTGAGTAAGCTTTCTGTCGTCTGCCCCGCGAGGCTTGGCCCCTCGCGAGGGTCTTGAGCTTGAGCTGATGAAGATGGCCCGCGCTGGGCCCCCACTTGAGCCACGCTGCAGGCCGCAGGCAGGCAAGTCTGGGAATCCCCGTTCCCAGAACACCGACAGTAGCCCCTGGGCCCAAGGCGTGCCCGGGCTTGGCCCAGCAGAGAAGCGAAGGGGCAAGCGCGAAGCGCCGCGGGCCCAAAAAGCCCGCGGCCTCGGGCGATGCATGGCGATTGATTGCACGTGGGCGACTGCGCTTCCCCACGACGCCTTGTTACGCGCCCGGCTAAGCGGACCCGTAGTTGCACACAGTTGTTCCTCCTTTCCGCTGCTCGCTTGCCTCCTATCTTTCCTTCTTCTTCGAGCCCCAGCCTTCGTCGCCAATCCGGCTCGAGTTCTTCCTCCTCTTCACCGCCATGGCACCGACGAAGAAAGGAAGGGGAAAGAAGCCCGTGCCTTGCCACTATCTTCAACGAGTGCGGCAGGACCACAGTCTGACCTGCGTCCGATGCCTCCCTTGATAGGATTGTCACGGAGGTCCGATTCTTCGCCGATGCCCTATGGGCGTGTCTGGTTCCCCCCTTTTCTGCCTTCTTCAATGCGGCGCTCTCCCATTATCAGATCCGCATGATGCACCTCGGGCCGGAGTCCATTACTCTTCTGGTTGTCTTTGCTTTCGTTTGCGAGGCAATGATAGGCATTCCTCCTTCCATTGCGCTGCTGCGCCACTTCTTTTCCTTGCGCCTGAGCGACCCCACTTAGTGCTCAGGATGTGTGAGGTTCTTAGCTGTGCCAGAGACGACCGCTTCAGGGATCGACTTCGGCCTTCCTCCTCCTGAGGACAGGTTCAGAGAGCGGTGGCTGTACAAGGACGCTAGTGTGCCCAACCCTCTACTCTCGCACCCGACCTCGCCTGATGTTCCTCACGCGGGTTGGGACCATGAGATGCTCGCGAGCCCCCGGCTCGCCTTCGTCTGGCGCCGCTTCCAGAGTTTGAGGGCGCTCAATGTGACGACACCAAAGGTGGTGAAGGAGTTCCTCCAATGTCGCATCGCTCCGCTCCAGCTCCACTCTCGCCGGATGTGGGACTTTGCGGGGCATACAGACCGCATGCGGCTTCAGGAGGGCTTGGCGCCTGAAGTGCTGCAGACGGTGCTCAGGGTCATGGCTGGCGATCCTTCCCCAGGCAACCTTCGGAGTAATGGTGTCCTCTTGTATCTTTGCTCCAGCAGGGCCGATTTCATGAGGCAGATGCCCAGCTTCGATGAGTGGGGGCTGCGCCCGGCGGGCCTCACGGGACCTCGTGAGAACCCAGCCGCTGTGGTTGCTCCTCCTGCCGCTCACAGCGGTCCTTCCTCAGGCGACAGGGCAGAGAGACGAGAACCGGCGGGAGTCGAGGCGACTGATGTCGGGGTGCCGACGCTGCAAGTGTCGGTGTTCTGGGAACGGGGGTCCCCAGACTTTCCTGCCTGCGACCTGCGGCGTGGCTCAAGTGGGGGCCCAGCGTGGCCCATCTTCATCTGCTCAAGCTCAAGACCCTAGCGAGGGGCCAAGCCTCATGGGGCAGACGATAGGAAGCTTCCTCAGAGGCATCCTCATCAGGCTGGCTCGCGAGGAGGCGGAGAGATCAAGTCAGGGGTACCTCGCGAGGAGCCCGTGACGCAAGCCATGACGAATCAAGACCAGGCGGGCGCCAGGCAGGCGCCAGCCTGCGCAGAGTCCTTGTTTCCCTTTCGATGCAAAGGGGGCAAGCACAGGCCAAGGCATCAGGCAAAGGTTACCATTCTGGTGCAACGAGACCAAGACCAGCCGGACGGCAGGACGGAGGTCACCGTGGATTCCAAGACGGCGTCAACACCGGTGCTTTGGCAGCCGAAGACCACCTTCGGTCAGGATAACTTGTACTAGATGTTCCCCTTCAAAATGGCCAATTGTTGGCACCCTTCCCGCTCATTATTTGGGGAGAGGCCCAGGGCCTCTATAAATAGAGCTAGCCACCACAGAGTAGGGGCATCGAAAAACTCTGACGGAGAACCTTGATTGAGAACTCTGATTGAGCAAGCTGGTAGAGAAAGAGAGATCTAGACTAAGTAGAGCACACTGCACCAGCTCAAGAGCACCCCTCGCGAGGCTGTTCTTCCCCTGTACTGTTCATCATCAGCCCCTGAGGCAATCCACCACACCACACACTGGAGTAGGGTATTACACCACAACGGTGGCCTGAACCAGTATAAATCTTGTGTCCTTTGTGTTGTTCATCGTTTCCATCTTCGATCACGCGAGGGGATCGGATGTAGAACGGTAGGGGAGAGATTTTCACGCACACCCTAGTGTTCGAACCTCAAGGGTCTGCCGAAACCCGAAATCCGACATTTGGCGCGCCTGGTAGGGGTGCGCCGGAACCTTTCTTTCGCTGTTCGCGTGTGATCTTCCGTCGTGTCCATGGCTGACGCTCGTCGGGCCCGCGCCGAGCGCCGGGCAACTCGCGCCACCCGTTGGTGGCCACCCTCGTCGTTCCCCGTCGCCTGCCGCCAACGCCGCCACCGGCCCGGCGGGAAACGAGCAGCAGGCCTCGTCTCAGCATCCTTCGGTGCGGCGGGATGGCCGCACCGCCACCCCGTCACTGACTCCAGCTGGCTCGTCGTCCCACGCCTGTCGTGCTCCCATGGATGCGCACGCCTCGCTGCTCCTTGCAAGAGAGCTCCTGCACTACCGCCCCGTCGACGACCTCTACGAGGACTGGCTCGCCCGCATCATCGAGCTCGTCAGCGCCGCAGGGGGTTCCCCCTTGCGGTCCCTCTCGCTGCCTCGCCCTCTGTTCTGTGCGGGGGGCGGGCATCAGGAGGTGCCTCCGCCGCCTCATCCTCAAGAAGGCGCCTTGGCGGCAAGGCGTGCAGCCCCAGGACGAGACCCTCCACGTCCGGCGCCTGCGCAGCAAGAAGGGAGCTGCCAAGAGATCCCACGTCCCCGAGAAGGTGCCCGCACGCTCCTAGCGCCGGCGTGCCAAGATCGCGTCCCTCCACCTCTACGCCAAGACCCCGCGCTGCTCCAGGTGGCGGCGCGTGGTGATCCCCAGGAGCAAGCCCAGCACCAGCAAAGGGCGCCGGTGGCCACAGCAGGCTGCCTCGCCTTCACCCCCGAGTTACGCGGCGTCACATTGCCAGGCAAGTTCAAGCCCGACCTTCCCTCTCGCTACGACAGCACGGCGGACCCCGCGGAGTTCCTACAGCTCTACGAGCTGGGCATCGTAGCCGCCAACGGAGATGAAAAGGTCATGGCGAACTGGTTTCCCATCGCGCTCAAGGACGGCGCCCGCACATGGCTCCTGAATCTGGCCCCCGGCACGATCTCCTCCTGGGATGAGATGCGCACCCGCTTCATCGCCAACTTCCAGGGCACTCGCGACCGGCCCCCGGCTGTGAGCGACCTGTGCCGCATCAAGCAGCTGCCAGGGGAAACCCTGCAGAAGTATATCTAGCGCTTCAACTACGCTCGCCTCAAGATCCCCAAGGTGGCTGAGGAAGCCATCATCTCAGCTTTCTCCGACGGCGTGCGCGACATCAAGATGAAGGAGGAGCTAGCAATCCATGAGGACCTGTGCACATCCCTGGAGCTGTTCAACCTGGCGACCAAGTGCGCTAGGGCTGAGGAAGGGCGTCTCTCCCTCCTCGAACTCCCGGCAGCCGACCCAGAAGAGAAGAAACTCAAGGCCAAGGACATGAAGCGCAAGGGGGCTGTCGTGCTTGCAGCGGAACCAGACACCAAGCGAGGCAGGGATCAGCCTGAGTCATCCAAGGGCAGCCGGTACTGCGTGTACCACACCTCCACACCCACAACACCAATCAATGTCAAGAGCTCAGGGCCGTGCGAGATGGGCGAATCGGCCGGCGCCACGAGCGTAACGACAGGGGCTATGGCCGAGGAGGAGGAAGAGGTGGACGACGATGCGAAGACCGTGGCCCTCGCCAAGGGTGGCGTGACCGACCTTGCGAGGATCGCTGGTAGGACCAGCCTCGCGAGGGAGGCTGGAGGGAACAGCCTCGTGAGGATCGCCCGCACGGCAACGCAGGTCTCCATCCTCTGCCACCACCAGCAAGGAGGAATGAAGACCAACATCAAGACGATGGTGCTGGGGTCTTCCAGGAGCCGCGCGCAATCGCTTGCAACTTGGGTGGCGCCCAAGCCCCAGCCTCGCAATGCATCCTCAAGCAGTTTGCTCGCGAGGTGAATGCAGTCTTTCCCAAGGTTGAGGCCACACGCCCCCTCAGGTGGTCTACGTGCTCTATCACGTTCAGCTTAGCGGATCAGTTCAAGTGCGCGGCAACGGCCGGAGTCCTCCCGATGCTTTGCTCTCCTGTCATCAGCAATGTGAAAGTCACCAGAACCCTCATTGATGGCGGGGCAGGACTCAACATCCTGTCCGTTGAGACGTTCAACAATCTCCAAGTGCCATACGATCAGCTCCAGCCGACCAAGCCTTTCTCAGGAGTCACCGATGGTTCCACTGTTCCAATAGGGCAGGTTCGCCTTCTGGTCACCTTCGGGCAGCGCAACAACTACCGCACCGAGCTCATCGACTTCGAGTCGCCCACATCCGCTTGCTGTACAACGCCATCCTCGGGTACCCGGTCCTAGCCAAGTTCATGGCGGTGACTCACCATGGCTACAATGTGCTCAAGATGCCAGGAAGCGGTGGAGTCATCACCGTACCCTGTGAAGAAAGGGATGCAGTGTGTTCGCTTGAGCGTGGCTTCCAAGATGCAGCAATCGAAGACCCAGACCACAGGAGCGGAAGACTTCTCGAGGCGACCCTCAAGAAGAAGAAGGATTCGCCTGGCCCAAACCACGAGGAGGCAGGCGCCTCCGGAGGTGTTGCGTCAGGTTTCGCGCCTGATCAGGGAGCGCCGCCCTCTCATGCATAGGAAGGCGCGCCCGGCGCCCTCCTCAGGCAGGGCTTGGGGGCTCTTTCTTGGAGAACCACCGACTTTGCCAAGGTCGCAAGAGAGGCGCTCGGGCACCGCTTGGACGGGTTCTTCCAGGCACGTTTCCCTCAGGAAGATACAAGGCAAGGAAGACCAAACCCTGAGGAGTTCATTGCAAGAAATAACCAGGAGCTACAAGAGTCAAGAATCATGCGCGACAGCCGCCGCTTGCCCGCCGCTGCCCCACATCCAGGCGAGGATGGTGAGTTGCGCGTCCGCATCGACATACCGGGGCTCAACCGAGCCGCGTCTCAGGAGCGCCTATGGCCTTCGGCCGTGGGGCTCTGCGAGGGGCCACCCCACAGCTACGTTCGCATGCCCTTCGGCTTGCCGAACACAGTCGCCGCTCACCAGCACCTGCTGAGGAGCATTCTAGAGGCTCAGGAGGTCATACACTATGCAGTCCTGGCGGAGATGGAGATGGCCCTCGAGGACCCACCTGTGTCCCCGGAGCCTCCCGAGGCCCCTGGGCCTGGGGGCTCGTGAGGACCGGCGTCTTCACCATGCATCGCCCGCTTCTTCAACATCACTTCATCTCCGACAGCATCAGGTGACATCTTTCTAAGTTCCGTTTTTAGCTGGGAGCGCCCGCAGGGCCGCAACATTCCCAGGACACGTGGGTCCACCCTCGCGGCGTGTATCCGTTTCGCTTATGCTCTTTACTTACCTTGTTGGGGGCGCCACTCGGGCTGCATCATCCCCAAGCTGCTCGGACCAGACGCAGCGGCGTTTCCTGCATCTACCTTAACATGAATTTGCTCTTTCACATTTAATCTCTTTCCCATGATTATCACCTGCTCGATTGACGCCTACCTATGGAGCCGCTCGCTCTGGAACGGCACTTGTGCACGGGTCTGTCCCTGCAATGCTGATAAATCTGAGTGGCTGAGCTCTGGCCGCGGCAGCCCCGCAAGGCGCCACCTCACCAGGCCCTTAGTGCCCCGATCACTCCCTCGGAGCGACCAAAGGTTTGCTAGCAACCATGACGACAGGTCTTGCTTATCTTCATGATTGGTGTTCAGGACCTACCTCAGGAGCAACACCGGGGATGTCGCGAGCTGTCTCTCCCTCTCTTCGGCACGGACCGCTTGCACGTTAAAGGGGGGCGCCTGAGCATCACGACTCATGGGCTCTTACTTGTTCTCCAGCCCTCACCCCCTGGCCTTGACCTACGGCATCGCGACCTGTCATACCAGCAGCGGCTGAGCTCGCTCGAGGGCCGGGACCTGAGGATGTAGAGCACTAAGGAAAGTGCGGGGGAGTGGGAAGAAGCTCGCGAGGACCTAACCCAGTGGCACCTCGGCTACCACCTCCCGGGACGGGCGCCTTGTCAAGGAACTACACCGATTCAAAAGATAAGTCACGCCCTTCCAGAAGTTGGACCAACATAGCGCCACACCCTCGCCCAGTGCGGTTCTGTCACGACGACGCTGCCTTAGTTTCTCGCCCAGCGAGGGCTGCTTGAGCGCTAAAGGGGACCTCCCGAGCATCATGACTCGGGGGCTCTTACCGGACATCGGTCCGCTCACCTCCTGGCCTTGACCACGGCATCGCGACCTGGCATACCAGCGACGGCTGAAGCCTGCCTGGGGACTGGGACCTGTCGGCGTAGAGCGCTAAGCCCTCGTGAGGATAGAAAGGAGGAGCCTAGACAGAACACAACAAGCACCTCACATCGCTTCATATTAAGGATATAATATTCACAAAAGACATGGCACACGCCTTACATACCCCCGCGGGGTGTTGCTTTGTTTCCTTGGAGGGAACGAAAGGTGCTAATCCTAAGGAACGCTAGTGCCTGCGCCTTCGCAGGTAATGCCATCATCAACAGTGGGCTGCCCAGCGCCGGCCCCAACCCCATCCAGATCGGTGGCGTCGGTGGCTCGATGCAGCCGCCCCACACCGAGCGCGGTGCGAGCTCGGAGGCTCGTAGTTGTCGTCACTCGTCTCCGGAGTCACGAGAAGCTCAGGAGTGCCGCTGGACTCCCCAGCTTCCCCGCTGCTGCCTGAGGAGCCGCCAAAGGGCTGACAGGCGGACCAGGTCGCTCGTTGCCCCTGCCGCTCTCCTTGGGGCAGCACTCCAGCCGGCGTCCTTCAGCATCGAAGAACTTGAAGAACATCAGGGAGGCGCCGTCGTATTCAAGATGAATCACGAGGGCGCCATCCGCGCGGCAGAACCGGCCGATCTCACCCCAGCCCCGAGTCATGAAGACCTTGCCCGGAGCAACAACCGCGACCTCCGCTTCGGTTGCAGGGTTGCCGCAGTCGGCGTGCGGCAACCAGAGCTCCAGAGCCCTGCTCGGCGGCATGTCGAAGGCAAAGGAAGGAGGAAGGCGAATCTAAGAGCTTGGAGGCATGGCGGCGTGAAGCATGAGCTCGCGAGAGGAGCGCTCGACGTGGACTTTGGGGGGCATGACTCGCACCACCGTGACTCGCCGGCGTCGACGGCGGCACTGTCGATGTCGCTCGGCACCCTCCTCCCTAGGGCCTACGACGCAGGCATACAGGGGCAGCGGAAACCCTGGCGGCGGCCGCTCATACCACGGCCTCGACACCTCCTGCCAGGCACCATCGTCCCAGCGGCAGAGGATTGGCCGCTTCTTCGGCGGAAGGGGTCTGGACCCTCTCGGGGGGCCTTTCCCTTCTCTTCTACAGAAAACCGGCGGATTGGTGCCATTGGCGCAAGAAGAAGCAAGGACGAGGAGGAAGAAGTGTAGGATCGGAAGTATGTCTAGAGGGGGGGGGTGATTAGACTACTTGACCAAATAAAAATCTAGCCTTTTCCCAATTTTAGTTCTTGGCAGATTTTAGCTATCTTAGCACAAGTCAAGCAATCTCCACACAATTCAAGCAAGCATGCAAAATGTATATGAGCAGCGAAAAGTAAAGCATGCAACTTGCAAGAATGTAAAGGGAAGGGTTTGGAGGATTCAAACGCAATTGGTGACACGGATGTTTTTGGCGTGGTTCCGATAGGTGGTGCTATCGTACATCCATGTTGATGGAGACTTCAACCCACGGAGGGTAACGGTTGCGCGAGTCCACGGAGGGCTCCACCCACGAATGGTCCACGAAGAAGCAACCTTGTCTATTCCATCACAACTGTCGCCCACGAAGGACTTGCCTCACTAGCGGTAGATGTTCACGAAGCAGGCGATCTCCTTGCCCTTACAAACTCCTTAGTTCAACTCCACAATCTTGTCGGAGGCTGTCGGTGTTCTGGGAACGGGGTCCCCAGACTTGCCTGCCTGCGGCCTGCGGCGTGGCTCAAAGGGGGCCCTGCACGACCCATCTTCATCAACATAGACCCAAGACCCTCGCGAGGGGCCAAGCCTCGCGGGGCGGACGACACGGAGCTTCCTTAGGAACGACCTAATCAGGCTGGCTCATGAGGAGGTGGAGAGATCAAGGCGGGGTACCTCACGAGGTGGCCGTGACGCAAGCCATGACGACCAAGGGCACCAGGCGGGCGCCAGCCAGCGCATTGTCCTCCTTTCCTCTTTGGTGCAAAGGGAGCAAGCGCAGGCGAGAGCATCGAGCAAAGGCACCCGTTTCGGTGCAACAAGACCAAGACCAGTCCAACGGCAGGAAAGGATGTCATTGTGGAGCCCAAGCCAGCGTCACCGCCAGAGCCTTTGGCAGGCGAGGACCAACTTTAGTCAGGATAAGTGTACCAGATGTTCCCCTTCGAAATGACCAATTGTTGGTGCCCTTCCCGCTCAATATTTGGGAAGAGGCCCAGGGCCTTTGCCTATAAATAGAACTAGCCACCCCCAGGGAAGAGGTAGGGATTGGAATCATCAAGACATCTAGACATAGAGGCAATTAGAATGAGCTAGGATCCAGAGAATCAATCAGAGAGAGAGAGAGAGAAGGGTGACTGAACTTGTCGTGGGTTTGTCATGGCAGATGTCCTAGCCAAAGGACTTAGTTGTGGAGCCATCGCAACGGGTTAACTCGAAGGGGTTAAAGCGGACATAGGGACACAGAGAGTTATACTAGTTCGGCCCCTTCGATGAAGGTAAAAGCCTATGTCTAGTTTGTGGTGGAATTGATGAAGTCTCGATGACTAGGGAGCAAACAAGCTTCGCCTAGGCCTCGAGTTGTGGTTGTCTCTTCTTGAACCGCTTTCGGGTCGTCCCCTTATATACACGGGTGACGCCCATCGGTTCACAGAGTCCCAATCTCCGGTTTATACTCGTACCCGGGTTGGTCTCTTTCTTTCCCTATCTTATAGTACAAGTTTATACAAACCGGTTTATGGCTACAGATACTAAACCGACTACGGCCTTGGGCCTTTACAAGTCTATCGGGCTTTAACATCCTTGAATTACTGTTGAAGTTAACCCAGCCCAAGCAGGACGGTTTATGCCCAGTAGTGATATCCCCAACATTAGGCCCCAGATTGATTTGAATGAATTCATGTCAATCCTTAGCAGAAATCTTCAGATTCAGTATCTTCCCTTAATCGCTAAACCGCCATGTCGTCATCTTCTTTGGTCGCTGTAAACCGGCATGACGTCATCATGAAACTGGCTTTTATGATGCCTTCTTTGTTTTAACAGATCCGCAATAATCGAGGCGACAGCTCCACTTCCGAAATCTGTGGCTCCTGGATTCGCGCGCCTGACACATGTTTTTAACCTCATAAATAGGGTCGAAGGGTCATTTCCCTTTTTCCCCTTCACCCCTTTCTTCTTCGTCTTCTCCGCGTCGCCAACTCCGGAGCTCCAACGCCGTTGCTGACCTCCGCATCATCTTGGGCCGCTGCATCAACCTGACCGTACTAGAGAACTGCGGCATCCTTCCGCATCTCTCCGAGCTCCGGTAAGATCTCCGTCCTCTCAATCTAAATCTGCTTTTAGGGTTTACTGTGTTCCTCGCGTTCTTCGTGCTCTTCGTCCGCCTCGAACTTCGGCTGAGATGCCTCTTCAGATGATCCCATATCCTTTGCTCCGTACAGCGGTAGTCTCCCGCATCTATTTTTACTGCAGTATAACTGGACCATAGTTCTGATCCATAACTTTCCCTTGCTGCTCTTGCATAACTTCTTTTAAATCATGAATATTTATCCTTTTTATGAAATCACCCCAGATCCAATGCTGTAATGAGATTGTGTGAAACCTGTTTCTGCACACTTGTTTATTTGTAATTCCCAATGTTTCGCGGTTTTAGATCTAGCGGTTTAACCTTGAAGAAGAGGATTACCAAATTAGTACATACCATTAGTCCCCTTGTTAAACCGCCAGCAATCCCTTGATGAACCGCACCGCTTTACCAATGTTGGTTTATGATTGACTTCCTCCGGCTTAACATTGATAATATCAACATGTAACCTGTGCACAACACAATCTTGAACCGGAATCATTTTCCTTCTGTAGACTTCCTCATGGCTAAACAAGTGTATGAGTGCAACTGGGCTCCTTCTCGGGTCACGGAAATGCAACTGAACAATCTGGTTCTGACCGGCGCTTTAAGCAGCAGAAAAACCATTCACTGGAGGGTCCCAGGCAAAGAGTGTCCCCCTACACCTCGAGACGGAGAAGTTGTAGTCTTTGCAGATCACTTAGCCCGCGGTTTTAACCCGCCCGGTTCAAAATTTTACCGTGATGTTTTGGCCAACTTCCAACTCCATCCGCAAGATATCGGCCCTAATTCTGTCACCAACATCTGCCACTTCCATGTGCTCTGCGAGGTATTCTTCCAAGAGGAACCCACAGTGGAGCTGTTCCGAGACTGCTTTCACTTAAACCGCCGCACAGAATTCCCTGACGGTTCCAACATGGAGCTGGGTGGCGTGGCAATCCAAAAGAGAAAACAGGTCACTTACCCTCATGCAAAACTGCATAGTCATCCCCAAGAGTGGAATAACTCCTGGTTTTATTGTAAAGACACCTCCCCGGATAATGAGAATATCTTGCCCGGTTTTCGCCCAGAACGGCTCAGCAACACACATCCTTTTCCTCAGCGGCTGACTGGTAAAGAGAGGATGAAATATGCTCCTCAACTGTCTAAACTCCGAGCTTTTATGGCTAACGGATTAACATGAGTCGATATTGCTCGTTGCTGGATATCCTGGAGTATACTGCCGCCCAGTCAACGCTCCGGTTTAATGTGCGAGTATACAGGCAGCGTTGATGATCCGTTGCATCACGTAAACATCCAGCTTACTGATGAAGAGGTCACCGAAGCTGTAAAGAAAATTCTGAATGAACCGGAACACGTCTGCGCCCGAACCGGCCTTCTTCCCTTCTGTGCCACCAATAAACCGCCAGCGGTAAACCAAACTTCCTTCTCACCGAGTCTGATACTATTGTACGTGTTTATGACTGATACCGATATCTGTTGGTGCAGGGAGATGATCCGTTTTGGAGCAAAAAGCTCCCGCAAGGAAAGGCAGATAAACCGGAGAAACCAATCCGGCCTAAGACAAGGGTCGTCAAAAAGCCTGCTCATAAAAGGAAAGCTACAGCCTCCTCTGATCCACCTACTGATGATGTTGTGGGTAATCCGGATTTTAAAGCTGAACTTGATTCTCTCGGTTTACTGTTTATGCAATTTATTGATGATACAATTTGTCAGGATGATGCTGAAGCTAGCCACGCTGACGATGTTGAGGTAATTACTCTTTCTTCTGATTCAAGCCTTCCGCCTTCGCAAAAAATCCATCAGGCAAACCGCAAAGTTAAATTTTCCCATCCTCTTGCTTACTTGGATCCCAACTTTCTTATGAAGGCCCGTCAGCATGAGGTGCGTCGTACAACTCGACACAGCGGCCAGGTAGTTACCTCCGCCGGTTTACAGAACAGTCCGGTTCGGAGACGTCGTTCAGAGGTCTCTAATTTGCTTGTCAATATTTGTCCTAAAGCGGGCTGTTTTCGTCAACCGCTTAATCGGTCTGACTCTGATTATCAGGTCACCTCGCACTCATCTTCCGGTGAGTCAACTGGTACTCAGCTGCCTCCACTCAAAACCGTGCTTGGGTAAGCTTTTGCCTTTATCATCAAGTTGTTGATTTTCGTAGCCTTCCATATATACTGTCTTTAATTTTGCTGCTTCTTTCAGGGCCAAACCGAGGCCAAGTAAGAAAGCTCGCTAGGATAAGGCAGCTGAAGAAGATGCTGCTCCTGAACCGGATGCTACCCCAAATGTTGAAGCGATCATCCATGAAGATGTAGTTGATGACCCACCAGTAAGGGATGAAGTTGTTCTTCCTGAAGAAAGTTCTGTGAACCCCTCCGGTCCTGCTGACCATCCAGCCAGTCCAATCCGGATTGAGAAAACTATCAGTCCCTCCAAACCTGCTGATAAACCGACTATGCCAGTTCAGACCGGCGAGCTTAAGGATGACGAAGTCGTAATTACTGGCATAGGTCGTACTGAACCGGGAAATCCCATCGCTTTAGCCAAGCATACTGCTAAAGAAGAATTTTCCGCCCTGAGCAAAGGAAAATGGGATGTTGATCTGGCAACATGCTCTGCTCTTAGTGCTCAAGACATTCACTCTGGTTACTTAAACCGGCTATATACTAGCCGTGATTATGAAGCCAATCTGGTAAAGATGATGAAGGAAAAACTTGAGGTAATTTCCATGCATTTGTTCCCGCTTCTTGCCGATGTAGCCCCCAAGGATCGGTTCAACTTGTAGTATAATTGAATCGAGACTTGTAATAACATCCATAATACCACCAGATCAAATGGCCATTAGCCCCCAAGTGCCAAGTTGGAATACTTGTATTCAGCTTGGGACTTTGATAACTAACTGGTAGCTGTAGATATATTAAGCATTAGCCCCCAAGTACAAAGCGCTTAACTTGTTATGTGGTTGGTACTTCCTTTGTTAAACCGTATAAATGTCGGTCTGCAGGCTGAACTGAAAACTAAAGAGAACCAAGTCGCCGACCTTCAAGCGAATTTAAAATCCCAACAAGCAGAAACTTCCAAGGCCAAGGAGGAATTAACCAGCGCTTTAGGCAGTATGGAGCAACTGAAGGAAGGTTATAAGAAGGAACGGGCTGACTGGGCCATAGAAAAGGCCGCTTTAACCAAAAAGATTGAAGATGCAGAAGCTGCCCTCAAACCGGTAACTGATGAATTAACCAGCGTGAAACGACAAGTGCACGCAATGACTGCCGCCATCTTTGGTAAGCTTCCTGTGACTTTTGTAATAATCTTGATTCTCCTATAAACAGCTCGGTTGTAAACTGCTGATTGTGTTATAGGCACCCGCATTAGTCACTTGGGGTCGGATGTACGGATGAAACTGAAAGCCATCTATAATTTAGTCGAGCAGCTGTATACTGGTGCGCAGCGGATTATCACCACTGCGTCCCATAACAATCCAGCACCCACGTTGATCCAGGATACACTGAGGAGATTGTCCATGCTCCTTGCTCGGATTGAGGAGTTAAAAAAGTCTGCTGCTCGAACCGGAGCCATTAATGCCTTAATCCGGGCCAAAGCATGGCTGCCCGATTTTGATCCCGTTGAAGCGGCTCAAGGCTATCCTAGTTTGAAGGAGGATGGCTCCGAATTCGACGAAGAAGAGTTAAGAAAGATAAACCGGGCAGTGCGCCCTCTGGCCTGCCAGTTGGTAGAAGAAGCAAACTTGTCACATTATCAATCCCAGTATGATGACCAGAACAAATGAGTGGCTGCACAAATCCCTCAAGCGGAAAACTTAATTCCTCCAATCCGTAAGCACACTTACACCCCTGATCTTGAACCGTCTTCACTGATACATGAAGAGGCTGTCTTTCAAGCATTAATGGGGATCGACTGGACCACTGTTGACTTCCAGCCGCTGGGTAGGGAGGAGGAAGCTGACGCGGCGCGGGATGATCCAGAACCATCAAACTGGGATGGCACGCAGGCGTGAACCGAGGGTAGCCTTAATTAGCTTCCGTGCTATATCTCAGGAAAAACAATTGTCTTATTGAGGCACCATGTTGCCTTGTAATAGGATAGACCGTACTTGTGTTTTGTGAGATGCCTTCGTGCATCAGTACTGAAACCTTCATTTGAAAAATCTTCCTTGCCAACTTATATCTCCTGCAATCACAAAAATTTTAAAACTGCCAGGGCGGTTGTACCGCCATCCGGTTTTTGAACCTTTATATAGATACGCAGGGAGACTTGCCAGTACGATCAAATTTTGTGATACGAAATACCTGCCATGTAATGGGCATGAAGTAGGCGTTTTTAGCCAACCTTGAGACGGGGGCTTCACAGCCCTAAACCGTCGGAGGAGAAAACAGCTCCTTTTTTATCATGATATCCTTTCCAAAAAGGATGTTTTAGAAGAAAAATCAAACTGAGCAAACAAACTCCGGCTTAAAAAAAAGAGACCGTGTTCTGCCAAATTGGCTGTATGAACCGGCACAAAATACCGTCGGTTTAAAAAACGCAACAAAGATAACATAGAAATTCCTGAAGAAAGGCTATTAAAGCAAAAGAAATGGCGACAACTCTTTATAAAAGAAAGGCTCTAATGAGCTGGTCAGATGGTATTACCATGCTCAGACGCAACCAGGCTCCCCGAAGGCGTAGCAATGGTGCCAGTCAGCCAGGTCCCCAAAAGACTCGTGGCATTACGCCGGCCAAGTGGCATGACATTGGTTCGGGTTCAACCAAGCCCCCAAGTGACTCTAAGGCCCGTAGGCCGACCAAGAGGCGTGATCGGTTCAGACTTGACCGTGTCCCTAAGTGATCTAGTGGCTTTCGCCGATCAAGAGGCATTGCATCGGTTCGGACACGACCGAGCCCCCAAATGATCTGGTGGCTTTCGCCCATCAAAAGGCATTGCATCGGTTCAAATATGACCGAGCCCCCAAGTGATATTGATAAACTTTGCAAGGGGTAAACCGGAGGTCGTTTTACAACAAACAACTCCATGTAACCACACATGATATAAAAGAACAAATACCACGCTTTAGCTGAGGATCCGTTTTATTATAATATATACATTGTCATAATATGTACATAAGCAGAGCCCATGGCTCAAGTATAGTAAGGACGAAGATGAGCTATATTCCACGGCCTGTTGGTCTCCTACTCTGATTTACGTGAGTCTTTGTGCTCTCGAACATCGATCAGGTAGTATGACCCGTTGTGCAGATTCTTGCTGACCACGAAAGGCCCTTCCCAAGGCGGAGACAACTTATGCATCTCATTTTGATCTTGAATAAGTCGAAGCACCAAATCCCCTTCTTGAAAGGTTCTGGTCCTGACCCGACGACTGTGATAGCGACGAAGATCCTGTTGGTAGATCGCCGAGCGGGCAGCTGCTATGTCTCGCTCTTTATCCAGCCGGTCCAAAGCATCCTGTCGAGCCGTCTCGTTATCCGCTTCAACATAAGCCGCAACACGAGGTGAATCGTGACGGATGTCACTAGGGAGAACTGCCTCCGCCCCATAAACCATGAAGAACGGCGTGTACCCAGTGGACCTGTTAGGCATGGTGTTGATGCTCCATAACACAGAGGGCAATTCTTTGACCCAACAACCCGGCGTCCTCTGCAAAGGAACCATAAGCCGGGGTTTGATGCCTCTCAAGATCTCCTAATTAGCTCTTTCTGCTTGACCATTGGATTGTGGGTGTGCCACCGATGAAACATCAAGGCGGATGTGCTCTCGTTCGCAGAATTCCTTCATGGCACCTTTAGATAAATTGGTACCATTATCTGTGATGATACTGTGTGGAAAACCAAACCGGAAAATCACCCTTTTGATGAACTGAACCGCGGTGGCCGCATCACACTTGCTAACGGGCTCTGCCTCTATCCACTTTGTAAATTTGCCAACCGCCACGAGAAGGTGGGTCTTCTTGTCCTTGGACCTTTTGAAAGGCCCGACCATATCCAGCCCCCAGGTTGCAAACGACCAAGTAATTGGAATCATCCTCAATTCTTGAGCCGGAACATGAGCGCGTCTTGAGAATTTTTGGCAACCATCACATCGTCTGACCAGATCTTCCGCATCAGCATAGGCAGTCAACCAATAGAAACCGTGACGGAATGCTTTCGCCACTAAAGACTTTGAACCGGCGTGGTGACCACAATCTCCTTTGTGGATCTCATGCAAAATTTCACGGCCCTCCTCAGGAGATACACACCGTTGAAACGCTCCGGTTACACTGCGATGATGCAGCTCGCCGTTTTCAATTACCATGGATTTGGACCGCCGTACTATTTGTCTGGACAGAGTCTCGTCCTCTGGCAACTCGCCTCGGTTCATGTACGCCAGGTAAGGCAGCGTCCAATCCGGGATGACGTGTAGCGCCGCCACCAACTGAGCCTCCGGGTCAGGAACCGCCAAATCCGCCTCCCCAGGTAGTTGAACCGATGGGTTGTAAAGCACATCAAGGAACACATTAGGTGGTACCGGTTTATGCTGTGAACCCAGCCGGCTTAAAGCGTCTGCCGCCTCATTCTTTCATCGGTCTACGTGGTCCAGCTGATACCCCTTGAAGTGACCTGCGACCACATCCACCTCACGACGTTATGCAGCCATGAGTGGATCTTTAGAATCCCATGTACCAGACACCTGTTGGGCCACCAGATCCGAGTCTCCGAAGCACTTAACTCGGCTTAAATTCATCTCCTTAGCCATCCGGAGACCGTGGAGCAAGGCTTCGTACTCTGCTGCATTGTTAGTACAAGGGAACATTAAACGGAGAACATAACAAAACTTGTCACCTCGTGGGGAAGTTAATATGACTCCAGCCCTCGAGCCCTCCAATTGACGTGATCCATCAAAATGAATGGTCCAATATGTGTGATCCGGCTTCTCTTCAGGGACTTGCAAGTCAGTCCAATCATTGATGAAGTCAACAAGTGCCTGAGACTTTATCGCAGTACGAGGCACGTATTTTAAACCGTGCGGTCCAAGCTCGATAGCCCATTTGGCAATCCGACCAGTTGCTTCTCGGTTTTGGATGATATCACCCAAAGGAGCAGAGCTGACCATTGTGATGGGATGCCCTTGGAAATATTGCTTCAACTTCTGGCTCGCCATAAAAACTCCGTATACCAGCTTCTCCCAATGCGGATATCTCTGTTTGGATTCAATAAGCACCTCGCTGATATAGTAAACCGGACGCTGAACCGGGTACTCTTTGCCCGCCTCCTTCCGCTCCACCACAATAGCCACACTAACTGCACGAGCATTAGCAGCTACATATAGCAGCAATGGTTCCCTGTCAATGGGAGCGGCGAGCACGGGCGGATTGGCCAACTGCTGCTTTAAGTCCTCCAATGCCTGATCAGCAGTTGAATTCCAGACGAACCGATCCGTCTTCTTCAACATTTGATACAAAGGAATTGCTTTTTCCCCGAGGCGACTGATAAACCGACTTAGTGCAGCGATCCGACCCGCCAGGCGTTGAACATCGTTAATACACTTCGGTTTAGCCAGAGAGGTGATAGCCGTGATCTTCTCCAGATTAGCCTCAATTCCCCTATGGGACACCAGAAAACCAAATAACTTGCCAGCTGGTACACCAAAGACACATTTGGCCGGATTGAGCATCATCTTGTACGTCCTGAGGTTATCAAAGGTCTCCTTCAAATCATCGACCAAAGTCTCCTTCTTCCTTGACTTAACCACAATATCATCCACATAAGCATGCACATTACGGCCAATCTGTTTGTGGAGACAATTTTGCACACACTGTTGATAAGTTGCCTGGGCACTTTTGAGACCAAAAGGCATAGACACATAGCAGAAGGCTCCAAATGGAGTTATGAACACCGTCTTCTCCTGGTCCTTAACTGCCATTTTAATCTGATGATAGCTGGAGTATGCATCCAAGAAACATAAGCGCTCGCAACCCGCCGTAGCATCAATGATTTGATCAATACGGGGGAGGGCAAAAGGATTCGCAGGGCATGCCTTATTAAGATCCGTATAATCCACACACATGCGCCAGGTGCCGTTTTTCTTAAGGACCAGCACCGGATTAGCAAGCCACTCAGGGTGAAAAACTTCAATGATGAAGCCAGTTGCCAATAGCCTGGCCACCTCTTCTCCAATAGCTTTTCTCCTCTCCTCATTGAACCGGCGGAGGAACTGTTTCACTGTCTGTATTTAGGATCCACATTAAGGGTGTGCTCAGCGAGTTGCCTCGGTACACCAGGCATGTCAGAAGGCTTCCATGCAAAGATGTCCCGATTCTCACGGATGAACTCGATGAGCGCGTCTTCCTATTTCGGATCCAGATTGGCACTGATGCTGAACTGCTTGGACGAATCGCCAGGTACGAAGTCAACAAGCTTGGTCTCAGCCGCCAACGTGAACTTCAAGGTCGGATCATGCTCTGTAGTAGGCTTCTTTAAAGGGGTCATATCCGTCTGATCAACGTTGTCTTTATAGTACTTGAGCTTCTCGGTAGCACAAACCGACTGCGCATACGCGGCATCTCCTTCCTCGCACTCCAAAGCGATCTTACGGCTTCCGTGAACCGTGATGGTCCCCTTATGACCCGGCATCTTGAGCTGTAGATACACATAGCAGGGTCGTGCCATGAACTTGGCATAGGTCGGCCGGCCAAACAGGGCATGGTACGGGCTTTGGATTTTCACCACCTCAAACGTCAGTGTCTCTGATCGGGAATCGTGATCATCTCCGAAGGCTACTTCCAAGGCTATCTTGCCCACGAGGTATGCTGACTTGCCAGGCACCACACCATGGAAAACCGTGTTTGAAGGACGGAGGTCCTTATCCTTTAGCCCCATGCGTCGAAAGGTCTCATAGTATAGGATATTAATACTGCTACCCCCGTCCATGAGTACCTTGGTGAACTTATAGCCTCCCACCTGAGGCGCCATCACCAAAGCCAGCTGACCCGGATTGTCAACCCGGGGAGGGCGATCCTGTCTACTCCATACAATTGGCTGCTCTGACCAGCGCAGATACCATGGCACAGCCGGTTCAACGGAGTTAACCGCCCGCTTCTGGACCTTTCGGTCCCGCTTGTCCAAGCTGGTGGTAAACACATGATATTGTCCACTGTTTAACTACTTTGGATTACTCTGATAACCCGACTGCTGCTGTTGCTGACTGTTTTGATTATGCTGATTGCCATGTCCGCTCGGATTACCATTAAACCCTGAACCGGGATTTCCTCCACCATGACTCAGCCCGGATCCTGAACCGCCACCGGAGCTGGGGTCATACCGAAAAGCATCGGAGCTCTTAAACTCTTGCATGATATAACAATCCTTCCAGAGGTGGTTTGCTGGCTCCTCTCTGGTCCCGTGCTTTGGACAAGGCTGATTCAACAGATAATTTAAGCGCTCCGGATTGGGTCCAGGTCCACCACTGCGGTTTTTGCCTCTATGTTGTCGGCCTCTGTCTTGCACATTAGTGTTAGCCACATAATCCGTGTTGCCATCCGCCTTACGCTTGTCACCACCAACATTTCCTGCCGAGCTATTTTGCTGACCTCTGGGGTTGCCGTTCTTCCTTCCCTTCCCTGTCTTTTCATCATCAGACTCGGGATCCTTGGTACTATCAGAATCAGCATACTTCACCAGAGCAGTCATGAGCGTTCCCATGTCAGTACAATGGCGCTTCATTCGTCCTAATTTTAACTTTAAAGGCCCGAACCGGCAATTGCCTTCCAGGGTTACAACCGCGATGTCCGCATTGATACGGTCTGATGAATGCAGGATCTTTGAGACCTGGCGCACCCAATGAGTTGTTGACTCTCCTTCCTCCTGGACACAAGCCGCTAAATCCACCACCGACATGGGCTGCTTGCACATGTCTTTAAAATTGCTTATGAACCGGGCTCGCAACTGTGCCCACGAACCGATAGAATTGGGCGGCAACCTTTTTAACCAAGTACGGGTTGTCCCTTCAAGCATCATGGTGAAATACTTTGCGCACGCTGCATCATCCACGTCCAGCATCTCCATGGCCATCTCATAACTCTCCACCCACGACTCTGGGGGCTGATCCGCCGTATAGTTCGGCACCTTGCGCGGGCCTTTGAAATCCTTGGGCAGGCGCACATTGCGGAGGGCTGGGACGAGGCAAGGCACTCCCAAAGCACTAGAAGTGAGTCCCGGTTCAACTGAAGTGGTGGGACGAAACGGTGTAATCTGATGAGCCTGATGAGGTGCTGCTAACTCAGCTCCCCTACGCGCCCGGGCCCGGTCTACCACCTCCTGGGCGTCGGGGGCTGGATTGTGGCCGTGGGCAGCCCTACGCCGTGCATTACTTGACTCGGCTGGTTCTTCCATATCTCTACTGTAACTCCGGCCTGGACGCGGGGTGGAGTGAATCCGTTCGTGGCTGTATGAATACGCTTCCTGCTGAACCAATGTTGTTCTGAGGAGCTCCTTAACCCGGCGTGTCTCTATCACTTGCAGTGAATCTCCCTTGACCGGAATAGCTTCCAACCGTGCCGCCGCTGCAACAAGGTTGTCCAGCAGATTAGAATAGTGATCCGGAGGGGTATGCACAACCCCTGGCTCTCCCGGGTTATGGCGGGGCAGATCTATTACACGGGGCTGAACCGGCGCGCCCGTCCCGGGCGCCTCCGCCCGGTTGGTTACTGGTCCCTGCCCCAGGGGTATTGAAAAGATCCCTTCCTTCAAAGACTGAGGGCAAGCGAGATCGGAACTTCCTCCTCATGACTTCCTGCGAAGCGTTCTGATCCAGCATAAGTTTATAAGCTTGCGCGTCCAAAGCGGCCCGCTCTGCGGTCATCCTGACCTCCTCAGCTGCCAGATCCGCCTTGGCCTGGTTAATCTGTTCTCTCACCTTTGCAATCTCTGCATTATGAGCATCCTGATCCGTCGGATTAGCCTCTGCCATGAGCGCAGCCAACGCGTCGAACAGATCGGATAACACCTGAGCTGGTGGGCGCACAAAGCCTCCTGCTCCGGCAGCCGTTGCCGCCGCTGAACCGGAAACTATTGCTGCAGCCGTTGATGACTGAGGTGCTGCCTGGGTACCGGCCATGAATATACCGACCCGGCTAGGCAGATCAGAGGGGTCCGGAATACTGTCGCCATCGGAACAGCCCCCAATCCGACCATCTTGTACTTGATACAAGGACTCAGTTTCCCCGGTTGACGACTCGTCGCCAGAGTAAACGACGGTTTCGCCACCAGATCATGATCCGTCCTCATAGTTCCCTCCATGGATGACTCCCACAAAGGCACGCTTCACGGCTGGCTTAACTCGGGCAGGTCGCGCACGCTGAGCTGTTTCGATGAGGTCGGTGCAGGTGTCCAGCTCAGGGCCCGGTTCACCGATTTTGCCGATGAAGATGTGTATATAGCCAAAGGGGACCCGGTATCCGTACTCAATTGAGCCGGCCTCGGGGCCCCAGCCTGCGTCGTCGATGTAGATCTTGCCGCGACGACTCTTGGTCATCCGGCCCATGGCGTATCCCTCGAGTCCTTCAAAGCGGCCCTCCAAGAACTTGAAACCATCGTGCGATAGCCCCACGGTGGGCGCCAACTGTCGTGGGTTTGTCACGGTAGATGTCCTAGCCAAAGGACTTAGTCGTGGAGCCATCGCAACGGGTTAACTCGAAGG
This sequence comes from Aegilops umbellulata, assembly GCA_032464435.1. NCBI lineage: Eukaryota > Viridiplantae > Streptophyta > Magnoliopsida > Poales > Poaceae > Aegilops > Aegilops umbellulata. The sequence goes on along the minus strand of CP136056.1, from coordinate 210,327,370 downwards.
GGTTAAAGCGGACACAGGGACACGGAGAGTTATACTAGTTCGGCCCCTTCGATGAAGGTAAAAGCCTACGTCTAGTTTGTGGTGGAATTGATGAAGTCTCGATGACTAGGGAGCAAACAAGCTTCGCCTAGGCCTCGAGTTGTGGTTGTCTCTCCTTGAACCGCTGTCGGGTCACCCCTTATATACACGGGTGATGCCCGTCGGTTCATAGAGTCCCAATCTCCGGTTTATACTCGTACCCGGGTTGGTCTCTTTCTTTCCCTATCTTATAGTACAAGTTTATACAAAGCGGTTTATGGCTACATATACTAAACCGACTGCGGCCTTGGGCCTTTACAAGTCTATCGGGCTTTAACATCCTTGAATTACTGCTGAAGTTAACCCGGCCCAAGCAGGCCGGTTTACGCCCAGTAGTGATATCCCCAACAGAACTCCTCCTAGCAGTTCATCCCCCAGCCAAGAACAGACCCTCGCGAGGCTGTTCTTCCTTGTACTGTTCATCATGATCAGCCCAAGAGGCTATCCACCACACCACACTCGAGTGGGGTATTACACCACAACGGTGGCCCGAACCAGTATAAACCCTGTGTCTCTTGTGCTGTATTTTTATAGCTTAGATCTTTGTGAGGCGGAGGGGTGCAGGTAGGTAGAAGGCGTAATCTCCGCGCGCACCCCAGAGTTCGAACCTCAAGGGTCTGCCAGAACCCGAAATCTGACATTTGGCGCGCCAGGTAGGGGTGCACCGGAGTTTTCCCTTCCGCCACAGCCACGACCTGTCGCGCGATGAGTAGCACGTCGCCCGCTCCGGCCGCCGGTGTCAGCAGGGGGGCCAGGGGAATCCGAGCCCTGGCCCCAGCCCTGCAACGGGTACGGTGGCCTGGCAAGTTCAAGCCAACAACGCCGCCGCGCTACAGCGGCGCGACTAATCCGTTGGCCTTTTTGCTGGCGTACGAGGAAGCCATCCTCGAAGCCGGAGGTGATGATAGGGTCATGGCCAACTGGCTTCCCACGGCCCTCACCGGCGCTCCGCGCGCATGGCTGCTCCACCTGCCGGCAGCCTCCATGGCCTCTTGGGAAGAACTCCGCAACCTCTTCCTCGCCCACCACGCTACGCCAACACCCCCGGTCATCGCGGCCCTCCTAGGCGGCTCGCAGGCGCCGCCTACAAGTCACCACGTCAAGCCGTTCATCCGCCGGGTCAGCGCCGCTGCCACGCGGCAGGGGGCTTTCCTGGACCGGGCGGCGCCGAAGGCCGGCTTGACCTTCGGCTCAGAGGACCACCCACCAACTCGGCCTACTCGGGCGCACTCCCCATGCTGTGCACCCCCACCATCTGTCACGTGGCCGTCACCAGGACTCTCGTCGATGGCGGTGCGGGCCTCAGCGTGCTCTCGGTTGAGGCCTTCAACCTCCTCTGCATACCCATGGAACGGTTGCGACCAGCCGGCCCTTCTCAGGCGTTGGGGGCGGGTCATCCTGCTCCTTGGGGCAGATCCGGCTCCCAGTAACCTTCGGCACCTACGACAACTTCCGCACGGAGCTGGTCAACTTTGACATCACCCCCATCGGCCTCCCCTACAACGCCATCCTCGGCTATCCAGCGCTAGCCCAGTTCATGGCCGCGACACACCCGGCGTACAACCTCATGAAGATTCCCAGGAGCAGCAGTGTCCTCACTGTGCACGGGGACACCGGAGACGCGCTGCGAGTGCTCAAGCTCGCCTTCAACATGGCGGCGTCGGCACAGCCCGCCGACTCGGAGACCCATGAGCCCAAGGGGGCTGCACCCGCCAAGAAGAAACATTTTTTCACTCAAGACAAGGCAAAACAGGAACAAGGAAGGCCCGCAGAAACCGCCACCGCGGCTGAGGAGAATCAGCGGCCGCAGAGGAGCGCACCGGAGGCGGAAGAGGCCCCTCACCCAGATGGTCAGCCTACGGAGGCCTCATCGCCTCAGGAGGCGCCATTGTCTCCGTAGGGCGCCACAAGCACTCACGCACCCAACCTCGTTGAGCACCCAGTGTACTTCGTCAGCACGGTGCTGCGGGACGCGAGGGCACGGTACCCCATGCCTCAGAAGCTCCTCCTCGCGCTACTGGTGGCCTCGCGCAAGCTGTGGCACTATTTTCAGGGTCACCCCATCAAGGTCGTCTCGTCATACCCCTTGGAGAGAGTGTTCAGGAGCCCTAACTCGGCCAGAAGGGTCGCTGAGTGGAACATCGAACTACAAGCGTTCCAGCTCAAATTCAGCACGACCAGAGTCATCAAGGGAGCAGCATTAGCGGATTTTGTGGCAGAATGGACGGAGGCACCAGGCCTCAAGGCCGACGAGGATCGGTCCCTCTCCCCGGGAAGCGAGCCGCTAGAAGGCTGAGTCATGTACTTCGATGGGGCGTTCGCCAGGCATGGTGCTGGGGCTGGGGCGGTGCTTATATCGCCCACTCGGGACAAGCTCTACTACGCAGTGCAGCTCTGTTTCCAGCAAGGTGAAAAGGTCTCCAACAACATAGTGGAGTATGAAGGTCTAATAGCGGGCTTGAAGGCCGCAGCTGCCCTGGGGGTGAAACGCCTCACCATCAAGGGTGATTCGCAGCTCCTTGTCAATTTCTCCAACAAGGTGTACGAGCCAAGAGATGAGCACAAGGAAGCCCACCTTGCGGAGGTCCGCAGGATGGAGAAGCAGTTCTGGGGGTTGGAGTTGCAGCATGTGCCCGCTGGCACCAATCAGGAGGACGACAACATCGCCAGACGGGCGTCCACGTGGTTACCTCAGGAGCCTGGCGTCTTCGAGGAGCGGCTCTTCAAGCCCTCAGCCCTGCCGTCATTGTCAAACACGGCTCAGCCTCGGGAGGAGCTCCCCCAGCCACCTGCCTCAGGAGCCCCGGTCTGTGGCCCGGCCTCAGGAACACGCCTGCTCCTGACGATGGAACCTCAGGAGGGGTGCTGGATCACAGAGGTCCGGAGTTACTTAACGCAAGGGATTTTGTCGGAGAAGGAGGAGGAGGCGGAGCGTGTGGCACGGCAGGCCACGACATACTGCATCAAGGATGGAGAGCTCTACCGGAAGCGACCAAACGATGTATCCCTGCGTTGTATCTCCACGGAGCAAGGAAAGGACATGCTGGAAGATATACACGGCGGAGGCTGTGGACATCATTCATCATCACGGACCCTTGTCGGCAAAGCGTTTCGCAGCGGGTTTTATTGGCCCACCGCACTCAACGACGCCGTCGAACTGGTGAAGGCTTGTGAGGCCTGCCAGTTCCACGCCAAGCAGATCCATCAGCCGGCGGGAGGACCACAGACTATCCCCCTTCGTGGCCATTCGTAGTCTGGGGGCTGGACATCCTGGGCCTGTTTCCTCGGGCGCCAGGGGGCTACCGCTACCTCTATGTCGCCGTGGACAAGTTCACCAAGTGGGCTGAAGTAGAGGCGTCTGCACCATCCCCGCGGGTTCCGCGGTCAAGTTCATCAGGGGCGTCATGAGTTGGTTAGGGGTGCCGAACCGCATCATCACAGACAACGGTTCGCAGTTCACCAGTAACCTCTTCAAAACATATTGTGCTAACCTTGGAACGCAGATATGCTACGCTTCGGTGGCACACCCCTGAAGCAACGGCCAGGCTGAGCGAGCCAACGTAGAGGTCCTGAGGGGCCTCAAGACCAGGACGTTCAAGAAGAAGCTGGAGGCCTGCGACAGAGGTTGGTACGACGAGCTTCTGTCCGTGTTGTGGTCCATCCGCACAACCGCGACCAAGCTGACTGGAGAGACCCCGTTCTTCCTGGTCTACGGAGCCGAAGCTGTCCTCCCTCATGAGGTCAGACGTCGCTCCGCGTGGGTCCTGGCGTTCGACGAGGCGCAACAGGATGCCATGCGGGGGATGTACCTCGTGCTGGGGGAGGAACGTCGCCGAGAAGCCGCGCTGTGAGCGGCGAGGTACCAACAAGCACTGCGACGATATCACTGCCGCAACATCCGCCCCAGAGCTCTCGAGGTAGGAGACCTCGTGCTCAGGTGGGTCCTCTCCAGGGAGTGACTGCACAAGGTCTCTCCCATGTGGGAGGGCCCGTTCAAGGTTGTTCATGTTTCCAGGCCTGGCTCCGCGCGCTTGGAGACTTAGGAGGGGGTGTCGGTCCAGAACGCATGGAACATCCAGCACCTCCGGAGGTTCTACCCCTAAAAGGCCCAGAGCCTGTGAAGAAGGCGAACGCGTGTGAAGATTATCCTTTTTGGAAAAGGCCTAGAGCCTGTGAAGAAGGCGAACGCCTGTGAAGATTATCCTTTTTGGAAAAGCCCGGAGCCTGTGAAGAAGGCGAATGCCTGTGAAGCTGTCGTGTTTTGGAAATGGCCCAGAGCCTGTGAAGAGGGCAAATGCCCGTGAAGCTTGTTTCCCCTAAGAAAGGCCCGGAGCCTGTGAAGAAGGCCAACGCCTGTGAAGCTCGCCGCCCGTGACACTCTCACGTAATAATGAGTTGGGGCTGTACACGCCCCGGAGTCTCAGGAGCGCCGGCCTCAGGCCCTGGGGCTCCCTCCCACGCCCAGTGGCAGCGCTTAGCTCCGCGCTAGTGAGAAGACGTCGAAGACTAGATTAGGTGCCAGACGCGGCTTTTTCATTTGCTTTCCCCAGTTGGCTTGTTCGTTCTCATTCGAAGTTTTATTGAAGCTATTGCCGCCTTTGACTTATGGTTCTTCGACTTTTCACTCTCCTGCCTCGATTTCTCTTATGCAAGACCTCGCGAGGGGAGGGGCAGCCGAGCGCCCTCGTGAGTGTTTCTATCCTAGCCGTTCAAAGGTTTCGCGACCTGGGTCCATTACAGGAGCACCCCTCCAGTCCGTGCCCCACGGGCACCGCGACACGAACACGGGGCCTGGGTCGGTCGCCTCCCCCCCCCCCCCACGACTGGGGCCGGAAACTATCCACACATGGGCACATGGCCGGAAGGCACGATAACGGAAGCAAAGCGATAATTAACAGCAATAACCCAAAGACGGCCCCGCGGGGCTCCACGCTAATGTCTTTTTACGCAGGACAAGGGAAAAGAAAGAGCAAATCAGGCGCAGCTTGCCCCACATCGGCTTGCAGGGAAGACTCGAGCTGCCTCTGGGACTCAGGCAGACTCCCTCTCACGCTTCACCGAAGCGTGACGACGGGCAAACGCGCTACCACCTCCCAAGCAAGTACGACGGCGAGGAGGCTGACTGCGGCCACCAGTAGAAGAGTCGCCGCCTGAAGAAGAACCGGTGAAGCTTGGGGAACCCCGAGCACCGCCAATCACGCGAGCGCTGTCCTCCCCATCATCGCCGGGGCTGGGTCACCGGCCGCGGTCATCGTCCTCAGGGCAGCACCCTGCGTGGCGACCATCTTCCCCGAACACCCTCACATAGAGGGTGGCATCGCCGTCAAACTTGAAGTGCAGGGTGCACCGACGGCTCAGGCCCCGCGCGCGGGCAAACGTCTGCCAACCGCGGGTCAAGGCCAGGCTCCCGACTGCAGAGACCTCCAGCGAAACCCATGAGGCCCGGCTGCAGCAGCCGTCTGCCTCAAGCCAGAGGCCGCCCGGTGCGCCGGTCGGGAGCTTGCCGAGGAGGAAGCGAGGAAGATGAAGTCGGGTGATAGTCGGCTCCGCCGACCACACGACAAACTCCGACACCACCTCTGTAGCGCGAAAGCGCGGCCCAGGGGGGCGCGCGACCGAAGCGCCCCCCCGGTCACCGTTGTCCGCCCGACACCATGTTGGAAATCATCTCCACGTGTCGGCGTTCTGGGAGCGGGGGTCCCCAGACTTGCCTGCTTGCGGCCTGCGGCGTGGCTCAAAGGGGGCCCAACACGGCCCATCTTCATCAACACAAGACCCAAGACCCTCGCGAGGGGCCAAGCCTCGCGGGGCGGACGACACGGCGCTTCCTCAGGCACGGCCTCGTCAGGCTGGCTCACGAGGTGGCGGAGAGATCAAGGCAGGGTACCTCGCGAGGTGCCCATGACGCAAGCCATGACAACCAAGGGTGCCAGGCGGGCGCCAGTCCGCGCAGTGTCTCCCCTTCCTCTTTGGTGCAAAGGGGGAAAGCGCAGGCGAGTGGATCAGGCAAAGGCATCCATTTCGGTGCAACGAGACCAAGACCAGTCCAACGGTGGGAAGGAGGTCATCGTGGAGCCCAGAACGGCGTCACCACAGGGCCTTTGGCAGGCGAGGACCGACTTTAGTCAGGATAAGTGTACTAGATGTTCCCCTTCGAATTGGCCAATTCTTGGCGCCCTTCCCGCTCAATATTTGGGAAGAGGCCCAGGGCCTTTGCCTATAAATAGGACTAGCCACCCCCAGGGTAGAGGCGGCTAGGGAGATCGGAACATCTAGCAACCCGGCAATCAGTTAGATAGGCAACAGAGAGAAAGAAGGGCGATTGAACTCCTCCTAGCAGTTCATCCCCCAGGCCAAGAACAGACCCTCGCAAGGCTGTTCTACCTTGTAGTGTTCATCATCACCAGCCCAAGAGGCAATCCACCACACCACACTGGAGTAGGGTATTACACCACATCGGTGGCCCGAACCAGTATAAACTCTGTGTCTCTTGCGTTGTTCTTTCGGTAGTTTGGATCTTTGCGAGACGGAGAGGTAGACGGCACAATCTCCGCGCGCACCCCAGAGTTCGAACCTCAAGGGTCTGCCGGAACCCGAAATCCGACATTTGGCGCGCCAGGTAGGGGTGCGTCGGAATTTGTCTTCCACCGCTCCGCTCTCCGCCGACCGTCGCGTCCATGTCTGACGCTCGTCGGGCCCGCGCCGAGCGCCGGGCCGTCATCGCTTCCCGCATCGCCCAGACGGCCCTTGTCGGTGGGCATGCTCGTCATTCCCCGTCGCCTGCCGTCAGCGCCGCCACCGGCCCGGCGGAGAACGAACAGCAAGCGCCACCCCAGCATCCGCCTGTGCGACGAGGTGACCGCACCGCTACATCAACACCCCCGGCCGTCGCGGCCCTCCTGGGCGGCTCACAGGCGCCGCCCACAAGTCGCCACATCAAGCCGTTTGTCCGCCGGGTCGGTGCCGTTTCCGCACGGCAGGGGGCTCCCTCGGACCAGGTGGCGCGTGTGGTCGGTCTTACCTTCAGCTCGGAGGACCACCCCGCCAACTTGGTCGGCTCGGGCGCGCTCCCCATGTTGTGCACCCCCACCATCTGCCAGGTAGCCATCACCAGAACCCTCGTCGACGGCGGCGCGGGCCTCAGCGTGCTCTTGGTCGATACCTTCAATCTCCTCTGCATACCCCTGGAACGGCTGCAACCTAGTCGGTCGTTCTCGAGCATTGGGGGAGGGTCATCCAGCTCCTTGGGATAGATCCGGCTCCCAGTAACCTTCGGCACCTATGACAACTTCCGCACAAAGATGGTCGACTTCGACATCGCCCCCATCGGCCTCCCTTACAACGCCATCCTTGGTTACCCAGCGCTGACCCAGTTCATGGCCGCCACGCACCCGGCGTATAACCTCATGAAGATGCCCGGAAGCAGCGGTGTCCTCACCGTGCACGGGGACACCGGGGACGCCCTGCGGGTACTCAAGCTCGCCTTCAAGACGGCGGCATCGGCACAGCCCGCCGACGCAGGGCCCCCGAGCCCAAGGGGGCTGCGCCGGCCAAGAAGAAGCAATTGTTCACCCAAGACAAGGCAGAAAACAAGCAGATACCTGTCGACGAGGACGGGTCCTCCAGCGCCACTTTCACCATAGGCGCCAACCTCGAGCCTGAGTAGGAGGAGGCCCTGATCAGGTTCCTGCGCGCAAATAAGATGGTATTCACTTGGGAGCCTGATCAGTTGGCAGGGATCCCCCGGAGCGTCATCGAGAATCACCTCAACGTGTGCCCAAATGTGCGCCCCGTGAAGCAGAAAGCCAGGCGGCAGTCCGCAGAGAAGCAGGCCTGCATCGTCCAAGAAACCCACAAGTTAGAGGCTGCTGGGGTCATTCGCGAGGTCCGATACCCGGATTGGTTGGCCAACCCTGTCGTTGTGCCCAAGAAGGGAGGAAAAGAGCGCATGTGTGTCGACTTCACCAACCTCAACAAGGCATGCCCGCTAGATCCGTTCCCGCTCCCCCGCATCGACGAGATCGTCGATTCCACCGCGGAGTGCGACCTGCTCTACTTCCTGGACGCCTTCTCTGGGTATCACCAGATCAAGATGGCGGTAGAAGACGTCGAGAAGACTGCCTTCTTAACCCCATGCGGGGTGTACTTCTATACATGCATGCCATTTGGGCTGCGCAACGCATGGGCGACCTTTCAGCGGCTGATGCACATCACCTTGGGCCCGCAGCTCAAAAAGAATGTCGAAGCTTATGTTGACGAAGTTGTGGTGAAATCTTGGGAGGCCAAGACCCTGATACAAGACCTGGAGGAGACCTTCGCGAGCCTCGACGCAGTGAACCTGCGGCTCAACCCAGAGAAGTGTGTGTTCGGGGTCCCCTCAGGCAAGCTCTTGGGCTTTCTCGTGTCCCATCGAGGCATCGAGGCTAACCCGGAGAAGGTCAAGGCGGTCGAGGACATGAGCCCGCCGAAAACCCTCAGAGAAATGCAGAAGCTCACCGGACGCGTGACTGCGCTAGGGCGCTTCATCTCCAAACTGGGGGAGCGAGCACTGCCTTTCTTCCAGCTAATGAAGAAGAAGGGGCCTTTTGAATGGACTGAAGAGGCAGATAAGGCGTTTCATGATATCAAGAGGTACCTAACTAGTCCCCCAGTCATGGTGGCCCCGCGCCCTCGAGAGCCCCTGTTGCTCTACCTCGCTGCCACACCCTACTCTGCCAGCGCCGCCCTGGTGGCGGTTAGGGAGGAGCGCCAAATCAGAGCCACATCAGCAGCTCGGGACAAGGCGAAGCAGGAACAAGGAAGGCCCACAGGAGACGCAACCATGGCTGAGGAAGATCAGCCGCCGAAGAGTGCACCAGAAGCAGGAGAGGCCACTCGCCTGGACGGTCCACCTCCCGAAGTCATGTCACCTCGCGAGGCGCCCTTGCCTCCGGAGGGTGCCACGAACACTGATGCTCACAGCTTGGTTGAGCATCCAGTCTATTTTGTCAGCACGGTGTTACGGGACGCGAGGGCACAGTACCCTATGCCTCAGAAGCTCCTCCTCGTGCTACTGGTGGCCTCGCGCAAGATGCGTCACTACTTCCAGGGTCACCCCATCAAGGTCATCTCGTCATACCCCTTGGAGTGAGTGCTCAGGAGCCCCAACTCAGCCGGAAGGGTCGCCGAGTGAAACATAGAACTGCAGGTGTTTCAACTCGAGTTCAGCGCGACCAGGGTCATCAAAGGAGCAGCGTTAGCGGATTTCATGGCGGAATGGATGGAGGCGCCAGGCCTCAAGGACAACGAGGATCGATCCCTCTCCCCAGGGAGTGAGGCGCTGGAAGGCTGGGTCATGTACTTCGATGGGGCGTTCTCCAGGCACGGCGCCGCGGCTGGTGCGGTGCTGATATCGCCCACTCAGGAAAAACTCTACTACGCCGTACAGCTCTGTTTCCAGCAAGGTGAGAAGGTCTCCAACAACATAGCGGAATATGAGGGTCTGATAGCGGGGTTGAAGGCCGCAGCAGCTCTAGGGGTGAAGTGCCTCACTGTCAAGGGCGATTCACAGCTCCTTGTCAACTTCTCCAACAAGGTGTACGAGCCGAAGGATGAGCACATGGAGGCCTATCTAGCGGAGGTCCGCAGGATGGAAAAGCAGTTCTGGGGGTTGGAATTGAAGCATGTGCCCCGCGGCACCAATTAGCAAGCCCATGACATCACCGGACGGGCATCCAGGCGGTTGCCTCAGGAGCCTGGCGTCTTTGAAGAGCGGCTCTTCAAGCCCTCGGCCCAGCCGTCATTATCAACACTGCTCAGCCTCGGGAGGAGCTCCCCTAGCCGCCTGCCTCAGGGGCACGCCTGCTCCTGACTATGGAACCTCAGGCGGAGTGCTGGATGACGGAACTCCATTGTTATTTAACGCAAGGGGCCCTACCGAAGAAGGAGGAAGAAGCGGAGCTTGTGGCGCGGCAAGCTATGGCATACTACATCAGGGATGGAGAGCTCTACCTGAAGCGGCCGAACGACGTATCCCTGCGCTGCATTTCCAGGGAGCAAGGAAAGGAACTGCTGGAGGACATACACGGCGGGGACAGTGGGCATCACTCGTCATCACGGACCCTCGTCGGCAAGGCATTCCGCAGTGGGTTCTATTGGCCCACCGCACTCAACGATGCTATCGAACTGGTAAAGGCTTGTGAAGCCTGCCAATTTCACGCCAAACAGATCCATCAGCCGGCGGGAGGCCTGCAGACTATACCCCTATCGTGTCCATTCGCAGCCTGGGGGCTGGACATTCTGGGCCCGTTCCCTCGGGCGCCAGGGGGCTACTGCTACCTCTACGCCGCCATTGACGAATTCACCAAGTGGGCAGAAGTGGAGGCTGTCCGCACCATCCCCGCGGGTTCCACGGTCAAGTTCATCAGGGGCATTGTGAGACGGCTCGGGGTACCGAACCGCATCATCACAGACAACGGTTCGCAGTTCACCTGTAACCTCTTCAAAACATATTGTGCTAACCTTGGAACGCAGATATGCTACGCTTCGGTGGCGCACCCGCGAAGCAACGGCCAGGCCGAACGAGCCAACACGGAGGTCCTGAGGGGCCTCAAGACCAGGACATTCAAGAAGAAGCTGGAGGCCTGCGGCAGAGGTTGGTACGATGAGCTCCAGTCCGTGTTGTGGTCCATCCGCACAACCGCGACCAAGCCGACTGGGGAGACCCCGTTCTTCCTGGTCTATGGAGCCAAAGCAGTCCTCCCTCACGAGGTGAAACATCGCTCCGCTCGGGTCCTAGCGTTCGATGAGGCGTAGCAGGACGCCATGCGGGGGATGGACCTCGTGCTGGGGGAGGAACGCCGTCGAGAAGCCGCGTTGCGAGCGGCGAGGTACCAACAGGCGCTACGAAGATATCACTGCCGCAATATCCACCCCAGGACTCTCAAGGTAGGAGACCTCGTGCTCAGGCGGGTCCTCTCCAGGGAGGAGCTGCACAAGCTCTCTCCCATGTGAGAGGGCCCGTTCAAGGTTGCTCATGTTTCCAGGCCAGGCTCCGTGCACTTGGAGACTCGGGAGGGGGAGCCGATCCAGAACGCATGGAACATCCAGCACCTCCGGAGGTTCTACCCCTAAAAGGCCCAGAGCCTTTGAAGAAGGCGAACGCCTGTGAAGACCATCCCTTTTTGGAAAAGGCCCAGAGCCTGTGAAGAAGGCGAATGCCTGTGAAGCTGCCGCGTTTTGGAAAAGGCCCAGAGCCTGTGAAGAAGGCGAACGCCTGTGAAGACCATCCCTTTTTGGAAAAGGCCCAGAGCCTGTGAAGAAGGCGAACGCCTGTGAAGAAGGCGAACGCCTGTGAAGCTACCGCGTCTCGGAAAAGGCCCGGAGCCTGTGAAGAGGGCAAGTGCCTGTGAAGCTCATTTCCCCTAAGAAGAAAGGCCCGGAGCCTGTGAAGAAGGCCAACGCCTGTGAAGCTCGCCGCCCGTGACACTCTCACGTAATAATGAGTGGGGCTGTACACGCCCCGGAGTCTCAGGAGCGCCGGCCTCAGGCCCTGGGGCTCCCTCCCACGCCCAGTGGCAGCACTTAGCTCCGCGCTGGTGAGAAGATGTCCAAGACTAGATTAGGTGCCGGACGCGGCTTTTTCATTTGCTTTCCGTACTTGGCTTGTTTGTTCGCATTTGAGGTCTTATCGAAACTATCGTCGTCATTGATTTGTGGTTCGTCGATTTCTGCTCCTCGTTTTGATTCCTCTTGCAAAAGGCCTCGCGAGGGAGGGCAGCTAAACGCCCTCGCGAGGGTTCCTGTTCTAATCGTTCTAAGGTTTCATGACCCGGGTCCATTGCGGGAGCACCCCTCCAGTCCGTGCCCCTCGGGCACCGCAACACACACACAGGGCCTGGGTCGGTCGCCCCCCATGACTGGGGCCGGGAACTATTTACGTGCAGACACACAGCTGAGAAGCGCGAAAGCTAAATCAAGGTAATCGTTAACAAGCAGTAACCCCCAACACGCCCCCGCGGGGCTCCATGCAACTGTTCTCTTTTACGCAGGAAACAAAAGGAAAAGAAAGGACAAGCCCGGCGCGGCTCGCCTAGCTCCGGTCGGCAGCGCCGACTCAGGACGCATCCGGGGCTCAGGCGGACTCCCTCTCATGCTTCAACGGGGCGCAGCGACGGGCAGACGAGTCGCCGCCTCCCAAGAAAGTTCGACGGCGTGGGGGCTGACTTCGGCCACCGCTAGAGGAGTCGCCAGAACAAGAGTTGGTGAAGCTTGGGGAGCCTCGGGCACCGCCATCCACACGGGCGCTGTCTTCCCCATCGTCGTCGGGGCGGGGCCCCCGGCCGCGGTCGTCGTCCTCGGGGCAACACCCCGCGCGACGACCATCTTCCCCGAACACCCTCACATAGAGGGTGGCATCGCCGTCGAACCTGAAGTGCAGGGTGCACCTATGCTCCAAGCCGCGAGCATGGGCGAACGCTTGCCAACCACGCGTCAAGGCCAAGCTCCCGGTGGTGGAGACCTCCAGCGCCACCCATGAGGCCCGACTGCAGCGGCCGTCCGCCTGAAGCCAGAGGCCGCCCGGGGCACCAGCACGGAGCTCACCAAGGAGGAAGCGAGGGAGACGGAGCCGGGCGCTACCCGGCTCCTCCGCCCAAACGACGAACTTCGGCAGCACCTGCACGATGCGAAAGCGTAGCCTGGGGGAGCGCGCAACCCAGGCGCGTCCCCCGGCCGTAGTGGCTCGCCCGCCACCACGCTGGGAGCCGTCTCCATGACCACTGAACGCTGCCGGTGCGGCGACGGGATGCTTCTGAGGGCGCCCTCGACCGTGCTTGGGCAGAGGAGAGGCGGGCTCAACCTGGTAGGCCTTCCCCTTTTCCGCAGCTGAGAGCCGCCTCGATGGAGCCATGGAGGAGAAGGAAAAAGCAAGGAGAGATGGACTGGAAGGGCACGCGCGATGCCGTACTTATAGCCGGCGGAGGCCAACCGTCGACCTCCACAATCCCAGGTAATCATGACACGATCTGCATGCAGGGACTTGTCCAATCCGCGCGATCATCGAGGCGTCGTGGGGAAGCGGAGACGCCCACGTCCAATCAACCAACACACGGCGCCCAAGGTCGCAGGCTGTTAGGGCCTGCGGCGCTTCGTCCTTGCCCTTTCGCTTCTCGGCACGGCCAAGTCCATGCGCGCCTTGGGCCCGGGGGCTACTGTCGGCGTTCTGGGAACGGGGGTCCCCAGACTTGCCTGTCTGCGGCCTGCGGCGTGGCTCAAAGGGGGCCCAGCACGGCCCATCTTCATCAACACAAGACCCAAGACCCTCGCGAGGGGCCAAGCCTCGCAGGGCGGACGACACGGCGCTTCCTTAGGCACGGTCTCGTCAGGCTGGCTCACGAGGAGGCGGAGAGATCAAGGCGGGGTACCTCGCGAGGAGCCCATGACGCAAGCCATGACGACCAAGGGTGCCAGGCGGGCGCCAGTCCGCGCAGTGTCTCCCCTTCTTCTTTGGTGCAAAGGGGGCAAGCGCAGGCGAGTGGATCAGGCAAAGGCATCCATTTCGGTGCAATGAGACCAAGACCAGTCCAACGGTGGGAAGGAGGTCATCGTGGAGCCGAGAACGGCGTCACCACAGGGCCTTTGGCAGGCGAGGACCAACTTTAGTCAGGATAAGTGTACTAGATGTTCCCCTTCGAATTGGCCAATTGTTGGCGCCCTTCCCGCTCAATATTTGGGAACAGGCCCAGGGCCATTGCCTATAAAAAGGACTAGCCACCCCCAGGGTAGAGGCGGCTAGGGAGATCGGAACATCTAGCAACCCGGCAATCAGTTAGATAGGCAGCAGAGAGAGAGAAGGGCGATTGAACTCCTCCTAGCAGTTCATCCCCGAGGCCAAGAACAGACCCTCGCGAGGCTGTTCTACCTTGTAGTGTTCATCATCACCAGCCCAAGAGGCAATCCACCACACCACACTGGAGTAGGGTATTGCACCACATCGGTGGCCCGAACCAGTATAAACTCTGTGTCTCTTGCGTTGTTCTTTTGGTAGTTTAGATCTTTGCGTGACGGAGAGGTAGAGGGCAGAATCTCCGCGCGCACCCCAGAGTTCGAACCTCAAGGGTCTGCCGGAACCCGAAATCCGACACCACGACCGCGGGGAGTTATCCTGGTGGCCACGGGATGTTTAAGAGGACGCCCTCGGCCGCGCTTGGGCGGGGGAGAGGCAGGCTCAACCTGGCGAGCCTTCCCCTTCTTCGTGGCCGAGAACCTCCTCGACGGAGCCATGAAGAAGAAGGAGAAGCGAGGGGAGATGGACTGGAAGGGCGCGCGCCGTTTCGTACTTATAGCCAGCGAAGGCCAACCATCGGCCTCCACGATCGCAGGTAATCATGACCCATTTTGCTTGCAGGGACTTGTCCAATCCGTGCAGATGCCGAGGCGCCGTGGGGAAGTGGAGACGCCCACGTCCAATCAACCGCCACTCAGCGCCCAAGGACGCAGGCTGTTAGGGCCCGCGGCGCTTCGCCCGTGCCCTTTCGCTTCTCGACACGGCCAAGTCCATGCGCGCCTTGGGCCCCGGGGCTACTATCGGCGTTCTGGGAATGGGGGTCCCCAGCCTTTCCTGCCTGCGGCCTGCGGCGTGGCTCAAAGGGGGCCCAACATGGCCCATCTTCATCAACACAGACCCAAGACCCTCGCGAGGGGCCAAGCCTCGCGGGGCGGACGACACGGAGCTTCCTCACGCACGGCCTCATCAGGCTGGCTCGCGAAGAGGCGGAGAGATCAAGGCGGGGTACCTCACGAGGTGCCCGTGACGCAAGCCATGACGACCAAGGGCGCCAGGCGGGCGCCAGCCCGCGCAGTGTCGTCCTTTCCTCTTTGGTGCAAAGGGAGCAAGCGCAGGCGAGAGCATCGAGCAAAGGCACCCATTTCGGTGCAACGAGACGAAGACCAGTCCAACGGCAGGAAGGATGTCATTGTGTAGCCCAAGCCAGCGTCACCGCCAGAGCCTTTGGCAGGCGAGGACCAACTTTAGTCAGGATAAGTGTACCAGATGTTCCCCTTCAAAATGGAAAATTGTTGGCGCCCTTCCCGCTCAATATTTGGGAAGAGGCCCAGGGCCTTTGCCTATAAATAGGACTAGCCACCCCCAGGGTAGAGGCAGGGATAGGAATCATCAAGACATCTAGACATAGAGGCAATTAGAATGAGCTAGGATCCATAGAATCAATCAGAGAGAGGGAGAGAGAAGGGTGACTGAACTCTTCCTAGCAGTTCATCCCCCCAGACCAAGAACAGACCCTCGCGAGGCTGTTCTTCCTTGTATTGTTCATCATCATCAGCCCAAGAGGCAATCCACCACACCACACTGGAGTAGGGTATTACACCACAACGGTGGCCCGAACTAGTATAAACCATGTGTCTCTTGTGCTGTATTTTCATAGCTTAGATCTTTGCGAGGCGGTGGGGTGCAGGTAGGTAGAAGGCGTAATCTCCGCACGCACCCCTGAGTTCGAACCTCAAGGGTCTGTCGGAACCCAAAATCCGACAGAGGCTCCCAAGTGACACCTAGCCAATCTAGGAGATACCACTCTCCAAGAAGTAACAAATGGTGTGTTGATGATGAACTCCCTGCTCTTGTGCTTCAAATGATAGTCTCCCAACACTCAACTCTCTCTCACAGGATTACGATTTGGTGGAAAGAAGCTTTGAGTGGAAAGCAACTTGGGGAAGGCTAGAGATTAAGATTCATATGGTAGGAATGGAATATCTTGACCTCAACACAAGTGTAGGTGGTTCTCTCCCAGAACATGTGTATTCGAAGTGTAGATGTGTTCTGATGGCTTTCTCCACGAATGAAGAAAGGGTGGATGGGTATATATAGCCTCCACACAAAATCTAACCGTTACACACAATCTGCCAAACTCGGTGGGACCGAATGGTTAAACTCGGTCGGACCGATTTAGCAAACCTAGTGACCGTTAGGATTTTCGGTGGGACTGAGATGCAACTCGGTAGGACTGATATGGTTAGGGTTCGGGCATAACGTAATCTCGGTGTGACCGATTACACAAACTCGGTGGGACCGATTTTTGTAATAAGCTAACCAGAGAGTTGGTCAGGTAAACTCGATGGGACCGGTTCCCTCTTTTCGGTGAGACCGAAATGTTACGAAAGGGAAATAGGGAGTTTACATTGCAATCTCGGTGGGACCAATCGCTCACTTTGGTTAGACCGAAACGTTACGAAGGGAAACAGAGAAATTGCAATCCCATCTCGGTGAGACCGAGGTCCCTATCGGTGAAACCGAATTGCTAGGGTTTGTGGCAGTGGCTATGACATTTGAAACTCGGTGGCGCCGGATAGAAAGAATCGGTGAGGCCGAGTTTGACTTTTGGTTTAGGTCATATGTGGTTGTGGGAAGGTAGTTGAGGATTTTGGAGCATATCACTAAGCACATGAAGCAAGAGGCTCATCAAACAACACCTCATTCCTCCTTGATAGTATTGGCTTTTCCTATAGAATCAATGTGATCTTGGATCACTAAAATATAAAATGTAGAGTCTTGATCTTGAAGCTTGACCCAATCTTTCGTCCTTATAATTTTGAGGGATCCACTTTCCTCATCCATGCCATGCCATCCATTGAGCTTTTCTTGAAATATTACTCTTGGAATAATGTTAGCTCAATGAGCTATATGTTGTTAGGAATTACCAAAACCACCCAGGGATAGTTGCACTTTCAAGAAGAAAGGGAGTAGTAGAAAGGAATGGACTGAAGGGGCTCACTCTGCCCCGTACTTATAGCCGGAGAAGACCAACCGCCGAGCACCATGATCGCAGGTAATCATGACCCGTTTCTCTGAATGCATGGACATGTCAAGTCATGCAGTTGCCGAGGCATCGTGGGGAAGCGCAGTTGCCCACGTCCAATCAACCGCCACGCGGTGCCCAAGGCCGCAGGATGTTGGGGCCCGCGGCGCTTCGCGCTTGCCCCTTCGCTTCTCTGCTAAGCCAAGCCCATGCGCGACTTGGGCCCGGGGGCTACTGTCGGCGTTCTGGGAACGGGGGTCCCCAGACTTGCCTGCCTGCGGCCTACGGCGTGGCTCAAGTGGGGCCCCAGCATGGCCCATCTTCATCAGCTCAAGCTCAAGACCCTTGCGAGGGGCCAAGCCTCGTGGGGCGGACGACAGGAAGCTTCCTTAGAAGCAGCCTCATCAGGCAGGCTCACGAGGAGGCGGAGAGATCAAGGCAGGGGTACCTCGCAAGGAGCCCGTGACGCAAGCCATGACGAATCAAGACCAGGCGGGCGCCAGGCGGGCGCCAGCCTGCCCAGTGTCCTTGTTTCCCTTTCGGTGCAAAGGGGGCATGCACAGGCCAAGGCATCAGGCAAAGGTTACCATTCTGGTGCAACGAGACCAAGACCAGTCGGACGACAGGACGGAGGTCACCGTGGAGCACAAGACGGCGTCACCACCGGTGCTTTTGGCAGCCAAAGACCACCTTTGGTCAGGATAACTTGTACTAGATGTTCCCCTTCAAAATGGCCAATTGTTGGCGCCCTTCCCGCTCATTATTTGGGGAGAGGCCCAGGGCCTCTATAAATAGAGCTAGCCACCACAAAGTAGGGGCATCGAAAAACTCTAACGGAGAACCTTGATCGAGAACTCTGATCGAGCGAGCTGGTAGAGAAAGAGAAATCTAGACTAAGTAGAGCACACCGCACCAGCTCAAGAACACCCCTCGTGAGGCTGTTCTTCCCTTGTACTATTCATCATCAGCTCTTGAGGCAATCCACCACACCACACACTGGAGTAGGGTATTACACCACAACGGTGGCCCGAACCAGTATAAATCTCGTGTCCTTTGTGTTGTTCATCGTTTCCAGCTTAGATCACGCGAGGGATCGGACGTAGAACGGTAGGGGAGAGATTTCCGTGTGCACCCCAGTGTTCGAACCTGAAGGGTCTGCCGGAACCCAAAATACGACAGTGTGAAGTCTTGAAGACGGCGTCTCCCAAGCCCGCCTTGGTGCGGCGACCGATGCAGAGTTGCGGCCTATGATCCCTGAGGTCGGAGCTCCTGAGGCCACAGCCGTTCCTCGCGAGGCGGTGCCTGACGACGCCCCCAGGCAGACCCCTCCAGCGCTGATCATCCTGACGCTTCTTCCGCGCCACAAGCCGACCCCTGCGCGGAGCGCTTAGGTCGGTTCCGTGTAGACTTCGAGGCCCTCCTCAAGAGGAAGGAGGCCTTGGGTGGCAACGACCGCCCTTGCCGCTTGTTGAAGCACAAGAAGTACTTTGTCATGGACGAGTAAGTCTTCTTCTTTCTATGCTCATCTACCTTGCTATCCCTGCGACTGATTGTGGCCTTTCAGTCCCTGCCATGCCAAACTCGCCGAGTTGGCCCGGGAGCCATCCCCCCAAGCTTCGCCTTCTCAGTCGGGCCTGGGTTCGCCAAGCTCGAGCGGCACCCCTGCTGCCGGATTAGTCAGTGGAGTGGTCCGTTCCATAGGGCACCTCGAGCCTGCGCGCCCGCTGTCCTTCCTTCATGAGTCCTTCTGTGGCACATCTGGCTTGCCCCGCATTCCTCCTCTGATCATAGATGGTGAATGGCTGAAGTCTGTCTTTGGCTCCTCCTCCGTGGGTGGACCGACGCCAGGCCGGATGCCCAAAGAGGTCCATTAGGCGATGGCTGGGGCGCCAGCCCTCAGCCCCGCGCCGGGAGGGGGCTTGCCGCCTCTGGGCCCTCCGCAAGCTCCGGCGGAGGAGGGTGATGCGGAAGATGTGCTCAGGCGCGCTCGGGAGTGACGCGCCCTTCTCGAGGAGTTCCTCCAGAGGGCGTCGAATGCGGTGAGCCGGATCGGGGCATATCTTGCTGACGAGGATGCACGCCTCGAGGCCGAAGGTTTGCGCCTTGCTGAGGAGAGGCGCAGGCTGAAGGTGGCCATCGCCCTCGCGCGTCACCAATGTGATCTCGACATCACGAAGGCTGAAGCGTCGCTGGTGGCTTCGCGGGAGGCCTGCTCCTAGGTCGTCGAGGAGGCTCGGGAAGCAGACCAACGGCGCGAAGATGCGGAGGAGCGCGTACGGGAGCTCCAGGCCTGGAGCAACTCTCTGGAGCAGCAAGTGGAACTGCGCCAGGCGGCCCTTGGGTCGATGCTGGGGGCTTCCGTTGACCGGGCAGAGCTCCTGAAGCGCGAGGAGACGCTGACGCTTGAGGCCGCCGAGCGCGACCTTGACCTCGAGCGGTTGGAGACGAGGGAGCGCCTGGTGGCTCAGGCGGAGGATGACGTTGTCACGCGCGAAGCCCGGGCCCAGGAAGAAGTCGATCGCCGCGTGGCGGTAGCTCGCTCGGCCTTCGAGCGCGAATACGAGATAAGGTTGGTGCTGCTCAGGGCCGAGGCTGAGGGCAGGACCGCAGCCCTCAGGGCCAAACTGGCCGAAGTGACGCGGCGTGCGGACTCCTCCGCAGCCGCCCTCAGCGCAGCACAGGCGGAGCTGTCCTCTTCTCGAGCCGAGCAACTTCTTCTCCAACAGAGGGTTGATGACGCCGAGGCCACCGTGCAGCGGAACGAGGACGAGATCCGCCGGCGGCGGGTTCTGGAGGATGCACATGCCGCCATGCTTCAAACGCTCAGAGAAAGGGCCAACACAGCTTTGGGCAACATTTGAGAGGCCGCCGCTAAGGAGCCGCACGAGGTCAGCTACGCCGGCAACCTCCAGTTTTTCACCGATGTGGTGACGCTTCTGGACAACCCCTCCGAGAGGTCCCGTTGGCTTGTCGAAGAGAGGAGCCGAGCCTTGCTTGGGCGTGCCTTCTCCCGCGTCTTCAGCTATCTGCAGGTCAGGGACACCCACTTCGACTTCGACGCTGCCATCGCACCCGTGCCCATATCCGTCCGAGGTGACCTGGCATGATGGGTGGAGGACAACGTGGACGCCCTCGTCAGGGCCTTTGCGTCTGATGATGATGACGTGGTCGTGGCCGCCAATGAAGGTGGCGTTGTGGACGAGCCTGGTGCTGACGGAGATGCTGGCAGCGGCGGCGACAACGTTAGTGATGCCAGCAACGCCTCCGGGGATGCCCCAGAAGATGCGGTGAGTGATATGTCCGACTGGTTGCGTGCCGCTGCTGTTTATCCTGCACAAAGAAGGTTCGGGCTTGGCCCTGAAGAATGTAAGAGCATTTTGGGAGGGAAGCCCCTCATCTAAAGATTTGCAATCAGTACCCTGGTAAGCATAACGTTGCGTGCGAACCTAGCCGCCGCGCCTCGGGTGTCTTCTGATTAACTTGTAGATTCTGTGGTGAGAACCTCCGGAGAGTGTGCGGTAGCAGCGGTCCTGGCTGTAAATGTGCCTGGCCCGGCCCGGCTCGCGAGGGGCTCGCGAGGGGGGGGGGCAGCCGATGCTAACTTTGGGCGCAAAGCCGAAACCAGACGTGAGAGATTGCTCAAACGAGACTAAACACCCCTTCCCCCAAATACACGCAAGTATCAAGCTCAAATCCAACTTAAATCCAAATCGAAGAACCTTCTCTACAAGGAAGAGCAAAAAGGAAAAGGCCGCGTCCGGCACCTAGTCTAGTCTTCGACGTCTTCTCACCAGCGTGGAGCTAAGTGCTGCCACTAGGCGTGGGCGGGAGCCCCCGAGGTCCAAGGGCGGCTCTTCGGAGACTCCGGGGCGTGTACAGCCCCACTCATTATTACGGGAGAGTGTCACGGGGCGGCGAGCTTCACAAGCACTCAGCCTTCTTCACAGGTACCGGCCTTGCTTCATATCGCCAGGCGAGGGCCCTGCCTTGCACCTCGCTCTGCTGCCATTGACGGCGACCGGAAACAAGGACGACACCAATGGGGTAGAGCGGTCGCCAGCGGTTCCCCGCCGACCACGGGTCCTCTGCCGGGGGCAGGCCCTGGGGCACCTCCCCGGCAGAGGGCCTACCTCCTGAGAGCGCCTTGCTCCGACCGCCGTGGGGACGAACCCGGATGTCGGCCCCTCTCTTGCAGCCCCCTGCGCCCTCCTCCTGAGGGGTATGAGGCTGCAGCATTGGGGTGGCCATCTGCTGCGGCGACCTGTATCTCCTGCGACCCATGGTTAGCATAAGCTTGCTCCTGGGGGATGAGTGGTACCCGATAGTTGCTGCCGCCGGTGCGGTTGTCGAGGCTCTCTTGCGGTTCCTGAAGGAGCTCATCTTCTGGCGTCTCCTCGCCCCAGCCTGGCTCGAGGAGCGAGCCATGATCTTCTTCCAGTGCGCACCCCTGACCCACCATGCGGGGCACGTAAGCCTCTGGGGCCATCGCCTCGTGGGCCTCGCCGTAGCGCCCCGCATGCCACGCAGTCTGGCTTGGAGCACCGTCTTGGGGGTGATGGCACGGCGGTCCGCCAAAGCCGAAGGCCGCAGCGTGCACCCCTTCGCTGGCCTGAGAAGGGGCCGGCGTGACTTGTCGCCCGGTGCCGGCGGAGGTGTTGGCGTTGAATGGGCCCTGGAGTCCGCTGGAAGTTGTGTGCGCGCGCACGACGCCGCCATATGGCCCGCCTTGGGTCTGGGGTGGCAGCTGGACGCAGAAAGGAGGTGTTCTTGAGGCGGCGGTGTCCAGGAGCTCGGCTACTCGCTCCAACAACATGTCGTGGCCGCCCTCCAGCAGCCGGCACCATAGCAGCTCTCGGGCCACCGTGAGCGCGGTCCTGGAGTTCGCTTGCTCCCGTTTGGTGTACGGCACTGTGGCTGCCGCATGGTTTGAGGCCCTTACTGCGGCCCGCACCTGCCGTGGTGTGAGGGCAGACGGCGTCTGGTAGCATCGCCCGCGCCTAGCAGCACCCTGCGGAGAGCGGGCTACCTGAGGCGCAAGGTTGAGGTCGCCCTGGGCCGGTGACACGGCGTGGGCGGTCCACGCCGCCCAGCGGTCGGTGTTTGCAGCCGGGTCGCTTGACATCTAAACGGCGAGGCGACGGAACGTGATGCGGAGGAAGAAGGATTCCGGCGCACCCCTACCTGGCGCGCCAAATGTCGAATTTTGGGTTCCAGCAGACCCTTGAGGTTCGAACACTGGGGTGCACGCGGAGATCTCTCCCCTACCGATCTACGTCCAATCTCCTCGCGTGATCTAAGCTGGAAACAATGAACAACGCAAGAGACACGAGGTTTATACTGGTTCGGGCCACCGTTGCGGTGTAATACCCTACTCCAGTGTGTGGTGTGGTGGATTGCCTCAGGGGCTGGTGATGAACAATACAAGGGAAGAACAACCTCGCGAGAGGTGTTCTTGAGCTGGTGCGGAGTTTTCTACTTGGTCTGGATCTCTCTAGATTTTATCTTGCTCTCCCCTTACTCAGTGGTGGCTATCTCTATTTATAGAGGCCCTGGGCCTCTCCCCAAATAATGAGCGGGAAGGGCGCCAACAATTGGCCATTTTGAAGGGGAACATCTAGTACAAGTTATGCTGACCAAAGGTGGTCTTCGTCTGCCAAAAGCACTGGTGATGACGCCGTCTTGGGCTCCACGGTGACCTCCGTCCTGCCGCTCTGCTGGTCTTGGTCTCGTTGCACCGGAATGGTAACCTTTGCCCGATTCCTTGGCCTATGCTTGCCCCCTTTGCACCAAAGGGGAAACAAGGACACTACGCAGGCCGGCGCCCGCCTGGTCTCGATCGTCATGGCTTGCGTCACGGGCTCCTCGCGAGGTACCCCTGCCTTGATCTCTCCGCCTCCTCGTGAGCCTGCCTGATGAGGTGAGAAAGCTTTCTGTCGTCCGCCCCGCGAGGCTTGGCCCCTCGCGAGGGTCTTGAGCTTGAGCTGATGAAGATGGGCCGTGCTGGGCCCCCACTTGAGCCACGCCGCAGGCCACAGGCAGGCATGTGTGGGGACCCCCATTCCCAAAATGCCGACAGTCGTAGCCTGCAGGGCCACGCGCTCCACGTCCTCCTCTTTCTCCGGCAGTGTCCCTCGTGTCAGGTACGCCTTGAACTCCTCGGTCCAGCACCCCTCCCGAGGCTCAAGCGCCAGGAGCAGGCGTGCTCTTGTAGTCGGGACACAGGCGGGGGCTCCCGAGGTTGGTGGTCGGGGAGCTCCTCCCGAGGTGACGCCCATCTCGCAGATGGGGGTGCTGCTGATGGCTTGAAAAGCCGATCTTCGAAGAAGTCGAGCTCCTGGGGCAGGCGCTTGGATGCCCTTCTGGCGATGTCGTCGGCTTCCTTGTTTGTGCCGCGAGGCACGTGTTGTAGCTCTAGGCCCAAGAACTGCTTCTCCATCTTGCGCACCTCCGCGAGGTACGCCTCCATGTGTTCATCCTTCGACTCGTACACCTTGTTGGGGAAGTTGACAAGGAGCCGCGAATCACCCTTGATGGTGAGACATTTTACTTCCAAGGCCATGGTAGCCTTGAGGCCGGTGATCAACCCCTCGTACTCCACAATGTTGTTGGAGACCTTTTTGCCCCGCTGGAAGTAGAGCTGCACGGCGCAGTAGAGATTGTCTTGGGTGGGCGAGATGAGCACGGCTCCAGCCCTCACGCCTTGGCATGCGAAGGCGCCGTCGAAGTACATGACCCAACCATCTGGTGCTTCACTTCCTGGCGAGAGAGATAGCCTCTTGCCAACTTCAGGTTCCGGGACGTCGGTCCATTCGTCCACGAAGTTAGCTAGGGCGGCCCCCTTGATGACCCTAGTTGTGTTGAACTCGAGCTGAAATGCCTGAAGTTCGATGTTCCACTCGGCGACCCTTCCCGCGGCATTGGGGCTCCGGAGCACCCTCTCCAGTGGGTAAGCTGAGACGACTTTGATCGGGTGGCCTTGGAAGTAATGGCGCATCTTGCGTGAGGCCACCAGGAGCGCAAGAAGAAGCTTCTGTGGCATGGGGTACCATGCCCTCGCATCCCACAGTACCGTGCTGACGAAGTACACTGGGTGCTCGATGAGGGCGGGAGTGTCGATGGAGCCTGCATCTGCCGAAGGTTGGGGCATCTCCTGAGGTGATGGGACCTCAGGAGCCTGGTGTCGGTGTCAAAACTGGTGAATCTCTGGTAGGGGGTCCCGAACTGTGCGTCTAAGGTCGATGGTAAAAGGAGACAGGGGACACGATGTTTACCCAGGTTCAGGCCCTCTCTATGGAGGTAATACCCTACTTCCTGCTTGATTGATCTTGTTGAATATGAGTATTACAAGAGTTGATCTACCACGAGATCGTAATGGCTAACCCTAGAAGTCTAGCCTGTATGACTACGATTATCATTGTCTGTCCTCTGGGCTAAGCCCTCCGGTTTATATAGACACCGGAGGGAATCTAGGGTTACACAAAGTCGGTTACAGAGAAGGGGATCTTCATATTTGGTCGCCAAGCTTGCCTTCCACGCCAAGGAGAGTCCCATCCGGACACGGGTAAAGTCTTCGGTCTTTGTATCTTCACAGCCCACCAGTCCGGCCCATGGCTAACAGGCCGGACGCCCGAGGACCCCTTAGTCCAGGACTCTCTCAGTAGCCCCTAAACCAGGCTTCAATGACGTGGTGTCCGGCATGCAGATTGTCTTCGGCATTACAAGACGGGTTCCCTTTTCTGAACTCCAAGATGGTCTTCGCATGCAACGAACGTGTCCGGATCTGCAACACAAGTACCACACACAACCGCAGAGAGTATAATATTTCACGAGTCCAATCCACTGACAACTTTTTGTAATGTGACATCACATCAGCCCGGTCATTATTTCGAACCGTTTTCGTCTGCCGTTCCATGTTTCGAGATGCGGTTTTAATTGGCACGCCTTGTCGAAGCATAGATCGTGTCCCCTTATTGCGGGATTCTCATAAATACAGGCGTGGGTAATCCAATCGTGCCGTTTACAGAACCCTTGGGAACAGGCGAGTTTTAAGGCGAGTGGGGAGGCACTTGATATTCACTGCCTTCATAAGGAGATAAGGATTCCCTTTCTTCACCCACGCCTTCTCTCTTTCTTTGCCCTTCCATTCTCGAGCTCCAGCACCCAAGTTCTCACCTTTTCCTCCCCAATAAAGCACTCAACCATTTCCGGATCTTGAGGGCAAAGCAAGTGGATGGCCTCCTCCGTCAAGGAGAAGCACATTACTGAGCTTCGGGCGGCCGGGTATCTAGCAAAGGAAATCGCCCACCGTATTCCGGCAAAGGGGCAAGTCATCCCCTCCCCGAAGCCTAACGAGAGAGTGGTGTTCATACCCCATTTCATCCGCGGGTTAGGGTTTCCCTTCCACACTTTCGTCTATGGACTTATGTTCTATTACGGGCTAGATTTCCATGATCTAGCCCCAAACTCCTTCCTCAACATCTCGGCATTCATTGCCGTGTGTGAGGCCTTCCTCCGCATTCCTCCCCACTTCGGATTATGGCTCAAGATCTTCAATGTGAAGGCGAAGGTGGTGGAGGGCCAACACGCAGAGTGCGGAGGAGCCATGGTGACCAAGATGCCCAACGTCACATGGCCCAAAGGCAAGTTTGTAGAGACTGTCAAGGAGTGGCAGAAGCTGTGGTTCTATATCTGTAAGTGCATCTAGTGCCCCTTAGTGATTTTTGTGTATTGAAGACTTATAGGTTAAGGGACTGACGCATTTGTGAGTGTACACAGGTCTATAAGTCTACGAGGAGTTTGATATTTGCAAAGAAAGTCGACCCCTAAAAATGAAGTTCTTCGACTGAACACTTTGGATTTCTGACAACTTTCGAAAGACTTTGAAAGTGAAGAAATTGGTGTGACCTTGAAGACTTGGTATTCATTCGAGGAACATGAAGCATGGAGACTTTTGTTTTCGTAGTTTCATTTTCTATTTCTTGATTCATAGGAAACACCGTACTGTTAAAGGGGGTCGAGGAAATAGTAAGGAATAATTTCCAAGTGATGCTCAACTCAAAATCCTACACCTACCAATCTCTTCGAGTGAAGCCATTGTAAATCTCATACAGTTCAGTCAAGTTTCTTCAGTGACAGAGACCAAGTTCTTCTGGTCTCTCAGGAATTTGTTCTGACTGAGGAGTTAGGAATTCGCTAGTGCGGATTGCCTACAAGTGAGGAACATGATAGCCCTAAGGAATTTAAGCCTCAAATTTCCGACCGTTGCTGTGCTATGCGCCAGCTGTCCCAAAATATCTACCCACCTAATAGTCATATCATTGAAGGGCATTTGTGTCTTATCATGTCGGGCTGCTCCCTAGGCTATAAATAGCCGCCCCCTACAACCACTAGCTGGTTGGCTGCTCCGAGAGAAACTAACACTTGTCATTAGAGAGCATCCCATCGTCCGAGGACTTTGAGCAAAAATCATCAAGTGAGGAAACCCAAACCCAAACACCTACAAACCCAAAGTGATTGAGCATCACTGAAGAGATTGATCCTGCGTGGATCCTACGCTTATTACCTTTGAAGACTGTGCATCTTCCAGACGGTTAGGTGTCATGGTCTAGAGCATCCAAGAGGAAATTGTGGATCGCCGAGTGACCGAGTTTGTGAAGGTTTGGAAGTCACCTGAAGACTTACCACGGGTGATTGGGTGAGGTCTGTGTGACCTTATCTCTAGGAGAATACAGTGAGGACTGTGTGTCCTCAGGTTTAAACACCTAGCCGCTCCAACCAGAAGTACAAC
The DNA here is from genome assembly GCA_032464435.1 of Aegilops umbellulata. Taxonomy (NCBI): domain Eukaryota; kingdom Viridiplantae; phylum Streptophyta; class Magnoliopsida; order Poales; family Poaceae; genus Aegilops; species Aegilops umbellulata. Next base: position 210,300,715 of record CP136056.1, on the reverse strand, counting down.
TGTCACAACAGTTGGAACTGGTCTACCAAATCATTGTCTTCACCAAGCCTACTGGTTCTATTTCCTCAACTCTTCCATTTCCTCATTATTGTGTTGTGTGCTTGTTCATATCTGTTCGAAGACTTTGACTGAAGACTTTCTCAATTTCCTCAGTTCAATTTCTTCAGTCTGTTTGTCTTCATCCTGTTTATCATGTGTTTACGCTTTCTGTACTCTGTGCTTGTTTTCATTTCATCATGGTGACCATGCTTCTGTTCGGTTATGTTTACATCTGAGTACTTATTCCACTGCAAGTAGTTCTTTGCTCAGGAATTTCCTCACCATGAAATTCCTCAGTGAAGAATTCATAAAAATTGCCTATTCACCCCCCTCTAGTCGATATAACGCACTTTCAATATCACAGAGCCACGCGACGCCACCTGGGCCGCGGATCCCGAATTCAAGTCTGGAGCTCCAATGCGGCTTACCTCCTAGATGGAGAAGGTCCCAAATTGGTCTTTGTCGGACGAGTTGATGGCGCTGCAAATGCGCATCCAAAGCATGGTGGACAAAAACATCAAGCAAGTCGACATGATCCAGGTGAAGCTAGTTCGCGGGATCCTCCCCTGCCAAAGCCGAATCTGCCCTCTATGGGAATTTGATCCGGAGAAGCACCAAACCTTGGAAAGGCTCTTCGGAACTACTCACGAAGATGCCTGGAAGTTTCTCTTTAAGGGCAATGAGAAGCCGCCGGTCATAGACTCAGGCCGCGGGCACGATCTTGGCCATCCCGCTAATGTGGTAAGTCCTTCACGTCTCGAGATGCATCCTCTACCTGCCTGTTCAATAAGGATGTCTAAACTTTACTATATTTTTCAGGTATGGACAGAGAAAGCGGAGCGGATTCAATGTTCGGCTCCACTGCCCGAAGAGGCAGTCATCCCGCTCCTGGCAAAGATGCTGGTTCCGGCGCCTTACAAGGCGCCGAAGAAGAAGGCCAAGAAGAAGGCCAAGGGGGCCAAAGGTGGCCCTCACCGCAAGGGTGCTTCGGACGTGACGTCCGAAGATGACAACGATCACTCCTCCGCCGCTGAAGACGACGACGAGGAGGAGGAATAAAGCAACTCTCCCCTGATGGGGGGAGGAAGAAGAGGGCCGCCTCCACAAATCTGGAGGCGGAGGCGCCATAGATGGGGAAGGGCCGTTTCACGGATAACTCAGCCCAGAGCGATGCCCCCGAAGCAAGCCCCTGGCCGCATCGTGAGTACTAAAGACTCACATACATCCATATATCCGGCCTCTTTGTTTTATGGTATTAATATGTTTAATTTATGTTGTTGCAGTCCGGCCCATGACAGCTCCCTGCGATCCTCATTAGGGGTTCGCTGGATTCAAAGGCAATGGCCAGCGAGTCACCGTCGGCCACTCAATCTCCCCCGGACAAGGGCGATGCCGAGGTGCTATCCCGAAGGACCTTCCCTGGCCAGGGGGAAGCCCAGGAGACTGTTTGGGAGGCGCCGGAGGGCGAAACCTTAGTCGCCGGACATATGGGGGAGCAGACCCCCATGGAGACCGGCGATGGGCGCCGTCTTCAGTTCGGCCCCCAGCTAGATACAGTTCCGGAGACCTATACGGCTCCGGAATCCGGCGAGCAGCCTCCTTCGAGAGAAGGAGGTGTGCCTATCCTATCGGTGACCTCTGTCCAACCAGAGGCACCGGATAATCTACTGGAACCGTTACAAGGCGCCTCCATTGTGGATGAACACCGTATCCTTATGGGTACGGTAATTGAGAGGGTTCAATCCTTCAAGAGCGGACTGACCGAATCCTGCAGAAGCCTGCTGACCGGCTTTGAGGTAAGAGACACAAAAGAAAAAGTCCCAATATAAACAGTATCCCTGAGACACTATCCGGTGTTCGGAAAGAAAGGCCGGACAGAGGATCAATTCATTTTTGCCGGAAACTAACTAAATGTGTCGTATGTGAATAAGCAGGCTATCGGATTTCGGGTTCCGGCAGACCCTTGAGGTTCGAACACTGGGGTGCGCGCAGAGATTTCGCCTTCTACCTACCTGCACCCCACGGCCTCGCTAAGATCTAAGCTATGGAAAGAACAACACAAGAGACACAGGGTTTATACTAGCTCGGGCCACCATTGTGGTGTAATACCCTACTCTAGTTTGTGGTGTGGTGGATTGCCTCTTGGGCTCATGATGATGAGCAATACAAGGAAGAACAGCCTCGCGAGGGTCTGTTCTTGGCTGAGGCGATGAACTGCTAGGAGGAGTTCAGTCACCCTTCTCTCTCTCTCTCTCTCTCTCTCTCTCTCTCTCTCTCTCTCTGTGTGTGTGTGTGTGTGTGTGTGTGTGTGATGCTACTCGATCCGATCCCAGCTTGTTTCTGGAATGGCCGATCTTGCTCTACCCTGGGGGTGGCTAGTCCTATTTATAGGCAAAGGCCCTGGGCCTCTTCCCAAATATTGAGCGGGAAGGGCGCCAACAATTGGCCATTTTGAAGGGGAACATCTGGTACACTTATCCTGACTAAAGTTGGTCCTCGCCTGCCAAAGGCTCTGGTGGTGACGCTGGCTTGGGCTCCACAATGACTGCCTCCCTGCCGTTGGGCTGGTCTTGGTCTCGTTGCACCGAAACGGGTGCCTTTGCTTGATGCTCTCGCCTGCGCTTGCTCCCTTTGCAACAAAGAGGAAAGGAGGACACTGCGCGGGCTGGCGCCCGCCTAGCGCCCTTGGTCGTCATGGCTTGCCTCACGGGCACCTCGTGAGGTACCCCGCCTTGATCTCTCCGCCTCCTCGCTAACCAGCCTGATGAGGCCATGCCTGAGGAAGCTCCGTGTCGTCCGCCCCGCGAGGCTTGGCCCCTCGCGAGGGTCTTGGGTCTGTGTTGATGAAGAGGGGCCATGCTGGGCCCCCTTTGAGCCACGCCGCAGGGCGCAGGCAGGCAAGTCTGGGGACCCCCGTTCCCAGAACGCCGACAGTAGCCCCCGGGCCCAAGGCGCGCCCGGACTTGGCCGTGCAGGGAGGCGAAAGGGCAAGGGCGAAGCGCCGCGGGCCCTAACAGCCTGCGGCCTTGGGCGCCGCATGGCGGTTGATTGGATGTGGGCGTCTCCGCTTCCCCATGACGCCTCGGCAACTACACTGATTGGACAAGTCCCTGCATGCAAAACGGGTCATGATTACCTGCGATCGTGGAGGTCGGCGGTTGGCCTTCGCCGACCATAAGTACGGAACGACACGCGCCCTTCCAGTCCATCTCTTCTTGCTTCTCCCTCTTCCCGGTCCTTGCTCCGTCTTGCTGCGATGGCTCCGATCCGCCGGTTCACGGCGGCAGAGAAGGGAAAGGCTCCCTGTCGGTGTACTAAAGTAGGGGTACCTTAGTACCCCAGACTTGTGCACGGGCAGTCGTAGCACCCTGCGGCAAGGCCCGCCCCGGAAGCGCCAAGAGAAGACCAAGCATCCAAGACAAGGCCCCCGGCAAGAGGAGCTTGCCGGGCCAAGAAGACAAGGCCCCCGGCGAGAGGAGCTTGCCGGGCCAAGAAGACAAGACCCCGGCAAGAGGAGCTTGCCGGGACGACTGAGCCCATGTAAGGCCATCCAAGAACAAAGTATAACGAGACAGAAGATCGAGCCCCCGACAAGAGGAGCTTGTCGGGAAGGCCGAACCCAGGCACCACAAGAGAAGCCCGCAAGTGGCGCGCCAAGCGCCCCGGCAAGGCCTGATAGCTGGCACACTATCAGGCACAGGAAGACGAGCCCCGCGGCAAGCCACTTGCTGCCGCCACCTCAAGACTGCGCTCCAGCTCGCCCGCCATGCGTCGTTCCGGGGCTTCCCCCGAGGGCACGTGGCGAGGCACCGCGCAGCCTGGGGCATGCGGTGGCATGCAGCCGCCATCGTGGCGAACGGTGGCGCACCTAACGGTCCGCCTCGGTGCTGTCCGGGCGACCGTGACGGGCATTTAATGCCCTTGTCCCCTACCGTCAGAAGTAGGTATGATAACACTGTGCCGCACTGTAGCGCCACCGTTCCCGCACTATTACAGCTACCACCCCTTTTACACTTTTACCCCTTTCTCTTACGTTGACACCTGTCGGTGACCCCTTTGCGCTATAAAAGGAGGCCCGTGTGCAACGTAGAGGGGGTTCCGGGGTTCGGAGATTCGGCACCCAGACGGCCATACGCTCGGTGCAGCTAGCTCCCCAAGCTCCCGAGCTCCCCAGTTCAATACAACTAAGCAGGAGTAGGGTTTTACGCGTCCATCGCGGCCCGAACCTGGGTAAACCGCCCGTGTGCCCGCTTCGATCTGCTCTCCGCGCTCCCTCCGCCCCCCTCGCCGGACAACGAAAGGGGCTCCGGCCCCATAGGTGCTCGCGGGGGGACGCCCGTCCGCCCCGACATCTTTGGCGCGCCAGGTAGGGGGTGCGTCGAGGTTGTGCGGATCAGATCCTGCGTTCACGCGAGCGCTCTCTTCGTCAGCTTCTCCGAACTCGCTAGCTTCATCAACACCATGGCCCCGAAGAAGAAGGCTTCGGAGGCCGCGGGCCCGTCCGCGTCACTCCCACCGCTACCGGAGCCAACGGTGGGCGGGGGAGACGCCGTCGGAGGGTGCCACCGGCGAGAACACTCGCGGTGCCACCAAATCCAAGAACAGGGCGGACGACCGAGCCTCGGCCTCCGAGGACGCACCGCATCCGTCCCTTCAAACGACGACCCAGCAGCGCCATGCCACGGGAGGTGGCATCCGCTTGCTGGAACAAGGGCAAACAGGAGGTTCGCGGGACGCCACGGGCCCCCGTCCGGACACGGGCAAGGCGAAGGCGCCGGGGAGGGACCCCGCTCTTTCTAACATTGTTAGGAGTCCGAGCGCATCCCGCTCCTCGCGCCACTCGCCCCAGCTCCCCGCCACTCCGGCAGAAGCGCTCGCGAGAGCGCAACTGCTCCTCGACTACCCTCCAGCGGCTGGCAAGGCCGAAAGCTGGAGGGCCACCATCCAGAGCCTGATCGCCTTCGCCAACAACGATACGCCGCAGCGGCCGGCGACCTCACGGCCCCGGCAGGTCGAGAAGACGAAGGCCGACGGCGACAAGACCGCCGGAGGTGCGACCACCGTGCACTCCCCGGCGCAGAAGCAGAAGATGCCGCCCCGCTGGAACAGCGCCGGCGACGGCTCCACAGCGTCGTCGGACCCGCGGAATCGCCGGGACCAGCGCCAAGTCCTCGACGAGCGGCAGCAAGAAGACGCTCGAACAAGGATTGAGCGCCGCCGAGAAACTCGGCGGCAATCAGACCAGCGGGCTGGGAACGCTGTCGACGCGTACGCGCCCGGTGAACCAGGTGACTTACCGTACGCGGCAGGTTGCCCTGCGTTCACCCGCGAGCTGCGACGCGTCCGGTGGCCCAGCACGAAGAACTTCAAGCCCGACGTACCGGAGAAGTACGACGGCAGGACGCACCCCTCGGAGTTTCTCAGCATCTACACAATCGCTGTACAAGCTGCCGGGGGGCGCGACGAGAGGATATTGGCGAACTACTTCCCGCTCGTGCTTAAGCCGAACGTTCGTTCGTGGCTTATGCACTTGCCGGAAGGCTCCATCTCTTCCTGGGCGGATCTTTGCCATCAGTTTGTTGGCGCCTTCACAGGCGGCCACAAACCTCATGGCCAGGATAGCGACCTCCACATCCTAGCCCAGAAGGAAGGAGAACCCCTGCGCAAGTACATCCAGCGCTTCAGCCGCGTGCACCGCAACATCCCCGACGTTCACCCTGCCGCGGTTATCAGCGCGTTCCACCAGAACGTGCGCAACCGCCGCATGCGTGAAGAGATGGCCATGACCAAGATCCGGGACGTCAGCGAGCTATATGCCTTGGCTGACAAGTGCGCGCGCGCGGAGGAGGGGAGGAAACTCCCCGGGGAGGATGCTGGCGCAGGAGAAAGCGACAGTGACGACACCGCCCCGGCGAAGAGGAGCCAGCGGCGGAATAATAGGAGGAAGAACAGGAAAGAGGTGCTTGCCGTCGAGGGGTCCGGCAAGGAGGCTCCCGCCAAGCAAACGCAGGCTGGCGGCTCTGGCAAGGAGCCTGCCCCCGTGGCGGCAGCCGACAAGCAGGACGGCTCCGACAAGCAATACTGCAAGATCCACCGCACCAAGGGCCACGATCTCTCCAACTGCAAAAGCGTCGAGTACCTCGTCGTGCAGCAGAAGGCTGAGTACGAGAGGCGCGACAAGGGGAAGGCCCAGGGTGGGGGTGGCGAACCAAGCAAGAAGCGGCCGCCCGTCGGCCGGGGAGGACGCCGCGGCAAGGCCAAGCAGCGGCAAGGCAATCGGCCTCCCCGGGGCCGCGACGAGGATGACGAAGACGACGACGAAGACGTGGAAGACGAAGATAACAGCGAGCAGGAGTTCCAGAAGGCCACGGAGGTCCTATGCGTTGACGGCGGCGCCTCTCTGCACACCTCCCACCGCCAGCTTAAGCGGTGGGCGCGAGAGGTGAACGCAGCAGAGCCGCCCGTGGAGTCGCGCAGGCTCCTCAAATGGTCCAGCACGCCCATCATTTTCGATCTTGAGGATCACCCCGACCGCACAACCGCGGTCGGGTGCTTGCCGATGCTGGTCTCACCCACCATCCGCAACCTCAAGGTCACCAAAATGTTGGTAGACGGCGGGGCCGGGCTGAACTTGATCTCCTCCGCTGTGATCAAGAAACTCCAGATCCCAGACGGCGAGCTCGAAGAGACCGGATCCTTCCAAGGAATCAACCCGGGGAGGAGCAAGCCCAAGGGGAAGATTACTCTGCCGGTGACCTTTGGCGGCGAGCTTAACTTCAGGACTGAGCGTATCACGTTCGACGTCGCCGACATCCCGTTACCATACAATGGGATCCTCGGCCGTCCCGCTCTCGCCAATTTCATGGCGGCTTCCCACCACGCCTACAACGTACTCAAGATGCCGGGGCCGATAAGCGTCATCACTGTCCATGGCGACAAAAAGGATGCGCTTATCTGCGCCGACAAGATCTACCGGGATGTAGCAGCCGCGGCAGAGAAGGACACCCTCGCCGCTGAAGCCCCCGGGGGGAAGAAGACAAAGACCAAGCCCGGTAAGTGCTCTGGGGCCCACTCCGGCAACCGCACCTCTTCGGAGTGCCGCGCCGCCGTCGAGGACGTTCCATCGAGCTCCGCCGGCAAGTACAGGAAGGGAATGACCGCTCCTCCGGCAACCAAGAAGGTGTCCGCCAAGGAGGACGGCACTGGCGGTACCTTCGCCATCAGTGCCACGCTTGACAGCAAATAGGAAAGCGCGCTCGTCGCCTTCCTGCGGGCGAATGACGACGTGTTTGCATGGCAACCGTCCGACATCCCCGGTGTTCCCAGGAGGGTGATTGAGCACAAGCTCGCTGTCTGTCCTCACGCGCGACCCGTCAAGCAGAAAGTGAGAAAGCAAGCCGTGGAGCGCCAGGAATTCATCAGCGAAGAGATCAAGAAGCTAGAGGCAGCAGGCCTAGTGAGGGGTGTGATCCATCCAACGTGGCTGGCCAATCCGGTCGTCGTGCGCAAAGCCAATGGGAAGTGGAGACTGTGCATAGATTTCACCGACGTGAATAAAGCATGTCCCAAAGATCCATTTCCCTTGCCGCGCATTGACCAGATTGTTGACTCCACTGCCGGATGTGAGCTACTCTCTTTTCTTGATGCATATTCAGGCTACCACCAAGTCTTTATGGCCAAGGAAGATGAAGAGAAGACCGCATTTATCACTCCGTGCGGCACCTATTGCTTCATACGCATGCCGTTTGGACTGAAGAATGCGGGATCAACGTTTGCGAGGGTAGTGCACTCTGCTTTCGAGCCGCAGATCCATAGGAACGTGGAGGCCTACATGGATGATATCGTGGTGAAGAGCAGGAGCAAGGAAACCCTGGTCCAAGATCTGGAAGAGACATTTCAGAACTTGCGCAAGATACAGCTCAAGCTGAACCCCGAGAAGTGCGTTTTCGGAGTCCCCTCCGGCAAGCTTCTCGGGTTCTTTGTGTCACAGAGGGGGATTGAAGCTAATCCCGACAAGATCAAAGCCATCGAGCAGATCGAAGCCCCAGAGCGCGTCAAGGACGTCAGAAAGCTTGCCGGTTGTGTGGCCGCCCTCAGTCGGTTCATTTCAAGGTCTGCAGAACGCGCCCTGCCCTTCTTTAAAATCTTGAAGAAGGCAGGCCCCATGCAGTGGACTCCAGAAGCGGAGGCAGCGCTGCAAGATTTGAAAAGGTACCTATCCTCCCCTCCAATACTTGTCGCACCTAGACCACAGGAAAAGTTGTTGCTATACCTAGCGGCAACCAACCAGGTGGTTAGTGCTGCGTTAGTGGCGGAGAGGGAGGCCGACGAGGAGCCTATACCACCTACAAGCGAGTCCAGCGACGAGCGGGGGGCTGCTCCAGCAAGCTCTGGCCCCGACAAGAGCCACCCTGCGCAGGAACAGGATGGAGCGCGGAAAAAGATGGTGCAGCGCCCGGTGTATTTTGTAAGTTCCCTCTTGCAGGGGGCTAGATCAAGATACTCCGGGGTGCAGAAATTGCTTTTCGGCCTCCTCATGGCCTCGAGAAAGCTGCGCCATTACTTCCAAGCGCATGAGATAACAGTAGTCACTCGCTTTCCGCTGAAGAGGATATTGCACAATCCAGAGGCGACAGGCAGGATCGTCGAGTGGGCACTGGAGCTGTCGAGCTTTGGGCTCAAGTTTGAAAGTACTTCAACCATACAGAGCCGGGCTTTGGCAGAATTCATAGCTGAGTGGACCCCGACGCCAGATGGAGAAGGCCGAGAAACAAGCGCGCCCGTACAAGGAGCAACAAGCGAGTGGGTAATGTACTTCGATGGTGCCTTTTCGCTGCAAGGCGCCGGTGCTGGCGTGGTACTCATCGCGCCCACCGGAGAGCACCTCAAGTATGTTATCCAGATGCACTTCCCAAGAGAGCAAGCTACCAACAATACTGCTGAGTATGAAGGCTTGCTCGCCGGCCTCAGGATTGCGGCCGAACTTGGGATCGGAAAGCTGATCGTGCGGGGAGATTCTCAACTGGTGGTCCGGCAAGTCAACAAGAGCTACCAGAGCCCTCTGATGGAAGCTTACGTCGATGAAGTGAGGAAGCTGGAAGAACACTTTGAAGGGCTGCAAATGGAGCACGTCGCGAGAGCTCAGAATGAGATAGCAGACGGCCTTTCGAAGTGTGCTTCGCTGAAGTTACCTGTGGAACCAGGGACCTTCTTGCTCAAGCTGACTCAACCATCCGTTACACCATCAGTTGGGCAGTCCAAGAAAAGGAAGTTGGTCTCCGGCGACTACTCGCAGGCGGACCTCCCTGAGACCGCCGCCAAGGTCCCCAAGATCAACAACCAGAACGCCGGGGGACAGCCCGCTCCTGCGGATCCCAGGATCCGTCCAGTCGAAGCCGGTGTCCCCGGTAAGCCTCGCTCCAGCGAGCTGATCAGCAGCCTGAACGCCGAGGGACAGCCCGCTCCTGCGGATCCGAGGATCCGTCCAGTCGAAGCAGGTGTCCCCGATGAGCCTTGCTCCGGCGAGCGGATCAACAATCCGAACGCTGAGGAACAGTCCGCTCCTGCGGGTCCGAGGGTCCGTCCAGTGGAAGCAGAGGTTCCCGACAAGCTTTGCCCCAGCAAGCTTGCCGGGGGATCACCGGCTCCGGCTGAACCAGAGGTTCTTGCCGTAGAAGCCGGGGTCCCCGCAGCGGCCTTCATGCCTTTAGTCCTTGCCGTCGAGCCCCAGGCTCCGGCATGGGCACGGCAGATCGTCCGTTTTCTGCAAACTGGAGAACTTCCCGACGACCCAGAAGAGGTGGAGAAGATCACCAGGCAGTCAAGTATGTACCAGTTCGTGGACAACGAGCTGTACAGAAGGAGACTCAACGGTGTCAGATTGAAGTGCATCTCCAGGGAAGACGGACAGAAGCTGTTGGCAGAGATACACGGAGGCATATGCGGCCATCACATTGGCGCAAGAGCACTTGTCGGGAAAGCCTTCCGGCAAGGGTTCTTCTGGCAAGAAGCCCTCCAAGATGCAACTGCACTAGTAACCAAGTGTGAAGCGTGCCAGTTCCATGCAAAACAGATTCATCAGCCAGCTCAAGCTCTCCAAACAATCCCTTTGTCCTGGCCCTTCTCGGTCTGGGGGCTCGATATCCTCGGCCCTTTTCCCCGAGCCGTCGGGGGCTTCGAGTACTTGTACGTTGCAATCGACAAGTTCACGAAGTGGCCAGAAGTGGAGCCAGTAAGGAAGGTGACCGCGCAGTCAGCAGTCAAGTTCTTCCGGTCGATCGTCTGCCGTTTCGGAATCCCCAACAGAGTCATCACCGACAACGGGACACAATTTACAAGTCGCGCCTTCATGCAATACGCCCAGGATCTCGGCGCCAAGGTCTGTTTCGCTTCGGTTGCTCACCCCAGGAGCAACGGTCAAGCAGAAAGGGCCAACGCTGAAGTGCTGCGCGGACTCAAGACCAGGACCTTCGACAGGCTGCACAAGTGCGGAAGAAATTGGATTGAGGAGCTGCCGGCGGCTCTGTGGTCAATCAGGACGACACCAAGTCGAGCCACCGGACAGACACCTTTTGCTCTAGTCTATGGAGCGGAAGCAGTCATCCCCACGGAACTCGTATACGGATCTCCTCGGGTGCTCGCTTATGATGAGCTCGAGCAAGAGCGGCTGCACCAAGATGACGCGCTGCTCCTTGAGGAAGGACGTCTCCAGGCTGCGGTACGAGCCGCTCGATACCAGCAAGCCTTGCGTCGCTACCATAGCCGCAAGGTCAAGGCCAGGAGTCTCGAAGAGGGCGACCTTGTTCTTCGGCGCACTCAGTCGGCCAAGAATTCCAACAAGTTGACGCCAAGGTGGGAAGGACCTTATCGGGTGAGGCAAGTCACGAGGCCTGGCGCTGTCCGCCTCGAGACCGAAGAAGGCGTACCAGTGAGCAACTCCTGGAACATAGAGCATCTTCGCAAGTTTCACCCGTAAGGCGCGGTTGCCGTGACCCGCTCCGGCAACCATCGGTTTGTACAGGCCTTGCCGCTGCTGCATGTAACCCCTTGTACAAAGCCAGGCGAAGCCCCTGGCGCCAGATAAAGTTGCCCTGTTAGGCGACCTTGTTCTTAGGCACGTTCAGTCGGCCAAGAATTATAACAAGTTGACGCCGAAGCAGGAAGGCCCTTGTCGGGTGGAACGAGTCGCGAGGCCCGGCGCTGTCCGCCTCAAGACCGAAGAGGGCCTACCAGCGAGCAACTCCTGGGAATACAGAGCATCTTCGCGAGTTCCGCCCACTAGGCGCGGTTGCCGTGATCCGCTCCGGCAACCATCGGTTTGTACAGGCCTTGCCGCTGCTGCATGTAACCCCTTGTACAAAGCCAGGCGAAGCCCCTGGCACCAGATAAAGTTGCCCTGTTAGGCGACCTTGTTCTTAGGCACGTTCAGTCGGCCAAGAATTATAACAAGTCGACGCCGAAGCAGGAAGGCCCTTATCGGGTGAGACGAGTCGCGAGGCCCGGCGCTGTCCGCCTCAAGACCGAAGAGGGCCTACCAGTGAGCAACTCCTGGGAACATAGAGCATCTTCGCAAGTCTCGCCCATAAGGCGCGGTTGCCGTGATCCGCTCCGGCAACCACCGGTTTGTGCAGGCCTTGCCGATGTTGCATTTAAGCTCTCGTACAAAGCCAGGCGAAGCCCCTGGCCGAAGATAAAGAAGCGCTGGCGCCCTAGATTTTAGCATGCATGCTGAGTCAGAGTCTCGTCCTTGGTTAGGGTTGTCAGTTCCTAACTGTCGCTAACCCCTAACTTAGAGGTCGAGTCCGCGTCTTTTTCCCGTCCTTTCCCTTTGGCTCGCAGGAATTGAATGTCCTTGCCGGGCCGCTCAAGGACAAGGAAGAGGAGAAGGACGAGCCAACACCTACGCCCCGGCGAGCCAGAGTCGCCGGGGGCTGCAACCTCAGATAAGTTTTTGCATCCCTCATCATGCATTCTCTTATGGACTGTGGGATTTGAAAGCCTCCTTTCCTCCTGGAAAGCTACCGTGCTCTCTTAGCGGCAAGCCCCAGAGCGCGTTCCTGGGGCCCGTCTCGATAGCAGCCGCGGCAGCAAGAGGGAGGGAAGCGAGGGGCCGGAACCCGCCTGCTCCCCGCCTCCGCCAAGGGCGTGAGAAAGGTCGAGCAGTGCGGGGGAGCGGCTGGGCCTGTTGCCGGGCGAGAACTGTCTATCTTAACGATGTAAAGGATTCGTTCCTTACCGCGGTTTCCACCCGCGAGGCAAATGATCCGGCAAACATCCCCTTTTCATTAAAAACATTCCACTCAGGTACAGTTCAGAGAGAATGAAAAACATGAAAAGAGGGATTACAAGGCTTAAACGCAACTAAGGCCCGAAGGCTTACAAGCTGAAAAGAGATAAGGTGCCCGTAATCCCTTTCTTGTCTCTCTCCTCAGGAGGTAGGGCAAGTAGGCGAAGAGGGCGAAAGGGGCGCCTAGATGAGCTACGGGTGGCAGAAGGCACCAAGAGAAGATCCGGGGGCTCCGCCCGGGGGTCTCCGGAGGCTGAAGAAGACGGAGGCGCCGGAGGCAGAGCTGGAAGATGAGGCAGCGGCCTTGCCGCCAGCCTCTTCCTCTTCCGCAGCCTCGCCACTCCGGCCGCCCGAGGAGATCAAGCCCCCCCCCCCCCCCCCGGCAAGAGGAGCTTGCCGGGCCGAAGAGAAGACCCCGGTGGTCGTCACCGAGAGCAAGGGTGATGACGGCGTCTGGGGCGCATCTGGAACACGAGGCGCCGGAGCGTCAGCCAGCTGTCGAAGTCGGCCCGTACTCCGACTTCGCGGCCTTCGACGTCCGCCCTCTGTCCTCCTCAGCAGCCCCCCCTACGCTAGTCGCCCAAGGAGACGACCCCGGGGAGTTCACGGAGCCCGGCGCGGTCGATGGGGCCGCCGGCGCCACCCGGAGCTGCGGCCGACGCCTAGTCGTACCCGTCATCCCGGCGGCTGCTCCCCTCGTCGTCGCTATCGCTCCCCTCCTCGCCACTCTCGCTCGAGGAGGAGCCTTCGCTGTCGGAGGAGCTATCTTCGCAGCACCGGGCCCGGATACCGAAGCCCCAGAAGGCCTTGACGGAGAGGAGGTCCTCCCCCACTAGCTTGAAGTGGAGGGTGAACCCCTCCGTCAAGCTGTGTATCCGGGCGAACGTCTTCCACCCGCGGCCCAGATACACCACGCCGGGGGCTCGGGACTCAACGTGGACTCACGTCCCGCTGATCCCGCAGCCCCTCATGCGCAGGTTTAGCGTCTCAGGCTGCTCCACCTCCAACACGTTCGCGAATGGAGCGGGAAGCCGGAGGTGGCGACGAGGCGCCCGGCGCAGCCTGATAATGAACTCACAGGGGTCGTCCCCGAGATGGACCGCGGGAAGGAACGGAGCCGCTGGCGGGGGCGAGGGCGGCGCACCGATCCGTCCGCCCCGAGCGCCTCGGCCCCGTCCACGACCTCGTCCGCGACCTCGCCCTCTCCCTCTTCCCCCGACGATCGGCTCCGCCGCCGCGGGCGCAAGGGGAGGAGGGGCGCGTTGCCGAGCAGACACCCTCGCGGCAACCGAAGAAGAACCAGGGTTCCCCCCCTCCATCGCAGATGGGGGAAGGAAACCAGAAGCAGAAGGGGGAAGGAGATGGAGTGCGTATTTCCGTCGACCCCTCTCGCTCCTTATAAAGGAGCGGAGTGGGACCGCGGCCGCCCCGCTCCTCCAATAGAAGCGGAGGAAGGGCAGGCGACTGGGGCCGACCCACTGCATCGGCCCGCGCCGGCCCGACTCCCTGCCTCCGCCGCCGCGACTCCGAGTGCATGAGGACCGCGTGGTGGGCGCGCAGAACCGAGGCGACCGGTGGGACGACCTCTCCCCATCCCGTGACTATGGGGAACGGACGCCTCGAAAACCGCGCCCCACCCCCGTTCATTTATTGAGCCGCGCCTCCGCACCTCCCTCCACTTAAAGAGGGAACGGGCGTTTTCGCCCCCCACGACGCCGCGGTAAGCGCGCGCCGCCTGGGGAAGGCGCGGCGGATGCGGAGTTAAGGAGCAGCGCGACCAAGGCCATGCGTGCCCGTGCACCGTTAGGGCCTGGCCCAACAACGCTCGGCACCATGTATGGCCCAGGCCCGGGGGCTCCTGTCGGTGTACTAAAGTAGGGGTACCTTAGTACCCCAGACTTGTGCACGGGCAGTCGTAGCACCCTGCGGCAAGGCCCGCCCTGGAAGCGCCAAGAGAAGACCAAGCATCCAAGACAAGGCCCCCGGCAAGAGGAGCTTGCCGGGCCAAGAAGACAAGGCCCCCGGCGAGAGGAGCTTGCCGGGCCAAGAAGACAAGACCCCGGCAAGAGGAGCTTGCCGGGACGACTGAGCCCATGTAAGGCCATCCAAGAACAAAGTATAACGAGACAGAAGATCGAGCCCCCGACAAGAGGAGCTTGTCGGGAAGGCCGAACCCAGGCACCACAAGAGAAGCCCGCAAGTGGCGCGCCAAGCGCCCCGGCAAGGCCTGATAGCTGGCACGCTATCAGGCACAGGAAGACGACCCCCGCGGCAAGCCACTTGCTGCCGCCACCTCAAGACTGCGCTCCAGCTCGCCCGCCACGCGTCATTCCGGGGCTTCCCCCGAGGGCACGTGGTGAGGCACCGCGCAGCCTGGGGCATGCGGTGGCATGCAGCCGCCATCGTGGCGAACGGTGGCGCACCTAACGGTCCGCCTCGGTGCTGTCCGGGCGACCGTGACGGGCATTTAATGCCCTTGTCCCCTACCGTCAGAAGTAGGTATGATAACACTGTGCCGCACTGTAGCGCCACCGTTCCCGCACTATTACAGCTACCACCCCTTTTACACTTTTACCCCTTTCTCTTACGTTGACACCTGTCGGTGACCCCTTTGCGCTATAAAAGGAGGCCCGTGTGCAACGTAGAGGGGGTTCCGGGGTTCGGAGATTAGGCATCCAGACGGCCATACGCTCGGTGCAGCTAGCTCCCCAAGCTCCCGAGCTCCCCAGTTCAATACAACTAAGCAGGAGTAGGGTTTTACGCGTCCATCGCGGCCTGAACCTGGGTAAACCGCCCGTGTGCCCGCTTTGATCTGCTCTCCGCGCTCCCTCCGCCCCCCTCGCCGGACAACGAAAGGGGCTCCGGCCCCATAGGTGCTCGCGGGGGGACGCCCGTCCGCCCCGACACTCCCCGAGAGGAACCAGACCCGCTCCCGCCGAAGAAACGGCTCAGCCTCTGCCGCCGGGACGAGGGGGCCCATCAGGTGGTGTCGGGGCCCTGGTGCGAGCGGCCACCGCTGGGGTTCCCGCTTCCCTTGTATGCCCACATCGAGGGCTCTGAAGGAGTCGATGCTGATCGCCACGGGCGGCGCCGCCGTCGGCGCCGACGGGTCACGAAGGTGTGGGTCGTCCCCCCTGGGGTCCACACCGAGGGCTCCTACCGAGAGTTCGTGCTCCATGCCGCCATGCCTCCTCGGTCTTTGATTCGCCTTCCTCCCTTCTTCGCCTCCATCATCCCGCAGGGAGAACTCTTGGAGCTTTGGCTGCAGCACACCGGCTGCAGCACCCTTGCGACTGAGGCAGAGGTCGCGGTCGTTGCCCCGGGCGAGGTCTTCAAGACTCGAGGCTAGGGCGAAATCGCCCGGGTTTGCAGGACAGGAGGCGCCTTCGCGATCCACTTGGAGTACGACGGTGCTTCGATGATGTTCTTCAAGGTCTTTGATGCGAACGGGCGCCGGCTGGAGTGCTGCCCCGGGAGAGGTGGTCGGGACCTTGCTACAGCGAGGACTGGGCCGCCGACCGCTCCCTTGGCGGCTCCTCAGGCGGCGGAGGCGTCGGAGGATCCAGCGACTCCGGTGAGCTCTTCGCGACTCCGCAGACGAGGACGACAGCTACGAGCCCCCGAGCCGGCGCCGCTCCTGGAGCAGGGCGGGCTCGTCAGGGCGTCGCCGACTCTGATCCGGATGGGGTTGGCGCCGGTGCTTGACGTCCCACTGTTGATGATGGCGTCTTTTGCAGGGGCGCGTGTAGTTATTGTGCTTTTAAGATCTGTTCCCTGCGAGGAATCCACGCGTCCCGTGGGGGCTTGTAAGGTGCCTGTGATCCTATTTGTTAATATAACCCTTGTCGTAGAATTTTGCAAGTTGCTCATTCCGTCTTAGCTCAGTTCTCCCTTTGGAACCTCACTAGGGCTTGGTGCTCTGCGCCGACAGGTCCCAGTCCCAAGGCGGCTTCAGCCGTCACTGGTATGCCAGGTCGCGATGCCGTGGTCAAGGCCAGAGGTGAGCGACCTGGGGTCCGGTAAGAGCCCCTGAGTCGTGATGCTCAGGAGGTCCCCTTTTGCGCTCAAGCAGCCATCGTCCGATGAGAAAGGAGAGCGGCGTCGCTAACACGGGATTGCATTAGGTGCTGGGACGGTGCCACGGTAGCTGGTGCTTCCGGGTGGTGACTTATCTCGAGAATCAGGGACCGCTCCCTGGTGTGTCGCCGGGTCTGTGCATCGGCAGGCGTGAGGTTGATCGGCGAGGTCCTCGCGTGTCCCTCCCCTCTCGCCTTTGCTCCCCTTTCTGCTCTACGTCCTCGGGTCCCGGACCTCGAGCGAGTCTCAGCCATCGCTGGTATGCCAGGTCGCGATGCCGTGGACAAGGCCAGAGGGTGAGGGCTTGAGAGCCAGTAGGAGCCCTGAGTCGTGATGATCAGGCACCCCCCCCCTTAACGTGCAAGCGGTTCGCGCGGATGAGAGGGAAGGAGGCACTGCAAGGGCCTCGCCTGATGTAGCTCCTTTAGGAGATCCTGTAGACCCATCATAGAAAGAACGAGGGGTTGCCATGACAATTGACAGTCAGCCGTTGGTTGCTTCCGAGGGGCGATGAGGCACTGAAGGCTTGACGAGGTGGTGCCATGTGGGGCTGCCGCGGCCAGAGCTCAACCATTCAGGTTTGTCGGCGTTGCAGGGACGGACCCATGCGCAAGCGTCGTGCCGTTTTGGGAGCAGCTCCGTCAGTTGGCGTCAGTTGAGCGGGCAACTAGATCAAACACATTATCCGCGAAGGAGTGAATTCATTCAAATAGATGCTGGGAAGGCGGACATCACTGGGTCAGGCCCGAGTGACTTGGGGATGATGCAGCCCGAGGGGCGCCCCCAACAATGTAAGCTAACAACATGAAATAAAAGGGATACATGCCGCAGGGACAGACCCACGCGGCCTGGGAATAATGCAGCCCTGGGGGCGCTCCTAGCTGGAAATGAAACTTGAAAGATGTCACCTGATGATGTTGAGGACGAATGAGCGTTGGTGTAGCAGGCTCGGTGGGCTGCGGAAGCCGATCCTCACGAGCCCCCAGGCCCAGGGGCCTCGGGAGGCTCCGGAGGCGCTGGTGGCTCCTCACGGACCATCTCCATCTCCGCCAAGGCCGCGGAACGCCTGGCCTCTTGAGCCTCCATGATGCCCCTCATGAGGCGCTGGTACGTGGCAGTCGCGTTCGGCAAGCCGTAAGGCATGCAAATGTAGCTGTGGGGCGGACCTTCGCAGCGCCCCACTCGCGAGGGCCAGACGCGCTCCAAAGAGGCGACTCGATTGAGCCCTGGTATGTCGATGCAGGCGCGCAGCCCACCATCCTTGCCTGGATGGGGAGCCATAGCTGGTAGGCGGCGGCCGCCTCTCATGACTCTTGACTCCTGTAGCTCCTGAATGGCCTTGCTGACGAACTCCTGAGGGTCTGGCCCTCCTTGCCTTACTCCTTCTTGAGGGAAATGTGCTTCGAGACACGCCTCCATGTGGTGCCCAAGCGCCTCCCTCGTGACCTTAGCCAGTTCGGTGGCCCTCCAGGGGAGAGCCCCCGAGCCCTGCCTGAGGAGGGCGCCGGGCGCGCTTTCCTATGCGATGGAAGGAGGTTCCCCCTGGGCAGGCGTGGGCCCTGAGGGGCCTGCCTCCTGAGGTGCCGGGCCGGACGACGTCTTCTTCTTCTTGGGGGTGGTCTCGGGAAGCCTCCTGCTTCCACGATCCGAGTCTTCCAGTGATGCTGCCTGAAAGGCTCGTTCCAGGGAACACACGGTGTCCTTCTCTTCACAGGGCACCGTGATGAATCCGCCAATTCCTGGCATCTTGAGGACGTTGTAGCGTGGTGAGTTACGGCCATGAACTTGGCCAGCGCTGGGTACCCAAGGATGGCGTTGTACGGCAGGCGAATGTGAGCGACGTCGAAGTCGATGAGCTCGGTGCGGTAGTTGTCGCATGCCCCGAAGGTGACAGGGAGGCGGACCTGCCCAATCAGGACCATGGAGCCATCAGTGACTCCGGAGAAAGGCTTGGTTGGCTGAAGCTAGTTGTAGGGCACTTGGAGATTGTTGAATGTTTCCACGGACAGGACGTTGAGCCCTACCCCGCCATCGATGAGGGTCTTGGTGACCAGCACGTTGCTAATGATTGGGGAACAAAGCATCGGGAGGACTCCGGCTGTGGGCGCACACTTGAGCTGATCCGCTAAGCTGAACGTGACGGTGCACGCCGACCACCTGAGAGGGCGTGTGGCTTCGAGCTTGGGGAGGACTGCATTTACTTCGCGGGTGAACTGCTCTAAGATGCGCTGAGAGGCTGGGGCTTGAGCCCCGCCCAGGATGCAGGCGATCGCGCGCGGCTCCTGGAAGACCCCAGCCCCCTCGTCCTGGTGGCGGTCCTCCTTTCTCCTTAGCTGCGGCGGCAACGGAGGGAGGCCTGCGTTGCCTTGCAGGAGATCCTCGCGAGGTTGATCCCTCCAGTCTCCCTCACGAGGCAGGTCTTGCTAGCGGTCCTCGCGAGGTCGATCGTGCCACCCTTGGCGCGGGCCGCAGTCTTCCCAGCGTCCTGCGTTCCTTCCTCCTCCTCGACCGTAGCCCCGGTCAGCGCGGTCGGGGCGACGGCCGATCCTTCCTTCTCGCACGGCTCGGAGCTCTTGACATTCGTTGGTGTTGTGGGTGTGGAGGTCGTGGTACACACAGTACCGATTGCCCTTGGAAGACTCGGGCTGATCTCTGCTCCGCTTGGTGTCTGGTTCTGCCGCGAGCACGGCAGCCCCCTTGCGCTTCACATCCTTGGCCTTGGGCTTCTTCTCTTCTGGGTCTGCGGCAGGTAGCTCGAGGAGGGAGAGACGCCCTTCCTTAGCCCTGGCACACCTGGTCGCCAAATTGAACAGCTCCAAGGAAGTGCATAGGTCTTCATCCATCGCCAGCTCCTCCTTCATCTTGACGTCGTGCACGCCGTCGGAGAAGGCTGAGATGATGGCCTCCTCGGTCACCTTGGGAATCTTGAGGCGTGCGTTGTTGAAGCGCTGGATGTACTTCTGCAGGGTCTCTCCGGGTTTTTGCTTGATGCGGCGCATGTCACTCACGGCGGGTGGCCGGTCGCGAGTACCTTGGAAGTTGGCGATGAAGTGGGTGCGCATCTCGTCCCAGGAGGAGATCGTGCCTGGAGCCAGGTTCAGGAGCCAGGTGCGGGCCCCGTCCTTGAGCGCCATGGGAAACCAGTTTGCCATGACCTTCTTGTAACGCCCTCGATGCGGCTATATCTCTCACGTGTCGAGGCACGACTTAGAGGCATAACCGCATTGAAAGCAATGTCGCAAGTGAGGTAATCTTCACACAATCCATGTAATAAATAAAGGGGAAAGATACATAGTTGGCTTACAATCGCCACTTCACACAAGTACATAAATAACATCCATCATACAGATTACACTCAAGGTCCGACTACGGTACCAAAATGAAAGAAGACTACCCCAAATGCTAAACAGATCCCCGGATCACCCAACTGGGCTCCACTACTGATCATCTGGAAAAGAAACATAGTAACGGCCACGTTCCTCATCGAACTCCCAAGTGAGCTCGGTCGCGTCATCTGCACTGGCATCGTTGGTACCTGCAACTGTGGTGATAATATCTGTGAGTCACGGGGACTCAGCAATCTCACACCCGCGAGATCAAGACTATTTAAGCTTAAAGGTGGGAAAAGGGGTTGTGAGGTGGAGCTGCAGCAAGCGACTAGCATATGGTGACTACAGCGCAAAAGAGAGCGAGAAGAGAAGGCAAAGCACGGTCGAGAAGCTAGAAGTGATCAAGAAGTGATCCTGAAACAACCTACGTCAGACATAACTCCAACAACCGTGTTCACTTCCCGGACCCCGCCGAGAAAGAGACCATCACGGTTACACACGCGGTTGATGTGTTTTAGTTAAGGTCAACTTCGGGTTTTCTACAACCGGACATCAACAAATTCCCATCTGCCTCATAACCGCGGGCACGGCTTTCGAAAGATAATACCCTGCAGGGGTGTCCCAACTTAGCCCATTATAAGATCTCACGGTCAACGAAGGATATTCCTTCTACCGGGAAGACCCGATCAATCTCGGAATCCCGGACTACAAGACATTTCAACAGCAATAAAACAAGTCCAGCAAAGCCGCCCGATTGTGCCGACAAATCCTGATAGGAGCTGCACATATCTCGGTCTCAGGGCACATCCGGATGAACACTACGTACGGCAATCGAAGATACCCCAAGTTGCCTCAGGGCGGCACCGCAAGTGGCTCTAGTTGGACCAGCAATCGAAGGAGAACTGGCCCGGGGGGGGGGGGGGGGTTAAAATAAAGATGACCCTTGAGTCTGCAGAACCCAAGGGAAAAGGCTAGGTGGCAAATGGTAAAACCAATGTTGGGCCTTGCTGGAAAAGTCTCATTCAAAGCGAACTGTCAAGGGGGTCCCATAAATCACCCGACCGTGTAAGGAACGCAAACTCCGGGAACATAACACCGGTATGACGGAAACTAGGGTGGCAAGAGTGGAACAAAACACCAGGCATAAGGCCGAGCCTTCCACCCTTTACCAAGTATATAGATGCATTAATTAAATAAGAGGTATTGTGATATCCCAACAAGTAAACATGTTCCAACAAGGAACAACAAGTCCATGTTCCAACAAGGAACAAACTTCATCTTCACCTGCAACTAACAACGCTATAAGAGGGGCTGAGCAAAGCAGTAACATAGACAAACAACGGTTTGCTAGGACAAGGATGGTTAGGGGCTGACAAGGCAATATAGGAGGCATGATATAGCAAGTGGTAGGTATCGCAGCATGGGCATAGCAAAAGAGCGAGCAATCTAGCAAGCAAAGATAGAAGTGATTTCGAGGGTATGGTCATCTTGCCTGCAAGGTTCTCAGAGTTGTCGAAAGCTTGGTCCTCGAAAACATTCTCAACAGGTTCCTCGTTCACGTACTCGTCTCCCGGCTCTACCCAAGACAAGAGAACAAGCAAAGGAACCAATATCAACCACGATGCAATGCGCAAGCAATATGATGCAAAACATGGCATGATATGCGAGAGGTGATATGCAATGCGTATGCATGCTCCGGAAGGACAAGGATGAACAGGGCATAATCTTGGCAAACCAAGCATGCCACTGGATAGATGAGGTTTTTTCGGTTGAAATCGATATAAAGTTCACCGGAAACGGATGCACGGTTTGCAAATGGCAAGCAAAACAAGAATGACTAGAAGCTGCCATAAACAGCATGATGCAACTTAGCATACATCAAACAATTAAGCTACTGCACCCAAACATGGCAACAAAGCATATGACAACGATCTACTCAAGATGCTCAATAAAAGATGAACACTGAGCTACGGCTAAAACACATCACAACAGGTTTAAACAAGCATGGCAAAAGTGCAACTTATAACAGATTCACAGACTTAGCGAAATAACAAGTCAGGAAAACAACATCAGGATGGCATGTTTAGAGCAAGATAATAACATGCTCAAGGATCAGAACATAGCAAATTATAGCACGGCATGAATCTATTCAGAGCACGCGATAAATGTCTCTAACTGATCTTAGGCCAGAAAGGAATAGAAAATACAATAACAAGCAAGTCAAAACAGCAAGTTACGTTACAGATTTCAGACTTAGCAGAAATCTGGACATGGCAGAATTCAGTTAACGGGTAGGCATGTTCGAGAGCTCGATGCACTCTCTACAAAGCCTTTCATGACAAACTAAGCATGCAGTCATCGAGAACACATAGCATAGTAACTAATCATGGCAAGAAACACAATAATACATGCAAGGATCAGTTACAACAAGCTTAGCAAAATTGAATAACAAGTATGCAATCTGCCAGGAAACGATATCAAGCAAAAGTAGAGCTCGATTGACTCAAGCTAATGCACTCCAAAATTATCAACAAGGGCAGGAATTGGTAGAGGACTACTATAAGCCCAAATCATCCTTACTGATCATGCCCAAAATATGCATGGATCTCTCGGAATCAACAAGAACATATGGCATGATAATAACAAAAGTCAGGGACTTAGTGAAATCACTAAGTCTCTGAAAACAACAATATCATCTTCCCTACTTTGCATGCAATTTCTAGCCAACACAAGCATCACAAAAAAATACATAGCAAAATGCTCTGGAAAGGTAACATGGCCTATTACAAAACATCTATAGAGCTCAACCTCATAGGATGCACACATCAATCATGGCAAAAATAACAAAAGTGCAAGATATGACAATAATCAGGAGATCACATCAACTAGCACTCTTGCAATGGCATTTAGGGCAACCAGATGAGCTCAAATGCAATTGATGCAATGGAATAAAATGAACTAGACTTCGGGGCGAACATTTTGACATATCATACGCATGAAATGGAGCCCTGGATGCAAAGATATAGCATGTTGAAATTGGCTTGATGATGATAGAATTCTCTGACTTCGTAATTCGGTGGGGGGGGGGGGCGAGAAAGTCAACCTCGTACACGGAAATCGAGGTTCGCCGGAGAAGGACGCCGGGGAGGTAGAGGATGGCCGGATCTGGCCCTCTCCGGCCGGATCTCGCCGGATCCGGCCCGGATCGGGGCGGAGGAGGCGGGCAGGGGCGGCGCCGGCGATGGGGAGGCGCGCGGGCGCGCGGGCGACGGCGGAACGGCGGCTCGAGGCGGCGGACAGGCGACTCCGGCGAGGGGGCAGCGCCGGCCGGGGCGAAGGCGGTGGTGAGCGCGCTCCGGCGCGGGAGGCGAGGCGGCGGACGGGCTCCGCGCGGGAGGCGGCGCGCGCGGGACAGCGCCGCGGCGGATGGGCTTCGGGGGGGCCCCGACCGGGCCTGGCGGGCCGGCGGCGGCGCGCGGCGGCGCCCGCCACGTGGCGTGCCCCGGTTGGCCTGGTTGGCGGCGGCGGATGAACAGTGCGGCGGAGGGCTGGTGGCACGGATTTCGAGGCGAAGACTAGGGTTTCGGGGTGTCTCTCTCTCAGATTTGGAAGGGGAGGACGTTTTTATAGCTAGGAGGAGCTGGGGAGCTCCAAATGGAGTGCGGTTTTCGCCCACACGATCGTGATCGAACGGCGGAGGACATGGGAGTGTCTTAGATGGGTTATGGGCCACTTAGAGAGGGAAGTTGGGCTGCAACAAAGAAGGCCTATGCGGTTACCCGGTTAACCGTTGGAGTACCAAACGACCTCCGAATGACCCGAAACTTGACAGGCGGTCTAGTGGCGTTAAACCAAGGCCGCATGGCAAATCTCGGTCCACTCCGAGACGGTTTAATACCCGCACACGGAAAAAGGTAAAAGAGGGCGCCGGGGAACATAGGAGCGCCGGATTTCAAAACGGACAACGGGGAAAATGCTCGGATGCATGAGACGAACATGTATGCGAATGCAATGCACATGATGACGTAATATAAAATGCATGACATGACCAAAATGCAAAACAGAGAGAACCCAACCACGGAGGGAATATCATAACACATAGCCGGAAATGGCAAGAGTTGGATTACAAATATGGCAAGTTACATCTGGGGCGTTACAACACACCACCACTACGAGAGGATCTCGTCCCGAGATCTAGGACTGAAAGAACTCCGGATACTCAGAACGTAGGTGGTCTTCACGCTCCCAGGTGGCCTCTCGGTCTGAATGATGTGACCATTTCACTTTGAGGAATTTGATTGACTTGTTGCGAGTCTTGCGCTCAGTTGTCTCAAGAATAGCAACTGGATGCTCATGATAGGACAAATCTTCTTGAAGATCAATCTCTTCGAAGTTGATGGCGCGCTCAGGCGTCTTGAAGCACTTGCGAAGCTGTGACACGTGGAAGACATCGTGCACATTTGCAAAGTTGGAGGGGAGCTCAAGTTGATAGGCTAGATCGCCTCGTTTCCCGATGATCTTGAAGGGACCGACGTATCTGGGAGCAAGTTTCCCCTTGATACCGAAGCGACGAGTTCCATTCATTGGCGAGACGCGGAGGTAGACATGGTCTCCGATCTCGAATGCCACATCACGGTGTTTGCTGTCGTAATAGATCTTCTGGCGCGACTGCGCGGCTTTGAGGTTCTCACGAATCACCTTGCACATAGCCTCAGCCTCTGAGATCAAATCATTGCCGAGCAATTGACGTTCACCGGTTTCAGACCAGTTGAGAGGAGTACGGCACTTCCTGCCATAGAGGATCTCGAATGGGGCTTTGCCCGAACTGGCTTGAAAACTGTTGTTGTAAGAGAATTCAGCATAAGGAAGACAATCCTCCCACTTCATGCCGAAAGAGATAACACAGGCTCTGAGCATTTCTTCAAGAATTTGATTGACACGCTCAACTTGTCCACTAGTCTGAGGGTAGAACGCTGTGCTGAAGCGGATGTTGGTGCCCATGGCCGTCTGAAAAGAATCCCAAAATTTGGAGGTAAAGATGCTGCCACGGTCTGAAGATATCAATTGCGGAATGCCGTGCAAGGAGACAATTCTGGAGGTGTAGAGCTCTGCCAGCTGCGCTGCTGTGATAGACTCTTTGATAGGAAGAAAATGAGCCACTTTGGTTAGCTTGTCGATGACGACGAAGATAGCATCATTTCCACGCTTAGACTTAGGAAAACCAGTCACGAAGTCCATTTCGATATGATCAAACTTCCATTCTGGAATAGCAAGAGGTTGGAGAAGACCAGCTGGTCGTTGGTGTTCTGCTTTCACCCTTCTGCAGACATCACACTCATTCACGAATTGAGCGATCTCACGCTTCATTCGAGTCCACCAATACGACTGCTTGAGGTCATGGTACATCTTCGAACTTCC
The DNA here is from genome assembly GCA_032464435.1 of Aegilops umbellulata. NCBI lineage: Eukaryota > Viridiplantae > Streptophyta > Magnoliopsida > Poales > Poaceae > Aegilops > Aegilops umbellulata. The sequence continues at coordinate 210,275,566 of CP136056.1, read as the reverse complement.
AGGATGAATTGACAGAAGAGAATTGTGCACTTCATTCATAATGACTTTACGAAGATCACCCTTTGGAACCACAATCCGGTCCTCGAAGAAAAGAGTATCTCTGTCATCAACTCGATAGCACTTGTATTTGGGGATGCTCTTTTCAATACCACGTTTCACCTTCTTCACCATGGTATCCAACAATTGTGCCTCACGAATCTGATCTTCCAAAGTAGGAGAGACAAAGAGGTTGGCAAGAAAACCTTGAGGAACAACTTGGAGATTCAACTTGCGGAAAGCTTCACAAAGATCCGGTTGAAAGGGCTTGAGGATTAAGCTGTTGCAGTAAGCCTTTCTGCTCAAAGCGTCTGCAACCACATTAGCCTTGCCTGGAGTATATTCAATACTCGGATTATACTCTTGAATCATTTCGACCCATCGAGTTTGCCTGAGGTTGAGATGAGGCTGAGTGAAGATATACTTGAGACTCTTGTGATCGGTGAAGATGTCCACTTTCCTTCCCAACAGGAGATGTCTCCATGTTATTAGAGCGTGGACCACTGCCGCCAACTCAAGATCGTGAGTGGGGTAGTTCCTTTCATTAGGCTTCAACTGGCGAGAGGTATAGGCAACAACCTTCTTCTCTTGCATTAATACAGCACCGAGGCCCTGAAGAGAAGCATCACAGAATACTTCATAAGGCTTGGATTCATCAGGAGGAGTCAGAACTGGAGCTGTGACAAGTTTCTCTTTGAGAGTGTTGAAAGCAACGTCACACTCAGGAGACCATACATATTTCACATGCTTCTGGAGGAGGTTGGAAAGAGGCTTTGCAATCTTTGAGAAATTCTCAACGAATCTTCTGCAATAGCTTGCAAGTCCAAGAAAACTGCAAAGCTGCTTGACATTCTGAGGAGGATTCCAATTCAAAACTGCAGACACCCTCTCTGGATTAACAGCGATGCCCTTGGCAGAGATGATATGACCAAGATAAAGAACTTCATCAAGCCAGAATTCACATTTGGAGAACTTCGCATATAATTGATACTCTCTGAGCTTGTCGAGTACCAATCGCAAATGTTCGGCATGATCCTTCTTATTCTTGGAGAAGACCAAAATATCATCAAGATAGACCAAGACAAATTCGTTGATGTAGGGGTTGAAGATGAAATTCATCAAGCGAGTGAAATATGGAGGAGCATTGACGAGGCCGAATGACATGACAGTATATTCATAAGAACCAAAGCTTGTTCTGAATGCTGTCTTGGGAATATCTTCTTCACGAATGCGAATCTGATGATAACCCATACGAAGGTCAAGCTTGGAGAACACCTTAGCACCTTTAAGTTGCTCAAATAGCTCATTGATGTTGGGAAGTGGGTACTTGTTCTTGATAGTCTTCTTGTTCAATGGACGGTAATCGACGCAAAGTCAGTCCGTGCCATCCTTCTTCTTGACAAAAAGAACACCACAACCCCAAGGAGAAGAACTCAGTCTGATCAGACCCAAACGTTCTTGTTTATCGAGTTGAATCTTTAATTCCTTGAGCTCATCTGGTCCAAGCTTGTAAGGACGCTTGCAAACGGGTTCCGTGCCAGGCTCGAGATCAATCACGAATTCAACTGGCCGGCAGGAGGCATACCCGGAAGCTCTTCTGGAAAAACATCTTGGTACTCACAAACGACTGGAATCTGAGATATAGCCTCCATTTCACCCATCTCATTGAGAGAAAACAACCGAATGGTATCATCACGAGAAGCATAGATGATCACATCGTTAGAAGTGTGAGTCAATTTGATTTCCCTGGCAGCACACTCAAGCTGAGCCTTGTGCTTAGAAAGCCAGTCCATCCCGAGAATGAGATCAATATCAGAGTCACCAAGAACAACTGGTTTAGACAAGAATTTATAGTCGCCCATCTTGATAGAAACATCCGGGACACAAACATTAGATGTCATTTGCTTGCCCGGGGACACAATCTTCAACGGAATAGGGATCTTTTCGGTCACAAACTCATGCTTAGCAACAAAAGGTCTCGAAATGAAAGAAAGCGATGCACCAGTATCAAATAAGACTTTGGCAGGAATATCATTAACAAGAAGATTACCCATGATCACTTCAGAAGACTCCTCTGCTTGAGCTGCATTCAACATGTTCACCTTGGCATGCTTAGGATTATGCTTGACCACTGCGTTGCTAGAAGATTTCACAGGAGGAGGAGGCGGAAGGCGCCTCTGGTTGAAGCATTTGTTCGCATAGTGACCCTTCTGCTGACATTTGTTACAAGTCACTTCTGAGAGCGGACGATGGTAAGGAGCACTTGGCCTTGGAGCTTGGTTCTGAGACTTGTTCTGATAACCAGGGTTGGGTGGGTGGGAAGATCCACGGCCACTTGAGTTCTTCTGTTGATAAGGCTGACGGAACGGAGGAGGAGGAGGCAACCAGAACTTCTGTTGCTTAGCTGCCACAAGTGAGGAAGAAGAAGACTGAACTGCGTCTCTGACTCTCTTCTTAGATGCCTCACACTTGAGCTGAGCAGCTTCTTGTTTCAGTGCCATGTTGTAGAATTCATCATACTTTAATGGCTCGAAAAGCACGAGAGCAAGTTGCAGATCTTCTCTGAGACCACGCCTGAATTGGTAGATCATACTCTTCTCATCAGGGATGTCTTGCCTTGCAAAACGAGAGAGCTTCTGAAACTGAGTGTTGTATTGATAGACGGTCATGTTCCCTTGCTTGAGATTGCGGAATTCCTCACGCTTAAGCTCAACAACACTTTCCGGAATGTGGTGTGCTTTGAAATCACGGCGGAAATCATCCCAAGTGATCACACGACCTCCTCTTGAATCTTTGTATTGCTGGAACCATTCAGCAGCTTGATCTTTGAGTTGAAAAGAGGCAAACTTGACAAAGTCCTCAGGTCTGACATTGCTGCACTCGAAATGCTTGCTGATGTCCACTAACCAATCATCTGCGTCTGTGGCCTCGACACAGTAGCTGAAAGTCTTTGGCTGATTAGCAAGGAACTGGTTGAGTGAAGCGAAGTGCGGCTGATTGTTGCCTTGGCCTTGATTCTCTTGATTAGCTTGCCCTTGGTTGCGATCTTGCAAGAGCTGAATCATAATCTGAGCATTGGCATTTGTGGCAGTCATCAAGGCTTGCCAAGCTTCCGGAGGCGGAGGTGGTGGCGGACGGTTAGCCTGATTCCCGTCATTGCGTTCCGGATTCTGACGCGTTGGCGGAGCCATCCTGAAGAGGGTGACATCCATTAGCATCTTGACAGAGATATATTGAAGCTGAATCAAAGGAACGAAATTGCAACATATAGTCTTCAAGATTAACATTCGAACAAGAATGAACGAATGAATTCCAATGTAAATCATCACACTTCCAAAGCTGAGAAGCCACTTAGAACATGGTATGGAATAAAATCAACAAGGTACGGAAGTGAACAAATACTTGGTAAGGATTACCCAATCACAAACCAAATATCTGCGGAAGAAATACTAAAGCTACAAGAATCCCACTTATAAACTCCCGAAACTTTCTGGTTATGCAATCAGGTGTTGGGGATACAGGGGAAGCATAATATCTCACCCAAACTAGCAAATCCTACAACCAGCTGTATCCATCCTTCAACACATAACCAAGAAACCTTCGGAAATCGTCTACCTCAACCTTCGAAAACACATCCGTTATACAAGTCATGGCAATACCCCTGCACTCGCCACAGTACTGGGCTATCAGGGTTATCTCACCAACAACTATACAAAAGAGATTTTCGATGTCGGCGTACTAAACTCAGGTATTCCAAAACCGCAACGATAAAATTATGACGACAACACCTCGGAGCTCAACTCCCCGGGACACTGCCACAACCCCTAAATGTCAGGAGGCAACCAAGACAATGTTGTCATCATAAAACCATCGGAACGATTGTAATATACCCGCGTGATCCTAAAAAAAAATTTAGTGAAATTTGAGAAGAGAAGAGTCAAAGCTCTACGTCAGGATGCCTTACCAGAAGGTCGAAGGGACTGGGAAGTAAAAAGAATTCCTAAACTCTCCGATATATAATTCCTAAATGACTCAAAACATTTTTCTAGACACAACTCGGCCGCTAAAGACGATCAAACAGTGGGGCTCCTAAGGTCGGGGAAAGGCTCTGATTACCAACTTGTAACGCCCCTGATGCGGCTATATCTCTCACGTGTCGAGGCACGACTTAGAGGCATAACTGCATTGAAAGCAATGTCGCAAGTGAGGTAATCTTCACACAAACCATGTAATAAATAAAGGGGAAAGATACATAGTTGGCTTACAATCGCCACTTCACACAAGTACATAAATAACATCCATCATACAGATTACACTCAAGGTCCGACTACGGTACCAAAATGAAAGAAGACTACCCCAAATGCTAAACAGATCCCCGGATCACCCAACTGGGCTCCACTACTGATCATCTGGAAAAGAAACATAGTAACGGCCACGTTCCTCATCGAACTCCCAAGTGAGCTCGGTCGCGTCATCTGCACTGACATCGTTGGTACCTGCAACTCTGGTGATAATATCTGTGAGTCACGGGGACTCAGCAATCTCACACCCGCGAGATCAAGACTATTTAAGCTTAAAGGTGGGAAAAGGGGTTGTGAGGTGGAGCTGCAGCAAGCGACTAGCATATGGTGACTACAGCGCAAAAGAGAGCGAGAAGAGAAGGCAAAGCACGGTCGAGAAGCTAGAAGTGATCAAGAAGTGATCCTGAAACAACCTACGTCAGACATAACTCCAACAACCGTGTTCACTTCCCGGACCCCGCCGAGAAAGAGACCATCACGGTTACACACGCGGTTGATGTGTTTTAGTTAAGGTCAACTTCGGGTTTTCTACAACCGGACATCAACAAATTCCCATCTGCCTCATAACCGCGGGCACGGCTTTCGAAAGATAATACCCTGCAGGGGTGTCCCAACTTAGCCCATTATAAGCTCTCACGGTCAACGAAGGATATTCCTTCTACCGGGAAGACCCGATCAATCTCGGAATCCAGGACTACAAGACATTTCAACAGCAATAAAACAAGTCCAGCAAAGCCGCCCGATTGTGCCGACAAATCCTGATAGGAGCTGCACATATCTCGGTCTCAGGGCACATCCGGATGAACACTACGTACGGCAACCGAAGATACCCCAAGTTGCCTCAGGGCGGCACCGCAAGTGGCTCTAGTTGGACCAGCAATCGAAGGAGAACTGGCCCGGGGGGGGGGGTTAAAATAAAGATGACCCTTGAGTCTGCAGAACCCAAGGGAAAAGGCTAGGTGGCAAATGGTAAAACCAATGTTGGGCCTTGCTGGAAAAGTCTCATTCAAAGCGAACTGTCAAGGGGGTCCCATAAATCACCCGACCGTGTAAGGAACGCAAACTCCGGGAACATAACACCGGTATGACGGAAACTAGGGTGGCAAGAGTGGAACAAAACACCAGGCATAAGGCCGAGCCTTCCACCCTTTACCAAGTATATAGATGCATTAATTAAATAAGAGGTATTGTGATATCCCAACAAGTAAACATGTTCCAACAAGGAACAACAAGTCCATGTTCCAACAAGGAACAAACTTCATCTTCACCTGCAACTAACAACGCTATAAGAGGGGCTGAGCAAAGCAGTAACATAGACAAACAACGGTTTGCTAGAACAAGGATGGTTAGGGGCTGACAAGGCAATATAGGAGGCATGATATAGCAAGTGGTAGGTATCGCAGCATGGGCATAGCAAAAGAGCGAGCAATCTAGCAAGCAAAGATAGAAGTGATTTCGAGGGTATGGTCATCTTGCCTGCAAGGTTCTCAGAGTTGTCGAAAGCTTGGTCCTCGAAAACGTTCTCAACAGGTTCCTCGTTCACGTACTCGTCTCCCGGCTCTACCCAAGACAAGAGAACAAGCAAAGGAACCAATATCAACCACGATGCAATGCGCAAGCAATATGATGCAAAACATGGCATGATATGCGAGAGGTGATATGCAATGCGTATGCATGCTCCGGAAGGACAAGGATGAACAGGGCATAATCTTGGCAAACCAAGCATGCCACTGGATAGATGAGGTGTTTTCGGTTGAAATCGATATAAAGTTCACCGGAAACGGATGCACGGTTTGCAAATGGCAAGCAAAACAAGAATGACTAGAAGCTGCCATAAACAGCATGATGCAACTTAGCATACATCAAACAATTAAGCTACTGCACCCAAACATGGCAACAAAGCATATGACAATGATCTACTCAAGATGCTCAATAAAAGATGAACACTGAGCTACGGCTAAAACACATCACAACAGGTTCAAACAAGCATGGCAAAAGTGCAACTTATAACAGATTCACAGACTTAGCGAAATAACAAGTCAGGAAAACAACACCAGGATGGCATGTTCAGAGCAATATAATAACATGCTAAAGGTTCAGAACATAGCAAATTATAGCATGGCATGAATCAATTCAGAGCACTCGATAAAAGTATCTTACTGATCTTAGGCCAGAAAGGACTTGAAAATACAATAACAAGCAAGTCAAAACAGCAAGTTACGTTACAGATTTCAGACTTAGCAGAAATCTGGACATGGCAGAATTCAGTTAACGGGTAGGCATGTTCGAGAGCTCGATGCACTCGCTACAAAGCCTTTCATGACAAACTAAGCATGCACTCATCAAGAAGACATAGCATAGTAACTAATCATGGCAAGAAACACAATAATACATGCAAGGATCAGTTACAACAAGCTTGGCAAAATTGAATAACAAGTATGCAATCTGCCAGGAAACGATATCAAGCAAAAGTAGTGCTCGATTGACTCAAGCTAATGCACTCCAAAATTACCAACAAGGGCAGGAATAGATAGAGGACTACCATAAGCCCAAATCATCCTTACTGATCATGCCCAAAATATGCACGGATCTCTCGGAATCAACAAGAACATATGGCATGATAATAACAAAAGTCAGGGACTTAGTGAAATCACTAAGTCTCTGAAAACAGCAATATCATCTTCCCTACTTTGCATGCAATTTCTAGCCAACACAATCATCACAAAAAAATACATAGCAAAATGCTCTGGAAAGGTAACATGGCCTATTACAAAACATCTATAGAGCTCAACCTCATAGGATGCACACACCAATCATGGCAAAAATAACAAAACTGCAAGATATGACAATAATCAGGAGATCACATCAACTAGCACTCTTGCAATGGCATTTAGGGCAACCAGATGAGCTCAAATGCAATTGATGCAATGGAATAAAATGAACTAGACTTCGAGGCGAACATTTTGACATATCATACGCATGAAATGGAGCCCTGGATGCAAAGATATAGCATGTTGAAATTGGCTTGATGATGATAGAATTCTCTGACAGTAATTCGGGGGGGGGGGCGAGAAAGTCAACCTCGTACACGGAAATCGAGGATCGCCGGAGAAGGACGCCGGGGAGGTAGAGGATGGCCGGATCTGGCCCTCTCCGGCCGGATCTCGCCGGATCCGGCCCGGATCGGGGCGGAGGAGGCGGGCAGGGGCGGCGCCGGCGATAGGGAGGCGCGCGGGCGCGCGGGCGACGGCGGAACGGCGGCTCGGGGCGGCGGACGGGCGACTCCGGCGAGGGGGCAGCGCCGGCCGAGGCGAAGGCGGCGGCGAGCGCGCTCCGGCGCGGGAGGCGAGGCGGCGGACGGGCTCCGCGCGGGAGGCGGCGCGCGCGGGACAGCGACGCGGCGGATGGGCTTCGGGGGGGCCCCGACCGGGCCTGGCGGGCCGGCGGCGGCGCGCGGCGGCGCCCGCCACGTGTCGTGCCCCGGTTGGCCCAGTTGGCGGCGGTGGATGAACAGTGCGGCGGAGGGCTGGTGGCACGGATTTTGAGGCGAAGACTAGGGTTTCGGGGTGTCTCTCTCTCAGATTTGGAAGGGGAGGACGTTTTTATAGCTAGGAGGAGTTGGGGAGCTCCAAATGGAGTGCGGTTTTCGCCCACACGATCGTGATCGAACGGCGGAGGACATGGGAGTGTCTTAGATGGGTTATGGGCCACTTAGAGAGGGAAGTTGGGCTGCAACAAAGAAGGCCTATGCGGTTACCCGGTTAACCGTTGGAGTACCAAACGACCTCCGAATGACCCGAAACTTGACAGGCGGTCTAGTGGCGTTAAACCAAGGCCGCATGGCAAATCTCGGTCCACTCCAAGACGGTTTAATACCCGCACACGGAAAAAGGTAAAAGAGGGCGCCGGGGAACATAGGAGCGCCGGATTTCAAAACGGACAACGGGGAAAATGCTCGGATGCATGAGACGAACATGTATGCGAATGCAATGCACATGATGACGTAATATAAAATGCATGACATGACCAAAATGCAAAACGGAGAGAACCCAACCACGGAGGGAATATCATAACACATAGCCGGAAATGGCAAGAGTTGGATTACAAATATGGCAAGTTACATCTGGGGCGTTACACTTCTCGTCTCCGTTCGCAGCTTCGATGCCTAGCTCATAGAGCTGGAGGAACTCCGCAGGGTCGGCCGTGCCGTCGTAACGAGGAGGCAGGTCTGGCTTGAACTTGGTGGGTCACGTGACGCTGCGTAGCTCGGTGGTGAATGCACGACAGCCTGCTGTGGCCACGGGAGGCCTTGGGTGACGGAGAGCTTGGTCTTGCAGGTCCCGATGCGCTGCAGGTGGGAGCAGCGCGGGGTCTTGCCATGCGGGAGCAGGAGCATGGTCGCGACGTGCTGGAGCAGGGAGCGCCCGGGCAGCTTCTTGCGGGCGAGGGACTTCTTGGCAGCTCTGCTCTTGCCGCGCTGGCACCTGACGGAGCGGGTTCCGCCCAGGGGCCACACGCCTTGGGGCCAGGGCGCCTTCTTGAGGAGGAGGCGGCTGGGGCACCCCCGGAGCATCGTCGCCCGCTCAGGGCGGGATGCGGTGCAGCGGAAAGGACGCCGCAGGAGAGCCCCCTCCGGCGCGGACGAGCTCAATGACGCGGTCGAGCCATTCTTCGTAGACATCGTCGACGGGATGGTAGCGCAGGAGCTCGTTTGCCGCGATGAGCGCAACTCGAGCCTCCATGGGTGCGCGGAGCGCGCGGGATGAAGAACCAGCTGGGGTGAGCGAGGGAGTAGCGGTGCGGTCGTCTTGTCGCACGGACGGATGCTGAGACGAAGCTTGCTGCTCGTTTCCCGCCGGGCCGGTGGCAGCGTTGACGACAGGTGACGGGGAACGGCGAGGACGCCCGCCGACAGGAGCCGTCTGGGTGGCGCGGGCCCGACGAGCGTCAGACATGGACGCGATGGTCGGAGGAGAACGGGGCGGCAGAAGGTGAATTCCGGCGCACCCCTACCTGGCGCGCCAAATGTCGGACTTCGGTTTCCGGCAGACCCTTGAGGTTCGAACACTGGGGTGCGCACGGAGATTTCGCCTTCTACCTACCTGCACCCCAACGCCTCGCTAAGATCTATGCTATGGAAAGAACAACACAAGAGACACAGGGTTTATACTAGTTCGGGCCACCATTGTGGTGTAATACCCTCCTCTAGTTTGTGGTGTGGTGGATTTCCTCTTGGGCTGATGATGATGAGAAATACAAGGAAGAATAGCCTCGCGAGGGTCTGTTCTTGGCTGAGGCGATGAACTACTAGGAGGAGTTCAGTCACCCTTCTCTCTCTCTCTCTCTGTGATGCTATTCGATCCGATCCCAGCTTGTTTCTGGATTGGCCGATCTTGCTCTACCCTGGGGGTGGCTAGTCCTATTTATAGGCAAAGGCCCTGGGCCTCTTCCCAAATATTGAGCGGGAAGGGCGCCAACAATTGGCCATTTTGAAGGGGAACATCTAGTACACTTATCCTGACTAAAGTTGGTCCTCGCCTGCCAAAGGCTCTGGTGGTGACGCTGGCTTGGGCTCCACAATGACTGCCTCCCTGCCGTTGGGCTGGTCTTGGTCTCGTTGCACCGAAACGGGTGCCTTTGCTTGATGCTCTCGCCTGCGCTTGCTCCCTTTGCACCAAAGAGGAAAGGAGGACACTGCGCGGGTTGGCGCCCGCCTGGCGCCCTTGGTCGTCATGGCTTGCGTCACGGGCACCTCGTGAGGTACCCCGCCTTGATCTCTCCGCCTCCTCGCGAGCCAGCCTGATGAGGCCGTGCTTGAGGAAGCTCCGTGTCGTCCACTCCGCGAGGCTTGGCCCCTCGCGAGGGTCTTGGGTCTGTGTTGATGAAGATGGGCCGTGCTGGGCCCCCCTTTGAGCCACGTCGCAGGCCGCAGGCAGGCAAGTCTGGGGACCCCCGTTCCCAGAACACCGACACAAGTGTCGTTGCTGGCCGCGACCTCACACACTACCGAAGTCTCTGGACTATAGTAGAGACTGGAGCGGGCCGAGGAGGAGCTCGGCCAGGCGAGGAAGCAGCTAGAAGACAAGCAATGTATGTAGTGACTTGCTATATATTCGGAAAGAATAAATGATGTGTATTGACCGTAGTGTCATGATATGTGTAGGAGCGACGATCGAGGTCGAGGCCCTTAAAAGGCCCTGGTTGAAGCCGAGGAGAAAGCTAGCAAGGAGCAAGCCACCCATAAGAAGCTCAAGGCCAGGCTTAACGAGGTCCAGCAAGAGCACCAGGATGCTGCGAAAAATGCGAGGCCTTGGAGTGCGATGTTTCGGCTCGAGAGACCGAACTCGCCAAGGCTCGCCAAAGAGCGGTAGAGGCCCGGGTTGAAGCCCAGGGCGCCCTCCAGGAGATCCAGGAGGTCAAGAAGATCGCGGCGGGTAAGGCATTTAGTATGCAAAGCAAGTATGTGAAGAAGTATTTCTTACTAACCCGAATTCGGAGTTCTCCAGGGGCGTTTGCGGATTTGCCGCGCAGTGTGTCAGACGCTGTGGAGTTCTTTCGAGCCGAAGAAGGGAGCTCAACAGAGAAGTTGTTCTGGTCGCACTACCTTGCGTCAGAACATCCAGTGCCCTTCACCGATCAGCTAAAATAGCTGGTCGAGCTGCATAGGGTGGCCGAACTGGCCATGAAGGATTTAATAATCCGGTTGTGGCCTGCCGAAGCTATATCCAGCAGCTACTTCGGTCCCGTGAAGCGGCTGGTAGGTGCCTGCCCTCGGCTGGACACCGTCAAGCGGTCGGCCTGTATCGAGGGTGCGCACATGGCCTTCGCACGTGTCAAGGTGTGGTGGGCGAAGATGGACGGCGTCAAGCTTGTGATCGAGGGCCGCCTGAGGGCAAGGAGCACCGCACGCCGAAGCGGTATTTTGAAGACGTCCTGGAGGGGTCTCGTATTGTGGCGACGCAATGTGCGCAAGACATTATCTTCGAATAAATACATTAATGTTGTCTCTGCCTTGTATGATGAAACAAAGTTGTTATGTAATATAATGTTTGTTACTTGAAAAAATTTACCTCATGTGCGGCCGTTTTATGTAAAATCTGAGAGTTGGCCGGTCGTCGGCTTCTGCCCCCACGTAGGTAGTACGGGGGTGTTCGGGATGGAATCTAAATACTCTTGATCCAATTGTTTGGTCCTTGAAGTAGGTGTTTAGCGCAACAAACCAGGCAATCGAACTATGCGGCTTTAGCACTTTCACTTAGCCATTGGAGTTTGACAATAAAAATGTGGGCGCAGCCCCTAGTATCCGAACTAGGATGCTATAAGCGCTTGATCGGGTAAGTACCGATGCTTCACATAATGCGGAAAAAATCTCTAACGATTTGGAACCTCCGAAGAGCTGACCGACTATCGCCGCATCATGACAGTCAGTTTTCGGCTTTCTCTACTGAGGTGCTCAGCTGGGTAAACCGGTAGTTCTCCCACTACAAAAAAAGACACATCCGTGACATTTTGGGCCGAACAAAAAAAAATCTGTCATACTTATGACACTTCTATGAGAATAATTGTGACAAAACCTGGTATCATTATAGATGTGGTGGGGTCCTACTTCTATGACAAAAAATCATGACAGAAAATGGGCTTTTCGTCCTGGGCGGGCCGGAGACGCAGCTGCATGACATTCTTTGTGCCGTCCATGATGGAAAAAACCATGGTAGAAGCGAGGGCGAGGAAAATATCAGGGTGTTCCTAGTTACGGTGGGTGGTCGGGGCCGAGCGATGTGCGTTTCTCTCGTAGAGGCACGCGCGTGGGTGCGAGGCGTTGGGCTCTAACTAAACCCGAGCGAGGCGTTGGGCTCTAACTGAACCCGAGCGATTGCACTACATGCTACACGTTACTGAACCCGAGCGATCGATCGATGGCTGTTAACTGAACCCGATCGAGCGATTCCTTCGCTACTGCTGCTAACTGAAGCCGATCGATGCTGCCTCTATATGAACAGTGAGTGTTGCTGGGGGGTTTGGATGAACAGTTCCCGGTGGGGGTGGATGAACAGGACCCCGTGGTGTTGCCTCTGGATGAACAGGACCCCGATCGATCGAGCCGGTTGGCGCTGGATGAACAGGACCCCGTGGAGGGCTGGATGAACAAGACCACCCCGTGGAGTGCTGGATGAACAGGACCACCCCGTGGAGGGCTGGATGAACAGTAGACGATGGAGGGCTGGATGAACAGTAGCCATGGAGGGGTGGTTGAACAGGAGCCCGTGGAGAGGGCTGGTTGAACAGTAGCCAGTGGAGTAGCGCGCGGTGGAGGCTGGATGAATAGGAGCCCGTGGATGAACAGTCGTAGGTGGAGGCTGGAGGACGTCGACGGTGGATGAACAGTAGCCCGTGGAGGCGGGAGGGGGTCGACGGTGGAGATGAACAGTATTCCGTGGAGTCCCGTTTTGCGGTATGCCAGACCACTCCCGATGAACATGACCCCTGTTTCGACCGTAGCACTCCAACACAACTCCGTTTCCTCCGTTTTACGGTACGCCACACCCCTCCCAATCAACAGGACCCCCATTTCGACCGTAGGAGGTCTGTTTCCTCCGTTTTGCGGTACGCCAGACCCCTCCTGACGAATAGGATCCCGTTTCGACCGTGGCCGGTCAAACACAAGGTCGTTTCCTCCGTCGGTACGCCAAGCCTCGTTTCCATCGGCTGTTCCGTCCAAGCCCTTCCGATGAACACGACGACGCATTCCATTCCAACCCAGCCGGTTGGATCCCCATGAACACGACGAGGATGCAGTTTCTCCGTTCCGACCCAGCCATGTACACGAGACCTGGCCGTACGTATGCGTGAGTAGGCTTTCGAGACCCTGCTTGTATGTACGTCCATGGCCGTATTTTCTTTTTTGCACACTGGCCGTTGTACGTACGTGTACACGCTACGTGCGCGCCTCTACTACGACACGTGCGCTCCTCTACATCAACCAGTATGTACGTACGCGTTCGTGACTAGAATGACAATGCTACGTACGCTTCGACCAGGTGGGTCCTGACTGTCAGGCACTTCCTTGCCTGCGAAGATGTAGCTAGTGGGTCCCAGCAGTCAGGGGGGCGAATCGTTTTTTTTGCCCAGACGCACTCCCTTGCGTGCGAAGATATAGCTGGTAGGTCCCAGCAGTCAGGGGGAAATGTTTTTTTCGTGAAATACAGTTGCCCGTCCAGTGGGTCGCTGCTGTCAGGTGGAGGAATAATTATTTTGCACGTAATAAGGAGGCACTTCCTTGCGGCCGCCGTGGACCCAGCTGTCAGCCTCTCCACATACAGTACTCTTCCAATGGAAGTCGTTCCTTGACCATGTTGACCACGCCACGCCGAGAGCACCAAGGTGGTGGATGGCGGCGAGGCCTAGGAAGGGGCGACGCGGAGCTAGGGAAGACGCGGCAGTGGAAGCCCGCGCGGAGAGGAGTATGAGGGTTCACTGGTTAGGCTGCGGTGTGAGGCTGTCGTCGCCGCAGGGCCTGGCCAGCGATGGGAATAGTAGGGGGCGGTGAGGCCTCTCCGGCAGCACAACCGACCATGGGAGGCAGGAGAATGCGGCACGACCGGCGCTGCTTTGGGCGGCTGGAGCAAGAAGACTAGAGGTTGAAGAAGCACTACGGCCGTTGGATGGACATCGTACTGTCACTGGAGCTAGAATCATTCATATTGACTAAGCTGACAAAGCACTCCGTCCCAGTCAACTTAGTAGGCCCACAAATCAGCCTCCCACGAAGGTGGATCCCAACTAGCAGGGGGAGTATTCATTTTCTTGTGCGTAATAGGGAGGCACATCCGGTGGGTCCGAGCTGATAGCGGGGGGAACGTTTTTTTCGTGAAATACGTTGGCCCGTCCGGTGGGTCCCAGCAGTCAGGGGGGAAACATTTTTTCGCCACATACGATGGCCCGTCCGGTGGGTCCCTGCTGTCAGGTGGACGAATAATTATTTTCCGCGTAATAAGGAGGCACTTCCTTGCGGCTGACGTGGACCCAGCTGTCATCCTCTCCACGTACAGTACTCTTCTGATGGAAGTCGTTCCTTGACCACGTTAACCACGCCACGCCAAGAGCACCAGGGCGGTGGACGATGGCGAGGCCTAGGAAGGGGACGACGCGGAGCCGGGGAAGACGCGGCAGTGGATGCCCACGCGGAGAGGAGTACGAGGGTTCACTGCTTCGGCTGCGATGTGAGGCTGTCATCGCCATAGAATAACAGGGGGTGTGGGTGAGTGGAGGGATGCCCTGGCGAGCGGTGGGAGTAGTAGGGGCGGTGAGGCCTGCGCGGCAGCACAGCCGGCCATGGGAGGCAGGAGCAGGCGGCACGACCGGCGCTGCTTAGGGCGGCTGGAGCAAGAAGACCAGAGGTTGAAGAAGCACGACGGCCGTTGGATGGACATTGTACGGTCACTGCAGCTAGAATCGTTTATATTGACTAAGTTGACAGAGCCCTTGGTACGCGTCAACTTAGTAGGCCCACAGGTCAGCTTTCGAAACCGTGCACCCCAGATGTCAGGGGGAGGAATCATATTTTGGGCGGGTGAAGCTAGAATATCCGAGATAGAAGAGGAAGCACGGCATCCGTTGGATGGACATCTAACTGCCACTGCTGCTAGAACCGTGTGTTGACTATAAGTTGAAAAGCCTTGCATACGCGTCAACTCTTTTTTTTGAGGGGACGCGTCAACTTAGTAAGGCCAGAAGTGTGTGGCACAGAACTTATAGCCCAATTGAGATTTGTAAGAATGTGCAGCCAATTTTTGATTTCTAATGGAATTTACTATAGCCCATTTACAGTTTGTTAAAAGTACAGCCCATTTCAACCAATTGTTCAAAACAGAATTCAATAAAATTTCCCACATTTTGATGGGATCTGAAATATTTTTATCCCGAAAATTCTAATCAGATTAAATACAATTTCAATATAAATTTATATTACATAAAAATCCAACGGAACATTGCGCTCACAACAATTAATGAAATTAAAAATTTCAATATCCAAAAAATATATTTTATAAGTAATTACGTGTTTGGTGCATTTTTTATAGTTACTGCCTAGTTTTTATAATTACATCCGTTTTATTATTTCTTAAAGCCCATTTTCTTGTTAAGCCTAATGCATCCCTCCTAGGAAAGATTTGCAGCCCAGCGGGGCAGAGTATAACAACATGACCTTGTCTGGGTATTCCTAAAAAAAAGTATAGCTAGGCTAGCCATTTTCATCTTGAAAAAAGTTAATATCTGGGCTGGATATCTGGCCTGGGCTAGATGGGCCACAACCCGCCTAGTTAATAGCTACAGCGATGTTTTCGTTGTTGTTCAGAGGAGGAAAATTAATATCTGGGCTAAACATCGCTCAAGAAAAACTCTGCAGTGCTCACACCTCAAAAACACGAATACTGCTCGAGATGCTTGGTCCCAGTTGTCGCCGCTTCTTGTGCAATTCTCTCGTTTATTGACTACATAGGTTGAGAGTGGTGTGGGACCGTGATGTCAGGAAACCAGGAGGAATCAAAAAAATTATAGTTTTATATACTAATAAGGAGGCACTTGCGTACGTGCGGCTATAGCCCTGGTGGGTCTCCACTGTCATCCTCTCCAAGTCAAGTCATCTCCTCATCCTCATGTCCGTTGACCATGTTGACAACGCGAGACGGCGGCGCCATGGTGAGCGCAACAACTCGAAGGACGACGGAGAGGGCCTCGCGGGCCCTACGGATGGTCTGATACAGCGCCCGCTGCTCATTCAGGAAGCCAGGATCATAGGGCCACATGTCCGTGACGGCATTGTCGTTCGCTTGTTCACCGGTGCTCGTTGAGGAGACAGAGGTTGCAGCACAGGTCCTCCTGCACTGGTAGCTCTTCCGCCATTAGGGCGTCGAAGTGCGGCCGCACCTGCTCTATGGTGAACATGGCATGAACCGGCTTGGACAGTGGCGCTGGCTCCTGGTCGAAAGCTACGTCCATCGTCTAATTGTGTCGCTTAGCTCGGGGAGGTAGCTGGCGAGCCAGCATGTCCGGCTGCTAGACCGACCCGCTGCCAAGCATGAGTCTGACTTCCCTAGCCCACCCAGACCGCCTCCCTTGTCTAGGCGCGCTTTCCTCCCGAAACGGTCAGCGCCGCCCGCCCCGCTTCCCGGTGCATGCGATTGCTCCGCCTTCAAACGACACAAGTGTCGTCCGTCCGTCCTTCTGCCGGCCACATTAATGAACGAGGTTGCCGAGGCGGCTGAGGGAGTACTGGATTAGGGGGTCTCCGGACAGTCAGACTATATCCTTTGGCCGGACTGTTGGACTATGAATATACAAGATTGAAGACTTCGTCCCGTGTCTGGATGGGACTCTCCTTGGCGTGGAAGGCAAGCTTGGCAATACGGATATGTAGATCTCCTTCCTTGTAACTGACTCTGTGTAACCATAACCCCCTTCGGTGTCTATATAAACCGGAGGGTTTAGTCTGTAGGACAAAAACAATCATACCATAGGCTAGCTTCTAGGGTTTAGCCTCTACGATCTCCTGGTAGATCAACTCTTGTAATACTCATATCATCAAGATCAATCAAGCAGGAAGTAGGGTATTACCTCCATCGAGAGGGCCTGAACCTGGGTAAAAATCGTGTCCCCCGCCTCCTCTTACCATCCGCCTTAGACGCACAGCTCGGGACCCCCTACCCGAGATCCGCCGGTTTTGACACCGACATTGGTGCTTTCATTGACAGGTCCACTGTGCCGTCACTGTAAGGCTTGATGGCTCCTTCGATCATATGTAACGATGCGGTCCAGGGTGAGGTTTTCCTCCCCAGACAGATCTTCGTATTCAGTGGCTTCACACTGCGGGCCAACTGCTTGGCCATCTGGAGCAGATCGAGAGCTACGCCCCTGTCCATTAGGTCAGGTTTGGAAACTTGAACTACACCGCCGACATCCGCGAGGACTTGATCTTTGACGGATTCGAGCCCATGTCAGGTGTGCCGCAC
Source organism: Aegilops umbellulata (assembly GCA_032464435.1). Lineage (NCBI taxonomy): Eukaryota > Viridiplantae > Streptophyta > Magnoliopsida > Poales > Poaceae > Aegilops > Aegilops umbellulata. The sequence continues at coordinate 210,258,222 of CP136056.1, read as the reverse complement.
AATCACGATGAGCAGGATTTAGCTCTGCCATCGGGCAGTGTTCGGGAGATCGCATCTGCAACTACTCCGGCCCTCACTCCGGAGAAAATCGATCCATCCGAGGATAGGGGGATAGACCCCACCATGGAGGCCGCACTCTCAGTGGCAATAGAGCCGGATACTGACTTTACCCCTTACGAGAGCCGTGTTGTCGAATCACTGGATTCATCTCCGGCCACGGACTCTGAGCTGTCTGCATCCGTCGCTATCAAATCCGATTGGGCGCCGATCATGGAGTTTACCTCCGCAGATATCTTTCAGCACTCGCCTTTCGGCAACGTGCTAAATTCATTAAGGTCTCTCTCCTTGTCAGGAGAACCTTGGCCGAACTATGTCCGGCTAGGATGGGATGCGGTCAATGAAGAAATTCGTTCCCCACCCACCACCCACTTAGTAGCCTATGTCAACGATTTAACCGACATGCTCGATTTCGACTCCGAAGACATCGACGGCATGGACTATGATGCAGGAGAGGAATAGGAACCATCGCCCACGGGGCGCTGGACAGCCACTTCATCACATGACATATACATGGTGGATACACCCAATGAAAACAATGACGAGGAATGGAAGGATGCAGCGAAGGACAGCTCCCTCGAGAAGCAACCAAAGCGTCGGCGTAGGCGCCGTTCCAAATCCCACCTTGGCAAAAACAATGCCCCAGTTGACTCCAGAGTAAACGACGACCACATTGACCTAGCGGCAGAGCAGGATGAACCAGCAAACGACGAACATAGTACGGATCCGCTGTCCGAACATGGTGACACCAAGGATAAAGCTCATCAACCTCCCTCCGAAGAGGAAAACAGCCTGAACGAAGATGCACACATCATCCCGGAAAGGCACTTGGAACAAGAGTGTCGACATTCTGGGAACGGGGGTCCCCAGACTTGCCTGCCTGCGGCCTGCGGCGTGGCTCAAAGGGGGGCCCAGCACGGCCCATCTTCATCAACACAGACCCAAGACCCTCGCGAGGGGCCAAGCCTCGCGGGGCGGACGACACAGAGCTTCCTCAGGCACGGCCTCATCAGGATGGCTCGCGAGGAGGCGGAGAGATCAAGGCGGGGTACCTCACGAGGTGCACCTAATGCAAGCCATGACGACCAAGGGCGCCAGGCGGGCGCCAGCCCGCGTAGTGTCCTCCTTTCCTCTTTGGTGCAAAGGGGGCAAGCGGAGGCGAGAGCATCAAGCAAAGGCACCCGTTTCGGTGCAACGAGACCAAGACCAGTCCAACGGAAGGAAGGAAGTCATTGTGGAGCCCAGGCCAGCGTCACCACCAGAGCATTTGGCAGGCGAAGACCAACTTTAGTCAGGATAAGTGCACCAGATCTTCCCCTTCAAAATGGCCAATTGTTGGCGCCCTTCCCGCTCAATATTTGGGAAGAGGCCCAGGGCCTTTGCCTATAAATAGGACTAGCCACCCCCAGGGTAGAGGCGAAAATGAGGATTGGAATCAGCTAGGATCTAGAGAAGGCAATAAGAGAGAGAGAGAGAGAGAGAGAGAGAGAGAGAGAGAGAGAGAGAAAGGCGATTGGACTCCATCTAGTAGTTCATCGCCCCGGCCAAGAACATACCCTCGCGAGGCTATTCTTCCTTGTATTGTTCATCATCATCAGCCCAAGAGGCAATCCACCACACCACCACACTGGAGTGGGGTATTACACCACATCGGTGGCCCAAACTAGTATAAACCCTGTGTCTCTTGTGTTGTTCTTTCCCATAGTTTAGATCTTTGCGAGGCGGAGGGGTGCAGGTAGGAACAAGGCGTAATCTCCGCGCGCACCCCAGAGTTCGAACCACAAGGGTCTGCCGGAACCCGAAATCCGACATTTGGTGCATCAGGTAGGAGTGCAACGGAATTCGTCTTCCATCGCCCGTTTCTCCTTCGACCATCGCGTCCATGTCTGACGCTCGTCGGGCCCGCGCCGAGCACCGAGCACCGAGCCGCTCTCACTTCCCGCGTCGCCCAGACGGCCCCTGTCGGCGGGTGTCCTCGTCGTTCCCCGTCGCCTGCCATCAACACCGCCACCGGCCCGGCATCCGTCGGTGCGACAAGACGGCCGCACCGCTACTCCCTCGCTCACCCCAGCTGGTTTTTCGTCCCGCGCGCTCCGCGCACCCGTGGAGGCTCGAGCTGCGCTCATCGCGGCAAACGAGCTCCTGCGCTACCGTCCCGTCGACGACGTCTACGAAGAGTGGCTCGACCGCGTCACCGAGCTCGTCCGCGCCGTGGGGGCCTCTCCTGCGTCGTCCGTTCCGCTGCACCACACCCCGCCCCGCGCGGGCGACGAAGCTCCGGGGGCGCCCCAGCCGCCTCCTCATCAAGAAGACTCCCTGGCTCCAAGGCGCGTGGCCCCTGGGCGGAACTGCCAAGAAGTCCCTCGCCTGCAAGAAGCCGCCTCGGCGCTCCCTGCTCCGGCACGTCGCGGCCATGCTCTAGCTCCCGCACATCAAGACCCCGCCCTGCTCCCAGCTGCAGCGCGCGGGGACCTGCAAGACCATGCTCTCCGTCACCCAAGGCCTCTCGTGGCCACGGCGGGCTGCCGTGCCTTCACCATCGAGCTGCACAACGTCGCGTGGCCCAGCAAGTTCAAGCCAGACCTGCCTCCTCGTTACGACGGCACGGCCGACCCTGCGGAGTTCCTCCAGCACTATGAGATGGGCATCGAAGCTGCCAACGGAGATGAGAAGGTCATGGCGAACTGGTTTCCCATGGCGCTCAAGGACGGGGCCCGCACCTGGCTCCTGAACCTGGCCCCAGGCACGATCTCCTCCTGGGACGAGATGCGCACCCGCTTCATCGCCAACTTCCAAGGTACTCGCGACCGGCCGCCCGCCGTGAGCGACATGCGCCGCATCAAGCAACAGCCCGAAGAGACCCTGCAAAAGTACATCCAGCGCTTCAACAACGCACACCTCAAGATTCCCGAGGTGTCCGAGGAGGCCATCATCTCAGCCTTCTCCGACGGTGTGCGCGACATCAAGATGAAGGAGGAGCTGGCGATGCATGAAGACCTGTGCACTTCCTTGGAGCTGTTCAACTTGGCGACCAAGTGCGCCAGGGCAGAGGAAGGGCGTCTCTCCCTCCTCGAGCTGCCTGCCGCAGACCCAGAAGAGAAGAAGTCCAAGGCCAAGGATGTGAAGCGCAAGGGGGCTGCCGTGCTCGCGGCAGAACCGGACAACAAGCGGGGCAGAGATCACCCCGAATCTTCCAAGGGCAGTCAGTACTGTGTGTACCACGACCTCCACACCCACAACACCAACGAATGTCAAGAGCTCCGAGCCGTGCGGGAAGGAAGGATCGGCCGTCGCCCCGATCGTGCCGACCGGGGCTACGGTCGAGGAGGAGGAAGGAACGCAGGACGTTGGGAAGACCGCGGCCCACGCCAAGGGTGGCGTGATCGACCTCGCGACGACCGCTGGCAAGACCGGCCTCGCGAGGGAGACTTGAGGGACCAGCTTCGCGAGGATCGCCCGCAAGGCAACGCAGGCCTCCCTCCGCTGCCGCCGCAGCTAAGGAGAAACGAGGACCGCCACCAGGACGAGGGGGCTGGGGGCTTCCAGGAGCCACGCGCGATCGCGTGCATCCTGGGCGGAGCTCAAGCCCCAGCCTCTCAGCGCATCTTCAAGCAGTTCGCCCGCGAAGTGAATGCGGTCCTCCCCAAGCTCGAAGCCACACGCCCTCTCCGGTGGTCATCATGCGCCATCACGTTCAGCTCAGCGGATCAGCTCAAGTGTGCGGCCACAGCCGGAGTCCTCCCGATGCTTTGTTCCCCAATCATCAGCAACGTGGTGGTCACTAGGACCCTCATCGATGGCGGGGCAGGGCTCAACGTCCTGTCCGTGGAAACGTTCAACAATCTCCAAGTGCCCTACAACCAGCTTCAGCCGACCAAGCCTTTCTCCGGAGTCACTGACGGCTCCACGGTCCCAATCGGGCAGGTTCGCCTCCCTGTCACCTTCGGAGCACGCGACAACTACCGCACCGAGCTCATCGACTTTGACGTCGCTCACATTCGTCTGCCGTACAACGCCATCCTTGGGTACCCAGCGCTGGCCAAGTTCATGGCCGTGACTCACCACGGCTACAACTTCCTCAAGATGCCAGGGAGTGGCGGAGTCATCACGGTGCCCTGTAAAGAGAAGGACGCGGTGTGTTCCCTGGAACGAGCTTTTCAGGCCGCATCACTGGAAGACCCAGATCGTGGAAGCAGGAGGCTCCCCGAGACCACCCCCAAGAAGAAGAAGACATCGTCTGGCCCGGTCCCACAGGAGGCAGGCCCCTCAGGGCCCATGCCTGCCCAGGGGGAGCCTCCTTCTATCGCATAGGAAAGCATGCCCGGCGCCCTCCTCAGGCAGGGCTCGGGGGCTCTCCCCTGGAGGGCCACCGACCTGGCTAAGGTCACGACGGAGGCGCTTGGGCACCACATGGAGGCGTGTTTCGAAGCACGTTATGTCGGATCACGGGTTCCGGCAGACCCTTAAGGTTCGAACTCTGGGGTGCGCGCGGAGATCGTGCCCTCTACCGCTCCGTCTCGAAAGGATCTAACTACTGCAAGAACAACACAAGAGACACAGGGTTTATACTTGTTCGGGCCACCATTGTGGTGTAATACCCTACTCTAGTTTGTGGTGGGTGGATTGCCTCTTGGGCTGATGATGAAGAATAGTACAAGGAAGAACGACCTTGTGAGGGTCTGTTCTTGGCTAGGGGATGAACTGCTAGGGGGAGTTCGATCGCCCTTCTCTCTCTCTATGAGGTGCCGGATTAGATGCCTCTACTGGTTTCTTGGTACCCGATCAGATTGCTCTACCCTGGGGGTGGCTAGTCCTATTTATAGGCAAAGGCCCTGGGCCTCTTCCCAAATATTGAGCGGGAAGGGCGCCAACAATTGGCCAATTTGAAGGGGAACATCTGGTACACTTATCCTGACTAAAGTTGGTCTTCGCCTGCCAAAGGCCCTGTGGTGACGCCGCCCTGGGCTCCATGGTGACCTCCTTCCCACTGTTGGACTGGTCTTGGTCTCGTTGCACCGAAATGGGTGCCTTTGCTTGATCCTCTCGCCTGCGCTTGCCCCCTTTGCACCAAAGAGGAAAGGGAGACGCTGCGCGGGCTGGCGCCCGCCTGAAACCCTTGGTTGTCATGGCTTGCGTCATGGGCACCTCGTGAGGTACCCGCCTTGATCTCTCCGCCTCCTCGTGAGCCAGCCTAAGGAGGCTGTAACGCCCCAAGACCGGAGATTCAGATGGCTTCCATGGATTCCGGGTTACGTCATGTGTTTTGTTTTGCTTGTTGCGTTCCTCTTTGCATCTGTGCCTTGCATCATGTCATCATGCCACTAAATTTTGCAACTCAAATAAATGGCATGGATCTCTGATCTATTTAAATCGAGGGAATTCACATGGTGACTTCTCTTTATAACATATCCTCCTAATATTAGGGAGCTATATTAAATATTTCTTTAATTGGGAAATCACCACAACACACTTGCAAATAATCCCAATGCCTTTGTTATCTTAACTCTTGGACTCCAACCTTGCCATATATTCTTTCATCATATTCCGGAGCTCCACCAAAAATCCGAACATTTTTGGACCTTCCCAACCCTTACTTCCTATTAAAATCATTTGAATTCGAATCAAATGAGTTTGAATCTAAATCTTTTAATCATGGTCTTTTCTATTTTCTCGGAACAAGCACATTTTCGTGAGTCCGGGAAAATTAACCGCGTGCCCAAATTCTTTCACTAACCCTCTCTTTCTTTTTCTTCTCTCTTATTCTTTTCTAGGAAATAAGAGAGAGAGAGAAGAGAAGCCCAGCTGGTCACTTGGTCATCCCAGCAGGCCGGCCCATCTACACCTAGGCCCAGCCGCCCCCACCAGTCCCTCCTAACCCTAGCTACCCCGATCCCGTTCACTCGTTCCCCATCTCTCCCTCTCGTTCCCGTGCCCGCCGCCAGAACCCATCGCTCGATCCCCTCCTCCCTCGATGCACCGTCGCAGAGAGAGAGAGAGAGAGAGAGAAGCGACGCGCCATCGTCTCGTTCCCCTCTGCCTCCTCCTCGTCACCGGAGTCCAGGAGCCAGGAGCGCCGCCGCCCTCAACCCGCCGTGGACCGTAGGCATGTGTTGTATGAGATGCCCGTGTTTGCACCATGTCCGAGTTGTTCCTTGCGCGTTCCTCATTACCTCCCCGTTGACACGTGGGAACCCGGTAACCGGGATCACCCCACCATCTTGCATGGCACGCTCTCCACACTTTCTTTTGCACCGACATCTCAATCGAGGTATCGGAACCGGAATGTTGCCGTGGCACCATTTCCGTTGTCGTTGCCGTGGCACCCTTTTTCGTTTCCGCCAAGACGACAAATGCTTCATAATGCTCTTGTCAACATTTTCATAAAATTGCTTAAAACTTGCACATGTCATCTGCATCATGATAACAACAATTAAAATGTTTAAAATGTTGTTTGTTTAAATTTGCTTAAATGCCATGCTAAAATGATTTATTTCATAACTAAATAACCGTAGCTCCAAATTTATTAAACTTTATATGTAAATGGGGTAGAAAAATGCATAGTTTAACATGATGCACTTTATTTTCCTTTTTTACAACATTAAAATATGCTTTAGGACAGATCAGTACCAAATCTATAATATGCACATGAGGTTCTTCCGGACTTGTTGTTTGTTGTTCCGGCCTCATTTAAACTTGCCTAAATAGTTAGTTTTCATATGCTTCACCTCTTACCATGTTAATCAACATTTAATATTGTTGGGTACATAACCGAAAGAGAACTAAATAAATGTTGTGAAGTTTCTTCAATATGCAACTCGTTGCATATTGAGCTCCACTTAATTTGTGGTGTTGTTTGTTGCACTTTGCCATGCCATGCTCATTAAACCGGACATGCATCATACTTGATTGTGCATCATGCCATGTTTATGTGATGGTTGTTTACTATGTTGTTTGCTTGTTTCCGGTGTTGCCTCTTCGGGTTAGTTCCGATAACGTCACGTTTGTGAGGAGTTGTTCGACTACGTCCGTTTGTCTTCTTCATGGACCCGTTCTTCTTCCTTGCGGGATTTCAGGCAAGATGACCATACCCTCGAAATCACTTCTATCTTTGCTTGCTAGTTGCTCGCTCTTTTGCTATGCCTGTGATGTGTTACCTACCACTTGCTCATCAAGCCTCCCAAATTGCCATGAAACTCTAACCTTTGTCACCCTTCCTAGCAAACCGTTGTTTGGCTATGTTACCGCTTTTGCTCAGCCCCTCTTATAGCATTGTTAGTTGCAGGTGAAGATGAAGTTTGTTCCTTGTTGGAACATGAAGATGTTGTTCCTTGTGGGAACATGTTTACTTGTTGGGATATCACAATATCTATTATTTAATTAATGCACCTATATACTTGGTAAAGGGTGGAAGGCTCGGCCTTATGCCTGGTGTTTTGTTCCACTCTTGCCGCCCTAGTTTCCGTCATATAGGTATTATGTTCCCGGATTTTGCGTTCCTTACACGGTTGGGTGATTTATGGGACCCCCTTGACAGTTCGCTTTGAATAAGACTCCTCCAGCAAGGCCCAACATTGGTTTTACCATTTGCCACCTAAGCCTTTTTCCCTTGGGTTCTGCAGACTCAAGGGTCATCTTTATGTTAACCCCCCCAGTCCAGTGCTCCTCTGAGTGCTGGTCCGAACCGAGTAGACTGCGGGGCCACCTTGGGGAAACTTGAGGATTGGTTTTACTCGTAGGATGTCTCATTCGGACATGCCCTGAGAAAGAGATATGTGCAGCTCCTATCGGGATTTGTCGGCACATTCGGGCGGCCTTGCTGGTCTTGTTTTATTACTGTCGAAATGTCCTGCAGTCCAGGATTCCGAGACTGATCGGGTCTTCCCGGTAGAAGGAATATCCTTCGTTGACCGTGAGAGCTTATAATGGGCTAAGTTGGGACACCCCTGCAGGGTATTATCTTTCGAAAGCCGTGCCCGTGGTTATGAGGCAGATGGGAATTTGTTAATGTCCGGTTGTAGAAATCCCGAAGTTGACCTTAATTAAAATACATCAACCGCGTGTGTAACCGTGATGGTCTCTTCTCGGCGGAGTCCGGGAAGTGAACACGGTGTTGGAGTTATGCTTGACGTAAGTAGTTTCAGGATCACTTCTTGATCATAGTTGTTCGACCGTGCTTTTGCCTTCTCTTCTCGCTCTCATTTGCGTATGTTAGACACCATATATGCTAGTCGCTTACTGCAGCTCCACCTCATACCTTTACCCTTCCATTAAGCTTAAATAGTCTTGATCTCGCGGGTGTGAGATTGCTGAGTCCCCGTGACTCACAGATACTTCCACAACCAGTTTGCAGGTGCCGATGAAACCGTGCAGGTGACGCACCCGAGCTCAAGGAGGAGCTCGATGAAGATCTTGTTCATTGTGTTGTTTCGTTTCAGTTGATCAGTAGTGGAGCCCAGTTGGGACGATCGGGGATCTGTGTAGCATTTGGGGTAGTCTTGTTTTATTTTGGTTCCGTAGTCGGACCTTGATTGTATCTGTATGATGTAATGCTTTACTCATGTATTGTGTGAAGTGGCGATTGTAAGCCAACTATGTATCTATTTTCCTTATGTATTACATGGGTTGTGTGAATATTACCTCACTTGCGACATTGCTGTCAATGCGGTTATGCCTCTAAGTCGTGCTTCGACACGTGGGAGATATAGCCTCATCGAGGGCATTACAAGTTGGTAATCAGAGCCTTCCCCGACCTTAGGAGCCCCCACTAATTGATCATTTTTAGCGGCCGAGTTTTGTCTAGAAAAATGTTTTGAGTCATTTAGGAATTATGTATCGGAGAGTTTAGGAATTCTTTTTACTTCCCAGTCTCCTCATCGCTCTGGTAAGGCATCCTGACGTAGAGTTTTGACTCTTCTCTTCTCAAATTTCACTAAAAAAAATTTAGGATCACGCGGGTATCTTAGAATCGTTCCGATGGTTTTGTGATGACAACATTGTCTTGGTGCCTCCTGTCAGTAGGGGTTTAGTGGAAGTGTCCCGGGGAGTTGAGCTCTGAGGTGTTGTCGTCATAATTTTATCGTTGCAGTTCTGGAATACCTGAGTTTAGTACGCCGACATCGAAAATCTCTTTTGTACAGTTGTTGGTGGGATAACCCTGATAGCCCAGTACTGAGGCGAGTGCGGGAGTATTGCCATAACTCGTATAACGGATGCTTTTCGAAGGTTGAGGTAAACGATTTCCGAAGGTTTCTTGGTTATGTGTTGAAGGATGGATACAGCTGGATCTAGGTATTGTTAGTTTGGGTGATATATTTTGTGTCCCCTGTATCCCCAACACCAGATTGCATAACCGGAAAGTTTCGGGAGTTTATAAGTGGGAATTCAAGTATCTCTTAGGATATCTTTCCAACAGACACATGATACGATATGGGATCTATCATATGTTTGTTTCCGGCTTATTCTGCAAGCCAATCCTTTGTTGTTGTTTTCAGTTGTGGTATTCAAGTTGCTTCGTAGTCAAGTGTTGATTCCATATCTTTTCTAAGTGGTGTTCTCATATTCCTATGTGGATACTAATCCTTCTTGTTCATCGAGATTGCCATCTTAATTCTATTTTCAACCGGTGCGTTTCTCTTCGAGATGATCCCATCATTCTCCCCATCCGCAAGATCAACTCTAAGTTTTTTCTCAACGATGTTCGTTTCATCCGACCCAAGTTGTCTTTGTTTTCCCGCCCTCCCACCCTTTTGGGACTCATATTTCTCAATCAAGTATTCTTTTATTTGTGAGAAGTCTCTTCATTCTTGTCTTTCAACGTTCTTATCCGGTGTTTTCCCATGAAGTTACTAATGGAGCTTCAAGTTTATCATTCTTCATTCTTTTTATTCTCCGATGGACTAAATTCAAGCCTTCAATGTTGATCGTATTCTTTTCCTCGTTTCAAATGCTTTCTCATGACGGTGCATCTCTTAATCATCCACTTCTCGCTATTCAATTGTTCCAGAGTGATGAAGATATCTCAGAAGATTCAAGTTTCCATTCGCAATTCACTCAAGTTCTTTTGAGGATGCTATCTCATTCAAGCCATTTAAATCAACCGGTGCAACCTCCCTTTCAAGTAATCATTCGAAAGTGTTTCTTTTGAGTGGGCCCTAACCCACAGGTCTTTTCCCAGGATCTTACCTGAATCTTCTAATTTTCTCGGAGCTATTCCCAAATTCTTTTCGAAGTTTGGCGTAAGAATGAAGTATCATCAGTCATATTCCTTCTCCAAGATCGCTTTCAAATTCTTTTCATCGTTGGTTCAACCTTTCTAATTTACATTCCAGAGTGCCTCAACAATTCATGGTGGTGTTTGTCATCGTCATTCTCAACATTTGAAGACCGAAGAGGAGTTCCTCTTAAATCCTTACCCGTTCTTGCAAAGATGCGTAATTCAAGCTTGATGCCGTCCTCTCATCATTGTTTTCGATTGTGAGAATTTTTTTTTCTCACCCATCCGGAGCATTTCAGGAGCCTTTTCAGTTTGATTCTCCGGAGCCCATCATCTCAGAATTATTCATTCAAGCTATCATCTCTCGTTCTCCAAATCTTACCGGTGCATCGTTCAAATATCCTCTAATCAGTTCATGATCTCTTCGTTCTCATGTATCTAAATTCTATCAAGTATCTTTATTTTGTTTTCAAATTCTTCTCGGTGAATTGTGCCTTTGCTACTTTCATTTCAATTCTTACGGTGGTTCGTTCAAGAGTTCTCTTCCTTCGTTATCATATAGATTCATTCGTTCTTTCCAATCCTACCGGTGGTTCGTTGAAGACCTTCCCAAGTTTGTGCTATATCTCTCTTGATCCTTTCTACGAGAATAAGTGGTATGTCAAATCCATTACTTGTCATCAATTTAATTGGTGAAGGATAAGCATAATGTAATTCTTATTCTTGTTTCATCGAGTTAACTCAATTCCCTATTCCGGAGGTTCTTCAAATCCTTGGTTTCAATAGCTCATCTTTATTTTCCGGAGTTCCAAGCTCTCGCAATTATATCATCACGGAGATACATCTAAAGCATTACAAGGTTTCACCTTGTGTTTTCAACTTCTCTCTCTCTTTCTATCATCCTTGTTTTACCGGAGTTCTTCATGAAGTTTCTTCATGGTGGTTCATCAAGGATTTAATTCATTCTCGAAGTGTTCTCAAGATTCTTGTTGGAAGAGCCCAAATATTTTTCTTCCTGCATTCCAAGGTGCAATTCTTTCTAAAATATCTTTTGAGGTGGTGTTATGTCCTTCTTGACAATTTCCCTTCATGTTTCATGATTCACATGTTGTCAAGAATGAGGTATATTAAATCCATCAATTTCTTCCTTGGAGTTATCTTGGTAAAGATTTCACCTAAAGCCTTCCCTAAGGAATGTTGCTAATTATGGTGCTTATTAATGATCCAAGTTTTTCTCCTATGCTCTCGGCGAATCAAGTTTTCATCTCCGTGTTGCTCTAAAGCAATCAATTGTTTTCCGTAGTGGCATGTATACACCTCTAAGTTTTGAGTTATTTCCATAAGCCCACTTCAAGCTTATTCTTTTCGTTGCTAGTTTTCCAACAACTCCGTTTTAACCTTCTTGAAAGGAGCTTTCCAAATTCAATTGTGGTAGAAATTGTCATTTTCTTCTCCATTCCTTCATTCCAATGATCTATCTTCTATTTTTTTCTTCTGGAGGCATTGTGATGTTGCTCTCTCCGACCCATCGTCTCGTTTTGTCAAGATCATGTTCTTTTCCTTGCTTATCCATTTAACCCGAAGTGTTGTGCTCTCATTCAAGTTCTTTCATCTTATCAAGCATTGCCCCCTTCTCAACCGGAGTGTTGTCTGAAATCTTTCTTACCCCTTGTGCCATTCTTTCAATAGTTCCGGAGGCAGTGTGTTGTTGATCTCTTCAAGTATCCTCTCATCTTGTCAAGTTCATGTTCAGTTCCTTCCATTTTTAGTCGGAGTGCTGCCCAAATTATGTCATTCTTGTTCCTTGTTTCTTTTTTCTACCGGTTTGCTTTCATATTCCTTTTTATCCGTTAAGCTCTTGTTTCATATTCTTCAACCTACAAAGGTTCTCGCAATGTTCGTTGTTCCTCTTTGATAACGGAGTGGTTGCAGTCTCGTCTTCTCCATTGTACTCTTTCTTTCAAATTGTTCAACCTCTCAAGGTTCATTGGTTTCACTCGTTTGTCGAAGAAGCAACTTTTTTTTACCTCTTCTCTTCCGCTTTTCTCCGGTGCCATCCTAGAACTCGGGACGAGATCCTCTCGTAGTGGTGGAGTGTTGTAACGCCCCAAGACCGGAGATTCAGATGCCTTCCATGGATTCCGGGTTTCGTCATGTGTTTTGTTTTGCTTGTTGCGTTCCTCTTTGCATCTGTGCCTTGCATCATGTCATCATGCCACTAAATTCTGCAACTCAAATAAATGGCATGGATCTCTGATCTATTTAAATCGAGGGAATTCACATGGTAACTTCTCTTTATAACATATCCTCCTAATATTAGGGAGCTATATTAAATATTTCTTTAATTTGGAAATCACCACAACACACTTGCAAATAATCCCAATGCCTTTGTTATCTTAATTCTTGGTCTCCAACCTTGCCATATATTCTTTCATCATATTCCGGAGCTCCACCAAAAATCCGAACATTTTTGGACCTTCCCAACCCTTACTTCCTATTCAAATCATTTGAATTCAAATCAAATGAGTTTGAGTCTAAATCTTTTAATCATGGTCTTTTCTATTTTCTCGGAACAAGCACATTTTTGTGAGTCCGGGAAAATTAACCACGTGCCCAAATTCTTTCACTAACCCTCTCTTTCTTTTTCTTCTCTCTTATTCTTTTCTGTAAGGGAAATAAGAGAGAGAGAGAAGAGAAGCCCAGCTGGCCACTTGGTCCTCCCAGCAGGCCCGCACATCTACACCTAGGCCTAGCCGCCCCCACCAGTCCCTCCTAACCCTAGTTACCCCGATCCCCTTCACTCGTTCCCCATCTCTCCCTCTCGTTCCCATGCCCGCCGCCAGAACCCATCGCTCGATCCCCTCCTCCCTCGATGCACCGCCGCAGAGAGAGAGAGAGAGAGAGAGAAGCGACGCGCCCTCGTCTCGTTCCCCTCTGCCTCCTCCTCATCACCGGAGTCCAGGAGCCAGGAGCGCCGCCGCCCTCGACCCACCTCGCCGTCGTCCATGGCCACGCCTTCGCCAAGGCCCTGCGCCAGGTCCTGCTGCCGACGCCTCCTGCATCGCGCCTGTAGTCGCGACCTCCCCGCCCACATCCGCTGCTGCTCCCTCCCATCGTCATATTCAAGCTCGTCGCGCAGCCGCCACCCGAATCCACCCCCGGCTGCCATTCGGGACCTCGTCTGCCTCCCCTACATCACTCCCCGTCGCCGGGAGCTCGCGTCAAGTCCGCCTCCTCCTCGCTTCCTCTGGCCACCTCCAACGCCGCCTCGCCCCATGGCGTCCACCTTGCTCCATCGAGCTCTGTCCTGCTGCACCTCGCCAGCAGACCCCGCGCACCCCTGCACCCCAAGCCCGTCGCCACCGCGCCTTCTTGCCTCCTCCGCGCCCATCCCCTGTTGCATCTCCGTCGGCACCATCGTTGTGCTATGGAGCTCCTGCCTGAGCCGTCCCTTTCGGCCAACTCTGTTGCTGCCGCCGCTGCTTTGATCTTTCCTGGTGCAGCTTGTTTCCAACAAACGGCAACCCGATGGTTACCTCCACGCCAAGTACCACGACCTGCAAGACAGAGGACACCAAGCAACCCCTTCGAGCTGTCAAGACCGCAAGCGCCAAATACCACGACGGCCCTTGAAGAGTTCGGATTCGGCAAGTTTGATGATGCTCTTGTGCAACTAGGTTGCCGAGACCGGGACCGGCAAGACCGACTACATGGATCCGCCGAGTACCTCGACGCCCGAAGCCTAAATCAACCACCGAACAGGAAATAACGCCAAGTACTAGATCAACGAGGACCGCAAAGTTCGTCTTCCGCCGTCTCCGAAATCTCCAAGTACCACGACGATACATGAACGACTACCGTCACCACGAGAACGACTACTTCCCGCAACGACCCGTGAACATCTACTTCGTCTACTTTGCAACGAACGAGAACCATCTTTTGCATGCCTCGAAGGTATAACCCTGAGATGACCGCCGTGGACCGTAGGCATGTGTTGTATGAGATGCCCGTGTTTGCACCATGTCCGAGTTGTTCCTTACGTGTTCCTCATTGCCTCGCCGTCGACACGTGGGAACCTGGTAACCGGGATCACCCCACCATCTTGCATGGCACGCTCTCCACACTTTCTTTTGCACCGACATCTCAATCGAGGTATCGGAACCGGAATGTTGCCGTGGCACCATTTCCGTTGTCGTTGCCGTGGCACCCTTTTTCGTTTCTGCCACGACGACAAATGCTTCATAATGCTCTTGTCAACATTTTCATAAAATTGCTTAAAACTTGCACATGTCATCCGCATCATGATAACAACAATTAAAATGTTTAAAATGTTGTTTGTTTAAATTTGCTTAAATGCCATGCTAAAATGATTTATTTCATAACTAAATAACCGTAGCTCCAAATTTATTAAACTTTATATGTAAATGGGGTAGAAAAATGCATAGTTTAACATGATGCACTTTATTTTCCTGTTTTACAACATTAAAGCTTTAGGACAGATCAGTACCAAATCTATAATATGCACATGAGGTTCTTCCGGACTTGTTGTTTGTTGTTCCGGCCTCATTTAAACTTGCCTAAATAGTTAGTTTTCATATGCTTAACCACTTGCCATGTTAATCAACATTTAATATTGTTGGGTACATAACCGAAAGAGAACTAAATAAATGTTGTGAAGTTTCGTCAATATGCAACTCGTTGCATATTGAGCTCCACTTAATTTGTAGTGTTGTTTGTTGCACTTTGCCATGCCATGCTCATTAAACCGGACATGCATCATACTTGATTGTGCATCATGCCATGTTTATGTGATGGTTGTTTACTATGTTGTTTGCTTGTTTCCGGTGTTTCCTCTTCGGGTTAGTTCCGATAACGTCACGTTTGTGAGGAGTCGTTCGACTACGTCCGTTTGTCTTCTTCATGGACTCGTTCTTCTTCCTTGCGGGATTTCAGGCAAGATGACCATACCCTCGAAATCACTTCTATCTTTGCTTGCTAGTTGCTCACTCTTTTGCTATGCCCATGCTGCGTTGCCTACCACTTGCTCATCAAGCCTCCCAAATTGCCATGAAACTCTAACCTTTGTCACCCTTCCTAGCAAACCGTTGTTTGGCTATGTTACCGCTTTTGCTCAGCCCCTCTTATAGCGTTGTTAGTTGCAGGTGAAGATGAAGTTTGTTCCTTGTTGGAACATGAAGATGTTGTTCCTTGTGGGAACATGTTTACTTGTTGGGATATCACAATATCTCTTATTTAATTAATGCACCTATATACTTGGTAAAGGGTGGAAGGCTCGGCCTTATGCCTGGTGTTTTGTTCCACTCTTGCCGCCCTAGTTTCCGTCATATCGGTATTATGTTCCTGGATTTTGCGTTCCTTACACGGTTGGGTGATTTATGGGACCCCCTTGACAGTTCGCTTTGAATAAGACTCCTCCAGCAAGGCCCAACATTGGTTTTACCATTTGCCACCTAAGCCTTTTTCCCTTGGGTTCTGCAGACTCAAGGGTCATCTTTATTTTAACTCCCCCAGGCCAGTGCTCCTCTGAGTGCTGGTCTGAACCGAGTAGACTGCGGGGCCACCTTGGGGAAACTTGAGGATTGGTTTTACTCGTAGGATGTCTCATCCGGATGTGCCCTGAGAAAGAGATATGTGCAGCTCCTATCGGGATTTGTCGGCACATTAGGGCGGCCTTGCTGGTCTTGTTTTATTACTGTCGAAATGTCTTGTAGTCCGGGATTCCGAGACTCATTGGGTCTTCCTGGTAGAAGGAATATCCTTCGTTGACCGTGAGAGCTTATAATGGGCTAAGTTGGGACACCCCTGCAGGGTATTATCTTTCGAAATCCGTGCCCGCGGTTATGAGGCAGATGGGAATTTGTTAATGTCCGGTTGTAGAAAACCCGAAGTTGACCTTAATTAAAATACATCAACCGCGTGTGTAACCGTGATGGTCTCTTCTCGGCGGAGTCCGGGAAGTGAACACGGTGTTGGAGTTATGATTGACGTAAGTAGTTTCAGGATCACTTCTTGATCATAGTTGTTCGACCGTGCTTTTGCCTTCTCTTCTCGCTCTCCTTTGCGTATGTTAGACACCATATATGCTAGTCGCCTGCTGCAGCTCCACCTCATACCTTTACCCTTCCATTAAGCTTAAATAGTCTTGATCTCGCGGGTGTGAGATTGCTGAGTCCCCGTGACTCACAGATACTTCCACAACCAGTTTGCAGGTGCCGATGAAACCGTGCAGGTGACGCACCCGAGCTCAAGGAGGAGCTCGATGAAGATCTTGTTCATTGTGTTGTTTCGTTTCAGTTGATCAGTAGTGGAGCCCAGTTGGGACTATCGGGGATCTGTGTAGCATTTGGGGTAGTCTTGTTTTATTTTGGTTCCGTAGTCGGACCTTGATTGTATCTGTATGATGTAATGCTTTACTCATGTATTGTGTGAAGTGGCGATTGTAAGCCAACTATGTATCTCTTTTCCTTATGTATTACATGGGTTGTGTGAAGATTACCTCACTTGCGACATTGTTGTCAATGCGGTTATGCCTCTAAGTCATGCTTCGACACGTGGGAGATATAGCCGCATCGAGGGCGTTACAGAGGTCGTGCTTGAGGAAGCGTCGTGTCGTCCGCCTCGTGAGGCTTGGACCCTCGCGAGGGTCTTGAGCCTTGTGTTGATGAAGATGGGCCACGCTGGGCCCCCATTTGAGCCACGCCGCAGGCCGCAGGCTGGCAAGTCTGGGGACCCCCGTTCCCAGAACGCCGACACGTTTCCCTCAAGAAGGAGTAAGGCAAGGGGGGCCAGACCCTCAGGAGTTCGTCAGCAAGGCCATTCAAGAGCTACAGGAGTCAAGAGTCATGAGAGGCGGCCACTGCCTACCAGCTGTGGCTCCCCATCCAGGCGAGGATGGTGGGCTGCGTGTCTGCATCGACGTACCAGGGCTCAACCGAGTCCCCGCACTGGAGCGCCTCTGGCCCTCGCGAGTGGGGCGCTGCGAAGGTCCACCCCACAGCCACGTTCGCATGCCTTACGGCTTGCCGAACGCGGCTGCCACATACCAGCGCCTCATAAGGGGCATCATGGAAGCTCAATAGGCCAGGCGTTCCTCAGCCTTAGCGGAGATGGAGATGGTCCACGAGGAGCCACCAGCGCCTCTGGAGCCTCCTGAGCCTCCTGGGCTCGGGGGCTCGGTAGGATCGGCTTCCGCAGCCCACCGAGTCTGATACACCAATGCTGCTTCGTCCTCAACATCATCAGGTGACATCTTTCAAGTTTCATTTCCAGCTGGGAGCGCCCCCCAGGGCTGCATTATTCCCAGGCCGCGTGGGTCCGTCCCTGCGGCATGTATCCCTTTTATTTCGTGTCGTTAGCTTACTTTGTTGGGGGCGCCCCTCGGGCTGCATCCTCCCCAAGTCGCTCGGGCCAGACTCAACGGCATGTATCCCTTTCGCGTTTATTTCCGACTATGCATCCAACCCACCATGCTTGATTATTTGATGCCGGTCCACAGCACCTCTTCTTCTCCATGCCGACCACTTGCGTGTTAAAGGGGGGATACGTGAGCATCGCGAATCAGGGCTCTTACCGGCTCTCTAGCCCTCACCCTCTGGCCTTGTCCGCGGCATCGCGCCCTGGCATACCAGCGACGGCTGAGACCAGCTCGAGGGCCGGGACCCAAGGACGTAGAGTGCAGGCATCTAACCCAATTTGCAGGAACACATCCCAAGATAAGGCCCAGTGCCAGGCGCAACCCGCCTAGAGGTAGGGCCCCGTGAGTCCCGCGCTGGCTCACGGGTGCCCAGGTACACCTCACCAGGCCCTACCATGCCAACCACGTGTCAGGGCGGGGTTGTACACGCCCCGGGGGCTCCTCCCGGAGGGGAGCCCCCTCCCACTTACCAGTGGAAGCACCATGCTCCGCGCTGGCTGACGACACTGTCAAGGAGCGGCTATGCCCGTACACATACGGAAGCGCTATGCTCCGCGCTGGTGATAAACAACTGAGGGTGGCCCCTGGGCCGCATCAACCTCAGGGAGCCCAGAGCTCAGTGTCTAGCCTCATCGCAACGCCTCCCCCCGGGAGTGCCGCGCGAGGGGGCTGGGCACGGGGGTTGCGCCTGGGTCACGCCCAGACGCACGCCACCCAGCCAGGCCCCCCCGGGCCTGGTTCATCGCGCGTCTCTCCCTGAGCGGAGCCAAGGTACGAAGGCCGTTTGAGCGTCAAGGGGGACTCTTGAGAATCGCGACTCAGGAGCCTAACTGGTCATGTAGCCCCTCACTCCTTAGTTCTGAAAGGCTAACGCTGGGTGAGGTATGCGCGGGGCCGGGATCTGCAGACGTAGAATGGTAGATCCACCCACATCCCACCACCCTACTTGTTGTTCGTGCGCCAAGGGGGACTCCTGAGCATCACGACTCAGGAGCCTAACTTGTCACGTAGCCCCTCACTCCTTAGTCTCGTCCTGGTTTCCGGTCGGGGCTAACGCTGGGTGAGGTACGCGCGGGGCCGGGCTCTGCCGGTGTAGAACATAAGCAAGTAGGAAGGAAAAGTGTAAATTCCAAAGACAGCCTCCTTCACTCTCAACCGCGCGAACCGCTTGCACGTTAAAGGGGGGGGTGCCTGAGCATCGCGACTCAGGGCTCCTACTGGCCCTCCAGCCCTCACCCTGTGGCCTTGTCCACGGCACCGTGCCCTGGCATACCAGCGACGGCTGAGACCAGCTCGAGGGCCGGGACCCGAGGACGTAGAGCGGAAAGGGGAGCAAAGGCGAGAGAGGAGCGCCATCTTAAAATTTCAAGGAGTTTAAAAGCAAATATTACAGTCCACATTGCCAAACGTAAGTTTAAACGCCTCCCCGAGGCATGGTACATGTGCAGGAATTGAAAGCAGGATAGTAGCCACAACGGAATCACTTGACGGCGGTGGAGCAGCGCGGAATGGGTTCGCCTCATGGAGCAGCTGGGTCGGCAGCGCCTCGCTTCGGCTTGGTGCTGAAGGCCCGGAACTTCCCCAGCAGAGCCTCCGCGCGACCCTTCACGGCCTCGGCAGCGACAACGGCACGCTCGCCGCTTGCTGGCTCCAGCAGGCTATCGAGGTCGACGCTGGGATCGCGAAGGTAGATGTGGGTGAAGACCCGCGTCAGCGCTGAAGAAGACAGGACACGCGCCTCGGCCTCGGCTGTGGGGCCAAGGCCAAGGGCGACATCTTCAAGAGCGCAAACCAGGAAGGGAAGCAGCATGGCGGGGCCGTCCTCGGCGCCAGCCAGCGGGCTCTCCAGACCGCTCTCGTAAAGCGTCTTCAGCGAGGAGCGAGCGTTCTTCTCCATCTCCGCGAAGGCCACGCGGTCCTCGGCAAGAACCCGAGCCTTGTCGTCCAGCTCGATCTTCCTCGCCCCCAACTCCCGCTCCAGCACGCCTAGGCGGTCGCGGCGTTTCTTGAGCTTGGCCTCCCGGCCCTCGACGGCCGCCTCGCTGAGCAACCTCACGCCTGCCGATGCACGGACCCGGCGACGCACCAGGGAGGGGTCCCTGATTCTCGAGATAAGTCACTACCAAGAAGTACCAGCTACCGTGGCACTGTCCCCGCACCTAATGCAATCCCGTGTTAGTGACACCGCTTTCCTTTCTCACCGAACAACGGCTGCTTGAGCGCCAAAGGGGTCCTCCTGAGCATCGCGACTCAGGGGCTCTTACCGGACCCCGGGTCGCTCACCTCCTGGCCTTGACCACGGCATCGAGACCTGGCATACCAGCGACGGCTGAAGCCGCCTTGGGACTGGGACCTGTTGGCGCAGAGCACCAAGCCCTCGTGAGGTTCGAAAGGAAGAACTGAGCTAAGACGGAATGAGAAACTCGCACAATTCCACGACAAGGGTTATATTAACAAATAGGATCACAGGCACCTTACAAGCACTCGCGGGGCGCGACTTTGATTCCTCGCAGGGAACAGATCCTAGAGGGACGCTAACTACACACGCCCCTGCAAAAGACGCCATCATCAACAGTGGGCCGTCAAGCACTGGTGCCAACCACATCCAGATCAGAGTCGGCGACAGCCAGACGAGCCCGCCCTGCTCCAGGAGCGGCGCCGGCTCGGGGGCTCGTAGCTGTCATCGCTCGCCTCCGGAGTCGCCAAGAGTTCGTCGGAGTCGCTGGATCCTCCGACGCCTCCGCCGCCCGAGGAGCCGCCAAGGGAGCGGTCGGCGGGCCCGGCCCTCGCCGTGGCAGGGTCCCGACCACCTCTCCTGGGGGAGCACTCCAGCCATCGCCCGTTCGCGTCAAAGACCTTGAAGAACATCACCGAAGCACCATCGTACTCCAAGTGGATCACGAAGGCGCCTCTCGTCCTGCAAACCCGGGCGATTTCGCCCCAGCCTCGAGTCATGAAAACCTCGCCCGAGGCAATGACTGCGACCTCCGCCTCGGTCGCAAGGGTGCTGCAGCCGGCATGCTGCAGCCACAGTTCCAGGAGTTCTCCCTGCGGGATGATGGAGGCGAAGAAGGGAGGAAGGCGAATCCAAGACTGAGGAGGCATGGCGGCGTGGAGCACGAACTCTCGGGAGGAGCTCTCGGGACTTGTCCAATTCGTGCAGATGCCGAGGCGTCGTGGGGAAGCAGAGACGCTCATGTCCAATCAACCGCCACGCGGCGACCAAGGCCGCAGGCTGATAGGGCCCGCGGTGCTTTGCCCTTGCCGTTTCGGCTCCCTGCACGGCCAAGTCCGGGCGCGCCTTGGGCCCTGGGGCTACTGTCGGCGTTCTGGAAACGGGGGTCCCCAGACTTGCCTGCCTGCAGCCTACGGCGTGGCTCAGAGGGGGCCCCAGCACGACCCATATTCATCAACACAGACCCAAGACCCTCGCGAGGGGCCAAGCCTCGCGGGGCGGACGACACGGAGGTTCCTCAGGCACGGTCTCATCAGGCTGGCTCGCGAGAAGGCGGAGAGATCAAGGCGGGGTACCTCACGAGGTGCCCGTGACGCAAGCCATGACGACCAAGGGCGCCAGGCGGGCGCCAGCCCGCACAGTGTCCTCCTTTCCTCTTTGGTGCAAAGAGGGGAAGCGCAGGCGAGAGCATCAAGCAAAGGCGCCCGTTTTGGTGCAACGAGACCAAGACCAGTCCAACGGAAGGAAGGAAGTCATTGTGGAGCCCAAGCCAGCGTCACCACCAGAGCCTTTGGCAGGTGAGGACCAACTTTAGTCAGGATAAGTGTACCAGATGTTCCCCTTCAAAATGGCCAATTGTTGGCGCCCTTCCCGCTCAATATTTGGGAAGAGGCCCAGGGCGTTTGCCTATAAATAGGACTAGCCACCCCTAGGGTAGAGGCGAAAATGAGGATTGGAATCAGCTAGGATCTAGAGAAGGCAATTAAAGAGAGAGAGAGAGAAGGGCGACTGGACTCCATCTAGTAGTTCATCGCCCCGGCCAGGAATATACCTCGCGAGGCTGTTCTTCCTTGTATTGTTCATCATCATCAGCCCAAGAGGCAATCCACCACACCACCACACTGGAGTACGGTATTACACCACATCGGTGGCCCGAACCAGTATAAACCCTGTGTCTCTTGTGTTGTTCTTTCCCATAGTTTAGATCTTTGCGAGGCGGAGGGTGCAGGTAGGAAGAAGGCGTAATCTCCGCGCGCACCCCAGAGTTCGAACCACAAGGGTCTGCCGGAACCCGAAATCCGACAAAGAGAGCCTCGGCAGAAGGCTTATTGCCACTGCCAGGAGTGTGAAGAAGCAGAAGCAAAGGCTTAAGGCCGCGCAGAATACACTCAATAGTAAATGGAACAAAGTGCTCGACAATGAAGAGAAGTATGGTGGTAGTTACCACACAAAGAGCTATCCAAAGCGCAAACTGTTGCCTGTATTCGATGATGAGGCCGTAGAGCCCACACAGTCGAAAAATAAAACCGCCGACGAATTGGATCGACCACCTCGTGGTCGCGATAGGGTGGCCAACGATGCCACACATAAGTCACACACACGATATACGTGAGGACCTGCGCCAAAAATCCAGCATGATCAGATCCATCTATGGATCTAGGAGGCGCGCTCCGGCACAAAAAAGCCGAATACCACAACCGTCCGAACGCCATGATATTTCCAAGTACAGGGGTGCCGCACACCCCCTATGTTTCACCGATGAGGTGCTGGACCACGAATTTCCAGAAGGATTCAAACCAGTAAACATAGAGGCATACGACGGAACCACAGACCCTGGAGTCTGGATTGAGGACTTCATCCTCCATATTCATATGGCTCGCGGAGACGATCTCCACGCCATCAAATACTTGCCACTCAAGCTGAAAGGAACAGCTCGGCACTAGCTGAAAAGCCTCCCCGAGAACTCAATTGGAAGTTGGGAGGAGCTTCAGGATGCTTTCCGAGCTAATTTTCAAGGGACTTATGTCCGACCGCCGGATGCAGACGATTTAAGTCATATAGTTCAACAGCTCGGAGAGTCAGCCCGAAAGCTTTGGAACAGATTTCTCACTAAGAAGAACCAAATCGTCGACTGCACAGACGCCGAAGCCTTAGCAGCTTTCAAACACAGCGTCCGAGACGAATGGCTCGCCAGGCACCTCGGCCAAGAAAAAATGAGAAAAATGGCAGCCCTGACAAGCCTCATGACCTGCTTTTGCGCGGGCGAAGATAGCTGGCTAGCTCGTAGTAGCACCAGCGACCCAAGCACATCAAAGTCAAAGACGGCAATGGAAAACCACGACATAGTAAAAGCAAGCGCCGAAATAAGGAAGACAACCCAGATACGACGGCGGTAAACGCCCGATTCAGGGGCTCTCGACCGGGTCAGCGGAAAAAGCCTATCAAGGGCAACAGAGATGGACTGTCCAGCCTAAACAAGACTCTAGACAAACTATGTCAGATTCACGGCACCCCCGATAAACCTGCAAATCACACCCACAAAGAATGCTGGGTCTTCAAGCAGGCCGGTAAGCAAAATGCCGAACACAAGGGGAGGAGACACCAAGTGAAGATGAGGACGAGCCTCGCCAGCAAAGCACTAGGGACAGAAAAAATTCCCACCAGAGGTCAAAACAGTGAACATGATTCACGTGACGAAGAGGAGAAGCAAACATGCACTCCGAGACACACGCGCCGTAGTGCCCGTCACCTGTAAGCTCAACACCTGGTTCGCCTACCCGATCACTTTCGATTGCAGGGATAACCCGACAAGCATCCGGCACGAGGGATTGGCCACCTTTATGTTAGACCCAATAATAAACGGATACCATCTCACACGATTCCTTATGGACGGCGACAGTAGTCTAAATCTGATATATCAGGATACTGTCCGCAAAATGGGGATAAACCCAACAACAATCAGCCATAGTAATACTACCTTCAAGGGAGTAATACCAGGCCCAGAGGCCCGCTCTACGGGCTCTCTAATACTAGAGGTTGTATTTGGTTCACCCAACAACTACCGAAGTGAAATGTTACACTTCTACATCGCTCCATTCCGTAGCGGCTATCAAGCACTACTCAGAAGAACAACGTTCGCTCGTTTTAATGCAGTAACGCATTACGCTTCTCTCAAGCCTAAGATGTCGGGCCCGCGTGGCACCATCACAGTTAGCGGAAATACTGAGCATTCCTTACGCGCGGAAGAACGTGCGGCGGTTTTAACAGTTGAACACTAGACGGCCTCACCAACCAGAATAAATGACCGGTCATCAAGACCGCGGACACGGCTGGACGAGTCCGGCGCATCACTAAACATACCTGAGATCAGTTTGATGGTTATACCTTCACAAGCGGTACCAGGGGCTTCCCGCATGTAAACAGGGCTAGTTTGGCTTAACTTGACCTATCTCGAATTTTAAATGGTTTATTGAGAATAACCAATTTTTTGCACAACTTTCACCTAAGCTATTCTCTTTTGCAGATGATAATCGTGCTACACTCGTCGAGGATACGGCACTATGGAGACACAGGCGCAGAAGTGCAACAGGGACCTGCTCAAAGGTTTCTTTTTAGATTAAGACCCTGCGTAAACCTTTTTTAATGTCTCTTGTTGTTCACATCCTCCGGATACGAAATACAACCGAGAAGGATGCTGACGTTATTGGCATTGCGCCATGTAAGAATATTGCACGTACCTGGACACTCGGGGTTTATTATCAAGGGCGTTGTTCAGCCCGTCATATGTTATAAAGACCAAATACCTTAGGGAGTGTTCGGCGTCGTTAGTTTGGCCTTATATGCATCAGCTCCGAATCATGTCTTTGGTCAAATGTTGGGTTTGCCCGGCTCCCATGTTTTTCCACCTTACGTTCCGCTCTATCGGCTAAGGCGGCACCAGGAGAACTACTGCGATTGTGCCCTGGTTCTGCCGGATGAGCACCTCAGTAGAGAAAGCCGAAAACTGACTGTCATGATAAAGTGTGAGACTGGTCAACCACTCGATGACTTAGCGGAATCTTCGGTATTCCTCCGCATTAACAAAGGGCCGTTTCCCGGTCAGGTATGTACGCGCCCTGTATTCGGACGAGCGCGGAAGTACCAGGGGCTATATAGTAGTCCCACCGTCAAACTCCTATGGCTAAGTGAAAGTGTTAAAGCAATATAGTCTGATTGCCTCATTCGCTACGCTATCACCTCCTTAATGGACCAAGACGTTGGACCAAGTGTGAACACGCGTTTTTTGAGAACACCTCCGCATTTTATGCATGGGGGCTGAAGCCGACGACTGCAAAATTTCAGGCTATATACATATATACATAAACAGCCGCACAGGAGGTATCATAATACTTTCGAGAAAAAGTCTAAACGTAGCCTTTATAATTTAATAAACATTGTTCTTCCAATGGGAATACATGTTATTATAACATAATATTCTTCGAGCACTGCGCCTCTATTGAACGAGCACCTTCACGGACCTCTTCAAAGTAGTGCTCAACATATACTTGGCCTGCGGCTGCACTCTGGGTTGCAATAGCGGTGGCCTCCATCTCTGCCCAGTATGTCTTGACACGGGCAAGAGCCATCCACGCACCCTCTATGCACGCCGACCTCTTCATAGCATCGATGCACGGCACATCACCAAGGAACTGTTGCACTAAATTAAAATAACTGTTCGGCCGTGGCCCTTCCGGCCATAGATGATCCACAATAGACCTCATGGGAAGACCGGACAAGCTATGGAGCTCGGCCCACTCGGCCAGTATCTCATTCAACAGAAGCGGACGCAATGGAACATTGAATTGTGACTAGAACAGCTTTTCCACTTCATGATCTTTTTTATCTTTGAAGTATTCGGCTGCATCAGCAGCACTTGCTGCCAAATCCAGATATGCGTCTGCAGAACTCCATAGGCGATCAAGAGGAGCATACTTAGGATCTCCGAACTTCATCCGTAGCATAAAGGGCTTCCTAGCCGCGATATCCCCGGCTTTACGTAGCTCCTCCTTCATCGCTCTGATTACAGAGCGGGCATCCTTTGCCGCCACCATGGCCTTCTCCAGGTCCGTCATCTTCGCTTGATTTTTATTTTCAAGAAGCTCGTAACGGTCGGCGGCATCCTTCAATTCCATCGCCTTCTTGGCTATTTCATCCTTGCTTCGGCAATGCGCATCCTGCTCGGATCTTAGGTCTTCGACCGCCTTTAGAGCGGCCACATCACTTTTCCTGGCTTGTTCCTTGGCTCGGGCAAGCTCGGCCCGAAGGGTCTCCACGGCGGCAGCCCCGTCTGCAGTAAAAACATATTAAAGATACTAGCATCATGCTCCTCTTACTATGTGTTGATCACTGGAGAAAT
Source organism: Aegilops umbellulata (assembly GCA_032464435.1). Classification (NCBI taxonomy): domain Eukaryota; kingdom Viridiplantae; phylum Streptophyta; class Magnoliopsida; order Poales; family Poaceae; genus Aegilops; species Aegilops umbellulata. The sequence goes on along the minus strand of CP136056.1, from coordinate 210,232,166 downwards.
CACATACCCTGGGCATCGTCGAGCCGTTTGTTCACAAGCACGATGTCCGCATCCGCCGCATCCAGTTGCCGCTTTAACTCGGCAAACTCACCAGTCCTGCTAGCCACCGGACCTTCCACAACCTGCATATAAAGGCGGTCTGATTATTACCTGGGACTATGATCCTTTGTTTGCCGCCACTCTTGACAGCAACCAGAGTCTCAGGGGCTACTATTTGCATAGGGCACACCTAACGTGTGCGGTACCGTAAAAAATATACACGATTTCACGTACTTCAAAGCCTTTTAGAAGACTCATGAAAGCTTCATGCAACCCGCTTTCGGCGGATGAAATCCTCTCAATCACCGTACCCATTAGCGTATGATGTGCTTCTAAGATAGCCGCTTGCTCCAGAAGATCCTTCAGTGCATTCAATCGCACACCGGACGGTTCTAGACTCTTTATGTTGCTCTCTTCAGGAGCCGAATATTGAGGACTTTGGGTGGCCAAAGGATTACCCTCTGGCCTGGGCGGATCAGGAGAAACCCTCTGAGACGACATTTCAGGGTCGCCCGCCTCATGGGGCGGGGTGGTATGGGGAGGTGTTTCGCTCTCCATCATCTCCGGAAGAAAATCCCCGAAGACGAACTCTGTCGAGAAGGGCTACGGTCCGAACTACAAGATATATGCTTCGGTTATTATCTTCAGGAGTGCAGTAGGATATTTTTTCTATTAAGTACTTTTTGTTTACTTACAGCTTGGTAGAGGGCTGATCCCCTTGCGGGCATTGTGCGGCAAGGGTGCCCTCCGAGGCAGGACCCTCTGGCGAAGATTTCTTCCCCCATTTGGAAACCGTTGTTTCCGGGTCTTTAGAGGCGGTCCTCTTCCTTCCTTGGGGAGAGGGAATTTTAGATTCTTCTCCCCGGTTATCCTCCTTCGCGGGGCACTAACTCCCCCGGTTTGGATGAATACTGAGCGAGTCCCGCTTTCAGCCTCCTTATTCCATCCTTTATCCTCCCCCGAGGGCGCTCGATAAGGCGCGAGCTCGAGCATCCTGGCCAGTACAGGATCCGGTGAGACCTCGGGAAGGCGGGCCGGACACCTGATCATCTTCGCCTTTGTCACCCAGTCCTGTTCAAAGAGTGACTTTTCAGAATGATGTTGTGATAAAAAAACAACGTGTTCATCCACGGGATTACTTACTTGTGTATCTGGACGATTGCAGCTCAGACCCGCATCCTCGGTGGTGTCCGGACACCTTATTTGTGGCCCGAAGAACAATTTGTACATCTCTTCGAGTGTCATGCCGAGGAAGTGCTGAATAGCTCGTGGTCCTTCCGGGTTGAACTCCCACATACGAAGGGGTCGACGTTTGCAAGGCAGGACTCGACGAACTAGCATGACTTGCATTGCCGTGGCCAGGCCGACATCTCTCTCGAGGAGATCTCGGATGCGACTCTGCAATGTCGGCACATCATTTACTATCCCCCAGTCCAGCCCCTTGTTGATCCATGACGTCAGTTGTGGCGGGGGGGGGGGGGGCGAGCGAAACGCAGGGAGACCACCCACTTGGTACCCCGAGGAGCTGTGATGTAAAACCACTCCCGTTGCCATAAGCTGGACACCTTCGGGAAGGAACCCTCTGGCCATGGAACATCAACGCTTTTGCTTATTATGGCGCCTCCACACTCTTTGTGTTGCCCCTCAATCATCTTCGGCTTCACATTGAAAGTCTTGAGCCACAGGCCGAAGTGTGGGGTAATGCGGAGGAAGGCCTCACACATGACGATGAACGACGAGATGTGAAGGACGGAATCCGGGGCCAGGTCATGAAAATCCAGCACGTAATAGAACATGAGCCCCCTAACGAAGGGATCCAGAGCGAGGCCTAACCCTCGGAGGAAGTGATATATGAATAGAACGCTCTCGCCAGGTTCAGGAGTGGGAATGACCTGCCCTCGAGCAAGTAGCCTATGCGAGATTTCGTTGGTCAAATACCTGGCCTCTCTTAGCTTCTTAATGTCTTCCTCTGTGACGGAGGAGGGCATCCACCGACCTTGGAGGTTGGGTCCGGACATGGTTGAAGGTCCAAAGCGCCTGACCTGAGCCTTGGGTGTTGAAACTCGAGGCAGGGGAAGGATTAGATTTAGTATGAGAAGAAAAAAGGACAAGCCTTGGCCTCTTTATAAAGAGGGTGAATATCAAGCATCCTCCTCGTGTCCGTTTGGGACTTGCCTAAAATCAAGGAGTCATACCAACGGGCACGATTGGGTTACCCACGTCCGTATTGATGAGAATCCCGTAATAAGGGGGACACGATCTCTGCTTCGACAAGACGTGCCAATAAAATCGCCTCACGAAACGTGCGATGGCAGGCTGATTGAGAAAAACGGTTCGAGTAATGATCAGGCCGTGGCTTGATGTCACGTCGTCAGTAGATTAGATTTGTGGAAATATTATTCTCTCTACGGTGGTATGTGGAACTTGTTTTGCAGAGTCGGACACTATCCTTGTGTTCAGAATCTTCTATGGAGTATTCGGAGGAAGAACCCGCCTTGCAATGCCGAAGACAAATCTGCGCGCCGGACTCATCGTCATTGAAGCCTGGTTCAGGGGCTACTAAGGGAGTCCTGGATTAGGGGGTCTCCGGATAGCCGGACTATATCCTTTGGCCGGACTATTGGATTATGAAGATACAAGATTGAAGACTTCGTCCCGTGTCTGGATGGGACTCTCCTTGGCGTGGAAGGCAAGCTTGGCAATACGGGTATGTAGATCTCCTTCCTTGTAACCAACTCTGTGTAACCCAAGCCCCCTCTGGTGTCTATATAAACAGGAGGGTTTAGTCCGTAGGACAACAACAATCATACCATAGGCTAGCTTCTAGGGTTTAGCCTCTACGATCTCGTGGTAGATCAACTCTTGTAATACTCATATCATCAAGATCAATCAAGTAGGAAGTAGGGTATTACCTCTATCGAGAGGGCCCGAACCTGGGTAAACATCGTGTCCCCCGCCTCCTGTTACCATCCGCCTTAGATGCACAGTTCGGGACCCCCTACCCGAGATCCGCCGGTTTTGACACCGATAGCGGCTACTCCGGCGCCACACGTCCGTCCCTCCGCCGCCCACCATTGCTATATAAACTGCTGCGCCGGCCATAGCCGTAGTCATCCGCATTCGTTCCTATTCTCCTGTCCACACCACTACTGCCCACCATGGCTTCCTCGCGCTGCAGCGCTCTTCGGGACGGGCGGACGATGGACCACAAGGAGATGGCAGCCATTCCTGCCGACTGGCTGGCTGGCAGGAAGCCGGAGGACGACGACGTCCCAATGGAGAATATGGTAGTCGACGATCCGGCGCCAACCCCCTCCTCCACGCCATCCTCGTCACTGCATTGCACCATGACCATCGGCGAGGCCCGTGCCCAATATATGCACAGGGTGAGGCAGAAGCTTGAGGAGTAGTTCCGGGAGGCGCAGGCCGACGCCGCCTACAACCACCATCTCTTCTAGGAGCACCTGCAGGCGGAGGAGCAGATCGCCGCGGAGCGGGCGGAGCAGGAGGCGCTGCTCGACTCGTACCGCTCCGCCCGCGAGGGACGCCTCGAGCGCTGGCGGTACCGCATGCGGGTGGCAGAGGCTGCGGCCGCCTACAAAGAGGGCGATGAAGCGGGCGAGGCGCTGTTTGGCGAGACCGAGGATGAGGAAGAGGACAATGACGGCTCCGACGAGTCCCCGCTCCACTGGCGTCAATGAGACCTTGCTCCGCCAAGGCCCCGCGACACCAACAACGAGGCAGTGGACACTGTCGGCTCCGCCGAGACCCCACCCTGCCGGCAATGAGGGGGAGGATTTCCCTCGCTCCGCCAAGGCGCCGCCCGGCGGCAACGAGACAGAGGACATCACCGGTTCCGCCGAGGCCACGCCACACAGAAAACGACGAAGAGTAGAACACGGTAGGTCGCCGCCGCTCGGGTCCAAGTAAGGCCACCGCTGCTACCCTCCGGTTGCTGGCACTGAGTTGTACATCATGGAGCAATTCTATGATTACAGGATGATTGTAGAGCGCTCCGTGGTTGAGCAAGCTCATGAGATATAGTCATTTGCTGGAGAACTTGAGCACTTTAGTTGTATGCTACCGGACAAGTTTGTTGCCGAAGGTATCATCACTAAGCTTCCTCCTTCGTGGATCTCATTGGTACTCTTGATGTGGAAGAAAAGGCGAGAGCAAAGGACACACGTGCTCGAGGAATTGAGAGAGGATTTAGTGCCAATCTGGTACAGAAAAAGAACTTCCAACCCCACACGTTCAAGAACAAGGGAAAGTTTGATGGTAAAGCAAAGTTTCATGGGAAGAACAAGGTTGTGCAACACACGAACTTCAAGAAGAAGAATGACAAGAAGAAAGGTGTTTGTCATGTGGGGATCCTGATCATTGGGCTCCTAGTTGCCCTAATCGCTATGACAAGCTAGGCGGGTTGACCACTGACGGCCGGTTAGCTTCTTGGCGGCAATGTGGAGTCAGAGAGCTATGTTGGAGAAGGACATTGCTTCTACTTAACTGCTGGTGCAGTTGGCTGACTGACACGTGGGCCCAACTGGCATCTGGGCCACATGTCAGTTACACAACTGCACCTGCAGTTAAGTCACTGAAGCTTCTGTTTGGCTAAGCCGGACACAGGTGGGTAGCTTCGGTTAATTAATTATACCTCCAGCGCTCCCCTTTTTAGTTGAAGAATGTATGAAATGTAATGAAATCCGGCATGTTTATATGAAATCCAACCATGTATGAATGAATTTATTTCGATTAGTTCAAATTCTTGTATCACTGGCATTGGATGAACATGCAAAACAATACGTACTAGCATTATTTCCAGGGTGATCACCTCGTTTGCAGCAGTTTCGCATGTACTCCCTCCGGTCCTTTCTAGTCTGCATACAAGTTTTGTCTGCAGTCAAAGTATCTCTACTTTGACCAATCTTATAGAAAAAAGTATGCACTTTCACAATGTGCGAAGTAAAAAGGAACAGAAGGAGTACAAAGAGTTTGAGCAGCTTTTTAGCATTCCTATACATTGCAATCAAACACACAGGCCTGGCAATTCATAGAGAACATTCAAAACAATCTATGATTATGCATCTCAGCGATTCACTTGTCAGCGCCAATATTAACTTCATAACTAAAGAATAAAGAAAAAATGGATCAACGCTGCTGACAGCAAAGGGCGTCCCATTCGAAAATATCAAACGCATGTCTTCTTGCTAAAATCAATGAGCAAAATTTGACAAGGTTTTCCCATTCCAAAATATCAAATGCCTACGATTGTGTAATGGGTAGGGTTTGCCATCAGTTCGGACATTGACATGGCACCTCGTGCCAAATGAACCAGCTGTTCTTTTTGTGCAGCTCCACCAAAATCAACCAAATTCGCGCGTAGCTTGTATGATTTCACCCTTATATGTTGCAATGCCTTGAACTTCTTGGCACCTCCGTTCTTGTGGTGGAAATGAATGATTCGATGTATTCATGAACATTTTGTGCAGTTCCCATTGAAATCAAGCTGAGCACCCCTGTTTGCACAAATACAAAAAAGTGATTAGTATAAAGCAAACTGTACTATGAATTGACAGTTTAAACAGGCACCTACATGGTCCATGTAGAGCACACTTTTAGAAAAATGGAAATCACCGGAAAGAATCCTAGAACAACATTGTACTCACGCATCATAGCAAGAAAATGGAGATTTGTCAATCCTTCTGAGCTTAAGTTAGTTTGGTCTTGTGGGGGTAATGTAACCATCCTTCAACTGCTCCTTCTGATGAGAAGATAGACAAGGCTCCTTCATCCTGGCATAATCGGAACTAGTCACTTCACGTACTCCATATTCTTCTTCAGAGGAGGATGATCCTGTTGTGCAAATACAAGAGGATAACTAAATGTTAGCATCCCTGTTTGCTCAAAAAAAGGAAAGGAAATATTTAAAATAGCATAGATGAAGCACTTCTCAAGGACAATACCACTTTTTGATGACAGTATCTAAATTGTAGCACAACACCAATAGAGATGACAAAGCTCAATCATATGGATGAAATCAGTGGGGGAGTACCAACCTTTGTCGGGAGGCTTATTGTGTAGAGCATACAGATGAAGCACTTCTCCGGAACCATCTGTTGCTATCTACTGTGGTGGCCATGCATACTATATACTCCTCGATTAGATTAATGTTTCCAACATCTTCTTGTAAAGTTCCACTAAAATATATGGTATCTTCAAAGAAGATCCCTGTTTGCACAAGTAAAGATAATTACGTATTACGTTAAGAGTGGCATCAAATCAGTGGAAAAACAATTGCTCGTTCCAGCCATAGCAATAAATTAAGATGCAAAACTATATCATTACTTGTGTCATCACAATTCCAGTGCTTCATTACAGCACCAGGAGTTGATTCTTGTTTTTCTTCCGCTTGTTCTTCCCCTTCATCACTTGGTTCAATAACAGACAAGCTTCGCCTTCAATGTAAAATTTGGCATGTCAATTAGGTTGCACAAGTATAGCACTAAACAATGACATTAATTTTCTGATGAAAGTGGCAAAGTAGAGGCCAACAGTTGTGAAATATCCTTATCTTACCTCAATGGGATATTGCGGTGCACATAGAGATTGGAAGTCTTGTCTCCATTTGCGCAGTTCACTAAAATCAAGCAACATTATTGTACAAGTAGTACAACATATGAAAGCACACTGCTGAATCATGTGAAAGAAGGCTAGTACTGACCTCTCATGACGTGGAATTCAAACAACTCACAAGAAGAAGATCTGAACCAAATTTGCCAACACGGATAGGAAGTAAGATCTCCTCTTGTGCAGTTCCACTAAGATCAAGCAATCAAGCAACGTTGCCGGTGTGACATTTTTGTTGAACTGCACAAAACACTCTTAAAACAAAAGTGTTTTGTGCAGTGCAACAAAAGGTCACAATGGCAACGAGGTGAAGTAGATAACCCTGTTTACACAGAGGTGCAAAGGAAACAACTAGTTGTCAATAATGGTGGATGACACATAAGCCAACAAAAAGAAGCATCTAACTTATCTAAATGGGAAAGAAAGCAAGACAGTAGCGTTTATCAAATGGTGGCATTGATTAATATTAACAGAGAGATTATATTAACAATAAAATTTGTTCAACATGTAATTTGCTTTTAACTGTGGCATTGCATCAAATTTCCAACGACATTATTAGAGGGTGCTTGTTTACAGGGACATTTTGGTGGAGGGACTAAAAAAATTCCGTGTCAGCCCCATCTAAACCAAACAGGAGGGACTTTAAGGGACTAAAAGTGGGCATTTGGGACTGAAGAAAGAAGACCCCGAGGGAGAGTCTTTTTGGGACTTTTTCCAATAGTTTCCCCTGCCATGCATGGCACCTTGTCTCTATTAGTTCATTACTAGGGGTAACATGGTCTTTTAGCATGTCATTTAATAACCTCTAGTCCATGTTTAGTCCCTGGAACCAAGCAGGTAGGGACTAGGGAGTTTTTAACCAAACAGGCCTTAGATTAACAACAACTAAAGAGTTGCACGGGACAGTGGACGCACCAGTACCATGTGCATCTACCGATGTACTGGGGTGATGCACAGTCTGTTGCAACAAAGAACAAACAACCAAGGAGCATATTTGTGTTGGTCCCAGTTTTGTTATCTTTAGACATCTTTCCCTATGTGAGCGCAGCAAATCTAGTCCTACTCAAACTCTATAGCCTTGTCCCCCAAAACAAAAGATCAGTTCGTTACAGATGTGCGTACTGCGTTTGTCATTGTTTTCCCTTTTCGACCAACGTACATGCTGGATAGCCAGTCTGTACTAGCACTTTCCCCACTTCCTTTCCTCTGTGAACCACATCCTAGATTTATGCTATACAACTTTCCCCCATTCCTGTCCTCTTTGAACCAGATCTTAGATTCATGCGATACAACTTTCCCCACTACTTTCCCCCTTCCTTTCCACTCTGAACCACGTCCTAGATTCATGGTATACAACTTCCGCCACTACTTTCCTGTTTGATCCAACACCTAGATTCGAGTGCAGAAGCGGAAAAATCCCACATGCAGCCAGAGCAATGCATGTGGAATAAGTAAATTATACCTTAAGGTTCTTGGGGTGTGGTTCGGTGGGCGACCGGAGGCCGTTTGACCCACACTATGTACGACGGAGAAGAAGAAGGGGTCGGAGGCCCTCCCGCGACGCCGCTGGGTGAAAGTGAACAGCTGCGCCGATAGTGGATTCCTCCCTCCCTCACCGATGGCGACAGCGTTAAGCCTCCTTCCCTTCCTGGCGGACGGATCCTGTCGGCTCTTTGACCAGCAGTGAGGGGAGAGAGAGGCCAATGAAGTCTTGTTTAGATCTGGAGAGGGTGAGAGAGTGTGAAGGGAGCAACTACAAGCAGACCAACAGTGAGGGGGGAGAGAGAGGTCAACGAAGTCTTTTTAGATCTGGAGAGCATGAGAGAGTGTGAAGAGAGCAACTACAAGCGCTGTGGCTCCGGCGTGTGTATATATATACTAGAGAGAGTGTGAAGAGTGCAAACCCTAGAAAATAAGCACCGAGGCTGCAGCTTATACGTGATGAGGTGATTATACGGTCACTACGAGATCGTATAGCTCTGTATCCATCCATTTTGACCAGTTAAAGAATCCTCCTGGCACGAATTATGCTCAAGTGTAGTTATCAAACCCGAGACCTCAAGTTTGATGAGCGAACAGGGTAACCAGCTACACAACCCACCCGTTATGTTCAACGAGAGGAAAATAACCTTTTATACATTCCTGCATTCGTGTGATAAGCATGCCGTGTTTTTTGTGTGTGGGAGTCATTGGGATTTAAATCATAATCGTGTCATGTTGCTTTGGTGGTAAGACTATCCACAGTGGTGCAGAAATAATGTAGCCTTAGTCACCTTACCTCTCTACACGTAGTACGTTGGGTCCCACCAGTCGGAGGGTGAAACAAACAAATTAATAAGAAAAATTAAAAGCGCCAGCGGTTATCTTACCTCACACATCTCGCTACTGCTCGGGAACACTGTCCAATTGATCCCTCTATTCGCTCACATACTATTTTAAGTGAATCCTTATTATAACATGCACACAATTTTGGGCACTTGTATTCGACCTAAGTCAGTGTGCCACCGTATCTCGTACGACTCCCTCCGTCTAGGCATAATAAGTCACGTTAGAAGGTGCAGCGGGACCAAGGTGCAAGCAGATTGGAGGAGAAGGAGAAACTTGACCGGTCATCCCTCCAATCAAAGCCCTGATTTCTGTCTCTAAACGCAACAATTAATCCAAACAACTAAGAGATGTCGTTTTAGCTACCATGCAGGGCCACGTATTAACTCACATGCAAGACGACTTTGATTTCTTGACTGATCAATGCGTAGTTGCGCTCCATGCATTGGGTTTCCGGGAGAGATAACAAGGTAGAGTAAGGAGCGTTTGGTTACATTGTTTAAGCTGGTCATAGTGGTGAGTAACTTGGACTAGTACAACATGCATATGTTACTAGTCTATGTTACTACTACGCAAAGTTTTCCATCGGAAGCGAGCCCATCTGGTTCTCATGAGCTAGCAAGGTTTTTCTAGCCCACCCAAGCTAGCTGGCCCACGAAAGCTAACATATTTTAACTGTTCCAAACGCCTAACCTTGCCCGACTATGCTATAAGCTGTTCTTGCTAAGGATCCTAACGCTCCCTAAGTAACAACACTCGCTAGCAACGAGGCCAGGAGGGGATTGAGATGCGAAGTTAATGGACGACGCCTAAACATTTTGGGAATATCTGATTTCCGTAGGATGACTTAACACCTAGACGGAGGGAGTACTACTCCTTAGTCCAGGTTTGATGGAATAATCGTCACCTCTTCTCTTCTTGTACGTACTCCATTTGTATCTCACTTCCTGTGGCTTCGCACTCGCACGATTTCCCTATTCCTTGAACCTGTGTGTGTGTGTGTGTGTGTTTAACAACATGTGTGTGTGTTAGGGAGAGCGACAGATCGACCAACTCCTACAGAGAGATGGTGTGTAGTGTACGATTTTAGCCGCGAGAGTCGGTGCATCCTCTCGTTTCCGGGCGTCCGGTACAGACAGGCGGACAGCTGCCACGCCCGCTCCTGACCAGCCTGGCCCACCCAAAGCCCCTCCATCACCCGCGCGCGCTTTCCGCCCTAAACGGTCAGCGCCGCTACAGACAATCGGTGCCGCATTCATGCCCGGGCAGAGCGGATGCGACCTCTCACTGGCACCTGTGTTGAAGGGAGAAGTGGATTCAAGAGTGATGGTTGCTTCGTCCGTCCAGCTTACTGTTGGGTCTATGTGATTTGACGGCTCATTGGTCATTATTACTGAGGTGGTAGGACTACTGGATGTCCCACGCTTTAGGCGAAAGGAGGTACTACGAGATTACAATTTTCTCCATTCTTACGGCAGAGGAGTGCAAGAGCGGTGAAAACACGCAGGCTCAGTGATTACATGGCCCACCTTACACTAACACCATATTTTCTGGACACCGTGCGACACCTAACTCTTTACATAGTACTCCCTCCGTTCCTACATATAAGTCTTTGTAGAGATTCCACTAGGTGGACTACATACATAACAAAATGAATGAATCTACACTTAAAATGCATCTATATATATCCGTATGTGGTTCATGGTGAAATATCTACAAACACTTATATTTAGGAATGGAGGAAGTACTTGTATAGTACGTACTGTAATTTATCAACAAGATAGTACAATGCTATGAACCTTCCAGCTTCTGTTACATGTATCTTGCGTCCAAGGTTGCCCGTTGCAACATTTCATCAAATACAAAGGAAAATAACATGCATGCTATTGCATCTCAATGATTGACAGATCATAGCAAATATGTACTCCCTTCGTACCAAAATAAGTGTCTCAACTTTATGCTACATACGGAGCAAAATGAGCGAATCTACACTCTAATATACGTCTATATACATCAGTGTTTGGAGTATGTACTTTTAGTTCATATTGAAATCTACTAAAGGACATATATATTCCAAACAATATGATAATCTCTCTAACCAAGGTAGTAGGACGAGGAGTAAACGGAGGGAGTAGTAAAATTTTCTCCTCATCATGCGAGCCACCGCGCGCGTGGGCGAGGAAGCGGGCGTAAGGCGTACAATACTACTACTACTACTCATGCAGTCCCTACCCATTGAAACAGAGACAACTAAAGCAAAAAACGATCCATCCAGTCCCAAGCCCTTGAAATGTAAACCCTAACCATGCTTTAATTTGCTGGCAACGTCGGCGCTCCCTAAGAAATGAAGTTTGCAACCCTTTGACCATCGGATCATTTTGTGTAGTTTCACCAAAATTGAGATGAGCATCCCTGTGGCAAAGAAATTGAAGAAGCGTGATTAGAATAATATTACTGGGACTAGTTGATGAGACATAAACTTATCACAAATATAATACGTAGAAGCCAGTAGAGGTATGTGCGGGGCAAAGAAGTAGAGAAATATCCACATGGAGTGATGTGGGAAGCTGGAGCAGTGGTGCAAGCCGGCTGTAAAGGGAGTTGTACCTGAGGGATCTAGGGACGTAGCTCAACCTAGAGGAGGGCGGCGGGAGGAGGCAACTACCCACGTCGCGTCAGTGAGCAATGGATGAAGGCAACCTCACCGGCTTTGTGAGAGAGAATGGCGGGGACCCCTGATCGGGACGTGCCGACAGTGGGTTTTCGCCGTCGGTGATGGCGACCGCATCTACACTAAGCATCCACCACTTCCCCTGGCGGACGTGATCCACTGGGATGTTAGAGATGTGCCACAGTGGTTTTGTGCGAGAGAGTGTGAAAATTGAAGAGAGCAACCCCAGCAAGCAACCGTGTAGGCTCGTCCTGCCTATGTATATAGTGGAGCGGTTTCCTTTTCTATCCATATGACCTATTTATATTGCGTATGTGCCACTGAAGAAAAAAATTTTATTTATAAATGACGCTACACCTACTAGTCGTTCTCCTATAAACCTTGCGCTTTGCATCTCCAAACTTTTAACCTTGCGAGTGGCTCTTCGCCTCTTCGGGAAGTCGAGCAATAATGGTACTGTAGTATATATCGTTCAGGCTATATGAGACCGAATGAATTGCTACACGTTCACCACGTGGCGAGGGTCGAGGGGCGAGGGAGAGTGCGTACTATTACGTCTGTTTCAATATGTACTTGTCGGATTCACCGGTTACGGCAGACCCTTAAGGTTCGAACTCTAGGGTGCGCGCGGAGATCGTGTCCTCTACCTCTCCGTGTCGCAAGGATCTAAACTACTGCAAGAACAACACAAGAGACATAGGGTTTATACTGGTTCGGGCCACCATTGTGGTGTAATACCCTACTCCAATGTGATGGGTGGATTGCCTCTTGGGCTGATGATGAAGAACAATACAAGGAAGAACAGCCTCGCGAGGGTCTGTTCTTGGCTAGGGGATGAACTGCTAGGGGGAGTTCAATCGCCCTTCTCTCTCTCTCTAGATGCTGGATTAGGTCTCGTCCCTACTGGTTTCTCGGTACTCGATCCGATCCTCTACCCTGGGGGTGGCTAGCCCTATTTATAGGCAAAGGCCCTGGGCCTCTTACCAAATATTGAGCGGGAAGGGCGCCAACAATTGGCCAATTTGAAGGGGAACATCTGGTACACTTATCCTGACTAAAGTTGGTCTTCGCCTGCCAAAGGCCCTGTGGTGACGCCGTCCTGGGCTCCATGGTGACCTCCTTCCCACCGTTGGACTGGTCTTGGTCTCGTTGCACCGAAATGGGTGCCTTTGGTTGATCCTCTCGCCTGCGCTTGCCCGCTTTGCACCAAAGAGGAAAGGGGGACGCTGCGCGGGCTGGCGCCCGCCTGGCACCCTCGATCGTCATGGCTTGCGTCGTGGGCACCTCGCGAGGTACCCGCCTTGATCTCTCCGCCTCCTCGCGAGCCAGCCTAAGGAGGTCGTGCTTGAGGAAGCGTCGTGTCGTCCGCCTCGCGAGGCTTGGCCCCTCGCGAGGGTCTTGAGTCTTGTGTTGAAGAAGATGGGCCACGTTGGGCCCCCACTCGAGCCACGCCGCAGGCCGCAGGCAGGCAAGTCTGGGGACCCCCGTTCCCAGAACGCCGACAGTAGCCCCCGGGCCCAAGGCGCGCACGGACTTGGCCGTGCCGAGAGGCGAAAGGGCAAGGGCGAAGCGCCGCGGTCCCTAACAGCCTGCGGCCTTGGGCGCCGCGTGGCGGTTGATTGGACATGGGCGTCTCCGCTTCCCCACGACGCCTCGACGATCGCGCGGATTGGACAAGTCCCTGCATGCAAATTGTGTCATGATTACCTGTGATCATGGAGGCCGACGGTTGGCCTCCGCCGGCTATAAGTACGGCACCGCGCGTGCCCTTCCAGTCCATCTCCCCTTGCTCTCTCCTTCGCCTTGATTCTTGCTCCGCCTTGTCGTGATGGCTTCGATTCGCCGGCTCTCTGCAGCAGTGAAGGGAAAGGCTCCTCAAGAGGTACCTGAGCCGCTCCCGCCGAAGAAACGGCCTGCCCTGCTTGGCCGAGACGAGGAGAATCGCCTGGTGGTGCTGAGGCCTTGGTACGAGCGGCCTTCGCCGGGATTCCTGCTTCCCTTGTATGCCCACGTCAAGGGCCTTGGAAGAGGAGGCGTCGATCCCCTCAGCCAGCGCCGCCGCCGGCGCCGGAGGGTCACGAAGGTGTTGGTCGTTCCTCCTGGAGTCCATGCCAAGGGCTCCTCCCGCGAGCTCGTGCTCCACGCCGCCATGCCTCCGCGGACTTGGATTCGCTTTCCTACCTTCTTCGCCTCCTTATTCCAGTAGGGGACACTCCTGGAGTTGTGGCTGCAGCACGCCGACTGCAGCACACCTGCTACCGGGGCAGAAGTCGCGATCACTGCCCCGGGCGAGGTCTTCATGACTCGCGGCTGGGGCGAGATCGCTCGGTGCTGCAGAACGAGGGGCGCCCTCACGATCCACCTGGAGTACGACGGCGCTTCGGTGATGTTCTTCAAGGTCTTCGACGCGAACGGTCGCCGGCTAGAGTGCTGCCCCGGGGGAGGCGGCCAGGACCTCGCCATGGCAACGGCTGGGCCTGCCAACCGCCCCCTGGACAGCTCCACAAGCGACGGGAGCGCCGGAGGATCCAGCGATCCCAGTGAGGTCTTCGCGACGCCGGAGACGAGCGACGACAGCTACGAGCCCGCGAGTCGACGCCCCTCCCGGAGCAGGGCAGGCTCGCTTGGTCGCCGCCGATCCTGATCTGGATGGGGTTGGCGCCGGTGCCTGACGGCCCACTGTTGATGATGGCATCTTTTGCGAGGGCGCGTGTAGTTAGCACCCTTTAGGATCCGTTCCCTGCGAGGAATCACATTGTGCCCCATAGGGGATTGTAAGGCGGTTGTGATCCTTGTTGTTAATATGTAACCCTTGCTATGGATTTGTGCGAATCGCAAATTCTGTCATAGTTCGGTCTTCCCTTTCGCACCTCGCGAGGGCTTAGTGCTCTGCGTCGACAGGTCCCAGTCCCAAGGCGGCGTCAGCCGTCGCTGGTATGCCAGGTTGCGATGCCGTGGTCAAGGCCAGGAGGTGAGCGACCCGGGGTCCGGTAAGAGCCCCTGAGTCGCGATGCTCAGGAGGTCCCCTTTGGCGCCCAAGCAGCCATCGCTTGGTGAGAAAGGGAAGTAATGTCGCTAGTACGGAGTCGCTTCAGGTGCGGGGGTAGTGCCACGGTAGCCAACGCTTTGAATGGTGACTTATCTTGAGAATCGGGGATAGCCCCCAGCGCGTCATTTGGTCCAGGGGGTAATTTGAAAGGAGTTGCTTGACGAGGTCCTCACGTGCCCCTTCTCCCTCGCCTCTGCTCCCCTTTCTGCTCTACATCCTCGGGTCCCGGCCCTCGAGCTTGTCTCAGCCATCGCTGGTATGCCAGGTCGCGATGCCGTGGACAAGGCCAGAGGCTGAGGGCTGGAGAGCCAGTAATAGCCCTGAGTCGCGGTGCTCAGGCACCCCCCTTTAACGTGCAAGTGGTTCGTGCGGGCGAGGGTGAAGGGAGCGCCGTGAGGGCCTTGGCTAGAAAAACTTCCTCTAAGGATCCTGCAGGTTCATCACAGAAATAAGACAAGGCTGCCATAGTAGCGATTAGTTGACTGTTAGTCGCTCAGGAGCTCGCTGGTTGGAGCGGGCGAGGTGTGCCTGGGCACCCGTGAGCCAGCGCGGGACACACGAGGCCCTACCTCTAGGCGGGTTGTGCCTGGCGCTGGACCGTATCTTGAGATGTGTTCCTGCAAAATCTGGTTAGATGCCGGCACTCTACGTCCTCGGGTCCCGGCCCTCGAGCTTGTCTCAGCCGTCGCTGGTATGCCAGGTCACGATGCCGTGGACAAGGCCAGAGGGTGAGGGCTGGAGAGCCAGTAAGAGCCCTGAGTCGCGATGCTCAGGCACCCCCCTTTAACGTGCAAGTGGTCGACATGAAGAAGAAGAGGTGCCGTGGACGGCATCAAGTAATCAAGCATGATGCATAATCGGAAATAAACGCGGAAGGGATACATGCCGCTGGGCCTAGCCCGAGTGGCCTGGGGATGATGCAGCCCGAAGGGCGCCCCCAGCAAAGCAAGCTAGCGACTGAAAAGATAAAAGGGATACATGCCACAGGGACGGACCCACGCGGCCTGGGAATGACGCAACCCTGGGAGGGCGCTCCCAGCTGGGAATGAAACTTGAAAGATGTCACCTGAAGATGTCGTCGGTGCTGTGGCGTTGGTGCGGCAAACTCGGTGGGCTGCGGAAGCCGATCCTCACGAGCCGCCAGGCCCAGGGGCCTCGGGAGGCTTCGGAGGCACTGGTGGCTCCTCGTGATCAGCCTCCATCTCCGCCAGGGCTGTGGAACGCCTGCCCTCTTGCGCCTCCAAGATGCTCCTCATGATGCGCTCGTACGCCGCAGCCACGCTCGGCAGGCCATAAGGCATGCGAACATAGCTGTGGAGTGGTCCTCCGCAGCGCCCCACTTGTGAGGGCCAGAGGCGCTCTGCCGTGGCGATCTGATTGAGCCCTGGTACGTCGACGCAGACGCGCAGCCCACCATCCTCGCCTGGATGGGCAGCCACAGCTGGTGGGCGACGGCAACCTCTCATGATCCTTGACTCCTGTAGTTCTTGAATGGCCTTGCTAACAAACTCCTGCTGGTCTGATCTTCTTTCCCTGGCTTCATTTCGGGGGAAGCGTGCCTTGAAGCACGCCTCCACATGGTGCCCCAGCGCCTCCCTCGTGACCTTGGCGAGGTCGGTGGCCCTCCAAGTGAGAGCCCCCGAGCCCTGCCTGAGGAGGGCGCCGGGCGCGCTTTCCTATGCGATTGAAGGAGGGTCCCCCTGGGCAGACGCGGGCCTTGAAGGGCCGGCCTCCTGAGGGCCTGAGCCTAACGTTGTCTTCTTCTTCTTGTGGGTGGTCTCAGGAAGCCTCCTGCTTCCACAATCTGGGTCTTCTAGTGATGCGGCCTGAAAGGCTCGCTGCAGGGCACACACTGCATCCTTCTCTTGACATGGCACCGTGATGACGCCGCCGCTTCCTGGCATCTTGAGGACGTTGTAGCCATGGTGAGTCATGGCCATGAACTTAGCCAGCGCCGGGTACCCGAGGATGGCATTGTACGGCAGGCGGATGTGGGCGACGTCAAAGTCGATGAGCTCGGTGCGGTAGTTGTCATAGGTGCCGAAGGTTACTGGGAGGCGGACCTGCCCGATCGGGACCGTGGAACCGTCGGTGACTCCGGAGAAGGGCTTGGTTGGCTGAAGCTGGTCATAGGGCACTTGGAGGCTATTGAATGTTTCCACGGACTAGACATTGAGCCCTGCCCCTCTGTCGATGAGGGTCCTGGTGACCAGAACGTTGCTGATGACTGGGGAACAAAGCATTGGGAGGACTCCGGCTGTGTCCGCGCACTTGAGCTGGACTGCTGAGCTGAACGTGATGGTGCAAGCCGACCACCTGAGGGGAAGCGTTGCTTCGAGCTTGGGGAGAACTGCATTCACTTCGCGATCAAACTTCTTGAATATACGTTGAGAGGCTGGGGCTTGGGCTCCGCCCAGGATGCAGGCGATGGCGCGAGGCTCCTAGAAGCCCCCAGCCCCCTCGTCTTGGTGGCGGTCTTCATTCCTTCTTGGCTGAGGCGGCAACGGCGGTAGGTCTGGGTTGCCATGAGGGCGATCCTCACGAGGCTGGTCCCTCCAGTCCCCCTCACGAGGCGGGTCACGCCAGCGGTCCTCGCGAGGTTGGTCATGCCAGTGGTCCTCGCGAGGTTGGTCACGCCAGCCTTGACGTGGGCCACGATCTTCCCAGCGTCCCGGGTTCCTTCCTCCTCCTCGGTCGTAGCCCCGTTCAGCACGGTCAGGGCGTCGGCCGAATCTTCCTTCTCGCACGGCGCGGAGTTCTTGGCATTCATTGGTGTTGTGGGTGCGGAGGTCGTGGTACACACAGTACTGGCTGCCCCTGGAGGATTCGGGCAGATCCTTGCCCCGCTTGGCGTCCGGCTCTGCCGCGAGCACGGCAGCCCCCTTGCACTTCACGTCCTTGGCCTTGGGCTTCTTCTCTTCTGTGTCTGCGGCAGGCAGCTCGAGGAGGGAGAGGCGTCCCTCCTCAGCCCTGGCGCACTTGGTCGCCAGGTTGAATAGCTCCAGGGAGGTGCAGAGGTCTTCGTGCATCGCCAACTCCTCCTTCATCTTGACGTCGCGCACGCCGTCGGAGAAGGCCGAGATGATGGCTTCTTCAGACACCCTGGGGATCTTGAGGCACGCACTGTTGAAGCGCTGGATGTACTTTTGCAGGGTCTCTCCAGGTTGCTGCTTGATGCGGCGCATGTCGCTCACGGCGGGAGGCCGATCGCGGATACCTTGGAAGTTGGCGATGAAGCGAGTGCACATCTGGTCCCAGGAGGAGATCGTGCCTGGGGCCAGGTTCAGGAACCAAGTGCGAGCACCTTCCTTCAGCGCCATGGGGAACCAGTTCGCCATGACCTTTTCGTCCTCACTGGCTGCTTCGATTCCCAGCTCGTAGAGCTGGAGGAACTCTGTGGGATCAGTTGTGCTGTCGTAGCGAGGAGGCAGGTCCGGCTTGAACTTGCCAGGCCACGCGACGCTATGCAGCTCGGGGGTGTAGGCGCGGCAGCCAGCGGTGACCGTGGGAGGTTTTGGTTGAGGGAGAGCTTGGCCTTGTGGGTCCCCTTGCGCTGCAGCTGGGAGCAGCGCGGGGTCTTGATGTGCCGGAGCTGGAGCGGGGTCTCGGCGAGCCGGGGCTGGGAGCGCCTGGGCGGCCTCTTGCGGTCGCGGGACTTCTTGGCAGCTCCGTTCTTGCTGGGCCGGCGCATGACGGAGCGGGTTCCGCCCAGGATCTGCGCGCCTTGGGGCCACGGCATCTTCTTGGAAAGGAGGCGGCTGGAATGCCCCCGGGGCTTCATTGCTCATGCGGGGCGGAGTGCGGCGCAGCGGTGCGAAAGGCGCGGGAGAGCCCCCGGCGGCGCGGACGAGCTCGGCGACGCGGTCGAGCCACTCCTCGTAGACGTCGTCGACGGGGCGGTAGCGCAGGAGCTCGTTTGCCGCGATGAGCGCAGCTCGAGCCTCCAAGGGCGCGCGAAGCGCGTGCGACGAAGAAACGGCCGGGTGAGCGACGGAGTGGCGTTGCGGCCATCTCGCCGCACAGACGGGTGCTGAGCGGATGCTTGCTGCTCGTTCCCCGCCAGGCCGGTGGCGGCGTTGACGGCGGGCGACGGGGAACGACGAGGACGCCCACCGACGGGGGCCGTCTGGACGGCGCGGGAAGCGATGGCGGCCCGGCGCTCGGCGCGGGCCCGACGAGCGTCAGACATGGATACGAGGGTTGGAGGAGAGCGGAGTGGTGGAAGACGGACTCCGGCGCACCCCTACCTGGCGCGCCAAATGTCGGATTCACGGGTTCCGGCAGACCCTTAAGGTTCGAACTCTGGGGTGCGCGCGGAGATCGTGCCCTCTACCTCTCCGTCTCGCAAGGATCTAAACTACTGCAAGAACAACACAAGAGACAGAGGGTTTATACTGGTTCGGGCCACCATTGTGGTGTAATACCCTACTCCAGTGTGGTGGGTGGATTGCCTCTTGGGCTGATGATGAAGAACAATACAAGGAAGAACAGCCTCGCGAGGGTCTGTTCTTGGCTAGGGGATGAACTGCTAGGGGGAGTTCGATCGCCCTTATCTCTCTCTCTAGATGCTGGATTCGGTCTCGTCCCTACTGGTTTCTCGGTACTCGATCCGATCCTCTACCCTGGGGGTGGCTAGCCCTATTTATAGGCAAAGGCCCTGGGCCTCTTCCCAAATATTGAGTGGGAAGGGCGCCAACAATTGGCCAATTTGAAGGGGAACATCTGGTACACTTATCCTGACTAAAGTTGGTCTTCGCCTGCCAAAGGCCCTGTGGTGACGCCGTCCTGGGCTCCATGGTGACCTCCTTCCCACCGTTGGATTGGTCTTGGTCTCGTTGCACCGAAATGGGTGCATTTGCTTGATCCTCTCGCCTGCACTTGCCCCCTTTGCACCAAAGAGGAAAGGGGGACGCTGCGCGGGCTAGCGCCCGCCTGGCACCCTCGATCGTCATGGCTTGCGTCATGGGCACCTCGCGAGGTACCCGCCTTGATCTCTCTTCCTCCTCGTGAGCCAGCCTAAGGAGGCCGTGCTTGAGGAAGCGCCGTGTCGTCCGCCTCGCGAGGCTTGGCCCCTCGCGAGGGTCTTGAGCCTTGTGTTGAAGAAGATGGGCCACGTTGGGCCCCCACTCGAGCCACGCCGCAGGCCGCAGGCAGGCAAGTCTGGGGACCCCCGTTCCCAGAACGCCGACAGTACTACATACAGAGCAAAATGAGTGAGTCTACACTCTAAAATACGTCTATATACATCAATGTTTGGAGTATGTACTAGTAGTTCATATTGAAATCTACTAAAGGACATATATTCCAAACAATACGATAATCTCTCTAACCAAGGTAGGGACGAGGTGTAAACGGAGGGAGTACTAGTAAAATTTTCTCCTCGTCCTGCGAGCCACCGCGCGCGTGGGCGAGGGAGCGAGCGTAAGGCGTTGTAAGCAAGCTTCACCTCATCCCGTGAGCCACCGCGCCCGTGGGCGGGGGAGACGGCGTACTAAGCAAGCTTCTCCTCGTTCTGCGAGTTGACGGGACACATCAAAAGTACTTCAGTGTATAGAGCCTTGCCTCTAAGGTAGGCCCCACATGGTTTGCCTCTTTTCTAACATAACACGTCAAGTCACAATTTGTTTGTTTGTCCGTGGTAGACGATCTTCCCTCCATCTAGTGGACAACCAATACATGTGTCAAATTACCACGTGGGCTGCCTTTTTGTTCAGAAATGAGCTCCACCGTGTACCGGCGCGGGTGTGGTTGGGAAAGAGACGAGAGTACGTGCATCGTGCGTGCACCTCTTCTCTTCATGCACGTCCCCCACCTACGTGGGTGTGTGTGAGAGATACAAACCTACACAAATGGCTTGTGTGTTTGTGAGTGTTTTTTGTTTTGGGGGGGGGGAGGTAGATTTTGTGAATGTATTTGTGGGAATATGTATCGATGACATCTCAAACAAAATTTTGCATGCAATGTGTGTGAAATGGAGGCCTATCCATATCATATATAGAGGGTCGGGCGATCCATGAGAAGAGAGGGAGGGGTCATAGATATCGATAGAGTCGAAGAGAGGATCAAGTGGGTGGGTGCGAGATCGATGAAGAGGGCCATCGAAATTGTGTGTGTGTGCAAGTCAAAGATATAGGGAGACTGAGCTAGCTACTAGAACGTCAGAGGGCACAGGTCAAGTTTGTGTGTAGCAGGAAGACATGACTAGAGCGCTCGATGTATCGGTGTGTGTGTGTGTGTGTGTGTGTGTGTGTGTGTGTGTGTGTGCGCGCGCGCGCGCGAGGGGTGGGGGAGGGGTAGGCAGAGGCCTAACTATAGAGGTAGAATGACTCGTATATGTGTTGAGAAGGAGAGACCCATCTATGTCTGGAGGGAGATCGGTCGACATCCATACATAACTGAAGGACGGGAAATAGGATGGGACAGAGAGAGAGAGAGAGAGGAGAGAGAGAGGGGTAGAGTGCTAGATGGGTGATGAAGTTGCTTCTCGGAGATGGTGGGAGAATCCTACTAAACAAACTAAGGGTGGAACTGCAATATTATCGATAAGAGTGGGGATGTGTTTCTGTGTGTGCTTGTGCGTGATAGATCTGTCGAGACACATCCATGGATTATGAAGGGTAATCATGTGTTTTGTAAGAAAACCTAACTAGATCGGTAGATCAATTGTTGTTTGCTGGAGGAAGGGAGAGACATAACTAATGAGGTAGATCGATCGACGTGTGGGAAAAAAACGAGTTATAAGGACCTAGCTAGCTATATGTATAGCGAGAGATCGGTCGGTGTACGTCCATTTGTTAGAGGAAAATAAGGCCCGACGAGACGGATGGACAGAGAGAATGGAGCTAGGAGGTGGTGCGAGAGGCCCAGCTACTAGCTAGATAGGGGGAGGAGTGTGCGGTTGTGAGATTGATGAAAAGAGGGGCAAGAGTTTCCATGTGTGTGGGACCGTATGAGAGACACATAAAGGAGGAGATTGAAGGTGCGTGTGTATGTTGTAGGCAAACATCGCTGGAGAGGTTTATCGATCAGTGTGTGTCGGAAAGGAGTTGTGGAGACTGTGCGAGAACGACCTAAAGAAAAAAAATGAATGTGCGCGATGGATAGAATGCTCAGGGAGGGGCAGGGCGAGGAGGGCGTGTGCATGCACGAGAGAAAGTTAGTGATAGATACAAAGGTTAGAGGATTGTGTGGGTGTAAGAGACTAACAAAGATCATAATTTGATATGAAAGTGGATTCATATATTTGAATAGGAGATCATAGTGTTTTAAACATATGCATGCATGAATATAGCGGTGATACGCGTGTTGTGGTTTTGCACATGTTATACCATAATGTGATAATGCATGGCGTTTGCAACTCACAGCTAAATGTCGAACAATCTAAACCATACTATACATCGAACAATCTCACATTTTATTTGAATTTGTGATAATGTGTGGCGTTTGCGGCTTACAACTAAATGTCAAACAATCTAAACAATACTATATTTCGAACATTCTCACATTTTATTTGAATTTGTGGTAATGTGTGGTGTTTGCAACTCACATCTAAATACTTGTAGGCGTAGGGGCGGGGCACCATACATAATGTCATAAACACATTATACATATGAGACATGGTTTAGTTTGTGAAGATCTAGCTAGAGCTTGAAATGTACTATGATTTGAAATCAACATAAAGTGGATTCAAAAAATCGAGTTCGAGTTCATATAGTAAACATAGTTCATATGTAACTCGAGACTAATCATGGGGCGTGCTCTGAAGATAATACACAAACAATGGTTCAACTTGACAATAATAATGATTGTAGATCTTATTAAAACAGAGAAACGAATTCAAATGCTTTGACTTCACAACAATCATTATTGTAGATCTTATTCAAATAGAGAAACGAATTCAAATTTAGTTCATATTGACGTGGTAGTATATATGTTTGGAATGCACTAAAACGTTCATTTGAGTACTAGGTTGCACGCATTATACACATAGCAAAATGTTTTAATTGAACATAACATGAATTCAAAGTTTTGAATGACATTTGTAGTGCGAATTGATTTGGTACAGTACATGTTAGGCTTGTCCGGAAATTTCAACCTGCGCCTTGTTAGCTCGAAATATTTAAGACATATCTTCGTCTCGTTGTGCTCCGACAACTCCCTCCATCTCAACCAGCGCCTTGCTATTCCAAAATTACAACGCGCGCGAAAACTCCCGCCTCCTGTGAAATCCCGACACGCGAAATGCCCGTGATACCCCTGAACCGAAAGAACCGCCTCAAATCGGTGGGGGTACTTTCGTAACTTACCCCACATTTCGGACAAGCGCGTCCCTAAGCCATGGTTCCCCACTCCCATCCCATCCGCCCACCCATTCGTACACCGAGGCCGGCAAAACACGCGAAGCCCCACACCCTCCTCCGTCCGCCACCCAGCCGGAGACTCTTCCCCGACGACGTCGTCCACAGCAACACCTCGACGTCCCTCATCCACCGTACCGGATGAGGATCCATCGTCGATCTGGCCGTCCCGCTGGTTCAGCCACCCCGTCCTCCACCTCCAAGGAGCTACCCTGACGTTCCACTCGTCTTTCGCGCCACCTCCATTCCCACACCGCCGTCTTCACCTGCACCACCGGAAGAGCATCATCACCGTTTCCTCGGATGAAGTTGCGGACTAATCGGTGCCACCAAAGAGGTTGTACACTAATCGCCGCATTTTCTTCTTGATTCAATCTCACGGTGCTGCCGGCGCTCGGTCCCGAGCCAACACGGCGTGGCTCCATCCACAGCGGCGTCGCCGGCCACTTCCTCCACGACGTCGCGCCCTCGGCGGCGACGTCCACATCAGTAGGAGTTGCTGCTGCTTTAGCTCTCGCTCGCGCTGCTGCTCTGCTCTTGCTCTTGGTCCCCTGCCTGGTCTACTATTGCTCTTGCTCGCGCTGCTGCTCTCGCTCTTTCTCTTGCTTGCGATGCTGCTCTGATTTAGATACACTTCAGTCGACTGAATTGAGTTTTGGGTCAGTCGATTTTAAGGGGGTGGGGGGCTCGCCGTAGTTAAGGAAGAACCGGCCGCAGTGGGAGGGGGGCTCGCCGGAGATGTACACCACCATCTATCTTAGGGTTCAGGGTGGGGGAGGTGGTCGCCGATGGTGGTGGAGAGATAGCGTGGGGATCGCCGGAGAAAAAGCTCGGCACGGTGGGGCCTACAGGGATGGCCGGGGTGGCGGCGAACCGGCGGTGGGGAGTGTTTTCGGGGCGGGCGGGGCGGCGCACCACCGGCCGCGGGCGGCGGGGGTGGCTATTTGGCCGGTGGTGGCTGGCGGCTCAGGGGGGTGGAGGTTGAAAATGAACTGCAGACCCTTGATTTCGTATCCAACGACTGCAAAATCGACTAACCAGAGATGAAAAAGTCAGTCGACTGACGTGTAGCCTCACCTATAGTGCATTCAGTTTCGACAGTAAAATTCGGTTTCGACAACAAAATTCAGTTTCAATAGTTAAGTTCAGTTTCGACAGTTAAATTCAGTTTTGACAGTTAAGTTCAGAGATGAGCGGCTGATGTATACATCTAGCACTTCGTGGTTATGTATTTTACGTCATCTATTGGAGATGCTATTAGAATTCCACTCAAGTTAACGTTGTCTCTCTTGTCCTGCTTTAGCCTCGGCGTCATACAACTCATCGGAGCTGCTCCAACGACGAAACCCTCCATCACAACGGAGCAGTACCTCGGGCTCCATCTCCAGACGCCTAAGATCTTCTTCCCCTCCTCCGACAGCCAAGTCAGCCAGAGCATCCTCACCGGCCAACCCAATCATGCTGAGATCGACATGGCTTCGCCAAAGAGGTTGTACACTTCTTGTGGTTTGACTTAATCTCACCATGCTTCTTTGCATCCTATGATCTTCCAATTCTTGTGAACCAAACACCCAGATTGGCAGAAATCATGTGTTTTTAAGTTCTCTGTTTTGCACGTGCATTCCTACCCTACTCCTGTCTATTCCATATCCTTGCATTGTTAGAATCCTCAAATTCAAATAAGCCCTTACACAATTACTTCTATTACAGATATGTGTCAAAGAAAACCTTGTCTGGTTTGTCCTGCTCCTGCGGTGCTGTGTTCCACCCCAGCTCAGCTGCTCCAATGATGGAAGGGTTGACCACAGCAGGGATCCGCTCTCCAGAATGTCTTTCGCCGCCTCAGATCTTCTTCCCCGCCGCCGGCAGCCACGACAACTGCATTACCATCATCAACTGAGCAAATGACCTTAAGGACTACACTGGTCCGCAAGAGAGGTCGCACTCTTCCGTGTCTGCTTACATTATGCATCGCTTAATATGATGACATGCTACTTTATCGTCATGTTCACCTATTAGACTCCGACTCAGGTCCAAACTTAAGCTGAAACTTGAGTTTTTAGATGGTTGTAGGGTACATATGGGCAACAATCAGTACTGTCTGTCTACTATCTTGTTAATCTCGGGTGTCTTATTATGAGTTTCATGTTGGGTGCAAACAAACATTAAAGGATCCATTATTTGAATTTTTTAACTAAAGCTATTATCTGCCTGCTATCATTGGTTTTGGGTCTATCCATAGTTTGCTACCTTCACTCTGGATTTGTGCATGCACTCCTTACATAATCTCACTATGTTTTATTCCTATGCATGTCAGTTATTGTACACAATGGAACTGAACATGTAGAGCAAAAGAGACGAGCCTTGCGTGGCAATAAAATTTCATGCAGACATCGCTCCATGGTGGGCGCAAAGGCAGCCCCCCCTCCACCCATGTCGGATCGTAATCAAGAGGAAGATAACTGTTCTGAGGGGGATTTAGAAGCAGAAGACCACTTCTATTTACCCCATCAGGTCTTCGCTCTAACTTGGCATGCTGATGTTGGTAATATCATGCATATGGTGCCTTGCATTGCTTACTGTATACATCAAAGATGTCATCTGCTTAGTTTATACATGCTTTGTGTCAATGCCATCTGTTTAGTTTCTTTATCGTATATGTGAATCATGCAATGCCATCTTGTTTAGCCACGCATCATATATGTGAATTTTGCAATGCCACCCTAGTTAGCCAGTCATCTTATATGTGAATTATATCATGACATCATTTTTTTAGTACGTGTTAAATTTGTCAACAATTTTAGTACATTTAGTTACTCTTCCTGTGCATCAGCCATTCGGCACGGTCATGGAAAAATCTGGAGTGGAAACAAGGTCTTTAGAGCACACAAGGCTATC
Organism: Aegilops umbellulata; assembly: GCA_032464435.1. NCBI lineage: Eukaryota > Viridiplantae > Streptophyta > Magnoliopsida > Poales > Poaceae > Aegilops > Aegilops umbellulata. The sequence goes on along the minus strand of CP136056.1, from coordinate 210,206,200 downwards.
TGACAAAGCGCGTGTCTTGCTGGTTACAGATAGCTCCTCAGAGAAGGATTCAAAGACAGATGACCAGTCCTATCCCCCCCCCCCCGAGGTGCATGCTCTAACTTGGCAGGGTTATGTTGCTCATATCGTGCGTATGGTATCTTGCATTGCTATGTCATTGGCTTAGTTTAGACATGATTTGTGTGAATGTCACCTGTTTAGTGTCTAATTACCATATATGTGAATTATGCAATGCCATCTTTTTGCAAGAAATTATATATGTGAATTATGCAATGCTATCTTGTTGCAAGGCATTATATATGTGAATTATGCAATGCCATGCTGTTTAGCCAAGCGTCATATATGTGAATTATATCATGCCATCCTTTTTTTGTATTTCTCATTGCTTTTGTCGACAATGTTTGTATATTCAACTGCTCTGCCTGTGCATCAACCATTTGAATTGGTGATGGAGAAATCTGGAGTGAAAACAAGGTCTTCAGAGCAGACAATGCTACCGGGTGAAGCAGATATGTTGTTGGTTATAGATAGCTCTTCAGAGGAGGATTCAGAGGCAGATGACCAATCCTATTATCCCCGTGAGGTGTATGCTCAAACTTGGCAGGGTTATATTACTCATATCATGCATATGTTGTATTGCAATGCTTAGTTTTTACATCATATACACGATATTGAATAACATCTCCTTATTTGACACATCATATATGCGATTGCCCTCTGCTCACTTCCTTAGTATATAAATCATATATTTGAATTAGATCATGCCATGATTTTTACATAGACAGCGTGTATCTGAATTATGACATGCCAACCCATTTTCTAAAGACATAATATAGTTATATCATCTAATCCTGTTCACATAGTCATCATATTTTGAATTATGTCATTCTATCCATGAATTATATCATGCCATCATGTTTCCATCGACGGCATGTTTGTGATTTATGGCATGCTAACCACTTTAATAGACACCTCGTATAGTTATATCATGTCATCCTGTTTACATAGTCATCATATTTTGAAGTATGTCATTCTATCTTGTTTAGTTAGACATCATACATGTGAAATTGTGTCATGCTATCTTGTTTAATTAGCCATCATATATTTGAAATTATGTCCTGCTATTCTGTTTGGTTAGACAACATAAATGTGAATTATTTCATGCCCTGTTTTATTCCCTACTATCCATTGCACCTGTCTATCTTACAATGTATGTACATTCAATTACTTTTCTTGCATATCAGCCATTTCAATTCGAGGGGGTGATGGCAGTATCTGTGGGAGTAAAAACATGGTCTTCAGAAAAGATCGTGCTACCTCTCGATGGAGATAGAACCACAGTTGTACTTGACCAAGAACCAGCCCCACCACACATAACCCAGACTCACACAGATTATGCCCCTACCCAGTTGGACAGAGAACCAGCTACACCCCTTCTAACCCCAACCCCAGCAGATAGTAACCCAGTTCTCGTTGACACAGCACCATCTCCACCACAGAGCACCCAAACATGAGCAGTTAGTAAGGCAACTGCAGTGCCCAAAGCACGAGGACCACCACTCCGAACCCCAAGTCAACGCTTAAAGCAGAAGAAGAATTGTTCTCAGGTCAGGTTCCGTAGCTATGGTTCATACTATGCTCTTGCATCACTGTATTTACTCACACCAACTAATGTCAAATTTGAAGGATGCAATTGAAACTCCAATGGCGCAATAGGTATGTTTTAAACTTGTTTATTTAACATGTTTGCTGTTGTAACTTGCTCTATGTTGATTTCACACTACAATAAAACAACCGCGTAAGGTCGTTTTTTCTGGGACGCTATTTATGTTCGTCTCTATGGCCAGGACAGTAGTATGCTAAAGACGCTTCCTGAGACGTTTACATAAGCACCCCAATCTTATTTCTAGAATGATGCATTTATATAATGAATTTATATTTTTAATTAACTTAGAGGCGATTTGTGAGACGATTAGTTACGCCCGCGAGATAATTGGCGCTCGCTAATTCATTATTTTACCGCTTAAAGACTTAACGCAACTTTTTGGATTTTATTTTGCTAGTAACTACTCCGTATAATCCTCCCACACCCCGTCTTTCCAGTTTCCACCTCCCACAAAAATCCCAATCTGCGTCGCCACCAAAGCCTATCCCCCCGGCAGTTCTCGTCCCGGCTCTGCCCTCCGGCGCCAACTCCTCCCTCGATCGGCGACTTCCATTTCTCCTATGTCGGCATCCTCGCCAGTCGGAGCTTCGTCGGCCGTCGGCGTACTCCTCGTTGCCACACCGCACACCTCCAACTCTCATCACCACACCGTCCCGCAAGATGGGATCTGCCATGTCTAGAAGGTGCTCCCTCAAATCCCATCTACTCTACAGTTTTTAAATTAAATCATTCAACGCAGCTTCTTAGTTGACACATCCCATGCCTCTATCTCGATTGGTTAGTTCTCAACTGAATTTCAAAATTTGGACCGACCACTATCAATCACAGAACTGATCCTGATGCATCAGATCTCATGAAGTAAATCTCGATGGTGGTGTGGCCTGCATCTTGACAAAAAAATTGTATTTTGTGTCTCACTCTGCAACTCGCTAATTTTGTTTGTTCTTTTATAGGGGGAGAAGGAGGGAATACATTAATCAGGTGCAGGATCGAATGACCGGCCATTAAGTCTACTACATTTACTCTCTGTGGGAGAGTTCCAGTTTAATTTGCAATTCCAACATGATTCGTACGTTTATTGTTTGATGATGTATAGTTTTAGCTTCCAGAAACTAGCATCATTTTCACCTAGTACTTACGAAGCAAAATGACATATCTGTGTGGGTTTTTACTTTATTGGTTCTAGCTTCACATAACTTCGTGCGACTGACAAGGCATATTTTTTGGTCCACCACTAATGGCTAGTGCCGATTATTTTCATAGATTTTTGCTTACTTTATCTCGGTAGATGCTCAATATTTGTCTTAACTGTACCAATTTGGGAAGTGTTTATGCATCTTAATTAGGCATGTGTAAGATCAGAACAAGCCAGGTTATGTACATTTTGAAAAAGATCCAAACTAGATATAGTTTTCCGCTCAGTTTGATCTAGTACACCTGGTCAGGCAAATTGTGGTTCGCCAACCTATCTGATATAGCCTTCAAAGATTCTGATTTTACACAAGTCAGCTGGGGAATCAATGCCCTATTTGTCGGATTTCGGGTTCCGGCAGACTCTTAAGGTTCGAACTCTGGGGTGCGTGCGGAGATTATGCTTCCTACCTACCCGTACTCGTCCGCCTCACAAAGATCTAAGCTACCAAAAGAACAACACAAGAGACACAGAGTTTATACTGGTTCGGGCCACCGATGTGGTGTAATACCCTACTCCATTTTGGTGTGGTGGATTGCCTCTTGGGCTGATGATGATGAACAATACAAGGAAGAACAGCCTCGCGAGGGTCTGTTCTTGGCCTGGGGGATGAACTGCTAGGAGGAGTTCAATCGCCCTTCTCTCTCTCTCTCTCTCTCTCTCTCTCTCTCTCTCTCTCTGCTGCCTATCTAACTAATTGCCGGGTTGCTAGATGTCCCGATCCTCTATCCCCCTAGAGGTGGCTAGTCCTATTTATAGGCAAAGGCCCTGGGCCTCTTCCCAAATATTGAGCGGGAAGGGCGCCAACAATTGGCCATTTTGAAGGGGAACATCTGGTACACTTATCCTGATTAAAGTTGGTCCTCGCCTACCAAAGGCTCTGGTGATGACGCTGGCCTGGAAACATGAACAACCTTGAACGGGCCCTCCCACATGGGAGAGAGCTTGTCCAGTCCCTCCCTAGAGAGGACCCGCCTGAGCACGAGGTCTCCTACCTCGAGAGTTCTAGGGCGGATGTGGCGGCAGTGATATCGTCGCAGTGCTTGTTGGCTTGTTGGTACCTTGCCGGCCGCAGTGCGGCTTCTCGGTGGCGTTCCTCCCCCAGTACGAGGTCCATCCCCCGCATGGCGTCCTGCTGCGCCTCGTCAAACGCCAGGACCCGTGCGGAGCAACGTCTGACCTCGTGAGGGAGGACCGCCTCGGCTCCGTATACCAGGAAGAACGGGGTCTCTCCCTTCGGCATGGTCGCGGTTGTGCGGATGGACCACAACACGGACGGAAGCTCGTCGTACCAACCTCTTTCGCAGGCCTCCAGCTTCTTCTTGAACGTCCTGGTTTTGAGGCCCCTTAGGACCTCTGCGTTGGCTCGCTCCGCCCGATCGTTACTTCGGTGGTGTGCCACCAAAGCGTAGCATATCTGCGTCCCAAGGTTAGCACAGTATGTTTTAAAGAGGTTACTCATGAACTGCGAACCAATGTCTGGGATGATGTGGTTTGGCACCCCGAACCGGCTCACAATGCCCCTGATGAACTTGACCGCGGAACCCGCGGGGATGGTGCGGACGGCCTCTACTTCAGCCCACTTGGTGAACTTGTCCACGGCGACGTAGAGGGAGCGGTAGCCCCCTGGCGCCCGAGGAAACGGGCCCAGGATGTCCAGCCCCTAGACTGCGAATGGCCACGAAAGGGGTATAGTCTGCAGGCCTCCCGCCGGCTGATGGATCTGCTTGGCGTGGAACTGGCAGGCCTCACAAGCCTTCACCAATTCGACGGCGTCATTGAGTGCGGTGGGCCAATAAAACCCACTACGAAACGCCTTGATGACGAGGGTCTGTGATGATGAATGATGTCCATAGTCTCCACCATGTATGTCCTCCAGCAGTTCATTTCCCTGCTCCCTGGAGATGCAGCGCAGGGATACGTCGTTGGGTCGCTTCCGATGGAGCTCTCCATCCTTGATGTAGTATGCTGTGGCCTGCCGTGCCACATGCTCCGCTTCCTCCTCCTTCTCCGGCAGGATCCCCTGTGCTAAATAACTCCGGAGCTCCGTGATCCAGCACCCCTCCTGAGGTTCCATTGTCAGGAGCAGGCGCGCTCCTGAGGCCGGGCCACAGACCGGGGCTCCTGAGGCAGGCGGCTGGGGGAGCTCTTCTCGAGGCTGAGCCGTGTTTGATAATGCCGGCAGGGCTGAGGGCTTGAAGAGCCGCTCCTCGAAGACGCCAGGCTCCTGAGGTAGCCGCCTGGACTCCCGTCTGGCGATGTTGTCGGCCTCCTAATTGGTGCCACGGGGTACATGCTTCAACTCCAGCCCCCAGAACTACTTCTCCATCTTGCGGACCTCTGCAAGGTAGGCCTCCATGTGCTCATCCTTCGGCTCATACACCTTATTGGAGAAACTGACAAGGAGCTGCGAATCGCCCTTGATGGTGAGGCGTTTCAGCCCCAGGGCGAATGCGGCCTTCAAGCCCGCTATTAGACCTTCATACTCCGCTATGTTGTTGGAGACCTTTCCGCCTTGCTGGAAACAGAGCTGTACTGCATAGTAGAGCTTGTCCTGAGTGGGCGATATAAGGACAGTCCCAGCCCCAGCACCATGCCTGGAGAACACCCCATCAAAGTACATGACCCAACCTTCCGGCGCTTCGCTCCCCGGGGAGAGGGACCGATCCTCGTCGGCCTTGAGGCCTGGTGCCTCCGTCCATTCTGCCACAAAATCCGCTAATGTAGCTCCCTTGATGACTCTGGTCGTGCTGAATTCGAGCTGGAACGCTTGCAGTTCTATGTTCCACTCGGCGACCCTTCCGGCCGAGTTAGGACTCCTGAGCACCCTCTCCAAGGGGTATGATGAGACGACCTTGATGGGGTGACCCTGAAAGTAGTGCCGTAACTTACGTGAGGCCACCAGTAGTGCAAGGAGGAGCTTCTAAGGCATGGGGTACCGTGCCCTCGCGTCCTGCAATACCGTGCTGACGAAGTACACGGGATGCTCAACGAGGCTAGGTGTGTCAATGCTTGCGGCGCCCTCCGGAGATGATTGCGCCTCCGGAGGCGACAAGGCCTCCGGAGGCTGACCATCTGGGTGGGGAGCTCCTTCCACCTCCGGTGCGCTCCTCTGTGGTGGCCGATTCTCCCCAACTGCCGCGGCGGTTTCTGTGGGCCTTCTTTGTTCCTGTTTTGCCTTGTCCTGGGCTGCAGCTGCGGTTTTGATCCGACGCTCCTCCCTAACCGCCACTAGGGCTGCACTGGTGGAGTAAGGAGTGGCGGCGAGGTAGAGTACCAAGGGCTCCTGAGGGCGCGGGGCCACCATGACTGGAGGGCTGGTCAGGTATCTCTTGAGATCTTGGAACGCCTTGTTGGCCTCTTTAGTCCATTCAAAGGGCCCCTTTTTCTTCATTAACTGGAAGAAAGGCAGCGCTCGCTCCCCCAGCCTGGAGATGAAGCGCCCTAGCGCGGTCACGCGTCCAGTGAGCTTCTGCATTTCTCTGAGGGTCTTTGGCAGGCTCATGTCCTCGACCGCCTTAACCTTCTCCGGGTTGGCCTCGATGCCCCGGTAGGACACGAGGAAACCCAAGAGCTTGCCTGAGGGGACCCCAAATACACACTTCTCTGGGTTGAGCCGCAGGTTCACCGCGTCGAGGCTCATGAAGGTTTCCTCCAAGTCTTGTATCAGGGTCTTGGCCTCCCGAGACTTCACCAAAATGTCATCGACGTAAGCCTCGACATTCTTCCCGAGCTGCCGGCCCAAGGTGATGTGCATCAGCCGCTGAAAGGTCGCCCCTGCGTTTCGCAGCCCGAATGGCATGCATGTGTAGCAGTACACCCCACACGGGGTCAGGAAGGCTGTCTTCTCGACGTCTTCTACGGCCATCTTGATCTGGTGATACCCAGAGAAGGCATCCAGGAAGCATAGTAGGTCGCATTCCGCAGTGGAAGCGACGATCTGATCGATGCGGGGGAGCGGGAATGGATCTTGCGGACATGCCTTGTTGATCTTGGTGAAGTCAACACACATGCGCTCCTTACCTCCCTTCTTTGGCACAACGACAGGGTTGGCCAACCAATCCGGGTATCGGACCTCGCGAATGACTCCAGCAGCTTCTAGTTTCCGGGTCTCTTGGATGATGACGGCCTGCTTCTCTGTGGATTGCCGCCTCGTCTTCTGCTTCATGGGGCGCACGTTGGGGCACACGTTGAGGTGGTGCTCGATTACACTCCTAGGGATCCCCGCCAAGTGGTCAGGCTCCCAAGCGAATACCTTCTTGTTTGCGCGCAGGAACCTGACCAGGGCTTCCTCCTACTCGGGCTCGAGGTTGGCGCCTATGGTAAAAGTGGCACTGGTGGACCCGTCCTCATCGACGGGTATCTGCTTGGTTTCTGCCTTGTCTTGGTTGAACAACTGCTTCTTCTTGGCGGGTGCAGCCCCCTTGGGCTCGGGGGCCTCCGAGTCGGTGGGCTGCGCTGACGTCGTCGTCTTGAAGGCGAGCTTGAGCACTCGCAGCGCGTCGCCGGTGTCCCCGTGCACGGTGAGGACACCGCTGCTCCCGGGCATCTTCATGATGTTGTACGCCGGGTGTGTCGTGGCCATGAACTGGGCCAGCGCTGGGTAGCCGAGGATGGCATTGTAGGGGAGGCCGATGGGGGCGATGTCGAAGTCGACCATCTCTGTGTGGAAGTTGTCGTAGGTGCCAAAGGTTACTGGGAGCCGGATCTTTCCCAAGGAGCTGGATGATCCGCCCCCAACGCCCGAGAAGGGCCGACTGGGTTGCAGTCGTTCCAGGGGTATGTGGAGGAGGTTGAAGGCCTCGACCGAGAGCACGCCGAGGCCCGCGCCTCCATCGATGAGAGTTCTAGTGACGGCCACCTAGCAGATGGTGGGGGTGCACAGCATGGGGAGCGCGCCCGAGAACGCCGAGTTGGAGGGGTGGTCCTCCGAGCTGAAGATCAGGCCGACCTTGGGCGCCGCCCGGTTCGGGAGAGCCCCCTGCCGCGCGGAAGCGGCGTTGACCCGGCGGACGAACGGCTTGACGCGGTGACTTGTAGGCGGCGCCTGCAAGCCGCCCAGGAGGGCCGCGGCGACCGGGGGTGTTGGTGTAGCGGTGCGGCCGTCTTGCCGCGCGGACGGATGCTGAGACGACACCTGCTGCCCGTTCCCCGCCAGGCCGATGGCGGTGTTGACGGCAGGTGCCAGGGAACGGCGAGGAGGCCCGCTATCGGGAGTCTTCCGGGCGATGCGGGAAGCGAGGGCGGCCCGGCGCCCAGCGTGAGCCCGACGAGCGTCAGACATGGACGCGATGGTCGGAGGAGAACGGAGCGGTGGAAGGCGGATTCCGGCGCACCCCTACCTGGCGCGCCAAATGTCGGATTTCGGATTCCGGCAGACCCTTAAGGTTCGAACTCTGGGGTGCACGCGGAGATTACGCTTCCTACCTACCCGTACTGGTCCGCCTCGCAAAGATCTAAGCTACCAAAAGAACAACACAAGAGACACAGAGTTTATACTGGTTCAGGCCACTGATGTGGTGTAATACCCTACTCCAGTGTGGTGTGGTGGATTGCCTCTTGGGCTGATGATGATGGACAATACAAGGAAGAACAGCCTCGCGTGGGTCTATTCTTGGCCCGGGGGATGAACTGCTAGGAGGAGTTCAATCGCCCTTCTCTCTCTCTTTCTACTACCTATCTAACTGATTGCCGAGTTGCTAGATGTCCCGATCCTCTATCCCCCTGGAGGTGGCTAGTCCTATTTATAGGCAAAGGCCCTGGGCCTCTTCCCAAATATTGAGCGGGAAGGGCGCCAACAATTGGCCATTTTGAAGGGGAACATGTGGTACACTTATCCTGACTAAAGTTGGTCCTCGCCTGCCAAAGGCTCTGGTGATGAGACGGTCCGTGTGGAGACGCTCGAAGGACGCTTTACTAAAACGGCTCTATAATTGCCTAGAGATGAAATACCACGTCACTAGCTATGTAATTTGATGTCTCTACTGGTAGGTTTTGTTGTAGTGTCAGTTTCAATTGAATGAACAGTTATGTTCTCATGCCATGCACATTACAAGTGTTGTTATTCCTGTGTAATTTCCCACACTTATATTATGTCTATGCTGCTTTGTCTTAAATAGATATGATTCGAACTTTATCTATCTTGATTTGGCAACATAAACTAGAACGATATAGACCATACAGTGACCATACTACATAGATATATGTTTGTTTCATGTTGTTATCCTGTCCACCTTACTACTGAACTGGTTTACCAAAATGAGTTTCATATACTACATTGTAAACCTTTGATGTGTTTGTTTGTTTCTCCTTTAGAACGCGGATAAAATATTGGAGAAGAGTACCCTGTTATGCAATGGTAAAGGAAGTAATACAGATCAGGTTCAAGATAGTGAGACATCTCTGTTGTTCTCCAAGAAAGCTGATAAAAACTATATTGAAGACATTGAGACAACCCCAAAGTCTTGTCTTTATGTAGTGTTCGAGTTACTGGCTACTACTGCTGGCACCAGCTCTTCGTACTCGCTGCCTGAATCAGTTCGGCTTCTTGAGTCTCAACTTAAAGTTGAAAGACATCGATCAGATGTTATGTGACAGGAAGCCGAAGGATTGAGGAAGTCCCTGCAGAATTCAGATGCATACTTTCTGGTGCAACAGCAAGTGCTGCCTATGGGCCGTAGAAACAATGGGCCTTCTAAGGGCTGTAGAAACAATGGGCCTTCTACGGGGCATAGACACAATGGGCCTTCTACGGGCCGTATCATCAATGGGTCTTCTATGGGCCATATGATCGATTGGCCAAACATGGGCCAATAACAGACCACATTATGGCCGTAAATGGGCTAGAGTTGAAATCGTCCGTCCATGGGCCAACCATAACAGGCCGTCGTTAATAGGCCGTATTTGACGACGCTATGAAAATGGCCCAACGTATTAACGGGCCACAAACGGGCCGACTGTAACCACGGTTGTATTTGTCCCACAAGCAGAAAATGACAGTAACGGGCCGAAAGTAAACGAATGCTAGAAATGAGCCCAAGAATAAATGAGCCCTGAGAAGGCCGAAAGATAACATGGGCTGGAAACGGCCCAACGGAATAATGGGTCGTTAATGGGTATAAAGTGGTACACTGCTCATTATGGGCTAGTTTTACCACGGGTCGTTAATGGGCCGAGGGTTACTAAGGCCCTCATATGGGCCAAAAGACGTCATGGGCCATACATGGGCCGGAAGTTAAAATAGGCTGGAATTATATTGGACGGCCCACATGATGCTACTGGGCCTAATTCGGATAGGCCATAAACGGGCCCTGGGTTAGCATGATGTAAATGGGCTATATGCGAACAGGCCGTTAACAGGCTTGCCGTGGGCCGGCCCGCCACCTTTTGACCAAGTCAAATGGGCCGGCCTTTTCACAGGAATGGGCCTCTGTTAGGCCATGCCACATGTCGACATATCATAGGTGCTTTGGGTCCAATGAGTGGATGAAATCTGTCCCGACATGTCGACATATCATAGGCGTGTTTCCTCCAGCCAATGATGATTTTACACATGGAAAATCCCCATTGGTCGGGGATGTTAACGGGTTATCGGATCCAAAATCGGACCCGATAGCTTAACGATGTTCTGTTACGGTGGATGGCACGTGTCGGTCACCCTTGACGAAAGCACTTCTGTGACGCGCGATTTATCGTCACGGAAGTGGACACTTCCGTTATGATAATTTTGGTAATTTCATGGAACACTTCTACGACAGCACATGTATGACTATCTTGATTATGTCATAAATTTGTCATGGATGTACATGCATGACAGAAAACGTGACCTACTGTGACAAACACGTATCATCACGGAAGTGTATTTTTTTGTAGGCGTCCTTTTGTATCATCACGGAAGTAGTAAGCACAGGAGTCGGGCAACCCAACTATTGACCAAAGACATGATTCAGAGCCAATGCATATAGTGCTAAATTCGGGGTGCCGAACTATACTGTATAAAGTGTTCGGACTTTGTTGTCGTACTACGGAGCGCTATGAAGCCCCTGGCAAATTGAGACGTACCAAAGTGTACGGGTGCTATTTGATAAAATTATCAAAAAAGAGAAAAAGGAAGAAACTGTAGTAAGCTAGAGCCGCAGAATTTGGGCCGCAAACTTTTTCCATTATAATTTCATTAATACGTCAAAGCATATTTTATACAAGTAGTGCAAGAAGCAAAAAAGGCTATTTAATATGCCATAACCAAGGGGGAGTTGCGTGTGGGTCCTAAAGACAGGTAGAGGGATCGTCAAGGAGACCACCTAAGAATTTCCCAGCACGTCTGTGCTCCCTGCCGCCTTGGTGTATTTATCCTTCGAAAGGACCGCAGGTCAGGCCATCAGAGGAGGCGTATGGAAAAGAAACCTGAAAGGGGAAAAAAGAAAAAGTGAAAGTATGTGTGTCCGGTCGCGGTCGAGCCGTATTATGGATCACAAGCTAGTTATGCCTCCGACTATGCCCATGGTATTTTGAGTGCGTAGTGATGGACGCGCGGTACGAATGCTGCCAATTGATCGAGACTGAGGCAGAGGCCGTATTGCTAGTAGAGCTATTGACGAGCCGAGCTGTCCTGCTACAGAATAGTCCAGACTCTCTTGACAGTGTCCGGGAGCTCGGCCGCCGAGTTAAGGTTTTGCTTGAGAAGGCCGCTCTGTACTTCTGATGCTAAGGCAGCGGTGTGCTCCTTGGTACGGAGGGAGCGTTCCATGTTTCCATTAACTGTTATGACGCCGCGTGGTCCGAGCATCTTGAGCTTGAGATAAGCATAGTGTGGCACCACGTTAAATCGAGCAAATGTCGTTCGTCCCAGCAGTGCGTGATAGCTGCTGCGAAAGGGGACGATATCGAAGATTAATTCTTCGCTTCAGAAGTTATCCGGAGATCCGAAGACAACCTCAACTGTGATTGAGCCAATACAGCGGGCCTCTACACCTGGTATGACTCTTTTAAAGGTAGTCTTTGTGGGCTTGATCCGTGATGGGTTAATGCCCATTTTGCGCACTGTATCCTGATAGAGCAGATTGAGGCTGCTGCCACCATCCATGAGGACTCGCGTTAGGTGAAATCCATCAATGATTGGGGTCGAGGACCAGCGCAGCTGAACCGCCATGGCGGATAATGGTTGGATGATCCTGACAATCAAAGGTGATCGGGCATGACAACCATGGATTGAATTTTGGGGCGACTGGCTCTATTGCATAGACGTCCCTGAGCGCCCGCTTGCGCTCCCTCTTGGGGATGTGTGTAGCATATATCATGTTCACCGTTCTGAACTGTGGGGGAAACTTCTTCTGTCCCCCTGTGTTCGATGGTCGGGGTTCCTCGTCATCGTCCTTGCTTTGCGATCCCTTCTCCTTGTTTTCGGCATTTAACTTGCCGGCCTGTTTGGAAACCCAACAATCTCTGTTGGTATGATTGGCTGGTTTGTTTGGGGTGCCATGAATGTGGCACGGATGGTCGAGTATGCGGTCCAAGCTAGATTGCCCCAAGTTGTTTCTTTTATATGGCTTCTTCCGCTGATCGGACTTGGAGCCACTGAATCCGGCGTTGACTTGGAGCCCCGCTCATCGGTGTTGTCACCATTGCTTCGGCGTTTGTGTCTGCTACGTCGGAGCTTGCCGTTGCTATTTTGACCTCAGAGGTGCCAATTTCACTTGCTGTGTTTTTGCTACGAGCCAGCCAATTATCCTCACACGCACAAAAGCGGGCATGAGTGTCGTGAGGGCTGCCATGGACTTCGGCTTTTCCTGGCCAAGGTGGCGGGCGAGCCATTCGTCACGGATCCTGGTGAGCCATTCATCACGGATGCTATGTTTAAAGGCCTCTAGGGCTTCGGCATGTGGACTGTTGACGATCTGGTTCTTTTTAGTTAGGAACCTAGTCCAGAATTTCCTGGCTGACTCTCCAGGCTGTTGAACTATGTGACTTAAGTCATCGGCATCTGGTGGTCGGACATATGTACCCTGGAAGTTGTCAAGGAAGGCTTGTTCCAAGTCCTCATAGCTGCCAATAGAATTTTCAGACAGGCTGTTTACCCAGTGCCGAGCTAGCCCTTTGAGTTTTAGTGGGAGGTATTTGATGGCGTGAAGGTCATCTCCGCAGGACATATGGATGTGGAGAATAAAATCCTCGATCCAAACCGCGAGATCAGTTGTTCCATCGTATGATTTGATATTTACGGGTTTAAACCCTTCTGGGAATTCATGATCCATTACTTTGTCAGTCAAGCAAGGGGGGTGTGCGGTGCCTCTATATCGGGCCACATCGCGACGTAGCTCCGATGGAGTCTGTCTGTGGTTTTCGGCGTGGGCGTGACTAGCCCTGTCACGTCCGAATAGATAGCCATCGTCACGTGTCGGGGCACGTCCTCGCGATCCGCAGATCGATCTGGTATGTCCTACTCTACTGTCCAGGTCCTACTGAAGGTCATATGGATAACCCCGAGCTGTTCTATCTCTGCCTTTACGGTGAGGTGGGGCGGGCTGGTGTTCGGCTTGAGTTGCCGCTCTGTCCCAGCCGCGTTGTGGTCGGTTAGCCACATTGTGTGATGATGGTATGGGCTCCAGCACCTCATCATCGAACTGAGGTAGCAATTTGCGCTTCGGGTAACTCTTGGCTGGGTGCTTGAGGCCGTATTCTTCGGCTGCCAGGACATCAGTCCATCTGTCATTGAGCAGATCTTGGTCAACTTGAAGCTGCTGCTGCTTCTTTTTCAGGCTCCTTGTTGTGGCTATTAGCTGACGCTTGAAGCGCTCCTGCTCGAGAGGTTCCTCAGGCACGATGAAATCCTTGTTGCCAAGGCTCACCTCATCCTCAGAGAGCGGAAGATAATTGATGTCCTCCGAGTCGTTATGTATGGCATGTTCATCAGGGCTAACTTGCCCATTTTCCTGTTCCTCCTGTTCGGAGGTTGCCTCAACAGGGTCTTCGTTGTCTTCGGTGTCGTCTGGAGTATTATTTTCTCTGGTGCCAGCATTGTTATCTTTTGCACGACGTAACTTAGAGCAGCGCCGCTGGCGCCGGCGATTAGGCTGCATCCCAGGAGGTTTATCCTCGACTGGATCTTCTTTGTCGTTGTCCTTAGGTTTGTTAGGTGTATCCACCATGTACACGTCATACAAAGAAGTGGTCGTCCAGCATCTGGTAAACTGCGGGTTTTGGCATGCTCCTTATCTACATCGTCGTCCATACCGTCGATGTCTTCGGAGCCGTAATCGAGCCTGTCGGTTAAGTCCTCGACAGTGGCTATGTAGTGGGTGGCGGGTGGGAAATTAAATTCCCCGTCATCTGCCTCCAGTTCGAACCGGATACAGTTCGGCTGTGAGTCCCCCACTATGGATAGATTTTTAATGAGTTCAACATGTCTCCTAAAGGCGAGTGCCAGAAGATGTCCGTGGCGCTGAATTCGGCGATCGATGACCGATCCTGCTTGACATACACGGACACACATGGTTCGGAACTTATAGCCGGAAACAAGTCCGAGGTTCCGGTGACACAGACTCCGCTTGAGGTTGGGTCTATGTGCGGCTCTGACGCCGCCGAGACTACGACATCCGTGGCGGGGTTGAGCTTCCCGTCTTCGGATGGCGCGATCTGCTCTAGATCTAAGGATGGAGCAGTTACAAGTGCTTTCTCCTGGGTATAGTCCGATGACACATTTAAGTCATGTTCATCGTGGTGAAGGGGAGCGGCTGCCGAGGCCTCGAATCCGTTGAAGATCAAGTCTTCGCGGATATCTGCGACGTAGTTTAAGCTCCCGAATCAGACCTGACGGCCAGGGGCGTAGCTTTCGATCTGCTCCAGATGGCCAAGCGAGTTGGCCCGCAGTGCGAAGCCGCCGAACACGAAGATCTATCCGGGGAGGAAGACTTACCCTTGAACAGTATTGTCGCAGATGATTGAAGGAGCCTTCGAAACTTTTGAGGATGGCACAGTGGAACTCTCAGTGAAAGCACCAATGTCGGTGTCAAAACCGGTGGATCTCAGGTAGGGGGTCCCAAACTATGTGTCTAAGGTCGATGGTAACAGGAGACAGGGGACACGATGTTTACCCAGGTTCGGGCCCTCTCTATGGAGGTAATACCCTACTTCCTGCTTGATTGATCTTGATGAATATGAGTATTACAAGAGTTGATCTACCACGAGACCATAATGGCTAAACCCTAGAAGTCTAGCCTCTATGACTACGATTATCATTGTCTGTCCTCCGGACTAAGCCCTCCGGTTTATATAGACACTGGAGGGGATCTAGAGTTACACAAAGTCAGTTACAGAGAAGGGAATCTTCATATTTGGTTGCCAAGCTTGCCTTCCACGCCAAGGAGAGTCCCATCCGGACACCGGTAAAGTCTTCGGTCTTTGTATCTTCACAGCTAACCAGTCCGGCCCATGGCTAACAGGCCGGACGCCCGAGGACCCCTTAGTCCAGGACTCCCTCACCTGGTCATCCATTGGGGCCTCTGCAGGCCTGAGAACGCCGTCTTGTTGGGCCTGATCATTCATTGGCATTGTCGCGGCCTTTGTGGCATCCTCTTGGTGCCGTATCGCCCCAGATGGAGGTGCGGCATGGCCTGGCGCTCTTCCCGAACCGCCACTAGTGCTGCACTGGCGAGTAGGGAGTGGTGGCAAGGTAAAGCTCCAGGGGCTCAACGGGACGAGGCGGGGCTGGTCAGTATCTCTTGAGGTCTTGAAATGCTAGGTCGGCCTTTGGGGTCCACTCGAACGGGCCCTTCTTCGTCATCAGCTTGAAGAATGGCAGGGGGCACTCCCCCAGCTTGGAGATGAAGCACCCTATCGAGGTCACGCAACCAGCAAGCTTCTGCATTTCCTTGAGAGTTTGTGGTAGGCTCATGTCCTCTATCGCCTTGACCTTCTCCGGGTTAGCCTCGATCCCCCTGTGGGACACGAGGAAGCCCAGCAGCTTGCCGGAGGGAACACCGAACATGCACTTCTCTGGGTTAAGCCGCAGGTCCACCTGGCGCAGGCTTGCGAAGGTCTCTTCATTGTCCTGAATCAGAGTTCTCGCCTCCTGAGATTTTACCACAATATCATCGACGCAGGCCTCCGCATTTCTCCCGAGCTGCCGCCCCAGGGCGATGTGCAGTCCGAACAACATGTAGGTGTAGTAGTACACCCCGCACGGGGTCAAGAAGGTTGTCTTCTCCACATCCTCCACCGCCATCTTGATCTAGTGGTAGCCCGAGAACGTGTCCAGGAAACACAGCAGGTCGCACTCGGCGGTGGAGTCAACAATCTGGTCGATGCGCGGAAGCGGGAACGGGTCTTGGGGACAGGCCTTGTTGAGGTTGGTGAAGTCAACACACATGCGCTCCTTCCCGCCTTTCTTTGGCACGACGACGGGGTTCGCCAGCCACTCCGGGTACCGGACCTCGCGAATGACACCTGCTGCCTCCAGCTTGCGGGTTTCCTGGATGATGACGGACTGCTTTTCCATGGACTGTCGCCGCGCCTTCTGCTTCACAGGGCACACATTGGGGCACACCCTTAAGTGATGCTCGATCACCCCCTCGGGACCCCTACCAGCTGCTTGGGTTCCCAGGCAAATACCTCCTCGTTCGCGTGCAAGAACTTCACCAATGCCTCCTCTTGGTCCGGGTCGAGGTTGGCGCCTATGGTGAAGGTGGCTCGTGAGGTTCCACCGTCCCCAACCGGCACTTGCTTCGTTTCGGCCCGATCTTGAGTGAACAGTTGCTTCTTCTTCGCTCACGCAGCCCCCTTAGCCCCGGGAGTGGCCTCATCGGCCGGGCTGGCTGCAGCTGCAGTCCTCAAGGCGAGCTTGAGGGCCGTTAGGGCTTCCTTGGTGTCTCCAACCACGGTGAGGACGCCTTTGCTCCCTGGCATCTTCATGAGGTTATAAGAAGGATGGGTGGCTGCCATGAACTGGGCCAAGGTATGGGAGGCCGATGGGGGCGATGTCGAAGTCGATAAGCTTGGTGCGGTAGTTGTCGCGGGTGCCGAAAGTCACGGGAAGGCGTATCTGCCCGAGGGGGCTGTTGGAGCCGCCGCCGACTCCGGAGAAGGGCTTGGTAGGATGGAGCCGTTCGTGCGGTATGTGAAGCAAGCTGAAAGCCACCATGGAGAGCACATTAATGCCGGCTCCGCCATCGATGAGGGTCTTGGTGACAGCCACGTTGCATATGGTGGGCATGCAGAGCATTGGGAGCGCGCCCGAGCTTGTGGTGGCGACGGGGTGATCCCCCGAGTCGAAGGTGAGGTCGGTCTTGGGCGCCGCCCATCCTAGAGGAGCTCCTTGCTGCAGAGAGGCGGCGCTGATCTACGAGCCGCCGAGGATGGCCGCGATGGCGATAGGCGCTGGCACGAAGCGTGCACCGAAAAGGCCACGCAGCTCCTCCCAAGAGGCCACAGAAGATCCTGGCACGCTGAACAGCCAGGCACGCGGCGCGCCAGCGAGGGCCATGGGGAACCAGTTGGCCATGACCTTGTTGTCTCCTCCAGCCTTTAGAACGATGTCCTCGTATGCCAGCAGGAAGGCCGACGGGTCCGTCGCGCTGTCGTAGCAAGGTGGCATCTCCGGCCTGAACTTGTGCGGCCACCGCACCCGCCGCAAGGTGGGGGTGAGGACCCTGAGCCCCATGGTGTCACCGCGGGCGTCCGTCGGCCTAGCTAGAGGGGCGGTGCTGGCCATGGGGGTCGAGCGGAGAGGTGGTACTGTGGAGGAGCGAAGCTTCGGCGCACCCCTACCTGGCGCGCCAAATGTCGGATTACGGTTTCCGGCAAAACCCTTGAGGTTCAAACTCTGGGGTGCGCACGAAGATCTTTCTCCCCCTAGCTCACACTCTCAGCATGATCTCAAAGCCTAGCTCGCCGAACCCGAAGAACAAGGGACACAAGAGTTCATACTAGTTCGGGCCACCCTACTCCAGTGTGTTGTGGTGGATTGCCTTGTGCTAGGATGAACAAGTACATGGGAAGAACTACCTCCTGAGGAGAGGTGTTCTTGAGCTCGATGAGCTTGTGTGTGTGTGTGGATGGAATGGATCTGATCCAATATCAGTTGGGGCCAAATCAGTTGCCTCCTACGGTGGTGGCTAGTCCTATTTATAGAGGCATGGGTCCTCTTCCCAAATACCAGGCGGGAAGGGATGCCACAACGGCCAATTTGAAGGGTATCCTGAAAAAAGGTGGTCTTCGCCTACCAAAGGCTCTGGTGGTGAAGCCGTCGTGGGCTCCGCGACGACCTCCATCCTGCCGTCCTGCTGGTCTTGGTCTTGTTGCACCAATATGGAAACCTTTGCCTGATGCCTCGGGACTCCTCGCCTGTGCATGCTCCTTTAGCACCGAAGGGGAAACCAGTACTCTACACCCGCTGGCGCCCGCCTGGCCTTGGTCGCCATGGCTCACATCACGGGAACCTCACGAGGTGCCCCTTGCCTTGATCTCTCTGCTCCTCGCGAGCCAGCCGAGTGAGGCAGCCCCTGAGGAGGTCTTGTGTCGCCCGCCTAGCGAGGCTTGGCCTCTCGCGAGGGTCTTGAGTGTTCGCTGGTTAAGATGGGACGTACCAGGCCGCTAGTGGAGCCACACCATGGGCCGCAGGCAGGCAAGTCTGGGGACCCCCGTTCCCAGAACACCGACAGTAAGGAACTGCCATCTAGCTCTGCACTTGATTCACCTTCTATTTTGAGTAAACTTGCAACACCACCACATGCTATTAATGTCGGTGTTCTGGGAACGGGGGTCCCCAGACTTGCCTGCCTGCGGCCCATGGCGTGGCTATGCTGCGGGCCGTACGACCCATCTTCATCAACAAGGCATCCAAGACCTTCGCGAGGGTCCAAACCTCGCGAGGCGAACGATACAAGGCCTCCTCTAGAGTGGCCTGGCCAGGCAGGCTCACGAGGAGTGGAGATATCAAGGCGGGGCAAACCTCACGAGGGGCTTGTGACGTTAGCCATGACGAATGGCGCCAGGCGGGTGCCAGGCGGGCGCTGGTATGCGCAACGTCCTTGTTTCCTTTTTGGTGCTAAGGAGGCAAGCGCAGACGAAGAGTACCGAGGCATTAGGCAAAGCTTGCCATATTGGTGCAACAAGACCAAGACCAGGACGACGGCAAGGCGGAGCTCATCGTGGAGCCCAAGACGGCGTCACCCCAGGGCTTTTCACAGGCGAAGACCCCTTTTGTCAGGATAGCATGTACTAGTTGTATCCCTTCAAATTTGCCCACCGTTGTTGGCTCCCTTCCCGCTCGATATTTGGGAAGAGGACCAGAGCCTCTATAAATAGGACTAGCCACCACAGTAGGAGAGGAGGGATCGGGAACTCGAACAAAGCGAGAAGCCAACACTCACACAAGAACACCTCAACCTCAGGAGGCTGTTCTTCCCTTGTACTGTTCATCATCAGCCCAAGAGGCAATCCATCCACCACCACACTGGAGTAGGGTATTACACCACAAGGGTGGCCCGAACCAGTATAAACCTCGTGTCTCTTTCTGTGTTGTGAGTTCGTCGAGTTTATCCGCAAGATCTTAGCGAGCTAGAGCGTAGATCGATAGGAGGGAAAGACTTCGCACGCACCCCAGTGTTCGAACCTTAAGGGTTTGCCAGAACCCCACATCCGACATTTGGCGCGCCAGGTAGGGGTGTGCCGTGGTTTCTCTTCCGTCGGTTCGTCGCTCCGTCGTTTCCATAGCGGACGCTCGCCGTGCTCGAGCTGGGCGTCAGGCTGCCCTCTCTACCCGCGTCACTCAGACGGCTCCTGTAGGTGGGCCACCTCATCGTTCTCCATCTCCCGTCGCCAACGCCTCCACCGGCTCGACGGGGAATGAGCAGCAGGCGTCCTCGCTACATCCCTCGGTGTGGCAGGACGGTCGCACTAATACTCCGTCACTCACCCCTGCTGGTTCGTCGTCCCGCGCACACCGCGCTCCCATGGAGGCATGAGTCGCGCTCATCGCGGCGTACGAGCTCCTCCGCTACCGCCCTGTCGACGACGTCTACGAGGAGTGGCTCGACCGCGTTGCTGAGTTCGTCCGCACAGCAGGGGGCTCTCCAGGGCGGTCCAACTCTTTGCCTCCCCCTCAACCAGCCGCGGGCGACGGGGCTCATGGCGTGCCTCCACCACTTCACCCCCAAGATGGTGCCTTGGCACCAAGGCGCGCACCTCCGCGGCGTGATCCACCGCGCTCAGCGCGCGCGCGCGAAGAAAGAAGCTGCCAAGAGATCCCGCGGCCGCGAGAAGCTGCACCCGCGCTCCCCGCTCCACCTCATCAAGACTGCGCACGCCCACAGCGGCACAGCGCGAGCCTCATCAAGATCAAGCTCCACCCCCGAAGCGGGCCCGGGCAACCACTGCCGGCTGATGCGCCTTCACCCCCGAGCTGCGTAGAGTCACCTAGTCAGGCAAGTTTAAGCCAGACCTGCCTCCTCGCTACGACGGCACCGTAGAACCCGCGGAGTTCCTGCAGCTCTACGAGCTGAGCATCGAAGCGGCCAACGGCGATGAAAAAGTCATGGCGAACTGGTTCCCCATTACTCTCAAGCACGGGGCCCGCTCTTGGCTCCTGAACCTGCCGCACGGCTCGATCTCCTCCTGGGACGAGATGCGCGACCGCTTCGTCGCCAACTTCCAGGGCACTCGCGACCGCCCACCGGCCGCGGGCGACCTGCGCCGCATAAAGCAATAGCCAGGAGAGACTCTCAAGAAGTACATCCAGCGCTTCAACAACACCCGCCTCAAGATCCCTAAGGTCACGGACGAGGCCATCATCTCTGCGTTCTCCGACGGCGTCTGTGACGTCAAGATGAAGGAAGAGCTGGCTATCCACGAGGAGCTCTGCACTTCTCAAGAGCTGTTCAACCTAGCGACCAAGTGCGCAAGAGCTGAGGAGGGGCGTCTCTCTCTCCTCGAGCTGCCAGCTGCAGCAGCGGGGGAGAAGAAGGCCAAGGCCAAGGACATGTAGCGTAAGGAGGCGGTGGTGCTCGCAGCGGAGCCCGACACCAAGAGAGGTAGAGATCAGCCTGAGTCGTCCAAGAACAATCGGCCGTTCTGCGCCTTCCACAACCTGAACACCCACAACACTAGCGACTGCCAAGAGCTCAGGGACATTTGAGAAGGACGCTACGGTCGATGCCCCGAGCGCAATGACCGGGGCTACGGCCGTGGAGGAGGACGTGGAGGTGGACGCTGGGAAGACCGTGGCCGTGCCAGGAGTGGCGCGACCGGCCTCGCGAGGACCGCTGGCAGGACCAACCTCGCGAGAGCGCCTGGAGGGACCTGCCTCGTGAGGATTGCCCCCAGGGTAACACCGGTCTTCCCCCGCTGCCGCCACCAAGAAGGAACGATGACCACCACCAGGACGAGGGGGCTGGAGGCTTCCAGGAACCACGTGTGATCGCTTGCATCTTGGGCGGTGTACAAGCCCCAACCTCTGAGTGCATCTTCAAATAGTTCGCTCGCGAGGTGAACGCCGCGCTCCCCAAGCTCGAGGCCACTCGCCCACTCAGGCGGTCCCAATGTGCCATCACCTTCAACTCGGCAGACCAGCTCAAGTGCGCGACCACCACTGGCGCACTCCCTATGCTATGCTCCCTAGTCATCAGCAATGTGCAAGTCACCAAGACTCTCATCAACGGCGGCGCATGGCTCAACGTCATGTCCGTCGACACGTTCGACAACCTTCAAGTGCCCTATGAGCAGCTCCAGGCAACCAAGCCTTTCTCAGGAGTGACTGATGGTTCCACCACACCGATAGGGCAAGTTCGCCTGCCCGTCACCTTCGGCAAGCGCGACAACTACCGCACCGAGCTCACCGGCTTTGACGTCGCGCACATCTTTCTGACGTACAATGCCATCCTCGGGTATCCAGCCCTGGACAAGCTCATGGTGGTCATTCATCATGACTACAACGTTCTCAACATGCCAGGAAGTGGAGGAATCATCACGGTCCCGTGTGAGGAGAGGGATGCGGTGTGCTCTCTTGTGCGCGCCTTCCAAGCCACAGCCATCAACAACCCCGACAGCAGAAATGAAGGCCATCTGGAGACCGTCCCCAAGAAGAAGGTGTCGTATCGCGCAGGACCCCAAGGAGATAGCGCCGCGTCAGGGGACTCGTCAGGATCAGCGCCCGTTCCAGGGGCGCCTCCCTCCATCGCATAGGAAGGCGCACCCAGCGCCCTCCTCGGGCAGGGCTCGGGGGCTCTCTTCTGGAGGGCCTCAGACCTTGCCAACCTCACGAGGGAGGCGCTTGGGCACCACTTGGAGGCGTGCTTCACGGCACGTTTCCCTCAGGAGAACACAGGGCAAGGAGTGCCCACCACCCAAGAGTTCATCGCCAAGACCACACCAGAGTTGCAAGAAGCAAGAGCCATGCGCGGCAACAGCCGCTCATAGGGCGCAGCACGCCATCCAGGCAAGGATGCCGGGCTACGCCTCTGTTTCGATGTCCCGGGGCTCAACAGGGCCGCATCTCAGGAGCACTTCTGGCCGTAGCGTGCGGGCCGCTGCGAGAGCCCACCACATAGCTACGGTCGCCTGCCCTTCGGGTTGCCAAGCATGGCGTCGGCCCGTCAGTGCAACTTGTGGCGGGTCCTGGCGTCTCAGGAGGCCATGATCCGCGATGTTCAGGAGGAGATGGAGACGCTCTTCGGGGAACATCCTGAGCCCCCAGAGCCTTCCGAGGCACGGGGTCCCGGAGGCTCATGAGGAGTCGTCCCTTCAACGCGTGGCTTTAGCTACAGCAACTCTACTTTGTCTACAGAACCAGGTGATATCTTCCAAGTTCGTTTAAGCTGGGAGCGCCCCTCGGGCTGCATCATTCCCAGGTCACGTGGGTCCATCCCTGTGGCATGTATCCCCTTTGCTGTCTTTAGCTTACCTTGCTGGGGGCGCCCCTCGGGTTGCATCATCCCCAAGCCGCTCGGGCCAGACCCAGTGGCATGTATCTTCCTGCATTTATCCAAGTCAACCTGCCCTTTATGCCTAACTTGCAAACGGCTATCGCCTGCCCGATTGTCGCCCGTCGCGGGCCTGTTACCCTATGCAATCCTCTTGCACGTTAAAAGGGGGGCTCCTGAGCATCGCGACTCAGGAGCTCCTACTGGCTCTCCAGCCCTCACCCCTGGCTTTGACCACGGCATTGCGACCTAGCATACTAGCGGCGGTTGAGCTCGCTCAAGGGCCGGGACCTGAGGATGTGGAGTGCTTGCATCTAACCGCCTTGCAGGAACATACAGTCACGAAGAGTCAAGACCAGGCGCAACCCGCCTTGAGGTAGGGCCTCGTGAGTCCCGCGCTAGCTCACGAGTGCCCAGATACACCTTGCAGCCCTGTCGTGCAAGCCACGTGTCAGGGTGGGGCTGTACACGCCCCGAGGGCTCCTCCCGGAGGGGGCCCCCCATCCCACGCCCAAGTGGAAGCACCATGCTCCGCGCTGGGTGACGATACTACCGAGGAGCGGCTATGCTCGTGCACAAGCAGAAGCACTATGCTCCGCGCTGGTGATAAACTACTGAGGGCGACCCCATGGTCGTGCCAACCTTAGGGAGCTCAGAGCTCAGCGCTCAGCCTTACCGCAATGCCTCCCCTCAGGAAAGCCGCGCATGGGGGCTGGCCATGGTGGCTGCGCACGGGTCACGCCCAAGCGCACGCCACCCAACCAGGTCCCCCGGACCTGGGCATCGCGCGCCCCTCCCGAGGCCTCGGCGAGGGCAGGTACGGGATTGTTTGCACGTCAAGGGGGACTCGTGAGCATCGCGACTCAGGAGCCTAACTAGTCACGTATCCCCTCACTCCTTGGTCCGTCCTGGTCTTCGGTCGGTCCCATGGCGATTGAGGTATGCGCGGGAACGGGCTCTGCCGACGTAGAACAATAATCTATCCCAGTGAACTCTCTCTATATGTTGTTTGCGCGTCAAGGGGGACTCCTGAGCATCGCAGCTCAGGAGCCTAACTGGTCATGTAGCCCCTCACTACTTGGTCCGTCCTGGTCTCCGGTCGGCCCAATGGCGGTTGAGGTATGCACGGGGCCGGGCTCTGCTGATGCAGAACGCAAAGCAAATAGGAAGGAAATCGCAGAATCTCGAAGCAAATATTACAAGCATATTGTCTTAACAATACCAAATAAAAGTTTAAACGCCTCTACGAGGCCGGCTACATGTCGCACGAACGGACAAGGGAAATGGTTGCGGGTCACCTCCAGGCGACGCCAACGCCTGCGAAAGGCGCTCACTCGTCATTGGATTTGTCTTCACCACCCGCCGCAACATCGACGACGCCGGACAGAGGAGCGGAGACGAAGCCGCGGAACCTCCACAGCAAGGCCCCCACCTGATCCCGCACAGCCACGGCAGCTGCCTCATACTGATCTTTAGCCACAGGCTCTAGCAGCTCGTCAAGGCGAGCGTTGGGGTCGCGGAGGTGCAGATGGCTGAAGACTCGGGTCAGTGCAGCCGAAGAAAGGACGCGAGCTTCCGCCTCTGCCATGGGAGCGAGGCCGTCGACGACCTCCTCAAGCGCCTGCACCACGACAGGAAGCAGCTGGGCGGGGCCGTCCTCGTCGGTGTCCAGGGGCTTCTCCAGGCCGCGCTCGTAAAGTGTCTCAAGTGCCTCGCGTGACCTCCTATCGAGATCGGCGAAGGCCACGCGGTCTTCCACCAGGACCCGCGCCTTGGCGTCAAGATCGGCCTCCCTCGCCCTCATCTTCTGCTCCAGCTCCTCCAACCGGCTGCGCTCGGCAGCCTGCTTCTTCCCCAGCTCTACCAGTTCAGCATCTCGGTTCTTGGTGGCTTCCTCCCGGCCCTTCATCCCCTCCTCCTTCTCCTTGCGGCAGCGCGCCTCTCCAGTGTGCTTGTCGCACAGGCCCTGCCACTCGCCCTCCAGCTCTTGGCAGCGGTCACGGGCGGCCTTGGCCTCCTTCAGCGCAGCCTCACGATCAGCTGCAGCACTGGCGGCGCCCTGCTTGTCCTTCTCGGAAGCCGCAGCAGCTTGGCCCAGCGCCGCACGAATTGGCATGTCAGAGTGGAGCCAGCCAGAAGCTAGCTCTAGACGCCCGGCCACCAAGCGCGGGTCAGCGCTCAGGAGATCCGCCCGCAGCTGGGTCATCTCTGAAATGGCACGCTCCAAGGCAGCATCAGGAGCAGAAGGACCAGGAGGTGGAGGCGCAGTGGTAGGAGGAAGCAACGTCATCACTAGGGCTTGGGAGACTGCCGGATCCGGAGCAGCTGGGACCTTGTTAGCCGCGCCAGGCGCCGGCACCTCCGGAGCCAGGGAGGCCATGGGGGCTGATTCCATGCGGCGAGACTCCTTTTGGCCTCGTGAGGACGAACGAGTTGGGGAGACACGGGCGCTGCTGCCTCCTTTCCCTGCGGACGGAGGCACGGCTGCCGAACCCTCCTTCCTCTTCTTCGCCGAAAGTGCCGGCCTGGTCAACCAGGAGCAAACATCAGAAAACAACGAGCACACACAAGGACGAGGCGAAGCTTAAGAACACTCACCGGTCCAATGCAACGTATTCGACTGACCGCTTGAGAAGCTTGAGGCCCGACAGCGGCGGGACCTGAGGAGCGGGCGTTCAGACACCAGCAGCGCCGGGCAGAGAGGAAGCAGAACCGGACCCGGTTCCAGGAGGTATCGGGTCGGAGGCGGCACCACGAGCCACCAGCGACAACCTGCTCCTCGTTGGGACAGGAGGCTGCTCCCTGTCCTCACGGCGGGCGTCGGCATCAACATCATTAGGAAGGGCCCGGAGAATCTCGGCTTTGCTCAGGGGGGAAGTATCCCCCACCTCTTCCAGGGTCTCCTCCGAGTCCCCCTCCTATTCCCCCTCTCGGTGGGACTCGCCAGAAGAAACCACCACCGGGTTTTGCGCCATTGGTGCTTCCGGAAGCGCCGGAGGCACCAGCCCGCACACATCGAAAGTCGGCCTGGAGGTGACGAATTCCTCCCAGTCCCTGCGCTTGAACAAGGGGAGGAAGGTGCTGGCCGGGTACTCCTGGTTGTCCCCGACGATGAGACACAAGACGGCGTCCAGTTCATCGCCAGGCAGGTCCCCCAGCCTCAAGCAGGTCTTGTTTTCCCCTTCGTCAAGCTCCCAGAGGGGGTGCTCACGCGCCTGGAGCGGGGCGACCTGCAGCTTCAGGAACTCCCTCAGGAGCACCGCCCCCGTAACCTTGGCCGTCTTCGCGCTGCCCGGCCTTAGATCGGTCGTCATCTGCCCCAGCACCGGTGATTCCCGTTCATCGAGAAGCTCCGCCTTGGGCCACCCCCTGTTGGGAGGAGGCGCCGTTGTGGGCAATTCCAGATGCGGGTCGGCGCGTCGAGCATCCATCATGACCCATTTGGATCGGATATTGTCGGCCCTCTTCCCGGTGCTCGAGATCGAGTTGGCCTTGCCGCAGGTGTCACGCCCAAGATGCGGCCCTATCCTAAAGGAACTCGAAGGTCCCACCAAGGATAGACGCGCATCTTGAAGACGTTTCTGCAAGGTAGATATCATTACATCAACATTACATAATAGTGGGGATACATACAAGGCATACAAATGCCACAAGAATACATCAATACATCATATACAAGATCAACATCCGACTACGGATGAAACATAAACAGCAAATCACACAATGCCTCCGGACGAATTGGAATAGTGGAATGAAAAGAACGGGGAAGAAGAAAGCAAATTCTACCCTGAATGCAACAGAAAAAGGATTGAACGGAGTTGTTGAGGAAATCGACAACGAAGAATAAGCTTGTTGTGGGCTTATGGATAACATCCCAGAATTACGAGGTGATAACCGACCACAAACGGAAATGATTGAAATAGTTGAGAAGGAAAAAGAAATGCAAAACTCTACTTCAAAAAAATGCGGAGAATTAATTGCACTTCGATATGCAAGATGAAAAAGATACTTGAGCTCCTTCAACAAGAATCTTGATGAACACTTGAAGAATGACTTAAATGCTTATGAACCACCATAAGAACTCCGGTAACAAAAGGATGACGAGATAAAATTAAAGGATGAAAGGAATAAGATTAAAGCCTTGCAATGGTTAAGGTAGAGCTTCGTGACGGAACAAGCGAGAAGGTTGGAATTCCAGAAAAGAAAAGATGAACAACTTAGAACCGAGAAATTATTCAACATGAACAATCTTCAAACAAAAGAATTAATCAACTTGACCACGATGAAATGAGAATAAGAATTATGTTATGCTTATCCTTCATCAATTAAATTGATGCGAAGCAATGGATTGAATACCACTTATTCACATTGGGAAAAAGATTAAGGGGAGATATATCGCAATACTTGGGAAAATCCTCATGAACCACCGGTAGGACTGGAAGGAACGAATGAATTGATATGATGAGAACGGAAAAGGAATCTTCAACGAACCACCGTGAAAAAGTAAACGAATGAAGAGAAGAGAATGAATCGCCGGAAAGAATTAGAAAAGCACGAAGATACCTGAGGGAAATTTGATACCGCGGAATGAAGAGGTCTCGAACTGATTAAAGAAAGCTTGAACGAAGCACTGGAAGAATATTGAGACGAACGAAGGGGCATGGGTATAGAATAATTGGAGAACGAAGTTGAAAACTTCGAATGAAGAAATATTCCAAAAATATGACCTCTGGATAATCGACAGGGAAAGCAACTCTTGAAATACTCCGGATGGATGAAAAGAATTGCACGACTAGAAAAAATTTGATAGTATAACATTGAGCTAGCACCACAAATTTCGGGAGAACGGACAAGATTTAAGAGAAATTCTTCTTCGATCTTCAAATGTTGAGAATGACGATGAGGGACACCTCCAAAATATTTGAGATACCCCAGGAGAATGAAAAGCGAAGAGGTTGAGCGAGCAATGAAAAATGGTTTGAAATCGATCTTTGGAAAAGCATCTGACTGATGAAATTCATACTTACGTCAAGCTTCGAACAGAATTTGAGAATAACTCCGAAAAAATCAGAGGAGTCAGGTAAGATCCTGGGAAAAGACCTGTGGGTTAGGGCCCACTAAAAAGAAACATCATTGAGAGGAATTGAAAAAGAGACGATGCACCATGATTGAAAAGGACTTGAATGAGGTGACAACCTTGAAATAATTGAAAACAAACACGAATCTCCTGAGATGTCTTCAACACTCCGGGATAATAGAATGGCGAGAGGAGGAACGAGCAAGGGGAAAACACTTCGGTCGAGGGAAAGAATATGATCAAACCGAGAACATTGAGTTGAATCCATCGGAGAGAAAATGCGACGACCAATGATGAACTAGACAAGACTTCACTGGTTGAGACAATTGAGGAAAGACTGAAGATACTCCGCACGAATGAAATTGATTGCTCGAATAAAGGTTCAAACTCTGGAATAAAATGGGTGGGAGGGCGGGAAAGCAAGGCAACTGGAATGGGGAATCGACGAGTAACTTGAAGAGAAAAACACCGGTTGAAATGATTTAGGGAAGAATGCCAAGACTTTGCATGAGTAGAATGGATACTCAATTACAGACTCCGGTTCCAAGAAGAAGAAGGGGTGGGCAGGTGGGAAAAACAAGGACAACTTCGGACAGGGAAACAACATCGATTGAGAAGAACTGAGGATTGGTCTTGCAAAATATGAAGAGGATCGAATGACTCAAAGAGAAGTGCGCCGGATTGAAAAGAGGATGGACAACGAACGAAAGCTAACCGCGTGATCCTAAAGAAAAAATTGAAGGGGAAGAGGAGTAGTTCAAAACACCTACGTCAAGATTTCTCACCAGAGCGACGAAGGGGCTGAGGAGTAAAAGAAATCCTACTCTCCGTAACTAGACTCCGAAAAAGTTTCTTCTAGACTCGACATCGGCCAAAACTAAACGATCAATCAAGGGGGCTCCTAAGGTCGATCGAGGCTCTGATACCAACTTGTCACGCCCAAGATGCGGCCCTATCCTAAAGGAACTCGAAGGTCCCACCAAGGATAGACGCGCATCTTGAAGACGCTTTTGCAAGGTGGATATCATTACATCAACATTACATAATAGTGGGGATACATACAAGGCATACAAATGCCACAAGAATACATCAATACATCATATACAAGATCAACATCCGACTACGGATGAAACATAAACAGCAACTCAAATAATATCCACCCTGCTAGCCCAGGCTGCCGACCAGGAACCTATCCCTCAATCGAAGAAGAAGCAGAAGAAGAACTCCAACACAAAAACATCGCTCTCACGTCAAGATCATCGCATAACCTGTACCTGGAACTGGTGTTGTAGTAATCTGTGAGCCACGAGGACTCAGCAATCCCATTAACATGGGTATCAAGACTAGCAAAGCTTAATGGGTAAGGAACGGGTAAAGTGGTGAGGTTGCAGCAGCGACTAAGCATGTATGGTGGCTAACTTATGCAAATAAGAGCGAGAAGAGGACCTTAGCAAATGGCCGTCAACTAGTAATGATCAAGAAGTGATCCTGAACTCCTACTTACGTCAGACATAACCCAGCAACCGTGTTCTCCTCTCGAACAACCCCGAAAAGAGACACTCACGGTTACGCACACGGTTGGTGTATTTTAGAAGAGTTTACTTCAAGTTTACTACAACCAGACATTAACAAATTCCCATCTGCCACATAACCGCGGGCATGGCTTTCGAAAGTTCAAACCCTGCAGGGGTGTCCCAACTTAGCCCATGATAAGCTCTCGCGATCAACGAAGGATATTCCTTCTCCCGAGAAGACCCGACCAGTCTCAGAATCCCGTTTACAAGACATTTCGACAATGGTAAAACAAGTCCAGCAAGACCTCCCGGCGTGCCGACACTCTGATAGTAGCCGCGCGTATCTCGTCTCAGGCCACGACCGGATGAGCAGTTCGTACAACTACAACAAGGCCTCAAGTTTCCCCGAGGAGGCGCTGCAAGGGGCTCTAGTTCGGACCAACACTTAGACAAGCATTGTCCCGGGGGGGGCTAAAATAAAGATGACCCTCGGGATGCTTGACTCCCAAGGGAAAAGGTAATAGGCTGAGGCAAATGTAAAACCAATGTTGGGCCTTGCTGGAAGAGCTTTATTCAAAGCGAATTGTCAAGGGGGTCCCATAAATCACCCAACCGCGTTAGGGACGCAAAATCCGGGAACATAACACCGGTATGACGGAAACTAGGGCAGCAAGAGTGGAACAAAACACCAGGCATAAGGCCGAGCCTTCCACCCTTTACCAAGTATATAGATGCATTAATAATATAAGAGATATTGTGATATCCCAACATAAACATAATCCAACATGGAGCAATCTTCACCTTCACCTGCAACTAGCAACGCTATAAGAGGGGCTGAGCAAAGCGGTAACATAGCCAAACAACGGTTTGCTAGGAAGGGTGACAAAGGTTAGAGGTTCATGGCAATTTGGGAGGCTTGATAAGCAAGTGGTAGGTAACGCGGCAAAGCGATAGAATGAAGCAACTAGCATAGCAATGATAGTAAGGAGATCCAAGGTGACGGTCATCTTACCTGAAATCCCACTAGGAAGAAGAACGAGTCCATGAAGAAGATGAAGCCACGTAGTCGAACGAATCCTCACAAACGCAACGAACAGGAACTATCGAGAAGGAGCACAACCGGAAAGAAGCAAACAACATGGTAAACACACAACACATAAACATGACATGATGCCCAATCAAGTATGATGCATGTCCGGTTTAATGATTCATGGCATGGCAAATTGCAACAAACAATACTACAAATTAAGTGGAGTTCAATATGCAACGAGGTGCATATTGACGAAACACCACATCTAATTATTTAATTCACTCCCGTTTATGCTACCCAATAGTACTAAATGCTGATTAACATGGCAAGAGGTGAGGCATAATAAAATTA
The DNA here is from genome assembly GCA_032464435.1 of Aegilops umbellulata. Classification (NCBI taxonomy): domain Eukaryota; kingdom Viridiplantae; phylum Streptophyta; class Magnoliopsida; order Poales; family Poaceae; genus Aegilops; species Aegilops umbellulata. The sequence continues at coordinate 210,175,460 of CP136056.1, read as the reverse complement.
CGTTCTAGGCAAGTTTAAATGAGGCCGGAAAAACAAACAACAATTCCGGAAAATCCTCATGTGCATATTTCGAATTTGGTACTGTTCTGCCCTATACACAATTTGAAAGTTGTTAAAGAGCAAAATAAAGTGCAGCAAGTTAATCTATGCATTCTTCTACCCCATTTACATATAAAGAACGTTTAATTCCGAGCTACGGTTATTTAGTTATGAGATAAACCGTTTTAACATGGCATGTACGCAAAAATAAAGTTAACAGCAAGTTTAAGCATTTTAAACATGGATGAAAATGGCATAATGTGAAACTAGATGAAATTCTGAGCATAATGGATATGATTTATTACTTCTCTGAAAAATATTTTCCTGCTCATAAGAAACAAGCTGCCTTACAGGAAATATTTAACTTTGTGCAAATTGAAGAAGAGAGTCTCCCACAACCTTGGGGGGGCTTCTCCAATTGTTGAGTGCTTTGCCTGATCATCCTCTTAAGAAAAATGAAGTACTTGATATCTTCTATAATGGACTAATCGATGCTTCTAGGGACTTCCTAGATAGTTGTGCTGGTTGTGTTTTCAGGGAATGAACTATTGAGCAAGCTAAAGAATTATTGAATAACATATTGAAAAACTATGATGATTGGACTCTTCCCGAACCATCGCCTAAACCTACTCTGAAGAAGATATCTTAGTTATGAAGATATGCAAGAGGCAAAGAAATGTATGGAGGAAAGAGGTATTAAAGCCGAGGATGTCAAAATTTTACCTCCTATTGAAGAAATACATGGGCTTGATACAGCACCACCCAAGGTGGTAGAGGTAAACTCTCTAATGAAATTCAATGATAATGACAATCCTTATAATATGCATCCTAGTGAATGCATTTATGAGTTTGATAATTACATTAGAAAACAAGATCACTTCAATGCAAATGGTATGAAACAATTGAAATATAATTCTGATATGATTGCTCGCTTGAGTGACTTATTATTTAGAATCTCAAATGATGTTGGAGGTGTAGGAAATAATGACTCTATGGTTCAAACTCAACTAGAACAAGTTGCTAAATCTCAGAGAGAATTGCTTGATGAAATGAACAACAAAATAAATGACTTTGCTGTTAGAGTAGCAACTAGAGGAGGTAAAATGACTCAGGAACCACTCTATCATGAGGGATACCCAAAAAGAATTGAACAAGACTCTCAAAGACTTAACACTAATGCACCTAGTCCTTCTAAAATGAACAAGAAGAAGAAGAAGAAGAAAAACGATAGGACTTTGCATACCTCTAGTGAACCTGAGATAAAAAAACCTCCTTAAGCTAATTATGATGTTTCTATTTCTGATGTTGAAACCCAATCTGGTAATGAACACTCACCTACTGATAATGAAAAAGATAATCATGAGGTTCATGAATACACTCAACCAAATAATAAAGAACCAAATAATGATGTTGAAATAGAACCAGATGTTGATCTTGATAACCCACAACCAAAGAATAAAAGATATGATAAAAGAGACTTCGTTGCTAGGAAACATGGTAAGGAAAGAGAACAATGGGTTCAGAAACCCATGCCCTTTCCACCTAAATCAACTAAGACGAAAGATGATGAAGAATTTGAACGCTTTGCTGAAATGATTAGGCCAGTCTTTTTGCGTACCCGCTTGACTGATATTTTAAAGATGGCCCCTTTATGCAAAGTATATGAAAGACATCATCACCAATAGGAGAAAAATATCGGAAGCTGAAATCTCCACCATGCTTGCTAATTATTCTTTTAAGGATGGAGTACCTAAAAAACTTGGAGATCCGGGAATACCAACTATACCTTGCTCCATCAAAAGAAATTATGTGAAAACTGCTTTGTCTGATTTAGGAGTTGTTGTTAGTGTTATGCCTTTCTCTTTATACAAAAGACTTGATTTGAATAAACTCAGACCTACTGAAATATCTTTGCAAATGGCTGACAAATCAACTGCCATACCTATCGGTATTTGTGAGGATGTGCCTGTTGTTGTCGGTGTACGAAAGTAGGGGCCTTCTGTACCCCTTTACTTGTGCACGGGCAGTTGTAGCCGTACCTGTGGCCACGCTTGGCGGGGCAAAGGAATCAAAGATACAAGACTACCAGGGCAGCACTCAAGCCAGAGGCATGAAGAACAAGGCAGCAATATGGGTCTCCCCCGGCAACACCCTTGCCGGGGCGGCCTACATAGCTCCGGCAAGAACCTTACTGGGGCAACTTGCCCAACACTAGCAAGGCCGCCACCCTTGAGCCTAAGAGTTCCGACACAATCAACAACATTAGGAACCAAGGCTCGGGAGGCGCCTGCATGGTGGCATGCAGATCTTTGTGAAGACCGAAGGCCTGCAAGACTAGATGAGAACCAGAAGACGAAAGCCCCCCGGCAAGACCCTTGCTGGGGATGCCCATGAGCCCCCGGCAAGATCCTTGCCGGGGACGCCCACAAGACCCCGGCAAGACCCCTGTCGGGGCCCTGGCAAGACCCTTGTCGGGGCCCCGGCAAGACCCTTGCCAGGGACATGTGCAGGGTCGCGGCCAGGACCACACCTACCAAGCTTTCGCTGCCTCGTACCCGTTCCGACATGGCGGCCAGCCCGCCAACTAGGCGAGCGCCTGCGTGGCAGCATGCAGCTTCTAGGCCAACTAGCCAAGCACCTTCGTGGTGGCATGCAGATCTTCGTGAAGACCCTGCCACCACACCAGCTTAGCAGCCAACCAGCGTGGCGCTGCATGCCTCGTCAGCTTGGACACGCATCGGAGCAAGGTGAGGCGGCAACGGACGGGATGAGCTTCTTTGCCATCCCTGATAAAGCAAGAGGGCACGTCGGCAGCGCATTAAATGCGTTTGTCCTACGGTGCCAGACGATAGACTTGTACACTGTACATACTTTCCACCTCCCGTATGCCACTGTGGTGGCACCTTTGACATATAAAAGGAGGCCCGAGGTGTACAGAGGAAGGATTCGGACTTTTTGGAGTAGGCATGCACCGCAGCTAGTTCAAGAGCTCAAAAACACCAAATATACACCAAAGTAGGCTTAGGGTAATTACGCATCATTTGCGGTCCGAACCTAGATAAAATTCCCCCGCGTTGATCTTCTAGACCCGCTCTTTGCACAGCCCCGAGCCCCGCCAACCGTAGTAGGGATTCCCTGTGATCCCATAGGTGTTGTTTCCCCGACAGTTTTGGTGCGTCAGGTAGGGGGCACAAGCTGTGAAAAATCTGGTTTAGAAGTTAGCGCCTCGACTTCATCATCATGATGGCCCCCAAGAAGAAGGGGATCACAACAACCGGGTCGTCCGGAGCAGTCCGGTCGGTACCAGCTCGGGCAGGCGACGGGGTGGCCACGGATGATGCCGGAGGCACGGCCCGCAAGAATCCACGACACTCTGGCAATCGAAGCCAGGGGAGTTGCGTCGTTCGGATGCAAGATGAGGAGCCACACGCTGCTGGGTCTGGGGGCGGGGCTGTGCTGCCCAGAGGTGGCGCGGCAACCTCTATGACGCCCGAGCTGGTGTCCGTGCCGCGGCCTTCCCAGAGCGCGCGCGATGAGCAACACCGCGACGTCGGTGCCCCTGGGCGCCGCCGTGGGAAGAGCCCTTTGCGTCACTCCCAGGACGCACCGGGCCGGCGTGCGCACTTGGACGCTGGCGGAAGCAGCGCTCGACCGCGAGACCATGATAGAGCTCCTTCTAACATGGTTAGAAGTCGGAGCGCATCACGGTCCACACAGCTTACACCGCCACCCACACCAGCAGAAGCATTGGTGTGCATGCAACTGCTCCTCGACATCCCTCCCACTGCGGAGAAGCTCAACGAGTGGAGGGACACCATCCGGAGCCTCATCAGCTTCGCCAGCAAAGATGAACCGCAGCTAGCGGGACCCTCATGTCGGCGCTCGATAGAGCCGGTGCACGCCGGAGGAGGGAGGACTAGGGGTGCTGCGACCACGGTGCACTCCCCTCCCCCACGCCAACAACAGCAGCCGCCGGCTCGTCGGGCCGACGCTTGTGACAACGTTTCCACCGCGTCGTCCGACCCGCGGGTCCGCTGCGACTGCCGTCAAGTTCTTTGAGAGCAAGCTCAGGAGGACGCCCGGACCACCATCGAGCGGCGGCAGGAAGCGCGCCATCAGTCAGATAGGCGTGCGGGGCCCACTATGGACCGCCCAACGTCGGGGGTTTCCGGCGACCTACCTTACGAGGTGTGTTGTCCGGCCATTACCCATGAGCTGCGGCAGTTCCACTGGCCCTGCCACCACATGTTCAATCCTGATGTTGGGGAAAAGTACAATGGCAAGACTCACCCGTCGGAGTTCCTCAACATCTACACCATCGCGATGCAAGCCGCCGGGGATCGCGACGACAAAGTGCTTGCCAACTACTTTTTGTTGGCACTTAAGCCCAACGTCATGTCATGGTTAATGCACCTGCCAGTGGACTCCATCTCTTCTTGGTCGGATCTGTGCCACGAGTTTGTTGGCACCTTTACCGGAGGCCACCAAGCTCCTGGCCAGGCAAGCGATTTGCATGTCATCCCCAAGAAGGACAGCGAGTCCCTGCGCAAGTACATACAAAGGTTTACCGGTGTGCAGTACAGCATCCTAGATGTTCACCCCGCCGCTGTCATCGGTGCATTCCATCAGAATGTGTGCAACCGCAAGATGCGTGAAGAGTTGGCGATGAACAAGGTCAAGGATGTAGCCGAGCTTTATGTTCTGGCTGACAAATGTGCTCGAGCTGAAGAAGGAAGGAAGTACCCCAGTGAAGATGTCGGCGCGGAAACCGACTCCACAGATGAAGACGCTGCCGCCCCTGCAAAGAAGGGTCGACGCCGCAATAGGAAGCGTAAGGGCAAGACCATGCTTGCTATTGAGGGATCCGGTGACCCAGGCGCCGCCAAGAAGAGCAAGTCTGACGACCCCGGTAAGGAACTTGCCGGGTGCGCCGCCTGCCGGGCCTTGGCAGCTGCTGACAAGCCAGGAGGCTCCGACAAGTAGTATTGCAAGATCCGTCGCACCAAGGGCCACGACCTCCAGAACTGCCGACAGGTTGAGCTGCTTGTAGAGAAACAGAAAGCCGGATATAAGAGGCGGGACAAGGAGAAGGGCCGAGATGGTGCTGAGGGGTCCGGCAAGAAGCATGGCGGCCAAGGAGGTCGCTGCGGCAAGGATAATCAACAAGAGAAGCCCGCTCGGGGCCGTGACAAGAAGGAGGAGGATGATGATCATGGTGAGGACGACGAGTCCGGCAAGAACGAGTTCCAGAAGGCTACGGAGGCCATGTGCGTCGACGGTGGCGCCTCGTTGCATACCTCTCACCGCTAGCTGAAGCAGTGGGCGCATGAGGTCACTGCGGCAGAGCCATCATTCGATGCCTAGAAGCCACTGAAGTGGTCAAGCACACCTATCATTTTTTACACCAAGGATCACCCTGATCGCACAACAGTGGTCGGGTGTTTGCCATTGTTGGTTTCACCAACAATACAAAACATCAAGGTGACAAAAGTGCTAGTTGATGGTGGGGCCGGTATGTACTTGATCTCGCCCGCTGTGGTCGAGAGGCTGCAATTCCCCGATGGAGATCTCGAGGAGACTGGCACATTTCAAGGAGTCAACCCGGGGAGGAGTCAGCCGAAAGGTAAAATCACGTTACTCGTTACATTCGGGGGCGAGCTGAACTACAGGACAAGAAGATCGTTTTTTATGTCGCCAAAATCCCCCTGCCCTACAATGGGATCCTTGGTCGCCCAACGCTGGCCAAGTTCATGGCGGCATCACATTACGCCTACAACACGTTGAAGATGCCCGGGCCACTGAGCATCATCACCGTCCCCTCTGACAAGAAGGACGCGCTCATTTGCGTCGACCAGCTCTACCGGGAGGCAGTTGCAGCAACGGCCGCAAAGGCACTTGCTCCTGCCGCTGAAGCACAGGGAGGGAAGAAGACCGGCAAGACCTCTGCCTCTGCCGACAAGGCCCCTTCTGGTGAGACCTCTTCTGGCAAGACCTCCTGCACCCACTCCGGCAAGCGCACCTCCTCGGAGTGTTGCGCTCCCGTCAAGGACTTGCCAGAGAGCTCCACCAGCAACAACATGAAATCCAAGGAAGCACCACCAGAGACCAAGAAGGTGCCCGTCAAGGAGGACGGTACGGGCGGGGCTTTTACCATAAGCTCCACCCTTGACAGCAAATAGGAAAGCGTTCTCGTCACCTTCGTGCTGGTGAATGTCGATGTGTTTGCATGGCAAGCATCCGACATCCCCGGCGTTCCCAGGAAGGTGATTGAGCACCATCTTGTTGTCTGTCCTCATGCGCGGCCCGTCAAGCAGAAGGTTAGGAAGCAAGCTTTGGAGCGGCAGGAGTTCATCATTGAAGATATCAGGAAGTTAGAGGCGGCCGGCTTGGTCAGAGGAGTGCTCCACCCCACGTGGTTGGCCAATCCACTAGTAGTGCGTAAGGCAAATGGGAAGTGGAGGCTATGTATTGATTACACAGATATCAATAAGGCATGTCCAAAGGATCCTTTCCCTTTGCCACGCGTCGACCAGATTGTGGACTCCACTGCCGGGTGTGACCTGCTGCCATTCCTCGATGCCTATTCAGGATACCATCAGATCTTCATGATGAAGGAAGACGAAGAAAAGACCGCGTTCATCACCCCGTGTGGTATGTACTGTTTTGTACGAATGCCTTTCGGGTTGAAAAGCGTTGGTTCGACGTTTGCCTGAGTAGTCCAAATTGGTTTTGAGCCCCCAGCTGCATAGAAATATGGAAGGTTACATGCATGATATAGTGGTTGAGGGAGTCCTGGATTAGGGGCTGTCCGGATAGCCGGACTATAACCTTTGGCCGGACTCTTGGACTATGAAGATGCAAGATTGAAGACTTCGTTTCGTGTCCGGATGGGACTTTCCTTGGCATGGACGGCAAGCTTGGCAATACGAATATGTAGATCTCCTCCCATTGTAACCGACTCTGTGTAACCCTAGCCCCCTCCAGTGCCTATATATATAAACCGGAGGGTTTAGTCCGTAGGACACAACAACAATCATACCATAGGCTAGCTTCTAGGGTTTAGCCTCTCTGATCTCGTGGTAGATCTACTCTTGCACTACCCATATCATCAATATTAATCAAGCAGGAGTAGGGTTTTATCTCCATCGAGAGGGCCCGAACCTGGGTAAAAACATCGTGTCCCCTGTCTCCTGTTACCATCCGCCTAGACGCACAGTTCGGGACCCACTACCCGAGATCCGCCGGTTTGGACACCGACATTGGTGCTTTCATTGAGAGTTCCTCTGTGCCGTCATCTTTAGGCCCGATGGCTCCTCCGATCATCAACAGCGATGCGGTCCAGGGTGAGACTTTTCTCCCCGGACAGATCTTCATATTCGGCGGCTTTGCACTGCGGGCTAATTCGCTTGGCCATCTGGAGCAGATTGAAAGATACGCCCCTGGCCATCAGGTCAGATTTGGAAGCTTGAATTACATGGCCGACATCCGCGAATACTTGATCTTCGATGGATTCAAGCCACAGCCGAGCGTGCCGCACTGTCACGATGGGCCTGACTTAATTCTGCCACCGAACAATGCCCTGGAGGCCGCACCCGCATCTGCTCCGACCTTTAGCTCAGAGCCACCTGCGCCAACCGAGGGCGGGTGGCTAGACCCCGCCGCAGGGGCTGCAGTCTCAACGGTGATCGAGCCGAACACCAACCTTATCCTCTGCGAAGCCCGTGACTCCAAGGTGCCGGACTCTTCTCCGGACTACCAACCCTCTGCGCCCCTGCCAATCGAATCCGATTGGGCGCCGATCATGGAATTCACCGCCGTGGATATCTTTCAGCACTCGCCCTTCGGCGACATTCTGAATTCACAAAGGTCTCTCTCTTTGTCAGGAGAGTCCTGGCCGGATTATGACCGGCAGGATTGGGATGCGGACGATGAAGAAATTCGACGCCCACCCACCACCCACTTCATAGCCACTGTCGATGATTTAACCGACATGCTAGACTTGGACTCCGAAGACATCGACGGCATGGATGAGGATGTAGGAGACGAACAGGAACCAGCGCCCACAGGGCACTGGACAGCCACCCCATCCTATGATGTATACATGGTGGACACACCCAAAGGAGACGACGACGAAGAACAGGAAGACGCAACGAAGGATCGTTCCTTCGAAAAGCAGTCAAAACGGCGGCGTAAGCGCCGCTCCAAGCCCCGCCTCGACAGAGACAGCGGTCATACAGACCCATCCACAGAGCAAGGCGAGCCGACGGACAATGAACATGGCATCAAGCAACCGTCCGAACAAGGCAACTTGCATAAACAAACCGAACAACCCATCCCCGGCGAAGATAACAGTCCGGACAACCTCACGCCGGACAAGTTCCTGGAGCAGAAGAACCTCCACAAAAGGCTCGTCGCCACTGCGCGTAGCCTGAAAAAGCAGAAGCAGAAGCTCAAAACTGCGGAAGATGCACTCAGAATCAGATGGAGCAAAGTACTCAACACCGCAGACAAATAATGCGGCAGTCGCCACACAAAGAGCTACCCGAAGCGAAAGCTACTGCCTGAATTTGAAGAGGAGGCCTTAGAGTCCCCGCAACCAAAAAATAAGGAAGCCACCCGGTCGGATAGACGACCCCATGGCCAACATAGAACGGCAAACGGCGCCGCACACAAGCCAGCACGCGATCCACCCAAGGATTCGCATCAAAAAGATGGCCCGGCCAGATCTATCTACGGGCCAAGAAAGCAAGCTCTCGTAAGCAATGCAGCGCAACAAATATCCGAACACCACAGCACACCCAAATACAGGGGTGCCGCACACCCCCTATGTTTCACCGATGAGGTGCTCGACCATGAATTTCCAGTGGGATTCAAACCCGTAAACATAGAGGCATACGACGGAACGACAGACCCTGGAGTCTGGATTGAGGACTATATCCTCCATATCCACATGGCTAGAGGAGACGACCTCCACGCCATAAAATATCTGCCCCTCAAGCTCAAAGGGCCAGCCCGGCATTGGCTTAAAGGCTTTCCCGAAAACACCATTGGAAGTTGGGAAGAGCTCGAGGACGCTTTTCGGGAAAAATTTCAAGGGACCTATGTCCGACCCCCGGATGCTGACGATTTAAGTCACATAACTCAGCAACCCATAGAGTCAGCCCGGAAGCCCTGGAACAAATTTCTTACTAAAAAGAACCAGATAGTCGACTGTCCGGACGCTGAAGCCTTAGCAGTTTTCAAACACAACGTTCGCGACGAATGGCTCGCCAGACACCCCGGCCCAGAAAAGCCAAGAACAATGGCCGCATTAACAGGCCTCATGACCCGCTTTTGCGCAGGAGAGGACAACTGGTTGGCAAGACGCAGAACGAGCGACCCAAGTACATCCAAAGTCAGGGATGGAAACGGGAAGCCACGACGCAGCAAAGACCAGCGCCGGAATAAGGGAAATAGCCGGAAGAGCACGGCGGTCAACGCCGGATTCAAAAGCTCGCGGCAGGGTCAGCAGAAGCTGCCCCTTAAAGATAATAGGGACGAACTGTCTAATCTAAACAAAATCCTAGACAAGATATGTCAAATCCACAGCACCCCCGGGAAGCCTGCAAATCATTCCCATAGAGAATGTTGGGTCTTCAAGCAATCCGGCAAACTCAATGCCGAACACAAGGGGCTGGATACAACAAGTGAGGACGATGATGAACCCCACAAACCAAGCACTAGGGAACAAAAGAAATTCCCACAAGAAGTCAAAACAGTCAACTTACTACACGTGACAAAAGGGAGAAATGAAGTGGCGCCCACAGAGATATGCGCCATGCGGCCTATCACAAAAGAGCCTCGCAACTGGTTGTCAAAACCAATCACCTTCGACCATCAGGACTACTCCGGAAGTATCCGGCGCGCAGGTAGGGCAACCTTTGTGTTAGATCCGATAATTGACGGATTCCACTTCACACGAGTCCTGATGGACGACAGCAGTGGTTTAAACCTGCTATATCAGGACACGGTCCGCAAAATGAGGATGGACCCAACAAAAATTAGCCATAGCAATACTTCCTTTAAAGGAGTAATGCCAGGCCCAGAAGTCCGTTGCACGGGCTCCCTCCTGCTAGAAGTTACGTTCGGCTCCCCCAATAACTTCCGTAGTGAAAAGCTAACCTTCCACATCGCCCCGTTTCAAAGTGGCTATCAAGCACTACTGGGACGTGAAGCTTTCGCCCGCTTTAACGCAATACCTCATTATGCGTCTCTCACGCTTAAGATGCCCAGTCCACGAGGCATCATGTCACTAAAGGGAAATATTGAGCGTTCCTCTCGCACGGAAGACCGTGCGGCTGCCTTGACAGCCACACACTAAAACGGCTTCACCAACCAAAACACCTAAAAGGTCGTTAAGACCACGGACGCGGCTAGACGAGTCCGGCGTAAATGCACAATTGATAAAGGCTTAATAGCCGTATACCCCTATACAAGGGCTCCGCGCATGTAAAACAAGCGACAATAAAGGCTCAATTTTACCCATCTCGAATTATACTTTGTTTATTTAGTATAACTTACATTTCGCATGACCTTTTTCAACTAAGTTCCTCTCTTTTACAGATGAACACCGTGCTACACCCGTCCAGGACATGGCACAACCGAGACACAGGCGCAGACGTGCAGCAGGGACCCGTTCCAAGGATTCTTTTTAGATTAAGACCCTGCGTAAACCTTTTTTACTGTCTCTTGTTGATACACATCCCCCGGATTCTTAGTATATCCCAGGAGGAGGTTGGCGTCTTGGCATGTGGCCACGTAAGAATTTTGCGCGTAACTGGACACCAGGGGCTTACTATCAAGGGCACTGATCAACCCGTTTTCATAAAGACCGAATACCTTAGGGAGTGTTCGGCGTCGCGAGTTTGGCCTTATATGCATCGGCTCCGAATCATGTCTTTGGTCAAATGTTGGGTTCTTGCCAGGCCTTGGCAGCTGCTGACAAGCCAGGAGGCTCCGACAAGTAGTATTGCAAGATCCGTCGCACCAAGGGCCACGGCCTCCAGAACTGCCGACAGGTTGAGCTGCTTGCAGAGAAACAGAAAGCCGGATATAAGAGGCGGGACAAGAAGAAGGGCCGAGATGGTGCTGAGGGGTCCGGCAAGAAGCATGGCGGCCAAGGAGGTCGCCGCGGCAAGGATAATCAACAAGAGAGGCCCGCTCGGGGCCGTGACAAGAAGGAGGAGGAGGATGATCATGGTGAGTACGACAAGTCCGGCGAGCACGAGTTCCAGAAGGCTACGGAGGCCATGTGCATCGACGGTGGCGCCTCGTTGCATACTTCTCACCGCCAGCTGAAGCAGTGGGCGCATGAGGTCACTGCGGCAGAGCCATCATTCGATGCCTAGAAGCCACTGAAGTGGTCCAGCACACCTATCATTTTTACACCAAGGATCGCCCTGATCGCACAACAGTGGTTGGGTGTTTGCCATTGTTGGTTTCACCAACAATACGCAACACCAAGGTGACAAAAGTGCTAGTTGATGGTGGGGCCGGTCTGTACTTGATCTCGCCCGCTGTGGTCGAGAGGCTGCAATTCCCCGATGGAGATCTCGAGGAGACTGGCACATTTCAAGGAGTCAACCCGGGGAGGAGTCAGCCGAAAGGTAAAATCACGTTACTCGTTACATTCGGGGGCGAGCTGAACTACAGGATGAGAAGATCGTTTTTTATGTCGCAAAAATCCCCCTGCCCTACAATGGGATCCTTGGTCGCCCAACGCTGGCCAAGTTCATGGCGGCATCACATTACGCCTACAACACGTTGAAGATGCCCGGGCCACTGAGCATCATCACCGTCCCCTCTAACAAGAAGGACGCGGTCATTTGCGTCGGCCAGCTCTACCAGGAGGCAATTGCAGCAACGGCCGCAAAGGCACTTGCTCCTGCCGCTGAAGCACAGGGAGGGAAGAAGACCGGCAAGACCTCTGCCTCTGCCGACAAGGCCCCTTCTGGTGAGACCTCTTCCGGCAAGACCTCCTGCACCCACTCCGGCAAGTGCACCTCCTCGGAGTGTTGCGCTCTCATCAAGGACTTGCCAGAGAGCTCCACCAGCAACAACATGAAATCCAAGGAAGCACCACCAGAGACCAAGAAGGTGCCCGTCAAGGAGGACGGCACGGGCGGGGCTTTTACCATAAGCTCCACCCTTGACAGCAAATAGGAAAGTGTGCTCGTCGCCTTCATGTAGGTGAATGTCGACGTGTTTGCATGGAAAGCATCCGACATCCCCGGCGTTCCCAGGAAGGTGATTGAGCACCATCTTGTTGTCTGTCCTCATGCGCGGCCCGTCAAGCAGAAGGTCAGGAAGCAAGCTTTGGAGCGGCAGGAGTTCATCATTGAAGAGATCAGGAAGTTAGAGGCGGCCGGCTTGGTCAGAGGAGTGCTCCACCCCACGTGGTTGGCCAATCCACTAGTAGTGCGTAAGGCAAATGGGAAGTGGAGGCTATGTATTGATTACACATATATCAATAAGGCATGTCCAAAGGATCCTTTCCCTTTGCCACACATCGACCAGATTGTGGACTCCACTGCCGGGTGTGACCTGCTGCCATTCCTCGATGCCTAATCAGGATACCATCAGATCTTCATGATGAAGGAAGACGAAGAAAAGACCGCGTTCATCACCCCATGTGGTATGTACTGTTTTGTACGAATGCCTTTCGGGTTGAAAAGCGTTGGTTCGACGTTTTCCTGAGTAGTCCAAATTGGTTTTGAGCCCCCAGCTGCATAGAAATATGGAAGGTTACATGGATGATATAGTGGTTGAGGGAGTCCTGGATTAGGGGCTGTCCGGATAGCCGGACTATAACCTTTGGCCGGACTCTTGGACTATGAAGATGCAAGATTGAAGACTTCGTCCCGTGTCCGGATGGGACTTTCCTTGGCATGGACGGCAAGCTTGGCAATACGGATATGTAGATCTCCTCCCATTGTAACCGACTCTGTGTAACCCTAGCCCCTTCCGGTGCCTATATAAACCGGAGGGTTTAGTCCATAGGACACAACAACAATCATACCATAGGCTAGCTTCTAGGGTTTAGCCTCTCTGATCTCGTGGTAGATCTACTCTTGCACTACCCATATCATCAATATTAATAGAGCAGGAGTAGGGTTTTACCTCCATCGAGAGGGCCCGAACCTGGGTAAAAACATTGTGTCCCCTGTCTCCTATTACCATCCGCCTAGACGCACAGTTCGGGACCCCCTACCCGAGATCCGCCGGTTTTGACACCGACATTGGTGCTTTCATTGAGAGTTCCTCTGTGTCGTCATCTTTAGGCCCGATGGCTCCTCCGATCATCAACAGCGATGCGGTCCAGGGTGAGACTTTTCTCCCCGGACAGATCTTCGTATTCGGCGGCTTTGCACTGCGGGCTAATTCGCTTGGCCATTTGGAGCAGATTGAAAGATACGCCCCTGGCCATCAGGTCAGATTTGGAAGCTTGAATTACATGGCTGACATCCGCGGAGACTTGATCTTCGACGGATTCGAGCCACAGCCGAGCGCGCCGCACTGTCACGATGGGCCTGACTTAATTCTGCCGCCGAACAGTGCCCTGGAGGCCGCACCCGCATCCGCTCCGACCTTTAGCTCGGAGCCAACTGCGCCAATCGAGGGCGGGTGGCTAGACCCCGCCGCGGGGGCTGCAGTCTCAACGGTGATCGAGCTGAACACCAACCTTATCCTCTGCGAAGCCCGTGACTCCAAGGTGTCGGACTCTTCTCCGGACTACCAACCCTCTGCGCCCCTGCCAATCAAATCCGATTGGGCGCCGATCATGGAATTCACCGCCGTGGATATCTTTCAGCACTCGCCCTTCGGCGACATTCTGAATTCACTAATGTCTCTCTCTTTGTCAGGAGAGTCCTGGCCGGATTATGACCGGCAGGATTGGGATGCGGACGACGAAGAAATTTGACGCCCACCCACCACCCACTTCATAGCCACTGTCAATGATTTAACCGACATGCTAGACTTCGACTCCGAAGACATCGACGGCATGGACGAGGATGTAGGAGACGAACAGGAACCAGCGCCCACAGGGAACTGGATAGCCACCCCATCCTACGATGTATACATGGTGAACACACCCAAAGGAAACGACGACGAAGAACAGGAAGACGCAACGAAGGATCGTTCCTTCGAAAAGCAGTCAAAACGGCGGCGTAAGCGCCGCTCCAAGCCCCGCCTCGACAGAGACAGCAGTCATACAGACCCATCCACAGAGCAGGGCGAGCCGACGGACAATGAACATGGCATCGAGCAACCGTCTGAACAAGGCAACTTGCATAAACAAACCGAACAACTCGTCCCCGGCGAAGATAACAGTCCGGACAACCTCACGCCGGACAAGTTCCTGGAGCAGAAGAACCTCCACAAAAGGCTCGTCGCCACTGCGCGTAGCCTGAAAAAGCAGAAGCGGAAGCTCAAAACTGCGGAAGATGCACTCAGAATCAGATGGAGCAAAGTACTCAACACCGCAGACAAATAATGCGGCAGTCGCCACACAAAGAGCTACCCGAAGCGAAAGCTACTGCCTGAATTTGATGAGGAGGCCTGAGAGTCCCCGCAATCAAAAAATAAGGAAGCCTCCCGGTCGGATAGACGACCTCATGGCCAACATAGAACGGCAAACGGAGCCGCACACAAGCCAGCACGCGATCCACCCAAGGATTCGCATAAAAAAGATGGCCCGACCAGATCTATCTACGGGCCAAGAAAGCAAGCTCTAGTAAGCAATGCAACGCAACAAATATCCGAACACCACGGCACTCCCAAATACAGGGGTGCCGCACACCCCCTATGTTTCACCGATGAGGTGCTGGACCATGAATTTCCAGCGGGATTCAAACCCGTAAACATAGAGGCATACGACGGAACGACAGACCCTGGAGTCTGGATTGAGGACTATATCCTCCATATCCACATGGCTAGAGGAGACGACCTCCACGCCATAAAATATCTGCCCCTCAAGCTCAAAGGGCCAGCCCGACATTGGCTTAAAGGCCTTCCTGAAAACACCATTGGAAGTTGGGAAGAGCTCGAGGACGCTTTTCGGGCAAATTTTCAAGGGACCTATGTCCGACCCCCGGATGCAGACGATTTAAGTCACATAACTCAGCAACCCAGAGAGTCAGCCCGGAAGCTCTGGAACAGATTTCTTACTAAAAAGAACCAGATAGTCGACTGTCCGGACGCTGAAGCCTTAGCAGTTTTCAAACACAGCGTTCGCGACGAATGGCTCGCCAGACACCTCGGCCAAGAAAAGCCAAGAACAATGGCCGCATTAACAAGCCTCATGACCCGCTTTTGCGCAGGAGAGGACAGCTGGTTGGCAAGACGCAGCACCAGAGACCCAAGTACATCCGAAGTCAGGGATGGAAACGGGAAGCCACGACGCAGCAAAGACCAACGCCGGAATAAGGGAAACAACCTGAAGAGCACGGCGGTCAACGCCGGATTCAAAAGCTCGCGGCAGGGTCGGCAAAAGCTGCCCCTTAAAGATAATAGGGATGAACTGTCTAATCTAAACAAAATCCTGGACAAGATATGTCAAATCCACAGCACCCCAGGGAAGCCTGCAAATCATTCCCATAGAGAATGTTGGGTCTTCAAGCAATCCGGCAAACTCAATGCCGAACACAAGGGGCTGGATACAACAAGTGAGGACGATGATGAACCCCACAAACCAAGCACTGGAGAACAAAAGAAATTCCCACAAGAAGTCAAAACAGTCAACTTACTACACGTGACAAAAGAGAGAAACAAAGTGGCGCCCACAGAGATATGCGCCGTGCGTCCTATCACAAAAGAGCCTCGCAACTGGTTGTGAAAACCAATCACCTTCGACCATCAGGACTACTCCGGAAGTA
This sequence comes from Aegilops umbellulata, assembly GCA_032464435.1. Classification (NCBI taxonomy): domain Eukaryota; kingdom Viridiplantae; phylum Streptophyta; class Magnoliopsida; order Poales; family Poaceae; genus Aegilops; species Aegilops umbellulata. Next base: position 210,159,507 of record CP136056.1, on the reverse strand, counting down.
TCCGGCGCGCAGGTAGGGCAGCCTTGGTGTTAGATCCGATAATTGACGGATTCCACTTCACACGAGTCCTGATGGACGGCGGCAGTGGTTTAATCCTGCTATATCAGGACACTGTCCGCAAAATGGGGATGAAACCAACAAAACTTAGCCATAGCAATACTTCCTTTAAAGGAGTAATGCCAGGCCCAGAAATCCATTGCACGGGCTCCCTCCTGCTAGAAGTTACGTCCGGCTCCCCCAATAACTTCCGTAGTGAAAAGCTAACCTTCCACGTCGCCCCGTTTCAAAGTGGCTATCAAGCACTACTGGGACGCGAAGCTTTTGCCCGCTTTAACGCAATACCGCATTATGCGTCTCTCACGCTTAAGATGCCCAGTCCACGAGGCATCATGTCACTAAAGGGAAATATTGAGCGTCCCTCGCACGCGGAAGACCATGCGGCTTCCTTGACAGCCACACACTAAAACGGCTTCACCAACCAAAACACCTAAAAGGTCGTTAAGACCACAGACGCGGCTAGACGAGTCCGGCGTAAATGCATAATTGATAAAGGCTTAATAGCCGTATACCCCTATACAAGGGCTCCGCGCATGTAAAACAAGCGACAATAAAGGCTCAATTTTACCCATCTCGAATTATACTTTGTTTATTTAGTATAACGTACATTTCGCACGACCTTTTTCAACTAAGTTCCTCTCTTTTATAGATGAACACCGTGCTACACCCGTCCAGGACATGGCACAACCGAGACACAGGCGCAGACGTGTAGCAGTGACCCGTTCCAAGGATTCTTTTTAGATTAAGACCCTGCGTAAACCTTTTTTACTGTCTCTTGTTGATACACATCCCCCGGATTCTCAGTATATCCCAGGAGGAGGTTGGCGTCTTGGCATGTGGCCACATCAGAATTTTGCGTGTAACTGGACACCAGGGGCTTACTATCAAGGGCACTGCTCAACCTGTTTTCATAAAGACCGAATACCTTAGGGAGTGTTCGGCGTCGCGAGTTTGGCCTTATATGCATCAGCTCCGAATCATGTCTTTGGTTAAATGTTGGGTTTGCCCGGCTACTGTGTTTTTCTGCCTTACGTTCCGCTCTATCGGCTAAGGCGGCACCAGGAGAACTACTGCGATTGTGCACCGGTTTAGCCAGGCGAGCACCTCAGTAGAGAAAGCCGAAAACTGACTGTCATGATATAGCGTGAGACTGGTCAACCACTCGATGACCTGTCGGAATCTTCAGGATTCCTCCGCATTAACGAAGGGCCGTTTCCCGGCCAGGCACACACGCGCCTCGAGTTCGGGCGAGCGCGGCGCCACTAGGGGCTATATAGTAGCCTCACTGTCAAACTCCTATGGCTAAGTGAAAGTGATAAAGCATTATAGTCCGATTGCCTAGTTCGCTGCGCTATCACCTCCTTCAGGGACCAAGACGTTGGATCAAGTGTGAAAATGCGCCTTCTGCGAACACCCACGCATTATATGCGTGGGGGCTAAAGCCGACGACTGCCATCTTTCAGATTATATACACATATATCTTAACGGCCGCACTGGAGGTATTATAATTCTTGCAGGCACAAGTATAAAAAGCTTCTACAATTCATCAAAACATTGTTTTACAATAATACATGTTATTCGAACATAATATCCTTCGAGCACTGCGTCTCTATTAAACGAGCGCCTTGCAGAACTTCCTGAAAATAATGCTCGGCAGGTACTCGGCTTCCGTCCGAGTCTTGGGATGCAACAGCAGTGGCCTCCATCTCCGCCCAGTATGTCTTGACACGGGCAAGGGCCATCCGCGCACCCTCTATACATGTTGACCTCTTCATCGCGTTGATATACGACACTGCACCAAGGAACTGCTGCACCAAGCTAAAATAATTGTTCGGCTTTGGCCTTTCCGGCCACAGATGACCCACGACATACTTCATGGCGAGTCCGGATAACCTATTCAGCTCGACCCATTCGGCCAAACAATCGGTTAATGGAAGCGGACACTCTGTATTGTGGAACTGCGACTAGAAGAGCTTTTCCACTTCGCGATCCTCCTGATCTCGGAAGTGTTCGGCCGCGTCAGCGGCACTCGCCGCTAAATCCAGATACGCGTCCGCCGAACTCCACATCCGGTCCAACGGAGCATATTTAGGATCCCCGAACTTCATCCGCAGCATAAAGGGCTTTCCAGCCGCGATATCTCCGGCTTGACGTAGCTCCTTCTTCATCGCTCTCATCGCAGAACAAGCATCCTTGGTCGCTGTAGTGGCCTTCTCTAGGTAAGTCTATTCCGCCCGATCTTCTTTTTCAAGAAGCTTGCAACGGTCAGCAACGCTCTTCAACTTCACAGCCATCTCGGCCATTTCCTTCTTGCTTCGGCAGTGAGCAGCCTGTTCGGCTTTCAGCTCTTCAATCGCCTTTAAGGCAGCCGCATCACTTCTCTTGGCTTGCTCCTTGGCTCGGGCAAGTTCCGCCCGAAGGTCCTCCACGGCGGCAGCTCCATCTACATCAAGCGCACACATTGTAAGATACTGGCATCAAGCTCCTCTTACTGGGAGTCTCCGGAGAAATTACATACCTTGTGCCTCATCAAGCCGCTTGTTGACAAGCGCGATGTCGGCATCTGCCACGACAAGTTGCCGCTTTAGCTCGGCAAATTCATCAGTCCGGCTGACCACCGGACACTTTGCCACCTACATAGGAAGGCGGCAAATTATACCTGGGATTATGATCCTCTGTGTGCCGTCACTTTCGACAGCACACAGAGTCTCAGGGGCTACTATCTACACAGGCTGCATCTTAATATGCGGAACTGTCAAAAGGTACATCACTTTGCGTACCTCAAAACCTGTCAGTAAACTCCTGACAGCCTCGTGCAACCCACTCTCCGCGGACGAAATCCTTTCAATTACCGTACCCATCAACGTACTGTGCTCCTCTGAGATAGACGCTCGCCCTAGCAGATCCTTCAATACCTCCGACTGTGCACCAGGCGGTGCCGGACTCGTTTGATTGCCTTTTTCAAAGGCCGGACACGAAGGGCTATGGGGGGCCATATGACTGCCTTCCAGCCCTGCCAGATTAGGAGAAACCCTCTGCGATGATACCTCGGGGTCGCCCGCCTCGTAAGGTGGTACGGCAGGGGGAGGAGTTCCGCTCTCCATCATCTCCGGAAGAAGATCCCCCGAAGACGAGCTCTACTGAGAAGGGCTGAGATCCGAACTACAAGGTAAATTTTCGGTTATTTTCCTTAGAAATAAAACAAGGATTTCTCTCATTTTAAACCTCCCTTCTCTACTTACGGCTTGGTGGAGGGTTGATCCCCTTGAGGGCATAGTACGGTTGAGGTATCCCCCGGCACAGGACCCTCTGGCAAAGATTTCTTCCCCCGCTTTGCGACCATGGTCTCCGGGTCTCCAGAGGCGGTCCTCTTCTTCCCCTGAGTAGAGGAGTTTCCATTTCCTCCTTTCCAGACAGCCTCCTTCGTGGAGTCAGTAGCTTCCTTGTCCCCCCCCTTCGTTTTCTTCCGAAGGCGCGATCTCCAGCATCCTGGTTAACACGGGATCCGGCGAGGTCTCAGGAAGGGGGGCCGGACACCTGATTAACTTCGCCTTTGCTATCCACTCGTGTTTCAAGGACAGCTCTTTTAAGGGCGATGTTGTGATAAATGTACGGATGGCGTGTCAGGGCACAGGGCTACTTAGTTGAGTAACCGGACGATTGCAGCTCAGACCTGCGTCCTCCATAGAGTCCGGGCACGCTGCTTGTGGCCCGAAGAACAACTTGTACATCTCCGCGGGCGTCACGCCCATAAAATGTTGGAGAGCTCATGGTCCCTCCGGATTGAACTCCCACAGGCGGAGGGGGCGACGTTTGCTGGGCAGGGTTCGGCGAATCAACATGACCTGCGTCACCACGACCAGACTGACGTCTCTTTCCAGGAGATCTCAGATGAGGCCCTGCAGCAGGGGCACGTCCTTCGCTGGCCCCCAGTCCAGCCCCTTATTAACCCATGACACTAGTCGGGGCGGGGGACCCGAGCGAAAAGCAGGCGGCACCACCCACTTGGTACCCTTGGGAGTTGTGAGATTTGAAGGATGGACTCCGGAGCTAAGTCGTGAAATTCCATCCCATAATAGAACAAGAGCCCCCTCACGAAGGGATCCGTCGCGAAGCCTAGCCCTCGAAGGAAGTGATATACGAACACCACGCTCTCACCGGGCTTGGGAGTGGGAATAACCTGCCCTTGAGCAGGCAGCCTATGCGAGATTTCGCCGGTCAAATACCTGGCCTCTCTTAGCTTTAGCACGTCTTCCTCCATGACGGAGGAAGGCATCCATCGGCCTTCGAGGTCGGAACCGGACATCATGGAAGGTCCGAAGCGCCTAAATCTAGAGCCCCGGGTGTTGGAACTCGAGGAGAGAGGCGGATTCGATTGAGATCGAAAAAAGGAGTGAAGCCTTGGTCCCTTTATAAGAGGTTAAATACCAAGAGCCCTCCCTGTGACCGTTTGGGACTTACCTTTGATCGAGGAAACATACCAACGAGCACGACTGGGTTACCCACGTCCGTGTTGATGAGAATCCCGTAAATAAAGGGGACACGATCTCTGCTTTGATAAGACGTGCCAAGGAAATCGCCTTGCAAAACGCGCTGAGGTGGGGCAGTAAAAACGATTCGAATAAAGGCTTGGATGTGGTGTGATGTCACGCTACGGAATACGTCAATAGATTAGATTTGTGAAAATATTACTCTCTACGGTGGTATGTGGAACTTGTTTTGCAGAGCTGGACACTATCCTTGTGTTCAAAATCTTCTATGAAGTATTCAGAGGAGGAACCCGCCTTGCAATGTCGAAGACAATCTGCGCGCCGGACTCGTCGTCATTGAAGCCTGGTTCAGGGGCTACTGAGGGAGTCCTGGATTAGGGGGTGTCCGGATAGCTAGACTATCCGGACTCTTGGACTATGAAGATGCAAGATTGAAGACTTCGTCCCGTGTCCGGATGGGACTTTCCTTGGCGTGGACGGCAAGCTTGGCAATACGGATATGTAGATCTCCTCCCATTGTAACTGACTCTGTGTAACCCTAGCCCCCTCCGGTGCCTATATAAACCGGAGGGTTTAGTCTGTAGGACACAACAACAATCTTACCATAGGCTAGCTTCTAGGGATTAGCCTCTCTGATCTCGTGGTAGATCTACTCTTGTACTACCCATATCATCAATATTAATCAAGCAGGAGTAGGGTTTTACCTCCATCGAGAGGGCCCGAACCTGGGTAAAAACATCGTGTCCCCTTTCTCCTGTTACCATCCGCCTAGACACACAGTTCGGGACCCCCTACCCGAGATCCACCGGCTTTTAAACCGGCAGTGGTCAAAACCAAGGACAAGGCTACGCTTGTGCAGGATTTGGAAGAAACATTTGCAAATCTGCGCAAGATCAACCTCAAGCTCAACCCATAGAAGTGTGTGTTCGGTGTCCCATCCGGCAAACTTCTTGGGTTCTTTGCGTCTCAACGCGGGATCGAAGAAAATCCCGACAAGATCAAAGCGATTGAGCAGATTGAGGCGCCAAGACGGGTCAAAGATGTCCGTAGGCTTGCCAGCTGCGTTGCTGCTCTAAGTAGGTTCATCTCCAAATCTGTTGAGCGTGCCCTCCCCTTTTTCAAAGTTTTGAAAAAGGCAGGTCCAATGAAATGGACTCCGAAGGCAGAGGCAGCGCTGCAGGATTTGAAGAAGTACCTGTCCTCCACGCCAATACTAGTCACACCTAAACCACAAGAGTCGTTGTTGCTTTATCTAGCGGCGACGAATCAAGTGGTTAGTGTTGCGCTAGTAGCACAGAGGGAACTTGAGGAAGAAGCAGCAGAAGCAGTGGAGCCGTCGGATGGTGGGCCAGGGCTCTCCCCGGCAGGGCCTGACGCCGGCAAGGCAGAATCCCCGGCAAGGCCCGGTCCCGGCAAGACAGAGTCTGCGCAGATGGGCGGAGTTGAACAGAAGAAGAAGGTGGTGTAGCACCCAGTTTATTTTGTCAGTTTCCTCTTGCAGGGGGCTAGATCAAGATATTTCGGGATGCAGAAGCTACTTTTCGGCCTCCTTATGGCCTCGAGAAAGCTACGCCACTATTTCCAAGCACACCAGATCAGAGCCATCACCCGCCTCCCTTTGCAACGAATCTTGCACAAGCCGGATGCGACTGGGAGGATTGTGGAATGGGCATTTGAACTTTCGAGCTTTCGCCTCAAGTTTTAAAGTACTTCAACAATCAAGAGCCGGGCCTTGGCAGAGTTCATAGCAGAATGGACCTCAACGCCCGACGAGGAGATTCAAGAGACCACCTTTCCCGGCATGGAGACGAGCCGTGATTGGATCATGTACTTCGATGGGGCTTTCTCGCTGTAAGGTGTTGGTGCGGCGTGCTACTCGTCGCACCGGAGAGCACCTCAAGTACGTGGTCCAAATGCACTTTCCCAGGGAAAATCAACAAACAACACAGCAGAGTACGAGGGATTGCTTGCCGGTCTCAGGATCGCGGCAGACCTCGAAATCAGGAAGTTCATCACCAGAGGTGATTCGCGGCTTGTTGTCAAGCAAATTAACAAGGATTACCAGAGCCCGTTAATGGAGGCCTATGTGTATGAGGTAAGGAAGTTGGAGGAGCATTTTGACGATCTACAAGCGGAGCATGTTCCCCGAGCAGAGAACAGCATTGCCAACGACTTGTCAAAACACGCTGCCCTCAAGTTGCATGTGGAACCAGGTACCTTTGTGCTTCAATTAACCCAGCCATCCGTTGAGCCATCAGCAGGACATAACAAGCAAAGGAAGGCAGGCCCCTGCTAGCACTTTCCCGCTGAGCTCCCAGGAGCTGTCGGCAAGGACGTTGTCGGATGCCCCAAGCTTGCCGAGGGGCAGCAACCTCCGGCAGGACCCCAAGCCCTGGCCATAGAGGCAGCTGCGCCTATGGCCAAAGATGAGCCTTTAGTCCTTGCCGTCGAGCCCCAGGCTCCAGCGTGGGTGCAGCACACCGCCCGTTTCCTCCAAACAAGGGAACTCCCTGAGGAACAAGAAGAAGCAGAGAAAGTAGCCCGTCGGTCCAGCATGTACCAGTTTATGGATGATGCCCTATACACAAGGAGACCGAACGGCGTGAAATTGAAGTGCATTCCTCGGGAGCACGGACTTGAGCTGTTGGCAGAGATACATGGAGGCATGTGTGGATCCCACATAGGGTCAAGAGCCCTTGCCGACAAAGCATTCCGGCAAGGTTTCTTCTGGCCCACCGCTCTCCAGGATGCAACTGCACTAGTAACCAAGTGTGTAGCTGACCTGCAGTGATGAACCTTGAAGGGTCATGCTCACCTTCTCCGATCAATCTTGAAGCATCCTCCTTCTCCAACGAATTCCATTCATTAACAAGCCTGATCCTCAATTTTTATCTAGGGTTTCTAAGAGCTAGATCAAAGGTGCTGACGACTATGCATTTGGGCTTGGGAGGGGAATAAATGCCATGATTCATGTGGAAAGTGGTTTGGATGATGGCATACTAGTCTGCTACAACTAAACAAAGGGCTTAGATAAATTAGTAGAATCATACATATTCCATAGCATAGTCTCGATTCTACAGTTTTGTATAGGATTCTATGATTTGGATTGCGACTCAACATGGATTCTACCAGATCCAGATTCATAGTGGGACTTGGATCGAAATGCTTCCGTAGGGTCGTGAAGTCATAGGATTCTAGGAGTTGAGTCGGGATTCTGACTACCTTGGTCTAGTTGGACATGTCCATGTCGTCCTCTCCGCTGGTCCCCTCCCCGTCGTTGTCGCTCGAGGAGGAGCTCTCGTTGTCGGTCGAGCTCTCCGCGCAGCACCCTAACCTGTGTCCCAAGCACCCAAAAACCTTGACGGAGAGCAGGTCTCTCTCCACTAATTTGAAGAGGAGGACGTGCCCCTTCATCAAGCAGTGGGCATTACATGAGGGACGGGGAACCTTGTGTTCACCCACATGTCGCCATTGCAACGCCCCTTCATGTGAAGCCTCAGTCTCGGCGCATGGTCGATCTCCATCACCCTCGCGAACGCCTCGGGAAGGCGAAGGCGGCTACACGGTGGCTCGCGCAACTGCAGGATGAACTCCCGCGCCATGTTCCCGGCATGGCCGCTTGACGAAGCAGGAGGAGTTGGTGGCGGAGATGGTGACGACGTGGGTGTCCCCCTTCCGCGCCCACCTCTGCCTCGACCGCCTCGCCGACCACGGCCCCGTACGACGCCTCCGCCTCGAGTGTGGCCTTCGCCTTGGGCGTCTGGCTCTTCCTTAACCGCCGCGGCTCTCTAGCGGGAGGAGGACCTAGTCGCCTCCGCATAAGGACGGCCGCGGCCACGCCCTCTCGGCATGGCAGTGGATGGAGAATGGGAACGAAGGCAAAGCACGAGAGGATGCCGTTCCTCCTCCTCCCGAGTTCCCTCTTTATAGCCAAGCAGGGAAGGCTGGAGACCGGCTCTACGCCTCCAAAGAGCCCTTTCAAGTCTGGCTCATTAAGTTGGCAACGAGCGAGGCCATCGACCGCCCTCCCCGTGCCAATCAAAGGCGCATGGGTATCGGCCATGGCGCGTGTCGGCGTTCTGGGAACGGGGGTCCCCAGACTTGCCTGCCTGCGGCCTGCGGCGTGGCTCAAATGGGGGCCCAGCGCGGCCCATCTTCATCAACATAAGACTCAAGATCCTCGCGAGGGACCAAGCCTCGCGGGGCGGAAGACACGGTGCTTCCTCAGGTGCGGCCTCCTCAGGCTAGCTCACGAGGAGGCGGAGAGATCAAGGCAGGATACCTCGCGAGGTGCCCATGACGCAAGCCATGACGACCAAGGGTACCAGGCGGGCGCCAGACCGCGCAGTGTCCTCCCTTTCCTCTTTGGTGCAAAGGGGGCAAGCGCAGGCGAGAGGATCAAGCAAAGGCACCCATTTCGGTGCAACGGGACCAAGATCAGTCCAATGGTGGGACGGAGGTCACCATGGAGCCTAGAACGGCGTCACCACGGGGCCTTTGGCAGGCAAAGACCAACTTTAGTCAGGATAAGTGTACCAGATGTTCCCCTTCGAATTGGCCAATTGTTGGCACCCTTCCCGCTCAATATTTGGGAAGAGGCCAGGGCCTTTGCCTATAAATAGGACTAGCCGCCCCCAGGGTAGGGGCATCTAGAGATCGAGGAGTATTCAGAGCAAGGAGAGAACAAGTAGAGAAAGAGAGAGAAGGGCGGCTAAACTCCCCTAGTAGTTCATCCCCCTAGCGAAGAACAGACCATCGCGAGGTTGTTCTCCCTTGTACTGTTCATCATCATCAGCCCACGAGGCAATCCACCCACCACAAACTAGAGTAGGGTATTACACCACAATGGTGGCCCGAACTAGTATAAACCCTGTGTCTCTTGTGCTGTTCTTTCGGTAGTTTAGATCCTTGCGAGACGAAGAGGTAGAGGGCATAATCTCCGCGCGCACCCCAGAGTTCGAACCTTAAGGGTCTGCCGGAACCCGTGATCCGACATTTGGCGCGCCAGGTAGGGGTGCGCCGGAATCTGCATTCCACCGCTCCGTCCTCCTCCGGCTGCCGCATCCATGTACGGCGCCCATCGAGCTCGCGTCGCGCCAGCGGCCCTCGCCGGTGGGCGTTCTCGCCGTCCCCCGTCACCCGCCGTCAGCACCGCCACCGGCCCGGCGGGAAACGAGCGGCAAGCACCACCCCAGCATCCGCCTATGCGATAGGGCGACCGCACCGCGACATCGACGCATCCAGTCGTTGCGGCCCTCCTGGGCGGCTCGCCGGCGCCGCCCACGAGCCGCCACGTCAAGCCGTTTGCCCGCCGGATCAGCGCCGTTTCCGCACGGCAGGGGGCTCCCCCGGACCGGGCGGCGCGCGAGGTCGGTCTGACCTTCAGCTCGGAGGACCACCCCGCTAACTTGGCCGGCTCGGGCGCGCTCCCCCTGTTGTGCACCCCCACCATCTGCCAGGTGGCCGTCACCGGAACCCTCGTCGACGGCGGCGCGGGCCTCAGTGTGCTTTCGGTCAAGACCTTCAACCTTCTCTGCATACCCCGGGAGCGGCTACAACCCAGCCGATCTTTCTCGGGCGTCGGGGCGGATCATCCGACTCCTTGGGACAGATCCGGCTCCCAGTAACCTTCGGCACCTACGACAACTTCCGCACGGAGATGGTCGACTTCGACATCGCCCCCAGCAGCCTCCCTTACCACGCCATCCTCGGCTACCCGGCACTGGCTCAGTTCATGGCCGCCACGCACCCGGCGTACAACCTCATGAAGATGCACGGGAGCAACGGTACCCTCACCGTGCACGGAGACACCGGGGACGCCCTGCGAATACTCAAGCTCCCCTTGAAGACAGCGGCATCGGCACAGCCCGCCGACGCGGGGACCCCTGAGCCCAAGGGGGCTGCGTCCACCAAGAAGAAGCAGTTGTTCACCCAGGACAAGGCAGAAACCAAGCAGATACCCGTCGACGAGGACGAGTCCTCCAGTACCACTTTCACCATAGGCGCCAACCTTGAGCCTGAGTAGGAGGAGGCCTTGGTCAGGTTCCTGAGTGCAAATAAGAAGGTGTTTGCTTGGGAGCCCAATTAGTTGGCAGGGATCCCCAGGAGCGTCATCGAGCATCACCTCAATGTGTGCCCAAATGTGCGCCCCGTGAAGCAGAAGGCCAGGCGGCAATTCGCAGAGAAGCAGGCCTTCATCGTCCAAGAGACCCACAAGTTAGAAGCCGCTGGGGTCATTCGCAAGGTCCGATACCCGGATTGGTTGGCCAACCCTGTCGTTGTGCCCAAGAAAGGGGGGAAGGAACACATGTGTGTCGACTTCACCAATCTCAACAAGGCATGCCTGCAAGATCCGTTTCCGCTCCCCCGCATCGACCAGATCATCGATTCCACCTTCGAGTGTGACCTGTTGTGCTTCTTGGACGCCTTCTCTGGATATCACCAGATCAAGATGGCGGTAGAAGACGTTGAGAAGACCGCTTTCTTGACCCCGTGCGGGGTATACTGCTATACATGCATGCCATTTGGACTGCGTAACGCAGGGACGACTTTTCAGCGGCTGATGCACATCACCTTGGGCCCGCAACTCGGGAAGAATGTCGAAGCCTACGTTGATGACATTGTGGTGAAATCTTGAGAGGCCAAGACCCTGATACAAGACCTGGAGGAGACCTTCGCGAGCCTCGACGCAGTAAACCTGCGACTCAACCCAGAGAAATGTGTGTTTGGGGTCCCCTTGGGCAAGCTCTTGGGCTTCCTCGTGTCCCACCGTGGCATCGAGGCTAACCCAGAGAAGGTCAAGGCGGTCGAGGACATGAGTCCGCCAAAGACCCTCAGAGAAATGCAGAAGCTCACTGGGCGCATGACCGCGCTAGGGCGCTTCATCTCCAAATTGGGGGAGCGTGGGCCCTTTCTTTCAGCTGATGAAGAAAAAGGGGCCCTTTGATTGACTGAAGAGGCAGATAAGGCGTTTCAAGATCTCAAGAGGTACCTGACCAGTCCCCCAGTCATGGTGGCTCCGCGCCCACAAGAGCCCCTGCTACTTTACCTCGCCGCCACTCCCTACTCCGCCAGCGCAGCCCTGGTTGCGATTAGGGAGGAGCGCCAGGTCAAGACCGCAGCGGCAGCCTGAGGCAAGACAAAGTGGGAACAAGGAAAGCCCGTGGAAGCCACAACCACATATGAAGAGGGTCAGCTACCGAAGAACGCACCGGAGACAGGGGAGGACGCATGCCCAGATGGTTCACCTCCTGAGGCCACGTCATCTCATGAGGTGCCCTTACCTCCCGAGGGCGCCGCGACCCAAGATGCTCTCAGCCTTGTTGAGCACCCGGTCTACTTTGTTAGCACGGTGCTAAGGGACGCGAGGGCACGGTACCCAATGCCTCAGAAGCTCCTCCTCGCGCTACTGGTAGCCTCGCGCAAGCTGCGTCACTACTTCCAGGCTCACCCCATCAAGGTCGTCTCATCGTACCCCCTGGAGAGAGTGCTCAGGAGCCCTAACTCGGCCGGAAGGGTCGCCGAGTGGAATATAGAGCTGCAGGCGTTTCAGCTCGAGTTCAGCACAACCAGGGTCATCAAAGGAGCAGCATTGGCGGATTTCGTGGCGGAATGGGCGGAGGCACCAGGCCTCAAGGACGATGAGGATCGGTCCCTCTCCCCAGGAAGTGAGGCGCCGGAAGGCTGGGTTATGTACTTCGATGGGGCATTCTCCAGGCACGGCGCGGGGGCTGGTGCGGTGCTGATATCACCCACTCAGGATAAGCTCTATTATGTCGTGCAGCTCTGTTTCCAGCAAGGTGAAAAGGTCTCCAACAACATAGCAGAGTATGAGGGACTGATAGACGGGCTGAAGGCCGCAGTGGCCCTGGGAGTGAAGCGCCTGACCGTCAAGGGCGACTCGCAGCTCCTAGTCAATTTCTCCAACAAGGTGTACGAGCCGAAGGACGAGCATATGGAGGCCTACCTGGCGGAGGTCCGCAGGATGGAAAAGCAGTTCTGGGGGCTGGAGCTGAAGCACGTGCCCCGTGGCACCAATCAGGAAGCTGACGACATAGCCGGACGGGCATCCAGGCGGTTGCCGCAGGAACCCGGCGTCTTCGAGGAGCGGCTCTTCAAACCTTCAGCACAGCCGACGTTATCAAACACGGCTCAGCCTCGAGAGGAGCTCCCCCAGCCACCAGCCTCGGGAGCCCCAGTCTATGGACCGACGTCAGGAGCACGCCTGCTCCTGACGATGGAACCTCAGGAGGAGTGCTGGATCACAGAACTCCGGAGTTATCTAACACAAGGGGCCTTACTAGAAAATTAAGAGGAAGCAGAACGTGTGGCGCGGCAGGCCACGGCATACTGCATCAGAGATGGAGAACTTTACTGGAAGTGACCAAACGATGTATCTCTGCGCTGCATCTCCAGGGAGCAAGGAAAGGAACTACTGGAGGACATACACGGCGGAGACTGCGGACACCACTCATCATCACGGACCCTCGTCGGCAAGGCATTCCGTAGTGGGTTCTATTGGCCCACCGCGCTCAACAACGCAATCAAATTGGTGAAGGCTTCTGAGGCCTGCCAGTTCCATTCCAGGCAGATCCATCAACCAGCGGGGGGCCTGCAGACTATACCCCTCTCGTGGCCATTCGCAGTTTGGGGGTTGGATATCCTGGGCCCGTTCCCTCGGGCGCCAGGGGGCTACCGTTACCTCTACGTCGCCATTGACAAGTTCACCAAGTGGGCAGAGGTGGAGGCTGTCCGTACCATCCCCACGGGCTCCGCGGTCAAGTTCATCAGGAGTATCGTGAGCTGGTTCGGGGTGCCGAACCGCATCATCACAGACAACGGTTCGCAGTTCACCAGTAATCTATTCAAAACATAATGTGCTAACCTTGGGACGCAGATATGCTACGCTTCGGTGGCACACCCGCGAAGCAATGGGCAGGCCGAACGAGCCAACGCGGAGGTCCTGAGAGGCCTCAAGACCAGAACGTTCAAGAAGAAGCTGGAGGCCTGCGGCAGGGGTTGGTACGACGAGCTCCAATCTGTGATGTGGTCCATCCGCACCACCGCGACCAAACCAACTAGGGAGACCCCGTTCTTCTTGGTCAATGGAGCCGAAGCAGTCCTTCCTCACGAGGTCAGGCGTCGCTCCACACGGGTCCTGGCGTTCGACGAGGCGCGGCAGGACGCCATGCGGGGGATGGACCTCGTGCTGGGGGAGGAACGCCGCCGGGAAGCCGCGCTGCGAGCGGCAAGGTACCAATAGGTGCTACGACGATATCACTGCTGCAACATCCGCCCCAGGACCCTCGAGGTAGGAGACCTCGTACTCAGGCGGGTCCTCTCCAGGGAGGGGCTGCACAAGCTCTCTCCCATGTGGGAGGGCCCGTTCAAGGTTGTTCATGTTTCCAGGCCAGGCTCCGTGCGCTTGGAGACTCAAGAGGGGGAGCCAATCCAGAACGCGTGGAACATCCAGCACCTCCGGAGGTTCTACCCCTAAAAGGCCCAGAGCCTGCGAAGAAGGCGAACGCCTGTGAAGATCATCTCTTTTCAGAAAAGGCCCAGAGCCTGTGAAGAAGGCGAACGCCTGTGAAGATCATCTCTTTTGGAGAAGGCCCAGAGCCTGTGAAGAAGGCGAACGCCTGTGAAGCTCATCTCTTTTCAGAAAAGGCCCAGAGCCTGTGAAGAAGGCGAATGCCTGTGAAGATCATCTCTTTTGGAGAAGGCCCAGAGCCTGTGAAGAAGGCGAACGCCTATGAAGCTCATCTCTTTTTGGAAAAGGCGCAGAGCCTGTGAAGAAGGCGAACGCCTGTGAAGATCATCTCTTTTGGAGAAGGCCCAGAGCCTGCGAAGAAGGCGAACGCCTGTGAAGCTCATCTCTTTTTGGAAAAGGCCCAGAGCCTGTGAAGAAGGCAAGTGCCTGTGAAGCTGATCACCTCTAAGAAGAAAGGCCCGGAGCCTGTGAAGAAGGCCAATGCCTGTGAAGCTCGCCGCCCCGTGACACTCTCACGTAATAATGAGTGGGGCTGTACACGCCCCGGAGTCTCAGGAGCGCCGGCCTCAGGCCCTGGGGCTCCCTCCCACGCCCAGTGGCAGCACTTAGCTCCGCGCTGGTGAGAAGACGTCAAAGACTAGATTAGGTGCCGGACGCGGCTTTTTTATTTGCTTTCCGCAGTTGGCGTGTTTATTTGCATCTAAAGTCTTATCGAAACTATCGCCGATGTTGATTTGTTGTTCGTCGATTTTCGCTCCTCGTTTTGATTTTTCTCATGAAAGGCCTCGCGAGGGATGGAACTCAAAACGCCCTCGCGAGCGTTTCTGCTCTAGCCGTTGAAAGGTTTCACGGCCCGGGCTCTCTACAGGAGCACCCCTCTAGTCCGTGCCCCTCGGGCACCGCGACACGCACACAGGGCCTGGGTCGGTCGCCCCCCGGCTGGGGCCGCAAACTACCTACGCGAGGGCAAATAGTTGAGAAGCGCAACAACAAAGTCAAGGTAATGGCTACAACGGCAATGATTATCAACACGCCTCCACGGGGCTCCATGCAGCTGTTTTGTCTTACACAGGGAGCAAAAGGAAAAGGAAAGGGCGAGCCCGGCGCGGCCCGCCTCACATCGGCCTACAGAGGCGACACGGGATGCCTCCGAAGCTCAGGCGGACTCCCTCTCGCGCTTCACCGGGGCGCGGCGACGGGCGGATGAACAGCCACCCCCAAGCAAGCACGACGGCGAGGGGGCTGGTTGCGGCCACCGCTAGAGGAGCCGCCCGAAGAAGAGCTGGTGGAGCTTGGGGAGCATCGGGCGCCGCCATCCGAGCGGGCGCTGTCTCCTCCATCGTCGTTGGAGCGAGGCCCCTGGCCACGGTCGTCGCCCTCGGGGCAGCATCCTGCGAGGCGACCATCTTCCCCAAACACCCTCACATAGAGGGTGCCGTCGCCGTCGAACTTGAAGTGCAGGGTGCACCGCTAGCCCAGGCCGCACGCGCGGGCAGATGTTTGCCAGCCGCGGGTCAGGCCCCCATTCCCAGAAGGGGAGACCTCGAGCGAAACCTAGGAGGCCCTACTGCAGCAACCGCCAGCCTGAAGCCAGAAGCCGCACCGGGCGCTAGCCAGCAGCTCGCTGATGATGGAGCGAGGGAGCTGGAGCCAGGTGTTGGTCGGGTCCGCCGACCACACGACGAACTCCGACAGCACCTCCGCCGAGCGAAAGCGCGGCCTGGGGGGCCGCGCAGCCACAGCCAGCCTCCCCTTGGCAGCCGAGCACTCACCACCACGCGGAGAACCATCCCTGTGGCCACGGGGAGCCACAGTGGGGACCGCGGGATGCTTGCGGGGACGACCCCGGCCGCGCTTGGCCGGAGGGGAGTCGGGCCCCGCCCGACTAGCCTTCCCCTTCTCCGCGGCTGAGAACCTCTTCGGAGCCATGCGAGCAGCGGGCGGCAAAGGAAAGGAAGAAGAAGAGAAGCGGGAAGGGGCAGACTGGCGGAGCTTATGCGGCCTCGTACTTATAGCCGGAAAAGGCCAACCGTCGAGCACCACGATCGTAGGTAATAATGACCCGTATCTACGCATGCAGGGACTAGTCAAGTCACGTAGTTGCCAAGGCGTCGTGGGGAAGCGGAGACGCCCACGTCCTGTCAAACCGCCACGCGCCGCCCAAGGCCGCAGGCTATTAGGGCCCGCGGCGCTTCGCCCTTGCCCTTTCGCCTCTCGGTGCGGCCAAGTCCGGGCGCGCCTTGGGCCCGGGGGCTACTGTCGGCATTCTGGGAACGGGGGTCCCCAGACTTGCCTGCCTGCGGCCTGCGGCATGGCTCAAATGGGGGCCCAGCGCGGCCCATCTTCATCAACATAAGACTCAAGACCCTCGCGAGGGACCAAGCCTCGCGGGGCGGACGACACGGTGCTTCCTCAGGCACGGCCTCCTCAGGCTGGCTCACGAGGAGGCGGAGAGATCAAGGCAGGGTACCTCGCGAGGTGCCCATGACGCAAGCCATGACGACCAAGGGTGCAAAGCGGGAGCCAGACCGCGCAGTGTCCTCCCTTTCCTCTTTGGTGCAAAGGGGGAAAGCGCAGGCGAGAGGATCATGCAAAGGCACCGATTTCGATGCAACAGGACCAAGACCAGTCCAACGGTGGTAAGGAGGTCACCATGGAGCCCAGAACGGCGTCACCACAGGGCCTTTGGCAGGCGAAGACCAACTTTAGTCAGGATAAGTGTACCAGATGTTCCCCTTCGAATTGGCCAATTGTTGGCACCCTTCCAGCTCAATATTTGGGAAGAGGCCCAGGGCCTTTGCCTATAAATAGGACTAGCCGCCCCCAGGGTAGGGGCATCTAGAGATCGAGGAGTATTCAGAGCAAGCAGAGAACAAGTAGAGAAAGAGAGAGAAGGGCGGCTAAACTCCCCTAGCAGTTCATTCCCCTGGCCAAGAATAGACCCTCGCGAGGCTGTTCTCCCTTGTACTGTTCATCATCATCAGCCCAAGAGGCAATCCACCCACCACAAACTAGAGTAGGGTATTACACCACAATGGTGGCCCGAACTAGTATAAACCCTGTGTCTCTTGTGCTGTTCTTTCGGTAGTTTAGATCCTTGCAAGACGGAGAGGTAGAGGGCATAAGCTCCACGCGCACCCCAGAGTTCGAACCTTAAGGGTCTGCCGGAACCCATGATCCGACAGCGCGCCTTCCCATATCCCGCACGTCCATCACCTACCCCACACCATGCATGTGGCGTACGTGGCGAAAAAGACGGGCGTGGTGGGAAACGTGGAACGGCGGTTCCAAGGTTGAGAGAGGCGAGGAGAATAAATAAGTAGCGGCCCTACAGTTTCCCCTTTTCTTATGGGAAAGACACGGGCTGCCTCTTTACTATTCACCACGGGATGATGCAAGCATGATGTGATCATTCCCCGCACAACCCCCACGTCACGCACTCAATGCGGGTCGTGGGGAAGCACAACTGGCGAAGGGATTACTGCGGTTAACACTCTGCCACGCATGCCCCCGCACCGTTCTGGGCCTGGCCCAACAACGCTCCGCGCTTATATGTGGCCAGCGCCCGGGGGCTCCTATCGGTGTACAAAAGTAGGGGCCTACTGTACCCCTTTACTTGTGCACGGGTAGTTGTAGCCACACCTGCGGCCACGCTTGGCGCGACAGAGGAAGCAAAGATACAAGACTACCAGGGCAGCACTCAAGCCAGAGGCATGAAGAACAAAGGAGCAACATGGGTCTCCCCCGGCAACACCCTTGCCGGGGCAGCCTGCGTAGCCCCGGCAAGAGCCTTGCTGGGGCAACTTTCCCAACACCAGCAAGGTCGCCACCCTTGAGCCTAAGAGTTCTGACACCATCGACAACATTAGGAACCAAGGCTCGCGAGGCGTGTGCATGGTGGCATGAAGATCTTTGTGAAGACCGAAGGCCTGCAAGACTAGATAAGAACCAAAAGACAAAAGCCCCCCGGCAAGACCCTTGCCGGGGACGCCCACGAGACTCCCGGCAAGATCTTTGCCGGGGACGCCCACAAGACTCCGGCAAGGCCCTTGCTGGGGACATCTATAGGGTCACGGACAGGCCCACACCTACCAAGGTTTCGCTGCCTCGCACCCATTCCGACGTGGCGGCCAGCCCGCCAACTAGGCGAGCGCCTGCGTGGCAGCATGAAGCTTCTAGGCCAACTAGCCAAGCACCTGCGTGGTGGCATGTAGATCTTCGTGAAGACCCTGCCACCGCACCATCTTAGCAGCCAGCCAGCCAGCATGGCGCTGCATGCCTCGTCAGCTTGGACGCTCGTCGGAGCAAGGTGAGGCGGTGACGGATGGGATGAGCTTCTTTGTCGTCCCCGATAAAGCAAGAGGGCACGTCGACAGCGCATTAAATGCATTTGTCCTATGGTGCCAGGCGATAGACTTGTACACTGTACATACTTTCCACCTCCTGTATGCCACTGTGGCGACCCCTTTGACATATAAAAGGACGCCCGAGGCGTACTGAGGAAGGATTCGGACTTTTTGGGCTAGGCATGCACCGCAGCTAGTTCAAGAGCTCAAGAACACCAAATATACACCAAAGCAGGACTCTGGTATTACGCATCATTTGCGGCCCAAACCTGGATAAATTCCCCCGCGTTGATCTTCTAGACCCGCTCTTTGCACAGCCCCGCGCCCCGCCAACCGTAGTAGGGATTCCCTCTGATCCCATAGGTGTCGTTTCTTGCAAATGTTGCTATCTTAACAGACTTTGTTATACTTGAGATGCACGAGGACGAAAACATGTTGATTATCCTTGGTAGACCCTTTTTGAATACTGCAGGGGCTATTATTGATTGCAATAAAATCAAGATCACTTTTCATATCAATGGTAATGAGCATACGGTGCACTTTTCGAAGAAACAATTCCAAGTGAATGGTATAAATGTTATTAAAAATTCTTCGACGCTCACTATTGGAAGTTTTCAAATACCTCTACCTACTGCCAAAAAGAAATATGGCATACTTATTGTTGGGGACATGCATATCCCCGTTGAGGTAACTTAGTGTTTTACAAAAGTTCTTCGGTTTCATGCTAATCGAAGGTGGTTCTTAGTAAGACTTGATCAACCTTATTAATGGATCGCTTTTGAGAGGTATGAAGTTGATGAATTTAGTATGCACCACTTTCTGTCCTCACCTTTTACTTTGTGTTTTTCTTTGTTAAATAAAATAAAATGCCATGTTTATCATGTTTTCTGGATTTTCCGTGCAAATAAAAAATGACCCAAAAATAAAAGTTCTCACAATGTCCTGAAATTTTTATAAAAAATTTTCTGAATATTTAAGATTTTTTGTGCAAATAATATCAGAGGGGTGCAACAGATGGGCACAACCCACCTGGGTGTGCCAGCAACCTCGGGCGCGCCCTCGTGGGTTGTGGTCCCCACGTGGGCCCCCTCACTTATCTCTTTAGCCCATGTGATCACCTGCCTCCAGAAAAAAATCACCATTGCTCTCTCTCTCTCGTGTTCTTGCCCTCAAACCCGCGGATTTTGATCTCTTTGCTCAAAGCTCCGTTTTTGAAACTGTTTTAGGGGATTGCTACTTGGTATGTGACTCCTCCATTGGTTCAATTAGTTTTTGCTTTAGTGGTTTACGTTTTGAATAATTAGCTACTCATGATGCTGCTGTAGATGAGCTTGCATGTTAAATTCTTAGAGTTCTAAGTAGTTTGAATGCTCAATATATCCTCCAAGCATGCTTATGAGTAGTTGTTATCAATCTTGTGAAGTTTTGTTGAGAAAACTTTTGTGTACTAAATTTTTTAGAATTTTGTTCATAGGAATAAGATGAGTTTCTTTAGGAAGTTTGCTTCTAAGAAGAACTCCAAGGGAGTTGTGGGTGAATCATTCGATATTGACCTCCAAACTCAGAGAATGGCGGAAGTGCGGCCATGTGAATGGCCACATAACCCCTTCATGGATGGAGCCGAAATCCTTCAAGAGTTCGCGCAATTTGCTGCCAATGCTGGCCTCACCGACTTCATCGCAGCTAAGCGTGAACAATATCATCTCCTCACAAATTCCTTTGTGTAAAGTTTTCAATTCATAAGTAGGAATAACCCCCCTGAGGTGTGATTTAATTTATATGCCGAAACCCGTCAGATAGCACTTACTGAATTTTGTGCTATATGCTTAATCCCTTCTGATGGGGAAATAAGAGACCCTAGGCCTGGAGAGTTTGAGGGATTTTATCGCACTCTGCCAATGGGAGATGAGAGAGGGGTGTTGAGTGTCACCGCCACTAGCTTGCAGTTTCCTTCCGTGCATTATTTCACTCTATTCGTTGCGAAGTGTTTACTTGCAAGGGAGAAGGTTGGTGCACTTAGTGCCCCCGATTTTGCTGTCTTACGCCATGCACTTTACGGTGATAACACTTATATCTTGGGAGCCATTGTGGCATGTCGCCTTCATCTTAACAGGTCCAAGCGTAAAATTCATGGCGGTGTTTATGCTACTCGCTTAGCGAGTCACTTTAACATTCAGATATGCCAACATGACCACCGCTTGCCCAAGGTTTACTTAGATCGCCAAGCGATGACTTATCATCACTTTATTGATGGTGAGAACACTATTATGGATGT
This sequence comes from Aegilops umbellulata, assembly GCA_032464435.1. NCBI lineage: Eukaryota > Viridiplantae > Streptophyta > Magnoliopsida > Poales > Poaceae > Aegilops > Aegilops umbellulata. Next base: position 210,138,849 of record CP136056.1, on the reverse strand, counting down.
TCCTTATAACCTGGTTTTTAGTGAAAATACTCGCGATGTCATTCTGTTTCCTGCACCTACTTTGTTTGATTCTATTGCCAGGGGCGGATACAGGATCATGCCTGAGGACATCGTCGCTTACCAGAACAACCAGGTAGCAGCTGAGGAGGAACCTCAGGAGTGGGACGCTCCGGTGCCCGCTCGACAACACTTCAACTTAGGACCATAGGACCTAACGACTACTTTGAGTGGTGATTACCAAGTTAGGCCAAAAGTCTAAGCTTGGGGGAGTACGTATTTCCACCGACATTAAGTTCATGTTCACACCTTTCATTGCAGTTGTCGGCGTCCACACTTTTTCATTGTACTATCCATGCTAGATTTATTTTCTCATTTTCTTCTTGTGTGTTTGAAAAACTTTGAGAAAATACAAAAATATTTCTTGCTTCTTTTCGGTTTCTCTTTCTAGTTTAATTAGTTGTAGCATTAAAAGAAAACCCAAAAAGATTTATCAATTCTTCTTCTTGCTTGTTGGGAGCTTTCCCGTGTAAATAGTTTTTCTCATTTTTGTTTTTCCTGGTTCAATTTGCTTTCTTCTAGAAAAACTAAAAACTCCAAAAATATTTCAATGTGTTCCTTTGAATTTCTTTTCCAATTATTGAGTCATACCAAGGGGAAGACCACGATGAAAATGTTGAGCGGCTCTCATATGCATTATTGTTGATCTAACAAAGAGCACAAATTACATTGTCTTCTCCTTTAAATAAAATGTTTGCATATTCTAGCTTAGTCCACAGCATTCTTGCACTATTATTATTTTCAAATCGTTCGGTCGTGCAAGTGAAAGGCAATAATGACGATATTTGGTGAACTGTTTGTGGCAGAGAGAAACGGCTATGAACTCAACTTGTTCTATTTTTGTAAATATGCTTAACCTAGTATCCATGATTCAGCATATTACGATCAAACATGTTTGCAATGACAATTAGAGATTATAGTTTCTCATGCCATGCTTAAGTAGCTAGGACTGGATAATGATTTATCTTGGATGTAAACATTGCGTTAAAGTGATTGTGATGTAGTATGATTGTTTGGTATCCTCCTCTAAATGTTCGAATGGCTTAACTTGGCACATGTTCATGCATGTAGTCGAATCAAAACAACATAGCCTATATGATATTTATGTTCATGGTGTTCATTGTCGGATTTCGGGTTCCGGCAGACCCTTAAGGTTCGAACTCTGGGTGCGCGCGGAGATTACGCCCTCTACCTCTCCGTCTCGCAAAGATCAGACTACTGAAAGAACAACACAAGAGACACAGGGTTTATACTAGTTCGGGCCACCATTGTGGTGTAATACCCTACTCTAGTTTGTGGAGGGTGGATTGCCTCTTGGGCTGATGATGATGAACAATACAGGGAAGAACAGCCTCGCGAGGGTCTGTTTTTGGCTAGGGGGATGAACTGCTAGGAGGAGTTCAGCCGCCCTTCTCTCTCTCTCTCTGCTGCCTGAGTCTTTCTCACTGGTTTCTCGATGATCTCTAGATGTCGTAGATAGATGCCTCTACCCTGGGGGTGGCTAGTCCTATTTATAGGCAAAGGCCCTGGGCCTCTTCCCAAATATTGAGCGGGAAGGGCGCCAACAATTGGCCAATTTGAAGGGGAACATCTGGTACACTTATCCTGACTAAAGTTGGTCCTCGCCTGCCAAAGGCCCTGTGGTGACGCCGTTCTGGGCTCCACGATGACCTCCTTCCTACCGTTGGACTCGTCTTGGTCCCGTTGCACTGAAATAGATGCCTTTGCTTGATCCTCTCGCCTGCGCTTGCCCCCTTTGCACCAAAGAGAAAAGGGAGACACTGCGCGGGCTGGCGCCCGCCTGGCACCCTTGGTCGTCATGGCTTGCGTCATGGGCACCTCATGAGGTACCCCGCCTTGATCTCTCCGCCACCTCGTGAGCCAGCCTGATGAGGCCGTGCCTGAGGAAGCGTCGTGTCGTCCACCCCGCGAGGCTTGGCCCCTCGCGAGGGTCTTGGGTCTTGTGTTGATGAAGATGGGCCGTGCTGGGCCCCCTTTCGAGCCACGCCACAGGCCACAGGCAGGCAAGTCTGGGGATCCCCGTTCCCAGAACGCCGACAGTAGCCCCCGGGCCCAAGGCGCGCACGGACTTGGCCGTGCCGAGAAGCGAAAGGGTAAGGGCGAAGCGCCGCGGGCCCTAACAGCCTGCGGCCTTGGGCGCCGCGTGGCGGTTGGTTGGACGTGGGCGTCTCCGCTTACCCACGACGCCTCGGTGACCGCGCGGATTAGACAAGTCCCTGCATGCCGATCGTGTCATGATTACCTGTGATTGTGGAGGCCGACGGTTGGCCTTCACCGGCTATAAGTACGGCACCGCGCGTGCCCTTCCAGTCCATCTCTCCTTGCTTTCTCCTTCGCCCCGATTCTTGCTCCGCCTTGCCGTGATGGCTTCGATCCGCCGGTTCTCTGCAGCGGAGAAGGTAAAGGCTCCTCGAGAGGGACCGAACCCGCTTCCGCCGAAGAAACGGCCTGTCCTTCGCGGCCGAGACGAGGAAGACCATCAGGTGGTGTCGAGGCCTTGTTACGAGCGGCCTTCGCCGGGTTCCCGCTTCCCTTGTATGCCCACGTCGAGGGCCTTGAAGGGGGAGATGCCGATCCCCGCGGCCAGCGCCGTCGCCGGCGCCGACGGGTCACGAAGATGTGGGTCGTTCCTCCTGGAGTCCACGCCGAGGGCTCCTCCCGCGAGCTCGTGCTCCACGCCGCCATGCCCCCTCGAACTTGGATTCGCTTTCCTCCCTTCTTCGCCTCTGTCTTTCCGGAGGGAAGAGTCCTAGAGATATGGCTGCAGCACGCTGACTGCAGCACTCCCGCGACCGAGGCAGAGGCCGCGGTCATTGCCTCGGGCGAGGTCTTCATGACTCGCGGCTGGGGCGAGACCGCTCGGGGTTGCAGTGCAAGGGGCGCCCTCACGATCCACCTGGAGTATGATGGCGCTTCGGTGATGTTCTTCAAGGTCTTTGACTCGAACGGGCGCCGGCTGGAGTGCTGCCCCGGGGGAGGCGGCCAGGACCCTGCCATGGTGAGGGCTAGGCCCGCCGACCGCTCCCTGGACAGCTCCACAAGTGACGGAAGTGCCGGAGGATCCAGCGACCCCAGTGAGATCTTAGCGACTCCGGAGACGAGCGACGACAGCTACGAGCCCATGAGCCAGCGCCGCTCTCGGAGCAGGGCGGGCTCGCTTGGCCGTCGCCGACTGATCTGGATGGGGTTGGCGCCGGTGCTTGATGGCCCACTGTTGATGATGGCGTCTTTTGTAGGGGCACGCGTAGTTAGCATTCCTTAGGATCTGTTTCCTGCAAGGAATCATACTGCGCCCAATGGGGGCTTGTCAGGTGTCTGTGATCCTTTTTGTTAATATGTAACTCTTGCTATGGAACTGTGCGAGTCATCAATTCTGTCGTAGCTTAGTTCTCCCTTTCGAACCTCGCGAGGGCTTGTGCTCTGCGTCGACAGGTCCCAATCCCAAGGCGGCGTCAGCGGTCGCTGGTATGCCAGGTCGCGATGCCGTGGTCAAGGCTAGGAGGTCAGTGACCCGGGGTCCAGTAAGAGCCCCTGAGTTGCGATGCTCAGGAGGTCCCCTTTGGCGCCCAAGCAGCCATCGCTCGGTGAGAAAGGGGAGCGACGTCGCTAGTACAGAATTGCGTTACATGCGGAGGTAGTGCCACGGTAGCCGGTGTTTTCGGGCGGTGACTTATCTTGTTAATCAGGGGTTACTCCTGGTGTAACGTCGGGTCCGCGCGGCAGCGGGAACGGAGTTGCTTGGCGAGGTCCTCGCGCGCCCCTTCTCCATCGCCTTTGCTCCCCTTTCTCTCTACGTCCTCGGGTCCCGGCTCTCGAGCTGGTCTCAGCCGTCGCTGGTATGCCAGGTCGCGATGCCGTGGACAAGGCCAGAGGGTGAGGGCTGGAGAGCCAGTAAGAGCCCTGAGTCGCGATGCTCAGGTACCCCCCTTTTATCGTGCAAGTGGTCGACATGGAGAAGAACAGGTGCCGTGGACAGTAATCAAGCATGATAGGCGAATGCATAGCTAGAAATAAACGCAGGGGAGATACATGCCACTGGGCCTGGCCCGAGCGTCCTGGGGATGATGCAGCCCGAGGGGCGCCCCCAACAAAGCAAGCTAATGATCGAAAAATAAAAACGGATACATGCCGCAGGGACGGACCCACGCGGCCTGGGAATGATGCAGCCCTGGGAGGGCGCTCCCAGCTGTAAATGAAGCTTGAAGGATGTCACCTGAAGATGTCGAAGATGAAGTGGTGTTGGTGCAGCAGACTCGGTGGGCTGCGGAAGCCGATCCACACGAGTCCCCAGGCCCAAGGGCCTCGGGAGGCTCCGGAGGCGCTGGTGGCTCCTCGCGAATCATCTCCATCTCCACCAGGGCTGCGGTACGCCTGTCTTCCTGAGTCTCCATGATGCCCCTCATGAGGCGCTGGTACGCAGCAGCCACACTCGGCAAGCCGTAAGGCATGCGAACATAGTTGTGGGGTGGACCTCCACAACGCCCCACTTGCGAGGGCCAGAGGCGCTCCATCGTGGCGACCTGATTGAGCCCTGGTACGTTGATGCGGACGCGCGGCCCACCATCCTCGCCTGGATGGGGAGCCACAGCCGGTAGACGGTGGCGAACTTTCATGATTCTTGACTCCTGTAGTTCTTGAATGGCCTTGTTGAAGAACTCCTGCTGGTCTGACCTTCCTTGCCTTGCTCCTTCTTGAGGGAAGCGTGCTTCGAAGCACGCCTCCATGTGGTGCCCAAGCGCCTCCCTCGCGACCTTGGCCAGGTCGGTGGCCCTCCAGGTGAGAGCCCCCGAGCCCTGCCTGAGGAGGGCGCCGGGCGCGCTTTCCTATGCGATGGAAGGAGGGTCCCCTTGGGCAGACGCGGGCCCTGAGGGGCCTGCCTCCTGAGGGGTTGAGCCTGATGATGTCTTCTTTTTCTTGGGGGTGGTCTCGGGAAGCCTCCTGCTTCCGCGATCCGGGTCTTCTAGTGACGCGGCCTGAAAGGCTCGCTCCAGGGAACACACTGCATCCTTCTCTTCACATGGCACCGTGATGACTCCGCCACTTCCTGGCATCTTGAGGACGCTATAGCCATGATGAGTTACGGCCATGAACTTGGCCAGTGCTTGGTACCCGAGGATGGCGTTGTACGGCAGGCGGATGTGGGCGATGTTGAAGTCGATGAGCTCGGTGCGGTAGTTGCTGCGGGCCCCGAAGGTGACAGGGAGGCGGACCTGCCCGATCGGGATCGTGGAACCGTCGGTGACTCCGGAGAAAGGCTTTGTTGGCTGAAGCTGGTCATAGGGCACTTGGAGATTGTTGAATGTTTCCACGGACAGGATGTTGAGCCCTGCTCCACCATCGATGAGGGTCCTGGTGACCAGTACGTTGCTGATGACTGGGGAGGAAAGCATCGGGAGGACTCCGGCTGTGGCCGCGCACTTGAGCTGATCTGCTGAGCTGAATGTGATGGCGCACGCCGACCACCTGAGAGGGCGCGTTGCTTCGAGCTTGGGGGGGGACTGCATTCACCTCGCGGGCAAACTGCTTGAAGATGCATTGGGAGGCTGGGGCTCGAGCTCCGCCCAGGATGCACGTGATTGCGCGCGGCTCCTGGAAGCCCCCAGCCCCCTCGTCTTGATGGCAGTCCTCGTTCCTCCTTGGCTGAGGCGGTAGTGGAGGGAGGCCTGCGTTGCCCTGCAGGCAATCCTCACGAGGCTGATCCCGCCAATCCCCCTCGCGAGGCAGGTCTCGCCAGCGGTCGTCGCGAGGTTGATCACGCCATCCTTGGCGCGGGCCGCGGTCTTCCCAGCGTCTTGGGTTTCTTCCTCCTCCTCGGTCGTAGCCCCGGTCAGCGCGGTCGGGACGACGGCCGATCCTTCCTTCCCACACGGCACAGAGCTCTTGGCATTCATTGGTGTTGTGGGCGTGGAGGTCGTGGTACACACGGTACCGGCTGCCCCTAGAGGATTCCGGCAGATCCTTGCCCCGCTTGGTGTCCGGTTCCGCTGCGAGCACGGCAGCCCCCTTGCGCTTCACGTCCTTGGCCTTGGGCCCCTTCTCTTCTGGGTCTGCGGCAGGCAGCTCGAGGAGGGAGAGACGTCCTTCCTCAGCCCTGGCGCACTTGGTCGCCAAGTTGAACATCTCCAGGGAGGTGCACAGGTCGTCATGCATCGCCAGCTCCTCCTTCATCTTGACGTCGCGCACACCATCGGAGAAGGCCGAGATGATGGCTTCCTCGGACACCTTGGGGATCTTGAGGCACGCACTGTTGAAGCGTTGGATGTACTTTTGCAGGGTCTCTCTGGGTTGTTGCTTGATGCGGCGCATGTCGCTCACGGCAGGTGGCCGGTCGCGAGTACCTTGGAAGTTGGCGATGAAGCGGGTGCGCATCTGGTCCTAGGAAGAGATCGTGCCTGGGGCCCGGTTCAGGAGCCAGGTGTGAGCTCCTTCCTTGAGCGCCATGGGGAACCAGTTCGCCATGACCTTTTCATCCCCGCTGGCAGCTTCGATGCCCAGCTCATAAAGCTGGAGGAACTCTGCAGGGTCAGTCGTGCCATCGTAGCGAGGAGGCAGGTCTGGCTTGAACTTGCCGGGCCACGCGACGCTGCGCAGCTCAGTGGTGTAGGCGCGACAGCCAGCAGTGGCCACGGGAGGCTTTGGTTGAGGGAGAGCTTGGCCTTGCGGGTCCCCATGCGCTGCAGCTGGAAGTAGCGCGGGGTCTTGACGTGCCGGAGCTGGAGCAGGGTCGCGACGAGCCGAAGCAGGGAGCGCCCGGGCGGCCTCTTGCGGTCGAGGGACTTCTTGGCAGCTTCGTTCTTGCTGGGCTGGCACCTGACGGAGCGGGTTCCGCCCAGGGGCCACGCACCTTGGAGCCATGGCGTCTTCTTGGAGAGGAGGCAGCTGGTACGCCCCCGGAGCTTCATTGCCCGCGCGGGGCGGGGTGCGGCGCAACGGAGCGGACGGCGCAGGAGAGCCCCCTGCGGCGCGGACGAGCTCGGCGACGCGGTCGAGCCACTCTTCGTAGACATCGTCGATGGGGCGGTACCGCAGGAGCTCGTTTGCCGCGATGAGCGCAGCTCGAGCCTCCAAGGGTGGGCGGAGCGCGCGGGACGAAGAGCCAGCTGGTGTGAGCGATGGAGTAGTGGTGCGGCCGTCTTGCCGCACGGACGGGTGCTTAGATGATGCTTGCTGCTCGTTCCCCGCCGGGCCGGTGGCGGCGTTGACGGCGGGCGACGGGGAACGACGAGGATGCCCACCGAAGGGAGCTGTCTGGGCGACGCGCGAAGCGATGGCGGCCCGGCGCTCGGCACGGGCCCGACGAGCGTCAGACATGGACGCGATGGTCGGAGGAGGGCGGAGCGGTGGAAGACAAATTCCGGCGCACCCCTACCTGGCGCGCCAAATGTCGGATTTCGGGTTCCGGCAGACCCTTAAGGTTCAAACTCTGGGGTGCGCGCGGAGATTATGCCCTCTACCTCTCCGTCTCGCAAGGATCAGACTACTGAAAGAACAACACAAGAGACACAGGGTTTATACTAGTTCGGGCCACCATTGTGGTGTATACCCTACTCTAGTTTGTGGCGGGTGGATTGCCTCTTGGGCTGATGATGATGAACAATACAGGGAAGAACAGCCTCGCGAGGGTCTGTTCTTGGCTAGGGGGATGAACTGCTAGGAGGAGTTCCGTCGCCCTTCTCCCTCTCTCTCTCTCTACTGCCTGAGTCTTTCTCACTGGTTTCTCGATGATCTCTAGATGCCGTAGGTAGATGCCTCTACCCTAGGGGTGGCTAGTCCTATTTATAAGCGAAGTCCCTGGGCCTCTTCCCAAATATTGAGCGGGAAGGGAGCTAACAATTGGCCAATTAAAAGGGGAACATCTGGTACACTTATCTTGACTAAAGTTGGTCCTCGCCTGCCAAAGGCCCTGTGGTGACGCCGTTCTGGGCTCCACGATGACCTCCTTCCTACCGTTGGACTGGTCTTGGTCTCGTTGCACCGAAATGGATGCCTTTGCTTGATCCTCTTGCCTGCGCTTGCCCCTTTGCACCAAAGAGGAAAGGGAGACACTGCGCGGGCTGGCGCCCGCCTGGCACCCTTGGTCGCCATGGCTTGCGTCATGGGCACCTCATGAGGTACCCCGCCTTGATCTCTCCACCTCCTCGTGAGCCAGTCTGATGAGGCCGTGCCTGAGGAAGCGCCGTGTCGTGCACCCCGCGAGGCTTGGCCCCTCGCGAGGGTCTTGGGTCTTGTGTTGATGAAGATGGGCCGTGCTGGGCCCTTTTTCGTGCCACGCCGCAGGCCGCAGGCAGGCAAGTCTGGGGACCCCCGTTCCCAGAACGCCGACATTCATATCCTAGTATCCAATGTTCATTATGCATAATGCATGTTCATGATCGTTTTCGCTCTCTAGCTGGCCGCTTCCCAACCTATTTGCTAGCCTTCGCCTGTACTAAGCGGAAATACTGCTTGTGCATCAAAATCCTAAAACCCAAGTTATTCCAGATTAGTCCACCATACCTACCAATATGTGGTATTACCCCGCCATTCTAAGTAAATTTGCATGTGCCACCTCTAAAAACTTCAAATAAATATCCTTTTTGTGTGCCTAGATAGTTCATAGAGTGACAGGAGGTAGTCGGTATCTTCCATGCTAAGCGGGTTATTCTCATGATGAGTGTTTATTCAGTCATCCTTGCACGAGAGGGACGGTAATAGGGATTCCCAGTCCTGAAATCAAATCGCAAATAATTAAACAAAACACCCCAGGACTGATGTTGGTATGGATGGTAACTGTGGATTCGGTTAGCTGTAGAGTGTGTTTGTTGGTGGAGGAGGAGTAAACCTTTACTTTTATCGCTTGGGAACCGCCACTAATGTGTTTAGCATGGAAGATATCGATAACTAATGGTCACGAAGTAAAGAAGGAGGGTGCATTTCTCAAAATTTCATTTACCTCTATTTTAAAAACTGAGCTGTGGCACTGCTGCAAATCCTTACTTCCCTCTATGAAGGGACTATCTTTTTATTTTTATGATGAGTCATCACCTTCTCAAATAATCGCCAGATGCTAAGAGCACTATTGTCATCCTCATGCATTGTGTATAGTTAATGTTGGATGCATCGTGACTGGATCTTTTCTACAATGAATTACAATGTTTAGTCGCTGCTTGAACTTTGGAGGTGCTCTGCATTTACGTTTTGTGGTCTCAGAACGGGCTAGCGAGATACCACTATTGTCATATTATATCATGATTGTTTTGACAAGGTGTTGTCATTTGAGATATTTTATTATTGCTCGCTAGTTGATTATGTCATTGATATGAGTTAATATAGTTTTTAAGAGTTATTGTTGACATGGTTAGTTACAATTTTTGCTGAAAACCTGGGTGTGATATGTCTCCAACATATCTATAATTTTTTTTATTGTTCCATGCTATTATATTATCTGTTCTGGATCTTTTATATGCATTAATATGCTATTTTATATTATTTTTGGGACTAACCTATTAACCTAGAGCCCAATGCCAGTTTTTGTTTTTTTCCTTGTTTTGGAGTTTCGGGGAAAAGGAATACCAAACGGAGTCCAAATGGAATAAAACCTTCGCGATGATTTTTCTTGGACTAGAAGACGCCCAGGAGACTTGGAGATCAAGTCGGAGGAGCCATGAAGCGGCCACAAGGGTGGAGGGCGCGCTCCCTGTCTTGTGGGCCCCCCATAACTCCCCTGACCTAATGCCTTCGCCTATATATTCACATATATTCCCAAACCACCAGAAGTATCCACGAAAACATTTTTTCGCCATCGCAACCTTCTATACCCGTGAGATCCCATCTAGGGGCCTTTTCCGGCACCCTGCCGGAGGGGGATTCGATCATGGAGGGCTTCTACATCAACTCTATTGCCCTTACGATGAAGCATGAGTAGTTTACCACAAACCTACCGGTCCATAGCTAGTAGCTAGATGGCTTCTTCTCTCTCTTTGATTCTCAATACCATGTTCTCCTCGATGTTCTTGGAGATCTATTCGATGTAATCTTCTTTTGCGGTGTGTTTGTCGAGATCTGATGAATTTTGGATTTATGATCAGCTTATCTATGAATATTATTTGAATCTTCTCTGAATTCTTTTACGCATGATTTGATATCTTTGTAATTCTCTTTGAACTATCGGTTTGGTTTGTCCAACTAGATTGGTTTTTCTTGCAATGGATAAGTGCTTAGCTTTGGGTTCAATCTTGCGGTGTCCTTTCCCAGTGACAGTAGGGGCAGCAAGGCATGTATTGTATTGTTGCCATCGAGGATAAAAAGATGGGGTTTACATCATATTTCTTGATTTTATTCCTAACATCATGTCATCTTACTTAATGCGTTTCTCTGTTCTTCATGAACTTAATACTCTAGATGCAGGCAGGAGTCGGTCGATGTGTGAAGTAATAGTAGTAGATGCAGAATCATTTCGGTCTAGTTGACATGGACGTGATGCCTATATTCATGATCATTGCCTTAGATACCATCATAACTTTGCGCTTTTCTATCAATTGCTCGACAGTAATTTGTTCACCCACCGTATTATTTGCTATCATGAGAGAAGCCTCTAGTGAAACCTATGGCCCCCGGGTCTATTTTCCATCATATAAGTTTCCGATCTACTATTTTGCAATCTTTTACTTTCCAATCTATAAACCAAAAATATTTACTTTATCGTTTATCTATATCTATCAGATCTCACTTTTGTAAGTAACCATGAAGGGATTGACAACCCGATTATCGCGTTGGGTGCAAGTTGTTTGATTGTTTGTGCAGGTGTTAGGTGATTTGTGCGTTGTCTCCTACTGGATTGATACCTTGGTTCTCAAACTGAGGGAAATACTTATCTCTACTTTGGTGCATCACCCTTTCCTCTTCAAGAGCAAAACCAACGCAAGCTCAAGAACTAGCAGGGTGCTACTTAAGTTTATTTATGTAAACAAGAGCAAAAGAGCTCGTAAAAGTTTTTCTTTTTCACTTTCAGTTTATCAATTGAATTGCTTGAGGACAAGAAAAGGTTAAATCTTGGGGGAGTTGATACGTCTCTGACGTATCTACTTTTCCTAATGCTTTTCCTCTTGTTTCGGACTCTAATTTGCATGATTTGGATAAAACTAACCCGCACTAACGTTGTTTTAAACGGAACTACCATGGTGATGTTTTTTGTGCAGAAATAAAAGTTCTCAGATTGGAATAGAATTTTGCGAGGATTTTTTACATAATAAAAGAGAATTACTGGAGCCAAGAACCACCGGAGGGGGCCCCTGGGTGAGCACAACCCACCAGGGTGCCCCCTCAGGCGCGCGCAGGTGGGTTGTGCCCACCTGGTGGCCCCACAGACCCTGAATCCAACTCCATACATACCTATTTTACCAAAAAAAACAGGGAGGAAAAATTATCTCGTTTCGCGATACGGAGCCACCGCCACCTCCTGTTATTCATCGGGAGGCCAGATCTGGAGTCTGCTCTGGGCTCCAGAGAGGGGGATCTTTGATCTTCATCAGCACCAACCCTCCTTCATCGCCAATTCCATGATGCTCCCCACCGGGAGTGAGTAATTCCTTCATAGGCTCGCTGGTCGGTGAGGAGTTGGATGAGATTCATCATGTAATCGAGTTAGTTATGTTAGGTCTTGATCCCTAGTATCCACTATGTTCTGAGATTGATGTTGATATGACTTTGCCATGCTTAATGCTTGTCACTTTGGGCCCGGGTAACATGATTTTAGATCTGAACCGTTTATGTTATCACCATTATATCTATGTTCTAGATCCAATCTTGCAAGTTATATTCACCTATTACGCGTTATGATCTGTAAACCCCGGGGTGACAGTAGTCGGGATACTTTTCAGTGATGGCCGTAGATTGAGGAGTTCATGTATTCACTATGTGTTAATGCTTTGTTCTGGTTTTAAGTGATACGTCTCCAACGCATCTATAATTTTTTATTGTTCCATGCTATTATATTATCTGTTTTGGATGTTTAATGGGCTTTACTAAGCACTTTTATATTTTTTTCGGACTAACCTACTAACCAAAGGCCCAGTGCAAAATTGTTATTTTTTGCCTATTTCAGTGTTTCGCAGAAAAGGAATATCAAACGGAGTCCAAACGGAATGAAACCTTCAGGAGAGTTATTTTTGGAACAAACGTGATCCAGAGGACCTGGAGTGGATGTCAAGAAACAATCGAGGAGGCCATGAGGCAGGGAGGCATGCCTGCCCCCCTAGGCGCACCCCCACCCTCGTCGGCCCCTCGTAGCTCCACCGACCTACTTGTTCCTCCTATATATACCCATATACCCCGAAACCAACCAGGAGCACCACGAAACCCTATTTCCACTGCCGCAACCTTCTGTACCTATGAGATCCCATCTTGGGGCCTTTTCCGGTGCTCCGCCGGAGGGGGAATTGATCACGGAGGGCTTCTAAATCAACACCATAGCCTCTCCGATGATGTGTGAGTAGTTTACCACAGACCCTCGGGTCCATAGTTGTTAACTAGATGGCTTCTTCTCTCTCTTTGGATCTCAATACAAAGTTCTCCTCGATCTTCTTGGAGATCTATTCGTTGTAACTCTTTTTGCGGTGTGTTTTTCGAGATCCGATGAATTGTGGCTTTATGATCAAGATTATCTATCAACAATATTTGAATCTCCTTTGAATTCTTTTATGTATGATTGGTTATATTTGCAAGTCTCTTCGAATTATCGGTTTGGTTTGGCCTACTAAATTGATCTTTCTTGCAATGGGAGAAGTGCTTAGCTTTGGGCTCAATCTTCTGTTGCTCGATCCCAGTGACAAAAGGGGAAACGACACGTATTGTATTGTTGCCATCGAGGATAAAAAGATGGGGTTTATATCATATTGCTTGAGTTTATCCCTCTACATCATGTCATCTTGCCTAATGCGTTACTCTGTTCTTATGAACTTAATACTCTAGATGCATGCTGGATAGCGGTCAATGTGTGGAGTAATAGTAGTAGATGCATAATGGTTTCGGTCTACCTGCCATGGACGTGATGCCTATATACATGATCATGCCTAGATATTCTCATAATTATGCACTTTTCTATCAATTGCTCGACAGTAATTTATTCACCCACCGTAATACTTATGCTATCTTGAGAGAAGCCACTAGTGAAACCTATGGCCCCCGGGTCTATTTTCCATCATATAAGTTTGTAATCTATTTTCACGTTGCAACCTTTACTTTCAATCTTTATTATAAAAACACCAAAAATATTATCTTATCATCTCTATCAGATCTCACTTTTGCAAGTAACCATGAAGGGATTGACAACCCCTTTTATCGCGTTGGTTGCAAGGTTCTTATTTGTTTGTGTAGGTACGAGGGACTTGCGTGTCGCCTCCTACTGGATTGATACCTTGGTTCTCAAAAACTGAGGGAAATACTTATGCTACTTTGCTGCATCACCCTTTCCTCTTCAAGAGAAAACCAAAGCATGCTCAAGAGGTAGCAAGGAGGCCTTAATATCCCTTAGTTTTCATATGGACCCCGCTGCCACGGGAGGGTAGGACAAAGGATGTCATGCAAGTTTTTTTCCAGAAGCACGTATGACTATTTACGGAATACATGCCTACATTATATTTATGAACTGGAGCAAGTGCCGTATCGCCCTAGGTTATGACTATTATATGATGAACATCATCCAACGAATCCATAGATCCAATGCCTACGAATTTCTCTTATATTGTTCTTGCTAAGTTACTACTACTATTGTTACTATTACACTTGCTACAAAGTCATTGCTATCACTGTTACTGTTACTATTGCTATCGCTACTACTATCAAAACTATCATATTACTTTGGTGCAGATAATTAATCTCTAGCTGTGGTTGATTTGACAACTTAGCTACTAATACTTGCAAATATTCTTTGGCTCCCCTTATGTCGAATCAATAAATTTGGGCTGAATACTCTACCCTCAAAAACTATTGCGGTCCCCTATACTTGTGGGTTATCACTGACGTGTGGTGCCCGAGGAGAGGCGGACACCTCCACTTCCCCACATCGCCTCGGCAACTGCCCAGGCTGACAAAAGACTGGCGCACGTCTGCATGGCCATGATTGCATGAACGCGAGGGGGCGTCGGTTGGTCTCCGACTGCTTATAAATGGGCGAGGGAGACAGAGCCCCCAACGTATCTCCATCCTTCTGCTTCTCACTCTTGCAGCAACATCCATGGCCCCGGTGAGGAGGTTTTATGCCGCCGAAGGGGAAGGCCCCAATGGAGAGGACAGCGTCGCCTCCAGTGAAGAGAGGGGGAGGTCGTCCTTGCAAGATCACCACGACGCCGGTGGTGGTTCCCAAGTGGTGTGAGCGAGCCCCGGTGGGGTTCCGGATCGCCTCCGCCAGCCGCGGTAAGGGTCCCTCCCGCGGAGGTGGCAACGAAAGCCGCGCTGGTCGTGGTCGCGGAGGGAGACAGGAAACGGTCGCCCGGCCCCCGCACATGTGATCCCACACAGCCGACGTGGCCCGAGAGTTTGTGGCGTGGGTGGAGAGGCCGGAAAGCACCTGGATCCACCTCCCACGCTCCTTCGCGGAGGAGCTGCTAGCAGAAGGCCCTGGAGGCCTGTGGCTGCAAGCCGATGGCTGCTGCAGCAGGGCCTCATGTGATGAGGACATGACTACCTTGGATACGACAAAAAATATTTCATACATGCATATTTGTCAGGTGATTTCTAGTGTAAACTATTCAATAATCTATTTATGTTATCCAGAACAAAAATACTTCACACACTTTTGTGTTTTGTCTAATTGCAGGTGTATGAGACATTTGTACAATCCACATATGAAGATAAGGGAAAAGGAGAAGTTTAGGTTATGTTCAAAATGTCCTCTCACGTCACTTTTGGGCCAAGAGAAGATAGATTCCAAGTCTCTCACGTTCTTGATTCAGATTCGGACTGCACAGACATATCTGACTCAAAACGCCAACAACTTTTTCGTACGGACTCCGAATTGGGTGATTTTTTTGTTGCAAAGTAGATTTCGTGCTCTTTCCAACCCAATTGGATTCACCTTCAAATTCGCCCGGAGCATTGAGATATCGACGAAATAATCTGACGCTGCAGCAGAATTCGAGTCAAGCAACAAGTCCAAAGGTGTTGCGTCACCTCCACTTGGGCCCATGAGCCTTGTACGGCCTAGGGTTGGTTTTACGCTGCCTTGGGACGTTCTCCCACCTCCTTGGCCGTCACCCCTTGCTCCTATATAAGTGGATCCATCTAGTAGCTTTTTCCTTGGGATTTGTTTAGTTAAAAGTTAGCCATTGCAACTTTGTGTACTTCATTTGTGTCCAACAACTAGAGCAAAAACCACTTTCGATCCCCACCTTTATCAATACTTCATACATATTCGTAATATTCAGGTTGCTTTTATCAAATTCTTGCTTGTTCTTCGATTGCTTGCAGGAATAGACCCTCGTGGTCAGGTTGATCGTGCTCCGGCATGGTCAATAACCTCTCGGAGTTGGTTTAGCGATTGCTAAGGCGCAACGTCGTTGCACGTTTGTAGTCAGATCGTCAAAGTCATCTCCACCAAATTGATTGTTATCATCTCATCGAAAGATCGGGACACCCCGCCCCTATCATCATGGGTGGAAGTCAAGGTCACCCCCGCGGGCAACATGATCCTGAACCGCGGGTGGCAGACATTCACCCACGCCCGCGGCCTGCAAGGGAGGTGTACTCTCCACTTCAAGTACGACGGAGTGGCGATGCTCTTCGTCAAGGTCTTAGGGTAGGACGGTCGGCTCTTGGGGTGCTGCCCAGAAGACGACGGCGGCGGCACCGCCCTCGGCGGTGAACTTGCCCTTGGCAACGGCTGTGATACCTCTGGCAGCGACGGCGCCTCCCCTGAGGAGAGGATGAGCGATGACGACTACGATGAGCCGCTGCGCCCGGACCAAGGAGGAGGATGAGGTGCCACGCCACCGGGGCCCCATCAAGGAGGAAGAGGACTCCGACTGATCGTGGGCAGCGCCTCAGCCAGACCTAGAGAACAGTGGCCCTCGGAGGTCGCTTCTTTTGTTTGTTTCCTGCTTCCTACATCCAAAATCATGAAGGGCCCCTCGGGGCGTGTAATGAACTATGGTGCTTCACGCCTTTTTATCATCATTTCTCGCTCATATTCTGGTATCTTCGTGGTTATTAATTGAAAGTCTCTAGCCCGGCGTGATTAGGATAACTTAGCTCAGTGTGCTCGCGACCCTTGATGGGTCCCTGCATCGTGGGGGCATGCTCCTCCGGGATCTTGACCTCGGAAATCCTCCTGAGGTCCCAGGGGGAAGGTCGCGTGGTTCCGGGGCCTCCGAAGGTACCCATCCTGCGCCTGAGCCCCTGAGTGAGTTTCGATCGCCGCTAGTGCGCCAGGCCGCGATGCCCGACGTAGCCAGGAGATGAAACTTCCCGAGGCCTGGGGCCGAGGACCATATTTGTCAGTTGGCTCGCTCAGGAGCATCGCATGAGGACCCGAACGCCAAAGCCCTGGCGAGGTGTGAGCATGGGGCAAACCCATAGTCGTTATGGCAAAGTCGTCGGGTTTGCCCCGAGTATAGCACCATGCCCAGCCCCCGCTCGTGTGGTCCAATGGAGTAAACAATGGGTAACTGTTACCTCCGAAATAAGATTGAATAGGGAAAACACCGCAAGAAGCAACAAACTTTGACCCCCCCCCCCCCATTCAAATAAAGACGCGGAAATTTCAACTTCATTTAAGAAATAGCACAATTTGGTTATAAGAGAAAGCAAAGAACAGCCAAGTCCGGCTCATACGCTAGTCTTCTAGTCTCTTCCCGCCAGCGCGGAGCATGGGGCCTCCACTGGGTGTGGGCATAGTCCCTGATTGACTGTGTCGTCCGCCAGGACGGAGCATGGGGCTTCCACTCGGGCGTGGGTGGGAGCCCCCATGAGGCCCAGGGGTGGTGCTCAGGAGACTCTGGGGTGTGTACAGCCCCACTCATTATTACGTGAGAGTGTCACGGGTAGAAATCCCGGAGATGCTGGATGTTCCAAGCATTCTGGATGGGGACCCCGTCCTGCGTCTCCAGGCGTACGATGCCGGGCCTGGAGACATGGGCGATCCTGAACGGGCCGTCCCACATGGGCGACAGCTTGTGAAGGCCTTCCCTAGAAAGGACCCGCCTCAGGACGAGGTCTCCCACCTCGAGGGTCCGGGAGCGGACTGTGGCACCCCGGCTCAGAGAAAACCGGAATGCCCCGTATTCCAGCCTAGAGATCGAGGAGAAGTCTTCTGGAATACGGAACTTCTTAGCATAGAACAAACTAGCTTACTATTATTACACGAATATGAATACAAGGTCTCCGATATTACAATGAATAACATCGGCACGGCGACAGTACGCCATCCTCAGTTGCTCTATGCAAGCAGCAGAACAACTCGAAGCAGCGGAAAAACTTCTAGCAGTGGAACAACGACAATGGTGGTGAACTCCACTCCGCAGGGACTCTGGTTGTAACGCTTATCCTAGCTCGCGAACACAGGAACAACACCAAACAAGCAAGCAATCCAGGCATGACCTGCAAGATGGCATGACACGCCAGGTTAGTACATTGAATGTACTTGCAAGCTCACAATTAATCAGAAGCATTCAAGACAAACAACAGCATGGCAATTATAGGTTCAGCAGGAATTATCATGAGATCATCAGGATAACATGGCATGAACAACATGAACTAGAACAATATGAGCATGGCATGAACATATAAATCTGACGATACTAGCATGCAACATGATGACACTATATGCACTATTTATTCTGCTCGGTTTACTACGTAACCATCACATGCATCACTTACCAACCTCGGACATCACACGATTATCTCAGGATCAAATCAAGCTTGGTATAAACAATACCGTAGTAATCATCAAATGACCACAAGGAGCTTGATCTTTACCCATGATTCTCGCACAACATCACGGATGTACAACAACTCTGTATCCTCGATACCACGGTGATCTTTCCGGCGACCACAACCATGACCAACACTTGGTCTTACACGGTGATCTTTCCGGCGATCACAACCAACTTATCTCATCGTCGAACCGGGGTTGTTTTTATGCACATTTTTATTAATATTGTTGACTCACGGTGTGACCGACATGAACTGGGCCCTTATCCGCGGGCGCTGCTATCGATAGATTTAATATACACTCTGCAGAGGTTAGTACACTGTGCCCACACCACAGAACCCATGGCCTCACACTCCCACTCGGGTGGACCAATGGTGTTCCGACAAAACCGATCTACTGCCATGACACTCTCCCGGCCACTCCGACCCACTCCCAACTGGGCTAGTCCTGGGTGGCCCCGTGTCTACCAAAGACACAATGACCACTGTCATGGACAAAACGTCCCTCACGGGGACCGGATCCATAATAACAACAATGGGCACACAAGGCTTATGTCCGCCTACCTGATCAGGGTAGGCCGCCCATAACCTTCCCTAGTTGGAGGCACCGGCGAGAGGCACGACAATAGACCCAATTAGGACCTTCCCATAAAGGTAAGCGTGGTTGCACTGGTCATTTTTGATATGGTGGCACCATGACTCAGCCAACAGTTGTTCAAGTTCAATTTAATCTGGTTAAACTTGAATGCAATATGCCGAGCCATGATAAAATAACATGATGCTAGGACAATGCATGAGCATGATATCAACATAAGCACGGGACGCAACATAACTATCCACCATATCAACTATAAATCATATCCAGCTGAACATAGCATAATGATGAGCATGAATATTACAAGTACAATACTACTCATGGTATAACATGACCATTAGATCACCATAAATACCATGCAAAAACTCATCAATAAAATTACCGAGTAACACTTAACAAACTAACAGCAAAGGAACAACACATATTAACAGTACTCGATAACCGACGTTAGTCATGCACCGAAGAACATGACCAACCCAACATGTACTACTATCAAGCATGGCAATATGAAAGTAATACTAGCAACTAGCAGGACATGATAACCAGGTGCATAACAACATAGCAAGCAAGTAAGCACTAACCCAGAAGCATCCGAAACAACGATAACCATATTTTAAACAAGCAATCATTTAATAAATATTCAAGTTGAAAACCATGGCTAATGCATGACTATCATGCAAGTGGGTATTGTGGCTTGCCTGGGGATGAAGAAGGCACCGGGAAGAAGTGCGGTGAATCCGCGAAAAGATTTGCCGGAAAAAGTTCTCTCTCAGAGGGGCTGTTTACGTGCAAGGGCAAAAAGGTCATTTTCACAGTGCCAAACCATAGTGAAATTGGAACCAACAGAACGGGCTCGACGAGACGAAGAAGTGGGCTTTGGACTCACCTCATTTAGAGTCACGGTTGCGGAGTTATGAGGTGCAGAAGATCAGGGACCAATCGGTGAATAAACTTCAGCAAACAGGCCCCTGGAGGAAAAACTGAACGTCCTTCAGGCCGAATACGTTTTCTGAAAAGCGAAACATATGTTCAGCCGCAGAAGAACAGAATACACTTTCCTGAAGGGAAAACACATTTTGGATAAAAGAGGAAGGAAATGCGTTGTCATATAGCGAAAACGCATTTCAAGAAAACATTTCCACTTACAGATGCGGGCCCGGGGCGGGGTCAACGCCGAGACACTGCCATGTGGGTCGGGGAAAGCGCGATGCCCACCTGGCCTCGTCTTCTTCCTCCTGCTTCCTGCCCCGACGGGAGCGGAGAAGGGCCCGACCAGGGGCGCTGCCGACGACGTGGCGGGCAATTCCGGCCACCTCAGGCGACGGCGAGGGCACCGGCGGCTGTGGCTAGGTATCCCGCATCCATCTCGAGGGCTAGCAGGCGCCGGGGAGGATGATAAGAAGCGGAGCTTCAAGGGGAACAGAGGAGCGGGCGGCGACCGTTGCACGCGGGGACGACGGCCCTGGTGGCTCCGGCGGCAGGAGAAGGGCGTGGGGAGAGTCGCCGAAGTGGGAGGAAGCTGTTGGTGGCTACTGGAGGGAGAGAAGAGCAAAGGATGGCCGGGATGACGAGGCGACCGAATGGTGGAGGCGGCGGCCGAACTTGGGAGACGCGGCCACAGAGCTCTCCAGCGAGGGGCAAGGGGTTGGGGCGAACCGCGGGGACGAGAGGAAGCTCGTGGATAGCTCGGGAGGAGAGGAGAGGGGCTAGGTTCGCCGGAATCATGCCGAGACCGAGGCGGCCATGGCGACCTCCGGCGAAAAGAAGAGAGGGTCGAGGACTCCGGTGGGCTAGGGAGGCAAGTGAGGAGTAGATGAGTTACAGGAGGGCTCGGGGCACACTTATATAGCCGAGGGGAAGGCTCTGGAACACGCTAGCGAGCTCAAGCAGTGCTCTAATGGAGGTCAGTGGTTGGGCATCACACGGGCATGGAGCTAGCGGCTCATTTATGGCGAACCACGACGAGCCACCGATGCAGGGCGATGCACTAGAGCACGGGCGAGCTCCAGGACACGAATGGAGGTCGAGACGAGGAGGCAGGAGACGAGAACAGTGGCCGGAACAAGCCAGAGCACTCGTTCAGCCATGACGCAAAAGTGATCACCACGCGCACTGGCGCAAGCGGCGCTCTTTGGCGTGGCCAACCATGTCCAGTAGATTGACCTTCGTGCCCTTAGTCAAAATGAGGAAATAAATCGGTCCAGGGGCAAAGAAGAGATTTGCACTTAGCTCCAAAGTAAATCAGTAAGAAGGTGTTTGTAACTCTCTGTGGTTAAACCAGCTAGGTAACATGGGAAAGAGTTTGTGTGGCGATGATCACACACTAAGGTGATTTTGATCACCAAAAATCAGACTAAGAGGAGGAGTTTAGATGAGGGTTGCTGTAGAAAGTGCAAAACTGGCCAGAATTAGGGATTTGGATGATACACTCACATACTTGATTGTCATGAGCTGAAATCTGGCGCAGAGGGGTTATATGATGGTATGAAGCTGCTGTAAAGATTTCATGCCATTTTGGAAATACCAAAGTGGCACTTGCTTCACAAACCTTCATTCTGGATAGAAACTTGCAAAAATTCTAGAATAATGGCTTGATGAACCATGCCCAAAATGGGTGGAGGTAAGTTATACGGATAATATAAGGCCTAGAAAAATTGGCAGACATAATGGAGCAAGATAAAATATACTTGCTTCACAAACTGAAATTTTGGATAGAATCAAAGAATTAAAGATGAGCTCACATGGAGGCATGACGTGAGCTATACTTTGGTGTAGGGCTATGATATGATCAGATGAGGGACCATGAAAAATGGCAACTCATTTGGATATGCCTAGCATGCACCTCCTTCACAAAGCTTCTTTCTGGATAGAAATTTTGGAAAATGATAATTAAATAATTACTAGGCAAATGAGGTTGCATTTTGGCATTTGGCAATGATATGGACAGTAAAAGGTGTCCAAGGAGTTTGAGGTTAATTGGAAAAAGGAAAATAGCATTTGCTTCACAATGTGCCATTTAGGGCAGAATAGGAAATGAATTATTTGAGCATGATGATAAACATGACAAATGAAATATTTTTCCATATTTGAGAAAGATATGACCCAAACAATTTATGAGAATTATTTGGGAATTTTAGGAGATATAGAAATAAAGGTTGCTTCACAACCTAGGGCAATTTGAGTTATTCCTTTAATAGAAAAGGAATATTCCCAATGAAAAGAATATTGGGATTTGGGCTAGGATAAAAATGATAGGGTCTAGGGAAGGATTTGGGAATGACAAGACACTCTAGAAACAAAGAAGAGGGCATCTTCTTCAGTTTCCAGACCACATAGCCATAGAAAAAGGAAATCTCAGGCAAAAACCTCAGAAAAAGAAAAGAAAAAGAAAGGGCCAAAAATCAGGTTGTTACAAACCTTACCCCCTTAAAGAAATCTCGTCCTCGAGATTTGGTTGCTCAGGGAACAAGTATGAAAATACTGACTTAAGGAAACCGTTTCCAACTCGGGTATCCTTTTTCTTATTTTTGTTCCCACTAAATTTTTATCTGACTGGCCCTGGGGTGGTTTGCTTTAATATATCCATATTCTGACAGATCTTACCTTGCTTGTTCATGCTTATACGGGCTCCAATTTCTTTTTCGATCTGCTGACTTAGCTGACTATGATTGATTCTCACGAGTGAAATATGTCGGTCTCACAAATCCAAGAGTCATTTCCGCTAGTTGTGTCATCCGGCACTGACAATCTTTCATGAAGTGGTGATCAGATTTTTCTAGTGGACACCCAAGCTTTAACTCCTTGCATTAGGTTCCTCCACTAAATGCAGGTCCTTTGGGATCCAAACAGTGAGTTGGGTCATAACCGCTTTCCTGACAGATTATGACTTATCGCGGAAGTTTCGGAATCATCTTAACTGGTCCCACTGTCTTGAGTATCGGATCCGTACCAAATATTTGATTGTCGCCTGTCATGGCTAGCATAAGAGTTTGTCATGTATGATAATATCTGCAGACTTGACGGGCGGTGGTTCTGCACCACGCGGGTCTTGCAACAATTTTCATACCTGCATCACTGGCCCTGCTCCTTCATTATTGTTTTCTTGGCCTGGATCATTGGCTAAAAGAGCTGGGTCATATTGCTTTTTGTATCACCATAGGTAATGTCGGTGCAATTTTTCGGTAATCGCAGCTTATCCTCATTTTTTTGACAGGGTACCCCATTAAATGGCAGGTTCAACACCCCTCAAGTTCTGACCGCACAAAAATGATTATCCGAACCTTTGCAAGAAATCAGCAAATAAATCAGTAGCCACCAGAACGGTCTTTACAACTCAGATCTGGGACATTACTGAAATAACTCAACCACAGCTCAAGACGGCCGAAAAGCTACTCAGAACATGAGACCGGACCGATAAGAAGAAGGTGGCAGCTACCTAAGATAGCCAAAAATCAATGGCGACATAGAGGTAGCAATATCCACCGATTGCTCGAGGGAAAGGGCCCAGGATATCCAGCCCCCAGACCATGAATGGCCACAAGAGTGGGATGGTCTAGAGACCTTGTGCGGGCTGACGAATATTCTTGGCGTGGAACGGGCAGGCCTCGCAGGATTGCACCAGCTCGGTGGCGTCGTTGAGCACCGTTAGTCAGTAGAAACCGCTACAGAACACCTTGCCCACGAGGGTGCGCGATGAGGAGTGGTGCCAGTAGTCCCCTTCGTGGATATCGGCCAACAACTCGCACCCTTGTCCTTCGGATATGCACCGCAGCAAGACATCATTGTGGCGTTGCCGGTACAGCTCGCCGTCCTATAGGCAATAAGCAGTGGCCTGGCGGACCACGCGCTCCGCGTCTTCCTCCTTCTCCGGTAAGGTGTCGCGGAGCAGGTACGCCTTGAGCTCCTCGGTCTAGCAGCCCGCCTGGGGCTCAAGTGCCAGGAGTAGGCGGGCTCCCGAGGTCGGACCACAAGCCAGGGCTCCTGAGGTCGGGGCCAACAGCAGCTCCTCCCTGAGCAATGCTGGGCCTGCGGCCGAGGGTGCCGCTGATGGCTTGAAGAGCCTCTCCTCGAAGACGCCAGGCTTCTGAGGCTCTCGGCAGGACACCATCTTGGCGATGTCGTCCGCTTCCTTGTTCGCGCCCCGCGGGACATGCTGCAATTCCAAGCCCAGGAAGCATTTTTCGATATTATGTACCTCTTCCAAGTAAGCCTCCATGTGTTCGTCCTTCGGTTTGTACTCTTTGTTGGAGAATTTGATGAGAAGTTGGGAGTCGCCCTTGATGGCAAGGCACTTGATTCCCAAGGCGACAGCGGCCCTGAGGCTGGAAATCAAGCCATGTACTCTGCAATGTTGCTCGACACCTTCTCGTCGCGCTGGAAGCAAAGTTTCACAACGTAGTAGAGCTTGTCCTTGGTTGGTGAGATGAGCACAACTCCAGCCCCCGTGCCCTGTCGCACGAAGGCACCATCAAAGTGCATGACCTAGCCGTTAGGCGCTTCACCTCCAGGCATGAGGAACTGGCCTTCATCCAACCCTCGGTCGGGGGCATCTGTCCATTCCACCATGAAATCAGCGAGGGTGGCGCACTTGATGACCCTTGTGTGCTGAACTCCAACTGGAAGGCCTGCAGCTCGATGTTCCGCTCTGCAACCCTTCTAGCAGCGTTGGGGCTACACAGCACCTTCTCCAGAGGTTACGGGGAGACGACCTTGATGGGGTGGCTTTGAAATAATGACGCAGCTTCCTTTAGGCGACGAGGAGCGCATGCAGGATCTTCTGCTGCATGGGGTAGCGTGAGCGCATCCCGCAACATTGTGCTGATGAAGTACACCGGGTGTTCGACGAGAGGTGAAGCACCGACGGCTCCTTGCCCCACGTGGGGCACGAGGGGTTCGGGAGCCTCGGAGGCCGCTCGGGCGATGAGTTCTTCAGGAGCTCCATCCTGAGATGGCGAAGGCCGAGGCACCTCCCGCAGATCACCCTGCTTTGCGCCTGCAGCGTCACGCTCCTCCCAGACCGCCACAAGCGCCGCGCTAGCCGAGTGGAGCTCACAAGGACGAGGCGCCAACATGACGGGCGGGCTCGTGAGGTATCTCTTGAGGTCTTCGAAGGTTGCTTCAGCTTCTGGGGTCCACTCGAAAGGGCCCTTTCTCTTCATCAACTTGAAGAAAGGGAGGGCGCGCTCACCGAGCTTGGAGATGAAGCACCCCAGGGAGGTCATGCAACCCGCCAGCTTATTCATCTCTTTGAGGGTCTGAGGCAGGCACATCCTTTCTATTGCCTTGATCTTCTTGGGGTTAGCCTCGATTCCTCTGTGTGACACCAAGAAACCCAGCAGCTTGCCCGATGGAACTCCAAGCACACACTTCTCCGGGTTGAGCCTCAGGTTCACCTTGCGTGGGTTGGCAAACGTCTCTCCCAGGTCTCCGATCAGAGGCCTTGCCTCCCGCGACTTGACCATGATGTCATCGACGTACGCCTCCGTGTTTCTCCCCAACTCTGACCTGAGTGTGATATGCGTCAACCGCTGGAAGGTTTCCCCAGCGTTTCTCAGCCCGAAGGGCATGCAGGTGTAGCAATACACGGTGCACGGGGATATGAAGGTTGTTTTCTCGACGTTCTCCACCGCCATCTTGATTTGATGATACCCTGAGAAGGCATCCAAAAAGCACAGCAGATCGCACTCGGCGATGGAATCCACGATCTGGTCGATGCATCGAAGCGGGAAAGGGTCCTGAAGGCAAGCTTTGTCGAGAGTCGTGAAGTCGATTCACATGCGCTCCTTCCCTCCTTTCTTGGGAACAATCTCTGGGTTTGCTAACCAGTCCGGGTGTCGTACTTCCTGTATGACACTGGCCTCTTGCAGCTTGCGGACCTCCTGGATGATGAACGTTTGCTTCTCTTGTGCTTGACGCCGCGCCTTCTGCTTCACGGGGTGCGCGCCGGGGCATACCATCAGGTGGTGCTCGATCACTTCCCTTGGGACACCAACTAGGTCAGACGCTTCCCACACAAATACATCTTTGTTGGCCCTCGGGAAACCAACCAACGCCTCTTCCTGGTCTTGGGGGAAGGACTGCGCCTACGGCAAACGTGGGGCCCAAGCCCCCGCTGTCGACCGACACCTGCTTCGTCTCGGCACGGTCCTGAGAAAACAACTGCTTTTTCTTTGCGGGTGCGGCCTCTGGAGCCCTTGGAGGGTCGCTGGTACCGAGGCACGAGGCCTCCGCAGCCTTGTAAGTGAGTTTGAGGGCCCGGACCACGTCTTTCGTGTCTCCGGCCAGCGTGATGATGCCACTGTTGCCCGACATCTTGATGATGTTGTAGCCCGGATGGGTTGCCGCCATGAACTTGGCGAGGGCCGGATACCCCAAGATGGCATTGTACGGAAGGATGATACGGGCCACTTCGAAGTTGATGAGCTCCGCACGGTAGTTGTCTCGCGTGCTGAAGGTGACGGGGAGGCGCACTTGCCCCAAGGAGGTGGTTGAGACCTTGACCACCCCCGATAAGGGATTGGTGGGCGCGAGCTAGTCGTACGGCATATGGAGCAGGTCGAAGGTTTCCACAGAGTGGATGTTCAGGCTGGCGCCACCGTCGATGAGGGTCTCAGTGACAATGACGTTGCTGATGGTGGGCTGATACGTCTCCAACGTATCTACAATTCTTGCTTATTCCATGTTGTTATATTATCATTCTTGGATGTTTTACAATCATTTTATAGCAACTTTATGTCATTTTTGGCACTAACCTATTGACATAGTGCCCAGTGCCAGTTGCTGTTTTTTGCTTGTTTTTTACTTCGCAGAAAGTCAATAGCAAACGGAGTGCAAATGGAGCGAAACTTTTTGGAGATTTTTTTCTGGACCAAAAGGGACAAGTAGGGCCCAAGAAGTACCAGAGGGGTGCCACGAGGGGGGACAACCCACCTGGGCACGCCTGGGGGCCCAGGTGCACCCTGGTGGGTTGTGCCCACCTTTGTGGCCTCCCGCACTGCCTCTTTTCTCTATAAATACCCCAAAAATCCAATAACCCTAGGGGAGCCAACGAAACACAATTCCAGCCGCCGCAAGTTCCAGAACCACCAGATCCAATCTACACACCATCACGGAGGGGTTCATCATCCTCATTGGTGCCTCTCCGATGATGCGTGAGTAGTTCATTGTAGACCTATGGGTCCCTAGGCAGTAGCTAGATGCCTTCATCTCTCTCTTTTGATTCTCAATACAATGGTCTCTTGGAGATCTATTTGATGTAACACTTTTTTGCAGTGTGTTTGTTGGGATTCGATGAACTTTGAGTTTATGATCAGATCTATCTTATCCATGGAAGTTATTTGAGTTTTGATCTCTTATATGCATGATTACTTATAGCCTCGTATTTCTTCTTCGAATCTTTGGTTTAGTTAGGCCAACTAGATCGATTTTTCTTGCCATGGGAAGAGGTGCTTTGTGATGGGTTCGGTCGTGTGGTGTTCTTTCCCAGTGACAGAAGGGGCAGCAAGACACGCATTGATCATTGCCATTAAGGATAACAAGATGGGGTCTATTCCTACATGAATAGATCTTGTCTACATCATGTCATCATTCTTATTGCATTACTCTGTTTTTCCATGAACTTAATACACTAGATGCATGCTGGAAAGCGGTCGGTGTGTGGACTAATAGTAGTAGATGCAGGCAGGAGTCAGTCTACTAATCTTGGGCATGATGCCTATATAATGATCATTACATGGATATTTTCATAATTATTTGAAGTTCTATCAATTGCCTAATAGTAATTTGTTTACCCACCGTATGCTATTTTTCTTGAGAGAAGACACTAGGGAAATCTACGGCCACCGGGTCTCTTCTTTATCATATTTGCTTTCGGATCTATTATTTGCCTCTTTTATTTTCAGATCTATTAATCCAAAAACCCAAAAATACCTTGCTGCATTTTTTGTTATTTATTTTATCTTGTGTTCCCGCGAGATCTCTTTTTCCAATCTACTACAATTTTATCTATCTTTTAGCCGGGAGACAACCCCTCTTACGTGTCGGGTTGCAAGTATTTGTTCTTTGTGTGCAGGTACCGTTTACATAGTGTTGCGTGGTTCTCCTA
This sequence comes from Aegilops umbellulata, assembly GCA_032464435.1. Lineage (NCBI taxonomy): Eukaryota > Viridiplantae > Streptophyta > Magnoliopsida > Poales > Poaceae > Aegilops > Aegilops umbellulata. Next base: position 210,111,169 of record CP136056.1, on the reverse strand, counting down.
CTGGTTCGATCACCATGATCTCATCACTGAGGGAAATACCTACAGTAGCTGTGCTGCATCATTAAGGGAGTCCTGGACTAAGGGATCCTCAGGCGTCCGGCCTGTTAGCCATGGGCCGGACTGATGGGCTCTAAAGATACGAAGACCGAAGACTGCACCCGTGTCCGGATGGGACTCTCCTTGGCGTAGAAGGCAAGCTTGGCGACTGAATATGTAGATTCCTTTCTTTGTAACCGACCTGGTGTAACCCTAGATCCTCCCGGTGTCTATATAAACTGGAGGGCTTAGTCCGGAGGGAGATATATTCATTACCATAGTCATACAGGCTAGACTTTTAGGGTTTAGCCATCTCGATCTCATGGTTGATCAACTCTTGTAATACTCATATTCATCAAGATCAATCAAGCAGTAAGTAGGGTATTACTTCCATAGGGAGGGCCCGAACCTGGGTAAATATCGTGTCCCCTGTCTCCTATTACCATCGACCTTAGATGCACAGTTCGGGACCCCCTACCCGAGATCCGCCAGTTTTGACACCGACATTGGTGCTTTCATTGAGAGTTCCACTGTGCCGTCGACAACAGGATCGATGACTCGCCTCGTCCTTAAAGACAATATCACCGCCGGAGGAGAACTGGCCCTAGGCCAAACCCTCCGGCTGGGCGGCTTTACCATGACCGCCCGTTCGGCCGTTAAGCCGACGATGACCTCTCGGACCATCGAAAATCCTCTTCGTATCGACCCCAAATACGCCAAGCAGATGGATCCGGCGGAGTTTTTGTCTTTAAACGAGCTCATTGATCATATCACCGCCCTGGGAATCGCCACAGATTACGATCGGATCGGGCTTAAACCCGACCAAAGAGAAATCAAATCTCCACCAGTCACCCACCAGATAGCGATAGTCGAGGATCAAGACGGCGGCTCTTCCCCTATACTGAAGATGGATTATGTTCAGATCGCCAACCCCGCAGATCCGAATAACCATCAGCAAAAGGAGGTGACCGGCCTTCCGAACATAGGATCGGACGGTGGGCATAAGCAACCAGAAGATACTCTGGGGCCCGGACTGTCGGATTTCGGGTTCCGGCAGACCCTTGAGGTTCGAACTCTGGGGTGCGCGCGGAGATTACGCCTTCTTCCCACCTGCACCCCTCCACCTCGCAAAGATCTAAGCTATGGAAAGAATAGCACAAGAGACACAGGGTTTATACTGGTTCGGGCCACCGTTGTGGTGTAATACCCTACTCAAGTGTGGTGTGGTTGATTGCCTCTTGGGCTGATGATGATGAGCAATACCAGGAAGAACAGCCTCGCGAGGGTCTGTTCTTGGCTGGGGGGATGAACTGCTAGGAGGAGTTCAGTCACCCTTCTCTCTCTCTCTGATTGATTCTCTGGATCCTAGCTCATTCCAATTGCCCCTACCCTGGGGGTGGCTAGTCCTATTTATAGGCAAAGGCCCTGGGCCTCTTCCCAAATATTGAGCGGGAAGGGCGCCAACAATTGGCCATTTTGAAGGGGAACATCTGGTACACTTATCCTGACTAAAGTTTGTCCTCGCCTGCCAAAGGCTCTGGTGGTGACGCTGGCTTGGGCTCCACAATGACTTCCTCCCTACCGTTGGACTGGTCTTGGTCTCGTTGCACCGAAACGGGTGCCTTTGCTTGATGCTCTCGCCTGCGCTTGCTCCCTTTGCACCAAAGAGGAAAGGAGGACACTGCGCGGGCTGGCGCCCGCCTGGCGCCCTTGGTCGTCATGGCTTGCGTCATGGGCACCTCGTGAGGTACCCCGCCTTGATCTCTCCGCCTCCTCACGAGCCAGCCTGATGAGGCCGTGCCTGAGGAAGCTCCGTGTCGTCCGCCCCACGAGGCTTGGCCCCTCGCGAGGGTCTTGGGTCTGTGTTGATGAAGATGGGCCGTGCTGGGCCCCCTTTGAGCCACGCCGCAGGCCGCAGGCAGGCAAGTCTTGGGACCCCCGTTCCCAGAATGCCGACAGTAGCCCCCGGGGCCAAGGCGCGCCCGGATTTGGCCGTGCAGGGAGGCGAAAGGGCAAGGGCGAAGCGCGGCGGGCCCTAACAGCCTGCGGCCTAGGGCGCCGCGTGGCGGTTGATTGGACGTGGGCGCCTCAGCAACCGCGCGAGTTGATAAGGGAGCGGCATCTGCCCAGGCTTTGCTTTTTTTTGCTTTCTCCGGTTGCTGCTCAGATCCCCTTTCTTGCGCCTCTCCTTCCTTCCTCCAAATTTCCAGATCTACTTCGACCGCGTGACCTAGGAAGCCATGGCGCCTCGTTAGTCCCCGGCCGGAGCTTGGTACTCGTCTGCCCTGGAGTCGCCGAACGTGTCGGAGGCGAGCCTCGCCCGGTTGCGCCGGATGGCGGCGGCGCAGGGCATCGACGGGGCGAAGGTGTTCAAGGCCGGCTCCGCCACCCCTGAGGGTCGAGGGAGCACATTTTATCCGCTCTTTGTAAGCTCCATTGCTGCTGGCCTGGTGCCTCCCTTCTCCGAGTTCTTCCTCTCTGTCCTCCGCCATTATAAGCTACAAGCTCTGCATCTCTATCCCAACTCCGTCCTTCTCCTGGCAATCTTCGCCTATTACTACGAGGCTCGCGTAGGGGTGCAGCCCTCGGTGGCCTTGCTGGGCCACTACTTCTTCCTCCGGACCTCTCGCGGTCCTGCTTCCGCGTGCGCGAGCTTCGTCGCGTACGGTGGCGCCATTGCCATTTCGAGCCCCGGGAAAAGGATTGAGGGCTTCAGGAGCAAGTGGGTCTTGGCAGATGCTGGGCGCATCCACCCTCGGCTGATCTTGCCCACGGAGCAACCCACGAGCTCCAGCGATTGGGGTTGAGCGGAGCTCGGAGACCCCCGCGTGAAGCCGATGCTGGGGAAGATGGACGCGGATCTGAGGCCGGCCAACACGGCGGCGGCGAAGCTAACCGGCGCGTCGCTGCTGAGGGAATTTCTGGAGCACCAGCTGGCTCCGCTTCGGCAGTACTCACTTCCGATGTGGAGGCCCCATCCGAGCCCCGTGGCCTTGGCCGGCGAAGATCTGCCTGCAGTCCTCCAATCTCTGGTCGGGGGCGATGTGGCGAGGTGGGAGGGCGCTCCTACGCCCTTGTTCCTCCGCGACGACTGGGAGCAGGTGGTGGAGTCCATTCCCGTCTTCAACGGGGACGGGCCCGTGCCCACCGAAGCTCCCGGGGAACCGGTGGACGTGTCCTCCGATGACTCCAGCGAAGAGGAGGATGGAGGGGAGCGGGAGAAAGGGCCTGACTTCGAGGTGACTGACGGAGAGTCGAGGGCTCCCCTCCCCCGGCGCAGGTCCCGCGCTCTCCGCCTCTCTTCGAGCGATGACGACGAGAATGATGACGTGCTGGGCGGTGGGAGCTCGCCCCCGATCCCGAAGAAGGACAGGACCGGGTTGATCTCCCGCGGGTCGGCCCCGACCCCGAGGCGGACCGCAGACGCGCCTTCCGCTTCCGAGGTTGACCCTTCCAGCCGGCTTTCGGGCTTCAAATTTGGCCGGAGGCTGCCTGAGCTCACCGGCGACGACCCGTAAGCGCTTGACTCTTGTCTTTGTTTCTTGTTCCGCTGCTGAGGCTTGACGTCCGCATCTTTTAGATAGGCTGGCGCCTGCAGCAAAGAAGCCGAAGGAGGCTCCTGAGGTTCCATCCATGGCAGCGCCTCTGCCCGCGAAGGAAGGTGACCGCGACGCACGGGCCTCTCCTGACCGGTCGTCCTCGCGAGGCCTGGCTGAGCCGGCTGGGGCGAGCTCAGCCCCCATGGCCCAAGCGATTCCCGAGGTGCCTTTGCCTGCTGCCACCACCACAGTCGTTGGGGCACAGCAGGCTCCGCCTTAGGATGCTGTGGTCGTGCCGCCGCCTTCTCCTCCTATTCCACCGACTGTTGTCTCTCCGACTCCTCCTGCCGTTCTGGATCGTGTTGCTGCTGAGCTGGACCGGCTACGGCAGGATCTTCTTGGCGCCAACCCTCGCTTGGTGGCCAGGCGCTTGGAGCTGGCTTCAGGATGGATTCGCTCCGATGCTTTGATTCGGGCGGCACTGGTCCAGGCCTCGACGACTTGTGATGAGGAGAGGCAGGCCGTCCTTGAGGCGAAGGCTGCTCGTGACGCAGCCCTGGGGGAGGCGGCCGATGTCCGTGGTCGCTGCAAGGTGCTGGAGGACGAGCTGCAAGGCCTGCGGGACCAGCTCACGAAAGAGGCCCGCCTTCGCCAGGAGCAAGAAGAAGGCATGAAGGCTCGCGAGGCGGCCGTCGAGGGCCGGGAGGCCAAGCTCAAGAAGCGCCGCGACCGCCTAGGCGCGCTGGAGCAGGAGTTGGGGGCGTGGAAGGTCGAGCTGGACGACAAGGCCCGGGTTCTTGCCGAGGACCGTGTGGCCTTCGCGGAGATGGAGAAGAAGGCTCGCTCCTCGCTGAAGACGCTTTACGAGAGTGGCCTAGAGAGCCCACTGGCTGGCGCCGAGGACGGCCCCGCCAAGCTGCTTCCCTTCCTGGTTCGCACTCTTGAAGATGTCGCCCTTGGCCTTGGCCCCACGGCCGAGGCCGAGGCGCGTGTCCTGTCTTCTGCAACGCTGACGCGGGTCTTCACCCACATCTACCTTCGCGATCCCAGTGTCGACCTCGACAGCCTGCTGGAGCCAGCAAGCGGCGAGCGTGCCGTTGTCGCTGCCGAGGCCGTGAAGAGTCGCGCGGAGGCTCTGCTAGGGAAGTTCTGGGCCTTCAGCACCAAGACGAAGCGAGGCGTTGCCGACCCTACTGCTCCGTGAGGTGAACCCATTCTGTGCTGCTCCGCCGCCGACAAGTGACTCCGTTGTGGCTCATGTCCTGCTTTCAATTCCTGCACATGTATCATGCCTCGGGGAGGCGTTTAAACTTGCGTTTGGCATAACAGTGTGGACTGTAATATTTGCTTTTGAACTCCTTGAATTTTAGGATGGTGCTCCTCTCTTGCCTTTGCTCCCCTTTCTGCTCTATGTCCTCGGGTCCCGGCCCTCGAGCGGGTCTCACCCGTCGCTGGTATGCCAGGTCGCAATGTCGTGGACAAGGCCAAAGGGTGAGGGCTGGAGAGCCAGTAGGAGCCCTGAGTCGCGATGCTCAGGCACCCCCCCTTTAACGTGCAAGCGGTTCGCGCGGTTGAGAGTGAAGAAGGTTGTCTTTGGAATTTACGCTTTTCCTTCCTACTTGCTTATGTTCTACGGCGGCAGAGCCCGGCCCCACGCATACCTCACCCAGTGTTAGCCCCGACCGGAAACCAGGACGAGACTAAGGAGTGAGGGGCTACGTGACAAGTTAGGCTCTTGAGTCGCGATGCTCCGGAGTCCCCCTTGGCGCACGAACAGCAAGTAGGGAGGTGAGATGTGGGTGGATCTACCGTTCTACGTCTGTAGAGCCCGGCCCCGCGCATACCTCACCCAGCGTTAGCCTTTCGGAACTAAGGAGTGAGGGGCTACGTGACCAGTTAGGCTCCTGAGTTGCGATGCTCAGGAGTCCCCCTTGACGCTCAAATGGCCTTCGTACCTTGGCTCCGCTCCGGGAGAGACGCGCGACGAACCAGGCCCGGGGGGCCTGGCTGGGTGGCGTGCGTCTGGGCGTGACCCAGGCGCAGCCCCCGTGCCCAGCCCCCTCACGCGGCACTCCTAGGGGGAGGCGTTGCGATGAGGCTAAACACTGAGCTCTGGGCTCCCTGAGGTTGACGCGGCCTGGGGGCCACCCTCAGTTGTTTATCACCAGCGCGGAGCATAGCGCTTCCATATGTGTACGGGCATAGCCGCTCCTCGGCAGTGTCGTCAGCCAGCACGGAGCATGGTGCTTCCACTGGTACGTGGGAGGGGGCTCCCCTCCGGGAGGAGCCCCCAAGGCATGTACAGCCCCGCCCTGACACGTGGCTGGCACGGTAGGGCCTGGTGAGGTGTATCTGGGCACCCGTGAGCCAGCGCGGGACTCACGGGGCCCTACCTCTAGGCGGGTTGCGCCTGGCACTGGGCCTTATCTTGTGATGTGTTCCTGCAAATTTGGTTAGATGCCGGCACTCTACGTCCTCGAGTCCCGGCCCTCGAGCTGGTCTCAGCCGTCACTGGTATGCCAGGGCGCGATGTCGTTGACAAGGCCAGAGGGTGAGGGCTGGAGAGCCGGTAAGAGCCCTGAGTTGCGATGCTCAGGTACCCCCCCTTTAACGTGCAAGTGGTCGGCATGGATAAGAAGAGGTGCCATGGACCGGCATCAAATAATCAAGCATGGTGGGTCGAACGCATAACCGGAAATAAACGCAAAAGGGATACATGCCGCTGGGTCTGGCCCGAGCGACTTGGGGATGATGCAGCCCAAGGGGCGCCCCTAACAAAGTAAGCTAACGACATGAAATAAAAGGGGATACATGCCGCAGGGACGGACCCACGCGGCCTGGGAATAATGCAGCCCTGGGGGCGCTCCCAGCTGGAAATGAAACTTGAAAGATGTCACCTGATGATGTTGAGGACGAAGCAGTGTTGGTGTAGCAGACTCGGTGGGCTGCGGAAGCCAATCCTCACGAGCCCCCAGGCCCAGGGGCCTCGGGAGGCTCCGGAGGCGCTTGTGGCTCCTCTCGGACCATCTCCATCTCCGCCAGGGCTGCAGAACGCCTGGCCTCTTGAGGCTCCATGATGCCCCTCATGAGGCGCTGGTACGCGGCAGCTGCGTTCGGCATGCCGTAAGGCATGCAAACGTAGCTGTGGGGTGGACCTTCGCAGTGCCCCGCTCGCGAAGGCCAGAGGCGCTCCAGAGAGGCGACTCGGTTGAGCCCTGGTATGTTGATGCAGACGCGCAGCCCACCATCCTCGCCTGGATGGGGAGCCACAGCTGGTAGGCGGCGGCCGCCTTTCATGACTCTTGATTCCTGTAGCTCCTGAATGGCCTTGCTGACGAACTCCTGAGGGTCCGGCCCTTCTTGCCTTACTCCTTCCTGAGGGAAACGTGCTTCGAAACACGCCTCCATGTGGTGCCCAAGCGCCTCCCTCGTGACCTTAGCCAGGTCGGTGGCCCTCCAGGGGAGAGCCCTCAAGCTCTGCCTGAGGAGGGCGCTGGGCACGCTTTCCTAAGCGATGGAAGGAGGTTCCCCCTGGGCAGGCACGGGCCTTGAGGGGCCTGCCTCCTGAGGGGCCGGGCCGAACGATGTCTTCTTCTTCTTGGGAGTGGTCTTGGGAAGCCTCCTGCTTCCGCGGTCCGGGTCTTCCAGCGATGCGGCCTGAAAAGCTCGTTCCAGGGAACACACCGCGTCCTTCTCTTCGTAGGGCACCGTGATAACTCCGCCACTTCCTGGCATCTTGAGGACGTTGTAGCCGTGGTGAGTTACGGCCATGAACTTGGCCAGCGCTGGGTACCCAAGGATGGCGTTGTACGGCAGGTGAATGTGAGCGACGTCGAAGTCGATGAGCTCGGTGCGGTAGTTGTCGCGTGCTCCGAAGGTGATAGGGAGGTGGACCTGCCCAATCGGGACCGTGGAGCCGTCGGTGACTCCGGAGAAAGGCTTGGTTGGCTGAAGCTGGTTGTAAGACACTTGGAGATTGTTGAATGTTTCCACGGACAGGACGTTGGGCCCTGCTCCACCATCGATGAGGGTCCTAGTGACCACCACGTTGCTGATGATTGGGGAACAAAGCATCGGGAGGACTCCGGCTGTGGCCGCGCACTTGAGCTGATCCGTTGAGCTGAACATGATGGTGCACGCCGACCACCTGAGGGGGCGTGTGGCTTCGAGCTTGGGGAGGACTGCATTCACTTCGCGGGCGAACTACTTGAAGATGCGCTGAGAGGCGGGGGCTTGAGCTCCGCCCAGGATGCCGGCGATCGCGCGCGGCTCCTGGAAGCCCCCAGCCCCCTCGTCCTGGTGGAGGTCCTCGTTTCTTCTTAGCTGCGGCGGTAGCGGAGGGAGGCCTGCGTTGCCTTGCGAGCGATCCTCGCGAGGCTGGTCCCTCCAGTCTCCCTTGCGAGGCGGGTCTTGCCAGCGGTCCTCGCGAGGTCTGTCGCGCCACCCTTGGCGTGGGCCGCGGTCTTCTCAGCGTCCTGCGTTCCTTCCTCCTCCTCGACCGTAGCCCCGGTCACCGCGGTCAGGACGACGGCCGATCCTTCCTTCTCACACGGCTCGGAGCTCTTGACATTCGTTGGCGTTGTGGGTGTGGAGGTCGTGGTACACGCAGTACCGACTGCCCTTGGAAGATTCGGGCTAATCTCTGCCCCGCTTGGTGTCCGGTTCTGCCGCGAGCACGGCAGCCCCCTTGCGCTCCACATCCTTGGCCTTGGACTTCTTCTCTTCTGGGTCTGCGGCAGGCAGCTCGATGAGGGAGAGATGCCCTTCCTCAGCCCTGGCGCACTTGGTCGCCAAGTTGAACAGCTCCAAGGAAGTGCACAGGTCTTCATGCATCGCCAGCTCCTCCTTCATCTTGACGTCGCGCACTCCGTCGGAGAAGGCTGAGATGATGTCCTCCTCGGACACCTTGGGAATCTTGAGGCGTGCGTTGTAGAAGCGCTGGATGTACTTTTGCAGGGTCTCTACGGATTGTTGCTTGATGCGGCGCATGTCGCTCACGGCGGGCGGCCGGTCGCGGGTACCTTGGAAGTTGGCGATGAAGCGGGTGCGCATCTCGTCCCAGGAGGAGATCGTGCCTGGGACCAGGTTCAAGAGCCAGGTGCGGTCCCCGTCCTTGAGCGCCATGGGAAACCAGTTCGCCATGACCTTCTCATCTCCGTTGGCAGCTTCGATGCCCAGCTCATAGAGCTGGAGGAACTCCACAGGGTCGGCCGTGCCGTCGTAACGAGGAGGCAGGTCTGGCTTGAACTTGCCGGGCCACGCGACGCTGCGCAGCTCGGTGGTGAAGGCACGACAGCCCGCCGTGGCCACGGGGGGCCTTGGGTGACGGAGAGCTTGGTCTTGCAGGTCCCCATGCGCTGCAGCTGGGAGCAGCGGAGTGTCTTGACGTGCGGGAGCAGGAGCAGGGAGCGCCCAGGCAGCTTCTTGCGGGCGAGGGACTTCTTGGCAGCACTGCTCTTGCCGCGCTGACGCCTGGCAGAGCGGGTTCCGCCCAGGGGCCACGTGCCTTGGAGCCAGGGCGTCTTCTTGATGAGGAGGCTGCTGGGGCGCCCTCGGAGCTTCGTCGCCCGTGCGGGGCGGGGTGCGGTGCAGCGGAACGGACGGCGCAGGAGAGCCCCCGCGACGCGGACAAGCTCGGCGACGCGGTCGAGCCATTCTTCGTAGACGTCGTCGACGGGACGGTAGCGCAGGAGCTCGTTTGCCGCGATGAGCGCAGCTCGAGCCTCCATGGGCGCGCGGAGCGCGCGGGACGAAAAACCAGCTGGGGTGAGCGAGGGAGTGGCGGTGCGGCCGTCTTGCCGCACGGACGGATGCTGAGACAACGCTTGTTGCTCGTTCCCCGCCGGGCCGGTGGCGGTGTTGACGGCTGGCGATGGGGAACGGCGAGGACGCCCGCCGACAGGGGCCGTCTGGGCGACGCGGGAAGCGAGAGCGGCTCGGCGCTCGACGCGGGCCCGATGAGCGTCAGACATGGACGCGATGGTCGGAGGAGAACGGGGCGGTGGAAGACGAATCCCGGCGCACCCCTACCTGGCGCGCCAAATGTCGGATTTCAGGTCCCGGCAGACCCTTGAGGTTCGAACTCTGGGGTGCGCGCGGAGATTGTGCCCTCTACCTCTCCGTCTCGCAAAGATCCAAACTACCCAAAGAACAACGCAAGAGACATAGAGTTTATACTGGTTCGGGCCACCGATGTGGTGTAATACCCTACTCCAGTGTGGTGTGGTCCTCGCCTGCCAAAGGCTCTGGTGGTGACGCTGGCTTGGGCTCCACAATGACTTCCTCCCTGCCGTTGGACTGGTCTTGGTCTCGTTGCACCGAAACGGGTGCCTTTTCTTGATGCTCTCGCCTGCGCTTGCTCCCTTTGCACCAAAGAGGAAAGGAGGACACTGCGCGGGCTGGCGCGCGCCTGGCACCGTTGGTCGTCATGGCTTGCGTCATGGGCACCTCGTGAGGTACCCCACCTTGATCTCTCCGCCTCCTCACGAGCCAGCCTGATGAGGCCGTGCCTGAGGAAGCTCCGTGTCATCCACCCCGCGAGGCTTGGCCCCTCGCGAGGGTCTTGGGTCTGTGTTGATGAAGATGGGCCGTGCTGGGCCCCCTTTGAGCCACGCCGCAGGCCGCAGGCAGGCAAGTCTGGGGACCCCCGTTCCCAGAACGCCGACATGGACTATTAAGTCTGGGAAACCTTCAGTCTCCGAATCATCGATCGGGTCAGGGTCCATACCCAATTCTACCACCCACCCACCCAGACATAAGCGCTCTCATGAGCATACAACAGCAGTCTCAGGAAACGGTCCACCACTTCTGGGCCAGATTCCTCCTTGTCAAGGACAAGGTTAAAGATTGTCGCAACGAGGACGCGGTGTCGGTGTTCTGCAACAATTGCACGAACGAAGGAATCCTCAACGCCATTAATCGTCGCCGCATACTACACTTTGCTGACTTGGCAACTATCGTACAGAAGTATAGCGCAATGGAAAGCGCCTGGAAGGATCGGGCAGCTTGTTGGGTGCCATCGGTCCCAACTCAACCGCTGGTCCAGGCGAAAAGGGCGCATCCCTGCGACATGCCCAGTCCAATAGCCAAGAAATATAAACCCATTAGGCGGCACGGAACTGTTCTTGGAGGGATGGCTCGATGGCCCGTGCAAAATACACACAACACCGGACACCATACTAACCCACAGCCTTAGAGCATGTTGGATACTCCGACAGGTAGCCAAGAGGGGCGAGGGCATCCTTACCAAAAACACCCCAGAGCAACACCCTCCAGAAGACGACGACCCTAGAGTATTGACGGTCTTCAAGACATTCGCTTCAAACAATAAGTGCAAAAGGGCACTACGCGACCTCGCCGAAGTCTGTCAAATCGCCGCGATAAACCCTTGGAACGACACGGCTATAACATTCTAATGCTTGTGACGAACCAAAATACAGGACAGTCCGAGCACCAGCCACATTAGTCCTTTGTCCCATCGTGGACGGCTTTCGACTCACCAAGGTCCTCATGGACGGCGGCAGCGGACTAAACTTCATATATGAGGATACACTCCACAAGATGGAAATAAACAGAAGCCGCATCGAGCAAAGCAGCACAACCTTCCGAGGAATCATACCCAATCGGGAGGCGCGGTGTGCGGGAAAAATCACACTTGACGTGGTATTCGGCATGCCGGAGAATTATCGGTCTGAAGAAATCACCTTCCAAGTGGCTCCTTTCAGCAACGGATACCACGCCCTGTTGGGGCGAGACGCTTTTACACGCTTCCAAGCTATACCCCATTACGGGTACATGAAGCTCAAAATTCCCAGAGCAAACGGCATAATCACTCTTGTTAGTGTTCCAGACATAGCACTCCGCGCCGAAAACAAAACCGCATCACTGGCCCTTGAGGCATTATCTGATGCCCTCGCGGCCGAAGAATTAACCGCACTGCGCTCTACGGTGGATAGGGACGATGTGATCTTAGACAAACGACCCAAGTCCACCTCCTTCAAACCTGCAGAAGAATAGTCAAATTCCAGGTCCACCCAACGGACCCCAAGAAGACAACATCCATTGGAGCACAACTAGACCCAGCGGTCGACGCCGCACTATGGGATTTCCTTCATGAAAACTGGGATATATTCGCCTGGCACCCTTCTGACATGCCCGGAATCCCACACGAGCTGGCCGAACATAGCCTCAATATATTAAAGGAATACAAACCAGTCAAACAAGCACTGTGGTACTTTTCCGAACGCAAACGCCAAGCTATGGGGGAGGAGCTGGCCAAGCTAATCGAGGCCTGATTCATCAGAGAAATAAAACATCTGGACTGGCTGGCAAACCTGGTGACGGTACCAAAGAAGGACAAATCCTGGCGCCTGTGCGTCGATTTTAAAGACCTCAATAAGGCTTGCCCTAAGGATCCCTTCCCCCTCCCCCGCATTGAGCAAATCATTGACGCTACCACAGGACACGACTCACTGGGTTTCCTTGATGCATATTCTGGATACCATCAAATCAAAATGAAGGAGTCCAATCAAGCTGCAACAGCATTTATTACCCCATATGGGCCATTCTGCTTCAACAACGTGCCCTTCGGGCTCAAGAACGTCGGCGCCACATACCAACGCATGATTCAAACATGCCTGGAGAAATAGATCGGCAAGACAGTTGAAACTTATGTGGACGACGTCGTCATCAAAACTAGGCATGTCGAAACACTAATAGACGATTTACGTCTCACATTCGACAACCTCCGTGCGTATGACATTAAGCTCAATCCGGAAAAATGTGTTTTCGGCGTCCCCGCTGGAAAACTGCTGGGCTTCATCGTTTCCAATAGAGGAATTGAAGTAAATCCAGCCAAAATTCGAGCTTTGTCTCAACTGGCCACGCCAACGGACCTCAAACAAGTCCAAAAACTCGTGGGTTGTGTGGCAGCTCTAAGCCGCTTTATCTCCAGATTGGGAGAAAAGTAACTGCCACTCTATCGCCTTCTATGGTGAACCGATCACTTCGAGTGGACGGATGCGCCAACAGCCAGACTGGAGGAGATAAAAACTCTTATAGCGAGCAACCCAATCCTGGCCGCGCCAAACGTCGGCGAACCCATGTTATTATACATATCGGCAACACATAAGGTGGTGAGCGCCGTGCTCGTCGTTGAACAAGAATAGGACGGACACAAATTCCCGCTTCAGAAGTGTCAGGACCCCGATCCTAAGCCATATCTATCCAGCATGTAACACATCATATCACTTTGCGTCCTCACGCACGGTACTCCCACGGGTGCCACCTTACCTGGCCCGGGACCGTTTGCGACTTTTGGCTCACGTATATGATAGTGTCGCTAGAATCCATATGACAGAGAACCCGGGCCGACATGGCTAGTCGTGAACCCAAGGCGGCACTAACCCATGAGGACAGGCATACATGAATCACATCGAGCATGTCGGTCAACAATGTATAAATCCGGGCTGTAGCACTGGGCTAACAGGACTCCCGTAACCCGGGCTGTAGTAGGCTAGGCAGGACTCTGGATTACACCGCGTGACATTTCCCCGGAGGGACAGACACAGGAACAAAGTGAAACACATGCCGGCCAGTCAAGTGTCCTAACCAGTAGTGCTGAGCTAGCAGGACTCCGGTGAACCGGGCTGTAGCGGACTACTATGGCTCAAGGAAGCACTGGACTACATTTCCCCATAAGAGAGGCTGCCAAGGATAAACAACTAGATTGTCGGATCCCACACATACCAAGCATTTCAATCATACACACAATATGCTCGATATATGTAAATACAACATGGCATCACAACAAGACTCTACGACTCAAGTATTTATTCATTAGGCTCCGAGGAGCGAGATACTTAACATGTCTGAGTACAGACATCTACAAATGAAAAGGCTGAGAAGCCTGACTATCTACCAGATCCTGCCGAGGGAACAAGATCGTAGCTGAGGTATCAAGCTAAACGTCGAAGTCCAAGCGGTACTACTAGCGAGACTAAAGTCTCTCTGCAAAAACATAAAATAGGCAAACGTGAGTACAAATGTACCGAGCAAGACTTACATCAGAACTAGCTACATATGCATCGGTATTAATAGAGGGGGTGGTGGAGTTTAACTGCAGCAAGCCAGCTTTGACTCGGTGGCTAACCTGTACTACGACTGCAAGTAACTCTTTTGAGGTGGCGCACACGAGTCCACAGATTCACCATATCAATACACCACTATGGATCCGCTCCCGTCTCCCTACGAGAAGGCCATCCATAGCACTCACGCTTATCTTGCGTATTTTAGAGTATCCACTTCCACTTGTCTATGAACTGGTATAGGCAACCCAGAAGTCCACTACCGCGGACACGGCTATTCGAATAGATGATGTTAACCTTGCAGGGGTGTACTTCTTCACACACGCTCTCACCACTTATCACCGTTTACACGACATGTACTCGGCAACCTTAAAGCGGAAGCCCAGCGAGGGTGTCAGCCACGTCCTACCTAAACACTCAAGTCTCTAGTCCAGGTTTGTCGCCTATTCAGGTTCTATCCGCAGGGAGTCCGGCCGAGGTTTCCACATACAGCCCCGAACGATGTGAGAAGGGTTCCCGAGACACCAAACGTGCGCCCGGTACACCGTGCCACGTGCCTACCGCAACACAGCCCACCCCGACGGTCAGTGCTGCGTGCGGCCCCCAGCATACTACAAACACCAGAAACTACTTGCAACTCCTGGACAGAGGACAAGGGTGATCAAGAAGCCAAGAGGGTCCATTGGTTTCGGGCCCAATGTGTGGTAGTAACTGTTTCATGGATCACAAACACAGAACTCAGTTCCTGAGGACGGCTTCAATGAGACAACCCACCATGTACTCCTACATGGCCTCTCACCGCTACCTTTACCAAATCGTGTTCACACACTTAGCTCACACACAGTAGGACATGTTCATCACCATTCCAATTCATTCCCGATGAATCAGACCCGACTCAACTCTAAGCAGTGGCAGGCACGACAAACAAGCATGAATGAGTAGGCACATCAGGGCTCAAACAACTACTAATCATGCTAGTGGGTTTCATCTATTTACTGTGGCAATGACAGGTCATGCAGAGGATAAGGGGTTCAACTACCGCAGCATGTAACAGTTGAATCGTTGTTGTCCTAATGCAGTAAAAGAGAGCAGGAGCAAAAGAGTGGGTTGTATCCGAATGAACAAGGGGGTTTTGCTTGCCTGGCACTTCTAAAGATAGTATAGTTCTTCATCGGTGTCATCGATCTCATCGTCGAAACCACGTCTATCGAGAGGGGACAAATACCGGCAAACAAAGAGGAACACAATCAATGCAATGCAACAATTATTATGCATGATAATGACATGGCAATATGCTATGATTTGAGCTAATGCATCTAGCTATGATTTAAATGAAGTTGGTTTGAATACATGATTCAAATTCCAACTCCATATATGATTATTTAAATACCCTTTATTTGTTTTGTCCAAAACAGAGGACAAACATTGTTCAAAAATGCATGAAAATGGTACAGATGGATTCCTTGAATTTTTCTGATAATTTTTCATATATAATTTACTTGATTTGGAGTTACGGTTGATTTTCTATGACTTTTTGAAGTTTGAAACATTTTCTAGATTTTCCTAAATAAGATTAAATCCAGAAAATCAATTACGGCGTCAGCATTGCGTCATGCTGACCCCAGCAGGTCAACAGACCCGGTCCAGGTCAAACCTGACGCGTGGGTCCCGCGTGTCAGTGTGGTTAGTTTAACTAAATTCAATTAGTACTAACCCTAACTAACTAACAGGGCTGGGCCCCACCTGTCATTGACCCAGGGGGTCAAACTGGGCCCACAAGTGGTCAAACGGGGTCAGCGGGGGTCAACTCGCCGACGTTTAGCCGCCGGCGAGGCCAAACGCGGCGGGGCAGGTGCGGGTTTCACCCACAGGGAAGCGTTTGAGGCGCCGTTGGGCTCTACGGGTAGTTGGCACAACGGCGCGTCCGTTGGTGACCGTGGCTGGGCCTGGGGTGGCCGGAGTCGTCGCCGGCGTCGACCTTGGCGGTTGCCGGAGCTCGGGTGAGCTCGGGGTCGATGCTACGGTGGTCGGGGCAGCTTGTGCGGGGCACCTACGTGCTCTACGCAGTGTAGTGAGCAAGGTGGATGTGAAGGCGGAGCCATTGCGTGGCCGGAGCCACGCCGGCGGTGAGCACAGACGGTGGCGGGTGCGGTGAGCTCGGGGTGGTGCGTACAGTGCACGAGAGAGGGAACAGAGAGGGGGAGGACGGGAAGCAGCTCACAGTGGTCTCGACGAGCGGGTCAGAGAGGTCGGGGAAGAGCTGGAGTGGCCACGGCGGCGAGGGGGATCTCCGGCGTCTGACAGCGAGGATGAGGACGATGGCGTCGCTTAGGGCGTTCCGCGGGCGCGTGCTTCGTCTTGGGGCTCCGTGGCGTCGAGGCAGAGCCTCTGGACAGCACGGAGAGGCGAGGGAGAGGCGATGGCCGCGGTTGCGCTCGTCGGCGGCGACAAGCTCCGCTCGGGCTGCACGGGAGAGAGAGCAGAGGAGGGGGAGGAGCACGGCGAGAGTGAGAGGTGGTCGAGGGGGTTGCGTGGCATCGTCCAAACGCGTCGAGGTGGAGCCAGGCAGGGAGGGAGGGAGGAGGTGGCCGGCGCGGGGCGGGCACGTGCCTCCGTCCTCCTGGCAGGAGGAAGACGACAGGGGAGGAGCCCCAGGTGGGCTGGGCCGGTTGGCTGGGCCGGCCAGCTGTGGTGCTGGGCCGCACAGGTAGGTGGGCTGCTCAGGTGAGGCCAGGTGGGTTTCCTCTCTCTCTTTTATTTTCAATTTCCTATTTTCTTTAACTCTGTTTTGATTTGATTTTTAACCCAAATCATTTTCTGAGCTTCTGTAAATTGTTGTATGGACTAGTGACATTAATATAAAGCCCCACGATAATTTCCAGAATTATTGGATCATTTTTGAAATCTATCAAATATAAATCCAATGCAAATAATTATTGAAATAATTCCAAATGCCCAAAATAATATTTATGAGCTCCTGAAAATATTGGTTTGAATTTTAGCTCTGTCCAACATTTTCAAAGAGTAACATGAACATTTTCTTGGACCTATTTGAAGCAATTTTTATCTTGGTCTTTTTCAAAAATGATTTCTGAGGCTTTCACATGTCCCCATTTCAAATTTCAAACAATATAGACATGATGCATGGATGCTTTTGAAACTAATTGCAATCAAATTCTAGGGCTATCACAACTCACCCCCACTAAACAAGAATCTCGTCCCGAGATTCAAGACGTGAGGTCAGAAGACAGAGGGAACACAAAGCTAATAACACGATCTTCATGATCCAACTGCCCTTCTCGGAGATGTTGATCCGGTCACCATCATTGACTCGATGTCTTGCTCTGAGAACTACATCCAACATGACAACGTGTAGAAAGGGAAATTTAGAAGAATCAATCTTCCTGACGTTCGAGCTTCTTAGGATCATCTTAATGATCACAAGATCAACGCACAGAATGGGACATAGAAACATCTCTGGAGCTGAGAGGCAAACATGCATCAGGAGGGACGGAAGAAACAATTGACGAGGGTTTCAAAGTAGCGAGGAAAAATTTCCATGATTCCATAACGGGGCACCTTGGAAGAGGTGACTCGTAAATGTTTTTTCCCTTAAGTGGCAAAAAGAATTACTTTTGATGCATAGATCATTGAAATTCTTTATACCAGCCTAAGGCAATCACAATCGATCGTTGGAAGGGGTTCAAAGAATGGCATACTCCGACTAGGATGGATGATGGGGATTACCTTGTTGAAGGCAATGCAATGGATGATTTGCTTACACATGCTCTCAAGAACTTGAGCATTTCCCTAGTCATCAGGGTCTTACCAACATCCGTGGCACGGATCCTGGCAACACGACATTCTACCATGATGACCAGTGATGGATGATGCGAATACAAAGGAAGATAACACCTTCTCAGACTTCCCCTTAGCGAGGCTAAGGAAATAGAATCTGGATGATCGACCGAGAGACATTTAGCACTCCGCTTCTAATGTTCTCCTTGACGTTCTACATACCACGGTCATACTTAAAGCATGAACGTGGCCATCAAGTATAGGTCGGACTTCGGGAGCACAGAAATCCATAAGGAACAACTTGTGGAATAAGTCATACCAAATCCTCATGGAGAAGATGGTCGAATTGCTCGTTCAAGATACTACACTGATAGATCTTCCGGCTAGGTGTGTCGGCCAGAACATCAACCTCGTCAGGACCTACATCATAGATCTTGGAATGTTCCAGCCATCATATCTGCCTGAGATTCAGATCTGGCTGGTAACAGGATTTTTCAGACAACATGTCTAGAAAAGAAAGGTTGCAACACAAGTCGGCGAGATAACGTTGCAAGACTCTCGGGAGATGAACTACGATAGCAAGCTCCAAAACATGAGCTGGTTCTGCTACAAACATGTGAACACGCTGTCCAAGACAATCATGACCACGTAGTAGTCTTATAATAAAACACTACCAAGTTCAGGAGGGAACCATCAACGAGGATATCGAAGTCCTTGCGTAAGTCTAGCTCTTAAGAAGAAACTTCTTCTCCTTGAACAAACCAATCAGTGGCTTGGTGTGCTAGGGACACATATGGAGTGGAGGTAATTAATCTACCAAACCATATAATACTTCGCACGTATGCATGACTGATTTGGGACGATTCCAAGGAAAACAAAAACAAGCTTTCTCGAATTCACGGCGGCAACTTTCATCAAATGCACGTGAATTAGAGGAAGTCACTTCTTTCATCCAAGCATAAGCTTCATGAATGGAACACGAAGACATTGCTTACAAAGTTTTCAACACTAGGTTGATGTTCAACATGAATCATGGGGGAGACAAAATGCTGTTGATGGGCTCAACAACACCTCATCGGAATTTCCATATCACTGGACTTCCACCATCATGTGAACACGGTGATAGCATTGGTCAGACCAGAAGATGTAATGGTGTATGCTCGAGGGATCAACCACGAGTAAGACAACATTACGAACATCGTTGGTTCTGATTTGACTTGACAATAGCCCATACTCAAGTCAAAGTTTTGACAAGGCAATAGCGCCGACAATCGATCACGTGGATCAATCGATGAAGATATTATCTTTCTTCAACACACACACAAGGATATCCCTTAGTGATGAACTAAGTCGGACAAGCTTTCATCTTCGAACTCTCCAAGTTGTTGTTAGCTTAACCAACTAGCTCAGGGGTATCCAACACAGATTCTTGGAGAAAGAGTGGTTTATTGGAAAACCAACTTGATCACAAACTCAACATATCGGTCAGGGGACGACCTAGTGATACTCCCATGAAGATATCCGGAAAATCACGAACCACCGATATGTCCCTAAGCTCGAGAACAATCTTGTTTTTCAAGGCAAGACGACATGATCAGAAGAGTAAGGGATTGATAAAATACTAACTCATCGATCGAAGAATGCACCAACAGAAATGGACTAGGTAGCACGATCAGCCCTAGGATGGTAATCCAATAACCAACACGCTAAGGATGGAAATATTGTCCATTTACTACCAAGCAACACAATTTCTAGGAGTATTGATT
This sequence comes from Aegilops umbellulata, assembly GCA_032464435.1. Lineage (NCBI taxonomy): Eukaryota > Viridiplantae > Streptophyta > Magnoliopsida > Poales > Poaceae > Aegilops > Aegilops umbellulata. Next base: position 210,091,945 of record CP136056.1, on the reverse strand, counting down.
TCACACATCATGGTTCACTTGTCGGCATTCCGGTTGCGACAACACGACACCGAGGAATGAATAATGATGGCGAGAAGTATCACTGTATCAAGAATTCATAAGATGGTATGTGATTCCCATGACATCCTTGACATAAGACGGTGTTACTTCAGGGTAGAACAGAATCAAAAGCTGGATTAACATTTGATCTGTGGAACACAACTGCTTTGACCCAATCCTGGATATGGATGAGGTGTTGGAGTTTGTTTCTCCTAGTCATTCTGAAATAGAACGGCTTGACGAACCACAAGAATAATAGGCATCGATGAACACGAACGCACAACTATTCCTGACTATCAATTGATATACTAGGGTCGGAATATAGCTGAGGAGGGTCAACTCAAGGAACATATAATTTCTTAAGTTGTAGATGCATCAGTTAGCATGTTGAATAAATTCAACATGTTTCTTCCGGACAACCCATGCAGAAAGGTAGGACTGGCAGGTTCACAATATAGGATCGAGATCTCATCAAGAGCACTCCTATTGTGATCTTTTGGTTCAAAGAACTTCTGCCACATTGATCCATGGTATTTGAAGAAGGATATACCATGGACCTCGAGGACTGTCGCAAGGTTACTAATATCTTAAGGAAACTAGCAAATACTAACAACATGAAGTAAGGTGAATCTCGGGTTTGAAAACCCAGGAGTAGAATACCTACTACTAAATGGCATCATGGGATGCTTTCGAGAATGGTGGCCAGAATCATCACACTAGGAATATAAAACATTGCTAGACTACTGGGTGATCCTCTAAGACACCTAGGGTCATAATACTAGCTCCAACATATATGTCAAGGCAATGGAGTACCTCAACAGACCGATTAGTGTGATTATTCTGACCAAAAAGACATCGGGAACGGAAAGAAAGGATTTGCAAATGCATCAGACTATGTAGAGACCTGGGATGACTCGGACAACATAACGGCTGTAAATGCTCAAAATGATTTGAGACATCCTGCAAAATGGTGGCATAACCACTCAACATCACAATATCAAGGTTCCGAGATCAACTGTCAACAACAGAAGTAGTAGAAACCGAACTGAGGCTTGAATCCATCAATCCTATAAGTCTATGGATTAGTAACACGTCATCCTGATAGATAGATGAGAAGGCCTAGTTCTTAATCCCTGTAGAAAGAAGAGGCTGACTCAGATAAGAAGGCCATGAGGTATAAGGAGTAAAAAGAGCCTTACGTTCCCTTCCACAATCAATTCCCTTACATAACTAAAGCATTTCTAGACTCAACTTCGACCAGTTTGGCTTGGTAATCCTATAGGCAGTTAGGCTCTGATACCAGCGCTGTCAGGACCCCGATCCTAAGCCATATCGATCCAGCATGTAACACATCATATCACTTTGCGGCCTCACGCACGGTACTCCCACGGGTGCCACCTTACCTGGCCCGGGACCGTTTGCGCCTTTTGGCTCACGTATATGATAGTGTCGCTAGCATCCATATGACACAGAACCCGGGCCGACATGGCTAGTCGTGAACCCAAGGCGGCACTAACCCATGAGGACAGGCATACATGAATCACATCGATCATGTCGGTCAACAACGTATAAATCCGGGCTGTAGCACTGGGCTAACAGGACTCCGGTAACCCGGGCTGTAGCGGGCTAGGCAGGACTCCGGATAACACCGCGTGACATTTCCCCGGAGGGACAGACACAGGAACGAAGTGAAACACATGCTGGCCAGTCAAGTGTCCTGAGCAGTAGTGCTGGGCTAGCAGGACTCCGGTGAACTGGGTTGTAGCGGACTACTATGGCTCAAGGAAGCACTAGACACATTTCCCCATAAGAGAGGTTGCCAAGGATAAACAACTAGATTGTCGGATCCCACACATACCAAGCATTTCAATCATACACACAATATGCTCGATATATGTAAATACAACATGGCATCACAACAAGACTCTATGACTCAAGTATTTATTCATTAGGCTCCGAGGAGCGAGATATTACAAACATGGGTCTCATGACCCAACATTCAGAGCATACAAGTCAAAGCACATGCGGAAGCTTAACATGTTTGAGTACAGACATCTACAAGTGAAAAGGCTGAGAAGCCTGACTATCTACCAGATCCTGCCGAGGGCACAAGATCGTAGCTGAGGTATCAAGCTAAACGTCGAAGTCCAAGCGGTACTACTAGCGAGACTGAAGTCTCTCTGCAAAAACATAAAATAGGCAAACGTGAGTACAAATGTACCCAGCAAGATTTACATCAGAACTAGCTACATATTCATCGGTATTAATAGAGGGGGTGGTGGAGTTTAACTGCAGCAAGCCAGCTTTGACTCGGTGGCTAACATGTACTATGACTGCACGTAACTCTTTTGAGATGGCGCACACGAGTCCACAGATTCACCATATCAATACACCACTATGGATCCGCTCCCGTCTCCCTATGAGAAGGCCATCCATAGCACTCACGCTTATCTTGCGTATTTTAGAGTATCCACTTCCACTTGTCTATGAACTGGTATAGGCAACCCAGAAGTCCATTACCGCGGACACGGCTATTCGAATAGATGATGTTAACCCTGCAGGGGTGTACTTCTTCACACACGCTCTCACCACTTATCGCCGTTTACACGACATGTACTCGACAACCTTCAAGCGGAAGCCCAGCGAGGGTGTCGGCCACGGCCTACCTAAACACTCAAGTCTCTCGTCCAAGTTTATCGCCTATTCGGGTTCCATCCGCAGGGAGTCCGGCCGAGGTTTCCACATACGGCCCCGAACGATGTGAGCAGGGTTCCCAAGACACCAAATGGGCGCCCGGTACACCGTGCCACGTGCCTACCGCAACACAGCCCACCCCGACGGTCAGCGCTGCGTGCGGCCCCCAGCATACTACAAACACCAAAAACTACTTGCAACTCCTGGACAGAGGACAAGGGTGATCAAGAAGCCAAGAGGGTCCATTGGTTTCGGGCCCAATGCATGGTAGTAACTATTTCATGGATCACAAACACAGAACTCAGTTCCTGAGGACGGCTTCAATGAGACAACCCACCATGTACTCCTACATGGCCTCTCACCGCTACCTTTACCAAATCGTATTCACACACTTAGCTCACACACAGTAGGACATGTTCATCACCATTCCAATTCATTCCCGATGAATCAGACCCGACTCAACTCTAAGCAGTAGCAGGCACGACAAACAAGCATGAATGAGTAGGCACATCAGGGCTCAAACAACTCCTACTCATGCCAGTGGGTTTCATCTATTTACTGTGGCAATGACAGGTCATGCAGAGGATAAGGGGTTCAACTACCGCAGCATGTAATAGTTGAATCGTTCTTGTCCTAATGCAGTAAAAGAGAGCAGGAGCAAAAGAGTGGGTTGTATCGGAATGAACAAGGGGGTTTTTCTTGCCTGGCACTTCTGAAGATAGTATAGTTCTTCATCGGTGTCATCGATCTCATCGTCGAAACCACGTCTATCGAGAGGGGACAAATACCGGCAAACAAAGAGGAACACAATCAATGCAATGCAACAATTATGATGCATGATAATGACATGGCAATATGCTGTGATTTGAGCTAATGCATCTAGCTATGATTTAAATGAAGTTGGTTTGAATACATGATTCAAATTCCAACTCCATATATGATTATTTAAATGCCCTTTATTTGTTTTGTCCAAAACAGAGGACAAACATTGTTCAAACATGCATGAAAATAGTACAGATGGATTCCTTGAATTTTTCTGATAATTTTTCATATATAATTTATTGGATTTGGAGTTACGGTTGATTTTCTATGATCTTTTGAAGTTTGAAACATTTTCTGGATTTTCCTGAATAAGATTAAATCCAGAAAATCAATTATGGCGTCAGCATTGCGTCATGCTGACCTTAGCAGGTCAACAGACCCGGTCCAGGTCAAACCTGACGCGTGGGTCCCGCGTGTCAGTGTGGTTAGTTTAACTAAATTCAATTAGTACTAATCCTAACTAATTAACAGGGCTGGGCCCCACCTGTCATTGACCCAGGGGGTCAAACTGGGCCCACCCATGGTCAAACGGGGTCAGCGGGGGTCAACTCGCCGGCGAGGCCAAACGCGGCGGGGCAGGTGCGGGTTTCACCCACAGGGCACCGTTCGAGGCGTCGTTGGGCTCTACGGGTAGCTGGCGCAACGGCGCGTCCGTTGGTGACCGTGGCTGGGCCTGGGGTGGCCGGAGTCATCGCCGGCGTCGACCTTGGTGGTCGCCGGAGCTCGGGTGAGCTCGGGGTCGACGCTACGGCGGTTGGGGCAGCTCGTGCGGGGCACCTACGTGCTCTACGCAGCTCGGTGAGCAAGGTGGATGTGACGGCGGAGCCATTGCGTGGTCGGAGCCACGCCGGCGGTGAGCACAGACGGTGGAGGGTGCGGTGAGCTCGGGGTGGTGCGTACGGTGCACGAGAGAGGGAACGGAGAGGGGGAGGACGAGCAGCAGCTCACAGTGGTCTCGACGAGCGGGTCAGAGAGGTCGGGGAAGAGCTGGAGTGGCAACGGCGGCGAGGGGGATCTCCGGCGTCCGACAGCGAGGATGAGGACGATGGCGTCACTTAGGGCGTTCCGCGGGGGCGTGCTTCGTCTTGGGGCTCCGTGGCGTCGAGGCGGAGCCTCTGGACAGCACAGAGAGGCGAGGGAGAGGTGATGGCCGCGGTTGCGCTCGTCGGCGGCGACGAGCTTCGCTCGGGCTGCACGGGAGAGAGAGAAGAGGAGGGGGAGGGGCACGGGGAGAGTGAGAGGCAGTCGAGGGGGTTGCGTGGCATCGTCCAAACGCGTCGAGGAGGAGCCAGGCAGGCAGGGAGGGAGGAGGTGGCCGGCGCAGGGCGGGCACGCGCCTCCGTCCTCCTGGCAGGAGGAAGACGACAGGGGAGGAGCCCCAGGTGGTCTGGGCCGATTGGCTGGGCCGGCCAGCTGCGGTGCTGGGCCGCATAGGTAGGTTGGCTGCTCAGGTGAGGCCAGGTGGGTTTCCTCTCTCTCTTTTATTTTCTATTTCCTATTTTCTTTAACTCTGTTTTGATTTGATTTTTAACCCAAATCATTTTCTGAGCTTCTGTAAATTGTTGTATGGACTAGTGACATTAATATAAAGCCCCACGACAATTTCCAGAATTATTGGATCATTTTTGAAATATATCAAATATAAATCCAATGCAAATAATTATTGAATTAATTCCAAATGCCCAAAATAAATATTTATAAGCTCCTGAAAATATTGGTTTGAATTTTAGCTCTGTACAATATTTTCAAAGAGTAACATGAACATTTTCTTGGACCTATTTGAAGCAATTTTTATCTCGGTCTTTTTCAGAAATGATTTCTGAGGCTTTCACATGTCCCCATTTCAAATTTCAAACAATATAGACATGATGCATGGATGCTTTTGAAACTAATTGCAATCAAATTCTAGGGCTGTGACAAGAAGCCAGTATACTATGTATCCACTGTCCTTACACCATGCAAATCCCGGTACCCCAATTATCAAAAGATAGCATACGCGGTCTTCATGGCATCCCGAAAGCTCCAACACTACTTCCAGGAGTGTTCAATCACGGTGGCTTCCGAAGTACCACTTAACGACATTATAAACAATCGCGATGCCACGGGCTGGATTGCCAAATGGGCCATTGAACTCCTTCCCTTTGATATTACATACAAACCATGTTGATCTATTAAATCCCAAGTATTGGCTGACTTCGTCGCCGAATGGACAGAGGCCGAACTCCCTAAAGAGTACGGCACATATTCCAATTGGGTTATGTATTTCGATGGCTCCAAAATGCTGGCGGGGCTAGGAGCGGGCGTCGTTTTAACGTCCCCTACTGGAGACGTCGTCCAGTACGTACTCCAAATACTATACATAGATTCCAACAATGCAGCCGAATACGAGGCCTTATTGCATGGTCTCCGGATGGCTGTCTCCATGGGCATACAACACATGGAGGTGCTCGAGGACTCAAACATGGCAATATCTCAAATAAATGGAGATTTTGATGCCAAGGATCCAAAGATGACAGCTTATCGTAATGTCGTCCTAAAAATGCCGGCTCTGTTCGAGGGGCTCGAGTTTCATCACGTGGCCCGAGAGAGTAATCAAGCGGCGGCCGCTCTCGCTCGTATTGGCGCCAAGCACGACCCCGTCCCACCTAATATCTTTCTGGAAAGACTTTCTAAGCCATCTGTGGTGTGGCAGGGGGGAAAGAGTCAACAATTGTACGGATCCGAAGACAACTCCAGATTCCGAACACATGAATATCATCGGTGGCTCAGCCACCAAAATAACACCGTCGGCCCATCTTATTATGGAGGTCATTGCCCCATGGACCAAACCCTTCTTGGCCTACCTTAACAGGAAGGAACTTCCTGAGGATCAGAATGAGGCCCGCCGCATAGTCCGGCGTTCGAAGGCCTATAAGGTTCACGACGGAGAACTCTATAAGAAATGTGCTACCGGAGTCTTTCAAAGATGTATCTCCGAGGAGGAGGGGCAACAGCTCCTAGCTAAGATTCACGCCAGTCTTGTCGGGCACCACGCTGCAGCTCGGGCCCTTGTTAGCAAGGCCTTCACAGGGTTTTATTGGCCGACGGCCCGAGCAGATCCACGGAACCTTGTCCAATGATGCGTCGGATGCCAACTCTTCGCCAAACAAATCCATATGCCCCCCACTGCCCTACAAAAAAACCCCATCACTTGGCCTTTTGCAGTCTGGGGACTGGATATGGTTGGACCCCTTAAAGGAGGAAGCCACAAGAAAAAATATTTGCTGGTCATGATGGACAAATTAACTAAGTGGATAGAAGTCAAACCAGTTAAAATGGCTGAATACGGGCTAATGATAGAATTCATATTCGGCGTTGTACACCGTTATGGTGTTCCGCACAATATCATCACCGATAACGGCTCCAACTTCACAGCCGACAAAGTGAAAACCTGGTGCGCCAATCTGGGCATCAAGCTCGATCACGTCTCTGTCTAGCACCCACAGACAAACGGTCAAGTCGAAAGAGCCAATGGTCTCATTATGAGCGGCATTAAGCCCAGACTAGTGCGGTCTTTGAAGGAATCAGACAAGCACTGGGTTGAGGAGCTCGACTCCGTACTCTGGGGGCTGCGGACCACGCCCAATCGCACTATCGGATACACACCTTTTTTCATGGTGTACGGCGCAGAGGCAGTATGACCCTGCGACATTATTCATGACTCACCTTGAGTGCGCATGTACGAAGAGAGAGAGGCCGAGCTCGATCGGCAGGACAACTTAGATGCCCTGGAGGAGGAGCATGACATCGCAAAAGCCCGTTCTGCATTTTATCAACAGCAGGCTCATAGTTATCAAAGCAGAGAAGTGAGGGCCAAAACTTACAACATCGGCGAACTCGTTCTACGCCTACCGGAGAAGAAAAAGGACAAACTCAAGCCCAAGTGGGAGGGTCCCTTCATCATCGACGAAGTTCTCACCGGAGGGGTGTACCGCTTGCGTGATGCGTCAGACAATCGACTAGAGCCGAACCCCTGGAACGCGGCCATACTCCGAAGATTCTATGCCTAGCGCCAAACTCTTTGTTCGTCTCCTTCCTCTTATTGTTTTCATCATTTTTTTCTCTTTTCATTTTTCTCTTTAGCCTTAAAATCTTTCGTGCGGTTAGACCACGCACCCCCGATGCATACATCTTCAAGTATATACGTCCATTATACCTAGGGGCTTCTTGGACAGAAGCTTGCTATTACTATTTTCCGAGCATCAAGCTCATCACATTTGCATTTTCTCCCATATGTACCTTTTCTTTGCCATTATATGCATCGATATGACTTATGTTTTGGCCAAGCTGGGTTGCCTGGCTCCTGTGCTTATGCCCTACGTTCCCATTAGTTCGGCTAGGGCATAAAGGGAGCACCTCTGCGATGTTACTGCCGGGTCATCCGGATGTGTACCTCAGACTGGGTGAAGCCGAAAGCTAGCGTTCTTAAGGGAATATTCGGTCAGTGAACTAAAGATGTTTTTGCACTCGTTCCATTGTGAACCCCCAGAAGTTATACACACTGTGATTTTTTCATCACGGTCCGGACATGCACATAAATGCATGCACACCCAGGGAAAGGAACCCTTAACGGAACTATTCTCTCTGGAAGATGTTTCTTACAATTTTAATGTAATATAACATAACTAGCCGGGTACAACTTGTCTGTTCAAGCAACTATGACCCCTACGTCTGGTTTCCACGCATACCCTGGTTTATTTTGCCGCTCAGGTATTCGGAAACACTCCGCACCTTCGGGTCGAGAGGTCGAAGCGAAAAGGTCGGCCATGACAATCGTTTTACAATCCAGCTAGAAGGAAAGTACATAGTCACTTAGGACTTAAAAACTTCCTCCTCTATACCGTCCAACAGGTGGTCTAATTTACAATCCTGTTGGGAATATCTAGCAGCCACCTCTACTTGGTCATATACAAAACTAACGAGAATCTCTTCCCCATTTGACCCTAGCGGTCCAACCCGGGCCATGTGATTCGGATCCAGCTTGGTATAGCGTGTTTTTACCATGGCCCAGGCCTCTCGCGCACCCTCTCGGCAGGCTGACATCTTCCGTAGTCGAATACGCCGCCGCGCTCCCTTGAACAGCTTTTCAAGCTTCTCCATACTCCATGCAGGGGAGTCGGATGGCCATAAGGCCTTGGCTACACCCTCATTGCCTGCCGAGCTTGCTCGTGCAACTGCGACAGCCCTTGCAGAAGATCACTTGATGATCTGGACACCTCCTCTTCAGGACGGCCCGTCAATATACCTGCAATCACAGCTATATTAGCTACTTTTACTTCCAAACTGTTATAAGGTAAATATGGCCACATACTGAATATGCCGCCTCGCAGCTTTTTGTTCTCCTTCACAAAGTCGGCTAGCTGGGCCCGCACATCATTCAGCTCTTCGCCCAGCTGGGTGATGTCTACTACACAACCTTCTTCTTGTAGACGTTGTTGGGCCTCCAAGTGCAGAGGTTTGTAGGACAGTAGCAAATTTCCCTCAAGTGGATGACCTAAGGTTTATCAATCCATGGGAGGTGTAGGATGAAGATGGTCTCTCTCAAACAACCCTGCAACCAAATAACAAAGAGTCTCTTGTGTCCCCAACACACCCAATACAATGGTAAATTGTATAGGTGCACTAGTTCGGCGAAGAGATGGTGATACAAGTGCAATATGGATGGTAGATATAGATTTTTGTAATCTGAAAATATAAAAACAGCAAGGTAGCAAGTAATAAAAGTGAGCGTAAACGGTATTGAAGTGCTAGGAAACAAGGCCTAGGGTTCAAACTTTCACTAGTGCAAGTTCTCTCAACAATAATAACATAATTGGATCATTTAAATATCCCTCAACATGCAACAAAGAGTCACTCAAAAGTCACTAATAGCGGAGAACAAACGAAGAGATTATGGTAGGGTATGAAACCACCTCAAAGTTATTCTTTCGGATCAATCTATCATAGAGTTCATACTAGAATAACACCTTAAGACACAAATCAACCAAAACCCTAATTTCACCTAGATACTCCAATGTCACCTCAAGTATCCATGGGTATGATTATACGATATGCATCACACAATCTCAGATTCATCTATTCAACCAACACATAGAACCTCAAAGAGTGTCCCAAAGTTTCTACCAGAGAATCAAGACGAAAACGTGTGCCAACCCCTATGCATAAGTTCATGGGCGGAACCCGCGAGTTGATCACCAAAACAAACATCAAGTGAATCACGTGATATCCCATTGTCACCACAGATATGCACTGCAAAACATACATCAAGTGTTCTCAAATCATTAAAGACTCAATCCTATAAGATTACTTCAAAGGGAAAACTCAATCCATTACAAGAGAGTAGAGGGGGAGAAGAAACATAAGATCCAACTATAATAGCAAAGCTCACGATACATCAAGATCGTGCCAAATCAAGAACACGAGAGAGAGAGAGAGAGAGAGAGAGAGAGAGAGAGAAAGAGAGAGAGATCAAACACATAGCTACTGGTACATACCCTCAGCCCCGAGGGTGAACTACTCCCTCCTCGTCATGGAGAGCATCGGGATGATGAATAGGTCCATCGGTGAGGGTTCCCGCCCTCCGGCAGGGTGCTGGAACAGGGTCCCGATTAGTTTTTGGTGGCTACAAAGGCTTGCGGTGGCGGAACTCCCGATCTATTTTAGGGTATATGGGTATATATAGGAGGAAGAAGTACGTTAGGGGAGCCACGAGGGGCCCACGAGGGTGGAGGGCGCGCCCTGGGGGGTGGGCGCGCCCCCCTACCTCGTGGCTTCCTCATTTCTTTCTTTACGTGGACTCCAAGTCTCTCGGGTAGCATTCCTTCCAAAAATAACTTCTCCAGAAGGTTTCATTCTGTTTCGACTCCGTTTGATATTCCTTTTCTTCGAAACACTGAAACAAGGGGAAAACATGAACTAGCACTGGGCTCTGGGTTAATAGGTTAGTCCCAAAATTAATATAAAAGTGTTTAATAAAGCCCATAAACATCCAAAATAGATAATATAATAGCATGGAACAATAAAAAATTATAGATACGTTGGAGACGTATCAGCATCCCCAAGTTTAATTACTGCTCATCCTCGAGTAGGTAAATGATAAAAACAGAATTTTTGATGTGGAATGATACCTAACATATTTATCAATATAATTATTGTGGCAAGAATATTCAGATCCATAAGATTCAAGACAAAAGTTTAATATTGACATGAAAACAATAATACTTCAAGCATACTAACAAAGCAATCATGTCTTCTCAAAATAACATGGCCAAAGAAAGTTATCCCTACAAAATCATATAGTCCGGCTATGCTCTATCTTCATCACACAAAATATTTAAATCATGCACAACCCTGATGACAAGCCAAGCAATTGTTTCATACTTTTGATGTTCTAAAACTTTTTCAATCTTCACGCAATACATGAGCGTGAGCCATGGACATAGCACTATAGGTGGAATAGAATGGTGGTTGTGGAGAAGACATAAAGGAGAAGATAGTCTCACATAAACTAGGCGTATCAACGTGCTATGGAGATGCCCATTAATAGATATCAATGTGAGTGAGTAGGGATTGCCATGTAACGGATGCACTAGAGCTATAAGTATATGAATGCTCAAAAAGAAACTAAGTGGGTGTGCATCCAACTCGCTTGCTCACGAAGACCTAGGGCATTTTGAGGAAGCCCATCGTTGGAATATACAAGCCAAGTTCTATAATGTAAAATTCCCACTAGTATATGAAAGTGACAACATAGGAGACTCTCTATCATAAAGATCATGGTGCTACTTTGAAGCACAATTGTGGTAAAGTGTCTCATCCCGACTTGTGGGGGAATCATAGTCTCCATCATCCTTTCCTCACTTGGGACAATGCTCTAATAATGATGATCATCACACTTTTATTTACTTACAACTTAAGAATTACAACTCAATACTTAGAACAAGATATGACTCTATATGAATGCCTCCGGCGGTGTACCGGGATGTGCAATGAATCAAGAGTGACATGTACGAAAGAATTATGAATGGTGGCTTTGCCACAAATATGATGTCAACTACATGATCATGCAAAGCAATATGACAATGATGAAGCGTGTCATAATAAACGGAACGGTGGTAAGTTGCATGGCAATATATCTCGGAATGGCTTCGATCTTCGAATGTAATATTGGGACCATGTCGTTCACTTACCTTGGACTCCCTTTGGGCACGTCTCGGCCGACCTTACAAGATTTTATGCCTCTTGTCAGCTCTGTGGAAAGAAGTTTGTTTTCTACTTTATCCCTTATGTCCCACGCTGGGAAGCTGGCCCTTCTAAACTCCACTATGACTTCCCTCCTCATCTATGCCATGTGCACATTGCACCTGCCACCAAAACTCATTGAAATACTGGATAAGATAAGGAGACGGTGCCTATGGATCAAGAAAACTGACCAAGGGGACAAATGTAATTCCTTGGCTGCTTGGGACATGGTTTGCAAGCCCAAAAATAAAGGAGGCCTTGGAGTTCTCAACCTGCGTATCCAAAACGACGCCCTACTTCTCAAATTTTTGCACATATTCTATAACAAGATGGACATTCCTTGGGTCCAACTCATTTGGGATTCGTACTACACACAGAAAATACCACATGCATGTGAGCCAGTCGGATCATTTTGGTGGAAAGATATCCTCAAGCTCACTCCTATATTTAGGGGGATATCCAAGATCAACATTGTCTGTGGCACAACGGTGCTGTTTTGGAAGGACCTTTGGGCCAACCACATTCTTCAAGACTCACACCCCCGTGCGTTCTCCTACATTTTGAACGAGGATATCTCTGTCAAGGATTTCTTGCGGACCACGTCTCTGGGAGAAACGTTCCATCTTCCTCTTTCCCCCCAAGCACATGCAGAGATCAGAGATTTGCAAATGGTTGCGGCAGAAATCCAGCATTCCACGGCGACCACGGATGTATGGCATTATATTTGGGACAAAACTACTTTCAAATCTACAGATTACTATCGCTTCTTCTTCAGAGACATCCAACCTCATCAGGTCTTCGGATGGATATGGAAATCAAAGTGCACGATGAAATTGAAGGTTTTTGCTTGGCTACTTTTCCATGATAGGCTCAATACTCGGAATATGCTTAAAAGAAGACACTATAACATCGGAGATGATCACGACTGCCTCCTCTGTGGATGCAACATCGAAGAAACAATTGAACACATGATCTTCACGGGCTCCTTCAGTAAACGCTGTTGGGATAGGCTAGCTATTCATTGGGAACCCTTCCCTGGCCGCCTTCAAGCTATCACCACTCAAAGAAACCGCAACGCTTCCCCAATGTTTATGGAGAGATTCATGGTGGCAGCATGGAGTATTTGGAAAGAGAGGAATAATAAACATTTCAGAGCCATAAACCCCTCTCTCAATTCCTGGCTGGAAAGATTCAAGAGAGATTTTGAGCTGCTTCAATATAGAGTCAAAGAAGACCGTAGGGCCTTCGTGCTAAATTTTGTAAACACCTTATAGTTGCCCCCTTTTGATTTAGCTCTCTCCCTCTTACTTGTCACAAAGTTGACAAGCCCCCTCTCCCCCCACATGTAAATACCTCGCTGTACAGTACATTATTTTAATATATTAACACAGTAGGAGCCTTTCCTACTGTTCACGGTCAAAAAAATATATCTCGGAATGGCTATGGAAATGCCATGATATGTAGGTATGGTGGATGTTTTGAGGAAGGTATATGGTGGGTGTATGATACCGGCGAAAGGTGCGCGGTATTAGAGAGGCTAGCAATGGTGGAAGGATGAGAGTGCGTATAATCCATGGACTCAAAATTGGTCATAAAGAACTCACATAGTTATTGCAAAAATCTATTAGTTATCGAAACAAAGTACTATGCGCATGCTCCTAGGGGGATAGATTGGTAGGAAAAGACCATCGCTCGTCCCCGACCGCCACTCATAAGGAGGACAATCAATAAATAAATCATGCTCCGACTTCATCACATAACGGTTCACCATACGTGCATGCTACGGGAATCACAAACTTTAGAAAAAGTATTTCTCAAATTCACAACTACTCAACTAGCATGACTCTAATATCACCATCTTCATATCTCAAAACTATCATAAAGAGTCAAACTTCTCATAGTATTCAATGCACTTTATATGAAAGTTTGTATTATATCCCTCTTGGATGCCCATCATATTAGGACTAAATTCATAACCAAAGCAAATTAACATGCTGTTTAGGACTCTCAAAATAATATAAGTGAATCATGAGAGTTCATATATTTCTACAAAATAAATCCACCACCGTGCTCTAAAAGATATAAGTGAAGCACTAGAGCAAACAACAAACTACTCCGAAAAATATAAGTGAAGATCAATGAGTAGTTGAATAATTATGCACCTATGTGAAGACTCTCTAACATTTAAGAATTTCAGATCTTGGTATTTTATTCAAACATCAAGCAAAGTTAAAGAAAACAAAATGACGCTCCAAGCAGAACACATATCATGTGGTGACTAAAAATATAGCTCCAAGTAAAGTTACCGATGAACGAAGACGAAAGAGGGGATGCCTTCCGGGGAATCCCCAAGCTTAGGATATTGTTGGTCCTTGAATATTACCTTAGGGTGCCTTGGTAATCCCCAAGCTTAGTCTCTTGCCACTCCTTATTCCATAGTCCATCGAATCTTTACCCAAAATTTGAAAACTTCACAACACAAAACTTAACAGAAAACTCGTGAGCTCCGTTAGCGAAAGAAAACAAAACACCACTCCAAGGTACTGTAATGAACTCATTATTTATTTATATTGGTTTTAAACCTAATGTATTCCAACTTCTCTATGGTTTATAAACTATTTACTAGCCATAGATTCATCAAAATAAGCAAACAACACACAGAAAACAGAATCTGTCAAAAACAGAACAGTCTGTAGTAATCTGTATCAAACGTATACTTATGTAACTCCAAAAATTATGAAACAAATTGGTGGACCTGAGTAATTTGTCTAGTAATCATATGAAAAAATAATCAAGTAAATATCACTCTCCAGTAAAAAGTTGAAGAAAATCTCGTGAGCACTAAAGTTTCTGTTTTTTACAGCATGATCATAAAGACTTCACCCAAGTCTTCCCAAAGGTTCTACTTGGCACAAACACTAATTAAAACACAAAAACCACATATAAACAGAAGATAGATGGATTATTTATTACTAAACATAACCAAAAATAAATAAACTAAAATAAAATTGGGTTGCCTCCCAACAAGCGCTATCGTTTAATGCCCCTAGCTAGGCATGATGATTTCAATGATGCTCACATAAAACATAGGAATTGAAACATAAAGAGAGCATCATGAAGAATATGACTAGCACATTTAATTCTAACCCACTTCCTATGCATAGGCATTTTGTGATCAAACAATTTATGGGAACAATAATCAACTTGCATAGGAAGGGTAAACAAGCATAACTTCAAGATTTTATGCACATAGAGAGGAAACTTGATATTATTGCAATTGCTACAAGCATACATTCCTCCCTCATAATAATTTTCAGTAGCATCATGAATTAATTCAACAATATAACCAGCACCTAAATCATTCTTTTCATGATCTACTTGCATAGAAATTTTAGTACTCTCCACAAGCAAAATTCTTCTCGTTCAGAATAATGGGAGTATCATAAGAGACTTGAATACTATAAATTGTTTCCACATTAAAAGAGTAATGCTAAGAAAAAGGGTAATAACAATCATGACAAGTTTTATAAATATAATCATCGCTACTCTTTATAGCATAAGTTTCATCACAATAATCATCATAAGTAGCAACTTTGTTATCATCATAATCGATTGAAACCTCTTCCAAGATAGTGGATACATCAATAAATAAAGTCATGACCTCTACAAATCCACTTTCATAAATATTATATGATCCAACATCCTCCAAAAAAGTGGGATCATTACTTCCTAAAGTTGACACTCTTCCAAACCCACTTTCATCAGTATAATCATCATAAGTAGGAGGCATGCTCTCATCATTATAAATTTGCATATCAAAGCTTGGGAGACTAAAAATATCATATTCATTAAACATAGCATCCCCAAGCTTGGGACAAACATTAATTGCAGCAAATATATTCTCAAATATGTCATCCTCATTAAACATAGCTTCCCCAAGCTTGGGCCTTTTCATATTATAAGCATAATCACTCTCATCATTAATAGTATGGATAGCACCAATAGTATAGCAATTATCATATTCTTCCAAGCAAGTGCCAAAAAGATTTTCAAGATCATAAGAAGTATCATTATCTTCCCAATCATAATCATCACAACAAGCAATAGGCATAACGAGATCATCATCAAGTGCATCATCTTCCACAATTATTTTTGATTCATTTTCATGAGGCACATCAATAATAGGAGCAACATTATTTGGGAGAGATATCTTTTTACCTCTTTTATTTTTTCTTTTATTCTTCTTCACCACATCATGTGTGGGTTCAATCCTCTTTTTGGAGATCCTTATGAATGAGATTGGTTGAATGTAAGGCTCCTCCTCGTTACCTGATTCATCATAAGAAATAATAGGAGAATATTGGGAATTCTCTTCCTTTCGTTAGTATTCTCTTCATCCTCTATTTATTTTCTTTTCTTTATGTAAATGGCAATATATGGATTTTCAATGCAATTCACCGCACAATACATATAAACTTCGTCTAGATCAATATCGAGGAATTTCTCGAGGTTATATTTTGGAATAATCTTAGTTGGACGTTTCAATTCTTCATAGCCCAAAAGCAAACTAAGTTAATTATAATGTGCAAGGGAAATCAAGTCATCACAATTTTTGGACACGATTCGATCATGAAACAATTTGCATTTGATATTTAAATGACCATGTTCATTGCAAAGTTCACAAGTACGGCTAAGATATCTTAAATTTTCAGCACTAACATTTAGCCTTTCTTGCAACCATTTAGTTTCTAAGTACTTATCCCTCTTGCAATACCTATCTTCCCTATTTGGTGTGTACTTGCAAACCCAATGCACTCCACAAAAATTGACATGTTTATAGGAGACATTTTCATCATAACTAGTGCAATCATTATTAGTACTATGGATATTCAAGGAGTTCGTACTAACAACATTGCAATCATGCTCATCATTCAAAGATTTAATGCCAAACATTTTAATGCATTCTTCTTTTAACACCTTGGCACAATTTTCCTTCCCATCATACTCACGAAAGATATTAAAAAGATGAAGCGTATGAGACAAACTCGATTCTGTTTTTTTAGTTTTCTTTTATAGACTAAACTAGTGATAAAACAAGAAACAAAAAGATTTGATTGCAAGACCTAAAGATATACCTTCAAGAACTCACCTCCCCGGCAACGGCGCCAGAAAAGAGCTTAGTTGACGGGGTGTGAGTGCCGCTTACCTAGCCTCCCCGGCAACGGCGCCAGAAACTGCTTGATGTCTACTACACAACCTTCTTCTTGTAGACGTTGTTGGGCCTCCAAGTGCAGAGGTTTGTAGGACAGTAGCAAATTTCCCCCAAGTGGATGACCTAAGGTTTATCAATCCGTGGGAGGCGTAGGATGAAGAAGGTCTCTCTCAAACAACCCTGCAACCAAATAACAAAGAGTCTCTTGTGTCCCCAACACACCCAATACAATGGTAAATTGTATAGGTGCACTAGTTCGGCGAAGAGATGGTGATACAAGTGGAATATGGATGGTAGATATACGTTTTTGTAATCTGAAAATATAAAAACAGCAAGGTAACAAGTAATAAAAGTGAGCGTAAACGGTATTGCAGTGCTAGGAAACAAGGCCTAGGGTTCATACTTTCACTAGTGCAAGTTCTCTCAACAATAATAACATAATTGGATCATATAAATATCCCTTAACATGCAACAAAGAGTCAAAGTCACTAATAGCGGAGAACAAACGAAGAGATTATGGTAGGGTACGAAACCACCTCAAAGTTATTCTTTCGGATCAATCTATCATAGAGTTCGTACTAGAATAACACCTTAAGACACAAATCAACCAAAACCCTAATGTCACCTAGATACTCCAATGTCACCTCAAGTATCTGTGGGTATGATTATACGATATGTATCACACAATCTCAAATTCATCTATTCAACCAACACATAGAACCTCAAAGAGTGTCCCAAAGTTTCTACCGGAGAATCAAGACGAAAACGTGTGCCAACCCCTATGCATAAGTTCATGGGTGGAACCAGCAAGTTGATCACCAAAACATACATCAATTGAATCACGTGATATCCCATTGTCACCACAGATATGCACGGCAAGACATACATCAAGTGTTCTCAAATCATTAAAGACTCAATTCGATAAGATTACTTCAAAGGGAAAACTCAATCCATTACAAGAGAGTAGAGGGGGGAAAAGAAACATAAGATCCAACTATAATAGCAAAGCTCATCACGATACATCAAGATCGTGCCAAATCTAGAACTCGAGAGAGAGAGAGATCAAACACATAGCTACTGGTACATACCCTCAGCCCCGAGGGTGAACTACTCCCTCCTCGTCATGGAGAGCGTCGGGATGATGAATATGGCCACCGGTGAGGGTTCCTCCCCTCCGGCAGGGTGCCGGAACAGGGTCCCGATTGGTTTTTGGTGGCTACAGAGGCTTGCGGCGGTGGAACTCCCGATCTATTCTGTTCCTCGGTCATTTTAGGGTATATGGGTGTATATAGGTGGAAGAAGTACGTCAGGGGAGCCACGAGGGGCCCATGAAGGTGGAGGGCGCGCCCTGGGGGGTGGGCGCACCCCCCCTACCTCGTGGCTTCCTCGTTTCTTTCTTGACGTGGACTCCAAGTCTCCCGGGTATCTTTCCTTCCAAAAATAACTTCTCCAGAAGGTTTCGTTCCGTTTCGACTCCGTTTTATATTCCTTTTCTTCGAAATACTAAAACAAGGGAAAAAAACAGGAACTGCCACTGGGCTCTGGGTTAATAGGTTAGTCCCAAAAGTAATATAAAAGTGTTAAATAAAGCCCATAAACATCCAAAACAGATAATATAATAGCATGGAAGAATCAAAAAATATAGATACGTTGGAGACATATCACTGGGTGTTTTCATCTTGGAGTTTGTTTTTCTCCTCTCTGACACGGGTCAAAACCCGCTCGCCTGTGGCATGCAGTCTTTTAGACTCTTTTTCCTCTAGTTGATCCGATGATCCTGTTATGAGATAAAGCCGCAGTGTTAACACGGTCGCTATACAATAACTGTTTCTCGACGGAGGGAAATATCACCGGAAGACGCCGCCTTGGATTTTTCCAGTTCGACGGTCACTGTGTTTAACTTCGTCCGGCACTTTTCTAGCTCTTGGGTTAGCACGTCGTTCTTCTCTGATAGAACCTGATCATGCAGCGATCCTCAAATCAGTTGTTCCAACTATTTTAAGTCTCGGGGGCTACTGGCATACGGTTATCATACTTAGACACAGTAAACTTACATGCGCATCTTTTAAATGCTGCTTTATGGATTTGCTAAGCCCATCTCAAGCAGCTCGGATGTATGCATCAGCCGAGCTGAAGGCATTAAACGCCTCTTCCGAAAAGCGGGGGTCTCATAAAATGGCCCTCCGGCGCCGATGTTTCATGGCGCTCTCCACTTCCGAGTTGGTGACGGACATATTTTCCGAGCCCTCGGCCGAAGGACAGTCCGGCGTCACTCCCATATCGTCCCCCGTCCCCTCGGCTGAGGCTGGATCCTGGCTATTGGGAGTATTACTGACCGGACCACCGGACACAGTCCGACGGTCTCTTTTCCTGATACAGAACGAACATGAAAGTCACGGTTGGATGCGACTATTAAGAAAACATATTTGCAAACCCATACCTCTTTGACGAGGTCCCAACCGTGTCTTCGTTTGCCTTCCTCTTTGAAGGCTTGCCTAGTGCGGGAGCCGCTCTCTTTGGAGTCGCTCCTGGAGTAGCACGGTACGTAGAATGCCTCCCCTTGAAGCACGAGACAGTGCAGTGGGTGAGGCAGAACGAGGGAACCCTTTCAGGGGGATGTCTCCTGACTACTTACGTGTGAAGCGCGGAGAAGACCGGGGTAATCGGCGATGATGGGCACTTCGGTGCCGTTGTAGCTCACCGGGTAAAACACGCCATTCTCGAGCACCACGAATATATCTAGATCCTCTTTGAATCCAGGGTCAAGGTCCCGATGTGGCCCTCGGGCTGCGGGGCGGGGCTGTGAAGCCCCTCGGAAATCTTTCGCCAATGCTGTTACAAATGGACGGGTTAATATTCATTGAAATAAAGATCAGGGAGTGGGATGAGTAGAGTAGAAGAGGTGGGGGCTTACCCAGCCAGGAGGACTATGTCGGCGTTCTGGGAACGGGGGTCCCCAGACTTGCCTGCCTGCGGCCTGCGGCGTGGCTCAAATGGGGGCCCAACGTGGCCCATCTTCATCAACACAAGACTCAAGACCCTCGTGAGGGGCCAAGCCTCGCGGGGCGGACGACACGGCACTTCCTCAGGCACGGCCTCCTCAGGCTGGCTTGCGAGGAGGCGGAGAGATCAAGGCGGGGTACCTCGCGAGGTGCCCATGACGCAAGCCATGATGATCGTGGGTGCCAGGCGGGCGCCAGCCCGCGCAGCATTCCCCTTTCCTCTTTGGTGCAAAGGGGGCAAGCGCAGGCGAGAAGATCAAGCAAAGGCACCCATTTCGGTGCAACGAGACCAAGACCAGTCCAACGGTGGGAAGGAGGTCACCATGGAGCCCAGAACGGCGTCACCACAGGGCCTTTGGCAGGCGAAGACCAATTTTAGTCAGGATAAGTGTACCAGATGTCCCCCTTCGAATTGGCCAATTGTTGGCGCCCTTCCCGCTCAAATATTTGGGAAGAGGCCCAGGGCCTTTGCCTATAAATAGGACTAGCCACCCCCAGGGTAGAGGCATCCACAAACGGAGCTAGCAACACACCCAGAGAGTGAGAAGGGCGATTGAACTCCCCCAGCAGTTCATTCCCTAGCCAAGGACAGACCCTCGCGAGGCTGTTCTTCCTTGTACTATTCATCCTCATCAGCCCAAGAGGCAATCCACCCACCACAAACTAGAGTAGGGTATTACACCACAATGGTGGCCCGAACTAGTATAAACCATGTGTCTCTTGTGCTGTTCGTTCTGTAGTTTAGATCCTTGCGAGACGGAGAGGTAGAGGGCATAATCTCCGCGCGCACCCCAGAGTTCGAAACTTGAGGGTCTGCCGGAACCCGTGATCCGACATTTGGCGCGCCAGGTAGGGGTGCACCGGAATTTGCCTCCCTACCGCTCCGCCTCCCGTCGCATCGTCATCACCATGTCCGGCGACCAGGCGGGCAACCAAGGTCCATGGGCGGCGTGGCCCATCTGCGCGGAGCCGCCCGCCCCGGGTGACCCTGCGCCCCAGGCAGCTCATGGTCCGCAGGGCGCTGTGGGCCGCGGGCGACGCGGACAAGCCTCCACGACCCTCACACCACGGCAGGCGCGGTCGGCAGCAAGGGCCTCCAACCACGCCGCGACTACGACACCATACACCCGCCAGGAGCAGGCGAACTCGAGGGCCGCGCTCACGGTAGCACGGGAGCTGCTGCAGTGCAGGCTGCTAGAGGGCGGCCGCGACGTGCTGCTGGAATGGGTCGCCGAACTCCTGGGCTTTGCAGCTTCAGGGGCTCACCCCTTCTGCATCCAACTTCCGCCCCAAGCCCAGGGAGGCACACGAGGAGGCCCCGCACGCTCCCGCGAACCTCAGGGCTACCCCAACACCGGCGAATCCGCCGGTGCTAGACTGGCGGTGGCGCTACCCCCACCCTCGACGCGCGAAGGAGAGGGGCTCGGTGTGTCCCACCACGCCAGCGGGCAACCGCGCTACCACCTCGCGGTGGGCATGTCAAGCAACGCCACATGGCGCATGGAGCACTACAGCACAACATTCGGGGTGGCGGCGCCAGAAGAATACGTGCCTCTCATGATGGACCAAGGGCACGCTCACGAGGGCGAGCAGGGCTCCCTCTTCAGACCCAGCTGGGGAGACGAGACGCCAGAGGCCGAGCCCTTCCAGGAGCCCCAGGACGGCTCCGTCGGCCACGCTGGAGGCGACGACTATCGGGTACCGTTAATTCCTCAAGAGCAGGCGTACGCTAATCATGGGTCACAAGAGGTGCAGGTCGCCGCAGCGAGCAGCTGCCCCGCTCCCGCGGCCTCCTACCCCTCAGGAGGAGGACGCAGGGGTCTGCAAGAGAGGGGCAGCATCACCACCGCGGCGTTCGGAGCAAGGTGTTCTTAGAAGGTAGGCCCTCCGCTGGGGAGGCGCCTGAGGGCCTGCCCCTGGCGGAGGACCCGTGGTCGTCGGGGGAACCGCTGGCGACCGCTCTACCCCACCGGCGGCGTCCTGGTTTCCGGTCGTCGTTGGTGGCACTAGAGTGTGGCGCAAGGCGGGGCCCTCGTCTGGCGATATGAAGCAAGGCCGGTTCCTGTGAAGAAGGCCCAGTGCCTGTGAAGCTCGCCGCCCCGTGACACTCTCACGTAATAATGAGTGGGGCTGTACACGCCCCGGAGTCTCAGGGGTGCCGACCTCAGGCCCTGGGGCTCCCTCCCACGCCCAGTGGACAGCACTTAGCTCCGCGCTGGTGAGAAGACGTCCAAGACTAGATTAGGTGCCGGACGCGGCTTTTTGTCTGCTTTCATTGCCTTTTCCCTTTGGTTGTAACTTTTCCCCCCGCTGGATTTAAGTTGAATTCGAATTTGAGCTTTACGTGTGTTCGGGGAAGGGGTGCTTGGTCTCGTTCGAACCATTTCTCGCGTTCCGGTCACTGCCTCACTACAGCCGCCTCCCCTCGCGAGCCCCTCGCGAGTCAGGCCAGGCCTAGCTCGAGCGCAGCCCTGACTGCCGCTGGCGCTCCCTCGCGAGATGACCTTTTGGTGCTTACGGAGGTTGCCTTCTCGTAAAAAGGCCCGGAGCCTGTGAAGAAGGCAAATACCTGTGAAGCCATTGTGTTTAGGAAAAGGCCCGGAGCCTGTGAAGAAGGCAAATGCCTGTGAAGCCATTGCGTTTAGGAAAGGCCCGGAGCCTGTGAAGAAGGCAAATGCCTATGAAGCCATTGCGTTTAGGAAAAGGCCCGAAGCCTGTGAAGAAGGCAAATGCCTGTGAAGCCATTTCGTTTAGGAAAAGGCCCGGAGCCTGTGAAGAAGGCAAATGCCTGTGAAGCCATTGCGTTTAGGAAAAGGCTCGGAGCCTATGAAGAAGGCAAATGCCTGTGAAGCCATTGCGTTTAGGAAAAGGCCCGGAGCCTGTGAAGAAGGCGAATGCCTGTGAAGGCGTCCCGCTCGGGAGAAGGCCCGGAGCCTGTGAAGAAGGCCCACGCGTGTGAAGTTTCTCGCCAGCAACGATCCCACATCCTGAGGTCTCAACTAGAGAACACCCAAGGCGCAGCGCCCTCCTGCAGGCAGCCTTGGAGCCAGCAAGGAACAAAGGTAAACCAGCCTACCGTAGGGCACGCGCGCGATTTGACTACCACTGATATAATGGACACAAGTTCTTACATGAGGGGCTTCCCCTCCCAAAAATACTCTCACAACCATCAGGCCAAACACCTGAGTTCTATCCATGCAGGGTAAAAAGACGGGAGTGGTACATGGTCAGTCTGACAAGTCCCCCAATGCATCCTCGGGAGCGCCTTCTGAGCTGTCGCTGGCGTTGCTGAACTCGCCTTCGTTGTCTGCGTCACCACCAGCGGCGCGGGGACCATCCACCACGCCGCCCTCGTCGGCAGCCACGATCATGTCGTCGTCATCCAAAGTGAAGGCCCGGATGAGAGCATCCACGTTGTTCTCCACCTAATCCGCCAGGTCACCTCGGACGGCCTGGGGGACTAGGGCGATGGCGGCATCGAAGTCGAAGTGGGGGTCCATGTTTTGAAGATGGCTGAAGACGCGGGAAAAGGCGCGCCCGAGCAGGGCGCGGCTCCTCTCCTCCACCAACCTGTCGGCCCTGGCCGACCGTGCCTCCAGCTGCGTCACCACAGCGGTGAAGAACTGCAGGTTACCGGCGTAGTTGATCGTGTGCGGCTCGCCAACGGCTGCCTCACAGATGTTGCCCAGGGCAGTGTTAGCCCTCTCCCTGAGCGTGGTGAGCATGGGGCCATGCACATGCTCCAGGACTTGCCGCTGGCGTATTTCGTCAGCATGCTGACGCTCAACGGCCGCAGCCTCTTCCATCCGCTGGCGAAGCCGGAGCACCTCGGTCTGGGAGGCGGCCAGCTCCTTTTGCGCTGCCTCAAGAGCGGCCCGGGAGGCATCGGCCCGTCGCGTCGCCTCATCCGGTTGGGACCTCAAGGCGGCGATTCTGCCCTCGGCTTCAACCCGGATCATCCCCAGCTTCCCCTCGAACTCACGCTCGAGGCCTCGGCGCGCCGTCGCCACCCGACGACAAACCTCCTCCAGGACACGCGCTTCCCCCGCAGCGACATCGTCTTCCGCCTGCGTCACCAGGCACTCCCTCGTCTCCAGCTGCTCGTGCTCACGGGTGCGCTCGGCGGCTTCCAGCACCAATGCTTCCTCGCGCCTCCGGAGCTCAGCCGGGTCGCCAGAAGCCACCTTCATCGATGCAAGGGCTGCCTCGCGCAGCTCCGCTTGCTCCTCCAACGAGTGACACCGGGCCAAGAGCTCCCGAGTGTGTTCTTCTGCTGCTTCGCGCCGTCGGTCTGCTCTCCGGGCCTCCTCAGCGGCCTGGGATCGAGCCGCCAGAGAGGCCTCCAGTGATGCCTTCGCCTTTTCATCATCGAGGTCGCGCTGATGATGCGCGAGGGCAACGACGGCCTCCAGCTCGCGCCTCTCTGCGGCCAGGCGCAGGTCCTCGGCTTCAAGGCGCGCGTCTTCATCGGCGAGCTCCTGCCCAAGCAGGTCTATGGCGCCACTCGCCCTTCGAAGGAACTCGTGGCGACGGGCACGACGCTCCCGAGCACGCTCAAGCACGTCTGCCACACCATCATCTGCCCCAAGCAGGCGTCGAGGACCGCGGACCATCGCTCCGGCTCCGGGCAGGAGGCTGGGGGCTGGCGCCCTCACGACGGCCGGCCGCGCCGCATCAGAAGCCCGGCCTGAGTCCAGCCCGACCTCAGGAGAAGGGCCCAAGGGGTGCCTCAGCCAGTCGCAGCCCGCGACCAGACGAGAAGCCCATGGCAGGCTGCCAATGCCAAGAGAGGGCCCGCGGAAGGAGATCGCGGGGATAGAAGGGCCGCCGCGCGCTACGTGACGGTCCACCCCGTCGTTCGCCCTGACCACAAGGGCAGTGCTGCTCGGGGCACTCGGGGGCGGCGGAGGAGACAAAGTCAAGGGAGGCGGCACCTCGGCGGCTTCAGCGAGCACAGTAGGAAGGGGCCTGCGGAGCAAGGATCAGTAGATGTAGCAAGTGGGCAAGGAAACAGGAAAGGAGGAGACTTACTCATCGGTAGCAAAGTATTTCCAACGCTTCAGCAAGCGGCAAGGGAAGTCATCACCCAGGGCCTCCCTTTTTCTCCGGAGGGCCTCAAAGTCCACATGGAAGCGACCTAGGAGAGGTGCACAGGAATCAACCTGCGAAGAGGACGGAGCACCAAGGCGACCTGCGTCGAGGACACATGCCTGAAGCGCACCGTCAATTGCCTCGCCAGAGGGCACGGCCGGGGGCTCAGGAGCCCCGGCCTCAAGCGTCAGAAGAGGCTGCACCTCGCCCGCAGCCTCGGCGGCACGGGCCTCAGGAGTTGCCCCATCAAGAGCGTCGCCAGGTGCGGTCACATCATCGGTGGCTCTCTCGAACCCCGCTGTCTCCTGCCTCCCTGCTCCACCACTTGAGGAGGATTCGCCTAGACCGACCGGAAGGGCAATCACCACCACAGGGTTCTCGCGAGGCCCTTGGAGGCCAGCAGGGCGTAGCCCCCACTCGTCGAAAGGGCGCATCTGCCTCACGAAGTCATCCCTGTTCTGGCAGAGGTACAGCAAAGCTCCTCCCCGCTGAATATTACCGGGGTTAGGATCGCCAGTCAGGACCAAGAGCACCTTCCTCAGCGTCGTGGGTGTCAAGTCTTCTTCCTGAAGCCTCATGCGATCACCATGCCCGCTGAAGGCCCACATTCGACGAGAATGGCGCTGGAGAGGGGCAATGCGGCGCAATAGGAACTCCTTCACCACCTTGGGCGCCGTTACACCGAGCTTCTTCAAAAGTATGAAGCGGCGCCAGACGAAGGCGAGCCGGGGGCTCACGAGCGTCTCCTGGCCCCAGCCCGAATTTGGCACAGCAGGCGAAGACGGCTTCGCCAGCAGGGGGCTGGGTACCCCGACATCAACGTACAACCACCGCTCACGGAACCCGGCTGAAGGCGGAGGGAGGTTGAAGTCGATACCAGAGGCCGCAGTCTCAGGCGAAGCTACGAAGCTCACGCATGCCGAGCATTGATTGGGGTCGACAAGGCGCAAAGAGAAGAAATGGCGCAGCAAGGCAATAGAAGGAGGGATGCCCATCAGCGCCTCGCAAACAAAAGCAAAAACCGAGAGGAGGGCAATGGATTCAGGACCCAGATGCATCATGTGGATCTGATAATGGGAGAGGACGGCGTTGAAGAAATCGAAGAAAGGAGGAACCAGACCCGCCCACAAGGAGTCGGCGAAGTAATGAACCTCGGTGATAATCCTATCCGTAGGGAAGTGAGACGTAGGCCAGGCCGTCGTCCTCCCACACTCGTTGAAGACGGTGGCCAGAGCTGGGCTGAGCATATCCAGGTACTCCCGATTGAGTATGATTGAGCGGCCGACGGCGGGCGCCACCGGCGGCGGCGGGTGAGATGGAAACGCAGGCTTCTTCCCTTCCTCTTTCTTCGTCGGAGCCATGGCGGTGGACGGGAGAGAGGAGATGTGAGATGGGATTGGAGGCAAGAGTCAGAGTTCGGAGGGAGGAAGAGCAGGGGACGGCCGAGCAACAGGGAGAGGGGCGGCTATGTACAACTGTGGGGCAACCTAGCGCGGCGCGGAATAAGGGAGCATGGGTGAACAGTACCGCCCACGTCCAATCAAACCGCCACGCGGCGCCCAAGGCCGCAGGCTGTTAGGGCCCGCAGCGCTTTGCCCTTGCCCTTTCGCCTCTTGGCACGGCCAAGTCCATGCGCGCCTTGGGCCCGGGGGCTACTGTCGGCGTTTTGGGAACGGGGGTCCCCAGACTTGCCTGCCTACGGCCTGCGGCGTGGCTCAAATGGGGGCCCAGCGTGGCCCATCTTCATCAACACAAGACTCAAGACCCTCGCGAGGGGCCAAGCCTCGCGGGGCGGACGACACGGGACTTCCTCAGGCACGGCCTCCTCAGTCTGGCTCGTGAGGAGGCGGAGAGATCAAGGCGGGGTACCTCGCGAAGTGCCCATGACGCAAGCCATGATGATTGTGGGTGCCAGGCAGGCGCCAGCCCGCGCAGCGTTCCCCTTTCCTCTTTGGTGCAAAGGGGGCAAGCGCAGGCGAGAGGATCAAGCAAAGGCACCCATTTCGGTGCAACGAGACCAAGACCAGTCCAACGGTGGGAAGGAGGTCACCATGGAGCCTAGAACAGCGTCACCATAGGGCCTTTGGCAGGCGAAGACCAACTTTAGTCAGGATAAGTGTACCAGATGTCCCCCTTCGAATTGGCCAATTGTTGGCGCCCTTCCCGCTCAAATATTTGGGAAGAGGCCCAGGGCCTGTGCCTATAAATAGGACTAGCCACCCCCAGGGTAGAGGCATCCACAAACGGAGCTAGCAACACACCTAGAGAGTGAGAAGGGCGATTGAACTCCCCCAGCAGTTCATCCCCTAGCCAAGGACAGACCCTCGCGAGGCTGTTCTTCCTTGTACTGTTCATCCTCATCAGCCCAAGAGGCAATCCACCCACCACAAACTAGAGTAGGGTATTACACCACAATGGTGGCCCGAACTAGTATAAACCCTGTGTCTCTTGTGCTGTTCGTTCTGTAGTTTAGATCCTTGCGAGACGGAGAGGTAGAGGGCATAATCTCCGCGCGCACCCCAGAGTTCGAACCTTGAGGGTCTGCCGGAACCCGTGATCCGACAGACTATACATGGAATATCCTTCTCTGTGCGTGATGCGCAGGAACTCCTCTTCCTCACCCTTGAACAGTTCGGCCAATATTTTGGCTAGGGCGGCAGGGGTGTCCGGACCTTTCTTGCCATAGCGGGAGACGTCATCTCCCCATTGTAGTTCCACATGGAAAGTCCTCTGTATTGAAGTGGCTGGACCCCCCGCACTATGGAGGTCGCCATCACTTCGACTATTGTGTATCCGGACTAGACAAGCATCCTGATCTTGCTCAGGAGTTGGCGCACTTCCGCACTATCTTCCTCCTCGAGGCTCCGAGGGCGCCAGTTGTGGCGTTTCTTCAGAGGAACACTTGCAAACTCGGGGAGACCCCTCCGGACTGGATCTGAAAGTACGACGTCCTTGGTGTAAAACCATTCAGAGGTCCACTCTTCGGAAGCTTTCTTCGGTGTGCCGGATAGGTATCCGGTCTCAGCAATACGCCATATTTCGGCTCCGCAAACCTAAAAAACCGTCCCTCGTGGTTGCGCGGGACAAGACAAAATAACCTTCTCCACAAATCAAAATGGGCCACAAAACCCAGGAATAGTTCGCATAAGGCGACATAGCCTGCGATATGCAGGATGGAGGCTGGGGTAAAGTTGTGCAGCTGGAGGCCATAATATTCCAGAAGCCCTCAGAGGAATGGGTGAATTGGAAATCCCACACCCCTTAGCAAATAGGGGACGAGACACACTCGTTCCCCTGCAGACGGATTGGGGAAATACTCCGCCTAGGTTTTGCCGTTGAAGGAAGCCAACCCCGCTCGAATAGGGACTAGATCTGTAGGAGGGAGAAATCCCTTTGTTTGCAACTTCTCCAATTGACTGTGGGACACAGAGCACCTCTCCCACTCGCCTTTCTCTGGGTCGGAACGGGAGGAGGAGCTGGGAATGTTAGCCATGTTGGAATGGTCTTTCCTGGCAATCTCTGGGGATTTTCTCCGCGTGGTGCCGAATGGATCTGAGACCCAATATGTTTAAATAGACGCTCTTTCTTGCATGGTCGGGGTGTTATTTGCAGAAAATACCCTGTCCGCCCGCATTCGCCCGGCACGTCGAAGCTGAAGTCATAGATGCACAGAAGATGAGGGGTGCGACATTGAATTATAAGCCGAATACATTACTTGGAAGTCGTCGTCGGAGGAACCCACCTTGCAATGCCGAAGACAATCTGCGCCGAACACCTCGTCATTGAAGCTTGGTTCGGGGGCTACTGAGGGAGTCCTGGACTAAGGGGTCCTCGGCGTCCGGCCTGTTAGCCATGTTCCGGACTGATGGGCTGTGAAGATACGAAGACCGAAGACTGCACCCGTGTTCGGATGGGACTCTCCTTGGCATGGAAGGCAAGCTTGGCGACCGAATATGTAGGTTCCTTTCTTTGTAACCGACCGGGTGTAACCCTAGATCCTCCCGGTGTCTATATAAACCGGAGGACTTAGTCCGGAGGGAGATATATTCATTACCATAGTCATACAGGCTAGACTTTTAGGGTTTAGCCATCTCGATCTCATGGTAGATCAACTCTTGTAATACTCATATTCATTAAGATTAATCAAGCAGGAAGTAGGGTATTACCTCCATAGAGAGGGCCCGAACCTGGGTAAACATCATGTCCCCTGTCTCCTGTTACCATCGACCTTAGACGCACAGGTCGAGACCCCCTACCCAAGATCCGCCGGTTTTGACACCGACAATCATCCCTTCCTCCTCGGGGAAAATACTGACGCGGACATGAGCCATCATGGGCGTGCATAGCATGGGGAGGGCATCCGCTACTGCCGTGATCTTGGGGTGATCTCTGGAACCGAAGGTGATGCCGACCTTAGTCGTCTCGAGGCCTCGAGAAGCCTCTCGTTGTGGCCGTGTAGTGCCTGCCCGACGGAAGAGCTGTTTGATGTGGCGGCCAGAGGCAGGCGCTTGTGACCCGCCGATGATGCACGCGACTATGTGGAGCGCCTGCACCACGAAGCACGCGATGAATTGGCCGCGAAGCTCCTCCCAGGAGGACATCAAGGCCTCTGGGAGGTCGCGTAGCTAGGAGCATGGCATCTCCATGGGGGCCATGGGGAGCCAATTTGCAATGGCCTTGTCATCGCCACCCGCCGCTTGGATGGCATGCGCATATAGCCGGAGGAATTCCTCGGGGTCCATGGCGCCATCGTATCGCGAGGCAGCACCGGCCTAAACTTCTCCGGCCACTGCACCCGGCGCATGCTGGGGGTGAAGGCCGGATGACCCACGTCCCCATAGGCGCCCAACGGCCAGGTCGGTGAAACAACGTCCGCCATGATAACCGAGAGGCGAGGGCAGAGCGCGGTCAACAAAGGGGCGGAGCACAGTCAGCGAAGAGGCGAAGCTTCGACACGCCCCTACCTGGTGCGCCAAATGTCGGATTCAGGGCTCTGCAGACCCAAGAAGATTTGAACTCTGGGGCGTGTACGAAGATCTCAACCTCTCAAGTCTTAAGCTCTTTGCCCTGCAGCCTAGCCTCGCTGGATGCACGTACGAACAGGAAAGAAGATGAACACTGAAGTTTACCCAGGTTTGGGCCACCTTGCGGTGTAAAACCCTACTCCTGCTTTGTGGTGGATTGGCCTCATGAGGGGCTGAGGATTAACAAGTACAATGGATGAACAGCTTCACAAGGGCTATGATGGTGAGGGTGGAAGGGATCTGATCTCCCTCCTCTACGGTGGTGGCTAACCTATATTTATAGTGGCCTCGGTCCTCTTCCCTCAAAACTTAGGCGGGAAGGGATCCCACAACGGCCAATTTGAAAGGGGACAAGAAGTACATCTAATCCTGACGAAAGGTGGTCTTCGCCTACAAAGCTTCTGATCGTGATGCAACGGTGGGCTCGACGATGATGCTCGTCCTACCGAGCTTGTGGTCTTGGTCTCGTAGCATCGGAATGGAAACCTTTGGGGGATTCCTCGGGAACCCGCGCTCATCCTTGTTCCCTTAGCACCGAAAGGGAAACTGTCTCCTCTGCACCCAATGGCGCCCGCCTGGCCGTGATCATCACGACTCACGTCATTGCAGCCTTGTGAGGCTGGGTACCTGCATAGAAATCTCTGCTCCTCGAGAGGCTGCATAGGGAGGCCACCCCTCTGGAGGTCTTGTCATCGTCCGTATCGCGAGGCCAGGGCCCTCGCGAGAGTCTTGTCTTGGTGGCCTTGCAGATGGGCCATACTAGGTCGTCGAGGGAGCCACGCCGTGGGCCGCAGGAAGATCCGGGTACCCTGGTTCCCAGAACACCGATAGAGGCCTGGCTTGTAATATAAAGCTTGTATGACTTTAATTTGTGTTTAGAGTTGTGTTGTGATGTCTTCCCATGAGTCTCTGATCTTGATCATGCACATTTTTGCGTGTATGATTGGTGCATGATTAATTCAGGGCATCACAAGTTTGTATCAGAGCCGAGTGCCTGTAGGTAGCCCCTTTCCAACTCCTTGGTCGAAGTTGAGTCTAGTCTTTGGAAAACTTTTACTAATATTGTTGTGTGGCTTATGGACCCACTTCACAATGGGTGGTATTAGGATATTTTATTCCTCATCTTTACTCTAGGACTCAGATCTCTCTTCTATTCGGGTTAAATGATTTTACTAACTCTAACATTAGGGTCTCGTGAACACATCCACCTAGAGAGCTGGATTATTTGCAAATATTCCTTTGAAAGTACAATGAATGATACACATACTGTCACTTGACATCTATGAACTCTTTTGTTTCAGATGCATCCCACAACGCAGGTTGTGGGCCATACCATAGCTATTGAGGCGACTGGGTTCCCGGCCATTCTTGTCGACCTCTTGATCAGATTGGGATATCGCTGATACCCCCAGTACATTGTGTACGAGGACTACTGCGAGTTCAGCCAGGAGCAGTACCACGCTGTGGTCGATATCTATGAACGATGGGATCGCTTCATAACCGAGATGCTCACCTTTGAGGGTGTTGGAGTGACTATTGAGATGGTAGACCACAATGCTGCTTATGTTGCTATCACTCGTCTCCATGGACAATAACCTTGCTTGGAGGAGACTGGGTTCAGATACATCCCGTACATCCCAACTAGGGATGTGACTGGACGCTTCTATCGGATTAGGGGTTCCGGCAAAACCCTTGAGGTTCGAACTCTGGAGTGCGCATTAAGATCTCTCTCCCCCTAGCTCACGTTGTCACCACGATCTCAAAACCTAGCTCGCCGAACCCGAGGAACAAGCTACACAAGAGTTTATACTAGTTCGGGCCACCGATGTGGTGTAATACCCTACTCTAGTGTGGTGTGGTCGATTGCCTTGCAGGCTGGGATGAACAAGTACAAGGGAAGAACTACCTCCTGAGGAGAGGTGTTCTTGAGCTTGGTGAGCTTGTGTGTGTGTGGATGGAATGGATCTGATCCAAGATCACTTACCTCCTATGGTGGTGGCTAGTCCTATTTATAGGGGGGCGGGTCCTCTTCCCAAATATAAGGCGGGAAGGGATCTCACAACAGCCAATTCGAAGGGGGACAACTAGTACAAGCTATCCTAAAAAAAGGTGGTCTTCGCCTGCCAAAGGCTCTGGTGGTGACACCGTCATGGGCTCTGCGATGACCTCCATCCTGCCGTCCTGCTGGTCTTTGTCTCGTTGCACCGATATGGAAACCTTTGCCTGATGCCTCGGGACTCCTCGCCTACGCTTGCTTCTTTAGCACCAAAGAGGAAACCAGTACTCTGCGCCCACTGGCGCCCGCCTGGCCTTGGTCGTCATGGCTCACGTCACGGGAACCTCATGAGGTGCCCCTCGCCTTGATCTCTCTGCTCCTCGCGAGCTAGCCTAGTGAGGCTGCACTGGAGGAGGTCTTGTGTCGCCCGCCTCGCGAGGCTTGGCCCCTCGCGAGGGTCTTGAGTGTTTGCTGGTGAAGATGGGCCGTACCAGGGCGCTAGTGGAGGCACGTCGTGGGCCGCGGGCAGGCAAGTCTGGGGACCCCCGTTCCCAGGACATCGACAGTAGCCCTCGGGCCCAAGGCGCGCTCGGACTTGGCTTCGAGGCGAAGCCAAGGGGCAAGTGTGGTGCGCCGCGGGCCCCAACCTCCTGCGGCCTTGATTGATGTGTGGCAATTGACGGGACGTGGGTGTCCCCGCTTCCCCATGCAGCCTTGATATCCGCCTGGCTAGGCGGCCACCGCGACCTACACAGTTACTCCTTCATCGCTGGCGACGCACTCCCCCAACTCTTCCGCCTTCCCGAAACAACAGCCTCCTCTTCCAATCTGACCTGAGCTTTGTCCTCTCCATCGCCATGGCGCCGAGCCGAATGAAGAAACAGAAGAAGAAGTCCTAGTCCTCAGCTGAACCACCCCTGGCCCTTGAGCCAGCAGTTGAGCGGTTGGTGGAGCTCAACCAGGAAGCCATGACAAGGTCCTCCCAGCACTCACCACCGACTTCAACGAGTGGGGGAAGACAGTGGCCTTGCCCGCATCTCGCGCCTCTATTGATAGGACAGTCACTGAGGTCCACATCTTTCTTGACACCTTATGGGCCGACCTGATTCCCCCTTTCTCCACCTTCTTCAATGTCGTGCTCTCCCGTTACCAGATCCACATGCTGCACCTAGTTCCCCAATCCATCGTCCTTCTTGCTGTCTTCGCCTTTGTCTGCGAGGCCATGGTGGGCATTGCTCCTTCCATGGCCCTACTTCGCAATTTCTTCTCGCTGCACCTGATCGACCGTCGGCAGTGCTCAGGATACTTGAGCTTCCAGGCTGTGGCTGCGACGGTCGGCTCAGGGATTGACTTCGAGCTCCCGCCGTCTGCGAGCGGGTTCCGGAAGCGGTGGGTGTTCGTGGACCTCGGCATGCTCAGCCCCCTACTCTCGCTTCCATCGGCACCCGTCGTTCCCAACTCTGGCTGGGGCCACCAGAGGCTCGCTGGTCCGCGTCTTGCCCATGTCTGGCGCTGGTTGAAGAGGCTAAAGGATCTTGGTGTGGTTGCGCCCATGGTGGTGAAGGAGTTCGTCCGGCGCTGCATTGCTCCACTCCAGCGCCATTCTCGACCAATGTGGACCTTGTCCGGCAGCAAGGACCGCATGAGGCTTCACGAGTCCGGGCTTCCTCCTGAGGCGCAACAGATTGTGCTAGAGATCCTGCCGGGCGACCTGTCGCCACCCAGCATGCCGAAGGGGGGTTGTCTCTTGTACTGTTGCTCGAATAAGGTGGAGTTCGTGAGGCAGATGCTCCCTTTTGATCAGTGGGGCCTACGTCCGCTGGTCTTGAAGGGCCTCACGAGAGCCCTATCTTCGTGGCTCCCTTGCCTACCTCCGGCGTAGTGATCTCCCTAGAAGTGGGCGTAGGGAGGCGACCACCGTCGGCCGCTGGCGATGCGTCTACTGAGGAATCAGTGCCGCCCGGGGCTCCTGCAGGGTCACCCCATGGGCCCCTGGAGAGTCGTCCTGAGGAAGCGGCCGGAGGGGCGTCGCATCTGATACTCCTGAGGCTGCAGCCCCCGAGGCCCGGGCGGGTCGCCGCGAGACGGAGGCCAAGGTCTCCACGCAGTCCAGCACCCCTGAGGTCGCCTCCTCAGGAGCTACCCCAGCCGCGCCCGGAGCCGGTGACCGTACCCTGGGCTTTGGTCAGCTCTGACTGAACTTCGACGCGCTCCGGAAGAGGAAGGGGTCTCCAAGCTGCAGCGGTGATGCCTTCCGACCACTGAAACAGAGGAAGTATATCGCCATAGACGAGTTAGTACCTTATCTTTGTAATTTCTCGAGTGTTGCTTCCCCTCCTGACTGTGGTTCCTCAGGGTCCCTTCTGCTAAGGTGGCGAAATCTCCTGAGAAGCAACCTCCTCCTGCCTCGAGTCCCCTGCTGGCCTTGAGCGCTGCTACCTCTTGAGCATGCATTGGTTTTCCCTTGAAGAGGAAAGGGTGATGCAGCAAAGTAGCGTAAGTATTTCCCTCCGTTTTTGAGAACCAAGGTAGCAATCCAGTAGGAGACTACATGCAAGTCGCCTAGTACTTGCACAAACAAATAAGAACTTTGCAACCAACGCGATAAAGAGGTTGTCAATCCCTTCACGGCCACTTGCGAAAGTGAGATCTGATAAAGATAATAAGATAAATATTTTTGGTATTTATGTGGTATAGATTGGAAAATAAAGATTGAAAAATAAATAGTAAACTAGAATTGTAGATTGGAAACTTATATGATGTAAAGTAGACCCAGGGGCCCTAGGTTTCACTAGTGGCTTCTCTCAAGATAGTATGTATTACAGTGGGTAAACAAATTACTGTCGAGCAATTGATAGAAAAGCGCATAGTTATGATGATATCTAAGTCAATGATCATGAATATAGGCATAATGTCCGTGTCAAGTAGACAGAAACGATTTTGCATCTACTACTATTACTCTACACATCGACCGCTATCCAGCATGCATCTAGAGTATTAAGTTCATAAGAACGGAGTAACGCATTAGAGAAGATGACATGATGTAGAGGGATAAACTCAAGCACTATGATATAAACCCCATCTTTTTATCCTCGATGGCAACAATACAATACGTGACATTTCCCTTTCTGTCACTGGGATCGAGAACCGCAAGATTGAACCCAAAGCTAAGCACTTATCCCATTGCAAGAAAGATCAATCTAGTAGGCCAAACTAAACCGATAATTCAAAGAAACTTGCAAAGATATCAAATCATGCATATAAGAATTCAGAGAAGAATCAAATAATATTCATAGATAATCAAGTTCATAAACCCACATCGAATCTCGGAAAACACACCGCAAAAAGAGTTACATCGAATAGATCTCCAAGAGAATCGAGGAGAACTTTGTATTGAGATCCAAAGAGAGAGAAGAAGCCATCTAGCTAATAACTATGGACCCAAAGGTCTGCGGTAAACTACTCACACATCATCGGAGAGGCTATGGTGTTAATGTAGAAGCCCTCCGTGATTGAATCCCCCTCCGGCAGATCGCCGGAAAAGGCCCCAAGATGGGATCTCACGGGTACATAAGGTTGCGGCGGTGGAAAAGGTGTTTCGTGGCTCTCCCCGAAGGTTTCAAGGTATAAGAGTATATATAGGAGAAAGAAGTAGGTCGGTGGAGCTGCGAGGGGCCCACGAGGATGGGGGGCACGCCCACCCCCTGGGGCGCGCCCTCCTGCCTCGTGGCTTCCTCACTGCTTCCTTGACATCCACTCCAAGTCTCCTGGATTGCGTTTGTTCCAAAAATGATCCTCGCGAAGGTTTCATTCCGTTTGATATTCCTTTTCTGCGAAACACTGAAATAGGCAAAAAGAAACAGCAATTTGCACTGGGCTTTCAGTTAATAGGTTAGTCCCAAAAAATATAAAAGGTATATTAAAGCCCATTAAACATCCAAAACATATAATATAATATCATGGAACAATAAAAAATTATAGATACGTTGGAGACGTATCAAGCATCCCCAAGCTTAATTCCTGCTCGTCCTCAAGTAGGTAAATGATAAAAACAGAATTTTTGATGTGGGATGCTCCCTAACATAATTTTCAATGTAATTCTCTTTATTGTGGCATGAATGTTCAGATCCAAAAGATTCAATATAAAAGTTTAATATTGACATAAAAATAGTAATACTTCAAGCATGCTAACCAAGCAATTATGTCTTATCAAAATAACATAGCCAAAGAGAACTTATCCCTACAAAATCATATAGTTTGGCCATGCTTCATTTTCATCACACAAAATGCTCCCATCATGCATAACCCCGATGACAAGCCGAGCAATTGGTTCATACTTTTTAACGCGCTTCAGCCTTTTCAACCCTTACACAATACATGAGCGCAAGCCATGGATATAACACTATAGGTGGAATAGCATATGATGATGGGGGTTATGTGAGAAGACAAAAAATGAGAAAGTCTCACATTGACGCGGCTAATCAACGGGCTATGGAGATGCCCATTAATTGATGTCAATGCAAGGAGTAGGGATTGCCATGCAACAGTTACACTAGAGCTATAAATATATGAAAGCTCATCAATAGAAATTAAGTGGGTGTGCATCCAACTTGCTTGCTCAGGAAGACCTAGGGCATTTTGAGGAAGCCCATCGTTGGAATATACAAGACAAGTTCTATAATGAAAAATTCCCACTAGTATATGAAAGTGACAAAATAAGAAAGTCTCAGTCATGAAGATCATGGTGCTATTTTAAAGCACAAGTGTGGAAAAAGGATAGTAACATTGTCCCTTCTCTCCTTTTCTCTTTTTTGTTTGGGCCTCTTTGGCCTATTTTTTTTATTTGGGCTTCTTTGGCCTCCCTTTTTTTTCATAGTCTGCATCATTCTTCCCTCACATGGGACAATGCTCTAATAATGATGATCATCACACTTCTATTTACTCATAACTCAATGTTACAACTCGATACTAGAACAAAAATATGACTCTATGTGAATGCCTCCGGCGGTGTACCGGGATATGCGATGAATCAAGAGCGACATGTATGAAAGAATTATGAAAGTGGCTTTGCCACAAATACGATGTCAACTACATGATCATGCAAAGCAATATGACAATGATGGAGCGTGTCATAATAAACGAAACGGTGGAAAGTTGCATGGCAATATATCTTGGAATAGCTATGGAAATGCCATAATAGGTAGGTATGGTGGCTGTTTTGAGGAAGATATAAGGAGGCTTATGTGTGATAGAGCGTAACGTATCACGGGGTTTGGATGCACCGGCGAAGTTTGCACCAACTCTCGAGGTGAGAAAGGGCAATGCACGGTACCATAGAGGCTAGCAATTTGCGAAAAGGTAAGAGTGCGTATAATCCATGGACTCACATTAGTCATAAAGAACTCATATACTTATTGCAAAACTTTATTAGCCCTCGAAGCAAAGTACTTCTACGCATGCCCCTAGAGGGATAGATTGGTAGGAAAAGACCATCGCTCGTCCCCGACCGCCACTCATAAGGAAAGCACTCAAATAACACCCCATGCTTCAAATTTGTCACACAACGTTTACCATACGTGCATGCTACGGGACTTGCCAACTTTAACACAAGTATTTATCAATTTCACAATTACCCAACTAGCATGACTCTAACATTACCACCTTCGTAAATCAAAACATCTATCAAGTATCATAGTATTCAATGTACTCTATACGAAAGTCTTTATCATACCCATCTTGGATGCCTATCATATTAGGACTAATTTTATAGCCAAAGCAAATTACCATGTTGTTCTAAAATACTATCAAAATAATATAAGTGAAGCATGAGAGATCAATAATTTCTATAAAATAAAACCACCACCGTGCTCTAAAAAATATAAGTGAAGCACTAGAGCAAAATTATCTAGCTCAAAAGATATAAGTGAAGCACATAGATTATTCTAATAAATTCCTATTCATGTGTGTCTCTCCCAAAAGGTGTGTACAGCAAGGATGATTGTGGTAAACTAAAAAGAAAAGACTCAAATCATACAAGACGCTCCAAGCAAAACACATATCATGTGGTGAATAAAAAATATAGCCTCAAGTAAAGTTACCGATAGACGAAGACGAAAGAGGGGATACCTTCCGGGGCATCCCCAAGCTTAGGATTTTCGTTGTCCTTGAATTTTACCTTAGGGTGCCTTGGGCATCCCCAAGTTTAGGCTCTTGCCACTCCTTATTCCATAATACATCAAATTTTTACCAAAAAACTTGAAAACTTCACAACACAAAACTCAACAGAAAATCAACTCAACAGAAAATCTTATGAGCTTCGTTAGAGAAATAAAACAATCCACTACTTTAAGGTACTGTAATGAACTCATTCTTTATTTATATTGGTGTTAAACCTACTGTATTTCAACTTCCCTATGGTTCATACCCCCCCCCCCCCGATACTAGCCATAGATTCATCAAAATAAGCAAACAACACACGAAAAACAGAATATGTCAAAAACAGAACAGTCTGTAGCCATCTGATTTGTTTGAATACTTCTGGAACGCCAAACATTTTGAAAAACTAGTACAACCTGGATAAGTTGTATATTTATCTACTTCAAAAATAATTGGTATTTTATCACATTCTTTTGAATTTTAAAATTTATTTGCGTGAGCGCAAAGTTTCTGTCTTTTTCAGCAAGATCAAACAACTATCACCCAAGAAGATCCTATTGGTTCTACTTGGCACAAACACTAATTAAAACATAAAAACACATCTAAACAGAAGCTAGATGAATTATTTATTACTAAACAGGAACAAAAAGCAAGGAATACAAATAAAATTGGGTTGCCTCCCAACAAGCGCTATCGTTTAACGCCCCTAGCTAGGCATAAAAACAAGAATAGATCTAGGTATTGTCATCTTTGGTATGCAATCCATAAGTGGCTCTCACAATAGATTCATAAGGTAATTTAATTTTATTCCTAGTAAAGTGTTCCATGACTTTCCTTAATGGAAATTGGAATCTAATATTTCCTTCTTTCATATCAATAATTGCACCAATCGTTCTAAGGAAAGGTCTACCAAGAATAATAGGACATGTAGGATTGCAATCTATATCAAGAACAATAAAATCTAGGGTAACATAATTCCTATTTGCAACAATAAGAACATCATTAATCCTTCCCATAGGTTTCTTAATTGTGGAATCTGTAAGATGCAAATTTAAGGAACAAACATCAAATTCACGGATCACACAAAGTTTTGGGAATCGTGGAAACACTAGCACCCAAATAACATAAAGCATAACATTCATGATTTTTAATATTAATTTTAATAGTAGATTACCACTCATCATAGAGTTTTCTAGGGATAGAAACTTACAATTCATGCTTTTCTTCATAGGATTGCATTAAAGCATCAATGATATGTTTGGTAAAAGCTTTATTTTGACTATAAGCATGAGGAGAATTTAACACGGATTGCAACAAGGAAATACAATCTATTAAATAACAATTGTCATAATTAAATTCCTTGAAGTCCAAAATAGTGGGTTCATTGCTATGTAAAGTTTTGACCTCTTCAATCCCACTTTTACCAATTTTTGCATCAAGATCTAAAAACTCCGAATCACTGGGATGCATTTTAACTAAAGTTGACTCATATCTAGTCCCACCTTTATCAAGATTCATATTGGAAAAAAAAGATTTAATAGGGGACACATCAATCACTTTTAGATCTTCATCATTATTATCATGAAAACTAGAAGAACACGCTTTCACAACGCAATCTTTTTTAGCACGCATCCTAGCGGTTCTTTCTTTGCACTCATCAATGGAAATTCTCATAGCTTTGAGGGACTCATTGATATCATTCTTAGGTGGAATAGATCTAAGTTTCAAAGAATCAACATCAAGAGAAATTCTATCCACGTTCCTAGCCAACTCATCAATCTTAGGCAATTTTTCTTCAAGCAAAGCATTGAAATTCTTTTGTGTATTCATAAATTATTTAACACTAGTCTCAAAATCAGAGGGCATCTTATTAAAATTTCCATAAGATTTGTTGTAGGAATTACGATAATTATTAGAGGAATTGCTAGGGAACGGCCTAGAATTAAAGTTTCCTCTATACTCGTTGTTACCAAAATTGTTCCTACCAACAAAATTCACGTCCATAGATTCATTATTATTCTCAATCAAAGTAGACAAAGGCATATCATTAGGATCAGAAGAAACACTCTTATTAGCAAACAATTTCATAAGTTCATCCATCTTTCCACTCAAGACATTAATATATTCTATCGCATGAACCTTTTTACTAGTAGATCTTTCAGTGTGCCATTGGTAATAATTAACCATAAATTATCTAGGAGTTTAGTAGCTTCTCCTAAAGTGATTTCCATAAAAGTGCCTCCCGCGGCCGAATCTAAAATATTTCTAGAAGCAAAATTCAATCCATCATAATTTTTTTGTATAATCATCCATAAATTCAAACCATGTGTAGGGCAATTACGTATCATTAATTTCATCCTCTACCAAGCTTGTGAAACATGCTCATGATCAATAAAATTCATAATATCGTTTCTAAGAGAGATGAGCTTAGTGTGAGGAAAATACTTAGAGATAAAAGCATCTTTGCACTTATTCCATGAATCAATACTATTTTTAGGCAAAGAAGAGAACCAAGTTTTAGCACGATCTCTAAGCAAAAAAGGAAATAGCTTCAATTTAACAATATCATTATCCACATCTTTCTTATTTTGCATATCACACAAATCAACGAAGTCGTTTCGACGGGTAGTGGCATCTTCACTAGGAAGGCTAGAAAATTGATCTTTCATGACAAGATTAAACAAAGCAGCATTAATTTCACAAGATTCGGCATCGTTAATAGGAGCAATTGGAGTGCTAATAAAATCATTATTGTTGGTATTGGAAAAGTCACACAATTTAGTATTAGCTTGAGCCATCATGACAAACAATCAATCCAACAAGCAAGCACAGAAGAAGCAAGCAAAAAGAGACAAACAAAAAAGGGCAAATAAAATGGCAAAGGTGAAGTGGGGGAGAGGAAAATGAGAGGCAAATGGCAAATAATGTAATGCGAGGGATAAGAGTTTGTGATGGGTACTTGGTATGTCTTGGCTTGTGCGTAGATCTCCCCAGCAATGGCGCCAGAAATTGCACGTTGGCGGGAGATCAAATCTTGACTTGACTTGGCGTAAGCCTCCCCGGCAACGGCGCCAGAAATCCTTCTTGCTACCTCTTGAGCATGCGTTGGTTTTCCCTTGAAGAGGAAAGGGTGATGCAGCAAAGTAGCATAAGTATTTCCCTTGGTTTTTTAGAACCAAGGTATCAATCCAGTAGGAGACTACACGCAAGTCGCCTAGTACCTGCACAAACAAATAAGAACCTTGGAACCAACACGATAAAGGGGTTGTCAATCCTTTCACGTCCACTCGCAAAAGTGAGATCTGATAAAGATAATAAGATAAATATTTTTGGTATTTTTGTGGTATAGTGATGACCCACAAGTATAGGGGATCTATCATAGTCCTTTTGATAAGTAAGAGTGTTGAACCCAACGAGGAGCAGAAGGAAATGATAAGCGGTTTTTTGCAAGGTATTCTCTGCAAGTACTGAAATAAGTGGTAACAGATAGTTATGTGATAGGAT
The DNA here is from genome assembly GCA_032464435.1 of Aegilops umbellulata. NCBI lineage: Eukaryota > Viridiplantae > Streptophyta > Magnoliopsida > Poales > Poaceae > Aegilops > Aegilops umbellulata. Next base: position 210,050,125 of record CP136056.1, on the reverse strand, counting down.
AATTTGTAACGAGCAACAAGTAACAAAAGTAAATAAAGTGCAGCAAGGTGGCCCAATCCTTTTTATAGAAAGGACAAGCCTGGACAAACTCTTATATGGAGAAAAGTGCTCCTGAGGACACATGGGAATTATCGTCAAGCTAGTTTTCATCACGTTCATATGATTCGTGTTCGGTACTTTGATAATTTGATATGTGGGTGGACCGGTGCTTGGGTGCTGTTCTTACTTGAACAAGCATCCCACTTATGATTAACCTCTATTGCAAGAATCCGCAACTACAACAAAAGTATTAAGGTAAACCTAACCATAGCATGAAACATATGGATCCAAATCAGCCCCTTACAAAGCAACGCACAAACTAGGGTTTAAGCTTCTTTCACTCTAGCAACCCAACATCTACTTATTACTTCCCAATGCCTTCCTCTAGGCCCAAATAATGGTGAAGTGTTATGTAGTCGATGTTCACATAACACCACTAGAGGCTAGACAACATACATCTCATCAAAATATCGAACGAATACCAAATTCACATGACTACTAATATCAAGACTTCTCCCATGTTCTCAAGAACAAACGTAACTACTCACAAAGCATATTCATGTTCATAATCAGAGGGGTATTAATATGCATAAAGGATCTGAACATTTGATCTTCCACCAAATAAACCAACTAACATCAACTACAAGGATTAATCAACACTACTAGCAACCTACTAGTACCAATCCCGGATTTAGAGACAAGAATTGGATACAAGAGATGAACTAGGGTTTTGAGAGGAGATGGTGCTGGTGAAGATGTTGATGGAGATTGCCCTCTCCCGATGAGAGGAGCGTTGGTGATGATGATGGTGATGATTTCCCCCTCCCGGAGGGAAGTGTCCCCGGCAGAACAGCTCTGCCAGAGCCCTAGATTGGTTTCGCCAAGGTTCCGCCTCGTTGCGGCGGAGTCTCGTCCCGAAAGGTTGCTTATGATTTTTCCTTGACGAAAGACTTCATATAGCAGAAGATGGCCATCGGAGAGCCAACAGGGGGCCCACGAGGTAGGGGTGCGCGCCCTAGGGGGTAGGGCGCGCCTCCCACCCTCGTGGCCAGGTGGGTCCCCCTCTGGCGTACTTCTTCCGCTTAATATTTTTTATTATTTCCAAAAATAACTTTCATGGAGTTTCAGGACTTTTGGAGTTGTGCAGAATAGGTCTCTAATATTTGCTCCTTTTCCAGCCCAGAATTCCAGCTGCCGGCATTCTCCCTCCTTATGTAAACCTTCTAAAATAAGAGAGAATAGGCATAAGTATTGTGACATAACGTGTAGTAACATCCCATAATGCAATAAATATCGATATAAAAGCATGATGCAAAATGGACGTATCAACTCCCCCAAGCTTAGACCTTGCTTGTCCTCAAGCGGAAGCCGATAACGATAAATATGTCCACATGTTTAGAGGTAGAGGTGTCGATAAAAATAAAATATGGACATGAGGGCATCATGATTATTCTCATAACAGCAACATATATGAATATTGTCATATGATTTCTTATGCTCAAGTAATAATATATTCACAATGCAAAGTATGAATCAGAAACTTTATTGAGAACTAACAAACTATAATCTCAGTCATTGAAGCAATTGGAGTTTATCATAACATCAGAAAGAGTCTATGTTAGAGCTTTCTAGCAAGTCCACATACTCAACTATCATTTAGTCTTTTATAATTGCTAACACTCATGCAATACTTGTGGTTACGGAGTTTTAACCAGACACAGAGAAAGATAGGGGCTTATTGTTTCGCCTCCCAACCTTTTACCTCAAAGGTAATGTCAATAATAATGACTCATGCTGACTTACATCCAATTAGATATATCTCTCAGGATCTTTCCAACATATTGTGCTTGCCAAAGGATAAGGTATAAAAAGGAAAGGTGAAGATCACCATGACTCTTGCATAAGGTAGAATATAATAATAAAAGATAGGCCCTTCACAGAGGGAAGCAGAGGTTGCCATGCGCTTTTATGGCTGGATGCACAAAATCTTAATGCGAAAGAACGTCACTGATGTCTACTACACAACCTTATTCTTGTAGACGTTGTTGGGCCTGCAAGTGCACAGGTTTGTAGGACAATAGCAAATTTCCCTCAAGTGGATGACCTAAGGTTTATCAATCCGTAGGAGGCCTAGGATGAAGATGGTCTCTCTCAAGCAACCCTGCAACCAAATAACAAAGAGTCTCTTGTGTCCCCAACACACCCAATACAATGGTAAATTGTATAGGTGCACTAGTTCAGCGAAGAGATGGTGATACAAGTGCAATATGGATGGTAGATAAAGGATTTTGTAAACTGAAAATATAAAAACAGCAAGGTAACAAGTGGTAAAAGTGAGCGTAAACGGTATTGCAATGATAGGAAACAAGGCCTAGGGTTCATACTTTCACTAGTGCAAGTTCTCTCAACAATAAGAACATAATTGGATCATATAACTATCCCTCAACATGCAACAAAGAGTCACTCCAAAGCCACTAATAGTGGAGAACAAACAAAGAGATTATGGTAGGGTACGAAACCACCTCAAAGTTATTCTTTCCCATCAATCCGTTGGGCTATTCCTATAAGTGTCACAAACAGCCCTAGAGTTCGTACTAGAATAACACCTTAAGACACAAATCAACCAAAACCCTAATGTCACCTAGATACTCCAATGTCACCTCAAGTATCCATGGGTATGATTATACGATATGCGTCACACAATCTCATATTCATCTATTCAACCAACACATAGAACCTCAAAGAGTGCCCCCAAGTTTCTACCAAAGAATCACGATGAAAACTGTGCCAACCCCTATGCATAGGTTCATGGGCGGAACCCACAAGTTGATCACCAATACATACATCAAGTGAATCACGTGATATCCCATTGTCACCATAGATACGCACGGCAAGACATACATCAAGTGTTCTCAAATCTTTAAAGACTCAATCCGATAAGATTACTTCAAGGGGAAAACTCAATCCATTACAAGAGAGAAGAGGGGGAGAAGAAACATAAGATCCAATTATAATAGCAAAGCTCGCGATACATCAAGATCGTGCCAAATCAACAACACGAGAGAGAGAGAGAGAGAGAGAGATCAAACACATAGCTACTGGTGCATACCCTCAGCCCCGAGGGTGAACTACTCCCTCCTCGTCATGGAGAGCGCCGGGATGATGAAGATGGCCACCGGTGAGGGTTCCCCCCTCCGGCAGGGTGCCGGAACAGGGTCCAGAGAGGTTTTTGGTGGCTACAGAGGCTTGCGGCGGCGGAACTCCCGATCTAATCTCTGTTCTGGAAGTTTTAGGGTACGTAGGTATATATGGGTACAGGGGGTACGTCGGAGGAGCTACGGGGGCCCCACTTGGCAGGGGGGCGCGCCCCACACCCTCGTGAGCACCTCCCATATCTCCTGACGTGGAGTCCAAGTCTATCGGGTGGCTTTCCTTCCAAAAATAACTTCTCCAGTTGATTTCGTTCCGTTTTGACTCAGTTTGGCATTTCTTTTCTTCGGAACACTGAAATAGGCATAAAACAGCAAATCTGGGCTGGGCCTCCGGTTAATAGGTTAGTCCCAAAAATAATATAAAAATGGATAATAAAGCCCAATATTGCCCAAAACAGTAGATAATATAGCATGGAGCAATCAAAAATTATAGATACGTCGTATCAAGCATCCCCAAGCTTAATTCCTGCTCGTCCTCGAGTAGGTAAATGATAAAAAAGATAATTTTTGATGTGGAATGCTAGTTGGCATAATTTCATTGTAATTCTTCTTAATTGTGATATGAATATTCAGATCTGAAAGATTCAAGATAAAAGTTCATATTGACATAAAAGCAATAATACTTCAAGCATACTAACTAAGCAATTATGTCATCTCAAAATAACATGGCCAAAGAAAGTTCATCCCTACAAAATCATATAGTTTAGTCATGCTCCATTTTCGTCACACAAGAATGCTCTCATCATGCACAACCCCGATGACAAGCCAAGCAATTGTTTCATACTTTAATAATCTCAAACTCATAAACCTACACGCAATACATGAGCGCGAGCCATGGATATAGCACTATGGGTGGAATAGAATATGTTGATGGGGGTTATGTGGAGAAGACAAAAAAGGAGAAAGTCTCACATCAACGAGGATAATCAACGGGCTATGGAGAGGCCCATCAACTGATGTTAATGCGAGGAGTAGGGATTGACACGCAACGGATGCACTAGAGCCATAAATGTATGAAAGCTCAACAAAAGAAACTAAGTGGGTGTGCATCCAACTTGCTTGCTCACGAAGACCTAGGGCACTTGAGGAGGCCCATCGTTGGAATATACAAGCCAAGTTCTATAATGAAAGATTCCCACTAGTATATGAAAATGACAAAGCAAGAGACTCTCTATCATGAAGATCATGGTGCTACTTTGAAGCACAAGTGTGGAAAAAAGGATAGTAGCATTGCCCCTTTTTATTTTATTTTTTTATTTTATTTATTGGGCCTTCTTTTTTTTATTTGGCCTTTCTATTTTTTTTCTCTGGAACAATGCTCTACTGAATGATGATCATCACACTTCTATTTATTTACAACCCAATGATTACAACTCGATACTAGAACAAAGTATGACTCTATATGAATGCTTTCGGCGGTATACCAGGATATGCAATGAATCAAGAGTGACATGTATGAAAGAATTATGAACGGTGGCTTTGCCACAAATACTATGTCAACTACATGATCATGCTAGCAATATGACAATGATGAACGTGTCATAATGAACGATATGGTGGAAAGTTGCATGGCAATATATCTCGGAATGGCTATGGAAATGCCATAATAGGTAGGTATGGTGGCTGTTTTGAGGAAGATATAAGGAGGTATATGTGTGAAAGAGTGTATCATATCACGGGGTTTGGATGCACCGGCGAAGTTTGCACCAACTCTCAATGTGAGAAAGGGCAATGCACGGTACGGAAGAGGCTAGCAATGATGGAAGGGTGAGAGTGTGTATAATCCATGGACTCAACATTAGTCATAAAGAACTCACATACTTATTGAAAAAATCTACAAGCCATCAAAAACCAAAGCACTACGCGCATGCTCCTAGGGGTATAGATTGGTAGGAAAAGACCATCGCTCGTCCCCGACCGCCACTCATAAGGAGGACAATCAAATAACACCTCATGTTTCAAATTTGTTACATAATGTTTACCATATGTGCATGCTACGAGACTTGCAAACTTCAACGCAAGCATTTCTCAAATTCACAACTACTCAACTAGCACAACTTTGATATCACTACCTCCATATATCAAAACAATCATTAATCATCAAACTTCTCTTAGTATTCAACACACTCATAAGAATTCTTACAGATCTTGTATGCTTAGCATATTAGGATTTTAAGCAAATTACCATGCTATTTAAGACTCTCAAAATAATCTAAGTGAAGCATGAGAGTTCATCTATTTCTTCAAAATAAAACCACCAACATGATCTAAAAGATATAAGTGAAGCACTAGAGCAAACAACAAACTACTCTGAAAGATATAAGTGAAGCACTAGAGCAAATGATAAACTACTCCGAAAGATATAAGTGAAGATCAATGAGTAGTCAAATAATTATGAAACTATGTGAATACTCTGTAACATATAAGGATTACAGATCTTGATACTTTATTCAAACAGCAAGCAAGGCTAAAGAAAATAAAATGACGCTCCAAGCAAAACACATATCATGTGGTGAATAAAAATATAGCTCCAAGTAAAGTTACCGATGAACGAAGACGAAAGAGGGGATGCCTTCTGGGGCATCCCCAAGCTTAGACGCTTGGTTATACTTGAATATTACCTTGGGGTGACTTGGTAATCCCCAAGCTTAGGCTCTTTCCACTCCTTATTCCGTAGTCCATCGAATCTTTACCCAAAACTTGAAAACTTCACAACACAAAACTTAACAGAAAACTCGTGAGCTCCGTTAGCGAAAGAAAACAAAACACCACTTCATGGTACTGTAATGAACTCATTATTTATTTATATTGGTGTTAAACCTACTGTATTCCAACTTCTCTATGGTTTATAAACTATTTTACTAGCCATAGAGTCATCAAAATAAGCAAACAACACACGAAAAACTGAATCTGCCAAAAACAGAACTGTCTGTAGTAATCTGTAACTAACGCAAACATATGGAACTCCAAAAATTCTAAAATAAATTGGTGGACCTGAGAAATTTGTCTAGTAATCATCTTAAAAAAGAATCAACTAAATATCACTCTCCAGTAAAAAGTTCTAGCTAATCTCGTGAGCACTAAAGTTTCTGTTTTTACAGCATGATCATAAAGACTTCACCCAAGTCTTCCCAAAGGTTCTACTTGGCACAAACACTAACTAAAACACAAAACCACATATAAACATAAACTAGATGGATTATTTATTCCTAAACAGAACCAAAAAGCAAGGAACTAAAATAAAATTGGGTTGCCTCCCAACAAACGCTATCGTTTAATGCCCCTAGCTAGGCATGATGATTTCAATGATGCTCACATAAAAGATAGGAATTGAAACATAAAGAGAGCATCATGAAGAATATTACTAGCACATTTAAGTCTAACCCACTTCCTATGCATAGGGATTTTGTGAGCAAACAACTTATGGGAACAATAATCAGCTAGCATAGGAAGGCAAAACAAGCATAACTTCAAAACTTTAAGCACATAGAGAGGAAACTTGATATTATTACAATTCCTACAAGCATATGTTCCTCCCTCATAATAATTTTCAGTAGCATCATGAATGAATTCAACAATATAACCAGCACCTAAAGCATTCTTTTCATGATCTACAAGCATATAACTTTTATTACTCTCCACATAAGCAAAATTCTTCTCATTCGGAATAGTGGGAGTATCATAAGAGACTTGAATACTATAAATTGTTTCCACGTTAAAAGAGTAATGTTCAGAGAAAGGGTACTCATAATCATGACAAGTTTTATAAATATAATCATCACTACTCTTTATAGCATAAGTTTTATCACAATAATCATCATAAGTAGCAACTTTGTTCTCATCATAATCGATTGAAACCTCTTCCGAAATAGTGGATGCATCACTAAATAAAGTCATGACCTCTCCAAATCCACTTTCATAAATATTATAAGATTCAACATCCTCCAAAATAGTGGGATCACTACTTCCTAAAGTTGACACTCTTCCAAACCCACTTTCGTAAATATAATCTTCATAGGTAAAAGGCATGTTATCATCATAACTACTTTGCATATCAAAACTTGAGAGGCTAAAAATATCATCATTATTAAACATAGCATCCCCAAGCTTGGGACAAACATTAATTGCAGCAAATATATTCTCAAATATGTCATCCTCATCAAACATAGCTTCCCCAAGCTTGGGCCTTTTCGTATCATAAGCATAATCACTCTCATCATTAATAGCATGGATAGCACCAATAGTATAGCAATTATTATATTCTTCCAAGCAAGTACCAAAAAGATATTCAAGATCATAAGAAGTATCATTATCTTCCCAATCATAATCATCACAACAAGCAATAGGCATAACGAGATCATCATCAAGTGTATCATTTTCATGAGGCACAACAATAATAGGAGCAACTTTATTTGGGAGAGATACCTTTTTACCTCTCTTACTTTTTCTTTTCTTCTTCTTCACCACATCATGTGTGGGTTCAATCCTCTTTTTGGAGCTCCTTATTACTGAGATTGGTTGGATAGAAGGCTCCTCCTCGTTACCTGATTCATCATAAGAAATAATAGGAGAATGTTGGGAAGTCTCTTCCCTTCCGTTAGCATTCTCTTCATCTTCTATTTGCTTTGTTTTCTTTATGTAATTGGCAATATAAGGATTTTCAATGCAATTCACCGCGCAATACATATAGCTTTCCTCTAGATCAAAATGAAGAACTTTATCAAGGGCAAATTTTGGAATATCCTTAGTTCTACGTTTAATTTCTTCATAACCCAAGAGCAAACTGCAAGGGAAATCAAGTCATCACAACTTTTGGACACGACACGATCATGAAACAATTTGCATTGGGTACTAAAATGATCATGTTCATTGCAAAGTTCACAAGTAGGGCTAAGAAATAATAAATTTTCAGCACATTCATCTAGCTCTTCTTGCAACAATTTGGTTTCTAAGTACTTATGCCTCTTGCAATATCTATCTTCCCTATTTGGTGTGTACTTGCAAACCCAATCTACTCCACAAAAATTGCCATGTTTATAGGAGACATTTTCATCATAACTAGTGCAATCATCATTAGTACCATGGATATTCAAGGATTTCATACTAACAACATTCCAATCATTCTCATCATACAAAGATTTAGTGCCAAACATTTTAATGCATTCTTCTTCTAACACTTTGGCACGATTTTCCTTTCCATCATACTCACGAAAGATATTAAAAAGATGAAGCATATGAGACAAACTCAATTCCATTTTTTTTGGTTGTTTTCTTTTATAAACTAAACTAGTGCTAAAACAAGAAACAAAAAGATTCGTTTGCAAGATCTAAAGATATACCTTAACTTACCTAGCCTCCCTGGCAACGGCGCCAGAAAAGAGCTTGATGTCTACTACACAACCTTCTTCTTGTAGATGTTGTTGGGCCTGCAAGTGTACAGGTTTGTAGGACAGTAGCAAATTTCCCTCAAGTGGATGACCTAAGGTTTATCAATCCGTAGGAGGCATAGGATGAAGATGGTCTCTCTCAAGCAACCCTGCAACCAAATAACAAAGATTCTCTTGTGTCCCCAGCACACCCAATACAATGGTAAATTGTATAGGTGCACTAGTTCGGCGAAGAGATGGTTATACAAGTGCAATATGGATGGTAGATAAAGGTTTTTATAAACTGAAAATATAAAAACAGCAAGGTAACAAGTGGTAAAAGTGAGCGTAAACGGTATTGCAATGTTAGGAAACAAGGCCTAGGGTTCATACTTTCACTAGTGCAAGTTCTCTCAACAATAATAACATAATTGGATCATATAACTATCCCTCAACATGCAACAAAGAGTCACTCCAAAGCCACTAATAGCGAAGAACAAACAAAGAGATTATGGTAGGGTACGAAACCACCTCAAAGTTATTCTTTCCAATCAATCCGTTGGGCTATTCCTATAAGTGTCACAAACAGCCCTAGAGTTCGTACTAGAATAACACCTTAAGACACAAATGAACCAAAACCCTAATGTCACCTAGATACTCCAATGTCACCTCAAGTATTCGTGGGTATGATTATACGATATGCGACACACAATCTCAGATTCATCTATTCAACCAACACATAGAACCTCAAAGAGTGCCCCCAAGTTTCTACCGGAGAATCACGACAAAAACGTGTGCCAACCCCTATGCATAGGTTCATGGGCGGAACCCGCAAGTTGATCACCAAAACATACATCAAGTGAATCACGTGATATCCCATTGTCAGCACAGATACGCACGGCAAGACATACATCAAGTGTTCTCAAATCTTTAAAGACTCAATCCGATAAGATTACTTCAAGGGGAAAACTCAATCCATTACAAGAGAGAAGAGGGGGAGAAGAAACATAAGATCCAACTATATTAGCAAAGCTCGCGATACATCAAGATCGTGCCAAATCAAGAACACGAGAGAGAGAGAGAGAGAGAGAGAGAGAGAGAGAGATCAAACACATAGCTACTGGTGCATACCCTCAGCCCCGAGGGTGAACTACTCCCTCCTCGTCGTGGAGAGCGCCAGGATGATGAAGATGGCCACCGGTGAGGGTTCCTCCCTCCGGCAGGGTGTCGGAACAGGGTCCCGAGAGGTTTTTGGTGGCTATAGAGGCTTGTGGCGGCGGAACTCCCGATCTAATCTCTGTTCTGGAAGTTTTAGGGTACGTAGGTATATATGGGTGCAGGGGGTACGTCGGAGAAGCTACGGGGGCCCCACGAGGCAGGGGGCGCGCCCCACACCCTCGTGAGCACCTCCCGTATCTCCTGACGTGGAGTCCAAGTCTATTGGGTGGCTTTCCTTCCAAAAATAACTTCTCCAGTTGATTTCGTTCCGTTTTGACTCCGTTTGGTATTCCTTTTCTTCGAAACACTAAAATAGGCATAAAACAGCAAATCTGCGTTGGGCCTCCGGTTAATAGGTTAGTCCCAAAAATAATAACAAAATGGATAGTAAAGCCCAATATTGCCCAAAATCGTAGATAATATAGCATGGAGCAATCAAAAATTATAGATACGTTGGAGACGTATCAGTCACTTTATATTGCCCCTTCTGATATGAACCATTATTATGTAGTCCGTCGCTTTTATTTCTTCCACGTCACAAGATCGTATAAAGCTTATTTCCTCCACACCAATCAATCATACATATTTAGGGAGCAATTTTTATTGCTTGCACCGATGACAACTTACTTGAAGGATCTTACTCAATCCATAGGTAGATATGGTGGACTCTCATGGCAAAACTGGTTTAAGGGTTTTTGGAAGCACACATAGTATCTCTACTTGGTGCTAAGAATTTGGCTAGCATGAGGGGGAAAGGCAAGCTCAACATGTTGGATGATCCATGACAATATACTTTATCTCAGATATAAGAAAACATAACCCATTATGTTGTCTACCTTGTCCAACATCAACTCTTTAGCATGTCATATTTTAATGAGTGCTACCAACCATAAAAGATGTCCAAGATAGTATATCTATATGTGAAACCTCTCTTTTTTATTACTTCCTCTTAATTGCTACGATGACCAAAGCTATGTTTGCCAACTCTCAACAATTTTTAATCATCATACTCTTTCTATGTGAAGTCATTACTCTCAATAAGATCAATATGATCTCTTTGTTTCTTTTTATTCCTTTTCTCTTTTATTCACTCAATATCATGGCAAAATAATCAAGCCCCTGACTCAACACTAATCTTTATTATATATCTCATGTACTCGATTACATAAAGGGATCATAAAGCAAAAACTCAAAACTAGATCATACCATAAACTTCATTCTACTAGATCAAGATACTACTAATATGATCGAACTAAGAAAAATAGTAAAAATAGGAGTGTGATGGTGATACGATACCGGGGCACCTCCCCCAAGCTTGGCAGTTGCCAAGGTGAGTGCCCATACCCATGTGATTATATCTCCTTCTTTGTTGGTGAAGAAGATGATGATTTGGTTGATGGCGTAGGCTTCTTCCTTAATTTGCCCTTGAGGACAGAATTTTGATCCCTCAAGTCGTCAATCTCCTGTTCCAGGATTAATACCTTTTTGCATAGTTCCTGCATGTTTTCCTGCAAGAGACCAAAAGGGATAAACTCGATCTTAGGTTTCTTTGCTCTATCAGGGAGGCTTGACTTTTTGAACTCCACATGCATGTCCCCAGGTTGAGGTAGTGGGACTTCATCTTCATCTGAGCTCGTCTCCTCCTTTCTTTTGGGTTCATAGTCCTCTTCTTCTTCTGTAGTACAACCATCGTGCTCCACATCTCCATAGACCTTAGGATTTGCAAGGTAATCATCCACATAACTTTCTCCTTCTGAATACTGGGACGACATGTTGATCTAATCTGCAGTAGGACAGATCGAAACGAAAACAGAGGATAATTACGTGATACAGGAGTCAAAACCTTCGGGAGATAATTTTTACCGACCAAAATACGTATCGTGCAAGAAAACAGAGTTTGGAGAGCACACGAGGTGCCCACGAGGTAGGTGGCGCCCTGTAGGGTAGGGCGCGCCCTCCACCCTCGTGGAGGCCTCGTGTCCTTCCCGGACTGCTTCTTATTTTTCTATTTTTCTAAATATTCCAAAACAGAGAAATATTGCCTTAAAAATTGTTTTGGAGTCGGTTTACTTACCGTACCACATACCTATTCCTTTTTGGAGTCTGAAACGTTCGGGAAAGTCTCCCTTATGTATTCCTCCGGGGTTATGGTTTCAATAACATTGTTTTTAACATTTATGGGATTACCTGAGATATAATGTTTAACTCTTTGATCGTTCACCACCTTCGGATTTGTGCCTTCGAAGTTATTGGTTTTTATGGCACCGGAACGATAGAACTCCTCGATAACGTAAGGACCTTCCCATTTAGAGAGAAGTTTTTCTGCAAAAAATCTTAAACGAGAGTTGTATAGCAATACATAATCACCTACATTAAACTCATGCTTTTGTATCCTTTTGTCATGCCATCTTTTAACTTTTTCTTTAAACAACTTGGCATTTTCATAAGCTTGGGTTCTCCATTCATCAAGTGATCTAATATCAAATAACCTCTTCTCACCGACAAGTTTGAAATCATAGTTGAGCTCTTTAATATCCCAATATGCCTTATGTTCTAGTTCGAGAGGTAAGTGACATGCTTTTCCATAAACCATTTTATACGGAGACATACTCATAGGATTTTTCTATGCAGTTCTATAGGCCCATAATGCATCATCAAGTTTCTTGGAACAATTTTTTCTAGATCTGTTGACAGTCTTTTGCAAAATTAATTTGAGTTCTCTATTACTCAATTCTACTTGACCACTAGACTGTGGGTGATAAGGAGATGCAATTCTATGATTAACATCATACTTAGCAAGCATTTTACGGAAAGCACCATGAATAAAATGTGAACCGCCATCAGTCATTAAATATCTAGGGACTCCAAACCTCGGAAAAGTTAACTTCTTTAAGCATCTTAATAGAAGTGTTATGATCAGCACTACTAGTTGGAATAGCTTCTACCCACTTAGTAACGTAATCAACAGCAACTAAAATATTTGTATATCCATTAGAGGCAGGAAAGGGTCCCATATAATCAAAGCCCCAAACATCAAATGGTTCAATAACAATTGAATAATTCATAGGCATTTCTTGACATCTACTAATATACCAATTCTTTGACATTCATCACAAGATAAGACAAACTTACGGGAATCCTTGAAGAGAGTAGGCCAATAGAAACCGGATTGCAATACCTTATGTGAAGTTCTATCTCCAGCGTGGTGTCCTCCATAAGCTTCGTAGTGACACTTGCGTAGGATCTGTTCCTGTTCATGCTCAGGTACACAACGTCTAATAACACCATCTACTCCTTCTTTATAAAGATGTGGGTCATCCCAAAAGTAATGGCTCAAATCATAGAAGAACTTTTTCTTTTGTTGGTATGTGAAACTAGGTGGTATGAATTTAGCGACAATATAATTAGCATAATCAGCATAACATGGAAGTACGAGAAGTATTTATGACATTCAATTGCTCATCAGGAAAGCTATCATCAATAGGTAGTGGGTCATCAAAACATTTTCTAACCTAGACAAGTTGTCTGCAACGGGGTTCTCATCTCATTTTGCGCTTCCCTTGGTGGAAGTGAGGTTTCTGCGCTGGGGTCGTCGTCTACCGCTGTGACCTGATCCACCTGCGACCCATGGTTAGCGTAAGCCTACTCCTGAGAGATTAGCGGTACCCTACGGTTGTTGTCGTTGGCGGGGTCGGCGAGGCTCCTGGGTGGCTCCTGAAAGGCCTCAACTTCCAGCATCTCCTCTTCCCAACCCGGCTCGAGGAACGAGTCGGGGTCATCCTCCCGCGTGTACTCTCGGTCCATCATGCGGGGCACATAGGCCTCCGGAGCCGCCGTCCCGGAACCCTCGCCGAGACGCCCCGCGCTCCATCCCGTCGGGCCCAGCGCGCCGCCCTGGGGATGGTAGGGTGGCATCCCACTGGGGCCGCAGGGGGCAACGCTCGTGACTTCGCCCACTGGGGGAAGCACAGGTGCGGTTGGGTGCCCGGCACCGCTGGCCGCGTCAACGCTGAAGAACCCTCACGGTGCGCCTGGGAGCACGCGGGCGCAGCGAGGCCCACCGTGCGATCTGGCCACAACTTGAGGCGTAGGTAAGGAACAGAAAGGTGGCGTACCCCTGGTTGCGGCGTCCAACAGCTCAGCGACGCGCTCCAGCAATGCATCGCGGCCGCTCTCTGCTAGCCGGCACCGCAGCAGCTCCCGCGCCACTATGAGTGCGGCTCTCATGTTCGCTTGTTCTCGTCAGGTGTGCGGCGCCGTCGCCGCGGTGTAGCTCGAGGCCCTTGCGGCGGCCCACGCACGCCGCGGGGTAAGGGTGGAAGGCACTGGGTCGCGCTGCCTACGCCCCGCGGTGCTCGGTGGTGCGCGAGCTACTTGGAGCGCAGAGTTGAGGTCTTCATGGGCGGACGGTGCCACCCTGACTGGCCAAGCTACCCGGTGGTTGGCGTTGGTCCTCGGGTCGCCGTACATCGGCACTGCGGCGTGTTGGAGGATCAGCTGATGGAAGAGAGGCTTCAGCGCACCCCTACCTAGCGCGCGAAATGTCGGATTAGGGGTTCTGGCAAAACCCTTGAGGTTCGAACTCTGGGGTGCGCACGAAGATCTCTCTCCCCCTAGCTCACGCTCTCACCACGATCTCAAAGCCTAGCTCGCCGAACCCGAGGACCAAGGGACACAAGAGTTTATACTTGTTCGGGCCACCGATGTGGTGTAATACCCTACTCCAGTGTGGTGTGGTCGATTGCCTTGCAGGCTGGGATGAACAAGTACAAGGGAAGAACTACCTCCTGAGGAGAGGTGTTCTTGAGCTCGGTGAGCTTGTGTGTGTGTGGATGGGATGGATCTGATCCAAGATCAATTACCTCCTATGGTGGTGGCTAGTCCTATTTATAGGGGTGCGGGTCCTCTTCCCAAATATTAGGCGGGAAGGGATCCCACAATGGCCAATTCGAAGGGGGACAGCTAGTACAAGCTATCCTGAGAAAAGGTGGTCTTCACCTACCAAAGGCTCTGGTGGTGATACCGTCGTGGGCTCCGCGATGACCTCCATCATGTCGTCCTGCTGGTCTTGGTCTCGTTGCATCGATGTGGAAACCTTTTCCTGATTGTAACGCCCCGGATTTGATGCGCCAGGTGTCTGCCAATTATTCGCCGTCGTTGCCTTGTCATGTGCTTGCGTGTCGCCCTTGACCATGTCATCATCTGCATTTCATATCATGTCATCTTGTGCATTGCATTGCATATGTGTTCGTTTTATGCATCCAAGCTTTTTCCCCGTTGTCCGTTTTGCAATCCGGCACTCCTATGTCACCCGGCGCCCCCTTTTGCCTCGTTTCGTGAGTGGCCGAAAAATGTTCTCGCAATGGGTCGAAACTTGGCGTGCGGTCTTATTATAGTGTAGACGGAGCGCCTGTCAAGTTTCGTCGCATTCGGAGCTCGTTTGTTAGCCCAACCGTTAAATATATAGCGGCACCGTTGCCTGTATTTTCGCCGGACGTTTTGGTCTCCGGAACAGTCGCCGGGCCTCACTTCTCTTCTCTCCTCTCAGCCCGAGGCCTCTCTTCTCAGCCCACCTAGTCCCCCTCTGTCCGGAGCCGCACGATTGCGATCATACGGCTCGAAAACCCCTCCTAACCCCCAAACCCTAGCAAATTTGCTATATATGGACACCCCTAGTCCATTTTGGGCAACCTAGACCCCTTCCCCTACCTCCTGCCGCAGCCAACCCCCTCCTCCTCGGATTCAGCGCCGCCCCACTCCACCTCCGCCACTTGTCGTCGCCGTCGCCGCGTCCCGGACCAATCCGAGCGCGACACGTCTCCTCCCGACGTCCCGTAGCCAACCCCAGCGCGACACGTCGCCCTCTCCACCGCCCCACTTCGCCGCGGCCCGCGGAGCCCATCGCGGGCCCGCACAAGCCCGACCGCGCCCGTTCGCCGTGCCAGGTCCAGGAGCCCCGCTCCCACAGCCGCTCGAAGGGAGGAGCCCCTCGATCCAGAGCCCCGCCGCCTCACGTCCTCGCCGACCGTCTCCGGTGACCGCGCCTCGCCGGAGCACGCTGCGTCGCCGCCTTCCTTCGCCGCCAACCAGGCCAGGCTCCCCCGCGCCCTGCTCCTTCCTCTCTCTTCTCTTTCTCCTCCTTGATCTCCCTCTCTCTCACGTCTCTCTCCCTCTGTACCAGGTTCCACCGCCGCCGCCCTGGGAAGCTTCACCGACCCCCGCCCCCACCGGATCCGGCAAGAAGCCGGCTGGATCTGCTCGTTTTCTCTACGCCGGGCCCCTCCTGGCCTCCCTGCCAACAGGCGCCGGCGCCGCCTTGCCATGGCCGCCTCCCTCCTGCTTAAGCGGGAGGAGGAGGACGAGCGCCCTCTCGGGCCTGCCTCAGCCCCATGGGCCCCGCCAATGACTGGCCCAGCCCAGGCCTCCCGCTGGCCGGCCTCCTTCCTTCCTGGGCTAAGCCCATGGTGAGCCACCCCTTAACCCTCGCATGTGCGTTGTATAGTTTACGTGCGCCCGTTTTTTTTTCATATGCTTAAAAACGGCTAAGTCCTTGAAATATCATTTTATGTGTGCATCTTTTTCACATCATAACTTCATGCATAGTGCTTTGTTTTGCGTGCATGATATATAGAAATGTTCATAATGAGATGCTTTACATTTTGTTCCTTTGTGCCATGTTCATTTGAGGTGATATTGATGCCCTAACCATCGTTGCAAAACTGCTATATGATGTTGTCTGCTGCCTGTTAACAGAACATGCTCATTTGTTATTTTTGTATCTTTTTGTGTGATTTTCTTTTGAGCATGAAGTCTACATGTGTTATGAGCTATGCCATGTAATATTTTCTGTGGTGCAATCCATTCTTCATGATATGCCATGTATTGTTTGTTTTAAGCTTGCAAAGTAGCCTCCATGATGTTGCTGATTTCAGAGAGTTAGTAATTTCACTAAGTCATTTCCAGCTGTTATTTTTATGCCATGTGTTCATGTTGTTTCGGAGAGATCTATGCCTCTTTTGAGCATGATTGGTAAGGATGTTTTGAGCTTATGGATGTGCTCTATCCATCCATGCCTTTGTTTGTAATTATGGAGTGCCATAGCTTGAGTCAATCGAGCTCTACTTTTGCTATAGAATGTTATTCGATTTTGCCAAGTTTGTTGTAGTTGATCCTTGCATGCTATGATGTTGTTCTTGCCATGTATAGCTTCTATGCCATGTTTTCTTGATGTATGTATGCTTATATTATCATGCAATGCTCTGTAGTGAGTGCATCGAGCTCGTAAACATGCCTACCTGTTATCTGTTTGTGACATGTCCAGTTTTCTGCTAAGTCTGAAAACTGGAACGAAACTTGCTTAATTAACATGGGTGCTACTATGTTTTCTGGTCCTTTTTGGCTCATGGTCAGTAAGGGACTTTTGTTCTATGCTTTGAGTAGATTCACTCCATGCCTTGTTTTGCTATTTTGTGTTCCTGTAGCAGGTTGTTTCCTTGCTCTAAACATGTCATCCTGATGTTAATTTCTGGCATGTTGATATTTTCACTAAGTCTGTGAAGCTGATATGTTTTGCACTTTTGCCATGCTTGTTTGAACCTGTTATGGTGTGATTTAGCCGTAGCTCAGTGTTCATCTTTTGTCAAGCATCTTGAGTAGATCACTGTAATATGCTTTGTTGATATGTTTGGGTGCAGTAGTTTAATTTCTTGTTGCATGCTAAGTGGCATCATGCTGTTCCTTGCAGAATCTTGTCATTCTTGTTTTGCTCGTCATTTGCAAACCGTGCATCCGATTCCGGTGATCTTTATGTCGATTTCAACCGAAATCACCTCACCTTTCCAGTGGCATACTTGGTTTTCCAAGATTGTGCCTTGTTCATCCTTTTTTCCTTCCGGAGCACGCATATGCATTGCATATGACATCTCGCATATCATGCCATGTGTATGTGGTGGTTGTTCACTATGTTGTTTGTTTGTTTCCGGGTTTCTTCTCTTGTTAGCTTCGGTTTTGTTCCGGAGTTGTGAGGATTCGTTCGACTACGTCCGTTTGTCTTCTTCATGGACTCGTTCTTCTTCCTAGCGGGATGTCAGGCAAGATGACCATACCCTCGAAATCACTTCTATCTTTGCTTGCTAGTTGCTCGCTCTTTTGCTATGCCTATGCTGCGATACCTACCACTTGCTTATCATGCCTCCCATATTGTTAAACCAAGCCTCTAACCCACCTTGTCCTAGCAAACCGTTGTTTGGCTATGTTACCGCTTTGCTCAGCCCCTCTTATAGCGTTGTTAGTTGCAGGTGAAGATGAAGTTTGTTCCTTGTTGGAACATGTTTACTTCTTGGGATATCACAATATATCTTATTTAATTAATGCATCTATATACTTGGTAAAGGGTGGAAGGCTCGGCCTTATGCCTGGTGTTTTGTTCCACTCTTGTCGCCCTAGTTTCCGTCATATCGGTGTTATGTTCCCGGATTTTGCGTCCCTAAACCGGTTGGGTGATTTATGGGACCCCCTTGACAGTTCGCTTTGAATAAGACTCTTCCAGCAAGACCCAACCTTGGTTTTACCATTTGCCTACCACCTATCCCTTTCCCTTGGGTCGGCCAGCCCGAGGGTCATCTTTATTTAGCCCCCCGGGCCAATGCTTGTCTAAGTGTTGGTCCGAACTAGAGCCCTTTGCAGCGCCACCTCGGGGCAACTTGAGACTTGGTTTTAGCTATACGGACTGCTCATCCGGTGTTGCCCTGAGAACGAGATATGTGCAGCTCCTATCAGGATGTCGGCGCATAGGGCGGCTTTGTTGGACTTGTTTTATTGCTGTCGAAATGTCTTGTAGCCGGGATACCGAGACTGATCGGGTCTTCCCGGGGAGAAGGAATATCCTTCGTTGATCGCGAGAGCTTATAATGGGCTAAGTTGGGACACCCCTGCAGGGTTTGAACTTTCGAAAGCCGTGCCCGCGGTTATGTGGCAGATGGGAATTTGTTAATGTCCGGTTGTAGAAAACCCGAAGTTGATCTTAATTAAAATACACCAACCGCGTGTGTAACCGTGATGGTCTCTTCTCGGCGGAGTCCGGGAAGTGAACACGGTGTTGGAGTTATGCTTGACGTAAGTAGTTTCAGGATCACTTCTTGATCATAGTTGTTCGACCGTGCTTTTGCCTTCTCTTCTCGCTCTCATTTGCGTATGTTAGCCACCATGTATGCTAGTCGCTTGCTGCAGCTCCACCTCACTACCCTGTCCTACCTTTAAGCTTAAATAGTCTTGATCTCGCGGGTGTGAGATTGCTGAGTCCCCGTGACTCACAGATACTTCCAAAACCAGTTTGCAGGTGCCGATGAGACTGTGCAGGTGACGCACCCGAGCTCAAGGAGGAGTTCGATGAAGATCTTGTTCATTGTGTTGTTTCATTTCAGTTGATCAGTAGTGGAGCCCAGTCGGGACGATCGGGATCTGTGTAGCATTTGGGGTAGTCTTCTTTTATTTTGGTTCCGTAGTCGGACCTTGTTTGTATCTGTATGATGTAATGCTTTACTCATGTATTGTGTGAAGTGGCGATTGTAAGCCAACTATGTATCTCTTTCCCTTATGTATTACATGGGTTGTGTGAAGATTACCTCACTTGCGACATTTCTTTCAATGCGGTTATGCCTCTAAGTAGTGCTTCGACACGTAGGAGATATAGCCGCATCGAGGGCGTTACAAGTTGGTATTAGAGCCTTCCCCGACCTTAGGAGCCCCCACTGATTGATCGTTTTAGTGGCCGAGTTGTGTCTAGAAAAATGTTTTGAGTCATTTAGGAATTATATCGGAGAGTTTACGAATTCTTTTTACTTCCCGGTCTCCTCATCGCTCTGGTAAGGCATCCTGGCGCAGAGTTTTGACTCTTCTCTTCTCAAATTTCACTAAAAAAATTTAGGATCACGCGGGTATCTTAGAATCGTTCTGATGGTTTTATGATGACAACATTGTCTTGGTGCCTCCTGTCAGCCGAGGTTTAGTGGAGGTGTCCCGGGGAGTTGAGCTCCGAGGTGTTGTCGTCATAATTTTATCGTTGCAGTTCTGGAATACCTGAGTTTAGTACGCCGACATCAAAAAACTCTTTTGTACAGTTGTTGGTGAGATAACCCTGATAGCCCAGTACTGAGGCGAGTGCGGGAGTATTGCCATAACTCGTATAACGGATGCTTTTCGAAGGTTGAGGTAAATGATTTCCGAAGGTTTCTTGGTTATGTGTTGAAGGATGGATACAGCTGGATCTAGGTATTGTTAGTTTGGGTGACATATTTTTGTGTCCCCTGTATCCCCAACACCTGATTGCATAACCAGAAAGTTTCGGGAGTTTATAGGTGGGAATTCAAGTAGCTCCTAGAATGTCTTTCCAACAGACACATGATACGATATGGGATCTATCATATGTTTGTTTCCGGCTTATTCTGCGAGCCAATCCTTTGTTTTTGTTTTGTTTTGTGGTATTCGAGTTGCTTCAATGTCAAGTGTTGATTCCATACCTTTTCTACGTGGTGTTCTCATATTGCTACGTGAATACTAATCCTTCTTGATCACTGAGGTTGTCTTTTCAATTCTTTCCAACCGGTGTGCTTCTCTTCAAGTGGATCCGATCATTTCAACATTCACAAGATCACCTCTCAGTTTTTCCCAACGTTGCTTGTTTCATCCGTCCCAAATCGTCTTTGTTTTTCCCGCCCTCCCACCCTTATTTCTTCAAGGACGCAGATTTCTTGATCAAGTATCCATTTTTATTGATGGAAGTCTCTTCATTCTTTTCTTTCAATGTTCTTATCCGGTGATTTTCTATGAAGATGCTCTACAACTTCAAGTTCATCATTCTTTGTTCTTTTATCTTCCCTGGTGTGTTCAATGCAATCTTTCGATGGTGATCACATCTTTTCCTTGTTTCAATACCTTCTCATACCGGTGCACCTCATAATCATCCACTTCTCGCTATTCATTTGTTCCGGAGTGTTGAAGATATCTCAGAAGAGTCAACTTTCCATTCTCAATTCACTCAAGTTATTTTGAGGATGATATCTTATTCAAGCCATTTAATTCAACCGGTGCAATCTCTCTTTTCAAGCAATCGTTCAACGGTGTTTCTTTTGAGTGGGCCCTAACCCACAGGTCTTTTCCCAGGATCTTACCTGACTCGTCTAATTTTCCCGGAGCTTCTAAAATTCTTTTCAAAGTTTGACGTAAGAATGGATTTTCATCAGTCAAATGTCTTTCTCCAAGATCCTTCAATTCTTTCATCGTTGGTTCAACCTTTCTAATTTTCATTCCGGAGTGTCTCAACAATTCATGGTGGTGTTTCTCATCATCATTCTCAACATTTGAAGACCGAATAAGAGTTTCTCTTAAATTTTGCTCCATTCTCTTCAAGATTCGTGGTTCTAGCTTGATGCCATCCTCTCATAATTGTTTTCGATTGTGAGAATTCTTTTCACCCATCCGGAGCATTTCAGAAGTCTTTTCAGTTTGATTCTCTGGAGCCTTTCATCTCAGAATTATTCATTCTCAGCTTCGTCTATCGTTCTCCAAATCTTACCGGTGCATCTTTCAATATTCTCTAATCAGTTCATGATCTCTTCGTTCTCATGTATCTAAATCCTAGCAAGCATCTTCGTTCATTTGCTAATTCTTCCCGGTGTTTCTTTATCTTTTCTTCGTCCATTTTAAATTCTTACGGTGGTTCGTTCAAGAGTTCTCTTTCTTGGTTATCATATCAATTCATTCGTTCTTTCTAAATCCTACCGGTGGTTCGTTGAAGACCTTCCCAAATTTGCGCCATATCTATCTTGATCCTTTCTACGAGAATAAGTAGTATGCCAAATCCATTGCTTGTCATCAATTTGAATTGGTGAAGGATAAGCATAATGTAATTCTTATTCTTGTTTCATCGAGTAAATTCAATCCCTTATTCCGGAGGTTCTTCAAATTCTTGATTTCAATTGTTTCACCTTATCTTCCTCGGAGTTCCAAGCTCTCGCAATTATATCACCACGGAGTTCCATCTAATCATTGCAAGGCTTCACCTTGTGTTCAACTTCTCTTTCTTCCTATCATTCTTTTATTACCGGAGTTCTTCATGGAGGCTCTACATGGTGGTTTATCAAGGACCCTTTTCATTCTTCAATTGTTCATCAAGATTTCTCTCGGAGTCAAGATGCGTCAAGCTATACTCTAAAATAAACATGGTGTCAACACATGTCTTGTTTTGAGGAGTTCAAGCATTTTTCATCTTGTATTCCGAAGTGCAATTCTTTCGACCTTATCTTTTGAGGTGGTGTTATGTCATTTTGACAGTTTCATTCATGTTTCATGATTTACATGTTGTCAAGAATGAGGTATTTCAAATCCATCAATCTCTTCATTGGAGTTATCTTGGGTTATATTTCACCTAAAGCTTTCCCTAAGGAATGTTGTTTTTATGGTGCTTTTAAATGACCCAAGTTCTTTGTTTGTTCTCCCGGTGAAATAAGTTTCTCGTCTCCTTGTTGATATCAATCCAATCATTTGTTTACGTTGGTGGCAGAAGCTCACCTCATAGTTTTGAGAAGTTTTTCCATAAGCCCACATCAAGCCTACTCTTTTTGTTGTTGTTGCTTTTCCAACAACTCCGTTCGACCCTTCTCCTAAAGATACTTTTACAAGCTCATTTGTGGCAGAAGTTGTCATTTTCTTCTCTGTCCCTTTATCCCAACGATCTAACTTCTATTCTTTCATTACGGAGGCATTGTGATGTTGTGCTCTTCACCCATCACCTCGTGTTGTGAGGATCGTGTTCTTTTCTTGCTTATCCATTTAACCGGAGTGTTGTATCTTCTCTGCTCAAGCTCTTTTCATGTTATCAAGTTCTGCATCTCTTTTCAACCGGAGTGCTGCCCGAATTCTTTAATCTATTCCTTGTCTAGCTAATTTTAACCGGAGTGGTTTTAAATTTCTTCTTGCCCCTTGAGATCGTGATTCACGAGTTTGCAACCTACAAGGTTCTTGTAATGTTCCTTGTTCCTGTTTTCTAACGGAGCGTTTTCAACTTCGATCATCCCCGTTGTAGTATTTCTTGCAAGATTCTTCAACCTCTCAAGGTTCTTTGGTTTCACTCGTTCATCAAAGAAGCAACTTAGTTTTACCTTTTCTCTTTCTCTTCCGTTTTCCCCTCCGGTGCCGTTCTAGATCTCGGGACGAGATCCTCTCGTAGTGGTGGAGTGTTGTAACGCCCCGGATTTGATGCGCCAGGTGTCCGCCAGTTATTCGCCATCGTTGCCTTGTCATGTGCTTGCGTGTCGCCCTTGACCATGTCATCATCTGCATTTCATATCATGTCATCTTGTGCATTGCATTGCATATGTGTTCGTTTTATGCATCCGAGCTTTTTCCCCGTTGTCCGTTTTGCAATCTGGCACTCCTATGTCACTAGGCCCCCCTTTTGCCTCGTTTCGTGAGTGGCCGAAAAATGTTCTCGGAATGGGTCGAAACTTGGCGTGCGGTCTTATTATAGTGTAGACGGAGCGCCTGTCAAGTTTCGTCGCATTCGGAGCTCGTTTGTTAGCCCAACCGTTAAATATATAGCGGCACCGTTGCCTGTATTTTCGCCGGACGTTTCGGTCTCCGGAACAGTCGCAGGGCCTCACTTCTCTTCTCTCCTCTCAGCCCGAGGCCTCTCTTCTCAGCCCACCTAGCCCCCCTCTGTCCGGAGCCGCACGATTGCGATCATACGGCTCGAAAACCCCTCCTAACCCCCAAACCCTAGCAAATTTGCTATATATGGACACCCCTAGTCCATTTTGGGCAACCTAGACCCCTTCCCCTACCTCCTGCCGCAGCCAACCCCCTCCTCCTCGGATTCAGCGCCGCCCCACTCCACCTCCGCCACTTGTCGCCGCCGCCGCCGCGTCCCGGACCAATCCGAGCGCGACACGTCGCCTCCCGGCGTCCCGTAGCTAACCCCAGCGCGACACGTCGCCCTCTCCAACGCCCCACTTCGCCGCGGCCTGCGGAGCCCATCGCGGGCCCGCACGAGCCCGACCACGCCCGTTCACCGCGCCCAGTCCAGGAGCCCCGCTCCCACAGCCGCTCGAAGGGAGGAGCCCCTCGATCCAGAGCCCCGCCGCCTCACGTCCTCGCCGACCGTCTCCGGTGACCGCGCCTCACCGGAGCACGCTGCGCCGCTGCCTTCCTTCGCCGCCGACCAGGCAAGGCTCCCCCGCGCATTGCTCCTTCCTCTCTCTTCTCTTTCTCCTCCTTGATCTCCCTCTCTCTCACGTCTCTCTCCCTCTGTACCAAGTTCCACCGCCGCCGCCCTGGGAAGCTTCACCGACCACCACCCCCACCGGATCCGGCAAGAAACCGGCTGGATCTGCTCGTTTTCGCTACGCCGGGCCCCTCCTGGCCTCCCTGCCAATAGGCGCCGGCGCCGCCTTGCCATGGCCGCCTCCCTCCTGCTCAAGCGGGAGGAGGAGGACGAGCGCCCTCTCGGGCCTGCCTCAGCCCCATGGGCCCCGCCAATGACTGGCCCAGCCCAGGCCTCCTTCCTTCCTGGGCTAAGCCCATGGTGAGCCGCCCCTTAACCCTCGCATGTGCGTTGTATAGTTTACGTGCGCCCGTTTTTTTTCATATGCTTAAAAACTGCTAAGTCCTTGAAATATCATTTTATGTGTGCATCTTTCTCGCATCATAACTTCATGCATAGTGCTTTGTTTTGCGTGCATGATATATAGAAATGTTCATAATGAGATGCTTTATATTTTGTTCCTTTGTGCCATGTTCATTTGAGGTGATATTGATGCCCTAATCATCGTTGCAAAACTGCTATATGATGTTGTCTGCTGCATGTTAACAGAACATGCTCATTTGTTATTTTTGTATCTTTTTGGGTGATTTTCTTTTGAGCATACATGTGTTATGAGCTATGCCATGTTATATTTTCTGTGGTGCAATCCATTCTTCATGATATGCCATGTATTGTTTGTTTTAAGCTTGCAAAGTAGCCTCCATGATGTTGCTGATTTCAGAGAGTTAGTAATTTCAATAAGTCATTTCCAGCTGTTATTTTTATGCCATGTGTTCATGTTGTTTCGGAGAGATCTATGCCTCTTTTGAGCATGATCGTTAAGGATGTTTTGAGCTTATGGATGTGCTCTATCCATCCATGCCTTTGTTTGTAATTACGGAGTGCCATAGCTTGAGTCAATCGAGCTCTACTTTTGCTATAGAATGTTATTCGATTTTGCCAAGTTTGTTGTAGTTGATCCTTGCATGCTATGATGTTGTTCTTGCCATTTCTAGCTTCTATGCCTTGTCTTATTGATGGATGTATGCTTAGATTATCATGCAATGCTCTGTAGTGAGTGCATCGAGCTCGTAAACATGCCTACTTGTTATCTGTTTTTGACATGTCCAGTTTTCTGCTAAGTCTGAAAACTGGAACGAAACTTGCTTAATTAACATGGGTGCTACTATATTTTATGGTCCTTTTTGGCTCATGGTCAGTAAGGGACTTTTGTTCTATGCTTTGAGTAGATTCATGCCATGCCTTGTTTTGCTATTTTGTGTTCCTGTAGCAGGTTGTTTCCTTGCTCTAAACATGTCATCCTGATGTTAATTTCTGGCATGTTGATATTTTCACTAAGTCTGTGAAGCTGATATGTTTTGCACTTTTGCCATGCTTGTTTGAACCTGTTATGGTGTGATTTAGCCGTAGCTCAGTGTTCATCTTTTGTCAAGCATCTTGAGTAGATCACTGTCATGTGCTTTGTTGATATTTTTGGGTGCAGTAGTTTAGTTTCTTGATGCATGCTAAGTGGCATCATGCTGTTACTTGCATAATCTTGTCATTCTTGTTTTGCTCGTCATTTGCAAACCGTGCATCCGATTCCGGTGATCTTTATGTCGATTTCAACCAAAATCACCTCACCTTTCCAGTGGCATACTTGGTTTTCCAAGGTTATGCCTTTTTCATCCTTTTTCCTTCCGGAGCACGCATATGCATTGCGTATCACATCTCGCATATCATGCCATGTGTATGTGGTGGTTGTTTACTATGTTGTTTGTTTGTTTCCGGGTTGCTTCTATCGTTAGCTTCGGTTTCGTTCCGGAGTTGTGAGGATTCGTTCGACTATGTCCGTTTTTCTTCCTCATGGACTCGTTCTTCTTCCTAGCGGGATCTCAGGCAAGATGACCATACCCTCGAAATCACTTCTATCTTTGCTTGATAGTTGCTCGCTCTTTTGCTATGCCTATGCTGCGATACCTACCACTTGCTTATCATGCCTCCCATATTGTTAAACCAAGCATCTAACCCACCTTGTCCTAGCAAACCGTTGTTTGGCTATGTTACCGCTTTGCTCAGCCCCTCTTATAGCGTTGTTAGTTGCAGGTGAAGATGAAGTTTGTTCCGTGTTGGAACATGGAGATGTTGTTCCTTGTTGGAACATGTTTACTTCTTGGGATATCACAATATATCTTATTTCATTAATGCATCTATATACTTGGTAAAGGGTGGAAGGCTCGGCCTTATGCCTGGTGTTTTGTTCCACTCTTGTCGCCCTAGTTTCCGTCATATCGGTGTTATGTTCCCGGATTTTGCATCCCTAACGCGGTCGGGTGATTTATGGGACCCCCTTGACAGTTAGCTTTGAATAAGACTCTTCCAGCAAGGCCCAACCTTGGTTTTACCATTTGCCTACCACCTATCCCTTTCCCTTGGGTCGGCCAGCCCGAGGGTCATCTTTATTTAGCCCCCCGGGCCAATGCTTGTCTAAGTGTTGGTCCGAACTAGAGCCCTTTGCAGCGCCACCTCGGGGCAACTTGAGACTTGGTTTTAGCTGTACGGACTGCTCGTCCGGTGTTTCCCTGAGAACGAGATATGTGCAGCTCCTATCAGGATCTCGGCGCATCGGGCGGCTTTGCTGGACTTGTTTTATTGCTGTCGAAATGTCTTGTAGCCGGGATTCCGAGACTGATCGGGTCTTCCCGGGGAGAAGGAATATCCTTCGTTGATCGCGAGAGCTTATAATGGGCTAAGTTGGGACACCCCTGCAGGGTTTGAACTTTCGAAAGCCGTGCCCGCGGTTATGTGGCAGATGGGAATTTGTTAATGTCCGGTTGTAGAAAACCCGAAGTTGATCTTAATTAAAATACACCAACCGCGTGTGTAACCGTGATGGTCTCTTCTCGGCGGAGTCCGGGAAGTGAACACGGTGTTGGAGTTATGCTTGACGTAAGTAGTTTCAGGATCACTTCTTGATCATAGTTGTTCGACCGTGCTTTTGCCTTCTCTTCTCGCTCTCATTTGCGTATGTTAGCCACCATATATGCTAGTCGCTTGCTGCAGCTCCACCTCACTACCCGGTCCTACCTTTAAGCTTAAATAGTCTTGATCTCGCGGGTGTGAGATTGCTGAGTCCCCGTGACTCACAGATACTTCCAAAACCAGTTTGCAGGTGCCGATGAGACTGTGCAGGTGATGCACCCGAGCTCGAGGAGGAGTTCGATGAAGATCTTGTTCATTGTGTTGTTTCATTTCAGTTGATCAGTAGTGGAGCCCAGTCGGGACGATTGGGGATCTGTGTAGCATTTGGGGTAGTCTTCTTTTATTTTGGTTCTGTAGTCTGACCTTGTTTGTATCTCTATGATGTAATGCTTTACTCATGTATTGTGTGAAGTGGCGATTGTAAGCCAACTATGTATCTCTTTCCCTTATGTATTACATGGGTTGTGTGAAGATTACCTCACTTGCGACATTGCTTTCAATGCGGTTATGCCTCTAAGTCGTGCTTCGACACGTAGGAGATATAGCCGCATCGAGGGCGTTACACTGATGCCTCGGGATCCTCGCCTGCGCTTGCTTATTTAGCACCAAAGAGGAAACCAGTACTCTGCGCCCGCTGGCGCCCGCCTAGCCTTGGTCGTCATGGATCACGTCACGAGAACCTCGCGAGGTGACCCTCGCCTTGATCTCTCCGCTCCTCGCGAGCCGGCCTAGTGAGGCTGCCCTTGAGGAGGTCTTGTGGCGCCCGCCTTGCGAGGGTCTTGAGTGTTTGCTAGTGAAGATGGGCCGTACCAGGCCGCTAGTGGAGCCACGCCGTAGGCCACGGGCGGGCAAGTCTGGGGACCTCCGTTCCCAGAACGCCGACAACTACACTGCTGTCTGTACCCCCTACGTGAGCCGTTGTTACGACCCTCAGGTTATGGTTCGGAACACTAGGCTCTGGATTGCATTGTTCGAGCTCTGTCTATCGAATTGTACGCCACTCGTTCTCGTCACTACGACACTCTGACACAGATGCTGCTAGCAGTCAGCACGAGGATTCGGGCAGAGTACATCCTTTACCCGCACAGGACAGAGCTGTCACCAGGTATTGTGTGGCCTGCTGTTGGGGGTAGTACTCCTGCACATGGACCTCTTCTTCCAGTTCGGGACCAGATCCTGCACCAAAGTGTTCATGGAACGTACGCCCCTCATGTCGAGCACCAGATGCAGCTTCATCACCTATAGCTACCTGACTTCAATGGTTTTCCCGGACATTGATGTAGCATATCGCTATGTCTAGTTGTTGTATCCCTCCACTGCGAGCCTGCATGCCGCCTAGTTGGTCTAAACTATTTCCCTTTCTAAACTTGTACTACTGGCTTGTAATCAACGTTATGTACTTCATGTCATGCTTGACTACTGTGATGTATCTTTTGCGCTCTTTTCATTGTGCATGTTACCTCATGAATGATTCATTGTCTCTACAATTGCTCCACGCTAAACTATCCTTGTTACATTCTAGCAGGATGGTTAGACCCGCTGGTCGTGACCGTGGTGCCAACAATCCACCACCGCCTTAGTATATGGCTGGGATAATACAATAGTTTGGGCCGAATCACCAGTTTATGGAAGGAGTCATGGCTTAGTTCCCGCGCCCCAATATGAATCAGCAGCCAGCCCCGGTAACTCTGCAAGATTTCATGCGCCTCAACCCTACCATCTACCATAGCTCAACTCAGCCGCTTGATGCTGATGACTGGCTTCACGACATCACGTATGAAATAGAGCCTATCGATGTTTCCCCTGCCACCTACAGTCATAGGTGTACACAACCGGCTGGAACAGTCATTACCTGGCCAGAGTTCCAAGCTGCCTTCCGCGCCCACTTCATTCCTCAGGGTATTATGGACAGGAAGTAGCGAGAGTTTCGCAACCTCACACAGGGCAACAAGACTATGGATGCTTATCAGCGAGAGTTCCTAGACTTGTGTCGCTATGCCGAAGAAGACATTGTTACTGATGCTCATAGGCAGCAAAAGTTTCATGACAGACTTCACCCTGATATCAAGCTCGCGCTCCTGGTTCATGACTTTGTTGACTTTGCCACCTTGGTGAACAAGGCCATTCAGGTTGAGACCGGTCTTCAGGAAAACCAGGGATCCCTCAGGCGCAACCATGATGCTGGTTCATCTTCAGGCCCATCATCGCAGAAGCGTCAGATATGGATCCCCCACATCATGTACCGCCCAGCTGACCCTACACCAAGACAGTCCTATGCTGCACCTTGTCTGCCTCCTCCACCACCGATGCAACCTCTATGAACGGCACCACCCCGAGCTCCTACTCCCAACCCTAATGACGAGTCGTGCTTCAAGTCTGTCCAGGTCACCGTGCCAGGGAGTGATATTAGAATCAGAACCAGCTTGCTCTGCCTTTAACTGGCTGTGGCAATGTCTATCGTAATAACCAGCCCCACAACAACAATGTCGGGCCTTATGGTCATGGTCAGGCTAACCACATTGATCTGAATGAAGCTCAAGACCAGCCAGCATCTGTTTTATTTGATTCAGGAGCATCGCATTCTTTCATATCAAATTTTTCTGCATACACGCATGACATTATATGTGAGAACATGAACACTTCGCTAGTGGTACGCACCCCTGCGGGCCAATGTCGAACCACCATGATTAGTCATGGCGTCCCCGTTGAAATTGAAGGTTGGAATTCCATGTCTCTCCCATTATTTTGGAGTCTCTAATATTGACCTCATTCTGGGAATGGATTGGTTGAAATCGCATACTGCTTCTATCATTTGTGCCACCAAAACTGTCCATCCCTTACATCCATTGAATGAGATAGTAAGCAACCATGCTCATCTTGTTCAAAATGTCGAAGCCCGCCTTTATTCCTTGAATGCGTTGAACACGTCACCTCTTGAGGGGATTGAAAACATTCTAGTCGTTTGCAACTTCCAAGATGTCTTTCCAGAAGAACTCCCAGGGATACCTCCTGTTCAGGCTATCAAGTTCATCATCGACTTGAAACCAGGCACCATTCCTATTGCCAAACGAC
Source organism: Aegilops umbellulata (assembly GCA_032464435.1). NCBI lineage: Eukaryota > Viridiplantae > Streptophyta > Magnoliopsida > Poales > Poaceae > Aegilops > Aegilops umbellulata. The sequence goes on along the minus strand of CP136056.1, from coordinate 210,019,940 downwards.
CCTACAAGATGCTTCCGCATGAAAACCTTGAAGTTAAGGAGGAAATCAACAAACCTCTTCACACTGGATTCATTCGTCCTAGTTCCTCTACTTGGGGAGCACCTTCTCTCATTGTCAAGAAGAAGGATGGAATGAATTGTTTGGTCTAGGACTACCGACCTATCAACCAGGCAACAATTCAGAACAAATACCCCCTTCCTCAAATCAATGATCTTTATGATCAATTCATTGGTTCCTCTGTATTCTCTAAACTCTACTTGAGGTTGGGTTACCATCAGATACAGGTTCGTGAAGAGGATATTCCAAAGACCACATTCGTTACTTGTTATGGTTCATACGAGTACACTGTGATGTCTTTCGGCTTGACCAATGCTCCAGCTATATTCTCTCGTCTGATGAACTATATTTTCATGGAATACCTCGACAAGTTTGTCGTGGTTTATCTAGATGATATTGGTATATTCTAAGAATAAAGAAGAACATATTGAACATCTTCGCCTTGTGGTGAAAAAGCTTTGAGAGCATCAGCTATATGCCAAGTATTCCAAGTGTGAATTATGGTTACCCGAAGTAACCTACCTTGGTCATGTAATCTCCAAGGATGGTATTGCCATCAACCCAGAACGAGTTCAGGCCATTCTTGACTGGACTCCCCCGAAGAATGTCAAACAAGTCAGAAGCTTTCTCGAACTCGCCACCTATTACAGCCATTTTGTCAAGAACTTCTCCAAGATTGCCAAGCCACTAACTAATCTGCTTCACAAGGGCGTTAAGTTCGATTGGACAGAAAAGTGTCAGGAAAGTTTCCAAGCACTCAAGGACAAGCTGACATCTTCCCTAGTGCTTGCTCCTCCAGATTCCCAAAAGGATTTCGTCATTCACCGTGATGCATCCCGTCAAGGATTCGGTTGTGTCCTAATGAAAGAGTGCAGGGTGATTGCTTATGCCTCTCGTTAGTTGCGCCCTCACGAAGAGAACTACCCAGTTCATGACCTCGAGCTTGCGGCAGTTATGTATGCACTAAAGATGTGGCGACATTACCTTCTCGGTAATCATTGCGAGATCTTCACCGATCATCAGAGTCTGAAATATCTGCTTACTCAGCCAGATCTGAACCTTTGTCAGCGGCAATGGATGGAAGCTATTACAGATTGTGACTGTGGTATATCTTATACCCCTGGCAAGGCTAATGTCATGGCCAATGCCCTGAGCCGCAAGTCTTATTGCAGCAATCACATGGTCCAGAAAGCTCAACCCGCCTTCATGAAGAGCTTCGCAAGCTGAACCTTCACCTAGTTCCACAGGGTTCTCTGAATAACCTTGTCCTCAAACCAACTCTTCTCAAAGCTATTAAGTCTACGCAAGACAAGGATGCTGAAGTTGATAAGATGAAACGGGATCTTGCCTTAGAGAAAGCTAGAGATTTGTCGCTTGCTGAGGATGGGACCTTGTACTTCAAAGATCGCATTACGGTACCCCTGTTCGAACTTATGACAGAGAATGTGATTAAATAAGCACATGACACCCCTCTCTCTGAAGTACCAAGATGTCACAAAAGGGTAACAATGTTATATTTGTCGTCATCGACCGATTCTTGAAAGTCGCACACTTTCTGCCAGTCAAGGAGACAATCACTACTAGTCAATTAGCAAACTTGCATATCTCTAGAATTCTGACACTCCACGGCATTCCGAAGAAGATCAGTTCAGACCATGGCAGCATATTCACTTCTAAGTTTTGGGATGGTTTCCAAGAAGCAATTGGAACTCATATAACCTGGAGCACTGCTTATCACCCCTAGTCCCAAGGTCAAGTTGAGCAAGTCAACAAAATTCTTGAAGATGTGGTGTGTGCTTGTGTTATCTCTTTCGGCAAGAAGTGGGAAGAATCTCTCCCTCATGCTAAATTCTCTTATAGCAACAACTATCAAGCTAGCTTGAAAATGGCACCCTTCGAAGTGTTATATGGACGTAAGTGTCTGTAACGCCCCGGATTCGATGCGCCAGGTGTCTTCCAGTTATTCGTCGTCATTGCCATGTCATTTGCTTGCGTGTTGTATTTTTCCATGTCATCATGTGCATTGCATTGCATACATGTTCGTCTCATGCATCCGAGCATTTTCCCCGTTGTCCGTTTTGCAATCTGACACTCCTATGTACTCCGGCGTTCCCCTTTTGTCTCTTGTTGTGAGCGGGTGTTGAACATTCTCGGAATGGACCGAGATTTGCCAAGCGGCCTTGTTACACCACCGGTAGACCGCCTGTCAAGTTTCGTGCCATTTGGAGTCCGTTTGATACTCCAACGGTTAACCGGGTAGCCGCAAAGTCCTCTTTTGTGTGCAGCCCAACACCCCTCCAAAGTGGCCCAATAACCCATCAAAACCCACTCCATCCTCTCGGTCGTTCGATCACGGTCGCGTGGCCAAAAACCGCACCTCATTTGGACTCTCCTAGCTCCCTCTACCTATATATTTGCACCTCCCTCCGAATTTTCGGGTCCAAACCCTACCTTCTTCCTCCTCCCGCCGACGGACACATCCACCCTCACGCCCGGACATGTTCGCCACCGCCCCTGCCCAATCCGGAGCCGCCACCTGTCCTCCGCCGCCGTCCTCGCGCCGCCGGCCCGCGGAGCCCATCGCGGGCCTGCCCGGGCCCGAACCGCTGCAACGCCGCCCGCATGCGCGCCTCGCGCCCCGCCGCCCTTGCGCGCCGCCCGGCCTCCCGCCGGCGCGCTCCGCCGGAGCTGCCTAGCCGCCTTCGTCGGCCCCTCCTCGCCCCCGAGCGCCCCGCGCCCTCCGCCGCCCACTCCTCCGCGCGCCGCCGCTCGCCCGCGGGCGTTACCCCGCGCCCCGCCACCTGGTTCGCCGGCGCCGGGCCCGCCGCCAACCCGCTCCCCGCGGAGCTCCTGCCCGCGCGCCGTCGGCAGGGTCCCTGCAGCGCCGCGCGCCCGGCTCCGTGCGTCTCCGCCGGCCATGCTCCGCGGCCCTGCGCCGCCCTTCGCCGGCGCCGCGCCCCGGCGACCGCGTCCCTCCCTCCGGCCTCCTCCTCGACCTCTTCTCCGGCCATCTTCGTCGTCTCCGGCGAGATCCGGTGGATCGGGATGAGATCCACCGGGATCTCAACCAAACACGGTGCCTCGTCCTGATCCGCTCCGTCCCGCGTTGCCCCGCCATCTTCATGCTTGATCTTGGGCTTCATATGATGAATCACCTTTGCGTAACCCGACCCCTCCTGGGCAGCGGCTTACACAAATAGTTATATCCCCAACATTTACCATGTTGTTTGCTTCTTTCCGGCTGTGCTTCTTCTCGTTAGTTCCTGTTTCATTGCGATCGTGCGGATTCGCTCGTCTACGCTTGTTTCGTCTTCGTGGCTTCATCTTCTTCACGGACTCGTTCTTCTTCCTTGCGGGATTTCAGGCAAGATGACCATCACCTTGGATCTCATTACTATCATTGCTATGCTAGTTGCTTTGTTCTATCGCTATGCCGTGTTACCTACCACTTGCCTATCAAGCCTCCCAAATTGCCATGAACCTCTGACCTTTGTCTCCCTTCCTAGCAAACCGTTGTTTGGCTATGTTACCGCTTTGCTCAACCCTCGTATAGCGTTGCTAGTTGTAGGTGAAGATGAAGATTGCTCCATGTTGGTTTATGTTTATGTTGGGATATCACAATATCTCTTATATTTATTAATGCATCTATATACTTGGTAAAGGGTGGAAGGCTCGGCCTTATGCCTGGTGTTTTGTTCCACTCTTGCCGCCCTAGTTTCCGTCATATCGGTATTATGTTCCCGGATTTTGCGTCCCTAACGCGGTTGGTTGATTTATGGGACCCCCTTGACAGTTCGCTTTGGATAAAACTCCTCCAGCAAGGCCCAACCTTGGTTTTACCATTTGCCTCATCACTACCTACTTTTCCCTTGGGAGTCGTTCTCTCGAGGGTCATCTTTATTTTAGCCCCCCGGGCCAATGCTTGTCTAAGTGTTGGTCCAAACTAGAGCGCCGTGCGGGACCGTCCCTTGGCAACTTGGGTTATGTTGGTACCTGTACGCTTAGCTTATCCGGTGTGTCCTAAGAACGAGATACGTGCGACTCCTATCGGGATTGTCGACACATCGGGCGGCTTTGCTGGACTTGTTTTACCATTGTCGAAATGTCTTGTAACCGGGATTCCGAGACTGATCGGGTCTTCCCGGGAGAAGGAATATCCTTCATTGATCGTGAGATCTTATCATGGGCTAAGTTGGGACACACCTGCAGGGTTTTGAACTTTCGAAAGCCATGCCCGCGGTTATGTGGCAGATGGGAATTTGTTAATATTCGGTTGTAGTAAACTTGAAGTAAACTCTTCTAAAATACACCAATCGTGTGCGTAACCGTGATTGTCTCTTTTCGGGGTTGTTCGAGAGGAGAACACGGTTTTTGGGTTATTTTTGACGTAAGTAGGAGTTCAGGATCACTTCTTGATCATTACTAGTTGACGACCATTTGCTAAGCTTCTCTTCTCGCTCTTGTTTCGTGAGTTAGCCACCATACATGCTTAGTCGCTGCTGCAACCTCACCACTTTACCCCTTCCTTACCCATTAGGCTTTGCTAGTCTTGATACCCATGGTAATGGGATTACTGAGTCCTCGTGGCTCACAGATTACTACACCAATAGTTGCGGGTACAGGTTATGCGATGATCTTGATGCGAGAGCGATGTTTATTTGTATTGGAGTTCTTCTTCTACTTCTTCTTTGATTGAGGGATAGGTTCCTGGTCGGCAGGCTGGGCTAGCGGGGTGGATATTGTTTGAGTTTCTGTTTATGTTTCATCCGTAGTCGGATGTTGATCTTGTATGTGATGTTGATGTATTCTTGGGGCGTTTGTGCCTTATGTATGTATCCCCATCTATTATGTATTGTTGATGTAATGATATCCACCTTGCAAAAGCGTCTTCAAGATGCGCTTCTATCCTTGGTGGGACCTTCGAGTTCCTTTAGGATAGGGTCGCATCTTGGGCGTGATAGTGCCAAACCCCTCAAAATTCGTCAAAAACTAGGGAACCGGAGTCCGTAATCGAGTATCCATCCTACTCGTGCAAAGCCCTTGCATTCTTTATAAATCATTTCAACCGGTGCTTTTTCTTCAAGTTATTCGTCAGTTCCCCGTTCCAGGTTGCCTTTGTTTTTCCCGCCCTCCCACCCCTTTTTTTCCGGAGTCTGAGCCTTTATTCGAGCAATCAATTTCATTCGTGCGGAATATCTTCAGTCTTTCCTCAATTGTCTCAACCGGTGAAGTCTCGTATAGTTCATCATTGTTCGTCGCATTTTCTTTCCGGTGGATCCAAATTCATGTTTTTGGTGTTGATCATATTTTTTCCCTCAGCTCCAGTGTTTCCCCTTGCTTGGTCGCCTCCCGCCATTTAATCATTTCGGAGTGATGAAGACATCTCAGAAGATTCGTGTTTGCATTCAATTATGTTGAGGTTGTCACCTCATTCAAATCCCTTAGTTGTTCCGGTGCATTGTCTCTTCTTCAATTCCTCTCAACGGTGTTTCTTTTGGTGGGCCCTAACCCACAGGTCTTTTTCCAGGATCTTACCTGACTCTTCTAATTTTTCGAAGTTATTCGCAAATTCTTTTCGAAGTTTGACGTAAGTATGAATTTCATCAGTCAGATGCTTTTCCAACATCGATTTCAAATCATTTTCATTGTTGGCTCAACCTCTTTGTTTTTCATTCTCCCGGAGTATCTCAACAATTTTAGTGGTGTTCCTCGTTGTCATTCTCAACATTTCAAGACCGAAGAAGAATTTCTCTTAAATCTTGTCCATTCTCCCGGAGATTTGTGGTGCTAGCTTCATGTTATTCTCTCAAATTATTTCGTTTGTCAGAGATTCTTTTCTTACCCATTCGGAGTATGCAGGAGTTTCTTTCCCGTTTCTTTTATCTTGAGCCTCCATTTCAGAATATTTCTTCGTTCCAAGTTTTCAGCTTCGTTCAGTCCATAGTTGTACCAGTGCTTCGTTCAAGTTTTCTTTAATCAGTTCGCGATCTCTTCGTTCTCATGCATCTTGATTTACTCAAGTATCTTCGTTCATTTTCTAATTCCTCCCGGCGATTCGCTCTCTTCTCTTTGTTCGTTTACATTTTCACGGTGGTTCGTTGAAGATTCTTTTTCCGTTCTCACCATATCAATTCATTCGTTTTTTTCAATCCTACCGGTGGCTCATGAAGACCTTCCCAAATTTGGTGCTATATCTTACCTTAATGTTTTCCCAATGTGAATAAGTGGTATGCAATCCATTGCTTCTCATCAATTTAATTGATGAAGGATAAGCATAACATAATTCTTATTCTCATTTCATCGTGGTCAAGTTGATTAATTCTTTTCTTCGAAGATTGTTCATGTTGAATAATTTCTCGGTTCTAAGTTGTTCGTCTTTTCTTTTCCGGAGTTCCAAGCTTCTCGCTTGTTCCGTCGCGAATCTCCATCTGAATCATCGCAAGACTTTTATCTTTTTCTTTCCATCCCTCAATTTTATCTCGTCGTCCTTTTGTTACCGGAGTTCTTCATGGTGGATCGTCATGATTTAATTCATTCTTCAAAGAGTTCATCAAGATTCTTGTTCAAGGAGTTCTAGTTTCTTTTCTTCTTGCATCTCAAAGTGCAATTAATTCTCCGTATTCTTTTGAACTAGAATTTTGCATTTCTTCATTCTCCTCAGCTATTCAATCTTTTTCGATTGTGGTCGTTTATCACCTCATAATTTTGAGATGTTATCTATAAGTCCACAACAAGCAATTCTTTTGTTGTTGAATTTTCCAACAACTCCGTTCAATCCGTTCTTCTAAGGTTGCTTTCTATTTCTTTCGTGGTAGAAGATGTCATCTTCTTCTCCATTCTTTTTGTTCAACTCTTTCAAGTCTTCCGGAGGCATTGTGTTGTTCCTCTTGTCAAGTGTCAAGCCATCTTGTTAAGTTCAAGTTCTATTCCATTCTATGTTTAGCTGGGATCCTATCACAATTCTTTCATTCTTATTCCTTGTCTATCTTGTTCTAACCGGAGTGGTTTCGGAGTCTATCTTGTTCGTTGAGCTTTTGATTACCATCGTAATCACCATTCCTCTTTTCTACCTGAGTGGTCTCGACTTTGTTCATCCTCTCTCTTTTGTTCTTATTTCACCTCATCCCTTTTCCCTTCCGTCTCGATCCTAAGATCTCGGGACGAGATCTCTTGTTAGTAGAGGAGAGTTGTAACGCCCCGGATTCGATGCGCCAGGTGTCTTCCAGTCATTCGTCGTCATTGCCATGTCATTTGCTTGCGTGTTGCATTTTGCCCCCGAGCGCCCGAGCGCCCCGCGCCCTCCGCCGCCCGCTCCTCCGCGCGCCGCCGCTCGCACGCGGGCGTTGCCCCGCGCCCCGCCACCTGGTTCGCCGGCGCCGGGCCCGCCGCCCCCCTGCTCCCCGCCGAGCTCCTGCCCGCGCGCCGTCGGCCGGGTCCCTGCAACGACGCACTCCCGGCTCCGCGGCCCTGCGCTGCCCTTCGCCGGCGCCGTGCCCCGGCGACCGCGTCCCTCCCTCCGGCCTCCTTCTCGGCCTCTTCTCCGGCCATCTCCGTCGTCTCCGGCGAGATCCGGTGGATCGGGATGAGATCCACCGGGATCTCAACCGGCGCCCCGTCCCGATCCGCTCCGTCCCGCGTTGACTTTTCGCGGAGGTGATTTTTTCCACCAAGTCCCTGAAAAACTCACATTCTGGTACCCTGTTCTACATGCCATAACTCATCATCCGTAGCTCCGTTTTGCATGTATGATATATCAAAATGTTCACCATGAGATTCTATTCGTTTTGGTCCATTGTGTCATGTTCATTTGAGTTCATTTTGATTCCCTATTCATTGCTGCAAGAGTGCTATAGAATGTTGTCTGATGTAACTTAACAGAACTTGCTCAATTGTCATTTTTACATGTTTTTGTGTGATTTTCTTTTGAGCATGAACTCTACATGTGTTATGAGCTACAACATGCCACATTTACAGTGGTGCAATACATGTATTTTTTATGCCGTTTGGTGAATGCATCAAGCTCGTGAAGTGGGCTACTTGCTGTTAATGTTCTGCCAATGCTGAAACTGCTATATCATGTTGCTATCTTTGCTTGATGCTACCAATTAATCTGGGCATAATCTGGAGATGTTCACTAAGGATGTTTTGTTTTTAATGTTAATCTTTATCATTCCATGTCTTTTTATGTCTCATATATGTCTCGTACCATATGTTTTCATTGACTTTAACATGCCTAAATGATGTTTCAGTTTTTCTGTTAACTTCATGATGTCATGTTATGAGCTTGATATTGATTAATCTATGCCTCTTTTGGAGTTGCTCCAATTACATGATTTGAAGTGTGCTATGATTACTTTATTCACATGCCATGCTCAATTTTGGGTATCGTAAGCCTCTGTTCCATGCTTGCAAACGTGCTATCATAATGTTGATGTTTTACACTTGCTGAAACTGTTATTATTTGCAATCTTGCCATGTCCTTTTGAGCATGTTCTAGTAGTTTCTAGAGATAGCTCACTGTTCCTGTTTTGTTATGCTTTACCTATGCATCATGCCCATGCCTTTTGTTTTCATGTTCTGGTGCTGTAGCATGTTGTTTTGATGCTTGCAAGTTGCCTAGTTGTTGTTTTGGACAGCTTGTCCTTTAAACTTGTTTCATGTGTATGTGTTGAACCATTGCTCCGTTTTCAGTGTGCTCTATATGAAACTTGCTTAGTTTTGCATATAGTTTCATGTTACCTTGTTGAATCCATGTTTGGAGGTGTTTGCTTGATGTTTGAATGCATTTTGCATTAATGTCATGTTTAACTTGTTTTGCTCATATCTTCTAGGCCGTAGCTCTGAATCTAATGAACTTTATATGTAACTTGACTAGAATTTCATGTAGATCATCGTGGTGCATATTAACTTGCTGTTTAACAACTTGAACATAAGGTTTATTCAGATCTGGACCAATTTCGAAATTTGCATATGGGGACTTACCGAAATTGTTCTATGTTGTTTCCGGCCTCATTTAAACTTGCTTTGATGTGTTGTTCTTGTATGCATCATCTCTTGCCATGAGTAGCTTCATGTAGCCTTGCCATGCATCATACTTGGTTGAGCATCATGTCTTGTTTATGTGTTGTGTGTTTACTGTCGTGGAATTGTCACGGCAGATGTCCTCTTGCAAGGACTTAGTCGTGGAGCCATCGCAGCTAGGAAGCTTAAAGGGGTTAACGGGACAAGGGACACAAGAGAGGTTTTATACTAGTTCGGCCCCTTATGATGAAGATAAAGCCTACGCCTAGTTGGGATGGTATTGCTCAGGTTTCGATGACCAGGGAGCAAGATACGCTATGCCCGGCTCTCGATGAGATGTTTCTTGCCCTAAGCCGCCAGCGGGTCGTCCCCTTATATACACGGGTTGACGCCCTGCGGCCTACAGAGTCCCGGCCGGATCATAAATAGTGTCCGGCTCGGTGACTAGTTAATCCTGCCTTATGATACAAGTCATGCCATTACGGTGGTTTATCACTACGGGCCTTAAGTCGCCTGTGGGCTTTAGACCCTTTATTGAACCGCCATCTTCATGCTTGATCTTGGGCTTTATATGATGAATCAACTTTGCGTAACCCGGCCCCTCCTAGGCAGTGGCTTACACAAATAGTTTTATCCCCAACATTAGGCCCCAGATTGATTTGAACCGGTGCATGTCAATCTTTAAATACCTTAAGGAAGAGCCTTCTGTCTTCTGTCTGTGCAAGGGTGATAACCCGCCGTGACGTCATCCTCTGGATCTGTGATAACCCGTCGTGACATCATCCTCCATTAAATTCATATTTTATTCTGTCATATCTTTAACGGATCTTTATCTTTAATGACCATTCCAAAAATCGAGGCGTCGGAGTCGTGGGATAATGATGCATGGCCTCCTCGTTTCTCGCGCTTTCTTAGTCGGCCCTTCTTTATAAATAGGCACGACCCCTAGGTATTTTTCCATTCTTCCCCTTCGGTCGTCTTCTTCCTCTCGCGACCCCGCTGCTGCTCAAGCTCCGCTGCCGCAGCAGAGCACCGCACCTTCGCCGATCTTGGCCGCTGCATCGACCTGAACTGTCCAGAGATCCGCGACGAACCCCCGCAGCAAGTCTGCATCTGTGAGTTTTCTTCTTACCTGTACCTCAGATCCACATTAGGATTCTTGAGCTCCTCGGTGTTCTTCGCTGTTCGTCATGAACCCTTCATAGATTTCGCCACCGCAGCCTGAATCGATCTATAAGAGAGTAAAAACTCATGTTGTAGCTGTTCCGCCCCCTTTTTAAATGTAAACAAACCCCTTTTCACTTGCATAGAAGCCTCATTCGAGCTTATGAACTCATCTGTACTGACTTTACGTCTGGAATATTTTCTTTTCTAGAACGACCATTTGATCCAAAGTAATAACTGCAACTTGTGAAACCTGTTTGTTCCATACTTAGTCAAAAATCTGTTTCTGTCAGATCCATTTAGCCACGGCGACTCTCACCGCCGGCTTAAAAATACAATACTGATTGACAGCCTTGCCAACTTCTGGCGGTTTAAAGTAACTTAACTGCTTCTGATATTCATAGCGGCTTAACTGACCAGATACAATTAGCCATATGTCATTAGGCCCCTTCGTAAGCCGCCATATTGTATAGAATTTAAAATGTTTCCCTCCGGGTTAAATTGAACCGGAAAATTTTATTTTGTCATAGGCTTTCATCTGCATAATGGCACCCAAGGCTCCCAAAGCACCTGTGACCTGTAACTGGGTCAAGTCCATTGTTACTGAAAGCACCTTGTCTGATTTTGTGAAGACTGGCTATCTGCCCAAGAAAGAAGTCATGTCCTATCGTGTTCCTAATCCGTCAGAGGAAAAACCTCAACCCAAGGAGGGGAAGTGATCGTTTTTACTGATCATATGAGCCGGGGCTTTGCTCCACCCGGCTCAAAGTTCTTCAGGGATGTCTTGCACTTTTTTGACCTCAGACCTCAAGATATCGGGCCCAACTCCGTATCAAACATTTGCAACTTCCAAGTCTTTTGCGAGGTGTATCTTGGAGAAGAACCCAGCCTCTTACTTTTTAGAGAGTTATTTTACTTAAACCACCAGAATGAACGTGCCAACGGGCCTAGCCTGGAACTTGGTGGTATCTCTATTCAGCGACGGAGAGACTGCCTTTTCCCATACGCTGAACTGCCAAGCCACCCTAAGGATTGGAACTAGACATGGTTCTATTGCCAGGATGCTTCTCCGGCTGATGAGAACCCGCTGCCCGGCTTTCGCGCTCTGCGCCTCGAATCCAACCACCCACTGCCGGACAAGTTATCTGCTGTTGAACGTCTACAGCTTGCCCCCACCATAAAGAAAATCAAGGCTCTTTTGGGGAACAGCTTAGATGGCATTGATTTGGTCCGAGTCTGGATCTTCTGGCGGGTGATTCCGTTAAGCCGCCGCCCTGGCTTGATGTGCACCTATTCAGGCGAAAAGGATGACCCGCTGCGTCATTGTCCTGATGACTTACCTGATGATATGGTTGAAGCAATGACCCAATCTCTTTTGAAAGAGGGCTCAGTGGTCAGTAACACCTTTGGCTTACTTCCATTCTGCAAGAATAACCCGGCTCCTGTAGTAAGTCATCAACCTAAAAAATTATACCCTTATTGTGGAATGTCTTGCTTTTACTCATAGCCCTTTCTCATTATTCACAGGCAAATGACAATTTCTGGAAGGTCAAATATGACCATGAGGCTGCCAAACAAGCCAGAGCGGCCAAGAGAGCCGAGAGGAAAGCCGCCAAGATAGGAACCCAGAGGAAGAAGAAGCCAAGTGCTTCAGATTTACTTAAACTGGACGACACTTCTGACGATGAAGAAGAGGTAATTCTTAACTCCCCTGACTCCTTTACCATTATCTTATTGACATTAATTCCTTTCAGGAGGACATGGGAAACAGCCAAGCAGTTGAGGAAGAGGTAACTATAATTTCCTCCGACTCTGAGCCTTTGCCGAGGCAGAAAGTCCGAAGAGTGACCCGGAAAGTAAGATTTTCACATCCTTTAGCTTACCAAGATCCTCAATTTCTTTTGAAGCGACAGACTCATAATAGCTGGAGGCAGACCTGGACCAGCAAAGATGTGGAACTCTCCTCCGGCTTACCTAATGTAACCAGGAAGCGCCGGACTGAGGTTATCTCCGATTTATGTTCTTTTTTACCTTTGGCGGGTTTCATTCGTCAACCTCTCAATTCATCTGACTCAAACTATCAGGAAACATCACCTTCCTCTGGCGAATCTATGCAATCCAACATGTCGGCTTTCAAAACTGCTCTAGGGTAATGATAACCTGTTTATCTTTATGCTTATCTTAGTCATGCTTTTGTACTGACCCCTTTTGATTTGCAAACAGCGTACAAGTGAAGCCCAACAAGAGGGCGAAGAAGAAAAATAAGCCGGCCGAAGAGCCGGTCGTGACTGAACCGGAGCTCGGAACAACCGCTCCTAACACCTCCACACATGAGCCGCCACCTGAACCGGCCCATGACATCCCAGCACCTACTTCTGATCCGCCTTTAGAACAAGCTCTCGACGGCTCTGATAACCCGGAGATTCCTAGCCCGGCCAAGGCAGATGACCCGGAAGTCGAGATCCTTAAGACTCAGTTTATTGAACCGGGAAGACCCACTGTACTGGCCAAGTGCTCTGCCAAGGAAGAACTTTTGGAACGTCGCAAAGCCAAACTGAACGTCACTGATTATACTCATCTGAGCATTGGAGAGATTGTCTCTAGCTACATAAGTCAAGTGCACAGCAGCCGTGACCTGGAAGTTGACATGGTGAAACAGATACGTCAAAAATCTGAGGTATAACATTTGTTGCTATTCCTTATTCATACTTACTATACCAGCCCCCAAGTCTATTGCTTATGAGAAAATATGTTGTAGACTTAGAATCCACTTAGCAATGCTTGTCAGATGCCCGGCTTGTCCTGTAACACCCGAAGGTCGGCTTTAAAATAAGATATTTGAACCGGTGTAATATAATACTTTGAACTGCAATATGCATTAGCCCCCAAGTGCCAAGTATCTTTTGCTTGCCAAAATGCTTGGGACTTAATTCCACGATCCCCTGCAGTAAATAGAGTTCTTCAACACACATTAGCCCCCAAGTGCCAAGTACCTTTGCTTGCAAAGTGCTTGGGACTTAAAGTTGCTTTATTTTGACCCGGAATGTAACCCGGTTGTAATGCAGGTTGCCATGAGTCAATTTGAATCGGAGATTGCTGATCTAAAGAATCGCCTGGAAGCTCAGGAAACTGAAACCCAAAAAGCTAACTCCAAATTTGAGTTCAGTGTTTCTGAACAAGAAAAATTGAAGAAGAGCTTTGAAGCAGACAAGAAAGCTTGGGCTGATGAAAAAGCCGCCTTGGTCACCCGGCGGAGAAGGCAGAGGCGGCTTTTGCAGAAACAACTGCCGAGTTATCCGGCTTAAAATGCCACATATCTCAGATGGTCTCAGCGATCTTTGGTAAGCTATTCTGCAAGCGTTAAGTACTGAAAATCTTTTTTCCAACAAGTATCTCAACTGCCACCTCCGGCTCACCTAATGCTTGCTAATGCAGGCCCTAGGAGCTCTAATCTGAACCAGAGCATGTTGATAAAGCTGAAGGTGGTTTATACATTGGTGGAACAACTCTACACTGGGTCACAACGTGCTTTAGCCGTTGTGGATTTGTCAAATGAGGTTCCCAATCTCCTGGCGGACGTACTAAGGTGGCTTGATGTGCTACCTCAACGGGTCCAAGAGCTAAGGCGGGCGTCTGCAAGAGCCGGAGCCATAGCCGCATTAAGCCGGGCCAAGGCGTGGCTACCAGAATTAGACCAGACCGACATTGCCCTTGGATACCCAAGCCTGAAGGAGGACGGCACCTTATTTGACCAGAAGGATTTCACCGCCTGCGTGAGGGAAATACGTCCTGTGGCCACTCTGATTGGGAACGACACAGACCTTTCCAAATACCAGCCTGGTTATGACAGCCAGAACCAGAGAATCCCAACGCCACACTATGATGCAGTCAGCCTGATCCCTCCAATTCGTAAGCATACCTTTGCCCCCGAAGTCGATCCGGCCGGGTTAATTGATGATGAGGCTTAATTTGAAGCTTTGAGTGGCATTGACTGGTCATCATCAACCTTCTAGGACAGGGCAGTCGATGGAGGAGCGGAGAGGGATGACCCGGAAGCTTCAGGCCAACAAAACGAGTGATCCATCCGGTGTCTTATTTTATGCTTTGTGGAAAACAATGCTTCATTATCCAGACTCGGGGAGTCTTGTGATAGGGTAGAAAAACACTTGATTTTGTCGTGCCATCGCGCACGTTTGAGGCGTTCAACATCTTCTTAAGCCGCCGTCGGTATATTCTTCCGGTTTATGCTGGTCTTCTGCTTTCTTCATGCTGAAAAAATTACTTGCATTGCCCCGCATATAGAATAAACACAAGTCCCTTGGCGGCTTACCACAGAGAGGGTCATATAATGTATAGATAACCCAGAGTATGAATCAAAAAATCATAAAAGCCGGTTCTCAATTATATCTTTGAGACATAATCATAACAGCATACCTGTGACCCTTTGACTATGCTGCCAGTTCATGTAACCTGAGTCGTAAAGACGACAACTCTGATCCTATAGAGATTGATACATCCAGACAGATGGTGATTGGCATATATGAAAGCCGGCCAGATATATGAGAGCCTTGGCTGGGTTAAACATAAATCGCTCATACATGTTTGAGATGCAACCCCAACAAGGTCTTAAGTCAAGTAATTATGGCTACAAAAAAAACTTTACTAAAGATAGGAATAAAGTATTGTAATTGTGGCTTCTGGTTCGGATACGACCAGTAAACCGTTCCAAAGGGGTTAAGCTAAGATTCGAATACGATCGTATAGCCCACAATGGCTTGGCGATGCCGATCAAGAGGGTATCGACAGCTATGTTCTCTTTGGTTCGGATACAACCTATGTTTGAACAGGAAGCCCCCAAGTGACCTTAAGAGTTGTTTAATGACGCTGATTTGAATACGATCCACGTCAGTCCCAAAGGGGTTAAGCTATGATTCAGATATGATCAAGAAGCCCCCTAGTGGGTTTGGCAGTATGCCAATCAAGAGGGTATCGACAGCTATGTTCTCTTTGGTTCGAATACGACCTATGTTTGAACAGGAAGCCCCCTAGTGATCATGGCTAGATTCAGATATGATCATAAGCCGTACCAAAGGGAAAGCCGAATTCAAATATGATCTGCTCCATGTTGGTTGTTTCAACAACATAATAAGGAAGACATGTAAACTTTTGAGGATGAAAAAGGACAGAGGTCCTGCTTTATTGCTTTTCACAATATATACATCGTCAAAATATGTACATCCTGAGAGCCGGTAGCTCAAGTATAGTAAGGCCGAAGATGAGCAATATTCCACGGCCGGCGGGTCTCCTCCTACGACTTACATGAGTCTTTGTGCTCTCGAACATCGATGAGGTAATATGACCCGTTGTTCAGGTTCTTGCTGACCACAAAGGGTCCCCCCCAAGGGGGGGATAGCTTGTGCATATCGGATTGATCCTAGATGAGCCGGAGCACTAAGTCCCCTTCCTGAAAGGTTCTGGGTCTAACCCGGCGGCTGTGATAACGGTGCAGGTCCTGTTGGTAAATCACCGAGCGGGCTATTGCCAAAACTCGCTTCTCATCCAACAAATCAAGTGCATCCTGGCGAGCTTGTTCATTATCAGCCTCAACATAAGCCGCCACTCGGGGCGAGTCATGACGGACGTCACTTGGCATGACCGCCTCTGCTCCATAAACCATGAAGAAAGGTGTATAGCCCGTAGACCTGTTAGGTGTAGTGTCGATGCTCCAAATCACAGAGGGTAACTCCTCCACCCAACAATTTCAAGATCTCCTGGTTGGCTCTTTCATCTTCACCATTGGATTGAGGATGAGCTACTACCGAAACATCAAGCCGGATATGTTCTCGTTGACAGAACTCTTCCATAGCTCCTTTGGAGAGGTTAGTGCCATTGTCAGTTATGATGCTGTGTGGGAAACCAAAACAAAAGATCACCTTTTTCATGAATTGAACCGTTGTGGCTGCATCACACTTACTGACCGGCTCTGCCTCAACCCACTTTGTAAAATTATCAACCGCCACCAGGAGGTGTGTCTTTTTATCGTTGGACCTTTTGAAAGGCCCGACCATATCAAGCCCCCAGACTGCAAATGGCCAAGTAATTGGAATCATCCTCAATTCTTGAGCCAGCACATGAGCTCGTCGTGAGAATTTCTGACAACCATCACATTTACTGACCAGATCTTCCGCATCAGCATGAGCCGTCAGCCAATAGAAACCATGACGGAAAGCCTTGGCTACAAGAGATTTTGAGCCGGCATGATGACCACAATCACCTTCATGGATCTCACGAAGTATTTCCTGACCCTCCACAAGTGACACACAACGTTGAAACGCCCCTGTGACACTGCGATGATGCAACTCACCATGAACAATCGTCATGGTTTAGATCGCCGGATGATTTGTCTCGCCAAGGTCTCATCCTCAGGCAATTCTTCCCGGGTCATGTAAGCCAAATATGGCACCGTTCAATCCGGGATGACGTGAAGAGCCGCCACCAGCTGTGCCTCTGGGTCTGGAACAACTAAGTCTTCCTCTGTGGGTAACTTGACAGAAGGATTATGCAAAACATCCAAAAAGGTGTTAGGTGGCACCGACTTACGCTGAGATCCCAGCCGGCTTAAAGCATCAGCCGCCTCATTCTTCCTTCGATCAATGTGTTCCACTTGATAACCCTTGAAGTACCCAGCTACAGCATCAACTTCACGACGATAAGCCGCCATGAGGGGATCCTTGGAGTCCCACTTGCCTGACACGTGTTCAGGCACGAGATCTGAGTCGCCCAAGCACCTTACCCGTCTCAAATTAATCTCTTTGGCCATCCGAAGACCATGAAGCAAGGCCTCATATTCAGCTGCATTGTTAGTACAAGGAAACATGAGCCGGAGCACATGACAAAATTTGTCACCTCGAGGGGAAGCTAAAACGACTCCAGCCCCCGAGCCTTCCAATTGCCTGGGCCCGTCAAAATGAATAGTCCAATATGTGTTATCCGGCTTCTCCTCAGGTGTCTGCAGCTCTATCCAATCATTGATGAAGTCCACTAGTGCTTGAGACTTAATAGTAGTGCGTGGCACATACTTCAAACCATGAGTCCCAAGCTCAATGGCCCACTTGGCGACTCGTCCTGTGGCTTCTCTGTTTTGGATGATGTCTCCCAAGGGAGCAGAGCTTACCACGGTGATGGGGTGACCCTAGAAGTATTGTTTAAGCTTCTGGCTCGCCATGAACACCCCATAAACAAGCTTCTGCCAATGTGGATATCTTTGCTTAGACTCAATGAGCACCTCACTGATGTAATAAACCGACCGTTGAACCGGATGCTCCTTGCCAGCCTCCTTGAGCTCCACCACAATTGCAACACTGACAGCACATGAGTTAGCGGCCACGTATAATAGCAGCGGCTCTTTATCAATGGGAGCCGCAAGGACCGGCGGATCAGATAACTGTCTCTTTAAATCTTCAAAGGCAGCATTAGTAGCATCACTCCAGACAAAAGTGTCTGTTTTCTTCATCATCTGATACAGCGGTATGGCCTTCTCACCTAACCGGCTTATGAACTGGCTTAAAGCAGCGATACGACCCGCCAGTCGCTGAACATCATTGATGCACACCGGTTTAGCCAAAGAGGTAATCGCCTTGATCTTCTCCGGATTAGCTTCAATGCCCCTGTTGGAGACTAGGAAACCCAAAAGCTTGCCCGCTGGCACACCAAACACACATTTGGCCGGGTTAAGCATCATCTTATAGGCCCGGAGATTATCAAAGGTTTCCTTCAGATCAGCTATCAAGGTTTCCTTCTCTCTGGATTTCACCACTATATCATCCACATAAGCATGAACATTGCGCCCAATCTGATTGTGGAGACAGTTATGTACACACAGCTGATAAGTTGCCTGGGCACTCTTGAGCCCGAAAGGCATTGACACATAGCAGAAGGCTCCAAACGGAGTAATGAAAGTCGTCTTCTCCTGGTCCTTAACTGCCATCTTGATCTGATGATAACCAGAGTAAGCATCCAAAAAGCTCAAATGCTCACAACCCGCCGTAGCATCAACGATTTTATCAATACGGGGGAGAGCAAAGGGATCAGCCGAACAAGCCTTATTTAAGTCCGTGTAATCCACACACATCCGCCAGGTGCCATTCTTCTTAAGTACAAGCACCGGGTTAGCCAACCACTCGGGGTGAAAAACTTCAACAATAAACCCGGCCACTAAGAGCCGGGCCACCTCCTCTCCGGTAGCTTTCCGTCTTTCCTCGTTGAACCGCCGAAGAAATTTCCTGACCGGCTTAAACTTTGGATCAATATTAAGAGTGTGCTCAGCGAGTTCCCTCGGTACACCCGGCATGTCAGAAGGTTTCCATGCAAAGATGTCCCGGTTCTCACAGATGAACTCGATGAGCGCGCTTTCCTATTTAGGATCCAGATTGGCACTGATACTGAACTGCTTAGACGAATCTCCTGGAGTAAAATCAACAAGATTGGTTTCATCAGTCGACTTAAATTTCATCACCGGGTCATGCTGTGTGGTTGGCTTCTTCAGAGGTGTCATGTCCGCCGGGTCAACATTATCCTTATGAAACTTCAGTTCCTCTGCTGCACAAACAGATTCAGCATAAGAAGCATGGCCCTCCTCACATTCCAGGGCTATGTTTTGACTCCCATGCATAGTAATGGTGCCCTTGTGACCCGGCATCTTGAGTTGCAAATAAACATAACATGGCCGCGCCATGAACTTGGCATAAGCCGGCCGTCCAAACAGAGCGTGATATGGGCTTTTGATCTTGACCACCTCAAAGGTTAATTTCTCAGCCCTAGAATCATATTCATCTCCGAAGGCTACCTCCAGCTCAATCTTGCCAACTGGGTATGCCGACTTACCAGGCACCACTCCATGGAAAACGGTGTTGGACGTCTTTAAATTTTTGTCAGTCAACCCCATACGTCGAAAGGTCTCATAATAAAGGATGTTGATGCTGCTACCTCCATCCATGAGTACCTTAGTGAATTTATATCCACCAACTTGAGGTGCTACCACCAAGGCTAACTGACCCGGATTATCAACCCGGGGAGGGTGATCTTCCCTGCTCCACACAATAGGCTGCTTTGACCACCTCAAATAACGGGGAACCGCCGGCTCAACAGTGTTCATAGGCCTTTTATGAATCTTCTGGTCTCGCTTGCATAAGCTAGTGGTGAACACATGATACTGTCCACTATTCAGCTGCTTTGGATTGCTTTGATAACCCGACTGCTGCTGCTGACCTCCCTGACCAGACTGCTGCTGATTATAGCCACCTTGATTTCCCTGAAAGTCGGGATTTGAACCGCCACCCGGGCCATGAAACCCGCCGGCCCCTGAGCCGCCACCCAGCCCATGATTGCTGTCGAACGTGTTGGAATTCTTGAAAGCCTTCATGATCATGCAATCCTTCCATAAGTGAGTGGCTGGCCTTTCCCAGGTGTCGTGTCTCGGACAGGGTTCATTGAGCAGCTGCTCAAGAGATGGACCTGACCCGCCACATCGAGGGGGCGGCCTCCCCTTGCGTCTCTGATTGTTACCCTGTGCATTGGCGTTGGCCACAAACTCCGGGTTACCATCGGCCTTACGCTTATTGCCTCCTTGATTCAGCGGGTTATGCTGACCCTTTCCATTGCCCTTCTTCCATCCCTTCCCTGTCTTTTCCTCATCAGATGCGGGATCCTTGGTACTATCAGAATCGGCGTATTTGACTAGAGCCGCCATCAGCTAACCAATAGCATTACAATCACGCTTGAGGCGCCCCAGCTTCTGTCTTAGCGGTTCAAATCGGCAATTTTTCTCCAACATGAGGACTGTAGAGTCGGCATCCATCTTGTCAGACGAATGTATTATCTCCTTGACCCGGCGCACCCAATGAGTGGTAGATTCTCCCTCCTCTTGCTTACAATTAGTTAGGTCCACGATCGACATGGACTGCTTACAGGTGTCTTTGAAGTTCTGAATGAACCGGGCCTTTAACTTCGCCCATGAGCCAATGGAATTAGGTGGCAGGCCTTTTAACCAATTCCGGGCCATTCCATCCAACATCATGGTGAAGTACTTAGCCATTGCCGCGTCACTGACCTCCAACATCTCCATGGCCATCTCATAACTTTCGATCCATGCCCCGGGCTGTAAGTCGGCCGTGTAATTTGGCACCTTTCGGGGCCCCTTGAAGTCCTTGGGCAGACGCACATTACGCAAAGCCGGCACTAAGCAAGGAACACCGCCGGTTCTAGCGGCCACTCCTGCCTCAACAGAAGTCGTTGGATAGTCCGGGAAGGTTTGATGAGCCACCTAATGAGCCGCTAATTGAGCCGCCCGCTCGTCCTCCTGACGTATCCTGTCCTGCACCAAGTTATAACCGCCGGGCTGATTACGGCGCTGGGCATTGCTTGACAAAGCCTCCGACTCCATGTGCCTGTTGTAACTTGGGCTCCGGCTTGGGCGAGGAGTTGAATGAATCATGTCTCGACTATAGGAATAAGCCTCCTGCTGAGCCAGAGCCGTCTGGACAAGTTCTCTGATCCTTCGCGTCTCCACCGTTGTCGGATCGTCACCGTCCACTGGGAGAGCCGCCAAACGTGCCGATGCTGCAATCAGGTTCTCCATGGGGTTAGAAAAGTGACCCGATGGTGTTGGTACGTAGCGGGGCGGGGCCATATTCACATGAGGAGGTGCCATCACCTGAGGCTGAACCGGTCCCCCCGCTTTGGATGTTACGAATTGATTTGCCTCTGGCGGGTTACTAGGGCCGGCTCCGGGTGTAACGAAAAGGTTCCGAGGATCATAAACCGGAGGCAAACTGGATTGAGTTTTCTGATGTCTCCTCCTCATCACCTTGTTAGACGCGTTCAGGCTCATCGTAAGCTGGAAAGCCTCTGACTGGAGCTACTGGGCCCGTGCATCCAAAGTCGCCCGTTCTGTGGCCAACCTAGTATCCTCAGCCGCTAAGGCCTCCTTGGCCCGAGCTATTTCCTCACGTACCTGTGCCACCTCTGCATCGTGCTCATCTTGACTTGCAGGAACAACTGTGGCGGTTAACAGGGCCGCCAATTTGTCCATGAGATCAATCAGCACTTGAGCCAGCGGGCGCACAGGGCCTCCTGACCCGGACGTTATTGCTGCCGTAGCTGTAGAGTTTTGGCCGGGTTGAGTGCCATCCATGAAGATCCCTACCCTGCTTGGCGGCTCAAAGGGGTCCGGAATACTACTACTGCCATCGGAACAGCCCCCAAGCCTGCCATCTTGCAATTGATACAATGAATCTGTTTCACCAGTGGACGAATCACCATCGGAGTGGACGGCAGTCTCACCGCCGTCTGCGGATCCTTCAGAAAGTTCTCCGTGGATGCAACCCACGAATGCACGCTTCATGGCGGGCTGAGCTCGGGCGGGTCTCGCATGCTAAGCCGTCTCGATGATGTCGGTGCAGTTGTCCAGCTCAGGGCCCGGCTCACCAGTCCGGCCGATGAAGACGTGGATTCCGCCGAAGGGGACCCGGTACCCGTACTCAATTGAGTCGGTGTCGGGGCCCCAGCCTTCGTTGTCGATGTAGATCTTGCCGCAACAACTCTTGGTCATCCACCCCACAGCGTATCCCTTGAGCCCTTCGAAGTTGCCCTTCAAGAACTCAAATCCACCGTGCGCTGGCCCCACGGTGGGCGCCAACTGTCGTGGAATTGTCACGGCAGATGTCCTCTTGCAAGGACTTAGTCGTGGAGCCATTGCAGCTAGGAAGCTTAAACGGGTTAACGGGACAAGGGACACGAGAGAGGTTTTATACTAGTTCGGCCCCTTACGATGAAGGTAAAGCCTACGTCTAGTTGGGTTGGTATTGCTTAGGTTTCAATGACCAGGGAGCGAGATATGCTATGCCCGGCTCTCGATGAGATGTTTCTTGCCCTAAGCCGCCAGCGGGTCGTCCCCTTATATACACGGGTTGACGCCCTGCGGCCTACAGAGTCCCGACCGGCTCATAAACAGTGTCCGGCTCGGTGACTAGTTAATCCTGCCTTATGATACAAGTCATGCCATTACGGCGGTTTATCACTACGGGCCTTAAGTCGCCTGTGGGCTTTAGACCCTTTATTGAACCGCCATCTTCATGCTTGATCTTGGGCTTCATATGATGAATCACCTTTGCGTAACCCGGCCCCTCCTGGGCAGCGGCTTACACAAATAGTTATATCCCCAACATTTACCATGTTGTTTGCTTCTTTCCGGCTGTGCTTCTTCTCGTTAGTTCCTGTTTCGTTGCGATCGTGCGGATTCGTTCGTCTATGCTTGGTTCGTCTTCGTGGCTTCATCTTCTTCATGGACTCGTTGTTCTTCCTTGCGGGATTTCAGGCAAGATGACCGTCACCTTGGATCTCATTACTATCATTGCTATGCTAGTTGCTTTGTTCTATCGCTATGCCGCGTTTCCTACCACTTGCCTATCAAGCCTCCCAAATTGCCATGAACCTCTGACCTTTGTCTCCCTTCCTAGCAAACCGTTGTTTGGCTATGTTACCGCTTTGCTCAACCCTCGTATAGCGTTGCTAGCTGTAGGTGAAGATGAAGATAGCTCCATGTTGGTTTATGTTTATGTTGGGATATCACAATATCTCTTATATTTATTAATGCATCTATATACTTGGTAAAGGGTGGAAGGCTCGGCCTTATGCCTGGTGTTTTGTTCCACTCTTGCCGCCCTAGTTTCCGTCATATCGGTATTATGTTCCCGGATTTTGCGTCCCTAACGCGGTTGGGTGATTTATGGGACCCCCTTGACAGTTCGCTTTGAATAAAACTCCTACAGCAAGGCCCAACCTTGGTTTTACCATTTGCCTCACCACCACCTACTTTTCCCTTGGGAGTCGCTCTCTCGAGGGTCATCTTTATTTTAGCCCCCCGGGCCAATGCTTGTCTAAGTGTTGGTCCAAACTAGAGCACCGTGCGGGACCGTCCCTTGGCAACTTGGGTTATGTTGGTACTTGTTCGCTTAGCTTATCCGGTGTGTCTTGAGAACGAGATACGTGCGACTCCTATCGGTATTGCGAACACATCGGGTGGCTTTGCTGGACTTGTTTTACCATTGTCGAAATGTCTTGTAACCGGGATTCCGAGACTGATTGGGTCTTCCCGGGAGAAGGAATATCCTTCGTTGATCGTGAGAGCTTATCATGGGCTAAGTTGAGATACCCCTACAGGGTTTTGGACTTTCGAAAGCCGTCCCCGCGGTTATGTGGCAGATGGGAATTTGTTAATATTCAGTTGTAGTAAACTTGAAGTAAACTCTTCTAAAATACACCAACTGTGTGCGTAGCCGTGATTGTCTCTTTTCGGGGTTGTCCGAGAGGAGAACACGGTTTTTGGGTTATGTTTGACGTAAGTAGGAGTTCAGGATCACTTCTTGGTCATTACTAGTTGACGACCATTTGCTAAGCTTCTCTTCTCGCTCTTGTTCCGTAAGTTAGCCACCATACATTCTTAGTCGCTGCTGCAACCCCACCACTTTAGCCCTTCCTTACCCATTAGGCTTTGCTAGTCTTGATACCCATGGTAATGGGATTACTGAGTCCTCATGGCTCACAGATTACTACACCAACAGTTGCGGGTATAGGTTATGCGATGATCTTGACGCGAGAGCGATGTTTATTTGTATTGGAGTTCTTCTTCTGCTTCTTCGTCGATTGAGGGATAGGTTCCTGGTCGGCAGTCTGGGCTAGCAGGGTGGATATTGTTTGAGTTTCTGTTTATGTTTCATCCGTAGTCGGATGTTGATTTGTATTTGATGTTGATGTATTCTTGGGGCGTTTGTGCCTTATGTATGTATCCCCATCTATTATGTATTGTTGATGTAATGATATCCACCTTGCAAAAGCGTCTTCAAGATGCGCTTCTATCCTTGGTGGGACCTTCGAGTTCCTTTAGGATAGGGTCGCATCTTGGGCGTGACAGTGCCAAACCCCTCTAAATTGGTCAAAAACTAGGGAAGGGTCGCTCATTGGTCCAGACATTATCCAACAAGCTAAAGAGCAAGTCCGGATTGTCCGAGATAATCTCAAGGCGGCCCAATCCCGCTAGAAGAGAAACTATGACCATAAACATTGGGGTTCAACCTATCAACTTGGTTATCAAGCTTATTTGCGTGTCACTCCTTTCAGAGGCACTCATCGGTTTGGAGTCAAGGGCAAGTTGGCTCCTTGCCACATTGGTCCTTTTCGCATTCTCGGCCTTCGTGGAGATGTGGCTTATCAATTGGAGTTGCCTCAGCGATTCTCACACGTCCATGATGTCTTCCATGTGTCGCAACTTCGACGTTGCTTCAAGGACCCGCAACTTGAAGTGTATCTTGAATTGATCGAAGTGCAAGATGATCTCACTTACAAAGAGCATCCGATCCACATTCTTGAAGGAGTTGAACGTCGAACCCGTCAGAAGGTTACCAAGTTCCTCAAAGTGTTGTGGTCAAATCATACTGAAGATCAAGCCATTTGGGAACGCGAGGATAACCTTCGTGCCAAATACCCTAATCTTTTCCCTTCTACCTCTTAATTTTCGGGGCACTAATTTCTTTTAGAGGAGGAGATTTGTAACACATTTGTGTAATTAGCTACAGTAACCCTCTCTAATTAAGCTAAGTCATTTTGCAAAATAGTGCTTGATCACCTTTGATCCATATCTCATTTCAAATTCCACTTTGAATTCATATTCAAATTATAAGTGAAATAAAGAAATTCACAAACATGAAAAAAATGTTCATAATTTTGCAAATAATCCGTAGTTAATTATGCTGGTGAAACCAACATTTTATAAAGTGTTTAAATGCCCTAAAAAATTAAAATATGGGCCAAAACAATTAATTAAATGCTTTTTAAATTATAAAAAAATCCAAACTAATTTAAATAAGTGCCAAACTTTCTGTGGCAGTGGCCTAATTGATGATACTAATTAAGGTGCAAGTTTTATATTTTACAAAACTAAAATACTTTGTTTTAAAAAGAAAACATAAAACGAATAAAAGAAAAAGAAAAAAATGTTTCTCCGGGCCTTATCCCACACTGGCAGACCCAGGCAGGTCGGCCCACTTACTCCCCTCCTCCCCTTACCCTGTTCGGGCGACCGATCAAGCGCGCCCGAGCTCGGTCGCCGCCCGACCACCTCGCTGTCACCGTCGCCAAGGGATAAGGACGCCACCCCCTCGACCCCTCGGGCTCCTCCCTCCACCTACCTCCACTCCTGCTCGCTCTTCTCCCCTCCTCCCTCGTCCTCTCTGTCGATTGGGAGAAGCACCTGACCCTCTGTCGCCACCCGTCATCATCCACCGCAGCGATCGTCGTCCCTGTCCCTCTCCGACGTGTCTAGGAGCCGCGCCCGCCTCGACCTCGCCCTCTGCCCCCACCGACTAGAGCCGAGAGCCCTGCTCCATCTTCCAGCATGCTCGTCTTCTTCCTGCCGCCGCCGATGAACCATCCTCCGCTCCGGCAACACAGCTACGCTACTAAGTTGTCACCGGCCTTCTTGAGCCACGCGGTGAGCCACTCGTCGATCCACTACTAGGGAAAACCTT
Organism: Aegilops umbellulata; assembly: GCA_032464435.1. NCBI lineage: Eukaryota > Viridiplantae > Streptophyta > Magnoliopsida > Poales > Poaceae > Aegilops > Aegilops umbellulata. Next base: position 209,994,117 of record CP136056.1, on the reverse strand, counting down.
ATACACGGAGGTATAGCAGTACTGCTGGTCAGAACAAAGCGCTACTACTACTTAGTACTAGCGCGCGTCAATAGAGCGCGGTATAGATATGGTTGTAGCAGTAGCGCGTCTGCATGCAAAAGTGCTACTACTATAATTGCCACATTGTTGCCAGTATGCTGGGAATAGTAGTAGTGATTTTGGGAAAAGAACGCTACTACTAAGTGCCTTGTAGCAGCGCGTTTCTGGTGTAGAGCGCTACTGCTAAGAAAAAGAAAATAAATAGAAAAATAAATGAAAATGAAAGAAATAGAAAAAGGAGAAATGAAAAAAAATGTAAAGAAAAACAAAAGAAAAATAAAAATAAATAGAAAGGCATAGCAGTAGCGTTTGCTCTCACACAGCGCTATAGCTACTTTAGTAGTAGCGATCTATGCAGGACCTTGCTATAGCTAAGTTCCTTAGATAAAAGGAAAAGAAAAAGGGAAATGAATAGCTACTTCCTATAGCAGTAGCCCGTTTTGGTGGAAAGCGCTATAGCTAACTTAGCTATAGCGCGTTATCCAACCAACGCTACTGCTAGTTTGACTTAACCACGCGCGGGCTCAAAATTTTGCTAAGTCCTTTCCCCCCTCTCCCCCTCTCCCCCCCCCACTCGATATGTTGCCGCTGTCGATCGCCCTGCGCCCGAGCACGTCCTCGATGCAGGCCGCCGCCTGAGCCCGTCATCGACCTCACCGCCGCCGCACTTGACCTCGTCGCCACTGCCCGAGCCCTCCCTGGACCGTCACCGCCTGAACCTGAGCCCGCCCTCACCACGGACCGTAAGCCTCTCCCTCTCCTCTCCCCTTCCCTCCTCTCTCTCTCTCTCTCTCTCTCTCTCTCTCTCTCTCTCCCTCTCTCTCTCTGCTAGCTAGGGCAAATTTCATAGAGGGCTACTATGATGATGTTCATATGAACCCTAGGTGTTCACATGAACCCTAGATTTCTTTAGGACAGTAGGTTTTTTTAGCATTTAGGGAAAAAATAATAATTTTTTTAGGAAACTAGCTAGGGCAATTTTTTAAGAAAATGCCTAAACAGTAATTCCATTTAGCTTTAAATTAGCATAGGGTATATAAATAATACTACCATTTAGCTTTAAATTAATAGAGGCTATAAACAAAAAAGAATAGCATTTAGCTATAAAAATTTATTTGCACTATGGACCTGAATCTGGTCCAAATTTCATTCAAATGAAATTTCAATTATTTGGATTATAGACCTGAATATTTTTCAAGAAATTGGTGTAGGTACTAATGTCTTTTTGTGGAAATTTTGGAGAGGTCAGAAGGGTTAGAGAAAATGGAGTTCCTTTGCAATTTCTAATAAGGTCAAGTATTGTTGGAGTATTTGCTCTAAAACAATTTGGATGAAAAGAAAATAATGTGTGGCAGAGAGAGAGAGGAATAGCTAGAACAGAATTTGGGTTCTGTCCTAGGCAGAGAAGTGTTTATTGAGGTCATTTTGCAAAGGTTTTTGGTTTTTGAAAAGACCACTATTTTTCAAGGAAAAGAATTCAGGCAAGTTTTATTTTTAAGATGACACCTTCCTAGACTTTTAGCTTTAGACAAAAAACAAAAGTATTTAGCTACAAATAGAAAGCAATAGCTATGGCATTTAGCTATAAACAAAAAACTAAATTGTTTTTCTTTTCAAAAACTTGGTTAAAGTAATTGTTGCTATTTAAATGAAAAACAAGATTTATGTTATATGATATATGTCATTGATGTTCATCTGCATATTCCATTATTGTTGATTATATCTTTTCATTGAAGTGGTCATGTTATATGAAAATTCCTCAATATTGTTTGCTCATGTTATATGCAACATTGAAGTGGTTCGATTGTGCCCAAGTGGCCTTTGGTTGATTGCAGGGAATGATTCCAAGTGGCCTATGTTTTGCCAGAATTTTGATTCATTTCCGTTCCGGCAAATTCCAGGCACTCTATTTGTCCAGTTTGTAGCAAAGGTCATGCCGAAATTTTCCGTGAATTTTGGCATGCCTTGTGCCAAACTAGGACATATCGAGTGCCCAGGATTTGCCACAACGGGAATGAATCAACATTCCTGCAAAACATAGTCCTTTTTATGTCATTATTCATTTTATTGCGTCTAGAATTAATTGACTACATTTATTCATAGGAACCATGGCTAGCAACGATGAAGGACAGGGTTTTGGTGATTGCAACGCCTACGCGGCAGCAAACGCCTATTTGAACCTTCTCGATGAGCAACCATTGTCGTAGGGCCCACCTGTCACATCCAAGACTGAGACCGACATCGAGACCGGCGCCGAGACTGTCACCGGCGCCGATACCGGCATCGAGACTAGCGAATCCGGTATAGAACCAAAACCAAAGAGGATACGGCGCCCAAACCAGCTCGTCACTACTAAACTGGCGGTCATGGAGGTGGAGTCTGGCAATTTTGAGCTAAAAGATCTCGCGGAAGTGCGCGTGTGCTACGACAATCAAATAGGCTGCATCCTACGGGCAACCGCCACCATCAACGATGAGCAACTAAAGAAGATACCAGATATGGAGCACTCCCTCCTAACTAAGCTGCACTAGGTATTCTTGTTCACGGGTCAGGATGAAATCAAATATACTGATCCAGATAAAGACCCGGCAATAAAAAAGATAAAGAAATGTGCTATGGGCAAGTTTAGCACCGTGTTATCCGCCTGGAAAGTAAGAGTGAAACATCGAATCATCGCCAAAAAGGAACCCTACTCCAAGATTGTAAAGGATAATCCGACAATTACGGAAGAGCAGTTCGAAATATTCAAGAAGGCTTGTGTTGCCGAAGATGTCAAAGAAAAGTCCGAGTACATGAAGGGGCTCCAAGAGAGGAACATGGGGTGCCACCACCTCGGAAGTCGTGGTTACGCGGGGAAGAGGCCCATATGGGCCAAGGGTCACGCAGAATGCGAAAGTCTGGGGATCCCAGACCCCTTGGCGGGGTTCACCATCCCGCAGGAGCGTAACGTCATTAGGGCCCGGTACCATTGGGACAAGTCAACAAGGTTTTCAATACGGCCGCGGTCATGAAGGAGTTCATGAGACTGCTAGTAATTATTAATTTACCCCCTAATTTTAGATTCTGATCAATTCGACAGCACGTTAAGTCACATTTGTAAACGATCCACGTTCCTTTTGCAGATAGAGCAGCAAAGGATTGCGGCCGAAAGCGATTCACTGTCTGAGGCATTGGCGAGGCCCAAGTGGGACACCCCCATTCAATCGGGCCTTGAACATATTGAAAGGACTCCTGGTGGACACTTGGCCATCGTATGGACCTGTGCACGAAGTCGGAGACGACGCCACGTGGGAGAAGTACTACCGTGAGACCACGGAGGAGAGAAAGGAAAGACGAAGGTTAAATGAAGAAAACATTGATAAGAAGGTTGAGATTGAGATTGAGAAGAAATCAGCTGAGACAGTCAAAGCAGCGGTAGCTATCGCAAAAGAGCAGATGGCAGCTTCGTATAGTGTCTTGGTTCTGGCTATCGTCAGTTGGACCAGGCAGAATCCAAATAAAGAGGTAGCGGACTTTCCCATTTCAAACTTCTTCGGGAGCAGCTCATTTAGCGCACCTTCTCCTGCATCCGCTAGCAGCCCGTCCTCCGTCTCTGGCATGCTCGGCGGGGCTTCGTCTTTGGCTGAGCTTGACGCCCTCACGGTACCTATCACACCGGCCCTCTTCAATATATGGATAATCTCTCGTTTCCGTTGCCTTTCAGATGTCTCACATCATAGACATGTCTTTGCAGGCCAACGTAACCCCGTACACCATCGACGGCCAGAAGGTGGACATGGGAAAGGCGACGATAGTGAAGCCGAAGGAACAATTGTTCCACAGCCAACCGATCCCCCCTGGTGCCTTCAAGGTTTCCGTGGCCAATGTCGAACCGGGCCACGAGAATTTGGCTCCTCCGATAGCACTAGGGGGAGATGATGATGAGACCCCGCGGCGGCTTCGCAATTGCAAGCGTTGGGTCCGGTTGTGGCCAAAGAGTATGCTTCATCTGGAGGTGGCCGGGAGCACACCCACGACCAAGCAGCCACAGCAAGGTATGAACATGATACGTCTCCAATGTATCTATAATTTTTTATTGTTCCATGCTATTATATTGATGTTTTATATGCATTAATATGCTATTTTATATTATTTTTGGAACTAACCTATTAACCTAGTGCCTAGTGCCAGTTTCTATTTTTTTCCTTGTTTTAGAGTTTCGCAGAAAAGGAATACCAAAAGGAGTCCAAACAGAATGAAACTTTCGCGATGAATTTTCTGGACCAGAAGACATCCAGAGGACTTGGAGTGCAAGTCAGGGAAGCCATGAGGCAGCCACAAGGACAGAGGGCGCGCCCCCACCCTTGTGGGCCCCTCGTGACTCCAACGACCTATTTCTTCCGCCTATATGTTCTCAAATATTCCAAAACCAATCAGGAGAGCCACGAAAACTCTTTTCCACACCCGCAACCTTCTGTACCTATGAGATCCCATCTAGGGGCCTTTTCCGGCGTCCCACCAGAGGGGGCTTCAATCATGGAGGGCATCTACATCAACACCATTGCCTCTCCGATGAATCGTGAGTAGTTTGCCTCAGACCTACGGGTCCATAGCTAGTAGCTAGATGGCTTCTTCTCTCTCTTTGATTCTCAATACCATGTTCTCCTCGATGTTCTTGGAGATCTATTCGATGTAATACTTTTTGCGGTGTGTTTGCCGAGATCCGATGAATTGTGTATTTATGATCAGCGTATCTATTAATATTATTTGAATCTCTCTGAATTCTTATATGCATGATTTGATATCTTTGCAAGTCTCTTCGAACTATCGATTTGGTGTGGCTAACTAGATTGGTTTTTCCTGCAATGGGAGAAGTGCTTAGCTTTGGGTTCAATCTTGCGGTGTCCTTTCCCAGTGATAGTAGGGGCAGCAAGGCATGTATTGTATTGTTACCATCGAGGATAAAAAGATGGGGTTTACATCATATTGCTTGAGTTTATCCCGCTACATCATGTCATCTTACTTAATGTGTTACTCTGTTCTATGAACTTAATACTCTAGATGCGGGCAGGTGTCGGTTGAAGTGTGGAGTAATAGTAGTAGATGCAGGCAGGAGTCGGTCTACTTGACACGGACGTGATGCCTATATTCATGGTCATTGCCTTAGACATCGTCATAACTTTGCGCTTTTCTATAAATTGCTCGGCAGTAATTTGTTCACCCACCGTAATATTTTCTATCTTGAGAGAAGCCTCTAGTGAAACCTATGAACCCCGGGTCTATTTTCCATCATATAATATTCTATTTTCCATCATATAAGTTTCTGATCTACAATATTAGTTTCCAATTTACTTCCTTTGTAATCTTTTACTTTCCGATCTATAAACCAAAAATACCAAAAATATTTACTTTACCATTTATCTATCTCTATCATATTTCACTTTTGCAAATAACCATGAAGGGATTGTCAACCCCTTTACCGCGTTGGGTGCAAGTTGTTGATTGTTTGTGCAGGTATTCGGTGACTTGTTCATTGTCTCCTACTGGATTGATACCTTGGTTCTCAAAACTGAGGGAAATACTTACTCTACTTTGCTGCATCACCCTTTCCCCTTCAATGGGAAAACCAACGCAAGCTCAAGAGGTAGCAGGAAGAATTTCTGGCGCTGTTGCCGGGGAGATCTACGCCAAGTCAAGTCTAACGCCCTCGATGCGGCTATATCTCCCACGTGTCGAAGCACGACTTAGAGGCATAACCGCATTGAAAGCAATGTCGCAAGTGAGGTAATCTTCACACAACCCATGTAATACATAAGGGAAAGAGATACATAGTTGGCTTACAATCGCCACTTCACACAATACATGAGTAAAGCATTACATCATACAGATACAATCAAGGTCCGTCTACGGAACCAAAATAAAAGAAGACTACCCCAAATGCTACACAGATCCCCGATCGTCCCGACTGGGCTCCACTACTGAACAACTGAAACGAAACAACACAATGCACAAGATCTTCATCGAGCTCCTCCTTGAGCTCGGGTGCGTCACCTGCACGGTTCATCGGCACCTGCAAACTGGTTTTGGAAGTATCTGTGAGTCACGGGGACTCAGCAATCTCACACCCGCGAGATCAAGACTATTTAAGCTTATAGGAAGGATGGGGGTAATGAGGTGGAGCTGCAGCAAGCGACTAGCATATATGGTGGCTAACAACGCAAAAGAGAGCGAGAAGAGAAAGCAAAAGCACGGTCGAACAACCATGATCAACAAGTGATCCTGAAACTACTTACGTCAAACATAACTCCAACACCGTGTTCACTTCCCGGACTCCGCCGAGAAGAGACCATCACGGTTACACACGCGGTTGGTGTATTTTAATTAAGGTCAACTTCAGGTTTTCTACAACCGGACATTAACAAATTCCCATCTGCCACATAACCGCGGGCACGACTTTCGAAAGTTCAAACCGTGCAGGGGTGTCCCAACTTAGCCCATTATAAGCTCTCGCGATCAACGAAGGATATTCCTTCTCCCCGGGAAGACCCGATCAGTCTCGGAATCCCGGCTACAAGACATTTCGACAGTAATAAAACAAGTCCAGCAAGACCTCCCGGTTGTGCCGACACCCTGATAGTAGCCGCGCGTATCTCGTCTCAGGCCACGACCGGATGAGCAGTCCGTACAACTAAAACCAGACCTCAAGTTTCCCCGAGGTGGCGCTAAAATAAAGATGACCCTTGGGATGCGCGACTCCCAAGGGAAAAAAAGGTAATAGGCTGAGGCAAATGTAAAACCAATGTTGGGCCTTGCTGGAAAAGTCTTATTCAAAGCGAACTGTCAAGGGAGTCCCATAAATCACCCAATCGCGTTAGGGATGCAAAATCCGGGAACATAACACCGATATGACGGAAACTAGGGCGGCAAGAGTGGAACAAAACACCAGGCATAAGGCCGAGCCTTCCACCCTTTACCAAGTATATAGATGCATTAATTAAATAAGATATATTGTGATATCCCAACAAGTAAACATGTTCCAATCAAGGAACAACATCTCCATGTTCCAACAAGGAACAAACTTCATCTTCACCTGCAACTAACAACGCTATAAGAGGGGCTGAGCAAAGCGGTAACATAGCCAAACAACGGTTTGCTAGGACAAGGGGGGTTAGAGGCTTGGTTTAACAATATGGGAGGCATGATAAGCAAGTGGTAGGTATCGCAGCATAGGCATAGCAAAAGAGCGAGCAACTAGCAAGCAAAGATAGAAGTGATTTCGAGGGTATGGTCATCTTGCCTGCAAGGTTCTCAGAGTTGTCGAAAGCTTGATCCTCGTAAGCGTTCTCAACAGGTTCCTCGTTCACGTACTCGTCTCCCGGCTCTACCCAAAGCAAGAACACGAGCAAAGGGAACAAACATCAATCATGATGCAATGCGCAAGCAACATGATGCAAAACATGGCATGATATGCGAGATGTGGTATGCGATGCATATGCGTGCGCGGGAAGGAAATAGATGAACCAGGCATAATCTTGGCAATCCAAGTATGCCACTGGAAAGGTGAGGTGATTTCGGTTGAAATCGATATAAGGATCACCGGAATCGGATGCACGGTTTGCACATGACAAGCAAAACAAGAATGGCATATTTCTGCGATTAACAGCATGATGCCACTTAGCATGCAACAAGAAATTAAGCTACTGCACTCAAACATATCAGAAAAGCATATGATAGTGATCTAATCAAGATGCTCGACAAAATATGAACACTGAGCTACGGCTAAATCACACCATAACAGGTTCAAACAAGCATGGCAAAAGTGCAAAAGATAACAGGTTCACAGACTTGGTGAAAATACTATCATGCCAGAAATTAATATCAGGATGACATGTTTAGAGCAAGGAAACAACCTGCTACAGGAACACAATATAGCAAAACAAGGCATGACATGGATATACTCAAAGCATTGAACAAAAGTCCCTTACTGACCATGAGCCAAAAAGGAACAGAAAATATAATAATACCCATGCCAATTAAGCAAGTTTCCTTACAGGTTTCAGACTTAGCAGAAAACTGGACATGTCAAAAACAGATAACAAGTAGGCATGTTTACGAGCTCGATGCACTCACTAAAGAGAATTGCATGATAAACTAAGCATACATCCATCAAGAAGACATGCCATAGAAGCTAGTGATGGCAAGAACAACATCATAGCATGCAAAGATCAACTACAACAAGCTTGGCAAAATCGAATAACATGTAAACAATCTGCCAGAAACATTTTATAGTAAAAGTAGAGCTCGACTGACTCAAGCTATGGCACTCCATAATTACAAACAAAGGCATGGATGGATATAGCAAATCCATATGTTTAAAACACCCTTACTGATCATGCTCAAAATAGGCATAGATCTCTCTGAAAAAACATAACACATGGCATAAAAATAACAGCAGGGAATAACTTAGTGAAATAACTAAGTCTCTGGAATCAGCAACATTATGATCCCTAGTTTGCATGCTTGTGCTAGTCACCACAAAGATCACAAAAATACATGTCATACACCTCTGGAAAGATAGCATGACATAGTTCAAAACACATGTAGGATTCAAGTGCATAGGGTGCACACATCAATCATGGCAAAAATGACAAAAGTGCATGTTCTGAAACAGATCTGAAACTAACATCACATAGCCCTCTTCTAACAGCAATTAGGGCATCATGATGAGATCAAACGAAAATGATGCAATGGGATGAAATGATGTACTCATCGAGACGAACAATTTGACATATTATACGCCCAAACCGGAGCCACGGATGCAGAGTTATGATGCGATGAACATCGGACCAGAATGATAGAATTTCGGGACTTAGCAATATTCCCGAAAAAAACAGATGAGCGCTATAACACTAAAAATCGCACGGGCGGGATTTGGTGGGGTGCTCACCCTGGGCCAACAGGAGCTGGGGCAGGCTGGTGATCTGGGCCGCGCGGAGGCTGGGCTGGGCCGACGCGGGGTCAACGCGAGCGGGCGGCGCTCGTCGTCGTTCTCCTCGATCCAGAGGGGATCGAGGGAAAGCCAGGGCGGCGGCGCATCTCCGGCGAGGCGGGGCGGCGCTCTAGCAGCGAAGCCGACGCGTAGATGGCGGGGATGGATAGATCCGGCGATGGGGATCCCGAATCCAGCCGGAGAAGGGGTTGGTGACGCGGCATCGACGGCGGCTGCGGCGTGCTGCAAGAGAGAGAGCGCTAGTGAGGTAGGAGAGAAGAAGGGCGGCGAGGTTGGGGCTCACCGGAGTTGACGCGGCTCCGGCGGGTTCGCCGTGGTGCAGGCGGCGGCGTGTGGGCGCGCTAGCGAGGGGCGGCGGCGGACGAAGCGGGACGGGGCGCTGGGAGGCGCGGCGGGCGTACGGCGTGGCGCGGCTCGGGCCCGGTGCGGGCGCGGGAGGGCCGACCGTGGGCCGGGCGGGCCACGGCGGCTCGCGGCGGCGCTGGACGCGAGGAGGCCACATGGCGCGAGGCCAGTGGCTGCGGGAGGCGGCGGTGATGACGTGGCACGACGGGATTGGACGGGTGAGGTGGCGGTTGGACGTGTCCGGCGCGGACGGACGTTCCGGCGGCGGAGAGGGAGCGGGGCTAGGGTTTCATCTGCGATTTGGACGGGGGAGACACATATTTATAGGAGGGAGGAGCTAGGAAGCTCTAAATGAGGTGCGGTTTTCGCCCACACGATCGTGATCGAACGACCGAGATGATAGAAGGGGTTAGGATGGGTTTTGGGCCACTTTGAAGGGGGTGTTGGGCTGCAAAGAGAAGGAGGCTTTCACGGTTACCCGATTAACCGTTGGAGTATCAAACGACCTCCGAATGACCCGAAACTTGACAGGCGGTCTACCGGTGCTATACCAGGGCCGCTTGACAAACTTCGGTCCATTCCGAGAAGGTTTAATACCCGCACACGAAAATAGGTAAAAGGGGACGCCGGAGGACGTAGGAGCGCCGGATTGCAAAACGGACAACGGGAAAAATGCTCGGATGCATGAGACGAACACGTATGTAAATGCGATGCACATGATGACATGATATGAAATGCAGATGATGACATGGAAAAGTGCAACACGCAAGCACATGACATGGCAACGACGGCGAATAACTGGCGGACACCTGGCGCATCGAATCCGGGGCGTTACAACAAGACATACCAAGTACCCATCATAAACTCTCATCTCTTGCATTACATTATTTGCCATTTGCCTCTTGTTTTCCTCTCCCCCACTTCTAAAACGATTTCGAAAAGATTTTCCTTTTCTTCACCCATCTTCCGTTTGTCTTCTTCGCTTGCTTTGTCACGATGACTCAAGAGAATACCAAATTGTGTGACTTTTCCAACACCAATAATAATGATTTTATTAATACTCTGATTGCTCCCGCTACTAATGTGAAATCTTGTGAAATCAAAACCGCTTTGCTGAATCTTCTTATGAAAGATCAATTTTCCGGCCTTCCCAATGAATATGTTGCATCCCGTCTTAATAATTTTGTTGATTTGTGTGATATGCAGAAGAAAAAAGATGTGGAAAATTATATTGTTAAATTTAAGTTATTTCCGATCTCGCTTCGAGATCAAGCTAAAACTTGGTTTTCATCTTTGCCTAAAACAGTATTGATTCATGGAATAAGTGTAAAGATGCTTCTATTTCCAGGTCTTTTCCTCCCGCTAAGATCATCTCCCTTAGGAACGATATTATGAATTTTAAGCAACTTGATCATGAACATGCTGCACAATCTTGGGAGAGGATGAAATTGATGATACAAAATTGCCCTACTCATGGTTTGAATTTGTGGATGATTATACAAAAAAATTATGCCGAATTGAATTTTGCTTCTAGAAATCTTTTAGATTCGGCCATGGGAGGTACTTTTATGGAAATTACTTTAGGAGAAGCTATCAAACTCCTAGATAATATTATGGTTAATTATTCTCAATGGCATACCAAAAGATCTTCCACTAGTAAAAAAGTGCATGCGATTGAAAAGATTAATGTTTTGAGTTGAAAGGTGGATGAGCTTATGAAATTATTTTCTAGCAAGAGTGATCCTATTGATTCTAATGATATGTCTTTGTCTACTTTTATTGAGAATAATAATGAATCTATGGATGTGAATTTTGTTGGTAGAAACAATTTTGGTAATAACGCGTATAGAGGTAATTTTAATCCTAGGTCGTTTCCTAGTAATTCCTCTAATAATTATGATAATTCCTGCAACAATTCTTATGGAAATTATAATAAGACACCCTCCGATTTTGAGAATAGTGTTAAATAATTTATGAGTTCGCAAAAGAATTTCAATGCTTTGGTTCAAGAAAAAATGCTTAAGATTGATGATTTGGCTAGGAACATGGATAGAATTTCTCTTGATGTTGAATCTTTGAAACTTAGATCTATTCCACCCAATCATGATATCATTGAGTCTCTTAAAGCTATGAGAATTTCCATTGATGAGTGCAAAGAAAGAACCCCTAAGATGCGTGCTAAAAAAGATTGGTTTATAAAAGCGTGTTCTTCTAGTTTCCGTGAGAATAATGATGAAGATCTTAAAGTGATTGATGTGACTCCTATTGAATCTTTGTTTTCCAATATAAATCTTGATATATATCGGACTGGAGATGAGTCAACTTTAGTTAAAGGCGTCCCAATGATTCGGAGTTTTTAGATCTTGATGCAAAAATTGTTTAAAGTGGGATTGGAGAGGTTAAAACTTTAGCTAGCGATGAACCCACTCTTTTGGATTTCAAGGAATTTAATTATGATAATTGTTCTTTAATATATTGTATTTCCTTGTTGCAATCCATGTTGAATTCTCCTCATGCTTATAATCAAAACAAAGCTTTTACTAAACCTATCGTTGATGCTATGATGCAATCTTTTAAAGAAAAGCTTGAATTGGAAGTTTCTGTTCCTAGAATACTTTATGATGAGTGGGAACCTACTATTAAGATTAAGATCGAAGATTATGAGTGCCATACTTTATGTGATTTGGGTGCTAGTGTTTCCATGATTCCAAAAACTTTATGTGATGTGTTGGGTTTCCGTGAATTTGATTATTATTCCTTAAATCTGCATCTTGCGGATTCCACTATTAAGAAACCTATGGGAATGATTAATGATGTTCTTATTGTTGCGAATAGGAATTATGTTCCTGTAGATTTCATTGTTCTTGGTATAGATTGTAGCCCTAAATGTACTATTATTCTTGGTAGACATTTCCTTAGAATGATTGGTGCAATTATTGATATGAAAGAAGGAAACATTAGATTTCAATTTGCGTCGAAGAAAGGCATGGAACACTTTCCAACAAAGAAAATTAAATTGCCTTATGAATCTATTATAAGAGCCACTTATGGATTGCATACCAAAGATGATAATACTTAGATCTATTTGTGTTTTATGCCTAGCTAAGAGCGTTAAACAATAGCACTTGTTGGGAGGCAACCCGATTTTATTTTATTTTTTGCTTTTTAGGTTCTGTTTTATAATAAATAATTCATCTAGCATATGGTTAGATGTGGTTTTGTGTGTTTAATTAGTGTTTGTGCTAAGTAATACCTTTGGGATAGCTTACGGTGATAGTTGATTTGATCTTGCTGAAAAACAGAAACTTTTGCGCCCAGGAAAATAATTCTCATTTTTCACAGAAGAGTGATTTTGAGTTGATTCCTTTTGCAGAAGATTAATAAACAAATTTCTTAGGTGTTCCTAATTTTTCAGAATTTTTGGAGCTACAAAAGTATTTGAAATATCCAGATTGCTATAGACTGTTCTGTTTTTGACGGATTCTGTTTTCTATGTGTTGTTTGCTTATTTTAATGAATCTATAGCTAGTATCGGGGGTATGAACCATGGAAAAGTTGGAATACAGTAGATATTACACCAATATAAATAAAGAATGAGTTCACAACAGTACCAAAAGTGGTGATTTATTTTCTTATACTAACGGAGCTTATGAGATTTTCTGTTGAGTTTTGTGTTGTGAAGTTTTCAAGTTTTGGGTAAAAATTTGATGGACTATGGAATAAGGAGTGGCAAGAGCCTAAGCTTGGGGATTCCTAAGGCACCCCAAGGTAATATTCAAGGATAACCAAGAGCCTAAGCTTGGGGATGCCCCGGAAGGCATCCCCTCTTTCGTCTTTGTCTATCGGTAACTTTACTTGAGGCTATATTTTTACTCACCACATGATATGTGTTTTGCTTGGAGCGTCTTGTATGATTTCAGTATTTGATTTTTAGTTTTCCACAATCATCCTTGTTGTACACACCTTTCGGGAGAGACACGCATGAATCGTGATTTATTAGAATACTCTATGTGCTTCACTATATCTTTTGAGCTAGGCAATATTGCTCTAGTACTTCACTTATATGTTTTTAGAGCACGATGGTGGTTTTATTTTATAGAAATTGATGAACTCTCGTACTTCACTTATATTATTTTGAGAGTCTCTAAACAGCATGGTAATTTGCTTTGGTTATAAAATTAGTCCTAATATGATAGGCATCCAAGAGGGATATAATTCATGTAAAGTGCATTGAATACTATGAGAAGTTTGATTCCTTATGGTTGTTTTGAGATATTAAGATGGTGATATTAGATTCATGCTACTAAGTAGTTGTGAATTTGAGAAATACTTGTGTTGAGGTTTGTGAGTCCCATAGCTTGCACGTATGGTGAACCATTATGTAATGAAGTCGGAGCATGAGATATTTTTTGATTGTCTTCCTTATGAGTGGCGGTCGGAGACGAGCGATGGTCTTTTCCTACCAATCTATCCCCCTAGGAGCATGCGCGTAGTACTTTGTTTCGATGACTAATAGATTTTTGCAATAAGTATGTGAGGTCTTTATGACTAATGTTGTGTCCACGGGTTATACACACTCTCACCCTTCCACCATTGCTAGCCTCTCTAGTGCCACGCAACTTTCGCCGGTACCATAAACCCACCATATACCTTCCTAAAAAAAGCCACCATACCTACCTATCATGGCATTTCCATAGCCATTCCTAGATATATTGCCATGCAACTTTCCACCATTCCGTTTATTATGACATGCATCATCAGTGTCATATTGCTTTGCATGATCATGTAGTTGACATCGTATTTGTGGCAAAGCCACAAGTCATCATTTTTTATACATGCCGCTCTTGATTCATTGCACATCCCAGTACACCGCCGGAGGCATTCACATAGAGTCATATTTTGTTCTAGTATCGAGTTGTAATTTTTGAGTTGTAAGTAAATAAAAGTGTGATGATCTTGATTATTAGAGCATTGTCCCATGTGAGGAAATAAGACAAAGGAGAGAAAAGGCCAAATAAAAAAATCCCAAAAAAAGAGAGAAGGGACAATGTTACTATCTTTTTGCCACACTTGTGCTTCAAAGTAGCACCATGATCTTCATGACAGAGAGTCTCCTATAGTGTCACTTTTATATACTAGTGGGAATTTTTCATTATAGAACTTGGCTTGTATATTCCAACCATGGGCTTCCTCAAATTTCCCTAGGTCTTCATGAGCAAGCAAGTTGGATGCACACCCACTTAGTTTTTCTTTTGAGCTTTCATAAACTTATAGCTCTAGTGCATCCGTCGCATGGCAATCCCTACTCACTCACATTGATATCTATTGATGGCATCTCCATAGCCCGTTGATACGCCTAGTTGATGTGAGACTAACTCCTTCTTTTTGTCTTCTCCACAACCACCTTCTATTCCACCCATAGTGTTATGTCCATGGCTCATGCTCATGTATTGCGTGAAAGTTGAAAAAGTTTGAGCACATCAAAAGTATGAAACAATTGCCTAGCTTGTCATCAGGGTTGTGCATGATTTGAATATTTTGTGTGATGAAGATGGAGCATAGCCAGACTATATGATTTCGTAGGGATAAGATTTCTTTGGCCATGTTATTTTGGGAATACATAATTGCCTTGTTAGTATGCTTGAAGTATTATTGTTTTATGTCAATATTAAACTTTTGTTTTGGATCATACGAAGCTGAACATTCATGCCACAATAAAGAAAATTACATGGATAAGTTGTTAGGTAGCATTCCACATCAAAAATTCTTTTTTGATCATTTACCTACTCGAGGACAAGCAGGAATAAAGCCTGGGGATGCTTGATACATCTCCAACGTATCTATAATTTTTTTATTGTTCCACGCTATTATATCATCTGTTTTGGATGTTTTATATGCAGTAATATGCTATTTTATATTATTTTCGGGACTATCCTATTAACTTAGAGCCCAGTGCCAGTTTCTGTTTTTTCCTTGTTTTAGAGTTTTGCAGAAAAGGAATATCAAATGGTGTCCAAACGGAA
This sequence comes from Aegilops umbellulata, assembly GCA_032464435.1. Taxonomy (NCBI): domain Eukaryota; kingdom Viridiplantae; phylum Streptophyta; class Magnoliopsida; order Poales; family Poaceae; genus Aegilops; species Aegilops umbellulata. The sequence goes on along the minus strand of CP136056.1, from coordinate 209,978,700 downwards.
TGAAACTTTTGCAATGATTTCTCTTGGACCAAAAGACATCCAGAGGACTTGGAGTGCAAGTCAGGGAAGCCACTAGGCGGCCACAAGGACGGAGGGCGCGCCCAGGGGGTAGGGCGCGCCCCTCGTGACTCCACCGACCTATTTCTTCCGCCTATATATTCTCAAATATTCCAAAACCAATCAGGAGAGCCACGAAAACACTTTTCCACCGCCGCAACCTTCTGTACCCGTGAGATCCCATCTAGGGGCCTTTTCCGGCATCCTGCCGGAGGGGGATTCAGTCACGGAGGGTTTCTACATCAACACCATTGCCTCTCCGATGAAGCGTGAGTAGTTTACCTCAGACCTACTGGTCCATAGCTAGTAGCTAGATGGCTTCTTCTCTCTCTTTGATTCTCAATACCATGTTCTCCTCGATGTTCTTGGAGATCTATTCGATGTAATACTTTTTGCACTGTGTTTGCCGAGATCCGATGAATTGTGGATTTATCATCAGCTTATCTATGAATATTATTTGAATCTTCTCTGAATTCTTATATGCATGATTTGATATCTTTGCAAGTCTCTTCGAACTATCGATCTGGTTTGGCCAACTAGATTGGTTTTTCTTGCAATGGGAGAAGTGCTTAACTACGGGTTCAATCTTGCGGTGTCCTTTCCTAGTGACAGTAGGGGCAGCAAGGCATGTATTGTATTGGTTCCATAGAGGATAAAAAGATGGGGTTTACATCATATTGCTTGAGTTTATCCTGCTACATCATGTCATCTTACTTAATGTGTCACTCTGTTCTATGAACTTAATACTCTAGATGCGGGCAGGAGTCGGTCGATGTGGGAGTAATAGTAGTAGATGCAGACAGGAGTCGGTCTACTTGACATGGACGTGATGCCTATATTCATGATCATTGCCTTAGATATCGTCATAACTTTGCGCTTTGCTATCAATTGCTCGGTAGTTATTTGTTCACCCACCATAATATTTTCTATCTTGAGAGAAGCCTCTAGTGAAACTATGGCCCCCGGGTCTATTTTCCATCATATAATCTTCTATTTTCCATCATATAAGTTCCCGATCTACAATATTAGTTTCTGATTTACTTCCTTTGTAATCTTTTACTTTCCGATCTATAAACCAAAAATACCAAAAATATTTACTTTACCATTTATCTATCTCTATCAGATCTCACTTTTGCAAATAACCGTGAAGGGATTGACAACCCCTTTATCGTGTTGGGTGCAAGTTGTTGATTGTTTGTGCAGGTATTCGGTGACTTGTTCGGATTCTCCTACTGGATCGATACCTTGGTTCTCAAAACTGAGGGAAATACTTACTCTACTTTGCTGCATCACCCTTTCCTCTTCAAGGGAAAAACCAACGCAAGCTCAAGAGGTAGTAGAACACCAACACCTCACCTACCCAATTAGCATCGCCTGTCGTGCCGGGTGAGGAAGAGGCTCCATTAGTGGCTGATGATGTCGCCGCCGTCGAAGAAGCAGTGCATGATGCCATTGACAAGGATGACGATGACCCTCTACAGTATCTCAATACCAGCGCCTATGACAACGGAGGATTGATGGCTCAGCCATATGAGTACTCAGGGTTTGAGCGTGGTGAGTTGGTGCCTGAATTGCCGGAGGATGAACGTATTATAGGCTCACTTCTAGTAGCAAAGAAGCATAGGAAGAGACCGAGGAAAGGCAACAAAGCTGCTTCTATGATCCAGCCGCCTCAACAGCCTTGGGTTCAAGACCATATACCTATCCCCGGTGCGACAAAATGTCATATCCCCGATGATCCGATCCTACCTAAGGCAGTGGTAGAGGCCATATACGGCGATCTAAGGAGACTTCATGACGATGTGTTGCGGAGATAGAAAAGCCTGATCGCGTCAAAAAATCCAGGATACCCGCTCTACGTGGTTAACGTGCCGCAGCAAAGGTTGTACGTCGACACATTCCCTGCAGAGAAGTTCTTCCTTCGATTCGATTACATCTTCGACATGTTTCACTTGAAAAAGATGGATTTTATGTTTGTCCGCCTTTTTGCCTTGTACATGAACTACATCATCAGGATTGAGCAGATACCTTATATCTGTGTCGCTGACCCGTACTTCATGCATGAGGGCTTCTTGGCAGTCTGCCCAAAGCACCGTGAATATGCGAGTAACTACATCGACGATTTCATGGCCGATAATAAGGACAAGGAGACGATTCTCATGCCTTATCATCCCATGTAAGTCATCCACGCGGATATCCTTCCGTCGATTTCAATCATTCATTTGCACGCGTGGAGGCTAATTTGAGGTGTATTTATTTTGCACAGTGATGGGCGCGCTGTCCTCATCATCCTTTAACCCCGATTCTCCCACGCTCTTTACTTGGACTCGTCGAAGAACATGAAGAAAAAGGATTACACCCACATCAAGTCTGTTCTCGACAGTGCTATATTTACCTACGGCCTACGGGGTGGAGAGATCACGCTCAAGAAGACAAGGAACCGCGCACCCGCCTTCGGCCATAAGGCCAACTTCTGCTGCATCCAGCAACCGAGTGGTACTCCCAGTGATGGATTCTATGTCCTCCACCACATGCTGGAGTATATACCGGGTCAGCAGAACCTTCGCATGTCACCTAGATCCGGCGATGCCCATATTCTGCAATGGGCAAAGAACCTAGGAGATATCCCGGATCATCGACTTCGAGCTGAGTTTTATCACATCCAGCGTGAACTTGCCCAAATCATCATGAAGGAGGTCGTCGAAAAAACAGGGATGTTCTACAAAGAAGGGCAAATGTCGCGGGAAGACGTCCGAACACGCGTATCGGCTCCGCGTCTTGACCTGAAGCCTTTCACTGCGCTCGGGGACTATCTCCTGACTTGGATGGATGGCATGACATGTTGGAGTGATTGACGATATACGACAAAGTGTCCGTTTAGTCCATACTTTCTCTATGATGGAACTTTGAGTTATGCACGATGAAACTTTATTTGTGATGTAATTAAACCGTCCTCCTCAACTAGCAAAGATCAATCTAGTAAGGGCATTTTGGGTACGATGAATTTTGTTATTTATGCTTATGATGTGTTGCTTCTATTTTTGCCAAGTTTGTCTCTTTCTGTTGCTCAACTATATATGTTGCATATTATCGACTCATGTGATGATGCAGGTACATAGATCATCGATGGCGAAGAAGTGCTACGCCAGGAGTATACGACGAGTGGCCGGAGTGTCAGGCCCAGGTGTACCCGTTTCCGAGCGACAACCAAAGAGGGTTCGATAGCAGAGCCGAAGCGGGAAGTAGTTAGTTTAGGTTCACGCTAGTGCGAGAGAGGGATACGAATCGATGCCTCAAGAAGTACTACATTATGTATGATGAGACATGCCATGCAACTTGTCGGGGATATACCCTGCGGTGTAAACCGGCCGGAAGTTAAACCGGCCGGACTTGGCGGTTTATTTGAGGTCCCGCTGGCACTTGGCGATATTCATCTGGTGACCCGCCCAGACCTGGCGGTTTACCAGCAACCCGTCGGGACGTTGTAACTCACTGGTAACCCGATGGACGGGTCAGAGGAGCGACAAGACCCGGTGGCCCGTCTGGCGGTTCATGAAGGCCGGTTCAACTATTGTGGGCCGGTTTAAGAGGAAAGGAATATTTGCCTTACAAGGAGTTAAAGCCAGGACTTGTATCCGGTTTGTATTAGAGATAGACTAGTCCTAATCCCAAAAGGACTCCACATGTAAACCGCCCCTTCAACATATATAAGGAGGGGCGGGGCTCCCCAAAGAGGGAGAGGTTAGAAGTTAGAAGCGACAAGCAATCAATAATCTCTAGGGCTAGACACAAAGAGCCGGTTTACGGCGTCTCCCTCGGGATGATAATGAGACCCAGCCTCAAACAGCATGTAGGGTTATTACCGGATGATGTTTCCCGGGGCCCGAAGCTGTCTAAATCCTTGTCTTGCGTGTTGATCCGCCCTGCGTCTCTCGTCCCACTCAACCCCTCTCAAGCTACCACATAGATGCGTTGGCCTCGCGACTAAGTCCTGACACTAAGGACATCTGCCGTGACAAATCCACGACACAACTTGTATAGCGATATCATGATTATGATGTGATGACATGATTTGTGTTGGATGATATGATGAGACCATTATGTGTATGATATGACTAGAATACTGTATAAAACATGTACAAAAACATCACAAATACGTAGTAAGAAAAAGATATGTGAAACTATAGTAGTAGCGCTCTTTAGCGCTGAACAGGAAAATGCTACTGCTAAGCCACTTAGCAGTAGCGCTCGTATGGACAGCGCTATGGCTAAGTAGCTATAGAAGTAGCGCGGGCAGAAATGCGCTACTGCTAAGCTTTAGTTGTAGCGTCGTATCAGTAGTGTGGTGCCCCGCGCTACTGATAGCCCTTAGACTTGCGCTACTGCTAGGCTTTTTCCTAGTAGTGACCCCCTCCAGTTTTCTCTTTCTTTCCACCGTAAGCCGAACCCACCGCCATCGCACCGTTTCATCACCGGTGCCAGAACTCGCGTCAGTCAGTACCGTGCCCCTGCCGCCGCGCTCGACGCGCCCTGGCTGCACCTGCGCACGCCGTACCTCACCATGGGCGCGCCCATCGCCGCCCGCGCTCACCGGAACTCCCATGCCGCGCCCGCCTTCCTAGCTGTTGCCGCCGCGCTCCGCCCACGCCCTCGCCTCGCTTTGGTCGCGCCCTGCCGCAGCCCGCGCCATTTGTGCTGCGCGCACCCGTGCCCACTGCCGCCCGCGTCGCTGCCAAATGCGCTCGCTCGCGCCCCCACTAGCCCAAGCACCGCCGTCGCTCCAACTCGTCGTCGTCGTCCCTAAATGCCAACCCGACACCAGCCAATGCCCCCTTTGGATGCACCGCAGCACGGGCTCTCCAACGCGCCCGCCCACGCATCCAGCGACCACCGGAATCGGCCGGCTGGAGCTCCTCCGCCACGCCGGTTTTACGCCGGAGCTAGCCACCGGTTAACCCTGGTTAATTAGCCCCTATTGAATCCCGTGTGTCACCGAACAACGGACCCCACCAACACTAATTAGTCTCCAGTTTAAATTAAACCCCTATTAATAAGCCCGTGCCACTGACACGCGGGTCCCGTAGGGCCCGTTGACCAGCCAACTGCTGATTGGGCACTTGAATGGTCCCACTGTCAACCTCTATTCATAGTGTTGGGTACACTTTTCTAGGTACCCCTAGCATTTAACATTTAGAAATTTTCGAATTAAAAAGAATTCTAGAAATTGCAGAATATTAAAACCTTGAAAAATCATATAAATTAATCTATAAGTCACATGAAAATAATTTATATATGAAAGTTGCTCAGAAAAATTTAACGAATCCAAATATGCTATCCACTCATCTGTCAAAGGCCTCTAGCATGATGAACCCTAGACCCTTTCCCTCCGATTCATCTGTCCAAAAATGGCTGAGCGCTAGGAAAATATTCCCAGATGTTTTCCCACTTCGTATGCAATGTGTAGCACTGCGATAGGTGACCCATAGCACTACTTATTGTCATGTCATGCATAGTGATGCATTTGTCTGCCTTATATTTATTGTTTACCCCCCTCTTCTCTCCGGTAGACACCGAGATTGACGCTACTGCCGTGTACGACTACACCTTTGACGTCCAACCACTTGCAGTAGAGCTTCCAGGCAAGCAAACCCCCTTGGTCATTCATATATCGCCCATTCCATTCTCTCTCATTCTTGCATTAGAATTTGCTACTATATTTGATTGATCCTATTCTGATGCATAGCCTGATTTTGTAACCTGCTTACCTACCTGCTTATCCTATATGCTTAGTATAGGTTGGTTAGTGATCCACCACTAACCCCTCACCTTCTCCCTGTTGCCCCTGCTTTATGATCGATGGCTCAATCAACGTGACTGACGTCTAGATCCGACACATCATTTCACCCCCCTAGTTGTACGACTCTGCAGAGCTACTATCGAGTGTCGAGGGTGATACTCGTACAACACTTCTGATGAGATCTCTGTAGTGTAGTTAATCGATCATGGTCTACGGAGGGTGATTCCTCCTTCACCACTCCCGATAACGACTCTGTCATGCAACACCTCATGTGTGAACCCTTGAGGGTGTTTCCTCCAAGTTCACCTTGACGGTTACATCATGTGGAATCCATCGAGGGTGATTCCTCGGACCCCATGGTGTTATGGACACATGGTTACTTTGACTTTACCCTAGAACCATGATGAAGTCGGTTCGGCCCCGAGGGGTACCCGCGAGGAAATGTGAAGTCAGGTTGACAGTGAGGGTACCCGCGAGTGATGTGGAGTCAGGTTGATCTGGAGGATACCCGCGAGTTAATTACGTGACGCGGTAGGTCACTCTTAGACCATGTCGTAAGTCCGTGAGACGGGGAGATGGAAACACATATCATGGATCATTTATCGCCTCCATGCGCTCCGAGGACACTAACGGTTTGGATATGTGATCCAAGTAGGCCTCTGGCCTTGTCGCACTAACCACCATGCGGGAATAGGTACGGGCACTCGGCGTCGTATGATTATCTGAAAGCACTTCGGACGTCAGCGATTGAGCGACACGCGCTCGGGTGGTCTGCGTAAGCACCTGCTTTATATAAAGAGGTAGCCAGGACTGATCCCGGGCGTCCACGCAACACACATGAGTGCAAAGGGCAATGGGCCCAAGACCCCTGAGTGCTTATGATGTAGACTGACATGCTGGCCTCTCTATTGATCGCCCATGTAGGACTATGACGTGTCGATCAGCCGAGGCCGGGCATGACCCAGGAAAGTGTGTTCGGACAGAGTTAATCGAGCGTGTTGGGTAAGTTTGTGCACCCCTACAGGAAAGTTAATCTATTCGAATAGTTGTGTCCACGGTAACAGAGGCTTAGAGTTATATCCTGGTCTATACAACTAGAACTGGATACTAGAGATGATAAATGGATATGATGGCTCCGGGATTGCTTTCTCGCAGGGAGTCAAGAAAGGATCTCTGGGCGTTAATACAACTTACTTACTACTGTATGTTATGCCAATCTGCACTCTTCTAATGCTGCAAGATGTTGCTCTTCGATAGGCTAGGCTTTCCCTTCTCTTCTGGCATTTCTACAGTTCGTACCAAAGATATAGCCCCACTCCTTGATACCGATGCATACTTAGTTTAGATCTGATGTAAGTATTGCGAGTACTTTGGATGAGTAATCACGGTTGCTTTGCTACCCCCTTTTCCACTATACCTGATTGCTGCGATCAGATGAAGGATCCCAGGAGCCAGATGCCACCACCGACGACTACTACTACCCTGACGGAGCCTACTACTAAGTGGAGACCGACGACGACCAGGAGTAGCTAGTGGGCTCCCAGGCAGGAGGCCTTGCCTTTTCGATCCATGTTGTTGCTTTTGCTAGCCATCTTAAGGCAGACTTTGCTTACCTTATGTCTATACTCATATATTGTTGCTTCCGCTGACTCGTTTGTATTCGAGCTTATGTATTCAAGCCCTTGAGGCCCCTGGCTTGTAATATAAAGCGTGTGTGACTTTAATTTGTGTTTACAGTTGTGTTGTGATGTCTTCTCATGAGTCTCTGATCTTGATCGTGCGCATTTGTGTGTACGATTAGTGCAGGATTAAGTCGAGGCGTCACAAGTCCCCCTCCTCCTTGGACGACCAAGGGAGGGGACTTCTCCATCCCTCTTGTGGCGCCCCTCCTCCCTCTCTAACCTATATATACTAGAGGATTTTGCCCTTTGGGACACACAACTTTGGGAGCCTCTTCTAATTCATCTAGTTCTAGTTTTAATTGGTCCTATCTGAATAATTAGAGCTAGACCTAGTTCCTCTAATCCGCATAATTAGAAACCCATTGTGGTCCTAATATCCTCCCTATAATTCTCCGGCGATGATTAAGCTCTGGACGACGAAGCGGTGCCGCATCGTGAAGACCGTACGCCTGCAACCAAGTGTATAGGCCATGCTTTCAGTCTTCTGTTCGAGGGACTGTTCGTGGACGGTTCGAGGGATCGTCATCAATGGTTCGAGGGATTCCAAGTACCATCTACACCGACTCGTCTACTTTTGCTGCACTTGGAGTCACTCTGGACGGAGAAGCGCTGCCGGATCATGAAGACCGTACGCTTGCAACCAAGTAGAGAGGTCGTGCTTTCGGTCTTCCATTCGAGGCATCATTCGAGGGCGGTTCGTGGGATCGTCATCAATGGTTTGAGGGACTCCAAGTACGATCTACACCGACTCGTCTACTTCCCTTGCACTCCGGAGTCGGTAACGATCGTTGATCCAAACCCTATATGCATCTTCATATTGTTCCTGGGTGATCGTAGGGCGATTTTTTTACTATGTTTCCCAACATTTTGTCCCCCTTCTCGCACCAGGGGAACCCTGATCCCCGTATCGGGCGATGGCGGCACTACGGTGACGTATCCTTCCTGAAGGCACTGCCTTGAAGCACCTAGTTTGTCATACATGGCTTCTCTTCACGGTGACTTGTTCACGGTGGAGGGCCCTCAAGGATTCAGGCAATGCTTTCTCTTCCTACTTGTAGATTGCTTGGAGTAGTAGGGGGCTTCGTAGCTGTTCCTGACACCTTTATATCTGTCTTGGGTGTGTATGTTGTGGTACCGCGTGGTGTGTGTGGAGTTGCACATGCTGACCACAACACAACTATTGCAACATGTCCAGGGATATTGTCTTTGTAAGTGGGGCGCGAACCTTTTTCGGTATTAAGTTACGAACATCACTATTGCAACATGTCTAGGGATATTGTCCTTGCAAGATGCTATACAATAGTTATGCTATTAAAATGTTTGCTACGAGGAACTTTTCTACTTTTAGCATGCATCTGATTTGACGATGAATAATTAATGGTAGTCTTGCTTATCTAACTCGATTTTGCTTACTTTCTTGAGTAACTTTTCTTTGTCAAACACCGAGCAAGGGCTTGTTCGGCAACACTTCACCTCCTAGCTCCTCCCACAAGCAGAGTTGGGCCGAACGTCCAAACAATGAAGTCGAAATCGAGATCGCAACCCTCCTAGTACAAACATATAGGAGTTGGAGAAGTTACCCATTCCTGGATTTGCGAAAACAGAAGAGTAAATGTCGAGCGATTCTACCCACCACTATCATTGATAAGTGGCAAGTAACATTTTGACCTTTCTCTCCTTCACATTATATCCCTGAGCCAACTACAGCGTGCCCTCGTTGGAGATGGAAAACGAAGGCCGAGAGCTCATCTAGCACTAGAGCACCCCCCCCCCCCGCGCGCGCGCAAGTCGGCCCCCATCACACCGTTGCACTGGCATGAGAACATCGTTTACGCGGCCCTCCATTTTCATGCTCGCCCTCTAACTGACGAGCTCGAGCTTGTCATCGGTGCGTCCCATCATCATCCTACTCGAGCAATCCCCTCATAGGCGCCTTGAGATTTCCCTATTGACGGCTACCTCGAGGTCATCCTCGTGCCCCCCTCAACTTCGACCCTCGTGTTACCACAGAGGGCGCCTAGTTGTCGACTAGCTCGAGCTCTTCCCACGTTAGCCCCTCGCATCGCCAAGAGATCGCCACATTGTCCAATTTCTTTCTTCGTACGTGTACTAATGGTGTGGACTAGCTTATTGGCCCCCCTCCTCCAACTTGCTGTATATGGTTTTATTGGGCATAGTATGTATCACTTCATGTGAGACCGAACTAAGTCTCACCTACTGGAGCACCCTCCGAATCGCTAATATTAAGCCGGCCCAACTTCCTAGTTAGTTCATTTTTCTTGTATGTTTCTTCATTTATTAGTTTTTCTTTGTTTTTGTAATTTTATTTATATTTTTTAGAATTTTCTCTCTCTCTGTATATATATATATATATATATATATATATATATATATATATATATATATATATATACGAAACTTAATTTAATTATTATTTTTATATAAGTCCATTAATTTGGAAAATGTATTTATGGCTTAATTCTAGAAACATGTTGACAGCTTATAACTAAAATGTTTTTGACATTTAAAAAATGTTCACACATTTAAAAGAAGTCTACATGGCATTTTTAGAAAATATTAATACAATGTACCCTCTCCATATCATTCTTTGCGTATTATATTTGTTTGAAGTCAAAGTTTTCAAAGTTTGCCCAAATTTATATTAGAAAATATCAATATCTACAATACCTAATAAATATCAATATCTACAATACCGAATAAATAACAAATATCTAATGTTGTTCATGTCATTTTTTTGTTTGACTTCAAACGAACACTGAGTAAAAAGAAATGGAGGGAGTAAAACATGTCGGCTTTATTCAGAAAACAAATGTTTCATGCCATACAAATAAATGTATGTCACTCTTTAGAAAAACATTTACGCATTTCAGAAAATATGTTCCTGCCATTTAAAAAATGTTTGTACATTGTAAAAATGTTCGCGTAGTTTAATTTTTTCCATCATAAAAAATGTTTCAATGTATGCTTCAAAAAATGTTTAACACGTATTCAAAAAAATGTTCAAAGCACGTGTTTGAAAAATATTAACCATGTAATTGAAAATATTAAACTGTTTAAATTTATTTAAAAAGTTACAATATATATGCAAAAGTAGATACTAAAACATATATTTGAAATAATGTTGATCATGTATTTGAAAAATGTTAAACATGTATAAAAAACTGTTCATGTTGCATATGAAAATTTACAACATGTATGAACAATTAGACGTGTGTTTATAAAAAAGGAAAAGGTAGAAAAAAGAATAAATAAAGAATTTTGAAAAAAATAGTAAGTAAAACCCGAAGAAAACTGATGCAAAACAGTGAAAAAACAGATAAGGGAAAACAAACTCGCGTGCAGCTACAGTTTTGGGCGTTCCTTATAGGCGAGACGTATTAAGAAAGAGTACGGGCGATAGATAGCCGTGACGAGTTTAATTCTTGTCCGTTAGAAAAGTATTCTGAGATATATATGATGGGCTTCCGAGATGCAGGAAATTGAGCGGGATTCGATCCTATGACCTCCTGGTTAGGGCGCAATGCTGCTCGCCACTAAGTAGTCATCGAATTCATGTTGCACTACTAGGGTGCGATCAACTTGAACAAAACAACCCGGGTATCCACGTTTTTTTTTGTTTTTTCTTGTTTTTTCTTGTTTTCTCTGGTTTTTGTTTGTTTCTTCTTCGTTTTTTATTTTTTTTCTTTGTTTCTTTCACAGTTTTCAATAGCTTCTTTTCTCCTTTTGGCCATTTTATTCATTTTTCTTTGTTTTTCCTCGTTTCCATCTGTTTTTCTTGTGTTTTCCCTTGGGTTTTCATTGTTTCTCTACACATTTTTTTGTATATATCCGATGCATTTTTTACACATTAAACATTTGTTCAAATACTTGTTTAACCTTTTTTGAATACATGGTCACCATTATTTCTATACATATCTAACATATTTTAAATGCTTGATTAACATTTTCAAATACTTGTTCAACATTTTTCTCAAATGCTTGATTAACATTTTTATGTACATGATCAAAATTTTCTCTGTTTTTCTCGGTTTTCACTAGCTTTTTTTCTTTCTCTTTCTTCATTGTTTCACAGTTTTGTTTGCTTCTTTTCTTGTTTTTTCATTGAGTTTCTTTTGTTTTCTCTGTGTATTACACAGTTTCGAGTATATGACCAATACAATTTTCTAATACCCATTTAACATTTTATCCAATAGAAGTTTCACATTTATTGAATACATGGTTTTTTACATACATATTTTAAACATTTTTTGAATGCTTGATTAACATTTTTCAAATATCAAATTGACATATTTTGAATACATGGTCAAGTTTTTTTCTATAAACATTTTTTTTTCAAAATGCTTGATTAACATTTCTCGAATACAGGTTTAACATTTTATAGTACATGGTCGAAAAGATTTCTATACACATTTAACATTTTCAAAGACAAGTTTTAACATTTTTTTAATACATGGTAACATTTTTCTATACACATCTAAAAGTTTTTAAATACAAGTTTAACATTTTCGAACACTTGCTCAACAATTTTTTTCAAATGCTTGGATTAATATTTTTCGATTATAAGTTTAATATTTTTTGAATAGATGATCAATATTATTTCTATACACATTTAACATTTTTTGAAGACATGTTTAATATTTTTCTATATACATTTAACATTTTTAAAATACAAGTTTAATATTTTTCGAACACTTGCTCAATTTTTTTTCAAAAATACTGGATTAGCATCTTTTAAATATATGGTCTATATTTTTTCTCTATTCATTTCACGTTGTATATTTTGTGTATACATGAGAAACAATTTTCTATTAACATTAAACATGTTTTAAATGCTTGATTAACATTTTTTGAAATATTTTCTGTAAAGAATTTTTTGTAATATAGAATATATGAAAATATAAATAAAGTAAAACAAAACAAAACAAAAAACTTTTAAAAAACTAGAATATGGCCTGAGGCCTGTTGTCAGCGGCGCGATGGGCCGGCGCAATGTGGAGCTCGCCTTTATCGTCGGTCCAGTTGACATTCCCCATTTTGTAACACAGGGGCAGCGCATAAACTGCTACCCCATCACTTGGCGGGAAACGCCGCATCTGTTCCCGCCATTCCCCTCTTCCCGCCGCCGCCTCCCGCCATTTACCCCCTCCCCCTCCCGCTCATCTCCACCCCAACCCTCGTCTCTCTCCCTCTCTCGCCTCTCTCTGCGCGCAAGTCATGGCGTCCAATGGCGGCGGAAACAGCAACTCTCCCTACTGTAAGATCCAATCGCCAGCTCTCTTCTCAAGATCGCGTTATTTCTCCACTGACCTAACGATGCGCGCGGCGAAAATCTTATCGTATTTGCTGACTTTGCAGCTGCGTCGTCGCCGGATGTCCGCCCGTCGAGCCCGCTCCCGGCCACCAACTCATCCCCTCCCCAGTCCGCTCGCCGTGCCGGCGGCCGCCTCCGCCGCGGCCCCACCTCGTCTCCCTCCCTCGGCGGGTTCGAGACGCCCCCGCCACCGGGCCGCCGCACTCCGTCCGGTGCTGGCGCAGCCCGGCAGCGCCAAAACTGGACCGGACGGTTTCCGCCAACTCCGTCCACTCCCATGTCCACCGACGACGTCCCGCTGTCCTCCGAAGCCGGGGAGGACACGCCCGAGACCGACGGCGGCGGCGTCGGCGCCGATGCCACCCCTGTCTTCGTCTGGGGCACCAATATCAGCGTGCAGGACGTGAACGCTGCCATTCTGCGGTTTCTGCGCCACTTCCGGGACCCCCGCGACGCCGGCCGTGTCGACCCTGTCATGGACGAGGGCAAGTACATGCGCGCCATCCACCGCATCCTTGAGCTCGAGGGTGGCGAGTCGCTCGATGTGGACGCACACGACGTCTTCGACCACGATCCCGACCTATACGGCAAGATGGTACGCTACCCGCTCGAAGTGCTTGCCATCTTCGACATCGTCCTTATGGACCTGGTGGCGCGTATGGAGCCGCTGTTTGAGAAGCACATTCAGACCAGGATCTACAACCTCAAGTCATCCATTTGCTTGAGGAATCTGAATCCGTCAGGTGATTACCTGTGCCCAGTGCCCAGACCGTTGATGTTCCAACATTATGTGCCCGCCCATTGTTTAACCGGATGTGCTATTTGTTTTCGTTGCAGATATTGAGAAGATGGTGTCAATCAAGGGTATGATAATTCGATGCAGCTCAGTCATACCAGAGCTCAAGGAGGCTGTGTTCCGCTGCCTTGTTTGCGGCTTCTACTCAGAACCTGTCATGGTTGACAGAGGTATGACAGTTGTTTCACACAATGCTGATTTGTGTTCAATTTTTTCTTGTGATTTTGTTTACTGTTCATCAGATCCTGACATATTGTTGTGTACATACAAAGTATGTACTACCTGTCATGATTATGATCGTCCCTTGTCTTAATCTGTTTTTGATCAGACTCCAATTTAACTGTCAGCTAATTTCCATTTTCTCTCGAAATACTTGGTAAAATAGCACCTCATGTCCCTGCCCTAACCTTTTCAGAGTTAGGGAAAGTACTAGTTACAGATCAAATCATATGGTGATTGATGTTCCATCTATTTATATTCTTATGTCATGAAACTAATGTTCAATATTCTACCTTTTTAGGGAGAGTAACTGAGCCACACATATGTCAGAAAGAACAATGTAAAGCCTCAAACTCTATGACTCTAGTGCATAACCGATGCAGGTAGCTATATTCTCCATTCAGTCTCTTTTGTCTTGTTACCATGCTTTACTGATTCAGTATCCTGACTGTTTGATGGAATATATTGTTCATTACTAGATTTGCGGACAAGCAAATCATAAAGTTGCAGGAAACACCAGATGAGATACCAGAAGGTGGCACTCCTCATACAGTCAGTGTTTTGATGCATGATAAGCTTGTTGATGCTGGAAAGCCTGGAGATAGGGTTGAGGTTAGGAGTATAACTTTGTTTGCATTGAATATTATCTTTGCTTGTGGGTTTGTCGGGAAGTGTTAATTTTGCCTTTGCACCTTTGATAGATCACTGGGATATATAGGGCCATGAGTATCAGGATCGGGCCAAGTCAGAGGACAGTGAAGTCAATATTCAAGGTAGATGATATGAGATTGAGTGTTATCCGATTTGTTATATATGATTTTCTCTTCTGAAAATGCTTTAAATTGTGCTTGACATATTGTCAATGATTTCCTTCTTTGATCAGACATACATTGATTGCCTTCACATAAAGAAGACAGACAAGTCCAGGCTTCATATTGAGGACTCTATGGATACTGATAACACCAATGCTAGCAAGTCTTCTGAAGATGGCCATGTCACAGATAAGGTCTGTCCCAATGTCCTCCTATATTTTGGATTTGGACTTTATGGAAATCTTATTAATACTCTCTTCTTTTCTGATCGCAGATAGATAAATTAAAAGAGCTTTCAAAGTTGCCTGACATCTATGATAGATTGACTAGATCACTGGCTCCAAACATATGGGAACTGGATGATGTTAAGAGGGGCCTGCTTTGCCAGGTATGTTCATGCAATGTTATCTTTCCCTTAAGAAGTTTATCTCGCAAGCTAATAGTTAAATACTATGTACTGCTTAGCTTTTTGGTGGCAATGCTTTGAGGCTTCCTTCTGGAGCTAACTTCAGAGGTGACATCAATATTTTGCTTGTTGGTGATCCTGGAACGAGCAAATCCCAGCTTCTCCAGTACATGCATAAACTGTCTCCTCGTGGTATTTACACAAGTGGAAGAGGCAGTTCAGCAGTTGGCCTTACTGCTTATGTTGCTAAGGACCCTGAAACTGGTGAAACTGTAAGTTGACCATGATTCCTTTCATTTCATAATAAATCTTATGTACTTGCATCTTTAATAACCAGCATGTTGCATCTTAGGTTCTTGAGAGTGGAGCACTTGTTTTGAGTGACAAAGGTGTTTGCTGTATTGATGAGTTTGATAAGATGTCTGATAATGCCCGAAGCATGCTGCATGAGGTTTGCCCTTTCGCTGAACTGTCCTCCAAATTTGCATTAAATATATGATTACCGAAATATGTTTCTTAAATATGCAGGTGATGGAGCAGCAGACTGTATCCATTGCAAAGGCTGGAATTATTGCATCTTTGAATGCTAGGACATCTGTCCTAGCATGTGCAAATCCATCTGAATCACGTTACAATCCAAGGCTTTCTGTGATCGACAATATCCACCTTCCTCCAACACTGCTGTCAAGGTAAGTTGCAACGTAAAGTGGACAAACAATTATAACTTTAGAAGTACTGTAACGTGGACAAATAATTAGAAGTACTGTAACCGTACTCATGTATTTCTTATGCAGGTTTGACCTGATTTATCTGATCTTGGACAAGGCAGACGAACAAACTGATAGACGCCTGGCTAAGCATATTGTTTCATTGCATTTCGAGAATCCAGAAGTAAGTCCCAGATTTTATATGTGAAGCTTTCACCAAACTGCTTTGTTTGACAAAGATTGATAAAAGTACAAGAATGTTGCAAATTATAACACTGTCCTAGGATCATCCAGTTCCTTATTAGTTATTCATACTGCTGTGCAGGTAGTTGAGCACCAGGTCTTGGATTTGCCCACGTTAGTTGCTTACATCAGCTATGCAAGGAAGTACATTCAGCCAAAGTTATCTGATGAAGCTGCAGAAGAATTGACCCGTGGCTATGTTGCAATGAGGCAAAGGGGGAACAATCCTGGCAGCAGAAAGAAGGTCGTCTAGTTGTATTGCCTTGCTCATATGCTTTTAATTATAATAAGCCATTGCTGATTTTCCAACTGGTGGGCAGGTCATCACAGCAACAGCTAGGCAAATTGAGAGCTTGATTCGTCTTAGTGAAGCACTGGCGCGAATGCGTTTTTCTGAAGTGGTAATAAATTATTTACTAACTTTGTATACTTACTAATGATCAGCTTGTTTGGGGCTTGAAAGCCTCTTTTGTTGTTTGTGTTTGTTTACCGATGTTCAGCTTCATACTATCTTCATTATGTTTTGTCTTGGAGGCTGAAATTTTTGACCTTGTGGATGGGTAGGTTGGAGTGCGAGATGTAACAGAAGCCTTTAGGCTTCTTGAAGTCGCCATGCAGCAATCTGCAACCGATCATGCAACAGGTCAGTTAGACCTGCTTTACCTTGTCATACATTTGTTCTTATTTCACTAATTTGCAATCCTGATTATTGTACCTTTCGATCACAAAAGGGACTATTGATATGGATCTAATCATGACTGGGGTATCCGCAAGTGAAAGGCAGAGACGTGACAATCTTGTTGCGGCTATCCGAGACCTTGTCATGGAGAAAATGCAGCTTGGAGGGCCCTCGATGCGTATGGCTGAGGTAAAGAAGCCTTACCTTTCAGTTCATGTTGTGTGCCCTAATACCATAGCTATTTGCCCCTTGTCCTGATCCAAGTGTTGTTCCTGATCACCGCACAGTTGCTGGAAGAAGTGAGGAAACAGAGCTCCATGGAAGTTCATCAGCATGATGTAAGTGACAAGTCAAGTTTCCTTTCTACTCGCCTGATTTGGTGGCCTCACATATATACATGCTAATACATTCCTGGATTTTGTTTTACGCAGCTCCGTGTTGCTCTTGGCACACTGCAGAGTGAGGGCTCTGTATTTGTCCACGGAGACAGTTTCAAGAGGACCTGATGGCAACGACGTTGTAGCCAGCATCAACTGAACCTACCATGCTCCCCTCTCCAAGAATGTTGAAGATCTGATGTTATTGTAGAGCTGGGTGCTATAACCTGTTTGGTCTTTTCATGGCCTGTGCCGTAGATTTCTTAATGTTGCTCTTGGGATTGTTATGTTTACATGAAGGCATATTTTTATTTGTGTTTGCCAGCAGTGGATCAATGATGCTGCTACCATTGAGTCTGTGGTGCATAAATCCATTTTTCTTCTTGTCTGGTGGGATCCTGCTCATTTGCAAGCATACAGCACGAGTAGCCCACAAACATAAGTATTTTTGCCCTGCCGCACGGTGCTACCAAAACAAAGTCGACCTGTCAGAGCTTGGATTGGTCGGTCAAGTAACAAGGAGCCAGCCTTGTTTCAAGGCTGGGATAATTAAACCATCCTGTTATCTCACGCAACAATATCGTTTGGACCCTCTTGTACATGTTTTCCTTCCAAAGTAGCGTTGGAGAAGTAGTGCAAGTACTCCTATATGCAAATAGAGTAAGGACCAAGAGAGTTGCTCAGATCAAGGAGTAATACTTTGCGTTAAACTGGTGAAAGGCGACCAAACCAGGAAGCCGTGATACGTTGAGCGTTAGAATCTGTTGACAAGAACAATACACAAAAGCTTTGACGAGAGTGACACAAACACATCGACTGACAGATCGCTGCTTGGCGAAGCGGCCGGCATGCAGGTATGCAACACGCGCCGGTGCTAGCTATACTTCAACGACTTGTGGCAGTGATAGCCCGTATAAATCATTGAGTTTTTTCCCTCGAAAATGGGTATAAATTCGTGCCTTCTACATGAAGAATACCACCGAGCCAACTCACTATCATTCAACTATGGATGTCCCCTCAAAGACTAACTCACTACCATTCAACTATGGATGTCCCCTCAAAGACTAATTTGGAACTTGAGGGCATCTCCAACGCCGACCCTTAAATCGGACACCACATCCGTCCACGGACCGGTGGGATCAGTCCGCAAGCACTGATGCGGGAGACGGCCATCCAACCGTTACAGTAAATGTCCGAAGACATTTCGAACGGAATTTAATGGAAATAAATAAATTTGATGCAAATTTAAACAAACCAGACGAATTTCATTGAAACTTGGATAATTTTTTACATCAAACAAGATGATTTTGATCTAAACCGGACACATGCATTACATTGCCGACTAAACCCTATCTAAACTAGTCTAATGATGTTTGCGCCCGTTCCCCATGTTCGGCAGCTCATCGGCCGACCATGAGCCCCGGGAACTGAAGCTATCTGCCTCCGCGAAGCCGGCAAGTGGCTAATCAGCTGACGATGATGAGCCCGCCAAGCTTAGCTTCAACGGGAGGGGGAGGAGTGGTGGCCTTCGTGGGACCCATGTGCCGACAACCTCCCATACTCTACTCTTCCTTGCTGCCGGCGGTGCCCGCAGACGTGCCAGCTTCGTCGTCGTCGCGGCGGGGCACGACTGACGCGGAGCTGGCGACGTCGTCCTCGTGCTTGCTGTAAACTTCATCCGTCGCCTCGTCGATCTCCTTGAAGGCGGCTTCTATTTTTGCCGTGTCAACCCTTATCCCACTCCTCGTGCCGCTGGTTGGACTAGCTAATCCCGAGTTTTGGTCAGAGATTCGGGAGAGGATCTTCTCTGAGATCTATGGCACTCACAAGAACAAGTTTGCTAAGCAGTTCTCCATTTACGTTGAGCACACGAGGAGGCCAGGCTTTCAAGATTACTTTGCTGAGGCTCGTATTCTATGTGAAGAGTTTGACTTGATGAAGCTTATGTAGTTTTAGTGTGACTTTGATCCATCTCTGGTTGCTCAGTTTTTGGCCACAATTGACTTCGGCATTGATGATGCATGCACACTTACCTGGATGACAAGGTATCAACTCTTCAAGGATCCTTGGAAGGATTTTTGTTTTGTGCTGGGATATTGCTGTTGGAAATATGCCCTTAGAGGCAATAATATTGCATTATTATATTTTCATGTTTATAATTAAGAGTTTGTATTCTATGCTATAATTGCTATGATCCTGGAATGTGCGATTCAGTGGAAAATTCATATGCAAGTGTAGAATGATAAACGGTAAAACCTGATTCCTAGTCTTGCCTCAAGGACTAGCTCAAGTGTTGTTTGTGATCATGTTTTCTGGATCTTGAGATATAGTTAAGTGCAACGATAGTCTCAAAACGATGTTGAGAATATGACATTAGAAGAATGATCATATTAAATTGACCCAACTTTGATTGTTATACTTTGAGATACTATCGTCACAAGTCAATCATTATAACACGGAGAGTTAACGTATGCTTTAGTTTCTTATACCATGAGAGTATCGTAGTCGCTTCTTACCGTACGATGAATTTTGGGGTTGCTCAAACGTCATCTGTAACACGGTGATCATAACGACAACTTATAGGTTCGTCAAAAAGTTTGACAAGGGGCTAGATAACGCAAGAGTGGAATTTACTCCTCCGACGATGCAGAGATATTCTTAGGGCCCTCTCGATGTGACGGCATCCATCATTGCACTTAACATCGAAAGCTATCCAGTGATGTTAAATTAATATTAGAAGGATCTAATAATGATTAGGAAGCTTTTATAATTATTTAAATATCAACAAACCTAAGAAAATAAAATAAGGGGAGACCGATAACAACAAGGTGGCGCCCCTAACCTAACATGTGCATCCATGGAAGAAAATAGATCGAAAGCTATCCTCTTCTCGCCTCCTCTTTTCCTCCCATCCTGCCAAGAAGATTGATCTGGGGTGCTCTCTTGGATGAGTTCCCAAGCAATTCCCCTCACATAGCTACATATGTAGGCCGGAGCAAGGAGGGGAGCTCCTTCCCTTCTTGTGGCGCCCCTCCCCTGCCCTCTCGTCCAACCTATATATACTTAAGGATTTGGCCCTTTGTAGATACAAGTTTTAGAGCCTCCTCCAGTTATCTAGTCCTACTTCTAGTTGATCCAATTAGATCTAGATCTATCCTCTCTGGTCCTCATAATTAGAAGCCTAGTGTGTTTCTAATCTTCCCCCTATAATTCTCTAGCATCGATTCGTTCTGGACAGCGGAGCTCTGCATGATCATGAAGACCGTACGCTTGCAAACTATGGAGAGGTCGTGCTTTCAGTCTTCGGTTCGAGGGATCGTTTGTGGACGGTTTGAGGGGCTTCAAGTACGATCTATACCGACTCTTCTTCTTCCACTGCAACTCGGAGTTGGTAACGATCTAATCTAAACCGTTATTGCATCTTCATAGTGTTCCTGGTTGATCATAGGATAATTTTTTTGTTTTCTACTATGTTTCCCAACAGTAGTGAGAGTGGTAACGAGGATGCAATGGGCTTTCGTCCTCATGGGAAGGATCAGACTAGTGACAAGATCGTATTGGCTCCTCTATACATTCATGGAAGAGGTGTTATTGGTGACACAAAGCACATGTAACCTCTATATGACATCATGCATCGCATCTACCGCTCCATTCTCTTTCCCAAGGTGGGGAATCAGGACCAGATTTATGACTACCTCATGGATCTCATGCTTGCCACCCACACGAGATGTCCTCTTGATGTTCCTGACTTCTTGTGGCAGGAGATGTAAAATTGTGTGATCAACAGGAGGATACCCAGTTTGTGCCCGTACATAATGGCTTTTCTAAATGCCAAGTGGGAAGAGTGTATGCCATGAGTGCCTTTGACCTCTATTGGCAAGTTGATTGTGCATGAGGCCAAGAAGCTGAAGAAGAAGAATCACCTAGAGCCTAGGATTACTGAGGATGATCAGGAGGTGTTTATTGATTCTAGTGACAATGACTTTGAGCTGGAGCATAGGGCTAAGCCTAGCTGGGTTGTCAGATTGAATAACAAGCTCAAGAAGACTTTCTGCTTGTAGGTTGACATCCAACACAAGATGTACGAGGATCATAGCGATGAGAAGGCTGCTCATCGTCGCTAGATTCAGATGATGATGCATTTGAGCATTGAGATTGCTAGTGGGTCTGAAAAGACCATCACCCCAGATGATCAGTAGATTTCGACTCAGAGTCGGTGGACAGATGACGATGACTCAGGTGCTCTTGCCACGTCTTCATCTGCTGCAGATTGTGTGAGCACCCCTATCTTCCAGAGCACTACTACTGATGATGAGGCTGAGGACATGGGAAGAGGAGTACCTATCGTCAGGGGTGTTAGCATTGCTCTTTCCCTTTTTGGTGTTTTGATGCCAAAGGCAAGAGAGATCTATTAGGACTTCGGGGATTTGCATGGGCAGGAGACACAAGCTCGTTTTCATGGTCGTTATTGCTCGCTTGTGAACTCCTTTTGTTCGAAACTTATTTGCTTTGAATTGTGAACTTATTTGGTTAGGAGACCTCTTGATGCGGAGCATCCTACGGTCATCACCATTGACCTACCTATGTCTCCCCAAGTGCCTAGTGGACCGATGACACAAGCATGTGCAAGAGCTCTCAAGACCGAGGTGGCATCTCTTCTTAGTGATATTCCGTATGACCCACGTGAGACATGGATACTACCTAAACCCGGAATGCTATGTGTGATTAGGTATGAAGAAGACCAACTCGGAGATGCTCGGGATGATGGAAAAGCCCAAATGTACAAGGACAAAGGAGCACGGCCAAAGGAACCAAAGAAAGCTCCCAGGATCTGGACATCCGGCCCCTGAAGACAGCAACAGCAGCAGCCCAGCAACGCAGAAGCTACAAGGCTCGGACATCTGGCGCCAGCCCGGAAATACGGCCCCCTCTGTCTAGAAAGCAACCAAACGCAGCTAAAGACAGCCTCGACATCCGACCCGACGTGAAGGCCTGGACATCCGCCCCCCTGTCTATGCAGTGTAAACGGGCCACCGGCCCATGTACCCATCCATTCACCGCCAACTTGTACTAAGACTATAAATAGACCTCTCCCCTCTCCCTCTAGGGTTAGCAATATGATATCTCATTAGAGATAGAGCTTTGCTCATCCACTTATCCCCTACTCATTTGGAGACCGAGACCTCCTAAAGGAGAAGATCCCCCAAGTGGATTCAAGACCCCTCTTGAGGGAAGATCCCCCTAGTGGATTCAAGACCTCTTTCCTCATGGATCGGGATGGACTAGCTACCGTGTATCCTACCTTGTTGACTTTGGATCTTCTGTTTCCCCTTTGTGTATGTGGATTTAGCACATGTGTGATTGGATCTCATTGATTTGAGTGTTTTCCTCTCTTGTGTTCATCATGTTCTTCGGGAATTCCCCTCCAAATCATGAAAGATCGGCCATCAGGGTTCCACCCTACATCACCTCTTATGTTGTGTGGTGTGAGACATGCTATCCTGATTTATCTACTCTCATGTAGTGAAATTTCATGTATGTGGATCCATCTTATTTTTTTCCCTTATATGTTGCTCAATTACATGTTGCTGCAAATGCATGCTTAGTGTATATATTTTCATTCGCAACCTACCGTCGGTCTATAAAGTCTAGGGGGAGTGTTGATCCTAGTTGTGAGTACTATGCATTTCAAAAGCAAATTCTAAATAGTGCTTACATTTATGGGAAGCCTGCCTATATTTTCTAGGCCTTTTGTGCAAATCATTGTGTTGTCATCATTCACCAAAAGGGGGAGACTGAAAGGGCATTTCCCGCCTTAAGTGTTTTGGTGTTGATGGCAACGCAATTTGCTGACTAATGGTGTGCTGGAGCTACACATGTACATTTTTATGGCACAAGACGATTAGTCACCCCTCTGAAAGAAAAGGAGTGAAGACGACATTTCTGACGTGTTTATTTCTTTGATTGTAGGAAATTTGTACAATTGAGACACTACTGCAGGTTGCTGCTAACGCGACACTATGATTAGAGACCCTTCGATGAAACTGTGTGCGATGCCATAATCACAAACGGTGGTGTAAAATAACCGTAAAAAAGATGCAAAACATTTGCGATGGAGGATGCATCAAACACGGTTCAGATTTTAGTTGCGTGTGCGATGCAGGGCATACGGTTCAGCTCAATTAACTGTTTGCGATGAGGAGGAACAAAAGAAACGAGCAGCCAGATGAAGGTGTGTGCGATATACAACATACGGTTCACTCAGATGAACTGTTTGTGATTAGGCAACACAAAAGAAGCGAGCAACCAGATGAAGGTGTGTGCGATATACGGCATGCAGTTCACTCGGATGAAATGTTTGCATTGAGACAAGAGAACATAAACGGTTCAATATAACAAGATGTGTGTGATATGCGGCAAACAGGTCTGTAATCAAAAATGTGCGCGAAGACCGATAATAACACAGACGATTGCTTCTAATAAGACGTATGTGATATGCTCTGTCTACACAACATCTATTGGCCATTGGGGGACGGGCGGTCATCCGGATACACCATAATGATGCGAAGAGGCATCCTGTCAGCAAGGACTAGCTGTTCCACCAGTAGCTCATGTAAGAAAACTCTCAAGTTAAGTGTGCTCATGCTGGAGCAGCCATCAGATGGGTGACTGGATGGAAAGTTGTGTTGATGTTAAATTAACTGATAGGATGGATCATATCTGTCAAATTAAATGACTGATACGACCCATCCCATGATTTAATTTAACCTCGAGGTCCTTGTTTTTTTAACACATGTTAAAGAAGGTCTACCGCATTACTTTTTGACAATGTGCGATACGTGGCATACAGTTGATCCATCCGACCTGTTTGTGATGGAATAGACCGTGTGTGTTGTGGGCAAACGTTTGCTAGTATTCAACCGTTTGGGGTTGATGAATTCATCACCGACGGGTTCCCTAGTGTGGTCCGTGTTCATCTGACCATCATCTACTTCTTGTGCTAGCTCGATGTTCCTTCTATGCTAAGTTTCCATTAATTGATGGCGTTTTATGAACACACCACCGTTTCCCACCGTTTCCTCACCTGTTTCCCGCCACCCAACTATATTGAGCATAGGCGGCGCGCGACACACAGAGCCGACAAGCGCAGCCTATAGCACATCCACCTTTTCCAAGCATGCCAACCCACCAAAGCGCCGCCTCTGCCATCAACCTCGTCGACGAGGAAAACGAGCAGGCGCCACGGCCCGTCAAGGCCGAGGCGCTCCCCAGAAACGCGATGGATGATGTCGTGATGCGCGTCATCGCTAGGGTTGAGCAGACCTTTGGAGCATGGCGCTTGAGCGTGCGGATCAAGATAGGCATGTCAGCACCGACAGTCTGCAGCTCGCCGCACAACATGATCGATGGCGCGCCACGGAGCAAGCTAGGCGCGTCCGCGCCGATAGGCTGCGGATCGCCGCACGGCGAGACCGTTGGAAAGCCGCAGAGCGAGAGGCGCGGCGCGCCGCACAGCAAGAGAGGATCCATCGGCGCTTGCCTGCTGTCGGCACGGCGTCGCAGCTGGGTACACGTCTTGTCAGTACCCCCATTCCTCGCCAGGAGTGGGCAGAGGCCCTCAGCGCCGTACTTGCACTAGAGGCCGGCCGCGCCGTACTTGCACCGGACGCCCGCCGCGCCGTTCGTGTGGGTGCCATCGTTCGCCTTGTCCGCGGCCCACTGGATGCCAACGCGCTGGTCCGTAGGCTCGACCGCCTCCTTGGCCCAGGTGTCCACCTGGGCGCAGTAGAGGAACATGGCCGTCGCATCCTCGAGCTGGTGATCTCCGATGAAATAGCCAACTTGGAGCTCGAGATCACGCTCCATATGTACCACGTGCGTGTCGACCGCTTGGACGAACGCCTGCACAAGATCAGGCAGAGCCAAGAGCTACCCTAGGCAAGGGCTGCTGGTCATGGTCTCATGGACGCATTTTATTTTGAAAACTCGTTTCGACATGGATAGCTATGTATTCACAGCAATCATAGTATTGCTCTGTTTATTGCTCTGTTTCAATGTGTGTACTCTATTTTCCATTCTTATATGTTCTGTTTTAATGTGTGTATATACGGTTTCCATTCTGTATATGTGGATGATAACAACTAGATTCAAATTAGTTGTAGCGACCCGACCCGAATGGATCAAGTCTCTGTGCTTAAGTGTCATCCCTGGATCGGTATGCTGACACACACAGTACTCGAGGGATTTATAACAGAGGTAAATCACATGTATAAAGTAACGTAAATACTATTACCTCAATCCAAAAATAGCGGAAGCAACAAGGTTGTGGATTCCCATCAACACCAACGGCAAAGTTGAGTGTAGAAATCGTAACCCTAACGTATCACTTACTCGTCGTAAGAAGTCCTGCAACATGAGACGTTGCAGCCACAAAGGGTCAGTACATTGAATGTACTGGCAAATTAACACCATAGAGAATGATGAACAATGGCTATCACTACATGCATGTATGGCTGGTGGTAAAGCTCTATGGTTAAGGTTTTTGCGAAAAGCCAATTTTTCCCTACTGCAAAGGAATAAATTTTATTTAACTACCATGGTGGTTGTTAAACATTGAGAATGGTTGACAGCATTCTCAATCCCAATTAAGCATCATCATTAAAACCCAACAAATTATTTAAGTAACGTGATGAGATCAACAAGATAATCCAAGAACTAGATACTCAAGACGTCCATAACCGGGGACACGACTAATCATGATTAGTTTGTACACTCTGCAGAGGTTTGCGCACTTTTCCCCACAAGACTCGATCGCCTCCGTTGGATTTCTCGCACTACATGGTGTTCGAGAAACGGATGACCGAGACATAGTCTTTCAGAAGCGCTAGCACCTTACGATGGATAGACCGGTACACCTACTTTCCCCTACATCTGCTAGTCTACCCTGTAAGAGTTCGCACGACTTAATCAACTATGGCAGAGACCATAATGGCTTGTGGCTACACACGAAAGTTTCTAGTATGAATAATCTCATGATCCCTTTGAGCCTTGGTGGTGGTCCATAAAAAAACAGGCAATCCTGGTCTACCCAGGTGCCTAGACAGGCAATCCTGGAATAACCAGGTACCTCAATCCACCCAGATGTGTGTTTAAGTTGCCACCTTAAGTAAACCGTTAATTAACAATCTCACATCTGTCATGGATACTCTCAAAAACCCAATCCATGTCTACGAGCATAGCATGGCAATATAAGCATAACGTAATAGTAACTCCCAAGAGTTGAATGCAGGGCAATAGGTTCCTACCTCATCAACTACTTCCCAATACCTACATTTTATCAAATCCTACTCATGCAATGTTTGAGGGTTGAAACTAATGCATAAAACTGGGTATGAAAAGGGATATGATCAAAGTGTGAACTTGCCTGCAATGTTGATGAAGATGATTCACACTCAAAACTCTTGATAGCTCTACTCATCTCACTCTGGTCAAATCTATCGTAAGCAAGCAATAGTAACCACACATAAGCAATCACTCAAAAGATCGGAAAGAACGAAGAA
Organism: Aegilops umbellulata; assembly: GCA_032464435.1. Classification (NCBI taxonomy): domain Eukaryota; kingdom Viridiplantae; phylum Streptophyta; class Magnoliopsida; order Poales; family Poaceae; genus Aegilops; species Aegilops umbellulata. The sequence continues at coordinate 209,952,033 of CP136056.1, read as the reverse complement.
GACGATTCGGAAAACATCAAAACCAAGTAAATAACTCTTGCAACATAAAACGATTTCTAACAGTACCAAAATTATGTGAATTTGGCCTTATCAGAGAGTTTAGGTCAAGAGCTTTAATTTGCAAAAAGAATCAACTCAAACGGAGCTACGAAACTCAAGTTACGATCAAACGAAGTTTGAAGTCAAATCTGATCTAATTCAAATTTTAATCTTTCAAAAACATGTTTGAGTTGGATTACTAGATAGAGGAGATCATAACGAAGAAGTGGGCGTTGGTTTCGTTGGATTTGGATAAACGAGCAAAGAGTTGTGGTCGTTTGAAAACTAGGGGCCAATCTGTAAATAATTATATTCACGGATAGGTCCCTGATGTAAAATAAACCAAAAAAAACCTACTGAGCGAACGTTCACTTTCTAACTCTAACCAGTGAACGTTCTCTAAATAAAAAAAACAAAAAGAAACTAAAAAAACAGAAAGATCTGGATCGTTGGATCCAGATCCAACGGACGGGAGGCGGCGGTTACCGTGGCGATCGCCGGAGTCGGGGAGGACGGCGGCGGCGGCTTCGGTCTCGGCCGGAGCGGCGGCTCCGGGCATCGCGGGAGGCGGCGAAGAGCACGGGGAGGGGCGGCGTGGAGCGGCGGTTGTAGTGGTGGCGTCGGCGGCGGTCGACGGCGACGAGGGCGGCGGCTACGGCTTCCGGCGGCGGCGACGCGACTTCTGGTGGCTCGGGCTCCGAGGGAAACGGGACCGGGCGCGCCTTATAGAGGGGGGGGGGGCGAGGAGGTGGCGTGGGGAAGGGGTCGGGGCGGAGGAGTTCGGCCGGGAGACGGCGCCGGCGAACCGTGGCGGCGGCGGACTCCGCCTGGAGTCGGACGCGCGGGAGGCAGATGGTGGCTGGGTTGGGCTTCGGCCGAGTTGGCTCGGCCTGGCGCGGGGATTTTTTTTACAGACACTTCAAAATGAAATAAATCCGAATAAAAATAAAATAACCCAGGCATATAATATATCAGAATTTTTAGAAAAATATTTTCTTCAAGATGAGCATTTTTCTGGAGTCAAATAAAATCCACACAAATTTAAATAATTCAAAGAGTGCTACTGGTCTAATAAAATCCAGTAAAAGTCATTTTAAAAATACCAAAATTAATTCAAATTTATTTCTCTCCAATTTTCTGATGTAGGGAATCATGTTACCCTGTTTTTCATATATTTTATTTTTGGAGAAAAATAATTTGAATAAAATCCAAATAACTCCAAATTGAAAAATAATTCCAGAAGGACTTTAAATTTGATCCTTTTAACTCCCAACTCATATTTCATATAGTTTGAAGAAGTCATTTTATCTTCTCTCAGAAAATCATTAAGTTGCTTGAAGTTTCTGAACTGGAAATATTCTCAAATGAAATTCAAATAATTTCAACACCCCTTGTCATTTAAATAAATGGAAGAAGTCATGTCATCTTCTCTCCAGGGTTTTGTGATGAAAATAATTTGAATTTACGGAGATCAGAAAGCAAAGATGAAAGTTTGGGAAAGTCCTTTTATTCCCTCTCATTTAACTTTCAAAAGTTTCAAATTCACTCACTTTCAGTCAATCAATCACACAACAATCAAACAATCTATCTATTTATTATAACATTCCAAAATTTAGAATTTTGGGATGTTACAAACCTAGCACCCTTAAAATGAATCTCGTCCTCGAGATTCGGAGAGGCTAGCAAGAAATAGGTTAGGGTTTGGGGTCTTCTCAAAATCCATCGATCGTCTCCGGGGTCTCGGGTGCTACCACCCTTAAAAACATTTTTACGGTCCCATCAATACTCATATACTCCATCCTTATTCTTGATAGGGCCGGTCTTCTCAGATCTTCAGTATAATTCCTTTCTATGGGCTCTTCCGATAACAGCATAACCTTTTCCTCAATTCTTTTGTCCTTTTATCTTGGTAAGGTTATTCCGAGACTGGGTCTTCATAGTTGATAGGTCTGGCGCCAATACTAAACAACTATCGATATGTCATGGTGGTCATCCAATTATGGTTTCTCCTGCAGGAAATGGGTCTGGGTTGATCCTCACCGTATAACCTACGGTTGGCAGAGGCTGCCTTGTACAAGGGAAAAATTGCTATGCCATTCTAAGGTTTAAACAAGGTTTAGATCGTCATCACTCTACTATAGGTAAGTCACTCAGATTTACCATCCCATATAGCAAGGCGAATAATAAGAGTAAGTCGGTATGGTGATCAATCTATCCTGCACCCAGATCATTACCTTGTATACGGTTTAGCGAATCTCACATTCTAACACTCGGTCATCCTCACAAGCATTTGCAGAATTTCTCTTGTCGACGAACTAAGTTCGGATAAATCCATGAATTCTGCAAGCCAAACAAACATCTATCGTTCCTTCCCAACCCTCAGGTTTTGCGTTACTCCTATAAGATCGTCCATCGATAACCTCGTAACTTCTTCCAGGGTTTTTCCTTTAGCAAGAGCGTGCTTGCTTCTTGGCAGGTCCTGGGGCCTGTGGGTTATGGCCCATCTCATCACTTGCAAACCTTGAACTCTTCCTTTGGTCAACTGATCGTTATTCCAACATCCAACTTCCAGCTTCCTAGCATACTTAAAATCCATCCAATTGTAATGTATTTCTTCCTTCTATTGGCACCAAACTAGGACATGATTACTCAAACTCATCATGGAGTTTCAATTGCTCCATATTTCCAACATTCTACCTCCTTTATATCCAATAATACTTCATCCATCCATACTCTTTTTGGCATTTTTATAAATTTCAAAAGGGCATTTATAATAGGTTTAGCTGCTGTTTTATTTATTGTAGTGCATTTGAATACTTTGTAGAAGTGTGGTTTCTTTGCCAGTATTTAGTATAGATTATGCCACAAATGGAACATTTTAATCTTAAAGTTTCAAAACCTTTGTTGTTTGCCTTTACTTTGAATTCGAATTTTGAATCGGTTTTGAACTCACGCGAGGTTAACAGCAGTAACCGAGGTGACATGGCATCATTAGTAGAGGGTTACTGTAGCTTAATTATCCGGGCGTCACAGTTTCCCTGGATTGACTGCGTGGGATGTACACAAGAACGGAAACGTATTCCTCGGATTGACTGTGTGTGATATACATACGAACGGAAATGTTTTTCTGGGATTCACCGTGTGGGATGTACATACCTACGGAAATGATTTTCTTGGATTACCGTGTGGGATGTATATACCTACGGAAATGATTGGGTTTCAATGCCTCGCCCGATTGCGCACGGCCCCAGCCTGGGTCCCAGGAGGGCCTATCCCCGACAATATCTGGGTCGTGTGGGAAGGACACCCTATCGCACACACTCACTTGGCGACGGTTCCAAATGCCGTCGCGGAAGGGGCTAAAAACCGTTTGTTTAGGACCGACGCGCACCAGTGAGAGGGGGTCAACATCAGAAGGTACGGATGGAACCGAATTACGTACACGAACTCATATTGCACCCACTTCTATCCTTTTGTTTTAAGAAGAGAACCTCATTTCTAACCATTGCAGTAAAGCACCTAGTGGTTGTACCACTCATGGGTCCGGTTGTACCGCTCCTCTTTGGATGGTGCATCCAGTGACCAGCCTAGGAGTCCTAGTCCTAGGCCAACCACTGCCTGGGGGGTGATTCCCTTGGTTCTGGCAGCGGTACCCACGTGGTAGCTGGTCGGTTCTTCCGATAATTCGAGTAATTACCGATATAACCGGTGTACCTAGTGATTATATCACCCGGGACTTTGAAGCCACCCCTGTCGCTATTAGGGCGGTTGAACTGGCCCAAGTACCACCTATGCACCTCCCGAGGGGTGATTCCCTTGGGTATGGGTGTGGTGCAAGGGCCATAGTAGGAAGGTTTTCCAGTGATTGATTTACCGCCTAGGTCCCTTGCGACCAGGTTTTACTGTCTGCGCAGTTGTACCGCTCGCCCAAGCGGTTGTACCGCTCATGTGCTTTTTGCCGTGTAACCGTTAGAAATTTAAGGAGGTGGTTCTTCCACCTCCCATCCACATCTTGCCTCCCTCTCTCCTCCATCAACGCCTAAGCTTTGTCTTGCCCGATCTCCTTCTCTATGTAACTAAACTTGTTGATGGCAGGGATTGAAAGAGGATACCTAGGGTCTACACTTCCACAAAGGGAAATTTGACCTCCCCATACATTTCTTGTGGATCTTGTTACTCTTGGGTGTTTGAGCACCCTAGATAGAAGAGGTCACCTCGGAGCCACATTCCATTATGGTGAAGTTTGGTGGTGGAGTTCAGAGCCTCCAATTAAGTTATGAAGAGAACCCAAACTTTGTTTGGAAAGGTTTCAGTTGCCGCCTTCAAGAGCACCGCTCGTGGATTCACGACACCTTGCATTATGTGAGGGCGTGAGGAGAATAGGGTGTCCTTGGGACTCTTGGGAACATTGTTCATCCAGACCCCTCCAACTGAGATGTACCTCGTTGATGAGTGATATTTTTACACTCATTTCACCTTTCTTTAAACCTTGATATTTCAATTAAAAAGAGACATTCGCTCCGATATTGGTACGAATGACTAATGAATGCAAAGGATTCCAAAAATACTCTCTTTTATGTTTTTTTAGAGAAAAGGCGCCGGCCGAGCCCGAGAAGAGCTCAAACCTAGCCCGACTTTGAATTAACAAAGCCATCAACTGGCCAGGATTACAGGGGCACCATATTACAAAGAGAAGAATGCAATGCAAAGCGGAAAGAAGATACATGGAGCTAGGAAGAACAGCACAATGGCAACAATGGAGCATCGTTGCCGACGACCAACACTATGCCTGCGCCAACTAGCCAACTAGGTACTTGGGAGGAGGGACATGCCGTGCAAGCATTGAGCGCCGGCTACATCTGTGGCCAAACTTGGGCAACACATGAGCTGTCTCCACCGTCGCAAAGGGCCACTACCCTTTCACCCAGGCTCGATGGGTGCTGCACCGATGACCAGCAGAGTGGCTAAACATAGCCCAGCTCTAGGTGACCGAGCCGCCAAAGGAGAAGCAACCAACACTGACCCACGAGCAACGGAAGACCATCCTGACGAGAACCAAACCGACAGCGGCAACACGGAGCAAGGGAAACGAGCTGTCAGACGAAGGCGCGCATCCATGACGAAGACCGAAGAAGAAGAGCAGGACAACCAGGCCGCCATGCTTTGGAGCCGAGACACCAACCGCTCCACCACCAAGAGCAACTCCCGACCGCCGCCTTCAGGAAGGAACACGCCACCGAGGTGCCGTCGACGCCCAGACCAGGGGAGAAACTGCTTTCGCCGGAGCTTAGGGAGGAGGCGGGAGGGGGAGGGTCCACCCCAAAGCCTCCAAGAAGGGGCTCGGCGTCAAAGACGTCGACTTTGGGGGGGCGCCGCGCCGGCCAAGGGTTTCCCCCGGAACCACAACCAAACGCCAGATCCGGCCATCCGACACCACGGGACGATGGACGCCACCGCTAGAACCAGCGCCGGCACGGATCGGAGTAGATCGGGCCGGCACCGAAGCTTCACCATGGAACCCGACGGACTGCGAGGGGCCGCCGCTGCGCCAACGACCGTGACCTCCATGCTGCCCACGCAGCTCTGGGAGGCCACCCACCAGCACCCGCCGGCGCCGCCCGCCGCCCAGGCCGCGCCGCACGCCGCCGACCAGGGCCGCCGCCCCGGGGCCCGCAGCCCTCCATCCGAGGAGGAGGCGCCAGATCCCCGCCGCCACCATCATCGGGGACGCGCGCCGAGCGTCGGGCGCCCCTCTGGCAGCGGCGGAGAGGAGGAAGAGGGAGGGGAACCGCGCTGGCGGCGCTAGGGTTGCCCCCGAGTCGCCTCAGAGGAGGCGACGCGGGGGGGGGGGGGGCGGGGGGGGGGGAGGGAAGTTTGTTAGCTTCTGTTCCGATGAACCAAGGATCACTTGCCGTTTAGATCTCTCTTTTATGTTTTCCACAGGAAATGGGCTAAAAAGGTAAGAAATCACGTGTGGAAATGGAATGGAAGAAGAATGGAGGAGGAAGGAATCATCTAGAGACGTCTACGAGGAAACAACACAAAAGACAATGTTCCATACGGGCGCAAGCACCCCTATGACATGGATTCCGAGGCAGGTCGTCTAACCGAACAATTTTCGTTAAAGGGACCCCCTCAAAATGTGAACAGAGAGACGAGCACAGAGCACAGAAGGCAGAACCTCTTCATCAACATCATCATCCACAAACCCTAGCCGCCGCCATCTCCACCACCATCATAGTACTCACCCATCCCATTCATACTTGTAATCATGCATCACACAAGGCATCCATTGTAAAACATATTGCAATCTATCAATCTCAATATGTGTTCTTCAATGTTTTGTTCCCGCGATCCGATTTCCATGTGTGAGTAGTTCAGTAAGGTATGGGTTGAGGCATAAGCCTTGCAACTCGAGGTATTTGTTGAGGGGATCAATGGAATACTTTGATATAACATCCCGTATGTGTGAAATAAATTTGTTACATGAAGATGTCTCTTGTCTTGTCCGTGATCTTCATCCCTGCAGGTACCCAGGATCATGGAGATCGAGCACCGGTGAGGCTAGGAGCAAGGAGACCGTGAATTGTTATACCAAACACCGGTGATAGTAAGGATTAGTAGGGTAACATCACTGGTGCGCGTTGGTCCTAAACAAATGGTTTTGTACCCCTTTCCGCGACGGCATTTGGAACTGTCGCCAAGTGAGTGTGGGCGATAAGGGGTCCTTCCCACACGACCCAGAAACCATCGGGAATAGGTAGCCTTGATGCATACAATTGTCCTTACATAACCGTTTCCGATATATCAAATATCCTAAACGCTCCATCCTTGCTACTCGTTTGTGCTCGCATTGCCATCGCAGTCAGAGTTTTGTGGTTCTGCCTAAAACCAGGCAGATTCTAGGCACGAGAGCTTTCTAGGCAGATTCTAGGCAGATTCCAGGCACAGGAGATTTACGATGCCTGGCACATCACAAACAGTTCATGATTATAAAGCATGTACGATAGGTATACAATCACACACATTTAGTTTTCCCGCACCGTATGTGATAGTGTCTGACATCACACACGCTTTGCGAACGGCAACTATGTGCATGCTTGCACATGTTTCCTCTCTGTGAACCGTCTTGGATTATGGTGTATCTCGCAAACGTTTGTGTTTTACCAACCTTGTGTGCCGTAATGACCTGCACAACCTAATTTCGCCCTAATTTAAATGCTGCTATTTAAAATTATACCTAATTTAAACTTGAAAGTAGGCTATAGCTTTATTCATATCCATCAGGTTCAAACAACCAATGCATTATTCGATTCACAGGTACATATGTTTAAGAATTACAGAAGCACCAAATAAAGAATGATGTACCAGGGTTCTATACTTGTACTATTACAGATGGTAAAGAAAGAGGCGACAGACATTCCAATTGCTGAACAAGGTGAAGTGGAATGGCCCTATTGTGCTCTCGTGGATGCAGAAGGCATGCAGGGCTCTAGTCCAACCCCTTGGGATGGCCGACCACCGATCATGTAGTTTGAGAGGTAATCTTGAGTAAACTGCTTCAGGATCCACTGCAAAAGAAAAAAGATTCAGATATTGTCATCTAACACATCTCATTACGGGCAGTAAAAAGAAGGCTACAGGGTTCTTACTTACCATCCTGCAGTTCACTGTTGTCGTGCATAAAGTGTAAACAAATAGGTTGATTGACATCTTTTCACCCATTTTAGTAACAATCTTTATCAGTTTCCTCACTTGATGCTGGTTCATGAATATCTCATTGCCCCATGCGCAGAAAGGGTCGAAGTGTGGATCTTTGGCAATGATATATGTACCTAAAAGCACCAAGTTAATATTATAAGATAAACAACAATTGAAAAATGATGTAGTACAACATTCCATCCATCCCATTATATAAGATTTTATTACATGTATATCTAGACATCATCAGAACATTAAGTAAACACTCTTCCTTGTTGTTATGTAGCCTTGGATTGCATATTTAGTCATTCAGTACAATGCATGTTGCTAAACAACAATTGAAAAACAAAAAGGCATGTTAACTACAATATCCTTAATAGCAACCAAATATCGTAATTCATAGTGGTGTTGTTGATACTGTTATTGATGAAATTGAACTGCACAGCAAATAGTTGCACATATAGAGCATCACATTGTGAAGAACTGAAATAAACAAGTCATAAGGACATCTCTAGGCGATCCTTAAAAAGTTAAAGGATTAAAACCCTTAGTGGATATATATAGTCCAGCAATTTTTGGCCTTTTCTAGTCGATCCCCTAAACTTAAGGTTGTAAACTTCAATTTGATCAAGTTCAAAGCAGGTTCAACTGAAAGTAGCATACATTCAAACATAAACATAGATAGTTTTGCATAACCGAACATAAAACATAAATTTAAACAAAGCTAAACTACTTTCGGTCGAAGTAGAGGTCGAGCCAATCCTTCCTCGTCATGTATGGTGTGCCGCGAACCGGGTCCGGGCCAGTACCGTCGTCGGGGTCGTTGGGGAAGGCACCCCTCCACTCGTCGACGTCGATCTCCTCGTTCTGGGGCCCCACCTCGACACCCTCCGCGCCACCGTCGCCGTCGCCTTTGACCTCATCATCAGAGGAGAGCGCGATAACCTCGCCACCCTCCACACCGCCGTCCTCGCCACCTTCGACCTCGTCATCGGAGGAGAGCGTGATAACCTCGCTGCCCTCCGCGCCGGCAAAGATCACCCGCTCTGCCTCCACAAGCTCCGGGTGCTGCCGGCGGAGCTCTTGCATGTAGGCCTTGTTGGCGGCCTTGGCCTCGAGACGCTCCCATGCCTCGCGGTCCTCCCGCACCATAGCCGAGCTCACCACCCTGGCTCCGGTGGAACGAGGTGGACCGGATGTGTGCGGAAGGGGAAATTGAGCCTAGATGCCGCGCCGTGGTAGCGGACCTGCCGACGGTCGTACTCCAGGGCCGCGAGCTCGGCCGTGTGGAAGCTACCGAGCCACCGCTGCCGTACCCCGAAGTGGGACTTCATCGGCTGCTGGGTTCGGGGGAGGACGGGGAAGTCCTTGAACTGGCGTAGGGGCGCGGCGGCGGGTGGATCGAGGACCGGAAACGGCGGACCGGGCCCGCGGAGGACGACGGGGACACCTCGGCGGCCACCTCGGCGGCGTCGGGCGAAAAGGCCGCGATAAACCTCCTTTTGGCCATTGGATACTTGAGCTCCCTGACACACAGGCTGAGGTTGAGGATGGAGGCGCCGATGATGGCGGCGACCTACCAATGGTTTCGACGGTTGTGTGTGTCTCTGTGAGCGGAGGTTGTGTTTGAGGAAATACTGCGACAACTGAAAATTTTACTAGGCGGGAGTAACAAGGCGGGGCTACTGAAAATTTGTATCAAGGTAGAGCAGATATTTTTGAGATTGCGAGGGATGCAGAGGCGGGAGTAAAATGCCGGGGCTACTGAAAATTTGAATCAAGGGACTGAAGCAGAGAGGGATGCAGAGGCGGGAGTTTTGGGGGAGCGAGCTAGTGTGCTTGACACGCCGGCTATGGACTGTAGCCGACGCACCTTCTCACGTAAGCCATAGGCGTATTATACACCGATGGTGCTCAAAGATATTTTGTACTACATCTCACACGGTTGGTGAGAATAAACTATGTGGGATCTACTTGTTTTGAATTACAAAATGGGGTCACAGTGACAATGGATGGTGTTTGAATTGCTAGACCTTTTATCTGCAGTGAACATGCAACTGTATGTGTGTCGTAAAAGAATTGGAATTATTCAGGGTTCGTTTGGACATTTCATACATTAAACTGGTTTTCTAGCCATTTCAGGTGCACAATTAAAAATTAAACTACATGCACATGCTCTAGTGCATACAAATTGGTTGAAAAATCAAATCTGTGTCCTTCAGTGCATGCTTAGGTCCCACGGAAGAAATGGGAATGAAATTTTCGGGGTTCTTTTGGCCTTTTTATACATTAACTGGGTTTTCTAGGCATTTTATGTGCATAATTCAAATTTGAACTACAAACACATGCTCCAATGCACTAAAGTTGGTTGAAAAATGACATGTGTGTCCTTGAGTGAATTTCTAGGTCCCATGCAAGAGATGGGAATGAATTTCAAACACCAAGGCACTGTTGATTGCCGGCAAAACGTTGAGATACCTGGTTTTTAAATTCTAGTAAATCCAAAACTTGTCTGAAATTCATGAAACTTGGCATGCTATCATGGAGCGGCATCAACATACCATGGTGAAAAGTTTTTCCCATTTGGGGCAGGTTTGGGTATAAGCTTCTCACAAAGTGGAGCTTCTCACAACAAGCATGATGGTTTCGATAGGGAACGTACCACCTTTGGGGACGAGACGATATCCGTTGCCTCTTATTGCTTTCAAAAATTTTCTAGGGTCAACATAGAACAACAGGAGTGTTGTGTTCAATCTTGGAATTTTTCGGGGTTCATTTGGCCTTTTTTAATACATTAACTGGGTTTTCTAGGCATTTTATGTGCATAATTCAAATTTGAACTACAAGCACATGCTCCAATGCACCAAAGTTGGTTGAAAAATCACATGTGTGTCCTTGGGTGAATTTCTAGGTCCCATGCAAGAGATGGGAATGAAATTCAAACACCATGGCACTGTTGATCGCCGGCAAAACGTTGAGATGCCTGGTTTTTAAATTCTAGTAAATCCAAAACTCGTCTGAAATTCATGAGACTTGGCATGCTATCATGGAGCGTCATCAACATGCCGTGGTGAAAATTTTGTCCCATTTGGGGCAGGTTCGGGTATAAGCTTCACACAAACCAGAGCTTCTCACAACAAGCATGATGGTTTCGATAGGGAACCTACCACCTTTGGTGACGGGACGATATCGGTTGCCTCTTATTTCTTTCAAAAAAATTCTAGTGTCAACATAGAACAACATGAGTGTTGTGTTCAATCTTAGAATTTTCGGGGTTCGTTTGGCCTTTTTATACATTAACTGGGTTTTCTAGGCATTTTATGCGCATAATTCAAATTTGAACTACAAGCACATGCTCCAATGCAAAGTTTGTTGAAAAATCACATGTGTGTCCTTGGGTGAATTTCTTGGTCCCATGCAAGAGATGGGAATGAAATTCAAACACTAGGGCACTGTTGATTGCCGGCAAAACATTGAGATGCCTGGTTTTCAAATTCTAGCAAATCCAAAACTCGTCTGCAATTCATGAAACTTGGCATGCTATCATGGAGCGACATCAACATGCCATGGTAAAAAAATTGTCCCGTTTGGGGCAGGTTCGGGAATAAGCTTCTCACAAACCATAGCTTCTCACAACAAGCATGATGGTTTCAATAGGGAACGACCCACCTTTGGGGACGAAATGATATCCATTGCCTCTTATTGCTTTCAATATTTTCTAGTGTCAACAACAACAGGAGTGTTGTGTCAATTTTTGTGATTTTTGGGATTCCTTTGGACATTTTATGCATTAACTGGGTTTTCTAGGAATTTTATGTGCATAATTCAAATTTGAACTACAAGCACATGCTCCAATGCACTAAGGTTGGTTGAAAAATCTAATATGTGTCCTTGGGTGAATTTCTAGGTTCCATGCAAGAGATGGGAATGAAATTCAAACACCATGGCACTGTTGATTGCCGACAAAACATTGAGATGCCTAGTTTTTAAATTCTACTAAATCCAAAACTCGTCTGAAATTCATGAAACTTGGCATGCTATCATGGAGCGGCATCAACATGCCGTGTTAAAAAATTTGTCCCATTTGGGGCAGGTTTGGGTATATGCTTCTCACGGACCAGAGCGTCTCACAACAAGCATGATGGTTTCGGTAGGGAACGTCCCACCTTTGGGGATGAAACGATATCCATTGCCTCTTATTGCTTTCAAAAAATTTCTCGTGTCAACATAGAACAACGGGAGTGTTGTGTCAATTTTTGGGATTTTTCGGGGTTCATTTGGACATTTTTATGCATTAACTGAGTTTTCAATGCATTTATGTGCACAATTCAAATTTGAACTACATGCACATGATCCAGTGCATGTAAATTGGTTGAAAAATCAAATCTGTGTCCTTGGGTGCATGCTTAGGTCCCATGCCAGAAATGGGAATGAATTTCAAGCACCAGGGCACCGTTGATTGCTGGCAAAACATTGAGATGCCTCGTTTTTAAATTCTAGTAAATCCAAAACTCGTCTGAAATTCATGAAACTTGGCATGCTTTCATGGAGCGGCATCAACATGCCGTGGTAAATTTTTTGTCCCGTTTGGGTCAGGTTTGGGTATATGCTTCTCACAAACCAGAGCTTCTCACAACAAGCATAATGGTTTCGGCAGGGAACGTCCCACCTTTAGGGACGAGTCCATATCCATTGCCTCTTATTGCTTCCAAATTTTTTCTGGTGTCAACATAGAACAATAGGAGTGTCGTGTCAATTTTTGTGATTTTTCGGGGTTCTTTTGGACATTTTTATGCATTAACTGATTTTTCAATGCATTTATGTGCATAATTCAAATTTGAACTACATGCACATGCTCCAGTACATATAAATTGGTTGAAAAATCAAATCTGTGTCCTTGGATGCATGCTTAGGTCCCATGCAATAAATGGGAATGAATTTCAAACACCAGGGCACCGTTGATTGCCGGCAAAACATTGAGATGCCTGGTTTTTAAATTCTAGTAAACCGAAAACTCGTCTGAAATTCATGAAACTTGGCATGCTATCATGGAATGGCGCCCGACATGATGTGGTATTTTTCGTGTCCATTTTGAGAGAAGGTGCACTTGAATAATGACAGCCAACAAAGGCATTTTGAAAAAATAGCTGCCACTTAATATCTCAAACGTTTGTATAATTCAAAACGTGTGTGTTCTGTTAACCATTCACGTGAAGCCATGTGTCTTGGTTTTAATGGTTGTAGGAGGTGCCGTGCGGATAGCTGCTTGACCTTGACTGAACGGGAGGTGTGTGAGCGCAGTCCGGTCCGCAGGCTGACTGAGAGGCGTGCAAGCTGTCCTCCAATGTGCAGGCTCACCGGGAAGCGTGCGAGCTTTACGTTGCGCAGGCTCACTGGGAAGCGAGCCCTTTGACTTCCATGGCCACCCGCCTTCCTCTCCATTAATGGCGCCCGAGCCGCTGTTTAATACGGGCGGCCTTACTGTTCGCCTCCCATTCCCCTCCCCCCCGCAGACCTCCACCGCCATGGCGCAGAATGATCATCTGCCACTAGTCTTTAAGTTTGGTGAAGTCGACTCCAAGCCGGAGGAGATAGAAAATAAGGAGGAATGGGGCCTCATGGACATGGCCAAGAATGAGCTGGCCGCGTCGGTTTCTACCCTCGCTCCCGTCCGAGCTCCCATCCACGCGCCCGCGCCAGCGACCATCCCCGTAGCATTGACGGGCTGGTCGCCGAGCACTATCGTAGAGCTGGAAGCCGCAGGCGTCCGTGAGGTCTCCGCGGACCCGCACGAGCTCGTGTACATGCCAGCGCCAGCGTTCGTGCCCATGCTCATGCGCGCCCCTCCACCCACCGTGCCGCCGGCCCCCGTGCGTTTGGCTGCATCCGCCGCGCCCGTGCGCGCCCCTCCACCCACCGTGCCGCCGGCCCCCGTGCGTTTGGCTGCACCCGCCGCGCCCGTGCCCGTGCCCGTGCGCAGCCCCCCTCAGCGGCATGGGACGCTGCCGTCGACCGCTACCTCTCAGCGGTGCCAGTTGCCGTCCTCCCGCGCCCAGCCCGTCGATCACGCGACGACATGATGTTTGATTTACGAGTGAAGAACGTTTTGTGCTGCCTTGAATACTTCAACAACGGCGTCCCGGAGGACGACAACGACAACGGCGGTGCGGTACGCCGCCTCCGCCACCACCGGAAATTGTTTTTTGGGGTTTAATACTGTATCCTGAATTCTCGATAATATGAATATAAATTCGTAGTGTGACTGAATGAAAGATATGCTTTGAATAAACTTGCGTTTTCTCTCTCTTAATGTACAAACTTGTCAAACGATTTTATTTTGAAAAAAACGTCAAAGGTTTTTAAATGGAAAACACTCATCGCAAACGTTTTAGTTAGAACACCCGGATGCAAACCGGCAGCTTCCCTAGGAAGCCAAGGGAAAATGTGCCGAGCAGGATTTCTGCATCCCTTCAATGCAAACGGTTCTTTTGCATGACCAGTGTGCAAACACGTACACACAATTGGGTAAGATTTGCATATCTGTCATTTTTGGTATGTTGCCATTTGTCAAACTGGAAAGATTGACATTTGTTTATCTAGTAACATTGCCATTTGTCAAACTTGTAACACTGCGATTTGTCAAAATATGCAGCTAAAAATCACTAGCACTATCTAATTGTTGCAACTAAAATCACTAGCACTGTTCATATGGACACCACTAGCAGGCGTGAGTGCATGGACGCATATGCAAATGTACCATTGATTACATACAACAAGTCATCAACCCACAACGGCAACGAGGATACATGTTGGATTATAGATCATTTCCAACAAAACATTCTAGTAAAGTTTTTCTCACACAACAAATAACAAAGCGATGAAATGAACTTCAGCTCAACCACTCGTCGGCGTTGGAAACGCTTGCTTTGAACCAGAAGTGATTCTCTGGGAAGGGCCAGCTACTGTCAATCTCGAGACCAACGCAGGACTGATCATCCAGGCTGAAGTGGCCTATGTCAGGACCCATATTGGGACAGTAGGGAAGCATAGCGATGTCCTAGGTATAGATATAGTTGCTTCTCATAAATGGTAGTAACGTTGTGTCAACAATAGCTGGATCGCCTTCCACCATCATTGGATAGTTTTGTCCAAGGAAGAGCGAGTTTCCTCCAAGACTTTCAATACTAAACCAGGGACAAGGTGTTGGCGCTAGTACACTAGTATCCATCCTGAATGCCTTGCAACGGATGTTGGAATAGGTCCGGAGAGTGCGACCATGCGAGACAACACTTACTTCCTTAGTAACATTAGCAGTGCCATGTATACAGACAAGAAGAAGAGGTGATCCATCGGAATAAGTTGTCAGGCGCCACTGAGTATATGGGTCTAGCTCGTCCTCATGCTCGTGATCATCAGCATCGTCATCTCCCCCTTGGTTAGAAAAAAAATAAAATTATAGGTGGTGGAATGTTCACAGGACCTTGGAATGTTAATTAGTTAGTAAAGGGAAACTAGCTAATCCGCATGCATGTGGATGAAACAATTATAATTACGGTGGAAGACAAACATACCGAAAGCATGATGATTCCATGCAAAAACAGTGCCACGAGTGGTGGCAGCAAACACAAGACCCTCGTATTGAATTGCATCACAGTACTCATCCGTGTACAGAAATTGATTTTTGAGCAATATCCATCGAAGCGTGGAAGTAAGGAAGGCAACAAGCTTGTCGAAGATAGCAATAACTTCATAGTTCGAGTAATCCCAATAGCGGCTGGGAACTCGACAAATTGCTATCTTCCGTAGATGACAGTCACCATGATCATATTTGAACTCACGTAGAATACCGGTGTACTCAACCTCTGGGCAGTCGTCTGAGATTTTTGGAAGTGGAACCCGATGACGAGTGTACACATTCACAAGTTCCCACTCGCAGTTGTACCCAATGTAAACAACCCAATCTCCATTTGTGCCTACCCAAGCCTTGACCTCAAGCGATGGCATCTTAACATCATACATATCATTATCAAACGACATCAACTTGCACAAGGCGAGGCTTCCCTCGTCCCCACATGTAAGTGCATCTAGTGCCCCTTAGTGATTTTGGTGTATTGAAGACTTATAGGTTAAGTATCTAATGCGTTTATGAGTGTACACAGGTCTATAAGTCTATGAGGAGTTTGATATTTATAGAGAAAGTCGACCCCTAAAAATGAAGTTCTTTGGCTGAAGACTTTGATATACTGAAGACTTTCTGAAGACTTTGAAAGTGAATAAATTGGTGTGACCTTGAAGACTTGGTATCATTCGAGGAACATGAAGCGTGAAGACTTTTGTTTTCGTAGTTTCATTTTCTCTTTCTTGAGTCATAGGAAACACCGTACTGTTAAAGGGGGTCGAGGAAATACTAAGGAGAAAATTTCCATGTGATGCTCAACTCAAATCCTACACCTACCAATCCCTTCGAGTGAAGCCTTGGAAATCTCATACAGTTCAGTCAAATTCTTCAGTGACAAAGATGCAGTTCTTCTGGTCACTGAGGACTTTGCTCTGACTGAGGAGTTAGGAATTCACCAGTGCTAATTGCCTACACAGTGAGGAACATGATAACCCTGAGGAATTTGTACCTCAAATTTCCGACCGTTGCTGCGCTGCGCGCCAGTTGTCCCAAAATATCTTGTCCACATAACGGTCATATCATTGAAGGGCATTTATGTCTTATCATGTCGGGATGCTCCCTAGGCTATAAATAGCCACCCCCTACAACCACTAGCTGGTTGGCTGCTCCGCGAGAACTTGACACTTGTCATTTGAGAGCAACCCATCCTCCGAGGACTTTGAGCGAAAATCATCAAGTGAGGAAAATCCAAACCCAAACCCAAAACACCTACAAACCCAAAGTGATTGAGCATCACTGAAGAGATTGATCCTGCGTGGATCCGACGCTTGTTACCTTTGAAGATTGTGCTTCTTCCAGACGGTTAGGCGTCAAGGTCTAGAGCATCCAAGAGGAATTGTGGATCGTCGAGTGACCAAGTCTGTGAAGGTTTGGATGTCACCTGAAGACTTACCACGAGTGATTGGGCGAGGACTGTGTGTCCTTAGCTCAAGGAGAATACGGTGAGGACTCTGTGTCCGGGACTAGGTGTCCTCGAGTTTAAATACTCAGCCGCTCCAACCAGATGTACAACTGAGACAACAGTTGGAACTGGTCTACCAAATCATTGTCTTCACTAAGCTTACTGGTTCTACTTCCTCAACACTTTCATTTCCTCATTACTGTGTTGTGTGTTTGTTCATATCTGTGTTTGAAGGCTTTGACTGAAGACTTTCTCAATTTCCTCAGTTCAATTTCTTCAGTCTGTTTGTCTTCATCTTGTGCTATCCCGTGTTTACGCTTTCTGTACTCTGTGTTTGTCTTCATTTCATCATGATGACCATGCATGTATTCTGCTATGTTTACCTCTGAGTACTTATTCCGCTGCTAGTTGTTCTTCGCTAAGGAATTTCCTCACGAGCAAATTCCTCAGTGAAGAATTTCATAAAAATCGCCTATTCACCCCCCTCTAGTCGATATAACGCACTTTCAATTGGTATTAGAGCAAGGTACTCCCTTGTTCTGTGTGATTTTGGTTTAACCGCCTGGAGTTTTAGTTATGTCGACCGCAGGTATGATCAAGGTCTCTGCTGGGTGTCCTACCTTCGATGGGATGGACTACCCCTACTGGAAGAATAAGATGCGAATGCATCTTGAGGCAATTGATAATGATCTCTGGTACATTGTGGAAAATGGTGTTCCCTCCGTCTCACCCTCACTGAATGCTACCGATGTGAAGACATTCAAGCAACTCGATTCCCAAGCGAAGAATATCATATGTGGCCATCTGAGTAAGGGTCAATGAAGGAGTTTCAACTCAACGTGACTCTCGAGTTGATGTTCTTCGCAATCTCTTCAACCGCTTCAAAAGACTCGACAATGAGAATGTTCAGCAAACCTTCGATCGCCTCACTGACATCTCAAATGAGCTGCAAGCACTTGGTGCCACTGACATCACCGACCATGAGGTGGTGAAGAAATTGCTGAGATCGCTTGATTCCTCATTTGACACTCTGGCACTGATGATACAAGAGCGTGCTGATTACAAGTCACTTGACCCCGCTGATATCCTCGAGACGCTAAACACTCATGAGTTCCAGCTTGCTGAGAAAAGAGATCTCTACGGTTCGAGCTATGGCAGATCTCGTGCACTGAAGGCCAAGGCAGTATCTGAGTCCGAAGATGAAGACTCTGGTAGCAGCCTTGGTGATCCTGAAGAACTGAGTCATGATCTAGCACTGCTTGTGAAGAAATTCCATAAGTTCTCAAGACGTGGTCGCTTTGGAATACCCTCAAGGAACAATGATTCCTCATCCAGTGACTATAAGAAAAGGCTTTGTCACAAGTGCAAGAAACCAGGACATTACATTCAAGATTGTCCTCAGCGGGAAAAGGAATCAAAGAAGAAGAAATACAAGGATTACAGTTCTGATGATGCGAAGAAAAAGAAGAAGTCCTCAAAATCTTCATCATCAAAATCCTCAAAGTCTTCGTCTGACAAGAAGAGCAGCTCCAAGAAGGCTCGGGCATTCATTGGCAAGGAAATGGACTCTGAGGCTGAATCTGAAGAAAATGAAGCAGAAGAGGAATCTGATGATTCTGAGTCTGGTGTGGCGAGCCTAGCCCTCGCTACTGCATTCGTCAGCAAATCCATCTTCAACGGTGAAGAAAGTGATCTCACCAACAAGGCTGATGAAGGCAGTGATGACTACGCTCCCACCTATTGCTTCATGGCAAAGGGTGCCAAGGTACTCAAATACGCCTCCTCTGAATCTAGTGAGGATGAATATGATGAAAATCTTAAGCCTAGCTACTCTAAACTTGCTAAGATTGCTGTGCAACAACAAAAGGCTTTTGAAAAGGTTCAAAACATACTAGACAAAAGTGATGATATGTTGGGTGAAGAATTGGATCGCACTAAGGCCTTAACTGAAAATCTTCAGAGACTTCAGACCAGGTTTGACAACCTTCAAAGTCATCATAACACTCTCTTATCTGATCATGAGAAGCTTTCTTATGAATATCTTCAAAAGAAGCAAGATCTTGAGAAGCTAAGAGTGAGTTATGAAGATCTTCAGAAGGAGCGCGATTCATTACTTGCTCAACAAATCAGCACTGCTCAGGAAGAATTTATTCCTCCTTGTTTAAAATGCATTGAACGGGAATCTGCTAATTCTTCACCTGAATGTTCAAATGCTTCTAATGTCACAAATTCTTCACCTGTCTCTGCTATCACTAATTCCTCATCTGAGGACATTGCTAGTATTACTAACGATGCAGGGCTGAAGGAATTGTACATGACAGGCATGTACAAAAGCCTCAAAGGGCATCAGACTCTTTGTGATGTGCTTAAAAAGAATATCCTCAACAGGAACCCTAGGAAAGAGGGTATTGCCTTTGAGAGAAAACTCAATGCTGATGGTACATATTGGAAGCCTGAGCAGTACCCCAAAACCTCATGGGTTGCTGCAAAGGGACCTCCAGTTGATCCATCTAATTTATCTGGCTATACATGTGAATCTTCTCATTCTACTGATGAGTCATTTGACTCCAACTATAAACTATTCAAAAATCAGAATGGTGAAGTATTTGCTAGATATGTTGGCACTAACTGCAGGAATGGATCTCCTATGAAGAAAATCTGGGTTCCCAAAAGGTGCCTTGAAAGTCTTCAGGTGAATGTCCTCATGACACCACCTGTGAAGAAAAGGAACCCCAGATAAAATTCCTCATATGGACCAAACTCTTATATGGATCCAAGTCCTCATACGGACCAAATTCCTCAAGAGGATCAAATTCCTCACATGGATCAAAGTCCTCATATGAACATCATCGTGCTAACAACTCTGTTTCGCAGGGAAGAGCCAAGGGCTATGAATATGAGCATTATTCTTCAAATTATTATGTTCATAAGTCCTCGAAGAATTTCTCTGCTTATTCATATGCTTACCCTAACCCCTCTTATGTGAAACGAAATGGTTTGGCTGCTTTGCCACCATTCTCATATGGAGCTCGCAGAGTGATGAACTCTTTGCCACCCCTTCAGATGTGGGTGGTGAAGAAAAAGAACTAATCTCTTATGCAGGGTCAGGTCTCCTGTCACACCCTGATTTTCATGCCACAACACTTAAGCTAGTAAATCATGATAAAATGTGGTTTGACAATTTTTTTTGAGTGTTTTGGACCTTGCCTTGTTTGGATTTTGTCTGTTATTTGCAAAGTGCTCTAAAAATCAAATAAAGCCTCCAACTCTTATACTCCTTCTCCTTGATCCAAAACCTCTTCCCAATGATCATGCCATGTGTATATTGCAATATAGTATTTTCTTACAAAAATAATTTGACCAAATAGTATTTTCAAAAATTAGTTTTTCCAAAAACCCCTTGATTGAGGATTGCACTACAAGTACTTAATTAAGGGCAGTAAAAATCTTTCCAAAAATTTATTTGACTCCTATTAGATATAGGATACCCATAAACCACAAAAAAAATAATTTTAAAAGTTATTTTCCTATTTTATTTAAAGGATTTTTCTTAAGGCCAGAAATGGTCTTAAATAGGTTAAAATTATTTTAAAGCTTTAAAAATATTTGAGAAAAATTAGGGAGACTCAATGGGCATATATTTTCCATATATATGAGTTTCAACACATGGTCATGATCAAAATATTGGACAAAACCTCCCAAAACCATTTCTACTCCTTTCAAGGATTTGAAATATTTCTACAGGAAATATTTTCACAAAAATCCAAGAAAATTCTAACATGTCACATATGACATTTTTGATGATCTTGCCAAGTACCATGTCATGGAGTATAATATAACCCCATGAAACTCTCTCAAAACCACTTCTGTCCTTTTTCAAGTTTGAACATTTTTGCACTGTCAAACATGTCCAAATGCTCTCAAACTTGATGCACATGCTCAAATGGTGTAATAATGCATCTAGACCAAATGACACAAGTTGGAGAGAATGTTATCTTGATCAAAGTGCCCCAAAACCCTCTCTGACCAGAATCAAAGTTGAACAAGTTTATACTACCAACTTCCTCTCCTTGACCCCAACTTTTGTGAGCATGTTCAAAGCCTCAAATGATGACACTACACAAAGTGGTGCATCAAGGAGAACAGTTTTGGATGACTAAATCTTGAAAAACCCGTTTTTGTTGAATTCTAGGGTTTACAAAAATTGCATTGGCAACTTTGCCCAAATGAGCTCAAACTTGGTGGAAGGCCCTAATGTTATGTGTCATTTCACCCTGTGGAGTCTCATGGCAAATGGAGATCATCTACTTGCCCAAACCTACATCAAACACCTTCTGCAAAATTTCCAAAACCACCTTTTTGACCACTTCCACTAAACTCCATGACCCTATCTTTTTACCACAGCCCCTCCTAGACCTCCTCTACCTCCAGTAACAATGGCTGTATTTCAACTCAATTATTTGGGGGTGAAACCCTCACCTTCTCTCTCTGGACAACCTCTTTCTCTCTCTCCCTCAACCTCTCTCCTCTCCTAGTAGCTCTTCAAGGCATCCAAAGCTCCTCCCCACTTGTTTACTCCCCCCTAGAGCTGCTGGACACTATTGGCCGCGCCCACATTGCCAAAAAAATGGCCATGCCGGCCACACACGCACTCTGGAGCGCGCTACAGTGCGCTCCCGCACTGTAGCGACTCCCTTCCCAACACCTCCGACCACCTCGGCCCTCCCCCGCACGCCCGACGAGGCGCCTCGACGTCCACAACACGTAAGGATGTCGGGCCCCTCCTCCCTTGCCCTCTTTCTCCCTCCGCAAAGCTCGCCGAGCGCTCCCTAGGCCGCGCCCACGGTGCACCGCAGCCCCGACCATATAAGGCTACCCCGAGCACTACTCTGACCTCTCCCTGCTCTCCCTCTCTCCCTTACACCTCCCTTATAGCCTCCCTCTCCCTCTCGCGCCCTCTTCCCACCTCCATGACCGAAGTACCGCCGTCGTGCCCTCGGGCGTAGCCGAGCCATCGTTGCTTTCCCGCTCCCACTGACCCATCCCGAGGACTCCCACGACCCCAAGAAGCCTCTCCCGCACACTAGGACCTCCTCCCCATGCCTGCCTCGCCGTGCCCATCCTCGCCGTCGCCGGTCTCCGCCATGGCCGACGCTCCGCCCAAGTCTGGCGCTCCCCGCATCCAGCGCAACCACCTCTGGGCGTGGCGTGGAACGGGGCATCCGCCCAGACCACCGGCCTGGCCCCGGGCGCAGCGGAGCGGCCGGAATCGTCGCCGGCGCGCTCATCGTCTGTCCCCTGCCTCTGCCCATCGGGAGGAAGAAGGAGGAGGCGGGAGAGAGAGAGAGTTGGTGCGGGACCCGCAGGTTAGCGACCTAGCAGGCGGGCCCCGCCCGTTTAAGTGGAGACGGACCGGGTGTAAAGCCGCTTCCTGCGCAGCGAAGGCGTATTCCGTCCGGGGCACCTCCGACATCACCCTCCTCGCCCGCGCGGCTGAGCCAGCGGGCCGGCCCACTTCTAAACTGCGCCCAGTGCGCTGGATAAGGGTAAAACCCCTTTTCCTTTCCTTTTTCTTTTCTAGATAGCTTCAAAACTCTCTAGAGAATTCAAATAGTGTCCAAATTCGATGAATCAAATTTCTACTGACTCCATAAATCAAGTCCTAATTAATGGGCCACAGTGGACATTTTTGTTGTTCTTGGTTTTCGCCAGACACTTAAAAAAGGTCATTTATCCACATAAGTCCACTTCAAAAATCCATATTATATTCATTTCAACTCCAAATCCAGTGAAACCAATTTCTGAATGTTTCTAAAATCATGCCTGATTTAATGGGTAATTTTACTCATTTTTATAAAAAGGCATTCTGTAGACAACTTGCAGATCTATTAAACCCCTTGATTCCATCATATCGAAATGTTTAGAAATATCCATTGATCCACTTCCAATGAAACCACTTTGGTCATTCCTCATATGACCAGGGGTATCCAATAAAAGTCAACTTCATATTTTTAGAGCACTTTTATTTTCTGCCTTGTTGTGTTGCTTATTATGGTTGCTTTCAACGATAGTTGACAAAGTAGACGAAATGCTTGGAGTTGGACCAGAGATATTGAAGACCTCGAAGACTTGGTTAAAACAGGCAAGCAGCCCTTTGACCATGTTTATGAAACCCTTTTTATGCATGTCATATAGCACTTTATTAGTGTTGGTTCGGAATCATGATGTGATGGTAACCACTTTGATGGGTTGCCTCTGTTACTTCCTCGTTGATACTTGCATTGTGCATGACCCTACCTCCTTATGAGGGTTATGCCGGTGGGAGTAGATAGGATGCAAAAGTAGTGCTACGCAAAAAGGGACGGGAACATGCATGGTGATGGAGACAAAGTATTTTCAAAGGACTTTTCGAAAACCCCGTCGGGTGCCACTTATGCCCGAGGGAGATGATAAGTTGGGTAGCCACTTGATGACGAAGTGGTGTACCGAGGCCAGTGTGTGTGTTGTTTTAAAAAACGGATTGGTTTAAGTTGCGACCGTTATTCCAACCTTACATGCGCAACCACTCTACCCTTATATGGGAAAGGGCATTATTGATTACCTAGGCCGATACTTGCTTGGAGCCCGCATTACTAGTGACGGGGGAGAGTTGGTGCTCTCTCTCGGGACGGGGTCGTGCCAGGTAGGGCGGCCATGACTGTTTTTACAGGGCACCGGATACACCGTTGTGTCCCCTCTCGGATGTTACGATCTCGAGTGAGTCTCATATGATGTACATCGTGAGGATACGGAACAACGAGTGGACTCTTTGTTAGTATCGTCTAGGGAAAGATAGTGATCGGGTGCTTACCCCGGGTACTTGAGGTACCGCGGGTCGTGGATGACACGGAAGTTCCCCGGATCTTGTGGGTAAAGTGTGCAACCTCTGCAGAGTGTAAAACTATTCGAATAGCCGTGTCCACGGTCAAGGACAGTTGGGTAACCGCTCTTGGGCTACGTCCACTTGTTTACAAACCAGTGTGTGTGGGAAGAACTACTTGGGTCAAGTCAAAGGACTTGACATGAATGAGTTGGGTTGGAGCCCACTCTATTTATGTTGATATCTGTAACCTGTCCTCATGGTTACTTGAATTCTCCTGATGCATGTCTTACAAGTTGTTGAACATGTCATTGCACTCAAAACTAGCTTTCCGCAAAAATTTACCTATATCATGCATTGTTGTATCTTGAACCAAAACATGGGTTGCTTGCGAGTACATTCAAAGTACTCATTGGCTTGCCACTGGTTATTTTATTGGTCAGGCATAAAAGAACAGGATATGAAGAAGAATGCTTTGGTGAGGAACATGCGAGCTAGGACGCCTCCCAGTCAGAATGCCTGTAGGGTTAAGGCAGATGGCATGGGTCCAAGTTATCGACGAAGATTTCCGCTGCAATGTTATACTCAAGACTTGACCATAATGGTCCTACTTGTGTAATACGGTATGTATGGATGTAAGACTCTTGTTATTCAGCTTCTGTGTGTTCAGTGAGCATTGATCTCTGGGATCACTGTACACGTGCATTCAGTGATCATGACTTATGAGTCGGGGTCCCCACAGAGCTGGTATCAGAGCCATCCTGACTGTAGGAAGCCTTAGTTAGCATGGTCGTTAGTTAGGGTAAAACTATTTCCAAAACTACTACTAGTTTTCAGAACTATCTATACTTCTCTTCCCTTCTCAGTTTTTCAAAAACTAAGGTATACTTTCCTCATCGATCTCTCCCCTTCAAAACCTCTGGTCGCTAGAACCTTTATGCCCCTGACCACTGGATTCCTTGTAATCCTCGTGGATAATCTAGAAGGGAGATGCCTTGCCAGACATTCACCCACATCTCCTGAACACAAGATTGGCGACATCACAACAAGACGATACCAACAGAAGATACATCCTCGAGGGATGAGGACCTGAAGGCCCAGGAGATGGTGACACCCTTGACACTACCCCAAGATGATGCAACCTTATATTAGCCTACGACTATCAGGGCATAGGATATGCAAGATCATGATATACATCGGTAATAGGGTAACCATGTCACTACCGTGGTTGTATCGGCGACCACCGGTGGATGAGAACCTAGACATTTGGTCCGCCTCACTATAGTGAGCAGGAAAACGGTTCTCTTCATCCCCCACTCTCGGTGACGATATTGTCAACAATGTGTTCGACGGATTGGACCTCTATTATAACTTGTTAATGTCATTGGGTAAAGGATGGCCACCTGGAACCGCCGACACCTTAAAAAGGCAAAAGCGATCATCATGATTAAGAGGACAAGAGAAGACCAAGTCAATACCAGCTACGAGGAGCCACCTTCACCCCATCATCTCATCAGGCGAGAACTGTTGAAGATTCTTCAGGCCAACCCAGATCATTTCATCAAACAACTACAAAAGACGTAGCGACACCTGAGGAAAAATCCAGAAGACTGCATGAGGCACGAAGTAAAGCACGAATACTTAGTCCGAGAACCCCTAGGGTAGGATGAGTCGTGTACCCCCTATGCGCAGTCGAGTCCATATGATGGTTCGAATAGAACCATGACTGTGTGTTGCTTGTTTTGATTTGTTTGTGTTTTAAGATAGGTCACAACTTTTGCCCTAGGCAACAAGTACGTGACTATATCACCTGCCTTATTTTGTTGTTTGTGTTTGGCCCTTTTTGGCACTTGTTTGTTTGCACCTGCACTATAGAACCCCCTTTACGCATCCCCTCCTCTATGCTACTTTTCCCTATCATCTCTCTCCTCAACTGAAGGCCAGCAAGACAAGATACACCAAGGATTCTACTTCAGCGACCAACTAGCACTGAAGACTTTTTGTTGCAGCCTCCTCGACCAAGTGAAACCCCGTAGAGTTATGTTTAACCCTCCAGACTAGAAACCCATTCCTAGAGCCTTCGAGACTTCATGAGATACCCCAGCTCGAGTCCTTAACCATGTGCTTTGCAAGAGAACCAGTTAAGCCTCTGTAAACCTTGCACAACACTGGGTTCATTATGGAACTAGTGGACATAGTGAACGAGCACATTATCATCCTAATACAGCACCAGAACTGACGATGCCATAGGAAAGACTAGTTTAAGGATATAGGAATAGAGGACAAATGACTTGATGAGTTTATATCTATGACTTGAGGAATTATATGAGACTATTTGGTGGATTATGAGGCTTTGATGTTGGTAGATGAACTTGGTGGGATCATGACTATAGAGTAGCATAGCTTTCATTACCCCTGAGTAAATTGGATTTATAGGACAACTGAGATCGCAAGCTGAATTCTTGGAAGTATGAGGATTTGACTTAGCCAGGGGATATTGATAGGAGATAGTTGACATTATGATAATGACTTGGGGGAATAGATAGGAATCCTCGTTGGACATGAGATTTGGATTCAATAGGTTATCCTAGTGGAGTATGGATGCAGAGTAATTATACATGGTTCGGAGTAAATTGGATTTAGACTGACGATCTCGATCATGATACCATGTTTCTTGGAGGACAATAAACTAGGAGACTGGATTAATTGTCGGAGCTGATATAAGCTTGCCCTTGGAATTTACTGACCATGATAATGGAAATTGGTGGACTGACTATAGTAAAGATAACCCCTTTTCAAGTATTTGGGGATTATAGGAACTTTAGGAGATCATGTGGAACACCATAAATATTGGATTTGTAGAATTAAATGGATTATGTAGTGATTGATGAAGTTAATGGGCTGTTGGAGTTGATTCATAGGAAGGAAACAAGATCTTGG
Source organism: Aegilops umbellulata (assembly GCA_032464435.1). NCBI lineage: Eukaryota > Viridiplantae > Streptophyta > Magnoliopsida > Poales > Poaceae > Aegilops > Aegilops umbellulata. Next base: position 209,925,414 of record CP136056.1, on the reverse strand, counting down.
AGTGGCTTACGACGTGTTTCCTTAGGATAGAGATGCTTTATCGCGGACCTTGGATCAATAGACCGAGCACTTGGATTGTGGTGATTAAATTCAAGCTTAGCAGCTTATATGCTCTACCCATGGATTTTTAGGGGTAGCCATACATATGAGTTTGGGGATAGTTGACATATATGAATTTGTTAGACCTCCCCTCGAGAGTCATGAGGATATGAATAACATGAGTGATGATTGGAGTTGACCTATACGGGATGATTCTTTCGGTGACATGATGTGATTGTTTGGAAGACTAGATAGAACGATTGGCATCTCAGGAACCGTGCTTAAGGATAAGGTGACAAACGTTCGCTCGCACACTAGAATCCTTGAAACCCTTAAGCCCCACCAAGCCACGATATGGTCGGAATCACAACCATGGGCTTTGGCTCTAGGATAAGGAAATCTTGGCCAATACCCAACCATGACCACCGCCGATACCCCAACCTATACCCTATGTACCCCGTGGGCAAGTCTTCACGGAGTACTCGGACAAGTTATTTGCCATCTTTCCTTGATGACATACTTGCCTACCCGAAGAAGGAAGAAGAACCGTTCAGCCGGTTAGGAAACACCTGAAGATCGCCATGTCCTGGAGGAAGAACTACACCAACCACCATCGTCAAGAAGTAAACCTCCGCATCGAAGACCAGGCATATCTGCAAGCCACTTCTCTTAAGGGAACCAAGCATTTTCATGACAAGGAAACCCACGCCAAGATTCATCGGCCCTCTTCGAGATCACTTCAAGGTTCAACAGCCCCCCTTTTGGGTCACTTCGAGACGAAGAGTAGACGACTACCAGCTAGAGTTACCACCGGAGTTAACTAGTGTGCACAGCGTTTTCCACGCGACACACCCCCGAAAGTGTTTCCAACTTCCTAACTAGCCCGGTCTCAACAAGGACATCGATCACCGAGCCATCGACCTCCAGCCCAATATGACATACGCGAGAGACCCCAATTGCAACCTGGATCAAGATGAACGTCATACATGAAGCCACACCATCAAGTACTTCAAGTTCAATGGAGCACCAAACGGAAGCAGAAGCAGTATGAGGACGTGAAGACTACCCCAAATCCAAGTTTCTGTATTCCTTCCCGCGCCTAGTCTGGGAATCTCGGGGACGAGATTCTTGTAAGGGGGGTAGGTCTGTCACACCCTGATTTTCATGCCACAACACTTACGCTAGTAAATCATGATAAAATGTGGTTTGACAAAAACTTTTGAGTGTTTTGGACCTTGCCTTGTTTGGATTTTGTCTGTTATTTGCAAAGTGCTCTAAAAATCAAATAAAGCCTCCAACTCTTATACTCCTTCTCCTTGATCCAAAACCTCTTCCCAATCATCATGCCATGTGTATAGTGCAATATAGTATTTTCTTACAAAAATAATTTGGCCAAATAGTATTTTCAAAAATTAGTTTTTCCAAAAACCCCTTGATTGAGGATTGCACTGCAAGTACTTAATTAAGGGCAGTAAAAATCTTTCCAAAAATGTATTTGACTCCTATTAGATATAGGATACCCGTAAACCACAAAAAAAAAATTTAAAAGTTATTTTCCTATTTTATTTAAAGGATTTTTCTTAAGGCCAGAAGTGGTCTTAAATAGGTTAAAATTATTTTAAAGCTTTAAAAATATTTGACAAAAATTAGGGAGACTCAATGGACATATATATTCCATATATATGAGTTTCAACACATGGTCATGTTCAAAATATTGGACAAAACCTCCTAAAACCATTTCTACTCATTTCAAGGATTTGAAATATTTCTACAGGAAATATTTTCACAAAAATCCAAGAAAATTCTAACATGTCACATATGACATTTTTGATGATCTTGCCAAGTACCATGTCATGGAGTATAGTATAACCCCATGAAACCCTCTTAAAACCACTTCTGTCCTTTTTCAAGTTTGAACATTTTTGCACTGTCAAACATGTCCAAATGCTCTCAAACTTGATGCACATGCTCAAATGGTGTAATAATGCATATAGACCAAATGACACAAGTTGGAGAGAATGTTATCTTGATCAAAGTGCCCCAAAACCCTCTCTGACCAGAATCAAATTTGAACAAGTTTATACTACCAACTTCCTCTCCTTGACCCCAACTTTTGTGAGCACGTTCAAAGCCTCAAATGATGACACTACACAAAGTGGTGCATCAAGGAGAACAATTTTGGATGACTAAATCTTCAAAAACCCGTTTTTGTTGAATTCTAGGGTTTACAAAAATTGCATTGGCAACTTTGCCCAAATGAGCTCAAACTTGGTGGAAGGCCCTAATGTTATGTGTCATTTCACCCTATGGAGTCTCATGGCAAATGGAGATCATCTACTTGCCAAAACCTACATCAAACACCTTCTGCAAAATTTCCAAAACCACCTTTTTGACCACTTCCACTAAACTCCATGACCCTATCTTTTTACCACAGCCCCTCCTAGACCTCCTCTACCTCCAGTAACAATGGCTGCATTTCAGCTCAATTATTTGGGGGTGAAACCCTCACCTTCTCTCTTTGGACAGCCTCTTTCTCTCTCTCCCTCAACCTCTCTCCTCTCCTAGTAGCTCTCCAAGGCATCCAAAGCTCCTCTCCACTTGTTTACTCCCCCCTAGAGCTGCTGGACACTATTGGCCGCGCCCACATTGCCAAAAAAATGGCCATGCCGGCCACACACGCGCTCTGGAGCGCGCTACAGTGCGCTCCCGCACTGTAGCGGCTCCCTGCCCAACACCTCCGACCACCTCGGCCCTCCCCCGCACGCCCGACGAGGCGCCTAGACGTCCACAACACACAAGGATGTCAGTCCCCTCCTCCCTTGCCCTCTTTCTCCCTCCGCAGAGCTCGCCGAGCGCTCCCTAGGCCGTGCCCACGGTGCACCGCAGCCCCGACCATATAAGGCTACCCCGAGCACTACTCTGACCTCTCCCTGCTCTCCCTCTCTCCCTTACACCTCCCTGACAGCCTCCCTCTCCCTCTCGCGCCCTCTTCCCACCTCCATGACCGGAGTACCGCCGTCGTGCCCTCGGGCGTAGCCGAGCCATTGTTGCTTTCCCGCTCCCATTGACCCATCCCGAGGACTCCCACGACCCCAAGAAGCCTCTCCCGCACACTAGGACCTCCTCCCCATGCCTGCCTCGCCGTGCCCATCCTCGCCGTCACCGGTCTCCGCCATGGCCGACGCTCCGCCCAAGTCTGGCGCTCCCCGCATCCAGCGCAACCACCTCTGGGCGCGACGTGGAACGGGGCATCCGCCCAGACCACCGGCCTGGCCCCGAGCGCAGGGGAGCGGCCGGAATTGTCGCCGGCGTGCTCGCCGTCTGTCTCCTGCCTCTGCCCATCGGGAGGAAGAAGGAGGAGGCGGGAGAGAGAGAGTTGGTGCGGGACCCGCAGGTTAGCGACACAGCAGGCGGGCCCCGCCCGTTTAAGTGGAGACGGACCGGGTGTAAAGCCGCTTCCTGCGCAGCGAAGGCGTATTCCGTCCGGGGCGCCTCCGACGTCACCCTCCTCGCCCGCGCGGCTGAGCCAGTGGGCCGGCCCACTTCTAAACTGCGCCCAGTGCGCTGGATAAGGGTAAAACCCCTTTTCCTTTCCTTTTTCTTTTCTAGATAGCTTCAAAACTCTCTAGAGAATTCAAATAGTGTCCAAATTCGATGAATCAAATTTCTACCGACTCCATAAATCAAGTCCTAATTAATGGGCCACAGTGGACATTTTTGTTGTTCTTGGTTTTCGCTGGACACTTAAAAAAGGTCATTTATCCACATAAGTCCACTTCAAAAATCCATATTATATTCATTTCAACTCCAAATCCAGTGAAACCAATTTCTGAATGTTTCTAAAATCAGGCCTGATTTAATGGGTAATTTTACTCATTTTTATAAAAAGGCATTCTGTAGACAACTTGCAGATCCATTAAACCCCTTGATTCCATCATATCGAAATGTTTAGAAATATCCATTGATCCACTTCCAATGAAACCACTTTGGTCATTCCTCATATGACCAGGGGTATCCAATAAAATTCAACTTCATATTTTTAGAGCACTTTTATTTTCTGCCTTGTTGTGTTGCTTATTATGGTTGCTTTCAACGATAGTTGACTAAGTAGACGAAATGCTTGGAGTTGGACCAGAGATATTGAAGACCTCGAAGACTTGGTTAAAACAGGCAAGCAGCCCTTTGACCATGTCTATGAAACCCTTTTTATGCATGTCATATAGCACTTTATTAGTGTTGCTTCAGAATCATGATGCGATGGTAACCACTTTGATGGGTTGCCTCTGTTACTTCCTCGTTGGTACTTGCATTGTGCATGACCCTACCTCCTTATGAGGGTTATGCCGGTGGGAGTAGATAGGATGCAAAAGTAGTGCTACGCAAAAAGGGACGGGAACATGCATGGTGATGGAGACAAAGTATTTTCAAAGGACTTTTCGAAAACCCCGTCGGGTGCCACTTATGCCCGAGGGAGATGATAAGTTGGGTAGCCACTTGATGACGAAGTGGTGTACTAAGGCCAGTGTGTGTGTTGTTTTAAAAAACGGATTGGTTTAAGTTGCGGCCGTTATTCCAACCTTACATGCGCAACCACTCTACCCTTATATGGGAAAGGGCATTATTGATTACCTAGGCCGATACTAGCTTGGAGCCCGCATTACTAGTGACGGGGGAGAGTTGGTGCTCTCTCTCGGGACGGGGTCGTGCCAGGTAGGGCGGCCATGACTGTTTTTACAGGGCACCGGATACACCGTTGTGTCCCCTCTCGGATGTTACGATCTCGAGTGAGTCTCGTATGATGTACATTGTGAGGATACGGAACAACGAGTGGACTCTTTGTTAGTATCGTCTAGGGAAAGATAGTGATCAGGTGCTTACCCCAGGTACTTGAGGTACCGCGGGTCGTGGATGACACGGAAGTTCCCCGGATCTTGTGGGTAAAGTGTGCAACCTCTGCAGAGTGTAAAACTATTCGAATAGCCGTGTCCACGGTCAAGGACAGTTGGGTAACCGCTCTTGGGCTACGTCCACTTGTTTACAAACCAGTGTGTGTGGGAAGAAAGCACTTGACATGAGTGATTTGGGTTGGAGCCCACTCTATTTATGTTGATATCTGTAACCTGTCCTCATGGTTACTTGAATTCTCCTGATGCATGTCTTACAAGTTGTTGAACATGTCATTGCACTCAAAACTAGCTTTCCGCAAAAATTTACCTATACCATGCATTGTTGTATCTTGAACCAAAACATGGGTTGCTTGCGAGTACATTCAAAGTACTCATTGGCTTGCCACTGGTTATTTTATTGGCCATGCATAAAAAACATGATATGAAGAAGAATGCTTTGGTGACGAACATGCGAGCTAGGACGCTTCCCAGTCAGAATGCCTGTAGGGTTAAGGCAGATGGCATGGGTCCAAGTTATCGACGAAGATTTCCGCTGCAATGTTATACTCAATACTTGACCATAATGGTCCTACTTGTGTAATACGGTATGTATGGATGTAAGACTCTTGTTATTTAGCTTCTGTGTGTTCAGTGAGCATTGATCTCTGGGATCACTGTACACGTGCATTCGGTGAGCACGACTTATGAGTCGGGGTCCCCACATCTCCAGACGCATTGTAATGTCTGAAGAATTTGCTGGGGACCTGACAAATTGCCTGAAAGGACGCAGGCTAACCATGATGAAATGAACTTTCATTTCACACGTCCTCCCTCTGTTTTATCTGTTCAACTGCTTGATGAAATTGATCTGATGAATTATGATATCATATTCTTCACTGCTGAAGTATATGAGGTCGTAAGTTGCACTAATTCATCTGCAGGATGATCAACCCAAAGCCACTAAGTGGGTACTTGATAGGGGGTGTACAAATCACATGACTGGTGACAAGAATCTTTTGATGGATGCTCCCTTATCATCGTCACATATGAAGCATATCATCTTCGCTGTTAAAAGCAAAAGTCAGGTATTGGGTCTAGGTAAAGTTGCTATCACAAAGGATCGACACATGGACAAAGTCATGCTGGTTGAGTCCTTAGGATACAACCTTATGTCTGTCTCAATGCTTTGTGATCTTGATATGGTTGTTGTCTTTGGCAAGTATCGTTGTGTTGTGATTATGGAAGCTGACAATTCCAAAGTCTCCGAAGGCTTTAGGAGAGGAGACTTGTATATTGTTGATTTCTCTGCAGATTCACAACCAGCCGTGTGCCTACTTGCAAAAGCTTCAGAAGGATGGCTATGGCATCGACGACTTGGTCATGCAGGCATGAGGAATTTGAACACGCTTGCGAAGGAGAAGCATGTCATTGGCATTGACAATGTCAAATTCCTCAAGGATCACTTGTGCGGTGCCTGTGAAGCTGGAAAGATGACAAAGGCCAAGCATCCAGCGAAGACTATCATGACCACCACTCGTCCATTTGAATTGCTTCAAATGGATCTCTTCGGTCCTAATCATTATTCCTCTGTTTCAAATGAAGCATCTCAATATGGCTTTGTTATTGTTGATGATTACTCTCGTTATACATGGGTACACCTTGTCTCTTACAAAACTGAAGTGCAGGAAGTCTTCAAACGATTTTCCTCGAGGGCTTCAACCAACTTTGGTGTGAAGATCAAGCACATCAGAAGTGACAATGGCACTGAGTTCAAGAATTCGGGTCTCGATGACTATCTTGATGAACTTGGTATTACTCATGAGTTATCTGCTCCTTATACTCCTCAACAGAATGGCGTCGTGGAGCGCAAGAACATGACTCTTGCTGAGATGGCTCGCACTATGCTCGATGAGTACAAAACCCCTCGTCGTTTCTGGGTTGATGCAATTGATACTGCGTGCCATATCATCAACAGAGTATATCTTCACAAATTCTTCAAAAAGACTGCATATGAACTCCTCACTGACAAGAAACCCAATGTGAGTTATTTCAAAGTCTTCGGTGCTAAATGCTGGATTAGAGATCCTCATCACAACTCTAAATTCGCACCGAAAGCACATGAAGGTTTTATGCCTGGTTACGGAAAGGACTCGCACACCTATAGAGTCTTCAACAATGTTCTTCACAAGATTGTTGAAACTGTAGATGTGCGGTTCGATGAAACTAATGGCTCGCAAAGAGAGCACCTACCTTATGTGTTAGATGAACCAGCACCTGAGGATTCTATCAAGCACAAGGCTATTGAAGATGCCATTCCTACTGAAGAATCTGCTGAAGAATTCATTCCAGAACATGAAGAACATCGAGTTGATGCACCTGAAGAAAATGCTGAGGAAATTGATGCTGAAGAAAATGCTGATCAAATTCCTCAACGACAACCAGCTCATCCTCGCGTTGCAAAAGAAGTGCAAGTGGAGAAGATCATTGTCGGTGTACTAAAGTAGGGGTACCTTAGTACCCCAGACTTGTGCACGGGCAGTCGTAGCACCCTGCGGCAAGGCCCGCCCCGGAAGCGCCAAGAGAAGACCAAGCATCCAAGACAAGGCCCCCGGCAAGAGGAGCTTGCCGGGCCAAGAAGACAAGGCCCCCGGCAAGAGGAGCTTGCCGGGCCGAGAAGACAAGACCCCGGCAAGAGGAGCTTGCCGGGACGACTGAGCCCATGTAAGGCCATCCAAGAACAAAGTATAAGAGACAGAAGATCGAGCCCCCGACAAGAGGAGCTTGTCGGGAAGGCCGAACCCAGGCACCACAAGAGAAGCCCGCCGTGGCGCGCCAAGCGCCCCGGCAAGGCCTGATAGCTGGCGCGCTATCAGGCACAGGAAGACGACCCCCGCGGCAAGCCACTTGCCGCGGCAAGATCGCCACCTCAAGACTGCGCTCCAGCTCGCCCGCCACGCGTCGCTCCGGGGCTTCCCCCGAGGGCACGTGGCGAGGCACCGCGCAGCCTGGGGCATGCGGTGGCATGCAGCCGCCATCGTGGCGAACGGTGGCGCACCTAACGGTCCGCCTCGGTGCTGTCCGGGCGACCGTGACGGGCATTTAATGCCCTTGTCCCCTACCATCAGAAGTAGGTATGATAACACTGTGCCGCACTGTAGCGCCACCGTTCCCGCACTATTACAGCTACCACCCCTTTTACACTTTTACCCCTTTCTCTTACGTTGACACCTGTCGGTGACCCCTTTGCGCTATAAAAGGAGGCCCGTGTGCAACGTAGAAAGGGTTCCGGGGGTTCGGAGACTCGGCATCCAGACGGCCATACGCTCGGTGCAGCTAGCTCCCCAAGCTCCCGAGCTCCCCAGTTCAATACAACTAAGCAGGAGTAGGGTTTTACGCGTCCATCGCGGCCCGAACCTGGGTAAAACCGCCCGTGTGCACGCCTCGATCTGCTCTCCGCGCTCCCTCCGCCCCCCTCGCCGGACAACGAAAGGGGCTCCGGCCCCATAGGTGCTCGCGGGGGGACGCCCGTCCGCCCCGACATCTTTGGCGCGCCAGGTAGGGGCTAAGGCGTCGAGGTTGTGCGGATCTGATTCAGGCGAACACTGGTAAGCTCAGGTATGAACAGGTACCTTTCCGCCCCGCTCCGCGGGGCGGAGGCATTCCTCCCTACGGAATCGTGCACGGCCCTCCTCGAGTACCCACTCACGCAGAGTTCGGGCAAGAAGCAGCTGCTCCTTGAGGAGGACCGCCTTCCGGCCGCTGGGCGAACCGATCGCTTCCAGCGAACCCTGCGCCGCTCCTGTAGCCGCAGCGGTTAGCGCCGGAGGCCGCGAAAAAGGCGACCTCGTTCTTCGGCGCGCTTCGTCCGCCAAGATCCAAACGAGTTGACGCCGACCGTGGGAGGAGTTTCGCCAGCGCGGTTGCCGGAACTCGTTCCGTCGACCAACCCCCCTGCCCAAGTCTTGCCACAGTTGCATGTGATCCTTGGCGCAGGGGGCGGGCGCAGACCCCGCACATCAGTGAAAGCTCCTATGCTTTGCGCTTTTTGCCTTCTACATGCTCCTCTTCGTTATTTGCATGTATTATTTGGCATCCTGCGTAACACGCATGTCCAGTGAGCATCAGCACGCCGAAAGGCCATGTGCTTGCTTCCCTCTTTATTTTCCTCGCCTCTTAGGCAGAAGGGGCGTTCCTCGCGCACAAAGTTTGCCGGGAAGGAGATGGGAGAGGAACCAAGTGCTGGAACCAAGTGCTGTCTGAGAAAAAGAAGCCTCGTCGAGGGACGAGCGTTATGCATAAGCTAAGTTATTAGAATTTGAGCAGTTCAGATTCTTAATTTTCGGTTGTCTTCCTTGGACAGCCACGCTTTGTATGGAAAACCTGTGCGCGGAGGAACCTACCCGCGGCTAGCCGCACCCTCACCTTGTTTCGAGTACGCTCAACGATTCAAGCGAGCTGCGATGAGCGTCGCGCCCTTGTTTCGTTTCCGAGCTCACTCAACAAGCGGAGCGCGATTGCGACTGGCTGCGGCGAGGTTGCTTCCCGGTGAGGCCTTGGCCAGCAGGCTGCTATAAGCCCAAGGGCTCCTTGCCGAGAAGCTCCCCGGGAGCGTAGGGCGAAAAACGTACAAAGTAAAGGGCCAGGACAAGGAAGATAACAACGCACTGATTGGTTCAGCTAAGGTAGAAACCTTACGCAACTTGTCACAGTGACTAATGAGCTCATAACGCCGTGTGCAGCTACAAAAAGAGATAAGATAAAGGGGGCCTAGTCTACGCGGTCGCCCTCGATCCTGGAAATCTTGCCCACTCTGGCGATGATGTCGGCGACCTGCTCCTTCAGCGCCTCCATGTCAGCGTCGGCCGGCAGGCTGCGAAGAACGTTGATGAGATTTATACCGGGGTTGCGGTATACAATCTTTGTCAGCACACGCTCCAAGGTTCCCGCGCAGGCCCGGCGCGTCTCCTCGGCCAGTTGCGCGGGGATCTTCTTCCGAAGATCCGCGAGAGCCGGCGCGACCCCTCTGAAGAAGAGGCTGAGCTTGGCGCTGTGAGGGAGGTCCGGGTCCGGAGAGTAGATGAGGTGTTCCAACTTCAACGCCAGCAACTCCTGGTCGATGTTGGATGCAGAGGACACCAGGTCCTCGGTCCACACCGCGACGGTCCGACGGAAGTCTTCGGCCGCAGTGTTGGCGCTCTCCGCCAAGCTTCGCTCCTTGCGGAGCCCCTCCTCCAGCGCGGAGACTTTCAGCTCCAGGGCCTCGATGGAGTCCTTGGCGGCCTTCAGCTCGTCGCCCTGCTTGGAGAGACGCGCCTGGAGTTCAGAGTTGGCGTGGGCGTCCTTCTCCCGCTCCGCATTGAGCGCGCCGACCCTCTCCGCGCTCGCCTTCAACGACTCCTCCAGCTGCGTGACCTTGGCGGCAAGCTCCTCCCTGGCGGCCTCCGCGGCAGCCGCGGCGGCTTTCGCCCCTTTCAGCTCCTCGCCAAGGGCCCGCTCCCGAGCGGCAAGTTCCTCCTCGTGGGAGTTGAGATTGGCCTGCAGCTGGGCAAGCGCTCCCTCTCGCCGGGACAGCTCCTCCCCGGCGAGCCGCTGCTGCTCTTCGGCGTCGGCCTTCTGCAGCACCCACTCCTGGTACTCCCCGGCGAGCCTCTCGCGCTCCTCCGCCACGCCGCGGAGGGCAGCTTGGTTGGCGGCGCGGAGCTTCGTCGCACGCTTCTCCATCTCGACGGCGGCCTCCGCAGCGAGGGCCTCCCGGGAAGCAAGCTTCGCCTGCCGAGCCCGGTAAAGGGCCAGGAGCCGGCGAAGCAGCTTCTCCTTCTCGGGCTCTTCGGCCCCGCCGGGCGCCTCGACAATCTTCAGGCCCGCGGAGGCGAGGACCTCCCCATCAAGGGCCTCGCCCTCCGCGGGGGCCCGCGCAGAAGAGCCCCATGGCACCTGGATGAAGATGCCATTGGGGGCTTCAAGGTAATGGCCCGCCCGCTCCTTTTCGGCGGAGGGGTCGGCGGCCGGCGCAGCACCTGATGCTCCTGCTGCCTCCGGGTCGGCAGTGCGACCGCCGTCCCCCTCCCCGGCCGTTGCGGCCGACGCTGGGGCGGTCTCCTGCGCGGATGACTCGGCAGCTTCCGCCGCGTCCTCGGCGACAGGGGTGTCGCCGCTGCCGCCGCGCGCGCCCTCCTCCTCCTCGATGATGATGACCTCCGTCTCCATCTGCTCGGGGGGAGGGGAATCTAGAAGAAGGAGAACAGAGAGCAAAAGAAATTCAAGCAAACATCCAAAAGGAAAAGGCGAACCCAAGATGACTAAGTCGCAGAGCTTACCTTGGCAGACGTCATCGGCGGCGGATTCCCTCGCCGGGGAGCTCTGCCTTGGCGGGGTCACCACCCTCGCCGGGCTACCCCCCCCTGGCGGGGTACTCGCCCTCGGCGGAGTGCCCGCCCTTGGCGGGGTGCTCCCCTTTACCGGAGAACTCGGCCTTGGCGGGGACGGCGGGGCCCGCGGCTCCTCGGGGGCGGCTTCTGGCCGCTCCTGCGGCTGCGGCTCCACCCCTGCACGAGACAGTATTGTCAAGATACCAGCGCGGGGACGGTCCCTCAAACGCGCCCGACAGGCGAAAGTACGGAACCCAGACTTACGCTGGGGGCCGCGCTGGGGGCTACGCAGAGGGCCGCCCCTCGGAGCAGCGCTCGGATCCGGCAGGCTGGGCTCCGGCACGCCCCCAGTTGCCGCGGTGGGCGAGTCGCCCGCAACCTCGACCGCGGGCGCCTTGGCTTTCTTCGCCGCTCGCTCCGCCAAGGTCCTGAAGTTAAGACGAGAAACAAGATCAGAGCCTGCGACAGTCAAGGCCAAGTCCATGAAGATGCGAAGCCTCAAAAGCTCTTACTCCCGTTCGTCCTCGTCGTCGTCGTCACTCAGGGCGGAGAAATCAAACTCCACCTGACGCACGGCCACGCGGGGAGCGGGCAGCGGGGTCTCCCTCGGGCGCTTGGCGGTCCCGACGGTTGCCGGGGCCCGGGGAGCGGGCGGAGCCGCCGCTCCACCCTCCAAGGGCTCCTTTCCGTGCGGCGCTGCCTCACGGGGCGCCCCTGACGTAGCTGACGCGCCGGGCGCCCTCGTCGCAACCTGGCTCCCCCGGGAGGCTCGAGCCGCTTGGCGGGGTGGTTGTTGCCGGGAGGCCGGCGCCTTTGCCCCCATCGCCGTCCTGCGGAGACGCTTCGCTGGAGAGCGCCGGGGGCTTACACGGGACGAAGAGGTCTCCGACGCTGAGGGAAGGTCATCGGCGTAGAGCTCCAAGGATCCATCGGAGTCGTCATCACCACCGACCTCCTCCTCCACCCCGGCGAGCCCGCTGGACCCAGCGTCCTGCGCTGTGGCTCCTTGTCCTCCAGCGGTGGTGCCCCTCGCCGCGGCCTCAATCAAGATCCCCTGGATCCCGGAGTGCCTCAGAGAGGGAACCCCGGCGAGCTCGTCGGGGGGCAGCTTCAGCAGTTTGCAGATCTCCGCCACCTCCGCTTGGCGGGACGCCTCCGCGGCCTCCGCCTCTTCGGGCGAGAAGCCGAACTCCCCGGCCGCTGCGGCTGCGGTGGCCTCTTCAGCCCAAGAAGCTATGCATGCTGCCTCTCGCGCGGTGGTGTCCCGCGTCAGCCCCTGGGCCTCGTCCTTCTTCTTCGCCACCTCCGCCAGGTTGTCGAAGAAGTTCAAGATGACGTCTGGCCTGGGCGGAATCCACGTGCGGTCGACGCCGTGCGAGTCGCACGCGGGCATCATGGCGCGAAGGGAATCCCGGGCCGAGCTGTTGCAAAGAGGCACAACTCCCCGGGGCTCCCTGAACCACTCTGGGTGGGCCGGGTCATGCTTGAATAGCTCCCGGACCATCCCCTTCAGCTCCACCGACGTGAAGTTGAAGTTGAGCCCGGGGCGCAGCCTCATTATGTCCGCCGCGTTGCTATACTCCCAGGCTGGCCTCTTCCTATCTTGAAGAGGGGCGATGCGGCGGCGGAGGAAGTCTGCGCCCACCTCTCCGACGGACAGCCTCGCTGTCCGAAGACGGAGAATCCTGATGAGGGCGGCGTTGAGCTTGCCGTCGTCCGAATCCAGCTCGCTCCAATCCTTGCCGCGCATGACAGGTGTTGTGCGCGGCGCGGTGAAAGATTGCGGCTGGTCCTCGACGACCCAGCACCAGTCGGCGCGCCACTCCTCCCATTTGCCGCGGAGCTCCCCCGGCAAGTAGGAATCCTTCTTGTTCAGGCGGAAGACCCAAGATATCCCTCCAGCGAGGGGGGCGCCGGCCTCTACTCTGGGGATGAAGAAGTGCCTAAAAAGCGCGACGTTTGGATACACCCCAATATAGTTTTCGCACATATGCGCGAAAACCGCCATCGTGAGGACGGCGTTGGGAGTGAAGTCAAGAAGATGGAGGCCGAAGGTGTTCATTATGTCGCAGAAGAAATCAGAAAAAGGAGGGCAAAGACCGCAGTGGAAGAAGGCTGCGAAGAAATAATACCCGCCGGGGTAGTTGCCCTTGGCGGCGGCCGGATAGACTCGGGTGCGGGGATGCGCCTTGGTCTCCCCGGCCCAGAACAAGTAGTACTTGTTCCAGAGCTCCCGCGCGCCGAGCTTCGGCGCGAAGACGAGGTTCTGCTTCCGCAGCAAGGTGAGCATCGCCGCGTGCTCCGATTTCTCCTTCTTGGTCTTCTCCGCCCTCGCCTTCTCAGTCTTCGGGGCCATGGCGGAGGCGGCGAGGGAAGGGAGACGAAGAATCCGGTAGCTCCGCAAGTGCGCGCGAGCGGAATGGAGGCGGAGCGCAGATGGGATCTCTGGAGAAGGGAGAGGACGCAGTAAGGGCGAAGGAGGGGAACCGCTCCCGCTTCCTCCGCCTTATATGGGGAAGGGGCGGACACTCCATTCTCGCCATCGAGAAATCGTGCGCGACGTGACGCGCGCCTGTGCGGTTCAGCCCCGCGCACGCCACCCACGTCACGCTCACCCCGCACGCCTCGCCCCCACGACGCCGCGGTAAGCGCGCGCCGCCTGGGGAAGGCGCGGCGGATGCGGAGTTAAGGAGCAGCGCGACCAAGGCCATGCGTGCCCGTGCACCGTTAGGGCCTGGCCCAACAACGCTCGGCACCATGTGTGGCCCAGGCCCGGGAGCCAAGCCCCGGAGCGACGCGTGGCGGGCGAGCTGGAGCGCAGTCTTGAGGTGGCGATCTTGCCGCGGCAATCATTGATGACATTAGAGCACGAGGTCCTCTCACACGCTCAAAAGCTTCACATCTATCTAACTTTTGTGGGCACTTTGCTTTTGTCTCTATCACAGAGCCCACTAAGGTAGATGAAGCATTTCTGGAGCCTGAGTGGATTCAGGCCATGCAAGAAGAATTACATCAGTTCAAGCTCAACAACGTATGGGAACTAGTCAATCGTCCCGATCCTCGCAAGCATAACATCATTGGCACAAAGTGGATCTACCGCAACAAGCAAGATGAAAATGGTGTTGTGGTGAGGAATAAGGCACGACTAGTAGCTCAAGGCTACACACAGGTTGAAGGAATTGATTTCAATGAAACTTTTGCACCTGTTGCTAGACTTGAGGCTATTCGCATATTACTTGCTTATGCTAACCATCATGATATCATATTATATCAAATGGATGTGAAAAGTGCATTCCTCAATGCTAAGCTTGAGGAAGAAGTATATGTTGCTCAACCCCCAGGTTTTGAAGATCCAAAACATCCTGACAAAGTCTTCAGACTTAACAAGGCCCACTATGGCCTCAAGCAGGCCCCACGGGCGTGGTATGATACATTGAAGGAATTCTTCATGAAGAAAGGCTTCACACCCAATTCACTCGATCCCACTCTCTTTACTAAATCTTATGATGGTGAACTGTTTGTGTGCCAAATATATGTTGATGATATCATCTTTGGCTGTACTGACCAACGTTATAGTGATGAATTTGCCTATATGATGAGTGAAGAATATCAAATGTCTATGATGGGAGAGTTGAAATTCTTCTTAGGTCTTCAAATTCGTCAACAGCGCAATGGCATATTCATATCTCAAGAGAAATACCTCAAGGATGTCCTGAAGAAATTCGGCATGCAAGATTGCAAAGGCATCAAAATTCCTATGCCCACAAATGGTCACTTATGCACTGATGAAAATGGTACTGACTTCGATCATAAGGTATACCGCTCCATGATTGGCTCTTTATTGTACTTATGTGCATCTAGGCCAGATATAATGCTTAGTGTTTGCATGTGTGCACGATTTCAAGCTGCACCGAAGGAATCACACCATAAGGCTGTGAAGCATATTCTTCGATATCTAGCTCACACACCAACACTAGGATTATGGTATCCCAAGGGCTCGGATTTTGATCTCATTGGCTATTCAGACTCTGACTATGCTGGTGATCGTGTGGACCGCAAGTTAACATCTGCTACTTGTCATTTCCTCAGACGATCCTTGGTCTGTTGGTCCTCGAAGAAACAGAACTGCGTATCACTGTCTACTGCTGAAGCTGAGTACATTGCTGCTGGTTCTTGCTGTGCTCAACTGTTATGGATGAAACAAACACTCAAGGACTATGGCATCAACGTGAAGAATGTGCCTCTCCTCTGTGACAATGAGAGTGCCATCAAGATTGCTCACAACCTAGTTCAGCACTCGTAGACAAAGCACATTCAGATTAGTCACCATTTTCTTCGTGATCATGTGTTGAAGGGCGACATTTCTATTGAGCATGTGAAGACTGAAGAACAGCTAGTCGATATCTTCACTAAGCCCTTGGATGAGAAGAGATTTAGCAAATTGCGGTGTGAGCTAAATATCTTAGAATCTTCGAATGTACTTTGAAAAGGCACTCATCCTAACACTTATGCAAAATTGATGACTTAGATGTGCAACACATGAAGAAACGTTTTTCTTCAATCAATGAAGAATAACACTCTAAGTGTGAAGAATTTGATTCTCAGAACCCTACAACAATTGTACCCGGTGTCTGAAATCATCATTCTTATACGGTGGGTCACGCCACCACAAAAGTTGAAAATCTTCAGTTTGAGTTTTTCCTCAACCTTTGAAATTCTTCAGTTTTTCAAATTCTTCAAACTTTGAAAAGTCTTCACTTGTGCCGTCATTTTTCTTCATTGGCTATATATATATATATATATGAGTTTATGTCCTCTACAACATTCACTTATAGCTATTTCTTCAAGTTGGACTTTCTGCTAAGTGAATGTGATCGGACCCTTCCCCTCTATGCTATACTCAATCCAATCTATTCACAAATTCTTCATGTGCATTCTATTTGAAACTCGTTCAAATTCTTCACTGTGTCGTTGTCAGCTGAAGAAATTGCGAACGGAACGTTAAAACTAATCTTATCCAAACTTTTGGTTTTGCCGCTCAAACCGTTCCGCATCCCACGATGCATTATTTTATCCACCCACAATCTTATACGATCTCCACTACACAGTATGTGGGTGACACATGTCGCGAGAAGGAGAACGGCCAGGGGCACGTTCGTCCCAAATCTTCGGGCGAGCAGTTTTCACCGTGGCTATAAATACCCCTGTCCCCTTCCTCACTTCTTTTACCCCGCTCGATCTCACTCTCCCGCTCGAGCTTCCGAACCCTAGCGCCGCCGCTACTCCATCATCGCCGGTGAGGAAGAGCTTCACTGCCTCGACCTCGTCGCCGTCGTACTCGCGCCGACCGCGGAAATCTTCACCTCCGCCGCCGCCGTAGACGTCTTCCTCCGCCAAGTTAGGGCGTGGAAGATCTGCATTGACGAACTTCACTGTTTCAACTCACAGGTCATCGTGTTCTTCATTTCAGGGTAATTAAAAGCAAATTTTACTGCCCTCCTTGATTCGAAACTTTTCTACAAAATCTTCAAAGGTGTTTTATTCTTCAACTCCTCACACACAAAACACCTCACATGTTACCTGTTCTTGATTCATTTCCCTAAGCCTGATTTTCTTCAAGATTCCTCAATTGTGTGGATCCTCGATCTAAACAACTCTGGAACCTAAGATATAAAGCGCTTAGTGAAATTCCTCAAGACGCATCTGGTCAAATTCCTCAAACTTGTTCTTTATGAAAAACCCTCTGAGAACGCATATGACCTCTTCAAATTCCTCGCAACTATACTCTGTTCACAGGTACACATGTCCGCTGCTGAATCATTAGGTTCTCATCAACTTAACTCATTTGCAGCGTTCCTCGAAGAAAAGTTGCATACTTCTTCAGAGAACTCAATTGTTCAAATTCCTCAACTGAAGAAAATGGCTGAAGGTAAAAGGCCATAGAAAGGAGGAAAGAAGCCTGAGGTTATGACTGCATTTGAAATCCCTGAGGATATTTATAAATATTACTGCACGCCTGATGAATCCAAATTTGGCAAAGAAGATAAAAATTAGCGCAAGGTGCGAATCCAGAGGATTGAACGGAGATGGGCACGTGAATGGAGGGAGTATAGATATGTTACTCCAAAGTACATGAAGAAATTAGGCAGATCCCACTAGCATCAAGCGTGGTGAGGATTTTCCTGAGGAATGGACCAAGCGCCAAGCTAAATTGGCAAGGCAAGCCAGAGAAGCAGTGAGGAAATTTAATGAAGACTCTGCTGCTGCTGCTGAGGCTTCTGCCAAGCCGAGGAAAGCGATGCTCAAGATGCCCGCTCACAAGCCAAGTGCTTCATCAGCAATGCCCTCACGGCCAAGTTCCTCTGCAATGCCCTCACGGCCAGACACCTCAAAATCTTCAAAGCAAATTCCTCATGATGCTCCTGCTCCACCAAAGTCCTCAGCACCACCTCCACAGTCCTCAGCTGTCCCAAAAAAGTCCTCAGCACATGTGCATCTGGCCTCGTGCCAAAGGACTACTGGCATCTCAATTGCCTCTGGTGTCTCAGCTAGTTCCTCAGCTGCACCCAGTTCCTCAGCTGGACTCTCTCTGCTGAAGAAAAAGGCTACTGCTGGACGCGGCACTCGCCCAAGTCCTAAGAAGAAGCAGGTAGTCTTCACTGTACCATCTGATGATGATGAAGCTGATGAAGAAGAACTTGCTGAAATCATCAGGGACCGCCAAGAAAGGGCTGCTAAAGCCAAAGGCACACCTGTGCCACTTCTGTTGGATCCAAGAGCGATCCTCGATTACATTGATCTCTGGCATAAGGATCCCAACACACCTATGCCTGACTTCAAGCTGACACCTGGCCAAAGTCAAATGCTGACTCACTTCATCCAAGAGGAGAAGTGGAAATATGATAGGGCCAGAGAGATCAAGAAATCGCAGTATCGCAAAGAGAAGCTGCTGAAGAAAAATGTTGTCAAGATGACACCTGAGGAACTCGTCAAGATGCAGGCTGAAATCAAAGCCCTCAGCGACAACTTTGATTCTTACTATGCTGATTAGCAAGGAGCCAATGTCAGATTTGTGAAGCTGACTGATACTTTCACCAAGGGTGCAGCTCCAACTCAACGAGAAGTTCCTCACGCTGAAGCATCTGTTCAACAAACTGAAGAACATGCCAGCACTGCTGATGAAGTTCAGGCTGCTGAAGAAAATGCCAGTTCCAGGGCTGATGACTCTACTCCAGCCACTGAAGAAATTGCCAGGGCATCCACTAGTGGTGCGCCTGAAGAAACTGAAGAAATCAGGGCAACTGCATCAGTTGCGCCTGAGGAAAATCAACCAGATTCCTCAGCTCCACCTACGCCTACGCCAACTCCTATTCTTCCTTCTGCACTAGTTGTGAAGAAGACCAAGGCTGCAGAGCGAGCTGCAGTGAAGAAAAGGAAGGCATCAAATGCTTCAGAATCTTCAGCTCCCAAGAAGATGAAGCCAATGACTAGCTCGTTTGCAAATCCCATTGATGCCATTCCTATCTCATCCATGCCATCAAAGGACCTTGTTCCTTTTGGTGAAGATTATGTGATCCCAAGTGGATCAGATGAAGAAACTCAATCTGCTGCTTCCTCAGAGCAGATTGATGAAGAAATTGAAGTGGATGCAATCCCTTCAACCCCACTGGTCTCATCACCAATGCCTCAGTTTGATGCTGAAGAGGCTGGTGTTGAAGAAATTGATGATGAAGATGTGGATATTGGAAGCACAACCCCGTTGATGAATGACGACTTTTGGGAAAGTCAACACCCCAATTCCCCACTCTTCACCCCACTGCAGCAAATTCCTCACTCCCCTGCACCAACTGTTCTGATGGGCTCTAAAGAAACTCATCCCACTGCATCCGTGAATGAAGAAATTCCAGCCACTAGTGCTGAAGAAACTGCGGCTGAAACTGAAAAGGTGACTGCACCTGAGGAGGAACCAGAAATTCCTCAGCCTGAAGAACCTGAGATCGTGATTCCTGAGTTAGTGATGCAACTCACTGACACTCCTCCGCCAAAGCCCAAGGATCCATTCTCAAAGAAGCAAAAATTCAAGGCTGAAGACTTCTTTGGTGAGCACATGTTCTTCATTAAATACAACCCCTATGACTCTGATCGCATAAGGAAGAGGCATTTCTGGACAGCAAGCCAAGCAACTTTCTATTCCTCAGTGCTTTTCAACAAGGACAAAGTCTTCGACCATGCACATATTCCTCACGTGGATATGGAGTCAATGCTGTGCTTCACGCCAGTCCTCAGTGTTCTTCACGACGCTGGGCTGCTCAACTTCTGCACTGACATATGCGATTGGAATGAAGAACTCATTCTTCAGTTCTATGCAACACTGCACATCACCGGCAACTCTGAAGATGTGAATTCATGGGTTTTGGACTAGATGACTGAGAACACACATCATAAGGCCCCAACATCTGAATTGCTTCGTGCCCTTCCTCTGAGTCCACCCACTGAAGATGCACGTTGTATTTACAATGAACCTGAACTTTCAAATCACTATATGCAAGTGCTCATGAAGCCTTTGAAGCCAGGGCAGACCCCTCGAACCACATCCCTCGTCAAGGAATTGTTGTATGTGCCAAGGACTATCTATCGCATTCTGACGAAGACAATGAGTCCCATCAAAGGCCACGATTCAACTGATGAAGAAGTCGTTGGCATAATGAAGAATATGCTTTTCAACATCTGTCATGGCGTTCCCGTCAACTTCCATGATTTCTTCATGAGGACTCTGGCCAACATTGCTATGTCACCATTTGAGTTGAAGCCTTATGCACCTTGGATTATGAGATTCATCAGGACAAGGTCTTCACTCAACTACAAAGCTGAAACTCTCAACCACTGCAGCTACTTGCCTCCCATTGAAGTCCTCAAAAGGACATTTTCCTCAGCTGAAGAAAAGGGCAAGGCCACTGCTGTGATCAATGAAGGCATTCGTCCATTGGATGGTCAATTTCGCAAGGCCGCATCATATTCCACCAATGACGACTCTGCCACACATGACACTGCCGCCAACACTACCAAGCCAAATCCTCAAGCCACAACACCTAGGGTGATGACTGACCATGAGTTACTCCTCAGTCTTCATCAAAAGGTTGATCGCAATCACAAATGGGTCAAGCGTCAGTTTGGTTCAATTCTTCACAACATGACTGCGACACATAATGCAGTGAAGAAAAACCACTACTACCTTCATGAAACCCTCAACCGCACCTGGGCTGTTCTGTCTCAAGTTTACAGTGCTGATGATTTGAAGAAAATGGGTCTCAATGAAGAATTTGCCTGGTCTGCACCTCCTCCGAAGAAATACAAGAAGGTCCCAGTTCCTTCTTTGGTGGCCAGTTCATATTCTTCATCACGCGACACTGATGAAAATGAAGACTTGGACGACACTGCGGCAGGCCCTACATCAACGACCGACCCCAGCAACGCTGGCGCTCCTTCATCAACTTGAATATCTTCAGGGGCGTTAGTCCTCAATTTCGATCCTTTTGGTCATTTGATGACAAAGGGGGAGAAATCTGAGTTAGTCGTCAAGCGGGTCGATAATAAGGGCGTTTTTTTAAGTTACAACTCTCGTTCTTCCGAAACTTTTATTGGATCGAGTTGTAATCTTAAACCCGGTGGTGCGCTGATACTTTTGTTGCACTATGCTTTGATACTTTTGATATGCTACTCTGCATACTTATTCCTCAGTAATATTATCGCACGCATGCTGAATTACATCAGGCACCATATTTCATCATGCATTTCAAATTCTTCATATTATATGTCAAATACGTGTATGAATTACAAGGTATAGGGGGAGATCTCCATGATTCAACTCTTCAAGTGTGCATTGCTTCAAAAGCAAATTCCTCACTATGCACATCTTCAGGGGGAGTTCTTCTATATCTTGCAATCAAATTCCTGAATATCAGTATTTACACTTCATATATTTATCCCCGTTGAAAACTTAACCTATGTTGTCATCAATCACCAAAAAGGGGGAGATTGTAAGTCTATGAGGAGTTTGATATTTACAGAGAAAGTCGACCCCTAAAAATGAAGTTCTTCGACTGAAGACTTTGATATACTGAAGACTTTCTGAAGACTTTGAAAGTGAAGAAATTGGTGTGACCTTGAAGACTTGGTATTCATTCGAGGAACATGAAGCGTGAAGACTTTTGTTTTCGTAGTTTCATTTTCTCTTTCTTGAGTCATAGGAAACACCGTACTGTTAAAGGGGGTCGAGGAAATGCTAAGGAGAAAATTTCCATGTGATGCTCAACTCAAATCCTACACCTACCAATCCCTTCGAGTGAAGCCATTGGAAATCTCATACAGTTCAGTCAAATTCTTCAGTGACAGAGACACAGTTCTTCTGGTCACTGAGGACTTTGCTCTGACTGAGGAGTTAGGAATTCGCCAGTGCGAATTTCCTACACAGTGAGGAACATGATAGCCCTGAGGAATTTGTACCTCAAATTTCCGACCGTTGCTGCGCTGCGCGCCAGCTGTCCCAAAATATCTTGTCCACATAACGGTCATATCATTGAAGGGCATTTATGTCTTATCATGTCGGGCTGCTCCCTAGGCTATAAATAGCCACCCCCTACAACCACTAGCTGGTTGGCTGCTCTGCGAGAACTTGACACTTGTCATTTGAGAGCAACCCATCCTCCGAGGACTTTGAGCAAAAATCATCAAGTGAGGAAAATCCAAACCCAAACCCAAAACACCTACAAACCCAAAGTGATTGAGCATCACTGGAGAGATTGATCCTGCGTGCATCCGACGCTTGTTACCTTTGAAGACTGTGCTTCTTCCAGACGGTTAGGCGTCAAGGTCTAGAGCATCCAAGAGGAATTGTGGATTGCCGAGTGACCAAGTCTGTGAAGGTTTGGAAGTCACCTGAAGACTTACCATGAGTGATTGGGCGAGGACTGTGTGTCCTTAGCTCAAGGAGAATACGGTGAGGACTGTGTGTCCGGGACTAGGTGTCCTCGAGTTTAAATACTCAGCCGCTCCAACCAGATGTACAACTGAGACAGCAGTTGGAACTGGTCTACCAAATCATTGTCTTCACCAAGCTTACTTGTTCTATTTCCTCAACACTTTCATTTCCTCATTACTGTGTTGTGTGTTTGTTCATATCTGTGTTTGAAGACTTTGACTGAAGACTTTCTCAATTTCCTCAGTTCAATTTCTTCAGTCTGTTTGTCTTCATCTTGTGCTATCCTGTGTTTACGCTTTCTGTACTCTGTGTTTGTCTTCATTTCATCATGATGACCATGCATGTATTCTGCTATGTTTACCTCTGAGTACTTATTCCGCTGCTAGTAGTTCTTCGCTAAGGAATTTCCTCACGAGCAAATTTCTCAGTGAAGAATTTCATAAAAATCGCCTATTCACCCCCCTCTAGTCGATATAACGCACTTTCACCATGCCAGTCAGCTGGGTCACGACGAAGAAGATAGGGGAGATCAAACCGCTCCTGGACCCTTGGGTTCCTTGTAATGATGTTATTAGTTGAGTCGAGAATGGTCTTGAACGAACCTGCCATGCTAGCCGAGGTGATGACGTTGCACCGATCAATGAGTTCCTCCACCGCGTCATCATTCAGATCGGGGCAAGAATAACGGGGTCATTTCTGGCCTGCTCCCTCCATGGAGAAGATGATCGAACAATGGCATAAGGAAGGGTGAAGGCGAATGGAGGAGGGAGGAAGAGCATGTGACAATAGTTCCAAATCGAGAGGGAAAGGCGAAGAGGCGGTGGACGGTTGCCACGGTACATGAAGAGGCGCCTGAGGAGCGAACGGTTGCCACAGAGGTCACACACTAACGACAAGGGCCGAGTGAACCGCATGCGTATATCGCACACACCTTGATCTGGTTGACCGTTTCTTTTGTGTTGCCTAATCACAAACAGTTCATCCGAGTGAACTGTATGCTATATATCGCACACACCTTCATATGGCTGACCGTTTCTTTTGTGTTGCCTAATCAAAAATTGTTCATCCGAGTGAACCGTATGATGTGTATCGCACACGCCTTCATCTGGCTGCCTATTTCTTTTGTTCCTCCTCATCGCAAACAATTAATTGAACTGGACCGTATGCCCTTCATCGCACACACAACTAGAACCTGAACCGTGTTTGATGCACCCTCCGTCGCAAACGTTTTATACATTTCTGACGGTTTTCATACAGCACCGTGTGCGATTATTGCATCACACACAGTTTCTCGAAGGGTCTCTGATCGTAGTGTCGCATTAGCAGCATCCTGCAGTAGTGCATGGATCCTATCCTTGGGGAGAAATGAGGTGTAGCCATTAAACGACCAAAGCTCTTGTCTGACTTCATTATCTTAATTATCGAGGTAACCCCGCGTGACAAATAGGGTCAGCGGCATGGCAACTGATTCTTGATGCAGGACTCGTGTCGGTCAAGATGTTATTTGGATAGCTCCCCCACTTTGATCCATAACAAGCACATCTCGATGGGTGACTTCTAGCGCAGAAACTAATATTATATTTGACCCCATCGCAAATACAAGGTTGTAAGCATAATACCTCATTCCCGTACCTATTTTTTTGTAAGTGTTTGAATCACTATTTGCTTGCTGATTCAGTCAAAAGCTGGATTTGACACTCTGGCAAAATCGTGCTAGAGAACATTGCTTGAAGGGAATCTTCCTCTCGTGGGTTCGATAACCCAGGGTCACCTCTGGGGAAATAGGCGTGGGATACTCTTTTTGTTCCAGTACCGGATCAATAAAAAGGAGATATAAAGCCCTTTTTCTGGTGCCGTTGCCGGGGAGGAGTTTAGTATTCCCAGTCTTTGTGTTTAGAGTTTTTGTTAAAGTTAATTTTTAGTTTTTTCTTACTTTTCTGTTTTTAGTTTAAGTTTTAATTTTTGTTGGAAGTCTTGTTAGTTAAAAAACCAAAAAAATGACTATGGCTCATAATCCTGGGGGTTTTGCTACTCCCATCAACAACTTCATGCGTGAACCTATAACACAACCTAAGGTAGCAGCCGCTGAGTATGAGATTAACCCAAACTTAGTTTCCATGGTTTTACAGGACCAGTTTGGAGGCTCTACTTCTCAGGATGACAATATGCACCTACACAATTTCACTGAATTATGCAACATGACATGCATATAGGATTATGATCCCGACGCACTGAAACTGCGTCTATTTCCTTTTTCCTTAAGAGGAAAAGCTAAAGAATGGTTTCTTGCACTACCTAAGGGAAGTACTACTTCTTGGGCTGATTGTTGTGGTAAATTCTTATCTGAGAATTGTCCACCTGCAAAGATTATGCAATTACGTTATCAGATTACATGTTTCAATCAAGAGGAACATGAGACACTAGCGCTTGCATGGGATAGAATGAAAGAATCTATTAGAAACTGTCCCAACTATGGAATGGAGGAATGGTTAATTTTCCATATGTTTTATAATGGTTTGAATCATATGTCAAAAACTATGCTTGATACGGATGCAGGAGGAACGATCATGGGAAAGCCCATAGGAGATGTCAAGAGATTATTGGATAATATGCAAGAAAACCATGCCCAATGGCATGTTGAGAGAACCACCACTAAAAAGGTGAATGCCATAGAAGAAAGTAGCACGGAGTTAACAACCAAGCTAGATGAACTTATCTTTGCAATAGAAGGTAAAAAAGAGGTAAACATGAGTGCTATCACTAGTGAAGAAACTAGTAATGTGAATTTATTGCT
Organism: Aegilops umbellulata; assembly: GCA_032464435.1. Taxonomy (NCBI): domain Eukaryota; kingdom Viridiplantae; phylum Streptophyta; class Magnoliopsida; order Poales; family Poaceae; genus Aegilops; species Aegilops umbellulata. Next base: position 209,900,349 of record CP136056.1, on the reverse strand, counting down.
CGTAATAGTTACAATCCTAATTGAAAAAATAATGGATATGCTCCCAGACTTGCTTATCCTAGTAATGGAGGAGAATCCAATAATTTTAATGGAGCTAACACTAGCAACATAAATACTCTTGAAGAAACTCTTAAAAGTTTTATTGCTAGTTAGACTGAGCAGAATGAAAACTTCAAGAATATCTTAAAGAACCATGATAACTCGGTGAATTAACTAGTAAGGTTGTTGGACTAACGAATGATGTACGGATACTTGAAGGAAGATCCAAGAATATGGAAGCACAAGTGGCTAAAATAGCAGAGAGCCAAACACTATTTTGGCTAAGTTTGCAGGTAAACCAGAGCCTAATCCAATTGAAGAAGCTAAAATGGTGAGAAGCAACAAAGAGAAAGCTGAAGTATTTGATACAAGTCATGTGGCAGAGTACAATTATACGTTGAAGATTTTGTTAGGATGATATCCATGAAGTATCCACTACTGGAGATAACTAACAATGAAGCATATAATGTTTTTGAACAAGTTTTAACCAAGGTACATGAACTTGATGACGAAAGAAAGAAGCTCTATAGCAATTTACCAGCAAAGCAAGAGGACGCTTTTGAACCTACCTTAGAAATTGAGGTAGAATTGAATAAATTCAATGCTTTATGTGATCTTGGGGCAAGTGTTTCCACCATCCCCAAGTTAATTTATGATATTCTTAATCTGAGACCTTATGCTAATACCAAGTCACTACATGACCAAGGTTTATTACAATCTCAGATGCACTAATCATCACTGACTGTGCCATCACCTCTTCTAAAATTTACAAGATAATTCATGAATAGAGAATAAATTAATAAAAAAATATATACATGCAATAGTGCAGATGAATCTTAAGGTACAACAAGTGAAATGCATTTTCTCTAAGTACTTTGCCTCGAGAAGTTGTTTAATATGTAATCTGCATTACAATAAATAATTTTGTATGGCGAGCTTCCAAATCATCTTCTATATAAGAAATGGGATAACTGCAATGGTGGGAAGGAACCAACCTATGAGATGATAAGCATGTTGTGGACTTTGTCAGAAGTCCTCTGAACCCTGTCCTTGTAACACAGTAAAAAAATCAACAAGAAGGTACTCTCAAGAAAGCATTAGTCAAAAGCCAAAAAATCACCAATCTCACCTCACATCTATTGGTAGTAGTGCATCAGTCTATCTCAGAGCTCACATACAAATATTGTAATGGAACTTTGCCTTGGATTTAGTAACTGGACTCTAATACTAAAAATAAAGCTGTGGACATGTTTTTTTGATAAAAAGAAAGGAACCTGGTCAGATGGCGCAAAAAATACTTAGACACAAATCATTAGTAGAGAATACTTAACGATTAAACATCAAATATTGCATGCAGCTATTCTGAACTTTTCTAAATAACTCTCCGTAAGAGCATTATCCATAAGAGCAATTCTGAATCTAAATAACTATCCATAATTCACTGGATGACATTTTGAAGTTATTTGTTTTTGCCAACTCAACTATGGAGAAAAATATGCAATAAAAAACGCCCCTGCAAAGAAAACGCTATCAACTGAACATCTGGGAATTATAGTACATATTCGTCCATAAATAAAATCTTACATCCTCAACAACAATATCTTCCCTGGTGTCTTTCGTGAGTTCCTCACTAACCTCCAGAAGGGCTTTTCCTGATAAACAAGGTTGGTAATCAGTGAATAAAAACATCTTCCAAAACTCTGAAGTGTGAACTTTGGCAACTCATGGTTTCAATTCAAAATCTCTAGGGCCATCCATGGCTCTAGCAACAAATGCAAACCCCATGGCTGCTGGGCATACTCTTTGACAACATCTCCCATCGCACATCCTTTTATGTATGGCACATGTCGTTATTGACCGCAAATAAGTACTAGAAGGATATTAAGCCGTGACAGCCTAATTGACATGACCACAAAGACTTGACAAGAATTGACCAATGTCTTAACCCGTATTATTGATGTTTGATAGCGATCTTTGCCCTATAGTACAACACATCCCGTTTTATTTTCTTGTTCAACAATGGCAAGCTTGCAGCATAGCTTAAGCATTGCAATCTATAGAGCTAAAGCATCACCTTTGGGAAAAAACAAACATCTGAATGTGTAAATGTGTCCAAGGAAAATATGTGCGGATCCTTAAGGCAACATGATTCTCAATTCATTTTCAGATCCTACAATTGAATATACTAAAGTTCAGTTTACTACACATTGAGAGCTGCAGTTTCGCATGTTGGAGATTTGGAGAGACATCCACAGCTTCTCTACGTGATATAATGATCTAATTGTTAAATCTAAAACCTGGCATGTAGATCAAGGAGGCATTTCATCAAACAAAAAAGGGCATCTGAAATTCATGTTATGCTATGCACCCAATACACATGTACAAGAGAGCACGATACAAACTATATAGAGGAAAATGAAGGAAATATGCCCTAGAGGCAATAATAAAGTTATTTTATATTTCCTTATTCATGATAAAGGTTTATTATTCATGCTAGAATTGTATTGATTGGAAACTTAAATACATGTGTTAATACACAAACATATACCGTGTCCCTAGTAAACCTGATCATTTGTCGGGCAAGGTCGGGTTCGGGCCGGGCTTGACAAAGCCCGAAGTAAAAATCCCAAACCCGAGCCCAGCCCGACCCGGCCCTAAGTACATGAACAGTGGCACTTTTTAAATAAATTAATCATTTTCGGGATATTATATTAATTTATTATACCTATATTTTGAATAAAATATGTTTATATATATTTCGGGCTTTCGGGCTAGGCTTCGGGCCAAAAAGTGGAGCCCGAGCCCGGCCCGAATGTCGGGCTTCGGGTTCGGGCCGGTGGGCCGAGTTGTCCATGAACAGGTCCGGTTCCTAGTAAGCCTCTACTAGACTAGCTCGTTGATCAAAGATGGTTAAGGTTTCCTAACCATAGACATGTGTTGTCATTTGATAATGGGATCACATCATTAGGAGAATGATGTGATGGACAAGACCCATCCATTAGCTTAACATAATAATCGTTCAGTTTTATTGCTATTGTTTTCTTCATGTCAAATACATATTCCTTCGACTATGAGATTATGCAACTCTCGGATACCGGAAGAATACCTTTATGTGCTATCAAACATCACAACATAACTGGGTGATCATAACCATGCTCTACAGGTATCTCTGAAGGTGTTTGTTGAGTTGGCATAGATCAAGATTAGGATTTGTCACTCTGAGTATCGGAGAGGTATCTCTGGGCCCTCTCAGTAATACACATCATAAGCATGCAAGCAAATGACTCAGGAGTTAGTCATGAGGTGATGTATTATGGAACGAGTAAAGAGACTTGCCGGTAACGAGATTGAACTAGGCATAGAGACACCAACGGCCAAATCTCGGGCAAGTAACATATCAATGGACAAAGGGAATTGCGTATGTTGTCATAACGGTTCCACCGATAAAGATCTTTATAGAATATGTAGGAGCCGATGTGGGCATCTAGGTTCTGCTATTGGTTATTGACCGGAGAGGTGCCTCGGTCATGTCTACATAGTTCTCGAACCCATAGGGTCCGCACGCTTAACGTTCATTGACGATATAGTGTTATATGAGTTATATGATTTGGTGAACGAATGTTGTTCGGTGTCCTGGATATGATCACGGACATGACGTGGAGTCTCAAAATGTTTGAGAGGTAAAGATTGATATATAGGATGATGGTATTCGGACACTGGAAATGTTTCTGAGGGTACCGGGTACTTATCAGGTCACCAGAAGGAGTTTCAGGCATCCCCGACAAAGATATGGGCCTTGCGGGCCAAGTGAAGGAACACACCAGCCCACATGGGGTTGGTGCGCCCTCTATGGAGCCGGCCCTATGAGGAGGGAATGGAAAGGGGAGGAGGAAAGGAATGTGTGGAGTTGGACTCCCTCTTCCCTCCCTCTCCCCCCCTCTTTCCTTTCCCCCTTGTTCATACAAGCAAGGGGGGGGGGGGGGGGGGGGCGCAGGAGGGCAGGAGCCCTAGGGCCGGCGGCCAGCCCCTAGGGGCGCGCCCTGGCTGCCTCCTCTCCCCTCCCACCTATATATACATGGGGAGGGGGCGCCACACAAGGACACAACATTGTCTTAGCCGTGTGCGGCGCCCACGTCCACCGTTTACTCTCTCAGTGATATTTTCGTAGTGCTTAGGCGAAGCCCTGCGGAGATCACATCACCATAACCATCACCACGCCGTCGTGCTACCAAAACTCATCTACTACCTCGCCGTCTTGCTGGATAAAGAAGGCGGAGGATCTCACCGAGTTGAACGTGTGCAGAACGCGGAGGTGCCGTGCGTTCGGTACTAGATCGGTTGGAGCGCGAAGAAAGTTCAACTACATCAACCGCGTTGTGAAACACTTCCATTTACGGTCTACGAGGGTACGTAGATACACTCTCCCCTCTCGTTGCTATGCATCTCCATGGATAGATCATTTCGTGTGCGTAGATTTTTTTGTTTTCCATGCAATGTTTCCCAATACAAAGTAGAGTAAGAAGATGTCAGGGTCGAGACCATGCACTCACAAACTCAGAAATCAAGATCCTAAATATGAACATCTCCACCAAAAAGCAGGGACATACCATTTATTAAATCATAATCACCGCTACTCCCCCGAGGCAGCCCCAAGCAACGACGAATGTAGAACATGGTGGGCACAGGGCTGGGAGGCCGCGTGGGAAGAGGCTCACCCTGCGGCTCCACTCCAGGGACTTCGTCCCAGAGGAGCAGGGCCGACACCAGAGCTACAGGTCATACGTGCTTGCCCGCCTATTCCACGGCTCGGCCCAGGCTGTCGGACCGTCGGCGCACATCACTTGCTGCCGACGGGATGTCTCGCGCTGACCTGAAGCCAACCAACACTACACCGATCTTCAAGCCATCGGGAGAGGAGATACATGGGCCCATGGTGTCCGGCGTCAGGCCCTCGCGTACGTCGTGACTCGACCAAGGCCGCCGCACTGTTGGTGCGTGCATCGCTTGCCGCCGATGGGATTTCCCGCGCCTACCTGAAGCTGGCCAACACCCCGCCGATCTTCAAGGCATCGGCAGCGGAGATACAGGGGCCCATGGTGTCCGGCGTCGAGCAAGGTAGCGGGAAGTACTTCTCGTGCGTGGGCGTGGGCCGGCACACGCAACAGCTCTGCATGGAGCAAGGGCCGCCGTTGTGACCAACTGTGAAGGTGACCTGGAAGTACCAACTGCTGGGCGGGCGGCTCCGGCGGTGACTTTCGTGGCGAAGGGCGTGGCGGGCGGCTCCCATGCCTAACGGCTACGGGAGGCTGTGGGAGGAATGGTGGGGCGGCGAACGGTGCAGGAGGAGGAGGGGGCGAGAGGTTGTGCAGGCATGCGTTGTTGGCAGCAATTTTGTTTTTTTAATGGCGGGGCAGGGTTAGCGATTGATGGATTGTTGGTGGCTTAATGCGTGGTTTGTAGTGTTTGGATCTTGAAGATGGATGGGTTTGATTGTTTGGATCTTCCCCCTCTCTTCCTTTTATACGGGTAGTAGATGCGTGCGTGAATTTGACTATATAATCTGGGAAGCTAGAGAAATCTTTGCTTACTATAGCATAAATTTAGAGCTCCCTCCAATAGAATAAATTCTCCATGACAAAGGCACTATACATAGTTTGGAATCTAAAGATTATTTTTATTATAGTGAAAATCTTAGGAGGAGAGTTCCTTATGCTGAAGTTATTAAATCTTTGTACCACCATACTTGTGATAAATTGGAGAGGATCACTAAGGGGATTGATGAAGGATTTAGTAATGAGTGAGATGGCTATAGAACCTATTTATGATGAAATACATGTTTAATATGAAGATGTTTATGGTGATGATTCGGAATTTGAAGTAATGAATGTTAAAATTATCAAACAAAGTCCTTTCAATAGTTTAATTTCTTCGACTAGGAAAGAAGAACATGAGAAGAGAGATTTCTCGAAAAAGTTTTGGAAGATTTGATTAAAAAGGACTTGGGAATGAAAGATGACAACATTTGAAACTATGCATTATGCCTAGCTAGGGGCGTAAAACAATAGCGTTTGTTGGGAGGCAACCTAACAGCTATCTTTATTTTTCTTATTTATTTCCTATTTTTTGGTGTGCACACAATTATGCTGGTTGTGTTTTGTGTTTAAATTAGTGTTTGTGCGAAGTAAAGCCTTTGGGATAATTTGGATGATAGTTGCTTTAATTCTGGGAGAAACAAAAACTTTTGCGCCCAGTAGCAGAATTTTTGAGATTCACTGGAACGTGATAAATTTCTGAATATTTTACACATGATTGATATACATATTTCCCACGTTGTCCTAATTTCTCAGAATTTTTGGAGTTCCAAAAGTATGGTCATTGATTGAACCATTACCAACTATTCTGTTTTTGACAGATTCTGTTTTCGTTGCATTGTTTGCTTGTTTTGATGAATCTATGGATTGTATCGGGGGGGGGGGGGTATAAGCCACGGTGAATTTAGAATATAGTAGGTACTATGCAATAATAAAATATGAATGGGTTTAGAGAAGTACCTAAAGTGGTGATTTGCTTGTTATACTAACGGATCTCATGAGTTTTCTGTTGGGTTTTGTGTGCTGGAGTTTTCAAGTTCTGAATGAGATCACGATGGATGAAGGAACAAGGAGTGGCAAGAGCCTAAGCTTGGTGATGCCCGAGGCACCCCAAGGTAATATTCAAGGACACCCAAGCATCTAAGCTTGGGGATGCCCTGAAAGGTATCCCCTCTTTATTCTACCAACTGTCGATAAATTACTTGGAGCTATATTTTTATTCATCACATGATATGAGTTTTGCTTGGTGCGTCGTGTGTTATATGAGTCTTTGCTTTGTTTGCTTTTTAGTTTGCCACAGTCATCTTTGATGGACACACCTTTTTGAGAGGGACACACAATATTCATGATATCTTAGAATACTCTTTTTTTTGAATAGTTTGGATTGCTTACCACATGTGTCACATGGTATTTCTTAGAAAACTCTTTGTGCTTCACTTATATATTTTTAGCTAGCCAGTTGCTCTAGTACTTCACTCATATCTTTTAGAGCACGACGGTGGTTATATTTTAAAGAAATATTTGCACTCTCATGCTTCACTTATATCATTTTGAGAGTTGATAATAGTAACGTCAATATGCCCAAGTTATGAATTTGGTTCTAATATGATAGGTATTCAAGAGGGATATAATAAAAACTTTCATGTAGATCACTGAATATGATAAGTTTGATTCCTTGCAATAGTTTTGTGATATAAAGATGGTTATATGTGTGTGTGTGTGGGGGGGGGGTACTAGCGAATAATTGTGGTTTAGTAAGAATATTGGTGTTAAGGTTTGTGATTCCTGAAGCATGCACGTATAGTCTCTCGTTGTGCTATGAAGTTGGAGCATGATTTATTATTGCTGGTCTTCCTTATGAGTGGTGATCGGGGATGAGCGATGGTATTTTCCTACCAATATATCCCCTAGGGGCATGGGTAGTAGTACTTTGCTTTGAGGGTTAATAAACTTTCATAATAAGCATGTGAGTTCTTTATGACTAATGTGAGCCCATGGATTATACGCACTCTCATCCTTCCGCAATTTGCTAGCCTCTTCGGTACCGTGCATTGCCCTTTCTCACCTCGAGATGTGGTGCAAACTTCGCCGGTGCATCCAAACCCCGTGATATGATACGCTCTATCACACATAATCCTCCTTATATCTTCCTCAAAATAGCCACCATACCTACCTATTATGGCATTTCCATAGCCATTCCGAGATATATTGCCATGCAACTTCCACCGTTCCATTTTTATGACACACATCATCATTGCCATATTGCTTTGCATGATCATATAGCTAACATAGTATTTGTGGCTCAGCCACCGTTCATCATTTTTTATACATGTTATGCTATATCATTGCACATCCTAGTACACCACCAGAGGCATTCATATAGAGTCATATTTTGTTCTAGTATCGAGATGTAATTTTGAGTTGTAAATAAATAGAAGTGTGATGATCATCATTATTCATTATTAGAGCATTGTCCCAAGTGATGAAAGTATGATGGATACTATGATTCCCCCACAAGTCGGGATGAGGAACCGGACAAAATAAAAAAGGAGGCCAAAAGAGCCCAACAAAAAAAAAGATAAAGAAAGAAAAAGAAAAAATGGGAGAAAAAGAGAGAAGGGGCAATGTTACTATCCTTTCCTTACTTGTGCTTCAAAGTAGCACCATGTTTTTCATATAGAGAGTCTCCTATGCTTTCATTTTCATATAAGTAGTGCGAATTTTTCATTATAGAACTTGGCTTGTATATTCCAATGATGGGCTTGCTCAAATGCCCGGGGTCTTCATGAGCAAGCAAGTTGGATGCACACCCACTTAGTTTTTATTTCGAGCTTTCATACACTTATAGCTCTTAGTCCATCCGTTGCATGGCAATCCCTACTCCTTGCATTGACATCGATTGATGGGCATCTCCATAGCCAGTTGATTAGCCTCGCCAATGTGAGACTTTCTCTTTTTTTGTCTTCTCCATATTATCTCTATCACCATACTCTATTCAACCCATAGTGCTATATCCATGGCCTGCGCCCATGTATTGCGTGGGGGTTAAAAAATCTAAAGCACGTTAAAAAGTATGAACAAATTGCTCGGCTTGTTATCGGGGTTGTTCATGATAAATACTTTGTGTTAAGAAGATGGAGCATGACAAGGCTATATGATTTTGTAGGGATAACGTTCTTTAGCATTGATATTTTGAAAGGCATGATTGTTTGTTGGTATGGCTGAGTATTGATGTTTTTTTGTCAAATTATAGACTATTGCTTTGAATCATCCGGATCTTAATATTCATGCCACAAAAGAAAGATTACATAATGAACATGTTAGGTAGCATTCCACATCAAAATTTACGTTTTTATGATTTACCTATGTAAGTGCATCTAGTGCCCCTTAGTGATTTTGGTGTATTGAAGACTTATAGGTTAAGGGACTAATGTGTTTATGAGTGTACACAGGTCTATAAGTCTATGAGGAGTTTGATATTTACAGAGAAAGTCGACCCCTAGAAATGAAGTTCTTCGACTGAAGACTTTGGTATTCTGAAGACTTTCTGAAGACTTAGAAAGTGAAGAAATTGGTGTGACCTTGAAGACTTGGTATTCATTCGAGGAACATGAAGCGTGAAGACTTTTGTTTTCGTAGTTTCATTTTCTCTTTCTTGAGTCATAGGAAACACCGTATTGTTAAAGGGGGTCGAGGAAATACTAAGGAAAAATTTCCATGTGATGCTCAACTCAAAATCCTACACCTACCAATCCCTTCGAGTAAAGCCATTGGAAATCTCATACAACTCAGTCAATTTCTTCAGTGACAGAGACACAGTTCATCTGGTCGCTGAGAAATTTTTGCTGACTGAGGAGTTAGGAATTCGCCAGTGCGGATTGCCTACACTGTGAGGAACATGATAGCCCTGAGGAATTTGGACCTCAAATTTCCGACCGTTGCTGTGCTACGCGCCAGGGTCATATCATTGAAGGGCATTTATGTCTTATCATGTCGGGCTGCTCCCTAGGCTATAAATAGCCGCCCCCTACAACCACTAGCTGGTTGGCTGCTCCACGAGAAACTGACACTTGTCATTTGAGAGCATCCCATCCTCCAAGGACTTTGAGCGAAAATCATCGAGTGAGGAAAATCCAAAACCTAAACCCAAACACCTACAAACCCAAAGTGATTGAGCATCACTGAAGAGATTGATCCTGCGTGGATCTAACGCTTGTTACCTTTGAATACTGTGCTTCTTTTGGAGGGTTAGGCGTCATGGTCTAGAGCATCCAAGAGGAATTGTGGATCGCCGAGTGACCGAGTTTGTGAAGGTTCAGAAGTCACCTGAAGACTCACCACGAGTGATTGGATGAGATCTGTGTGACCTTAGTTCAAGGAGAATACGGTGAGGACTGTGTGTCCGGGACTAGGTGTCCTCGAGTTTAAATACTCAGCCGCTCCAACCAGATGTACAACTGAGACAGCAGTTGGAACTGGTCTACCAAATCATTGTCTTCACCAATCTTACTTGTTCTATTTCCTCAACACTTTCATTTCCTCATTACTGTGTTGTGTGTTTGTTCATATCTGTGTTTGAAGACTTTGACTGAAGACTTTCTCAATTTCCTCAGTTCAATTTCTTCAGTCTGTTCTGTCTTCATCTAGTGTCATCCTGTGACTACGCTTTCTGTACTCTGTGCTTGTCTTCATTTCATCATGATGACTATGCTTGTCTTCTGTTATGTTTACTTCTGAGTACTTATTTGGCTGCAAGTAGTTCTTCGCTAAGGAATTTCCTCACTAGCAAATTCCTTAGTGAAGAATTCATAAAAATCGCCTATTCACCCCCCTCTAGTCGATATAACGCACTTTCAACCTACTCAAGGACGAGCATGAATTAAGCTTGGGGATGCTTGGTACGTCTCCAACGTATCTATAATTTTTTATTGTTCCATGCTATTATAGTATCAATCTTGGATGTTTTATAAGCAATTATATGCAATCAAAATTTACATTTTTATTGATGTATTAACTTAGTGCCAAGTGCCAGTTGCTGTTTTTCTTTTGCCTTTTTTGGTTTTCCGGGAAATTAGTACCAAATGAAGTCCCAATACCACACAACTTTTTTATGATTTTTTCTCGACATAGGAGAGAATAGAAGCTTCGGGAGGAGGCCAGAAGATGAAGAGTGGGCCACGAGCCACATGGGCACGCCTAGGGGGTAGCCGCGCCCATGTGCCTCGTGGGCCCCTCGTTCCTCCGTTTGATCTAATTCCAACTCTATAAATTCTGTAATATCGGGAAACCAACAAAGAGCCACCCAAAAAACTTTTTCCACCACGTCAAGCTTCTATTCTCGCGAGATCGCATTTGGAGGCCTTTTTCGGCTCAATACCGGAGGGAGAATTGACCATGGAGGGCCTCTACATCAACCTTGCTGCCCTTCCGATGATGTGTGAGTAGTTTACCACAGACCTACGGGTCCATGGCTAGTAGCTAGATGCCTTATTCTATCTCTTTGATCTTTAATACAATGTTCTCTTCGATGTTCTTCGAGATCTATTCATGTAATCCTTTTTGCGGTGTGTTTGTTGGGATCCGATGAATTGTGGGTTTATGATCATATTATCTATGAATACTATCCGAGTCTTCTCTAAACTCTTTTATGCATGATTATTATAGCTTTGTATTTCTCCCTGATCTATCCATTTGGTTTGCCCTACTAGATTGATTTATCTTGCAATGGGAGACATGCTTTGTGATGGGTTTGATCTTACGGCGCTCAATCCCAGTGACAAAAGGGGACATGACACATATTTGTATCATTGCCATTAAGGATAAAACGATGGGGTTTATTCATATTGATTGGATTTACTTTGTCTACATCATGTCATGTTTCTTAAGGCGTTACTCCGTTCTTTATGAACTTAATACTCTAGATGCATGCCGGATAGCGGTCGATGTATGGGTAATAGTAGTAGATGCAGGAAATAATTGGTCTACTTGTCTCGGAAGTGTTTCCTATATACATGATCATTGCCTTGGATATCATCATAATTATTTCCTTTTCTATCAATTGCCCAATAGTAATTTGTTTACCCAACATATGCTTTTTGTTCAAGAGAGAAGCCTTTAGTGAAAGCTATGGCCCCCGGGTCTATCTTTATCATATCTATTAAAAAATCAAAAAATACCTTGCTGCAATTTGTTTTTTATCTATCTATCACTACGAGATTTGATCCTTGCAATTAACAGCCAAGGGCTTGACAACCTCTTGTTTGCGTTGGGTGCAAGTATTTGTTATTTTGTGTGTAGGTGCTGTTCACGAGGTGTCACGTGGTTCTCCTACTGGATTGATAACCTTGGTTCTTAACTGAGGGAAATACTTATCTCTACTATACTGCATCATCCTCTCCTCTTTGTGGAATTCCCATCGCATCTCACAAGTAGCACGCACCGCCACAACAAGTTTTTACCCAGGGGATCATCTTCACTGACCGTGAAGCAAGAAGAAAGTTTAGGCAAGTAAGCTCGAGGAGGATCGAAGCAACCAAGTGGGATTGTGTCATAACACTCGCCAAGCTAGGAATTACTCATAATTTCAATTTGCTTTGTCATAATGTCAGCTTCCACCATTTTTCTTATCAGGGATGTGAGACATATGAACATTTGATGCTCGCATAATGTTGGTTTGTTGCCTAAAGTGTATGAGGAGGAGTGGATCACTTTCCCTCTCCTGAACCAAGAATTCAACATCACTTTTCGGCAGTGGTGTGATTACTTTGGCTTCACCAACAACAATGATGACATCCATCGTGTTTTTGATCACACTAAGCCGCACCCGAGGCAAATGTTTAATTTGATGAGCACACAGGCTCAAGAGCTAGTTGCATTTAAAGTCCTGCTATATGTTATTTTAATTATGTTATCACTAACTTGTTGCATGCGCGAGGAGAATTTTCTAAGGTGATTGAAGATAACATGCTAGTTCTCGGGAAAGCAACAAACATAGACGTCGGTTATTTGCCAACTTAGGGGCAATACTTTTGCTACACCTTGCGCATCAAGAAAATCATACACAAGGAGATATCATGTGTGGAGGAGTGATCACCGTCAAGGTTGTTAGAATCGCGATTCTGTTATACGATTCTATGACTTTACGATCCAAACTTACCCATATGATTCTACAATTTTAGTTCATAAAATCTACGTTTCTATGATCCTTGTAGTGAAGATTCTACGATTTACGATTCTACCATCAGAGCTCCGATCCGATTCAAAATCGTGATTCTGACAAACTTGATCACCGTGTTTGCCAATTCCCTTCTTTTCAAGTACACTCACCTTCACCCCATTGTCGACAACACCCTTGTTAATATTCGTGTTCTTACTAGCGTAGGGATGGTAGTGGTTCGTAATGGCTGTCATTGCATTAGAATTCCAGGAGTGGAACACTTGTTTCCTAATCCTATGCCTAACCATTTTTCCATGAGCATGGGCAATTGCATTATGTTACACAGGAAGGAGATGCAGCTTTTGACCAAGAAGGCCCAACCAGAACAAGTAGATGGAGAAGAATTCAGCACCGACGAAGAAGAGGAGCAGCCCCAAGAACAGCCGCAACAACACTACACCACCTACGCAGACCTTGGCAGCCTCCAGGGCCCCATTGATGATATGAGCAACCTCGCCGCATCCTTTCGGAGCACGTCCACCTACATGAGGAGCTTCAAAACACTCATGTTGGTTTGTCCCAACACTTTGCTTTTATTTGCTTTTGCTTTTTATTTTTATTTTTGCCTTTGTGATTTTTCATTTGCAAGCTAGTTTCCAAAACCCCCCAAAAACCAAAAATAGAATAAGATTTGCTTTGCTCTTGTTCTTTATCTTGCCCTTTGGAGTTTGTTTGCATTTTGTTTTCAGAGGAGTTGATCAACGCCGATCTATGCGGAATGCAAGAGTAAGGAAGAGAAGCATGTAAATTCGCAACCGTGAAGGTATGTCCTATGACCCCCATCTTTGGCACTTCAAATTCTTAGAGAATCTCCACTCGCCCCCAACAGGCCCCAAGACCCTTTTTTATCGTCAAAGTGAAAAAACCGGCCAAGTCGCGCCCCTAGAAGCCCATTTTTCGCCGGCTAGGCCGAATTTGGCGCCGGCGAACCTAGGCCGAACCTGGCGCGCTGGGGGCGCCCGGGGCGCCAGGGGAAACGATTTTGGCACGAAATCATGTGGGCCTGCCGAGTCAGCGACTAGGCGTGTTCGTCGTCCTCATCGCCTCGGTTTCCCACAGGAATCAATCCGAAGGCTGCCGCCGGTCAGCCTTCCATTGATTCCTCACGGGCGGCGCAGTGAAGCCACGCCAATGCGCGTCCCGCCCCTCCCGCCATGCGTACACACGACTGCCGCCCGCTCACCACCCGCCCGTGGTTATAAAAGCCACCCTCCCTCGCCGGTGGCCGCACACACCTCCTCGCCACATCCCCTCTCCCTCTCTCGCGGAAGATGCCCCGGCCCTCTCCCCTTTCTCCCTGTCGATGACCCTTTCTCCGACGACCATGGCTGAGCGCTACCCCGGTGATGGTGCGACGGCCAATGGATTCGGCCGCCACCACCTGCACGAGGTAGAAGCCCGCCTCCTCTATGAGGTGGACTACTCGACGCAGCTAGACATGCGGGTGCCCGACTCCTGGAGGCTTAGTGCCGGCGGCGTCCCGGTGCCACTGGTGCTGATCGCGCGCTGAGATAGCGCGTATCCAATCGTCGCTGCCGGAGCAGGCGCAGAAGTAGCCCAGGTACGCCCCGATAGCCACATGCTGTGGACGGCCTACTTCGACCCCCGCCACATGATGTCTACTACACAACTTGTTCTTGTAGACTCGTGTTGGGCCTCCAAGCATAGAGTTTTGTAGCACAGTAGAAAATTTCCCTCAAGTGGATGACCTAAGGTTTATCAATCCGTGGGAGGCGTAGGATGAAGATGGTCTCTCTCAAACAACGTTGCAACCAAATAACAAAAAGTCTCTTGTGTCCCCAACACACCAAATACAATGGTAATTTGTATAGGTGCACTAGTTCGGTGAAGAGATGGTGGTACAAGCGTAGCAATGATAGTAGATATTGATTTTTGTAATAGGAACAATAAAAAAAGCAAGGTAGCAATTGATAAAATGGAGCACAAATGGTATTGCAATCCTTGAAAATGAGGCCTAGGGTTCGTACTTTTGCTAGTGCAACCTCTCAACAATGCTAATATAATTGGATCATATAACTATCCCTCAACGTGCCATGAAGAATCACTCCAAAATTCCCATCTAGTGGAGAACACAAGAAGAAATTCTTTGTAGGGTACGAAACCACCTCAAAGCTATTCTTTCCGATCAATATATCCTCGAGTTCATACTAAAATAACATCAAGCTATTCTTTCCAATTGATCTAACCAAGAGTTCGTGCTAAAATAACACCATATGATACACATCAACCAACTCCAATGTCACCTAGATACTCCAATGTCACCACGAGTATCCGTGAGTAGATTATACGATATGCATCAAACAATTTCAGATTCATAATACTCAATCCAACACAAAGAACCTCAAAGAGTGCCCCAAGATTTCTACCTGAGAAACAAAGACGAGAACATGCATCAACCCCTATGCATAGATTACCCCAATGTCACCTCGGGAAGCCTTGAGTTGAGTGCCAAAACACATATCAAGTGAATCAATATGATACCCCATTGTCACCATGGGTATTCATAGCAAGACATACATCATGTTCTCAAATCCATAAAAGTATTCAATCCGATAAAATGAAATCTCAAAGGGAAAACACAATTCATCACAATAAGATAGAGAGGGAGAAACACCATATGATCCAACTATATTAACAAAGCTCGCGATACATCAAGATTGTGCCAACTCAAGAACACAAGAGAGGGATATTAAACACATAGCTACTGGTACAAACCCTCAGCCTCGAGGGTGGACTGCTCCCTCCTCATCATGGCGGCCGCCAGGATGATGAAGATGGCCACCGATGATGATTTCCCCCTCCGGTAGGGTGCCAAAACGGGGTCTAGATTTGTTTTTCATGGCCACAGAGGCTTGCGGCGGCGGAACTTCTGATCTAGGGTTATTTCTTGGGGTTTCTGTATTTATAGGATTTTTGGCGTCGGTTTCACGCGAAGATGGACCTTGAGGTGACCATAACCCACCTGCACACGGGCAAGGGCCCAGGCGCGCCCTGGTGGGTCGTGCTCACCTCCTTCACCTTCTAGTCCTCCCACGAGGCTTCTAGTGCCTCTTTTGTTCCAAAAAAATAGTCAAGACGTTTTATTACATTTGGAGAACTTTTATTTCTGGACAAAAAACAACACCACGGTAGTTCTGTTGAAAACAACGTCAGCCCGGGTTGGTTCCATGCAAATCATATGAAAACCATATAAAATTGTTGTAAACATGGCATGAATACTTCATAAATTATAGATACGTTGGAGACGTATCATCATCCCCAAGCTTAATTCCTACTCGTCCTTGAGTAGGTGATGATAAAATACGAAGTGTGAATGCTACCATAGTGCATAAGTTTGATCAATGATAATTTGAATCACTTTGCCTAGCACCATAACAACAACTCTTTCTCATAAAACTCATCATGATAAAGTAGCAATTGAAAACGGAATTTTTGATGTGGAATGCTACCTATCATATTCATCGTATAGTCTTTTCTTTTGTAGCATGGACATTTGGACTTGAATGATTCAAAACAATAGTCTATAATTTGACATGAGGACATCAATACTCAAGCATATCAACAAGCAACCATGTCTTTCAAAATATCAACACTAAATAAAGTTATCCCTAGCCCATCATGCTCAATCATTGATCCATTCATGAAACACTCGAATATTAGCTACATCCAATGCACGGGTATGATCATAATGCTCCCTAGTTGGTGCTTTATAAGAGAAGATAGAGACTCAAATAAAAATACAAATTGCATAAAGTAAATAGATAGGCCCTTCGCAGAGGGAAGCAGAGATTTGTAGAGGTGCCAGAGCTCAAAGCTTAAATTGGAAGATAAAATATTTTGAGAGGCATACTTTCCTCGTCAACAAAAACGACCGAGAATTCCCAACACTTTCCATGCTAGATACATCATAGGCGGTTCCCAAACTGAAAATAAAGTTTATTCCTTTTTCTACCATTCTTTCACAATCCATTGCTAACCGTATCCACGTGTGCCTTCCATACCAACACTTTCCAAGGAATTTATTATTGAACAACATAATTTGTTTTTGCATTTCGGAACTGGGCATCCTTATTACATTTGCCACGCTCTCGTGCAATGAGAAGTGAAGAAAAACTCATCTTGAGAATAATGCATCTAGCATGGAAAATATTGGTCACCTCATGCCGCTTCATGAGCGGTATAGGCACACAAAAAGGACATTTATTTTGAAAAATAGAGTTGGCACATACAAATTTACTTGGAACGGCACAGAAATACCGCATATAGGTAGGTATGGTGGAGTCATTTGGCCCTACTTGGTTTAAGGAGTTGGATGCACAAGTAGTATTCCTGATTAGTACAAATGAAGACTAGCAAATAGATTGAGAAGCGACCAACCAAGAAACGAAAACGATCATAAATGAGCATTAAACATAACTAACACCGAATAATGCACCACAAGTAGGATATAACTTCATTGCATAACTATTGACTTTCGTTCTTGCATAGGGAATCACAAACTTAACACCAATATTCCTACTAAAGCACAATTACTCACCAACATGACTCACATATTATTATCTCCATATCGCAAAACTATTGCAAGGAATCAAACTTATCACATCCAATGATCTATATGAAAGTTTTTATTATATACTTCTTGGATATTCATCATATTAGGACCAATTTCAGAGCTTGTGCAAATTTTCATCACCATTATAAACTCTCAAAATAATATAAGTGAAGCACGAGAGTGTTCGACAAACTACCCCAAAAAGATATAAGTGAAGATCAAATGAGTAGTTAAGTAAATAGGTAGCTATGTGAGGACTCTCTCTCATTTAAAACATTTCAGATCTAAGTATTTTATTAAAACAACAAGCAAAAAAAATTAAATGACAATCCAATAATAGCACACATCATGTGAAGAAGAAAAACCTTAGGTTCAACCGATACTAACTGATAATTGTTCATGAAGAAAGGTGGGATGCCTAACGGGGCACCCCGAAGCTTAGATGCTTGATACTTCTTGAAATAAATACTTGGGATGCCTTGGGCATCCCCAATCTTGAGCTTTGGTGTCTCCTTAATTCCTTTTATATCACGGTTTCCCTAAATCTCAAAAACTTCATCCGCATAAAACTCAACAAGAAGTCATGAGACGAGTTAGTATAAATCACTGGAAAAACCTTATCATTCTCTACTGTAGGAAATCACTAAAATTATAATTTAACATTGCATAGTAAATGTCTCTGCATATTTAATACTTCTATCCTCAAATAGAATCATTAAACAAGCAAACATATGCAAACAATGCAAACATAACAACAATCTGTCAAAACAGGACAGTTTGTAAAGAATGCAAGAAGATTCATACTTCTCTTACTCCAAAAATTCTGAAAAATTACCACAGTGTAGAAAAAAATTGTTTCAGCTTATTGTGTAAAAATCTCAAGATTTCATCATGTTCTGACTTTCCAGAAGAATTCAGACAATGATAGAAAACTTTCTGTTTTTAAACAGCAACATGTAGACTTGCAAAATAAGCATGGTAAAGGCTATACTTGACATTTTAATTGAAATTAAAGATGAAAAACATTATTATAAATAGCAGCAATCAAATACAAATAAAATAAAATAATGCTCCAAGCAAATCCCATATCATGTGATGAATGAAAATATAGCTCTAAGTGAGGTTACCGATAATGTTGAAGAAGAAAGAGGTGATGCCTTCCTGGGCATCCCCAAGTTTAGTTGCTTGGATATTCCTTGAATATTACCTTGGAGTGCCTTGGGCATCCCCAAGCTTAGGGTCTTGCCACTCCTTATTCTTCTCATATTGATATCTCATCCAAAACTTGAAAACTTCAATCACACAAAACTTAACAGAACTTCGTGAGATAGGTTAGTATGATAAAGCAAATCATTCACTTTGGTATTGTCAAAGACAAGATTCATAATTGTTCTCCCACAATGCATAATGTAACTTATCATTTCCACAATTTATATTGAGCAATATAAGTCATAGAAACTAGAAAACAAGCAAACTATGCATTGGAAACGGAATATGTAAAAAATAGAACAACATGTAATGATTTGAACAATGACCATACTTCTACTACTCCAAAAATTCTTAAAACTTAGGAAAATGTATGAAATTTACATACCAATCACCTATAAAGAATTCAAAAAATTTAGACGCTCCAGTGATTCTAAACAATTATGTTACTGGGTGCAAAAGTTTCTGTATTTGCACAGAATCAAGTCAATTATCATCCACACTATCCCAAAGGCTTTACTTGGCACATTATTGAAACGAAACCTATAAAACATGATCACTACATTAGCATAATCATGTGAACACACAAAAACAGTAGGTAATAGTGTTGGGTTATCTCCCAAGAAGCGTTTTTCTTTAATGCCTTTTTAGCTAGGCATGATGATTTCAATGATGCTCGCATAAAAGTAAAGAATTGAACCACAAAGAGAGCATCATGAACATAATGGCAAGCACATTTAAGCCTAACCCACTTCCTATGCATATGGATTTTGTGAGCAAAAAACTTATGGGAGCAAGAATCAACTAGCATAGGAAGGCAAAATAAGCATAACTTCAAAACTTACAACATAAAGAGAGGAAACTTGATATTAGTGCAATACCTACAAGCATATGTTACTCTCTCATAATAATTTCCAGTAGCATAATGAATGAAGTCAACAATATAATCATCACATAGAGCATTATTTTCATGATCCATAAGAATAGAAATTTTACTACTCTCCACATAAGCAAATCTATTCTCATGAATAGTAGTGAGAGAAACTCAACAAAATAACTATCATGTGATTGAAAATTAAAATCACGATGACAAGTATCATGGTTATCATTATTCAATATAGCATACATGTCATCACCATAATCATCATATATAGCAACTTTGTTCTCATAATAATCAACTGAAACCTCTTCCGGAATAGTGGAATCATTACTAAATAAGATCATGACCTCTCCAAATCTACTTTTATCATTATAATAAGATTCAACACCCTCCAAAATAGTGGGATCATTACCTAGAGTTGACACTCTTCCAAACCCACTTTCATCAATATAATCATCATAAATAGGAGGCATGCTATCATCATAATAATTTTTCTCATCAAAACTTGGGGGACAAAAAGTATCATCTTCCTCAAACATAGCATCCCCAAGCTTATGGCTTTGCATATCATTAACATCATGGATATTCAAAGAATTCATACTAAAAACATTGCAATCATGCTCACCATTCAAAGATTATATGCCAAACATTTTTTTTAATTCTTGTTCTATCAATTGAGCACAGTTTTCCAATCCATCATTTACAAGAAACACATGATAAAGATGAATAATATGAGGCTACCTCAATTCCATTTTTTAGTTTTATTTTATAAAACAAACTAGTGATAAACAAGAAACTAAAAGATTCAATTGCAAGATCTAAAGATATACCTTCAAGCACTCACCTCCCCGGTAACGGCGTCATAAAAGAGCTTGATGTCTACTACACAACTTGTTCTTGTAGACTCTCGGTGGGCCTCCAAGCGCATAGTTTTGTAGCACAGTAGAAAATTTCCCTCAAGTGGATGACCTAAGGTTTATCAATCCGTGGAAGACATAGGATGAAGACGATCTCTCTCAAACAACCCTGCAACCAAATAACAGAGTCTCTTGTGTCCCCAACACACTAAATACAATGGTAATTTGTATAGGTGCACTAGTTTGGCGAAGAGATGGTGATACAAGCGAAGTAATGATAATAGATATTGTGTCATGGGAAACCACAACCACCTATGGGACCAAGGGCCCCTTGCTGGTTCGGCAGGGGGATGTCGTGTTGCACAAAGAGCAGAAGAACGTGCGGCAACACGGCGGCAATCACACAAGCGATTTTACCCAGGTTTGAGCCATCGTGAGGCGTAAAACGCTACTCCTCGTTTGGTTGATTGATGGTGGAAGAATGGTGGTGGAGCGGAGTACGCTTGCCTGGCAGGGGCGGCAGTGGCTACGCGCGTATGGCTGTGTGTGTTGTCCAACCTTCTAACCCTTTCTATAGTTGCCATGGGCCTCCTTTTATAGATTAAGGGGTCACCACAATGGCAAACCAGTCATTATGGATTGATAAGATAGAAAACAGTGCCATCATACCTAACTCTGCAGGCTGACAGGGTGCATTAAATGCACCGCTCAACGTCACATCGTTGCTTGCTCGGAAAGCCTTGCCGGGCTCGTCTTGCCATCTTCACGCCTACTCGCTTGGCACGATGCAGGACAAGTGTCATCTGTAGGCATTTCCTGTAGAGAGAGGCCGCCATGTGGCTAATGGCTGCCACTTAATCACTTTGCGGCTTCACACTGCACTGATTGACGACGTGGGTCATGGCAGAGTGGTTGGGTGAGGTGGTTATGCTTTCGTGTGCCCCGGCAGGCCTTGCCGGGATGTCTTGGACGTTTTCTTCCGGGGGTGACCCCGCCCTTGCCGAGCTCGCCTACCCGGCAAGGGAGGATTTTCTCCTTGTGGTATCTTACTCCTATGACTTGATCTTGGCCCTCTTGATCCGCATGTCGGTCCTTTGATGATCTTGGTCTCTTGTACTCTGGCACAGCCTGGTGTTGCAATCTTGTTCCCGTGCCTGTGCAAAGTCTGGGCAACAGACCGAGGGTTTGTTGCACTAACAGAAGCCCCCGGGCCTACCCTGATCATGCTGCCGAGCATCGTCGGGGTAGGCCCTAATTAGTTCACAGGTAGGGGAGCTGAAGAAGCTGGCCTCTTGGAGTCTTGTTTGCTTCTTGATTAACCTTGAGTCTGGGCCATTTTCCGGTTTCTCCGCATGTCGTGCGCAATGCTGTGGAAAAACTTTGATCGTGGCCCGATGATTCCCCATGCCCCATGATCACGGGGCGGAAACTGCCATCCCACTTGCCTCATGTATTGCATGCACCTGCCACGTGTTCCGCATGCATTGGGCGTGGTAGGTGGCGGATGCGGGGAGCGCGGGGACGAGTGCCATGGTCGAAAACCGGGCGTCGATGGTTGGAGCAAAGGGTCATCCTTGATTCTTAGAGTCACAGAAGGCGCATTGAGGACGCATTGGAGGAGCGGGGCGGCCATCTCCTGCGTGAGAGGCCAGCCCCCTGCCTCATCCTCCTATAAGAGGGGGCAGGGGCAGTGCTTCTTCACACATGCTTCTTCTTCTTCTTCTTCTTCTTCTTCTTCTCCTCTGCAACCTTTTGCCTTCTAGTCATGGTGAGGGGACGAGGGCGCGGTGGTGTCCCAGTTGCGGCGACGAGGGCTTCTACTCGACAGGGCATCCCTCCTCCTTCAGATCCTACGGTAGCGGAGCCCGCCGTGGAAGGAGGAGGGAGAGGGTGAGGCCGATTTCGCCGCAGTGCTCGAGGAAGAGGAGGGCGGGGCGGCGCCTGGGCTGCGCCCCCGCCGACGGCTCTTCCTCCAATGGAAAGCCATGTCAGGGATCAACCTCGAGAATTCATCATCAGGCTGTACAAACCACCGTGCGACCACCTTCGCCTCCCTACTCCATTCGCACGGGAGATGGAGCTCGAACAGCCACGCGCTCTTAGGTTGCATATGAGGGGCTGTGGGAATGGCGGCATGTGGGTTGATGTCGACTTCCCTGCCCCTCATGTGATGTCCTCCGTCGTGGTTGGAAGACCTTTGCTCGAGCCCACGGCTTCTCGGAGGGGCATGTTCTCCAGTTCAAATGGAGAGCGGCCTGCTCTCTGTCAAGATCTTCGGGCACTCAGGAGGCTGCTTAGGGTGCTGTGCGGAGAGCTTGACTGATGACAAAAGCTCCTCCTCGAGCGACAACGACGAGGAGGATAGTGACGGCGATGACGACGACAGTGGGCGAGAGGGCGACGACTCTAACTCTGGCTGAGTGTCGCCCGCACCATCTTCATCAGGCGGTAGCATCATCATCTACACCTGCATCTCCTTCCCGGCAATGTGATTTGCCGGGGAGCTGGGTGCAGGGGTGGAGATGGTGCCCCCGGCTTCCTCCAATAGCCTTCTAGATGGGCCCCGACAGGCTCCCTCTCGGGTTGCAGCTCTGTTAGCCCTACCGCGTCCTACTGGCCCTGGTGGTGGCGGTTGCCGGGTAGCCTCCGCCATGCTCTTCATTGACGCGTTCCCTGGTGCTTCCCCACCCCCGTCAGGCTACCTCTCTTGCCCAGGCACTCCTTTTTCCCTCCTCGCCTTCGACTGCCATGCCTAGAAGGAGAGGGACAAGAAAGGGCATCACGGGGCACTTATCTTTTTTCAATCTTAAACTTGTAGGCACTTGCCAAATTTTAATTCAAATAATGTAATCTTTTGAGTCCATGTTTGTGTTCTGTAATGCTTGTACTTGTATTACCAGCATTTTAATGGAAAAGATGAACCTTGCCGGGAACTCATGCATGTATATGTCCATGCAGAGGTGGGATGCCTCCTTACTGTAAATTAACGAGTTTTCCCCGGCAGGCTATCCTGCCGGGTACCCTTTTGATTTTTTTGCCGGGGACCCGAGCCTTCCGGGAAAATAATAATAAAGAGACCAGCCCCCGTCAACTCTTTTCCATCAAAGGCCACTGCGACCACCCTGGCCGAAGCAACGTTCGAGCCGGGGTGGGAGCACCTAAGTTTTGAAAAGCGGCGAGGTTTTCTGATGCACAAGTTTCAACTTACAGAACACTTATGGACAAGAGGTAGAACTTATCTATTGGGCTTGCCAGGGATCGCAGTGCCGGGCTATCTCCTCAACTCCTTGTTGAAGCCAAGTTCACGGCAGGAACCTGCAGCTTCATGCAGATGAGAATGAATGCATGATGCGACCCTATCTATATGCATATGCAAATGCTCATGAAATGCTTATGCAATGATATTGGAATGCTTATGCATGAATGCAACTTGGTTGGGGGCCCCAACGCTTCGTTTATTTCTCTCTTGCTTAGGGTCACCGCCCTGGCTTTGTACAAGGGGTTACATGCAACTGAGGCAAGGCCTGTACAAAAGGGTGGCTGTCGGGCAGGGCCCAACAGTCGCGCCTTACGGGTAGAACTTGCGGAGATGCTCCATATTCTATGAGTTCTGCAATTTAATGCCATCTCCGGTCTCCAGATGGACTGCGCCAGGTCTGGCGACTCATAATACCTGGTAAGGGCCTTCCCACTTCGGCGTCAACTTATTTGTACCCTCGGCGGACTGAATGCGCCTAAGGACAAGGTCCCCTTCCTCAAAACACCGGGCATGAACCCTGTGTCTATGATAGTGATGCAGGGCTTGCTGATAGCATGCAACACACGTAGGAGCGCGGAGACGGTTGTCCTCGAGTAGCACAGCGTCGTCACGCCGGTGTTGATCTTGCACTACTTCATCGTAGGCAAGCACTCGAGGTGACCCGTAAATGAGTTCCATGGGGATAACTGCTTCTTCCACATAGACTAGGGAGAAGGGAGTCTGCCCGGTAGCTCGATTTGGTGTCGTTCTAAGGGACCAGAGAACTACCGATAGCTCATCGATCCATCGCCTATTGTGCTTCTGTAGTGTATCAAAGGTTCTTATCTTGAGTCCTCGTAGCACTTCAGCATTCGCCCTCTCAGCTTGCCCATTGCTCCTGGGATGTGCAACAGAGGCAAATGAGATCTTGCATCTGATGGCATGAACATATTGCATGAAGGCATGGCTCGTGAACTGGGTGCCATTGTCGGTAATGATCCTTGCCGGGACTCCAAAGCGGCACACCAATTCCTTCAAGAAGTTGATAGCTGACTGAGTAGTGAGCTTTCTCACGGCAGTCACTTCCGGCCACTTTGTAAACTTGTCGATAGCAACAAACAAGAATTCAAAGCCCCCGATTGCTCGGGGGAAGGGGCCGAGGATATCGAGCCCCCAGACCGAAAATGGCCATGATAAAGGGATTTTCTGAAGAGCTTGGGCAGGCAGGTGGATACTCTTGGAATGGAATTGGCAGGCTTCACATTTGGTGACTAGCTCGACCGCATCTTGGAGGGCTGTGGGCCAATAGAATCCTTGCCGGAATGCTTTCCCAACTAATGCCCTTGATCCAATTTGGGAGCCGCACATGCCTTTGTGTATTTCAACCAACAGTTCCTTTCCTTCTTCCCGGCAGATGCACTTTAATTTCATACCATTGGGCCTCCTTCTGTACAGAGTGTCATCGACAAACTGGTACATACTGGCCCTTCGGGCTACTCTTTTAGCTTCATCTTGGTCGCCGGGAAACTCTCCGGTTTGGAGGAAGTGGACTATGTGCCTTGCCCAAGTTGGAGCCTGGGGCTCGGCAACGAGGACTAGCGGCACCTCCTCTACTTCGAGGGCACATCCCTTGTTTGCGGGGACCATTGGCGCGGCTGGAGGGTGCGGTCCGGTAAATGGCGAGGAGTTGTTTCCGGCAGGGTCTTTGCCAGGAGCGGACGACTCTACCGGGAGAGGCTTACCGGAGTCCAACTTTCTCCTTTTCCGGGCTATTGTTGCTGGGGATATAGAGGGTTGAGTAAGATGGAGAATAAAAGTCCCTGGTTCCACAGGAAGCTTCTGCGTAGCACACTTTGACAGATGATCAGCTAGGCTTTTTTCGCATGGGGTACGTGCTCAGTTTGCAATCCGTCAAAGCGTTCCTCCAATCTTCTCACTTCCTCAATGTATGCCTCCATCAATGGACTTTGATAATCCTTGTTGACTTGTCTCACCACGAGCTGTGAATCTCCTTGAATGATCAGTTTCTTAATTCCCAATTCAAAAGCAATCCTAAGCCCGGCAAGGAGCCCTTCACACTCTGCTGTATTGTTGGTTGCCTCTTCCCGGGCAAAATGCATCTGGACGACGTACTTCAAGTGCTCCCCAGAGGGGGCGACAAGAAGCACGCCAGCTCCTGCACCTTGTAGGTAAAAGGCACCATCAAAATACATAATCCATTCTTGGGGCGATTCCTTGCCGGGGATGGCAGTCTCTGGTACTTCCTCCTCAGGCGTTGGCATCCATTCTATAATAAACCCTGCTAATGCCCTGCTCTGGATAGTTGATGTGCTCTCAAACTTCAAACCAAAACTGGATAAATCCAAAGCCCACTCCACTATTCTGCCGGTAGCCTCAGTGTTTCGGAGTATCCTTTGCAATGGGAAACGAGTGACAAGCGTAATATCGTGGGCTTGGAAGTAGTGGCGCAGTTTCATTGAGTCCATGATGAGATCGAAGATCAACTTTTGCATGCCAGAGTACCTCGATCTAGCCCCTTGTAGTAAGGAGTTGATGAAGTACACCGGGCGCTGCACCACTTTCCTCCTTGCCGTGTCCTTGGGGTTGCTCTCGCTGTCGTGCTCACTTCGGTCCTGATCCCTCTCTGGTTCTTTTGGTCCTGGCTCACTCTCTGCTTCGTCCACTTCCCGCTGTGCCACCAAGGCTGCGCTGACCACTTGGCTGGTTGCCACTAAGTACAGCAGCAACAACTCTTGTGGTTTGGGAGCAACCAAGGTAGGCACAAAGGACAAGTAGGTCTTCAACTATTGCAAAGTTGCATGTGCATCTAGAGTCCACTTCTGGGCCCTGCTTTGTTCAAAATTTCGAAGAACGACAGGGCGCGCTCGGCAAACTTGGAGATCAATCTGCTTAGCGAGGCAACGCACCCTGTCAGACGCCTCACATCCTTGACTGTCCTTGGCGCTTGAACTTGCTCGATAGCTTTAATCTTGTCAGGGTTGGCTTCGATCCCCCGATGGGACACAAAGAACCTAAGGAGCTTGACGAAGGGAATGCCAACCACACACTTCTCCGGGTTGAGCTTCAAGTTGATCTTGCGTAGATTAGCAAATGTCTCCTCCAAATCCTGAATAAGGGTGGCTCTATCCTTGGTCTTGACCACAATATCATCCATACAAGCTTCAATGTTTCTGTGCAGCTGTGGCTCGAAACCAATCTGGACAGCCCTTGCAAAAGTGGACCCGACACTCTTTAATCCAAATGGCATGCTGATAAAACAGTACGTACAACATGGATGATGAACAATGTCTTCTCTTCGTCTTCCTTGGACATGAAGATTTGGTGATACCCAAAATTTGCATCCAGAAAGGAGAGCAAATCGTAGCCTGAAGTGGAATCCACAATCTGATCGTTGCGCGGCAAGGGAAAGGGTCCTTCGGGCAAGCTTTGTTGAGATCTGTGAAATCTATGCAAAGCCTCCACTTCCCGTTAGCCTTCCGGACTACCATTGGATTTGCCAACCATGTGGGATGTAGCACTCCTCTGACCAAACTAGCTGCTTCAAGCTTCTTGATCTCTTCCGTAATGAACTGCTGCCTCTCCAAGGCCTGCTTCCGAACTTTCTGCTTGACAGTTCGGGCGTGTGGGCAGACAGCAAGGTGGTGCTCGATTACCTCCCTGGGAACACCGGGGATATCAGACGGTTGCCAGGCAAACACATCGATATTCGTCCGCAGGAAGGCAACAAGCGTGCTTTCCTATTTGTCATCGAGGGTGGCACTGATAATGAAAGTAGCATCAACGCCAGCCAGCCCTACCGGGACCTTCTTCACTTGGGGTGCAGTGACCTTGGATCTCTTACTGTTGGAACTCTTCGGCAAGTCATCAACAGGCGCAACACACTCCGAAGAGGTATGCTTCCCGGATTCCTTGCCAGTGTCCTTACTATCCTTCTTCTTTCCTCTGTCCTCCTTGGCGGGAACTGCTGTTGCTGCTGCCTTTTTCACGAATGCGTCCCGGTACATCTTGTCCACGCAAATGATTGCATCCTTCTCGTCTGATGGGATGGTAATGACCCCCATTGGCCCAGGAATCTTCAAGGTGTTGTAGGCATAGTGGGATGCCGCCATGAATTTAGCCAGGGCTGGGCGTCCAAGAATCCCATTGTACGGTAGGGGGTCAACCACATCAAACACAATCTTCTCAGTCTGGTAGTTTAGCTCTCCCCCGAAGTTTGCAAATGACTGTCGGGGAAATCAGATTCAACCCGGCCCCACCATCCACCAACATTTTTGTGACCTTGAGGTTGCGAATTGTTGGAGAGACAAACAATGGCAAACATCCTACCGCAGTGGTACGGTTAGGATGATCCTCTTCGTCAAAGATGATGGGCGTGCGTGACCATTTGAGCGGCTTCCGAGCCTCTGGCGCTGGTTCCACGACATTGACTTCCCATGCCCACCGTTTGAGCTGGCGGTGAGAGGTGTGCAAGGATGCACCTCCATCAATGCACATGACGTTAGTGGCCTTCTGAAACTCCTGCTCACTGGTTTCCTCTTCATCCCCTCCATCGCTCTCATCATCACGGGTTTCCTTCTCTCGACTGCTGGCGAGTTTTCCTTGGTTCCGGAAGGGTTTGCCGGGACGATTTACTACACCGCCTCGGCCCTTACCATCAGCGGCATTCTGACCCTTCTCATTGTCGCGCTTCTCATATTATGCTCTCTGTCTCTTAACAAGCTGCTCAACCTGATAACACTCTTGAAGGTTGTGGCCTTTGGTCCGATGAATCTTGCAATACGGCCCATCACCCTTCCCTGCAGCCGCGGCCTCCCGGTAGTCAGCGCACACGGCAGCTTCCTTGCCGGGAACCTCAGCCTTTGCCTTCTTGCCGGTACTAGGTGTACCCAATCCTTCAACAGTCATCACTGCCTTATCCTTTCGCTTCTTGCTGCGCTTCTTGCTCTTCTTATGATTGGTTGATTCATCATCATCCTCTGAATCGACATTGGTGCAATCTTCCTCTCAGGGCAACTTCCTTCCCTCCTCCATTCGAGCACACTTATCCACCAAGGTGTAGAGCTCCTTCACAGTCTTGGGCAACCGCACGTTCATCTTGGAACGAATTCGGCGGTTGCGCACATTGGACTAGAAGGCAGCTATCATAGCTGCCGGATGGATATTTGGAATGTTCCTATGGACCTTGCTGAATCTCTTAAATACTTACAGAGGGTCTCTCTTCCTTCTATTGGAGAAGCTGCAAGTCACTGGGTCGACCTGGCTCTTGATGGCTGCCAGTGAAGGCACCAATGAATTCATGGCTTAGGTCATCCCATGACAAGATGGAGTTCTCTGGCAGGTGCATCAGCTAAGACCTCACATTGGACTTGAGAGCCCAAGGGAAGTAGTTGGCAAACACCTTCTCATCTCTTCCCCCGGCTGCCTGAACATCGATGGTGCAAATGCTCAAAAACTCTGCCGGGTTCAGCCTCCCATCGTACTTCTCGGGTATCTTTGGCTTGAACGTGCGAGCCGATGACCAACGGACTTGCCGCAGCTCATGAGTAAAGGAAGGGCACCCAACCTCGAAAGGTAGGCACCATCCAATACTGAGCGCAGGCTCGTCGACGTCGGGGCCATCGCCACCGTTGGTTCGGCCGTGGTCATTGCGGCGTCGCTTGACGACGACGCGCGCATCTTCCACCTGCCTATCCTCCAGGGCTCGCTGTTAGCCCTGACGTGCTTGAGGGTCATAAGAGGCTATCAAGACGTCGTCAGGTTCTTGATTCTACTGAGCCTGCGTTGGCTGTCATGGCAGGGACTGCACCATGGGGGTGCCCCCTTCCGTACGGCCAGCAGCACGGGCTGTGGTCGTCGCTTGGGGAGGCCGTGGCGGGCCATCTCGCTGTGAGCCCCCAACCTCGGTGAAACCAAGTAGACTTTGGATGGTAGCACACCATTTTTCCATCTGCTCAGCCGCTGGTGGAAACCTCAGCAGCAGCTGAGACCGTGCCATGGCCTCCGTGGCTGTACTTGGCATGGGTGATGATGAAGTAGATCGCACCATCACCTGGCTCCTGACTATGCCAGCGGCGGCAACACCGTGCCCCCATTGTTGCGGGGCAGCCACCTGGATGGCAGGGTGGCGCGGCGAAGGCGCTAGAGAGCCAACGGCTCCGCCAGGCGCAGCGTCTTGGTCGATCCGTCCCGGGGGAGGCGCACGTGCTGCGGTCGTTCCCGTGGTGGGGGTGGCCGGAGGGCGGCGATTTGCTCCGGACCGAGCGCCATTGTGGTGGATGTGCCCATCGGCGGGAGGAAGGGGCATGTATGGAGTAACCCCTTCACCCATACCTTGTGGAGCGTGGCCGTCAGGGCGTTGCTGATGCTGTTCTCCCCCGATGTTTCCCACTCCTGTGTCGGCTGCGGGGGAAGTGGTGACGGTGCTGCTTGCGCTTACCACATCCCCAGCAATGTCCACGTCCTCGCAGGCCTCCGCACCCCCCGCAGCATTAGAGGCCGCGGGTGGCGGAGCCTTCGAGGTGGATGGATGAGCCGAAGCACCGGATTCCTTCTTGGGCGCCATGGTTGATGGCGCAGTCGAAGGTGAAGACGGTGATGAAGATGACGTGCCGCGCACGCTTTCAGGTTCGCGCAAGTGACCCCCCTACCTGGCGTGCCAAAGATGTCATGGGAAACCACGGCCACCTATGGGACCAAGGGCCCCTTGCTGGTTCGACAGGGGGGATGTCACGTTGCACAAAGAGCATAAGAATGTGCGGCAGCACGACGACGCTCACACAAGCGATTTTACCCAGGTTTGGGCCGCCCTGAGGTGTAAAACCCTACTCCTGCTTTGGTATACCTGATTTTTTCATTATGTTTTGAAAGACAAAATGGTGTTATGGAGGGAAATGATGGTCTTTGAATTGCCAGAACATTTATCTACAGTGAACATGCAACTACATGAGTGTCGAGTTTAAATTAGGAATTATCCCGGGTTCGTTTGGCATTTTTATGCATTAGTTGAGTTCCTAGGCATTTAATGTGCATAATTAAAATTTGAACAACAAGCACATACTCTAGTGCACCAAAGTTTATTGAAAAATCAAATGTGTGTCTTTTGGTAGTTCCCATGCAGGAATGGGTATGAAATTCAAACATCTGGGCATTGTGGCTTGGCCGAGAACATTGAGAAAATTTGTCGGTGGGAACGACACCTATGGGGTCCCTGGGATCCCTTCTACGGTTGGCGGGCGCGAGGTTGTGCAAAGAGCGGGTATGATAGGAAGCACACGGATCATTTACCCAGGTTCGGGCCGCGAAGATGTGTAATACCCTAGTCCTGCTTTGGTGGGTGTATTGAACGTTCTTGTGTTCTTGAGCTAGCTACGGGGTGCAACTTGCCCAAAAGAGCTGAATCCCCCTCCTGTTTGCCTTGGGCCTCCTTTTATAGGCAAAAAGGGGTTGCCACAGTGGCACACAGTAGGTGGAAAGGTGTACAGTGTGCGAGCTTATCACCCGACATTACAGGACAAAGCGCAAATGCGCTACTTAGGTGTCCATTAGCTTTATCGGGGACGGGAACGAGGCCCGTCCCGTCTGTCGCCGCTCCGCCTCGCTTCGACACGCGCCTGGGCCAGCGATGCGTGCGGTGCCATGTAGGCAGGCAGGCTGCTGAGGTGGCTCGGTGGCAGGGCCTTCACGAAGATCTGCATGCCACCACGCAGGTGCTTGCTAAGTTGGTGTAGAGGCCACCCGTCGCCACGCAAGTGCTTGCCCAGCTGGTTGAGCTAGCAGATGCTTGGGGACGGCGGCGGAGTCTTGACTGGTGTGGGCCTGGCAGTGGCCCCGCTGATGTCCTCGACAAGGGTCTTGCCCGAGGCCCGGCAAGGGTCTTGCCGGGGGCCCGACAAGGGTCTTGCCGTGGCGTTGCAGTCGTCCCCGACAAGGCGCTTGCTGGGGGTCTTGTGGATTCCCTCGGCTAGGATCCCGCCGAGGGTCACCGTCTTCTGGTCCTCATCTGATCTCACATGTTTATGATCTTGACGATGATCTGCATGCCACCACGGAGGAGCCTCCCGAGCCCTGGTTCCAATGTAGTTGTTGACGGCATTCAGAACCTTTGGGCTCAAGGGTGGTTCGCTCTGCTGGTGTTGGGCAGGTTTCCTCGGCAAGGCTCTTGCCGGGGCCGTGGAGGCCGCCCCGGCAAGGGTCTTGCCGGGGGAGTCCACCTCGCCCCTTTGCTCTCCTGCGTTTCTGGTCTTGGCGTTGCCTCTGGTCGCCTTGTGCCTTCGGCTTCTCTCCTACTTCCCTCCTCTGCCCTACTTAGTGTGGCCGTGGACGCGGCTCCGACTGTCCGTGCACAAGTAAAGGGGTAAAAAGGAGTGCCCCTACTTTTGTACACCGACAGGAGCCCCCGGGCCTAGGCCACACATAAGCACGACACGTTGTTGGGCCAGGCCCAAAACGGTGCGCGGGCAGTCGGGGCGGGATTTTACCGCAGTAAATTTTTTTCGTCCGCCGCGCTTATCCACGACCCACGTTGAGCGCGCGACGTGGAGGGTCGTGTGTGACGTGGGGGTCATGCGTGGGGCGGTTCCCGCACACATGCATCACATAGTAGTTAATGGGAAAAGAGGCGGCCCGCGCCTTCCCCGTAAAAAGGAATAACCGTGGGCGCGCTGCTCATTTAGCCTCCATGCCTTCCCCAATCTCGGAACCGCCGTCCCCTTCTCATTCCTTTGCAAGCTTTCGCCTTTGCTCCCCCTCGCCGCATCTCCGTCGCCCTTCCTCCTTCGCCTCTTGCAGCCGCCATGGAACCCAAAACCAGCAAAGGCAAGGGAGTGGCCTAGGACGCCGGGGAGAAGGAGCCATCGGAGAGTGAGTTGGCGGTGCGGTGGATGCAGCATGCCTACTTCCCGTCGATGGTCAACGCGGTCGAACTCCGGAACTACTTCAAGCACATGTGGGGGTGCAAGACAGGAAGCGAGACGACGGGGCATTCGGCCACGCACTTCATCCCCGCCGCCTTCACCGAAGCCGGCCCGAATCGGTACCCATTCTTTGTCGACTACTTTTCTTGTGGCCTCTGCCCCCCTTCTCCGATTTCTTCAGCGACATCATGCACACCTATGGCTTCCACCTTCTGGATTTTACTCCGAATGATGTGGTGTGCATGGCCCTTTTCGCTCATCTTTGTGAGGGCTTCGCCGGAGTGCATCCCAACACGACGCTCTTCCGCCACTACTTCTTCCCTCGTATCCAAAAGGGGGGCGCCATTTCCGGTTGTGTCGCCTGGATCCCAAGGACCCAGGAGAAGAGGACATATCCGGACGGCGCCCAGAAGGAGAGGTGGGAGGAGTGGCGGGGCCGGTGGTGCTAGATTGAAGAGAAGGATCCGCCGGACTTTTGCCGGGTCCGCCATGCACCGCCGGTCCGCAGGAGCGACTGGAGCGATGTCGACGTCAACGACTAGAAGCTCATGGTCGCCACCACTAGGATTCTTCGTCTCACCGAGGCCGGGTGTCGGTGTCAAAACCGGCGGATCTCGGGTAGGGGGTCCCGAACTGTACTCTAGGCGGATGGTAACAGGAGACAAGGGACACGATGTTTTTACCCAGGTTCGGGCCCTCTCGATGGAGGTAAAACCCTACTCCTGCTTGATTAATATTGATGATATGGGTAGTACAAGAGTAGATCTACCACGAGATCAAAGAGGCTAAACCCTAGAAGCTAGCCTATGGTATGGTTTTTGTTCTGTTGTTCTTCCTATGGACTAAAACTCCCCGGTTTATATAGACACCAGAGAGGGCTAGGGTTACAGAGAGTCGGTTACAATGGTAGGAGATCTACATATCCGTATCGCCAAGCTTGCCTTCCATGCCAAGGGAAGTCCCTTCCGGACACGGGACGAAGTCTTCAATCTTGTATCTTCATAGTCCAGGAGTCTGGCTGAAGGTATAGTCCGGCTATCCGAACACCCCCTAATCCAGGACTCCCTCAGTAGCCCCTGAACCAGGCTTCAATGACTACGAGTCCGACGCGCAGATTGTCTTTGGCATTGCAAGGCGGGTTCCTCCTCCAAGTACTTCATAGAAGATTTCAAACACAAGGACAGTGTCCGGCTCTGCAAAATAAGTTTCCACATATTGCCATAGAGAGAATAATATTCACACCAATCTAATCTGCTGACGTATTCCGTAGTGTGACATCACACCACGACCAAGCTTTTATTCGAATCGTTTTATTATCCCACCTTAGCGGGTTATGCAAAGCGGTTTCCTTGGCACGTCTTGTCAAAGCAGAGACCATGTCCCCTTTATCCGGGATTCCCATTAATACGGGCGTGGGTAACCCAACCGGCCATCGATTACGGCGCTTGGGAGATAAGTGAGTTTTACCAGGCGGGTGGGGACGCGTAGTTGCGTCCGCCCATATAAGGGGATAAGGATCCACCTTTCTCATCCACGCCTTCTTCCTCCTTTGCCTATCCATTTCCACGCACTCGAGCTCCAGCGCCCAAGTCCGCACTCCCCACCTCGACCTACTCCAACCATGTCTGGAGCGGGAGGCAAGTGGATGGTTTCCTCCGTCACAGAGGGACACATCAAGAAACTGAGGAAGGCCGGATACTTGTCCAACGACATCGCGCACCGGCTTCCCGAAGAGGGGCAGCTCGTCCCCACCCCAAGGCCCCATGAGATGGTGGTATTCCTCCCCCATTTCCTACGCGGACTGGGTTTCCCAATCCACCCATTTGTCCGGGGGCTCATGTTCTACTATGGCCTAGATTTCCACGATCTGGCCCCAAACTTTGTCCTCAATATCTCGGCGTTTATCGTCATGTGCGAGGCATTCCTCTGCATCCGCCCCCATTTCGGCCTATGGCTCAAGACTTTCAATGTCAAGCCAAAGGTGGTGCGCCGCACCCAGGCGGAGTGTAGAGGCGCCATGGTGGGCAAGATGCCCAACGTCCTATGGCTCGAGGGCTCCTTCGTGGAGACCCTGAAGGGGTGGCAATCGGGGTGGTTCTACATCACCGAGCCGCGTGACCTTGAATGGGTCGCAGCCCCCGAGTTCCAATCCGGACCCCCTACAAGGCTCACGTCCTGGAAAGAGACGGGCCTGTCGTGGGGCAACAAAGGAGAGGTGACTGGACTGCTGTAGGATCGGAAGTATGTCTAGAGGGGGGGGGGTGATTAGACTACTTGACCAAATAAAAATCTATCCTTTTTCCAATTTTAGTTCTTGGCAGATTTTAGCTATCTTAGCACAAGTCAAGCAATCTCCACACAATTCAAGCAGCATGCAAAAGAGTATATGAGCAGCGGAAAGTAAAGCATGCAACTTGCAAGAATGTAAAGGGAAGGGTTTGGAGGATTCGAACGCAATTGGAGACACAGATGTTTTTGGCGTGGTTCCGATAGGTGGTGCTATCGTACATCCACGTTGATGGAGACTTCAACGCACGGAGGGTAACGGTTGCGCGAGTCCACGGAGGGCTCCACCCACGAAGGGTCCACGAAGAAGCAACCTTGTCTATTCCATCATGGCCGTCGCCCACGAAGGACTTGCCTCACTAGCGGTAGATCTTCACGAAGTAGGTGATCTCCTTGCCCTTACAAACTCCTTGGTTCAACTCCACAATCTTGTCGGAGGCTCCCA
Organism: Aegilops umbellulata; assembly: GCA_032464435.1. Taxonomy (NCBI): domain Eukaryota; kingdom Viridiplantae; phylum Streptophyta; class Magnoliopsida; order Poales; family Poaceae; genus Aegilops; species Aegilops umbellulata. Next base: position 209,865,085 of record CP136056.1, on the reverse strand, counting down.
AGTAACACCTAGCCAATCTAGGAGACACCACTCTCCAAGAAGTAACAAATGGTGTGTTGATGATGAATTCCTTGCTCTTGTGCTTCAAATGATAGTCTCCCCAACACTCAACTCTCTCTCACAGGATTTGGATTTGGTGGAAAGAAGATTTGAGTGGAAAGCAACTTGGGGAAGGCTAGAGACCAAGATTCATATGGTAGGTGTCGGTGTCAAAACCGGCGGATCTCGGGTAGGGGGTCCCGAACTGTGCGTCAAGGCCGAATGGTAACAGGAGACAAGGGACACGATGTTTTTACCCAGGTTCGGGCCCTCTCGATGGAGGTAAAACCCTACTCCTGCTTGATTAATATTGATGGTATGGGTAGTACAAGAGTAGATCTACCACGAGATCAAGGAGGCTAAACCCTAGAAGCTAGTCTATGGTATGAATGTTGTATGATGGAGTTGTCCTACGGACTAGAACCCTCCGGTTTATATAGACACCAGATATGGTTAGGGTTACACAAAGTCGGTTACAATGGTAGGAGATCTTGAATATCCGCATCGCCAAGCTTGCCTTCCACGCCAAGAAAAGTCCATCCGGACACGGGACAAAGTCTTTAATCTTGTATCTTCATAGTCCTGGAGTCCGGCTGAAGGTATAGTTCGGCTATCCGAACACCCCCTAATCCAGGACTCCCTCAGTAGCCCCTGAACCAGGCTTCAATGACGACGAGTCCGGCGCGCATATTGTCTTCGGCATTGCAAGGCGGGTTCCTCCTCCAAGTCCTTCATAGAAGATTGCAAACACCAAGAGTAGTGTCGGGCTCTGCAAAATAAGTTTCCACATAGTGCCATAGAGAGAATAATATTAACACCAATCAGATCTGCTGACGTATTCCGCAGTGCGTCATTACACTATGGCAAAGTCCTTTTGTCGGTGTCAAAACTGGCGGATCTCAGGTAGGGGGTCCCGAACTGTGCGTCTAGGACGGATGGTAACAGGAGACAAGGGACACTAAGTTTACCCAGGTTCGGGCCCTCTCGATGGAGGTAAAACCCTACTCCTGCTTGATTAATAGTGATGATATGGGTAGTACAAGAGTGGATCTACCACGAGATCAAGGAGGCTAAACCCTAGAAGCTAGCCTATGGTATGATTGTTGTGTATGGGGTTGTATCGACTAGCCTGGCCCTGGTTTATATAATGCACCAGAGACCTAGGTTAACAAGAGTCCTAGCCGAATACGCCGGTGGGGAGAAGTCCTTGTCTTGATCGCCAAGTCTTGTGGAATCTTCCTTGTATGCGGCAGCTGTCTGAACTGGCCCATGAGTATACGTCCATGGGGGTCCTCGGACCAATCTAATAGATTGGGAGACGACGTGGTGAGTACCCCCTAGTCCAGGACACCGTCAATAGCCCCCTGAACCGGTCTTCAAGTTAGGGACACTCCTCGATTCTTCCAAACTGTTCTTCATCTTCGGTCGTCGGTCTTGAAAACTAGTTCAAAAAATCTTCTTTATCTTCGACCTTGAGGATCGCCGAAATGCATTCGACGGGTTTACACGTCGGGTATCCGAGGAGCCCCTTTAAGTTTCCGGCCTTTATCAATGCCTTGTTTAATTTTATGCCACACCTTGGGTTTGAAGTTGTTCCCGGGAGGCAGTGTCCTCTTGCGTCTGAGCTCCAACGCCGGACTGCATTCGAGGTATCTTTTGCAGCCGAGCACCAACGCCGGGCCGCTTCCCAGCTCTAATGCCGGAATGTATCCGAGCTCCAACGCCGGACTATGTATCCGAGCTCCAACGCCAGACTGTATCCGAGCTCCAATGCCGGACTGTATCCGAGGTGTCGTAAATCACATTGGTTCAAAGAAGTTTGAAGGAGTTTAGCCGAGCTTAATGCCGGAAATGCCCTCTATGGAGCCAGCCACTAGCGCCCGAGCTTTATGCCGGACTGCTTCCGAGGTGGTGCACCACACCGAATGTGGGCCGATTTTTTTCAATATTTTTGATTGGTGCAATTTATTCTCTACCGAGATATATAGCCAGTATCCCTCAAGGTGGGTATCGGTCTAAAACCCGAGGTGCACATGAAGGATGACATAAGACCGCTAATCCCAGTAGCCGCTGAGACTCAGGTCGATTTGCAAAATCGGCCTGAGGATCAAGTCCTAGCTCGGCAGAATACTTCGGGACACTAAAAGCGGCGTGCTCAGTCCTCGAGACTCAGGTTGGGTGCGGCCGACCAACCTGAGGATCAAAATCTCCTCGGAAACCATATTGCACATAATTTTTTTTGCATTGGACAAGCAATGCAGTAGCCCCCGAGACATTGGTCGGGTGGCAACACCAGATCAGGGGATCGATGTGCCCCTTTAATATGTTTAAATAATAAGCCCGAAGCCCAGTAGCCCCGAGCCTTAATGCGGGCACGGGTGGCTGAATTAAGGATCGATATCCATAGTAAAATCACAAATTGTGTGTAATGACTCTATGTATCCAAGTACTTTACGTCATTTAATGCTCGGATTCGCATTATACAAAACTTTGTTGACCGACCATCGGCTTCCACCTCCTCGGCCAGTAGCTGAGGAGTGTTTGTCTTACTTTATAAAGCCTTTATGAGGGCAAAGATTTACGACAAACAAGGCAATCTGGCCATACGGTTTTATAAACAAAGGTACGCAGAGAGATATGTTATGTTACTGTTTAACAGAAGAAATGTCTTCCAAAGAAAATAGTCCCGCTATCGGTTCCTTTCTTTGGGTAGTCATGCTAAGCATGATCATAAAACCTCAGCTCCAATGTAAGAGCAAAATATCGAGGATTTAGTTTGGGAGGCTAGTTAATAGCCCCCGGTAGTGTTCGGCGACAGTCGAGGTCAAGCTGTAAACACTTCGGCCAATGTTATGAATGGCCTGTTATTTAACATAGTCATCGGATCGCTGACCAGTTTACGCTTATTGTGACAGTCAGTTTTCGGCTTTCTCCACTGAGGTGCTTAACCGTGTGAGCTGGAAGCACAATCGCAGTGGTTCTCCCTTTGCACGCCTAGCCAAAAAAAACAGAACGTAGGAAGCAAGTGCAGGAGCCGGGCAACCCAACTATTGACCAAAGACACAATTCGAAACCGATGCATATATAGCAATATCTGAGAATGTTTTTGCCGAATCCCTAAAAGGTGTCCGGTATTGCACTGCGAGACTAATGCTGGAAAAGCACAAATAGTTTAAAAGTGCCAAAAAGCTTGGCAAACCAAGAAACGTCAGTAAAAACATGACGTCCGAACAATATCAAGTGTTCGGTGCCAATCTGAAAATTGGTCTTAGAAAAAAGAAGTGCTTCTGTCGTGCTTTAACATGATACATCCTATCTCAAGACTTCGAGCGGGTCAGCCTACGGCTTCAACCTCCTATCCTGAGGGCGGAGTACTTCTCATCAGGCCAGTTTAGCAAACTAAACTCTAGCGGCTTTGAAAGAGAAATTAGGCTCCCCGGCTAGTGACCGCACACTCGTGTCAAAAAAAGGAGTGATAAATAATAATAATAAAACTTTGCAACGACTAAGAAGAAGAACACTTATTATAAAACGGCTCAAATAAACTTAAGAGCCCCCAAGTGACTTGGGTAGGAGAATGATTGCATGTACCGAAGTACTTATATCATATCTATGTTCAACCGAACTTTAAACGCGTCTTAACCGACTGTCGGCTTCTCCCTCTTCGGTCAAGGACCGAAAAGTGTTATGTACTCCATCGGTCGAGAATATCGACGGTGTTTCCAATAACCAGGCAATCTGGCCATAAGGCTGTAACAGACAAAGCGCGCTCAGGGAACTTATGCTATATTACTGCGAAGTGTAAGTAGCATCTTTGAAGAAAATAGTACCCCCACTGATACCTTTCTTCGGTGCTCATTGTTATTATGATACTTGTGCAATAGATTTTTTGTACTCATGAGTTCCGTTGTGTGCCGACCATCATTGAAAACTTTAAGAGCGCTAGCTTTTGGCTTCACCCAGTCTGAGGTCCGGCTCGGGCGACCCGATCGCGACAATCGCAGAGGTGCTCCCTTTACTCCCTAGCCGAACAACCGGGAACGTAGGGCTAAACACAGGAGCGAGGCAACCCAGCTTGCAAATCGCTTAAGTCAATATGGTGCATATTGTGGCGTAATACACAAACAAGGAACGAAGCCGTACAAGTATAATCATATGCAACAGAAAAAGCTTCATAAAGGAAGCCCCCAAGTAAACGGGGTATTTGAATTTATGTGTCACAAACAAAGTTTGGACAAGGAAAAAATATTACAAGCAACTTTTTTCCAAAAAAGTATAACGCTTGGTCGAACCGAACACAAGTTAGAAATTAAAGCTTTGAGCATGAAAGTGACTTAGCTGGTTAATGTGTTCGCAGTCCGAGCTTGATGCGGGACAAGGTTCTATCCCCCAAGCCGGTCCCGAGGTGGTGGAGCGAAGAGCTCGACACGCCGAAGTGGTGACATAGCACGGTCAATGCAGACCGACAGAGTGACGACGAAGTCCCCGGATCATTTTCCTGTGCACAAAAATAGTGCAAACGGGAGATAATAGTAATAATGATAAAAAAATCATTGCACAATGAATAATTTATGCAAAGCGAGTAATAGAAGAAATATGGCCTGGCGCCGAAGTCAATGTTGATGCAGGGCGTCGGCGTGATGCGGTAAAGGCGTGGCAAAGCCTGAATTCGCAGGTTGGTCCGAGCTCCGGATGCTGCGTTCGCCGGACTATGTACGGAAATTGACCGAACCACCATGCGACTGTCATGAATGCGGCCACCATTTGATAGACCTGTGTACATATGATGGACAAACCAGAGTAATAATTCCTTGGAAAAAATGAACCCAAACAAGCAAAAAATTATTAGGGATTGATAGCACCTGGTTTATTTGTTGTAGCAATCCAAAGGAAGGTGATTCCCAAAATTGGGACTCGCTCTGCACACCCATTGCCTGATTGGCAATAAAACGACGGCATGGCAATGCTGGTAAAGGTTGGCTCACCGAGGCAAAGCCCTCGGCCCAGCTAATGTGACGGAGCTGGTCGGCTAGTGACGCCGAAGTGTCCGGAGTAGGTTGATGAAGAGATGGCGAAGCCCCCGGTCCAGCCGAGATGTCGAAGCCTCGATGTCAGCCGATGAGTCGAAGTAGGTCGGCATGATGGACACCAGCTTGAAGAAGCGATAGTGCGGCCCTGTCGATGCAGGTCGTGACGTGGTCGATGCCGGCTTGATGAAGCAACCGTGCGGCGATGCCGGTATGCCCGCTCTGTGTAATCCGTGGGGCGGCGATGTTGGTGATGATTTATCCTTCACGATGCCGGACTCTTGTTCGGCTTTGCCGAGATGATGATCCGAAGAAGTTGAGCTCGGCTCAACAAAGTGACATCGTGCCATAGCGCAGGTCGGCAGCCGTGGAGTAATATTGCTGGACTGGTTTGACACCAGCATGATGTTGAAGATCATGTTCAAAAGATCTTAAAGTTAGTGGGACGTGTTCGGGAACAAAACACAATACCCCATACAAAACTTCCTTCAAAAGGGATGTCCGAAATCTCGTTCATAGAAAAGATGAACTCGGGTCGGATTCGTTTTCGCGCAGAAAGCAGATCCGAAAAGTGATGCACTAATCGGAAGGTTCTCGGAGTTTGGACGGTCGGATCGAGCTGAAATTTTGAGAGGTGGTAGATACAGGAATTCCGCAGCCGATCAACGGTTGGATCTTGCAAATGACGTCCAAGCTAGAAGCTGGACACCACGCCCTAAACAAATCCAAATTCCCGTCCAGATTTGACAGGGCTCCGGTATATCGTGGATTGCCAGACATTCCTCCATCGGAACTCGACGACATTTTCCAGGGTTGTTGTAGACTCAATTCCACACAATTCCACCAAAGCGATCGTCAAAGCGATACTCGAGGAGGTGGTGGCAGCAGATACGAGTTCGCTGTCTAGAAAAACATCACGGTCGCTTGAGGGCAATGTTGACGTTGAGCCCCCGAGCTCCATGGATGATTCCTCCGTGATCTTGATAGAGATCGGAGTTGATGTTTGATGAAGGCCCTCGTCCGAACATGGCGATCCGAACACGGGGCGCAATTCTTGGTCGAACAAGGTGACCAGCCGAGCTGGTGACGAAGATGCTGAAGTCGCAGTTGATCTGCAGGCGAGCCATCGATCCTTTTGTCGATCACACAGCGGAACTCTCAATGAAAGCACCAATGTCGGTGTCAAAACGGGCGGATCTCGGGTATGGGGTCCCGAACTGTGCGTCTAGGCCGGATGGTAACAGGAGACAAGGGACACGAAGTTTACCCAGGTTCGGGCCCTCTCGATGGAGGTAAAACCCTACTCCTGCTTGATTAATATTGATGATATGGGTAGTACAAGAGTGGATCTAGCACGGGATCAAGGAGGCTAAACCCTAGAAGTTAGCCTATGGTATGATTGTTTTGTATGGGGTTGTATCGACTAGCCTGGCCCTGGTTTATATAATGCACCAGAGACCTAGGTTAACAAGAGTCCTAGCCGAATACGCCGGTGGGGAGAAGTCCTTGTCTTGATCGCCAAGTCTTGTGGAATCTTCCTTGTATGCGGCAGCTGTCCGAACTGGCCCATGAGTATACGGCCATGGGGGTCCTCGACCCAATCTAATAGATTGGGAGACGACGTTGTGAGTACCCCCTATTCCAGGAGATCGTGTAGTTTTTACTCTTCCACCTCAGCGTGTTTCGCGAGGCGGTTTCCTTGGCACGTCTTGTCAAAGCAGAGATCGTGTCCCCCTTTTACGGGATTCTCATCAATATAGACGTGGGTAACCCAACCGCGCCATTTATCACGGCGCTTGGGAGGAAAGCGAGTATACCAGGCTGGTGGGGACGCATAGCCGCATCCACCCATATAAGGGGATAAGGATCCACCTTTTTATCTACGCCTTCTTCCTCCTTTGCCTATCCATTTTCTGCGCACCCAAGCTCCAGCGCCCAAGTCCGCACTTCCCACCTCAACCTTCTCCAGCAATGTCCGGAGCGGGAGTCAAGTGGATGGTCTCCTCCGTCACGGAGGGCCATGTCAAGAAGCTAAGGAAGGCCAGATATTTGTCCATGGACATCGTGCACCGGCTTCCCGAGGAGGGGCAGCTTCTCCCCACCCCAAGGCCCCATGAGAGGGTAGTTTTCCTTCCCCACTTCCTCCGCGGACTGGGTTTTCCACTCCACCCATTCGTCCGGGGGCTCATGTTCTACTACGGCCTGGATTTCCACGATCTGGCCCCAAACTTCGTCCTCAACATCTCGGCGTTTATCATCGTGTGCGAGGCTTTTCTCCGCGTCCGCCCCCATTTCGGCCTCTGGCTCAAGACCTTCAACGTCAATCCCAAGGTGGTGCGCGGCAGCCAGGCGGAGTGCGGAGGCGCCATGGCGGGCAAGATGGCCAACGTCCTATGGCTCGAGGGCTCCTTCGTGGAGACCCTAAAGGGGTGGCAATCCGGGTGGTTTTACATCACCGAGCCACGCGATCCAAAATGGGTCGCAGCCCCTGAGTTCCAATCCGGACCCCCCACGCGACTTATGTCCTGGAAAGAGACGAGCCTGTCGTGGGGCGACGAGAAAGAGGTGACTGGACTGCAAACATGCATCCAGTCCCTGGTGAACAAACCGATCAGGCTCGTCAACATGGCCCAGGTTATGCTCGTCCGCCAGATCCTCTCGTGTCAACAACGGGACTTTACTCTGTGGGAGTTCAACCTGGTGCAGCACCAAACCCTCAACAAGCTCTTCGACACGACGTATGAAGACGTCTGGAAGGTGCTAACCAAAGGCGCTGAGGCTCCCACATCCGCCTCCGAGGACCGCGGATACAGCTCGCAGCGTCACACTAGCGAGGTAAGCTATTTCTACCCTTCACAGGACGTTTAAGCTCTTTTTCATAGTTTGACTCTATGCGGGATCTAAACTCCCTTACCTTTAACAGGCTTGGCAGGCGATATCCGGACCGATTAACTGTCCGACTCCCTTGCCCGAAGACTCAGCCCCTGCTCTCTTAGTGAAGCTGCTGGCTCCGGCACCTTATGTGGTGCCGGAGAAGAAGGCCAAGAAGAAGAAGGCCACGGGGACTTGAAAGAGTGCCTGCAACGTGGCGGTGTCGGACTCGTCATCTGACGAGTCCGAGGCGCTCTCCCCCGTGAAAACGAGGAGGAGGAAGAAGAAACCTCTCCCCCTCCAGCGGGGGGAGGAGAAAAAAGAAAGCCGCCCCAACGGGGGAGGCCGGAGGGTCCAGGAAGAGGAAGACCCTCCGCCAGACTACTCCCCCGACGCCAACGAGGACGACGAGGAGTGGCCGGACAGGGCCAAGCGTCCGGCGAAATTGTATGTATTCAGACACCAGAGTGACTCATGATATTCCTTGGTCGTTCGACTTTCCCTAATGCCGAACATAATTGTGCAGCTCACCCCGGGCTGAACTCGACGATTCGTCGAGCGGCTCCCTGGATTCGTCGGACGTGAACTCAGTTCCGCCCGCTGTCTCCCCTCGCACTGCAGACGACGCCGAAGTGGCGGCGCAACGAGCTCCGGGGCAGGAGGAGGTGGTCCTGGAGGGGCCGAAAGGCGACCTCCCGGACCCCAGGAGTGAAGGGGACAAGACCCCCCAGGGCTCCGAGTCCGGCTTTGTGCCGGACACCGCGCCGGAATCCTCAACAGTTCCGGACCGCGGTAGGCGAACTCCTTCCAAGAGGAGCAAGCCTTCTGAGCCGGTGGCCTCCGTTCAACCGGAGGTGCCGGACAATCTGCTGGAGGTGCTTGACGACGCCTCCATCGACGAGGAGCACCGTACTATTATGAGTATGGTGATCCGGAAAGTTCAGTCTGCCAAGAGTGGACTGAACGAAGCTTGCGCTAGCCTTCTAACAGGCTTTGAGGTAAGTAAAAAATATGCAAGAATAAAACCGCATAGACAGTAGCCCCTGATGCTCTGTTTGGCATTCAGAAAGAAAAGCCGAATAGAGGATCTATTAAATTTCACAGGAGTCTAACAAAAAGGAGTCCAAATATGCGTATGCAGGCTTCGCTGCTAGCCACTGCCGCGCTGACTGCGGAAGTGGATGCCCTGAAACAGGGCCTCGAGCGGACCGAGCAAGAGCTCGGCCTTGCCAAGCGACAGCTCGAGGAGAAAGAAGGTAAGAAATACCTTACAGAAGAAATGCCTATAAAAAGATGTGATTGCAAAAATTAACAGGATTGTACTGCCTATTGTAGGGGCCACGACTGACGTGGCAACCCTCAAGCAGGCGTTGTCTGAGGCCGAAAAGAAAACGGCAGCGGAGCGCACCGGGCGAGAGAAACTTGAGGCCCAGGTCGGCGAGGTGCGGCAAGAGCTTCAGACTCTTATGAAAAAACATGAGAGTTTGGAGCTTGAGTCAAAAACGCAAGCGTCCGAGCTCACTACGGCCTCTGAGGCTGCCAAGTCCGCCAAGGCCGAGGCCCAAAAGGCCCTCCAAGAGTTGGAGGAGATGAAAAAGATAGCAGCGGGTAAGGCATTCTTTATGCAAAGCAGAAATATAAAAACAAACTACTTGTTACTTACCCGAATCTGGAGCTCTCCAGGGGCATTCGCAGATCTTCCCCGCAGCGTATCCGACGCCGCTGCATTCTACCGAGCTGAAGAGGGCAGCTCGACGGAGAAGGTGTTCTGGTCTCGGTATGCTGAGGCCGGACACCCTATGCCCTTGAGCGACCAGCTGAAACAGCTGGTCGAGCTCCACAAGGCGGCCGAACAGGCCATGAAGGGCTTCGTAGTTTGGCTGTGGCTCGGAGAGGCCCTGCCTGGGAGCTACTTCGGGCTGGTGTGGCGGCTGGTGGAGGCCTGTCCAAGGCTTGATGTCATCAAGCGCTCCGTCTACATCGAAGGTGCCCGTAGGGCCCTTGCCCGTGCAAAGGTGCACTGGGGTAAGCTAGACGGTGAGAAGCTTGTGAGGGACAGGCCGCCGCCGGGGAAGGAGCATCGCAAGCCCGAGAACTACTATAAGGATGTTCTTGCGAGTGCCCGCCTAGTGGCGGATGAATGTACCAAGGATGTAATTTTTGAATGAACTCGCTCGTGTTTATCCTGTGCGCTGAAAACTTGTTCATATGCGCAAAGCAATGCTTGTTGAATTTAAAATATTATTTTCTGTGCGGCCGTTTATCAAAAAATTGAGAGATGGCGAGTCGTCGGCTTCCGCCCCCATGCCACTAGTGCTGGGGTGTTCGGGATAAACCTGAGCGCTCTTTTTCCCATATTTGGGTCCTTCGAGGGAGGCGCTCAGCACGACGAACCAGGCAATCGGACTATAATGCTTGAACACTCTCACTTAGCCATAGAACTTTATAATTTTAAATTTCGGCGAAGCCCGTAGCTCGGAAGGCCGAGTTCGGGGCGCCATCCACGCCTTGGTCGGACAAAGCCGGCTCCTCGCTAGAAGCGGCATAAGTCTTTAGGGACTCGAAAAACCTCTCAAACAGCGACCGGTCTCGCGCCTCATCATGACAGTCAGTTTTAGCTTTCTCCACTGAGGTGCTTAACCCAGCTCAATCGGGGCACAATCACAGTGGTTCTCCTAGTGCTACCTTAGCCGATATAGCGGAACGTAAGGCACCAAAACATAGGAGCCGGGCAAACCCAACTATTGACCCAAATCATGATTCGGAGCCGATGCATATAGTGCTATAAGTTCAGGGTGCCGCACTTATGAAGTGTTCTGTCTTCTTACGCCATATTAAGGGGTACTGAAGCCCCTGGCGTATTTGCCGTACCACAGTGTACGGGTGCCGCATGTCATTAATGAACATATATATAAAAAACGGGATAATGCAGAAAAACAGACAAAAAGCTATGCATTGTTTATAAAGACGCTGCTATCAAAGAGGGACGATACAAATAGTGCGATAAGCAAAAGATACTGGACTACTTAACATGTCCTGGGCGGGGGCAGGCCGCGAAATTGTATTTAAAATAGGTATACTGCTTGTAACAGAGACCACCTGGGAGTTCCATAGTGCGGCATGGCTTGTCTGCTTCTCCGGATCTTGCATCGTTCGTGCGGCAGTTGAATTGCCTAACAGGTCGTCCGAAGTGTGGAGTCCTAAAACTAAGAAAAAGGAATTCGGCAGCCCCTAGTATATTTTAGGCCGTATTTTGGGCTTGCCATTATTGTGCCCCTTCCCCTGCGCCCATGGTATTTCGAGAGTGTAGTTATGTACGCGAAGCACTGGTTTTGCTATGTTGCGAGGGCTGGGGTTGGGGCCGCATTGCTACGCCTGCTCTGAACGTGCCAGGAGGTCTTATTGTAGGTTACTCTGGGCGCGCTTGGCGGTGTCTGGCTTTTTAACGGCTGAACTGGAGAATTGCCTGAGAAGGCTGCTTTGTACTTCCGCTACGAGAGCCACCGTGTGCTCCTCCGTACGGAGAGAGTGTTCGGTGTTTCCGTTGACCGTAATTACTCCTCGAGGGCATGGCATCTTGAGCTTGAGATACGCGTAGTGTGGCACCGCATTGAACTTTGCAAATGCGGTTCGCTCGAGCAGGGCGTGATAGCCACTGCTAAACGGGACTATATCGAAGATTAACTCTTCGCTTCGGAAGTTATCTGGAGATCCGAAGACCACTTCAGGTGTTACTGAGCCTGTACAGTTGGCCTCTACACCTGGTATAATGCCTTTAAAGGTCGTTTTTGTGGGCTTGATCCTCGGGGGATCTATGCTCATTTTCCGCACTGTATCCTGATAAAGCAGGTTCAGGCTACTTCCGCCGTCCATGAGGACTCTTGTGAGATGAAATCCGTCGATGATTGGGTCGAGAACCAATGCGGCGAAACCGCCGTGACAGATGCTAGTGGGGTGGTCCCTTCGATCAAAAGTGATCGGGCAGGAGGACCATGGGTTGAACTTTGGGGCGACTGGCTCCATCGCGTATACGTCCCGTAGCGCACGCTTCCGTTCCTTCTTGGGAATGTGGGTTGCGTATATCATGTTCACCGTCCGCACTTGTGTGGGGAAACCCTTCTGTCCACTATTGTTCAGCGGCCTGGGCTCCTCCTCGTCATTGCTATGCAGCCCCTTGTCTTTGTTTTCGGCTCTTAGCTTGCCTGCCTGCTTGAACACCCAACAATCCCTGTTGGTGTGATTGGCTGGCCTTTCGGGGGTGCCATGTATCTGGCACAAGCGGTCAAGTATTCGGTCCAAACTGGACGGGCCCTGAGTATTCTTTTTGAATGGCTTTTTCCGTTGACCGGATTTATAGCCTCTGAATCCGGCATTTACTACCGTATCTTCCTTGCTGTCGCTGTTAGCACGACGCTTTTGTTTGTTTCGGCGTGTCCTGCCACTTTTATCCTTGGTATCCGAACTACCAGGGTTCTTTGATAAGTTGTTACTGCGAGCTAGCCAGCTATCTTCTCCCACGCAAAAGTGGGTCATGAGTGTCGTGAGGGCTGCCATAGATTTTGGCTTTTCCTGTCCCAAGTGCCGGGCAAGCCATTCGTCACGGATATTATGCTTGAAGGCTGCTAGGGCCTCAGCGTCTGGACAGTCGACTATCTGGTTTTTCTTTGTTAAGAACCATGTCCATAATTGCTTGGCCGATTCCTCTGGCTGCTGAATTATGTGGCTTAGGTCATCGGCATCTGGTGGTCACACATAAGTTCCCTGGAAGTTGTCGAGGAATGCGGCTTCCAGGTCCTCCCAAGAACCGATTGAGTCTGCTGGCAAGCTGTTGAGCCAATGCCGGGCCGGTCCCTTGAGCTTGAGTGGGAGGTATTTGATGGCGTGCAGATCATCACCACGGGCCATGTGGATATGGAGGAGATAATCCTCGATCGAGACCGCGGGATCTGTTGTGCCATCGTATTATTCGATGTTTACGGGTTTAAAGACCTTTGGGATTTTATGATCCATTACTTCATCTGTGAAGCATAGTGGGTGTGCGGCGCCTCTATACTGGGCTATATCACGACGCAGCTCAGAAGAGCTATGTCTGTTGTGTTCGGCCCGGCCGGATTTGTTATATCCCGAATGAATATCTCCGTCACGTGCCGTAGGGCGCCTGCGCGATCCATAGATCGATCTTGTTTGTCTTGCCTTATCCTCCAGTACGTCTCGCAGGTCTGGCGCGTTTTCCCATGCCTTAGTTGAACGGCATCGGGGCATGGCTTGAGTGGAGGGTCGAGAGGCCTCTCTATCGCGGCCGCGTGGTGGCCGGTCGGCCATGTCGTGCGTTGGTGATGTGGGTGCTTCCTCCTCTGATCGGGGTAGTGGCCTGCGCTTTGGGTAGTGCTTGGAGGGGCGTTCGAGTTCATACTCTTCGGCCGCAAGGACTTCAGTCCATCTGTCGGCTAGCAGATCTTGATCAGCTCTAAGCTGTTGTTGCTTTTTCTTGAGGCTGTTTGCCGTGGCTAAAAGCCTGCGTTTGAAACGCTCTTGTTCGGCGGGGTCTGATGGCACGACGAATTCTTCGTCGTCGAGGCTTGCCTCGTCTTCGGAGGGAGGCATGTAGTTATCATCCTCGACTTCTCGGTCTGCCGCTCTCTCATGAGGGCTGGCTTCTCCATCTTCCTGTGTCGAATCCTTTTGGAGGGGGTGTTCTTCGGCGCTATCCGGGGTAGTATTATCTCCCGTGCCGGAATCACCGGTTTTTCTTTGGCGGGATTTAGAGCGGCGCCGCTGACGCCGGCGCTTTGGCTGTTTCTTGGAGGTATCATCATCCGCTCTTCCATCGCCATCTCCATCTTTTGGAGTGTCCACCATATATATATATATATATATATATATATATATATATATCATATGACGAGGTGGCCTTCCAGCGCCCTACAGGTGCTGGTTGCTGTTCGTCTCCTTCATCGTTGTCCATACCGTCGATGTCTTCGGAGTCGAAGTCAAGCATGTCGGTTAAATCGTCGACAGCGGCTACAAAGTGGGTGGTGGATGGGCTTTGAATTTCTTCATTGTCCATATCCCATCCTCGCCGACCGTAGTTCGGCTAGGGCTCTCCTGATAAAGAGAGAGACCTGAGGGAATTCAGGATGTCGCCAAAAGGCGAGTGCTGAAAGATGTCCGCGGCGGTGAACTCCATGATCGGCGACCAATCGGATTCGATCGGCAGGGGCGCGGGGGGTTCGGAGTCCGGATCCTTGGAGTCACGGGTCCTGCAGAGTGCGGGCCTGGCGTTCGGCTCGATCGGCTTTGAGATCACAGCCCCAGAGGTGACGTCCAACCAATCATCCTCGATCGGCGGAACTGGCTCTGAGTTGAGGGTCAGAGCCGGTGCGCTTGCGGCCTCCAGGGCACTGTTCGGCGGCAGAGCTAGATCATGCCCCGCGAGGCAGTGCGGCGCGCTTGGCTGTGGCTCGAATCCGTCGAAGATCAAATCTCTGCGGATGTCTGCCGTGTAGTTTAGGCTTCCAAACCTGACCTGATGGCCAGGGGCGTAGCTTTCGATCTGCTCCAGATGGCCGAGCGAATTGGCCCGCCGTGCGAAGCCGCCAAAGACGAAGATCTGTTGGGGGAGAAAAGTCTCACCCTGGACCGCATCGTTGTTGATGGTCAAAGGAGCCATCCAGCCCAAAAGCGACGACACAGAGGAACTCTCAATGAAAGCACCAAAGTCGGTGTCAAAACCGACGAATCTCGGGTAGGGGGTCCCGAACTGTGCGTCAAGGCCGGATGGTAACAGGAGAGAAGGGACACGATGTTTTTACCCTGGTTCGGGCCCTCTCAATGGAGGTAAAACCCTACTCCTGCTTGATTAATATTGATGATATGGGTAGTACAAGAGTAGATCTACCACGAGATCAAGGAGGCTAAACACTAGAAGCTAGCCTATGGTATGAATGTTGTATGATGGAGTTGTCCTACGGACTAGAACCCTCCGGTTTATATAGACACCGGATAGGGTTAGGGTTACACAAAGTCGGTTACAATGGTAGGATACCTTGAATATCTGCATCGCCAAGCTTGCCTTCCACGCCAAGGAAAGTCCCATCCGGACACGGGACGAAGTCTTCAATCTTGTATCTTCATAGTCCTGGAGTCCGGCTGAAGGTATAGTTCGGCTATCCGAACACCCCCTAATCCAGGACTCCCTCAGTAGGAATGGAATATCTTGAGCTCAACACAAGGGTAGGTGGTTCTCTCTCAGAAAATGTGTATTGGAAGTGAAGATCTGTTCTGATGGCTCTCTCCATGAATGAAGAGTGGGTGGAGGGGTATATATAGCCTCCACACAAAATCTAACCGTTACACACAATTTTCCAAACTCGGTGGGACCGAATCGTTAAACTCGGTCGGACCGATTTAGCAAACCTAGTGACCGTTAGGATTTTCGGTGGGACTGAGATGCAACTCGGTAGGACCGATATGGTTAGGGTTTTGGGCATAACGTAATCTCGGTGTGACCGATTACACAAACTCGGTGGGACTGATTTTGGTAATAAGCTAACCAAGGATTGGTCAGGTAAACTCGGTGGGACCGGTCCGCTCTTTTCGGTGAGACCGAAATGTTACGAAAAGGAAACAGTGAGTTTACATTGCAATCTCGGTGGGACCGATCGCTCACTTCGGTTAGACCGAAACGTTACGAAAGGAAACAGAGAAATTGCAATCCCATCCCGGTGAGACTGAGATCCCAATCGATGAAACCGATTTGCTAGGGTTTGTGGCAGTGGCTATGACAAATGAAACTCGATGGCTCCGGATAGAAAGGATCGGTGGGGCCGAGTTTGACTTTTGGTTTAGATCATATGTGGATATGGAAAGGTAGTTGAGGATTTTGGAGCATATCACTAAGCACATGAAGCAAGAGGCTCATTAAGCAACACCTCATCCCTCCTTAATAGTATTGGCTTTTCCTATGGACTCAATGTGATCTTGGATCACTAAAACATAAAATGTAGAGTCTTGTCCTTGAAGTTTGAGCCAATCCTTTGTCCTTTTAAGTTTGAGGGATCCACTTTCCTCATCCATGCCATGCCATCCATTGAGCTTTTCCTGAAATATTCATATTGGAATAATGTTAGCTCAATGAGCTATATGTTGTTAGGAATTACCAAAACCACCCAGGGATAGTTGCACTTTCAATCTCCCCCTTTTTGGTAATTGATGACAACATATAGATCAAAGCTTCGACAAAAGATAATAAGAATGAAATATATCTTCGCTTTGAGAAGTATGTGATATGTAAGAGCTCCCCCTAAATTTGTGCATGTTTTAAGATTTGCTTTGGATTGCGAATGCACAAAGAGTTAGAATCATGGGTTACTCTTCCATGTCACATACATCTTGGTGGAGCGCTCAAAATGATAAGAATTGAATACATGCACTCATCACCAAGCAAAGTGAATGATCAAAATAAGGATAAACTGATAATAACATCCAACAAGCATTAAGTGTAGCTTATGATCAAACACATGATCATCAATGTCTCACAAATTACGGCATAGTATCTCAAGCACTCAAAAGCAAATAAAGTTTAACCAAGAAGACAATAGAGAATAAATGCAAACTCTCTCTCTCTCGAAGCCTATGATATATACATTTTTCTCCCCCTTTGGCAACAAGTTACCAAAAAGTTCATAGAAAATGCATAGTACTAAACGACTCTCAGGCTTGGTCTTCAGTTGGTGGAGTCCGGATAACGCCAAGGACGAAGGCTTCAGTAGAATTGGTTGGAGCTGCCGGGGTAGGAGCTGGAGCTGGTGGAACTGAAGCCATAGCTGGTGCAGAAGTGGTGGCTCTGGTGTCAGGAACTAGCACTGCAGATGATCTCTGAGCTCTGGGCACTCTGGCAAATGTATCAGTTGTGGTCTTGCCCTTCCTCTCCTGCATATCATCTTGTAGTTGTTCCACAGTAGACTGAACCTCTGTTACTTTCACATCCAGGTTATAGAACTTTTGTTCCATGATTCTTTCTAGGCTCTCTTGGTTTCGAGTCAGGGTGGCCAATCCTTTCTCAATCCTCAGAGTGGATGCTATCAGGTAACTAAGCTTCTCCTGCTTGTTCTTCAAGAAGTACTCAGATGGCTCCTCTTGAGTTGGCATCCTGGCAGCTTTCTCCATCTTTGCCTTTTCCTTCTTTGCTCGAGCATGTGCAGATGATGGTTCATTCTCATTCATGACAACCTGATTGTCTTCAAAGTCTGGATGGATGGGCAGGTGTTCCTTGTCCAGCAGGTATGTGCCTGTGCCCATCTTTGAGTTGATCATCTCTTGAATTTGTGGGGCATATCCACAGCTCCTCTTCTGATCAGCTGCTGTCCTCTTAATGGTCTCTACCATGAGGCTCATCACCTTGAATTTCTGTGGCACATCAAATATGTGAAGCAAGTTTATTGCATGGCCTCGGATCATCTTGTGATCACCTGACTTGGGCAAGAGAGTGTGCCTTAGAATCCAGTTGATAGTGGGCAGCCCTGACAGAAGGAAGTGCACTGAGCCAAACTTGAAGGTATCAAGTGCTTTGTTTGTGATCTCCTTGTACATATTTGACATGGAATTGTGATCCATCTTCTTCTTGGCATAGATGTCCAAGTCATCTTCCTGCTCTTCTGGGGCATTGATCAGCTGTGCCCATTCAGCAATTGTAGACTGATATCTAGTTCCTTGTGACATCCACACTATCCTGCCATCTAGATAGAAGTGTGCTGTGGAGTAGAATTGCATGATGAGCTCCTCATTCCACTTTGTGAGCTTCTACCCAACAAAGTCTGCAACTCCACAAGCACTGAAGCTGTCATATACTCCAGGATAGTGTTCTTCGTTCTCCTTGATGTATTCCCAGTCAACCCATCTCATGTCACACACTATGGGCTTCTTATCCAGCAGCACTGTCTCATAGAAGTCTTGTTGTTCCTTGGTGTGAAACCTGTAATCCACAGCAGTTCTTCTCCTTGAAGCATATGGATCTGCTTCTCTCCACTTCGTCAGCCCTGAATCTCTTCTAATTTTCATGTCCTCAGCCACAGGATGAGCATCATTGTGGTCTGGGATCTTGGGCTTGAGCTTCCTGAGCACTTGTCCTTCTTCTTCTTCTTCAGCAATATCAGGCACTGGGCCTTGTTCTTTTCAGCAGCAGATATGTTCCTCGTGTTTCTCTTTGGTGCACTCTTGGGCTTAGTTGCACCTTTGGGTGCTTCCTTGGGCTTGGATGCAGTAGCCCATGTCCTTATGGCATCACCCATAAGCTTCTGTGCCTTGGGTGATGGTGCAGCAACCTCTTCTTCCTCTTCTTCATCTGAGTCTCTCATGGAGGGTTTGCCAAGAACTCTGGCAGTGGTAGTTCTGACTCTCTTCTTCTTCTTGTCTTGGCCACTTGCTTACTCTTCATATTCCATGATAAGCTTCATGGTTTCTTCAGTTATAGCCTTCCTAGGCTTAGAAGTGGGAACTCTCCTTGCAGGTGCCTTTTTGTGCATTCCAGGCTTGATGGCTGCAGCTGACCCATACTCTTTCTTGAGCACCTTCTTCTTAGATGTGGCTTCCTCTTCTGCCACATAATCCTCATCCTCTGACTCAGAAGTTCTCTTCTTGCTAGCTCTTGTGGCAGCCTTAGGCAAGTTGCTTGGGGTGCTCCTGCTACCCTCATCAGAGCTGCTAGAGGGACTAGTGCCCTCACTCATATGAACCTGCTCCTCAGATTTGTTCTGGCTGTCACTCTGATCAGACATGTTGCAAACTCTAACTGTTGGCCCTGTGAATAGATTATAGATGAGATAGAGTGGATGAGCATCACAAAATGCAGAGATTTTTGCAAAAGAATGAGTCAAAAACTTAGTTTTAGTTTTCCATAGAAAGCATTTCGGATCAACCGATTTGCAAACTCAGTGATACCGAAGCAGCTTTTGGGACCAAAACTAGTGAACTCGGTCAGACCGAGTCATAGTTCGGTGGCACCGAAACTGCTAGGGTTTCACAAAGTCCTGAACTCGGTCTCACCGATTTGTAATTCTCGGTCAGACCGAGAACCACATGTGCAATGGCCGTGGCCGAATCGGTGGAACCGAGTTCCGCAACCCGGTGGGTCCGAGATGGTTTCGGCGGAAACCTAAACCTAAATTTTCGAATCTCAACTATTCTACGGATTGTTTTGACTGGATAAGAGTGTTTCAATCGTAGCAAGAATCATAAAGAACACAATGTGCTAGGAATCGGACGGGGATTAGCACTGTGATCGAGTCCATACCCTAGTTCGGCGGCGGACTCGCTACGACGGCAACGGCGGAGACGAATTCCGTTGACGGCGGTAGAGACCAGCGACAGGAGGCGGCTGGCGACGAGGAGGACGATCCGGTGACCCAGGAGGCAGAGCGAGCTATGCGCGGGCGAAGAGGTTTCGGAGAAATTTCCAAAAAAATTCCCGTGAGTATATATAGCCCGACCCTATTGGTGTGACCGAGTGGAACAACTCGGTGGCACCGAGATGCATAACTGTTGACAGTTATGGCAACTCGGTGTGACCGAACAGTTCAAATCGGTTGCACCGAGGTGAAAATCTAGACCGACTTAGTGATCTCGGTATGACCAAAATGGGGAAATCGATCAGACTGAAAAGCACAAAGAAGTTTTGGAAGTTTAAGTCTATGACAAATCGGGGACTCCGAGTGCTCCTCACACAGAGTGGTTTGAATCTGACTTGATCAAATTTTGTGATGTAGCATGAATAGAGTTTGGGATGAGAAAAGCATAGATAGCTAGAGAAGGTTCTTAGGCATTCTTGTCCATCCACTTGGCAAGAAAACCAATCAATCAAAACAACAAGTGGATGTCCCCGAATGAGTAAAATATGCACTCAACATGCTCACACAATAAAATGTCAATTGAAATATGTGGCAAAGCATGCACAACCAATTCTAGCATCTATCAAGCAATTGGCGATGACTAGGTCATCTATATATGAGTATATTGACTTAGGAGTCAAATGAGAACATTTGATCATAGGTCATACTCATCGTTTAAGCACAAGTGGGGTTACCACTTTTACATAAAGCATTGTTGTGTTCACATCATTAGAGTTTCTTTAGCTCAAATCTTAGAGTAAAGCTCCCCCTAGATGTGATATCCCCCCTAAGAGGGATGAACTAACCTTGGGTTTTGTCGATGATGACTTCATGTAGATGTTGAAGATGTGGATGCTCAATGTTGATGTAGATCAATTGGAGCTATCCATTGGAGTGAATTGCACTATCAATACCTACATGGGTTAGTCCCACAAGGAACAAACAAGGATATCCATAGACATAGAGTGATGCACACATAAGATGATGTCTATGAAAGCTTTTAGGTTACCTTGTCCCTTGACTTACCAACAAGAGGGTTTATGACTACTTGAACTAGTGCAAGATATGGAAGTTGATTGCACTTGTTCTTGCCAAAATGATAAGAGTGAAGTATGTTGGCGGAGTCACCCTCAAGAACTCTCTAGTTCTTCTTCTTTTGGATCCACACCATCTTGATGGGAATCCTTGGAGTTGTAGTCATGCTTGATGAAGTGGAACTTGAAGTAGTCTTGGGAATCCACTTGACTAAGGTCTTAGGAGCTTCTTCAAATGCATCAATTTCCTCTTGAAGCTTGTCCTTGCCTTTTTGCTTGTAGTCTTGTGGTGGAAGATCATCTTGAGCTTGTGTCCCTTTGAAAGAAGTAGGATCATACTTCTCTTGTTGAGGAACAAACTTTGTCTGGGGGTACTGATCTGCCTCCCACTCAACTCCATTGGCATTGAACTTTCGTTCAAAACCAACACCTTGATTCTTCCGGTGCCTTCCTTGCTTGCGTACAATTTCCTCGAATTGCTTACTCCCGGCAAGGCTCTTGTACACTCCTTTCTCTATAATTCCCTTCAATAGGCTATTTTCTTGCTCAAGTGTAACTTGGCTAAGAGAATCATTAGTGGAATCAAGAGAGCTACTAGAAGCAACAATATTGGATTTAACATGATCATTGTTACTACTAGAGGAAGAATCTTTCTTGTTCTTGTTACTAGACTTGACTTGAGGCATGTAAATGGATAAGAGTAAACGCTTGGCAATGTAAGAAGAACTTTTCTTACGAAGATCATCATTGATTGCTTTTAAGAACTCATGCTCTTGCTCAAGGTTGAGGTTTTCAAAGCGTAATTTCTCATGTGTTCTTAAAAGTTCTCGATGATCTTCTAAGATAGTTTCATGAGCTAACTTAAGAGTGTTTAGTTCTTTAGTTAGAGCCTCAATCTTCTCCTTATCATTGTCATTCGTTTTAGCATGATTCATCGACGTTTCATCTTAGTATTCATCACTAGAGTTGTCAATAAGTAAATCATCATCACCTAACAAGTCATCTTCATCGCTATTGAAATCAACATACTCAGGGTGTGATACCTTTGAGCCTTTAGCCATGAAGCATGTTCCAACTCCTTCATTTGGTGAGTCAAATATGTCGTAGGAGTTGGTTGACACAAGTGCTAGACCGGCAACACCTTCATCTTGAGTATATTCGGAATCGGAGTGATAACTTCTCTCGGAGTGGTTGTCGGAGTCGGAGCCGGATACCCATTCACCAACATAAGCTTGATGTCTTCGTTTTGTGTAGCTCCTTGATGACTTTTCTTTTCCTTCCAAATCCTTGCTTCTCCGTGAGTGTCTTCGTTCATAACGATCATCTCTACTCCTTCTTTCTCTAGATGGCGATTCTTCTCTTCTACTTCTTCTTTTGGGAGAGTATTCACTTCTCTTGTAGGGAGCCGTACACTCATTGGAATAGTGTTCGGGTCTTCCACAGTTATAGGAGTTTCGCTCTCGACTAGAAGATCTTTTGTCATTGTAGGACCTTGACTTAGAGCTTCTATCTTTGCTTCTACTTTTGTAGAACTTGTTGAAGTTCTTCACCATTAAGCTCAATTCTTCATTGAAGGTTTGCTTCTCACTTGATGATGTGGGGGCTTCACATGAGGCTTTGTAAGCTCCACTTGATTTGTTGTGAAGTTCCTCTTTATCCTTGAGTGACATCTCATGAGCAACAATTCTTCCAATGACTTCTGTTGGCTTGAGATCTTTGTAATTGGGCATCATTTGGATCAATGTGCACACGGTATCATATTTTCCATCCAAGGATCTTAGGATCTTCTTGATGATGAATCTATCAGTCATCTCTTCACTCCCTAAGCCGGCAATCTCATTTGTGATAAGAGCAAGCCTAGAGTACATTTCAGCGACACCTTCACCATCCTTCATTTTGAACTTGTCAAGTTGACTTTGAAGCACATCCAATTTGGATTCCTTGACGAAGTCGGTACCTTCGTGCATATCAATCGAAGTATCCCAAATTTCCTTTGCATTCTCAAGACGACTGATTTTGTTGAATTCTCCGGGGCACAATCCGTTGAAGAGAATACCACAAGCTTGAGCGTTGTATTGCAGCATCTTCAACTCTTCCGCGGTAGCTTCACGGTTTGGTTCTTTCCCATCAAAGAAGTCACCTTGCAAGCCAACACACACAATAGCCCAAACGGCGGGGTTATGTCCAAGAATATGCATTTTCATTTTATGCTTCCAACTAGCAAAATTAGTACCATCAAAGTAAGGACCTCTACGGTGATAATTTCCCTCGCTAGACGCCATACTCTCCTAGGTTGTGAAACCAAGGCTATGACCACCAAAAGCTATGGAAATCAAAGCAAATGGAGACCAAAGCTCTGATACCACTTGTAGGATCGGAAGTATGTCTAGAGGGGGGGGGGGTGATTAGACTACTTGACCAAATAAAAATCTATCCTTTTTCCAATTTTAGTTCTTGGCAGATTTTAGCTATCTCAACACAAGTCAAGCAATCTCCACACAATTCAAGCAAGCATGCAAAAGAGTATATGAGTAGCAGAAAGTAAAGCATGCAACTTGCAAGAATGTAAAGGGAAGGGTTTGGAGGATTCAAGCGCAATTGGAGACACGGATGTTTTTGGCGTGGTTCCGATAGGTGGTGCTATCGTACATCCACGTTGATGGAGACTTAAACCCACGTAGGGTAACGGTTGCGCGAGTCCACGGAGGGCTCCACCCACGAAGGGTCCACGAAGAAGCAACTTTGTCTATTCCATCACGGCCATCGCCCACGAAGGACTTGCCTCACTAGAGGTAGATCTTCAAGAAGTAAGCGATCTCCTTGCCCTTACAAACTCCTTGGTTCAACTCCACAATCTTATCGGAGGCTCCCAAGTAACACCTAGCCAATCTAGGAGACACCACTCTCCAAGAAGTAACAAATGGTGTGTTGATGATGAACTCCTTGCTCTTGTGCTTCAAATGATAGTCTCCCCAACACTCAACTCTCTCTCACAGGATTTGGATTTGGTGGAAAGAAGATTTGAGTGGAAAGCAACTTGGGGAAGGCTAGAGATCAAGATTCATATGGTAGGAATGGAATATCTTGAGCTCAACACAAGGGTAGGTGGTTCTCTCTCAGAAAATGTGTATTGGAAGTGAAGATCTGTTCTGATGGCTCTCTCCACGAATGAAGAGTGGGTGGAGGGGTATATATAGCCTCCACACAAAATCTAACCGTTACACACAATTTGCCAAACTCGGTGGGACCGAATCGTTAAACTCGGTCGGACCGATTTAGCAAACCTAGTGACCATTAGGATTTTTGGTGGGACTGAGATGCAACACGGTAGGACCGATATGGTTAGGTTTTTGGGCATAACGTAATCTCGGTGTGACCGATTACACAAACTCGGTGGGACCGATTTTGGTAATAAGCTAACCAAGGGTTGGTCAGGTAAACTCGGTGGGACCGATCCGCTCTTTTCGATGAGACCGAAATGTTACGAAAAGGAAACAGTGAGTTTACATTGCAATCTCGGTGGGACCGATCGCTCACTTCGGTTAGACCGAAACGTTACGAAGGGAAACAGAGAAATTGCAATCCCATCCCGGTGAGACTGAGATCCCTATCGATGAAACCGATTTGCTAGGGTTTGTGGCAGTGGCTATGACAAATGAAACTCGGTGGCTCCGGATAGAAAGGATCGGTGGGGCCGAGTTTGACTTTTGGTTTAGATCATATGTGGATATGGAAAGGTAGTTGAGGATTTTGGAGCATATCACTAAGCACATGAAGCAAGAGGCTCATTAAGCAACACCTCATCCCTCCTTAATAGTATTGGCTTTTCCTATGGACTCAATGTGATCTTGGATCACTAAAACATAAAATGTAGAGTCTTGTCCTTGAAGTTTGAGCCAATCCTTTGTCCTTATAATTTTGAGGGATCCACTTTTCTCATCCATGCCATGCCATCCATTGAGCTTTTCCTGAAATATTCATCTTGGAATAATGTTAGCTCAATGAGCTATATGTTGTTAGGAATTACCAAAACCACCCAGGGATAGTTGCACTTTCAACTGCAAACATGCATCCAAACCCTGGTGAACAAGAAGCTTAAACTTTTCAATGTAGTCAAGGTTATGCTCATCCGCCGGATCCTCCCGTGTCAACAACGGGCCTTCAACCTGTGGGAGTTCGACCTGGCGCAGCACCCAACTCTAAGCAGGCTCTTCGACACGATGTACGAAGATTCCTGGAAGGTGCTATTCAAGGGCGCCGAGGCTCCCGCATCCGCTACCGAGGATCGCGGATTCAGCGTGCAGCGTCACGCTAGTGCGGTAAGCCGTTTTTACTCTTTACAGGTTATTTTAGCTTTTCATAGTTTGACTTTATGCGGGATCTAAGCGCCCTTACCTTTGACAGGATTGGCAGGCGAAGTCCGGACAGATCAACTGTCCGGCCCCTTTGCCCGAAGACCCAGCGGTTGCTCTATTGGCAAGGCTGCTGGTTCTGGCACCCTATGTGGTGCGGGAGAAGAAGGCCACGAAGAAGGCCACGTGGACTATAAGGAGTCCCCGTCGTGTGGTGGCGTCGGATTCGTCGTTCGACGACTCTGAGACGCAATCCTCCCGTGAAGACGAGGAGGAGGAAGAAGATTCCCCTCCCCCTCCAGCGGGGGAGGGAAAGAAAAGGAAGGCCGCCCCAACTGGGGAGGCCGGAGGGTCCAAGAAGGGGAAAACCCTTCTTCCGGACTACTCCACCAACGCCGATGGCGGCGAAGAGGAGTGGCCGCACAGGGCCAAGCCCCTGGCGAAATCGTAAGTATCCGGATACCAGAGTAAGTCATAGTATTCCTTTACTGCACAACTTTTCCTTCCGTCGAATATGATTATGCAGTCCACCCAAAGACCGGCTCGACGTGTCGTCGAGCGGTTCCCTGGACTCGTCGAACATAAACTCTTTTCCGACGGCTACCTCCCCCCGCCCCGCGGATGACGTCGAGGTGGCATCCCAGGAGGTTCCAAGCCAGGAGGAGGCGGTTCCGGAGGCGCCGCAAGGCAACCTTCCAGACCCCAGGCGCCAAGGGGATAGAGCCCCTAAGGGCTCCAAGTCCGGCCCCAGGCCGGACACCGCTCCGGAACCTTCAAAGGTTCCAGAGTCCGGCAGGCGACCTCCCTCCAAGAGGAGCAGGCCCACTAAGCCGGTGGCCCCCGTCCAACCGGAGGCGCCGGACAATCTGCTGGAGGTGCTTAAAGGCGCCTCCATCGACGAGGAGCACCACACCATTATGAGTGCGGTGGTTCAAAAAGTTCAGTCCGCCAAGAGCGGGCTGACCAAAGCCTGTGCCAGCCTTTTAACAGGCTTTGAGGTATGTAAAAAATATGTGAAAATATTACCGCATAGACAGTAGCCCCTGATGCTCTGTTCGGTGTTCGGAAAGAAAAGCCGAATGGAGGATCTAAGAAAATTCGCAGGAGTCTAACAAAAGTAAGTCAATATGCGTATGCAGGCTTCACTGCTGGCGTCCGCCGCACTGACTGCGGAGGTGGACATGCTAAATCAGAACCTCGAGCGGTCCGAGCAAGAACTCGACCTTGCCAAGAAGCAGCTCAAGGACAAAGAAGGTAAGAAATACCTTATTAAATATGAAAAGGTGCAATTGCAAAAAGTGACAGGACTAATGTGGCTATTGTAGGGGCCACGACGGAGGTGGCAACCCTTAAGCAAGCGTTGTCCGAGGCCGAGAAGAGGGCGGCCACGGAGCGCATCGAGCGGGAGAAGTATGAGGCGCAGGTTGGCGAGGTGCGGCAAGAGCTCCAGGCTCTCATGAAAAAACATGAGGGTTTGGAGCTTGACTCAAAGACCCGAGAGCCCGAGCTCGCGGAGGCCATTGAGAATGCCAAGTCTGCCAAGGCCGAATCCTAGAAGGCCCTCGGGGAGGTTGAGGCGATGAAGAAGATAGCGGAGGGTAGGGCTTTCTTTATGCAAAGTAAGAATGTGAAAGTCAATTACTTGTTACTTACCCGGATCCGGAGCTCTCTAGGAGCATTCGCAGATTTGCCCCACAGCGTGTCCGATGCCACCGCATTCTACCAAGCCGAGGAGGGCAGCTCGACAGAGAAGGTGTTCTGGTCTTAGTATGCTGAGGCCGGACTTCCTGTGCCCTTGAGCGACCAGCTGAAACAGCTGGTTGAGCTCCACAAGGTGGCCGAACAGGCCATGAAGGGCCTCCTAGTTCGGCTGTGGCCTGGAGAGGCACTGCATGGGAGCTACTTCGGGCTGGTGAGGCGGCTGGTGGAGGCCTGTCGAAGGCTCGAAGTCATCAAGCGCTCCGTCTGCATCGAAGGTGCCCGTAGGGCGCTTGCCCGTGCTAAGGTGCACTGGGGCAAGCTGGATGCGGAGAAGCTTGTGAAGGACGGGCCGCCGCCGGGCAAAGAGCATCGCCACCCTGAGATGTACTATAAGGGTGTTCTCGAAGGCGCCCGCCTTATGGCGGACGAGTGCTCGAAAGATGTAATTTTTGAGTAAAACTTGTTTATTTTGTCCTGTGCGCTGAAAACTTGTTCATGTGCGCTAAGCAATGCTTTTTGAATTTAAAATATTACCTTCTGTGCGGCCGTTTATCAAATTTTGAGAGATGGCGAGTCATCGGCTTCTGCCCCCATGCCACGAGTGCTGGGGTGTTCGGGATAAACTTGAGCGCTCTTTTTCCCATTCTTGGGTCCTTCGAGGGAGGCGCTCAACACAACGAACAAGGCAATCGGACTATAATGCTTGAACACTCTCACTTAGCCATAGAATTCTATAATTAT
Organism: Aegilops umbellulata; assembly: GCA_032464435.1. NCBI lineage: Eukaryota > Viridiplantae > Streptophyta > Magnoliopsida > Poales > Poaceae > Aegilops > Aegilops umbellulata. The sequence goes on along the minus strand of CP136056.1, from coordinate 209,837,936 downwards.
AAATTTCGGCGAAGCCCCTAGTGTTCGGAAAATCGAGTTCGAGGCGCTATCCACGCCTGGGCCGGACGAAGCCGACTTGTGATAGCCTGGCTTATTAGGGATGATAGACTACTCATATCAATAAGGAATTCCTTCTTTTCCGGGAGCCCATTCGGACAGAACTCCAAAGTTAAGCGTGCTCAGCTTGGAGTAGTGTCAGGATGGGTGACCGACCGGGAAGTTCCTCCCGGGTGCGCACGAGTGAGGACAAAGTGCGCAGAAAAGACTAGTATTGATCTGTGGGGCCAGTGTAGATCCCGCCAGGAGTAACGACCACCGGCGGGTGTGTCCGGGGCGTTACAAGTTGGTATCAGAGCCGACCCTCACGGTTACACGGATGGTTGCGGACAGGTGCGTGGTCATGTTGTTCATGACGTTTGTGACCCGTCGTGGCACCCGTCATGGCACATGTACCAGACTGGAAGCACAGACGTTTGTGCCAAGAGGGAACGTTCCTGTGGCCCGACGAGGACGTCGGTTCCTCTGAGTGGGGGTGTATGTGATAGCCTGGCTTATTAGGGATGATAGACTACTCATATCAATAAGGAATTCCTTCTTTTCCGGGAGCCCATTCGGACAGAACTCCAAAGTTAAGCGTGCTCAGCTTGGAGTAGTGTCAGGATGGGTGACCGACCGGGAAGTTCCTCCCGGGTGCGCATGAGTGAGGACAAAGTGCGCAGAAAAGACTAGTATTAATCTGTGGGGCCAGTCTAGATCCCGCCAGGAGTAACGACCACCGGCGGGTGTGTCCGGGGCGTTACACGACTCCTCGCTCTAAGCGGCATAAGTCTTTAGGGACTCAAAAACCTCTCGAACAGCGACCAGCTCTCGCCTTATCATGACGGTCAGTTTTAGCTTTCTCTACTGAGGTGCTTTAGCCCAGCTCAACTGGGGCACAATCGCAGTAGTTCTCCTAGGGCTACCTTAGCCGATACAACAGAACGTAAGGTACCCAAACATAGGAGCCGGGCAAACCCAACATTTGACCCAAGACATGATTTGGAGCCGATGCATATAGTGCTATAAGTTCGGGGTGCCGCACTTGTGAAAGTGTCCGGACTTCTCACACCGTGTTGTGGGGTACTTAAGCCCCTGGTGTATTGGCCGTACCAAAGTGTACGGGTGTGACATGTCATTAATGAACATATATATAAAAAAGGAGAGTGATACAATAATAGACGAAAGCTATGCATTGTTTATTCGAAGAAGCTGCGATCACAACAGAATGATACAAATGGTGTGATAAACGAAATGTGGGACTATTTGACATGTCCTATCTAGGGGCGGACTATGGAATTATATGCAAAACAGGTATACTGCTCGTTATAGAGACCACCTTAGAGTTCCATAGTGCGGCGTGGTTTTCTTCTTCCCTAGTTCTTGCATCATTTGTGCGGCAATTGTACTGCCGGCTTAGGCCTTCAGAAATATGGAGTCCTGAAAGTAAGATAAAAGTGAGAAATCGGCAGCCCCTAGTGCGGTTTAAGCCGTGCTTTGGGCGTGCCGTGATGGTGTACCTCCCCCTTTGCCCATGGTATTTCCAGAGCGTAGTTATGTACGCGCAGTACTGGTTTCGTAATTTCGTGAGGGCTGAGGTTGGGGCCGCATTGCTACGCCTGCTCACAACATGCCATGCGGTCTTGTAGTAGGTTGCTCCGGGCGCGCTTGACGGTGTCCGGACGTTTAGTGGCCGGACTAGAAAGTTGCCTTGAGAGGCTGCTTTGTACTTCCGCTGCGAGAGCCGTCGTATGCTCCTCCGTACGGAGAGAGCGTTCGGTGTTTCCATTGACCGTAATGACTCCTCGAGGGCCTGGCATCTTGAGCTTGAGGTATGCGTAATGCGGTACCGCATTGAACTTGGCAAATGCAGTTCGCCCGAGCAGTGCGTGATAGCCGCTGCAGAACGGGACTATGTCGAAGATTAACTCCTCGCTTCGGAAGTTATCCGGAGATCCAAAGACCACTTCAAGTGTGACTGAGCCTGTATAGTTGGCCTCTACACCTGGTATGACGCCTTTAAAGGTCGTTTTAGTGGGTTTAATCCTCGAAGGATCGATGCCCATTTTCCGCACTGTATCCTGATAAAGCAGGTTCAGGCTACTGCCGCCGTCCATGAGGACTCGAGTGAGGTGAAATCCATCAATGATTGGGTCAAGAACCAATGCGGCGAATCCGCCGTGACGGATACTAGTGGGGTGGTCTCTTCGATCAAAAGTGATCGGGCAGGAAGACCATGGGTTGAACTTCGGGGCGACTGGCTCCATCGCGTATACGTCCCTTAATGCACACTTCCGTTCCCTCTTGGGGATGTGGGTTGTGTATATCATGTTCACCGTCCGCACTTGTGGGGGGAATCCCTTTTGTCCACTGCTGTTCAGCAGTCGGGGCTCCTCGTCGTCGTTGCTATGTAGCCCCTGATCTCTGTTTTTGGCATGTAACTTGCCTGCCTTCTTGAACACCCAAGAATCCCTGTTGGTGTGATTGGCTGGCTTTTCGGGGGTGCCATGTATCTGGCACGAGCGATCGAGTATTCGGTCCAAACTGGACGAGCCCGGGGTATTTCTCTTGAATGGCTTTTTCCGCTGACCGGGTTTAGAGCCTCTGAATCCGGCATTAATTGCCGTGTCCTCAGCATTGTCGCTGTTAATGCGGCGCTTATGCTTGTTGCGACGTGACCTAGCACTGTTGTCCTTGGCATCCGAATTGCCAGGGATCTTGGTTATGTTATTGCTACGAGCCAGCCAGCTGTCTTCTCCCGCACAAAAGCAGGTCATGAGCGTCGTGAGGGCTGCCATAGATTTCGGCTTTTCCTGTCCAAGGTGCCGGGCGAGCCACTCGTCGCGGATGTTATGCTTGAAGGCCGTTAGGGCCTCTGCGTCCGGACAGTCGACGATTTGATTTTTCTTGGTAGGAACCGTGTCCAGAATTGCCTGGCCGATTCCTCTGGCTGCTGAATTATGTGGCTTAGGTCATCAGTGTCTGGTCGTCGCACATAAGTGCCCTGGAAGTTGTCGAGGAATGCAGCTTCCAGGTCCTCCCAACAACCAACTGATTCTGCGGGCAAGCTATTAAGCCAATGCCGAGCTGGTCCTTTAAGCTTGAGTGGGAGGTATTTGATGGCGTGTAGATCGTCGCCGCGGGCCATGTGGATATGGAGGAGATAGTCCTGGATCCATACCGCAAGGTCTGTTGTGCCATCATATGATTCGATGTTTACGGGTTTGAAACCCTCTGGGATTTGATGATCCATTACTTCATCTATGAAGCATAGTGGGTGTGCGGCACCTCTGTATTGAGCTATATCACGACGTAACTCAAGCGAGCTTTGTCTACTGTGCTCGGCCCGGCCGGATTTACTGTATTCGGTGTGATAATTACTGTCGTGTGCCATGGGGCGCTCACGCGATCCATAGATCGACCTTGTTTGCTTTGCTTTGTCCTCCAATATATCTCGCAGGTCTGGCGCATTCCCCCGTGCCTTGGTATTTTTAAAGCGGCGCCGGGGTGTGGCTTGAGTGGAGGGCCGAAAGGCCTCTTTGTCACGACCACGTGGTGGCCGGTCGGTCGCATCATGCGCTGGAGATGTAGGTGCTTCTTCCTCTAATCTGGGCAGCAACCTGCGCTTTGGGTAAGTCTTGGAGGGGCGTTCGAGTTCATACTCTTCGGCCGCTAGAACTTCCGTCCATTTGTAGGCTAGCAAGTCTTGATCAGCTCTAAGCTGTAGCCGTTTTTTCTTGAGGCTGCTCGCCGTGGCTATAAGCCTGCGTTTAAAGCGCTCTTGTTCGACGGGATCCTCAGGCACGACAAATTCGTCGTCGTCGAGGCTTGGCTCGTCTTCGGAGGGAGGCATGTAGTTATCATCCTCGACCTCTCTGTCTGCCGCTCTCTCATGAGGGATGGCTTCTCCATCCTCCTGTGCTGAGTTTTGCTGGAGGGGGTTTTCTTCGGCACTGTCTGGAGTGTTATTATCTCCCGTGCCGGAATCACCGTTTTTTCTTTGGCGAGATTTAGAGCGGCGCCGCTGACGCCGGCGCTTAGGCTGTTTCTTGGAGGAGTCATCCTCTGCTGTTCCATCGCCATCGCCCTCTTTTGGGGTATCCACCATGTATATGTCATATGACGAGGTGGCTTTCCAGTGCCCTATAGGCGCTGATTCCTGGTGGTCTCCTGCATCGGTGTCCATACCGTCGATGTCTTCGGAGTCGTAGTCGAGCACGTCGGTTAAATCATCGACAGTGGCTAGAAAGTGGGTGGTGGGTGGGTTTTGAATTTCTTTGTCATCCGCATCCCAACCTTGCTGACCGTAGTCCGGCCAGGGCTCTCCTGATAAAGAGAGAGACTTTAGTGAATTCAGAATATCGCCAAAAGGCGAGTGCTGAAAGATGTCCGTGGCGGTGAACTCCATAATTGGCGCCCAATCGGATTCGATCGGCAGGGGCGCGGGGGGCTCGGAGTCCGGAGAGGAGTCCGGCACCTTGGAGTCACGGGCTTCGCAAGAGACAAAGCGGGTGTTCGGCTCGATCGACGTAGAGATTTCGGCCTCCGAGGCGGTGTCCAACCATCTGCCCTCGATCGGCACGATCGGCTCTGAAGTAAGGGTCAGGGCCGATACGGGCACGACCTCCAAGACACTGTTCGGCGGCAGAGCTAAATCATGCCCTTCGTGACAGTGCGACGCGCTCGGCTGTGGTTCGAATCCGTCGAAGATCAAGTCTCCACGGATGTCAGCCGTGTAGTTAAGACTTCCAAATCTGACCTGATGGCCAGGGGCGTAGCTTTCGATCTGCTCCAGATGGCCAAGCGAATTGGCCCGCAGTGCAAAGTCGCCGAATACGAAGATCTGTCCAGGGAGAAAAGTCTCGCCCTGGACCGCATCGATGCTGATGATCGGTGAAGCCATCGGGACTAAAAGTGACGACACAGAGGAACTCTCAATGAAAGCAACAATGTCGGTGTCAAAACCGGTGGATCTCGGGTAGGGGGTCCCGAACTGTGCGTCTAGGCGGATGGTAACAGGAGACAAGGGACACGATGTTTTTACCCAGGTTCGGGCTCTCTCGATGGAGGTAAAACCCTACTCCTGCTTGATTAATTTTGATGATATGGGTAGTACAAGAGTAGATCTACCACGAGATCAAGGAGGCTAAACCCTAGAAGCTAGCCTATGGTATGATTGTTGTTTTGTTGTTCGTCCTACGGACTAAAACTCCCCGGTTTATATAGACACCGGAGAGGGCTAGGGTTACACAGAGTCGGTTACAATGGTAGGAGATCTACATATCCGTATCGCCAAGCTTGCCTTCCACGCCAAGGAAAGTCCCTTCCGGACACGGGACGAAGTCTTCAATCTTGTATCTTCATAGTCCAGGAGTCCGGCTGAAGGTATAGTCCGGCTATCCGAACACCCCCTAATCCAGGACTCCCTCGCCGGGCTTATCCTTGAGATCATCGAGGTGGATTTCATCTGCCACCGAATCGCTCCGCTGCACAACAAGGGGAGGCCGGCCTGGCTCTTCATGAACGCCGCCGACATCACGAGGCTCCGTCCCGGCTTGGACCACAACCTCACGGTGATGGGGCACACCCACTTCCGCCAGCGGCTCTTCCAGCTCGACGTGAACTGCGACGGCGAGGCAGAGCGGTCCGTCAAGGCCGCAAAGGCCGCCGCAAAGGCCGGCAAGGCCACCAGGGGGCCCTTGTTTAAGTTGCCGGCGGGGGTGGTCCCGCTGAGCAACAACTCGCGTCGAAACGACATCATCGCCATGATGCCGGAGTTCAACGCGCATGGCCTCGTCCCAAATTGGGCCGAGCTGGCGGAGGATCAGGTGCAGGAGTTTTTTGACACCTTGGAGGAGAAATACGTCAGCGTTGAGCCGCGGCTCATCCAGGACACCACCCGGGTGGAGCTGGACTACATCACCGCCAGGGCGGCGGAGGCGGAGCTCGCCAAGGAGGCCGGGAGCGCCGGCGACATGGAGGAAAAGGCCGCGGCAGAGGCGGAGGAAAAGGAGCTCGCCCAGTGGACGGAGTCTGCTGGGGAAGCCAACAGCGCCGGCACCGGGGCCCCTCTCGTCGAGGATGTGGTCGATGAGTCGTCATCGGAGGAGGCCGAGGCTGTCGACCCTCCGGTCTTGGGGAGAGGGCGTGTCCTGCGGCGAGCCACCTCTGGCAAGCCGGTCCGGCCCGATAGGGCTGACAATTGCGGCAAGCCCAGGAGATGTCCGCGCGCCAGACGAGGGCCGCGGCGGCGAAGAAAGTGGTGAAGACCGCGGTGGCGAATAAGAAAGCATCCGCCTCTTCTTCGTCCAAGCATTCTCAGACCCCACCTCCTTCCCCTCCTTCGGCAGACGTCGACGCAGAGGTCGTCTTTGACTTCGGGTCCCTCGGCCCAAGGGAAGAGGAAGGCAGCATAGGAGGAGTAAGCTTCTTGTTCTCTCCCCCCTCTTTGTCATATCCGTCTCTTCAAACTGTTCCGCTTATCTTGTATTGTTTTCATCTTTGCAGGGATGCGGAGACGCTGGCCCAGAGGGTAAAGAGGGACAGGACTTCGACGGGCGGCCAGCCCCTGGCAGGTGCCTCTAGCACACTGCTAGTGGTGTTGAGCAGCCCGGATAGCAGCCCCCAGCATAGCCCCGAGCGTAAATTCACCACTCGCCCTTTGTCAACGTGTGTTGGGGGCACGATCACTTGGTGCTGACCTTGCCGCGATTGCAGGAGGAGGACAGCAGCAGGAGGAGCCATAGAGGGCTACCCCTAGCACGCCGCCCCCATCGACCATGCCGCCCCGAGGGGCGTCCCCGGCAAGGGCGCCAAGCACCGAGCCCATGCCCACGGAGGAGGAGGAGGCGAACTCGGGTGCTGATGGCTTTGCCTCGGCGCCAAATGTTGGCGGGGAGGGGACCTGTGCTTCCCAGCCCTTCCGTCCATGTTTGCTTTTTCTTCTTTATGACCCCTAGTCTTGGCCTAGCCTCATCCCCTTCTTGGCATCCAGATCCCCCCTCGGTGGACCTAGAGGACATAGACACCATCATCGAGGACGTCGCCATGGCCGTCGAGGCGGAGGCCGAGAAGATCGCCACCGAGGAGGCAGCCAAGGGCGCTGCTGAGGATGCCGCCAAGGGGTTTGCCGTGGAGCCCGACAAGGGGCCTGCCGGGGAGGACGGCAAGTCCGCTGCTGAGGAGGAGGTGGTTGATGACCAGCCTTCCTCCTCCGCTGCCTCTGGCTCCGGCAGGTATCTGAAGGTGAGAGACGACCTTTTCGTCCACCTCCCAGGGACGTCGAGCTCCAGGGCGCCCATCGAGGGAGAGGTGTTCGACGAGGAGGTGCTTGCCGCCACTGGGCTCGAAATTGTTGACGAGCCAAGCATTGGCAGTGACGGTTCTCAAGAGGAGCGGCTTCTCCATGCCATGGGTGCCAGCTTCCGGAAGCTTCAGGCGCTCCATCGCGCCCGCCTGGACAAGGCCAAGTATAGGATGGAAACGATGGACAAGGCGGAGGCGGACCTCAAGGGACGCGTCATCGAGACGCAAACTTGGTTCCGCCAAGCTCGTGAGGAGCTGAAGGCCGCCCAGGGTGAGCTGGCCAAGCGTGATGTGGAGCTCACCATGAAGCAAGCCGACATCAAGAAGACCTGGGAGACGGCGAAGAACCTGGCCGCCGCAGCCGAGGCCGCTCGAACCCAGCACCAGACCGTGCTGGACTCCCAGGAGGAGGACCTTGCCATGCGTGAGGAGAAGCTTGCCGCAACGCTCCGCGGCAAGGATGAGGAGGTGGAGAAACTCGTCGTGTAGCGGACCCAGGAGCTGGAGCAGAGGCACAGGGAGGCACTCGATGCCAAGGCTCTGATTCACATCGGCAAGGTGAAGGAGCTGGAGGTGGAGCGGGACGGGCTGAGGGACCAGGCCCATAAGCTGGCCAAGGAGAAGGACACGCTCAACGGTGCCCTGGTGGAGGAGTGATACGTCTCCAACGTATCTATAATTTTTGATTGCTCCATGCTATATTATCTACTGTTTTGGGCAACTTTGGGCTTTATTATCCACTTTTATATTATTTTTGGGACTAACCTATTAACCGGAGGCCCAGCCCAGATTTGCTGTTTTTTTGCCTATTTCAGTGTTTCAAAGAAAAGGAATATCAAACGGAGTCGAAACGGAACGAAATCAACTAGAGAAGTTATTTTTGGAACTAAAGCCACCCGATAGACTTGGACTCCATGTCAGGAGATACGAGAGGTGTTCACGAGGGTGGGGGTGCACCTCCCCCCTTAGGGCGCGCCCACTGCCTCGTGGGGCCCTCGTAGCTCCTCCAACATACCCCCTGCACCCATATATACTCTCGTACCCTAAAACTTCCAGAACAGAGATTAGATCGGGAGTTCTGCCGCCGCAAGCCTCTGTAGCCACCAAAAACCTCTTGGGACCCTGTTCCGGCACCCTGCTGGAGGGGGGAACCCTCACCGGTGTCCATCTTCATCATCCCGGCGCTCTCCATGATGAGGAGGGAGTAGTTCACCCTCGGGGCTGAGGGTATGTACCAGTAGCTATGTGTTTGATCTCTCTCTCTCTCTTTCTCTCTCGTGTTCTTGATTTGGCATGATCTTGATGTATCGCGAGCTTTGTTATTATAGTTGGATCTTATGTTTCGTCCCCCCTCTACTCCTTTGTAATGGATTGAGTTTTCCCTTTGAAGTTATCTTATCGGATTGAGTCTTTAAAGATTTGAGAACACTTGATGTATGTCTTGCGTGGGATAACCGTGGTGACAATGGGTTATTCTATTGATTCACTTGATGTATGTTTTGGTTATCAACTTGCGGGTTCCGCCCATGAACCTATGCATAGGGATTGGCACACGTTTTCGTCATGATTCTCCGATAGAAACTTTGGGCACTCTTTGCAGTACTTTGTGTTGGATTGAATAGATGAATCTGAGATTGTGTGATGCATATCGTATAATCATACCCACGGATACTTGAGGTGACATTGGAGTATCTAGGTGATGTTAAGGTTTTGGTTGATTTGTATCTTAAGGTGTTATTCTAGTACGAACTGTAGGGCTGTTTGTGACACTTATAGGAATAGCCCAACGCATTGATTGGAAAGAATAACTTTGAGGTGGTTTCATACCCTACCATAATCTCTTCGTTTGTTCTCCGCTATTAGTGTCTATGGAGTGACTCTTTGTTGCATGTTGAGGGATAGTTATATGATCCAACTATGTTATTATTGTCGAGAGAACTTGCACCAGTGAAAGTATGAACCCTAGGCCTTGCTTCCTATAATTGCAATACCGTTTACACTCACTTTTACCACTGTTACCTTGCTGCTTTTATATTTTCAGATTACAAAAATCCATATCTACTATCTATTTTGCACTTGTATCACCATCTCTTCGCCGAACTAGTGCACCTATATAATTTACCATTGTATTGGGTGTGTTGGGGACACAAGAGACTCTTTGTTATTTGGTTGCAGGGTTGCTTGAGAGAGACCATCTTGATCCTATGCCTCCCACGGATTGATAAACCTTAGGTCATCCACTTGAGGTAAATTTGCTACTGTCCTAGAAACCTCTGCACTTGGAGGCCCAACAACGTCTACAAGAAGAAGGTTGTGTAGTAGACATCAAGCTCTTTTCTGGCGCCGTTGCCGGGGAGGTGAGTGCTTGAAGGTATATCTTTAGATCTTGCAATCGAATCTTTTTGTTTCTTGTTTTAGCACTAGTTTAGTTTATAAAAGAATACTACCAAAAAAATGGAATTGAGTTTGTCTCATACGCTTCATCTTTTTAATATCTTCTGTGAGTATGATGGAAAAGAAAATTGTGCCAAAGTGTTAGAAGAAGAATGCATTAAAATGTTTGGCACTAAATCTTTGAATGATGAGCATGATTGCAATGTTGTTAGTATGAACTCCTTGAATATCCATGGTACTAATAATGATTGCACTAGTTATGATGAAAATGCCTCCTATAAACATGTTATTTTTTTGAGTGCATTGGGTTTGTAAGTACACACCAAATAGGGAAGATAGATATTGCAAGAGGCATAAGTACTTAGAAACCAAATTGTTGCAAGAAGAGCTAGATGAATGTGCTGAAAGATTCAATATTTTTCGTGCCCCTTGTCAACTTTGCAATTAACATGGTCATTTAAAGCTCCAATGCTATTTGTTTCATGATCAAGTCGTGTCCAAATATTGTGATAATTTGATTACCCTTGAGCATCATAAAGAGCTTAGCCTTCTTTTGGGGTATGAAGAAATGAAACGTATAACTGAGGGTATTCCAAAGTTTAATCTTGATAGATTTCTTGATTTTGATCTAGAGAAAATTTATATGTATTGTGCGGTGAATTGCATTGAAAATCCTTATATTGCCAATTACATAAAGAAAAGAAAACAAATAGAGGATGAAGAGAATACTAATGAAAGGGAAGAGTGTCTTTTACCTATGATGATTATATTTATGAAAGTGGGTTTGGAAGAGTGTCAACTTTAGGAAGTAGTGATCCCACTATTTTGGAGGATGTTGAATCTTATAAATTTATGAAAGTGGATTTGGAGAGGTCATGACTTTATTTAGTGATGATTCCACTATTTCGGAAGAGGTTTTAATCGATTATGATGAGAAAAAAGTTGCTACTTATGATGATTATTGTGATAAAACTTATGCTATAAAGAGTAGTGATGATTATATTTATAAAACTTTTCATGATTATGAGTACCCTTTCTCTGAACATTACTCTTTTAATGTGGAAACAATTTATAGTATTCAAGTCTCTTATGATACTCCCACTATTCCGAATGAGAAAATTTTTGCTTATGTGGAGAGTAATAAAATTTCTATGCTAGTAGATCATGAAAAGAATGATTTAGGTGATGGTTATATTGTTGAATTCATTCATGATGCTACTGAAAATTATTATGAGGGAGGAACATATGCTTGTAGAAATTGCAATAATATCAAGCTTCCTCTCTATGTGCTTAAAGTTTTGAAGTTATGCTTGTTTTGCCTTCCTATGCTAGTTGATTATTATTCCCATAAGTTGATTTCTCATAAAATCCCTATGCATAGGAAGTGGGTTAGACTTAAATGTGCTAGTCATATTCTTCATGATGCTTTCTTTATGTTTCAATTCTTATCTTTTATGTGAGCATCATTGAAATCATCATGCCTAGCTAGGGGCATTAAACGTTAGCGCTTGTTGGGAGGCAACCCAATTTTATTTTAGTTTCTTGCTTTTTGGTTTTGTTTAGGAATAAATAATCCATCTAGCTTGTTTTCAAATGTGGTTTTGTGTTTTAATTAGTGTTTGTGCCAAGTGGAACCTTTGAGAAGACTTGGGTGAAGTCTTTATGATCATGCTGTAAAAAACAAAAACTTTAGCGCTCACGAGATTAGCTTCAACTTTTTATTGGAGAGTGATATTTAGTTGATTCGTTTTTAAGATGATTACTAGACAAAATCCTCAGGTCCACCAATTTATTTTAGAAATTTTGTAGTTCCAGAAGTTTGCGTTAGTTACAGATTACTACAGACTGTTCTGTTTTTGACAGATTCTGTTTTACGTGTGTTGTTTGCTTGTTCTAATGAATCTATGGCTAGTAAAATTATTTATAAACCATAGAGAAGTTGGAATACAGTAGCTTTAACACCAATATAAATAAAGAATGAGTTCATGATAGTACCTTGAAGTGGTGTTTTGCTTTCTTTCGCTAACGGAGCTCATGAGTTATCTGTTAAGTTTTGTGTTGTGAAGTTTTCAAGTTTTGGGTAAAGATTCGATGGACTATGGAATAAGGAGTGGCAAGAGCCTAAGCTTGGGGATGGCCAAGGCACCCCAAAGTAATATTCAAGGACAACCAAGAGCCTAAGCTTGGGGATGCCCCGGAAGGCATCCCCTCTTTCGTCTTCGTTCATCGGTAACTTTACTTGGAGCTATATTTTTATTCACCACAAGATACGTGTTTTGCTTGGAGCGTCATTTTATTTTATTTAGCTTTGCTTGCTGTTTTAATAAAGTACCAAGAACTGAAATTATTAAATGGGAGAGTCTTCACGTAGTTGCATAATTATTAAACTACTCATTGATCTTCACTCATATCTTTTGGAGTAGTTTGTTGTTTGCTGTAGTGCTTCACTTATATCTTTTAGAGCATGGTGGTGGGTTTGTTTTATAGAAACTATTGATCTCTCATGCTTCACTTAGATTATTTTGAGAGTCTTAAATAGCATGGTTGCTTAAATAATCCTACTATGCTAAGCATACAAGATTTGTAAGAATTCTTATGAGTGTGTTGAATACTATGAGAAGTTTGATGCTTGATAATTGTTTTGAGATATGAAGATGGTGATATTAGAGTCATGCTAGTTGAGTAGTTGTGAATTTGAGATATACTTGTGTTAAAGTTTGTGATTCCCGTAACATGCACGTATGGTGAACCGTTATGTGATGAAGTCGGAGCATGATTTATTTATTGATTGTCTTCCTTATGAGTGGCGGTCGGGGACGAGCGATGGTCTTTTCCTACCAATCTATCCCCCCAGGAGCATGCGTGTAATACTTTGCTTTGATAACTTGTAGATTTTTGCAATAAGTATATGAGTTCTTTACGACTAATGTTGAGTCCATGGATTATACACACCCTTCTTCCTTCCACCATTGCTAGCCTCTCTAATACCGCACACTTTTCGCCGGTATCATACACCCACCATATACCTTCCTCAAAACAGCCACCATACCTACCTATCATGGCATTTCCATAGCCATCCCGAGATATATTGCCATGCAACTTACCACCGTTCCGTTTATTATGACACGCTCCATTATTGTCATATTGCTTTGCATGATCATGTAGTTGACATCGTATTTGTGGCAAAGCCACCGTTCATAATTCTTTCATACATGTCACTCATGAGTCATTGCACATCCCGGTACACCGCCGGAGGCATTCATATAGAGTCATATTTTGTTCTAAGTATCGAGTTGTAATTGTTGAGTTGTAAGAAAATAAAAGTGTGATGATCTTCATTTTAGAGCGTTGTCCCAAGTGAGGAAAGGATGGTGGAGACTATGATTCCCCCACAAGTCGGGAAAGACTCCGAACGAAAAAAATAAAAAGAAAAAAAGAGAGGCCATAAAAAAAGAGAAAAGGCCCAAACAAAAAAATAAAAAAAAGAAAAAATGAGAGAAAAAGAGAGAAGGGACAATGCTACTATCCTTTTACCACACTTGTGCTTCAAAGTAGCACCATGATCTTCATGATAGAGAGTCTCTCATTTTGTCACTTTCATACACTAGTGGGAATCTTTCATTATAGAACTTGGCTTGTATATTCCAATGATGGGCTTCCTCAAAATGCCCTAGGTCTTCATGAGCAAGCGAGTTGGAAGCACACCCACTTAGTTTCTTTTGTTGAGCTTTCATATACTTATATCTCTAGTGCATCCGTTGCATGGCAATCCCTACTCACTCACATTGATATGTATTGATGGGCATCTCCATAGCCCGTTGATACGCCTAGGTGATGTGAGACTATCTTCCCCCCCTTTTTTTGTCTTCTCCACAACCACCATTCTATTCCACATATAGTGCTATATCCATGACTCACGCTCATGTATTGCATAAAGATTGAAAAGGTTTGAGAATGTCAAAAGTATGAAACAATTGCTTGGCTTGTCATCGGGGTTGTGCATGATTTAAATACTTTGTGTGGTAAAGATAGAGCATAGCCAGATTATATGATTTTGTAGGGATAACTTTCTTTGGCCATGTTATTTTGAGAAGACATAATTGCTTTGTTAGTGTGCTTGAAGTGTTATTATTTTTATGTCAATATAAACTTTTGTCTTGAATCTTTTGGGTCTGAATATTCATATAACAATTAAGAAGAATTACAATGAAATTATGCCAACTAGCATTCCACATCAAAAATTATCTTTTTAATCATTTACCTACTCGAGGACGAGCAGGAATTAAGTTTGGGGATGCTTGATACGTCTCCAACGTATCTATAATTTTTTGATTGCTCCATGCTATATTATCTACTGTTTTGGGCAACTTTGGGCTTTATTATCCACTTTTATGTTATTTTTGGGACTAACCTATTAACCGGAGGCCCAGCCCAGATTTGCTGTTTTTTGCCTATTTCAGTGTTTCGAAGAAAAGGAATATCAAATGGAGTCGAAACGGAACGAAATCAAATAGAGAAGTTATTTTTGGAACGAAAGCCACCGGGTAGACTTGGACTCCACGTCAGGAGATATGGGAGGTGCTCACGAGGGTGGGGGGCATGCCTCTCCCCTTAGGGCGCGCCCCCTGCCTCGTGGGGCCCCCGTAGCTCCTCCGACGTACCCCCTGCACCCATATATACTCTCGTACCCTAAAACTTCCAGAACAGAGATTAGATCGGGAGTTCCGCCGCCGCAAGCCTCTGTAGCCACAAAAAACCTCTCGTGACCTTGTTCCGGCACCGTGCCGGAGGGGGGGAACGCTCACCGATGGCCATCTTCATCATCCCGGCGCTCTCCATGACAAGGAGGGAGTAGTTCACCCTCGGGGCTAAGGGTATGTACAAGTAGCTATGTGTTTGATCTCTCTCTCTCTCTCTCGTGTTCTTGATTTGGCACGATCTTGATGTATCGCGAGCTTTGCTGTTATAGTTGGATCTTATGTTTCTTCTCCCCCTCTACTCTTTTGTAATGGATTGAGTTTTCCCTTTGAAGTTATCTTATCGGATTGAGTCTTTAAAGATTTGAGAACACTTGATGTATGTCTTGCGTGGGATAACCGTGGTGACAATGGGTTATTCTATTGTTCACTTGATTTATGTTTTGGTGATCAACTTGCTGGTTTCCGCCCATGAACCTATGCATAGGGGTTGGCACACATTTTCGTCATGATTCTCGGGTAGATACTTTGGGCACTCTTTGAAGTACTTTGTGTTGGATTGAATAGATGAATATGAGATTGTGTGATGCATATCGTATAATCATACCCACGGATACTTGAGGTGACATTGGAGTATCTAGGTGACATTAGGGTTTTGGTTGATTTGTATCTTAAGGTGTTATTCTAGTACGAACTGTAGGGCTGTTTGTGACACTTATAGGAATAGCCCAACGCATTGATTGGAAAGAATAACTTTGAGGTGGTTTCGTACCCTACCATAATTTCTTCGTTTGTTCTCCGCTATTAGTGTGTTTGGAGTGACTCTTTGTTGCATGTTGAGGAATAGTTATATGATCCAACTATGTTATTATTGTCGAGAGAACTTGCACTAGTGAAAGTATGAGGCCTAGGCCTTGTTTCCTATCATTGCAATACCGTTTACGCTCACTTTTACCACTTGTTACCTTGCTGTTTTTATATTTTCAGATACAAATATCCATATTACTATCTATTTTGCACTTGTATCACCATCTCTTCGCCGAACTAGTGCACCTATACAATTTACGATTGTATTGGGTGTGTTGGGGACACAAGACACTCTTTGTTATTTGGTTGCAGGGTTGCTTGAGAGAGACCATCTTCATCCTATGCCTCCCACAGATTGATAAACCTTAGATCATCCACTTGAGGGAAATTTGCTACTGTCCTACAAACCTCTGCACTTGGAGGCCCAACAACGTTTATAAGAAGAAGGTTGTGTAGTAGACATCAAGGAACAGGGCGCAGTCCTTGGCAAGGTTGAGCAGCTCTCCAAGGCCAACGTTTCCATCAAAGACCTGAAGCAGAAGCTGGAGAGTCTTGAGGAGATGCTGTCGGAAGCCAAGGCCCGGGAGGAGACCCTGGCCAAGGACCTGGATACCAAGAAGCAGCAGCGGAAGAACGAGACCGCCAACCACAAAGACTTTGTGGAGGGTGAGAACCGTTGGATCGGGTGCCTCGAAGGCATCGCCGGAAGGATCACCATGCAGCTGGCTACCATGGGGATGCCAAATGTGAGGTATACCCCGGAGCGCAATGTGAGCCCCAATGCCAAGCTGACCGTCTTCTTCAAGGGCGTCCTCGGGTCCCTATAGCACTTCCACTCCAATCGGGCGGCCTCGCTGGCCGATGAGGCCCGGAGGCTTTGCCAGGGTGCCATGACCAAGGTCATCACCAAGATGGCGTACTGGAACCCCGACCTCGACTTCGACGCCGCGTTGGACAGCTTACCAGAGGGTGTGGACCTCGCGGCGCTCAGGGAGCCTATCAAGCCCGTCATCAGCCGTATCGGCGGAATCCAGAGGATAGAGGGCTAGCACCGAGATTAGGCACCCCGTCTCGCGCTGCCGCTGTAGGTTCATGACCAAGACAATTTTTATCTTTAGTTAGAACCGCAACAACAATTGATGTAATATAACTCTGTAGCACTTTTCATATGATGCGTGTTATCTTCCTGTTCGATCTTCCCTTTGTATGTTCACCCTACGTTAACCGGGTAGGCTCGTCGGCACATAAACCCAGGGCGGCACCTTGAGGACGGATCCCCAATGGCCTGCTGGGTGTGCTTGCTGCCGAGCGAACCACCTTACCGCTCTCAACGCGGCCACTCAAACTGTCGAGGTTAACTCGAGTCAGAATCGGGAGCGTTGCCAATTGCGGAAGGCTACCCTGCCACTCTCGACGCGGCCGCTTGAGCTGTTGAGCGGACTCGAAATAGAACAAGGGCCTTGCCAATTGCAGAAGGGCCCCTTTGCGTGCAGGTTTTCATACATAGGGAAGGGCCTTCGAGAACAATAACCTCATATATAAAAAGGAAATTGCTTAAAGTTTCGCATGACTTAGCTTTTCTGTCGTCGCACGGGCGTCCACCGCATGCGCAGATGGTGCTGTCAAGCTTAGTCGTCTTTTCCCTTGGAACGACGGCCGCCATGAAGTCGCTGCTTTGATCAGACCAGATTTTCACAACTGCGTCCCCTACCTGGCGCACCAAAGATGTCGGTGGGAATGATTCCTATGGGGTCACTGGGATCCCTTCTGCGGTCGGTGGGCGCGAGGTTGTGCAAAGAGCAGGTTTGACAGGAAGCACACGGATCGTTTACCCAGGTTCAGGCCGCGAAGATGCGTAATACCCTAGTCCTGCTTTGGTGGGTGTATTGAACGTTCTTGTGTTCTTGAGCTAGCTATGGGGTGCAACTTGCCCAAAAGAGCCGAATCCCCCTCCTGGTCGCCTCAGGCCTCCTTTAGGCAAAAAGGGGTTGTGATACGTCTCCAACGTATCTATAATTTTTGATTGCTCCATGCTATATTATCTACAGTTTTGGACTATATTGGGCTTGATTTTCCACTTTTATATTGTTTTTGGGACTAACCTATTAACCGGAGGCCCAACCCAGAATTGCTGTTTTTTGCCTATTTCAGTGTTTCGGAGAAACATAATATCAAACGGAGTCCAAACGAAATGAAACCTTCGGGAACGTGATTTTCTCACCGAACGTGATCCAGGAGACTTGGACCCTACTCCAAGGAACAAAAGAGGCGGCCACGAGGGTGGGGGGCGCGCCCACCCCCCTAGGGCGCCCCCCTGCCTCATGGCCCCCCTGTTGCACCACCGACGTACTCCTTCCTCCTATATATACCTACATACCCCCAAACGATCAGATACGGAGCCAAAAACCTAATTCCACCGCCGCAACCTTCTGTACCCACGAGATCCCATCTTGGGGCCTGTTCCGAAGCTCCGCCGGAAGGGGAATCCACCATGGAGGGCTTCTACATCATCATCATAGCCCTTCCGATGAAGTGTGAGTAGTTTACCTCAGACCTTCGGGTCCATAGTTAGTAGCTAGATGGCTTCTTCTCTCTTTTTGGATCTCAATAAAATGTTCTCCCCCTCTCTCGTGGAGATCTATTTGATGTAATCTTCTTTTTGCGGTCTGTTTGTTGAGATTGATGAATTGAGGGTATATGATCAAGTTTATCTACGAACAATATTTGAATCTTCTCTGAATTCTTTTATGTATGATTGGTTATCTTTGCAAGTCTCTTCGAATTATCAGTTTGGTTTGGCCTAATAGATTGGTTTTTCTTGCAATGGGAGAAGTGCTTAGCTTTGGGTTCAATCTCGCGGTGTCCTTTCCTAGTGACAGAAGGGGCAGCAAGGCACGTATTGTATTGTTGCCATCGAGGATAACAAGATGGGTTTT
The DNA here is from genome assembly GCA_032464435.1 of Aegilops umbellulata. Lineage (NCBI taxonomy): Eukaryota > Viridiplantae > Streptophyta > Magnoliopsida > Poales > Poaceae > Aegilops > Aegilops umbellulata. The sequence goes on along the minus strand of CP136056.1, from coordinate 209,819,761 downwards.
TTATCATATTGCATGAAACTATCCCTCTACATCATGTCATCTTGCTTAAGGCGTTACTCTGTTTTTAACTTAATACTCTAGATGCATGCTGGATAGCGGTCGATGAGTGGAGTAATAGTAGTAGATGTAGGCAGGATTCGGTCTACTTGTCTCGGACGTGATGCCTATATACATGATCATACCTAGATATTCTCATAACTATGCTCAATTCTGTCAATTGCTCAACAGTAATTTGTTCACCCACCGTAGAATACTTATGCTCTTGAGAGAAACCACTAGTGAAACCTATGGCCCCCGGGTGTATTCTCCTCATATCAATCTTCATCACTTTAATCTTGCTTGCTTTTTTACTTTGATTTTTACTTTTCACTTTGCATCTCTATACCAAAAATACCAAAAATATTATCTCTATCAGATCTCACTCCCGTAAGTGACCGTGAAGGGACTGACAACCCCTAATCGCGCTGGTTGCGTTGAGCTATTGTTTTGTGCAGGTACGAGGGATTTGAGCGTAGCCTCCTACTGGATTGATACCTTGGTTCTCAAAAACTGAGGGAAATACTTACGCTACTTTGTTGCATCATTCTCTCCTGTTCGAGGAAATCCAAGGCAGTGCTCAAGAGGTAGCAAGAAGAATTTCTGCCGCCGTTGCCGGGGAGTCTATGCAAAAGTCAACATACCAAGTACCCATCACAATCCCTATCTCCCGCATTACATTAGTTGCCATTTGCCTCTCGTTTTCCTCTCCCCCACTTCACCCTTGCCGTTTTATTCGCCCTCTCTTTTCCGTTTTCCTTTTTCTAGCTTGCCTTTTGTTTGCTCATGTGTTGGATTGCTTGTTTGTCGCGATGGCTCAAGACACTGCCAAATTGCGTGACTTCACCAATACCAACAATAATGATTTCCTTAGCACTCTGATTGCTCCTCTTGCCAATACTGAATCTTGTGAAATCAATACTGCTTTGTTGAATCTTGTTATGAAAGATCCATTTGCCGGCCTTCCTAGTGAAGACGCCGCTACTAATCTGAATAGCTTCGTTGATTTATGTGATATGCAAAAGAAGAAAGATTTCGATAATGATGTTGTTAAATTGAAGCTATTTCCTTTTTCTCTTAGAGATCGTGCTAAAGCTTGGTTTTCGTCTTTGCCTAAAAATAGTGTTGATTCTTGGAACAAGTGCAAAGATGCTTTTATCTCTAAGTATTTTCCTCCCGCTAAGATCATCTCTCTTAGAAACGACATTATGAATTTTAAACAACTTGATCATGAACATGTTGCACAAGCTTGGGAGAGAATGAAATTAATGATACGTAATTTCCCTACTCATGGTTTGAATTTGTGGATGATTATACAAAAAATTTATACCGGATTGAATTTTGCTTCCAGAAATATTTTAGATTCGGCCGCGGGAGGCACTTTTATGGAAATCACTTTAGGAGATGCTACTAAACTCCTAGATAATATTATGGTTAATTATTCTCAATGGCACACTGAAAGATCTACTAATAAAAAAGTGCATGCGATAGAAGAAATTAATGTTTTGAGTGGAAAGATGCATGAACTTATGAAACTATTTGCTACTAAGAGTGTTTCTTCTGATCCTAATGATATGCCTTTGTCTACTTTGATTGAGAATAATAATGAATCTATGGATGTGAATTTTGTTGGTAGGAATAATTTTGGTAACAACGCATATAGAGGGAATTTTAATCCTAGACCTTATCCTAGTAATCCTTCTAATAATTATGGAAATTCCTACAACAACTCTTATGGAAATTTTAATAAGATGCCCTCTGAATTTGAGAGTAGTGTTAAAGAGTTTATGAATTCATAAAAGATTTTTAATGCTTTGCTTGAAGAGAAATTGCTTAAAGTTGATGATTTGGCTAGGAACATTGATAGAATTTCTCCTGAGGTTGATTCTTTAAAGCTTAGATCAATTCCTCCTAAGCATGATATCAATGAGTCTCTCAAAGCCATGAGAGTTTCCATTGATGAGTGCAAAGAAAGAACCGCTAGGATGCGTGCTTCCAAAGATGCCTTTATTAATGCGTGTTCTTCCAATTCTTATGAAAATCAAGATGAAGATCTAAAAGTTATTGATGTGTCCCCTATTAAATCTTTGTTTTGCAATATGAATCTTGATAAAACTGAATACGATCTTCCTTTACCTAGAAGGCGTTCTAAAAATTCGGAGTATTTAGATCTTGATGAAGAAATTGATAAACGTGGGATTGAAAGAAATAAAAATCTAGATGTTGGTAAACCCACTATATTTGATTTCAAGGAATTTAATTATGAAAGTTGCTATTTAATTGATTGTATTTTCTTGTTGCAATCTGTGCTAAATTCTCCTCATGCGTATAGTCAAAATAAAGCCTTCACCGAACATATCGTTGATGCCTTGATGCAATCTTATGAAGAAAAACTTGGGTTGAAAGTTTCTATCCCTAGAAAACTTTATGATGACTGGGAACCTACTATTAAAATTAAAATTAAAGATTATGAGTTTTATGCTTTGTGTGATTTGGGTGCTAGTGTCTCTACTATTCCCAAAACTTTGTGTGATTTGCTAGATTTCCGTGATTTTGATTATTGCTCTCTAAACTTGCATCTTGCGGATTCCACTATTAAGAAACCTATGTGTCGGGGGAAATGTGCCTCCACGAACACCTATGGGGACCGAGCCCCTTTCTGGTTCGGCGGGGGGCAGGTCGCGCGAAGAGCGGATCGAGGCGATGCACACAAGGGGATTTACCCAGCTTCGGGCCGCACGGATGCGTAAAACCCTACTACTGCTTTGTGGTTGGTATTGTGTTCTTGGGAGCGCTGAGTGCTACAGTACACTCAGGCAACTAATCAGACCGAGCGTGGGTGGTCTGCTTCCTTCCTCCCCTCTTCACGCTGCGCATGGGGCCTCCTTTTATATGCGCAAGGGGTTACCCACAGGTGGCAACGTAGGCGGGGGTAAAACTGGAAAACGCTGTGTTGGGTACAGCTGTTTGCACAGTGCTATCATACCTAACTCTGACGGCAGGGGACAAGGGCATTAAATGCCCGTCTAGGTCGCCCAAACAGTGCAGGAAAGGGGCCGTCAGGGGCGCCACCGTTTGCCACGACGGCTACCCTGTCAGCGTCACTTTGCCACCGCATGCCCCTGGCTGCGCAGCCTCTCGCCACGTACACCTGGAACGGCCCCAGAGCGACGCGTGGGTGGATGAGCTGGAACGCAGGCGCGGGGTAGTGACTTGCCGCGGCAAGCACCTTTCCGCGGTCGATGCCTTGTCGCGCCCGGGAGCTTGTTGCTCACCGGTCCTTGCCAGGACGCATGGCACGTCGTAGCAAGTCTCTTGTCGTGCCTTGGTCGGCCTTCCCAGCAAGCTCCTCTTGCCGGGGCCTTGTGCTTCAAGCGGCCGTCCCGGCAAGCTCCTCTTGCCGGGGCCTTGCTCTCTTTGGGTGGCCTTCCCAGCAAGCTCCTCCTGCCGGGGCCTCGGCTCAAATACTTTGTTCTTGGATGGCCCAGAAAGGGACCATGGAGAGTTTTGGCGGTCGCCTGGCAAGCCTTGCCGCGGGGTGCTACGACTGCCCGTGCAAAAGTTCGGGGCACTAAGGTACCCCTACTTTAGTACACCGACAAGAGCCCCCGGGCCTGGGCCATACACGGTGCCGAGCGCTGTTGGGCCAGGCCCAAAACAGTGCACGGGCACGCATGGCCTGGGTCACGCTGCATCTTCTTCTGCATCCACCACGTCCTCCCCGAACGGCACGCGTCGAACGCGGCATCGTGGGGAGAGGCGTGCGTGACGTGGGCGGCGTGCGCGGGGCTGAGCCCCACAGGCATGCGTCATGTCGCAATAAAGGGGGACGGTTCGCGCTATTCCCATAAGTGGAGGGAGGCGTGGAGGCGCGGCTCGTTTGCTGGACGGGGCCGAGGCACAGTTTCCGAGGCGCCCGCTCCCCACGATCACGGGGCGAGGGGAGGTCGCCTCATCCGTCGCCTCGGTCCTGTACGCCAGCCACGCGGCTTCCATGCACCTGGGGTCGCTGACGGTGGAGGCAGGAAAACGGGCCGAGGCAGCAGGCCAGTCCCAGTCGCCCGCTCTCCCTGCGTCTTGATTGGCTGAGCGGGGCGGCCGAGCCCCCACCTTGCTCCTTTATAAAGAGCAAGAGGGGGTGGGGGGCGACGAAAACCCACACTCCTCCATCTTCGCTTCTCTTCAGCTTCTGATCCCCTCTCTCCATTCGTCATGGAGAAAGGGAATCCTGGTCCTTCATCGGTGGCGGCGAGGGTCGCCGCTAGGCAACGCGCCCCTCCTCCCCTTGCACCCGCGATGGCAGAGCCAACCGTAAGGGGAAGGGGGAGGGGGCGAGGTCGTGGACGAGGTCGTGGACGAGGCCGAGGCGCTCAGGGACGAGGCGGACGGGGCGACGCGCCGACCTCGCCTCCGCCAGCGGCCCCTCTTCTCACGGCAGTCCACATCGGGGACGACCCCTGCGAGTTCTTCGCCAGGCTGCGCCGGGCGCCTCGTCGCCGCCTCCGCCTTCCGACCCCCTTCGCAAGCGTGATGGAGGTGGAACAACCCGAGATGCTAAGACTGCGCATGAGGGGCTGCGGGATCAGCGGCACGCGGGTCCACGTTGAGTCCCCAGCCCCCGGCGTGATGTATCTTGGTCGAGGGTGGAAGACGTTCGCCCGTATCCACAGCTTGATGGAGGGGTTCACCCTCCATTTTAAGTTGATGGAGGGCGACCTCCTCTCCGTCAAGGTCTTCGGGTGCTTCGGGATCCGGGCCCGGTGCTGCGTGGATAGCTCCTCCGACAGCGAAAGCTCCTCCTCAAGCGAGAGTGACGAGGAGGGGAGTGACAGCGACGACGAGGGTAGCGGTCGTCGGGATGACGGGTCCGACTAGGCGTCAGTCGCGGCTCCGCGTGGCACCGGCGACCCCATCAGCCGTGTCGCCGGCTCCTTGAGCTTCCCGGGGTCGTCTCCTTGGCGGCTGGCGTGGCGAGGCTGCGGAAGAGGAAGAGGGCTGGCAGCAAGGCCGTCAAGTCGGAGTACGAGGGCAAGGTGCCCTCGACAGCGTGCTGACGTCCTGCCGCCCCGTCGAGCCCTGCTTCCGGAGCCGCCACCACCACCTAGCCTTCAGAAGGTCCCCGGGGCGTTCTGTTGGTGTCTTCTGCCACCCGTAGCTTGTCTAGGCGCCCCTTTTGCCCTTTTCGCCTCCTTGTCCTACCTCCTGAGGAGACAGACAAGAAAGGGATTACGGGCACCTTATCTCTTTTTAACTTGTAAGCCTTCGGGCCTTAGATGCATTTAAAGCTTGTAATCCCATCTCTCATGTTTTTCACTCCCTCTGAACTGTACCTGAGCGGAATGTTTTTAATGAAAAGGGGACGTTTGCCGGGCCATTTGTCTCGCGGGTAAAACCCACGCCAAGGAGCGAGTCCTTTATATCGTTAAGATAGACACTTCTTTGCCCGGCAATAGGCCCTGCCGTCTTCCCGCGCCACTCGACCTTCCTCACGCCTTTGGCGGAGGTAGGGATGAGGCGGGTTCGGGCTCCTCATTCCGTTCCTTCGGCGCCGCGGCTACTACCAAAACTGGCCCCAGGAACGCGCTCCGGGGCCCAGAGTTAAGGGAGCACGACAGCTTTTTAGGAAGAAACAAGGTTTTCGCATTCCTCAGTCCATAAGAGAATGCATGATAAGGGATGAAAAAACTTATCTGGGATCACAGCCCCCGGCAACTTTGGCTTGCCGTGGGCGAATCTTTGTACTTGCAGCCCCCGGCAACACTGGTTTGCCGGGGACCAAATGCTGGTCCGCCCTTCTTCTCTTCTTCGTCCTTAAGCGGTCCGGCCAGGATATGCAAAACCCTGTGAACCAAAGGAAACGAAAGAACAGGGAAAAGGACGCAGACTTGACCTCTAAGCTAGGGGTTAGCAGCTGTCAGGCACTATCAACCCTAACCAAGGACGAGACTCGACTCAGCATGCATGCTAAAACTTAGGGCGCCAGCGCTTCATTTACTGCTGCTCAGGGTCTGCGCCTGGCTTTGTACAAAGGATTACATGCAACAGCGGCAAGACTTGTACAAAAGGTTGGTTGCCGGACGGGGCCCGACAACCGCGCCTTACGGGTAAAACTTACGAAGATGCTCAATATTCCAGGAGTTGCTCACCGGAGTGCCATCTTCGGTCTCGAGGCGGACAGCGCCGGGCATCGTGACTCGTCTCGCCCGGTAAGGGCCTTCCCACTTCGGCGTCAACTTGTTATGATTCTTGGCGTACAGAGCGTGCCGAAGAACAAGGTCGCCCTCCTCGAAGCTTCTGGCTTTAACTTTGCGGCTATGGTAGCGACGCAAAGCTTGCTGGTAGCGAGAGGCTCGCACAGCAGCCTGAAGACGATCTTCCTCAAGGAGCAGCGCGTCATCTTCACGCAGCCGCTCTTGCTCAAGCTCATCATAAGCGAGCACTCGAGGTGACCCGTATACGAGTTCCGTGGGGGTAACTGCTTCTGCTCCATAGACTAGAGCAAATGGTGTCTGGCCAGTGGCTCGATTTGGCGTCGTTCTGATCGACCAAAGAGCCACCGGCAGCTCCTCGATCCAGTTTCTTCCGCACTTGTGCAGCCTGTCAAAAGTTCTGGTCTTGAGCCCACGCAGCACTTCGGCATTGGCCCTTTCCGCTTGACCGTTGCTCCGGGGATGAGCAACAGAAGCGAAGCAGACCTTGGCGCCGAGATCTTGGATGTATTGCATGAAGGCGCGGCTCGTGAACTGCGTACCGTTGTCGGTGATGATCCTTTTGGGGATCCCGAAGCGGCAAACAATCGACCTGAAGAACTTGACTGCTGACTGTGCTGTCACCTTCCTCACTGGTTCCACTTCCGGCCACTTTGTGAACTTGTCGATTGCGATGTACAAGTACTCAAAGCCCCCGACAGCTCGGGGGAAAGGGCCGAGGATGTCGAGCCCCCAGACCGAAAATGGCCAGGATAAAGGGATCGTCTGGAGAGCTTGAGTTGGCTGGTGTATCTGCTTGGAATGGAACTGGCACGCTTCACACTCGGTTACTTGTGCAGTTGCATCCTGGAGGGCTGTCGGCCAGAAGAAACCTTGCCGGAACGCTTTGCCGGCAAGTGCTCTGGCGCCAATGTGGTGACCACATATGCCTCCATGTATCTCTACCAACAGCTTTTGTCCGTCTTCCCGGGAAATACACTTGAATTTCACACCGTTGCGCCCTCTTCTGTACAGCGTGTTGTCGACAAACTGGTACATACTCGAGCGCCGGGCTACTCTTTCCGCTTCTTCTTGTTCTTCGGGAAGTTCTCCGTTCTGGAGGAAATGGACAGTCTGCTGCGCCCATGCCGGAGCCTGTGGCTCGACAACAAGGACTGAAGGCACATCTGCCGCTGCGGGAACGTCCCCTTCTACGGCGAGGATCTGGGGCTCAGCCGGAGCTCGACGTTCCCCGGCAAGCTTGCCGGGGCAAAACTTGTCGGGAGCGCCTGCTTCTACGGAACAAACCCTGGGGTTTGCCGGAGCAGACGGCTCCTCAGCGCTCTTGGCGTCGATCTTGGGGACCTTCTTGGCGGCGGCTCCGGGGAGCTCTGCCGGAAGATAGTCGCCGGAGACCAACTTCCTCTTCTTGCTCTGTCCGGTTGATGGTGTCACGGATGGCTGAGTCAGCTTGAGCACAAAGGTTCCTGGTTCCACAGGTAACCTAAGTGCTGCGCACTTTGACAGGCCATCAACAATGTCGTTCTCAGCTCTTGGAACGTGTTCCATTTGTAGGCCGTCAAAGCGCTCTTCTAGCTTCCTCACTTCATCAACGTACGCTTCCATCAACGGACTCTGGTAATCTTTGTTCACTTGGCGGACGACAAGCTGCGAGTCACCCCTGACAATGAGCTTCTTGATCCCAAGTTCTGCCGCGATCCTGAGACCAGCGAGCAAACCTTCATACTCTGCAGTATTGTTGGTTGCTTGCTCCTTGGGGAAGTGCATCTAGACTACGTACTTGAGATACTCTCCGGTGGGCGCGATAAGCAACGCGCCAGCACCGGCGCCTTGCAGCGAGAAAGCACCATCAAAATACATCGGCCACTCTTTGCTTGCTTCTTTGACAGGGATGCTCGTCTCTGGGATCTCTTCGTCTGGTGTCGGTGTCCACTCTGCTATGAACTCCGCCAATGCTCTGCTTTGGATAGTTGAAGTGCTCTCAAATTTGAGACCGAAGCTTGACAGCTCTAGTGCCCACTCGACAATCCTGCCTGTTGCTTCTGGATTCTCCAGTATCCTCTTCAGCGGAAAGCGGGTGACAACTGTAATCCCATGTGCTTGGAAGTAATGGCGCAGCTTTCTCGAGGCCATGAGAAGGCCGAAAAGCAATTTCTGCACACCAGAGTACCTTGACCTAGCCCTCTGCAGAAGGGAGCTGACAAAGTAAACTGGGTGCTATACCATTCTCTTCTTCTGCACCTCCACTCGCTCCTGCGCAGATTCATCCTTGTCGGGGCCAGAGCTGGTCGGGGAAGCCTCTTGCTTGTCGCTGGACGCGCTTGCCACGGTTGCTAGCTCATCATCTGCCTCCCTCTCCGCTACTAACGCAGCACTAACCACTTGATTGGTTGCCGCCAGGTACAGCAGCAACTTCTCTTGTGGTTTAGGCGCGACAAGTATTGGAGTGGAGGACAGGTATTTCTTCAAGTCCTGCAGCGCAGCCTCCGCTTCCGGAGTCCATTTTACTGGACCCGCCTTTTTCAAAACTTTGAAAAATGGCAGGGCGCGTTCTGCAGACTTGGAAATAAACCTGCTGAGAGCCGCGACGCAGCCGGCAAGCCTTCGTACATCCTTGACGCGTGTTGGTGCTTCAATCTGCTCGATGGCCTTGATTTTGTCTGGATTGGCTTCGATTCCTCGCTGAGACACGAAGAACCCGAGAAGCTTGCCGGAAGGGACTCCAAACACGCACTTCTCGGGGTTGAGCTTGAGGCTGATCCTGCGCAGGTTCGCAAAGGTCTCTTCTAAATCTTGAATCAGGGTTGCCCTGTTCCTGCTTTTGACCACTATGTCATCCATGTAGGCTTCCACATTTCTGTGGATTTGCGGCTCAAAAGCAGTATGGACAACCCTCGCAAACGTCGAACCGGCATTCTTCAGACCGAAAGGCATCCGTACGAAACAGTACGTGCCACATGGAGTGATGAATGCGGTCTTTTCCTCATCTTCTTCAGCCATGAAGATCTGATGGTACCCCGAGTATGCGTCAAGAAATGAAAGCAGATCACATCCGGCCGTGGAGTCAACAATCTGGTCAATGCGCGGCAAGGGAAAGGGATCTTTGGGACAAGCTCTATTAACATCAGTAAAGTTGATGCAAAGACTCCATTTCCCATTTGCTTTGCGCACGACAACAGGATTGGCCAACCACGTCGGATGGAGCACACCTCTGACAAGGCCTGCCACTTCCAACTTCTTGATCTCTTCTGCGATGAACTCTTGGCGCTCCACCGCTTGCTTCCCGACTCTCTGCTTGACGGGCCGCGCATGGGGACAGACGGCGAGGTGGTGCTCAATCACTTTCCTGGGAACGCCGGGGATGTCAGATGGTTGCCAGGCAAACACATCGACATTCGCCCGCGGGAAAGCAATGAGCGCGCTTTCCTATTTGGGGTCGAGAGTGGCACTGATGGTGAAGGTACCACAAGTGCCGTCCTCCTTGGCGGACACCTTCTTGGTCGTTGGCGAGGCTGCCATTGACTTCTTACTCTTTCCGGTGGAGCTCGATGGCACGTCCTCGACGGTAGCGCAGAACTCCGAAGAGGTGCGCTTGCCGGAGTGGGCACCAGAGCACTTGCCGGGCTTGGTCTTCTTCTTCCCTCCGGGAGCTTCAACGGAAAGTGGCTTGTGATCCGCTGCGGCTGCTGCTTCCCGGTAGATCTTGTCGGCACAGATAAGGGCATCCTTCTTGTCGCCGGGGACAGAGATGACGCTTATCGGGCCTCGCATCTTGAGCATGTTGTATGCGTAGTGAGAGGCCGCCATGAACTTGGCGAGCGCTGGCCGGCCGAGAATTCCATTGTAGGGCAATGGAAAATCGGCAACATCAAAGGTGATCCTCTCTGTCCTGAAGTTCAGCTCGCTGCCAAATGTCACTGGCAACGTTATCTTCCCCTTCGGCTTGCTCCTTCCCGGGTTGATTCCTTGGAACGTGCCGGTCTCTTCGAGCTCGCTGTCGGGGACTTGGAGTTTCTGGAGTACAGCGGAGGAGATCAGGTTCAAGCCGGCCCCAATGTCGACTAGCATCTTAGTGACCTTGAGGTTGCGGACTGTTGGTGAGACCAACATCGGCAAGCACCCGATCGCAGTTGTGCGGTCAGGGTGGTCCTCAATATTGAAGATGATAGGCGTGCTGGACCATTTCAGAGGCTTGCGCGACTCGACGGGTGGTTCCGCTACATTGACTTCTCGTGCCCACTGCTTGAGCTGGCGGTGAGAAGTATGCAGGGAAGCACCGCCGTCTACGCACAAGACCTCTGTGGCTTTTTGAAACTCCTGCTCACTGGTCTCGACATCATCCATGTCTTCGTCTTCGTCGTCGTCTTCGTTCTTGTCGCGGCCGCTGGGATGCTTTGTACCTAATCCTCCGCCACCTCCCCGGGCTCTCTCCTTGTCGCGCCGCTCGTACTCGGCCTTTTGCAGCTCGACGAGCCGCTCGACCTGCTTGCAGCTCTGGAGGTCATGGCCCTTGGTGCGGTGGATCTTGCAGTACTGTTTGTTGGTGCCGTCCCGCTTGTCGGCGACCGCCACAGCCTGGCAGTTGGCGCATCCGGCAACCTCCTTGCCGGAGCTACCAGCCTGTGCCTTCTTGGCGGCGCCTTCATCGCCGGACTGCTCAACAACCAGTACTTCTTGGCTCTTCTTCTTCCTGTTGCTCCGCCGCCGGTTCTTCCTTGCCGGGGCGGTATCCTCACTGTCAGATTCTCCTGCTCCAGTGTTCTCTCCGGGGAGTTTCCTTCCTTCCTCGGCGCGTGCACACTTGTCGGCCAAGGCATATAGCTCGCTAACGTCTTTGATCTTGCACATCGCCATCTCCTCCCGCATCCTGCGGTTACGCATGTTCTGATGGAACGCGCTGATGACCGCGGCAGGGTGGACGTCTGGGATGTTGTAGTGCACGCGGCTGAATCTCTGGATGAACTTGCGCAAGGATTCCCCTTCCATCTGGACGAGAAGGTGAAGTTCGCTCGCTTGGCCATGGGGTTTGTGGCCGCCCGTAAAGGCGCCAACAAACTGGTGGCACAAGTCTGTCCAGGAGGTTATGGAGTTATCCGGCAAGTGCATGAGCCAGGATCTGACGTTGGATTTGAGTACCAACGGGAAGTAGTTGGCAAGGATCTTGTCGTCTCGCCCTCCAGCAGCCTGCACCGCAATGGTGTAGATGCTGAGGAACTCCGACGGATGCGACTTGCCGTCGTACTTCTCTGGTACGTCTGGCTTGAAGTTCTTCGTGCTGGGCCACTGGACTTGCCGCAGCTCACGGGTGAACGCAGGGCAGCCTACCGCGTACGGCAGGTCGCCTGGTCCCTCCGGCGCATGCGTGTCGACAGAGGGCCCAGCGCGCTGGTCTGATTGACGCCGCGCTTCTCTCCGACGCTCGATGCGCGTACGAGCGTCCTCTTGCTCTCGTTCGTGAAGAACGTGACGTTGATCGCGACGAGTTCGCGGATTTGATGACGCGGTGGAGTCGTTGTCGCGATGGCTCCGGCGAGTCGGCGACCTTGGCCTTTGGGGCGGAGAATGCACGGTGGTCGCACCCCCACCGGTCTTGGCGCCATCGGTTCTCGCCTGGCCGACCTGCCGCGGCTGCAACGCACTGTGCTGCCGCGGGGTGTCGCCGTTAGCGAAGCCGATGAGACTCTGTATCGTGGCCCTCCAGTCGTTGAGATTGTCCGCCGTTGGAGGGTAGTCTAGGAGCAGTTGAGCTCGTGCTAGAGCTTCTGCCGGGGTGGCGGGCAGCGGTGGCGAGCGGCGCATGCAGCGGGATGTGCTCGAACTTCTAACTACGTTAGAAGGAGCAACACCCGGACCAAGCAGTCGCGCCACGCTCGCGCCAGCACGTTGGTGTGTATGCTGGCCTTGAGCTCCCTGGGATCCGCCAGCTCGATCTGGGTCCAGCGAGCGTATGGTACCGTGAGTGCCAAGACGCTGCTGGTCCCGTGCCTCCTAAGAGGGGCGCGGTGCATGTTCGTACGCCGTGGCACCATGAGCTGGTTCGGCGACGCCCGTTCCGCCGCCGGTGCCGTCCCCACCACCCGTTTGCTCCAAGGGCGGTGGGTTCGACGCGGACGGACCAGCCACCTCCGGAGCCTTCTTCTTCGGTGGCATGTCAATGAAGATGATGGAGATCTAGCCCGTGCAGGCGCCGGATCAGGTTCGCACAACTTCGACGCCCCCTACCTGGCGCGCCAAAGGTGTCAGGGGAAATGTGCCTCCACGAACACCTATGGGGACTGAGCCCCTTTCTGGTTCGGCGGGGGGCGGAGGTCGCGCGAAGAGCGGATCGAGGCAATGCACACAAGGGGATTTACCCAGCTTCGGGCCGCACGGAGGCGTAAAACCCTACTGCTGCTTTGTGGTTTGTATTGTGTTCTTGGGAGCACTGAGTGCTACAGTACACTCAGGCAACTAATCAGACCGAGCGTGGGTGGTCTGCTTCCTTCCTCCCCTCTTCACGTTGCGCATGGGGCCTCCTTTTATATGCGCAAGGGGTTACCCACAGGTGGCAACGTAGGCGGGGGTAAAACTGGAAAACGCTGTGTTGGGTACAGCTGTTTGCACAGTGCTATCATACCTAACTCTGACGGCAGGGGACAAGGGCATTAAATGCCCGTCTAGGTCGCCCAAACAGTGCAGGAAAGGGGCCGTCAGGGGCGCCACCGTTTGCCACGACGGCTACCCTGTCAGCGTCGCTTTGCCACCGCATGCCCCTGGCTGCGCAGCCTCTCGCCACGTACGCCTGGAATGGCCCCAGAGCGACGCATGGGTGGATGAGCTGGAACGCAGGCGCGGGGTGGTGACTTGCCGCGGCAAGCGCCTTGCCGCGGTCGATGCCTTGTCGCGCCCGGGAGCTTGTTGCTCACCGGTCCTTGCCGGGACGCATGGCGCGTCGTAGCAAGTCACTTGTCGTGCCTTGGTCGGCCTTCCCAGCAAGGTCCTCTTGCCGGGGCCTTGTGCTTCGAGCTGCCGTCCCGGCAAGCTCCTCTTGCCGGGGCCTTGCTCTCTTCGGGTGGCCTTCCCGGCAAGCTCCTCCTGCCGGGGCCTCGACTCAAATACTTTGTTCTTGGATAGCCCAGAAAGGGACCATGGAGAGTTTTGGCGGTCGCCTGGCAAGCCTTGCCGCGGGGTGCTACGACTGCCCGTGCACAAGTTCGGGGGACTAAGGTACCCCTACTTTAGTACACCGACACTATGGGAAGAATTAATGATGTTATTATTGTTGCAAATAGGAATTATGTGCCCGTAGATTTTATCGTTCTTGATATAGATTGCAATCCTTCTTGCCCTATTATTCTCGGTAGACCTCTCCTTAGAACGGTTGGTGCAATTATTGATATGAAGGAAGGGAATATTAGATTTCAATTTCCATTAAATAAGGGCATGGAACACTTCCCTAGAAAGAAAATAAAATTGCCATATGAATCTATCATGAGAGCCACTTATGGATTGCCTACCAAAGATGGCAATACCTAGATCTATTCTCGTTTTTATGCCTAGCTAGGGGCATTAAACGATAGCGCTTGTTGGGAGGCAACCCAATTTTATTTTAGTTTTTTTTGTTTTTGCTTCTGTTTAGGAATAAATAATCCATCTACCTTGTGTTTAGATGTTGTTTTGTGTTTTAATTAGTGTTTGTGCCAAGTTAGACCTATAGGATCTTCTTGGATGATAGTTATTTGATCTTGCTGTAATTTCCAGAATCTTTCTGTTCACAAAAACAATTGTTAAAAATCACCAGAACGAGATAAAATACTGATTCCAATTGCTGCTGATCAATAAACAAATTTTCTAGGTCGTCCTATTTTGGTAGAGTTTTTGGAGTTCCAGAAGTTTGCGTTAGTTACAGATTACTACAGACTGTTCTGTTTTTGGCAGATTCTGTTTTTCTTGTGTTGTTTGCTTATTTTGATGAATCTATGGCTAGTAAAATAGTTTATAATCCATAGATAAGTTAGAATACAGTAGGTTTAGCACCAATATAAATAAAGAATGAGTTCATTACAGTACCTTGAAGTGGTCTTTTGCTTTTCTTTCGCTAACGGAGCTCACAAGATTTCTATTGAGTTTTGTGTTGTGAAGTTTTCAAGTTTTGGGTAATTTTTTTTTATGGATTATGGAACAAGGAGTGGCAAGAGAATAAGCTTGGGGATGCCCATGGCACCCCCAAGATAATCCAAGGACACCAAAAAGTCAAAGCTTATCCCCTCTTTCGTCTACTTCCATCGGTAATTTTACTTGGAACTATATTTTTATTCACCACTTGATATGTGTTTTGCTTGGAGCGTCTTGTATTATTTGTGTCTTTGTTTGTTAGTGTGCCACAATCATCCTTGCTGTACACACCATTTGAGATAGCCATACATGAATTGGAATTTGATAGAATACTCATTGTGCTTCACTTATATCTTTTGAGCTTTATAATTTTGCTCTATGTGCTTCACTTAGATCTTTTAGAGCACGGTGGTGGATTTGTTTTAAAGAAACTATTGATCTCTCATGCTTCACTTAGATTATTTTGAGAGTCTTTAATAGCATGGTAATTTTCTTAATAATAATATGCTTGGTATTCAAGATTTGTGAAACTTTCTTTTGAGTGCGTTGAATACTAAGAAAAGATTGATGCTTGATAATTGTTTTGAGATATGAAGATGGTGACATTAGAGTCATGCTAGTTGATTAGTTGTCAATTTAAAGAATACTTGTGTTAAAGTTTGTGATTACCGTAGCATGCACGTATGGTGAACCGTTATGTAATGAAGTCGGAGCATGATTATTTATTGATTGTCTTCCTTATGAGTGGCGGTCGGGGACGAGCGATCGTCTTTTCCTACCAATATATCCCCCTAGGAGCATGCACGTAATACTTTGCTTTGATAACTTCTAAATTTTTGCAATAAGTATGTGAGTTCTTTATGACTAATGTTGAGTCCATGGATTATACGCACTTTTCCCTTCCTTCCACCATTGCTAGCCTCTCTAATACCGCGCACTTTTCACTGGTATCATACACCCACCATATATCTTCCTCAAAACAGCCACCATACCTACCTATCATGGCATTTCCATAGCCATTCCGAGATATATTGCCATGCAACTTTCCACCGTTCCGTTTATTATGACACGCTCCATCATTGTCATATTGCTAGCATGATCATGTAGTTGACATCGTATTTGTGGCAAAGCCACCGTTCATAATTCTTTCATACATGTCACTCTTGATTCATTGCATATCCCGGTACACCTCCGGAGGCATTCATGTAGAGTCGTATTTTGTTCTAAGTATCGAGTTGTAAGAAAAATAAAAGTGTGATGATCATCATTTTTAGAGCATTGTCCCAAGTGAGGAAAGGATGATGGAGACTATGATTCCCCCACAAGTCGGGATGAGACTCCGGACGAAAAAAAGGAGGCCATAAAAAAAAGGGGCCCAAATAAGAAAAATGAGAGAAAAAGAGAGAAGGGACAATGTTACTATCCTTTACCACACTTGTGCTTCAAAATAGCACCAAGATCTTCATGATAGAGAGTCTCCTATGATATCACTTTCATTTACTAGTGGGAATTTTTCATTATAGAACTTGGCTTGTATATTCCAATGACGGGCTTCCTCAAAATGCCCTAGGTCTTCGTGAGCAAGCGAGTTGGATGCACACCCACTTAGTTTCTTTTGTTGAGCTTTCATATACTTATAGCTCTAGTGCATACGTTGCATGGCAATCCCTACTCACTCACATTGATATCTATTGATGGGTATCTCCATAGCCCATTGATACGCCTAGTTGATGTGAGACTATCTTCCCCTCTTTTTGTCTTCTCCACAACCACCATTCTATTCCATATATAGTGCTATATCCATGGCTCATGCTCATGTATTCCGTGAAGATTGAAAAAGTTGTAAAAATGTTAAAGTATGAAACAATTGCTTGGCTTGTCATCGGGGGTGTGCATGATTTAAATACTTTGTGTGGTGAAGATAGAGCATAGCCAGACTATATGATTTTGTAGGGATAACTTGGTTTGGCCATGTTATTTTGAGGAGACATAATTGCTTTGTTAGTATGCTTGAAGTATTATTATTTTTATGTCAATATGAACTTTTGTCTTGAATCTTTCGAATCCGAATATTCATACCACAATTAAGAAGATTTGCATTGAAATTATGCCAAGTAGCACTCCACATAAAAAATTCTCTTTTTATCATTTACCTACTCGAGGACGAGCAGGAATTAAGCTTGGGGATGCCTGATACGTCTCCAACGTATCTATAATTTTTGATTGCTCCATGCTATATTATCTACTATTTTGGACTACATTGGGCTTTATTTTCCACTTTTATATTATTTTTGGGACTAACCTATTAACCGGAGGCCTAGCCCAGAATTGTTGTTTTTGCCTATTTCAGTGTTTCGGAGAAACATAATATCAAACGGAGTCGAAACGGAATGAAACCTTCGAGAACGTGATTTTCTCACCGAACGTGATCCAGGAGACTTGGACCCTACTCCAAGGAACAAAAGAGGCGGTCATGAGGGTGGAGGGCGTGCTCCCCTGCCTCGTGGGCCCCATGTTGCTCCACCGACATACTCCTTCCCCCTATATATACCTACGTACCCCCAAACGATCAGATACGGAGCCAAAAACCTAATTCCACCGCCGCAACCTTCTATACCCACGAGATCCCATCTTGGGGCCTGTTCCGGAGCTCCGCCAGAGAGGGCCATCATCATGGAGGGCTTCTACATCATCCTAGCCCGTCCGATGAAGTGTGAGTAGTTCACCTCGGACCTACGGGTCCATAGTTAGTAGCTAGATGGCTTCTTCTCTCTTTTTGGATCTCAATACAATGTTCTCCCCCCTCTCGTGGAGATCTATTCGATGTAATCTTCTCTTTGCGGTGTGTTTGTTGAGATCGATGAATTGTGGGATTATGATCAAGTCTATCTATGAATAATATTTGAATCTTCTCTCAATTCTTTTATGTATGATCGGTTATCTTTGCAAGTCTCTTCGAATTATCAGTTTGGTTTGGCCTACTAGATTGGTTTTTCTTGCCATGGGAGAAGTGCTTAGCTTTGGGTTCAATCTTGCGGTGTCCTTTCCCAGTGACAGAAGGGGCAGCAAGGCACGTATTGTATTGTTGCCATCGAGGATAACAAGATGGGGTTTTATCATATTCCATGAAACTATCCCTCTACATCATGTCATCTTGCTTAAGGCGTTACTCTGTTTTTAACTTAATACTCTAGATGCATGCTGGATAGCGGTCGATGAGTGGAGTAATAGTAGTAGATGCAGGCAGGAGTTGGTCTACTTGTCTCGGACGTGATGCCTATATACATGATCATACCTAGATATTCTCATAACTATGCTCAATTCTGTCAATTGCTCAACAGTAATTTGTTCACCCACCATAGAATACTTATGCTCTTGAGAGAAGCCACTAGTGAAACCTATGGCCCCTGGATCTATTCTCCTCATATCAATCTTCATCACTTTAATCTTGCTTGCTTTTTTACTTTGCTTTTTACTTTTCGCTTTGCATCTCTGTACCAAAAAAACCAAAAATATTATCTCTATCAGATCTCACTCCCGTAAGTGACCGTGAAGGGACTGACAACCCCTAATCGCGTTGGTTGCATTGAGCTATTGTTTTGTGCAGGTACGAGGGACTTGAGCGTAGCCTCCTACTGGATTGATACCTTGGTTCTCAAAAACTGAGGGAAATACTTACACTACTTTGCTGCACCATCCTCTCCTCTTCGGGGAAATCCAACGCAGTGCTCAAGAGGTAGCAGGTTGCAACAGTGGCACACAGGAGTTGGAAAGGTGTACAATGTGCGAGTTTATCGCCCGACATTATGGGACAAAGCGCATTAAATGCGCTACTTAGGTGTCCATTAGCTTTATTGGGGAAGGGAACGAGGCCCGCCCCGTCTGTCGCCGCTCCACCTCGCTTCGACACACACCTGGGCCAGCGATGCGTGCGGTGCCATGTAGGCAGGCAGGCTGCTGAGGTGGCGCGGTGGCAGGGCCTTCACGAAGATCTACATGCCACTACGCAGGTGCTTGCTGAGTTGGTGTAGAGGCCGCCCGTCGCCACGCAGGTGCCTGCCCAGCTGGTTGAGCTAGCAGCTGCTTGGGGACGACGGTGGAGTCTTGACTGGTGTGGGCCTGACAGTGGCGCCGCTGATGTCCTCGGCAAGGGTCTTGCCGGGGGCCCGGCAAGGGTCTTGCCGTGGCGTTGCAGTCGTCCCCGGCAAGGCGCTTGCTGGGGTCTTGTGGATTCCCTCAGCTAGGATCCCGCCGAGGGTCACCGTCTTCTGGTCCTCATCTGACCTCACATGTTTATGATCTTGACAAAGATCTGCATGCCACCACGGAGGTTCCCCCTGAGCCCTGGTTCCAATGTAGTTGTTGACGGCGTTTGAAACCTTTGGGCTCAAGGGTGGCTCGCTCTGCTGGTGTTGGGCAGGTTGCCCCGGCAAGGCTCTTGTCGGGGCCGCGGAGGCCGCGCCCGCAAGGTTCTTGCCGGGGGAGTCCACCTCGCCCCTTTGCTCTACTGCATTTCTGGTCTTGGCATTGCCTCTGGTCGCCTTGTGCCTTCAGCTTTTCTCCGGCTTCCCTCCTCTGCCCTGCTTAGTGTGGCCGTGGGCGTGGCTTCGACTGTCCGTGCACAAGTAAAGGGGTAAAAAGGAGTGCCCCTACTTTTGTACACCGACAAACTTGGTTTTTAAATTCCTGTAAATTCAAAACTCACCTAAAAATCATGATACTTGGCATGGTGTCATTTCATGGCACCAACATGCTATGGTAAAAAAATTGGCCGCATTTGGACAAGTTTTGGTATACGCTTCTTGCAAATGGGAGCTTCTCTCAAGAAGACTTGTGGTTCCCGAGGGGGGACGTGTCACCTTGTGTGCGAAATGATATACGCTGCCTCCCCCCTTGATTTTTCACAGAGGCAACATAGAACTATATGAGTGGCGTGTTAAAATTTGGAATTATTCCGGGTTCGTTTGACCTTTTTTATACATTAAATGAATTTCTGGCATTGAATGTGCATATTTCAAATTTGAACTGCAAGCACATGCTCCAATGCACCAAAGTTTGTTAAAAAATCACATGTGTGTCCTTGGGTGAATTTCTAGGTCCCATGCAAGAAATGGGAATGAAATTCAAATATCTGGGCGTCGTGGCTCGGCCGGAAATATTGAGAAACTTGGTTTTTTAATTCCTGTAAATCCAAAACATGCTTGAAAATCATGAAACTTGGCATGGTGTCATGACATGGCACCGACATGCCGTGGTAATTTTTTTGGCCGAATTGGGACAAGCTTTGGTATAAGCTTCTTGCAAACCAGAGCTTCTCTCAAGAAGGCTCATGGTTCCAAGAGGGAAAGTGTCACCTGCGTGTGCGAAACGACATACACTGCCTTCTCCCGCCTTAAATTTTTTACACATGTAGCTTAGATTAAATAGGAGTTTCGTGCTACATCTTGGAATTATTCCTAGTTTGTTTGGCCTTTTTATACATTAATTGAATTTCTGGGCATTTAATGTGCATAATTCAAATTTGAACTACAAGCACTTGCTCCAGTGCACCAAAGTTGGTTGAAAAATCACATGTGTGTCCTTTGGTGAATTTCTAGGTCCCATGCAAGAAATGGGAATGGAATTCTAACATCTGGGAGTCGTGGCTCGGCCGGAAATATTGAGAAACTTGGTTTTCTAATTCCTGTAAATCCAAAACACGCCTGAAAATCATGAAACTTGGCATGGTGTCCTGACATGGCACCAACATGTTGTGGTATTTTTTTTGTCCGAATTGGGACAAGCTTTGGTATAAGCTTCTTGCAAACCGGAGCTTCTCTCAAGAAGGGTCGTGGTTCCGTGAGGGAACGTGTCACCTCCGTGTGCAAAACGACATACACTTCCTTCTCCCACCTTAATTTTTTTACACAGGCAGCTTAGACCAAGTAGGAGTTTCATGCTAAATTCTGGAATTACTCCGGGTTTGTTTGACCTTTTTTTACATTAATTGAATTTCTAGGCATTTAATGTGCATAATTCAAATTTGAACTACAAGCACATGCTCTAGTGTACTAAAGTTGGTTGAAAAATCATATGTGTGTCCTTGGGTGATTTTCTAGGTCCCATACAAGAAATGGGAATGGAATTCAAACATCTGGGCATCGTGGCTCGGCCGGAAATATTGATAAACTTGGTTTTTTAATTCTTGTAAATCCAAAACACGCCTGAAAATCATGAAACTTGGCATGGTGTCATGACATGGAACCAACATGCTGCGGTAAGTTTTTTGGCCGAATTGGGACAAGCTTTGAAATAAGCTTCCTGCAAACGGAGCTTCTCTCAAGAAGGATCGTGGTTCCGAGACGGAACATGTCACCTCCGTGTGCAAAATGACATACATTACCTTCTCCCGCCTTGATTTTTTTACACAGACAACTTAGACCAAATAGGAGTTCCGTGCTAAAATTTGGAATTATTCAGGGTTAGTTTGGCCTTTTCTTATACATTAATTGATTTTCCAGGCATTTAATGCACATAATTCAAATTTGAAGTACAAGCACATGCTCCATTGTGCAAAAGTTAGTTGGAAAATCATTTATGTGTACTTGGGCGAATTTGTAGGTCCCATGCAAGAAATGGGAATGGAATTCAAACATCTGGGCGTCTTGGCTTGGCCGAAAACATCGAGAAACTTGGTTTTAAAATTCTCGTAAATCCAAAACTCGCGTGAAAATCATGAAACTTGGCATGGTGTCATGACATGGCACCAACATGCTGTGGTAAATTTTTTGTCCGATTTGCGCAGGCGCACACATTAACAATCAACAAAGTCATTTTGGAACAAGTGCTATGACATTACAAATCGGAAACACAAGTATTATTGAAACCTTGGGCGTTCTACTTACCATTTACATGCCGCCAAGCATCCCATTTTTTATTGGCTAGGAGGTGCCGTGCGGGGTAGCTATTTGAGTACGAGAGGCGTACGACCAGGCCCCTGCATGTGCTCATCGGGAGGAGATCCCTTTGACCTCTATCTGCCGCCCACCTCCCTACCAACGTGTCCATTAATGGTGCCCGAGCCCCTGTTTCATGGCGTGGCTACGTCTCACTCGACCGAGATTTAAGGGAGAAAAAATAAAATCTGAAAATAAAGTTTTGCACGGATCTTGGTGTAAGATCCGACGGACCTATATAGAATCGACTGCGACTTATAGCAAGACTAATGAATATAAGGACGATGACAGTGGATAATAATTGTCTTACATATTTAGGAAGATAATTAAAAAAGCCACATGCGGCAATGCCCGAAATACACAAGGGCAAAAAAAAGACACTTTCCCAGGACACTGCGGCGCAGGAGGACATCTCTGCTGCATTCGCAGCGCAACGAGACATCTCTGCTACTTATACGGCACGGCCGGACCAGTCTGCTGCATCGACAGTGCAACGGGACCTTTGTGCAGTTTCGGCGGTGCGGCGGGACCTCTGTGCTGCTACGGCCGCGCGGCGGGACATGTCGGCTCCTTTCTCGGCGAGGCGGGACATCTCTCGTGCTTTCTCTTCCATGCTCGTCTCTCCCTGGTAGTAATCCCTCGATCCAGAACTCAAGCTAGCGATGGCAGACGCAAGGGAACGACGATGCATGACTTGTTTATTTTTGTGGATTAGGAGTTGAGGAGGAATGTGCAATTATCTTGGTGTAGTAGTACTTATAACCGAGTACTAATACACTCCTAAGTGGGAAACCGTTTAGGTTTTGATCGGTGTGAACAGGTTAATTAAATATAGTGTGGTAGTAATTTGGAATGTGATGGGACGCATGCTCAAATTTATTGACGGTTCTATAATTTCTAAGTGCGGCACTATTCCCGAACGGCGTAACGTGGGCATGCTTTCTCGGCCTCGTACGTGGCAGTTGCACCATAGGGTGCACTGCAATAGGCGATGTCAGCACACGTCTTGTTCCAACAACCACACGCTCGTTGTTACCATCGCGCACACTTCTTTTAATTAGAATGTGTGCCTGTCTATCGGCGTTCTGGAACCAGGGTACCCAGACTCGCCTACCTGCGGCCCACGGCATGGCTCCTCCGACGACCTGGTACAACCCATTGACGACACCAACAAGACAAGACCCTCGCGAGGCGGGCGGCGCGTAGACCTCCTGAGGGAGCAGCCTCCCAGGGCTACTCCTGAGGAGCGGAGATTTCTATGCAAGTGCGCAACCTCATGAGGTTGCGGTGACGCAAGCCATGACGACCAAGGCCAGGCGGGCGCCAACAGGCGCAGAGGAGCCAATTTCCTCTTTGGTGCTAATGAGGCAAGCACAGGCGCGGGGTCCCGAGGAATCAGGCAAAGGTTTTCATTCCTGTGCAATGAGACGAAAACCACCAGGATGGCAGGAAGGATGTCATCGCCGAGCCCACCTTGGCGTCATGACCAGAGGCTTTGCAGGCAAAGACCACCTTTCATGAGGATAAGATGTACTACTTGACCCCTTTCAAATTGGCTACTGTGGGATCCCTTCCCGCCTTCGTTTTGGGGGAAGAGGACCGAGGCCACTATAAGTATAGGCTAGCCACTACCAAGAGAGGCGTAACCCCATCAACTCACTCTCTCACCAAAGCAGACCTCGTGAGGTTGTTCTTCCCTTGTACTAGTTCTTCTCAGCCCCGGTGAGGCAAATCCACCACAAAGCAGGAGTAGGGTCTTACACCGCAAGGTCGCCCAAACCTAGGTAAACTGCCACCGCCATGTCCATCTTCCTTCTGGTTCATCGAGGTAGGCCGTGGGGGTGACAAACTGTTGGCTGGAGAGGTTAAGTTCTTTGCACACACCCCAGAGTTCGAACCTCTCTTGGGTCTACGGAGCCCTGAATCTGACACTTGGCATGCCAAGTAGGGGCGAGTCGAGATCCTCGCCCCTTCGTCAACCACGTACTGCCCTTGCCTCGTCGCGCCCATGATAGAGGCTCCCCGAGCTTGCGCTGATCATTGGGCCACCCGCACCCCCGGGCGCACCTCCTAGCCGCGGAGCTCATCATCACCCTGTGCTCCTTGTGGCTAACGATGCCGCCAGTGCTGCCGGCCATTGGCGGCAGGACCCGCCATTGCCCTCTCCTGCGCGGCGCCGCAATCGCACCACCGCACGGTCCTCCGACTACGATGCGGCGTCGTCCTTGCGCGCTCGCTGCAGGTTTATGAACACACGGGCTGCACTCCTCGTGGCGCAGGAGCTGCTAAGATGTCGGCTAGTGGAAGGCAGCGCAGACACCTTGCTGGGTCGGGTCACTGAGCTACTTGATGCCACTTGCGAGGGCACGGAGCCTTTTTGCACCATGCCTGCGTCACGGACGCCCCTGGGGATCCGCGCCTTCCCCTGCTGTGTATGCTTGTCCTTCCGGAGGGAGCCCGGAGGGTCCAGCGGCGGTACTCTCGCGTGCGCCATCGCTCGCCCGGCTCAGGACGCGACCCCTAGAACGCGATCGGGAATGGCGGCCCCACTAGAAGCCGCGATGAAGGACCATCCCCTAGTCACCGTGACCGGGCACCAGAGATGCTGGGTGGCGGACTGGGGAGGGACCAGCGGTTGGCCTCAAGATTATGGCCCCTGGGCCTCTCTGCCGCCATGGAGGGCTCGCTATAAAATCAAAGGAGAGGCCTGCGCGCGTTCCCCTCATCGGCCCGTACGTCGGGATCACCAAGGCCACGGGGGCGGGGGGGGGGGGGGGGGGGGCTCTTACGAGCCAAATCAACGCCTCACCGATGCCTTCGACAACAACGGTCGCCAACTACAACCAATATCTTTGGAACATGTTGCCTTAACCTTGGATCGCAGGTAAACCGCACCATGGTGGCGCACCTCCAAACGTTGGCCCCGCCTTAGGCAGGTAGGGCGGCGGCGGGGTTAAGGCCGGGCCGCCTTCCAACAGTCGGCTTGAGAGGCACCTGGCAGAGGGAAGGCGGCCCCACGTCTTGGATCCTTGGAGGCCGGATCGGCTCGTAATTTTTTCTGAAGTGCCAAGGGGAGCCGGCTAGGCTACCCGTGGTCATTTACCCCGACAGTAGTCCCCTAAGCTGGTCGAGCTTCGAGGTTTGCAGGGGGACAAGAAGCTCGGTCAACTTCCTATCTCGAGGAACCGGCAGCGGGGAGCCGGCTCCGCTTATGCGTGCCGCCTTGGGAGGGCACCGTGGCCTCATCAACGGGAACGTGGGCCAACTCGCGCGCTGACTGCGCGCCTCCCCGCGTGTGACGTGGCAGAAAATGCCTGCCATTGTGCGTGCGCGACGGGACGTCGCCACAGGCCCGGGCCCGCCACTCCTGGCCTCGGCCCAGGCGCGGATCTTCTGCGGCCCAAGTTGGGTTGTTTGCCTTCCCGCGGCGGTTTCGCCACGCCGTCAAGGCGCAATTATAGTAGGGCGTGGGAGAGTGGGCGCAGTTAATCCCACGTCCCCCACACCACGCCTCCTCGGCTCCGCCGCGCGGGTCTATAACTAGGGGAGGAGAGGGAGCGGCAAGGGCTCGCACGCTCTCCCTCGCTCCAGCCTTTCTCGCCTTCCATCCTTGTCCTCTCCGCCACCGCAGCGCCTCGCCGCCGCGCCGCTCCGCCGTCGGGCCTCTTGGTTCGCGGTTGCCCTACTGCAGCGGGGTCGCACGTGCCTCCTCCGTTGCCGCACCTTGCTCCTCGCCGCACCGTCCCAATGGCGCTGTCGAGCTCATGGGATGGCTCCAACGTCCTTGACGAGCACATCGAGTTCCTCCGCCGGACGCGGCGTCTGCCCGGCGAGAACTACGTGCGAGTTCGGTGCGCGCCGGAGAGGGAGATCTCGCCGGCACCGGAGGAGGGCGAGCGGGTGGTCTTCCGCTCGCACTACCTGCACGGCTTCAGCCTCCCGGCGAGCGGGTTCCTTCGGTCCTTCCTCGAATTCTACCACCTTCAGCCGCATCATCTCACCCCCAACGCAGTGATGCTGCTGTCGTCCTTCGTCACCCTCTGCGAGGGTTTTCTTGGTGTTCTCCCCACCCTGGAGCTCTGGCGAGAGTTCTTCCAATGTAAGCTTGGCACCGTCGTCGCGGGCGTGCCCGCCCCATGCGGAGCTTTCATCGCCGTGAGGCGGACGGGCGAGAACAATCCATTCCCGTCCATCCCGCTGATCCAGTCGGTGAAGCTCTGGAAGAAATCCTACTTCTACGTGAGGAACGTCGCCCTGCAAGGCGACTTTGTCAACCTGCCGGCTTACGTAGCCGGCCCGTCGGCTTCGAGGCCGCCCTCGTGGAGCTTCTGGGCCAGGACGCTGTCTCAGGCCGGGAACACCGCCGTCGCCCGACTCCGGGTGATGATCCAGTCGGAGGGCCTAGTCGGAGCCGACCTCGTGGCCGCCTTCCTGGAGCGCCGGGTACTCCCGCTCCAAGGCCAGCCGCACATGATCTGCCAGATGAGCGACCGCTTCGACCCATGCCGGCTGAGCACCAGGGAGATGCCCCATGCCGAGGTGTCTTACATGGTGAACTACATCGCCAACTACAAGCTTCCCGAGGATTGGCGATACGGCAAGGAGCCGTACTCTCATGCCAACCCTCCGCCTGCCGTAAGTCCTTCTTCTCTCCTTTCTTTTGTATTGCCGGCATCGACATGACCGGCCTCTGATCAGCCGTCTTGTTTTTTGCCGAATCCCCTACTTCCGCCGGCGGCGGGGGCCGCAGGGGCAGAGCGCCAGTTCCTCCCCGACCGTACGGTGGACGACGTCGACGATCCAAATCTTGGAGCGGCCGCCATGGAAGATGCCGCTATGGGGGAAGGCGGTGAGGCAGGCGGCGCGGGGCCCGGAGCCGGCCTCGAGGACTGGGAGGACGACGACGAGGTCGAAGTCGTCCCGCATCGCCAGCCGGCACCTGATCATCAAGGCGCGGGCCCTTCTGCCGCGCCGGCCGCCCGTGGTGGCGCACTGAAGCGCCGGGCCGTGTTGACCTACTTCGGCAACCGGCCGAAGAAAGCCAGGGGCGCTGCTGCGGCAACCAAGCGAGACGAAGCGGCCGCGAGGGCGGCCCGCTTCCAGAAGGTCGTGAAGCAACCGCAGGCAGTTTCGGCGTAAGTGTTTACGCGTCTTGTATTCTTGCCGTGTTCTTCGATTGAAGTTCTTCTAAATTCTTTCTTGGCTAACCTGCCAGGGCGCCGCTTTTCCTCGAGCGGGGTCCTGCCGGCTCCGTGATCGGATCAACCGGAGGGTCCTCGAACTCTCATCGCGTGGATCCCCGCGCCAACCTCATGGAGGCTACGGAGCGGAACACGCGGGAGGCGCGGGAGGAGCGGGAAGCGTCGGAGCGAAGGGCCGCCCAGGCGGCGAAGGAGCAGGCCGACGTGGCGTCCAAGGCCCAGGCGGAGGCGACGACCGCGAAGAGGGAGGCGGAGGCCTCGCGCAACCAGCCTCCACAGCTCATCGTTTCCCTCCGCAGCGTGGCTCCCGACGTCCCTGTGCCTCCGTCAGAGGAAGCCAACCGCGGCCGGTCGGAGGCGGAGCGGAGGGAGGATGATCTGATTGTCTTGGAGGAGGTGCCGCAGACGGCGCCGACTGGGGCGGGCCAGATTGGTCAGCCGGCTACGGCGCCGGAGCAGCCGACTGGGAGCGAGCCGGCAGTAAGAGCCGGCCTGGTGGTGCAGCCGGCATCACGCTGGCGCGCGGGGGAAGCTGCCCCGTGCCGGAGACGGACAGAGCTGCGAGCGCCAGCCGGACGGCGGAGGCCCTGGAGGCGGCCAGCTCCAGCACGTCCGAGAGGACGCCCAGCGGGGGGGCCGGCCGAGCTGAACGCAGCGGCCCAGGAGGCCCGAGGCCGGCTTCAGGCTCATGCCACCGCGCTGCAGCGATATACCCGAGATTTCCTTGCGACGCGGGCCGTCGTCCGGGTGAGTCTTCTAGCCTTGGTTGTTTTGCTTTTTTGATTTCTTCCGTGGGGGCGCGTCAGCGCACCCACTGGGTGTAGTCCCCGAGTTCCGAGTCGGCTGCTGAGCAAGCGGCTTGGAACTTACTAGGTCCCGACAGTTATCTTATTCCTGCATCCTGTCTGATCTTCCAGGAGTACCATAACCAGAGTGCTGCCGCCTTCGACTCCTAGGCTCAGGAGCTACGCCAAAAGAGCGAGGATCTGACCGACAGCCGGAGTGCATGCTCTGTTTTGTTCATATCCTATGGGGGCGCGTCAGCGCACCCACTGGGTGTAGTCCCCGAGATCCGGGCCGACTGCTGAGCAGTCGGGTCGGATCTTCCCCGATGACTTCTTCCTTATTGTTTCTTCCTTTGTCTTCATGCTTGCAGGGGCCAATGCCGACTCGAGGGAGCAGCTCGGTGGGGCCCAGACTGCCCTTCGCGCCAAGGAGGCCGAGTTCAACGCCCTAGTCTTGGAGCGCGACCGCCTGGCCAAGAAGTTGGCCGACCAGGAGGAGAGCCACAAGGCGGCCCTGAAGGAGGCGCAGGATAGCGAGGCCGCCCTCAAAGTTGAGTTCGAGACCGAAACGGCGGGTTGGGCTGAGGGGAAGCAAGCGCTGAGCGAGGGTTACGGTCGGATCGAGGCCTTCCCCTGGTCGAGGGCCTGCGCCCACTTGACCACCGCCCGCGTAGCCCCTTACCCCTTGATCCTGTCCTAGTTTCTGGATGCCCCAACGGTGGTCGGGGTATGCGCGGGGCAGGGTCCCTTCCTAGGGGACAAGAAGCACCCCTAAAGTCTCCGCTCGTGACACTCTCACGTAATAATGAGTGGGGTTGTACACGCCCCGGAGTCTCGCGAGCGCTGCCCCTGAGCCTCATAGGGGCTTCCACTGACGTCCCAGTGGAACCCCCATGCTCCGCGCTAGCGGACGACACTGCCCCCAATGGCTATGCCTATGCCCAGTGGAAGCCCCATGCTCCGCACTGCGGGTAAGACTGGAAGACTAGCGTAGGCGCCCGACGCGGCCATTTTTATTGCCTTCTCTTGTAGCCGAATCTGCTGTTTTTTGGATTAAACATCAAATTTTGCATTGTTATTGGAAAGGGGGGGGGTGTGTTCTTGGTTCTTCATTCTCCTAGCTGTTTTTCCTTAGTTTGGTTTCCATTCTTACGGAAGATAGCGGATGCCCGTAGTTCGCTCCACCGCTCCACACGAGCAGGGGCTGGGCATGGTGCGCACCCCGGCTGTCGGGGATATACCCCGCAGTATGACCCGACCGGAGTTATGACGCGGCAGGGACAATTAATTCAGATGATAACCCGATAGATGATAACCCAACAGATATTAAGTTAGATGATAACACGACAGATGTTAAGTCAGATGATAACCCGGCAGATGATAACCCTGCAGATGTTAAGTAAGATGATAACCCGGCAGATGTTAAGTCAGATGATAACCCGACAGATGATAACCCGGCAGATGTTAAGTCAGATGATAACCCGGCAGATGATAACCCGGCATATGATAACCCGGCAGACAGTCATAACCCAGCAGACAGAGTCGCCTGGGGTTAATAAGCCCGAGACATTAAGAAGCCCAAGATGTTAAGAAGCCCATGAAGAGAAGTCATAATAGTTTAAGTCTTAGTCCGAGATGGACTCTACATGTAACCCGCCCCTTCAACTTATATAAGGAGGGGCAGGGCACCCCAAGAGGGGAGAAGGATAATCTTAAGGTTAGACATACCTAGGAGAGCCGGTTTACGGCGACTCCCTCGCGATGATAATAAGACCTAGCCACAAACAGCATGTAGGGTTGTTACCAGATGATGTTTCCCGGGGCCCGAAGCTGTCTAAACCCTTGTCTTGTACTGTGCCTCTCGATTCCGCTCAACCCCTCTCAAGCTACCATATAGATGCGTTGGCCTCACGACTAAGTCCTCACACTAGGACATCTGCCGTGACAATTCCACGACAGTTGGCGCCCACCGTGGGACTCGCGCACGGTGGTGATGAGTTCTTCGAGGGATCTTTTCTCAGGGATCGAGAAGTTCATAATTTTCCAGATGAAGAAAGATCGGCTCGGAAAGATTTGCTTCAGTTTTGAGTTTATCAGTCTAAAACAGCAGTCAGATCTAATGCCTAGACGAGGTTTTGAATTCAAGGGAAATTAGGGTTAATTCACCGAGGATCCGGGGATTAGTCAAAATTGAAGGCATCAATATTTGCTACGGTCGTTGACATAAGTGATAGGGGAGTCAAACCAACCACGACTCGGCCTCTAAATCGCTGTGAAAAGGAGCTAATTACTTGTACTTGTTGAGTCACGCGTGGAGTCAAGATGGTTTTTAACTGGTGGCCGGTGTTGTTTTTTGCTAAGTCGCCCCTGTTGCGGTCAGCGTCAAGTTACACCCAAAGCCGTTCCGAGATGGGCCTGCCTTGTCTCGGGGCCGGTCTGTTTTTCTGCCGAGGTTTGCCGCGACCCACCTCCGCCTTGTCAAGACGCCGCCCCGGTCAACCCGCCATGGCTTTAACCCGCCGCTCCAAGCGCCATTCTGCTATTGCCAAGCCATCTCCGAACCGCTCTGAGCTAACATCGAATTGACGGCCTGCCACTGCCGCGGCCTTACCTTGCTCCTGGGCTACCTCCAAGCCAACAGCTCGCCTTTTCCGCGGACCCGCCCGGTTTGCCTGCGCCATTGACCCGCCGGGGCGTGCTAGCTACTATACTCCAACACTCGCTCGTCTCTACCGTCCTCTACTGCCATAAGCCGCCGTGGCCGAGCTGGCGCTTCCGCTCTCCGCTTTTACCATGCTGCTTGTATCTGCTGCAAGTCGCTCACGGCCGCCTTGCCTCAAACCGTCATCGCGGTCCCCTGCTTCGTCGACTCACTGCTCACAGCCAGGTTGTGCGGCGAGCTTCGAAAACTTCAACTCGTCTCAATCTAGTCTGGCACATGCTTTCTCAACGAGATGGATTGGTATGGACACAGAAAGTCACCGGGTCAAAGATTCTTTAGGAATTCCACTGCAAAGTTATACAATGGCTGGATCAGACTATATGTTCTCCCGTGCGCGTACAATACAGAGTATTAAATACGTTGGGACTCCTGCTCTTTGTACCGTACAAATCCTGCGCGAGTTAAATTGATATGGCTCTCTAAGATCAGACAAAAGACAGTGCAGATTGCGGCCATGCTTCAGGTTCGAGCTCAGATAATTAGTCAAATCTACTGGAGATGGAAACTACAACCGTCATCACACAACGCCACTTCGGGTGCACAAGATGCTAGCCCCGGTTTGGCCTTGCCTCTATTTCAAACTGGCTGCCTTGGGCCGCTATGAGCCGCTGCCGCTGCCGCGACCTTACTCGTTGCCCGCGCTTGGAGCCGCCACACACCCTCACTGCTGCGGCCCTTGCCTCCGGCCGACTCACGCTGCCCGCGGCCGGTTTACGAATCACCCCGCCCGGGTTACCTCCATCGTTGTTATGACTCACTACATCGCCAGCCTGCGATGCTGAAACGCCGTGACTCGCCTCCAAACAATTACGGCCGGCCTAGGCCCTGCCGACGCCGCTGCTGCACTTATGAACCGCTGCTGCGCCGGGTCACTTTCTGCTTCCATCGATCCCGCGCTAAGTGGACTGTGTAACGCCCCAGATTCGATGCGCCAGGTGTCTGCCCATTATTCGCCGTCATTGCCATGTCATTTGCTTGCATGTCGCACTTTGCCATGTCATCATGTGCATCTCTTTTTGCATACATGTTCGTCTCATGCATCCCAGCATTTTTCCCGTTGTTCGTTTTGCAATTGGACACTCCTATGTCCTCCGGCGCACCCCTCTTGTCTCTTTTCATGTGCGGGTGTTAAACATTCTCGGAATGGACCGAGGTTTGCCAAGCAGCCTTGGTACACCACCGTTAGACCGCCTGTCAACTTTCGTTCCATTTGGAGGTCGTTTGATACTCCAACGGTTAACCGGAGAATCGCAAAGGCCTCTTTTGTGTGCAACCCATAACCCCTCTAAAGTGGCCCAATAACCCATCCAAACCCCTTCCATGCTCTCGGTCATTCGATCACGATCGCGTGGCCGAAAACCGCTCCTCATTTGGACTCTCCTAGCTCCCTCTATCTATATATATGTGTCTCCCTCCGAAATCTCGCGGACGAACCCTAACTTCTTCATCCTCCCGCCGACGGACATGTCCACCCCGTCGCCGGACATGTCCGCACCACCCCTCCGCCGAATCACGCGCCGCCACCTCAGCCTCCGCCGCCCCACGCCCGCCGCGGCCCGCCAGGCCCGCGTCCGGCCCCCATGGGCCTGGATCTGCGCGCCGCCGCCCATTGCCCGCTCATCGCCGACGTTCACCGGCGCCATCTCGCCGGAGCTGCGCTCCGCTCCGGTCCTCCTCCGCGCGTCGTCCTCTTCCTCATCCCGCGCCGCCACCGCACCAGCGGCGCCGACTCCCTTCCTCCGCGTCGTCCGCCGCCGGCGAACCTCACCGCCGCCCTCCGCCGGCGCATCTCGCCCCGCTCTTCCTCCGTCGTCGCCTCCGGCCGCCACGCCGCTCGCCGGAGCTTGTCCCACGTCGGATTCCGTCGGGTGGACGAGATCCATCACCTCCTCCAACCAAACGCCGTCTCCGTCCCAGATCCCTCCGTCCCGCGTTGACTTTCGCGGAGGTGAAAATTCCACGATGTCCTTTTCTGTGATTATTTCATAGCCATGTTCAACATGCCATAACTCCCCGCATACTGCTCCGTTTTGCATGCATGATATATCAAAGTATTTAGCTAGAGATGCTATTTATTTTGTTACATTGTTCCATGTTCATTAGAGTCCATCTTGATGCCCTAATCATCGTTGCAAGAGTGCTATATATTGTTGTCTGCTGTCTGTTATCAGAACATGCTCATTTGTCATTTTTGCATCTTTTTGTGTGATTTTCGTTTGAGCATGAAGTCTACATGTATTATGAGATAAAACATGCCATCTTTTGTTGTGGTTCAATCCAATCTTCATGATATTCCATGTGTTTATTGTTACAAGATTGCAAAGTAGCCTCTGTGATGTTGATGATTTCAGGGACTTAGAATTTCACTAAGTTATTTCCCTGCTGTTATTTTTATGCCATGTATTCATGTTGCTACAGTGAGATCCATGCCTCTTTTGACTATGTTCAGTAATGATGTTTTGGCCATATGGTTAAGCTCTATCCATACATGCCTCCATTTGCATTTATAGCCTGCTCTAGCATGACTTTTATATTGCTCTACTTTTTCTATAAAATGTTCCTGGCAAATTATTTACATGTTAATCAATTTTTCCATGGTTGTCGTTAGTGATCCAAGCATGCTATGAACTTGCTCTTGCCATGGTTAGCTTCATGAACATGTCTTCTTGCTGATGCTATCCTTAAATTGTCATGCAATGCCTTGTGTTGAGTTATTTGAGCTTGCAAAGGTGCCTTCATAATTCTGTTTATGCCATGCACTGTTATTTTCACCAAGTCTGAATCTGTTTACGAAACTTGCTATGTTTACATGGGTTCCATCATATCTTATGTGCCTTTTTGGCTAATATTAAGTAAGGCACTTATGTTCTATGAAATTAGTAGATTCATTCAATGCCTTTGGTTGCCACGTTAAATTCTTGTAGCATGTTGTTTTATAGCTTTAAACATTGCAACCTGATGTTATTTCTGCCATGTCCAGTGATTTCTGCCAAGTCTGTGAACCTGTTATTATTTGCAATCTTGGCATGTCCTTTTGAGCATGTTATGGTAGCTTTTAGAGATATCTCAGTGTTCATGTTTTGTAATTTTTTTCCTGTAGGTCATGTCCATGCCTTTTGTTTTTATATTGAGGTGTTGTAGCACGTTGTTTTGGTGCTTGCAAGATGTCTAGTTGTTGTTTTGGATAGCTTGTCCTTTAACCTTGTTTCATGTGTATGCGTTGAACCGTTGCTCCGTTTTGAGTGTGCTCTATATGAAACTTGCTTAGTTTTGCATGTAGCTTCATATTCCCTTTTTGCATCCATGTTTTGAGGTGTGCGCTTGATGTTTGAATGCATTTTGCATCAATGCCATGTTTTACTTGTTTTGCTCATATCTTCTAGGCCGTAGCTCCGAATTTAATGAACTTTATATGTAACTTGACTAGAATTTCGTGTAGGTCATCTTGGTGCATCTTAACTTGCTGTTTAACAACTTGAACATAAGGTTTATTCAGATCCGGACCAATTTCAAAATTTGCATATTGGGACATACCGGAATTGTTATATGTTGTTTCCGGCCTCATTTAAACTTGCTTTCATGTGTTGTTCTTGTATGCATCATATCTTGCCATGGGTAGCTTCATGTAGCCTTGTCATGCATCATACTTGGTTGAGCATCATGTATTGTTCATGTGTGGTGTGTTTACCATGTTGTGTGCTTCTTATCGATAGTTCCCGTTTCGTTGCGATCGTGAGGATTCGTTCGACTACGCTTGGTTCGTCTTCATGGCTTCATATTTTTCATGGACTCGTTCTTCTTCCTAGCGGCATTTCAAGCAAGATGACCGTCACCTTGGATCTCATTACTATCATTGCTATGCTAGTTGTTTCGTTCTATCGCTATGCCGCGTTACCTACCACTTGCTTATCAAGCCTCCCAAATTGCCATGAACCTCTAACCTTTGTCACCCTTCTTAGCAAACCGTTGTTTGGCTATGTTACCGCTTTTGCTCAGCCCCTCTTATAGCGTTGCTAGTTGCAGGTGAAGATGAAGATTGATCCATGTTCGTTTATGTTTATGTTGGGATATCACAATATCTCTTACACTATTAATGCATCTATATACTTGGTAAAGGGTGGAAGGCTCGGCCTTATGCCTGGTGTTTTGTTCCACTCTTGCCGCCCTAGTTTCCGTCATATCGGTATTATGTTCCCGGATTTTGCGTCCCTAACGCGGTTGGGTGATTTATGGGACCCCCTTGACAGTTTGCTTTGAATAAAACTCTTCTAGCAAGGCCCAACATTGGTTTTACATTTGCCTAACAACCTAAGCCTTTTTCCCTCGGGTTTCCGTAGCCCGAGGGTCATCTTTATTTTAGCCCACCCCGGCCCAGCGTTCGTCGTGAGTGTTGGTCCAACTTGTCAGCCGCCGGTGGTCATCAGGGGCAACTCTGGGCTAGCCTATCAGAAGTTTGGACAATCCGGTGTGCCCCGAGAACGAGATATGTGCAGCTTCTATCGGGATTTGTCGGCACATTCGGGCGGCTTTGCTGGTCTTGTTTTACCATTGTTAAAATGTCTTGTAACCGGGATTTTGAGTCTGGTCGGGTCTTCCCGGGAGAAGGAATATCCTTCATTGATTGCGAGAGCTTATCACGGGCTAAGTTGGGACACCCCTGCAGGGTTTGAACTTACGAAAGCCATGCCCGCGGTTATGTGGCAGATGGGAATTTGTTGATATCCGGTTGTAGTAAACTTGAAGTAAACTCTTCTAAAATACACCAACCGTGTGCATAACCATGAGTGTCTCTTTTCGGGGTTGATCGAGAGGAGAACACGGTTTATGGGTTATGTCTGACGTAAGTAGGGGTTCAGGATCACTTCTTGATCATTACTAGTTTACGACCGCTTGCTTTGCTTCTCTCGTCGCTCTTATTTGCGTAAGTTAGCCACCATACATTGCTTAGCCGCTGCTGCAACCTCACCACTTTACCCCTTCCTTACCCCTTAAAGCTTTGCTAGTCTTGATACCCATGGTAATGGGATTGCTGAGTCCTCGTGGCTCACAGATTACTAAACACCAGTTGCAGGTACAGGTTGTGCGATGATCATGACGCGAGAGCGATGTTTACTTGTTTTGGAGTTCTTCTTCTGCTTCTTCGATCAGGGGATAGGTTCCAGGTCGGCAGCCTGGGCTAGCAGGGTGGATATTGTTTGAGTTCCTGTTTATGTTTCATCCGTAGTCGGATGTTGATCTTATGTATGATGTATTGTTGTATTCATGTGACATTGTATGTCTTGGTTGTATCCACACTATTATGTAATGTTGATGAAATGATATCCACCTTGCAAAAGCGTCTTCAAGATGCGCTTCTGTCCTTGGTGGGACCTTCGAGTTCCTTTAGGATAGGGCCGCATCTTGCGCGTGATAGCCTGCCACCGTTGTTGACCCGCGGGTACCGCCTCTGCTGCTTTGAGCCATCATGATCTGCCGTGGGTGAACCGCCCCCGCCTTGGAGCCGTGCCGCAACGAGTTACCTCCGCCACTACGGCCTCTGAGCATCTCAATGACCCACTCGGACGGGTCCTCCGCCTTCTGAGCACCTCCTCTACCGCGGTCTGGTGCGTCCGCTATGAGTTGCTGTCGCCGCACCACATTCTGGCCTTGCTGCGTCAAGCCGCCGCAGGAGAGCAGCCGTCCACCTCTGTCGTGGATTTGTCACGGCAGATGTCCTTAGTGTCAGGACTTAGTCGCGAGGCCAACGCATCTATGTGGTATCTTGAGAGGGGTTGAGTGGGATGAGAGACGCAGGGCGGATCAACACGCAAGACAAGGATTTAGACAGCTTCGGGCCCTGGGAAACATCATCCGGTAAAAACCCTACATGCTGTTTGACGCTAGGTCTCATTATCATCACGAGGGAGACGCCGTAAACCGGCCTTTTGTGTCTAGCCCTCAGGATTATTGATTGTCCTCTCTCCTCTTTGGGGAGCCCTGCCCCTCCTTATATATGTTGAAGGGGCGGTTTACATGTGGAGTCCTATTAGGATTAGGACTAGTCTATCTCTAATACAAACCGGATACAAGTCCTGGCCTTAACTCCTTGTAAGGCAAATATTCCTTTCCTCTTAAACCGGCCCACCATAGTTGAACCGGCCTTCTGGGCCTTTGGCCTTGTCATCCGTCTGATCCGTCTGCCGGGTTACCAGTGAGTCATAACTACCAAGCGGGTTGCTTGTAAACCGCCAAGGTCAGGGCGGGTCTTCAGATAAACTGCCAAGTCCGGCCGGGTTAACTTCCGGCCGGTTTACGCCGCAGGGTATATCCCCGACATTAGCCCCCAAGTTTAGCTTGGATTTATCCATGGTAAACTTATGCTGCAAATAAACACCAGAACAAATTTGATAGGTTGTGCTCCGGGTTAAGAATTTTTGTAAACCGACACCTGATCGTCCTTAAGTCCTTGTCATTTCCTCCTTCTAGAAATTCCGGGTCAATAACCAGCTTCATACTCAATTTGCTGACATTGGTTTCTCACAGAAAAATATTATGAAGAATAGTCCACTTGAGTCGGGTTCCAAAGCGCCGGATTAAGAAATATGGGTCTTGAAACACTCCTCTGATATTCAACTGGTTTGAAGATGCTGAACTTGCCGGTTTATCATTGCCAAAAACTGTTGGGTTATAAAAACTGATAATTCCGGGTCATGATTGTTGCAGACACCGGTTCATGATTGTTGCCAACACTGGTTTATGATTATTGATGACATCGGGTTGCAGCCACAGGGTCATAATGATTGGTGACGCCGGGTCAATCTAGTTTGCTTAAACAGAGAATCTGAAAATATTTCCTCGATAATAATATAATACCTGTAGCCCCCAAGTGCCGGGTTGTCATGCTTGCAGCAACCTGGAACTTGTAATTGACTGATGCCCATAAAACTTCAACCAATGTAGCCCCCAAGGGCCGGGTCATTATGTAATAATCAGCAGGGACTTTATAAATATAATCTTGTAAACTTTGAACAGCAACGTGTAGCCCCCAAGGGCCGGCTCATTACATTGTGATGAGTCGGGTCTTCAATAAGATGAGCAAAAATGACTTTGCATTAGCCCCCAAGTGTCATGGTGCATGCTTGCAGCGACATGAGACTTGCATATTTGATGTAATCTCAACTTAAATAATGTAGCCCCCAAGTGCCGGGTCGTAAGCCTGCAGCGACTCGGGACTATCCCTTCCATTGTAAAATAAATCATATTCTTTGATAAAATAATAGCCATTACGCTAAAGCGACTTTTGAAAACCTCAATAACAATACTGGTTATTGATAACCATAATAAAAATCCAGCCATGTTGGCTATTCAAGATAATATAATCTGGTATGAAAACTTCATTCATCCAATATCATAATGAAAATTCAGCCAAGTTTGGCTATTTGAATAATATAATCCAATAATTTATAAGCGCATAATTCCAATGGCGCAATCCAAATATATACTAGCGACTTATAGTCCAAAGCCAGACCGGTTTAATAAACACCGGATAATTTCTCATCATACTGGCGACTTATCGTCTTAAAGCCAGGCCGGTTTAATAAACACCGGATAATTTATAATCATGCTTTATTCAACCTGTTTCTGCATACAACAAGTTTAAAGTGTCCTGGCGGTTTACCACCGGACGGGTCATAATGCCCAACATATAACCTGGATTTATAACCAAGGCTGCACTTAAAAATATGAAATATATCATACATGTGACATTGAATCACATCGTTGGTTTACCAACTTTTTGTAGTAAGAGTGATAACCCCAATCTTGAGTAATGATAACTCCTTCCATATTGTGCCGGTTTATGATAAAACCATACCGGGTTGTGATAAACATCGGATTAACCATATATAATACTGGTGACTTGTAGTCAAACCAGACCGGGCTGATAGTCTCCGGATTATAACTGATCATGTACTGACAACCTGTAGTTGAAAATCAATCCGGGCTAATGAACACCGTTTTACTCCATAATAAGATGGTAACATAAAATCAAACCGGGCAGATAATCTCCGGTCTAAAAATGGACCGTGTTCCACCAATTTGGTTGTTTGAACCAGTGTAAAATGTGGTCGGTTTAAGAACGCAACCAAAACAAAAAAGCAATTTTATCAAGAAAAGATATTGAAGCAAAGGAAGCAAAGGCAATGATAAAAACCGTTTGCAAAAAGAGAGGCTTTACTGAGCCGGTCAGATGGTGTTACCATGGTCAGACGTAACCAAGCTCCCCAAAGGTGTAGCTATGGTGCCAGTCGGCCAGGTCCCCAAATGACTCGTGGCATTACGCCGGCGAAGTGGCATGGCAATGGTTCGGGTTCGACCAAGCCCCCAAGTGACTCTAAGGCCTGTAGGCCGACCAAGAGGCGTGACCGGTTCAGACTTGACCGTGTCCCCAAGTGATCTGGTGGCTTTCGCCGATCAAGAGGTATTGCATCGGTTCGGACACGACCGAGCCCCCAAGTGATCTGGTGGCTTTCGCCGATCAAGAGGTATTGCATCGGTTCGGACATGACCGAGCCCCCAAGTGATCTAGTGGCTTTCGCCTATCAAAAGGTATTGCATCGGTTCAGACATGACCGAGCCCCCAAGTGATATTTATAACTTTTGCAAGGGGTAAACCGGAGGCCGCTTTAAAACAGACAACTCCATGTAACCACACATGATATAACAAGAACAGAGACCCCGCTTTATGAAGCAGAAGCCCCCATGTGATCAATAATATGTCAGGCCAATAAGGCAGGATACCCATGTTTGAACCGTGCATCATGGCAGCAGGTCTTCTTCGGTAATTTTTAACTTTTTGCAAGAGATAAATTCTTCTTGAACCGGGATTTTAAACCGGATATTGAGAGCTTCAAAGCTTTGTGGGAGTCATCCTTCCCTTGAACCAGATTGTAAACCGGATATTTGAGAGCTTCAATGAGACTGACTTCCCTTGAGCCAGATTTTAACTCTTGGCGCTCCACCGCTTGCTTCCCGACTCTCTGCTTGACGGGCCGCGCATGGGGACAGACGGCGAGGTGGTGCTCAATCACTTTCCTGGGAACGCCGGGGATGTCAGATGGTTGCCAGGAAAACACATCGACATTCGCCCGCGGGAAAGCAATGAGCGCGCTTTCCTATTTGGGGTCGAGAGTGGCACTGATGGTGAAGGTACCACTAGTGCCGTCCTCCTTGGCGGACACCTTCTTGGTCGTTGGCGAGGCTGCCATTGACTTCTTACTCTTTCCGGTGGAGCTCGATGGCGCGTCCTCGACGGTAGCGCAGAACTCCGAAGAGGTGCGCTTGCCGGAGTGGGCACCAGAGCACTTGCCGGGCTTGGTCTTCTTCTTCCCTCCGGGAGCTTCAACGGCAAGTGGCTTGTGATCCGCTGCGGCTGCTGCTTCCCGGTAGATCTTGTCGGCACAGATAAGGGCATCCTTCTTGTCGCCGGGGACAGAGATGACGCTTATCGGGCCTGGCATCTTGAGCATGTTGTATGCGTAGTGAGAGGCCGCCATGAACTTGGCGAGCGCTGGCCGGCCGAGAATTCCATTGTAGGGCAATGGAAAATCGGCAACATCAAAGGTGATCCTCTCTGTCCTGAAGTTTAGCTCGCTGCCAAATGTCACTGGCAACGTTATCTTCCCCTTCGGCTTGCTCCTTCCCGGGTTGATTCCTTGGAACGTGCCGGTCTCTTCGAGCTCGCTGTCGGGGACTTGGAGTTTCTGGAGTACAGCGGAGGAGATCAGGTTCAAGCCGGCCCCAATGTCGACTAGCATCTTAGTGACCTTGAGGTTGCGGACTGTTGGTGAGACCAACATCGGCAAGCACGCGATCGCAGTTGTGCGGTCAGGGTGGTCCTCAATATCGAAGATGATAGGCGTGCTGGACCATTTCAGAGGCTTGCGCGACTCGACGGGTGGTTCCGCTACATTGACTTCTCGTGCCCACTGCTTGAGCTGGCGGTGAGAAGTATGCAGGGAAGCACCGCCGTCTACGCACAAGACCTCTGTGGCTTTCTGAAACTCCTGCTCACTGGTCTCGACATCATCCATGTCTTCGTCTTCGTCGTCGTCTTCGTTCTTGTCGCGGCCGCTGGGATGCTTTGTACCTGATCCTCCGCCACCTCCCCGGGCTCTCTCCTTGTCGCGCCGCTCGTACTCGGCCTTTTGCAGCTCGACGAGCCGCTCGACCTGCTTGCAGCTCTGGAGGTCATGGCCCTTGGTGCGGTGGATCTTGCAGTACTGTTTGTTGGTGCCGTCCCGCTTGTCGGCGACCGCCACAGCCTGGCAGTTGGCGCATCCGGCAACCTCCTTGCCGGAGCTACCAGCCTGGGCCTTCTTGGCGGCGCCTTCATCGCCGGACTGCTCAACAACCAGTACTTCTTGGCTCTTCTTCTTCCTGTTGCTCCGCCGCCGGTTCTTCCTTGCCGGGGCGGTATCCTCACTGTCAGATTCTCCTGCTCCAGTGTTCTCTCCGGGGAGTTTCCTTCCTTCCTCGGCGCGTGCACACTTGTCGGCCAAGGCATATAGCTCGCTGACGTCTTTGATCTTGCACATCGCCATCTCCTCCCGCATCCTGCGGTTACGCATGTTCTGATGGAACGCGCTGATGACCGCGGCAGGGTGGACGTCTGGGATGTTGTAGTGCACGCGGCTGAATCTCTGGATGAACTTGCGCAAGGATTCCCCTTCCATCTAGACGAGAAGGTGAAGGTCGCTCGCTTGGCCATGGGGTTTGTGGCCGCCCGTAAAGGCGCCAACAAACTGGTGGCACAAGTCTGTCCAGGAGGTTATGGAGTTATCCGGCAAGTGCATGAGCCAGGATCTGACGTTGGATTTGAGTACCAGCGGGAAGTAGTTGGCAAGGATCTTGTCGTCTCGCCCTCCAGCAGCCTGCACCGCAATGGTGTAGATGCTGAGGAACTCCGACGGATGCGACTTGCCGTCGTACTTCTCTGGTACGTCTGGCTTGAAGTTCTTCGTGCTGGGCCACTGGACTTGCCGCAGCTCACGGGTGAACGCAGGGCAGCCTATCGCGTACGGCAGGTCGCCTGGTCCCTCCGGCGCATGCGTGTCGACAGAGGGCCCAGCGCGCTGGTCTTATTGACGCCGCGCTTCTCTCCGACGCTCGATGCGCGTAGGAGCGTCCTCTTGCTCTCGTTCGTGAAGAACGTGACGTTGATCGCGACGAGTTCGCGGATTTGACGACGCGGTGGAGTCGTTGTCGCGATGGCTCCGGCGAGTCGGCGACCTTGGCCTTTGGGGCGGAGAATGCACGGTGGTCGCACCCCCACCGGTCTTGGCGCCATCGGTTCTCGCCTGGCCGACCTGCCGCGGCTGCAACGCACTGTGCTGCCGCGGGGTGTCGCCGTTAGCGAAGCCGATGAGACTCTGTATCGTGGCCCTCCAGTCGTTGAGATTGTCCGCCATTGGAGGGTAGTCTAGGAGCAGTTGAGCTCGTGCTAGAGCTTCTGCCGGGGTGGCGAGCAGCGGTGGCGAGCGGCGCGTGCAGCGGGATGTGCTCGAACTTCTAACTACGTTAGAAGGATCAACACCCGGACCAAGCAGTCGCGCCACGCTCGCGCCAGCACGTTGGTGTGTATGCTGGCCTTGAGCTCCCTGGGATCCGCCAGCTCGATCTGGGTCCAGCGAGCGTATGGTACCGTGAGTGCCAAGACGCTGCTGGTCCCGTGCCTCCTGAGAGGGGCGCGGTGCATGTTCGTACGCCGTGGCACCATGAGCTGGTTCGGCGACGCCCGTTCCGCCGCCGGTGCCGTCCCCACCACCCGTTTGCTCCAAGGGCGGTGGGTTCGACGCGGACGGACCAGCCACCTCCGGAGCCTTCTTCTTCGGTGGCATGTCAATGAAGATGATGGAGACCTAGCCCGTGCAGGCGCCGGATCAGGTTCGCACAACTTCGACGCCCCCTACCTGGCGCGCCAAAGGTGTCAGGGGAAATGTGCCTCCACGAACACCTATGGGGACTGAGCCCCTTTCTGGTTCGGCGGGGGGCGGAGGTCGCGCGAAGAGCGGATCGAGGCAATGCACACAAGGGGATTTACCCAGCTTCGGGCCGCACGGAGGCGTAAAACCCTACTGCTGCTTTGTGGTTTGTATTGTGTTCTTGGGAGCACTGAGTGCTACAGTACACTCAGGCAACTAATCAGACCGAGCGTGGGTGGTCTGCTTCCTTCCTCCCCTCTTCACGTTGCGCATGGGGCCTCCTTTTATATGCGCAAGGGGTTAACCACAGGTGGCAACGTAGGCGGGGGTAAAACTGGAAAATGCTGTGTTGGGTACAACTGTTTGCACAGTGCTATCATACCTAACTCTGACGGCAGGGGACAAGGGCATTAAATGCCCGTCTAGGTCGCCCAAACAGTGCAGGAAAGGGGCCGTCAGGGGCGCCACCGTTTGCCACGACGGCTACCCTGTCAGCGTCGCTTTGCCACCGCATGCCCCTGGCTGCGCAGCCTCTCGCCACATACGCCTGGAACGGCCCCAGAGCGACGCATGGGTGGATGAGCTGGAACGCAGGCGCGGGGTGGTGACTTGCCGCGGCAAGCGCCTTGCCGCGGTCGATGCCTTGTCGCGCCCGGGAGCTTGTTGCTCACCGGTCCTTGCCGGGACGCATGGCGCGTCGTAGCAAGTCACTTGTCGTGCCTTGGTCGGCCTTCCCAGCAAGGTCCTCTTGCCGGGGCCTTGTGCTTCGAGCTGCCGTCCCGGCAAGCTCCTCTTGCCGGGGCCTTGCTCTCTTCGGGTGGCCTTCCCGGCAAGCTCCTCCTGCCGGGGCCTCGGCTCAAATACTTTGTTCTTGGATGGCCCAGAAAGGGACCATGGAGAGTTTTGGCGGTCGCCTGGCAAGCCTTGCCGCGGGGTGCTACGACTGCCCGTGCACAAGTTCGGGGGACTAAGGTACCCCTACTTTAGTACACCGACACTATGGGAAGAATTAATGATGTTATTATTGTTGCAAATAGGAATTATGTGCCCGTAGATTTTATCGTTCTTGATATAGATTGCAATCCTTCTTGCCCTATTATTCTCGGTAGACCTCTCCTTAGAACGGTTGGTGCAATTATTGATATGAAGGAAGGGAATATTAGATTTCAATTTCCATTAAATAAGGGCATGGAACACTTCCCTAGAAATAAAATAAAATTGCCATATGAATCTATCATGAGAGCCACTTATGGATTGCCTACCAAAGATGGCAATACCTAGATCTATTCTCGTTTTTATGCCTAGCTAGGGGCGTTAAACGATAGCGCTTGTTGGGAGGCAACCCAATTTTATTTTAGTTTTTTTGTTTTTGCTTCTGTTTAGGAATAAATAATCCATCTACCTTGTGTTTAGATGTTGT
This sequence comes from Aegilops umbellulata, assembly GCA_032464435.1. Classification (NCBI taxonomy): domain Eukaryota; kingdom Viridiplantae; phylum Streptophyta; class Magnoliopsida; order Poales; family Poaceae; genus Aegilops; species Aegilops umbellulata. The sequence continues at coordinate 209,776,399 of CP136056.1, read as the reverse complement.
TTTGTGTTTTAATTAGTGTTTGTGCCAAGTTAGACCTATAGGATCTTCTTGGATGATAGTTATTTGATCTTGCTGTAATTTCCAGAATCTTTCTGTTCACAAAAACAATTGTTAAAAATCACCAGAACGAGATAAAATACTGATTCCAATTGCTGCTGATCAATAAACAAATTTTCTAGGTCGTCCTATTTTGGTAGAGTTTTTGGAGTTCCAGAAGTTTGCGTTAGTTACAGATTACTACAGACTGTTCTGTTTTTGGCAGATTCTGTTTTTCTTGTGTTGTTTGCTTATTTTGATGAATCTATGGCTAGTAAAATAGTTTATAATCCATAGAGAAGTTAGAATACAGTAGGTTTAGCACCAATATAAATAAAGAATGAGTTCATTACAGTACCTTGAAGTGGTCTTTTGCTTTTCTTTCGCTAACGGAGCTCACAAGATTTCTATTGAGTTTTGTGTTGTGAAGTTTTCAAGTTTTGGGTAATTTTTTTTTGATGGATTATGGAACAAGGAGTGGCAAGAGATTAAGCTTGGGGATGCCCATGGCACCCCCAAGATAATCCAAGGACACCAAAAAGTCAAAGCTTATCCCCTCTTTCGTCTACTTCCATCGGTAATTTTACTTGGAACTATATTTTTATTCACCACTTGATATGTGTTTTGCTTGGAGCGTCTTGTATTATTTGTGTCTTTGTTTGTTAGTGTGCCACAATCATCCTTGCTGTACACACCATTTGAGATAGCCATACATGAATTGGAATTTGATAGAATACTCATTGTGCTTCACTTATATCTTTTGAGCTTTATAATTTTGCTCTATGTGCTTCACTTAGATCTTTTAGAGCACGGTGGTGGATTTGTTTTAAAGAAACTATTGATCTCTCATGCTTCACTTAGATTATTTTGAGAGTCTTTAATAGCATGGTAATTTGCTTAATAATAATATGCTTGGTATTCAAGATTTGTGAAACTTTCTTTTGAGTGCGTTGAATACTAAGAAAAGATTGATGCTTGATAATTGTTTTGAGATATGAAGATGGTGACATTAGAGTCATGCTAGTTGATTAGTTGTCAATTTAAAGAATACTTGTGTTAAAGTTTGTGATTACCGTAGCATGCACGTATGGTGAACCGTTATGTAATGAAGTCGGAGCATGATTATTTATTGATTGTCTTCCTTATGAGTGGCGGTCGGGGACGAGCGATCGTCTTTTCCTACCAATATATCCCCCTAGGAGCATGCACGTAATACTTTGCTTTGATAACTTCTAAATTTTTGCAATAAGTATGTGAGTTCTTTATGACTAATGTTGAGTCCATGGATTATACGCACTTTTCCCTTCCTTCCACCATTGCTAGCCTCTCTAATACCGCGCACTTTTCACTGGTATCATACACCCACCATATATCTTCCTCAAAACAGCCACCATACCTACCTATCATGGCATTTCCATAGCCATTCCGAGATATATTGCCATGCAACTTTCCACCGTTCCGTTTATTATGACACGCTCCATCATTGTCATATTGCTAGCATGATCATGTAGTTGACATCATATTTGTGGCAAAGCCACTCTTCATAATTCTTTCATACATGTCACTCTTGATTCATTGCATATCCCGGTACACCTCCGGAGGCATTCATGTAGAGTCGTATTTTGTTCTAAGTATCGAGTTGTAAGAAAAATAAAAGTGTGATGATCATCATTTTTAGAGCATTGTCCCAAGTGAGGAAAGGATGATGGAGACTATGATTCCCCCACAAGTCGGGATGAGACTCCGGACGAAAAAAAGGAGGCCATAAAAACAAGGGGCCCAAATAAGAAAAATGAGAGAAAAAGAGAGAAGGGACAATGTTACTATCCTTTACCACACTTGTGCTTCAAAATAGCACCAAGATCTTCATGATAGAGAGTCTCCTATGATATCACTTTCATTTACTAGTGGGAATTTTTCATTATAGAACTTGGCTTGTATATTCCAATGACGGGCTTCCTCAAAATGCCCTAGGTCTTCGTGAGCAAGCGAGTTGGATGCACACCCACTTAGTTTCTTTTGTTGAGCTTTCATATACTTATAGCTCTAGTGCATACGTTGCATGGCAATCCCTACTCACTCACATTGATATCTATTGATGGGTATCTCCATAGCCCATTGATACGCCTAGTTGATGTGAGACTATCTTCCCCTCTTTTTGTCTTCTCCACAACCACCATTCTATTCCATATATAGTGCTATATCCATGGCTCATGCTCATGTATTCCGTGAAGATTGAAAAAGTTGTAAAAATGTTAAAGTATGAAACAATTGCTTGGCTTGTCATCGGGGTTGTGCATGATTTAAATACTTTGTGTGGTGAAGATAGAGCATAGCCAGACTATATGATTTTGTAGGGATAACTTGGTTTGGCCATGTTATTTTGAGGAGACATAATTGCTTTGTTAGTATGCTTGAAGTATTATTATTTTTATGTCAATATGAACTTTTGTCTTGAGTCTTTCGAATCCGAATATTCATACCACAATTAAGAAGATTTGCATTGAAATTATGCCAAGTAGCACTCCACATCAAAAATTCTCTTTTTATCATTTACCTACTCGAGGACGAGCAGGAATTAAGCTTGGGGATGCCTGATACGTCTCCAACGTATCTATAATTTTTGATTGCTCCATGCTATATTATCTACTATTTTGGACTACATTGGGCTTTATTTTCCACTTTTATATTATTTTTGGGACTAACCTATTAACCAGAGGCCTAGCCCAGAATTGTTGTTTTTGCCTATTTCAGTGTTTCGGAGAAACATAATATCAAACGGAGTCGAAACGGAATGAAACCTTCGAGAACGTGATTTTCTCACCGAACGTGATCCAGGAGACTTGGACCCTACTCCAAGGAACAAAAGAGGCGGTCATGATGGTGGAGGGCGTGCTCCCCTGCCTCGTGGGCCCCATGTTGCTCCACCGACATACTCCTTCCCCCTATATATACCTACGTACCCCCAAACGATCAGATACGGAGCCAAAAACCTAATTCCACCGCCGCAACCTTCTATACCCACGAGATCCCATCTTGGGGCCTGTTCCGGAGCTCCGTCGGAGAGGGCCATCATCATGGAGGGCTTCTACATCATCCTAGCCCGTCCGATGAAGTGTGAGTAGTTCACCTCAGACCTACGGGTCCATAGTTAGTAGCTAGATGGCTTCTTCTCTCTTTTTGGATCTCAATACAATGTTCTCCCCCCTCTCGTGGAGATCTATTCGATGTAATCTTCTTTTTGCGGTGTGTTTGTTGAGATCGATGAATTGTGGGATTATGATCAAGTCTATCTATGAATAATATTTGAATCTTCTCTCAATTCTTTTATGTATGATCGGTTATCTTTGCAAGTCTCTTCGAATTATCAGTTTGGTTTGGCCTACTAGATTGGTTTTTCTTGCCATGGGAGAAGTGCTTAGCTTTGGGTTCAATCTTGCGGTGTCCTTTCCCAGTGACAGAAGGGGCAGCAAGGCACGTATTGTATTGTTGCCATCGAGGATAACAAGATGGGGTTTTATCATATTCCATGAAACTATCCCTCTACATCATGTCATCTTGCTTAAGGCGTTACTCTGTTTTTAACTTAATACTCTAGATGCATGCTGGATAGCGGTCGATGAGTGGAGTAATAGTAGTAGATGCAGGCAGGAGTTGGTCTACTTGTCTCGGACGTGATGCCTATATACATGATCATACCTAGATATTCTCATAACTATGCTCAATTCTGTCAATTGCTCAACAGTAATTTGTTCACCCACCATAGAATACTTATGCTCTTGAGAGAAGCCACTAGTGAAACCTATGGCCCCTGGATCTATTCTCCTCATATCAATCTTCATCACTTTAATCTTGCTTGCTTTTTTACTTTGCTTTTTTACTTTTCGCTTTGCATCTCTGTACCAAAAAAACCAAAAATATTATCTCTATCAGATCTCACTCCCGTAAGTGACCGTGAAGGGACTGACAACCCCTAATCGCGTTGGTTGCATTGAGCTATTGTTTTGTGCAGGTACGAGGGACTTGAGCGTAGCCTCCTACTGGATTGATACCTTGGTTCTCAAAAACTGAGGGAAATACTTACGCTACTTTGCTGCACCATCCTCTCCTCTTCGGGGAAATCCAACGCAGTGCTCAAGAGGTAGCAGGTTGCGACAGTGGCACACAGGAGTTGGAAAGGTGTACAATGTGCGAGTTTATCGCCCGACATTATGGGACAAAGCGCATTAAATGCGCTACTTAGGTGTCCATTAGCTTTATTGGGGAAGGGAACGAGGCCCGCCCGTCCGTCGCCGCTCCACCTCGCTTCGACACGCACCTGGGCCAGCGATGCGTGCGGTGCCATGTAGGCAGGCAGGCTGCTGAGGTGGCGCGGTGGCAGGGCCTTCACGAAGATCTACATGCCACCACGCAGGTGCTTGCTGAGTTGGTGTAGAGGCCGCCCGTCGCCACGCAGGTGCCTGCCCAGCTGGTTGAGCTAGCAGCTGCTTGGGGACGACGGTGGAGTCTTGACTGGTGTGGGCCTGGCAGTGGCGCCGCTGATGTCCTCGGCAAGGGTCTTGCCGGGGGCCCGGCAAGGGTCTTGCCGGGGGCCCGGCAAGGGTCTTGCCGTGGCGTTGCAGTCGTCCCCGGCAAGGCGCTTGCCGGGGGTCTTGTGGATTCCCTCAGCTAGGATCCCGCCGAGGGTCACCGTCTTCTGGTCCTCATCTGACCTCACATGTTTATGATCTTGACAAAGATCTGCATGCCACCACGGAGGTGCCCCCTGAGCCCTGGTTCCAATGTAGTTGTTGACGGCGTTTGAAACCTTTGGGCTCAAGGGTGGCTCGCTCTGCTGGTGTTGGGCAGGTTGCCCCGGCAAGGCTCTTGTCGGGGCCGCGGAGGCCGCGCCCGCAAGGTTCTTGCCGGGGGAGTCCACCTCGCCCCTTTGCTCTACTGCATTTCTGGTCTTGGCATTGCCTCTGGTCGCCTTGTGCCTTCAGCTTTTCTCCGGCTTCCCTCCTCTGCCCTGCTTAGTGTGGCCGTGGGCGTGGCTTCGACTGTCCGTGCACAAGTAAAGGGGTAAAAAGGAGTGCCCCTACTTTTGTACACCAACAAACTTGGTTTTTAAATTCCTGTAAATTCAAAACTCACCTAAAAATCATGATACTTGGCATGGTGTCATTTCATGGCACCAACATGCTATGGTAAAAAAAATTGGCCGCATTTGGACAAGTTTTGGTATACGCTTCTTGCAAACGGGAGCTTCTCTCAAGAAGACTTGTGGTTCCCGAGGGGGGACGTGTCACCTTGTGTGCGAAATGATATACGCTGCCTCCCCCCTTGATTTTTCACAGAGGCAACATAGAACTATATGAGTGGCGTGTTAAAATTTGGAATTATTCCGGGTTCGTTTGACCTTTTTTATACATTAAATGAATTTCTGGCATTGAATGTGCATATTTCAAATTTGAACTGCAAGCACATGCTCCAATGCACCAAAGTTTGTTAAAAAATCACATGTGTGTCCTTGGGTGAATTTCTAGGTCCCATGCAAGAAATGGGAATGAAATTCAAATATCTGGGCGTCGTGGCTCGGCCGGAAATATTGAGAAACTTGGTTTTTTAATTCCTGTAAATCCAAAACATGCTTGAAAATCATGAAACTTGGCATGGTGTCATGACATGGCACCGACATGCCGTGGTAAATTTTTTGGCCGAATTGGGACAAGCTTTGGTATAAGCTTCTTGCAAACCAGAGCTTCTCTCAAGAAGGCTCATGGTTCCAAGAGGGAAAGTGTCACCTGCGTGTGCGAAACGACATACACTGCCTTCTCCCGCCTTAAATTTTTTACACATGTAGCTTAGATTAAATAGGAGTTTCGTGCTACATCTTGGAATTATTCCTGGTTTGTTTGGCCTTTTTATACATTAATTGAATTTCTGGGCATTTAATGTGCATAATTCAAATTTGAACTACAAGCACTTGCTCCAGTGCACCAAAGTTGGTTGAAAAATCACATGTGTGTCCTTTGGTGAATTTCTAGGTCCCATGCAAGAAATGGGAATGGAATTCTAACATCTGGGAGTCGTGGCTCGGCCGGAAATATTGAGAAACTTGGTTTTCTAATTCCTGTAAATCCAAAACACGCCTGAAAATCATGAAACTTGGCATGGTGTCCTGACATGGCACCAACATGTTGTGGTATTTTTTTTGGCCGAATTGGGACAAGCTTTGGTATAAGCTTCTTGCAAACCGGAGCTTCTCTCAAGAAGGGTCGTGGTTCCGTGAGGGAACGTGTCACCTCCGTGTGCAAAACGACATACACTTCCTTCTCCCACCTTAATTTTTTTACACAGGCAGCTTAGACCAAGTAGGAGTTTCATGCTAAATTCTGGAATTACTCCGGGTTTGTTTGACCTTTTTTTACATTAATTGAATTTCTAGGCATTTAATGTGCATAATTCAAATTTGAACTACAAGCACATGCTCTAGTGTACTAAAGTTGGTTGAAAAATTATATGTGTGTCCTTGGGTGATTTTCTAGGTCCCATACAAGAAATGGGAATGGAATTCAAACATCTGGGCATCGTGGCTCGGCCGGAAATATTGATAAACTTGGTTTTTTAATTCTTGTAAATCCAAAACACGCCTGAAAATCATGAAACTTGGCATGGTGTCATGACATGGAACCAACATGCTGCGGTAAGTTTTTTGGCCGAATTGGGACAAGCTTTGGTATAAGCTTCCTGCAAACGGAGCTTCTCTCAAGAAGGATCGTGGTTCCGAGACGGAACATGTCACCTCCGTGTGCAAAATGACATTCATTACCTTCTCCCGCCTTGATTTTTTTACACAGACAACTTAGACCAAATAGGAGTTCCGTGCTAAAATTTGGAATTATTCAGGGTTAGTTTGGCCTTTTCTTATACATTAATTGATTTTCCAGGCATTTAATGCACATAATTCAAATTTGAAGTACAAGCACATGCTCCATTGTGCAAAAGTTAGTTGGAAAATCATTTATGTGTACTTGGGCGAATTTGTAGGTCCCATGCAAGAAATGGGAATGGAATTCAAACATCTGGGCGTCTTGGCTTGGCCGGAAACAACGAGAAACTTGGTTTTAAAATTCTCGTAAATCCAAAACTCGCGTGAAAATCATGAAACTTGGCATGGTGTCATGACATGGCACCAACATGCTGTGGTAAATTTTTTGTCCGATTTGCGCAGGCGCACACATTAACAATCAACAAAGTCATTTTGGAACAAGTGCTATGACATGACAAATCGGAAACACAAGTATTATTGAAACCTTGGGCGTTCTACTTACCATTTACATGCCGCCAAGCATCCCATTTTTTATTGGCTAGGAGGTGCCGTGCGGGGTAGCTATTTGAGTACGAGAGGCGTACGACCAGACCCCTGCATGTGCTCATCGGGAGGAGATCCCTTTGACCTCTATCTGCCGCCCACCTCCCTACCAACGTGTCCATTAATGGTGCCCGAGCCCCTGTTTCATGGCGTGGCTACGTCTCACTCGACCGAGATTTAAGGGAGAAAAAATAAAATCTGAAAATAAAGTTTTGCACGGATCTTGGTGTAAGATCCGACGGACCTATATAGAATCGACTGCGACTTATAGCAAGACTAATGAATATAAGGACGATGACAGTGGATAATAATTGTCTTACATATTTAGGAAGATAATTAAAAAAGCCACATGCGGCAATGCCCGAAATACACAAGGGCAAAAAAAAGACACTTTCCCAGGACACTGCGGCGCAGGAGGACATCTCTGCTGCATTCGCGGGGCAACGAGACATCTCTGCTACTTATACGACACGGCTGGACCAGTCTGCTGCATCGACAGTGCAACGGGACCTTTGTGCAGTTTCGGCGGTGCGGCGGGACCTCTGTGCTGCTACGGCCGCGCGGCGGGACATGTCGGCTCCTTTCTCGGTGAGGCGGGACATCTCTCGTGCTTTCTCTTCCATGCTCGTCTCTCCCTGGTAGTAATCCCTCGATCCAGAACTCAAGCTAGCGATGGCAGACGCAAGGGAACGACGATGCATGACTTGTTTATTTTTGTGGATTAGGAGTTGAGGAGGAATGTGCAATTATCTTGGTGTAGTAGTACTTATAACCGAGTACTAATACACTCCTAAGTGGGAAACCGTTTAGGTTTTGATCGGTGTGAACAGGTTAATTAAATATAGCGTGGTAGTAATTTGGAATGTGATGGGACGCATGCTCAAATTTATTGACGGTTCTATAATTTCTAAGTGCGGCACTATTCCCGAACGGCGTAACGTGGGCATGCTTTCTCGGCCTCGTACGTGGCAGTTGCACCATAGGGTGCACTGCAATAGGCGATGTCAGCACACGTCTTGTTCCAACAACCACACGCTCGTTGTTACCATCGCGCACACTTCTTTTAATTAGAATGTGTGCCCGTCTGTCGGCGTTCTGGAACCAGGGTACCCAGACTCGCCTACCTGCGGCCCACGGCATGGCTCCTCCGACGACCTGGTACAACCCATTGACGACACCAACAAGACAAGACCCTCGCGAGGGGCCAAGCCTCGCGACGCGGGCGGCGCGTAGACCTCCTGAGGGAGAAGCCTCCCAGGGCTACTCCTGAGGAGCGGAGATTTCTATGCAAGTGCGCAACCTCATGAGGTTGCGGTGACGCAAGCCATGACGACCAAGGCCAGGCGAGCGCCAACGGGCGCAGAGGAGCCAGTTTCCTCTTTGGTGCTAACGAGGCAAGCACAGGCGCGGGGTCCCGAGGAATCAGGCAAAGGTTTTCATTCCTGTGCAATGAGACGAAAACCACCAGGATGGCAGGAAGGATGTCATCGCCGAGCCCACCTTGGCGTCATGACCAGAGGCTTTGCAGGCAAAGACCACCTTTCATGAGGATAAGATGTACTACTTGACCCCTTTCAAATTGGCTACTGTGGGATCCCTTCCCGCCTTCATTTTGGGGGAAGAGGACCAAGGCCACTATAAGTATAGGCTAGCCACTACCAAGAGAGGCGTAACCCCATCAACTCACTCTCTCACCAGAGCAGACCTCGTGAGGTTGTTCTTCCCTTGTACTAGTTCTTCTCAGCCCCGGTGAGGCAAATCCACCACAAAGCAGGAGTAGGGTCTTACACCGCAAGGTCGCCCAAACCTAGGTAAACTGCCACCGCCATGTCCATCTTCCTTCTGGTTCATCGAGGTAGGCCGTGGGGGTGACAAACTGTTGGCTGGAGAGGTTAAGTTCTTTGCACACACCCCAGAGTTCGAACCTCTCTTGGGTCTACGAAGCCCTGAATCTGACACTTGGCATGCCAAGTAGGGGCGTGTCGAGATCCTCGCCCCTTCGTCAACCACGTACTGCCCTTGCCTCGTCGCGCCCATGATAGAGGCTCCCCGAGCTTGCGCTGATCGTTGGGCCACCCGCACCCCCGGGCGGCACCTCCCAGCCGCGGAGCTCATCATCACCCTGTGCTCCTTGTGGCTAACGATGCCGCCAGTGCTGCCGGCCATTGGCAGCAGGACCCACCATTGCCCTCTCCTGCGCGGCGCCGCAATCGCACCACCGCATGGTCCTCCGACTACGATGCAGCGTCGTCCTTGCGCGCTCGCTGCAGGTTTATGAACACACGGGCTGCACTCCTCGTGGCGCAGGAGCTGCTAAGATGTCGGCTAGTGGAAGGCAGCGCAGACACCTTGCTGGGTCGGGTCACTGAGCTACTTGATGCCACTTGCGAGGGCACGGAGCCTTTTTGCACCATGCCTGCGTCACGGACGCCCCTGGGGATCCGCGCCTGCCCCTGCTGTGTATGCTTGTCCTTCCGGAGGGAGCCCGGAGGGTCCAGCGGCGGTACTCTCGCGTGCGCCATCGCTCGCCCGGCTCAGGACGCGACCCCTAGAACGCGATCGGGAATGGCGGCCCCACTAGAAGCCGCGATGAAGTACCATCCCCTAGTCACCGTGACCGGGCACCAGAGATGCTGGGTGGCGGACTGGGGAGGGACCAGCGGTTGGCCTCAAGATTATGGCCCCTGGGCCTCTCTGCCGCCATGGAGGGCTCGCTATAAAATCAAAGGAGAGGCCTGCGCGCGTTCCCCTCATCGGCCCGTACGTCGGGATCACCAAGGCCACGGGGGCGGGGGGGGGGGGGGCTCTTACGAGCCAAATCAACGCCTCACCGATGCCTTCGACAACAACGGTCGCCAACTACAACCAATATCTTTGGAACATGTTGCGTTAACCTTGGATTGAAGGTAAACCGCACCATGGTGGCGCACCTCCAAACGTTGGCCCCGCCTTAGGCAGGTAGGGCGGCGGCGGGGTTAAGGCCGGGCCGCCTTCCAACAGTCGGCCTGAGAGGCACCTGGCAGAGGGAAGGCGGCCCCACGTCTTGGATCCTTGGAGGCCGGATCGGCTCGTAATTTTTTCTGAAGTGCCAAGGGGAGCCGGCTAGGCTACCCGTGGTCATTTACCCCGACAGTAGTCCCCTAAGCTGGTCGAGCTTCGAGGTTGGCAGGGGGACAAGAAGCTCGGTCAACTTCCTATCTCGAGGAACCGGCAGCGGGGAGCCGGCTCCGCTTATGCGTGCCGCCTTGGGAGGGCACCGTGGCCTCATCAACGGGAACGTGGGCCAACTCGCGCGCTGACTGCGCGCCTCCCCGCGTGTGACGTGGCAGAAAAGGCCTGCCATTGTGCGTGCGCGACGGGATGTCGCCACAGGCCCGGGCCCGCCACTCCTGGCCTCGGCCCAGGCGCGGATCTTCTGCGGCCCAAGTTGGGTTGTTTGCCTTCCCGCGGCGGTTTCGCCACGCCGTCAAGGCGCAATTATAGTAGGGCGTGGGAGAGTGGGCGCAGTTAATCCCACGTCCCCCACACCACGCCTCCTCGGCTCCGCCGCGCGGGTCTATAACTAGGGGGAGGAGAGGGAGCGGCAAGGGCTCGCACGCTCTCCCTCGCTCCAGCCTTTCTCGCCTTCCATCCTTGTCCTCTCCGCCACCGCAGCGCCTCGCCGCCGCGCCGCTCCGCCGTCGGGCCTCTTGGTTCGCGGTTGCCCTACTTCAGCGGGGTCGCACGTGCCTCCTCCGTTGCCGCACCTTGCTCCTCGCCGCACCGTCCCAATGGCGCTGTCGAGCTCATGGGATGGCTCCAACGTCCTTGACGAGCACATCGAGTTCCTCCGCCGGACGCGGCGTCTGCCCGGCGAGAACTACGTGCGAGTTTGGTGCGCGCCGGAGAGGGAGATCTCGCCGGCACCAGAGGAGGGCGAGCGGGTGGTCTTCCGCTCGCACTACCTGCACGGCTTCAGCCTCCCGGTGAGCGGGTTCCTTCGGTCCTTCCACGAATTCTACCACCTTCAGCCGCATCATCTCACCCCCAACGCAGTGATGCTGCTGTCGGCCTTCGTCACCCTCTGCGAGGGTTTTCTTGGTGTTCTCCCTACCCTGGAGCTCTGGCGAGAGTTCTTCCAATGTAAGCTTGGCACCGTCGTCGCGGGCGTGCCCGCCCCATGCGGAGCTTTCATCGCCGTGAGGCGGACGGGCGAGAACAATCCATTCCCGTCCATCCCGCTGATCCAGTCGGTGAAGCTCTGGAAGAAATCCTACTTCTACGTGAGGAACGTCGCCCTGCAAGGCGACTTTGTCAACCTGCCGGCTTACGTAGCTGGCCCGTCGGCTTCGAGGCCGCCCTCGTGGAGCTTCTGGGCCAGGACGCTGTCTCAGGCCGGGAACACCGCCGTCGCCCGACTCCGGGTGATGATCCAGTCGGAGGGCCTAGTCGGAGCCGACCTCGTGGCCGCCTTCCTGGAGCGCCGGGTACTCCCGCTCCAAGGCCAGCCGCACATGATCTGCCAGATGAGCGACCGCTTCGACCCATGCCGGCTGAGCATCAGGGAGATGCCCCATGCCGAGGTGTCTTACATGGTGAACTACATCGCCAACTACAAGCTTCCCGAGGATTGGCGATACGGCAAGGAGCCGTACTCTCGTGCCAACCCTCCGCCTGCCGTAAGTCTTTCTTCTCTCCTTTCTTTTGTATTGCCGGCATCGACATGACCGGCCTCTGATCAACCGTCTTGTTTTTTGCCGAATCCCCTACTTCCGCCGGCGGCGGGGACCGCAGGGGCAGAGCGCCAGTTCCTCCCCGACCGTACGGTGGACGACGTCGACGATCCAAATCTTGGAGCGGTCGCCATGGAAGATGCCGCTGTGGGGGAAGGCGGTGAGGCAGGCGGCGCGGGGCCCGGAGCCGGCCTCGAGGACTGGGAGGACGACGACGAGGTCGAAGTCGTCCCGCATCGCCAGCCGGCACCTGATCATCAAGGCGCGGGCCCTTCTGCCGCGCCGGCCGCCCGTGGTGTCGCACTGAAGCGCCGGGCCGTGTTGACCTACTTCGGCAGCCGGCCGAAGAAAGCCAGGGGCGCTGCTGCGGCAACCAAGCGAGACGAAGCGGCCGCGAGGGCGGCCCGCTTCCAGAAGGTCGTGAAGCAACCGCAGGCAGTTTCGGCGTAAGTGTTTACGCGTCTTGTATTCTTGCCGTGTTCTTCGATTGAAGTTCTTCTAAATTCTTTCTTGGCTAACCTGCCAGGGCGCCGCTTTTCCTCGAGCGGGGTCCTGCCGGCTCCGTGATCGGATCAATCGGAGGGTCCTCGAACTCTCATCGCGTGGATCCCCGCGCCAACCTCATGGAGGCTACGGAGCGGAACACGCGGGAGGCGCGGGAGGAGCGGGAAGCGTCGGAGCGAAGGGCCGCCCAGGCGGCGAAGGAGCAGGCCGACGTGGCGTCCAAGGCCCAGGCGGAGGCGACGGCCGCGAAGAGGGAGGCGGAGGCCTCGCGCAACCAGCCTCCACAGCTCGTCGTTTCCCTCCGCAGCGTGGCTCCCGACGTCCCTGTGCCTCCGTCAGAGGAAGCCAACCGCGGCCGGTCGGAGGCGGAGCGGAGGGAGGATGATCTGATTGTCTTGGAGGAGGTGCCGCAGACGGCGCCGACTGGGGCGGGCCAGATTGGTCAGCCGACTGGGAGCGAGCCGGCAGTAAGAGCCGGCCTGGTGGTGCAGCCGGCATCACGCTGGCGCGCGGGGGAAGCTGCCCCGTGCCGGAGACGGACAGAGCTGCGAGCGCCAGCCGGACGGCGGAGGCCCTGGAGGCGGCCAGCTCCAGCACGTCCGAGAGGACGCCCAGCGGGGGGGCCGGCCGAGCTGAACGCAGCGGCCCAGGAGGCCCGAGGCCGGCTTCAGGCTCATGCCACCGCACTGCAGCGATATACCCGAGATTTCCTTGCGACGCGGGCCGTCGTCCAGGTGAGTCTTCTAGCCTTGGTTGTTTTGCTTTTTTGATTTCTTCCATGGGGGCGCGTCAGCGCACCCACTGGGTGTAGTCCCCGAGTTCCGAGTCGGCTGCTGAGCAAGCGGCTTGGAACTTACTAGGTCCCGACAGTTATCTTATTCTTGCATCCTGTCTGATCTTCCAGGAGTACCATAACCAGAGTGCTGCCGCCTTCGACTCCTAGGCTCAGGAGCTACGCCAAAAGAGCGAGGATCTGACCGACAGCCGGAGTGCGTGCTCTGTTTTGTTCATATCCTATGGGGGCGCGTCAGCGCACCCACTAGGTGTAGTCCCCGAGATCCGGGCCGACTGCTGAGCAGTCGGGTCGGATCTTCCCCGATGACTTCTTCCTTATTGTTTCTTCCTTTGTCTTCATGCTTGCAGGGGCCAATGCCGACTCGAGGGAGCAGCTCGGTGGGGCCCAGACTGCCCTTCGCGCCAAGGAGGCCGAGTTCAACGCCCTAGTCTTGGAGCGCGACCGCCTGGCCAAGAAGTTGGCCGACCAGGAGGAGAGCCACAAGGCGGCCCTGAAGGAGGCGCAGGATAGCGAGGCCGCCCTCAAAGTTGAGTTCGAGACCGAAACGGCGGGTTGGGCTGAGGGGAAGCAAGCGCTGAGCGAGGGTTACGGTCGGATCGAGGCCTTCCCCTGGTCGAGGGCCTGCGGCCACTTGACCACCGCCCGCGTAGCCCCTTACCCCTTGATCCTGTCCTAGTTTCTGGATGCCCCAACGGTGGTCGGGGTATGCGCGGGGCAGGGTCCCTTCCTAGGGGACAAGAAGCACCCCTAAAGTCTCCGCTCGTGACACTCTCACGTAATAATGAGTGGGGTTGTACACGCCCCGGAGTCTCGCGAGCGCTGCCCCTGAGCCTCATAGGGGCTTCCACTGACGTCCCAGTGGAACCCCCATGCTCCGCGCTAGCGGACGACACTGCCCCCAATGGCTATGCCTATGCCCAGTGGAAGCCCCATGCTCCGCACTGCGGGTAAGACTGGAAGACTAGCGTAGGCGCCCGACGCGGCCATTTTTATTGCCTTCTCTTGTAGCCGAATCTGCTGTTTTTTGGAATAAACATCAAATTTTGCATTGTTATTGGAAAGGGGGGGGGGTGTTCTTGGTTCTTCATTCTCCTAGCTGTTTTTCCTTAGTTTGGTTTCCATTCTTACGGAGATAGCGGATGCCCGTAGTTCGCTCCACCGCTCCACACGAGCAGGGGCTGGGCATGGTGCGCACCCCGGCTGTCGGGGATATACCCCGCAGTATGACCCGACCGGAGTTATGACGCGGCTGGGACAATTAAGTCAGATGATAACCCGATAGATGATAACCCAACAGATATTAAGTTAGATGATAACACGGCAGATGTTAAGTCAGATGATAACCCGGCAGATGATAACCCTGCAGATGTTAAGTAAGATGATAACCCGGCAGATGTTAAGTCAGATGATAACCCGACAGATGATAACCCAGCAGATGTTAAGTCAGATGATAACCCGGCAGATGATAACCCGGCATATGATAACCCGGCAGACAGTCATAACCCAGCAGACAGAGTCGCCTGGGGTTAATAAGCCCGAGACGTTAAGAAGCCCAAGATGTTAAGAAGCCCATGAAGAGAAGTCATAATAGTTTAAGTCTTAGTCCGAGATGGACTCTACATGTAACCCGCCCCTTCAACTTATATAAGGAGGGGCAGGGCACCCCAAGAGGGGAGAAGGATAATCTTAAGGTTAGACATACCTAGGAGAGCCGGTTTACGGCGACTCCCTCGCGATGATAATAAGACCTAGCCACAAACAGCATGTAGGGTTGTTACCAGATGATGTTTCCCGGGGCCCGAAGCTGTCTAAACCCTTGTCTTGTACTGTGCCTCTCGATTCCGCTCAACCCCTCTCAAGCTACCATATAGATGCGTTGGCCTCACGACTAAGTCCTCACACTAGGACATCTGCCGTGACAATTCCACGACAGTTGGCGCCCACCGTGGGGCTTGCGCACGGTGGTGATGAGTTCTTCGAGGGATCTTTTCTCAGGGATCGAGAAGTTCATAATTTTCCAGATGAAGAAAGATCGGCTCGGAAAGATTTGCTTCAGTTTTGAGTTTATCAGTCTAAAACAGCAGTCAGATCTAATGCCTAGACGAGGTTTTGAATTCAAGGGAAATTAGGGTTAATTCACCGAGGATCCGGGGATTAGTCAAAATTGAAGGCATCAATATTTGCTACGGTCGTTGACATAAGTGATAGGGGAGTCAAACCAACCACGACTCGGCCTCTAAATCGCTGTGAAAAGGAGCTAATTACTTGTACTTGTTGAGTCACGCGTGGAGTCAAGATGGTTTTTAACTGGTGGCCGGTGTTGTTTTTTGCTAAGTCGCCCCTGTTGCGGTCAGCGTCAAGTTACACCCAAAGCCGTTCCGAGATGGGCCTGCCTTGTCACGGGGCCGGTCTGTTTTTCTGCCAAGGTTTGCCGCGACCCACCTCCGCCTTGTCAAGACGCCGCCCCGGTCAACCCGCCATGGCTTTAACCCGCCGCTCCAAGCGCCGTTCTGCTATTGCCAAGCCATCTCCGAACCGCTCTGAGCTAACATCGAATTGACGGCCTGCCACTGCCGCGGCCTTACCTTGCTTCTGGGCTACCTCCAAGCCAACAGCTCGCCTTTTCCGCGGACCCGCCCGGTTTGCCTGCGCCATTGACCCGCCGGGGCGTGCTAGCTACTATACTCCAACACTGGCTTGTCTCTACCATCCTCTACTGCCATAAGCCGCCGTGGCCGAGCTGGCGCTTCCGCTCTCCGCTTTTACCATGCTGCTTGTATCTGCTGCAAGTCGCTCACGGCCGCCTTGCCTCAAACCGTCATCGCGGTCCCCTGCTTCGTCGACTCACTGCTCACAGCCAGGTTGTGCGGCGAGCTTCGAAAACTTCAACTCGTCTCAATCTAGTCTGGCACATGCTTTCTCAACGAGATGGATTGGTATGGACACAGAAAGTCACCGGGTCAAAGATTCTTTAGGAATTCCACTGCAAAGTTATACAATGGCTGGATCAGACTATATGTTCTCCCGTGCGCGTACAATACAGAGTATTAAATACGTCGCGTACAATACAGACTGCTCTTTAACTCTGCATCCGCCGCGCCTTCCCCAGGCGGCGCGCGCTTACCGCGGCGTCGTGGGGGCGAAAACGCCCGTTCCCTCTTTAAGTGGAGGGAGGTGCGGAGGCGCGGCTCAATAAATGAACGGGGGTGGGGCGCGGTTTTCGAGGCGTCCGTTCCCCATAGTCACGGGATGGGGAAAGGTTGTCCCACCGGTCGCCTCGATTCTGCGCGCCCACCACGCGGTCCTCACGCACTCGGAGTCGCGGCGGCGGAGGCAGGGAGTCAGGCCGGCGCGGGTCGATGCAGTGGGTCGGCCCCAGTCGCCTGCCCTTCCTCCGCTTCTATTGGAGGAGCGAGGCGGCCGCGGTCCCACTCCGCCCCTTTCTTTTATCTCCTTTCCCTGCCGCTGTTAAATATGCCATGGAAACGGCTGGTCAGAGCAGCAGTAAGGCATTTTGTAATATAACTTTTTATCTTAGGCAATGCATCGCACTGTTATCTCCTCTACTTGACCGGCGCCTTGTTTGTTTCCGCCCTACGCTTTCGGGAACTTGCCGGCGTAGGCCTCCGCCTTGCCACGGGCGCCGAGTGCGGGACGTCAGCGACCCGCTGGCGGGGCTACCACCGGCAAGAAACCTCGCCGTGGCTGGTTGCCGCTCACTCAGGTTGTTGAGCAGGCTCAAGGCAAAGTAAGCGGTGCGACTGCGGTCGCAGCACGCTTAGGGTGCCGGGCGAGCTCGAAACAAAGTGAGGACGCTACTCGGGGTGTAGCACACTCAAGTCGTTGAGCGGACTCGAAACGAAATGAGGGCGCAACCAGTCTCGTGCCGGTCCTTCCGCGCTCAGGCCTCTCAACCAAGGCTCGGTCGTTCGAGGGAGATAACTCTTAAAAATTAAAGGAGCAATTGCTCGAGCTCCGGCAACTTATCTTTTCTTATTGCTTGCCGCCCGGTGGGGGTAGAACCTCCTTGGGCAGCATCCAGCCCATCCTGGGGGTAGGTGAGGGGGCAGGGCCTCACGACCCTCCGGAGCTAGGCGTAGCTATGCTTGGGGATCCGCGCCCCTCTCTGCGCCAAGGATCACATGCAACTGCGGCAAGACTTGGGCAGAGGGGATGGTCGGCGGAAACAGGTTCCGGCTACCGCGCTGGAAAGACTTCTTCCCACGGTCGGCGTCAACTCGTTCGGCACCCCGGCGGGCGAGGCGCGCCGGGGGAACGAGGTCGCCTTTCTCGTGACTTCTGGCGCTAACTTCTGCGGCCGCGGGAGCGGCGCAGAGTTCACTGGAGGTGAATCGTTCGCCCAGCGGCCAGAAGGCGGGCCTCCTCAAGGAGCAGCTGCTTCTTGCCCAGTCTCTGCGCGAGTGGATACTCGAGGAGGGCCGCGCACGAGCCCGTGGGAAGGAATGCCAAAGCTCGTCGGGAACCCCCGCTTCAACTGGACAGATCCTCGGATCCGCAGGAGCGGACTGTTCCCCGGCGTTCAGATTGCTGGTCTGCTCGCCGGAGCAAGGCTCACCGGGGACACCTGCTTCGACTGGACGGATCCTGGGATCCGCAGGAGCGGGCTGTCCCTCGGCGTAGCCCCCTACCTGGCGCGCCAAAGATGTCGGGGCGGACGGGCGTCCCCCCGCGAGCACCTATGGGGCCGGAGCCCCTTTCGTTGTCCAGCGAGGGGGGCGGAGGGAGCGCGGAGAGCAGATCGAAGCGGGCACACGGGCGGTTTACCCAGGTTCGGGCCGCGATGGACGCGTAAAACCCTACTCCTGCTTGGTTGTATTGAACTGGGGAGCTCGGGAGCTTGGGGAGCTAGCTGCACCGAGCGTATGGCCGTCTGGATGCCGAATCTCCGAACCCCGGAACCCTTGCGGAACCTCCGAACCCCCAGAACCCCTTCTACGTTGCACACGGGCCTCCTTTTATAGCGCAAAGGGGTCACCGACAGGTGTCAACGTAGGAGAAAGGGGTAAAAGTGTAAAAGGGGTGGTAGCTGTAATAGTGCGGGAACGGTGGTGCTACAGTGCGGCACAGTGTTATCATACCTACTTCTGACGGTAGGGGACAAGGGCATTAAATGCCCGTCACGGTCGCCCGGACAGCACCGAGGCGGACCGTTAGGTGCGCCACCGTTCGCCACGATGGCGGCTGCATGCCACCGCATGCCCCAGGCTGCGCGGTGCCTCGCCACGTGCCCTCGGGGGAAGCCCCGGAGCGACGCGTGGCGGGCGAGCTGGAGCGCAGTCTTGAGGTGGCGATCTTGCCACGGCAAGTGGCTTGCCGCGGGGGTCGTCTTCCTGTGCCTGATAGCGTGCCAGCTATCAGGCCTTGCCGGGGCGCTTGGCGCGCCACGGCGGGCTTCTCTTGTGGTGCCTGGGTTCGGCCTTCCCGACAAGCTCCTCTTGTCGGGGGCTCGATCTTCTGTCTCTTATACTTTGTTCTTGGATGGCCTTACATGGGCGCAGTCGTCCCGGCAAGCTCCTCTTGCCGGGGTCTTGTCTTCTCGGCCCGGCAAGCTCCTCTTGCCGGGGGCCTTGTCTTCTTGGCCCGGCAAGCTCCTCTTGCCGGGGGCCTTGTCTTGAATGCTTGGTCTTCTCTTGGCGCTTCCGGGGCGGGCCTTGCCGCAGGGTGCTACGACTGCCCGTGCACAAGTCTGGGGTACTAAGGTACCCCTACTTTAGTACACCGACAGCGTTGAACCGTTGCTCCGTTTTGAGTGTGCTCTATATGAAACTTGCTTAGTTTTGCATGTAGCTTCATATTCCCTTTTTGCATCCATGTTTTGAGGTGTGTGCTTGATGTTTGAATGCATTTTGCATCAATGCCATGTTTTACTTGTTTTGCTCATATCTTCTAGGCCGTAGCTCCGAATTTAATGAACTTTATATGTAACTTGACTAGAATTTCGTGTAGGTCATCTTGGTGCATCTTAACTTGCTGTTTAACAACTTGAACATAAGGTTTATTCAGATCCGGACCAATTTCAAAATTTGCATATTGGGACATACCGGAATTGTTATATGTTGTTTCCGGCCTCATTTAAACTTGCTTTCATGTGTTGTTCTTGTATGCATCATATCTTGCCATGGGTAGCTTCATGTAGCCTTGTCATGCATCATACTTGGTTGAGCATCATGTATTGTTCATGTGTGGTGTGTTTACCATGTTGTGTGCTTCTTATCGATAGTTCCCGTTTCGTTGCGATCGTGAGGATTCGTTCGACTACGCTTGGTTCGTCTTCATGGCTTCATATTTTTCATGGACTCGTTCTTCTTCCTAGCGGCATTTCAAGCAAGATGACCGTCACCTTGGATCTCATTACTATCATTGCTATGCTAGTTGTTTTGTTCTATCGCTATGCCGCGTTACCTACCACTTGCTTATCAAGCCTCCCAAATTGCCATGAACCTCTAACCTTTGTCACCCTTCTTAGCAAACCGTTGTTTGGCTATGTTACCACTTTTGCTCAGCCCCTCTTATAGCGTTGCTAGTTGCAGGTGAAGATGAAGATTGATCCATGTTTTTTTATGTTTATGTTGGGATATCACAATATCTCTTACACTATTAATGCATCTATATACTTGGTAAAGGGTGGAAGGCTCGGCCTTATGCCTGGTGTTTTGTTCCACTCTTGCCGCCCTAGTTTCCGTCATATCGGTATTATGTTCCCGGATTTTGCGTCCCTAACGCGGTTGGGTGATTTATGGGACCCCCTTGACAGTTTGCTTTGAATAAAACTCTTCTAGCAAGGCCCAACATTGGTTTTACATTTGCCTAACAACCTAAGCCTTTTTCCCTCGGGTTTCCGGAGCCCGAGGGTCATCTTTATTTTAGCCCGCCCCGGCCCAGCGTTCGTCGTGAGTGTTGGTCCAACTTGTCAGCCGCCGGTGGTCATCAGGGGCAACTCTGGGCTGGCCTATCAGAAGTTTGGACAATCCGGTGTGCCCCGAGAACGAGATATGTGCAGCTCCTATCGGGATTTGTCGGCACATTCGGGCGGCTTTGCTGGTCTTGTTTTACCATTGTTAAAATGTCTTGTAACCGGGATTTTGAGTCTGGTCGGGTCTTCCCGGGAGAAGGAATATCCTTCATTGATTGCGAGAGCTTATCACGGGCTAAGTTGGGACACCCCTGCAGGGTTTGAACTTACGAAAGCCATGCCCGGGGTTATGTGGCAGATGGGAATTTGTTGATATCCTGTTGTAGTAAACTTGAAGTAAACTCTTCTAAAATACACCAACCGTGTGCATAACCATGAGTGTCTCTTTTCGGGGTTGATCGAGAGGAGAACACGGTTTATGGGTTATGTCTGACGTAAGTAGGGGTTCAGGATCACTTCTTGATCATTACTAGTTTACGACCGCTTGCTTTGCTTCTCTCGTCGCTCTTATTTGCGTAAGTTAGCCACCATACATTGCTTAGCCGCTGCTGCAACCTCACCACTTTACCCCTTCCTTACCCCTTAAAGCTTTGCTAGTCTTGATACCCATGGTAATGGGATTGCTGAGTCCTCGTGGCTCACAGATTACTAAACACCAGTTGCAGGTACAGGTTGTGCGATGATCATGACGCGAGAGCGATGTTTACTTGTTTTGGAGTTCTTCTTCTGCTTCTTCGATCAGGGGATAGGTTCCAAGTCGGCAGCCTGGGCTAGCAGGGTGGATATTGTTTGAGTTCCTGTTTATGTTTCATCCGTAGTCGGATGTTGATCTTATGTATGATGTATTGTTGTATTCATGTGACATTGTATGTCTTGGTTGTATCCACACTATTATGTAATGTTGATGAAATGATATCCACCTTGCAAAAGCGTCTTCAAGATGCGCTTCTGTCCTTGGTGGGACCTTCGAGTTCCTTTAGGATAGGGCCGCATCTTGCGCGTGACAGCCTGCCACCGTTGTTGACCCGCGGGTACCGCCTCTGCTGCTTTGAGCCATCATGATCTGCCGTGGGTGAACCGCCCCAGCCTTGGAGCCGTGCCGCAACGAGTTACCTCCGCCACTACGGCCTCTGAGCATCTCAATGACCCACTCGGACGGGTCCTCCGCCTTCTGAGCACCTCCTCTACCGCGGTCTGGTGCGTCCGCTATGAGTTGCTGTCGCCGCACCACATTCTGGCCTTGCTGCGTCAAGCCGCCGCAGGAGAGCAGCCGTCCACCTCTGTCGTGGATTTGTCACGGCAGATGTCCTTAGTGTCAGGACTTAGTCGCGAGGCCAACGCATCTATGTGGTAGCTTGAGAGGGGTTGAGTGGGATGAGAGACGCAGGGCGGATCAACACGCAAGACAAGGATTTAGACAGCTTCGGGCCCCGGGAAACATCATCCGGTAAAAACCCTACATGCTGTTTGACGCTAGGTCTCATTATCATCACGAGGGAGACGCCGTAAATCGGCCTTTTGTGTCTAGCCCTCGGGATTATTGATTGTCCTCTCTCCTCTTTGGGGAGCCCTGCCCCTCCTTATATATGTTGAAGGGGCGGTTTACATGTGGAGTCCTATTAGGATTAGGACTAGTCTATCTCTAATACAAACCGGATACAAGTCCTGGCCTTAACTCCTTGTAAGGCAAATATTCCTTTCCTCTTAAACCGGCCCACCATAGTTGAACCGGCCTTCTGGGCCTTTGGCCTTGTCATCCGTCTGATCCGTCCGCCGGGTTACCAGTGAGTCATAACTACCAAGCGGGTTGCTTGTAAACCGCCAAGGTCAGGGCGGGTCTTCAGATAAACCGCCAAGTCCGGCCGGGTTAACTTCCGGCCAGTTTACGCCGCAGGGTATATCCCCGACATTAGCCCCCAAGTTTAGCTTGGATTTATCCATGGTAAACTTATGCTGCAAATAAACACCAGAACAAATTTGATAGGTTGTGCTCCGGGTTAAGAATTTTTGTAAACCGACACCTGATCGTCCTTAAGTCCTTGTCATTTCCTCCTTCTAGAAATTCCGGGTCAATAACCAGCTTCATACTCAATTTGCTGACATTGGTTTCTCACAGAAAAATATTATGAAGAATAGTCCACTTGAGTCGGGTTCCAAAGCGCCGGATTAAGAAATATGGGTCTTGAAACACTCCTCTGATATTCAACTGGTTTGAAGATGCTGAACTTGCCGGTTTATCATTGCCAAAAACTGTTGGGTTATAAAAACTGATAATTCCGGGTCATGATTGTTGCAGACACCGGTTCATGATTGTTGCCAA
Organism: Aegilops umbellulata; assembly: GCA_032464435.1. Taxonomy (NCBI): domain Eukaryota; kingdom Viridiplantae; phylum Streptophyta; class Magnoliopsida; order Poales; family Poaceae; genus Aegilops; species Aegilops umbellulata. The sequence goes on along the minus strand of CP136056.1, from coordinate 209,753,743 downwards.
CACTGGTTTATGATTATTGATGACATCGGGTTGCAGCCACAGGGTCATAATGATTGGTGACGCCGGGTCAATCTAGTTTGCTTAAACAGAGAATCTGAAAATATTTCCTCGATAATAATATAATACCTGTAGCCCCCAAGTGCCGGGTTGTCATGCTTGCAGCAACCTGGAACTTGTAATTGACTGATGCCCATAAAACTTCAACCAATGTAGCCCCCAAGGGCCGGGTCATTATGTAATAATCAGCAGGGACTTTATAAATATAATCTTGTAAACTTTGAACAGCAACGTGTAGCCCCCAAGGGCCGGCTCATTACATTGTGATGAGTCGGGTCTTCAATAAGATGAGCAAAAATGACTTTGCATTAGCCCCCAAGTGTCATGGTGCATGCTTGCAGCGACATGAGACTTGCATATTTGATGTAATCTCAACTTAAATAATGTAGCCCCCAAGTGCCGGGTCGTAAGCCTGCAGCGACTCGGGACTATCCCTTCCATTGTAAAATAAATCATATTCTTTGATAAAATAATAGCCATTACGCTAAAGCGACTTTTGAAAACCTCAATAACAATACTGGTTATTGATAACCATAATAAAAATCCAGCCATGTTGGCTATTCAAGATAATATAATCTGGTATGAAAACTTCATTCATCCAATATCATAATGAAAATTCAGCCAAGTTTGGCTATTTGAATAATATAATCCAATAATTTATAAGCGCATAATTCCAATGGCGCAATCCAAATATATACTGGCGACTTATAGTCCAAAGCCAGACCGGTTTAATAAACACCGGATAATATCTCATCATACTGGCGACTTATCGTCTTAAAGCCAGGCCGGTTTAATAAACACCGGATAATTTATAATCATGCTTTATTCAACCTGTTTCTGCATACAACAAGTTTAAAGTGTCCTGGCGGTTTACCACCGGACGGGTCATAATGCCCAACATATAACCTGGATTTATAACCAAGGCTGCACTTAAAAATATGAAATATATCATACATGTGACATTGAATCACATCGTTGGTTTACCAACTTTTTGTAGTAAGAGTGATAACCCCAATCTTGAGTAATGATAACTCCTTCCATATTGTGCCGGTTTATGATAAAACCATACCGGGTTGTGATAAACATCGGATTAACCATATATAATACTGGTGACTTGTAGTCAAACCAGACCGGGCTGATAGTCTCCGGATTATAACTGATCATGTACTGACAACCTGTAGTTGAAAATCAATCCGGGCTAATGAACACCGGTTTACTCCATAATAAGATGGTAACATAAAATCAAACCGGGCAGATAATCTCCGGTCTAAAAATGGACCGTGTTCCACCAATTTGGTTGTTTGAACCGGTGTAAAATGTGGTCGGTTTAAGAACGCAACCAAAACAAAAAAGCAATTTTATCAAGAAAAGATATTGAAGCAAAGGAAGCAAAGGCAATGATAAAAACCGTTTGCAAAAAGAGAGGCTTTACTGAGCCGGTCAGATGGTGTTACCATGGTCAGACGTAACCAAGCTCCCCAAAGGTGTAGCTATGGTGCCAGTCGGCCAGGTCCCCAAATGACTCGTGGCATTACGCCGGCGAAGTGGCATGGCAATGGTTCGGGTTCGACCAAGCCCCCAAGTGACTCTAAGGCCTGTAGGCCGACCAAGAGGCGTGACCGGTTCAGACTTGACCGTGTCCCCAAGTGATCTGGTGGCTTTCGCCGATCAAGAGGTATTGCATCGGTTCGGACACGACCGAGCCCCCAAGTGATCTGGTGGCTTTCGCCGATCAAGAGGTATTGCATCGGTTCGGACACGACCGAGCCCCCAAGTGATCTAGTGGCTTTCGCCTATCAAAAGGTATTGCATCGGTTCAGACATGACCGAGCCCCCAAGTGATATTGATAACTTTTGCAAGGGGTAAACCGGAGGCCGCTTTAAAACAGACAACTCCATGTAACCACACATGATATAACAAGAACAGAGACCCCGCTTTATGAAGCAGAAGCCCCCATGTGATCAATAATATGTCAGGCCAATAAGGCAGGATACCCATGTTTGAACCGTGCATCATGGCAGCAGGTCTTCTTCGGTAATTTTTAACTTTTTGCAAGAGATAAATTCTTCTTGAACCGGGATTTTAAACCGGATATTGAGAGCTTCAAAGCTTTGTGGGAGTCAACCTTCCCTTGAACCAGATTGTAAACCGGATATTTGAGAGCTTCAATGAGACTGACTTCCCTTGAGCCAGATTTTAAACCGGAATCTTTTCTGATGACCCGGATCTTCTTCATTGAGCCGGGATTTTGTAACCTCGGACCGCTGCACGCCTGCACATCATGCCGCCCCGACGGTCTCGTCCCACTGGAGCGGTCGTTGAGCCACCTCTGTGACCCGCTGCACAACGAGTCGCCCCGGCGGTTAAAGTGTCCTCCGCGCTAATCCACCGTTGCGCCTCGCCCAAGGCTGCCCCCGTTCGGTCTCGCCTCTGCTGTCCGCCTCGGCCGGAAAGTCGACCCGCGTCGCGCAGCTGTCGAGGCCCTCCCTGCACCTCTGGATCGCCGTGGCCACAGCCCGCACCGTTCTGGCGGGTGCCGGCTCATTGTTGCCACCCCCGTTAGCTTCCACCTTCGAGTCAATGCCGTCGGTCTCAGAGGCCTCTGTTGTGGATCTTTTCACCCCAACGCATATGTGACTCATGCCGGGTCACTGGCCCATGTAAAAATAAGTGGGGTTGGTTTCAAAAAAAATAATGGAAGTAGTAAAATTTAGATCAGTTGGAAAACCAACGACGTACATGACTAGCTTGACGTCCCAGGAAAAGATCAGGTGCTATCAACCTTATTTATTTTTTCAATATAATTTAAATTCCTTCGGGAACAATTATCATCCCTTTAATATGTTTGTCCCATGTTCATGGCAGAGACAACAAGATCATCTATCATCCAGATACATCAGGATAATTATTCACCGCCGAGGTGGAGTTATATCACGGATATGGAGTGCATAGCCTTGTCATTTTGCATTGACACTTATCCGTGCCACCGTGCTCAACGGAAGCGCTTACGCTACCGCCCTTGCGGTCTAGTCTACATCAACACACCGGAGCTGCACCCGTTATCCGTGCCACCGTGCTCAATGGAAGCGCTTACGCTGCCGCCCTTGCGGTCTAGTCTACATCAACACACCGGAGCTGCACCCGTCTGCACGAGCTGCTTAATGAGTGCACGCAAGTTACCGTTCCTGCGGCCCGGTTTATTTCAATAAATCTGGAGCAGATCATAATATATTATCAGTTTCCACCGGATGGCTCAATGAATTTGAGTACACATCGTTGCCACTACAATTTGGGTAATTTCAACAACTAGCGTGGATGACCCACTGGCCAGGTTACTGACACAATTCCAATGGGATCAATTATAACCCACCGAGATTCAACATATTTCAGCAATCCACTTGTTATATCATGGTCAAACATGAAGAGTCACAAGCCAACTCCTCGAGTAGTCTTAAGACTCGGGGGCTACGATGACATGACTCAGCAAATCTTGCCAATTTCAGCAAATTCAAGAACCCCAGGACGATGGAGGGAAAGATAAACCGGTCCCGGAGGCTACTGCTATATTGATGAAAATTTAAAAGGCCGTCATAAATATTCCGGCTAACGACGATGCTTCTAGTTTACAATCCGGTTCAAGGGAAATCCCGCCTCCCGCACAGCACTGAAGCCCTCAATATCCGGTTCAAAATCCAGTTTAAGAGGAAACTGTCTCCCATAAAGCTCTGAAGCTCTCAATATCCGGTTTAAAACTCTGGTTGAAAAATAAATTCGTCTCTCACAAGTTCGAGTTCTCGGAAAAACTAAAGGTTACCAAAGAGAACTTGTTGCCACGATGCGCGGTTCAAACATTGGTATTCCGCTTTATTGGCTTATCATATTATTGATCGGGGGCTTCTGCTTTATAGAGCAAAGTTATGATTACCCTTCGATCCGGCTTATAGGCCACAAAAGAACTTGAGGGCTTGCTACCCAGATTAAAGGGACCAAAGAGAGTCTGTTGCAAAAACACAACTCAAACATAGGTGCCCATTGAGCACAGCTCAGAAATATTGCTTGGGGGCTCTTTTTTCTTGAAGAACAAGAGTTGCTATAACCCTTGTGATAAGCTTAAAAGCCAGGCTTGGAAGCCAGGTGTATTCACCTAAAACCCCGGGTTATCCTGCCTTTTTAAGTAAGCCACTCCGCCCAGGTATTCCTGGAATGACCCGCCGATTGTTTGACAAGTCAATCTTATGCAGACACTGAACTTGTCAAAGTTAAAATGATTGGTTATGTGAGGTCCATCTTATAAGGTTTGTAAAACGGTTTAACTCAATGGCCCGGCAGCTCGTGAAAAGCCTCGATTTTACGGCCTGGCAGCCCATGAAAAGCCTCGTTTTCGTTTGTTTTTATTTGACAATTTTTTTGAGGTTTATCGAATGACACTTATAAAGTTTTTGTTATCACAATTCACCGGTGTTTATTAACCCGGCTTGGCTTTCGACTATAAGTCGTCAGTACATGATAAGTTAATGTCCGGTGTTTATTGACCCGACCTAGCATTTGACTATAAGTCGCCAGTGTGAGATAAGATAATATCCGGTGTTTATTAACCCGGCCTGGTTTTGTTCTCAAGCCGGCAGTATATGATAATTACCAGTGCTCAAATTTTGGGTTATCACCCTTACTACACTGGCTTGGTAAACCAACAGTGTGATCAAATATCACAGGAACCGGTTTTCAAACTGGGTTATATTATTCAAATCTTTAATAGCCAACATGGCTGGATTTTTATTCTGGTTATCAATAACCAGTATTATGATTGAGGTTTTCAAAGTCGCTTTAGCGCAATGGCTATTATTTTATCAATGGATATGATTTATTCTACAATGGAAGGAATAGTCCCGAGTCACTTCAGGCTTACGACCCGGCACTTGGGGGCTACATTATTCAAATTGAGATTACATCAAATATGCAATTCCGATGTCACTGCCAGCATGCACCATGGCACCTGGGGGCTAATGCAAGGTCATTTTTTTGCTCACCTTATTGAAGACCCAACTCATCACATTGTAATGAGCCGGCCCTTGGGGACTACCAATTGCTCCTGTCAACAATTCAAGGTACACAAGTTTTAATCCATTATATTGAAGGGTCCACTCCTTAGTTGGTAAAGCACAAAGCTCTTAACCTTGTGGACCTGGGTTCAAGCCCCATGATGGGAGTTACATCATATGATGTTATTTTTAATGAAGTATATATAAAGTCCCAGCTCAGTATTATCTTACTGAGCCGGCCCTTGGAGGCTACACGTTGCTGTTAAAATCTACATGATCGTATTTACAAAGACCCTGCTCGTTATTGCATAATGACCCGACCCTTTGGGGCTATACTGGTTGAAGTTTTTATGAGCATAAGGCAATTACAAGTCCCAGGTTGCTGCAAGCATGACCACCCGACACTTGGGGGCTACATATGTGGAATTGAATAGTCGGGGGATATCTGCCTCCACGAGCACCTATGGGGACGGAGCCCCTTGTCAGTTCGGCGGGGGCGGAGGATGCACAAAGAGCAGATCGAGGCGACACACACACACAACGATTTTACCCAGCTTCGGGCCGCACGGATGCGTAAAACCCTACTGCTGCATGTCTGGTTGATTGGAGTTCTTGCTCTGGAGCGCAAGAGGCTACAGTAAGTTGGAGCTAGACGTAGACGAGGGTCTACTGGGTCTGGATCCTCTAGGGTTTTTCTCCTGGTCTGGCCCTCCGATCCCCCCTTCTACGTGCGCATGGGCCTCCTTTTATATGCTAAGGGGTTTCCCACAGGTAGCGACGTAGGTGAGGGTAAAAATAGCAAGGGACTGTGCGAACAGTAGCCGCACAGTGCTATCGCACCTAACTCTGACGGCGGGAGACAAAGGCATTAAATGCCCATTTAGATCGCCTGAACAGTGCTGAGGCGGACCGTTAGGAGCGCCTCCGCTCGCCACGGGGGCGATTCTGCCAACGTCGCATGCCACCGCGCGTCTCAGGTTGCGCGGCGCCCCACCACGTGCCTCCGGGGAAGCCCCATAGCGACGCGTGGGCAGGTGAGCTGGAGCGCATTCCTGAAGTGGTGGTTTGCCGCGACAAGTGGTTTGCCGCGATAGTTGCCTTGCCGCACCTGGGAGCTTGCCGCTCGCCAGGCCTTGCCGGGGCGCGCGGAGCGCCGCGGCGGGCTTCTCTTGGTGTGCCTTGGATTGGCCGTCCCGGCGAGCTCCTCCCGCCGGGGCCTTGGTGCTTCGGCTTAGTCGTCCCGGCAAGCTCCTCTTGCTGGGGCCTTGTCGCCTTGGCCCGGCAAGCTCCTCTTGCCGGACCTTGCCTTCTCGACCCGGCAAGCTCCTCTTGCCGGGGCTTGGTCTTCTAGGCTCGATCACTTGGCCTTCATCCGGCCCGGAAAGGGCCGTGGAGACTCTTGTCGCTCCCCTAGCAGGCCTTGCCGCGGGATGCTACTACTGCCCGTGCACAAGTTCGGGGTATTAAGGTACCCCTACTTTAGTACACCGACAGGAGCCCCCGGGTCTGGGCCATACACGGTGCCGAGCATTGTTGGGCCAGGCCCTAACAGTGCACGGGCACGCGTGGCCTGGGTTGCGCTGCTCCGTAACTCCGTGCTCGTCGCGCCCTCCCCAAGTGGCGCGCGCTTATCGCGGCATCGTGGGGGGGCGAGGCGTGCGAGGCGTGCGTGACGTGGGCGGCGTGCGCGGGACTGAGGCCCGCAGGCATGCGTCACGTCGGGCACGACTCCTTTATTTGGAAAGGTGAAGCGCCCGCCCCCATTTTCAAATGGGGGAGGGGGCGTGGAGGCGCGGCTTGGTGAACGAACGGGGTCCCCACGATCACGGGTGGGGAGAGGTCGCTTCATCCGTCGCCTCGGCCCTGCTCGCCTGCCACGCGTCCCCCATGCACTTGGGGTCGCGGTGGTGGAGGCGGAAAACCGGGCCGACGCGGGTTGATGTAGAGGGTCGGCCCCGTCGCCTGCCCTTCCTCTGCTTTGATTGGTTGGGCGGGGCGGCCGAGCCCCCACTCCACCCCTTTATAAGGAGCGGAAGGGGGCGATGAGGGTCCGCACTCCTCCCTTCCTTCTTCTCTTTGATCCCTGGTCCCCTCTCCCCAACTGTTATGGAGAAAGGGAACCCTGGTCCTTCCTCGGTGGCGGCAAGGGCTGCCGCCAGGCAGCGAGCCCCTCCTCCCCTTGCACACGCGGCGGCGGAGCCAACCGTAAGGGGAAGGGGGAGGGGGCGAGGTCGTGGACGAGGCCGTGGACGGGGCCGAGGCGCTCGAGGCGGGCAGGACGGCGCGCCGGCCTCGCCTCCGCCGGCGGCTCCGTTTCCCCCGGCGGTTCATCTCGGGGACGACCCCTGCGAGTTCATCATCAGGCTGCGCCGGGCGCCTCGCCGTCGCCTCCGCCTCCCGGCCCCCTTCGCGGACGTCTTGGAGGCGGAACAACACGAGACGCTGAGACTGCGCATGAGGGGCTGCGGGATCAGTGGTACGCGAGTCCACGTCGAATCTCGAGCCCCCGGCGTGATGTGTCTTGGCCGAGGGTGGAAGTCGTTTGCCCGGATCCACAGCTTGACGGCGGGGTTCACCCTCCATTTCAAGTTGATGGAGGGCGATCTCCTCTCCGTCAAGGTCTTCGGGAACCTCGGCACCCGGGCCCGGTGCTGCCTGGATAGCTCCTCCGACAGCGAAGGCTCCTCCTCGAGCGAGAGTGACGAGGAGGGGAGCGACAGCGATGATGAGGGCGGGCAGTCGCCGGGGTGACGGGCACGACTAGGCGCTAGTCGCAGCTCCGCGTGGCACCGGCGGCCCCCATCGTCCCCGGGGTCGTCTCCTTGGGCGGCTGGCGTAGGGAGGATGCGGAAGAGGAAGAGGGCGGGCGGCAAGGCCGCTGCCTCGTCTTCCAACTTCGCCCCAGACGTCGTCACCACCCCTGCTCGCGGCCACGACCACCGGGGTCTTCTCTCCGGCCAGGCAAGCTCCTCTTGCCGGGGCTTCGTCTTCTCGGGCGGCCGGAGTGGCGAGGCTGCGGAAGAGGCTGGCGGCAAGGCCGTCAACTCGGAGTACGAGGGCTAGATGTCCTCGACAGCGTGTTGACGTCCCGCCGCCTCCTTCTCGAGCTCCACTTCCGGCGTCGCCGTCTTCTTCCGGCCTCCGGAGCTCTGGGGCGGGGTCTCGGACGCTCTCTTGGCGTCTCCTGCCACCCGTAGCTCGTCTAGGCGCCCCTCTTGCCCTTCTCGCCTCCTTGCCGTACCTCCTGAGGAGAGAGACAAGAAAGGGATTACGGGCACCTTATCTCTTTTTATCTTGTAAGCCCTCGGGCCTTAGTTGCATTTAAATCTTGTCATCCCATCTTTCATGTTTTTCATTCTCTCTGAACTGTACCTGAGTGGAATGTTTTTAATGAAAAGGGGACGTTTGCCGGATCATTTGTCTCGCGGGTACATCCCGCGGCAAGGGGCGGACCCTTTGCACCGTTAAGATAGACACTTCCCCGCCCGGCAACGGACCCTGCCGTCCCCCCACGCCCCTTGGCTCCCCTCACGCTCTTGGCGGAGGCAGGGAGAAGGCGGGCTCCGGCCCCTCGCTTCCTCCCCTTGCCGCCGCGGCTACTATCCGAAGCGGGCCCTGGGAACGCGCTCCGGGGTTTGCCGCTTAAGAGAGCACGACAGCTTTTTAGGAGGAAGCAAGGTTTTCACATTCCGCAGCTCACGAGAGAATGCATGATAAGGGATGTAAAGACTTATCTGAGGTTGCAGCCCCCGGCAACTCTGGCTTGTCGGGAGGCGGGTGCTGGCTCGTCCTTCTCCCCTTCTTTGTCCTTGAGCGGCTCGGCAAGGGTAGGTAGTTTCCGCGAGCCAAAGGGAAAGGACGGGAAAAAGACGCGGACTCGACCTCTAAGTTAGGGGTTAGCGACTGTTAGGCACTATCAACCCTAACCAAGGACGAGACTCGACTCAGCATGCATGCTAAAACTTGGGGGGGCCCAGCGCGTCATTGCGGCCAGGGTCTGCGCCTGGCTTTGTACAAAGGATTACATGTGTCTGCGGCAAGACTTTTGTACAAAGAGTTGGTTGCCGGACGGGGTCCGACAACTGCGCCTTACGGGTAAAACTTGCGAAGATGCTCAATGTTCCAGGAGTTGCTCACCGGAGTACCATCTTCGGTCTCGAGGCGGACGGCGCCGGGCCTCATGACTCGTTTCACCCGGTAAGGGCCTTCCCACTTCGGCGTCAACTTGTTGTGTATCTTGGCCGACTGAACGCGCCAAAGAACCAGGTCGCCTTCCTCGAGGCTCCTGGCTTTAACTTTGCGGCTATGATAGCGACGCAGAGCTTGCTGGTAGCGAGCGGATCGCACAGCGGCCTGGAGACGATCTTCCTCAAGGAGCAGTGCGTCATCTTCACGTGACCGCTCTTGCTCAAGATCATCATAAGCGAGCACTCGAGGTGACCCGTATACGAGTTCCGTGGGGGTAACTGCTTCTGCTCCATAGACTAGAGCAAATGGTGTCTGGCCGGTGGCTCGATTTGGCGTTGTTCTGACCGACCAAAGAACCGCCGGCAGCTCCTCGATCCAGTTCCGTCCGCGCTTGAGCAGCTTGTCAAAACTTCTAGTCTTGAGCCCGCGCAGTAACTCGGCGTTGGCACTTTCCGCTTGACCGTTGCTCCGGGGATGAGAAACAGAAGCGAAGCAGACCTTGGTGCCGAGATCTTGGGTGTACTGCATGAAGGCGTGGCTTGTGAACTGCGTACCGTTGTCGGTGATGATCCTGTTGGGGATCCCGAAGCGGCAAACAATCGACCTGAAGAATTTGATCGCGGACTGGGCGGTCACCTTCCTCACTGGTTCCACTTCTGGCCACTTGGTGAACTTGTCGATGGCAACGAACAAGTACTGAAAGCCCCCGACGGATCGGGGGAAGGGGCCGAGGATATCGAGGCCCCAGACCGAGAAGGGCCAGGATAAAGGGATCGTCTGGAGAGCTTGAGCTAGCTGGTGTATCTTCTTGGAATGGAACTGGCACGCTTCACACTTGGTTACTTGTGCAGTTGCATCCTGGAGGGCCGTGGGCCAGAAGAAGCCTTGCCGGAACGCCTTTCCGGCAAGTGCTATGGCGCCAATGTGGTGTCCACATATGCCTCCGTGTATCTCCGCCAACAGCTTCTGTCCGTCTTCCCGGTGAATGCACTTCAATTTCACCCCATTGCGTCCTCTTCTGTACAGCGCGCTGTCTACGAACTGGTACATACTGGACTGCCGGGCTACTCTTTCATCTTCTTCTTGCTCTTCGGGAAGTTCTCCTGCCTGGAGGAAACGGACGATCTGCTGTGCCCACGTCGGAGCCTGGGGCTCGACGACGAGGACCAAAGGCATGTCGGCGGCTGCGGGAACATCAACTTCTACGGCGAGGACTTGGGGCTCAGCCGGAGCTTGACGTTCCTCGGCAAGCTTGCCGGGGCGTGGCTTGCCGGGAGCGCCTGCTTCGTCGGGGCAAACCCTGGGGCTTGCCGGAGCGGGCAGCTCCTCAGCACTCTTGGCGTCGATCTCGGGGACTCTCTTGGCGGCGGCTTCGGGAAGCTCTGCCGGGAGAGAGCCACCAGAGACCGGTCTTCTCTTCTTGCTTGGCCCAGTCGATGGTGTCACGGATGGCTGAGTCAGCTTGAGCACAAAAGTCCCTGGTTCCACTGGTAGCTTTAGTGCGGCGCATTTTGACAGGCCGTCGGCGATGTCGTTTTCTGCTCTTGGAACGTATTCCATTTGTAGGCCGTCAAAGCGCTCTTCCAGCTTCCTCACCTCATCAACGTAAGCCTCCATCAACGGGCACTGGTAATCCTTGTTCACTTGGCGGACGACGAGCTGCGAGTCGCCCCTGACAATGAGCTTCTTGATCCCAAGTTCCGCCGCGATCCTGAGACCGGCGAGCAAACCTTCATACTCTGCCGTATTGTTGGTTGCTTGCTCCTTGGGAAAGTGCATCTGGACGACGTACTTGAGGTGCTCTCCGGTGGGCGCGATGAGCAGCGCGCCGGCACCGGCGCCTTCCAGTGAAAAGGCACCATCAAAGTACATCAGCCACTCTTTGGTTGCTTCCTTGCCGGGGATGCTCGTCTCTGGAATTTCTTCGTCTGGTGTCGGCGTCCACTCTGCTATGAACTCTGCCAATGCTCGGCTCTAGATGGTCGATGTGCTCTCGAACTTGAGGCCAAAGCTTGACAGTTCTAGTGCCCACTCGACAATCCTGCCTGTCGCTTCGGGATTCTGCAGTATCCTCTTAAGCGGAAAGCGAGTGACCACTGTGATCTCGTGTGCTTGGAAGTAATGGCGCAGCTTCCTCGAGGCCATGAGGAGGCCGAAGAGCAATTTCTGCACACCAGAGTACCTCGACCTAGCCCCCTGCAGGAGGGAACTGACGAAGTAAACTGGGCGCTGCACCATCCTCTTCCTCTGCACTTCCCCTTGCGCTTGTGCGGATCCGCCTTTGCCGGGGCCAGAGCTTGTCGGGGAAGCCCCCTGCTTGCCGTCGGACGCGCTTGCCGTGGCTGCTGGCTCGTCATAAGCTTCCCTCTCCGCAACTAACGCAGCACTAGCCACTTGATTGGTTGCCGCTAGGTAGAGCAGCAACTTCTCTTGCGGTCTAGGGGCGACAAGTATAGGAGCGGAGGACAGGTATTTCTTCAAGTCTTGCAGCGCAGCCTCCGCTTCCGGAGTCCATTTTACTGGACCCGCCTTTTTCAAGATTTTGAAAAACGGCAGGGCGCGTTCCGCAGACCTGGAAATAAATCTGCTGAGAGCCACCACGCAGCCGGCAAGTCTTCGCACGTCCTTGACACGCGTTGGTGCTTCAATCTGCTCGATGGCCTTGATCTTGTCGGGGTTGGCTTTGATCCCACGCTGAGACACGAAGAACCCGAGAAGCTTGCCGGAGGGAACTCCGAACACACACTTCTCGGGGTTGAGCTTGAGGCTGATCCTGCGCAAGTTCGCAAAGGTCTCTTCCAAGTCTTGAACCAAGGTTGCCTTGTCTCTGCTCTTGACCACAATGTCGTCCATGTAGGCCTCCACATTTCTGTGGATCTGTGGCTCGAAAGCAGTGTGGACAACCCTCGCGAACGTCGAGCCTGCGTTCTTCAGTCCAAAAGGCATCCCCACAAAACAGTACGTGCCACATGGAGTGATGAACGCAGTCTTCTCTTCGTCTTCTTCGGCCATGAAGATTTGGTGGTACCCGGAGTAGGCGTCAAGGAATGAAAGCAGGTCGCATCCGGCCGTGGAGTCCACAATCTGGTCGATGCGCGGCAAGGGGAATGGATCTTTAGGGCAAGCTCTGTTGACATTGGTGAAATCGATGCAAAGCCTCCACTTCCCGTTTGCCTTGCGCACGACGACAGGATTGGCCAACCACGTCGGATGGAGCACACCTCTGACGAGGCCTGCCGCTTCCAACTTCTTGATCTCCTCCGCGATAAACTCTTGGCGCTCCACCGCTTGTTTCCTGACCGTCTGCTTGACGGGCCGCGCATGAGGACAGACGGCAAGGTGGTGCTCAATCACTTCCCTGGGAACGCCGGGGATGTCAGATGGTTGCCAGGCAAACACATCGACATTCGCCCGCAGGAAAGCAACGAGCGTGCCTTCCTATTTGGGGCCGAGAGTGGCACTGATGGTGAAGGTACCACCAGTGTCGTCCTCCTTGGCGGGCACCTTCTTGGTCGCTAGTGGAGCAGCCGTCGTCTCCTTGTGTTTACCGGCGGGGCTCGATGGTGCGTCCTCAACGGCGGCGCAACACTCCAAAGGGGCGCGCTTGCCGGAGTGGGCACTAGAGCATTCGTCGGGCTTGGCCTTCTTGCCGGCGGGGCTCGATGGCACGTCCTCGACGGCAGCGCAGCACTCCGAAGAGGCCGCTTGCCGGAGTGGGCGCCAGGGCGTTCGCCGGACTTGGTCTTCATGCCGGCGGGGCTTGATGGCACGTCCTCGACGGCAGCGCAGCACTCCGAAGAGGCGCGCTTGCCGGAGTGGGCGCCAGAGCACTTGCCAGACTTCTTCTTTCCCCCGGAAGCTCCAGCGGCAAGCGGGCCGCGGGCCGTTGCTGCTGTTGCGTCCCGGTATATTTGGTCGGCGCAGATAAGGGCATCCTTCTTGTCGCCGGGGACAGAAATGATGCTTATCGGGCCGGGCATCTTGAGCATGTTATACGCATAGTGAGAGGCTGCCATGAACTTGGCGAGTGCTGGTCGGCCGAGGATCCCGTTGTAAGGCAACGGAAGGTCGGCGACGTCAAAGGTGACCTTCTCAGTTCTGAAATTCAGCTCACTGCCAAATGTTACCGGCAGCGTGATCTTTCCCTTCGGCTTGCTCCTTCCTGGGTTGATTCCTTGGAATGTGCCGGTTTCTTCGAGCTCGCTGTCGGGAACTTGGAGTCTCTGGAGAACAGCAGAGGAGATCAGGTTCAAGCCGGCCCCGCCATCAACTAGCATCTTAGTGACCTTGAGGTTGCGGATTGTTGGGGAAACCAACATCGGCAAGCACCCGACCGCGGTTGTGCGATCAGGGTGGTCCTCAATGTTGAAGATGATAGGCGTGCTGGACCATCTTAGGGGTCTGCGTGACTCGACGGGTGGCTCCGCTGCATTGACCTCCCGCACCCACCGTTTAAGCTGGTGGTGGGAAGCGTGCAGGGAGGCACCGCCGTCCACGCACAAGACCTCAGTGGCTTTCTGGAACTCCTGCTCGCTGGTCTCGGGGTCTTCCATGTCTTCGTCGTCGTCTTCGTCTTCGCTCTTGTCGCGCCCCCGGGGAGGTCTGTCTGCTTGCCGCTGCTTGTCCTTGCCGCGGCGCTCCCCCGGGCCGGGACGCTTCGTGCCGGATCCCCCGCCGCCTGCCTGGGCCCTCTCCTTGTCGCGTCGTGCGTACTCGGCCTTTTGCAGGTCGACGAGTCGCTCGACTTGCTTGCAACTCTGGAGGTCGTGGCCCCTGGTGCGGTGGATCTTGCAGTACTTCTTGTCGGTACCGTCCCGCTTATCGGCAGCCGCCACCGCCCGGCAGTTGGCGCACCCGGCAACCTCCTTGCCGGGGCCTCCCGCCTGGGCTTTCTTGGCGGAGCCCTCGCTGCCGGACTTCTCGACAACCAGTACCTCTGGGTTTTTCTTCTTCTTGCCGTTCCTCCGCCGGCCTCTCCTTGCCGGGGCGGTACCTTCACTGTCGGAGTCTCCTTCTCCAACACTTTCTCCGGGGAGCCTCCTCCCCTCCTCAGCGCGTGCACACTTCTCGGCCAGGGCGTAAAGTTCGCTGACCTCCTTGATTTTGCACATCGCCATCTCCTCCCGCATCCTGCGGTTATGCACATTCTGGTGGAACGCGCTGATCACCGCGGCAGGGTGGACGTCTGGGATGTTGTAGTGCACACGGCTGAACCTCTAGATGAACTTGCGCAAAGGCTCCCCCTCCTTCTGAACAAGTAGATGAAGGTCGCTCGCCTGGCCATGGGGTTTGTGGCCGCCCGTGAAGGCGCCAACGAACTGATGGCATAGATCTGGCCAGGAGGAGATGGAGCCGTCCGGCAAGTGCATGAGCCAGGATCTGACGTTGGGCTTGAGTACCAGCGGGAAGTAGTTGGCAAGGATCTTATCGTCCCGTCCCCCGGCAGCCTGCACCGCAATGGTGTAGATGCTGAGGAACTCAGACGGATGCGACTTGCCGTCGTACTTCTCGGGCACGTCGGGCTTGAAGTTCTTTGTGCTGGGCCACTGGACTTGCCGCAGTTCGCGGGTGAACGCAGGGCAGCCTACCGAATACGGCAGTTCGCCTGGTTCCCCCGGCGCGTGCACGTCTCCTGAGGGCCCAACGCGCTGGTCTGATTGACGCCGCGCCTCTCTTCTGCGCTCGATGCGGGTTCGAGCGTCTTCTTCCCTTCGTTCGTGAAGGACTTGGCGTTGGTCGCGGCGAGTTCGCGGGTTCGACGACGCGGTGGAGTCGTCGTCGAGGTGAACCCGGCGAGTCGGCGACCGTGGCTTCTGGGGGGGGAGTGCACGGTGGTCGCGCCCCCGCCATTCTTGGCGCCATCGGTTCTCGCCTGGGTGACTGGCCGCGGCTGCGACGCGCTGTGCTGCCGCGGAGTGTCACCGTTGGCGAAACCGATGAGGCTCTGGATGGTTGCCCTCCAGCCGTCGAGCTTGTCCGCCGTTGGAGGGTAGTCTAGGAGCAGCTGAGCTCGCGCGAGAGCTTCCGCTGGGGTGGCGGGCAGAGGCGGCGAGCGGCGCGAGGAGCGGGATGTGCTCGAACTCCTAACCATGTTAGAAGGAGCAGCACCCGGTCCAGGCAGCCGCGCGATGCTCGTCCCGGCACGCTGGATCGCATGCCGGTCCTGAGCGCCCTGGGATCCACCAGCGTGGCTCGGGTCCAGCGAGCGTATGGTACCATGGGTACCATGACGCTGCTGGTTTCGCGCCTCCTGAGAGGGGCGCGGGGCGAGCTCGGACGCCGCGGGACCAAGAACTGGCTCGACGGTGCCCGTTCCTCCGCCGGCGTCCTCCCCACCACCCGTCTGCTCCATGGGCGGTGGGTTCGACACTGACGGGCCGGTCACCTCCGGAGCTTTCTTCTTCGGCGCCATGCTGGCGCAAACGATGAGAGTCTGGCTCGCGCGGACGCCGGATCTGATTCACACAACCTCGACGCACCCCTACCTGGCGCGCCAAAGATGTCGGGGGATATCTGCCTCCACGAGCACCTATGGGGACGGAGCCCCTTGTCGGTTCGGCGGGGGCGGAGGATGCACAAAGAGCAGATCGAGGCGACACACACACACAACGATTTTACCCAGCTTCGGGCCGCACGGATGCGTAAAACCCTACTGCTGCATGTCTGGTTGATTGGAGTTCTTGCTCTGGAGCGCAAGAGGCTACAGTAAGTTGGAGCTGGAGGTAGACGAGGGTCTACTGGGTCTGGATTCTCTAGGGTTTTTCTCCTGGTCTGGCCCTCCGATCCCCCCTTCTACGTGCGCATGGGCCTCCTTTTATATGCTAAGGGGTTTCCCACAGGTAGCGACGTAGGTGAGGGTAAAAATGGCAAGGGACTGTGCGAACAGTAGCCGCACAGTGCTATCGCACCTAGCTCTGACGGCGGGAGACAAAGGCATTAAATGCCCGTCTGGATCGCCTGAACAGTGCCGAGGCGGACCGTTAGGAGCGCCTCCGCTCGCCACGGGGGCGATTCTGCCAACGTCGCATGCCACCGCGCGTCTTAGGTTGCGCTGCGCCCCGCCACGTGCCTCCGGGGAAGCCCCAGAGCGACGCGTGGGCAGGTGAGCTGGAGCGCATGCCTGAAGTGGTGGTTTGCCGCGGCAAGTGGTTTGCCGCGATAGTTGCCTTGCCGCACCTGGGAGCTTGCCGCTCGCCAGGCCTTGCCGGGGCGCGCGGAGCGCCGCGGCGGGCTTCTCTTGGTGTGCCTTGGCTTGGCCGTCCCGGCGAGCTCCTCCCGCCGGGGCCTTGGTGCTTCAGCTTAGTCGTCCCGGCAAGCTCCTCTTGCCGGGGCCTTGTCGCCTTGGCCCGGCAAGCTCCTCTTGCCGGACCTTGCCTTCTCGACCCGGCAAGCTCCTCTTGCCGGGGCTTGGTCTTCTAGGCTCGATCACTTGGCCTTCGTCCGGCCCGGAAAGGGCCGTGGAGACTCTTGTCGCTCCCCTGGCAGGCCTTGCCGCGGGACGCTACTACTGCCCGTGCACAAGTTCGGGGTATTAAGGTACCCCTACTTTAGTACACCGACAATTCAGTTTTGACTAATGACTGAGATGAACAACCTGGATTTCTTAAAGATTGCAACATTTATATTGAAGCAAGTCTTAAGCTGTTACTACACGCCCTTCTTAAGACTTGGGGCTACAATGATATACATATAAGGGAGGTACACTTTCAAAGCTGATGTTAACAAACAATTATGACCCGGTGCCATCAATATTTATAAACCGGCAAGTTTTACATCTTTAAGCCGACTGAAAATCAGATGAGTCTTTCAAGACCAATATTTTTGTTAAGTATTGGGAGTTGAGTCAAATGAATTATCCTTCATAGTATTTCTCTGTGAGAAAGCAATGTCAAAAAACTGAGTATGAAGCTGGCCTATTGACCCGAATTTTCTAGAAGAAGGAAATGACAAGGAGTTAAGGATGATCAGGTGCCGGCTTACAAAAGTTCCTAAACCGGAGCATAATATGTCAAAATTGTTCTTGTGTTTGTTTTACAGGATCAGTTTAACATGGATAAATCCAAATTAAACTGGGGGCTAATGTCGGGGATATACCCCGTAGTATGACCCGACCGGATATATGAACCGGCTGGGACAGTTAAGTCAGATGATAACCCGACAGATGATAACCCGGAAGATGTTAAGTCAGATGATAACCCGACAGATGTTAAGTCAGATGATAACCAGACAGATGATAACCCGACAGATGTTAAGTCAGATGATAACCCGACAGATGATAGCTTGGAAGATGTTAAGTCAGATGATACCACGACAGATGTTAAGTCAGATGATAACCAGGCAGATGATAACCCGGCTGGGACAGTTAACTCAGATGATAACCCAGAAGATGTTAAGTCAGATGATAACCCGGCAGATGTTAAGTCAGATGATAACCAGGCAGATGATAACCCGTCATATGTTAAGTCAGATGATAACCCGGCAGATGATAACCCGACAGATGTTAAGTCAGATGATTGCTCGGCGGATAATAACCCGACAGATGATTACCCGACAGACAGTCATAACCCAGCAGACAGAGTCGCCTGGGGTTAATAAGCCTGAGACGTTAAGAAGCCCAAGATGTTAAGAAGCCCATGAAGAGAAGTCAGAATAATTTAAGTCTTAGTCCGAGATGGACTCTACATGTAACCCGCCCCTTCAACTTATATAAGGAGGGGCAGGGCACCCCAAGAGGGTAGAGGAATAATCTTAAGGTTAGACATAACTAGGAGAGCCGGTTTATGGCGATTCCCTCGCGATGATAATAAGACCTAGCCACAAACAGCATGTAGGGTTGTTACCGGATGATGTTTCCCGGGGCTCGAAGCTGTCTAAACCCTTGTCTTGTGTTGCACCTCTCGATTCCGCTCAACCCCTCTCAATCTACCATATAGATGCGTTGGCCTCACGACTAAGTCCTCACACTAGGACATCTGGCGTGACAATTCCACGACACCGGCGCTAAAAACGCCCTGATGGCCCAGGCCACAGCAGCCGTGGCCTTACCCGCGCACGCACGTCTATGGATCCTCGCGAGGCGCTTTCAAGCAAACTGGCGGGCACACATCCCCTGACCCCTCTGATGTCTACTATGCAACCTTCTTCTTGTAGATGTTGTTGGCCCTCCAAGTGCAGAGGTTTGAAGGACAGTAGCAAATTTCCCTCAAGTGGATGACCTAAGGTTTATCAATCCGTGGGAGATGATAACAACCCTGCAACCAAATAACAAAGAGTCTCTTGTGTCCCCAACACACCCAATACAATGCTAAATTGTATAGGTGCACTAGCTCGGCGAAGAGATGGTGATAGAAGTGCAATATGGATGGCAGATATAGGTTTTTGTAATCTGAAAATATGAAAACAACAAGGTAACTAATGATAAAAGTGAGCGTACACGGTATTGCAATGCTAGAAAACAAGGCCTAGGGTTCATACTTTCACTAGTGCAAGTTCTCTCAACAATAATAACATAATTGGATCATATAACTATCCCTCAACATGCAACAAAGAGTCACTCCAAAGTCACTAATAGCGGAGAACAAACGAAAGATTATTGTAGGTTACGAAACCACCTCAAAGTTATTCTTTCGGATCAATCTATTCAAGAGTTCGTACTATAATAACACCTTAAGACACATATCAACCAAAACCCTAATGTCACCTAGATACTCCAATGTCACCTCAAGTATCCGTGGGTATGATCATACGATATGCATCACACAATCTCAGATTCATCTATTCAACCAAGACAAAGTACTTCAAAGAGTGCCCCAAAGTTTCTACCGGAGAGTCAAGACGAAAACGTGTGCCAACCCCTATGCATAAGTTAACGAGGTCACGGAACCCGCAAGTTGATAACCAAAACATACATCAAGTGAATCACATGATATCCCATTGTCACCACACAGGTACGCACATGCAAGACATACATCAAGTGTTCTCAAATCCTTAAAGACTCAATCCGATAAGATAACTTCAAAGGGAAAACTCAATCCATTACAAGAGAGTAGAGGGGGAGAAACATCATAAGATCCAACTATAATAGAAAAGCTCGCGATACATCAAGATCGTACCACCTCAAGAACACGGGAGAGAGATAGATAAACCCGTAGCTACTGGTACATACCCTCAGCCCCGAGGGTGAACTACTCCCTCCTCATCATGGAGAGTGCCGGGATGATGAAGATGGCCACCGGTGAGGGTTCCCCCCTCTGGCAGGGTGCCGGAACACGGTCCCGATTGGTTTTTGGTGGCTACAGAGGCTTGCGGCGGCCGAACTCTCGATCTATTCTGTTCTCTGAAGTTTTTAGGGTATATTGATATATATAGGCGAAAGAAGTCGGTCAGGGGAGCCACGAGGGGCCCACGAGGGTGGGGGCGCGCCCAGGGGGCAGGAGCGCCTCCCCGCCTCGTGGCCACCTCGTTGCTTCCCCGACATACACTCCAAGTCTCCTGGATTGCTTCCGTTCCAAAAATAACTCTCCCGAAGGTTTCATTCCGTTTGGACTCCATTTGATATTCCTTTTCTTCGAAACACTAAAATAGGCAAGAAAACAACAATTTGGGCTGGGCCTCCGGTTAATAGGTTAGTCCCAAAAATAATATAAAAGTGTATAATAAAGCCCATGAAACATCCAAAACGGAATATATAATAGCATGGAACAATATAAAATTATAGATACGTTGGAGACGTATCAGCATCCCAAGCTTAATTCCTGCTCGTCCTCGAGTAGGTAAATGATAAAAACAGAATTTTTGATGTGGAATGTTTCTTAGCATAATTTTCAATGTAATCTTCTTTATTGTGGCAAGAATATTCAGATCCATAAGATTCAAGACAAAAGTTTAATATTGACATAAAAATAATAATACTTCAAGCATACTAACTAAGCAATCTTGTCTTCTCAAAATAGCATGGCCAAAGAAAGTTTATCCCTACAAAATCATATAGTTTGGTCATGCTCCATTTTAGTCACACAAGAGTGCTCTCATCATGCACAACCCCGATGACAAGCCAAGCAATTGTTTCATACTTTAGTAATATCAAACTTTTTCCACCTTCACGCAATACATGAGCATGAGCCATGGATATAGCACCATGGGTGGAATAGAATATGATAATGGGGGTTGTGTGGAGAAGACAAAAAAAGAGGAAGTCTCATATTGACGCGGCTAATCAACGGGCTAGGGAGATGCCCATCAATTGATGTCAATGCAAGGAGTAGGGATTGCCATGCAACGGATGCACTAGAGCTATAAATGTATGAAAGCTCAACAAAAGAAACTAAGTGGGTGTGCATCCAACTTGCTTGCTCATGAAGACCTAGGGCATTTGAGGAAGCCCATCGTTGGAATATACAAGCCAAGTTCTATAACGAAAAATTCTCACTAGTATATGAAAGTGACAAAACAAGAGACTCTCTATCATGAAGATCATGGTGCTACTTTGAAGCACAAGTGTGGAAAAAGGATAGTAGCATTGTCCCTTCTCTTTTTTGTTTGGGCCTTCCTTTTTTTATTTGGCCTTTCTTTTTTTATATTTTTTATTTGGCCTTTTTTATATATTTGGCCTTTTTTTATTGGGACAATGCTCTATTAATGATGATCATCACACTTCTATTTATTTACAACTCAATGATTACAACTCGATACTAGAACAAAATATGACTCTATATGAGTGCCTCCGGCGGTGTACCGAGACGGGCAATGAATCAAGAGTGACATGTATGAAAATTATGCATGGTGGCTTTTCCACAAATACAATGTCAACTACATGACCATGCAAGGTAATATGACAATGATGAAGCGTGTCATAATAAACGGAACGGTGGGAAGTTGCATGGCAATATATCTCAGAATGGCTATGGAAATACCATAATAGGTAGGTATGGTGGCTGTCTTGAGGAAGACATAAGGAGGTTTATGTGTGATAGAGCGTATCATATCATGGGGTTTGGATGCACCGGCGAAGTTTGCACCAACTCTCAAGGTGAGAAAGGGCAATGCATGGTACCGAAGAGGCTAGCAATGGTGGAAGGTTGAGAGTGCGTATAATCCATGGACTCAACATTAGTCATAAAGAACTCACATACTTATTGGAAAAATCTACAAGTCATCAAAAACCAAGCACTACGCGCATGCTCCTAGGGGGATAGATTGGTAGGAAAAGACCATCGCTCGTCCCCGACCGCCACTCATAAGGATGACAATCAAAGAACACCTCATGTTTCAAATTTGTTACATAACGTTTACCATACGTGCATGCTACGGGACTTGCAAACTTCAACACAAGTATTTCTCAAATTCAAAACTACTCAACTAGCACAACTTTAATATTACCACTTTATATCTCAAAACAATTATCAAGTATCAAACTTCTCTTAGTATTCAATGCACTTATATGAAAGTTTTTATTATACCCAACTTGGATGCCCATCATATTAGGACTAAATTCATAACCAAAGCAAATTACCATGCTGTTTAGGACTCTCAAAATAATATAAGTGAAGCATGAGAGTTCATCTATTTCTTAAAAATAAACACCGCCATGCTCTAAAAAGATATAAGTGAAGCACTAGAGCAAACGACAAACTACTCCAAAAGATATAGGTGAAGATCAATGAGTAGTTGAATAATTATGCAAGTATGTGAAGACTCTCTAACATTTAAGAATTTAAGATGTTGATATTTTATTCAAACAGCAAGCGAAACAAAAGGAAATAAAATGACGCTCCAAGCAAAACACATATCATGTGGTGAATAAAAATATAGCTCCAAGTAAAGTTACCGATGAACGAAGACGAAAGAGGGGATGCCTTCTGGGGCATCCCCAAGCTTAGGCTCTTGGTCATACTTGAATATTACCTTGGGTTGACTAGGACATCCCCGGTCTTAGGTTATTGCCACTCCTTATTCCATAGTCCATCGAATCTTTACCCAATACTTGAAAACTTCACAACACAAAACTCAACAAAAAACTCGTAAGTTCCGTTAGTATAGGAAAATAAAACCACCACTTAGGTACTGTTGTGAACTCATTATAAATTCATATTGGTGTAATATCTACTGTATTCCAACTTCTCTATGTTTCATACCCTCCGATACTACTCATAGATTTATCAAAATAAGCAAACATCACATAGAAAATAGAATCTGTCAAAAACAGAACAGTCTGTAGTAATCTGTATCATTCTAATACTTCTGTAACTCCAAAAATTCTGAAATAAATTGGTGTACCTGAGGACTTTGTCTAGTAATCATATGCAAAAAGAATCAACTAAATAGAACTTTCCAGTAAAAAGTTGTAGCTAATCTTGTGAGCGCTAAAGTTTCTGTTTTTTACAGCAAGATCATAAAGACTTCACCCAAGTCTTCCCAAAGGATCTACTTGGCACAAACACTAATTAAAACATAAAACCACATCTAACAAGAGGCTAGATAGATTATTTATTCCTAAATAGAACCAAAAAGTAAGAAACTAAAATAAAATTGGGTTGCCTCCCAACAAGCACTATTGTTTAACGCCCCTAGCTAGGCATGATGATTTCAATGATGCTCACATAAAACATAAGAATTGAAACATAAAGAGAGCATCATGAAGAATATGACTAGCACATTTAAGTCTAACCCAATTACTATGCATAGGGATTTTTTGATCAAAAAACTTGTGGTAACAATAATCAACTAGCATAGGAAGGCAAAACAAGCATAACTTCAAAACTTTAAGCACATAGAGAGGAAACTTGATATTATTGCAATTCCTACAAGCATATATTCCTCCCTAATAATAATTTTCAGTAGAATAATGAATGAATTCAAAAATATAATCAGCACCTAAAGCATTCTTTTCATGATCTACAAGTATAGAATTTTTACTACTCTCCACATAAGCAAAATTCTTCTCATTCGGAATAGTGGGAGTATCATAAGAAACTCGAATACTATAAATTGTTTCCACATTAAAAGAGTAATATTCAGAAAAAGAGTAATCATAATCATGAAAAGTTTTAATACAATCATCACTACTTTTTATAGCATAAGTGTCATCACAATAATCATCATAAATAGGAGGCATGCTATCATCATAATAAATTTGCTCATCAAAACTTGGGAGGCTAAAAATATCATATTCATAAATCATAGCATCCCCAAGCTTGGGACAAACATTAATTGCAGCAAATATATTCTCAAACATGTCATTCTCATCAAACAAAGCATCCCCAAGCTTGGGCCTTTTCATATCATAAGCATAATCACTCTCATCATTAATAGTATGGATAGCACCAATAGTATAGCAATTATCATCATCACAATGAGTAATAGGAGCAACATCATTTGGGAGGGATACCTTTCTACCTTTACTTCTCCATCTTTTCTTTTTCTTCTTCACATCATGTGTGGGTTTAACCCTCTCTTTTGAGCTCCTTATTAATGAGATTGGTTGAATAGAAAGCTCCTCCTCGTTCCCTGATTCATCATAAGAAATAATAGGAGGATATTGGGAAGTCTCTTTCTTTCATTAGTATTCTCTTCATCTTCTATTTCTTTTCTTTTCTTTATGTAATTGGCAATATAAGGATTTTCAATACAATTCATTGCACAATACATATAAATTTCTTCTAGATCAAAATCAAGAACTTTATCAAGGTCAAATTCTGGAAGATCCTTAGTTATACATTTCATTTCTTCATAACCCAAAAGAAAACTAAGTTCATTATGATGTGCAAGGGAAATCAAGTCATCACAATTTTTGGACACGATAGAGTTTTCGCCTACCTATGAAAAGTGAGATGAGAGCTTTGTGCTAATAATTTATTAGAAAGGTGTACCTATAGACCCCAGGTAATTAATGCCCTATCCTTCTACTTAAAAAACATTACGTTAGACTTAACCAACTGTTAATACCAATCCGGCAGCAATAACTACTACTAATGCATATTCATATCCCACTAGTAGACTTAGCAGACTGTGACCTAGCCAGTCTATTTGTTGACAACAGACCAGTACTATCCATCAATGCCACAAAGACCCTAGACGACCTCTATTTCGTGGAAGAATACGATCATGAAACAATTTGCATTGGGTACTGAAATGATCACGTTCATTGCAAAGTTCACAAGTACGGCTAAGAAAGTTTAAAATTTCAGCACAAACATCTAGCCTGTCTTGCAACCATTTAGTTTCCAAATACTTATGCCTCTTGCAAAATATATCTTCCCTGTTTGGTATTACTTACAAACTCTATGCACTCCACAAAAATCGACATGCTTATAAGAGATATTTTCATCATGACTAGTGCAATCATCATTAGTACTATGGATATTCAAAGAGTTCATACTAACAACATTGCAGTCATGCTCACCATTCAAAGATTTAGTGCCAAACATTTTATAGACTTCTTCATCTAGCACTTGAGCACAATTTTCCTTTCCATCATTCTCACGAAAGATATTAAAAAGATGAAGCGTATGAGGCAAACTCAATTCCATTTTTTTTTGTAGTTTTCTTTTATAGACTAAACTAATGATAAAACAAGAAACCAAAAGATTCGATTGCAAGATCTAAACATATACCTTCAAGCACTCACCTCCCCAGCAACGGCGCCAGAAAAGAGCTTGATGTCTACTACGTAACCTTCTTCTTGTAGACGTTGTTGGGCCTCCAAGTGCCGAGGTTTGTAGGACGGTAGCAAATTTCCCTCAAGTGGATGACCAAAGCTTTATCAATCCGTGGGAGGCGTCGGTTGAAGATGATCTCTCTCAAACAACCCTGCAACCAAATAACAAAGAGTCTCTTGTGTCCCCAACACACCCAATACAATGGTAAATTATATAGGTGCACTAGTTCGGCGAAGAGATGGTGATACAAGTGCAATATGGATGGTAGATATAGGTTTTTGTAATCTGAAAATATGAAACCAGCAAGGTAACTAATGATAAAAGTGAGCGTAAACGGTATTGCAATGCTAGGAACAAGGCCTAGGGTTCATACTTTCACTAGTGCAAGTTCTCTCAACAATAATAACATAATTGGATCATATAACTATCCCTCAACATGCAACAAAGAGTCACTCCAAAGTCACTAATAGCGGAGAAAATTGAAGAGATTATTGTAGGGTACGAAACCACCTCAAAGTTATTCTTTCGGATTGATATATTCAAGAGTTCCTACTAGAATAACACCTTAAGACACATATCAACCAAACCCCTAATGTCACCTAGATACTTCAATGTCACCTCAAGTATCCGTGGGTATGATCATACGATATGCATCACACAATCTCAGGTTCATCTATTCAACCAACACAAAGTACTTCAAAGAGTGCCCCAAAGTTTGTACCGGAGAGTCAAGACGAAAACGTGTGCCAACCCCTAAGCATAAGTTCACGAGGTCACAGAACCCGCAAGTTGATCACCAAAACATACATCAAGTGAATCACGTGATATCCCATTGTCACCACAGATACGCACATGCAAGACACACATGAAGTGTTCTCAAATCCTTACAGACTCAATCTGATAAGATAACTTCAGAGGGAAAACTCAATCCATTACAAGAGAGTAGAGGGGGAGAAACATCATAAGATCCAACTATAATAGCAAAGCTCACGATACATCAAGATCATACCACCTCAAGAACACGAGAGAGAGAGAGATCAAAACCATAGCTACTGGTAAATACCCTCAGCCCCGAGGGTGAACTACTCCCTCCTCGGCACGGAGAGCGCTGTGATGATGAAGATGGCCACCGGGGAGAGTTCCCCCCCTCTGGCACGGTGCCGGAGCAGGGTCCCGATTGGTTTTTGGTGGTTACAGAGGCTTGCGGCGGCGGAACTCCTGATCTATTATGTTCTCCGAAGTTTTTAGGGTATATATATATATATATATATATATATATATATATATATATATATAGGCGAAAGAAGTCGGTCAGGGGAGCCACGAGGGGCCCACGAGGGTGGGGGGCGCGCCCAGGGGGGCAGGCACGCCTCCCTGCCTCATGGCCACCTCGTTGCTTCCCTGACGTACACTCCAAGTCTCCTGGATTGCTTCTGTTCCAAAAATAACTCTCCTGAAGGTTTCATTCCGTTTGGACTCCGTTTGATATTCCTTTTCTTCGAAACACTAAAATAGGCAAGAAAACAACAATTTGGGCTGGGCCTCTGGTTAATAGGTTAGTCCCAAAAATATTATAAAAGTGTATAATAAAGCCCATTAAACATCCAAAACAGAATATATAATAGCATGGAACAATCAAAAATTATAGATACGTTGGAGACGTATCACCCTCCTGGGCCTTGAACCAGGCATCCCGACCAGGCACGACAATGACAGTTGCCCCAACTTTGGGGTTGGGAGTGCGGGAAAAGGAAAAGAAGGACGACAACAGGGATTGCAAATACCACTTAATACATCTCATGAGAAGTTCTTCCAGAAATGCTTTCGCATCCCCGCAGGGTCACGTTGAAAGTCTTGACAGGAAAACTGGGAAATGCAAGCCTAGCGAGGTGCGCCATTGTTAGCATCGATGTCATCATCATCACCATCAGCATCGCCCTCTTCAGCTGCGAGCGCAGCCACATCATCAGCAAGGGAGAATTCCATGATCAGGTCATCCACATGGTCGTCCACCCAACTTACCAGGTCGCCTTGGGTTACTCCGGGCATGGGGGCTATCGCGGCGCTGAAGTCGAAGTCGGTATCAAGGCTAAGAAGGTAGCTGAAGACACGCGAGAACACGCGTCCAAGAAGGTCGCGACTCTTCTCTTCGACAAGCTGGCGTGCCCTCGTGGCCCCACCTTTGAGGCAGGTCACGACCTGGGTGAAGAAACAGAGGTAGCCGACATCATCAGCTTTGTACAGGCGAGAGATGCTCTCATCGCAGATGGTGCTTAGGGCCCGATTGGCCCTGACCCTGAGGTCCTCGAACATCAAGGAGCGCTCGCGTTGCAGTGTTCGGCGGCCGCCCGCCTCGTTCGAGGCTCTCTCCATGAGGGACGTAACGCCTTCAACCTGCATATGAAGGGAGGACAGCTCGGCCTCAGCAGTGGCCCGGGCTACCTCGGCGGCCTTCTCGTGCCGCTCTGCCGTAACCAGCTTCACCTAATTTCAATAGACTTGATAGCACTTGTGGATTAAATTGTCCAGAGGAACTTAGTTGAAGGGTGAAAGAGATTATGCCACAAATATGTGGTTTATCTCTTACATGTTGCTTCAGCTCCTTGCTTGTGCCATGGCCCTGCTACTATATGCATGTGTACGTGTGTAAATGTGGCTTCGTCACCTTTCTTGATGTTATGCTGAGGACTTCGCTGGCCAATTGTAACAGCCCCAAAATTGGGTTATCAATTTTTGAGCTGTTATTCCTTCCCGGCACTCATTTTCAAAATCTTTCTCCTGAGTTTGTTGGATGACTCTCAGAATTCTTGTCATTTCCAACCTTTCAAAACCTTGCTCATGTCTTTGTCAGTGGGAAAGACCTCTTATGAATCATCTCAAATCCTCTCAAACCCTAATTCCAAATTTGTGGAATTTGAATGTGGCCTTTGTGATTACAAAGGAGTCATCATTTTCCTTGATCTGTTGATCATCCCATCTGTTCCCAGAGACCCTCCTATCCTTCTAATCCTTGGATATGCAAAAATACCGCTAAGTCTTATGCAATATTTTTGAATTATGATTTATTCCTTTTCTTGCCTTTTTGAGGAATAAAATCCAAAGGCATAGCTAGCCATCTCCTAAATTCATGAGAATTGGTGGAGTTGATATTTATGCCTAATCCAAGCTCTGGCAAATATATTGGCCATAATTAAATAAGGATAATTGTCTTTTCCTATTTTAAGCCAATATTGTATTTCTGCCATTTTCCAAAAGAACTACTATTTTATAACAAGGAAAATTCCCAAATAATTTGTGGAGGTTGTACTTGCTATATATTCACCATTTCCATCCAAACCCATGCTCCAAAGATCATAATTTGAGCACATGATCCAATGCTAGTTTCTGCCCTATCTGAAATTTTTGCAAAGGAAGTGCTTGAACCCTTGATCCATTTGAGATTAAATTTGGTCGGGTGATTAACATTGATAAATCACTCATGGATACCAAAGATGAGCTCAATCCATTCATCCTAGCTCCCTGTGCAATTTTTCCAAGTTTTGTTCAGATTGCTTGTCTGTGAAGGAAGTACCCTCATAAATGATCAAAATGATCTGAAACTTTTCCAGCAGTCTCTAATGACCATATCATCACCCCCCTCCAAAATTCAGATCATTCCATTGAACTATGCGAGCACAGGAGCAATTCTTGGTTTCTGTCCAAATTTTCAGTTTGTGAAGCAAGTATATTTTGTCTTACTCCTTTATGGCTGCAAATATTACTAAGCCTTCTCCTATCCATATAACCTATCTCCAACAAATGTTGGCTCATTTCATGTAGCCAATATTTTCCTGGATTTTTCCAAAGTTTCTGGTCAGACGTGATGCTTGTGAAACAAGTACCAATTTGGCAACTCCATTTGGTATGATCATTTTGCAGCATCTAAACATGACCAAATCAAGGAGCTTTGCCAAGTTTTAGCTCAATCCAACACTAATAGTGAGTGCTTTTTCATCATTTGTTTTCTAGGCCATATTTCCTAGTTGCACTACAGCTATGCTAAATACTTGTCCAAATGAGCTCAAACTTTCCTGGACCATAGTCCTTGCTACCCTAAGCCCCCTATACAACAAGTTTGCCACTTAACCTCTCTGGTTTAGTCTCTAGAACATGGCCAAGTTTGCAGCAGCAAACTTGTCGAGCTCGTGTCCCTCTACTCCCCTTACTTCTGCTCGTGCCATCACCCTTCTTTAATGAGCCTTGGAAGGACTCCACTGTTGTAATGGTTTGGCACTAAGTAGATGACCAGAGCGCATGTTGTCGGTGGTGACCACGGGGAAATGTAGGCCAAAACGGTGGTCTCGCCACTGTTGGCAATAGAAGCGCCGCTCCGGCCGGTTCTGGCTTGTCGAAGCTTGTCACACAGCTCCCCCTCGACGTCGTCTTCCCCCTGGAGCTCGTTCCCCCTTCGTTTGCTTCCTCGTTGAGCCATCGCCGTCGCCGAACAGTGAGCGTCCGTGAGCACCATCATCTTCCTCGCCCCTGTCCTCTTCTTCCTCTCTTGTGCGAGCGTTGCTCGACTCTGTGACCCCCTGGCACTCGTCCGCGTCCCCCCTCATCGCCTTGCCGCCCCTCCCTGTGAGCACCCCCGACAGGTGCACCCCACAAGACAGCGACACTACCCAGCCACCAGTTGCTCCCCGTGCGACCCGGGCCAGGAAGCCCAGCTGCAGGACCAGCGGCCCAGAATGGTCCAAGTGAAGCCCACCTCAGCAATACTAAAGGAGACAACGACGCAGGGTTCGGCATCCCGAGGATCACGACAACGGTGGCTCGGCTCTTTTCCCCTTTCCCTTCCTGTCTCGCGACGAACCCTAGTTCCCGAATTCTTGCATCTTGCCTGTAATCGCCACCAAACTTGTATTCGCGGGAGATTGCCGCTAGTGATCGAGAGAGTATCTACCAGTATCCTAACATCTGGTATCAGAGACCAGCAATTCCCCACCACAGCGCCACCCTGGCGTAGATCATCGAGACCAGGGGCCTTCGTCAAGCTCGTACGCACTTGGTAGCCATGGATCCGGCGATCGAAGCCTTCCTCGACCGCCTCGACAACACCCTCAAGGCCCAGAACAAGGCCATCGCGGAGATCCAAGTCTCCACCGCCAAGATGGACGATGTGGTGCACTGGTGCCCAGATCTGGAGAAGCGCATGGCCGATCTCGACGACGCGGTGGCGGTGCTCCAGATGGCGCAGCCGCCCGCAAGCAAGGCGGGTGAGGAGCCTCAATGGGTGATCCAGAAGCAGGGCCCTTCTGCGACGACCGGCGTCCTTCCGGGGGCCGGTGGCGGCGCGGGTACCGAGCTTCAAGGGCCCAACGGCCACGGCGTGTTCAACTTGCCACGGGGGAACGTGGCGGCGTCCTTCCAGACGCCGCCGCCACCCCCGGCAACAGGTCCGTCGTCCTCTCTAACCACGTCTCCGTCCTCCTTGTCGCCGTTTGCACATGCGAGTCAGCTGCTAGCAGGTTTAGGGCAGTCCCACCCGTCCATCGCATTCCCACAGTTCACGGGCGATAACCCAAGCTTGTGGAAGACGATGTGCGAACAGTACTTTCAGATGTTCGGCATTCTACCGTCGTTTTGGGTTCCCATGGCGGCCCTGAACTTCTCTGGCTCAGCTGCTGTATGGCTGCAGTCAGTTCAGAAACGTTTAGCGGAGTTTGATTGGGAGCAATTTACTGCCCTACTGGCTACACGTTTTGGACGCGATAGGCATCAAACGTTGATCAGGCGGTTCTACTCTGTTCGACAAACAGCTTCAGTGGCGCATTACATTGAGCAATTTGAGCTGATTATCAACCATTTGGCTTCCTACTCTAACACAATTCATCCGTTTTATTTTCTGACTCGTTTTGTTGAGGGACTATGGAAGGACATCCGAGCAGTGGTGCTAGTTCAGCGGCCGCTGGACTTGGATACGGCATGCGCTCTGGTGCTGCTCCAAGAAGAGGTGATGGAAGGATCGTTTGGCTCACTACCTCGACCACCCGAGCAGGCGCCAAGACAGGGCACTCCACTGCCCCTGCCCCCTCCAACGTTGTGAGCGGTACCACCAGTGCCAGCGGGTGATCGCCGCGGCACGGACGCCACCCGCGTCGATCAGTCCAAGCTCAAGACTCTACGAGACTACAGACGCGCACGCGGACTGTGTTTCAAGTGCGGCGAACGGTGGGGGCATGACCACGTGTGTCCCACTATGGTGCAGCTGCATGTTGTCGAGGAACTCCTTGATATGTTCGGCCTCGACAATGGCATCGACACACAGATCGCAGAGGAGGGCACCAGCGAGGTGGCAATGGCAATTTCCCTATCAGCAGTGACAGGAGGGGTCTCGGCTAAAGCGTTTCAGCTTCGCGCGTGGCTGCAAGGAAGAGAGGTGCTCATGCTCGTGGACTCGGGCAGCTCAAATTCATTCGTCAATGAACAACTGGCAGCGCAACTGAAGGGCGTGCACCCCCTCCGCAGGCCAGGCCGCGTCCGTGTGGCAGACGGTGGCGAGCTGCTGTGCACGCAGGTGGCCACCGCGTGTGCCTGGTACGCCCAGGGCCATGAGTTCTACACAGATCTGAAGGTACTTGCCTTGGGCACATATGACATCATCCTCGGCATGGACTGGCTCGAGGAGCATAGCCCAATGACGGTCGATTGGCGCGCCCGCTTCCTGGAAATACCTACTCCAGCGGGGCCGCTACGACTCATGGGCCACGACGCTGCTTCGACAAGTTGCCAAGAGATCAACAACATTTAGCTTCAGAGCCTATGCAACAAGGGCGCGATCACGCATGTCGTTCACTTGTGTGTGGTCGCACCACAGGCGGAAGAGCTCGAACCGACTCCGTCTTGCATCCAGAGTGTGGTCGACCAGTTCCCGGATGTATTCGAAGAGCCGGTGGGTTTGCCTCCTAGACGAGCGTGCGACCACCACATCCCACTCATTCCGGGGGCGCAGCTAGTCAACGTCAGACAGTACAGATACAAACCAGCACAGAAAACAGAGATCGAAGCACAGGTCGAAGCTCTACTCAAATCAGGGGTCATACAACGCAGCAACAGTCCATTCTCGTCTCCTGTCATCCTGGTTAAGAAGAAGGACGGCACTTAGCGGCTCTGCATTGACTACAGGCAACTGAATGCCATCACAGTCCCCAGTAAGTACCCAGTTCCAGTCATTGAAGAGTTGCTCGACGAGCTGCAGGGAGCAGCTTGGTTCTCCAAGCTGGACCTCGGCGCAGTCTATCATCAAATATGCCTAGCGCCAGGAGAGGAGCACTTCGAGTTTCGTGTGGTTTTGTTCGGCCTCACCGGCGCACCACCCACATTCCTGGGGGCAATCCACGGCACACTCAAGCCAGTGGTCAGGGTCTGCGTAATATACTTCTTCGACGATATCCTGATCTTCAGTGCTACGCTGGAAGAGCACATGGCACATGTTAAACAGGTGCTCCTTCACAAGGATCAGTGGAAGGTGAAGCGTAGCAAGTGTGCCTTTGGACAGAGCAAAATATCATATCTGGGGCATGTCATCAGTGCGCAAGGGGTGGCGACAGATCCGACCAAGATTGCGGCAGTAGCTAACTGGACCACTCCCCAAGACGTCAAAGGTGTCCGTAGTTTTTTGGGATTGGCAGGCTACTATCGCCGGTTCGTTCGTAACTTCGGGATCATTGCCAAGCCTCTGTTCCACCTGTTGAAGAAAGGTGTTCCCTTCATGTGGACATCAACAACAGAAACAACATTCCAGGTTCTGAAGCAGCACTTGACAACAGCACCTGTCCTTGCTCTACCCAATTTTGAACAGCCATTCATAGTGGAAACAGACGCAAGTGATAAGGGAATCAGAGCAATTCTGCAACAGAAGGGGCACCCAATTACGTTCATGAGCAAGGCACTCAGTCCATGATACCAAGGATTGTCGACGTATGAAAAGGAATACCTA
Organism: Aegilops umbellulata; assembly: GCA_032464435.1. Taxonomy (NCBI): domain Eukaryota; kingdom Viridiplantae; phylum Streptophyta; class Magnoliopsida; order Poales; family Poaceae; genus Aegilops; species Aegilops umbellulata. The sequence continues at coordinate 209,720,824 of CP136056.1, read as the reverse complement.
GCCATCATAGTGGCTGTGGACCAGTGGCGCCCGTACTTGCAGCATGCAGAGTTCGACATCTACACGGATCAAAAGAGCTTGACACACCTGGAAGAGCAACGACTCACCACTCCGTGGCAACAAAAAGCATTTGCAAAACTCCTGGGGCTGAGATACAGAATCAGGTACAAGAAAGGAACAGAGAATAACGGGGCAGATGCCTTGTCTCGAGCTAATCCAACAATGACACTGTCCACGGTCTCCTCCTGCCAACCCAAGTGGCTGGAAGATGTTGTGAGCAGCTACAACAACAGTCCACACGCCCAGAAGCTGTTGGAGCAGTTGGCAGCACGCGAGGATCCCAAGGGCAGGTTCCAGTTGCAGCAGGGTATTTTGCGTTTCAGAGGAAGAATATGGCTAGGCGGAGGGACTCAAATTCAGCAACAAATCATGCAAGCCTTCCATGACAGCCCGGTGGGCGGACACTCAGGTTTTCCCATCACATATCGGCGCGTTCGTCGCCTCTTTGCGTGGCCCAAGATGAAGGAACAGATCAAGAACTATGTACAATGTTGCCCAGTGTGCCAGCAAGCAAAGCCGGATCGAGCGGCATCCTCGGGATTGTTGGCCCCCCTTCCAATCCCAACACAGCCCTGGGAGATGATCTCCATGGACTTCGTGGATGGGCTACCGCAGTCGAGCAGGTTCAATTACATATTGGTAATCGTCGAAAAGCGCACCAAGTTCAGTTACTTCTTGCCGCTAGCACACCCGTATACAGCAGCATCCGTGGCGCAACTATACATGCAGCAGGTGTACAAGATTCACGGTCTCCCCGGGGCTATAGTGTCGGACTGCAACCCAGTTTTCACAAGCCATTTCTGGCAGGAGCTGTTCAAGTCAGCAGGCACGCAACTGTGTCTCAGCACGGCCAATCACCCGCAAACAGATGGACAGACGGAACGAGTCAACCAGTGTGTCGAGACGTTCTTGAGATGCTTCACTCAAGCATGTCCACGATGCTGGAGCTTCTGGATTCCCTTAGCCCAGTTCTGGTACAACAATGCTCACCATTCGGCAATCGGGATGACACCCTTCAAGGCAATGTTTGGCTATGACCCTAAGCACTGGGGCATATCGGCTGCAAACACCACAGCGGTGCCGGCGCTGAACTCTTGGATCGAGGAAAGGGACACAGTTCAAGAACTACTGCAACAACATCTGAATAGAGCTCGCCAACTCATGAAGAACGAAGCGGACAAGAAAAGATCGTTCAGGTCGTTCGAACTGGGGGACCAGGTTTATCTGAAACTCCAACCATATATCCAGACTTTGGTGGCACCAAGGGCAAACCACAAGCTGCCTTACAAGTTCTACAGACCATTTCCAATCGTGAGCAAAATCAATGAGGTGGCCTACAAGCTGCAACTTCCTGCCAGTGCAACAATTCATCCAGTTTTCCATGTCTCGCTGCTCCGGCGTGCCCTGAATCCCGGTATGACGGCAGAACCTTGTCTTCCTCAATGCTCTGATGAACTTGTGGTTCCTGTAGCCATACTACAGACGAGGTGGAAACAGCAGAAGGGCAAGATGTGCGAACAGGTGCGAGTGCGCTGGTCCAACTCAGACGCGCTGGGATCAACGTGGGAGGACAAGGCGAGTCTACAAGCAAGGTTTCCCTTTGCAGAGGCTTGGGGACAAGCCTCATCTCAAGAAGCGGGGAATGTTAGCGCCCCCGACGGGTGAACCCCACAAGACAGCGACACTACCCAGCCACCAGCTGCTCCCCGCGCGACCCGGGCCAGGAAGCCCAGCTGCAGGACCTGCGGCCCAGAATGGTCCAAGTGAAGCCCACCTCAGCGATACTAAAGGAGACAACGACGCAGGGTTCGACATCCCGAGGATCACGGCAACAACGGCTTGGCTCTTTTCCCCTTTGCCTTCCTGTCTCACGACGAACCCTAGTTCCCTAATTCTTGTATCTTGCCTGTAATCGCCACCAAACTTGTATTCGAGGGAGATTGCCGCTAGTGATCGAGAGAGTATCTACCAGTATCCTAACACTCCCCGTGACCCTTGGCCGTGCTTGCCCATCGCGGGTGCACAGACACGTAGCCGAGTCGTGTGTCGCCTTGCCCCCTCCCTCTAGAGCTCTCCCCCGCGGCTATAAGTAGCGCCCTCGAGCCGCTCGCAGTCTTCAACCCCTCCCCGAGCCTCTCCCGGAGCCTCGGAGCTCCTCTAGTCCCCACCATGGCCGAATGGTCGCCGCCGATCCCCATGGCGATTTTCTCCCCGCGGAACTTCCCCCTCCCTTTCTTCAGCGTACCCAACCTCCCCTGGATCCTATGAGGACGCCGCCGTCCCCATCTCCCGCGAGGGAGCCCTGTCGGCGTGTCTCACCGCCGAAGCTCGTCGGCTGTTGCGGTCTTCCATGGCCCCGTCGCTGTAGTCCGTGTGGCGCGAACCCGCGACCACCTACGGGCGCGGCATGGAGTGGCGGAGCTGCCGCACACGTCGCCCAGCCCTCCCGTGCCGCCAGTCGCCGGCTCCGATGACCCCCGCGGCGTCCCGCTCTGCCTCTATCGCGTGTGAGAAGGAGGAGAGGAGGAGAGAGAGAACACCCCACGGGCCCCACCTGGCAGCGACCCAGGGCGTTGACCCGGTCCTGCCAGTGTGGATAAGTTGATGGGCCCCACACCTCATGCGACCCCACCTACCATTGACCGTAGCCACCCAGTCAGCGTAAGTGGAGACGTAAACACCGGTATGCGCTTTCGTTTCTGCGGAGACATGTTCTCCATAGTGCATTTTCTTTTACTAAAAACGTATTGCCCGAGAATGCGCTTTCTCTTCTTTGGAGATGTATTTTCTCAAATACGCTTTCTCTTTTTCAGCCTCGCCCGCCGAAGTGCCTAGTATGTGAACGTTCAATGTTTAAGCCACTTTTCTGCCTAAAAAGTGAACGGCCACAACTTTGCAACCGTAACTCCAATTGAGGTGATTCAAACGCTCATGTTCTCTATTCGTCGAGCTCTTTCCGTTGGTATCATTTTCATAATGTTTTGATGTCAGGACCCCGAACCTAAGTCACACCAATCCAGCATGTAACACATCATATCACTTTGCGGCCTCACGCACGGTATTCCCATGGGTGCCACCTTACCTGGCCCGGGACCGTTTGCGCCTTTTGGCTCATGTATATGATAGTGTTGCTAGCATCCATATGACAAAGAACCCGGGCCGACATGGCTAGTCGTGAACCCAAGGAGGCACTAACCCATGAGGACAGGCATACATGAATCACATCGAGGATGTCGGTCAACAACGTATAAATCCGGGCTGTAGCACTGGGCTAACAGGACTCCGGTAACCCGGGCTGTAGCAGGCTAGGCAGGACTCCGGATAACACCGCATGACATTTCCCCGAAGGGAAAGACACAGGAACGATGTGAATCACATGCCGGCCAGTCAAGTGTTCCAAGCAGTAGTGCTAGGCTAGCAGGACTCCGGTGAACCGGGCTGTAGCGGACTACTATCGCTCAGGAAGCACTAGAGTACATTTCCCCATAAGAGAGGCTGCCAAGGATAAACAACTAGATAGTCGGATCCCACACATAGCAAGCATTTCAATCATACACACAATATGCTCGATATGTGTAAATACAACATGGCATCACAACAAGACTCTATGACTCAAGTATTTATTCATTAGGCTCCGAGGAGCGAGATATTACAAACATGGGTCTCATGACCCAACATTCAGAGCATACAAGTCAAAGCACATGCGGAAGCTTAACATGTCTGAGTACAGACATCTACAAATGAAAAAGGCTGAGAAGCCTGACTATCTACCAGATCCTGCCGAGGGCACAAGATCGTAGCTGAGGTATGAAGCTAAACGTCGAAGTCCACATGGAACTACTAGCGAGACTGACGTCTCTCTGCAAAACATAAAATAGGAAAACGTGAGTACAAATGTACCCAGCAAGACTTACATCAGAACTAACTACATATGCATTAGTATCAACAAAGGGGGTGGTGGAGTTTGACTGGAGCAAGCCAGCTTTGACTCGGTGGCTATCCTGAACTACGACTGCAAGTAACTCTTTTGAGGTGGCGCACACGAGTCCACATATTCACCATATCAATACACCACTATGGATCCGCTCCCGTCTCCCTACGAGAAGGCCATCCATAGCACTCACGCTTATCTTGCGCATTTTAGAGTATCCACTTTCACTTGTCTATGAACTGTTATAGGCAACCCAGAAGTCCATTACCGCGGACACGGCTATTCGAATAGATGATGTTAACCCTGCAGGGGTGTACTTCTTCACACACGCTCTCACCACTTATCGCCGTCTACACGACATGTACTCGGCAACCTTCAAGCGGAAGCCCAGCGAGGGTGTCGGCCACGGCCTATCTAAACACTCGATTCTCTAGTCCAGGTTTATCGCCTATTCAGGTTCCATCCGCAGGGAGTCCGACCGAGGTTTCCACATACGGCCCCGAACGATGTGAGCAGGGTTCCCGAGACACTAAACGGGCGCCCGGTACACCGTGCCACGTGCCTTCCGCAACATAGCCCACCCCTACGGTCAGCGCTGCGTGCGGCCCCCAACATACTACAAACACCAGAAACTACTTGCAACTCCTGGACAGAGGACAAGGGTGATTAAGAAGCCGAGAGAGTCAATTAAGGATCCCAATGTGTGGTAGTAACTGTTTCATGGATCACAAACACAGAACTCAGTTCCTGAGGACGGCTTCAATGATACAACCCACCCTGTACTCCTACATGGCCTCTCACCACTGCCTTTACCAAATCGTGTTCACACACTTAGCTCACACACAGTAGGACATGTTCATCACCATTCCAATTCATTCCCGATGAATCAGACCCGACTCAACTCTAAGCAGTAGCAGGCATGACAACAAACATGAATGAGTAGGCACATCAGGGCTCAAATAACTCCTACTCATACTAGTGGGTTTCATCTATTTACTGTGGCAATGACAGGTCATGCAGAGGATAAGGGGTTCAACTACCGCAGCATGTAACAGTTGAATCATTGTTGTCCTAATGCAGTAAAAGAGAGCAGGAGCGAGAGAGTGGGATTGTATCGGACTGAACAAGGGGGTTTTGCTTGCCTGGCACTTCCGAAGATAATATAGTTCTTCATCGGTGTCATCGAATAATCGTCAGAACGTCGTCTACTGAGAGGGGACAGTCACCGGCAACAGAGAAAGAACATAATCAATGCAATGCAACAATTATGATGCATGATAATGTCATGGCAACATGTTGTTGATTGAGCTAATGCAACTAGCAACCATATTAAATGAAGTTGGTTTGAACCAAGGGATCAAATTCAAACTCCATATGTGCTTATTTAATGTCAAGCATGCAAATTGCCCTGTACAGCAACCCTAGGTTGTTCAAACATGCACGCAAATGCCATAAACAGATTCCTTGATTTTTTCTGATAATTTTTCATATATAATTTATTTCATTTGGAGTTACGCACTACTGGAATTAGCTTATTTGCCGTCTGCCAGTTCTTTGCCGTCTGCTTGCGGACGGCAAAGAAGGTCTTTGCCATCAGCTACCAAACAACACATGGCAAAGAACTGGCAGACGGCAAATAAGGTCTTTGCCATCTGTCATTTCTTTGCCGTCTGCTGGCGGACGGCAAAGAAACTTTGCCATCTGCCAGCGGACGGCAAAGAGGTGTTGGTGGGGTCCCAGTACACTACAATGGTCCAACACCCTCTTTGCCGTCTGCTGGCAGACGGCAAAGATTCTTTGCCATCTGCTGGCAGACGGCAAAGAGGTGGGACTATTTTTTTTGCGGGTAAAAAGAACGGTGCCCCCTCCTCCTCTATCTCTATCCCCTCTGTCTCTGCCCCCACACACCTCTCTCTCCCGCTCGTCTCTCCCTCTCCCTCGCGCGGGGCGTACGGGGTGTCCGTTGACGCCGCCTGCCCCGGCAAGAAGGCCGGCGACGCCTGCCCCATAGCCGAGCGCCGCCCGACCCCGCCTCCCTCGATCCCGCGCCGCTGTGCCACCTCGCCCCCGCCCGCTGGTGCGCGCCGCACCTCACGGACCCCAGGAGCCCCGCCGCCTTGCGCTGCAGCCTGCGCCGCGTCCACCTCCCCACAAGCTCGCCGCCCCACCGTGGAAGCCTCGTCGCCGGTCGCCCCGACCTCGAGATCCGCCGCCGCCATGGGAGCCGAGCACGGAGCTCCTCCAGGCCCAGCCCTGAGGGGGGACGGATTCGAGTTCCTATCAGATCTAGTGGCCAGGTATTCTTTTTTGCCATCAATTGTTTTTCTGGATTATTGACTCATAGGGTGTGAGCGTTTCTCAGGGATTTTGCCTTGTTTTCCCCTACCGGCGATTGGGGGCGGCGAGTACACGCAGGCAGCGCATGCGGTTGCAGATCTGCTGGACAGAGCAGCCGACTCCAGCATTGGGAAGGTGGGGGAAGCGCTGCCAGTACTCCAACTAGACCTGAACGGCGCCTGCCCGTCTCTCGACTTGTCGGCGGTAGATCAGAGCAGTCAACGAGGCACGACGAGCCGCAGGCCCATGGCTGGATAAAGAGGTACGAATTTTCCCTAAGATAAACTAACACAGAATGCATTTGTTGGCATCACGTGATGCGGCGTAGATTGTGATGCTGATGCTGCTTAGTAAGCATGATTCATGAGCATAATTGTAATGCTTATACGAGCTGATTTGCTGTAGTACCTGCAGTTGGCAACAACTTCGATTCCGTCCATGAACTAATGGGAAAATGTTAGAACAATGACATTGCTACTGATGCAAAAAAATGTACATGAAGTATGTATAAATTGGAGGCTAGTCTAAAAACAGTTTCTTATATAAAACAAGGGCGTAGCTAGGTCTCACTACTGGAATCAGCTTATTTGCTGATCCTGGAGTGGTTACTTTGGTCAGTTACTTTACTCATGAACGGATACTCACTTGTTCTTAGTTATTTTACTTATAATACTGATATGAACAGATACCACTTGGTTTGGCTATTCCTATTTGTCTCTTTCTAATAGCCTATGAACAGATACTATACTTGGTTTTGGCTGTTACTTTCCTAGTTTTCTACTGATAAGACAGATACTACATCTGATTTGGGCAGTGATGCTGGTCTGAGCCCCCCTCTCTTAGGCTTAATTTACATGTGACTATCCCTGTGCTATGATGAACTAGCCCTGGCACTTCCAGGCTGTCTGAGCACATAATCCCTCAAGTATACCTTGAGGTCTTCTGTAGCTCTCCTTAATAGTTATCTCTTCTAAGCTGCTGGTGGTTGGATGTGTTGGGACTTGGTCTGGTTGGCTGGTTGTGATGTATATATCCTCCTGGAGCTTTGTTTTTGGCGTTGCACAGTGACATGTACCTATTGTCACTAGACAAAACTGATTGTGGTGATGAAGTCTAATCTTTGGCTTTAATCACTAGTTTTTAGTTGGCTTAATTCCTGGAGCTAGTACTGATAGTGGTCTTTGTGTTGGCATTTAACTTACTGCTAATTGTGGTGGCTTCTTGATTGGGTCCTTGGCTGGTTCTCTCCTTTGGCTCTTTGGTATTGGTTTACTCTATTTGGCTTTCTAATTAAGATCACTTTGAAAATCAGGATCTTAACTAAGATTATCTTGATCTCAGGTACTGGCTCCTACAACATTGCATTTCACCAAGTGAAATGCTACATTTCTACTCCTAACCCATTCTCTCTTTCTTAGTGTTTTTGTTATGCAGGTTGGAAGAAAAGAAGAAGATCCAAAGAAGATCTTAGTAATAAGATAGTTTTTAGGAAAATAGATATTTAGTTTTAGATCATTCCTTGTAATGTTTGTTGGATATGTGTTCATGGATATGTGTTGGATATATATGTGTTCATGACTATATATTGGTAACATGTGTTGGATATGTGTTCATGGATATGTGTTGGATATATATGTGTTCATGAGTATTGGTAATATGTGTTGGATATACTATATTGGTCATATATATAGTCTGTGTTTGATTTTCTATGAAAATGAATTGATATAAGAAGAAACAGAATTAATGCCTATTTGGTCTCTTTGCCATCTGCCAACAGATGGCAAAGAGCCTGCAGCCTTTGCCGTCTGCCAGCAGATGGCATAGAGCCGTGCCCTTTGCCGTCTGCCAGCAGATGGTAAAGAGCCGTGCCCTTTGCCGTCCGCCACTGACGGCAAAGGCCTCTTTGCCGTCCGCTGCAAAAAACGGACGGCAAAGAAGGCCTTTGCCGACCCTGTCTTTGCCGGAGCTGTTTGCCGTCCGCGGCGGACGGCAAAGGCCTTTGCCGTCCGCCATCCTAGCCTTTGCCGTCCGCTATGGCTGATGGCAAAGTACCAGATTCCTGTAGTGACGGTTGATTTTCTATGAATTTTAGAAGTTTTGGGCATTTTCTGGAATTTTCTGATTAATAATAAATCCAGAAAATGTATTACTGCATCAGCATTAGGTCACGCTGATGTCAGCAGGTCAACAGCGCTGACCCAGGTCAACCTTGACCAGTGGGCCCCGCATGTCAGTGTAACAGTGTCAGCAGCAGAGGCTGACCAGTGGGGTTAGTCAACGCTGAGGTGGCAAGGTCAAACTGACCGGTGGGCCATGGGCATTAGCTTAAATTAAACAGGGAATAACCCTGTGGTTAATTAACGGGTGGGGCCCGCCTGTCAATGACGCTAGGGGTTAACTAATTGGTGGTTAGTGCTAATTTAGCCCGGGCCACGTCATCTAATCCGGCGACTAATCGCCGGCGGTAAGCAGACGCGGCGGCGCTCCTCGTCCGGCCATCTCCGGCGTCGGATGGACGAGCGGCTGGGCGCGCTAGAAAGCCCGCGATGCGGTGCATCCAGTGGTGGCCACGGTGTGTGCGGGGGCAGCGTGTTGCGGCGGTGGCGGCGGGTCGGGCGGTGGCCGGAGCTCGGGTGCTCGCGGGTTTAGCGCTAGCGCGCACGTTAGAGCGCGGGGAGTGATGGGGAAGACGGAGGAGCTCACTGGGATTCCAACGTAGGACTCAACGGGCTTGGGGAGGTGCCATGGACGACGGACGGGCGCCGGCGATCTCCGGTGGCAGAGGAGGAAGAAGGCGAGGTAGCCGGCGATGCGGGGCGTCCGGCGTCGCGTGGCTCCTGGTTGATGATGGAGACCACCCTGCAGTTCTCCTGGGCGGGTCGGCGAGGCAAGGGGAGCTCGACGGGCACGACTATGGCAAGCGGCAGCGACGGCGGCGCTCGGGGAAGAGAGGGGGAGGGAGCCAGAGAAGGGGATGAGCATGGGGAGAGTGAGAGAGCGTCAAGGGTGTCGCGTGGTGTCTCCAGGGGGCCGAGGAAGCGAGCAGGGAGGCGTGAGGAGGTGGAAGCAGGAGGTGGCCGCGGCTCGGTTGTGCGCGTGCCACGCACGATGCCAGAAGGCATGGGGAAGACGACGCGCGAGGAGTTGGGCTGGGCTGAAACTACTAGGCCACCAGGTAAGTGGGCCTCAGGTAAGTCTCTGCTTCCCTTTTTTTATTTGTTTCTGTTTTCTATTTTCTAACATTTGTTTCTGATTTAGTAAAATACTAAATCAATTTTAAACTTCATGAAAATAATTGTGTCAACTAAGTGGACTTATACAAAGCCACACAACAATTTTCAGAATTATTGAACATATATTTATGCATATAATAAATATAAATCCAATTCAAATAGTTATTGAATTAATTCCAAATGCCCAAAATAAATATTTCTGAGACTCCAAAAATATTATTTTGAGTTTTAACTCTTCCCAATATTTTTTTGCTTGACAGGAACATTTTCTTGGATTTATTTGAAACAATTTTTTAATGTTGATCATTTCTATAAAAGTCTTCTAAGGCTTTCCACTTTCCCCAATTCAACTTTCATAAATATATATATGATGCATGAGTGCTTGTGCAACTAGTTACAACCAATTCTAGGGTTGTGACAACTCACCCCCACTAAACAAGAATCTCGTCCCGAGATTCAAGACGTGAGGTAAGAAGACAGAGGGGGCACAAACTAACATAATATCTTGATCCAACTGCCCTTCTTAAAGATGTCGACTCCTTACGTCATATTGGTCTTGGCACCTTTGCTTGCGAGATCTTCATCCAACACGAGGACAAAAGAGCAAGATAACTCTATAGGAATTGATCTTCTTAAGGACCGAGCAACTCACGATCAACTCACGGAATGAGACGTTGAGCATCTCTTGAGCTGAGACACAAAGTTGATATCAGGGTGATGGAAATCAGACGAAGATTCAAGTTGGTATGTAGCAATTCCACGCTTGAGTAAGGTGGTGCAAGGTTTCAAAGTTGCGAGGAGATAAGTTGCCCTTCATGTCAAACAGGGCACCTTAGAGGGGGTGGCTCGTAGAGCTATTCCCTTAAGTGGCAAAAAGAATTACTTTTGATTCAGTGATCATTGAAACTCTTTATACCAGTCTAAGGCAATTTTAAAACGATCGTTTGACGGAGTTCGGGAGAACGACACACTCGGGCTAGAATGGATGATGTGAACTACCTTGTTGGAGACAACGCAATGGATGACTTTTGCTTATCACCGGAAATGGATGGGACCCATGACAGGACCACTTTGGAAGATGATCTTGGACAACAACTGCTGAGAAGGGCATCCCATGGAAAATTGACACGATGGGGTGCAAGCTGGAAACAAAATGCAAATGTTGGGAGTGTTCCAACCATCATATCTGCCTCAGATTCAGATCTGGTTAGAAATAGGATACTTCAGACTCACATGTCTGAAAAGAAGAGTTGCAACACAAATCGACGAGATAACGTTGTGAGATTCTCGGGAGATGAACTACGATAGTATGCTCCAAAACATGAGCGGGTTCTGCTACAGACATGTGAACACGCTGTCCCAGACAAGCATGATCACATGGTAGTCTTGCAATAAAACACTACCGAGTTCTGATTGGGAACCATCATTGAGATAACAAGTCTTGTGCATATCCGTCCGGGCCCTTCAGGATTAGCGCATGAACTTATTTTCTTTGAACAAATCAATCAATGGCTTGGTGTGCTAGGGACACATATGGAGTGGAGGTAATTAATCTACCAAACCATAGAATACTTCGCACGTATGCATGACTGATTTGGGATGATTCCAAGGAAAACAAAACAAACCTTTCTCAAATTCATGGCGGCAACTTACACCTAATGCACGTGAATTCGAGGAAGTCACTTCTTTCATCCAAACATATACCTCATGAACGAGACACGAGGGCAACGCTTACAAAGTTTCCAACACTAGCTTAATGTTCAACACGAATCATGGAGGAGACAAGATGCTGCTGATGGAAACTCATCGAAATTTCCATATCACTGGACTTCCACCATCATGTGAACACGGTGATAGTATTGCTCAGACCAAAAGATGTAATGATGTATGCTCGAGGGATCAACCACGAGTAAGACAACATTACGAACATCGTTGGCTCTGATTTGACTTGACGATAGCCCATACTCAAGTCAAAGTTTTGACAAGGCAATAGACCCAACAACTGATCACGAGGACCAATCGATGGAGATATCATCTTTCTTCAACATACACACACGACGATATCCCTTAACATGAACTAAGTCAGACAAGCTTTTATCTTCCAACTCTCCAAGTTGTTGTTTAGCTTAACCAAGTAGCTCAGGGGTATCCAACACAGACTCTTGGAGAAGGGGTGATTTATAAGAAAACCAACTTGATCACGAACTCAACATAGCGGTCAGGTGACAACCAGGTAATACTTCCGAGAAGATCTTCGGAAAATCACGAACCACCGATATGTTACTAAGCTCGAGAGCAATCTTGCTTTTCAGAGCAAGACGATATGATCAAATAAGCAAGGGCTTGAATAATCTCAACTCATTGATCGAAAAGTGCACCAGAAATAAGGACTAGGTAGCACGGTCAATCTTAGGATGATAATTTAATAACCAACACGCTAAGAATGAGAATATTGTCCATTTACTACCAAGCAACGAGTTGCTCGGAGCATTGATTTCACACATCACAATTCACTTGTCGGCATTCCGGTTACAACAACACGAGGGCCGAGGAATGAATGACGATGGTGGGAGTATCACTGCATCAAGAATTCATAAGAGGAGGTGCAATTCTCATGACGTTCCTGACATAAAGTGGGTAATACTTCAGGGTAGAACAGAATCAAAGCTTGATTGCATTTGATCTGCGGAATACAACTGCTTTGACCCAATCCTAGAAATGGATGAGGCACTGGAGTTTGTTTCCCCTAGTCATTCCGGAATAGAATGGCTTGACAGACCACAAGAATAATAGGCATCGACGAACACGTATGCACAACTATTCCTGACTATCAATTGATAGACTAGGGTCAGAATACAACCGAGGAGGGTCAACTCAAGGAACGTATAACTTTCAGAGTTGTGGATGCATAGATTAGTATGTCGAGCAAAGCTCAACATTTCTTCCGAACAACCCATGCAGAAACGTAGGTCTGGCAGATTCACAATGCAGAATGGAGAACTCATCAAGAGCACTCTGGTTGTGATCTTTTGGTTCAAAGAACTTCTGCCATAAGCGGTTCATAGTATTTGGAAGAAGGAAATACCACGGACCTCAAGGACTATTGCAAAGGTTACTAATACCTTAAGGGAACTAGCAAATACTAACAACATGAAGTAGGGTGAATCTCGGTTCAAGAACCCAGGAGTAGAATTCCTACTAACTAAATGGCATCACGGAATGCTTTCGAGAATGGCGGCCAGAATCATCACACCGGGGACACAAAACATGGCTAGGTTACTAGATGATCCCCTAAGACACCTAGGGTCATAATAATAACTCCAACATATATGTCGGCAATAGAGTACCTCAGCTGACTGGTTGGTGTGGTTAAACTGGCCCAAAGAAACATTGGGAACGGAAAGAAGGGATTTGCAAATGCATCAAACTATTTAGACACCTGGGATGACTCGGACAACATAACGGCTGTAAATGCGCAAAATGATTTGAGACATCATGCAAAATGGTGGCATAACCACTCAACAACATTGTATCAAGGTTCCGACATCAACTAAGAACACATGGATGTAGTAGAAACTGAGCAGAGGCTTGAACTCATCAATCCTAGGCAACTACGGTTTAATAACACGTCATCCTGAGAGATAGAAGAGAAGCCTAGTTCTTAACCCATGTAGAAGAGAAGAGGTTGACTCAGAGCAGAAGGCATAAGGTATAAGGAGTAAAAAGAGCCTTACGTTCCCTCCCACAATCAATTCCCCAACACAACTAAAGCATATCTAGACTCAACTTCGACCAGTTTGGCTTGGTAATCCTACAGGCAGTCAGGCTTTGATACCAACGCTGTCAGGACCCCGATCCTAAGTCACACCGATCCAGCATGTAACACATCATATCACTTTGCGACCTCACGCACGGTATTCCCACGAGTGCCACCTTACCTGGCCCGGGACCGTTTGCGCCTTTTGGCTCACGTATATGATAGTGTCGCTAGCATCCATATGACAAAGAACCCGGGCCGACATGGCTAGTCGTGAACCCAAGGCGGCACTAACCCATGAGGACAGGCATACATGAATCACATCGAGCATGCCGGTCAACAACGTATAAATCCGGGTTGTAGTACTGGGCTAACAGGACTCCAGTAACCCGGGCTGTAGCAGGCTAGGCAGGACTCCGGATAACACCGCGTGACATTTCCCCGAAGGGACAGACACATGTACGACGTGAATCACATGCCGGCCAGTCAAGTGTTCCAAGCAGTAGTGCTGGGCTAGCAGGACTCTGGTGAACCGGGTTGTAGCAGACTACTATCGCTCAGGAAGCACTAGACTACATTTCCCCATAAGAGAGGCTGCCAAGGATAAACAACTAGATAGTCGGATCCCACACATAGCAAGCATTTCAATCATACACACAATATGCTCGATATGTGTAAATACAACATGGCATCACAACAAGACTCTACGACTCAAGTATTTATTCATTAGGCTCCGAGGAGCGAGATATTACAAACATGGGTCTCATGACCCAACATTCAGAGCATACAAGTCAAAGCACATGCGGAAGCTTAACATGTCTAAGTACAGACATCTACAAATGAAAAAGGCTGAGAAGCCTGACTATCTACTAGATCCTGCCGAGGGCACAAGATCGTAGCTGAGGTATCAAGCTAAACGTCGAAGTCCACATGGAACTACTAGTGAGACCGACGTCTCTCTGCAAAACATAAAATAGGCAAACGTGAGTACAAATGTACCCAGCAAGACTTACATCAGAACTAACTACATATGCATCAGTATCAACAAAGGGGGTGGTGGAGTTTGACTGCAGCAAGCCATCTTTGACTCGGTGGCTATCCTGAACTACGACTGCAAGTAACTCTTTTGAGGTGGCGCACACGAGTCCACATATTCACCATATCAATACACCACTATGGATCCGCTCTCGTCTCCCTACGAGAAGGCCATCCATAGCACTCACGCTTATCTTGCGCATTTTAGAGTATCCACTTTCACTTGTCTATGGACTGTTATAGGCAACCCAGAAGTCCATTACCGCGGACACGACTATTCGAATAGATGATGTTAACCCTGCAGGGGTGTACTTCTTCACACACGCTCTCACCACTTATCACCGTCTACACGACATGTACTCGGCAACCTGCAAGCGGAAGCCCAGCGAGGGTGTTGGCCACGGCCTCCCTAAATACTCGAGTCTCCAGTCCAGGTTTATCGCCTATTCAGGTTCCATCCGCAGTGAGTCCGGCCGAGGTTTCCACATACGGCCCCGAACGATGTGAGCAGGGTTCCCGAGACACCAAACGGGCGCCCGGTACACCGTGCCACGTGCCTACCGCAACACAGCCCACCCCTACGGTCAGCGCTGCGTGCGGCCCCCAGCATACTACAAACACCAGAAACTACTTGCAACTCCTGGACAGAGGACAAGGGTGATTAAGAAGCCGAGAGAGTCAATTAAGGATCCCAATGTGTGGTAGTAACTGTTTCATGGATCACCAACACAGAACTCAGTTCCTGAGGACGGCTTCAATGAGACAACTCACCATGTACTCCTACATGGCCTCTCACCGCTACCTTTACCAAATCGTGTTCACACACTTAGCTCACACACAGTAGGACATGTTCATCACCATTCCAATTCATTCTCGATGAATCAGACCCAACTCAACTCTAAGCAGTAGCAGGCATGACAACAAACATGAATGAGTAGGCACATCAGGGCTCAAACAACTCCTACTCATACTAGTGGGTTTCATCTATTTACTGTGGCAATGACAGCTCATGCAGAGGATAAGGGGTTCAACTACCGCAGCATGTAACAGTTGAATCATTGTTGTCCTAATGCAGTAAAAGAGAGCAGGAGCGAGAGAGTGGGATTGTATCGGAATGAACAAGGGGGTTTTGCTTGCCTGGCACTTCTGAAGAAAATATAGTTCTTCATCGGTGTCATCGAATAATCGTCGGAACGTCGTCTACTGAGAGGGGACAGTCACTGGCAACAGAGAAAGAACATAATCAATGCAATGCAACAATTATGATGCATGATACTATCATGGCAATATGCTGTTGATTGAGCTAATGCAACTAGCCACCATATTAAATGAAGTTGGTTTGAACCAAGGGTTCAAATTCAAACTCCATATGTGCTTATTTAATGTCAAACATGCAAATTGCCCTGTACAGCAACCCTAGGTTGTTCAAACATGCATGCAAATGCCATAAACAGATTCCTTGAATTTTTTTGATAATTTTTCATATATAATTTATTTCATTTGGAGTTACGGTTGATTTTCTATGAATTTTAGAAGTTTTGGGTATTTTCTGGAATTTTCTGATTAATAATAAATCCAGAAAATGTATTACTGCGTCAGCATTAGGTCACGTTGATGTCAGCAGGTCAACAGCGCTGACCCAGGTCAACCTTGACCAGTGGGTCCCGCATGTCAGTGTAACATTGTCAGCAGCAGAGGCTGACCAGTGGGGTCAGTCAACGCTGAGGTGGCAAGGTCAAACAGACCGGTGGGCCACGGGCATTAGCTTAAATTAAACAGGGAATAACCCTGTGGTTAATTAATGGGTGGGGCCCGCCTGTCAATGATGCTAGGGGTTAACTAATTGGTGGTTAGTGCTAATTTAGCCCGGGCCACGTCATCTAATCCGGCGACTAATCGCCGGCAGTAAGCAGACACGGCGGCGCTCCTCGTCCGGCCATCTCCGGCGTCGGATGGACGAGCGGCTGGGCGCGCTAGAAAGCCCGCGATGCGGCGCATCCAGTGGTGGCCGCGGTGTGTGCTGGGGCAGCGTGTTGCGGCGGCGGCGGCGGGTCGGGCGGTGGCCGGAGCTCGGGTGCTCGCGGGTTTAGCGCTAGCGCGCAAGTTAGAGCGCGGGGAGTGATGGGGAAGACGGAGGAGCTCACTGGGATTCCAACGTAGGACTCAACGGGCTCGGGGAGGCGCCATGGACGACGGACAGGCGTCGGCGGTCTCCGGCGGCAGAGGAGGAAGAAGACGAGGTAGCCGGCGATGCGGGGCGTCTGGCGTCGCGTGGCTCCTGGTAGATGATGAAGACCACCCTGCGGTTCTCCTGGGCGGATCGGCGAAGCAAGGGGAGCTCGGCGGGAATGGCTATGGCAAGCGGCAGCGACGGCGGCGCTCGGGGAAGAGAGGGGGAGGGAGCCAGAGAAGGGGATGAGCATGGGGAGAGTGAGAGAGCGTCGAGGGGGCCGCGTGGTGTCTCCAGGGGGCCGAGGAAGCGAGCAGGGAGGCGTGAGGAGGTGGAAGCAGGAGGTGGCCGCAGCTCGGTTGTGCGCGCGCCACGCACGATGCCAGAAGGCATGGGGAAGACCACGCGCGAGGAGGTGGGCTGGGCTGAAACTGTCGGGCCACCAAGTAAGTGGGCCTCAGGTAAGTCTCTGCTTCCCTTTTTTTATTTGTTTCTGTTTTCTATTTTCTGACATTTGTTTCTGATTTCGTAAAATACTAAATCAATTTTAAACTTCATGAAAATAATTGTATCAACTAAGTGGACTTATACAAAGCCACACAACAATTTTCAGAATTATTGAACATATATTTATGCATATAATAAATATAAATCCAATTCAAATAGTTATTGAATTAATTCCAAATGCCCAAAATAAATATTTCTGAGACTCCAAAAATATTGGTTTGAGTTTTAACTCTTGCCAATATTTTTTTGCTTCACAGGAACATTTTCTTGGATTTATTTGAAACAATTTTTTAATGTTGATCATTTTTATAAAAGTCTTCTGAGGCTTTCCACTTTCCCCAATTCAACTTTCATAAATATATATATATGATGCATGAGTGCTTGTGCAACTAGTTACAACCAATTCTAGGGCTGTGACATTTGACACAGTGAAAATAACCACTTTGCCCTTGCTCGTAAACAGCCCCCTCCGAGAGAAAACTGTTTCCAGCAAATCTTTACGCGATCGTTCCGCACTTCTTCCCGGAGTATTTCGCGACCCCAGCCCCGAACTTGCATGTTGACTTTGCTTGCACCTCGTGTGTGTGTTTAGGTGCAGTAGTTTCTTGTCTATTCCATCTACTTTTATTTTAGTCATGCTATATGTTTTCGTTATCTGTCTTGCATGCTTAGGCTTCCATAAAATAAGTTGACATGCTAGTTTACTGTTGTTCCTGATGATGTCATGCCTCTTTCGAGTTTATGATCATGTTAGTAGTATCGATGTTATGATAATTTGTTTGCACTAGTGAAATTACTAGTACTTGTTATTGCCATGTTTCGCATGCTATCATTGTTCCTTTGAAATGATTAATGTTTTGTTACTTCATCGGTATGTTGCATATTAGTTGTTGTATACATGTTAATAATGCTCGCATGATGATTGATGATGGAGAAGTTAATAATATGACTTAATAACAAACCTCCTCCGTCATCACTGGGATATCACAGTGCCACCCAAATCGAGCTTTCTCCAGTGCAACCACATTTACCTTATGGGGAGGTCCTAGCTGGGTCTATTGTCATGCCTCTCACCGGTGCCTCCCGTGTGGGAAGGTTATGGGAATGCGCTACCCTGATCAGGTAGGCGGACATAACCTTGTGTGCTCGTTTTTGTTTTTATGGTACCTTGTCCCCGTTTGGGACCGTTTTGCCACAACGGTGGCCGTTGGTGTCTTTGGTAGACACGGGGCTACCCAGGACCGAACCCCAAGGGGGTGTTGGTCGGAGTGGCCGGGAGAGTTTCATGGCAGTAGCTCGGTTTTGTTGGAACGCTTTGGTCCACCCGAATGGGAGTGCGAGGCCAGGGTTCCGTAGTGTGGGTAAAGTGCGCTACCTCTGCAGAGTGAGTGTTTAATCTATCGATAGCCGCGTCCTCGGTCATGGGCACAAGTTCGTAGTAGGTCACGCTATCAGGTCTTTGTTGAAATGGAGGATAAACCTGCTAATAAATTGTGTGATAATGAAAATGTGATAAATCATGTGATTACTTGGACTATGCGAAAATCGTGAGAAGTCATGATGATGTGTTGATATGACCCCGAGACGAGATCTTGGTAAGTCATGCGTGTGCTCCGAAGAGCCGTGGCAGAGTAAGTGATTGTTGCATAAGGTTAATACAACATGTCTTCACGGAAGGTAACTGGTAGTTTATTTCCAGCATAGTTTCATGATGCCATGCCATGCCATGTTTTGATATGCTATGCTTTGTTGTTGTTATGTTAGGAGTAAATTTGATATGCCATGCTAGTAGATGCTATGTTGTTGTTCATGCTTAGTTTGATTTATGATTTTAGTTAATATCATGCCATGCTTAGAAGTTGTGTTGAAGTAGACTGTTGCATATGCTTGGTTCTTGTTTGTCATCTGTTTGTTTGGATGCTATGTATTTGGTTGTCTTGCAACTACATTCAATGTACTAACCTGGCGTGTCATGCCACTTTTGTAGGTCATGCCTGAATTGTTCGCTTGTTCCGTCATGCTAGGCCGTAATCTTGCCAGTCCTATGAGTTATGGAGTGCAGCCAGAGTGAGACGCTGCCAAACCAAGACTTCCGCCGCCATTTAAATAGACTTCCGCTAGCATCCGTATAGCCTTAGGGCTATTCTAGATAATTGTATTCATCAATGATGTAATCATATACACATGTATTTGATGAATATTATTGTACCTGGAATGCTGTATCATGGACCTATCGTGCGTCAAGTGTTATCCTGGGCTGACGTGCGAAGGCCCCCTGCTCCATGCGAATCGGGGTGCCACACCAATGAACAATCCACCAAGAGTGATAGTCAGATTTCGGCTATGAGTTTGTTACCATACGTAGTGGCAACACTACAAACACATATTATTCGTCTTTCTCTTGAAACAGTGTGTATGTGGTAAATAAAAGGAACTGATCAAAAGAGCTCGCAAGAAACATATATCAGGGGTCCATAGTTCCTAAACATCATGTCACAGCAAAAACCTATGCATGATCACTTAGTTGTCATAATCCCTTCACGTCACAATCAAAGTTATAGCACACAATGATTGAAATAAAGTGCTTAAGAGCCTTGAGGAGGAAATGATTGTAGGTGTGCATAAGAACAGTATAACATCAAATTTTACTACATGCTTACACTCACTAACCTATGTTTTATCGGCTCTATCTAAAGAAAAACTCTTCCATGCGTTCCCGGCAAGCAAGAGTTACCTAGAATAAATAGAATAGAGTGGCAAAGTTGTTTTATCTGTAGATCAAGAACTTTCATTTGATTATCTTTGCTTCACTAACACTTTCATTATAACCATGCCACTGCTACAACTATTCTAATTTTTAGGTCAAGAAGTGGAGTGCTATCTAGGCGTACCGATAGTAAGTAAACCAAAACCTTCTTGTTATTTCGGTTTAAACAACTGAGTTCCTTATGATTTAGATTTAGATTTATGTTGCTCGTGAACGATCATGTTTAAGCTTGGGGAGTTGATGAGTGACATTGTTACACTCATTTCACCTTTGTTTCAACCGTGATATTTCAATTAAAAAGAGATATTCACTCCGATATTGGTACTAATGACTAATGAATGCGAAGGATTCCACAAATCCTCTCTTTGATGTGTTTCCATGAGAAATGGGCTAAAAGGGAAAGAAATCATGTGTGGAAATGTGACGCGGCTTGAACTACGTCGGTATTTCCCCAAAGAGGAAGGGATGATGCAGCAAAGCTATGGTAGGTATTTCCCTCTGTGATGAGACCAAGGTTATCGAACCAGTAGGAGAACCACGCAACACTACATGAATGGTGCTTGCACACAAAGAACAAATACTTGCAACCCGGCGTAAAAGAGGGGTTGTCAATCCCTCCCGGGTAAAAAGATAGATAAAATTGTAGTAGATTGGATAAATAGATCTCGTGCGAACGCGAGATAAAATAAATAACAAAAAATGCAACAAGGTTTTTTTAGGTTTTTGGATTAATAGATCTAAAAATAAAATCGAATAAAAATAGATCTCGAAGGCAAATATGATGAAGAGGAGACCCGGGGGCCGTAGATTTCACTAGCGGCTTCTCTCAAAAAAATAGCATATGGTGGGTAAACAAATTACTGTGGGGCAATTAATAGAACTTCAAATAATTATGACGATATCCAGGCAATGATAATTATATAGACATCATGTCCAAGATTAGTAGATCGACTCCTGCCTGCATCTACTACTATTACTCCACACATCGACCGCTATCTAGCACGCATCTATTGTATTAAGTTAATGGAGAAACAGAGTAATGCAATAAGAAAGATGACATGATGTAGACAAGATCTATTCATGTAGGAATATACTCCATCTTGTTATCCTTAATAGCAACAATACATACATGTCATTTGCCTTTCTGTCACTGGGATTGAGCACCGTAAGATTAAACCCATCAGAAAGCACCTCTACCCATGGCAAGAAAAATCGATCTACTCATCCTAACTAAACCAAAGATTCGAAGAAGAAATACGAGGCTATATGTATCATGCATATAAGAGATCAAAAGACTCAAATAACTTTCATGGATAAAAACATAGATCTGATCATAAACTCAAAGTTCATCGGATCCCAACAAAGACACCGCAAAAAGAGTTACAACAAATAGATCTCCAAGAGACGATCGTATTGAGAATCAGAAGAGAGAGAGGAAGGCATCTAGTTACTAACTACGGTCCCGTAGGTCTATAATGAACTACTCACGCATCATCAGAGAGGCACCAATGATGATGATGAATGAGGGAGTCCTGGATTACGGGGTCCTCGGGCGTCTGGGCTGTGTGACGTGGGTCGGACTGATGGGCCGTGAAGATACAAGACGAAAGACTTTCCCCCGTGTCCGGATGGGACTCTCCTTGGCGTGGAAGGCAAGCTTGGCGTGCGGATATGAAGATTCCTTTCTATGTAAACCGAATCTATACAACCCTAGCCCCCTCCGGTATCTATATAAACCGGAGGGTTTAGTCCGTAGAGGCAATCATAATCATACATGCTAGACATCTAGGGTTTAGCCATTATGATCTCGAGGTAGATCAACTCTTGTAACCCCTATACTCATCAAAGTCAATCAAGCAGGAAGTAGGGTATTACCTCCGTTAAGAGGTCCCGAACCTAGGTAAACATTGTGTCCCCTACCTCCTGTTACCCTTGATCCTTAGACGCACAGTTCGGGACCCCCTACCCGAGATCTGCCGCTTTTGACACCAACATTGGTGCTTTCATTGAGAGCTCCACTGTGCCGTCGTTGAAAGGCTCAATGGCTCCATCGATCATCTACAACAATGCTGCTGGGAAGGAGATTTTTTCCCCGGCCAGATCTTTGTATTCGGCAGCTTCGCACTACACGCTAACTCAGTTGGCCACCTGGAGCAGATCGACGGCTACAACCCTGGTCACCAGATCAGTTTTGGAAATCTGCACAATGTCGCTAATATCCGAGGAGACTTGATCTTCCAAGGGTTTGCGACTTGAACCACCGCTCCGGCCTTAGATCCGGAGCGTGTCACCAGGCCCGAAGACGGGAGTCTAGAGCCCCCCGGACTCTCTGCGGCTATAGAGATAAACACTGGAGAACTGGAGAGGATAGCGCCACCGACAGTCATCACGAAGCCAGGCTCTTCTCCGGACACTAGCTCCAAACCCTCGAAGTCCGTGTCATGCAAGCTTGGCCAGGGAACTTTGGTCCCCGTCCAAACCTCGCTCTAAAATGAGGCTCTCGACTTAATGCGATCCCTCGCCATCATAGAGAAACCGCTTCTGAATTGCGCCCAACCCGAACTAGGGGCTGAAAATAGGGAATTTTCTTCCCACCCACCACCCACTTTATAGCCACTGTCGAGGATCTAACCGACATGCTTGACTACGCCTCCGAAGACATCGACTGTATGGACGACGATGCCGGAGAGGAGCAGGCCCAAAATCCGCCGTTCACCAGAAGCTGGACGGCCACTTCCTCATACGACGTGTACATGGTGGACACACCTAAAGAAGGCGACGACGATGAGGAGAAGGACCCAGTCAAGGATAAACCTCCTGAGATACCTGATGACCCACAAGTACAGGGGATCTATCGTAGTCCTTTTTATAAGTAAGAGTGTCGAACCCAACGAGGAGCAGAAGGAAATGATAAGCGGTTTTCAGCAAGGTATTCTCTGCAAGCACTGAAATTATCGGTAATAGATAGTTTTGTGATAAGGTAATTTGTAACGGGTAACAACTAGTGAAAGTAAATAAGGTGCAGCAAGATGGCCCAATCCTTTTTGTAGCAAAGGAAAAGCCTGGACAAACTCTTATATAGAGGAAAGCGCTCCTGAGGACACACGGGAATTATCGTCAAGCTACTTTTCATCACGCTCATATGATTCGTGTTCCTTACTTTGATAATTTGGTATGTGGGTGGACTGGTGCTTGGGTACTGTCCTTTCTTGGACAAGCATCCCACTTATGATTAACCCCTATTGCAAGCATCCGCAACTACAAAAGAAGTATTAAGGTAAACCTAACCATAGCATGAAAACATATGGATCCAAATCAGCCCCTTACGAAGCAACTCATAAACAAGGGTTTAAGTTCTGTCACTCTAGCAACCCATCATCTACTTATTACTTCCCAATGCCTTCCTCTAGGCCCAAAGAATGGCGAAGTGACATGTAGTTGACGTTCACATAACACCACTAGAGGAAATACAACATACATCTCATCAAAATATTGTACGAATACCAAATTCACATGACTACTTATAGCAAGACTTCTCCCGTGCCCTCAGGAACAAACGTAACTATTCACAAATCATATTCATGTTCAAGGTCAGAGTGGTATTAATATGCATAAAGGATCTGAACATATGATCTTCCACCAAATAAACCAACTGGCATCAACTACAAGGAGTAATCAACACTACTAGCAACCCACAGGTACCAATCTGAGGCTTTGGGACAAAGATTGGATACAAGAGATGAACTAGGGTTTTAGAGGACATGGTGCTGGTGAAGATGTTGATGGACATTGACCCCCTCACGATGAGAGGATCGTTGGTGATGACGATGGCAATGATTTACCCCTCCCGGAGGGATGTTTCCCCGGCAGAACAGCTCCGCCGGAGCCCTAGATTGGTTCTGCCAAGGTTCTGCCTCGTGGCGGCGTTGTTTCTTCCCGAAAGCTTGCTTATGATTTTTTTCAGGGTAAAAGACTTCATATAGCAGAAGATGGGCACCGGAGGCCTGCCAGGGGCCCACGAGGCAGGGGGCGCGCCTAGGGGGTAGGGCGTGCCACCACCCTCGTGGATGGTGGGTGGCCCCCCTCCGGTACTTTCTTCACTCAGTATTTTTTATTAATTCCAAAAATAACTTCCGTGGAGTTTCAAGACTTTTGGATTTGTGCAGAATAGGTCTCTAATATTTGCTCCTTTTCCAGCCCAGAATTCCAGCTGCCGGCATTCTCCCTCTTCATGTAAACCTTGTAAAATAATAGAGAATATGCATAAGTATTGTGACATAACTTGTAGTAACAGCCGATAATGCAATAAATATCGATATAAAAGCATGATGCAAAATGGACGTATCAACTCCCCCAAGCTTAGACCTCGCTTGTCCTCAAGCGGAAGCCGGTAACGAAAAATATGTCCACATGTTTAGAGATAGAGGTGTCGATAAAATAAAATGCAGACATGAGGGCATCATGATCATACTTATAACAGAAACATATATATAATTTGTCATATGATTTCTTATGCTCAAGTAATAATCTATTCACAATGTGAAGTATGAATCAGAAACTTCATTAAAAACTAACAAACTATAATCTCGGTCATTGAAGCAATTGCAATTTATCATAACATCGGAAAGAGTCAATATAAGAGCTTTTCAGCAAGTCCACATACTCAACTATCATTTAGTCTTTCACAATTTCTAACACTCACATAATACTTTATGGGTATGGAGTTTTAATCGGACACAGAGAAAGATAGGGGCTTATAGTGTTGCCTCCCAACCTTTTACCTCAAGGGTAATGTCAACAATAATAATTCATTCTAACTTACATCCAATTGTATATATATATATATATGGATATTCCCAACACAAGGTGCTTGCCAAAGGATAAAATGTAAAAAGGAAAGGTGAAGATCACCATGACTCTTGTATAAGGTAAAGGACAAAAGTAAAAGATAGGCCCTTCGCAGAGGGAAGCAGAGGTTGTCGGTTGGATGCACGAAATCTTAATGCAAAAGAACGTCACTTTATATTGCCACTTGTGATATGGACCTTTATTATGCAGTCCTTCGCTTTTATTGCTTCCATATCAAAAGATCGTATAAAGTTTATTTTCTCCACACTAATAAATCATACATATTTAGAGAGCAATTTTTATTGCATGCAACATGACAACGTACTTGAAGGATCTTACTCAATCCATAGGTAGATATGGCGGACACTCATGGCAAAACTTGTTTTAAGGGTATTCGGAAGCACAAGTAGTATCTCTACTTGGTGCAAAGAATTTGGCTAACATGAGGGGGAAAGGCAAGCTCAACATGTTGGATGATCCAGGACAATATACTTTATTTTGGATATAAGAAAACATAACCCATTATGTTGTCTTCCTTGTCCAACATCAATTCTTTAGCATGTCATATTTTAATGAGTGCTCACAATCATAAAAGATGTCCAAGATAGTATATTTATATGTGAAAACCTCTCTTTCTTTATTGCTTCCTATTAATTGCAACGATGACCAAAACTATGTTTGTCAACTCTCAACAACTTTTATTCATCATACTCTTTATATGTGAAGTCATTACTCTCCATAAGATCAATATGATCTCTTTTATTTGTTTTTATTTTTCCTTTTTCTTTTATTCCTCACGATCATAGCGAGATAATCAAGCCCTTGACTGAACACTAATCTTTATTATATATAGCTCATGGACTCGATTACATAAAAGGATCATAAGGAAAAACTCACAACTAAATCATACTAAAACTTTATTCTACTAGATCAAGATATTACCAAAAGGATCGAACTAAGAAAAATGGTAAAGATAGGAGTGTGATGATGATACGATACCGGGGCAACTCCCCCAAGCTTGGCACTTGCCAAGGGGAGTGGCCATACCCATGTGATTATATCTGTTTTGTTGGTGAAGGAGATGGTGGTGATGATGGATAGTCGCACATCGAGCGTAGGAAATCCTCCAATTTGCAAATAATGCCCTTGAGTGCAGTGATATGGTCCTTCAACAAAATATTTTCACGTGTGAGATACTTATTTTGTATGCAAGCTAACTCAATCATATTGAAAGCTTCAATCTCTATTGGGGTAAGAAGATTGTGATGAGGTTGGAGGATGTCTTCATCTTCTGCTGCTGGAACTTGGTCCTCCATGTTATTCTTGATCCCATCATCCTTGTCGATCTCCCCGGGTTCTTCTCTCTTCAGCTCTATCTTCATTAGCCAAGCATCATTGTCACCATTGTTGGAGGAGGGGGACGACATGATGCCTGGCCTTGACAACTCTGGCAGAAAACAGCTCGAAACGAAAACAGAGGATATTTGCGTGGTACGGTGGTCAAAACTTTCAGGAGATTATATAATGAATTTTTACTGACCAAAAGAAGTATCGTGCAAGAAAACGGAGTCCGGAGAGCACACGAGGTGCCCATGAGGCAGGGGGAGCGCCCAGGGGGGTAGGGCGTGCCCTCCACCCTCGTGCAAGCCTCGTGCCCTTCCCGAACTACTTCTTATTTTCCTATTTTTCCAAATATTCCAAAACGGAGAAAATTTGCCATTAGAACTATTTTGAAGTCGGTTTACTTACCATACCACGTACCTATTCCTTTTCGGAGTCTGAAACGTTCTGGAAAGTGTCCCTTATGTATTCCTCCGGGGTTACGGTTTCAATAACATTAGTTTCAACATTTATAGGATTACCTGAGATATAATGTTTGATTCTTTGACCGTTCACCAACTTCAGATTTGTGCCTTCGAAGTTGTTGATTTTTATGGCGCCGGAACGATAGACCTCCTCGATAACGTTAGGACCTTCCCATTTAGAGAGAAGTTTTCCTGCAAAAAATCTTAAACGAGAGTTGAATAGAAACACATAATCACCTACATTAAACTCACGCTTTTGTATCCTTTTGTCATGCCATCTCTTAACTTTTTCTTTAAATAGTTTGGCATTCTCATAGGCTTGAGTTCTCCATTCATCAAGTGAGCTAATGTCAAATAGCCTCTTCTCACCGGCAAGTTTGAAATCATAATTGAGCTCTTTAATGGCCCAATATGCCTTATGTTCTAGTTCGAGAGGTAAGTGACATGCTTTTCCATAAGCCATTTTATACGGAGACATACCCATAGGATTTTTATATGCAGTTCTATAGGCCCATAAAGCATCATCAAGTTTCTTGGACCAATTCTTTCCAGATCTATTAACAATCTTTTGCAAAATTAATTTGAGCTCTCTGTTACTTAGTTCTACCTGGCCACTAGATTGTGGGTGGTAAGGAGATGCAATTCTATGATTAACATCATACTTAGCAAGCATTTTACTAAAGGCACCTTGAATAAAACGTGAACCACCATCAGTCATTAAGTATCTAGGGACTCCAAACCTCGGAAAAATAACTTCTTTAAGCATCTTAATAGAGGTGTTATGTCGGGGTGGACTGCGTCCCCCGCGAGCACCTGTGGGGCCGGAGCCCCTTTCGTTGTCCGGTGAGGGGGGCGGAGGGAGCACGGAGAGCAGATCGAGGCGAGCACACGGGCCGTTTACCCAGGTTCGGGCCGCGATGGACGCGTAAAACCCTACTCCTGCTTGGTTGTATTGAACTGGGGAGCTCGGGAGCTTGGAGAGCTAGCTGCACCGAGCGTATGGCTGTCTGGATTCCCAATCTCCGAACCCCCGCCCCCCTCCTACGTTGCACACGGGCCTCCTTTTATAGCGCAAAGGGGTCACCGACAGGTGTCAACGTAAGAGAAAGGGGTAAAAGTGTAAAAGGGGTGGAAGTTGTAACAGTGCGGGAACAGTGGCGCTGCAGCGCGGCACAGTGTTATCATACCTACTTCTGACGGTAGGGGACAAGGGCATTAAATGCCCGTCACGGTCGCTCGGACAGCACCGAGGCGGACCGTTAGGTGCGCCACCGCTCGCCACGATGGTGGCTGCACGCCACCGCATACCCCAGGCTGCGTGGTGCCCCGCCACGTGCCCTTGGGGGAAGCCCCGGAGCGACGCGTGGGCGGGCGAGCTGGAGCGCAGTCCTGAGGTGGCGATTTGCCGCGGCAAGTGGCTTGCCGCGGGGGTCGTCTTCCTGTGCCTGATAGCTTGCCGGCTATCAGGCCTTGCCGGGGCGCATGGCGCGCCGTGGCGGGCTTCTCTTGTGGTGCCTGGGTTCGGCCTTCCCGACAAGCTCCTCTTGTCGGGGTCTCGATCTTCTGTCTCGTATACTTTGTTCTTGGGTGGCATTACATGGGCTTAGTCGTCCCGGCAAGCTCCTCTTGCCGGGGTCTTGTCTTCTTGGCCTGGCAAGCTCCTCTTGCCGGGGGCCTTGTCTTCTTGGCCCGGCAAGCTCCTCTTGCCGGGGGCCTTGTCTTGAATGCTTGGTCTTCTCTTGGCGCTTCCTGGGCGGGCCTCGCCGCAGGGTGCTACAACTGCCCGTGCACAAGTCTGGGGTACTAAGGTACCCCTACTTTAGTACACCGACAGGAGCCCCCGGGCCTGGGCCACACACGGTGCCGAGCGTCGTTGGGCCAGGCCCTAACAGTGCACGGGCACGCGTGGCCTTGGTCGCGCTGCTCCTTAACTCCGCACCCGTCGCACCTTCCCCAGGCGGCGCGCGCTTACCGCGGCGTCGTGGGGGCGAAACGCCCGTTCCCTCTTTAAGTGTAGGGAGGTGCGGAGGCGCGGCTCGATAAATGAACGGGGGTGAGGCGCGGCTTTCGAGGCGTCCGTTCCCCATAATCACGGGATGGGGAGAGGTCGTCCCACCCGTCGCCTCGGTTCTGCGCGCCCACCACGCGGTCCTCATGCACTCGGAGTCGCGGCGGCGGAGGCAGGGAGTCGGGCCGGCGCGGGTCGATGCAGTGGGTCGGCCCCAGTCGCCTGCCCTTCCTCCGCTTCTATTGGAGGAGCGAGGCGGCTGCGGTCCCACTCCGCCCCTTTATAAGGAGCGAAAGGGGGCGACGGAAATCCGCACTCCATCTCCTTCCTCCTTCTGCTTTTGGTTTCCTTCCCCCATCTGTGATGGAGGGGGGGAACCCTGGTTCTTCTTCGGTTGCCGCGAGGGTGTCTGCTAGGCAACGCGCCCCTCCTCCCCTTGCGCCCGCGGCGGCGGAGCCGGTCGTCAGGGGAAGAGGGAGAGGGCGAGGTCGCGGACGAGGTCGTGGACGGGGCCGAGGCGCTCGGGGCGGACGGATCGGTGCGCCGTCCTTGCCTCCGCCAGCGGCTCCGTTCCTTCCCGCGGTCCATCTCGGGGACGACCCCCGTGAGTTCATTATCAGGCTGCGCTGGGCGCCTCGTCGCCGCCTCCGGCTTCCCGCTCCATTCGCGAACGTGTTGGAGGTGGAGCAGCCTGAGACGCTAAACCTGCGCATGAGGGGCTGCGGGATCAGTGGGACGCGAGTCCACGTCGAGTCCCGAGCCCCCGGCGTGGTGTGTCTGGGCCGCGGGTGGAAGACGTTCGCCCGGATCCACAGCTTGACGGAGGGGTTCACCCTCCACTTTAAGCTAGTGGGGGAGGACCTCCTCTCCGTCAAGGCCTTCTGGGGCTTCGGCATCCGGGCCCGGTGCTGCGAAGATAGCTCCTCCGACAGCGAAGGCTCCTCCTCGAGCGAGAGTGACGAGGAGGGGAGCGACAGCGACGACGAGGGGAGCAGCCGCCGGGATGACGGGTCCGACTAGGCGTCGGTCGCAGCTCCGTGTGGCACCGGCGGCCCCATCGTCCGCGCCGGGCTCCGTGAACTCCCCGGGGTCGTCTCCTTGGGCGACTGGCGTGGGGGGGGCTGCTGAGGAGGACAGAGGGCGGACGTCGAAGGCCGCGAAGTCGGAGTACGGGCCGACTTCGACAGCTGGCTGACGCTCCGGTGCCTCGTGTTCCAGGTGCGCCCCAGACGCCGTCATCACCCTTGCTCTCGGTGACGACCACCGGGGTCTTCTCTTCGGCCCGGCAAGCTCCTCTTGCCGGGGGCTTGATCTCCTCGGGCGGCCGGAGTGGCGAGGCTGGGGAAGAGGAAGAAGCTGGCGGCAAGGCCGCTGCCTCATCTTCCAGCTCTGCCTCCGGCGCCTCCGTCTTCTTCAGCCTCCGGAGACCCCCGGGCGGAGCCCCCGGATCTTCTCTTGGTGCCTTCTGCCACCCGTAGCTCATCTAGGTGCCCCCTTCGCCCTCTTCGCCTACTTGCCCTACCTCCTGAGGAGAGAGACAAGAAAGGGATTACGGGCACCTTATCTCTTTTCAGCTTGTAAGCCTTCGGGCCTTAGTTGCGTTTAAGCCTTGTAATCCCTTCTTTCATGTTTTTCATTCTCTCTGAACTGTACCTGAGTGGAATGTTTTTAATGAAAAGGGGATGTTTGCCGGATCATTTGTCTCGCGGGTGGAAACCGCGGTAAGGAACGAATCCTTTACATCGTTAAGATAGACAGTTTCTCGCCGGGCAACAGGCCCAGCCGCTCCCCCGCACTGCTCGACCTTTCTCACGCCCTTGGCGGAGGCGGGGAGCAGGCGGGTTCCGGCCCCTCGCTTCCCTCCCTCTTGCTGCCGCGGCTGCTATCGAAACGGGCCCCAGGAACGCGCTCTGGGGCTTGCCGCTAAGAGAGCACGGTAGCTTTTCAGGAGGAAAGGAGGCTTTCAAATTCCACAGTCCATAAGAGAATGCATGATGAGGGATGCAAAAACTTATCTGAGGTTGCAGCCCCCGGCGACTCTGGCTCGCCGGGGCGTAGGTGTTGGCTCGTCCTTCTCCTCTTCCTTGTCCTTGAGCGGCCCGGCAAGGACATTCAATTCCTGCGAGCCAAAAGGGAAAGGACGGGAAAAAGACGCGGACTCGACCTCTAAGTTAGGGGTTAGCGACAGTTAGGAACTGACAACCCTAACCAAGGACGAGACTCTGACTCAGCATGCATGCTAAAATCTAGGGCGCCAGCGCTTCTTTATCTTCGGCCAGGGGCTTCGCCTGGCTTTGTACGAGGGCTTACATGCAACATCGGCAAGGCCTGCACAAACCGGTGGTTGCCGGAGCGGATCACGGCAACCGCGCCTTATGGGCGAAACTTGCGAAGATGCTCTATGTTCCCAGGAGTTGCTCACTGGTAGGCCCTCTTCGGTCTTGAGGCGGACAACGCCGGGCCTCGCGACTCGTCTCACCCGATAAGGGCCTTCCTGCTTCGGCGTCGACTTGTTATAATTCTTGGCCGACTGAACGTGCCTAAGAACAAGGTCGCCTAACAGGGCAACTTCATCTGATGCCAGGGGCTTCGCCTGGCTTTGTACAAGGGGTTACATGCAGCAGCGGCAAGGCCTGTACAAACCGATGGTTGCCGGAGCGGATCACGGCAACCGCGCCTTATGGGCGAAACTTGCGAAGATGCTCTATATTCCCAGGAGTTGCTCACTGGTAGGCCCTCTTCGGTCTTGAGGCGGACAGCGCCGGGCCTCGCGACTCGTTTCACCCGACAAGGGCCTTCCTGCTTCGGCGTCGACTTGTTATAATTCTTGGCCGACTGAACGTGCCTAAGAACAAGGTCGCCTAACAGGGCAACTTTATCTGGTGCCAGGGGCTTCGCCTGGCTTTGTACAAGGGGTTACATGCAACAGCGGCAAGGCCTGTACAAACCGATGGTTGCCGGAGCGGGTCACGGCAACCGCGCCTTATGGGTGAAACTTGCGAAGATGCTCTATGTTCCAGGAGTTGCTCACTGGTACGCCTTCTTCGGTCTCGAGGCGGACAGCGCCAGGCCTCGTGACTTGTCTCACCCGATAAGGTCCTTCCCACTTTGGCGTCAACTTGTTGGAATTCTTGGCCGACTGAGTGCGCCGAAGAACAAGGTCGCCCTCTTCGAGACTCCTGGCCTTGACCTTGCGGCTATGGTAGCGACGCAAGGCTTGCTGGTATCGAGCAGCTCGTACCGCAGCCTGGAGACGTCCTTCCTCAAGGAGCAGCGCGTCATCTTGGCGCAGCCGCTCTTGCTCGAGCTCGTCATAAGCGAGCACCCGAGGAGATCCGTATACGAGTTCCGTGGGGATAACTGCTTCCGCTCCATAGACTAGAGCAAAGGGTGTCTGTCCGGTGGCTCGACTCGGTGTCGTTCTGATTGACCAAAGAGCCGCCGGCAGCTCCTCAATCCAATTTCTTCCGCACTTGTGCAGCCTGTCGAAGGTCCTGGTCTTGAGTCCGCGCAGCACTTCAGCGTTGGCCCTTTCTGCTTGACCGTTGCTCCTGGGGTGAGCAACCGAAGCGAAACAGACCTTGGCGCCGAGATCCTGGGCGTATTGCATGAAGGCGCGACTTGTGAATTGTGTCCCGTTGTCGGTGATGATTCTGTTGGGGATTCCGAAACGGCAGACGATCGACCGGAAGAACTTGACTGCTGACTGCGCGGTCACCTTCCTCACTGGCTCCACTTCTGGCCACTTCGTGAACTTGTCGATTGCAACGTACAAGTACTTGAAGCCCCCGACGGCTCGGGGAAAAGGGCCGAGGATATCGAGCCCCCAGACCGAGAAGGGCCAGGATAAAGGGATTGTTTGGAGAGCTTGAGCTGGCTGATGAATCTGTTTTGCATGGAACTGGCTCGCTTCACACTTGGTTACTAGTGCAGTTGCATCTTGGAGGGCTTCTTGCCAGAAGAACCCTTGCCGGAAGGCTTTCCCGACAAGTGCTCTTGCGCCAATGTGATGGCCGCATATGCCTCCGTGTATCTCTGCCAACAGCTTCTGTCCGTCTTCCCTGGAGATGCACTTCAATCTGACACCGTTGAGTCTCCTTCTGTACAGCTCGTTGTCCACGAACTGGTACATACTTGACTGCCTGGTGATCTTCTCCATCTCTTCTGGGTCGTCGGGAAGTTCTCCAGTTTGCAGAAAACGGACGATCTACTGCGCCCATGCCGGAGCCCGGGGCTCGACGGCAAGGACTAAAGGCGTGAAGGCCACTGCGGGGACCCCGGCTTCTACGGCAAGAACCTCTTGTTCCGCCGGAGCCGGTGATCCCCCGGCAAGCTTGCCGGGGCAAAGCTTGTCGGGAACCCCCGCTTCAACTGGACAGATCCTCGGATCCGCAGGAGCGGACTGTTCCTCAGCGTTCAGACTGCTGATCTGCTTGCCGGAGCAAGGCTTATCGGGGACACCTGCTTCGACTGGACGGATCCTGGGATCCGCAGGAGCGGGCTGTCCCCCGGCGTTCTGGTTGTTGATCTTGGGGACCTTGGCGGCGGTCTCAGGAAGGTTCGCCTGCAAGTAGTCGCCGGAGACCAACTTCCTTTTCTTGGACTGCCCAACTGATGGTGTAACGGATGGTTGAGTCAGCTTGAGTAAGAAGGTCCCTGGTTCCACAGGTAACTTCAACGAAGCACACTTCGAAAGGCCGTCTGCTATCTCATTCTGAGCTCTCGGGACGTGCTCCATTTGCAGCCCTTCAAAGTGTTCTTCCAGCTTCCTCACTTCATCTACATAAGCTTCCATCAGAGGGCTCTGGTAGCTCTTGTTGACTTGCCGGACCACCAGTTGAGAATCTCCCCGCACAATCAGCTTTCTGATCCCAAGTTCGGCCGCAATCCTGAGGCCGGCGAGCAAGCCTTCATACTCAGCAGTATTGTTGGTCGCTTGCTCTCCTGGGAAGTGCATCTGGATAACATACTTGAGGTGCTCTCCGGTGGGCGCGATGAGTACCACGCCAGCACCGGCGCCTTGCAGCGAGAAGGCACCATCGAAGTACATTACCCACTCGCTTGTTGCTTCTTGTACGGGCGCGCTTGTTTCTTGGGCTTCTCCATCTGGCGTCGGGGTCCACTCAGCTATGAATTCTGCCAAAGCTCGGCTCTGTATGGTTGAAGTACTTTCAAACTTGAGTCCAAAGCACGACAGCTCCAGTGCCCACTCGACGATCCTGCCTGTTGCCTCGGGATTGTGCAATATCCTCTTTAGCGGAAAGCGAGTGACTACTGTTATCTCATGTGCTTGGAAGTAATGGCGCAACTTTCTCGAGGCCATGAGGAGGCCGAAAAGCAACTTCTGCACCCCAGAGTATCTTGATCTAGCCCCCTGCAAGAGGGAACTCACAAAATACACCGGGCGCTGCACCATCTTCTTCCGCGCTCCATCCTGTTCCTGCGCAGGGTGGTCCTTGTCGGGGCCAGAGCTTGCCGGAGCAGCCCCCCGCTTGTCGCTGGATTCGCTTGCAGGTGGTATAGACTCCTCGTCGGCCTCCCTCTCCGCCACTAACGCAGCACTAACCACCTGGTTGGTTGCCGCTAGGTATAGCAACAACTTCTCCTGTGGTCTAGGTGCGACAAGTATTGGAGTGGAGGATAGGTACCTTTTCAAATCTTGCAGCGCTGCCTCCGCTTCTGGAGTCCACTGCATGGGGCCTGCCTTCTTCAAGATTTTAAAGAAGGGCAGGGCGCGTTCTGCAGACCTTGAAATGAACCGACTGAGGGCGGCCACACAACCTGCAAGCTTTCTGACGTCCTTGACGCGCTCTGGGGCTTCGATCTGCTCGATGGCTTTGATCTTGTCGGGATTAGCTTCAATCCCCCTCTGTGACACAAAGAACCCGAGAAGCTTGCCGGAGGGGACTCCGAAAACGCACTTCTCGGGGTTCAGCTTGAGCTGTATCTTGCGCAGGTTCTGAAATGTCTCTTCCAGATCTTGGACCAGGGTTTCCTTGCTCCTGCTCTTCACCACGATGTCATCCATGTAGGCCTCCACGTTCCTATGGATCTGTGGCTCGAAAGCAGTGTGCACTACCCTTGCAAACGTTGATCCCGCATTCTTCAGTCCAAACGGCATGCGTATGAAGCAATAGGTGCCGCACGGAGTGATAAATGCGGTCTTCTCTTCATCTTCTTTGGCCATAAAGACTTGGTGGTAGCCTGAATATGCATCAAGAAAAGAGAGTAGCTCACATCCGGCAGTGGAGTCAACAATCTGGTCAATGCGCGGCATGGGAAATGGATCCTTGGGACACGCTTTATTCACATCGGTGAAGTCTATGCACAGTCTCCACTTCCCATTGGCTTTGCGCACGACGACCGGATTGGCCAGCCACGTTGGATGGATCACACCTCTCACTAGGCCTGCTGCCTCTAGCTTCTTGATCTCTTCGCTGATGAATTCTTGGCGCTCCACGGCTTGCTTTCTCACTTTCTGCTTGACGGGTCGCGCGTGAGGACAGACAGCGAGCTTGTGCTCAATCACCCTCCTAGGAACACCGGGGATGTCGGACGGTTGCCATGCAAACACGTCGTCATTCGCCCGCAGGAAGGCAACGAGCGCGCTTTCCTATTTGCTGTCAAGCGTGGCACTGATGGTGAAGGTACCGCCAGTGCCGTCCTCCTTGGTGGACACCTTCTTGGTTGCCGGAGGAGCGGTCATTCCCTTCTTGTACTTGCCGGTGGAGCTCGATGGAGCGTCCTCGACGGCGGCGCAGCACTCCGAAGAGGTGCGGTTGCCGGAGTGGGCCCCAGAGCACTTACCGGACTTGGTCCTTGTCTTCTTCCGCCCGGGGGCTTTAGCGGCAAGTGTGTCCTTCTCTGCCGCGGCTGCTACATCCCGGTAGATCTTGTCGGCGCAGATAAGCGCGTCCTTTTTGTCGCCATGGACAGTGATGACGCTTATCGGCCCCGGCATCTTGAGTATGTTGTAGGCGTGGTGGGAAGGTGCCATGAACTTGGCGAGAGCGGGACGGCCGAGGATCCCATTGTATGGTAACGGGATATCAGCGACGTCGAACGTGATGCGCTCGGTCCTGAAGTTGAGCTCGCCGCCGAAGGTCACAGGCAGAGTAATCTTCCCCTTGGGCTTGCTCCTCCCCGGGTTGATTCCTTCGAAAGATCCGGTCTCTTCGAGCTCGCCGTCTGGGATCTGGAGTTTCTTGATCACAGCGGAGGAGATCAAGTTCAGCCCGGCCCCGCCGTCTACCAACATTTTGGTGACCTTGAGGTTGCGGATGGTGGGTGAGACCAGCATCGGCAAGCACCCGACCGCGGTTGTGCGGTCGGGGTGATCCTCAAGATCGAAAATGATGGGCGTGCTGGACCATTTGAGGAGCCTGCGCGACTCCACGGGCGGCTCTGCTGCGTTCACCTCTCGCGCCCACCGCTTAAGCTGGCGGTGGGAGGTGTGCAGAGAGGCGCCGCCGTCAACGCATAGGACCTCCGTGGCCTTCTGGAACTCCTGCTCGCTGTTATCTTCGTCTTCCACGTCTTCGTCGTCGTCTTCTTCATCCTCGTCGCGGCCCCGGGGAGGCCGATCGCCTTGCCGCTGCTTGGCCTTGCCGCGGCGTCCTCCCCGGCCGATGGGCGGCCGCTTCTTGCTTGGTTCGCCACCTCCACCCTGGGCCTTCCCCTTGTCGCGCCTCTCGTACTCAGCCTTCTGCTGCACGACGAGGTACTCGACGCTTTTGCAGTTGGAGAGATCGTGGCCCTTGGTGCGGTGGATCTTGCAGTATTGCTTGTCGGAGCCGTCCTGCTTGTCGGCTGCCGCCACGGGGGCAGGCTCCTTGCCGGAGCCGCCAGCCTGCGTTTGCTTGGCGGGAGCCTCCTTGCTGGACTCCTCGACGGCAAGCACCTCTTTCCTGTTCTTCCTCCTATTATTCCGCCGCTGGCTCCTCTTCGCCGGGGCGGTGTCGTCACTGTCGCTTTCTCCTGCGCCAGCATCCTCCCCGGGGAGTTTCCTCCCCTCCTCCGCGCGCGCGCACTTGTCAGCCAGGGCATATAGCTCGCTGACGTCCCGGATCTTGGTCATGGCCATCTCTTCACGCATGCGGCGGTTACGCACGTTCTGGTGGAACGCGCTGATAACCGCGGCAGGGTGAACGTCGGGGATGTTGCGATGCACGCGGCTGAAGCGCTGGATGTACTTGCGCAGGGGTTCTCCTTCCTTCTGGGCTAGGATGTGGAGGTCGCTATCCTGGCCATGAGGTTTGTGGCCGCCTGTGAAGGCGCCAACAAACTGATGGCAAAGATCCGCCCAGGAAGAAATGGAGCCTTCCAGCAAGTGCATAAGCCACGAACGAACGTTCGGCTTAAGCACGAGCGGGAAGTAGTTCGCCAATATCCTCTCGTCGCGCCCCCCGGCAGCTTGTACAGCGATCGTGTAGATGCTGAGAAACTCCGAGGGGTGCGTCCTGCCGTCGTACTTCTCCGGTACGTCGGGCTTGAAGTTCTTCGTGCTGGGCCACCGGACGCGCCGCAGCTCACGGGTGAACGCAGGGCAACCTGCCGCGTACGGTAAGTCACCTGGTTCACCGGGCGTGTGCGCGTCGACAGCGTTCCCAGCCCGCTGGTCTGATTGCCGCCGAGTTTCTCGGCGGCGCTCAATCCTTGTTCGAGCGTCTTCTTGCTACCGCTCGTCGAGGACTCGGCGCTGGTCCCGGCGGGTCCGCGGGTCTGACGACGCTGTAGAGCCGTCGTCGGCGTTGCTCCAGCGGGGCGGCGTCTTCTGCTTCTGCGCCGGGGAGTGCATGGTGGTTGCACCCTCGGCGGTCTTGTCGCCGTCGGCCTTCGTCTTCTCGACCTGCCGTGGCCGTGAGGTCGCCGGCTGCTGCGGCGTGTCGTTGTTGGCGAAGGCGATCAGGCTCTGGATGGTGGCCCTCCAGCATTCGGCCTTGTCAGCCGCTGGAGGGTAGTCGAGGAGCAGTTGTGCTCTCGCGAGCGCTTCTGCCGGAGTGGAGGGGAGCGGGGGCGAGTGGCGCGAGGAGCGGGATACGCTCGGACTCCTAACAATGTTAGAAAGAGTGGGGTCCCTCCCCGGCGCCTTCGCCTTGCCCGTGTCCGGACGGGGGCCCGGGGCGTCCCGTGAACCTCCAGTTTGCCCTTGGTCCAGCAAGCGGATGCCACCCCCTGTGGCATGGCGCTGCTGGGTCGTCGTTTGTCGGGTCGGATGCGACGCGCCCTCGGAGGCCGAGGCTCGGTCGTCCACCCTGTTCTTGGATTTGGTGGCGCCGCGAGTGTTCTCGCCGGTGGCCACCCCTCCGACGGCGTCTCCCCCGCCCACCGTTGGCTCCGGTAGCGGTGGGAGTGACGCGGACGGGCCCGCGACCTGCAAAGCCTTCTTCTTCGGGGCCATGGTGTTGACGAAGCTAGCGAATTCGGAGAAGCTGACGAAGAGCGCGCCCGCGCGAACGCCGGATCTGATCCGCACAACCTCGACGCGCCCCCTACCTGGCGCGCCAAAGATGTCGGGGTGGACTGCGTCCCCCGCGAGCACCTGTGGGGCCGGAGCCCCTTTCGTTGTCCGGTGAGGGGGGCGGAGGGAGCACGGAGAGCAGATCGAGTCGAGCACACGGGCCGTTTACCCAGGTTCGGGCCGCGATGGACGCGTAAAACCCTACTCCTGCTTGGTTGTATTGAACTGGGGAGCTCGGGAGCTTGGAGAGCTAGCTGCACCGAGCGTATGGCTGTCTGGATTCCCAATCTCCGAACCCCCGCCCCCCTCCTATGTTGCACACGGGCCTCCTTTTATAGCGCAAAGGGGTCACCGACAGGTGTCAACGTAAGAGAAAGGGGTAAAAGTGTAAAAGGGGTGGAAGCTGTAACAGTGCGGGAACAGTGGCGCTGCAGCACGGCACAGTGTTATCATACCTACTTCTGACGGTAGGGGACAAGGGCATTAAATGCCCGTCACGGTCGCTCGGACAGCACCGAGGCGGACCGTTAGGTGCGCCACCGCTCGCCACGATGGTGGCTGCATGCCACCGCATACCCCAGGCTGCGTGGTGCCCCGCCACGTGCCCTTGGGGGAAGCCCCGGAGCGACGCGTGGGCGGGCGAGCTGGAGCGCAGTCCTGAGGTGGCGATTTGCCGCGGCAAGTGGCTTGCCGCGGGGGTCGTCTTCCTGTGCCTGATAGCTTGCCGGCTATCAGGCCTTGCCGGGGCGCATGGCGCGCCGTGGCGGGCTTCTCTTGTGGTGCCTGGGTTCGGCCTTCCCGACAAGCTCCTCTTGTCGGGGTCTCGATCTTCTGTCTCGTATACTTTGTTCTTGGGTGGCATTACATGGGCTTAGTCGTCCCGGCAAGCTCCTCTTGCCGGGGTCTTGTCTTCTTGGCCCGGCAAGCTCCTCTTGCCGGGGGCCTTGTCTTCTTGGCCCGGCAAGCTCCTCTTGCCGGGGGCCTTGTCTTGAATGCTTGGTCTTCTCTTGGCGCTTCCTGGGCGGGCCTCGCCGCAGGGTGCTACAACTGCCCGTGCACAAGTCTGGGGTACTAAGGTACCCCTACTTTAGTACACCGACATGTTATGATCAGCACTACTAGTTGGAATAGCTTCTACCCACTTATTAATGTAATCAATAGCAACTAAAATATGTGTATAGCCATTAGAGGAAGGAAACGGTCCCATATAATCAGAGCCCCAAACATCAAATGGTTCAATAACAAGTGAATAATTCATAGGCATTTCTTGATGTCTACTAATATTTCCAATTCTTTGACATTCATCACAAGACAAGACAAACTTATGAGTATCCTTGAAGAGAGTAGGCCAATAAAAACCGGATTCCAATACCTTATGTGCAGTTCTATCTCTAGCGTGGTGTCCTCCATAAGCTTCGGAGTGACACTTGCGTAGGATCTGTTCCTGTTCATGCTCAGTTGTACAACGTCTAATAACACCATCTACTCCTTCTTTATAAAGGTGTGGGTCATCCCAGAAGTAATGTCTTAAATCATAGAAAAACTTTTTCTTTTGCTGGTATATGAAACTAGGTGGTATAAATTGAGCAACAATATAATTAGCATAATTAACATACCATGGAGTAGTGCGAGAAGCATTTATGACAGCTAATTGTTCATCAGGAAAGCTATCATCAATAGGTAGTGGGTCATCAAGAACATTCTCTAACCTAGACAAGTTGTCTGCAATGGGGTTCTCAGCTCCCTTTCTATCAATAATATGCAAATCAAATTCTTGAAGAAAGAGAACCCATCTGATAAGTCTAGGTTTAGCATCTTTCTTTTCCATAAGGTATTTAATAGTAGCACGATCAGTGTGAATAGTTACTTTAGAATCAACAATATAAGGTCTGAACTTGTCACAAGCAAATACAACTGCTAAAAATTCTTTTTCAGTAGTAGCATAATTTCTCTGGGCATTGTTTAGAGTTTTACTAGCATATTGGATAACATTTAATTTCTTATCAACTCTTTGTCCTAGAACAGCACCTACAGCGTAATCGCTAGCATCACACATAATTTCAAAGGGTAAATTCCAATCAGGTGGCTGAATAGTAGGTGCAGAAATCAAAGCTTTCTTAAGAATTTCAAATGCTTCTACACAATCATCACCAAAGACAAAAGTAATATCTTTTTGTAAGAGATTAGTCAGAGGCCTGGAGATTTTAAAGAAGTCCTTAATGAACCTCCTATAAAAACCGTCATGACCAAGGAAGCTTCTTATACCTTTAATGTCCTTGGGACATGGCATCTTTTCAATAGCATCAACTTTAGCTTTATCAACTTCAATACCTCTTTCAGAAATTTTATGCCCCAAGACAATACCTTCATTAACCATAAAGTGGCACTTCTTTCAATTCAAGACAAGGTTAGTTTCTTCACATCTCTGCAAAACTCGATCAGGTTGCTCAAGCAATCATCAAAAGAAGTTCCGTATACGGAGAAATCATCCATGAAAACCTCAACAACCTTTTCACACAAATCAGAGAATATAGCCATCATGCATCTTTGAAAGGTAGCAGGTGCGTTGCATAAACCAAAAGGCATACGTCTATAAGCAAATTTACTGAAAGGGCAAGTAAAAGTGGTCTTTTCTTGATCCTCTTTTGACACGGGAATTTGAGAGAAACCAGAATAACCATCTAGAAAGCAAAAATGTGTATGTTTAGATAATCTTTCTAGCATTTGATAAATAAAAGGTAAAGGGTAGTGATCTTTTTTAGTAGCTTTATTTAATTTGCGGAAATCAATTACCATTCTATAACCTGTAATAATTCTTTGTGGGATCAATTCATCTTTATCATTAGGAACAACGATAATACCTCCCTTCTTAGGGACACAATGGACAGGACTTACCCACTGACTATCAGCAACGGGATAAATTATACATGCCTCTAGAAGCTTTAGTATTTCTTTCCTTGCCACTTCTTTCATCTTAGGATTTAACCGTCGTTGGTGATCAACAACTGGTTTAGCGTCTTTCTCCAATTTTATTTTGTGCTGGCATATAGTGGGACTAATGCCCTTAAGATCATCAAGAGTATATCCAATAGCAGCACGGTGCTTCTTGAGAGTTTTCAATAATTTCTTTTGTTCATGATCTGAAAGGTTAGC
Source organism: Aegilops umbellulata (assembly GCA_032464435.1). Classification (NCBI taxonomy): domain Eukaryota; kingdom Viridiplantae; phylum Streptophyta; class Magnoliopsida; order Poales; family Poaceae; genus Aegilops; species Aegilops umbellulata. Next base: position 209,679,753 of record CP136056.1, on the reverse strand, counting down.
ACTAATAATAACAGGATATATCTTCTTTTCATCAAGATAAGCATATTTAAGAGTATCATGTAATGGTTTAAACTCAAACACGGGATCAACCTTGGGTGGAGGAGGATCCCCTAGGATTTCAACAGGCAAGTTGTGCTTCAAAACAGGTCCTTGTTTAAAGAATGCTTCATCTATTTCCCTTCTTTCATTCATAAACATATCATTTTCATGGTCTAGCAAATACTGTTCTATAGGATCACTAGGAGGCACGACAATAGAAGCAAGACCAATAATTTCATCTTTACTAGGCAATTCCTCATCACGAGGTTGTCAATGAAATTTAGCAAAGTTAAACTCATGAGACATATCACCCAAACCAATAGTAATAACATCCTTTTCGCAACCTATCCTAGCATTAACAGTATTCAAGAAGGGTCTACCAAATATGATGGGACAGAAGTCATCTTGTGGGGAACCAAGAACAATAAAATCAGAAGGATATTTAACTTCCCCACAGAAGACTTCAACATCTCTAACAATCCCATCTGGTGAAATAGTGTCTCTATTGACAAGCTTAATTGTAACATCAATTTCCTCTAACTCAGCAGGTGCAATACCATGCATAATTTCTTTGTATAAGGAATGAGGTATTGCACTTGCACTAGCACCCATATCACATAAGCCTTGACAGCAATGATCTCCTATTTTAATAGAAATAACAGACATGCCTACAACAGGTCTATGTTTAATTTTAGCATCAGGTCTAACAATTCTAGCAGCTTCATTGCAGAAGTAAATAACATGCCCATCAATATTATCAGCCAAGAGATCTTTAACCATAGCAACACTAGGTTCAACTTTAATTTGCTCAGGGGATTTTGGTGTCCTAATGTTACTTTAATTTTCTCAGGGGGTTTGGGGGTTTGCAGAAGTAAATATCGATATAAAAGCATGATGCAAAATGGATGTATCAATACTACCGAAACATTGACGTCAGCGGCGCCGCTCTAAAATGCGTCGCGAAAAAGACAGCAATACCGACACCGGAAACAATGATACTCCGGAGAACGCCGAAGACCAAGAAGACCCCATCGAACCAACATCCGAACAGGATGATAGGGAGGACGGTAAAGTTGACCCTGACGAGCAACCAGGGAACAAAGACTCGGAGGATGCCAACTATCTACCACTCTCCGACGACGACGTGAGCCTCGGCGACGAAGATTTTATCATGCTAGAGGAACCCCTCGAAGAAGACCGCTTTAAGCACCCGCTAATAGCCACGGCAGGAAGCCTAAAAAAGAAACAACAGAAGCTTCAAGCTGACCAAGATCTGCTCAACAATAGATGGACTAATGTCCTGGCAGCTGAAGAATACGGCCTTGAACGCCCAACAAAGAGTTACCCGAAGCATAAGCTGGTACCCCAATTCGAGGATGAGGCGTTGGAGCCTATACCACCCGCGCGTAACACGGCTGACGGACCCGACCGACCACCAGGTGGCCGAGACAGAACGACGTCTCAAGCCGAACACCAGCCCACACCACCTCGTCGTAAAAGCAGAGAAACAACAGCTCGAGGAAACATATATGACCTACGACAGGACCTGGAAAATAGAGCACGTCAGACCAGATCAATCTACAGATCGCGGGGGCGTGCCCCGGTGCGAGAAGACGGCTATCAAGCATGGCGCAACAAGCATAACCACGCCCGGGCCGAAAACCGCATACGGACTTCATCCGAGCTGCATCGTGACATGGCCCGATACAGAGGCGCCGCACACCCCTATGCTTCACCGATGAGGTAATGGAGCACCAATTCCCAGAAGGGTTTAAACCCGTAAACATTGGATCATATGACGGCACAACAGATCCCACAATATGGATTGAAGATTTTCTTCTCCACATTCACATGGCTCGCGGTGATGATCTACACGCCATCAAATACCGTCCCCTAAAACTTAAGGGGCTAGCTCGACACTGGTTAAAAAGCCTCCCAGAAAACTCTATTGGAAGTTGGGAAGACTTGGAAGATGCCTTTAGAGACAAATTCCAAGGCACTTATATCCGGCCTCCGGATGCCGATGACCTCAGTCATATAGTCCAACAGCCCAGAGAGTCGGCTAGGAAATTCTGGACCAGGTTCCTAATTAAAAAAACCAGATTGTTGACTGCCGAAGCCCTAGCGGCCTTTAAACGTAGCATCTGCGACGAATGGCTCACCCTCGGACAAGAAAAGCCAAAGTCCGTGGCAGACCTTACAACATTAATGACCCGCTTTTGCGCGGGCAAAGATAGCTGGCTAGCCCGCAACAGCAACAGTACTAGCAACCCTGGCACTTCCGAAGCTAGAAACGGGAACGGAAGGCCCTGGCGCAACAAACATAAGCGTCAAAGCAACAATGATAATACAGAGGATACATCGATCAATGCTAGATTCAGTGGCTCCAAATCCGGTCAACAGAAGAAGCCATTCAAACGAAACAAAGATGGTTCATCAAGAATGGACTGAATACTTGATCGGCCTTGCTAGATCCACGACACTCCTGACAAGCCTGCCAACCACACCAACAAAAGTTGTTGGGTCTTCAAACAGGCCGGCAAGTTAAATGCCGAACATAAGGAGAAAGGGTCGCCCAGTGAGGATGATGATGAGGATCCTCGCACACCGAAAACAGGGGGGAAGAAATTTCCCCCCGAAGTCAAAATGGTGAATATGATATGCGTCACTCATATCCCGAAGAGGGAGCGCAAGCGCGCGCTAAGGGACGTCTATGCGATAGAGCCAGTCGCCCCAAAATTCAACCCATGGTCGGCCTATCCGATCACCTTCGATCGCAGGGACCATCCGACCAGTATCCGTCATGGCGGTTCAGCTGCATTAGTCCTCGACCCAATCATCGATGGATTCCACCTTACCCGAGTCCTCATGGATGGTGGCAGTAGCCTTAACCTGCTCTTTCAGGACATAGTCTGCAAGATGGGTATTGATCCATCAAGAATTAAGCCCACTAAAACTACCTTTAAAGGCATAATACCTGGTGTAGAGGCCCGCTGCATGGGCTCAATCACATTGGAGGTCGTCTTCGGTTCGCCGGACAACTTCCGCAGCAAAGACTTGATCTTCGACATCGTCCCCTTCCGCGGTGGCTACCATGCACTGCTCGGACGAACTGCGTTCGTTCGCTTCACTGCGGTCCCGCACTATGCCTATCTCAAACTCAAGATGCCCGGACCACGCGGTGTTATAATAGTCAATGGAAACATGGAACTCTCCCTCCGTACTGAGGAGCACACCGCGGCCCTGGGAGCGGAAGTACAGGGTGGCCTTATCAAGCCAACTATTACATCGGCAGCCAAGTCCCCGGATACCGTCAAACGAGTCCGGACTACCTAACAGTACGACAGTCCAGCTCGTGAGGAGCTAGATTAGATATTCGGCCTCCATCTCAGCCCCTACCAAATTATGGCATATGTACCACGCGTACATAATTACGCACTAAAAATACCATGGGAAAGGATTGAGGCATAATAAATATAAGGTCCACAATACGGCTAGACCCTATGAGGACACTTATATTTCCTTTTTCTATTCTTTTTATTTTTCCAGGTTCCTTACAACCCACATCACCCTTTCTACGGTACCAAGGCCTCTTTTCGGGGCCTATTATAAAAACACTGATCGATGATCCTCTCGAAGGATAATACACCAAGGAGAAAAGCAGCATAGACGGGTGGCAGAGTACCTAAAGGGTCTTTAAAGATCACCTCGTCCGTTTTCAGGACACATACACAGCTTTCCCTTGTGCCTGGCATGTAAAATAGCATTGTTGCTTACTGCACTATTTGTACAACACGTTTTGACATATCAATCAGACTATAATGGAAACGGTTTCTAGACCAACCTATGCGGTACTGGCCTGCCTCTTCATCCGTATTTTCCTGTTTTTGTCCGATTGTCATGTACACCTCGGTACGGCTTAAATCGCCAGTGCCTCTATTGGGCCACGTACATTTCCTAAATACTAAATAAAGTCCGAACACTCTTGTAGTACAATTTGGTGTCCCGAATATAGCATTATATGCATCGGCTCCGAATCATGTCTTTGGTCAATAGTTGGGTTGCCCGGCTCCTGTGGTTACTACCTTACGTTTCGCTTGTTCGGCTAAGGTAGTAACGGGAGAACTACTAAGATTGTGTTTCCGATTCATCCGGACAAACACTTCAGTAGGGAAAGCCGAAAACTGACTGTCATGATGTGGCGAGAGCTGGTCAGCTATTCGGTGACTAAGTATAAATCTCTTGCGATTTTTTCGCATTATGCGATAGGCCGGCCTCCACCCGGCAGGGCATTCACAGCACCCAAGTTCGAATAATCAAACAATACTAGGGGCTGCACCCACACTCCCATTGTAAAACTCCTATGGCTAAGTGAGAGCAGTAAAGCCACATAGTCCGATTGCCTGGTTCACCGCACTAACACCACCTTCACGGACCAAGACATTGGGTTAAGTGTGTTTAAGTGATATCCCGAACACCCCCAAACTACCTACGTGGGGGCTGAAGCTGATGATAGGCCAACTCTCAAATGTCGTAAACAGCCACACATGAGGAGATATTTTAAAGTAAAACAAGCAACATATCATACATAAGCCTTGTTTCATAATACATGATTGGACAACATAGATACATTCATTCAAAAATGATGTCCTTCGAACACTGGCCCTCTACAATGCGGGATCCTTCCAGGACATCATCGAAATACCGCTCCGGCGTGCGGTGCTCTTTGCCTGCGGGCTGTCCCTTGGTTGCGAGCTTGACGACATCCATCTTCGCCCACTGCACCTTGACATCGGTGATGGCCATCCGGGCACCTTCGATATAGACCGACCGCTTCACGGCATCAAACCGGGGGCAGGCACTCACCAGCCGCTTCACGAGCCTGAAGTAGCTACTGGGTATGGGTTCGGCAGGCCACAAACGGATTATAAGATACCTCATGGCCAATCCGGCCACCCTACGCAGTTCGGTCAACTGTTTCATCTGATCACTGAGGGGCACAAGATGCTCAGGTGCAAGGTACTGTGACCAGAACATTTTTTCTGTCAAGCTCCCCTCTTCGGCTCGGAAGAACTCCGCAGCATCGGCAACACTCCGAGGTAGGTCCGCAAACGCTCCTGGAGAACTCCAAATTTGGGTCAGTAAGATGTATTTCCTCCTCACAAATTTGCTCTGCATATTAAAGGCCTTATCAGCCGCAATCTGCCTCGCCTCTTGGATCTCCCGGCAGGCGTTTTGGGCTTCGGTCCGGGCCTCCTGTGCATTTTGGAGGGCCTTAGCAAGTTCGGATTTTTGATCCGAAATTTTGCGCTCTAAGGTCTCACATTTGCTTATAGCATCCTTGAGCTCTTGTTGGACTTCCGCCACCGCTGACTCATGCTTTAGGCGGGTGGCTTGTTCTTCCTCTGCCTCTTTCTTGGCCTCGGCCAGTGTGATCTTGAGGGTCTCGACCTCAGACGCGTCAGCTGTGAGCAAAGTTATAACACTCTTCCAGATGACACATTATTGTTGATATTATTTCAAACGCATTTTTGGTATTACACACCTTGCTTTTCCGCTAACTTCTGCCTCAGCTCAGACGCTTCGGCGGCATGGGAAGCCGAGGCCTGCATTGCAACTTGTTTGATTCAAATGGATATGTATGTAATCTCCTGTACGAGTAATTAGATCCTCTATACGGCCTTTCTTTGTGAACACCGAACAGAGTCTCAGGGGCTACTACCTATACACATATATTGTTCTTATATAGCTAAAAGGCATTATACTACATACCTCAAAGCCTCTCAGAAGGCTAGTGTAGGCCTCGTTCAATCCGCTTTTAGCGGACCGAACCCTTTCAACCACTGTACCCATAAGGGTACGATGTTCTTCCACAATGGTGGCACTCTGAAGTGCTTCCACCAGAGTATCCGACGCCTCCGGATTGACAGAGGTTGTCGGTGGGATTGGCGCACCCCATTTTTTCGAAGAAGGCTGCTCACCTGATTCTGGAGCCGTATGGGTCTCCGGGATAATGTCCGGCTGTGGGCCGAATTGAGCATGGCCCCCGTCGCCAGTCTCCATAGGGGTCGGTGCCCCCGTGTTTCCGGCATCAGAGGTATCGCCCTCTGGCGCCACCTCGATGGCTTCTCGCACCTCTCCCTAACCCAGAAGGGTCCTTCATGATAGCACTTCGGCATTGTCTATAGCTTTGGGGGAGAAGGCCGGCGGAGGCGACCCGCTATCCATCACGTTCGGATCCAACGAATTCCCCGAAGATGAGGATTGCTGGGGGTGGACGCGAGACGGACTGCAACATGAAATTCAGTATATTACAATCACAAGGTGGAAAGGTATATAAGTACAAGTGCCTTTGGGGTACTTACGATCCGGCCAGGGGCTTCGGCCTGGGGTGCCACTCATCGGCATTCGATTCGGAGTCATCTGTAGGGAGATTCTTCCTTTCTTGGACGCCTCCACCTCCAGATCTGCGGAAGCCCCCTTTTCTTCTTCCCCCCCCCCCTTAAGGGGAGAATTACTCTCTTCCTCCTCCCCTTCGTCTTCGTCAGGGGAGGAGTGAGTCTCGGTGTCTTCCGACACTACGTCCGAAGCGGCTTTACGACGGAGGCCACTTTTGGCCTCCTTGCCCTTCTTCTTGGCCTTCTTTTCCGGCGCCTGATAGGGCACCGGAACCAGCATCCTCGTTAGCAAAGGGATGGCTGGGTCTTAGGGTAGCAGAGTCGGAGAGTGAATCCTCTCTGCCTTCTTCGTCCAGCCCTGTGGGAAGAATGGAAAGTTTAGTATGCCCCTTGGATTTACAAATAGTAAAGTTATCATGAAAACTTATGGGGGACTCCGCGCGAGTACGGTCGAGGCAGAGGTCCTCGGTCGTCTTTGGCCACGTCTTTTGAGTCTTGAACAGTAGTTTCCACATGTCTTCGTTCTTTGTGCCGAAGAACCGCTGCAGGGTCCAGGGACCGGCCGGGTCAAACTCCCACATGCGCTGAGTCTGGCCTTGGCAGGGGAGAATCCAGCGAAAGAGCATTACGTGGATCACGCTGGCAATACTGGTATTCTTGTCTACCATACTCTTGATTTGATTTTGTAGCATCGTCACCTCGTCGGATGACGCCCAGTTCAGGCCCTTGTTGAGCCAGGATGTCAGCCGGAGTAGAGTCCCGAACTTGAACTCGGGAGGAGCGGCACATGTGGAGACGCGGGGTTTTGTGACATAGAACCACTCCTGCTGCCACCCCTTCATGGTCTCCACGAAGGTGCCTTTGGGCCAAGTGATGTTGGGGAGCTTGCTCACCAGGGCACCGCCGCACTCCGCGTGTTGCCCATCCACCCCTTTTGGCTTCACATTGAAGACCTTGAGCCATAGGCCGAAGTGGGGAGGGATGTGGAGGAATGCCTCACACACGACGATGAACGACGAAATGTTGAGAAAGGAATTCAGGGCTACATCATGGAAATCTAGCCCCGTAGTAAAACACAAGGCCGTGGACAAAAGGATGGAGGGGAAACCCTAGTCCGTGAAGGAAATGAGGAATGAATACTACCCTCTCATGGGGCTCCGGAGTAGGGACGATCTGTTTCTTGGCCGGAAGCCGGTGGGCGATTTACTTAGCTAAATACCCCACTTCTTGGAGCTCCTTGATGTTCTCCTCCATGAGGAGGAGGCCATCCACTTGCCCCGCGTTCCAGATCCGGACATGGCTAGAGTGTTTTCTGGGGACGGAAGGGATCGAAGCTTGGGCGCTGGAGATCGAGGGCGGATGGGCTGAGGAATAAGAAGGTGTGAGGTGAAAAGGTAGGATTCTTATCTCCTTATAAAGGCCGTGAATATAGAGCATCCCCCCACGAGCCTTAAAACTCGCCTATTCCCAAGGGGTCGTGCGGACGACACGGTTGGATTACCTAGGCCCGTATTGACACTACAAAAAATACACTTCCGTGATGATACGTGTTTGTCACAGTAGGTCACGTTTTCTGTCATGCATGTACATCCATGACAAATTTATGACAGAATCAAGATAGTCATACCTGTGCTGTCGTAGAAGTGTTCCATGACATTACCAAAATTATCATCACGGAAGTGTCCACTTCCATGACAATAAATCGCGTGTCATAGAAGTGCTTTCATCATGGGTGACCGACACGTGGCATCCACCGTAACGAAACGTCGTTAAGCTATCGGGTCCGGTTTTGGATCCGATAACCCGTTAACAGCCTCGACCAATGGGGATTTTCCATGTGTAAAATCATCATTGGCTGGAGGAAACACGTGTCAGCTCATCGTTGGGACAGACGTCATCCACTCATTGGACCCAAAGCGCCTATGATACGTTGACACGTGGCACGGACCAACAGAGGCCCATTCATTTGAAAAGGCCGGCCCCTTTGACTTTGTCAAAAGGTGGCGGGCCGGCCCACGGCAAGCCTGTTAACGGCTTGTTCGCATATAGCCCATTTACAGCCCGCTAACCCAGGGCCCGTTTACAACCTATCCGGATTAGGCCCAGTAGCGTCATCTGGGCCGTCCAATATAATTCCAGCCTGTTTTAACTTCGGGCCCATGTATGGCCCATGACGTCTTTTGGCCCATATGAGGCCCTTAGTAACCCTCGGCCCATTAACGCCCCGTGGTAAAACTGGCTCGTAATGAACAATGTATCACTTTATACCCATTAACGGCCCATTATTCCCTTGGGCCGTTTCCAACCCATGTTATCTTTCGGCCTTCTTAGGGCCCATTTATTCTTGGGCTCATTTCCAGCATTTGTTTAGTTTTGGCCCGTTACTGTCATTTTCAGCTTGCGGGCCAAATACAGCCCGTGGTTACAGTTGGCCCGTTTGTGGCCCATTAATATGTTGGGCCGTTTTCATAGCGTCATCAAATACGACCTATTAACGACGGCCCGTTATGGTCGGCCCATGAACGGACGATTTCAACTCTAGCCCATTTACGGCCATAATGTGGTCTGTTATTGGCCCATGTTTGGCCAACCGATCATACGGCCCGTAGAAGGCCCATTGATGATACGACCCGTAGAAGGCCCATTGTGTCTATGCCCCGTAGAAGGCCCATTGTGTCTACGCCCCATAGAAGGCCCATTGTGTCTACGGCCCTTAGAAGGCCCATTGTTTCTACGGCCCGTAGGAGGCCCATGTTAACTACAGTAAATATGTAGCCAATTGTTAATGTGGCCTAGTTTAAAAAATAGGTTATTCCGGCCACTAGCAAACCGCGAAAAAAGAACTGCACTGACTACAAGAAAACAAATAAACAAGACACCGGAAATAAATAAGAAAGTAACTTACGCTAGGCTATCACGGCTATTACACATATTACATCCACTACGCGTCAAAGTTCGCCACCAGTGCAAATATAGGGAACAAGGCAGCATATAAACGCCGCAACAAAACAAGTCCAGAACTGAAACCACTTCAGAAGAGCTCAAGAAACAATATCCTGGGTAACCATAATGCTGGCAAGATGCTTAGCAAGCTTATTAACTTTCTCTTGTTTGGCGCTTAAATCCTCCAGCACTTGCTATTGCACCAGAAAGTATGCGTCTGAATTCTGCAGGGACTTCCTCAGTCCTTCTGCTTCCTGTCGCAGAACATCTGATCAATGTCTTTCAACTTGAAGTTGAGACTCAAGAAGCCGAACTGATTCAGGCAGCGAGTACGAAGAGCTGGTGCCAGCAGTAGTAGCCAGTAACTCGAACACTACATCAAGACAGGACTTTGGGGTTGTCTCAAAGTCTTCAATATAGTTTTTATCAACTTTGTTGGAGAACAATGGGGATGTCTCACTATCTTGAACCTGTTCTGCATTACTTCCTTTACCATTGCATAACGGGGTACTCTTCTCCAATATTTTATCCGCGTTCTAAAGGAGAAACAAACAAACACATCACATGTTTACAATGTAGTATTGGAAACTCATTTTGGTAAACCAGTTAAGTAGAAAGGTGGACAGGATTACAACATGAAACAAACATATATCTATGTAGTATGGTCACTGTATGGTCTATATCATTCTAGTTTATGTTGCCAAATCAAGATAGATACAGTTCGAATCATATCTATTTAAGACAAAGCAGCATAGACAGAATATAAGTGTGGGAAACTACACCGCAATAACAACACTTGTAATGTGCATGGCATGAGAACATAACTGTTTATTCAATTGAAACTGAAATCAACATAGAGCATGTTACAACAGCAAACACGTTAAAGAAACAGGTTTAGAACATACCTGCTGCGCCATTGGAGTTTCAATTGCATCCTTCAAATTTGAAATTAGTTGGTATGAGTAAATGCAGTGATGCAAGAGTAAAGTAGTATGAACCATAGATACGGAACCTGACCTGAGAACAATTCTTCTTCTGCTTTAAGCGTTGACTTGGGGTTCGGAGTGGTGGTCCTCGTGCTTTGGGCACTGCAGTTGCCTTACTAACTGCTCGTGTTTGGGTGCTCTATGGTGGAGACAGTGTTGTGTCAACGGGAACTGGGTTACTATCTGCTGGGGTTGGGCTTAGAAGGGGTGTAGCTGGTTCTCTGTCCACCTGGGTAGGGGTACAATCTGCGTGAGTCTGGGTTATGTGTGGTGGGGCTGTTTCTTGGGCAAGTACAACCGTGGTTCTATCTCCATTGACAGGTACCACGATTGAGGGAGTCCTGGATTAGGGGGTGTCCAGATAGCCAGACTATAACCTTTGGCCGGACTCTTGGACTATGAAGATACAAGATTCAAGACATCGTCCCGTGTCCGGATGGGACTTTCCTTGGCGTGGAGGGCAAGCTTGGCTATATGGATATGAAGATCTCCTTCCGTTGTAACCGACTCTGTGTAACCCTAGCCCTCTCCGGTGTCTATATAAACCGGGGAGTTTTAGTCCGTAGGACGAACAACAATCATACCATAGGCTAGCTTCTAGGGTTTAGCCTCTCTGATCTCGTGGTAGATCTACTCTTGTACTACCCATATCATCAATATTAATCAAGCAAGAGTAGGGTTTTACCTCCATCGAGAGGGCCCGAACCTGGGTAAAAACATCGTATCCCTTGTCTCCTATTACCATCCGCCTAGAAACATAGTTCGGGACCCCCTACCCGAGATCCGCCGGTTTTGACACCGACATTGGTGCTTTCATTGAGAGTTCCACTGTGCCATCGCCATCAGGAAGGATGCCTCATCCCATCTTCAAAGACGGTACTGTTGCTAAAGGAGCTTTGGCTATCGGCCAAACTCTCTGGCTAGGCGGTTTTCTTATGACTGCATGTTCGGTCGCCGCACCGACGATGACTTCTTAGGTCATCGAAAGCAATCTTCACGTCAACTCGGAACTCGCCGAGCAGTTAGATCCGATGGAGCTCTCTTCCTTAAACAAGCTCTTGGATCGCATCGCCGCCCTAGGAGTCGCTACAGACTACGATCAGATTGGGCCTAAACCCGATCTGAGAGAGATTAACTCTCCCCAGGTCACCCATCACGTTGCAGTGGTGGAGGAACAATGCGGTGACCCTTCATCTATCTTAAGGACTAGTTATGTCCGGATTCCCAATCCCTGCAAGTCGGATAACTGTGGGAGGGGGGGGAGGACGTCACTCAAGCCCTGAACCTAAAGTCAGGCAGCGGGCTAGATTCATTGGATAACATCCAAGAACCCAAACTTCCGAATTCGGAAACTCCTTGGCCCCTGAGTCTCAGATTGGGTGAGGTTCCGGATTTAATTCCACCCACCCACCCAAACATAATCGATCTATCCCAAATTCGGCAAGAGCCCGCAAAAACAGTACACCATTACTGGGCCAGATTCCTCCTGGTCTTGAACAGGATAAAGGACTCCCGCGAGGAGGATGCAATTTCATTCTTCTGCAATAATTGCACGGACAAGGGGATACTCAACGCCATAAGTCGCCGTGAAATCACATGCTTCGCTGACTTGGCGTCCATAGTACGAAAGTACTGTGCGACGGAAAGCGCCTGGAAAACCAAAATAAAATTTTGGGACAATCCGTCCCTGGATACAACCCCAGTCCAAAATAAAAGGGTGCATTATCGCCAGGCACCTAGGTTAAACACCAAAAAACAAAAACCCTCTACAGGGCATGGAACCGTACTGGAGGGATGGCTCAATAGACCCTGTAAAATTCACAGTATAGACGGCGCCACACCAACTCATAGCCTTAGAGCATGTTGGATACTCTGGCAGGTGGCCAGAAGTGGCGAAGAGCTTCTAACTCCAGAATCCACAGAGCACCAGCCCAGGGATACCAGTACGGTATTAACAGTCTTCGAGACTTTCGCATCAAACAATATGCGGAAACGAACACTCTGCAGCCTTGCCGAAGTCTACCAAGTAGCAACAATAAACCCATGGAGTGACACGGCTATTACCTTTAATGCCAGTGATGAACCTAAATTCCGAACAGCCCAAGCACCAGCCACATTGGTCCTCAGTCCAATAGTGGACGGCTTTCACCTTACCAAGGTACTCATGGACGGTGGCAGCGGATTGAACCTCATTTACGAGGAAACCCTTCGAAAAATGGAAATAGACTTGAGCCGCATTGAGCGAAGCAGCACAACCTTTAGAGGAATAATCCCTAGTCGGGAAGCGCGCTGTATAGGAAAAATCACACTGGATGTGGTGTTCGGCTCGCCGGATAATTACAGGTCCGAGGAGGTCACGTTCCAAGTGGCCCCGTTTAGTAGCGGATACCACGCTCTATTAGGGCGAGAGGCATTCACAATTTTTCAAGCTATACCCCATTACGGGTACATGAAGCTCAAAATGCCCAGGCCCAACGGAATCATCACTCTTGCTAGTGACCCGGACATAGCACTCCGCGCTGAAAATAAGACAGCCGCACTGGCCCTTGAGGCACTATCCGAAGACCTAGCGGCCGAGGAACTGGCTGCGCTGCGCACCACGATGAACAGGGATGACGTGATACTCGATAAAAGATCCAAGTCCACCTCCTTTAATCCAGCGGACGAAATAGTCAAATTCCAAGTCCATCCAACGGACACTACAAAAAGGGCCTCCATCGAGGCGCAATTAAACCTTGATGTAGACGCCGCACTACGAGAATTCCTACGCGAAAATTGGGACATTTTCGCCTGGCACACTTCAGACATGCCAGGAATCCCACGCCGGCTGGCCGAGCATAGCCTAAATATCCTAAAAGGATTCAACCCAGTCAAGCAGGCTCTTCAGCGCTTCTCCAAACCTAAGAGACAAGCCATGGGAGAGGAGCTAGCCAAACTGTTGGAGGCCGGATTCATCAGAGATATAAAACATCCAATCTGGCTAGCAAACCTGATGATGGTACCAAAGAAGGACAAATCCTGGCGCCTGTGCGTTGATTTCAAGGACCTCAACAAGGCTTGCCCAAAGGATCCCTTCCCCCTCCCCCGCATCGATCAAATTATCGACGCTACTGCAGGACACGATTCATTGTGTTTCCTCGACGCATACTCCGGCTACCATCCAATTAAGATGGCAGAGCCAGACCAAGCCGCAACGTCATTCATCACCCCATACGGTCCATTCTGCTTCAACACAATGCCCTTCGGGCTCAAAAACGTCGGCGCAACATATCAGCGCATGATTCAAACATGTCTGGCAAACCAGATCGGCAAAACAGTGGAGGCATATGTACATGACGTGGTCATCAAAACTAAGCATGTCGAAACTCTTGTAGACAACTTGAGGCTCACATTCGATAATCTCCAAACATATGACATCAAGATTAATCTGGAAAAATGCGTTCTCGGCGTACCAGCCGGAAAGCTCTTGGGCTTCATTATATCCGGTAGAGGAGTTGAAGCAAATCCAGCCAAGATCCGAGCTCTGTCACAATTGGATATCCCAAAGGATCTCAAACAAATACCGAAATTGACCGGATGTGTGGCGGCTCTAAGCCGCTTTACCTCCCGCTTGCGAGAAAAGGCATTACCTCTTTATCGCCTCCTCTGGCGCACCGAACACTTCGAGTGGACGGATGCCGCCATGGCCGGACTCGAAGAAATAAAAGCCATATTGGCAACAAACCCGGTCCTGGCCACACCAAACATCGGCGAACCAATGCTATTATACATTGCGGCAACTCATCAAGTTGTAAGCGCAGTGCTCGTCGTCGAACGAGAAACGGACGGACACAAATTCCCCCTTCAAAAGCCAGTTTACTACGTGTCCACTATCCTCAGTCCATGCAAGTCACGGTACCCGCATTATAAAAAGATAGCATACGCGGTATTCATGGCATCCCGGAAACTGCAACACTACTAAAAAGAGTGTTCGATCACGGTAGCCTCGGAAGTGCCACTTAATGATATTATAAACAACCGCGACGCGACGGGCCGGATAGCCAAATGGGCCATTGAGCTCCTCCCGTTCGACATAACCTATAAGCCATGGCGAGCAATTAAGTCACAAGTTTTTGCCAACTTCGTCGCCGAATGGACTGAAGCCGAACTCCCTAAAGAGTACGGCACATATTCCAACTGGATCATGCACTTCGACGGCTCCAAAATGTTGGCTGGTCTGGGGGCTGGCGTCGTTCTGACGTCCCCAACAGGAGATATAGTTCAATACATACTCCAGATAATGTATACGGACTCTAACAACGCAGCCGAATATGAGGCCCTTCTACATGGTCTCCGGATGGCACTATCCATGGGCATTCAGTGCCTAGAGGTATGCGGGGATTCAAACGTCGCGATATCCCAAATAAATGGAGACTTTGATGCCAAGGATCTGAAAATGGCAGCTTATCGCAACGCCGTCCTAAAAATGTCAGCTCGGTTCGAGGGGCTCGAATTTCACCATATAGCCTGGGAAAACAATCAGGCAGCGCACGTCCTGGCACGCATTGGCGCAAAGCGCGATGCTGTCCCTCCCAACATTTTCTTGGAGAGGCTGTTCAAGCCATCCGTAATATGGGAAGGGGAACCCGGAAATAACAACCCGGACCCAGCCGCACTACCCGACTCCGAACACTCTGACAGAACTGGAGGCTCTACCAACGAAGTAACATCCTCAACCCACGTAATAATGGCAGTCATTGCCCCGTGGACACAACCATTCCTAGCCTACCTAACCAGGCAGGAACTTCCCGAGGACCAAAACGAGGCACGCTGCATAGTGCGGTGATCTAAAGCCTATAAAGTCCATGAGGGAGAGCTTTATAAGAAAAGCACCACCGGAGTCCTTCAAAGGTGTATCTCCGAAGAGGAAGGGCGGAATCTTCTGGCTGAAATTCACGCCGGACTCGGTGGGCACCACACTGCAGCCCGGGCCCTTGTAAGCAAGGCCTTCCGTACATGATTTTATTGGCCGAAGGCCCGGGCAGATGCTCAGGCCTTAGTCCAACGATGCGTTGGTTGCCAGGTCTTTGCTAACCAAAGTCATATGCCACCCACCGCCCTCCAAACTATACCCATCACCTGGCCCTTCGCGGTCTGGGGGCTTGACATGGTTGGACCCCTTAAAGGAGGAACCCACAAGCAAAAATACCTATTGTTCATGGTGGATAAGTTCACCAAATAGATAGAGGCCAAGCCTATAAAGACGGCCGAATCCGGACTGGTGATAGACTTCATATCCGGGGTCGTACACCGTTACAGCGTCCCCCACAGCATCATCACCGATAACGGCACGAACTTTACGGCCGACGAGGTCAAACTCTGGTGCAAAAACATGGGCATTAAGCTCGACTATGCTTCAGTCTATCACCCACAAACTAACGGTCAAGTCGAACGAGCAAATGGTCTAATCATGAGCGGCATCAAACCCAGATTAGTGCGGTCCCTCAAGGAATCTAACATGCACAGGGTAGAGGAGCTCATCTCCGTACTCTGGGGGCTGCGGACCATGCCGAATCGCACCACCGGATACACACCATTCTTCATGGTATACGGCGCAGAGGCGGTTCTGCCCTGCGACATAATTCATGACTCACCTCGCGTGCGCATGTACGAAGAAAGAGAAGCCGAAATCGATCGGCAGGACAGCTTGGACGCCTTGGAGGAGGAGCGTGACGTGGCAAAAGCCCGTTCCGCATTCTATCAACAGCAGGCTCGAAGATACCAAAGCAGAGAAGTACGGGCCAAAACTTACAATGTTGGCGAGTTAGTTCTACGCCTGCCGGACAAGAAAAAGGACAAACTTAAGCCCAAATGGGAAGGTCCCTTTATTATTGACCAAGTCCTGACTGGTGGAGCGTACCGTCCGCGAGATGCATCGGATAACCGACTCGAGCCTAACCCATGGAACGCAGCCCATCTCCGAAGATTCTATGCCTAGCGCCGGACTCTGTGTTTGTCTCCTTCCTCTATCTATTTTTTAGACACTAGTTGTCTTATATTTCTCTCCTTCTCCCCTCCCCTTCTCTCATAGCTTTAAGGCTTCGTTCGCGCCTTGTTCGCACACAACTAACGCGCTATTCGCGCTCATTATACCTGGGGGCTTCTTTAACAGAAGCTTATTTATACGGGCTTCCTGCCCAACACATGTGTCACACTTCCGCATTTACCTTTTATTCACCATTATATGCATCGATTTGACTTAAGTTTTGGCCAAGCTGGGTTGCCTGGCTCCAGTGATTACCCCTACATTCCTGATTGTTCGGCTAGGCGGTAAAGGGAGCACCTCTACGATTGTTACTGCCGGATCAGCCGGATGTGTACCTCAGACTGGGTGAAGCCGAAAGGTAGTGTTCTTAAGAGAATATTCGGTCGGTGAACTAAAGATGATTTTTTACTTATTTATCCGCCCCCGGGCGCTTTTCTGCTTTTTTCGCAGTTCGGACATGCACTTTAGGACATGCCTCCCAGGGAAAGGAACCCCTAACGGAACTATTCTCACTGGAAGATGTTTCTTACTAACCATGTAATATAACATAACTTGTTGGGCACTTGTCTGTTCAAGCACTAATGACCCCTACGCCTGGTCTCCATCCATGCCCTAGTTCTTACATAACTGAGAGGGTATTCGGACACACTCTGGACTATCGGGTCCCGAGGTTGAAGCGAAAAGGTCCGCCATGACAAACGATCTACAATCCGGCTAGAAGGCATTTTACATGTCATCTTAAATTACATAGTCAATTTGACTGGGTAAATTCCTCTTCAATACCATCCAACAGGCTGTCTAGTTTACAGTCCTGTTGAGAATATTTGGCAGCCAACTCTGCTTGGCCGTACACTAAGCTCACAGGGATCTCCTTCCCATCGGGCCCCACAGGTCCGACCTCGGCCATGTGGTTTGGGTCAGCCTTCGTGTACCGCGTCTTCACCATGGCCCAGGCCTCCCTGGCTCCTTGACGGCAGGCCGATATCTTCCATAATTGGAAGCGCTGCCGTGCTCCCTTCAGCTTCTCTATAAGCTCTCCAAGGCCTTCGGGCATGGAGACGGATGGCCACAAGGCCTGGGCGACGCCTCGCATCACCTGCCGAACTCGTTCGTGCAGTTGTGAGAGCTCGGGAAGGAGGTCACCCGTAGAACCGGGCATTTCCTCTGCAGGACGACCTGCTAGCATACCTACAGACATAACTCTGTTAGTCGACTCGCCGAACTCTTTTTCAATGTTTGTTCAAGCACTTACTAAATATGCCGCATCGAAGCCGCCGATTCTCCTTAACGGAGTCCGACAGTTGGGCACGAACATCCTTTAGTTCCACGCCCAGCTGGGTGTTGGCATCTTGGAGATCATTCTTCTCCTGCCTCACGTTTGTAAGCACGCTCTCACCAGCCTTTAGCTGGCGTAGGAGTTGTTGCTTCTCCGGATCTAGTCCGGCGCCATCTGCAATTTTATTGTCAGACTTGCATACACGCCGCACTCTACATGATAGTTATCAATTGAGGCATATAATACCAGAGGGGGTCTTCTGGGGCTCCCCTGCTGCGGCTAGTGCGGCCTGAAGTTGGGCCTTGCACTCTTCCAGCTCCTGGGACAGTAGGGTATTCTTTTTTGTAAGAACCTGCGTAACAAATGATCCTTGAATCAGTTATTCTAACTGTTTCAAGTCTCGGGGGCTAATGGTATATATATAATCACCAAAATTTTCTTACCCGTATGTCCTTTACATACTGCTCCACGGCTTTGGTTAGACCATCTTGAGCAGCACGGAGATATGCGTCTCCCGAGTTCGCCTCAAATGCCTCCTGGGATAGACAAGCGCGAAGAACTGTTCAGCGACGCCGGTGGTTCATGGCACTCTCCACCTCAGAATTGGTGGCAGACAACCTGACCGCATCCTCTGTCGGAGGAGCATCCGGTGCGCGCCTCGTGTTCGCCTCTGCTTTTGGACCTGGCCTTGGAGCCTGGCTGGTGGAGGCGCGATTGGCAACCTCTCCGGATATAGTCCGGGGAACCCTCTTCTTCCTAAAAAGGAGCACGGGCGTTATTATGCATCGTAAAAATAATACCTTGGAATAAGACGGTGCGCCTTACTGCTGCGTCGGTGTCTCGATCCGGACTGCGGATCTTTTTAGCCTGCCCGCCCTCGCGGTCCCTTGTTGGCTGGTCGCCACAGGCTCGACATCCTGCCTCGAGATCCTCCCCCTGCAAAACACCATTGTATATGGTGATAAAAAATAAGCACGGACGGATCATTTTCAAAGTATTGGGACTTTGGTCCCGGTTACCTGTGAGGCTGGGAGCAGTCCAGGATAATCGGCTGTAATAGCCACCAAGGCATTGTCGATGCTCAGTTGGTAAAATACCCCATCGATCAACTCCACAGATATGTACGGATCCTCTTGGGAGGCCGGTTCGAGGGACCGTTCCGGATCCTTGGGTTGTGGAGGAGGGATAGTTATCTCCTTTACGGCCTGGCGCAGTTCCTGCGTCAAAATCACAAGATGAGATGCTTAATTGTGGGAATATGGAACGGATGGGCAAAAAGAAGTGTTCGCTTACCCAGTTTGGAGGATTGTACATAGAGAATCCGCCCCGTGGATTGACGTGGAGAAATTCCTCCTCTTCTCCCTTGTACAATGCGGACAAGATCTTCGTCAAGGCGGCAACCGATTCCGGCCCCTTACAGCCGCAGCGGGTGGCATCATCCTCCCCGTTGAAATCCCACATGGGGTGGCCTCTATACTGAAGCGGCGGCACCCCCCACATAATGCATGCGGCCATGACCCCAATCATGGCCAGTCCGGAACGAGCTAACAACCTTATCCGGCTCATCAGGTAAAGGATGTCCTTGTCATTCTCCTTCTGAGGGCTCTGTCGACGCCAGCTTAGGCGCTTCTTCAGGGGAGCGTTATCAAACTCAGGGAGGCCGATCCGGATAGGGTCCGGCAGGGGCACATCTTCTATATAAAACCATTCTGAGGGCCAGTATTCGACGCCTTCTTTGGGGTTCCGGATAGATATCCGGTCCCGGCGATGCGCCATACTTCGGCTCCGCCCACTTGATATATCGACCCCTCCTGAGAACGGGGTATGAGGCATAACAGCTTCTGCCACAACGCGAAATGAGCCTGACAGCCCAAAAACAGCTCGCAAAGGGCTACGAAGGCCGCGATATGCAATATGGAGGATGGCGTAAGGTTGTGCAGCTGGAGGCCATAGAACTCCAGCAGCCCCTGGAGAAACGGATGAATTGGAAATCCGAGCCCTCTTATCAAATAAGGGACAAGGCATACCCGCTCTCCTTTGGAGGGATTAGGGACGCTCTCCGCTTGCTTTCCGCCATTGTAGGTGGCAAGCCCGGCTCGAACCGGGACCATGTAGGCTGGGGGAAGAAATCCTTTGGTTTGAAGCGTCACTAGCTCGCTGTGCAGGATGGAACATCTCTCCCAATCTCCAGGATGAGGACTGGGGAGGCGAGAGGAGGAGCTGTGACGACTAGCTATGATGGAATGGATCTCTGTCGAGTGCGCTCTGACGAATGCTCGTGGGGGGAAGATGGTGTGATTTGGATCTAAATCCTCGCCTCTTTAATAGGCGGTTCATTTACGCAGCTAGGGGGGTAAATGTAAAAACACCCTGGCTTTTTGCATTCATTTGACACGTGGAAGAAAGTCATTATTGGGCGTGGAAGCCAAGAAGCACAATGTTCACAAGAAGCCGAACACTATTCAACAAGTACACGGAATTTGGAGAAGAACCCGCCTTGCAATGCCAAAGAAAATCTGCGCACCGGACTCGTCGTCATTGAAGCTTGGTTCGGGGTCTACTGAGGGAGTCCTGGATTAGGGGGTGTCCGGATAGCCGGACTATAACCTTTGGCCGGACTGTTGGACTATGAAGATACAAGATTGAAGACTTCGTCCCGTGTCCGGATGGGACTTCCCTTGGTGTGGAGGGCAAGCTTGGCGATATGGATATGAAGATCTCCTTCCGTTGTAACCGACTCTGTGTAACCCTAGCCCTCTCTGGTGTCTATATAAACCAGGGAGTTTTAGTCCATAGGACGAACAACAATCATACCATAGGCTAGCTTCTAGGGTTTAGCCTCCCTGATCTCGTGGTAGATCTACTCTTGTACTACCCATATCATCAATATTAATCAAGCAGGAGTAGGGTTTTACCTACATCGAGAGGGCCCGAACCTGGGTAAAAACACCGTATCCCTTTTCTCCTGTTACCATCCGCCTAGACGCACAGTTCAGGACCCCCTACCCGAGATCCGCCGATTTTGACACTGACAATGATCTTGTCTGAAGACCGTGTTTTTACTCCCACAGATACTACCATCACCCCCTCCAATTGAAATGGCTGATAAACAAGAAAAGTAATTGAATGTACAAACATTGTAAGATAGACAGGTGCAATGGATAGTAGGGAAGAAAACAGGGAATGAAAAAATTCACATTTATGTTGTCTAACCAAATAGAATAGCAGGACATAATTTCCAAATATATGATGGCTAATTAAACAGGATAGCATGACACAATTTCACATGTATGATGGCTAACTAAACAGGATGGAATGACATACTTCAAAATATGATGACTATGTAAACAGGATGACTTGACATAACAATACGATGTGTCTATTAAAGTGGTTGGAATGCCATAAATCACAAACATGTCGTCGATGGAAACATGATGGCATGATATAATTCATGGATAGAATGACATAATTCAAAATATGATGACTATGTGAACAGGATGAGATGATATAAATATATTATGTCTTTAGAAAATGGGTTGGCATGCCATAATTCAGATACATGTTGTCTATGTAAACATCATGGCATGATATAATTCAAATATATGATTTATATACTAAGGAAGTGAGCAGAGGGCAATCGCATATATGATGTGTCAACTAAGGAGATGGCATTCAACATCGTGTATATGATGTAAAAACTAAGCATTGCAATACAACATATGCATGATACGAGTAATATAACCCTGCCAAGTTTGAGCATACACCTCAGGGGGATAATAGGACTGGTCATCCGCCTCTGAATCCTCCTCTAAAGATCTATCTGTAACCCGCAACATATCTGCTTCACTAGGTAGCATTGTCTGCTCTGAAGACCTTGTTTTCACTCCAGATTTCTCCATCACCAATTCAAATGGCTGATGCACAGGAAGAACAGTTGAATATACAAACATTGTCAACAAAAGCAATGAGAAATACAAAAAAAAGGACGGCATGATATAATTCACGTATATGATGCTTGGCTAAACATCATGGCATTGCATAATTCACATATATAATGCCTTGCAACAAGATAGCATTGCATAATTCACATATATAATGTCTTGCAAAAAGATGGCATTGCATAATTCACATATATGGTAATTAGACACTAAACATGTGGCATTCACAAAAATCATGTCTAAATTAAGCAAATGACATAGCAATGCAAGATACCATACGCATGATATGAGCAACATAACCCTGCCAAGTTAGAGCATGCACCTCGGGGGGTGGGGGGTGGGGGTGAATAGGATTGGTCATCTGTCTCTGAATCCTCCTCTGAGGAGCTATCCGTAACCAGCGAGATATGCGCTTCGTCAGATAGCATAGTCTGCTCTGAAGACCTTGTTTTCACTCCAGAATTTTCCATCACCGTGTCAAATGACTGATGAACACGAAGAGTAGTTGAATGTACTAACATTGTTGAAAAATGTAATACGTAACGAAAAAAAGGATGGCCTGATATAATTCACATATAAGATGACTGGCTAAGCAGGATGGCATTGGAAAATTCACATATATGATGCCTGGCTAAACAAGATGGCATTGCATAATTCACATAAACAATGAATAAACTAAAAAGATGGCATTCACACAAAGCATGTCTAAACTAAGCAGTTGACATATTTGACGTATAAAGTAAGCAATGCAAGGCACCATATGCATGATATAACCAACATCAGCATGCCAAGTTAGAGCGAAGACCTCATGGGGTAAATAGGAGTGGTCTTCTGCTTCTGAATCCCCCTCAGAATAGTTATCTTACTCTTGATTACGATCTGAAATGGGTGGAGGGGGGCTGCCTTTGCGCCCACCATGGAGCGACGTCTGCATGAAATTTTATTGCCACGCAAGGCTCATCTCTTTTGCTCTACATGTTCAGTTCCATTGTGTAAAATAACTGACATGCATAGGAATAAAACATAGTGAGATTATGTAAGGAGTGCATGGACAAATCCAGAGTGATGGTAGCAAACTGTGGATAGACCTAAAACCAATGATAGCAGGTAGATAATAGCTTTAGTTAAAAAATGACAAACGCAGTACGCACATCTATAACAAACTGATCTTTTGTGTTGGGGGACAAGGCTGTAGAGTTTGAGCAGGACTAGATTTGCTGCACTCACATAGGGAAAGGTGTCCACAAAACTGGGACCAACACAAATATGCTCCTTGGTTGTTTGTTCTTTGTTGCAACAGACTGTGCATCACCGCAGTACATCGGTAGATACACGTGGTGCTGGTGCGTCCACTGTCCCATGCAACTCTTTAGCTGTTGTTAATCTAAGGACCTGTTTGGTTAAAAACTCCCTAGTCCATACCTGCTTGGTTCCAGGGACTAAACATGGACTAGAGGTTATTAAATGACATGCTAAAAGACCATGTTACCCCTAGTAGTGAACTAATAGAGACAAGGTGCGATGCGTGGCAGGGGCAACTATTAGAAAAAGTCCCAAAAAGACTCCCTCGGGGTCTTCTTTCTTTAGTCCCAAATGCCCACTTTTAGTCCCTAAAAGTCCCTCATGTTTGGTTTAGATGGGACTGACACAGAGTTTTTTTAGTCCCTGCACCAAAATGTCCCTGTAAACAAACACCCTCTAATAATGCCGCTGGAAAATTGATGCAATGCCACAGTTAAAAGCAAATTACATGTTTAACGAATTTTATTGTTAATATAATCTCTCTGTTAATATTAATCAATGCCACCATTTGAGAAATGCTACTATCTTGCTTTCTTTCAAATTTAGATAAGGTAGATGCTTATGTTTGTTGGCTTCTGTGTCATCCACCATTATTGACCACTAGTTATTTCCTTTGCACCTCTGTGTAAACATGGTTATATACTTCACCTCGTTGCCATTGTGACCTTTTGTTGCATTACACAAAACACTTTTGTTTTAAGAGTGTTTTGTGCAGTTCAACCAAAATGTCACACCGACAACGTTGCTTGATTGCTTGATCTTAGTGGAACTGCACAAGAGGAGATCTTACTTCCTATCCGTGTTGGCAAATTTGGTTCAGATCTTCTTCTTGTGAGTTGTTTGAATTCTGCGTCATGAGAGGTCAGCACTAGCCTTCTTTCACATGATTCTGCAGTGTGCTTTCATATGTTGTGCTACTTGTACGGTAATGTTGCTTGATTTTAGTGAACTGCACAAATGGAGACAAGACTTCCAATCTCTATGTGCACCGTAATATCCCATTGAGGTAATATAAGGGTATTTCACAACTGTTGGCCTGTATTTTGCCACTTTCATCAGAAAATTAATGTCATTGTTTAGTGCTATACTTGTGTAACCTAACTGACATGCCAAATCTTACATTGAAGGCGAAGCTTGTCTGTTATTGAACCAAGTGATGAAGGGGAAGAACAAGCGGAAGAAAAACAAAAATCAACTCCTCATGCTGTAATGAAGCACTGGAACTGTGATGAAACAAGTAATGATATAGTTTTGCATCTTAATTTATTGCTATGGCTGGAACGAGCAATTGTTTTGCCACTGATTTGATGCCACTCTTAATGTAATACGTAATTATCTCTACTTGTGCAAATAGGGATCTTCTTTGAAGATACCATATATTTTAGTGGAACTACACAAGAAGATGTTGGAAATATTAATCTAATCGAGGAGTATATAGTAAGCATGGCCACCACAGTAGATAGCAATAGATGGTTCCGGAGAAGTGCTTCATTTTTATGCTCTACACAATAAGCCTCCTAACAAAGGTTGGTACTCGCCCACTGATTTCACCCATATGATTGAGCTTTGTCATCTCTATTTGTGTTGTGCTATTATTTAGATGCTGCCATCAAAAAGTGGTATTATCCTTGAGAAGTGCTTCATCTATGATGTTTTAAATATTTCCTTTCCTTTTTTTCGAGCAAACAGGGATGCTAGCATTTAGTTATCCTCTTGTCTTTGCACAACAGGATTATCCTCCTCTTAATAAGAATATGGAGTGCGTGAAGTGACTAGTTTCGATTATGCCAGGATGAAGAAGCCATGTCTATCTTCTCAATAGAAGGAGCAGTTGAAGGATGGTTACATTACCCCCCCCCACAAGACCAAACTATCTTCAGCTCAGAAGGACTGACAAATCTCCATTTTCTTGCTATGATGCGCGAGTACAATGTTGTTCTAGGAGTCTTTTCGGTGAGTTCCATTTTTGTAGAAGTGTGCTCTACATGGACCATGTAGGTGCCTGTTTAAACTATCAATTCATAGTACAGTTTGCTTTATACTAATCACTTTTTTGTATTTGTGCCAACAGGGGTGCTCAGCTTGATTTCAATGGGAACTGCACAAAATGTTCATGAATACATTGAATCATTCATTTCTACCACAAGAAAGGAGGTGCCGATAAGTTCAAGGCGTTGCAACATATAAGGGCGAAATCATACAAGCTACGCGCGAATTTTATTGATTTTGTTGGAACTGCACAAAAAGAAGAGCTGGTTTATTTAGCATGAAGTGCCATGTCAATGTCCGAACTGATGGCAAACCCTGCCTCTTCCACAATCGTAGGCATTTGATATTTTGGAATGGGAAAACCTTGTCAAATTTTGCTCATTTATTTTAGCAAGAAGACATGCGTTTGATATTTCCAAATGGGACGCCCTTTGCTGTCAGCAGCATCGATCCATTTTTCCTTTATTCTTTAGTTGTGATGTAAATATTGGCTCTGACATGTGAGTCGCTGAGATGCATAATCATTGATTGTATTGAATGTTCTCTATCACATGTGAATCGTTGTGATTGCAATGTACAGGAACGCTAAAAAGCTTCTCAAACTCTTTGTACTCCTTCTATTCCTTTTTACTTCGCAAATTGTCCGGTAGCATACAACTGAAGTGCTCAAGTTCTCTAGAAAATGATTGTATCTCACGAGCTTGCTCAACCACGGAACTCTCTTCAATCAGCGTGTAATCATAGAATTGCTCCATGATGTACAACTCAGTGCCAGCAACCGGAGGGTAGCAGCGGTGGCCTTACTTGGACCCGAGCGGCGGCGACCTACCGTGTTCTACTCTTCCTCGTTTTCTGTGTGGCGCGGCCTCGTTGGCAGCGGGGCGGGGCCTCGGCGGAGCCGGCGATGTCCTCTATCTCGTTGCCGGTGGGCGGTGCCTCGATGGAGCGGGGGAAAATCCTCCCCCTCGTTGCCAGCAGGGTGGGGCCTCGGCGGATCCAGCAGTGTCCTCTGCCTCGTTGTTCGCACCGCGGGACCTCAACGGAGCAGGGCCTCATCGACGCTAGTGGAGCGGGGACTCGTCGGAGCCGGCATTGTCCTCTGCCTCATCCTCGGTCTCATCAAACAACGCCTCGGCCGCTTCATCGCCCTCTTTGTAGGCGACCGTAGCCTCCACCACCCGCATGCGGTACCACCAGCGCTCGAGGTGGCCCTCGCGGGCGGAGCGGTACAAGTCGAGCAGCGCCTCCTGCTCTGCCCGCTCCGCGTCGATCTGCTACTCCGCCTGCAGGTGCTCCTGGAGGAGATGGTGGTTGTAGGCGGCGTCGGCCTACACCTCCTGGAACTGCTCCTCACGCTTCTGCCTCACCGTGTCCATATATTGGGCACGGGCCTCGCCGATGGTCATGGTGCAATGCACCGGCGAGGATGGCGCGGAGGAGGGGTTTGGCGTCGGATCGTCGACTACCATGTTCTCCATTGGGACGCCGTCGTCTTCCGGGTGCCTCCCGGCCAGCCAGTCGGCAACAATGGCTGCCATCTCCTTGTGGTCCGTCGTCCGCCCGTCCCGAAGAGCACTGGAGCGCGAGGAAGCCATGGTGGGCAGTAGTGGTGTGGACAGGAGAATAAGAACGGATGCGGATGACTGTGGCTATGGCCGGCGCAACAATTTATATAGCAATGGTGGGTGGCGGAGGGATGGACGTTTGGCGCCAGAGTAGCCGCCTCGGCAACCGCGTATCATTAATGTGGGCGGCAGAAGGACGGACGAACGGCACTTGTGTCGTTTGAAGGCAGAGCAATCGCATGCACCGGGTAGCGGGGCGGGCGGCGCTGACTGTTTCGGGCGAAAAGCACGCGCGGGCGAGGGAGGCGGTATGGGTGGGCCAAGGCAGTCAGACATGCTGGCTCGCTAGCTACCTCGCCGAGCTGAGCGACGACAATCAGACAATGGACGTAGCTTCCGACCAGGAGCCGGCGCGATTGTCCAAGCCGGTTCATGTCGTGTTCACCATAGAGCAGGTGCGGCTGCACTTCGACGCCCTAATGGTGGAAGAGCTACTAGCGCAGGAGTACCTGTGCTGCAACCTCCATCTCCTCAACGAGCACCGGTGAACAAGCGAACGACAATGCCATCGCGGACATGTGGCCCTATGATCCTGGCTTCCCGAATGGGCAGCGGGCGCTGTATCAGACCATCCATAGGTCCCGCGAGGCCCTCTCCGTCGTCCTTCGAGTTGTTGCGCTTGTCGTGGCGCCGCCGTCTCGCGTTGTCAACATGGTCAACGGACATGAGGATGAGGAGATGACTTTACTTGGAGAGGATGACAGCAAGTGCCTCCTTATTAGTATATAAAACTATAATGTTTTTTGCTTCCTCCTGGTTTCCTCACATCATGGTCCCACACCATTGTGAACCTATGTAGTCAATAAACGAGAGAATTGCACAAGAAGCGGCCGACAGCTGGGACCAAGCAGCTCGAGTAGTATTTGTGTTTTTGAGGTGTGAGCACTGTAGAGTTTTTCTTGAGCGATGTTTAGCCCAGATATTATTTTTTCTCCTCTGAACAACAACGAAAACATCGCTGCAGCTATTAACTGGGCGGGTTGTGGCCCGTCTAGCCTAGGCCAGATATCCATCCCAGATATTAATTTTTTTCAAGTTGAAAATGGCTAGCCCAGCTATAACTTTTTTTAGGAATACCCAGGCAAGGTCAAGTTGTTATTCTCTGCCCCGCTGGGCTGTAAATCTTTCCTAGGAGGGATGCATTAGGCTTAACAAGAAAATGGGCTTCAAGAAATAATAAATGGGATGTAATTATAAAAACTGGGCAGTAACTATAAAAAATGCACCAAACACGTAATTACTTTATAAAATATTATTTTTGGATATTGAAAATTTTAATTTCATTAATTGTTGCGTGCGCAATGTTTCGTTGGATTTTTACGTAATATAAATTTATATTGAAATAGTATTTAATCTGACTAGAAATTTCAGGATAAAAATATTTCAGATCCCATCAAAATGTGGGAAATTTTATTGAATTCTATTTTGAATGGTTGGTTGAAATGGGCTGTACTTTTAACAAACTGTAAATGGGCTGTAGTAAATTCCATTAAATTCAAAAATTGGCTGCACATTCTTACAAATCACAAATGGGCTATAAGTTCTCTGCTACACACTTGTGGCCCTACTAAGTTGATGCGTCCCCTAAAAAAAGAGAGTTGACGCGTATGCAAGGCTTTGTCAACTTATAGTCAACACACGGTTCTAGCAGCAGTGGCCGTTGGATGTCCATCCAACGGATGCCGTGCTTCTTCGTCAATCTCGGATATTCTAGCTTCACCCGCCCAAAAAATGATTCCTCCCCCTGACATCTAGGGCACACCGTTTCGGAAGCTGACCTGTGGGCCTACTAAGTTGACAGGGACGGAGTGCTTTGTCAACTTAGTCAATATGAACGATTCTAGCTCCAGTGACCATACGATGTCCATCCAACGGCCGTAGTGCTTCTTCAACCTCTGGTCTTGTTGCTCCAGCCGCCCAAAGCAGCGCCGGTCGTGTCGCATGCTCCTGCCTCCCGTGGCCGGCTGTGCTTCCGCGGAGGCCTCATCGCCCCCTACTATTCCCACCGCTGGCTAGGCCCTGCGGCGATGGTAGCCTCACACCGCAGCCGAACCAGTGAACCCTCGTACTCCTCTCCGCGCGGGCTTCCACTGCCGCGTCTTCCCCGGCTCCTCGTCGTCCCCTTCCTAGGCCTCGCTGTCGTCCACCGCCCTGGTGCTCTTGGCGCGGCGTGGTCAACACGGTCAAGGAATGACTTCCATCGGAAGAGTATTGTACGTGGAGAGGCTGATAGCTGGGTCCACGGCAGACGCAAGGAAGTGCCTCCTTATTACGCGCAAAATAATTACTCCTCCACCTGACAGTAGGGACCCACCGGATGGGCAACTGTATTTCGTGAAAAAACATTTCCCCCTGACTGCTGGGACCTACCAGCTACATCTTCACATGCAAGGAAGTGCGTTCGGGCAAAAGAAAAACATTCGCCCCTGACTGCTGGGACCCACCAGCTACATCTTTGCACGCAAGGAAGTGCCTGACAGTCGGGACCCACCTGGTCGAAGCGTACGTAGCATTGTCATTCTGGTCGGGAACGTGTACGTACATACTGGTCGATGTAGAGGCCCGCACGTGTCGTAGTAGAGGCGCGCACGTAACATGTACACGTACGTACAGCGGCCAGGGTGCAAGAAAGAAAATATGGCCACGTACGTACATACGGGCAGGGTCTCGAACGCCTACTCGTGCATACGTACGGCCAAGGCTCGTGTACATGGCTTGGTCAGAACGGAGAAACAACGTCATCGTCGTGTTCATGGGGAGCCAACCGGCTGGGTCAGAACAGAATGCGTCGTCGTGTTCATCGGGAGGGCTTGGACGAAACAACCAATGGAAATGAGGCCTCGCGTACCACAGAATGGAGGAAACGACCTTGTGTTTGACCAGCCACGTTCGAAAAGGGATCCTGTTCATCAGGAGGGGTCCAGCGTACTGCAAAACGGAGGAAACGAACCTCCTACGATCAAAACGGGGTCCTATTGATCGGGAGGGGTGTGGCGTAGCGCAAAACGGAGGAAACATACTTGTGTTGGAGCGCTACGGTCGAAACGGGGGTCCTGTTCATCAGGAGGGGTGTGGCGTACCGCAAAACGGGACTCGACGGGATACTATTCATCTCCACCGTGGACCCCCTCCAGCCTCCACGGGCTA
Organism: Aegilops umbellulata; assembly: GCA_032464435.1. NCBI lineage: Eukaryota > Viridiplantae > Streptophyta > Magnoliopsida > Poales > Poaceae > Aegilops > Aegilops umbellulata. Next base: position 209,650,085 of record CP136056.1, on the reverse strand, counting down.
CTGTTCATCCACTGTCGACCTCCTCCAGCCTCCACCTGCGACTGTTCATCCACGGGCTCCTGATCATCCAGCCTCCACCGCGCGCTACTCCACCAGCTACAATTCAACCAGCTCTCTCCACGGGCTCCTATTCAACCACCCCTCCACGGGCCACTGTTCATCCAGCCCTCCACCGTCTACTGTTCATCCTGCCCTCCATGGGGTGGTCCTGTTTATCCTGCCCTCCACGGGGTCCTGTTCATCCAGCCCCAACCAGCTCAAACGATTGGGGTCCTGTTCATCCAGAGGGAACGCCACGGGGTCCTGTTCATCCACCCCCACCGGGAACTGCATCCAAACCCCCCAGCAACGCTCACTGTTCATCCAGAGGCAGCATCGATCGGCTTCAGTTAGCAGCAGTAGCGAAGGAATCGCTCGATCGGGTTCAGTTAACAGCCATCGATCGATCGCTCGGGTTCAGTAACGCGTAGCCTGCAGTGCAATCGCTCGGGTTCAGTTAGAGCCCAACGCCTCGCACCCACGCGCGTGCGTGTATGAGAGAAACGCGCATCGCTCGGCCCCGACCACCCACCGTAACCGGGAACACCCCGATATTTTCCTCGCCCTCGCTTCTACCACGGTTTTTTTCGTCATGGACGGCCCAAAGAATGTCATGCAGCTACGTCTCAGGCCCGCCCAGGACGAAAAACCCATTTTCTGTCATGAATTTTTGTCATAGAAGTAGGACCCCACCACAACTATGATGATACTGTGTTTTGTCACAATTATCGTCATAGAATTGTCATAAGTATGACAGAAAAGATTTTCGTTTGGCCCAAAATGTCAAGGATGTGTCCTTTTTTTGTAGTGTGATGAGAATCCCGTGATAAGAGGACACAATCACTGTTTCGACAAGACGTGTCATCGGAGGCTGCATCTCGGAACGCGAAACGGGAGATTGAAAAGCGATTCAAAATAATATAGAGGCTAGACGTAATGTCTCGCCAGCAAAACTATCAGTGAAGACATATCGTGTTTTTTGATTAAGCATAATGCCCTGGTGGCAGTGAGATTGTGATGCGGAGCATCCGACGATCATCCCCATGTACACTCGAGCCTACGCCATTGGACCTAAGGTGAATTCGCTCCTTTCCGAATCTTCCCTTTCCGCATGCAAGACATGGATGCTACTTCAAGCGCGGACCTTGTGCATACTCAGGTACCAAGGAGTTAGCCATGGAGACGTTGTGGAGCAAGGAGAATCCAAAGAGGAAGATGGACATCAAGAGCTTGAAGTGGATCCGGCCACTCCAGAACAAGCGGCACTACCGCTCCCTCCAGCGGTACTACCGCCTATAGGCGGTACTACCGCTCCACACTGCCGCGCCACTACCGCTCAACCCGACAAGCTCCAGTGTTCGCACGATCCGGGTCTGGTACTACCGCTCAGCCTAAGCGGCACTACCACCTATAAGCGGTACTACCGCCCTGTGGCCGGTACTACCGCCCTGCCTGCGCGCAGGGAACGGGCCTAGGGCCCATGTGTCCCCCCTCTCACTTACCCCTTCGTGGATGTAGACTATATATACTCCCCCACCTCATTCTAGCTAGAGTTAGCGTTGGTTTAGCTCCTATGTGAGATAGAGTTTCGCTCATCCATACGGATCTCCTCCTCGAGAGAGACTGCGGCCCCTCTTCGGAGAAGATCATTGGATTCAAGACCTCCCTTGAGGAGAAGACCCCCATCAAGACCTCCTCACGGAGAAGAACCAGTTACTTTGTATCGTCCTTTGTTGACCTTGGATCATCGTGTATCTCTTTGTGTTCATCGATCTAGCATATGTGTGATCTATTTCTTGTTCGTTGAGTGTTTCTCTCGTGTTTCCCCTTGTTTCCCCTTGTGTTCTTCGTGTTCATCGTAGGGATCCGCTCCTTTCGTGAAAGATCGGCCATCTAGGGTTCCACCCTACATCATCTTGGTATCATAGCCAGGTTGATCACGATTTCGGAGCCTCCCCATTGTGTTTTCTAGCCTAGTGTCGTTGATTTCATCCTAAATTCGAAAAATCCCCACCAAAAATAGCCCCAAATTTTTTTGTGATTTGTTGGTTTGATGATGTTTTGTTGGATTTGATCCATGGATTTGCTTGGTTTCGAGTGGATCTAGCATCTCCCCAAGTTTCCCCACTTTCCATCCATGAAATCTCTTCAATTTTGACCCCTAAATCATCCATTTCCGCCCCAAAATCGCGCCCCGATCCGGATTTGTGAATTTTCCCGACACCAGCGGTACTACCGCTTAGCACATCCAAGCGGCACTACCGCCCCTCCCAGAGCCAGATTTTGCAAAAAAAAACCGACACGAGCGGTACTACCGCCCATCCCAAGCGGTACTACCGCCCCTCCCAGTTTCAGCGTTCCGAGTTTCACCGTTTTGTCCATAACTTTCACATCCGGAGTCCGATTTTCGCGTTCTTTAGCTCGTTGAGTAGCTATTGACATCCTCTATCCCTATAGATAGGTTTCACCAACATTTGACTCCATAAATATTTTGTAACTTTGGCATTTTTGCCTAGGGCTTCCACCACATCCTCCGCATTACCACCACCGACTTCCGCAACCTAACCAATTTTGTTCCCCATCACATTTGAGGTTGTTTGAGTTGTGATTTGAGTATCCTAAGGTGTTTAGGCTACTTAGGGATGGTTGCTTCTTCATCAACCACCACCATAACTTCCGCATAGACTTACCCAACACACACTTCCGCCATCCCAACCTAACCCAATTTCGTTTGTGTTGTGAGTTGTGTCTCCTAAGGTGTTTCGGCTACTTAGGGACCGTGCTTCCAACTCCGACACCTTGTATAGTCCACCGCTTTACCCTCGACTTCCACATTGCATACTCCAAACCCCATCATTGCATTTCCGCAATCCCATTGAGCTTCCGCAAAACCAACACCGCATTCCCGCTACCACCATTTGACTTTTGTCCTTGAGATTTTGAGTTGTGGTTTTTCCGTTTCCTAAGGTGTTTCGGCTACTTAGGGACGATTGTCCTTCATATTGGTATCTACATCAAGAACACCGCCCCTCATCATTGCCAAGGACGGTAACCTCGACGACACCATTGTATATTCCCTTGCCATTGCATTGATAACCCCTAGCCCATTTTGCGTCACTTGCCTATCGAGACTAGCCATTTGAGTATTGTTCGCAACGTTACTTGTGCACATTAGTGATCTACACCATACATTGCATACATACCATATCATATTGGTATCACATCATCCATTGTGTCACAAGATTGTTCCCGCATATACACAATTGCTATCTTGGTTTGTGCATTGTGCAAAAGTGGCCATATCAAAAAAAATAAGCTTTTAAGCAAAAGAGAAAGAGCAAAGAGCTTGTAAGCAAGTGCCATAGCATCATACCACATTGCATGTAAGATTGTCATATCCGATCATCTTGGATCATCTTGAGAGAAACACCGGGAACCATACATATATAACATACTTGGGATAGAAGTTTATCCATTTTGCATATCATAGGTTGTGCACAAGTGTGGTATCCGCCTATAGAGCAATCGTGCTAGCGTCTCTCTTGAGTTGTGCAACACGAGCGTTTTCCGTGGACTCCACATTTTGTGCTCATTCCTTGGTTGCACGACCCCATTTATCTATCCGTGTGTGTGTTTCCGTGTCCCATTCTTTGCTATTGGTCTACTTGTTTCACTTGCGTATTTGTGAATCTCTTTCAACATTATTGACTCTTGCTAACATTTTGCATCAAATTTTTGTGCCACTATCCTCACCGAGCTCCACCATAAGCCTTATTTGTGTAGGTGTGAGAAACCGACAAGAATTGATACCAATTGTGCTATTTCCTTGTTACACATTGAGTGATCATTGATCCATCTTCAACATCGGTCAAGGTACATTTGTTATAAGTTCTTCTCTTTCTCCACTCATATTTGCTCGAGTCTTGTGATGGATAGGCAAGGCATTTCACCCTTGGTCTACAACAACAAGAACGAGTTCGATGCCATGAACAACTCCAACAATGCCAAGATGAACGCTCAAATGGAGGAGATCAAAGCCCTCATCAAGTCCTACAAGCGATCTTCCTCATCTTCGAGAAGACGCTCAAGTACACATGCTTCCGAGCTACCATCTCCAGCAAGATCGCATCGGCATTGACACCATCACCACCAAGTACGTGAAGGTCAAGAGCTCAACACCAACAACCGCTCAAAGACTTCACCATCTCCCTTGGCATCTTCGCCAAGTGACTTCAAGGCATCTTCGCCTACGGACATACGGCATCTTCGCCAACAAGCACCTCGAGACTACGCTCAAGTGAAGCTCCCCAAGCTCAAGTCCGCGACCTCCACGAGCTATTAAGACCTCGACACCGACTACGAGATTCCTTTCTATGGGACTCTAGAACCCGAGGAGTATCTCGAGTGGGAGCGTTTAATGGACGACTACCTCAAGCTACATCAAGTTCCTCCCGAAGATCAAGTGAAGTGCGCCACAAGAAACTTCCACGACTACGCCTCGACCTGGTGGTTTCACACACCTTCGGAGACCTACGACATGAGTTGGCTGTACCATCCCAATTTTCCCAACTTGGATGTTAATAGATCATTCATATCCATATCATATTTTTTATTGCATTATTTGCTTTTTCAGAATATTCAAATCATTATGCAACAAAAGGCAATTTATTTGGAGTGGAGATAACATGACTTCTCCCCTGTTTAAAAATGTTCATAATGTCCAGAATATTATTTCCAGTTGATCTAGTATGTTCTGGTATTTTTCTTATTCTAAAAAATATTTTATTTGTTTGTTTTATTGCTGTTTTGTGCGGCCTTTTGCATAAAATGAATTTTTAAAAATTGCATTAGGTGAGGAACTAGTGTTCCTGTAGTTTATATTAGTAGTATATATTTTACTATGTGTATATATATTTTATTTAGATTTTATCCTATTGTTGTTATTTTTTATTCTTTTAGCTGCTGTGGTTTTTGTAAAAAAAAGAAAGAAAAGGAAGCAGCACGCAGCACAGCGCGCAGCGCAGAGCACTGCTGCGGCCACTTTTGGCCCACAGCCACGGCCCACCAAACCCCACCACCCGCTGCCCAGCACCCCACTCCGCCGAAGCGGTACGCAGCGCTATACCCATCGCCTCGCCTCAGCCGCTGCCAGCGGGCCCCACCCCGCGCCCCTGTTCCTCTGTTTCCCCGAGCCAGAGGAGCACCGCGCCGCTCCCGCACCTCTGGCCGAACCCGACTCGAGCTCGCGCTTCGGGTCCACCTCGAGTGCATCCGCCGCGTCGTACGCGAGGAAAACCCCTAGGGGAGACCCCGCCGCTCCTGTCCCGGTCTTCTTCGTTGCCGCACGCGCTGTAGGGCGAAATCGGATCTCGCGATCGAGCTCGGAGTTCGCCGTCGTTCGCCGGAGGATTTCGTCGCCGTAAGAACACCGCAGCCGCAACGCCTGCTCCGTTCGATTTTCCCCCTTCCACGACGAGCTTTCTGACATCCTCTTATCACCGGAGACGCGGCCGAGCGAGCCGCCGGAGCTAACCGACGCCGCCGGAGCAGCCGCGGTTCACTTCGTCACCGCTGCCGCAGGGGACGCCCCGTCTCCGTTCGACCCCAGCACCACCTCCCCCACTCCACGCCACCTCCACCCATCACCTCACCTTCGCCGGAAACCCACCGGAGACGTGCCGCCGTCGATGCCCGAGCCGCTGCCCTCTGTTTTGCTAGTGAGCACATGCGCGCACGGCACAGCCCAGGCCAATCACGAGACGACATGTGGCAGCCTGCTACATGATCAGCTACAGTGCCGCACAGGAACCAGGAGTTTTCTGTTTTTACTTTTGTTTGATTTTTAGTTTCTGCCTCTATTTTCAATTTGCTATAACTTCTATTCTGTATATCCAATTTAGGTGATTCTTTTTCCTATGCACTCACAAAAATCAGTACATTATGACAGTACCAAAATTTGTCATGTTTGCAATGTTTAAATTTGAATTCGTTTGAATTTGAAATAAATCTTCCGGAGGCCATAACTCTCAAACCGTTCATCGGAATCAATTGATTCTTTTTGAATTGTGACCGTAGTGCAATTTAGGTGTTGTTAAGCTTCTGTTGTTGAGTTTTAAAAATTATTTTCTTGCTGTTGGTTTTGTTTTGGTTCTATTTGTGTTTCGGTGATTGATTTGTTGAATTGTGTGAAACGTGTAGATTGTCCGGAGTGCGACGCGAGCTATTGTCACGAGTGTGACTTTCTGAACCAGAACCAAGGCAAGTTACATGTTGATCATCCGTTACCTATTGTTTTCTATGCATGTAGTTATATCACACTATGGAAATATGCATGTATAGGAATACTATATTATTTTGCTATGCTGTTGAGCTATCTTCCCGTTTTTGCAAATCGTGGTAGTTGTAGTTGCTATGCTTTGTAGACGGGGTGGTTCGTGTATTCATTGAGTTTATGTGAGGATTATATATTTTAACAAATTGAGTAGTAACTCAGGATTTAACTCACCTCTGGGCGGAAGTGGTATTGCTTGGTGTTGAGGGAAGGCATCATGGGGTCTTGCACCTTTTCTAAGGCCATGCGCTCATGAGAGTGCACCCTAAGTGGAATGCCGCCCAGGTTCAAAAAGATCAGACAGACTTAGTGACTAGTAGCTTCCATGTGCGGCCACTGGCTATATGGGCTCTGGCTTAGTTGATCAGTTGTTGGAACCCTTGCCCAGACAGTGTCGACAGATGTAGCATATGTAGGTGGGACGTGGCCGTCAGGTGGTTAAGGGAACCTCTTCTGAAAGACTTTGTCTCAATCTTTGGATTGGGTCCAGTGGGTAAAGCGTATAAAACTCTGCGGAGTATTAAAACTAATCATGATTAGCCGTGCCCCCGGTTATGGGTAACTTTGAGCCACTATGCCATTACAGTTGTTGGATGATCTTGACAGATGTGACACTTAATAAAATTGTTGGGCAACTTAATAAAGGGTAGGTTGGAGTTGATTTTGCCAACTCAACCTTGTGCATATAATTGTAGTAATAAAAGAACTAAATAATATGACTATTAGGTAGTTATGAGGACAAAATCAGCTTTCTGCAAAAATAAACCCTCAAGCCTTTCCTTTGTTGTACTATGCATATACATGTAGGTCTGCTATATTATTACTCCTGTGTAACTTGCCAATACATTCAAAGTATTGACCTATATGGCTGCAATGTCTCATGTTGCAGGATATTCAGACGAAGAGTAAGGTACCGTTAGGGTCGCGAGTCTGCACTCAGCATCGCCAGTGGGCTATGATGGGACTCATCGTTATTTTCTGCTACTTTTCGCTGTTTGATTGAATAAAGCTAGCCAAGTGCTATGCAGATTGTTTTATTTTATATATTCTGGATCATACGTTGTAATAAATGATGCACTTGCTATTCTGGTATTCATCTATACTGTGTGTGCTAGTGAGTTCGATCCAGGGACTAGCACGGTAAGCACAGAGACTCAAATCCTTCGAGGTTTGGTCGTTACATTGGCCCAAGACGAAGAGAGCGTTGCGGCAAGAGTTTGTGCCTCCAACCTATACGGAACAACTTCTACGCCAATTGGAGAACACCACCCAAGGATTCAAGTCCATCGACGAGTACTTCAAGGAGATGAAGCATGCCTTGCGACGTGCCGGCGTGGACGACCCCATGTCAATGAAGTTTCACTTCATGTTGGGATTGAACAATGGCATCTCCAAGACTATCTTCCTCGAGAACTACAAGTCCATCGACGACTACTACATTGGTGCTCTCAAGGCGGAACAAGAACACATGAAGGCCAAGGCTTCTCCACCCCAAGAACACTTCTCGAAGACCAAACTCAAAGACGACGAGCATGAGGCTAGTACCACCAAGATGTCCAAGCCCGATGAGCTCCAAGACGATGCTCCCAAGTTCGACTTCACCGCCATTCCTCTTTGTGGCATTGATGATGCCGAGTCCTCCACGACTCTTTTTCAAGATGGTGCGGCGACAAGTACGACTACGGAGACCTTCAAGGACCACGCTTTGGAGGCGAGCGACTTGGTGACGAGCAAGGATGATGCTTCCATCTTAGGAGGCGAGAGTGATGATGTGCCATCTTCGGCCTTCATCCATGGTGACAACGACGAGATGGTTGAGCATGGGATTTTCCCTTCGACCACGGCGACGTATGATGACTTGAGTGACTTTAGCCACCATATTGAGAGAGAGAGCGACTTCACCACTAGCCCCACACATGATGTGTTGCCCCAATTCCCATGTGAGGAGAGCCACAACCCACCACTTGAGTGAGATGAGTGACTCCACCATATGTGACTTTGAGTGCACCTACCTTGAGGGAGTGAGTGAGCAACCACATAGAGAGAGTGAGGCCACTTCGATTTCTAACGACTTAACCTCTACCTCTATTGTGTCTTCTCATTTGGTGCTAGGTTCCATATATGATGACGCGCCGATTCGTGACATGATGGGACTCATCGTTATTTTCTGCTACTTTTCGCTGTTTGATTGAATAAAGCTAGCCAAGTGCTATGCAGATTGTTTTATTTTATATATTCTGGATCATACGTTGTAATAAATGATGCACTTGCTATTCTGGTATTCATCTATACTGTGTGTGCTAGCGAGTTCGATCCAGGGACTAGCACGGTAAGCACAGAGACTCAAATCCTTCGAGGTTTGGTCGTTATAGATGGCATCAGAGCAGTGTGTTGACTGTAGGACGTGACCCTAGAAAATGGATTAGAAAAGCCATAGGAGTGAATTTTTTTTATAAACTAGCTATACTTCTTACTGTTTATTAGTAAATCCCTCAAGTATCTTGAACAGTTAAGTAGGAACTAGTGCTGAGACCACCATTCATGTTTGTTTTATATTGCAACGTTATCGTGTTAGCGTATCTGATTATGCCCACTTTCGTGGTATGAAGATACTAGATTGTTTGCTTGATTGGTAATTGTTTGTTAAATTGCTTAGTGTCGGAATTATTCGACTATATATAATATTATCATATTGTTTGTTGTTTGTTGTTTGTTTGTTTGTTGGTATTATTCGTTGTTGTGTTTTGTTGGCTTGATCATATTATGCATATGGGTAGAATATATTTATATATACATAGTCTTTGGCCCTATTATATCTATAACTCTTCTATGCTTGCCCACCAGATGCCGCCGAGGCGTGAAAATAGGCGTAATGCTGCAGGAGGAGACAACAATGGCAATGGCAAGGGCAATGATGTACCGCCATACATGCAGCAGGTGCTTCAGGGACAGGCTCAGTTGATCCAGTTGCTTATCCAGAACTAGAACAACAACAACAACAACAACAACAACAACAACAACAACAACAACAACAACAACAACAACAACAACAACAACAACAACAATAACAACAATCCACCGCCACCTCCACCAGTGGATATGCTTACCAGGTTCTTGAGGTTGAATCCTGAGAGGTTCTCCAGTTCCCCTGAACCTATTGTGGCTGATGATTGGCTCCGTGCAGTCAATAGGAACCTGGAGACGGTTGGATGCACTGATGCAGAGAGGGTGAGGTTTGCCTCACATTTGTTGGAGGGTCCTGCCGCAGCTTGGTGGGACAATTACTTGGTCACCTATCCCATTGCTACTATCACATGGCCTCAGTTTCAGGATGCTTTTCGTGTTGCAGATGTGTCTGCTGGTGCTATGAGTCTGAAAAAGAAGGAGTTCCGCAGTTTGCGCCAGGGAGGTCGCACAGTTAATGCTTATGTGGAGGAATTTAATAATCTTGCACGTTATGCTCCTAATGATGTTAACACTGATGCAGCTAGGCAGGAGAAATTCTTGGAGGGCCTAAATGATGATTTGAGCCTTCAGTTGACAGTGGCCACTTTTAGGAATTGTCAGGACCTGATTGATAAGGCTATTGTGCTGGAGGGAAAGCAACAGGCCATAGAGAATCACAAGAGGAAGTACAACAACAATAACAGGTATAATTCAGGACCACAGCAGAAGCCACGCACTTCATATCAAGGTAATGGAGGTAATGGACATAATCATCATGGAGGTAATGGACATAATCATCATGGAGGTAATGGACATAATCATCATGGAGGGAATGGCCACAACCATAATGGCCACCATCATCACAATGGGCACAAGAATAACAATGGCAATGGCAAAGGTAATGGTAATGGTAATGGCAATGAAGGGAACAATAACCAGAACCACCAGGTTACACGTGCGCCAAGGGATTTGAGTCAGGTGCAGTGCTTCAGGTGTAAGGCTATGGGGCACTATGCCACAGAATGCCCCAGGGCGAAGAACTCAGGATCCAGCAAGCCAAACCCCTTCCAAAAGGGTCATGTCAACCATGTTAATGTTGAGGAGGTCTATAATGAACCTGATGCAGTGATTGGTAAGTTCTTAATTAATTCAGTACCTGCAGTTGTTCTTTTTGATACTGGTGCATCGCATTCATTTATTTCGAGGGTATTTGTTGATAAACATGGATTGCCAACCAAAACACTTAGTATGCCTATTCGAGTGAGTTCCCCAGGAGCTGAGATGATAGCAGGTGTTGGTTGTCATCAGTTGACTTTGTCTATTGGGAAGCATGAGTTTCCTACAGATTTGATTATATTGAAGTCACAAGGTCTGGATATTATTTTGGGTATGGATTGGTTGCAATTATATAAAGGTCGTATTGATTGTGCCAGTCGATCTATTACTCTCAGTGCACCAGTAGGGAAGAGGATCAAATATGTGTGTAAGTATAAGCATAATCAGGTGCAGGTGAACTCTCTTAAGGGGGGTAGCCTGGAAGAGGTGCCAGTTGTGAGAGATTATCCAGATGTGTTTCCAGAGGAGTTGCCAGGTATGCCACCAGATAGAGATATTGAGTTTCTTATTGATTTAATACCAGGCACTGGACCTATTGCAAAGAGACCGTATAGAATGCCTCCTCAAGAGTTGGAGGAATTGAAGAAGCAGATAAGAGAATTGCAGGCACAAGGATTAATTCGCCCAAGTTCATCACCTTGGGGAGCTCCAGTTTTGTTTGTGGAGAAGAAGGATGGGACCTTGAGGATGTGTGTTGATTATCGTTCTTTGAATGAGGTAACCATTAAGAATAAGTATCCTTTGCCTATGATAAATGATCTATTTGACCAGTTGGAGGGAGCTACTGTGTTTTCTAAGATTGATCTTCGTTCTGGTTATCATCAATTGAAGATTAGTGAGCAAGATATTCCAAAGACTGCTTTTACTACGAGGTATGGGTTGTATGAATATACTGTTATGTCATTTGGATTGACTAATGCTCCTGCATACTTCATGAATATGATGAACAAGGTGTTTATGGAGTTCTTGGATAAATTTGTGGTTGTTTTCATTGATGATATATTGGTGTTCTCCAAGAATAAGCAAGAGCATGAGGTGCATCTGCGTTTGGTATTGGAGAAATTGAGGGAACATCAGTTGTATGCCAAGTTCAGCAAATGTGAGTTTTGGCTGGATGAGGTAGCATTCCTTGGACATGTTGTGTCAGGTAATGGAGTTGCAGCTGATCCATCTAAGGTTGCTGCAGTTATAGAGTGGGAGACACCCACGACAGTTGGAGAGATTCGCAGCTTTTTGGGCCTTGCAGGTTATTATAGGAGGTTTATTGAGAACTTTTCCAAAAATGCAAAGCCTATGACTGAATTGTTGAAGAAGGAGAAGAAGTTTGTTTGGACTGATGAATGTGAAGCCAGTTTTCAGGAATTGAAGCAACGTTTGGTTACAGCACCAGTTTTAACTCTGCCAGACATACATAAGGACTTGTAGGTATATTGTGATGCTTCTCGTCAAGGACTTGGGAGTGTTTTGATGCAGGAAGGTAAAGTTGTTTCATATGCTTCACGTCAGCTTAAGAATCATATGCCTCAGTTGTGCATGCATTGAAAACTTGGAGGCCATATCTTATTGGTAATCATTGTGATATATTTACTGATCATAAGAGCTTGAAGTATATTTTTACTCAGAAGGATTTGAACCTCAGGCAGAGGATATGGTTGGAGCTTATTAAGGATTATGATTTGAATGTGCAGTATCATCCTGGTAAGGCTAATGTTGTTGCTGATGCATTGAGTCGTAGGAGCCATGCTAATGCAATTAATATTGATAATATGCCACCCGAGTTATGTGAACAGTTCAGGAATCTCAGGTTGGAGATTGTTCCTAAGGGATATTTAGCAACACTGGAGGTATAGCCTACTTTGCTTGACAGGATCAGAGAAGCTCAAAAGGGTGATAAGGAGATTGCTGAGAGAAAAGAGAATATGGCTAAAGGTAAGGCAGAAGGGTTCCGTGAGGATGAACATGGAGCCATATGGTTTGAGAAGCGTATTTGTGTACCTCAAGATGCAGATATCAAGAAGTTGATTCTTCAGGAGGCGCATGATTCACCTTATTCTATTCACCCAGGTAATACTAAGATGTATTTGGATTTCAGGGAAAGATTTTGGTGGCCTAACCTAAAGAGGGAAATTGCTGGATATATTGCAACATGTGATGTGTGTCAGAGAGTTAAAGCAGAACATCAGAGACCAGCAGGTTTGTTACAACCATTGCCTATACCTGATTGGAAGTGGGATGAGATTGGTATGGATTTCATTACAGGTTTACCCAGGACTCGATCAGGTTATGATTCTATTTGGGTAGTTCTTGATCGTTTGACTAAAGTTGCTCACTTCATCCCGGTAAAGACTACTTATACCAGTGCTCAGCTAGCAAAAATCTATATGTCTAAAATTGTTTGTCTGCATGGAGTTCCAAGGAAGGTAGTGTCTGATAGAGGTACTCAGTTCACATCCAAGTTTTGGCGTCAGTTGCATGAATCCTTGGGCACCAGGCTGGAGTTCAGTACAGCTTTCCATCCACAGACAGATGGGCAGACAGAGAGGGTAAATCAGATTTTGGAGGATATGTTGAGAGCTTGTGCTTTGGACTATGGGTCCAGTTGGGATGATAATTTACCTTATGCAGAGTTCTCATATAATAATAGTTATCAGGCTAGTCTGAAGATGGCACCATTTGAGGTATTGTATGGCAGAAAGTGCAGGACACCGTTGATGTGGGATGAGGTTGGAGAACGTCAATTCTTTGGACCAGACTTGATCAGAGATGCTGAGGAGAAGGTCAAGTTGATTCGTGACAGGCTGAAGGTAGCACAGTCCAGGCAGAAGAGTTATGCAGATGCAAAACGTAAGGAGGTGACATATGAGGTAGGAGACCATGCATATCTTCGTGTTTCACCACTTCGTGGAATTAAGAGGTTCGGAATCAAAGGTAAGTTAGCACCACGTTTTGTGGGGCCTTACAAGATCTTGGAGCATAGAGGAGAGGTAGCTTATCAACTGGAGTTGCCAGAATCCTTGTCAGGAGTTCATAATGTGTTTCATGTATCTCAGTTGAAGAAGTGCCATGCAGAGATGATGGATGTTCCATTGAGGGACACAGTGCCACTTGAGGCAATTCAGTTGGACAGTGATTTGACATATGAGGAGAAGCCTGTTAAGATTCTGGAGACAGCAGAGAGAGTTACTCGCACCAAGACAATCAAGTTATGCAAGGTTCAGTGGGATCATCATACAGAGGAGGAAGCTACCTGGGAACGAGAGGAAGATCTCAGACAGGATCACCCACACCTATTTGCTAGCCAGCCCAAATCTTGAGGGCGAGATTCATCTTAAGGGGGGTAGGTTTGTAACATCCCAATTTTCCCAATTTGGATGTTAGTAGATCATTCATATCCATATCATATGTTTTATTGCATTATTTGCTTTTTCAGAATATTCAAATCATTATGCAACAAAAGGCAATTTATTAGGAGTGGAGATAACATGACTTCTCCCCTGTTTAAAAATGTTCATAATGTCCAGAATATTATTTCCAGTGGATCTAGTATGTTCTGGTATTTTTCTTATTCTGAAAAATATTTTATTTATTTGTTTTATTGCTGTTTTGTGTGGCCTTTTGCATAAAATGAATTTTTAAAAATTGCATTAGGTGAGGAACTAGTGTTCCTATAGTTTATATTAGTAGTATATATTTTACTATGTGTATATATATTTTATTTAGATTTTATCCTGTTGTTGTTCTTTTTTATTCTTTTAGCTGCTGTGGTTTTTGTAAAAAAAAGAAAAAGAAAAGGAAGCAGCACGCAGCACAGTGCGCAGCGCAGAGCACTACCGCGGCCACTTTTGGCCCACAGCCACGGCCCACCAAACCCCACCACCCGCTGCCCAGCACCCCACTCCGCCGAAGCGGTACGCAGCGCTACACCCATCGCCTCGCCTCAGCCGCTGCCAGCGGGCCCCACCCCGCACCCCTGTTCCTCTGTTTCCCCGAGCCAGAGGAGCACCGCGCCACTCCCGCACCTCTGGCCGAACCCGACTCGAGCTCGCGCTTCGGGTCCACCTCGAGCGCATCCGCCGCGTCGTACCCGAGGAAAACCACTAGGGAGACCCCGCCGCTCCTGTCCTGGTCTTCTTCGTTGCCGCACGCGCTGTAGGGAGAAAACGGATCTCGCCATCGAGCTCGGAGTTCGCCGTCGTTCGCCGGAGGATTTCGTCGCCGTAAGAACACCGCATCCGCAACGCCTGCTCCATTCGATTTTCCCCCTTCCACGACGAGCTTTCTGACATCCTCTTATCGCCGGAGACGCAGCCGAGCGAGCCGCCGGAGCTAACCGACGCCGCCGGAGCAGCCGCGGTTCACTTCGTCACCGCTGCCGCAGGGGACGCCCCATCTCCGTTCGACCCCAGCACCACCTCCGCCACTCCACGCCGCCTCCACCCATCACCTCACCTTCGCCGGAAACCCACCGGAGACGCGCCGCCGTCGACGCCCGAGCCGCCGCCCTCTGTTTTGCTGGTGAGCACACGCGAACACGGCACAGCCTAGGCCAATCACGAGATGACACGTGGCAGACTGCTACAGGATCAGCTACAGTGCCGCACAGGAACCAGGAGTTTTCTGTTTTTACTTTTGTTTGATTTTCAGTTTCTGCCTCTATTTTCAATTTGCTATAACTTCTATTCTGTATATCCAATTTAGGTGATTCTTTTTCCTATGCACTCACAAAAATCAGTACATTATGACAGTACCAAAATTTCTCATGTTTGCAATGTTTAAATTTGAATTCGTTTGAATTTGAAATAAATCTTCCGGAGGCCATAACTCTCAAACCGTTCATCGGAATCAATTGATTCTTTTTGCATTGTGACCGTAGTGCCATTTAGGTGTTGTTAAGCTTCTGTTGTTGAGTTTTAAAAATTATTTTCTTGCTGTTGGTTTTGTTTTGGTTCTATTTGTGTTTCGGTGATTGATTTGTTGAATTGTGTGAAACGTGTAGATTGTCCGGAGTGCGACGCGAGCTATTGTCACGAGTGTGACTTTCTGAACCAGAACCAAGGCAAGTTACATGTTGATCATCCGTTACCTATTGTTTTCTATGCATGTAGTTATATCACACTATGGAAATATGCATGTATAGGAATACTATATTATTTTGCTATGCTGTTGAGCTATCTTCCCGTTTTTGCAAATCGTGGTAGTTGTAGTTGCTATGCTTTGTAGACGGGGTGGTTCGTGTATTCATTGAGTTTATGTGAGGATTATATATTTTAACAAATTGAGTAGTAACTCAGGATTTAACTCACCTCTGGGCGGAAGTGGTATTGCTTGGTGTTGAGGGAAGGCATCATGGGGTCTTGCACCTTTTCTAAGGCCATGCGCTCATGAGAGTGCACCCTAAGTGGAATGCCGCCCAGGTTCAAAAAGATCAGACAGACTTAGTGACTAGTAGCTTCCATGTGCGGCCACTGGCTATATGGGCTCTGGCTTAGTTGATCAGTTGTTGGAACCCTTGCCCAGACAGTGTCGACAGATGTAGCATATGTAGGTGGGACGTGGCCGTCAGGTGGTTAAGGGAACCTCTTCTGAAAGACTTTGTCTCAATCTTTGGATTGGGTCCAGTGGGTAAAGCGTATAAAACTCTGCGGAGTATTAAAACTAATCATGATTAGCCGTGCCCCCGGTTATGGGTAACTTTGAGCCACTATGCCATTACAGTTGTTGGATGATCTTGACAGATGTGACACTTAATAAAATTGTTGGGCAACTTAATAAAGGGTAGGTTGGAGTTGATTTTGCCAACTCAACCTTGTGCATATAATTGTAGTAATAAAAGAACTAAATAATATGACTATTAGGTAGTTATGAGGACAAAATCAGCTTTCTGCAAAAATAAACCCTCAAGCCTTTCCTTTGTTGTACTATGCATATACATGTAGGTCTGCTATATTATTACTCCTGTGTAACTTGCCAATACATTCAAAGTATTGACCTATATGGCTGCAACGTCTCATGTTGCAGGATATTCAGACGAAGAGTAAGGTACCGTTAGGGTCGCGAGTCTGCACTCAGCATCGCCAGTGGGCTATGATGGGACTCATCGTTATTTTCTGCTACTTTTCGCTGTTTGATTGAATAAAGCTAGCCAAGTGCTATGCAGATTGTTTTATTTTATATATTCTGGATCATACGTTGTAATAAATGATGCACTTGCTATTCTGGTATTCATCTATACTGTGTGTGCTAGTGAGTTCGATCCAGGGACTAGCACGGTAAGCACAGAGACTCAAATCCTTCGAGGTTTGGTCGTTACATTGGCCCAAGACGAAGAGAGCGTTGCGGCAAGAGTTTGTGCCTCCAACCTATACGGAACAACTTCTACGCCAATTGGAGAACACCACCCAAGGATTCAATTCCATCGACGAGTACTTCAAGGAGATGAAGCATGCCTTGCGACGTGCCGGCGTGGACGACCCCATGTCAATGAAGTTTCACTTCATGTTGGGATTGAACAATGGCATCTCCAAGACTATCTTCCTCGAGAACTACAAGTCCATCGACGACTACTACATTGGTGCTCTCAAGGCGGAACAAGAACACATGAAGGCCAAGGCTTCTCCACCCCAAGAACACTTCTCGAAGACCAAACTCAAAGACGACGAGCATGAGGCTAGTACCACCAAGATGTCCAAGCCCGATGAGCTCCAAGACGATGCTCCCAAGTTCGACTTCACCGCCATTCCTCTTTGTGGCATTGATGATGCCGAGTCCTCCACGACTCTTTTTCAAGATGGTGCGGCGACAAGTACGACTACGGAGACCTTCAAGGACCACGCTTTGGAGGCGAGCGACTTGGTGACGAGCAAGGATGATGCTTCCATCTTAGGAGGCGAGAGTGATGATGTGCCATCTTCGGCCTTCATCCATGGTGACAACGACGAGATGGTTGAGCATGGGATTTTCCCTTCCACCACGGCGACGTATGATGACTTGAGTGACTTTAGCCACCATATTGAGAGAGAGAGCGACTTCACCACTAGCCCCACACATGATGTGTTGCCCCAATTCCCATGTGAGGAGAGCCACAGCCCCCACCACTTGAGTGAGATGAGTGACTCCACCATATGTGACTTTGAGTGCACCTACCTTGAGGGAGTGAGTGAGCAACCACATAGAGAGAGTGAGGCCACTTCGATTTCTAACGACTTAACCTCTACCTCTATTGTGTCTTCTCATTTGGTGCTAGGTTCCATATATGATGACGCGCCGATTCGTGACGACTTCGTCCTCCCTTTGGACAAGACGATGGCCATGGTGGAATATGATGCACCCCCCACATGGTTCCATCAAGATGAAGATGACCACCATTTGGTCTTTGCCACCTCACCTACACCACTTGAGTGGAATGAGAATGGTAACATAGGTGAAGGTGATACTCTAGTCCCACTAGTGGACATTCTTGACAATGATTGCTTGCATGATGTTGATCCACCTATTCCCATGCTTCATGCTAGTATGACTTCTTCATGTCATGACTTACCAATTTATGATGAATATGATGATGAGCATGTTGAGTTGCCTAGTTGTGATGCTATGCTTCATAGGATATCATGTGAAAATTCTATTGGTCACTTCATGTTTGACAATCCATTGAACTTGTCATATGCTATGAGTGAGATCTCTCATCTTGCTTCATTTCAATCTCAACATAGTAACTATGCATGCCCCATTAAAATAAATCCCATTTTCACTTGTGGCATAGATGACAAAATGATGGTCATTGGTTTTTGTTTTTCATGCAATGATATTGCTATGCTTCCTTTACATGATTTGCGCAATTCATCTACTATGCCATGCCATGATCACATTGTTCCAAATATGCATTGTTTTGGATGTTGTCAATATTCTCCTTGTGATGTTTCCATTAATGCTCATGAGGAGACCCCCATAGTTTCCTCATACATATTAGGAGATCTTGATGCATTCCATACTTTGCATGATTCACATAATTGCTTGCACCATATGAATTCCATGAACAACAATGCTCTACAAATTTCTCATGATGCATTACACAATTTGAGTCTCCATTATGCTATACATAATAACAAACCTCTCATGATGGATGACATGTTTCTATATCACGCATCTCATTTATTTGAGTATTGGATATTTTGTGCTAACCAACACACGCACGTATGCATCATGATGGATGATGTGTACATCTACCACGCACACGCAATTTTCCCTTTGTCTTCGTTTTGTGTAGGTACTCACGTATACTCGTCAATCTCTCAATCCCAAGAGTTGACGAAACGAGCTCTTGAGAGCAACGACGATTTGGGATCACGTGGACTATCCTTACCACCATTCTCTTCGCGCAACGACTACGCGCATCTTTTCTACTTGTCTCTCACACGGCTATGGGTTATTTACCACTTGTCACCTTATGCCCATTCTATCGTGTTCACTTTGCATGTTATGCCTCTTTCTATGATTTTGCCATGCAATTGTGACCCTTGCTTGCATTTACCCATGATGCACCATAATGATACTCCAATGTGTATTTGCATAATTGGTGGAGATCCTTGTTGCTATTGCCATGTTTATCATGTGCCCCATGCTATTGATGCTATTTTGCTCATATCTTGCCCTTATGCTTGTGAAATGTCATGTGCATTATATATGCCCACTATTTGCACACATGACATGTTTGCCATGATTCCTTCTAGTAAGTTGCATCTTCGCACTACTAGCTTGCTTGACTTGATCTCTATGATTGCTTGCTTTGTTGCATCACCCATGTTCCATTACTCGCTTTCTTGGGTTGATGACATATATGTTCATGCCTCTGACATGATATATCTTGATCTTTGTCTCTTGTCTCCATTAGTTGCACCTCTCATATGCCACTGTAGTGAGTGCACCCATGCTATGCTTATTGATCGTGGAGACTTGGACATATTACTTGTGATGCATGCTTGCTAGTTTAAGCCTATTGTCTTTGGTTGTAGTTGCATCATATGCTTTCATACCATACCACACCTTGTCCTTTCTTATGATAAGAATGATGCAAACACTTGTTGGGTATCTTTCCCCTCGAATGATAGGTCTTGCATTTGCAGTAACTGCATTTGTTTTTCCAAGTGTTTGTCATGTTCTTTCATTTTGAAGGATTCACAAGGCGGTACCATCGCGAGACATATTGGTTATGTGAAGGCGTACATGATGTGCAAGACCAACATTTTCGACATGCTCATAAAGGTGAACTCATTCCCTTTGAGCCATCCTCATATATGCATATTGGACGGGTCATTCTTTCATTGTTGTTTCCTTCTTATTGTCTACATGATACATCTATTGGATGGAGGACCGACATTGGAGATCAACTCTATGGACCTTCACATTGAGGAGCGCTCGGACTTATTGTATGCACCTTCGAACCTCCACTCATGCCACGACATCGAGCATTGGTACATCAAACACTCCTTTGACACTTTGCACCCCCACCTTCATATTTGTTGATTGTGCTCATACATGTCATGCTCGATGGACATATCATACTCACCACAAGTTTGCACCCTTTACATGGATTGACACACATTATGCTTATCTTGTTGCACCTATTCCCATGTCATCCATGATATATGAGCTTGTGCATTTCCTTAGCAAATTTGTTGTGATCTTTCTTGATGGCATAATGATCACATTGTCTACCATCAATTGCATGATACCATAATCATATTGCGCATCCATTGCCATATCCATGCTCTTGATAAACCGTCTCACTATGACATCATTTTGCACCGTGGTTGCATTACTTCCGTGAATGCTTTTGCTCCCGTGAATGCTTTACATCTCATTCCATATCATCTTGCTAAGCTTCATGTGCTTTGTCATGAACAATCTTGCCTCACGGACTCATTTCTACATGTTGGACACTTTGTGTGCGCTAACCATTGTATTTCCGAGTGTCGCTTGTGTTTGCTCTTTTTGCATGTATACCACTCCGGAGACACCTTGGAGTACTTGGATTACGCAATGTCTTCCACTTCGTCCTACTACAAGTCCATCCACGACAACCGTTTCCATGGTGATGAGGATTTCGATCTGAGGTCGGATCTTTCCCAAGGGAGGGGAGATGATGCGGAGCATCCGACGATCATCCCCATGTACACTCTAGCCTACGCCATTGGACCTAAGGTGAATTCGCTCCTTTCCGAATCTTCCCTTTCCGCATGCAAGACATGGATGCTACTTCAAGCGCGGACCTTGTGCATACTCAGGTACCAAGGAGTTAGCCATGGAGATGCTGTGGAGCAAGGAGAATCCAAAGAGGAAGATGGACATCAAGAGCTTGAAGTGGATCCGGCCGCTCCAGAACAAGCGGCACTACCGCTCCCTCCTGCGGTACTACCGCCTATAGGCGGTACTACCGCTCCCCACTGCCGCGCCACTACCGCTCAACCCGACAAGCTCCAGTGTTCGCACGATCCGGGTCCGGTACTACCGCTCAGCCTAAGCGGCACTACCGCCTATAAGCGGTACTACCGCCCTGTGGCCGGTACTACCGCCCTTCCTGCACGCAGGGAACGGGCCTAGGGCCCATGTATCCCACCTCTCACTTACCCCTTCGTGGATGTAGACTATATATACTCCCCCACCTTATTCTAGCTAGAGTTAGCATTGGTTTAGCTCATATGTGAGATAGAGCTTCGCTCATCCATACGAATCTCCTCCTCGAGAGAGAGACTGCGGCCCCTCTTCGGAGAAGATCATTGGATTCAAGACCTCCCTTGCGGAGAAGACCCCCATCAAGACCTCCTCACGGAGAAGAACTGGTTACTTTGTATCGTCCTTTGTTGACCTTGGATCATTGTGTATCTCTTTGTGTTCATCGATCTAGCATATGTGTGATCTATTTCTTGTTGGTTAAGTGTTTCTCTTGTGTTTCCCCTTGTTTCCCCTTGTGTTCTTCGTGTTCATCGTAGGGATCCGCTCCTTTCGTGAAAGATCGGCCATCTAGGGTTCCAACCTACATCAGATTGTGACTGTTAAACAGATCTGGACATAGTGTTTGTTGGTCAACTACTTTAAAGTATCCGGAGGTGGAACCCTCCTTTCAATGCCGAAGACAATCTACGCGTCGGACACATTGTCATTGAAGCCTGGTTCAGGGGCTACTGAGGGAGTCTTGGATTACGGGGTCCTCGGGCGTCCGGGCTATGTGACGTGGGCCGAACTGATGGGCCGTGAAGATAAAAGACGAAAGACTTTCCCCGTGTCCAGATGTGACTCTCCTTGGCGTGGAAGGCAAGCTTGGCGTGTGGATATGAAGATTCCTTTCTCTGTAAACCGACACTGTACAACCCTAACCCCCTCCGGTATCTATATAAACCAGAGGGTTTAGTCCGTAGATGCACTCGTAATCATACAGGCCAGACATCTAGGATTTAGCCATTACGATCTCGAGGTAGATCAACTCTTGTAACCCCTATACTCATCAAAGTCAATCAAGCAGGAAGTAGGGTATTACCTCCGTTAAGAGGGCCCGAACCTGGGTAAACATTGTGTCCCCTGCCTCCTGTTACTCTCAATCCTTAACGCACAGTTCGGGACCCCCTACCTGAGATCTGCCGGTTTTGACACCTATAATGAACCCCTCCGTGATGGTGTCTAGATTGGATCTATGGTTTCTGGAACTTGCGGCGGCTAGAATTGTGTTTCGTCAACTCCCCTAGGGTTTTTGGAATATTGTGGTATTTATAGAGCAAAGAGGCGGTGCGGGAGGCCACCAAAGTGGGCACAACCCACCAGGGCGCGCCTGGGCCCCTAGGCGCACCTAGGTGGGTTGTTCCCCCCTCGGGGCACCCCTTTGGTACTTCTTTGGCCCATCCTGTGTCTTCTGGCCCAGAAAAATTCTCCAAAAACTTTCGCTGCGTTTGGACTCTGTTTGATATTGATTTTCTGCAAAGTAAAAAACAACAACTAGCATTGGGCAGTATGTCAATAGGTTAGTCCCAAAAAATGATATAAAGTAGTTCAGTTAGGTATGGCTTTAGGCATAAGCCTTGCAAATCAAGGTATTTGTTGAGCGGATCAATGAAGAACTTTGATATAACGTCCCGTATGTTGAAATAAAATTGTTACGAGAAGATGTATCTTGTCTTGACCGCGATCTTCATCCCTGCAGGTACCCAGGATCATGGAGTTAAAAAACTGGTGAGGCTAGGAGCAATGAGACCCTGAAGTGTTATACCGAACACCGGTGATAGTAAGGTTTAGTAGGGTAACATGGATCCTATCCTTGGGGAGAAATGAGGTGTAGTCATTAATCGCCCAAAGCTCTTGTCTGATTTCATTATCTTAATTATCGAGGTAACCCCGCGATACGGATAGGGCCTACCGTAGGACAACTGATTCTTCATGCAGGACTCGTGTCGGTCAAGATTTTATTTGGACACATCCCCCACTTTGATCCGTAACAAGCACATCTCGACGAGTGACTTCCAGCGCTGAAACTAATATTATATTTGATCCCTTCCCAAATACAAGGTTGTAAGCATAAGACCTTGATGAGGACATCAATAACACAGTTACACTCACAACCACTACTGGTACATATACTAGACCAATTACTAGAGCTTGCGCATGTTGGTGTCAAAACCGGCGGATCTCGGGTACGGGGTCCCGAACTGTGCGTCTAAGGCGGATGGTAACAGGAGGCGGGGGACACGATGTTTACCAAGGTTCGGGCCCTCTCGATGGAGGTAATACCCTACTTCCTGCTTGATTGATCTTGATGATATGAGTATTACAAGAGTTGATCTACCACGAGATCGTAGAGGCTAAACCCTAGAAGCTAGCCTATGGTATGATTGTTGTTGTCCTACGGACTAAACCCTCCGGTTTATATAGACACCAGAGGGGGCTAGGGTTACACAGATCCGTATCGCCAAGCTTGCCTTCCACGCCAAGGAGAGTCCCATCCGGACACGGGAGGAAGTCTTCAATCTTGTATCTTCATTGTGCAACAGTCCAGCTAAAGTATATAGTCCAGCTGTCCAAGGACCCCCTAATCCAGGACTCCCTCAGTAGCCCCTGAACTAGGCTTCCATGACAATGAGTTCGGCGCGTAGATTGTCTTCGGCATTGCAAGGCGGGTTCCTCCTCCGAATACTGCATAGAAGATTTTGAACACAAGGATAGTGTCCGGCTCTGCAAAACAAATTCCACATACCACCGTAGAGAGAAAAATAATATTTCCAGAAATCTAATCTGCTGACACATTCTGCAGCGCGACATCACACCACGGCCCGGTCATTATTCGAACCGTTTTTCTCAACCAGCCACTTCACATATTGCGAGGCAGTTTCCTTGGCACGTCTTGTCGAAGCAGAGATTGTGTCCCCCTTATCACGGGATTCTCATCAATACGGGTGTGGGTAACCCAATCGTGCCTGTTGGTATGACTCCGCGATTTTAGGCAAGTTCCAAATGGCCACACGGAGGACGCCTGATATTCACCCTCTTTATAAAGGGGCCAAGGCCTGTCCTTTTCTTCTTGTACTTAATCGAATCCTTCCCCCACCTTGAGTTCGAACACCCAAGGCTCAGGCTAGGCGCTTCAGACCTTCAATCATATCCGGATCCAACCTTCAAGGTCGTTGGATGCCTTCCTCTGTCACAGAGGAGGACATCAAGAAGCTAAGAGAAGCCAGGTATCTGACCGCCGGAATCTCGCACAGGCTGCCTACTCGAGGGCAGGTCATTCCCACTCCCAAACCCAGCGAGAGTGCCGTATTCGTCTTCCACTTCCTCCGAGGGCTAGGCTTTAATCTAGATCCCTTTGTTAGAGGGCTCATGTTCTATTACAGCCTCGATTTCCATGATCTGGCCCTGGATTCCATCCTTCACATCTCGTCGTTCATCGTCGTGTGTGAGGCCTTCCTCCACGTCACCCCACACTTCGGCTTATGGCTCAAGATCTTTAATGTGAAGCCGAAGATGATTAATGGGTGACACGCAGAATGCGGAGGTCCCATAATAAGCAAAGGCGCCGATGCTCCATGGCCAAAGGGTTCCTTCCCGGAGGTGTCCAGCTTATGGCAACGGGAGTGGTTTTACGTCACAGCTCCCCGAGGTACTAAGTGGGCAGCCGCCCCTGCCATCCGCTCGGGCCCCCACCACAACTGGCATCCGAGATCTCCTCGTGAGAGATGTCGGCCTTGTCAAGGTAATGCAAGTCATGCTAGTTCGTCGAGTCCTGCCTTGCAAACGTCAACCTCTCCATATGTGGGAGTTCAACCCGGAAGGACCGCGAACTATTCAGCACTTCTTTGGCGTGACGCTCGAAGAGATGTACAGATTGTTCTTCGGATCACGAATAAATTGTCCGGACACCACCGAGGATGCGGGTCTAAACTGCAATCGTCCAGACACCCAAGTAAGTAATTCTTCGGCCGAACATGCTGTCTCATTATTTATCACAACATCATTCTGAAAAGTCGCTCTTTGACCAGGACTGGGTAAAAAAGGTGAAGGTGATTAGGTGTTTGCCCCCCCCCTTCCCGAAGGCTCAACGGATCCAGTACTGGCCAGAATGCTTGAGCTCGTGCCTTATCAAACGCCATCAGGGGAAGATAAAGGGGGGAATAAAGAAGCCGAAAGCGGGCCTCACTCATTATTCATCCAAACCGGGGGAATTAGTGCCTCCGCGAAGGAGGATAACCGGGGAGAAGGATCTAAGATCCCCTCTCCCTAGGGAAGGAAGAGGACCGCCTCTGAAGACTTGGAAACAATGGTTTCCAAACGAGGGAAGAAATCTTTATCAGGGGGCCCTACCCCGGAGGGTATCCTTACCGCATAGTGCCCGCAAGGGGATCAGCCCTCCACCGAGTTGTAAGTAAACAAAAGTATTGTATAGTAAATATATCCTGCTTTATTTCCGAGGACAATAACCGAGACGTATGTCTTGTAGTTCGGATCGTAGCCCTTCTCGACAGAGTTCGTCTTCGGGGGATCTTCTTCCGGAGATGATGGAGAGCGAAACACCTCGCCATGCCTCCCCGCCTCATGAGGCGGGCGACCCTGAGGTGTCGTCACGAAGGATTTCTCCTGATCCGCCAAGGCCAGAAGGTAACCATTCGGCCACCCGGAGTC
Source organism: Aegilops umbellulata (assembly GCA_032464435.1). Lineage (NCBI taxonomy): Eukaryota > Viridiplantae > Streptophyta > Magnoliopsida > Poales > Poaceae > Aegilops > Aegilops umbellulata. The sequence goes on along the minus strand of CP136056.1, from coordinate 209,624,497 downwards.
TGGAGTATTCGGCTCCTAAGGGGAGCAACAGAAAGAGTCCAGAACTGTCCGATGCACGCCAGACTCACTAAGGAACCTTCTGGAACAAGCGGCTATCTCAGAAGCGCATCGTACGTTAATGGGTACGGTAGTTGAGAAGATTTCATCCGTCGAAAGCGGGTTGCATGAAGTGAGCCTACTGAGAGGCTTTGTGGTACGCAAAGTAATATGTATATTTTTGACGGTACCGCACACGCCAGGTGTGCCATATGCAGATAGTAGCCCCTGAGACTCTGGTTGCTGCCGAAAAAGGCGGCAAACAAAGGATCATAGTCCTAGGTAATAATCGTGCTGCCTTCATGTGCAGGTGGCTGAGGGTCCGGTGGCTAGCCGGACTGGTGAGTTTGCCGAACTGAAGCGGCAACTTGATGCGGCAGATGCCGACATCGAGCTTGTAAACAGGCTGCTTGACGAGGCGTGGGGTATGTATTCTTCGATGGTCAACATATATTAAAAGGGGCATGCAGCTACTATCTATAATATGTTGTGACTGCAGATGGAGCTGCCGCCATGGACACCCTTCGGGCGGATTTTGCCCGAGCCAAGGAACAAGCCATGAGGAGTGACGCGGCCTCCCTAAAGGCGGTCGAAGAATTAAGAGCCGAACAGGCTGTGCATTGCCAGAGCAAAGAGAAAGTAGGCAAGATGGCTATTGAGTTGAAAGATGCCGCCGACCGTTATGAGCTTCTCGAAAGGGAAAGTTAAACGAGGACAGCGGACCTGGAGAAAGCCATGGTAGCAGCTAAGGAAACCCGCTCTAAAATCAGAGCGGCGAAGGAGGAGCTACGTCAAGCCGGAAATATCATGGCTGGGAAGCCCGTTTTGTTGCGGACGAAGTTCGGAGATCCTAAGTATGCCCTTCTGGATCAATTATGGAGTTCTGCAGACGCGTACTTGGATTTGGCAGCGAGTGCCGCTGATGCAACCAAGTTTTTCGAGGATCAAAAAGATCACGAAGTGGAAAAGTTGTTCTGGTCACAGTTCAATGCTCCAGCGCGTCCGCTGCTGTTAAATGAGCAAATGGCCGAGTGGGTCGAGCTCCATAGGTTTTCCGGGCTTGCCATGAGGTCTGTCGTGGATCATCTCTAGCTGGAAGGACCAAGGGCGAATAGTTATTTTGGTCTTGTGCAACGATTCCTTAGTGCCGTGCCGCATATCGATGTTGTAAAGAGGTCGACGTGCATAGAGGGTGCGCGGGCTCTTGCCCGTGTCAAGACATGTTGGGCAGAGATGGAGGCCACCGCTATTGCAACCCAGAATCCGGCCGTAGGCCAGGTTTCATCCGAGCACTATTTTGAAGAAGTCCTGGAAGGTGCTTGTTTAATAGAGGCTCAGTGCTCGAAGAGTGTCATGTTTGAGTGACATGTATCCCGATTATAAAAACAATGCTATTTAAATTTTAAAGGCTGTGTTTACACTTTTGCCTGAAAGTATCATGATGCCTCCTATGCGACCGTTTATGTATATATGTATATAACCTGAAAGTTTGCAGTCGTCGGCTTCAGCCCCCACGCATATAATGCGAGGGTGTTCGCAAAAGCGCGTGTTCACACTTGATCCAACGTCTTGGTCCATTAAGGAGGTGGTAGCGCGGTGAACGAGGCAATCGGACTATATTGCTTTAACACTTTCACTTAACCATAGGAGTTTGACAGTGGGGCTACTATATAACCCCTGGTACTTCCACGCTCATCCGAGTCCGGGCGCGTACGTACATGACCAGGAAAACCGGCCCTTCGTTAATGCGGAGGAATCCCGAAGATTCCGCTAGGTCATCGAGTGGTTGACCAGTCTCGCGCTTTATCATGACAGTTAGTTTTCGGATTTCTCTACTTAGGTGCTCATCCGGATGAACCAGGGCACAATTGCAGTAGTTCTCCCGATGCCACCTTAGCCGATAGAGCGGAACATAAGGTAGAAAAACGCGGGAGCCGGGCAAACCCAACATTTTACGAAAGACATGATTCGGAGCTGATGCATATAAGGCCAAACTCGCGACGCCGAACACTCCCTAAGGTATTCGGTCTTTACAACATATACCGGGATGAGTAACACCCTTGATAATGAACCCTGAGTGTCCAGGTACGTGCATCATTCTGACGTGGCGAAAATGCTAATAACGTTAGCATCCCTCTCGGTTATGCTGAGTATCCGGAGGATGTGAAGCAACAAGAGACAATAAAAAAAGGTTTACACAGGGTCTTTATCTAAAAAGAAACCTTTGAGCGGGCCCTACTGCACGTCTGCGCCTGTGTCTCCGTTGTGTCGTATCCTAGAAGGGTGTAGCACGGTTATTATCTGTAAAAGAGAAGAACTTAGGTGAAAGTTGTCGTGCGAAAAATTGGTTATTCTCAATAAACCATTAAAATTCAAGATAAGTAGGGTCGAGCCGAACTGTATTCCTTTTTACATGCGGGAAGCCCCTGGTACCGCCTATGGGGTATATCCATCAAACCAATCTCGGGTTTATCTAAGCTGTTACAGCTAGTGGTGCGCCAGACTCGTCTAGCCGTGTCCGCGGTCTTGAAGACCGATCATTTATTCTGGTTGGAGAGGCCGTTTAGTGTCCGGCTGCTAAAGCCGCTACACGATCTTCCGCGTGTAAGGAACGCTCAACATTTCCGCTAACTGTGATGATGCCACGTGGACCAGGCATCTTAAGCTTGAGAGAAGCATAATGCGGTACTGCATTAAAACGAGCGAAGGCTTTTCTTCCGAGTAGTGCTTGATAGCCGCTTCAGAATGGAGCGATGTCGAAGGTTAACACTTCGCTTTGGAAGTTGTCGGGAGAACCAAATACAACCTCGAGTAGCCCGTACAGCGGGCCTCTGGGCCTGGTATTACCCCTTTAAAGGTAGTATTGCTTTGGCTGATTCTTGTCAGGTCAATCCCCATTTTGCGAAATGTGTCCTGATATATCAGATTAAGACTACTGCCGCCGTCCATGAGGACTTGGGTGAGGTGGTATCTATCGATAATTGGGTCTAGCACCAAGGCAGCCAATCCTCCATGTCGGATACTTGTCAGGTGATCTCTGCGATCAAAAGTGATCGGGCAGGCCGACCAAGGGTTGAACTTAGGGGTGACGAGCTCTACGGCGCATATGTCTCGGAGTGCATGTTTGCCCCTTCTTTTTGTTACGTGAATCATGTTCACTATTTTGACCTCTGGTGGCAATTCTTTCTATCCCCCAGTGTTTTGCTGGCGAGGCTCATCCTCGTCTTCACTTGGTGTCTCCCTCCCCTTGTGTTCGGCATTTAGCTTGCCAGCCTGCTTGAAGACCCAGCATTCTCTGTGGGTGTGACTTGTAGGATTATCGGAGGTGCCATGAATTTGACATAATTTGTCTAGGATCTTGTTTAGGCTGGACGGTCCATCTCTGTAGCCTTTGAAAGGCTTTTTCCGCTGACCGGGTCGAGAGCCCCTAAATCCGGCATTTACCGCCGTGTTGTCTGGGCTGTCTTCGTTATTTCGATGCTTGCTTTTACTGCGTCGTGGTTTTCCATTGCCATCCCTGACCTCAGATGTGCCTGGGTCACTGGTTCTACTACGGGCCAGTCAGCTATCTTTGCCCGCACAAAAGCGGGTCATGAGGCTTGTTAGGGCTCCCATTGTCCTCGGTTTTTGGGCGAGGTGTCTGGCGAGCCATTCGTCTCAGAAGCTGTGTTTGAAAGCTGCTAAGGCTTCGGCGTCCGGGCAGTCGATGATTTGATTCTTCTTAGTAAGAAATATGTTCCAAAGCTTTCGGGCTGACTCTCCGGGCTGTTGAATTATATGACTTAAATCGTCTGCATCCGGAGGTCGGAGATAGGTCCCTTGAAAGTTAGCCCTAAAAGCATCCTCAAGCTCCTCCCAACTTCCAATTGAATTTTTGGGGAGGCTTTTCAGCCAGTGCCGAGCTGGTCCTTTCAACTTGAGGGGCAGATATTTGATGGCGTGAAGGTCATCTCCGCGAGCCATATTGATGTGAAGGATAAAGTCCTCAATCCAGACCCCAGGGTCTGTTGTTCCGTCGTATGCCTCTATGTTCACGGGTTTGAATCCCTCTGGAAATTCATGATCCAGTACCTCATCGGTGAAGCATGGGGGGTGTGCGGCACCCCTGTATTTGGATGTATCATGGCGTTCTGACGGTTGTAGTGTTCAGTTTTGATTTTGCCCTGGAGCACGCTTCCTAGATCCGTAGATGGATCTGGTCATGCCGGATTTTTGATGCAAGTCCTCACGTGAATCGTGTGCTGACTTATTTGCGGCCTCGTTAGCCGCCCTATCACGACCACGAGGTGGTCGATCCAGCCGGTCGGCCGTTTTATTTTTCGGCTGTGTAGGCTCTAAGGCCTCATCATCGAATTCAGGCAGCAGCTTGCGCTTTGGGTAACTCTTTGTGTGGCGACTGCCACCGTACTTTTCAGCAGTGTCTAGCATGTTGTTCCATCTACTGATAAGTGTATTTTGTGCGGCCTTAAGCCTTTGTTTCTGCTTCTTAAGACTCCTCGCGGTGGCAATAAGTCTTCTGTGGAGGTTCTCTTGTTCCAAGTTCCTTTCCGGGATGATGTGTGCATCGTCATCCGGACTATTCTCCTCTTCGGAGACAGGTTGATGATTTCTACCCTTGGTGTCGCTGTGATCGGACAGTGGCTCCGTACTATGTTCGTCGTCCGCTGGCTCGTCCTACTTTGTTGCTGTGGAGTCGACCGGTGTCTCATTCTTTCTTGCGCTGTTGTCGCTGTTTCTTGCCGAGGCGGGATTTGGAGCGACATCTGCGTCGTCGCTTTGGTTGCTTCTCGTGGGGGTTATCCTTCGCTGCATCCTCCCGTTCCTCATCATTGTCTTCTTTGGGTGTATCCGCCATGTATATATCATGTGATGAAGTGGCTGTCCAGCGCCCTGTGGGCGATGGCTCCTATTCGTCTCCTGCATCGTCGTCCATACCGTCGATGTATTCGGAGCCAAAATCGAGCATGTCGGTTAAATCGTCAACACTGGCTACTAAGTGGGTGGTGGGTAGGGAGCGAATTTCTTCGTCGTCCGCATCCCATTCTAGCCGGACATAATTCGGCCAAGGGTCTCCTGACAAGGAGAGAGACCTCAATTAGTTTAGCACATCGCCCAAGGGCGAGTGCTGCAAGATATCCGCGGAGGAAAACTCCAAGATTGGTGCCCGAGCAGATTCGGTAGGCATCGACATAAGCGGTTCGGGGTCCGCGGACGGGGACGAATCCAACAGTTCGGCAACACAGGTCTCGTAGGAGGTGAAGTCAGTATTAGGCTCTATCGCCACTGAGTGTGCGGCCTCCAAGGCGGGGTCCATCCACCCGCCCTCAGATGACGCAATCTGCTCCGGTTTGAGGGCCGGAGTAGTCATACGTGTGATCTCCCGAGCACTGTCCGACGACAGAGCTAAATCATGCTTGTCGTGACTGTGCGGCGCACCTGACATGGGCTCGAATCCGTCAAAGATCAAGTCTCCGTGGATGTTGGCAGTATAGTTCAAGTTTCCGAACCTGACCTGATGGCCAGGGGCGTAGCTCTCAATCTGCTCCAGATGGCCAAGCGAGTTGGCCCACAGTATGAAGCCGCCGAATACGAAGATCTGTCTGGGGAGGAAAACCTCACCCTGGATCGCATCATTGCCGATGATCAAAGGAGCCATCAAGCCTTACGGTGACGGCACAGTGGAACTCTTAATGAAAGCACCAATGTCGGTGTCAAAACAGGCGGATCTTGGTTAGGGGGTCCCTAACTGTGCGTCTAAGGCGGATGGTAACAGGAGGCGGGGGACACGATGTTTACCCAGGTTCGGGCTCTCTCGATGGAGGTAATACCCTACTTCTTGCTTGATTGATCTTGACGATATGAGTATTACAAGAGTTGATCTACCATGGGATCGTAGAGGCTAAACCCTAGAAGCTAGCCTATGGTATGATTCTTGTTGTCCTACGGACTAAACCCTCCGGTTTATATAGACACCGGAGGGGGATAGGGTTACACAGAGTCGGTTACAAGGGAGGAGATCTACATATCCGTATCGCCAAGCTTGCCTTCCACGCCAAGGTGAGTCCCATCCGGACACGGGACGAAGTCTTCAATCTCATATCTTCATAGTCCAACAGTCCGGCTAAAGTATATAGTCGGGCTATCCAAGGACCCCCTAATGCAGGACTCCCTCAGCGCATGCCAATTAAATCACTAGGTACTTTCATATCTTGGTAATGATTCTAATGTTCATTAGAATATGATGCTGCCTAAATTGGATACATTTGTTTTTCTTATATATGAAGGGCCTAGCATGGACAAGAACAATGAACATTAGAGCATGATCAAGCATAGAGAAGATGGCACGTGCAAGGGGAGCAAGAACATAGTTTCTGGTGGAGTTTTCGCCACTTTGGAGCCACCATGATGACATCCAAGGACATGGATGAAATTTACAAGATGGCCTTTCATAAATTCCCTCCATAGCTTAATATAGGTGTTGCACCACCTTATTTTTTGGCCAGACCCATGTAATTACGAACTACTACTTATAGGCTATTCTTTAGAGTCCCTGTTGTAGGGGAAAAGGCTCAGGAGGTGTTTTAGTCCCACCTTGCCAAGGGGGGACAAAATCCCCTCACTTGCCCCCTACAAATACAGCCCTTAAGGCACCGTTTAGAATTTGGGTTTTGTTTAGATTAAAAGTTCGCCATAGCTACAACTTCGCGTAGTTCATTTGTATTCTAAGACCATACAAAGAGGTCACAGAACTCCCCCTTCATTAATAAAGCTTCCCTCTTATATTCGCAATATTCAGATTGTAATAGCAATTTCTTGCTTGTACTTCATTTGCATGCATAGACCTTCTGTTAGAAAATGCCCTAGAGGCAATAATAAAATTGTTATTATTATATTTCCTTGTTCATGATAACTGTCTATTGTTCATGCTATAATTGTATTAACTGGAAATTGTAATACATGTGTGAATACATAGACCAAACATGTCCCTAGTGAGCCTCTAGTTGACTAGCTCGTTGATCAATAGATGGTTGTGGTTTCCTGACCATGGACATTGGATGTCGTTGATAACACGATCACATCATTAGGAGAATGATGTGATGGACAAGACCGAATCCTAAGCATAGCACAAGATCGTGTAGTTCGTTTGCTGGAGCTTTTCTAATGTCAAGTATCATTTCCTTCGACCATGAGATTGTGCAATTCCCGGATGCCGTAGGAATGCTTTGGGTGTATCAAACGTCACAACGTAACTGGGTGACCATAAAGGTCCACTACAGTTATCTCCGAAAGTGTCTATTGGGTTGGCACGAATCGAGACTGGATTTGTCACTCCATATGACGGAGAGGTATTTCTGGGCCCACTCAGTAATGCATCATCATAATGACCTCAACATGACTAAGGAGTTAGCCATGGGATCATGTGTTACGGAATGAGTAAAGCAACTTGCCGGTAACGAGATTGAACAAGGTATGGGGATACCGATGATCGAATATCGAGCAAGTAACACACCGATGGACAAAGGGAATTGTATACGGGATTGATTAAATTCCCGACATCGTGGTTCATCCGATGAAATCATCGTGGAATATGTGGGAGCCAATATGGGTATCCAGATCCCGCTATTGGTCTCGGTCATGTCTGCCTGGTTCCCAAACCCGTAGGGTCTACACACTTAAGGTTCGGTGATGCTAGAGTTGTAATGGGAATTGTGTCTGGTTACCGAAAGTTGTTAAGAGTCCCGGATGAGATCCCGGATGTCACGAGGAGTTTCGGAATGGTCCGGAGGTGAAGATTCGTATATGGGAAGTCCAGTTTCAGTCATCGGAAAAGTTTCGGGGATTTTTGCTGTTGTACCGGGACCACCGGAAGGTTTCCGAGGGACCACTGGGTGGGGCCACCTACCCCGAGAGACCAAGTGGGCTGAATATGGGTGGGAACCAGCCCCCCTAGTGGGCTGGTGCGGCCCCAAGGGGCCCAAGGCGCCTAGGGTTAAAACCTAGGGGGTGGGGCGCCCCGCCACCAGCTTGGGGGGCAAGCACCCCCCTTGGCCGCCGCCCCCCTCTAGATGCATCTAGGGGGGCCGCCCCCCTCTCCCCTTCACCCTATAAATAGAGGGGGGTGGGAGGGCAGCCGCAGAACAGCCCCTGGCGCAGCCCTTCCCCTCCTACACCTCTTCCTCCTACGTTGAGCTTGGCGAAGCTCTGCCGGAGAAACACGAGCTCCACCACCACGCCGTCGTGCTACCGAAGTTCTCCCTCAACTTTCCCTCTCCCCTTGTTGGATCAAGAAGAAGGAGGAGATGTTCCCGAGTTGTACGTGTGTTGAACGCGGAGGCGCCATCCGTTCGGCGCTAGATCGGATCTTCCGCGATTTGAATCGCCGCGAGTACGACTCCATTAACCACATTCTTTGCAACGCTTCCGCTTAGCGGTCTTCAAGGGTATGAAGATGCACTCCCTCTCTCTCGTTGCTATCATCTCCTAGATTGATCTTGGTGACACGTAGGCAATTTTTTGATTATTACTATGTTACCCAACAATGGCATCATGAGCTAGGTCTATGCGTAGATTCTATGCATCAGTAGAACACAAGTAGTTGTGGGTGATGATTTGGTCAATTTGCTTGCCGTTACTAGTCCTATCTTGATTCAGCGGCATTGTGGGATGAAGCGGCCCAGACCGACTTTACACGTACGCTTATGTAAGACTGGTTCCACCACCTAACATGCACTTGTTGCATAAGGTGGCTAGCGGGTGTCTGTCTCTCCCACTTTAGTCGTATCGGATTCAATGAAGAGCGTCCTTATGAAGGGTAAATAGCAATTGGCATATCATTGTTGTGGTTTTTGTGTAGGTAAGAAATGTTCTTGCTAGAAACCCATAACAGCCACGTAAAACATGCAACAACAATTAGAGGATGTCTAACTTGTTTTTGCAGGATATGATATGTGATGTGGTATGGCCAAAAGGATGTGATGTATGAGATTGATCATGTTCTTGTAGTAGGAATCACGACTTGCATGTCGATGAGTATGACAACCGGCAAGAGCCATAGGAGTTGTCTTAATTTATTGTATGACCTACGAGTCAATATAAATGCCATGTAATTACTTTACTTTAATGCTAGCCGTTAGCCGTAGTAGTTGAGGTAATAGTTGGCGAGACAACTTCATGAAGACACGATGATGGAGATCATGGTGTCATGCTGGTGACGATGGTGGTCATGCCGCGCCTCGAAGATGGAGATCAAAGGCGCAAGATGATATTGGCCATATCATGTCACTTTATGATTTGCATGTGATGTTTATCATGTTTACATCTTATTTTCTTAGAACAACGGTAGCATAAATAAGATGATCCCTCACTAAAATTTCAACTAATGTGTTCCCCCTAAGTGTGCACCGTTGCAAAGGTTCGTTGTTTCAAAGCACCACGTGATGATCGGGTGTGATAGTTCTAACGTTCGTATACAATGGGTGTAAGCCAGATTTACACATGCGAAACACTTAGGTAGACATGACGAGCCTAGCATGTACAGACATGGCCTCAGAACACGAGTGTCCGAAAGGTCGAACATGAGTCGTATAGTAGATGCGATCAACATGGAGATGTTCACCATTGATGACTAGTCCGTCTCACATGATGATCGGACACGGCCTAGTCGATTTGGATCACGTATCACTTAGATGACCAGAGGGATGTCTATCTGAGTGGGAGTTCATTACATAATTTGATTAGATGAACTTAATTATCAATATATCTTGTAGACCCAACGACACACGCTAATGTTGACCTCAACTTCAACGCGTTCCTAGAGAAAACCAAGCTGAAAGACGATGGAAGCAACTATACGGACTGGGTCCCTAACTTGAGGATCATCCTCATAGCTTCCAAGAAAGCATATGTCCTTGAAGCACCGCTAGGTGACGCACCCATTTTCCCAGCAACTCAAGACGTTATGAACGCCTGGTAGTCACGTAGTGATGATTACTCCCTAGTTCATTGTGGCATGCTTTACAGCTTAGAACCGGGTCTCCAAAAGCTTTTTGAGCAACACAGAGCATATGAGATGTTCCAAGAGCTGAGAATGGTTTTCCAAGCTCATGCCTGGGTCGAGAGATATTACGACAAGTTCTTCAGTTATATGATGGAGGAAAACAGTTCTGTCAGTGAGCATATATTCAAAATGTCTGGGTTGCACAACCGCTTGTCTCAGTTGGGAGTTAATCTTCCAGATGACTTGGTCATTGATAGAATCCTCCAGTCGCTTCCACCTAGCTAAAAGAGCTTTGTGATGAACTTCAATATGCAAGGGATGGAGAAGACCATTCTTGAATTATATTCGATGCTTAAATCAGCGGAGGTGGATATAAAAAAGGAGCATCAAGTGTTGATGGTGAATAAGACCACTAGTTTCAAGAAAGGCAGGGGTAAGAAGAACTTCAAGAAGGATGACGAGGGAGTTGCCTCGCCCGGTAAGTCAGTTGTCTGGAAGAAGCCAAAGAATGGACCCAAGCCTGAGTGCTTTTATTACAACGGAAATGGTCACTAGAAGCAGAACTGCCCCAAGTACTAAGCGGATAGAAGGCCGACAACGTCAAAGGTATATATGAGATACATGTTATTGATGTGTACCTTACCAGCGCTCGTAGTAGCTTCTGGGTATTTGCTATCGGTGCGGTTGCTCACATTTGTAACTCAAAACAGGAGCTGAGGAATAAGTGGAGACTGGCGAAGGACGAGGTGACGTTGCGTGTCGAGAATGCCTCCAAGGTCGATGTGATCACCGTCGGCACGCTACCTCTACATCTACCTTCGGGATTACTTTTAAACCTCAATAATTATTATTTAGTACTAGCTTTGAGCATGTACATTGTATCTGGATCTCGTTTGATGCGAGATGGCTACTCATTTCAATCCGAGAATAATGGTTATTCTATTTATATGAGAGATATGTTTTATGATCATGCCCCGCTGGTCAATGGTTTATTTTTAATAAATCTCAAACGTGATGTTACACATATTCATAGTATGAATGCAAAAATATGTAAGGTTGATAATGATAGTCCCACATACTTGTGGCACTGCCGCCTTGGTCATATTGGTATCAAACGCATGAAGAAACCCATGCAGATGGACTTTTGGAGTCTCTTGATTATGAATCATTTGACACGTGCAAACCATGCCTCCTGGGCAAGATGACCAAGACTCTGTTCTCCGGAACAATGGAGCGAGTGACCAACTTGTTGGAAATAATACATACTGATGTATGCGAACCAATGAGTGTTGAGGCTCGCGGTGGCTATCGTTATGTTCTCACCCTCACTGATGACTTAAGTAGATATGGGTATGTCTACTTAATGAAACACAAGTCTGAGACCTTTGAAAAGTTCAAGGAATTACAGAGCGAGGTAGAGAATCAACGTGATAGGAAAATAAATTTCTTACGATCTGATCGTGGAGGAGAATATTTGAGCCACGAGTTTGGCACGCGCTTAAGGAAATGTGGAATTGTTTCACAACTCACACCGCCTGGAACACCTCAGCGTAATGGTGTGTCCAAACATCGTAACCGCACTCTATTAGATATGGTTAGATCTATGATGTCTCTTACCGATCTACCACTATCATTTTGGGGTTATGCTTTAGAGACTGCCACATCCACTTTAAATAGGGCACCGTCTAAATTCGTTGAGACAACACCGTATGAATTATGGTTTGGGAAGAACCCTAAGTTGTCGTTTCTAAAAGTTTGGGGATGCGATGCTTATGTCAACAAACTTGAACCTGGAAAGCTCGAACCAAATCGGAAAGTGTGTCTTCATAGGATACCCTAAGGAAACTATTGGGTACACCTTATACCTCAGATCCGAAGGCAAGATCTTTGTTGCCAAGAATGTATCCTTTCTAGAGAAAGAGTTTCTCTAGAAAGAAGTAAGTGGGGGAAAGTAGAACCTGATGAGGTACCCCCTCTTGAACAGGAGAGTAGCGCAGCTCAGGAAGATGTTTTTGTGGTGCCTGCACCGACTAGAGAGGAAGTTAACGATGATGATCATGAAACTTCTGGTCAAGTTGCTACCGAACTTCGTAGGTCCACGAGGACACACACCAGAGTGGTACGGCAACCCTGTCCTGGAAATCATGTTGTTAGAAAACGGTGAACCTTCAAACTATGAAGAAGTGATGGCGGGCCCAGATTCCAATAAATGGCTTCAAGCTATGAAATCCGAGATAGGATCCATGTATGAGAACAAAGTATGGACTTTGGTGGACTTGCCCGATGATTGGCGAGCCATAGAGAATAACTGGATCTTTAAGAAGAAGACTGACGCGGATGGTAATGTGACCATATATAAGGCTCGGCTTGTCGCTAAGGGTTACCGACATGTTCAAGGAGTTGACTACGACCCATAGCAAAGCTGAAGTCCGTCCGAATCATGTTAGCAATTGCCGCATTCTATGATTATGAGATCTGACAAATGGACGTAAAATGGCATTCCGTAATGATTTCCTTAAGGAAGAATTGTATATGATGCAGCCGGAAGGTTTTGTCGCTCCTAAGAATGCCGACAAGGTATGCAAGTTCCGGCGCTCCATCTATGGGCTGGTGCAAGCATCTCGGAGTTGGAACATTCGCTTTGATCAAATGATCAAAGCGTTTGGGTTTATATGGACTTATGGAGAAGCCTGTATTTACAAGAAAGTGAGTGGGAGCTCTGTAGCATTTCTCATATTATATGTGGATGACATACTGTTGATGGGAAATGATATTGAACTTTTGTAAAGCATAAAGGCCTACTTGAATAAGTGTTTTTCAATGAAGGACCTTGGAGAAGCTACTTACATATTAGGCATCAAGATATATAGAGATAGATCGATACGCCTCACTGGTCTTTCACAAAGCACATACCTTGACAAGATATTGAAGAAGTTCAATATGAATCAGTCCAAGAAGGGGTTCTTGCCTGTATTGCAAGGTGTGAGATTGAGCGCAGCTCAATGCCCGACCTCGGCAGAAGAAAGAGAAAAGACGAGTGCTATCCCCTATGCCTCAGCCATAGGCTCTATTATGTATGCCATGCAGTGTACCAGACCTGATGTGAACCTTGCCATAAGTTTGGTAGGGAGGTACCAAAGTGATCCCGGAAAGGAACACTAGACAGCGGACAAGAATATTCGGAAGTACCTAAGAAGGACTAAGGATATGTTTCTCGTTTATGGGGGTGCCGTAGAGCTCGTTGTCGGTGTACTAAAGTAGGGGTACCTTAGTACCCCAGACTTGTGCACGGGCAGTTGTAGCACCCTGCGGCGAGGCCCGCCCAGGAAGCGCCAAGAGAAGACCAAGCATTCAAGACGAGGCCCCCGGCAAGAGGAGCTTGCCGGGCCAAGAAGACAAGACCCCGGCAAGAGGAGCTTGCCGGGACGACTAAGCCCATGTAAATACCATCCAAGAACAAAGTATACGAGACAGAAGATCGAGACCCCGACAAGAGGAGCTTGTCGGGAAGGCCGAACCCAGGCACCACAAGAGAAGCCCGCCACGGCGCGCCATGCGCCCCGGCAAGGCCTGATAGCCGGCAAGCTATCAGGCACAGGAAGACGACCCCCGCGGCAAGCCACTTGCCGCGGCAAATCGCCACCTCAGGACTGCGCTCCAGCTCGCCCGCCCACGCGTCGCTCCGGGGCTTCCCCCAAGGGCACGTGGCGGGGCACCGCGCAGCCTGGGGCATGCGGTGGCATGCAGCCACCATCGTGGCGAGCGGTGGCGCACCTAACGGTCCTCCTCGGTGCTGTCCAGGCGACCGTGACGGGCATTTAATGCCCTTGTCCCCTACCGTCAGAAGTAGGTATGATAACACTGTGCCGCACTGTAGCGCCACTGTTCCCGCACTGTTACAACTTCCACCCCTTTTACACTTTTACCCCTTTCTCTTACGTTGACACCTATCGGTAACCCCTTTGCGCTATAAAAGGAGGCCCGTGTGCAACGTAGGGAGGGTTCCGGGGTTCGGAGATTGGGAATCCAGATAGCCATACGCTCGGTGCAGCTAGCTCTCCAAGCTCCCGAGCTCCCCAGTTCAATACAACCAAGCAGGAGTAGGGTTTTACGCGTCCATCGCGGCCCGAACCTGGGTAAACCGCCCGTGTGCTCGCCTCGATCTGCTCTCCGTGCTCCCTCCGCCCCCCTCACCGGACAACGAAAGGGGCTCCGGCCCCATAGGTGCTCGCGGGGGACGCCAGTCCACCCCGACATCTTTGGCGCGCCAGGTAGGGGGTGCGTCGAGGTTGTGCGGATCAGATCCGGCGTTCGCGCGAGCGCGCTCTTCGTCAGCTTCTCCGAATTCGCTAGCTTCATCAACACCATGGCCCCGAAGAAGAAGGCTTCGGAGGTCGCGGGCCCGTCCGCGTCTCTTCCACCGCTACCGGAGCCAACGGTGGGCGGGGGAGACGCCGTCGGAGGGGTGGCCACCGGCGAGAACACTCGCGGCGCCACCAAATCCAAGAACAGGGCGGACGACCGAGCCTCGGCCTCCGAGGGCGCGTCGCATCCGACCCGACAAACGATGACCCAGCAGCGCCATGCTACAGGGGGTGGCATCCGCTTGCTGGACCAAGGGCAAACTGGAGGTTCACGGGACGCCCCGGGCCCCCGTCCGGACACGGGCAAGGCGAAGGCGCCGGGGGGGACCCCGCTCTTTCTAACATTGTTAGGAGTCCGAGCGTATCCCGCTCCTCGCGCCACTCGCCCCCGCTCCCCTCCACTCCGGCAGAAGCGCTCGCGAGAGCGCAACTGCTCCTCGACTACCCTCCAGCGGCTGACAAGGCCGAAGGCTGGAGGGCCACCATCCAGAGCCTGATCGCCTTCGCCAACAACGACACGCCGCAGCAGCCGGCGACCTCACGGCCACGGCAGGTCGAGAAGACGAAGGCCGACGGCGACAAGACCGCCGGGGGTGCAACCACCATGCACTCCCCGGCGCAGAAGCAGAAGACGCCGCCCCGCTGGAGCAACGCTGACGACGGCTCTACAGCGTCGTCAGACCCGCGGACTCGCCGGGACCAGCGCCGAGTCCTCGACGAGCGGCAGCAAGAAGACGCTCGAACAAGGATTGAGCGCCGCCGAGAAACTCGGCGGCAATCAGACCAGCGGGCTGGGAACGCTGTCGATGCGCACGCGCCCGGTGAACCAGGTGACTTACCGTACGCGGCAGGTTGCCCTGCGTTCACCCGTGAGCTGCGGCGCGTCCGGTGGCCCAGCACGAAGAACTTCAAGCCCGACGTACCGGAGAAGTACGACGGCAGGACGCACCCCTCGGAGTTTCTCAGCATCTACACGATCGCTGTGCAAGCTGCCGGGGGGCGCGACGAGAGGATATTGGCGAACTACTTCCCACTCGTGCTTAAGCCGAACGTTCGTTCGTGGCTTATGCACTTGCCGGAAGGCTCCATTTCTTCCTGGGCGGATCTTTGCCATCAGTTTGTTGGCGCCTTCACAGGCGGCCACAAACCTCATGGCCAGGATAGCGACCTCCACATCCTAGCCCAGAAGGAAGGAGAACCCCTGCGCAAGTACATCCAGCGCTTCAGCCGCGTGCATCGCAACATCCCCGACGTTCACCCTGCCGCGGTTATCAGCGCGTTCCACCAGAACGTGCGTAACCGCCGCATGCGTGAAGAGATGGCCATGACCAAGATCCGGGACGTCAGCGAGCTATATACCCTGGCTGACAAGTGCGCGCGCGCGGAGGAGGGGAGGAAACTCCCCGGGGAGGATGCTGGCGCAGGAGAAAGCGACAGTGACGGCACCGCCCCGGCGAAGAGAAGCCAGCGGCGGAATAATAGGAGGAAGAACAGGAAAGAGGTGCTTGCCGTCGAGGAGTCCGGCAAGGAGGCTCCCGCCAAGCAAACGCAGGCTGGCGGCTCCGGCAAGGAGCCTGCCCCCGTGGCGGCAGCCGACAAGCAGGACGGCTCCGACAAGCAATACTGCAAGATCCACCGCATCAAGGGCCACGATCTCTCCAACTGCAAAAGCGTCGAGTACCTCGTCGTGCAGCAGAAGGCTGAGTACGAGAGGCGCGACAAGGGGAAGGCCCAGGGTGGAGGTGGCGAACCAAGCAAGAAGCGGCCGCCCATCGGCCGGGGAGGACGCCGCGGCAAGGCCAAGCAGCGGCAAGGCGATCGGCCTCCCCGGGGCCGCGACGGGGATGAAGAAGACGACGACGAAGACATGGAAGACGAAGATAACAGCGAGCAGGAGTTCCAGAAGGCCACGGAGGTCCTATGCGTTGACGGCGGCGCCTCTCTGCACACCTCCCACCGCCAGCTTAAGCAGTGGGTGCGAGAGGTGAACGCAGCAGAGCCGCCCGTGGAGTCGCGCAGGCTCCTCAAATGGTCCAGCACGCCCATCATTTTCGATCTTGAGGATCACCCCGACCGCACAACCGCGGTCGGGTGCTTGCCGATGCTGGTCTCACCCACCATCCGCAACCTCAAGGTCACCAAAATGTTGGTAGACGGCGGGGCCGGGCTGAACTTGATCTCCTCCGCTGTGATCAAGAAACTCCAGATCCCAGACGGCGAGCTCGAAGAGACCGGTTCTTTCCAAGGAATCAACCCGGGGAGGAGCAAGCCCAAGGGGAAGATTACTCTGCCTGTGACCTTCGGCGGCGAGCTCAACTTCAGGACTGAGCGCATCACGTTTGACGTCGCTGATATCCCGTTACCATACAATGGGATCCTCGGCCGTCCCGCTCTCGCCAAGTTCATGGCAGCTTCCCACCACGCCTACAACGTACTCAAGATGCCGGGGCCGATAAGCGTAATCACTGTCCATGGCGACAAAAAGGACGCGCTTATCTGCGCCGACAAGATCTACCGGGATGTAGCAGCCGCGGCAGAGAAGGACACACTTGCCGCTGAAGCCCCCGGGGGGAAGAAGACAAGGACCAAGCCCGGTAAGTGCTCTGGGGCCCACTCCGGCAACCGCACCTCTTCGGAGTGCTGCGCCGCCGTCGAGGACGTTCCATCGAGCTCCACCGGCAAGTACAAGAAGGGAATGACCGCTCCTCCGGCAACCAAGAAGGTGTCCGCCAAGGAGGACGGCACTGGCGGTACCTTCACCATCAGTGCCACGCTTGACAGCAAATAGGAAAGCGCGCTCGTTGCCTTCCTGCGGGCGAATGTCGACGTGTTTGCGTGGCAACCGTCCGACATCCCCGGTGTTCCCAGGAGGGTGATTGAGCACAAGCTCGCTGTCTGTCCTCACGCGCGACCCGTCAAGCAGAAAGTGAGAAAGCAAGCCGTGGAGCGCCAAGAATTCATCAGCGAAGAGATCAAGAAGCTAGAGGCAGCAGGCCTAGTGAGAGGTGTGATCCATCCAACGTGGCTGGCCAATCCGGTCGTCGTGCGCAAAGCCAATGGGAAGTGGAGACTGTGCATAGACTTCACCGATGTGAATAAAGCATGTCCCAAGGATCCATTTCCCTTGCCGCGCATTGACCAGATTGTTGACTCCACCGCCGGATGTGAGCTACTCTCTTTTCTTGATGCATATTCAGGCTACCACCAAGTCTTTATGGCCAAAGAAGATGAAGAGAAGACCGCATTTATCACTCCGTGCGGCACCTATTGCTTCATACGCATGCCGTTTGGACTGAAGAATGCGGGATCAACGTTTGCAAGGGTAGTGCACACTGCTTTCGAACCACAGATCCATAGGAACGTGGAGGCCTACATGGATGACATCGTGGTGAAGAGCAGGAGCAAGGAAACCCTGGTCCAAGATCTAGAAGAGACATTTCAGAACCTGCGCAAGATACAGCTCAAGCTGAACCCCGAGAAGTGCTTTTTCGGAGTCCCCTCCGGCAAGCTTCTCGGGTTCTTTGTGTCACAGAGGGGGATTGAAGTTAATCCCGACAAGATCAAAGCCGTCGAGCAGATCGAAGCCCCAGAGCGCGTCAAGGACGTCAGAAAGCTTGCAGGTTGTGTGGCCGCCCTCAGTCGGTTCATTTCAAGGTCTGCAGAACGCGCCCTGCCCTTCTTTAAAATCTTGAAGAAGGCAGGCCCCATGCAGTGGACTCCAGAAGCGGAGGCGGCGCTGCAAGATTTGAAAAGGTACCTATCCTCCACTCCAATACTTGTCGCACCTAGACCACAGGAGAAGTTGTTGCTATACCTAGCGGCAACCAACCAGGTGGTTAGTGCTGCGTTAGTGGCGGAGAGGGAGGCCGACGAGGAGTCTATACCACCTGCAAGCGAATCCAGCGACAAGCGGGGGGCTGCTCCGGCAAGCTCTGGCTCCGACAAGGACAACCCTGCGCAGGAACAGGATGGAGCGCGGAAGAAGATGGTGCAGCGCCCGGTGTATTTTGTGAGCTCCCTCTTGCAGGGGGCTAGATCAAGATACTCTGGGGTGCAGAAGTTGCTTTTCGGCCTCCTCATGGCCTCGAGAAAGCTGCGCCATTACTTCCAAGCACATGAGATAACAGTAGTCACTCGCTTTCCGCTGAAGAGGATATTGCACCATCCCGAGGCAACAGGCAGGATCGTCGAGTGGGCACTGGAGCTGTCGAGCTTTGGACTCAAGTTTGAAAGTACTTCAACCATACAGAGCCGAGCTTTGGCAGAATTCATAGCTGAGTGGACCCCGACGCCAGATGGAGAAGCCCAAGAAACAAGCGCGCCCGTACAAGAAGCAACAAGCGAGTGGGTAATGTACTTCGATGGTGCCTTCTCGCTGCAAGGCGCCGGTGCTGGCGTCGTACTCATCGCGCCCACCGGAGAGCACCTCAAGTATGTTATCCAGATGCACTTCCCAAGAGAGCAAGCAACCAACAATACTGCTGAGTATGAAGGCTTGCTCGCCGGCCTCAGGATTGCGGCCGAACTTATGATCAGAAAGCTGATTGTGCGGGGAGATTCTCAACTGGTGGTCCGGCAAGTCAACAAGAGCTACCAGAGCCCTCTGATGGAAGCTTATGTGGATGAAGTGAGGAAGCTGGAAGAACACTTTGAAGGGCTGCAAATGGAGCACGTCCCGAGAGCTCAGAATGAGATAGCAGACGGCCTTTCGAAGTGTGCTTCGTTGAAGTTACCTGTGGAACCAGGGACCTTCTTACTCAAGCTGACTCAACCATCCGTTACACCATCAGTTGGGCAGCCCAAGAAAAGGAAGTTGGTCTCCGGCGACTACTTGCAGGCGAACCTTCCTGAGACCGCCGCCAAGGTCCCCAAGATCAACAACCAGAGCGCCGGGGGACAGCCCGCTCCTGCGGATCCCAGGATCCGTCCAGTCGAAGCAGGTGTCCCCGATAAGCCTTGCTCCGGCAAGCAGATTAGCAGTCTGAACGCCGAGGAACGGTCCGCTCCTGCGGATCCGAGGATCTGTCCAGTTGAAGCGGGGGTTCCCGACAAGCTTTGCCCCGGCAAGCTTGCCGGGGGATCACCGGCTCCGGCGGAACCAGAGGTTCTTGCCGTAGAAGCCGGGGTCCCCGCAGCGGCCTTCATGCCTTTAGTCCTTTCCGTCGAGCCCCGGGCTCCGGCATGGGCGCAGCAGATCGTCCGTTTTCTGCAAACTAGAGAACTTCCCGACGACCCAGAAGAGATGGAGAAGATCACCAGGCAGTCAAGTATGTACCAGTTCGTGGACAACGAGCTGTACAGAAGGAGACTCAACGGTGTCAGATTGAAGTGCATCTCCAGGGAAGACGGACAGAAGCTGTTGGCAGAGATACACGGAGGCATATGCGGCCATCACATTGGCGCAAGAGCACTTGTCGGAAAAGCTTTCCGGCAAGGGTTCTTCTGGCAAGAAGCCCTCCAAGATGCAACTGCACTAGTAACCAAGTGTGAAGCGTGCCAGTTCCATGCAAAACAGATTCATCAGCCAGCTCAAGCTCTCCAAACAATCCCTTTATCCTGGCCCTTCTCGGTCTGGGGGCTCGATATCCTCGGCCCTTTTCCCCGAGCCGTCGGGGGCTTCGAGTACTTGTACGTTGCAATCGACAAGTTCACGAAGTGGCCAGAAGTGGAGCCAGTGAGGAAGGTGACCGCGCAGTCAGCAGTCAAGTTCTTCCGGTCGATCGTCTGCCGTTTCGGAATCCCCAACAGAATCATCACCGACAATGGGACACAATTCACAAGTCGCGCCTTCATGCAATACGCCCAGGATCTCGGCGCCAAGGTCTGTTTCGCTTCGGTTGCTCACCCCAGGAGCAACGGTCAAGCAGAAAGGGCCAACGCTGAAGTGCTGCGCGGACTCAAGACCAGGACCTTCGACAGGCTGCGCAAGTGCGGAAGAAATTGGATTGAGGAGCTGCCGGCGGCTCTTTGGTCAATCAGAACGACACCGAGTCGAGCCACCGGACAGACACCCTTTGCTCTAGTCTATGGAGCGGAAGCAGTTATCCCCACGGAACTCGTGTACGGATCTCCTCGGGTGCTCGCTTATGACGAGCTCGAGCAAGAGCAGCGGCGCCAAGATGACACGCTGCTCCTTGAGGAAGGACGTCTCCAGGCTGCGGTACGAGCTGCTCGATACCAGCAAGCCTTGCGTCGCTACCATAGCCGCAAGGTCAAGGCCAGGAGTCTCGAAGAGGGCGACCTTGTTCTTCGGCGCACTCAGTCGGCCAAGGATTCCAACAAGTTGACGCCAAAGTGGGAAGGACCTTATCGGGTGAGACAAGTCACGAGGCCTGGCGCTGTCCGCCTCGAGACCGAAGAAGGCGTACCAGTGAGCAACTCCTGGAACATAGAGCATCTTCGCAAGTTTCACCCATAAGGCGCGGTTGCCGTGACCCGCTCCGGCAACCATCGGTTTGTACAGGCCTTGCCACTGTTGCATGTAACCCCTTGTACAACGCCAGGCGAAGCCCCTGGCACCAGATAAAGTTGCCCTGTTAGGCGAACTTGTTCTTAGGCACGTTCAGTCGGCCAAGAATTATAACAAGTCGACGCCGAAGCAGGAAGGCCCTTATCGGGTGAGACGAATCGCGAGGCCCGGCGCTGTCCGCCTCAAGACCGAAGAGGGCCTACCAGTGAGCAGCTCCTGGGAACATAGAGCATCTTCGCAAGTTTCGCCCATAAGGCGCGGTTGCCGTGATCCGCTCCGGCAACCATCGGTTTGTACAGGCCTTGCCGCTGCTGCATGTAACCCCTTGTACAAAGCCAGGCGAAGCCCCTGGCATCAGATAAAGTTGCCCTGTTAGGCGACCTTGTTCTTCGGCACGTTCAGTCGGCCAAGAATTATAACAAGTCGACGCCGAAGCAGGAAGGCCCTTATCGGGTGAGACGAGTCGCGAGGCCCGGCGCTGTCCGCCTCAAGACCGAAGAGGGCCTACCAGTGAGCAACTCCTGGGAACATAGAGCATCTTCGCAAGTTTCGCCCATAAGGCGCGGTTGCCGTGATCCGCTCCGGCAACCACCGGTTTGTGCAGGCCCTGCCGATGTTGCATGTAAGCCCTCGTACAAAGCCAGGCGAAGCCCTTGGCCGAAGATAAAGAAGCGCTGGCGCCCTAGATTTTAGCATGCATGCTGAGTCAGAGTCTCGTCCTTGGTTAGGGTTGTCAGTTCCTAACTGTCGCTAACCCCTAACTTAGAGGTCGAGTCCGCGTCTTTTTCCCGTCCTTTCCCTTTGGCTCGCAGGAATTGAATGTCCTTGCCGGGCCGCTCAAGGACAAGGAAGAGGAGAAGGACGAGCCAACACCTACGCCCCGGCGAGCCAGAGTCGCCGGGGGCTGCAACCTCAGATAAGTTTTTGCATCCCTCATCATGCATTCTCTTATGGACTGTGGAATTTGAAAGCCTCCTTTCCTCCTGAAAAGCTACCGTGCTCTCTTAGCGGCAAGCCCCAGAGCGCGTTCCTGGGGCCCGTTTCGATAGCAGCCGCGGCCGCAAGGGGGAGGGAAGCGAGGGGCCGGAACCCGCCTGCTCCCCGCCTCCACCAAGGGCGTGAGAAAGGTCGAGCAGTGCGGGGGAGCGGCTGGGCCCGTTGCCGGGCGAAAAACTGTCTATCTTAACGATGTAAAGGATTCGTTCCTTACCGCGGTTTCCACCCGCGAGACAAATGATCCGGCAAACATCCCCTTTTCATTAAAAACATTCCACTCAGGTACAGTTCAGAGAGAATGAAGAACATGAAAGGAGGGATTACAAGGCTTAAACGCAACTAAGGCCCGAAGGCTTACAAGCTGAAAAGAGATAAGGTGCCCGTAATCCCTTTCTTGTCTCTCTCCTCAGGAGGTAGGGCAAGTAGGCGAAGAGGGCGAAGGGGGCACCTAGGCGAGCTACGGGTGGCAGAAGGCACCAAGAGAAGATCCGGGGGCTCCGCCCGGGGGTCTCCGGAGGCTGAAGAAGACGGGGGCGCCGGAGGCAGAGCTGGAAGATGAGGCAGCGGCCTTGCCGCCAGCCTCTTCCTCTTCCCCAGCCTCGCCACTCCGGCCGCCCGAGGAGATCAAGCCCCCGGCAAGAGGAGCTTGCCGGGCCGAAGAGAAGACCCCGGTGGTCGTCACCGAGAGCAAGGGTGATGACGGCGTCTGGGGCGCATCTGGAACACGAGGCACCGGAGCGTCAGCCAGCTGTCGAAGTCGGCCCGTACTCCGACTTCACGGCCTTCGACGTCCGCCCTCTGTCCTCCTCAGCAGCCCCCCTACGCCAGTCGCCCAAGGAGACGACCCCGGGGAGTTCACGGAGCCCGGCGCGGACGATGGGGCCGCCGGTGCCACACGGAGCTGCGACCGACGCCTAGTCGGACCCGTCATCCCGGCGGCTGCTCCCCTCGTCGTCGCTGTCGCTCCCCTCCTCGTCACTCTCGCTCGAGGAGGAGCCTTCGTTGTCGGAGGAGCTATCTTCGCAGCACCGGGCCCGGATGCCGGAGCCCCAGAAGGCCTTGACGGAGAGGAGGTCCTCCCCCACCAGCTTAAAGTGGAGGGTGAACCCCTCCGTCAAGCTGTGGATCCGGGCGAACGTCTTCCACCCGCGGCCCAGACACACCACGCCGGGGGCTCGGGACTCGACGTGGACTCGCGTCCCACTGATCCCGCAGCCCCTCATGCGCAGGTTTAGCGTCTCAGGCTGCTCCACCTCCAACACGTTCGCGAATGGAGCGGGAAGCCGGAGGCGGCGACGAGGCGCCCGGTGCAGCCTGATAATGAACTCACGGGGGTCATCCCCGAGATGGACCGCGGGAAGGAACGGAGCCGCTGGCGGAGGCAAGGACGGCGCACCGATCCGTCCGCCCCGAGCGCCTCGGCCCCGTCCACGACCTCGTCCGCGACCTCGCCCTCTCCCTCTTCCCCTGACGACCGGCTCCGCCGCCGCGGGCGCAAGGGGAGGAGGGGCGCGTTGCCTAGCAGACACCCTCGCGGCAACCGAAGAAGAACCAGGGTTCCCCCCTCCATCGCAGATGGGGGAAGGAAACCAGAAGCAGAAGGAGGAAGGAGATGGAGTGCGGATTTCCGTCGCCCCCTTTCGCTCCTTATAAAGGGGCGGAGTGGGAATGCGGCCGCCTCGCTCCTCCAATAGAAGCGGAGGAAGGGCAGGCGACTGGGGCCGACCCGCTGCATCGACCCGCGCCGGCCCGACTCCCTGCCTCCGCCGCCGCGACTCCGAGTGCATGAGGACCGCGTGGTGGGCGCGCAGAACCGAGGCGACGGGTGGGACGACCTCTCCCCATCCCGTGATTATGAGGAACGGACGCCTCGAAAGCCGCGCCTCACCCCCGTTCATTTATCGAGCCGCGCCTCCGCACCTCCCTCCACTTAAAGAGGGAACGGGCGTTTCGCCCCCACGACGCCGCGATAAGCGCGCGCCGCCTGGGGAAGGCGCGACGGATGCGGAGTTAAGGAGCAGCGCGACCAAGGCCACGCATGCCCGTGCACTGTTAGGGCCTGGCCCAACGACGCTCGGCACCGTGTGTGGCCCAGGCCCGGGGGCTCCTGTCGGTGTACTAAAGTAGGGGTACCTTAGTACCCCAGACTTGTGCACGGGCAGTTGTAGCACCCTGCGGCGAGGCCCGCCCAGGAAGCGCCAAGAGAAGACCAAGCATTCAAGACGAGGCCCCCGGCAAGAGGAGCTTGCCGGGCCAAGAAGACAAGACCCCGGCAAGAGGAGCTTGCCGGGACGACTAAGCCCATGTAAATACCATCCAAGAACAAAGTATACGAGACAGAAGATCGAGACCCCGACAAGAGGAGCTTGTCGGGAAGGCCGAACCCAGGCACCACAAGAGAAGCCCGCCACGGCGCGCCATGCGCCCCGGCAAGGCCTGATAGCCGGCAAGCTATCAGGCACAGGAAGACGACCCCGCCGGCAAGCCACTTGCCGCGGCAAATCGCCACCTCAGGACTGCGCTCCAGCTCGCCCGCCCACGCGTCGCTCCGGGGCTTCCCCCAATGGCACGTGGCGGGGCACCGCGCAGCCTGGGGCATGCGGTGGCATGCAGCCACCATCGTGGCGAGCGGTGGCGCACCTAACGGTCCGCCTCGGTGCTGTCCAGGCGACCGTGACGGGCATTTAATGCCCTTGTCCCCTACCGTCAGAAGTAGGTATGATAACACTGTGCCGCACTGTAGCGCCACTGTTCCCGCACTGTTACAACTTCCACCCCTTTTACACTTTTACCCCTTTCTCTTACGTTGACACCTGTCGGTGACCCCTTTGCGCTATAAAAGGAGGCCCGTGTGCAACGTAGGGAGGGTTCCGGGGTTCGGAGATTGGGAATCCAGACAGCCATACGCTCGGTGCAGCTAGCTCTCCAAGCTCCCGAGCTCCCTAGTTCAATACAACCAAGCAGGAGTAGGGTTTTACGCGTCCATCGCGGCCCGAACCTGGGTAAACCGCCCGTGTGCTCGCCTCGATCTGCTCTCCGTGCTCCCTCCGCCCCCCTCACCGGACAACGAAAGGGGCTCCGGCCCCATAGGTGCTCGCGGGGGACGCCAGTCCACCCCGACACTCGTCGTAAAGGGTTACGTCGATGCTAGCTTTGACACAGATCCAAATGACTCCAAGTCACAAACCGGATACATGTATATTTTGAATGGTGGGGCAGTCAGCTGGTGCAGGTGCAAGCAAAGCGTTGTGGCGGGATCTACAAGTGAAGCGGAGTACATAGCTACTTCAGAAGCAGCGCAGGAAGGAGTCTGGATGAAGGAGTTTATCACCGACCTGGGAGTGATTCCAAATGCGTCAGGCCCGATGGCACTCTTCTGTGACAACACTGGAGCTATTGCCATTGCTAAGGAGCCCAGGTTTCACAAGAGGACCAAGCACATCAAGCGCCGCTTTAACTCCATTCGTGAATATATGCAATATGGAGACATAGATATTTGTAAAGTACATACGGATCTGAATGTCGCAGATCCATCGACTAAACCTCTTCCACAAGCAAAACATGATCAGCACCAGAGCTCTATGGGTGTTCGATTCATCACAATGTAACTAGATTATTGACTCTAGTGCAAGTGGGAGACAGTTGGAAATATGCCCTAGAGGTAATAATAAAATGGTTATTATTATATTTCCTTGTTCAGGATAATTGTCTATTATTCATGCTTTAATTGTATTAACCAGAAACCGTAATACATGTGTGAATACATAGACCACAACATGTCACTAGTGAGCCTCTAGTTGACTAGCTCGTTGATCAATAGATGGTTGTGGTTTCCTGACCATGGACATTGGATGTCGTTGATAACGGGATCACATCATTAGAAGAATGATGTGACGCCAGGATAATTAAGCTACAGTAATCCCATGTTAATGGTGCCATGTCATCACTCTTACTATTACTAATCCCCCTTTGCATTCAAACATAGTTCAAATTCCAAATTCAAATTGAAGTCAAAATTCAAAATTCTCAAACATACAAACTAAAATGTTTAGAGCGTGACAAATATTGCATAACTAATTATGGTTGTGAACCAACATCTTTGCAAAGTGGTTTAATGCCCTTAACTAATTAAAACAGGGCTAAAACAATTATTAAATGCCTTTAATAATAAAACAAATACAAATCTATTTTATTGTAGTGTTAAACTTTTTGTGGCAGTGGCCTAATTATTACTACTAATTTAGATGCTAAAAATTATGTTTTACAAAACTAAAATAAATAAATAAAATGAAAATAAAAGAAAAATAGAAAAGTAAATAAAAATAAAAATAAAGACATGAGATCCAAAAGGTTAAGCAAATAAGAAATGCCCCTGGGCCTCCGCCCAGCTCAGCCAGCTGGCGCACCTAGCCCCCACCGGTCGCCTACTCGCCCTGTTCCCCTGGCGCAGTCGCAACAGGAGCGACGCCCCACCGAACCACTTCGTCGGCGTCGGCGAGGGGATAAGGCAGGCGCCCTCCCCCCTCTCGGCCTCGTCAGCTCCACTCCCCCTACGCAGATATTTTCCCACGCCCCCTCTCTCCCTCGTCACTCCCTCGCGTCCAGATCCACCTCGTCATGCACCCGCGTCGTCGGCCATCTCGTCCTAACACGGCCATCATGCCCCCCCTCCGCCTAGGACCGCGTCTGTCCGCTTCGTCATCTTCCTCGGCATCAACTGGTGCCACCCATTGGAGCTCCTCACGTTGCAGCCTCGGATCGAAGCTTCTTCCTCCTCGGGTCGCCGATGAACCATGACGACGCCGGCCACCTCTGCTACTCCTAAGCCACTCGACGGGCCTTACCCGCGAGCTTCGGCTCCGCAGTCAGCCGTGGCCGGAGCTCTCCTCCCACGTGCGCTCGCACACCGTCCGCTCCTGCATCCACGCTGTAGTGCGCACCCGCAGCGCTGCTTCCTGCTGCGCACTGTTGCTTCTGCTAGGTGCGGCTGCCGCTGCTGGTACTCCTGCTGCTGCGCCCCCATGCCATCCCTTGCTCTCGCTAGCCACCCTCCGCCTCGCGCCCGCTCGCCGTGCTACGCGCTGCTGTCTCCCGCGCCTCCTTGCTGCTGCACCGGTGCGCTACTTGTCGGAGTAATGGGCCACGGGTAGGCTAACCCGAGGCCCGGAACCTTTCAAGACATCGGGGCAGGCTGCGCCCCTCGAAGATGCCACGACGAAGAGCCGCCTTTTAGAAGCCGGCCGGAAGAACGGCCGACTCCCCCCCGACCCGCAGCCGAGTCCTAGGGGCGAGTTCAAGACACGCCGATTCCAATCTGGCGGCTTCCAGAGAAGCCGGCCAACAGAAGTCGGCCCCCGGCACCAACAAATACCCGTGCCCTCATCCAGAGGGACAGGACGGGGAGTAGCTACAGTGAAGCCCACTCCCTCCCCTTTCCCAGGGCAGGCATGGCCACAGTGCACCGTACCCACGGAGATCTCCGTCCGGCGCAACACTGCTGCCATGCCGACCATGACATCAGCACCAGTGGGCGGAGTCCAGGACCCACGATGGCCTGTCTGTACGGCCTAGGACGACGGTCCCACCAGTCAGCGGGAGTCCAGAAGACGGCAAGAGCACCACCAGTCAGACCCGTTGGGAGTCGGCCACCAGGAGTCGGCCAGCCCCTCCTACGGGCCCCACGCGCCATTAACCAGACGAGACGGGGAGTGGCAACAGTGGTCGCCTGCCAGGCGGCGGTGCTAATGCCACGACCCCATGACCAAGCCTGCGTCATTAGAGGCACGACTACAGTAATCAGTAGCCGGCAAGACCCGCGAGCGGCAGACCCGGCCTGTCGGCTCCGTACCGAACCAGTCGGCGGGGCCCACCAGTCAGCGGGTCCCAGCAGTTGGCGGAAAAGACAGCGACAAATACCCGTTGTACCCCTGGGGGGTAGGCCTATATAAACCCCCCAGGGCACCCATGCAAAGGGTTCGAATCCGTTAGCACTAGACCAGATCATATAGGAAGGAGAGAGCTAGCCTTGCCTTCTCCTACCTCCCGAAAACAGCTCGAGGAGCAGCCTTGTACTCACTTTGCCATAGTGATCATGCGGAGACCCCGCAGAGTAGGACTAGGGGTGTTATCTCCAAGGAGAGCCCCAAACCTGGGTAAAGTTCGCCGGCTTTCGTGTCTACGCCTCATCCCGCTTCCAGGCACCGGCGACGTTCTACTCGCTCCCACCATGATAAGCCATCCTTTGGCATATGTCGCACCCAACCCCCGACACTACTGCCGCTGCTTCCAACCACCCAAGCCCTGCGCCTAACTGCGCTCCGCGCACGCTACACTGCGCTCACGCGTGGCCTCGCCGCTCGCCGGCTGGCGCTATTGCCCCTGCCCGCAGCTACTTGTTGCCTGCTACTGCGCTGCGCCCCGCGCCCAGCTCGTATGCATGCTGTTGCTGCTCTGTTGAATGTACTACTACTAGTTACTGTAGCTGCTACTAGCTAGCTTTGCTAAATCTACAACGACTAACCCTCTAGACAACCTCTAAACTGCGGTTAAACAATTGTTAATAAGACTAAAGAAAATATGGGAAGGTAGTACACTTGACAAGGCTCAAATGTCTTCATTGGACCAAATTCGTTAGATGCATAGATTAGTTCCTATGAAAATGAGAAAAGTCTATGTTCCGTTAACTGGAAGAACCTTAAACATATATACTGCCATAGCAAATTTGGAGCAGAAAATAAACAACTTACATGGATCTAGCGTAGATGCAATTGATACCATCATGTAGAACAGAGAAGACTGACCAAGATTGGTATAAGCCACTAATTCATAGGATGGGCAGAACACTAGTTATAGCCTCTGGAAAACAGCTAAGTGAAGTTTAAAGTCTGAACAATTCTCAGACTTAGCCAATTTTGAGGATTTCCAAATAACTGTTTAAATCTTTGGAAATTCGTAGAAAATAATCCTTAACTCGGATGAAAAACTTTTATACATGAAAGTTGCTCAGAACGATGAGGCAAATCTAAATACGCAACCCGTTCGTCTGTCACACATCCCTAGCATAGTAAACCTGCAACCGTCCCCCTCCATTTCATCTGTCCGAAAATGCCAAACTTCGGGAAACCTTTCCCGGATGTTTCCTCCCTTTGCCGGTATCGCGTAGTACTGCGTTAGAAAAACCCTAGCGCTGCTTTTTGTCTTGTCATGCATAGTATTGCTTTTGTTTTCTCTATATTTATTGTTTCTCCCCCCTCTTCTCTTCGGTAGACCCCGAGACCGCTGTTGATGTCCTATGATCGACTACGTCAACGACGACCCTTCTCCCCTTTCATCGGAGCTTCCAGGCAAGCCCCCCCTTTGATCATCCCAATATCACCCATTCCATTCTCTCATGCTTGCATTAGATTTTTCTACTGTAATTGATTGCTCCTATTCTGATGCATAGCCTGCTTTTGTAACCTGCTTATTGTTACCTACCTTCTTATCCTAAACTCCTTAGTATAGGTTGGTTAGTGATCCATCAGTGACCCCCCACCTTGTCCTTGTTGCCCCTGCTTCATCATCGACGACTCGATCAACTTGATCGATGACCAGAGCCCGACACCTCACATCACATCATGCCCCTTTAGTTGCTTGACTATGCAGAGCTACTATCGAGTGCCGAGGGTGATCCCTCATAACGCACTCCTGATGATAATTTTGTAGTGTAGCTATTCGGTCATGGTCATCGAGGGTGGTTCCTCTTTCACCATTCCCTATACGGCTCTGTCATGCAACACGTCAAGTGTGAACCTCGAGGGTGGATCCTCTTACGTTCACCTTGATGATTACATCGAGTGGAATCCTCCGGGTGTGATTCCTCGGGTTTTCCCAGTGATATTTGGACACACGGTTACCCGGACTTTACTTGAGACCTTTGTTGAAGTCGGGTCGGCCCTGAGGGGTACCCGCGAGTTGATGTGAAAGTCGGGCGAGCCTGTTGAGCACCCGCGAGTTTTCACGTGGCACAGCTGGGCAATCTGGGCCCTTGTCGTAATTCCATGAGACGGGGCGACGGGGTCACATTATCGTGAGTCTCTGCTCGTCTCCGCGAGCCCCCAATGCACTAATAGGTTTGGGTATTTGTTCTGAGTTGGCCTCTGGCCTTTACGCACTAACCACCATGCGAGAATAGTTATGGGCCTCGACGTCCATGCGATCACGACGGGAAGAAACTCTACTAGGATTGATCTTCTCAAAGATCGAGCTATACAAGATCAACTCGCGGAATGAGATGTTGAAACATCTCGAGTTGAGACACAAAACACATCGAGAGGGATGGAAGAACAACGACGGGGTTTGATTTGGTGGGCAACAATTCAACGCTTAGAAAGATGGTGGATGGTGTCAAGGTGGCGAGGAAATAATTGCCATGATCCCGTAACAGGGCACCTTGGGAAAGGTGACTCGTTGGATTGTTCCCTTAAGTGGCAAAAAGAATTAATTTTGATCCATAGATCATTGAAACTCTTCACACTAGCTTAAGGCAATTTACAATTGATCGTTTGAAAGAGCTCGAAGAAATGGCATACTCGGACTAGGATGGATGATGTGGACTACCTTGTTGAAGACAACGCAATGGATGACTTTTGCTTATCACCGGAAATGGATGGGACCCATGGTGAGTCCACTTTTGAAGATGATCCTTGATAGCAACTGCTAAGAGGGGCAGCCCATGGTAAATTGGCACAATGGCGGTGCGAGCTGGGAACAACATGCAACTGTTGGGAATGTTCCAACCATCATATCTGCCTGAGATTCAGATCCGATTGGTGATAGGATACCTCAGACTCAGCATGTCCGAAAAGAAAGTTTGCAACACAAATCGACGAGATGACGTTGCGAGATTCTCGGGATATGAACTACGATAGCAAGCTCCACAACATGAGCCAGTTCTGCTACATACATGTGAGCATGTTGTCCAAGGCAAGAATGACTATATAGTAGTCTTATAATAAAACACTATCGAGTTCTGGTTGGGAACCATCGTCGAGGATACCAAAGTCCTTGCATAAGGCATGCCCTTAAGAAGGAACTTCTTCTCCTTGAACAATTCAATCAGTGGCTTGGTGTGCTAGGAATACATATAGAATGAAGGTTGCAAGTCTCCAGACCACAGAATACTTCGCACGTATGCATGACTGACTTGGGATGATTCCCGAGGAAGCAAAACAAACCTTTCTCAAATTCACGGCGGCAACTTGCACCTGATGCACATGAACTTGGAGAAAGTCACCTCTTACACCAAACATATACTTCATGAACGGAACACGAAGACATTGCTTACAAAGTTTTCAACACTAGGTTGATGTTCAACATGAATTATGGGGGAGACAAAATGCTGCTGATGGGTTCAACATCAACTCATCAGAATTTCCATATCACTGGAATTCCACCATCATGTGAACACGGTGATAGTATTGGTCAGACCAAAAGATGTAATGATTATGCTTGAGGGATCAACCATGAGTAAGACAACATTACGAACATC
This sequence comes from Aegilops umbellulata, assembly GCA_032464435.1. Lineage (NCBI taxonomy): Eukaryota > Viridiplantae > Streptophyta > Magnoliopsida > Poales > Poaceae > Aegilops > Aegilops umbellulata. Next base: position 209,593,106 of record CP136056.1, on the reverse strand, counting down.
GTTGGCTCTGATTTGACTTGACGATAGCCCATACTCAAGTCAAAGTTTTGTCAAGGCAATAGATCCAACAACTGATCACGAGGACCAATTGATGGAGATATCATCTTTCTTCAACACACACACACACACAAAAAGATATCCCTTAACATGAACTAAGTCGGACAAGCTTTTATCTTCCAACTCTCCAAGTTGTTGTCTAGCTCAACCAACTAGCTCAGGGGTATCCAACACAGATTCTTGGAGAATGGGTGGTTTGGAGGAGAACCAACATGATCACGAGCTCAACATAGCGGTCAGCTAACAACCTGGTAATACTTCCGAGAAGATACTCGGAACATCACGAACCACCGATATGTTATTAAGCTCGAGAACAATCTTGCTTCTCAGGCAAGACGATATGATCAAATAAGCAAGGGTTGGCACAATCCTGACCCCTTGATCGAAGAGTGCACCACAAATAAGGACTAGATAGCACGATCAATTGTAGGATGATGATCGATAACCAACACATTAAGAATGAGAATATTGCACATTAACTACCAAGCAACAAGGTTGCTAGGAGTATTGATTTCACACATAATGGTTCACTTGCCGGCATTCCGGTTGCGACAACATGGGACCGAGGAATAAAAATGATGGCAAGAAGTATCACTGCATCAAGAATTCATGAGAGATGGTGCAATTCTCATGACAATTCTGACATAAAGGGGGTAATACTCCGAGGTAGAACAGAGCAAAAGCTGGATTGACATTTTGATCTGCGAAATACAACTACTTTGACCCAATCCTGGATATGGATGAGGTACTGGAGTTTGTTTCTCCTAGTCATTCCGGAATAGAATGGCTTGACGGACCACAAGAATAATAGGCATCGATGAACACGCATGCACAACTATTCCTGACTATCAATTGATAGACTAGGGTCGGAATACAGCTGAGGAGGGTCAACTCTAGGAACATATAACTTTCTGAGTTGTGGATGCATAGATTATTATGTCGAACCAAGTTCAACATGTTTCTTCCGGATAACCCATGCAGAGAGGTAGGATCGGCAGAGTCACAATTATGAATGGAGAACTCCTCAAGAGCACCCTGGTTGTGATCTTTGGTTCAAAAGAACTTCTGCCATGATGGTTCATGGTATTGGAAGAATGAGATACCACGGACCTCGAGGACTATCGCAAAGGTTACTAATATCTTATGGGAACTAGAAAATACTAACAACATGAAGTAAGTAGGGTGAATCTCGGGTTCAGAAACCCAGGAATAGAATACCTACTACTAAGTAGCATCACGGGATGCTTTCGGGAATGATGGCCAGATTCATCACACTGGGAACACAAAACATGGCTAGATTACTAGGTGACTCCCTAAAACTCCTAGGTCATAATAATAGCTCCAACATATATGTCGAGGCAACATAGTACCTCAACTCACCGATTAGTGTGGTTGAACTGGCCCAAAGGGACATCGGGATCGGAAAGAAGGGATTTGCAAATGCATCAGACTATTTAGAAACCTGGGATGACTCGGACAACATAACGGCTATAAAATGCTCAAAAATATTGAGACATCATGCAAAATGGTGGCATAACCACTTAGCATCATCATATCAAGGTTTCGAGACCAACTATGAACACACGGAAGTAGTAGAAACTGAACTGGGGCTTAAATCCATCAATCCTGTAAGTCTATGGACTAGTAACACGTGATCCTTATAGAAAGATGAGAAGCCTAGTTCCTAATCCCCGTAGAAAAGAACAGGATGACTCAGATCAGAAGGGCATAAGGTATAAGGAGTAAAAAGAGCCTTACGTTCCCTTCCACAATCAATTCCCTTATATAACTAAAGCATTTCTAGACTCACCTTCGACCAGTTTGGCTTGGTAATCCTACAGGCAGTTAGGCTCTGATACCAACGGTGTCAGGACCCTGATTCTAAGTCACCCCGATCTATCCTGTAACACCTCATATCACTTTGCGGCCTCATGCACGGTATTCCCATGGGTGTCGCCTTACCATGGCCCGGGACCGTTTGCGCCTTTTGGCTCAAGTATATGATAGTGTCGCTAGCATCCATATGACAGAGAACTCGGGCCGACATGGCTAGTCGTAAACCCAAAGCGGCACTAACCTATGGGGACAGGCATACATGAATCAACATCGAACATGTCGGTCATCAACGTGTGAATGCGGGCTGTAGCACTAGGCTAGCAGGACTCCGGGAACCCGGGCTGTAGCAGGCTAGGTAGGACTCCGGATGTCATCGCGTGACATTTCCCCGAAGGGACAGACACAGGAACAAAGTGAAACACATGACGGCCAGTCAAGTGTCCTGAGCAGTAGTGCTGGGTTAGCAAGACTCCGGTGAACCGGGCTGTAGCGGACTACTATGGCTCATGGAAGCACTAGACTACATTTCCCCATAAGAGAGGCTGCCAAGGATAAACAACTAGATTGTCGGATCCCACACATACCAAGCATTTCAATCATACACACAATGTGCTCGATATGCGCAAATACAACATGGCATCACAACATGACTCTACAACTCAAGGATTTATTCATTAGGCTCCGACGAGCGAGATATTACAAACATGGGTCTCATGACCCAACATTTAGAGCATACAAGTCAAAGAACATGCGGAAGCTTAACATGTATGAGTACAGACATCTACAAATGAAAAAGGCTGAGAAGCCTGACTATCTACCAGATCCTGCCGAGGGCACAAGATCGTAGCTAAGGTATCAAGCTAAACGTTGGAGTCCACATGGAACTACTAGCGAGACTGACGTCTCTCTGCAAAACATAAAATAGGCAAACATGAGTACAAATGTACCCAGCAAGACTTACATCAGAACTAGCTACATATGCATCAGTATCAACAAAGGGGGTGGTGGAGTTTCACTGCAGCAAGCCAGCTTTGACTCGGTGGCTGTCCTAAACTATGACTGCAAGTAACTCTTTTGAGGTGGCGCACACGAGTCCACACATTCACCATATCAATACACCACTATGGATCCGCTCCCATCTCCCTACGAGAAGGCCATCCATAGCACTCACGCTTATCTTGCGAGTTTTAGAGTATCCACTTCCACTTGTCTATGAACTATTATAGGCAACCCAGAAGTCCTTTACCGCAAAAACGGCTATTCGAATAGATCATTTATAACCTTGCAAGGGTGTACTTCTTCATACATGTTTCCACCACTTAGCGTCTGCACACGACATGTGCTCGGCAGACTTCAAGCGAAAGCCGACGTGGGTGTAGACCACGACCTACCTAAACACTCAAGTCTCTAGTCCAGGTTTATCGCCTATTCAGGTTCCATCCACAGGGAGTCCGACCGAGGTTTCCACATACGGCCCCGAACGATGTGTGCAGGGTTCTCGAGACACCAAACGGGCGCCCGGTACATCGTGCCACGTGTCTACCGCATCACAGCCCACCCCTTGGTCAGCGCTGCGCACGGCCTCCAGCATACTACAAACACCAGAAACTACTTGCAACTCCTGGACAGAGGACTAGGGTGGTTAAGAAGTCGAGCAGGTTCATATTTCAGGGCCCAATGCATGGTAGTAGCTATTTCATGGATCACAAAAACAGATCTCAGTTCCTGAGGACGTCTTCAGTGAGACAACCCACCATATACTCCTACATGGCCTCTCACCGCTACCTTTACCAAATCGTGTTCACACACTTAGCTCACACAGTAGGACATGTTCATCACCATTCCAATTCATACCCGATGAATCATACTTGACTCAACTCTAAGCAGTAGCAGGCATGACAAACAAGCATGAATGAGTAGGCACATCAGGGCTCAAACAACTCCTACTCATGCTAGTGGGTTTCATCTATTTACTGTGGCAATGACAGGTCATGCAGAGGAAAAGGGGTTCAGCTACCGCAACATGTAACAGTTGAATCGATGTTGTCCTAATGCAGGAAAAGAGAGCAGGAGTGAGAGAGTGGGATTGTATCGGAATGAACAAGGGGGTTTTGCTTGCCTGGCACTTTTGAAGATAATATAGTTCTTCATCGGTGTCATCGAACTCATCGTTGGAACCACGTCTATCGAGAGGGAACAACCACCTGCAACAGAGAAGGAAAACACAACCAGTGAAATGCACAATATGATGCATGATCATGACATGGTAAAATGAGTGTGTTGGGTTAATGCAACTAGCAACATATTAAATGGAGTTGGTTTGAACCCTAGGATCAAATTCAAACTCCATATGTGAGGGTTTAAATGCCATTTATATGATTTGGCCTAAACAACAGTCGTAAGTTGTTCTAACATGCATGAAAAAGGTACACATGGATAGACTGGATTTTTATGATCATTTTTCATATATAAATTATTTCATTCCAAGCTACGGTTGATTTTATATGATTTTTAGAAGTTAATATCATTTTCTGGAATTTCCTGAATAGAAATAAATCCAAAAATTACATTATTGCATCAGCATCAGGTCATACTGATGTCAGGAGGTCAACAGGCGCCGTCCAGGTCAAACCTGACCAGTGGGGTCCACTGGTCGGTGACACAGTGTCAACTACAGAGGCTGACGTGTGGGTCCGGTCAATGCTGACGTGGCCAAGTCAACGCTGACGGGCAGGGCCCCCTGAGATTAATGCTAATCTAATAGAGAAGTTAAACTAATTAATTTAGGCACCGGGGCCCACATGTCAGTTAGAGGGGGGGTTAATTAGTGGCGCATTAGCCCCTAATGACGTGTCCACGTCATCCAGAACGGCGGTTAGCCGCCGAAGCTAAACGGAACACGGCGGGGTTGCCCGTCCGGCCGATTCCGGTGATGAGAGCTCGTGCGGCTGGGTCCTATGGACGCAACGCGACGAGGCGCGTCGATCGGTGGTGGTGGGTGGTGCTAGGGCGGCCGGAAACGGCAACGACGGCGAGTGAGGCGGCGGCCGGAGCTCGGCTTCGTGCGAGCGTGGCGCTAGAGCAAGCAGGTTAGTGCGTAGAGGGGCTAGGCGGCCTCCTGGAGGCACCAGGAGCGCGATGCGGTGCAAGGGCGCGGGTGGTTCGAGCTCAGGCCACGGCGGCGACAAAGCCGGGCGGCGGTGGGTTTCGGTCATCGGCGAAGCGGCAGCTACGGCGTGCAAACGAGAAAATGAAGAGGGGGAGGAGGAGCAGGAGCTCACAGCGGTTGCAGCAGGCGTCGAAGCGGGCTCGGGGAAGCTCGGGAGGCGGGGAATCGATGGCGACGATCTCCGGTGGCCGATGAGGGAAATGGCAGCGGTGGTGGCGTTGCAGCGCGTCCGGGGCCTTGTGGCTCGTCGAGGGGGTCGGGGACGTCGAGACAGAGCTCGCAGGCACGACAGGAGGTCGAGGGGGAGGCGCTGGACGCGGTGGCAGCGAACAGCGGCGGCATTGGTGTTCGATGGTGAGAGGGAGAGAGAGCAGAGGAGGGAGAGGAGCACGGGGAGAGTGAGAGAGGGCCAGAGAGGTTGCGTGGCGCCCTTAGCCAGCTCCAGGCGGTCGGCGGCAAGCAGGAGGTGGCGAGCTACGGGCGCGCGCGCGCGTCGGGCACACGCTCTGCGTCCGACTGGCGCGAGGTGGAAGACGCCTCTGCCCCTAGTGGGCTGGGTCGGCCTACTGGGCCGCCAGTTGGGCTGCAGGTAAAGTTTTTGTCCTTTCCTGTTTTTTCTAATTCTGTAATGTTTTCTACTTTGCAGGTTTATTTTGAATTTGGTTTTGAAACCAATTCAATTTTTTTGCTTCTAAAAATATTTTTTGGAGCTAAAAGAATTAAACCAATGCTCCACAAAATATTTCAGAATTATTGGACCTATATTTATTTAATAGTAGATATAAATCCAATTCTAATAGCTATTGATTTAATTCAAATGCCCCAAATAAATGTTTTTGAGATACCAAAAATATTGGTTTGGATTTTACCTCTTGCCAATATTTCCAGAGGATAACAGGAACATTTTCTTGGAGCAATTTTATCTTGATCATTTTTTTAAAGGATTCTGAGGCTTTGAAAATTCCTCAATTCAAATTTCATTTGAATTTAAACATGATGCAGCAACCAAGCTAGTCCAAGGCCAGGTTAAAGCTAGGGATGTGACACCGGCCGGAAGAACGGCCGACTCCCCCCCTGCAGCCGAGTCCTGGGGGCGAGTTCAAGACACGCCGACTCCAATCTGGCGGCTTCCAGAGAAGCCGGCCACCAGAAGTTGGCCCCCGGCACCAACGAATACCCGCGCCCTCATCAAGAGGGACGGGATGGGGAGTGGCTATAGTGAAGCCCACTCCCTCCCCTTTCCCAGGGCAGGCATGGCCACGGTGCGCCGTACCCAAGGAGATCTCCGTCCGGCGAAGCACTGCTGCCATGCCGGCCCTGACATCAGCACTAGTGAGCGGAGTCCTGCACCCACGACGGCCTGTCTGTACGGCCTAGGACGACGGGTCCCACCAGTCACCGGGAGTCCAGAAGACGGCAAGAGCGCCACCAGACGAACCAGTTGGGAGTCGGCCCCCAGGAGTCGACCAGCCCCTCCTACGGGCCCCACGCGCCATTAACCAGACGAGACGGGGAGTGGCAACAGTGATCGCCCGCCAGGCGGCGGTGCTGTTGCCACGACCCCATGACCAAGCCTGCATTGTTAGAGGCACGGCTACAGTAATCAGTAGCCGGCAAGACCCGCCAGCGACGGACCCGGCCTGTCGGCTCCGTATCGAACCAGTCGGCGGGCCCCAGCAGTCGGCGGAGAAGACGGCGACCAACGAGACTGACGGCTGGGCCCTGCGCCCAGCCGGATTACCGTTGTACCCCTCGAGGGTAGGCCTATATAAACCCCCCTAGGGCACCCATGCAAAGGGTTCGAATCCGTTAGCACTAGACCAGCTCATATAGGAAGGAGAGAGCTAGCCTTGCCTTCTCCTACCTCCCGAAAACAGCTCGAGGAGCAACCTTGTACTCACTTTGCCATATTGATCATGCGGAGACCCCACAGAGCACGACTAGGGGTGTTATCTCCTAGGAGAGCCCCGAACCTGGGTAAAGTTCGCCGGCGTCTGTGTCTACGCCTCATCCCTCTTCCAGGCACCAGCGACGCTCTACTCGCTCCCACCATGATAAGCCATCCTTTGGCATATGTCGCACCCAACCCCCGACACTACTGCCGCTGCTTCCAACCACCCGAGCCGTGTGCCTGACTGCGCACGGCGCACGCTATGTTGCGCCCACGCGTGGCCTCGCAGCTCGCCGGCTGGCGCTACTGCCCCTGCCCGCAGCTGCTTGTTGCCTGCTACTGCGCTGCGCCCCGCGCCCAGCTCGTATGCATGTTGTTGCTGCTCTGCTGAATGTACTACTACTAGTTACTATAGCTGCTACTAGCTAGCTTTGCTAAATCTACAACGACTAACCCTCTAGACAACCTCTAAACTGCGGTTAAACAATTGTTAATAAAACTAAAGAAAATACGGGAAGGTAGTACACTTGTCAAGGCTCAAATGTTTTCATTGGACCAAATTCGTTAGACACATAGATTAATTCCTATGAAAATGACAAAAGACTATGTTCTGTTAACTGGAAGAACTTAAAACAGATATACTGCCATAGCAAATTTGGAGCAAAAAACAAAACAACTTACATGGATCTAGCGTAGATGCAATTGATACCATCTTGTAGAACGTAGAAGACTGACCAAGATTGGTATAAGGCACTAATTCATAGGATGGGCAGAACACTCGTTATAGCCTCTGGAAAATAGCTAAGTTAAGTTTAATGTCTGAACAATTTTCAGACTTAGCCAATTTTGAGGATTTCCAAATAACTGTTTAAATCTTTGGAAATTCGTAGAAAATAATCCTTAACTCGGATGAAAAACTTTTATACATGAAAGTTGCTCAGAACGATGAGACGAATCTGAATACGCAACCCGTTCTTCTGTCACACATCCCTAGCATAGTGAACCTGCAACCGTCCCCCTCCATTTCATCTGTCCGAAAATGCCAAACTTCGGGAAAACTTTCCCGGATGTTTCCTCCCTTTACCGGTATTGCTTAGTACTGCGTTAGAACACCCCTAGCACTGCTTTTTGTCTTGTCATGCATAGTATTGCTCTTGTTTGCTCTATATTTATTGTTTCTTCCCGCTCTTCTCTTCGGTAGACCCCGAGACCGCTGTTGATGTCCTATGATCGACTACGTCAACGACGACCCTTCTCCCCTTTCGTCGGAGCTTCCAGGCAAGCCCCCCCCTTTGATCATCCTGATATTGCCCATTCCATTCTCTCATGCTTGCATTAGATTTTTCTACTGTAATTGATTGCTCCTATTCTGATGCATAGCCTGCTTTTGTAACCTGCTTATTGTTACCTACCTGCTTATCCTAAACTGCTTAGTATAGGTTGGTTAGTGATCCATGAGTGACCCCCCACCTTGTCCTTGTTGCCCCTGCTTCATCATCGACGACTCGATCAACGTGATCGATGACCAGAGCCCGACACCTCACATAGAACGCCCCTTTAGTAGCTCGACTATGCAGAGCTACTATCGAGTGTCGAGGGTGATCCCTCATAACGCACTTCTGATGATAATTTTGTAGTGTAGCTATTCGGTCGTGGTCATCGAGGGTGGTTCCTCTTTCACCATTCCCTATACGGCTCTGTCGTGCAACACGTCAAGTGTGAACCTTGAGGGTGGATCCTCTTACGTTCACGTTGATGATTACATCGAGTGGAATCCTCTGGGGGTGATTATTCGGTTTTTCCCCTTGATGTTTGGACACACGGTTACCCGGACTTTACTTGAGACCTTTGTTGAAGTCGGGTCGGCCCTGAGGGGTACCCGCGAGTTGATGTGAAAGTTAGGCGGGCCCGTTGAGCACCCGCGAGTTTTCTATGTGGCACGGCCGGGCAGTATGGGCCCTTGTCGTAATTCCATGAGACGGGGCGACGGGGTCACATTATCATGAGTCTCTGCTCGTCTCTGCGAGCCCCCAATGCACTAATAGGTTTGGGTATTTGTTCTGAGTTGGCTCTGGCCGTTACGCACTAACCACCACGCGAGAATAGTTATGGGCCTCGACATCGCAGTATCAGCCGAAGCTTTGTCAGACGTCGAATTCAGCATTGTAGCACTGTCGGATCATTCTGGCCATCCGAGGTGGTGCTGGTATTCACCCTGCTCGCAATGACCCGGAGTGGATCGGGCGATGGGCCCAAGACCTCGGGGCACTTAGGATCTAGACCGACGGGGATCTCTCTGGTAAGCCTAGGTAGGGCTGCGACGAGTTGATCTTCCGAAGCAGGGCATTGACCCCAGAACGTTGTGTCCGACCAGAGTAATCAAGCGTGTTGGGTAACGTGGTGCACCCCTGCAGGGAAGATATATATTCGAATACCGTGTCCATGGTAATGGACGTTCAGACTTCTATCCGGATCTTATATAACTAGAAATGGATACTTGAGATATGTGATGGATATGTGGCCTTCAGATTGCTTTCTCGCAGGGAGTCGAGGAAGGATCTCTGGGCGTTGATGCTACAACATGCTTGTTAATTATAAACTGCTATTCTTTACTCTTCTACATGTTGCAAGACGCTTGGAGCTGCTTGAAGATGCTAGTCTTCGATAGGCTAGGCCTCCCCCCCCACACTATTCTATCATTCAACTGTTCAGTCCACAGATACAACCCTTTCATTTGATACCAATGCATACTTAGTATAGATCTGATGCTTGCGAGTGCTTTGATGAGTACTCCCGGTTGCTTTGCTACCCCTTTTCCCCCTTCCTCTTTCTTTCCGATTGATGCAACCAGATGGTGGATCCCTGGAGCCAGATGCCACCGCCGACGGATACTACTACATGGAGGCCGCCGAAGACTAGGAGTAGGTAGGAGGTCCCAGGCAGGAGGCCTTGTCTCTTTGATCATTGATGTTTGTGCTAGCCTTCTTAAGGCAGTCTTGTCTAACTTATGTTTACTCAGATATTGTTGCTTCCGCTGACTCTTGTGTATACAGCTTGTATTCGAGCCCTCGAGGCACCTGGCTTGTAATATAAAGCTTGTATTATTTTATTTATGTCTAGAGTTGTGTTGTGATATCTTCCCGTGAGTCCCTGATCTTGGTGGTACACATTTGCGTGCATGATTAGTGTAAGGTCGAATCGGGGGCGTCACAAATGATGTGATGGACAAGACCCAATCCTAAGCATAGCACAAGATCGTGTAGTTCGTTTGCTGGAGCTTTTCTAATGTCGAGTATCATTTCCTTAGACCATGAGATTATGCAACTCCCGAATGCCGTAGGAGTGATTTGGGTGTATCAAACGTCACAATGTAACTGGGTGACCATAAAGGTGCACTACAGGTATCTCCGAAAGTGTTTGTTGGGTTGACACGAATCGAGACTGGAATTTGTCACTCCGTAACGTAGACATATTTCTGGGCCCACTCAGTAATGCATCATCATAATGAGATGAATGTGACTATGGAGTTAGCCACGGGATCATGTGTTATGGAATGAGTAAAGAGACTTGCTGGTAACAAGATTGAACAAGGTATGGTGATACCGACGATCGAATCTCGGGCAAGTACATACCGATAGACAAAGGGAATTGTCTATGAGGTTGACTGAATCCCTGACATCGTGGTTCATCTGATGAGATCATCATGTAACATGTGGGAGACAATATGGTATCCAGATCCCGCTATTGCTTATTGGCTGGAGAGGTATCTCGGTCATGTCTGCATGGTTCCCGAACCCGTAGGGTCTACACACTTAAGGATTGGTGACACTAGAGTTGTAATGGGAATTGTATGTGGTTACCAAAAGTTGTTCGGAGTCTTGGATGAGATCCCGGACATCACGAGGATTTCCGGAATGGTCCGGAGGTGAAGATTTATATATGGGAAGTCCAGTTTCAGTCGTCGGAAAAGTTTCGGGGGTTATCGGTGTTGTACCGGGACCACTGAAAGTTTTTGGGTCCATCGGGTGGGGCCACCTACCCCGGGAGACCAAGTGGGCTGAATATGGGTGGGAACCATCCCCCTAGTGGGCTGGTGCACCCCCCAAGGGGCCCAAGGCACTCAGGATTAAAACCCTAGGGGTGGGGGCGCCCCCCACCAACTTGGGGGGGGGGGCAAGCACCCCCCTTGGCCCCGCCCCCCTCTAGATGCATCTAGGGTTGCCCCCCTCTCCACTTCACCCTATAAATAGAGGGGGGTGGGAGGGCAGCCGCACCTCTGCCCCTGGCGCATCCCTTCCCCCTCCTACACCTCCTCCTCCTACGTTGAGCTTGGCGAAGCTCTGCCGAAGAACCACGAGCTCCACCACCACGCCGTCATGCTGCCGGAGTTCTCCCTCGACTTCTCCTCTCCCCTTGCTGGATCAAGAAGGAGGAGACGTCCCCGGGCTGTACGTGTGTTGAACGTGGAGGCGCCGTCCGTTCGACGCTAGATCAGATCTTCCGCGATTTGAATCACCGCGAGTACGACTCCGTCAACCGCGTTCTTTGCAACGCTTCTGCTTAGCGATCTTCAAGGGTATGAAGATGCACTCCCTCTCTCTCGTTGCTAGCATCTCCTAGATTGATCTTGGTGACACATAGGAATTTTTTTGAATTATTACTACGTTATCCAACACCTTCGTGGTCAGGTTGATCATGCTGTGGCATGGCCAATAACCTCTCGGAGTTGGTTTTGCGATTGCTAAGGCACGACATCTTCGCACGTTCGTAGTCGGATCGTCAAAGTCTACTCCACTGAAAATGATAGCCACCATCTCATCGAAAGATGGAAAATGTTCAACAAAGCAAAACACAAAAAAGATTATGCAATGGCTCATAGTGGTCCGGATATGATGAAATAGCCGTAATTTTTTTGGCTTTTTCGTGGACTATAGGTATGGACAATAGAAGTAATCTAGACTATGAAAACTGGTAAAATCTCACCAAGCAACTTGGAAATCTAATAGCACTTGATAATCGCCTTATTCAAGATTTGAGAGTTTTGACTACAATGGTTGTCAATCACCGCTTGCTTCTTGGTAAGAACTGGTAAAAATTTGAGATTGGCTTGATGGATTTGTGATTCTCCACCACACCACCACCCCTTCCTAGTAGTCTCTAGGGTCATATTTGTGTGTTTTTATTGCTGCTAACCATGACATGGTCACAAGCCGACGAGCTGGGTTGGGAGAACATGAGAAACAAGGAGCTCCATGGTAACTTTCAGCAAATGTTGGGTGAACAGGTGCAAGACATCTTGAGCAGCTTTGGTAAGGAACTTGAGAAGATAGATGAAATTGGGACGACAATTGACACCAAATTGGATGCCAAGTTCGGTGAAGTGCTCGCGCGTCTACCACCACATGCTGCCTCTGCTTCACTGTTGCAACAACAACCACAACCACCTCCACGTCACGATCCAGCAGGACGAGCGAAGCATGTTCCTCTTGAGGAAGGAAAAAATTCGAGTGCTGCTGCTACTGTTGTTAATGCTTCTGTGGCTCTTGCTGCTCATATCAAGGAGGACGACGATTATGAGGGTGATTGCGGGGATGATGTTGATCCACAACAGAACTACGTGCAACCACCAGCACCAGGTCACCCACATGCATATAATCGCAACGGTAGGGCTGCACCACCACTTCAGGTACGAGATCATGCCCATATTCCTAAACTAAAATTGAATATTCCCCCATCTAAGGGTAGATATGTTCCTGATGTATGTCTTACTTGGGAGTTAGAAACTAAACAATGTTTTACATGTTTACAATATCCCGAGGATAGACGTGTTGCTGCTGCTGATTGTGCATTCACCAGTTTTGCTTGTGCTTGGTGGTCTGAACATTGTAGATTATATCATGATAATATCCTAGCTACTTGGGCTGCTTTGAAAACTGCTATGCGTACTCGTTGGGTTCCGCCATATTATCAACGTGAATTACTCCAAAAATTACAGCGTTTAAGATAGGGGAAAAATTCTGTAGAGGAATATTATCAGGAATTACAAACTGAAATGATTAGATGTGGTATTGTAGAGGATAATGAAGCTATACTTGCATGTTTTATGGGTGGATTAAATAGAGAGATTCATACCATTTTAGAGTATAAGGAGTACAACAATATCACTCTTTTATTCCATCTTTCTTGCAAAGATGAAAGCGAACTGCAGGATCGACAGGCCTTGGCGCGAACTATTTTTTCTGCAGGACGATCTTCATCACGGATGCCATGTAAATCTTCTACTTCCACACGTCCTACTGCAACATTGCCTACTTCATTCGCTAACTCCATCCACAAAACAGGCACCGCCACCACCATCCGCCAATAGCACACATTCTGGTCGCGTACAAAGCTCTTCTTCATCCATGGCATCAATAGGGCAAATGCATGATGTTATATGTCGTCATTGCAAGGGTGGAGGTCACTATGCGAGCAAATTCTCATCTCCACGTGTGATGATTGCTACCGAGGATGGTGGGTGTGAGTCCGCTAGTTACTATGATGAGGTGACTTTGGCTCTTATTGCTACTGAAGAGGAAGGTGGACATGATCCTGAACATGAGACACAACACATGGCTACTGAAGACGCTGACATGTATGAAAGTTTAGTTGCTCAACGTGTTTTGAGTGTGCATGTAACACAAGTTGAGCCAAATCAGAGGCACAATTTGTTTCAAGCAAAGGGAGTTGTGAAGGAACCTTCTGTCCACGTTATCATCGATGGAGAGAGTTGCAACAATTTGGCTAGCATGGAGATGGTGGAGAAGGTGCCTGTCACCACCAGACCACATTTTCATCCGTACTACATACAATGGTTCAATAATAGTGGCAAGTTTAAGGTAACATGTACTATTCGTGTACATTTTAGTATCACTACATATGCTGATTATGTTGATTGTGATGTGGTACCCACACTACTTCAAGATGGTCCAACCGCGACACTACAATCAGAGACCCTTCAACGAAACTGTGTGCGATACCATAATCGCAAACAGTGGTGTAAAATCGGTCAAAAAGGTGCAAAACGTTTGCAATGACGGATGCGTCAAACACGGTTCAGAATTTAGTTGCGTGTGCGATGCAGGGCATATGGTTCTGCTCAATTAACTATTTGGGATGTGGAGGAACAAAAGAAACGGCCAGCTAGATGAAGGCGTGTGCCATATAAAGCATACGGTTCACTGGGATTAACTGTGTGTGATTAGGCAACACAATGGAAACGGTTCAACTGAACAAGATGTGTGTGATACGCGGCAAACAGGTCCGTAATCAGAAATGTGTGCGAAGACCAATAATAACACAAACGATTGCTGCTAATAAGCCGTGTGAATTGCTCTGTCTATAGTAGAATAACATATACATATATATATATATATATATATATATATATATATATATATATTTGAAATAAACATCCAATTACATAAGTGACTATACAGATCAATCGCACACACCTCAATAAACAATTGCATGTATTCTAAAGTAGGAGAAACGACCGTCTAGTCATCTACTTCTTGTGATGCTCCCGCCACTGCTATGTGGCTCGATCCCTCTACTGGGTCAGGAAGAAGACAATTCCTCATGTCAACGATCCGCCTGTACATCTCGTAGCTTATGTACGCGTCCATGGCCGCGTACTTGACATGTTGTTCATCCAGTCTCTCATGCCACACACTGTGCCAGGAGTTCTTCTCCTTATTGCTCTCTTCCTTCATCTTCGCGTAGTAGGGGTAGATGATGGCCGAGGCGAGGTCAACCAGGGAGTTCAGTTTGTTTTTGTCGCTGCACCAGACCTTGTAGTGGCGCTGGATGTTGACAAGATTCGGGCATTTCAAGCCCGAAACCTTGAGCGCTTTTATATCATTGGTGGTGTCCACCACAGCGAAACTCTAGTCGGAGCTGTTGATAAACCTGGAGAAACACTCGCAAGGCATTGTGGCGTGGTCGTGGTAGGCGAGGATGTCATGTCGCATGCACAACTGGGTGACGGCAACCTTCTGATCGTGCCCGGCACGACCCATGGTGTACTCGAGGTCGAAGCCGACCACTTGGTACTTGTGTTTGGCAAGGAACTGCTCCATAGTTCGGATGGAGCTCTCCACCGAGACCGGATCGTTCGTGTACACCACCGAGAGAGCCTTCCCCCTCATGTGGGTGTCCACGACATGTTGCGTGGTGAACTGCAAGCCGTTGTCGTCTTCGGCCGCTGGGAGCGCCATTGGAGCCACGTGGAGCGCCATTGGAACCACTGGATGTCCTCTCTATATGTGTCCTCGTGGGAGTTCTTATTGTGTCGTGTGAGACAAGAGATGAAGCTAAATGGCCGCAGGAATAAAATGGGGCCGGGCGGCGTGGATTCTCGGCACATCCGCATGGCAGTTTTTGCAGCGGGTAACTGCATCGCCGCGCCGCGCCCGGCACAACCGCATGCACATGAACGTGCGTGATAGTGTGTTGGCCCCAAACACTGGCAGCGCGCGGGGTGAGATGAGGGAACAGCACCCGGAGGGACGCGAGAGCAGAGCGCTCCGCGGCTGCCTGAACCGCAAGCGACCACACGCATAGAGCAGTTGAACATGCAGGAAATGGTCGCCTACATGCCGACCGACAGTTGCGTCGCTGTCTAGAGAGCGGCCGTGTGCTACCACCTCCGTCTAGTCTATAGTCTCCTTTATATTCTGTGCCATACTTTGCCTCAAATTTAACCAACAAAATATTAATGCATGTTATAAAAATTATATAATTGGAAACTATGTTCAAATACAAATCCAACTATATTATCTTTGGCGACAAGCCTTCCTATTTTATTAGTTAAATCATACTTATAAACCAGGACGGTGGTACAGTAGGTAATTAAATCGCAAATGTTTTTTATTAACTGTATGTGTACATGGCCTTTCGTTCTCCTCTCGCACGTCTTGTCACCCCGCTGCCGCAGACGGCTTAAAGCGCAAGCTTGCGCAGCGTGCGGGGGCGTTCTTTTGGCCAAACGGTGGCGCCATTGAATTGTTGGTGAGCCCGTTCCCGCGCAAGCTTCCCGCCCGACTCGGCGAAATCCCCCAAAATCCCAATGCTTACCGGCCTGCTATAAAAACCCACACGGTCGGCGAGTCATGTGTCGCATTTCCCCCTCCGTCCCTGTAGCTTATCTCGTCTGCTTATCCCACAATCGCCAATGGCACCGGACCATCGTCATCGCTCAGCCACTCCATCGTCATCAGAGGACAACTCCAGCTGGTAAGCTACACTGCGGCGGCGGCGCAGTCCCCGGCGTAGTGTAGTGCGTGTGGCGTCCCTGTTGGGTGTTCGCAGAACACCCACCACACGCTCCGTCGCCGGTGCTCGTCAGCAGCTGTTGCCGGCCACTCCTGCTGCCACACCACCGTCGAAAGCCAGGGCCATCTCCCGCTCAGCCGCCATGGCCCAATGGCGGGAGGTTGCCATTGATACGTCTCAAACGTATCTATAATTTTTGGTTGTTCCATGCTATTATATATTCTGTTTTGGACGTTTAATGGGCTTTATCATACACTTTTCTATTATTTTTGGGACTTACCTATTAACCAGAGGCCCAGCCCAAATTGCAGTTTTTTTGCCTATTCCAGCGTTTCGAAGGAAAAGGATATCAAACGGAGTCCAAACGAAATGAAACCTTCGGGAATGTGATTTTCGGAACAAACGTGATCCAGAGGACTTGGAGTGGACGTCAAGAAATCAACGAGGAGGCCACGAGGCAGGGGGCACGCCCTCCAGCCTCGTGGGCCCCTCATAGCTCTCCTGACCGACCTCCTTCGCCTATATATACTCATATACTCTGGAAACATCATATACGGAGCCAAAACCCTATTTCCACCACCGCAACCTTCTGTACCTGTGAGATCCCATCTTGGGGCCTTTTCCAGCGCTCCGCCGGAGGGGGCATTGATCACGGAGGGCTTCTACATCAACACCATAGCCTCCCCGATGATGTGTGAGTAGTTTACCTCAGACGTTCGGGTCCATAGTTATTTGCTAGATGGCTTCTTCTCTCTCTTTGGATCTCAATACAAAGTTCTCCTCGATTCTCTTGGAGATCTATTTTATGTAACTCTTCTTTTGCGGTGTGTTTGTCGAGATCCAATGAATTGTGGGTTTATGATCAAGATTATCTAGGAACAATATTTGAATCTCCTCTGAATTCTTTTATGTATGATTGGTTATCTTTGCAAGTCTCTTCAAATTATCAGTTTGGTTTGGCCTACTAGATTGATCTTTCTTGCAATGGGAGAAGTGCTTAGCTTTGGGTTCAATCTTGCGGTGCTCAATCCCAGTGACGGCAGGGGAAACGACACATATTGTATTGTTGCCATCGAGGATAAAAAGATGGGGTTTATATCATATTGCATGAGTTTATCCCTCTACATCATGTCATCTTGCTTAAAGCGTTGCTCTGTTCTTATGAACTTAATACTCTAGATGCATGCTGGATAGCGGTCGATTTGTGGAGTAATAGTAGTAGATGCAGGCAGGAGTCCGTCTACTTGTCACGGACGTGATGCCTACATACATGATCATACCTAGATATTCTCATAACTATGCTCAATTCTATCAATTGCTCGACAGTAATTTGTTCGCCAATCGTAATACTTATGCTATCTTGAGAGAAGCCACTAGTGAAACCTATGGCCCCCGGGTCTATTTTCCATCATATTAATCTTCCGTCAACAAGTTATTTCTATCTTTGTTTACTTTGCAATCTTTACTTTTAGTCTTTATCATAAAAATAGCAAAAATATTATCTTATTATCTCTATCATATCTCACTTTTGCAAGTGGCGGTGAAGGGATTGGCAACCCCTTTATCGTGTTGGTTGCAGGGTTCTTATCTGTTTGTGTAGGTGCGTGGGACTTGAGTGTGGTCTCCTAATAGATTGATACCTTGGTCCTCAAAAGCTGAGGGAAATACTTACGCTACTTTAGTGCATCACCCTTTCCTCTTCAAGGGAAAACCAATGTAGTGCTCAAGAGGTAGCAGCCATCATGGCCGCCACCCCACTGCCGGCCACCATGGCCATCACCCACTCCACCATCACAGCCCAAAGGCGGGAGGTGGTGGTCGTGGCCGCAACCCCGTCGTCGGTCGCCGTGGCCGCCAGCCCACCTTCGACCGCCGAGGTCATCACCCGCTCTGCCGCCGTCGCCCGAAGGCGGGAGGCGGAGGTGGGTGCCCACATGTGCGTTAGCGACCTTGCGTGGTACACCGAGTTCTTGCGGGAGGAGGAGGAGCGCCTCGTCGAGCACGCAAAGAGCCTTACCTCCGCCGTGGCCGCGACACACGCCCCCTCAGAGGCGAGGAATCCGGAGATCTACGAGGGACACCACTGCTTCAAGAGGGGTCGTCTGGAGCGGCAGAGGGCGTTCGAGGTGAGCGTCGCTGAAGCTACAACAGCGGCAGGCACCGTATTGCGGTTGCCCAGCTCGTCGATAGGCTCCTCCTCCTCTGCCTCTTACTGAGCGCGCTTGGCAGAGGAGAGGCAACCGGAACTAGTACAAAACCCCTCCGCAGTAGTAGTAGTAGTAGTATTTAGGGGTTATTTTGTTCAGTTCATCTGACTATAGATATGGTGAAACTGTACAACGTACTTAAAATTAGCTAGTATATATAGTTGAACTAGCTATTTCAGTACGTGGTTGGCAACAATTGGGGAAAAGTTTAGTCATTTCAGCTGTTGAGTTGAACTGTTTGTATAAATTAAGAACGACTGCTTAATCTATGAATGAATCTATGCTTAATTACTGAATTTTAGTTGCAAAAATTTGAGTGCTAGTGATTTTTAGCTGCATATTTTGACAATTCACGGTGTTACAAGGATTGACGAATCTTACCAAATTGTTTGTATGTGGTTGCACATGGGTCATCCAAAACAACCGTTTGAGTTGAAGGGATGCACAAATCATGCGCTGCTCTCACTTTGCATATGGGTGTTCTATCTAAAACGTTTGCGATGGGTGTTTTATATTTAAAAACCGAATTAAACTGCGGCTTGGGCGGCATTAATGGAGAGGATGCGAGCAAGGCGTGCGACCATGGAAGTCAAAGGACTCGCTTCCCAGTGAGCCTGTGCAACGTACAACTCGCACGCTTCCCGGTGAGCCTGCGCATTTGAGGACATCTTGCACGCCTCTTGGTCAGCCTGCACACCGGACGGCGCTCGCACGCCTCCCATTCAGTCAAGGCCAAGCAGCTGTCCGGACGGCACCTCCTACAGCCATTAAAACCAAGACACGTGGCGTCACGTGAATGGTTAACAGAATGCACACGGTTTGAATTATACAAATGTTTGAGATATTAAGGTGGCAGCTATTTTTTCAAAATGCCTTTGTTGGCTGTCATTATTCGAGTGTGCCTTCCCTCAAAATGGACACGTAAAATACCACAGCATGTCAGGTGCCATTCCATGATAGCATGCCAAGTTTCATTTATTTCAGATGAGTTTTGGATTTACTAGAATTTAAAAATAAAGTATCTCAACGTTTTGCCGGCAATCAACGTTGCCCTCATGTTCGAAATTCATTCCAATTTCTTGGATGGGACCTAAGCATGCACCCAAGGACACAAATTTGATTTTTCAACCAATTTATATTCACTAGAGAATGTGCATGTAGTTCAAATTTTAATTATGCACATAAATGCATTGAGAACTCATTTAATGCATAAAAGTGTCCAAACGAACCCCGAAAAATCACAAAAATTGACGCAACACTCCTGTTGTTCTATGTTGACACGAGAAAATTTTGGAAGCAATAAGAGGCAATGGATATCGTTTCGTCCCTAAAGGTGGGACATTCCCTACCGAAACCATCATGCTTGTTGTGAGAAGCTCTGGTTTGTGAGAAGCATATCCCAAACCTGCCCCAAATGGGACAAAAAATTTACCACGGCATGTTGATGCCGCTCCATGATAGCATGCCAAGTTTCATGAATTTCAGACGAGTTTTGGATTTACTAGAATTTAAAACCCATGCATCTCAATATCTTGCTGGCAATCAACAGTGCCCTGGTGTCTGAAATTCATTCCCATTTCTTGCATGGGACCTAAGCATGCACCCAAGGACACAGTTTTGATTTTTCAACCAATTTATATGCACTGGAGCATGTGCATGTAGTTCAAATTTGAATTATGCACATAAATGCATTGAAAGCTCAGTTAATGCATAAAAATGTCCAAACGAACAACAAAAATAACAAAAATTGACACAACACTCCTATTGTTCTATGTTGACACGAGAAAATTTTTGGAAGCAATAAGAGGCAATGGATATCATTTCATCCCCAAAGGTGGGACGTTCCCTACCGAAACCATCATGCTTGTTGTGAGAAGGTCTCGTTTGTGAGAAGCATATACCCAAAGCTGCCTCAAATGGGAAAAAAATATTTACCATGGCATGTTGATGCCGCTCCATGATAGCATGCCAAGTTTCATGAATTTCAGACGAGTTTTGGATTTGCTAGAATATTAAAACCAGGCATATCAATGTTTGCGGCCAAGTGACGGTGGTAGGGTGTTTGACATTCATTCTCATTTCTTGCATGGGACCTAAGCAGGCAACCAAGGTCACGGATTTGAATTTTCAACTAATTTATATGCATTAGAGCATGTGCGAGTAGTTCAAATTTGAATTATGCACATGAATGCATAGAAAACTCAATTAATGTATAGAAATGTCCAAGCGAACCCCGAAAAATCCCCAAAAAATTGACACAACACTCCTGTTGTTCTATGTTGACACTAGGAAAAAATTTGAAATCGAGAAGAGGCAAGGGATATCGTTTCGTCCAGAAAGGTGAAATGTTCCCTACCGAAACCATCACACTTATTGTGAGAAGCTCTGGTTTATGAGAAGCTTATACCCAAACCTCCCCAAATGGGAAAGAATTTTTACCACGACATGTTGATGCTGCTCCATGATAGCATGCCAACTTCCATGAATTTCGGACGAATTTTGGATTTACTAGAAATACAAAAGCAAGTACATCGACGTTTGCCGGAGAGCCACGGTGCCGTGGTGCTCGAATTTCATCCCCATTCCTTGCATGGTAGATAAGCATAAACCCATGGACACATATATGATTTTACAACCAATGTTGGTGCACCGGAGCATGTGCATGTAGTTTAATTTTGAATTGTGCACTGATACGTCTCTGTCGTATCTATAATTTTTTATTGTTCCATGCCAATATTATACAACATTCGTATACTTTTGGCAACTTTTTATACTATTTTTTGGGACTAACATATTGATCCAGTGCCAAGTGCCAGTTCCTGTTTGTTGCATGTTTTATGTTTCGCAGAAACCCCATATCAAACGGAGTCCAAACGGCATAAAAATGGACGGAGAATATTTTTGAAATATTTGTGAAATATGGGAAGAAGAATCAACGCGAGAAGGTGCCCGAGGGGGCCACGAGGCAGGGGGCGCTCCTGCCCCCCTGGGCGTGCCCCTGACCCTCGTGGGCCCCCCATAAGGTGGTTGCTGCTCTTCTTTGGCCACAAGAAAGCTAATTTTCGGAGAAAAATCTGGGCGAAGGTTTCAATCCAATTGGAGTTACGGATCTTCGGATATATAAGAAACGGTGAAAGGGCAGAATCCCAGAACGCAGAAACAGAGAGAGACAGAGAGACAGATCCAATCTCGGAGGGGCTCTCGCCCCTCCCATGCCATGGAGACCAAGGACCAGAGGGGAAACCCTTCTCCCATCTAGGGAGGAGGTCAAGGAAGAATAAGAAGTAGGAGGGGGGGCTCTCTCCCCCTCGCATCCGGTGGCGCCGGAGTGCCACCAGGGGCCATCATCATCATCGTGATCGACACCAACACCTCGATCATCTTCACCAACATCTCCATCACCTTCCCCCCTCTATCTATAGCGGTCCACTCTCCTGCAACCCGTTGTACCCTCTACTTGAACATGGTGCTTTATGCTTCATATTATTATTCAATGATGTGTTGCCATCTTATGATGTCTGAGTAGATTTTCGTTGTCCTATCGGTGATTGGTGAATTACTATGATTGATTTAATTTGCTTGTGGTTATGTTGTTGTCCTTTGGTGCCCATCATATGAGCACGCGCGTGGATCACACCATAGGGTTAGTTGTATGTTGATAGGACTATGTATTGGAGGGCAAGAGTGACAGAAGCTTCAACCTAGCATAGAAATTGATGCATACGGGATTGAAGGGGGACCAATATATCTTAATTGTATGGTTGGGTTTTATCTTAATGAATGTTACTAGTTGCGGATGCTTGCTAATAGTTCCAATCATAAGTGCATAGAATTCCAAGTCAGGGATGACATGCTAGCAGTGGCCTCTCCCACATAAACTTTGCTATTGGTCTAGTAAAGTAGTCAATTGCTTAGGGGCAATTTCGCAACTCCTACCACCACTTTTCCACACTCGCTATACTAACTTTATAGTGTCTTTATCTAAACAGCCCCTACTTTTTATTTACGTGCTCTTTATCTTCTTGCAAACCTATCCAAAAACACCTACAAAGTACTTCTAGTTTCATACTTGTTCTAAGTAAAGCGAACGTCAAGCGTGCGTAGAGTTGTATCGATGGTCGATAGAACTTGAGGGAATATTTGTTCCACCTTTAGCTCCTTGTTGGGTTCAGCACTCTTACTTATCGAAAGATGCTACAATTGATCCCCTATACTTGTGGGTTATCATGCACCTGAAATGGCTAGAAAACCAATTTAATGTATAAAATGTTCAAACAAACCCTGAATAATTCCAATTCTTTTACGACACACATATAGTTGCATGTTCACTCCAGATAAAAGATCTAGCAATTCAAACACCATCCATTGCCGCTGTGACCCCATTATGTAATTCAAATTAAGATGAAAAATCAAGTAGATCACACACAGTTTATTATCACCAACTGTGTGAGATGCAGCACAAAATATCCTGGAGCACCGTTGGTGTATAGTACGCCTATGGCTTACGTGATAAGGTGTGTCGGCTACAGTCCACAGCCGCCGTCTCAAGCACACTAGCTCGCTCCCCAAATATCATTTCACTGTTCAATCGTCGCTGGTGAAAGATGGGCACGTGGACCCGCGTCGTGAGGGCAACTTCGGTGGCCCACTCCGGTGAGAGCGCTGCCGCAGCCGCCATGCACGTGCTAACAAGGTGCATGAGCACGGCCGCAATCTGCGACCAGGCAGCAAAGGCAGCCCAAACGGCCGCGGTTGCTTCTCAGGTGGCGGCAGCAACATCTACCTCAGGGATAGCAACTGGCGAGAGCGGCACATCAGCTGTCGTTCCACAGCGGCGCCCTTAGCCTTGATGGAGGCCGCCCACGACCATGTCGAGGCCACCCACGCTTAGCTCCTGGCGGTCACCGCACAAGTCGAACGAAGCTTCTCCGACAATGGTCAGCAACCCACGGCCGAAGAGCTGGCAATCGCCGAGAGCGTTCGAGCAGTCGTTCGTTCCTCTGCCACATACCTTGCGACGACGGAGCCCGTCCAAGCCCAGATCGTGTTCGCCCATGCCCAGCTCGTGGCGGCCTTTTCCAAAGAGATGGCGGACGCGGATGGCGAGATGCTTGCCGAGTATGGTGCGATGGATGCCATGGAGCCCCTCCCCCGGGAGACCGTCGGGCGCGAGCTGGAGATGGAGGCGGCAGCGGAGATCGACGAGCACCAGCCGTAGTAGTACTCTTTGTTTTGTTTTATTAAGAGCGCCGGTCTTTAATTTGTTAGAGTAATGTTCAGGTCAGCTAGCTCTATTTAATTGTTGAACTTGCTCGATTAAGAAGTGTGGGTGTGATTTAGTCTCCTTTGTGTACCCAAATTATGCAATGACGTTGATGACCACTGTAACTATGGAAATTCGAACCAAAACTTTTGACGTTCAAACTCATCACACACGGGTTAAGCTATCTAAATCGTTTGTGATGTCCACATATCGTACACAATTCTGACTAAGGGACCGTGTCTGATGACACTTTGCGCGCCAGTTTTTTGGCTTAAGCGATTCCAAATTTTTGGCTTCCGCGGAAATATCTACCTCCCCGCCCCCTCCCCCTTACCAAAAGCCACATTCCCCTCTTTCTTCCTTCCTTTCCAAGTTGAAACCTTCACTCCTTGCTTGTAGCGTCGCCTCCTCGTCGGCGACCCTCCTTCACGATGCTCGGCCTCGTCTATCCAGGTAGGTAATCAACACCCGACCCCCATCCTCCTTCCACATCCCACATGCCTCGACCGCCGACGCGAGCGCGACACCTTCCACCCAAATCACCGACCCCTCCACCAAATAAGCGCTGCCCTAAGCCATGGTGCACGTAGTATAGCCAGGATCTCAGGGAGCATTTGGCAGCGCAGAAGCAAATCATGGCCGCACGCGAGGATGAGGTTGCAATGGCTGCCATTCATGCCGATCCCTAGATCTTGGAGGAGCACCTTGCCATTTGCGAGCTACGCCGGTTAAGCATGCTCGGTTTACCCGTTGCGTGTGCTCCTCCAGCCTTTCCCTCACAAATTCTAGTGAATTGTGCTATCTAATTTTACCATGCAATCTGTTACCCTAGTGTATATGTTCTATATGTCATGCAGTGTGGTGCTCACTTATTAACTGTTTTGTTAATTAGTTGTCGTCTTCAGTTAACTGTTTGGTTCAATTCTTCAAATGTGATGTTCAATTCTTCAGGCTGCAATTTTGTATTGTCTTCCATGTGAGAAATAAATTGAATTTATCTTTGCGAAATACATGAGAAACGAATACAATTGCTATATTTCCAATTGTCAAGCATGCTTGGTTTGGTTATACATTATGCAATGTGGTGCTCAATTAACGTTTGGTTCATTTGTGTTGTGGTGTTTAGTTAACTGTTTGGTTCAATTCTGCAATGCAATGTTCCATAGTTGTGGGTGCATTCTGTTATTGTATACCATGTGAGGAATAAATTGAATTTGGCTGTAGTAAATACATGAGAAACAAATACAATTGCTACAATTGGCTGTAGTTAACTATTTGGATAACTGGCTGATCTTCTATTATGAGTATGTTATATTGTGCAATGTGGTGCTCAGTTAATGTTTGGTTCATTTGTTGTGGTGTTTAGTTAACTGCTTGGTTCAATTCTGCAATGCGATGTCCAATTGTCATGGGTAGAATTTTTTATTGGTGTACATGTGAGGAATAAATTGAATTTGGCTGCACATAATACATGAGAAACATATACAAGTGCTATATTTCCTAGTTCTTAATCATGCTTGGTTTGGATAAATGGGTTTTCCGTGTGACTTGAATTAATCTGATGAATCTTCAATGTTCTTATTTTTCATCAACATATTTTACTGATAGCATGCGAACCCTTACATAACCTGATGACTAACTACCTTATATGTGTTGCAGGGAAACAATGGGAAGCACTGAGGTTTACAATCGAGGTTAGCACGTGCATGGTCCGTTCTCTAATAGCACATTATTGTGCAATTGCAGGAACCATTCTAATATTTTAATTTTTAACAATTTGGTCTTGCACATGTGGGTCCTGCTGTCAGAGGTTTTGACCCACTGTTCGACCCTTTTTGCATATGGGGAAATGAGTTGTCCATGAATATCAATCAAATCAAGAAACTCAGAAAGATTGTTAGGATAGAGAAATTAGCGACAAAAAACAACAAGATCTTTGTCTGCACAATGAAGAAGACATCAGTTCACTAGAAGATGGTACTAACTATTATACCTTGCCTTTTTTTATTCCATTGCCCCATTTCCAATATAGATAAGATATTTATGCACATCCTTGTTTTCAGGCCTTTCCAAAGCATTTCATTGATGATTACCTCTCAAACCACCTCAATGGTCAGGAGGCGAGGAAGGTTTTCATACAACATCCATGGTTCAATATTGAAGTGTTCCTGAAGAGGATGAAGGACGGACGGTCAATCATCCACATGCATTGGCCTAAAGTTGCAAAGACCTTCAACATGAATGAAGGCTCAATATTCGCCTTCCGCTTCAGCAGTTTTCCAGATGAGATGCATCTGTCTATATACCGTCTATGATGCTAATTTCGAAAGGTTCTACATGTTGCATGTGGAACTTGGTGCTGGTGCAGTTGTGTAATGTGGTAGCTGAGTGCTGAAGCTATATCATGTTGTACTTTGATGTATTTCAATTATGAAATTCTGCTTCCTCAATATGGAAATGAAATATATTGTGTTCTTAATATGAATGTCAATTAGATTAATAAATGGATTATTAATAATAGGGCAATAAGCCAGCTAATGGCAAATTAGCCTGCTAATTGGGTTTAGCTATTGCAAACGGTTATTGAAAAAATATTGTGCGATAACCTCACGCAATGCACACAGTTTCTAGGAATAAATTGTGTTGGATCAATGAACAATCACTCACGACTTTCTCTTGAAAACTGTTTGCATTAGGCCACCTTGCGCAAATGGTTATTGAAAAAATACTGTGCGATAACCTCACGCAATGCACACAGTTTCTAGGAATAAACTGTGTCGGATCAATGAACAATCACTCACGACTTTCTCTTGAAAACTTTTTGCATTAGGCCACCTTGTGCAAACGTTTACCACATAAAAACTGTGTGTGATGGACAGGCTTTGCCACACAGTTTCTTCTATGGACCGTGTGTGACACATTCAATAACGCGAATGATTTAACGCGAAAAATAGTGTGTGATGTACCTGTGAACGGATATGTTTTCCTTGGAGTGACTGCGTGGGATGTACATACAAATGGAAACATTTAGCTGGGACTGACTGTGTGGGATGTACTTGCGACCACAGACAATTTCGCCGGTATAATTGTATTTTTTAGCTCTACTATACGTATTTCCGTATTTGAGCGCTCGCCGGTCGCACACGACCTCGTTTTGCCGAGTGAGTGTGCCAGGAGGGCATATCCCCGACGGTTTTTGGGTCTTGTGGGAAGGATCCCCCTATCGCCCACACTCACTTGGCGACGGTTCCAAATGTTGTCGTGGAAAGGGGTTAAAAACCATTTGTTTAGGACCTACGCGTACCAGTGCCATGCAAGCATGCTCTCGTTTACTTGGTAGACCATGGAAATTCGATAAAAATTATGTACAACATGGTAGAAAAAATCAGTATAATCTTGTTCATAAGGATAATCATATATTACTTTGCTTCCTATGTCTCCTGAACACATTCTGAAAGATTATCTTACTGGAGCTAGCAAAGCAAAACAAGAGTGAAAATAAGATTGTGCCAAAAGAGTTTGAGTAGCACAATAAGCATAACAAACCATCATCTAGTGTTGCCTCTGAAATTAAATTGAAAAGTGGATGTTTACTTGCCACCAAAACTGATATTGATGATCTAGATATTAGCAAATCTGTTTGCTATGCTTTTGTGTGCAAAGAGGCATTATTTTCATTCGAGGACGTGCCTCCCTCTTTGCCAACTGCTACCACTAACATTTTGCAGGAGTTCGTTGATGTCTTTCCACAAGTCGTGCCACCGGGGTTACCGCCTATTCGAGGGATTGAGCATCAAATTGACTTAATTCCCAGTGCATCGCTACCCAACCGTGCACCATACCATACCAATCTGGAGGAGACGAAGGAGATTATGCGTCGAATACATGAGCTTCTCGATAAAGGTTATATAGATGAATCCCTTAGTCCTTGTGTTGTTCCTATTATACTAATGCCGAAAAAGGATGGTACATCGCGTATGTGTGTTGATTGTAGAGGCTCTAATAATATTACTATTTGTTATAGTCACCCTATCCCTAGGCTAGATGATATGCTTGATCAATTGAGTAGCTCTAAAATTTTCTCTAAAGTTGTTTAGCGTAGTGGATACCATCAAATTCGTATAAAATTGGGAGATGATACTACTGGGGAAAACCTTATACACAGAATCTTAGCAGCAGCGCGACTCAAAAAGGAGCGCTGCTGCTAATTATTAGTAGCGCGGGTGCAGGAAACTCGCTACTAACAAGTTTTTAGCAGTAGTGCGCTCGGTGTAAACTGCGCTGCTACAAATATCGACCAGCAGTGTCCACCGAACTCCATTTAGCAGCAACGCATTGCCGCGAGCCGCGCTACTGCTATGGATGTAGTAGTAGCGCGCTTTTTCTGAGGTCGCTGCTGCTAAATTTCAAAATGGCACACTTTTTTGTCCCGGTTAGCAGTAGCGCCGTTGCCGAAAGCGCGCTGCTGCTCCTTCCTTAGCAGCAGCGCGTTTTACGTCCCGCGCTACTGCTAATCCGCACCCACCCACCACCTTTTCCCCACCCGTCCCTCCCCCTCCCCCTCCTCTCTTCCCTTTTCCCTACCTCCCCCATGCTCCCACTCTCACTCTTCTTCTTCCTCAATACTTCTCCCCCATTACTCTCCCTCTTCTATCTACCTTTCTCTCTCTTCATTACTCCTACCTAACTACACCACCTCCATTAATGCATCTCCTTTCTCTTTTTCCTTCCCCCTCCACTAGTTGAAGTTGTCTCCTCCCAAAATAGGTAGCTAGGTAGATGTAGCATTTAGTTAAGTGACCTATTTGCCCCCTAACTAGATCTATCTTTGTCAAGAAGAGCTTTGTGCACTTTTGATCTCCCTACAACATCGTCTCCACCGTGTGCTCGATCTCGAGATAGAGGTGATTAAAATTTCATGCTTTTGAAAAATGGAAATATGTTTATGTGTGTGTGATATGTTTATGGAAATTGTGTGTGTGACATGAGTTGACGCCAAATTGTGCTTTTGAGTTGCCTATGTTTTGCTGAAATGTCGATTTATTTCCATTTCGGCAAATTCTGGGCAAACTCTAGATCTATATATGTCCTATTTTTAATGAAGGTCATGCTGAATTTTTGTATGACTTTGATGCATGCACACATTTTTATAATCAATTTGTTTATTATTACCGTGCAGAGTTGACAATGGTCAGTGGAACGATGGTGGACAGGTGGTTGCGGTCGGTGGTGCAGGACATGAAGGAAAATAACCGGACAGAGGTTTTATGTCCGTGTCGAAAATGCAAAGGAATAGTTTGGCTCGACCCCCATGACGATGGTCGTGTCGAAGCGCACCTGCTCATGATTGGTTTCATGGATGGCTATACTCAGTGGATAATTGAAGATGAGGATGACGATGTTGAGGATGCCGACGGGGTAGGCAATGATGACACGAGGCAAGACAAAGAGATGATTGATAATGGCGGCGGGGAAGAGGCCGGACATGGCGGCGGAGAAGGGGCCGGACATGGCGGAGGAGAAGGGGCCGGACATGGTGGCGGAGAGAACGACATGGACTCCACGCAACAGAGTTTGTTGGTACTAAGTTCAATCGTGCGGGACCCTCATGTTCAAGCATTGCTTCGCAAGGAGACGAGTATTGAGAGAGCTCCTACTAGAGAGGAGGCTAAGCTGGAGCAACTGGTGGTAGACTCGAACACTCCATTGTATGATGGTTGCAATCCTGAGGTGACCCGCTTGAGTTTCACGCTCCAACTCCTGAAGACGAAGGCTAAAAACAAATGGACCGACACTAGCCTCGATGAGCATCTCAAGTACCTAAAGGATGTTCTTCCCGCGGGTAATCTATGTCCTACTAGTGTTGATGAGGCCAAGAAGATCGTGTGCCCTCTTGATTTGCCACACGTTAGATACCATGCATGCATCAACGATTGCATAATTTATCAGAAGGAGCACGCGGAAAGAACAAGCTGTCCGGTGTGCAATTCTTCTCGATACAAGAAGGTCGGGAAGAAATGTCCCCAGAAAGTTGTATGGTACTTACCGATCACTCCCCATCTCCAGAGGTATTTTGTAGATCCCAAGGAAGCAAAGCTAATGCGCTGGCACGCGGAGAGGAAGAAGCCCGACGATGGAGATGATCCGAAGCTGAGACATGTGAAGGATGGAAGCCAGTTGAGAGCGTTGAACACCTTCTATCGGTATTTTGAATGTGATGCAAGGAACATCGTTCTCGGCGTGTGTACCGATGGCATGAATTCGTTTGGCAACCAGAACACCAACCATAGCACATGGCCCGTGTTTGTATGGATGTACAACCTCCCCCCTGGTTGTGCATGAAATCGAAGTACATTCACATGAGAATGCTTATTCAAGGGCTGAAGCAACCAGAAAATAATATTAATTTGCATCTAGGGCTACTTCAAGAGGAGTTAGACACGTTATGGAAAACACCGGACAAGACATGGGACACCAGCGAAGACGAGTATTTCAACATGAGAGCCGTGCTTATCACGACAGTGCACGACTATCTCGGTTACGGATATGTGGCAGGCCAGGTGTGCCATGGATATTGCGGATGCACGCGGTGCATGGATGATACGACGTCTCAGCAGCTAACGTCAAGGAAAGATGGCGGGTATGGGAAAATCGTGTACATGGGGCATCGAAGATGGCTCGAACAGGACGACCCGTGGAGAAACCATGGAGATCTATTCAATGGTCACGCTGAGCATCGAGGACCTCCACGTAAGCGAAGCGGTGCCGAAATCGATGAGCTGTTGAAAAACTGGAAGGAGTGCCCCGCGTCGGGAAAGACAATGAGAAAGGCGTCGGAGCCGCTGCTGAAGGCATGGAAGACGAGGTCTTTGTTCTGGGACATGGAGTACTGGCACAAACTCGATACACCTCATTGCCTTGATCAAATGCATATATGTAAGAATGTCCTTGAGAGCTTGCTCGCAACACTGATGAACATGCCCGATAAGACCAAGGATGGGCCGAAGGCAAGAAAAGACTTGCAAGATTTGAAAATCAGGGAAGATCTGCACATGCCGCCCCGTAAAATGTCAGACGAGACAGAGACGGAGATAGAGGCATGGGAGAAGAAGGGCAAGAAAATAAAGAAAGAGGATTATTGCCCCCCCTTATTGCTTCACCTTAAGTCAGGCTGAGATCCATCAATTCTTTAAGTGCCTTACCGGAGTCAAAGTTAGTTCCAGTTACTGTGGCAAGATAAGCAGATATCTAGACACGGACAAGAAAAGGTTCAGCGGGATGAAGTCCCATGACTATCATGTGATGATGACGCAGATACTACCTGTTGCCCTTAGAGGGATAATGGACAAGCATGTCCGTGACACGCTTATTGGTCTCTGCAACTTTTTCGGCGTCATCTCTCGAAAGTAGATCAATGTGAAGCAGCTCCGAAGGCTAAAGGAATAGATCGTTGTGATACTGAATGAGCTTGAGATGTACTTCCCGCCCGCGTTCTTTGACGTGATGGTGCATCTGTGTGTCCATATTGTGGATGACATAATAGACCTGGGGCCGTCATTCCTGCACAACATGATGCCGTTTGAGAGGATGAATGGGATCATCAAAGGATTCGTTCATAACATGTCCCGTCCGGATGGAAGCATCGTCCAGGGCTATTTGACACAAGAGTGCATCTCTTTTTGTGAGAATTTTCTATATGGCACAGACCAGCCGCCTGGTGTTAGTGTTGGTTTGCCTGTTAACAAGCACGATGGGAGGCTCGAAGGAGAAGGTCACTGCAACGGTCGCAGGGAATTGCACGTGGCATACTCAGATCGACGCAGCGACTTTGACAGAGCAAACTTGGTAGTGCTACAACATCTAGACGAGGTAGATCCTTTCGTGGCACTGCACAAAGAAATTATCGCAAAGAAGTATCATGACCGGGGGGTATCCAAAACGGACGCCGAAGTTACTAGAGAGCACAACTCCACTTTCCTGCATTGGTTCAAAGAGCATATTATTGCTAATCCCCCGGAGGAGGGCTCGAAGGACGGATTGCTCATATACGCCTTAGCACATGGCCCCTCGCCCAACCTCGTAACCTATTAGTCATATGATATCAATGGATACACGTTCTACACGGAGGCCAAAGATATGGACAGTGATGATCAGAACTCAGGGGTGACGATGGAATGCATGACCGGCAATGACAACGGTGCAACTGAACGATTTTATGGAAGGGTCGAGGAGATCTAGGAGCTTGACTACTCTGGACTGCACAACACGACGATGTTCCGTGTCAGATGGGCTAAGAATGTCGAAGAGAAAACCGGATTTTCACTACCATGACTATACCCGACGCCAAGAGCTCTACCGTGGACGCTATCACAAAAAACAAGCCATGGCTACACGCTAAGCACGTGACACAATGCTTCTTCATAACCGACCCATGCAATCCCAGTCGTGTTGTCGTGAGGAGAGGCAAAAGGAACATCATTGGAATGGATGGAGTCGCTAACGAGGAAGACTATGATTAGTACGGCAACCTAATGAGGGAAGATGATGATGATGATGAAGTATACGTCAAAAGAAGAATCAATACTACATTACCTAAGAAAAATCATACTCCATGGAAAAGGCAAAGTCACAATGAGGGGCTCAATTATTCTTCGACGAACAAGAAGGGAAAGAAGCTGACTCAAAAATGAAAACGTCAGCGCTGAGGAACCGTATGTTATCGGTCAAATGATGTATAATATATATATGTTCCTATTTTGTATACACACTTAGCCATTATTATGCATGGGTCCACTGATGTAATATATATGTTCCTATTTTGCATACGTATTTAACCGTCAAATGATGCAATATATATCGCCTTCCCTTCGTTCACTACTCTCGGAAAAAAAGAAAAGTGAGAAAAATAAAGGAAAAGAAAAAGGGAAACTAGTTATAGCAGTAGCGCTTTATTGAAAAAGAGCTACAGCTAGTCAAGGTAGCAGTAGCGGTTTCTGTATAAAACCGCTATAGCTGCCTGTAATAGGAGTAGCGCGTTTTGTCTAAACGCGCTACTGCTACGTCCACTTAACCCAAAATTCTCACTCTCCCTGCTTCATCCTGCCTCTTTTCCCCCCAAATCCCCACTCTATCTTCCCCCGTCGCACCGCCACGCCCGACCCGGCCCGGCCCCGGCGCTCGCCCCCGACCCTTGCACCAGCGCTCACCCCCGACCCCGGCGCCGGCGCTCGCCCCCGGCGCTAGCGCTCGCCCCCGACCCGTTGGCCCTCGCCTCCCTCCTCTGCTTCCTCCCCTCCCAACCTCGGCCGTCATCGGGCCTGCCTCCTCGCTACTGCACCCTCTGTAAACCCCCTCTCTCTCTGCTAGCTAGGGCTATTCGGTTAATTTACTTAGGTTTTAGTTAGGGCAGTATGTTAATTAGGTTATCTATTTAGTTATGAATTTAGCTAGGTTTCAAAATTAGCTGAATTTATATGCAAATTTGAACTGGACATGTGATATGTGGATATGTCATGTTTTGGACATGTCATGTTTGGAATTTGAACATGTCATTTGGACATGTGATGTTTTGGTTCAATTTTGTTAAATGATCCGAGTGGCCTATGTTACGCCGGAATGTTGATTCATTTCCGTTCCGGTGAATTTCAGGTGCTCGATATGTCCATTTTTTTGCAAAGGTCATGCCGAAATTTCCCGTGAATAAAGGCATGATTTGTGCTACATAGTTGGCATATCGAGTGCTGGCACATAGATTTCTTTTTTATGTCATTTCTCATTTATTCATACTTTTAGAAATAAATGAGGACACTTAATCATAGGAAACATGTCAAACAACGAAGAAACTGGGCCTTCTGACCAAGATGCAGACGAGATGGATTATCAGGGTGAACAAGACTACCTCGACTTTTTGACTACTAAGCAAGGTTTGCAGGTCCACCTCGATGATGGTACTGACGCCGACATCGACACCGACGGCGCCGGCACCGATGGCGGCGCCGAGACCGGTGGGGAAGGTACCGGCGGGGAAGATACCGACGGGGAAGGTACCGGTGCCGATGCCGCTACCGAAAAGAGGAAGCATAAGAAGCAGAGGATACGAAAACCTAACAAACTAGGGATTGGACGACTTGTGATCACAAAGATGGTACCTGGCAAGTTTGAGCCGTTAGAGCCGGAAGAACCTCACAAGTGCGATGGGAACCAAGTAGGATGCATCCTACGGGAATGCGCGAGCATCAACGACGATGACTTAAGGAGTAAAGAACATTTGACGCAGTTGCTCCTAACGAAGTTGCACAAGAGATTCAAGTTCCCCGACCGGGATGATAACATAGAACAATTGTGGGATGATCCGAAGATGAAAAAGATTAACAATCATGCCATGGGCATGTTCAGCAATGATTTGGCCTCCTGGAAAGGGAGGGTGAAACGAGCTATTGAGGCTGAGGAACCCCTGTCCAAGATTCTGGAGGAAAATCCGACACTTACGGAAGAGGAGTTCGAAAAGTTCAAGGACACTTGCGCTACCGAGGCAGCCAAGGCTAAGGCTGCAAAATTCAAGAGCCTTGAGCAAAGGAACACGGGGAAGCATCGCCTCGGAAGCCGTGGCTACCTCGGTAAAAGGCCCATATGGGATAAGGAGGACGCGGAACGTGAAGCCACGGGTCTCCCAGACCCCTTCGCAAAGTTCACCAACCCCTTGGAGCGTGACTTCATCAGGGCCTGCTACAAGTGGGACAAGGAGAAAAAGGTTTTTTACACGGACCAGATCACGAGGAAATTGATTAGACTATTGGAGAAGCAACACCAGCTTGCAGCCGAAAGCCATACTTCTCCGATGAGTCCCAAGTGGGACACCCCTCTCAACGGGGCCTTGAACAAACTTAAGGGACTCCCTTTGGGCCAGCGGCCGCAATATGGTCGTGTGCACGGCGCTGGAGACGGCGCCACATGGAAGGTGTTTTACAACGAGGGCCCGGAGGCCAAGAAGCAGAAAAAGAAGTTTAGTCAGGCGGACATCGACGCGAAGGTGAAGCTTGCGGTCGAGAAAAAAGCATCTGAGGACGCGAAAAAAGCAGCCGAGGACAAATATGAGTTGCTACAACATGCATTCAATGCAGTTGTAACTGCCTGCAGAAATGATTTCGCTACCAACTTTGTTCCAGTTATCATCAAGTGGACGAAGGAAAATCCAGACAAGACGGTACATGATTTCCCGTTGCCTACTTTCGTCGGGAGCAACTCCATGAACAACAACACCATCGCACCATCACTTGCTCACGCAACCGGGCCTCCTCTCGCAGCCGCTCCCGCTCATAGCAGCCCGTCCTCAGTCTCTGGCGTGTTAGGTGGGCCTTCGTCTTTGGCTGAGCTCGACGCCGTCACGGTAATTACATGTCGCACCAACATATATATATAATATTCCATTTTTGTTTCCTTTCGGATGTTTTACACCACATACATATGTGTTTGCAGGCGAAAGAAACCCCGTGCAGATCAAAGGCCAGAATGTGGACGTCTGAAAGGGGATGATAATGGACCCCTTGCGACCCACATTCCACAACCAGCCGATCCCCGCTGGGCACTTCAGGGTTAGCTTGTCCAATGTGAAATCGGGGCACGAGGATTTGCCTCCTCTAGTACAGCATGTGGGAGCGGACGACAAGACCCCGCGGCGGATTGGAAGCCGCAAGGGTTGGGTGCTACTATGGCCAAAGAATCTTATTCGTTTGGAGCCAGCCGAGAGCACACCAATAACCACACATCAACAAGCATGTGCGGAGACCACCACCCCACCTACGCAATTACCAGCTCCTGTAGTGCCGGGTGAGAGTGGCGGACGACATGATGAAGGGGGTGCAGTAGTACTGGCTGATGTAATTTGTCCTGTAGAACAGAGAATGCATGATGAGACGGAGGTTGACCCTATGGATTTTGTCAATACAAATGCGTATGACTGTGACATAGATATGATGAGTCAACCATATGACGAATCGGGCTATCAGCTTGCTAATGAGGATATGGATGATATGCCCAGGCAGGAAGGTCGTAGCAGGGATTGCAAAAAGTCTCTCTTCATGAAATCCTCACAGGACACGCCTGAAGATGCCGCCTCAACACAGGATCAACTAGCCGGGCGCGAGGGTCGTACAGTACTTAGCCCGTGAACACTGGGGCAGGGGTTAAGGAAGGGTCTGGAAGGTGTGCCCAAGAAAAAGGAGAGGAAGAGATCGGGGAAGATAGCTGCCTCTAAACAAGCCAGAGCACATATCAGCCAGACGATGCATTCTGAAGAGCGTGTACCCATGAAAGGTGCAGTCATGTTCCATCTCACGGGCGAGCCGATGCTACCGCCGAAACCGCTGGAGGCACTATCAGGGGATCTCAGGAGACTGCACGACCATGTTCTGTCGACTGAGAAAAGCCTACTAGCCTCAAAGGATCCAGGATATCCGACATACGCGGCTCGTGTGCCTGAGGGGAAGTGATACGTAGAGACACGGCCCGCGAAGGTGTTCTTCCTGCGGTTTGACCATATCTTTGAGATGTTTCTGACAAGGCGGCTCGATTTTACAATCGTCCGCCTTTTTGCGCTACATATGAGCTCCGTCATGAAGAGTGAAGAAGTCTCGCAAATCTGTGTGGCGGATCCGTACTACATGCACGAGTCTTTCTTGAGTCTCGGCGACTTTGAGCGTGAAACTGCTAGGGAGTACCTCCAAAACTTCATGGTACAGAATAAGGACCGGGAAATTGTCCTCGTGCCTTATCATCCAAAGTAAGTCAGTTCCGGACAACCCTCTCATACATTTCAATCATTCCTTCTCTCTGTACGGGGAATAATTTGAGGTGTCTTTTCACCGCAGCAACGGGCGCACCGTCCTATCATTCTTTACCCGCAAGTCTCCCACGCCGTGTATTTTGACCCTTCCAGAGACTACGAGAAACAAGACTACACCCACATAATGAATATTCTAGATGATGCTCTCCAAGGCTTCAGCATTAGAGGTGGCCACATGCAGATTAGGGAACAAAGGAACAACAAGATGGGTTTCGCGCATAAAACTAACTTCTCCTGCATCCATGTCCCAAAACCAAGCAAGAAGGATGGATTCTACATCGTCCATCTCATGATTCAGTTCAACACGGATCACCAAAAGCTTCGCATGAGAAGCAGAAATGATGATCATATCCACAAGTGGCTAGAATCTCATGGAGAAGCGGATTATAAACTTAGAGATGACTTCTTTCGCATCCAAAGTGACATTGTGACGATCATCATGAAATAAGTCGTCGATGAGAAGGGGATGTTCCACCACGGCCCTATATCGTGAGCTAACGTCCGAACTCGAATAGGCATGCAACGTCTAGACCTCACGCCATTCAAGAAGCTAGGGTCCATCGTCGATGATATGGAAGGATGGAACTTCTAGTGATTTATGATCCCGATGATGATGATATGTGTCGGTTGAACTTGTATACTTTTTGTAGCAATGAAACTTTGTGATGTCCACTGTCCCTGCCAAACTTGCGCAATGCTACTTTGTTAGTTTGCGTACGATGACCTGCATACCTCTAGTTAATTAATTTGCGTACTGTATGTTGCACGTAGTTGCGAACCCTTTCTTTTTCGGTGTTGCTCTAGTATATTTTGTTGCATATATATGATTGTACATTCTCTTCATGAACATGCATCTCTAACAGGTACCTAGTTTCTTGATGGCGAGATGGAAGTGCTATGTCGTGTACAAAGGGAAGGTTCCGGGGGTGTACAACGAGTGGCGTGAGTGTCAGGCGCAAGTGAATGGGTTCTCGGGCGCCAGCCATAAAGGCTTCAAAAGAAGACAAGAACGAGAAGCTAGTTACTTGAGGTTCACGCTAGCGCGAGAGAGGACTCGTAACCGCCACCTCATGTACTTCATAGTTCCGCTCTCACTCATAGTGATAGCTCTTCTCGCGTATACCTTTGTTTAGATGGATGACGTTGTAGTTGCAAGTATTCGAGACTTGCATGTATCGCTATTTCGAGATGATGACAAGATACCACTTTGTGTTGGATGATGATTATGATGAGACTATTTGTATGTATATGCTATGATTACATTTGTGGTCTCGCAGGCATTTGTATGTGTATCATGACGACATTTGTATGTGCTAAAGATTCTTCTATAAAGCATGTTCAAATACAAAACAAATATGCCGAAAAAAAACAAAAAACTACTAAAATTAGCAGTAGCGAGTGGATAAAAGTTAGCAGTAGCGCCGCGATAGCAGTAGCGCGTCCAAGCAAAGCGCGCTATAGCTACTAGCAGTAGCGAGCTTCCACTAAGCGCGCTGCTGCTACACTTGTGTATCAGTAGCGCTGGTGAGCACGCACTACTGCTACGTGTTAGCTGTAGTGCCTCATTAGTAGCACCAGTCTCCGCGCTACTGATACACCTAAAACCCGCGCTGCTGCTAGCCTTTTCCCTAGTAGTGTGAGTGGAAAGCAACATTTAAAACTAAGTTTGGATTATATGAGTGGTTAGTCATGCCTTTTGGGTTAACTAATGCACCTAGTACTTTCATGAGATTAATGAATGAAGTTTTACATGCTTTCATTGGATGATTTGTGTTAGTTTACTTTGATGATATACTAATTTATAGCGGATCTTTGGAGGAACATTTCGAACATTTACGTGTTGTTTTTATTGCTCTCTATGATGCATGTTTGTTTGGTAACCTTGGGAAGTGCACCTTTTGCACCGACCGAGTATCTTTTATTGGCTATATTGTTACTTCGCAGGGAATTGAAGTTGACAAAGCCAAGATTTAAGTTATTGAGAATTGGCCGCAGCCCAAAACGGTCACACAAGTGAAGAGTTATCTTGGCCTAGTTGGTTTCTATAGGCGTTTCACGAGGGATTTCAGCACCATTGCTGCACCTCTCAATGAGCTTACAAAGAAGGATGTGCCTGTTGTTTGGGGTACTGCACAGGAGGAAGCCTTCACCGTATTGAAAGATAAGTTGACACATGCTCCTTTACCCCAACTTCCTGATTTAAATAAGACTTTTGAGCTTGAATGTGATTCTAGTGGAATTAGATTAGGAGGTGCGTTATTACAAGATGGTAAACCTATTGCATACTTTTCTGAAAAAAGTGTGTGAGCCTAATCTACTTATGATAAGGAATTATATGCTTTTGTTCGGACTTCAGAAACATGGCAACATTATTTATGGCCCAAAGAATTTGTTACACAATCTGATCATGAATCTTTGAAGCATATTAAAAGTCAAGCAAAATTGAATGTAGACATGCTAAATGGGTTGAATTCATTGAGACTTTCCATAATGTCATAAAAGACAAGAAGGGTAAAGAAAATGTTATTGCTGATGCACTGTCTCATTGCTATACTATGCTTTCACAACTCAACATTAAAATATCTGGTTTGGAGACCATCAAAGATCATGCACATTGCAGATTGTAAAGAAGGGAGAACATGGAACAAGTTCGTCATTAATGATGGATTTGTGTTTCGCGCTAACAAGCTATGCATTCCAGCTAGCTCTGTTCATATTTTGTTGTTGCAGGAGGTGCATGGAGGAGGATTAACGGGACACTTTGGCGTGAAGAAGATGGAGTACATACTAGCTACACATTTCTTTTGGCCAAAGATGAGACGGGATGTTGAGCACTTTGTTGCTCCCTGCACTACATGTCAAAAAGCTAAGTCACGACTCAATCCTCATGGTTTATATATGCCTTTACCTGTACCTAGTGTTCCATGGGGGACATATCTATGGAATTTGTTTTAGGTTTACGTTGAACAAACAAGGGGTGGGATAGCATATTTGTTGTTGTGGATAGATTTTCGAAAATGGCACACTTTATATCATGTCATGAAAGCGATGTTGCTGCTAATGTTGCTGATTTGTTATTTCATGAAATTATTTGCTTGCATGGTGTGCCAAACACTATTGTTTCAGATCATGATACTAGGTTTCTTAGCCACTTCTGGACATGTTTATGGGCTAACTTGGGGACAAAACTTCTTTTCAGTACTACATGTCACCCCCAAACTGATGGACAAACTGAAGTAGTCAATAGAACATTATCTACTATGCTTAGGGCTGTTTTGAAGAATAACCTTAAAATGTCAGAAGAATGCTTGCCTCATACTGAATTTGATTATAAACGTTCACTGCATTCTACTACTAAGATGTGCCCTTCTGAAATTGTGTATGGTTTCCTACCTCGTGAACCCATTGATTTGTTGCCTCTTCCATCTTCATAGAAGATTAATTTTGATTCTAAACAACGTGTTAAATTGATCTTAAAATGCATGAATTAACTAAGGAAAATATTGAGCGCATGAATGATAAATATAAACTTGCTGGGGATAAAGGTAGAAAATGTGTTGTCTTTGCACCTGGAGATCTTATTTGGTTACATTTGCGTAAAGATAGGTTTCTTGATTTGCACAAGTCAAAGCTAATGCCACGTGTTGAC
Organism: Aegilops umbellulata; assembly: GCA_032464435.1. Classification (NCBI taxonomy): domain Eukaryota; kingdom Viridiplantae; phylum Streptophyta; class Magnoliopsida; order Poales; family Poaceae; genus Aegilops; species Aegilops umbellulata. The sequence continues at coordinate 209,552,878 of CP136056.1, read as the reverse complement.
GGTCCTTTTATGGTGTTAGAGAAAATAAATGATAATGATAATAAACTTGAGCTGCCTACAGATTTTTGGGTTAGTCCCACTTTTAACAATGCAGATTTGATGCCTTACTTGGGTGAGGAAGATGAGCTTCCATCAAGGATGACTTCAATTCAAGAAGGGGAGGATGATGAGGAAATCACTAACAAAGTTACACCCACAACCCCTGCTACTACATATACCGGACCAATTATTAGAGCTTGTCCACGCCAATTAAATTACCAGGTACTTTCATTTCTTGGTAATGATTCTAATGTTCATGAGAATATGATGCTGCCTAAATTGGATACATTTGTTTTGCTTATAAATGAAGGGCCAAGCATGGACAAGAATGGTGAACATTGGAGCATGATCAAGCATGGAGAAGATGGACAAGAACGATGAACCTTGTGAAGGAGGGATGAAATCCCCTCTCTTCCCCCCTACAAATACAGCCCTTAAGGCACCGTTTAGACTTTTTATTTTGTTTATATTAAAAGTTCACCATAGCTGCAGCAACGCGTACTTAGTTTGTGTTATACGACCAGACAAAGAAGTCATAGAACCCCAGCTTCATCAATGAAGATTTCTCTTATATTCACAATATTGAGATTGCAATTTCAATTTCTTGCTTGTTCTTTGTTTGTGTGTAGGACATACACCTTCGTGGTCAGCTTGATCATGCTCCGGCATGGTCAATAACCTCTCAGAGTTGGTTTAGCGATTGCTAAGGCGTGACGTCCTCACACATTCGTAGTAGGATCGTCAAAGTCTACTCCACTGAAAATGATAGCCACCATCTCATCGAAAGATGGGACACCTTTGACTCTATCAGACCTCATTCATGTACCTCTTTTTATTATAAGAGTTTGAATTCCTATTTGCTTGCTGATCTGATCAAAAGCTGGATTTGACACTTTGGCAAAGCTTGCAAGAGACCATCGCTTCAAAGGAATCTTCCTCTCGTGGGTTCAATAACCTAGGGTGACCTCTGGGGAAATAGGTGCGGGATACCCTTTTTAGTTCCAATAGTGCACCAATAAAAAGGAGATATTACTCGCCGAAAGGAGGGAACTTCATAAACAAATCCTCATCTTCATTATCTCCACTTGCGGTTTTCTCGCTCCTTTAGTTTGTGCAAGATTCTACCTTATGTTTACTCTTACTTGCTTGTGCTGCTCGTTGTGCTTGTCATATAGGTTGTCCACCTAGTTGCATATCTAGACAACCTATCACTGGTACATGGAGGTGCTATACAAATGGTTTTTAACCCCTTTCCGCGACGGCATTTGGAACGTTCGCCAAGTGAGTGTGGGTGATGGGGGGGTCCTTCCCACACGACCCAGAAACCTTCGAGGATATGCCCTCCTGGCAAACACACTCGGCAAAATGAGGTTGTGTGCGATCGACGAGTGATCAAATACGGTTATACATGCAGTAGTGCTAAAAAATACAATTATACATGCAAAATCATTTCCGGTCGTAAGTACATCCCACACAGTCAGTCCCCCCTAAACTTTTCCGTTCATATATACATCCCACAGAGTTGCTCCAACGAAAATGTTCCGTTTCGCAGGTACATCACACAGAATCTTCCCCGTTCAATCATTTGTGATAGCGTTGCCATTGCACATGATATTAACAAATTTATTGTTTGTGTTATTGAATGCATCACACAGGTGCGTAGAAGAAACTGTATGGAAAAGGCTGTCCATCACACACAATTTTTATGTGGTAAACGCTTGCGAAAGGTGGTCTAACGCAAACAGTTTTGAAGAAAGTTTCATGTGTGATTGTTCATTGATCCAACACGGTTTATTCCTAGAAACTGTGTGCGTTGCCTGAGGTCATCGCCCACGGTGTTTTCTGAATAACCGTTTGCAATAGAAAAACCCAATTAGCAGGCTAATTAGCCATTAGCAGTCTAATTGCTCTATTATTAACAATCCATTTATTAATCTAATTGACATTCATATTAAGCACATAATATATTTCATTTCCATATTAAGGAAGCAGGATTTCATAATTGAAATACATCAGAGTGCAACGTGATATAGCTTCAGCACTCAGCTACCCCATTACACAATTGCACTAGCACCAAGTTTCACATGCAACATCTATAGCATCATAGACGGTACATAGAAAGATGCATCTCATTTGGAAAATTACTGAATCGGAAGGCGAATATTGAGCCTTCATTCATGTTGAAGGTCTTTGCAACTTGAGGCCAGTGCCTGTGGATGACTGACCGTCCATCCTTCGTCCTCTTCAGGAACACTTCAATATTGAACTGTGGGTGTTGTATGAAAACCTTCCTCGCCTCCTGACCATGGAGGTGGTTTGAGAGGTACTCATAAGTTAACTGCTTTGGAAAGGCATGAAAACAAGGATGTACATAAATATCTTCTCTATATTGGAAATGCGGGAAAGGAATAAAAAAAGGCAATGTATAATAGGTAGTACCATCTTGTAGTTAACTGACGTCTTCTTCATTGTGCAAACAAAGATCTTGTTATTTTTTGTCGCTAATTTGTTTATCCTAACAAACTTTCTGAGTTTCTTGACTTGATTGATATTCATGGACAACTCATTTCCCATATGCAAAAAGGGTCGAACAGTGGGTCAAAACCTCTGACAGCAGGACCTACATGTGCAAGACCAAAATTTTAAAACCTAAATATTAGAATGGTTCCTGCAATTGCACAATAATGTGCTATTAGACAACAGACCATGCACATGCTAACCTCGATTTTAAACCTCAGTGCTTCCCATTGTTTCCCCGCAACACATATAAGGTAGTTAGTCATCAGGTTAAGTAAGGGTTCCCATGCTATCAGGAAAATATGTTGATGAAAAATAAGCACATTGCAGATTCATCATATTAATTCAAGCCACATGGAAAACCCATTTACCCAAACCAAGCATGATTAAGAACTAGGAAATTTAGCACTTGTATATGTTTCTAATGTATTAAGTGCGAGCAAATTTGATTTATTCCTCACGTGCACAACAATACAAAATTCTACCCACGACAATTGGACATCGCATTGCAGAATTGAACCAAGCTGTTAACTAAACACCACAACAAATGAACCAAACATTAACTGAGCAACACATTTCACAATATAACATAGTCCAAATAGAAGATCGGACAATTAACAAAACCAAGCATGCTTAACAACTTGGAAATATAGCAATTGTATTTGTTTCTCATGTATTTAGTACAACCAAATTCAATTTATTACTGACATGGTATACAATAACAAAATGCACCCACAACAATTGAACATCACATTGCAGAATTGAACCGAACAGTTAACTAAACACCACAACAAATGAACCAAACGTTAACTAAGCACCACATTGCACAATATAACATACTCTTATAGAAGATCAGACAGTTAACCAAACCAAGCATGCTTAACAACTTGGAAATATAGCAATTGTATTTGTTTGTCATGTATTTAGTACAGCCAAATTAAATTTACTTCTCACGTGGTATACAATAATAGAATGCACCCACAACTATTGAACATCGCATTGCAGAATTGAACAAACTGTTAACTAAACACCATGATAGAGGCGAAGGTGTCCCAATGTTTCGATGAGATAACTTTGGTTTTCTATGGGAGTCGACTTCGATGATCCGACTAGGAACGTTCGAAGACGTCGCGCCTTAGAAATCGCTAAACCAACTTCCGAGGGTTATTGACCACGCCTGAGCACGATCAACCTGACCACGAGGGTCTATTTCCTGCGAGCAAACGAAGAACAAGCAAGAAACTGAGATTGCAATCTAGATATTGCAAATATAAGAGGAAAGCTTTATTAATGAAGGTGGGGTTCTATGGCGCCTTGGTCTGGATGTTGAACACAAACGAAGTATGCGAAGTTGCAGCTATGGCGAACTTTTGATCTAAACAAAACCCAAAGTCTAAACGATGCCCTAAGGGCTGTATATATGGAGGAAGAGGGGGGGGGCTTTCGTAGCCCTTGGGGAAGGGGTCCGAAAACAACCCTATCTCTTATTTCCCCACACATACGGACTCTAAAAATAGCCTATACTTAAGTATTTTGAGATTACATGGGCCTGGCCAAAAAATAAGGTGACGCAGCACCTATACTAACCTATCGGCAAAATTTATGAAGTGGCATCTTGTATATTTCGCCCAAGGCTTCACGCACTCATTATGGTGGCTTCCAAGTCCTGAAATCATCACTTGTAACTCCATTCTTGTTCCCCTTGCGCATGCCATCGTCTCCATGCTTGATCTTGCTCCAATGTTCATCCATCTTGTCCAAGCTAGGTCCTTCATTTGCAAGCAAGACAAATGTATCCAATTTAGGCAACATCATATTCTCATGAACATTAAAACCATTACCAAGAAACGAAAGTACCTGATAATTTCATTGTCGTGCACGAGCTCTAGTAATTGGTCCAATATGTATAACAACAGGGGTTGTGGGTGTAACAATGGTATTGATGTCTTCATCATCCTCCCCTTCTTGAAATAAAGTCGTCCTCGACAGAAGCTCATCTTCCTCACCCAAATAAGGCTTCAAATCTGCAATGTTAAAAGTGGGACTAACCCCAAAATCTGGAGGCAGCTCAAGTTTATATGCATTATCATTTATTTTCTCTAACACCTTAAAAGGACCATCAGCACGTGGCATTAGTTTGATTTGCGCAAATTAGGAAATCTATCCTTATGCAAATGTAACCAAACAAGATCTCCAGGTGCAAACACAACATGTTTTCTACCCTTATCTCCAGCAAGTTTATATTTAGCATTCATACGCTCAATGTTTTACTTAGTTAACTCATGCATTTTTAAGATCAATTCAGCATGTTGTTTAGCATCAAAATTAACCTTCTCCGAAGATGGAAGAGGCAACAAATCAATAGGTGCACGAGGTTGGAAACCATACACAATTTCAAAAGGGCACATCTTAGTAGTAGAATGCAGCGAACGATTATAAGCAAATTCAATATGAGGCAAGCATTCTTCCCACATTTTCTTGTTATTCTTCAAAACAGCCCTAAGCATAGTAGACAATGTTCTATTGACTACTTCAGTTTGTCCATCAGTTTGGGGATGACGTGTAGTACTAAAAAGGAGTTTACTCCCCAACTTAGCCCATAAACATCTCCAAAAGTGGCTAAGAAACTTAGTATCACGATCTGAAACAATTGTATTTGGCACACCATGCAAGCGAATAATTTCACGAAAGAACAAATCAGCAACATTAACAGCAGCATCGCTTTTATGACATGGTATGAAGTGTGCCATTTTTGAGAATCTATCCACGACAACAAATATGCTATCCCTACCCTTCTTTGTTCGAGGTAAACCCAAAACAAACTCCATTGATATATCCTCCCAAGGAACACTACGTAAAGGCAAAGGCATATATAAACCATGAGGATTGAGTCGCGACTTAGCTTTTTGACATGTAGTGCAGCAAGCAACAAAATTCTCAACATCCCGTCGCATCTTTGGCCAAAAGAAATGTGTAGCAAGTATATCCTCCATCTTCTTCACGCCAAAGTGTCCCATTAATCCTCCTCCATGCGCCTCCTGCAACAACAAAGGACGAACAGAGCTAGCTGGAATGCATAGCTTGTTAACACGAAACACAAATCCATCATTAATGATGAAATTGTTCCACGTTCTTCCTTGTTTACAATTCTGCATTACATCTTTAAAATCAGCATCATGCACATATTGATCTTTGATGGTCTCCAAACCAAATATTTTGAAGTGAAGTTGTGAAAGCATAGTATAGCGATGAGACAATGCATCAGCAATAACATTTTCTTTACCCTTCTTGTGTTTAATGACATAAGGGAAAGTCTCAATGAATTCAACCCATTTAGCATGTCTATGGTTTAGTTTTTCTTGACTTTCAATATGTTTCAAAGATTCATGATCAGAATGTATAACAAATTCTTTGGGCCATAAATAATGTTGCCATGTTTCTAAGGTCCGAACAAGAGCATATAATTTTTATCATAAGTAGAATAGTTCAAACTAGGCCCACTCAATTTTTCAGAAAACTGTGCAACAAGTTTGCCATCTTGTAATAACACACCTCCTAATCCAATTCCACTAGCATCACATTCAAGCTCAAAAGTCTTTTTAATATCAGGAAGTTGGAGTAAAGGAGCATGTGTCCACTTATCTTTCAATACCGTGAAGGCTTCTTCCTGTGCGGTACCCCAAACAAAAGGCACATCCTTCTTTGTAAGCTCATTGAGAGGTGCACCAATGGTGCTAAAATCTCTCACAAAACGCCTATAGAAACCAGCGAGTCCAAGAAAACTCCTCACTTGTGTGACCGTTTTGGGCTGCGGCCAACTCTCAATAGCTTCAATCTTGGCTTTATCAACTTCAATTCCCTGTGGAGTAACAACATAGCCAAGAAAAGATAGTCGGTCGGTGCAGAAGGTGCACTTCCCAAGGTTACCAAACAAACGTGCATCACGTAGATCAATAAAAACAACATGTAAATGTTCCAAATGTTCCTCCAAAGATCTGATATAAATCAGTATATCATCAAAATAGACTACCACAAATCGTCCAATCAAAGCACGTAAAACTTCGTTCATTAGTCTCATGAAAGTACTAGGTGCATTAGTTAACCCAAAAGGCATGACTAACCACTCATATAAACCAAACTTAGTTTTAAATGATGTTTTCCATTCATCTCCTAATTTCATACGAATTTGATGGTATCCACTACGCAAATCAACTTTAGAGAAAATTGTAGAGCCACTCGATTGATCAAGCATATCATCTAGCCTAGGAATAGGATGACGATAACGAATAGTAATATTGTTAATGCCTCTACAATCAACACACATACGCGACATACCATCATTTTTAGGCACTCGTATAATAGGAACATCACAAGGACTAAGAGATTCACGTATGTAACCTTTGTCGAACAACTCCTGTACTTGACGCATAATCTCTATCGTCTCCTCTGGATTGGTACGGTATGGTGCACGTTGGGTAGCGATGCACCGGGAATTAAGTCAATTTGATGCTCAACCCCTTGAATAGGTGGTAATCCCGGTGGCACGTCTTGTGGGAAGACGTCAGTGAACTCCTGCAAAATGTTAGTGACATCAGGGGGCAAAGAGGAAGGCACGTCCTTGAATGAAAATAATGCCTCTTTGCACACAAATGCACAACAAACAGATTTGCTAAAATCTAGCTCAACAATATCAGATTTTGTGGCAAGTTAACATGCACCTTTCAATTTAATTTCACAAGCAACACTAGATGGTTTATTATTACGCTTCATTTGTTGCTCAAATCTTTTACTACAATCTGATTTTCACTCTTATTTTTCTCATGTTTTGCTTTATTAGCTCTATTAATATCATCTTTCAAAATGGAATCAGGAGTCATAGGAAGCAAAGTAATATTTTTATCCTTATGAACAAGAGTATACTGATTGTTTCTACCATGGTGTACAAAATTTTTATCAAATTGCCATGGTCTACCAAGTAATAAGGAACATGCTTGCATAGGTACCACATCACAATCAACATAATCAGCATATGTAGAGATACTAAAATGCACACGAATAGTACGTGTTACCTTAACCTTTGCCGCTGTTGTTGAACCATTGGATTTAGTAAGGATGTGGATGTGGTCTTGTGGTGAGAGATAGCTTCTCCACCATCTCCATGCTAGCCAAGTTGTTGCAGCTCCCTCCATTTATGATTACGCGAATAGAACGTTCCTTCACAACTCCCTTTGCATGGAACAAATTATGCCTCTTATTTTGCTCAGCTTGTGTAACCTGCACACTCAAAACATGTTGACCAACCAAACATTCATACCTGTCAGCATCTTCTGGAGTCATGTATTGCGTCTCATGATTAGAATCATCTCCACCGTGTTCTTCACGTGTAATAAGAGCCAAAGTTTCCTCATCATAGTCACTAGCGGACTCATACCCACCATCCTTAGTAGCAATCATCACATGCTGAGATTTGCATTCTCTCGCATAATGACCTCTTCCCTTACAACGACAACAAATAATATCACTTGTGTGCCCTGTTGATGCCATGGAAGAAGAAGAGCTCTATGCAGGCCCGACAGGTGTGCTCTTGGCAGATAGTGGTGGTTGTGCCTGCCTTCTTGTATCACAGTTGGAGGTGGCACCTGATGGAGGTGATGGTGCAGTGGAAGTAGAGGATGCACGTGGTGTCCATGATGAAGGTCGACCTGCAGAAAAGTTAGTTCGCGTCAGTGCCTGTCGATCATGCACTTCACCTTCAGCTTTACAAGCAAGATGAAATAAACGAGTGATGTTATTATACTCCTTATACTCTAGAATGGTCTGAATCTCTCTATTTAATCCACCCATAAAACGTGCAAGCATAGCTTCATTATCCTCAACAATACCACATATAATCATGCCAGTTTGTAATTCCTGATAATATTCCTCTACAAAAAAAATTCCTTCTCTTAAATGCTGCAATTTTTGAAGTAATTCACATTGATAATATGGTGGAACCCAACGAGTATGCATAGCAGTTTTCAAAGCAGCCCAAGTAGTTGGAATATTATTCGGATATAATCTACGATGTTCAGACCACCACACACAAGCAAAACTAGTGAAAGCACAAAGTGCAGCAGCAACACGTCTCTCCTCGGGATATTCTAAACATGTAAAATGTTGTTCGGTTTCTATCTCCCAAGTAAGATATATATCTGGAACATATCTACCGTCAAATGGTGGAATATTCGATTTCAGTTTAGGAAGATGTTCATGATCTCGTACCTGAGCTGGTAATGCAGCCCTACCATTGCGATTATTTGCATGTGGACGACAGGGTGCTGGTGGTTGTACGTAGTTCTCATTTTGATCAACTTCATCCTCATAATCTCCCGCATAATCATCCTCCTCCTCATCAACAGCAGGAGCCACAGAAGTATCAACAACAGCACCAACAGTTTGGCCAGACTCAAGAGGGACATGGCTCGCTCGGCGGAGGGCTACTTCGCGACGTGGAGGTAGTCGTCGTCGTCGTCGTTGTTGTTGTGGCAGAGGTGTGGCAGGTGCAGCCGGTGGTGGTTGTGGAAGACGCGCTAGCACTTCATTAAATTTGTTATCGAGCTTTGTGTCCAACATCTTCTCAAAGCCAGCTGTCTTATGCATGGCCTCTTCAAAATTGTGCAGCACATCTTGCACCTGTTCAGTCATCATTTGCTGAAATTAATCATGCAACTCCTTAAATCGTCATGTTCTCCCAGTCAGTCTCATCGACGTGTGATCCTATCATGGTTATCAGCAATAGAAACACACCAGAATGATCCTACAAACTACTAGAAAATGGTGGTAGTGGGGCATCACAAATCCGTCAAGCAAATCTCAAATTCTTACCAGTTCTTACCAAGCAGCAGGTGGTGATCGGCAACTGTTGTAGTCAAAACTCTCAAAGCTTGGATAGAGTGATTACCATGGAGAGTCAAACGCATGATGTAGATGTATGCGGAGCTGGGAAGGCTTATAATATGGTAGCAAAAAGGGTCAGCAATAAACGATCCAGAGATGCAAAGTTGAATAAACGCTCAACGACGGTACTGTGCTGGTCCTAGGCTAGACCGTGCTAGAGATGCGAGCCTAGAACACTTACAAAATCACAACGCTGCACATAAACAAGGGAGGAGCACACTCTGAATTTCTTTCTCTCTTTTTTGTGCAATTTTTTCCTCTTTTTTTTGCTCCGCAACAATTTTTTTTCGAAAAAGTCTACAAATGGCCTAAAAACTGCCTAGCCAGAATTTTCCAGACTTAGTTTTTTTTTAACTGGAACTATTTTTCTACTTCGGGTAGTACGGAATTTCGGGAGTCCGACTTGGTCACGACTCGTAGTATGGCGTGATCTAGAAATCGAAAACAAAGCACAATTACTGGACTTGGACTAGTACTGGTGGCGGAGATGAATCTGGTGGAAACTTAGACTGGTGGCGGATATATGCAGGGCGGTGGAACACAGACTGGTGGCGAATCTGTGATGGAGGTGGACTCGGATTAGCGTGATGGCGATGCATATGTGGTATATGGCAGCGGCGATGACGATGGTGGTATATGGCAGCGGTGATGACGATTGTGGTATATGGCAGCGGTGATGACGATGTGCGGCGGCGGTGTGATAACTTATGAACAGAACTCGAGACTCTAAAGGACTAGACGCTAAGACTAGCAAGTTGACACGACGATGCAACCGCAAATTCAACAAAGCAAAAACCCTAAAAAGATTATACAAAGGCTCAGATTGGTTCGGATATGATGAACTAACCCTAATTTTTTTGGCTTTTTTGTGGACTGTAGGTATGAAGAACAGACTCAATCTAAACTACGAAAAACTGTAAAATCTCACCAAGCAACTTGGAAATCTAATACCACTTGATAGAGGCGAAGGTGTCCCGATGTTTCGATGAGATACCTTTCGTTTTCTGTGGGAGTCGACATGGACGATCCGACTACGAACGTGCGAAGACGTCGCGCCTTAGCAATCTCTAAACCAACTTCCGAGGGTTATTGACCACGCCGGAGCACGATCAACCTGACCACGAGTGTCTATTTCCTGCGAGCAAACGAAGAACAAGCAAGAAACTGAGATTGCAATCTAGATATTGCGAATATAAGAGGAAAGCTTTATTAATGAAGGTGGGGTTCTGTGACGCCTTGGTCTGGTTGTTGAACACAAACGAAGTACGCGAAGTTGCAGCTATGGTGAACTTTTGATCTAAACAAAACCCAAAGTCTAAACGATGCCCTAAGGGCTGTATATATGGAGGAAGAGGGTGGAATTTCGTGGCCCTTGGGGAAGGGGTCCGAAACCAACCCTATCTCTTATTTCCCCACACATATGGACTCTAAAAACAACCTATACTTAAGTATTTTGAAATTACATGGGCCTGGCCCAAAAATAAGGTGACGCAGCACCTACACTAGCCTCTGGGCGAAATTTCTATAGTGGATCTTGTATATTTCCTCCAAGGCTTCACGCACTCATTATGGTGGCTTCCAAGTCCTGAAATCGTCACTTGTAACTCCATTCTTGTTCCCCTTGCGCATGCCATCATCTCCATGCTTGATCTTGCTCCAATGTTCATCCATCTTGTCCAAGCTAGGTCCTTCATTTGCAAGCAAGACAAATGTATCCAATTTAGGCAGCATCATATTCTCATGAACATTAGAATCATTACCAAGAAACGAAAGTACCTGATATTTTAATTGTCATGGGCGAGCTCTAGTAATTGGTACAGTATGTATAACAGCATGGGTTGTGGGTGTAATACTGGTATTTATGTCCTCATCACACCACAACAAATGAACCAAACATTAACTGAGCACCACATTGCACAATGTATAACCAAACCAATCATGCTTGACAACTTGGAAATATAGGAATTGTATTCGTTTCTCATGTATTTTGTAAAGATAAATTCGATTGATTTCTCACATGGAAGACAATACAAAATTGCAGCCTGAAGACTTAAACATCCCATTTGCAGAATTGAACCAAACAGTTAACTAAAGACGATAACTAATTAACCAAACATTTAATAAGTGGGCACCACACTGCACGACATATAGAACATATACACTAGAGTAACCGATTGCATGGTAAAATTAGATAGCACAATGCACTAGAATTTGTTAAGAAAGGCATGAGCAACACACGCAACGGGTAAACCAAGCATGCTTAACCGGCATAGCTAGCAAATGGCAAAGTGCTCCTCCAAGATCTGGGGGTCGGCACAAATGGCAGCCATCGCGACCTCATCCGCGCGTGCGGCCACGATTTGCTTCTCCGCTGCCAAATGCTCCTTGAGATCCTGGCTATATTGCATGCACCATGGCTTAGGGAGGCGCTTATTTGGTGGAGGGGTCGGTGATTTGGGTGGAAGGTGTCGCGGCAGCGGTCGGGGCATGTGGGATGTGGAAGGAGGAGGAGGATGGGGGTCGGGTGTGGATTACCTGCCTAGATAGACGAGGCCGAGCAACATGAAGGAGGGTCGCCGGCGAGGAGGCGGTGCTGCAAGCAAGGAGTGAAGGTTTCAACTTGTAAAGGAAGGAAGAAATAAGGGAAATGTGGCTTTTGGTAAGGGGGAGGGTCGGGGAGGTAGATATTTCTGCGGAAGCCAAAAATTTGGAATCGGTTCAGTGAAAAAACTGGCGCGCAAAGTGTCACCAGACACGGTCCCTTATTCACAATTATGTATGATATGTGAATATCACAAACGATTCAGATAGCTTAACCCGTGTGTGATGAGTTTGAACGTCAAAAAATTTTGTTCGAGTTTCCCTGGTTATAGTGGTCATCCATGTCATTGCATAATTTGGGTACACAAAGGAGACTACGGCACACCCACACTTCTTAATCGAGCAAGTTCAGCAATTAAACAGATCTAGCTGACCTAAACATTACTCTAACAAATTAAAGTCTGGCGCTCTTAATTAAACAAAACAAAGAGTACTACTACGGCTGGTGCTCGTCGATCTCCGCCGCCGCCTCCATGTCTAGCTCGCGCCCGACGGTCTCCTAGGGAAGGGGCTCCATGGCATCCATCGCACCATACTCGACGAGCATCTCTCCATCCGCGTCCGCCATATCATTGGAAAACACCGCCATGAGCTGGGCGCGGGCGGCCGCGATTTGGGCTTGGACGGGCTCCGTCATGGCAAGGTATGCGGTGGAGGAACGGACGGCTGCTCGAACGCTCTCGGCGATTGCCAACTCTTTGGCCGTGGGTTGCCGACCGTTGTCGGAGAAGCTTCGTTCGATTTGTGCGGTGAACTCCACGAGCTAGGCGTGGGCGGCCTCGACATAGTCTTGGGTGGCCTCCATCAGGGCTAAGGCCATCGCTGCAGAACAGACAGCTACTGTGCCGCTCTCGCCAGTTGCTATCCCCGAGGCAGATGTTGTTGCCGCCTCCTGAGAAGCAACAACGACCGTTTGGGCTGGCCTGGCTGCCCGGTCATAGATTACAGCCGCGCTCATGCACCTTGTTAGCGTGCGCATGGCGACTGCGGCCGCGCTCTCGCCGGAGTGGGCCACCAAAGTTGCCCTCACGACGCGGTTCAACGTCCCCATCTTTCATCGGCGACGATTGAACAGTGAAATGATTTTGGGGTGCAAATTAGTGTGCTTGACACGTTGGTGGTGGACTGTAGCCGACGCACCTTCTCGCATAAGCCATAGATGTACTATACACCGACGATGCTCCAGGATATTTTTTACTACATCTCACACGATTGGTGATAATAAACTGTGTGGGATCTACTTGATTTTTCATCTTGATTTGAATTACATGATGGGGTCACAGCGGCAATGGACGGTGTTTGAATTGCTAGAACTTCTGCTGTGCACATGCAACTATATGTGTGTCGTAAAAAAATTGCAATTATTCAGGGTTCGTTTGGACATTTTATACATTAAATTGGTCTTCTAGCCATTTCAGATGCAGAATTCAAAATGAAACTACATGCACATGCTCCCATGCACCAACATGGGTTTTAAAATCATATATGTGTCCATGGGTTTATGCTAATGTCCCATTCAAGAAATGGGGATGAAGAACACCACGGCACCGTGGCTCTCCGGCAAACGTTGAGGTACCTACTTCTGTAATTCTAGTAAATCCAAAACTCATCTGAAATTCATGAAACTTGGCATGCTATCATGGAGCGGCATCAACATGTCGTGGTAAAAAATTTGTCCCGTTTGGGGCAGGTTTGGGTATAAGCTTCTCAAACACCAGAGATCTCACAACAAGCTTGATGGTTTCGGTAGGGAACGTGACACCTTTGCGAACGAAACGATATCCGTTGCCTCTTATTGCTTTCAAAAAATTTCTAGTGTCAACATAGAACAACAGGAGTGTTGTGTTAAATTATGGAATTTTTCGGGATTCGTTTAGACATTTTTATACATTAACTGGGTTTTCTAAGCATTTTATGTGCATAATTCAAATTTGAACCACATGCACATGCTTCAGTGCATATAAATTGGTTGAAAAATCAAATATGTATCCTTGGGTGAATGCTTAGGCCCCATTCAAGAAATGGGAATGAATTTCAAACACCCTGCCACCGTCACTCGGCCGCAAACATTGAGATATGTAGTTTTTAAATTCTAGTAAATCCAAAACTCGTCTGAAATTCATGGAACTTGGCATGCTATCATGGAGTGGCATCAACATGCCTTTGTAAAAAATTTGTCCAATTTAGGGCAGGTTTGGGCATAAGGTTCCCACAAACCAGAGCTTCTGACAACAAGCGTGATGGTTTCTATAGGGAACATGCCACCTTTGGGGATGAAACGATATTCATTGCCTCTTAATGCTTTCAAAAAAATTCTAGTGTCAACATAGACCAACGGGAGTGTTGTGTTAAATTTTGGAATTTTTTTGGCTCCGTTTGGACATTTTTATACATTAACTGGGTTTTCAGGCCATTTTATGTGCATAATTCAAATTTGAACTACATGCACATGCTCCAGTGCATATAAATTGGTTGAAAAATCAAATTTGTGCCTTTGGGTGCATACTTAGGTCCCATGCAAGAAATGGGAATGAACTTCAAACACCAGGGCACTGTTGATTGCCGGCAAAATGTTGAGATATTTTGTTTTTAAATTCTAGTAAATCCAAAACTCGTCCGAAATTCATGAAACTTGGCATGCTATCATGGAATGGCACCCGACATGTTGTGGCATTTTTCGTGTCCATTTTGAGAGAAGGTGCACTTGAATAACAACCAACAAAGGCATTTTGAAAAAATAGCTGCCACGTTAATATCTCAAACATTTGTATAATTCAAATCGTGGGCTTTCTGTTAACCATTCATGTGACGCCACGTGTCTTGGTTTTAATGGCTATAGGAGGTGTCATGCGGACTGCTGCTTGACTGAACGGGAGGCATGCGAGCGGAGTCCGGTGCGCAGGCTGACCGAGAGGCGTGCAAGTTGTCCTCCAATGCGTAGGCTCACCGAGAAGCGTGCGAGTTGTACGCTGCGCAGGCTCACTGGGAAGTGAGCCCTTTGACTTCCATGGCCGCCTGCCTTCCTCTCCATTAATGATGCCTGAGCCACTATTTAATACGCCCGGCCTTACTGTTCGCCTCTCATTCCCCTCCCTCCCGCAGACCTCCACCAACGCTATGGCGCACAATGATCATCTGCCACTAGTATTCAAGTTTGGTGAAGTCGACTCTGAGCCGGAGGAGATAGAAAATAAGGAGAAATGGGGCCTCATGGAAATGGCCCTGAATGAGTTGTCTGCAGTGGTTGTTGTATCTCGAATTCTCAATCATATGAATATAAATTCGCAGTGTGACATAATGAAAGATATGGTTTGAACGAACTTGCATTTTTTCTCTTAATGTACAGACTTATCAAATGATTTTCTTTTGAGAAAACGTCAATGGTTTTTAACTATAAAACACTCATCGCACATGTTTTAGTTAGAACACCCGTATGCAAACCGATAGCTTCCCTAGGAAGCCAAGGGAAAATGTGCCGAGCAGGATTTCTGTAGATCTTGATCGCAAACGTTTTAGATAGAACACGTGTATGCAAAGTGAGACCTATGGTATTCCCCCTTAAGTCAAGGGAAAATTCGCAGCGCAGGATCTGTGCATCCCTTCAACGCAAACGGTTGTTTTGGATGACCCCTGTGCAACCATGTACAAACAATTTGGTAAGATTTGCATCTGTCATATTGGGTATGTTGCCATTTTTCAAACTGGAAAGATTGACATTTGTTGATCTAGTAACATTGCCATTTACCAACCTTGTAACACTACGATTTGTCAAAATATGCAGATAAAAATCACTAGCACTATCTAATTTTTGCAGCTAAAATTCGGTAATTAAGCATATATTTCATTCATAGATTAAGCAGTCTTTCTTTATACAAATAGTTCAACTCGACAGCTAAACCAACCAAATGTTTCCCCAATTGTTGCCAACCATGTACTTAAATAGCTAGTTCAACTATATATACTAGCTAATTTGAAGTACGTTGTACAGTTCCACCACATCTATAGGCAGATGAACTGAACAAAATAGCCCCTAAATACTACTACTACTACGGAGGGGATTTGTTCTACTTTCGGCAGCCTCTCCTCTTTCAAGCGCACTCAGTAAGAGGCAGAGCAGGAGGAGCCTACCGACGAGCTGGAAACTGCAATACGGTGCCTGCCGCTGCTGCAGCTTCAGCGATGCTCACCTCGAACGCCCACTGCCGCTCCAAACGACCCTTCTCAAAGCGGTGGTTCTCCTCGTAGATCTCCTGATTCCTCGCCTCTGAGGCGGTGTGTGCCGCGGCCACGGCGGCGGTAAGGCTCTTTCGTGCTCGACAAGGCGCTGCTCCTCCTCCCACAGGAACTCAATGTAGCACGCAAGGTCGCTGACGCACGTGCGGGCCTCCACCTCTGGCTCCCGCCTTTGGGCGGCGATGGCAGAGCGAGTGATGACCCCGGCGGTCAACGGTGGGTTGGTGGCCACGGCGGTCAACGATGGGGTGGCGGCCACGACGGCCACCTCCCACCTTCAGGCCACGTCGGCGGATCGGGCGATGGCCTTGGCTTTCGATGGTGGTGTGATGGCAATGGCGGCCGGCAACATCTGCCGATGGGCAGCGGCGGCGGAGCGTGTGGTGGGTGTTCCGCGTGCACCCAACAGGATGCTACACGCACTACACTACGCCGGGGACTGTGGCACCGCCGAGGTGTAGCCTCCTAGTTGGAATTGTCCTCTGATGACGGCGAAGGGGCTGAGCGACAACGACGGACCGGTGCCATTAGCGATTGTGGGAGAAGCAGACGAGATAAGCTGCAGGGAGGGAGGGGAAAATGCGACGCGGGACTCGCCGGCCGTGAGGGTTTATATAGCAGGCCGGTAAGCATTGGGATTTTGGGGGATTTCACCGAGTCGGGCGGGAAGCTTGTGTGGAACCTGCGAGGTTGCGTGGGAATGGGCTCACTTATGATTCATTGGCGCCACTTTGAGCCACTGTTTGGCCAAAAGAACGCCCCCGAGCGCTGCGCAAGCCTGCGTTGTAAGCCGTCTGCGGCAGCAGGGTGACAAGACGTGCGAGGGGAGGACGAAAGGCCACGTACACATACGGTTAGTACAAAAAAAGGTTTGCGGTTTAATTACCTACTATACCCCTATCATTGTTTATAAGTAGGATTTAACTAATAAAATACGAATGGATGTCGCCAAAGATTATACAGCTTGATTCGTATTTGAACATAGTTTCCAATTATACAATTTTTATAACATGCATTGACATTTTTTGGTTAAATTTAAGGGCAAAGTATGGCACATAATATTTAGGGGACTATAGAGCAAGACGGATGTAGTAGCACATGGCCGCTCTCTATGCAGCGGCGCAACTGTCGACCGGCTTGTAGGCAACCATTTCCTGCATGCTCAACTGCTCTATGCATGTGGTTGCTTGCGGTTGAGGCGGCCGCGGGGGCCTCTGCTCGCGTCCCGCCGCGCGTGCTCTGCTCTCGTGTCCCTCCGGGTGCTCTTCCCTCGTCCCTCCACGCGCGCTGCCAGTGTTTGGGGCCGGCGCACGATCACACACGTTCGTGTGCATGCGGTTGCGTCGGGCGCGGCACGACGATGTAGTTACCCGCTGCAAAAACTGCTATGCGGACGCGCAGGGCGCTCGACCCCCATTTATTCCTGTGACCATTTACCTTCATACCTCGCGTCACATGGCACAATAAGCACACCCACGACGACACATAGAGAGAGGACATCCAGCGGTTCCAATGGCACTCCTAGTGGCCGACGACGACAACGGCTTGCAGTTCACCATGCATCACGTCGTCGACACACATGTGAGGGGGAAGGCCCTCTCGGTGGTGTACACTAACGATCCGGTCTCGGTGGAGAGCTTGATATAGGCGAAGGTGTCCCGATGTTTCGATGAGATGGCAATCGTTTTCTGTGGGAGTCGACTTTGATGATCCGACTACGAACGTGCGAAGATGTCGCGCCTTAGCAATCGCTAAACCAACTTCCGAGGGGTTATTGACCACACCGGAGCACGATCAACCTAACCACGACGGTCTATTTCCGGCGAGCAAACAAAGAACAAGCAAGAAACTGAGATTGCAATCCGGATATTGCGAATAAAAGAGGAAAGCTTTATTAATGAAGGTGGGGCTCTATGACGCCTATGTCTGGTCATTGAACACTGTCGGATCACGGGTTCCGGCAGACCCTTAAGGTTCGAACTCTGGGGTGCGCGTGGAGATCGAGCCCTCTACCTCTCTGTCTCGCAAGGATCTAAACTACCGCAAGAACAACACAAGAGACACAAGGTTTATACTAGTTCGGGCCACCATTGTGGTGTAATACCCTACTCTAGTTTGTGGTGGGCGGATTGCCTCTTGGGCTAATGAGGAAGAACAGTACAAGGGAGAACAGCCTCGCGAGGGTCTGTTCTTGGCTAGGGGATGAACTGCCAGGCGGAGTTCGATCGCCCTTCTCTCTCTCACTACTTGCTCTAGATGTTGAATCAGATTTCGCCCTGCCCTGGGGCGGCTAGTCCTATTTATAGGCAAAGGCCATGGGTCTCTTCCCGAATATTGAGCGGGAAGGGCGCCAACAATTGGCCAATTCAAAGGGGAACATCTGGTACACTTATCCTGACTAAAGCTGGTCTTCGCCTGCCAAAGGCCCTGCGGTGACACTGTCCTAGGCTCCATGGTGACCTCCTTCCCACCGTTGGACTGGTCTTGGTCTTGTTGCACCAAAATGGGTGCCTTTGCTTGATCCTCTCGCCTGCGCTTGCCCCCTTTGCACCAAAGAGGAAAGGGAGACGCTGCGCGGGCTGGCGCCCGCCTGGCACCCTTGGTCGTCATGGCTTGCGTCATGGGCACCTCGTGAGGTACCCGCATTGATCTCTCCGCCTCCTCGCGAGCCAGCCTAAGGAGGCCGTGCTTGAGGAAGCGCCGAGTCGTCCGCCTCGCGAGGCTTGGCCCCTCGCGAGGGTCTTGAACCTTGTGTTGATGAAGATGGGCCATGCTGGGCCCCCATTTGAGCCACGCCGCAGGCCGCAGGCAGGTAAGTCTGGGGACCCCCGTTCCCAGGACGCCGATAGTGGCCCCCGGGCCCAAGGCGCGCACGGACTTGGCCGTGCCGAGAAGCGAAAGGGCAAGGGCGAAGCGCCGCGGGCCCTAACAGCCTGCGGCCTTGGGCGCCGCGTGGCAGTTTGACAAGACGTGGGCGTCTCCACTTCCCCACGACGCCTTGTCAGCTGCGTGACTTGACTAGTCCCTGCATGGATAGATACGGGTCATTATTACCTGCGATCGTGGTGCTCGTCGGTTGGCCTCCTCCGGCTGTAAGTGCGAGGCCGCACAAGCTTCGCCAGTCCATCCCTTCCCGCTTCTCTTCTTCTTCCTCTCCTTCGCCGCCGCTGCTCGCATGGCTCCGAAGAGGTTCTCAGCCACGGAGAAGGGGAAAGCTAGTCGGGCGGGGCCCGACTCCCCTCCGGCCAAGCGCGGCCGGGGTCCTCCCCACAAGCATCCCGCGGTCCCTGCTGTGGCTCCACGCGGGCACAGGGGTGATTCTCCGCGTGGTGGCGAGCGCTCGGTTGCCATGGGGAGGCAGGTTGTGGTTGCGCGGCCTCCCAGGCCGCGCTTTCGCTCGGCGGAGGTGCTGCCGGAGTTCGTCGTGTGGTCGGCGGACCCGACCAGCACCCGGCTCCAGCTCCCTCGCTTCTTCATCAGCGAGCTGCCGGCCAGCGCCCGGTGCGGCTTCTGGCTCCAGGCTGACGGCTGCTGCAGTAGGGCCTCTTGGGTTTCGCTCGAGGTCTCCCCTTTAGGGAACGGGGCCCTGACCCATGGCTGGCAGACGTTTGCCCGCGCGTGCAGCCTGGGCCAGCGGTGCACCCTGCACTTCAAGTTCGACGGCGACGGCACCCTCTACGTGAGGGTGTTTGGGGAAGATGGTCGCCGCGCAGGATGCTGCCCTGAGGACGACGATGGAGGAGACAGCGCCCACTCTGCTGGCAGCGCCCGAGGCTCCCCAAGCTCCGCCAACTTCTCTTCAGGCGGCTCCTCCAGCGGTGGCCGCAGCCAGCCCCCTCGCCTCCGCGCTTGCTTGGGGGGTGGCTGTTCATCCGCCCGTCGTCGCGCTCCGGTGAAGCGTGAGAGGGAGTCCGCCTGAGCTCCGGAGGCATCCGGTGTCGCCTCAGCAGGCCGATGTGGGGCGGGCCGCGCCGGGCTCGCCCTTCCCTTTTCCTTTTGCTCCCTGTGTAAGATAAGACAGCTGCATGGAGCCCTGTGGGGGCGTGTTGAGAATCATGGCCGTTGTAGCCATTACCTTGATTTTGTTGTTGCGTTTCTCAACCATTTGCCCTCGCGTAGGTAGTTTGCGGCCCCAGCCGGGGGGCGACCGACCCAGGCCCTGTGTGCATGTCGCGGTGCCCGAGGGGCACGGACCAGAGGGGTGCTCCTGTAGAGAGCCCGGGCCGTGAAACCTTTAAGCGGTTAGAGCAGAAACGCTCGCGAGGGCGTTTGAGTCCCATCCCTCGCGAGGCCTTCATGAGAGAAAATCAAAACCAGGAGCGAAAATCGACAAACCACAAATCAACAACGGCGACAGCTTCGATAAGACTTCAAATGCAAGTAAAACACGTCAAATGCGGAAAGCAAATGAAAGAGCCGCGTCCGGCACCTAGTCTAGTCTTCGACGTCTTCTCACCAGCGCGAAGCTAAGTGCTGCCACTGGGTGTGGGAGGGAGCCCCAGGGCCTGAGGCCGGCGCTCCTGAGACTCCGGGGCGTGTACAGCCCCACTCATTATTACGTGAGAGTGTCACGGGGCGGCGAGCTTCACAGGCATTGGCCTTCTTCACAGGCACCGGGCCTTTCTCCTTAGAGGTAACAAGCTTCACAGGCATTCGCCTTCTTCACAGGCTCCGGGCCTTTCCCAAAGGAGACGATCTTCACTGGCGTTCGCCTTCTTCACAGGCTCACGGCCTTTTCCAAAAAGAGACGATCTTCACAGGTGTTCGCCTTCTTTACAGGCTCAGGGCCTTTTAGGGGTAGAACCTCCGGAGGTGCTGGATGTTCCACGCGTTCTGGATCGGCTCCCCCTCTTGAGTCTCCAAGCGCACGGAGCCAGGCCTGGAAACATGAACAACCTTGAACGGGCCCTCCCACATGGGAGAGAGCTTGTGCAGCCCTTCCCTGGAGAGGACCCGCCTAAGTACGAGGTCTCCTACCTCGAGGGTCCTGGGGCGGATGTTGCGGCAGTGATATCGTCATAGCGCCTGTTGGTACCTTGCCGCTCGCAGTGCGGTTTCCCGGCGGCGTTCCTCCCCCAGCACGAGGTCCATCCCCCGCATGGCGTCCTGCTGCGCCTCGTCGAACGCCAGGACCCGCGCGGAGCGACGCCTGACCTTGTGAGGAAGGACTGCTTCGGCTCCATAGACCAGGAAGAACGGGGTTTCCCGGGTTGGTTTGGTCGCGGTTGTGCAGATGGACCACAGCACAGATTGGAGCTCGTCGTACCAACCCCTGCCGCAGGCCTCCAGCTTCTTCTTGAACGTCCTGGTCTTGAGGCCTCTCAGGACCTCCGCGTTGGCTCGTTCGGCTTGCCCATTGCTCTGCGGGTGTGCCACCGAAGCGTAGCATATCTGCGTTCCAAGGTTAGCACAGTATGTTTTGAAGAGATTGCTGGTGTACTGCGAACCGTTGTCTGTGATAATGCGGTTCGGCATCCCGAACCGGCTCACGATACCCGTGATGAACTTGACCGCGGAGCCTGCGGGGATGGTACGGACAGCCTCCACCTCTGCCGACTTGGTGAACTTGTCAATGGCGTCGTAGAGGTAACGGTAGCCCCCTGGCGCCCGAGGGAACGGGCCCAGAATATCCAACCCCCAAACTGCGAATGGCCACGAGAGGGGTATAGTCTGCAGGCTCCCCGCTGGTTGATGGATCTGCTTGGAATGGAACTGGCAGGCCTCACAAGCCTTTACCAATTTGATCGCGTCGTTGAGCGCGGTGGGCCAATAGAACCCACTACGGAATGCTTTGCCGACGAGGGTTCGTGATGATGAGTGGTGTCCGCAGTCTCCGCCGTGTATGTCCCCCAGTAGTTCCCTTCCTTGCTCCCTGGAGATGCAGCGCAGAGATACGTCGTTGGGTCGCTTCCGATATAGTTCTCTGTCTCTGATGCAGTATGCCGTGGCCTGCCGCGCCACACGTTCTGCTTCCTCTTCCTTCTCTGGCAGGGCCCCATGTGTTAGGTAATTCCGTAGCTCGGTGATCCAGCCTTCCTCCTGAGGTTCCATCGTCAGGAGCAAACGTGCTCCTGAGGGCGGTCCGCAGGCCGGGGCTCCCGAGGCTGGCGGCTGAGGGAGCTCCTCTCGAGGCTGAGCTGTGCTTGATAGCGTTGGCTCCGCTGAAGGCTTGAAGAGACGTTCTTCAAAGACGCCTGGCTCCTGCGGCAGCCGCCTGGACGCCTGTCCGGCTATGTCGTCAGCCTCTTGGTTGGTGCCACGGGGCACGTGCTTCAGCTCCAGCCCCCAGAACTGCTTTTCCATCATGCGGACCTCTGCTAGGTAGGCCTCCATGTGTTCATCCTTCGGCTCGTACACCTTATTGGAGAAGTTGACTAGGAGCTGCGAGTCGCCTTTGACGGTGAGGCGCTTCACTCCCAGGGCCGCTGCGGCCTTCAACCCACTACTTGAAAAAGGTCTATAGATGGGATTGACATTAATGACGCACCAGATAGGAGGTGCGCCATTAGTATATACTAATGGCGCACCACCTTCTGGTACGCCATTAGTGTTGAAACTACTAATGGCGCACCTGGCCCAGGGTGCGCCATTAGTATCAATTTTTTTTGAACTAGTGCGCTTGTCCAAACATACTATGGCGCATCCAGACACAGTGCGCCATTACTAGTTGTAACTAGTAATGGCGCACCTGTCCGAGGGTGCGCCACTAATGTTGTTTTTTTATTATATTTTTTATTCCTTTTTTTGCAAAACTACTAATGGCGCACTCTTCCACAGTGCGCCATTACTAGTTCAAACTAGTAATGGCGCACTGTGGAACAGTCCGCCATTAGTAATTTTGTTATTATTTTTGTTGTTGCAAAACTACTAATGGCGCACCAGCAGAAGATGCGCCATTAGTAACCTGGATTACTAATGGCGCATTTAGATATGGTGCGCCATTAGTAAGTGGGCAGCAAGAAGATATTTTGGACAGCCTCTCCTACCCACACTCACTTTCTCCCCACCTCCTCCTTGTCTCGGGTGCCTCCTCTTTTTCACCTCATTTCCACCATAGATTCATTCAAATTAAGTGGTTAAATTACCTTGTTTTGATAGGTAAGTAAGGGGGGAAGCTATATTTCTGTTGTTCTCCCTACAACAATGTGCACATGCACTTTTTATGGCCTAGCTAGATCTATGTATGTTCGTGGTGTTGCATATGTTTGTGGTGTTGCATATGTGTTTGTGTTTGGAGGTGTACCGGTATTTGAAATGCGATAGTTGCCAATATTTTGCCGGAATGTTGATTCATTTCCGTTTCGGCGAGAATTTTGGCATTAAGCATTCTTTTTGGTCCTATTTTTAGGGAAAGTCATGCCAAATTTTTTCTTGGTTCTAAAATATCGTTTTGCTCTACCCCGCAGGCGACCATGGTTCGCACGATGACCGAAGGCATCGTGAATAGGTTTTTGAGATCCGCGAAGGCCGAGATGCTTCAAAAGAATGAGACGGAGATAAGATGTCCGTGTCGAAGATGCAAGCTGAAGAGCCTTATTGCGGACCTGGATTCCGGGCAGGTGCGGGACCACCTGCTCTTGCGTGGTTTCATGGATGGCTATCGGTGGCAAGGTGATGAAGATGACTACGAAGTTGTCCATGGGGGCCGGGCAAGAAATGAGGAAGGGCAGCAAGACAACCACCGCGGCTCGGGCGGGCGAGAAGATGAAGAATCCCCAGGAGATGATCATGACGGTGATGCTATACACAGTCATCATGTAGAAGATGCAGGACATGATGATGAGGAAGATGCCGGAGCAGACGACGGGCATGATCATGAAGATGATGATGCCGGCGGAGCAGACGACGGTGGACCATCGATGGGCTGGGTGCAGGACCCTTACATTCAAGAGCTGCTTCTCAAGCAGACGGATAACGCAAGAGCTGCCGCCCGAGAGAAAGCCAAGATGGATCAACTTGAGTTAGACGCGGTTACTCCATTGTATGAAGGATGCAGGCCCGAGGATACCCGCCTAAAAGTAATGCTCATTGCTCTGGAGATGAAGGTAAAACACAAAATGACCGACGCATGCTTCGACGAGAACATGTCATTCTGGCACGAACGTCTTCCCAAGGGGAACAAGTGCCCGACCAGTTTGGAGGAGGCGAAGAAAATCGTGTGTCCTCTGGATTTACCGCACGTGAAATACCATGTGTGCATGAACAATTGCATCATTTATCGGGACGAGCACGCGGAGTCTACCATATGTCCGGCGTGCGGCGTCACTCGATACAAGAAGAGGAAGAAAGCTCCTCGAAAAGTGGTGTGGTACTTTCCGATCACTCCTCGTCTGCAGCGGTATTTCGCGGACCCTAAGGTAGCAAAGCTCCTGCGTTGGCACGCGGATAGGGAGGAGAAGAAGCGAGAAGATGACGCAAATGATCCGGAGATAGATAAAAAAGACAAGATGCTGAGTCACCCTAAGGATGCGAGCCAGTGGCAAGCGTTGAACTTCGAATACCCAGAATTTGGGAAGGATCCAAGGAACATCGTGCTGGGCACGAGCACCGATGGAGTCAATCCGTTTGGCAGCCAGAGAAGCACACATAGCACCTGGCCTGTGTTTGTGTGGATGTACAATCTTCCCCCCTGGTTGTGCATGAAGAGTAAGTACATTCACATGAGTATGCTAATTGAAGGGCCGAAACAACCAAGGAACGACATCAATCTGTATCTGCGGCTGCTGAAGGAGGAGCTAGACACGCTGTGGAAAACGCCAGCCAATACGTGGGACGCCGCAGAGAAAGAATATTTCCCTATGAGAGCCGCACTGCTCACGATGGTGCACGACTATCTCGGTTACGGATATCTCGCGGGGCAGGTAGTCCACGAATTTTCTGGATGCGTAAGGTGCATGGATGACACAACGTGTCGGTGTACTAAAGTAGGGGTACCTTAGTATCCCGAAATTGTGCACGGGCAGTCGTAGCACCCCGCGGCAAAGCCTGCCAGGCGATCGCCAAGACTCTCAATGGTCCCCTCTTGGGTCATTCAAGAACAAAGTATTTGAGCCAAGGCCCCGGCAAGAGGAGCTTGCCGGGAAGGCCACCCGAAGAGAGAAAGGCCCTGGCAAGAGAAGTTTTCCGGGACTGCCGCTCGAAGCACAAGACCTCGGCAAGAGGAGCTTGCCGGGAAGGCCATCCACGGAGCGATAAGGACCCTGCCACGGTGCGCCCCGCGCCCCGGCAAGGCCCGGTGAGGAACAAGCTCCCGGGCGCGACAAGACATCCACCGTGGCAAGGCGCTTGCCGCGGCAAGTTACCACCTCGTGCCTGCGCTCCGGCTCACCCACCAACGTGTCGCTCTGGGGGGCATCCCAGGCACACGTGGCGGGAGGCTGAGCAGCGAGGGGCATGCGGTGGCGAAGCGAAGCTGACAGAGTAGCCATCGCGGCAAACAGTTGCGCTCCTGACGGTCCACTCCCCTGCTCCGTCTGGGCGACGCGGACGGGCATTTAATTCCCTTGTCCCCCACCGTCAGAGTTAGGTATGATAGCACTGTACAGCCACTATGCAGGCAGCTGTACCCACTACAGCGTTCTACCATTTTTGCCCTCACCTACGCTGCCACCGGTGGGTAACCCCTTGAGCATATAAAAGGAGGCCCCATGCGCACGTAGGGGGGGAGACCAATCTTTACGCTCGACCTCGCCGGCGGCCCGCGTGTACTGTAGCACCGCGCGCTCCCGAGCAAGAACACAATACAATCCACCAAGCAGCAGTAGGGTTTTACGCATCTTTGCGGCCCGAAGCTGGGTAAAATCCCCTTGTGTGCACCGCCTCGATCTGCTCTTTGTGCAACCTTCGCCCCCCGCCGAACCAGTAAGGGGCTCGGTCCCCATAGGTGTTCAAGGAAGCCGATTCCCCCAGACATCTTTGGCGCGCCAGGTAGGGGGCGTCGAAGTTGTGCGAACCTGATCCGGCGTTTGCGCCAGCTAGATCTCCTTCATCCTCAGCGACATGCCACCGAAGAAGAAGGCTCCGGAGGTGGCCGGTCCGTCCGCGTCGAACCCGCCGCCTTTGGAGCAAACGGGTGGCGGGGACAGCACCGGCGGCGGAACGGGCGTCGTCGAGCCAGCTCACGGCGCCACGGCGGCCGAACATGCACCACGCCCCTCTCAAGAAGCACGGGACTAGCAACGTATTGGCGCCCACGGTACCATACGCTCGCTGGACCCAAATCGAGCCGGCGGATCCCAGGGCGCTCAAGGCCAGCACTCGCACCAACGCGTTGGCGCGAGCGTGGCGCGGCTGCCTGGCCCGGGTGTTGCTCCTTCTAACGTAGTTAGAAGTTCGAGCACATCCCGCTCCATGCGCCGTTCGCCGCCGCTGCCCGCCACTCCAGCAGAAGCTCTGGCGCGAGCCCAACTGCTCCTAGACTACCCTCCAACGGCGTACAAGCTCGACGACTGGAGGGCCACGATACAGAGCCTCATCGGTTTCGCTAACGGCGACACCCCGCGACAGCACAGTGTGTCGCAGCCGCGGCAGGTCGGCCAGGCGTGAACCGATGGCGCCAAGACCGGTGGGGGTGCAACCACCGTGCATTCCCCGCCCCAGAGGCCGAGATCGCCGACTCGCCAGAATCACCACGACAACGACTCCACCGCGTCGTCAAATCCGCGAACTCGTCGCGATCAACGCCAAGTTCTTCACGAGCGGGAGCAAGAGGACGCTCGTACTCGCATCGAGCGTCGAAGAGAAGCGCGGCGTCAATCAGACCACCGCGCTGGGCCCTCTATCGACATGCATGCACCAGGGGAACCAGGCGACCTGCCGTACGCGGTGGGCTGCCCTGCGTTCACCCGTGAGCTGCGGCAAGTGGCCCAGCACGAAGAATTTCAAGCCAGACGTGCCAGAAAAGTACGACGACAAGTCGCATCCGTCGAAGTTCCTCAGCATCTACACCATTGCGGTGCAGGCTGCCGGGGGGCGAGACGACATGATCCTTGCCAACTACTTCCCGCTGGTGCTCAAGTCCAACGTCAGATCCTGGCTCATGCACTTGCCGGACAACTCCATAACCTCCTGGACAGACTTGTGCCATCAGTTTGTTGGCGCCTTCACGGGCAGCCACAAACCCCATGGCCAAGCGAGCGACCTTCACCTGCTCGTCCAGAAGGAGGGAGAACCTCTGCGCAAGTTCATCCAGAGATTCAGGCGTGTACACTACAACATCCCAGACGTCCACCCCGCCGCGGTCATCAGCGCGTTCCATCAGAATGTGCGTAACCGCAGGATGCGGGAGGAGATGGTGATGTGCAAGATCAAGGACGTCAGCGAGCTATACGCCCTGGCCGACAAGTGTGCCCGTGCTGAGGAAGGGAGGAAACTCCCCGGAGAGAGCGCTGGAGCGGGAGGATCTGACAGTGAGGATACCGCCCCGACGAAGAAGGGCCGGAGGCGGAGCAACAGGAAGAAGAAGAGCCAAGAGGTACTGGTTTTTGAGCAGTCCGGCGATGAAGGCGCCGCCAAGAAGGCCCAGGCTGGCAGCTCTGGCAAGGAGATTGCCGGATGCGTCCACTACCAGGCCGTGGCGGCCGCCGACAAACGGGACGGCACCAGCAAACAATACTGCAAGATCCACCGCACCAAGGGCCATGACCTCCAGAGCTGCAAGCAGGTCGAGCGGCTCGTCGAGCTGCAAAAGGCCGAATACGAGCGGCGCGACAAGGAGAGAGCCCGAGGAGGTGGCGGAGGATCAGGCACGAAGCGCCCCGGCCAGGGAGGACGCCGCCACAAGGACAAGCAGCGGCAAGCGGAAGGACCTCCCCGCAGCCGCGCCAAGAACGAAGACGACGACGAAGACGAAGACATGGATGACGTCGAGACCAGTGAGCAGGAGTTTCAGAAAGCCACAAAGGTCTTGTGCGTAGACGGCGGCGCCACCCTGCATACTTCTCACCGCCAGCTCAAGCAGTGGGCGCGGGAAGTCAATGCAGCGGAGCCACCCATCGAGTCGCGCAAGCCTCTGAAATGGTCCAGCACGCCTATCATCTTTGATATTGAGGACCACCCTGATCGCACTACTGCGATCGGGTGCTTGCCGATGTTGGTTTCGCCAACAATCCGCAACCTCAAGGTCCCCAAGATGCTGGTTGACGGCGGGGCCAGCTTGAACCTGATCTCCTCCGCTGTGCTCCGAAAACTCCAAGTCCCCGACAGCGAGCTCGAAGAAACCGGCACGTTCCAAGGAATCAACCCGGGAAGGAGCAAACCGAAGGGGAAGATAACGTTGCCAGTAACATTTGGCAGCGAGCTGAACTTCAGGACAGAGAGGATCACCTTTGACGTCGCCGATTTTCCATTGCCATACAATGGAATTCTCGGCCGTCCAGCGCTCGCCAAGTTCATGGCGGCCTCTCACTACGCCTACAACATGCTCAAGATGCCCGGCCCGATAAGCGTCATCTCTGTCCCCGGCGACAAGAAGGATACCCTTATCTGTGCCGACAAGATCTACCGGGAAGCAGCAGCCGCAGCGGATCACAAGCCGCTTGCCGCTGAAGCTCCCAGAGGAAAGAAGAGGACCAAGCCCGGCAAGTGCTCTGGCGCCCACTCCGGCAAGCGCACCTCTCCAGAGTGCTGCGCTACCGTCGAGGACGCGCCATCGAGCTCCACCGGCAAGAGTAAGAAGACAATGGCGGCTCCGCCAAGGAGGACGGCACTGGTGGTACCTTCACCATCAGTGCCACGCTCAACCCCAAATAGGAAAGCGCGCTCGTTACTTTCCTGCGGGCGAATGTCGATGTGTTTGCCTGGCAGCCATCTGACATCCCCGGCGTTCCCAGGAAAGTGATTGAGCACCACCTCGCCGTCTATCCTCACGCACAACCCGTCAAGCAGAGAGTCAGGAAGCAAGCAGTGGAGCGCCAAGAGTTCATCGCAGAAGAGATCAAGAAGTTGGAAGCGGCAGGCCTCGTCAGAGGTGTGCTCCATCCGACGTGGTTGGCCAATCCTGTTGTCGTGCGCAAAGCAAATGGGAAATGGAGGCTTTGCATAGACTTCACTGATGTTGACAAAGCTTGTCCCAAAGATCCCTTTCCCTTGCCACGCATTGACCAGATTGTTGACTCCACGGCCGGATGTGACCTCTTTCATTTCTTGACGCCTACTCTGGATATCATCAGATCTTCATGGCTGAAACAGATGAAGAGAACACCGCGTTCATCACTCCATGTGGCACGTACTGTTTCGTACGGATGCCTTTCGGACTGAAGAATGCCGGTTCGACATTTGCAAGGGTTGTCCACACCGCTTTTGAGACACAAATCCACAGGAATGTGGAGGCCTACATGGATGATATAGTGGTCAAGAGCAGAGACAGGGCAACCCTGATTCAAGACTTAGAAGAGACCTTTGCGAATCTGCGCAGGATCAGCCTCAAGCTCAACCCCGAGAAGTGCGTGTTCGGAGTCCCTTCCGGCAAGCTTCTCGGGTTCTTCATGTCTCAGCGAGGGATAGAAGCCAACCCAGACAAGATCAAGGCCATCGAGCAGATTGAGGCACCAACCCGTGTCAAGGACGTGCGAAGGCTTGCCGGTTGCGTCGCGGCTCTCAGCAGGTTTATCTCTAGGTCTGCAGAGCGCGCCTTGCCATTTTTCAAAATTTTGAAAAAGGCGGGTCCAGTAAAATGGACTCCGGAAGCGGAGGCTGCGCTGCAGGACCTGAAGAAATACCTGTCCTCCGCTCCGATACTTGTCGCGCCTAAACCACAAGAGAAGCTGCTGTTGTACCTAGCGGCAACTAATCAAGTGGTTAGTGCTGCGTTAGTAGCGGAGAGGGAGGCCGATGATGAGCCAGCGACCGCGGCAAGCACGTCCAGCGACAAGCAGGGGGCTTCCCCGACAAGCTCTGGCCCCGATGAGGATGAATCTGCGCAGGAGCAAGTGGAGGTGCGGAAGAAGAAAATGGTGCAGCGCCCAGTGTACTTTGTCAGCTCCCTCTTGCAGGGGGGCAGGTCAAGGTACTCTGGTGTGCAGAAATTGCTTTTCGGCCTCCTCATGGCCTCGAGAAAGCTGCGCCATTACTTCCAAGCACACGAGATTACAGTTGTCACCCGCTTTCCGCTGAAGAGGATACTGCAAAATCCAGAAGCAACAGGCAGGATTGTCAAGTGGGCACTAGAACTATCGAGCTTCGGTCTCCAGTTCGAGAGCACCTCGACTATCCAAAGCAGAGCTTTGGCGGAGTTCATAGCGGAGTGGACACCAACACCGGACGAAGATATCCCAGAGACGAGCATCCCCACCAAAGAAGCAGGCAAAGAGTGGCTGATGTACTTTGATG
The DNA here is from genome assembly GCA_032464435.1 of Aegilops umbellulata. NCBI lineage: Eukaryota > Viridiplantae > Streptophyta > Magnoliopsida > Poales > Poaceae > Aegilops > Aegilops umbellulata. The sequence goes on along the minus strand of CP136056.1, from coordinate 209,522,224 downwards.
GTGCCTTCTCGCTGCAAGGCGCCGGCGCCGGCGCGTTACTTGTCGCGCCCACCGGAGAGCACCTCAAGTACGTAGTCCAGATGCACTTCCCCAAGGAACAAGCAACCAACAATACTGCAGAGTATGAAGGTTTGCTTGCCGGTCTCAGGATCGCGGCAGAACTTGGGATCAAGAAGCTCATTGTCAGGGGTGACTCATAGCTCGTCGTCCGCCAAGTGAACAAGGATTACCAGAGTCCGTTGATGGAAGCGTACGTTGATGAAGTGAGGAAGCTGGAAGAGCACTTTGACGACCTGCAGATGGAACACATTCCAAGAGCTGAGAATGACATCGCTGACAGCCTGTCAAAGTGCGCAGCATTTAAGTTACCTGTGGAACCAGGGACCTTTGTGCTCAAGCTGACTCAGCCATCCGTAACGCCATCAACCAGACAGAGCAAAAAGAGGAAGTTGGTCTCCGGCGACTATCTTTCGGCAGAGCTCCCCGGAGCCGCCGCTAAGAAGGTCCCCAGGATCGACGCCAAGAGCGCTGAGGAACCGTCTGCTCCGGAAAACCCCAGGGTTTACTCCGTAGAAGCAGGCGCTCCCGACAAGCTTTGTTCCGGCAAGCTTGCCGGGGAACGTCAAGCTCCGGCCGAGCCCCAGATCCTCGCCGTAGAAGCAGACGTTCCCGCAGCGGCAGAAGTGCCTTCAGTCCTTGTTGTCGAGCCGCAGGCTCCAGCATGGGCGCGACAGACTGTCCATTTCCTCCAGTACGGAGAACTTCCCGAAGAACAAGAAGAAGCGGAAAGAGTAGCCCGGCGCTCGAGTATGTACCAGTTCATCGACAACACACTATACAGAAGAGGGCGCAACGGTGTGAAATTGAAGTGTATTCCCCGGGAAGACGGACAGCAGTTGTTGGCAGAGATACATGGAGGCATATGTGGTCACCACATTGGCGCAAGAGCACTTGCCGGCAAAGCGTTCCGGCAAGGTTTCTTCTGGCCGATAGCCTTCCAGGATGCAACTGCACAAGTAACCAAGTGTGAAGCGTGCCAGTTCCATTCCAAGCAGATACACCAGCCAGCTCAAGCTCTCCAGACGATCCCTTTATCCTGGCCATTTTCGGTCTGGGGGCTCGACATCCTCGGCCCCTTCCCCCGAGCTGTCGGGGGCTTTGAGTACTTGTACGTCGCAATCGACAAGTTCACAAAGTGGCCGGAAGTGGAACCAGTGAGGAAGGTGACAGCACAGTCAGCAGTCAAGTTCTTCAGGTCGATTGTTTGCCGCTTCGGGATCCCCAACAGGATCATCACCGACAACGGTACGCAATTCACGAGCCGCGCCTTCATGCAATACGTCCAAGATCTCGGCGCCAAGGTCTGCTTCGCTTCTGTTGCTCATCCCAGGAGCAACGGTCAAGCGGAAAGGGCCAATGCTGAGGTACTGCGCGGGCTCAAGACCAGAACCTTTGACAGGTTGCATGAGTGCGGACGGAACTGGATCGAGGAGCTGCCGGTGGCTCTTTGGTCGATCAGAACGACGCCAAATCGAGCAACTGGCCAGACACCATTCGCTCTAGTCTATGGAGCAGAAGCAGTTACCCCCACGGAACTCGTATACGGGTCACCTCGAGTGCTCGCTTATCATGAGCTTGAGCAAGAGCGGCTGCGTGAAGTTGACGCGCTGCTCCTTGAGGAAGATCGTCTTCAGGCTGCTGTGTGAGCCTCTCGCTACCAGCAAGCTTTGCACCGCTATCATAGCCGCAAAGTTAAAGCCAGAAGCTTCGAGGAAGGCGACCTTGTTCTTCGGCGCGCCCCGTCCGCCAAGAATCATAACAAGTTGAAGCCGAAGTGGGAAGGCCCTTACCGGGTGAGACGAGTCACGAGGCCTGGCGCTGTCCGCCTCGAGACCGAAGATGGCACTCCGGTGGGCAACTCCTGGAATATTGAGCATCTTCGTAAGTTTTACCCGTAAGGCGCGGTTGTCGGGGCCCGCCCGGCAACCAACCTTTTGTACAAGTCTTGCTGTTGTTGCATGTGATCCTTTGTACAAAGCCAGGCGCAGACCCTGAGCAGCAGAAATGAAGCGTTGGCGCCCTAAGTTTTAGCATGCATGCTTAGTCGAGTCTCGTCCTTGGTTAGGGTTGATAGTGCCTAACAGCTGCTAACCCCTAGCTTAGAGGTCGAGTCTGCGTCCTTTTTCCTGTTCTTTCGATCCCTTTGGTTCGCAGGGGTTTGTACATCCTGGCCAGACCACTTAAAGGCGAAGAAAGGAAGAAGGGCGGGCCAGCATCTGGTCCCCGGCAAGCCAGTATTACCGGGGGCTGCAAGTACGAAGATTCGCCCGCGGCAAGCCAAAGCCGCCGGGGGCTGCAATCCCAGATAAGTTTTCGCATCCCTTGTCATGCATTCTCTCATGAACTGTGGAATACGAAAACCCTTTTTCCCCCTGAAAGCTGTCGTGCTCCCTCAACGACAGGCCCCAGAGCGCATTCCTGGGGCCCGTCTTGGTAGTAGTCGCAGCGGCAAAGGGGCGAAGCGGGGGGCCGGATCCCGCCTTCTCCCCGCCTCCGCCAAAGGCGTGAGGAGGGCCGAGCGGCGCGGGAAGACGGCAGGGCCTGTTGCCGGGCGAAGAAATGTCTGTCCTAATGATACAAAGGGTTCGCTCCTTGGCGTGGGTTCCACCCACGGGACAAATGGCCCGGCAAACTCCCCCTTTTCATCAAAAACATTCCGCTCAGGTACAGTTCAGAGAGAATGAAAAACATGAAAAGATGGGATTACAAGTTTTAAATGCAACTAAGGCCCGAAGGCTTACAGATTGAAAAAAGATGAGGTGCCCGTAATCCCTTTCTTGTCTCTCTCCTCAGGAGGTAGAGCAAGGAGGCAAAAAGGGCAAAAGGGGCGCCTAGGCAAGCTACGGGTGGCAGAAGACACCAAGAGAACGCCCCGGGGGCTCCGGAGGCTGGATGGTGGCAGTGGCGCCGGAGATGGAGCTCGAAGATGAGGCAGCGGGACGTCAACACGCTGTCGGGGGCACCTAGCCCTCGTACTCCGAGTTGACGGCCTTGCCGCCAGTCGTCCTCCTCTTCCGCAGCCTCGCCACTCCAGCCGCCCGGGAAGACAACCCTGAGAAGCTCAAGGAGCCGGCGACCTGAATGATGGGGTCGCTGGTGCCACACGGAGCTGCGACCGGCGCCTAGTCGGACCCGTCATCCCGACGACCGCTGCCCTCGTCGTTGTTGTCGCTCCCCTCCTGATCGCTCTCGCTCGAGGAGGAGCTTTCGCTGTCGGAGGATCTATCCACGCAGCACTTGGCCCGGGTCCCGAAGTCCCCGAAGGCCTTGACGGAAAGGAGATCGCCCTCGATCAACTTGAAATGGAGGGTGAACCCCTCCGTCAAGGTGTGGATACGGGCGAATGTCTTCTACCCTCGGCCAAGATACACCATGCCGGGGGCTGGGAACTCGACGTGGACCCGCGTGCCGCTGATCCCGCAGCCCTTCATGCGCAACCTTAGCGTTTCGGGTTGCTCCATCTCCATCACGCTCGCGAAAGGAGCCGGAAGGCAGAGGCGGCGACGAGGCGCCCGGCGCAGCCTGACGAAGAACTCGCAAGGATCGTCCCCGAGATGGACCACCGTGGGAAGAAGGGCCGCTGGCGGAGGCGAGGCCGGCGCGTCGCCCCGCCCGCCTCTTCCATGAGCACCGCGGCCTCATCCACGCCCTCGTCCACGACCTCGCCCCCTCCCCCTTCCCCTTGCAGCTGGCTCCGCCACCGCGGGTGCAAGGGGAGGAGGGGCGCGCTGCCTGGCGGCAACCCTCGCCGCCACCGATGAAGGACCCGGATTCCCTTTCTCCATGGCTAATGGAGAGAGGGGGTCAGAGGAGGAAGAGATGGAGGAGTGTGGGTTCCCGTCGCCCCCCTCTTGCACCTTATAAAGGAGCAGGGTGGGGACTCGACCGCCCCGCTCGACCAATCAGGGCGCAGGGAGGCCAGGCGACCGGGACCGGCCTGCTGCCTCGACCCGCGACGGCCCGGTTTCCCGCCTCCACCGTCCGCAACTCCAGGTGCATGGAGGCCGCATGGCTGAAGTGCAGGGCCGAGGCGACGGGTGAGGCGGCCTCTCCCCCACCCCGTGATCGTGAGGAACGGGCGCCTCGGAAACCGTGCCTCGGCCCCATCCAGCGAAGGAGCCACGCCTCCACACCTCCCTCTACTTATGAAGATGGCACGAACCGTCCCCATTTATTGTGACGTGACGCATGCCTGCAGGGCTCGGCCCCGCGCACGCCACCCATGTCACGCACGCCTCTCCCCCACTATGCCGCATTCGACGCGTGCCGTTCGGGGAGGACGTGGTGGGCGCAGAAAAAGATGTACCATGACCCAGGCCGCGCGTGCCCGTGCACTGTTTTGGGCCTGGCCCAACAGCGCTCGGCGCCGTGTATGGCCCAGGCCCGGGGGCTCCTGTCGGTGTACTAAAGTAGGGGTACCTTAGTACCCCGAACTTGTGCACGGGCAGTCGTAGCACCCTGCGGCAAGGCCTTCCAGGCGATCGCCAAGACCCTCAATGGTCCCCTCTTGGGCAATTCAAGAACAAAGTATTTGAGCCATGGCCCCGGCAAGAGGAGCCTGCCGGGAAGGCCACCCGAAGGGAGCAAGGCCCTGGCAAGAGGAGTTTGCCAGGACTGCCGCTCGAAGCACAAGACCTCGACAAGAGGAGCTTGCCGGGAAGGCCATCCATGGCGCGATAAGGACCCTTCCACGGCGCGCCCCGCGCCCCGGCAAGGCCCGGTGAGCAACAAGCTCCCGGGCGCGACAAGACATCCACCGCGGCAAGGCGCTTGCAGCGGCAAGTTACCACCTCGTGCCTGCGCTCCAGCTCACCCACCAACTTGTCGCTCTGGGGGGCATCCCAGGCACACGTGGCGGGAGGCTGAGCAGCGAGGGGCATGTGGTGGCGAAGCGAAGCTGACAGAGTAGCCATCGTGGCAAACGGTGGCGCTCCTGATGGTCCACTCCCCTGCTCCGTCTGGGCGACGCGGACGGGCATTTAATGCCCTTGTCCCCCGCCGTCAGAGTTAGGTATGATAGCACTGTACAGCCATTGTGCAGGCAGCTGTACCCACTACAGCGTTCTACCTTGCCCTCACCTACGCTGCCACCTGTGGGTAACCCCTTGAGCATATAAAAGGAGGCCCCATGCGCACGTAGGGGGGAGACCAATCTTTACGCTCGACCTCGCCGGCGGCCGCGTGTACTGTAGCACCGCGCGCTCCCGAGCAAGAACACAATACAATCCACCAAGCAGCAGTAGGGTTTTACGCATCTTTGCGGCCCGAAGCTGGGTAAAATCCCCCTGTGTGCACCGCCTCGATCTGCTCTTTGTGCAACCTTCGCCCCCCGCCGAACCAGTAAGGGGCTCGGTCCCCATAGGTGTTCGAGGAAGCCGATTCCCCCCGACACAACGTATCGCCAGCTAGATAGAGATCCCGAGTCTTCGAAAACCGTGTTCATGGGACATCGAAGATGGTTTCACGGCGATGACCCGTGGAGGAAACGCAAGGATCTATTCGATGGTGAAACCGAACCCCGAAAACACCCGTGTATGAGGAGCGGTGAGGAAATAGACAAGCTGTTGAAAAATTTGAAAGACTGCCCACTGCCGGGAAAGAAGCAAAAGGCGCCAGAGCCGGGAAAGAAGCGGAAGGCGCCAGAGCCGCTGCTGAAGGTATGGAAAATGAGGTCTGTTTTCTGGGACTTGCCGTACTGGAAGATCCACCGTGTGCCTCACAGCCTTGATGTCATGCATATCACAAAGAACGTGTGCAAGAGTCTGCTTGGTACCCTGCTCAACATGCCAGAGAGGACCAAAGATGGGCCGAAAGTAAGGGCAGACTTGAAATCAATGGGCATCAGGCAGGAGCTTCACGCTATATATGATGATGATGATGATGAGGCGAAGCAGGACACAGAAAGTCATCGCAAAGGCAAAAAGGCCAAGAAGACCGGAAATGACTACCCTCCCGCGTGCTTCACTCTAAGTCAGGAGGAGATCCAGCAGTTTTTCACCTGCCTCCTAGGAGTAAAACTTCCTTATGGTTACGCGGGGAAGATAAGCAGATACTTAGACCCAGCGAAGCAGAAGTTCAGCGGGATGAAGTCTCACGACTGTCAAGTGCTGATGACGCAGATACTTCCAGTTGCAATCCGTGGGATCATGGATGTGCACGTCCGTGAAATGCTATTTGGCCTATGCGACTTCTTCGACGTCATCTCTCGGAAGTCGATTGGCGTGAGGCAACTCAGAAGGCTACAGGAAGAGATCGTGGTGATACTATGCGAGCTTGAGATGTACTTCCCGCCCGCATTCTTCGACGTTATGGTGCATCTGCTGGTCCATATAGTGGAGGATATCATCCAACTCGGGCCGATGTTCCTGCACAGCATGATGCCGTTCGAAAGAATGAATGGTGTCATCAAAGGATACGTTCGCAACATGTCACGTCCAGAGGGAAGCATAGTCAGGGGCTTTCTGACCGAAGAGTGCATCTCCTACTGCACGAATTATCTAGGCATCGAGAACCCCGTTGGTCTGCCCATCAACAGGCACCTCGGTAGACTCGCTGGATGGGGTCACCGTGAGGGTCGCCGCGAAATGCATATCGACTTCGAGGGTCGACTCGCCGACTTTGAAAGAGCAAACCTAGTCGCGCTACAACACATAGATGTGGTCGATCCTTGGGTGGTAGAGCACAAAACCTTTATTAAGAAGACGTACAATGACCGAGGCCAATAGAGGACGGACGGAGATATACTCAAAGAGCACAACTCATGTTTCACGCGTTGGTTCAAGCAGAAGCTTCTGTCGTACCCTTTACATGAGGATTCTTCCGCGGAAGAACAACTCATATTCGCCTAGTCACAGGGCGCCGAGCACAACCTGATGACCTATGAGGCGTACAATATCAACGGCTACACATTCTACACCGAGGCCAAGGACATGAAGAGCGATGGTTATCAGAACTCCATGGTAACGATGGAATCCTACACCGGTAACGACAAGGACAGATACTACGGAAGGATCGAGGAGATCTGGGAACTGAGCTACGCTAGAGAGAAGGTCCCGATGCTCCGTGTTAGATGGGACCACAACGTCATAAAAGAAGACCGGTATTTCACCACCATGGTTATACCCGAAGCCAAATCCAAGACCGCGGGCGCAAACGTCACCGCGAAAAATGAGCCATGGGTACTGGCTTCCCAAGTGGACCAATGCTTCTTCATTACCGACCCGCCAAAGCCCAGTCGTGTTGTCATGAGGAGAGGCAAAAGGAAGATCATCGGAATGGATGGAGTAGCCAATGAGCAAGACTTCGACAAGTACGGCGACCCGAGGATCGAACATGACGACGACGATGAAGTAGCAGCATACACCACAAGAAGAAGCAGGACCACCCTACCTAAAGGACGTCCGTTCCACAGAAGAACTCCATTTGCGAAAAAGAAGGGCAAGAAGATTGTGAACAGATAGCTAGCTAAGATCGATTGTATTTAAATCGTAGCCTTCATTTCTCGATTGTATTTCATGGGCACTTTTTGAACTATCATGAATATTTTTAAACTTCATGGACACTCGATCTCGATCCCCCTCCATCTTGATCGCTATCCCACCTCGCCAGATCCGGTCCACCGGCCGCCGCCGCTGACCGCCCGCACCCTCGATTCCCCTACTCAACCGCCGCCGCCGACCCCCCGCACCCCTCCCCTACTCAACCGCCACCGCTGACCCCCCACACCCCCCGCACCCTCCCCCGCTCCACCGGCATTACTGTTCGATGATATTTTTAAAAAATTATTACTGTCTTATTAAAAAAATATTACTGTTATGATTTAAACAAGTTTGAACATATTTAAACACAAATAAGTATCAAACAACATTTTAAATGCATAAAAAAAATTTGTGGAGCCTAGGAATCGAACCCAGTACCTCCTGGTGTGAGAACTGGCTGCTGACCAGTCGAGCTAGTAGAGGGACTTGATGTGGATCAGGTCAGGTGGTAGATAACCTGTTGGCTCGAGCAGAAATCAAAAAAAATACTAATGGCGCACCAGGGTGAGGTGCGCCATTAGCATGTATGTACTTACGGCGCACCGAGGGGTGGTGCGCCATTAGTATTGTGCCACCCCTACTTCGTCACGGCCGGCCCAAACCTATCGATCCCCTCTCTCTCCCTCTCCCTCGCTCTCGATCCCCTTCCCCTCTCCTCTCCCGACGCCACCGCCCCGCCCGCCCCCTGTCTCTTCCCCCTGCCGTCCCCTCCTTGGCACAGCATGAGCTACCCAGAGCTGGCCCGCCCATCAGTGCCGCTGCCCCTCCCCGCCCGCTAGGGTTGAGGTCGCCGGGCCGTCTCCGCCGCGCCACCTTCCCTCCGCCTGCAGGTCTCTCTCTCTCCCTCCCTCCCTCCCCTCTCTCTCTCTCTCTCTCTCTCTCTCTCTCTCTTTGACCGGCCTGTTTCTTCTCTTTTGACCAGGTTCTGCTCCTCCTGCGGCAAGGTCTTGGTCCTCCACTTGCTCCTCCAAGGTGCTCCGGCGGCAAGGTGCCCGTCCCCTCCTTGTCTGCAGCAACAACAGCAGCAACCAGGTCTGCAACAACAAAGAACCACTTCAATTTGTTCTCTGTACATGTTCGGTTCAGGTTCAGTTTTAGTTTGCATCTGTCCATTACAATAGTTTGCAAATTTATTTGAATGCAATTTTGATGGACACTGCAGCAAGTGTATGAGATGCAGTTTGTTCTTCCTTGTGAAGAGCTTTGATGATAAAAGTAGCATTTTTAAGCTGCAGCTTAGGATTACAGGAGTTTGTATTAGCACCAAAAGTCTCAGTAGGAACAAAATTGTATTCAAATACAGAGAAGAAAACAGAGCAAGCTGTGAGTGTGTGTATGTGTGCAACAAATCCAATTTGTCATACTGTATTAGCTTGCTGTTGCTAGTAACGAATGCCATGTTTTGTCACCTGTTACATACACACATCCAGTTCACCACATGACAGCACACATGTCTTCCATCTACTGTCAATGAAACAAATGCTATGGGGGTGGGCTATTCTCACATCTCTGTTAGTCCCGCCCTTCTTATTTTGATCATGCTAGTTATGCCAAATAGTTTTTCATCAGATCGATGTAGATGTATGGAAGCAATATTTTTAAGGCAGAGGCAGATAGATTTGGGGTCTTGCTCAAAACACAAGGGTTTGTGTGTGCCATATCGTTTTCCTGTGTTACTTTCTGTTAGTCACATGCTAAACAGGCAAAGCTTGATAGGACTGGGAGGGGTTGTTCAACAGGAGCTATACTGCCTGCCTTAGCTCATTTTGGAGCATGGCCCACCAACACACACTACACCATTGTCTTCGCAGATCTCAGCATATATTCATGATAGTACTTCTAAGGATGATTAATTATCCAGTACTAGTCGTGCACGTACCATCACTGTCATAGCAGACCAACTTTGCAAATTAACCACATGGAAACAAATTACCACTGAAGTTACCTGAATGAGGGGGAGGTTGTTGCTTCTCGAAACCCCCTCCATTATTTAGTAATAAGCTGAATACTGATTAATTGGTTATCAACCAATACCATCTTTTAGACATTTTTTTATGTGATGAATCACTGTAACTCGTACTTGGAAATATATCTTTGGGAGCCATCATATTTGCTTGTTGCACCATATATTGGTTGCTGAAACAGAGCATCTCCTCCTCTGCTTTTGCTGGACTGCAAGCTACATATATATGCTCTGTTTCATCAAGTAACGTTCGCATATGCGCTTCAGTTGTTCTTGAGTGAAGCTTTGCTTTGGCTGGAGATGATATATAATGCTGTGATACCCCTTTCTCCCAAAATGATTGCGTTGTCCACCTGGGATAATGATTTTGCAGGTACCCCGAGAGGCCCTTGAGTTTGCCGGAATGTCGATTAACTTCCGTTCCGGCAAATTCGGGTACTCCATATGTCCTATTTTCAGCAAAGGTCATGCTGAAATTTTCTGTGAATTTTAGCATGACTTTACTAAAAATAGAACATATGGGGTACTTGTGACTAATGCATGGGCCGGGGTATCTTAGTAGTTAATTAAGTAGGATCAAGTGCCGCGGCGTACTTGTGACTAATGCATGGCTTTTAGGGTGCCTCGGTGTCGATAAAAACCGAAATGATGAAAGCTTAGGCTTTTAGAGTGCCTCGGCATCGAAAAACCCTCAATGATAAAAGCTTAGATTTTAGGATGCCTCGGTGTCGACAAACCCTAAATGATGAGACCATGATCTTGTTCCTTGACAATAACCAACTTTTTGACCAAACTTTGTTTCTATTTAGAGAGAAACATGGCCAACAACGATGAGGCCGGGGGTTCGGGCGGCAAGGCATTCTGGGAGCTGTCCTAGGAGATGGAGGAACAACCTCACTTGTATGAGGACGCCGCCTTCCCCACCGATCCTGAGACCACTGATGGTGCCTCCGAGGATGACCCCACTAATGCCACCACTGTTGGTGCCGCCGAGGATGCCACCACTGATGATGGCGGCGCACGCACAGATGGCAGCCAGAAGAGGCAACGGAAGGACCGGCGCCCGACCGTGCTCCGCACCCTCAAGGAGGAAGTTACTGAAGTGGACTCCGACGGGAATCCAACGACGCCCGAACGAATAGTCAAGGGGTACTCGCTTCAGCTCGGGTGCATTCTCCGAAGCACCGTCTCGATCAACACTGAGAACCTGAGGCATCCTGACCGAGGGAATTTGCGCAACCTCCTCTTCACGAAGCTGCACGAACGATACAAGTTCCCCGCTGAATTTGAAAACACAGGCCTCAAAGGGAATAAAGTGAACAATGCTGCCCTCACGAAGATGAGCAAGGCCCTGTCTACTTGGAAAAGCAATGTGAAGAGAATGATCGAGAAAGGTGAGAGTTATGATAAGATCAAGGAGAAAAATCCTTCGATCACCGAAGATGACTACAACGACTTCAAGATCAATTGCTCGAGCACCGCAAACTCCGAATCAAGTCGGTGGGGGAAAGAAATGCGGGAGCTGAACTTAGGGGAACACACACTCGGTCCCGGCGGTTACAGAGTGGCGGAGCCTATATGGCACAAGGAGGAGGCAGACCGTGCCGAGCAAGGCCTACCGCCCCTCTTCGATAAATACGGTGACAAGCAGACCAGGAACTATGTTAGGGCCCGGTACAAGAAGGACCCAAAAACAAAGGAGCTTACCACGGATCCGAAGACCAGGGCGCTTGAGCTTGTTCTGGTAAGGAATACACCCCCGCGTAATTAGCTCCATATGGTTGCATTCTAATTAATGAAGCCAAATTTCTAAATGGTTCACATTCCTTCCGCAGGCCACTGAAAGCAGTAGCGCGGGGTCGACTAAGAGCAACCCTTGGGACACCACTCTAAATAGGGCGTTGAATGTAATGAAGAACAAGGATAAGCTCAGTAAGCCGACGTCAGCTGGTCGTGTGGCCGGCAAAGGCTTGTCGACAAAATGGGGGTCATACTATAACACTGGTGGGCGAAAGGAGAAAAAGACCAGCTCGGAAAGCCAGGCGCGCGAGGTTCAAGAACTCAAGGCATGGTGGCGCGGATTCCAGAGATTGTCCAAGAGCAAGTGCAACAACAACTCGGAGCGACGATCGCCGCCATTGTGCCTACCTTGATCCAGGGGTTGAGTGCGTGGATTGCGGGCGGCCAACAGGGGCCGCCCCGATTCCTAGCTTCATGGCCAGCAACTCGCAGAACGCGATGGCAGGGCCATTGGTGTCTCCGGCGAAGGCGGCATTGGTGTCTCTGACGCCGGCACGGGAGCTTAATGCACCCGGGTGTACGCCAGCCGGCACCTCTGCAGCAAGCGGCCCCTCCATCAACTGCACGCCCGCCGTTGGCGGTGCCTCGACATTAGCCGAGCTCGACGCCATCATCACGGTAACTAATTAAGCCTCTCTCGGCCGAGGACTTCATCTCCTTGCCTTTGAATGGGCATCCATGATGCCCTACATGTTTTCGCAGGGCGCCGCCGACGTTCCGTGCACTCTCCTGCACTTCGTGAACAACGAGTTGGTCGATGTCGCCAAGGGCAAAATTGTTCAACCGGGCAACCCCTTGTTCCATGGTACCCAGATGCCACCCAACTTGTTTAGGGTTCAACTGGTTCGGGTGCTGCCAGGCTGCGACGAGTTGTTACCTCCGATTCGACCCGTCAGGGCCGACGATGATGACGTGATGACCCTCAGCGCCTGCCTGAGATGGCCCCTGCTTTGGCCGAAGAGCCAGATTCATTTGGAGGCGGGGGACACCACCCCAAAGACAACACTGCCAGTCGTGTCGGCGCCAAGTCGGCCCCATGGCAAGACCGCCTCAACGGTGCCGGACATCCCTATGCCACTGGATCCAAACATGCATATGGAACAGGATCAGAACGACGACGACGACGATACATTTGCCAACGTCGATCGGTACTTTGCCGATCATGGGTACGATGGCGACTTCATGGGGCCTCCTTCTCAAGAACCCAACCCAACAAAAGACGTGCGCGATCTAGCTGGTACAGCGGAGAAGCCAAGTTGCAACAGACGTTGTCTGCCGTTCAGCTCTCAGGAGACGCCTCCAGCTGCCGACTTCACCGAGCCTCAGATAGGCGAGGTGTGAAATATTCTCAGCCCTAACACACTCAAGAAGGCGGTCTGTGAGCAGAACTCGGTCCCATTACAGGAGAAGAAGAAGGCACGCAAAAGAAAGACTAACAAGGGTGCGTTCCAGCCGGCACCAAGTACGATCTGTGCTCAGGACGGGCCACCTTCACCTGAGGATTTAATGAGGAGGGTGCATGTGGTGGGTAGGCCGATGCTACCGAGAAATATGCGCGATGTTGCAGCCGGTGCTATGCGGAGTCTGCATGACAGTGTTCTTTCTTTGGAGAAGCGGCGTCTCAGAGAGAAGGATGTGGCATACCCGGTTTTCGTGGCCAAGGTGCCAGAGGGCAAGGGCTTTGTGGATAACTCCATCGGGGGTACGATCGTCCTGCGGTTTGATGACATCCATGCTATGTTGAACCTTCATCCGCTGCACTACACCTTTGTTCGGCTATTTTCGCTGAGTATGGAGATGCGGATCATTCGCAACAAGAGCCCTGACATCGTGATAGTCGACCCCTTCTACATGCGTGCCAAGATCTTGGGCAGCGCTGGGGACCGGCAAGTCGCGAGTTCTTACCTCGAAGGCGTCATTCTGGCAAACCCAGATAAGGATAACTTCCTCGTGCCTTACTTTCCCGAGTAAGTCCTCCCCTCAACCGCCCCGTAACATACGAATTCTTAGATTTCGATCGTTTTTCTTTTAACATTCCGTGTTTTCTGCTGTGACACACATTGCACGCTCATCCTCCTAAGCCCCAAATATTCCATGGCCACGTATTTCGACCCGGACCGTCAGTCGAACGTAGACTACACAAATGTCAAGAAGGTTCTTGATGATGTTCTCCCCGACTACGCCCAATCTGGAGGCACCTTCAACAGGCCTATTCGTAAGTACGGCAAGCACGTGTTCTCCCACAATACGATGTTCTGCTGCGTCAAGCAGCCGCCTGGCGGTCAGAAGGGTGCCTACTACGCCATCCATCACATGCGGACGATCGTACGGGACCATCATCAACTTCTGCTACCGAGTAAACTCAAGATTGGGCCGCGAGCGTGTCGGCAATCCAGGACGCAGACATCAGACAAGAATTCTTTCGCATCCAGTCGGAGTTTGCGGAAATCATCCATCAAGATGTCCTTCGTACCTCGGGGCAGTTCTACCTCAGAAATCAACCGTCCAATAGTGAGATAGACGAAATGCTACAAATGCAGGCTGACAACGCCCGTTATTTCATGACTCCCACGATAGACGACGACTTCATCCACGCTCCGATCCCTTGAGTCGAGTCAAAAGCAGTGATGCTGTGTCTAGTTCTGAAACATCGATTGGCTCATGTTGTAATTAAACTTTAATGAACTTGTAGTATGTCTGTTTGGTTTTGAGAGTCGTTCAACTTAGATGTAATCGATGCTATTAATGTCTTGCTTTTCTCTTCCGATCGTTCTGTTGCATACTTATATATTGCTTATGTATTGTCTGTGAATTGGTACTAACGTTTCGTTTGGCTAGTTCATAGCGATGCCGTCGTATGTCGTGTACAAGGGTAAGGTTCCCGGAGTCTACGACGACTAGGAGGACTGTCGGAGACAGGTTCACCGATTCAGCGGTAACAGTTACAAAGGGTACACCACTAGGGCCGAGGCCAAATCTAGATACGCCCGCTATCTAGCGGGAGAGGGGAGGGAGCGTTGGAGGAACCGGATGAAGACGAGTTTCATCGTGATGATGCTCATCGTGATGACCACAGCTCTCTTCTATGTGATCGTAGTTTAGATGATCGATATCGACTTGTAATGTGAAGACAAACGCGCTACTCGCGGTCTCGAGACTTGTAATATAATGTTCTATCTTTGTTCGGTCTTTTCAATTCAGAGACTAATATGATGAATTGTATTCGGAGACTAATATGATGAATTGTATTCAGAGACTAATCTTCTATTGTATTCGATGAATCTGTTGTTGATTTTGTAACCTGTGCAAAAAACAGAAAATTAAAAAATTAAAAAAAAACTAATATTCATACTAATGGCGCATCACATCATAGTGCGCCATTAGTATGCCAGAGGATACTAATGGCACGTCATTAAGTAGTGCGCCATTAGTATGCCGAAGTTACTAATGGCGCATCCTGTTGTCGTGCGCCGTTAGTATGCCAAAGCACCTGGGTATACATGGCCCTGGGAGGCATACTAATGGCGCACCGTGGCCTATACTAATGGCGCACCAGTGGTGCGCCATTAGTATACCAGATACTAATGGCGCACCAGTGGTGTGCCATTAGTAAAAATTACTAATGGTGTGCTAGTAATGGCACACCACTAATGCGCCATTAATGGCCAAATTAGGTGTGCCATTCGTAGCCCTTTTTCTAGTAGTGACCCGGCTATGAATCCCTCATATTCTGCTATGTTGTTGGACACCTTTTCTCCTTGTTGGAAACAGAGTTGTACTGCATAGCAAAGCTTATCCTGAGTGGGTGATATTAGCACAGCACCAGCCCCTGCGCCGTGCCTGGAGAATGCCCCGTCGAAGTACATGACCCAGCCTTCTGGCGCCTTGCTCCCTGGGAAGAGGGAACGATCCTCGTTGTCCTTGAGGCCTGGCACCTCTGTCCATTCCGCCACGAAATCTGCCAATGCGGCTCCTTTGATGACCCTAGTTGTCCTGAACTCAAGCTGAAACGCTTGCAACTCTATGTTCCACTCAGCGACCCTTACGGCTGAGTTAGGGCTCCTGAGCACCCTCTCCAGGGGGTACGATGAGACGACCTTGATCGGGTGAGCTTGGAAGTAGTGACGCAGCTTGCGCGATGCCACCAGGAGTGCGAGGAGGAGCTTCTGAGGCATCGGGTATCGTGCCCTCGCGTCCCATAGCATCGTGCTAACGAAGTAGACTGGGTGCTCAACAAGGCTGAGGGCATCTCGGGTCGCGGCGCCCTCGGGAGGTGAGGGCACCTCACAGGACGACGAGACCTCGGGAGGTGGACCATCTCGGCGTGCGGCCTCTCCTCTCTCTGGCGCCTTCTTCGGCGGTTGATCCTCCTCATCTGCGGTTTTGGCTTCCTCGGGCTTTCCTTGTTCCCTTTTTGCCTTGCCTCGGGCTGCCGCTGGGGTCTTGACCTGGCGCTCCTCCCTAACCGCCACCAAGGCCGCCCTGGCGGAGTAGGGGGTGGCAGCGAGGTAGAGCAGCAGGGGCTCTTCAGGACGCGGACACACCATGACTGGGGGACTGGTTAGGTACCTCTTGAGATCCCGAAGCGCCTTATCTGCCTCTTCAGTCCATTCAAAGGGCCCCTTTTTCTTCATCAGCTGAAAGAAAGGCAGCGCTCCTTCCCCCAACTTGGAGATGAAGCGCCCTAGCGCGGTCACACGCCCAGTGAGCTTCTGCATTTCTCTGAGGGTCTTTGGCGGACTCATGTCCTCGACCGCCTTGACCTTCTCGGGGTTGGCCTCGATGCCACGGTGAGACACGAGGAATCCCAAAAGCTTGCCCGAGGGAACGCCAAACACACATTTCTCCGGGTTGAGCCGCAGGTTCACTGCGTCGAGGCTCGCGAAGGTCTCCTCCAGGTCTTGTATCAGGGTCCTGGCCTCTCGAGATTTCACCAAAATTCATCGACGTATGCTTCAACATTCTTCCCGAGTTGCGGGCCCAAGGTGATGTGCATCAGCCGCTGGAAGGTTGCCCCTGCGTTGCGTAGTCCAAACGGCATGCATGTATAGCAGTACACCCCGCACGGGGTCAAGAAGGCGGTCTTCTCAACGTCTTCTATTGCCATCTTGATCTGGTGATACCCGGAGAAGGCATCCAAAAAGCACAACAGGTCGCACTCGGCGGTGGAATCGACGATCTGGTCGATGTGAGGGAGCGGGAACGGATCTTGCGGGCATGCCTTGTTGAGGTTGGTGAAGTCGACACACATGCGTTCCTTCCCCCCTTTCTTGGGTACAACGACAGGGTTGGCCAACCAATCTGGGTACCGGACCTCGCGAATGACTCCAGGGCTTCCAACTTGCGGGTCTCTTGGACGATGAAGGCATGCTTCTCTGTGGACTGCCGCCTGGCCTTCTGCTTCACGGGGCGCACATTTGGGCACACGTTGAGGTGGTGCTCGATGACGTCCCTGGGGATCCCTGCCAACTGATCGGGCTCCCAAGCAAATACTTTCTTGTTTGCACGCAGGAACTTGACCAGGGCCTCCTCCTGCTCAGGCCCCAGGTTGGCGCCAATGGTGAAAGTGGCGCTAGAGGACCCGTCCTCGTCGACGGGTATCTGCTTGGTTTCTGCCTTGTCCTGGGTGAACAACTGCTTCTTCTTGGTAGGCGCAGCCCCCTTGGGCTCAGGGGTCCCCGCGTTGGCGGGCTGTGCCAATGCAGCCGTCTTGAAGGCGAGCTTGAGTACTCGCAGGGCGTCCCCGGTGTTTCCGTGCACGGTGAGGGTACCGCTGCTCCCGGGCATCTTCATGAGGTTGTACGCCGGGTGCGTGGTGGCCATGAACTGGGCCAGCGTCGGGTAGCCGAGGATGGCGTTGTAAGGGAGGCCGATGGGGGCGATGTCGAAGTCGACCATCTCCGTGCGGAAGTTGTCATAGGTGCCGAAGGTTACCGGGAGCCGGATCCGTCCGAAGGAGTCGGAAGACCCGCCCCCGACGCCTGAGAAGAATCGGCTGGGTTGCAGCCGCTCCCGGGGTATGCTGAGGAGGTTGAAGGTCTCGACCGAGAGCACGCTGAGGCCCGCGCCGCCATCGACGAGGGTTCTGGTGACGGCCACCTGGCAGATGGTGGGGGTGCACAACAGGGGGAGCGCGCCCGAGCCGGCCAAGTTAGCGGGGTGGTCCTCCAAGCTGAAGGTCAGACCAACCTCGCGCGCCGCCCGGTCCGGGGGAGCCCCCTGCCGCGCGGACACGGCGCCGATCTGGCGGGCAAATGGCTTGACGTGGCGGCTTGTGGGTGGCGCCTGCGAGCCGCCCAGGAGGGCCGCAACGACCGGAAGCGTCGATGTAGCGGTGCGGTCACCCTGTCGCATAGGCAGGGGCTGGGGTGGTGCCTGTTGCTCGCCTCCCGCTGGGCCGGTGGTGGTGTTGACGGCGTGCGACGGGGGACGGCGAGGACGCCCACCAGCGAGGGCCGCTGGCGTGACGCGAGCTCGACAGGCGCCGTACATGGATGCGACAGCCGGAGGAGGACGGAGCGGCGGAAGGCAGACTTCGGCGCACCCCTACCTGGCGCGCCAAATGTCAGATCACGGATTCCGGCAGACCCTTAAGGTTCGAACTCTGGGGTGCGCACGGAGATCGAGCCCTCTACCTCTCCGTCTCGCAAGGATCTAAACTACTGCAAGAACAACACAAGAGACACAAGGTTTATACTAGTTCGGGCCACCATTGTGGTGTAATACCCTACTCTAGTTTGTGGTGGGTGGATTGCCTCTTGGGCTGATGAGGAAGAACAGTACAAGGGAGAACAGCCTCGCGAGGGTCTGTTCTTGGCTAGGGGATGAACTGCCAAGGGGAGTTCGATCGCCCTTCTCTCTCTCTCTCTACTTGCTCTAGATGTTGAATCAGATTTCGCCCTGCCCTGGGGGCGGCTAGTCCTATTTATAGGCAAAGGCCCTGGGTCTCTTCCCGAATATTGAGCGGGAAGCGCGCCAACAATTGGCCAATTCAAAGGGGAACCTCTGGTACACTTATCCTGACTAAATCTGGTCTTCGCCTGCCAAAGGCCCTGCGGTGACGCTCTCCTGGGCTCCATGTTGACCTCCTTCCCACCGTTGGACTAGTCTTGGTCTCGTTGCACCGAAATGTGTGCCTTTGCTTGATCCTCTTGCCTGCGCTTGCCCCCTTTGCACCAAAGAGGAAAGGGAGACGCTGCGCGGGCTGGCGCCCGCCTGGCACCCTTGGGCGTCATGGCTTGCGTCATGGGCACCTCGTGAGGTACCTGCATTGATCTCTCCGCCTCCTCGCGAGCCAGCCTAAGGAGGCCGTGCTTGAGGAAGCGCCGAGTCGTCCGCCTCGCGAGGCTTGGCCTCTCGCGAGGTTCTTGAGCCTTGTGCTGATGAAGATGGGCCACGCTGGGCCCCCATTTGAGCCACGCCGCAGGCCGCAGGCAGGCAAGTCTGGGGACCCCCGTTCCCAGAACGCCGACACACACAAACGAAGTACGCGAAGTTGCATCTATGGCAAACTTTTAATCTAAACAAAACCCAAAGTCTAAACGATGCACTAAGGGCTATATATATGGAGGAGAGAGGGGGATTTTCGTGGCCCTTGGAAGAAGGGTCCGAAACCAACCCTAACTCTTGTTTCCCCACACATACAGACTCTAAAAACTGCCAATAATCAAGTATTTCGAAATTCCATGGGCCTGGCCCAAAAAAAAGGTGACGCGACACCTTGAATAGCCTCTGGACGAAATTTGTGAAGTGGCATCTTGTATATTTCGTCGAAGGCTTCATGCACTCATTATGGTGGCTTCAAAGTCCTGGAATCATCACTTCTAACTCCGTACTTGTTCCCCTTGCTCATGCCATCATCTCCATACTTGAACTTGCTCCAAGGTTCATCTTTCTTGTCCAAGCTAGGCCATTCATTTGTAAGCAAAACAAATGTATCCAATTTAGGCAGCATCATATTCTCATGAACATTAGAATCATTACCAAGAAACGAAAGTACCTGATAATTCAATTGGCGTGCGCGAGCTCTAGTAATTGGTCGAGTACGTATAGCATCAGGGGTAGTGGGTGTAACAATGGTATTGATGTCCTCATCATCCTCCCCTTCTTTAAATGAAGTCGTCCCCGACGAAAGCTCACCTTCCTCTCCCAAATAAGGCTTCAAATCTGCAATGTTAAAAGTGGGACTAACCCCAAAATCTGCAGGCAGCTCAAGTTTATATGCATTATCATTTATTTTCTCTAACACCTTAAAAGGACCATCAGCACGTGGCATTAGCTTTGATTTGCGAAAATTAGGAAATCTATCCTTACGCAAATCTACCCTTATCTCCAGCAAGTTTATATTTAGCATTCATACGCTCAATGTTTTCCTTAGTTAACTCATGCATTTTTAAAATCAATTCAGCATGTTCTTTAGCATCAAAATTAACCTTCTCCGAAGATGGAAGAGGCAACAAATCAATAGGTGCACGAGGTAGGAAAGCATACACAATTTCAAAAGGGCGCATCTTAGTAGTAGAATGCGATGAACGATTATAAGCAAATTCAATATGAGGCAAGCATTCTTCCCACATTTTCTTATTATTCTTCAAAACAGCCCTCAGCATAGTAGACAATGTTCTATTGACTACTTCAGTTTGTCCATCAGTTTGGGGGTGACAAGTAGTACTGAAAAGCAGTTTAGTCCCCAACTTAGCCCATAAACATCTCCAAAAGTGGCTAAGAAATTTAGTATGACGATCTGAAACAATAGTATTTGGCACACCATGCAAGCGAATAATTTCACGAAAGAACAAATCATCAACATTAACAACATCATCGCTTTTATGACATGGTATAAAGTGTGCCATTTTTTAGAACATATCCACGACAACAAGTATGTTATCCCTCCCCTTGTTTGTTCAAGGTAAACCTAAACAAAGTCCATAGATATATCCTCTGAAGGAACACTAGGTACAGGCAAAGGCATATATAAACCATGAGGATTTAGTCGTGACTTAGCTTTTTGACATGTAGTGCAGCGAGCAACAAAACGCTCAATATCACGTCTCATCTTTGGCCAAAAGAAATGCGTAGCAAGTATATCCTCCGTCTTCTCCACGCCAAAGTGTCCCATTAATCCTCCTCCATGCGCCTCCTGCAAAAACAAAAGACAAACGGAGCTAGCTGGAATGCATAGCTTGTTAACACGAAACACAAATCAGCATCATGCACATATTGATCTTTGATGGTCTCCAAACCAAATATTTTGAAGTCAAGTTGTGAAATCATAGTATAACGACGGGACAATGCATCAGCAATAATATTTTCTTTACTCTTCTTGTGTTTAATGACATAAGGGAAAATCTCAATGAATTCAACCCATTTAGAATGTCTACGATTCAGTTTAGCTTGACTTTTAATATGTTTCAAAGATTCATGATCAGAATGTATAACAAAATGTTTGGGCCATAAATAATGTTGCCAAGTTTCTAAAGTCCGAACAAGAGCATATAATTCTTTATCGTAAGTAGAATAATTCAGATTAGGCCCACACAATTTTTCAGGAAAGTATGCAACAGGTTTGCCATCTTGTAATAACACACCTCCTAGTCCAATTCCACTAGCATCACATTCAAGCTCAAAAGTCTTATTAAAATCAGGAAGTTGGAGTAAAGGACCATGTGTCAACTTATCTTTCAATACCGTGAAGGCTTCTTCCTGTGCGGTACCCCAAACAAAAGGCACATCCTTCTTTGTAAGCTCATTGAGAGGTGCAGGAACGGTGCTGAAATATCTCACACAACGCCTATAGAATCCAGCGAGGTCAAGAAAACTCCTCACTTGTGTGACCGTTTTGGGCTGCGGCCAACTCTCAATAGCTTCAATCTTGGCTTTATCAACTTCCATTCCCTGTGGATTAACAACATAGCCAAGAAAAGATACTCGGTCGGTGCAGAAGGTGCACTTCCCAAGGTTACCAAACAAACATGCATCACGTAGAGCAATAAAAACAACACGTAAATGTTCCAAATGTTCCTCCGAAGATCTTCTATAAATCAGTATATCATCAAAATAGACTACCACAAATCGTCCAATGAAAGCACATAGAACTTCATTCATTAGTCTCATGAAAGTACTAGGTGCATTAGTTAACCCAAAAGGCATGACTAACCACTCATGTAAACCAAACTTAGTTTTAAATGTTGTTTTCCATTCATCTCCCAATTTCATACGAATTTGATGGTATCCACTACGCAAATCAACTTTAGAGAAAATTGTAGAGCCACTCAATTCATCAAGCATATCATCTAGCCTAGGAATAGGATGACGATAAGGAATAGTAATATTATTAATGCGTCTACAATCAACACACATACGCGACGTACCATCCTTTTTAGGCACTAGTATAATAGGAACAACACAAGGACTAAGAGATTCACGTATGTAACCTTTGTCGCACAGCTCCTGTACTTGACGCATAATCTCTTTCGTCTCCTGTGGATTGGTATGGTATGGTGCACGGTTGGGTAGCGATGCACCGGGAATTAAGTCAATTTGATGATAAATCCCTCGAATAGGTGGTAATCCCGGTGGCACGTCTTGTGGGAAGACGTCAGCGAAATCCTGCAAAATGTTAGTGACAGCAGGGGGCAAAGAGGAAGGCACGTCCTCAAATGAAAATAAAGCCTCTTTGCACACAAAAGCATAGCAAACAGATTTGCTAAAATCTAGCTCATTAATATCAGATTTTGTTGCAAGTAGACATGCACTTTTCAATTTCATTTCAGAAGCAACTCCAGATGGTTTATTATTAGGTTTCATTTATTGCTCAAATTCTTTTGCCACAATCTGATTTTCACTCTTACTTTTCTCCTGTTTTGCTTTATTAGCTCTATTAATATCATCTTTCAAAATGTAATCAGGAGTCGTAGGAAGCAAAGTAATATTGCTATCCCTATGAACAAGAGTATACTGATTGTTTCTACCATGGTGTACAGAATTTTTATCAAATTGCCATGGTCTACCAAGTAATAAGGAACATGCTTGCATAGGTACCACATCACAATCAACATAATCAGCATATGTAGAGATACTAAAATGCACACGAACAGTACGTGTTACCTTAACCTTTGCCGCTGTTGTTGAACCATTGGATTTAGTAAGGATGTGGATGTGGTCTTGTGGTGAGAGATAGCTTCTCCACCATCTCCATGCTAGCCAAGTTGTTGCTGCTCCCTCCATTTATGATTACGCGAATAGAACGTTCCTTCACAACTCCCTTTGCATGGAACAAATTATGCGTCTGATTTTTCTCAGCTTGTGTAACCTGCACACTCAAAACATGTTGACCAACCAAACATTCATACCTGTCAGCATCTTTAGGGGCCATGTATTGCGTCTCATGATCAGAATCATCTCCACCGTGTTCTTCACATGTAATAAGAGACAAAGTCTCCTCATCATAGTCACTAGCGGACTCATACCCACCATCCTCAGTAGCAGTCATCACACGCTGAGATTTGCATTCTCTCGCCAAATGTCCTCTTCCCTTACAACGACGAGAAATAATATCAGTTGTGTGCCCTATTGATGCCATGGAAGAAGAAGAATTATGTGCAGGACCGATAGGTGTTCTCTTGGCAGATAATGGTGGTTGTGCCTGCTTCCTTGTATCACGGCTGGAGGTAACACCTGATGGAGGTGTCGGTGCAGTAGAATGTGTGGAAGTAGAGGATGCATGTGGTGTCCATGATGAAGGTCGACCTGCAGATAAGTTAGTCCGCGCCAATGCCTGTCGATCCTGCACTGCACATTCAGCTTTACAAGCAAGATGGAATAAACGAGTGATATTATTATACTCCTTATACTCTAGAATGGTCTGATTCTCTCTATCTAATCCACCGATAAAACATGCAAGCATAGCTTCATTCTCTTCTAATCATGCCAGTTTGTAATTCCTGATAATATTCTTCTACATATTTTTTTCCTTGTCTTAAGCGCTGCAATTTTTTAAGTAATTCACGTTGATAATATGGTGGAACCCAACAAGTACGCATAGCAGTTTTCAAAGCAGCCCAAGTAGCTGGAATAGGATATAATCTACAATGTTGAGACCACCAAACACATGTAAAGCTAGTGAAAGCACAAACAGCAGCAGGAACACGTCTCTCCTCAGGATATTGTAAACATGTAAATCGTTGTTTACTTTCTAACTCCCAAGTAAGATATATATCAGGAACATATCTACCCTCAAATGGTGGAATATTCAATTTTAGTTTAGGAAGATGGTCATGTACCTCAGGTGGTGGTGCAGCCCTACCGTTGCGATGATATGCATGAGGATGACCTGGTGGTGGTGGTGCTAGTGGTTGCACGTAGTTCTGATTTTGCTAAACCTCATCCTCGTAATGGCCCTCGACCTCAGCAGTAGCAGCAGGAGCTGCAGAAGCATCAATAGCGGCACCAAAAATTTGACCAGGCTCAAGGGGAACGCGCTTTGCTCGTCCCACTTGATTTGGAAGGCGATGTTGTTGTTGTTGTTGTTGTTGTAGAGGTGCGACAGCTGCAGCGGCCGGTGGTTGTGGAAGACGCGCGAGCAATTCATTAAACTTTTTATCGAGCTTTGTTTCGAACGCCTTCTCAATGCCATCTATCTTCTCCATGGCCTCTTCAAATCTGTTTAGCACATCTTCCACCTGTCCACTCATCATTTGCTGAAACTTATCATGTAACTCTTTGTTCGTCATGTTCTCTGTCGGTGTGGAATGACACCTATGGGATCACAAGAATCCCTACTACGGTTGCGGGGCGCGGGGTCATGAGAAGAGCGGATCAAACAGATAGCACACGGTTCCTTTACCCACGTTCGGGCCGCGAGGATGCGTAAAACCCTACTCCTGCTTTGGTGGTTTGTTTATCTGTGTTCTTGAACTAGCAATGGGGCGTGAGGAGCTCCAAAAATACGAATCCTCTTCCTGGTCGCCTCGCGCCTCCTTTTATAGGGAAAGGAGTTGCCACAGTGGCACACAGGAGGTGGAAACAGTACAGAGATGCGAGGTTATCCCTCGCAATACATGACAAGGCGCTTTTAATGCGTCTTGCTTAGGTGTCTTTGCTTTATCGGGGATGGGGGAGAGCCCTGTCTCGTCCGTCACAGCTCCCTCTTGCGTCGACACGCGCCCTGGCCAGCGGTGCCTGCGGTGCCATGTAGGCAGGCGGGTAGCTGAGGTGGCGCAGTGATGGGTCTCCACGAAGATCTGCTTGCCGCCACGCAGGTGCCTGCCCAGCTGGTTGGGTCGGCAGCTGCATGCGAATGGCGGTTGAGGTTTGATTGGTGTGGGCCTGATGGTGGCCCTACGGGCGTTCATGGCAAGGGCCTTGCTGCGGTCCCGGCAAGGGTCCTGCCGCGGCGCCTGCTGTCATCCCCGGCAAGGCTCTTGCCGGGGGCCTTGTGGTCTTCCTTGGCTAGGATCCCGCCGAGGATCATCATCTTCTAAAGTGTGTATCTGATCTTGAATGTCTTCACAAAGATCTGCATGCCACCACGGGGACGTCTCCCGAATCCTTGCCCCATGGGGGCAGTGGACTAAAGGGCGACTCGCTCCGTAGGTGTGGGGCGAGCTGCCGCAGCAAGGGTCTTGCCGGGTTTGCTAGAACTGCCCCCCGGCAAGGATCTTGCCAGGGGAGTCCGCTTCGTCTCCTTTGCTCTTTGTGGTCTTGGTCTTGGCGTCGTTCTGCTTCTCTTGAGCTCCAGCCTTACCTTGGCTTACCTCCCTCGCCGTGCTCGGTGTGGCGGCGCCCGTGGCTCAGACTGCCCGTGCATAGTTATAGGGGTACAAAAAAGTGTACCCCCCTTTTTGTACACCGACAGGAGCCCCCGGGCCTAGGCCACACATAAGCGCAACGCGTTGTTGGGCTAGGCCCAAAAACGGTGCGCGGGCAGGCGGGGCGGTTTTTACCGCGGTAAGTTCCTTTGCGCGCGGCGTGGGGAGGCGTGCGTGACGTGGGCGGCATGCTTGGGGCTGAGCTCTGCACGCATGCGTCATGTCGTAGTAAAGGGGGCGGTTCGCGGCTTCCTCATAAGCGGAGGGAGGCGTGGGAGCGCGGCCCATCTACTGAACGGGGCCGAGGCGTGGTCTTCAAGGTGTCCACTCCCCACGATCACGGGGTGGGAAGAGGTCGCCTCACCCGTCACCTTGGTCCTGCACGCCTGCCTCATGGCTCTCATGCACTTGGGGTGGCGAACGATGGAGGTGGGAAACCGGGCCGCTGGGGGCTGGGGCAGCGGGTCGGTCCCAGTTCCCTACGCCTTCCACGTCTTGATTGGCGGAGCGGAGTGGCCGAGCCCCCACCCCGTTCCTTTATAAAGAGCGGGAGGGGGGATGGCGTCCCGCATTCCTTCATGCAGAGACAGAGAACCCTGGTCCTTCAACGGTGGCGGCGAGGGTCGCTGCTCGACAACGCGTCCCTCCTTCTCCTGCCCTTGCGGTGGCGGAGCCAGCCGCTAGGGGAAGGGGGAGGGGCGAGGCCGTGGGCGAGGCCGAGGCGCTCGGGGAAGAGGAGGATGGGGCGGCGCGCCGGCCTCGCCTCCGCCAGCAGTTCCTCCCCCCATGGAGGGCCATGTTGGGGATGACCCTTGCGAGTTATTCGTCAGGCGTTGCGGTCCATTCTGCAATGAACTCCGCCAGGACTCGGCTCTGAATCGTCAAAGTACTTTCAAACTTGAGGCCAAAGCAGGACAGCTCCAGTGCCCATTCCACAATTATTCCCGTTGCATCTGGATTGTGCAATATCCGTTGCAGAGGTAGGCGAGCGACGACAGTGATCTCGTGTGCCTGGAAGTAGTGACGCAGCTTCCTCGAGGCCATAAGAAGGCCGAAGAGCAGTTTTTGCACGCCGGAGTACCTTGATCTAGCCCCCTGCAGGAGGGAACTAACAAAGTAGACCGGGTGTTGCATCATTTTCTTCTTCGGCGGCACTTCAACTGGCTGTGTCGCCTCTACATTGGTGGTGTCGGGCTCTGTCGCTGCCATTACCTCGTCGTCAACCTCCCTCTGCGCCACTAGTGCGGCACTGACCACCTGGTTCGTTGCTGCCAGGTATAGCAGCAACGGCTCCTGTGGCCTAGGCGCAACTAGTATCGGCGCGGAGGAGAGGTACTTCTTCAAATCTTGCAATGCTGCTTCGGCTTCTGGCATCCACTCCATCGGGCCCGCCTTTTTCAGGATTCTGAAAAAGGGAAGGGCGCGCTCGGCAGATTTGGAAATGAACCTGCCCATGGCGGTGACGCAACCAGCAAGCCGACGCACATCCTTGATTCGCTTGGGTGCTTCAATCTGCTCTATAGCTTTGATCCTGTCCGGATTGGCCTCGATCCCACGCTGTGACACAAAGAACCTGAGAAGCTTGCCGGACGGGACGCCGAAGACACACTTCTCAGGGTTCAGCTTGAGGTTGATCTTACGCAGGTTTGCAAATGTTTCTTGCAAATCTGGTATGAGGGTTGCCCTTTGCTTTGTTTTGACCACTATGTCATCCATATAAGCTTCCATATTTCTATGGAGCTGGGGTTAAAAACCAATCTGGACCGCCCTTGCAAACGTCAAACTAGCACTCTTCAACCCGAAAGGCATCCGCATGAAACAATACGTACCACATGGGGTGATGAATGTTGTTTTCTCTTCGTCTTCTCTTGTC
Source organism: Aegilops umbellulata (assembly GCA_032464435.1). Classification (NCBI taxonomy): domain Eukaryota; kingdom Viridiplantae; phylum Streptophyta; class Magnoliopsida; order Poales; family Poaceae; genus Aegilops; species Aegilops umbellulata. The sequence continues at coordinate 209,495,182 of CP136056.1, read as the reverse complement.
ATGAAGATCTGGTGGTAGCCGGAGTAGGCGTCGAGGAATGACAACAGATCACACCCAGCCGTGGAGTCAACAATCTGGTCGATGCGCGGCAACGGGAAGGGGTCTTTAGGACAAGACTTATTGATATCTGTGTAATCAATACACAGCCTCCACTTCCCATTTGCCTTGCGCACTACGACCGGGTTGGCCAACCACGTTGGATGGAGCATTCCTCTCACCAAACCCGCTGCTTCCAGTTTCCGGATCTCTTCTGTGATGAACTCTTGCCGTTCCAAAGCTTGCTTTCTGACCTTCTGCTTGATGGGCCATGCATGAGGACAGACAACAAGGTGGTGCTCAATCACCTCCCTGGGAACGCTGGGGATGTCGGAAGCTTGCCATGCAAATACATCGACATTCGCCAACAGGAAGGTGACGAGCGCGTCTTCCTATTTGTCATGAAGGGTGGAGCTTATGGTCAAAGCTCCTCCCGTGTTGTTCTCATTGACAGAAACCTTCTTAGTTCCCGGCGGTCTGGCCCTGGGCTTCTTGTTTCCGCCGATGGAGCTCTCTGGCACGTCCTCGATAGCAGCGCTACACTCCGAAGAGGTGCACTTGCCGGAGTGGGTGTCCGAGGTCTCACTGGTCTTCTTCTTCTTCTTCCCTCCCGGGGTCCAAGCGGCAGGAGCAAGTGCCCTAGTGGCGGCAGCTACTGCAACTGCTTGCTGGTATAGTTGGTCAGCGCAAATCAACGCATCTTTCTTGTCGGAGGGGATGGTGATGATCGTCACAGGTCCTGGCATCTTCAGGGTGTTGTAGGTGTAGTGTGACGCCGCCATGAACTTAGCCAGCGCTGGGCGGCCAAGGATCCCGTTGTAGGGCAAGGGGATCTTGGCAACATCAAACATGATCCTCTCCATCCTGTAGTTCAGGTCGCTTCCAAAAGTCATGGGCAGTGTGACCTTTCCCTTGGGTTGGCTTCTTCCCGGGTTGACCCCCTGAAACGTGCTCGTCTCTTCGAGGTCTCCATCAGGAATCTATAGTTTCTCGATCACGGCAGGTGAGATTAAGCTCAGACCGGCCCCGACATCGACTAGCATCTTTGTCACCTTGAGGTTGCATATTGTTGGTGAAACAACAATGGCAAGCACCCGACCGCAGTAGTGCGGTCAGGGTGATCCTCAGTGTAAAAAATGATAGGTGTGCTAGACCACTTCAGCGGCCTTTGGGCACCAAACGACAGCTCTGCCGTTGTAATCTCCCGCGCCCATTGTTTAACCCGGCGGTGAGAGTATGCAGCGAGGCGCCGCCATCAACGCACATGGCCTCTATAGCTTTCTGAAACTCTTGGTCGCCGGATTCATCGTTCTCTTCGTGATCGTCGTCTTCTGGCTTTCTGTCACGGCCCCGGGTGGGCCTCTCCTGTTGTTTATCCTTGTCGCGACGGCCCGCCTGGCCGTCACGCTTCTTGCCGGACCCCTCAGCACCGTATTGGCCCTTCTCCTTGTCCCGCCTCTCAAACTCAGCCCTCTGCTTCTCAGCGAGGAGCTCAACCTGTCGGCAGTCTTGGAGGGCATGGCCTTTGGTGCGATGGATCTTGCAGTATCGCTTGTCGGAGTTTCCTGTCTTCTCGGCAGCCGCCAAGGCCCAGCAGGTGACACATCCGGCAATCTCCTTGCCGGGGTCGCCTGCCTTGGTTTTCTTGGCGGAGCCGGTGTCATCAGATCCCTCGACGGCAAGCACGGCTTTACCTTTGCGCTTCATGTTGCGGTGCCGGCCCTTCTTCGCCGGGGCGGCAGTATCCTCATCTGAGGAGTCAGTTTCCACGCCGGCATCTTCGCCGGGGTACTTCCTTCCCTCTTCAGCTCGGGCACATCTGTCAGTAAGAACATAGAGTTCTGCCACATCTTTCACCTTGTTCATTGCCAGCTCTTCGCGCATCTTGCGGTTACGCACGTTCTGACGGAACGCGCTAATGATGGCGGCAGGGTGAACATCAGGGATATTGTACTGTATCCAGCTGAACCTCTGTATATACTTGCGGAGACTCTCGCCCCCCTTCTTGGGAATGACGTGCAGGTCGCTCGCTTGGCCATGGTCTTGGTGGCCTCCAGTAAAGGCGCCCACGAACTCATGGCAGAAATCCGACCAGGAGGAAATAGAGTCTACCGGCAAGTGCATCAACCATGACATGGCATTGGGTTTAAGAGCCAATGGAAAGTAATTCGCAAGCACCTTATCGTCACGGGCTCCGGCAGCTTGCATCGCGATGGTGTAGATGCTGAGGAACTCGGACGGGTGTGTCTTGCCGCCGTACTTTTCGCCCACGTCAGGTTTGAAGGTGCGGTGAGTGGGCCACTGGAACTGCCGCAGCTCACGGGTAAAAGCCGGACAGCCTACCTCATAAGGTAGGCCTCCAGGGCTCCCCGGTGCCGGGTGGTTCACAGCAGGCCCTGCTCCCTTGTCTGATTGGTGGCGCGCTCCGCGGCGGTGCTCGATAGTGGTTCGAGCGTCTTCATGTTCTCGTTCCTGAAGAACTTGGCGCTGGTAACAGCGGGTCCGCGGGTCGGACGATGCTATGGAGATTTCGTCGCCCGTAACGTCGCGGCGGGCTGGCGTCCACGGCACCGGACAAGGAGGAGGCGAGTGAACCGTGGTCGCGGCGCCGCCGGCTTTCCTGCCACTGGTACGTGGGACTCCGTCGAAGCATCGACCCAGGGGCTCCACCGGACTCGGTTCATCTTTGTTGGACACCGCAACAAGGCTTCGGATAGTGGCCCTCCATTCGTCGAGTTACCCCGTAGTGGGAGGAAAATCGAGGAGCAACTGTGCGTGCGTCAGGGCTTCTGCTGGCGTTGGTGGCAGCGAAACCTGCACGGATCGCGACGCGCTTCGACTTCTCACCATGTCAGAAGGAGCTCTATCACGACCCCGCGGTCGCATGCCATCTTCACCAGCGCCTCATCGAGCAGGCATGTCTTCTACATCCCGGGAGTGGCCTCGGGGCTCTTCCCGCGGCGACGCCCGGGGTCTTCGGCGTGGTCACGCCGTTCGTCGCGCGCCACCTGAGAGGAGCGCGCCGTCGGCGCCGGCGTGGGAGTCTTGGAAGCCCTCGCGTCGCCTTCAGGCGGGGTGGCAGCGTTCTTGGAAGGCCTCGCACCACCCGCGGAGGGCCTGGCTCCGTCTTTGGCGGCGTGCGGCCCGTTACCAGGCGCATGAGCATCGCCGCCTCCCAAACTCCGGCTGCTGGGACGGAGTTGGTGTTCGCGAACGGCGCCCCAGGTCCTTTCCGCGACCGGTCCGCTGCTCGCCTGCGTCGGGACGGGATGTCCGGCCTCCGACGGGCCAACCGCCACCGTCGTCTTCTTCTTGGGGGCCATGACAATGAAGAAGCTTCGAACTAACTGCTAAAGCCAATTCTCACGACTGCGCCCCCTACCTGGCACGCCAAAGATGTCGGTGTGGAACGACACCTATGGTATCACAAGAATAGCTACTACGGTTGCGGGGCGCGGGGTCGTGAGAAGAGCGGATCAAACAGATAGTACACGGTTCCTTTACCCAGGTTCGGGCCGCGAGGATGCGTAAAACCCTACTCCTGCTTTGGTGGTTTGTTTATCTGTGTTCTTGAACTGGCAATGGGGCGTGAGGAGCTCCAAAAAGCCGAATCCTCTTCCTGGTCGCCTCGGGCCTCCTTTTATAGGGAAAGGGGTTGCCACAGTGGCACACAGGAGGTGGAAAGGGTACAGTGATGCAAGGTTATCCCTCGCATTACATGACAAGGCGCTTTTAATGCGTCTTGCTTAGGTGTCTTTGCTTTATCGGGGACGGGGGAGAGCCCTGTCTCCTCCGTCGCCGCTCCCTCTTGCGTCGACACGCACCATGGCCAGCGGTCCCTGCTGTGCCATGTAGGCAGGTGGGCAGCTGAGGTGGTGCAGTGATCGGTCTCCACGAAGATCTGCTTGCCGCCACGCAGGTGCCTGCCCAGCTGGTTGGGTTGGCAGCTGCATGCGAATAGCAGTGGAGGTTTGATTGGCGTGGGCCTGATGGTGGCCCTACGAGCGTTCATGGCAAGGGCCTTGCTGCGGTCACGGCAAGGGTCTTGCCGCGGCCCCGGCAAGGTTCATGCCGGGGCCCCGACAAGGGTCTTGCCGGGGCCCCGGCAACGGTCCTGCCGCGGCGCCTGCTGTCATCCCCGGCAAGGCTCTTGCCGGGGGCCTTGTGGTCTTCCTTGGCTGGGATCCCGCCGAGGATCATCATCTTCTAAAGTGTGTATCTGATCTTGAATGTCTTCACAAAGATCTGCATGCCACCACGGGGACGTCTCCCGAATCCTTGCCCCATGGGGGCAGTGGACTCAAGGGAGACTCACTCTGTAGGTGTGGGGCGAGCTGCCGCGGCAAGGGTCTTGCCGGGTTTGCTAGAATTGCCCCCCGCCAAGGATCTTGCCAGGGGAGTCCGCTTCATCCCCTTTGCTCTTTGTGGTCTTGGTCTTGGCGTCGTTCTACTTCTCTTGAGTTCCGGCCTTACCTTGGCTCACCTCCCTCGCCGTGCTCGGTGTGGCGGTGCCCGTGGCTCAGACTGCCCGTGCACAGTTATAGGGGTACAAAAAAGTGTACCCCCCCTTTTTGTACACCGACAGGAGCCCCCGGGCCTAGGCCACACATAAGCGCAACGCGTTGTTGGGCTAGGCCCAAAAACGGTGCGCGGGCAGGCGGGGCGGTTTTTACCGCGGTAAGTTCCTTTGCGCGCGGCGTGGGGAGGCGTGCGTGACGTGGGCGGCATGCTTGGGGCTGAGCTCTGCACGCATGCGTCATGTCGTAGTAAAGGGGGCGGTTCGCGGCTTCCTCATAAGCGGAGGGAGGCGTGGGAGCGCGGCCCATCTACTGAACGGGGCCGAGGCGTGGTCTTCAAGGTGTCCACTCCCCACGATCACGGGGTGGGAAGAGGTCGCCTCACCCGTCACCTTGGTCCTGCACGCCTGCCTCATGGCTCTCATGCACTTGGGGTGGCGAACGATGGAGGTGGGAAACCGGGCCGCTGGGGGCTGGGGCAGCGGGTCGGTCCCAGTTCCCTACGCCTTCCACGTCTTGATTGGCGGAGCGGGGTGGCCGAGCCCCCACCCCGTTCCTTTATAAAGAGCGGGAGGGGGGATGGCGTCCCGCATTCCTTCATGCAGAGACAGAGAACCCTGGTCCTTCAACGGTGGCGGCGAGGGTCGCTGCTCGACAACGCGTCCCTCCTTCTCCTGCCCTTGCGGTGGCGGAGCCAGCCGCTAGGGGAAGGGGGAGGGGCGAGGCCGTGGGCGAGGCCGAGGCGCTCGGGGAAGAGGAGGATGGGGCGGCGCGCCGGCCTCGCCTCCGCCAGCAGTTCCTCCCCCCATGGAGGGCCACGTTGGGGATGACCCTTGCGAGTTATTCGTCAGGCGTTGCGGTCCATTCTGCAATGAACTCCGCCAGGACTCGGCTCTGAATCGTCAAAGTACTTTCAAACTTGAGGCCAAAGCAGGACAGCTCCAGTGCCCATTCCACAATTATTCCCGTTGCATCTGGATTGTGCAATATCCGTTGCAGAGGTAGGCGAGCGACGACAGTGATCTCGTGTGCCTGGAAGTAGTGACGCAGCTTCCTCGAGGCCATAAGAAGGCCGAAGAGCAGTTTCTGCACGCCGGAGTACCTTGATCTAGCCCCCTGCAGGAGGGAACTAACAAAGTAGACCGGGTGTTGCATCATTTTCTTCTTCGGCGGCACTTCAACTGGCTGTGTCGCCTCTACATTGGTGGTGTCGGGCTCTGTCGCTGCCATTACCTCGTCGTCAACCTCCCTCTGCGCCACTAGTGCGGCACTGACCACCTGGTTCGTTGCTGCCAGGTATAGCAGCAACGGCTCCTGTGGCCTAGGCGCAACTAGTATCGGCGCGGAGGAGAGGTACTTCTTCAAATCTTGCAATGCTGCTTCGGCTTCTGGCATCCACTCCATCGGGCCCGCCTTTTTCAGGATTCTGAAAAAGGGAAGGGCGCACTCGGCAGATTTGGAAATGAACCTGCCCATGGCGGTGACGCAACCAGCAAGCCGACGCACATCCTTGATTCGCTTGGGTGCTTCAATCTGCTCTATAGCTTTGATCCTGTCCGGATTGGCCTCGATCCCACGCTGTGACACAAAGAACCTGAGAAGCTTGCCGGACGGGACGCCGAAGACACACTTCTCAGGGTTCAGCTTGAGGTTGATCTTACGCAGGTTTGCAAATGTTTCTTGCAAATCTGGTATGAGGGTTGCCCTTTGCTTTGTTTTGACCACTATGTCATCCATATAAGCTTCCATATTTCTATGGAGCTGGGGTTAAAAACCAATCTGGACCGCCCTTGCAAACGTCAAACTAGCACTCTTCAACCCGAAAGGCATCCGCATGAAACAATACGTACCACATGGGGTGATGAATGTTGTTTTCTCTTCGTCTTCTCTTGTCATGAAGATCTGGTGGTAGCCGGAGTAGGCGTCGAGGAATGACAACAGATCACACCCAGCCGTGGAGTCAACAATCTGGTCGATGCGCGGCAACGGGAAGGGGTCTTTAGGACAAGACTTATTGATATCTGTGTAATCAATACACAGCCTCCACTTCCCATTTGCCTTGCGCACTACGACCGGGTTGGCCAACCACGTTGGATGGAGCATTCCTCTCACCAAACCCGCTGCTTCCAGTTTCCGGATCTCTTCTGTGATGAACTCTTGCCGTTCCAAAGCTTGCTTTCTGACCTTCTGCTTGATGGGCCATGCATGAGGACAGACAACAAGGTGGTGCTCAATCACCTCCCTGGGAACGCTGGGGATGTCGGAAGCTTGCCATGCAAATACATCGACATTCACCAACAGGAAGGTGACGAGCGCGTCTTCCTATTTGTCATGAAGGGTGGAGCTTATGGTCAAAGCTCCTCCCGTGTTGTTCTCATTGACAGAAACCTTCTTAGTTCCCGGCGGTCTGGCCCTGGGCTTCTTGTTTCCGCCGGTGGAGCTCTCTAGCACGTCCTCGATAGCAGCGCTACACTCCGAAGAGGTGCGCTTGCCGGAGTGGGTGTCCGAGGTCTCACTGGTCTTCTTCTTCTTCTTCCCTCCCGGGGTCCAAGCGGCAGGAGCAAGTTGCCCTAGTGGCGGCAGCTGCTGCAACTGCTTGCTGGTATAGTTGGTCAGCGCAAATCAATGCATCTTTCTTGTCGGAGGGGATGGTGATGATCGTCACAGGTCCTGGCATCTTCAGGGTGTTGTAGGTGTAGTGTGACGCCGCCATGAACTTAGCCAGCGCTGGGCGGCCAAGGATCCCGTTGTAGGGCAAGGGGATCTTGGCAACATCAAACATGATCCTCTCCATCCTGTAGTTCAGGTCGCTTCCAAAAGTCACGGGCAGTGTGACCTTTCCCTTGGGTTGGCTTCTTCCCGGGTTGACCCCCTGAAACGTGCTCGTCTCTTCGAGGTCTCCATCAGGAATCTATAGTTTCTCGATCACGGCAGGTGAGATTAAGCTCAGACCGGCCCCGACATCGACTAGCATCTTTGTCACCTTGAGGTTGCATATTGTTGGTGAAACAACAATGGCAAGCACCCGACCGCAGTAGTGCGATCAGGGTGATCCTCAGTGTAAAAAATGATAGGTGTGCTAGACCACTTCAGCGGCCTTTGGGCACCAAACGACAGCTCTGCCGTTGTAATCTCCCGCGCCCATTGTTTAACCCGGCGGTGAGAGTATGCAGCGAGGCGCCGCCATCAACGCACATGGCCTCTGTAGCTTTTTGAAACTCTTGGTCGCCGGATTCATTGTTCTCTTCGTGATCGTCGTCTTCTGGCTTTCTGTCACGACCCCGGGTGGGCCTCTCCTGTTGTTTATCCTTGTCGCGACGGCCCGCCTGGCCGTCACGCTTCTTGCCGGACCCCTCAGCACCGTATTGGCCCTTCTCCTTGTCCCTCCTCTCAAACTCAGCCCTCTGCTTCTCAGCGAGGAGCTCAACCTGTCGGCAGTCTTGGAGGGCATGGCCTTTGGTGCGATGGATCTTGCAGTATCGCTTGTCGGAGTTTCCTGTCTTCTCGGCAGCCGCCAAGGCCCAGCAGGTGACACATCCGGCAATCTCCTTGCCGGGGTCGCCTGCCTTGGTTTTCTTGGCGGAGCCGGTGTCATCAGATCCCTCGACGGCAAGCACGGCTTTACCTTTGCGCTTCATGTTGCGGTGCCGGCCCTTCTTCGCCGGGGCGGCAGTATCCTCATCTGAGGAGTCAGTTTCCACGCCGGCATCTTCGCCGGGGTACTTCCTTCCCTCTTCAGCTCGGGCACATCTGTCAGTAAGAACATAGAGTTCTGCCACATCTTTCACCTTGTTCATTGCCAGCTCTTCGCGCATCTTGCGGTTACGCACGTTCTGACGGAACGCGCTGATGATGGCGGCAGGGTGAACATCAGGGATATTGTACTGTATCCAGCTGAACCTCTGTATATACTTGCGGAGACTCTCGCCCCCCTTCTTGGGAATGACGTGCAGGTCGCTCGCTTGGCCATGGTCTTGGTGGCCTCCAGTAAAGGCGCCCACGAACTCATGGCAGAAATCCGACCAGGAGGAAATAGAGTCTACCGGCAAGTGCATCAACCATGACATGGCGTTGGGTTTAAGAGCCAATGGAAAGTAATTCGCAAGCACCTTATCGTCACGGGCTCCGGCAGCTTGCATCGCGATGGTGTAGATGCTGAGGAACTCGGACGGGTGTGTCTTGCCGCCGTACTTTTCGCCCACGTCAGGTTTGAAGGTGCGGTGAGTGGGCCACTGGAACTGCCGCAGCTCACGGGTAAAAGCCGGACAGCCTACCTCATAAGGTAGGCCTCCAGGGCTCCCCGGTGCCGGGTGGTTCACAGCAGGCCCTGCTCCCTTGTCTGATTGGTGGCGCGCTCCGCGGCGGTGCTCGATAGTGGTTCGAGCGTCTTCATGTTCTCGTTCCTGAAGAACTTGGCGCTGGTAACAGCGGGTCCGTGGGTCGGACGACGCTATGGAGATTTCGTCGCCCGTAACGTCGCGGCGGGCTGGCGTCCACGGCACCGGACAAGGAGGAGGCGAGTGAACCGTGGTCGCGGCGCCGCCGGCTTTCCTGCCACTGGTACGTGGGACTCCGTCGAAGCATCGACCCAGGGGCTCCACCGGACTCGGTTCATCTTTGTTGGACACCGCAACAAGGCTTCGGATAGTGGCCCTCCATTCGTCGAGTTACCCCGTAGTGGGAGGAAAATCGAGGAGCAACTGCGCGTGCGTCAGGGCTTCTGCTGGCGTTGGTGGCAGCGAAACCTGCACGGATCGCGACGCGCTTCGACTTCTCACCATGTCAGAAGGAGCTCTATCACGACCCCGCGGTCGCATGCCATCTTCACCAGCGCCTCATCGAGCAGGCATGTCTTCTACATCCCGGGAGTGGCCTCGGGGCTCTTCCCGCGGCGACGCCCGGGGTCTTCGGCGTGGTCACGCCGTTCGTCGCGCGCCACCTGAGAGGAGCGCGCCGTCGGCGCCGGCGTGGGAGTCTTGGAAGCCCTCGCGTCGCCTTCAGGCGGGGTGGCAGCGTTCTTGGAAGGCCTCGCACCACCCGCGGAGGGCCTAGCTCCGTCTTTGGCGGCGTGCGGCCCGTTACCAGGCGCATGAGCATCGCCGCCTCCCAAACTCCGGCTGCTGGGACGGAGTTGGTGTTCGCGAACGGCGCCCCAGGTCCTTTCCGCGACCGGTCCGCTGCTCGCCTGCGTCGGGACGGGATGTCCGGCCTCCGATGGGCCAACCGCCACCGTCGTCTTCTTCTTGGGCGCCATGACAATGAAGAAGCTTCGAACTAACTGCTAAAGCCAATTCTCACGACTGCGCCCCCTACCTGGCACGCCAAAGATGTCGGTGTGGAACGACACCTATGGTATCACAAGAATAGCTACTACGGTTGCGGGGCGCGGGGTCATGAGAAGAGCGGATCAAACAGATAGTACACGGTTCCTTTACCCAGGTTCGGGCCGCGAGGATGCGTAAAACCCTACTCCTGCTTTGGTGGTTTGTTTATCTGTGTTCTTGAACTGGCAATGGGGCGTGAGGAGCTCCAAAAAGCCGAATCCTCTTCCTGGTCGCCTCGGGCCTCCTTTTATAGGGAAAGGGGTTGCCACAGTGGCACACAGGAGGTGGAAAGGGTACAGTGATGCAAGGTTATCCCTCGCATTACATGACAAGGCGCTTTTAATGCGTCTTGCTTAGGTGTCTTTGCTTTATCGGGGACGGGGGAGAGCCCTGTCTCCTCCGTCGCCGCTCCCTCTTGCGTCGACACGCACCATGGCCAGCGGTCCCTGCTGTGCCATGTAGGCAGGTGGGCAGCTGAGGTGGTGCAGTGATCGGTCTCCACGAAGATCTGCTTGCCGCCACGCAGGTGCCTGCCCAGCTGGTTGGGTTGGCAGCTGCATGCGAATGGCAGTGGAGGTTTGATTGGCGTGGGCCTGATGGTGGCCCTACGAGCGTTCATGGCAAGGGCCTTGCTGCGGTCACGGCAAGGGTCTTGCCGCGGCCCCGGCAAGGGTCATGCCGGGGCCCCGACAAGGGTCTTGCCGGGGCCCCGGCAACGGTCCTGCCGCGGCGCCTGCTGTCATCCCCGGCAAGGCTCTTGCCGGGGGCCTTGTGGTCTTCCTTGGCTGGGATCCCGCCGAGGATCATCATCTTCTAAAGTGTGTATCTGATCTTGAATGTCTTCACAAAGATCTGCATGCCACCACGGGGACGTCTCCCGAATCCTTGCCCCATGGGGGCAGTGGACTCAAGGGAGACTCACTCCGTAGGTGTGGGGCGAGCTGCCGCGGCAAGGGTCTTGCCGGGTTTGCTAGAATTGCCCCCCGCCAAGGATCTTGCCGGGGGAGTCCGCTTCATCCCCTTTGCTCTTTGTGGTCTTGGTCTTGGCGTCGTTCTACTTCTCTTGAGTTCCGGCCTTACCTTGGCTCACCTCCCTCGCCGTGCTCGGTGTGGCGGTGCCCGTGGCTCAGACTGCCCGTGCACAGTTATAGGGGTACAAAAAAGTGTACCCCCTTTTTGTACACCGACATCCTCCCAGTCAATCTCGTCCGGTTGTGATCCTGCCATGGTTAGCAATAATAGGAACACACAAGAATATGATCCTACAGACTACTAGGAAGTGGCGGTGGTTCGGAGTCACAAATCCGTCAAGCAAATCTCAAACTCTTACCAGTTCTTATCAAGCAGCAGGTGGTGATCGGCAACCGTTGTAGTCAAAATTCCCAAAGCTTGGATAGAGCGATTACCAGGGAGAGTCAAACGCACGACGTAGATGTATTTGGAGCTGGGAAGGCTTATAATAAGGTAGCAAAAATGGTCAGCAATAATCAATTCAGAGATGCAAAGTTGAATAAACGCTAAATGACGGTACTGTGCTGGTCCTAGGCTAGACCGTGCTAGATACGCGAGCCTAGAACACTAACAAAATCACGGCGTTGCACGTAAACAAGGGAGGAGCATGCTCTGAATTTTTTTCCTTTTTTTTCACTTTTTTGTATTTTTTTGCACTTTTTTTCCTCTTTTTTTTCTCCGCAACAATTTTTTTTGAAAAAGTCTACAAATGGTCTAAAAACTACCTAGCCAGAATTTTCCAGACTTAGTTTTTTTTAATCTGGAACTATTTTCTTATACGGGTAGCACGGAAGTTGGGGAATCCTTCTCTTTCACGACTTGGAGTATGGCGTGATCTGGAAATCAAAAACAAGTCAACAAATACTGGACTCGGACTAGGACTGGTGGCGGAGATGAATCTGGTGGAAACTTGGACTGGTGGCGGATATATGTAGGGCGGTGGAACACGGACTGGTGGCGAATCTGCGATGGAGGTGGACTCGGATTATCGTGATGGCGGTGGATATGTGCTATATGGCAACGGTGATGACGATGGTGGTATATGGCAGCGGTGACGATGATGGTGGTATATGGTAGAGGTGATAATGATGATGCGGCGGCGGCGTGACAACTTGTGAATAGAACTCAAAACTCTAAACGACTAGATACTAAGACCAGCAACTAGACACGACGATGCAACCGCAAATTCAAAAATGCAAAACCCTAAAAAGATTATGCAAAGGCTCAGATTGGTTCAAATATGATGAACTAAACCTAATTATTTTTTGGCTTTTTCGTGGACTGTAGGTATGAAGAATAGACTCGATCTAAACTATGAAAAACTATAAAATCTCACCGAGCAACCTGGAAATCTGATACCACTTGATAGAGGCGAAGGTGTCTCGATGTTTCGATGAGATAGCAATCGTTTTCTGTGGGAGTCGACTTTGATGATCCGACTACGAACGTGCGAAGACGTCGCGCCTTAGCAATCGCTAAACCAACTTCCGAGGGGTTATTGACCACGCCGGAGCATGACCAACCTGACCATGAGCGTCTATTTCCTGCGAGCAAACGAAGAACAAGCAAGAAACTGAGATTGCAATCTGGATATTGCGAATAAAAGAGGAAAGCTTTATTAATGAAGGTGGGGTTCTGTGACACCTTTGTCTGGTCGTTGAACACAAACGAAGTACGCGAAGTTGCAGCTATGGCGAACTTTTAATCTAAACAAAACCCAAAGTCTAAACGATGCCCTAAGGGCTATATATATGGAGGAGAGAGGGGGAATTTCGTGGCCCTTGGAGGAGGGGTCCGAAACCAACCCTAACTCTTGTTTCCCCACACATACGGACTCTAAAAACTGCCTATAATCAAGTATTTCAAAATTACATGGGCCTGGCCCAAAAATAAGGTGACGCAGCACCTAGAATAGCCTTTGGACGAAATTTATGAAGTGGCATCTTGTATATTTCGTCCAAGGCTTCATGCACTCATCATGGTGGCTCCAAAGTCCTGGAATCATCACTTGTAACTCCGTTCTTGTTCCCTTGCGCATGCCATCATCTCCATGCTTGAACTTGCTCCAAGGTTCATCTTTCTTGTCCAAGCTAGGCCCTTCATTTGTAAGCAAACCAAATGTATCGAATTTAGGCAGCATCATATTCTCATGAACATTAGAATCGTTACCAAGAAACGAAAGTACCTGATAATTCAATTGGCGTGCGCGAGCTCTAGTAATTGGTCCAATATGTATAGCAGCAGGGGCTGTGGGTGTAACAATGGTATTGATGTCCTCATCAGAGCTCCATCCAAACAATGGAGTAGTTCCTTGCCGAGGACAAGTACCAAGTGGCCGGCTTCGACCTCGAGTACACCATCGGTCATGTCGGGCACGATCAGAAGGTTGTCGTCACCCAATTGTGCGTGTGATATGACGTCCTCGTCTACCACTACCACCTGGCCACAAGGCCTTGCGAGCATTTCTCCAGGTTTATCAAGAGCCCCAACTACAGTTTTGCTATGGTGGATACCACCAACGATCTAAAACTGCTCAATGTTTCGGGCTTAAAATGCCCAAATCTTGTCAACATCCAGCACCACTACAAGTTCTGGGGCAGCGACAATAACAAACTGAACTCCCTGGTTGACCTCGCCTCGGCCATCATCGACCCCTACTACATGAAGATGAAGAATGAGAGCAAAAAGGACAAGGACGCCTGGCACAGTGTGTGGCATGAGAGACTGGATGAACAACACGTCAACTACGCGGCCAAGGACGCGTACACAAGCTACGAGATGTACAGGAGGATCATTGACATGAGGAAGTGTCTTCTTCTTGCCCCAAACGAGGGATCCAGCCATAGAGTAGTGGCGGGAGCGTCACAAGAAGTAGATGACTAGACAATCGTTTCTCCTACTTTAGAATGCATGCAATTGTTTATTGAGGTGTGTGTGAATGATCTGTATAGCCACTTATGTAATTGGATGTTTATTTCAGTTATATATATACATGTTATTCTTCTACAGACAGAGCAAATCACATGGCTTATTAGAAGCAATCCTCTCTGTTATTATTAGTCTTCGTACACATTTCTGATTACAGACCTTTTTGCCGCGTATCACACACTTCTTGTTCAGTTGAACCGTTTCCATTGTGTTGCCTAATCACACAAAGTTCATCCTAGTGGATTGTATGCCGTATATCGCACACACCCTCATCTGGCTGCCTGTTTCTGTTGTTCTACATCATCGCAAACAGTTCTTCTAGATTAACCGTTTGCCATTCATCGCACACGCAAATCTAATATGAACCGTGTTTGATGTCGCTGCCATCGCAAACGTTTTGTACCTTTTTTGATGGGTTTTTTACACCACCGTTTGCAATTATTGCATCGCACACAGTTTCGTCGAAGAGTCTCTGATTCGACTGTCGCGTTTGGACCATCCTGTAGTAGCGTATCTTTTCGCTGAGCGTGAAATTTAGGAACAAAGTTAAATTGGTAGTCGCCTATTCGATCCCCCCACTTTAGTCGATCATACTATTCCTTTCACAAATCAATATCAGTAAAGTTTCCCACATCTTGGTCTAAGATATATAATAGCATATATGGTTACAATAACTTCTTTTTATGTAATAGTTTTAGTATGGCATTTTCTTCAACTATTAATTAGGGGAAAATGAAACAATATAATGTCAAAAATCCAGGAGTCTTAATATTGGCACAATAGGATGTGATAAAAATATGAGAAGAATAAAAATACAAATAATGATTTTTTAGTGAGTAGACTATCTCTTGTACCATCCCATGCAAATATACACAAAACCCTTTTTTTGTGACCATCTGAGAATTTTTTCGCTTGAAAACTTTCCTACATCTTGGTATAAGATATATAATAACATGCGACAATTAAATTGAGAATTCTTATTGCAATAAACATAATTCAACATTTTCTCTGCCTTTTAGAAGAACAAAATTGAAATCATCAAGTTCTTCTAAAATTTGGCACAGGGTTTTGATATTGGTACATGTGATTGTCATAAAAATCTAACACAGTTTCTCGAAAGTTGGAAAACCACTTCCTTAAAAAAATGACTCTTTTGGCCTACCGATAGCATCGTTTTGTAAACCTGAACAAAAGTCAAGTTTTTATAAAAGGAATATAAAGAATTCCAGTAGTTCTACATGCACATATTGCACAAGGATGGAAAGGATCTTAAAATGACCCCTTTGTAGATAACATAGGCACTATATTGATCAAATAATTGTACCTAAAATCTAAAAAGTGCGTAGACACTATTTGATTGAACGGAGCGGCCGATCTCTCACATGCATATGCATGTGTTTAATTTTTTTTGTCTTCTAGCGCATGTGGCTGTTAGCATTAAATGTGTTCGTGCTAATTATTTCATTTTGAAAAGAACAGATCCACACGCATTTATTTTAGGGTTTTAAATTTTTAGAAAGTCATATCTTTCAAATTGTGCGTCGGAATTCAGATTCGTTTTCACTGTTAGAACTCGCGTGACGAGATCTTTGAAACTAGATCCCACATGGGTATGTTTCGATGAATTTTTTTTATGCCAACTTTGGTGATATATTGTGCAACTTTATTACTGCATGATACAACTCTTTTTAAACCAATGTTAAAGTTGTATGATCCAACTTTCTATGAGTTGCAACTCAGCAACCATGATAACCAACCTTTTTATGTGCAACTAGTCTTCTTCCCCGACCAACTACCTAGTAGTCGATGTGCAAACCCCCCTTCTTACTTATGGATATTTATTTTTTCACTACTGCACACCCAGTCCTACCTACCCTACCAGCGATATGTGCAACTTATTCTGTTGTTCCAGTCAACTGCCCAACTCATTCCCCTCCCTACTTGTGGATGTGTAGTATCAGTTGGCGGGGGCACTAGACACAGTTGCACATAATCTGCAAGGTAGTTGGGTGGGGCAATAGACGAAGCTGCACATCTCGCTAGCAGGGATAGTTGGATGGTAAAAATTGCACATTCACAAGGGTACTGTAAAGTTGCATATAGACGAGGTGCTAAAATTGCACAATCTCACTAGAAGGGGTGGTTTGGATGGTGTGCTAGCATGAAAAACTACACATCCACGAGAGTTACGGAGAAAAGTTGCACATCACTATTAGGCAGTTGGCCCGAGCAGCATCCGAAGTTGCACATCTACTACTAGGTAGTTGGCCGAGGCAGCAAACAAGGAGAGCTACACATCCACGGGCAGAGGAAAGTTGCACATTCACTATTAGTCAGTTGGCTTGGGCAATAGACGAAGTTGCACATCTCATTGTTAGGGGGTAGTTTATGGTGTAGGTGCCATCAGTGAAAACTACCTATCCATGGGTAGGGAGAAAGTTGCACATCGACTGTCAGTTCGATGCACATCAACTGTCAGTTAGTTGCACAACGACTACTAGATAGTTGCACCTAACAGGGACTAAATTGCATATAAAAGAGTTCGTCGAAACCTACCCATGTCGTATCTAGTTTCGAAGAGCACTACATGAGGATTCCAACGGTGAAAATGGACCTTAATTTTGATGTTAGGTTCAAAGTTATGAATTTTGAAAAAAATCTGAATTTAATGTCTCTTAACTGTTTGCATCAGTAAAACTGCATGTCCACGAGTAGGGGAAAATTTGCACATCGACTACTAGCCAGTTGCACCTAACAGGGACTAAATTATACAAAAAAAGTTTTGTCAAAACATACCCATGCGGGATTTAGTTTCGAAGAACACGTCATGGGGATTCCAACAGTGAAATTGGATCTTAATTCCGTTATTTGGTTCGAAAGTTATGGCTTTAAAAAAATCAAAATTAAATGTGTTCCAACTGGTTCCCAAACGTTTCTACCTTCTAGTAAACACACTGCATGTTTTTTTGTCTTTTCCTTGCCAATGAGACAGAACTTTCTTTATTTGTTTGATGAGGACAAGAATATACTATAAAGGGAACGGTGCTACGGAGCGCTAGCGAGCCACTGGCCGCTCGCTAGACACGTCCATAATAATATTACACAAAGACTTAAAATAAAAGAGTTCAATACAAGAATAGGCTAGATGAACGTACTAAACTACATAAATGACATCCACGACTGGAGCACGAGTTCTCGAGGCTACGGTGTGCTGTAGCACCCCAGCGCAGCGGGCACCCACCTCCTCGGCTTTGACAATGGCAATGTGCTTCCTAACAAGTTCCTCAACAGTGAGTTGCATTGCGACGCCGTTGGGATCCAGCAATCATGTGGGGAATCTCCTCGCTGCGCGTTTTACACGGGTCTGCACTCTCTCGTGTAGGATGATACATTGGGTCTTAGACAAGCTGATGGCCCTGACAACATCCGCTCTGATCGTGTCCAGGAGTTGCTTTGGCCAACTATCCAAGCCGATGGCTCAAGAAGAGGGCTACCACACCAACGCGCTCCCGCACCTCGGCCTTTCTCCTAGCATGCTCCGCCGGAGGCAACTCCACCTCCATGACGGTGGTCTCTGGCCTGTGACATCCTCATCGATGGTGGCGTGTCGATATACACTCGGCCCTATTGCAATGCCATGGTGCATTAGTGGCACAGACTGAAATACAAGTTAGAGTGGACAGATTCGAATATGCAACTTCGGCAGTGGCACAAACTGACTTTTCAGTAGAAATAACCCTTCGTTTAAACCTAAATGCTTAATAGTGCATGCGCACTATCTCACTGAAGCGCTCACGCTAAACGACAACAAGCGAGCGTGAGAACATCGGCTGGTCGGGATGGGTCTGTATGTGGGAGCTAAAAGACAAAGGATCAGACCTGGATGCAACCTGGATCCACGCATATGAGGTAGGACACTGGAGGACAACATGTGGTGAATTTAATTGGATTTTCAAAATTTCAAAAAGCCATAACTCCACAATCGAATGTCAGAATTCATATCCGATTTCACCATTGGAATTCTTGGGGTGAGCTTTTGAAACTAGATCTTATTTATATATGTTTTGACAGAAAAAATATTGGCACCTCTGGTGCTAAATGGTGCAAATCTTTTACTACATTGTGCAACTTCAGTACTGTACTGTGCAACTTTTTTCGAAACCAATTTTTTTAGGCCTACATGATCTAACTTTCTATAAGTATTAGCCATGACAAAAGAAACTTTTTTGTGATGTGCAGCTAGGTCAACTACCTAGTAATCGATGTGCACCCACTCCCTACTTATGGTTTTCACTGGCACACCCTGCCCCACCTACCCCTACCGAAGATATGTGCAACCTAGTTTGTTGTTCCAGCCAACTTCCTAGTAGTTGATGTGCAACTCCTCATCCCTACTTATGGATGTGTAGTTTCAATTGGAAGGGACGACAGACAAAGATGTACACAGACTATTAGGCAGTTAGCCAGGGCAATAGACGAAGTTGCACAGCTCACTCGCAAGAATTGTTGGTGAAAAACTGCATATCCATGAGGGTAAAGAAAAATTGCCCATAGGCCCTCCTAATTGTCACATCTCACTAGCAGGGCTGTTTGGGATGGGTTGCTAGCAGTGAAAACTACATATCCATGGGGTACGGGACAAAGTTGCACACCGATAGTTAAGCAATTGGCCGGTGCAGCATCTAAAGTTGCACATCAACTGCTAAGGAGTTGGCGAAGGAAGGAAATGGTGAAAGCTGACATCTACGGACATGGGAAAAGTTCCACATTGGCTATTAGGCAGTTGGCACAGCCATTGGGCAAAGTTGCATATCTCACCGGTAGGGTGTAGTTTGGATTGGAGGTGCCATAGGTGAAAACTGCACGTTCACGCATAGGGAAAAAGTTGCACATGGACTATCAGGTAGTTGCACACCGACAACTAGGCTGTTGCACCAAATAGAGACTAAATTGCACAAAAAAGTACATCAATACATAACCATGAGGGATCTAGTTTTGAAGAGCGCGTCGCGAGGATTTCAGTAGTGAAAACAGATCTGAATTTCGACGCGCGGTTCGAAAGATATAGCTTTCTTTAAAATTCTGAAACTCGCACTAAATACGTTCTGTTCACGTGGATGCTTTTTATGTTTATATGATACCTTTCCTAATATATGATTAGGGAGTAAATTATTTCTCTTTAAAAACTAGTGGACGAAAAAATTCCATTTTAGGCCGGCTGCTCGGGACGGCTAGGGAGCAGCCGACCGCTCCCTATACACATCCCTCGTTTAAATATGCTAGAGTCACCTATCATCGACTCACCACTTTATAACTTGCTGGAGCTTACGGTTCGATGGAGGAATATTGCTCAAATCCGCCTTCGACATTAGATTAGCTTAGTTTTTGTTTTCTGATTTAGTTTGCTATTTAAATTGACCAAACTTTGTGACTATGATGTATTCATTTTTTCATCGAAATGAATTGATTCTTTGTGCACTAGTTTTGTATTGAAATGCTCTCTCAAGTAGTATGTTTGCTAGAAATTTCTTTCCATACAAGATATCGGACAACTAAGACCACTTCGGAACAAAGAGGATTTTACCGTGCATCTAAATAATGGAAACTACAATTGTTGAAGACTCCGAAGACTAGGAGAATCTGAAGGCTCCGAAGAAATTCCAGATTGGTATGACATAAGAAGGTTACCCTTATGGAACGTGTCAAACCCTTGAAGTTGCCAATACCCGAGATCAAGGTGTGTCGGAGAAAGACCGGAACATGGAGCATTAGAACTCAAAGTTTTTGTCAAGAGAACCCTAAGACAGGAGATATCAATTATGGAATGAAAGCTCATGGAAGTAACATGGGCATAGACACGGCTAACCATGGCGTTTTTGCCCGCTTATGCTATTGTCACTGTGCTGATTTAAGCATGCATTTCTTTGGGAGGATTGGATGGTAGAAGGCTGATGGAGCACCTATCAGCAAAAGATGAAGTTTTAACCTTAGCTGGTGAATCACCATGGATCTGTAGTATTACATCAAGAATTTTAAGATGGACCTGCAAGAAGCTTTATTTGACAAAGAGGCATTTCGTGAAGAACTCAGGACCCAGAAGCTGAAAGTAGCCAAGCTGGAGGAGCAAAATCCTCGAGATACCGGAGATTCATCAGGAACTGAAGGACAGTAGGACCATGGTTCATGCCAAAGATGTTGAAACCCAGAAAGCAACTCCAGAATATTGAAGGACGTCATGAGAGACTTCACGTCAATATAGATGATCTGGCAAAAGAACTTGAGATGGACAAGCACGATCGGAAGAAGCCATCGGAGACATGAACAAGACTTGAAGACTTTGGTGACTTTGAAGATTTATTGACCTTTTGTCGGTGCACTAAAGTAGGGGTACCTTAGTACCCCAGACTTGTGCACGGGCAGTTGTAGCACCCTGCGGCAAGGCCCGCCCAGGAAGCGCCAAGAGAAGACCAAGCATTCAAGACAAGGCCCCCGGCAAGAGGAGCTTGCCGGGCCAAGAAGACAAGGCCCCCGGCAAGAGGAGCTTGCCGGGCCAAGAAGACAAGACCCCGGCAAGAGGAGCTTGCCGGGACGACTGAGCCCATGAAATGCCATCCAAGAACAAAGTATACGAGACAGAAGATCGAGACCCCGACAAGAGGAGCTTGTCGGGAAGGCCGAACCCAGGCACCACAAGAGAAGCCCGCCACGGCGCGCTATGCGCCCCGGCAAGGCCTGATAGCCGGCAAGCTATCAGGCACAGGAAGACGACCCCCGCGGCAAGCCACTTGCCGCGGCAAATCGCCACCTCAGGACTGCGCTCCGGCTCGCCCGCCCACGCGTCGCTCCGGGGCTTCCCCCAAGGGCACGTGGCGGGGCACCGCGCAGCCTGGGGCATGCGGTGGCATGCAGCCGCCATCGTGGCGAGCGGTGGCGCACCTAACGGTCCGCCTCGGTGCTGTCCGGGCGACCGTGACGGGCATTTAATGCCCTTGTCCCCTACCGTCAGAAGTAGGTATGATAACACTGTGCCACACTGTAGCGCCACTGTTCCCGCACTGTTACAACTACCACCCCTTTTACACTTTTACCCCTTTCTCTTACGTTGACACCTGTCGGTGACCCCTTTGCGCTATAAAAGGAGGCCCGTGTGCAACGTAGGGGGGGGCCGGGGGTTCCGAGGTTCGGAGATTCGGGATCCAGACAGCCATACGCTCGGTGCAGCTAGCTCTCCAAGCTCCCGAGCTCCCCAGTTCAATACAACCAAGCAGGAGTAGGGTTTTACGCGTCCATCGCGGCCCGAACCTGGGTAAACCGCCTGTGTGCTCGCCTCGATCTGCTCTCTGTGCTCCCTCCGCCCCCCTCACCGGACAACGAAAGGGGCTCCGGCCCCATAGGTGCTCGCGGGGGACGTAGTCCGCCCCGACATCTTTGGCGCGCCAGGTAGGGGGCAACCCGGGGGGACAGCCCGCTCCTGCGGATCCCAGGATCCGTCCAGTCGAAGCAGGTGTCCCCGATAAGCCTTGCTCCGGCAAGCAGATCAGCAGTCTGAACGCTGAGGAACAGTCCGCTCCTGCGGATCCGAGGATCTGTCCAGTTGAAGCGGGGGTTCCCGACAAGCTTTGGCATTCCTTCCCACGGGCTCGTGTGCGGCCCTCCTCGAGTATCCACTCGCGCAGAGACTGGGCAAGAAGCAGCTGCTCCTTGAGGAGGACCGCCTTCTGGCCGCTGGGCGAACGATTCGCCTCCAGCGAACTCTGCGCCGCTCCCGTAGCTGCAGAAGTTAGCGCCAGAAGTCACGAGAAAGGCGACCTCGTCCCCCGGCGCGCCTCGTCCGCCGGGGTGCCGAACGAGTTGACGCCGACCGTGGGAGGAATCTTGCCAGTGCGGTTGCCGAAACCCGTTCCGCCAACCATCCTCTCTGCCCAAGTCTTGCCGCAGTTGCATGTGATCCTTGGCGCAGAGAGGGGCGCGGATCCCCAAGCATAGCTACGCCTAGCTCCGGAGGGTCGTGAGGCCCTGCGCCTTTGCTTACCCCCAGGATGGGCTGGATGCTGCCCAAGGAGGTTTTACCCTACCGGGCGGCAAGCGATAAGAAAAGATAAGTTGCCGGAGCTCGAGCAATTACCCCATCAATTTTTAAGAGTTATCTCCCTCGAACGACCAGGCCTTGGTTGAGAGGCCTGAGCGCGGAAGGACCGGCACGAGACTGGTTGCGCCCTCATTTCGTTTCGAGTCCGCTCAACGACTTGAGTGTGCTACACCCCGAGTAGCGTCCTCACTTTGTTTCGAGCTCGCCCGGCACCCTAAGCGTGCTGCGACCGCAGTCGCACCGCTTACTTTGCCTTGAGCCTGCTCAACAACCTGAGTGAGCGGCAACCAGCCGCGACGAGGTTTCTTGCCGGTGGTAGCCCCGCCAGCGGGTCGCTGACGTCCCGCACTCGGCGCCCGTGGCAAGGCGGAGGCCTACGCCGGCAAGTCCCCGAAAGCGTAGGGCGGAAACAAACAAGGCGCCGGTCAAGTAGAGGAGATAACAGTGCGATGCATTGCCTAAGATAAAAAGTTATATTACAAAATGCCTTACTGCTGCTCTGACCAGCCGTTTCCATGGCATATTTAACAGCGGCAGGGAAAGGAGATAAAAGAAAGGAGCAGCGCGACCAAGGCCACGCGTGCCCGTGCACTGTTAGGGCCTGGCCCAACGACGCTCGGCACCGTGTGTGGCCCAGGCCCGGGGGCTCCTGTCGGTGCACTAAAGTAGGGGTACCTTAGTACCCCAGACTTGTGCACGGGCAGTTGTAGCACCCTGCGGCAAGGCCCGCCCAGGAAGCGCCAAGAGAAGACCAAGCATTCAAGACAAGGCCCCCGGCAAGAGGAGCTTGCCGGGCCAAGAAGACAAGGCCCCCGGCAAGAGGAGCTTGCCGGGCCAAGAAGACAAGACCCTGGCAAGAGGAGCTTGCCGGGACGACTGAGCCCATGAAATGCCATCCAAGAACAAAGTATACGAGACAGAAGATCGAGACCCCGACAAGAGGAGCTTGTCGGGAAGGCCGAACCCAGGCACCACAAGAGAAGCCCGCCACGGCGCGCTATGCGCCCCGGCAAGGCCTGATAGCCGGCAAGCTATCAGGCACAGGAAGACGACCCCCGCGGCAAGCCACTTGCCGCGGCAAATCGCCACCTCAGGACTGCGCTCCGGCTCGCCCGCCCACGCGTCGCTCCGGGGCTTCCCCCAAGGGCACGTGGCGGGGCACCGCGCAGCCTGGGGCATGCGGTGGCATGCAGCCGCCATCGTGGCGAGCGGTGGCGCACCTAACGGTCCGCCTCGGTGCTGTCCGGGCGACCGTGACGGGCATTTAATGCCCTTGTCCCCTACCGTCAGAAGTAGGTATGATAACACTGTGCCGCACTGTAGCGCCACTGTTCCCGGACTGTTACAACTACCACCCCTTTTACACTTTTACCCCTTTCTCTTACGTTGACACCTGTCGGTGACCCCTTTGCGCTATAAAAGGAGGCCCGTGTGCAACGTAGGGGGGGGCCGGGGGTTCCGAGGTTCGGAGATTCGGGATCCAGACAGCCATACGCTCGGTGCAGCTAGCTCTCCAAGCTCCCGAGCTCCCCAGTTCAATACAACCAAGCAGGAGTAGGGTTTTACGCGTCCATCGCGGCCCGAACCTGGGTAAACCGCCTGTGTGCTCGCCTCGATCTGCTCTCTGTGCTCCCTCCGCCCCCCTCACCGGACAACGAAAGGGGCTCCGGCCCCATAGGTGCTCGCGGGGGACGTAGTCCGCCCCGACACCTTTAGAAGACCCAACCCCCTGTTATATGCCAACATTAGACGCGACGATTGTGAGCTGTCATTTGTTTGATGTTTTCCCGACAGCCACAAAATAAAAATCTGTCTTTTCAAAACTTTTGCTTGTATTGTGTGTATCCCTCTCTATCTCTCTTATCTCACCCCAAACCCATGGACCCAATAGAGGATGAATGGAGATGAACCCATATTTTCTAGACCGATGAGTCAATTGGAGATGGACCGATGGATCCAGAACATGGAGGATCACATGAAGAATAACCCTATAACCGGAAAGGATATGACCCAGCATGCTCTTCAGTGTTTTGAAATAGGTGCTGCTACTTGGTGGAGGATGTACCAAACCATCAATGGATGGCAAGGAGTAACCACTTGGAAAGAATTTAAGTTGACCTTGCCAAAGTCTCGGTTTGTGTCCCAGAAATTGAAGCCTTATTGAAAGGATATGAAGAAACCCTGTGCATGCAAAGTTTGTGGAGAAATGGGACACACCCATAAAGAACACAATGATGAATGCCCAAATTATGAAGGAAGTCACCCAACTGAAGAATGCCCAACTAGGCAGATCACTTGTTTCTTGTGTGAAGGGACTACCCAATACCCTGCTCACTGTCACATTTACCCCATGGTTTGAAAAAACATCCAGCAGAAGAAAGAAACAATGAAAGGAGCCCTCATGGAAATTTCAGAAGAACCTGGGATGAATGAAGAGGTGGAGGACACACCCAAAGAAGACCCAATTAAACCCTACATCGAGTCTTGCTATTCATGTGGAGAAGAAGGACACATCTCCCAAAATTGTATGAATGAGGATCTAGTAGAATTCCCGACGGGGAAAGTAGAGTATGACCCACAGGAAATAGAAGCCCTGATTGGAACAGAAAAGTCCAGAAAGAGAAGTAGATTGGATTCCAGGAAGGATCTGAGTCATATCACCTGTTATAGGTGCAAGGAGTCAGGGAACTACCTCAGCAGTTGCCCAAAAAGGAAGCCAAGGACCAAAGGAGGCTATATAATCACAAGGAAACCACGAGACTTGTCGGAAGTAATATGTTTTCATTGTAATGGAGCCAGGAACCTTGCCAAAGTTTGTCCCAAGGAGAAGAAGGCTTGTGCTAAATAGTTGTGTCTGTGAGAAGTATAGTATTAGTAGTGGGAACAATTCTTTTATATTGAGATGTTGAGTTGATGCCTGTAATGGAAATGCAGGAGATTGAAGTAATTTGAGAATCAATGAAGTTAGCATCGTTGATACTGATTTGGATTTTATGAGTTGTTACTCTATGAAGAAAGATTTTGACCATTTTCGAGGATATGAGAAATATGGTCTATGGAAGAATTGGAGCATTTTAAGGGTGGTAGTACCCTGTGAAGACCCTTGACCCCTGGAAAATATAATGAGATTCCACGGAGTGGACTTTGGACTAAATAACTATGAGCTTTATCTCGATATGTGGGACACCCCAAGAATATGAAGGGATGAAGTACTATTGGATATAAAGGAGGTATAATGTTGGTAATATGGAGCAACTGTAACCCCACGATGAGTCTGAGTAATCACGTCTTAATGTGGTACAAATAGAAGGAAAGGAGACAGTACAATGGGATGGATTTAAGAATGCTAGAAGTTGGATGTTGGAATAACGAATCGGTTGCCCCGATGATGAGTTCAAGGTTTATAAGTGATGAGATGGGCCATAACCCACAGGCCCCAGGACATGCCAAGAAGCGAGCACACTCTTGCTGAAGGAAAAACCCCTGGAAGAAGTTATGACTTTATCGACAGACGATTTTATAGGAGTACGCAAAACCTGAGAGTTGTGAAGGAACGATAGATGCTTGTCTAGCTTGCAGAATCAATGGATTTATCCAAACCCGATTCTCAACAAGAGAAATTCTGCAATGCTTGTGAGGATGACCGAGTGTTAGAATGCGAGATTCGCTAAATCATATACAAGGTAATAATTTGGGTGCAGGATGGATTGATCACCATACCGACTTACTCTTATTATTCGCCTTGCTATATGGGATGGTAAATCTGAGTGACTTACCTATAGTAGAGAGACGACGATATTAAACCTTGTTTAAACCTCAGAATGGTATAAGTATTTTTCCCTTGTACAAGTCAGTTGTTGCAAATCGTAGGACATACGGTGAGGTTCAACCCAGAACCATTTTCTGCAGGAGAAGCCATAAATGGTTGACCACCATGAGATATCGATAGTTGATGAGTATTGGCGCCAGATCCGTCAGCTAAGAAGACCCAGTCTCGGAATAACCTTACCAAGATGAAAGGACGGGAGAATTGAGTAAAAGGTAATGCCGCCACCGGAAGAGCCCGAGAAGAAATTGTACTGAAGATCTGAGAAGACTGGCCCTGCCAACAAAACGGATGGAGTATATAAGTTTTTATGGAACCGTAACGATGCTTCTAAGGGTGGTAGCACCCCAGACCCCCTGAGATGATCGATGGATTTTGAGGAGACCCCCAAACCTAACCTATTTCTTTCTAGCCTCTCCGAATCTCGAGGACGAGATTCATTTTAAGGGTGGTGGGTTTGGATAGATTTGATTGATTGTGTGATTGATTGACTGAAAGTTAGTGAAATTCGAAACTTTTTGAAAGTTAAAATGAGAGGGAATAAAAGGACTTTCCCAAACTTTCATTTTTATTTTATGATCTCCGTGAATTCCAATTATTTTTCAAATATACAACCCTTGAGTGAAGATGATATGACTTCTTCCATTTAATTAAGTGATAAGGGTATTTGAAAATATTTGAATTTCATTTGGAACTATTTTCAAATTCCGAAACTTTATGCAACTCAATGATTTTCACGAGAGAAGATAAAATGACTTCTTCAAATTTTATGAAATATGAGTTGGGTGTTTAAAAGGATCAAATTTAAAGTCCTTTTGGAAATTATTTTGAATTTGGAGTTATTTGGGTTTTATTCAAATTATTTTTCTCCAAAAATAAAATATATGGAAATTAGGGTAAAATGATTCCCTACATCAGAAAATTAGAGAGAAATTAATTTGAAATAATTTTCGTATTTTTAAAATTATTTTTTATGAGGTTTTATTGCAACAGTAGCACTCTTTGCTTTATTTGAATTTTCGTAGATTTTATTTGGAGCTAGAATAATGTTCACGATGTAGGAAATCCTTTTCTGAAAATCTTGATATATTATATGCCTATATAATATTTTATTTTTTATTTTCATTTTATTTTCTTTTTCTCTCTGTTTAAAAAAAATCTTCCGCCGCCGATTAGGCCGGCCCAGCCGAAGCCAGGCCAAGGCCCAGCGCGCCATCGCCATCGCCTCCGTCCCCGTGTAGGACTCCGCTCGGGAGTCCACCGCCGCGTCGCCGCCTCGACGTCCGTGCCGCCTCCGGACTCTGCGTCGCCCCCTTGCCCCTCCCGCACGCCATCTCGTCCCCTCCCTCCATGAATAGCGCCACCGCCCCGGCTAGATCTATCGTCGCGCCTCGCACCGCCGTCTCCGCCGCCCTCTGCAGCATCTGCCCCGCGCCACCACCGTCGTTGCCGCACTCCGCCCGAGCCGCTGAAGCGCCGTCCCGCCTCGCTATTGCCATCGCTAGAGAACGCCACCGCTGCCGCCGTTGGTTTTTCTCGCCATGGCCGAATCCACGGGAACCGGTACAAAACCCTCGGTTTCCTACGGTTTTTTTTTGGTTTTTAGATTAGAGCGGTTTATTATTTTTATTAGTTTATTTAACGAACGTTTTCTGTTCAGGTAGTTCTAGTGAACAGATTCATTAGTTGGCGTTCGGCAGCAAACGTTCGCTCGGTAGAGTTTTCCTTTTTCTTTTTAATTTCTGTCAGGGACCTATCCGTAGTGTTATTTTCACAGATTAGTCCTTGATTTTCAAACCTTCATATCTTTTTACTCGTTTGTCCAAATCCAATGAAACCAACGCCAACTTCTTTGTTATGATCTCCTCTATCTAGTAAAACAACTTGAACATGTTTTGAAAGTTTTAAAATTTGATTTCAAACAGTTTTGTATTTGAACTTCGTTTGATCATAACTTGAGTTTTATAACTCCGATTTAGTTGATTCTTTTTGCAAATCGAAGCTCTTGACCTAAACTTTCTGATAAGGCCAAATTCACATAATTTTGGTACTGTTAGAAATTGTTTCATGTTGCAAGAGTTATTTGCTTCGTTTCGATCTTTCTGATCTTTTGAGTGGTTGCTTATGTGTGGATACTATTGCTTGCTTACGATAGATTGACCGGAGTGTGACGAGTAGAACTGTCAAGAGTTTTGAGTGCGAATCATCTTCATTAACAGTACAGGCAAGTTCACACTTTGATCATATCCCTTTCATACCCAGTTTTTATGCATTAGTTTCACCCTCAAACATTGCATGGTTAGGAATTGATAACATGTGAGTATTGGGAAGTAGTTGATAAGGTAGGAACCTATTGCCCTGCATTCAACCCTTGGGAGTTACTATTACGTTGCTTATACTGCTATGCTATGCTCATAGACGTGGATTGGGTTTGAGTGTATTCATGACAATTGTGAGTATTGTTAATTAATGGTTCAACTTAAGGTGGCAACTTAAATACAAATCTGGGTGGATTGAGGCACCTGGGGAATTCCAGTGATTACCTGTATTTTTTGGAAATCCCGGGGTACCGTGTGATTCTCCTATGGACTGCCACGCAAGATCAAAGGGATCATGAGATTTATTCATGCTAGAAACTTCTGTGTGCAGCCACAAGCCATTATGGGCTCTGGCATAGTTGATTAAGTCGTGTGAAGTCTTACAGTGGTAGACTAGCAGATGTAGGGGATGTAGGTGGTACTGTCTACCCATCGTAAGGTGCTAACGCTTCTGAAAGACTGTGTCTCATTCATCCGTTTCTCAAACACCATGTAGTGCGAGAAATCCAACGGAGGAGATCGAGTCTTGTGGGGAAAAGTGTGCAAACCTCTGCAGAGTGTACAAACCAATCATGATTAGCCGTGTCCCCGGTTATGGACATCTTGAGTATCTGGTTCTTGGGTTATCATGTTGATCTCATCACTCTATATATTAAATTTGTGGGGTTATTAATTACCTTTTAATTCGGATTGAGATGGGGTTTACCATTCTCAATGTTTTCAACCAACTTTGTAGTTAAATAATAAAAAGTATTCCTTTGCAGTAGGGAAAAATTAGCTTTTCGCAAAAACATTATAACCATAGAGATTTTCCACCAGCCATATATGCATGTAGTGATAGCTATTATTCATCATTATCCAATGGTGTGAATTTGCCAGTACATTCAATGTACTGATCCTCGTGGCTGCAACGTCTCATGTTGCAGGACTTCTTACGACGAGTATGTGATATGTTAGGGTTACGATTTCTACACTCAACTTTGCCATTGGTGTTGATGGGAAACCACAACCTCGTTGTTACTTCCGCTATTTGGATTGAGGTAATAGTATTTACGTTATTTATACATGTGATTTATCTATGTTAAAAATCCTCGAGTACTGTGTGTGTCAGCATACCGATCCAGGGATGGCACTTAAGCACAGAGACTTGACCGTCTGAGGTCGGGTCGCTACACAAGACTTCTCCCATGTCCTCAGGAACAACCGTAACTACTCACAAAGCATATTCATCTTCATAATCAGAGGGATATTAATATGCATAAAGGATCTGAACATATGATCTTCCACCAAATAAACCAACTAGCATCTACTACAAGGAGTAATCAACACTACTAGCAACCTATAGGTACCAATCCCAGACTTAGAGACAAGAATTGGATACAAGAGAGGAACTAGGGTTTTAAATGAGATGGTGCTGGTGAAGATGTTGATGGAGATTGGCCCTCTCCCGATGAGAGGAGCATTGGTGATGACGATGGCGATGATTTCCCCATCCCGCAGGGAAGTGTCCTCGGCAAAATAGCTCCGCCAGAGCCCTAGATTGGTTCCGCCAAGGTTTCACCTCATGACGTCGGAGTCTCGTCCCGAAAGGTTGCTTATGATTTTTCTTCGGATGAAAGACTTCATGTAGCGACCAGACCTCAAACAGTCTGATCTCTGTGCGTCAGTGTCATCCCCGGATCAGTAATGCTGACACGCACAGTACTTGAAGGATTTATAACAGAGTAGCAATCACACACTTATTACATCGAGTGTCTCAAAAGAGAGATTAATACAATAAATATGGCTTAAGGCCATCTAATAACGATAATAGCGGAAGGCTTGGAAGATAAGCGAGTCCATCAACTCCAACAGCATCATTGAGTATAGAACCACGACCTAAAAGCACCTTACTCGTCGTCTGAAAAGTCTGCAACATGAACGTTGCAGCCCCAAAACGGGTCAGCACATGGAATATGCTGGCAATGTAACACATAGAGAGTAATGAAAGAATAAATCTACACTACATGCATATATGGCTGGTGGAAAGCTCTATGGTTACAGTCTTGCGTAAAGCCAATTTTTCCCTACTACAAAGGAATAAATTTTATTTAACTATCATGGTGGTCGTTAAACATTGAGAATGGTTGACAGCATTCTCAATCCCAGTTAAGAATCATCATTAGTACCCAACAAAATTAATTAAAGTAACATGATGAGATTCACATGATAATCCAAGTACTAGATACTCAAAACGTCCATAACCGGGGACACGGCTAACCATAATTAGTTTATATACTCTGCAGAGGTTTGCACACTTTTCCCCACAAGACTCGATCTCCTCCGTTGGGATTCTCGCACTACATGGTGTTTGAGAAACGGATGACCGAGACATAGTCTTTCAGAAGCGCTAGCACCTTACGAACGGGTAGACCGTACCACCTACATCCCCTACATCTGCTAGTCTACCATTGTAAGAGTTCGCACAACTTAGTCAACTATGCTAGAGCCCATAGTATCTTGTGGCTGCACACGGAAGTTTCTAGTATGAATAATCTCATGATCCCTTTGAGCCTGGGTGGCAGTCCATAAAAAAACAACAGGCAATCCTGGAATACCCAGGTACCTCAATCCACCCAGATGTGTGTTTAAGTTGCCACCTTAAATAAACTATTAATTAAAAATCTCACATCTGTCATGGATATCACTCATCCAATCCACGTCTACTAGCATAGCATGACATAATAAACAAATGTAGAAGTAACACCCAAAGGTTTGATAGTAAAACAGGTAATAGGTACTACCTCAACTACTTCCCGTATCACAATTTAATTAGATCCTAATCATGCAATGTTTGAGGATTGATCTAATGCAATAAAACTGGGTAGTAAAGTGGTATGATCAAAGTGTTACTTGCCTTGCTGATGATCCGTGAGACCTAGAGATTCGAAGTAACAGGCAGCGCACTCCGGGTACTCTATCGCAAACAAACAAGCATACAATAAGTACTCATCTAATGCACAGGTAAAACGCAAATAAGAGATCTAACCAGAAAGTTCAACTTAAGAACTTCTGTTTGCAAAAAGAATCAAATCAAACAAAGCAACGAAAGTCAAACGGCGAAAGAAACAAACTTTGTTTTACTAATCTGGACCTAAGTCAAGATTTAAAGAATCAAAAACTTGTTTGAGTTGGTTAAACAGAAAGAGGATTTTGAGACGAAACTCCGGGGGCTTGAATCGCCTGATTCCAATAAACGAGCGAAAAGTTATACTAAAACAAAAATCGGATCAGAAATCGCGATAAAAAGTAATCGCTGAAAATCCGAGAAAAAGAAAAACGACGAACAGGTTAACGAACGAACGTTCGTTATCTGGATCTAAATGATGAACGCGTTCGTTAAAACGAACGAACGAGCGAACACTCGCTAATTAAATAAACCGGAAAAACGATCTATTTAAAAAAACGAAACTAAAAAAACCGAACGAACCGACAGAAAACCGATCGGTTTTCTAAAAAAACGGCGGCGGGATCGAGATCAACCTCGGGCGGCGGGGTCCGGCGAGGCGGCGGCGGCTGCGGCGCGGGGCGGCGGGCGGCGGCGGCGGCTGGGCGCAGGCGCGGCTAGGGTTAGGGTTAGGTGGGCGGTGGCGGCTGGGCTATTCGGGCCCCGGGGCGGCCTTATAAAGGCCCGGCCAGGTGGAGTCCTGGCCGAACACGGCCCAGAGTCGGTTCCTTTTTTTAAATAGTTACGCTCAGAAAAACAAACAAAAGGAATACTAAACGGGCTCCAAAAATCCCGAAATAAATTTTCTCCGACTTCTAAAATCAAGCCGGACAAACTAAACATTTTTTTGGGGCCTAAATGCAATTTTGAAAACGCACATTTTTTCTAAATTCAAATAAAATAGCGAAAAACTCCAAAATAAAATCTTATTTGATTTTATTATTAAATCCTCAATATTTCTTTATTTTGGGAAAGTCATTTTATTCCCTCTCTCATATTTTTATAATAGAAATAATTGAAGATAAAATAATTAAAATCAAATGATCCTATTCTCAAAATTTGAGAAAACTCAAATATGAAAATAACGAAATCCCCAATTCTCTCCGTGGGTCCTTGAGTTGCGTAGACTTTCTTGGATCAAACCCAAAAGCAAATAAAATATGATATGCAATGATGATCTAACGTATAACATGCTAGATTGAAAATTTTGGATGTTACAAACCTACCCCCCTTAAGATGAATCTTGCCCTCGAGATTCGGGTTGGCTAGAAAATAGGTGAGGGTGGTCTTTCAACAAATCTTCCTCTCGCTCCCAGGTGGCTTCATCCTCGGTGTGGTGGCTCCACTGAACTTTACAAAACTTGATTACCTTGCTGCGGGTGACTCGGCTGGCATACTCAAGAATCTTAACTGGTTTCTCTTCATAGGTCAAATCACTGTCCAACTGAATTGCTTCCAACGACACTGTATCTCTCAGAGGTATATCAGCCATCTCCGTGTGGCACTTCCTTAACTGTGAAACGTAGAACACATCATGAACTCCTGACAATCCTTCGAGCAATTGCAACTTGTAGGCCACTTCTCCCATACGCTCCAAAACTCGGTATTGTCCTACAAAATGTGGTGCTAACTTTCCCATAACTCCAAAGCGCTTAACTCCCCGAAGTGGAGATACTCGAAGATAAACTCGGTCTCCGACTTCATAAACTGTCTCCTTGCGTTTAGAATCTGTGTAACTATTCTGCCTAGACTGGGCTACCTTGAGCCTATCGCGAATCAACTTCACTTTCTGTTCAGACTCCTTAAGAAAATCTGGTCCAAACAACTGGCGGTCTCCAACTTCATCCCACGACAACGGGGTCTTGCACCTCCTTCCATACAAGGCTTCGAAAGGGGTTGTCGGTGTCAAAACCGGCGGATCTCGGGTAGGGTGTCCCGAACTGTGTGTCAAGGCCGGATGGTAACAGGAGACAAGGGACACTATGTTTTTACCCAGGTTCGGGCCCTCTCGATGGAGGTAATACCCTACTCCTGCTTGATTAATATTGATGATATGGGTAGTACAAGAGTAGATCTACCACAAGATCAAGGAGGCTAAACCCTAGAAGCTAGCCTATGGTATGATTGTGTATGATGATGGTTCTGTCCTACGGACTACAACCCTCCGGTTTATATAGACACCGGATAGGGTTAGGGTTACAAAGAGTCGGTTACAATGGTAGGAGATCTTGAGTATCCGCATCGCCTAGCTTGCCTTCCACGCCAAGGAAAGTCCCTTACGGACACGGGACGAAGTATTCAATCTTGTATCTTCATAGTCCAGGAGTCCGGCGAAGGTATAGTCCAGCTACCCGAACACCCCCTAATCCAGGACTCCCTCAGTAGCCCCTGAACCAGGCTTCAATGACGACGAGTCCGGCGCGCAGATTGTCTTCGGCATTGCAAGGCGGGTTCCTCCTCCAAGTCCTTCATAGAGGATTGTAAACACCAAAAATAGTGTCCGACTCTGCAAAATAAGTTTCCACATATTGCCATAGAGAGAATAATATTAACACAAATCAAATCTGCTGACGTATTCTGCAGTGCGTCATCACACCACGACCAAGCTCTTTATACAATTTGTTTTCACTTTTCCACCTCAGCACGTTTAGCGAGGCGGTTTCCTTGGCACGTCTTGTCAAAGCAGAGATCGTGTGCCCCTTTTACAGGATTCTCATCAATACGGACGTGGGTAACCCAACCATGCTCGTTAGCACGTTTCCTCGATTAAAGGCGAGTTCAAGACGGTTATGGGGAGGGCTCTTGGTATTCAACCTCCTATAAAGAGAACAAGGCCCGACTTCTTTTCTTAATCTCAAACGAGTTCGCCTGTCGCCCCGAGTTCCAGCACCCCAGGCTCCAGATTCCAGGCACTTCGGACCTTCGACAATGTCCGGTTCTGACCTTCAAGGTCGATGGACGCCTTCCTCCGTCACGGAGGAGGACGTATTAAGGTTGAGGGAGGCTAGGTTCCTGACCGGTGATATTTCGCATAGGTTACCTGCTCAAGGACAGGTTATTCCCAGTCCCCAGCCCGGTGAGAGTGTGGTGTTCATGTCTCACTTCCTCCGAGGGTTAGCTTCCCCCTGGATCCCTTCGTGAGAGGACTGTTGTTTTATTATGGGCTGGAATTTCATGATTTAGCTCCGGAGTCCATCCTCCATATCTCCTCATTTATCGTCGTGTGTGAAGCGTTCCTCCGGGTTACCCCTCACTTCGGATTATGGATCAAGACTTTCGAAGTGGAGCCGAAGATGATCGAGGGTCGGCACGCAGAGCGCGGAGGCGCTGTTATAAGAAAAAATGCCGATGCTCCATGGCCCGAGGGCTCTTTTCAAGAGGAGCTGGGCTTGTAGCAACGAGAGTGGTTTTATATCACCGCTCCCCGGGGCACCACATGGGTGGCGCCTCCTGCCTTTCGCTCGGGTCCCCCACCACGGCTAGCGTTGTGGATCAACAAAAGGTTAGAATGGGGTTTTCCCAAAGACGTACCCTTGCTGCAGGGCCGCATTAAGGATCTCTTGGAAGGAGACCTCAACCTGGTCAAGGTGACGCAGGTCATGCTGATTCGCCGGACACTGCCCGGCAAACGTCGCCCCCTTCGCCTCTGGGAGTTCATCACAAGAAGTGTGTCCGGATTTGACCGAGGACGCAGGCCTAAGCCGCAATCGCCCGGATACTCGAGTAAGTAACCTTGTGCCCGGACCTTCGATCCACATAATTATCATAAACTTGCCCTTAAAAGAGTTGTCCTTTTAAACAGGAGTGGATAGCGAAGGCGAAGCTGATCAGGTGTCCGGCTCCCCTTCCCGAAACTAGTCCGGATCCCGTGCTAGTCAGGATGCTGGAGGTAGTGCCTTTGGAGGGAAGTAAGACGGAGGACGAGGAAACTACGGCCTCCTCAAAGGAGGCTGCTCAGAAGGGAGGAACCGACGATTCCTCTCCTAAGGGAAAGAAGAGAGCCGCCTCTGATGACTCGAAGACCATGGTCTCGAAGCGGGGGAAATGATCCTCGTCACAGGGTCCGACGCCGGGGACAGCCGGACTGTGTACTCAAGGAGATCAACCCTCCAGCGAGCCATGAGTAGAGAAAGATTTTTCCTTTCGAGGGATGAAAGAAGTCCGTGATTTATATCTGAGAAGTTTTAACCAAATTTTTACCTTGTAGTTCGGACCTCAGCCCTTCTCAGTAGAGCTCGTCTTCGGGGGATCTTCTTCCAGAGATGATGGAGAGCGGGACGCCTCCTTCCGCTGTACCGCCCAACGAGGCGGGCGACCTTGAGATGTCGTCACGGAGGGTTTCTCCAAGTCCGGCAGGGGCGGAAGATCACTATGGGGCCCCCCGAGGTTCTCCGTGTCCGGCCTTTGAAAGAGGTCATGGGACAAGTCCGGCACCGTCTGGTGCTCGACCGGAGGAGCTAAAGGTTCTGCTAGGGCGAGCTTCTGTTTCAGAGGAGCACCGTGCATTAATGGGCATGGTGATTGAAAGGGTTTCGTCCGCAGAGAGCGGATTGCGTGTGGCCGTCGAGAGTTTACTGACGGGTTTTGAGGTACATTAGATAGTGTGTACTTTTGTCAGTTGCGCGTAAATAAGATGCGCCCTTTGTAGATAGTAGCCCCTGAGACTCTGCGTGTTGTCAAGAAATGACGGCACGCGGAGGATCATAATCCCAGGTCTAAAATGTCGCCTTTTAATGTAGGTTGCAGGGTGTCCGGAATCAAGCCGAACTGCTGGTTTTGCCGAACTAAAGCGACAACTGGACGTGGCAAATGCCGACATCGCACTTGTCAACAAGCGGTTGGATGAGGATCAAGGTATTTGATTCCTTTGGCGGCATTAGGTAAGAAGAGTTTTATGCCAGTGTCTTACGATGTGTGCTTGATGTAGATGGTGCGGCCGCCGTGGAGAGTCTTAGGGCAGAACTTGCCCGAGATAAAGATCAAGCCAGGGAAAGTGATGCGGCTGCCAAGAAGGCCTTTTAAGAGCTGAGAGCCGAACAGGCTGCTCATTGCCGAAAACTTAAAGAGCATTGTAGACCATTGCAGACTTCTTGAGAAAGAAGATCAGGCGAGACAGGCGGTCTTAGGGAAGGCCGTTGCTGATGCCAAGGACGCGCGCTCTACGATGAGAGATGCAAAGGAGGAGCTGCGTCAGGCCGAACAGATTGCGACTGGAAAGCCCTTCATGCTGCGGAGAAAATTTTGCGATCCGAAGTTTGCTCCGTTGGACCAGATGTGGAGTGTGGAGGACACCTATCTGGATTTGGCGGCGAGTGATGCTGATGCGACCGAACACTTCCGAGATCTGAAAGATCGTGAAGTGGAAAAACTGTTCTGGTCGCAATTTCACAATCCAGAGCGTCCACTTGCAGTGGACGATCGTTTGGCTCAATGGGCCGAACTTAATAGGTTGTCCGGACTCGCCATGAAGTACGTCATGGGTCATCTATGGCCAGGGAGGTCGGAGCCGAGAAGTTATTTTAGCTTGGTGCAGCAATTCCTTGATGCAGTGTCGCCCATTAATGCAATGAAGAGGTCGGCGTGTATAGAGGGTGCAAGGATGGCTCTTGCCCGTGTCAAGACATACTGGGCAGAGATGGAGACCACCGTTATTGCGTCCCGAGATTCGGATAAAAGCTGAGTGTCCTCCGAGCACTATTTTCAGGAAGTCCTTGAAGGCGCTCGTGTAATAGAGACGCAGTGCTCGAAGGATGCTATGTTATTATAGCATATGTAATGATGAAGTAATATTTTGATAAACTGTAGTGGCCTTTTTATACTTGTGCCTTCAAGTATTGTGAACACCTCATGTGCGGCCGTTTAAAAAAAATATAATCTGAAAGATTGCAGTCGTTGGCTTCAACCCCCACGCACATAGTGCGGGGGTGCTCGCAGAAGACGCATTTTCACGCTTAACCCAACGTCTTGGTCCTACAAAGGAGGTGATAGCGCAGCGGGCCAAGCAACCGGACTATAATGTTTTAACACTTTCACTTAGCCATAGGAGCTTGACATTGGGACTATTTAGGTAGCCCATTAGTGGCGACTGCGCTCGCCCGAGTTCGGGGCGCGTATGTGCCTGACCGGGAAGCG
The DNA here is from genome assembly GCA_032464435.1 of Aegilops umbellulata. NCBI lineage: Eukaryota > Viridiplantae > Streptophyta > Magnoliopsida > Poales > Poaceae > Aegilops > Aegilops umbellulata. Next base: position 209,458,015 of record CP136056.1, on the reverse strand, counting down.
GACCTTCGTTAAAGCGGAGGAATCCGATAGATTCCAATAGGTCATCGAGTGGCTGACCAATCTCACGCTACATCATGACAGTCAGTTTCCGGCTTTCTCTACTGAGGTACTCGCCCGGCCGAACCGGGGCACAATCGCAGTAGTTCTCCTGGTGCTACCTTAGCTGACAGGGCAGAACGTTAGGTAGCTGAACTCAGGAGCCGGGCAACCCAACATTTGACCAAAGACATGATTCGGAGCTGATGCATATAATGCCAAAACTCGCGACGCCGAACACTCCCTAAGGTGTTCGGTCTTTATGAGTGCGGGCGAAACAACACTCTTTGCTAAAAAAGCCCCTAGTGTCCAGGTACGTGCGAAAAATTCTGACGTGGCCACATGCCAAGACGCCAGTCTCCTCCTTGGTTATATCGGGAAAAACCAGGGGATGTGTTGCAACAAGAGATAGTAAAAAAAGGTTTACGCAAGGTCTTAATCTAAAAATAATCCTTTAGGACGGGTCCCTACTACACGTCTGCGCCTGTGTCTCCGTTGTGCCGTATCCTGGACGGGCGCCACACGACGTTCATCTGAAAAAGAGAGGAACATCATTGAAAACAGGTCGTGCCGAACAAAAGGTTTTTAAAATAAATGAAGTATAAAGTAAAATATAAAATTGAGCTTTATTGTCTCTGCGCGTAGCCCCTAGTACGGGGGTATATGGCCTCTAAGCCTGCATTAATGATGGATTTGTACCGAACTTGTCTATTCCGCGTTCGTGGCCTTTAATGACCAGTATCGGGAAGTTTTTTGGCTGGTGAGGCCATTTTATTGTGCGGCTGTCTAAGCGGCCGCACAGTCCTCCGCTTGGGGGAGGCGCACTCTAATGCTTCCCCTTAAAAGAGATGATGCCTCGTGGACCGGGCATCTTAAGCGTGAGAGATGCATAATGCGGTATTGCGTTAAAGCGAGTGAAAGCTTCGCGTCCCAGTAGTGCTTGATAGCGACTTGAGAACGGGACGACATGGAAGGTCAGCTTTTCGCGACGGAAGTTATCGGTGGAGCCGAATATAACTTCGATCCGGAGAAGACCCATACAATGGGTGTCCGAACCAGGTGCTACCCCTTGAAAGGAGGTTTTGCTGCGGCGGATTCTTGCTGGGTTTATCCCCATGTGATTGATTGTATCCTGATATATCAGGTTTAGTCCACTGCCGCCGTCCATAAGGACATTTGTAAACTGGAATCCGCCAATTATCGGATCGAGTATCAGGGCCGTCCAGCCTGCGTTCTTGATATTTCTAGAATAGTCTAGCTGATCGAAGGTGACTGGTTTTAATAACTAGTGGCGGGACCCCTTGGGGATAGGTCGTATTGTGCGTACCTTTATGGGTGCCACACGATTTGTTACATGAAGTAAGTTCACTGTTTTTACTTCTTGTGGGAAGTTCTTTTGTTTCCTGGTACTCTGCCTCCGGGGTTCGTCCTCGTCTTCCCTTGGTGTGTCAAGCCCCTTGTGTTCGGCATTGAGTCTGCCGGATTGTTTGAAAACCCAACAATCTTTGTGGGTATGGTTAGCAGGCTTCCCTGGAGTATTGTGTATCTAACATATCCTGTCCAGGATTCTATTTAAGTTGGACGGATCATCCCTATTATCCTAGAGGGGTGGTTTTGTCTGATTTTGTCGCGAGCTTTTGAATCCGGCATTGACTGCCTTGCTCTTCGGACTTTTTTCTTTAATTCGGCAACGATCCTTGTTGCGTCGCGGTTTTCCGTTTCCATCCCTAGTTTCGGATGTACTTGGATCACTGGGGCTGCATCTTGCCAACCAGCTATCCTCTCCTACGCAAAAGCGGGTCATCAGGCTTGTGAGTGCGGCCATTGTTCTTGGCTTTTCCTGGCCGAGGTGTCTGGCAAGCCATTCGTCTCAGACATTATGCCTGAAAGCTGCTAGGGCTTCGGCGTCCGGACAGTCGACTATTTGATTATTTTTAGTGAGGAATCTATTCCAGAACTGCCGAGTTGATTCTCTGGGCTGTTGAGTTATGTGACTAAGATCGTCTGCATCCGGAGGGCGGACATAGGTCCCTTGAAAATTCGCTCGGAAAGCATCCTCGAGCTCTTCCCAACTTCTGATTGTGTTTTCGGGGAGGCTTTTAGGCCAGTGCCGGGCTGGCCCTTTAAGCTTAAGGGGTAAATATTTAATGGCGTGGAGATCATCTCCTCTAGCCATATGTATGTGGAGGATGTAGTCCTCAATCCAGACTCCGGGGTCTGTCGTTCCATCATACGCCTCTATGTTGACGGGTTTGAATCCTTCGGGAAATTCGTGGTCCAGAACCTCATCGGTGAAACATAGGGGATGTGCGGCGCCCTTGTATTTGGGTGTGCCGGATTCTGATGATGGCTTTTTTGCATTGCTTACAAGAGCTTGCTTTCTTGGCCCGTAAATGGACCTGGCTGGGCCATGATGTGAATCCTTAGGTGGGTCGCATACCGATTTAAGTACGGTGCCACTTGCCACCTTATGGGGTCGTCTATCCGACCGTATGGCTTTCTTATTTTTTGAATGCGAGGGCTCTAGGGCCTCTTCGTCGAATTCGGGCAGTAGCTTTCTCTTTGGATAGCTTTTAGTACGGCGATCGTCGCCGTATTTATCTGCGGTGTTGAGGGAGTCCTGGATTAGGGGGTGTTCGGATAGCCGGACTATACCCTCAGCCGGACTCCAGGACTATGAAGATACAAGATTGAAGACTTCGTCCCGTGTCCGGAAGGATCTTTTCTTGGCGTGGAAGGAAAGCTAGGCGTGCGGATATTCAAGATCTCCTACCATTGTAACCGACTCTGTGTAACCCTAACCCTATCCGGTGTCTATATAAACCGGAGGGTTGTAGTCCGTAGGACAACCATCATCATACACAATCATACCATAGGCTAGCTTCTAGGGTTTAGCCTCCTTGATCTCATGGTAGATCCACTCTTGTACTACCCATATCATCAATATTAATCTAGCAGGAGTAGGGTTTTACCTCCATCTAGAGGGCCCGAACCTGGGTAAAATAAAGTGTCCCTTGTCTCCTGTTACCATCCGACCTTGATGCACAGTTCGGGACCCCCTACTCGAGATCCGCCGGTTTTGACACCGACATTGGTGCTTTCATTGAGATTTCCTCTGTGCCATCGCTTTTAGGCCCGATGGCTCCTTTGATCATCAACAACGATGAGGTCCAGGGTGAGACTTTCCTCCCCGGACAAATCTTCATCTTCGGCGGCTTCGCTCTGCGGGCCAATTCGCTTGGTCATCTGGAGCAGATCGAAAGCTACGCCCCTGGCCATCAAGTCAAGTTTGGAAGCTTAAACTACATGACAGATATCCACGGAGACTTGATCTTCGACGGGTTCGAACCACAGCTAAGAGAGCCGCACTATTTCGAGGGGCATGATATGGCTCTGCCTCCGAATAGTACCCTGGAGGCCGCACACGCTCCGGCCCCGATCCTTGACTCGGAGCCCGCTGCGTTCTTCGAGGATGAACAGTTGGACGTCACCTCGGGGGCTGCGATCTCAAAGGCGATCGAGCCGAACGCCAGCCCCTCACTCCGCACGGCCCATGACTCCAAGGAGTCGGATTCTTCTTCGAACTCCGGGCCTTCCGTGCCCCCGCCGATCAAATCTGATTGGGCGCCTGTAATGGAGTTCACCGCTGCGGATATCTTTCAGTGCTCACCTTTCGGTGACATCCTGAATTCTCTCAAGTCTCTCTCTTTATCAGGAGAGACCAGGCCAGACTATGGTCTGCGAGGTTGGGATTCGGACGACGAAGAAATTCAAAGCCCACCCACCACCCACTTAATAGCCACTATCGATGATTTAACCGACATACTTGACTTCGGATCCGAAGACTTCGACAGTATGGACGACGAAGACGGAGAAGAACTAGGACCAGCACCTATAGGGCACTGGACCTCCACCCCACCTAACGATGTATTCATGGTGGATACCCCTACAGGAAACGACAATGAGGAAAAAGGGGCGAAAAAGGGGTAAACCCTCCGAAAAGCAGTCAAAGCGGTGACGTAGACGCCGAGCCAAGCCCCGCCTCGATCAAGACCCAGCCGTAGAGCAGGATGAGCCGGTAGACGACGAGCATGCCTCAGAGCAGCCGTCCGAACAGGGCGACACGGATAGAGAGGACAGACAGCCCTCCCCCGGCCACAACAGAACTCCGGACGATCTCACGCCGGATAAAACCACGGAGCAGAAGAATCTCCACGAAAGGCTCGTTGCCACAGCACGCAGCCTGAAAAAGCAGAAGCGGAAGCTAAAGACGGCAGAAGATGCACTCAGAACAAGATGGAGCAAGGTAATCAAGACCACAGACAAATACGGCGGCAGCTGCCGCACCAAAAGCTATCCGAAGAGAAAACTACTGCCCGAATTCGACCAGGAGGCCCTAGAGCCCCCACATTTAAAAAATAAAGAAGCCACACGGTCGGATAGACGACCCCACGGCCACCATAAAATGGCAAGCGGCGCCGCACTCAATGCGGCATGCGACCCAATTAAAGACTCGCATCATGGCCCAGCCAGGTCCATTTACGGGCCAAGAAAGCAAGCTCTCACAAGCAATGCAAAAAATCCATCATCAGAATCCGGCACACCCAAATACAGGGGCGCCGCACACCCCCTATGTTTCACCGATGAGGTCTTGGAATATGAATTTCCAGAGGGATTCAAACCCGTCAACATAGAGGCGTACGATGGAACAAGAGACCCTGGAGTCTGGATCGAGGATTATATCGTCCACATACATATGGCTAGAGGAGATGATCTCCACGCCATAAAATATTTACCCCTTAGGCTTAAAGGGCCAGCCCGGCACTGGCTTAAAAGCCTTCCCGAAAACACAATTGGAAGTAGGGAAGAGCTCGAGGATGCTTTCCGAGCAAATTTTCAAGGGACCTATGTCCGCCCCTCGGACGCAGACAATCTCAGTCACATAACTCAGCAGCCCGAAGAATCAGCTCGACAGTTCTGGAACAGATTCCTCACAAAAAAGAATCAGATAATGGATTGTCCGGACGCCGAAGCCCTAGCAGCTTTCAGGCATAGTGTCCGAGACGAATGGCTCGCCAGACACCTCGGCCAGGAAAAGCCAAGAACAATGGCCGCACTCACAAGCCTCATGACCCGCTTTTGCGCAGGAGAGGACAGCTGGTTGGCACGATGCAGCCCCAGCGACCCAAGTACATCAGAAATCAGGGATGGAAACGGAAAACCGCGGCAAAATAAGGACCGTCGCTGAATGAAAGGAAAAAGTCCAAAGAGCACGGCAGTCAATGCCGGATTTAAAAGCTCACGGCAAAATCAGACAAAACCACCCCTTCAGGATAATAGGGATGATCCGTCCAGCTTAAATAGAATCCTGGACAGAATATGTCAGATACACAGTACTCCTGGGAAGCCTGCCAATCACACCCATAGAGGCTGTTGGGTTTTTAAACAATCCAGAAAGCTTAACGCCGAACACAAGGGGCTCGATACACCAAGTGAAGAAGAGGACGAACCCCAAAGGCAGAACACCAGGAAACAAAAGAACTTCCCGCAAGAAGTCAAAACAGTGAACTCACTTCACGTAACAAAACGTGTGGCACCCATAAAGGTACGCACAATCAAACCTACCCCTCAGGAGTCCCGCCACTGGTCACTAAAGCCAATCATTTTTGATCAGCTATATTATTCCAGAAATATCAAAAACGCAGGCCGGACTGCCCTGATACTGGATCCAATAATCGACGGATTCCAGTTTACCAATGTCCTTATGGACGGCGGCAGTGGACTAAACCTGATATATCAGGATACAATCCACCGCATGGGCATAAACCCAGCAAGAATCCGCCACAGCAAAACCTCCTTTCAAGGTGTAGCACCAGGACCGGACACCCATTGCATGGGTTTTCTCCAGCTTGTAGTCATATTTGGCTCTGCCAATAACTTTCGTCGCGAAAAGCTGACCTTCCATGTAGTCCCGTTTTCAAGTTGCTATCAAGCACTAATGGGACGCGGAGCTTTCGCTCGCTTTAACGCAATACCACATTATGCATCTCTCACGCTTAAGATGCCCGGTCCTCGAGGCATCATCTCTTTAAAGGGAGCGCACTAAAATACGCCTCCTCCAAACAGAGGATTGTGTGGCCGCTTAAACAGCCGCACAATAAAGTGGCCTCGCCAGCCAAAGAACTTTTTCGATATAAGTCATTAAAGATGACGGACCCGGACTCAACGAGTTTGGCACAAGTCCATCATCAACGCAGGCTTAGTACGCCATATACCCCCATACCAGGGGCTGTACGCAGAGACAATAAAGCTCAACCTTATATATTTTTTTACTTTATATTTTGTTTATTATCCTTTTTGTTCCGCACGACCCATTTTCAATTTAGTTCCTCTCTTTTACAGATGAACGTCGTGCGGCGCCCGTCCAGGACACGGCACAGCGGAGACACAGGCGCAGACGTGTAGTAGGGGCCCGTCCTAAAGGATTCTTTTTAGATTAAGACCCTGCGTAAACCTTTTTTACTATCTCTTGCTGCTATACATCCCCTGGTTTTTTCTGCTATAACCAAGGACGAGGCCGGCGTTTTGGCATGTGGCCATGCCAGAATTCTTGCTCGTACCTGGACACTAGGGGCTCTTTTCTTTTGTTTAAGGGTGTTGTTTCACATGCACTCACAAAGACCGAACACCTTAGGGAGTGTTCGGCGTCGCGAGTTTTGGCACTATATGCATCAGCTCCGAATCATGTCTTTGGTCAAATGTTGGGTTGCCCATCTCCTGAGTTCGGCTACCTTACGTTCCGCTTTATCGGCTAAGGTAGCACCAGGAGAACTACTGCGATTGTGCCCCGGTTCGGCCGGGCGATCACCTCAGTAGAGGAAGCCGAAAACTGACTGTCATGATGTAGCGTGAGACTGGTCGCCACTCGATGACATATAGGAATTTATCGAATTCCTCCGTTTTGACGAGGGGCCGCTTCACGGTCAGGCACGTATGCACCCCGAATTCGGGTAAACGCAGTCGCCACTAAGGGGCTACCTAAAGAGTCCCACTGTCAAGCTCATATGGCTAAGTGAAAGTGTTAAAGCATTATAGTCCGGTTGCCGAGCCCGCTGCGCTATCACCTCCTTTGTAGGACCAAGACGTTAGGTTAAGTGTGAAAATGCGTCTTCTGCGCGCACCCCCGCACTATGTGCGTGGGGGCTGAAGCCAACGACTGCAATCTTTCAGAATTTATATATTTAAACGGCCGCACAGGAGGTGTTCCTAATACTTGAAGGCACAAGTCTAAAAATATGCCCCTACAGTTTATCAAAATACTGTTTCATGATTACATATGCTATCATAATATAGCATCCTTCGAGCACTTCGTCTCTATTATGCGAGCGCCTTCGAGGACTTCCTCAAAATAGTGCTCGGAAGGTGTTCGGCTTTTATCCGAATCCCGGGACGCAACAACGGTGGGCTCCATATCTGCCTAGTATGTCTTGACACGGGCAAGGGCCAGCCGAGCGCCATCTGTGCACACTGACCTCTTCATAGCATCGATATGTGGCACCACGTCGAGAAATTGCTGCACCAAGCTGAAATAACTCTTCGGCTTCGATCTCCCCGGACACAAATGATCCGTGACGTACTTCATGGCAAGTCCGGACAACCTATTCAGTTCGGCCCATTGGGCCAGGCGATCGTCCACTGCAAGTGGATGCTCTGGATTGATGAATTGTGACCAGAAGAGCTTCTCCACTTCATGACCCTTCTTATCTTGAAAGTGTTTGGTCGCATCAGCAGCACTAGCCGCAAAATCCAGATAGGTGTCCTCTACACTCCACGCTCGGTCCAACGGGGCAAACCTCGGGTCACAAAATTTTCTCCGCAGCAAGAAGGGCTTTCCATCCGCAATTAGTTCGGCTTGACGTAGCTCTTCCCTTGCCGCTCTCATTACAGAGCGGGCATCCTTGGCGTTAGTAACATCCTTCTCTAATCTCGTTTGCCTCGCCCGACCTTCTTCTTCACGAAGCTTGCAACGGTCAGTAGCACTTTTTAACATTACGGCCATATCAACCACCTCCTCCTTGCTTCGGCAATGGGCAGCCTGTTCGGCTTTCAGCTCTTCAAGGGCTTTCACGGCAGCTGCATCGCTTTTTCTGGCTTGTTCCTTTGCTCGGGCGAGTTCGGCGCTAAGACCTTCCACGGCGGCCGCACCATCTGCGTCAAGCATACACATGGTAAGATATTGACATAAAGCTCCTCTTACTCACAATCGCCCAATGATTTCAATACCTTGAGCACCATCAAGCCGCTCGTTAACAAGCACGATGTCGGCTTCTGCCTCATCCAGTTGTCGCTTCAGTTCGGCAAATTCACGAGTCCGGCTTGACTCCGGACAATCAGCCACCTACAAATAAAGGTGTCACTTAAAGGACCTGGGATTAAGATCCTCTGCGCGCCGTACATCTTTACGACGCACAGAGTCTCAGGGGCTACCATCTACACAGGGCACACTTTATTTATGCACAATTAACACAAATATACGTTATTTGAAACGTACCTCAAGGCCTGCCAGTAAACTCTTGACGGCCTCGTGCAGTCCGCTTTCTGCGGATGAAATCTTTTCAATCACCGTGCTCATTAACGCGCGATGCTCCTCTGAGACAGAAGCTCGCCCCAGCAGAATCTTGAGCTCCTCCGGACGAACACCAGATGGTGCCGGACTCGTCCCATGGCCTTCCTCAAAGGCCGAACACGGAGAACCTCGGGGGGCTGCATGGTCGCCATCTGCCCCTAGCAGATCCGGAGAAATCCCCCGCGATGACACTTCAGCATCGTCCGCTCTCCATCATCTCCGGAAGAAGATCCCCCGAGGACGAGTTCTGCTGAGAAGGGATGAGGTCCGAACTACAAAGTAAAGTTTCGGTTAAAACTTCTCAGATATAAATCAAGGATTTCTCTTAAAAGAATAACTCTTCTTCTACTTACGGCTCGCTGGAGAGCTGTTCCCTTTGAGGGTTTAGTTCGGCCGAGGGGCTCCCCGGCGTCGGGACCTCTGACAAGGATTCTTTCCCCCGCTTCAAAGCTATGGTTTCCGGGTCGTCAGAGGCGGCCCTTTTCTTTCCCTTAGGAGGGGAATTATCGATTCCCCACTTCGGAATGGTCTCTATCGAAGAGGCCATGGTCTCCTTGTCTGCCCCCTTATTTCCCTCCAAAGGCACTACCTCTAGCATGTTGACTAGCACAGGATCCAGCCTTGTTTCGGGAAGGGGAGCCGGACACCGGATCAGCTTCGCCTTCGCTATCCACTCCTGCTTAAAAGGAGAAGTGCTATTAAAGAGCAAGTTAATTATGCGGATAGAAGGTCCGGACGCAAGGTCACCTACTTGAGTATCCGGGCGATTGCGGCTTAAACCAGCATCCTCAGTCAAATCCGGACTCACTTCTTGTGATCTGAAGAACAGTTTATACATCTCCATAGGCGTCACGCCCATAAAATTTCGGAGAGCTCGCGGTCCCTCTGGATTGAATTCCCACAAGCGAAGGGGGCGACGTTGGTCGGCCAGTGTCCGGCGAATCAGCATGACTTGTGTCACCTTGACCAGGTTGAGGTCTCCCTTCAAGAGATCCTTAATGCGGCCCTGCAGCAGAGGAACGTCTTTGAGCAAGCCCCGATCTAACCCTGTGTTGATCCACGATGCTAACCGTGGTGGGGGACTCGAGTGAAAGGCCGGAGGCGCCACCCATGCGGTGCCCCGAGGAGCGGTGATGTAGAACCACTCGTGTTGCCATAAGCCAAGCTCCCCTTGAAAAGCGCCCTCAGGCCATGGAGCGTCGGCATTTCTTTTTATAGCAGCGCCTCCGCACTCTACGTGGCGCCCCTCGATTATCTTCGGTTCTACTTTGAAGGTCTTGAGCCATAATCCGAAGTGAGGGGTAACACGGAGGAACGCTTCGCACACAACTATGAACGAGGAGATATGGAGGATGGACTCCGGAGCTAGGTCGTGGAATTCCAGCTCATAATAAAACACCAGCACCCTTACAAAGGGATCCATTGGGAAGCCTAATCACCGAAGGAAGTGGGATATGAATACCAGCTCTCACCGGGCTGAGGGCTAGGGATCACCTGTCCTTGAACAGGCAGCCTGTGCGGAATCTCACTAGTCAGGAATCTAGCTTCCCTCAACCTTGATACGTCCTCCTCCGTAACGGAGGAGGGCATCAATTGGCCTTGGAGGTCGGAGCCGGACATTTTTGAAGGTCCAATGCGCCCGGAATCTGGAAGCCTAGGGTGTTGGAACTCGAGGCGACGGGCGAGCTCGTTTTGAGAATAGAAGCGGGGAACAGGGCCTTGGTCTCTTTATAAGAGGCAGAATACCAAGAGCCCTCCCCGTAACCGTCTTGGACTAGCCTTTAATTAAGGCAAGACGTGCTAACGGGCACGATTGGGTTATCCACGTCCGTATTAATGAGAATCCCGTTAAAAGGGGCACACGATCTCTTCTTTGACAAGACGTGCCAAGGAAACCGCCTCGCTAAACGCGCCGAGGTGGAACGATGAAAATAATTTATATAGAAGGCTTGGTCGCAGTGTTATGACGCACTGCGGAATACGTCAGCAGATTTGATTTGTGTTAATATTATTCTCTATATCGCAATATGTGGAAACTTATTTTGTAGAGCCGGACACTATTTTTGGTGTTTATAATCTTCTTGAAGAACTTGGAGGAGGAACCCGCCTTGCAATGCCGAAGACAATCTGCGCGCCGGACTCGTCGTCATTGAAGCCTGGTTCAGGGGCTACTGAGGGAGTCCTGGATTAGGGGGTGATCGGATAGCCGGACTATACCTTCAGCCGGACTCCAGGACTATGAAGATACAAGATTCAAGACTTCGTCCCGTGTCCGGAAGGATCTTTTCTTGGCATGGAAGGCAAGCTAGGCGTGCGAATATTCAAGATCTCCTACCATTGTAACCAACTCTGTGTAACCCTAACCCTATTCGGTGTCTATATAAACCGGAGGGTTGTAGTCCGTAGGACAACCATCATCATACACGATCATACCATAGGCTAGCTTCTAGGGTTTAGCCTCCTTGATCTCATGGTAGATGCACTCTTGTACTACCCATATCATCAATATTAGTCTAGCAGGAGTAGGGTTTTACCTCCATCGAAGGGCCCGAACCTGGGTAAAATAAAGTGTCCCTTGTCTCCTGTTACCATCCGACCTTGACGCACAGTTCGGGACCCCCTCCCCGAGATCCGCCGGTTTTGACACCGACAGGTGTTGATTACTTTATTCCATCTAATACGGAGTGCATCTTCCGCTGTCTTTGGCTTCCGCTTCTGCTTTTTCAGGCTGCGTGCAGTTGCAACGAGCCTCTTGTGGAGACTCTTCTTCTCCATGGATTTATCCGGCGTAAGGTTGTGCGGAATGCCGTTTTCCCCGGGGGAGGGAGTTTCGGTTTCTCTATCCATGTTGCCCTGTTTGGACGGCTGGTCCAAGGCCTGCTCGTCGTCTACCGGCTTGTCCTGCTCTATGGCTGGGTTTTTATCGAGGCAGGGCTTGGGTCGGCGTTTATGCCGACGCTTTGATTGTTTTTCGGGGGGTCTATCTCCCGTTCCATCCCCTTTTTCCTCGTTGTCATTTCCTTTAGGGGTGTCCACCATGTACACTTTGTGAGGTGCGGTGGCTTTCCAATGCCCTATGAGCGTTGGTTCATCGGCGTCTCCTGCATCGTCATCCATGCTGTCGATGTCTGCGGAGTCGAAGTTGAGCACGTCATTAAGGTTGTCGACGGTGGCTACAAAGTGGGTGGTGGATGGGCTTTGAATTTCTTCATCGTCCGTATCCCATCCTTGCTGACCGTAATCCGGCCAGGGCTCTCGTGATAAAGAGAGAGACTTGAGAGAGTTCATGAAGTCTCCAAGAGGCGAGTGTTGAAAGATGTCTGCGGCCGTGAACTCCATTATAGGTGCCCAATCGGATTCGATTGGTAGGGGCACGGGCGGTTCGGAGTCCGGATAAGAGTCCGGACCCTCGAAGTCACGGGTCATGCGAAGTGTGGGGCTGGCCTTCGGCTCGATTGCCTTTGAGATCGCAGCCCCCGAGGTGACGTCTAACCGTTCATCCTCGATCGATGTAACAGGCTCTGAGTCTAGGGTCGGAACCGGTGCGTATGCGGCCTCCAGGACACTGTTCGGAGGCAGAGCTAGATCATGCCCCTCGAGATAGTGCGGCGCGCTTGGCTGTGGCTCGAACCCATCAAAGATCAAGTCTCCGCGGATATTAGCCGTGTAGTTCAAGCTTCCAAACCTGACTTGACGGCCAGGGGCGTAGCTTTCGATCTGCTCCAGATGACCAAGCGAATTGGCCCGCAGGCGAAGCCGCCGAAAACGAAGATCTGTCCGGGGAGAAAAGTCTCACCCTGGACCTCATCGTTGTTGATGATCAGAGGAGCCATCGGGCCTAAAGGTGACAAGACAGAGGAACTCTCAATGAAAGCACCAATGTCGGTGTCAAAACCGGCGGATCTCGGGTAGGGGGTCCCGAACTGTGCGTCAAGGCCGGATGGTAATAGGAGACAAGGGACACGATGTTTTTACCCAGGTTCGGGCCCTCTCGATGGAGGTAATACCCTACTCCTGCTTGATTAATATTAATGATACGGGTAGTACAAGAGTAGATCTACCACGAGATCAAGGAGGCTAAACCCTAGAAGCTAGCCTATGGTATGATTGTGTATGATGATGGTTCTGTCCTACGGACTACAACCCTCCGGTTTATATAGACACCGGATAGGGTTAGGGTTACAAAGAGTCGGTTACAATGGTAGGAGATCTTGAGTATACGCATCGCCTAGCTTGCCTTCCACGCCAAGGAAAGTCCCTTCCGGACACGGGACGAAGTCTTCAATCTTGTATCTTCATAGTCCAGGAGTCCGGCGAAGGTATAGTCCGGCTACCCGAACACCCCCTAATCCAGGACTCCCTCAGGGGCCATCTTCAAACTGGATTGATAACTGTTGTTGTAAGAGAACTCTGCATATGGCAAATTGTTGTCCCAACTAGATCTATAATCTAGCGCACAAGCTCTCAGCATATCCTCCAAAATCTGATTGACTCTCTCGGTCTGTCCATCTGTCTGTGGATGAAAAGCTGTGCTGAACTCTAGCCTGGTACCCAAAGTTTCTTGCAACGGATTCCAGAACTTTGAGGTAAACTGGGTTCCTCTATCTGATACGATACTCCTCGGAGCTCCATGCAGACATACTATCATGGTCATGTATATTTTTCCCAACTTAGCACTGGTATAAGTGGTCTTCACTGGGATGAAATGAGCTACCTTCGTCAATCGATCAACTACAACCCAAATCGAGTCATAGCCTGAACGGGTCCTGGCTAATCCCGTGATAAAATCCATGCCTAGCTTATCCCGCTTCCATTCGGGTATCGGCAATGGTTGTAGCAATCCTGCTGGTTTCTGATGCTCTGCCTTTACTCTTTGACATACATCACAAACTGCTACATACTCCGCAATATCTTTCTTCATTCCGGTCCACCAGAAAGTATCCCTCAAGTCCAAATACATCTTCGTATTTCCTGGGTGAATCGAATATGGTGAGTCATGCGCCTTTTGCAGAATTAACTTCCTGATCTTCGGGTTATTTGGCACATAAACACGGTCTTCAAACCATAGGGTATCGTGCTCATCCTCACGAAATCCTTTAGCCTTTCCTTTGCTCATCTTGTCCTTTATAGAGACAACCTCTTTGTCAGTCTTCTGAGCTTCTCTGATCTTATCCATCAAAGTTGACTGAATCTCCAATGCTGCTACATAGCCTCTCGGAACTATCTCCAAACATAGCTCACGAAGATCCTCGGCTAACTCCTTTGGTAAATCTCCCGTCATTAGTGTATTGACATGGCTCTTACGGCTTAGTGCATCGGCTACTATGGTAGCCTTTCCGGGATGATAATGCAATCTCATATCATAATCCTTGATGAGCTCCAACCATCTCCTTTGCCTAAGATTCAACTCCTTCTGTGTGAAAATGTACTTCAAACTCTTGTGATCCGTGTACACTTCACAATGATTTCCAATGAGGAAATGTCTCCAAGTCTTTAATGCATGCACTACGGCTGCTAACTCCAAGTCATGCGTGGCATAATTCAACTCATGAGGTTTTAGTTGTCGTGAAGCGTACGAAACAACTCTTCCCTCTTGCATAAGCACGGCTCCAAGTCCTCGACATGAAGTGTCGCAATACACCTCATAATCCTTGTTCTGATCTGGCAGAATCAACACTGGTGAGGTAACCAAACGTTTCTTTAACTCCTGGAAACTGGCCTCACATTCCTCAGTCCATTTGAACTTAGTATCCTTCTTCAACAACTCTGACATGGGTTTTGCAATATTCGAGAAATTCTCAATAAATCTCCGGTAGTATCCTGCGAGTCCAAGAAAACTCCGGATCTCTCCAACTATTGTTGGGGCTTCCCAATTTGTTACAGTGACAACCTTTGTGGGATCAACTGCTATTCCTTCTCCGGATATAACATGTCCGAGGAATCCAACTTCCTTCAACCAAAACTCACATTTGCTGAACTTGGCATATAACTGATGTTCTCAGAGCTTCTCAAGTACCAATAGCAAATGCTCCTTATGTTCCTCTTCATTCTTCGAGTAAACCAGAATATCATCAATGAACACTACGATGAACTTATCCAAAAACTCCATAAACACCTTGTTCGTCATGTTCATAAATAGGCAGGTGCGTTAGTCAGACCGAATGACATAACGGTACACTCATGCAGCCCATACCTTGTGGTAAAAGCTGTCTTAGGTATGTCCTGCTCTCAAATCTTCAACTGATGGTATCCTGATCGCAGATCGATCTTGGAAAATACCTTAGCTCCCTACAATCGATCAAACAGATCATTCATAATCGGTAGTGGGTACTTGTTTTTGATTGTTACTTCATTCAATCCTCGGTAATCAACAACCATCCTTAACGATCCATCCTTCTTCTCCACTAGAAGTACTGGCGATCCCCAAGACGAAGAACTTGGGAGAATATAACCTTTATCCAGTAACTCCTTAATCTGCTTCTCAATCTCTTCACAATCTTTTGCGGGCGTCCGGTATGGTCTCTTCGATATTGGCCCTGTGCCTGGCAAAAGCTCAATCAGAAACTCAATGTCTCTATCCGGCGGCATGCCTGGCAACTCCTCTGGAAATACGTCAGGGACATCCTTTACCACTGGTACTTCCTCCTGCACAACTCCTGATAAGGAATTTACTTGAGTCCTCTTCGGCACATGCCGGGATACATACTCGATCCTTCTTCGTTCTGGCGTCGTAAGCAAAATTGACTTACTGGCGCATTCAATGTTCCCTTCATACTTCGATAACCAATCCATGCCTAATATCACATCCAATCCTTGAGATTCCAATACTATTAGGTCTGAGGGAAACACATAGTTACCAATCCTTAATGGTAATCGATCACACCATAGACTAGCCATATACTCTGCTCCAGGCGAGGTTACTAACATGGGTGACCTAAGGGCTTGGGTTGGCAGTTTATACTTATCCACAAATTCCCTTGAGATGTATGAATGCGATGCACCAGTATCAAAAAGAACGAGTGCAGTAAATGACTTAACCAAAAACTTACCTATTACTGCATCTGGCTGAGCTTCAACCTCCTCCACGTTAACGTGGTTCACCTGTCCCCTGTTGAAAGGGTTCAGTTTCTTCCCAGAGTTTCCATTTCCATTTCCATTCTGGGATTCAGGACATTCATTGGCGTAATGTCCGGTCTTTTGACACTTAAAGCAAGTGACTTGGCTCAGGTCTTTCATGGCCGGAGTTGATGGGTTGGTACTGTTCTGGCCGTTGCTTCCTCCATTCCCATTACCATTCTTGGGGCCATTATGACTGTGCGAGCCTCCTCCTCCATGGGTATGCTGAAAAGGTACTCCTGGTTTTGGGGTAAAACATGACTTCTGCTGAGCTCCAGAATTGTACTTCCCTTGTCCATACTTCCTCTTGCGGTTTTCAATCTGCTGCTGCTTCCCTTCAATCATAAGAGCACGATCTACCAATTCCTGGTAGTTGTTGAAGCTTGCTACCCTAAACTGCATGCTCAACTCATCATTCAGTCCTTCCAGGAACTTCTCCTGCTTAGCAGCATCCGTAGCAACGTCATCTGGGGCATAACGTGCTAGCTTACTAAAGTCATCCACATACTGGCCAATAGTCTGTCCTCCTTGGCACAAGTTGCAAAACTCACGCTTCTTCATGGCCATAGCTCCTGCTGAAACATGGGCATTGCGGCAAGCTTGCTGAAACTGATCCCATGTGACAGTGTCTACAGGATAAGTGGCTGTGAAATTCTCCCACCATGAGGTTGCGGGTCCGTCAAGCTGATGTGCGGCAAATTTCACCTTTTCCGCATCTGTGCATCCTGCTGTGGTCAACTCCCTCCCTGTCTTGCGGAGCCAATCATCTGCCACTATCGGCTCGGTGCTACTAGAGAACACCGGCGGATTCAGTCTAAGGAAACGGGTTAAGTTATCCACAGGTGGTGGTGGTGGTGGTGGGTTGTTGTTGTTGTTGTTGTTCCCCTGATTCTGATTCTGGACTAGCAACTGCATCAAAGCATTCTGCTGCTGGATCAACTGAGTGAGCTCCGGTGGGAAAGCAAATCCATTGTCACGTCTCGAAGGCATCTGAGGGTTTAGAAAGGATGAGAATATAGAATAGAATGAGGTCTAGAGAGAAAACACTACCCATATGCACATGAGGCAATTGCACACAAAATCACTTCATTCAATCAAACAAGGCATACAATCGGTCTAGAACTGTCATAAAAAGGTGCTCGGACTATGCTATTTACATGGTGGAACACTACTACTGTTATGGTGGTCTACTAGAAAAACTTCTCCGATGAAGACTCTATGATATCTGCTCCAGCTTCATCAACATAATCATCATCGCTGTCAGGGTCCGAGTCGGTGTCGTCGATGATGATGTAGTTCTCCGGGCAAGTGGAATCGTCATCTTCTCCTCCAGGTGTTGGTCCTCCCATAAATATTCCGATCTTATTAACTAGGTCGTCATTCTTCTCCAGTAGTGTCTTGATTTCCTCCTCATATCCATCTCGTGTAAAATTGAGTTCTTCTTCCAGCTCCATGATCCTAGTCTTTGCCTTCTTCAAGTCCATCATGTTTGCGCACATCTGGTTCTCCTAGCGTCGAATGTGCTGGTTTAACTTCTGGATGAAAGCTACAATTGATCTATCCTTCCTGGTGCTGATCATCTCCAAATGCTCATCTCGGCGCCCACAAATCTGATAGATAGTATCTGAGGGAGTCCTGGATTAGGGGGTGTCCGGATAGCCGGACTATAACCTTTGGTTGGACTCTTAAACTATGAAGATACAAGATTGAAGACTTCGTCACGTGTCCGGATGGGACTTTCCTTGGCGTGGAAGGCAAGCTTGGCGATTTGGATATGAAGATCTCCTTCCGTTGTAACCGACTCTATGTAACCCTAGACCTCTCCGGTGTCTATATAAACCGGAGAGTTTTAGTCCGTAGGACGAACAACAATCATACCATAGGCTAGCTTCAAGGGTTTAGCCTCTCTGATCTCGTGGTTGATCTACTCTTGTACTACCCATATCATCAATATTAATCAAGCAGGAGTAGGGTTTTACCTCCATCGAGAGGGCCCGAACCTGGGTAAAAACATCGTGTCCCTTGTCTCCTGTTACCATCCGCCTAGACGCACAGTTTGGGACCCCCTACCCGAGATCTGCCGGTTTTGACACCGACATTGGTGCTTTCATTGAAAGTTCCTCTGTGTCGTCACTATTAGGCCTGATGGATCCTCCGAACATCAACAGCGATGCGGTCCAGGGTGAGACTTTCCTCCCCGGACATATCTTCGTATTCGGCGGCTTTGCACTGCGGACCAATTCGCTTGGCCATCTAGAGCAGATTGAAAGCTACGCCCCTAGCCATCAGGCCAGATTTGGAAGCTTGAACTACACGGCTGACATCCGCAGAGACTTGATCTTCGATGGACTCGAGCCGCAGCCGGGCGCGTCGCACTGTCACGAAGGGCATGATCTAGCTCTGTCGTCGAACAGTGCCCTGGAGGCCGCACCCGTGTCCGCGCCGACCCTTAGCTCAGAGCCGACTGCGCCAATCGAGGACGGGTGGCTGGACCCCGCCTCGGGGGCTACAATCTCTACGGCGATCGAGCCGAACGCTAGCCTTATCCTCTGCGAAGCCCGTGAGTCCAAGTTGTCGGACTCCTCTCTGGACTCCGAGCCCTCCGCTCCCTTGCCAATCGAATCCGATTAGGCGCCGATCATGGAATTCACCGCCACGGATATCTTTCAGCACTCGCCCTTCGGCTATATTCTGAATTCACTAAGGTCTCTCTCTTTATTAGGAGAGTCCTGGCCGGATTATGGCCGGCAGGATTGGGATGCGGACGACGATGAAATTCGACGCCCACCCACCACCCACTTCGTAGCCACTATCGACGATTTAACCGACATGCTGGACTTTGACTCCGAAGACATCGACGGTATGGACGACGATGTAGGAGACGAACAGGAACCAGCGCCTATAGGGCACTGGACAACCACCTCATCTCACGATGTATACATGGTAGACACACCTAAAGGAAGCGACAACGAGGAACAAAGGGACGCAACGAGGGATCGTTCCCTCGAAAAGCAGTCAAAGCGGCGACATACGCGCCGCTCAAAGCCCCGCCTCGACAAAAACAGCAGCCATACGGACCCAGCCACAGAGCAGGGCGAACCAGCAGTCGACGAACATGCCATCGAGCAACCGTCCGAACAAAACAACTTGGATAAACAAACCGCACAACCCGTCCTCGGCGAAGATAACAGTCCAGACGACCTCACACCGGACAAGTTCCTAGAACAGGAAAACCTCCACAAAAGGCTCGCAGCCACGGTGCGTAGCCTGAAAAAGCAGAAGCGGAAGCTCAAAACCGCGGAAGACGCACTCCGAATCAGATGGAGCAAAGTACTCAACACCGCAGACAAATACGGCGATAGTCGCCACACAAAGAGCTACCCGAAGCGAAAGCTACTGCCCGAATTTGATGAGGAGGCCCTAGAGCCCCCAAAATCAAAAAATAAGGAAGCCACCCGGTCGGATAAACGACCCCATGGCCAACATAGAACGGCATATGGCGCCGCACACAAACCAACACGCGATCCACTCAAGGATTTGCATCAAAAGGATGGGCCAGCCAGGTCTCTGTACGGGCCAAGAAAGCAAATTCTAGTAAGCAATGCAACGCGACAAATATCCAAACAACACGGCACACCCAAATATAGGGGTGCCGCACACCCCCTCTGTTTCATCGATGAGGTGTTGGACCATGAATTTCCAGCGGGATTTAAGCCCGTAACCATAGAGGTGTACGACGGAACAACAGACCCTAGAGTAAGGATTGAGGATTATATCCTCCACATACACATGGCCAGAGGAGACGACCTCCACGCCATAAAATACTTACCCCCTCAAACTCAAAGGGCCAGCCCGGCATTGGCTTAAAGGCCTTCCCGTAAACGCTATTGGAAGTTGGGAAGAGCTCGAGGAGGCATTTTGGGCAAATTTTCAAGGAACCTATGCCCGACCTCCGGATGCAGACGATTTAAGTCATCAACAGCCCGGAGAGTCAGCCCGGAAACTCTGGAACAGATTTCTAACTAAAAAGAACCAGATAGTCGACTGTCCAGACGCCGAAGCCTTAGCAGCTTTCAAACACAGCGCACGAGACGAATGGCTCGCCAGACACCTCGGCCAAGAAAAGCCAAGAACAATGGCCGCATTAACAAGCCTCATGACCCACTTTTGCGCGGGAGAGGACAGCTGGTTGGCAAGATGCAGCACCAGCGACCCAAGTACATCCGAAGTCAGGGATGGAAACGGGAAACCACGACGCAACAAGGACCAGCGCCGGAATAAGGAAAGCAGCTCGAAGAGCACGGCAGTCAACGCCGGATTCAAAAGCTCTCGGCAGAATCAGAAAAAGCTGCCCCTCAAGGATAACAGGGATGAGCTATCCAACCTAAACAAAATCTTGGATAAGATATGTCAAATCCACAGCACCCCCGGGAAGCCTGCAAACCATACCCACAGAGAATGTTAGGTCTTCAAGCAATTCGGACAACTCAACGCCGAACACAAGGGGCTCGACACACCAAGTGAGGACGACGACGAACCCCACAAGCAGAGCACCTGGAGACAAAAGAATTTCCCACTCGATGTCAAAATAGTAAACTTACCTCACGTGACAAAAGGGAAAAATAGAGCGGCGCCTATACGGCCTACCCCAAAGGAGTCCCGCCACTAGTTATTAAAACCGATCACCTTCGACCATCAGGATTACTCTAGAAGTATCCGGAATGAACGACGGACTGCCTTAGTGTTAGATCCAATAATCAAAGGACTCCACTTTACACAAGTCCTGATGGACGGCGGCAGTGGTCTAAACCTGCTATATCAGGACACAGTCCGCAAAATGGGGTTGGACCCAACAAAAATTCGACATAGCAACACTTCCTTTCAAGGAGTAACGCCAGGCCTAGATACCCATTGCACGGGTTTCATCCCAGTAGAAGTTATGTTCGGCTCTACCGATAACTTCCGCCGCGAAAAGCTAACCTTCCACATCGCCCCATTTTCAAGTAGCTATCAAGCACTACTGGGGCGCGAGGCTTTCGCCCGCTTTAACGCGATACCGCATTATGCATCTCTTACGCTTAAGATGCCCGATCCACGAGGTATCATCTCACTAAAGGGAAATATCGAGTGTCCCTCGCGCGCGGAGGAATATGCGGCTGCCTTGACAGCCACACATTAAAACAGCATCTAACAGGTCATTAAGACCACGGACACGGCTAGGCGAGTCCGGAGCAAACATATAATTGGTAAAGGTTCAGTAGCCGCACACCCCAATACAAGGGGCTCCGCATATGTAAAATAAGCGTTAATAAGGCTCAGTTTTACCCGCCTTGAATTATATTTTGTTTATTTAGTACAGCATACATTCCGCACGACTATTCCTTTTCCTTTTTTTCTTTTTAGCTAAGTTCCTCTCTTTTACAGATGAACGCCACGCTACGCCCGTCCAGGACACGGCACAATGGAGACACAGGCGCAAACGTGCAGCAGGGACCCGTCCCCAGGATTCCTTTTAGATTAAGACCCTGCGTAAACCTTTTTCACTGACTCATGTTGATGCACATCCCCCGGATTCTCAGTATAACCGAGGAGGAGGCTGGCGTCTTGGCATGTGGCCACGTCAGAATTCCGCATCTACCTGGACACCAGGGGCTTATTATCAAGGGCACTGCTTAGCCCGTTTTTCATAAAGACCGAATACCTTAGGGAGTGTTCGGCGTCGCGAGTTTGGCCTTATATGCATCAGCTCCGAATCATGTCTTTGGTCAAATGTTGGGTTATCCCGGCTCCTGTGTTTTGCTGCCTTACGTTACGCACTATCGGCTAAGGCGACACCAGGAGAACTACTGCGATTGTGCCCCTGTTCAGCCAGGCGAGCACCTCAGTAGAGAAAGCCGAAAACTGACTGTCATGATATAGCGCGAGACTGGTCAACCACTCGATGACCCGCCGGAATCTTTAGGATTCCTCCGTATTAACGAAGGGTCATTTCCCGGCCAGGCACACACGTGCCCCAAATTCGGGTGAGCGTGGTGCCCCCAGGGGCTATATAGTAGCCCCACTGTCAAACTCCTATGGCTAAGTGAAAGTGATAAAGCATTATAGTCCGGTTGCCTAGTTCGCTGTGCTACCACCTCCTTAATGGGACCAAGACGTTGGATCAAGTGTGAAAATGCGCCTTCTGCAAACACCCCCGCATTATATGCGTGGGGGTTGAAGCCGAAGACTACCATCTTTCAGGTTATATACACATATACATTAACGGCCGCACATGAGGTATTTTAATTCTTGAAGGCACAAGTATAAAAAGCTATTACATTCCATGAAAATATTGTTTTATAATAATACATGTCATTCGAACATAGTATCCTTCGAGCACTGCGTCTCTATTAAACGAGCGCCTTGCAGAACTTCTAGAAAATAGTGCTCGGCAGGTACTCGGCTTTCGTCTGAGTCTTGGGATGCAACAGCAGTGGCCTCCATCTCCGCCCAGTATGTCTTAACACGGGCAAGGGCCATCCGCGCACCCTCTATGCATGCTGACCTCTTCATGGCATTGATACGCGGCACTGCACCAAGGAACTGCTGCACCAAGCTAAAATAACTGTTTGTCTTTGGCCTTCCCGGCCACAGATGATCTATGACATCCTTCATGGCGAGTCCGGACAACCTATTCAGTTCGGCCCATTCCGCCAAACGATCGGTCAATGAAAGTGGACAATCCGGATTGTTGAACTGTGACCAGAAGAGCTTTTCCACTTCGCTATCCTTCTGATCTCAGAAATGTTCGGCCACATCAGTGGCACTCGCGGCCAAATCCAGATAATCGTCCGCCGAACTCCACATCCGGTCCAACGGAGCATACTTATGATCTCCGAACTTCCTCCGCAGCATAAAGGGCTTTCCAGACGCGATATCTCCGGCCTGACCAAGCTCCTCCTTCATCGCTCTCATCGCAGAACGAGCTTCCTTGGCCGCCGTAAGGGCCTTTTCCAGGTCGGTCCGCTCCACCTGATCTTCTTTCTCAAGAAGCTTGCAGCAGTCAGCAGTGGTCTTTAACTTCGCAGCCATCTCGGCCATTTCCTTTTTGCTTTGGCAATGAGCAGCCTGTTCGGCTTTCAGCTCTTCAACCGCTGTCGGTGTCAAAACCGGCGGATCTCGGGTAGGGGGTCCCGAACTGTGCATCAAGGCCGGATGGTAACAGGAGACAAGGGACGCGATGTTTTTACCCAGGTTCGGGCCCTCTCAATGGAGGTAAAACCCTACTCCTGCTTGATTAATATTGACGATATGGGTAGTACAAGAGTAGATCTACCACGATATCAAGGAGGCTAAACCCTAGAAGCTAGCCTATGGTATGAATGTTGTATGATGGAGTTGTCCTACGGACTAGAACCCTCCGGTTTATATAGACACCAAATAGGGTTAGGGTTACACAAAGTCGGTTACAATGGTAGGAGATCTTGAATATCCGCGTCGCCTAGCTTGCCTTCCACGCCAAGGAAAGTCCCTTCCGGACACGGGACGAAGTCTTCAATCTTGTATCTTCATAGTCCTGGAGTTCGGCTGAAGGTATAGTCCGGCTATCCGAACACCCCCTAATCCAGGACCCTCAGTAGCCCCTGAACCAGGCTTCAATGACGAAGAGTCCGGCACGCAGATTGTCTTCGGCATTGCAAGGCGGGTTCCTCCTCCAAGTCCTTCATAGAAGATTGTAAACACCAAGAGTAGTGTCCGGCTCTGCAAAATAAGTTTCCACATGGTGCCATAGAGAGAATAATATTAACACAAAGCAGACCTGCTGACGTATTCCGCAGTGCATCATTACACTACGGCCAAGTCCTTTACTCGAATAGTTTTTACTCTTCCACCTCAGTGTGTTTCGCGAGGGGGTTTCCTTGGCACGTCTTGTCAAAGCAGAGATCGTGTTCCCCTTTTACGGGATTCTCATCAATACGGACGTGGGTAACCCAACCGCGCCATTTATCATGGCGCTTGGGAGGCAAGCGAGTTTTACCAGGCTGGTGGGGACGCATAGCCGCATCCACCCATATAAGGGGATAAGGATCCACCTTTTTACCTACGCCTTCTTCCTCCTTTGCCTATCCATTTTCTGCGCACCCGAGCTCCAGCGCCCAAGCCCGCACTTCCCACCTCAACCTTCTCCAGCAATGTCCGGAGCGGGAGGCAGGTGGATGGTCTCCTCCGTCACGGAGGGCCATGTCAAGAAGCTAAGGAAGGCCGGATATTTGTCCAAGGACATCGCGCACCGGCTTCTCGAGGAGGGGCAGCTTCTCCCCACCCCAAGGCCCCATGAGAGGGTAGTTTTCCTTCCCCACTTCCTCCGCGGACTGGGTTTTCCACTCCATCCATTCGTTCGGGGGCTCATGTTCTACTACGGCCTGGATTTCCATGATCTGGCCCCAAACTTCGTCCTCAACATCTCGGCGTTTATCGTCGTGTGCGAGGCTTTTCTCCGTGTCCGCCCCCATTTCGGCCTCTGGCTCAAGACCTTCAACGCCAAGCCCAAGGTGGTGCGCGGCAGCCATGCGGAGTGCGGAGGTGCCATGGCGGGCTAGATGGCCAACGTCCTATGGCTCGAGGGCTCCCTCGTGGAGACCCTAAAGGGGTGGCAATCCGGATGGTTTTACATCACCGAGCCATGCGATCCAAAATGGGTCGCAGCCCCTGAGTTCCGATCCGGACCCCCCACGCGGCTTATGTCCTGGAAGACGGGCCTGTCGTGGGGCGACGAGAAAGAGGTGACCGGACTGCAAACATGCATCTAGTCCTTGGTGAAAAAACCGATCAGGCTCGTCAACGTGGTCCAGGTTATGCTCGTCCGCCGGATCCTCCCGTGTCAACAACGGGACTTTACTCTGTGGGAGTTCAACCCGGCGCAGCACCAAACCCTCAACAGGCTCTTCGACACGACGTATGAAGACGTCTGGAAGGTGCTAACCAAAGGCGCCGAGGCTCCCACATCCGCCTCCGAGGACCGTGGATACAGGTTGCAGCGTCACGCTAGCGAGGTAAGCTATTTCTACCCTTCACAGGACGTTTTAAGCTCTTTTTCATAGTTTGACTCTATGCGGGATCTAAACTCCCTTACCTTTAACAGGCTTGGCAAGCGATATCCGGACCGATTAACTGTCCGGCTCCCTTGCCCGAAGACCCAACCCCTGCTCTCTTAGTGAAGCTGCTGGCTCCGGCGCCTTATGTGGTGCCGGAGAAGAAGGCCAAGAAGAAGAAGGCCACGGGGACTCGAAAGAGTGCCTACAATGTGGCGGTGTCGGACTCGTCATCTGACGAGTCCGAGACGCTCTCCCCCCGTGAAAACGAGGGGGAGGAAGAAGAAACCTCTCCCCCTCTAGCGGGGGGAGGAGAAGAAAGAAAGGCCGCCCCAACGGGGGAGGCCGGAGGGTCCAGGAAGAGGAAGACCCCTCCGCCGGACTGCTCCCCCGACACCAACGAGGACGACGAGGAGTGGCCGGACAGGGCCAAGCATCCGGCGAAATCGTAAGTATTCAGATACAAGATTGATTGATGATATTCCTTGGTCGTTCAGCTCTCCCTAATGCCGAACATAATTGTGCAGCCCGCCCCGGGCCGAACTCGATGATTCGTCGAGCGGCTCCCTGGATTCGTCGGACGTGAACTCAGTTCCGCCCGCTGTCTCCCCCCGCACTGCAAATGACACCGAAGTGGCGTCGCAACGAGCTCCAGGGCAGGAGGAGGTGGTCCTGGAGGAGCCGAAAGGCGACCTCCCGGACCCCAGGAGTAAAGGGGACAAGACCCCCCAGGGCTCCGAGTCCGGCTTTGTGCCGGACACCGCGCCAGAATCTTTAACAGTTCCGGACCGCGGTAGGCGAACTCCTTCCAAGAGGAGCAAGCCTTCTGAGCCGGCGGCCTCCGTCCAACTGGAGGTGCCGGACAATCTGCTGGAGGTTCTTGACAGTGCCTCCATCGACGAGGAGCACCGTACTATTATGAGTACGGTGATCCGGAAAGTTCAGTCTGCCAAGAGTGGACTGAATGAAGCTTGCGCTAGCCTTCTAACAGGCTTCGAGGTAAGTAAAAAATATGCAAGAATATAACCGCATAGACAGTAGCCCTTGATGCTCTGTTTGGCGTTCGAAAAGAAAAGCCGAATAGAGGATCTATTAAATTTCGCAGGAGTCTAACAAAAAGGAGTCAAAATATGCGTATGCAGGCTTCGCTGCTAGCCACTGTCGCACTGACTACGGAAGTGGATGCCCCGAAACAGGGCCTCGAGCGGACCGAGCAAGAGCTCGGCCTTGCCAAGCGGCAGCTCGAGGAGAAATAAGGTAAGAAATACCTTACAGAAGAAATGCCTATAAAAAGACGTGATTGCAAAAATTAACAGGATTGTACTGCCTATTGTAGGGGCCATGACTGAGGTGGCGACCCTCAAGCAGGCGTTGTCTGAGGCCGAAAAGAAAACGGCGCGGAGCGCACCGAGCGAGAGAAACTTGAGGCCCAGGTCGGCAAGGTGCGGCAAGAGCTTTAGACTCTTATAAAAAAACATGAGAGTTTGGAGCTTGAGTCAAAAACGCAAGCGTCCGAGCTCACTACGGCCTCTAAAGCTGCCAAGTCCGCCAAGGCCGAAGCCCAAAAGGCCCTCCAAGAGTTGGAGGACATGAAAAAGATAGCAGCGGGTAAGGCATTCTTTATGCAAAGCAGAAATATAAAAATAAACTACTTGTTACTTACCCGAATCCGGAGCTCTCCAGGGGCATTCGCAGATCTTCCCCGCAGTGTATCCGATGCCGCTGCATTCTACCGAGCTGAAGAGGGCAGCTCGACGGAGAAGGTGTTCTTGTCTCAGTATGCTGAGGCCGGACACCCTATGCCCTTGAGCGACCAGCTGAAACAGCTGGTCGAGCTCCACAAGGCGGCCGAACAGGCCAAGAAGGGCTTCGTAGTTCGGCTGTGGCCCGGAGAGGCCCTGCCTGGGAGCTACTTCGGGCTGGTGCGGCGGCTGGTGGAGGCCTGTCCAAGGCTTGATGTCATCAAGCGCTCCGTCTGCATCGAAGGTACCCGTAGGGCCCTTGCCCATGCAAAGGTGCACTGGGGAAAGCTAGACGGTGAGAAGCTTGTGAGGTACGGGCCGCCGCCGGGGAAGGAGCATCGCAAGCCCGAGAACTACTATAAGGATGTTCTTGCGGGTGCCCGCCTTGTGGCGGATGAATGTACCAAGGATGTAATTTTTGAATGAACTCGCTCATGTTTATCCTGTGCGCTGAAAACTTGTTCATATGCGCTAAGCAATGCTTGTTGAATTTAAAATATTATTTTCTATGCGGCCGTTTATCAAAAAATTGAGAGATGGCGAGTCGTCGGCTTCCACCCCCATGCCACTAGTGCTGGGGTGTTCGGGATAAACCTGAGCACTCTTTTTCCCATATTTGGGTCCTTCGAGGGAGGCGCTCGGCACAACGAACCAGACAATCGGACTATAATGCTTGAACACTCTCACTTAGCCATAGAACTTTATAATTTTAAATTTCGGTGAAGCCCCTAGTTCGGAAGGCCGAGTTCGGGGCGCCATCCACGCCTTGGCTGGACAGAGCCGGCTCCTCGCTCAAAGCGGCATAAGTCTTTAGGGACTCGAAAAACCTCTCGAACAGCGACCGGTCTTGCTCCTCATCATGACAGTCAGTTTTAGCTTTCTCCACTAAGGTGCTTAACCCAGCTCAACCGGGGCACAATCGCAGTGGTTCTCCTAGTGCTACCTTAGCCAATATAGCGGAACGTAAGGCACCAAAACATAGGAGCCGGGCAAACCCAACTATTGACCCAAATCATGATTCGGAGCCGATGCATATAGTGCTATAAGTTCGGGGTGCCGCACTTATGAAGTGTTCGGTCTTCTAACGCCATATTAAGGGGTACTGAAGCCCCTGGCGTATTTGTCATACCATAGTGTACGGGTGCCGCATGTCATTAATGAACATATATATAAAAAAGGGGATAATGCAAAAAACAGACAAAAAGCTATGCATTGTTTATAAAGAGGCTGCTATCGAAGCAGGACGATACAAATAGTGCGGTAAGCAAAAGATACTAGACTATTTAACATGTCCTAGGCGGGGGGAGGCCGCGGAATTGTATTTAAAACAGGTATACTGCTCGTAACAGAGACCACCTGGGAGTTCCATAGTGCGGCATGGCTTGTCTGCTTCCCCGGATCTTGCATCGTTCGTGCGGCAGTTGAATTGCCGAACAGGTCGTCCGAAGTGTGGACTCCTGAAAGTAAGAAAAAGGAATTCGGCAGCCCTAGTATGTTTTAGGCCGTATTTTGGGCTTGGCATTACTGTGCCCCTTCCCCTGCACCCATGGTATTTCGAGAGCGTAGTTATGTAGGCGAAGCACTAGTTTCGCTATGTTGCGAGGGCTAGGGTTGGGGCCGCATTGCTACGCCTGCTCCGAACGTGCCAGGCGGTCTTGTTGTAGGTTACTCCGGGCGCGCTTGGCGGTGTATGGCTTTTTAACGGCCGGACTATAGAATTGCCTGAGAAGGCTGCTTTCTACTTCCGCTGCGAGAGCCGCCGTGTGCTCCTCCGTACGGAGAGAGCGTTCGGTGTTTCCATTGACCGTAATTACTCCTCGAGAGCCTGGCATCTGGAGCTTGAGATACGCGTAGTGTGGCACTGCATTGAACTTTGCAAATGTGGTTCGCCTGAGCAGGGCGTGATAGCCACTGCGAAACGGGACTATATCGAAGATTAACTTTTCGCTTCGGAAGTTATCCGGAGATCCGAAGACCAATTCAAGTGTTACTGAGCCTGTACAGTTGGCCTCTACACCTGGTATAACGCCTTTAAAGGTCGTTTTTGTGGGCTTAATCCTCGAGGGATCTATGCCCATTTTCCGCACTGTATCCTGATAAAGCAGGTTCAGGCTGCTTCTGCCGTCCATGAGGACTCTTGTGAGATGAAATCCGTCGATGATTGGGTCGAGAACTAATGCGGCGAAACCGCCGTGACGAATGCTAGTGGGGTGTTCCCTTCGATCAAAAGTGATCGGGCAGGAGGACCATGGGTTGAACTTTGGGGCGACTAGCTCCATCGCGTATACGTCCCGTAATGCACGCTTCCGTTCCTTCTTGGGAATGTGGGTTGCGTATATCATGTTCACCGTCCGCACTTGTGTGGGGAAACCCTTTTGTCCACTGTTGTTCGGCGGCCTGGGCTCCTCCTCGTCATCGCTATGCAGCCCCTTGTCTTTGTTTTCGGCTCTTAGCTTGCCTGCCTGCTTGAACACCCAACAATCCCTATTGGTGTGACTGGCTGGCCTTTCGGGGGTGCCATGTATCTGGCACAAGCGGTCGAGTATTCGGTCCAAACTGGACGGGCCCTGAGTATTCTTTTTGAATGGATTTTTCCGCTGACCGGATTTATAGCCTCTGAATCCGGCATTTATTGTCGTATCTTCGTTGCTGTCGCTGTTAGCACGGCGCTTTTGTTTGTTCCGGCGTGTCCTGCCACTTTTATCCTTGGTATCCGAACTACCAGGGTTCTTTGATAAGTTGTTACTGTGAGCTAGCCAGCTGTCTTCTCCCGCGCAAAAGCGGGTCATGAGTGTCGTGAGGGCTGCCATAGATTTCGGCGTTTCCTGTCCCAGGTACCGGGCAAGCCATTCGTCGTGGATATTATGCTTGAAGGCTACTAGGGCCTCAGCATCCGGACAGTCAACTATCTGGTTTTTCTTTGTTAAGAACCGTGTCCAGAATTGCCTGGCCGATTCCTCTGGCTGCTGAATTATGTGGCTTAGGTCACCGGCATCTGGTGGTCGCACATAAGTGCCCTGGAAGTTGTCGAGGAATGCAGCTTCCAGGTCCTCCCAAGAACCGATTGAGTCTACTGGCAAGCTGTTGAGCCAATGCCGGGCTGGTCCCTTGAGCTTGAGTGGGAGGTATTTGATGGCGTGTAGATCATCACCATGGGCCATGTGGATATGGAGGAGATAATCCTCGATCCAGACCGCGGGATCTGTTGTGCCATCGTATGATTCGATGTTTACGGGTTTAAAGCCCTCTGGGATTTTATGATCCATTACTTCATCTGTGAAGCATAGTGGGTGTGCGGCGCCTCTATACTGGGCTATATCATGAAGCAGCTCAGAAGAGCTATGTCTATTGTGTTCGGTCCGTCGGATTTGTTGTATCCGGAATGAATATCTCCGTCACGTGCCGTAGGGTGCCTGCACGATCCGTAGATCGATCTTGTTTGTCTTGCCTTAACCTCCAGTACGTCTCGCAGGTCTGGCGCGTTTTCCCGTGCCTTAGTTGAACTGCATCGGGACATGGCTTGAGTTGAGGGTCGAGAGGCCTCTCTGTCGCGGCCACGTGGTGGCCGGTCGGCCATGTCGTGCGCTGGTGATGTGACTGCTTCCTCCTCTGATCGGGGTAGCGGCCTGCGCTTTGGGTAGTGCTTGGAGGGGCGTTCGAGTTCATACTCTTCGGCCGCAAGGACTTCGGTCCATCTGTCGGCTAGCAGATCTTTATCAGCGCTAAGTTGTTGTTGCTTTTTCTTGAGGCTGTTTGCAGTGGCTAAAAGCCTGCGTTTGAAACGCTCTTGTTCAGCGGGGTCTGATGGCACGACGAATTCGTCGTCGTCGAGGCTTGCCTCGTCTCCGGAGGGAGGCATGTAGTTATCATCCTCGACTTCTCGGTCTGCCTCTCTCTCATGAGGGCTGGCTTCTCCATCTTCCTGTGCTGAATCCTTCTGGAGGGGGTGTTCTTCGGCGCTATCCGCGGTAGTATTATCTCCCGTGCCGGAATCACCGTTTTTGCTTTGGCGGGATTTAGAGCGGCGCCGCTGACGCCGACGCTTTGGCTGTTTTTTGGAGGTATCATCATCCATTGTTCCATCGCCATCTCCATCTTTTGGAGTGTCCACCATATATATAGCATATGACGAGGTGGCCTTCCAGCGCCCTACAGATGTTGGTTCCTGTTCGTCTCCTGCATCGTCGTCCATACCGTCGATGTCTTCGGAGTCGAAGTCAAGCATGTCGGTTAAATCATCGACAGCGGCTACAAAGTGGGTGGTGGGTGGGCTTTGAATTTCTTCATCGTCCGTATCCCATCCTCGCTGACCGTAGTTCGGCCAGGGATCTTGTTGGGGATATTGCTACTGGGCCTAAACCGGCCGTCTGGGCCGGGTTAATTTCATCAGTAGCTCAAGAATGATAAAGCCCAGGAGACTATGTAGAGGCCGAAGCCATAGTCGGTTTAACATCTGTAGCCGTAAACCGGCCTGTGTACAACTTGTATTGTAAGTTAGGAATAAGCAAGAGACCAACCCGGGTACGAGTATAAACCGGAGATTGGGACTCTATGAACCGATGGGCGTCACCCGTGTATATAAGGGGATGACCCGATAACGGTTCAGGGGACGACCACAACTCGAGGCCTAGGCGAAGCTTATTTGCTCCCTAGTCATCGAGACTTCATCAATTCCACCAAAAACTAGACGTAGGCTTTTACCTTCATCGAAGGGGCCGAACTAGTATAAACTCTCTGTGTCCCTGTGTCCGCTTTAACCCCTTCGAGTTAACCCGTTGCGATGGCTCCACGACTAAGTCCTTTGGCTAGGACATCTGCCGTGACAAACCCACGACAGATCTCCTGATAAAGAGAGAGACTTGAGGGAATTCAGGATGTCGCCAAAAGGCGAGTGCTGAAAGATGTCCGTGGCGGTGAACTCCATGATCGGTGCCCAATCGGATTCGATCGGCAGGGGCGCGGGAGGTTCGAAATCCGGATCCTCGGAGTCACGGGTCCTGCAGAGTGCGGGGCTGGCGTTCGGCTCGATCGCCTTTGAGATCGCAGCCCCCGAGGTGACGTCCAACCGATCATCCTCTATCGGCGCAACTGGCTCCGAATTGAGGGTCAGAGCCGGTGCGCTTGCGGCCTCCAGGGTACTGTCCGGCGGCAGAGCTAGATCATGCCCCGCGAGACAGTGCGGCGCACTTGGCTGTGGCTCGAATCCGTCGAAGATCAAATCTCCGCGGATATCTGCCGTGTAGTTTAGGGTTCCAAACCTGACCTGATGGCCAGGGGCGTAGCTTTCGATCTGCTCCAGATGGCCAAGCGAATTGGCCCGCAGTGTGAAGCTGCCGAAGACGAAGATCTGTCCGAGGAGAAAAGTCTCACCCTGGACCGCATCGTTGTTGATGATCAAAGGAGCCGTCAAGCCCAAAAGCGACGACACGGAGGAACTCTCAATGAAAGCACCAATGTCGGTGTCAAAACCGGCGGATCTCGGGTAGGGGGTCCCGAACTGTGCGTCAAGGCCGGATGGTAACAGGAGACAAGGGACACAATGTTTTTACCCAGGTTCGGGCCCTCTCGATGGAGGTAAAACCCTACTCCTGCTTGATTAATATTGATGATATGGGTAGTACAAGAGTAGATCTACCACAAGATCAAGGAGGCTAAACCCTAGAAGCTAGCCTATGGTATGAATGTTGTATGATGGAGTTGTCCTATGGACTAGAACCCTCCAGTTTATATAGACACCGGATAGGGTTAGGGTTACACAAAGTCGGTTACAATGGTAGGAGATCTTGAATATCCGCGTCGCCTAGCTTGCCTTCCACGCCAAGGAAAGTCCCTTCCGGACACGGGACGAAGTCTTCAATCTTGTATCTTCATAGTCCTGGAGTCCGGCTGAAGGTATAGTCCGGCTATCCGAACACCCCCTAATACAGGACTCCCTCAACCGCCTTTAAGGCGGCCGCATCGCTTTTTCTGGCTTGCTCCATGGCTCGGGCAAGCTCTGCCCGAAGGTCCTCCACAGCGGCAGCCCCATCTGCATCAAGTGCAATACGGTAAGATACTGGCGTCAAGCTCCTCTTACCAGGCGTCTCCGGAGAGATTACATACCTTGTGCCTCGTCGAGCCGCTTGTTGACAAGCGCAATGTCGGCATCTGCCACGTCAAGTTCCCGCTTTAGTTCGGAAAATTAATCAGTCCGGCTAGCCACTGGACACTTCGCAACCTACACAGGAAAGGCGACATATTATACCTGGGATTATGATCCTCTGCGCGCTGTCACTTTTGACAACACACAGAGTCTCAGGGGCTACTATCTACACAGGGCGCATCTTATATATGCGGAACTGTCAAAAGATACATCATTTCGCGTACCTCAAAACCCGTCAGTAAACTCTTGACGGCCTCATGCAATCCACTCTCCGCGGATGAAATCCTTTCAATCACCGTACCCATCAGCGTACGGTGTTCTTCTGAGATAGACGCTCGCCCGAGCAGATCCTTCAGCTCCTCCGGCCGTGCACCGGATGGTGCCGGACTCGTCCGATGGCCTTTTTCAAAGGCCGAATGCGGAGGGCTTTGGGGGGCCATATGACTGCCTTCCGGCCCTGCCGGATTCGAAGAAACCCTCCGTGACGACACCTCGGGGTCGCCCTCCTCATGAGGCGGTACGGCAAGGGGAGGCGTTCCTCTCTCCATCATCTCCGGAAGAAGATCCCCCGAAGATGAGCTCTGCTGAGAAGGGCTGAGATCCGAACTACAAGGTAAAATTTCGGTTATTTTTCTCAGGAATAAAATAGGAGTGCCTCTCATTTTAAACTCCCCTCTCTAGTTACAGCTCGGTGGAGGGCTGATCCCCTTGGGGCACAGTACGACCGAGGTATCCCCCGGCGCAGGACCCTCTAGCGAAGATTTCTTCCCCCGCTTTGAGACCATGGTCTCCGGGTCTTCAGAGGCGGTCCTCTTCTTCCTCTGGGTAGAGGAACTTTCGATTCCTCCTTTCCCAACAGACTCCTTCGAGGAGGCGGTAGCTCCCTGGTCCCCCTCCTCGTTCTCTTCCAAAGGCATGATCTCCAGCATCCTGATCAACACGGGATCCGGCGAGGTCTCAGGAAGAGGGGCCGGACACCTGATTAACTTCGCCTTCGCTACCCACTACTGTTTCAAAGACAACTCTTTTAAGGGTGATGTTGTGATGAATGAACGGATGGTGTGTCCGGAAACAGGGCTACTTACTTGAGTATCCGGACGATTGCAGCTTAGTCCTGCGTCCTCCGTAGAGTTCGGACACATTGCTTGTGGTCCGAAGAACAATTTGGACATCTCCACTGGCGTCATGCCAAGAAAGTGTTGGAGAGCTCGCGGTCCCTCCAGGTTGAACTCCCATAGACGGAGAGTGCAACGTTTGCAAGGCAGGACTCGGTGAATTAACATGACCTGCATCACCACGACCAGACTGATATCTCTTTCTAGGAGATCTCGAATGCGGCCTTGCAACAGGGGCACGTATTTTTCCGGCCCCCGATCCAGCCCCTTGTTGACCCACGACGCTAGTCGGGGTGGGGGACCCGAGCGGAAAACAGGCGGCGCCACCCACTTGGTGCTCCTGGGAGCGGTGATATAGAACCACTCTTGTTGCCATAAGCTGAACTCCTCCTGAAGAGAGCCCTCGGGCCATGGAGCGTCAGCATTCTTGCTTATAACAGCGCCTCCGCACTCCGCGTGCTGTCCCTCGATCATCTTCGGCTCTACTTCAAAGGTCTTAAGCCACAGTCCGAAGTGAGGAGTAATGCGGAGGAAGGCTTCGCACACGACAATAAACAATGAGATATGGAGGATGGACTCCGGAGCTAAGTCGTGAAATTCCAGGCCATAATAAAACATGAGCCCCCTCACGAAGGGATCCGTTGCGAAGCCGAGCCCTCGGAGGAAGTGAGACACGAATACCACACTCTCACTGGGCTCGGGAGTAGGAACAACCTGCCCTTGAGCAGGCAGCCTATGTGAGATTTTGCCGGTCAAGAACCTGGCTTCTCTCAGCTTTAGCACGTCCTCCTCCGTAACGGAGGAAGGCATCCATCGGCCTCGAAGGTCAAATCCGGACATCGTCGAAGGTCCGAAGCGCCTGAAATCTAGGGCCTTGGGTGTTGGAACTCGAGGCAAAGGGCGGAATCGATTGAGATCAAAAGAAAGGAGTAAGGCCTTGGTCTCTTTATAAGAGATTGAATACCAAGAGCCCCCCCCCCCCCGTGACCGTTTGAGACTCGCCTTTGATCGAGGAAACGTACCAACGGGCATGATTGGGTTACCCATGTCTGTATTGATGAGAATCCCTTAAATTAAGGGGACACGATCTCTGCTTCGATAAGACGTGCCAAGGAAACCGCCTCGCGAAACATGCTGAGGTGGAACAGTAAAATGATTTGAATAAAGACTTGGCCGTGGTGTGGTGTCACACTACAGAGTACGTCAGCAGATTAGATTTGTGTGAATATTATTCTCTCTATGGCAATATGTGGAACTTATTTTGCAGAGCCGGACACTCTCCTTGTGTTCAAAATCTTCTACGAAGTATTCGTAGGAGAAACCCGCCTTGCAATGCCGAAGACAATTTGCGCGCCGGACTCGTCGTCATTGAAGCCTGGTTCAGGGGCTACTGAGGGAGTCCTGGATTAGGGGGTGTCCGGATAGCCGGACTATAACCTTTGGCCGGACTCTTGGACTATGAAGATACAAGATTGAATACTTCGTCCCGTGTCCGGATGGGACTTTCCTTGGCGTGGAAGACAAGCTTGGCGATTTGGATATGAAGATCTCCTTCCTTTGTAACCGACTCTGTGTAACCCTAGCCCTCTCCGGTGTCTATATAAACCTGAGAGTTTTAGTCTGTAGGATGAACAACAATCATACCATAGGCTAGCTTCTAGGGTTTAGCCTCTCTGATCTCGTGGTAGATCTACTCTTGTACTACCCATATCATCAATATTAATCAAGCAGGGGTAGGGTTTTACCTCCATTGAGAGGGCCCGAACCTGGGTAAAAACATTGTGTCCCTTGTCTCCTGTTACCATCCGCCTAGAGGCACAGTTCGGGACCCCCTACCCGAGATCCGCCGGTTTTGACACCGACAGTATCCTTGAGGTCATTTCGGTAAACTTCTCCAATGCGTCCCATGGTGATGTGGGCTGTCATGCTCTTTCCTAGGCTCCAGGTCGGTGCATCAAAGGAAAACTCTATGGGCTTAGTGACTGGTGCGAACGTCCTTCCTGGAACTTGAACTTGAATCATCCAGCGCTCCTCTTCGAGTAAAGTGGCGTTGTAGGTCCCGGTGAAACTTGGTACCCCGATGTTTAGGTACTTAGGGACTTCCTTCAGGCGGCGTCCAAAGGGTGTATCTTCATCCGGTTGCATGAACTTGTTCCTTGCAGCCGCCATCCTAAAAGAGTAGAAAATAGGAGGAGTCAGAAATGAGAAGAGAGTAGTGATCTAGGGCTTTAGCTTAGTGGACGTGTCCTACAGTCAGTGTGTGCTCTGATACCATCTTGTAGTGACCAGACCTCAAACAGTCTGATCTCTGTGCATCAGTGTCATCCCTGGATTAGTAATGCTGACACGCACAGTACTTGAAGGATTTATAACAGAGTAACAATCACACACTTATTACATCGAGTGACTCAAAAGTGAGCTTAATACAATAAATATGGCTTAAGGCCGTCTAATAACGATAACAGTAGAAGGCTTGGAAGATAAGCGAGTCCATCAACTCCAAAGGCATCACTGAGTATAGAACCACGACCTAAAAGCACCTTACTCGTCGTCTGAAAAGTCTGCAACATGAACGTTGCAGCCCCAAAACGGGTCAGCACATGGAATATGCTGGCAATGTAACACATAGAGAGTAATGAAAGAATAAATCTACACTACATGCATATATGGCTGGTGGAAAGCTCTATGGTTACAGTTTTGCGTAAAGCCAATTTTTCCCTACTGCAAAGGAATAATTTTTATTTAACTATCATGGTGGTTGTTAAACATTGAGAATGGTTGACATCATTCTCAATCCCAATTAAGCATCATCATTAGTACCCAACAAAATTAATTAAAGTAACATGACAAGATTCACATGATAATCCAAGTACTAGATACTCAAAACGTCCATAACCAGGGACACGGCCAACCATGATTAGTTTATACACTCTGCAGAGGTTTGCGCACTTTTCCCGACAAGACTCGATCCCCTCCGTTGGGATTCTCGCACTACATGGTGTTTGAGAAACGGATGACCGAGACATAGACTTTCAGAAGCGCTAGCACCTTATGAACAGGTACACCGTACCACTACATCCCCTACATCTGCTAGTCTACCACTGTAAGAGTTCGCACAACTCAGTCAACTATGCTAGAGCCCATAGTAGCTTGTGGCTGCACACGGAAGTTTCTAGTATGAATAATCTCATGATCCGTTTGAGCCTGGGTGGCGGTCCATAAAAAAACAACAGGCAATCTTGGAATACCCAGGTACCTCAATCCACCCAGATGTGTGTTTAAATTGCCACCTTCAATAAACCATTAATTAACAATCTCACATCTGTCATGGATATCACTCACCCAATCCACGCCTACTAGCATAGCATGGCATATTTAACAAACGTAGAAGTAACACCCAAAGGTCTGATAGTAAAACAGGTAATAGGTACTACCTCAACTACTTCCCGTCCCACAATTTAATTAGATCCTAATCATGCAATGTTTGAGGATTGATCTAATGCAATAAAACTGGGTAGTAAAGTGGTATGATCAAAGTGTTACTTGCCTTGCTGATGATCCGTGAAACCTAGAGATTCGAAGTAACAAGCGGCGCACTCCGGGTACTCTATCGCAAACAAACAAGCATACAATAATTACTCATCTAATGCACAGGTAAAACGCAAATAAGAGATCTAACTAGAAAATTCAACTTAAGAACGTCTGTTTGCAAAAAGAATCAAATCAAACGAAGCAACGAAAGTCAAACGGCGAAAGAAACGAACTTCGTTTTACTACTCTGGACCTAAGTCAATTTTTAAAGAATCAAAAACTTGTTTTAGTTGGTTAAACAGAAAGAGGGTTTCGAGACGAAACTCCAGGCGCTTGAATCGCCTGATTCCGATAAACGAGCGATAAGTTATACTAAAACAAAAATTGGATCAGAAATCACGATCAGAAATAATCATGGAAAATCCGAGAAAAAGAAAAACGACGAACGTTCGTTATCTGGATCTAAATGATGAACGCGTTCGTTAAAATGAAAGAACGAGCGAACACTCGCTAATTAAATAAACCGGAAAACCGATCTATTTAAAAAAATGAAACTGAAAAAACCGAACGAACCGACGGAAAACCGATCGGTTTTCTAAAAAAACGTCGGCGGGATCGAGG
Source organism: Aegilops umbellulata (assembly GCA_032464435.1). NCBI lineage: Eukaryota > Viridiplantae > Streptophyta > Magnoliopsida > Poales > Poaceae > Aegilops > Aegilops umbellulata. The sequence continues at coordinate 209,420,015 of CP136056.1, read as the reverse complement.
TCAACCTCGGGCAGCGGGGTCTGGCGGGTTGGCGGCGGCGGCGGCGGCCGGCGGGGCGGGGCGGCGGCGGCAGCGTCCGCGGCAGCGGCGGCGGCGGCGGCTGGGCGCGGGCGCAGCTAGGGTTAGGGTTGGTGGGCGGCGGCGGCTGGGCTGTTTGGGCCCCGGGGCGGTGCCTTATAAAGGCCCGGCAGGCGGAGTCCTGGCCAAACACGACCCAGAGTCGGTTCCGTTTTTTTAATAGTTACGCTCAGAAAAACAAACAAAAGGAATACTAAACGGACTCCAAAAATCCCGAAATAAACTTTCCCCGACTTCTAAAATCAAGCAGGACAAAGTGAACATTTATTTCGGGCCTAAGTGCAATTTTGAAAACGCACAGTTTTCCTAAATTCAAATAAAGTAGCGAAGAACTCCGAAATAAAATCTTATTTGATTTTATTATTAAACCCTCAATATTTGTTTATTTTGGGAAAGTCATTTTATTCCCTCTCTCATATTTCTATAATATAAATAATTGAAGGTAAAATAATTAAAATCAAATGATCCTATTCTAAAAATTTGAGAAAACTCAAATATGAAAATAACGAAATCCCCAACTCTCTCCGTGGGTCCTTGAGTTGCGTAGAATTTCTAGGATCAAACCCAAAAGCAAATAAAATATGATATGCAATGATGATCTAATCTATAACATTCCAAATTGAAAATTTGGGATGTTACACTTCATATAGCAGAAGATGGGCACCGGAGGGCCACCAGGGGGTCCACGAGGCAGGGGGCGCGCCAAGGGGGTAGGGCGCGCCCCCCACCCTCGTGGCCAGGGTGTGGGCCTCCTCTGGTATTTCTTCCGCCCAATATTTTTTATTATTTCCAAAAATAACTTTCGTGGAATAAATATCAATATAAAAGCATGATGTAAAATGGACGTTGTCGGTGTCAAAACCGGCGGATCTCGGGTAGGGGGTCCCGAACTATGCGTCTAGGCGGATGGTAATAGGAGACAAGGGACACGATGTTTTTACCCAGGTTCGGGCCCTCTCGATGGAGGTAAAACCCTACTCCTGCTTGATTAATATTGATGATATGGGTAGTACAAGAGTAGATCTACCACGAGATCAAGGAGGCTAAACCCTAGAAGCTAGCCTATGGTATGATTGTTGCTCTGTTGTTTATATAGACACCAGAGAGGGCTAGGGTTGCACAGAGTCGGTTACAATGGTAGAAGATCTACATATCCGTATCGCCAAGCTTGCCTTCCACGCCAAGGAAAGTCCCTTCCGGACACGGGACGGAGTCTTCAATCTTATATCTTCATAGTCCAGGAGTCCGGCTGAAGGTATAGTCCGGCTATCCGAACACCCCCTAATCTAGGACTCCTTCAGTAGCCCCTGAACCAGTCTTCAATGATGACGAGTCCGGCGCGCAGATTGTCTTCGGCATTGCAAGGCAGGTTCCTCCTCCAAGTACTTCATAGAAGATTTCGAACACAAGGACAGTGTCCGGCTCTGCAAAATAAGTTTCCACATACTGCCATAGAGAGAATAATATTGACACCAATCTAATCTGCTGACGTATTTCGTAGCGTGACATCACACCACGACCAGGCTTTTATTCGAATCGTTTTATTATCCCACCTCAGCGGGTTATGCGAGGCGGTTTCCTTGGCACGTCTTGTCAAAGCAGAGATCCTGTCCCTTAATTTGCAGGATTCTTATCAATACGGACGTGGGTAACCCAGTCGTGCCCATTGGTATGTTTTCTCGATCAAATGCGAGTCTTAAACGGTCATGGGGAGGGCCCTTGGTATTCGACCTCTTATAAAGAGACCAGGGCCTTACTCCATTCTTTCAATCTCAAACGAGTTCGCCCTTCGCCTCGTGTTCCAACACCCAAGGCTCTAGATTTCAGGCGCTTCGGACCTCTGAAAATGTCCGGATCCGACCTTCAAGGCCGATGGATGCACAGAGGAGGACGTGTTGAAGCTGAGAGAGGCCAGGTTCTTGACCAGTGAAATCTCGCATAGGCTGCCTGCTCAAGGGCAGGTCATTCCTACTCCCAAGCCTGGTGAGAGCGTGGTATTTATGTCTCACTTCCTTCGGGGGCTGGGCTTCCCCATGGACCCCTTCGTGAGGGGGCTCATGTTTTGTTACGGGCTGGAATTTCACGATTTGGCTCCGGAGTCCATCCTCCACATTTCAGTGTTCATTGTTGTGTGCGAAGCCTTCCTTCGCACCTCTCCTCACTTCGGATTGTGGCTCAAGACTTTTAAAGTAGAGCCGAAGATGATCGAGGGGCGGTACGCGGAGTGCGGAGGTGCTTTGATAAGCAAAAGTGCCGGTGCTCCATAGCCCGAGGGTTCTTTTCAGGAGGAGTCCAGCTTATGGCAACAAGAGTGGTTTTACATCACCGCTCCCAGGGGCACCAAGTGGGTGGCGCCACCCGCCTTTCGTTTGGGTCCCCCATCACAGTTAGCATCATGGGTCAATAAAGGGTTGGATTGGGGGCTATCCAAGGACGTGCCTTTGCTGCAGGGCCGTATTCGAGATCTCCTAGAAAGAGACATCAGTCTGGTCACGGTAGCGCATGTCGTGCTGATTCGCCGGACCCCGCCCCGCAAACGTCGCCCCCTCTGCCTGTGGGAGTTCAATCTGGAGGGACCACGAGCTCTCCAACATTTTATGGGCGCGACGCCCATGCAGATGTAACAATTGTTCTTCGGATCACAAGCAATGTGTCCAGACTCGACCGAGGATGCAGGTCTGAGCTGCAATCGCCCGGACACTCAAGTAAGTAGCCCCGTACCCGGACACTCTATCCATATTTTTATCCTAAGATTGTCCTTAAAAGAATTGTCCCTTGAGCAGGAGTGGAGAGCAAAAGCGAAGCTAATCAGGTGTCTGGCCCCCCTCCCAAAGACCGCGCTGGATCCCTTGTTAACCAGAATGCCGGAGATCGTGCCTTTGGAAGAAGGCGAAGGGGGAACAAGGAAGCTACCGCCTCCCCGAAGGAGGCTGTCAAAGGGGGAGGAATCGGGGATTCCTCTACCCAGGGGAAGAAGAGGACGGCCTCTGAAGACCCGGAAACCATGGTCTCAAAGCGGGGGAACGAATCTTCATCAGAGGGTCCTGCGCCGGAGGATGCTTCGGCCGCATTGTTCTCCCGAGGGGATCAGCCCTCCACCGAGCTGTACGTAAAGAGGGGAGTTTAAAATGAGAAACATCCCCGTTTTTATTTCCAAGGAAAATAACTGAAATTTTACCTTGTAGTTCGGATCTACGCCCTACTCAGCAGAGCTCGTCTTCAGGGGATCTTCTTCCTGAGATGATGGAGAGCGGCATGCCTCCCCCTGCCGTACCGCCTTGTGAGGCGGGCGACCCTGAGGTGTCGTCGCGGAGGGTTTCTCCGAATCCGGCAGGGCCGGAAGGTAGCCGTATGGCCTCCCAAAGCCCTCCGTGTCCGGCCTTCGAAGAAGGTCATCGGGCGAGTCCGGCACAGTCTGGTGCACGGGCGGAGTAGCTGAAGGATCTTCTCGGGCGAGCACCTATCTTGGAAGAACACCGTGCGTTGATGGGTACGGTGATTGAGAGGATTGCATCCGCGGAGAGCGGGTTGCATGAGGCTTCAGGAGTTTGCTGACAGGTTTTGAGGTACGCAAAATGATGTACCTTTTGACAGTTTCGCGTATGTAAGATGCGTCCTGTATAGATAGTAGCCCCTGAGACTCTGCGCGTTGTCAAAAATGACGGCGCGCGGAGGATCATGATCCCAGGTATATTATGTCGCCTTTCATGTACAGGTGGCGAAGTTTCCGGTGGCCAGCCGGTCTGATGAATTTGCCGAGCTAAAGCGGCAACTAGACGTGGCAGATGCCAACATCGCGCTTGTCAACAAGCGGCTTGACGAGGAACAAGGTATGTTATTTCTCCGGCAGCATTTAGTAAGAGGAGCTTGACGCTAGTATCTTACGACGTGTGCGCTTGATGCAGATGGCGCTGCCGCCGTGGAGGGTCTTCGGGCGGAGCTTGCCCGATCCAAGGAGCAAGCCAGGAAAAGTGATGCGGCTGCCGGAAAGGCAATTTAAGAGCTGAAAGCCGAACAGGCTGCTCACTGCCGAAGCAAGAGGGAAATGGCCGAGATGGCCGTGAAGCTGAAAAGAGCTGCTGACCATTGCATGCTTCTTGAAAAAGAAGACCGGGCGGAACGGACGGACCTGGAGAAGGCCGTTGCCGATGCCAAGGATGCTCGCTCTACGATGAGAGCTATGAAGGAGGAGCTACGTCAGGCCGGAGAAATCGCGGCTGGAAAGCCTTTTATGCTGCGGAGGAAGTTCTGTGATCCAAAATATGCTCCGTTAGACCGAATGTGGAGTACGGCGGACACCTATCTGGATTTGGCAGCGAGTGCCGCAGATGAGGCCGAACACTTCCGGGATGAAGAAGATCGCGACATGGAAAAGCTTTTCTGGTCACAGTTTGTTGGCGTTATGGGAACGGGGGTCCCCAGACTTGCCTGCCTGCGTCCTGCGGCGTGGCTCAAAGAGGGCCCAGCACAGCCCATCTTCATCAACGAAGACCCAATACCCTCGCGAGGGACCAAGCCTCGCGGAGCGAACGACACGGAGCTTCCTTAGGCGCCGCCTCATCAGGCTGGCTCGCAAGGAGGCGGAGAGATCAAGGCGGGGTACCTCACGAGGTGCCCATGACGCAAGCCATGACGACCAAGGGCGCTAGGCGGGCGCCACCCCGCACAGTGTCCTCCCTTTCCTCTTTGGTGTAAAGGGAGCACGCGCAGGAGGGAGGATCAAGCAAAGGCACCCATTTCGGTGCAACGAGACCAAGACCAGCTCCGCGACAAGGAGGAAGTCACTGTGGAGCCCAAGCCAGCATCACCACCAGAGCCTTTGGCAGGCGAGGACCAACTTTAGTCAGGATAAGTGTACCGGATGTTCCCCTTCAAAATGGCCGATTGTCGGCGCCCTTCCCGCTCAATATTTGGGAAGAGGCCCAGGGCCTTTGCCAATATATAGGACTAGCCACCCACTGGGTAGGGGGATCAAAAACCTGGTAGTTAAGCATCACACAGAGAGAGGGAGAAAGGCGACTAAGCTCCTCCCAACTGTTCATCGCCCCGGCCAAGAGCAGACCCTCGCGAGGCTGTTCTTCCTTATATTGTTCATCATCAGCCCAAGAGGCGATCCACCACACCACCACACTGGAGTAGGGTATTACACCACATAGGTGGCCCGAACCAGTATAAACTCTGTGTCTCTTGTGTTGTTCTTCTGGTAGTTTAGATTCCTGCGAGGCGGAGAGGTACAGGTAGGTAGGAAGCGTAATCTCCGCGCACCCAGAGTTCGAATCTCAACGGTCTGCCGGAACCCGAAATCCGACATTTGGTGCGCCAGGTAGGGGTGCGCCGAAATTCGTCTTCCACCGCCCCGTTCTTCTCCGACCATCGTGTCCATGTCTGACGCTCGTCGGGCCCGCGCCGAGCGCCGAGCCGCTCTCGCTTCCTGCGTCGCCCAGACGGCCCCTGTCGGCGGGCGTCCACGCCATTCCCCGTCAGCTGCCATCAACGCCGCCACTGTCCCGGTGGGGAACGAGTAGCAAGCGTCGTCTCAGCATCCTTTCGTGCGGCGAGACGGCCGCACCGCTACTCCCTCGCTCACCCCAGCTGGCTCTTCGTCCCGCGCGCTCTACGCGCCCTTGGAGGCTCGAGCTGCGCTCATCGCAGCAAACGAGCTCCTGCGCTACCGTCCCGTCGACGACGTCTATGAAGAGTGGCTCGACCGCATCGCCGAGCTTGTCCGTGCCGCTGGGGGCTCTCCTGCACCGTCCTTCCCGCTGCAACGCACCCCGCCCCGCGCGGGCGACGAAGCTCCGGGGACGCCCCCGTCGCCTCCTCACCAAGAAGACGCCCCGGCCGCACGGCGCGTGGCCCCTGGCTGGAACCCACTCCGCCAGGCACCAGCGCAGCAAGAGCAGAGCTGCCAAGAAGTCCCTCGCCCGCAGGAAGCTGCCCGGGCGCTCCCTGCTCCAGCACGTCGCGACCACGCTCCTGCTCCCGCACGTCAAGACCCCGCGCTGCTCCCAGCTGCAGCGCATGGGGACCTGCAAGACCAAACTCTCCGCCAACCAAGGCCTCCCGTGGCCACAGCAGGCTGCCGTGCCTACACCACCGAGCTACGCAGCGTCATGTGGCCCGGCAAGTTCAAGCCAGACCTGCCTCCTCGCTATGACGGCACGGGCGACCCTGCGGAGTTCCTCCAGCTCTATGAGCTGGGCATCGAGGCTGCCAACGGAGATGAGAAGGTCATGGCAAACTGGTTTCCCATGGCGCTCAAGGATGGAGCCCGCACCTGGGTCCTGAACCTGGCTCCAGGCACAATCTCCTCCTGGGACCAGATGCGCACCCGCTTCATTGCCAACTTCCAAGGTACCCGCGACCGGTCGCCCACCGTGAGCGACATGCGCCGCATCAAGTAGCAGCCCGGAGAGACACTGTAAAAGTACATCCAGCGCTTCAACAACGCACGCCTCAAGATTCCCAGGGTGTCCGAGGAGGCCATCATCTCAGCCTTCTCCGACGGCGTGCGCGATGTCAAGATGAAGGAGGAGCTGGCGATGCATGAACACCTGTGCACTTCCTTGGAGTTGTTCAACTTGGTGACCAAGTGCGCCAGGGCCGAGGAAGGGCGTCTCTCCCTCCTCGAGCTGCCTGCCGCAGACCCAGAAGAGAAGAAGTCCAAGGCCAAGGACGTGAAGCGCAAGGGGGCTGCCGTGCTCGCGGCAGAACCGGACACCAAGCGGGGAAGAGATCAGCCCAAGTCTTCCAAGGGCAGTCGCTACTGTGTGTACCACGACCTCCACACCCACAATACCAACGAATGCCAAGAGCTCCGAGCCGTGCGAGAAGGAAGGATCGGTCGTCGCCCCGACCGTGTCGACCGGGGCTACGGTCGAGGAGGAGGAAGGAACGCAGGACGCTAGGAAGACCGCGGCCCACGCCAAGGGTGGTGCGATCGACCTCGCGAGGATCGCTGGCAAGACCCTCCTCGCGAGGAGACTGGAGGGATCAGCCTCGCGAGGATCGCCCGCAAGGTAATGCAGGCCTCCCTCCGCTGCCGCCTCAGCCAAGGAGAAACGAGGATCGCCATCAGGATGAAGGGGCTGGGGGCTTCCAGGAGCCGTGTGCGATCGCTTGCATCCTAGGCGGAGCTCAAGCCCAAGCCTCTCAGCGCATCTTCAAGCAGTTTGCCCGTGAAGTGAATGCAGTCCTCCCCAAGCTCGAAGCCACACGCCCTCTCAGGTGGTCATCATGCGCCATCACGTTCAGCTCAGCGGATCAGCTCAAGTGTGCAGCCACAGCCGGAGTCCTCCCAATGCTTTGTTCCCCAATCATCAGCAACGTGGTGGTCACCAGGACCCTCATCGATGGCGGGGCAGGGCTCAACGTCCTGTCCGTGGAAACATTCAACAATCTCCAAATGCCCTACAACCAGCTTCAGCCAACCAAGCCTTTCTCCGGAGTCACTGACGGCTCCACGGTCCCGATCGGGCAGGTCCACCTCCCTGTCACCTTCGGGGCACGCAACAACTACCGCACCGAGCTCATCGACTTCGACGTCGCCCACATTCACCTGCCGTATAACACCATCCTCGGGTACCCAGCGCTGGCCAAGTTCATGGCTGTGACTCACCACGGCTACAACATCCTCAAGATGCCAGGGAGTGGCTGAGTCATCACGGTACCCTGTGAGGAGAAGGACGTGGTGTGTTCCCTGGAACGAGCCTTTCAGGCCGCGTCACTGGAAGACCCAGATCGTGGAAGCAGGAGGCTTCCCGAGACCACCCCCAAGAAGAAGAAGACATCGTCAGGGCCGGTCCCTCAGGAGGCAGGCCCCTCAGGGCCCGTGCCTGCCCAAGGGGAACCTCCTTCCATCGCATAGGAAAGTGCGCCCGGCGCCCTCCTCAGGCAGGGCTTGGGGGCTCTCCCCTGGAGGGCCACCGACCTGGCTAAGGTCGTGAGGGAGGCGCTTGGCCACCACGTGGAGGCGTGTTTCGAAGCACGTTTCCCTCAAGAAGGAGTAAGGCAAGGAGGGCCAGACCCTCAGGAGTTTGTCAGCAAGGCCATTCAAGAGCTATGGGAGTCAAGAGTCATGAGAGACAGCCGTCGCCTACCAGCTATGGCTCCCCATCCAGGCGAGGATGGTGGGCTGCGCGTCTGCGTCGACGTACCAGGGCTCAATCAAGTCGCCACTCTGGAGCGCCTCTGGCACTCGCGAGTAGGGCGCTGCGAAGGTCCGCCCCACAGCTACGTTCGCATGCCTTACGGCTTGCCGAGCGTGGCTGCCATGTACCAGCGCCTCATGAGGGGCATCATGGAAGCTCAAGAGGCCAGGCGTTCCGCAGCCTTGGCGGAGATGGAGATGGTCCGCGAGGAGCCACCAGCGCCTCCGGAGCCTCCCGAGGCCCCCGGGCATGGGGGCTCATGAGGATCGGCTTCCGCAGCCCACCGAGTCTGCTGCACCAACACTCGTTCGTCCTCAACATCATCAGGTGGCATCTTTTAAGTTTCATTTCCAGCTGGGAGCGCCCCCAGGGCTGCATTATTCCCAGGTCGCGTGGGTCCATCCCTGCGGCATGTATCCCTTTTATTTTCATGTTGTTAGCTTACTCTGTTGGGGGCGCCCCTCGGGCTGCATCATCCCCAGGTCGCTCGGGCCTGACCCAGTGAAGCCTGCCTTCCCAGCATCTGTTTGAATGAATCCACTCCTTCGCGGCTAATGTGTTTGATCTAGTAGCCCATTCAACTGACGACAACTGACGGAGCTGCTCCCAAAACGGCACGACGCTTGCGCATGGGTCCGTCCTTGCAACGCCGACAGACCTGAGTGGCTGAGCTCGGGCCGCGGCAGACCCGCACTGCGCCACCTCGTCAAGCCTTCAGTGCCTCACCACCCCTCGGAAGCAACCAACGGCTGACTGTCAATTGCCATGGCAACCCCTCGCTCTTTCTATGATGATCTGCAGGATCCCCTAAAGGAGCTGCGTCAGGCGAGGCCCTTGCGGAGCCTCCTTCACTCTCAACCGTGCGAACCGCTTGCACGTTAAAGGGGGGTGCCTGAGCATCACGACTCAGGGCTCCTACTGGCTCTCCAGCCCTCACCCACTGGCCTTGTCCACGGCATCGCGACCTGGCATACCAGCGACGGCTGAGACCAGCTCAAGGGCCGGGACCCGAGGACGTAGAGAAGAAAGGGGAGCAAGGGCGAGAGGGTAGGGACACGCGAGGACCTCGCCGAGCAACCTCACGCCTGCCGATGCACGGACCCGGCGACACACCAGGGAGCGGTCCCTGATTCTCGAGATAAGTCGCTACCCGGAAGTACCAGCTACCGTGGCACTGTCCCCGCACCTAATGCAATCCCGTGTTAGCAACGCCGCTCTCCTTTCTCACTGAACGATGGCTGCTTGAGCGCCAAGGGGGACCTCGTGAGCATCGCGACTCAGGGGCTCTTACCGGACCTCGGGTCGCTCACCTCCTGGCCTTGACCACGACATCGCGACCTGGCATACCAGCGACGGCTGAAGCCGCCTTGGGACTAGGACCTATCGGCGCAGAGCACCAAGCCCTCGTGAGGTTCGAAAGGAAGGACTGAGCTAAGACGGAATAAGCAACTCGCACAATTCTACGAAAAGGGTTGTATTAATAAATAGGATTACAGACACCTTACAAGCCCCCGTGGGGCGCGACTTTGATTCTTCGCAGGGAACAGATCCTAGAGGGGCGCTAACTACACGCACCCCTGCAAAATATGCCAACCCCATCCAGATCAGAGTCGGCGACGACCAGACGAGCCTGCCCTGCTCCAGGAGCGGCGCCGGCTCGGGGGCTCGTAGCTGTCGTCGCTCGTCTCCGGAGTCACGAAGAGTTCGCCGGAGTCGCTGGATCCTCCGACGCCTCCGTCGCCCGAGGAGCCGCCAAGGGGGCGGTCGGGCGGGCCCGGTCCTCGCCGTGGCAGGGTCTCAGCCACCTCTCCTGGGGCAGCACTCCAGCCGGCACCCGTTCGCGTCGAAAACCTTAAAGAACATCACCGAGGAACCATCGTACTCCAAGTGGATCACGAGGGCGCCTCTCGTCCTGCAGACCCGGGCGATTTCGCCCCAGCCTCGAGTCATGAAGACCTCGCTTGGGGCAACGACTGCGACCTCCGCCTCGGTCGCAAGGGTGCTGCAGCCACAGTTCCAAGAGTTTGCCTTGCGGGATGATGGAGGCGAAGAAGGGAGGAAGGCGAATCCAAGACTGAGGAGGCATGGTGGCGTGGAGCACGAACTCTCGGGAGGAGCCCTCGGAGTGGACCCCGGGGGGGGGACGACCCACACCTTCGTGACCCGTCGGCGCCGATGACGGCGCCGCCTGTGGCGATCGGCATCCACCCCGTCAGAGCCCTCGATGTGGGCATACAAGGGGAGCGGGAACCCCGGTGGTGCCCGCTCGCCCCAGTGCCTCGACACCACCTGAAGAGTCCCCTCGTCCCGACAGCGGAGGGCGAGCCATTTCTTCGGCGGGAGCGGGTCTGGTTCCTCTCGGGGATCCTTTCCCTTCTCTGTCGCCGAGAACCGACGGATCGAAGCCATCGCAGCAAGACGGAGCAAGGACCGGGAAGAAGTAGAAGCAAGGAGGGATGGACCGGAAGGGCGCGTGCCGTTCCGTACTTATAGCCGGAGAAGGCCAACCGTCGGCCTCCATGATCTCAGGTAATCATGACCCGTTTTGCATGCAGGGACTTGTCCAATCCGTGCAGATGCCGAGGCGTCGTGGGAAAGTGGAGACACCCACGTCCAATCAACAGCCACGCGGTGCCCAAGGCCGCAGGCTGTTAGGGCCCGCGGCGCTTCGCCTTTGCCCTTTCGCCTCTCTGCACGGCCAAGTCCGAGCGCGCCTTGGGCCCGGGGGCTACTGTCGGCGTTCTGGGAACGTGGGTCCCCAGACTTGCCTGCCTGCGGCATGGCTCAAAGAGGGCCCAGCACAGCCCATCTTCATCAACGCAGACCCAAGACCCTCGCGAGGGACCAAGCCTCGCGGGGCGGACGACACGGAGCTTCCTTAGGCGCGACCTCATTAGGCTGGCTCGCGAGGAGGCGGAGAGATCAAGGCGGGGTACCCCACAAGGTGCCCATGACGCAAGCCATGACGACCAAGAGCGCCAGGCTGGCGCCACCCCGCGCAGTATCCTCCCTTTCCTCTTTGGTGCAAAGGGAGCAAGCGCAGGTGGGTGGATCAAGCAAAGGCACCCATTTCGGTGTAACGAGACCAAGACCAGCTCCGCGACAAGGAGGAAGTCACTGTGGAGCCCAAGCCAGCGTCACCACCAGAGCCTTTGGCAGGCGAGGACCAACTTTAGTCAGGATAAGTGTACCGGATGTTCCCCTTCAAAATGGCCGATCGTTAGCGCCCTTCCCGCTCAATATTTGGGAAGAGGCCCAGGGCCTTTGCCTATAAATAGGACTAGCCACCCACTGGGTAGGGGGATCGAAAACCTGGTAGTTAAGCATCACACAGAGATCAGGAGAAAGGTGACTGAGCTCCTCCCAGCAGTTCATCGCCCCGGCCAAGAGCAGACCCTCGCGAGGCTGTTCTTCCTTATATTGTTCATCATCAGCCCAAGAGGCAATCCACCACACCACCACACTGGAGTAGGGTATTACACCACATCGGTGGCCCGAACCAGTATAAACTCTGTGTCTCTTGTGTTGGTCTTCTGGTAGTTTAATTCCTGTGAGGCGGAGGGGTACAGGTAGGTAGGAAGCGTAGTCTCCGCGCGCACCCTAGAGTTCAAACCTCAAGGGTCTGCCGGAACCCGAAATCCGTCACAATTCCACAATCCAAAGCGTCCATTGTCGTTAGACGATCATTTGGCCGAATGGGCCGAGCTAAATAGGATGTCCGTACTTGCCATGAAATATGTCATGAATCACCTGTGGCCGAGGCGGCCAGAGCCGAAGAGTTATTTCAACTTGGTGCAGCAGTTCCTTGGTGCGGTGCCGCATATCAATTCCATGAAGAAGTCAGCGTGCATAGAGGGTGCGCGGATGGCTCTTGCCCGTGTCAAGGCATACTGGGCGGAGATGGAGGCCACCGCTGTTGCATCCCAAGACTAGGACGAAAGCCGAGTACCTGCCGAGCACTATTTTCAGGAAGTACTGCCAGGCGCTCATTTAATAGAGACGCAGTGCTCGAAGGATACTATGTTCGAATAGCATATATTGTTGTAAAATGATGCTTTAATAAATTTGTAGAAGCTTTTTATACTTGTGCCTGCAAGTTATTATAATACCTCCTGTGCGGCCGTTTAAGATATATGTATATATAATTTGAAAGATGGCAGTCGTCGGCTTCAGCCCCCACGCAAATAATGCGGGGGTGCTCGCAGAAGGTGCATTTTCACACTTGATCCAACGTCTTGGTCCTCCAAAGGAGGTGATAGCGCAGCGGACTAGGCAACCGGACTATAATGCTTTATCACTTTCACTTGGCCATAGGAGCTTGACAGTGAGGCTACTTATATAGCCCCTGGTGGCGCCTGCGCTCGCCCGAATTCGGGGCGCATATGTGCCTAGCTGGGAAACGGCCCTTCGTTAATGCGGAGGAATCCTAAAGATTCCGGTAAGTCATCGAGTGGTTGACCAGTCTCGTGCTATATCATGACAGTCAGTTTTCGGCTTTCTCTACTGAGGTGCTCGCCTGGCCGAACCGGGGCACAATCACAGTAGTTCTCCTGGTGCCGCCTTAGCCGATAGAGCGGAACGTAAGGCAGCAAAACACAGGAGCCGAGCAAACCCAACATTTGACCAAAGACATGATTCGGAGCTGATGCATATAAGGCCAAACTCGCGACGCCGAACACTCCCTAAGGTATTCGGTCTTTTATGAGATAGGGCGGAACATCACCCTTGGTTATAAGCCCCTGATGTCCAGGTCCATGCAAGACTCTGACGTGGCCACATGCCAAAACGCCAGCCTCCTCCTCGGCTATGCAGAGAATCCGGGGGATGTGTATCAACAAGAGACAGTAAGAAAGCTTTACGCAGGGTCTTAATCTAAAAAGAATCCTGGGGGCGGGTCCCTGCTGCACGTCTGCGCCTGTGTATCCGTTGTGCTGTGTCCTGGGCGGGTGTAGCATGGTGTTCATCTGTACAAGAGAGGAACTTAGCTAACAAGAAAAAGAATAGTAGTGCGGATCGTACGATGTACTAGATAAACAATGTATAATTTTAAGACGGGTAAAATAGAGCCTTATTGTCGTGTATTTTACATATGCGAAGCCCCTTGTATAGGGGTGTATGGCTACTAAACCTTTAATTTTTGCTTCCGGACTCGCCTAGCCGAGCCCGTGGTCTTGATGACCTGGTAGATGCTTTCGCTGGTGAAGCTGGTTTAATGCATGGCTGTCAAGGCAGCCGCATACTCTTTTGCGCTCGAGGGACACTTAATATTGCCCTTTAGTGAGATGACGCCTCGTGGACCGGGCATTTTAAGCGTAAGAGATGCATAATGCGGTATTGCATTAAAGCGGTCGAAAGCCTCTCGTCCCAGTAGTGCTTGATAGCTACTTGAGAATGGGGCGATATGGAAGGTTAGCTTTTCGCGGCGGAAGTTATCGGGGGAGCCGAACATAACTTCTAGCCAAAGGGAACCCATGCAATTGACCTCTGGGCCTGGCGTTACTCCTTGAAAGGAAGTATTGCTATGGTGAATTCTTGTTGGGTCCATTCCCATTTTGCGGATTGTGTCATGATATAGCAGGTTTAAACCACTGCCGCCATCCATCAGGACATTTGTAAAGTAGAGTCTGTAAATTATTGGATCTAATACCAGGGTAGTCCAACCTGCATTCCGTATACTTCGAGAGTAATCCTGGTGATAGAGGTGATTGGTTTTAACAACCATGGGAGAGACCCCTTTTGGATACGCCGTATGGCGCGAATATCTGTTGGCGCCATTCTGTTCGCCACGTGAAGTAAGTTTACTGTTTTAACTTCTTGTGGGAAATCCTTTTGCTTCCTGGTGCTCAGCTCGTGGGGTCCGTCATCGTCCTCACTTGGTGTGTCGAGCCCCTTGTGTTCGGCGTTGAGTTTGCCGTATTGCTTGAAAACACAACAATCTCTGTGGGTATGGTTCGCAGGCTTCCGAGGAGTACTGTGAATTTGACATATCTTGTCCAAGATTTTGTTTACGTGAGATAACTCATCCCTGTTATCCTTAGGGGGCAGCTTTCTCTGATTCTGCCGAGAGCTTTTGAATCTAGCGTTGACTGTCACGCTCTTCGGACTGCTTCCCTTAGTCCGGCGCTGGTCCTTGTTGCGTCATGGTTTCCAATTTCCATCCCTAACTTCGGATGTACTTGGGTCGCTGGTGCTGCATCTTTCCAACCAGATGTCCTCTCCCGCACAAAAACGGGTCATGAGGCTTGTTAATGCGGCCATTGCTCTTGGCTTTTCTTGGCCGAGGTGTTTGGTGATCCATTCATCTCGAACGCTGTGTTTGAAAGCTGCTAAGGCTTCGGCTTCTGGACAGTCGACTATCTGATTCTTTTTAGTAAGAAATCTGTTCCAGAGTTTCCGGGCTGACTCTCCGGGCTGTTGAGTTATATGGCTTAAATCGTCCGCATCCGGAGGTCGGACATAGGTCCCTTGAAAATTTGCCCGAAAAGCATCCTCGAGCTCCTCCCAACTTCCAATGGTGTTTTCGGGAAGGCTTTTAAGCCAATGCCGTGCTGGCCCTTTGAGCTTGAGGGGTAGGTATTTTATGGCGTGGAGGTCATCTCCTCTGGCCATGTGTATATGGAGGATATAATCCTCAATCCAGACTCCAGGGTTTGTTGTTCCGTCGTACGCCTCTATGTTTACGAGCTTGAACCCCGCTGGGAATTCATGGTCCAGCACCTCATCGGTGAAACATAGGGGGGGTGCGGCACCCCTGTATTTGGGTGTGTCGTGATGTTCGGATATTTGTTGTGCTGCATTGCTTACTAGAGCTTGCTTTCTTGGCCCATAGATAGATCTGGCTGGGCCGTCCTTTTGATGCGAATCCTTGAGTGGATCACGTGCCGGCTTGTGTGCGGCGCCGCTTGCCGCTCCATACTGGCCATGGGGTCGTCTATCCGACCGGGTGGCTTTCTTATTTTTTGACTGCGGGGGCTCCAAGGCCTCCCCGTCAAATTCAGGCAGTAGCTTTCGCTTCGGGTAGCTTTTTGTGCGGCGACTGCCGCCATGTTTGTCTGCGGTGCTGAGTACTTTGCTCCATCCGATTTTGAGTGCATCTTCCGCAGTTTTGAGCTTCTGCTTCTGCTATTTCAGGCTGCGCGTAGTGGCGACAAGCCTTTTGTGTAGGTTCTTCTGCTCCATGAGCGTATCTGGCGTAAGTTCGTCTGGACTGTTGTTTTCTCCAGGGACGGGTTGTTCGGTTTGTTTATCCAGATTGCCCTATTCGGACGGTTGCTCGAAGGCATGTTCGTCGTCCGCCGGCTCGTCCTGCTCTATGGCTGGGTCTGTATGGCTATTGTCTTTGTCGAGGCGGGGCTTGGAGTGGCGCTTACGTCGCCGCTTTGATTGCTTTTTGAGTGAACGATCACTTGTTGCATCCCTGTGTTCCTCGTCGTCGCTTCCTTTGGGTGTGTCCACCATGTATACATCATGAGATGAGGAGACAGTCCAGTGCCTTATAGGCGTCAGTTCATGCTCGTCTCCTACATCATCGTCCATGTCGTCGATGTCTTCGGAGTCGAATTCGAGCACGTCGTTTAAATTATCGACAGTAGCTATGAAGTGGGTGGTGGGTGGGTTTTGAATTTCTTCGTCATCCGCATCCCAACCTTGCTGACCTTAGTCCGGCCAGGGCTCTCCTGATAAAGAGAGAGACTTTAGTGAATTCAAGGCGAGTGCTGAAAGATGTCCGCGACGGT
Organism: Aegilops umbellulata; assembly: GCA_032464435.1. Taxonomy (NCBI): domain Eukaryota; kingdom Viridiplantae; phylum Streptophyta; class Magnoliopsida; order Poales; family Poaceae; genus Aegilops; species Aegilops umbellulata. Next base: position 209,404,051 of record CP136056.1, on the reverse strand, counting down.
GAACTCCATAATTGGCGCCCAATCGGATTCGATCGGCAGGGGCGCGGGGGGCTCGGAGTCCGGAAAGGAGTCCGGCACCTTGGAGTCACGGGCTTCGCAAGAGACAAAGCGGGTGTTCGGCTCGATCGCCGTAGAGATTTCGGCCTCCGAGGCGGTGTCCAACCATCCGTCCTCGATCGGCACGATCGGCTCCGAACTAAGGGTCGGGGCCGATACGGGCGTGGCCTCCAAGACACTGTTCGGCGGCAGAGCTAAATCATGCCCTTCATGACAGTGCAGCACACTCGGCTGTGGTTCGGATCCATCGAAGATCAAGTCTCTGCGGATGTCAGCTGTGTAGTTAAGACTTCCAAATCTGACCTGATGGCCAGGGGCGTAGCTTTAGATCTGCTCCAGATGGCCAAGCGAATTGGCCCGCAGTGCAAAGCCGCCGAATATGAAGATCTGTCCGGGGAGAGAAGTCTCGCCCTGGACCGCATCACTGCTGATGATCGGTGAAGCCATCGGGCCTAAAAGTGACGACACAGAGGAACTCTCAATGAAAGCACCAATGTCGGTGTCAAAACCGGCGGATCTTAGGTAGGGGGTCCCGAACTATGCGTCTAGGGGGGTGGTAACAGGAGACAAGGGACACGATGTTTTTACCCAGGTTCGGGCCCTCTCGATGGAGGTAAAAACCTACTCCTGCTTGAGTAATATTGATGATATGGGTAGTACAAGAGTAGATCTACCACGAGATCAAGGAGGCTAAACCCTAGAAGCTAGCCTATGGTATGATTGTTGTTCTGTTGTTCGTCCTACGGACTAAAACTCTCTGGTTTATATAGACACCGGAGAGGGCTAGGGTTACACAGAGTCGGTTACAATGGTAGGAGATCTACATATCCGTATCGCCAAGCTTGCCTTCCACGCCAAGGAAAGTCCCTTCCGGACACGGGACGAAGTCTTCAATCTTATATCTTCATAGTCCAGGAGTCCGGCTGAAGGTATAGTCCGGCTATCCGAACACCCCCTAATCCGGGACTCCCTCAGACGTATCAACTCCCCCAAGTTTAGACCTTGCTTATCCTCAAGCGGAAGCCGATAACGATAAATATGTTCACATGTTTAGAGGTAGAGGTGTCGATAAAATAAAATACGGACATGAGGGCATCATGATTATTCTCATAACAGCAATGTATATGGATATTGTCATATGATTTCTTATGATCAAGTAATAATCTATTCACAATGCAAAGTATGAATCACAAACTTCATTGAGAACTAACAAACTATAATCTCAGTCACTGAGGCAATTGCAATTTATCGTAACATCAGAAAGAGTCTATGTCAGAGCTTTTTAGCAAGTCCACATACTCAACTATCATTTAGTCTTTCACAATTGCTAACACTCAAGCAATACTTGTGGTTACGGAGTTTTAATCGGACAAAGAGAAAGATAGGGGCTTATAGTTTCGCCTCCCAACCTTTTACCTCAAGGGTAACGTCAACAATAATAGTTCATGCTAACTTACATCCAATTATATATATATATATATATATATATATATATATATATATATATATATATATATATATATATATATCAGGATCTTTCCAACATATTGTGCTTGCCAAAGGATAAAATGTAAAAAGGAAAGGTGAAGATCACCATGACTCTTGCATAAGGTAGAAGATAATAATAAAAGATAGGCCCTTTGCAGAGGGAAGCAGAGGTTGCCATGCGCTTTTATGGTTGGATGCACAAAATCTCAATGCGAAAGAACGTCACTTTATATTGCCACTTGTGATATGAACCTTTATTATGCAGTCCGTCGCTTTTATTTCTTCCACATCACAAGATCGTATAAAGCTTATTTCCTCCACACTAATCAATCGTACATATTTAGAGAGCAATTTTTATTGCTTGCACCGATGACAACTTACTTGAAGGATCTTACTCAATCCATAGGTAAATATGGTGGACTCTCATGGCAAAACTGGTTTAAGGGTATTTGGAAGCACAAGTAGTATCTCTACTTGGTGCAAAGAATTTGGCTAGCATGAGGGGGAAAGGCAAGCTCAACATGTTGGATGATCCATGACAATATACTTTATCTCAGATATAAGAAAACATAACCCATTACATTGTCTTCCTTGTCCAACATCAACTCTTTAGCATGTCATATTTTAATGCGTGCTCCCAAATCATAAAAGATGTCTAGGATAGTATATTTATATGTGAAACATCTCTTTCTTTATTACTTCCTATTAATTGCAACGATGACCAAAGCTATGTTTGTCAACTCTCAACAATTTTTAATCATCATACTCTTTCTATGTGAAGTCATTACTCTCCATAAGATCAATATGATCTCTTTACTTCTTTTTATTCTTTTCTCTTTTATTTTATTCACTCAAGATCATAGCGAGATAATCAAGCCCTTGACTCAACACTAATCTTTATTATATAGCTCACGGACTCGATTACATAAAGGGATCATAAAGCAAAACTCAAAAACTAAATCATACCATAAACATTATTCTACTAGATCAAGATACTACTAAAAGGATCGAACTAAGAAAAACGATAAAGATAGGGATGTGATGGTGATACTATACCGGGGCACCTCCCCCAAGCTTGGCAGTTGCCAAGGGGAGTGCCCATACCCATGTGATTATATCTCCTTTGTTGACGAGTAAGGTGGTGGAGTTGTTGATGATGTGGGCTTGTCGTCCATCTTCCAAGGCATAGGCTCACCATCATAGAAGGACGATCGAGTCTCCGGGATCCTCAAATCTGCAGCCAAACTCATCCTCTTGAATCTATATTCATACTCACAGTTTTGGTTTTGCAGGTCATAGATTTGGTCTTGGAGGTGCTCGATCTTCTCGTGAAGCTTGAAGATGGTATCCCCAATGTTCCGGGCATCCAGCTTGTGGTTGTTGGTGAACTCCGGGATCATCATGTGGTTCGAGTTGAGTCCATGTTCTACCATCCCCTGGCACTTGAAAACTCGTTGCTTCATTGCTTCGAGCCTCGTCTCCACGCTTTTGGTCCCGTTTGGTCCCTCAACATCGCGGATGTGCAGCAACCCATCACGCATCTCAACGGTTTGAGGGTGTCGCAGCACCTCCGCGAGGTAAGGGTTAATGACCTTCTCAAAGAACTTGTCCTTGGGGGCACTTGGAGACGACATGATGATCTAGATCTCTCAGAAAAATAGCTCAAAACGAAAACAGAGGATAATTGCGTGATATGGGAGTCAAAACCTCCGGGATATTATATAATGAATTTTTACCGACAAAAATACGTAACGTGCAAGAAAACGGAGTCCGGAGAGCGCACGAGGTGCCCACAAGGCAGGGGGCGCGCCCTCCTCCCTCGTGGAGGCCTCGTGTCCTTCCCGAACTTCTTCTTATTTTTCTATTTTTCTAAATATTCCAAAACGGAGGAAAATTTCCTTTAGAACTATTTTGGAGTCGGTTTACTTACCGTACCACATACCTATTCCTTTTCAGAGTCTGAAACGTTCCGGAAAGTGTCCCTTATGTATTCCTCCGGGGTTACGGTTTCAATAACATTGGTTTCAACATTTATGGGATTACCTGAGATATAATGTTTAATTCTTTGACCGTCCACCACCTTCGGATTTGTGCCTTCGAAGTTGTTGAGTTTTATGGCACCGGAACAATAGACCTCCTCGATAATGTAAGGACCTTCCCATTTAGAGAGAAGTTTTCCTGCCAAAAATCTTAAACGAGAGTTGTATATCAATACATAATCACCTACATTAAACTCACGCTTTTGTATTCTTTTGTCATGCCATCTTCTAACTTTTTCTTTAAACAACTTGGCATTCTCATAGACTTGGGTTCTCCATTCATCAAGTGAGCTAATGTCAAATAACCTCTTCTCACCGGCAAGTTTGAAATCGTAATTGAGTTCTTTAATAGCCCAATAAGCCTTATGTTCCAGTTCGAGAGGTAAATGACATGCTTTTCCATAAACCATTTTATACGGAGACATACCCATAGGATTTTTATATGCAGTTCTATAGGCCCATAATGCATCATCAAGTTTCTTGGACCAATTCTTTCTAGATCTATTAACAGTCTTCTGCAAAATTAATTTGAGTTCTCTATTACTCAATTCTACTTGACCACTAGACTGAGGGTGATATGGAGATGCAATTCTATGATTAACATCATACTTAGCAAGCATTTTACGGAAAGCACCATGAATAAAATGTGAACCACCATCGGTCATTAAATATCTAGGGACTCCAAACCTCGGAAAAATAACTTCTTTAAGCATCTTAATAGAGGTGTTATGATAAGCACTACTAGTTGGAATAGCTTCTACCCACTTAGTAACGTAATCAACAGCAACTAGAATATGTGTATACCCATTAGAGGCAGGAAACGGTCCCATATAGTCAAAGCCCCAAACATCAAATGGTCCAATAACAAGTGTATAATTCATAGGCATTTCTTGACGTCGACTAATATTACCAATTCTTTGACATTCATCACAAGATAGGAAAAACTCACGGGCATCCTTGAAGAGAGTAGGCCAATAAAAACCGGATTGCAATACCTTATGTGCAGTTCTATCTCTAGCGTGGTGTCCTCCATAAGCCTCGGAGTGACACTTGCGTAGGATCTGTTCCTGTTCATGCTCAGGTGCACAACATCTAATAACACCATCTACTCCTTCTTTATAAAGATGTGGGTCATCCCAAAAGTAATGCCCCAAATCATAGAAAAACTTTTTCTTTTGCTGGTATGTGAAACTAGGTGGTATGAATTTAGCAACAATGTAATTAGCATAATCAGCATACCATGGAGCAGTACGAGAAGCATTTATGACATTTCATTGTTCATCAGGAAAGCTATCATCAATAGGTAGTGGGTCATCAAGAATATTTTCTAACCTAGACAAATTGTCTGCAACGGGGTTCTCAACTCCCTTTCTATCAATAATATGTAAATCAAATTCTTGTAGCAAGAGAACCCATCTAATAAGTCTAGGTTTAGCATCTTTCTTTTCCGTAAGATATTTAATAGCAGCATGATCAGTGTGAATAGTTACTTTAGAATCAACAATATAAGGTCTGAACTTATCACAAGCAAATACAACTACTAAGAATTCTTTTTCAGTAGTAGCATAATTTCTCTGGGCATTGTCTAGTGTTTTACTAGCATATTGAATAACATTTAATTTCTTATCAACTCTTTGCCCTAGAACAGCACCTACAACATAATCACTAGCATCACACATAATTTCAAAGGGTAAATTCCAATCAGGTGGCTGAACGATAGGTGCAGAGATCAATGCTTTCTTAAGTATTTCAAATGCTTCTACACAATCATCATCAAAGACAAAGGGTATATCTTTTTGTAATAAATTATTCAGAGGCCGAGAAATTTTTGAGAAGTCTTTAATGAACCTCCTATAAAACCCCGCATGACCAAGGAAACTTCTTATACCTTTGATGTCCTTGGGACATGGCATCTTTTCAATAGCATCAACCTTGGGTTTATCAACTTCAATGCCTCTTTCAGAAATTTTATGCCCCAAGACAATACCTTCATTAACCATAAAGTGGCACTTTTCCCTATTCAAGACAAGGTTAGTTTCTTCACATCTCTACAAAACTCGATCAAGGTTGCTTAAGCAATCATCAAAAGAGGATCCATAAACGGAGAAATCATCCATGAAAACCTCACATATCTTTTCACAAAAGTCAGAGAATATAGCCATCATGCATCTTTGAAAGGTAGAAGGTGCATTACATAAACCAAAAGGCATACGTCTATAAGCAAAAGTACCGAAAGGGCAAGTGAAAGTGGTCTTTGATTGATCATCAGCTAACACAGGTATATGTGAGAAACCAGAATAACCATCTAGAAAGCAAAAATGTGTATGCTTGGATAATCTTTCTAGCATTTGATTAATAAAAGGTAAGGGGTAATGATCCTTTTTAGTAGCTTTATTTAGTTTACGGAAATCAATTACCATCCTATAACCTGTAATAATTCTTTGCGGAATCAATTCATCTTTATCATTAGGAACGACGGTAATACCTCCCTTTTTAGGGACACAATGGACAGGACTTACCCACTGACTATCAGCAATGGGATAAATAATACATGCCTCAAGAAGCTTTAGTATTTCCTTTCTTACCACTTGTTTCATCTGAGGATTCAGCCGTCGTTGGTGATCACGAACTGGTTTGGCATCTTTCTCCAAATTTATTTTGTGTTGACATAGAGTGGGACTAATGCCCTTAAGATCATCAAGAGTATATCCAATAGCAGCATGGTGCTTCTTCAGAGTTTTCAATAATCTCTCTTCTTCATGCTCTGAAAGGTTAGCACTAATAATAACAGGATATATCTTCTTTTCATCAAGATGAGCATATTTAAGAGTATCAGGCAATGGTTTAAGCTCAAACACGGGATCACCCTTAGGTGGAGGAGGATCCCCTAGAATTTCAACAGGAAAATTGTATTTCAGGATAGGTTCCTGTTTAAAGAATACTTCATCTATTTCCCTTCTTTCATTCATAAACATATCATTTTCATGGTCTTGCAAATATTGTTCTAAAGGATCACTAGGAGGCACGGCAATAGAAGCAAGACCAATAATTTCATATTTACTAGGCAATTCCTCTTCACGGTGTTGTCTACGAAATTTAGAAAAGTTGAACTCATGAGACATATCACCTAGACCAATAGTAACAACATCCTTTTCGCAGTCTATCTTAGCATTAACTGTGTTCAAGAAGGGTCTACCAAAAATAATGGGACAAAAGCTATCTTGTGCGAAACCAAGAATAATAAAATCAGCAGGATATTTAGTTTTCCCACACAAGACTTCAACATCTCTAACAATTTCAACGGGTGATATGGTATCTCTATTGGCAAGCTTAATGGTAACATCAATATCTTCTATCCCAGCAGGTGCAATATCATGCATAATTTCTTTGTATAAGTCATGAGGTATAGCACTAGCACTGGCATCCATATCACATAAGCCATGATAACAATGATCTCCTATTTTAATAGAAATAACAGGCATGCCTACCACGGGTCTATGTTTATCTTTAGCACAAGGTTTAGCAATTCTAGCAGTTTCATCACAGAAGTAAATAACATGCCCATCAATATTATCAGCCAAGAGATCTCTGACAATAGCAATATTAGGTTCAACTTTAACTTGCTCAGGAGGTGTATAGGTTCTAATATTGCTTTTACGAACCACAGTTGAAGCTTTAGCATGATCTTTTATCCTAATAGGAAAAGGTGGTTTTTCAACATAAGCAGTAGGAACAATAGGATCATTATAAGTGATAGTCTTTTCTTCAACTTTAATAGGTGCAGCTACTTTTACTTCTATGGGAGGATGATATTTAAACCACTTCTCCTTAGGGAGATCAACATGAGTAGCAAAAGATTCACAGAAAGAAGCTACTATCTCAGAGTCAAGTCCATATTTAGTGCTAAATTTATGGAAAACATCGGTATCCATAAAAGATTTAACACAATCAAACTTAGGTGTCATACCTGACTCCTTACCTTCGTCGAGATCCCAATCTTCAGAGTTGCGTTTAATTATTTCCAATAAATCCCATTTGAATTCAATAGTCTTCATCATAAAAGAGCCAGCACAAGAAGTATCGAGCATGGTGCGATTGTTATCAGAAAGCCGAGCATAAAAGTTTTGAATAATTATTTCTCTTGGGAGCTCATGACTGGGGCATGAATATAACATTTATTTAAGCCTCCCCCAAGCTTGAGCGATGCTTTCTCCTTCGCGAGGCCAAAAATTATAAATATAATTGCGATCACGATGAACAAGATGCATAGGATAAAACTTCTGATGAAATTCCAATTTCAATCATTTGTAGTTCCATGATCCCATATCATCACATAGCCTATACCATGTCAATGCATCTCCCTTCAAAGATAAAGGGAAGACCTTCTTCTTAATAACATCATCGGGCACACCTGCAAGCTTAAATAATCCACAAACTTCATCCACATGTATTAGGTGCTCATGAGGATGCATTGTCCCGTCTACTGCAAAAGGATTAGCTAGCAGTTTTTCTATCATACCCGAAGGAATCTCAAAGTAGACATTTTAATTTTCAATAGGTTCAGTAGGTTGAGGAGCAACTCTTTGCTCTACCGGTCGGGGTGAAGATACCCCGAACAAGCCCCTCAGAGGATTACTTTCCATAGTAACAAGTGATAGTAAATTTCAGCACACTATATAAATTTTTCCTTACCAAATTCCGCCTACCAAAGGCGCTTCACTCCCCGGCAACAGCGCCAGAAAAGAGTCTTGATGACCCACAAGTATAGGGGATCTATCGTAGTCCTTTCGATAAGTAAGAGTGTCAAACCCAACGAGGAGCAAAAGGAAATGATAAGCGGTTTTCAGCAAGGTATTCTCTGCAAGCACTGAAGTTATAGGTAACAGATAGTTTTGTGATAGGATAATTTGTAATGAGCAACAAGTAACAAAAGTAAATAAAGTGCAGCAAGGTGGCCCAATCCTTTTTGTAGAAAAGGACAAGCCTGGACAAACTCTTATATAGAGAAAAGCGCTCCCGAGGACACATGGGAATTATCGTGGAGCTAGTTTTCATCACGTTCATATGATTCGCGTTCGGTACTTTGATAATTTGATATGTGGGTGGACCGGTGCTTGGGTGTTGTTCTTACTTGAAGAAGCATCCCACTTATGATTAACCCCTATTGCAAGCATCTGCAACTACAAAAGAAGTATTAAGGTAAACCTAACCATAGCATGAAACATATGGATCCAAATCAGCCCCTTACAAAGCAACGCATAAACTAGGGTTTAAGCTTCTGTCACTCTAGGAACCCATCATCTACTTATTACTTCCCAATGCCTTCCTCTAGGCCAAAACAATGGTGAAGTGTCATGTAGTCGACGTTCACATGATACCACTAGAGGAGAGACAACATACATCTCATCAAAATATCGAACGAATACCAAATTCACATGACTACTAATAGCAAGACTTCTCCCATGTCCTCAGGAACAAACGTAACTACTCACAAAGCATATTCATGTTCATAATCAGAGGGATATTAATATGCATAAAGGATCTGAACATATGATCTTCCACCAAATAAACCAACTAGCATCAACTACAAGGAGTAATCAACACTACTAGCAACCTACAGGTACCAATCCCAGACTTAGAGACAAGAATTGGAGGGGGCGCGCCCAGGGGGGTAGGGCTCTCCCCCCACCCTCCTGGCCAGGGTGTGGGCCCCCTCTGGTATTTCTTCCACCCCCCTGGGCGCGCCCCCCCACCCTCGTGGCCAGGGTGTGGGCCCCCTCTATTATTTCTTCCGCCCAATATTTTTTTATTATTTCCAAAAATAACTTTCATGGAGTTTCAGGACTTTCGGAGTTGTGCAGAATAGGTCTCTAATATTTGCTCCTTTTCCAGCCCAGAATTCCAGCTGTCGGCATTCTCCATCCTTATATAAACCTTGTAAAATAAGAGAGAATAGGCATAAGTATTGTGACATAATGTGTAATAACATCCCATAACGCAATAAATATCAATATAAAAGCATGATGCAAAATGGACGTATCAATACTTATCTCTACTTTGCTGCATCACCCATTTCTCTTCAAGGGAAAAACCAACGCAAGCTCAAGAAGTTGCACTTTTCTACCCCGTTTTCCCCTCTACCCGATTGCTGCGATCAGATGACGGAGCCCAGGAGCCAGCTGATCCCGCCGACAACTACTACTACCCCGACGGAGCCTACTACTACGTGGGGACCACCGACGACCAGAAGTAGTTAGGAGCTCCAGGCAGGAGGCCTTCCCATTTTCGATTAGATGTTGTTGTTTTGCTAGCCTTCTTAAGGCGGACTTGTTTATCTTATGTCTTTACTCAGATGTTGTCGCTTCCGCTGACTTATGTATTCGATCCTTCAAGTCCCTAGCTTGTAATATAAAGCTTTATGTTTGAATTTGTGTCTAGAGTTGTGTTGTGATATATTCCCATGAGTCTCTGATCTTGATCATGTGCATTTGCATGTATGATTAGTGCACCATTAAGTCGGGGGCGTCATAGACAGCGAGCATGGCCGCTCGCATCACCTGCTGGCTTTGAGCCTGTCCCCGCCCCGCGCATCTAACAAATCGGCCAACTGCGATTTGGACCTCTCCAGCCCCAAACTCATGTCGGCTGCCCGCGGCTACATCCAAATCAAATGAGACAACGTGTGCAAGTGCACCACGCCACCACCTACACCAATGTCTACATCGACCGCCGCCGCAATGAGGTCGTTCTCGCTGTCCGTGGCCTCAACCTCACCCACAACACCGATTATAAGCTCCTGCGTTGTAACTCGTTGCGTCCTAGAGGGACAACAAACTGATGGCGGCTACACGCTTTAATGCAGACTACATGGGATGATCCGTTCCATTAATTCCTTGCTTGCAGTATCGATGGGCAACAAGCTCGGGATGCAGATGTTGGACGGGGGCTATGTGCTGCTCAAGGCGGCCTAGTTCAAACTAGAAATGGTGATAGAGGTGCCGCAGAACCTGCTCCGCCTGCAAGGGCGCGACCGCAAGATCGTCTTAGCGGCGCACTCGCTCGACTCCGGCACCGTGACGCTCATGACGGTGCTTGTAGTCAATGCCTGCAGCTGCACCAGGGCGCGTGCAGCCACTACACGCCCTCGTCCATCAATGAGCCCGAGGCCGACACGCGTCGTCTTTCCGCCGTGTTGGTGGTGTCAAGGTGCCTCTGTTGATCTGCTTTCATGAGAGAGAGGGGAGGGGATTAGGGATGGAGGATGAATATGACACGTGGGGTATGGATGTAAGCAAGAGTAGACTTTGATCCCGTGCGGGATGAATCATTTCGGGTGTACCAAATAGGTCGAGGTTTGAGATTGACCAGGATTAGTGAGTAGTGTTAGATGTAGGATAGCTAGAGTCCATGTAATCTCAACTTGTGTACCTCTATTCTCTCTCTCGTATCTCTTTCTCTGTAAACGACCATATCACGGATCGGTCTCATCATCCTGTACGCCAAGGCAAGGCTGTTTTACCAGGGATAAATATACACCACGCGACTCTCCATGGAGAGTAGAAACGCTTCCATCTTACATGGTATAAAGAGTCGATCCTCTTCCAATCTAGCAACAGAAACAGGAACAAAAAACCACCTACCATCAATCATGTCTTCAGCCTCAGTGCCGGTCGTCCTCAACCTTGAGGCTCCGCCATCTAAGAAGCTATCGAGGGGCAATTTTCTCCTCTGGAAGGCCCAGGTGATGCCCGCCTTGCGAGGAGCGCAGGTGACAGGGCTCCTTGATGGGTCTGATGCAGTGCCTCATAAGAAAACGGAGCAGCAGCAAGATAAGACCATGACTATGGTGCTAAACCCCCTCTATGGGTCATGGCTTTCAAAAGATCAACAAGTTCTCAGCTACCTGCTGAACTCCTTGTCGAACGAGGTTCTCGCGCAAGTCGTGGGAAAGGAAAACACTTTCGATCTCTGGACCTCCATCACCACACCCTTTGCATCTCGAATTGCCATCACCACCACAAAGAAGGTCACTATGAACATTACCTCCTACATCGCCAAGATGAAGAATCTTGGTGATCAACTAGCAGCAGCAGGCTGTCCCTTCTCCGATATGGAGATGGTGGATTATGGGCCTGTTTGGTTTGCAGAGCTTAGGTTGCCAAGCCTAAGCTTAGTCGTGCCACAATACCTTAGGCATGTGTTTGGTTCATTACCACACCTGTGGCCTGCCACACTTTTCTAGCTACATGGTCCACATGTCATAGACTCAATTTTTTGCCAAATCCTGCCACACTTGTGGTGGTCATTTTGTTAGCCACACTTTTTGTGTCAGCCACACTTTGCTTAAGCTTAGTTGTGGCAAACTTAGTCATGAACCAAACATGCCCTATGTGCTTGTCGGGCTGGACCGCGACTATGACCATGTGGTGGCTGCTATCGGTGTTGTCAACACATCTATCACAGTAGATGAGCTCTTTGCTCGAATTGCTGCATTTGATCAGTGCTTGGAGATTCTAGGTGATGAAGGAGAAGTCAGATACAACACGCCCGCAAATTTGGCGTATAGGGGGTACAGACAGTACAAGTCTCGGGGGCGTGCTCGTGGCTCAAGAGGACATGGCTAAGGGAGGTGTCCTCCTTCTCCCTCTAGTGGCGGTGGCGGCAGGAACTCTCAAGTACATTTGCAAGAGCAGCAGCATCAAGCACCACGTGACTACCCTAAATGCCAAATATGTTTCAAGCATAATAGAGGAGGTGCCCGTGAGTGTTGGGATCGCTATGAGGAGGATGACTACGAGGTTAAGGGGGACAACACTGTCACCGAATCCTACGGCATCGACACAAATTGGTATGCCGATACCGGTGTGACAAACCATATCATGGGCGAGTTGGACAAGTTGACAATCAGAGACAAATACCGTGGAGGTCATCAAGTGCACACCACGAGCAGTTCTGGTTCGAAAATTACTCATATTGGTAGTTCAATTGTCAAAAACCCCATGAAAAACTTGCATCTAAACAAAGTTCTTTATGTTCCCGATACATCCAAAAATCTTCTTTCAGTTCATCGATTTACCCTTGATAATCGTGTACTCATTGAATTTTATCCTTACTTCTTGATTAAGGACTTGGACACAAGGAGAATTCTTCTTAGGGGCAAGTGTGTGGGAGGTCTCTACCCACACATATCTTCGTCTTCGTCATCATCGAATAAACAAGCTTTTGTTGCCATTAAACCATCCTCAACAAAGTGGCATAGTAGGCTAGGTCATCGCTCATCAGTTATCGTTAAACTTGTTATTAGCAAGAATAAACTTCCTTATTCTCATGAGTCTAGGATTGAGTCAGTTTGTGATCCACGTCATCAAGCTAAAAGTCATCAGTTGTCATATCCTATTTCAACCAGTATTTCCATTGTACCCTTACAACTTGTATTCTCAGATGTTGGGGCTAGCTCCTACTTCAGTTGGTATACATTCATACTATGTAGGCTTCATTGATGATTATAGCAAATTTACATGGATCTATCTTCTTAAGAAACAATCTGAAGTGTTTCAAGTTTTCATGAACTTCCAAAACCTTGTTGAAAGAAAACTTAACACTAAGATCATTGCCATGCAAACTGACTGGGGAGGTGAATACGAGAAACTGAATACCTTCTTCCAACAACTTGGCATCTCACATCATGTTTCATGTCCCCATGCACATCAACAGAATGGTTCTGTCGAGAGAAAACATCATCATGTTGTTGAGGTAGGGCTAGCTTTGCTAGCTAATGCATCCATGCCATCAAAGTTTTGGGATGAAGCTTTTTTACTACCACTTATCTCATAAACTTGCTCCCTAGCAAAGTTATCAATCTTGAAACACCTATTACACGTCTTTTTGGCATTACTCCCGAGTACAAATCCCTTTGTGTTTTTGGTTGTGCATGTTGGCCCAATCTATGACCATATAATGCTTGCAAGCTTGCATTTGGCTCAAAAAATGTGTCTTTCTAGGGTACAGTCAAATTCATAAAGGAGTTAAATGCCTAGATGTCTCCATCGGCAGGGTCTACATCTTGAGAGATGTCGTATTTGATGAATATGTTTTCCCGTTTGAATCCCTTCATCCAAACGCCGAAGCACTCCTTGGGAAAGAAATCCTCCTTCTTCCCTCCAATCTTCAGGATTTTGAGCATGGGGACGCTAATTGTAATGACCAATATGATAATTCAACCAGTTCTAGCACTGTATCTATGCCTGTGTAGGTTCATGAAGAAAGTGCAGAAGAAAATGGCAAAGAGAATGATCAAAATCCGGCAGCAAATGAACCTATATTTCATGTGCTGGAGCAAGAGGAGGCAAGCACAGAAATTGAGGAAGATGCGGCGCAGCCTGTGGACCCTGCAATCTCGAATCATGCACCGCCATCTCCTTCGGATCCTGCGTCCGGTGGCAGCCAGCCACAAACGGCCACGTCAACGGACAGTGGGCCGGCTCCACGTACCACCCGCGGGCGTGCGACAGCGGCGGGGCGGGAGATAGCGACCGGCTCCGTGATTGGCTCTCGCCCAGCGCGTGTGCGTTCGAAGGAAATATGCCCTAGAGGCAATAATGAAGTTGTTATTTATATTTCCTTATACCATGATAAATGTTTATTGTTCATGCTAGAATTGTATTAACCGGAAACTTGATACATGTGTGAATACATAGACAAAACAAAGTGTCCCTAGTATGCCTCTACTAGACTAGCTCGTTAATCAAAGATGGTTCAGTTTCCTGACCATAGACATGTGTTGTCATTTGATGAACGGGATCACATCATTAGAGAATGATGTGATGGACAAGACCCATCCGTTAGCTTAGCATAATGATCATGTAGTTTTATTGCTAATGCTTTCATCATGACTTATACATGTTCCTCTGACTATGATATTATGCAACTCCCGAATACCGGAGGAACACATTGTGTGCTATCAAATGTCACAATGTAACTGGGTGATTATAAAGATGCTCTACAGGTGCCTCCGATGGTGTTTGTTGAGTTGGCATAGATCGAGATATGGATTTGTCACTCCGTGTGTCGGAGAGGTATCTCTGGGCCCACTCGGTAATGATCATCACTATAAGCCTTGCAAGCAATGTGACTAATAAGTTAGTTACCGGATGATGCATTACAGCACGAGTAAAGAGACTTGCCGGTAACGAGATTGAACTAGGTATGATGATATCGACGATCGAATCTCGGGAACAAGGTATGTTGTTATGCGGTTTGACCAATAAAGATCTTCATAGAATATGTAGGAGCCAATATGGGAATCTAGGTTCCGTTATTGGTTATTGACCGGCGATGTGTCTCTGTCATGTCTACATAGTTCTCGAACCCGTAGGGTCCGCACGCTTAACGTTCGATGACGATTTGTATTATATGAGTTATGTGATTTGGTGACCGAATGTTGTTCGGAGTCCCGGATGAGATCACAGACATGAAGAGGAGTCTCGAAATGGTCGAGAGGTAAAGATTCATATATAGGACGATAGTATTCGGACACCGCAAGTGTTCTGGGGGTACCGGGTACATATTGGGTCACCGGAAGGGGTTCCGGGCACCCCCCGGCAAAGATATGGGCCTTATTGGGCCAAGGGCGGGACAGACCAGCCCCTAGTGGGCTGGTGCGCCCCATATATGCCAAATAGGAAGAGAAAGGAAAGAGGAGTATTCGGCCTCCCCTTCCCTTCTCTCCCCCCTCTCTTTCCTTCCCCCTCCTCCCCTCCCCCTCCTACCCTCCCCCTCCCACCTATATATACGTGGGGAGGGGGCGCCTAGAACATACAACAAAGATTTGTCTTAGCCGTGTGTGGTGCCCCCCTCCACAATTACACACCTCGTTCATATCACCGTCACCACACCATCGTGCTGACGGAACTCTCCCTCGGCCTCAGCTGGATCTAGAGTTCGAGGGACGTCACTGAGCTGAACGTGTGCAGATCGCGGAGGTGCCGTGTGTTTGGTACTTGATCGGTTGGATCGCGAAGACGTTCGACTACATCAACCGCGTTACTTAACGCTTCCGCTTTTGGTCTACGAGGGTACGTGGACACACTCTCCCCGCTCGTTGCTATGCTTCTTCTAGATAGATCTTGCGTGATCGTAGGAATTTTTTTGAAATACTACGTTCCCCAACAGTGGCATCCGAGCCAGGTCTATGCGTAGATGTTATATGCACGAGTAGAACACAAAGAGTTCTGGGCGATAATAGTCATACTGCTTACCAGCATGTCATACTTTGGTTCAGCGGTATTGTTGGATGAAGCGGCTCAGACCGACATTACGTGTATGCTTACGCGAGACTGGTTCTACCGACGTGCTTCGCACACAGGTGGCTAGTGGGTGTCTGTTTCTCCAACTTTAGTTGAATCGAGTGTGACTACGCCCGGTCCTTGTTGAAGGTTAAAACAGCAAACTTGACAAAAAACCGTTGTGGTTTTGATGCGTAGGTAAGAACGGTTCTTGCTAAGGCCGTAGCAGCCACGTAAAACTTGCAACAACAAAGTAGAAGACGTCTAACTTCTTTTTGCAGGGCTTACTGTGATGTGATATGGTCAAGACGTGATGATATATAAATTGTTGTATGAGATGATCATGTTTTGTAATAGTTATCGGCAACTGGTAGGAGCCATATGGTTGTCGCTTTATTGTATGAAATGCAATCGGCATGTAATTGCTTTACTTTATCACTAAGCGATAGCGATAGTCGTAGAAGCAATAGTTGGCGAGACAACAACGATGCTTCGATGGAGATCAAGGTGTCATGCCGGTGACGATGGTGATCATGATGGTGCTTTGGAGATGGAGATCAAAGGCACAAGATGATGATGGCCATATCATATCACTATGCATCTTATTTTGCTTAGTACGGCGGTAGCATTATAAGATGATATCTCACTAAATTTCAAGGTACAAGTGTTCTCCCTGAGTATGCACCGTTGCGATAGTTCGTCGTGCCAGGACACCACGTGATGATCGTGTGTGATAAGCTCTACGTTCACATACAACGGGTGCAAGCCAGTTTTGCACACACAGAATACTTGGGTTAAACTTGACGAGCCTAGCATATGCAGATATGGCCTCGAAACACTGAGACCGAAAGGTCGAGCATGAATCATATAGTAGATATGATCAACATAGTGATGTTCACCATTGAAAACTACTCCATTTCACGTGATGATTGGACATGGTTTAGTTGATATGGATCACATGATCACTTAGATGATTAGAGGGATGTCTATCTAAGTGGAAGTTCTTAAGTACTATGATTAATTGAACTTTAATTTATCATGAACTTAGTCCTGCTAGTATTAGCATAACTATGTTTTAGATCAATAGCTCGCAATGTAGCTCCCCGTTTAATTTTGATATGTTCCTAGAGAAAAACTATGTTGAAAGATGATAGTAGCAATGATGTGGAATAGGTCCGTGATCTGAGGATTATCCTCATTGCTGCACAGAAGAATTATGTCCTTGATGCACCGCTAGGTGACGGACCTATTGCAGGAGCAGATAACAGACGTTAAGGTTTGGCAAGCTCGATATGATAACTACTTGATAGTTTAGTGCGCCATGCTTTACAGCTTAGAACCGGGAATTCAAAAACATTTTGAACGCCACGGAGCATATAAGATGTTCCAAGAGCTGAAATTAGTATTTCAGACTCATGCCCGAGTCAGAGGTATGAGACCTATGACAAGTACTTTGCCTACAAGATGGAGGACATAGCTCAACCAGTGAGCATGTGCTCAGATTGTCTGAGTACTACAATCGCTTGAATCAAGTGGGAGTTAATCTTCCAGATAAAATAGTGATTGACAAAGTTCTCTAGTCACTATCACCAAGTTACTAGAACTAGCTGATGAACTATAATCTTCAAGGGATGACGAAAACGAGTCCCGAGCTCTTCGTGATGCTGAAATCAACGAAGGTAGAAATCAAGAAAAGCATCAAATGTTGATGGTTGACAAGACCACT
Source organism: Aegilops umbellulata (assembly GCA_032464435.1). Taxonomy (NCBI): domain Eukaryota; kingdom Viridiplantae; phylum Streptophyta; class Magnoliopsida; order Poales; family Poaceae; genus Aegilops; species Aegilops umbellulata. The sequence continues at coordinate 209,386,457 of CP136056.1, read as the reverse complement.
AGTTTCAAGTAAAAGGGCAAGGGAAAGAAAGGTAACTTCAAGAAGAATGGCAAGCAAGTTGCCACTCCCATGAAGAAGCCCAAAGCTAGACCCAAGCCAAAAATTTAGTGCTTCTACTGCAAAGGAAATGGTCACTGGAAGCGAAGCTGCCCCAAATACTTGGCGGATAAGAAGGATGGAAAAGTGAACAAAAGTATATATCATATACATGTTATTGATGTGTACTTTACTAGTGTTCATAGTAGCCCCTGGGTATTTGATACGGGTTCAGTTGCTATGATTAGTAACTCGAAACAGGAGTTACAAAATGAACAAAGACTAGTTGAGGGCAAGGTGACGATGTGTGTTGGAAGTGATTCCAAGGTTGATAAGATCACCATGGCACATTCCCTTTACCTTCGGGATTAGTGTTGAACCTAAAATAAATGTTATTTGGTGTTTGTGTTGAGCATAATATGATTGGATCATGTTTATTGCAATACGGTTATTCATTTAAGTCAAAGAATAATTGTTATTCTGTTTACATGAATAAGACCTTCTGTGGTCATGCACCCAAGGTGAATGGTTTATTGAATCTCGATCATAGTGATACACATATTCATAATATTGATGCCAAAAGATGCAAAGTTGATAATGATAGTGAACATATTTGTGGCACTGTCGTTTAGGTCATATTGGTGTAAAGCGCATGAAGAAACTCCATGCTGATGGACTTTTGGAATCACTTGATGCTTGCGAACCATGCCTCATGGGCAAGATGACAAAGACACCGTTCTCCGGAACAATAGAGCGGGCAACTGACTTATTAGAAATAATACATACTGATGTATGCGATCCGATGAGTGTTGAGGCTCGCGGCGGGTATCGTTATTTTCTGACCTTCACAAATGATTTGAGCAGATATGGGTATATCTACTTGATGAAACATAAGTCTGAAGCATTTGAAATGTTCAAAGAATTTCAGAGTGAAGTGGAAAATCATCGTAACAAGAAAATAAAGTTTCTACGATCTGATCACGAAGACGAATATTTGAGTTACGAGTTTGGTCTTCATTTGAAACGATGTGGAATAGTTTCGCAACTCACGCCACGTGGAACACCATAGCGTAATGGTGTGTCCAAACGTCATAACCGTACTTTATTAGATATGGTGCGATCTATGATGTCTCTTACCGATTTATCACTATCGTTTTGGGGTTATGCATTAGAGACAGCTGCATTCACATTAAATAGGGCACCATCTAAATTTGTTGAGACGACACCATATGAATTGTGGTTTGGCAAGAAACCTAAGCTGTCGTTTCTTAAAGTTTGGTGCTGCCATGCTTATGTGAAAAAGCTTCAACCTGATAAGCTCAAAACCAAATCGGAGAAATGCGTCTTCATAGGATACACAAAGGAGACTGTTGGGTACACCTTCTATCACAGATCCGAAAGCAAGATATTCGTTGCTTAGAATGGATCCTTTCTAGAGAAGGAGTTTCTCTCGAAAGAAGTGAGTGGGAGGAAAGTAGAACTTGATGAGGTAAATGTACCTTCTGTTGAGTTGGAAAGTATTTCATCACAAAAATCAGTTCCGGTGATGCCTTACACCAATTAGTGAGGAAGCTAATGATGATGATCATAAAACTTCAGATCAAGTTAGTACCGAACCTCGTAGGTCAACCAGAGTAAGGTCTGCACCAGAGTGGTACGGCAATCCTGTTCTGGAGGTCATGTTACTTGACCAATGAACCTACGAACTATGAGGAAGCGATGATGAGCCCAGATTCCGCAAAATGGCTTGAGGCCATGAAACCTGAGATAGGATCCATGTATGAGAACAAAGTATGGACTATGGTTGACTTTCCCGACGATCGGCAAGCCATAGAGAATAAAATGGATCTTCAAGAGGAAGACGGACGCTGATAGTAGTGTTACTATCTACAAAGCTCGACTTGTCGAAAAGGTTTTTTTGACAAGTTCAAGATGTTGACTACCATGAGATTTTCTTGCTCGTATTGATGCTTAAAGTCTATCTGAATCACGTTAGCAATTGCCACATTTCATGAAATCTGGCAAATGGATGTCAAAAACTACATTCCTTAATGGATTTTTTAAAGAAGAGTTGTATATGATGCAATAAGAAGGTTTTTTCAATCCTAAAGGAGCTAACAAAAGTGTGCAAGCTCCAGCGATCCATCTATGGACTGGTGCAAGCATCTCGGAGTTGGAATATATGCTTTGATAAGGTGATTAAAGAATATGGTTTTATACAGACTTGCGGCGAAGCATGTATTTACAAGAAAGTGAGTTGGAACACTACATCCTTTCTGATAAGTATATGTAAATGACATATTGTTGATTGGAAATGATGTAGAATTTTCTTGAAAGCATAAAGGAGTGTTTGAAATGAGTTTTTCAAAGAAAGACCTCGGTGAAGCTGCTTACATATTGGGCATCAAAATCTTTAGAGATAGATCAAGACGCTTGATAAGATTTTTCAATGAGTACATACCTTGACAAGATTTTTGAAGTAGTTCGAAATGGAACAGTCAAAGAAAGAGTTCTTGCCTATGTTGCAAGGTGTGAAGTTGAGTAAAGACTCAAAACCCGACCACGGCAGAAAATAGAAAGAGAATGAAAAGTCATTCACTATGCCTCGGTCATATGTTCTATAAAGTATGTTATGTTGTGTACTAGACCTATTGTGTACCTCACCATGATTTTGGCAAGAGGGTACAATAGTGATCCAGGAGTGGATCACCGGACAACGGTCAAAATTATCCTTAGTAGAATAAGGACATGTTTCTCGGTTATGGAGGTGACAAAAAGTTTGTCGTAAAGGGTTACGTCGATGCAAGCTTTCACACTGATCCGGATGACTCTAAGTCTCAATCTAGATACATATTGAAAGTGGGAGCGGTTAGCTAGAGTAGCTTCGTGCAGAGCATTGTAGACATAGAAAATTTGCAAAATACATACGACTCTGAATGTGGCAGACCCGTTGACTAAGCTTCTCTCACAAAGCAAAACATGATCACTCTTTAGGTGTTAATCACATAGCGATGTGAACTAGATTATTGACTCTAGTAAACCCTTTGGGTATTAGTCACATGGAGATGTGAACTAATCACATAAAGATGTGAACTATTGGTGTTAAATCACATGACGATGTGAACTAGATTATTGGCTCTAGTGCAAGTGGGAGACTAAAGGAAATATGCCCTAGAGGCAATAATAAAGTTGTTATTTATATTTGCTTATATCATGATAAATCTTTATTATTCATGCTAGAATTGTATTAACCGGAAACTTGATACATGTGTGAATACATAGACAAAACAAAGTGTCCCTAGTATGCCTCTACTAGACTAGCTCGTTTGTCAAAGATGGTTAAGTTTCCTGACCATAGACATGTGTTGTCATTTGATGAACAGGATCACATCATTAGAGAATGATGTGATGGACAAGACCCATCCGTTAGCTTAGCATAATGATCGTATAGTTTTATTGCTAATGCTTTCATCATGACTTATACATGTTCCTCTGACTATGAGATTATGCAACTCCCGAATACCGGAGGAACACCTTGTGTGCTATCAAACGTCACAACGTAACTGGGTGATTATAAAGATGCTCTACAGGTGTCTCCGATGGTGTTTGTTGAGTTGGCATAGATTGAGATTAGGATTTGTCACTCCGTGTATCGGAGAGGTATCTGTGGGCCCACACGGTAATGATCATCACTATAAGCCTTGCAAGCAATGTGACTAATGAGTTAGTTATCGGATGATGCATTACGGAACGAGTAAAGAGACTTGCCGGTAACGAGATTGAACTAGGTATGATGATACCGACGATCGAATCTCGGGCAAGTAACATACCGATGACAAAGGGAACAACGTATGTTGTTATGCGGTTTGACCGATAAAGATCTTCGTAGAATATGTAGGAGCCAATATGAGCATCCAGTTTCCGCTATTGGTTATTGACCGGAGATGTGTCTCGGTCATGTCTACATAGTTCTCGAACCCTTAGGATCCGCACCTTAACGTTCGATGAGGATTTGTATTATATGACTTATGTGATTTGGTGACCGAATATTGTTCGGAGTCCCGGATGAGATCACGGACATGACGAGGAGTCTCAAATTGTCGAGAGGTAAAGATTCATATATAGGACAATAGTATTCGGAGACCGGAAGTGTTCTGGGGGTACCGGGTACGTATCAGGTCACCGGAAGCTGTTTCGGGCACCCCCCCCCCCCCTGGCAAAGATATGGGCCTTATTGGGCTAAGGGCGGGACAAACCAGCTCCTAGTGGGCTGGTGCGCCCATATATGCCAAATAGGAAGAGAAAGGAAAGTGGAGGATTCGGCCTCCCCTTCCCTTCTCTCCCCCTCTCTTTCCTTCCCCCTCCAACACTTTTGGAAGGGGGGAGGCCGAATTGGACAAGGCCCCCAAGTAGGATTCCTCCTACTTAGGTGCGCCCTTGCTGCTCCCCTCCCCCTCCCACCTATATATACGTGGGGACGGGGCGCCTAGAACATACAACAAATATTTTTCTTAGCCGTGTGCGGTGCCCCCCTCCACAATTACACACCTCGGTCATATCGTCATAGTGCTTAGGCGAAGCCCTGCGCCGGTAACTTCATCATCACCGTCACCACGCCGTCGTGCTGACGGAACTCTCCCTCGGCCTTAGCTGGATCTAGAGTTTGAGGGACGTCACTGAGTTGAACGTGTGCAGAACGCGGAGGTGCAGTCTGTTTGGTACTTGATTGGTTGGATCGCGAAGACGTTCGACTATATCAACCGCGTTACTTAATGCTTCCGCTTTCAGTCTACGAGGGTACGTGGACACACTCTCCCCGCTCGTTGCTATGCTTCTCCTAGATAGATCTTGCGTGATCATAGGATTTTTTTTTTGAAATACGACGTTCCCCAACAGCGTTCACAGGCGACAGCGACCGCCCGCATGGGATTCTCTACGCCCGGCCGCTAAGTGGCTGCTAAATCCACTAGTACATGCGAGGCCACACCGCAGGCTACTGAGTCTAACTCAAGATCAGCCCTGTAAAACGAATATGTTGATTCTTCTGGATCTTCTGTGAGATGGCCATCTGCACCGTCTTTTGTACGACAACCTGCATCTCCACCTCGATCTCAACCAGTTGTCGTCTCATGGGTTCGACTCTCCTACAAAAAGGTATAAAAAATCCAAAAATGCGAAGTGATGGTATTATACCGTATGGGATGTTGTGTGTTGCAGGAGAGCCAACAATGTTGGAGGAAGCACTTTGAGATCCAAGCTGGAAAACGGCAATGGATGAGGAGTATTCTGCACTCATGAGAAATAAAACCTGGCACCTTGTACCTGACCAAAGAGGTAAAAATATCGTTAATTGTAAATGGGCATATAGAGTCAAGAAAAAGGCAAATGGCTCAATTAATAGGTACAAGGACTGTTTAGTTGCAAAAGGTTTTAAACAACGTTATGGTCTAGACTATGAAGATACATTCAGCCCAATTGTTAATGCTGCAACCATTAAGCTTGTGTTAGCCATTGCTATATCTAGAGGATGGAGCTTGAGGCAGCTAGATGTTTAGAACGCGTTTTTGCATGGTGTTCTGTAAGAGGAGGTTTACATGAGACAACCACCTGGGTATGCAGATAAGAAAACACCTCACTTTGTGTGCAAGCTTGACAAGTCTCTTTATGGCGTGAAACAGGCACCAAGAGCATGGTACTCAAGGTTAAGCTCCCAACTGAGACATCTTGGCTTTGCTGCATCCAAAGCCGACACATCACTCTTTATTTACAACAAGGTAAACATTGTTATATTTGTTCTCATATATATATATATATATATATATATATTGATGATATTATAGTTGCAAGCTCTTCACAAAGTGCTACTAATGCTCTTCTACATGATTTGATTTCAGAGTTTGCATTGAAAGATCTTGGTGATCTACACTCCTTCCTAGGCATTGAAGTTAAGAAGATTCAAGATGGCATGGTACTAAAGCAAGAAAAATATGCTACTAAGCTTCTAACTCGTATGGGGATGAAGGATTGTAAGCCTTTGCCCACACCACTGTCTTCTTCAGAAAAACTGTCAGCATTTGAAGGAGAGTCACTCAAGGAAGAAGAGATCATGAAATACAGGAGTGCAGTGGGAGCCCTACAGTACTTGACACTTACATGGCCAGACATATCTTTTGTTGTTAACAAGATTTGTCAGTATCTACATGCACCCACTACTACACATTGGACAACTGTTAAGAGGATTGTACAATATGTGAAACATAATGTCAGTCTAGATCTTCAGTTCAGACGTTCCAATTCTACTCTTGTTAGTGCCTTTTCTGATACTGATTGGGCAGGGTGCAATGATGATAGAAGGTCAAATGAAGGTTTTGCAGTATTCTTTGGTATTAACCTTATTTCTTGGTGTGCAAGAAAATAGGCCACAGTGTCAAGGTCAAGTACAGAAGCAGAGTATAAGTCATTAGCAAATGCCACAACCGAAATTATTCGGTTGGAATCATTGCTTAAAGAGATGGGGATTAAGCAACGCCGTATCGCATGTCTATGGTGCGACAATTTGGGAGCAACCTATCTTCCTACTAACCTAGTCTTTCATGGCAGAACCAAACACATTGAGATTGATTTTCATTTCAAATCAGAAAGGGTTGCAGAAAAGAAGTTAGATATATGGTTCATTCCTTCCAAAGATCAAGTAGCTGATGGTTTTACTAAAGCCTTGCCAGTCAAGCCATTTGAAGAGCTCAAGAGAAATCTTAACCTAGGTTAGTGGAGATTAAGGGAGGGTGTTAGATGTACGATAGCTAGAGTCCATGTAATCTCAACTTCTGTACCTCTATTCTCTCTCTCTCGTATCACTCTCGCTGTAAATGCTCGTATCATGGATCAGTCTCATCATCCTGTACGCCAAGGCAAGGATGTCTTGCCAGAGATAAATATACACCATGCGACTCACCACGGAGAGTAGGAACGCTTCCATCTTACAAGTACAAGGTATAGACTTCAAGTATTTGAAGGTGAGGGTTCATTTTAAACGACCTCTATAACCATAGGGTTTAAAATAGACTTCACTCAACATATCATGAATGGAAGAGCTGACGCTATTTCCATTTTTCGCGCGAAATGCAAAAAGATTAAAGCATGGACGGCCCTTATCACTTGCCCTCTGTACGGCAAACAGTAGGCACCGGTCGATTATGGATCCATGCCGATGTCGTGCAGCCGTGCAGGAAGGCAGCATCCATGCATGCATATACGTTGAATAATGTGGGTGTTAGTATTGGAAAGAATCAGAAGGAGATTTCTATTTCAACTAATGCTTTGAAACATTTGGAATATGACCGATTAAAAGTTACTCCTCATGTTTCTAGCAAGTATTATGTCTCCCGTACTGATGAGGAGGAGCTGCATGCCACATCAGATGGTCAGCTACTCTCTCATTTAGTAGGGGCGGTTTCGGACGTGGGTCTAGATGAACCCGGGCTTAGTTCATTGATTGAGCTTACAGCATCCAGACGTAAATCAAAGACCGCACGTTCGAAAAAAGATAGTAAGTCCCATAAGAGGGCAAAGTGTTCTAAATCTCCCATTGTTTCCTCGTGAATGGAATGTTTTTAATAGCAGAGGTCTTCGTGACCTGGCTAAACATTTATTCATTGCAGAATGTAATAGGGAATACAATTTAGATTTTTTGGCTATCTCTGAAACGGGGAGACGTGATTTCTCAGTAAGTCTGCTTAACCGTCTTTCTGGCGGGATAGACTTTACTTGGGTTTCGCGACCGCCTAGAGGTCGTTCTGGGTGCATTTTACTTAGCGTAAATATAGGAACTATGGATGTTTTGGCTAGTTCGAATGGTAAGTTTCACATTAAACTCCATATTCGCAACAAGGCCGATATCTTCACATGGACCCTCGTCGCCGTGTATGGGGCAGCCCAGGATGAGTTCAAGGCCGATTTTCTTCGTGAATAATCCATATCCCATTCTTATAGGTGGGGATTTCAACTTGCTTCGATTTCCAAATGAGAAAAGCTGCAGTAGGTTCGATAATCATTGGCCTTTCCTTTTCAATGTTGTCATCGACAGTCTAGATTTGTGAGAGGTTTCTATGATTGGAAGACAACTCACATGGGCGAACAGTCTTCCGGAACCGACATATGAGAAACTAGATCGCGTTTTAATGGATACCGACTAGGAATCATAATTTCCTATGGTTTCTGTTCGTGCTCTACCTCGTATTGAGGCTATATCAGACCACGCACCCATTCTTCTAACTACTGGGTTGCCACGACCACAACATAGACGCAAGTTCAAGTTCGAACTTGGGTGGTTGCTTCGGGATGGCTTCCATGACATGGTCAAGGAGCTGTGGGAGAAACCGGTCACCGGGCCTACCCTAATACACAGATGGAATAACAAAATGTGTGCATTACGTAAATTCCTTGGTGGTTGGGACAGGCATACGGTGGGTATCCTAAAAAAGGAGAAGCTTCGTCTTTCATCTATCATTGATGAATTAGAAGCTTTAGCAGAGGTTAGACCTCTATCTGAGCATGAAATCGAGATCAATAATCATTCGAATGCACAGATAGATAACATGTTGCGTGAAGAGGAACTCAAATGGTACCAACATTCTAACTCTCAATTTATCCTGAAAGGTGATTCGAATACTAGATATTTCCATGGAGTCGCCAATGGCAGACACCGGAAGAAAATTATTCATTACCTACAGCAGGATGAGGGAGTGATTGAGGGGCATGAGCAACTTAAATCTTATATCACTAATTATTATAAAAATCTGTTCGGAGCCCCAGAGGAAGGAAACTTCTCGATGGATGAGACCCGAACAGATGACATCCCTCAGGTCTCTGATGAGGAAAACAACCTTCTAACAGCCCCATACTCCGAGGAGGAAGTTAGAAAGGCGGTTTTCCTAATGGAGCATAACAAAGCCCCGGGTCCAGATGGTTTTCCCTCTGAGTTCTATCAGAAATTCTGGGAAGTCATCAAACCGGATCTCCTACTTTTGTTTACCGACCTACATGCTGGCCAACTAGAATTGTTTCGCTTAAACTTCGGCGAGATTATTTTATTACCTAAGGTTAATGAGGCTGAACGGATACAACAATATAGACCTATTTGCCTCCTTAATGTTAGTTTTAAAATATTCACGAAGGTTGCGACTATTAGGCTAAATTCGGTTGCTGAACATGTGGTTCGGCCTTCACAGACAGCTTTTATGCAAGGCAGACACATCCTAGATGGAGTCGTTATCCTTCATGAAACAGTCCATGAATTACACCGGAAAAAGTTAAATGGGGTGGTACTCAAAATAGACTTTGAAAAGGCTTATGACAAAGTCAAGTGGCCTTTTCTTCAACAGACTCTCGGAATGAAAGGATTTTCTGCAGAGTGGTGCGCTATGATCCATAGCTTTGTTTCTGGAGGTAGTGTTGCCATTAAGGTCAATGATGACGTTGGACACTATTTCCAAACAAAGAAGGGATTGCGACAGGGTGACTCGGTATCGCCCATGCTATTCAATATAGTGGCGGATATGCTAGCGGTCATGATTGAGCGGGCCAAGGTTGATGGCCAAATTGATGGGGTAGTAAATGTTGGGGAACGTTGCAGAAAACAAAAAAAATCTACGGTTTCACCAAGATCCATATATGATTCATCTAGCAACGAGTGATCGGATGCATCTACATACCTTTGTAGATCGCGAGCGGAAGCGTTCACTAGAACGTGGATGATGGAGTCGTACTCGCCGTGATCCAAATCACCGATGACCAAGCGCCGAACGGACAGCACCTCCGCGTTCAACACACGTACGGAGCGGATGACGTCTCCTCCTTCTTGATCAACAAGGGGGAAGGAGAGGTTGATGGAGATCCAGCAGCATGACGGCGTGGCGGTGGATGCAGTTGTCACCTGCAGCAGGGCTTCGCCGAGCGTCTGCGCGAGAGGGAGAGGTGTGACAGGGGAGAGGGAGGCGCCAGGGGTCAAGGGTGCGGCTGCCCCTCCCTCTCCCCCTTTATATAGGCCCCCTGGGGGGCGCTGGCCCTGGAGATCCAATCTCCCAGGGGGGCGGCGGCCAAGGGGGGTGGAATGCCCCCAAGGCAAGTGGGGCGCCCCCCCACCCTAGGGTTCCAACCCTAGGTGCAGGGGGTGGGCCTAGGGGGGCGCACCAGCCCACTAAGGGCTGGTTCCCCCTCCCACTTCAGCCCATGGGGCCCTCCGGGATGGGTGGCCCCACCCGGTGGACCTCCGGGACCCATGTGGTGGTCCCGGTACAATACCGGTGACCCCCAAATCACTCCCGATGGCCGAAACTGCACTTCCTATATATAATTCTTCACCTCTGGACCATTCCGGAACTCCTCGTGACGTCCGGGATCTCATCCGGGACTCCGAACAAATTTTGGATTACTGCATACTCATATCTCTACAACCCTAGCGTCACCGAACCTTAAGTGTGTAGACCCTACGGGTTCGGGAGACATGCAGACATGACCGAGACACCTCTCTGGCCAATAACCAACAGCGGGATCTAGATACCCATATTGGCTCCCACATACTCCTTGATGATCTCATCGGATGAACCACGATGTCGAGGATTCAATCAATCCCGTATTCAATTCCCTTTGTCAAGCGGTATTTGCTGGGGAACGTTGCAGAAAACAAAAATTTTCCTACAGTTTCACCAAGATCCATCTATGAGTTCATCTAGCAACGAGTCATGGGAGAGATATTGCATCTACATACCACTTTGTAGATCGCGAGCGGAAGCGTTCAACGAACGGGGATGAGGTAGTCGTACACGACGTGATCCAAATCACCGGAGATCCTAGCACCGAAAGGACGGCACCTCCGCGTTCAACACACGTACGGTCAGCGTAACGTCTCCTTCTTCTTGATCCAGCAAGGCAAAGGAGAGGTTGGGGAAGATGGCTCCAGCAGCAGCACGACGGCGTGGTGATGGTGGAGCTGCAGTACTCCGGCAGGGCTTCGCCGAGCTCTACGGAGGAGGAGGAGATGTTGGAGAGGGAGAGGGAGGCGCCAGGAGCAAGGGTGCGGCTGCCCCCCTCCCCACCCCCCTTTATATAGCCCCCTAGGGGGGGCGCCCGCCCTAGGAGATGCAATCTCCTAGGGGGGCGGCGGCCAAGGGGTGGGGCTTGCCCCCCAAGCAAGGGGGGCGCCCCCTCTTTAGGGTTTCCCCCACCCTAGGCGCATGGGCCTCTAGGGGCTGGTTCCCCTTGGCCCATGTAGGCCAAGGCTCACCCCTAGAGCCCATGTGGCCCCCCGAGGCAGGTGGCCCCACCCGGTGGACCCCCCGGGACCCTCCGGTGGTCCCCGTACAATACCGATAACCCCGAAACTTGTCTCGATGGCCAAAACAACACTTTCTATATATAATTCTTTACCTCCGGACCATTCCGAAACTCCTCGTGACGTCCGGGATCTCATCCGGGACTCCGAACAACATTCGGGTTACTGCATATACATATCTTCACAACCCTAGCGTCACCGAACCTTAAGTGTGTAGACCCTACGGGTTCGGGAGACATGCAGACATGACCGAGACGGCTCTCGGGCAATAACCAACAGAGGGACCTGGATACCCATGTTGGCTCCCACATGCTCCACGATGATCTCATCGGATGAACCACGATGTCGAGGATTCAATTAATCCCGTATACGATTCCCTTTGTCAATCGGTATTTTACTTGCCCGAGATTCGGTCGTCGGTATCCCAATACCTCGTTCAATCTCGTTACCGGCAAGTCACTTTTCTCGTACCGTAATGCATGATCCCGTGATCAAACACTTTGATCACATTGAGCTCATTATGATGATGCATTACCGAGAGGGCTCGGTGATACCTCTCCGTCAAGCGGAGTGACAAATCCCAGTCTCGATCCGTGTCAACCCAACAGACACTTTCAGAGATACCCGTAGTATACCTTTATAGTCACCCAGTTACGTTGTGATGTTTTGCACACCCAAAGCACTCCTACGGTATCCGGGAGTTACACGATCTCATGGTCTAAGGAAAGGATACTTGACATTGGAAAACTCTAGCAAACGAACTATGCGATCTTATGCTATGTTTAGGATTGGGTCTTGTCCATCACATCATTCTTCTAATGATGTGATCTCGTTATCATTCACATCCAATGCCCATAGTCAGGAAACCATGACTATCTATTGATCAATGAGCTAGTCAACTAGAGGCTTACTAGGGACACGTTGTTGTCTGTTATTCACACATGTATTACGATTTCCGGATAACACAATTATAGCACAAATAAAGACAATTATCATGAATAAGGAAATATAATAATAATGCTTTTATTATTGCCTCTAGGGCATATTTCCAACAGTATTTTACTTGCCCGAGATTCGATCGTCGGTATCCCAATACCTCGTTCAATCTCGTTACCGGCAAGTCACTTTACTCGTACCGTAATGCATGATCCCGTGATCAAACACTTTGATTACATTGAGCTCATTATGATGATGCATTACCGAGTGGGCCCGGTGATACCTCTCCGTCATACGGAGTGACAAATCCCAGTCTCGATCCGTTTCAACCCAACAGACACTTTTGGAGATACCCGTAGTATACCTTTATAGTTACCCAGTTACGTTGTGACGTTTGGCACACCCAAAGCACTCCTACGGTATCTGGGAGTTACACGATCTCATGGTCTAAGGAAAAGATACTTGACATTGGAAAAGCTCTAGCAAACGAATTATACGATCTTGTGCTTATGCTTAGGATTGGGTCTTGTCCATCACATCATTCTCCTAATGATGTGATCTCGTTATCAATGACATCCAATGTCCATAGTCAGGAAACCATGACTATCAGTTGATCAACGAGCTAGTCAACTAGAGGCTTACTAGGGACATATTGGTGTCTATGTATTCACACATGTATTACGATTTACAGATAACACAATTATAGCATGAATAAAAGACAATTATCATGAACAAGGAAATATAATAATAATGCTTTTATTATTGCCTCTAGGGCATATTTCCAACAGTCTCCCACTAGCACTAGAGTCAATAATCTAGTTACATTGTGATGAATCAAACACCCATAGAGTTCTAGTGTTGATCATGTTTTGCTCTAGGGAGAGGTTTAGTCAATGGATCCGCGACATTTAGATCCGTATGCACTTTATAAATTTCTATGTCTCCATCTTGAACATTTTCACGAATGGAGTTGAAGCGACGCTTGATGTGCCTGGTCTTCTTGTGAAACCTGGGCTCCTTGGCAAGTGCAATAGCTCCAGTGTTGTCACAGAAGAGTTTGATCGGCCCCAACGCATTGGGTATGACTCCTAGGTCGGTGATGAACTCCTTCACCCAAATTGCTTCATGCGCTGCCTCCGAGGCTGCCATGTACTCCGCTTCACATGTAGATCCCGCCACGACGCTCTGCTTGCAACTGCACCAGCTTACTGCCCCACCATTCAAAATATACACGTATCTGGTTTGTGACTTAGAGTCATCCAGATCTGTGTCGAAGCTAGCGTCGACGTAACCCTTTACGACGAGCTCTTCGTCACCTCCACAAACGAGAAACATGTCCTTAGTCCTTTTCAGGTACTTCAGGATATTCTTGACCGTTGTCCAGTGTTCCTTGCCGGGATTACTTTGGTACCTTCCTACCAAACTTACGGCAAGGTTTACATCAGGTCTGGTACACAGCATGGCATACATAATAGACCCTATGGCCGAGGCATAGGGGATGACACTCATCTCTTCTATATCTTCTGTCGTGGTCGGGCATTGAGCTGAGCTCAATTTCACACCTTGCAACACAGGCAAGAACCCCTTCTTGGACTGATCCATATTGAACTTCTTCAATATCTTTTCAAGGTATGTGCTTTGTGAAAGACCTATGAGGTGTCTTGATCTATCTCTATAGATCTTGATGCCTAATATATAAGCAGCTTCTCCAAGATCCTTCATTGAAAAACTCTTATTCGAATAGGCCTTAATGCTGTCCAGAAGTTCTATATCATTTCCCATCAAAAGTATGTCATCTACATATAATATGAGAAATGCTACAGAGCTCCCACTCACTTTCTTGTAAACACAGGCTTCTCCATAAGTCTGCGTAAACCCAAACGCTTTGATCATCTCATCAAAGCGAATGTTCCAACTCCGAGATGCTTGCACCAGCCCATAAATGGATCGCTGGAGCTTGCATACCTTGTTAGCATTCTTAGGGTCGACAAAACCTTCCGACTGCATCATATACAGTTCTTCCTTAAGATAACCGTTAAGGAATGCCGTTTTGACGTCCATTTGCCATATCTCATAATCATAGTATGCGGCAATTGCTAACATGATTCGGACGGACTTCAGCTTCGCTACGGGAGAGAAAGTCTCATTGTAGTCAACCCCTTGAACTTGCCGATAACCCTTAGCGACAAGTCGAGCTTTATAGATGGTAACATTACCATCCGCGTCTGTCTTCTTCTTAAAGATCCATTTGTTTTCTATCGCTCGCCGATCATCGGGCAAGTTTGTCAAAGTCCATACTTTGTTTTCATACATGGATCCTATCTCGGATTGCATGGCCTCTAGCCATTTGTTGGAATCTGGGCCCGCCATCGCTTCTTCATAGTTCAAAGGTTCACCGTTGTCTAACAACATGATTTCCAGGACAGGGTTGCCGTACCATTCTGGTGCGGAACGTGTCCTTATGGACCTACGAAGTTCAGTAGTAACTTGATCTGAAGTTTCATGATCATCATCATTAACCTCCTCTCTAACCGGTGGAGGCACCATAGAAACATTTTCTTGAGTTGCGCTACTCTCCGGTTCAAGAGGTAATACTTCATCAAGTTCCACTTTCCTCCCACTTACTTCTTTCGAGAGAAACTCTTTCTCTAGAAAGGATCCGTTCTTGGAAACAAAGATCTTGCCTTCGGATCTTAGGTAGAAGGTATACCCAATGGTTTCCTTAGGGTATCCTATGAAGACGCATTTTTCCGACTTGGGTTCGAGCTTTTCAGGTTGAAGTTTCTTGACATAAGCATCGCATCCCCAAACTTTTAGAAACGACAGCTTAGGTTTATTCCCAAAGCATAATTCATACGGTGTCGTCTCAACGGGTTTAGACGGTGCCCTATTTAAAGTGAATGTAGCTGTCTCTAGAGCGTATCCCCAAAATGATAGCGGTAAATCAGTAAGAGACATCATAGATCGCACCATATCCAATAGAGTGCGATTACGACGTTCGGACACACCGTTACGTTGAGGTGTTCCAGGCGGCGTGAGTTGTGAAACGATTCCACATTTCCTTAAGTGTGTGCCAAATTCGTGACTTAAATATTCTCCTCCACGATCTGATCGTAAGAACTTTATTTTTCGGTCACGTTGATTCTCTACCTCATTTTGAAATTCTTTGAACTTTTCAAAGGTCTCAGACTTGTGTTTCATTAAGTAGACATACCCATATCTACTCAAGTCATCCGTGAGAGTGAGAACATAACGATATCCTCCACGAGCCTCAACACTCATTGGACCGCACACATCAGTATGTATGATTTCCAATAAGTTGGTTGCTCGCTCCATTGTTCCGGAGAACCGAGTCTTGGTCATTTTGCCCATGAGGCATGGTTCGCATGTGTCAAATGATTCATAATCCAGAGACTCTAAAAGTCCATCAGCATGGAGCTTCTTCATGCGCCTGACACCAATGTGACCAAGGCGGTAGTGCCACAAGTATGTGGGACTATCGTTATCAACTTTACACCTATTGGTATTGACACTATGAATATGTGTATTATCACGCACGAGATTCATTAAGAATAAACCATTGACCATCGGAGCATGACCATAAAACATATCACTCATATAAATAGAACAACCATTATTCTCGGATTTAAATGAGTAGCCATCTCGCATTAAACGAGATCCAGATACAATGTTCATGCTCAAACTTGGCACTAAATAACAATTATTGAGGTTCAAAACTAATCTCGTAGGTAAATGTAGAGGTAGCGTGCCGACGGCGATCACATCGACCTTGGAACCATTCCCGACGCGCATCGTCACCTCGTCCTTCGCCAGTCTCCGCTTATTCCGCAGCTCCTGCTTTGAGTTACAAATATGAGCAACGGCACCGGTATCAAATACCCAGGAGCTACTACGAGCACTGGTAAGGTACACATCAATTACATGTATATCACATATACCTTTAGTGTTGCCGGCCTTCTTGTCCGCTAAGTATTTGGGGTAGATCCGCTTCCAGTGGCCCTTCCCTTTGCAATAAAAGCACTCAGTCCCAGGCTTGGGTCCATGCTTTGACTTCTTCCCGGCAACTGGCTTACCGGGCGTGGCAACATCCTTGCCGTCCTTCTTGAAGTTCTTCTTACCATTGCCTTTCTTGAACTTAGTGGTTTTATTGACCATCAACACTTGATGTTCCTTTTTTATTTCAACCTCCGCTGATTTCAGCATAGCAAATACCTCAAGAATGGTCTTTACCATCCCCTGCATATTGTAGTTCATCACAAAGCTCTTGTAGCTAGGTGGGAGCGACTGAAGGATTCTGTCAATGACCGCCTCATCTAGGAGGTTAATCTCCAGCTAAGTCAAGCGGTTGTGCAACCCAAACATCTTGAGTATGTGTTCACTGACAGAACTATTTTCCTCCATCTTACAACTGTAGAACTTGTCGGAGACTTCATATCTCTCAACCCGGGCATGAGCTTGGAAAACCAGTTTTAGCTCCTCGAACATCTCATATGCTCCGTGATGCTCAAAACGCTTTTGGAGCCCCGGTTCTAAGCTGTAAAGCATGCCGCACTGAACGAGGTAGTAATCATCAGCACGAGACTGCCAAGCATTCATAATGTCTTGGTTCTCTGGGATGGGTGCTTCACCTAGCAGTGCTTCTAGGACATATTGTTTCCTGGCAGCTATGAGGATGATCCTCAAGTTCCGGACCCAGTCCGTATAGTTGCTGCCATCATCTTTCAGCTTGGTTTTCTCTAGGAACGTGTTGAAGTTCATGTTGACATTAGCTTGGGCCATTTGATCTACATGACATATTGCAAATTTTATTTAGACTAAGTTCATGATAATTAAGTTCATCTAATCAAATTATTTAATGAACTCCCACTCAGATTAGACATCCCTCTAGTCATCTAAGTGTAACATGATCCGACTCGACTAGGCCGTGTCTGATCATCACGTGAGACGGACTAGTCATCATCGGTGAACATCTCCATGTTGATCGTATCTTCCATACGACTCATGTTCGACCTTTCGGTCTCTTGTGTTCCGAGGCCATGTCTGTACATGCTAGGCTCGTCAAGTCAACCTAAGTGTTTGCATGTGTAAATCTGTCTTACACCCATTGTATGTGAACGTTGGAATCTATCACACCCGATCATCACGTGGTGCTTCGAAACAACGAACTGTCGCAACGGCGCACAGTTAGGGGGAACACTTTCTTGAAATTTATTATGAGGGATCATCTTATTTACTATCGTCGTTCTAAGTAAACAAGATGCAAAACATGATAAACATCACATGCAATCAAATAATAATAGTGACATGATATGGCCAATATCATATAGCTCCTTTGATCTCCATCTTGGGGCTGCATGATCATCTTGTCACCGGCATGACACCATGATCTCCATCATCATGATATCCATCATCGTGTCTCCATGAAGTTGCTCGCCAACTATTACTTCTACTACTATGGCTAACACGTTTAGCAATAAAGTAAAGTAATTTACATGGTGTTTCCATTGACACGCAGGTCATAAAAAATAATGACAACTCCTATGGCTCCTGCTGGTTGTCATACTCATCGACATGCAAGTCGTGATTCCTATTACATGAACATGATCTCATACATCACATATATATCATTCATCATTCATCACAACTTTCGCCATATCATATCACAAAGCACTTGCTGCAAAAACAAGTTAGACGTCCTCTAATTGTTGTTGCAAGTTTTACGTGGCTGCATTAGGATTCTAGCAAGAACGTTTTATTACCTACGTAAAAGCCACAACGTGATTTGTCAACTTCTATTTACCCTTCATAAGGACCCTTTTCGTCGAATCCGCTCCAACTAAAGTGGGAGAGACAGACACCCGCCAGCCACCTTATGCAACTAGTGCATGTCAGTCGGTGGAACCGGTCTCACGTAAGCGTACCTGTAAGGTTGGTCCGGGCCGCTTCACAATACTGCTGAAGCAAAATAAGACTAGTAGCGGCAAGAAAGTTGACAACAACTACGCCCACAACAAATTGTGTTCTACTCGTGCAAAAGAACTACTCATAGACCTAGCTCATGATGCCACTGTTGGGGAACGTTGCAGAAAACAAAAAAAAATTCTACGGTTTCACCAAGATCCATCTATGAGTTCATCTAGCAATGAGTGATCAGATGCATCTACATACCTTTGTAGATCGCGAGCGGAAGCGTTCACTAGAACGTGGATGATGGAGTAGTACTCGCCGTGATCCAAATCACCGATGACCAAGCGCCGAACGGACGGCACCTCCGCGTTCAACACACGTACGGAGCGGATGACGTCTCCTCCTTCTTGATCCAGCAAGGGGGAAGGAGAGGTTGATGGAGATCCAGCAGCACGACGGCGTGGTGGTGGATGCAGTTGTCACCTACAGCAGGACTTCGCCGAGCGTCTGCACGAGAGGGAGAGGTGTGACAGGAGAGAGGGAGGCGCCAGGGGTCAAGGGTGCGGCTGCCCCTCCCTCCCCCCCTTTATATAGGCCCCCTGGGGGGCGCTGGCCCAGGAGATCCAATTTCCTAGGGGGGCGGCGGCCAAGGGGGGTGGAGTGCCCCCCAAGGCAAGTGGGGCGCCCCCCCCCCCCACCCTAGGGTTCCAACCCTAGGCGCAGGGGGTGGGCCTAGGGGGGCGCACCAGCCCACTAAGGGCTGGTTCCCCCTCCCACTTCAGCCCATGGGGCCCTCCGGGATGGGTGGCCCCACCCGGTGGACCTCCGGGACCCATCTGGTGGTCCCGGTACAATACCGGTGACCCCCGAATCACTCCCGATGGCCGAAACTGCACTTCCTATATATAATTCTTCACCTCCGGACCATTTCGGAACTCCTCTTGACATCCAGGATCTCATCCGGGACTCCGAACAACTTTCGGATTACTGCATACTCATATCTCTATAACCCTAGCGTCACCGAACCTTAAGTGTGTAGACCCTACGGGTTCGGGAGACATGCAGACATGACCGAGACACCTCTCTGGCCAATAACCAACAGCGGGATCTGGATACCCATGTTGGCTCCCACATACTCCTCGATGATCTCATCGGATGAATCACGATGTCGAGGATTCAATCAATCCTGTATTCAATTCCCTTTGTCAAGCGGTATTTTACTTGGCCGAGATTCGATCGTCGGTATCCCAATACCTCGTTCAATCTCGTTACCGGCAAGTCACTTTACTCGTACCGTAATGCATGATCCCGTGATCAAACACTTTGATTACATTGAGCTCATTATGATGATGCATTACCGAGTGGGCCCGGTGATACCTCTCCGTCATACGGAGTGACAAATCCCAGTCTCGATCCGTGTCAACCCAACAGACACTTTCGGAGATACCCGTAGTATACCTTTATAGTCACCCAGTTACATTGTGACGTTTGGCACACCCAAAGCACTTCTACGGTATCCGGGAGTTACACGATCTCATGGTCTAAGGAAAAGATACTTGACATTGGAAAAGCTCTAGCAAACGAATTATACGATCTTGTGCTTATGCTTAGGATTGGGTCTTTTCCATCACATCATTCTCCTAATGATGTGACCTCGTTATCAATGACATCCAATATCCATAGTTAGGAAACCATGACTATCAGTTGATCAACGAGCTAGTCAACTAGAGGCTTACTAGGGACATATTGGTGTCTATGTATTCACACATGTATTACGATTTCCGGATAACACAATTATAGCATGAATAAAAGACAATTATCATGAACAAGGAAATATAATAATAATGCTTTTATTATTGCCTCTAGGGCATATTTTCAACAGTAAATCATCTAGTTGATGGTGGTCTCTCTATACTTCAATATGCTGATGATACGATTCTCTTCATGGATCATGACCTCGAGAAAGCAAGAAATCTGAAAATTATTTTATCAGCATTCGAGCAACTCTTGGGTCTAAAGATCAATTTTCACAAAAGTGAATTGTTTTGCTTTGGCGAGGCTCAAGACGAGGCCCACCTGTACGCTGAACTGTTCGGATGCGGGTTGGGTCAGTTTCCGATCACATATTTGGGGATACCGATACATTATCGAAGACTCACAAATGCTGAATGGAAACACGTCGAGGAGAGACTGCAAAAAAGACTTAGCAGTTGGAAAGGTAAACTGCTGTCTCTGGGTGGAAGATTGGTCCTCATAAATTCAGTACTTAGTAATATGGTACTATATATGATTTCCTTCTTCCAGTTACCGAAAGGAATTTTACATAGATTGGATTACTTCCAATCAAGATTCTTTTGGTAAGGAGATAGCGAGAGAAAGAAATATCGACTGGCTAAATGGAGTGTGGTTTGCCGTCCCAAAGACCAAGGTGGGTTGGGCATTCATGACCTTGAGGTTAAGAATAGGGCCCTCCTCGGCAAATGGTTGTTTAAATTACTAACGGAAGATGGTGTATGGCAAACCCTCCTAAGGAGGAAATATGTGGGTTCCAAGGAGGTATCCCAAGTATATTGGAAGCCTGGGGATTTCCACTTTTGGGCAGGTCTAATGGCTACGAAGAAATATTTCTTCTGCTATGGATCCTTCTCGATTAAGGACGGCTCGGAAATTAGATTCTGGAAGGACAAGTGGCTAGGAAATGCCACACTCCGGGAACAATATTCGGCTCTATACAACATTGTGCGCCACAAAGGTGATACTATCGCCACGGTAATGGAATCATTTCCGCCAAATATGACGTTCAGAAGAGACTTAATTGGACCCAGACTCCAATCGTGGAATATCCTGCTCCAACGGTTGTCCACGGTGCAATTGTCACATGGGTCTGATGTGTTCCGATGGAACCTCCATGGGAATGGACAATTCTCAGTGGATTCTATGTATAGAGCGTTAATCCAGTCCGATGTGCCAGTTGTTAATAACAAGAAGGTCTGGAAGATGAAGATACCTCTGAAGAATAAAATCTTTGCATGCTATCTTCGTCGCGGAGTCATTCTTACTAAAGATAACCTTATTAAGAGGAATTGGCATGGAAGCCCGCAATGTGTATTTTGTCACCATGAGGAGACAATAAAACATTTATTCTACCAATGCAAATTGGCTCGTTCTATATGGTCAGTCATCCAAATAGCTTCTGGCTTGTATCATCCCTGTAGTGTTGCTAATGTATTTGGCAACTGGTTACATGGGATTGATCACAGGTTTAGAACTCTTCTCAGGGTGGGAGCGCTTGCCGTTATTTGGTCGCTTTGGCTATGTAGAAATGATAAGGTTTTTAGCGATAAAAGTACTTCTCTGTTGCAGGTTATCTACAGATGTACCGGGACTCTTCGTTTATGGTCCTCTCTACAACGCGTGGAGAATTGAGGCTTGTTTACGGATGTGTGTATACGATTGAAGGCTACAGCGAGGGATACTTTTAGCCAACATGGATGGCAGCATCATCTAAGGATTGGCCCCCTCCACATTAGGTGTTATACGGACTCTACATGTTTCGTTGTAATTCGTCGTTTTATTTTTATTTTATGTGAGAGGATTTTATTTGGCTGTGTGCATCTTAATTATGTAGAGGCCGGGTGTAATGCTTAAAATCTTTTAAGTAATAAAGTGCACCTTTTAAAAAAAATGCATGCATATATGTACGCACGGAGGGACAAGGACACATGCAAAGGGGGCGACAAGACGACATCATGTGACTGACGCTTCTTTACGCTGCGTCGTTGCTGTCCCGTACATCCCCGCCTTGCCACGTCGTTGCCAAAGCAACAACGAACAACATATTCAAGACTTTGCCCGCGCGGTGTCGCGCTCACGCTGTACGACTTCGCCACACAGCGACCACGTAGTTACGTAGTACGTCTTAATAATTGTGAGGCCTAGTCTCATTTGCCACGTACTTTGACAAGGGCGCAGTCCATGGATGGAGTGCAAGAGGTAAAAAGACTTGCTTTAAAATTCCATGGACCGATGTTGCTAAACTGCTCCCATACAAAACATGAAACCCCCCTGAATTGGGGTACGTATATATGCATATTTACTAACCCTTATTATGATCACAATACTATATAGTGCTTATATACCATTGTATTCATTAAATAAACAGCTTCATCGAATAAGTACTTTTTCGAGGGAAGGGGTTGAAAGGCAGAGAGAAAAAAAATGAGCAGAGGAAATAAGTATAGGTGTGGTCAAACCACATGTCCTCTCAACGGTGATCGATCTTCTCATCTCATCAGGTGGTATAGTGAGGTTTGTATATGTGTGAGTTTGTGGTTGTGGAACGATGGACACATGAGCTCGGCCTGGGCGTGGCGGGGTCACATGAAGTCGAACTCGTCCGCCAAGGCCCCACGGGCGAGCTCGAAGCACGACTCGGGCAGGTCCCGGGACAGCGAGCGGATCGGGAAGACCGCGGAGCCGCGGTCGTCGTCCGGCGCGTGCTGCTGGTGCCACGGGCTGAACTTGGTCGGGTCGAATGGGTAGGGCTCGGCGTCGTCGCGGAACATGTCCATGTGCGGGAGCGGCTCCACATTGCCGCAGGTCCAGGTGCCGGTGCCGGTGCCGGTGCTGTTGCTGGAGCTGTCGCCGCCCCCTGTGTAGGCGATGTACGTGCTGGCGTCGGAGCCGACGCCGCCGTAGGCACACAAGGAGTAGGAGCCGTGCATGCACATTGTGGGGACGTTTGTCACGGACATGGGGTCGAAGCTGCAGTCGACCGGGGAATGCGGCGCTAGGAGATCGTCACTGCCAACAGAGCCGCCGAAGCAGCCGTCTTCTGCAGCGGGGACTAGCTGTTTGCACTCGTCGTGCGGTTCGGCAACAGCAGCAGCGTCATTGAGCGCTTCGTGGGTGGTGGGGTCGATGCTCTGCTGCCGGAGCTTCTTCTTGATGCACGAGTTTCAGAAGTTCTTGATCTCGTTGTCGGTCCGGCCTGGCAGCTGCGACGCTATCTGGGACCACCTGACAACCAACATAAAGGAGTAGTGCAGTTGAGGCGTGTCGACGTGTTTCTGTATGCAATATCGCCGTGTTTCTGTATATACCTACTACCTGCTTCTAAAGTTCCGATCAACATCAGAAAACAGTGAACTCACTAATAAAACTTACTAATTGTACTACCTGTTGCCGAGGATCTTGTGCAGGCTGACGATGAGGTCCTCCTCCTGCTGGGAGAAGCTGCCCCTCTTGAGATCAGGTCTGAGGTAGTTGATCCATCTTAGCCTGCAACTCTTGCCACATCTCTCCAGCCCTGAACAATTAAGGGAAACACATTTGAGTTCTTGGTCAAGCAAGAGATACATAGCAGCATGGGCATATATGAATGAAGAGATTACGTTACGCACCGGCGAGCCTTGGGACGGAGCTCCAGCAACCGACGCCGTAGCGAATGATGTGGTTGTAGAGCTTCTCGTCCTCCTCCGGCGACCACAGCCCTCTCCGCAGCTTGGGCTTGTTGGAGGAGCACGCCACTGCCGCTGCCTCCTCGCCCCATCGCACGCATATGCGTGCTCCCGGGTGGAGTGACTAGTGAGCGAGCGCGGTAGCGGCCTATGATGGCAACAATGATGGTGAGACACGGCAGGGGCAGGGCACAGGCGATATAAAAGCGACACTTATCTCGGCCACACACACACAGACAGACAGAAGCAGTTCCAACAATGCTTGAGCCTTAAGATAATAGTATAAAGATTTAATTAACAATCAAATTAAAGTGGAACTGAGCAGAAAAGAGCCACTTCGCAAGAGAGAGAGATAGAGAGAGAGAGAGAGAGAGAGAGAGAGAGAGAGAGAGAGAGAAGACGGGGGCAACATATAGTAAAGTGGGGTTGAAGCAACCGAAAATAGGCAAGGCCCCCGTGGGCAGGCCTAATGGATGGGGCCGGAGGTTGGATTTAAGGTAAGGTAGCTTGAGTTGCGGGGAAGAGTCCATCAAGTACAATAATCAATCTCTCATGCCAACAAACCCAGCAAGCTGCATGTGCCCGCCCCATGCACCATCTCATCCCCATTTTCGTTCTCATCTGTCTAGCGTACTGTATAAAGGTGCTTAGCCTTTTATCATTATTGTTGGTAACCTCCTTGCCCTTTTTCTAGCTCCTTTCCCTTCAATTCTCCGACTTGGTTAGTTGGACTCTATGTCACACTGATTATTGTACATGTGTAAATATGCGTGTCTTTAATTTGGCCTCCAATCTTGGAGCTGTTAGCTAGGGCCGGGGTGGACCGGAATAGCAAAGCCTAGAGTCTAGTTGCATGCATGTACATATATCTGAAAATATAACCATTCATCATTTCTCGGTTAGTTTCCGACCCAACATTTTCACCAGCGAGCACTATCAGACGAACAACCCATCCCGACGGCCACGCCGCGTTTATTGGATGACACGAGGGAACACCGCCTGCGTCGTCAACCGGAGGCAGCCGCCAGGGAGGGTAGCGGCTAGGCCTATAGAACTCTCGAAACCTTCCTTTGAAAGTGATATAAAACTGCTAGTTGAGACTGAATTCTTGAATATTGCTCGTCGGTCCTACCTGGGTCTGACAATTGGTAACAGAGCCGGATTTATTCCTTGGCCCGACTGGACCTGACCTTACACACTTCTTCTATGGGGTAGTTGTCCTTCAAGGAGGATCTATGATTTTCTCCAGTGAGCTCTCCACATCATCTGATTTGAAAGCTTTTCTCATATGTTCAGAGCATGACAAATGTTCCTTATTTGGTTGAATCATGATGCAAACATTGTAAAAAACAGATCGGCAAACTATAAAAATCAAAACAGCTCATACATTGACATGCATTTCTCATTGCTCTTACAATTGAGATAAGTGACTTTGTCTTATTAGCTTCCTTATTGACCCGCACAAGTGCACTGAGACCAGTAATCAGTTCTGCAAGAACTACTCCAAACGCATAGGCGTCAGACTTCGTAGTCATGTGAGGCTCATGAACTGACCTACAGGGTTGCTGCTTGGTATTACTATTACATTTGAAGCTTCATCAGCTCAAAAATTGTAAATCATATCCAAGTTAAAAACTAACACCGGTGGGAGGTAGCTTGGCGTTCCAACATAATGAGTTGCCAAGCAATCTTCTACATCACTGCACTCAACAAGCTTTACCAGGCCAAAATCCGAAACCTGTTATCCAAAAAATAATCAGATTGCAATACTTGAGCGGATAAGACTTAAATTTTGTGGCTTTGAATGGTTCACTTCAGCTCTTAGTCCATCATCTAGCAGAATATTGCTTGCTCTGATGTCACGGTGCACATAGCAGGCCTTCGTATGGTCATGGATCTACTCAATACCACGTGCAACATCCGTTGCTATCTGTATTCTTGCAGTCCATGAGAGAGGTTGATGACCTAATAATTAAGAAATACTCATTCAAACTTTCAGAAATTTTAGTAGAAAACAAATCTAGTTTCATGGACAGAAGCAAACAAATATCTATATGCCTTTCACGTACCTTTCAGCAAAGGATCATGGAGATGCTCACTAAGTGATCCATTCTGAACATACTCGTAAACAAGGTATAGGTGATCCTCCCCATCAGCATAGCCAATCAACTCAATCTGTATAGAACTGCGCAAGTTTATGACAACATATCTTCGTACCTCATGATCGTAGCACGGATGGTCATTTCCTGGTAGATTCTACAATCTAAGTACATACCATATTCATGTGATGTACTTTGCACAGCACTTTCAGCTCAGCAAAGAACTCCTTTGATTTGCTATCTTTCATCATCTTAACTGCAATCTCCTGCGACCAAGGTCAAATATAAGGATCTGGTGTTGCTTCGAGATTACAGTTACCTGAGAAATATACTACATGAACTTCTTACATGTGTTCCTATGAAACCTAGGTAGACCATGCCATATCCACCCACCAATCTTCCTCTTCTCATCAAAATTAACTGTGGCGTCTCCATCGCTTTCAGGCTGAAAATCACAGGTCTCTCTGTTTGGAATGGATCAATATCTCCAACCAATTGACTGAGAGTTATAATGTATTTAAATGTGTATCCAAAATGTCTACATGTAGCATAGGGAGCATAACGAGACCATCAATCCTCTTGGATGGAAAGTAATGGCACTCCAAGATAGCTATACTTGTGTTGCTGCGAACTCTCTCCATCTCTTTCTTTGGCACTATAACAATGGGCACCGGAGGTCTCCTTTTCAGGAGAAGTACAATTGTGAACGTCAAAAGGAGCATAATTGCAGCTGATATTGATACTGCAATTATGATTGGTAAACTGAAAACACTAGAAGTGTTTGAATCAAACAGGAAGGAAACATGAAAAAGATGAGCAGTCAGTTACCAAAGGGCTAAAAGAACACAAGAAATCCTATGATTGCACAAAACACGAAGGAAGAGAAAAACAACATTAGATTGAAAAACAGACTTGTATTGCAGAAAAAAATATACTGCTTATTGCGTTGTAGCAAATTAATACTATGCCAATGGTATCAACAAACTTTAGATTTTGTAGTTTTAGTAGTTTACAAATTTCCAATGATGCAACATACATAATTGATAAGTAGGAATGACTCACTTCTGTTGGGAAAATCGGCAACTCCCATCGGGATGAACAAGATCGAACCCGGGTTAATAAAATCAGGATTTGTGACCCCCACATTCAAGCTTGGCATCTCCCTCGAGCTTGATTCGAACAAGGTTACGATGTTGCTCAGTGTATCTCCAGGCTGGACTGTGTAGGACAACACCCCCTCCGGCCCCGTGGAGGAACAACCACATAGAAGGTGAACCGTAATTGTCTTGTTTGCTGTAACAATAATGTAACGCCCCTGATTCGATCGTACACTAATCATGCACGCAAATATGTACGATCAAGATCAGGGACTCATGGGAAGATATCAGAACACAACTCTACAAATAAAATAAGTCATACAAGCATCATAATACAAGCCAGGGGCCTCGAGGGCTCGAATACAAGTGCTCGATCATAGACGAGTCAGCGGAAGCAACAATATCTGAGTACAGACATAAGTTAAACAAGTTGCCATAAGATGGCTAGCACAAACGGGGATACAGATCGAACGAGGCACATGCCTCCTGCCTGGGATCCTCCTATCTACTCGTGGTCGTCGTCAGCGGGCTGTACGTAGTAGTAGGCACCTCCATAGTAGTAGGAGTCGTCGTCGACGGTGGTGTCTGGATCCTGGGCTTCATCGTCTGGCCGCAGCAATCGGGTAGAGGAATGGGGAAAAGGGGGAAACAAGGCAACCGTGAGTACTCATCCAAATTACTCGCAAGCAAGGAACTACACTACATATGCATGGATATATGTGTAAAGGGGCATATCAGTGGACTGAACTACAGAATGCCAGAATAAGAGGGGGATAGCTAATCATGTCGAAGACTACACTTCTGGCAGCCTTCGTCTTGCAGCATATAGAAGAGAGTAGACTAAAGTCCTCCCAGTAGCATCGCATAGCATAATCCTACCCGGCGATCCCCTCCCCGTTGCCATGTTAGAGAGCGATCACCGGGTTATATCTGGCACTTGGAAGGGTGTGTTTTATTAAGTATCCGGTTCTAGTTGTCATAAGGTCAAGGTACAACTCCAAGTCATCCTGTTATCGAAGATCACGGCTATTCGAATAGATTAACTTCCCTGCAGGGGTGCACCACATAACCCAACACGCTTGATCCCATTTGGCCGAACACACTTTTCTGGGTCATGCCCGGCCGCTGAAGATCAACACGTCGCAACCCTACCTAGGCACTACAGAGAGGTCAGCACGCCGGTCTAAACCTAAGCGCACAGGGGTCTGGGCCCATCGCCCTTAGCACACCTGCACGTTGCGTACGCGGCAAGAAGTAGACCTAGCCCCCTTAATACAAGCGCGACTTACAGTCCAATGCGGCGCGCGCCGCTTAGTCGCTGACGTCACGAAGGCTTCGGCTGATACCACGACGTCGAGTGCCCATAACTTTCCCACGTAGTTGGTTAGTGCGTATAGGCCAGTAGCCAGACTCAGGTCAAATACCAAGATCTCTTTAAGCGTGTTAAGTATCCGCGAACGCCGAACAGGGCCAGGCCCACATATCTCCTAGATGGTCTCAACCTGCCCTGTCGCTCCGCCACAAAGATCCACTCGCGGGTACTCCTACGAGCTGACCCGTCTTTGGTCACCACATGTATCATGTATAAAGTATATAGTATATACCCGTGATCACCTCCCGAGTGATCACGGCCCGATAGTATAGCATGGCAGATGGACAAGAATGTAGGGCCACAGATGGGATACTAGCATCCCATACTAAGCAGGTAGGATTGCAGGTAAAGGTAACAACAGTAGTAGCAAGGACAGGCTATGCATCAGGATAGGATAACGGAAAGCAGTAACATGTTACACTACTCTAATGCAAGCAATAGAGAGTAGAGTAGGCGATATCTGGTGATCAAGGGGGGGGCTTGCCTGGTTGCTCTGGCAAGAGAGAGGGGTCGTCAACTCCGTAGTCGTAATGGGTAGCAGCAGCGTCGGTCTCGGTGTCTAGCGAGAGAAGAGGGGGGAAGAAACAATAAATATTTAAGCAAATAGATGCATAGCGATGCATGACATGACAAGTATCAGTGCTAGGGGTGCCCTAACGCGGTATAAGGTGATACCGGTGAAGGGGGGAAACATCCGGGAAAGTATCCCCGGTGTTTCGCGTTTTCGGGCAAAGGAGCCGGAGGGGGAAAGTTGCGAGTTTGATATGTTAGGGGTGCGCGGCGGACGAACGGGCTACGTATCCGGGTTCGCCTCGTCGTTCTAAGCAACTTTCATGTTCAAAATATTTTAATCCGAGTTATAGATTAAAAGATATGATTTTCTAAAGATTTTATTAATTTCTGGAATTTAATTAATTATTTAAATTAAATTCGAAAATAGATTAATGACATCAGCATGATGTCATGCTGACGTCAGCAGTCAACAGAGTTGACCGGTCAAGCTGGCCAGTGGGTCCCACTGTCATTGTTTGATTAATTAACTAACAGTTAATTAGGTTAATCTAATTATGATTAATTAACTTAATTAATTCCTTAATTAATTAATTTAATTATTATTATTTATTATTATTATTATTATTATTATTATTATTTTATAACGTCCTGGGGGCTAGGCCCCACATGTCATTGGCCCTAAGGCCTATCGAGCACGTGCACGCGGGCGCCTGGAGCGGGTGCGGGGCACCCGCCCAGGCCGACGGGGGAGTGACAGGCGCTGGGCGGCGACGGCCACCGCGACGAGCGGCAGCACGGTAGCGCCGGTGCGGGGCGGCGGTGGTGCGGGGCGCCAGTCCGACTGGCTCCCGCCCGGTCCAGCCGCCGCACCGAGCGGGGCGGCGCGCGCAGAACAGAGAGGGCGAGGCCCGGCGAGGTGGAGTGAGGCAAGGGCCGGTGTAGGGGGTCGCGGTCGACGACGAGGTAGTGAGCAATGGCAGCAGCAGAACGGCAGGGAAGGGGCAGGGCGTGATGAAGCGGGACGCGGGCCTCGACGAGGGAGGAAGGTCGGGGCGCGCGAGGCCATGGCGGGAGCGGGCGAGGCGAGCGGCCGGCGGAGGTGGGCAACAGCTCGAGACAGGGGCGCGGCGAGCAGTTGTGGGGCAGAGCGGGCTAGTGCGGCAGCGCCGGAGCGACGGCGGGCGCGCGTGGGCCGAAGCGGGGCTGCGGGCGGACAGGGGGGCGCCTAGTGGCCGCAGTGAGCGTGGCCGGTGCGGGCGCGTGTGGGGAAGAGAGAAGGAGGGGCCTCACAGGGGGGTTGTTGGGACGGGGCAGCGGGGGGTCGAGGAGGGCGACGGGGACGACGGCGACGTGGGAGCAGGCTGATGGGGAGGAGGAAGCAGGCCGGCGAGGGAGCTCCGGGCGTCGGCGTGGTCCAGGCGGCGACGGGCGCGCGGGGGAGAGGGGCGAGGGGATCGGGATCCCCCGATCCAGATCCAGACGAGGAAGGGGGAGTGCTGCGAGTAGGGGTGGGGTAGGTTAGGGTTTCGATCGGGGCGGGGGGGATAAGGGAGGCGGGGTGGGCCTCTTGGTGGCCTGGGTGGCCAGCATGGGCCAAAGCCCAAAGGGCGGGGGGGCTTTTCTCTCTTTTTTTGTTTGTTTTCTCTTTTGTATTTTCTTTTTCTTTTATTTTTTTCCTTTTCTGTTTTAATTAATTTTAGCGCATTTAAGGATTTTACAAAATTGTGTTTTCTTTACTATAATTACCCTTGTAATATTCAGCACCCCCCGAACATTTTTATTACAACCTTTGTAAACTTTTGTTGTTTGACATATTTTTGAATTTGAATTTCGAATCAGTTTTTAACTAACGCGAGATTAACAACAGTAACCGTGGTGACGTGGCATCGTTAACATGGGATTACTGTAGCCTAATTATCCGGGCGTCACAAATAATGTTCCATGCAAGTCCGCTAAAGTTACTGTTGATGTTGTCAGCCGAGTCGTTTAAATTCACCTCATATTCAGTGTCATGGAAGAGACCACTCATGGTGACGTTGATTGCATCACGCACACATGGCACACGGATCAGCAAGTCCTCTGAACTAGCTCAAAAAAAAAAGCAAGTCCTCTGAACCAGAGAGCCGCTTGATGGGCTGGGTGGTAGATGTACTGCCATTGAAGAGGGAGGGTATCACGGACAGGCTGCGCCCTTCAGGAGTCACATAAAGGTACGAGCTGTACAATGGGCCGAGCGACGCAGCATCACATTGCATAGGCTATTGGTTTGTTGCTGTTGATAAACTCCTTCCAGGTAAACTGAAACTGATGGGGAGGTTCTGCAGAAACAAGGCGGGGAAGAAGAACAAGGAATGTCTGGCCATGGGGAACTAGCAACTAGAGAGGCAACTAGAATTTGGTTGCATACGGTATTTCGGTTGCAGAGGGTAATTCATCTGGCACTCCAGAATTTGGCTTCTAATGCTTGTATGGTACTTCCAAGGAGGCTAAGATGTCAATTGCCAGGCAAGGCCGGCCAAGCTTATTCTATTGTTCCTAGTTTAATCCACTTCCCTGAAGCTCTACAAGGTTTGGAATATAGGAAAATTTCATCAGAGTATGAGATTCAGGTCAGGGTGCTTCTCACAATGTTAAGCTTGCCTTTGCCTTCCAATATTTTGCCTATTTTGCTAGGTCGGAGCTGGATTGCAAAAACATATAGCGTAGAAAAGGACAACATGACATGGACTGCTCACTCTGTGACAGCATTTCTACTATTGATATTTTAATTTGAGATTGTCAAACACAATAAAAATTAAAATTTTCTACCAGAATTGACACTGAAGCTGCAGAGAGTAAAAGTATAAAAATATATACTCCCCCTTTTAATCTGAAGTTGAACAGCCTATTGAATTTTTGTGTGATATGTGCAAGTCAATTTCTGATAAGTTGACTAATTAAAGAAAATCCATTTTTTTCTCTTCGGTTATCTATAAAAAAATCTCATTGCACCAGCACAACTATAGTTGACCTAGTCTCAACTTCATCAACCAAGCACTGAGAAGTAAATGTATATACGTTAAATATCGCCACAGAACCATAAAATGATAAAACTGTGCTGATTATATCATTTGGACATGTAAGAATCTGCTTTCTTTCAAAAAATATTGTAATGTTACTCTACAACATCAACTAAGAAATTAGCAACACAAAGTTCCATGGATATACACTAAAAATATTTTTATACTCATCAAGAGCAAAAATATTCAACACAAATAATAATAAGTAAGAAAATAATTATATCAAATGGTAAGGTAAAAGTAGGAAGTTTCAGATATTTCATTTCTCTAGAACCATAACAATACAGAGTTTAAATGTACTTGATGTTCTGCACATTTCTCAATGATGCAAACCAAACCATCATTTCCTCATTTCGCCAACCCAATTTTCCTGTGTTCTTGTGCATATCTTCCTTTGACATCTCGGACCTGACCTCCTCAGCATCCCACCATGATAGAGGCAGAGGTATCCCGATGTTTCGATGAGATAGCAATCGTTTTCTGTGGGAGTCGATTTTGACGATCCGACTACGAACGTGCGAAGACGTCGCGCCTTAGCAATCGCTAAACCAACTTTCGAGGGGTTATTGACCACGCCGGAGCACGATCAACCTGACCACGAGGGTCTATTTCCTGCGAGCAAACGAAGAACAAGCAAGAAACTGAGATTGCAATCTGGATATTGCGAATAAAAGAGGAAAGCTTTATTAATGAAGGTGGGGTTCTGTGACGCCTTGGTCTGGTCGTTGAACACAAACGAAGTACGCGAAGTTGCAGCTATGGCGAACTTTTAATCTAAACAAAACCCAAAGTCTAAACGACGCCCTAAGGGCTGTATATATGGAGGACGAGGAGGGAATTTCGTGGCCCTTGAGGGTGGGGTCCGAAACCAACCCTAACTCTTGTTTCCCCACACATACGGACTCTAAAAAATAGCCTATACTTAAGTATTTCGAAATTACATGGGCCTGGCCCAATAATAAGGTGACGCAGCACCTAGAATAGCCTATGGACGAATATTATGAAGTGGCATCTTGTATATTTCGTCCAAGGCTTCATGCACTCCTTATGGTGGCTTCAAAGTCCTGAAATCATCACTTGTAACTCCGTTCTTGATCCCCTTGCGCATGCCATCAACTCCATGCGTGTTCTTGCTCCAATGTCCATCCTTCTCCAAGCTAGGCCCTTCATTTGTAAGCAAAACAAATGTATCCAATTTAGGCAATATCATATTCTCATGAACATTCGAATCATTACCAAGAAACGAAAGTACCTGGTAATTTAATTGGCGTGCACGAGCTCTAATAATTGGTCTAGTATATGTAACAGTAGGGGTTGTGGGTGTAACAATGGTATTGATGTCCTCATCATCCTCCCCTTCTTGAAATGAAGTCGTCCTCGATGGAAGCTCATCTTCCTCACCCAAATAAGGTTTCAAATCTGCAATGTTAAAAGTGGGACTAACCC
This sequence comes from Aegilops umbellulata, assembly GCA_032464435.1. NCBI lineage: Eukaryota > Viridiplantae > Streptophyta > Magnoliopsida > Poales > Poaceae > Aegilops > Aegilops umbellulata. The sequence continues at coordinate 209,353,183 of CP136056.1, read as the reverse complement.
CAAAATCTGCAGGCAGCTCAAGTTTATATGCATTATCATTTATTTTCTCTAACACCTTAAATGGACCATCAGCACGTGGCATTAGCTTTGATTTGCGCAAATTAGGAAACCTATCCTTACGCAAATGTAACCAAACAAGATCTCCAGGTGCAAAGACAACATGTTTTCTACCCTTATCTCCAGCAAGTTTATATTTAACATTCATACGCTCAATGTTTTCCTTAGTTATCTCATGCATTTTTAAGATCAATTCAGCACGTTATTTAGCATCAAAATTAACCTTCTTTGAAGATGGAAGAGGCAACAAATCAATGGGTGCACGAGGTAGGAAACCATACACAATTTCAAAAGGGCACATCTTAGTAGTAGAATGCAACGAACAATTATAAGCAAATTCAATATGAGGCAAGCATTCTTCCCACATTTTCTTATTATTCTTCAAAACAGCCCTAAGCATAGTAGACAATGTTCTATTGACTACTTCAGTTTGTCCATCAGTTTGGGGGTGACAAGTAGTAATAAAAAGCAGTTTAGTCCCCAACTTAGCCCATAAACATCTCCAAAAGCGGCTAAGAAATTTAGTATCACGGTCTGAAGCAATATTATTTGGCACAACATGCAAGCGAATAATTTCATGAAAGAACAAATCAGCAACATTAACAGCATCATCACTTTTATGACATGGTATAAAGTGTGCCATTTTCGAGAATCTATCCGCGACAACAAATATGCTATCCCTCCCCTTCTTTGTTCGAGGTAAACCTAAAACAAAGTCCATAGATATATCCTCCCAAGGAACACTAGGCACAGACAAAGGCATATATAAACCATGAGGATTGAGTCGTGACTTAGCTTTTTGACATGTAGTGCAGCGAGCAACAAAACGCTCAACATCCCGTCTCATCTTTGGCCAAAAGAAATGTGTAGCAAGTACGTCCTCCATCTTCTTCACGCCAAAGTGTCCCATTAATCCTCCTCCATGCGCCTCCTTCAACAACAAAAGATGAACAAAGCTAGCTGGAATGCATAGCTTGTTAGCATGGAACACAAAACCATCATTAACAACGAACTTGTTCCATGTTCTTCCTTCTTTACAATTCTGCATTACTTCTTTAAAATCAGCATCATGCACATATTGATCTTTGATGGTCTCCAAACCAAATATTTTGAAGTCAAGTTGTGAAAGCATAGTATAGCGAGGAGACAAAGCATCAGCAATAACATTTTCTTTACCCTTCTTGTGTTTAATGACATAAGGGAAAGTCTCAATGAATTCAACTCATTTAGCATGTCTACGATTCAGTTTAGCTTGACTTTTAATATGTTTCAAAGATTCATGATCAGAATGTATAACAAATTCTTTGGGCCATAAATAATGTTGCCATGTCTCTAAAGTCTGAACAAGAGCATATAATTCTTTATCATAAGTAGAATAGTTCAGACTAGGCCCACTCAATTTTTCAGAAAAGTATGCAACAGGTTTGCCATCTTGTAATAACACACCTCCTAATCCAATTCCACTAGCATCACATTCAAGCTCAAAAGTCTTATTAAAGTCAGGAAGTTGAAGTAAAGGAGCATGTGTCAACTTATCTTTCAATACCGTGAAGGCTTCTTCCTGTGCGGTACCCCAAACAAAAGGCGCATCCTTCTTTGTAAGCTCATTGAGAGGTGCAGCAATGGTGCTAAAGTCTCTCACAAAACGCCTATAGAAACCAGCGAGTCCAAGAAAACTCCTCACTTGTGTGACCGTTTTGGGCTGCGGCCAACTCTCAATAGCTTCAATCTTGGCTTTATCAACTTCAATTCCATGTGGAGTAACAACATAGCCAAGAAAAGACACTCGGTCGGTGCAAAAGGTGCACTTCCCAAGGTTACCAAACAAACATGCATCACGTAGATCATTAAAAACAACACGTAAATGTTCCAAATGTTCTTCCAAAGATTTGCTATAAATCAGTATATCATCAAAATAGACTACCACAAATCGTCCAATGAAAGCACGTAAAACTTCGTTCATTAGTCTCATGAAAGTACTAGGTGCATTAGTTAACCCAAAAGGCATGACTAACCACTCATATAAACCAAACTTAGTTTTAAATGTTGTTTTCCATTCATCTCCCAATTTCATACGAATTTGATGGTATCCACTACGTAAATCAACTTTGGAGAATATTGTAGAGCCACTCAATTCATCAAGCATATCATCTAGCCTAGGAATAGGATGACGATAACGAATAGTAATATTATTAATGTCTCTACAATCAACACACATACGTGATGTGCCATCCTTTTTAGGCACTAGTATAATAGGAACAACACAAGGACTAAGAGATTCGGGTATATAACCTTTGTCGAGCAGCTCCTGTACTTGACGCATAATCTCCTTCGTCTCCTCTGGATTGGTACGGTATGGTGCACGGTTGGGTAGCGATCCACCGGGAATTAAGTCAATTTGATGCTCAATCCCTCAAATAGGTGGTAATCCCGGTGGCACGTCTTGTGGGAAGACGTCAGCGAACTCCTGCAAAATGTTAGTGACAGCAGGGGCAAAGAGGAAGGCACGTCCTCGAATGAAAATAATGTCTCTTTGCACACAAAAGCATAGCAAACAGATTTGCTAGAATCTAGCTCATCAATATCAGATTTGGTGGCAAGTAAACATGCACTTTTCAATTTAATTTCAGAAGCAACACTAGATGGTTTATTACTAGGCTTCATTTGTTGCTGAAATTCTTTTGCCACAATCTGATTTTCACTCTTATTTTTCTCCTGTTTTGCTTTATTAGCTCTATTAATATCATCTTTCAAAATGGAATCAGGAGTCATAGGAAGCAAAGTAATATTTTTATCCTTATGAACAAGAGTATACTTATTGTTTCTACCATGGTGTATAGAATTTTTATCAAAGTGCCATGGTCTACCAAGTAATAAGGAACATGCTTGCATAGGTACCACATCACAATCAACATAATCAGCATATGTAGAGATACTAAAATGCACACGAACAATACGTGTTACCTTAACCTTGCCGCTGTTGTTGAACCATTGTATGTAGTAAGGATGTGGATGTGGTCTTGTGGTGAGAGATAGCTTCTCCACCATCTCCATGCTAGCCAAATTGTTGAAGCTCCCTCCATCTATGATGACGCGAATAGAACGTTCCTTCACAACTCCCTTTGTATGGAACAAATTATGCCTCTGATTTTGCTCAGCTTGTGTAACCTGCACACTCAAAACACGTTGAGCAACTAAACATTCATACTTGTCAGCATCTTCAGCAGCCATGTATTGCGTCTCATGATCAGAATCATCTCCACCGTGTTCTTCATGTGTAATAAGAGCCAAAGTCTCCTCATCATAGTCACTAGCGGACTCATACCCACCATCCTCAGTAACAATCATCACAAACTTAGATGGGCATTCTCTCGCATAATGACCTCCACCCTTGCAACGTCGACAAACAATATCATGTGTTTGCCCTGTTGATGCCATGGATGAAGAAGAGCTCTTTCCAGGCCCAGAAGGTGTGCTCTTCGCAGATAGTGGTGACTGTGCCTGCTTTACTGTATCACGGTTGGAGGTGGCAGCCGACGAAGGTGCCGGTGTAGCAGAACGTGTGGAAGTAGATGATGCATGTGGTGTCCATGATGAAGGTCGACCTGCAGAAAAGTTAGTTCGCGCCAATGCCTGTCGATCCTGCACTTCACGTTCAGCTTTACAAGCAAGATGGAATAAACGAGTGATATTATTATAATCCTTATAGTCTAGAATGGTTTGAATCTCTTTATTTAATCCACCCAGAAAACGTGCAAGCATAGCTTCATTCTCCTCAACAATACCACATCTAATCAAGCCAGTTTGTAATTTCTGATAATATTCTTCTACCGAATTTTTTCCTTGTCTTAAGCGCTGTAATTTTTGAAGTAATTCACATTGATAATATGGTGGAACCCAACGAGTACGCATAGCAGTTTTCAAAGCAGCCCAAGTAGCTAAAACAGGATATAATCTACAATGTTCAGACAACCAAACACATGCAAAGCTAGTGAAAGCACAAACAGCAGCAGGAACACGTCTCTCTTCAGGATATTGTAAACATGTAAATCGTTGTTCAGTTTCTAACTCCCAAGTAAGATATATATCAGGAACATATCTACCCTCAGATGGTGGAATATTCAGTTTCAGTTTGGGGAGATGGTCATGATCTCGTACCTGAGGGGGAGCCCTAACATTGCCATTATTTGCATGTGGACGACCTGGTGGTTGTGGTGCTGGTGGTTGCACGTAGTTCTGATGTTGATCAACCTCATCCTCGTAATCTCCCACATAATCATCCTCCCCCACATCAGCAGCAGGAGCCACAGAAGTATCAAGAGCAGCACCAGCAGCTTGGCCAGGCTGAAGAGGGACACGGGTCGCTTGGCGGAGGGCTGTTTCGCGATGTGGAGGTAGTCGTTGTTGCTGTTGTAGAGGTGTGTTAGGTGCAGCCGGTGGTGGTGGTGGTAGATGCGCGAGTAATTCATTAAACTTGTTATCGAGCTTTGTTTCGAACGCCTTCTCAATGCCATCTATCTTCTCCATGGCCTCTTCAAATCTATTTAGCACATCTTCCACCTGTCCACTCATCATTTGTTGAAACTTATCATGTAACGCTTTGTTTGTCATGTTCTCCCAGTCAGTCTCGTCGGCTTGTGATCCTGCCATGGTTAGCAGCAATAGAAACACACAATAATATGATTCGACAGACTACTAGGAAGTGGTGGTGGTGGTGTGGTAGACAGTCACAAATCCGTCAAGCAAATCTCAAATTCTTACCAGTTCTTACCCAGCAGCAGGCGGTGAATGACAACCGTTGTAGTCAGAACTCTCAAAAGCTTGGATAGAGCGATTGCCAGGGAGAGTCAAACGCACGACGTAGATGTATCTGAAGCTGGGAAGGCTTATAGTATGGTAGCAAAAAGGTCAGCAATAATCAATTCAGAAATGCAAAGGTGAATAAACGCTCAACGACGGTACTGTGCTGGTCCTAGGCTAGACCGTGCTAGAGACGCGAGCCTAGAACACTAACAAAATCACGGCGCTGCATGGAAACAAGGGAAAAGCACACTCTGGAAAAAAATTCACTCTGTTTTTTTTGCGCTCTTTTTTTTTGCGCTCCTCTTTTTTTTGCGAAAAATCACTATAATGGCGAGTGTCTCAAAACTCTTCCCAGGTCAAATTGACAGGATGGGTACAAAAATTTTTTGACAATTTTTTTTTCAGAAATCAGGGCAGCGACGACGAAAAAGTGCGACCAAAAATCACTATGATGGCGAGTGTCTCAAAAGACTCAGAACAGCCTAAAAATAGGATAGGAAAAAATATTTTCGATCGCCGAAATTTTGGCCTAAAAACTGCCCGGGGGTCTCCAGACTTTTTTTTCAAGACCTACGCAGGCAAGGAAACACGAATCGGAATTTAGATGGATCTCGAAAACAAACCTAATATGAGAAGAACTCGAATTGGTGGTGGATATATGGTGGTGGTATATGGCAGCGGTGGTGGTATATGGTAGCGGTGGTGGTATATGGATACAGATTGGTGGTGGTAGATGGATACGGATTGGTGGTGGTATATGGATACGGATTCAGAGCGGTGGCGGATAAGAAATGGTGGTAGATGGCAAGGCGATGATGATGGTGCGGCGGCGGCGTGACAACTTATTACCAGAACTCAAAACTCTAAACGACTAGACTCTAAGACCAGCAACTTGACACGACGATGCAACCGCAAATTCAACAAAGCAAAAACCCTAAAAAGATTATGCAAAGGCTCAGATTGGTTCGGATATGATGAACTAACCCTAATTTTTTGTGGCTTTTTCGTGGACGTTAGGTATGAAGAACAGACTCGATCTAATCTACGAAAAACTGTAAAATCTCACCGAGCAACCTGGAACTCTGATATCACTTGATAGAGGCAGAGGTGTCCCGATGTTTCGATGAGATAGCAATCGTTTTCTGTGGGAGTCGACTTTCACGATCCGACTACGAACGTGCGAAGACGTCGCGCCTTAGCAATCGCTAAACCAACTTTCGAGGGGTTATTGACCACGCCGGAGCACGATCAACCTGACCACAAGGGTCTATTTCCTGCGAGCAAACGAAGAATAAGCAAGAAACTGAGATTGCAATCTGGATATTGCGAATAAAAGAGGAAAGTTTTATTAATGAAGGTGGAGTTCTGTGACGCCTTGGTCTGGTCGTTGAACACAAACGAAGTACGCGAAGTTGCAGCTATGGCGAACTTTTAATCTAAACAAAACCCAAAGTCTAAACGCCGCCCTAAGGGCTGTATATATGGAGGAAGAGGAGGGGATTTCGTGGCCCTTGAGAGTGGGGTCCGAAACCAAACCCTAACTCTTGTTTCCCCACACATACGGACTCTAAAAAAATAGCCTATACTTAAGTATTTCGAAATTACATGGGCCTGGCCCAATAATAAGGTGATGCAACACCTAGAATAGCCTATGGACGAATATTATGAAGTGGCATCTTGTATATTTCGTCCAAGGCTTCATGCACTCTTTATGGTGGCTTCAAAGTCCTGAAATCATCACTTATAACTCCGTTCTTGATCCCCTTGCGCATGCCATCAACTCCATGCGTGTTCTTGCTCCAATGTCCATCCTTCTCCAAGCTAGGCCCTTCATTTGTAAGCAAAACAAATGTATCCAATTTAGGCAGTATCATATTCTCATGAACATTAGAATCATTACCAAGAAACGAAAGTACCTGGTAATTTAATTGGCGTGCGCGAGCTCTAGTAATTGGTCCAGTATATGTAACAGTAGGGGCTGTGGGTGTAACAATGGTATTAATGTCCTCATCGCACCATATCTCGTGTGATGCATACAAGTTTGAAAGCATAATCTTGTAAGAAGCCTTATCTGGATAGAACTCAAAGAGCTTTTCAGCAACTGCCCTACCAACTACCAAGGCTGGAATCACGGTGGGCACAACACCCCCAAAGTAATGCACCCCACACGCCACAATCTGCCGGCATTGGCATTGCTGTGTAAGATTATAGGCCTCCTTCAGCTGGTTAAATGTTGCAACCAGTATGTACACATAATGCTGCATTTCAACCAGTATGTGGAACTCATCCCTCATTCTCCTAAACAACTTCCATCCCTCATTTAGGATTCCTGCATGACAACAAGCAGCAAGTAAAGCTGAGAAGGTAGCACCATCAGGCCTGAGCTTATCACGAATCATCTCAGCATGGACTTCAATGACCTTCATTAACAATCCGTGAGAACCAAGGTTTGATATGACCATATTGTACATGACTGAGTTCTTATTAGGAATTTGGCGGAATACCAAATATCCCAGTTCAGCAAAACCACATTTTGCATAAGCATCCATTAGTGAAGATGAGAGTTTGGTGTCTGTATCAGCTCCAACCCTGACTGCATAACAGTGGATCTCCTTGCTACAGCTGATAGTGGCTGTAGAAGCACACGCTGAAAGAAGACTAGCAATCAAGATGCTGTCAGGCCTCCTGCCAAAGTATCACATTTCTCTAAACAAATTAAATGGCTCGTCATACTTGCCACTCTGCAATTGCCCTGTAATTAGTGAAGAACATGTAACCAAATCCGCATCCAGCAAACTACCAAACAATGTTTGACCCGATTCCATGCACCTGCACCTGAAGTACATGCTAACAAGTGTGCTTCTCGCATGGTCGCCAGAATCATAACCGCCCTTGATACACACTCCATGAACTGCTTGACCAAAAGCAAGAGCTTCTGGATCCCTGAAGGACGAGACCAAACTGACCATGGAGTAGTCATCTGGCTCCTCCCCAGTCCTGTGCATTGCAGAAAACAGTAGAAGCCCCTCAAGCCACATTTGCCTGTACCCATACCCGGACATCATTGAGTTCCAGAGAACCAAGTCGGGCTCACGCAAACCATCAAACACATGGCGAGCACTGTCCACAAGCAAGAACTTTGATATGCGCTAACGAGCGCACTACTGACGATTGGATGGGAGGAACAGCCGGAAGATGGTGCAATAAATATGCAAAATCAAATCACATGCTTGCAAAGAGGATGACAAAGCAACATGAGTAAATACTAATAGGATTATACATTGGAATCACAATTGGAACCTACCTGTATTTAAATTCTGAAAATTGTGAACTATCATGGAAAATTTTCATTCTACAGAGGGGTTCAAACCGTGCACTCCTATCCACCCCTTTGTTCAAAGAAAGATACCTAATTGGAAATTATTGAGCTGATCTCATACTTGAAGCGTGAATGCCAACTATCATTGCATTCATTTCAGTCTCAATGCATGGATGTTCAAAGGCATTTGATACACCAGAACAAAAGATTGTCCTATTCATAAATTTTCATGAATGCAGGCAGTGGCGGAGCCAGGAATTTGCACCTTGGTATTCATCGTAAAATAAAGTTATGCAATGCAATTGAAATATATCGTCAAATTGTACAAAAAGCAAAGAGTCAATGATCAGATATCCATAATAGTAATCAAATAGCATTATGGTAATATCTCTAATAGTTAATTTTTATTTTTTCAAAAAGGAGGCATATAGCTTCGCCATATCGACTAACTGAGAAGATAATAGAGTTTGTGTTAAAATAGACACACTTATAACCAAAAAGTTACTCTTTCATGTTATTGTCCCTAATTTTTTTTGGCATCCGTATTGACCCAAACGCTTTGCCTTGTTTTTGATTGTGCTAAGAACAATAGGTGGAGGGGTGCTCCTGTGACCAAAAAGTGTTCTATTTGTTTCAAATCATCGAACACACAAGCATTGTGACTTCGTGAGAGATGCCATGGATTTTCTATGATTTTGAAGCGGAAGTAGAAGCTTTGCCTCACTGATTAATCAAACAAAAACTGGGATTTAGAGAACTGAGCAATAGCAAAGGAAATGTACAAAATCTAAGTTTTTGTTTTCACGCCGGGTAGCGGTATAGTACAATGCTTTGATCAAGAGAATTAGGCAAGACCCGTTCTGAATCAAAGTAGCAGCCATGTTTGGTTTTCAGTACAAGTGTATATGGGGAGATGGTGGCATGCTATTGATCGATTTCCATCTTACAGACATCATTTAATGGCAACCGAGTCCGTATATAACCCTGCATGATTTACTACCTCAGCTATGCTCTATTATAATAATGTAGTTGATAGAGTGACTAAACCACCAAGAGTATATGAAATGGACATGGTTGTACGGAATTTATACATAAGCTATACTATGTTCCCAGAGTTACGATCAATTAGGTTGAGATGGAACAAAGCCAAATGAGATGGCTGGTGTGGAATTTTCTAGCTGAGAGCCAATCAGTATGGCATCTACGTCCATGTTAGGAGGTACAATATGCAGTTTTATGTATGATTTGGACATACCATTTTGTAGAGGTGCTGAAGCTTTCCTGGCAGATTTGACAATTAGCCTCACCAATCAGGTTCTTAATTTGTATCACTGAAGAAAAGTGAAGGCATGTTACAATTGTTGAATGGATAGATAACCATCCAGTATAAACCAACTAACAGTAAAAATACGTGAAGACGATACTATCATCCAACATTCAGCGCTGATCCCATGACTGCAGAATAGGCAGGAAAAGACCGTATCGCATTTGTCTATCCGGTTCCTAGGGGGTGGCTTAGCGGCCGCCTTTATCTTCCCCATGGTTCGACTACTCTCGTTCGTACAAAATCTATAAAGAGTAGCGGTTATAATCTATCTATCAAAATACAACAATTGTACGAACAAGGGTATTCAGATGCATAGTACTAATTGTTATTACCATAATAAAAAAAACCAAGCTATCACACATCATCTATTGTAAAAGAACCCGAAATTTGTAACCATACAAGATAAGATAGCGCACCAATCGTACACATATCATCCAGAAAATGGAATCAAGGAGCACAACAACATGCATGATCCTGCCATGGACAATACACCCAGGGGCGGATCTGGCCAAGAAATCGTGTGAAGGCCCCATCCCTACCCTAGTGGAATTGATAGATTTGATTTAACAAGAAAGAGAATTGATGCCGCGATGGATGAGAAGAAACAACCTATCTAGCTGCTCATGCATACCTCAGAGGGAAGGAGGAGATCAGATGGCCGGACGAAGACCGGACGTGGTGGACACAACAGCAAGATGTCTCAGGGCCAGAGGAGGAAGGGGAAAGGCAAAGACGACGGGGTGGAGACCAAGGCAGCAACAGGACGTCCGCCTCCATGCCCTTGTGCTGCACCTGGGCACGCTCGCGGTAGTCTTGCTCGTCGGTGAGCGCCCGATCGAGCACCAAGAGTAGCCTACTCCCCAAGCCCCCACCGGGCACGGATATGGTTGATGCGGCTGTGGGTGAGTCGGAGTGGGGCGAGGGAGAGGAGAGAGATGGTGGTCGCCATTTCCACCCTCTGCTGCGGGCTTGTCATGGGGATGAGAGAAGATGGAAGCATGGGAGATCCCCTCCTGCGTCACGTGGGGCGGCGGCGGACAACCTACGCGCGACGGGGCGTGGGGAGAGGTGAGCGGGCGAGCGGAGGGAGCAGTTTTCTTTTTGGAAGAAAGAGGTGGAGAGAAAGAAGGAAAATCTCCAGTTGTTTCCACAATTAAGAGGATCGTGGGAGGGAGATCACGGACTAATTGCTTTCCGCAAATTAGGCGGGGTGGGCCGCGGGATTGCTGAGCGCGTACGGTTCGCAGACCATAGCGTCTGCTTGGCAGAACATTCAATCTAAGACGTTGATCTGATTAGTTAACCATCGGCGTAATATGGGCAGTAGGATGTGTTTAACTTAATTTAATCGGTGGATCCTGATTAACCCGTGTACAGTTTGTTATGTGGCTTTAGAGGAGCTTATTGCTCTTTTAATAGTAATAATATAGAAATATAGATATATAAATAAATATGTCCTATATAAATATCTAGTACTCTCATATGTTCAATAATTTTGTAGTGCATGCGTACATTTGTAGTGCTCTAATATATTTCTTTCTATTTCTTTTAATCTTTTAGTATTTCTAGAGTATAGTTTGTACTCTTTTACTTCTTTGGGATGGAAAATTTTAATGAGGCAAGTGCTAATAAAACTCTAGATTTATCCCACATAATACTCTACATTTTTTGGACATTTTTCGCTGTACAGAGCGGGGAAAATGCGCCAGCCGAGGTAAATATGCGCCAGGCAACCCAGCGTGCCATAACGGGCCGGCGTGCCTGGGCGTGCCACGTGCCAGCCCAGATAGGCTGCGTGTCGTGCCTGGGCTGCGAGCTCCCGCCCGTGGGCCGGCACGACACGACTAATAATCGTGTCATGGCGGGCCGTGCCGTGCCAAGTACGATTGCCGCAGGCCGGGCCTGGCCGGCCCGTTTGGCCACGTATAGTTGGATGCACTGTACTACCTCTATACGGCCCAGATAGTCTGCGTGCCGTGCCTGGGCTGCGAGCTCCCGCCCGTGGGCCGGCACGGCACGACTAATAATCGTGTCGTGGCGGGCCATGCCGTGCCAAGTACGATTGCCGCAGGCCGGGCCTTGCCGGCCCGTTTGGCCAGGTATAGTCGGATGCACTATACTACCTCTATACCAAAATAAGTACAAAGTATATTCTCCTCTGTTTGGAATTACTTGTCGCCCAAATGGATAAAAATAGATGTATTTAGAACTAAAATACGTAGATGCAATATATGCTTTGTGATGGATGAAGATCTGATGCACACTCTAGTGCAATATTCACATGCAAAATTGTTCTGGGAAGCACATGCGTTACATGGGGTCAGAAGGTGTTGGTTGCATCCAGATACATGGCACAAAGACATTATTTGTGATAGTCAATTCATTGATGTTGAACAGGCTCAGATGACCAATGTTATGTGGGCTATATGGCATTCTAGAAACAGACTGACACATGATGAAGAAAGATTAGATCCTATAACCACTGTAAGGCGCATTAGGGAAGATCTAGCACTATTAGATATTCCACAGTCTCATGCTTCGATTCTTCCAGGGCACTGATCCGGGATTAGTGAAGACCAATACCGATGCGGCCTTGAATGTGGATTCAGATAAAGTTGGTGCAGGCGGAGTTGCACGGTCTGGCACTGCTTTGCTGGGTGTATGGTTTCTCACATGTGATAATGAACACAGATTGCCCGGAGGTAGTAAACCTCTGGAAAACTCGCCACAATAGTCTTTCTGTTGTGGCACCGTTACTTTTGGAAATTGGAGAGCTAGAGGCCTCTTTTAGTTATTTTGATGTTCAATATGTAAACAAGTCAGCTAATGTATTGGCCCATCTTTGTGCGAAATATGCTTGCTCACTGACGGTTACCGAGAGTTGGACTGATTCTAGATCCTCTTTCTTGCTCACTAGCCTATTGGTTGTTGATGCTAGGAGTTCTTTTGTTGAATATTTGATAAAAAAATAAAACTAAAATACATCTAGATACATCATTTTTATTTTGACATTTTTTTAAACATAGTACACACAAGACGTAGATGCACATATGCTTTTCTGAAAGAAATGGCGCCCTAACCAGCCGTTAGGTCCTTCCGTCACCGGCGGCTCCTCTCCGTCAGCGACCTCGGTCGTTGGTGGTAAGGGGGCCGTATTGGGAAACGAGGTAGAGAACAAAACAAAAAATCGCCCTACAATCACCTAGGAACAATATGAAGATGCATATAGGGTTTGGATCAACGATTGTTACCGACTCTGGAGTGCACCAGAACTCCGGAAGTGGACGAGTCGGTCTACATCATACTTGGAGTCTCTTGAACCGTTGGTGACGATCCCACAAACCACGCTCGAACGATCCCTCGAACAGAAGACTGAAAGCGCGACCTCTCTACTTGGTTGCAAGCATACGGTCTTCACGATCCGGCAATGCTTCGCCGTCCAGAGCTAATCATTGATGGAGAATTAGTGGGAGGATATTAGAACCACGCTGAGCTTAAATTATGAGTATTAGAGAAACTAGGTCTAGCTTTAATTAGTCAATTTGGGCAAACTAGAACTAGAACCAGATGAACTAAGGAGGCTCCAAAACTTGTGTAGAAAATAGAGCCAATACCTTAAGTATACATAGGTTAGAGGGGGAGAGGAGGGCTGCCACCAAGGAGGGAAAGTCCTTCCTTGGGGCGCCGGCCAAGGGGGAGGAGTCCAACTCCTCCCCTAATCCAATTCGGCCACCCCCTTAGGAAGAGGGGGGCGCCACCTCCACTTGGGCCATTGTGGCCCAAGTTGCACCGGTACAGCGAGGTGCTATACAAACGGGTTTTAACCCATTTCAGCGACGGCATTTCCAATCGTCGCTAAGTGACTGTGGGTGATAGAGTGGTCCTTCCCACACGACCCAAAAACCGTCGATGTTAGGCCCTCTGGTCACACACGCTGGGCAAAATGAGTTCGTGTGCGACGGGCGAGTGATCAAATACGGCTATACATACAGTTGGGTTAAGAAATACAATTATACATGCCCAATCGTTTCCGGTCGTAAGTACATCCCACACACTCAGTCACAGACAAACGTTTCCGTACGTATGTACATTCCATACATTCAATCCAAGGAATACATTTCTGTTCGTATGTACATCCCACACAGTCAATCCAAGAAGTATGTTTCCGTTCATATGTACATCCCTCACAGTCAATCCAGGGAAAACGTTTCCACTCATATGTACATCACACACAAATTTTTCAATTACATCGTTTGTGATAACATTGCCATTGCAGACGATATTAACAATTTTTACCGTTTGCGTCATTGAATGCATCACACACGGTGCGTAGAAGAAACTGTATGGCATAGGTTGTCCATCACACACACTTTTATGTGGTAACATTTGCGCATGGTGGCATAACGCAAACAATTTTCAAAAGGATGTCGTGTGCGATTGTTCATTGATCCAACACGTTTTATTCCTAAAAATTGTGTGCATTGTCTGAGGTCATCGCCCACGGTGTTTCCTCAATAATCGTTTGCAAGAGAAAAATCCAATTAGCAGGCTAATTGGCGTATTATTAATAATCCATTTATTAATCTAATTGACATTTCATATTAAGCACACAATACATTTCATTTTTGTATTAAGGAAGCAGGATTTCGTAATTGGAATACATCAGAGTACAACATTATATAGCTTCAACACTCGGCTACCCCATTACACAACTACACCAGCACCAAGTTTCACATCCAACATCTATAAACTTTCGAAATTAGCATCATAGACGGTACATAGACAGATGAATCTCATCTGGAAAACTGCTGAAGTGGAAGGCGAATATTGAGCCTTCATTGATGTTGAAGGTCTTTGCAACTTTAGGCCAGTGCCTGTGGGTGACTGACCCTCCATCCTTCGTCCTCTTCAGGAAGACTTCAATATTGAACCGTGGGTGTTGTATGAATACCTTCCTCGCCTCCTAACCATATAGGTAGTTTGAGAGGTAATCATCAATGAACTGCTTTGGAAAGGCCTGGAAACAAGGATATGCATAAATATCTTCTCTAGATTTGAAATGGCGCAAAGGAATAAAAAGACAAGGTATAACAATTAGTACCATCCTGTAGTGGACTAATGTCTTCTTCATTCTGCAGACACAGATCTTGTTGTTTTTTGTCGCTAATTTCTTTATCCTAACAATCTTTCTGAGTTTCTTGACTTGACTGATATTCATGGACAAATCATTTCCACATATGCAAAATAGGTCGAATAGTGGGTCAAAACCTCTGACAGCAGGACCTATATGTGCAAGATCAAATAGTTAAAAAACTAAATATTAGAATGGTTCCTACAATTGCACAATAATGTGCTATTAGACAAAGGACCATGCATGTGCAAACCTCAATTGTAAACCTCGGTGCTTCCCATTGTTTCCCTGCAACACATATAAGGTAGTTAGTGATCTGGTTAAGTGAGGTTGGCATGCTATTAGTAAAATATGTTGATGAAAAATAAACACATTGCAGATTCATCAGATTAATTCGAGCCACATGGAAAACCCATTTATCCAAACAAAGCATGATTAAGAACTAGGAAATATAGCAATTGTATATGTTTATCATGTATTAAGTGCAGCCAAATTCAAATCATTCCTCACATGCATAACAATACAAAATTCTACCCACAAGAATTAGACATCGCATTACAGAATTGAACCAAGCAGTTAACTAAACACCACAACAAATGAACCAAACATTAACTGAGCACCACATTGCACAATATAACATACTCCTAATAGAAGATCAGACAGTTAACCAAACCAAACATGCTTAACAACTAGGAAATGCCGCAATTGTACATGTTTCTCATGTATTTAGTACAACCAAATCCGACTTATTCCTCACATGCATAACAATACAAAATTGTACCCACAACAATTGAACATCGCATTGTAGACTTGAACCAAACATTTAACTAAACACCACAATAGAAGAATCAAACATTAACTGAGCACAACATGTTGCATAATATATAACATACTAGAAGATCAGACAGTTAAGCAAACCAAGCTTGCTTGACAACTCGGAAATATAGCAATTGTATTTGTTTCTCATGTATTTTGTACAGATAAATTCGATTTATTTCTCACATAGAAGACAATACAAAATTGCACCCTGAACAATTGAACATCACATTGCAGAATTGAACCAAACAGTTAACTGAACACGACAATTAATTAACCAAATAGTTAATAAGTGAGCATCACATTGCACGACATATAGAACATATACACTAGAGCAACATATTGCATGGTAAAAGTAGATAAGAAAATTCACTAGAATTTGTTAAGGAAAGGCAGGAGCAGCACATGCAACGGGTAAACCAACATGCTTAACCGACGTAGCTAGCTAACTGAACATATGTCCTCATAGTCTTCGTCGAAGGCACCGACGGAGGCCTCGAGAAAATGCCACAAACTGTCGTTTAAAGCAGCCAACTATGTCCCGGCGATGGCGCATGAGGCGTCAACAGCGAGGTGCTCCTCCAAGATCTAGGGGTCGGCATGAATGGCAGCCATCGCGACCTCGTCCGCACATGCGACCGTGATTTGCTTCTCCGCTGCCAAATGCTCCTTGAGCTCCTGGCTATACTGTGTGCACCATGACTTAGGGTGGAGCTTATTTGGGGGAGGGGTCGGTGATTTGGGTGGAAGGTTGCTACTTCTTGAGTTTGCGTTGGTTTTTCCCTTGAAGAGGAAAGGGTGATGCAGCACAGTAGAGATAAGTATTTCCCTCAGTTAAGAACCAAGGTATCAATCCAGTAGGAGAAACACGCAAGTCCCCAATAGATACATCTACACAAGCAATCAAACACTTGCACCCAACGCAATAAAGGGGTTTTCAATCCCTTCACGATCACTTGCAAAGGTGAGATCTGATAGAGATAGATAAAAATAAACAAAAGATAAAATATTTTTGGGTTTTGTGGTTTATAGATCTGAAAATAAAATATTGCAAAATAGTAGATCAGAAACTAATATGATGGAAAATAGACCCGGGGGCCATAGGTTTCACTAGAGGCTTCTCTCTTGAAGGCAAATAATACGGTGGGTGAACAAATCACTGTCGAGCAATTGATAGAAAAGCGAAGTTATGACGATATCCAAGGCAATGATTATGCAATATAGGCATCATGTCTGTGTCAAGTAGACCGACTCCTGCCTGCATCTACTACTATTACTCCACACATCGACCGCTATCCAGCATGCATCTAGAGTATTAAGTTCATAAAGAACGGAGTAATGTCTTAAGTAAGATGACATGATGTAGAGGAATAAAGTCAAGCAATATGATGAAAACCCCATCTTTTTACCCTCGATGGCAACAATTCAATACGTGTCTCGCTACCCTACTTTGTCATTGGGTGAAATCACGCAAGATTGAACCCAAAGCTAAGCACCTCTCCCATTGCAAGAAAAACCAATCTAGTTGGCCAAACCAAACCGATAATTTGAAGAGAAATACAAAGATATCAAATCATGCATATAAGAATTCAGAGAAGATTCAAATAATATTCATAGATAAGTTGATCATAAATCCACAATTCATCGGATCTCGACAAACACACCGCAAAAGAAGATTACATCAGATAGATCTCCAAGAACATTGAGGAGAACATGGTATTGAGAATCAAAGAGAAAGAAGAAGCCATCTAGCTACTAGCTATGGACCCGTAGGTCTGTGGTAAACTACTCACGCTTCACCGAAAGGGCAATAGAGTTGATGTAGATGCCCTCCGTGATCAAATCCCCCTCCGACAGGATGCCGGAAAAGGCCCCAAGATGGGATCGCACGAGAACAGAAGGTTGCGACAGTGGAGAAGTGTTTTCGTGGATGCTACTGAGGGTTTTGGAATATATGTGAATATATAGGAGGAAGATCTAGGCCAGGGGGTCACCAAGGGGCCCATAAGGTAGGGAGGCGCCCCCCTAGGGCGCGCCCTCCACCCTTGCCACCGCCTCGTTGCTCTTCTGACTTGCACTCCAAGTCCCCCGGGTGTCTTCTGGTCCAAGAAGAATCAATATGAAGTTTTATTCCATTTCGACTCCGTTTAGTATTCCTTTTCTGCGAAGCTCAAAAATAAGGAAAAAACAGAAACTGGCACTGGGCTCTAGGTTAATAAGTTAGTCCCAAAATAATATAAAATAGCATATTAATGCATATAAACATCCAAAGCAGATAATATAATAGCATGGAACAATAAAAAATTATAGATACCTTGGAGACGTATCAAAGGTATCATGCCGGCAGTCTGGCATGTGGGATGGGGAAGGAGGAGGAGGATGGGGGTCGGGTGTGGATTACCTGCCTGGATCGACGAGGCCGAGTGAAAGCACAAGTGCTCCTTGGGTGGTTTTGGTAATTAATGTCAACATATCTCTTGTTGGACTAATACTTTTATCTAGTATATTTCAGATGAGCTCAATGGAGTGGCGTGGACAAGAGGGTGTGGAAACCCTTCAAGATGCTAAGGATAGAAGACTGGCAAAAGCTCAGAAGCTCAAGAGTCTACTTTTTCATTTCAGTGATCCAAGATCACATTGAGTGCATAGGAAAGCCAATACTACTAAAAGGGGATGAGGTGTTGCTTAATGGCTTGCTTGCTCAAATTGCTTAGTGATATGCTCCAAAGCCCTCAACCACTTTCTCATATCCACATATGTCCCAAACCAAAAGTCAAACTCGGCCCCACCGAGTTCATTTGACATAGCCACTGCCACAAACCCTAATCAGTTCGGTCTCACCTATGGGATATCGGTCTCACCGAGATGGGCTTGCAAGCTCTCTGTTGCCTATTGCAATTATTTCGGTCCCACCGAGATAAGCAATCGGTCCCACCGAGTTTGCCCTACCAACTCTCTGTTTAGCTTATTACCAAAATCGGTCCCATCGAGTTTGTGTAATCGGTCAAACCGAGTTGAGGTTTTACCCTAACCCTAGCACATCGGTCCCACCGAGTTGATCATATCGGTCCCACCGAAAATCCTAACATTCACATTTTGAACTAAATCGGTCTGACCAAGTTTCATGATTCGGTCCCACCGAGTTTGGTGAATTGTGTTTAACGGTTAGATTTTGTGTGGAGGCTATATATACCCCTCCACCCACTCTTCATTTGTGGATAAAGCCATCAGATCGTGCCTACACTTCCAGCATTCATTTTCTGAGAGAGAACCACCTACTCATGTGTTGAGACCAAGATATTCCGTTCCAACCACAAGAATCTTGATCCCTAGCCTTCCCCAAGTTTCTTTCCACTCAAATCTTCTTTCCACCAAATCCAAATCTGTGTGAGAGAGCTGAGTGTTGGGGAGACTATCATTTGAAGCACAAGAACAAGGAGTTCATCATCAACACACCATCTATTACCTTTTGGAGAGTGGTGTATCCTAGATTGGTTAGGTGTCACTTGGGAGCCTCCGTCAAGGTTGTGGAGTTGAACCAAGGAGTTTGTACGGGCAAGGAGATCGCCTACTTTGTGAAGATCTACCCTAGCGAGGCAAGTCCTTCGTGGGCGATGGCCATGGTGGGATATACAAGGTTGCTTCTTCGTGGACCCTTCGTGGGTTGAGCCCTCTGTGGACTCGCGCAACCGTTACCCTTCGTGGGTTGAAGTCTCCATCAACGTGGATGTACGATAGCACCACCTATCGGAACCACGGAAAAAATCTTCGTGTCTCCAATTGCGTTTGCATACTCCAATCCATCCCTTTACTTTCTTGCAAATTGCTTGCTTTACTTTTCGCTCCTCATATACTCTTGTCATGCTTGCTTGAAATGTATTGTACGTGTATGTTTAAACTTGTGATAAAACTCCACCTTAACTTGAAGAAATTAAAAACTGCTACTTTTCTTTGTTGACGGTCTAATTACCCCCCCTTTAGACACCTCTTCTCAATCCTTTCAATTGGTATTAGAGCTTTGGTCTCCATTGCTTTGGTTTAATCACCATTGGAGGAAGATGGATGAGTCTATGTTGGGGAGTCTTAGACATAGAGTGCCTATACTTGATGGAGAGTTCTTTCACGAGTGGAAAAATGAGATGCTTGTGATTTTCAATGAATATCATTTGAACAAGTACATTACTAGCCCTTGTGCACCCCATGTTGATCCTTTGCATCATACCCTTGATGAGTCTATTGACATGATACGCAACCTTGGAACTATTAATCTTATCACTAGAGGTTTGCCTAGAAACTTGATTGGTTGCTTGCCTACTCTTGATTGTGCCTACACTATATGGAGATTTCTTAAGGAATGATTTCCAAACTATTCCTTGCAAAACTTAGATGAAATTCTTCATAAGTCTATTGCCTTGGATAAGATAAATTCCAATGATCCTAAGTTTGGTGATTGTCTATTTGAGCTTACTAACCTCATGCGTGCCAAAGGAGATGTTGGAATCATTAGCAATATCATCTCCGAAGCCATTAGAATTCATAAAGATGAATATTGTCATGATCATTTATCTAATGAATCACTCTCTCTAGGAATTGATCCATCACAAGACGATGTTGAACATGGATACTATGATGAGGATGATGATAGTGACTTTGATCTCGATGAGTCTATTAGATACTTTGGTCATATGGCTAATCTTTGCGGCTACATGGCTGGAGGAAAGGAATGGGTCCTTGATAGTGGATGTACCGATCACATGACCGGAAATAAGGATATGTTTCGTGAGCTTGCTGAGAACGACGACCCTCGAAAGTATGTCACCTTTGGTTGGCCTTGGTAAGGTGACCATCTCACATTATAGCTCCATACAAAATGTTATGCTCGTTGATCTCTTGTCTATAATTTACTTTCTGTATCTAGACTTGCTTATTTTGGCTTCAATGTCCTATTCACTAAAGTAGATTGCCAAGTGTTTCATAGAGATAACCACAATATGGTCGTTACCGGTATACGTAGAGGTGATCTTTACATTGTTGACTTCACTAAGAAGGCTCAACCTAGAACTTGCTTAATTGCTAAATCCTATAAAGGCTGGTTGTGGCATAGAAGGTTAGGTCATGTGGGCATGCGAAATCTTGATAGGCTTATTAAAGGTGATCACATCCTTGGAGTAAAAGATATTATATTTGACAAGGATAGATTGTGTAGTGCTTGTCAAGCAAGAAAAAAGGTTGGAGGAAGTCACACTGTGAAGAACATGATGACCACGAGAAGACCGCTCGAGCTACTTCATATGGATCTCTTTTGTCCCAATGCCTACAAAAGTCTCGGTGGAAACTCATTTGGTCTAGTCATAGTCGATGATTTTTCAAGATTTATGTGGGTGTTCTTTCTTGATGATAAATCGCAAGTTCAAAAGATCTTCAAGAAATTCGCTAGGAAGGCCCAAAATCAATTTGAAGTGAAGATCAAAAAGGTTTGCAATGACAATGGAACGGAGTTCAAGAACGCAAATGTGGATACCTTTCTTGACGAAGAAGGGATTTCGCATGAGTTCTCGTATACGTACACACCTCAACAAAATGGAGTTGTTGAGAGGAAGAACCGAACTCTTATTGAGGTGGCGAGAACGATGCTTGATGAGTACAAGACTCAAAAACACTTTTAGCGGGAAGCGTTTGAGATAGCTTGTCATGCAACAAATCGCTTGTATCTTCACAAGCTACTCGGCAAGACGGCATACGAGCTTCTCACCGGTAACAAACCCCAAGTTGGATACTTTGGAGTATTCGTCTCAAAGTGCTATATTCTTGATAAGCATCGTCGTTCTAAACTTGCTCCTAAATCTCATGAGGGTTTCCTACTTGGTTATGGCTCAAACTCTCACACTTACCGTGTCTACAACAATTTCACCCAAAAGGTTGAAGACACGGTAGATGTGAAGTTTGATGAATCCAACGGCTCACAAGTAGAGCAATTGCCAATTGATGTAGGAGACAAAGACCCCTCGGAAGCAATCCAAGACTTGTCTATTGGCAAGATTCATCCAACGGAGGTGAAGGATAGTACCTCGTCCGTCCAAGTGCAAGCTTCTACCTCACGACAAGGTGAACCAAGAGTTGACACGGAAGCCTACACAAGTGGGACACACCAAGATGAAGAAAACGAGGAAGTACACCAAGATGAACCTCATCAACCTCCTTCTCCACCTAGACAAGAGAATGATAACATCAACAATGAAGAAGGCCAAGAAGAAGAAGAAGATGGCGAAGAAGATGTTCCACCCTGACACAAGCAAAAGCTCTCACGAGTTCGAGCAAGAGTCTCAAGAGACCATCCCGTCAAACAAATCTTCAATGATATCCAAACTGGGAGAATCACTCGCTCTAAAACTCGTTTGGCTAATTTTTGTGAACATTATTCATTCATCTCTAGCATTGAACCTACGAAGGTTGAAGAAGCATTGGAAGATCTGGATTGGATAAACGCCATGCATGAAGAGCTACACAACTTTGAGAGAAACCAAGGGTGGACATTGGTCGAGAAGCCCGACAACAACCACAACATCACCGGTACGAAATTGGTGTTTCGCAAGAAGCAAGACGAAGATGGACAAGTCGTTCGCAACAAAGCACGTCTCGTCGCCCAAGGCTACACTCAAGTCGAAGGTATGGACTAAGGTGAGACATATGCCCCCGTTGCTAGACTTGAGTCCATGCGCATCTTTATTTACCTATGCTAATCACCATTATATTACCTTGTACCAAATGGACATTAAAAGTGCTTTTCTAAATGGTGAAATTCAGGAGGAAGTTTATGTTAAGCAACCTCCCGGCTTTGTCAATCCTAAGAAACCCGATCATGTTTACAAACTTCACAAAGCTCTTTATGGTCTTAAACAAGCTCCTAGAGTGTGGTATAAATGCTTGACCAAGTTCCTTATTGAGAAAGGCTTTGAGATTGGAAAGATTGATTCTACTATTTTTGCTAAAAGGGTTAATGTGGGAAGCTAATGTCGAAGAAGTTTGAGATGTATATGATGTGTGAACTCAAGTTCTTTCTTGGTTTGCAAATCAAGCAAACTAAGGAAGGCACCTTTGTTTCTCAAACAAAGTACACCAAGGACTTATTCAAGAAGTTCAACAAGCAAGAAAGCAAAGGTATGAAAACGCCCATGCCTACTAGTGGACATCCTGACTTGACCAAGGATGGCAAATCAGTTGACCAAAAGGTTTACCGTTCTATGATTGATTCATTGTTATATCTATGTGCCTACCGTCCCGATATTATGCTAAGTGTGTGCATGTGTGCACGATATCAAGCGGCCCCCAAGAATGTCATCTTAAGGCTGTGAAAAGGATAGTGAGATACTTAATCCATACACCAAATTTTGGCATTTGGTATCCTAAGAGGTCCTCTTTTGATCTTGTTGGCTACTCCGATTCGGACTATGCCGGTGAAAAGGTTGATAGAAAGTCCACTTCGGGTACTTGTCAATTTCTTGGTAGATCCTTTGTTTTCTTGGTCCTCCAAGAAACAAAACTCGGTATCCTTATCCACCGCCAAAGCGGAATACATTGCCACCGATTCATGTTGTTCTCAATTAATTTGGATGACCCAAACTCTTAAAGATTACGGGATCTATGTGAAACATGTTCCATTGCTTTGTGACAATGAAAAAGCTATTAAGATTGCTCACAATCCCGTGCAACATTCTCGAACTAAGCATATTGAAGTTCGTCATCATTTCATTCAAGATCATGTTGCTAAAGGGGACATTGATCTTAAGCATGTTTGTGCCGATAAGCAATTGGCGGATATATTCACCAAACCGCTTGGTGAGAAAGTATTTTGCCGTTTGAGAGGTGAATTGAACATCATTGATGCTTCAAACTTGGAGTAGAAACTCCATTTGGATACATGCAAGGCATGGGCCTTTGACTAATCCTTGATATTTCTCTTATGATGATGATCATATGTCTTGGATATATTTGCACCCTTGCATGCTATCTAACCCCTGTAGGTACTTGGATGAAGCTAAACCATTGTAGGTACTTGGATGAAGCTAAATCTATGAGATTGCAAATCACTCACATCTTGAGCAATCTCTACATCACCAAGTCTCTACGACATGGTGGTTGAAGTCAAGGGAGCATGAATCCCTTCAACATATCCTTTGACAATTTCATTTGATATCAAATTTTCATGATTGTCATTTTGGATACACAAGTGCTCTTCCTTGCAAAACTAACCCACGAGGTAGATGAACTCAAACTACAAGTGGTGCTCCCAACCATTGATGAGCTACATCAACCTTGAGCATCCCACACAAGTTCAACTACATGATCAAGTTCAACACTATCGGATCACGGGTTCCGAAAAAACCCTCAAGGTTCGAACACTCGGGTGCACACGAAGGTTTCCTCCCTATCGATCCACGCCCTAGGTTCGCTAAGATCTCAAGAACGAACTCGACGAACTCACAACACAAGGGACACAAGATTTATACTGGTTCGAGCCACCGTTATGGTGTAATACCCTACTCCAGTGTGGTGGTGGTGGATTGCCTCTTGGGCTGATGATGAACAGTACAAGGGGAAGAACAGCCTCTTGAGGTTGAGGTGTTCTTGTGCTCGGTGTGTGTGGCTAAGGATTGGCTCAAGATCAGATGCCTCCTACTGTGGTGGCTAGTCCTATTTATAGAGGCCCTGGTCCTCTCCCCAAATATTGAGCAGGAAGGGAGCCAATAAGGACCAATTCGAAAGGGAATAGCTAGTACAGCTTATCCTGACAAAAGTAGTCTTCGCCTGCAAAAGGCTCTAGTGGTGACGCCACCTTGGGATCCATGGTGACCTCCATCTTGCCGTCCTGCTGGTCTTGGTCTCGTTGCACTGATATGGAAACCTTTGCTTGATGCCTCGGTACTTCGCGCCTGCGCTTGTCTCCTTAGCACCAAAGGGGAAACAAGGACGCTGCGCGCGCTGACGCCTGCCTGGCGCCCGCCTAGTCTCGACCGTCATGGCTCACGTCACGAGAACCTCACGAGGTTTGCCTTGCCTTGATCTCTCCGCCCCTCGCGAGCCTGCCTGGCGAGGCCGCTCCTAAGGAGGTCTTGCGTCGTTCGCCTCACGAGGCTTGGACCCTCGCGAGGGTCTTGAATGCCTTGTTGATGAAGATGGGCCGCACAGGCCTGCTAGCACGACCACGCCATGGGCCGCAGGCAGGCAAGTCAGGGGACCCCCATTCCCAGGACGCCGACGGTAGCCCCCGGGCCTAAGGCGCGCTCGGGCTTGGCTTCGAGGCGAAGGCAAAGGTCAAGTACGGAGCGCCGCGGGCCCCAACAGCCTGCGGCCTTGGTCGACGCATGGCGGCTGATTGGTCATGGGCGTCTCCACTTCCCCACGCTACCTTGGAATCCGCCTGACTATGTGCCTCCCGCAACCTACACAATTATTCTTCCATCACCTGCGCCATTCTTCCCCGATTCCTCTGCTTCCCCGAGACTCTACTCCTCCTCCCAATCTGGCCTGTGCTCCGCCCACTCCATCGCCGTGGCGCCGAAACAAGCTGACAAGGGGAAGAAGCCTCTATATTCTGTCGGCGCGCCTTTGGCCGTCGAGCCCGCGGTTGGCCGATCGCTGGTGCTCAATGATGAGGTCATGGGCAAGGTGCGCCCCATGCTCGCCTCCGGTTTCAATGAGTGGGGGAAGACGGCGGCTTGGCCGGTGTCTCGTGCTCGTATTGATCGGGTGGCCACCGAGGTCCCAATCTTCATCGATGCTCTTTGGGCTGGCCTGGTCCCCCCTTTCTCCGCCTTTTTCAACGCAGTGCTCGAGCATTACCAGATTCACATGCTGCATCTCAACCCCCAATCCGTGACTCTTCTTGCCGTCTTCGCCTTTGTTTGTGAGGCCATGGTGGGCATTGCCCCTTCCATGGCCCTTCTTCGCCACTTCTTCTCATTGCACCTGATGGATCCCCAGCAGAGCTCGGGATGCGTGAGCTTCCAGGCTATGGCTACGACAGCAGGCGCGGGGATCGACTTCGAGCTTCCTCCATCTACGAGCGAGTTTCAGACATGGTGGGTAGTTGTTAATGCCAGAGTGCTCATCCCTCTACTCCATTATTCATCAGCGCCTGCCGTTCCCAACCCAGGTTGGGGCCATGAGAAGCTCGCGAGCCCCTATCTTGTCCCCATCTAGCTCAGGCTGAAGAGGCTGAAAGACAGCGGCGTGACTGCGCCCATGGTGGTGAAGGAGTTCGTCAAGCACCGAGTCGCTCCGCTTCAGCGCCATTCTCGCCCGATGTGGGCCTTGCTCAACAGTCAGGACCATATGAGACTTCAGGAGTCCGGGCTTCCTCTTGAGATGTGGCAAACTGTGCTTGAGGTCCTGATGGGTGTCGCACTGCCGGACGACATGCCCGGGAGGAGCTGTCTGCTGTACCGCTGCAGGAACAAGGCAGAATTTGTGGAGCACATGCCTTCCTTCGATGAGTGGGGGCTGCGCCCGGTCGGCCTAGTGGGGCCTCACGAGAACCCCGTCAACATGGTTCCCTTCTTCCTCGCTGGCGCTGAGCTCGTCCCGAATGTGGATGCAGGGGGGCGAGCACCGCTAGAGGCTGGCGGCTCGAGTGCTGAGGTGCAGATGCCGCCTGGGGCTCCTGGGGCGTCGTCCTCAGGAACTCATGATTCTTCCTCTAGGGCGTCGGTCGCTGAGACGATGCGGCATGCGGCTCCCGAGGCCGAAGCTCCAGAGGCCTCGGGAGGTCGCGGTGAGATGGCGCCCGACTGCTCTACGCAGCCTGACACCCCTGAAGCTGTCCCCTCGAGCACTTCTCCGGCTGTACCCCGTGCCGGCCGCCACGTCTAGTGCTTCAGTCGGCTTTGCGTGGACTTCGAGGAGCTCCGCAAGAGGGAAGGACCCCTGAGCAGTAGCGGTATCTTCGGGCCGTTGAAGCGACGAAAGTACATCACCGTCGACGAGTAAGTACTGCACCTTGTGATTTCTTGATTGCTGCTTTCCTCCCTGACGTTGGCTCTTCAGGACCCCATCCGTCAGGGCCGCTGTGTCCGCCAAGAAGCAACCTCCGCTGTCCTCGACTCCCCCGCTGGCCTTGAGCGTCCCGAGCCTGCATGTCGTACCTGGAGCAAGGCCGGTCGGAGAGGTGCGCTCGCCTTCACAGCGCTTCGAGTCTGCGGCCTCATCGCCCCTCCTCCACCGCCTGGCTTGGAGCTTGGCGGGCGTGCCCATGACCCCTCCTCTGGTCTTGGACAGCAGCTGGTTGGTTCCGGTCTTCGGCTCCTCTTCAAGCAGCGGGCCTCGACTAGCTAGGGCTCCTCGCGAGGCCTGGCTGGCGCCCGGGGCGGCACCAGCACCCAACCCCCTGCTGAGAGGGGGTGTGCCGCCTCTTGCCCCGCCCGCGGCCCCTGTGGCGGAGGACGAGGTGGACTATGCGCTTGAGTTTGAACGCGAACGAAGCGTCGTTCGCCACGAGCTCTTCCAGCAGGCGATGGGCGTGATGAACCGTCTTGGTGGTGAACTTGCGGACGTCGACACGCGCCTCAAGGCCTAGGGTCTTCGGTTGGCGGAGGAACGACGTAAGCTGAAGGTGGCCATCAGCCTTGGCCGCTACCAGCGTGATCTTGATAATGCGAAGGCCGAGGCGTCCCTCAAGGTTTCCCGTGAATCTTCCTCCCGAGCTTTGGAGGAGGCTCGCGAGGCTGACCGTCGTCGTGAGGCTGCAGAGAAGCACGCGTGGGAGCTCCAGGCCTGGAGCGCATCCCTAGAGCAGCAGGTGGAGGCGCACAAAGCCACCCTTGCGTCAATGAGGGGGCACCCGCCGAGGAGGAAGAGATCCGGAAGCTTGAGGAGGCGATGGCATTGGAAGCTGTGGAGCGCAACCTCGAGCTAGAGCGGTTGGAGACGAGGGAGCGCCAGGTCATCCAAGCGAAGGACGCCATTGATGCGCGCGAGGCCAGGGCTCAGGAGGAGGTTGATAGCCGGGTGGCCGAGGCTCGCGCGGATCTTGAGGGTAGGTATGACTTGAGGTTGAAGCTTGCGAGGACGGAGGATGCGGGTAGGGCCGCTGCCCTCAGGCCCAAGCTGGCTGATGTGGAAAGGCCCGAGGAGGCTATGGCAGCCGCCCTGGTCATAACACAGGCGGAATTGCCCTCTGCCCGCACCGAGCTGCTCTCTCTTCAGAAGCGGGTTGATTACGACGAGTCCGTTGCGCGGCAGAATAGGGAGGAAGTGCTTCAGCGGCGGACGCTGGAGGTGAGCACTCCCCATGCTCCAGGACCTCAGGGTCAGGGCCAATGCGGCATGGGGCCATGTCTGCAACGAGAATGCTCCACACCCACACTCGAATGACTACACCAGTCATCTGCGCTTCTTCGCCGACGCGGTGACGCGCCTGGAAGCTCGGTCCGATAGAGCTCGCCAGCTCGTGGAAAAGAGGAGTCGTGGCCTGCTCGGGCACATGTTTGACCTCGTCTTTAGCCATCTCCGGAACTCCGACCCCGACTTCGACTTCGACGCCGCCATTGCCCCCGTAGCCGCGGCCGTTCGGGGCGACCTAGCACGGTGGGTGGAGGAGAACGTGGATGCGCTGGT
The DNA here is from genome assembly GCA_032464435.1 of Aegilops umbellulata. Classification (NCBI taxonomy): domain Eukaryota; kingdom Viridiplantae; phylum Streptophyta; class Magnoliopsida; order Poales; family Poaceae; genus Aegilops; species Aegilops umbellulata. Next base: position 209,325,118 of record CP136056.1, on the reverse strand, counting down.
CAGGGCCTTCACTTCTGAGGACGACGTGGTGGTGGTCGCGGAAGACGAGGGTGACGTGGTTGACGACGGCGATGCCGGCGCCGGTGAAGGTGGAGGCGACGCCAACGACGGTGACTGCGACGCCAGCGGTGCATATGAAGATGACACGGGGGATGCGGCGAGCGACATATCCAGCTGATCCCACGTTTTCCTGCTTTTTACCCTGTAAAAACTTGGGAGCGGCCCCTGAAGATTGTAAGAGCATTTTGAGAGGGGGAGCCCCTCATGTAAACAAACCGCTGCTTTTATTCTTTTATGTCAAGTTGGGTATGCGTCTTTGCGTGACCGTGAGTCCGATGGAGGGTTTTTGGTACGGCTTACCTTAGCCAGCGCATGTCCCGAGCTGGGTCGTGGGGTCGTGCGTTCCCGAGGATCCTGAGGGGCCTGTCGATCCTTCCGAGGGGGCCTCGTGAGAGGTAAGCATCTGTTGTGATGCTGGCGTGTGCGTGGCACTCGTGTGCCTTGCCTAGTCCTGCTCGCGAGGGGCTTGTGAGGGGAGGCAAATGGCGTGAGCTCCAAATAAGGCGAGAACCGGAAAGCAAGAAATCGCTCGAACGAGAAAAGGCACCCCCCGCGCGCATCAATGAAAATTCAACTTCAACTTAAATCCAACTCCAGAAGGCAAGGCTACAAAAAGGGATTCAAAGCAAATGGCCGCGTCTGGCACCAAGTCTAGTCTTCTTGTCTTCAAGTCTTCTCACCAACGCGGAGCTAAGTGCTGCCACTAGGGTGTGGGAGGGAGCCCCCGAGGCCCGAGGGCGGCTCTCCTAAGGCTCCGGGGCGTGTACAGCTCCACTCATTATTATGTGAGAGTGTCACGGGCCGCGGTCTTCACAGGCGTGAGCCTTACTTCATATGGCCAGACGAGGGCCCCGCCTTGCACCACCTCTACAACCGTTGGGACGACCGGAGACCAAGACAGCACCAACGGGGCAGAGGGGACGCCAGCGGCGCCCTCGGCGACCACGAGTCCTCTTCCGGGGTAGGGCTCGTCGGCGCCTCCCCAGCGGAGGGCCTACCTCCGGGTAACACCTTGCTCCGTGCGGCGCAGGGAAGGGCCTTGCTCCTGGCTCCTCCCACGCAGCCCCCAGTGGGTCTCTCCTGACGGAGCGGGCATCGCCGTGCCGGATCCATCGCATGGCGCTGTGACCTGGTTCACCTGTGACTCATGGTTAGCGTAAGCTTGTCCCTGAGGGATTAGTAGTACCCTGTATCTGTTGTCGACAGCGCTCCTGGCGGGGCTCTCTGGCGGCGCCTGGAAGGCTTCAACTCCTAACGCCTCCTCCTCCCATCCTGGCCCGAGAAATGAGCCCGGGTCGTCCTCCTGTATGTACTCCTGGTCCATCATGTGGGGCACGTAGGCCACTGTGGCCGCTGCCCCGAAGACCTCACCGAAGTGCCCCACACTTCATGTTGCTCGGCATGTCACGCTGTCCTGAGGATGGCAGGGCGGTGCTCCGATGGGGGCGTACGTGGCAACACTTGTGCCCGCACCCATCTGGGGTGGTGCGTGTGCAGCAGGACACCCTCCACCGTGGGTCATGTTGACGTCGACGAGGCCCCTGGGCGTACCCGGGGGCACGCGGGCACGGTGAGGCCCGCCGTGGGACCCAGCCGCCACCTGAGGCATGAGCTGATAGCAGAAGGGCGACGCTCCCATGGCCACCGCGTCCAGTAGCTCGGCGACGTGTTCCAGCAGAGCATCCCGGCCGCTCTCCATCAGCCGGCGCCGCAGTAGCTCTCGCGCCACTATGACTGCAGCCCGCATGTTCGCCTGCTACCGCCGGGTGTGTGGCGCCGTTGCTGTGGCATGGCTTGCGGCCCTTGCAGCGGCTCGTGCTTGTCATGGAGTAAGGGCGGACGGCGCTTGGCCGCGCCGCCCGCGTCCAACAACGTTAGGTGGCGCCCGTGCTGCCTGGAGCGAGGGGTTGAGGTCTTCCTAGGCGGGCGGCGCCGCCCGGGCGGCCCAGGCTGCCCAGCGGTCGGCGTCAGCCCTCGGGTCACCGGACATCGGAACCGCGGAGTGTCGATGGATCGATTGGTGGGGAAGAGGCTTCGGTGCACCCCTACCTGGCTCGCCAAATTTCGGATCACGGGTTCTGGCAAAACCCTCAAGGTTCGAACACTGGGGTGCGCACGAAGATTTCCTCCCTACCGATCCACGCCCTAGGTTTGCTAAGATCTCAAGAACGAACTCGACGAACTCACAACACAAGGGACATGAGATTTATACTGGTCCGGGCCACCGCTGTGGTGTAATACCCTACTCTAGTGTGGTGGTGGTGGATTGCCTCTTGGGCTGATGATGAGTGGCACAAGGGGAAAAACAGCCTCCTGAGGTTGAGGTGTTCTTGTGCTTGGTGTGTGGCTAAGGATTGGCTCAAGATCAGATGCCTCCTACTATGGTGGCTAGTCCTATTTATAGAGGCCCTGGTCCTCTCCCGAAATACTGAGTGGGAAGGGAGCAAACAATGGCCAATTCAAAAGGGGACAACTAGTACAGCTTATCCTGACAAAAGTAGTCTTCGCCTACAAAAGGCTCTGGTGGTGACGCCGCCTTGGGCTCCATGGTGACCTCCGTCTTGCCGTCCTGCTGGTCTTGGTCTCATTGCACTGATATGGAAACCTTTGCTTCATGCCTCGGTACTCCGCGCATGCGCTTGTCTCCTTAGCACCAAAGGGGAAACAAGGACGCTGCGCATGCTGACGCCCGCCTAGTCTCGATCGTCATGGCTCACGTCACGAGAACCTCGCGAGGTTTGCCTTGCCTTGATCTCTCCGCCCCTCGCGAGCTTGCCTGGCGAGGCCGCTCCTGAGGAGGTCTTGCGTCGTTTGCCTCGCGAGGCTTGGCCCCTCGTGAGGGTCTTGAATGCCTTGTTGATGAAGATGGGCCGAATAGGCCTGCTAGCACAGCCACGCCATGGGCCGCAGGCAGGCAAGTCTGGGGACCCCAGTTCCCAGGACGCCGACAAAAACCACCACCCAAGGTATGTTATTCCATCTTAGAGAAGCTTATCCCAAGTCTTGGGTCAAAGCAGGTCAACAAGATGTGAATACATCAAAATGCTTAAACGAAAAATGGTAACCCCATTTTGAGCTTAAACGATGAGTATGACCTACGATCAAGTGTTCTCACTTGACTCCTCACTCAATATACTCTAACATAGGTGACTTTGTCGCCGACCAATTCTAGATGAAGTTCTCTAGTGTTTCTCTGTGTTCCTGCATTTGTCTCTTGCATATTTGTTCCCCTTCTTTTATAAAAAAAAACTCCATCTAGATTTCTTTATTTTCTCTGTTATGTTCAGCATTCCCTGCATCCAATTCATTGCAAATCCTTCAATGAATTCCTTGTAAATCTTTGTGAGATCTTATTTGCTTAGAGAGCTGAGATGACAAATGTTCTCCCTGTGTTGAAATCAGACACACCGGTTTGTCTCTTTCGGTCAAACCGAACCATTTCGGTGCCACCAAAGAAAATAACTCGGTGTTACCGATTTCAATACTGAGAAGACAATTTTCCATTTGCATCATGCATATTTGTTCCGGCTCCACTCGATGATTCTTGTCCTCTACCTGCATCACATTCTACATGCTGCTTTGTCATGTGACTCAAGGACCAAACCTATTTTGACTCACACTCCAGAAGATCCCTTCTTGGAAATTGATGTCAAAGGAGGAGAGAGAGATCACATCAAAGCTTAATTACATCAAAGGGGTAAAGTGCTTAATCACATCAAAGGGAGAGAGCCCCCAGATGCTTGGTATTCAATAGGAGAGAAGCCACATGTTTAAGAGGGGAAAGACATGTTAGCATGTGTTATGAATATTTTGTGATTTTTCTTGTTTTGCTCTGATTTTCTTTTTCTATCTTCTCCCATTATCCAATATAAGATTCAGTGGAGAAAGACAGCTAAGGGAATCAAATAGAGTACCTAGTACTCACTCTCTACATGTCATCCCAATCTTGGTACACTTGTGGTTTGCAGTTCTTGCTCTATCTAGTAGATGTCTCTGTGTTATCTAACCTTGTTTACTGAGGTTCATCTCTTCTAAAGCCAGCTCAAGACCACAAGGTAAGTATATCCATCACACTCATGTGCATGATGATCTCTTGCTGATGTACATATTGTTTGCAAGAAGGACTGATGAACATGAAGGTACACTTCCTATATTCGCATCATTTGCTCTGATGCATATAGCCAAGATACAAGTAACTCATTGATTGATCTATCATGTTTATGCATTCACATGCTCTTATATTCTATATTTACATGATTGTATATATGTAGGGGGAGCCTATGCATGTTACATGTTCTTCCAAAGCTTTACTTGCTATTCTTTTTATCTTTATCTAAAGCATTGATGTATGTTGTCATCAATTACCAAAAAGGGGGAGATTGAAAGCACAAGTGCTCCCTGGGTGGTTTTGGTAATTAATGTCAACATATCTCTTGTTGGGCTAATACTTTTATCTAGTATATTTCAGATGAGTTAAACAGTGGAGTGGCGTGGACAAGAGGATGTGGAAACCCTTCAAGATGCTAAGGACAGAAGATTGGCAAAAGCTCAAAAGCTCAAGACTCTATTTTTTTCATTTTAGTGATCCAAGATCACATTGAGTCCATAGGAAAGCCAATACTATTAAAAGGGGATGAGGTGTTGCTTAATGGCTTGCTTGCTCGAAGTGCTTAGTGATATGCTCCAAAGCCCTCAACCACTTTCTCGTATCCACATATGTCCCAAACCAAAAGTCAAACTCGGCCCCACCGATTTGATCTATCCGGCGCCACCGAGCTCATTTGACATAGCCACTGCCAGAAACCCTAATAAGTTCGGTCTCACCTATGGGATCTCGGTCTCATCGAGCTGAGCTTGCAAACTCTTTGTTGCTTGTTGCAATTACTTTGGTCCCACCAAGATAAGCAATCGGTCCCATCGAGTTTGCCTGACCAACTCTCTGTTTAGCTTACCAAAATCGGTCCCACCGAGTTTGTGTAATCGGTCAAACCGAGTTGAGGTTTTACCCTAACCCTAGCACATCGGTCCCACCGAGTTGATCATATCAGTCCCACCAAAAATCCTAACGTTCACATTTTGAACTAAATCGGTCTGACCGAGTTTCATGATTCGATCCCACCGAGTTTGGTGAATTGTGTGTAACGGTTAGATTTTGTGTGGAGGCTATATATACCCCTCCACCCACTCTTCATTCGTGGACAAAGCCATCAGAACGTGCCTACACTTGCAGCATTCATTTTCTGAGAGAGAACCACCTACTCATGTGTCAAGACCAAGATACTCCATTCCAACCACAAGAATCTTGATCTCTAGCCTTCTGTCGGATGTGGGGTTCCGGCAAAACCCTTAAGGTTCGAACTCTGGGGTGTGCGCGAAGTCTTTCCCTCCTACCGATCCACGCCCTAGCTCACTAAGATCTCGCAGACGAACTCAACGAACTCGAAACACAGAAAGACACGAGATTTATACTAGTTCGGGCCACCGTTGTGGTGTAATACCCTACTCCAGTGTGTGTGTGGTGGATTGCCTCTTGGGCTGATGATGAACAGTACAAGGGGAAGAACAGCCTCCTGAGGTTGAGGCATTCTTGTGCTCTGTGGACTTGTGGATGAGAACTCGATCTATCTACTATGGTGGCTAGTTCTACTTATATAGGCCCTGGTCCTCTCCCCAAATATTGAGCGGGAAGGGAACCAACAACGGCTGGAAAATTTGAAGGGGGACAGCTAGTACAAGCTATCCTAACAAAAGCGGTCTTCGCCTGCGAAAGGCTTTGGTGGTGACGCCGTCTTGGGCTCCACGATGACCTCCGTCTTGCCGTCATTCTAGTCTTGGTCTTGTTGCACCAATATGGCAACCTTTGCCTGATGCCTCGGTACTCCTCATTTGCGCTTGCCTCCTTAGCACCAAAGAGGAAACAAGGTTGCTGCGCGCGCTGCCGCCCGCCTGGCGCCCGCCTGATCTCGGTCGTCATGGCTCACGTCACTTGAGCCTCGCGAGGTTTGCCCCGCCTTGATATCTCCGCTCCTCGTGAGCCTGCCTGGCCAGGCCACCCCTGAGGAGGCCTTGTGTCGTCCGCCTCACGAGGCTTGGCCCCTCATGAGGGTCTTGGATGCCTTGTCGATGAAGATAGGATGTACGGCCTGCTAGCTTAGCCACCCAGTGGGCCGCAGGCAGGCAAGTCTGGGGACCCCCATTCCCAGAACGCCAAAAGTAGCCCCCGGGCCCAAGGTGCGCTCGGGCTTGGCTTCGCGGCGAAGCCAAGGGTCAAGTGCGGAGCGCCGAGGGCCCCAAAAGCGCGTGGCCTCGGTTGACGCATGGCGGTTGATTGGACGTGGGCGTCTCCGCTTCCCCATGCTGTCGGATGCAGGGTTTCGGCAAACCCTTAATGTTCGAACACTGGGGTGCGCGCGAAGGCTTTCCCTCCTACCGATCTACGCTCAAGCTCGCTAAGATCTTGCGGACGAACTCACAACATAGAAATAGACACGAGGTTTATATTGGTTCGGGCCACCATTGTGGTGTAATGCCCTACTCTAGTGTGGTGGTGGTGGATTGCCTCTTGGGGTGATGAAGAACAATACAAGGGAAGAACAACCTCCTGAGGTTGAGGTGTTCTTGTGCATATGAACTTGTGGTGTGAGGAGTTGATGAACTGCTCTCCCCCCACTACTGTGGTGGCTAGTCTTATTAATAGAGGCCCTGGTCCTCTTCCCAAATGTTGAGCGGGAAGGGAGCCAACAACAGCGGGCAAATTTGAAGGGGGACAGCTAGTACAAGCTATCCTGACAAAAGCGGTCTTCACATGCGAAAATCCTGGGGTGACGCCATCTTGGGCTCCACGATGACCTCTGTCGTGCCGTCCTCCTGGTCTTGGTCTAGTTGCACCAATATGGCAACCTTTGCCTGATGCCCCGGTACTCTTCGTCCGCTCTTGCCTCCTTAGCACCGAAGAGGAAACGGGGACGTTGTGCGCACTGGCGCCCGCCTGGCACCCGCCTGGCGTCGTTTGTCATGGCTCACGTCACGAGTGCCTCGTGAGGTTTGCCCCGCCTTGGTATCTCCGCTCCTCGTGAGCCTGCCTAGCTAGGCCACTCCAGAGGAAGCCTTGTGCCGTCCGTCTCGCGAGGCTCGGACCCTCGCGAAGGTCTTGGATGCCTTGTTGATGAAGATGGACCGTATGGCCCGCTGCCTAGCCACGCTGTCGGCCACAAGCAAGACAGTCTGGGGACCCCCGCTCCCAGAACGCCGACAGTAGCCCCCGGGCCCAAGGTGCGCTCGGGCTTGGCTTCACGGCGAAGCCAAGGGTCTAGTTCGGAGTGCCGCAGGCCCCAAAAGCCTGCGGCCTCGGTCGACGCGTGGTGGTTGATTGGATGTGGGCGTGTTTGCTCCCCCACGCTGCCTTTGAATCCGCCCAGCTATGCGGCCCCCGCGGCCTACACAGTTGTTCCTCCACCTCTTGCGCCTTGCTTCCCCAATTCCTCTGCTTCCTTGCGACTCTGCTTTTCTTCCCCAATCTGACCCACGCTCCGCCTGCTCCATAGCCATGGCGCCCAAGCAAGCCGAGAAGGGGAAGAGCCCCTTGCCTCTTTCGACCGCGCCTCCGCCCTTCGCGCCGGCGCTCGGCCGGTCTCGCGTGCTCAACGACGAGGCCATGGACAAGGTGCGCCCGATGCTTGCCTCCAGCTTCAATGAGTGGGGGGAGACAGTGGCTTGGCCCACGTCCCGCACTCGCTCGGTTTAGACAGCCACTGAGATTCCAATCTTCATCGACGCCCTCTAGGCAGGCCTGATTCCTCCCTTCTCTGCCTTCTTCAATGCTGTGCTTGGGCATTATCAGATCCACTTGCTGCATCTCGACCCTCAGTCCGTGACACTTCTTGCTGTCTTTGCCTTCATGTGTGAAGCCATGGTTGGCATCGCTCCTTCAATGGCTCTCTTCCGCCACTTCTTCTCATTGCATCTGGCCGACCCTCAGCAGTGTTCAGGGTGCGTGAGCTTCCAGGCTGTGGCCGCGACAGCAGGCGATGGGATTGATTTTGAGCTCCCTCTATCTACGAGCGACTTCCGGATATGATGGGTGTTTGTTGATGCCGGCGTGCTCAGTCCTCTTCTCCAAGCTTCATCAGGGCCCGCTATTCCTGACCCCGGCTGGGGCCACCAGCGGCCTGCGAGCCCCGGCCTCACTCGCGTCTGGTTCAGGTTGAAGTTGCTGAGGAATCGCGGCGTGACTGCACCGATGGTGGTGAAGGAATTCATTCGACGCCGGGTTGCTCCGCTTCAACGCCATTCTCGCCCAATGTGGACCTTACTTAGCAGCCAAGACCACATGAGGTTTCAGGAGTCCGGACTCCTTCTTGGGACGCGGGAGACGGTGCTCAAGGTCCTGACGGGCGTCTCTCTGCCGGCCGAGCTGCCCGGGAACAGTTGTCTGCTGTACCATTGCAAGAATAAGGATGAATTTGTAAAGGACATGCCTCTCTTTGATGAATGGGGGCGGCGGCCGATCGGCTTGGAGGGGCCTCGGGACAACCCCGTCGTTGTGGTTCCCTTTCTCGCTCATGATGCTGGGCTCGCCCCGAGTGACGGTGCAGGCGGGCGAGCTCGGGCGGAGATCGGCGGCTCGTGTGCTGATGAGCACGCGCCGGGCGGTGATCCTGGGGCATCGTCCTCAGGAGCCTGCCACACCCCTCCTGAGGCGTTGGTTGCTGAGGAGACGCCGTGTGCGACTCCCGAAGCCAAGGCTCCAGGAACCTCGGGAGATCGTGGCGAAACGGTGCCCGGCTGTTCGCCGCAACCGGGTGCCCCTGAAGATATTCTCCCGGGCTCTTCTGCGGCCCCGCTGCGCTCCGGCCGTCACGTCCAGTGTTTTGGTCATCTTTGCATGGACTTCGAGGAGCTCCGCAAGAGGAAAGGATCCCCCAGCGGCAGCAACGTCTTCGGGCTGCTGAAGCGGAGGAAATACTTCGCCATTGACGAGTAAGTATCGCGCAGTCATGGCTTTCCGTGTGCTGATTTCTTCTTCTGACGCTAGTCTTTCAGGGCTCCTTCCTCTGAGGCCGCTGGGTCTCCCGAGAAATGGCCTCCTTCTTCGTCAACTACCCCGCCTGCCCCGGGCGCCCCGAGTCCAGCCCGTGGGGCAGAATTGGTTGAAGGGGCACTTATGCCTTCCTGGCGTGCTGATCCTACGGCCTCGCCACTCCTCCCCATTGGCCTGGCGTGGAGCTTGGCAGGCATGCCCAAAACTCCTCCGCTGACCTTTGGTGGTAGCTTGTTGGCTTCGATCCTTGGCTCCTCCTCGAGCAGCAAGCCCCAGCAGGCTCAGGCTTCTCGCGAAGACGGGCTGGTGCCGGGTGCAGCGCCAGCCCCCAGCCTCATGCTGAGGGGCGACACACCATGTGGCGCCCCGCCTGCAGCCCCTGAGGCGGGAGACGAAGAAGGCCGAGCGTTCGAACTCGAGCGCGGGCGGAGCATGGTCCGCCATGAGCTCTTTCAGGAGGCGATGACTGCGATGGGCCGGCTTGGTGAGGAGCTCACGAGCGTCGATGCGTGTCTCGAGGCTGAAGGTCTCCGGCTAGTGGAGGAGCGGCGCAAGTTGAAGGTGGCCATCAACCTTGGCTGCTATCAACGCGACCTTGAGAACGCCAAGGCTGAGGCATGTCTCCAGGTTTCCTACGAAGCCCGCTCTCAGGCGTTGGAGGAGGCTCGCGAGGCTGACCGCCGCCGCGAGGCTGCGGAGAAGCGCGCGTGGGAACTCCAGGCCTGGAGCGTGTCTCTGAAGCAGCAGGTGGAGGCGCGCAGGGCTGCCCTTGCATCGCTGAGGGGGACGCCCGCGGAGGAATAGGAGGTCCGGAAGCGTGAGGAGGCGTTGGCCCTGGATGCCATGGAGCGTAGTCGCGAGCTCGAGCAACTGGAAACGAGGGACCGTCAAGTTGCCCAAGCAGAAGATGTTGTGGGAGCTCGTGAGGCTGGAGTCGAGCAGGAGGTGAACCGCCGGGTGGCCGAGGTTCGCGCGGACCTGGAGGGCAGGTACGACCTGAAGCTGAAGCTCGCGGGTGTGGAGGATGAGGGCAGGGCCGCTGCCCTCAGGCCCAGGTTGAATAAGGCTGAGAGGCGCGCGGAAGCCATAGTCGCGGCCCTGGTCACGGTGTAGGCGGACTTGGCCTCCGTCCGCGCCGAGCTGCGCTCCCTCCGGAGATGGGTTGATGACGCAGAGGCTGTCGCGCGGCAGAACACGGAGGAAGTGCTCCGATGCTGAACGCTGGAGCGCGAGCACGCCCCCATGCTTCAGGAGCTTCGGAATAGGGCCAATATCGCCCTAGGCTACATTTGCGATGTGGAGGCGCTGACTCCTCGCTCGGACGATTACGCTAGCCACCTGACCTTCTTTACTGAGGTGGTGATGCGCCTGGAGGCTCGATCTGCCCAAGCTCGCCAGCTCGTGGAGGAAAGGGGGTGCGGCTTGCTTGAGCGTGCTTTCTCGCGCGTCTTCAGCCACCTCCTGAACGCCGATCCCAACTTCGACTTTGACGCCGCCATCGCCCCCGTACCCACGGCTATCTGGGGTGACCTGGTGCGCTGGGTAGAGGACCGTGTGGACGCGTTGGTCTTGGCCTTTGCTTCGGAGGATGATGCGGTGGTGGTCATCACAGACGAAGGCGGTGTGGTCGATGATGGCGACGGGGCGTCGCCGATGACGACGATGAGGCCGATGGAGATGACGACGACGCGAGTGACGCGTCTGCAAGTGATGCAGTGAGTGACTAATATGCGTATGCAGGCTTCCCTGCTGTCCACCGCCGCACTGACAGCGCAGGTGGAAGTCCTGAAAAAGGACCTCGAGCGGCCCGAGCAAGATCTCGGCCTTGCCAAAAGGCAGCTCGTGGAAAAGGAAGGTAAGAAATACCCCTTAGAAGAAAAAAAAAGTGGTGCCTATAGAGAGGCTTGATTGCAAAAAGAAATAACAGGATTGTACTGCTTATTGTAGGGGCCACCACCGAGGTGGCAACCCTGAAGCAGGCGCTGGCTGAGGTTGAGAAGAAAGCGGCCGAGGAGCGCGCCGAGCGAGAAAAGCTTGGGGTCCAAGTCGGCGAGGTGCAGCAAGAGCTGCAAGCTCTCATGAAGAAACATGAGGGTTTGGAGCTTGAGGCAAAAACGCAAGCATCCGAGCTCGCGTCGGCTGTTGAGACCACCAAGAGTGCCAAGGCCGAAGCCCAAAAGGCCCTCCAAGAGTTGGAGGATGTGAAAAAGATAGCAGCGGGTAAGGCATTCTTAATGCAAAGTAGGAATATAAAGGTGAAATACCTATTACTTACCCGAATCCGGAGTTCTCCAGGGGCGTTCTTCGATCTTCCCCGCAGCGCATCCGACGCCGCCGCATTCTACCGAGCTGAAGAGGACAGCTCGACGGAGAGTGTGTTCTGGTCTCAGTATTCTGAGGCCGGACACCCTGTGCCCTTAAGCGATCAGCTGAAGCAGCTGGCCGAGCTCCACAAGGCGGCCGAACAGTCCATGAAGGGCTTACTAGTTCGGCTGTGGCCTGGAGAGGCCCTGCCTGGGAGCTACTTCGGGCTGGTGCGGCGGCTGGTGGAGGCCTGTCCACGGCTTGAGGTCATCAAGCGCTCCGTCTGCATAGAAGGTGCCCGGAGGGCCCTTGCCCGTGTAAGGGTACACTGGGGCAAGCTGGACGGAGAGAAGCTGGTGAAGGACGGGCCGCCGTAGGGGAAGGAGCATCGCAAGCTCGAGAACTACTACAAGGAAGTTCTCGCTGGAGCTCGCCTTGTCGCGGATGAGTGTGCCAAAGATGTAATATTTCAATGAACTCGCTCGTTTGTATCCTGTGTGCTGAAAACTTGTTCATATGCGCTTAAGCAATGCTTTCTGAATTTAAAATATTATTTTCTGTGCGGCTGTTTATCAATAACTGAGAGATGGTGAGTCGTCGGCTTCTGCCCCCATGCAACTAGTGCTGGGGTGTTCGGGATAAACCTGAGGGCTCTTGTTCCCATAGTTGGGTCCTTCGAGGGAGGCGCTCAGCACAGCGAACCAGGCAATCGGACTATAGTGCTTGAACACTCTCACTTATCCATAGAACGTTATAATTTTAAATTTCGGCGAAGCCCCTAGTTCGGACGGCCGAATTCGGGGCACTATCCACGCCTTTAGCCGGACTTAACCAGCTCTCCGCTCAAAGCGGCATAAGCCTTTAGGGACTCGAAAAACCTCTCGAACAGCGACCGGTCTCATGCCTTATCATGATAGTCTGTTTTAGCTTTCTCCACTGAGGTGCTCACCCACCTGATCTGGGGCACAATCGCAGTGGTTCTCCTAGTGCTACCTTAGCCGATAGAGCGGAACGTAAGGCACCAAAACATAGGAGCCGGGCAAACCCAACATATGACCAAAATCATGAATCGGAGCCGATGCATATAATGCTATAAGTTCGGGGTGCCGCACTTGTGAAAGTGGACGGACTTCTCACACCAGATAGAAGGGTAATAAAGCCCCTGGCGTGGTTTGCCGTACCATGGTGTACGGGTGCGATCATGTTATTTGAGTAAACATATGTATATTAAAAGAAGATAATGCAAAAAATAGACGAAAAGCTATGCATTATTTATGAGGAGGCTGTTTATTCAAGCCGAACGATACAAGTAGTGCGAAAAAAAATTTAGACTATTTAACATGTCCTGACCAGGCACAGGCCGCGGAATTTAGAAACATATATATCGCTCGAAATAGAGACCACCTGAGAGTTCCATGATGCGGCGTTGTTTTGTTTGCTTTCCTGGGTCCTGTATCGTCTGTGCGGCAGCGAGGCCGAACACTGTATCAGAGTATGGAGTCCTGAAAGAAAATAAGAACCTGGCTGCCCCTAGTACGTTTGACGCCGTATTGTTGGCATGCCGTTTTATCTGCCCCTTCCCCTATGGCCATGGAATTGTAAGGGCGTAATTGTGTACTCGAGGTACTAGCTCCGCTATGTAGCGATGGCTGGGGTTGGGGCCGTATTGCTACGCGTGCTCTGAACGCGCCAGTTGGTCTTGCTGCGGGTTACTCCGGGCGCGTTTTGCTTTGTCCTGCTTTGTAGCGGCCGGACTTGAGAGCTGCCTTAACAGGCTGCTTTGTACCTCTGCGGCGAGGGCCACCGTGTGTTCATCCGTACGGATGGAGCGTTTGGTGTTTCCGCTGACCGTGATTACACCTCGAGGGTCTGGCATCTTGAGCTTGAGATATGCGTAGTGTGGCACCGCATTGAATTTAGCGAATGCGGTTCGTCCAAGCAGAGCATGATAGCCACTGCGGAACGGAACTATGTCGAAGATTAACTCTTCGCTTCGTAAGTTGTCCGGAGATCCGAAGACCACATCAAGTGTTATGGAGCCTATGCAATTGGCCTCTACACCTGGGATGACGCCTTTAAAGGTCGTCCTTGTGGGCTTGATCCTTGATGGATCTATGCCCATTTTCCGCACTGTATCCTGGTAGAGCAGGTTTAGGCTACTGCCACCGTCCATGAGGACTCTTGTAAGGTGAAATCCGTCAACGATTGGGTCAAGAACCAATGCGGCGAAACCGCCGTGACGGATGCTAGTGGGGTGGTCCCTTCGATCGAAGGTGATCGGGCAAGAGGACCATGGGTTGAACTTTGGGGCGACTGGCTCCATCGCGTATACGTCCCGTAGCGCACGCTTCCTCTCCCGCTCGGGAATATGAGTCGCGTATATCATGTTCACCATTCGCACTTGTGGGGGAAACCCCTTCTGTCCGTTGTTGTTCGGCGGCCTGGGCTCCTCTTCGTCATCGCTGTCTAGCCCCTTGTTTTTGTGTTCGGCTCTTAACTTGCCTGCCTACTTGAACACCCAACAATCCCTATTGGTGTGATTGGCTGGACTTTCGGGGGTGCCGTGAATCTGGCACGAGCGGTCGAGTATTCGGTCCAAACTGGACGGGCCCTGGGTATTCTTTTTGAATGGCTTTTTCCTCTGACCGGATTTATGGCCTTTGAATCCGGCGTTTACTGCCGTATCTTCATTGCTGTCGCTGCTGACGCGGCGTTTCTGTTTATTCCGTCGCGACCTGCCACTTTTGTCCTTGGTATCTGAATTACCTTGCTTTTTCGATAAGTTGTTGCTGTGAGCTAGCCAGCTATCTTTGCCCGCGCAAAAGCGGGTCATGAGTGTCGTGAGGGCTGCCATGGATTTTGGCTTTTCCTGTCCCAGGTGCTGGGCAAGCCACTCATCACGGATGTTATGCTTGAAGGCTGCTAAGGCCTCTGCATCCGGACAATCGACTATCTGTTTTTTTCTTTGTTAGGAACCGTGTCCAGAATTGCCTGGCCGATTCTTCTGGCTACTGGATTATGTGGCTTAGGTCATCGGTGTCCGGTGGCCGTACGTAGGTCCCCTGGAAGTTGTCGAGGAATGCGGCCTCCAGGTCCTCCCAAGAGCCGATCGAATCTGCGGGGAGGCTGTTAAGCCAGTGCCGGGCTAGTCCCCTAAGCTTAAGGGGTAAATATTTGATGGCGTGCAAATCATCGCCACGTGCCATGTGGATGTGGAGGAGATAGTCCTCAATCCATACTGCCGGATCTGTCGTACCATCGTACGACTCGATGTTGACGGGTTTAAAACCCTCTGGGATTCTGTGATCCATTACTTCGTTTGTGAAGCATAGTGGGTGTGCGGCGCCCCTGTACTAGGCTATGTCTCGACGCAGTTCGGAGGAGCTGTGCCTGTTGTGTTCGGCCCGGCCGGATTTATTTTGTCCGGAGTGAAAACTATCACGTGCCGTCGGGCGTCCGCGCGATCCATAGATCGATCTTGTTTACCTTGCTTTGTCCTCCAGGACGTATCGCAGGTCTGGTTCGTGTTCCCGTGCCTTGGTAAAGCGGCTGCGGGGCATGGCTTGTTTGGATGTTCGACAGGCTTCTCTGTCGTGGCCGCGAGGTGGCCGATCTGCCATGTCTTGGGCTTCCTCCTCTGATTGGGGTAGCGGCCTGCGCTTAGGATAGTTTTTGGAGGGGCGTCCGAGCTCGTGCTCTTCGGCCGCAAGGACTTCAGTCCATCTGTCAGCTAGCAAATCTTGATCAGCTCTAAGCTGTTGCTGCTTTTTCTTTAGGCTGTTCGCCGTGGCTAAAAGCCTGCGTTGAAAGCGCTCTTGTTCGGCGGGGTCTGATGGTACGATGAATTCATCGTCGTCGAGGCTTGCCTCGTCTTCGGAGGGAGGCATGTAGTTATCGTCCTCGACCTCTCGCTCTGCCGCTCTCTCATGAGGGCGGTCTTCTCCATCTTCCTGTGCCGAATCCTGCTGGTTTTGGTGTTCTTCGGCGCTGTCCGGGGTAGTATTATCTCCCGTGCCGGAATCACCGTTTCTGCTGTGGCGGGATTTGGAGCGGCGCCGCTGATGTCGGCGTTTTGGAGGCTTTTTCGAAGTGCCATCCTCCGCTGTTCCATCACCATCTCCATCTTTTGGAGCATCCACCATGTATATGTCGTATGACGAGGTGGCGGTCCAGCGCCCTACAGGTGCTGGTTCTTGCTCGTCTCCTCCTTCGTCGTCCATACCGTCGAAGTCTTCGGAGCCGAAGTCGAGCATGTCGGATATATCGTCGACAGTGGCTATTAAGTGGGCGGTGGGTGGGCTTTGAATTTCTTCGTCGTCCAAATCCCAACCTCGCAGGCCATAGTTCGGCCCGGGCTCTCCTGACAAAGAGAGAGACTTGAGAGAATTCAGAATATCACCAAAAGGTGAATACTGAAAGATGTCCGCGGCGGTGAACTCCATTATAGGCGCCCAATCTGATTCGATCGACGGGGGCACGGACGACCCAAAGTTCGGAGAAGAGTCCGTCTCCTTGGAGTCACAGGCCATGCGGAGCGCGGGGCTCGCGTTCGGCTCAATGGCCTTTAAGATCGCAGCCCCCGAGGTGACGTCCAACCGTTCATCTTCAAAGAACGCAGCGGGCTCCGAATCGAGGATCGAGGCCGGAGCGTATGCGGCCTCCAGGACACTGTTCGGAGGCAGAGCTATGTCATGCCCCTCGAGATAGTGCGGCGCGCTTGGCTGTGGCTCGAATCCGTCGAAGATCAAGTCTCCGCGGATATCTGCCGTGTAGTTTAGGCTTCCATACCTGACTTGATGGCCAGGGGCATAGCTCTCGATCTGCTCCAGATGACCAAGCGAGTTGGCCCGCAGAGCGAAGCCGCCGAAGACGAAGATCTGTCCGGGGAGAAAATTCTCACCATGGACCTCATCGTTGTTGATGATCAAAGGAGCCATCGGGCCTAAAGGCGGCGACACAGAGGAACTCTCAATGAAAGCACCAATGTCGGTGTCAAAACGGGCGGATCTCGGGTAGGGGGTCCCGATCTGTGCGTCAAGGTCGGATGGTAACAGGAGACAAGGGACACTTTATTTTATTTTACCCAGGTTCGGGCCCTCTCGATGGAGGTAAAACCCTACTCCTGCTAGATTAATATTGATGATATGGGTAGTACAAGAGTAGATCTACCACGAGATCAAGGAGGCTAAACCCTAGAAGCTAGCCTATGGGTATGATGATGGGTATGATGTGTTCGTCCTACGGACTACAACCCTCCGGTTTATATAGGCACCGGATAGGGTTAGGGTTACACAGAGTCGGTTACATTGGTGGGAGATCTTGAATATCCGCACGCCTAGCTTGCCTTCCACGCCAAGGAAAGAACCTTCCGGACACGGGACGAAGTCCTCAATCTTGTATCTTCATAGTCCTGGAGTCCGGCTGAAGATATAGTTCGGCTATCCGAACACCCCCTAATCCAGGACTCCCTCAGTGGGACTAATGCCCTTAAGATCATCAAGAGTATATCCAATAGCAGCACGATGCTTCTTCAGAGTTTTCAATAATTTCTCTTCTTCCTTCTCTGAAAGGTTAGCACTAATAATAACAGGATATATCTTTTTCTCATCAAGATAAGCATATTTAAGTGTATTAGGTAATGGTTTAAGCTCAAACACGGGATGTCCCTTGGGTGGAGGAGGATCCCCTAGGATTTCAACAGGAAGGTTGTGTTTCAAAATGGGTCCCTGTTTAAAGAATACTTCATCTATTTCCCTTCTTTCATTCATAAACATATCATTTTCATGGTCTACCAAATATTGTTCTATATGATCATTAGGAGCCACGGCAATAGAAGCAAGACCAATAATTTCATCCTTACTAGGCAATTCTTTATCATGGTTTGTCTACTAAACTTAGCAAAATTAAACTCATGAGACATATCCCCCAAACCAATAGTAACAACATCCTTTTTGCAGCCTATCCTAGCATTAACAGTATTCAAGAAGGGTCTACCAAATATAATGGGACAAAAGTTATCTTGTGGGGAACCAAGAACAAGAAAACCAGCAGGATATTTAACTTTCCCACACAAGACTTCAACATCTCTAACAATCCCAACTGGTGAAATAGTATTTCTATTGGCAAGCTTAATTGTAACATCACTTTTTCTATCTCAGCAGGTGCAATATCATGCATAATTTCTTTGTATAAGGAATGTGGTATTGAACTTGCACTAGCCCCCATGTCACACAAGCCATGATAACAACGATCTCCTATTTTAACAGAAATAACAGGCATGCCTACAACAGGTCTATGTTTATCTTTAGTGTCGGGTCTAGCAATTCTAGCAACTTCATCACAGAAGTAAATAACATGCCCATCAATATTATCAGCCAAGAGATCTTTAACCATAGCAATACTAGGTTCAACTTTAATTTGCTGAGGGGATGTAGGTGTTCTAGTATTACTCTTATGAACCACATTCCAAGCTTTAGCATTATCCTTTATTCTAATAGGGAAAGGTGGTTTCTCAGTATAAGGAGTAGGAACAATAGGATCATTATAAGTGATAGTCTTTTATTCAACTTTAATAGGTGCAACTACTTTTACATCAATGGGAGGATTATATTTAAACCACTTCTCCTTCGGAAGATCAAGATGACTAGCAAATGATTCACAGAAAGAAGCTACAATCTCAGAGTCAAGTCCATATTTAGTGCTAAATTCACGGAAAACATCGGTATCCATAAAAGATTTAACACAATCAAACTTAGGTGTTATACCTGACTCCTTACCTTCGCCGAGGTCCCAATCTTCAGAGTTGCGTTTAATTATTTCCAATAAATCCCATTTGAATTCAATCGTCTTCATCATAAAAGAACCAGTATAAGAAGTATCGAGCATGGAGCGATTATTGAGAGAAAGCCGAGCATAAAAATTTGAATATTAATTTCTTTTGAGAGCTCATGATTGGGGCATGAATATAACATTGACTTAAGCCTCCCCCGAGCTTGAGCGATGCTTTCTCCTTCGCGAGGCCAAAAATTATATATATAATTACGATCACGATGAACAAGATGCATAGGATAAAACTTCTGATGAAATTCCAATTTCAATCGGTTGTAGTTCCATGATCCCATATCATCACATAGCCTAAACCATGTCAATGCCTTTCCCTTCAAAGATAAAGGGAAGACCTTCTTCTTGATAACATCCTCGGGCATACCTGCAAGCTTAAATAATCCACAAACTTCATCCACATAGATTAGGTGCAGATCAGGATGCAATGTTCCATCTCCTATAAAAGGATTAGCTAGCAGTTTCTCTATCATACCCGAAGGAATTTCAAAGTAAACATTTTCAGTAGGTTCAGTAGGTTGAGGAGTAACTCTTTGCTCTACTAGTCGGGGTGAAGATACCCTGAACAAGCCCCTTAGAGGATTACTTTCCATAGTAACAAGTGACAGTAAATTTCAGCACACTATATAAATCTTTCCTTACCAAATTCCACTTACCAAAGGCGCTTCACTTCCCGGCAACGGCGCCAGAAAAGAGTCTTGATGACCCACAAGTATAGTGGATCTATCGTAGTTCTTTCGATAAGTAAGAGTGTCGAACCCAACGAGGAGCAGAAGGAAATGACAAGCGGTTTTCAGTACGGTATTCTCTGCAAGCACTGAAATTATTGGTAACAGAGACTTTTGTGATAAGGTAATTTGTAACGGGTAACAAGTAACAAGAGTAAAAAAGGTGCATCAAGGTGGCCCAATCCTTTTTGTAGCAAAGGACAAGCCTGGACAAACTCTTATATAAAGGAAAACGCTCCCGAGGACACATGGGAATTATCGTCAAGCTATTTTTCATCACGCTCATATGATTCACGTTCGTTACTTTGATAATTTGATATGTGGGTGGACCGGTGCTTGGGTACTTCCCTTCCTTGGACAAGCATCCCACTTATGATTAACCCCTATTGCAAGCATCCACAACTACAAAAGAAGTATTAAGGTAAACCTAACCATAGCATGAAACATATGGATCCAAATCAGCCCCTTTCGAAGAAAGGCATAAGCTAGGGTTTAAGCTTCTGTCACTCTAGCAACCCATCATCTACTTATTACTTCCCAATGCCTTACTCTAGTCCCAAATAATGGTGAAGTGTCATGTAGTCGACGTTCACATAACACCACTAGAGGAGAGACAACATACATCTCATCAAAATATCGAACGGATACCAAATTCACATGACTACTTATAGCAAGACTTCTCCCATGTCCTCAGGAACAAACGTAACTACTCACAAATCATATCCATGTTCATAATCAGAGGGGTATTAATATGCATAAAGGATCTGAACATATGATCTTCCACCAAATAAACCAACTAGCATCAACTACAAGGAGTAATCAACACTACTAGCAAGCCACAGGTACCAATCTGAGGTTTTGGGACAAAGATTGGATACAAGAGATGAACTAGGGTTTGAGAGGAGATGGTGATGGTGAAGATGTTGATGGAGATTGACCCCCTCCTGCTGAGAGGATCGATGGTGATGACGATTTCCCCCTCCCGGAGGATGTTTCCCCGGTAGAACAGCTCCGCCGGAGCCCTAGATTGGTTCCGCCAAGGTTCCGCCTCGTGGAGGTGGTGTTTCGTCCCGAAAGCTTCCTCCTTATTTTTTCATGGGTGAAAGACTTCATATAGCAGAAGATGGGCATCGGAGGCCTTCCAGGGGGCCCACGAGGTAGGGGGCACGCCCAGGGGGTAGGGCGCGCCCCCCACCCTCGTGGATGGTGGGTGGCCCCCCTCTGGTTGATTCTTTTGCCAGTATCTTTTTATTAATTCCAAAAACTGCCTCCGTGAAGTTTCAGTACTCTTGGAGCTGTGCAGAATAGGTCTCTAATATTTGCTCCCTTTTCAGCCTAGAATTCCAGCTGCCGACATTCTCCCTCTTCATCTAAACCTTAGAAAATAAGAGAGAATAAGCATAAGTATTGTAACATAATGTGTAATAACAGCCCATAATGCAATAAATATCCATATAAAAGCATGATGTAAAATGGACGTATCAGGCATCAACATGCTTTGGTGGGAAAATGGTCCCATTTGGGGCAGGTTTGGGTATAAGCTTCTCACAACAAGCCTCATGGTTCCGGTTGGGAACGTGTCACCTTTGTGGACGAAATGATGTTCGTTGCCTCTTCTTGCTTTCAATTTTTTTCTAGTGTCAACATAGAATAACAGGAGTGTTGTGTTAAATTTTGATATTTTTTGCGGTTCGTTATACATTAACTGAGTTTCTAGGAATTTTATGTGCATAATTCAAATTTGAACTACGGGCACATGCTCCACTGCATATAAATGGGTTGAAAAATAAAATGTGTGTCCTTGGTTGGATGCTTAGGTCCCATGCGAGAAATGGGAATGAATTTCAAATACGAGGGCACCATCGCTTGGCCGCAAACATTGAGATACATGGTTTTAAAATTCTAGTAAATCCAAAACACGTCTGAAATTCATGAAACTTGCCGTGCTATCATGGAATGACATCAACATGCTGTGGTAAAAACATTGTCCCATTTGGGGAAGGTTTGGGTATAAGCTTGTCACAACAAGCCTCATTGTTCTGGTAGGGAATGTGCCTCCTTCATGGATGAAACGATATTTGTTGCCACCTCTTGCTATAAAATTTTGTCCTAGTGGCAACATGAGCAACATTAGTGTCGTGTTAAAATTTGGAATTTTCAGGGTTCGTTTGGACAGTTTTATACATTAACTGTGTTTTGTAGGCATTTTATGTGCACAATTCAAATTTAAACTACGTGCACATGCTCCAGTCCAGAAAAATTGGTCTAAAAATCACATGTGTGTCCTTGGGTGCATGCTTAGGTCCCATACAAGAAATGGGAATGAATTTTGAACACCACAGCACCGTTGCTTGCCGGCAAAACGTTGAGATACTTTATTTTAAAATTCTACTAAATCCAAAACTCGTGTGAATTTCATGAAACTTGGCATGCTATCATGTAATGGCACCTGACATGCTGTGGTATTTTTCGTGTCCAATTTGAGAGAAGGTGCATTCAAATCAACATCCAACAACACATTTTGAAACAAATAGCCGCCACCTTATCATGTCAAACATTTGTATAATTTAAATCATGGGCGTTCTGTTAACCATTCATGGGATGCCAAGTGTCACACTTTCAATGGCTAGGAGGTGTCGTGCGGACAACTGCTTGAGTAGACGGGAGGCGTGCGAGCGCAGTCCGCCGTGCAGGCTGACCGGGAGGCGTGCGAGCTGTCCTCCAATGGGCAGGCCATCGGGAAGCGTGCAAGCTGTACACTGCGCAAGCTCAGTGGGAAACGATCCCATTTGGCTTCCATGGCCGCCTGCCTTGCTCGCATCCTCTCCATTAATTGCGCATGAGCCACTGTTTAATACGGGCGGCCTTACTGTTTGCCTCCCATTCCCCTCCACAGACCTCCACCAACGCCATGGCGTAGAAGGATCATCTGTCACTAGTCTTCAAGTTTTGTGAAGTCGACTCCAAGCCGGACGAGATAGAAAATAAGGAGGAATAGAGCCTCATGGACATGGCCCTGAACCAGCTAGCCACTGCGGTTGCTGCCCCCGCGCCAACGACCATCCCAGTAGAATTGATGGGCTGGTCGCCGAGCACTATCCCAGAACTAGAAGCCGCGGGCGTCAGCGAGGTCGCCGCGGACCCGCGCGAGCTCATGGGCATGCCAGCGCCAATGCCCGTGCCCGTGTGCGCCCCTGCACCCACCGCAGCGCCAGTCCCCTGCATTTGCCTACACTCGCCGCAGTCGTGCCTGTGCGCGCGCCCCCTCAGCGTCATGGGACGCCGCCGTCGACCGCTACCCCGCAGCACCGCGAGTTGTCGTCCTCCCGCGTCCCGCCCATCGATCGTGCAATGACATCATGTTTGATTTCCATGTGAAGAACATTTTGTGCTGCCTTGAAGACTTCAACAATGGCGTCCCAGAGGATGACAATGCAGGCGCGGCGCGCCGCCTCCGCCGCCGCCAGAATTAGTTTTTTGGGTTTAATACTGTATCCTTATCTTATGAATATCAAGTCGCAGTGTGACTGAATGAAACATATGGTTTGAGAAAACTTGCATCCTTCCCTCTGAATGTATAGACTTATCAAACGTTTTTTTTAAAACATCAATGGTTTTTAAGTTTAAAACACTCATCGCATAAGATAGAACACCTGTATGCAAACCGACAGCTTCCCCAGTAAACCAAGGGAAATTGTGCCGAGCAGGATTTGTGGAGCTCTTCATCGCAAACGTTTTAGATAGAACATCCGTATGCAAAGCGAGGCCTACGGTCCTCCCAGTAAGCCAATGGAAAAATTTGCCGCGTAGGATTTGTGCATCCCTTCATCGCAAACATTTCATATTGTATACGGTATGCAAAGTGAGAGATATGGTTCCTTCGCCCCTAAGCCAAGAGTTTGTACATCCCTTCAATGCAAACGGTTTTTTCGGATGACCCGTGTGCAACCACGCACAGACAATTTGGTAAGATTTGCATCTGTCGTATTGGGTATATTGCCATTTGTCAAACTGGAAAGATTGACAATTATTGATCAAGTAACATTGCCCTTTGTCAACCTTGTAACACTGCCATTTGTCAAAATTTGCAGCTAAAAATCACTAGCACTATCTAATTTTTCAACTAAAATTCAGTAATTAAGCATAGATTTCATTCATAGATTAAGAAGTCGTTCTTTATAGAAACAGTTCAACTCGACAATTGAACCGACCAAACTTCTCCCCAATTATTGTCAACCACATACTGAAATGGGAAGTTCAATTATATATACTATCTAATTTTTAAGTACATTGTACAATTCAACCACATCTATAGTCAGATGAACTGAACAAAATAGCCCCTAAATACTAGTACTACTATGGAGGGGCTTCGTACTACTTCTAGTAGCCTCTCCTCTGCCAAGCACTCTCAGTAAGAGGCAGAGGAGGAGGAGCCTACCGACGAGCTAGACAAATGCAATACGGTGCCGGCCGCACTGCACCTTCAGCAATGCTCACCTCGAACGCCCTCTGCCATTCCAAACGACCACTCTTGAAGTGGTGGGACTCCTCATAGACCTCCTCATTGCTCACCCCTGCGATGGTGTGTGCTGCGGCCATGGCGGCGGTAAGGCTCTTTGCATGCTCGGCGAGGTACTCCTTCTCCCCCCGTGTCGGTGTACTAAAGTAGGGGTACCTTAGTACCCCGGACTTGTGCACGGGCAGTCGTAGCACCCCGCGGCAAGGCTTGCCAGATGATCACCCAAACTCTCCGTGGTCCCCTTTTGGGCCATCCAAGAACAAAGTATTTCAGCCAAGGCCCCGGCAGGAGGAGCCTGCCGGGAAGGCCGCCCGAAGAGAGCAAGGCCCCGGCAAGAGGAGCTTGCCGGGACGCCCGCTCGAAGCACAAGACCCCGGCAAGAGGAGCTTGCTGGGAAGGCCGACCGAGGCACGACAAGATACTTGCTGCGACGCGCCCCGCGTCCCGGCAAGGACCGGTGAGCGACAAGCTCCCGGGCGCGACAAGGCACCCACCGCGGCAAGGCGTTTGCCGCGGCAAGTCACCACCCCGCGCCTGCGCTCCAGCTCATCCACCCACACGTCGCTCTGGGGCCATTCCAGGCGTACGTGGCGAGAGGCTGGGCAGCCAGGGGCATGCGGTGGCAAAGCAACGCTGACAGAGTAGCCATCGTGGCAAACGGTGGCGCTCCAGACGGCCCCTTTCCTGCACCGTCTGGGCGACGCGGACAGGCATTTAATGCCCTTGTCCCCTGCCGTCAGAGTTAGGTATGATAGCACTGTGCAAACAGCTGTACCCAACACAGCGTTTCCAGTTTTACCCCCGCCTACGTTGCCACCTGTGGGTAACCCCTTGCACATATAAAAGGAGGCCCCATGCGCAACGAGGGGGGAGGCCATTCACGCTCGGTCTCACCAGCAGCTCGTGTGTACGGTAGCACCACACGCTCTCGAGCAAGAACACAATACCAAACCACAAAGCATCAGTAGGGTTTTACGCATCCGTGCGGCCCGAAGCTGGGTAAACCCCTCGTGTGCACCGCCTCGATCCGCTCTTCGTGCGACCTCCGCCCCCCGCCGAACCAAGAAAGGGGCTCGGTCCCCATAGGTGTTGCTGGAGGCAGATTTCCCGCCGACACCCCGTAGGAACTCGATGTAGCGCGCAAGGTCGCTGACGCACGTGCGGGCCTCCATCTCCGCCTCCCGCCTTTGGGCAGCGGTGGCAGTGCAGGTGATGACCCAGATGCTCGACAGTGGGCTGGCGGCCACGACGACTGACGATGGGGCAGTGGCCATGACCACCACCTCCCACCTTCAGGCTGTGGTGGAGCTACAAGTGATGGCTACGGTGGCCGACAGTGGGATGGCAGCCATGATGGCCACCTCCCGCCTTCGGGCCGCAGCGGCGGATCAGGCGATGGCCCTGGCTTTTGACGATGGTGTGGCGGCCATGGTGGCAAACGGTGGGGTGGCAACAATGGCGGCCGACAATAGCTGCCGATGGGCATCGGCGGTTGAGTGTGTGGTGGGTGTTCCATGCACACCCAACAGGGACGCCACGCGCACTACACTACACCGGGACTGCGCCGCCACCGCGGTGTAGCCTCCCAGCTGGAGCTGTCCTCTGATGACGGCGGAGTGGTTGAGCAATGACGACAGGCCGGTGCGGTTGGCGATTATGAGAGAAGCAGACGAGATAAGCTACAGGGAGGGAGGGGAAAATGCAACGCGGGACTAATCAGTCGTGAGGATTTATATAGCAGGCCTTTAATCATTGGGATTTTGGGGGATTTCATCTACTCGGACGGGAAGCTTGCACGCGATGATTCATTGGCGCCACCTCAAGCCATCGTTTGGCTAAAAGAGAGATCCCGCGTGCTGCTCAAGCTTGCGCTCAAGCCGTCGGTTAATAAAAAATGTTTGTGATTTAATTTACCTACTACGCCTGCCTTGGTTTATAAGTCGTCATTATATTTTTTGCCAAATTTTGATTAGAGATTTAACTAATAAAATACAAATGCATGTCGCCAAAGATTATATTGTTGGATTTGAATTTGAACATAGTTTCCAATTATATTTTAAACATGCATTAACATTTTGTTAGTTAAATGTAGGGTCAAAATATGGCACATAATATAATGGGGACTAATAGACCAAGATGGAGGTAGTAGCACACGGCTGCTCATTACGCAGTGTCGCAACTGTCGGCTAGCTAGTAGACGACCATTCCTTGCGTGCTCAACTGCTCTATGTGTGTGGTTGCTCGTGGTTGAGGCGGCCGTGGCGCGCTCTGCTCGCGTCCCACCACATGTACTCTACTCTCGCGTCCCTCCTGACGCTCTGCCCTCGTCCCTCGACGCGCGCTGCCAGTGTTTGGGGCCAGTACATGATCATGTACGTTCGTGTTGTCATTATGCATGCGGTTGCGCCGGGCGCGGTGCCACGATGCAGTTACTCGCTGCAAAAACTACCATGCGGACGCGACGAGAATCCAGGACGCCCGACCCCCATTTATTCCCGCGGCCATTTACCTTCATCTCTCGTGCCAGACGACACAATAAGCACACCCACAACGACACATACAGAGAGGACATCCAGCGGTTCCAATGGCGCTTCTGTGGCTTGAATGGCACTCCCAGCGGCCGACGATGATAACGATGGCAGTTCACCATGGATCATGTAGTGGACACCCACGTGAGGGGGGAAGGACCTCTCGATGGTGTACACGAACGAGTCGGTCTCGGTGGAGAGCTCCATACAAACTATGGAGCAGTTGCTTGCTGAGGACAAGTACCAAGTGGTCGGTTTCGACCTCGAGTTCACCAGCGGTCGTGCGGGGAAAGATCAGAAGGTTGCCATCGCCCAGTTGTGCATGCGACATGACGTCCTCGTCTACCACTACCACCTAGCCACAAGTCCTTGCGAGCGTTTCTCCAGGTTTATCAACAACTCTGATTATAGTTTCGCTACGGTGGACACCACCAATGATCTAAAAGCACTCAAGGTTTTGGGCTTGACCTGCCAGAATCTTGTCAACATCCTTGACCACTACAATGTCTGTGGCAGCACCGCCAACAAACATAACTCCTTGGTTGACCTTGCCTCGGCCATCATCGACCCCTACTACATGAAGATGAAGGATGAGAGCAACAAGGACAAGAACGCCTGGCACAGTGCATGGTATCAGAGACTGGGCGAAGAACACGTCAAGTACGTGGCCAAGGACGCTTACAAAAGCTACGCGATGTACAGGCAGTTCGTTGACATGAGGAAGTGTCTTCGTCCTGCCCCAGACAAGGGACCGAGCTACAGAGCAGTGGTGGGAGTCTCAAAACAAGTAGATGACTAGACAATCATTTCTCCTAGTTTAGAATGCATGCAATTGTTTATTGAGGTGTGTACAAATGATCTGTATAGTCACTTATGTAATTGGATGTTTATTTTAGTTATATATATGTTGTTCTTCTGTAGACAGAGAAAATCACATGGTTTATTAGCAACAATCGTCTGTGTTATTATTGGTCTTCGCAAAAATTTGTGATTATGAACCTGTTTGCCCCGTATCACACACATCTTGTTCAGTTGAATCGTTTTTGTTGTCTTGGCTCATCACAAATAGTTCATCCGAGTGAACTGTATGCCCTCCATCACACACACCTTGATCTGGCTGACCATTTCTATTGTGTTACCTAATCAAACACAGTTAATCCTAGTGAACTATATGCCATATATCGCACACTCCCTCATCTGGCTGACTGTTTCTGTTGTTATGGATCATCACAAACAATTCGTATGGATTAACCGTATGCCACGCATCGCACACGCATCTCTGATCTGAATCGTGTTTGATGACTGTGCAATCACAAATAGTTTGTCTCATTTTTGACAGTTTTATTACACCACCGTTTGTGATTAATGCATCACACACAATTTCGTCAAAGGGTCTCTGATTATAGTGTCGCGTTAGCAGCATCCTGCAGTAGTGTTGCCTTCCACCACTAGGCCTTTTAAGGCTCGTATGATATTTAATTAAATATAAAATCCCTCTAACAATTACTAGAGTCTTTTATATATAATTTGACATCATTGAAAACATTTTTCACCTATATATTAATTATCGAAAGTACCCGGTATTACCCGATAAACTCTGAAACCCTTCCGGCGACTCCGAAACCTTTTGGTTCCTCTAGAAACTATCCTCGATACTCTCGTTCTACTAACACTCAGTAGAACATGATTACCTTAGTCTTGTGACCCCGTAGGTTTGGTAAATCATAGACATGAATGAAAACCCTGTGTTCAATGACCAATAGCGGAACCGTGGACATCCATATCGATATGTGTGATTACATGAATGACATTTGAGTGAACCTTTTGTTATCATGTGATGCTCCTTGATATGTCCATTTTGAATAATGATTTCCTACTGTTATTAATAGTGTTTTTAAGAAATATAATTTTTGTGGAGCAATTCTAATGCCTTTTCTCTCTTAATATGCAAGATTTACATGAAGACGGAGATTGCTGACAGCTATAATTCTGGACCTGAAAAGCTACGTTAGAGATACCTATTCTGCACATCTTCAAATGGGCTGAATTCTTATGGATATTTATCTTGGAATAAATAGAAAATACTAGAGCAAATAAGTAACAGAGGGGGCCACCCAGGTGCGCAGAAGGCACTAGGGCGCCCCCCAGGCGTGCCTTGGTGGCTTGTGGGGCCCTTGGCCAGCCTCCGGTGCCCATCTTTTGGTATCACTACAAAAAAAATACACTTTCGTGATGATACGTGTTTGTCAAAGTAGGTCACATTTTCTGTCATGCATGTACATCCATAAAGATTTTATGACAGAATCAAGATAGTCATACCTGTGATGTCGTAGAAGTGTTCCATGACATTACCAAAATTATCATCACGGAAGTGT
Organism: Aegilops umbellulata; assembly: GCA_032464435.1. Classification (NCBI taxonomy): domain Eukaryota; kingdom Viridiplantae; phylum Streptophyta; class Magnoliopsida; order Poales; family Poaceae; genus Aegilops; species Aegilops umbellulata. The sequence goes on along the minus strand of CP136056.1, from coordinate 209,296,724 downwards.
CCACTTCCATGACGATAAATCGCGCATCACAGAAGTGATTTCGTCAAGGGTGACCGACACGTGGCATCCACCATAACGGGTCACCGTTAAGCTATCGGGTTCCGGTTTGGATCCGATAACCCGTTAATAGCCCGGACCAATGGGGATTTGACCTTCATTTGACTGAAGGCGCCTATGATTCATCGAAACGTGGCACGGCCCAACAGAGGCCCATTATAGTAAAAGGCCGGCCCATTTGACTTGGTCAAAAGGTAGCGGGCCGGCCCACGGAAAGCCTGTTAACGGCATGTTCGCATATAGCCCATTTATACCCCGCTAACTAACGACATATCAGAATTTCGCCCAGTAGCGTCATCTGGGCCATCCAATATGATACCAGCCCGTTGTAACTTCCGGCCCATGTGCGGCCCATGACGTCTTTCGGCCTATAGGAGGCCCTTTGTAACTCTGGGCCCATTAAAGGCCCGAGATGAAACTGGCCCATAATGAACAGTGTACCGTTTTATACCCAATAACGGCCCATTATTCCATCGCCCATTTCCAGCCCGTGATACCTTTCGACCTTCCAAGGGCCCATTTAGTCTTGGGCTCATTTCTAGAATTCGGTTAGTTACAGTCCGTTACTGGCATGGTTCGTTTGTGGGCCAAATTCAGCTCGTGGTTACATTCGGCCCGTTTGTGGCCTGTTAATCAGTTGGGTTGTTTTCATAGCATTAACAAATACGACCTATTAACGACCCGTTATGGTCCACGAATAGTACGACCCAGGTTTGGCAAAATGATTATACGTCCCATAGAAGGCCCATGGATCCTATGGCCCGTAGAAGGCCAATGGATGCTACGGCTCGTATAAGGCCCATGGATCGTACGGTCCATAGAAAGCCCATGGATCCTACGGCCCGTAGAAGGCCCATGGATCCTACGGCCCGTAGAAAAGCCCATGGATCCTACGGCCTGTAGAGGGCCCATGGATCCTATGGCCCGTAGAAGGCCCATGGATCCTACGGCCCGCAGGAGGCCCATGGTTACAACAGTCCATGTGTTGCCATGGTTATTGTGTCCTAGTTACAAAAAATAGGTTATTGTGGCTACTAGAAAAACGCGGAAAAAGGACTGCAGTGACTACAAGCAAACAACTAAACAAGACAATAAGGAAATAAATAAGAAATCAACTAACGCTAGGCTATTACGGCTATTACACATATTACATCCACTGAGCATCAAAGTTCGCCACCAGTTCAAATATAGGGAACAAAGCAACATATTACATACACTGGACATCTAAATTGGCCACCGTTGCAAATAAACGCGGTAGCAAAACAAGCCAATAACTGAAATAACTTCAAAAGAGCTCAAGAAACGTTATCCTGGGTACCCACCATGCTGGAAATAAGCTTAGCAAGCTTATTAGCTTTGTCCTGCTTGGTGCTAAAATCCTCCAACGCTTGCTGTTGCACCAGAAAGTATGCATCTAGATCCTCCAGGGACTTCCGTAGTCCTTCTGCTTCTTGTCGTAGCACAGTTGATCGATGTCTTTCAGCTTGTAGTTGAGACTCAAGAAACCGAACTGATTCAGACAATGAGTTTGAATAGCTTGTGCCAGCGGTAGTGGCCAGTAACTTGAACACTAAATCAAGATAGGACTTTGGGGTTGTCTCAGTGTCTTCAAGATAGTTTTCCTTAGCTGTTTTATCAGCTTTGTTGGAGAGATACAAGGATGTCTCACTATCCTGAACCTTATCTGGATTACTTCCTTTACCATTGCTTAATAAGGCACTCTTCCCCAATATTCTGTCAGCATTCTAAAAGAAGAAACTGAAGGAAATATGATCTAGAGGCAATAATAAAGTTATTATTTATTTCCTTATATCATGATAAATGTTTATTATTCATGCTAGAATTGTATTAACCGGAAACATAATACTTGTGTGAATACATAGACAAACAGAGTGTCACTAGTATGCCTCTACTTGACTAGCTCGTTGATCAAAGATGGTTATGTTTCCTAGCCATTGACATGAGTTGTCATTTGATTAACGGGATCACATCATTAGGAGAATGATATGATTGACTTGACCCATTCCGTTAGCTTAGCACACGATCATTTAGTATTCTGCTATTGCTTACTTCATGACTTACCCATGTTCCTATGACTATGAGATTATGCAACTCCCGTTTACCGGAGGAACACTTTGTGTGCTACCAAATGTCACAACGTAACTGGGTGATTATAAAGGTGCTCTAAAGGTGTCTCCGATGGTACTTGTTGGGTTGGCGTATTTCGAGATTAGGATTCGTCACTCCGATTGTCGGAGAGGTATCTCTGGGCCCACTTGGTAATGCACATCACCATAAGCCTAGCAAGCATTGTAACTAGTGAGTTTGTTGCAGGATGATGTATTAGGGAACGAGTAAAGAGACTTGCTGGTAACGAGATTGAACTAGGTATTGAGATACCGACGATCGAATCTCGGGCAAGTAACATACCGATGAGCAAGGGAACTATGCATGTTGTTATGCGGTTTGACCAATAAAGATCTTCGTAGAATATGTGGGAGCCAATATGAGCATCCAGGTTCCGCTATTGGTTATTGACCGGAGACGTGTCTCGGTCATGTTTACATAGTTCTCGAACCCGCAGGTCCACACGCTTACAGTTTGATGACGGTTATATTATGAGTTTATGTGTTTTGATGTACCGAAGATAATTTGGAGTCCCGGATATTATCACGGACATGACGAGGAGTCTCGAAATGGTTGAGACATGAAGATTGATATATTGGATGACTATATTCGGACGCTGGAATGGTTCTGGGGGTTATCGGATATATATCGGAGTACCGGGGGTTACCAGAACCCCCCCGGGAACTAATGGGCCTTGTTGGGCCCTAGTGGAGAGAGAGAGGGGCCGGCCAGGGCAAGAGGCGCGCCCCCTCCCCTTGAGTCTGAATAGGACAAGGAAGGGGGTGGCGCCCCCCTTGCCTTTCCCCTCTCCCACTCCTTCCTTTCCCCTCCTTCTTGGACTAGGAAAGGGAGGGGCAAACCTACTTGGAGTAGGTTTCCCCCTCCTAGGGTGCGCCACCCCCTTGGTCGGCCCTCTCCTCCTCCCCCCTTTATATACGGAGGAGGGGGCACCCCATAGACACAACAATTGATCTCTTGATCTCTTAGCCGTGTGCGGTGCCCCCCTCCACCATAATCCACCTCGATAATATCGTAGCGGTGCTTAAGCGAAGCTGTGCGTCGGTAGAACATCATCATCTTCACCACGCCGTCATGCTGACGGAACTCTCCCTCAAAGCTCGGCTGAATCGGAGTTCGAGGGACGTCATCGAGCTGAACGTGTGCTGAACTCGGAGGTGTCGTACGTTCGGTACTTGTCGGTTGGATCGTGAAGACGTATGACTACATCAACCGCGTTGTGCTAACGCTTCCGCTTTCGGTCTACGAGAGTATGTGGACAACACTCACCCCTCTCGTTGCTATGTATCACGGTGATCCTGTGAGTGCGTAGGAATTTTTTTGAAATTACTACGTTCCCCAATAGTGGCATCCGAGTCTGGTTTTATGCATAGATGTTATATGCACGAGTAGAACACAAGTGAGTTGTGGGCGATACAAGTCATACTGCTTATCAGCATGTCATACTTTGGTTTGGCGGTATTGTTGGATGAAGCGGCCCGGATCGACATTACGCGTACGCTTACGCGAGACTGGTTCTACCGACGTGCTTTGCACACAGGTGGCTGGCGGGTGTCAGTTTCTCCAACTTTAGTTGAACCGAGTGTGGCTACGCCCGGTCCTTGAGAAGGTTAAAACAACACTAACTTGATGAACTATCATTGTGGTTTTGATGCATAGGTAAGAACGGTTCTTGCTCAGCCCGTAGCAGCCACGTAAAATTTGCAACAACAAAGTAGAGGACGTCTAACTTTTTTTTGCAGGGCATGTTGTGATGTGATATGGTCAAGGCATGATGCTATATTTTATTGTATGAGATGATCATGTTTTGTAACCGAGTTATCGGCAACTTGTAGGAGCCATATGGTTGTCGCTTTATTGTATGCAATGCAATCGCCCTGTAATGCTTTACTTTATCACTAAGCAGTAGCGATAGTCGTAGAAGCATATGTTGGCGAGACGACAACGATGCTACGATGGAGATCAAGGTGTTGCACCGGTGACGATGGTGATCATGACGGTGCTTCGAAGATGGAGATCACAAGCACAAGATGATGATGGCCATATCATATCACTTATATTGATTGCATGTGATGTTTATCTTTTATGCATCTTATCTTCTTTGATTGACGGTAGCATTATAAGATGATCTCTCACTAAATTATCAAGGTAGAAGTGTTCTCCCTGAGTATGCACCATTGCGAAAGTTCTTCGTGCTGAGACACCACGTGATGATCGGGTGTGATAGGCTCTACCTTCAAATACAACGGGTGCAAAATAGTTGCACACGCGGAATACTCAGGTTAAACTTGACGAGCCTAGCATATAACAGATATGGCCTCGGAACACTGAGACTGAAAGGTCAAGCATGAATCATATAGTAGATATGACCAACATAGTGATGTTCACCATTGAAACTACTCCATCTCACGTGATGATCGGACATGGTTTAGTTGATTTGGATCACATGATCACTTAGAGGATTAGAGGGATGTCTATCTAAGTGGGAGTTCTTAAGTAATATGATTAATTGAACTTAAATTTATCATGAACTTAGTACCTGATAGTATTTTGCTTGTCTATGTTGATTGTAGATAGATGGCCCATGTTGTTGTTCCGTTGAATTCTAATGCGTTGCTTGAGAAAGAAGAGTTGAAAGATAATGGTAGCAATTACATGGACTGGGTCTATAACTTGAGGATTATCCTCATTGTTGCACAGAAGAATTACGTCCTGGAAGCACCGCTAGGTGCCAAACCTGCTACAGGAGCAACACCAAATGTTATGAACGTCTAGCAGAGCAAAGCTGATGACTACTCGATAGTTGAGTGTGCCATGCTTTAAGGCTTAGAACCGAGACTTCAACGACGTTTTGAACGTCATGGAGCATATGAGATGTTCCAGGAGTTGAAGTTAATATTTCAAGCAAATGCCCGGATTGAGAGATATGGAGTCTCCAATAAGTTCTACAGCTGTAAGATGGAGGAGAATAGTTCTGTCATGAGCATATACTCAGAATGTGTGGATATAACAATCACTTGATTCAACTGGGAGTTAATCTTCCGGATGATAGCGTCATTGACAGAATTCTTCAATCACTGTCACCAAGCTACAAGAGTTTCGTGATGAACTATAACATGCAAGAGATGGATAAGATGATTCCCGAGCTCTTCGCAATGCTAAAGGCTGCGGAGGTAGAAATCAAGAAGGAGCATCAAGTGTTGATGGTTAACAAGACCACCAGTTTCAAGAAAAAGGGCAAAGGGAAGAAGAAGGGGAACTTCAAGAAGAACAGCAAACAAGTTGCTGCTTAGGAGAAGAAACCCAAGTCTGGACCTAAGCCTGAGACTGAGTGCTTCTACTGCAAACAGACTGGTCACTAGAAGCGGAACTGCCCCAAGTATTTGGCGGATAAGAAGGATGGCAAGGTGAACAAAGGTATATGTGATATACATGTTATTGATGTGTACCTTACTAATGCTCGCAGTAGCACCTGGGTATTTGATACTGGTTCCACTGCTAATATTTGCAACTTGAAACAGGGACTACGGATTAAGCGAAGATTGGCTAAGGACGAGGTGACGATGCGCGAGGGAAATGGTTCCAAAGTCGATGTGATCGCGGTCGGCACGCTACCTCTACATCTACCTTCGGGATTAGTTTTAGACCTGAATAATTGTTATTTGGTGCCAGCGTTGAGCATGAACATTATATCTGGATCTTGTTTGATGCGAGACGGTTATTCATTTAAGTCAGAGAATAATGGTTGTTCTATTTATACAAGTAATATCTTTTATGGTCATGCACCCTTGAAGAGTGGTCTATTTTTGTTGAATCTCGATAGTAGTGATACACATATTCATAATATTGAAGCCAAAAGATGCAGAGTTGATAATAATAGTGCAACTTATTTGTGGCACTGCCATTTAGGTCATATTGGTGTAAAGCGCATGAAGAAACTCCATACTGATGGACTTTTGGAACCACTTGATTATGAATCACTTCGTACTTGCGAACCATGCCTCATGGGCAAGATGACTAAAACACCGTTCTACGAAACTATGGAGCGAGCAAAAGATTTGTTGAAAATCATACATACAGATGTATGTGGTCCGATGAACGTTGAGGCTCGCGGCAGCTATCGTTATTTTCTCACCTTCATAGATGATTTGAGCAGATATGGGTATATCTACTTAATGAAACATAAGTCTGAAACATTTGAAAAGGTCAAAGAATTTTAGAGTGAAGTTGAAAATCATCGTAACAAGAAAATAAAGTTTCTATGATCTGATCGTGGAGGAGAATATTTGAGTTACGAGTTTGGTCTTCATTTGAAACAATGCGGAATAGTTTCGCAACTCACGCCACCCAGAACACCACAGCGTAAGGGTGTGTCCGAACAACGTAATCGTACTTTACTAGATATGGTGCGATCTATGATGTCTCTTACTGATTTACCGCTATCATTTTGGGGTCATGCTTTAGAGACGACTGCATTCATGTTAAATAGGGCACCATCAAAATCCTTTGAGATGATGCCTTATGAACTATGGTTTGGCAAGAAACCAAAGTTGTCATTTCTTAAAGTTTGGGGTTGCAATGCTTATGTAGAAAAAGTTCAACCTAATAAGCTTGAACCCAAATCGGAGAAATGTGTCTTCATAGGATACCCAAAGGAAATTGTTGGGTACACCTTCTATCACAGATCTGAAGGAAAGACTTTTGTTGCTAAATTTGGATCCTTTCTAGGGAAGGAGTTTCTCTCGAAAGAAGTGAGTGGGAGGAAAGTAGAACTTGATGAGGTAATTGTACCTGCTCCCTTATTGGAAAATAGTTCATCACAGAAACCGGTTCTTGTGACACCTACACCAGTTAGCGAGGAAGTTAATGATGACGATCATGAAACTTCAGATCAAGTTGTTACTGAACCTCGCAGATCAACCAGAGTAAGATCCACACCAGAGTGGTACGGTAATCCTGTTCTGGAGGTTATGTTACTAGACCATGGCAAACCTACGAACTATGAAGAAGCGATGGTGAGCCCAGATTCTGCAAAATTGCTTGAGGCCACGAAATGGGATCCATGTATGAGAACAACGTGTGGACTTTGGTTGACTTGCCCGATGATCGGCAAGCCATTGAGAATAAATGGATCTTCAAGAAGAAGACTGACACCGACGATAATGTTACTATTTATAAAGGTTGACTTGTTGCAAAAGGTTTTCGACAAGTTCAAGGAGTTGACTACGATGAGACTTTCTCACCCATAGCGATGCTTAAGTCTGTCCGAATCATGTTAGCAATTGCCGCATTTTATGATTATGAAATTTGGCAAAGGGATGTCAAAACTGCATTCCTGAATGGATTTCTAGAAGAAGAGTTGTATATGATGCAACCGGAAGGTTTTGTCGGTCCAAAAGGAGCTAACAAAGTGTGCAAGCTCCAGCGATCCATTTATGGACTGGTCCAAGCCTCTCGGAGTTGGAATAAATGCTTTGATAGTGTGATCAAATCATTTGGTTTTATACAGACTTTTGGAGAAGCATGTATTTACAAGAAAGTGAGTGGGAGCTCTGTAGCATTTTTGATATTATATGTGGATGACATATTGCTAATTGAAAATGATATAGAATTTCTGGATAGCATAAAGGGATACTTGAATATGAGTTTTTCAATGAAGGACCTCGGTGAAGCTACTTATATATTGGGCATCAAGATCTATAGAGATAGATCAAGACGCTTAATTGGACTTTCACAAAGCACATACCTTGACAAAGTTTTGAAGAAGTTCAAAATGGATCAAGCAAAGAAAGGGTTCTTGCCTGTGTTACAAGGTGTGAAGTAGAGTAAGACTCAATGCCCGACCACTGCAGAAGATAGAGAGAAGATGAAAGATGCTCCCTATGCTTCAGCCATAGGCTCTATCATGTATGCAATGCTGTGTACCAGACCTGATGTGTGCCTTTCTATATGTTTAGCAAGGAGGTACTAAAGTAATCTAGGAGTGGAGCACTGGACAGCGGTCAAGAACATCCTGAAATACCTGAAAAGTACTAAGGATATGTTTCTCTTTTATGGAAGTGACAAAGAGCTAGTCATAAATGGTTACGTCGATGCAAGCTTTGACACTGATCCGGACGTTTCTAAATCGCAAACCGGATATGTGTTTACATTGAACGGTGGAGCTGTCAGTTGGTGCAGTTCTAAACAAAGCATTGTGGCGGGATCTATGTGTGAAGCGGAGTACATAGCTACTTCAGAAGCAGCAAATGAAGGAGTCTGGATGAAGGAGTTCATATCTGATCTAGGTGTCATACCTAGTGCATCAGGTCCAATGAAAATCTTTTGTGACAATACCGGTGCAATTGCCTTGGCAAAAGAATCCAGATTTCACAACAGAACCAAGCACATCAAGAGACGCTTCAACTCCATCCGGGATCTAGTCCAGGTGGGAGACATAGAAATTTGCAAGATACATACAGATCTGAATGTTGCAGACCCGTTGACTAAGCCTCTTCCACGAGCAAAACATGATCAGCACCAAGGCTCCATGGGTGTTAGAACCATTACTATGTAATCTAGATTATGGACTCTAGTGCAAGTGGGAGACTGAAGGAAATATGCCCTAGAGGCAATAATAAAGTTATTATTTATTTACTTATATCATAATAAATGTTTATTATTCATGCAAGAATTGTATTAACCGGAAACATAACACTTGTGTGAATACATAGACAAACAGAGTGTCACTAGTATGCCTCTACTTGACTAGCTCATTGATCAAAGATGGTTATGTTTCCTAGCCATTGACATGAGTTGTCATTTGATTAACGGGATCACATCAGTAGGAGAATGATGTGATTGACTTGACCCATTCCGTTAGCTTAGCACACGATCGTTTAGTATTCTGCTATTGCTTTCTTCATGACTTATACATGTTCCTATGACTATGAGATTATGCAACTCCCACTTACCGGAGGAACACTTTGTGTGCTACCAAACGTCACAACGTAACTGGGTGATTATAGAGGTGCTCTACAGGTGTCTCCGGTGGCACTTGTTGGGTTGGCGTATTTCGAGATTAGGATTTGTCACTCCGATTGTCGGAGAGGTATCTCTGGGCCCACTCGGTAATGCACATCACTATAAGCCTTGCAAGCATTGTAACTAATGAGTTAGTTGCGGGATGATGTATTATGGACCGAGTAAACAGACTTGTCGGTAACAAGATTGAACTAGGTATTGAGATACCGACGATCGAATCTCGCGCAAGTAACATACCGATGACAAAGGGAACAACGTATGTTGTTATGCGGTTTGACCGATAAAGATCTTCGTAGAATATGTGGGAGCCAATATGAGCATCCAGGTTCCGCTATTGGTTATTGATCGGAGACGTGTCTCGGTCATGTCTATATAGTTCTCGAACCCGTAGGGTCCGCACGCTTAAAGTTTGATGACGGTTATATTATGAGATTATGTGTTTTGATGTACCAAAGATAGTTTGGAGTCCCGGATATTATCACGGAGATGATGAGGAGTCTCGAAATGGCCGAGACATGAAGATTGATATGTTGGACGACTATATTCGGACACTGGAATGGTTCCGGGGGTTATCGGATATATATCGGAGTATCGGGGGTTACCAGAACCCCCCCCCCCCGGGAACTAATAGGCCTTGTTGGGCCCTAGTGGAGAGAGAGAGCGGCCGGCCAGGGCAAGAGGCGCGCCCCCTCCCCTTGAGTCCGAATAGGACAAGGAAGGGGGGGGGGGCGCCCCCCTTGCCTTTCCCCTCTCCCACTCCTTCCTTTTCCCTCCTTCTTGGACTAGGAAAGGGAGGGGCAAACCTACTTGGAGTAGGTTTCCCCCTCCTAGGGCGCGCCACCCCCTTGGCCGGTCCTCTCCTCCTCCCCCCTTTATATATAGAGGAGGGGGCACCCCATAGACACAACAATTGATAGAACATCATCATCGTCAGCATGCCGTCGTGCTGACGGAACTCTCCCTCAAAGCTCGCCTGGATCGGAGTTCGAGGGTCGTCATCGAGCTAAACGTGTGCTGAACTCGGAGGTGCCGTACATTCGGTACTTGACCGGTCGGACCGTGAAGACGTACGACTACATCAACCGCGTTGTGGTAACGCTTCCCTTTCGGTCTACGAGGGTATGTGGACAACACTCTCCCCTCTCGTTGCTATGCATCACCGTGATCCTGTCTGTCCGTAGGATTTTTTTGAAATTACTACGTTCCCCAACGGAAACAAGCAGACACATAACAGGTTTAGCATGTACTAGTATATGAAACTCATTTCGGTGAACCAGTTCATTAGTAAGGTGGACAAGATTAAACTACCAAGTCTTCTATTGCCAAGTTGTACATTATAAAAGCATCAAACAAACATATATCTATGTCCTATGGGCACTGCATTGTCTTGCCAAATCAAAATAGAGACACGGTTCAAATCATATCAGTTCAAGAGAAAACATCACTGAAAGGATACAAAGCGTGGGAAACTACACGGCATAACAAGATTTCAGATGGGTACCACGGGTCTACATGTACAACAACACTATTCGCTCTGTTGTGATGCTAATAATGTGCATGATATGAGAAGTCAACTGTATACACAATCAAAATTGAAATCAACAGAGCTATTTATAGAGAAAACCTATTAGAGAAACATGCGCAAACATACCTGATGTGCCATTGCAGTTTCGATTGGATCCTTCAAGTTAAAAATAAGTTTGTATGAGTAAATACAGTGATACAAGAGCAAAGCAGTATGCATGATAGAAATGGAATCTTAAATGAGAACAATTGTTCTTCAGTTTTAAGCACTTGTTCTACACGAACAGAGTACAGTAAGACGCAATCATGTAGTACTTAAAAAATGAGCTCATAGACCTTACCACATTCTTGGTTCGGGACCAATATAGAACAAGGCGTTCCTAGTCATCGTCCAGTAAATGTGTCTCAGGAGAACGTAAGGGAATTTGATGAGTTTCTTTGCCAGTGATGTGCGTTTTCTTCAGGTAATTCCAATACTGCCACCAAGCATTCTTGAAGATAGCAGAGGTATTAGCACAGGTTACCTCATCCTAAGTTTCCAAATCGGTCCTTCTCTATAGAGAAAAATGGGAAAATTTGCTGTATTATAACCATCATGGAGGTAGAATGTATAACATTACTTACACATAACTCTTGGACAAACACCTGCAACTGGCATTTTCCTTCATCTTCAGTATAATATTTCCATGATGGGAATATACGCACATAGGATTTAACAACATCAAATGTGATAGATGCTAAACTACGATAGGCTGGTTGTGTTTACTCCACAGGAATAGGTGTACTAACTAGAGGAGTTGGGGTTTGTCGTGGTAGTACTGACACTTTGGGCACTGGAGCTGCATTACTAACTGCTCTTGTTTGGGAGCTCTGTGGTAGAGATGGTGCTGTGTCAACAGGAACCGGGTTACTATCTGCTAGGGTTGGGATTAGATTGGGTGAAGCTAGTTCTCTGTCCATCGCAGTAGGGGTACAATCTGCGAGAGTCTGGGTTATGTGTGGTAGGGCTGGTTCTCGTGCATGTACAACCAGGGTGCTATCTCCACCAAGAGGTAGCACTGTTTTATTTGAAGACCGTGTTTTTACTCCGCTAGATACTGCCATCACCTGCTCCAATTCAAATGGTTGATAAACAGGAAACATAGTTGAATGTATAGACATTGTATGAGAGACATATGCAATAGATAGTGTGGAAAAAAGAGGGCATGAAATAGTTGAAATTTATATTGTTTAACTAAAATGGATAGCATGACATAATTTCACATATATGATGTCTATCTAAACTGGATAGCATAGCATAACATAATTCAAAGATATGATGACTAACTAAACAGGATCGCATGACATAATTCACATACATGTTATCTAAGTAATCAGGATCGCATGATTTAATTCACATATGTGATTTATATGCTAAGTAGAGGGCATTCACATATATGATGTCTGAACTAAGAACATGGTGTTGAATATTGTGTATATGATGTCTAAACTATGCAATGCAAGACACCATATGCATGATATGAGCAGTATAACCGTGCCAAGTTAGAGCATACACCTCGGTGGGGGAATAGGACTGGTCATCTGTCTCTGAATCCATCTCTAAGGAGCTATCGGGACCCAACAGGAGATCTCCTTCGATAGGTATCCATGTCTGCTCTGAAGGCCTTGTTTTCACTCCAGATTTTTCCATCACCCACTCAAATGGCTGATTCATAGGAAGAGTAGTTTAATGTACAAACATTGTCGAATGGAAATGTAATGAAGAAAAGGATGGGCAAGATATCATTCAAATATACGATGCCTGGTTAAACAGGATGACATTGCACATTGCACATATATTATGGCTAGCTAAAAGACATGAGACTGCATAATTCCCATATATGATATAGAAACTAAACAGGTGGCATTACAAAACATGTGTAAGCTAAGCAGATGACATATATGATGTTGAAAGTAGGCACTACAAGGCAACATATGCATGATATGACTAACATCATCATGCCAAGTTAGAGCAAACACCTTGGGGGGTAAATAGGAGTGGTCAGCTGCGTCTGAATCTGCCTCAGAACAAATATCTTCCTCTGGATTACAATCTGGAGAGGGGGGAGGGTTTGCCATTGAACCCACCATGGAGCGATGTCTGCATGTCATTGTATTGCCGCGTAAAACTCTTCTGTTTTTCTCTACAAGTTCAACATGACTGTGTACAATATCTGACATGCATACGAAAAAAATATGGTGAGATTATGTAAGAGAGCATGCTGGAATCTCGAGTGATAGTAACAACCAGTGGATGGATCCAAAAATAATGATAGTAGGCTGATGATTGCTTTAATTTAAAAAAAAGACAGATGATGATTGCTTTATTATTTGTTTCCCACCCAAGATGAACAACATAGGCATACCCTAGGTGAACCAGATATTAGAAAGAGATATTATTCATTGCTGCCTCGATATGTGCCCCACAAATAATTTAGAACTCAAGTTTGAACATTAATTTGGACCTGACTTGGAGTCTAAGAGGCGAATAGGATGATAAAGTAGCAGGTAATATTAAGCAATGCATAACATAAGCAGAAACAAAAGAGCGCAACCTCTCTTGTGGACCCTTGTACTCCTCAGGTTCATCTGCTGAGTCGATGATGGTGATGCCGTTGCGGTGGGTACCAGCGGCAGGGAAGGATATCTGAGGCGGAGAAAGACGGTCAGGAGTTATGATGTCTGGTTTGGTGGATGGTTCTGTCAATGGAGCAGCTCAGGTGAGGTGGACGACGTCGCACGGTAGGAGCAGGACAAACCACACACAGTTTTCTTCGACACCTACCTGTAACTAAAGTAATTCTGTAAGGGCTCCTTTGGCTTGCATGATTCTAAAAACGCAAGGATAGGAAAAACACTGGAATGGGATAGGAATGCACATGGGAAACATAGCATTTGTAAATACAGGATTTCTGTCAACTTGGTTCTTTGGTTCACAGGAGTTGAAAGAGCAGAGGAATGCAAATAAACATGGCCAAATTTAAGTGAAACCATATGAAAGCGTGTACAGTTAGAATGTTATTATGCCACTAATGCACTTGGTCTTGTTTTCATGCATAGGATTTTGAAAAGTAGGTCCAAGTGGATGTTTTGCTCCATTCCTTTCAACAAAATGCATTAATAATTGAATAGTAGAGTGCCATAGGAAAATTTCCTATTGCTATGTTTTTCCTTTGAACCAAAATAGCCCTAATGGATCGACATGAATGTGGAGTAATAAGTGATGCGACAAGTGTACAACCTCTTTGTCGTAGCTGTGTCGACCTCAACATCATTGGGTTGGTCGCTGAAGAAGTTGAGGCATAGTTTGCTGTCAGAGGTGTGGAGGAAGATCTGAGGAATCTGTAGACGGCTTCTAGGGCGCTGCTCTGTTTTGATGGATGGTTCCGTCGTTGGAGCAGCTCCGGCGAGCCATAAGACGTCAAGGCTAAAGCAGTACAAGCCTGACATCGTTAATCTCAAGTGGGATTCTAATAGTATCTCAAATAGATGATGTAAACTACATTACCAAAAAGTGATAGATGTAAAATTTACATCACCAGAAAACACCAGACTACAACAGATGAGGTAAAAACTGTTGACTCTGAACTTAACTGTCGAAGCTGAAATTTATTGTGGAATCTGAATGTTACTATTGAAACTGAACGCAATGGTAGCAGAGAGGCACTTCACATGTAGTGTAGGGAGGGCCTGCAGTTCATCTTCAACCTGCACCCCCCTAAGCCGCCAGCCACCACCGGCCGAACTGCCGGCCCCTGTCGCCCGCGGACGGCGGCGCTCTCGCGCCGCCTCGCCACACCAAAACAACTTCCCACCGCCGCCCCGGCCAGTCCTCTAGCCCCCCCTCCCGTGCCGAGATTTTTCTCCGGCGATCCCCGTGCCACCGCCCCACCACCGCGCCCCCACCGCTGGCGACCAACGCCCCGACCCTGAACCCTAAGATAGATAGTGGGGTACTTCTCCGGCGAGCCCCCCTTCCCACTACAGGTGGTTCTTCCTTCACTCCGGCGAGCCCCTCCACCCCCTGAAAATCAACTGACCCAAAAGTCAATTTAGTTGACTGAAGTGTAGCTAAATCGGAGCAGATCAGCAGCACGAACGAGGGTGAGAGCAGCAGCAGCAGCAACGCGAGCGAGCGAGCGAGAGCTAGAGTAGCAGCAGCAGATCCGGCTAGTATGGCCGCCACCGCCGAAGGGGCCTCGCACTAGGGTAGAACTACCGTGGAGATGTCGCTCGCGGCGCCGACTTCGAGGTAGCCACGCCATCGGGGTGCATGATAGAGCACAGTCGGCACTGGGAGGTTGAGTTAAGGAGAAGGTGTGATGCGATGAGTGTACAACCTCTTTGGTGGCGCCGAGTATGCCTCGGCTTCATCCGAGGAGTCAGTGAGGATGATGCGGTGCTGGTGAAGCGGGTTAAGGCGGCGCTGTGGGGATGGAGCAACCGTGATAGATGAGGCGATCGTCAGAGCAGCTCCTTGGAGGTGGAGGACGGGTTGGTTGAACTGGCGGGACGATGAGATGGACGACAGATCCTCATACGGGGAGGTGGATGAGGGACGTCGAGCTGTTGCGGTGGACGACGCCGTCGGGGAAGAGGCTCCGGCTGGGCAGCGGTGAGGTGGCAGATGGAGCAGGGTGGGGTTTCACGGCTGGAGCGGAGAGGTTATGGTGGCCTGGGATTTCGAATGGCGCAAAGGAGGCGATGGGAGGGGGAACCATGACTTAGGGATGCGCTTGTCCAAAATGTAGGGTGTGTTACATATGTACCCCCACTGATTTGAACTAGCAGCCCTTTCGGCTCAGGGTTAGAAGGGGGATTTCGCGTGTCGGGATTTGGCAGTTGGAGGGAGTTTTCGCGCGCGTTGTAATTTCGGGATAGCAAGGTGTGGGTTCACTAAAAAAAGACACTTTCGTGGTGATGCATGTTTGTCACAGTAGGTCACGTTTTCTGTCATGCATGTACATTCATGACAAATTTATGACACAATCAAGATAGTCGTACCTGTGCTGTCGTAGAAGTGTTCCATGACATTATGAAAATTATCATCACGGAAGTGTCCACTTCCATGATGATAAGTCGCGCGTCATGGAAGTGCTTTCGTCAAGGGTGACCGACACGTGGCATCCACCGTAATGGAATGCCGTTAAGCTATCGGGTCCGGTTTTGGATCCGATAACCCGCTAACAGCCCACACCAATGAGGATTTTCCACGTGTAAAATTCTCATTGGCCGGAGGAGTGTTGGCTCACCGTTGGGACAGATGTCATCCATTCATTGGACAGGAAGCGCCTATGGTACGTCGACACGTGGCACGGCCCAACAGTGGCCCATTCCGGTGAAAAGGCCGGCCCGTTTGGCTTGGTCAAAAGGTAACGGGCCGGCCCACGGAATGCCTGTTAGCGGCCTGTTCGTATATAGCCCATTTACGGCCTGCTAACTCGCGGCCCGTTACGGCCTATCCGAATTAAGCGCAGTAGCTTCATCTGGGCCTTCCAATATGATTCCAGCTGTCGGGGGAAATCTGCCTCCACGAACACCTATGGGGACCGAGCCCCTTTCTGGTTCGGCGGGGGGCGGAGGTCACGCGAAGAGCGGATCGAGGTGATGCACACAAGGGGTTTACCTAGCTTCGGGCCGCACGAATGCGTAAAACCCTACTGCTGCTTTGTGGTTTTTATTGTGTTCTTGTTCGGGAGCGCTGAGTGCTACAGTACACTCAGGCAACTAATCAGACCAAGCGTGAGTGGCCTCCTCCCTCCCTCCTCTCTCTCGTTGCGCATGGGGCCTCCTTTTATATGCGCAAGGGGTTCCCACAGGTGGCAACGTAGGCGGGGGTAAAACTGGAAAACGCTGTGTTGGGTACACCAGTTTGCAAAGTGCTATCATACCTAACTCTGACGGCAGGGGACAAGGGCATTAAATGCCCGTCTAGGTCCCCCAAACAGTGCAGAAAAGGGACCGTCAGGGGCGCCACCGTTTGCCATGACGGCTACCCTGTAAGTGTTGCTTCGCCACCACATGCCCCTGGCTGCGCAGCCTCTCGCCACGTACGCCTGGAATGGCCCCAGAGCGACGCGTGGGTGGATGAGCTGGAACGCAGGCGCGGGGTGGTGACTTGCCGCGGCAAGCGCCTTGCCGCGGTTGATGCCTTGTCGCGCCCGGGAGCTTGTTGCTCACCGGTCCTTGCCGGGACGCGTGGCGCGTCGCAGCAAGTCTCTTGTCGTGCCCTGGTCGGCCTTCCCGGCAAGCTCGTCTTGCCGGGGCCTTGTGCTTCGAGCGGCCGTCCCGGCAAGCTCCTCTTGCCGGGGCCTTGCTCTCTTCGGGTGGCCTTCCCGGCAAGCTCCCCCTGCCGGGGCCTTGGCTCAAATACTTTGTTCTTGGATGGTCCAAAAAGGGACCATGGAGAGTTTTGGCGATCGCCTGGCAAGCCATGCCGCGGGGTGCTACGACTGCCCGTGCACAAGTTCGGGCTACTAAGGTACCCCTACTTTAGTACACCAAAAGGAGCCCCCGGGCCTGGGCCATACACGGTGCCGAGCGCTGTTGGGCCAGGCCCAAAACAGTGCACGGGCACGCGCGGCCTTGGTCACGCTGCATCTTCTCCTGCACCCACCATGTCCCCCCCGAACGGCACGCGTTGAACGCGGCATCGTGGGGAGAGGCATGCGTGACGTGGGCGGCGTGCGCGGGGCAGAGCCCCGTGGGCATGCGTCACGTCGCAATAAAGGGGGACGGTTCGCGCCTTCTCCATAAGTGGAGGGAGGCGTGGAGGCGTGGCTCATTTGCTGGACGGGGCCGAGGCACGGTTTCCGAGGCGTCTGCTCCCCATGATCACCGGGTGAGGGGAGGTCGCCTCATCCGTCGCCTCGGTCCTGCACGCCAGCCACGCAGCTTCCATGCACCTTGAGTCGCGGACGGTGGAGGCAGGAAACCGGGCCGTCGCGGGTCGAGGCAGCAGGCCGGTCCCAGTCGCCTGCTCTTCCTGCGTCTTGATTGGCTGAGCGGGGCGGCCGAGCCCCCACCCTGCTCCTTTATAAAGAGCAAGAGGGGGCGACAGAAACCCACACTCCTTCATCTTTGCCTCCCTTCAGCTTCTGACCCCTCTCTCCATTCGCCATGGAGAAAGGGAACCCTGGTCCTTCATCGGTGGCGGCGAGGGTCGCCGCTAGGCAATGCGCCCCTCCTCCCCTTGCACCCGCGGTGGCAGAGCCAACCGTAAGGGGAAGGGGGAGGGGGTGAGGTCGTGGACAAGGCCGAGGCGCTCGGGGACGAGGCGGACGGGGCGACGTGCCGGCCTCGCCTCCGACAGCGGCTCCTCTTCTCACGGCAGGCCACATCGGGGACGACCCATGCGAGTTCTTCATCAGGCTGCGCCGGGCGCCTCGTCGTCGCCTCCGTCTCCCTGCTCCCTTCGCAAGCGTGATGGAGATGGAACAACCCGAGACGCTAAGACTGTGCATGAGGAGCTGCGGGATCAGCGGCACGCGGGTCCACGTTGAGTCCCCAGCCCCCGACGTGATGTATCTTGGTCGAGGGTGGAAGACGTTCGCCCGTATCCACAGCTTGATGGAGGGGTTCACCCTCCATTTTAAGTTGATGGAGGGCGATCTCCTCTCCGTCAAGGTCTTCGGGTGCTACGGGACCCGGGCCCGGTGCTGCGTGGATAGCTCCTCCGACAGCGAAGGCTCCTCCTCGAGCAAGAGTGACGAGGAGGGGAGCGACAACGACGACGAGGGTAGCGGTCGTCGGGATGACGGGTCCGACTAGGCGTTGGTCGCGGCTCCGCGTGGCACCGGCGACCCCATCATCCGTGTCGCCGGCTCCTTGAGCTTCCCGGGGTCGTCTCCTTGGCGGCTGGCGTAGGGAGGCTGCGAAAGAGGAAGAGGGCGGGCGGCAAGGCCGTCAACTCGGAGTACGAGGGCACAGCGCCCTCGACAACGTGCTGATGTCCTGCCGCCTCGTCGAGCCCTGCTTCCGGCGCCGCCGTCACCGTCCAGCTTTCAGACGGCCCCCGGGGTGTTCCCTTGGTGTCTTCTGCCACCCGTAGCTTGTCTAGGCGCCCCTTTTGCCCTTTTTGCCTCCTTGTCCTACCTCCTGAGGAGAGAGACAAGAAAGGGATTACGGGCACCTTATCTCTTTTTAACTTGTAAGCCTTCGGGCTTTAGTTGCATTTAAAGCTTGTAATCCCATCTCTCATGTTTTTCATTCTCTCTGAACTGTACCTGAGCGGAATGTTTTTTTTAATTAAAAGGGGATGTTTGCCGGGCCATTTGTCTCGCGGGTAAAACCCACACCAAGGAGCGAATCCTTTATATTGTTAAGATAGACACTTCTTTGCCCGGCAACAGGCCCTGCCGTCTTCCCGCGCCACTCGACCTTTCTCACGCCTTTGGCGGAGGCAGGGATGAGGCGGGTTCAGGCTCCTCACTCCGTCCCTTTGCCGCCGCGGCTACTACCAGAACTGGCCCCAGGAACGCGCTCTGGAGCCCAGAGTTAAGGGAGCACGGCAGCTTTTTAGGAAGAAACAAGATTTTCGCATTCCTCAGTCCATAAGAGAATGCATGACAAGGGATGAAAAACTTATCTGGGATTGCAGCCCCCGGCAACTTTGGCTTGCCGCGGGTGAATCTTTGTACTTGCAGCCCCCGGCAACACTGGTTTGCCGGGGACCAGATGCTGGTCCGCCCTTCTTCTCTTCTTCGTCCTTAAGCGGTCTGGCCAGGATATGCAAAACCCTGCGAACCAAGGGAAACGAAAGAACAGGAAAAAAGGACGCAGACCCGACCTCTAAGCTAGGGGTTAGCAGCTGTTAGGCACTATCAACCCTAACCAAGGACGAGACTCGACTCAGCATGCATGCTAAAACTTAGGGCGCCAGCGCTTCATTTACTGCTGCTCAGGGTCTGCGCCTGGCTTTGTACAAAGGATTACATGCAACAGCGGCAAGACTTGTACAAAAGGGTGGTTGCCGGACGGGGTCCGAGAACCGCGCCTTACGGGTAAAACTTATGAAGATGCTCAATATTCCAGGAGTTGCTCACCGGAGTGCCATCTTCGGTCTCAAGGCGGACAGCGCCGGGCCTCGTGACTCGTCTCACCCGGTAAGGGCCTTCCCACTTCGGCATCAACTTGTTATGATTCTTGGCGGACGGAGCGCGCCGAAGAACAAGGTCGCCTTCCTCGAAGCTTCTGGCTTTAACTTTGAGGCTATGGTAGCGACGCAAAGCTTGCTGGTAGCGAGAGGCTCGCACAGCAGCCTGAAGACGATCTTCCTCAAGGAGCAGCGCGTCATCTTCACGCAGCCGCTCTTGCTAAACTCATCATAAGCAAGCACTCGAGGTGACCCGTATACGAGTTCCGTGGGGGTAACTGCTTCTGCTCCATAGACTAGAGCAAATGGTGTCTGGCCAGTGGCTCGATTTGGCGTCGTTCTGATCGACCAAAGAGCCACCGGCAGCTCCTCGATCCAGTTTCTTCCACACTTGTGCAGCCTGTCGAAAGTTCTGGTCTTGAGCCCGCGCAGCACTTCGGCATTCGCCCTCTCCGCTTGACCGTTGCTCCTGGGATGAGCAACAGAAGCGAAGCAGACCTTGGCGCCGAGATCTTGGACGTATTGCATGAAGGCGCGGCTCGTGAATTGCGTACCGTTGTCGGTGGTGATCCTGTTGGGGATCCCAAAGCGGCAAACAATCGACCTGAAGAACTTGACTGCTGACTGTGCTGTCACCTTCCTCACTGGTTCCACTTCCGGCCACTTTGTGAACTTGTCGATTGCGACGTACAAGTACTCAAAGCCCCCGACAGCTCGGGGGAAGGGGCCGAGGATGTCGAGCCCCCAGACCGAAAATGGCCAGGATAAAGGGATCGTCTGGAGAGCTTGAGCTGGCTGGTGTATCTGCTTGGAATGGAACTGGCACGCTTCACACTTGGTTACTTGTGCAGTTGCATCCTGGAAGGCTGTCGGCCAGAAGAAACCTTGCCGGAACGCTTTGCCGGCAAGTGCTCTTGCGCCAATGTGGTGACCACATATGCCTCCATGTATCTCTGCCAACAGCTTTTGTCCGTCTTCCCGGGGAATACACTTCAATTTCACGCCGTTGCGCCCTGTTCTGTACAGTGTGTTGTCGATGAACTGGTACATACTTGAGCGCCGGGCTACTCTTTCCGCTTCTTCTTGTTCTTCGGGAAGTTGTCCGTCCTGGAGGAAATGGACAGTCTGCTGCGCCCATGCTGGATCCTGTGGCTCGACAACAAGGACTGAAGGCACATCTGCTGCTGCGGGAACGTTCGCTTCTACGGTGAGGATCTGGGGCACAGCCGGAGCTTGATGTTCCCTGGCAAGTTTGTTGGGGAACGTTGCAGAAAATTAAAAATTTTCCTACGGTTTCACCAAGATCCATCTATGAGTTCATCTAGCAACGAGTCATGGGAGAGATATTGCATCTACATACCACTTTGTAGATCGCGAGCGGAAGCGTTCAATGAACGGGGATGAGGTAGTCGTACACGACGTGATCCAAATCACCGGAGATCCTAGCACCGAAAGGACGGCACCTCCGCGTTCAACACACGTACGGTCAGCATAACGTCTCCTTCTTCTTGATCCAGCAAGGCAAAGGAGAGGTTGGGGAAGAAGGCTCCAGCAGCAGCACGACGGCGTGGTGATGGTGGAACTGCAGTACTCCGGCAAGGCTTCGCCGTGCTCAACGGAGGAGGAGGAGGTGTTGGGGAGGGAGAGGGAGGCGCCAGGAGCCAGGGGTGCGCTGCCCTCCCCTCACCCCTCTATTTATAGGGGAAGGGGCAAGGGGGGCCGGCCCCTCTAGATGGGATCTAGAGGGGGGGGCAGGGAGGGGGGACTTGCCCCCCAAGCAAGGGGGGCGCCCCCTTTAGGGTTCCCCCCCAACCCTAGGTGCATGGGCCCTTGGGGGGGGGGAGGTGCACCAGCCCACTTTGGGCTGGTTCCCTTCCTCATACAACCCATGCGGCCCTCCGGGAGAGGTGGCCCCTCCCGGTGGACCCCCAGAACTCCTCCGGTGGCCCCGGTACAATACCGATATGCCCCCGAAACTTCCCGGTGTCCGTATGACGACTTCCCATATATAAATCTTTACCTCCGGACTATTCCAAAACTCCTCGTGACGTCCGGGATCTCATCCGGGACTCCGAACAACATTCGAGTTACTGCATATACATATCTTCACAACCCTAGCGTCACCGAACCTTAAGTGTGTAGTCCCTACAGGTTCGGGAGACATGCAGACATGACCGAGATGGCTCTCGGGCAATAACCAACAGCGGGATTTGGATACCCATGTTGGCTCCCACATGCTCCACGATGATCTCATCGGATGAACCACGATGTCGAGGATTCAATTAATCCCGTATACGATTCCCTTTGTCAATCGGTATTTTACTTGCCCGAGATTCGATCGTCGGTATCCCAATACCTCGTTCAATCTCGTTACCGGCAAGTCACTTTTGTCGTACCGTAATGCATGATCCCGTGATCAAACACTTTGATCACATTGAGCTCATTATGATGATGCATTACCGAGAGGGCTCGGTGATACCTCTCCGTCAAGCGGAGTGACAAATCCCAGTCTTGATCCGTGTCAACCCAACAGACACTTTCAGAGATACCCGTAGTATACCTTTATAGTCACCCAGTTACGTTGAGACGTTTGGCACACCCAAAGCACTCCTACGGTATCCGGGAGTTACACGATCTCATGATCTAAGGAAAGGATACTTGACGTTGGAAAACTCTAGCAAACGAACTATGCGATCTTATGCTATGTTTAGGATTGGGTCTCGTCCATCACATCATTCTCCTAATGATGTGATCTCGTTATCAATGACATCCAATGTCCATAGTCAGGAAACCATGACTATCTGTCGATCAACTAGCTAGTCAACTAGAGGCTCACTAGGGACATATTGTTGTCTGTTATTCACACATGTATTACGATTTCCGGATAACACAATTATAGCACGAATAAAGACAATTATCATGAACAAGGAAATATAATAATAATGCTTTTATTATTGCCTCTAGGGCATATTTCCAACAAAGTTTGCCGGAGCAAAACTTGTCGGGAGCGCCTGCTTCTACGGAACAAACCCTGGGGTTCGCCGGAGCAGACTGCTCCTCAGCACTCTTGGCGTCGATCTTGGGGACCTTCTTGGCGGCGGCTCCGGGGAGCTCTGCCGGAAGATAGTCGCCGGAGACCAACTTCCTCTTCTTGCTTTGTCCGGTTGATGGTGTTATGGATGGCTGAGTCAGCTTGAGCACAAAGGTTCCTGGTTCCACAGGTAACTTAAGTGCTGCACACTTTGACAGGCCATCAGCAATGTCGTTCTCAGCTCTTAGAACGTGTTCCATCGGGCTTGGTCTTCTTCTTCCCTCCGGGAGCTTTAGCGGCAAGTGGCTTGTGATCCGTCGCGGCTGCTGCTTCTCGGTAGATCTTGTCGGCACAGATAAGGGCATCCTTCTTGTCGCCGGGGACAGAGATGACGCTTATCGGGCCTGGCATCTTGAGCATGTTGTATGCGTAGTGAGAGGCCGCCATGAACTTGGCGAGCGCCGGACGGCCGAGAATTCAATTGTAGGGCAATGGAAAATCGGCAACGTCAAAAGTGATCCTCTCTGTCCTGAAGTTCAGCTCGCTGCCAAATGTCACTGGCAATGTTATCTTCCCCTTCGGCTTGCTCCTTCCCGGGTTGATTCCTTGGAACGTGCCGGTCTCTTCGAGCTCGCTGTCGGGGACTTGGAGTTTCTGGAGCACAGCGGAGGAGATCAGGTTCAAGCCGGCCCCGCCGTCGACTAGCATCTTAGTGACCTTGAGGTTGCGGACTATTGGTGAGACCAACATCGGCAAGCACCCGATCGCAGTTGTGCTGTCAGGGTGGTCCTCAATATCGAAGATGATAGGCGTGCTGGACCATTTCAGAGGCTTGCGCGACTCGACGGGTGGTTCTGCTGCATTGACTTCCCGCGCCCACTACTTGAGCTGGCGGTGAGAAGTATGCAGAGAAGCACCGCCGTCTACGCACAAGACCTCCATGGCTTTCTGATACTCCTGCTCACTGGTCTCGACATCATCCATGTCTTCGTCTTCGTCGTCGTCTTCGTTCTTGTGGCGGCCGCGGGGAGGTCTGTCTGCTTGCCGCTGCTTGTCCTTGTCGCGGCGTCCTCCCTGGCCGGGGCGCTTCGTGCCGGATCCTCCGCCACCTCCCCGGGCTCTCTCCTTGTCGTGTCGCTCGTACTCGGCCTTTTGCAGCTCGACGAGCCGCTCGACCTGCTTGCAGCTCTGGAGGTCATGGCCCTTGGTGCGGTGGATCTTGCAGTACTGTTTGTTGGTGCCGTCCCGCTTGTCGGCGACCGCCACAGCCTGGCAGTTGGCGCATCCGGCAACCCCCTTGCCGGAGCTACCAGCCTGGGCCTTCTTGGCGGCGCCTTCATCGCCGGACTGCTCAACAACCAGTACTTCTTGGCTCTTCTTCTTCCTGTTGCTCCGCCGCCGGTTCTTCCTTGCCGGGGCGGTATCCTCACTGTCAGATTCCCCTGCTCCAGTGTTCTCTCCGGGGAGTTTCCTTCCTTCCTCAGCACGTGCACACTTGTCGACCAGGGCATATAGCTCGCTGACGTCTTTGATCTTGCACATCGCCGTCTCCTCCCGCATCCTGCGGTTACGCATGTTCTGATGGAACGCACTGATGACCGCGGCAGGGTGGATGTCTGGGATGTTGTAGTGTACGCGGCTGAATCTCTAGATGAACTTGCACAAGGGTTCCCCTTCTTTCTGGACGAGCAGATGAAGGTCGCTCGCTTGGCCATGGGGTTTGTGGACGCCTGTAAAGGCGCCAACAAACTGATGGCACAAGTCTGTCCAGGAGGTTATGGAGTTGTCCGGCAAGTGCATGAGCCAGGATATGACGTTGGATTTGAGTACCAGCGGGAAGTAGTTGGCAAGGATCTTGTCGTCTCGCCCTCCAGCAGCCTGCACCGCAATGGTGTAGATGCTGAGGAACTCCGACGGATGCGACTTGCCGTTGTACTTCTCTGGTACGTCTGGCTTGAAATTCTTCGTGCTGGGCCACTGGACTTGCCGCAACTCACGGGTGAACGCAGGGCAGCCTACCGTGTACGGCAGGTCGCCTGGTCCCCCCGGCGCATGCATGTCGACAGAGGGCCCAGCGCGCTGGCCGGATTGACGCCGCGCTTCTCATCGATGCTCGATGCGAGTACGAGCGTCCTCTTGCTCTCGTTCGTGAAGAACTTGGCGTTGATCGTGACGAGTTCGTGGATTTGACGACGCGGTGGAATCGTTGTCATGATGGTTCTGGCGAGTCGGCGATCTTGGCCTTTGGGGCAGGGAATGCACGGCGGTCGCACCCCCACCGGTCTTGGCGCCATCGGTTCTTGCCTGGCCGACCTGCCGCGGCTGCGACGCACTATGTTGCCGCGGGGTGTCGCCGTTAGCGAAGCCGATGAGATTCTGTATCGTGGCCCTCCAGTCGTCGAGCTTGTCCGCCGTTGGAGGGTAGTCTAGGAGCAGTTGAGTTCGTGCTAGAGCTTCTGCTGGAGTGGCGGGCAGCGGTGGCGAACGACGCGTGGAGCGGGATGTGCTCGAACTTCTAACTATGTTAGAAGGAGCAGCACCCGGACCAGGCAGTCGCGCCACGCTTGCGCCAGCACGTTGGTGTGTATGCTGGCCTTGAGCACCCTGGGATCCGCCAGCTCGATCTGGGTCCAGCGAGCGTATTGTACCGTGAGTGCCAAGACGCTGCTGGTCCCGTGCCTCCTGAGAGGGGCGCGGTGCATGTTCGGACGCCGTGGCACCATGAGCTGGCTCGGCGATGCCCGTTCCGCCGCCGGTGCCGTCCCCACCACCCGTTTGCTCCAGGGAAGGTGGGTTCGACGCGGACGGACCAGCCACCTCTGGAGCTTTCTTCTTCGGTGGCATGTCGATGAAGATGATGGAGATCTAGCCTGTGCAGACGCCGGATCAGGTTCACACAACCTCGACGCCCCCTACCTGGCGCGCCAAAGATGTCGGGGGAAATCTGCCTCCACGAACACCTATGGGGACCAAGCCCCTTTCTGGTTCGGCGGGGGGCGGAGGTCGCGCGAAGAGCGGATCGAGGCGATGCACACAAGGGGTTTACCCAGCTTCGGGCCGCACGTATGCGTAAAACCCTACTGCTGCTTTGTGGTTTGTATTGTGTTCTTGTCCGGGAGCGCTGAGTGCTACAATACACTCAGGCAACTAATCAGACCGAGCGTGAGTGGCCTCCTCCCTCCCTCCTCTCTCTGGTTGCGCATGGGGCCTCCTTTTATATGCGCAAGGGGTTGCCCACAGGTGGCAACGTAGGCGGGGGTAAAACTGGAAAATGCTGTGTTGGGTACAGCTGTTTGCACAGTGCTATCATACCTAACTCTGACGGCAGGGGACAAGGGCATTAAATGCCCGTCTAGGTCGCCCAAACAGTGTAGAAAAGGGACCGTCAGGGGCTCCATCGTTTGCCACGACTGCTACCCTGTCAGCGTTGCTTCGCCACCGCATGCCCCTGGCTGCGCAGCCTCTCGCCACGTACGCCTGGAATGGCCCCAGAGCGACGCGTGGGTGGATGAGCTGGAACGCAGGCGCGGGGTGGTGACTTGCTGCGGCAAGCGCCTTGCCGCGGTTGATGCCTTGTCGTGCCCGGGAGCTTGTTGCTCACCGGTCCTTGCCGGGACGCGTGGCGCGTCGCAGCAAGTCTCTTGTCGTGCCCTGGTCGGTCTTCCCGACAAGCTCCTCTTGCCGGGGCCTTGTGCTTCGAGCGGCCGTCCCGGCAAGCTCCTCTTGCCGGGGCCTTGCTCTCTTCGGGTGGCCTTCCCGGCAAGCTCCTCCTGCCGGGGCCTTGGCTCAAATACTTTGTTCTTGGATGGCCCAAAAAGGGACCATGGAGAGTTTTGGCGATCGCCTGGCAAGCCTTGCCGCGGGGTGCTACGACTGCCCGTGCACAAGTTCGGGGTACTAAGGTACCCCTACTTTAGTACACCGACACTAGCCCATTGTAACTTCCGGCCCATGTATGGCCCATGATGTATTTTGGCCCATACGAGACCATTCGTAACTCTTGGCCCATTAACGGCCCATGGTGAATCTGGCCCGCAATGAACAGTGTACCCCTTTATACCCATTAACGTCCCATTATTACATTGGGCCATTTCCATCCCGTGTTATCTTTCGGCCTTCTCAAGGCCCATTTATTCTTGGGCTCATTTCCAGCATTCGGTTACTTACGACCCGTCATTGGCCTTTTCTGCCTATCGGCCAAATTCAGCCCGCGGTTACAATCGGCCCGTTTGCGACCTGTTACTCTGTTGGGCCGTTTTCAAAACGTCATCAAATACGACTGATTAACGATGGCCTGTTATTGTGGGCCCATGAACGGACGATTCCAAATCTAGCCCGTTTACGGCCCATAATGCGGTCTGGTATTGGCCCATGTTTGGCCTATCGATCATACAACACGTAGAAGGCCCATTGATGCTACGGCCGTAGAAGGCCCATTGATGCTACGACCCGTAGAAGGCCCATTGTTTCTATGGCCCTAAGAAGGCCCATTGTTTCTATGGTCCGTAGGAGGCCCATGGTAACTACAGTAAATATATAGCCCATGGTTATTGTGGCCTAGTTTTAAAAAATAGGTTATTGCGGCTACTAGCAAACTGTGGAAAAAGAGCAGCACTTACTACAAGAAAACAAATAAACAAGACAACAAGGAAACAATAAGCAAGCAACTTACGCTAGGCTATCACGGATACTACAAATATTACATCCACTCGGCATCAAAGTTTGCCACCAGTGCAAATATAGGGAACGAAGCAGCATATCATATACACTGGTTGTCAAAGTTGGCGACCAGTGCAAATAAATGCCACAGCAAAACAAGTCCAGAACTGAAACCACTTCAGAAGATCTCAAGAAACAATATCCTGGGTACCCATAATGCTGGCAAGATGCTTAGCGAGCTTATTAACTTTCTCTTGTTTGGCGCTTAAATCCTCCAGCGCTTGCTGTTGCACTAGAAAGTATGCATCTGAATTCTACAGGGACTTCCTCAGTCCTTCAGATTCCTGTCGCAACACATCTGATCGATGTCTTTCAACTTGAAGTTGAGACTCAAGAAGATGAACTGATTCAGGCAGCGAGTTCGAAGAGCTTGTGCCAGCAATAGTGGCCAGTAACTCGAACACTACATCAAGACATGACTTTTGGGTTCTATCACTATCGTGAAGGTAGTTTTTTATTAGCTTTCTTGGAGACCAACAGGGATGTCTCACTATCTTGAACCTTATCTGCATTACTTCCTTTACCATTGCATAACGGGGTACTGTTCTCCAATATTTTATCCGCATTCTAAAAGAGAAACAAGAAGACACATCACAGGTTTACCATGTTGTATATGAAACTCATTTTGGTAAATCAGTCCAGTAGTAAAGTGCACAGGATAACAGCATGAAACAAACATATATCTATGTACCATGGTCACTTTGTGGTGTATATCATTCTAGTTTTTGTTGCCAAATCAAGATAGAGACACAGTTCAAATAATATTTGTTCAAGAGAAAGCAGAATAGACAGAATATAACTGTGAGAAACTATAGAGCAATAACAACACTTGTAATGTGCATGACATGAGAACATAACTATTTATTCAATTGAAACTGAAATCAACATAGAGCAAGTTACAACAACAAACCAGTTAAAGAAACAGGTTTGAAACATACCTGTTGCGCCATTGGAGTTTCAATTCCATCCTTCAAATTTGAAATAGTTGGTCTGAGTAAATACTGTGATGCAAGAGCAAAGGAGTATGAACCATAGCTACAGAACCTGACCTGAGAACAATTCTTCTTCTCCTTTAAGCGTTGAGTTGGGATTCGCAGTGGTGGTCCTCGTGCTATCACCCCCTCCAATTGAAATGGATGATAAACAAGAAAAGTAATTGAATGTATAGACATTGTATGATAGACAGGTGCAATGGATAGTGGGGAATAAAAGAGGGCATGAAATAATTCACATTTATGTTGTCTAACCAAACAGGATAGTGATACGTCTCCAGCGTATCTATAATTTTGGATTCTCCATGCTATATTATCTACTGTTTTGGACATTATTGGGCTTTATTACCCACTTCTATATTATTTTTGGGACTAACCTATTAACCAGAGGCCCAACCCAGAATTGCTGTTTTTTGCCTATTTCAGAGATTCACAGCAAAGGAATATCAAACGGAGTACAAACGGAATGAAACCTTCGGGAACATGATTTTTAGGAAGAATATGATCCAGGAGACTTGGACCCTACGTGAAGGAACAAAAGAGGAGGCCACGAGGTAGGGGGCGCGCCCACCCCTCTAGGGTGCACCCTCCGCCCTCGTGGGCCCCCTATTGCTCCACCGACGTACTCATTCCTCCTATATATATACCTATGTACTCGCAAATGATCAGATACGGAGCCAAAAACCTAATTCCACCACCGCAACCTTCTGTACCCACGAGATCCCATCTCGGGGCCTGTTACGGAGCTCCGCCGGAGGGGGCATCCATCACGAAGTGCTTCTACATCAACACCATAGCCTCTCCGATGAAGTGTGAGTAGTTTACCTCAGACCTTCGGGTCCATAGTTATTAGCTAGATGGCTTCTTCTCTCTTTTTCGATCTCAATACAATGTTCTCCCCCTCTCTCGTGGAGATCTATTCGATGTAATCTTCTCTTTGCGGTGTGTTTGTTGAGACTGATGAATTGTGGGTTTATGATCAAGATTATCTATGAACAATATTGGAATCTTCTCTGAATTCTTTTATGTATGATTGGTTATCTTTGCAATTCTCTTCGAATTATCAGTTTGGTTTGGCCTACTAGATTGATCTGTCTTGCAATGGGAGAAATGCTTAGCTTTGGGTTCAATCTTGCAGTGTCCTTTCCCAGTGACAGTAGGGGCAGCAAGGCACGTATTGTATTGTTGCCATCGAGGATAACAAGATGGGGTTTTTATCATATTGCATGAATTTATCCCTCTACATCATGTCATCTTGCTTAAGGCGTTACTCTGTTTTCATGAACTTAATACTCTAGATGCATGCTGAATAGCGGTCGATGAGTGGAGTAATAGTAGTAGATGTAGGCAGGAGTCGGTCTACTTGTCTCGGATGTGATGCCTATACACATGATCATACCTAGATATTCTCATAACTATGCTCAATTCTGTCAATTGCTCAACAGTACACCGTAAAATACTTATGCTCTTGAGAGAAGCCACTAGTGAAACCTATGGCACCTGGGTCTATCTTCATCATATTAATCTTCCAACACTTTATTATTGCCTTTGCTTTTATTTTACTTTGCATCTTTTTCATAAAAACACCAAAAATATTATCCTATCATATCTATTAGATCTCACTCTCGTAAGTGACCATGAAGGGACTGGCAACCCCTTATCGCATTGGTTGCGAGGAGTTATTTTTTTTGTGTAGGTGCGAGGGACTCGCGCGTAGCCTCCTACTAGATTGATACCTTGGTTCTCAAAAACTGAGGGAAATGCTTACGCTACTTTGCTGCATCACCCTTTCCTCTTCAAGGGAAAACCAACGCAGCTCTCAAGAGGTAGCAAGAAGGATTTCTGGCGCCGTTTCCGGGGAGGCTAGGTAAGCGGCACTCACACCCCGTCAACTAAGCTCTTTTCTGGCGCCGTTGCGGGGGAGGTGAGTGCTTGAAGGTATATCTTTAGATCTTGCAATCGAATCTTTTAGTTTCTTATTTTATCACTAGTTTAGTTTATGAAATAAAACTACAAAAAATGGAATTAAGGGTGCCTCATATGCTTCATCTTTTTAATATCTTTCGTGAAAATGATGGGAAGGAAAATTGTGCTCAAGTACTAGAAGAAGAATTACATAGAATGCTTGCATAAAATATGTGAATAATGAGCATGATTGCAATGTTGTTAGTATGAATTCCTTGAATACCCATGATGCTAATGATATGCAAATCCACAAGCTTGGGGAAGCTATGTTTGATGAAGATGATACTTTTTGTCCCCCAAGCTTTGATGAGAAAATTTATTATGATGAAAGCATGCCTCCTATGTATGATGATTATTGTGATGACACGTATGCTTTAAAGAATAATGATAACCATGAAACTTGTCATCTTGATCTTAATTTTCAATCACATGATAGTTATTTTGTTGAGTTTACTCCCACTATCCCGAATGAGAAGAATTTTGCTTATGTGGAGAGTAGTAAATTTTCTATGCTTGTAGGTCATGAAAATAATGCTTTATGTGCTGGTTATATTGTTGAATTCATTCATGATTCTACTGAAAATTATTATGAGGGAGGAATATATGCTTGTAGGAATTGCAATAATATCATGTTTCCTCTCTATATGTTGAAAATCTTGAAGTTATGATTGTTTTGCCTTCCTATGCTAGTTGATTATTGTTCCCATAAATTGTTTGCTCACAAAATTCCTATGCATAGGAATTGTGTTAGACTTAAAAGTGCTAGTCATATTCTTCATGATGCTCTCTTTGTGTCTCAATTCTTTCTTTTATGTGAGCATCATTGAAATCATAATGCCTAGCTAGAGGCGTTAAACGTTAGCGCTTGTTGGGAGGCAACCCAACTTTATTTTAGTTTATTGATTTTTGGTTATGTTTAGTAATAAATAATCCATCTATATTCTGTTTATATGTGGTTTTGTGTTTTAATTAGTGTTTGTTCCAAGTAGAACCTTTGGGAAGACTAGGGTGAAGTCTTTATGATCATGCTGTAAAAAACAGAAACTTTAGCGCTCACGATATTAGCTTCAACTTTTTACTGGAGAGTGATATTTAGTTGATTCTTTTTGCATATGATTACTAGACAAATTACTCAGGTCCACCAATTTATTTTAGAATTTTTGGAGTTCCAGAAGTATACGTTTGATACAGATTACTACAGACTGTTCTGTTTTTGACAGATTCTGTTTTTCGTGTGTTGTTTGCTTATTTTGATGACTCTATGGCTAGTAAAATAGTATATAAACCATAGATAAGTTGGAATACAGTAGGTTTAACACCAATACAAATAAAGAATGAGTTCATTACAGTAACTTGAAGTGGTGTTTTGTTTTCTTTCGCTAACGGAGCTCACGAGATTTGCTGTTAAGTTTTGTGTTGTGAAGTCTTCAAGTTTTGGGTAAAGTTTCGATGGAATATGGAATAAGAAGTGGCAAGAGACTAAGCTTGGGGACTCCCAAGGCACCCCAAGGTAATATTCAATGATAACCAAGCGTCTAAGCTTGGGGATGCCCCGGAAGGCATCCCCCGTCTTCGTTCATCGGTAACTTTACTTGGAGCTATATTTTTATTCACCACATGATATGTGTTTTGCTTGGAGCGTCATTTTATTTTCTTTTGTTTTGCTTTCTGTTTGAATAAAACACCAAGATATGAAATTCTTAAATGTTAGAGTATCTTCACATAGTTGCATAATTATTAAACTACTCATTGATCTTCACTTATATCTTTCGGAGTAGTTTGTCGTTTGCTCTAGTGCTTCACTTATATCCTTTTAGAGCACGGCGATGTCTTTATTTTGAAGAAATATATGAACTCTCTTGCTTCACTTATATCGTTTTGAGAGTCTTTAGAACAGCATGGTAATTTGCTTGGGTTATGAATTTAGTCCTAATATGATAGGCATCCAAGAGGGATATAATAAAAACTTTCATATAAAGTGCATTGAATACTATGAGAAGTTTGATTCCGTATGATTGTTTTGATATATGAAGATGGTGATATTAGAGTCATGCTAGTTGAGTAGTTGTGAATTTGAGAGATACTTGTGTTAAAGTTTGTGATTCCCGTAGCATGCACATATGGTGAACCGTTATGTGATGAAGTTGGAGCATCATTTATTTATTGATTGTCCTCCTTATGAGTGGCGGTCGGGGACGAGCGATGGTCTTTTCCTACCAATCTATCCTCCTAGGAGCATTCGCGTAATACTTTGCTTTGATAACTTGTAGACTTTTGCAATAGGTATATGAGTTCTTTATGACTAATGTTGAGTCCATGGATTATACGCACACTCATCCTTCCACCATTGCTAGCCTCTCTAATACCGCGCACCTTTCGCCGGTATTATACACCCACCATATACCTTCCTCAAAACAGCCACCATACCTACCTATTATGGCATTTCCATAGCCATTCCGAGATATATTGCCATGCAACTTTCCACTGTTCCGTTTATTATGACACGCTTCATCATTGTCATATTGCTTTGCATGATCATGCAGTTGACATCGTATTTGTGGCAAAGCCATCATTCATAATTATTTCATACATGTCACTCATGAGTCATTGCATATACCGGTACACCGCCAGAGGCATACATATAGAGTCATATTTTGTTCTAAGTATCGAGTTGTAATTGTTGAGTTGTAAGAAAATAAAAGTGTGATGATCTTCATTTTTAGGGCATTGTCCCAAGTGAGGAAAAGGATGATGGAGACTATGATTCCCCCACAAGTCAGGATGAGACTCCGGACGAAAAATAAAAAGATAAAAAAGAGGCCATAAAAAAAGAGAAAAGTCCCAAATAAAAAAAATAAAAAATGAGAGAAAATGAGAGAAAATGAGAGAAGGGACAATGTTACTATCCTTTTACCACACTTGTGCTTCAAAGTAGCACCATGATCTTCATGATAGAGAGTCTCTCATTTTGTCACTTTCATATACTAGCGGGAATTTTTCATTATAGAACTTGGCTTGTATATTCCAATGACGGGCTTCCTCAAAATGCCCTAGGTCTTCGTGAGCAAGCGAGTTGGATGGACACTGACTTAGTTTCTTTTGTTGAGCTTTCATATACTTATAGCTCTAGTGCATCCGTTGCATGGCAATCCCTACTCACTCACATTGATATCTATTAATGGGCATCTCCATAGCCCGTTGATACGCCTAGTTGATGTGAGACTATCTTCTCCCTTTTTGTCTTCTCCACAACCACTGTTCTATTCCACATATAGTGCTATGTCCATGACTCACACTCATGTATTGCGTGAAGATTGAAAAAGTTTGAAAATGTCAAAAGTGTGAAACGGTTGCTTGGCTTGTCATCGGGGTTGTGCATGATTTAAATACTTTGTGTGGTGAATATAGAGCATATCCAGACTATATGATTTTGTAGGGATAACTTTCTTTGGCCATGTTATTTTGAGAAGACATGATTGCTTTGTTAGTATGCTTGAAGTATTATTATTATTTTTATGTCCATATTAAACTTTTGTCTTGAATCTTTCGGATCTGAATATTCATACCACAATTAAGAAGAATTACATTGAAATTATGCCAAGTAGCACTCCGCATCAAAAATTCTGTTTTTATCATTTACCTACTCGAGGACGAGCAGGAATTAAGCTTGGGGATGCCTGATACGTCTCCAACGTATCTATAATTTTTTATTGCTCCATGCTATATTATCTACTGTTTTGGACATTATTGGGCTTTATTATCCACTTTTATATTATTTTTGGGACTAACCTATTAACAGGAGGCCTAGCCCAGAATTGCTGTTTTTTGCCTATTTCAGAGTTTCGCAGAAAAGGAATATCAAACGGAGTCCAAACGGAATGAAACCTTCGGGAACATGATTTTTAGGAAGAATATGATCCAGGAGACTTGGACCCTACGTCAAGAAACAAAAGAGGAGGCCACGAGGTAGGGGGCGCGCCCACCCCCCAGGACGCACCCTCCACCCTCGTGGGCCCCCTGTTGCTCCACCGACGTACTCCTTCCCCCTATATATACCAACGTACCCCCAAACGATCAGATACGGAGCCAAAAACCTAATTCCACCACCGCAACCTTCTGTACCCACGAGATCCCATCTTGGGGCCTGTTCCGGAGCTCCGCCGGAGGGGGCATCCATCACAGAGGGCTTCTACATCAACACCATAACCTCTCTGATGATGTGTGAGTAGTTTACCTCAGACCTTCGGGTCCATAGTTATTAGCTAGATGGCTTCTTCTCTCTTTTTGGATCTTAATACAATGTTCTCCCCCTCTCTCATCGAGATCTATTTGATCTTTTTGCGGTGTGTTTGTTGAGATCGATGAATTGTGGGTTTATGATCAAGATTATCTATGAACAATATTTGAATCTTCTCTGAATTCTTTTATGTATGATTGGTTATCTTTGCAAGTCTCTTCGAATTATCAGTTTGGTTTGGCCTACTAGATTGATCTTTCTTGCAATGGGAGAAGTGCTTAGCTTTGGGTTCAATCTTGCGGTGTCCTTTCCCAGTGACAGTAGGGGCAGCAAGGCACGTATTGTATTGTTGCCATCGAGGATAACAAGATGGTGTTTTTATCATATTGCATGAATTTATCCCTCTACATCATGTCATATTGCTTAAGGCGTTACTCTGTTTTCATGAACTTAATACTCTAGATGCATGATGGATAGCGGTCGATGAGTGGAGTAATAGTAATAGATGCAAGCAGGAGTCGGTCTACTTGTCTCGGACGTGATGCCTATACACATGATCATACCTAGATATTCTCATAACTATGCTCAATTCTGTCAATTGCTCAATAGTAATTCGTTCACCCACCGTAAAATACTTATGCTCTTGAGAGAAGCCACTGGTGAAACCTATGGCCCCCGGGTCTATCTTCATCATATTAATCTTCCAACACTTTATTATTGCCTTTTATTTTTTACTTTGCTTTTATTTTACTTTGCGTTTATATCATAAAAATACCAAAAATATTATCCTATCATATCTATCAGATCTCACTCTCGTAAGTGACTGTGAAGGGACTGACAACCCCTTATCGCGTTGGTTGCGAGGAGTTATTTGTTTTGTGTAGGTGCGAGGGACTCGCGCGTAGCCTCCTACTAGATTGATACCTTGGTTCTCAAAAACTGAGGGAAATACTTACGCTACTTTGTTGCATCACCCTTTCCTTTTCAAGGGAAAACCAAAGCAGTGCTCAAGAGGTAGCAGATAGCATGACACAATTTCACATATATGATGGTTAACTAAACAGGATAGCATGACACAATTTCACATTATGATGGCTAACTAAAAAAGATGGAAAGACATAGTTCAAAATATAATGACTATGTAAACATGATGACATGATATAACTATATAATGTGTTTATTAAATAGGTTGGCATGCCATAATTCACATACATGCCGCCTATGGAAACATGATAGCATGATATAATTCCCGGATAGAATGATATAATTCAAAATATGATGACTGTAAACACTAAACAGGATGAGATGATATAACTATATGATATCTTTATTAAATGGGTTGCCATGCCATAATTCAGATAGATGTTGTGTATGTAAACATGATGGCATGATATAATTCAAATATATGATTTATATAGTAAGAAAGTAAGCAGATGGCAATCCATATATGATGTAAAAACTAAGCAATGCAAGACAACATGCATGACATGGGTAATATAACCCTGCCAAGTTTGGTCATAGACCTCAGGGGGGAAATAGGACTGGTCATTAGTCTCTAAATCCTCCTCTGAGGAGCTCTCTATATCCAGCAAGATGTCAGCTGCAGCAGGTAGCTTTGTCTGCTCTGAATACCTTGTTTTCACTCCAGATACTTCCATCACCGCTTCGAATGGCTGATGCACAGGAAGAGTAGTTGAATATACAAACATTGTCGACAAATGGAACACGTAATACAAAAAAAATGATAGCATGATATAATTCACATACATGATGATTGGCTCAACAGCATGGCATTGCATAATTCACATATATAATGCCTTTGCAACAAGATAGCATTGCATAATTCACATATATAATGTCTCGCAACAAGATGGCAATGCATAATTCACATATATGGTAATTAGACACTAAACAGGTGGCATTCACACAAAGCATGTCTAAACTAATCAAATGACATAGCAATGCAAGACATCATACGCACGATATGAGCAGCATAACCCTGCAAAGTTAGAGCATACACCTCGGGGGCGGGGGGAATAGGACTGGTCATCTGTCTCTGAATCCTCCTCTCAGGAGCTATCCGTAACCAGCGAGATATGCGCTTCGTCAGATAGCATGGTCTGCTTTGAAGACCTTGTTTTCACTCCAGAATTTTCCATCACCGTGTCAAATGGCTGATGCACACGAAGAGTAGTTGAATGTACTAACATTGTTGACAAATGTAATACGTAATGAAAAAAAGGATGGCCTCATATAATTCACATATAAGATGACTAGCTAAGTAGGATGGCATTGCAAAATTCACATATACGATGTCTGGCTAAACAAGACGGCATTGCATAATTCACATAAAATGATGAATAAACTAAACATATGGCATTCACACAAAGCATGTCTAAACTAAGAAGTTGACATGTTTGATGTATAAAGTAAGCAATGCAAGGCACCATATGCATGATATAACCATCATCAGCATGCCAAGTTAGAGCGAAGACCTTAGGGGGTAAATAGGAGTGCTCTTCTCTTCCTGAATCCCCCTTAGAACAGATATCTTCCTCTCGATTACAATCCAAAATGGGTGGGGGGGCTGCCTTTGCGCCTACCATTGGGCGATGTCTGCGTGAAATTTTATTGCCATGCAAGGCTTGTCTCTTTTGTTCTACATGTTCAATTCCATTGTGTACAATAACTGACATGCATAGGAATAAAATATAGTGAGATTATGTAAGGAGTGCATGCAGAAATCCAGAGTGATGGTAGCAACCTGTGGATAGACCCAAAACCAATGATAGCAGGCAGATAATGGCTTAAGTTAAAAAATACAGATAATGGCTTCTTTACTGTTTGTTTCCCACCCAACATGAAACTCATAGTAGACACCAGAGATTAACCAGATAGTAGATATATACTATTTATTGCGGCCCCGATATGTACCCCACAACCATTTAAAAACTCAAGTTTGACCATTAGTTTGGAGCTGAGTCTAATCGGTGAACAGGACGATAAAGTAGCATGTAATATTAACCGATGCATAACGTAAGCAGACATGAAAGAGTGCGACCTCTCTTGCGGACCCGTGTAGTCCTCGAGGTCATCTGCTTGGTTGATGATGGTAATGCAGTTGTCATGGATGCCGGCGGCGGGGAAGAAGATCTGAGGCGACGAAAGACAGTCTGGAGGCCGGATCCCTACTGTGCTGGACCCTTCTGTCGTTGGAGCAGCCGAGCTTGGGTGGATGACGGTGCAGCAGGAGCGGGACAAACCACACAAGGTTTTCTTTGACAACTATCTGTAAGAGAAGTAATTCTGTAAGGGCTCGTTTGAATTGGAGGATTCTAACAACGCAGGGATAGGAATACACAGTAATAGGATAGGAATGCACGTGCAAAACAGAGAATTTAAAAACACAGGATTTCTGCCAATCTGGGTGTTTGGTTCACAAGAATTGGAAGATCACAGGATGCAAAGAAGCATGGTGAGATTAAGTCGAACCACAAGAAAATGTATGGTTATAATGTTATTATGCTACTATCTCTTAGGCTTGTCCTTCATGAATAGGAATTTGAAAAGGAGGACAAATGGAAATTAAAATCCGTACGGTTTTTCTTTCAAGGAGACAATAAAGGAACAAATCCTACAGTTTTCCTTTGCTCCATTCCTTTGAACCAAATGCATGAATAGTAGTACCATAGGAAACTTTCCAATTCCTATGTGTCCTTCACTTTTCCTTTCAAGCACTGGCGATTCTAGTAGGCAGGCTTGAGCAAGGAAAAGCTACACTCAAAAAATGCTTTTGTGCTACTTGCCTACTTTTACTACTTTGGACCCAGGCCAGTGCCGTACTAGGTCAACTCCCAGGCCCATCGACAAATGCACAGCTCAAACACACAGAGACAAATAATGATAGTTAAGTTGCCTGGTACCTCACTGCTTGTCATATAGTAGGAGAAACTAATCGTATTTCACATTACTTCGTGTGCTCAATAGAAAATATATATAACATGTAGAGTAAAAAAGAGATGCAACAAGTGTACAACCTCTTTGGTGAAGCCATGTCGATCTCAGCGTGATTGGGTTGGTCGGTGGGGATGATCCGGCTGACTTGGCTATCGAAGGAGGGGAAGAAGGTCTTAGGCATCTTGAGATGGAGCCCGGGGTACTGCTCCGCTGTGATGGAGGGTTTTGTCATTGGAGCAGCTCCGGTGAGTTGTACGACGCCGAGGCTGAAGCAGGATATGAGAGACAACGTTAACCTGAGTGGAATTCAAATAGATGACGTAAAATACATAACGACAAACAGCTAGATGTAAAATACATCAGCCGCTCATCTCTGAACTTAACTGTCGAAACTGAATTTAACCATCGAAATTGAACTTAACTATCAAAACTGAATTTTGCTGTCGAAACTGAATTTTACTGTCGAAACTGTACGCACTAGCTAGTAGCAGAAAAGCAGTAGCAGTAGCAGCAGCGCGTGCGAGAGCCGGTCGACTGAATTTTTCATCTCTGGTCAGTCGATTTTCAAGCCGTTGGATACGAAATCGAGGGCCTACAGTTCAACTTCAACCTCCACCCCCCTAAGCCGCCAGCCACCACCGACCAAACCGCCACCCTTCGCCGCCCGCGGCCGGCGATGCGCCGCCCCGCCCGCCCCGAAACCACTCCCCACCGCTGGTCCACCGCTCCCTCGGCCATCCCTCTAGGCCCCCGCCCCGTGCCGACCTTTTTCTCCGGCGTTCCCCACGCCACCGCCCCACCCTGAACCCTAAGATAAATAGTGGGGTACCTCTCCGGCGAGCCCCCCTCCCCGTTGCGGCTGGTTCTTCCTTAACTCCGGCGAGCCCCCCACCCCTGAAAATCGACTGATCCAAAAGTCAATTCAGTCGATTGAAGTGTAACTAAATCGGAGCAGCATCGCAAGCAAGAGCAAGAGCGAGAGCAGCAGTGCGAGCAAGAGCAAGAGCAATAGCAAGAGCGAAGACCTCAGGGGGTAAATAGGAGTGCTCTTCTCTTTCTGAATCCCCCTTAGAACAGATATCTTCCTCTCGATTACAATCCAAAATGGGTGGGGGGGGGGCTGCCTTTGCGCCTACCATTGAGCGATGTCTGCGTGAAATTTTATTGCCATGCAAGGCTTGTCTCTTTTGCTCTACATGTTCAATTCCATTGTGTACAATAACTGACATGCATAGGAATAAAACATAGTGAGATTATGTAAGGAGTGCATGCAGAAATCCAGAGTGATGGTAGCAACCTGTGGATAGACCCAAAACCAATGATAGCAGGCAGATAATGGCTTAAGTTAAAAAATACAGATAATGGCTTCTTTACTGTTTGTTTCCCACCCAACATGAAACTCATAGTAGACACCAGAGATTAACCAGATAGTAGATATATACTATTTATTGCGGCCCCGATATGTACCCCACAACCATTTAAAAACTCAAGTTTGACCATTAGTTTGGAGCTGAGTCTAATCGGTGAACAGGACGATAAAGTAGCATGTAATATTAACCGATGCATAACGTAAGCAGACATGAAAGAGTGCAACCTCTCTTGCGGACCCGTGTAGTCCTCGAGGTCATCTGCTTGGTTGATGATGGTAATGCAGTTGTCATGGATGCCGGTGGCGGGGAAGAAGATCTGAGGCGGCGAAAGACAGTCTGGAGGCCGGATCCCTACTGTGCTGGACCCTTCTGTCGTTGGAGCAGCCGAGCTTGGGTGGACGACGGTGCAGCAGGAGCGGGACAAACCACACAAGGTTTTCTTTGACAACTATCTGTAAGAGAAGTAATTCTGTAAGGGCTCGTTTGAATTGGAGGATTCTAACAACGCAGGGATAGGAAATACACAGTAATAGGATAGGAATGCACGTGCAAAACAGAGAATTTAAAAACACAGGATTTCTGCCAATCTGGGTGTTTGGTTCACAAGAATTGGAAGATCACAGGATGCAAAGAAGCATGGTGAGATTAAGTCGAACCACAAGAAAATGTATGGTTATAATGTTATTATGCTACTATCTCTTAGTCTTGTCCTTCATGAATAGGAATTTGAAAAGGAGGACAAATGGAAATTAAAATCCGTACGGTTTTTCTTCCAAGGAGACACTAAAGGAACAAATCCTACAGTTTTCCTTTGCTCCATTCCTTTGAACCAAATGCATGAATAGTAGTACCATAGGAAACTTTCCAATTCCTATGTGTCCTTCACTTTTCCTTTCAAGCACTGGCGATTCTAGTAGGCAGGCTTGAGCAAGGAAAAGCTACACTCAAAAAATGCTTTTATGCTACTTGCCTACTTTTACTACTTTGGACCTAGGCCAGTGCCGTACTAGGTCAACTCCCAGGCCCATCGACAAATGCACAGCTCAAACACACAGAGACAAATAATGATAGTTAAGTTGCCTGGTACCTCACTGCTTGTCATATAGTAGGAGAAACTAATCGTATTTCACATTACTTCGTGTGCTCAATAGAAAATATATATAACATGTAGAGTAAAAAAGAGATGCAACAAGTGTACAACCTCTTTGGTGAAGCCATGTCGATCTCAGCGTGATTGGGTTGGTCGGTGGGGATGATCCGGCTGACTTGGCTATCGAAGGAGGGGAAGAAGGTCTTAGGCATCTTGAGATGGAGCCCGGGGTACTGCTCCGCTGTGATGGAGGGTTTTGTCGTTGGAGCAGCTCCGGTGAGTTGTACGACGCTGAGGCTGAAGCAGGATATGAGAGACAACGTTAACCTGAGTGGAATTCAAATAGATGACGTAAAATACATAACGACAAACTGCTAGATGTAAAATACATCAGCCGCTCATCTCTGAACTTAACTGTCGAAACTGAATTTAACCATCGAAATTGAACTTAACTATCAAAACTGAATTTTGCTGTCGAAACTGAATTTTACTGTCGAAACTGTACGCACTAGCTAGTAGCAGAAAAGCAGTAGCAGTAGCAGCAGCGCATGCGAGAGCCGGTCGACTGAATTTTTCATCTCTGGTCAGTCGATTTTCAAGCCGTTGGATACGAAATCGAGGGCCTACAGTTCAACTTCAACCTCCACCCCCCTAAGCCGCCAGCCACCACCGACCAAACCGCCACCCTTCGCCGCCCGCGGCCGGCGATGCGCCGCCCCGCCCGCCCCGAAACCACTCCCCACCGCTGGTCCGCCGCTCCCTCGGCCATCCCTCTAGGCCCCCGCCCCGTGCCGACCTTTTTCACTGGCGTTCCCCACGCCACCGCCCCACCCTGAACCCTAAGATAAATAGTGGGGTACCTCTCCGGCGAGCCCCCCTCCCCGTTGCGGCTGGTTCTTCCTTAACTCCGGCGAGCCCCCCACCCCTGAAAATCGACTGATCCAAAAGTCAATTCAGTCGATTGAAGTGTAACTAAATCGGAGCAGCATCGCAAGCAAGAGCAAGAGCAAGAGCAATAGCAAGAGCGAAGACCTCAGGGGGTAAATAGGAGTGCTCTTCTCTTTCTGAATCCCCCTTAGAACAAATATCTTCCTCTCGATTACAATCCAAAATGGGTGGGGGGGGGGCTGCCTTTGCGCCTACCATTGAGCGATGTCTGCGTGAAATTTTATTGCCATGCAAGGCTTGTCTCGTTTGCTCTACATGTTCAATTCCATTGTGTACAATAACTGACATGCATAGGAATAAAACATAGTGAGATTATGTAAGGAGTGCATGCAGAAATCCAGAGTGATGGTAGCAACCTGTGGATAGACCCAAAACCAATGATAGCAGGCAGATAATGGCTTAAGTTAAAAAATACAGATAATGGCTTCTTTACTGTTTGTTTCCCACCCAACATGAAACTCATAGTAGACACCAGAGATTAACCAGATAGTAGATATATACTATTTATTGCGGCCCCGATATGTACCCCACAACCATTTAAAAACTCAAGTTTGACCATTAGTTTGGAGCTGAGTCTAATCGGTGAACAGGACGATAAAGTAGCATGTAATATTAACCGATGCATAACGTAAGCAGACATGAAAGAGTGCGACCTCTCTTGCGGACCCGTGTAGTCCTCGAGGTCATCTGCTTGGTTGATGATGGTAATGCAGTTGTCATGGATGCCGGCGGCGGGGAAGAAGATCTGAGGCGGCGAAAGACAGTCTGGAGGCCGGATCCCTACTGTGCTGGACCCTTCTGTCGTTGGAGCAGCCGAGCTTGGGTGGACGACGGTGCAGCAGGAGCGGGACAAACCACACAAGGTTTTCTTTGACCACTATCTGTAAGAGAAGTAATTCTGTAAGGGCTCGTTTGAATTGGAGGATTCTAACAACGCAGGGATAGGAAATACACAGTAATAGGATAGGAATGCACGTGCAAAACAGAGAATTTA
This sequence comes from Aegilops umbellulata, assembly GCA_032464435.1. Lineage (NCBI taxonomy): Eukaryota > Viridiplantae > Streptophyta > Magnoliopsida > Poales > Poaceae > Aegilops > Aegilops umbellulata. The sequence goes on along the minus strand of CP136056.1, from coordinate 209,253,539 downwards.
AAAACACAGGATTTCTGCCAATCTGGGTGTTTGGTTCACAAGAATTGGAAGATCACAGGATGCAAAGAAGCATGGTGAGATTAAGTCGAACCACAAGAAAATGTATGGTTATAATGTTATTATGCTACTATCTCTTAGTCTTGTCCTTCATGAATAGGAATTTGAAAAGGAGGACAAATGGAAATTAAAATCCGTACGGTTTTTCTTCCAAGGAGACACTAAAGGAACAAATCCTACAGTTTTCCTTTGCTCCATTCCTTTGAACCAAATGCATGAATAGTAGTACCATAGGAAACTTTCCAATTCCTATGTGTCCTTCACTTTTCCTTTCAAGCACTGGCGATTCTAGTAGGCAGGCTTGAGCAAGGAAAAGCTACACTCAAAAAATGCTTTTATGCTACTTGCCTACTTTTACTACTTTGGACCCAGGCCAGTGCCGTACTAGGTCAACTCCCAGGCCCATCGACAAATGCACAGCTCAAACACACAGAGACAAATAATGATAGTTAAGTTGCCTGGTACCTCACTGCTTGTCATATAGTAGGAGAAACTAATCGTATTTCACATTACTTCGTGTGCTCAATAGAAAATATATATAACATGTAGAGTAAAAAAGAGATGCAACAAGTGTACAACCTCTTTGGTGAAGCCATGTCGATCTCAGCGTGATTGGGTTGGTCGGTGGGGATGATCCGGCTGACTTGGCTATCGAAGGAGGGGAAGAAGATCTTAGGCATCTTGAGATGGAGCCCGGGGTACTGCTCCACTGTGATGGAGGGTTTTGTCGTTGGAGCAGCTCCGGTGAGTTGTACGACGCCGAGGCTGAAGCAGGATATGAGAGACAACGTTAACCTGAGTGGAATTCAAATAGATGACGTAAAATACATAACGACAAACTGCTAGATGTAAAATACATCAGCCGCTCATCTCTGAACTTAACTGTCGAAACTGAATTTAACCATTGAAATTGAACTTAACTATCAAAACTGAATTTTGCTGTCGAAACTGAATTTTACTGTCAAAACTGTACGCACTAGCTAGTAGCAGAAAAGCAGTAGCAGCAGCAGCGCGTGCGAGAGCCGGTCGACTGAATTTTTCATCTCTGGTCAGTCGATTTTCAAGCCGTTGGATACGAAATCGAGGGCCTACAGTTCAACTTCAACCTCCACCCCCCTAAGCCGCCAGCCACCACCGACCAAACCGCCACCCTTCGCCACCCACGGCCGGCGATGCGCCGCCCCGCCCGCCCCAAAACCACTCCCCACCGCTGGTCCGCCGCTGCCTCGGCCATCCCTCAAGGCCCCCGCCCCGTGCCGACCTTTTTCTCTGGCGTTCCCCACGCCACCGCCCCACCCTGAACCCTAAGATAAATAGTGGGGTACCTCTCCGGCGAGCCCCCCTCCCCGTTGCGGCTGGTTCTTCCTTAACTCCGGTGAGCCCCCCCAGCCCTGAAAATCGACTGATCCAAAAGTTAATTCAGTCGATTGAAGTGTAACTAAATCGGAACAGCGTCGCAAGCATGAGCAAGAGCGAGAGCAGCAGTGCGAGCAAGAGCAAGAGCAATAGCAAGAGCAGACCAATTAGGGGACCAAGAGGAAGAGCAGAGCAGCAATGTGAGCGAGAGCTAAAGCAGCAGCAGCTCCTATTGATGTTGACATCGCCGCCGAGGGAGCGACGCCATGGAGGAAGTGGCCGGCGACGCCGCCATGGATGGAGCCGCGCCGTGTCGGCTCGGGACCGAGCGCCGGCAGCACCGTGAGATTGAATCAAGAAGAAAATGCGGCAATTAGTGTACAACCACTTTGGTGGCGCCGATTAGGCCTCAGCTTCATCCGAGGAAACGATGATGATGATACTCTTCTGGTGGTGCAGTTGAAGACGGCGGTGTGGGAATGGAGGTGGCGTGAAAGAAGAGGGGAACATAGGGGCAACTCCTTGGAGGTGGAGTACGGGTGGCTGAATCGGCGGGACGACGAGATTGACAACGGATCCTCATCCGGTACGATGGATGAGGGACGTTGAGGTGTTGCTGTGGATGACGTCGTCGGGGAAGAGGCTCCGGCTAGGTGGCGGACGGAGGATGGTGTGGGGCTTTGCAGGTTTTCGCGGCCTCGGTGTACGAATGGGTGGGCGGATGGGATGGGAGTGGGGAACCATGGCTTAGGGATGCGCTTGTCGGAAATGTGGGGTAAGTTATGAAATTACCCCCACCAATTTGAGCTAGGCGGTTCTTTCGGTTCAGGGGTATCACGGGAATTTCGCGTGTCAGGATTTCACAGGAGGTGGGAGTTTTCGCGGGCGTTGTAATTTTGGAATAGCAAGGCGCGGGTTGAGATGGAGGAGTTGTCGGAGCAGAACAAGACAAAGATATATCTTAAATATTTCAGGGTAACAAGGCGCGGGTTGAAATTTCAGGACAAGCCCAACGTGTACTGTACCAAATCAATTCACACTTCCGTTGTCGGTGTACTAAAGTAGGGGTACCTTAGTACCCCGAACTTGTGCACGGGCAGTAGTAGCGTCCCGCGGCAAGGCTTGCCAGGGGAGCGACAAGAGTCTCCACGACCCTTTCTGGGCCGGACGAAGGCCAAGTGATCGAGCCTAGAAGACCAGGCCCCGGCAAGAGGAGCTTGCCGGGCCAAGAAGGCAAGGTCCGGCAAGAGGAGCTTGCCGGGCCAAGGCGACAAGGCCCCGGCAAGAGGAGCTTGCCGGGACGACTAAGCCGAAGCACCAAGGCCCCGGCGGGAGGAGCTCGCCGGGACGGCCAAACCAAGGCACCCCAAGAGAAGCCCGCCGCGGCGCGCCGCGCGCCCCGACAAGGTCTGACGAGCGGCAAGCTCTCAGGTGTGGCAAGACAACCACCACGGCAAGCCACTTGCCGCGGCAAACCACCACCTCAGGCATGCGCTCCAGCTCACCTGCCCACGCGCCACTCTGGGGCTTCCCCAGAGGCACGTGGCGGGGCGCCGCGCAACCTGGGGCGCGCGGCGGCATGCGACGTTGGCAGAGTCGCCCTCGTGGCAAGCGGAGGCGCCCCTAACGGTCCGCCTCGGCACTGTTCAGGCGATCCAGACGGGCATTTAATGCCTTTGTCCCCCGCCGTCAGAGTTAGGTGCAATAGCACTGTGCGGCCACTGTTCGCACAGTTCCTTGCCATTTTTACCCTCACCTGCGTCGCTACCTGTGGGAAACCCCTTAGCATATAAAAGGAGGCCCATGCGCACGTAGGGAGAGAACAAAAAAGGAAGGGATCCAGACCGGAAGAAGGACACCCAGTAGACCCTCGTCTACGTCCAGCTCCAACTTACTGTTGCTTCTTGCGCTCCAGAGCAAGAACTCGAATCAACCAGACAAGCAGCAGTAGGGTTTTACGCATCCATGCGGCCCGAAGCTGGGTAAAATCGTTGTGTGTGTGTGTCGCCTCGATCTGCTCTTTGTGCAACCTCCGCCCCCCGCCGAACCGACAAGGGGCTCCGTCCCCATAGGTGCTCGTGGAGGCCAATATCCCCCGACATCTTTGGCGCGCCAGGTAGGGGGTGCGTCGAGGTTGTGCGAACCAGATCCGGCGTCCGCGCGATCCTGACTCTCATTATTTGCTCCGGCATGGCGCCGAAGAAGAAAGCTCCGGAGGTGACCGGTCCGTCAGCGTCGAACCCACCGCCCATGGAGCGGACGGGTGGTGGGGAGGACGCCGGCGGAGGAACGGGCGCCGTTGAACTAGTTCTTGGTCCCGCGACGTCCGAGCTCGCCCCACGCCCCTCTCAGGAGGCGCGAAACCAGCAGCGTCATGGTACCCATGGTACCATACGCTCGCTGGACCCAGACCGTGCTGGTGGGTCCCAAGGCGCTCAGGACCAGCATGCGATCCAGCGTGCCGGAACGAGCGTCGCGCGGCTGCCTGGACCGGGTGCTGCTCCTTCTAACATAGTTAGGAGTTCGAGCACATCCCGCTCCTCGCGCCGTTCGCCGCCTCTGCCCGCCACCCCAGCGGAAGCTCTCGCGCGAGCTCAGCTACTCCTAGACTACCCTCCGACGGCGGACAAGCTCGACGACTGGAGGGCAACCATCCAGAGCCTCATCGGTTTCGCCAACGGTGACACTCCGCGGCAGCACAGCGCGTCGCAGCCGCGGCCAGTCACCCAGGCGAGAACTGATGGCGCCAAGAATGGCGGGGGTGCGACCACCGTGCACTCGCCGCCCCAGAAGCCGCGGTCGCCGACTCGCCGGGCTCACCTCGACAACGACTCCACCGCGTCGTCGAACCCGCGAACTCGCCGCGACCAACGCCAAGTCCTTCACGAACGAAGGGAAGAAGACGCTCGAACCCGCATCGAGCGCAGAAGAGAGGCGCGGCGTCAATCAGACCAGCGTGTTGAGCCCTCTGGAAACATGCACGCACCGGGGGAACCAGGCGAACTGCCGTATTCGGTAGGCTTCCCCGCGTTCACCCGCGAGCTGTGGCAAGTCCAGCGGCCCAGCACAAAGAACTTCAAGCCCGACGTGCCCGAGAAGTACGACGGCAAGTCGCATCCGTCTGAGTTCCTCAGCATCTACACCATTGCGGTGCAGGCTTCCGGGGGACGTGACGATAAGATCCTTGCCAACTACTTCCTGCTGGTACTCAAGCCCAACGTCAGATCCTGGCTCATGCACTTGCCGGACGGCTCCATCTCCTCCTGGCCAGATCTATGCCATCAGTTCGTTGGCGCCTTCACGGGCGGCCACAAACCCCATGGCCAGGCAAGCGACCTTCATCTGCTTGTTCAGAAGGAGGTGGAGCCTTTGCGCAAGTTCATCCAGAGGTTCAGCCGTGTGCACTACAACATCCCAGACGTCCACCCCGCCGCGGTGATCAGCGCGTTCCATCAGAACGTGCGCAACCGCAGGATGCGGGAGGAGATGGCGATGTGCAAAATCAAGGAGGTTAGCGAGCTTTACGCCCTGGACGACAAGTGTGCACGCGCTGAGGAGGGGAGGAAGCTCCCCGGAGAAAGTGTTGGAGAAGGAGAATCCGACAGTGAAGGTACCGCCCTGGCAAGGAGAGGCCGGCGGCGGAACGGCAAAAAGAAGAAAAACCCAGAGGTACTGGTTGTCGAGAAGTCCGGCAGCGAGGGCTCCGCCAAGAAAGCCCAGGCGGGAGGCCCCGGCAAGGAGGTTGTCGGGTGCGCCAACTGCCGGGCGGTGGCTGCTGCCGATAAGCGAGACGGTACCGACAAGAAGTACTGCAAGATCCACCGTACCAGGGGCCACGACCTCCAGAGTTGCAAGCAAGTCGAGCGACTCGTCGACCTGCAGAAGGCCGAGTACGCACGAAGCGACAAGGAGAGAGCCCAAGCAGGCGGCGGGGGATCCGGCACGAAGCGTCCCGGCCCGGGGGAGCGCCGCGGCAAGGACAAGCAGCGGCAAGCAGACAGACCTCCCCGGGGACGCGACAAGGGCGAAGACGATGACGACGACGAAGACATGGAAGACCCCGAGACCAGCGAGCAGGAGTTTCAGAAAGCCACTAAGGTCTTGTGTGTGGACAGCGGTGCCTCCCTGCACGCTTCCCACCACCATCTTAAATGGTGGGTGCGGGAGGTCAATGCAGCAGAGCCACCCGTCGAGTCACGCAGACCCCTGAGATGGTCCAGCACGCCTATCATCTTCGACATTGAGGACCACCCTGATCGCACAACCGCGATCGGGTGCTTGCCGATGTTGGTTTCCCCAACGATCCGCAACCTCAAGGTCACTAAGATGCTAGTTGACGGCGGGGCCGGCTTGAATCTGATCTCCTCTGCTGTTCTCCGGAGACTCCAAGTTCCCGACAGCGAGCTCGAAGAAACCGGCGCATTCCAAGGAATCACCCCGGGAAGGAGCAAGCCGAAGGGAAAGATCACGCTGCCGGTAACATTTGGCAGCGAGCTGAATTTCAGGACTGAGAAGGTCACCTTTGACGTCGCCGACTTTCCGTTGCCTTACAACGGGATCCTCGGCCGACCAGCGCTCGCCAAGTTCATGGCGGCCTCTCACTACGCGCATAACATGCTCAAGATGCCTAGCCCGATAAGCGTCATTTCTGTCCCCGGCGACAAGAAGGATGCCCTTATCTGCGGCGACCAAATATACCGGGACGCAACAGCAGCAACGGCCCGCGGCCCACTCGCCGCTGGAGCTTCCGGGGGAAAGAAGAAGTCCGGCAAGTGCTCTGGCGCCCACTCCGGCAAGCGCGCCTCTTCGGAGTGCTGCGCTGCCGTCGAGGACGTCCCATCGAGCCCCGCCGGCAAGAAGACCAAGCCCGGCAAGTACTCTGGCGCCCACTCCGGCAAGCGCGCCTCTTCGGAGTGCTGCGCTGCCGTCGAGGACGTGCCATCGAGCCCCGCCGGCAAGAAGGCCAAGCCCGGCAAGTTCTCTGGCGCCCACTCCGGCAAGCGCGCCTCTTCGGAGTGCTGCGCTGCCGTCGAGGACGTGCCATCGAGCCCCGCCGGCAAGAAGGCCAAGCCCGGCAAGTGCTCTGGCGCCCACTCCGGCAAGCGCGCCTCTTCGGAGTGCTGCGCTGCCGTCGAGGACGTGCCATTGAGCCCCGCCGGCAAGAAGGCCAAGCCCGGCGAATGCTCTGGTGCCCACTCCGGCAAGCGCGCCTCTTCGGAGCGCTGCGCTGCCGTTGAGGACGCACCATCGAGCCCCGCCGGTAAACACAAGGAGATGATGGCTGCTCCACCAGCGACCAAGAAGGTGCCCGCCAAGGAGGACGGCACTGGTGGTACCTTCACCATCAGTGCCACTCTCGACCCCAAATAGGAAGGCGCGCTCGTTGCTTTCCTGAGGGCGAATGTCTATGTGTTTGCCTGGCAACCATCTGACATCCCCGGCGTTCCCAGGGAAGTGATTGAGCACCACCTCGTCGTCTGTCCTCATGCGCGGCCCGTCAAGCAAAAAGTCAGGAAACAAGCGGTGGAGCGCCAAGAGTTTATCGCGGAGGAGATCAGGAAGTTGGAAGCGGCAGGCCTCGTCAGAGGCATGCTCCATCCGACGTGGTTGGCCAATCCTGTCGTCGTGCGCAAAGCAAATGGGAAGTGGAGGCTTTGCATCGATTTCACCGATGTCAACAGAGCTTGCCCTAAAGATCCATTTCCCTTGCCGCGCATCGACCAGATTGTTGACTCCACGGCCGGATCCGACCTGCTTTCATTCCTTGACGCCTACTCCGGGTACCACCAGATCTTCATGGCTGAAGAAGACGAAGAGAAGACTGCGTTCATCACTCCATGCGGCACGTACTGTTTTGTGCGGATGCCTTTTGGACTGAAGAACGCAGGCTCGACGTTTGCGAGGGTTGTCCACACTGCTTTCGAGCCACAGATCCACAGAAATGTGGAGGCCTACATGGACGACATTGTGGTCAAGAGCAGAGACAAGGCAACCTTGGTTCAAGACTTGGAAGAGACCTTTGCGAACTTGCGCAAGATCAGCCTCAAGCTCAACCCCGAGAAGTGCGTGTTCGGAGTCCCTCCGGCAAGCTCCTCGGGTTCTTCGTGTCTCAGCGTGGGATCGAAGCCAACCCCGACAAGATCATGGCCATCGAGCAGATTGAAGCACCAACGCGTGTCAAGGACGTGCGAAGAGTTGCCGGCTGCGTTGCGGCTCTCAGCAGGTTAATTTCCAGGTATGCGGAACGCGCCCTGCCATTTTTCAAAATCTTGAAAAAGGCAGGTCCAGTAAAATGGACTCCGGAAGCGGAGGCTGCGCTGCAAGACTTGAAGAAATACCTGTCCTCCGCTCCTATACTTGTCGCGCCTAGACCGCAAGAGAAGTTGTTGCTCTACCTAGCGGCAACCAATCAAGTGGTTAGTGCTGCGTTAGTAGCGGAGAGGGAAGCTGATGACGAGCCCGCAACCACGGCAAGCGCGTCCGACGACAAGCAGGGGGCTTCCCCGACAAGCTCTGGCCCCGGCAAAGGCGAATCCGCGCAAGCGCAAGGGGAAGTGCAGAAGAAGAGGATGGTGCAGCGCCCAGTTTACTTCGTCAGTTCCCTCCTGCAGGGGGCTAGGTCGAGGTACTCTGGTGTGCAGAAATTGCTCTTCGGCCTTCTCATGGCCTCGAGGAAGCTACGCCATTACTTCCAAGCACACGAGATCACAGTGGTCACTCGCTTTCCGCTTAAGAGGATACTGCAGAATCCCGAAGCAACAGGCAGGATTGTTGAGTGGGCACTAGAACTGTCAAGCTTTGGCCTCAAGTTCGAGAGCACACCGACCATCCAGAGCAGAGCATTGGCAGATTTCATAGCAGAGTGGACGCCGACACCGGACGAAGAAATTCCAGAGACGAGCATCCCCGGCAAGGAAGCAACCAAAGAGTGGCTGATGTACTTTGATGGTGCCTTTTGGCTGGAAGGCGCCGGTGCCGGCGTGCTGCTCATTGCGCCCACCGAAGAGCACCTCAAGTACATCGTCCAGATGCACTTTCCCAAGGAGCAAGCAACCAACAATACGGCAGAGTATGAAGGTTTGCACGCCGGTCTCGGGATCGCGGCGGAACTTGGGATCAAGAAGCTCATTGTCAGGGGTGACTCGCAGCTCGTCGTCCGCCAAGTGAACAAGGACTACCAGTGCCCGTTGATGCAGGCTTACGTTAATGAAGTGAGGAAGCTGGAAGAGCGCTTTGACGGCCTGCAAATGGAATACGTTCCAAGAGCAGAGAACGACATCGCCGACGGCCTGTCAAAATGCGCCGCACTAAAGCTACCTGTGGAACCAGGGACTTTTGTGCTCAAGCTGACTCAGCCATCCGTGACACCATCGACTGGGCCAAGCAAGAAGAGAAAATCGGTCTCCGGTGACTATCTCCCGGCAGAGCTTCCCGAAGCCGCCGCCAAGAGAGTCCCCAAGATCGACGCCAAGAGTGCTGAGGAGCTGCCCGCTCCGGCAAGCCCCAGGGTTTGTCCCGACGAAGCAGGCGCTCCCGGCAAGCCATGCCCCGGCAAGCTTGCCGGGGAACGTCAAGCTCCGGCTGAGCCCCAAGTCCTCGCCGTAGAAGCTGATGTTCCCGCAGCCGCCGACATGCCTTTGGTCCTCGTCGTCGAGCCACAGGCTCCGACGTGGGCACAGCGGATCGTCCGTTTCCTCCAGACAGGAGAACTTCCCGAAGAACAAGAAGAAGCGGAAAGAGTAGCCCGGCAGTCCAGTATGTACCAGTTCGTCAACGGCGCACTGTATAGAAGAGGACGCAATGGGGTGAAATGGAAGTGCATTCACCGGGAAGACGGACAGGAGCTGTTGGCGGAGATACACGGAGGCATATGTGGACACCACATTGGCGCCAGAGCACTTGCCGGCAAAGCGTTCCGGCAAGGTTTCTTCTGGCTCACAGCCCTCCAGGATGCAACTGCACAAGTAACCAAGTGTGAAGCGTGCCAGTTCCATTCCAAGAAGATACACCAGCCAGCTCAAGCTCTCCAGATGATCCCTTTGTCCTGGCCCTTCTCGGTCTGGGGGCTCGATATCCTCGGCCCCTTCCCCCGATCTGTCGGGGGCTTTGAGTACTTGTTCGTTGCCATCGACAAGTTCACAAAGTGGCCAGAAGTGGAACCAGTGAGGAAGGTGACTGCCCAGTCCGCGATCAAATTCTTCAAGTCGATTGTTTGCCGCTTCGGGATCCCCAACAGGATCATCACCGACAACGGTACGCAGTTCACAAGCCACGCTTTCATGCAGTACACCCAAAACCTCGGCACCAAGGTCAAGCGGAAAGGGCCAACGCCGAGGTACTGCGCGGGCTCAAGACCAGAAGTTTTGACAAGCTGCTCAAGCGCGGACGGAACTGGATCGAGGAGCTGCCGGCGGTTCTTTGGTCGGTCAGAACGACGCCAAATCGAGCCACCGGCCAGACACCATTTGCTCTAGTCTATGGAGCAGAAGCAGTTACCCCCACGGAACTCGTATACGGGTCACCTCGAGTGCTCGCTTATGATGAGCTTGAGCAAGAGCGGTTGCGTGAAGATGACGCACTGCTCCTCGAGGAGGATCGTCTCCAGGCTGCTGTGCGATCCGCTCGCTACCAGCAAGCTCTGCGTCGCTATCATAGCCGCAAAGTTAAAGCCAGGAGCCTCGAGGAAGGCGACCTTGTTCTTCGGCGCGTTCAGTCGGCCAAGATACACAACAAGTTGACGCCGAAGTGGGAAGGCCCTTACCGGGTGAAACGAGTCACGAGGCCCGGCGTCGTCCGCCTCGAGACCGAAGATGGTACTCCGGTGAGCAATTCCTGGAACATTGAGCATCTTCGCAAGTTTTACCCGTAAGGCGCGGTTGTCGGACCCCGTCCGGCAACCAACTCTTTGTACAAAAGTCTTGCCGCAGTTGCATGTAATCCTTTGTACAAAGCCAGGCGCAGACCCTGGCAGCAATGAAGCACTGGCGCCCCCAAGTTTTAGCATGCATGCTGAGTCGAGTCTCGTCCTTGGTTAGGGTTGATAGTGCCTAACAGTCGCTAACCCCTAACTTAGAGGTCGAGTCCGCGTCTTTTTCCCGTCCTTTTCCTTTGGCTCGCAGGAATTGCATACCCTTGCCGAGCCGCTCAAGGACGAAGAAGGGGAGAAGGGCGAGCCATCACCCGCGCCCCGGCAAGCCAGAGTTGCCGGGGGCTGTAGCCTCAGATAAGTCTTTACATCCCTTATCATGCATTCTCTCGTGAGCTGCGGAATGCGAAAACCTTGCTTCCTCCTAAAAGCTGCCGTGCTCTCTTAAGCGACAAACCCCGGAGCGCGTTCCCGGGGCCCGCTTCTGATAGTAGCCGCGGCGGCAAGAGGAGGAAGCAAGGGGCCAGAACCCGCCTTCTCCCTGCCTCCGCCAAGAGCGTGAGGAGGGCCAAGGGGCGCGGGGAGACGGCAGGGTCCGTTGCCGGGCGGGGAAGTGTCTATCTTAACGATGCAAAGGGTTCGCTCCTTGCCGCGGGATGTACCCGCGAGACAAATGGTCCGGCAAACACTCCCTTTTCATTAAAAACATTCCACTCAGGTACAGCTCAGAGAGAATGAAAAACATGAAAGATGGGATTACAAGATTTAAACACAATTAAGGCCCGAGGGCTTACAAGATAAAAAGAGATAAGGTGCCCGTAATCCCTTTCTTGTCTCTCTCCTCAGGAGGTAGGGCAAGGAGGCGAGAAGGGAAAAAGGGGCACCTAGACGAGCTACGGGTGGCAGAAGACGCCAAGAGAGCATCCGGGGCTCCGCCCCGGGGCTCCGGAGGCCGGATGGAGACGGAGACACCGGAAGTGGAGCTCGAGAAGGAGGCTGCGGGACGTCAACACGCTGTCGAGGGCATCTAGCCCTCGTACTCCGAGTTGACGGCCTTGCCGCCAGCCTCTTCCGCAGCCTCGCCACTCCGGCCGCCCGAGAAGACGAAGCCCCAGCAAGAGGAGCTTGCCGGGCCGGAGAGAAGACCCCGGTGGTCGTCGCCGCGAGCAGGGGTGGTGACGGCATCTGGGGCGAAGCTGGAAGACGAGGCAGCGGCCTTGCCGCCCTCCCTCTTCCTCTTCTGCAGCCTCCCTACGCCAGCCGCCCAAGGAGATGACCCCGGGGAGTTCACGGCGCCAGCGACGCGGACGATGGGGGCCGCCGGTGCCACGCGGAGCTGCGACCGGCACCTAGTCAGACCCGTCATCCCGGCGACCGCTCCCCTCGTCGTCGCTGTCGCTCCCCTCCTCGTCATTCTCGCTCGAGGAGGAGCCTTTGCTGTCGGAGGAGCTATCCACGCAGCACCGGGCCCGGGTGCCGAGGTCCCCGAAGGCCTTGACGGAGAGGAGATCACCCTCCATCAGCTTAAAATGGAGGGTGAACACCTCCATCAAGCTGTGGATCCGGGCGAACGACTTCCACCCTCGGCCAAGACACATCACGCCGGGGGCTCGGGATTCGACGTGGACTCGCATACCACTGATCCCGCAGCCCCTCATGCGCAGTCTCAGCGTCTCGTGTTGCTCCGCTTCCAGGACGTCCGCGAAGGGAGCCGGGAGGCGGAGGCGACGGCGAGGCGCCCGGCGCAGCCTGATGATGAACTCGCAGGGGTTGTCCCCGAGATGAACCGCCGGGGGAAACGGAGCCGCCGGCGGAGGCGAGGCCGGCGCGCCACCCCGCCCGCCTCGAGCGCCTCGGCCTCGTCCACGACCTCGCCCCCTCCCCCTTCCCCTTACGGTTGGCTCCGCCGCCGCGGGTGCAAGGGGAGGAGGGGCGTGCTGCCTGGCGGCAACCCTTGCCGCCACCGAAGAAGGACCAGGGTTCCCTTTCTCCATGACAGTTGGGGAGAGGGGACCAGGGATCTAAGAGAAGAAAGAAGGAAGGAGTGCGGACCCTCATCATCCCCTTCCGCTCCTTATAAAGGGGCGGAGTGGGGGCTCGGCCGCCCCGCCCGACCAATCAAAGCAGAGGAAGGGCAGGCGATGGGGCCGACCCTCTACTTCGACCCGCGTCGGCCCGGCTTCCTGCCTCCACCACCGCAACCCCAAGCGCATGGAGGACGCGTGGCGGGTGAGCAGGGCCGAGACGACAGATGAGGCGACCTCTCCCCCCCCACACTTGAAAGTGGGGGCGGACGTTTCGCCTTTCCAAATAAAGGAATCATGCCCGATGTGACGCATGCCTGCGGGCCTCAGGCCCCGCGCACGCCACCCACGTCACGCACGCCTCGCACGACTCACCCCCCACGAAGCCGCGATAAGCGCGCACCACTTGGGGAGGGCGCGACGAGCACGGAGTTAAGGAGCAGCGCAACCCAGGCCACGCGTGCCCGTGCACTGTTAGGGCCTGGCCCAACAACGCTCGGCACCGTGTATGGCCCAGACCCGGGGGCTCCTGTCGGTGTACTAAAGTAGGGGTACCTTAGTACCCCGAACTTGTGCACGGGCAGTAGTAGCGTCTCGCGGCAAGGCTTGCCAGGGGAGCGACAAGAGTCTCCACGGCCCTTTCTGGGCCGGACGAAGGCCAAGTGATCGAGCCTAGAAGACCAGGCCCCGGCAAGAGGAGCTTGCCGAGCCAAGAAGGCAAGGTCCGGCAAGAGGAGCTTGCCGGGCCAAGGCGACAAGGCCCCGGCAAGAGGAGCTTGCCGGGACGACTAAGCCAAAGCACCAAGGCCCCGGCGGGAGGAGCTCGCCGGGACGGCCAAACGAAGGCACCCCAAGAGAAGCCCACCGCGGCGCGCCGCGCGCCCCGACAAGGTCTAACGAGCGGCAAGCTCTCAGGTGCGGCAAGACAACCACCACGGCAAGCCACTTGCCGCGGCAAACCACCACCTCAGGCATGCGCTCCAGCTCACCTGCCCACGCGCCACTCTGGGGCTTCCCCAGAGGCAGGTGGCGGGGCGCCGCGCAACCTGGGGCGCGCGGTGGCATGCGACGTTGGCAGAGTCGCCCCCGTGGCAAGCGGAGGCGCCCCTAACGGTCCGCCTCGGCACTGTTCAGGCGATCCAGACGGGCATTTAATGCCTTTGTCCCCCGCCGTCAGAGTTAGGTGCGATAGCACTGTGCGGCCACTGTTCGCACAGTTCCTTGCCATTTTTACCCTCACCTGCGTCGCTACCTGTGGGAAACCCCTTAGCATATAAAAGGAGGCCCATGTGCACGTAGGGAGAGAACAAAGAAGAAAGGGATCCAGACCGGAAGAAGGACACCCAGTAGACCCTCGTCTACGTCCAGCTCCAACTTACTGTAGCTTCTTGCGCTCCAGAGCAAGAACTCGAATCAACCAGACAAGCAGCAGTAGGGTTTTACGCATCCATGCGGCCCGAAGCTGGGTAAAATCGTTGTGTGTGTGTGTCGCCTCGATCTGCTCTTTGTGCAACCTCCGCCCCCCCGCCGAATCGACAAGGGGCTCCGTCCCCATAGGTGCTCGTGGAGGCCAATATCCCCCGACATCCATCGACGAAAAAACAAAAAGAAATCAATTCGCAGCACACAAGAGAGTCTAGTCCCGTGTACTGTACCAAATCAATTCGCACTACAAATGTCATTCAAAACTTTGAATTCGTGTTATGTTCAATTAAAATATTCCGCTCTATGTATAATGCATGCAACCTGCTACTCAAATAAACGTTTTAGTGCATTCCAAACGTATATACTACCGCTTCAATATGAACTAAATTTGAATTTGTTTCTCTATCTGAATAAGATATACAATGATGATTGTTGTGAAGTCAAGCCATTTGAATTCGTTTCTCTATTTTAATAAGATCTACAATCACCATTATTGTCAAGTTAAACCATCGTTTGTGTATTATCTTCACAGCACGCCACATGATTACTCTCGAGTTAGATATGAACTATGTGTACTATATGAACTCGAACTCGATTTTTTGAATCCACTTTATGTTGATTTCAAATCATAGTTCATTTCAAGCTCTAGCTAGATCTTCATAATATAAACCATGTCTCATATGTATAATGTGTTTATCACATAATGTATGGTGCCCCGCCCCCTACACCTACAAGTATTTAGATGTGAGTTGCAAACACCACACATTACCACAAATTCAAATAAAATGTGAGATTGTTTGATATATAGTATTGTTTAGATTGTTCTATACTTAGTTGTAAGCTGCAAACGCCACACATTATCACAAATTCAAATAAAATGTGAGATTGATCGATATATAGTATGGTTTAGTTTGTTCGACATTTAGCTGTGAGTTGCAAACGCCATGCATTATCACATTTTGGTATAACATGTGCAAAACCACAGCACGCGTATCACCGCTATATTCATGCATGCATATGTTTATAACACTATGATCTCCTACTCAAATATAAGAATCCACTTTCATATCAAATTATGATCTTTATTAGTCTCTTACACCCACACAATCCTCTAACCTTTGTAGCTAGCACTAACTTTCTCTCGTGCATGCACACACCCTCCTCGCCATCCCCCTCCCTCAGCATTCTATCCATCGCGCACATTCATTTTTTCTTTAGCTCGTTCTCCCACAGTCTCCACAACTCCTTTCCGACACACACCGATTGATAAACCTCTCCAGCGTCTGCCTACAACATACGTACACACGCACCTTCCATCTCCTCCTTTCTGTGTCCATGCCTCGTGTCTCTCATACGGTCCCACACACGTGTAAACTCTCGCCCCTCTTTTCATCGATCTCACAACCGCACACTCCTCCCCCTATCTAGCTAGTTGGCCTCTCGCACTGCCTCCTAGCTCCATTCTCTCTGTCTATCCGTCTCGCTGGGCCTTGTTTGCCTCTAACAAATGGATGTACACCGACCGATCTCCCACTATACATATAGCTAGCTAGGTCCTTAATTATAACTCGTTTTTGCCCACACGTCGATCGATCTACCTCATTAGTTATGTCTCTCCCTTCCTCCGACAAACAACAATTGATCTACCAATCTAGTTAGGTTTGCTTTGCAAACACATGGTTCCCCTTCATCATCCATGCATGTGTCCCGACAGATCTATCATGCATAGGCACACACTAAAAGACATCCCCACTCTTATTGATAATATTGCAGTTCTACTCTCAGTTTTTCTAGTAGGCCTCTCCCACCATCTTCGAGAAGCAACTCCATCACCCATCCAGCACTCTACCCCTCTCCTTCCCTCTCTCTCTCTCTCTCTCCTATCTCCTCTCTCTCTCTCTCTCTGTCCGAACCTATTTCCCGTCCTTCAGTTATGTATGGATGTCGACCCATCTCCCTCAAGACATAGCTGGGTCTTTCCTTCTCAACACATAAACGAGTCGTTCTACCTCTTTAGTTAGGCCTCTGCCTACCCCCCCCCCACCCCCCAAACACACACCGATACATCGAGCGCTCCAGTCATGTCTCCCTGCAACACCAAACTTGCCCTGTGCCCTCTAACATTCTGGTAGGTCAGTCTCCCTATATCTTTGACTTTCACACACACAATTTCAATGGCTCTCTTCATCCATCTCGCACCCACCCACTTGATCCTCTCTTCAACTCTATCGATATCTATGACCCCTCCCTCTCTTCTCGTGGATCGCCACCTCTGGCCCTCTCTATATGATATGGATATGCCTCTATTTCACACACATTGCATGCAAAATTTTGTTTGAGATGTCATCGACACATATTCCCACAAATACATTCACGAAATCACCCCCCCCCAAAAAAGCAAAAAACACTCACGAACGCACATGCCATCTGTCTAGGTTTGTATCTCTCTTACACACACCCACGTAGGTAGGGGACGTGCACGAAGAGAAGAGGTGCACGCACGGCGCACGTACTCCCGTCTCTTTCCCAACCACACCCACGCGGGTACACGGTGGAGCTCATTTCTGTACGAAAAGGCAGCCCACGTGGTAATTTGACACGTGTATTGGTTTTCCACTTGATGGAGGATCGTCTACCAAGGGTGAACAAACAAATTGCGACTTGACGCGTTATGTTAAAAAAGAGCCAAACCATGTGGGGCCTACCTTAGAGGCAAGGCTCTATACACTGGAGTACTTTTGATGTGTCCCGTCAACTCGTAGAATGAGGAGAAGCTTGCTTAGTACGCCGTATCCCCCGCCCACGAGTGCGGTGGCTCGCAGGATGAGGTGAAGCTTGCTTACAAGTACGCCTTACACCCACTCCCTCGCCCACGCGCGCGGTGGCTAGCAGGACGAGGAGAAAATTTTACTACTCCCTCCGTTTACTCCTCGTCCCTACCTTGGTTAGAGAGATTATCATATTGTTTGGAATATATGTCCTTTAGAAGATTTCAATATGAACTACTAGTACATACTCCAAACACTGATGTATATAGACGTATTTTAGAGTGCTGATTCACTCATTTTTCTCCGTACATAGTCCATATTGAAACGGACGTAATAGTACGCGCTCTCCCTCGCCCCTCGACCCTCGCCCACGTGGTGGACGTGCAGCAATTCATTCGGTCTCATATAGCCAGAACGATATATACTACAGTACCATTATTGCTCGACTTCCCGAAGAGGCGAAGAGCCAATCGCAAGGTTAATACTTTGGAGATGCCAAGCGCAAGGTTTATAAGAGAACGAGTAGTAGGTGTCGCGTCATTTATAAATAAAGTTTTTTTTCTTCTGTGGCACGTACACAATGTAAATAGGTTCATATGGAGAGAAAAGGAAACCGCTCCACTATATACATAGGTAGGACGAGCCTACACGGTTGCTTGCTGGGGTTGCTCTCTTCAGTCTTCACACTCTCTCGCACAAAACGACTATGGCCACATCTCTAACAACCCGACGGATCACATCTGCCGGGGGAAGGGGTGGATGCTTAGTGTAGATGCGTTCGCCGTCGCCGACGGTGAAAACCCACTGTCGGCACATCCCGATCAGGGGTCCCCGCTGTTCTCTCTCACAAAGTCGGTGAGGTTGCCTTCGTCCATTGCTCACTGCCGCGACGTGGGCAGTTGCCTCCTCCCGCCGCCCTCCTCTAGGTTGAGCTACGTCCCGACATCCCTCAGGTACAACTTCCTTTACAGCCGGCTTGCACCACTGCTCCAGCTGGCCACATCACTCCATGTGGATATTTCTCTACTTCTTTGCCCCGCACATACCTCCACTGGCTTCTACGTACTATATTTGTGATGAGTTTATGTCGCATCAACTAGTCCCAGGGATCTTATTCTAATCACACTTCTTCAATTTCTTTGCCACAGGGATGCTCATCTCGATTTTGGTGAAACTGCACAAAATGATCCGATGGTTAAAGGGTTGCAAACTTCATTTCTTCGGAAGCTCCAACATTGCCAGCAAATTAAAGCCTGGTTAGGGTTTACGATTCAAGGGCTAGGGACTACATGGATCATTTTTTTTCTTTAGCTGTCTCTATTCCAAAATAAGTGTCAACTTTAGTAGTAGTACAACTTTGTACTAAAGTTTGCATAAAGTTGAGACACTTATTTTGGAACGGAGGGAGTACATATTGGCTATGATCTGTCAATCATTGAGATGCAATAGCATGCATGTTAGTCTCCTTTGTATTTGATGAAATGTTGCAACGGGCAACCTTGGACGCAAGATACATGAAACAGAAGCTGGAAGCTTCATAGCATTGTACAAATTTATCTCGCTGATAAATTACAGTACATACTATACTAGTACTATGTAGAGTTAGGTGTCGCACGGTGTCCAGAAAATATGGTGACAGTGTGAGGTGGGCCATGTAATCACTGAGCCTGCGTGATTTCACTGCTCTCACACTCCTCCGCTGAGAATGGATAAATTTGTAATATAGTAGTACCTCCTTTCGCCGAAAGCATGGGACATCCAGCAGTCCTACCACCTCAGTAATAATGACCAATGAGCCGTCAAATCACATAGACCCAGCAGTAAGTTGGATGGACGAAGCAACCATCACTATTGAATCCACTTCTCCCTTCAACGCAGGCGCCAGTGAGAGGTCGCGTCCGCTCTACCCGGGCATGAATGCGGCACTGATTCTTTGGAGCAGCGTTGACTGTTTTGGGCGGGAAGCGCGCGCGGGCGACGGAGGGCCTTTGGGTGGGTCAGGTTGGTCAGGAGCGGGCGTGGCAGCTGTCTCGCCTGTCCCGACCGGACGCTCGGAAATGATAGGATGCACCGACTCTCGCGGCTAAATCGTACACTACACATCATCTCTCTGTAGGAGTAGGTTGATGTGTCGCTCTCACTAACACACACATGTTGTTAAACACACACACACACATGCCAAGGTAAAATGAGTCTATCTCAATTAATGAAGACTTGCATGTTACTATCCATATGTTACTACCTACTATGAAAGTAGTAACATAAACTAGTAACATATGCATGTTACTAGTCCAAGTTACTCACCACTATGACCAGCCTAGCAATGTAACCAAATGCTCCTTACTCTGCCTTGTTATCTCCCCCGGAAACCCAATGCATGGAGCGCAACTACGCGTTGATGCATGCAAGTTAATATGTGGCCCTGCATGGTAGCTCAAACGGCATCTCTTAGTTGTTGTGATTAATTGTTGCGTTTAGAGACAGAAATCAGGGCTTTGATTGGAGGAAGGACCGGTCAAGTTTCTCCTTCTCCTCCAATCTACTTGCACCTCATTTCGAAAAAAAAATTTGCTTGCACCTTGGTCCCGCTGCACCTTCTAACGTGACTTATTACACCTAGACAGAGCGAGTAGTACGATATACGGTGGCACACTGACTTAAGTCGAATACAAGTGCCCACAATTGTGTGCATGTTATAATACGGATTCACTTAAAATAGTACGTGAGCGAACAAAGGGATCAATTGGACACTGTTCACGAGCAGTAGCGAGATGTGTGAGGTAAGATACACCGCTGGCGCTTTTAATTTTTCTTATTAATTTGTTTGTTTCACCCTCTTACTGGTGGGACCCAACATACTACACGGAGAAAAGTAAGGTGACTATGGCTGCATTATTTCTGTACTACCAACAGTGGTTTAAATCCCAAAAGAACTTACCACCAAAGCCACATGACACGATTATGATTTAAATCCCAATGACTCCCACGCAAAAAAATACGGCATGCTTGTCACACGAATGCAAGAATGTATTGAAGGTTATTTTCCTCTCGTTAAACATAACTTGGGGCTGGTACTGGTTAGCCTGTTCAGTCATCAAACTTGAGGTCTCGAGTTCGATAACAACACTTGAGCATAATTTTGTTTTTGTTCGACTTCTTTCTTCCACTCAATGACAGGTAGGCCTCGCATGACAGAGAGAGAAAGTGATCTAGGGTGGTGCCAGGAGGATTCTTTGACTGGTCAAAAGGATGGATACGGAGCTTGCTACCTCTTGAGCACTGCGTTGGTTTTCCCTTGAAGAGGAAAGGGTGATGCAGTAAAACAGCGTAAGTATTTCCCTTAGTTTTTGAGAACCAAGGTATCAATCCAGTAGGAGGCCACGCACGAGTCCCTCGCACCTACACAAACAAATAAAATCCTCCCAACCAACGCAATAAGGGGTTGTCAAACCCTTCACGATCACTTACGAAAGTGAGATCTGATAGATATGATAATATAATATTTTTGGTATTTTTATGATAAATATGCAAAGTAAAATAAAAGGCAATAAAAATAGCTAAGCACTGGAAGATTAATATGATGGAGAATAGACCCGGGGACCATACGTTTCACTACTGGCTTCTCTCGAGAGCATAAGTATTATGGTGGGTAAACAAAATACTGTTGAGCAATTGACAGAATTGAGCATAGTTATGAGAATATCTAGGTATGATCATGTATATAGGCATCACGTCCGCGACAAGTAGACCGACTCCTGCCTGCATCTACTACTATTACTCCACACATCGACTGCTATCCAGCATGCATCTAGAGTATTAAGTTCAAAATAACAGAGTAACACTTTAAGTAAGATGACATGATGTAGAGGGATAAACTCATGCAATATGATATAAACCCCATATTGTTATCCTCGATGGCAACAATACAATACATGCCTTGCTGCCCCTACTGTCACTGGGAAAGGACACCGCAAGATTAAACCCAAAGCTAAGCTCTTCCATTGCAAGAAAGATCAATCTAGTAGGCCAAACCAAACTAATAATTCGAGGAGACTTGCAAAGATAACCAATCATACATAAAAGAATTCAGAGAAGATTCAAATATTGTTCATAGATAAACTTGATCATAAACCCACAATTCATCGGTCTCAACAAACACACCGCAAAAGAAGATTACATCGAATAGATCTCCACGAGAATCATGGAGAACTTTGTATTGAGATCCAAAGAGAGAGAAGAATCCATCTAGCTAATAACTATGGGGCCGAAGGTCTGAAGTAAACTACTCACACATCATCGAAGAGGCTATGGTGTTGATGTAGAAGCCCTCCATGATCGATGCCCCCTCCGGCGGAGCCCGGAAAAGGCCCCAAGATGGGATCTCACGGGTACAGAAGGTTGCGGCGGTGGAATTAGATTTTTGGCTCCGTATCTGGTAGTTTGGGGGTACGTAGGTATATATAGGAGGAAGAAGTACGTTGGTGGAGCAACATGGGCACCACGAGGGTGGAGGGCGCGCCCAGGGGGGTAGGCGCACCCCCTACCTCGTGCCTTCCTAGTTGCTTTCTTGACGTAGGGTCCAAGTCCTCTGGATCACGTTCGTTCCAAAAATCACGTTCCCGAAGGTTTCATTCCGTTTGGACTGCGTTTGATATTCTTTTTCTGCGAAACTCTGAAATAGGCAAAAAACAACAATTCTGGGCTGGGCCTTCGGTTAATAGGTTAGTCCCAAAAATAATATAAAAGTGTATAATAAATCCCATTAATGTCCAAAACAGAATATAATATAGCATGGAACAATAAAAAATTATAGATACGTTGGAGACGTATCAGAGCTATACGATCTCGTAGTGAACGTATAATCACCTCATCACGTATACGCTGCAGCCTCGACTCTTGTTTTCTAGGGTTTGCACTCTTCACACTCTCTCTCCAGTATATATATACACGCTGGAGCCTCAACGCTTGTAGCTGCTCTCTTCACACTCTCTCACCCTCTTCAGATCTATACAAGACTTCGTTAGCCTCTCTCTCTCCCCTCACTACTGGTCAAAGAGCCGGCAGGATCCGTCCGCCAGGAAGGGAAGGAGGCTTAACGCTGTCGCCGTCAGCGAGGAAGGGAATCCACTATCGGCGCTGATGTTCTCTTTAACCCAGCGGTGGCACGGGAGGGCCTCCGAGCCCTTCTTCCTCGCCGCCGTACATAGTGTGGGCCGAACGGCCTCCGGTCGCCCACCGAACCCCACCCCAAGAACCTTAAGGTATAATTTACTTATTCCACATGCATTTCTCTAGCTGCATGTGGGATTTTTTCGCTTCTGCACTCGAATCTAGGTGTTGGATCAAACAGGAAAGTAGTGGGAAAAGTTGTATAACATGAATCTAGGATGTGGTTCAAAGAGGAAAGGAAGGGGGGAATGTACTAGTACAGACTGGCTATCCAGCACCCACGTTGGTCGAAAAGGGGAAACAATGACAAACGCAGTACACACATCTGTAACGAACTAATCTTTTGTTTTGGGGGACAAGGCTGTAGAGTTTGAGAGGGACTAGATTTGCTACGCTCACATAGGGAAAGGTGTCTAAAGATAACAAAACTGGGACCAACACACATATGCTCCTTGGTTGTTTTTGTTCTTTGTTGCAACAGACTATGCATCACCCCTTCATACATCGGTAGATGCACATGGTGCTGGCGCGTCCACTGTCCCGTGCAACTGTTTAGCTATTGTTAATCTAAGGCCCTGTTTGGTTAAAAACTCCCTAGTCCCTACCTGCTTGGTTCTAGGGACTAAACATGGACTAGAGGTTATTAAATGACATGCTAAAAGACCATGTTACCCTAGTAATGAACTAATAGAGACAAGCTGTGATGCGGGGCAGGGGCAACTGTTGGAAAAAGTCCCAAAAAGACTCTCCCTCGGGGTCTTCTTTCTTTAGTCCCTAAAAGTCCCTCCTGTTTGGTTTAGATGGGACTGACACGGACTTTTTTTAGTCCCTACACCAAAATGTCCCTGTAAACAAACACCCTCTAATAATGCCGCTGGAAAATTGATGCAATGCCACAGTTAAAAGCAAATTACATGTTTAATGAATTTTATTGTTAATATAATCTCTCTGTTAATATTAATCAATGCCACCGTTTGAGAAATGCTATTGTCTTGCTTTCTTTCCCGTTTAGATAAGTCAGATGTTTCTTTTTGTTGGCTTCTGTGTCATCCACCGTTATTGACCACTAGTTGTTTCCTTTGCACCTCTGTTTAAACAGGGTTATCTACTTCACCTCGTTGCTATTGTGACCTTTTGTTGCACTGCACAAAACACTTTAAAAAAAAGTGTTTTGTGCAGTTCAACCAAAATGTCACACCGACAATGTTGCTTGATTGCTTGATCTTAGTGGAACTGCACAAGAGGAGATCTTCCTATCCGTGTTGGCAAATTTGGTTCAGATCTTCTTCTTGTGAGTTGTTTGAATTCCGTGTCATGAGAGGTCAGTACTAGCCTTCGTTCACATGATTGTGGAGTGTGCTTTCATATTTTGTGCTACTTGTACGCTAATGTTGCTTGATTTTAGGGAACTGCACAAATGGAGACAAGACTTCCAATCTGTATGTGCACCGTAATATCCCATTGAGGTAAGATAAGGATATTTCACAACTGTTGGCATGTATTTTTCCACTTTCATCTGAAAATTAACGTCGTTGTTTAGTGCTATACTTGTGCTCCCTAATTGACATGCCAAATCTTACATTGAAGGCAAATCTTGTCTGTTATTGAACCAAGTGATGAAGGGGAAGAACAAGCAGAAGAAAAACAAAAATCAACTCACGGTGCAGTAATGAAGCACTGGAACTTTGATTGAACAAGTAATGATATAGTTTTGCATCTTAATTTATTGCTATGGCTGGAACGAGCAATTGTTTTGCCACTGATTTGATGCCACTCTTAATGTAATATGTAATTATCTCTACTTGTGCAAAAAGGGATCTTCTTTGAAGATACCATATATTTTAGTGGAACTGCACAAGAAGATGTTGGAAACATTAAACTAATCGAGGAGTATATATTAAGCATTGCAACCACAGTAGATAACAACAGATGGTTCCGGAGAAGTGCTTGATCTGTATGCTCTACACAATAAGCTTCCTCAGAAAGGTTGGTACTCGCCCACGGATTTCATCCATATGATTGAGCTTTCTCATCTCTATTGGTGTTGTGCTACTGTTTAGATACTGCCGTGAGAAAGTGGTATTGTCCTTGAGAAGTGCTTCATATGTGTTGTTTTAAATATTTCCTTTCCTTTTTTTAAGCAAACAGGGATGCTAGCATTTAGTTGTCCTCTTGTCTTTGCACAACAGGATCATCCTCCTCTGAAGAAGAATATGGAGTACGTGAAGTGCCTAGTTCCGATTATGCGAGGATAAAGAAGCCAAGCCTCTCTTCTTAAGAAGGGAGCAGTTGAAGGATGGTTACATTATTGCCCACAAGAACAAACTAACGTCAACTCAGAAGGACTCACGGATCTGCATCTTTGTTGTTGTGATGACCAGTACAATGTTGTTTTACGATTCCTTCCGGTGGGTTCCATTTTTTAAAATGTGTGCTCTGCATGGATCATGTAGGTTGACTATTTAAACTGTCAATTCATAGTACAGTTTTCTTTATACTAATCACTTTTTTTGTATTTATGCAAACAGGGGTGCTCAGCTTTGTTTCAATGGGAACTACACAAAATGTTCACGAATACATCGAATATTCTCAAATCATTCATTTCCCCCACAAGAAAGGAGGTGCCGATATGTTCAAGGCGTTGCAACATATAAAGGCGAAATCATACAAGCTACGCACGAATTTGGTTGATTTTGGTGGAACTGCACAAAAAGAACAGCTGGTTTATTTAGCACGAGGTGCCATGTCAATGTCCGAATTGATGGCAAACCCTGTCCATTCCACAATCGTAGGCATTTGATATTTTGGAATGGGAATACCTTGTTAAAGTTTGCTCATTGATGTACGCAAAACAACACGCATTTGACATTTTGGAATGGGACAACCTTGTCAAATTTTGCTCATTGATGTTAGCAAGAAGACATGTGTTTGATATTTTCGAATGGGACGCCCTTTGCTATTAGCAACATCTATCGATTTTTCTTTATTCTTTGGTTGTGAAGTAAATATTGGCTCTGACATGTGAATCGCTGAGATGCATAATCATCGATTGTTTTGAATGTTCTCTATGAATTGCCAGGCCTTTGTGTTGATTGCAATGTACAGGAATGCTAAATTTTGTACTCCCTCTGTTCCTTTTTACTTAGCATGTTAGATTTCTTTCTAGTCAGTTGATTTTACATTGTGAATGTTGATACCTTTTTCTGTACGATTGGTCAAAGTAGAGATACTTTGACTGCAGACAAAACTTATATGCGGACTAAAAAGGACCGGAGGGAGTACTTGTGAAACTGCTGCAAACGAGGTGATCACCGTGGGAATAATGCTAGTATATATTGTTTTGCATGTTCATCCAATGCCAGTGATACAAGAGTTCAAATAAATCGAACTAAATTCATTCATACACTGCCGGATTTCATATAAACATGCCGGATTTCATTACATTTCATACATTCTTCAACTAAAAAGGGGAGAGATGGAGGTATGATTAATTAACCGTCGCACCCGTGTCCGGCTGAGCCGAACAAAATCTTCTTCTCCAGCGGACTGAGCTTCAGTGACATAACAGCAGGTGCAGTTGCGTCACTTACATGTGGGCCAGATGCCTCTTGGGACCACATGATAGCGACCCAACTGCACCTGCAGTTAAGTAACTGAAGCAACGTCCTTCTCCAACATAGCTCTCCGACTCCACATTGCTGCCAAGAAGCTAATCGGCCGTCAATGGTCAACCCACCTAGCTTGGCTTCAACCGGAGGGTAGCAGCGCTGGCCTTACTTGAACCCGAGCGGCGGCGACCTACCGTGTTCTACTCTTTCTCGTTTTCTGTGTGGCGCAGCCTCATTGGCAGCAGGGCGGGGCCTCGACGGAGCCGGCGATGTCCTCTGTCTTGTTGTCGGCGGGGCGACGCCTCGGTGGAGCGGGGGAAATCCTCCCCCTCGTTGCCGGCAGGGTGGGGCCTCGGCTGAGCCGGCGATGTCCTCTGCCTCGTTGTTGGCAGGGCAGGGCCTTGACAGAGCCGGCGGTGTCCTCTGCCTCGTTGTTGGTGCCGCGGGGCCTCGCCGGAGCCGGCAATGTCCTCTGCCTCATTGTTGGCGCCGCAGGGCCTCAGCGGAGCAGGGCCTCGTTGACGCCAGCGGAGCGGGGACTCGTTGGAGCTGGCATTGTCCTTTGCCTCATCCTTGGTCTCGCCAAACAGCGTCTTGCTTGCTTCATCGCCCTCTTTGAAGACGGCCGCAGCCTCCGCCACCCGCATGCGGTACCGTCAGCGCTCGAGGCGGCCGGGCAGAGCGATACGAATCGAGCAGCGCCTCCTGCTCCGCCCGCTCCGCGGTGATCTGCTCCTTCGCCTGCAAGTGCTCGGTGCTCCTGGAGGAGATGGTGGTTGTAGGCGGCGTCGGTCTGCGCCTCGAAACTGCTCCTGACACTTCTACCTCACCGTGTGCATGTATTGGGCACGGGCCTCGCCGATGGTCATCGTGCAATGCACTGGCGAGGATTGTGCGCAGGAGGGGGTTGCCGTCGGATCATCGACTACCATGTTCTCCATTGGGACGTGTTGTCCTCCGGCTGCCTGCCGGCCAGCCAGTCGGCAATAATGGCTGCCATCTCCTTGTGGTCCGTCATCCGCTCGTCCCGAAGAGCGCTGGAGCGCGAGGAAGCCATGGTAGGAGTAGTAGTGTGGACAGGAGAAAGGGAACGGAGGCGGATGACTGCGGCTATGGCCGGCGCAGCAGTTTATATAGCAATGATAGGTGGTGGAGGGACGGACGTGTGGCGCCAAAGTAGCCGCTTAGGCAACCGCGTATCATTAATATGGGCGGCAGGCGGACGGACGGACGACACTTGTGTCATTTGATGGCGGAGCAATCGCTTGCACTGGAAGCAGGGCGGGCGGCGCTGACCGTTTTGGGCGGAAAGCACACACGGGCGAGGGAGGTGGTCCGGGTGGGCTAGGGCAGTCAGACTCGTGCTTGGCAGCGGGTGGGTCCAGCAGCCGGGACATGCTGGCTCGCCAGCGAGCTCGCCGAGCTGAGCGACGACAATCATACAATGGACGTAGCTTGCGACCAGGAGCCGACGCCACTGTCCAAGCCGGTTCATGTCGTGTTCACCATAGAGCAGGTGCAGCCCACTTCGACGCCCTAATGGCGGAAGAGCTACCAGCGCAGGAGGACCTGTGCTGCAACCTCCGTCTCCTCAACGAGCACCCGTGAACAAGAGAACAACAATGCCGTCACAGACATGTGGCCCTATGATCCTGGCTTCCTGAATGAGCAGTGGGCGCTGTATTAGACCATCCGTAGGGCCCGCGAGGCCCTCTCCGTCGTCCTTCGAGTTGTTGCGCTCGCCATTGCACCGCCGTCTCACGTTGTCAACATGGTCAACGACATGAGGAATGAGGAGATGACTTTACTTGGAGAGGATGACAGTGGGGACCCACCAGGGCCATAGCCGCACGTACGCAAGTGCCTCCTTATTATATACAACTATAATATTTTTTGCTTCCTCCTGGTTTCCTAACATCACGGTCCCACACCATTGTCAACCTATGTAGTCAATAAATGAGAGAATTGCACAAGGGGCGGCCGACAGCTGGGACCAAGCAGCTCGACCAGTATTTGTCTTTTTGAGGTGTGAGCATTGCATAGTTTTTCTTGAGCGATGTTTCCATTGTTGTTCAGAGGAGAGTGCTGCCTCTTGAGCACTGCGTTGGATTTCCCCGAAGAGGACAGGATGATGCAGCAAAGTAGCGTAAGTATTTCCCTCAGTTTTTGAGAACCAAGGTATCAATCCAGTAGGAGGCTACGCTCAACTCCCTCGTATCTGCACAACACAATAGCTCAACGCAACCAACGTGATTAGGGGTTGTCAATCCCTTCACGGTCACTTACGGGAGTGAGATCTGATAGAGATAATATTTTTGGTATTTTTTGGTATACAGATGCAAAGTGAAAAGTAAAAAGCAAAATAAAAAGCAAGCAAGATTAAAGTGATGGAGATTGATATGATGAGAATAGACCCGGGGGGCATAGGTTTCACTAGTGGCTTCTCTCAAGAGCATAAGTATTCTACGGTGGGTGAACAAATTACTATTGAGCAATTGACAGAATTGAGCATAGTTATGAGAATATCTAGGTATGATCATGTATATAGGCATCACGTCCGAGACAAGTAGACCGACTCATGCCTGCATCTACTACTATTACTCCACTCATCGACCGCTATCCAGCATGCATCTAGAGTATTAAGTTAAACACAGAGTAACGCCTTAAGCAAGATGACATGATGTAGAGGGATAGTTTCATGCAATATGATAAAAACCCCATCTTGTTATCCTTGATGGCAACATTACAATATGTGCCTTGCTGCCCCTTCTGTCACTGGGAAAGGACACCGCAAGATTGAACCCAAAGCTAAGCACTTCTCCCATAGCAAGAAAAACCAATCTAGTGGGCCAAACCAAACTGATAATTCGAAGAGACTTGCAAAGATAACCAACCATACATAAAAGAATTCAGAGAAGATTCAAATATTATTCATAGATAGACTTGATCATAAACCCACAATTCATCGGTCTCAACAAACACACCGTAAAACGAAGATTACATCAAATAGATCTCCACGAGAGAGGGGGATAACATTGTCTTGAGATCCAAAAAGAGAGAAGAAGCCATCTAGCTAATAACTATGGACCCGTAGGTCTGAGGTGAACTACTCACACTTCATCGGAGGGGCTAGGAGGATGTAGAAGCCCTCCGTGATGATGGCCCTCTCCGGCGGAGCTCCGGAATAGGCCCCAAGATGGGATCTCGTGGGTACAGAAGGTTGCGGCGGTGGAATTAGGTTTTTGGCTCCGTATCTGATTGTTTGGGGTACGTAGGTATATGTAGGAGGAAGAAGTACGTCGGTGGAGCTCCGAGGGGCCCATGAGGCAGGGAGGCACACCCTAGGAGGGTGGGCGCGCCCCCCACCCTCGTGACCGCCTCGCGGCTTTCTTGATGGAGGGTCCAAGTCTCCTGGGTCTTATCTGATGAGAAAATCATGTTCCCGAAGGTTTCATTCCGTTTGGACTCCGTTTGATATTCTGTTTCTCCAAAACTCTGAAATAGGCAAAAAAACAGCAACTCTTGGCTGGGCCTCCGGTTAATAGGTTAGCCCCAAAAATAATATAAAAGTGGAAAATAAAGCCCACTATAGTCCAAAACAGTAGATAATATAGCATGGAGCAATAAAAAATTATAGATACGTTGGAGACGTATCAGGCATCCCCAAGCTTAATTCCTGCTCGTCCTCGAGTAGGTAAATGATAAAAAGAGAATTTTTGATGTGGAGTGCTACTTGGCATAATTTCAATGCGAATCTTCTTAATTGTTGTATGAATATTCAGATTCGAAAGATTCAAGACAAAAGTTCATATTGACATAAAAATAATAATACTTCAAGCAAACTAACAAATCAATTATGTCTTCCCAAAATGACATGGCCAAAGAAAGTTCATCCCTACAAAATCATATAGTTTAGTCATGCTCCATTTTCATCACACAAGAATGCTCTCATCATGCACAACCCCGATGACAAGCCAAGCAATTGTTTCACACTTTAATAATCTCAAACTCGTAAACCTTCACGGAATACATGAGCGCGAGCCATGGATATAGTACTATGGGTGGAATAGAATATAATGATGGGGGTTATGTGGAGAAGACAAAAAAGGAGAAAGTCTCACATCAACGAGGATAATCAACGGGCTATGGAGAGGCCCATCAATTGATGTTAATGCAAGGAGTAGGGATTACCATGCAACGAATGCACTACAGCTATAAATGTATGAAAGCTAAACAAAAGAAATTAAGTGGGTGTGCATCCAACTTGCTTGCTCACGAAGACCTAGGGCACTTGAGGAGGCCCATCGTTGGAATATACAAGCCAAGTTCTATAATGAAAAATTCCCACGAGTATATGAAAGTGACAAAACAAGAGACTCTCTATTATGAAGATTATGGAGCTACTTTGAAGCACAAGCATGGAAAAAAGGATAGTAGTATTGCCCCCTTTTGTTGGGCCTTTTTTTTCTTTGGCCTTTCTCCTTTTTTTTGGGACAATACTCTATTAAATGATGATCATCACACTTCTATTTATTTACAACTCAATGATTACAACTCGATACTAGAACAAAGTATAACTCTATATGAATGCCTCCGGCGGTATACCGGGATATGCAATGAATCAAGAGTGACAAGTATGAATGTGGGGACCCCGACTCATAAGTCGTGTTCACCAAATGCACGTGTACAGTGATTCCAGAGATCAATGCTCACTGAACACACATAAGCTGAATAACAAGAGTCTTACATCCATACATATCGTCTTACACAAATTATGACCATTATGGTCAAGTCTTACATAGATAAAGCCACAAGGGTTGAATACCAAATAAACTTATGCAGCGGAAATCTTCGTCGATAAGTAGAACCCATGCCATCTGCCTTAACCCTACAGGCATTCTGACTGGGAAACGTCCTAGTTCGCATGTTTGTCTCCAAAGAACTCTTCTTCGAACTCCTGTTCTTCCATGCCTGGCCAATTAAATAACCAGTGGCAAGCCAATGAGTACTTTGAATGTACTCGCAAGCAACCCACGATTGGAACAGGGCACAATGATGCAATGATATAGCACTAAGTAGGTAGTTTGCAGAAAGCTAGTTTTGAGTGCAATGACATGATCTATCAACATGTAAAGCATGAATCATGGGAGTACAGACATCCGTCCGAACAAGTAACAGTTATCAACATAAACAGAGTTGAACACCAATCCAACTTGATCATCGTGTCAAGTCATCTGACTTCACCCATTTAGCTTCATCAACACACACACACGTGGTTTGTAAAGTTCTGGACGTAGTTTAAGCAGCACCGCCCAACTGTCCTTGACCGTGGACACGGCTATTCGAATAGTTTTACACTCTGCAGAGGTTGCACACTTTACCCACAAGATCCGGGAAACTTCCGTGTCATCCACGACCCGCGGTACCTCAAGTACCCGGGGTAAGCACCCGATCACTATCTTTCCCTAGACGACACTAAAAAGGAGTCCACTCGTTGTTCCATATCCTCACGATATACATCATACAAGACTCACTCGAGATCGTATCATCCGAGAGGGGACACAATGGTGTATCCGATGCCCTGTGAAAACAGTCATGGCCGCCCTACCTGGCACGACCCCATCCCGAGAGAGAGCACCAACTCTCCCCCATCACTAGTAATGCGGGCTCCAAGCTAGTATCGGCCTAGGTAATCAATAATGCCCTTTCCCAAACAAGGGTAGAGTGGTTGCGCATGTTAGGTTGGGACAGTCGATAAATCTTAAATCTAATACGTTTTCGAAAATAATAACACACACACTTGCCTCGGTACACCACTTTGTCATCAAGTGGTTACCCAACTCATTATCTCCCTCGGGCATAAGTGGCACCCAACGGGGTTTTCGAAAAGTCTTTTGAAAATACTTTGTCTCCATCACCATGCATATTCCCGTCCCTTTTTGCGTAGCAACTACTTTAGCATCCTATCTACTCCCACCGGCATAACCCTCATAAGAAGGTATGGTCATGCACAATGCAAGTGTCAACGAGGAAGTAACGGTGGCAAACCACCCCACGTGGTCACCACAGTATCATGTCTCCGATGGAAGCAATAAAAGTGCTATATGACATGCATAAAATGGGTTTCATAGACATGGTCAAAGGGCTGCTTGCCTGGCTCAACAAAGTCTTCTGGTCCAACTCCTTCGTCAGCAACGCAATCTATCGTCGCAAAATAATAACGAGAAAATTAGGCAATAATAAAATAGAAAAACCAAAGTGCTCAGAAAAATGTCAACTCATTTTTGTTAAATACTAGGGTGAAAACTAAGAAGGGGAAAATTTCTAGTTTTGGATTTGGAGTCATGGAAACAATGCTAGGAATTTTAAATGACAGGCATAAATGCTCAAATTCAAATTTGAATTTGAACATTGAACAAAAGTTGGTTTGATAAGAGTGAAAACTGCACCAATAAATAGGTGGGATTATTACAAGAATTTAGGAGTTGGAATTATTGCATTTGGATTATTCTGTAATCCTGTGGAATTTTTGTAAAAGTTACAGAAAAAGAAAAGGAAAAAGGCCACTGTGCAACTAGGCCTATTCGGCCACAGTGCAGCAGGCCCATGGAAAATCCAGCCCGCGAAAGGCTGCCACGTCGAATGCGTATTTGGGAAATACGCCTCCAGCCGACGCAGTGAACCGGTGCGCGCGCGCGTGTTTTAAACCTGACGTGTGGGACCCACATGTCAGGACATGAGGTTGACGGACGGGCCCCACGGCCGTCATCGTCAACCTCGGGTAAGATAGGGCGGCGAGCTCACCGACGCCGCTATGGTTGACGGCGAGGCGATCTGAGGGCACCGACGTGCTCAGGACGGAGTCGCCGTTCGGGTGGAGGTGGAGTTGGTCGCCGGGGTGCAGGGGTTCGCCGGCGACGAGGAAGCCGGCGGCATAGCTTCGGGAGGTGCTTGCCCCGGTCAATTCCGGCTGGAAACGAGAGGGGAAACAGAGGGGAAATGGTTAGGGAGGTGTGGCGGTTCCAGATCGAGAGAGAAAAGGGGCAGAGAGAGCCCGTACCCCGAGATCGACGGCGACCCGAGGCGGCGGAGCTCGAGCTCGATCTCGAGCTCGGGTGCTCCTGGAGGAGAGTGGAGGGCGCATGGGGCCGATTTGGAGTAGGTAGGAGCGAGTGGTGGTGAGGGAGAGGCTCGGGGAGGCCTTTAAGTAGGCGAGCCATGGCTCACTGTAGACCTATGCGTCGGGGAGGTTGTTGCCATTGGTCTGGGTCACGGGTGCGCGAGTGGGCGTGTCTGGGGTGCTCGTGGGTTTGGTCCAGAGCGAGGGAAAGAAGAGAGAGGGAGTAGGAGGCCAGAGGCGCCGCGCGTGTGAGCACGCTCACTGGTGCGCTCGGGTGGTCGTCGCGCGTGCGAGCTGAGGCGAGAGGAGGGAGAAGGAGGAGGGGGCGACCAGCTGCCGTGTTGCAGACGTCGAGGCGTCTCGTTGGGCGCGCTGGGGAGGCCCAAGGTGGCCGCGGTGCTTGGCAGGGGGCGGCTACAGTGCGGGAGTGCACTGTAGCGCGCTCCAGAGCGTGCAAATGGCTAGCATGGCCATTTTTATGCAATGTGGGCGCGTCCAAAGGTGTCTGGTAGCTCTATGGGGAAGTAAAGAAGTGGGTTGTGGCCTTGGATGCCCTGGGGAGCCAGTAGGAGAGGAGAGAGGTAGAAGAAGAGGGAGAGAGGGGCTGCCCAGGGAGGTAAATGGGGGTATTTTACCCCTCAATCATTGAGCTGAGGCCGGGGAAGAGTTACTAGAGGTATGAGAGGACCTGGAGGATCTTTGGTAAAAAGTTGAGCTCAAGGAGAATAGTGTTAGTGGTCAAAATGGTGATTTTTGAAAAGTGGCAGAAGGTGTTTGATAATGGTTGGGGCCAGCAGATGATTTCCAACTTCCATGAGACTCCACATGGTGAAATGACACACATGATTAGGTCCTTCCACCAATTTGGAGCTTATTTGGGCAAAGTTGCCAATGTAACTTGTGTAAACCCTAGAAATTAGCAGAAATGAACTTGTGTAGATCTAGTTGAGCAAATCACTTCCCCTTGATGCACCACTTGGTGTAGTGACCTCATTTGGTCATCTTAACATGCTCACAAAAGTTAGGGTCAAGGAGAAAAAGTTGGTAGTACAAATCTGTTCAAAATTGATTCTGGCCAGAGAGGGTTTTGGGGCATTTTGGTGAACTAAAATGACCTTGATTGACATGAGGCTTTGCAAGGTGATCACAATATGCATTTTTGACTTGCTGGATTTTCCTTGTATTTTTATGAAAATACTTCCTGTAGAAATATTTCAAATCCTTGAAATGGGCAGAAATGCTTTTGGGAGGTTTTGTCCAATATTTTGAACATGACCATGTGTTGAAACTCTTATATATGGGAAATATGTGCCCACTGAGATTCCCTGATTTTTGTCAAATATTTTTAAAACAATAAAATAATTTTTCCCTATTAAAGACCATTTCTGGTCTTAAGAAAAACCTTTAAAATAAAATAGGAAAATAACTTTTAAATTACATTTTTGTGGTTTATGGGAATCCTATATCTAATAGGTTTCAAATATACTCTTTGAAGTATTTTTCATACCCCAAATCAAGTACTTGTAGTGCAAACCTCAATTCAAGTGTTTTTCGAAAACTAATTTTTGAAAATACTATTTGGCCAAATTATTTTTGTAAGAAAATACTATATTGCACTATACATATGGCATGATCATTGGGCAGAAGTTTGGGGCAAGGAGATGAAGTACAGAAGGTGGAGTAGTTGACTTTAAAGAGCACTTGAAATCACAGAGTGAAAACCAACTCCAAAATAAAAAGCCAAATAATGCAAAAGTTTTTGCTGGCCCAAATTTTCATGCTTTAATAATGCAAATGAAATGTTACAAAATGCAGGGTGTGACAGGCCTACCCCCTTACAAGAATCTCGTCCCCGAGATTCCTAAACTAGGCTTTAAAGAGATACAGAAACTCGGATCTAAGGTAGTCTTCATGTTCCCAGGTTGCTTCTGCTTCAGTGTGGTTGCTCCACTAGACCTTGAAGTACTTGATCGTGCGGCTTCGAGTGCGTCGCCCAGCCTCATCCAAAATGGAGATGGGCCTCTCACGGTAAGTCAAATCAGGCTGAAGGTCAATGGCTTGGTGATCGACATCCTTGTAAAGATCAGGCTTGTCTGGAACCTGGAGACACTTCCGGAGTTGTGACACGTGGAATACGTTGTGCACATCGGATAGTTCAAGTGGAAGCTCGAACTGGTAAACCACTTCTCCGCATCATGCGGTGATCTCGAAGTGGCCGATAAATCTTGGTGCGAGCTTTCCCTTAACGTGGAAACGCTTGGTTCCCTGAAGAAGAGTTACTCGCAGGTATACATGGTCTCTGACTTGGAAGTCTACTTGTCAGCGACGAGTGTCAGCATAGCTCTTCTGTCTCGACTTGGCGGTCTTCAGTTGCTCTCTGACTAGCTGAACTTGCTCTTCTGCTTCACGGAGGATATCAGGCCCAAATACTAGTCCTTCTCTGGTCTCTGACCAATTGAGGGGTGTGAGACACTTGCGTCCGTACAACACCTCAAATTGTGCCATCTGGAGGCTTGACTGATAACTATGGTTGTAGGAGAACTCAGCAAAAGGGAGGCAATCTTCCCACCTAGCTCCGTATGCTAAGACATAGGCTTGGAGCATGTCTTCGAGTATCTGATTCACTCGTTCTGTGTGACCTCCGGTCTGTGGGTGGAAAGCAGTGCTGAAGGACAACTTGGTCCCCATGGCGTCTTGGAACTTCTTCCAGAACCTTGAGGTAAACTGGGTTCCCCGATCTGACACAATCTCCTTGGGAACACCATGAAGAATTACACCATGTTGCTAGCTGGTTGCCATCATAGGTAGTCTTAACAGGAATGAAATGGGCTAATTTAGTCAAATGATCGACTATGACCCAGATGGAGTCATGTCCCTTGTTTGACCTAGGTAGTCCAGTGATGAAATCCATTCCGACTTTATCCCATTTCCACTCGGGAACCTTGAGTGGTTGGAGCAATCCAGCAGGTCCCTGATATTCAACCTTGACTCTTTGGCATACATCACACTTTGCAACATAGGTGGCAATCTCCCTTTTCATCCCGTGCCACCAAAATCTTTCCTTCAGGTCTTGATACATCTTGGTCCCCCCGGGGTGGATGGAATATGGGGTGTCATGAGCTTCATGCAAGATCAAATTCGTGAGCTCAATCTTATTGGGTACGCAAATGTGATTCCCAAACCACACAATTCCTTGCTCATCCTCTAAGAATCCTGGGGCCTTGTCTGCCTTGATCTTCCTCTTAATGCCTTCAATACCCTCGTGTCCCTTTTGAGCTTCCTTAACATCATCCATCAGGGTAGGTCTAACTTCGACGTTGGCCAAGAATCCTGGTGCAACCAGTTCCTTCCCTTGAGCATAGAATTCAAGGAACAAGCCTTTCTGCTTAATGCATCTGCTACCACATTAGCCTTTCCAGGGTGGTATTGGACACTGAGATCATAATCCTTGATCAATTTTAGCCATCTTCTCTGCCTCATGTTCAATTCCTTCTAAGTGAAAATATACTTCAGACTTTTGTGATCCGTGTATATCTCACACCGCTTCCCTAGGAGGTAATGCCGCCATGTTTTCAGGGCATGAACTACAGCTGCCAACTCGAGGTCATGAGTAGCGTAGTTCTCTTTGTGAGGACGTAGCTGTCTGGATAGATATGCTACGACTCTGCCTTCTTGCATAAGAACACCTCCAAGCCCGGATCTCGATGCATCACAATATATCAAAAATTCTTTGTGAATATCAGGTGTGGCCAGAACTGGGGCGGTGATCAATCTCTTCTTCAGCTCCTAGAAGCTTTCTTCGCACTTCGGCGTCCATTCAAACTTCCTGTCCTTCTTCAAGAGCTAGGTCATCGGTCGGGCAATGCTTGAGAATCCTTCAACGAACTTGCGGTAATATCATGCGAGCCCGAGGAAGCTTCTGACTTCCTTCACATTGCTTGGGGATTGCCATTCAGTCACGGCTTCAACCTTAGCAGGATCGATCTACAATCCTTCTTCAGTCAAAACATGACCCAAGGATCCAACTTCACGCAGCCAAAATTCGCACTTGCTAAACTTGGCATACAGTTGGTGCTCTCGAAGCTTGTCTAGGACCATCCTCAAGTGTTGCTCGTGCTCTTCTTCTGTCTTCGAGAAGACAAGAATGTCATCAATGAAGACAACGACAAACTTGTCAAATATCGCATGAAGACCTTATTCATGAGATACATGAAGTAAGCTGGGGCATTGGTCAATCCAAAGGACAAGACCGTGCACTCATACAGGCCATATCTGGTTACAAATGCCGTCTTCGGAATATCTTGAGGTCTGATTTTCAGCTGGTAGTTCCCAGATCTGAGGTCGATCTTGGAGAACACCTTGGCCCCATTCAGTTGATCAAATAGATCTTCAATCTTGGGAAGTGGATACTTGTTCTTGATTGTAACTTCATTGAGGGAGCGGTAGTCAATGCACATGCGGATGGTACCGTCCTTCTTTGCCACAAACAGAATAGGTGATTCCCAACGGGAGGCACTAGGGCAGATAAATCCCTTCCTCAACTGCTCTTACAGTTGCTTCTTCAACTCTGCTAACTCTTCCGATCCCATTCTATAAGGCTTCTTATAGATGGGTCCTGCTCTGGGTATGAGCTCGATGATGAACTCAATGTCTCGGTCAGGAGGCATTCCCGATAGCTCATCAGGAAAGACATCGGGGTATTCGCATACTACCGGCACTTGCTCCAATCCAACTTCTGACAGACAGTTGACTTGGGCGCCTTGAGCAGAGGAGAGGTTGGGAGTAAACTTAACTTCGACTCCTTGGTCATTGGTCACAGTGTGTCGGTGTACTAAAGTAGGGGTACCCTAGTATCCCGAACTTGTGCACGGGCAGTCGCAGCACCCCGCGGCAAGGCCTGCCAGGTGATCGCCAAGGCTCTCTATGGTTCCTTTGGAGCCATTCAAGAACAAAATATTTAAGCCAAGGAGACAAGTCCCCGGCAAGAGGCGCTTGCCGGGAAGGCCGCTCGAGGCACAAGACCCCGGCAAGAGGAGCTTGCCGGGAAGGCCAACCAGAGCATCTCAAAGAACTTGCCGCGACGCGCCACGCGTCCCGGCAGGACTCGGCGAGTGACAAGCTCCCAGACGCGGCAAGACAACGGCCGCGGGAAGGCACTTGCCGCGGCGGGCAACCACTCTGTACCTGCGCTCCAGCTTACCCACCTACGTGTCGCTCCGGCACCCTTCTTGGCGTACGTGGCGGGAGGCTGTGCAGCCAGGGGTACACTGTGGCATGCGGCGCTAACAAGATCGCCATCGTAGCGAGCGCTGGCGCCCCTGACGGTCCCTTTTCTGCACCGCCAGGGCGACGTAGATAGGCATTTAATGCCTTTGTCCCCTGCCGTCAGGGTTTGGTATGATACACTGTGTAGGTAGCTGTGCCTACCACATCATATTTCCATTTTTGCCCTTACCTACGTTGCCACCTGTTGGAGACCCCTTGAACATATAAAAGGAGGCCCATGCACAACATAGAGGGGGATCGGCCCCTGGAGGGCGATCTCTGAGAGGACAAACAGAAGAAAGCTCGGTCTCGTTAGCTGCTTGAGTGTACTGTAGCACTCAGAGCTCCCGAGCAAGAACTCAATACAATCCACAAAGCAGCAGTAGGAGTGTTATCTCTCCGGAGAGCTCCGAAGCTGGGTAAAAAAAACCCCGTGTGCTTTGCCTCGATCCGCTCTTCGCGTGACCTCCGCCCCTCGCCGAAATGAGAAGGGGCTCTGTCCCCATAGGTGCTCGAGGAGCTAGAAAACCCCGGCATCTTTGGCGCGCCAGGTAGGGGGCGTCGAGGTTGTGTGAACCTGATCCGGCGTTCACGCGAGCTAAATCTTCATCGACTTCATCGACATGCCGCCGAAGAAGAAGGCTTCGGAGGCGGCTGCGCCGTCCGCGTGGAATCCACCGCCGCCGGAGCAAACGGCAGGTGGGGAGGACGCCGGCGGAAGAACGGGCGTCGACGAGGGAGCCCACGGTGCCACCAAGTCCAAGGACAAGACCGCGCTGCCCGTCGGCGGCGTAGCCGGCTCCCACGATGACCGGGCGTCCGTAGACGCACCGCGCCCATCTCAAGAGGCGCAGGACCGGCAGCGTCGTGGTACTCACGGTACCATACGCTCGCTGGACCCAAATCGAGCAGGCGGATCCCGGGATGATCAAGGCCAACATGCACGCCAACGTGCTGGCGCGAGCGAGGCATGGTCGCCTGGACGGAATACTGCTCCTTCTAACATCGTTGGAAGTCCGAGCATATCCCGCTCCTCGCACCGTTCGCCACCGCTACCCGCCACTCCAGCAGAAGCTTTGGCACGAGCTCAACTGCTCCTAGACTTCCCTCCAACGCCGGACAAGATCGACGACTGGAGGGCCACCATTCAGAGTCTCATCGGCTTCGCCAATGGCAACACTCCACGGCCGGCGACCACATCGCAGCCGCGGCAGGTCAGCCAGGTGCGGGCCGATGGCGACAAAACCGATGGGGGTGCAACCACTGTGCACTCTCCGCCCCGAAGGCCAAGATCGCCGACTTGCCGGGTCCGCCACGACAGTGACTCCACTGCTTCATCAGATCCGCGAACTCGTCGCGATCCGCGCCACGTTCTTCACGAACGGCAGCAAGAAGATGCTCGTACCCGCATCGAGCGCCGAAGAGAAACGCGACATCAATCAGACCGACGCGCTGGCCCTGCTGTCGACATGCAAGCACTAGGGGAACCAGGCGACCTGCCGTATGCGGTAGGTTGCCCTGCGTTTACTCGTGAGCTGCGGCAAGTCCAGTGGCGCAGCACGAAGAATTTCAAGCCAGGCGTACCAGAGAAGTACGACGGCAGGCTGCATCCGTCGGAGTTCCTCAGCATCTACACCATCGCGGTGCAGGCTGCCGGGGGGCGAGACGACAAGATCCTTGCCAACTACTTCCCTCTGGTGCTCAAGCCCAACGTCAGGTCCTGGCTCATGCACTTGCCGGAAAACTCCATATCTTCCTGGGCAGACCTATGCCATCAGTTTGTCGGCGCCTTTACAGGCGGCCACAAACCTCATGGCCAGGAGAGTGATCTTCACCTGCTTGCCCAGAAGGAAGGGGAGCCTCTGCGCAAGTACATCCAGAGATTCAGCCAAGTGCAACGCAACATCCCAGACGTCCACCCTGCCGCGGTCATCAGTGCATTCCACCAGAACGTGCGTAACCGCAGGATCCGGGAGGAGATGGCGATGTGCAAGATCAGAGACGTCAGTGAGCTGTATGCCCTGGCCGACAGATGTGCATGTGCTGAGGAAGGGAGGAAACTCCCCGGAGAGAACGCAGGAGCAGGAGGATCTGAAAGCGATGATGCCACCCCGGCAAGCAAAAACCGGCGGCGGAACAACATGAAGTGGAAAGGCAAAGATGTGCTAGTTGTCGAGCAGTCCGGCAACGAAGGTGGCGCCAAGACAGCCAAGACTGGTAGCTCCGGCAAGGAGGTTGCCGCATGCGCCAACTGCCAGGCTGTGGCGGCCACCGACAAGCAGGACGGCACCAACAAGCAGTACTGCAAGATTCACCGCACCAAAGGCCATGACCTCCAGAGCTGCAAGAAGGTCGAGCAGCTCATTGAGCTGCAAAAGGCCGAATACGAGCGACGCGACAAGGAGAAGGCCCAAGGAGGTGCTGGAGGATCTTGTACGAAGCGCACCGGCCGGGGGGACGCCGCGGCAACGCCAAGCAGCGGCAAGGCGACAGACCTCCCCGCGGCCGCGACAAGGATGAAGATGACGACGACGACGAAGACATGGATGACGCCGAGACCAGCGAGCAGGAGTTCCAGAAAGCCACAGAAGTTTTGTGCGTTGACGGCGGTGCTTCTCTGCATACTTCACACCGCCAACTCAAGCAGTGGGTGCGGGAAGTCAATGCAGCAGAACCACCCGTTGAGTCACGCAAGCTTCTGAAATGGTCCAGCACGCCTATCATCTTTGATATTGAGGACCACCCCGATCGCACAACTGCTGTCGGGTGTTTGCCGATGTTGGTCTCACCAACTATCCGCAACCTCAAGGTCACTAAGATGCTAGTTGACGGCGGGGCCGGCTTGAACCTGATCTCCTCCGCTGTGCTCCGGAGACTCCAAGTCCCTGACAGCTAGCTCGAAGAGACCGGCACGTTCCAAGGAATCAACCCGGGAGGGAGCAAGCCGAAGGGGAAGATCACGCTGCCGGTGACATTTGGCAGCGAGCTGAACTTTAGGACTGAGAGGATCACTTTCGACGTTGCCGATTTTCCATTGCCTTACAATGGAATTCTCGGCCGTCCAGTGCTCGCCAAGTTCATGGCGGCCTCTCACTACGCGTACAACATGCTGAAGATGCCAGGCCCGATAAGTATCATCTCTGTACATGGTGACAAGAAAGACGCTCTTATCTGTGCCGACAAGATCTACCGGGAAGCAGCAGCCGCCGCAGATCGCGAGACACTTGCCGCTGAAGCTCTCGGGGGAAAGAAGAAGACCAAGTCCGGCAGGAGCTCTGATGCCCACTCCGGCAAGCGCACCTCTTCGGAGTGCTGCGCTACCGTCGAGGATGCACCATCGAGCTCCACCGGCAAGTGTAAGAAGACGATGGAAGCTCCGCTAGCGACCAAGAAAGTGTCCGCCAAGGAGGACGGCACTGGTGGTACCTTCACCATCAGTGCCACTCTCGACCCTAAATAGGAAAGCACGCTCATTGCTTTCCTGCGGGCGAATGTCGATGTGTTTGCGTGGCAACCGTCTGACATCCCCAGCGCTCCCAGCAAAGTAATCGAGCACCACCTTGCTGTCTGTCCTCATGCGCGACCCGTCAAGCAGAGAGTCAGGAAACAAGCAGTGGAGCGCCAAGAATTCATCGCCGAAGAGATCAAGAAGTTGGAAGCAGCAGGCCTCGTCAGAGGAGTGCTCCATCCCACGTGGTTGGCCAATCCTGTAGTCGTGCGCAAGGCAAACGGGAAATGGAGGCTTTGCATCGACTTCACCGATGTCAACAAAGCTTGTCCCAAAGACCCATTTCCCTTGCTATGCATTGACCAGATTGTCGACTCCACAGCCGGATGCGACTTGCTTTCATTTCTTGACGCATACTCAGGATATCATCAGATCTTCATGGCAGAAGAGGATGAGGAGAAAACCACGTTCATCACTCCATGTGGCACGTACTGTTTCGTACGAATGCCTTTCGGTTTGAAGAATGCTGGTTCAACTTTCGCAAGGGTAGTCCATACTGCTTTTGAGCCACAAATACACAGTAATGTGGAAGCCTACATGGACGACATAGTGGTCAAGAGCAGGGACAAAGCAACTCTGATTCAATATCTATAAGAGACTTTTGCAAATCTACGCAAGATCAGCCTCAAGCTCAACCCCGAGAAGTGCGTGTTTGGAGTCCCGTCCGGCAAGCTTCTCGGATTCTTCGTGTCTCAGAGGGGTTTTGAAGCCAATCCCGACAAGATCAAGGCCATTGAGCAGATTGAAGCACCGAAGCGCGTCAAGGATGTACGAAAACTTGTCGGCTGCATGGCGGCTCTCAGCAGGTTTATCTCTAAGTCTGCTGAGCGCGCCCTGCCATTTTTCAAAATCTTGAAAAAGGCAGGTCCAACGAAATGGACTCCGAAAGCGGAGGCTGCGCTTCAGGACTTGAAGAGACACCTGTCCTCCACTCCAATACTTGTCGCACCTAAACCACAAGCGAAGTTGCTACTATATCTGGCGGCAACCAATCAAGTGGTTAGTGCTGCATTAGTAGCGGAGAGAGAGGCAGATGATGAGCCAGCGACCGCGGCAAGCACATCCAGCACAAGCAGGGGGCTTCCCCGACAAGCTTTGGTCCCGACGAAGATAGATCTGCGCAGATGTGCGAAGGGATACAGAAGAAGAAAATGGTGCAGCGCCCAGTCTACTTTGTCAGTTCCCTTCTGCAGGGGGCTAGGTCAAGGTACTCTGGTGTGCAGAAGTTGCTTTTCGGCCTTCTTATGGCCTCGAGAAAGCTGCGCTATTACTTCCAAGCACATGAGATCACAGTTCTCACTCGCTTTCCGCTGAAGAGGATACTTCAGAATCCACAAGCAACAGGCAGGATTGTCGAGTGGGCACTGGAACTGTCAAGCTTTGGCCTCAAGTTTGAGAGTACCTCAACTATGCAAAGCAGAGGATTGGCAGAATTCATAGCAGAGTGGACGCCAACAGCAGATGAAGAAATTCCAGAGACGAGCATCCCTGTCCAGGAGGCAAACAAAGAGTGGCTGATGTACTTTGATGGTGCCTTCTCGCTGCAAGGCGCCGGTGCTGGCGTGCTGCTTGTCGCACCCACCAGAGAGCACCTCAAGTACGTACTCCAGATGCACTTTCCCAAGGAGCAAGCAACAAACAATACCGCAGAATATGAAGGATTGCTTGCCGGTCTCAGGATCGCGGCAGACCTTGGGATTAAGCAACTCATTGTCAGGGGTGACTTGCAGCTTGTCGTCCGCCAAGTGAACAAGAATTATCAGAGTCCGTTGATGGAAGCTTACGTTGATGAAGTGAGGAAGCTAGAAGAGCGCTTTGTCGGGCTACCGATGGAACATGTTCCAAGAGCTCAAAACGACATCGCTGACGGCATGTCAAAGTCCGCGGCACTTAAGTTACCTGTGGAACCGGGGATCTTTGTGCTCAAGCTGACTCAACCATCCATGACGCCATCAACTGGACAGAGCAAGAAGAGGAAGTTGATTTCTGGTAACTATCTTCCGGCAGAGCTTCCCGAAGCCGCCGCCAAGAAGGTCCCCAAGATCAACGCCAAGAGTGTTGAGGAGCAGTCTGCTCCGACAAGCCCCAGGGTTTTTTTCGTTGAAGCAGATGCTCCCGACAAGTTTTGCTCCGGCAGACTTGCCGGGGAACGTCAAGCTTCGGTTGAGCCGCAGGTTCTCGCCGTCGAAGCGGATGTTCCCGCCGCAGCAGATATGCCTTTAGTCCTTGTTGTCGAGCCGCAGGCTCCAGCCTGGGCACAGCAGATCGTCCGTTTCCTCTAGTCAGGAGAACTTCCCGAAGAGCCAGAAGAAGCGGAAAGAGTAGCCTGGCAGTCAAGTATGTACCAGTTCGTCAACAACGCACTGTACAGAAGAAGACTCAATGGTGTGAAATTGAAGTGTATTCCTCGGGAAGATGGACAAAGGCTGTTGGCAGAGATACATGGAGGCATTTGTGGTCACCACATTGGCGCAAGAGCGCTGCTTTGCCGGCAAGGCTTCTTTTGGCCGACAGCCCTCCAGGATGCAACTGCACAAGTAACCAAGTGTGAAGCGTGCCAGTTCCATTCCAAGCAGATACACCAGCCAGCTCAAGCTCTCCAGACGATCCCTTTATCCTGGCCATTTTCGGTCTGGGGGCTCAACATCCTCGGCCCCTTCCCCCGAGCAGTCGGTGGCTTTGAGTACTTGTACGTCGCAATCGACAAGTTCACAAAGTGGCAGGAAGTGGAACCAGTGAGGAAGGTGACATCATAGTCAGCAGTCAAGTTCTTCAGGTCGATTGTTTGCTGCTTCGGAATCCCTAACAGGATCATCACCGACAATGGTACACAATTCACGAGTCGCACCTTCATGCAGTACGTCCAAGACCTTGGCGCCAAGGTCTGCTTCGCTTCTGTTGCTCACCCCAGGAGCAACGGTCAAGCAGAGAGGGCAAATGCTGAAGTGCTGCGTGGACTCAAGACCCGGACTTTCGACAGGCTGCACAAGTGCGGAAGAAACTGGATCGAGGAGCTGCCGGTGGTTCTTTGGTCGATCAGGACGACGCCAAATCGAGCCACTGGCCAGACACCTTTCGCTCTAGTCTATGGAGCAGAGGCAGTTATCCCCACGGAACTCGTATACGGGTCACCTCGAGTGCTCGCTTATGATGAGCTTGAGCAAGAGCAGCTGCGACAAGATGATGCGCTGCTCCTTGAGGAAGACCGTCTTCAGGCTGCTGTACGAGCTGCTCGATACCAGCAAGCTTTGCGCCGCTACCATAGCCGCAAAGTTAAAGCCAGAGGTCTCGAGGAAGGAGACCTTGTTCTTCGGCGCGTTCATTCCGCCAAGAATTCCAACAA
The DNA here is from genome assembly GCA_032464435.1 of Aegilops umbellulata. Classification (NCBI taxonomy): domain Eukaryota; kingdom Viridiplantae; phylum Streptophyta; class Magnoliopsida; order Poales; family Poaceae; genus Aegilops; species Aegilops umbellulata. The sequence goes on along the minus strand of CP136056.1, from coordinate 209,209,030 downwards.
GTTGATGCCGAAGTGGGAAGGCCCTTACCGGGTGAAACGAGTCACTAGGCCTGGGGTTGTCCACCTTGAGACCAAGGATGGTTTTCCGGTGAGCAACTCCTGGAACATCAAGCATCTTCGTAAGTTTTACCCATAAGGCGCAGTTGTCGGACCCTGTCCGGCAACCACCATTTTGTACAAGTCTTGCCGCTGTTGCATGTAATCCTTTGTACAAAGCCAGCGCAGACCCTGAGCGAAGATAAAGCGCTGGCGCCCTGAGTTTTAGCATGCATGCTGAGTCGAGTCTCGTCCTTGGTTAGGGTTGACAGTGCTTAGTAGCGGCTAACCCATAACTTAGAGGTCGAGTGTGCATCCTTTTGTCGTTCTTTCGTTTCCCTTGGTTCGCAGGACTCGCGCACCCTGACCGGACCACTTAAGGACGAAAAGAAGAAGACGGATGGACCAACACCCGGACCCCGGCAGGCCAATGTTGCCGGGGGCTGCAACACCCCGGCAAGCCAGCGTTGCCGGGGGCTGCAAGTGCAAAGATTAGCCCACGGCGAACCGAAGTTGCTGGGGGCTGCGATCTCAGATAAGTTTTTCATCCCTTATCATACATTCTCTTATGGGCTGAGGCATGCGAAACCTCGTTTTCTTCCTAAAAGCTACCGTGCTCCCTTAACTCTAGGCCCTGGGGCTCGTTTCCGGGGCCAGATTTGGTTGTAGTCGCGGCAGCGAAGGAACGAAACGAGGAGCCTGAACCCGCCTCCTCCCTGCCTCCGCCAAAAGCGTGAGAAAGGGCGAGCGACGTGGGAAGAAGGCAGGGCCTGCTGCCAGGAAAGGAAGTGTCTATCTTAAAGATATAAAGGATTCGCTCCTTGACGTGGCTTCCACCCACGAGACAAGTGACCCGGCAAGCATCCCCTTTTCATTAAAGAGCATTCCACTCAGGTACAGTTCATGAGAGGATGAAAAACATGAATAATGGGATTACAAGCTTTAAATGCAACTAAGGCCCGAGGGCTTACAAATTAAAAAGAGATAAGGTGCCTGTAATCCCTCTCTTGTCCCTCTCTTCAGGAGGTAGGTCAAGGAGGCGAAAAGGGCAAAAGGGGCGCCTAGACGAGCTACGGGTGGCAGAAGAGACCAAGAGAACGTCTCAGTGGCATGGTGATGGCGGCGCTGGAGGCAGAGCTCGAAGACGAGGCGGCAGGACGTCAGCACGTTGTCGAGGGCGTCGTGCCCTCGTACTCCGAGTTGACGGCCTTGCCGCCTGCCCTCTTCCTCTTCCGCAGCCTCCTTACGCCAGCCGCCCAAGGAGACGGCCTCGAGAAGCTCCAGGATCCAGCGACGCGGATGATGGGGTCGCCGGTGCCACGCGGAGCGGCACCCGACACCTAGTCGGACCCGTCATCCTGCCGCCCGCCGCCCTCGTCGTCGCTGTCGCTATCCTCCTCGTCACACCCGCCCGAGGAGGAGCCTTCGCTATCGGAGGAGTTCTCCACGCAGCACCGTGCCCGAGTTCCGAAGCACCCGAAGACCTTGACGGAGAGGAGACCGCCCTCCATCAGCTTAAAATGGAGGGTGTGCCCCGCCGTCAAGCTGTGGATGTGTCGGTGTACTAAAGTAGGGGTCCCTTAGTACCCCGAACTTGTGCACGGGCAGTCGTAGCACCCCGCGGCAAGGCTTGCCAGGCGATCGCCAAGACTCTCCGTGGTCCCTTTTTGGGCCATCCAAGAACAAAGTATTTGAGCCAAGACCCCGGCAGGAGGAGCTTGCCGGGAAGGCCACCCGAAGAGAGCCAGGCCCCGGCAAGAGGAGCTTGCCGGGATGCCCGCTCGAAGCACAAGGCCCCGGCAAGAGGAGCTTGTTGGGAAGGCCGACCGAGGCACGACAAGATACTTGCTGCGACGCGCTCCGCGTCCCGGCAAGGACCGGTGAGCGACAAGCTCCCGGGCGCGACAAGACATACATCAGCCGCGGCAAGGCGCTTGCCGCGGCAAGTCACCACCCCGCGCATGCGCTCCAGCTCATCCACCCACGCGTCGCTCTGGGGCCATTCCAGGCGTACGTGGCGAGAGGCTGCGCAGCCAGGGGCATGCGGTGGCGAGGCAACGCTGACAGAGTAGCCATCGTGGCAAACGGTGGCGCTCCTGACGGTCCACTTCCCTGCTCCGTCTGGGCGATGCGGACGGGCATTTAATGCCCTTGTCCCCTGTCGTCAGAGTTAGGTATGATAGCATTGTACAGCCACTGTGCAGGCAGCTGTACCCACTACAGCATTCTCCCATTTTTGCCCCCACCTGCGCTGACACCTGTGGGTAACCCCTTGAGCATATAAAAGGAGGCCCCATGCGCACGTAGGAGAGGAGGACATCCATCGCTACGCTCTCCCTCGCCAGCAGCTCGCGTGTACTGTAGCACCACACGCTCCCGAGCAAGAACACAATACAATCCACAAAGCAGCAGTAGGGTTTTACGCATCCTTGCGGCCCGAAGCTGGGTAAAATCCCTTGTGTGCATCGCCTCAATCTGCTCTTCGTGCGACCTCCGCCCCCCGCCGAACCAAGAAAGGGGCTTAGTCCCCATAGGTGTTCGAGGAAGCCGATTCCCCCCGACATCTTTGGCCCGCCAGGTAGGGGGCGTCGAGGTTGTGCGAACCTGATCCGGCGTCTGCACCAGCTAGATCTCCTTCATCTTCATCGACAAGCCACCGAAGAAGAAGGCTCCGGAGGTGGCTGGTCTGCCCGCGTCGAACCCACCGCCCTTGGAGCAAACGGGTGGTGGGGACGGCGCCGGCGGGGAAACGGGCGTCGCCGAGCCAGATCATGATGCCACGGCGTCCGAACATACGCCGACACCTCTCGGCGCAGGTAAGCCCTGGTACGACCAGGCAACCTTTCGCTCTATTCCATAGAGCGGAGGCAGTTAGCCCCACAGATCTCGCATGCGGGCCACCTCGAGTGTTCGCTCACGCTGAGCTCGAGCGAGAGCAGCTGCGTCGAGATGATGCGCTGCTCCTCGAGGAGGACCGTCTTCAGGCTGTTGTGCGAGCTGCTCGCTACCAGCAAGCCTTGCGCCGCTTTTATAGCCGCAAGGTTAGGCCAGAAGTCTCGAGAAAGTGATAAGGCCCTTACCGGGTGAAACGAGTCGATAGGCCTGGCGCTGTCCGCCGTGAGACCGAAGATACCGCTCCGGCGAGCAACTCCTGGAATGTTGGGCATCTTCGTAAGTTTCGCCCGTAAGGCGCGGTTGTCGGACCCTGTCCGGCAACCACCCTTCTGTACAAAGTCTTGCCACTGTTGCATGTGATCCTTTGTACGGAGCCAGGCGCAGACCCTGTGCGCAGATTGAGTTCTTGTGCTCCGCGCACCTTGTCGATCTCATGCTCTTTATTCTTTGCATGCATTATCTGACACTCTGTGCAGCACTGACCCTCGGTAAGCGACGGCGAGCCCCATGTTTCGCCTTGCCGGAAAGCGACCTTGCCGGGCAGCGAGCCACGGAAAAGCTAAGTTGCCAAAGTTTGAGCAATTGAGTTTTTAAAATTTTGAGGTTATCTTCCTCGAACGACCGTACTTTGTATGGAAAACCTGTGCGCGGAGGGACCGACTCGTGGCTAGTTGCGCCCTTACTTCGTTTCGAGTCCGCGCAACGACTTAAGTGTGCTACAACCAGAGTGGCATCCTTACTTTGTTTCGAGCTCGCTCGGTAGCTTGAGTGTGCTGCGACTGCAGTCGCAACACTTACTTTGCTTTGAGCCTGCTCAACAATTTAAGTGAGCTGCAGCTAGCCGCGGCAAGGTTTCTTGCCGGTAGTGGCGCCGCTGGCGGGCTGCTGATGTCCCGCACTCAGAGCCCGCGGTAAGGTGGAGGCCTACGCCGACAAGTCCCCAAAAGCGTAGGGCAAAAACATACAGAGCATGGAGTCAAGTAGAGGAAATAACAGTGCAGTCACTACCTAAGATAGAGTTATATTACAAAGATAAGCTTGTCGCAGCCCTAATGAATCGCTTTCATGACTTGGCCGGCAGCGACAAGAAAAGAAAAGGGGAGGCGGCCTAATCCACGCGGTCTCCCTCGATCATCTTGATCCCGGCCACCTTCTCCATGATGGGCGCGACGAGGGCCCTGATCTCCTCGAGGTCAGCGTCCGCCGGTAGGGATTTGAGGACGTTGTTGAGCCTGATGCCGGGGTTGCGGAAGGCGATCTTCACCAACACCTTCTCGAGGGCTCCGGCGATGGCGTCGCGCGTCTCGCTGGCCAGCTGCTCTGGGATCGCGTTCCGGAGATGCTGAAGGGCCGCCACCACTCCTTTGAAGAACGAAGTGAGCTTGGCGCTGGGTGGGGCGTTTTCACCAGAGGGATACTCGTGACCCTCCATCCCCAGCAGCGTCAGCTCCTTGTCGATGGAGGCGGCGATGTCCACGAGGCCCTTGGTCCACTGCTCCACCGTCGCCCTGAATTCGTTCTGGGTGACCGCGGCGCTCTCCAACAACGCCTCATTGTCCGCGACCTCGTTCTGCAAGGCCACCTCTTGCTCCTTGGCGCTGTCCAGCGCCTTGGACAAGGTGTCCAGCTTCAGCTCGAGATCGGCGTTGGAGTCCTTGGCGGCGTCGAGATCCTTGATCTTCTCGGCGAAGCGGCCCTGCAGCTCACCAAGGGTGTGGGCACCCTTCTCGCGCTCCTGCTTGAGCGCGGCGAGCTCCTCGCCGCTCGCCTTGAGGTCGGTGTCGAGCTGCGCCACCTTCGCCTCCAGTGCCTCCTTAGCGGTCTCGGCGGCCGCGGCAGCATCTCGCGCCTCCTTGAGTGTTGGGGATATTGCTATTTGGGGTAAACCGGCCTACAGGGCCCGGGTTAGCTCCGTCAATGGACCCGAGATGTTAAAGCCCAAGGAGAAATAGAAGGGCCCAAGGTCTATAATCGGTTTAGAGGTTTACGGCGTAAACCGGCCTGAGGTAAAACTTGCATTGTAAGTTAGGAATAGAGAGACCGACCCGGGCACGTTTATAAGCCGGAGGTCGGGACTTTGCAGACCGACGGGCGTCACCCGTGTATATAAGGGGACGACCCGACGGCGGTTTGGGGACAGAGAACAACAACTCGAGGTTTAGGCGAAGCTTATCGCTCCCTAGCCCTCGAAACCCATCAATCCCATCACAACTAGACGTAGGCTTTTACCTTCATTGAAGGGGCCGAACTAGTATAAACTCTGTGTCCTTGCGTCCGCTCTAACCCCTTCAAACTAACCCGTTGCGATGGTTCCACGACTAAGTTCCTTTTGCCAGGACATCTGCCGTGACAAATCCACGACAGTTGGCGCCCACCGTGGGGCTGTCGCGAGATGGTTTCAAGTTTTTGGAGGGCCGCTTTGAAGGACTCGAGGGTTACGCTGTGGGTCGGATGACCAAGAGCCACCGCGGAAAACTCTACATCGACAGCACAGGCTGGGGCCCCGACGCCGGCTCGATCGAGTACGGGTACCGGGTCCCCTTTGGCGGCATCCATGTTTTCATCGGCAAGATCGGAGAACCAGGCCCCGAGTTAGGCGTCTGCGCCGACCTCGTCGAGACAGCTCAGTGCACGAGACCGACCCTGGCTAAACCGACTAGGAAGCAGGCCTTCGTGGGAGTCATCCACGGAGGAAGCTACGAGGAAGGATCCGAATCCGGTGACGAAACCGCCATTTACTCTGGCGATGAAACGTCAACCGGGGAAACCGAATCTCTTTACCAGTTGCAAGATGATCGGATTGGGGGCGGCTCCGATGGCAACAGTATTCCGGACCCCTCTGATCTGCCCTATCGGGTTGGGATCTTCATGGCTGGAACACAGGCGGTGCCACGATCATCAACTACAGCGGCAGCGATCTCCGGATCGGCAGCGGCAACAGCTGCGCGGGCAGGAGGCCCTACGGGTTCACCAGCCCAAGTTTTGTTAGACCTGTTTGACGCACTGGCAGCGCTCATGGCGGAAGCCAACCCGGTGGATCAGGAGGTTCACAATGCTGAGATTGCCAAAGTGAGAGAGCAGATCACACAAGCTAAAGCGGAGCTGGCAGCAGAAGAGATCAGGATGAAGGCAGAGTGCGCCGCTTTGGATGCACAGGCTTACAGGCTCATGATGGACCAGAATGCGTCTCAGGAAGTCCTGAAGAGGAAATCCCGATCTCGACTGCCCGCAGCCCTCGATGCCCGAAATCTCTTCAACACCCCGGGGGTAAACCGTGCGGAGGCGACAGTTGACGCCGCGGTTCAGCACCGGATAATAAACCTGCCTCGCCACAACACTGGTACACCACAGGCCGTACCAACACCGTCAGGTCATTATTCCAACCCGATGGATAACCTCGTCGCGGCGGCAGCTCGGCTGGAAGCCATTCCGATCGAAGGCGATTCACCGCAGGACGTAGAGACACGCCGGGTCAAGGAGCTCCTTAGGACCGCATTGGCCCAACAAGAAGCATATTCACAAAGTCGTGATCGGATTCACTCCACCCCTCGCCCCAGCGGGAGCCATAGTAGGCGCATGGAGGAGCCGGCTGTGTCAAGCAATGCCAGGCGTGAAGCGCTCCGCGGCAACAACCCGGCGGGCGTCGACAATGCTCAGGAGAATGTGGATCGCACCCGTGCGCGGGAGGCCGGATTAGCAGCGCAGCACCAGGCTCGTCAGCTTACACCTATCTTCCCAGCGGCTACGGTTGAACCGGGGGTGGTCTCCAGTTCTTTGGGAGTACCGTGCCTTGTTCCCGCTTTGCGCAACGTACGCCTGCCCAAAGACTTCAAAGGCCCCCGCAAGGTACCAAACTACACGGCAGATCAGCCTCCGGAGACATGGGTGGAGAGCTATGAAATGGCTATGGAGATGCTGGATGTGGATGACACGGCGTGTGCCAAGTATTTCACTATGATGTTAGAAGGAACGGCCCGGACTTGGCTAAAGAGCTTACCGCCTAATTCAATTAGTTCGTGGGCCCAATTGCGCGCCCGGTTTATCAAGAATTTCAAGGACACGTGCAAACAGCCAATGTCGATAGTTGACCTAGCAGCCTGCGTTCAGCAAGAAGGGGAATCAACTACCCATTGGGTGCGGCGGGTATCAGAAGTTTTGCACTCGTCAGATCGCATCAACGCAGACACCGCCGTGGTGCTGTTGGAAAGCAACTGTCGGTTTGGCCCTTTGAAGCTAAAGCTGGGCCGGATGAAGCGTGATTGTACAGATATAGGAACGCTCATGACCGCTTTGGTGAAGTATGCAGACTCTGACAGTACCAAGGATCCTGACTCTGGTGATGACAAAGCAGGGAAGGGAAAGAAGAATAGCAACACCAAAGGCCAGCAACATCGACCGACAGGTAATGGAGGCGGAGGTAAGCGTAAACCGGACGGGAGCATGGACTTTGTGGCCAACACAAGTGCACAGAATAAAGGCCAGCGGCGTAAGGGGAAACAACCAAGTTTCCGCGCGAATCCCGGTCCTAATCCGGAGCGTTTGAACTTTTTCTTAAACCAGCCCTGTCCAAAGCACGGAACAAAAGAGGAACCAGCAACCCATCTTTGGAAGGATTGTTATATCATGAAGGAATTCAAAAGCTCAAACACTTTCCAATATGATCACAGCTCCGACGGCGGTTCAGGTTTCGGATCAGGATACGGTGGCGGAAATTCCGGTTCAGGGTTCCAGAGTAATCCGGGCGGACAGGACAGCCAAAATAATCAAAATAATCAAAGTAATCAAAGTGGTTACGGACAGCAGCAATCAGGTTATCAGAGCAACCCGAAACAGTTGAGTGTTGGACAGTATCACGTCTTTACTACAAGCTTGGATAAACGGGATAGAAAGCTTCAGAGGCGGGCAGTCAGTGCTATCGAACCGGCCACGCCTCACTATCTGCGCTGGTCGAAACAGCCTATCATATGGAGCCGAGAAGATCACCCTCCCAGGATTTATAATCCGGGTCAGTTAGCATTGGTGGTGGCGCCTCAGGTGGGAGGTTATAAGCTCACCAAGGTGCTCATGGACGGAGGAAGCAGCATTAACATCTTGTATTATGAGACCTTCCGTCGCATGGGACTGGTGGATAAGGATCTCAAACCGACCAATACAGTGTTCCACGGGGTGGTGCCTGGCAAGTCTGCATATCCGGTTGGTAAGATAGCCCTTCAAGTGGTCTTTGGCGATAGTCACGATTCCAGATCAGAGACGTTGACGTTCGAAGTGGTTAAGATCCAAAGTCCGTATCACGCTTTGTTTGGACGGCCAGCCTATGCAAAATTTATGGCACGACCCTGCTATGTGTATCTGCAACTTAAGATGCCGGGTTACAAGGGCACTATAACGGTTCATGGGAGCCGTCGAATCGCTTTGGAATGCGAGGAAGGAGATGCGACTTATGCAGAATCGGTTTGTGCTACGGAGGAGCTAAGGCAGTACAAAGACAGTGTTGATCCGGAGGACATGACTTCATTAAAGAAGCCAACTACGGATCACGATCCGGCCTTGAAATTCAAATCAGCGGCCGAAACTAAGCTTGTTGACTTCGTGCCTGGCGATTCATCCAAGCAGTTCAGCATCAGTGCAAACTTGGATTCAAAATAGGAAAGCGCGCTCACCGAGTTCATCCGTGAGAATCGGGACATCTTTGCATGGAAGCCGTCTGACATGCCTGGTGTACCGAGGCAACTCGCTGAGCACACCCTTAATGTGGATCCTAAGTATAAACCGGTAAAGCAGTTCTTACGCCGGTTTAACGAAGAAAGGCGTAAAGCGATTGGGGAGGAAGTGGCCAGGCTCCTGGCAGCTGGGTTTATCGTTGAGGTTTTTCATCCCGAATGGCTTGCTAATCCGGTGCTGGTTCTTAAGAAAAACGGCACCTGGCGCATGTGTGTGGATTACACAGACTTGAATAAAGCTTGTCCAGCGGATCCTTTTGCTCTCCCCCGGATTGATCAGATCATTGATGCTACGGCAGGTTGCGAGCGTTTGAGTTTTTTGGATGCCTATTCGGGTTATCACCAGATCAAGATGGCAGTTAAGGACCAGGAGAAGACGGCGTTCATTACTCCTTTTGGAGCCTTCTGCTATGTGTCTATGCCCTTCGGGCTTAAGAGTGCGCAGGCTACTTATCAACGATGTGTGCAAAATTGCCTCCACAGGCAGATTGGTCGTAATGTGCATGCTTATGTGGATGATATTGTGGTCAAGTCACGAAAGAAGGATACCCTGGTTGACGATTTGAAGGAGACTTTCGATAACTTGAGAGTGTACCAAATGATGCTCAACCCGGCTAAATGTGTTTTTGGTGTGCCTGCAGGCAAGTTGTTGGGATTTTTAGTATCCCATAGAGGAATTGAGGCCAATCCGGAAAAGATCACCGCCATCACCTCCCTGGCCAAACCGAAATGCGTCAATGATGTTCAGCGCATGGCCGGGCGGATTGCAGCGTTAAGCCGGTTTATAAGTCGCCTCGGTGAAAAGGCGATCCCCTTGTATCAAATGCTCAAGAAGACGGATCAATTTGTCTGGAGTCCGGAGGCTGATAAAGCGTTTGAAGACTTGAAGCAACAGCTAGTCAATCCACCAGTGTTGGCAGCCCCTGTAGATAAAGAGCCACTCCTATTATATGTTGCAGCGAATGCCAGAGCGGTTAGTGTGGCGATGGTGGTAGAGCGAAAGGAGGCTGGAAAGGAACATCCGGTTCAGCGACCGGTTTACTACATCAGTGAAGTGCTTATCGAGTCCAAACAAAGGTATCCGCATTGGCAGAAGCTGGTATATGGTGTTTTTATGGCAAGCCGGAAGCTGAGGCAATATTTTCAAGGACACCCCATCACGGTGGTCAGTTCTGCTCCTTTGGGTGACATCATACAGAACCGGGAGGCGACCGGTCGGATTGCCAAGTGGGCTATCGAGCTCGGGCCGCACGATTTAAGGTACGTACCCCGGACGGCCATAAAGTCACAGGCACTTGTCGATTTCATAAACGATTGGACAGAGTTACAAGCGCCCGAGGAGGAGCCAGATAACACCTATTGGACCGTTCATTTTGACGGGTCAAGACAATTGGAAGGCTCGGGGGCTGGAGTCGTTTTAACTTCCCCACGAGGAGATAAGTTCTGTTATGTCCTCCGTTTAATGTTCCCCTGTACAAATAATGCGGCTGAGTATGAAGCTTTGCTTCATGGTCTTCGGATGGCTAAAGAGATGAATCTAAGCAGAGTTAGGTGCTTTGGTGATTCGGATCTGGTGGCTCAGCAGGTGTCTGGCACCTGGGATTCTAAGGACCCGATCATGGCTGCATACCGACGTGAAGTGGATATGGTAGCCGGGTATTTCAAAGGCTATCAAGTGGACCATGTGGACCGCAGAAAGAATGAGGCAGCGGACGCTTTAAGCCGCTTGGGCTCTCAGCGTAAACCGGTCCCACCCAATGTTTTCTTGGATGTATTGTATCACCCATCGGTACAGCTACCCGGTGAGCTGGAGTTGGCTGTTCCTGATCCGGAGGCTCAATTAGTGGCGGCTCTTCACGTCACCCCGGATTGGACGCTCCCTTATCTGGCATATATGAACCGGGGTGAGTTGCCAGAAGACGAAAGCTTGGCTCGACAGATAGTACGGCGGTCCAAGTCTATGACCATTTTCAAAGGAGAGCTACATCATCGCAGTGTATCAGGAGCGCTGCAACGGTGCGTATCCCCTGAGGAGGGGTGCGAGATATTACGAGAAATACATGAAGGGGATTGCGGCCACCACGCCGGTTCAAAATCATTGGTGGCTAAAGCATACCGCCACGGTTTCTACTGGTTAACTGCTCATGCTGATGCAGAAGACCTGGTCAGGTTATGTGATGGGTGCCAGAAATTTTCCAGACGAGCACACATACCGGCTCAAGAATTGAGGATGATTCCAATCACTTGGCCGTTTGCGACTTGGGGGCTCGATATGGTTGGGCCTTTTAAGCGTTCCAAAGATAAGAAGACCCACCTACTGGTGGCGGTTGACAAATTTACAAAGTGGGTGGAGGCAGAACCTGTCAGTAAGTGTGATGCTGCCACGGCGGTTCGGTTTATAAAGAAGGTGATCTTCCGGTTTGGCTTTCCACACAGCATCATCACAGATAATGGTACCAATCTATCCAAGGGGGCCATGAAAGAGTTCTGTGCACGGGAGCATATACGGCTTGATGTTTCTTCGGTAGCGCACCCACAATCTAATGGTCAGGCAGAACGAGCGAATCAAGAGATCTTGAGAGGTATCAAACCCCGGCTTTTGGTCCCTTTGCAAAGGACGCCGGGTTGTTGGGTGGAGGAGCTACCGTCTGTATTATGGAGCATCAACACCACGCCTAACAGACCCACGGGGTTTACGCCGTTTTTTATGGTCTATGGAGCAGAGGCGGTTCTCCCAAGTGATATACGACATGACTCACCTCGCGTCGTAGCATATGTTGAAGCGGACAATGAGCAGGCACGGCAGAACGCTCTTGACTTGTTGGATGAGGAGCGTGACTTGGCAGCTGCCCGTTCAGCGATTTACCAGCAAGATCTTCGCCGTTACCACAGCCGTCGGGTTAGGACCAGAACCTTTCAGGAGGGGGATTTGGTGCTTCGGCTCATCCAGGATCAGTCTGATCAGCATAAATTATCCCCGCCTTGGGAGGGACCTTTTGTGGTCAGCAAGAATCTGAATAATGGGTCATATTACCTGATTGATATTCGAGAGCGCAAAGATTCACGCACATCAGAGGAGGAGACCAGCAGGCCGTGGAACATAGCTCATCTTCGACCTTATTATACATGAGCCTTGGGCTCTGTTTATGTACATATCATGACCATGTATATATTATGATTAATACAATAAACCGGAGCCTCGAGTAAAGCGGGTCTCTGCTGTTCTTCACATCATGTGTTTACCCCTGGAGGTCGCTTCACATAAGTTCAAATTATAGATTCCGGTTTAAAAGCCGGTTCAAGGGAAGATGTCTCCTACAAAGCTGTGAAGCTCTTAATATCCGGTTCAATATCCCGGTTCAAGCATGAGGCTTCCTGTTTAAACATAGGTCGTATTCGAACCAAAGAGAACATAGCTATTCAAACATGGGGCTTCCTGTTCAAACATAGGTCGTATTCGAACCAAAGAGAACATAGCTATCCCTATAAAGTCAGTTGGGGACCTAGTCGGCCTGAACCGTAGCTACACCTCCGGGGGGCTTGGTCATGTCTTGACGACGGTAATGCCTTCTGGCTGGCACATTTGCCACTGAATCAGTTGGGGACCTAATCGACTTGAACCGTAGATTACGCCTTATGGGAGCTCGGTCATGTCTTGATGATGGTAATGCCTTCTGGTCGGCTTTTTAGCCAATGAATCATTTGGGGGCTTGGTCGTGTCCGAACCAATGCAATGCCACTTGATCGGCCCTTGGCCACTGAGTCACTTGGGGGCTTGGTCGAATCCGAACCAATGCAATGCCATTTGACCGGCATATTTGCCACGATTCAGTTAGGAACCTAGTCGACCTAAACCGTAGCTACACCTCTTGGGGGCTTGGTTTATTTTGTCTTGACGATGGTCACGCCTTCTGAATGGTTCATAGCAACCACTATTTGCATGCGTTTTACTATCGCGTTGCCCTTTCGTATTTGGTTTTTGTTTTCTGCCTTTATTGTGGTGTTTTTTGTTCTTCGGAACGTCAAGTATTTTTAAACCGATTCAGCTGACATAGCCTGGTCCGTTTTTTAACCCGGAGGCAAGTTGCCCGGTTTGGCGAAGGCGCAGCACGGTTCATAGGGTCGAAAGATCTTGTGTACTCAGTAAAGACAGGAAACATAAAGTTGGAAAACGTCATTGGAAAGAGCATCAGTACCCGTGCGCGAAGGCACATTCAAATGCAGAGGTATTAAACTATTTTATTACAAGGCAGCGTAGTGCCTGAATATATTGTTCGTTGACGGATTAAACGTCACCAAGTAAGGTGAACCGGAGCGTTGTTTACGCCTGTTCGCCGCCTCGGTTCGAAGGCTGTGGATCATCTTGCGCCGCATCCTCTTGGCTACCCATTGGCTGGAAATCAGCAGTGGTCCAGTCGATTCCCATTAGCGCTTGAAAGACAACTTATTCGTGAATCAGCAAAGATGGTTCAATGTCAGGGGCGTAGGTATGCTTACGGATTGGAGGAATAAGGTTTTCCGCTTCAGGGACCGGGGCAGCTACTCGCCTGTTCTGGTTATCATATTGGGCTTGGTAATGGCTCAGATCTGCTTCTTCAGCCAATTGACAAGCTAGGGGGCGCACCGCCCGGTTTATCGCCCTCAAATCATCTTCACCAAAGTCTGAACCATCTTCTTTCAAGCTAGGGTATCCTTGGGCCGCTTCGACAGGATCGAAATCTGGTACCCACGCTTTAGCCCGGATCAAGGCAGTGATGGCTCCAGTTCGAGCAACTGATCTTTTCAACTCTTCAATCCGGGCTGGAAGCATAGATAGCCTTTTCAACGTGTCTTGAATCAGGGACGGCGCAGGGTTGTTATGCGATGCAGTGGTGATAGCTCTTTGTGCTCCGGTGTACAACTGTTCAATCAGAGTATATGCAGCTTTGAGCTTCATCCGCACATCAGAACCCAAGTGTCCAATACGTGTGCCTGCAGTGTTTCAGGATGGATTACAAACCGGACATAAGATATAGCAGACAAGGTACAAATTGGAAGAGGGGCATTGAAAGAAGTTTACCGAAGACGGCAGAGGTCATAGAGTGTATTTGTCGCTTCACGGCGGATAATTCATCAACCACCGGTTTGAGAGCAGCTTCAGCATTTTCAGCCCTCTTCGTCAAAAGAGTTTTTTCGGTAGCCCAATCAGCTTGCTCCTTTTTGCGGCTTTCTTTCAGCTGCTCCATAACAGTTAAGGCTTTGGTCAATTCCTCCTTCGCTTTTTCAGTTTCAGCCTGCTGGGTTTTTAAAGCTTCCTGAAGGTCCGAGACTTGTTTCTCTTTGGTCTTCAAATCCCCCTGCAGCAGGTCATCAGCAGTGTTTAGAAAATAGTGCACGGTTTGGAAGTATCAACCACACAAGCAAGTTATGTGCTCGATACTTGGGGGCTAATGCATACTTGATCTTAACGCATGTTTTACATTACAAAAGTCCCAGGGTTTATACAAGTATTTAAACTTGGCACTTGGGGGCTAATGGTTATCTGATGATGTTTTTCTGGTTACGACCTATGTTGAAGCCCTGGGTTTGTCAAGGCAGCCTAATCCGGATTACCATCTCGGTTTGGAAATATTGATAAGCTAAGTTGCAATGGAATGAGACACAAGAGATTTACCTCAAGTTTCTCCTTCATCATCCTGATCATGCCAGCTTCATAATCCCGACTGGTGTACAGTCGGTTCAGGTACCCAGAATAAAGATCCGGGGCGCTTAAAGAGGCGTACGTAGAGGAGTCAAGGTCCCATTTGCCCTTTATGGCCGAGATTTCGTCCTTGGCAGTATGCTTGGCTAAAGTAGCAGTGTTCCCCGGTTCAGAATGACCAATGCCGGTAATCACAACATCATCATCCTTGGAGTCACTGCTCTGCATTGGCCCTCTCGGTTTATCAATAGTTCCAGAAGGGGGGATGGATTCCTCAACCCGAACAGGACTGGCAGGCGGATTAGTACGGCTGGCAGGCCTTTCTTCAGCACAGGTGTCATCTTGCGGAGATAGATAATTCTGAATATCTTCACGACCCAGAGCGTCAGCACCAGGAGTTTTCTCCGGTTCAGGAGCGGCAGTTCCTTCAGCCGGGTTATCCAGACGAGCCTTCTTGCTCGGTCTAGGTTTAGCCCTGGAAAAAACCCAAAGATTGAAAAAAAAACGGTATAAGAGGGATTAAGAGACCCATACAGAGATATGTTGTGATCGGTCCAACTTACCCAATAACTGTCTTCAGCGGGGGTAGTTGAGTGGCTGAAGATTCACCAGAAGATGAATGGGAAGTGACCTGATAATCGGAGTCAGATGGATTTAGAGGCTGACGAGTTAAACCTGCTTTAGGAGGAAAGCTAGCGCATAAACCGGAGACCTCTGGGCGGCGTTTCCGAACCGGGCTGTTCGGTAAACCGGCGGAGGTAACTACCTGGCCGCTATGCCGGGTGGTGCGTCGAGCTTCATGTTGCTGTGTCTTCACAAGAAATTTGGGATCCAAGTAAGCAAGAGGATGAGAAAATCTAATTTTCCGGCTTGCTTGGCGAGGTTTTTTCAAAGGCAAAGGAACGGCATCAGAAGAAAGAATAGTTACCTCTGGGCCTTCAGCATTGCTCGCTTCAGCGTCGTCCTGACAAATATCATCATCAATAAGACGTATAAAAAGTAAGCCAACTGAATCGAGGTCTACCCCCAGGTCCGGATTACCCACATCATCCTCCTCTAAATCCGGGGTAGAGGAAGCGGTGTTCCTTTTCTTCTGAGCGGGCTTCTTCACCCTCGTTTTTGGTCGGGTTACCTTTTCGGTCGGCTCCTGAAACTTCTTGCTCCAAAACGGATCATCTCCCTGTCTCAGAAAGGACTGGAGTTAGCAATATGTGTATAAGGAGATCATAAATTCTATAACAAACAGAGGGGAGATACTTACAGCAGGTGGTTTGTTGATGGCGCAAAATGGAAGCAGGCCGGTTCGGGCGCAAACATATTCCGGTTCATTCAGCATCTTTTTCACAGCCTAAGTGACTTCGTCCTCCGTCAGCTGAATGTTGCAGTGCCTCAAAGGATCATCAACCCGGCCCGTGTATTGGCACATTAAACCGGAGCGGATGCTAAGGGGCAGGATGCTCCATGAAATCCAGCAACGGGCAAGATCTACCCCCGTTAAACCGTTAGCCATGAAGGCTCTGAGCTTGGACAGCTGAGGGGCATACTTGCTCCTCTCTTTGGCGGTTAGCCTTTGGGGGAAGGGGTGTGTATTGCTAAGTCTCTCTGGACGGAAGCCGGGCAGTGGATTTTCTTCAGCAGGGGAAGTATCCTTGCAATAGAACCAAGTGTAATTCCATTCTTGCGGATGACTGTGCAGCTTGGCGTGAGGATAGGTCACCTCTTTCCTCTTTTGAATCGTCATACCGCCCAGTTCCATATTAGGGCCGTCGGTGAATTCAGTACGTCGGTTCAAATGAAAACAGTCTCGGAACAGCTCTACAGTGGGTTCCTCCTGGAAGTACACCTCACAAAGTACTTGAAAATGGCAGATATTCGTGACTGAGTTTGGGCCAACATCTTGTGGGCGCAACTTAAAATTAGCAAGGACGTCCCGATAAAATTTTGAACCGGGTGGATTAAAACCCCGGGCCAGGTGATCCGCAAACACCACCACTCCTCCCTCCTGTGGGGTAGGAGGACATTCGTTTCCTGGAACCCTCCAATGGATAGCATTTTTGCTACTCAAAGTGCCAGTCAGAACTAAGTTGTTTAGTTGGGTCTCAGTGATGCGAGAGGGAACCCAGTTGCATTCGTACACCTGTTTTGCCATGAGGAAATCTACAAGACAAAGGTGTTCCGGTTTGAGAACAAGTGTGAATGTAAACCGAAGATGCTCTTATATAGAGTAAGGTTATCTACAATGATATCATCCAGCGGTTCATCAAGGGGACTAATGGATGTGTGGATTGGTTTGTTCGCTTTGCTAGAAGTTAAACCGACCAGATCTAACAGTGGTGAATATGAAAGCAGAAACAGATCCCGTACGGATTCTTTCAAAGCAATGGATCTACAGCTAGGGCAAAAAAAAAGAAGTAAAAATATGAGGTTTGGCTCACAGCAGAACAACATAAGTTCGACAAGCAGGGAAATGAGTGAGATCTAAGGAGATGAGTACAAATTTATGGCGAATACTGAGAGGAACTACAAATCACGGTACAGGTATCATCATCTGTTCGCAAAAGCTGCTATGGGGATGAACAAGAAACAGTAGCAGGATGACGAACCCTAGAACAGATCTAAAGCGAGAAGAACAGGGGCCTTACCGGGGTCCAAACAGATGTGGAGAGTCGCCGCGGTGCTCTGGTCCGATCAGGTTGATGCAGCGGCCGGAGTTGATGCAGTAGCTGACGGCGGCGGCGGAGCTCCGAGGTCTGGGTCGCGAGGAAGACGAAGAAGGGGACGAAAGGGAGGAAAGGAAGATGGCTTTCAAGTCCTATTTATAAGGAGCGGCGCGCGTGTCAGGCGCGCGAATCCAGGAGCCGATGATTTCGGGAGCCCAGCCGTCGCCCTGATTATTGCGGATCAGCAAAAGGAGACGGTAAATCTGCGCTGACGTCATATCGGTTTACCACAGCAAAAGGAGACGAAGAAACAGCGGTCTAACAGCCGCTGGAAAGCATTTGAAAACAGGAATTCTTATTAAGGATTGACATGAACCAGTTCAAATCAATCTGGGGCCTAATGTTGGGGATATTGCTATTTGGGGTAAACCGGCCTACAGGGCCCGGGTTAGCTCCGTCAATGGACCCGAGATGTTAAAGCCCAAGGAGAAATAGAAGGGCCCAAGGTCTATAATCGGTTTAGAGGTTTACGGCGTAAACCGGCCTGAGGTAAAACTTGCATTGTAAGTTAGGAATAGAGAGACCGACCCGGGCACGTTTATAAGCCGGAGGTCGGGACTTTGCAGACCGACGGGCGTCACCCGTGTATATAAGGGGACGACCCGACGGCGGTTTGGGGACAGAGAACAACAACTCGAGGTTTAGGCGAAGCTTATCGCTCCCTAGCCCTCGAAACCCATCAATCCCATCACAACTAGACGTAGGCTTTTACCTTCATTGAAGGGGCCGAACTAGTATAAACTCTGTGTCCTTGCGTCCGCTCTAACCCCTTCAAACTAACCCGTTGCGATGGTTCCACGACTAAGTCCTTTTGCCAGGACATCTGCCGTGACAAATCCACGACATTGAGGGCTCCGCCGAGCGCTTGCTCGCGTGCGGCGACCTCCTCCTCGTGGCTGGCGAGGCTGGCGTTCTGCTGCGCCAGCTCGCCCTCCCGCGCGGCTAGCCCCGCGGCGGCAAGCCTTTGCTGCTCTTCGGCTTCCGCCTTCTCGACGATGAAGGCCGTCCGCGCCTCGTCGAGCTGCCTTCGCTCCTCCGCCAAGGATCGCAGGGCCTCCTGGTTGAGCTCTCGGAGCTCCCCAGCGCGCTTCTCCATGTCCGCTCCCGCCTTCGCGACAAGCGCTTCCCAGCGTTCCACCTGGGCTTGTCAGGCGTGGTAGAGCGACACCAGCTTCCGGAGCAGCCGCTCCTCCTCAGGCTCGCCGCCGCTGCTGCTTTGCGCGTCAACCAGACAGAGCAAGAAGAGGAAGTTGGTCTCCGGCGACTATCTTCCGGCAGAGCTCCCTGGAGCTGCCGCCAAGAAGGTCCCCAAGATCGACGGCAAGAGCGCTGAGGAGTCGTCTGCTCCGGAAAACCCCAGGGTTTGTTCCGTAGAAGCAGGCGCTCCCGACAAGTTTTGCTCCGGCAAGCTTGCCGGGGAACGTCAAGCTCCGGCTGAGCCCCATATCCTCGCCGTAGAAGCGGACGTTCCCGCAGCAGCAGATGTGCCTTCAGTCCTTGTTGTCGAGCCATAGGCTCCAGCATGGGCGCAGCAGACTATCTGTTTCCTCCAGTAAGGAGAACTTCCCGAAGAGCAAGAAGAAGCGGAAAGAGTAGCCCGGCGCTCGAGTATGTACCAGTTCGTCAACAACACACTGTATAGAAGAGGGCGCAACGGTGTGAAATTGAAGTGTATTTCCTGGGAAGACGTACAACAGCTGTTGGCAGAGATACATGGAGGCATATGTGGTCACCACATCGGCGCAAGAGCACTTGCCGGCAAAGCGTTCTGGCAAGGTTTCTTCTGGCCGACAGCCCTCCAGGATGCAACTGCACAAGTAACCAAGTGTGAAGCGTGCCAGTTCCATTCCAAGCAGATACACCAGCCAGCTCAAGCTCTCCAGACGATCCGTTTATCCTGGCCATTTTCGGTCTGGGGGCTCGACATCCTCGGCCCCTTTCCCCCGAGCTGTCGGGGGCTTTGAGTACTTGTACGTCGCAATCGACAAGTTCACAAAGTGGCCGGAAGTGGAACCAGTGAGGAAGGTGACAGCATAGTCAGCCATCAAGTTCTTCAGGTCGATTGTCTGCCGCTTCGGGATCCCCAACAGGATCATCACCGACAACGATACACAATTCACGAGCCGCGCCTTCATGTAATACGTCCAAGATCTCGGCGCCAAGGTCTGCTTCGCTTCTGTTGCTCATCCCAGGAGCAACGGTCAAGCTGAAAGGGCCAATGCCGAAGTACTGCGCGGGCTCAAGACCAGAACTTTCGACAGGCTGCACAAGTGCGGAAGAAACTGGATCGAGGAGCTGCCGGTGGCTCTTTGGTCGATCAGAATGACGCCAAATCAAGCCACTGGCCAGACACCATTTGCTCTAGTCTATGGAGCAGAAGCAGTTACCCCCACGGAACTCGTATACGGGTCACCTCGAGTGCTCGCTTATGATGAGCTTGAGCAAGAGCGGCTGCGTGAAGATGATGCGCTGCTCCTTGAGGAAGATCGTCTTCAGGCTAACGTGCGAGCCTCTCGCTGCCAGCAAGCTTTGCGTCGCTACCATAGCCGCAAAGTTAAATCTAGAAGCTTCGAGGAAGGCGACCTTGTTCTTCGGCGCGCCCCGTCCGCCAAGAATCATAACAAGTTGACGCTGAAGTGGGAAGGCCCTTACCGGGTGAGACGAGTCACGAGGCCCGGCGCTGTCCGCCTCGAGACCGAAGATGGCACTCCGGTGAGCAACTGCTGGAATATTGAGCATCTTCGTAAGTTTTACCCGTAAGGCGCGGTTGTCGGGCCCCGCCCGGCAACCAACCTTTTGTACAAGTCTTGCCGCAGTTGCATGTAATCCTTTGTACAAAGCTAGGCGCAGACCCTGAGCAGCAGTAAATGAAGCGCTGGCGCCCTAAGTTTTAGCATGCTTGCTGAGTCGAGTCTCGTCCTTGGTTAGGGTTGATAGTGCCTAACAGCTGCTAACCCCTAGCTTAGAGGTCGAGTCTGCGTCCTTTTTCCGGTTCCTTCGTTTCCTTTGGTTCGCAGGGTTTTGCATATCCTGGCCAGGCCGCTTAAGGACGAAGAAGAGAAGAAGGGCGGGCCAGCATCTGGTCCCCGGCAAGCCAGTGTTGCCGGGGGCTGCAAGTACGAAGATTCGCCCGCGGCAAGCCAAAGTTGCCGGGGGCTGCAAACCCAGATAAGTTTTTGCATCTCTTGTCATGCATTCTCTTATGAACTGTGGAATACGAAAACCTTGTTTCCTCCTAGAAGCTGCCGTGCTCCCTTAACGACAGGCCCCAGAGCGCGTTCCTGGGGCCCGGTTTGGTAGTAGTCGCGGCGGCAAAGGGGCGGAACGAGGAGCCCGAACCCGCCTCATCCTTTCCTCCGCCAAAGGCGTGAGAGAGGTCGAGTGGCGCGGGAAGACGGCAGGGCCTCTTGTCGGGCAAAGAAGTGTCTATCTTAACGATATAAAGGATTCGTTCCTTGGCGTGGGTTTTACCCATGGGACAAATGGCCCGGCAAACATCCCCTTTTCATTAAAAACATTCCGCTCAAGTACAGTTCAGAGAGAATGAAAAACATGAAAAGATGGGATTACAAGTTTTAAACACAGCTAAGGCCCGAGGGCTTACAGATTGAAAAAAGAGAAGATGCCCGTAATCCCTTTCTTGTCTCTCTCCACAGGAGGTAGGACAAGGAGGCGAAAAGGGCAAAAGGGCCGCCTAGGCGAGCTACGGGTGGCAGAAGACACCAACAGAATGCCCAGAGGGCCGCCGGGGGGCTCCGGAGGCTGGATGGTGGCGGCGGCGCCGGAGATGGAGCTCAAAGATGAGGCAGCGGGACGTCAACACGCTGTCGGGGGCACCTAGCCCTCGTACTCCGAGTTGACGGCCTTGCCGGCAGTCCTCCTCCTCTTCCGCAGCCTCGCCACTCCATCCGCCCGGGAAGACAACCCCGGGAAGATCAAGAGGCCGGCGACACGGATGATGGGGTCGTCGGTGCCACACGGAGCTGCGACCGGCGCCTAGTCGGACCCGTCATCCCGACGACCGCTGCCCTCGTCGTCGCTGTCGCTCCCCTCCTCGTCACTCTCGCTCGAGGAGGAGCTTTCGCTGTCGGAGGAGCTATCCACGCAGCACCGGGCCCGGGTCCCGAAGTCCCCGAAGGCCATGACGGAGAGGAGATCGCCCTCCATCAACTTAAAATGGAGGGTGAACCCCTCCGTCAAGGTGTGGATACGGGCGAAATGTCTTCCACTCTCGGCCAAGATACACTACGCCGGGGGCTGGGAACTCGACGTGGACCCGCGTGCCACTGATCCCGCAGCCCTTCATGCGCAGCCTTAGCGTCTCGGGTTGCTCCATCTCCATCACGCTTGCGAAGGGAGCCGGGAGGCGGAGGCGGCGGCGAGGCGCCCGGCGCAGCCTGACGAAGAACTCGCAAGGATCGTCCCCAAGGTGGACCGCCGTGGGAAGAGGAGCCGCTGGCGGAGGCGAGGCCGGCGCATCGCCCCGCCCGCCTCTTCCCTGAGCGTCGCGGCCTCGTCCATGCCCTCGTCCACGACCTCGCCCCCTCCCCCTTCCCCTTACGGCTGGCTCCGCCACCGCGGGTGCAAGGGGAGGAGGGGCACGCTGCCTGGCGGCAACCCTCGCCGCCACCGATGAAGGACCCGGATTCCCTTTCTCCATGGCGAATGGAGAGAGGGGGTCAGAGGATGAAGAGAAGAAGGGATGGAGGAGTGTGGGTTCTCGTCGCCCCCTCTTGCTCTTTATAAAGGAGTAGGGTGGGGGCTTGACCGCCCTGCTCAGCCAATCAAGACGCAGGAAGGCCAGGCGACTGGGGCCAACCTGCTGCCCCGACCCGCGATGGCCCGGTTTCCTGCCTCCACCGTCCGCAACCCCGGGTGCATGGAAGCCGCGTGGCTGACGCGCAGGACCGAGGCGACGGATGAGGCGACCTCTCCCCACCCCGTGATCGTGGGGAACGGGCGCCTCGGAAACTGTGCCTTGACCCCGTCCAGCGAACAAGCCACGCCTCCACGCCTCCCTCCACTTATGGAGCTAGCGCGAACCGTCCCCCTTTATGGCGACGTGACGCATGCCTGCGGGGTTCGGCCCCGCGCACGCCGCCCACATCACGCACGCCTCTCCGCACGATGCCGCGCTCGACGCGTGCCATTCCGGGAGGACGTGGTGGGTGCAGAAGCAGATGCAGCGTGACCCAGGCCACGTGTGCCCGTGCACTGTTTTGGGCCTGGCCCAACAGCGCTCGGCACCGTGTAAGGCCCAGGCCCGGGGGCTCCTGTCGGTGTACTAAAGTAGGGGTCCCTTAGTACCCCGAACTTGTGCACGGGCAGTCGTACCACCCCGCGGCAAGGCTTGCCAGGCAATCGCCAAGACTCTCCATGGTCCCTTTTTGGGCCATCCAAGAACAAAGTATTTGAGCCAAGACCCCGGCAGGAGGAGCTTGCCGGGAAGGCCACCCGAAGAGAGCTAGGCCCCGGCAAGAGGAGCTTGCCGGGACGCCCGCTCGAAGCACAAGGCCCCGGCAAGAGGAGCTTGCTGGGAAGGCCGACCGAGGCACGACAAGATACTTGCTGCGACGCGCTCCGCGTCCCGGCAAGGACCGGTGAGCGACAAGCTCCCGGGCGCGACAAGACATACATCAGCCGCGGCAAGGCGCTTGCCGTGGCAAGTCACCACCCCGCGCCTGCACTCCAGCTCATCCTCCCACGCGTCGCTCTGGGGCCATTCCAGGCGTACGTGGCGAGAGGCTGCGCATCCAGGGGCATGCGGTGGCGAGGCAACGCTGATAGAGTAGCCATCGTGGCAAACGGTGGCGCTCCTGACGGTCCACTTCCCTGCTCCGTCTGGGCGATGCGGACGGGCATTTAATGCCCTTGTCCCCTGCCGTCAGAGTTAGGTATGATAGCACTGTACAGCCATTGTGCAGGCAGCTGTACCCACTACAGCATTCTCCCATTTTTGCCCCCACCTGCGCTGCCACCTGTGGGTAACCCCTTGAGCATATAAAAGGAGGCCCCATGCGCAAGTAGGAGAGGAGGACATCCATCGCTACGCTCCCCCTCGCTAGCAGCTCGCGTGTACTATAGCACCACACGCTCCCGAGCAAGAACACAATACAATCCACAAAGCAGCAGTAGGGTTTTACGCATCCTTGCGGCCCGAAGCTGGGTAAAATCCCTTTTGTGCATCGCCTCGATCTGCTCTTCGTGCTACCTCCGCCCCCCGCCGAACCAAGAAAGGGGCTCGGTCCCCATAGGTGTTCGAGGAAGCCGATTCCCCCCGACAGGATGCGGGTGATCGTCTTCCACCCTCGACCAAGATACATCACATTAGGGGCCGGGAAATCAACGCGGACTCGCGTACCGCTGATTCCACCACCCCTCATGTGCAACCTCAGTGTCTCGGGCGGATCCAACTCCATCTTGCCCGCAAACGGAGTCGGGAGACGAAGGCGACGACGAGGCGGCCGACGCAGCCTGACGAAGAACTCGCAAGGGTCGTCCCCGATATGATCCGCCATGGGGA
Source organism: Aegilops umbellulata (assembly GCA_032464435.1). Classification (NCBI taxonomy): domain Eukaryota; kingdom Viridiplantae; phylum Streptophyta; class Magnoliopsida; order Poales; family Poaceae; genus Aegilops; species Aegilops umbellulata. The sequence continues at coordinate 209,185,456 of CP136056.1, read as the reverse complement.
GAGGATCTGCTGGCGGAGGCGAGGCCGGCGGACTGCCTCGCCCACCTCTTCCCCGACCGCCTCGTCCTCGCCCTCGCCCTCGCCCGCGGCCTCGTCCCGTCCCTCTTCCCCTTGCAGCTGGCTCTGCTACCACGGGTGCGGGGGGAGGAGGGACGCGTTGCCTAGCGGCAACCCTCGTTGCCACCGTCGAAGGACCAGGGTTCCCTTCCTCCATGGCGAATGAGAGAGAGGGGAGCAGAAGCTGAAGAAAGGAGGAGATGAGAGAATGCGGGTTTCCGTCCCCCCTATCCCGCTCCTTATAAAGGAGCGGGGTGGGGGCTCGGCCGCCCCGCTCAGCCAATCAAGACACAGAAGGCGCAGGGAAACGGGCCCGACCCGCTGCCTTAACCCGTGACGGCCCGGTTTCCCGCCTCCACTGTTCGCCACTCCAAGCGCATGGAGGCCGCGTGGCAGGATTGCAGAGTCGAGGCAACGGATGAGGCGACCTCTCCCCACCCCGTGATCGTGGGGAGTGGACGCCTCGAAGACCACGCCTCCATGCCTCCCTCCGTTTATGAGGAAGTTACGAACCGCCAGGAGGCGGGCGTTTCATTTCTTCGAATAAAAGACCACCCACGACCACTCCCACGACGCCGCAATCGACGCGTGCCGTTCGGGGGGTGCGGTGGATAAGAAGCAAGGTGCAACGTGACCCAGGCCGTGCGTGCCCTGTTTTGGGCCTGGCCCAACAGCGCTCGGCACCGTGTGTGTCCCAGGCCCGGGGGCTCCTGTCGGTGTACTAAAGTAGGGGTACCCTAGTATCCCGAACTTGTGCACGGGCAGTCGCAGCACCCCGCAGCAAGGCCTGCCAGGTGATCGCCAAGGCTCTCTATGGTTCCTTTGGAGCCATTCAAGAACAAAATATTTAAGGCAAGGAGACAAGTCCCCAGCAAGAGGAGCTTGCCGGGAAGGCCGCTCGAGGCACAAGACCCCGGCAAGAGGAGCTTGCCGGGAAGGCCAACCAGAGATCTCAAAGAACTTGCTGCGACGCGCCACGCGTCCCGGCAGGACTCGGCGAGCGACAAGCTCCCGGACACGGCAAGACAACGCCCGCGGCAAGGCACTTGCCGCGGCGGGCAACCACTCTGTACCTGCGTTCCAGCTCACCCACCTACGTGTCGCTCCGGGACCCTTCCTGGCGTACGTGGCGGGAGGCTGTGCAGCCAGGGGTACACTATGGCATGCGGCACTGACAAGATCGCCATCGTGGCGAGCGGTGGCGCCCCTGACGGTGCCTTTTCTGCACCGTCAGGGCGACGTAGATAGGCATTTAATGCCTTTGTCCCCTGCCGTCAGGGTTAGGTATGATACACTGTGTAGGTAGCTGTACCTACCACAGCATATTTCCATTTTTGCCCTTACCTACGTTGCCACCTGTTGGAGACCCCTTGAACATATAAAAGGAGGCCCATGCACAACGTAGAGGGGGATCGGCCCCTGGAGAGCGATCTCTAAGAGGACAAACAGAAGAACGCTCGGTCTCGTTAGCTGCTTGAGTGTACTGTAGCACTCAGCGCTCCCGAGCAAGAACTGAATACAATCCACAAAGCAGCAGTAGGAGTGTTATCTCTCCGGAGAGCTCCGAAGCTGGGTAAAAACCCCCCATGTGCTTCGCCTCGATCCGCTCTTCGCGCGACCTCCGCCCCCTGCCAAACCGAGAAGGGGCTCCGTCCCCATAGGTGCTCGAGGAGCCAGAAAACCCCGGCACAATGACGGTCCGGTTGGCACAATCTAACAAGCCTTAGTGCTTGATGAGCCAATCCATTCCTAAGAACACATCCAAGACTTGCGATCTTAAGATGATAAGGCATGCTAGGAAGTCTACCCCATTAATGACAATCCCGACTCCTTTACATCCTATCTTGGCTCTAATTTCTGCTCCAGGGGTTTGTACCACCATAGGGTTATTAAGGGGTGTAGGGGTCATGCCACTTTTTAATGCAAACTCTTGGGTGACAAATGAATGCGTGGCTCCAAAATCAAACAAGACAGTTGTGGGAGCTGAGTTAACAAGGAACGTACCCAGCACGACGTCCGGGTCATCCTGGGCTTCTTCTGCAGTGACATGATTCACACGACCCCTACTGTTGTTGGGCGGGTTGTGGGGAGCTTGGTTCCTTGGTGGCATTCCACGGCCTTGCCCTGGGTTCTGCGCATTGGGGCTCGGGGCGTCGGGCTTCTTGTTGGGGCAATTCTTGGAGTAGTGTCCTGGCTGAACACAGCTGAAGCAAGTGACTTGATTGGGGTTGCTGCTCTTGCCGGCATTTTTATTGGGGTTGTTGAGAGCTGGCCTGGGGTTGGCATACTGCTGAGGCTGATAGTTGGTGCGAGGTGCAGGGGTTCTTGGCTGCTGATAGGTTGGCTTGATCGGGGCTGGCTACCACAGGCGAGGCTTCTGGTTGCTGGAGCTACCCTTGCTGATCATCTTGCGCTTACGAGTATCATCCAAAGCACGTCGCTTGTCCTCAAGCATGAGTGCCTTGTTCACCAGATCAGGAAAGGTTGGGCAGTCACACACAACAAGCGAGTACTGCAGAGTCTGGTTAAGGCCTTCCATGAAGCGCTCCCTTTTGGCAGCATCAGAGCTGACATCCTCAGGAGCATTCCTTGAGAGAACACTGAACTTCTGCATGCACTCCTTGACGGTGCTACTTCCTTGCTTCAGGGCTCGAAATTCACGCTTCTTGATGGCCATGATTCCGGAAGGAATGTGGGCCTTGCGGAATTCTGCCTTGAAGTCATTCCAAGTGATGTTTTGCTCAGCATGCATGGCCTTGAATCCATCCCACCAAGCTCTGGCAGTTCCACCGAGACAGTGAGCAGCATATGCCACCTTCTCACGGTCCTCGGTGCATCTGACTAGTTCCAGCAGATCCTCAATGGTGCAGACCCAGTCGTCTGCATCCAGGGGTTCAGCAGTCTCGATGAAGGTGGGTGGTGCATGCTTCTTGAACTCCGCCGGCGTGCAGCGTCCATTGCCGTTCCCCGCCGGCTGGCGGTTGACAGCTTGAGCAATCATCTGGAGGGCTGCAGTATTGGCTTGGCGTTCCTCTCGGAAAGCTTGGAGAAGCTGAGCCATGTCCATGTTTGGAGGTGGTGGCGGTGGTGGAACTTGTCCTTGGGTTTGGTCCTGACTGGCTCCTGCTCCGGCTTCTTGCTGCTGGGTAGAGGTACCAGTACGAGTTACAACAGGCATCCTGTTGGAGCGGTCAAGGTCTCATGATTGGGAAAGATGGGGAAAGCAATATAGATGGGGCGCCTAGTAAGGGGGTTGGTATGACACTAATTGTTTTCATGCAAGGGCCAAAAGGCCAAACACATTCATTAAAGTCCAAATGGGTGATGTAGTCGCTTACAAGTTCCCGAAGGAAAGTACGACGTCCATCAAACACATCAAAAGCAAACACAACACTACATGATTTCATATGAACCATTACAAGGACTCGAGTTTGCATAGGGGTACACGACCTATCCTACCGTAGGGGTTACGAATGGGCATATCCGGGTTGCGAATGATGCCTAAGTGGTGGAATGCTCGGTCGCTTAGTCTGGCTCTTCTGGGTCTTCCTCCTCATCATCAGCATCCTGACTTTCCTCTTCACTTGAAGAGGTGGGGGAGTGGAGGAGCTCAACACGGCGTTGCTTTGCCGGTGATGCGAAGAGCTTGCGGTATTCCTTTGCGCTCATGCGGTGTTGCTGTGGGGGTCTTCCATCCTTTGGGGGTCTTCTGCCTCGGTATGCGATGGCGGGCTGTCCAGGGGGAGCACCTTCCTTCTTGATCCTATTCGTCTTCCCTTGTGCTTGGCAAAGAAGTGCCTTGGTCTCATGAAGTTCCTTTCGGAGCTCCATCAATTCCGAGGCCAAGTGTTGTGCCAAACTATCGGCACAAAGGCTGAAGTAGGTCTAGAATCGGAGTGGAAGTCCTTCTAATGGTGGAGCAGGTGCACTGCTCTCATCCTCACCTTCCTTTCGATAAGGCAAGAAGCGTGTTGCCAACTCGTCTGCCATCTCTGGAAGAAGGTCTCGGAGGCGGGTGAGTGCCTTGAGGGTTGCAGTCTCGACGGCAAAAACCAGTGTTGTCATCTAGGGTCCCTCGAAGAACCAGCTTGTTGGAGAGTCATTAGCCTTCACGATCACTTCCGCATGATACTCCGTCTCGGTGTCATCGATCCAATGCTCATGGTAGGTGAAAATGGGGGCTCGATAAAACTGGCACTTCTTGAGGCTATCCTCGAGAAGCACGGGAAATCCGGTGGTCAAGAAGTCTTCGGGTACGGCAACCATCTACAAAGGTTGAATGGGTGAGGTCAATGTGGAAATATATCTTCGGTTTGGTAAGAAAAGAAGAGGAGTATAGAGCGTTTTGCAAAACGGGTTTTATCCTAACTAACGCCCATGCTAACTAAGGCTTCCTACAGTCAGGATGGCTCTGATACCAGCTCTGTGGGGACCCCGACTCATAAGTCGTGATCACCGAATGCACATGTATAGTGATCCCAGAGATCAATGCTCACTGAACACGCAGAAGCTGAATAACAAGAGTCTTACATCAATACATATCGCCTTACACAAATTATGACCATTATGGTCAAGTCTTACATAGATAAAGCCACAAGGGATGAATACCAAATAAACTTAAGCAGCGGAAATCTTCGTCGATAAGTAGAACCCATGCCATCTGCCTTAACCCTACAGGCATTCTGACTGGGAAACGTCCTAGTTCGCATGTTCGTCTCCAAAGAACTCTTCTTTGAACTCCTGTTCTTCCATGCCTGGCCAATTAAATAACCAGTGGCAAGCCAATGAGTACTTTGAATGTACTTGCAAGCAACCCACGATTGGAACAGGGCACAATGATGCAATTATATAGCACTAAGTAGGTAGTTTGCAGAAAGGTAGTTTTGAGTGCAATGACATGATCTATCAACATGTAAAGTATGCATCATGAGAGTACAGACATCCATATGAACAAGTAACAGTTATCAACATAAACAGAGTTGGACACCAATCCAACTTAATCATCGCGTCAAGTCATCTGACTTAACCCATTTAGGTTCATCAACACACACACACGTGGTTTGTAAAATTCTGGACGTAGTTTAAGCAGCACCGCCCAACTGTCCTTGACCGTGGACACGGCTATTTGAATAGTTTTACACTCTGCAGAGGTTGCGCACTTTACCCACAAGATCCGGGGAACTTCCGTGTCTCCACGACCCGCGGTGTCGGGGATATACCCCGCGGTGTAAGAAGAATTTACCTCTTGCAAAAAAAGTTAAAAATTACCGAAGAGGACCTGTTGCCATGATGCGCGGTTCAAACATGGGTACCCAGCCTTATTGGCTTGACATATTACTTATCACATGGGGGCTCCCGCTTTGTAAAGCGGGGTATCTATTCTTTATATCATGCGTGGTTACACGGAGTTGATTCGCTTTAGGGCAACCTCCGGTTTACCCCTTGAGGTCGCTTCACAGAAGAGCAACAAAGTCAGTTGGGGACCTAGTCGACTTGAACCGTAGCTACACCTCCTGGGAGCTTGGTCATGTCTTGACGACGGTAATGCCTTCTGGCTGGCACATTTGCCACTAAGTCAGTTGGGGACCTAATCGACTTGAACCGTAGTTACACCTTATGGGAGCTCGGTCATGTCTTGATGATGGTAATGCCTTCTGATCGGCTTTTAAACAGCCAATAAGTCATTTGGGGGCTTGGTCGTGTCCGAACCAATGCAATGCCACTTGATCGGCCCTAGGCCACTGAGTCACTTGGGGGCTTGGTCGAATCCGAACCAATGCAATGCCACTTGGCCGGCGTAACGCCACCCGTCATTTTGGGGTCCTGGCTGACTGGCACCATTGCTACGCCTTCGGGGGGCTTGGTTGCGTCTGACCATGGTAATTCCATCTGACCAAGCTCAGTAGAGCTCTTCTTTTGCAAAAAATTGTTGCCATTGCTTTTGCTTTAATAGCCTTTCCTGAGAAGTTGCTATTTTATTTGCATTTTTTAAACCGACAGTATTTTGTACCGGTTCAAACAGCTAAATTGGCGGAACACGGTCCATTTTTAGACCGGAGATTATCTGCCCGGTTTAATTTTCTGTTACCATCCTATTATGGAGTAAACCGGTGTTTACCAACCCGGCTCGGCTTTCAATTACAAGTTGTGAGTGCATGATCAAATTATAATCCGGAGATTATCAGCCCGGTCTGGTTTGACTACAAGTCACCAGTATATATATGGTTAATCCGGTGTTTATCACAACCCGGTACGGTTTTATCATAAATCGGCGCAATATGGAAGGAGTTATAATTACTCAAGATTGGGGTTATCACTCTTACTACAAAAAGTTGGTAAACCAACAATGTGATTCAATGTCACAGGTATGATATATTTCATATTTTTAAGTGCAGCCCTGGTTATAAACCCAGGTTATATGTTGAGCATTATGACCCGTCCGGCGGTAAACCGCCAGGACACTTTAAACTTGTTGTATGCAGAAACAGGTTGAATAAAGCATGATTATAAATTATCCGGTGTTTGTTAAACCGGCCTGGCTTTAAGACAATAAGTCGCCAGTATGATGATAAATTATCCAGTGTTTATTAAACCGGTCTGGCTTTGGACTATAAGTCGCCAGTATATATTTGGATTGCGCCATTGGAATCATGTGCTTATAAATTATTGGATTATATTATTCAAATAGCCAAACTTGGCTGAATTTTCATTATGATATTGGATGAATAAAGGTTTTCATATGAGATTATATTATCTTGAATGGCCAACATGGCTGGATTTTTATTTTGGTTATTAATATTATGATTAAGGTTTTCAAAGTCGCTTTAGCGCAATGGTTATCATTTTATACAATTGAAGGAATAGTCCCGAGTCGCTGCAGGCTTACAACCCGGCACTTGGGGGCTACATTATTCAAAATTGAGATTACATCAAATATGCAAGTCTCATGTTGCTGCAAGCATGCACCATGACACTTGGGGGCTAATGCAAGGTCATTTTTGCTCATCTTATTGAAGACCCAACTCATCACATTGTAATGAGCTGGCCCTTGGGGGCTACCAATTGCTCCTGTCAACTATTCAAGGTACAAAGCTTTTTATCTATTATATTGAAGGGTCTAATGATCAGTTGGTAAAACACAAGGCTCTTAACCTTGTGGACGTGGATTCAAGCCCCATGGTGGGGGGTTACATCATATGATGTTATTTTCATAGAAGTATGTATCAAAGTCCCTGCTGATTATTACATAATGACCCGGCCCTTGGGGGCTACATTGGTTGAAGTTTTATGGGCATCAGTCAATTACAAGTCCCAGGTTGCTGCAAGCATGACAACCCGGCACTTGGGGGCTACAGGTATTATATTATTATCGAAGAAAGATTTTCAAATTCTCTGTTGAGCAAATCAGATTGACCCGGCGTCACCAATCATAAACCGATGTTGGCAACAATCATGAACCGGTGTATGCAACAATCATAATCCGGGATCATCTTCAAACCGGCTGAATATCAGATGAATATTTCAAGACCAATATTTCTTAAACCGGCGTTTTGGAAGCCGACTCAAGTGGATTATTTCTTCACAATATTTTTCTGTGAGAAACCAATGTCAGCAAATTGAGTATGACGCTGGCTTATTGACCTGGATTTTCTAGAAGGAGGAAATGACAAGGACTTAAGGATGATCAGGTGCCGGTTTACAAGAATTCTTAAACCGGAGCGCAACCTGTCAAATTTGTTCTTATGTTTATTTTGCAGCATAAGTTTACCATGGATGAATCCAAGCTAAACTTGGGGGCTAATGTCGGGGATATACCCCGCGGTGTAAACCGGCCGGAAGTTAACCCGGCCGGACTTGGCGGTTTATCTGAAGACCCGCCCTGACCTTGGCGGTTTACAAGCAATCCGCTTGGTCGTTATGACTCACTGGTAAACCGACGGGTTGATCAGACGGATGACAAGACCCAAGGCCTAGAAGGCCGGTTCAACTATGGTGGGCTGGTTTAAGAGGAAAGGAATATTTCTCTTACAAAGAGTTAAGACCAGGACTTGTATCCGGTTTGTATTAGAGATAGACTAGTCCTAATCCCAATAGGACTCCACATGTAAACCGCCCCTTCAGCATATATAAGGAGGGGCGGGGCTCCCCAAAGCGGGACAGGTTAGAAGCTACAAGCTACAAGCAATCAATAATCTCTAGGGCTAGACACAAGAGCCGGTTTACGGCGTCTCCCTCGGGATGATAATGAGACCTAGCCTCAAACAACATGTAGGGTTTTTACCGGATGATGTTTCCCGGGGCCCGAAGCTGTCTAAACCCTTGTCTTGCGTGTTGATCCGCCCTGCGTCTCTCGTCCCACTCAACCCCTCTCAAGCTACCACATGGATGCGTTGGCCTCGCGACTAAGTCCTGACACTAAGGACATCTGCCGTGACAAATCCACGACACGCGGTACCTCAAGTACCCGGGGTAAGCACCCGATCACTATCTTTCCCTAGACAACACTAACAAGGAGTCCACTCGTTGTTCCATATCCTCACGATGTACATCATACAAGACTCACTAGAGATCGTAACATCCGAGAGGGGACACAACGGTGTGTCCGGTGCCCTGTGAAAACAGTCACGGCCGCCCTAACTGGCACGACCCCGTCCCGAGAGAGAGCACCAACTCCCCCCCATCACTAGTAATGCGGGCTCCAAGCTAGTATCGGCCTAGGTAACCAATAATGCCCTTTCCCATACAAGGGTAGAGTGGTTGCGCATGTAAGGTTGGGACATTCGACAAATCTTAAATCTATTCCGTTTTCAAAAATAACACACACACTTGCCTCGGTACACCACTCCGTCATCCAGTGGTTACCCAACTCATTATCTCCCTCGGGCATAAGTGGCACCCAACGGGGTTTTCGAAAAGACTTTTGAAAATACTTTGTATCCATCACCATGCATATTCCCGTCCCTTTTTGCGTAGCAACTACTTTAGCATCCTATCTACTCCCACCGGCATAACCCTCATAAGAAGGTAGGGTCATGCACAATGCAAGTATCAACAAGGAAGTAACGGTGGAAACCACCCCATGTGGTCACCACAGTATCATGTCTCCGATGCAAGCAATAAAAGTGCTATATGACATGCATAAAAAGGGTTTCATAGACATGGTCAAAGGGATGCTTTCCTGGCTCAACAAAGTCTTCTGGGTCTTCAAAGTCTTCTGGTCCAACTCCTTCGTCAGCAACGCAATCTATCGTCGCAAAACAATAACGAGAAAATAATGCAATAATAAAACAGAAAATCCAAAGTGCTCAGAAAAATGTCAACTCATTTTTGTTAAATACTAGGGTGAAAACTAAGAAGGGGAAAATTCCTTGTTTTGGATTTGGAGTCATGGAAACAGTGCTAGGAATTTTAAATGACAAGCATAAATGCTCAAATTCAAATTTGAATTTGAACAGTGAAGAAAAGTTGGTTTGATAAGAGTGAAAACTGCACCAATAAATAGGTGGGATTATTACAAGAATTTAGGAGTTGGAATTATTGCATTTGGATTATTCTTTAATCCAGTGGAGTTTTTGTAAAAGTTACAGAAAAAGAAAAGGAAAAGGCCATTGTGCAACTGGGCCTATTCGGCCACAGTGCAGCAGGCCCAGGGAAAATCCAGCCCGTGCAAGGCTGCCACGTCGAAGGCGTATTTGGGAAATACGCCTCCAGCCGACGCAGTGAACCGGTGCGCGCGCGCGTGTTTTAAACCTGACGTGTGGGACCCACACGTTAGGACGTGAGGCCGACGGACGGGCCCCACGGCCGTCGTCGTCACCCTCGGGTCAGAGAGGGCGGCGAGCTCACCGGCACCGCTGTGGTCGACGACGAGGTGATCTGAGGGCACCGACGTGCTCAGGACGGAGTCGCCGTTCGGTTGGAGGTGGAGTTGGTCGCCGGGGTGCAGGGGTTCGCCGACGACGAGGAAGCCGTCGGTAGAGCTTTGGGAGGTGCTTGCCCCGGTCGATTCCGGCGGCAAAAGAGAGGGGAAACAGAGGGGAAATGGTCAGGGAGGTGTGGCGGTTCCAGATCGAGAGAGAGAAGGGGCGGAGAGAGCCTGTACCCCGAGATCGACGGCTACCCGAGGCGGCGGAGCTCGAGCTCGATCTCGAGCTCGGGTGCTCCTAGAGGAGAGTGGAGGGCACAGGGGGCCGATTTGGAGTAGGTAGGAGCGAGTGGTGGTGAGGGAGAGGCTTGGGGAGGCCTTTAAGTAGGCGACCCATGGCTCACCGTAGACCCGTGCGCCGGCGAGGTTGTTGCCGTTCCTGTGGGTCACGGGGGTGCGTGTGGGCGTGTTTGGGGTGCTCGTGGGTTCGGTCCAGAGCAAGGGAAAAGAGAGAGAGGGAGAAGGAGGCCAGAGACGCCGTGCGTGTGAGTAGGCTCACTGGTTCGCTCGGGCGGTCGTCGTGCGTGCGAGCTGGGGCGAGAGGAGGGAGGAGGAGGGGGCCGAGCAACTGCCGTGCTGCGGACGTCGAGGCGTCTCGTCGGGCGCGTTGGGGAGGCCTGAGGTGGTCGGGGTGCTTGGCAAAGGGCGGCTATAGTGCGAGAGTGCACTGTAGTGCACTCCAGAGCGTGCGAATGGCTGGCATGACCATTTTTTATGCAATGTGGGCACGTCCAAAGGTGCATGGTAGCTCTAGGGGGATGTAAAGAAGTGGGATGTGGCCTTGGATGCCCTGGGGAGCCAGTAGGAGAGGAGAGAGGTAGAAGAAGAGGGAGAGAAGGGCTGTCCAGGGAGGTAAATGGGGGCATTTTACCCCTCAATCATTGAGCTGAGGCCAGGGAAGAGTTACTGGAGGTAGGAGAGGACTAGGAGGAGCTGTGGTAAAAAGTTGAGGTCAAGGAGAATAGTGTTAGTGGTCAAAATGGTGATTTTTGAAAAGTGGCAGAAGGTGTTTGATAATGGTTTGGGCCAGCAGATGATTTCCAACTGCCATGAGACTCCACAGGGTGAAATGACACACATAATTAGGTCCTTCCACCAATTTGGAGCTTATTTGGGCAAAGTTGCCAATGTAACTTTTGTAAACCCTACAAATTAGCAGAAATGAACTTGTGTAGATCTAGTTGAGCAAATCACTTTCCCTTGATGCACCACTTGGTGTAGTGGCCTCATTTGGTCATGTGAACATGCTCACAAAAGTTGGGTTCAAGGAGAGAAAGTTGCTAGTACAAATCTGTTCAAATTTGATTCTGGTCAGAGAGGGTTTTGGGGCATTTTGGGGAACTAAAATGACCTTGATTGACATGAGTCTTTGCAAGGTGATCACAATATGCATTTTTGACTTGCTGGATTTTCCTTGGATTTTTATGAAAATACTTCCTGTAGAAATATTTCAAATCCTTGAAATGGGCAGAAATGGTTTTGGGAGGTTTTGTCCAATATTTTGAACACGACCATGTGTTGAAACTCTTATATATGGGAAATATATGCCCACTGAGTTTCCCTGATTTTTGTCAAATATTTTTAAAACACTAAAATAATTTTTCCCTATTAAAGACCATTTCTGGTCTTAATAAAAAGCTTTTAAATAAAATAGGAAAATAACTTCTAAAATTATATATTTGTGGTTTATGGGAATCCTATATCTAATAGGTTTCAAATAGACTCTTTGAAATATTTTTAATATCCCAAATCAAGTAATTGTAGTGCAAACCTCAATTCAGGGGTTTTTGGAAAACTAATTTTTGAAAATACTATTTGGCCAAATTATTTTTGTAAGAAAATACTATATTGCACTATACACATGGCATGATCATTGGGCAGAAGTTTGGGGCAAGGAGATGAAGTACAGAAGGTGGAGTTGTTGACTTTAAAGAGCACTTGAAAATCACAGAGAGAAAACCAACTCCAAAATAAAAAGCCAAATAATGCAAAAGTTTTTGTTGGCCCAAATTTTCATGCTTTAATAATGCAAATGAAATGTTACAAAATGCAGGGTGTGACAGGCCTACCCCCTTACAAGAATCTCGTCCCCGAGATTCCTAAACTAGGCTTTAAAGAGATACGGAAACTCGGATCTAAGGTAGTCTTCACGTTCCCAGGTTGCTTCTGCTTCAGTGTGGTTGCTCCACTGGACCTTGAAGTACTTGATCGTGCAGCTTCGAGTGCGTCGCCCAGCCTCATCCAAAATGCAGATGGGCCTCTCACGGTAAGTCAAATCAGGCTAAAGGTCAATGGCTTGGTGATCGACATCCTTGTAAAGATCAGGCTTGTCTGGAACCTGGAGACACTTCCGGAGTTGTGACACGTGGAATACGTTGTGCACATCGGATAGTTCAAGTGGAAGCTCGAACTGGTAAGCCACTTCTCCGCATCGTGCGGTGATCTCGAAGGGGCCGGTAAATCTTGGTGCGAGCTTTCCCTTAACGTGGAAACGCTTGGTTCCCTTAAGAAGAGTTACTCGCAGGTATACATGGTCTCTGACTTGGAAGTCTACTTGTCGACGACGAGTGTCAGCATAGCTCTTCTATCTCGACTTGGTGATCTTCAGTTGCTCTTTGACTAGATGAACTTGCTCTTCTGCTTCACGGAGGATATCGAGCCCAAATACTAGTCCTTCTCCTGTCTCTGACCAATTGAGGGGTGTGCGACACTTGCGTCCGTACAACACCTCAAATGGTGCCACCTAGAGGCTTGACAGCTAACTGTTGTTGTAGGAGAACTGGGCAAAAGGGAGGCAATCTTCCCACCTAGCTCCGTATGCTATGACACAGACTCGGAGCATGTCTTCGAGTATCTGATTCACTCGTTCTGTCTGACCTCCGGTCTGTGGGTGGAAAGCAGTGCTGAAGGACAACTTGGTCCCCATGGCCTCTTGGAACTTCTTCTAGAACCTTGAGGTAAACTGGGTTCCTCGATCTGACACAATCTCCTTGGGAACACCATGAAGGCTTACACCATGTTGCTAGCTGGTTGCCATCATAGGTAGTCTTAACAGGAATGAAATGGGCTACTTTAGTCAAATGATCGACTATGACCCAGATGGAGTCATGTCCCTTGTTTGACCTAGGTAGTCTAGTGACGAAATCCATTCCGACTTTATCCCATTTCCACTCGGGAACCTTGAGTGGTTGGAGCAATCCAGCAGGTCCCTGATATTCAGCCTTGACTCTTTGGCATACATCACACTTTGCAACATAGGTGGCAATCTCCCTTTTCATCCCGTGCCACCAAAATCTTTCCTTTATGTCTTGATACATCTTGGTCCCCCCGGGGTGGATGGAATATGGGGTGTCATGAGCTTCTTACAAGATCAAATTCTTGAGCTCAATCTTATTGGGTACGCAAATGCGATTCCCAAACCACACAATTCCTTGCTCATCCTCTGAGAATCCTGGGGCCTTGCCTGCCTTGATCTTCCTCTTAATGCCTTCAATACTCTCGTGTCCCTTCTGAGCTTCCTTAACATCATCCATCAGGGTAGGTCGAACTTCGAGGTTGGCCAAGAATCCTGGTGCAACCAGTTCCATCCCGAAGCTTTCAAGTTCCCTATACAAGGCAGGTAGCCTTCCCTTGAGCATAGAATTCAAGGAACAAGCCTTTCTGCTTAATGCATATGCTACCACATTAGCCTTTCTAGGGTGGTATTGGACACTGAGATCATAATCCTTGATCAATTCTAGCCATCTTCTCTACCTCATGTTCAATTCTTTCTAAGTGAAAATATACTTCAGACTTTTGTGATCCGTGTATATCTCACACCGCTTCCCTAGGAGGTAATGCCGCCATGTTTTCAGGGCATGAACTACAGCTGCCAACTCGAGGTCATGAGTAGCGTAGTTCTCTTCGTGAGGACGTAGCTGTCTGGACAGATATGCTACGACTCTGCCTTCTTGCATAAGAACACCTCCAAGCCCGGCTCTCGACGCATCAATATATCACAAATTCTTTGTGAATATCAGGTGTGGCCAGAACTGGGGCGGTGGTCAATCTCGTCTTCAGCTCCTGGAAGCTTTCTTCGCACTTCGGCGTCCATTCAAACTTCCTGTCCTTCTTCAAGAGCTGGGTCATGGGTCGGACAATGCTTGAGAATCCTTCAACGAACTTGCGGTAATATCCTGTGAGCTCGAGGAAGCTTCTGACTTCCTTCACATTGCTTGGGGATTGCCATTCAGTCACGGCTTCAACCTTAGCGAGATCGACCGACAATCCTTCTTCGATCAAAACATGACCCAAGAATCCAACTTCACGCAGCCAAAATTCGCACTTGCTGAACTTGGCATACAGTTGGTGCTCTCGAAGCTTGTCTAGGACCATCCTCAAGTATTGCTCATGCTCTTCTTCCGTCTTCGGGAAGACAACAATGTCATCAATGAAGACACCGACAAACTTGTCCAAATATTCCATGAAGACCTTATTCATGAGATACATGAAGTAAGTTGGGGCATTGGTCAATCCAAAGGACATGACCGTGAACTCATATAGGCCATATCTGGTTACAAATGCCGTCTTCGGAATATCTTGAGGTCTGATTTTCAGCTGGTAGTACCCAGATCTGAGGTCGATCTTGGAGAACACCTTGACCCCATTGAGTTGATCAAACAGATCTTCAACCTTGAGAAGTGGATACTTGTTCTTGGTTGTAACTTCATTGAGGGAGCGGTAGTCAATGCACAAGCGGATGGTACCGTCCTTCTTTGCCACAAACAGAACAGGTGATCCCCAAGGGGAGGCACTAGGGGTGCTAAATCCCTTCCTCAACTGCTCTTCCAGTTGCTTCTTCAACTCTGCTAACTCTTCCGATCCCATTCTATAAGGCTTCTTATAGATGGGTCCTGCTCCGGGTATGAGCTCGATGATGAACTCAATGTCTTGGTCAGGAGGCATTCCCGGTAGCTCATCAGGAAAGACATCGGGGTATTCGCATACTACTGGCACTTGCTCCAATCCAACTTCCGACAGACAGTTGACTTGGGCGCCTTGAGCAGAGGAGGGGTTGGGAGCAAACTTAACTTCAACTCCTTGGTCATTCGTCACAGTGACGGTCCGGTTCGCACAATCTAACAAGCCTTGGTGCTTGATGAGCCAATCCATTCCTAAGATCACATCCAAGCCTTGCGATCTTAAGATGATAAGGTCTGCTAGGAAGTCTACCCCATTAATGACAATCCCGACTTCTTTACATCCTATCTTGGCTCTCATTTCTGCTCCAGGGGTTTGTACCACCATAGGGTTATTCAGGGGTGTAGGGGTCATGCCACTTTTTAATGCAAACTCCTGGGTGACAAATGGATGTGTGGCTCCAGAATCAAACAAGACAGTTGCAGGAGCTGAGTTAACAAGGAACGTACCCAGCACGACGTCTGGGTCTTCCTGGGCTTCTTCTGCAATGACATGATTCACACGACCCCTGCCGTTGTTGGGTGGGTTGCGGGGAGCTTGGTTCCTTGGTGGCATTCCACGGCCTTGCCCTGCGTTCTGCGCATTGGGGCGTGGGGCGTCGGGCTTCTTGTTGGGGCAATTCTTGGAGAAGTGTCCTGGCTGACCACATCCGAAGCAAGTGACTTGATTGGGGTTGCTGCTCTTGCCAGCATTGTTATTGGGGTTGTTGAAAGCTGGCCTGGGGTTGGCATACAACTGAGGCTGATAGTTGGTGCGAGGTGCAGGGGCTCTTGGCTGCTGATAGGTTGGCTTGACCGGGGCTGGCTGCCACGGGTGAGGCTTCTGGTTGCTGGAGCTACCCTTGCTGATCATCTTGCGCTTATGAGTATCGTCCAACGCACGTCGCTTGTCCTCAAGCATGAGTGCCTTGTTCACCAGATCAGGAAAGGTTGGGCAGTCACACACAACAAGCGAGTACTGCAAAGTCTGGTTAAGGCCTTCCGTGAAGCGCTCCCTTTTGGCAGCATCAGAGCTGACATCCTCAGGAGCATACCTTGAGAGAACACTGAACTTCTGCATGTACTCCTTGACAGTGCTACTTCCTTGCTTCAGGGCTCGAAATTCACGCTTCTTGATGGCCATGATTCTGGAAGGAATGTGGGCCTTGCGGAATTCTGCCTTGAAGTCATTCCAAGTGATGTTTTGCTCAACATGCATGGCCTTGAATCCATCCCACCAAGCTCTGGCAGTTCCCCCGAGACAGTGAGCAGCATATGCCACCTTCTCACGGTCCTCGGTGCATCTGACTAGTTCCAGTAGATCCTCAATGGTGCGGACCCAGTCGTCTGCATCCAGGGGTTCAGCAGTCTCGATGAAGGTGGGTGGTGCATGCTTCTTGAACTCCGCCAGCGTGGAACATCCATTGCCGTTCCCCGCCGGCTGGCGGTTGACAGCTTGAGCAATCATCTGAAGGGCTGCAGTGTTGGCTTTGTGTTCCTCTCGGAAAGCATGGAGAAGCTGAGCCATGTCCATGTTTGGAGGTGGTGGCGGTGGTGGAGCTTGTCCTTGGGTTTGGTCCTGACTGGCTCCTGCATTTGAAGACTAAGAAGGAGAAAATTCCTAGTTTTGGATTTGGAGTCACGGAAACAGTGCTAGGAATTTTAAATGACAGGCATAAATGCTTAAATTCAAATGTGAATTTGAACAGTGAAGAAAAGTTGGTTTGATAAGAGTGAAAACTGCACCAATAAATAGGTGGGATTATTACAAGAATTTAGGAGTTGGAATTATTGCATTTGGATTATTCTTTAATCCAGTGGAATTTTTGTAAAAGTTACAGAAAAAGAAAAGGAAAAAGGCCACTGTGCAACTGGGCCTATTCGGCCACAATGCAGCAGGCCCAGGGAAAATCCAGCCCGCGCAAGGCTGCCACGTCGAAGGCGTGTTTGGGAAATATGCCTCGAGCCGACGCAGTGAACCGGTGCGCGCGCGTGTTTTAAACCTGACATGTGGGACCCACACGTCAGGACATGAGGCTGACGGACGGGCCACACGGTCGTCGTCGTCAACCTCGGGTCAGAGAGGGCGGCGAGCTCACCGGCGCCGCTGTGGTCGACGGCGAGGCGATCTGAGGGCACCGACGTGCTCAGGACGGATTCACCGTTCGGGTGGAGGTGGAGTTTGTTGCCGAGGTGCAGGGGTTCGCCGGCGACGAGGAAGCCTGCAGCAGAGCTTCGGGAGGTGCTTGCCCGGGTCGATTCCGGCTGCAAAAGAGAGGGGAAACAGAGGGGAAATGGTCAGGGAGGTGTGGCGGTTCCAGATCGAGAGAGAAGGGGCGGAGAGAGCCTGTACCCCGAGATCGACGGCGACCCGAGGCAGCGGAGCTCGAGCTCGATCTCAAGCTCGGGTGCTCCTGGAGGAGAGTGGAGGGCACAGGGGCCGATTTGGAGTAGGTAGGAGCGAGTGGTGGTGAGGGAGCGGCTCAGGGAGGCCTTTAAGTAGGCGAGCCACGGCTCAACGTAGACCTGTGCGCCGGTGAGGTTGTTGCCGTTGCTGTGGGTCACGGGCAAGGTTGTCAGAATCGTGATCCTGAATTGGATCGGAGCTCTGATGGTAGAATCGCAAATCATAGAATCTTCACTATCAAGATCGTAGAAACGTAGATTCTATGAACCAAAATCGTAGAATCAAAGGGGTTAATTTGGCTCATAAAGTCATAGAATCGTACAATAGAATCGCGATTCTGACAACCTTGGTCACGGGGGCGCGAGTGGGCGTGTCTGGGGTGCTCGTGGGTTTGGTCCAGAGCGAGGGAAAGAAGAGAGAGGGAGCAAGAGGCCAGAGGCGCCGCGCGTGTGAGCACGCTCACTGGTGCGCTCGGGCGGTCGTCGCGCGTGCGAGCTGGGGCGAGAGGAGGGAGAAGGAGGAGGGGGCCGACCAGCTGCCGTGTTGCGGACGTCGAGGCATCTCGTCGAGCGTGCTGGGGAGGCCCGAGGTGGACGGGGTGCTTGGCAGGGGGCGGCTACAGTGCCGGAGTGCACTATAGCGCGCTCTAGAGCATGCAAATTGCTGGCATGGCCATTTTTTATGCAATGTGGGCGCGTACAAATGTGTCTGGTAGCTCTAGGGGGAAGTAAAGAAGTGGGTTGTGGCCTTGGATGCCCTGGGGAGCCAGTAGGAGAGGAGAGAGGTAGAAGAAGAGGGAGAAACGGGCTGTCCAGGGAGGTATATGGGGGTATTTTACCCCTCAATCATTGAGCTGAGGCCAGGGAAGAGTTACTGGAGGTAGGAGAGGACTAGGAGGAGCTGTGGTAAAAAAGTTGAGGTCAAGGAGAATAGTGTTAGTGGTCAAAATGGTGATTTTTGAAAAGTGGCAGAAGGTGTTTGATAATGGTTTGGGCCAACATATGATTTCCTACTACCATGATACTCCACAGGGTGAAATGACACACATAATTAGGGCCTTCCACCAATTTGGAGCTTATTTGGGCAAAGTTGCCAATGCAACTTTTGTAAACCCTAGAAATTAGCAAAAATGAACTTGTGTAGATCTAGTTGAGCAAATCACTTCCCCTTGATGCACCACTTGGTTTAGTGGCCTCATTTGGTCATGTGAACATTCTCACAAAATTTGGGGTCAAGGAGAGAAAGTTGGTAGTACAAATCTGTTCAAATTTGGTTCTGGTCAAAGAGGGTTTTGGGGCATTTTGGTGAACTAAAATGACCTTGATTGACATGAGGCTTTGCAAGGTGATCACAATATGCTTTTGTGACTTGCTAGACTTTCCTTGGATTTTTATGAAAATACTTCCTGTAGAAATATTTCAAATCCTTGAAATGGGTAGAAATGGTTTTGGGAGGTTTTGTCCAATATTTTGAACATGACCATCTGTTGAAACTCTTATATATGGGAAATATATGCCCACTGAGTTTCCCTGATTTTTGTCAAATATTTTTAAAACAATAAAATAATTTTTTTCCCTATTAAAGACCATTTCTGGTCTTAAGAAAAACCTTTTAAATAAAATAGGAAAATAACTTTTAAAATTATATTTTTGTGGTTTATGGGAATCCTATATCTAATAGGTTTCAAATATACTCTTTGAAATATTTTTCATACCCCAAATCAAGTACTTGTAGTGCAAACCTCAATTCAGGGGTTTTTGGAAAACTAATTTTTGAAAATACTATTTGGCCAAATTATTTTTGTAAGAAAATACTATATTGCACTATGCACATGGCATGATCATTGGGCAGAAGTTTGGGGCAAGGAGATGAAGTACAGAAGGTGGAGTAGTTGACTTTAAAGAGCACTTGAAAATCACAGAGAGAAAACCAACTCCAAAATAAAAAGCCAAATAATGCAAAAGTTTTTGTTGGCCCAAATTTTCATGCTTTAATAATGCAAACGAAATGTTACAAAATGCAGGGTGTGACAATGAAAGAATTATGAACGGTGGCTTGCCACAAATACTATGTCAACTACATGAGCATGCTAAGCAATATGACAATGATAGATGTGTCATGAAGCACGGAATGGTGGAAAGTTGCATGGCAATATATCTCGGAATGGCTATGGAAATGCCATAATAGGTAGGTATGGTGGCTGTTTTGAGGAAGATATAGGGAGGTTTATGTGTGAAAGAGCGTATCATATCACGGGGTTTGGATGCACCGTCGAAGTTTGCACCAACTCTCAATGTGAGAAAGGGCAATGCACGGTACCGAAGAGGCTAGCAATAATGGAAGGGTGAGAGTGCGTATAATCCATGGACTCAACATTAGTCATAAAGAACTCGTATACTTATTGCAAAAATCTACAAGCCATCAAAAACCAAAGCATTACGCGCATGCTCCTAGGGGGATAGATTGGTAGGAAAAGACCATCGCTCGTCCCCGACCGCCACTCATAAGGAGGACAACCAAATAACACCTCTTGTTTGAAATTTGTTACATAACGTTTACCATACATGCATGCTACGGGACTTGCAAACTTCAACTCAAGCACTTCTCAAATTCACAATTACTCTACTAGCATGACTTTTATATTATCACCTCCATATCTCAAAACAATTATCAAGCATTCAACTTTTCTTAGTATTCAACACACTCAAAAGAAAGTTTTACAAATCTTGAATACCAAGTATATTATTATTATTAAGCAAATTACCATGCTAATTAAGACTCTCAAAATGATCTAAGTGAAGCATGAGAGATCAATAGTTTCTTTAAAACAAATCCACCACCGTGCTCTAAAAGATCTAAGTGAGGCACTAGAGCAAAACTATAAAGCTCAAAAGATATAAGTGAAGCACAAAGAGTATTCTATCAAATTTCAATTCATATATGGCTCTCTTAAAATGTGTTTACAGAAAGGATGATTGTGGCACACTAACAAACAAATACACAAATAATACAAGACGCTCCAAGCAAAACACATATCATGTGGTGAATAAAAATATAGCTCGAAGTAAAATTACCGATGGAAGTAGATGAAAGAGGGGATGCCTTCCGGGGCATCCCCAAGCTTTGACTTTTTGGTGTCCTTGGATTATCTTGCGGGTGCCATGGGCATCCCCAAGCTTAGGCTCTTTCCACTCCTTTTTCCATAATCCATCAAAAGAATTTACCCAATACTTGAAAACTTCACAAAACAAAACTCAACAGAAATCTCGTGAGCTCCGTTAGCGAAAGAAAACAAAAGACCACTTCAAGTTGCTGTAATGAACTTAGTCTTTATTTATATTTGTGTTAAACCTAATGTATTCCAACTTCTCTATGGATTATAAACTATTTTACTAGCCATAGATTCATCAAAATAAGCAAACAACACACGAAAAACAGAATCTGCCAAAAACAGAACAGTCTGTAGTAATCTGTAACTAACGCAAACTTCTGGAACTCCAAAAAATCTACCAAAATAGGACGGCCAAGAAAATTTGTTTATTGATCAGCAGCAATTGGAATCAGTACTTTATCACGTTCTGGTGATTTTCAACAAATGTTTTTGTGAACAGAAAGATTCTGGAAATTACAGCAAGATCAAATAACTATCATCCAAGAAGATCATATAGGTCTAACTTGGCACAAACACTAATTAAAACACAAAACCACATCTAAACAGAAGGTAGATGGATTATTTATTCCTAAACAGAAGAAAAAACAAAAAAACAAAAATAAAATTGGGTTGTCTCCCAACAAGCGCTATCGTTTAACGCCCCTAGCTAGGCATAAAAGCGAGAATAGATCTAGGTATTGCCATCTTTGGTACGCAATCCATAAGTGGCTCTCATGATAGATTCATATGGAAATTTTATTTTATTCTAGGGAAGTGTTCCATGCCCTTCCTTAATGGAAATTGAAATCTAATATTCCCTTCCTTCATATCAATAATTGCACCTACCGTTCTAAGGAAAGGTCTACCGAGAATAATAGGGAAGAAGGATTGCAATCTATTTCAAGAACAATAAAATCTACGGGCACATAATTCCTATTTGAAACAATAAGGGCAATAGGTTTCTTAATAGTGGAATCCACAAGATGCAATTTTAGAGAGCAATCATCAAAATCACGGAAATCTAGCAAATCACACAAAGTTTTGGGAATAGTGGAGACACTAGCACCCAAATCACACAAAGCATAAAAATCATAATCTTTGATTTTAATTTAATAGTAGGTTCACACTCATCATAAAGTTTTCTAGGGATAGAAACTTTCAACTCAAGTTTTTCTTCATAAGATTGCATCAAGGCATCAATGATATGTTCGGTGAAGGCTTTATTTTGACTATACGCATGAGGGGAATTTAGCACGGATTGCAACAAGGAAATACAATCAATTAAAGAACAACTTTCATAATTAAATTCCTTGAAATCCAATATAGTGGGTTTAGCAACATCTAGATTTTTATTTCTTTCAATCCCACGTTTATCAATTTCTTCATCAAGATCTAAATACTCCGAATTATTAGAACGCCTTCTAGGTAAAGGAAGATCATATTCAGTTTCATCAAGATTCATATTGCAAAACAAAGATTTAATAGGGGACACATCAATAACTTTTAGATCTTCATCTTGATTTTCATAGGAATTGGAAGAACACGCATTAATAAAGGCATCTTTGGTAGCACGCATCTTAGCGGTTCTTTCCTTGCACTCATCAATGGAAATTCTCATGGCTTTGAGAGACTCATTGATATCATGCTTAGGAGGAATAGATCTAAGCTTTTAAGAATCGACCTCAAGAGAAATTCTATCAACGTTCCTAGCCAAATCATCAACTTCAAGCAATTTCTCTTCAAGCAAAGCATTAAAATTCTTTTGTGAATTCATAAACTCTTTAATACTATTCTCATATTAAGAGGGAATCTTATTAAAATTTCCATAAGAGTTGTTGTAAGAATTTCCATAATTATTAGAAGGATTACTAGGATAAGGCCTAGGATTAAAATTCCCTCTATACGCATTGTTACCAAAATTATTCCTACCAACAAAATTCACATCCATAGATTCATTATTATTCTCAATCAAATTATACAAAGGCATATCATTAGGATCAGAAGAACCACTCTTAGTAGCAAATAAATTCATGAGTTCATCCATCTTTCCACTCAAAACATTGATTTCTTCTATAGCATGCACTTTTTTATTAGTGGATCTTTTAGTGTGCCATTGAGAATAATTAACCATAATATTATCTAGGAGTTTAGTAGCATCTCCTAAAGTGATTTCCATAAAAGTGCCTCCTTCGGCCGAATCTAAAATATTTCTAGAAGCAAAATTCAATCCGGCATAAAATTTTTGTATAATCATCCATTAGTTTAAACCATGAGTAGGACAATTACGTATCATTAATTTCATTCTCTCCCAAGCTTGTGCAACATTTTCATGATCAAGTTGCTTAAAATTCATAATATCGTTTCTAAGAGAGATGATCTTAGCGGGAGGAAAATACTTAGAGATAAAAGCATCTTTGCACTTGTTCCAAGAATCAATACTATTTTTAGGCAAAGACGAAAACCAAGATTTAGCACGATCTCTAAGCGAAAAAGGAAATAGCTTCAATTTAACAATATCATTATCGACATCTTTCTTCTTTTGCATATCACATAAATCAACGAAACTATTCAGATGAGTAGCGGAATCTTCACTAGGAAGGCCAGCGAATTGATCTTTCATAACAAGATTCAACAAAGCAGTATTGATTTCACAAGATTCAGTATTGGCAAGAGGAGCAATCGGGTTCTAAGGAAATCATTATTGTTGGTATTGGTTAAGTCACACAATTTGGTAGTATCTTGAGCCATCGCGACAAACAAGCAATCCAACACACGAGAAACCAAAAGGCAAGCGACAAAAAGGCAAACGGAAAAGAGAGGGCGAATAAAATGGCAAGGGTGAAGTGGGGGAGAAGAAAACGAGAGGAAAATGGCAACTAATGTAATGCGGGAGATAGGGATTGTGATGGGTACTTGGTATGTTGACTTTTGCGCAGACACCCCGCGAACGGCGCCAGAAATTCTTCTTGCTACCTCTTGAGCACTGCGTTGGATTTCCCCAAAGAGGAGAGGATGATGCAGCAAAGTAGCGTAAGTATTTCCCTCAGTTTTTGAGAACCAAGGTATCAATCCAGTAGGAGGCTACGCTCAAGTCCCTCGTACCTGCACAAAACAATAGCTCAACGCAACCAACGCGATTAGGGGTTATCAATCCCTTCACGGTCGCTTACGGGAGTGAGATCTGATAGAGATAATATTTTTGGTATTTTTTGGTATAGAGATGCAAAGTGAATAGTAAAAAGCAAAATAAAAAGCAAGCAAGATTAAAGTGATGGAGATTGATATGATGAGAATAGACCCGAGGGCCATAGTTTCACTAGTGGCTTCTCTCAAGAGCATAAGTATTCTACGGTGGGTGAACAAATTACTATTAAGCAATTGACAGAACTGACCATAGTTATGAGAATATCTAGGTATGATCATGTATATAGGCATCACGTCCGAGACAAGTAGACCGACTCCTTCCTGCATCTACTACTATTACTCCACTCATCGACCGCTATCCAGCATGCATCTAGAGTATTAAGTTAAAAACAGAGTAACGCCTTAAGCAAGATGACATGATGTAGAGGGATAGTTTCATGCAATATGATAAAAACCCCATCTTGTTATCCTCGATGGCAACAATACAATACGTGCCTTTCCGCCCCTTCTGTCATTGGGAAAGGACACCGCAAGATTGAACCCAAAGCTAAGCACTTCTCCCATGGCAAGAAAAACCAATCTAGTGGGCCAAACCAAACTGATAATTCGAAGAGACTTGCAAAGATAACCAATCATACATAAAAGAATTCAGAGAAGATTCAAATATTATTCATAGATAGACTTGATCATAAACCCACAATTCATCGGTCTCGACAAACACACCGCAAAATGAAGATTACATCGAATAGATCTCCATGAGAGAGGGGGAGAACATTGTATTGAGATCCAAAAAGAGAGAAGAAGCCATCTGTATAATAACTATGGACCCGTAGGTCTGAGGTGAACTACTCACACTTCATCGGAGGGGCTAGAATGATGTAGAATCCCTCCGTGATGATGGCCCTCTCCGGCGGAGCTCCGGAACAGGCCCCAAGATGGGATCTCGTGGGTACAGAAGTTTGCGGCGGTGGAATTAGGTTTTTGGCTCTGTATCTGATCGTTTGGGGGTACGTAGGTATATATAGGAGGAAGAAGTACGTCGGTGGAGCTCCGAGGGGCCCATGAGGCAGGGTGCGCGCCCTAGGGGGTGGGCACGCCCCCCACCCTCGTGAACGCCTCGCGGCTTTCTTGACAGAGGGTCCAAGTCTCCTGGGTCTTATCTGATGAGAAAATCACGTTCCTGAAGGTTTCATTCCGTTTGGACTCCGTTTGATATTCTGTTTCTCCGAAACTCTGAAATAGGCAAAAACGGCAATTCTGGGCTGGGCCTCCTGTTAATAGGTTAGTCCCAAAAATAATATAAAAGTGGAAAATAAAGCCCAATATAGTCCAAAATAGTAGATAATATAGCATGGAGCAATCAAAAATTATAGATACGTTGGAGACGTATCAGAGAGCAGGGTATTAACTTGGCCGGCTGTGGGCCATCTAGCCCAGGCCAGATACCCAGCCCATATAATATTTTTTTTCAAGCTGAAAATGGCTAGCCCAGCTATACTTTTTTTGAGGAATACCCAGGCAAGGTCAACTTGTTATTCCCTGCTGCGCTGGGCTGCAAATCTTTCCTAGGAGGGATATATTAGACTTAACAAGAAAATAAGCTTTAAGTAATAATAAATGGGATGTAATTATAAAAATTGGGCGGTAACTATAAAAAATGCACCAAACACGTAATTACTTCATAAAATAATATTTCTGGATTTTGAAAATTTTAATTTCATTAATTGTTGCATGTGCAATGTTTCGTTGGATTTTTACGTAATACAAATTTATATTGAAATTGTATTTAATCTGACTAGAAATTACGGGATAATAATATTTCGGATCCCATCAAAATGTGGGAAATTTTATTGAATTCTGTTTTGAATGGTTGGTTGAAATTATTAATCGTTGTCCTAGCTAGAAAATGGGATGTACTTTTAACAAACTGTAAATGGGTTGTAGTAAATTCCATAGAATTCAAAAATGGGTTGTACGTTCTTACAAATCACAAATGGGCTATAAGTTCTCTGCCACACATGTGTGGGCCTACTAAGTTGACGCGTACGCAAGGCTTTGTCAACTTATAGTCAACACACGGTTCTGGCAGCAGTGTCCGTTGGATGTCCATCCAATGGATGTCGTGCTTCTTCTTCAATTTCGGATATTCTAGCTTCAGCCGCCCAAAAAATGATTCCTCCCCCTGACATCTGGGGCGCACCGTTTCGGAGGCTGACCTGTGGGCCTACTAAGTTGACGCGTATCAAGGGCTTTGTAAACTTAGTCAATACCAACGATTCCAGCTGCAGTGATTGTACGATGTCCATCCAACGACCGTTGTGATTCTTCAACCTCTGGTCTTCTTGCTCCAGCCGCTCAAAGCAGTGCCGGTCGTGCCGCCTGCTCCTGCCTCCCGTGGCGTGTTGTGCTGCCACGGAGGCCTCACCTCCCCTACCACTCCCACCGCTGGCCAGACCCTGCAGTGACGATATCCTCACACCACAGCCGAACCAGTGAACCCTCGTACTCCTCTCCGCGTGGGCATCCACTATCGCGTCTTCCCCAGCTCCGCGTCATCCCCTTCCTAGGCCTCGCCGTCGTCCACCGCCTTGGTGCTCTCGGCGCGGCGTGGTCAATGTGGTCAACGACCGACTTCCATCGAAAGAGTACTGTACGTGAAGAGGCTGATAGCTGGGTCCACGGACGCAGCAAGGAAGTGCCTCCTTATTACACGGAAAATAATTATTCCTCCACCTGACAGCAGGGACCCACCGGACGGCCACCTTATTTCGCGAACAACGTTTCCCCCCTGACTGCTGGGACCCACCAGCTACATCTTCGGATGCAAGGAAGTGCGTCCATATTACGGGCAAAAAATGATTCGCCCCCTGAGTGCTGGGACCCACCAGCTACATCTTCACACGCAAGGAAGTGCATCCACATTACGGAAAAAAATGATTCGCCCCCTGACTGCTAGAACCCACAAGCTACATCTTCGCACGCAAGGAAGTGCCTGACAGTCGGGACCCACCAGGTCGAAGCGTACGTAGCGTTGTCATTCTGGTCACGAACGTGTACGTACATACTGGTCGATCGGTCTGTCTGCAGGATCCAGCGATGAACCGTAGCCGTGTAAGGAACGGCACGTGTGGTAGTAGAGGCGCGCACGTGTGGTAGTAGAGGCGCACACGTAGCATGTACACGTACGTACAGTGGCCATGTTGGAAGAAAGTAAATACGACCACATACGTACATACGGGCGGGGTCTCGAACGCCTACTCACGAATACGTACGGCCAGGGCTCGTGTGCATGGCTGGGTCAGAACGGAGAAACTGCGTCATCATCGTGTTCATGGGGAGGCAACAGAAAGCGTCGTGTTCATCAGGAGGCAATGGAACGCGTGCTGTTCATCGGAAGCCAACTGGCTTGGACGAAACATCCTATGGAAACGAGGCCTAGTGTACCGCAGAACGGAGGAAACGACCTTGTGTTCGACCGGCCACGGTGGAAACGGGATCCTGTTCATCGGGAGGGGTCAGGCGTACCACAAAACAGAGGAAACGGACCTCCTATGGTGGAAACAGGGTCCTGTTGATCGGGAGGGGTGTGGCGTACCGCAAAACGGAGGAAGCTGACTTGTGTTGG
Source organism: Aegilops umbellulata (assembly GCA_032464435.1). NCBI lineage: Eukaryota > Viridiplantae > Streptophyta > Magnoliopsida > Poales > Poaceae > Aegilops > Aegilops umbellulata. The sequence goes on along the minus strand of CP136056.1, from coordinate 209,158,210 downwards.
AGCACTACGGTCGAAACGAGGGTCCTGTTCATCGGGAGGGGTGTGGCGTACCGCAAAACGGGGATCCACAGGATATTGTTAATCTCAACCGTCGACTGCCTCCACGGGCTACTGTTCATCCACCGTCGACCTCCTCCAGCCTCCACCTGCGACTGTTCATCCACGGGCTCCTGTTCATCCAGCCTCCACTGCGCGCTCCTCCACCGTCTACTGTTCAACCAACCCTCTCCATGGGGTCCTGTTCAACCACCCCTCCACGGGCTACTGTTCATCCAGCCCTCAACCAGCTACTGTTCAACCAGCCCTCCACAGGCTACTGTTCAACCAGCCCTCCACGGGGTCCCGTTCATCCACCGGCTCGATCGATCGGGGTACTGTTCATCCAGCGGCAACAACCTCTACTACCACGGGGTCCTGTTAATCCAACCCCCACCGGGAACTGTTCATCCAAACCCCCTCAACAACGCTCACTGTTCATCCATAGGCAACATCGATCGGCTTCAGTTAGCAGCAGTAGCAAAGGAATCACACTCGGGTTCAGTTAACAGCAAGGGATCGATCGATCGCTCGGGTTCAGTAACACGTAGCCTGCAGTGCAATCGCTCGGGTTCAGTTAGAGCCCAACGCCTCGCTCGGGTTCAGTTAGAGCCCAACGCCTCGCACACACACACATTCATACAAGAGAAACGCACATCGCTCGGCCCCGACCAGCCACCGTAACCGGGAACTCCCCGATATTTTCCTCGCCCTTGCTTCTACCACGGTTTTTTCCGTCATGGATGGCCCAAAGAATGTCATGCAACTGCGTCTCCAGCCCGCCCAGGATAAAAAGCCCATTTTCTGTCATGATTTTTTTGTCATAGAAGTAGGACCCCACCACATCTATGATGATACCGGGTTTTGTCACAATTATCGTCATAGAAGTGTCATAAGTCTGACCGATTTTTTTTCGTACGGCCCAAAATGTCACGGGTGTTTCTTTTTTTTGTAGTGGTTGTGAAGGCGCCAGTTTTGGGAGTACGATATCTGAATTTTCGGGATATAACAAGGCACGAGTTGAATTTTAGGGACAAGCCTAATGTGTAATATTGTACTTTTACGTACCAAATCAATTCGCACTTCCCTCAACAAAAAAAGGAAATAAAATAAAACTATTCACACCACACAAAGAGAAAGTCTTGTCCCGTTTTACTATACAAATGCTATTCAAAGCTATGAATCCATGTTATGTCCAACTAAATTTTTTCGCTGGCTGTATAATGCATGTAACCTACTCATACCAACATTTTAGTGCATTCCAAATGTCTATATACCGCTGCAATTTGAACTAAATTTGAATTCGTTTCTCTATTTGAATAATAATCTACAATCATGTCTGTTGCCAGCTTCAACCATCATTCATGTATTACCTTAACAACACACCACATGATTACTATGGAGATATATATGAACTATGTGTACTATATGAACTCGAATACAATTTTCTGAATGCACTTGATGTTGATTCGAAATAATAGTACATTTGATGTACTAACTAGATATTCATAATCTAAACCATGTTCCATACGTACACCATGTTTATCACACAAAGTATAGTGCCCCGCCCCCTACATTATGACAAGTATTTAGCCCTGAGCTGCAAAACCCACACATTATCCCAAATTATAATCAATGTTCTACATCATGATATCTTCTTCAAGTATCCGTATCCACTTTTTTTTATAATGAATCATGATCTATGTTTGTCTTTTACACCTTCACGATCCTCTTCTCTTTGTAGCTAGCTAGCGCTAACTTTCTATCGTGCATGCACACGCCCGCCCCCCCTCTCACCCTCCCTCAGCGTCTCCTCCATCGCGCACATTTGTTATTTCTCTTTAGGTCGTTCACCCATGGTGTGTGTAGGCCCCAGTGGCTCCTTCTTTCCGGCACACACCGGTCGATATTACCTCTCTAGCCAAGTGTGCCTACCACAAACACAAGCTTTCCCTCTTCTCTTCTCATCGTCCATGCCTCACTCCCACCCCTCTTTTCATCGGTCTCATAATCGCACACTCCTTGCCCCTCGATATAGTATGCCTCGCGCACCACCTCCTAGCTGCATCCCTCTCTCTCTAATCTTCTCTCCGGGCCTTATTTGCTTCTAACGCATACATGCTTGTATACCGATCGATCTCCCTACATATACCTAGGTCGACTTTAACTATTTTCCCCCACCCATAGATCGACGTACCTCACAAGTCATGTCTCTCCTTTCTCCAACAATGGACGATTAATCTTCCTATGTAGTTACATCTGCTTACCACAGCCATATCGTCCCCCCTCATTATTCGTGCATGCCTCCTGACCCGTCTCTCACACGCACGTGCATAGACAGGCAGGCATCCCCTCTCTTGTTGATATTGTAGGCGTGCCCTCCATTTGTCTAGCAAGCCTTTCCCACCATTTGTTAGAAGCAACTCCACCACCAAACCCTCCGACACTCTAGCTCTGTCTCTCTCCCAACCTTATTCCTCTCCTACACATATGCATGGATGCCGATGGATCTCCCTCAATACATTAGGTAGGATTCTCTCCTCCTCCACACATATACCAGCCATTGTACCTCTATAGTTAATCAGGTCTCCCTCACCCACCCCCCACCACACACCGATAGTCGAGCGCTGTAGGTAGGTATCCATGCCACAGAGACAAACTGCACATGTCCCCTCTTACGTTCCAGTAGTCCAGCCACCCTATATCTTTGACGTGGGCACACACAAATTCGATGGCACTCTTTATCGATCGCGCACGCACGCACACACACACACCCAACATCCCTCTCTTCGTGTCTATGGACACCTCACGCCGATGATACGTCCACTCTCTTCTCGTGGATCGCCCCCTCTATATATATATATGATATATCCAGGCCTCTATTTCACACACATTACATATGTTACATTTTTTGATTGAAATATCATCGACACATATTCCCTGTCTATCTCTCACCCACCCACCCCAAAACCCTCACGAACCCACACACTATGTCTCTCTACGTTTGTATCTCTCTCAAACAACCCCACGTAGGTGGTGTACATACACGAAGAGAATAGGTGCACGTAATCACGCTTCGTGCCCAGCCAAACCCGCGTGGGTACACGGTGGAGCTCATTTCTGTATGAAATGGCAGCCCACATGCTAATTTGAGCGCGTGTAGTGGTTATTTACCTACGGAGGTCGTGTACCACGCGTGCACGAAACAAAGTTTGACTTGATGCGTTGGCTCGTTATTTTCTAAATAAAGTTATATCGCTCAATGGCACGTACACAGAATATAAAACGATTTTTATGGAGAAAAAGGTAGTCCACTCCACTATATACAATGGAGCCTGCTTGCCGGGGTTTGTCTCTCTTTAGAGTATCTCACACAAGGCGGCGGTGGCCTCTCTCTCTCTCACTGATCCGGCCGCATCCCGTACACCGGCGGAAAGGGAGGATGTGCATCGTTTCTCCGTTCGACGACGCCGAGGCAGCACGTCCCGATCTGCCGTACCCGCCGTTCTCTCTGACCAAGCTCAAGCGCGGTAGGGCCTATGCCACCTGCTCGCTGCCGCAGTATGGGAAGATGTCGCCCGCCACCGCTCTCCTAGTTACATCTCGACGACCCCCAGGTATCCCCTCCAGCCATGCTCCACAGCCCGGATTCCCACGTCGCTGCACGTGGATCTTCCATAGTTCTTTGCCCAAAACGTAACTCGTCCGGTGTACTTTCCATATTGCAATATCGTCCTCAAAGCATTTTAGACAAACACAATCGTGTTGTTATCTTCCCTTAGGACAAATAATATGCTTCTTTTTTGTCATCGTATATGTCATCAACTGTTATTGGCCAGTAATTGTTTCCTTTTTACCTCTTTTTTGCAAACAGGGCTATCCATTTCACCTCGTTGCTATTGCAACCTTTTGGTGAACTGCACAAATCACTTTTTTCTTAAGAGTGTTTTGTGCAGTTGTAGTAAAATGTCACACGAGCAACGTCTCTACATTTCAGTGCGACTCCACAAAGGGAGATTGGTGTCGCTCTATCCTCCTCATCCAACTCCGAGCCTAATCTTCTCCAACTATTAGCTTAATCTTCTCCAACCAGTGGTCTTAAGAGAGACTGCAAAGGTGACCAGCTTCTATTTGTGTGTTTATTGTTTCATCAACAGTCCTCTATTATTGTAACCACACTTAATATCTTTGGAACAAGGATGCTCAGCTCTATTTTAGTGGATCTGCACAAAATGATCGGAATGTTGCATGCACCAGACAACTACTTTTTTCCCAACATGCCTTGTTGATTTAGACAGAGCTGGGGGGAAGTTGCTACCAATGAAAGCATGGATCAATTTTAATTTAACACCTTCTCACAACTTTGTCTTCAGTTGTGATGTAAATATTAGCTCTCATCTGCTAATCATTGAGATGCATTAGCAAGGATTTTTTTTATTTTTTTCTGAAAGAGCATGGATGGCAAGACACACAAAACAAAAGCTGAAAGATCACAACATTGTACAATTTCATGTCACTGGAAAATTATTATTTGTATAGTACATCAATTATGTAAACAAATGCTGGAAGCTTGATAGCATTGCCAGAAGCCTCTTCAGCATCCGGGTCCATGTGCCATGCACAAAATTATACTCCGTCCGTTCCTAAATATTTATCTTCTTACAAATTTCAAATGGACATATTTTAGAGTGTAGATTCACTCATTTTTCTTTGTATGTAGTCACTCGTTGAAATCTCTAGAAAGACAAATACTCCATAGTATATTTAAGAATGGAGGGAGTAGTGCACAACCGCATAGGAGACTCAGCCCGGTCGTTGCGCCGCACTAATAGTGAGTAATGAGCACTCAAATCATAAGCCCCTCCTTTTCCATTGTAAGTTGCTCGGAAGAAGCAACCATCAATACACTCTTCTTTGAATCCACTCATACTACTCCCTCCGTCACTGTTTATAGAGAGCGCTTAAAAAAACTCTGGGACCAAGGCGACTAGCGATCGTCCTGAAAAATAGCATTGGTAGCTATAGCACGATGTCTATTACTAGAGGAAATAATGCATACACACATGCATGCAGTGCTTCCACCCCGGGTACACACATGCATGCACTTAGTCCACTCCGCGTACACACGTAGTACATCGAGAGAAAATTGTGGACTTGATTGCGGTTACCACGCCCTAATTAATTGAGCATTAAACCAAACGCATCTAAACTGTCTCTGGTGGTGGAAATGCATGAGAATGAAGCGCGCCCTGTAAACTGTGACGGATGGAGGAGCAGTATGAAGGTGCAAAACCAAGTATGCGTATGGCCAGTCGGTTAGCACACTTACTCTTGGCATATCACTGACATGTGGGACCAGAGTATGAGCAAACCGATCTCAATTGACGGCAAAATGGCCAACCCGCCGTTCCTTGAGAGAGACGAGGAGCGAGAACATACGGACAGGCTTGCACGAAGGCCAAGATATATTCGAGCATGGTTGATCAATATCATCATTACATGTTCGATGTTTTTTAATACTACTATTGGGCTGCTATTTTCCGCACTTCTCCCGAACAAATGTGTACTTTATCAGAGATTAAAATGAAATAAGAGTACAGACGCTCCACCATGCGATTCTAGTAGTAGTAATACTCGTAATACTAAACCTTGCACTTGGCTCTTCGCCTCTTCGTGAACTCGAACAATGATGGTACTACAGTGTATTCCTCTGGCAATCTGACACCGAATGAACTGCTGCATGTCCATTGTTTGGGCGAGGGTGGGTTGCATTAGTCAAAAGCTTCTCCACGTCCTACGAGCCACCAGGCTTGAGGTAGACGGAATGGGCATAAGTGAGCTTCACCTTCTCCTGCAAGCTTCTCCTCATTCCGCGAGTTGACGGGACACACCAAAAGGTAGTGCTAGTCCATACTCCCTCCTTTCCGGTTAATATGGCTTAATCTTTTTTGTGGGTAAATGAGATAGCTTTATTCATATATAAGCATTCTTAGGACGATCAACCAAGAGACTAGTCACTAGGAAGCGAGGTACCCCACAAAAAAAGAAGAAGGAAGCGAGGTGTTTCATCAAGCCAGCTCTCGGTCACATTCAAAGTGCAGCAAGCACGGTTCACACAAAGATGCGCCGCAAGGTCTGCTGGCCTGTTTACATGCTGAATAACAGAAAAAGAGAAAATATTACCGAGCACTCCTATTTGTAACAGGATATGAGCCAGAATTAAGCGAGTGTTCCATGCAATCAACTTCCATTATCACATGCGAGAACCCTCGAAGAGAACCAAATGTGTTGAAGATTGCTTTATCACATTTTAAAATAAAATAAGAGTGCAGACGCTCCTCCACCTGGTTCCTAGTAGTAGTACCTCTATAGTAGTAGTACTAGTACTAGTAAACTTTGCAGTTGGTTGTACGCCTCCTCAGGAAGCCGAACAATAATGGTACTAGTACAGTGTATGCTCCTGGCAATCTGACACCGAATTAACTGTTGCACGTCCACCGCCTGAGCGAGGTAGAGCTTGCATTAGTCAGAAGTTTCTCCTTGTCATGTGAGCCACCGCGCGCAAGATTCTCTCGTCCCGCAAGCTTCTCCTTGTTCGTCAAGTTGACGGGTGTGGGAGTCCTGGATTAAGGGATCCTTAGATGGCCGGGCTATGTGACATGAGCTGGCTTGATGGGCGGTGAAGATACAAGATAGAAGACCCTTCCCCGTGCCCGGATGGGACTCTCCTTTGCGTGGATGGCAAGATTGGTGACCGGATGTGTAGTTTCCTTCCCCTGTAAACCGACTCTGTACAACCCTAGCCTCCTCCGGTGTCTATATAAACCGGAGGGTTTAGTCCATAGAGGCTATCACAAATCATATAGGCTAGACATCTAGGGTTTAGCCATTACTATCTCGAGGTAAATCAACTCTTGTAAACCCATATACTCATCAAAGTCAATCAAGCAGGAAGTAGGGTATTACCTCCAGTAAGAGGGCTCGAACCTGGGTAAACATCGCGTCCCCATGTCTCATATTACCATCGATCCTCAGACGCACAGTTCGGGACCCCCTAGCTGAGATCGACCTGTTTTGACACCGACATTGGTGCTTTCATTGAGAGTTCCTTTGTGTCATTGATAGAAGTATTGATGGCTCGCCTTTTCATCAATGACAAAATCACTTCTGGAGGAGCCCTAGATCCAGGGCAGATCCTCCTGCTTGGCAGTTTTACCATGGGCGCCCGCTCAACCGTTAAGCCGAAGGAGGCCCCCTAAATCGCCAAACATCATCTCCACATCGGCCCTGAGCACTCCGAAAAGATGGATCCGACAGATGTCTCGTCCTTGAACGAATTGCTAGATCGCATCGCTGCCCTGGGGTCGCAACAGACTATGATCGTATTGGGGTTAAACCCGATCAGAGGGAAATCAAGTCCCCACCGGTCACCCATTTGGTGTCGGTCGTGGAGGAACAAGCCGAGGAAACCTCTCCCCCTAATCTAATAACAAGCTATGTTCAGATTTCCGAGCCCGGCGAGCAGGACACCCATTTACGGGAGTCGACCCCATGTCCCCCGAACATTGAATCAGGCGTTGAGCCTGAAAGTCGCCAGGACTCTCCGGATCCTGGGCTAGTGACCTCAGAAATTCTTCAAATTCCAGATCCAATAGTGGGCCAGGGTTCGGATTTCAGCCCGCCCATCCACTACAAGAAATATTCCCCAAGCAATTCAGGCCCTCCAAACATATGTGACCTAATGTATGTTCGGCAGCAACCTCAAGAAACAGCCATCACTTCTGGGCCAGATTCCTCCTTGTTAAAATCAAGATTAAAGATCGCTACGACAACGACGCGATTTCAGTATTTTGCCGCAACTGTACAGATGAGGGGATCCTCAATGCCCTCAACCGCCGCCGCATACTGCACTTTGCAGATTTGGCGCACATAGTACAGAAGTATAGCGCAATGGAAAGTGCATGGAAAGCCGAGACTGCCCGGTGAGAACTGCCCGCCTTTAAACCACCCACCGGACGGGCAAAAAGGATGCACCCTTATGGGGTACCCGATCATCATCCTATGGACAAGAAAATCAAGCCCTTGACGGGACACAGAACTGTCCTTGATGAATTCCTCGACAAGCCCTGTTAGATACACACGATGCCGAATACCAAACCAACACATAGCCTTCGGGCATGTTGGATACTCCAGCCGGTGGCTATGATCGGCGAGGCCATCCTCACCAATACCACCTCAGAGAAATACTCTTTAAAGAACGACGATCTCAACGTCTTTATGGGCTTCGAGACCTTTTCTTCAAATAATGGGCGCAAAAGGGCACTCCGCGACCTTGCCGAAGTCAAACGAGTAGCCAGAATAAACCTTGGAACGATACGACAATAACTTTTACGTCGATGATGAACCAAGGTCCCGACCAATCTGAGCACCAGCCGCTTTTGTCCTAAACCCAATAGTAGATGATTTTCGGCTTACCAAAGTGCTCATGGATGGCGGCAGCGGACTGAACCTCATCTACGAAGACACACTCGATAAAATGAAAATGAACAAGAGCTGCATCGAGCAAAGCAGTACAACCTTTCGAGGCATAATCCCTAGTTGAGAAGCGCGATGTTCGGGGAAAATTATACTTGATGTCGTATTCGGCACACCGGAGAACTACAGGTCCTAAGAGCTACTCTTCCACGTGGCACCGTTCAACAGCGGATACCACGCCCTATTGGGGCGAGACACATTCACACGCTTCCAAGCCATACCCCATTACAGGTACATAAAGCTCAAAATGTCTAGGCCTAACGGAGTTATCACTATCACCAGTGATCCGGATATATCACTCCACGCAAAAGACAAAACCGCATCCTTGTCCCTCGAGGCATTATTCGAGGCCCTTGCGGCTGAGGAGCTAACCACTCTGCGTTCCACAATGGACAGAGATGATGTAATCCTTGATAAGAGACCGAAGTCCACTTCTTTCAAGCCAGCAGACGAAATAATCAAATTTCAAGTTCACCCAACGGATCCCAACAAAGACAACCTCCATTGGAGCATATCTGTATCTGATGGTCGACGCCGCCTTATGCGAGTTCCTGCGGGAGAATTGGGACATCTTTGCCTGGCATCCTTCAGATATGCCAGGAATCCCATGCTGACTGGCCGAACATAGCCTCAATATAATAAAGGGGTTCAGACCAGTCAAGCAAATGCTGCGGCGATTCTCCGAACCCAAACGACAAGCTATGGGGGAGGAGTTGGCTAAACTACTCGAAACCAGATTCATCAGAGAGATCAAGCACCCGGACTCGCTAGCAAACCTAGTCATGGTGCCGAAGAAGGACAAATCCTGGCGCCTTTGTGTCGATTTTAAAGACCTCAATAAGGCCTGCCCTAAGGACCCTTTCCCGCTACCCCGCATTGACCAGATTATTGACGCAACTGCTGGACACGATTCACTGTGTTTCCTTGACGCATACTCCGGGTTACCATCAAATTAAGATGAGGGAATCCGACCAGGCCGCAACGGGATTCATTACCCCCTACAGGCCTTTCTGCTTCAACACTATGCCTTTGGGACTTCAAAACGCCGACGCCACCTATCGACGCATGATTCAAACGTTCCTCGAAAAGCAAATTGGCAAGACGGTGGAGGCATACGTAGATGATGTGGTCATCAAGACTAAACATGTGAATAGTTGGTGGACGACTTACGCCTCACATTTGATAACCTCCGAACATGACATACGACTCAATCCGGAAAAATGCGTTTTCGGCATTCCAGCCAGAAAACTGCTAGGGTTCATTGTTTCCAATAGAGGAATCATAGAAAACACGGCTAAAATCCGAGCCTTGTCACAATTGGCAATGCCAATAGACCTAAAGCAGGTCCAAAAACTAGCCAGGTGTGTGGCAGCTTTGAGCCGCTTTATCTCTAGATTGGGAGAAAATGTGTTGCCACTCTATAGCCTGCTCTGACGCACCGATCACTTCGAGTGGACGGATGCAGCAACAGCCGGATTGGAAGAAATAAAGGTTTTGTTAGCAAGCAACCCAATCCTTGCCGCACCAAGTGTCGGTGAACCCATGTTGCTCTACATATCGGCAACTCACCAGGTGGTGAGTGCGGTACTCGTCGTCGAACGAGAGGAAGAGGGACATAAATTTCCACTCCAAAAACGAGTGTACTATGTCTCGGCGGTACTTACACCTTGCGAATCTCGATACCGACACTATCAAAAGATAGCGTATGCAGTCTTTATGGCATCCCGGAAGCTGCGACACTACTTTCAAGAGTGTTCGATCACGGTGGCTTCTGAAGTACCACTCAATGACATCGTAAACAACCGAGACGTCACCGGCCGCATTGCCAAATGGGCCATCAAGCTCTTACCATTCGAAATAACATACAAGCCACGCAGAGCTATTAAATCTCGGGTGTTGGCCAACTTCATCGCCGAATGGACAGAAGCCAAACTCCCTAAATAGTACATCACATACTCCAACTGGGTGATGTACTTTGACGACTAGCCGTATTAGGGGCCGATGTCATCCTAACATCCCCTACGGTGACACAGTCTGGTACATAATACAAATAATGTATACGGACTCCAACAACGCGGCCGAATATGAGGCACTATTGCATGGTGTCCGAATGGCTGTTTCTATGGGCATACAATGCCTCGAGGTGCGTGGGGACTCGAACCTCGCAATATCCCAAATAAATGGAGAATTTGATGCGAAAGATCCAAAGATGGCGGCCTACTGTAACGCCGTACTCAAAATATCAGCTCAGTTTGAGGGGCTCGAGTTCCATCATGTAGCTCGAGAAAATAATTAGGTAGCACACATCCTTGCTTGAATGGGTGCTAAGCGTGACCCCGTCCCACCCAACACTTTTGTCGAAAGGCTTTTCAAGCCATCTGTGGTATGGCAGGACGAGAGCGGCAATACTAGTCTGGCGCTGATCATACCCTCAAATGCCGAACACAATTCTAATGACATCGGCGACTCGAAAACCGAAGTGACACCTTCCGTCCATGTAAATACGGATGTCATTGCTCCATGGACCGAACTCTTCCTGGCCTACCTTAATAGGCTGGAGCTCCTTGATGGCCAGAACGAGGCATGTTGCATAGCTTGACGTCCGAAAGCCTACAAAGTTCATGAAGGAGAACTCTAGAAGAAAAGTACTACGAGAGTTCTTCAAAGATGTATCTCTGAAGAGGAGGGACGACAACTCTTGGCTGAAATACATGCCGGCCTCGGCAGCCGTCATGCTGCAGCTCGGGCCCTCGTAATTAAAGCCTTCCGTACAAGTTTCTTTTGGCCCACGGCCCGAGCATACACATATGCCCTTGTACAACGCTGTGTCGGATGCCAGCTTTTTGCCAATCAAAGCCATTTGCCGCCCACTGCACTCAGAACAATGCCCATTACCTGGCCTTTGGCTGTCTGGGGGCTAGACATGTTTGGGCCCCTTAAAGGGGGAAGCCATAAGAAAATATATCTGCTGGCTATGGTGGATAAACTCACCAAGTGGATAGAGGCCAAACCGGTAAAAACGGTCGAAGCCGGACTGGTGATCGATTTCATATCCAGTATTGTACAGCGTTATGGCATCCCGCATAGCATCATTACTAACAATGGTTCTAACTTTAGAGCCGACGAGGTGAAAACTTGGTGTGCTAATCTGGGCATTAAGATCGACTACGCCTCCGTTTATCACCCTCAAACAAACGGTCAGGTCGAACGGGCTAATGGCCTAATAATGAGCGGCATCAAATCCAGACTAGTGCACTCCCTCCAGGAATCAGATAAGCACTGGGTTGAGGAACTCGATTCCGTACTCTGGGGGTTGTGACCCCACCCAATCGCATGACAAGATACACACCCTCCTTTATGGTGTACGGTGCAGAGGCTGTCTTGCCTTGCAACATTATTCATGACTCACCTCGAGTGCACATGTATGAAGAGAGAGAAGCTGAGCTCGATAGGCAGGATGACCTAGACGGCCTGGAGGAGGAGCGCGATGTTGAGAAGGCCCGTTCCGCATTCTACCAATAGCAGGCTCGGAGATACCAAAGCAGAGAAGTGCAGGCAAAGACTTATAATGTCGGTGAGCTCGTTCTACGCCTACCAAAGAAGAAAAAGGACAAGCTCAAACACAAATGGGAGGGACCCTTCATTATAGATGAAGTTCTCACTAGAGGAGCCTATCTCCTTCACAATGCATCGGATAATTGCTTAGAGCCGAACCCATGGAACACTGCTCGGCTCCAAAGATTCTACGCCTAAGTCTGGACATATACCTTTTTTCATCCTTTTTTCTCCTTTTCATTTTTTCCTTTTTCTCGTTTTTATACGATTTCTAGTGTGTGTTCAGGTAAGCTGCACACTTGAGGGGTATATATCCTTAAATGTACACACCCCACCACAACTGGGGCTTCTCTAAATAGAAGCCTATTATTATTTTGAGCATAGATCTCACCATATACATGTGCCGTCTGCTCATATACGTCCTTTCTTCACCATTATATGCACCTCTATGACTTAAGTTTTTGCCAAGCTGGGTTGCCTGGCTCCTGTGCTTATGCCCTACGTTCCCGCTTGTTCGGCTAGGGCATAAAGGGCCAATGGCCTGATAATGAGTGGCATCAAACCCAGACTAGTGTGATCCCTAAAAGAGTTGGATAAACACTGGGTCGACGAGCTCGACTCCGTACTCTGGGGACTACGGACCACGCCCAACCGCACGACCGGATACACACCATTCTTCATGGTGTATGGCACAGAGGCTGTCTTGCCCTGCGACATTATTCATGACTCACCTAGAGTGCGTATGTATGAAGAGAGAGAGAGGCCGAGCTCGATCGGAAGGATGACTTAGATGGCCTGGAGGAGGAGCGTGATGTCGCAAAAGCACGTTCCACATTCTATCAACAACAAGCTCGAAGATACCAAAGCAGAGAAGTGCGGGCAAAGACTTATAACGTTGGTGAGCTTGTTTTACACCTCCCAGGGAAGAAGGACAAACTCAAACCAAAATGGGAAGGTCCCTTCATTATATATGAAGTTCTCACTGGAGGAGCCTATCGCCTTCGCAATGCATCGGATAATCGCTTAGAGCCGAACTCATGGAACGCTGCTCGGCTCTGAAGATTCTACGCCTAAGTCCGGACATATACCTTTGTTCATTCCTTTTTCTCACTTTTCAATTTTTTTCTTTTTCTCGTTTTTGTATGATTTCTAGCGTGTATTCGGGTAAGCCGCACACTTGAGGGGTATACATCCTTAAATGTACACCCCCCACCATAACTGGGGGCTTCTCTCAATAGAAGCCTATTATCATTTTGACCATAGAGCTCACCATATATATATATATATATATATATATATATATATATATATATATATATGTGTGTGTGTGTGTGTGTGTGTGTGTGTGTGTGTGTGTGTGTGTGTGTGTGTGTGTGTCGTCTGCTCATATACGTCCTTTCTTCGCCATTATATGAACCTCTATGACTTAAGTTTTTGCTAAGCTAGGTTGCCTGGCTCTGTGCTTATGCCCTACATTCCCGCTTGTTCGGCTAGGGCATAAAGGGAGCACCTCTGCGATTGTTACAACCGGGTTATCCGGACTGGTACCTCCGACGGGTGAAGTCGAAAGCTAGCGTTCTTAAGAGAATAATTAGTCAGCAGACAAATGATGAATTGCCTTTGTTGCAACATAAACTCCCAAAATATAAAGCTTCCTGTGATTTTTTAGCATCACAGCTTAGGCATGCATAAATAACGCAAGCTGACCCAGGGAGAGGAACCCTTAACGGAACTATTATCTCTCGAAGATGTTTCTTATGTTAAAGAGTAATATAACATAACTCCCCGGATACAGTTTGTCTGTACAAGCACCATGACCAGATTGCCTGGTTTCCAAACATACTTGGTGTCTATCATAGGTATAGTATTCGAAAACACTCCAACCCTTGGGTTTCGGAGGTTGAAGCACAAGGTCTGCCATGACAATCTTTTCAAGTTCGACCGGATATAAGTTTGGTGATAAAGTGCATTGTTACATGGAATCAAATGCTTACTCTTCATTTATACCATCTACAAGGTTGTCTAGTTTATAGTCCCTTTGTGAAAATTTGGCGGCGGTCTTTACTTGGTCATACACCAAGCTAATCGGAATTTCTTGTCCGTCTGGTCCCCGAGGTCCGACCCGGGCCATATGATTCGGATCAAGTCTAGTATACCGCGTTTTCACAATGGCCCAGGCTTCTCGTGCACCTATAAGTGCATCTAGTGCCCCTTAGTGATTTTGGTGTATTGAAGACTTATAGGTTAAGGGACTAATGAGTTTATGAGTGTACACAGGTCTATAAGTCTATGAGGAGTTTGATATTTACAGAGAAAGTCGACCCCTAAAAATGAAGTTCTTCGACTGAAGACTTTGGATTTCTGAAGACTTTGAAAGTGAAGAAATTGGTGTGACCTTGAAGACTTGGTATTCATTCGAGGAATATGAAGCGTGAAGACTTTAGTTTTTGTAGTTTAATTTTCTCCTTCTTGAGTCATAGGAAACACCGTACTGTTAAAGGGGGTCGAGGAAATACTAAGGAAAAATTTCCAAGTGATGCTCAACTCAAAATCCTACACCTACCAATCCCTTCGAGTGAAGCCATTGGAAATCTCATACAGTTCAGTCATATTCTTCAGTGACAGAGATGAAGTTCTTCTGCTCTCTGAGGAATTTGTTCTGATTGAGGAGTTAGGAATTCGCCAGTGCGGATTGCCTACACAGTGAGGAACACGATAGCCCTGAGGAATTTGATACTCCAATTTCCGACCGTTGATGTGCTACGCGCCAGCTGTCCCAAAATATCTTATCCTCCTAACGGTCATATCATTGAAGGGCATTTATGTCTTATCATGTCGGGCTGCTCCCTAGGCTATAAATATCCGCCCCCTACAACCACTAGCTGGTTGGCTGCTCTGAGAGAAACTAACACTTGTCATTTGAGAGCATCCCATCCTCCGAGGACTTTGAGTGAAAATCATCGAGTGAGGAAAACCCAAACCAAACACCTACAAACCAAAAGTGATTAAGCATCACTGAAGAGATTGATCCTGCATGGATCCGAAGCTTGTTACCTTTGAAGACTGTGTTTCTTCCAGACGGTTAGGCGTCATGGTCTAGAGAATCCAAGAGGAATTGTGGATCGCCGAGTGACCGAGTTTGTGAAGGTTCGGAAGTCACCTGAAGACTTACCACGAGTGATTGGATGAGGTCTGTGTGACCTTAGTTCAAGGAGAATACGGTGAGGACTGTGTGTCTGGGACTGTGTGTCCTCAGGTTTAAATACCTAGCCGCTCCAACCAGATGTACAACTGAGACAGTAGTTGGAACAAGTCTACCAAATCATTGTCTTCACCAAGCTAACTGGTTCTATTTCCTCAACTCTTTCATTTCCTCATTACTATCTTGTGTGCTTGTCATATCTGTGTTTGAAGACTTTCTAAATTCCTCAGTTCAATTTCTTCAGTTTGTTTGTCTTCATCTTGTGTTATCCTGTGTTTACGCTTTCAGTACTCTGTGCTTGTCTTCATTTCATCATGATGACTATGCTTGTGTTCTGTCATGTTTACTTTTGAGTACTTATTCCGTTGCAAGTAGTTCTTCGCTAAGGAATTTCCTCACCGGCAAATTCCTTAGTGAAGAATTAATAAAAAATCGCCTATTCGCCCCCCCTCTAGTCGATATAACGCACTTTCAATTGGTATTAGAGCAAGGTACTCCCTTGTTCTGTGTGATTTTGGTTTAACCGCCTGGAGTTTTAGTTATGTCGACCACAGGTATGATCAAGGTCTCTGCTGGGTGTCCTACCTTCGATGGGATGGACTACCCCTACTGGAAGAATAAGATGCGAATGCATCTTGAGGCAATTGATAATGATCTCTGGTATGTTGTGGAAAATGGTGTTCCCTATGTCTCACCCTCACTGAATGCTACCGATGTGAAGAGATTCAAGCAACTAGATTCTCAAGCGAAGAATATCATATGTGGCCAACTGAGCAAAGGACAGTATGGAAGAGTGAGTGCTTTGGAAACTGCTAAGCTTATCTGGGATAGGCTGTCCAAAGTGAATGAAGGAGTTTCAACTCAGCGTGACTCTCGAGTTGATGTTCTTCGCAATCTCTTCAACCGCTTCAAAAGACTCGATAATGAAAATGTTCAACAAACCTTCAATCGCCTCACTGACATCTCAAATGAGCTTCAAGCGCTTGGTGCCACTGACATCACTGACAATGAGGTAGTGAAGAAATTGTTGAGATTGCCTGATTCCTCATTTGATACTCTGGCATTGATGATACAAGAACGAGATGATTACAAGTCACTTGATCCCGCTGATATTCTCGAGAGGCTAAATACTCATGAGTTCCAGCTTGCTGAAAAGAGAGATCTCTATGTTTCGAGCTATGGCAGATCACGTGCACTGAAGGCCAAGGCAGTTTCTGAGTCTGAAGATGAATACTCTGGCAGCAGTCTTGGTGATCCTGAAGAACTGAGCCATGAACTAGCACTGCTCGTGAAGAAATTCCAGAAGTTCTCAAGATGTGGTCACTTTGGAAGACCCTCAAGGAGCAATGATTCCTCATCCAGTGACTACAAGAAGAGGCTTTGTCACAAATGCAAGAAACCTGGACATTACATTCAAGATTGTTCTCAGTGGGAAAAGGAATCGAAGAAGAAGAAATACAAGGATTACAGTTCTGATGATGCGAAGAAAAAGAAGAAATCCTCAAAATCTTCATCATCAAATTCCTCAAATTCTTCATCTCACAAGAAGAGCAGCTCCAAGAAGGCTCGGGCATTCATTGGGAAGGAAATGGACTCTGAGGCTGAACCTGAAGAAAATGAGGAAGAGGAGGCATCTGAGGAGTCCGAATCCGGTGTGGCGAGTTTAGCCCTCGCTACTGCCTTCGTCAGCAAGTCTGTCTTCAACACTGAAGAAAATGACCTCACCAACAAGGCTGACGATGGCAATGATGACTACGCTCCTACCTATTGCTTCATGGCAAAGGGTGCCAAGGTACTCAGATATACCTCCTCTGAATCAAGTGAGAATGAATCTGATGAAAATCTTAAGCCCAGCTACTCTAAACTTGCTAAGATTGCTCAAAACAACAAAGGGCTTTTGAAAAGGTTCAAAACATGCTAGACAAAAGTGATGATATGTTGGGTGAAGAAATGGATCGCACTAAAACATTGACTAAAAATCTTTAGAGACTTCCGACCAGGTTTGACAACCTTCAAGGTCATCGTAACACTCTCTTATCTGATCATGAGAAGCTTTCTTATGAATTTCTTCAAAGAAAGCAAGATCTTGAAAAGCTAAGAGTGAGTTATGAAGATCTTCAGAAGGAGCACGATTCATTACTTGCTCAACAAATCAGCGCTGCTCAGGAAGAATTTGTTCCTCCATGTTTGAAATGCATTGAACGTCAATCCGCTAATTCTTCACCTGAATGTTCAAATGCTTCAAATGTTACTAATTCTTCACCTGCCTCTGCTATCACTAATTCCTCATCTGAGGACATTGGTAGTATCACTGATGATGCAGGGCTGAAGGAACTGTACATGACAGGCATGTACAAAAGCCTCAAAGGGCATCCAACTGTTTGTGATGTGCTTAAAAAGCAGATCCTCAACAGGAACCCTAGGAAAGAGGGTATTGCCTCTAAGATGAAAGTCAATGCTGATGGTACATATTGGAAGTGCGAGCAGTACCCAAAACCTCATGGGTTGCTGCAAAGGGACCTCAAGTTGATCCATCTAATCTATCTGGCTTTACATGTGAATCTTCTCATTCTTCTGATGAGTCATTTGACTCCAATTATAAACTGTTCAAAAATCAGAATGGTGAAGTATTTGCTAGATAGGTTGGCACTAACTGCAGGAACGGTTACCCTATGAAGAAATTTTGGGTTCCCAAAAGTTGCCTTGAAAGTCTTCAGGTGAATTTCCTCATGACACCACCTGTGAAGAATAGGAACCCCAGATCAAATTCTTCATATGGACAAAATTCTTCATATGGATCCAAGTCCTCATACGGACCAAATTCCTCACGTGGATCAAATTCCTCAAAAGGTTCAAAGTCCTCATACGATTATCATCGTGCTAACAACTCTGTTTCGCAGGGGAGAGCTAAGGGCTATGAATATGAGCATTATTCTTCTAATCATTATGTTCATAAGTCGTCGAAGAATTTCTCCGCTTATTCATATCCCTTTCTCATATGGAGCTCGCAGAGTGATGAACTCTTTGCCACCCCTTCAGATGTGGGTGGTGAAGAAAAAGAACTAATCTCTTCTGCAGGGTCAGGTCTCTAGACGTGCGTAAACGTCTAAAGAGTTTGCTGGAGACCTGAAAAGTGCCTGAAAGGATGCATGCTAATCATGAAGAAATGAACTTTCATTTCTCACGTCCTCATACTGCTATATCTGTCTTACTGCTTGATGAAATTGATCTGATGAATTTGATATCATATTCTTCACTGATGAAGTATATGAGTTCGTAAGCTGCACTAATTCATCTACAGGATGATCAACCCAAAGCCACTGAGTGGGTCCTCGATAGTGGATGTACAAATCACATGACTGGTGACAAGAATCTATTGATGGATGCTCCCTTATCACCATCGCATCTGAAGCATATCATCTTCGCTGACAAAGGCAAAAGTCAGGTATTGGGTCTAGGTAAGGTTGCGATCACAAAGGATCGACGCATGGATAAAGTCATGCTTGTCGAGTCCTTAGGATACAACCTCATGTCTGTCTCAATGCTTTGCAATCTCGATATGGTTGTTGTCTTTGGCAAGTATAGTTGTGTTGTGGTTATGGAGGCTGACAATTCCAAAGTCTTCGAAGGCTTTAGGAAAGGAGACTTGTATATTGTTGATTTCTCTACAGGACCGCAACCAGCCGTGTGCCTACTCGCAAAAGCTTCAGAAGGCTGGCTATGGCATCGACGACTTGGTCATGCAGGCTTGAGGAATTTGCATACGCTTGCGAAGAATAAGCATGTCATTGGCATTGAGAATGTCAAGTTCCTCAAGGATCACTTATGCGGAGCGTGTGACGCTAGAAAGATGACCAAGTCCAAGCATCCAGCGAAGACTATCATGACCACTACTCGTCCATTTGAATTGCTTCATATGGATCTCTTCGGTCCTAACCATTATTCTGCAGTTTCAAATGATGCATCTCAATATGGCTTTGTTATTGTTGATGATTACTCTCGATACACATGGGTACACATTGTTACTTACAAACATGAAGTGCAGGAAGTCTTCAAATGATTTTCCTCGAGGGCTTCAACCAACTTTGGTGTGAAGAGCAAGCACATAAGAAGTGACAATGGAACCGAGTTCAAGAATTCTGGTCTTGATGACCTTCTTGATGAACTTGGTATTACTCATGAGTTATCTGCTCCTTATAATCCTCAACAGAATGGCGTCATGGAGCGCAAGAACAGAACTCTTGCTGAGATGGCTTGCACTATGCTTGATGAATACAAAACGCCTCGTCGTTTTTGGATTGATGCAAATGATACTGCATGCCACATCATCAATAGAGTATATCTTGACAAATTCCTCAAGAAGCCATATTGCATGCCTATGATACTGCATGCCTATGAACTCCTCACAGACAAGAAACCCAATGTGAGTTATTTCAAAGTCTTCGGTGCTAAATGCTGGATTAGAGATGCCCATCACAACTCAAAATTTGCACCGAAAGCACATGAAGGTTTCATGCTTGGTTACGGAAAGGACTCACAAACCTACAGAGTCTTCAACAACGTTCTTCACAAGGTTGTTGAAACTATAGATGTGCGGTTCAATGTAACTAATGGCTCGCAAAGAGAGCACCTACATTCTGTGATAGATGAACCAGCACCTGAGGAAACTATCAAGTTCAAGGCTATTGAGGATGTCATTCCTACCGAAGAATCTGCTGAAGAATTCATTCAAGAGCATGAAGAACGTCAAGCTAATGCACCTGAAGAAAATGCTGAAGAAAATGCTGATCAAGTTCCTGGACGACAACCAGCTCATCCTCGCGTTGCAAAAGAAGTGCATGTTGAAAAGATCATCAATGACATTGAAGCACCAGGTCCTCTCACATGCTCAAAAGCTTCACATTTATCTAACTTTTGTGGGCACTATGATTTTGTCTCTATAACAGAGCCCACTAAGGTAGATGAAGCATTTCTAGAGCCTGAGTGGATTCAGGCCATGCAAGAAGAATTACATCAATTCGAGCTCAACAACATCTAGGAACTGGTCAAATGTCCAGATCCTCGCAAGCACAATATCATTAGCACAAAGTGGATTTACCGCAACCAGCAAGATGAAAATGGCCTTGTGGTGAGGAATAAGGCACGACTTGTAGCCAGGTTGAAGGAATTGATTTCAATGAAACTTTTGCACCTGTTGCTAGACTTGAGGCTATTCGCATATTACTTGCTTATGCTAACCATCATGATATCACTCTATATCAACTGGATGTGAAAAGTGCATTCCTCAATGGTAAGCTTGAGGAGGAAGTACATGTTGCTCAACCCCCAGGTTTTGAAGATCCAAACAATCCTGACAAAGTCTTCAGACTCAACAAGGCCCTCTATGACCTCAAGCAGGCCCCTCGGGTGTGGTATGATACTTTGAAGGAATTCCTCATGAAGAATGGCTTCAACCCCGGTTGACTTGATCCTACTCTTTTTACTAAATCTTATGATTATGAACTATTTGTGTGCCAAATATATGTTGATGATATTATCTTTGGCTATACTGACCAACGTTATAGTGATGAATTTGCCTATATGATGAGTGAAGAATATCAAATTTCTATGGTGGGAGAACTGAAATTCTTCTTAGGTCTTCAAATTCGTAAACAGTGCAATGGCATATTCATATCTCAAGAAAAATACCTCAAGGATGTACTGAGGAAATTCGGCATGCAAGATTGCAAAGGCGTCAAAATTCCTATGCCCACAAATGGCCATCTGTGCACTGATGAAAATGGTATTGACTTCGATCATAAGGTATACCGCTCCATGATTGGTTTTTTATTGTATTTATGTGCATCTAGGCCAGATATAATGCTTAGTGTTTGCATGTGTGCCCGATTTCAAGCTACACCGAAGGAATCACACCATAAGGCTGTGAAGCATATTCTTCGATATCTAGCTCACACACCAAACACTTGGATTATGGTACCCCAAGGGCTAGGCTTTTGACCTCATTGGATACTCTGACTCTGACTATGCTGGTGATCGTGTGGACCGCAAGTCAACATCTGGTACATGTCATTTCCTCGGACGATCTTTGGTATGTTGGTCCTCGAAGAAACAGGACTGCGTATCACTGTCTACTGCTGAAGTTGAGTACATTGTTGCTGGTTCTTGTTGTGCTCAATTGCTGTGGATGAAGCAAACTCTCAGGGACTACAGCGTCAACGTGAAGAATGTGCCTCTCCTCAGTGACAATGAGAGTGTCATTAAGATTTCTCACAACCCAGTTCAGCACTCGAAGACAAAGCACATTCAGATTCGTCATCATTTTATTCGTGATCATGTGTTGAAGGGCGACATTTCTATTGAGCATGTGAAGACTGAAGAACAGCTAGCCGATATCTTCACAAAGCCCTTGGATGAGAAGAGATTTAGCAAGTTGCGGTGTGAGCTAAATATCCTAGAATCTTCGAATGTTCTCTGAAAAGGACACTCATCCTAACACATATGCAAAATTGATGACTTAGATGTGCAACACATGAAGAAACGTTTTTCTTCAATCAATGAAGAATAACACTCTAAGTGTGAAGAAATTAACGAAGAATTTGACTCTCAGAACCCTACGCCAATTGTACGCTGTGTATGAAATCATCATTCTTATATGGTGGGTCACGCCACCACCAAAGTTGAAACTCTTCAATTTGAGTCTTTCCTCAGTTTCGTGAAATTCCTTAGTTGTTCATATTCTTCAACTTTGCATTGTCTTCACTGTTTTCGTTGTTTTTCCTTCATTGGCTATATATATGTATATATATAAAAATAGGTTTATGTCCTCTACAACATTCACTTATGGCTAATTCTTCAAGTTGTTTTTTCTACTAAGTGAATGTGATCGGACCCTTCCCCCTCTATGCTAAACTCAACCCAATATATTCACAAATTCTTCATGTGTGTTCTATTTGAAACTCGTTCAAAATCTTCATTGTGTCCTTGTCACCTGAAGAATTTGTGAACCGAACTTAAAACTTATCTTATCCAAATTTTTGGCTTTGCCGCTCAAACTGTTCCGCATCCCACGATATACTTATCTATTCACCCACGATCTAACACGATCTCCACTTCTTAGTACGTGGGTGACACATGTCATGCGAATGAGAAGGGTTAGGGGCACGTTCGTCCAAATTCTTCGGCGAACAGTTTTTCACCGTGGCTATAAATACCCCCTCTCCCCTTCCTCACTTCTTTTACTCTGCTCGACCTCCTTCTCCAGCTCGAGCTTCTCAAACCCTAGCGCCGCCGCTACTTCATCGTCGCCAGTGAGGAAGAGCTTCATTGCCTCGACCTCGTCGCCATCGTACTCGCGCCAGCGGCGGAAATCTTCACTCCGCCGCCGCCGTAGCCGTCTTCCTCCGCCGAGTTAGGGCGTGGAAGATCTGCACAAACGAACTTCACTTCTCCACCTCACAGTTCGTCGTGTTCTTCGTTCAGGGTAATTAAAAGTTACTTTTACTGCCCTCTTTTATTCAAATGATTTCTACAAAATCTTCAAAGGTGTTTTTCTTCAAATCTTCACACACTAAACACCTCACATGTCATCTGTTCTTGATTCATTTCTCTAAGTTGCAAATTTCACTTCAAGATTCCTCAATTCTGCGGATTTCTGATCAGTACAACTCTGGAACCTAAGACTAAGAACGCTTAGTGAAATTCTTCGAGACTCGTCTGGTCAAATTCCTCAAACTTGTTCCTTTTGAAAAATCTCCTAAGAACGCATATGACCTATCCAAATTCCTCGCAACTATACTCTGTTCACAGGTACTCATGTCCGCTGCTGAATCACTAGGTTCTCATCAACTTAACTCATTTGCAGCGTTCCTCAAAGAAAAGTTGCATACTTCTTCAGAGAATTCGATTGTTCAAATTCCTCAACTAAAGAAAATGGCAGACGGTAAGAAGCCACATAAAGGAGGAAAGAAGCCTGAGGTCAACACAGCGTTTGAAATCCCTGATGACATCTATGTTGGGTACTGCACACCTCCTGAGGAAGATAAAAATCAGCGCAATGTGCGCATTCAGAAGATAGAGAGGAGATGGGCTAGAGAGTGGAGGGATTGCAGATATGTTACTCCCAAATACATGAAGAAATTCGCTGTTACCCCTCCATGCTCAAGACCCCCATTGGCACCTGGCCAAGAAACGGATCCCACCAGCATCAAGCGCGGTGAGGACTTTCCTGAAGAATGGGCCAAGCGCCAGGCCAAGTTGGCCAAACAAGCAAAAGAAGTAGTGAGGAAATTCAATGTAGACTCTGCTGATGCTGCTGCCACTGAGGCCTCTGTCAAGCCGAAGAAATCTATGGCAAAGAAGCCTACGCGTAAGCCAAGTGCTTCACCTTCAGTTCCCTCAAGGCCAAGTTCCTCAGCAATGCCCTCACGGCCAGAATCTTCAAATCCCTCAAGGACAATTCCTCATGCTGCTCCTGCTCCTCCAAAATCCTCAGCTCCTCAAAAGTCCTCAGCAGCTACTCCAAAGTCCTCAGCTGCTCCGATAAAGTCCTCAGCACCTGTGCATCTTGCCACGTGCCAAAGGACTACAGGCATCTCCATTGCCTCTGGAGTCTCAGCTAGTTCCTCAGCTACACCCAATTCTTCAATGGGGCCCTCTCTGCTGAAGACAAAGGCCACTACTGGACGAGGTCCTTGCCCTAGTCCTCAGAAGAAGCAGGTCGCCTTCCAAGTGTCGTCTGAAGAAGACGAAGCTGATGATGAAGAACGTGTTGAGATCATTAGAGATAGGCAAGTCAGGGCCGCTAGAGCCAAAGGCACAAATATGCCACTTCTTTTAGATCCAAGGTTGATCCTCGACTATATTGATCTCTGGAACAAGGACCCAAACACTCCTGGCCAAAGTCACATGCTGACCCATTTCATCCAAGAAGAAAAATGAAAATATGAGAAGGCCAGGAAGATCAAGAAAGCGCAGTACAGGAAGGAGAAATTTCTGAAGAACAACGTTGTCTCTATGACAACTGATGATCTTGTGAAGATCCAGTCTGAAATCAAGGCCCTCAGCGATGATTTCAATGCTTACTATGCTGATTGGCAAGGAGCCAAGGTCAGGTTTGTTAAACTGACTGAGAAGTTCACCTCCAATGTTGCAGCTCCATCGCAACAAGAAATTCCTCAGGCTGAAGCATCTGCTCAGCCAACTGAAGAACATGCCAGCACCGCTGATGATTTTCAGACTACTGAAGAAAATGTGAGTTCTAGGGCTGATGATTGCATTCCAGCCGCTGAAGAAATTGCCAGGGCATCCACTAGTGGTGCGCCTGAAGAAAATGAAGAGGTCAGGGCAACTGCATCAGTTGTGCCTGAAGAAAATCAACCAGATTCCTCTGCTCCTCCTGTGCCTACCCCAACTCCGATCCTTCCATCTGCATCAGATGTGAAGAAGACCAAGGTTGCAGAGCGTGCAGCTGTGAAGAAAAGGAAAGCATCAGCTACTTCAGATTCTTGAGCTCTAAAGAAAATGAAGTCTATGACAAGTTCGTTCGGAAATCCCGTTGATGTTGTTCCGATCTCAACCATGCCATCAAAGGACCTTGTTCCATTCGATGAAGAATATGTGATCCCTAGCGGATCTGATGAAGAAAATCCCTCTGCTGCTTCGACAGAGCAGATGGATGAAGAAATTGAAGTGGATGAAATCCCTTCAACACCAGTTGTTTCCTCGCCTATGCCTCAGTTCACAGCCGAGGAGGACAGTGTTGAAGAATTAGATGAATACAATCCTGACGTGGACATTGGGAGTACTGCTCCATTGATGAATGATGATTTTTGGGAAAGTCAGCATCCCAACTCTCCACTGTTCACACCTTTACAGGAAATCCCTCAGTCCCCTGCACAAACTGTTCAAATGGGCTCTGAAGAAACTCACCCCACCTTGTTTGTACGTGAAGAAATTCCAGCCACTAGTGCTGAAGAAACTGCTGCCGCTGAACATCTGAAGACGCAGACTGCCACTGAAGAGGAACTAGAAATTCCTCATCCTGAAGAACCTGAGATTGCAATTCCTGAGGTTGTGATGCAACTCACTGACACTCCTCTACCCAAGCCAAAGGATCCATTCTCCATGAAGCAAAAATTCAAGGCTGATGATTTCTTCGGTGAGCATGTATTCTTCACTGAATACAACCCCTATGACTTTGCTCGCATTAGGAAGAGGCGTTTCTGGACTACCAGCCAGGCAAATTTCTATTCCTCAGTGTTGTTCAATAAAGACAAAGTCATCGATCATGCGCACATTCCTCACGTGGATATGGAATCTCTGCCGTGCTTCATGCCAGTCCTTAGTGTTCTTCACGACGCTGGACTATTAAATTTCTGAACTGACATCTGTGATTGGAACGAAGAACTCATTCGTCAATTTTATGCGACGCTGCACATCACCGGAGATTCTGAAGATGTGAATTCATGGGTGCTGGACTGCATGTCTGAAAATACTCACTACAAGGCACCAGCTACTGAATTGCTTCGTGCCTTACCACTCAGTCCTCCCCTTCACTACAAAAAAAGACACATCCGTGACATTTTGGGCCAAACGAAATTTTTTTCTGTCATACATATGGCACTTCTAAGACGATAATTGTGACAAAACCCGATATCATCATATATGTGGTGGGCTCCTACTTCTATGACAAAAAATCATGACAGAAAATGGGTTTTTCGTCCTAGGCGGGCCGGAGACGTAGTTGCATGACATTCTTTGGGCTGTCCATGACGAAAAAACCGTGGTAGAAGCGAGGGGGAGCAAAATTTCGGGGAGTTCCCGGTTACGATGGGAGGTCGGGGGCCGAGCGATGCGCGTTTCTCTCATACACGTACGCGCGTGTGTGCGAGGCGTTGGCTCTAACTGAACCCGAGCGACGCGTTGGGCTCTAACTGAACCCGAGTGATTGCACTGCAGGCTATGCGTTACTGAACCCGAGCGATCGATCGATGGCTGTTAACTGAACCCGATCGAGCGATTCCTTCGCTACTGCTGCTAACTGAAGCCGATCAATGGGATGAATAGTGAGCGTTGCGGGGGAGGGGGGGGTTGGATGAACAATGAGCGGTGGTGTTGCCCTCTGGATGAACAGGACCCCGTGGTGTGGTGGAGGGCTGGATGAACAGTAGACAGTGGAGGGGTGCCCGTGGAGGGGTGGATGAACAGGACCCGGTGGTGTGGAGGGCTGGATGAACAGTAGACGGTGGAGGGGCGCCCGTGGAGGAGTGGTTGAATAGGACCCCGTGGTGTGGAGGGCTGGATGAACAGTAGACGGTGGAGGGGTGCCCATGAAGGGGTGGTTGAACAGGACCCCGTGGTGTGGAGGGATGGATGAACAGTAGACGGTGGAGGGGTGGTTGAACAGTAGCCGGTGGAGTAGCGAGCGGTGGAGGCTGGATGAACAGGAGCCCGTGGAGCCTGGATGAACAGCAGCCCGTGGAGGCTGAAGGAGGTCGACGATGGAAATGAACAGTATCCCGTGGAGTCCCGTTTTGCGGTACGCCACACCCCTCCCGATGAACAGGACCCCCGTTTCGACCGTAGCGCTCCAACACAAGTCCGTTTCCTCCGTTTTGCGGTACGCCACACCCCTCCCGGTCTACAAGACCCCCGTTTCGACCGTAGGAGGTCCGTTTCCTCCGTTTTGCGGTACGCCGGACCCCTCCCGATGAACAGGATCCCGTTTCGAACGTGGTCGGTCGAACACAAGGACATTTCCTCCGTTCTGTGGTACGCCAGGCCTCGTTTCCATCGCCTGTTCCGTCCAAGCCCTCCCGATGAACACGACGCATTCCGTTGCCTCCCCATGAACACGACACATTCTGTTGCCTCCCCATGAACACGACGCATTCCGTTGCCTCCCCATGAAGACGATGATGATGCTGTTTCTCCGTTCCGACCCAGCTATGTACATGAGCCCTGGCCGTACGTATGCGCAAGTAGGCGTTCGAGACCCCGCCCGTATGTACACATACGTGGCCATATTTTCTTTCTTGCACCCTGGCCGATGTACGTATGTGTACATGCTACATGCGCGCCTCTATATCGACCAGTATATATGTACGTACACATTCGCGACCAGAATGACAACGCTACGTACGCTTCGACCGGGTGGGTCACGACTGTCAGGCACTTCCTGCACTCAGGGAGCGAAATACGGTGGCCCGTCCGGTGGGTCTCCGCTGTCAGGTGGAGGAATAAATATTTTGCACGTAATAAGGAGGCACTTCCTTGCTGTGGCCATGGACCCAGCTGTCAGCCTCTCCACGTATAGTCCACGTCCGATGGAAGCCATTCCTTGACCATGTTGACCACGCCGCGCCGGGAGCACCAGGGCGGTGGACGACGGCAAGGCCTAGGAAGGGGACGACGTGGAGCCGGGGAAGACGCGGCAGTGGATGCCCACACGTAGAGGAGTACGAGGGCACTGGTTCGCTGCGGTGTGAGGCTGCCGTCGCCGCAGAGTAACAGGCGGTGTGGGTGAGTAGAGGGATGGCCTGACCAGCGGTGGGAGTAGTAGTGGGCGGTGAGGCCTCCACCGCATTGCAGCCGGCCATGGGAGGCAGGAGCACGAGGCACGACCGGCGCTAGTTTGGGCGGCTGGAGAAAGAAGACCAGAGGTTGAAGAAGCACTACAGTCGTTGGATGGACATCGTACGGTCATTGGAGCTAGAATCGTGCATATTGACTAAGTTGACAAAGGCCTCCGTCCCCGTCAACTTAGTAGGCCCACAAGTTAGCCTGCAACTATACTGGGTCCCAGCTAACAGGGGGATTATTCATTTTTTTGTGCGTAATAAGGAGGCACTTCCTTGCGTGAGAAGATATAGCTGGTGGGTCCGAGCTGTCAGCGGCAGTAATGTTTTTTTTGCGAAATACAAAGGCCCTTTCGGTGGGTCCCTTATGTCAGGTGCAGGAATCATTATTTTGCACGTAATAAGGAGGCATTTCCTTGCGTGCGGCCGTGGACCCAGCTGGCGGCCTCTCCACATACAGTCCACTTGAGATGCATGTCGGTCGTTGACCATGTTGACCAGGCCGCGCCGAGAGCACCAGGGCGGTGGACGACGGTGAGGCCTAGGAAGGGAACGACACGGAGGCAGGGAAGACTCGGCAGTTGTTTCCCACGCGGAGGTGTGTACGACTGTAGGAGGGTTTACTGGTTCGTCTGCCGTCGCCGGAGAATAACAACAGGTGTGGGTGAGTAGCGGGATGGCTAGGCCAGCGATAGGAGTACGGTGGGGCGGTGAGGCCTACGCTGCAGCACAGGCGGCCGCAGGGAGGAGGGAGCAGGCAGTCCCGCCGGCACTTGTTCTAGCGGCTGGAGCAGGAAGAGCAGAGATTGAAGAAGGACGACGGCCGTTGGATGGACATCCAACAGTCACTGCTTGTGCGTCAACCTTTTTTTAGGAAAGCCTCAAATCTGTGGAAAGCAGCATACAGCCCATCTGCCATTATTTCTAATAATTTTCAGCCCATTTGCTAATTCTTAAGGTTTTTTGTTAGCGTTACAGCCCAAATTGTGGCCACGGTTAAAAAATTATACGAAATTTTGAATATTTCGGTGCGGTCTGAACTGTTTTTAATCCCGAAATTTAGACTCACATTCAAACTGATTTTAAAAATAAATGTATATCAACATAAAATCGAACAAATTCTCCACGCATAAAAATTAATGTAATTTAAAATCTTGAAATGAAAAAGAAGATATTTGAAACTAATTGCCGGTTTGATGTGTTTTAAAAATGTACAGCCCATTTCTCATTACTGATGGGCCATTTTCTCGGCCAGCCGAATGAAAGCTCTCCTCGTCTTGAAAGATTTGCAGCCCAACAGGCCTGAGAAAGCGACTTACTAGGCAAATCACAAAAAAACTGGGTTGTGGCCGTGGACCCAGCTGTCAGCCTCTCCACGTACAGTGCTCTTCTGATGGAAGTCGTTCCTTAACCACGTTGACCACGCCACGCGGAGAGCACCACGGCGGTGGACAATGGTGAGGCCTAGGAAGGGGACGACGCGGAGCCGGAGAAGATGCGGCAGCGGAAGCCCGCGCGGAGAGGAGTATGAGGGTTCACTGGTTCGGCTGTGGTGTGAGGTTGCCGTCGCCGCAGGGCCTGGCCAGCGGTGGGAATAGTAGGGGGTGGCGAGGCCTCCGCGGCAGCACAGTCGGCCACGGGAGGCAGGAGCATGCAGCACGACCGACGCTGCTTTGGGCGGCTGGAGCAAGAAGACCAGATGTTGAAGAAGCACTATGGTCGTTGGATGGACATCGTACGGTCACTGGAGCTAGAATCATTCATATTGACTAAGTTGACAAAGCCCTCCATCCCCGTCAACTTTGTTGGCCCACAAGTCATCCTCCCACTATGGTGGGTCCCAGCTAGCAGGGGGTATTCATTTTTTTGTGCGCAATAAGGAGGCACTTCCTTCCGTGCGAAGATATAGCTGGTGGGTCCGACATGTCAGCGGGGGGAACATTTTTTTCGCGAAATACAGAGGCCCTTCCGGTGGATCCCAGCTGTCAGGTGGAGGAATCAGTATTTTGCGTGTACAGTCCATGACCAATGGATGTCGTTCGTTGACCAAGTTGACTAGGCCGCGCCGAGAGCACCATGGCGGTGGACGACGGCAAGGCCTAGGAAGGGAACGACACGGAGCCGAGGAAGACTTGGCAATGGTTGCCCACACGGTGGGGAGTACGAGGGTTTACTGGTCCGGCTGCCGTCGCCGGAAAATAACACGAGGTGTGGGTGAGTAGAGGAATGGCCTGACCAGCAATGAAGTAGGGTGGGGCGGTGCTGCCTGTGAGGCAGCACAGCCGGCCACGGTAGGCGGGAGCAGGCAATCCCACCGGAGCTAGTTTGGGCGGCTGCAGCAAGAAGAACAGATATTGAAGAAGCAGCACGACCATTGGATTAACATCCAATGGTCACTGCTGCTAGAATCGTTTGTGGACTAAGTTGACAAAACCAAAGTACACGTCAACCTAGTAGACCCACAAGTCAGCTTCCAAATCTGTCCCAAATAGCATACAGCCCGTCTAGCCAGATTCAAATTAATTTTAAATTTAAATTTATGTTAATTTAAATTCAATGAAATTTTACCCACACAAAAACAATGAAATTTAAAATTTCAAAATGCGAAAGAAAACAGTATTTTGGAACTAATTGTGTGTTTGCTGTATTTTTTCATTTTACATCCCATTTCTTATTACTTATAGCCCATTTTCTGGCAAAATGCATCCCTCCTTGTCTTGAAAGATTTCCGGCCCAGCAGGGCGTAGAAAAGCAAGTAGGCCTACGTTGGTTATTTTGCAAAAAACAAAATAGCTGGCTAGCAATTTTCAGAAAGGAAAAAAACAAACTGGGCTGGTCATGTGCTAAACATATGAAATAAAAGAATGAGCTAGACGGGCCACGGGTCCCGCACAACCCAGTTGATACCCTTCACTGCCCCAAAAAACAAAAATACGGCGCGCGCTGCTAGGTCCCTACTGTCATCCTCACCATGTACAATCATCTCCTTATTCCTCTCGTTTGTTAACCATGTTGACAACACCGGAGGGTGGCGTCGCGGCGAGCGAACCAAGGCGGAGGACGATGGTGAGGCCTCGGACGGGAACGAACAGGAGCTGGGGCAGATCACAGCCAGCCGTGGGAGGCGGGAGCAGGCGGTCCCGCCGGCGCTGGTTTGGCTTTGGCGGCTCGAGGAAGAAGAGACTAAAGAAACGCGACAGACGTTGAATGTCAATCCAACAGTCAAGGTTGGTGCAATCGTTTGTTGACTAAGCGGACACCAAGTAGCATACTTTTTTCTATATAGGAATAAAAGTGCGAGGAAAATGCGTTCGTTTGCCGCCCTCCTCACAGGGAACGTTCGCCACATAAGTGACTAGCACCCTTGGTTTTCAACCGAGAGGTCTTGGGTTCGAGTCCCAGGAACTCTCAATTTTGTCCTCCTTCCTTCCTCGCAAAAAAAGGGAAATAAAATCCAAGACTTGGCAAGGCATACAGAACAAGCTAGCGTACCAGTAAAGAGACGTTGCCGAGTTTTAGAAAAAAGAAAGACGTGCTCCTGTAGCTGGTTAGAATCCAAACCTAGACTATGACTATATATGGTGCTATGCTACTCTGCAAGTAATGAAACTGACATATCCAACGTTCGCTTCTCCTCTTCTCTACTTACTCTGCCTAGCATCAGAAGCTCTGGCCGCAGCAACCATGTCCGCTGGCTGCTCGTCCACCTGCTCTTCAGCATGCAACAACCACATATGCGCAAAGTCGCAACCCGTACCATCGCCTATGGGTCTCATCACACCCTCGCCGGCACGCACACCGCAGCCGATTGCTCATCGCAACCCGCTGCCGTTGGTGTGGTGCCACTGCTGCAAATCACGCAGAGTCATCCGTCGCGTCTCAACCACAATCCGCAACCCTGGCCGAGTCTTCTACAAATTCCCGAATCATGGGGTAATAATATGTTTAAGTGTTGTTCTGCTGCTTTTAGTCGCTAGTTTTTTTAATAGTTTGGCTGATGATCTACAAATTTGATTCGTGCAGAAAAGGGAAGATTCGTGTGATTTGTATTTCTGTGAAGTTGCTGATGTGGGGGAATGCAACTACGTTGATTATTTGGTTAGCCGAGGAATCCCAATACCAGCAGGTTGGGGTGTTGGACAAGTAACTGAAGGAACGACAGAAGAGGAAGATGCAGAGCAGAAGCTTAAAGATGCAGTTCCTCTGATCATGGCCAAGCAACAGCTGTTGAACGGCCTTGACAGCAATGAGGAGATGAAAGAGCTTATGAAGATAATGGACAAAATCGATGTGCTCTGTAGGATGATTGTCTCTTTATTTGCAGTGTATGTAGCACTCGTGATGTATTCAGTGGCTACGACATGAACACTTTGCTGAAACTAGTAATGAATGAAATCTATGTAGCAGGTTGGCCATAGTGTTGTGAACATCTAATGATTTCTATTAACGGAAATCAGGGGGTATCCCCTTTTGCTCATATAAATAAATAAATAGCAGAGGCCCTGTCGGGTCAGCTTTGTTCTCATTCGAAGACGTCGAGCAAATTGCAGTCCAACAACAAACTATGTCATCAAATTCAAGTTTCACAGCCAAATATGAGTACAACTAAACAACAATATCATCATATTTTAGTTGTCATACAATCACTAAACACAAATCAGCATACATAACAAGTGATGTTCTCACAGAAAAATACTAAACAACATGTTCATCAGGTTTCAGTTGTCATAGCAAACACAATTTCACATAGTAGATAAAAAATGTCTTCTGACAGGCAAATACAACAAAAGCAATGTAATCATCATCCGCAGCAGCAGCGTCAACATCTTCGCCATGCGTATCAGTCTAAATCATAATTCCCCATGGTGTCATCTTCTTCTTCGTCCTCAACGTCCTCGAACATTGACTTCTTCTTGATCAACTCTTGTATGTCCACAGCACGATAGGCAAACTTTTCGCCGGCGTCATTGATGTGATGGTTCTCAAAGATATTAGGAACATATATGTTATCTTGTACATCAGGAGCAGTGTAAGCATCATCTTGTTGTGCAACTTAATTAAACGAATTCCTCTGCTCAAACCTTTGCAATACTCTCCAGTCATCACTACGTGCAAATGTGTCTTCCAAGAAAAATATCTGTGTTGCTTGATTTGCCAAAATAAAAGGCTCGTTGGTCTGGTACGCCGCCTTGACATTGATGGATTTCAAATAATCATCAGCTCTAGGTTTTGCGATTCTGGAAAACAGGTTATATCAACGACAGCACAACAGAACCACACACCGATGATCCTCAAAACTGGAGATATACTGCAACTGAATAATGTCTATTATGTTAGCATACATTTCAGTTGTCTCTTTGTCATATGTATCCGTGCTCATGATGGCATTGTTTTGTGTCTTCCTGCCTTCGTCTCGTACAAGGGTGTTGTAGAGCACATCTCCAACAATGCAAGATTCATGATGTCTTACCCGAGTATCAGGACCCATTGCTAGTGAGTAAAGGGCATCATCACTGCCTGCCCATCCTCCCGCATCTTCTTAACCTATGGTTAGAAAATAGACAAGCTAATCATCTTATGTACTCAATATATTAAAAAAACTGACAGTGCACTTCAAAAGCTTACGTGGTTCTTGAACCATCTCGCAAATCCTGCCATAACCAGTTTGTCAATGTTTCTTGGATTTTGTGGCAGTAACTCCTCTTTGTAGATGCTGCACAACATAGTGATCGCGTCAAACATCTAAATATATAAGAATGTGCTGCAAGTTTAGTAGATTACGATGTATAAGCTGCAGTACTGCACTTACTTGATATAAGGTAGTATCTCAGGACAGTTATTCAACACATACCAAACAATTTTTTCCAAATCTTTAGGTTTGTCCTCTTGTCGACTCTTCCCTGTAACTTGAACAGAATAATCAAAAACATTGAGCCCGGGATTGTCTTCACCCACCTCTTTGCTAAGCTGATCAGCTGTTTCAATGTATTTTGAGCAGAATGTCAACGCTTATGTAGCAATGTAGGCCTCTGCAATGGAACCATCAGGTCTAGCTCTGTTCCTAACTTAGCCCTTGAAAGTGCCTAGCCGCCTTTCAATAGGGTACATCCAGCCATACTGTACTGGACCTCTAAGTAGTGCCTCATCAGGTAGATGAACAGCCAAATGCACCATCACATCAAAGAAGGCTGGAGGATATATCTTCTCAAGGTCGCATATGATAGTTGGTATCTTGTCTCTAAGACGCTCCAAAGCATCTATCCTGATATTCCTACTACAGAGTTCCCTAAAGAATTGTCCCAACTTTGCAACTGCTCTGTATAAGTCAGGGCGGCCCAATCCTCTAAGGATAACAGGTAAAACCCTTTGAAGTAGGACGTGGCAGTCATGAGTTTTCAACCCTTGTACCTTGTTTCCATCTGCACTGACTCTCCTTTCAGGGTTGGAAGCAAATCCACGTGGGAATCTCACACGTGACAGGACCTCGCAGAATTCTTTTCTTTTTACCTTGTCCAAGACGTACATAGCTGGTGCCATATCCCGTGGTTTACCTTCATCTTGCACCTGCAAATCCTTTCTGATACCCAAGTGTGTCAAATCAATCCTAGATTTCAAGGTATCTTTCGTCTTGCCTTGAATATTAAGAAGTGTGCCGATAATGCTATCACATATATTTTTCTCGATGTGCATCGCATCAAGATTATGCCACAGATCCAAATCTTTCAAATACTCCATGTCCCACAAAGTGGACCTGCGGGTAAACAATAATCTCTCTTCTACCCTGCCATGCTTCCTTTTCCCGCTACCATTACCAGGATGGTTTCCTGGTGTAATATGCATGACCTTCTCTAATTCCACTTGCAACTCATCGGCGGTGAGCCTCTTTGGCGCATCATGGTTTTCATGCTTTGCATTGAACACATGTCTTTGGTATTTTCTAGGATGCGACTTGTCCTTGGCAAGGAAACGGCGGTGTCCAATGTAACAGATCTTGCTAAGTATTGCGTATGACAGCGGATTCCTGTCACAGCGAACACATGCATTGTAACCATGTGTCGTTTACCCTGACATAGTTCCCAAAGCCGGATAATCATGGATGCACCAAATTATAACAGCACACAGAAAGAAATCAACTAGTGGGCTGCTATATAGGTCTCGAGTGAACACCCTTCCATAGCTGTTGAAGTTCCTCCACAAGAGGCTCCATGAACAAATCAAAATCCTTTCCAGAACTTTTTGGACCTGGGATGAGCAAGGCCATCATGTAGTTTGATTCTTTGGTGCAGACATTTGGAGGCATGTTGTAAGGGATAACAAGCACTGGCCACATGCTATATGTGGCACTTTGGTGGCCAAATGGGTTAAATCCATCTGAAGCTAAGCCAAGTCTAATGTTTCTCGGGTCAGTAGCAAACTCTTTGCGTTTATCATTGAAGCTTTTCCACTCACTACCATGAGATGGATGGCTCATTACATTCTGATCTCTGTACCCCTGGTTCCTAGAATGCCACAGTACATCCTCTCTTGTTTCAGCATCATGAAACAACCTCTGCAATCTTGGTCTAATTGGAAAATGTCTCAGAACATTATGAGGAATCCTCTTCTCAGGATCGCCATCTTTCCATCTTGATGATTTGCATTTCGGGCATTCAGTTAAGTTGGCATAATCCTTCCGGAACAGAACACAATTATTCTTACAAACATGGATCATATCATATCCAATTCCAAACTGCATGAACGAAATTCTTCATTTTACTGTAGGTGTGTGGCAGCTCAGACGCATCTAGGAAAGATTCACGGAAAGCAGCCAAACATCGCATCGAATGATTTGTTGGTCATCCGCTCAGATGTCTTCACCTGAAGAAAGGTGACCATAGCTGAGAATACTGACAGCTTATTTCCTGGGGTGACAGCAACGTTGCATTATTCCAACATGCGGGCCCACCGTTTTTCTTCTGCAGGTGAAAGTTCACGGAATGCATGAGCATTTCGTAGCATTGTTTCAGTGTTGGTCAAACTCACTGGCTCTGCCACCACCACCTCCTCCTTCTCTTCCACCTGAGCATTAGGCAGATCAAGATGGTGATCTGCTGCTTCCACGTAGTCAATAACATTGACGTTCACAGCTTCACCATGATGAACCCACCTAGTATATGTGACTGATATCCCATACAAGTGTAGATGATTTTGCACAGTTGACTGGGGTCTTGTAACTGAATTCATACAACTGCTACACGGGCAGAGCACATCTGATTTCGGACCACCGTACTCAGCTCTGATAAAGTTCATGAAGTTTTCAACCCCCTCGACATATGCAGCGGAGAATCTTTGAGCAGAAGTTATCCAAGTCATGTCCATCTATTAGACATACAAATTAGTTCTTCTACTAGATATTACAGGAAAAACGTATATGCTTTTTTATGAAGTCTAGAAAAAAATACCTAGGTCGATGTCTAAAGCTATGGCAAGATATTTGGACGAGCAGATCTAAGTAACGAAATATATGTAAAGCTAATTCAGCAAACAGATTTGAGTGCCAAATTATGGCAGGCTGTTTCAGCAGTCAATGAGGCCGAGCACACAGCCATCGAACTATCGAAGGCCATCGCAGCAACAAAGATCGAGTATAAAACGGTGTAGAGCTATTTCACCTAACAGATTGGCTACTAGACCATGGCAATCTACGTCACAATAAATATATGGGAGGATATTTTAGCAACTAATCGGCCTTGGCATGCCATCTCAGCTAAGTAGATTGAGTGCAGAACGGGGCAAGGAAGCTTCTTAAGCAGAGCATATTGACAGTAAACTACTTCGGCAAACAGTGAGATTAACAGTGTCTATCAGCTAACATTCAACGCTACACCGACATGAACGGGGCCTCAGTCTAGAATGCGCGTACCGTAGGAGAAGCTAACTGTCATGCATCTCCACATGAATGTCGCCAGCGGTGGCGGCGCTGACCGCCGTGCGCCTCCACAAGAACGTAGCCAGAGGTGGCGGCACGGCTAGAGGACGGCAGTCTACGAGAGCATACTGTGGGAGCGAGAGGATAGCCGAACCGCGGCGCCGACGTATCGGCGCGGCAGGGAGGGCGGCTTTGGCGGAGCGAATGGAGTGGAGGGGGACAGGGGGGAGGGAGGTTTGGGGAATATTATTTGCTAGTTGGCCGAAGGGCGGTTCAATCGGATTTGGGGGGAATTTTTGGGTGTGGGGGGGGGAGGATTTTCGCGCGGTGGGCGGGGGGAGTTTAGCGCATGGCCGGTTTCTCCAAGTGCAGTCCCATGTGTCAGTGAAGAGGCAAGCCGAAGCGCGTTCCGTTTGCGTGAGCCGTGTGCAGGACCGAACGTGTGTGGGGTGCAATGCAACCGCGATAGGAGTGCTGTGAGTGTACCACATTTTTTCCTTTTAAACTAGGTGCTTCGGCCCCTAAAAAAAAATTATGTTGCTTCGCGCGATCCATCGACACTACTACTAGTAATCCGGTAATCTCGACTAAAACGGTGTGGCCGAGTCTTTTCCCGCGCGATATGTTGGGAGGTTGGCTTAGTTGGGTTTTTTAGGACGAGTAATGCTACAGCTACGTAATCCCAGTTACGTAATTAACGTAATGTGAAACATGTGAGCTGTTGATTGTAGATTGGGGGAGGGAGGGGCCCACCACCATGATAATCAAGGGAGGAGAGAGAGAGGCAATTTACGTTAACCCTTTCGTAGGTTCCCGTAGATGTAGAAAGATGTGTCCGATCCTGCAATATAGGTCGCCCGATCTATATCTAACAGATAGGAAGGAAACTATGACAATTTACTCGCACTTCTCTCCACAATTGCAGATAAGGCTTTCCCTCGTTCATCCTTTTCTCCCACAAGATCTTGATCTTCCGTGCAACGCACGGGCATCTTGCTAGTACTCCTACAATATGTATATTATTGTGAAAGTTCATATACACCGGCCGAGATTAATGCAAACACGACAGATTTTCATTACATTTCGTACTTTTATAGGACAAAAAAAATAAAAGAAACCCGACCCTAAACCTATTCTATGGCGGCGACCGACGTCCTCCATCTGTGATCTCCATGTACGGGGGCGGGGTTCAAGACCCGTGAAGTGAAGGTGCGGTCTCCGGCGAGGAAAAGTAGAACACGGGAGACAGACCGACCAGTTGGCACACCATGCCATACCGCCTCCCATGGCCTACTCATCCTCGGAGGAGTCCCCGACCTTGGCGGTGCCGGACGTTGGACGACGCCAAGTAGGACGCGTGGCTAACGGTGCTCCCGTCGTCGGCCGCCAGCATGGCCACCACTTGTGCGGCGACTTGAGCGAGGGCGGCGACCTCGAGCTCCATCCCCGAAGACAAGCTCTCCCGCAGAGCGTTCGCGCTTGCGGTCATGGCGGATGTGGTTCCAGGTAGGAGGACAATGCGCTATGGTGTGGAGGTTAGCTGGGCGTTGCCGCTTTAAGTAGCACATTCCGGTGAGGCCAAGCGTCCGGGTGCGTCATTAAGTCACCGGAGTTGGTTCCTCGGGCACCGAGCCTCTTAACGACGACATACGAACGAACAGCATAAATGCGGGCAGCTGGCGCCGGCTGGTTACGCACCGCACGACGGCGCGAGGGACGAGGGTTTTGGTGTGCCAGGGTAGTCATCTGCGGTCGTGGCAACGTTGGAGATGCCCTTTGCTCACATGCGACCCCCGCATGTCATTGAAAAAGCAAGACGACCCGGCATGGTCTCAGGTCTAGAGGATGCAGTTGGCCGTGCTACACCACTCCGCAGACGCGTCGCGGCGTCCCGTGCATTCTCGACGAGCGGGGTGTTGTGGTGTGTTTGGATTGTGGCCAAAGTGCACCTTGCCAAAATTTTGGTCATGACCAAAAGATTGGTCTTTGTTTGGATGGTTGCCATTTTTTGGCATGCCAATGAACTCTAGCCAACTCTAGTTCATTTTTCTTGCCAATGTCGGCCAAATCATGGGCAACCAATACCTCAACCAAAAGTTTGGTCATGACCCAAAGATTGGTCTTTGTTTGGATGGTTGCCATTTCTTTGGCATGCCAATGAACTCTAGCCAACTCAAGTTCATTTTTCTTGCCAATGTTGGCCAAATCATGGGCAACCAATACCTCAACCAAAATTTTGGCTACCCAATGCTTTGATGGGGCAACCTTGGGCACAAACCAAACATACCGTTGGTCGTTTCACAGCACTAACGCCACCCTCGGCAAACTGAAACTAGCCATGTTTAGCGACGATATGAGCGTGTCGCTCACCGCGGTCGCCGTGTCCAGAGGCGGTGTTGGAGCTGCGCCCCGTTGTTGGCCCGAACGACCCACATGAACGGTTGTCGGTGGCGAGGAGGTCGTGGGCCAGCTCCTCCATTGGACTAGTCTGCGCTACGTCGTCCCGACGGGTGTGCCCCACATGTCTGTTTCCCTGTTTTCCGGGCCATATTCGAGCGTCAATGCTCCGCGTTGCGCATTAGGCCTTTCACTATGTAGTCCAAGCGATACAACTTATTATTAATTTGAGCCGTTCAAGTATAATCATGTGGCGTTAGCTTATTTCTCATTCCTCTCCAACCCTCTTCTCCATCGATCATGTCGCCCTCCAGTCGAGTCCATCCTCCCGCATGCCTCATTTGAACATTCCGCCGAGTATCTCGCATGTACCCACCCTAGTCCTATTTCAATAGATCTCCGGACCCCGAGATGAAATCGAGAGGGAACGGGTGGGGGCACGTGATACCTAAGGTGGATTCAAAATTTTGAACCGGTCATCATAGCATCCGCAAATCATATATAAAGGGTATTCAATGTTCGTTTTGTTTTTGAACGTACAATATACTCCCTCCTATCCTTTCTAGTTTACATATAAGTTTTATGTGTAGTCAAAGTATATCTACTTTGATAAAAAAAGGTATCAACATTCAACAACGCCCAATCAATATTGTTAGATTCGTACGTACTCCTAGATTTGTACTCGAGATGGTTTCCAATTTGACTATTGACAAGATTAATAGTACATGATATGTATAATGTGAAAATTATATCATTGGAAACTCCTTTCACATACGAATTTGACTGTATGCTTTGTGTAAGTTGCATGTCATATATTATTACTCTAACATTTGGTCAAAGTTAGCCTCGAAAAACGCATTAGACCATGTATCTTTGTGTAAGATGCATGTCATATATTATTACTCTAACATTTGTGTAAGTTGCATGTCATGTATTATTACTCTAACATTTGGCCAAAGTAGTATAGTGGAAGTGGATCCTCTGATGTAGGTATCCCTGCCTTACCCTCCCTTTCGATCACTTACTGGCGGACCCCATGCTTGCTAGGCCCCGCATGTCAGTTACTCAATGGGTTCGGCCACGTCAGGGGATCCTCATCTGTAGTATACTCCCTCTGTTTTTATTTACTCCACAAAAAACGGAGGGAGTGGTGGTATAATAAATGACGCGGGCAGGGGAGGGGGAGCGATGTCGGTTTGCTCTCAACTGCGGTCCCACAAGCGAGCGAAAACGCTAGACGAAGCGTGTTCCATTCGGTGAGCGACGTGGAGGGTCCAGCGTGCCGGGCTGCAACGCGAACGCGACAAGAGCGATGTACAGTCAAAACCGATTGACCGGTCATCACCGGAACCACTATTCACACCAAAACCTTCGCTGCTCGGACTACGCCAGCCACTGCCCTAAAACCACACCAAATCTCCAGCCCATTCCCCCACCATTCGATCCCCTAGCCTGCATCAAGCGTCTCCTAGTTTGCCGGAAAGCCATGGTGCGCCGCAAGATCACTTACTAAAAGATGCTGACGCCTGAGCGCCGCACAGAAATCACGGCGGCGGTCGGCGCCACAGACCTCCGCTCCCAAGCTCTCTTTGCGGCGGGCCAATCCACGAGTTCTGTGGAGCAAGCTACGAGAAGGAGGAAGCCAATCCAATGTTCATGGCGGAGGTCGCGGCGCAGAAGGCCCCCGATGGGTATGAGACGATGGACGTCGACTTCATGCCGGCGTCCGAGTCCCCCATGGTGCAGGCGGACCAGCGGTTCAACATGGCGATACTAAAGGAGGACCGGGAGGCAGAGGCTCAACTCGACGCGGAGCGCGCGCATGCTGCTGCCATCGAGGCTCTCCTGCAGGCAAAACTGGATGTCGTGGATGTGAACCGGGCGGCGGAGGCTCAACTTGAGGCAGAGCGCGCGGATGCCGCTGCCATCGAGGCCCTCCTGCAGGTGGAATCGGACGT
This sequence comes from Aegilops umbellulata, assembly GCA_032464435.1. NCBI lineage: Eukaryota > Viridiplantae > Streptophyta > Magnoliopsida > Poales > Poaceae > Aegilops > Aegilops umbellulata. Next base: position 209,117,044 of record CP136056.1, on the reverse strand, counting down.
CCTAGACTTGAACCGAGCGGCAGAGGCTCGCACTACAAAAAAAAGACACATCCGTGACATTTTGGGCCGAACGAATTTTTTTCTGTCATACATATGACACTTCTATGACGATAATTGTGACAAAACCCGGTATCATCATAGATGTGGTGGGCTCCTACTTCTATGACAAAAAATCATGACAGAAAATGGGCTTTTCGTCCTGGGCGGGCCGGAGACACAGCTGCATGACATTCTTTGGGCCGTCCATGACGGAAAAAACCATGGTAGAAGCGAGGGGGAGGAAAATTTCGGGGAGTTCCCAGTTATGGTGGGAGGTCGGGGGCCGAGCGATGCGCGTTTCTCGCGTACACGTACGCGCATGTGTGCGAGGCGTTGGCTCTAACTGAACCCGAGCGAGGCGTTGGGCTCTAACTGAACCCAAGCGATTGCACTGCAGGCTACGCGTTACTGAACCCGAGGGATCGATCGATGGCTGTTAACTGAACCCGATCGAGCGATTCCTTGGCTACTGCTGCTAACTGAAGCCGATCGATGCTGCCTCTGGATGAACAGTGAGCGTTGCGGGGGGGGGGGGGGGGTTGGATGAACTTTGAGCGGTGGCATTGCCTCTGCATGAACAGGACCCCGTGGTGTGGTGGAGGGCTGGATGAACAATAGACGGTGGAGGGGTGCCCATGGAGGGGTGGATGAACAGGACCCCGTGGTGTGGAGGGCAGGATGAACAATAGATGGTGGAGGGGTGCCCTTGGAGGGGTGGTTGAACAGGACCCCGTGGTGTGGAGGGCTGGATGAACAGTAGACGGTGGAGGGGTGGTTGAACAGTAGCCGGTGGAGTACCACGCGGTGGAGGCTGGATGAACAGGAGCCCGTGGAGGCTGCAGGAGGTCGACAGTGGATGAACAGTAGCTCGTGGAGGCTGGAGGGGGTCGACGGTGGAGATGAACAGTATCCCGTGGAGTCCCATTTTGCGGTACGCCACACCCCTCCCGATGAACAGGACCCCCGGTTCGACCATAGCGCTCCAACACAAGTCTGTTTCCTCCGATTTGCGGTACGCCACACCCCTCCCGATCAACAGGACCCCCGTTTCGACTGTAGGAGGTCCGTTTCCTCCGTTTTGCGGTATGCCACACCCCTCCCGATCAACATGACCCCCGTTTCGACCGTAGCGCTCTAACACAAGTCCGTTTCCTCCATTTTGCGGTACGCCCCACCCCTCCCGATCAACAGGACCCCCGTTTCGACCGTAGGAGGTCCGTTTCCTCCGTTGTGCGGTACGCCATGCCTCGTTTCCATCGCCTCTTCCGTCCAAGCCCCCCCCCGATGAACACGACCACACATTCCGTTCCGACCAGCCGCGTTGCCTCCCGATGAACACGACCATGCATTCCGTTGCCTCCCCAGGAACACGACGCATTCCGTTGCCTCCCCATGAACACGACGACGACGCTGTTTCTCCGTTCCGACCCAGCCATGTACACGAGCACTCGCCGTACGTATGCGCGAGTAAGCGTTCGAGACCCCGCCCGTATGTACACATACGTGGCCGTATTTTCTTTCTTGCACCCTGGCCGCCTCTACTACGACGCGTGAGCGCCTCTACATCCACCAGTATATATGTACTTACACGTTCGCAACCAGAATGACAATGCTACGTATGCTTCGACCAGGTGGGTCCAGACTGTCAGGCACTTCCTTGCCTGCGAAGATGTAGCTGGTGGGTCCCAGCAGTCGGGGGCGCGAAATACGGTGGCCCGTCCAGTGGGTCCCCGCTGTCAGGTGGAGGAATAATTATTTTGCACGTAATAAGGAGGCACTTCCTTGCTGCCGCCGTGGACCCAGCTGTCAGCCTCTCCACGTAAAGTCCACATCCGATGGAAGCCGTTCCTTGACCACATTGACCATGCCGCGCCGACAGCACTAGGGCGGTGGACGACGGTGAGGCCTAGGAAGGGGACGACGCGGAGCCGGGGAAGACGCGGTAGTGGATGCCCACGCATAGAGGAGTACGAGGACACTGGTTCGCTGCGGTGTGAGGCTGCCATCGCCGTAGAGTAACAGGGGGTGTGGGTGAGTAGAGGGATGGCCTGGCCAGCGGTGGGAGTAGTAGGGGGCGGTGAGGCCCCCGCCGCATCGCAGCCGGCCACGGGAGGCAGGAGCACGAGGCACGATTGGCGCTGGTTTGGGCGGCTGGAGCAAGAAGACCAGAGGTTGAAGAAGCACTATGGTCGTTGGATGGACATCGTACGGTCACTGGAGCTAGAATCATGCATATTGACTAAGTTGACAAAGCCCTCCGTCCCCGTCAACTTAGTAGGCCCACAAGTCAGCCTGCCACTATACTGGGTCCCAGCTAATAGGGGGAGTATTCATTTTTTTGTGCGTAATAAGGAGGCACTTCCTTGCGTGCGAAGATATAGCTGGTGGGTCCGAGCTGTCAGCGGTGGTAACGTTTTTTTCGCGAAATACGGAGGCCCTTTCGGTGGGTCCCAGATGTCAGGTGGACGAATCATTATTTTGCGCGTAATAAGGAGGCTGTCGGCCTCTCCACCTAAAGTCCACTTCAGATGCATGTCGGTCGTTGACCACGTTGACCAGGCCATGCCGAGAGCACCAGGGCGGTGGGCGAGGCCTAGGAAGGGAACGACACGAAGGCAGGGAAGACTCGACAGTTGTTTCCCACGCGGAGGGTAGTACGACTGTATGAGGGTTTATTGGTTCGTCTGCCATCGCCGGAGAATAACAGCAGGTGTGGGTGAGTAGAAGGATGGCTAGGCCAGTGATGGGAGTACAGTGGGGCGGTGAGGCCTGCGCGGCAGTAGAGCCGGCCGCGGGGAGGAGGGAGCAGGCAGTCCCGCCGGCGCCTATTTGAGCAGCTGGAGCAGGAAGAGCAGAGACTGAAGAAGCACGACCGCCGCTGGATGGCCATCCAACATCACTAATTGTGCATCAACCTTTTTTTAGGAAAGCCTCAAATCTGTGGGAAACAGCATACAACCCATCTGCCATTATTTATAATAATTTACAGCCCATTTGCTAATTATTAAGGTTTTTTTGGAGCCCATATTCTTTTTCTTAGCATTACAGCCCATATTGTGGCCACGGTTAAACAAATATACAAAATTTTGCATATTTCGGTGCGGTCCGAACTGTTTTTAATCCCGAAATTTCGACACACATTCAAACTGATTTTAAAAATAAATGTATATCAATATAAAATCCAACAAATTCTCCACGCATAAAAATTAATGAAATTTAAAATCTCGAAATGAAAAAAAGATAATTGAAACTAATTGCCGGTTTGATGTGTTTTAAAAATGTACAACCCATTTCTCATTACTGATGGGCCATTTTCTCGGCCAGCCGAATGAAAGCTCTCCTCCTCGTCTTGAAAGATTTGCAGCCCAACAGGCCTGATAAAGCGACTTACTTGTCAAATCACAAAAAAACTGGGCTCTGGCCGTGGACCCAACTGTCAGCCTCTCCACGTACAGTACTCTTCCGATGGAATGTCGTTGACCACGTTGACCACGCCGCGCCGAGAGCACCAAGGCGGTGGACGACGGCGAGGCCTAGAAAGGGGACGACGCGGAGCCGGGGAAGACGCGACAGTGGATGCCCACGCGGAGAGGAGTACGAAGGTTCACTGGTTCGGCTGCGGTGTGAGGCTGCTGTCGCCGCAGGGCCTGGCTAGCGGTGGGAGTAGTAGGGGGCGATGAGGCCTCATCGGCAGCACAGCCGACCACTGGAGCCAGGAGCAGGCGGTCTCCCCGGCGCTGGTTTGGGCGGCTGGTGCAAGAAGAGCAGCGATTGAAGAAGCAGAAGGACCGTTCGATTCAAATCCAATGATTACTGCTGCTAGAATCGTTTGTTGACTAAGTTGACAAGCCCTGCGTACGCGTCAACTTAGTAGGCCCACAGGTTAGCCTCCCAACTGGTGCGCCACAGATGTCAGTGGGAGGAATCATTTTTTTCGCGTAATAAGGAGGCAGTTGATTGCGTGCGGCCAGGCCAGCGGAGGGAGTAGGGTGGGCCGGGGAAGCCTGCGCGGCATCACAGCGGGCCACAAGAGGAGGCGTCGGCCGTTGGATGGACATCCAACACTAACTACTGCTAGAATCGTGTGTTCACTGACAAAGCCTTGCGTAAACAAGTCGGCCTCGAAATCCGTGGCGTGTACAGCCCATTTGCTATTAATTTTATAATTTTTACTCAGTTTCTAATTCATATGGAATTTATTGCAGCCCGTTTTCCATTTTTAGAATTGCTGGCCATTTTCTGGTCAGTACCAGTGTCAAAAAATTAACTAAATATGTGGGAAATTTTGAAAATTTGCAAATTTTTGCTGGGGAACGAAATATTCTTAATCCAAAAATTAATAGCCATAGTAAAACAAATTTATAAATAAATTAGTACTATGTCATGTTAAATCCAATGAAATAGGTATAAGATATCAGTGAAGCACAAATACACTAGAAGCATGCATGAAGAGGGGTGTTGAGTTGAGCATGCCTGAAGAGGGAACAACTATGCTGAGACGAGAACGCAACCAAACACACCCTATATGCCACGCATGTTCATACGATTTGTGCCTTTCTACTTCACTTACTGCGCTACATTACTGAGGTTCGTATGTCCACTCCTGGGTACATGTTCGTCTCGTAGTTTCAGTCCCACGTGTTCTTCATATAGATGGAATGATCCTTGCATAACACGTGCACCTTGGTGCTAAATGTCTCGCATGTTGGCAAATGGATGAACAAAGCTCACGTAAAAAAATAGAGTGGAAGAACATAGATTCCGGACAACCGAGAAGGAGCAAGGAACCTCGTGGTGGAGCGTCTGCACTCATAATATTTAATATTATTCAGCGATATAAAATTAACCAATCATCTCCACAGTGGGCTGGAAGAGTACGAAACACGGCAGACAAGTGTAGTTACATCATACTAGTACATGGCTAACCCACGCTATCACCATATTTCTTGGCTTCCGTGCGATACCTATCTCTAGTAATCCAGCAGCCTGTATCGCTTCTCCCTCCTCGTCTCTATCAAAGTGCGGCGGGCTATCGTTTCTGCCGTCTATTGAGGTCGGTTAACTATCACATGTTAGCGACATGCCAAGAGCATTCTAAAAAAATTCCTTTCATGTTCCGTTTTCAAAAAGAAAAAATCCTTTCACGTACGAATTTGCTTGTATGCTTTGAGAAACTTGCATGTCCTATACTGCTCCTGTTTGCTACTCTAACTTAGCTAGAGGTTAGACTAACTCATGACTAACCCTGAACTAACTGTAGCCAAAGAGGTGTTTGGGTGACAGGGTTAGATTGACAATAAATGCACTTCATGGAGAGAGAAAAGTGATTTTTCAGTGGTCCCAATGAGAACTATCTCCAGTTAGCACCTCTTGGGTGGGACCGTTTTTTTGGTGGGTTCGGAGCAACTTGCTCCAATTTAAACCCTCATGCTTGGATAGTTTACGGCTATTTGAGCCCCAACTAGCTCAAACTAACTCTAACCCATGGATCCAAACAGGGCCTATGGCCAGTCTCGACGCGGAGCAGTCGCGTGCAATGGGAAGCGGCGCTCTCTCGGCCGTCGCACCACTTCAAAGCCGGCGCCAGTGAGGGGTCGCCTCCGCTCTGGCCGGGCATTAATGCGGCACTGACGCTCCAGGGCGACGCTGACCGTTTCACGCGGGAAGCACGCGCTGGCAAGGGAGTATAGGTTTTGAACCGTTTCAGGTGTAGTACTGGTAGTTTGCAAAACTACTCAATTATTGCACTCGGTTTCCTAGGAAATTGTGGTAAAAAACGTTACTCCACTACCCGCTTCCCTTCTCCTTCCTCTTCCACCGCCCGCGCACGTCCGCGGGAAGCGACCAGTCAACCCGTATATAGGAGTGCTAGCACAAAAAGATGCATGCATGGCCACTAAAATTTCCATATTAAAGCGCCGCTCCGGCGGGAGTATGGCGTATGTTGTTACCTTTGGCTGGCCCATGGCTACCGGGCGACGGCGACCAGAGAAGAGGCGTCGGGAGGGGAATGAATGCAGCTACTATTTGGGTTCGCCTTCCGGCTTAAATAAATGTGCAACATCACGTGTACCCGCGGGTGCACAAATAGTAACATACGTGTCTGCTTAAGTGGGCGTCACGTAACTGGTGTGTGTGAGAGAGATTCTGAGAGACAGAGTGCGTGTGTGCGACTCTACTCTTCGGACATGTACTCAACCTTTTGCATCGGGATATAAGTATAATGGTATTTACTTTAGCTAGTGATTTACGTGGCCATGTTAACATGGTTGTGTCAAAAAAATGTCACTTCCTGCTCGTGATTTGTGTTATATGATTACAAGCAAGATTGTCGTGCATTGCGCGGAACATCAATATGCATTTTTTTATAGAACACCTGTTGTGATTGACCCATGCAGGAGTAATCCCATGTGTAAAAACTAATGATATCTCGAGAATTTTATCGGAAAACTGGTATCTCGAGAATGTCATCGAAAAAATGAAAGATGAGAGATAAGGCGAGGAGGAGTGGAGCGTGGTGGTGACTGGTAGTCGGAATGGGCGGAGGCATGGGGATGGACGGCGCCGGCAGGCGGCAGCGGCCACCATGCATGCTAGATTGTTCCAGAGACTTATTCCTTTTTTAATTGCTGAGCAATGAGGTTGCGGGAGATAATGATGTGGAGAGAGGTGCGGGTATCTCTTGTAAAATTATCATAGTTTGCTTTCTATCCTCAGATATAGATCATACGGTTCGTATTACAAGATGGCAGGCACACCATCACCAACAACTCGTTTTTTTATAAGGGTACAGATGATAAGTTTGCTGACTACTAAAGTAGAGTGGAATTTGTCCATGTTATGCAAGTAAATAAAGCTGATAGTTCATCATACAAGTAAGGTTGGATGAAGGGTGGTAGGAACAAATGCTCCGCCTAGAGCATGTGTGTGTTAGATGGAGTCTTAGTGTGTGTGTGGGGTGTGTGTGTGTGTGTGTGTGTGTGAGAGAGAGAGAGAGAGAGAGAGATGGAGTCTTAGTGTGTGTGTGTGGGGGGGGGGGGCGGGCGGGCGTGCTTGCGTGTGTGTGTGTGTGAGAGAGAGAGAGAGAGAGATGGAGTCTTAGTGTTTGTGTTGGGGGGTGCGTCCGTGTGTGTGTGTGTGTGTGTGTGTGTGTCGCGGGGTCCTCTGTGGCGGATGTAATTTAAGTCCATGGCTTTCATCATAGAGAGGTGATGTGTATGGCAGAGGCCACCAACAATGGGGTGCGAGAGAGAAAATGCCCGTAGAGAGGGAAGAGAAGGTGTGTGCGCGTGAGAGGAGTCGACTTCGAGAGAACGTGTTTGTTCGAGAGACACCAAGGAAGACTACTATATATCGATGGTGCATGTAGGAGGGAATTAAACTAATGGGTGGTCTTATTGGTTTCAGGGATATAGGGAAGAGTGAGAGGCGGGGGGGGGGGTAGCTAGAAGGAGATTGTTAAGTGTGAGTGTGTGTTTTACCCATCCAGGCGGAAGTTATGTGCACAAAAGAGGAGAACGATTCAATGTGGCGTTAGGATTGAGGGTAATTAACTACGTATGGAGACATAGAGACCTTGAGCGTGCATGTGTGAGAGGTATACATGTATACGTGGGATGTGTGTGTGCGCGCGCGCGCATGATCGAGATAAAAGAAAGAAGACATAAGTCATAAGATCAATGACATGGGAGATACGGATCGGTATGACAATATGCATGCATGTGAGAATGCATGGAAGAAGTCCCGACAATTGAGCATGTGTTTTTGTGTTTAAGAGATAGTGGCGTGGGCTGGAGCATGCATCTATGGCGAGCAGAGGGAGTGAGGCGCAACGATTGTGCAAAAGAGACCAACCTATAGATGCATATGTATGGAGAGACATATATAGTGTGGGTGATAGGAAGCAAGACTCCGTGCGAGAAAGAAATGTTGACGGAGAAACTACAGATAGATACAGAGATGGAGATGCTAGCTAGAGGGACATCCGCTAGTTTGGGTGTTGGAGATGACCGTCGGGTGGTTCAAAGGGTGAAGTTATATATGTGTGTGAGAGGGCACTTGACTGCATGTAGAGAGAAACATATGTAGTGTGCGTGATAGGAATCAAGAGTGAGGGAGAGAAAGATGGTTGATGGAGAAACAGATAAATAGAAAGATAAAGATGCTAGCTAGTGTGCGTTAGAGATAGAAGTATAGTGGATCAGAAGGTTTGGTTATGTGTGTGGGTGTGAGAGAGATAGAGAGAGTGCGTGTGAGTCACATACAAACAGATATCAGAGAGAAATGAGATCCAGAGAGACGGAGTTTTGTGTTTGCGAGAGAGAAAGATATTTCACAACGAGAGTGATAGCTAGAGAGACATATGAGGGAACACAAGATATCTCTAGGGAGAGAGGGTGTGTGTGAGCGACATACAAGAGAACAATGGAGAAATATGAGACCCTGGGAGAAAGAGTTTGTGTTTGTGTGTGAGAAAGAGATATTGAAGAGGAAGAGTCGTAGGTTCTCATATCTATGGAGAGAAAGATATCTCTGTATGAGGGGTGTGCAAGTGGTACACATGGGAATAGTAGAGAGAAATGAGACCCTGGGAGACAAATTTTTGTGTTTGTGTGGGAGAAAGAGATTCCACATGGATAATCATAGTTAGAGACACATAGCAGGGAGCGAGATATACTTAGAGAGAGATAGAGTGATGAAGGTCGAGGGAGAGAGTACTGTCAGTGTGTTACGAAGATAAAAGATCATTGTCGACATACAGGTAGCACGAGAGATACCCGAGATACGATGAACGCGTATAGGTCTAGAGAGATAGTCCTATATAAGCATGAGTGATAGCTATATGAGACGAATATCTGGATTAAAGGGGATTTAAATATTTAAACTGGAGATCACGACATCGATAATATCATAACGCAAATTGGTGTATCAAACATGCATATTCATTTGAATTTGGGCACACGTGTAATGTTATATAGTTTATCAATATTGGTGATCCATAGATTCTTCAATTACAAACAATGCATGGTTTATATGCAATTACTGTCTAAACGGGATTACACTATATGTTGCGTGTGTGAAACACATTATACATGTTTGAGAAGTAAAAAAATCCGCATGAAACACACATTAATTGGAGACAGTTAGCGAGGAATGCATATATTGGATTTCAACATAAAGTGGTTTCAGATATTTGAAAATCCAAATTGATGGATACAACCTTATGAATCTGAGATCATGCCATTTGTAAACCATATTTATGTATAAATGGTGTCGTGCTTTTGAAAGTATATATAAAAAGATGATGTATATAGAATGTAATTCCAATTGAAAATGGATCCCGCTCGAAAAAATAGAATACAAACGGGATTCGAATTGAGTTGGCACGGTAAACGTGCACTCTGCAAAAATTTGAACGAAGCGGGGAAGTCGCAGTAACCGCCCGAAACCAAAATCTGCGAGATGGAAATCACTACTACCTATCCCTGCCACGCAAAGCCTATATGCTGGATTTCTATAGGTTTCGATAGGGGTAGGTTTGTAATTTCACCCAAACGCGCCTATCACCCGGATTCATACACGGTGGGCGCCAAAACATAGGGTGTCCTCGGACGAAATCGACTCCCTCCCTGATTCATATTCATACACGATGGGCGCCAACCGACTTATATTCATACTGTGAGATTACCGTCCTATCCCCAACCGACTTGTGTTGCTGTGATGTAGTAGAAATTTGAAACAGGGGCTAAGTTTGTAAATTTCCTCGCATTTGAGACAAGCGCGCCCTGAATACATGGTTCCCCCTTCCTCTCTACCTCCCTTTTCCCCATTCGTACTCCATGGGCGCCAAAACACCCTCTCCACCCCACCCTCCTCCTCCGTCCGCCGCCGTCCGCCACCCCATCCACCACCATCCTCCCCCACCATGCCAGAGCTAATACCCCGACGCCGCCGTCCATTACAGGAGATCGACCTCTCTCATCCACGGCTTCAGACCGGGATCCTTGCATCCCGTCCTCTCGCTTCATCCCCACCGTCGTCCACCTTGCCGGCGCCGCTCCTACCACCGTCTCGTCCACCGCGCCCCGCCGCCACCGTCTACCCTCCTAGATCTGCTTCCACGCCGCCGACAGCCATCTCTACTGCAGCACCGTCAAATTCTCAGCAGATGCGTATACGGCGCCGCACTAGAGGCGGTACTCTTTCGTATCTGCTCAACTTATTTATCGCAGCAAGAAAATAGATCGCCACTGCTTTACTCTGATTTCTTGTCTTGGTTGCGAAGTTGCCTTTGTCTGGTTTGCACCTTCAGATCCGCCATGGCACGCTCAACACCATACTCGCAATGCTCATGGTTTTCCCCTTTTATATTCCACACTAGTTAAATCACAGTAAACTAAATTTCAAAATTGGGTCAGTCGATTTTTCAAAGCTCGCCGGAGTTCGAAGGTGCGATCGAAGGGGCTCGGGTGGGGACGGTTGTTTTGGGGGGCGGTGGTGGGGCCTCGTCGAACGAAGAAAACTTGACCCGGGTGGGGGCGAGGGTGGGGGTGGGGGTGGGGGTGGCGGAGGAATACAGGCGGTGGGGCCGGTGGTTCGGCCGGCAGCCCGTACGGTGTTCTGTATGGGATGCACAGTATGTTCCTTGTCAGGAAGGGGAGCAGGGACATCTGCAGTCTAACAGCTGACAGAGCTGGCCTGTACGTGATCGATAGGCTTTCAATTACTAGCGGCAATACAACACCGTAATTTCCAGCCAGTTCCACTTTCCCGATTTAAATATCCTGGTTATGGTGTACCCCTGTTATGTACACTATGATCTGCCTAGTTGCTGCGTGCTCTTGTTATCATCGTTTGGCAATAAACTCTCTATACAGTATATTATGAACCTATCATCTGCCAGCTATCCTTACTTCTGGAGCCTATTTTTTGTGTACTTGTGCCAAATTATATAAATGCGCGCACCATATTACAGCACACATGAGCTCTCTCATTAGAATCGAGTGATAGCACACAAGTGTTTACAGAGGCGCCCCTATATTAGAATATCATCTGCATTACAAAGATAATCTCACAACTATTTATGTTTTCATGGTTCTTAGATATCATACGCAATTACAGTGAATATCAAAATCCGCGCATTAGAAGAATATTGTGGAACACTGCAATGACTTACAAAATTGGCACCAAGTCATTGAGTGCCATTCTGGAAGCAATGAAACTCGTACGCTCCCCACCCGTTGATTCTTGTTCAGAATATCATCCTAATGACTATTCTAACCTCGAGGAGTCAAAGGCAGATGGCATGTCCTGTTCACCCATCAAGGTGCCTGTTCTAATTTTGTAAGGTTTTATTGATTGCGCGTATCTTGCATATGTTGTCTTGCATTTCTTCTACTTTGTTGCACCGCCATCTGCTTAGTTTACTCATCATATATGTCGAGATGCCATGCCCATCCATTATCAATACATATTCCATCTGTCATCGTACCATGTTTTTCCACTCAAATGCTGTTCTGGTGCATCAGACATCAAAAAGGAAGAGGGTGATTGCCAAACCTGAAGGAGCACTAGCAAAGTCCTTGAAAAACGTGGTGGTGCCGGAGAAATCAGACAGCACCCCACTTATATTGGCTGTACAACCAGTGACACAAAATGTAGGACCGACTCCAGCAGATTGTACCCATACTTCATTGGCCACACCACTAGCCCCACCACACAGGACCTGCACTCCAGCAAAAGGTATACCGATTTCATTTGCCATAGCACCAGTTGTACCACAGAAAAATCCCACTCCAGCAAAAAGTACAGCAAGTCCACCGGCCGAAGACCTATCCCAACTGCAGAGACGCCCAATTCCTGCAGATTGGAACCCCATTCCATTTATTCCCAGTTTAAAATGCAATGCTTTCAATGTTGTTAGGGACTACGTGCATATATTCCCATCATGGGAAGATTATTGTGAAGACAAACACCATTTTCACATCTTCCTGTCCAACTTACATGTAAGTGCTATTATTCATGGATATTATTTTCCTGTTTTCTGCTGATTGAACACATCGATGATTTACATTACATTGTTGTAACTAGGCGAGGGTCAATCTGGATAGTCATGACGAGCAAAGCTTGCTTGTGCTTTTCAAGGAAGCATTGCAGCAGTATCGGTGTTACCTAAGGAAATCACACTTTGATGGCAAGTCTATAAACGAATTTCCGGTGAAGTCTCCTGTGCTAAATTTAGAAGACATTGGATGGAAAAACCTTGTTATGCACTGGTCTCGTTCCCAGGATGATGTACTGTCTATGAAATCACATGACAATTTGAACTTCTACTTTTCCGCATGTGCCATACGAATCTTTTTGCAGGAAATCTGCTCGAAGAAGAATTCTGGTTTGACAAGAACGATAGGATATCGCAAATATGCTGCCCGCTGCTTTGCTCTTGTTAGTACATGTTGTCTTGTATCACTGTACATGCATACATACCTAGTTCATTATGTGACAGCAGTTTGCATGATAGCTTGATTATCAATTGTTCGCTCCAAATTATCTGATCTGTATGAATGGTTACATTAGTGTAGAATATATCCAATGCCAATGTTTTTTAGCTCTGCATTGTTCTTGTAAGTACATGATGTCCTTTATTAGTGTACTTATAATGACAAGTAGGTGTTCATGTACCATCACTCTGTAGCTTATTTTCCTTTGCCCTTGTAACGCCCTCGATGCGGCTATATCTCCCACGTGTCGAGGCACGACTTAGAGGCATAACCGCATTGAAAGCAATGTCGCAAGTGAGGTAATCTTCACACAATCCATGTAATAATAAGGGAAAGATACATAGTTGGCTTACAATCGCCACTTCACACAAGTACATAAATACCATCCATCAAACAGATTACACTCAAGGTCCGACTACGGTACCAAAAGGAAAGAAGACTACCCCAAATGCTAAACAGATCCCCGGATCACCCAACTGGGCTCCACTACTGATCATCTGGAAAATAAACATAGTAACGGCCACGTTCCTCATCGAACTCCCAAGTGAGCTCGGTTGCGTCATCAGCACTGACATCGTTGGTACCTGCAACTGAGGTGATAAAATCTGTGAGTCACGGGGACTCAGCAATCTCACACCCGCGAGATCAAGACTATTTAAGCTTAAAGGTGGGAAAGGGGTTTATGAGGTGGAGCTGCAGCAAGCGACTAGCATGTGGTGGCTATAGCGCAAAAGAGAGCGAGAAGAGGAGGCAAAGCACGGTCGTGAAGCTAGAAGTGATCAAGAAGTGATCCTGAAACAACCTACGTCAGACATAACTCCAACAACCGTGTTCACTTCCCGGACCCCGCCGAGAAGAGACCATCACGGTTACACACGCGTTTGATGTGTTTTAGTTAAGGTCAACTTCGGGTTTTCTACAACCGGACATCAACAAATTCCCATCTGCCTCATAACCGCGGGCACGGCTTTCGAAAGATAATACCCTGCAGGGGTGTCCCAACTTAGCCCATGATAAGCTCTCACGGTCAACGAAGGATATTCCTTCTACCGGGAAGACCCGATCAATCTCGGAATCCCGGACTACAAGACATTTCAACAGCAATAAAACAAGTCCAGCAAAACCGCCCGATTGTGCCGACAAATCCTGATAGGAGCTGCACATATCTCGGTCTCAGGGCACATCCGGATAAGCGAAGCGTACAGGAGCCAACATAACCCAAGTTGCCAAGGGACGGCCCTGCACGGTGCTCTAGTTTGGACCAGCAATCGAAGGAGAACTGGCCCGGGGGTTTAAAATAAAGATGACCCTTGAGTCTGCAGAACCCAAGGGAAAAAGGCTAGGTGGCGAATGGTAAAACCAATGTTGGGCCTTGCTGGAAAAGTCTCATTCAAAGTGAACTGTCAAGGGGGTCCCATAAATCACCCAACCGTGTAAGGAACGCAAACTCCGGGAACATAACACCGGTATGACGGAAACTAGGGTGGCAAGAGTGGAACAAAACACCAGGCATAAGGCCGAGCCTTCCACCCTTTACCAAGTATATAGATGCATTAATTAAATAAGAGGTATTGTGATATCCCAACAAGTAAACATGTTCCAACAAGGAACAACAAGATCATGTTCCAACAAGGAACAAACTTCATCTTCACCTGCAACTAACAACGCTATAAGAGGGGCTAAGCAAAGCAGTAACATAGCCAAACAACGGTTTGCTAGGACATGGATGGTTAGGGGCTGACATGGAAATATAGGAGGCATGATATAGCAAGTGGTAGGTATCGCAGCATAGGCATAGCAAAAGAGCGAGCAAACTAGCTAGCAAAGATAGAAGTGATTTCGAGGGTATGGTCATCTTGCCTGCAAGGTTCTCAGAGTTGTCGAAAGCTTGGTCCTCGTAAGCGTTCTCAACAGGATCCTCGTTCACGTACTCGTCTCCCGGCTCTACCCAAGACAAGAGAACAAGCAAAGGAACCAATATCAACCATGATGCAATGCGCAATCAACATGATGCAAAACATGGCAAGATATGCGAGAGGTGATATGGAGTGCGAATGCATGCTCCGGAAGGACAAGGAAGAACAGGGCATAATCTTGGCAAGCCAAGCATGCCACTGGATAGATGAGGTGATTTCGGTTGAAATCGATATAAAGATCACCGGAATCGGATGCACGGTTTGCAAATGGCGAGCAAAACAAGAATGACACGAATCTGCCATAAACAGCATGATGCTACTTAGCAAGCAACAAATAATTAAGCTACTGCACCCAAACATGGCAACAAAGCATATGGCAGTAATCTACTTAAGATGCACGACAAAAGATGAACACTGAGCTTCGGCTAATACACATCATAACAGGTTCAAACAAGCATGGCAAAAGTGCAACTTATAACAGATTCACAGACTTAGAGAAATAACAGCAAGTCAGGAAAACAACATCAGGATGACGTGTTCAGAGCAACGAAACAACATGCTACCGGTTCTGAACATAGCAAAATAAGGCATGGCATGAATCTACTCAAAGCACTTAACAAAAGTCCCTTACTGACCATAAGCCAAAAAGGACCAGAAAATATGATTACACCCATGTCAATTAAGCAAGTTTCGATACAGGTTTCAGACAGTAGAAAACTGGACATGGCAGAAAACTAATAACGACTAGGCATGTTCGTGAGCTCGATGCACTCGCTACAGAGCAACTCATGATAAACTAAGCATACATACATCAAGAAGACATGGCATAGTAACAATACATGGCAAGAATAACATCATATCATGCAAGGGTCAACTACACCAAGCTTGGCAAAATCGAATAACATGTAAACAATCTGCCAGTAACATTTTGAAGCAAAAGTAGAGCTCGATTGACTCAAGCTATGGCATCCCATAATTGCAAAAAAAAGCATGGATGGATTAAGAAAATACTCAAGTCCAAAACTCCCTTACTGATCATACTCAAATTATGCCTAGATCTCTCAGAAACAACATGAACACATGGCATGATAATAACAAAAGTCGGGGACTTAGTGAAATCACCAAGTCTCTGAAAACAGCAATATCATCATCCCTACTTTGCATGCAATTTCTAGCCACCTCAAGCATCACAAAAATACAAAGAAAAATTCCCTGGAAAGGTAACATGGCATATTACAAAACACATATATAGCTCACCCTCATAGGAGGTACACGTCAATCATGGCAAAAATGACAAAAGTGCATGTTCGTGATAAGATTCAGCCACTAACGTCAACTAGCCCTCTTCTAACAGCATTTCGGGCATCAAGATGACTTCAAATGAAAATGATGCGATGGGACAAAATGATGAACTCTTCGAAACGAACAAAATGACATATTATACGCGCGAAACGGAGCTGCAGATGCAAAGTTATGGCATGTCGAAGATGCGATGATAATATGCAAACTTGGGGACTTAGAAATATTAAGAGAGAGGAGAGAAGTCAACGGTGGCGCGGAGTTCGAGGTTCGCCGGCGCGGGTCGCCGGAGGAGCGCCGGAGGAGGCGGGGGCAGGCCGGATCTGGGCCTCTCCGGCCGGACCTCGCCGGATCCGGCCCGGATCGGGGCGGTGGAGGCAGGCAGGGGCGGCGCCGGGCGCGGCGGGGCGCGGGGCGGCGGCGACCGGGCGAGGCGGCGGCGACCGGGCGAGGCGGCGGCGCACGGCGGGCGCGAGCAGGCGAGGCCGCGGGCCGGCGCGGTAGGAGGCGGGCGGCGCGGCTGGGCCGCGGGGGCCCCGCCTGGGCCCCGGCGGGCCGGCGCGCGGGCGGCGGCGCGGGGAAGTGGGCGCGGGCGCGGGCGAGTAGGAAGGCGCCACGTGGCGGCGCGGAACAGGTGGCGGCGGCGGAGGGATCTGGCGCGGATTTCGAGGCGAGCTTAGGGTTAGGAGGTGGTTTTTGACCCGGATTTGGAGGGGGAGGTGTTTTTATAGCTAGAAGGAGCTAGGAAGCTCCAAACGGAGTGCGGTTTTCGCCCACGCGATCGTGATCGAACGGCGGAGGATATGGGAGTGACTTAGATGGGTTATTGGGCTGTTTTGAAGGGGTGTTGGGCTGCAACATACGCGAGGCCTTGACGGTTACCCGGTTAACCGTTGGAGTACCAAACGAACTCCGATTGACCCGAAACTTGACAGGCGGTCTACCGGTGCTATACCGAGGCCACATGTCAAACCTCGGCCCATTCCGAGAATGTTTAATACCCGCTCACGAAGAAATGTAAAAGGGGACGCCGGGAGACATAGGAGTGCCGGATTGCAAAACGGACAACGGGAAAGATGCTCGGATTTATGAGACGAACGCGTATGCGAATGCGATGCACATGATGACATGATATGAAATGCATGACATGACCAAAATGCAAAACGGAGAGAACCCAACCACGGAGGAAATATCATAGCACATAGCCGGAAATGGCAAGAGTTGGGTTACAAATAAGGGAAGTTACATCGGGGGCGTTACAACACACCACCACTACGAGAGGATCTCGTCCCGAGATCTAGGACTGAAAGAACTCCGGATACTCAGAACGTAGGTGGTCTTCACGCTCCCATGTGGCCTCTCGGTCTGAATGGTGTGACCATTTCACTTTGAGGAATTTGATTGACTTGTTGCGAGTCTTGCGCTCAGTTGTCTCAAGAATAGCAACTGGATGCTCATGATAGGACAAATCTTCTTGAAGATCAATCTCTTCGAAGTTGATGGTGCGCTCAGGCGTCTTGAAGCACTTGCGAAGCTGTGACACGTGGAAGACATCGTGCACATTTGCAAAGTTGGAGGGGAGCTCAAGTTGATAGGCTAGATCGCCTCGTTTGCCGATGATCTTGAAGGGACCGACGTATCTGGGAGCAAGTTTCCCCTTGATACCGAAGCGACGAGTTCCTTTCATTGGCGAGACGCGGAGGTAAACATGGTCTCCGATCTCGAATGCCACATCACGGTGTTTGCTATCGTAATAGCTCTTCTGGCGCGACTGCGCTGCTTTGAGGTTCTCACGAATCACCTTGCACATGGCCTCAGCCTCTGAGATCAAATCATTGCCGAGCAATTGACGTTCACCGGTTTCAGACCAGTTGAGAGGAGTACGGCACTTTCTGCCATAGAGAATCTCGAATGGGGCTTTGCCCGAGCTGGCTTGAAAGCTGTTGTTGTAAGAGAATTCAGCATAAGGAAGACAATCCTCCCACTTCATGCCGAAAGAGATAACACAGGCTCTGAGCATATCTTCAAGAATTTGATTGACACGCTCGACTTGACCACTAGTCTGAGGGTGGAAAGCTGTGCTGAAGCGAATGTTGGTGCCCATGGCCGTCTGAAAAGAATCCCAAAATTTGGAGGTAAAGATGCTGCCACGGTCTGAAGAGATCAATTGAGGAATGCCATGCAAGGAGACAATTCTGGAGGTGTAGAGCTCTGCCAGCTGCGCTGCTGTGATAGACTCTTTGATAGGAAGAAAATGAGCCACTTTGGTGAGCTTGTCGATGACGACAAAGATAGCATCATTTCCACGCTTGGACTTAGGAAAACCAGTCACGAAGTCCATTTCAATATGATCAAACTTCCATTCTGGAATAGCAAGAGGTTGGAGAAGTCCAGCTGGTCGTTGGTGTTCTGCTTTCACCCTTCTGCAGACATCACACTCATTCACGAATTGAGCGATCTCACGCTTCATTCGAGTCCACCAATACGACTGCTTAAGGTCATGGTACATCTTTGAACTTCCAGGATGAATAGACAGGAGAGAGTTGTGCGCTTCATTCATAATGACTTTACGAAGATCACCCTTTGGAACCACAATCCGGTCCTCGAAGTAAAGAGTATCTCTGTCATCAACTCGATAGCACTTGTATTTGGAAATGCCCTTGTCAATACCACGTTTCACCTTCTTCACCATGGTATCCAACAATTGTGCCTCACGAATTTGATCTTCCAAAGTAGGAGAGACAATTAGGTTGGCAAGAACACCTTGAGGAACAACTTGGAGATTCAACTTGCGGAAAGCTTCACAAAGATCCGGTTGAAAGGGCTTGAGGATTAAGCTGTTGCAGTAAGCCTTTCTGCTCAAAGCGTCTGCGACCACATTAGCCTTGCCTGGAGTATATTCAATACTCGGATTATACTCTTGAATCATTTCGACCCATCGAGTTTGCCTGAGGTTGAGATGAGGCTGAGTGAAGATATACTTGAGACTCTTGTGATCTGTGAAGATGTCCACTTTCCTTCCCAACAGGAGATGTCTCCATGTTATTAGTGCGTGGACAACTGCCGCCAACTCAAGATCGTGAGTGGGGTAGTTCCTTTCATTGGGCTTCAACTGGCGAGAGGTATAGGCAACAACCTTCTTCTCTTGCATTAACACAGCACCGAGGCCCTGGAGAGAAGCATCACAGAATACTTCATAAGGCTTGGATTCATCAGGAGGAGTCAGAACTGGAGCAGTGACAAGTCTCTCTTTGAGAGTGTTGAAAGCAACGTCACACTCAGGAGACCAGACATATTTCACATGCTTCTGGAGGAGGTTGGAAAGAGGCTTGGCAATCTTGGAGAAATTCTCAACGAATCTTCTGCAATAGCTTGCAAGTCCAAGAAAACTGCGAAGCTGCTTGACATTCTGAGGAGGATTCCAATTCAAAACTGCAGACACCCTCTCTGGATTAACAGCGATGCCCTTGGCGGAGATGATATGACCAAGATAAAGAACTTCATCAAGCCAAAATTCACATTTGGAGAACTTCGCATATAATTGATACTCTCTGAGCTTGTCGAGTACCAATCGCAAATGTTCGGCATGATCCTTCTTATTCTTGGAGAAGACCAAAATATCATCGAGATAGACCAAGACAAATTCGTTGATGTAGGGGTTGAAGATGAAATTCATCTATCGAGTGAAATACGGAGGAGCATTGACGAGGCCGAAAGACATGACAGTATATTCATAAGAACCAAAGCTTGTTCTGAATGCTGTCTTGGGAATATCTTCTTCACGAATGCGAATCTGATGATAACCCATACGAAGGTCCAGCTTGGAGAACACCTTAGCACCTTTGAGTTGCTCAAATAGCTCATTGATGTTGGGAAGTGGGTACTTGTTCTTGATAGTCTTCTTGTTCAATGGACGGTAATCGACGCAAAGTCGGTCCGTGCCATCCTTCTTCTTGACAAAAAGAACACCACAACCCCAAGGAGAAGAACTCGGTCTGATCAGACCCAGACGTTCTTGTTTATCGAGTTGAATCTTCAATTCCTTGAGCTCATCTGGTCCAAGCTTGTAAGGACGCTTGCAAACGGGTTCTGTGCCAGGCTCAAGCTCAATAACGAATTCAACTGGCCTGCGGGGAGGCATACCCGGAAGCTCTTCTGGAAAAACATCTTGGTACTCACAAACGACTGGAATCTGAGAGATAGCCTCCATTTCACCCATCTCATTGAGAGAAAACAACCGAATGGTATCATCACGAGAAGCATAGATGATCACATCGTTCGAAGTGTGAGTCAATTTGATTTCCCTGGCAGCACACTCAAGCTGAGCCTTGTGCTTAGAAAGCCAGTCCATCCCGAGAATGAGATCAATATCAGAATCACCAAGCACCATTGGAGAAGATAGAAATTTATAGTCGCCCATCTTGATAGAGACATCAGGAGCTAAAGAGTTTGCTCTCATTGATTTCGCCGGTGAAATAACACCCAACGGTTTATCCAGGTAAGTCCAAGGAAAATCATTCTTTGCAAAGAACGATCTTGACATGAAACAATGCGATGCACCAGTATCAAATAAGACTTTGGCAGGAATATCATTAACAGGAAGATTACCCATGATCACTTCAGAAGAATCCTCTGCTTGAGCTGCATTCAACATGTTCACCTTGACGTGCTTAGGATTATGCTTGACCACTGCATTGCTGGAAGATTTCACAGGAGGAGGAGGCGGAAGACGCCTCTGGTTGAAGCACTTGTTCGCATAGTGACCCTTCTGCTGACATTTGTTACAAGTCACCTCTGAGAGCGGACGATGATAAGGAGCACTTGGCCTTGGAGCTTGATTCTGAGACTTGTTCTGATAACCAGGGTTGGGTGGGTGGGAAGATCCACGACCACTTGAGTTCTTCTGCTGATAAGGCTGACGGAACGGAGGAGGAGGAGGCAACCAGAACTTCTGTTGCTTAGCTGCCACAAGTGAGGAAGAAGAAGACTGAACTGCGTCTCTGACTCTCTTCTTAGATGCCTCACACTTGAGCTGAGCAGCTTCTTGTTTCAGTGCCATGTTGTAGAATTCATCATACTTTAATGGCT
The DNA here is from genome assembly GCA_032464435.1 of Aegilops umbellulata. NCBI lineage: Eukaryota > Viridiplantae > Streptophyta > Magnoliopsida > Poales > Poaceae > Aegilops > Aegilops umbellulata. Next base: position 209,096,202 of record CP136056.1, on the reverse strand, counting down.
CGAAAAGCACGAGAGCAAGCTGCAGATCTTCTCTGAGACCACGCCTGAACTGGTAGATCATACTCTTCTCATCAGGAATGTCTTGCCTTGCAAAACGAGAGAGCTTCTGGAACTGAGTGTTGTATTGATAGACAGTCATGTTGCCTTGCTTGAGATTGCGGAATTCCTCACGCTTAAGCTCAACAACACTTTCTGGAATGTGGTGCGCTTTGAAATCACGTTGGAAATCATCCCAAGTGATCACACGACCTCCTCTGGAATCTTTGCATTGCTGGAACCACTCAGCAGCTTGATCTTTGAGTTGAAAAGAGGCAAACTTGACAAAGTCCTCAGGTCTCACATTGCTGCACTCGAAATGCTTGCTGATGTCCACGAGCCAATCATCTGCGTCTGTGGCCTCGACACAGTAGCTGAAGGTTTTTGGCTGATTAGCAAGGAACTGGTTCAGTGAAGCGAAGTGCGGCTGATTGTTGCCTTGGCCTTGATTCTCTTGATTAGCTTGACCCTGGTTGCGATCTTGCAAGAGCTGAATCAAAATCTGAGCATTGGCATTTGTGGCAGTCATTAAGGCTTGCCAGGCTTCCGGAGGCGGAGGTGGTGGCGGAGGGTTAGCCTGATCTCCATCATTGCGTTCCGGATTCTGACGCGTTGGTGGAGCCATCCTGAAGAGGGTGACATCCATTAGCATCTTGACAGAGATATATTGAAGCTGAATCAAAGGAACGAAATTGCAACATATAGTCTTCACAATTAACATTCGAACGAGAATGAACGAATGAATTCCAATGAAAATTATCACACTTCCAAAGCTGAGAAGCCACTTAGAACATGGTAAGGAATAAAATCAACAAGGTACGGAAGTGAACAAATACTTGGTAATGATTACCCAATCACAAACCAAATATCTGCGGAAGAAATACTAAAGCTCCATGAATTCCCACTTATAAACTCCCGAAATTTTCTAGTTATGCAATCAGGTGTTGGTGATACAGGGGAAGCATAATATCTCACCCAAACTAGCAAATCCTACAACCAGCTGTATCCATCCTTCAACACATAACCAAGAAACCTTCGGAAATCGTCTACCTCAACCTTCGAAAACACATCCGTTATACAAGTCATGGCAATACTCCTGCACTCGCCACAGTACTGGGCTATCAGGTTATCTCACCAACAACTGTACAAAAGAGATTTTCGATGTCGGTCGTACTAAACTCAGGTATCTCAAAACCGCAACGATAAGATTATGACGACAACACCTCGGAGCTCAACTCCCCGGGACACTGCCACAACCCCTAAATGTCAGGAGGCAACCAAGACAATGTTGTCATCATAAAACCATCGGAACGATTGTAATATACCCGCGTGATCCTAAAATTTTTTTTAGTGAAATTTAAGAAGAGAAGAGTCAAAACTCTACGTCAGGATGCCTTACCAGAAGGTCGAAGGGACTGGGAAGTAAAAAGAATTCCTAACTCTCCGATATATAATTCCTAAATGACTCAAAACTTTTTTTTCTAGACACAACTCGGCCACTAAAGACGATCAAACAGTGGGGGCTCCTAAGGTCGGGAAAGGCTCTGATTACCAACTTGTAACGCCCTCGATGCGGCTATATCTCCCACGTGTCGAGGCACGACTTAGAGGCATAACCGCATTGAAAGCAATGTCGCAAGTGAGGTAATCTTCACACAATCCATGTAATAATAAGGGAAAGATACATAGTTGGCTTACAATCGCCACTTCACACAAGTACATAAATACCATCCATCAAACAGATTACACTCAAGGTCCGACTACGGTACCAAAAGGAAAGAAGACTACCCCAAATGCTAAACAGATCCCCGGATCACCCAACTGGGCTCCACTACTGATCATCTGGAAAAGAAACATAGTAACGGCCACGTTCCTCATCGAACTCCCAAGTGAGCTCGGTTGCGTCATCAGCACTGACATCGTTGGTACCTGCAACTGAGGTGATAAAATCTGTGAGTCACGGGGACTCAGCAATCTCACACCCGCGAGATCAAGACTATTTAAGCTTAAAGGTGGGAAAGGGGTTTATGAGGTGGAGCTGCAGCAAGCGACTAGCATGTGGTGGCTATAGCACAAAAGAGAGCGAGAAGAGGAGGCAAAGCACGGTCGTGAAGCTAGAAGTGATCAAGAAGTGATCCTGAAACAACCTACGTCAGACATAACTCCAACAACCGTGTTCACTTCCCGGACCCCGCCGAGAAGAGACCATCACGGTTACACACGCGTTTGATGTGTTTTAGTTAAGGTCAACTTCGGGTTTTCTACAACCGGACATCAACAAATTCCCATCTGCCTCATAACCGCGGGCACGGCTTTCGAAAGATAATACCCTGCAGGGGTGTCCCAACTTAGCCCATGATAAGCTCTCACGGTCAACGAAGGATATTCCTTCTACCAGGAAGACCCGATCAATCTCGGAATCCCGGACTACAAGACATTTCAACAGCAATAAAACAAGTCCAGCAAAACCGCCCGATTGTGCCGACAAATCCTGATAGGAGCTGCACATATCTCGGTCTCAGGGCACATCCGGATAAGCGAAGCGTACAGGAGCCAACATAACCCAAGTTGCCAAGGGACGGCCCTGCACGGTGCTCTAGTTTGGACCAGCAATCGAAGGAGAACTGGCCCGGGGGTTTAAAATAAAGATGACCCTTGAGTCTGCAGAACCCAAGGGAAAAAGGCTAGGTGGCGAATGGTAAAACCAATGTTGGGCCTTGCTGGAAAAGTCTCATTCAAAGTGAACTGTCAAGGGGGTCCCATAAATCACCCAACCGTGTAAGGAACGCAAACTCCGGGAACATAACACCGGTATGACGGAAACTAGGGTGGCAAGAGTGGAACAAAACACCAGGCATAAGGCCGAGCCTTCCACCCTTTACCAAGTATATAGATGCATTAATTAAATAAGAGGTATTGTGATATCCCAACAAGTAAACATGTTCCAACAAGGAACAACAAGATCATGTTCCAACAAGGAACAAACTTCATCTTCACCTGCAACTAACAACGCTATAAGAGGGGCTGAGCAAAGCAGTAACATAGCCAAACAACGGTTTGCTAGGACATGGATGGTTAGGGGCTGACATGGCAATATAGGAGGCATGATATAGCAAGTGGTAGGTATCGCAGCATAGGCATAGCAAAAGAGCGAGCAAACTAGCTAGCAAAGATAGAAGTGATTTCGAGGGTATGGTCATCTTGCCTGCAAGGTTCTCAGAGTTGTCGAAAGCTTGGTCCTCGTAAGCGTTCTCAACAGGATCCTCGTTCACGTACTCGTCTCCCGGCTCTACCCAAGACAAGAGAACAAGCAAAGGAACCAATATCAACCATGATGCAATGCGCAATCAACATGATGCAAAACATGGCAAGATATGCGAGAGGTGATATGCAGTGCGAATGCATGCTCCGGAAGGACAAGTAAGAACAGGGCATAATCTTGGCAAGCCAAGCATGCCACTGGATAGATGAGGTGATTTCGGTTGAAATCGATATAAAGATCACCGGAATCGGATGCACGGTTTGCAAATGGCAAGCAAAACAAGAATGACACGAATCTGCCATAAACAGCATGATGCTACTTAGCAAGCAACAAATAATTAAGCTACTGCACCCAAACATGGCAACAAAGCATATGGCAGTAATCTACTTAAGATGCACGACAAAAGATGAACACTGAGCTTCGGCTAATACACATCATAAAAGGTTCAAACAAGCATGGCAAAAGTGCAACTTATAACAGATTCACAGACTTAGAGAAATAACAGCAAGTCAGGAAAACAACATCAGGATGACACGTTCAGAGCAACGAAACAACATGCTACCAGTTTAGAACATAGCAAAATAAGGCATGGCATGAATCTACTCAAAGCACTTGACAAAAGTCCCTTACTGACGATAAGCCAAAAAGGACCAGAAAATATGATTACACCCATGTCAATTAAGCAAGTTTCGTTACAGGTTTCAGACTTAGTAGAAAACTGGACATGGCAGAAAACTAATAACGACTAGGCATGTTCGTGAGCTCGATGCACTCGCTACAGAGCAACTCATGATAAACTAAGCATACATACATCAAGAAGACATGGCATAGTAACAATACATGGCAAGAATAACATCATATCATGCAAGGGTCAACTACACCAAGCTTGGCAAAATCGAATAACATGTAAACAATCTGCCAGTAACATTTTGAAGCAAAAGTAGAGCTCGATTGACTCAAGCTATGGCATCCCATAATTGCAAAAAAAAGCATGGATGGATTAAGAAAATACTCAAGTCCAAAACTCCCTTACTGATCATACTCAAATTATGCCTAGATCTCTCAGAAACAACATGAACACATGGCATGATAATAACAAAAGTCGGGGACTTAGTGAAATCACCAAGTCTCTGAAAACAGCAATATCATCATCCCTACTTTGCATGCAATTTCTAGCCACCTCAAGCATCACAAAAATACAAAGAAAAATTCCCTGGAAAGGTAACATGGCATATTACAAAACACATATATAGCTCACCCTCATAGGAGGTACACGTCAATCATGGCAAAAATGACAAAAGTGCATGTTCGTGATATGATTCAGCCACTAACGTCAACTAGCCCTCTTCTAACAGCATTTCGGGCATCAAGATGACTTCAAATGAAAATGATGCAATGGAACAAAATGATGAACTCTTCGAAGCGAACAAAATGACATATTATACGCGCGAAACAGAGCTGTAGATGCAAAGTTATGGCATGTCGAAGATGCGATGATAATATGCAAACTTGGGGACTTAGAAATATTAAGAGAGAGGAGAGAAGTCAACGGTGGCGCGGAGTTCGAGGTTCGCCGGCGCGGGTCGCCGGAGGAGCGCCGGAGGAGGCGGGGGCAGGCCGGATCTGGGCCTCTCCGGCCGGACCTCGCCGGATCCGGCCCGGATCGGGGCGGTGGAGGCAGGCAGGGGCGGCGCCGGGCGCGGCGGGGCGCGGGGCGGCGGCGACCGGGCGAGGCGGCGGCGACCGGGCGAGGCGGCGGCGCACGGCGGGCGCGAGCAGGCGAGGCCGCGGGCCGGCGCGGTAGGAGGCGGGCGGCGCGGCTGGGCCGCGGGGGCCCCGCCTGGGCCCCGGCGGGCCGGCGCGCGGGCGGCGGCGCGGGGAAGTGGGCGCGGGCGCGGGCGAGTAGGAAGGCGCCACGTGGCGGCGCGGAACAGGTGGCGGCGGCGGAGGGATCTGGCGCGGATTTCGAGGCGAGCTTAGGGTTAGGAGGTGGTTTTTGACCCGGATTTGGAGGGGGAGGTGTTTTTATAGCTAGAAGGAGCTAGGAAGCTCCAAACGGAGTGCGGTTTTCGCCCACGCGATCGTGATCGAACGGCGGAGGACATGGGAGTGACTTAGATGGGTTATTGGGCTGTTTTGAAGGGGTGTTGGGCTGCAACATACGCGAGGCCTTCACGGTTACCCGGTTAACCGTTGGAGTACCAAACGAACTCCGATTGACCCGAAACTTGACAGGCGGTCTACCGGTGCTATACCGAGGCCACATGTCAAACCTCGGCCCATTCCGAGAATGTTTAATACCCGCTCATGAAGAAATGTAAAAGGGGACGCCGGGAGACATAGGAGTGCCGGATTGCAAAACGGACAACGGGAAAGATGCTCGGATTTATGAGACGAACGCGTATGCGAATGCGATGCACATGATGACATGATATGAAATGCATGACATGACCAAAATGCAAAACGGAGAGAACCCAACCACGGAGGAAATATCATAGCACATAGCCGGAAATGGCAAGAGTTGGGTTACAAATAAGGCAAGTTACATCGGGGGCGTTACAGCCCTCTATTTTCTACACATCAGATCTATATTTACTCCTACCATAAGGTTGGTACTGAAGAAGTTTAGCTGTGCATCGCTCTTGGCTGTACCTTTTGCCTATATCGCTGCACTTACATTTATAGCTACTTGGTTATGTAGCATCACTCTTCATCTTATCGTAAATATTCTCCATTTTTTCGTATATTATCACATCTATATTTACTCTTAACAAAATGTAGAATAAAGGCAGTGCTTTTGAAGAAGATTCTGTGGTAAACTTCTTGAATTGCCCCCCCCCCCATCAGCATGGACAAGGCCTTTATTGAGCATGTCTTCACCAATAATGTAAGTTTGTCCATCTCAAGTCTTCAAACTTTGTTGTATATATTTGGTTAGGCATGACTGCAACAGCTGTTTATTTTTGGTGTTTGCATCAAATTGCTTGTTTAAAGTTTATTATATGTAGTTCATAAACAAAAGTTCGTCCTTTCTCAATTTAAGTTTTCAGTTGTACAACCAAGTTACTTCTTCATACCATGTAAATTAAACTATACAGAGCAAGTGATCTTCTTTTGCACTGCATGTATGCTTCTGTTCTTCATCTGTAATCCAGTGGTGTGGTGAACCTACCCACTACAGCACAATGTCATATTCTACAATGTCTTAACTATGAACAGTGTCATATCATTCTACTATTATTTAAATGACAACACACTAACCATTGATACTTATGAGTTCTTGATCTGTAACCCAGTGGTGTCGTGAAGCTGCCAACTCCTTCACAATGTCATTTCCTGCCATGTCTTGACCTGAACAATACCATATTGTGTTAATGCAAATTTAAACTGTGTCACTTTATTCGTTAGTAAGAAATGTGATGAATTGTCAGCACTGATACTTTTATGTGCAAAACCTGTCATCTGTTTGCTTGTTTACCTTTCAGAGTGAGGAAGATATAAGTGTTGAAGAAGCGCAGTCTCATCATCTTGCTCAGCTGCTTGCGCTACAACTCCCCAGGAGGGCTAACCTTTCTTGAACTCTATTGAAGTGCTGTCGGTTTTGTATATTATTTTGTCGGCGTGTTTATTTGCACTGGTGGCGATCTTTGATGCCCAGTGTATGTAATCTGTTGTCTGCTTGTGCTTTATTATAATAGTGGCGAACTTTGATGCCCAATGGATGTAATATGCCGTAATTTCTTTATTGTATAGTCTAGATTTTTCCTTATTCACGATGCTGCAGTTATTTTACTGTATATATATCCTGTCTTCGCAGTAAACCAGCCAAACCATAAAATTACGGTACATAATCGGGCCTCGTGCAATCACGATGTAGGTTGGGCCTGAAAACGTGCCAACCAGCTCACGGGCCGGAAACAGCCCGAAGTGAACCCCGACCCATGATTGTGCGAATCAAATCACGGGCTTTTAACAGGCCGAAAAATTGTCTCGGTCATTGTTTAGCCCACCCAGATATCGGCTGCGAGCAGGACGGATGCAAACCGGGCCGTAGTTAGGCCCAACTGTGTGACGTGCTTTTAACAGGCTAAAATTAATATAGGGACGAAATGTTAAACGGGCCATTAACATGGCAAAACTAATATCAGGCCGAATTACTAAGTGGGCCATTAGCAAGTCGGCCCAAAAGCATAGTGTCCAGTTGACGGGCCGAATCTGATATGGGCCATAATTGAGCCCAAAGCCTCTTAAAGGGACAGACTTGATCTGGGCCGTAATTTGGCCCAGAACGTGGTAGGCCTTTAACGGGTCGGATCTCATATGGGCCACTATAAGGCCCGGAGCGTGGTAGGCCATTAATGGACCAGATCAAATATGGGCCGTAATTTGGCCCAAAACATGGCAGGCAGTTAATGGGCCGGCCTACTAGGGTCCACAAAATCTTGTGGGCCTATAGCTGGGTCGGCCCATTAATGTCGGCGAAATCTCGTGGGCCTTTAGCTGGGCCGGCCCATTATGACCCGCAAGAATCTTGTGGGCTTTACCTGGGCCGGCCCATTATGGCACAAAAAAATCTTGTGGGCCTTTACCTGGGCCGGCCCATTATGGCCCACAAAATTTTGTGGGCCTTTAGCTGGGCCAGCCCATTATGGTCCGCAAAATCTCGTGGTCCTTTAGCTGGGCCGACCCATTATGGTACACAAAAATCTTGTGGGCCTTCAGTTGGGCCAGCCCATTATGGTCCGCAAAATCTTGTGCGCCTTCAGTTGGGCCGGCCCATTTAAACTTGATGGGCCGGTCCACGTGTCAACATATCATAGGCGCGTCTCGCCCATTGGATGAGTTGACACGTGTCTCCTCCAGCCAATGATGATTTTACACATGGAAAGTCCCCATTGGTTGGGGCTGTTAACGAGTTATCGGATCCAAAACCCGACCTGATAGCTTAACGGCGTTCCGTTATGGTGGATGCCACGTGTCGGTCACCCTGGATGAAAGCACTTCTGTGACGCGTGATTTATTGTCATGGAAGTGGACACTTCCGTGATGATAATTTTGGTAATGTCATGGAACACTTCTACGACGGCACATGTATGACTATCTTGATTCTGTCATAAATTTGTCATGGATGTAGATGCATGACAAAAAAAGCGACCTATTGTGACAAACACGTATCATCACGGAAGTGTATTTTTTGTAGTGTCGACTCGACGCAGAGTGCGCGGATGCCGCTCTCATCGACACCCTCCTGCATGCGGAATCGGACGTCCTGGACTTGAATCGGGCGGCGGAGGCTCGACTCGATGCGGAGCGCGCGGATGCCGCTGCCATTGAGTCCCTCCTGCAGGCGGAACCGAGCGTCCTCGACTTGAACCGGGATGTGCTCTCGTCCGTGTAGAGTGCCCGCACGCTCCGCTTGAACGAGTAGCTGGAGGTCGAGGACAACCCAAGGTGCGGAGACACACGTCGGCAACGCCGGATGGTTCGCGCCGGCGGCCAAAGACGACAAGGCCGTCTCTTTCCGCGAGCAGTGATAGTTTTTATTTATGTTGTTGTTTTCATGGATCTTTTGCTGTGTAAAAACATATATTTGTTATGCAAGTCGCCTGACTTGGGTCAGTCTACCATTTCAGGCGGTTGGATGAATATCCTACGTCTCCTAACCCTTCTTTCCTTCTTCCTCACCTCTTCTTCTTCCCCAACAGACCACCGCACGGGACATACGGATACTCCCCAACATGCGGTTGGGTAAACATACTCTATAAACGAAAATTATGTGTCAGCGATAGGATGGCTGAGTTTGGTGTGTTCACATGCGACAGCACGTGTCAGTGAGGGTGCATTCCCCTCGTTGGGTTTGCGGCGTGTAGGAGCGACTGTGTGAGGGTGCGGTGCGACCGCCGCATGCAGGAGCGACCGTGTGAGGGTGCGGTGCGACCGCGATAGCCGTGCACAAGTGTACCTCCTTCTCTTTTTGAAAACTTTAGGCATGCTTGGCAAAAATGTGTGGCGAAGTTTGGCAATGCAAGGCCTAGACCCAAACAGGATAAGTACGTACGTACTAGGAGTACTAGTGTTAAAAAAGAAAGAATGGGTTTTCCTTCGCGGGATTTAATCGATACAAATCCTCATTTCACGTGTCAATTAATGCGTATTTTTTCTCCAAATACCAAAGAGCTAACCATCTCACTCCTCATCACTTGATTAATGCAGCGCCATGCAAACCAACCTTCTCACTTCCGCATGCATGCAGGGGATATTAATGTCCTTGGTTGCTAACCCCATCAATTTTGCCTCGATTAGTGTTAGTGGACCTTTGCAAATTGTAATTTTGATATACTGGCCTTGTGTACAAAAATTGGAGGTAGTAACTATATTTGACTTTCTTCCCCATTGCGGTGACGTCGACGATATTTTTTTTGGTGGTTTGGCGAAGTGCGTTCGATGGAGAACACCATTGAGGGAGACCATGGTAAGTCGTTCGCAAGTGCCGCCTGCAAGCCGAGACAAACGCCTTATTTGCATACCGGAAGTCATTTACTAGTACTACTAGGAGTAACTAATGCGGTAAGATGGCTTCTCGAAGAAGACGATGGAGAAGCGGAGTCAGCGAAGAGTGAAATGCTTCGTTCGTGCTTTTGTGATTTGACGCGTCACTGCTTTGTGATTTGTGATAGAAGGGACAGGGGAGTAGACTCTGTGCTCTATACTGTACTACATGCGTCCAAGCATGGGAGAAAGAGGAGAGACGTTGCATTTTTCTATTCCTTCAATCAATCAATCAGGGAGCTTCGGTTCCATCTTTTTGGCTTTGGCAACACCGTCCACAATGGTTCCCACGATGCCAGAAGCTATTTTCACATTTGGCTACACATTGTGGATGCCCTTAACTGTACCACTTGGTTTTGCTCCTGTGTGCTATCTATACGAATCTCAATTATATTGATCTAAAAAATTGTAGAATCGAGATTAGTAAAAAGGAGGTGATTTTGCCACGCGGATGGCGGGGGAGGTTTCTTATTTGAGCAATCCTACATCCACGTAATGGTTTACGTAAAGTTACAAACTGATGTGATGTGGGACTATTTGATTGGATTAAAGGAGAGGATTAGGCCCACCACACCTGAAAATCAGGGGGGATATATAGATTAGATGGAAAGTATATGTAGCAGCTACGTAGCCCTTTGTAAGTCTAGGATTAGGCTTCTTATTTTCGGAGGACGTTGTCCTGGCGGTTTGCTAACATGCGGTCCCATGTGTCAGTGCTTTACCAAGCCGATCCGCATCCCACATGAGGCAGAACAACGGCAGAAGCAACACATGGTTAAGTTGAAGAAGATGAGGGAGAAGCGGCTTCAGCAACGAGTGAAATGATGGTTGCTTCGCCCCTCCAACTTAACTGCAGGAATGGTGCAGCTTTGTGATTTGAGCCTCATTGCTCATTACTACGCCGGCGCCATGACTGGGGTGCTTCACCCCGGCTGCTCTGCACTGTATTTCGGTATGGCACGTGGACCCGGTAGCTTGATGTCCCACATGTCGGCGAAAGGGACTAGAAGATTTATGAAAGTGAGCGCTCCACTCTTACGACGGAGGAGTAGATGACACGACGGCCTAGTGAACTGTCACTTTACTGTATAGTACTATATTTTTGTTGTTTCACATGATCCATCGATACAAACCCGATTAAACAGGAAAGAGCGGGATCCCGCGCGGTAGATGATACTGGCCATACATTTCCAAGGCAATTTTAATGTATGCAAACTGAATAATTATAAGTAACAATATGATATCTAGTAAAACTAAAAACACATATGATTTATTGTGTTAGAGTGTAGTAGTAGTGCTGTATTGCATAGTTGTTAGATGTAACATGCGAGAACGTGTAGAGATGTAGTTTTGGAGGGCCTACAGAGAGAAAAGTGTAATACGGTCACCGAACTTCAGAATAAGCTGATTACGGTCACTATATACATTTTGCGGTGATTATACGGTCACTTGCTCACAGCTCAGCATCGGATTGCACTCTGTTGACCGGCCAAATAGTCTGTGTGGCGCCATGTTGACTAGTTAAATTGACCATGTTCGTTGTGGGTCCCACCTGTCAGTTCGCATAGGAAAAAGGTCAGATAAACACAAATTTACGCAGGCGCGACAAGGCTCCAACCCGTGCGCGGGAATCACCTGGTTGTGTATGTGTCTGTCAGGGCCTGATGTGTGCGCATGCATGTGTAGGTTGGGCACTTGAGCGTGAGAGTGTGTGTTGGTCGTGTGGTGTACTGGTGTGTGCATGCATGCGTGCGTGTGTGCATGTGAGTGTTGCATGCATGCGTGTGAGTGTGCGTGCGTGCATGGCTGCGTGTGTACGTGTGAGTGTTGCGTGCGTGCGTGGGTGCATGTGTTTGTGTGAGTGTTGCGTGGATGCAGTTCGTGTGCATGCGTGCGTGTGTGTATAATCACCACACCAGCTCATGTGTGTTAACAAACGGCTCAGCATACCAATACAAGGCCACCTTGTCCGCTGTGCCCGCGGTCATGACTTCGAACCACCGTCCAAATATTTTTTTTGTCGTTTGTTTTCATTCTTACTAGCAAGATGCCCGTGCGTTGCACATAACATCAAGATGCATTTGTATGACTTGTTTATCTTGTGAGAGAAAAGGATGAACGAGGGAAGGCATTATTTGCAAATGTGGAGAGGTGTGTGGGTACATTTTTGCAAAATTTCCATAGTTTCTTTCCTATCCGTCAGATATAAATCGGGCGGCCTATATTGCAGGATGGCAGGCACACCATCATCACAAACTCTGTTTTTTATAAGAGTGCTTATTTTATGTATTTTATAAGAGTGCAGATGTAGAGTAGATACAAGTCGACAGGTGGGCACGATGCTAGTGAGATAAAGTGATGCAACACTAGAGGTGCCATGTGGAGCGTTTAACTGGTCAACTAGTCATGTCATGAGCAAATACATAGTTGTACGGTGAGCCCGTGACTGCATGATAACCACTAAACGTAAATGGTGACCGTAATGAGTGGATTTGAAGTCCAATGTACGTATCGTGCTTTCGCTTCAAATACAATGATCGTCATTGCATATATCACGAGAGAAAGATGAAACATGCGTGAATTTTCTGGGGGCTTACTTTTAGAGGACCTGGAGATAGTTTTGTGTGCATACGTGAAAGGGGCGTACAGGGGGGTATGCGATGGAGAGAGAGATGCTCTTCGTTTCTCTTTATTATGAATAACTTTGTATATAGTATAAAAATATACAAATTCATAGTGCGGAATAAATATCATTGTGGGCACCATGATATGCAAATTAGCGTTCGTACTCCTCCATATAAATTTGTAATGTTGTATATAGGTTGAAACTCTAAAATAATTTTTTGGCCACACTTTATTCAAAAGGAATGTTGTATGCGAAATAAACGTGAAGAGAGGGCTTTATAGATCAATGGGGTACGTGATGTAACATGTGTGAATGTGTAGTTGATGCATTTGGCGGGGCCTAGAGAGGTATGTGTGTGTATTACGTATTCGAGAGAGGCATGGATAAAGGGGCCGATGGGGGGGCGTGGGAGAGATAGCACGAGAAATGAGAGTGGTCTAGAGAGAGAGAGATGAATATGACGTCACGACAAGAGATTCCATTCCCTTGAGTGTGTATATGCAAGGGGGAGGGAATAGAGGCACCAGGAGAAATTTTATGTGTGTGTGGTGTTTGTGTTGGTATGTGTGGGTGTGAGAAGATAATGAGACGTGGGGGTAGAGGGTGTGTCACCGCGTGAGGTCCGGTGGGTCGAGGTGAGGCCCTTCGTTCTGCTCGGTCCTGCGCCACATTGGTCGGCCCGTGACGCATTTAGGAAGACCTATGGATGTCTAGTCGTACAAAACAAAGATAGCAGAATTGTGAAGGACTCTGTGTCCACTGACAAAGCCAGCTAGGATTTGTAACCCTAGGTTCTCGGACTAAGGTAACCCCTTTATCTCTGATATTACTATTCATCCAACCTAACTTTAAGGGGCGTCCTACAGAATGCTCTGCTAGAATCATACTTGTCGATTAGGAAGAGATGTGTGAGACAATGCATGAGAGACAGGCGTAAAGATAATGTGCGTACATGAGACACATAGGCAGGTCCATGTATATAGAAAGGGTCAATGAGGATTGTGCGTGTGTATGTTTGCGAGAGGAAGAGTGCTTGTGATAAAGGTTAGTGAAAACAGTTGTAAATGGTTATGAGAGGGAGGGAGGGTTATATCTAGAGCATGTGTGCGAGAAAGACACCTCGGGAGAGAGTGTGTGGGCATGTGTGAGAGACCACCGATGGAGAGTGAAACTACACGTAAAAGACTGCTCTACACATTGATTAAAGATATAAATTGTATCCAAATATTAGGATGGGATCATGATATTTCCAATTCGCGTAAGGAGCGGTCATTGATCCATCAGACATCTAGATTCTATCGAATTTGAGAATGTCTATGTTATTATTCGACACAATTGATCCACATAGTTAGTATTTTGAACTCCAGACAATGCATCGCTTTAGCAATCGAATATAAACGTGAGTATAGTTCATGTTGTGTGTGTAAAGCACATTATACATACGAAAGTTACACAATGAACATTATAAATAGCTACTACCTATGAACTAGCATACATTTGAATTCAACTTAAGGTGGTTTAAAAAAATCGAATTCAACATGAAGTCCATTCAATTAAGGTGATTACAGCATTTCCCCTACACTAGTATCGCAGGTGCTTGCTCTAACTTGGCAGCATGATATGTGGTTGCATGTTGCATATGGTGTCTAGATTGTAATTCTTCCAATCTGGTTAAACTGCATGTGCAAGTCTGCTTAGCTTATACATTATACCTGTTAATGTGACATGCCTTCCTGTATTTAGTACAAAGTACATCTGTCTATTAAGCATGTCCTTACATAAAACTTTTGTTTTTTTGTATCCCGCATCAATCAACATGACGAGACACCTTTAGTATATGCAGTGCGATATTAGTTGCATCTTTCATATAATTTATAGCATGTGCTGCTTCTAATTTGTTGAAATTCCATTTACGATGGGACGCTTTTAAGTTGGCAGAGTCATACTGGTTGCATCTTTCATGTGGTGTCTAGCTTGCATTGCTTCTTATTTGCTGGAATGGTTTCTGCTTAGTTTACACAAACAGTTGTGAACATGCCATGCCGTCCTGTTTTTCGTACATATTCCATCCTAGTATCATGTGTTTGCCTTACATCAAAGTAGTGATTGTCAGTATCATGCATGAATGAGTTCTGAAGAGAGAATTTTATTGCTTTTTCTTGTCGGTTTTACTTGACAATTCAAAATCAATAAAGCGGAAGGAAGTTAGCAAGGCAGCGGATAAAGGTGCTCCTTCCGAACGGAGGGCCTCTACAGTTTCTACTCCTCCACACCCCCAAGATGATTTCCAAGACAACACATGCATAGACACTCAGCAAAGCTGTGTTTATGATGAGCACGTCTCCCCTAGTGCAGCATCACCGGTGCTCCCTCTAACTTGGCACTGTTATATGTGGTTGCATGTTATGTGTGATGTCTAGCTTGTATTGCTTCTAATTTTGTTGAATTCCATCTGCTTACTTTAGACATTATACTTGAATAAGACACGCATTCCTGTTTCTAGAACATACAATATCTGTGTATCACACCATGTTCTTACATCAAATTACTACTGTTGTGTAACCTGCAACAATCACTTATCATAAGACACGTTTGACTTCGGAGTGTGAAATAGGTTACATCTCACATTCTTTTCTAGCTTGTACTACTAATTTGTTGAAATGTCACTTATGACGAGACAGTTTTAACTTGGTAGAGTGATATTCGTTGCATCTTTCATATGGTTTCTAGCTTTCATTTCTTCTAATTTGTTGAAATGCCTTCTCCTTAGTTTACACATCATAAGCTGTGAATATGCAATGTTGTGAATATGCATTGGCACTAATGACGAGAGACCTCTAACATGGTAGTGTGATGTTGTTTGCATCTTGCATATGATTTGTTTCTTGTACTGCTTCACATTTGTTTAAATGCCATTTATGATGAGACATTGTTAACTTGGCAGAGCGATATTTGTAGCATCTTTCATATGGTGTCTACCTTCCATTGCATTGCTTCTAATTGGTGAAATGTCTTCTTCTTAGTTTACACATCATAGTTCTGGTTATCTCTTCCGTCCTGTTTTTCATACATATTACATCCTCCTATCATGTGGTTGTCTAAAATCAAAGTTCAGTTCGTCCGCATCACGCATCAATTTGTTCTGAAGAACTAATTTGTTATTCGTTTTTCTTGTCGGCTTGACTTAACATGGCACAGAGAAAGAGGAAGAAACACAGAATGGCAGGGAATGAGAAGCGGATGAATCCTGCAGATTCTGCTGGTACTGATGGTGCAATAGAAGGTCAAAGTCCAGTAGAAAATTCTACAAACACGGCATCCCATGCTACACGAGTTGCAAAAAAGACAAACAGAAACAAATAGCTGCCACCAAAAAAGCAGAGACAGCCCTAGTTCTTGCAACACCTACCACAGTACTACCAGCTGCACGACGTACTCGTGCGTCAACTGAGCTAGCAGCACGTTCCCAATCTCCCTTGCCACCTGATACTAGTTCCCAAGCACTCTTGACACAAGACGAGTTGGCAATATCAGATGAACCTTGTGAGCTTCAATAGCAAGAAGGTAGTTGCTGGTGTCAAGTTAGAGTTGCATGCCTCTTGATATGTAGTCTCATTGTTTGATGTACACTAACACTTCCTATGTTTGTTGTTGGACTAGCACCTAGGCGCAAGAGGAAACAAACATCAGGGATAATGCTTGATAGGTTAACTAAATCTAGATGAGGAAGAACGGAGATCCATTTTGAGGCAGGTTTAAAAAGGCCACGTGATGCTACAGACTCAGCCAAGTTAGTATCAGAGGCAGTGGTTGCTGTTAGGTGTCATGTACGTATCCTCCCAACATGGATTCAGCACAGGAATGACAAAGACGAAACCCAGTTTAACATCTTCCTCGACCATTTATCTGTAAGTATGATTATGTATGGAAACTAGTAATATCATCTTACTCTGTCCAATACTTTCTAGGTTGGTTATAATGAGACTCCCATAATTTTCAATGGATGAGGTTCAAGTTGGATAGCCAAGATGATGCAACTAGACAAGCTTGCACCCATGTTTTCATGTCTGCTCTAAGACAGTATCGGTATAACTTGAGGAAAACTCACTTTGAAGGCAAGGCTAATAGTGAACTTGCCCAAACATCTCCAGTGGAAAATATATCTGATGAAGACTGGAGAGGCCTCGTTAAACACTGGTCCGATCCGAAGTATCAGGTACATTATATATATGTCATCAGATCACATGTTGAAGCCCTATTTATGCATGTGCCACACAAATCTATCTTCCTGTAGGTGAACTGTTATAAGAACAAGGCCAACCGTACGAAAGTGAAATTCCAACAGACGACAGGATCTCGTAGCTATATTGCACACTGCGAGGCTCTTGTAATTAGCTGTTGTTTCACTCTTTTCGCTGTACCATATTATCAAATCTATATTGACTTGTTGCAAATGCAGAGGAAAGCCCGCAAGGACCAAAAAGTACCTGAACCAAATGATGTGGAAATCTTCAAGGACTATCACACCAGCAAGAAGAAGGGCATGACTACACCAGTCAAAGCCGCTGTTGTAAGTCCTTAATCCTCATGCCTTTTAACTACTACTTACTCTGACTTGTGCCTTGAACTGCATGTTTTGCAGCCAATGTCTATTACTCTTTTCAATTTTATACACAATTGTCTTAGCGTATCATTGCACCTTACAAGGTTTAAAAGAGAGGAGTGATGTTCCTTTGATCTTGACCCGTAATCTAGTTCCGTGCTGGACTTGCCCACACAACGTTACAATTGCCTATTTGTCTGTTCTCAGTTGTTTTGTAATATGAATGACGTCATACTATGCTTACCATATTATAAACTTCGTCTCTTTATCCTTAGCCCTCAATACAATGTGAAGAAATAGACAATACATTAGCGATGGTACATGGTCATATGTTTGGAACCTGGTTTTATTATGTACTTTGCAATAAAATACAACTAATATTTTACATGGGTTCACCAGAATAAGTTCTGTATATACACCAAAGCTATTTTGTTTGGTTTTCCTGCCTCCTTAATATCTTCTGTTCTGGTACTACTAATGTAAAACCTCAACTTTTCAGCGATCTATAGAAAAAATGGTGGAACCGCCACCTTCTGAAGGTGGCGAGGCAACTATAACCGCAATGATAGCTCTTGCTGCAGTGGGTCAGTACCTGTCCACTAACAGTGCCAAAAGCACGTTCCTGGGTAATACTGGGTTGGTTGTTAAGGCAATATCGTCCAAACTGCCTCATGATCAAGATATGCAAGCTCAAAGCAATGTTGTATCTGCGCTCCACACACAAGTACATTCCCTAATAGAGACCCTTTGTGAAACAAGGAGAAACATTGCTCAATGTCGTCAAGATATGCATGGTTTTGAAACCAGACTATCAGACATTTTCTATGTTGTTCAGGAGCCTAGGGGAAATGAAGGCGAGGGTTATGGTGCTCCATCGGACAATACAACATGAAAACGTAACAGTCAGGTCAAATGAACTGAGCTTCTGAACTTCTGGTGGTGCATTTATCTGCTAGACTGTTAAGTTTTATGCGAACCTTCCTTTTGTTATATAGTTGTAATTTGTTTTGGTGCGATACAAAATTTATTCTTAACGTGCAGCCACCGCCTGAAGAAAACAGCAAGCCATTTTTGTATAGTGTAGGGTGTTCCCTATATTTGCACTGGTGGCGATCTTTGATGCTGAGTGGATGTAATCTGTGCAATCACCTTAATAGCCTAGCGTTAGTTTCGGTCTTATTTATTTCCTAGTCTTCTTTTTCCCTGGTTTGCTAGTGGCCGCAACTACCATGGGCCATATACGGGCCGTAGGATCCATGGGTCTCCTACGAGCGGTCGATAAATGGGCCTGTAATTGGTGGGCCTCGGGCCGTCGGATAAATGGGTCTACATAGGCCATAATCGGGCGTAATTGGTATCGGCCCAGCACGGTAACAGACCATTAACAGGCCGTAGGGCAGCAAAGGATTAATTCTGTCACAGGCATAACGGGTCGTTAATGGGCCAGAATATAGGACGGGCTGGAAATGGCGCAACGGGTTAACAGGCCAGAAACGGGCCGACTCTTGCCATGGGCTGAATTTGGCCCATTAGGGTAACAGGCCAGTAATGGGCCAACTCTTGCCATGGGCCGAATTTGGCCCATTAGTGGAACAGGCCAGTAACGGGCCGACTCTTGCCATGGGCCGAATTTGGCCCATTAGAACGTATGGGTCGTAAATAGGCCGAAAGCTAACACGGGCTGGAAATGGCCCATGTAAATCACAGGCCGTTAACGGGTATAAAGAAAATTACTGATCATTATGGGCTAGAGTCACTGTAACATCCCAAATTTTCAATTTGGAATGTTATACATTAGATCATCATGCATATCATATTTTATTTGCTTTTGGGTTTTGATCCTAGAAATTTTACGCAACTCAAGGACCCACAGAGAGAGTTGGGGGTTTCATTATTTTCATATTTGAGTTTTCTCAAATTTTGAAAATAGGATCATTTGATTTTATTTATATTATCATCAATTATTTCTATTACAAAAATATGAGAGAGGGAATAAAATGACTTTCCCAAAATAAATAAATAATGAGGATTTAATAATAAAATCAAATAAGATTTATTTCGGAGTTTTTCAGTATTTTATTTGAATTTAGGAAAAATGTGTGTTTTTTCAAAATTTCATTTAGGCCCCAAATAAATGTTCACTTTGTCGGGCTTGATTTTAGAAGCCCGGGAAAATTTATTTCGGGAAATTTGGAGTCCGTTTAGTATTTATTTTTTATTTTTCTTCTGCGCGTAATATTTAAAAAAAACGTGCTGCGCGCCGACTGGGCCAAGGCCCAGCCGACGGCCCACCCCGCCGCCTGCCGTCTCCTTCCAGGAGACGAGCGCGCCGCCGCCGCCGAGTACGGCTCGGACACGCCGCCCCGCCGCCTTGCCCCCTCCCCCAAGGCAGCACACCCCCGCTCCTTAAATACCGGACCCCGCCGCCCCCTCACCTCACCCCACCCCGCCCCGAGCCGCGCCGCCGCCCGCCGCTCGTGCCGCCGCCGCCCGAGCCACGCGTCGCCGCCCGCTGCCTCCCGCCGCCCCGCCGAGCCCCGCCGCACCCCCACCGACCCGCCGGAGCCCCGCCCCGCCCGCCGGAGTGCCTCGCCGGAGGTATAGCCGCCGCCGTTCGCCGTTCGTTTTTTTTTAAAACCGCTTCGGTTTATTTTTTTCGAAACCCTAGATTTTTTTTATATAGATCGGTTTTTTTTTGGTTTATTTAGTTAGTGAACTTTCACCGATCGGTTCGTTTTAACGAACGTGTTTGTCGGTTTTTCCCTGTTAATGAACGTTCGTTCGTTTAACCGTTCATCCGTTTTCCTTTTCGTCGGATTTATTCCGTGATTTTTCTGATCGCGATTTCTGATCCGATTTTCATTTTAGTATAACTTTTCGCTCATTTATCGGAATCAGGCGATTCAAGCGCCTGGAGTTTCGACTCGAAACCCTCTATCCGATTAATCAACTTAAACAATTTTTTGCTACTGTAAAATTTTACTTAGGTCCAGATTAGTAGAACGAAGTTATTTTCTTTCGCCGTTTGACTTTCGTTGCTTCGTTCGATTTGATTCTTTTTGCAAACCGGAGTTCTTAAGTTGAAATTTCTGGTTAGATATCTTATTTGAGTTTTACCTGTGCATTAGATGAGTACTTATTGTATGCTTGTTTGTTTGTCTGCGATAGCACACCCGGAGTGCGTCGCCTGTTACTTCGAATCTCTAGGTTTCGCGGATCATCAGCAAGGCAAGTAACACTTTGATCATACCTCTTTTACTACCCAGTTTTATTGCATTAGATCAATCCTCAAACATTGCATGATTAGGATCTAATTAAATTGTGCGATGGGAAGTAGTTGAGGTAGTACCTATTACCTGTGTATTTATGAAACCTTTGGGAGTTACTTCTACGTTTGCTTATTATGCCATGCTATGCTAGTAGACGTGGATTGGGTGAGTGTTATCCATGACAGATGTGAGATTGTTAATTAATGGTTTATCTAAGGTGGCAACTTAAACACACATCTGGGTGGATTGAGGTACCTGGGTACTCCAGGATTGCCTGTTTCTTTTTGGACCGCCACCCAGGCTCAAAGGG
Organism: Aegilops umbellulata; assembly: GCA_032464435.1. Classification (NCBI taxonomy): domain Eukaryota; kingdom Viridiplantae; phylum Streptophyta; class Magnoliopsida; order Poales; family Poaceae; genus Aegilops; species Aegilops umbellulata. Next base: position 209,075,547 of record CP136056.1, on the reverse strand, counting down.
ATCATGAGATTATTCAAACTAGAAACTTCCGTGTGTAGCCACAAGCCATTATGGGCTCTGGCATAGTTGATTATGTCGTGCGAACTCTTACAGGGTAGACTAGCAGATGTAGGGGAAAGTAGGTGTACCGGTCTATCCATCGTAAGGTGCTAGCGCTTCTGAAAGATTGTGTCTTGGTCATCCGTTTCTCAAACACCATGTAGTGCGAGAAATCAAACGGAGGCGATCGAGTCTTGTGGGGAAAAGTGTGCAAACCTCTGGAGAGTGTACAAACTAATCATGGTTAGCCGTGTCCCCGGTTATGGACGTTTTGAGTATCTAGTACTTGGATATCATGTGAATCTCATCATGTTACTCTAAATTAATGTTGTTGGGTTTTATCTGATAATTACTCTAATTGGGATTGAGGATGCTGTCAACCATTCTCAATGTTTAACAACCACCATGATAGTTAAATAAATTTATTCCTTTGCAGTAGGGAAAAATTGGCTTTACGCAAAACTGTAACCATAGAGCTTTCCACCAACCATATATGCATGTAGTATAGTTTATTCTTTCATTACTCTCTATGTATTACATTGCCAGCATATTCCATGTGCTGTCCCATTTCAGGCTGTAACGTTTCATGTTGCAGACTTTTCAGACGACGAGTAAGGTGCCTTTTAGGTCGTGGTTCTATACTCAGTGATGCCGTTGGAGTTGATGGACTCACTTATCTTCCAAGCATTCTGCTGTTATCTTTATTAGACGGCCTTAAGCCATATTTATTGTAATAAGTTCTCTTTGAGACATCGATGTAATAAGTGTGTGATTGCTATTCTGCTATAAATCCTTCAAAGTACTGTGTGGTGTCAGCATTACTGATCCAGGGATGACACCTGAGCATAGAGGTCAGACTGTTTGAGGTCTGGTCGCTACAGAGATGGTATCAGAGCACACGCTGACTGTAGGACACGACCACTAAGCTAAAGCCCAGTTCACTACTCTCTTCTCATTTCTGACTCCACATCTTTTCTACTCTTTTTAGGATGACGGAAGCGAGGATCAAGTTCGCCCAGCCGGATGAAGATACACCTTTTGGACGACACCTGAAGGAAGTCACCAAGTACCTGAACATTGGAATACCAAGCTTCACCGGGACCTACAACGCCACTTTACCCGAGGAGGAGCGTTGGAAGATTCAAGCGCTAGTTCCAAGAAGGACGTCCGCGCCAATCACGGAGCCCATAGAGTGTGTTTTCAATGCACCAACATGGAGTCTGGGAAAGAGCATGGCAGCTCACATCACCATGGGAAGCATTGGAGAAGTCTATCAAGAAGACCTCAAGGATACTATTTACCAGATTTGCGGACGCCGAGATGAACAATGGGAGATAGTTGGCACCAAGAAGGATAGATCCATTGCAGCTTTCATCCAAGAGCTAAACCAGCAAATTCGACGCCAGGAGAACCAGATGTGCGCAGACATGATGGAGTTGAAGAAGGAAAAAGCCAAGATTATTGAGCTAGAGGGAGAACTGAAGGCCACTCGCAAGGACTACATGGATGAGATTGTAGCTCTAGTGAGACAAAACGGCAATCTTAAGGAGATGATTGAAGAACTCATGAGGAATTCAGCACCCGGAGGAGAATATGAATATTGCACCTGTCCAGATAATTACATCATCATCGACGACACCGATTCCGATCCTAGTGATGATGATTTCGAAGATGAAGCTGGAGCAGGTATCATGGAGTCCTCATCGGAGCAGTTTTTCTAGTAGACTACCATAACAGTAGTAGTATTTCCCCATGTACACATTATAGTCCACGCACTTTTTACGATAGTTCTAGACCGATTGTATGGCCTTGTTTGATTGAACGAAGTGATTTTTGTCTGCAATTGTCTCATGTGCATTTGGGTAGTGTTTTCTCTTTAGACCTCATTCTATTCTTAATTCTCATCTTTTCTAAACCTCAGATGCCTCCGAGACGTGACAATGGATTTGCTTTCCCACCGGAGCTCACTTAGTTGATCCAGCAGGAGAATGCTTTGATGTAGTTGTTAGTCCAGAACCAGAACAAAACAACAACAACAACAACAACAACGACAACAACAACAACGACAACAACAACAACAACAACAACAACAACAACAACAACAACAACAACAACAACAACAACAACAACAACAACAACAACAACAACAACAACAACAACAACAACAACAACAACAACAACAACAACAACAACAACAACAACAACAACAACAACAACAACAACAACAACAACAACAACAACAACAACAACAACAACAACAACAACAACAACAACAACAACAACAACAACAACAACAACAACAACAACAACAACAACAACAACAACAACAACAACAACAACAACAACAACAACAACAACAACAACAACAACAACAACAACAACAACAACAACAACAACGACAACAACAACGACAACAACAACAACAACAACAACAACAACAACAACAACAACAACAACAACAACAACAACAACAACAACAACAACAACAACAACAACAACAACAACAACAACAACAACAACAACAACAACAACAACAACAACAACAACAACAACAACAACAACAACAACAACAACAACAACAACAACAACAACAACAACAACAACAACAACAACAACAACAACAACAACAACAACAACAACAACAACAACAACAACAACAACAACAACAACAAAAAAAACAAAAACAAACACAACAAAAACAAAAACAACAATAACAACAACAACAACCCACCGCCACCACCACCAGTTGATCACTTGACTCGTTTTCTTAGGCTGAATCCGCCGGTGTTTTCTAGTAGCACCGAGCCGATTGTAGCAGATGATTGGCTCCGCAAGACAGGGAGGGAGTTGACCACTGCAGGATGTACAGATGAGGAAAAGGTGAAGTTTGCCGCACATCAGCATGAAGGACCCGCAACAGCATGGTGGAAGAATTTTACAGCCACTTACCGTGTAGACACTGTCACATGGGATCAGTTTCAACAAGCTTTCCGTACAGCCCATGTTTCAGCAGGAGCTATGGCCATGAAGAAGCGTGAGATTCGCAACTTGCGCCAAGGGGGCGGACAGTTGGCCAGTATGTGAATGACTTTAGTAAGCTAGCACGTTATGCCCCAGATGATGTTGCTACGGATGCAGCTAAGCAGGAGAAGTTTCTGGAAGGACTGAATGACGAGCTGAGTATGCAGTTGATGGTAGCAAGTTTCAACAACTACCAGGAGTTGGTAGATCATGCTCTTATGATTGAGGGGAAGCAGCAGCAGATTGAAAACCGCAAGAGGAAGTATGGACAAGGGAAGTATAACTCAGGAGCCCAGCAGAAGCCCCGTCTTACCCCTAAACCGGGAGTTCACTTTCAGCATACCCATGGAGGAGGTAGCTCGCACAACCATAATGGCTCCAAGAATGGTAATGGGAATGGAGGAAGCAACGGCCAGAACCGCACCACCCCATCAACCCCAGCCAAGAGAGATCTGAGCCAAGTCACCTGTTTCAAGTGTTCCAAGACCGGACATTATGCCAATGAATGTCCTGAAGGCCAGAATGGCAATGGGAGCTCTGGAAAGAAGCCGAACCCTTTCAACAGGGGACAGGTGAACCACGTTGATGTGGAGGAGGTTGGAGCTCGGCCTGATGTAGTAATCGGTAAGTTTTTGGTTAAGTCATTTACTGCACTCGTTCTTTTTGATACTGGTGCATCGCATTCATACATATCAAGGGGATTTGTGGAAAATTATAGCCTACCCTCTAGGGTTCCTAAAACACCTATGCTAGTAAGCTCACCAGGAGCAGAGTACATGGCCAAACAAGGATGCTTTCAAGTGCCATTAAGTATAGGAAGGCATGTTTTCCCAACGGATTTAATTATTCTGGAATCCCAAGGTTTGGGTGTAATTCTCGGTATGGATTGGCTGTCGATGTATGGAGGAAACATCGATTGCGCCAGTAAGACAGTTTTGCTCACAACGCTAGAAGGAAGAAGGATCAAGTATGTATCCCGACATGCGCCAAACAGGACACAAGTAAATTCTTTATCAGGAGTTGTGCAGGAGGAAGTACCAGTGGTAAAGGATTTCCCTGAAGTATTTCCAGAAGAGTTGCCAGGCATGCCACCGGATAGAGACATTGAGTTTTTGATTGAGCTTTTGCCAGGCACAGGGCCAATATTGAAGAGACCATACAGGATGCCCGCACAGGATTTGGTAGAGATTAAGAAGCAGATTAAGGAGTTACTGGATAAAGGTTACATTCGCCCAAGTTCTTCGCCTTGGGGATCACCAGTACTTCTAGTGGAGAAGAAGGATGGATCGTTAAGAATGGTTGTTGATTCCCACGGATTGAACGAGGTAACGATCAAGAACAAGTACCCACTCCCAATGATCAATGATCTGTTTGACCGGTTGCAAGGAGCTAAAGTGTTTTCCAAGATCGATTTGCGATCGGGGTACCATCAGTTGAAGATTCGAGAGCAGGACATACCTAAGACAGCATTCACCACAAGATATGGACTGTATGAGTATACCGTTATGTCATTTGGTCTGACTAACGCACCTGCCTATTTTATGAACATGATGAACAAAGTGTTTATGGAGTTTTTGGATAAGTTTGTCGTGGTGTTCATTGATGATATTCTGGTTTATTCGAAGAATGAAGAGGAGCATAAAGAGCATTTGCGACTAGTACTTGAGAAGCTCAAAGAACATCAGCTATATGCCAAGTTCAGCAAATGTGAGTTTTGGTTGAAGGAAGTAGGATTCCTCGGACACGTTATATCCGGAGAAGGAATAGCAGTTGACCCCACAAAGGTTATCACGGTGACCAATTGGGAAGCACCAACAACAGTTTGAGAGATCCGGAGTTTTCTTGGACTCGCAGGATACTAACGGAGATTTATTGAGAACTTCTCAAAGATTGCAAAGCCTATGACGGAGTTGCTGAAGAAGGATACTAAGTTCATATGGACTGAGGAGTGTGAGGCTAGTTTCCAGGAATTGGAGAAACGTTTGGTTACCTCACTAGTGTTGATTTTGCCAGATCAGACCAAGGATTATGAGGTGTACTGCGACGCTTCATGTCGAGGACTTGGAGCTGTGCTTATGCAGGAGGGAAGAGTTGTTTCGTATGCTTCACGACAATTGAAGCCTCACGAATTGAATTATGCCACGCATGATTTGGAGTTAGCAGCCATAGTGCATGCATTGAAGACATGGAGACATTTCCTCATTGGAAATCATTGTGAGGTGTACACGGATCACAAGAGTTTGAAGTACATTTTCACGCAGAAGGAGTTGAATCTCAGACAAAGGAGATGGTTGGAACTCATCAAGGATTATGATATGAGATTGCATTATCATCCCGGAAAGGCTAATGTAGTAGCTGACGCATTGAGCCGTAAGAGCCATGTCAATACACTGATGACAGGAGAAATACCAAAGGAGTTAGCTGAGGATCTTCATGAACTATGTTTGGAAATAGTTCTGAGAGGCTATGTGGCAGCATTGGAGATTCAGTCAACTTTGATGGATAGAATCAGAGAAGCTCAGAAGACTGACAAGGAGATTGCTTCTATAAAGGAGAAAATGAACGAAGTAAAAGCTAAGGCATTTCGTGAGGATGAGCACGATACCCTATGGTTTGAAGACCGTGTCTATGTGCCCAATGACTTCGGAGATCAGGAAGTTGATTCTGCAAGAGGCACATGACTCACCCTATTCGATTCACCCAGGAAACACCAAGATGTATTTGGATTTGAAGGATACTTTCTGGTGGACCGGAATGAAGAAGGATATTGCGGAGTATGTAGCAGTTTGTGATGTATGTCAGAGAGTAAAGGCAGATCATCAGAAGCCAGCAGGACTGTTGCAGCCATTGCCGATACCCAAATGGAAGTGGGATAAGCTAGGCATGGATTTTATCACGGGATTACCAAGGACTCGTTCCGGCTATGACTCAATCTGGGTTGTAGTTGATCGATTGACGAAGGTAGCTCATTTCATCCCAGTAAAGACCACCTACACCAGTGCTAAGTTGGCAAAGATATACATGACCAGGATCGTATGTCTGCATGGAGTTCCGAGGGGTATCGTATCAGATAGAGGAACCCAGTTTACCTCAAAGTTCTGGAAGCAGTTGCATGAGACTTTGGGTACCAGGCTGGAATTCAGTACAACTTTTCATCCTCAGACAGATGGACAGACCGAGAGAGTCAACCAGATTTTGGAAGATATGCTGAGAGCTTGTGCACTAGATTATGGATCTAGTTGGGACGAGAATTTGCCATATGCAGAGTTCTCTTACAACAACAGCTATCAAACCAGTTTGAAGATGGCCCCTTTCGAAGCCTTGTACGGAAGGAGGTGCAGGACACCATTATCATGGGACAAAGTTGGGGACTGTCGTGGTTCTAAGTCTGACAGTAGTGTAGGGGGGTTAGTATGGAGAGGCTAGATCTTAGCTATGTAGAAGCTGTAAGCACACAAAGATGTACGAGTTCAGGCCCTTCTCACAGGAAGTAAAAGCCCTACATCTCGGTGCCCGGAGGCGGTCGACTGGATTATAAGTGTGAGAATGACAGGGGTGCGAACCCTTGATACTGAGGAGGGGGTGGCTTATATAGAGTTCGCCAGCCCTCTCCTGCCCTCAGTAAAGCAGGGTTTAAGGTACATTAAGGTTGGGTGTTACTGGTAACGCCCCTAATAAAGTGCTATGATGACCATAAAGACTACTTAATGACCGACCGTTTGCCTGTGGAGTGACTTTAGATCTCCTGGCAGTCGAGTGGTTGGCTTCGTGGTCGAGTGATAGCTTCTTGGTCGAGTGTCTTGAACCCGTCGAGTGGGTACCTTCAAGTCGATTGAAGGTGACTTCTTCTAAGGATGTCCTTGGGTAAGGCTCTTAGGACAGGTCCGTGCCCCTACCCTAGGTACATAGTGTTGGGGAACGTAGTAATTTCAAAAAAATTCCTACGCACACGCAAGATCATGGTGATGCATAGCAACGAGAGGGGAGAGTGTTGTCTACGTACCCTCGTAGACCGAAGCGGAAGCGTTGACACAACGTAGAGGAAGTAGTCGTACGTTCTCCTCGCGATCCAACCGATCACAGCACCGTTACTCCGGCACCTCCGAGTTCTTGGCACACGTTCAGCTCGATGACGATCCCCGGGCTCCGATCCAGCAAAGCGTCGGGGAAGAGTTCCGTCAGCACGACGGTGTGGTGACGATCTTGATGTGTTACCGGCGCAGGGCTTCGCCTAAGCACTGCAACGATATGACCGAGGTGGAATTTGGTGGAAGGGGGCACCGCACACGGCTAAGGAACGATCCGTAGATCAACTTGTGTGTCTTTGGGGTGCCCCCTGCCCCCGTATATAAAGGAGCCAAGGGGGAGGGGCTGGCCGGCCAAGCCTGGCGCGCCAGGAGAGTCCTACTCCCTCTGGGAGTAGGATTCCCCCCCCTCTCACCTCTCCTCCAAGGCCCATGTTGGCCCATTATGCTCCCGGGGGGTTCCGGTAACCCTCCCGGTATTCCGGTAAAATCCTGATTTCACCTGCAATGCATCCGATGTCCAAACATAGGCTTCCAATATATCATTCTTTACGTCTCGACCATTTCGAGACTCCTCGTCATGTCCGTGATCACATCCGGGACTCCGAACTCCTTCGGTACATCAAAATGCATAAACTCATAATAACTGTCATCGTAACGTTAAGCATGCGGACCCTACGGTTCGAGAACAATGTAGACATGACCGAGACACGTCTCTGGTCAATAACCAATAGCGGGACCTGGATGCCCATATTGGCTCCTACATATTCTACGAAGATCTTTATCGGTCAGACCGCATAACAACATACGTTGTTCCCTTTGTCATCGGTATGTTACTTGCCCGAGATTCGATCGTCGGTATCCCATACCTAGTTCAATCTCGTTACCGGCAAGTCTCTTTAGTCGTTCCGTAATACATCATCTTGCAACTAACTCATTGGTTGCAATGCTTGCAAGGCTTTATGTGATGTGCATTACCGAGAAGGCCCTGAGATACCTCTCCGACAATCGGAGTGACAAATCCTAATCTCGAAATACGCCAACCCAATATGTACCTTCGGAGACACCTGTAGAGCACCTTTATAATCACCCAGTTACGTTGTGACGTTTGGTAGCACACAAAGTGTGTTGGGGAACGTAGTAATTTCAAAAAATTCCTACGCACACGCAAGATCATGGTGATGCATAGCAACGAGAGGGGTGAGTGTTGTCTACATACCCTCGTAGACCGAAGCGGAAGCGTTGACACAACGTAGAGGAAGTAGTCGTACGTTCTCCTCGCGATCCAACCGATCACAGCACCGTTACTCCGGTACCTCCGAGTTCTTGGCACACGTTCAGCTCGATGACGATCCCCGGGCTCCGATCCAGCAAAGCGTCGGGGAAGAGTTCCGTCAGCACGACGGCGTGGTGACGATCTTGATGTGTTACCGGCGCAGGGCTTCGCCTAAGCACTGCAACGATATGACCGAGGTGGAATTTGGTGGAAGGGGGCACCGCACACGGCTAAGGAACGATCCGTAGATCAACTTGTGTGTCATGGGGTGCCCCCTGCCCCAGTATATAAAGGAGCCAAGGGGGAGGGGCTGGCCGGCCAAGCCTGGCGCGCCAGGAGAGTCCTACTCCCTCTGGGAGTAGGATTCCCCCCCCCCCCCCAATCCTAGTTGGACTAGGATTCTCCAAGGGGGAGAGAGAGAGAGGGGGCGCCCACCTCTCCTAGTCCTAATCGGACTAGGGGAAGGGGGGAGGCGCGCAGCCCATGAGGGCAGCCCTCTCACCTCTCCTCCAAGGCCCATGTTGGCCCATTATGCCCCCGGGGGGTTCCGGCAACCCTCCCGGTATTCCAGTAAAATCCTTATTTCACCTGGAATGCATCCAATGTCCAAACATAGGCTTCCAATATATCATTCTTTACGTCTCGACCATTTCGAGACTCCTCGTCATGTCCGTGATCACATCCGGGACTCCGAACTCCTTCGGTACATCAAAATGCATAAACTCATAATAACTGTCATCGTAACGTTAAGCGTGCGGACCCTACGGTTCGAGAACAATGTAGACATGACCGAGACACGTCTCCGGTCAATAACCAATAGCGGGACCTGGATGCCCATATTGGCTCCTACATATTCTACGAAGATCTTTATCGGTCAGACCGCATAACAACATACGTTGTTCCCTTTGTCATCGGTATGTTACTTGCCCGAGATTCGATCGTCGGTATCCAATACCTAGTTCAATCTCGTTACTGGCAAGTCTCTTTACTCGTTCCGTAATACATCATCTCGCAACTAACTCATTGGTTGCAATGCTTGCAAGGCTTTATGTGATGTGCATTACCGAGAAGGCCCTGAGATACCTCTCCGACAATCGGAGTGACAAATCCTCATCTCGAAATATGCCAACCCAATATGTACCTTCGGAGACACCTGTAGAGCACCTTTATAATCACCCAGTTACGTTGTGACGTTTGGTAGCACACAAAGTGTTCCTACGGTAAACGGGAGTTGCATAATCTCATAGTTAAAGGAACATGTACAAGTCATGGATAAAAGCAATAGCAACATACTAAACGATCGGGTGCTATGCTAATGGAATGGGTCATGTCAATCAGATCATTCAACTAATGATGTGATCTCGTTAATCAAATAACAACTCTTTGTTCATGGTTAGGAAACATAACCATCTTTGATTAATGAGCTAGTCTAGTAGAGGCATACTAGTGACACTCTGTTTGTCTATGTATTCACACATGTATTATGTTTCCTGTTATACAATTCTAGCATGAATAATAAACATTTATCATGAATTAAGGAAATAAATAATAACTTTATTATTGCCTCTAGGGCATATTTCCTTCAAAGTGTTCCTACGGTAAACGGGAGTTGCATAATCTCATAGTTAAAGGAACATGTATAAGTCATGGATAAAAGCAATAGCAACATACTAAACGATCGGGTGCTATGCTAATGGAATGGGTCATGTCAATCAGATCATTCAACTAATGATGTGATCTCGTTAATCAAATAACAACTCTTTGTTCATGGCTAGGAAACATAACCATCTTTGATTAATGAGCTAGTCAAGTAGAGGCATACTAGTGACACTCTGTTTGTCTATGTATTCACACATGTATTATGTTTCCAGTTAATACAATTCTAGCATGAATAATAAACATTTATCATGATATAAGGAAATAAATAATAACTTTATTATTGCCTCTAGGGCATATTTCCTTCAGTCTCCCACTTGCACTAGAGTCAATAATCTAGATTACAAAGTAATGATTCTAACACCCATGGAGTCTTGGTGCTGATCATGTTTTGTTCGTGGAAGAGGCTTAGTCAACGGGTCTGCAACATTCAGATCCGTATGTATCTTGCATATCTCTATGTCTCCCACCTGGACCAAATCCCGGATGGAGTTGAAGCGTCTTTTGATGTGTTTGGTTCTTTTGTGAAATCTGGATTCCTTTGCTAAGGCAATTGCACCAGTATTGTCACAAAAGATTTTCATTGGACCCGATACGCTAGGTACAACACCTAGATCGGATATGAACTCCTTCATCCAGACTCCTTCATTAGCTGCTTCCGAAGTGGCTATGTACTCAGCTTCACATGTAGATCCCGCCACGATGCTTTGTTTAGAACTGCACCAACTGACAGCTCCACCGTTTAATGTAAATACGTATCCGGTTTGCGATTTAGAATCGTCCGGATCAGTGTCAAAGCTTGCATCGACGTAACCGTTTATGACGAGCTCTTTGTCACCTCCATAAATGAGAAACATATCCTTAGTCCTTCTCAAGTACTTAAGTATGTTCTTGACCGCTGTCCAGTGATCCACTCCTGGATTACTTTGGTACCTGCCTGCTAAACTTACAGCAAGGCACACATCAGGTCTGGTACACAGCATTGCATACATGATAGAGCCTATGGCTGAAGCATAGGGAACATTTTTCATTTTCTCTCTATCTTCTGCGGTGGTCGGGCATTGAGTCTTACTCAACTTCACACCTTGTGCCACAGGCAAGAACCCTTTCTTTGCCTGATCCATTTTGAACTTTTTCAAAACTTTGTCAAGGTATGTGCTTTGTGAAAGTCCTATTAAGCGTCTTGATCTATCTCTATAGATCTTAATGCCCAATATGTAAGCAGCTTCACCGAGATCTTTCATTGAAAAACTCTTATTTAAGTATCCCTTTATGCTATCCAAAAATTCTATATTATTTCCGATCAGCAATATGTCATCCACATATAATATCAGAAATGCTACAGAGCTCCCACTCACTTTCTTGTAAATACAGGCTTCTCCAAAAGTCTGTATAAAACCAAATGCTTTGATCAGACTATCAAAGCGTTTATTCCAACTCCGAGAGGCTTGCACCAGTCCATAAATGGATCGCTGGAGCTTGCACACTTTGTTAGCTCCCTTTGGATCGACAAAACCTTCTGGTTGCATCATATACAACTCTTCTTCCAGAAATCCATTCAGGAATGCAGTTTTGACATCCATTTGCCAAATTTCATAATCATAAAATGCGGCAATTGCTAACATGATTCGGACAGACTTAAGCATCGCTACGGGTGAGAAAGTCTCATCGTAGTCAATCCCTTGAACTTGTCGAAAACCTTTTGCAACAAGTCGAGCTTTATAGACAGTAACATTACCATCAGCGTCGGTCTTCTTCTTAAAAATCCATTTATTCTCAATTGCTTGCCGATCATCGGGCAAGTCAACCAAAGTCCACACTTTGTTCTCATACATGGATCCCATCTCAGATTTCATGGCCTCAAGCCACTTTGCGGAATCTGGGCTCACCATCGCTTCTTCATAGTTCGTAGGTTCATCATGGTCTAGTAACATGACTTCCAAAATAGGATTACCGTACCACTCTGGTGCGGATCTTACTCTGGTTGATCTACGAAGTTCAGTAGAAACTTGATCTGAAGTTTCATGATCATTATCATTAGCTTCCTCCCTATTTGATGTAGGTGTCACAGAAACAGATTTCTGTGATGTACTACTTCTTAATAAGGGAGTAGATACTGTTATCTCATCAAGTTCTACTTTCCTCCCACTCACTTCTTTCGAGAGAAACTCCTTCTCTAGAAAGTTTCCGACTTTAGCAACAAAAATTTTGCCTTCGGATCTGTGATAGAAGGTATACCCAACAGTCTCCTTTGGGTATCCTATGAAGACACATTTTTCCGATTTGGGTTCGAGCTTATTAGGTTGAAGCTTTTTCACATAAGCATCGCAGCCCCAAACTTTAAGAAACGACAACTTTGGTTTCTTGCCAAACCATAGTTCATAAGGCGTCGTCTCAACGGATTTCGATGGTGCCCTATTTAACGTGAATGCGGCTGTCTCTAGAGCATAACCCCAAAATGATAGCGAATCGGTAAGAGACATCATAGATCGCACCATATCCAGTAAAGTACGATTACGACGTTCAGACACACCATTACGTTGTGGTGTTCCGGGTGGCGTGAGTTGCGAAACTATTCCGCATTGTTTCAAATGTAGACCAAACTCGTAACTCAAATATTCTCCTCCACGATCAGATCGTAGAAACTTTATTTTCTTGTTACGATGATTTTCCACTTCACTCTAAAATTCTTTGAACTTTTCAAATGTTTCAGACTTGTGTTTCATTAAGTAGATATACCCATATCTGCTTAAATCATCAGTGAAGGTGAGAAAATAACGATATCCGCCACGAGCCTCAACATTCATTGGACCACATACATCAGTATGTATGATTTCCAATAAATCTGTTGCTCTCTCCACAGTACCGGAGAACGGTGTTTTAGTCATCTTGCCCATAAGGCACGGTTCACAAGTGCCAAGTGATTCATAATCAAGTGACTCCAAAAGTCCATCAGTATGGAGTTTCTTCATGCGTTTTACACCGATATGACCTAAACGGCAGTGCCACAAATAAGTTGCACTATCATTATCAACTCTGCATCTTTTGGTTTCAACATTATGAATATGTGTATTACTACTATCGAGATTAAGTAAGAACAAACCATTCTTTGATGGTGCATGACCATAAATGATATTACTCATATAAATAGAACAACCATTATTCTCTGATTTAAATGAATAACCGTCTCGCATCAAACAAGATCCAGATATAATGTTCATGCTCAATGCTGGTACTAAATAACAATTATTTAGATCTAATATTAATCCCGAAGGTAGATGTAGAGGTAGCGTGCCGACCGCGATCACATCGACTTTGGAACCATTTCCCACGCGCATCGTCACCTCGTCCTTAGCCAATCTTCGCTTAATCCGTAGCCCCTGTTTTGAGTTGCAAATATTAGCAACAGAACCAGTATCAAATACCCAGGTGCTACTGCGAGAATTAGTAAGGTACACATCAATAACATGTATATCATATATACCTTTGTTAACCTTGCCATCCTTCTTATCCGCCAAATACTTGGGGCAGTTCCGCTTCCAGTGACCAGTCTGCTTGCAATAGAAGCACTCAGTTTCAGGCTTAGGTCCAGACTTGGGTTTCTTCTCTTGATTAGCAACTTGCTTGCTGTTCTTTTTGAAGTTCCCCTTTTTCTTCCCTTTGCCCTTTTTCTTGAAACTAGTGGTTTTGTTAACCATCAACACTTGATGCTCCTTTTTGATTTCTACCTCCGCGGCTTTCAGCATCGCGAAGAGCTCGGGCATAGTTTTGGTCATCCCTTGCATATTATAGTTCATCACGAAGCTCTTGTAGCTTGGTGGCAGTGATTGGAGAATTCTGTCAATGACGCAATCATCCGGAAGATTAACTCCCAGTTGAATCAAGTGATTGTTATACCCAGACATTCTGAGTATATGCTCACTGACAGAACCGTTCTCCTCCATCTTACAGCTATAGAACTTATTGGAGACTTCATATCTCTCAATCCGGGCATTTGCTTGAAATATTAACTTCAACTCCTGGAACATCTCATATGCTCCATGGTGTTCAAAACGTCGTTGAAGTCCCGGTTCTAAGCCGTAAAGCATGGCACACTGAACTATAGAGTAGTCATCAGCTTTGCTTTGCCAGACATTCACAACATCTGGCGTAGCTCTTGCACCAGGCCTGGCACCTAGCGGTGCTTCCAGGACGTAATTCTTCTGTGCAGCAATGAGGATAATCCTCAAGTTACGGACCCAGTCCGTGTAATTGCTACCATCATCTTTCAACTTTGCTTTCTCAAGGAACGCATTAAAATTCAACGGAACAACAACACGAGCCATCTATCTACACAACATAGACAAGCAAGATACTATCAGGTACTAAGTTCATGATAAATTTAAGTTCAATTAATCATATTACTTAAGAACTCCCACTTAGATAGATATCCCTCTAATCCTCTAAGTGATCACGTGATCCAAATCAACTAAACCATGTCCGATCATCACGTGAGATGGAGTAGTTTCAATGGTGAACATCACTATGTTGATCATATCTACTATATGATTCACGCTCGACCTTTCGGTCTCCGTGTTCCGAGGCCATATCTGTTATATGCTAGGCTCGTCAAGTTAAACCTGAGTATTCCGCGTGTGCAACTGTTTTGCACCCGTTGTATTTGAACGTAGAGCCTATCACACCCGATCATCACGTGGTGTCTCAGCACGAAGAACTTTCGCAACGGTGCATACTCAGGGAGAACACTTCTTGATAATTTAGTGAGAGATCATCTTATAATGCTACCGTCAATCAAAGCAAGATAAGATGCATAAAAGGATAAACATCACATGCAATCAATATAAGTGATATGATATGGCCATCATCATCTCGTGCTTGTGATCTCCATCTTTGAAGCACCGTCATGATCACCATCGTCACCGGCGCGACACCTTGATCTCCATCGTAGCATCGTTGTCGTCTCGCCAATCTTATGCTTCCACGACTATCACTACCGCTTAGTAATAAAGTAAAGCATTACATCGCGATTGCATTGCATACAATAAAGCGACAACCATATGGCTCCTGCCAGTTGCCGATAACTCGGTTACAAAACATGATCATCTCATACAATAAAAATTTAGCATCATGTCTTGACCATATCACATCACAACATGCCCTGCAAAAACAAGTTAGACGTCCTCTACTTTGTTGTTGCAAGTTTTACGTGGCTGCTACGGGCTTAAGCAAGAACTCATCTTACCTACGCATCAAAACCACAACGATAGTTTGTCAAATAGACTCCGTTTTAACCTTCTCAAGGACCGGGCGTAGTCACACTCGGTTCAACTAAAGTTGGAGAGACAGTCTTCCGCAAGCCATCTATGTGCAAAGCACGTCGAGGGAACCGGTCTCGCGTAAGAGTACGCGTAAGGTTGGTCCGAATCGTCTCGTCCAACAATACCGCTGAACCAAAGTATGACATGCTGGTAGGCAGTATGACTTGTATCGTCCACAACTCACTTGTGTTCTACTCGTGCAAATAACATCAAACCATAAAAACTTAGGCTCGGATGCCACTGTTGGGGAACGTAGTAATTTCAAAAAAATTCCTACGCACACGCAAGATCATGGTGATGCATAGCAACGAGAGGGGAGACTGTTGTCTACGTACCCTCGTAGACCGAAGCGGAAGCGTTGACACAACATAGAGGAAGTAGTCGTACGTTCTCCTCGCGATCCAACCGAGCACAGCACCGTTACTCCGGCACCTCCGAGTTCTTGGCACACGTTCAGCTCGATGACGATCCCCGGGCTCCGATCCAGCAAAGCGTCGGGGAAGAGTTCCGTCAGCACAACGGCGTGGTGACGATCTTGATGTGTTACCGGCGCAGGGCTTCGCCTAAGCACTGCAACGATATGACCGAGGTGGAATTTGGTGGAAGGGGGCACCGCACACGGCTAAGGAACGATCCGTAGATCAACTTGTGTGTCTTTGGGGTGCCCCCTGCCCCCGTATATAAAGGAGCCAAGGAGGAGGGGCTGGCCGGCCAAGCCTGGCGCGCCAGGAGAGTCCTACTCCCTCTGGGAGTAGGATCCCCCCCCAATCCTAGTTGGACTAGGATTCTCCAAGGGGGAGAGAGAGAGAGGGGGCGCCCACCTCTCCTAGTCCTAATAGGACCAGGGGAAGGGGGGAGGCGCGCAGCCCATGAGGGCAGCCCTCTCACCTCTCCTCCAAGGCCCATGTTGGCCCATTATGCTCCCGGGGGGTTCCGGTAACCCTCCCGGTATTCCGGTAAAATCCTGATTTCACCTGGAATGCATCCGATGTCCAAACATAGGCTTCCAATATATCATTCTTTACGTCTCGACCATTTCGAGACTCCTCGTCATGTCCGTGATCACATCCGGGACTCCGAACTCCTTCGGTACATCAAAATGCATAAACTCATAATAACTGTCATCGTAACGTTAAGCGTGCGGACCCTACGGTTCGAGAACAATGTAGACATGACCGAGACACGTCTCCGGTCAATAACCAATAGCGGGACCTGGATGCCCATATTGGCTCCTACATATTCTACGAAGATCTTTATCGGTCAGACCGCATAACAACATATGTTGTTCCCTTTGTCATCGGTATGTTACTTGCCCGAGATTCGATCGTCGGTATCCCATACCTAGTTCAATCTCGTTATCGGCAAGTCTCTTTACTCGTTCCGTAATACATCATCTCGCAACTAACTCATTGGTTGCAATGCTTGCAAGGCTTTATGTGATGTGCATTACCGAGAAGGCCCTGAGATACCTCTCCGACAATCGGAGTGACAAATCCTAATCTCAAAATACGCCAACCCAATATGTACCTTTGGAGACACCTGTCGAGCACCTTTATAATCACCCAGTTACGCTGTGATGTTTGGTAGCACACAAAGTGTTCCTACGGTAAACGGGAGTTGCATAATCTCATAGTTAAAGGAACATGTATAAGTCATGGATAAAAGCAATAGCAACATACTAAACGATCGGGTGCTATGCTAATGGAATGGGTCATGTCAATCAGATCATTCAACTAATGATGTGATCTCGTTAATCAAATAACAACTCTTTGTTCATGGCTAGGAAACATAACCATCTTTGATTAATGAGCTAGTCAAGTAGAGGCATACTAGTGACACTCTGTTTGTCTATGTATTCACACATGTATTATGTTTCCAGTTAATACAATTCTAGCATGAATAATAAACATTTATCATGATATAAGGAAATAAATAATAACTTTATTATTGCCTCTAGGGCATATTTCCTTCACATAGCTTCATCATTAGCCCCCGAATGGATCGAGGATAGAGTGGGGAAAGGGTCGGAGATCTTTCCGACTGGTTCTTTGTGTTAGATGAGTGCCTTGTTTTGGATCAATCATCACGGATGACGTCATCAACCTTTTTCAGTCGCCTTGATCCATTCCAGGCCTTTCGTGGAGTGAATTTACTTGCCTGTGGCGTTCCGAATGACGGTGTGAAAGGGATCTTCTGCCTCATGAATTGTTCTGCAACCCGCGGATTTCGCGGGATTTGAATTTCGGGAAGCGCACGGGACGGGAGCGGCCGCGGTAATCGGATGTGATAAGACGGAAGCTCCTCGATTTCTGCGCCACCTTTTTCGCCATGTACTGCGTGCGCGTCTGCTGCGGGATTTGACGGGATAGCCTGGGCCTACCAGTCAGCCACTCGGAAGCGACCTCTTATAAGCCACCGGCTCGGGGTTTCCGAACAGTGTGCTCTCTCCTTTCTTTCTCCCTTCGCAAGGTCTTTCGCCACCTCCGTTCTCGTCCTAGCGCCGCAGGCCCGTTCGAGATTTGCCGGCGACGATGGGGAAGGACAAGACGTCCGCTCTAGAGCGCGCGAAGAAGACGGAGGCTCAGGGGAAAGGGAAGAAGTCCGCTCGGGGCGGATCTTCCTCAAGGACTGCTCTGCCCAGAGGCTGGATCCAGGGCGACTGGATGCCGACGATGATTCGGCAGGAAGATCTCAATGATATGGTTGAGGGAGGAGTCATTCCCCATGAAGCTGCGCGTCTCCCGGGGAAGGAAGTCGAGCCCCAACCTCTTGATGGTGAGTGTGTCCTCCTCGCCACCCACATCGATCGCGGGTTTTCTCTGCCGCCTCATCCTTTTTTCCGGAGCTTTCTGAACTTCTTCGGAGCGTAGCTCCACCACTTCACTCCCAATTCTATCGTGTATCTTGCTGCTTTCATTTCCTTGTGTGAGGGTTTCCTGGGTTGTCGCCCCCATTGGGGACTCTTTAAGCATATCTTCACCTGCCGTTCTCAATCGGTCAAGAAGGCCAAGTCGAGTGACGAAAGAACGTAGGTAATCTAGCTGTGTGGAGGCCTGGCGATCCAGACGAGGGGGAAAAGTTCTTTTCCATCCATCACTTTCCCCGAGTCGGTCCGTGGTTGGCAGGCGACCTGGTTTTACTGTAAAGACCAGGCGACCCCAGGACAGTCGACTGGGCTTCCCCCTTTCTCTCTAGACCGATCTCAGAAACCTGCTTCTCTGAAAGTGGCGCCGGAGGAAAAGGCGCAAGTCAAAGTGTTGGTTGGTCGAGTGGTTCAGCTTGTCCGCGAGGGCGTGACAGGAATGGACCTGCTGGAGGTCTTCCTTCGGAGGCGCATCCAACCGCTTCAGGCTCGTGACCACCCGATGTGGCTGTATTCGGGTCTTGAAGACACCATTCGGGTCCACCCAGAGGAGGTCACCGACGAGATGTTGGAAGGGTGGCTGTCGAGTATCACAGGAAACAAAGACAGCCCCCGAGGAGCCAGGAGGGTTCCTCCACTCGACAACACATACGAAGTGGACCAGGTCTGCCCTTATGTTCTTGATTGGGATCTTGCCTTCTTCGTTGGTCTTCTTTGAGTTGGTCGACTGACTTTTGTTTTGTCTTTTGTTTCTTAGGAAACTTCGGAGATGTACTCGACGCCCAACGGGGCACAGGAGCCGACCGCGGAAGGGGAGGCGAGCGGAGGTGAGAGCGGAGACGAACACGGCGAGTGGGAATCCGATGGCGAAGGAGAGGGAGACGACTACGTCGACTCCAGCGAAGAGGAGGAGGAGGAAGTTCAACCCCCCCCCCCCCGCTCGGAGAGGCGATCCAAGCTTACGCACGACCCCGCGAGGGAACGTGGTAAGGCGATTGCTCCTGTTGGGCAGTCGTCGAAACGCCCTCGGACCTCTTCTCCTACGCCGACTGAAACGTGGTAACGTGGTAAGGCGATTGCTCCCAAGCACCCACGTGCGACGCCATCCAAGCCGCCCAAGGCTCTGCCCAAGATGAAGATGACTGTCCCCACCATTTCTGGGTAATAGTAAGACTTGTTTTCTTTTGTCGACTGTGAATAGATCCTTGGTCTATTCATTGAGCTAACCGACTAACTTCCGAAATTTGTAGTGCTGCTACTTCTGAGATCTCTGCCAAGGATGGAGATCAAGAGATGGAAGATGCTGTTACTTCCAACCCAGGTACGATTACTGATGTTCTGCCTTGAGTCGACTGAATATTTCTTGTAACTCTGGTCGATTAACTTTTCCTGCAGCTCCCCCTCATGTTATCAACCTACCAGATGACGAAGACGACGAGCTGCTGAGAGTAAGAAGGAACCGAAGGGCGTCGACTGGCAAGACTCCCCAATCTGCTCCGGCGTCTGAGGCTGTAGCTCGGGACGGTGGTGATACCACTCGGACTGCCGTGACTTTCGCTGAACCTCTGACGAGCGTGCGGCCCTCGGCGTCGACTGCAAAGCCGCCTTCGCTTTTTGCTACATACCCTATCCCAGAGGACCAAGTGGGTGCTGCAAAAGAGGCTATACGCCTGGCGGGAATCATGATGGAGCAAGTGAAAGTGGTTCGGGACGCCAGCCAAGCAGCGTATGACGCGAGTTCGGCTCTTCAGAGCAACGTCCAGGTCAGTCGACTCAACACTTGGTCTGTTGCAATATGCTGTTCGAAGAATCAGTTTTTCCGAAGATCTTTATATCTGTACACCCACTGGGTGTGTCTGTCAACTTTCGGACGAGTGGGGGCACGCTAAGTGCACCCACTGGGTGTAGTCCCCGAGACTACGGTGGACTGTTGGCAGTCGACTGTAGTCTTTATATTGCGTTGCTGTATTTGTACTTCTTCACTCGGTCTGGTCGGGCCATGTCGAATGGAACTGTATCCGGTCGACTGCGGGCAGTTGACTTTTTTTTGGTCGAACCAGTGGGGGCACGCTGAGTGCACCCACTGGGTGTAGTCCCCGAGACTGCTGTCGAATGTTTTGATTTGGCTGTAGTCTTAGAAACTCTACTATTGTCTCTTGGTTACTCGGAAGCAACCTATCCTTGATGTTTGTCGACTGGTTTTTCGCAGAAATCCTGTGAACTTGTGGCTCGCTTCACTGAGTTGAAGGACCAACAGATCCAGCTCAACCTTGACTTAAAACTTGCTCAAGAGAACTTGCAGAAGGCTCGAGAAGAGGCAAAAGGTATGGCTGGTGAGGTCTACCATTCTTGACGAGTGACTTTTTCCTTTTTGTCAATCCTTGATGTTGATCGCACTCGAGGTGCCACAGATCAACTGGAGGAAGCTCTGAAGAAGAAGGATCAAGATCTTGCCGAAGCGCAGAAGGATGCCTTGAACAAAACAAAGCTTGCTGAAGAAAAGCTGGCTTCAGTCTCTACTCTTGACCAGGAGAACTCCAGACTGAAAGCTGCTCTCGACGCAGCTAATAAGGAGGTCAGCCGACTGAAGAACGACAAGATTTCTCTGAATGACAAGGCAGGCGAACTGGTGGGAAGAAGAACGATCTTGAGGTTTATCTCGGGGGACTTGCCAAGAAGTTGTTCATTGTGCTCGAAGGTAACAATTTTCACCCGACTGGCTTGCAGTAACCGAACTCGTGTAGAGCCACTACCTTATACTTGAATTGTTATTTGTAGAATTCTGCCAGAACTTTGAAGAGGAGACCAGTCGACTGGAGACAAGCTTGGACCCTGCCAATTCACTCGTGAAGGACGAGGCTGCTATGAATGTGCTCCGCCTGGAGTCCTGCAATGCCAGCGTGGTTGATTATCTGGCTCGACTGAAGGTTGCAGTGTCGCGGACCGACACGTCTCTCTGGCCCAGGGTGACGCTTTCGAATGATCTCGAGTCCCTGATGACTCGACTGAATGACGTCCCTGGTCGAGTGACGGAATGGAAGAAGTCCTGTGCAAGGTGTGGTGCTGATGTTGCCCTGTCTCTGGTTCGCGTCCAATGCAAGGAGGTGCGAGAGGAGAAGTTGGCTGCCATTCAGGTTGCCAATACCAGGAAGCTCAGCTTTCAAGACTTCATGGAGACTTTCATTGCTGCTGCCACCCGTATCGCAGACAGGATTGATTTGGACGAGTTCGTCACCCCTTCCAGCCCGATGCCTGAGGAGTGAAAAACTTTAATGCTTCCCTTTAAATTTTCCTCGGAATGCCGAGTGGGTTCTGTAACCGTTAAACTCTGTCGAGCCAAGGGCTCGAGTACTTTGATCTGAGGTCTGGGACCTTTGGTTCTTATTTGAACTTGATTCGTCGTTGAATATCTTCGTGAATTATCTGTCGAGTGGAACTTAATCTTCACTCGAAATAACTTCGTATTTGTGGTGTAGCACCGAAGGGAAAGGTAACAGTCGATTCGCATCTTGCCGTACTTAGGTGAGCACTGGGCTGCAGCTAAGCCCCCGAGTGGGAGGTTTGCTCTCCACTCGGTAGGATTTTTATACACTTAGGCGAGCACTCGGCTGCAGCTAAGCCTCCGAGTGGGAGGTTTGCTCTCCACTCGGTAGGATTTTCATACACTTAGGCGAGCACTGGGCTGCAGCTAAGCCTCCGAGTGGGAGGTTTGCTATCCACTCGGTAGGAATTTTATACACTTAGGCGAGCACTGGGCTGCAGCTAAGCCTCCGAGTGGGAGGTTTGCTCTCCACTCGGTAGGAATTTTATACACTTAGGCGAGCACTGGGCTGCAGCTAAGCCTCCGAGTGGGAGGCTTGCTCTCCACTCGGTAGGATTTTTATACACTTAGGCGAGCACTGGGCTGCAGCTAAGCCTCCGAGTGGGAGGTTTGCTCTGCACTCGGTAGGATTTTTATACACTTAGGCGAGCACTGGGCTGCAGTTAAGCCCCCGAGTGGGAGGTTTGCTCTCCACTCGGTAGGATTTTTAGACATTTAGGCGAGCACTTGGCTGCAGCTAAGCCTCCGAGTGGGAGGTTTGCTCTCCACTCGGTAGGATTTTCATACACTTAGGCGAGCACTGGGCTGCAGCTAAGCCTCCGAGTGGGAGGTTTGCTCTCCACTCAGTAGGATTTTTATACACTTAGGCGATCACTGGGCTGGAGCTAAGCCTCCGAGTGGGAGGTTTGCTCTCCACTCGGTAGGATTTTTATACACTTAGGCGAGCATTGGGCTGCAGCTAAGCCCCCGAGTGGGAGGTTTGCTCTCCACTCGGTAGGATTTTCATACACTTAGGCGAGCACTGGGCTGCAGCTAAGCCCCCGAGTGGGAGGTTTGCTCTCCACTCGGTAGGATTTTTAGACACTTAGGCAAGTACTTGGACTGCAGCTAAGCCTCCGAATGGGAGTCTGGCTCACCACTCGGTAGGATTTTCAAACACTTAGGCGAGTACTTTGGACTGCAGCTAAGCCCCCGAGTGGGAGTCTGGCTCACCACTCGGTAGGATTTTCAAACACTTAGGCGAGTACTTGGACTGCAGCTAAGCCCCAAGTGGGAGTCTGGCTCACCACTCGATAGGATTTTCAAACACTTAGGCAAGCACTGGGCTGCAGCTAAGCCCCCGAGTGGGAGTCTGGCTCACTACTCGGTAGGATTTTTTTTTGCAAACTTAGGCGAAACGGATTCGCAACTAAGCCACCCACTGGGGGAGTTTGTACACAAACAAAAGTGACAGCAATTACAGGAAGAACTGGGACACTCTTGTCTTTGATAAAAATAAACTACAGAAGTTTTTCTTATTACATCTCATCTGAGTGAGAACTCAAGTGTAAAATGGGCGGAGTAGTTCCGCGTTCCAAGCTCGAGGCTCGTCGATCCGATGATCAACATTGTAGAGGTGATATGCTCCGTTGTGGAGGACTCTTGTGACGATGAAGGGACCTTCCCAAGTAGGAGCAAGTTTGTGTGGTTTCTGTTGATCCACTCGGAGGACCAAATCTCCTTCTTGGAAGGCTCGACTCTTCACATTTCTGGCATGGAATCGACGCAAGTCTAGCTGATAAATGGTCGATCTGATCATAGCCATTTCTCTCTCCTCCTCTAGGAGGTCGACTGCATCTTGCCGGGCTTGCTCTGCTTCATCCTCGGTATAAAGCTCGACTCGGGGTGCATTGTGAAGTAGATCACTCGGCAGGACTGCTTCGGCTCCGTAAACCAGAAAGAACGGAGTTCTTCCAGTCGACCGGTTCGGGGTGGTCCTTAATCCTCACAGAACTGACGGAAGCTCATCGACCCAAGCGCCTGCTGCGTGCTTGAGATCGCGCATCAGTCGAGGCTTTAGTCCTTTGAGAATCAGACCATTTGCCCTTTCAGCTTGTCCATTCGACTGGGGATGTGCGACCGATGCGTAGTCGACTTGTGTGCCTTGAGAGGCGCAAAATGCTCTGAACCTGTCTGAATCAAAGTTTGACCCATTGTCCGTAATGATGCTATGTGGGACTCCATATCTGAATATTAGCTCCCTGATGAAACTGATAGCAGTGCTAGCATCCAAATTCTTGATAGGCTTAGCTTCAATCCACTTGGTAAACTTGTCGATTGCTACAAGCACATGTGTGAATCCGCTCTTGCCTGTTCTCAATGGTCCAACCATGTCCAGCCCCCAAACAGCGAAGGGCCAGACGAGTGGAATCGTCTTCAAGGCTGACGCTGGCTTGTGCGACATGTTGGAGTAAAACTGGCAGCCTTCACACTTGTCAACTATCTCTTTCGCCATTTCATTTGCTCTGGGCCAGTAAAAACCCGCTCGGTATGCTTTAGCCACAATGGTCCGAGAAGACGCATGGTGACCACAGGTTCCCGAGTGGATATCATCAAGGATTATCTCACCTTCTTCTGGCTTTATATACTTCTGACCGATTCCAGTCGCACTTTCTCTGTACAACTGTCCCTTTATGACTGTGAAGGCTTTGGATCGACGGACGATCTGTCGAGCCTCTTCCTCGTCTTCTGGGAGTTCTTTCCTCAAGATATACGCAATGTACGGTACTGTCCAGTCGGGAGTGATTGCCAAGACTTCCATGATTAGGTCGACCACAGCAGGAATTTCGACTTTAGTCGGATCTGTGGCACTTTTCGGCTGCAGGGGTTCTTCTGTAAAAGGATCCTCCTGGACTGACGGCGAGTGGATGTGCTCCAAAAACACATTGCTGGGAATGGCTTCTCTCTTGGAGCCTATCTTTGTCAGATCATCAGCTGCTTGATTTTTCAGTCGGGGGATGTGATGAAGCTCTAACCCCTCGAACTTCTTTTCCAACTTTCTTACTGCATTGCAGTAACCAGTCATAGCTAGGCTTCTGACATCCCACTCCTTCATCACTTGATTAACCACCAAATCTGAGTCGCCACAAACCATGAGGCGACGGACGTCGAGTGAAATGGCCATGCGCAACCCATATAAAAGTGCTTCATATTCTGCTTCATTATTGGAGGAATCGAAGTGAATCTGGAGAACGTATCTGAGCTTATCTCCTCGGGGGAAACCAAAACTACCCCAGCACCGGAACCATTCAGCATCTTAGACCCATCGAAGAACATGGTCCAGTGCTCCGAGTGAACCTGAGTCGGAAGTTGCTGTTCAATCCACTCGGCGACGAAATCTGCGATAGCTTGGGACTTGATAGCCTTCTTTGCTTCGAACTTGATATCTAAGGGAAGGAGTTCAATCGCCCACTTCGCCACTCGACCAGTTGCATATCTGTTGTGCAAAATCTCTGACAGTGGAGCGTCGCTGACGACTGTAATGGAATGATCAGAGAAGTAGTGTGCAACCTTCTTCATGGTCATGTAAATCCCATATACAAGCTTCTGGTAATGGGGATATCTTTGCTTCGAAGGAATCAAAACTTCGGACACATAATATATTGGGCGCTGAACTTTGAAGGTCTTTCCTTCTTCTTCCCGCTCGACCGTAAGTACCGTACTGACAACTTGTCCCGTGGCTGCAATGTAAAGCAGCAGAGGCTCTTTACTGATTGGGGCAGCAAGCACCGGCTGGGTGGAGAGCATAGCTTTGAGGTCTGCAAACCCTGCATCAGCTTCTGGAGTCCACTCGAACTTGTCAGACTTCTTCATCAGTCGGTAAAGAGGCAACGCCTTTTCACTGAGATGAGAAATGAATCGACTTAGAGCGGCCAAGCAACCTGTGAGCTTCTGGACATCGTGCACATGCTTGGGACGCTTCATCCGGAGTATGGTGCCAACTTTATCGGGATTGGCGTCGATTCCCCGTTCTGAAACGAGAAAACCGAGCAACTTTCCACCTGGGACTCCAAATGTGCACTTTGATGGATTGAGCTTGATATCATACCTCCTGAGGTTGGCAAAGGTCTCGGCCAGGTCAGTCAGTAGGTCGGAACCTTTCCGTGACTTGACCACAATATCATCCATGTATGCTTCCACATTCCGACTAATCTGAGTGAGTAAACACTTCTGAATCATCCTCATGAACGTGGCTCCAGCATTCTTGAGGCCGAAGGGCATGGTGACATAGCAGAAGCATCCTAATGGAGTGATGAAAGTTGTTTTGATCTCGTCGGGTCCATACAGACGGATCTGATGGTACCCTGAATAAGCGTCTAGAAAAGACAAATGCTCACACCCCACGGTCGAGTCGACTATCTGGTCGATGCGGGGGAGAGGGAAATGATCTTTTGGGCAGGCCCGATTGATATGTTTGAAGTCAATGCACATACGAAGTGACTTGTCCTTCTTGGGGACCATGACAATATTGGTGAGCCACTCGGAGTGGTAAATCTCTCTGATGAACTCTGCTGCTAGTAGCCGAGCCACCTTGTCAGTGTCAAAACCGGCGGATCTCGGGTAGGGGGTCCCGATCTGTGCGTCAAGGTCGGATGGTAACAGGAGACAAGGGACACTTTATTTTACCCAGGTTCGGGCCCTCTCGATGGAGGTAAAACCCTACTCCTGCTAGATTAATATTGATGATATGGGTAGTACAAGAGTAGATCTACCACGAGATCAAGGAGGCTAAACCCTAGAAGCTAGCCTATGGGTATGATGATGGTTATGATGTGTTCGTCCTATGGACTACAACCCTCCGGTTTATATAGGCACCAGATAGGGTTAGGGTTACACAGAGTCGGTTACATTGGTAGGAGATCTTGAATATCCGCATGCCTAGCTTGCCTTCCACGCCAAGGAAAGAACCTTCCGGACACGGGACGGAGTCTTCAATCTTGTATCTTCATAGTCCTGGAGTCCGGCTGAAGATATAGTTCGGCTATCCGAACACCCCCTAATCCAGGACTCCCTCAGTAGCCCCTGAACCAGGCTTCAATGACGACGAGTCCGGCGCGCAAATTTTCTTCGGCATTGCAAGGCGGGTTCCTCCTCCAAATTCTTCAAGAAGATAATAAACACCAAAAAATAGTGTCCGGCTCTGCAAAACAAGTTTCCACGTATTGCCATATAGAGAATAATACAAACACAAATCAAATCTGCTGACGTATTGTGCAGTGCGTCATAACACTGCGACCAAGCCTTCTGTATGGATTATTTTTTGTTGTTCCACCGCAGCACGTTCAACGAGGCGGTTTCCTTGGCACGTCTTGTCGAAGCAGAGATCGTGTGCCCCTTTTAACGGGATTCTCATTAATGCGGACGTGGGTAACCCAACCGTGCCCGTTAAGCACGTCCTGCCTTGATTAAAGGGTAGTCCAAGACGGTTACGGGGAGGGCTCTTGATATTCTGCCTCTTATAAAGAGACCGAGACCTTGCTCCCCTCTTGTGTTCTCAAAACAAGCTCGCCCATAGCCTCGAGTTCCAACACCCCAGGCTTTTAGATTCTAGGCGCACCGGACCATCGACAATGTCCGGCTCTGGCCTTCAAGGCCAACGGATGCCCTCCTCCATTACGGAGGAGGACGTATCAAGGTTTAGGGAGGCTAGGTTCCTGACCAGCGAGATCCCGGACAGGTTGCCTGCTCAAGGACAAGCGGTCCCAAGCCCTCACCCTGGTGAGAGCGTAGTATTCATCTCCCACTTCCTTCGGGGATTAGGCTTCCCAACGGATACTTTCGTAAGGGGGCTGATGTTTTATTATGGGCTGGAATTCCATGACCTAGCTCCGGAGTCCATCCTCCATATCTCCTCCTTCATTGTTGTGTGTGAAGCGTTTCTCCATATCACTCCTCACTTCGGATTATGGCTCAAGACCTTCAAGGTAGAACCGAAGATAATCGAGGGGCGTCACGTAGAGTGCGGAGGTGCTGTTATAAAAAGGAATACCGATGCTCTATGGCCCGAGGGCACTTTTCAAGAGGAGCTCGGCTTATGGCAACAGGAGTGGTTCTACATCACCTCTCCTCGGGGAACCACTTGGGTAGCGCCTCCCGCCTTTCGCTCGGGCCCCCCACCACGTTTAACATCGTGGATCAACACAGGGTTAGATCGGGGCTTGCCCAAAGACGTTCCTCTGTTGCAGGGCCGCATAAAGGATCTCCTAAAAGGAGACCTCAACCTGGTCAAGGTGACACAAGTTATGCTGATTCGCCGGACACTGCCCGGCCAACGTCGCCCCCTCCGCTTGTGGGAGTTCAACCCAGAGGGGCCGCTAGTACTCCGAAATTTCATGGGCGTGACGCCTACGGAGATGCATAGACTGTTCTTCGGACCACAAGGAGTGAGTCCGGATTTGACCGAGGATGCTGGTTTAAGCCGCAACCGCCCGGATACAGAAGTAGGTGACCTTGCGCCCGGACCTTCTATCCGTACAATTGACTTATTTTTTAACAGTACTTCTCCTTTTTACGCAGGAGTGGATAGCGAAGGCGAAGCTGGTCTGGTGTCCGGCTCCCCTTCCCGAGACCAGGCTAAATCCTGTGCTAGTCAGGATGCTGGAGGTGGCGCCTCTGGAGAAAAATGAAGGGGCGGACAAGGAAACCGTGGCCTCTTCGAAAGGGGCCATCCCAAAGGGGGGAATCGACAACTCCTCTCCAAAGGGGAAGAAAAGGGCCGCCTCTGACGACCCGGGAGCCGTAGCTCCAAAGCAGGGGAAAGAATCTGCGTCAGAGGACCCGACGCCGGCGAGCCCCTCGGCCGAACTAAATCCTCAAAAGGAGCAGCCCTCCAACGAGCCGTAAGTAGAAAGAGAGTCATTCTTTTAAGAGAAATCCTTAATTTATATCTGAGAAGTTTTAACCGAAACCTTACCTTGTAGTTCGGACATCGATCCTTCTCGGCAGAGCTCGTCATCGGGGGATCTTCTTCCGGAGATGATGGAGAGCGGAACGCCTCCTCCTTCATCGCCTAGCAAGGCGGGCGACGCCAAAGTGTCGTCGCAGAGGATTTCTCCGAATCTGCCAAAGGCAGAAGGTGATCATGCGGCCCCCCGGGGTTCTCCGTGTCCGACCTCCGAAGAAGGCCATGGGATGAGTCTGGCACCATCTGGTGTTCGGTCGGAGGAGCTGAAGGTTCTGCTGGGCCGAGCCTCTGTTTCAGAGGAGCATCGTGCGTTGATGCACACGGTGATTGAAAAGATTTCATCCGCAGAAAGCGGACTGAACGAGGCCGTCAAGAGTTTACTGGCGGGCCTTGAGGTATGTTTTGAATAATGAACATTAGTGTTAATTGCGCATTATAACATGCGCCTTGTATAGATAGTAGCCCCTGAGACTCTTGTGTGCCGCAAAGATTAGCGGCGCGCAGAGGATCTTAATCCCAGGTCCTTTAAGTGGCACCTTTGTATGTAGGTGGCAGGTTGTCCGGAGTCGAGCCGGACTCGAGATTTTGCCGAAATGAAACGGCAACTCGATGAGGCAGAAGCCAACATCGTGCTTGTTAACAAGCGGCTTGATGATGCTCAAGGTATTGAGTTTATTTGGCGATTGTTAGTAAGAGGAGCTTTATGTCAATATCTTACCTTGTGTATGCTTGATGCAGATGGTGCGGCGGCCGTAGAAGGACTTAGGGCCGAGCTCGCCAAAGCAAAGGAACAAGCCAGAAAAAGCGATGCGGCTGCCGGAAGAGCCCGTGAAGAGCTAAAAGCCGAACAGGCTTCCCATTGCCGAAGCAAGGAGGAGATGGCTGATATGGCCGTGAAGTTGAAAAGTGCTACTGACCGTTGCAAACTTCTTGAAGAGGAAGGTCGAGCCCGGCAGACTGATTTAGAGAAGGCCGTCGCCGACGCCAAGGACGCCCGCTCTGGTACGAGAGCGTCAAGGGAAGAGCTGCGTCAAGCCGGACTAATTGCGGATGGAAAGCCCTTCCTGCTGCGGAGAAAATTCTGTGATCCGAAGTTTGCCCCATTGGACCGAGCGTGGAGCGTGGAGGACACCTATCTGGATTTGTCGGCTAGTGCCACTGATGTGACCAGGTACTTTCAAGATAAGAAAGATCATGAAGTGGAAAAGCTCTTCTGGTCGCAGTTTACTAATCCAGAGCGTCCACTATCAGTGGATGATCGCCTGGCCCAATGGGCCGAGCTGAATAGGTTGTCCGGACTCGCCATGAAGTATGCCATGGACCGCCTGTGTCCGGGGAGATCGAAGCCGAGAAGCTATTTCAGTTTGGTGCAGCAATTTCTTGACGTGGTGCCTCGGATTGAAGCTCTAAAGAGGTCCGCTTGCACAGAGGGCGCGCGGCTGGCTCTTGCCCGTGTCAAGACATACTGGGCAGATATGGAGCCCGCCATTGTTGCGTCCCATGATTCGGATAAAAGCCGAATTCCTTCCGAGCACTATTTTGAGGAAGTCCTCGCGGGCGCTCGTATAATAGAGACGCAGTGTTCGAAAGATGTTGTTTTATGACAGCATATGTAATCATAAATCAATATTTTTATAAATTGTAATGGCGTAATTTAGACTTGTGCCTTCAAGTATTAATAACACCTCCTGTGCGGCCGTTTTAATATATAAATTCTGAAAGATTGCAGTCGTTGGCTTCAGCCCCCACGCACATAGTGCGGGGGTGCGCGTGGAGAACGCATTTTCACACTTAACCCAACGTCTTGGTCCTACAAAGGAGCTGATAGCGCCGCGGGCTAGGCAACCGGACTATAATGCTTTAACACTTTCACTTAGCCATAGGAGCTTGACAGTGGGACTCTTTAGGTAGCCTTTTAATGGCGACTGCGTTTACCGGAAATCAGGACGCATATGTGCCTGACCGGGAAGCGGCCCTTCGTCAAAACGGAGGAATTCGATAAATTCCTATAAGTCATCGAGTGGCGACTAGTCTCGCGCTACATCATGACAGTCGGTTTTCGGCTTTCTCTACTGAGGTGCTCGCCCGGCCGAACCGGGGCACAATCGCAGTAGTTCTCTTGGTGCAACCTTAGCCGACAGAACGGAACGTAAGGTGGACGAACTCAGGAGCCGGGCAACCCAACATGTGACCAAAATCATGACTCGGAGCTGATGCATATAGTGCCAAAACTCGCGATGCTGAACACTCCCTAAGGTGTTCGGTCTTTGTGGGTGCGTGTGAAACAACACCCTTGAAAAAGAAAAAAGCCCCTTGTGTCCAGGTACGAGCAAGAATTCTGGCGTGGCCACATGCCAAAATGCCAGTCTCCTCCATGGTTATAGTGAGGTAAACCAGGGGATGTATAGCAGCAAGAGACAGTAAAAAAGGTTTACGCAGGGTCTTAATCTAAGAAGAATCCTTTGGGGCGGGTCCCTACTGCACGTCTGCGCCTGTGTCTCCGCTGTGCCGTGTCCTGGACGGGCGCCGTACGACGTTCATCTGTAAAAGGGAAGAACTAGATTGAAAAATGGGTCGTGCGGATCAAAAAGAATAATAAATAAAATGTGAAGTGAGAAATAGATACGGTCGAGTTTTATTGTCTCTGCGTACAGCCCCTGGTGAGGCGTACCAAGCCTATAACGAAAATGGCCTTGTGCCGAACTCATTGAGTCCGGTTCCGCGGCCTTTTGTGACTTACATCGAAAAAGTCTTTTGGCTGGCGAGGCCATTTTGTTGGGCGGCCGTTTAAGCGGCCGCACAATCCTCCGTTTGGAGGAGATGTAGTTTAGTATGCTCCCTTTAAAGAGATGATGCCTCGAGGACCGGGCATCTTTAGCGTGAGGGATGCATAATGCGGTATTGCATTAAAGCGAGCGAAAGCTCCACATCCCATTAGTGCTTGAGAGCGACTTGAAAACGGGACTATGTGGAAGATAAGCTTTTCGCGACGAAAGTTATTGGCAGAGCCAAATCTGACCACAAGCCGGAGAAAACCCATACAGTGGGTGTCCGGGCCTGGTGCTACTCCTTGAAAGGAGGTTTTACTTTGATGGATTCGTGCTGGGTTTATGCCCATGGGATGAATTGTATCCTGATATATCAGATTTAGTCCACTGCCACCATCCATAAGGACGTTGGTAAACTGGAATCCGTCTATTATTGGATTAAGCATCAGGGCAGTCCGTCCTGCATGTTTGATATTGCGAGAATAATCTAGCTGATCAAAAATGATTGGCTTTAGTGACCAGTGGCCAGACTCCTGAGGGATAGGCTTGAATGTGTGGACCTTTATGGGTGCCTCATGCCTTGTTATGTGAAGTGAGTTCACTGTTTTGACTTCTTGCAGGAAGTTATTTTGCTTCCTAGTGTTCTGCTTTTGGGGTTCGTCCTCTTCCTCACTTGGTGTGTCGAGCCCCTTGTGTTCGGTGTTAAGCCTTCCGGATTGTTTGAAAACCCAACAGTCTCTGTGGGTTTGATTAGCAGGCTTTCCAGGAGTACTGTGTATCTGACATATCCTGTCCATGATTCTCTTTAGACTGGACGGATCTTCCCTATTATCCTGAGGGGGTGATTTTGTCTGATTTTGCTGTGAGCCTTTGAATCCGGCATTTACTGGCGTGCTCTTCGGACTTTTCTTTTGATTCGGCGAAGGTCCTTGTATCGCCGTGGTTTCCCGTTTCCATCCTTGATTTCTGATGTACTTGGGTCGCTGGGGCTGCATCGTGCCAACCAGCTGTCCTCTCCTGCGCAAAAGCGGGTCATGAGGCTTGTGAGTGCGGCCATTGTTCTTGGCTTTTCCTGGCCGAGGTGTCTGGCGAGCCATTCGTCTCGGACATTGTGCCTGAAAGCCGCTAGGGCTTCGGCGTCCGGACAATCCACTATTTGATTCTTTTTAGTGAGGAATCTGTTCCAGAACTGCCGAGCTGATTCTCTGGATTGCTGAGTTATGTGACTGAGGTCGTCTGCGTCCGGGGGACGGATGTAGGTCCCTTGCAAATTTGCTCGGAAAGCGTCCTCGAGATCTTCCCAACTTCCAATTGTGTTTTCGGGAAGGCTTTTAAGCCAGTGCCAGGATGGCCCTTTAAGCTTAAGGGGTAAATATTTTATGGCGTGGAGATCATCTCCTCTAGGCATATGTATGTGGAGGATATAATCCTCGATCCAGACTCCCGGGTCTGTTGTTCCATCGTATGCCTCTATGTTAACGGGTTTAAATCCCTTTGGGAATTCATATTCCAGGACCTCATCGGTGAAACATAGAGGGTGTGCGGCACCCCTATATTTGGGTGTGCCGGATTCTGATGGTGGATTTTTTGCATTGCTTACGAGAGCTTGCTTAATTGGCCCGTAAATGGACCTGGCTGGGCCATGATGCGAGTCTTTGATTGTGTCGCATGCCGCATTGAGTGCGGCGCGTTTGCCGTATTGTAGTGGCCGAGAGGTCGTTTATTCGACCGTGTAGCCTTTTTGTTTTTCGTGTTTGGGGGCTCTAGGGCCCCCTGGTCGAATTCGGGCAGTAGCTTTCTCTTCGGATAGCTTTTGGTGCGGCAGCTGCCGCCGTATTTGTCTACGGTCTTGATTACTTTGCTCCATCTTGTTTTGAGTGCATCTTCCGCCGTCTTTAGCTTTTGCTTCTGCTTCTTCAGGCTTCGTGCTGTGGTGACGAGCCTTTCTTGGAGATTCTTCTGCTCCATGATTTTATCCGGCGTGGTATCGTCCGGAGTTCTGTTATGACCGGGGGAGGACTGTTCGTCCTCTCTGCCCGTGTTACCCTGTTCGGACGGCTGTTCTGGGATGCGTTCGTCATCTGCCGGCTCGTCCTGCTCTATGGCTGGGTCTTGATCGAGGCGGGGCTTTGCTCGGCGTTTACGTCGCCGCTTTGAGTGCTTTTCGGAGGGTTTACCCTTCTTTTCACCCCCTTCTTCCTCATTGTGAGTTTTTTCAGGTGTATCCACCATGAATACGTCATTAAGTGGGGTGGAGGTCCAGTGCCCTATGGGCGCTGGTTCCCGTTCGTCTCCGTCTTCGTCGTCCATACCGTCGAAGTCTTCGGAGCCGAAGTCGAGCATGTCGGTTAAATCGTCAACAGTGGCTATTAAGTGGGTGGTGGGTGGGTTTTGAATTTCTTCGTCGTCCGAATCCCAACCCCGCAGGCCACAGTTCGGCCCGGGCTCTCCTGAAAAAGAGAGAGACTTGAGAGATTTCAGAATATCACCGAAAGGCGAATACTGAAAGATGTCCGCGGCGGTGAACTCCATTACCGGCGCCCAATCTGATTCGATTGGCAGGGGCGCGGGAGGTTCGGAGTTCGGAGAAGAGTCCGGCTCCTTGGAGTCATGTGCCATGCGGAGTGCGGGGCTTGCGTTTGGCTCAATGGCTTTTAAGATCGCAGCCCCCGAGGTGACGCCCAACCGTTCATCCTCAAAGAACGCAGCGGGTTCTGGATTGAGGATCGGGGCCGGAGCGTATGCGGCCTCCAGGACACTGTTCGGAGGCAGAGTTATATCATGCCCCTCGAGATAGTGCGGCGCGCTTGGCTGTGGCTTGAATCCATCGAAGATCAGGTCTCCGAGGGTATCTGCCGTGTAGTTTAAGCTTCCCCACCTGGCTTGATGGCTAGGGGCATGGCTTTCGATCTGCTCCAGATGGCCAAGCGAGTTGGCCCGCAAAGCGAAGCCGCCGAAGATGATGATCTGTCCGGGGAGAAAAGTCTCACCCTGGACATCATCGTTGTTGATGATCAAAGGAGCCATCGGGCCTAAAGGCGACGACACAGAGGAATTCTGAATGAAAGCACCAATGTCGGTGTCAAAACCGGCGGATCTCGGGTAGGGGGTCCCGATCTGTGCGTCAAGGTCGGATGGTAACATGAGACAAGGGACACTTTATTTTACCCAGGTTCGGGCCCTCTCGATGGAGGTAAAACCCTACTCCTACTAGATTAATATTGATGATATGGGTAGTACAAGAGTAGATCTACCACGAGATCAAGGAGGCTAAACCCTAGAAGCTAGCCTATGGGTATGATGATGGTTATGATGTGTTCGTCCTATGGACTACAACCCTCCGGTTTATATAGGCACCGGATAGGGTTAGGGTTACACATAGTCGGTTACATTGGTAGGAGATCTTGAATATCCGCACGCCTAGCTTGCCTTCCACGCCAAGGAAAGAACATTCTCGACACGGGACGAAGTCTTCAATCTTGTATCTTCATAGTCCTGGAGTCCGGCTGAAGATATAGTTCGGCTATTAGAACACCCCCTAATCCAGGACTCCCTCACACCTCCTCGCCAATGGCTTTCCTCTTCTGGACGGCGGACCGTCGAAGATGTTCTTTCACAGGCTTAAATTTCGGGTCGACTCGCAGACGGTGCTCAGCCAGTCCCCTAGGAACTCCAGGCATGTCAGAAGGCTTCCATGCGAAGATGTCCCAGTTCTCATGGAGGAACTGGATGAGCGCTTCTTCCTATTTGGAGTCGAGCGTTGTTGAGATGTGAGTCGGAGCTGCACTGGGATCAGATGGGTAAATGTGGACTGGCTTCGTCTCACCGGACGACTGAAACGCTGACTCTGAAGCAGGCTTCTTGGCTCGTAGCAATTCACTCGGATCTGCAGTCTTCTGGTACTCCTGCAACTCGACCACTGCCATCTGGGCGTCAGCGATCTTTGAACCCTTCTGAAAACACTCTTCTGCTTTCTTCCGGTTGCCCGTAACAGTGATCACACCTCTAGGGCCAGGCATCTTCAATTTGAGATACACGTAGCATGGTCGAGCCATGAAGCGTGCATAAGCTGGTCTGCTCAAAATTGCATGATAAGCACTCTGGAAGTCCACAACCTCGAATGTCAACTTTTCCTTGCGGTAATTCTTCGAATCACCGAAAACCACATCAAGAGCAATCTGGCCGAGTGACTCGGCTTTCTTTCCAGGAATGACCCCATGGAAGCTCATGTTACTGGTACTGAGCCTGGACATCGGAATGCCCATTCCTTTCAACATTTCTACATACAGAATGTTCAGGCCGCTGCCACCATCCATCAGGACTTTGGTCAGTCGAGTGCCTTTGACAACTGGGTCGACCACCAAAGCTTGCCTCCCAGGGGTGGCAATGTGCGTGGGGTGATCAGACTGGTCGAATGTGATGGCAGTCTGAGACCACTTCAGATAACTCGGTGTTGCCGGGGCAACCATGTTTACCTCACGGTTAATGACTTTCAATCAACTTTTGCTTTCAACATCAGCAAAAATCATCAAGGTGGAATTGACTTGGGGGTATCCATCGTCACTATCTTCCTTATCCTCAACTTTGTCCGACTCTTTTTCCTTGTCTTTGGGCTGTTTACCCTGAAACTGCTGGATCAGGAGCCGACACTGTCGAGTGGTATGTTTTGGGTAAATGAGTTTGCCCTCCTCATCTTTCTTGGTGTGAATGTGACACGGCAGATCCAAAACATCATTTCCATCTTGATCTTTAACTTTCTTGGGGTTCCAGGGCCCCTTTGGTTTTCCCTTGAATTTTCCCTGGGTTATGGCCAGGGCCTCCCCAGGGGCGGCTGGCTCGGCCTTCCGCTTCTGTTTCCGACTGGAATTGCCTCCGGTTTCCTGGGCGACTGCTTTCTGCTTGCCACTCCGGAGGCGATCTTCATCTTCACCATTAGCGTATTTGGTGGCGATTTCCATCATCCGATTCAGAGACATTTCTCCGGTCCGACCGAACTTCAGATTCAGCTCTCTGTTCTTGACGCCTTCTTTAAAGGCACAAACTGCTTGGTGATCTGGTACGTTCTCGACTGTGTGATGCAAAGTGATCCACCTCTGGATGTAATCCCTCAGAGTTTCACTCGGTTTCTGCACACAAGACCGCAACTCTGTAAGGCCTGCCGGTCGCTTGCATGTTCCTTCAAAAGTCATGACGAACACTCGGGAGAGGTCCTCCCAAGTGTAGATGCTGCTGGGTGCTAACTGATTCAGCCATGCTCTGGCTGAGCCCTCTAACAGGAGAGGCAAATGCTTCATAGCCACCTCATCATTGCCGCCGCCAATCTGGACAGCCACTCGGTAATCTTCGAGCCAAGTGTCAGGCTTAGACTCACCGGTGAACTTGCTGACTCCAGTCGCCAACCTGAAGTTGGGAGGAATCACTGCGGCCCTGATGGCTCGACTGAAACACTCTGGCCCTGAAACATGTAATCTGCTGCTGGTAGGCGCATCTCTGTCATGGCCTTCTCGGTGAGCCCTGTTCCTGTCGACCAAACTTTGAACGAGGATGGATCTCGCATCAAAGCCTGGTTCCCTAGGGTCGACTGGAATCCTCCGCCCAACACTGCGAGGGCGTCTATCATCCTGTTGTCGAGGCGCATATGACCCACTCCTCGGGGGAGGGGTTGGCACTCGACGCTGATCATCGCGATCGAGTCGGTGATCATACTGCTCATTTCTTCTGTACTGATCGTGTCGGTCTCCATGTCCCTCACGCCTCGGGGGCGATCTTGGGCTGTGAGCCGACTGCACTGTATCCGCTGCAACAGACCGACTATGGATCCTATTCCGCGACTGAGAAACAGCGGAATTATGGTTTCCTACTGCCCGGAGCAACGCTCTGATCTGCAACAAACCCCTGCCAGCCTCTGACAGGGAGGGCTGAATTGATTGTGCTATTCGGGCCGCGGTTGCCAAATTCTGAACGGGAGTTCGATATACCTGCGTAGGCGGGAAGAGATGACGTCGACTGGACTCGGGAGCCCGCTGACGCGCTCTCTCCTCGAGTACTCGCTGGAGATTCTCCAGTCGAGTGCGCTCGGCCAAGTTAGCCAAGCGCGCGTCCTCCAAGGCTCGTACCTCAGGGGTTTCTCCAATAATAGGAGTGTGGAGTGCATCCATGTTCCGGCGGCGAAGCTCCTCTCGCTGCAGCGACGTGAGAGGCTCGGGGAGATATTCTTCGTGGAGATGCGCCGAGTCGCCCCCACCCGCACCTCCGTCGGTACGGGGAAAACCGGGAGGGTTGTGCGTCCCGTCAATTGCCAGAACCTCCGCTACAGGGTCACTGCTGTCGCATTCGGATGCGGTCTCTGCGGAGCCAGTCGACAGGTCGAACAGGCCGTAGAGAGATTCGTCGGGCTCGATTGCCGCGACTTGAGGGGTGGCCGTCTGGCGAGCCACCGCATGCCTCACCCACCTCTGAAGTCTCGACCGACTGGAGCGCTTGCGTTGGCGAGAGACAAGGTGGGGAGATGAAACGGGAGCCGACCGATACTGGGTCGGCGGCTGCCGCAGAAGGACGATACGAACACATGCACGGAAATGTGTCGCCCTGCGGACGAGGAGCGCGTCGATGTCGAGTGGAGCCTCCTGAAGCCAAGCGGAGTCGTCGGCGATGAACGTAAGCGCGCCGAGACGGATCTCGTGGCCCTGCACCAAAACTCCGCACGAAATCATGATCAAGGAGATCGGAAAAAATCGCAACTCCTACAATCAAGCGCTAAGATTCCTGCCCCATGGTGGGCGCCAACTGTCGTGGTTCTAAGTCTGACAGTAGTGTAGGGGGGTTAGTATGGAGAGGCTAGATCTTAGCTATGTAGAAGCTGTAAGCACACAAAGATGTACGAGTTCAGGCCCTTCTCAGAGGAAGTAAAAGCCCTACGTCTCGGTGCCCGGAGGCGGTCGACTGGATTATAAGTGTGAGAATGACAGGGGTGCGAACCTTTGATACTGAGGAGGGGGGTGGCTTATATAGAGTTCGCCAGCCCTCTCCTGCCCTCAGTAAAGAAGGGTTTAAGGTACATTAAGGTTGGGCGTTACTGGTAACGCCCCTAATAAAGTGCTATGATGACCATAAAGACTACTTAATGACCGACCGTTTGCCTGTGGAGTGACTTTAGATCTCCTGGCAGTCGAGTGGTTGGCTTCGTGGTCGAGTGATAGCTTCTTGGTCGAGTGTATTGAACCCGTCGAGTGGGTACCTTCAAGTCGATTGAAAGGTGACTTCTTCTAAGGATGTCCTTGGGTAAGGCTCTTAGGACAGGTCCGTGCCCCTACCCTAGGTACATAGCTTCATCAGGGACCGCCAGTTGTTTGGACCTAATTTGATTAAGGAGTCTGAACAGAAGGTGAAGTTGATTCGCGGTAGGCTCAAGGTAGCCCAGTCCAGGCAGAAGAGCTACGCGGATTCTAAATGCAAGGAGACAGTTTACGAAGTCGGAGACAGAGTTTATCTTCGAGTATCTCCACTTCGAGGAATTAAGCGTTTTGGAGTTAAGGGAAAGTTAGCGCCATGATTTGTAGGACCATATCGAGTTTTGGAGCGTATGGGAGAAGTGGCCTACAAGTTAGAATTGCCCGAAGGATTGTCAGGAGTTCATGATGTATTCCACGTTTCTCAGTTGAAGAAGTGTCACGCGGAAATGGCTGACATACCTTTGAGAGAAACAATTCGGTTGGATAACAATTTGACCTATGAGGAGAAACCAGTTAAGATTCTCGAGTTTGCCAGCTGAGTCACTCGCAGTAAGGTTATCAATTTTGTAAAGTTTAGTGGAGCCACCACATGGAGGATGAAGCCACCTGGGAACGAGAGGAAGATTTGCTCAAGGACCACCCTCACCTATTTTCTAGCCAACCCGAATCTCGAGGGCGAGATTCATCGTAAGGGGGGTAGGTTTGTAACATCCCAAATTTTCAATTTGAAATGTTATACATTAGATCATCATGCATATCATATTTTATTTGCTTTTGGGTTTTGATCCTAGAAATTCTACGCAACTCAAGGACCCACGGAGAGAGTTGGGGGTTTCGTTATTTTCATATTTGAGTTTTCTCAAATGTTGAAAATAGGATCATTTGATTTTATTTATTTTATAATCAATTATTTCTATTACAAAAATATGAGAGAGGGCATAAAATGACTTTCCCAAAATAAAGAAATAATGAGGATTTAATAATAAAATCAAATAAGATTTATTTCGGAGTTTTTCGGTATTTTATTTGAATTTAGGAAAAATGTGCGTTTTTCAAAATTTCATTTAGGCCCCAAATAAATGTTCACTTTGTCGGGCTTGATTTTAGAAGCCCGGGAAAATTTATTTCGGGAAATTTGGAGACCGTTTAGTATTTATTTTTTATTTTTCTTCTACGCGTAATATTAAAAAAAATACGCGCCGCGCGCCGCCCGGGCCAACGCCCAGCCGACGGCCCAGCCCGCCGCCTGCCGTCTCCTTCCAGTAGACGAGCGCGCCGCAGCCGCCGAGTTCGGCTCGGACACGCCGCCCCGCCGCCTTGCCCCCTCCCCCAAGGCAGCACACCCCCTCCTCAAATACCGGACCCCGCTGCCCCCTCACCTCACCCTACCCCGCCCCGAGCCGCCCGCAGAGCCGCGCCGCCGCCCGCCGCTCGTGCCGCCGCCGCTCGAGCCGCGCGCCGCACCCCGTCGAGCCCCGCCGCACCCCCACCGCACCCCCGCCGACCCGCCGGAGCCCCGCCCCGCCCGCAGGAGTGCCTCGCCGGAGGTATAGCCGCCGCCGTTCGCCGTTCGGTTTATTTTTTTTCGAAACCCTAGATTTTTTAGATAGATCGGTTTATTTATTTTTGGTTTATTTAGTTAGTGAACGTTCACCGATCGGTTCGTTTTAACGAACGTGTTCGTCGGTTTTTCGCTGTTAATGAACGTTTGTTCGTTTAACCGTTCGTCCGTTTTCCTTTTCGTCGGATTTATTCCGTGATTTTTCTGATCGCGATTTCTGATCCGATTTTCATTTTAATATAACTTTTCGCTCGTTTATCGGAATGAGGCGATTCAAGCGCCTGGAGTTTCGTCTCGAAACCCTCTATCCGATTAATCAACCTAAACAAGTTTTTGCTACTGTAAAATTTGACTTAGGTCCAGATTAGTAGAACGAAGTTGTTTTCTTTCGCCGTTTGACTTTCGTTGCTTCGTTCGATTTGATTCTTTTTGCAAACCGGAGTTCTTAATTTGAACTTTCTGGTTAGATCTCTTATTTGAGTTTTACTTGTGCATTAGATGAGTACTTATTATATGCTTGTTTGTTCGTCTGCGATAGAACACCCGGAGTGCGCCGCCTGTTACTTCGAATCTCTAGGTTTCGCGGATCATCAGCAAGGCAAGTAACACTTTGATCATACCTCTTTTACTACCCAGTTTTATTACATTAGATCAATCCTCAAACATTGCATGATTAGGATCTAATTAAATTGTGGGATGGGAAGTAGATGAGGTAATACCTATTACCTGTTTTATTATCAACCTTTGGGAGTTACTTCTACGTTTGTTTATTATGCTATGCTATGCTAGTAGAGGTGGATTGGGTGAGTGATATCCATGACAGATGTGAGTTTTTTAAATTAATGGTTTATCTAAGGTGGCAACTTAAACACACATCTGGGTGGATTGAGGTACCTGGGTACTCCAGGATTGCCTGTTTCTTTTTGGACCGCCACCCAGGCTCAAAGGGATCGTGAGATTATTCAAACTACAAACTTCCGTGTGCAGCCACAAGCCATTATGGGCTCTGGCATAGTTGATTATGTCGTGCAAACTCTTATAGGGTAGACTAGCAGATGTAGGGGAAAGTAGGTGTACCGGTCTATCCATTGTAAGGTGCTAGCGCTTCTGAAAGACTGTGTCTCGGTCATCCGTTTCTCAAACACCATGTAGTGCGAGAAATCAAACGGAGGCGATCGAGTCTTGTGGGGAAAAGTGCGCAAACCTCTGCAGAGTGTACAAACTAATCATGGTTAGCCGTGTCCCCGGTTATGGACGTTTTGAGTATCTAGTACTTGGATATCATGTGAATCTCATCATGTTACTCTAAATTAATGTTGTTTGGTTTTATTTGATAATTACTCTAATTGGGATTGAGGATGCTGTCAACCATTCTCAATGTTTAACAACCACCATGATAGTTAAATAAATTTATTCCTTTGCAGTAGGGAAAAATTGGCTTTACGCAAAACTGTAACCATAGAGCTTTCCACCAACCATATATGCATGTAGTATAGTTTATTCTCTCATTACTCTCTATGTGTTAGATTGCCAGCATATTCCATGTGCTGACCCATTTCGGGCTGCAATGTTTCATGTTGCAGACTTTTCAGACAACGAGTAAGGTGCCTTTTAGGTCGTGGTTCTATACTCAGTGATGCCGTTGGAGTTGATGGACTCACTTATCTTCCAAGCCTTCTGCTGTTATCTTTATTAGACGGCCTTAAGCCATATTTATTGTAATAAGTTCTCTTTGAGACATCGATGTAATAAGTGTGTGATTGCTACTCTGCTATAAATCCTTCGAAGTACTGTGTGGTGTCAGCATTACTAATCCAGGGATGACACCTGAGCACAGAGGTCAGACTGTTTGAGGTCTGGCCGCTACAGTCACCGTGGGCCTGTAATGGGCCGAAAGATACGTAGGCCTCATATGGGCCGAAAGACGTCGTGGGCCACACATGGGCCGAAAGTGAAATGGGCTGGTATTATATTCGATGGCCCACATGACGTTGTTGGGCCAATTTCCTTTAGGGCCTAACGGGCCGTGAGTTAATGGGCCGTAAAATGGGCTATTTGCGAAGAGACCGTTAACAGGCTTTTCATGGGCCAGCCCGTTAACTTTCGACCAAGTCAAACAGGCCGGCTTTGTAAGCTAAATGGGCCACTGTTGGGCCGTGCCATGTGTCGACATATCATATGCGCCTATCTGACCCACCGACGAGCTGACACGTGTTTCGTCCGGCCAATAAGAATTTTACACGTGGAAATTTCCCATTGGTCGGGGCTGTTAACAGGTTATCGGATCCAAAACCCGACCCGATAGCTTAACGGTGTTCCGTTACGGTGGATGCCACGTGTCGGTCACCCTTGACGAAAGCACTTTTGTGACGCGCGATTTATCGTCATGGAAGTGGACACTTCTGTGATGATAATTTTGGTAATGTCATGGAACACTTCTACGATAGCACATGTATGACTATCTTGATTCTGTCATAAATTTGTCATGGATGTACATGCATGACAAAAAAAGCGACCTACTGTGACAAACACGTATCATCACGGAAGTGTATTTTTTTGTAGTGCTTGAAGCTGCTCGTTGCGTCTACAGTGAACCTGACCTTACAAATCGCTACATGCAAGTACTGATGAAGCCATTGAAGCCAGGTCAGGCCCCACAAACCAAATTCCTCGTGAAGGAATTACTGTATGTGCCTTGGATTGTCTATCGCATTTTGACGAAGACATTGAGTCCAATCAAGGGCCACGACTCGAATGAAGAAGTCGTTGGAATCATGAAGAATCTACTTTTCAACATCATTCATGGCGTTCCTGTCAACTTCCATAATTTTTTCATGAGGACTCTGGCCAATGTCGCTATGTCACCATTTGAGCTGAAGCCTTTTGCACCTTGGATTATGAGATTCATCAGAACAAGGTCTTCACTCAACTACAAAGCTGATACACTGAACCATTGCAGCTACTTGCCTCCAATTGAAGTCCTCAAACGGACATTTTCCTCAGCTGATGACAAGGGCAAGGCCGCTGCTGTTATAGATGAAGGCATTCGTCCATTGGATGGTCATTTTCGCAAGGCTGCTTCCTACTCAACCAATGACGACTCTGCCACCCATGACTCTGCCGCCAACACAACCAAGCAAAATCCTCAAGGCACATCACCAAGGGTGATGACTGATCGTGAGCTTCTCCTCAGTCTTCATCAAAAGGTTGATCGCAATCATAAATGGGTCAAGCGTCAGTTTGGTTCAATTCTTCACAACATGACTGGTACCCACAATGCAGTGAAGAAAAACCACTACTACCTCCATGAAACCTTCAACCGTACCTGGGCTTTTTTGTCTCATGTCTATAGCGCAGAAGATCTGAAGAAAACGGTCTCAAGGAAGGCTTTGACTGGTCTGCACGTCCGCCGAAGAAATACAAGAAGGTCAAGGTTCCTTCCTTGGTGGCCATCTCCTATTCTTCATCGCGTGACACCGACGAGCATGAAAACTTGAACGACACTGCGGCAGGCCCAACATCAACAAACGACCCCAACAATGCTGGCGCTCCTTCATCAACTTGATATTTCCTCAGGGGCGTTAGTCCTCATTTTCGATCCTTTTGGTCATTCAATGACAAAGGGGGAGAAATTTGAGTTAGTATTCAAGCGGGTCTATTATACGAGTCTATTATATGGGCGTTTTTTCCTAAGTTACAACTCCGGTTCTTCTGATGACTTTGCTGGATCGAGTTGTAAACTTAAACTCTATGGTGACCTGATACTTTTGTTGTGTTCTTCTGCATGCTTATTCCTCGTTAATGTTATTGCACGCATGCTGAATTACATCAGTCACCATATTTTAGTCATGCATTTCAAATTCTTCATATTATATGTCAAATGCGTGTATGAATTACAAGATTTAGGGGGAGATCTCCATGATTCAACTCTTCAAGTGTGCATTGCTTCAAAAGCAAATTCCTCACTATGCACATCTTCAGTGGGAGCTCTTCTATATCTTGCCATCAAATTCCTCAATATCAGTATTTACACTTCATATGTTTATCCCCGTTGAAAACTTAACCTATATTGTCATCAATCACCAAAAAGGGGGAGATTGTAAATGCATCTAGTGCCCCTTAGTGATTTTGGTGTATTGAAGACTTATAGGTTAAGGGACTAATGAGTTTATGAGTGTACACAGGTCTACAAGTCTATGTGGAGTTTGATATTTACAGAGAAATTCGACCCCTAAAAATGAAGTTCTTCGACTGAAGACTTTGGATTTCTGAAGACTTTCTGAAGACTTTGAAAGTGAAGAAATTGGTGTGACCTTGAAGACTTGGTGTTCATTCGAGGAATATGAGGCGTGAATACTTTTGTTTTCGTAGTTTCATTTTCTCCTTCTTGAGTCATAGGAAACACCGTACTGTTAAAGGGGGTCGAGGAAATACTAAGGAAAAATTTCCATGTGATGCTCAACTCAAAATCCTACACCCACCAATCCCTTCAAGTGAAGCCATTGGAAATCTCATATAGTTCAGTCATATTCTTCAGTGATAGAGACTCA
This sequence comes from Aegilops umbellulata, assembly GCA_032464435.1. Taxonomy (NCBI): domain Eukaryota; kingdom Viridiplantae; phylum Streptophyta; class Magnoliopsida; order Poales; family Poaceae; genus Aegilops; species Aegilops umbellulata. The sequence goes on along the minus strand of CP136056.1, from coordinate 209,030,973 downwards.
AATTTCTGACCGTTGCTGTGCTACGCGCCAGCTGTCCCAAAATATCTTATCCTCCTAACGGTCATATCATTGAAGGGCATTTATGTCTTATCATGTCGGGCTGCTTCCTAGGCTATAAATAGCCGCCCCTACAACCACTAGCTGGTTGGCTGCTCTAAGAGAAACTGACACTTGTCATTTGAGAGCATCCCATCCTTCGAGGACTTTGAGCAAAAATCATCGAGTGAGAAAAACCCAAACCCAAACACCTACAAACAAAAAGTGATTAAGCATCAATGAATATATTGATCCTGTATGGATCCAACGCTTGTTACCTTTGAAGACTGTGCTTCTTCCAGACGGTTAGGCGTCATGGTCTAGAGCATCCAAGAGGAATTGTGGATCGCCGAGTGACCGAGTTTGTCAAGGTTCGGAAGTCACCTAAAGACTTACCGTGAGTGATTGGACGAGGTCTGTGTGACCTTAGTTCAAGGAGAATACGGTGAGGACTGTGTGTCCGGGACTGTGTGTCCTCAGGTTTAAGTACCTATCCGCTCCAACCAGATGTACAACTGAGACAACAGTTGGAACTGGTCTACCAAATCATTGTCTTCACCAAGCTAACTGGTTCTATTTCCTCAACTCTTTCATTTCCTCATTGCTGTGTTGTGTGCTTGTCATATCTGTGTTTGAAGACTTTGACTGAAGACTTTCTAAATTTCTTCAGTTTGTTTGTCTTCATCCTGTGTTATCATGTGATTACGCTTTCAATACTCCGTGCTTGTCTTCATTTCATCATGATGACTATGCTTGTCTTCTGTCATGTTTACTTCTGAGTACTTATTCTGCTGCAAGTAGTTCTTCGCTAAGGAATTTCCTCACCGGCAAATTCCTCAGTGAAGAATTAATAAAATCGCGTATTCACCCCCACCTCTAGTCGATATAACGCACTTTCAGCATGTTCTTGACATGTTGATGCCTTCCATAGTTCAAAGCAGCGTCGAGCTCCCTTGAATAAATTCACGAGCTCCTCCATAATTTTTGGAGGAGACTCGGATGGCCATAAAGCCTTAGCCATGTTCCTCATGGCTTTCCGAGCTCGCTCGTGCACTTGGGATAGCTCTTGCAGCAAGTCGCCTTGAAATCCGGACACTTCTCCCTCGGGCCGCCTAGTTAACAAACCTACATGAACAATTTCGTAAAACTTTCCATCAGGGGACCATATGAAAGTCAAGATAAAGGACATACTGAATATGCCGCCTTTCAGCTTTCTGTTCTCCTTCAAGGCATCCGACAGTTGGGCTCGTACGTCCTTTAGCTCTTCGGCTTGCTTGATGTTTGCACCATGTAGTTTGTTCTCCTCATCAACGGTCTGTGTTAATATACGTTGACCAGCAGCTTCTGGCCCTTCGGCATGTTGTTTGGCCCCCTGAGCAGCCCTTAGCCTCTCCTCCAACTGATTTGGTGATCCTACCGCTGTAAACAAAACAATGCATATTTAAAAATCATGATTGGCGCAGAATCATATTTTTTGGACACTATTGTGCTTACCATCAGGTGCCTTCTTGGATTTCTTCAAATTTTCCAAATCGGCGGTGACAATAGTTAGCTTGGTCCGACATTCTTCAAGCTCCTTGGACAATGTGTTATTTTTCTCTGTGAGTACCTGATGATATAACAACCCTTAAATTAGTTGGGCCAACTGCTTCAAGTCTAGGGGGCTACTAGCACATGATTATTGAATCTACACAAAGTTCTTACTTGCATATCCTTTGAAAGCAGGTGAGTGGCTCTAGCAAGTCCATCCCGAGCAGCTCGGATATATGCATTCGCAGAGCTAAGGGCGTTGAACGCCTCTTCGGTGAAACTTGGGCCGCGCATGGCCTCTTTCCACCGCCGATGATTCATCGTGCTCTCCATTTCGGAATTGGTGACGGATACATTATCTCAATCCTCTTGGAGATGACAATCTGGCGTTGTGCCCGTATCAACCCTAGTCCTTGTGGCAGGGTCTGGTGCCGGATTGGTTGGTGCATGGCTGGCAAGGTCCCCAGATACAGTCCGGCGTATGCTCCTCCTAGAATATGGCACAACGGAAAACGTCACAATCCGGTCTCTCTGCCGAGTGCATGTTAAAAACTATACCTCTTTGATAAATATTGGGGCCCGGTAGTGTCACCGTTTTCCTGTCTTTTCAAAGACTCGCCTTGCACGGGCGTCGCCTTCTTAGAGGACGCCTTTGTTGCAATTCGACAAGACGAGCGCCACCCCTTTGGAGCATGAGACAGTGTGGTGGGTGAGGTGCAAGGGGAAAACACTTTTTGAGGGGATGTCTCCTGGGTACTTACATGGGAGGAGGGAAGAAGGTCGGGGTAGTCGGCTATAATGGCAACTTCCATACCGTCGTGGCTCGCCTGGTAAAAGACCCCCTCCCTAAACTCTATAAATATATCCGGATCTTCTTCAAATCCGCGATCCTTGTCTCAAACATGGTACTCTGGCTGCGGAGCAGGGCTGTGGACCCCCTTTACGACCTTTCTCCACTCCTATTAAAAATAGCCGGATTATATTCGGCTAGCATCACTCGGGAAAGAAATTTAGTGAGGCTAATAATCAAAGAAAAACTCACCCAGTCGATGGGGTTATACATGAAAAAACCTTCCCGACATTTCAAGTGAGTGAAGTCTTCCTTTTCCCTTTTGTAAAGGTCAGCTAAGATGGCGGCCAAAGTGACAACATGATGCATCATCCTCCCCGTTGTAATGCCACATAGGAAGCCCTCTGTATTGGAGCGCCTGAACGCATTACGTTATTGAGATCGCTGTTACCTCGATTATATACAGCCCGGAGGGGCAAGTACTCTGATCTTGCTTACTAGCCTCTTAACCTTCACACTGTCTTCTTCCTCGAGGCTTTGGGGACGCCAGTTGACGCGCTTCTTTAAAGGAGCACTGGAGAATTCGGGAAGACTGTGCCGGATTGGGTCCAGAAGAACGACATCTTCAATATAAAACCATTCCGAGGCCCACTCTTCGGATGCCTTCTTCGGAGTGCTGGACAGGTAACCTCTCCCGGCTATGCGCCATACTTCGACGCCGCCCTCCTCGAATATGGATCCCTTTTGGGAGCGGGGGACGAGGCAGAAAAGTTTCCGACATAGCTCGAAATGAGCCTCACAGCCTAGAAACAGCTCGCAAAGAGCAACGAAGCCCGCGATATCCAGGATGGAGCCTGACGTCAGATTGTGTAGTTGGAGGTCGTAAAACTCCAGGAGACCTCTAAGGAAAGGATGGATAGGAAATCCTACGCCTCTCAAAAGGAAGGAAACGAAGCACACCCGCTCCTCTTTAGTAGGATTGGGGAAATTCTCCGCCAAGGCTCCGCCGTTGAGGGAAGTTAATCCAGCCCGAACGGAGACTAGATCCACAGGAGGAAGATATCCCTGCGTCTGAAGTCTGTTTAGATGGGCGCAGGATACAGAGCAGCTTTCCCAATCGCCTTTTTGAGGGCCATGGGGGCGTGAGGAAGAACTGGGAACGCCGGCCATGTTTGGACGATTTACTATGGCGAGTTCTAAGGATATCCGCGTGGTGTGGAATGGCATTTGAGATCTAATGTCCTTAAATAGATGCCTTCCCTACGTGGTCAAGGGGTTATTTGTAAAAGAAACACCTAGACCGTTCGCATTCATTTGACACGTGGAAGCCGAGGCGACGGCGGCAAAGAATTGATAGAATATGATATTTAATGCGGAACCGAACTATCGTCTATTCCGAAGAAGAACCCGCCTTGCAAAGCCGAAGACATAAGCCGGATACAGTTTCTTTGTTGAAGGCAAGTTTGGGGGCTACTGAGGGAGTCTTGGATTAAGGGGTCATTGGATGGCCGGGCTATGTGACATGGGCCGGATTGATGGGCCGTGAAGATACAAGATAGATAACCCTTCCCCGTGCCCGGATGGGACTCTCCTTTGCGTGGATGGCAAGATTGGTGACCGGATGTATAGTTTCCTTCCCCTATTAACCGACTCTGTACAACCCTAGCCTCCTCCGGTGTCTATATAAACCGGAGGGTTTAGTCCATAGAGGCTATCACAAATCATATAGGCTAGACATCTAGGGTTTAGCCATTATGATCTCGAGGTAGATCAACTATTGTAAACCCCTATACTCATCAAAGTCAATCAAGCAGGAAGCAGGGTATTACCTCCTTTAAGAGGGCCCGAACCTGGGTAAACATCGCGTCGCCTTGTCTCCTGTTACCATCGATCCTCAGACGCACAGTTCGGGACCCCCTACCCGAGATCGGCCGGTTTTGACACCGACAACGGGACACAACAAAGTAATGCTAGTCCATATTGCCTCCTTTCCGGTTAATATGGCTTAATTTGAAACGAGATAAATACACTATCTGTCACTGTATATTCGTGAAAATACGGTCAGTGGACTTCATAATACGCTCACTGCGCTCAATATATACATTTTTCGGTGTTTATATGGTCACTAGCTCACCCTGGCTGAGTATGTGTGTGCATGCACATGTAGGTTGAGCACTTGAGCGTGATCGTGTGTGTTCCATCGTGTGCCCGGACATGCATGCATTAGGGCGCCGCACGTGTTTCTACGTCCATGTGTACGTGTGACTGTTGCATGCATGCACGAGGTTGTAGTCCCTCACATTCACATGTTCACAAGTCAATGATTTGTCAAAATGTTGCATGCAAGGTTTAATCATTCGTTGTTCATGCATGCATTCCCGATATTAATACATTGGTAAAGACAATTTTTTGAGGAAAACGAGCCCATGAATTGGGTATAAATGGGACCAATAAGCCAGGACGGAGGGAGTACTGGTAGTGAACCGAAAGGAGGGAGTACGTACTAGTAGTACATAACAACGTGCTGTAACAAAATTCCTCTATGCGCATCTTGTCTATGTGTCATGCAAGAAAATGGAGATAAGTACAAGTGATACTCAGGAACGGTCATACATGTAGGGGGAGTATGTGTAGGGGACACTAAGGAGCAGTCAAATCACACAATAAGTTAGTCGGAAGAAGCAACCATCATTTCACTCTTCAATGACACGTACGCAATATAAAATGGTTGACATGGAGAGAAATAGAAAACCACTATATATACACTAGCAGGAGCATAAGCTACAAGCCTGCTTGCTTGAGTTGCTCTCTTCACAAGCATAGAATGACGGTGGCCACACCGCTGGTCACAGATCCAGCCTGATCCCGCTGTTGGGGGAGGGGGACGATGTTCTACGTAGACGCGGTCGACATCGACGAGGGAGAAAACCTACTGTCGGCGCGTCCCAATCGGGGGTCTCCGCGGTATGGGATGATGCCGCCTCCCAACCGCCCTTCTAGCTATAGCCCGACGTCCCAGGTACATATTCCCTTTGGAGCCGGCTTGCTCCACTGCCGTACCGCAGCTCCCCATGTAGCTCTATCTCCATGTCGATCTTTCTCTACTTCTACCGGCTTCTATTTGTGATGAGTTTATGTCTCATGAACTAGTGCCAGTACTATTATTCTAATCACACTTCTTCAATATCTTTGCCATCAGGGATGCTCAGCTCGATTTTAGTGGAACTGCGCAAATGCATCGTATGATTCGAGGGTGCCAGCCGTCTTTCCTTCAACAGGTTCTACCTAGCCAGGAAATTAAATCATGTTTAGGGTTTAGGGTTTAAGTCATAGTGACCCCATCTGTAGTTTTTCTTTTGTACACACTCACACAACTTTTGTCTTTAATTGTGAAGTAAAATATTGGCTATGATCTGTGAATCATTGAGATGCATCACCATGTGTGTTAGTTTTCCTTTGTATTTGATGGAGTAAGTAGTCATACGTGCTTTATTAAAAGAATTTGCATGACATCTTTTGTCCTACCCTCCCGTGGCAGCGGGGTCCATATTGGAAACTAAGGGATATTAAGGCCTCCTTTTAATAGAGAACTGGAACAAACACATAGTGAATACATGAACTCCTCAAACTACGATCATCACCGGGAGTGGGCCCCGTTGTTTTCACTCCGGGGTTGCCGGATCATAACACGTAGTAGGTGACTATGACTTGCAAGATCAGATCTAAAACATGGATATAATGATGAGTTCATAAACGGTTCAGATCCGAGTTCATGGCACCTGGGCCCAAAGTGACAAGCATTAAGCATAGAAAAGTCATAGCAACATCAATCTAAGAACATAGTGGATACTAGGAATCAAGCCCTAATAAAACAAACTCGATTACATGATGAATCTCATCCAACTCCTCACCGACCAGCGAGCCTACGAAGGAATTAATCACTCCCGGTGGGGAGCAACATGGAATTGGCGATGGAGATGGGTTGGTGATGACGAAGAACGAAGATCCCCCTCTCCGGAGCCCCAAACGGACTCCAGATCTGCCCTCCCGAGTAAGAACAGGTCTTGGAGGCGGCTCCATCTCATGGATCACGATAATTCTTTCTCCCTGGTTTTTTTCAGGAAATATGTGAATTTATAGTATCAGGGGGGTCGTCAGTGGGGCCACCAGGTGGGTACGACCCACCTAGGCGCGCCAGGAGAGGGGGCGCACCTTGGTGGGTTGTGCCCACCCAGGGGGCCCTCTCTGGTGGGTCTTGGCTCAAAAAATCCTTATTATTCATATAAAAATTCTTCGCAAAGTTTCGTTCCATTCCGAGAACTTTCATTTCTGCACAAAAACAACACCATGGTAGTTCTGCTGAAAACAGCGTCAGTCGGGTGTTAGTTTCATTCAAATCAGGCAAATTAGAGTCCAAAACAAGATGAAAAGCATGAGAAAAAGTAGATACGTTGGAGACATATCAAATCCCCCAAGCTTCAACCTTTGCTTGTCCTCAAGCAATTCAGTTGATAAACTGAAAGTGAGAAAGAAAAACTTTTACGAACTCTTTTGCTCATGTTTGCATAAATAAGCTTAAACATCACCCAGGTTTTCAGCCAACATTATAACTAACCATGTCAACAATAACACTTAAAGATTATAATGATTCATATCAATGACATAATCGGCTAGCAAGCAATAATAAAATATCTCAAACAACAACACGTTGTCAAAACAACCATGATATAGTATGACAATAATGGAATCTCGCTAGCCCTTTCTGAGACCGCAAAACATAAATGCAGAGTACCTCCAAAGTTCAAGCAGCGACTAAACATTGTAATTCATGGTAGAAAAGATCCAGTCATGACGCACCCAACATTAGCTATACACAATGCATAAATCATGACAGTTGTGCTCTACTCAGTTTCTGGCGCTTGTTTTTAGAAGGTGATGACACAACATAAAAGTAAATAGAAAGTCCCTTCGTAGAGGGAAGCAGGGATTTGCAGAGGTGCTAGAGCTCAATTTTTAAAACAGAGATAAATGATAGTTTGAGACATGCACACTTCTCATTCACTTCACGACCATCAGTTATCAATATCTTCCATGCTAAGCACGCTAGTGGGGGTCCCCAAGCGGAAAGTAAAAGTTTTGACTCCATTGGGAGTTTTTGTTTCATTATTCAAGAGATGAACTCTTTTTCATATTTGCCATTTGGGGCTGGGCACCCCTAATACCACCCAATTCCTCGTGCGATGGCGAGTGAATAAACACTCGACTTGAGGATAACCCGCTTAGCACGGAAGATATCGACCACCTCCTGTCGTTCCATGAACGATCCAGGCACACAAAAAGGATAATTTTTTAGAAGTTTTTAGAGGTGGCACATGCAAATTTACTTAGGACGGCAGGGTAATACCGTTTATAGGTAGGTATGGTGGACTCATCTGGAATAACTTTGGGTTCAAGGTTTTTGATGTACAAGCAGAATTCCCACTTAGTACCGGTGAAGGCTAGCAATTAAGATTGGGAAGCGGCCAGCTAGAGAGCAACAATGATCATGACCAGGCATTATGCATAAGTAGCATTGGACACTAGCATGAGTAGGATATGAACACCATGAACATAAATATTACAGAGGCTATGTTGGTTTTGATTCAACTACATGCATGAACATGTTCCAAGTCAAGCCACTCGAACATTCAGAGGAGGATACCATATCATCATACTACATCACAATCATTTTAACGCTATGTTGATATCCAAGATAAATCATTATTGACTCCCAGCTAGTTATGCATGGCATGAGAAACTATAATCTCCAATTGTCATTGTAAACATGTTTAATCATAATGGGCTGAATCATGGGCACTAGGTTAAGCATATTTACACAGACAGAGCAAGTCGAGTTCATACCAGTTTCTTTTTGCCACGGCTAGCTCATCGAATAACGTCATTATTGCCTTTCACTTGCATGACCGAATGATAAGAAAATAATAATAGTGCAACAGTGCCATGGACTAAGCTGGAATCTGCAAACATTTTATTCAACGGCAGAAGACAAGGTAAAATGGGTTCTTTATTAGTTCAATAGTTATTCATATGAGAACCACACAACATTTTCATCGTAGTCTTCTCCTTGGTACAACTCGAATAAAAAAGAAAAGAAGTTCAGAGAAACACACTGAAATATTTTTTGGAGTTTTTGGTTTTCTTCAACAAGCAAATAAAAGGGAAAAGCAAAAACAAGAAAAACTATTTACACGGGAAAGCTCCCAACAAGCTCAAGGAGAACAAGGAAATCTTTTTGGATTTTCCTTTTTAATAGTACTACTAAGAATGCATAGAACGTAAATTACTACAACTAATTTGTTTTGATTTTCCTAAAGTTTTTCAAACACACAAGAAGAAAGCCAGATAAATAAATCTAAGCATGGATGATACAATGAAAAAGTGTGAGCACCGACAGATAGAACGGTATGTGAACATGAATATAATGTCGGTGATAAACACATACTCCCCCAAGCTTAGGCTTTTGGCCTAAGTTGGTAATCTATCAGTAGCCTGGAGGGTAGTAGTCAGTGTGGTAGCTCACGGAGGCTCTCGATGCGGATTCTTCAGCACGACACGCCGCCAATACTGCTGCATTATGAGCTCGGACTTCGCTCTCAAGAACAAAATATCTTCCCCTGCTATTACAGTCAAAGAGAGCAGGCGCAGGCAAATATGTGTCTACAACATGTGATTGGTTAAACAACAAATTATAAGTGAAATTATCAGCCCTTCCCTTGAGAATCTTATGATATTTTAAGGCACCAAAATCTAAATAACGAGTGGGTAAGATAGGGTCAAAGGGCAAAGGTGAAACACCCAATCCTCGTGCTAAACGTGTGGCATAAATTCCACCATAGAACGAGCCACTTTTGGCGTTATGTTGAAGTCTACGTGCAACAATTGCTCCAATGTTATAATTCCTTTCTGAAAGCACAAGTGCTCTCTGGGTGATTTTGGTAATTAATGTCAACATATCTCTTGCTGGACTAATGCTTCTACCTAGTATGTTTCAGATAAGTTCAATAATGGAGTGGCATGGACAAGAGGATGTGGAACCCCTTAAAGATGCTAAGGACAAAGGATTGGCTCAAGCTCAAAGCTCAGGACTCTACATTTACTATTTTAAGTGATCCAAGATCACATTGAGTCCATAGGAAAGCCAATACTATTAAGAAGGGATAAGGTGTTGCTTAATGGCTTGCTTGCTCTAAATGCTTAGTGATATGCTCCAAAGCCCTCAACCACTTTCTCACTTCCACATATGTCCTAATCCAAAAAATCTAACTCGGCCCCACCGATTCTTTCCATACGGAGCCACCGAATTCAGTTGACATAGCCACTGCCAGAAACCCTAATCAATTTGGTCTTAGCGATAGGGATCTCAGTTTCACCGAGATGGGATTGCAAATTCTCTATTTCCCTTCGTAACGTTTTGATCAAACCGAGATGAGTGATCAGTCCCACCGAGATTGCAATGCCCTCTCTGTTTCCCCTTTGTAACGTTTCGGTCCAACCGAGATGAGCGAATCGGTCCCACCGAGTTTGCCTGACAAACTCTCTGTTTGGCTATTACCAAAATCGGTCTCACCGAGCTTTTGTAATCGGTCTCACCGAGATTACATTATGCCCTAACCCTAATGACATCAGTCCCACCGAGCTGACATGTCGGTCCCACCGAGAATCCTAATATTCACATTTTGAACTAATTTGGTCTGACCGAGTTTAATTATTCGGTCCCACCGAGTTTGGTGATTTGTGTGTAATGGTTAGATTTTGTGTGGAGGCTATATATACCCCTCCACCCACTCTTCATTCGTGGAGAGAGCCATCAGAACATGCCTACACTTCCAATACATATTTTCTGAAATAGAACCACCTACACTTGTGTTGAGGTAAGATATTCCATTCCAACCACATAAATCTTGATCTCTAGCCTTCCCCAAGTTGCTTTCCACTCAAATCTTCTTTCTACCAAATCCAATCCTATGAGAGAGAGTTGAGTGTTGGGGGGACTATCATTTGAAGCACAAGAGCAAGGAGTTCATCATCAACACACCATTTGTTACTTCTTGGAGAGTGGTGTCTCCTAGATTGGCTAGGTGTCACTTGGGAGCTTCCGACAAGATTGTGGAGTTGAACCAAGGAGTTTGTAAGGGCAAGGAGATCGCCTACTTCATGAAGATCTACCCTAGTGAGGCAAGTCCTTCGTGGGCGACGGCCATGGTGGGATAGACAAGGTTGCTTCTTCATGGACCCTTCATGGGTGGAGCCCTCCGTGGACTCGCCCAACCGTTACCCTTCATGGGTTGAAGTCTCCATCAACGTGGATGTATGATAGCACCACCTATCGGAACCACGGATAAAAATCTCCGTGCATCCAAATTGCGTTTGCACACTCAAATCCCATCTCTTTACATTCTTGCAACTTGCATGCTTTACCTTCCGCCGCTCATATACTGTTTGTATGATTGCATGTTTGCTTGATATGTATTGTGGATGTTTAAACTTGTGGTTAGACTCCACATCAACTAAAGGAAATTAAAAACTACAACTTTTCATGATTAGAGTTTATTCACCCCCCCTCTAGACACCTCTTGTCGGTGTACTAAAATAGGGGTACCTTAGTACCCCGAACTTGTGCACGGGCAGTCGTAGCACCCCGCGGCAAGGCTTGCCAGGCGATCGCCAAAACTCTCCATGGTCCCTTTTTGGGCCATCCAAGAACAAAGTATTCGAGCCGAGGCCCCGGCAGGAGGAGCTTGCCGGGAAGGCCACCCGAAGAGAGCAAGGCCCTGGCAAGAGGAGCTTGCCGGGACGACCGCTCGAAGCACAAGGCCCCGGCAAGAGGAGCTTGCCGGGAAGGCCAACCAAGGCATGACAAGAGACTTGCTGCGATGCGCCACGTGTCCCGGCGAGGACCGGTGAGCAACAAGCTCCCGGGCGCGACAAGGCGTCAACCACGGCAAGGCGCTTGCCGCGGCAAGTCACCACCCCGCGCCTGTGTTCCAGCTCATCCACCCACGCGTCGCTCTAGGGCCATTCCAGGCGTACGTGGCGAGAAGCTGCGCAGCCAGGGGCATGCGGTGGCGAAGCGACGCTGACAGGGTAGCCGTCGTGGCAAACGGTGGCGCCCCTAACGGCCCCTTTTCTGCACTGTTTGGGCGACCCAGACGGCCATTTAATGCCCTTGTCCCCTGCCGTCAGAGTTAGGTATGATAGCACTGTGCAAGCAGCTGTACCCAACACAACGTTTTCCAGTTTTACCCCCGCCTACATTGCCACCTATGGGTAACCCCTTGCGCATATAAAAGGAGGCCCCATGCGCAACGTGAGAAAAAGTTTGGAAGGAGGCCACTCACGCTCGGTCTGATTAGTTGCCTGAGTGTATTGTAGTACTCAGCGCTCCCGAACAAGAACACAATACAAACCACCAAGCAAGAGTAGGGTTTTACGCATCCGTGCGGCCCGAAGCTGGGTAAACCCCTTGTGTGCATCGCCTCGATCCGCTCTTCGCGCGACCTCCGCCCCCCGCCGAACCAGAAAGGGGCTCGGTCCCCATAGGTGTTCGTGGAGGCAGATTTCCCCCGACATCTTTGGCGCGCCAGGTAGGGGGCGTCGAAGTTGTGTGAACCTGATCCGGCGTCCGCACGGGCTAGATCTCCGTCATCTTCATTGACATGCCAGCGAAGAAGAAGGCTCCGGAGGTGGCTGGTCCGTCCGCGTCGAACCCACCGCCCCTGGAGCAAACGGGTGGTGGGGACGGCACCGGCGGTGGAACGGGCGTCGCCAAACCAGCTCATGGTGCCACGGCGTCCGAACATGCACCGCGCCCCTCTCAGGAGGCACGGGACCAGCAGCGTCTTGGCACTCATGGTACCATACGCTCGCTGGACCCAGATCGAGCTGGCGGATCCCAAGGTGCTCAAGGCTAGCATACACACCAACGTGTTGGCGCGAGCGTGGCGCGACTGCCTGGTCCGGGTGTTGCTCCTTCTAACATAGTTAGAAGTTCGAGCACATCCCGCTCCACGCGCCGCTCGCCACCGCTGCCCGCTACTCCAGCAAAAGCTCTAGCACGAGCTCAACTGCTCCTAGACTACCCTCCAACGGCGGACAAGCTCGACGACTGGAGGGCCACGATACAGAGTCTCATCGGCTTCGCTAACGGCGACACCCCACGGCAGCACAATGCGTCGCAGCCGCGGCAGGTCAGCCAGGCGAGAACCGATGGCGCCAAGACCGGTGGGGGTGCGACCACCGTGCATTCCCCGCCCCAGAGGCCAAGATCGCCGACTCGCCGGAGCCATCACGACAACGACTCCACCGCGTCGTCAAATCCGCGAACTCGTCGCGATCAACGCCGAGTTCTTCACGAACGAGAGCAAGAGGACGCTCGTACGCGCATCGAGTGTCGGAGATAAGCGCGGTGTCAATCAGACTAGCGTGCTGGGCCCTCTGTCGACATGCATGCGTCGGGGGACCAGGCGACCTGCCGTACGCGGTAGGCTGCCATGCGTTCACCCCTGAGCTGCGGTAAGTCCAGTGGCCCAGCATGAAGAACTTCAAGCCAGACGTACCAGAGAAGTACGACGGCAAGTCGCATCCGTTGGAGTTCCTCAGCATCTACACCATTGCGGTGCAGGCTGCTGGAGGGCGAGACGACAAGATCCTTGCCAACTACTTCCCGCTGGTACTCAAATCCAACGTCAGATCCTGGCTCATGCACTTGCCGGATAACTCCATAACCTCCTGGACAGACTTGTGCCACCAGTTTGTTGGCTCCTTTACGGGCGGCCACAAACCCCATGGCCAAGCGAGCAACCTTCACCTGCTCGTCCAGAAGGAAGGGGAATCCTTGCGCAAGTTCATCCAGAGATTCAGCCGCGTGCACTACAACATCCCAGACGTCCACCCTGCCGCGGTCATGAGCGCGTTCCATCAGAACGTGCGTAACCGCAGGATGCGGGAGGAGATGGCGATGTGCAAGCTCAAAGACGTCAGCGAGCTATATGCCCTGGCCAACAAGTGTGCACGCGCTGAGGAAGGAAGGAAACTCCCCGGAGAGAACACTGGAGTAGGAGAATCCGACAATGAGGATACCGCCCCGGCAAGGAAGAACCGGCGGCGGAGCAACAGGAAGAATAAGAGCCAAGAAGTACTGGTTGTTGGGCAGTCCGGCGATGAAGACGCTGCCAAGAAGGCCCAGGCTGGTAGCTCCGGCAAGGAGGTTGCCGGGTGCGCCAACTGCCAGGCTGTGGCGGTCGCCGACAAGCGAGACTGCACCAACAAACAGTACTGCAAGATCCACCGCACCAAGGGCCACGACCTCCAGAGCTGCAAGCAGGTCGGGCGGCTCGTCGAGCTGCAAAAGGCCGAGTACGAGCAACGCGACAAGGAGAGAGCCTGGGGAGGTGGCGGAGGATCAGGCACGAAGCGCCCCGGCCAGGGAGGACGCCGCGACAAGGACAAGCAGCGGCAAGCGGACAGACCTCCCCACGGCCGCGACAAGAACGAAGACAACAACGAAGACGAAGACATGGATGATGTCGAGACCAGTGAGCAGGAGTTCCAGAAAGCCACAGAGGTCTTGTGCGTAGACAGCGGTGCTTCTCTGCGTACTTCTCAAGCAGTGGGCGCGGGAAGTCAATGCAGTGGAACCACCCGTCGAGTCGCGCAAGCCTCTGAAATGGTCCAGCACGCCTATCATCTTCGATATTGAGGACCACCCTGACCGCACAACTGCGATCGGGTGCTTGCCGATGTTGGTCTCACCAACAGTCCGCAACCTCAAGGTCACTAAGATGCTAGTCGACGGCGGGGCCGGCTTGAACCTGATCTCCTCCGCTGTACTCCAGAAACTCCAAGTCCCCGACAGCGAGCTTGAAGAGACCGGCATGTTCCAAGGAATCAACCCGGGAAGGAGCAAGCCAAAGGGGAAGATAACGTTGCCAGTGACATTTGGCAGCGAGCTGAACTTCAGGACAGAGAGGATCACTTTTGACGTTGCTGATTTTCCATTGCCCTACAATGGAATCCTCGGCCGTCCGGCGCTCGCCAAGTTCATGGCGGCCTCTCACTACGCGTACAACATGCTCAAGATGCCAGGCCCGATAAGCGTCATCTCTGTCCCCGGCGACAAGAAGGATGCCCTTATCTGTGCCGACAACATCTACCGGGAAGCAGCAGCCGCGACGGATCACAAGCCACTTGCCGCTGAAGGTCCCGGAGGGAAGAAGAAGACCAAGCCCGGCAAGTGCTCTGGTGCCCGCTCCGGCAAGCGCACCTCTTCGGAGTGCTGCGCTACCGTCGAGGACGCGCCATCGAGCTCCACCGGCAAGAGCAAGAAGTCAATGGCAGCCTCGCCAACGACCAAGAAGGTGTCCGCCAAGGAGGACGGCACTGGTGGTACCTTCACCATCAGTGCCACTCTCGACCCCAAATAGGAAAGCGTGCTCGTTGCTTTCCTGCGGGCGAATGTCGATGTGTTTGCGTGGCAACCATCTGACATCCCCGTCGTTCACAGGAAAGTGATTGAGCACCGCCTCGCCGTCTGTCCTCATGCGCGGCCCGTCAAGCAGAGAGTCAGGAAGCAAGCGGTGGAACGCCAAGAGTTCATCGCGGAAGAGATCAAGAAGTTGGAAGCGGCAGGCCTTGTCAGAGGTGTGCTCCATCCGACGTGGTTGGCCAATCCTGTTGTCGTGCGCAAAGCGAATGGGAAATGGAGGCTTTGCATCGACTTTACTGATGTTAACAAAGCTTGTCCCAAAGATCCCTTTCCCTTGCCGCGCATTGACCAGATTGTTGACTCCATGGCCGGATGTGACCTGCTTTCATTTCTTGACGCATACTCACGGTACCATCAGATCTTCATGGCTGAAGAAGATGAGGAAAAGACCGCATTCATCACTCCATGTGGCACGTACTATTTCGTACGGATGCCTTTCGGTTTGAAGAATGCCGGTTCGACGTTTGCAAGGGTTGTCCATACCGCTTTTGAGCTGCAAATTCACAGAAATGTGGAAGCCTACATGGATGACATAGTGGTCAAAAGCAGGAACAGGGCAACCCTGATTCAAGATTTAGAAGAGCCCTTTGCGAACTTGCGCAGGATCAGCCTCAAGCTCAACCCCGAGAAGTGCGTGTTTGGAGTCCCTTCCGGCAAGCTTCTCGGATTCTTCATGTCTCAGCGAGGAATCGAAGCCAATCTAGACAAAATCAAGGCCATCGAGCAGATTGAAGCACCAACACGCGTCAAGGATGTACGAAGGCTTGCCGGCTGCGTCGCGGCTCTCAGCAGGTTTATTTCCAAGTCTGCAGAACACACCCTGCCATTTTTCAAAGTTTTGAAAAAGGCGGGTTCAGTAAAATGTACTCCGGAAGCAGAGGCTGCGCTGCAGGACTTGAAGAAATACCTGTCCTCCGCTCCAATACTTGTTGCGCCTAAACCACAAGAGAAGTTGTTGCTGTACCTGGCGGCAACCAATCAAGTGGTTAGTGCTGCGTTAGTAGCGGAGAGGGAGGCTGATGATGAGTTAGCAACCGCGGCAAGCGTGTCCAGCGACGAGCAAGAGGCTTCCCCGACGAGCTCTGGCCCCGACAAGGATGAATCTGCGCAGGAGCAAGTGGAGGTGCAGAAGAAGAGAATGGTGCAGTGCCCAGTTTACTTTGTAAGCTCCCTCCTGCAGGGGTCTAGGTCAAGGTACTCTGGTGTGCAGAAATTGCTTTTCGGCCTCCTCATGGCCTCGAGAAAGCTGCGCCATTACTTCCAAGCACATGAGATTACAGTTGTCACCCGCTTTCCGCTCAAGAGGATACTGCAGAATCCAGAAGCAACAGGCAGGATTGTCGAGTGGGCACTGGAACTGTCAAGCTTCGGTCTCAAATTCGAGAGCACTTCAACTATCCAAAGCAGAGCATTGGCGGAGTTCATAGCAGAGTGGACACCGACACCAGACGAAGAGATCCCAGAGACGAGCATCCCCGTCAAAGAGGCAAGCAAGGAGTGGCTGATGTATTTTGATGGTGCCTTCTCGCTGCAAGGCGCCGGTGCTGGCGCGTTGCTTATCGCGCCCACCGGAGAGCATCTCAAGTACATAGTCCAGATGCACTTCCCCAAGGAGCAAGCAACCAACAATACTGCAGAGTATGAAGGTTTGCTTGCCGGTCTCAGGATCGCGGCAGAACTTGGAATCAAGAAGCTCATTGTCAGGGGTGACTCGCAGCTTGTCGTCCGCCAAGTGAACAAATATTACCAGAGTCCGTTGATGGAAGCGTACGTTGATGAAGTGAGGAAGCTAGAAGAGCACTTTGACGGCCTGCAAATGGAACACGTTCCAAGAGCTGAGAACGACATTGCTGATGGCTTGTCAAAGTGCGCAGCACTTAAGTTACCTGTGGAACCAGGAACCTTTGTGCTCAAGCTGACTCAGCCATCCGTAACACCATCAACCGGACAGAGCAAGAAGAGGAAGTTGGTCTCGGGCGACTATCTTCCGGCAGAGCTCCCCGGAGCCGCTGCCAAGAAGGTCCCCAAGATCGACGCCAAGAGCGCTGAGGAGCCGTCTGCTCCGGCAAACCCCAGGGTTTGTTCCGTAGAAGTAGGCGCTCCCGACAAGTTTTGCCCCGGCAAACTTGCCGGGGAACGTCAAGCTTCGGCTGAACCCCAGATCCTCGCCGTAGAAGCGGACGTTCCCGCAGCAGCAAATGTGCCTTCAGTCCTTGTTGTCGAGCCACAGGCTCCAGCATGGGCGCAGCAGACTGTCCATTTCCCCCAGAGTGGAGAACTTCCCAAAGAACAAGAAGAAGCGGAAAGAGTAGCCCGGCGCTCGAGTATGTACCAATTCGTCGACAACACGCTGTACAGAAGAGGGCGCAACGGTGTGAAATTGAAGTGTATTTCCCGGGAAAACGAACAAAAGCTGTTGGCAGAGACACATGGAGGCATATGTGGTCACCACATCGGCGCCAGAGCACTTGCTGGCAAAGCGTTCCGGCAAGGTTTCTTCTGGCCGACAGCCCTCCAGGATGCAACTGCACAAGTAACCAAGTGTGAAGCGTGCCAGTTCCATTCCAAGCAGATACACAAGCTAGCTCAAGCTCTCCAGACGATCCCTTTATCCTGGCCATTTTCGGTCTGGGGGCTCGACATCCTTGGCCCCTTCCCCCGAGCTGTCGGGGGCTTTGAGTACTTGTACGTCGCAATCAACAAGTTCACAAAGTGGCCGGAAGTGGAACCAGTGAGGAAGGTGACAGCATAGTCAGCAGTCAAGTTCTTCAGGTCGATTGTTTGTCGCTTCGGGATCCCCAATAGGATCATCACCGACAACGGTACGCAATTCACGAGCCGCGGCTTCATGCAATACGTCCAAGATCTCGGCGCCAAGGTCTGCATCACTTCTGTTCCTCATCCCAGGAGCAACGGTCAAGCGGAAAGGACCAATGCCGAAGTGCTGCGCGGGCTCAAGACCAGAACTTTCGACAGGCTGCACAAGTGCGGAAGAAACTGGATCGAGGAGCTGCCGGTGGCTCTTTGGTCGATCAGAACGATGCCAAATCGAGCCACTGGCCAGACACCATTTGCTCTAGTCTATGGAGCAGAAGCAGTTACCCCCACCGTACTCGTATACGGGTCACCTCGAGTGCTCGCTTATGATGAGCTTGAGCAAGAGCGGCTGCGTGAAGATGACGCCCTGCTCCTTGAGGAAGGTCGTCTTCAGGCTGCTGTGCGAGCCTCTCGCTACCAGCAAGCTTTGCGTCGCTACGATAGCCGCAAAGTTAAAGCCAGAAGCTTCGAGGAAGGCGACCTTGTTCTTCGGTGCGCTCCGTCCGCCAAGAATCATGACAAGTTGACGCCAAAGTGGGAAGGCCCTTACCGGGTGAGACGAGTCACGAGGCCCGGTGCTGTCCGCCTTGATACCGAAGATGGCACTCCGGTGAGCAACTCCTGGAAAATTGAGCATCTTCGTAAGTTTTACCCGTAAGGCGCGGTTGTCGGACCCCGTCCGGCAACCACCCTTTTGTACAAGTCTTGCCGCTGTTGCATGTAATACTTTGTACAAAGCCAGGCGCAGACCCTGAGCAACAGTAAATGAAGCGCTGGCGCCCTAAGTTTTAGCATGCATGCTGAGTCGAGTCTCGTCCTTGGTTATGGTTGATAGTGCCTAACAGCTGCTAACCCCTAGCTTAGAGGTCGGGTCTGCGTCCCTTTTTTTCCTGTTCTTTCATTTCCCTTTGGTTCGCAGGGTTTTGCATATCCTGGCCAGACTGCTTGAGGACGAAGAAGAGAAGAAGAGCGGACCAGCATCTGGTCCACGGCAAACCAGTGTTACCGGGGGCTGCAAGTACAAAGATTCGCCCGCGGCAAGCCAAAGTTGCCGGGGGCTGCAATCCCAGATAAGTTTTTCATCCCTTGTCATGCACTCTCTTAAGGACCGAGGAATGCGAAAACCTTGTTTCTTCCTAAAAAGCTGCCGTGCTCCCTTAACTCTGGGCCCCGGAGCGCGTTCCTGGGGCCAGTTTTGGTAGTAGTCGCGGCGGCAAAGGAACGGAATGAGGAGCCCAAACCCGCCTCATCCCTACCTCCGCCAAAGGCGTGGGGAAGGTCGAGTGGCGCAGGAAGACAGCAGGGCCTGTTGCCGGGCAAAGAAGTGTCTATCTTAACGATATAAAGGATTCGCTCCTTGGCGTGGGTTTTACCCACGAGAAAAATGGCCCGGCAAACATTCCCTTTTCATTAAAAACATTCCGCTCAGGTACAGTTCAGAGAGAATGAAAAACATGAGAGATGGGATTACAAGCTTTAAATGCAACTAAGGCCCGGAGGCTTACAAGTTAAAAAGAGATAAGGTGCCCGTAATCCCTTTCTTGTCTCTCTCCTCAGGAGGTAGGACAAGGAGGCGAAAGGGGCAAAAGGGGCGCCTAGATGAGCTACGGGTGGCAGAAGACACCAACAGAACGCCCCGGGGACCGTCTGAAAGCTGGACGGTGACGGCGGCGCCGGAAGCAGGGCTCGACGAGGCGGCAGGGCGTCAACACGCTGTCGAGGGCGTCGTGCCCTCGTACTCCAAGTTGACGGCCTTGCCGCCCGCCCTCTTCCTCTTCCGCAGCCTCCCTACGCCAGCCGCCAAGGAGACGACCCCGGGAAGCTCAAGGAGCCAGCGACACGGATGATGGGGTCGCCGGTGCCACGCGGAGCCGCGAACGACGCCTAGTCGGACCCGTCATCCCGACGACGAGGCGCCCGGCGCAGCCTGACGAAGAACTCGCAAGGGTCGTCCCCGATGTGGACTGCCGTGAGAGGAGGAGCCGCTGGCGGAGGCGAGGCCGGCGCATCGCCCCGTCCGCCTCATCCCCGAACGCCTCGGCCTCATCCACGACCTCGTCCACGACCTCGCCCCCTCCCCCTTCCCCTTACGGTTGGCTCTGCCACCGCGGGTGCAAGGGAAGGAGGGGCGCGTTGCCTAGCGGCTACCCTCGCCGCCACCGATGAACGACCAGGGTTCCCTTTCTCCATAGCGAATGGAGAGAGGGAATCAGAAGCTGAAGAGAAGCAAAGATGGAGGAGTGTGGGTTTTCGTCACCCCCCCCCTCTTGCTCCTTATAAAGGAGCAGGGTGGGGGCTCGGCCGCCCCGCTCAGCCAATCAAGACGCAGGAAGAGCAGGCGACTGGGACTGGCCTGCTGCCTCGGCCCGGTTTCCTGCCTCCACCGTCCGCGACCCCAGGTGCATGGAAGCCGCATGGCTGGCGTGCAGGACCGAGGCGACGGATGAGGCGACCTCCCCTCGCCCCGTGATCGTGGCGAGCGGACGCCTCAGAAACCGTGCCTCGGCCCCGTCCAGCAAACGAGCCGCGCCTCCACGCCTCCCTCCACTTATGGAGATAGCCCGAACCGTCCCCCTTTATTGTGACGTGACGAATGCCTGCGGGGCTCAGCCCCGCGCATGCCGCCCACGTCACGCACGCCTCTCCACACGATGTCGCGTTCGACGCATGCCGTTCGGGGAGGGCGTGGTGGATGCAGAAGAAGATGCGGCGTGACCCAGGCCCCGCGTGCCCGTGCACTGTTTTGGGCCTGGCCCAACAGCGCTCGGCACCGTGTATGGCCCAGGCCCGGGGGCTCCTGTCGGTGTACTAAAATAGGGGTACCTTAGTACCCCGAACTTGTGCACGGGCAGTCATAGCACCCCGCGGCAAGGCTTGCCAGGCGATCGCCAAAACTCTCCATGGTCCCTTTTTGGGCCATCCAAGAACAAAGTATTCGAGCTGAGGCCCCGGCAGGAGAAGCTTGCCGGGAAGGCCACCCGAAGAGAGCAAGGCCCCGGCAAGAGGAGCTTGTCGGGACGACCGCTCGAAGCACAAGGCCCCCGCAAGAGGAGCTTGCCGGGAAAGCCGACCATGGCACGACAAGAGACTTGCGGCGACGTGCCACGCGTCCCGGCGAGGACCGGTGAGCAACAAGCTCCCGGGCGCGACAAGGCGTCAACCGCGGCAAGGCGCTTGCCGCGGCAAGTCACCACCCCGCGCATGCGTTCCAGCTCATCCACCCACGCGTCGCTCTGGGGCCATTCCAGGCGTACGTGGCGAGAAGCTGCGCAGCCAGGGGCATGCGGTGGTGAAGCGACGCTGACAGGGTAGCCATCGTGGCAAACGGTGGCGCCCCTAACGGCCCCTTTTCTGCACTGTTTGGGCGACCCAGACGTGCATTTAATGCCCTTGTCCCCTGCCGTCAGAGTTAGGTATGATAGCACTGTGCAAACAGCTATACCCAACACAGCGTTTTCCAGTTTTACCCCCGCCTACGTTGCCACCTGTGGGTAACCCCTTGCGCATATAAAAGGAGGCCCCATGCGCAACATGAGAAAAAGGGAGGAAGGAGGCCACTCACGCTCGGTCTGATTAGTTGCCTGAGTGTACTGTAGCACTCAGCGCTCCCGAATAAGAACACAATACAAACCACCAAGCAGCAGTAGGGTTTTACGCATCCGTGCGGCCCGAAGCTGGGTAAACCCCTTGTGTGCATCGCCTCGATCCGCTCTTCCCGCGACCTCCGCCCCCCGCCGAACCAGAAAGGGGCTCAGTCCCCATAGGTGTTCGTGGAGGCAGATTTCCCCCGACACCTCTTCTCGATCCTTTCAATTGGTATCAGAGCATTGGTCTCCATTGCCTTGGTTTAAACACCTTTGGAGGAAGATGGATGTGTCTACTTTGGGGAGTCTTAGACGTAGAGTGCCTATTCTTGATGGAGAATATTTTCATGAGTGGAAAACTGAAATGCTTGAGATTTTCAATGAATATCATTTGAACAAGTACATTACTAGCCCTTGTGCACCTCATATTGGTCCCTTGCATCCCACACCCGAAGAGGATCTTGACATGATCCGCAATCTTAGAACTATCAATCTTATCATAAGAGGATTGCCCAAAATTTGATTGTTAGTTTGCCTACTCTTGATTGTGCCTATACTGTATGGAGATTTCTTGAGGAACAATTTCCAGATTATTCCTTGAAAAATTTAGACGAAATTCTCCATAAGTCTCTTGCCTTAAGTAAGATGAATTCTAGTGATCCTAACTTTGGTGATTGTTTCTTAGAGCTTACCAATCTCATGCGTGCCATAGGAGATGTTGGGATCATTAGCAATATCATTTCCGAAGCTATTAGAATCCATAAAGCACTACTAGAAAAAGGCCTACTAATGGCGCATCACCGGTGCGCCATTAGTACCACGCCATTAGTATTTATTACTAATGGCGCACCAGGTAGTGCACCATTAGTATAGGCCACGGTGCGCCATTAGTATAGGCCACTAGTGCGCCATTAGTATAGGCCACTGGTGCACCATTAGTATTTTTGAATTTTGAAGGCGGGAAAATAGTAGTGGCGCACCATCTAACCCCCACCGTGCGCCATTAGTATTTTTGAATTTTGAATCTGGATCTGGATTGTGATTTTTTGCGCATTTTTTGCTCGTTTTTTTGCTCGTTTTTTGGCACGACATTATTTCAAATTTTGTTCCTGTTTTTGGATCTTGTACGTTCTTTTGCCGTGTTCTTTTGCCGGAGAGGAGTTCACCAGAGAGTAGTTCGCCGGAGAGGAGGAGGAGGAGGTCACCAGAGAGGCGATCGCCTACATCGCCGGAGAGGAGGAGGAGGAGGTCGCCGGAGAGGACTTCACCGGAGCATCGGAGAGGAGGAAGGAGAAACCATGAGGGGATGGGAGGAGAGGAGGGAGGAGGAGCTCACCAGAGAGGAGGGAGAAGAAACCATGAGGGGAGGGAAGGGGAGGGGAGGAGAGGAGGGAGGAGGAGGTCGTCGGAGAGGAGGAGGTCGCCGGAGAGGAGGAGGGTAGTATGGTGGAGGAGAGAAGGGAAGATGGAGTGGAGGAGAGGAGGAGATGGAGTGTAGGAGAGGTGGAATGCAGAGATAAGGAGGAGAGGACCACGGCCAGCCATATATACGGCATACTAATGGCGCACCGCGGGCAGGTGCGCCATTACTAACTTTTTTTATTTTTTTGATTTATTTTGAATTTTGAATGCGGGAAGATACTAATGGCGCACCGCGGGCAGGTGCGCCATTACTTACTTTTTTTTATTTTTTTGATTTATTTTGAATTTTGAAGGCGGGAAGATACTAATGGCGCACCGTGGGCAGGTGCGCCAGTAGTAACTTTTTTTATTTTTTTGACTTATTTTGAATTTTGAAGGCGGGAAGATAGTAATGGCGCACCATGGGTAGGTGCGCCATTAGTAAGTTTGAATTTTTTTGAATTTTTTTGCCTCTCCAGATCTTAAAAGCGTCGTATCTTTTTTTCTGTTAGGTTTTTGAGGATTTAAAAAATGTTTAACGGGGTCCCCCTGGTTAAATTCGGATGTAATTTTTCGAGTAGATGATTTTTCATATAAAAAACTATTTCATCCGACTTAGTATGCAAAAGTTATGCCCATTTTTACAAATTCTCGAGAGATTTTGCAAATGAAGTCAAAATTTATATTTCCAAATTTTCCCAAAAACTAGACCACATATCACATGGGAAACATATTTTCTTTTATTTTTTTGACATTTTCATCATTTTCTTTTATTTTTTTTAAAACTGAAAAGGCGATCCACAGGGGGGGTGCATTCGGTGGAAGTGGTGGCCAAGTTACTAATGGCGCACCGTGGCATGGTGTGCCATTACTAGTTCAACTAGTAATGGCGCACTACTCCCACGGTGCGCCATTAGTAGTTTTGAAAAAAAATAAAAAACTTTAAATTTTTTTTACTAATGGCGCACCGTGGGATGTTGCGCCATTACTACTAATGGCGCACCATGGATGTGGTGCGCCATTACTAGTTGAACTAGTAATGGCGCAACATCCAACGGTGCGCCATTAGTAGTTTTGAAAAAAATTTAAATTTTTTTTACTAATGGCGCACCCGCGGATGTGGTGCGTCATTAGTATTTGGACACTAATGGCGTACCAACACATGGTGCGCCATTAGTATATAGTAATGGCGCACCACATGTCTGGTGCGCCATTAGTGTCAATTCCATCTATAGCCCTTTTCGTAGTAGTGAAGATAACCATAGAAGTGATCATTTATCTAATGAATTACCCTCTCTGCGAATTGATCAATCACAAGATGATGTTGAACATGGATATTATGATGAGGACGATGATAGTCAATATGATCTTGATGATGCGATGAGACACTTTGGTCTTATGGCAAATCTTCGCGGCTACATGGCTGGAGGAAAGGAATGGGTTCTTGATAGTGGATGTACTGATCATATGACCGGAGATAAAGATATGTTCCGTGAGCTTGCTGAAAACAACGGCCCTCGAAGATATGTCACTTTTGGTGATAACTCAAAGGGTAAGCTGGTTGGCCTCGGTAAGGTGGCCATCTCACATGATAGCTCCATACAAAATGTCATGCTCATTGAATCTCTTGGGTACAATTTACTTTCAGTTTCTAGAATTGCTGATTTCGGTTTCAATGTCCTATTCACTGAAGTAGATTGCCACGTGTTTCGTAGAGACAATAGTAAAATGGTCTTTACCGGTATACGTAGAGGTGATCTTTAGATTGTTGATTTCACTAAAAAGGCTCAACCTAGAACTTGCTTAATTGCTAAATCTTCTAAGGGTTGGCTGTGGCATAGAAGGCTAGGTCATGTGGGTATGTGAAATCTTGATAAACTTATTAAAGGTGATCATATCCTTGGAGTAAAAGATGTCATATTTGACAAGGATAGACTTTGAAGTGCTTGTCAAGCAGGGAAACAAGTTGGAGGAAGTCATCGTGCAAAGAACATCATGACCACGAGAAGACCAGTCGAGCTACTTCACATGGATCTCTTTGGTCCAAATGCCTACAAGAGTCTCGGTGGTAACTCATTTGGACTAGTCATAGTTGATGATTTTTCAAGATTTACGTGGGTGTTCTTTCTTGATGACAAATCGCAGGTGCAAAAGATCTTCAAAAACTTCACTAGGAAGGCCCAAAATCAATTTGACATAAAGATCAAGAAGGTTCAGAGCAACAACGGAACGGAGTTCAAGAACGCAAATGTGGATACCTTTCTTGACGAAGAGGGGATTTCACATGAGTTCTCGGCTACGTACACACCTCAACAAAATGGAGTCGTTGAGAGGAAGAACCGGACTCTTATTGAGATGGCAAGAACGATGCTTGATGAGTACAAGACTCCAAAACACTTTTGGGCGGAAGCAGTTGAGACAACTTGCCATGCAACAAATCACTTGTATCTTCACAAGCTACTCGGCAAGACGGCATACGAGCTCCTCATGGGTAACAAACCCCAAGTTGGATACTTTCGAGTATTTGGCTCAAAATGCTACATTCTTGATAAGCATCATTGTTCTAAATTTGCTCCTAAATCTCATGAAGGTTTCCTACTTGGTTATGGCTCAAACTCTCACACTTACGGTGTCTACAACAATTTCACCCGAAAGGTTGAAGAGACGGTAGATGTGAAGTTTGATGAATCTAACAGCTCGCAAGTAGAGCAACTGCCAATTGATGTAGGGGACAAAGACCCTTTGGAAGCAATCCAAGACTTGTCTATTGGCATGATTCGTCCAACGGAGGTGAAGGAGAGTACCTCGTCAGTCCAAGTGGAAGCTTCTACCTCACGACAAGGTGAACGAAGAATTGATACAGAAGCATCCACAAGTGGGACACACCAAGACGAAGAAAACAAGGAAGCACACCAAGATGACATCAACAACCTCCTTCTCCACCACGACAAGAGGATGACAACATCAACAATGAAGAAGGCCAAGAAGAAGAACAAGATGAAGAAGATGTTCCACCCCGAGCCAAGCCAAAGCTTCCACGAGTTCGATCAAGAATCGCCAAAGATCATCCCATCGAGCAAATCTACAATGATATGCAATCCGGGAGAATCACTCGCTCTAAAACTCGTTTAGCTAACTTTTGTGAACATTACTCATTCATCTCTAGCATTGAACCTATGATGGTTGAAGAAGCATTGGAAGATCTAGATTGGATTAACGCTATGCATGAAGACCTACACAACTTTGAGAGAAATCGAGTATGGACATTGGTCGAGAAGCCCGACAACAACCACAATATCATAGGTACCAAATGGGTGTTTCGCAACAAGCAAGATGAAGATGGTCAAGTCGTCCGCAACAAAGCACGCCTAGTCGCCCAAGGCTACACTCAATTCGAAGGTATGGACTATGGTGAGACATATGCTCCCGTTGCTACACTCGAGTCCGTTCGCATCTTACTTGCTTATTCTAATCACCATGATATTACCTTGTACCTATTGGACATTAAAAGTGCTTTTCTAAATGGTGAAACTGAGGAGGAACTTTATGTTAAGCAACCTCCCGGCTTTGTCAATCCTAAGAAACCCAATCATGTCTACAAACTTCACAAAGCCCTTTATGATCTTAAACAAGCTCCTAGAGCGTCGTATAAATGCTTGACCAAATTCCTTATTGAAAAAGGCTTTGAAATTGGTAAAATTGATTCTACCCTTTTTACTAAAAGGGTCAATGAAGAGCTATTTGTGTGCCAAATTTATGTTGATGATATTATATTTGGTTCGACTATCCATCATTTTAGTGATAAGTTTGGAAAGCTAATGTCGGAGAAGTTTGAGATGTCTATGATGAGTGAACTCAAATTCTTTCTCGGTTTGCAAATCAAGCAAACTACGGAAGGTACCTTTATCTCTCAAACAAAGTATGCCACGGACTTACTCAAGAAGTTCAATATGCAAGAATGCAAAGGTATGACTACACCCATGCCTACTAGTGTACATCTTGATTTGACCAAAGATGGTGAACCGGTTGATCAAAAAGTTTACCGCTCTATGATTGATTCATTGTTATATCTATGTGCCTCTCGTCCCGATATTATGCTAAGTGTGTGCATGTGTGCACGATATCAAGCGGCACCTAAAGAATGTCATCTTAAGGCTGTGAAAAGGATACTGAGATACTTAATACATACACCAAATTTTGGCATTTGGTATCCTAAGAGGTCTTCCTTTGATCTTGTTGGCTACTCCGATTCAGTCTATGTCGGAGACAAGGTTGATAGAAAGCCACTTCGGGTACTTGGCAATTCCTTGGTAGATCTCTTGCGTCTTGGTCCTCCAAGAAACAAAACTCGGTGTCCTTATCCACCGCCGAAGCGGAATACATTGCCGCTGGTTCATGTTGTGCTCAATTAAATGGATGACCCAAACTCTTAAAGATCATGGGATATATGTAAAACATGTTCCATTGTTGTGTGACAATGAAAGTGCTATTAAGATTGCTCACAATCCCGTGCAACATTCTCGAACTAACCATATTGAAGTTCGTCATCATTTCATTCGAGACCATGTTGCCAAAGGGCACATTGATCTTAAGCATGTTCGCACTGATAAGCAATTAGCGGATATATTTACCAAACCACTTGATGAGAAAGTCTTTTGCCGTTTGAGAGGTGAATTGAACATCATTGATTCTTCAAACTTGGAGTAGGAACTCCATTTGGATACATGCAAGGCATGAGTCTTTGTCTAATCCTTGATATTTCTTTCATGATGCTATCTATATGTCTTGGATACTATTGCACCCTTGCATGCTATCAAACCCTTGTATGTACTTGGATGAAACTAAATCCATGAGATTGCAACTCACTCACATCTTGAGCAACCTCTAAATCATCAAGTCTCTATACAATGGTGGTTGAAGTCAAGGAAGCACAAAACCCCTCAAACATATCCTTTGACTCATTCTATGTTAAATCTTATAATTGTCATTTCAGACACACAAGTGCTCTTCCTTGCAAAGCTAACCCATGTAGGAAGATGAACTCAAACTCCAAGTGGTGCTCCCAACTCTTGATGAGCTACATCAACCCTGAGCATCCCACACAAGTTCGACTACATGATCAAGATCGACACCACCAATGCACAAAGTATGTTATTCCATCTTAGAGAAGCTTTACTCCAAATCATGGGCCAAAGCAACTCAACTATGTGAATACATCAAAATGCTTAAACAAAAAATAGTGACCCCATTTTGAGCTTAAACGATGAGTATGACCAAACATCAAGTGATCTCACTTGACTCCTAAGTCAATATACTCTAACATAGGTGACTTTGTCACCACCCAAATCTAGATGAAGTTCTCTTGTGTTTCCCCTTTCAAAAAAAACTTCATCTAGATCTTTTCTTGTCTTTTCTTTTTTTGTTCTGCATTTTCTGCATCCAATTCATTGCAAATCTTTTAGCTACTTCCTTGCAAATCCTTGTGAGATCTTAAAGTGCCTAGTGAGCTGAGGTGACAAGTGTTTTACTGTGATGAACTCGGTTACACCGGTCTGTTTTCTTCGGCCCAACCGAATTCTCTCGGTGCCACCGAAGCACACAGCTCGGCGCTACCGATTTCACTATAGGAAAGACAACTTGCCACTTATTCCTGCAGTCCTTTTGCTCCAGCTCTACTCAATGATTCTTTTACTCTACTAGCATCACATTCATCTTGCTTTGTGACTCAAGGACCAAACCCTTCTGCATTAACACAAAAATCCAGAAGAGCCCTTCTTGGAAATTGATGTCAAAGGGGGAGAGAGAGATCACATCAAAGCTCTATGATTAATCATTTCTATAGGGGGAGAGGATACTCAGGGGGAGTGTGTAAGAAACCCCAGATGCTTGGTGTTCAAGAGGGGAGAAGTTATATGTCTTTAGGAGGGGAAAGACATGTTCATATTTGATCATATTTGATTGCTTGCATTAGCTCATGCTCTGTTATTTCTTTTTGCTCTCATTTTCTGTTCCCTATCTTCCCCCAATATCCCATGCAAGATTCAGGGGGAGCAAGATATCTATGGGAAGGAAATATCTGATCTTATTGCATATCTTTACCTTTGGGGACATGTCTATACCCAATGGGGTACTCAGTACTCACTCTCTACATGTCATCCCAGTCTTAGTTCTCTTGTGGTTGCTTTTGTTTGCTCTGGCTAGTAGGTGTATCTGTGTTGTCTAACCTTGTTTACTCAGGTTCATTCCTTCCTAAGCCAACTCAAGACCACAAGGTAAGTATATGCATCACAGTCATGTGTATGAGGATTTCTTGCTGATGTACATACTGTTTGCAAGAAGGACTCATGGGCATGAAGGTACATTTCCTATATTGACATCATTTGCTCTGATGCATATAGCCAAGATACATGTAACACATGGATTACTCTGTCATACTTATGCATTCACATGCTCCTATGTTTCATATTTATATGATTGCATACATGTAGGGGGAGCCTATGCATGTTACATGTCTTTCCCAAGCTTTGCTTGTTGCTCTGTATATTTTATCTAAAGCTTTGATGTATGTTGTCATCAATTACCAAAAAGGGGGAGACTGAAAGCACAAGTGCTCTCTGGGTGATTTTGGTAATTAATGTCAACATATCTCTTGTTGGACTAATGCTTCTACCTAGTATGTTTCAGATAAGTTCAACAATGGAGTGGCATGGACAAGAGGATGTGGAACCCCTTCAAGATGCTAAGGACAAAGGATTGGCTCAAGCTCAAAGCTCAGGACTCTACATTTTCTATTTTAAGTGATCCAAGATCAAATTGAGTCCATAGGAAAGCCAATACTATTAAGAAGGGATGAGGTGTTGCTTAATGTCTTGCTTGCTCTACGTGCTTAGTGATATGCTCCAAAGCCCTCAACCACTTTCTCACATCCACATGTGTACTAATCCAAAAAATCTAACTTGGCCCCACCGATTCTTTCCATCCGGAGCCACCGAGTTTAGTTGACATAGCCACTGCCAGAAACCCTAATCAATTTGGTCTTACCGATAGGGATCACGGTCTCACCGAAATGGGATTGCAAACTCTCTGTTTCCCTTCGTAACGTTTCGGTCAAACCGAGATAAGCGATTGGTTCCAACGAGATTGCAATGCAAACTCTCTGTTTCCCCTTCGTAACGTTTCGGTCCAACCAAGATGAGCGAATCGGTAACACCGAGTTTGCCTGACCAACCCTCTATTTGGCTATTACCAAAATTGGTCTCACCGAGTTTGTGTAATCGGTCTCACCGAGATTACGTTATGCCCTAACCCTAATAACATCGGTCCCACCGAGCTGACATGTCGGTCCCACTGAGAATCCTAACGTTCACATTTTGAACTAAATCGGTCCGACCGATTTTAATGATTCGGTCCCACCGAGTTTGGTGATTTGTGTGTAACGGTTAGATTTTATGTGGAGGCTATATATACCCCTCCACCCACTCTTCATTCATGGAGAGAGTCATCAGAACATGCCTACACTTCCAATACATATTTTCTGAAAGAGAGCCCCCTACACTTGTGTTGAGGTGAAGATATTCCATTCCAACCACATAAATCTGGATCTCTATCCTTCTCCAAGTTTCTTTCCACTCAAATCTTCTTTCTACCAAATCCAATCCTATGAGAGAGAGTTGAGTGTTGGGGAGACTATCATTTGAAGCACAAGAGCAGGGAGTTCATCATCAACACACCATTTGTTACTTCTTGGAGAGTGGTGTCTCCTAGATTGGCTAGGTGTCACTTGGGAGCCTCCGACAAGATTGTGGAGTTGAACCAAGGAGTTTGTAAGGGCAAGGAGATCGCCTACTTCGTGAAGATCTACCCTAGTGAGGTAAGTCCTTCGTGGGCGACGACCATGGTGGGATAGACAAGGTTGCTTCTTCGTGGACCCTTCGTGGGTGGAGCCCTCCGTGGACTCGTGCCACCGTTACCCCTCGTGGGTTGAAGTCTTCATCAACGTGGGTGTACGATAGCACCACCTATTGGAACCACGGATAAAAAATTTCCGTGTCTCCAAATTGCGTTTGCTCACTCAAATCCCATCTCTTTACATTATTGCAACTTGCATGCTTTACTTTCCGCTGCTCATATACTCTTTGTATGCTTGCATGTTTGCTTGATATGTATTGTGAATGTTTAAAATTGTGATTAAACTCCACATCAACTAAAGGAAATTAAAAACTGCAACTTTTCTTGATTAGAGTCTATTCACCCCCCTCTAGACACCTCTTCTCGATCCTTTCACTTCCACCAGTGAGAGCAGTGTGAATGAGGCTCAAGTCTGGCAAACAAAGTATGCTGCAGTCTTTCTTGCCTACTATGCATTTCCCGTTAAATAATGCAAAATACTGGATTGCAGGAGAGTGAACACTTTTTATTCTTCCTTGCCTCACTCCTCTATTTTCACTGTAACAATGGCTAGTGAAAAATGTCTCATACTCAGCCTTTGCTGGCTCATCAAGCGAACCCCAAAATGGAAGTTTGCAATGGTAAGCAAAAGTCTCTAGTGATACAATATATGGTTCATCATAAAGCATAAAAGACACCCTAGACTCACGTGGAAAATATTTAAATCCTTTGACAAATGATTCAGTGAGAAGATGGCGCTGTTCACACTTATCTGAGAGGTAGGGACCGAGATCGGCATTGTGAACATACTGCTCAAATTTCTCCTTGATGCCCACCTGCACCATATATTCATCGGAAGGCCATAAGCATGTTTTGGTGACGGCATCTCGCATGGAACTTTCACTTGGTTCAACATAGGACCGACGAGTAGAACTGTCACTAGAAGATGCCCCTGAGAATCGTCTCCTCGAGGAACTCCTTCCAAATAGGTTCATCATGTCCGCGTACAATTTTTCCTATGAACAAAAATCTGAATTTTTAGTTCACAAAATTTTTTCCAACAAAACTTCACAAAACTAATAGCAACTACTCATAGGGATACATAGAGGCCATAGCAAGCATTCAAACTACTTAGGACACTAAGAATTGAACATGCAAGCACATCTTCAGCAGCACCAAGAGTAGCTATTTATTCAAAGTATAAACCACTAGAACAAAAACTAATTGGACAAATGATGGAGTCACATACCAAGCAACGATCCCACGAAACAGTTTCGGAAACGGATCTTCGAGCAAAGAGATCGAAATCCATGGATTTGAGCTCAAGAACACGGGAGAGAGAGCAAGAGTGATTTTTTTCCTGGAGGTAGGTGACAATGTGGGTTGAAGAGATAAGTGAGGGGGCCCATGTGGGGACCACAACCCACCAGGGTGCGCGTGGGGGCTCTGGCATGCCCAGGTGGGTTGTGCCCACCTGGTGCACCTCCCTCTGGTAATTTTGGCACCAAAAATCCTTAAATATTCAAAGAAAATACATATAAAATTTTCAGGGCATTCTGAGAACTTTTATTTTTGGGTCATTTTTATTGCATGGGAAATTCAGAAAACAGAGAAAACATGGCATTTCATTTTATTTAACTAATAAAAACATAAAAAAAAGTAAAGACAGAAGGTAGTTCTTACTAAATTCATCAACTTCATACCGCTCAAAAATGATTCATTAATAAGGTTGATCAGGTCTTATTTACAACCACTTTCAGTTGGCATGAAACCGAAGAACTTTCGTAAATCACTAAGTTACCTCAATTGGGATATGCATTTCCCCAACAATAAGTGTTTCATATTTCTTTTTGACAGTAGGTAGAGGTATTTGAAAACTTCCAATAGTGATTGTTGGAGATTTTTCAATAACATTAATACCATTCACTTGGAATTGTTTCTTCGGAAAGTGCACCGTATGCTCATTACCATTAACATGAAAGGTGACCTTGCTTTTATTGCAATCAATAACAGCCCCTATAGTGTTCAAGAATGGTCTATCAAGGATAATCGACATGTTGTCGTCCTCGGGCATCTCAAGTATAACAAAGTCAGTCAAAATAGTAAATTAGCAACAACAACGGGCACATCCTCACAGATACCGATAGGTCTGGTAGTTGATTTATCAGCCATTTGCAAAGATATTTCAGTACGTGTGAGTTTATTCAAGTAAAGTATTTTATATAAAGAGAATGGCATAACACTAACACCAGCTCCTAAGTCACACAAAGCAGTTTTCATATAATTCTTTTTGATAGAGCAAGGTATAGTTGGTATTCCCGGATCTCCAAATTTTTTAGGTACTCCATCTTTGAAAGTGTAATTAGCAAGCATAGTGGAGATTTCAGCTTCCGGTATTTTTCTCTTATTTGTGATGATATCTTTCATATACTTTGCATACGGAGGCATCTTCAAGATATCAGTCAAGCAAGTACGCAAAAAGACTGGCCTCAACATTTTAGAAAAGCGTTCAAATTCTTTATCATCATTCTTTTTAGTTGACTTGGGTGGAAAAGGCATAGGTTTTTTAACCCACGTTTCTCTTTCTTTCCCGTGCTTCCTATCCAGAAAGTCTCTTTTATCATATCTTCTATTCTTAGGTTGTGGGTTATCAAGATCAATAGGTGGTTCTATCTCAACATCATTATCTGGTTCTTTTTCATTGTTTGGTTGAGAGTCTTCATGAACCTCATCATTATATTTTTCATTATCGCCAGGTGAGTGTTCATTACCAGATTGAGTTTCAGCATCGGAGATAGAAGTTTCATTATCATTATCAGGAGGTTTTTCTATTTCAGGTTCACCAGAAGTGTGCAAAGTCCTATCGTTTTTCTTTTTCTTTTTGTTTTTAGAAGGACTAGGTGCACTAGTGTTAGCTCTTTGTGAATGTTGTTCTATTCTTTTTGGATGTCCCTCAGGATAAAGTGGTTCCTGAGTCATTTTACCCCCTCTAGTTTCAACTCTAACAACAAAGTCATGCATATTATGATTCATTTCATCAAGTAATTCTCTTTGAGATTTAGCAACTTGTTCTAGTTGAGTTTGAACCATAGAAGCATGTTTTCCAACACCTCTAACATCATTTGAGATTCTAAATAACAAGTCACTCAAGCGAGCAATCATATCATAATTATACTTCAACTGTTTCATAACATTTGCATAGAAATGATCTTGTTTTCTAATGTAGTTTTCAAGCTCATAAATGCATTGAGTAGGATGCATATTGTGAGGATTGTCATTTTCATTGAACTTCATAAGAGAATTTACCTCTACCACCTTAGGCAATGGTGGTGTATTAAGCCAATGTATTTCTTCAATAGGAGGTAAATTTTTAACATCCTCGGCTTTAATACCTTTTCCTTCATTGATTTCTTTGCCTCTTGCATATCTTCGGGACTAAGATATAATATACCCCTCTTCTTCGGAGTGGGTTTAGTAGGTGGTTCAGGAATAGTCCAATCATCATAATTTTTCAATATGTTATTCAATAATTCTTCAGCTTGTCCAACAGTTCGTTCCCTGAAAACATAACCAACACTATTATCTAGGAAGTCCCTAAAAGCATCGGTTAGTCCATTATAGAAGATATCAAGTATTTCATTTTTCTTAAGAGGATGATCAGGCAAAGCATTAAGTGATTTGCAAAGCCTCCCCCAAGCTTGTGGGAGACTCTCATCTTTAGTTTGCACTAAGTTAAATATTTCCTGTAAGGCAGCTTGTTTCATATGAGCAGGAGAATATTTTTCAGAGAAGTAGTAAATCATATCCGGGGGACTACGCACACAACCAGGAGCAAGAGTATTGTACCAAGCTTTAGCATCACCCTTTAATGAGAAAGGAAATAATTTGAGAATAAAGTAATAGCGAGTTTTCTCATCATGAGTAAAAAGGGTGGCTATATCATTTAACTTAGTAAGATGTGCCACAACAGTTTCAGTTTCATAACCATGGAAAGGATCAAATTCAATCAAAGTAATTAACTCTGGGTCGACAGAGAATTCATAATCCTTATCAGCAATACAGATAGGTGAAGTAGCAAACTTAGGATCACATTTCATTCTAGCATTCAAAGATTTTTCTTTATACTTGCATAGTAATTTCTCTAGATCTTCTCTATCATTGCAAGCAAGAATATCTCTAGTTGCTTCTTCACTCATAACATAACCTGCTGGTACCTTAGGCAATTCATATCTAGGAAGGCTAGTCTAGCAGGTATTTCAGGAGTTTCAGTTTCAATCTCATCATTGGATTCAACAACATCATGTTGTATAACTCTAGCAATTTGTTTATCAAGAAAATCACCATGTGGCACATCATCATTATCAAGCAAGGTACTAGCATCATCATAAGCATCATTCATAGTAGAAGTAGGATCATCAATAACTTGCGACATATCAAAATTGATAGCATGTGGTGGTGTTGCAAGTTTACTCATAAGAGAAAGTGAATATAAAGCCGAACTGGATGACAGTTTCTTACCTCCCCTCGTACTTGAGGGAAATATCTTCGGCTTAGGATCCTTTAGATTCTTCATAGTGATAATATGATAATAATCCCATGTGACTCAATAAATATAGCTATGCTCCCCGGCAACGGCGCCAGAAAAAGGTCTTGATAACCCACAAGTATATGGGATCGCAATAGTTTTCGAGGGTAGAGTATTCGACCCAAATTTATAGATTCGACACAAGGGGAGCCAAAGAATATTTGAAGGTATTAGTAGCTGAGTTGTCAATTCAACCACAACTGGAGATTAATTATCTATAGCAAAGTGATCAGTAGCAAAGTAGTTTGATAGTTTTGATAGTGGTGACAGTAGCAACCATAATAGTAATTGTGATAGCAGTAATTTTGTAGCAAGTGTAACAGTGATGATAGCAATAGTAACACAGCAAGATCAATATAAATAAATTCGTAGGCATTGGATCGGTGACTTGTTGGCTGATATTCATCATGTGACAAGTATAACCTAGGGCGATACGGCACTAGCTCCAGTTCATCAATATAATGTAGGCATGTATTCTGTAAATAGTTATACGTGCTTTATTAAAAGAACTTGCATGACATCTTTTGTCCTACCCTCCCATGGCAGCGGGGTCCATTGTGGAAACTAAGGGATATTATGGCCTCCTTTAAATACTGAACTGGAACAAAGCATTAACACAGTGAATACATGAACTCCTCAAACTACGGTCGTCACTGGGAGTGGGCCCGGTTGTTGTCACTCCGGGGTTGCCGGATCATAACACATAGTAGGTGACTATAACTTGCAAGATCGGATCTAAAACATGGATATAATGATGAATTCATAAACGGTTCAGATCTGAGTTCATGGCACCCGAGCCGAAAATGACAAGCATTAAGCACAGCAAAGTCATAGCAACATCAATCTAAGAACATAGTGGATACTAGGGATCAAGCCCTAACAAAACTAACTCGATTACATGATGAATCTCATCCAACTCCTCATCGACCAGCGAGCCTACGAAGGAATTACTCACTCTCGGTGGGGAGCATCATGGAATTTGCGATGGAGATGGGTTGGTGATGGCGAAGAACGAAGATACCCCTCTCCGGAGCCCCAAACGGACTCTAGATCTGCCCTCCCGAGGAAGAACAGGGCTTGGCGGCGGCTCTGTCTTGTGGATCGTGATAATTCTTTCTCCCTGATTTTTTTTGGGAAATATGTGAATTTATAGTATCAGGGGGGTCGTCAACGGGGCCCCTAGGTGGATACAACACACCTGGGCACGCCAGGAGAGGGGGGGCGCCCTGGTGGGTTGTGCCCACCCAGGGGCCCCTCTCTGGTGGGTCTTCGCTCCAAAAATCCTTATTACTGATATAAAAATTCCTCACAAAGTTTCATTCCATTCCGGGAACTTTTATTTCTGCACAAAAACAACACCATGGTAGTTCTGCTAAAAACAACGTCAGTCCGGGGTTAGTTTCATTCAAATCATGCAAATTAGAGTCCAAAACAAGAGGAAAAGCATGAGAAAAAGTAGATACGTTGGAGACATATCACCAGACCCCGATCCGGCTATTCTGTCCAAGCCAGTTGGCTCCCATTGAACACTACCCATTCCGACCCAGTCTGTTGCCTCATGATGAATAGGACGTGTTCCGACCCAGTCACTTGGCTCTCGGTGAACACGACGTTGTTTTCTCCGTTCCGACCCAGCCAGTTAGCTTAAGATGAATAGCCCTGGCCGTCCGTATGCGCGAGTACGCGTTTCGAGACCCTGCTCGTATGTACGTACGTGACCATATTTTTTGCGTGTGGCTATATGTACATGTACATGGTTTAGACGGGACAACCTGAACTGCTATGTGGGGGGATCTACTATGACATGTGATGCTACTTACTCGGCCACGGTTCATCATTGCAGAGCGACCGATCGACCATTATGTACGTACACGTACGCGACAAGACAGACAACGGTACGTATGCTTCTTCCGGGTGGGTCCCAGGTGTCGGTGAGGATAAGGACGCACTTCCTTGTGTGCGAAGATATAGCTGCTGGGTCCTAGCTGTCAGGGGGGAACCATTTTTTTTGCCCGTAACAAGGACGGACTTCCTTGTGTGCGAAGATGTAGCTGGTGGGTCCCAGCTGTCAGGGGGAGAAAACATTATTTTTCAGGGTAAAAAGGATGAAGCCGCATGCATGCATCCATGGGTGTGGTGCATCCCCACTGTCAGCCTCTCACGTACATGGATCTTCTGTATGACTCTCGTTTGTTGAACATGTTGACCACACCATGTGGAGCGCACCAAGGCCGGTGGACGAGGGCGAGGACCCAGACTGGAACGAGCTGGAGATGGGGAAGACATGGCAGTGGAGTCGCAGATGAAGAGGAGTGGGAAACTTGACTGGTTCAGGTGTGTGGCAATACTGCCGCCCACGGGAGACAGGAGCAAGAACAAAGGTTGAAGAAGCAGCATGGTTGTTGGATTAACATCCAATGGTCCAGCTACTAGAATCATTTGTTGATTAAGGTGACAAAGCCCTCTGTACACGTCAGCTTAGTAGGCCCACAAGTCAGCCACCAAATCTGTCGGGTCCCAGCTATCATCAGGAGGAATAGTTTTTTTCGGTTAACAAGGAGGCACTGCCTTCCGTGCGAAGATATAGTCGATGGGTCCCAGCTGTCAGGGGGAGGAAACAATTTTTTCAGCTTAATAAGGAGGAACTTTCCTTGCATGTGGCCATGGACCTCGTGGGTCCTAGCCGACAGGCTCTCCATGTACAGTCCTCTACCGATGACTCTCGTTTGTTGACCACGCCGCGCCGAGCGCAGCGAGGCGGTGGACACCGGTGAGGCCCCGGACGGGAATGGCCCAGAGATGGGAAGATGCGGCAGTGGAGTCGCAGATTGAGAGGAGTACAAGGGTTATAACTAGTTCTGGTGCGGCATGGGGCTGCAGTCGGTGGAGAATAATAGGAGGTGTGGAGGGGTGGAGGGATAGCCTGGCCGGTGGTGGGGTAGCGCTTCGCAGCAATGCGTGCTAAGTAGAGCTACTAGCTGCCGGAGGCCAGAGCAGGCGGTCCCGGCGATGTTGGAGGAAGAAGATGAGAGATTGAAGGTGCATACCGTCCATTAGATATAAATCCAATGGCTGTGGATGTCATAATCATTTTTTGACCAAGTTGACAATGCCTTGTGTAGGCTTCGACCTATTGGCCCACATGTCAGCCTGTAAAAATGTGGCATATATTTAACCCACGTTTTCTAGAATTTACAGTCCACTTGTTGGGCTGGGTGAACAAATAATTTCACGTCAATGCGGCCCATTTAATATTTTCTAAGAAATCCCAACCCATTTGCACTTTCTTCAAATACATTAATTAGTTGGGCTTGTTCTATATATAATGTTAGGTTAGAAGGAGCAATTAATATCAAAAAATTAAACGAAGCGACACATTTTTTATATATAAAATTAACAAATTAGCAAGTTATTGCTCAAAACAAAATTTAGCGCGTTATTATTACATTGGTCCTTAAAATCTTCGCAAGCTTTTTTATGCAATCACTAGGATTTTCCTTGCCTACTTCTGTTAAACATTTACTTTTATAAGTTAATAAGACGTGGGATG
This sequence comes from Aegilops umbellulata, assembly GCA_032464435.1. Taxonomy (NCBI): domain Eukaryota; kingdom Viridiplantae; phylum Streptophyta; class Magnoliopsida; order Poales; family Poaceae; genus Aegilops; species Aegilops umbellulata. The sequence continues at coordinate 208,992,249 of CP136056.1, read as the reverse complement.
TTTTTATAATGTATATATAAGTCTCTATTAAATATACGATAATAGTAGTAATATAAATATATATAATCTGGTTAGATGGGAAAACATAATTTGGACACATTATTATTATTCTTATATATAGATAAATAGAAGCGAGATCTGCATTTTATTAAAAAAATACATTGGGCTGCCAATCTTTAAGAAAAAGTAAAACCTACGCTAGGAGGCCCATAGGCCGGTACGTACATGATGGACCTCAAAAAATAAGTTGAAACCATTGTCTCAGTATGTTGTGGGCTACGCATGTTACAAAACAAAACCTAGGCCTAGGTGATACTTGTTCGCCCTCTGGAAAAAAATGATACCAATTAGATCCCCTATATCCCTTTCCCGCAACAACAACAGAAAAAATAAAAGATCCCCGATACCCCTAGAAAACAAGGCTCCCCGATGACAGTCTTCATTGAATTTTTTTTGTTTATTGACTAACGTTGACAAACCCATGGGCCCCAACGTCAGTATATAATTAGGAGGAGGCTTTTTGTTTCCAATGGGGCACTTGCTTGCGTACGTCTTGGACCTGGTGTGTCCCCACTGTCAGTCTCTCGGCGTACAGTCCTCTCCGGGTTCCTCTCGTTTGTTGAGCATGTTGACAACGGCATACGGCGGTGCCACGGAAAGCGCACACGGACGGGAAGAATCAGAGTCGGGGGAGACACCTTCATTCTTTCGAGCATACCGCACTAGCCCGGAGGCTGCAACCCTCTCACCCAAAAGTTGTACTGCCCGAGTTCGGTTCCTACTAGTGCAGTTGAATAATATCTAACATTTGCCAAAATTTCGTCCCTAGTTTACCCAGTTTTTCGCACACTCAACATTGTCTTGCCATTTTGAAAATAGCATATCTTTTTGACTTTGCATCATATGAAGATGTGTTATACACGAATGTTGATCAGCATGATGTTACCTTGTTGTAAGTTCCATTTTTTTTACCATGAATAAAATTTCCAATATCCTATTATCCATGTATGAAAAGTGCTTGTTGATTTAAATGCTCTGCCTCTGAAACATACAATTTCTTATTTGAAAAACACTTGGACAAGCAGCCACCACCGGTGTTGGATTCGATGTCGCACTTCTTCAATCCCTCGGCAGGCGCGAGGGCGCAATAAACTTCAGTCCCGTGCTGCCAGTTGGGGGAATGGAGCGAACTGGATTAAAGAGGGGGCCAGCTGCGCGACTGAAGAAGCACACCAGACGCGATTTTTTTAGTGGATGGATCTCGATGGTGTTTTTTTACTTTCCTCTGCACCATACAACTTGTATTTTTAGCCCCCAGTCCCTGGTGGATCAACAGCCCATTTGCTGGGCGAGCCAACTTACAAAAAGCAGCACTTGATTTTTGAGGCCGAAAACATTATGGTAGGGGTTGAGCGGGGGAAGGGGGAATATAGAGTAAAAAGATTAAAAAGAGTTGATGCGCCTTTGCTACCCTAACAAGCAGGTGCAATTCTTCTCGGGAAGAAGGTGTGCCATTGACACCCACACGTCACAAATCCCACAGTAGACATACTAACAAGTTCAGACACAAGTACAACAGAAAAGGTAAACATTCGTATCAAACTCAGGTTCACAGGACACGTTCATATTCATAGCCAACATTCACAATCAACAGCTCAAAAGATTCATATATACATCAGTTCAGCATGTCTATGCATCCAAATGGTTGATAGATCACAAGACAATATTCATAGATAATTCACAAAAAGATTCAGATATACACATGTTCAGTATGTTTATGCATCCAAATGATTGAGATCATAGCCAATATCACCCCATGGAAAAACTTTAATTACCTAGGGTACATACTGGTAAATGGTGTTCAGTCGGAGGTACTTCTTGCTAAAATCAATGCTTGTACGAGTAAACTTTCGAGTACATAAGAGGCAACACAGACAATCTGAATTTTGCTTGTAGGTTTATCCTCGAGATAGCGGCCTCGACGCCGAGGGAGGTTTGAGCAACTTGGCCACTACTTTCATCCAACTAGTTTATTGGCTCATCTTGGTCCTGTAGCTCGCCAAAATTCTACATTGCAAACAAGAAAGGAGGCGGTTGATAAAATGAACCACCCAATTTTTTGTGCAGTTCAACTGAAATGGAGCATCCCTGGCGTGCAGACTAGACTGTGTTTTCTGGGCTATGCGCCAAGCAATATTTTTGGCGTTCACTCCCCTAATACTTGGAGTTTGACAACTGGCTGATGCCGGTTGATACTCAAATGAATATAGGCACTTCTTCTTGTCAACATTGATGCTTGTCTGAGAGAACTTTGGAGTACATAACAACAACATAAGTATCTGTTTGTGCAGTTCTACTGAAATCACCCAATGTAATGATTTGCCTATGAGTTTAGGCTCCAAGTTACTCCTTTATGAAATCGGCAAACAGTAGGACAATACCAAATTAGCAATACATATGACAGACACAATAATCAGGATAAAGACCGGTACAAACCTGTGTGAGGTAGCATATCAATTACTATTTCCTTTGACTGGAAGCCGAGATAAGCAAAGCGACTGACAGGAAAGGAAGGAAGCAAGCCGATAAAAGCGATTGATAGGAAAGGAAGGAAGCAGTCGAGGCAATGAAGCACCCAAAGTTTTTGTGCAGTTCCACCAAAATCGAGCACCCCTATTGGCACATATATTGAGAGAGTGAGATTACTCTAATAGTGGGACTAGTTGATGAAACATACACCAACAAATAGAAGCACCCTCATTATCTTAATGGGTAAAGTTAGCAACATAGTAGTCTTGCTTAAGGAGAGGTATTAGTTTATTTAATCAGTGCCAATTAGCTCAATACTCAAAGCATTGCCATGTATCATAGGTTGCAAAACTTTAATGTGCAAGTATAAATGAGTTTCTCATGACAGTAGCAACACAGTAGCACGACACAAATAGAGATGACATCAAACTAATATGGATGAAGGACTTAGGCTAGTACCAACCTGAGAAAAAAGCTTTTCATGTAGTCCCAAAAGAGATGATAAAGCACTCACTGGAATCACTCAATAGTATATATTTTTGTGCACTTCAAATGTATGGTTGAAATCACTCTTGTTTACCAGTGGTGAGATTAAATCGAAAGATTATCAAGAACTTCCAGCAGAGTTAAAAGCACTGGCTGGGATACAGTTCATTGTATTGTCTTGTGTAGTTCCACTAGAATGTACAATTGGCACAACATGATCCTTGTTTGCACAAGTAGGAACAAGGTGAAACCTTCATTAGCTTAGTGAGAAAGGATAGAAAGACATTAGCATATTACTTTAACGGTAGCATCAAATTCATGATGGACAATACGCAAAGCATTGCCTCATTGAACCAATGGCAATAAATTTACATGCAAAACAATAGCACTATTATGTCATGACACTACCAAAATTCCCTCCCTGCTCCACCACATGATTCACCTCCATAGACACACATACACACATACATGATTCAGCATAGGGTGCTACTAAAGATTTGTTTAACTCCGATGGGAAATTTAGGCAGCAATAAATTAGTGCTGCTTAAGTACTCCTAATTAATTAAGTGACCTTGCAGGAGAGACATCAAAAGTGCAAGGGATCCCTGGAGGATCGTCTCACATGTAAGGTATACGTTGTCGGAGCCCTTGAATGGCCTCGACTGAGGCCTCGTCTTCAGGAAGATCATCTTGGCACTGTTGATCGTGTAGAGCTGGGTCACCCGTGCATCCAGAATGCAGTTAATTAGTATGATGCGTCGTCAACCCAAGTACTACTCTGCTACATTTATGTATCTATCTGTATTCTACTCTTATATACTCTTATAAAAACAGAGTTGGTGATGATGGTTGATGTCTACTATGCAACTTTATTCTTGTAGACACGTGTTGGACCTCCAAGCACAGAGTTTTGTAGGACAGTAGCAATTTTCCCTCAAGTGGATGACCTAAGGTTTATCAATCCGTGGGAGGCATAGTATGAAGATAGTCTCTATCGGGGATGCTGACTCCGCGAGCACCTATGGGGACGGAGCCCCTTCTCGGTTCGGCGGGGGGCGGAGGCCGCACGAAGAGCAGATCGAGGCGAGGCACACGAGCGGTTTTACCCAGCTTCGGAGCTCTCCGGAGAGATAATACTCCTACTGCTGCTTTGTGGTTTGTATTGAGTTCTTGCTCGGGAGCGCTGAGTGCTATAGTACACACAAGCAGCTAACGAGACCGAGCGTGGATGTTCTGCCATCCTCCCCTTCTACGTTGTGCATGGGCCTCCTTTTATATGATCAAGGGGTCTCCAACAGGTGGCAACATAGACAAGGGCAAAAATGGAAAGGTGCCGCGGTAGGTACAGCTACCTACACAGTGTATCGTACCTAACCCTGACAGCAGGGGACAAGGGCATTAAATGCCTATCTACGTCGCCCAAACAGTGCAGAAAAGGGACCGTCAGGGACGCCACCGCTCGCCACGATGGCGACCTTGTCAGCGCCGCTTGCCACAGTGCACCCCTGGCTGCACAGCCTCCCGCCACGTGCGCCTGGAAGGGTCTCAGAGCGACACGTTGGTGGGTGAGGTGGAGCGCAGGTACAGAGTGGTTGCTAGCCGCGGCAAACGCCTTGCCGCGGCCGTTGTCTTGCCGCGTCCGGGAGCTTGTCGCTCGCCAGGTCTTGCCGGGACGCGTGGCGCGTCGCGGCAAGTTCCTTGAGATGCCTTGGTTGGCCTTCCCGGAAAGCTCCTCTTGCCGGGGTCTTGTATTTTGAGTGGCCTTCCCGGCAAGCTCCTCTTGCCGGGGCCTTGTCTCCTTGGCTTAAATACTTTGTTCTTGAATGGTTCCAAAGGAACCACAGAGGTCCTTGGCGGTCACCCGGCAAGCCTTGCCGCGGGGCGCTGCGACTGCCCGTGCACAAGTTCGGGATACTAGGGTACCCCTACTCTAGTACACCGACAGGAGCCCCCGAGCCTGTGCCATACACGGTGCCGAGTGCTGTTGGGCCAGGCCCAAAACAGGGCACGGGCACGCGCGGCCTGGGTCACGCCGCATCTTACTCCGCATCCACCGCGCCCTCCCTGAACGGCATGCGTCAATTGCGGCGTCATGGGAGAGGTCGTGGGTGGTTTCTTTATTCGGAAAGGCGAAACGTCCGCCCCCTCCCAGTAGGGAAAACAGGGGCAGTTCGCGCCTTTCCCATAAACGGAGGGAGGCGTGGTGGCGTGGTCTTCGAGGCGTCCACTCCCCACGATCACGGGGTGGGGAGAGGTCGCCTCATCCATCGCCTTGGTTCTGTACGCCTGCCACGCGGCCTCCATGCGCTTGGGGTGGCGAACGGTGGAGGCGGGAAACCGGGCCGTCACGGGTCGAGGCAGCGGGTCGGGCCCAGTTCCCTGCTCCTTCCGTGTCTTGATTAGCTGAGCGGGGCGGCCGAGCCCCCACCCTGTTCCTTTATAAGGAGCGGGAGGGGGGGACGGAAGCCTGTATTCTTTCATCTCCTCTTTCCTTCAGCTTCTGCTCCCCTCTCTCTCATTCGCCATGGAGAAAGGAAACCCTGGTCCTTCAACGGTGGCGGCGAGGGTCGCCGCTAGACAACGCGTCCCTCCCTCTCCCGCACCCGCGGTGGCAGAGCCAGCCATAAGGGGAAGAGGGAAGGGGCGAGGCCGGGGGCGAGGTCGAGGGCGAGGCTGAGGCGCTCGGGGAAGAGGTGGACGGGGCAGCTCGCCGGCCTCGCCTTCGCCAGCGGTTCCTCTTCCCGTGGCGGACCATATTGGGGACGACCCTTGCGAGTTCTTCGTCAGGCTGCGTCGGCCGCCTCGTCGTCGCCTTCGTCTCCCGACTCCATTTGCGAGCGAGATGGAGTTGGATCCGCCCGAGACACTGAGGTTGCACATGAGGGGCTGTGGAATCAACGGTACGCGAGTCCGCGTTGACTTCCCGGCCCCTAATGTGATGTATCTTGGTCGAGGGTGGAAAACGTTCGCCCGTATCCACAGCTTGATGGAGGGGCTCACCCTCCATTTTAAGCTGATGGAGGGCGGTCTCCTCTCCGTCAAGGTCTTCGGGTGCTTCGGGACTCGGGCAAGGTGCTGCATGGAGAGCTCCTCAAAAAGCGAAGACTCCTCCTCGGGCGAGAGTGACGAGGAGGACAGCGGCAGCGACGATGAGGGTAGCGGGCGGCAGGATGACGGGTCCGACTAGGTGTCGGGCGCCGCTCCGTGCGGCATCGGTGACCCCATCATCCGTGTCGCCGGCTCCTTGAGCTTCTCGGGGTCGTCTCCTTGGGCGGCTGGCGTAGGGAGGCTGCGGAGGAGGAAGAGGGCAGGCGGCAAGGCCGTCAACTCGGAGTACGTGGGCACAACGCCCTTGACAGCGTGCTGACGTCCTACCGCCTCGTCTTCGAGCCCTGCCTCCGGCGCCGCCATCACCATCCAGCCTTTGGACGACCACCGAGATGTTTTCTTGGTGTCTTCCGCCACCCGTAGCTCGCCTAGGCACTCCTTTTGCCCTTTTCGCCTCCTTGACCTGCCTCCTGAAGAGAGGGACAAGAAAGGGATTACGGGCACCTTATCTCTTTTTAGTTTGTAAGCCCTCGGGCCTTAGCTGAATTTAAAGCTTGTAATCCCCTCGTTCATGTTTTTCATTCTCTATGAACTGTACCTGAGTGGAATGCTTTTTTATGAAAAGGGGATGCTTGCCGGGTCACTTGTCTTGTGGGTGGAACCCACGTCAAGGAGCGAATCCTTTATATCTTTAAGATAGACACTTCTTTTCCCGGCAGCAGGCCCTGCCTTCTTCCCACGTCGCTCGACCTTTCTCACGCTTTTGGCGGAGGCAGGGATGAGGCGGGTTCAGGCTCCTCGTTTCGTTCCTTTGCTGCCGCGACTACGACCAAACCTGGCCCCAGGAACGAGCCCTAGGGCCTAGAGGTAGGGGAGCACGGTAGCTTTTAGGAAGAAACGAGGTTTCGCAGACCTCAGTCCATAAGAGAATGCATGATAAGGGATGAAAAACTTATCTGAGATTGCAGCCCCCGGCGACTCTGGTTTCCCGTGGGTGAATCTTTGTACTTGCAGCCCCCGGCAACACTGGCTTGCCGGGGTCTAGATGTTGGTCCGTCCTCCTTCTCTTTTTCGTCCTCAAGTGGTCCGGCCAGGATATGCGAGCCCTGCGAACCAAGGGAAACGAAAGAACGGCAAAAGGACGCACACCCGACCTCTAAGCTAGGGGTTAGCCGCTACTAAGCACTATCAACCCTAACCAAGGACGAGACTCGACCCAGCATGCATGCTATAACTTAGGGCGCCAGCGCTTCACTTATGCTCAGGGTCTGCGCCTGGCTTTGTACAAAGGATTACATGCAACAGCGGCAAGACTTGTACAAAAGGTGGTTGCCGGAGCAGGGTCCGGCAACCGCGCCTTACGGGTAAAACTTACGAAGATTCTCAATGTTCCAGGAGTTGGTCACCGGAATGCCATCTTCGGTCTCAAGGCGGACAGCGCCGGGCCTAGTGACTCGTTTCACCCGATAAGGGCCTTCCCACTTCGGCGTCAACTTGTTGGAATTCTTGGGGGAATGAAGGCGCTGAAGAACAAGGTCGCCTTCCTCGAGACTTCTAGCGTTAACTTTGCGGCTATGGTAGCGGCGCAAAGCTTGCTGGTAGCAAGCAGCTCGTACAGCAGCCTGAAGACGGTCTTCCTCAAGGAGCAGGGTGTCATCTTGTCGCAGCTGCTCTTGCTCAAGCTCATCATAAGCGAGCACTCGAGGTGACCCGTATACGAGTTCCGTGGGGATAACTGCCTCTGCTCCATAGACTAGAGCGAAAGGTGTCTGGCCAGTGGCTCGATTTGGCGTCGTCCTGATCGACCAAAAAACCACCGGCAGCTCCTCAATCCAGTTTCTTCCGCACCCGTGCAGCCTGTCGAAAGTCCTGGTCTTGAGTCCATGCAGCACTTCAGCATTTGCCCTCTCCGCTTGACCGTTGCTCCTGGGGTGAGCAACAGAAGCGAAGCAGACCTTGGCGCCAAGATCTTGGACGTACTGCATGAAGGTGCAGCTCGTAAATTGTGTACCGTTGTCGGTGATGATCCTGTTAGGGATCTCGAAGCGGCAAACAATCGACCTGAAGAACTTGACTGCTGACTGTGTTGTCACCTTCCTCACTGCTTCCACTTCCGGCAACTTTGTGAACTTGTCGATTGCGACGTACAAGTACTCAAAGCCCCCGACTGCTCGGGGGAAGGGGCCGAGGATGTCGAGCCCCTAGACCGAAAATGGCCAGGATAAAGGGATCGTCTAGAGAGCTTGAGCTGGCTGGCGTATCTGCTTGGAATGGAACTGGCACGCTTCACACTTGGTTACTTGTGCAGTTGCATCCTGGAGGGCTGTCGGCCAAAAGAAACCTTGCCGGAAAGCTTTGCCGGCAAGTGCTCTTGCGCCAATGTGGTGACCACAAATGCCTCCATGTATCTCTGCCAACAGCTTCTGTCCATCTTCCCGGTGAATACACTTCAATTTCACACCGTTGAGTCTTCTTCCCTACAGTGCGTTGTCGACAAACTGGTACATACTTGACTGCCGGGCTACTCTTTCCGCTTCTTCTTGCTCTTCGGGAAGTTCTCCTGTCTGAAGGAAACGGACGATCTGTTGTGCCCATGCTGGAGCCTGTGGCTCGACAACAAGGACTAAAGGCATATCTGCTGCTGCGGGAACATCCGCTTCTACGGCGAGAACCTGCGGTTCAGCCGGAGCTTGACGTTCCCAGGCAAGCTTGCCGGAGCAAAACTTGTCAGGAGCGTCTGCTTCAACGAAACAAACCCTGGGGCTTGTCGGAGCAAACTGCTCCTTAGCACTCTTGGCGTTGATCTTGGGGACTTTCTTGGCGGCGGCTTCGGGAAGCTCTGCCCGAAAATAGTCACCAGAAATCAACTTCCTCTTCTTGCTCTGTCCAGTTGATGGCGTAACAGACGGTTGAGTCAGCTTGAGCACAAAGATCCCTGGTTCGACAGGTAACTTAAGTGCTGCACACTTTGACAGGCCATCGGCAATGTCGTTCTGAGCTCTTGGAACATGTTCCATCTGTAAGCCGACAAAGTGCTCTTCTAGCTTCATTACTTCATCAACGTAAGCTTCCATCAACGGACTCTGATAATTCTTGTTCACTTGGCAGACGACAAGCTACGAGTCACCCCTGACAATGAGCTTCTTGATCCCAAGGTCTGCCGCGATCCTGAGACCGGCAAGCAATCCTTCATACTCTGCAGTATTGTTTGTCGCTTGCTCCTTGGGAAAGTGCATTTGGACTACGTACTTGAGGTGCTCTCCGGTGGGTGTGACAAGCAGCACGCCAGCACCGGCGCCTTGCAGCGAAAAGGCACCATCAAAGTACATCAGCCACTCTTTGCTTGCCTCCTTGACGGGGATGCTCGTCTCTGGAATTTCTTCGTCAGGCGTTGGCGTCAACTCTGCTATGAATTCTGCCAATGCTCTGCTTTGGATAGTTGAAGTGCTCTCAAACTTGATGCCAAAGCTTGACAGTTCCAGTGCCCACTCAACAATCCTGCCTGTCGCTTCTGGATTCTGCAGTATCCTATTCAGCGGAAAGCGAGTGACAACCGTGATATCATGCGCTTGGAAGTAATGGCGCAGCTTTCTCGAGGCCATGAGAAGGCCGAAAAGCAATTTCTGCACACCAGAGTACCTTGACCTAGCCCCCTGCAGAAGGGAACTGACAAAGTAGACTGGGCGCTGCACCATTTTCTTCTGTATCTCCTCGGGCGCCTGCACAGATCCATCCTTGCCGGGACCGGAGCTTGTCGGGGAAGCCCCCTGCTTGTCGCTGGATGCGCTTGCCATGGTTGCTGGCTCATCATCTGCCTCCCTCTCCGCTACTAACGCATCACTAACCACTTGATTGGTTGTCGCCAGATACAGCAGCAACTTCTCTTGTGGCTTAGGTGCGACAAGTATTGGAGTGGAGGACAGGTATCCCTTCAAGTCCTGCAGCGCAGCCTCCGCTTCCGGAGTCCATTTCATGGGACCTGCCTTTTTCAAAATTTTGAAAAACGGCAGGGCGCGCTCAGCAGACTTAGAGATAAACCTGCTGTGAGCCGCCACGCGGCCGGCAAGTCTCCGTACATCCTTGACGTGCTTCGGTGCTTCAATCTGCTCAATGGCCTTGATCTTGTCGGGATTGGCTTCAATTCCCCGCTGAGACACGAAGAACCCGAGAAGCTTGCCGGAAGGGACTCCAAACACGCACTTCTTGGGGTTGAGCTTGAGGCTGATCTTGCGCAGATTTGCAAAAGTCTCTTCTAAATCTTGAATCAGAGTTGCTTTGTCCCTACTCTTGACCACTATATCATCCATGTAGGCTTCCACATTCCTGTGTATTTGTGGCTCAAAAGCAGTATGGACTACCCTTGCAAATGTTGAACCAGCATTCTTTAAACCGAAAGGCATCCGTATGAAACAGTATGTGCCACATGGAGTGATGAATGCAGTTTTCTCCTCATCCTCTTCTTCCATGAAGATCTGATGATATCCTGAGTATGCGTCAAGAAATGAAAGCAAGTCACATCCGGCCGTGGAGTCAACATTCCGGTCGATGCGCGTCAAGGGAAATGGGTCTTTGGGACAAGCTTTATTGACATCGGTAAAGTCGATACAAAGCCTCCATTTCCCGTTTGCCTTGCGCACGACTACAGGATTGGCCAACCACGTAGGATGGAGCACTCCTCTGACGAGGCCTGCTGCTTCCAACTTCTTGATCTCTTCTGCGATGAATTCTTGGCGCTCCACTGCTTGCTTCCTGACTTTCTGCTTGACGGGCCGCGCATGAGGACAGACGGCAAGGCGGTGCTCAATTACTTTCCTGGGAACACCGGGGATGTCAGACGGTTGCCACGCAAACACATCGACGTTCGCCCGCAGGAAAGCAATGGGCGTGCTTCCCTATTTAGGGTCGAGAGTAGCACTGATGGTGAAAGTACCACCAGTGCCGTCCTCCTTGGCGGACACCTTCTTGGTCGCTGGCGGAGCTTCCATTGCCTTCTTACACTTGCCGGTGGAGCTCGATGGTGCGTCCTCGGCGGTAGCGCAGCACTCCGAAGAGGTGCGCTTGCCGGAGTGGGCATCAGAACTCTTGCCGGACTTGGTCTTCTTCTTCCCCCCGGGAGCTTCATCGGCAAGTGTCTCGCGATCCGTTGCAGCTGCTGCTTCCCGGTAGATCTTGTCGGCACAAATGAGAGCATCTTTCTTGTCGCCAGGGACAGAGATGACACTTATCGGGCCCGGCATCTTCAACATGTTGTACGCGTAGTGAGAGGCTGCCATGAACTTGGCGAGCGCTGGACGGCCTAGAATCCCATTGTAAGGCAATGGAAAACCGGCAACGTCAAAAGTGATCCTCTCAGTCCTGAAGTTCAACTCGCTGCCAAATGTCACCGGCAGCGTGATCCTACCCTTCGGCTTGCTCCTTCTCGGGTTGATTCCTTGGAATGTGCCAGTCTCTTCGAGCTCGCTGTGACGGACTTGGAGTTTCTGGAGCACAGCGGAGGAGATCAGGTTCAAGCCGGCGCCGCCGTCAACTAGCATCTTAGTGAGCTTGAGGTTGCGGATAGTTGGTGAGACCAACATCGGCAAACACCCGACCGCAGTTGTGCGATCAGGGTGGTCCTCAATATCAAAGATGATAGGCGTGCTGGACCATTTCATAAGCTTGCGTGACTCAACGGGTGGTTCTGCCGCATTGACTTCCCGCACCCACTGCTTGAGTTGGCGGTGTGAAGTATGCAGAGAAGCACCGCCGTCAACGCACAAGACCTCTGTGGCTTTCTAAAACTCCCGCTCACTGGTCTCGTCATCATCCATGTCTTCGTCGTTGTCGTCTTCATCCTTGTCGCGGCCGCGGGGAGGTCTGTCTCCTTGCCGCTGATTGGCCTTGCCGCGGCGTCCTCCCCGGCCGGTGCGCTTCGTACCAGATCCTCCAGCACCTCCTTGGGCTTTCTCCTTGTCGCGTCGCTCGTACTCGGCCTTTTGCAGCTCGACAAGCTGCTCGACCTTCTTGTAGCTCTGGAGGTCATGGCCCTTGGTGCGGTGGATCTTGCAGTACTGTTTGTTGGTGTCGTCCTGCTTGTCGGCGTCCGCCACAGCCTGGCAGTTGGCGCATGCGGCAACCTCCTTGTCGGAGCTACCATCTTTGGCTTTCTTGGCGCCACCGTCGCTGCCGGACTGCTCAACAACTAGCACATCTGTGCCTTTCCTCTTCCTATTGTTTCGCCGCCGGTTCTTCCTTGCCGGGGCGGTATCTTCACTGTCAGATTCTCCTGCTCCAGTGTTCTCTCCAGGGAGTTTCCTCCCTTCCTCAGCACGTGCACACTTCTCGGCCAGGGCATATAGCTCGCTAACGTCTTTGATCTTGCACATCGCCATCTCCTCCCGCATCCTGCGGTTACGCACGTTCTGATGGAACACGCTGATGACCGCGGCAGGGTGGACATCTGGGATGTTGCGTTGCACTTGGCTGAATCTCTGGATGTACTTGCGCAGGGGCTCTCCTTCCTTCTGGGCAATTAGATGAAGATCACTCTCCTGGCCATGAGGTTTGTGGCCGCCCGTAAAGGCGCCGACAAACTGATGGCATAGGTCTGCCCAGGAAGATATGGAGTTGTCCGGCAAGTGCATGAGCCAGGACCTGACGTTGGGCTTGAGCACTAGCGGGAAGTAGGTGGCAAGGATCTTGTCGTCGCGCCCCCCAGCAGCTTGCACCGTGATGGTGTAGATGCTGAGGAACTCCGACAGATGCAACTTGCCGTCGTACTTCTCGGGTACGTCTGGCTTGAAATTCTTCGTGCTGGGCCACTGGACTTGCCGCAGCTCACGGGTAAACGCAGGGCAACCTACCGCGTACGGCAGGTTGCCTGGTTCCCCTGGCGCATGCATGTCGACAGTGGGCCCAGCGCGCTGGTCTGACTGACGTCGCGCTTCTCTTCGGCGCTCGATGCGAGTTCGAGCGTCTTCTTGCTGTCGTTCGTGCAGAACTTGGCGTTGATCGCGACGAGCTCGTGGATCTGACGAAGCAGTGGAGTCGCTGTCGCGGTGGACCCGGCGAGTCGGCGATCTTGGCCTTCGGGGCGGAGAGTGCATGGTGGTTGCACCCCCACCGGTCTTGTCGCCATCGGGCCACGCCTGGCTGACTTGCCGCGGCTGCGACGCAATCGGCTGCCGTGGAGTGTCACCGTTGGCGAAGCCGATGAGACTCTGAATGGTGGCCCTCCAGTCGTCGATCTTGTCTGGTGTTGGAGGGAAGTCTAGGAGCAGTTGGGCTCGCGCCAAAGCTTCTGCTGGAGTGGCGGGTAGCGGTGGCGAACGGTGTGAGGAGCGGGATATGCTCGGACTTCTAACTGCGTTAGAAGGAGCAATATCCCGTCCAGGCGACCGTGCTTCGCTCGCGCCAGCACGTTGGCGCATGCTGGCCTGGAGCATCCCGAGATCCGCCAGCTCGATTTGGGTCCAGCGAGCGTATGGTACTGTGAGTACCACGACGCTGCCGGTCCTGCGCCTCCTGAGATGGGCGCGGTGCATCTGCGGACGCTCGGTCGTCGTGGGAGCTGGCTACACCGCCGATGGGCAGCGCAGCCTTGTCCTTGGACCTGGCGGCACCGTGGGCTCCCTCGTCGACGCCCGTTCTTCCGCCGGTGTCTTCCCCACCAGCCGTTTGCTCTGGCGGCGGTGGGTTCGACGCCGACGGAGCAGCCGCCTCCGAAGCCATCTTCTTCGGTGGCATGTCGATGAAGTCGATGAAGATCTAGCTCGTGTGAACGCCGCTTCAGGTTCACACAACCTCGACACCCCCTACCTGGCGCGCCAAAGATGTCGGGGATGCTGACTCCACGAGCACCTATGGGGACGGAGCCCCTTCTCGGTTCGGCGGGGGGCGGAGGCCGCACGAAGAGCAGATCGAGGCGAGGCACATGAGCGGTTTTACCCAGCTTCGGAGCTCTCCGGAGAGATAATACTCCTACTGTTGCTTTGTGGTTTGTATTGAGTTCTTGCTCGGGAGCGCTGAGTGCTACAGTACACACAAGCAGCTAACGAGACCGAGTGTGGATGTTCTGCCGTCCTCCCCTTCTACGTTGTGCATGGGCCTCCTTTTATATGATCAAGGGGTCTCCAACAGGTGGCAACGTAGACAAGGGCAAAAATGGAATGGTGCTGCGGTAGGTACAGCTACCTACACAGTGTATCGTACCTAACCCTGACGGGAGGGGACAAGGGCATTAAATGCCTATCTACGTCGCCCAAACAGTGCAGAAAAGGGACTGTCAGGGACGCCACCGCTCGCCATGATGGCGACCTTGTCAGCGCTGCCTGCCACAGTGCACCCCTGGCTGCACAGCCTCCCGCCACGTGCACCTGGAAGGGTCTCAGAGCGACACGTTGGTGGGTGAGCTGGAGCACAGGTACAGAGTGGTTGCTAGCCGCGGCAAACGCCTTGCCACGGCTGTTGTCTTGCCGCGTCCGGGAGCTTGTCGCTCGCCAGGTCTTGCCGGGACGCGTGGCGCGTCGTGGCAAGTTCCTTGAGATGCCTTGGTTGGCCTTCCTGGCAAGCTCCTCTTGCCGGGGTCTTGTGTTTTGAGTGGCCTTCCCGGCAAGCTCCTCTTGCCGGGGCCTTGTCTCCTTCGCTTAAATACTTTGTTCTGGAATGGTTCCAAAGGAACCACAGAGGTCCTTGGCGGTCACCCGGCAAGCCTTGCCGCGGGGCGCTGCGGCTGCCCGTGCACAAGTTCGGGATACTAGGGTACCCCTACTCTAGTACACCGACAGTCTCTCTCAAACAACCCTGCAACCAAATAATGAAAAGTCTCTTGTGTCCCCAACACACCAAATACGATGGTAATTTGTATAGGTGCACTAGTTCAACGAACAGATGGTGATACAAGTGTAATATGGATAGTAGATATTGATTTTTGTAACAGGAACCATAAAAAACAGAAAGGTAGCAATTGATAAAACAGAGCACAAATGGTATTGCAATGCTTGGAAATGAGGCCTAGGGTCCGTACTTTCACTAGTGCAATCTCTCAACAATGCAAATATAATTGGATCATATAACCATCCCTGAAAGTGCGATAAAGAATCACTCCAAAGTTCCTATCTAGCGGAGAACGTAAAATGGAATTGTTTGTAGGGTACGAAACCACCTCAAAGCTATTCTTTCCGATCGATCTAACCAAGAGTTCATACTAAACTAACACCAAAGCAAATTCAGAATTATAATATTCAATCCAACACAAAGAACTTCAAAGAGTGCCCCAAGATTTCTATTGGAGAAACAAAGACAAGAATGTGCATCAACCCCTATGCGTAGATTACCCCAATGTCACCTCGGGAATCCGCGAGTTGAGTGCCAAAACACATATCAAGTGAATCAATACGATACCCCAATGTCACCACGAGTATTCATATGCAAGACATATATCAAGTGCTCTAAAATCCATGAAAGTATTTAATCCGATAAAACGAAATCTCAAATGGAAAACTCAATTCACAACAAGATACAGAGGGGAAAGTACCATATGATCCGACTATATTAACAAAACCCGCGAAACATCAAGATCATGACATCTCAAGAACACGAGAGAGAGATTAAACACATAGCTACTGGTACAAACCCTTAGCCCCGAGGGTGGACTACTCCCTCATCATCATAGTGGCCGCCGGGATGATGAAGATGGCCACCGGTGATGATTTCCCCCTCCGGCGGAGTGCCGAAATGGGGTCTAGATTTGTTTCTCGTGGCTACAGAGCCTTGTAGCGGTGGAACTTCTGATCTAGGGTTAACCCCAAGGGTTTTTGGAATATTTGGTGATTTATAGGGCAAAGAGGGGGTGCGGGAGGCCACCGAGGTGGGCATAACCCACCTGGGCGCCCCTGGGCCCCCATGCGCGCTCTGGTGGGTTGTGCCCCCCTCTGGGCACCCCCAACAGGTGCTTCTCTAGCCCACTGGATGTCTTCTGGTCCATAAAAAATCCACAAAATGTTTTGCACTGTTTGGACTCCGTTTGATACTAATTTCTACGATGTAAAAAACAAGCAACTAGCACTGGGCACATGGTCAATAGGTTAGTCCCAAAAAAATGATATAAAGTTGCTGTAAAATGATTGTAAAACATCTAAGAATGGGAATATAATAGCATGAATACTTCATAAATTGTAGATATGTTGGAGACGTATCAACATCCCCAAGCATAATTCCTACTCGTCCTCTAGTAGGTAAATGATAAAAGAAATAATTTATGAAGTGTGAATGCTAGCAAAGTGCATAAATTTGATCAATGATAATTTCAATCACTTTTCCTAGCATCATAACATCAATTATTTCTTATAAAACTTCTCATGTTAAAGTAGCAACCAATTCACATGTTAAGGTTCAAACAATGAATTCTCTTGAAACTCAACAACCTATGTTCTCAATCACCAAACAATTGCAATTGAACTTATTCAACAAAGTCTAAGTCAGAGCTCCACATACTCAACCATCCTATAGTCTTCTATGACTGTTAACACTCACCGCATACGCGTGAGCAAAACGTTTCAACCGGACACATAGAAAGATAGGGGCTTATAATCTCGCCTCCCAACGTATTCACCTCAAGGGTGATATCAACAATAATAACTCATGCTACCCATATCCAACTGGATATATGTTCCTAGATATTTCCTCGCCACATGGCTCTTGCCAAAAGAGAAAAAAAAGAATAGAGACAAAAACTTTGACTCATGCATAAAAGTAAATACATAAATGCAAAAGATAGGCCCTTCGCAGAGGGAAGCAGAGGTTGACATGCGCTTTTTGTTTGTATGCTCAACCCCTTAGCGGAAGAAACGTCACGTTATATTGCCCCTTATGATAGCAACCTTCATTATGTAGTATGTCGCTTTTATTCTTTGCCATCACAAGTTCGTACAACGCTCAATTTTCTCTTACACTAAATTATCTAACACTTTTAGAAGAAATTTTTATTGCCTTATTGCACTGATGACAACTTACTCGAAGGATCTTATTCAATCCTTAGGTAGGTATGGTGGACTCTTAAAAATAAGATTTGGTTTCAAGGGTTTTTGGATGCACAAGTAGTATCTCTACTTGGTGCGGAATTTTTGGCTAGCAAAGATGGGGGGAAAGCACCACATGTTGAAGGATCTATGACAATATAACTTCCATGTGATTATGAACAAACATAAATCGTTACGTTATATTCCTTGTCCAACGTCAACAATTTTGGCATATAATATTTTGATGGGGGCTCACAATCACAAAAGATTTCCAAGATAGTGTATTTGCATGTGAAAGTTCTCTTCCTTATAGTAATCATTCAGGAATTGCTTGTATGACCAATGTTGTGATTGTCAAGCTTCAAAAACCACTAGGCATGATATGAACATATAATTTCTTTTATATCACGGTTTCCCTAAATCTTAAAAACTTCATCCGGACAAAACTCAACAAGAACTCGTGAGATAAATTAGTATAAGCCAATGCAAAAACCTTATCATTCTGTACTGTAGCAAATCACAAAAATTGTTATTCAAAATTGCATACTAAATGCCCCTGCATATTTAATACTCCTATACTCAAATAGAATCATTAAACAAGCAAATGCAAAAATTGAAACATAACAGCAATCTGCCAAAACAGTACAGTCTGTAAAGAATGCAAGAGTATCAATACTTAACTAACTCCACAAATTATGAAAATTTACCACACTGTAAAAAATTATCAGAGCTTCTTGTGCAAAAAGTTTCAACATTTAATCACATTTTGACTTTCTAGGGAATTTTTGCAACGGCAATAAACTTTCTATTTTGAAACAGCAACTCATATACTTGCAAAATAAGAATGGCGAAGGCTATCCTTGACATTTTTATTGAAATGAAAGATGCAAAACATTATTCTAAATATAATCAAGCAAATACAAATAAAATAAAATGACGCTCCAAGCAAAACACATATCATGTGATGAATAAAAATATAGCTCCAAGTGAGGTTACTGATAATGTTGGAGACGAAAGAGGGGATGCCTTCCGGGGTATACCCAAGCTTAGTTGCTTGGATCTTCCTTGAATATTACCTTGGGGGTTCCTTGGGAATCCCCAATCTTAGGGTCTTGTCACTCCTGATTCTCCTCATTCTCCTCATATCGATATCTCACCCAAAACTTGAAAAAACATCAATCATACAAAACTTAATGGAACTTTCGTGAGATGGGTTAGTATGATAAAGAGCAAACCATTTCACTTTGGTACTATCAAAGACAAGATTCATAGTTGTTTCCACACGATGCCTACTGTAGCATATCATTTCCATAATTTATATTGAGCAATCTAAGCCATAGAAACTAGAAAACAAGCAAACTATGCATAAAAACAGAATCTGTCAAAAACAGAACAGTCAGTAATGATCTGCAGAATAACCATACTTATGCTACTCCAACATTTCTCAAAGTTTAGGACAACATAGAGAATTTTCATATCAATCATCTGTAAAAATTCAGAATTTTATGACGTTCCAGTGAATTTACACAATTCTATTTCTGGAAGCAAAAGTTTCTGTTTTTGCACATATTGAAGTCAACTATCATCCACACTATCCCAAAGGCTCTACTTGGCACTTTATTGAAACAAAAGCAATAAAACATTATTACTACAGTAGCATAATCATGTGAACACAGAAAAACAGTAGGTAAAAGTGTTGGGTTGTCTCCCAACAAGCGCTTTTCTTTAATGCCTTTTAGCTAGGCATGATGAGTTCAATGATGCTCGCATAACAGATAAGGATTGAAACATAAAGAGAGCATCATGAATCATAAGTTCCTCTCTCATAATAATTTTCAGTAGCATCATGAATAGATTCATCAATGTAACCACTACAAAAAAAGACACATCCATGACATTTTGGGCCAAACGAAAAAAAAATTATGTCATGCTTATGACACTTCTATGACGATAATTGTGACAAAACCCGGTATCATCATAGATGTGGTGGGATCCTACTTCTATGACAAAAAATCATGACAGAAAATGGGCTTTTCATCCTAGGCGGGCCGGAGACGCAGCTGCATGACATTCTTTGGGCCGTCCATGAAGGAGAAAACCATGGTAGAAGTGAGGGCGAGGAAAATATCGGGGAGTTCCGGGTTACAGTGGGTGGTCGGGGGCCGAGCGATGTGTGTTTCTCTCGTACACATAGGCGCGTGGGTGCGAGGCATTGGGCTCTAACTGAACCTGAGCGATTGCACTGCAGGCTACGCGTTACTGAACCCGAGCGATCGATTGATGGCTGTTAATTGAACCCGATCGAGCGATTCCTTCGCTACTGCTGCTAACTGAAGCCGATCGAAAACTGCTGCCTCCTTCCCTTGATGAACAGTGAGAGTTGTTGGGGGTTTGGATGAACAGTTCCTGGTGGGGGGTTGGATGAACCGGACCCCGTGGTAGTAGAGGCTATTGCCCTGGATGAACAGTACCCTGATCGATCGAGCCGGTGGAGGACTGGATGTACAGGACCCCGTGGAGGGCGGATGAACAGGACCCATGGAGGGCTGGTTGAACAGTAGCCGGTGGAGGGCTGGAAGAAAAGTAGCCCGTGGAGGGGTGGTTGAATAGGACCCCGTGGAGAGGGCTGGTCGAACAGTAGCCGGTGGAGGAGCAGTGGAGGCTGGATGAACAGGAGCCCGTGGATGAACAGTCATAGGTGGAGGCTGGAGGAGGTCGATGGTGGATGAACAGGAGCCCGTGGAGGCAGTCGACGATGGATGAACAGTAGCCCGTGGAGGCAGTCGATGGTGGAGATGAACAGTATCCCGTGGAGTCCCGTTTTGCGGTACGCCACACCCCTCCCGATGAACAGGACCCCCGTTTCGACCATAGCACCCCAACACAAGTCTGTTTCCTCCGTTTTGCGGTTCGCCACACCCCTCCCGATCAACAGGATCCCGTTTCGACCGTAGGTTGTCCGTTTCCTCCGTTTTGCGGTACGCCAGACCCCTCCCGATGAATAGTATCCCATTTTGATCGTGGCCGGTCGAACACAAGGCCGTTTCCTCCATTCTGCGGTACGCCAGGCCTCGTTTCCATCGGCTGTTCCGTCCAAGTTGGTTGGCTCCCGATGAACACGATGACGCATTCATTCTGACCCGGCCAGTTGCCTCCCCATGATCACAACGACGCGCAACTTCTCCATTCCGACCTAGCCATGTACACGAGCCCTAGCCGTACATATGTGCGAGTAGGCGTTCGAGACCCCGCCCGTATGTACGTACGTGGCCGTATTTTTTGGCGTGTGGCTGTATGTACGTGTACATGGTTTAAACGGGACAACCTAAACTGCTACGTGTGGGGCTCTACTATGACACGTGCCGCTACTTACTCGGCCACGGTTCATACTTGCAGAGAGACCGATCGACCAGTATGTACGTACACATTCTGACAAGACAGACAACGGTACGTACGCTTCGACCGGGTGGGTCCCAGCTCTCAGGGAGGATAAGGACGCACTTCCTTGCGTGCGAAGATATAGCTGTTGGGTCCCAGCTGCCAGGGGGGATATTTTTTTGCCCGTAATAAGGACGCACTTCCTAGCGTGCGAAGATGTAGCTGGTGGGTCCCAGCAGCCAGGGGGAGAAAACATTATTTTTCAGGGTAAAAAGGATGCAGTTGCATGCATGCGTCCATGGGCGTGGTGCGTCCCCACTGTCATCCTCTCACGTATAGTCATCTTTCGATGACTCTCAGTTGTTGACCACGTTGACCACACCATGCCGAGCGCACCAAGGCCGGTGGACGACAGCGAGGCCCCCGACTGGAATGACCCGAAAATGGGGAAGATGCGGCAGTGGAGTCGCAGATGGAGAGGAGTGGGAAACTTGACTGGTTCGGGTGTGCGGCAGCACTGCCGCCCACGGGAGACAGGAGCAAGAACAGAGGTTGAAGCAGGAGCACGGCTGTTGGATTAACATCCAACGGTCCAGGTGCTAGAATCATTTGTTGATTAAGTTGACAAAGCAATGAGTACACGTCTGCTTAGTAGGCCCACAAGTCAGCCACCAAATCTGCCGGGTCCCAGCTGTCCTCGGGAGGAATGGTTTTTTGCATAACAAGGAGGCACTTCCTTCCGTGCGAAGATTCAGCCGGTGGGTCCCAGCTGCCAGGGGGAGGAAACAACTTAATAAGGAGGAACTTTCCTTGCGTGCGACCATGGACCTCGTGGGTCCCAGCCGTCAGGCTCTCCATGTACAGCCGTCTTCTGATGACTCTTGTTTGTTGACCACGCCGCGCTGAGCGCAGCGAGGCGGTGGACGATGGCGAGGCCCCAGACTGGAACGACCTGGAGATGGGGAAGACGCGGCAGTGGAGTCGCAGACAGAGAGGAGTGGGAAACTTGACTGGTTCGGGTGCGGGGTGGGCCTACACTCGGCAGAGAATAATAGGAGGTGCGGAGTGGAGGGATGTCCTGGCCGTCGGCGGGGTAGCATTTCGCTGAGGCGCGCAAAACAACGCCGCTGGATGCCGGAGGATGGAGCAGACGGTCCCGACAGCGCTGGGGGAAGAAGACGAGAGATTGAGGAAGAATGCCGGCCATTGGATGTAAATCCAACGCCATGCTTAGGTTTCTACCTACTGGCCCACATGTCAGCCAGTCCGTTTGTTTTTTAGTCCATTTGGTGGGTTGGGTGAAACAATGATGTAGCATCTATGCAACCCGTTGATATATATGGTAGAATTTAAAGCCCATTTGCATTTTTCTCGAAATCCGCGGACTTGCTGGGCTGGGTGAAAATATCATGTTGGGCTCGACGGAGAAAAGTTATAAAAACATAAACACATGATTGCATGTCTATTACTACATTGGTCAGTAAAATATTTGCAAGCTTATGTACGCAGTCACTAGGAGTTAACTTGCCAATTTATATATAGACAATTATTATTATTATTTTGTAAGAACTTCCAATTTATGAAATAAAATATCATTTTAATTTGATGAGTTAATAGGACGTGCGGTATTATTATTTTTTAGGCTGTGGGACAGTTGAGTTGGTTCTAGGGAAAAGTACTGGTAGAAAACTCAGTTTACATCGAAAAAGAAAGTGGGAGAAAATTCAGATATAGGATTAATGAAAATGAAAAATAAAGGAAGTGGGAAGGTCTATAAAATGGTTGGACGAACGACAGGTTTAACAGAACCTTATGTTGTTTCTATTGTATATATGTAATGAAATAAGATATAATATAGGTTCAGTTTTGCATTCTTATAGAAAACATAGGTTGTGTTTTGCATTCTTATAGAAAAATATAACTGAGTTGTGCATCGTCTTGAAAAACCAAACATAACTTGGGCTGCTGATGTTATAGACAAGCTAGGTTGGGAGGCCCAGAGGCCGCTTGATACCTGTTGGATCCGTAAAATGTTGAAACATGTCGTGGGCTACCCATGTTAAAAAACAAAACCTTGGCCATGGACTTGGTGGGCCCGGGACAATTAGCCTCGACGAACAGTTGTCTCCTGATTCCTCTTGTTTTGCTGACCATGTTGGGAACAATAGACGGCGGCGCCGCGGTGAGATCACCAAGGCGGAGGACGACGTCGAGACCTTGGACTGAACGAACCGGAGCGGGGGAAGACGTAGGCGGAGGGGAGTACAAGGGTTGACTTGTTTGGGTGCAGGGTGGTCCGGTGGAGCTGCCGCTGCCGGACAATGTGTGGGAGTAGAGGGGTGGCCTGGCAAGTGCCATAAGCTATGATGGCTAGCCACTGTATAGGAAGAGGACGAAAGATTGAACAAAATAAAGAAATACAAATGGATAGGTGGTTGGTCCCATATGTCTGTGTATGAGACCTGCTGGGTCCACCTGAGAAGGGGGATATGTTGGGAGGAAGGAGATTCAAATCACGGCAGCTGAGTGAACTAGTTTTTTTTTGAAACGGACGAGTGAACTAGTTACATACACAAGCAAATAGCCACTAAAAAAGCAAACATGTTAATGGGTTCCTAAAAGAAATATTTTGGACAAAACAGATAATTACGGCACATAGGCTAATACATGAAACACTCAAATGATAAAGGTGCTTATAAAAAGATAAAGTACAACATCTAGACCTTCCTGGCATGCTTGATCATGACGCTGCGGCTGTCCGTGTACTCATCGGTTACGGGAAGCAAACACGCCCTCATGTCCAAGATCCGCCTGTACATGTCGTAGCATGAGTATGCGTCCTTGGCTGCGTAGGTTATGTAGGCTAGATTCAGAGGTACCTCCCACGTTTTCACGTCCTTTGGTATCGTTGTCTTCTTTCATGTTGGCGTATCAGGGGTCGATGATGGTCTCGTGAGCTCAACTATAGAGTCCTTCTCCTGCCCATTGCCGATGATCTTGTATTGCTTCTGGATGTCGACAAGCTTGTTGCACTAGATGGCCGAATCGTTGCGTTCTTCCTTCTTTCAACCATAGCGAAGGTGCAGTCGGCGCTGCCGATGAAACAGGCGAATGCTCCAGAACCTCTAATGGCCCTACCACAGTGGTAGATGAGAACCTTGTCCCACACACATACCTGGGCGACGGCGATCCGCTGGTCCCTGTCAGGAGACGAATGGATGGGCACAAGGTCAAGTCCTGCGACCTTGTGCTTTCTCGTCCCGTAGGTACTGCTTGAACTCGGTGAGACAGAGCTTCATCGAGTCTGGATTGTTGGTGTACATCACATTCAATTTGGTGCAGCCATAGGACTGAACGACGAACTCAAAGGGGAACTCCTTGCTGAAGTCCATATCCAGCAGGCTCACCCCTCGGATCGCCATTGGAGTCTCTTCAAACGAACAAGTGGGTAGGCGGCGACAGCGGTTCATTTTTCAACTCTTGGGGAACTGGATTCAACAATAAACTGAGTGTGTACATGCGACAATAGTTACTACTCCTCCCTCACCCGCTGCATGCCCGACAGAAGATGCACCCTCGGCACATTCAAACGCCTCCATTAAGAAACCTACTCCAGCCACACGTCGATTCACGAGCGGGTCTGTATTGTTAATGTAATAAAAAGAGTTAGTGGTCACTTTACTTAAATTTCATTAGCTTAAATAGATATTTATACTTAAAACAAGCAATGCATTGGCTCGTTCTATCAATGCCACAGGATCAACATGCACAACAATTAGAATTATTATTCTCAAGACGCACACGATCAGCACATTTGTCGCACTTTCACACCGATTATACTACCAAGTTTGAAATTTTTGTTATGGTTGTTTTCCTCTGCATCATCATGTCGTGTTTCCCAGCTTGCAGGATTCAGAACTAACAAATAAGATCCAAATAATAAGTATAACAAAGATGTCTACACGTCTCATTGATTCCCAACTTGCAAGATTCAAAACCAACAAATAAGATTCAAATAATAAGTACAACAAAGATGCCTACACATCTCATTGATTCCCAGCTTGCAAGATTCAGAACCAACCCATTAGAGCCTTTTCATAAAGTGGATATCGGGATTAAATCCATCTTGGCTATCCGTGTTATACAACCGAAGAACTTGGCGAATGCTCTTGACCGTCACAACATTTGTAGTGCAGTATTCCTGTTTGCACATCACAAATAAAAAGAGCATGATTACTATAATAATGGCACTCCTTGAACTCAACCTCCAGCTCCACTCGGATGAGGCCTTCCTGGAGTTCCATGATTTAATTCATGCACCTTTTTCTGCAGTTCACCTGAAATGAAGCAAAGATTGCATCATTCAGCTAGCAGGAAGTACTTGCTCTCGTGAGCTGGCAGGTTCTTCTTTAGTAGTTGCACTAAAATTGAGGAACATTAAGGTTGGCTGTCCGGCTCATGTAAGGTGCAACTATAATTTTCTTATCCTTTTGTGCAGTTCCACTAAAATAAAGTGCCATTGTGGTGACAGTGATGGCTCATCTTGCAAAGCCTAATAAAATGTTGCACGAGATTAACAGCAGAATTTGACGGAGATTTTGGAAACTCCAATCACCATTTTGTGCAGTTCCACCAAAATTGAGAGATGTTGCCCACGTGGCATTTTAGTTGAACTGCACAAGACACTCATTCCAAAAAAAGTGTTTTGTGCACTTCACGAAAAGGTCACAATAGCAACAAGGTGAAATGGATATCCCTATTTTCACAAAAAGATAGAAAGTAAATAGTTGCTGGTCAATAAGAATATACAAAACATACACAAAATGAAAAGAAGCATCTTAATTATGTTCATGGCAATAACGCAAGGACAGTAGAAATTTTAAAACATCAGCAATGCTTCATGTTACCGGAAGCATTACGATCTACAATGACATTCGTCAAATATGGGATTACTTTAATGGTGGCATTGCTTGTTTATGAGATACAGTAAATCAACAGCAGCTAAAGAGTTGGTTTAAGGGCATGGGACCGTGGGGCCACTAGGACACTCAGCAGCATAAAGGAGCAACTTACTTATCATACTGGGGAAATAGCAGGAGTACCATTTGTTACACAGTTTAATTGCATCATATCACTGGAGGCATTAGATTAACAATAGCACAGGTTAGACATGTCCTTAAGGTAACGGTGTGATCGCTTCAATTTTACATATGCCCTTACATTAACAACAACAAAATTTTGGTATAACGACATGCGACAGTGGACGCATCAGCACAATGTACCTACAAGGAGGCATAAAGTGGTGATGCCAAGTTTGTTCATGCTCTGTGAGAGCAGCAAATCTAATCCTAGAGACCTTTTACTATGTGAGGGCAGCAAATCTAATCCTGGAGACCTTTTACTATGTGAGGGTAGCAAATCTAATCATGGAGACCTTTTACTATGCGAGGGCAGCAAACCTAATCCTGGAGACCTTTTACTATGTGAGGGCAACAATTCTAATCCTTGACACCTTTTACTATGTGAAGGCAACAGATCTAATCCTGGACATACTTTGTTGACTTGTCCACCAGCCACCACTTTCTATCCTTTTGTCAACAAATAATAGATTTGTTCCTTATCTAGTTTGTACTTCATTTTCCCATTATTTCCCTTTTCAACCAAGAGACCGGTTGGGTATCCAGTCTCTACTACTTTCACCATATTATTTCCTCTTTGAATCAAGCCCTAGATTCATGCTACAACTTTCCCCCTTTCTTCATTGTTTGAACCAAGTCCTAGATTCGAATGCATGAAGTAGCTTTACCTCTAATAATTCTAAAAATTTAGGTGGATTTGGAAGAGCTGATGGGAGTAGAAAAGATGCACATGCAGACACGTGGGGAGCTGGGGCGGTAGAGCAAGGCCGTTTTTGAAGAACTTATACCTGAGGGTCGTCGGGATGTCGGCGGAGGCAGGTCGGATCTATGCAGAATACGGCAGGGAGGATGAAGGGTCGGAGGAACTCCCTAGCCGGCGCTGTGTCGGAGAGAACGGCACGGGCAGAGGATCGGGCCCCTCCGGCAGCTGTGGGTTTCCTCCCTCGCCGGTGATGACAGCGTGAACGATGCACCCAGTCGTCTACACACACTAGCCGTAGGGATCCGACCGGATCTGTGACCAGCGGTGAGCAGAGAGAAAATGTCGCTACCGCCGTCTTGGTTAGATCTGGAGAGGATGAGAAAATGAAGAGATCAACCCTAGTAAAGCAAGCGCTCAAGCCCCTCTGTACATATATAGTGGAGTGATTATCTTTTTCTCTCCACAACAAGCGTTCCAATTTGTATAGGTGGCATTAAAGAAAAGAAACAATCTATTTAAGGTGACTAGTTGTACGACTCCTACTTACTACTACTAGTACTAGTATTGTTCACTTGTGCTCCCCGGCCCTCCATTCATTGAACAACCCTACGGGTGAATAAACATACAGTACTAGTATTTATATAGAACGAACAAGCTCGAACTATTTTCGCGTAGTTAAAAGTTGAGGGTGGGGCTTTCCCGGGCAGTACGCGCGGCAGTTTTCGCGTAGGCAGTTTGACAGAGAGGCGAGGAGGGTGAGGGGGTAGCGGATTCAACTTACTTACTGTTGGAAAGGTCGGGCTGTGCGATTTGACTGCGCATTACTGCTGGACAGACTTGATATGACTACTCACTATAGTCATGAATTACTGGCGGTATGACCGGGGTGATGCCCCCCTTCCGTTCCGCACTCTAATTTGGTGCATGACACGTCGACCCGGATGCTGGCTCTCCCACATGTCGGCGAAGTACGTAGTAGTAAGAAGGAGCAAACAATCATGCGGTATATACTAGTAGTACTACTACTCACGCCGGAGGAGTGCGAACCACGGCAGCCCCGTGAACCAGCAGTAGAAAACAATGTGCTGATATGGCCTTAAAATACAATGTGCTACGGTCCAGATTGTAGCATGTACAGTACTACTCCTCTTTGTTTGGATCCCTAAGTTAGAGCTAGTTTGGGTTGAAATAGCCTCAAATTATCCAAACAGGAGGGGTTAGTTTGAGCTAGTTTGCTCTAACCCAGCTAAAAAATCTAGCCCGGTGGAGAGGTTCTAATTGGGTTAGTTCTCCTCGGGCCCACAAAAAGAGAACTAAAAAAATCTCCCCTGCCCGCACCAGATCGCTCCCTCCGCCCCCCCTCGCACGACCCCTCTCTGTTCCCCATCGGGCCGCCCGCCCAAGCGCCGCTCCGCCGCTCGCCCTCTCTCCTCCGGCCGCCCTTTCCCTCCGACCATCCTCTCCCTTCGGCCTTCGAAGCTCGCCCCGCTCCCCCTTCACCGGTCATTTTTCTCCCTCTGTCATGCGCGGTGGCGGCGCATCTACCAGGGAGGTCGCGAGAGAGGTGAGTTTGTTCATTCCTTCTCTGTCTCACAGCCATATCATTGATCTTGCTCGCTCTAGCACTAATTTTGATTTGGAAAAGTAGATCCTGATTAAACTTGGTATAAATTTGTGGTGCACGCATGGAATTGTTTAATGTTGCTTGAGGAGGTAATAAATCTTTCTAGAGGCCCAAAGATTGAATTCACCTTTCTAGGTATTTCAGTTTCAGGCTTGGATTATTTCTAGAGGCCCAAAGAATTAGTTCACCTTTCTAGGTATTTCAGTTCCAGGCTTGCATTGTTTCTACAGGCCCAAATATTCAGTTCACCTTTTTAGGTATTTCAGTTTCAGGCTTGCATTACTTCTAGAGGCCCAAAGATTCAGTTCACCTTTCTAGGTATTTCAGTTCCAGGCTTGCATTATTTCTAGAGGCCCAAAGATTCAGTTCGCAATCGTTGGCAAGTGGCCCTGCTACCCATGCCTGTGTCGACCTCAACTCGTAAGCGCCGGCATCGAAGGGGTTCCCGGGGATTGGGATCTACAGAGCCTTCCTCCAGAGCGACCATTACGAGCACCTCCCTGGGTGCAGGAGGGGCTCCGGGCTCCAGCCCTATCGTGAATGACTTCCGTGATGAGTTAGCTCATGCTTTGTCTCATGGAGTGTATTGTTTTTTGTGAAGCTTGATTGAGGACTTGTATGTTTAAGTGGGATATCTCATTTGTATGGACAAAGTAAAATTTATCATGTTTGCATGCTTGATTTGTAATGATGGTTCGTTTATGTCAACTGTGAGCGGGAGGAGGCCACACAAGAGCCGACCACACCAAATCCGGCAGGAAATAGGGTCCAAAGTAGTCAAATGATTGAGAAAGAACATTTATTGTCAATCTAACCCTGCCATCCATACACCTCTTTGGTTTAGATTTAGTTCAGGGTTAGAATCTAACTCTAACCTCTAAATGAGTTAGAGTTCTCCTCGTCTCGGTTCATCGCCATAATACTTTCCCCATTCCTGTGTTTTCAGTATCCCGCGAATCAAAGAGGCCCTTAGACTGGTTTAGGTCCGATAGTTTTTTATAAACGTGTTATCCAAAATATAATGAACATGCTCCGTTTCTACAAAAATAATCCGGTTTCAAGTAGTAATTCATTCATTTATTTATTCTTCTGCGGGGGGTTGCATGTAATTCGTGAGGTCTGAAATGTAAACTACCCCGACATATGCTCCGAGTCGTGCATGCACTACGACCCAGATGCTCTATGTCCCACATGTCGGCGAAAGGGAGCACGTGGAAATAGCCTAGGAATACATATAGCTATAGCAGGATAAATGCGTGAAAAAATATGTACGGTGAAGCGTAGCTGCAGTTCGAAAACGAGACCTAAAGTGATGACAGGTATAGGTCGCACACACCCAACTAGTGGTAGTACTAGACATACGACTACTTTTTCCCTTAAAAAAGAGGTACGAGTGCTCAATACTCCTATTCTATCAACACGAGTCCCATCTGACAACAACGTCTGTGCTACAGCTAGCTTCCTCGTTTCTCTCTTCTAATTCTAAACTCAACCGACACCCGGTGGGCGGTGTGGGGATTTGCTGATGGTCGGTTTGCTCACCTGCGGCCCCACCTCACAATGAAAATGTTATGACTGGAATAAAAATGCCATATACACCCTCTGTTCCTAAATATAAGCCTTTTTAGATATTTCAAATGGAATACAACATACGGATGTATGTAGACATATTTTAGAGTGTAGATTCACTCATTTTGCTCTGTATGTAGTCACTTGCTGGAATCTCTAGAAAGACTTATATTTGGGAACGGAGGGAGTACTATACTAATAAAACATGAAGGCCACGAGGCGATGTAGTACTGGTTACAGGAGGCAAGAAGAAGAGATGCATCCATCGACGGCGTCCACCTCCTCGACACAGGGTGCCGCCCCACCGAACGGTGGCTAAGTAGCAGCGGCTTTCGTGGCCAGGTCGACGTGCTTCTGAATAATGGCGTCCAAAGATTCCAGCCGCTAGAAGAAGGCCAACGTCTTTCTGTCCTCGATGGCCTTGTAGTGGCCTATGTAGACGATTTCCTCATAGACGTGGATGTGCAGGTCGACGGTTTCTTGCATGGCAAGGCGCTGCGCGGCGAGCGTGGCCTCGAGGTGCACATTCTTTGTCGCGACCTCCGGCACCTGCAGGGCCACCAGGGCTTGAAAGAGTTTGTCACCATGGAGTCCGTTGAGGGTGGCAGGCAATGAGGAGCTTGGGCGCGCGGGCTGGAGCAGTACGGCAAGGTCGTCCGTGCATTTCTTGACGGTGGTGAACTTGCGGATGGAGTTGACCATCATGTCGTCCATGCGAGAGGCGAAGCTGGCGTCGGCGACGGCTACAACGCCGGCGGTCGCCAGCACCTTCTGGAAACGCTACGCGGTGCGGGGCCGCAGGCCAGTGCCCTGGATGATTTGGCACAACCGACTGCCGCTCGCGTCCATCGCCTCCATAGGTGCTTGTGGCTTCTGGTCACTTGGTCTGGGATTGGAGTGAGAAGTGTTGCGTAGAGACTAGGAGTAGATGGATTGGAGTGGTGGGGCGCCTTTATATGAGAATCGAAACATGTCGGCGTTCTGGGAACGGGGGTCCCCAGACTTGCCTGCCTGCGGCCCACGGCGTGGCTGTGCTAGTAGGCCTGTGCGGCCCATCTTCATCAACAAGGTATTCAAGACCCTTGCGAGGCGGACGATGCAAGACGTCCTCAGGAGCTGCCTTGCCAGGCAGGCTCGCGAGAGGTGGAGAGATCAAGGCAAGGCAAACCTCGCGAGGTTCTCGTGACATGAGCCATGACGATCGAGACCAGGCGGGCGCCAGCGCGGACAGCGTCCTTGTTTCCTCTTTGGTGCTAAAGGAGGCAAGCGCAGGCACGGAGTACCGAGGCATCAAGCAAAGGTTTCCATATTGGTGCAACGAGACCAAGATCAGCAGGATGGCAAGATGGAGGTCACCAAGGAGAACAAGTCAGAGTCACCACCAGAGCCTTTTGCAGGCGAAGACTACTTTCGTCAGGATAAGCTGTACTAGCTGTCCCCTTTCAAATTGGCCGTTGTTGGCTCCCTTCCCGCTCAATATTTGG
This sequence comes from Aegilops umbellulata, assembly GCA_032464435.1. Taxonomy (NCBI): domain Eukaryota; kingdom Viridiplantae; phylum Streptophyta; class Magnoliopsida; order Poales; family Poaceae; genus Aegilops; species Aegilops umbellulata. The sequence goes on along the minus strand of CP136056.1, from coordinate 208,961,293 downwards.
GGAGAGGAGCAGGGCCTCTATAAATAGGACTAGCGACCACAGTAGGAGGCCTGATCTGATCGAGAGCCAATCCTAGCCACACACCGAGCACAAGAACACCTCAACCTCAGGAGGCTGTTCTTCCCCTTGTACTGTTCGTCATCAGCCCAAGAGGCAATCCACCACCACCACACTGGAGTAGGGTATTACACCACAAGGTGGCCTGAACCAGTATAAATCTTGTGTTCCTTGTGTTGTGAGTTCGTCGAGTTTGTTCTTGAGATCTTAGCTAGTTAGGGCATGGATCGGTAGGAAGGAAATCATCATGCGCACCCCAGTGTTCAAACCTTAAGGGTTTTGCCAGAACCCGTCGTCCGACATTTGGCGCGCCAGGTTGGGGTGCGCCGAAGCTTCCTTTCCATCGCTCCACGTCCCGTTGCTCCATCGTCTCCATGGCAGACACTCGTCGTGCTCGTGCTGAGCGCCAGGCTGCCCTCGCCACCTGCGTCGCTCAAACGGCTCCCGTGGGCGGGCCACCTCGTTGTTCCCCGTCGCCTACCGCCAACGCCACCACCGGCCTGGCGGGGAACGAGAAGCAAGCGTCCTGGCGGCACCCCTCGGTGCGGCGGGACGGCCGCACCGCCACTCCATCACCGACCCCGGCCGGTTCCTCGTCCCATGCACGTCGCGCTCCCATGGACGCGGGGGCCGCGCTCCTCATGGCGCACGAGCTCCTGCGCTACCGCCCAGTTGACGACCTCTACGACGGCTGAGCTTGTCCGCGCCGCAGGGGCTCCCCTGCGTCGTCCCTCTCTCCGCCTCGCCCTCCACCAGCTACGGGCGACGTAGCTCACAAAGCACCTCCACCAACTCTGCCCCAAGATGGCACCCTGGCACCAAGGCGCGCGGCTCCGCGGCGCGACCCACCGCGTCCGGCGCCCGCGCGTGAAGAAAGAAGCTTTCAAGAGGTCCCTCGACTGCAAGAGAACGCTCCGCCACTCCTCGCACCGCCACGCCAGGATCGTTTGCTACGGCAAGGCCTCGCGTCGCTTGCCATAGCGACGCGTGGGCACCAAGACCAAGCTCCACCTCCAAGGCGGGCCCCGGTGACCGCGGTCGGCTATCGTGCCTTCACCCCCGAGCTGCGTAGCGTCGCCTGGCCGGGCAAGTTCAAGCCAGATCTGCCTTCTCGCTACGACGGCACCCCCAACCCCGTGGAGTTCTTGCAGCTCTACGAGCTGAGCATCAAGGCGGCCAACGGCGACGAGAAAGTCATGGCGAACTAGTTCCCCATGGCTGTCAAGGATGGCGCCCGCTCCTAGCTCCTGAATCTGCCCCCAAGCTCGATCTCCTCCTGGGATGAGATGCGCAACCGTTTCATTGCCAACTTCCAGGGCACTTGCGACCGCCCGCCAGCCGCGGGTGACCTGCGCCGCGTCAAGCAACAACCAGGAGAGACCCTCCAGAAGTACATCCAGCGCTTCAACAACGTCCGCCTCAAGATCCCCAAGGTAATGGACGAGGCCATCATCTCCGCATTCTCTGATGGCATCCGCGACGTCAAGATGAAGGGGCAGCTCGCTATCCACGAGGAGTTGTGCATGTGTCTGGAGTTGTTCAACCTGGCGACCAAGTGCGCAAGAGCTGAGGAGGGGCGCCTCTCCCTCCTCAAGCTCCCCGCTGCAGACCCGGAGGAGAAGAAAGCCACGGCCAAGGACGTGAAGCGCAAGGGAGTAGCCGTGCTCGCGGCGGAACCAGACACCAAGCGTGGCAGAGACCAGCCCGAGTCATCCAAGAGCAGCCGATCGTTTTGCGCCTTCCATTACCTGCATACCCACAACACCAGCGACTGTCAAGTGCTCAGAGCCATCCGAGAAGGATGCTATGGTCGATGCCCCGAGCGTAGCGACCGTGGCTATAGCCGAGGAGGAGGACATGGTGGCGGACGCTGGGACGACCGTGGACCGCACCAGGAGTGGTGCGACCGGCCTCGTGAGGACCGCTGGCAGGATCAGCCTCGCGAGGGCACCTGGCAGGACCAACCTCGTGAGGATCGTCCTCAGGGCAACGCCGGTCTTCCCCCACTACTGCCACTGCCAAGAAGGAATGACGACCATCATCAAGATGAGGAGGCTGGGGGCTTCCAAGAGCCGCGCGCTATCGCTTGCATCTTGGGCGGAGCTCAAGCCCCAGCCTTACAGCGTATCTTCAAACAGTTTGCTCATGAAGTTAATGCACTCCTCCCCAAGCTGGAGGCCACGTGCCGCTCAGATGGTCGAAGTGCCCCATCACGTTCAGTTCGGCAGATCAGCTCAAGTGCGCAGCTACCGCTGGCGCCCTCCCAATGCTTTGTTCACCAGTCATCAGCAACGTGCAAGTTACCAAGACCCTCATCGACGGCGGCGCGGGGCTCAACGTCCTGTCCGTCGACACATTCGACAACCTCCAAGTGCCATATGAGTAGCTTCAGCCTACCAAGCCTTTCTCAGGAGTGACCGACGGTTCCACCACACCGATAGGGCAGGTCCGCCTCCCTATCACCTTCGGAGAACGCAACAACTACCGCAGCGAGCTCAACGACTTTGACATCGCCTACATCTGCCTGTCATATAATGCGATCCTCAAGTACCCAGCCCTGGCCAAGTTCATGGCGGTGACCCATCACAGCTACAATGTCCTCAAGATGCCAGGAAGCGGCGGAATCATCACGGTCCCGTGCGAAGAAAGAGATGCGGTGTGCTCCCTCGAGCGTGCCTTCCAAGCCGCAACAATCGACGACTCTGGCAGCAAGGGCGAGCGCCCTCCTGAGGCCACCCCCAAGAAGAAGAAGCAGCACCAAGGGGATCTTAGGCAAGCAGTGCCTCGTCATGATCGGCGCCCTCACCTAGGGCGCATCCCTCCATCGCATAGGAAAGCGTGCCCAGCGCCCCTCTCGGGCAGGGCTCGGGGGCTCTCTTCTGGAGGGCCTCAAGCTTTGCCAACATCACGAGGGAGGCAATTGGGCACCACTTGGAGGCGTGCTTCACGACTCGTTTCCCTCAGGAGGACACAGGGCAAGGAGCGCCCACTGCTCAGGAGTTCATCACCAAGACCACTCAGGAACTACAACATGCAAGGGCCATGCGCGGCGGCCACCGCTCACCAGGCGCAGCTCCCCATCCAGGCGAGGATGTCGGGCTACGCATCTGCATCGACGTCCCAGGGCTCAACAGGGCCACCTCTCAGGAGCTTCTCTGGACTTCGCGCGTGGGATGCTGCTAGGGCCCACCTCATAGCTACGTCCACATGCCTTTTGGCCTACCGAGCATGGTGACTGCCTATCAGCGCAACCTGCATCGCATCCTGGCGGCTCAAGAGGCCAGGCACCACGCTATGCTGACGGAGATGGAGACGGTCCTAAAGGAACCACCGGGACCCCTAGAGCCTCCCGAGGCTCAGGGCCCCGGTCGATCATGAGGAGCAACCCCTTCACCGCGTACCTTCAGCTGCCCCAACTCTCCTTCGTCAAGAGAACGAGGTGACATTTTCAAGTTCATTTAGCTCGGAGCGCCCCTCGGGCTGCATCATTCCCAGGCCGCGTGGGTCCGTCCCGGTGGCATGTACCCCTTTTTATGTCTTTAGCTTACCTTGTTGGGGGCGCCCGTCGGGCTGCATCATCCCCAAGCCGCTCGGGCCTGACCCGATGGCATGTATCTCCCTTGCATTTACTTAAGCCAGTATGCTTTCCATGCGTAACCTACCTATGACTACTACTTCTTTGATCGTCACCTCCCATGGGGGCTACTCACGCCGGCACGGCGCTGGTGCATGGGTCCGTCCCTGCCACGTCGACAAACCTGAGCGGTCGAGTTCTGGCTCGTGGCACGCCCCGCGCACGTCACCTCACCAGGCCCTCAGTGCCTTCGTCTCCTCGCGGAGCAGCCGGCGGCGGACTAGCAACCATAATGGCAAACTGTGTTCCTCCTTGTGCTGGCTTGTAGGAATCTCATGAGGATAACAGCAAATGGCACCGCGAGCCCCCACTTCTTCCATGTAATCTGCTTGCACGTTAAAAGGGGGGCTCCTGAGCATCGCGACTCAGGAGCTCTTACTGGCTCTTCAGCCCTCACCCCTGGCCTTGACCACGGCTCGCGACCTAGTATACCAGCGGCGGCTGAGCTCGCTCGAGGGCCGGGACCTGAGGACGTAGAGCACGAAGGAGAGTGTGGGAGAGGGGGAGACTCGTATGGGACAGACCTAGCTACGCTGTGGACGCCTATGCACGAGCCTGGCGCGTCCCGAAGAACTAACCCTGAATCGACAAGATAAGTCCCGCACTCAGACCGACTAATCATTGGAGCCTAGGAGTCGTGCTCGCCGCAATCCTGTTATGACAATGCCACCTCCCTTTCTTACCTAACCACAGCTGCTTGAGCGCTAAAGGGGGGCCCTGAGCATCGCGCCTCAGGAGCTCTTACTGGACCTCGTTCCGCTCACCTCCTGGCCTTGACCACGGCACGCGACCTGGCATACCAGCGATGGCTGGGGACCGGGACCTGTGAGCGTAGCAACAAGCCGTCGCAAGTTTGGAAAGTGGAGACCGAACCTAAACAGGACTTGCGTTCACAGGTTCTGTAATCAGGATAATATCAACAAAAGACATTACAGACCCTTTACATGCCCCCACGGGGTACTTCTTGATTCCTCGCAGGGACAACAGACAAGAACCTAGGAGAATCCTATCTACACACACCCGCGGCCGACACCATCATCAATAGTGGGCCACGGGAGGCCGGCGCAAACCCCATCCAGATCAGCGACGGCGGCGGCCGGACGCTGCAGCCTTGCTCCGGGCACAACGAGGAGCTCGGGGGCACGCAGATGTCATCGCTCGTCTCTGGAGTCTCGTAGAGGTCAAGAGAACCGCTAGACTCCCAGGAGTTGCTGCTGCCGGAGGAGCCGCGAGCGGAGCACACATCATCCTGGCGCTCCCCTCCAGGGCAACACTCCAAGTGGCGGCCCTCCGCATTGAAGACCTTGAAGAACAGCGTGGAAGCGCCGTCATACTCGAAGTGGATCGCGAGGGCGCCCTCCGCACATCAAACCCACGTGACCTCGCCCCAGCCGCGGGTCATGAAGATCTTGCCAGGGGATACCGCTCCGACCTCTGCTCCGGTCACCGAAGCGTCGCAGTCAGCATGGTGCAACCAGAGCTCGAGGGGTCCCCTCGGTGGCATCACGTCAGAGAAGAACCGCGTGAAGCGGATCCAATAGCTTGGGGGCATCGCCGCCCACAGCACGAGCTCACGCGAGGAATCTGTGGCGTGGACTCCAGGAGCGACGGCGCGCGTCGCCGCGGCACGTCGACCTTGTCCACGGCGCGCGCGCCGATGCTCGTCGCTCCTTCCTCCTGAGCCCCCGTCTTGGGCATACAAGGGCAGCGGATACCCTGGAGGAGGCCGATCGCACCAAGGCCTCGTCACCACCTGCATCGCCATTGCGTCGTGGCGGTGAACCGACCTCTTGTTCGGCGAGAGCGACGCCGGCACGTCGAGGGGAGTTTTTCCCTTCTCCGCAGTAGAAAACCTTCGGATGGGCGCCATTGCTACTAGCAGAGGATCAAGGAGGAAGAAGCAAATAGGATGGGGAGAAATGGGCAATGGAGGCTCTGCCCCTCCTCATTTATAGTAGGAGAAGGCCAACTAGCGCCCCCCATGATCACAGGTAATGATGGTTTCCCTTGCATGTCGCAAGGACTTGTCAAGTCGGGAAGTTGCCGAGGCAGCGTGGGGAAGCGGAGACGGCCACGTCCAATCAACCTCCACGCGTCGACAAAGGCCGCAGGCTATTGGGGCCCGCGGCGCTCCGCACTTGACCTTTGGCTTCGCCTTGAAGCCAAGCCCGAGTGCGCCTTGGGCTTGGGGGCTACTGTCGGCGTTTTGGGAACGGGGGTCCCCAGACTTGCCTCCCTGCGTCCCACGGCGTGGCTGTGCTAGCAGGCCTGTGTGGCCCATCTTCATCAACAAGGCATTCAAGACCCTCGTGAGGGGCCAAGCCTCGTGAGGCGGACGACACAAGACCTCCTCCGGAGCGGCCTCGCCAGGAAGGCTTGCGAGGGGCGGAGAGATCAAGGCAAGGCAAACCTCGCGAGGTTCTCGTGACGTGAGCCATGACGATCGAGACTAGGCGGGCACCAGGCGGGTGCCAGCGCGCCCAGCGTCCTTGTTTCCTCTTTGGTGCTAAAGGAGGCAAGCGCAGGCGCGGAGTACCGAGGCGTCAAGCAAAGGTTTCCATATCAGTGCAATGAGACCAAGACCAGTAGGATGGCAAGAAGGAGGTCAACATGGAGCCCAAGGCAGCTTCACCACCGGAGACTTTTGCATGTGAAGACTACTTTTGTCAGGATAAGCTGTACTTGTTGTCCCCTTTCAAATTGGTCGTTGTTGGCTCCCTTCCCGCTCGATATTTGGGGAGAGGACCAGGGCCTCTATAAATAGGACTAGCCACCACAATAGGAGGCCTGATCTGATTGAGAGCCAATCCTAGCCACACACCAAGCACAAGAACACCTCAACCTCAGGAGGTTGTTCTTCCCCTTGTACTGTTCGTTATCAGCGCAAGAGGCAATCCACCACCACCACACTGGAGTAGGGTATTACACCACAACGGTGGCGTAAACCAGTATAAATCTTGTGTTCCTTGTGTTGTGACTTCGTCGAGTTCGTTCTTGAGATCTTAGCTAGTTAGGGCGTGGATCAGTAGGGAGGAATGCGCACCCCACTGTTCGAACCTTAAGGGTTTTGCCGGAACCCGTGATCCCACAAAACTCTGTTGCATTCACATCGCGCTTGCTCTATTTTGCTTCTCCAATTAATTCCTCTGCATGTAATTGAGGATGCATCATTGACCATTCAATGTCTTGCGAACCGCTACCCTCTCCCTCCTTGGCATTCAAGCACCTATGGAGGCGTCTGCCGCTCGTATCTATCGCGTTTCATGAGACGTTCCCATGGATGACGAGGTTCCTATGGTGACTTCGTAAAATTTCAAGATGATACTACCTCCGTCCGGGATTATTGGTCCGGCCCACCAAATCACCCGGACCAAGGCAGAGCATAGGAGCATGCAAATTCCTCGATTCTTGTAGCTGTTAATTGAGCTTGCATCTGCTGCCTTTGCATGCATTGGCTGGCTTCTACGCATGCAACGGGAGGAGCACTGGTCCCGGGGCAGATGCTTGCATGCAGCTAGGCTCCCTCACATACAGCGGCTGGCCCATAATTAATAGAATGACAATCGATAGGAGCGGCCTAGTAAAAGCGGACGCATCTATGTTGCTTAAGGGCCCTGTAAACCCGGACAGAGGTAGTAGTACTAGTATACTCAATATTGTGCACCACGACCAAGGCGAAGAGGAAAACGAGAGAACTACGCATTTATTTACATTTTAGATTCACTCATTTTGCTCCATATGTACTCCGTCTCGGTGTAGTCTAGTCACTTGTTGAAATCTCTAGAAAGGCAAATACTCCTTTCTGGTTTACAGGGCTATACTAGCAAGTACTACAATAGTGGGCCCACATAGCAATTTTGTCTCATGCAAGAGCGTGGCTATATGCATGCTCCAAGGTTCGCAACTGCCACGTTTAGGTTGCGCTTGGCTCTTTGCCTCTTCGAGAAGACGAACAATGATGTTACTACTGCTGCTTCTACAGTATTGAATCCCCTGCTGCAAGTACATCCACCGCGAGCGGGAGGGATAGCTTATTGTAGTACTATAAGCAAAAGCATGTCCTCGTCTGTGAGCCACCGCGCGCATGGGCGAGGGAGAAGGCGTGTAGTAGTAAAATCAAGCTTCTCCTCGTTGTACGAGTTGACGTGACACATCATAGCACTGGCCCCACATGGTTGCCTCTAAACTTGGCTGAAAGACCCACAGTGTACAATACTCCATTTGCTGCAACCTCTAACATTTACACCACCAAAAATTAAAATATATATTCCTGTCTTGACCAGATGAGCGTGCAAACTACAATCACCAGGATGACGGGTAGGGCCAGAAGATTATTTTAATAAAAAAAGCTTCGAGACGGCCTCATAGCATGGAGCCGACAACAACAATTTTAAGCTTATAGGCACGGTACAGGCTATCCTTGACTACTCTACACATGAAACTGCCACACGAGCATCCGGGCTGCGCTTGGCTCTTCGCCTCTTTGGGAAGTCGAACAATGATGGAGTACTACTAAAGTGGAGGAGTACTAAAGTATGCTTCTGGCCATCTGACACCGATTGAACTGCTGCATGTCCACCGTGTGCGGGAGGGAGAGCGTGTAGCGAACGAAAGCTTCTCCTAGTCCTGCCAGCCACCACGCTCATGGGCAAGGGAGGTACGCAGCTTCATTGACTTACTGCTCCTGCCTTTGCATGTATGATAGGTGGGCCCAATAGGTGGGTGGCCCACCTATCATGCAGCCAAAGGCAAGTGCAGTTAAGGCACCGGAGCTCAGTCTGCGAGGGAGAGGGCGTTGTAGTAATCAAACTTCTAGGTCTTGTACGAGTTGACGCGACACGTCAAAGCACTACACTCGATTTATTTCAATAATTTGCGTTTACCGATGCATTAATTACAATGCATGCATGCATGCCATGACTCTCCTTTTGATACTTGCATGTGTTGATTTAATGCACCTTGGAGTAGTATGAATATGTGACGGTAAATATTTGTAATGCCCCGGCCCTAATAAAGCAAGAGATGGTTGTGCACGAGGAGGGCGAGATCATGCAGACGGAACAGGACCCGACGATGGAGCTCTCTATGGTCTCGATGGACCTTAGCTTGCTCCACTGCCCCTTATGCCTCCGCCCCTTGAAGCATCCAGTGTATGAGGTTCGAATACACCTCGTCCGTTTGGCTGATCGAGCAAGGTGCGGGTTTCTTGATTGATGTGATGTTCAATTGATTTGTGCAGTGCAAGGGAGGGCACCTGGCCTGCACGGACTGCCGCGTCGAGCGCCCCGGGAACCAGCGGCAGTGCCAGAAGTGCGAGCGCGGTGGTGGCTTCGACATGCAGAACACAGCAGTGGACGTTGTCCTCTCCTCGGTGAGGGTGGAGTGCCCGCATGAAGGTTGTGGGCTCTACGTCACTTACCACAAGCTCGCCGATCACTAGAGCGTGTGTTCGCTTGCGCCCTGCAAATGCCCCATGCTCGTCTGTGGCTACGAAGGCCCACCATCGGCGCTCTCCCACCCCATCAGCACCGTGCACAGGATCCAGTACGACAAGGTGCTCTAGCTGCAAGTGCCACTGTCGGAGCCACGGCTCTTGCTGTTCGTGGAGGAGGACGGCCGCGCATTTTTCTTGGTTGGCAGCGTGCTCGACATTGGCGCACCTATCACCGTGTCAGTCGTCTTCATCAGAGCGGGGTTGTCCCCACTGCCGCACTATGTGGCCAAGCTACGGGCGAACGGCCCGCCAGGGGAGCCCAAAGGCAGAACCGTCGCCGTCAAGGTGGAAATGGAGGTGAAAAGAAGCAAGGATGCTGGCGACGTCACTGTGCATGAGCTGACCTTCTTCACAGTTCCTCCCAAGCTGCAGGCCAGGGCTAAGCTGGTGTCCCTCCACATTCAGATTGACTAGCTCACATCCTAAATGATTCTACAGTGCCTTCTGTTTATCTTAGTAATGTGCTAATATAGGGGTTAGCTCGGTCAACTTTAGCTTAAGAGATGGTGGGCTTTGGTGGCGATGCAACAATTACTTCGACATCAGATCAGTAGTTAAAGTAATTTTCAACAGTCGGACGGATAGTTTTTGTCTGTTGGATATAAAGATCCTTTGGGTAAGAAGTATAACAACTGCAGACTAAGGCATAGCCTAGTGGTGGGGAGGGGTTGATGCCTTCCCACCAACCTAGGTTCAAGGCATGGTACTTGCAATTTGGGTTTGTTGCACCAATTATACTGTAGGGGGTTCCCTTACAATCTTTTTATCAAAAAAAAGAAGTATAACAACTTACAAGAAGTAAGTATAGCAGCTTATATGCTTGTTTGTTCAGGAAGTCTTGCATACTTGTGCGAGTTGACATGACACATCAAAGTAGTACTACTACTAATAGTACTCCCTCCGATCCTAATTTCTCTGCGCATAGGGCTGGTCATAGTGGGAGTAACATAGGTAGTAATGTAGATGCCACATAAGCAAAAATGATGAGGTGGCAAGTAATTAATGAGGAGAGAGGCAAATAGAGTAACATAATATGTTACCATCACGCAGTGCTTTCCAATGCAAAATGAGTCTACAAAGTAATAAATGAAGACATCTAGTACTATGTTATCACATATGTGACACTACCCACTATGAAGGTAGTAACATAGACTTTTTTCACGAAACAAGTAGTAACATAGACTAGTAACTAGTCTATGTTAGTCTATGTTACTCTCCACTATGACCAGCCTAAGTCGAGGCGCGGATACCAAGGAGGGCCTTGTTGTGTCTATACTTGGACAACTCACCCGACTGCATGCGCACCAGGCAGATGAAGCTCGTGTCGTGTTGGTGCCGTGTGCGGCCCGCACATTAACCAAAACCTCGCGCCTCCATCTTAGCCTCCGTGTTTTAAACTTTTCAATCTCAAGGCCAAGGAGCAACATGAAACCTATGATAGAGCCAATCGGATGGTTGAGAACACTACAACTCATAGCTACTAATGCGTGTGTGAGAGAGGACAAGTGCGTGTGTGCATGCACCTCTTCTCTTCCTGTATAACGTACTAAACTCAGAGTACAAGTGTATGTGGGTGGCATCGACCTAGGAAGCTAGAGATGGTGCGTGTGAGAAGTCCCGAGAGATAGGTGTAATGCGTCTGAAAAAAAGACTAGTCTATAGCTCGCCACGAGCCTATTCCTGTCGAACGCCCCAATAAGCGTAAGATATGTATCCGACGGTGCCAGTTATTGCACGTACAGAGTAGTAGAAAAAGAACTAGTACCATGGCATATGCTACACCACGGCCCAGAACTCGTGCCCACGTTACGCCATCCGGGAATAGTGCCGCACTTCGAAACTAGAACCGTCAATAAATTTTGAGCGCGTCTCATCACATTCCAAATTACTAATACTACCATGCTATATTTAATTGCAAACCTGTTCACACCGATCACAACCTACTCCCTCCGTCGTCATCTTAGGTTGTGCACCGTGACCAAGGAGGAGGGGAAAGCGAGAGAACTTAATGTTTATTCGCTAATTAATAGCATTGCATGCAATGAACTAACACTGCATGTCGTGTTTGGTAGTCTCAAGTCATTAAAAGCATGCACACCCACATCTCTTATTGGTTGAAATGTCAAGAAATAAGAAACGAGTTAGAAGTTAATGCACCGCGCCTAAGTGTTTTGGGATTATTTATTTTTCGTAAGATGACTTACACACCTAGACAGAGGGAGTAAATGGTTTCCCACTTAGGAGCGTATTATCACTCGGTTATAAACACTACTATACGAAGATGACTGCACATTCAACCTCAACTCCTCATCCACAAAAACAAACAAGTCATTCAGCATCTTTCCCTTGCATCTGCCATGGCCAGCGTGAGTTCTGGGTCGAGAGATTACCACCAGGGAGAGGCGAGCATGGAAGCGGAAGCATGAGAGATGTCTCGCCTCACCCCAAAAGCAGCCGACATGTCCCGCCGCACGAAAGTAGCAGCACAGAGGTCTTGCCGCGCCGCCGAAGCAGCACGGAGGTCTCGCCGCGCCGTCGATGCAGCAAATTGCTCCGGCCGCGTCGCGGAAGCAGCAGAGATCTCCCGTCGCGTGGCGAATGGAGCAAAGATGTCCCGCCGCGCCGCGGTGGCCTAGGAAAATGTCTCACGGGCAGGTGACAACTCTTACAGGCACATGCATGCGATCGTCCATAGCCAGATGGATCAGATATCCGGCTGGGCGAGGTTGCAGGACGACATGAAAGCCTCGTTTGAACAGGCTACCGGTGTCATCCGACAACTAAGGGAGGGCAATGAGAGGCTCAGAGCCGAGCGCGACCTGCTGAGGGCGAAGATCATCTGAAGTGCAGAGCAGCAGGAGGAGACCAATGCCTTGTTGAAGAGGACCAGCGTCATCATCGAGAAACTGCTGGACGAGAATGACATGCTCCGCATCGAGCGCCAAAGGCTGGTGGAGGAATTCATGGACGCTCTCAAGCAGCGTCTTGAGGACATGACAGAGCTCATCGCCGCTCACCGCGGAGACAAGTTCCCGCGGCCTGCAGCAACGCATCAATAAAGTAGAGATCAGCGAGCCAGATTGTTGTCTTCCTTCTTCTTTTGCCCTTGTGTATTTCGGGTGTAGCCGCATGTGGCTTTTTTAGTTATCTTCCTAATTATGTAAGACAATTATTATCCACTGTCGTCGTCCTTATATATTAATCAGTCTTGCTATAAGTCGCAGTAGATGCTATATAGGTCCGTCGGATCTTACATCAAGATTCGTGCAAAAAATTATTTTCAGATTTTCTTTTTCTCTCTTAAATCTTAGTCGAGGGAGACATAGCTACGCCATTAAACAGAGGCTCGGGCGCCATTAACGGAGACCTTGGGAGAGAGGTGGACGACATATGGAGGTCAAAGGGCTCTCCTCCCGATAAGCACGCGCAGGGGTCAGATCGCACGCCTCCCGTACTCAAATAGCTACCCTGCACGACGCCTCCTAGCTAATAAAAAAGTGGACGCGTGGCTGGACGTAAATTGTAAACAGAATGCTCATGGTTTCAATAATACTTGTGCTTCCGATTGTAACGTGACAACACTTGTTCCAAAATGACTTTGTTGATTATTAATGTGTGCGCCTTCGCAAATTGGACAACAAAATTACCACAACATGTTGGTGCCATGTCATGACACCAAGCCAAGTTTCATGATTTTCATGCGTGTTTTGGATTTACAGGAATTAAAAAACCAAGTTACTCAATGTTTCTAGCCGAGCTACGACGCCCAGATGTTTGAATTTCATTCCCATTTCTTGCATGGGACCTAGAAATTTACCCGAGGAGACACATGTGATTTTTCAACCAACTTTGGTGCACTGGAGCATGTGCTTGTATTTCTAATTTGAATTATGCACACACAGGTGACACGTTCCCTCTCAGAACCACGAGCCTTCTTGAGAGAAGCTCCGGTTTGCAAGAAGCTTATACCAAAACTTGTTCCTATTCGGCCAATTTTTTTACCACGGCATGGTAGTACCATGACATGACACCATGCCTGGTTTCATGATATTCAGTCCTGTTTTCGATTTATAAGAATTTTAAAACCAAGTTTCTCAATGTTCTCGGCTGAGCCACGATGCCCAGATGTTTGAATTTCATTCCCATTTCTTGCATGGGACCTTGAAATTTTCGACCAACTTGGTGCACAGGAGTATGTGCTTGTAGTTCAAATTTGAATTATGCACATTAAATGACCAGAAACTCAATTAATGTAAAAAAAGGCCAAAATAACCCGGAATAATTCCAAAATTTAATAGTGCACTCATGTAGTTCTATGTTGCCTCTGTAAAGAAACTCAAGGGGGGCAGTGTATATCGTTCCGCACTCAAAGGTGACATGTTCCCTCTCAGAACCATGAGCCTTCTTGAAAGAAGCTCCGGTTTGCAAGAAGCTTATACCAAAACTTGTTCCTATTCGGCCAATTTTTTTTACCACAGCATGGTAGTACCATCACATGACACCATGCCAAGTTTCATGATTTTCAGGCGTGTTTTAGATTTGCAAGAATTTTAAAACCATGTTTCTCAATGTTCTCGGCCAAGCCACGATGCCCAGATGTTCGAACTTCATTCCCATTTCTTGCATGTGACCTAGAAATTCACCCGAGGACACACATGTGATTTTTCAACCAACTTTGGTGCACGGGAGCATGTGCTTGTAGTTCAAATTTGAATTATGCACATTAAATGACCAGAAACTCAATTTATGTATAAAAAGGGCAAACGAACCCGGAATAATTCCAAAATTTAATAGGGCACTAATGTAGTTCTATGTTACCTGTGTAAAGAAACTCAAGGGGGGGGGGGTCGGCATATATCGTTTCACACTCAAAGGTGACACGTTCCCTCTTAGAACCATGAGCCTTCTTGAGAGAAGCTCTGATTTGCAAGAAGCTTATACCAAAACTTGTTCCAAATCAGCCCAATTTTTTACCACATCATGTTAGTGCCATGACATGATACTGTTGGGGAATGTAGTAATTTCAAAAAAATCCTACGCACACGCAAGATCATGGTGATGCGTAACATCAAGAGGGGAGAGTGTCGGCTATGTACCCTCGTAGACTGTAAGCGGAATCTTTATGAGAACGTTGTTGATGTAGTCGTACGTCTTCACGATCGACCAATCCTCAGTACCGAACGTACGACACCTCCGCGTTCAGCACACGTTCAGCTTGGTGACGTCCCGCGAACTCACGGTCCAGTAGAGCTTCAGGGAAGAGCTCCGTCAGCACGACGACGTGGTGACGGTGTTGATGAAGCTACCGACACAGGGCTTCGCCTAAGCACCGCTACAATATGGCCGAGGTGGATTATGGTGGAGGGGGCACCGCACACGGCTAAGAGAGATCAATGATCAAATTGTGTGTTCTAGGGTGCCCCCTGCCCCCGTATATAAAGGAGCAAGGGGGAGGCTGGCCGGCCTCTATAGGGCACGCAAGGAGGAGGAGTCCTCCTCCTAGTACGAGTAGGACTCCCCTTTCCTACTCCTACTAGGAGGAGGAAAGGAAGGGGGAAGGGGAGAAGGAAGGAGAGGGAGGAAAGGGGGACGGCTCCCTAGTCCAATTCGGTTTGAACTAGGGGGACCGCACGCCCTGCTTCCTCTTTTCCACCACTTGGCCCATGAGGCCCAATACTTCTTCCCCGTATTCCCGTAACTCCCCGGTACTCCGAAAAATACCCGAATCACTCGGAACCTTTCTGATGTCCGAATATAGTCGCCCAATATATCGACCTTTACATCTCGACCATTTCGATACTTCTCGTCATGTCCACGATCTCATCCGGGACTCCGAACTACCTTCGATACATCAAAACACAAAAACTCATAATACCGATTGTCGCAGAACTTTAAGTGTGCAGACTCTACGGGTTCGAGAACTATGTAGACATGACCGATACATGTCTCTGGTCAATAACCAATTGCGGAACCTGGATGCTTATATTGGTTCCCACATATTCTACGAAGATCTTTATCAGTCAAACTGCATAACAACATACGTTGTTCCCTTTGTGATCGGTATGTTACTTTCCCGAGATTCGATCGTCGGTATCTTAATACATAGCTCAATCTCGTTACCGGCAAGTCTATTTACTCGTTCCATAATGCATCATCCCGCAACTAACTCATTAGTCACATTGCTTGCAAGGCTTATAGTGATGTGCATTACCGAGAGGGCCCAGAGATACCTTTCCGACAATCAGAGTGACAAATCCTATTCTTGATCTATGCCAACTCCACGAACACCGTCGGAGATACCTGTAGAGCACCTATATAATCACCCAGTTATGTTGTGACATTTGGTAGCACACAAAGTGTTCCTCCGGTAATCGGGAGTCGCATAATCTCATAGTCATAGGAACATATATAAGCCATGAAGAAAGCAATAGCAGTAAACTAAAATGATCAAGTGCTAAGCTAATGGAATGGGTCAAGTCAATCACATCATTCTCCTAATGATGTGATCCCGTTTATGAAATGACAACTCATGTCTATGATTAGGAAACATAACCATCTTTGATCAATGAACTAGTCATGTAGAGGCATACTAGTGACACTCTGTTTGTCTATGTATTCACACATGTATTATGTTTCCGGTTAATACAATTCTAGCATGAATAATAAACATTTATCATGATATAAGGAAACAAATAATAACTTTATTATTGCCACTAGGGCATATTTCCTTCAGTCTCCCACTTCCACTAGAGTCAATAATCTAGTTCACATCTTTATGTGATTAGTTCACATCTCCATGTGACTAGTACCCAAAGGGTTTACTAGAGTTAATAATCTAGTTCACATCGCTATGTGATTAATACCCAAAGAGTGATCATGTTTTGCTTGTGAGATAAGTTTAGTCTATGGTCTGTATCATTCAGATTCGTATGTATTTCGCAAGTTTCTTTGTCTACAATGCTCTGCACGGAGCTACTCTAGCTAATTTATCCCACTTTCAATATGTATCCAGATCGGGACTTAGAGTCATCTAGATCGATGTAAAAAGCTTGCATCGACGCAACTCTTTATGACAAACTCTTTTATCACCTCCATAACCGAGAAATATTTCCTTAGTCCTCTAAGGATAATTTTGACCGCTGTCCAGTGATCTACTCCTAGATCACTATTGTACTCCCTTGCCAGAAAGATGCTAAGGTATACAATAGGACTGGTAAACAAGATAGCATACTTTATAGAACCTATGACGGAGGCATAGGGAATGACTTTTTCATTCTCTTCCTATTTTCTGCCGTGGTCGGGTTTTGAGTCTTTACTCAACTTCACACCTTGCAACACAGGCAAGAACTCCTTCTTTGACTGTTCCATTTTGAACTACTTCAAAATCTTGTCAAGGTATGTACTCATTGAAAAAAATTATCAAGCATTTTGATCTATCTCTATATATCTTGATGCTTAATGTGTAAGCAGTTTCATCGAGGTTTTTCTTTCAAAAACTCTTTTCAAACACTCCTTTATGCTTTCCTGAAAATTCTACATTATTTCTGATCAACAATATGTCATTCACATATACTTATCAGAAATGCTGCAGTGCTCCCACTCACTTTCTTGTAAATACAGGCTTCACAGCAAGTCTCTATAAAACCATATGTTTTGATCACTTTATCAAAGCATATATTCCAACTCTGAGATGCTTGCACTAGTCCATAGATGGATCACTAGAGCTTGCTCACTTTGTTAGCACCTTTTAAGATCGACACAATCTTCTGGTTGCATCATATACAACTCTTCTTTTAAGAAATCCATGAAGGAATACAGTTTTGACATCCATTTGCCAGATTTCATAAATGCGGCAACAGCTAACATGATTCGGACAGACTTTTAAGCATCGATACGAGTGAGAAAATCTCAACGTAGTCAACACCTTTGAACTTGTCGAAAACATTTTGCGAGAATTCGAGCTTTGTATATAGTAACACTACTATCAGCATCCGTCTTCCTCTTAAAGATCCATTTATTCTTAATGACTCACCGATCACCAGGCAAGTCAATCAAAGTCCATACTTTGTTCTCATACATGGATCCCATCTTAGATTTCATGGCCTCAAGCCATTTCGAGGAATCTGGGCTCATCATCGCTTCCTCATAGTTCGTAGGTTCGTCATGGTCGAGTAACATGACATCCAGAATAGGATTACCATACCACTCTGGTGCGGACCATACTCTGGTTGTTCTACAAGGTTTGGTAGTAACTTGATCTGAAGTTTCATGATCATCATCATTAGCTTCCTCACTAATTGGTGTAGAGATCACTAGAATTGATTTCTGTGATGAACTAATTTCCAGTTTGGGAGAAGGTACAATTACCTCATCAAGTTCTACATTCCTCCCACTCACTTCTTTCGAGAGAAACTCCTTCTCTAGAAAGGATCCACTTTTAGCAACAAAGATCTTGCCTTTGGATCTGTGATAGAAGGTGTACCCAACAGTCTCCTTTGGGTATTCTATGAAGACACATTACACCAATATGACCTAAACAGCAGTGCCACAAATAAGTTGCACTATCATTATTAACTTTGCATCTTTTGGCTTCAATATTATGAATATGTGTATCACTACGATCGAGATTCAATAAACCATTCAGCTTGGGTGTATGACCATTGAAGGTTTTATTCATGTAAACAAAACAACAATTATTCTCTGATTTTAAATGAATAACCGTATTGAAATAAACATGATCAAATCATATTCATGCTAAACGCAAACACAAAATAACATTTATTTTGGTTCAACACTAATCCCGAAAGTATAGGGAGTGTGCGATGATGATCATATCAATCTTGGAACCACTTCCAACACACATCATCACTTCACCCTTAACTAGTCTCTGTTCATTCTGCAACTCATGTTTCGAGTTACTATTCTTAGCAACTGAACTAGTATCAAATACTGAGGGGTTGCTATAAACACTAGTAAAGTACACATCAATAACATGTATATCAAATATAACTTTGTTCACTTTGCCATCCTTCTTATCTGCCAAATACTTGGGGCAGTTCTGCTTCCAGTGACCAATCCCTTTGCTGTAGAAGCACTTAGTCTTAGGCTTAGGTCTAGACTTGGGCTTCTTCACTTGAGCAGCAACTTTCTTGTCGTTCTTCTTGAAGTTCCCCTTCTTCCCTTTGCCCTTTTTTTGAAACTAGTGGTCTTGTTTAACCATCAACACTTGATGTTATTTCTAGATTTCTACCTTCACCGATTTCAGCATCACGAAGAGCTTGGGAATTACTTTCGTTATCCCTTGCATATTATAGTTCATCACTAAGTTCTACTAACTTGGTGATAGTGACTAGAGAACTTTGTCAATTACTATCTTATCCGGAAGATTAACTCCGACTTGATTCAAGCAATTGTAGTACCCAAAAAATCTGAGCACATGCTCAGTAGTTGAGCTATTCTCCTCCATCTTGTAGGCAAAGTACTTGTCAAAGGTCTCATACCTTTCGACATGGGCATGAGTCTGAAATACTAATTTCAACTCTTGGAACATATCATATGCTCCGTGGCGTTCAAAACATCTTTGAAGCCCCGATTCTTAGCCGTAAAGCATGGTGCACTAAACTATCAAGTAGTCATCATATCGAGCTTTGCTAAACGTTCATAATGTCTGCATATGCTCCTGCAATAGATCCGTCACCTAGCGGTGCATCAATGACATAATTCTTCTGTGCAGCAATGAGGATAATCCTCAGATCACAGACCAAGTCCGCATCATTTCTACTAACATCTTTCAACATAGTTTTCTCTAGGAACATATCATAAATAAAACGGGGAAGCTATATGTGAGCAATTGATCTAGAACATAGATATGCAAAAACTATCAGGACTAAGTTCATGATAAATTTAAGTTCAATTAATCAAATTACTTAAGAACTCTCACTTAGACAGACATCCCTCTAGTCATCTAAGTGATCACGTGATCCATATCAACTAAACCATGTCCGATCATCACATGAGATGGAGTAGTTTTCAATGGTGAACATCACTATGTTGATCATATCTACTATATGATTCACGCTCGACCTTTCGGTCTCAGTGTTCCAAGGCCATATCTGCATATGCTAGGCTCATCGAATTTAACTCGAGTATTCTGCATGTGCAAAACTGTCTTACACCAGCTGTAGATGAACGTTGAGCTTATCACACCCGATCATCACGTGGTGTCTCAACACGACGAACTTTGGCAACGGTGCATATTCAGGGAGAACACTTTTACCTTGAAATTTAGTGAGAGATCATTGTCGGTGTCAAAACCGGCGGTGGGTAGGGGGTCCTGAACTGTGCGTCTAAGGTCGATGGTAACAGGAGACAGGGGACACGATGTTTACCCAACTTCGGGCCCTCTTTATGGAGGTAATACCCTAATTCCTGATCGATTGATCTTGATGAATATGAGTATTACAAGAGTTGATCTACCACGAAGAAGATTGCGGCGGGTGAGTCTTTCTCTATGCGAAGCAAGTATGCGAAGGAAACATTCCTTGTACTTACCCAAATTTGGGTTTTCCAGGGATGTTTACGAATCTGCCGCGCAGCATATCAGATGCTGCCGAGTTTTATTGGGCCGAAGAGGGGATGTCTATGGAGAAGCTATTCTGGTCTCAATATCTTGGACCAGAACATCTGGTGCCCTTTAGCGACCAGCTGATACAGCTGGTCGAGCTGCACCGGTCGTCCGATCTAGCCATGAAGGACCTAATAGTCCGACTGTGGCCTGCTGAGCCCATACCTAGCAGCTACTTTAGACTTGTGAAGCGGCTTGTGAGTGCTTGCCCACGGCTCGAAGCCGTGAAGCAATCGGTCTGCATTGAAGGTGCATGGATGGTATTTGCACGCGTCAAAATGCATTGGGCGAAGCTGGATGCCAAGAAGCTGATGACCGAGGGGCCGCCGGAGGGCAACGAGCATCGTTGACCCAAGCTGTATTATGACAGTGTCCTGGAGGGATCCCGCCTTGTGGAGGAGCAATGTGCGAAGGACGTGATATTCCCATGAAAACATTCGGGTTGTCCTGTAATATGAAACAAGATCGGTATGTAATATGATGCTTGTAAGGAAATTTTACCTCCTGTGCGGCCGTTTATTAAAATCTGAGGGTTGACCAGTCATCGTCTTCTGCCCCCACGTAGATAGTACAGGGGTGTTCGGGATAAATCTAAACACTCTTTACTCCACATTCTGGTCCTTAAAGGAGGTGTTTAGCACAACGAACAAGGCAATCAGACTATACGGCCTTTATCATCCTCACTTAGCCATAGGAGTTTGACAATCAAAATTTCGGCGAAGTCCCTGGTGTTCGGAAGGCCGAACTAGGGGCGCTATACACGCCTAATCGGAGAAAACCTGATTGCTTGCATAAAGTGGAAAAAATCTCTAGGCATTTGACACCTCTCGAACAGCTGACCAGCTCTCGCCGCATCATGACAGTCAGTTTTCTGCTTTCTCTACTGAGGTGCTCATCCGGAAGACCCGGGACACAATCACAGTAGTTCTCCCTTTACTACCCTATCCAATATAGCGGAATGTAAGGTAGTAAGCACAGGAGCCGGGCAACCCAACTATTGACCAAAGACATGACTCGGAGCCGATGCATATAATGCTATAGGTTCGGGGTGCCTAACTGTATTGTAGAAGTGTTCGGACTTTTGTTGCCGTAATGCTGGGCGTGATGAAGCCCCTGGCGCAGTAATACGTACCAGAGTGTACGTGTGCAATGAGTAATAAATACAAAGGAAAAAGGGTGAAATTAAGTAATAAGCTGACGCTACCCTTTATTTTTAATGTGATTAATATGTCGAGGCGTACTTGTACATGTAATACGATAAGCAAGAAAGGCTATTTAACATGCCAAGACCAAGTGAGCTGCGTGCGGGTATGTAAAATAGGTATAGCAATCATTAGCGGAGGCCATCTGGGGATTCTCTTGTATGCCAAAGCTCCTTGCCTCCTTGATGTGTCCGACAAACGGGTTGTCAGAAGAAACCTCGAAAAGAGAGAAAAAACCTGAAATGAAAAATAAAGAACGAAGGTACGCGAATCCTAGGGTCGGTCGAGCCGCCCTGTGGATCGCGAGCTAGCTATGCCTCCGTCCATACCCATGGGATTTTGGGTGCGTAGTTATGTACGCTCGGTATGAATGCCACTCCCTCATTGGGGCTGGGACGGAGGCCGAATTGCTAATCGTGCTCTTGACAAGCCGAGCAGTCCTCTTGCAGTGTAGTCTGGACCCTCTTAACGATGTCCAGGGGCTCGACAGCCGGATTATAGTTCTCCTTGAGAAGGCCGCTCTGTACCTCTGCTGCTAGGGCGGCTGTGTGCTCCTCTGTACGGAGGGAGCGTTCCATGTTTCCATTGACTGTTATGACGCCGCGTGGATCGGGCATCTTGAGTTTGAGATAAGGATAGTGTGGCACCGCGTTGAATCTAGCAAACGCGGTTCATCCGAGGAGTGCGTGGTAGCCGCTATGGAAGGGGATGATATCGACGATTAGTTCTTCGCTTCGGAAGTTGTCCGGGGAACCGAAGACCACCTCCAGCGTGATTGAGCCCGTACAACGGGCCTCTACGCCTGGTATGACTCCTTTGAAGGTAGTCTTTGTGGGCTTGATTCGTGAGGGATTAATGCCCATTTTGCGCACTGTATCCTGATAGAGCAGGTTGAGGCTCCTACCACCATCTATTAGGACTCGTGTCAGGTGGAATCCGTCGATGATTGGGTCGAGGACCAGTGCGGCCGAACCGCCATGACGGATACTAGTTGGATGATCTCGACGATCAAAGGTAATCGGGAACGACGACCACGAATTGAATTTTGGGGCGACTGGCTCTACCGCATAGACGTCCCTGAGTGTGCGCTTGCGCTCCCTCTTGGGGGTGTGTGTAGAATATATCATGTTCACCGTTTTGACTTGAGGGGGAAATTTCTTCTGCCCCCCAGTGTTCAGCTGTCGGGGCTTTTCTTCGTCGTCCTCGCTTTGCGATCCCATTTCCTTGCTCTCGGCATTTGACTTGTTGGCTTGCTTGAAAACCTGGCAATCTCTGTTGGTATGATTGGCTTGTTTGTCTGGGATGCCATGTATCTGGAACGGATGATCGAGTATGCGGTCCAAGCTGGATGGTCCCCCGTTGTTCCTTTTATAAGGCTTCTTTCTCTGGCCGGACTTGGAGCCACTGAATCCGGCATGAACTGCAGTGTCATCGGTGTTATCGCCATTACTTCAGCGTTTGTGTCTATTGCACCGGAGCTTCAAGGTGCTGTTTTTGGCCTCGGAGGGGCCTGCCTCGTTGGCTATGTTTTTACTATGAGCCAGCCAACTATCCTCACCCGCGCAAAAGTGGGTCATGAGTGCCGTGAAGGCTGCCATAGACTTCGGCTTTCCTTGGCCGAGGTGGCGGGCTTCGTCATGGATGCTATGTTTAAAGGCCGCTAGGGCTTCGGCATCCGGATAGTCCACTATTTGGTTCTTCTTGGTTAGGAACCTAGTCCAGACTTTTCTGGCTGATTCTCTAGGCTATTGGACTATGTGACTTAGGTCATCGGCGTCTGATGGTCGGACATAAGTACCTTGGAAGTTGTCAAGAAAAGCTTCTTCCAAGTCCTCCCAGCTGCCGATGGAATTTTCAGGCAGGCTGTTTAACCAGTGTCGAGCTGGCCCTTTGACCTTTAGTGGGAGGTATTTGATGGCATGGAGGTCGTCTCCACGGGCCATATGGATGTGGAGAATAAAATCCTCGATCCATACTGCGGGATCGATTGTTCCGTCCTCTGATTCAATATTGACGGGCTTGAACCCCTCTGGGAATTCATGATCCATTACTTCATCTGTGAAGCAAAGAGGGTGTGCGGCGCCTCTATATCGGGCCGCGTCGCGGCGCACCTCCGATGAAGTCCGCCTGCGGTTATCGGCCCGGGCGTGACTAGGTTTGTCACATCCGAATAGGTAGCCGTCGTTGCGAGTCGAAAAGCATTCTCGCGATCCGTAGATTGATCTGGTGTGTCCTGCTCTGTTGTACAGGTCCTGCTGAAGGACGTATGTATAGTCCTGAGCTGTTTTGTCTCTGTTTTTACGAGGCGGTGGGGCGGGCTGCTGTTCGGCCTAAGTTGCCGTTTTATCCCGACCGCGGGGTGGTCGGTCCGCCGCACTATCCCGACCACGTGGTGGTCGTTCCACATTGCGCGAGGGAGGTATGGGCTCCGACGCCTCCTCATCGAACTGAGGTAGCAATCTGTGCTTCGGGTAACTCTTGGCTAGACGCTTGAGGCCATATTCTTCGGCTGCCAGGACATCAGTCCATCTGTCAATGACTAGGTCTTGATCAGCTTGATGCTGCTTCTTCTTCTTCTTCAGGCTTCTTGTAGTAGCTATTAGTTGGCGCTTGAAATGCTCCTGCTCGAGGGGTGTCTCAGGCACGATGAAATCCTCGTTGCCGAGGCTCTCCTCATCCTCGGAGAGTGGACGATAACTATCGTCATCTGAGTCGTTGGGCATGGCCTGTTTATCAGGGTTAACTTGCCCATTTTCTTGTTCCTCCTGTTCGGATGTTGCTCCAACAGGGTCTTCATTGTTTTCGGCGTCGTCCGGAGTACTTTTTTCTCCGGTGCCAGTGTTGCTATCTTTTGAGCGACGTGACTTAGAACGGCGTTTAGGGCGCCGATGCTTGGACTGTGTCTCATGAGGTTTATTTGCAACTGGATCTTCTTCGTCATCGTCGCTAGCTTTTTTAGGTGTGTCCACCATGTACACATCGTACGAAGAGGTGGCCGTCCAACATCCAGTGAATGGCGGGTCTTGGCCTTGCTCCTTGTCGGCATCGTCGTCCATACCATCGATGTCTTCGGAGCCATAATCAAGCATGTCGGTTAAGTCCTCAACAGTGGCTATGAAGTGGGTGGCGGGTGGGAAGCGAAATTCTCCATCATCAGCCTCTGGTTCGATCCGGACATAGTTCGGCTGTAAGTCCCCCGTCAAGGACAGGTTCTTTAATGAATTTAGCACATCGCCCAAGGGCGAGTGTTGGAAGATGTCTGCAGCGCTGAACTCGAAGATCGATAACTGATCCAGCTCGGTGTCCGCAGGCGTACGTGGTTCGGAACTTGTAGCCGGAAACGAGTCCAGAATTCCGTTGACGCAGATATTGCAAGGTGTTGAGTCTGTGTGCGGCTCCAACGCCGCGGGCTCTGCGGCCTCGGATGGCGCGATCTACTCCGGATCTAAGGCCGTAGTAGTTGCAAGAACCATCTCCTGAATGTGGTCCGATGACAGATTTAAGTCATGTTCATCGGAGCGAGGGGGAGCGATTGCCGCGGTCTCAAATCCGTTGCAGATCAAGTCTCCACGGATATCCGCGACGTACTTCAAGCTTCCAAATCTGACCTGGTGGCTAGGAGCATAGCTATCAATCTGCTCCAGATGGCCAAGCGAGTTGGCCCACAGTACGAAGCCGCCGACTACAAAGATCTATCTGGGGAGGAAGGTTTCTCCTTGGACAACGTCACTATTGACGACCGAAGGGGCCACTGAACCTTTCATTGACGGCACAGTGGAACTCTCAATGAAAGCACGAATGTCGGTGTCAAAACCGGCGGATCTCGGGTAGGGGGTCCCGAACTGTGCGTCAAAGGTCAATGGTAATAGGAGACAGGGGACACGATGTTTACCCAGGTTCGGGCCCTCTCTATGGAGGTAATACCCTACTTCCTGCTTGATTGATCTTGATGAATATGTGTACTACAAGAGTTTATCTACCACGAGATCGTAATGGCTAAACCCTAGAAGTCTAGACTGTATGACTACGGTAATGAGTATATCCTTTCCGGACTAAACCCTCCGGTTTATATAGACACCGGGGGGATCTAGGGTTACATAGAGTCGGTTATATAGAAAGGAATCTTCATAGTTGATCGCCAAGCTTGCCTTCCATGCCAGGGAGAGTCCTATCTGGACACGGTTACAGTCTTCGACCTTCGTGTCTTCACAACCCATCAGTCCGGCCCATGGATAACTGGCCGGACGCCCGGGGACCCCTTAGTCCAGGACTCCCTCAATCATCTTATAATCCTACTATCAAACAAAGGAGAATAAGATGCATAAAGGATAAACATCACATGCAATCAATATAAGTGATATGATATGGCCATCATCATCTTGTGCCTTTGATCTCCATCTCCAAAGCACTGTCATGATCACCATCGTCACCGGCGCGAGACCTTGATCTCCATCATAGCATCATTGTCTTCTCGCCAACTATTGCTTCGACGACTATTGCTACCGCTTAGTGATAAAGTTAAGAAATTACAAGCCGATTGCATTGCATACCATAAAGAGATAACCATATGGCTCTTGCCAGTTGCCGATAACTCTGTTACAACCATATGGCTCTTGACCATATCACATCACAACATGCCCTGCAAAAACAAGTTAGACATCCTCTACTTTGTTGTTGCAAGTTTTACGTGGCTGCTACGGGCGGAGCAAGAACCGTTCTTACCTACGCATCAAAACCACAACGATAGTTCGTCAAGTTAGTGTTGTTTTAACCTTCTCAAGGATCGGGCGTAGTCACACTTGGTTCAACTAAAGTTGGAGAAACTGACACCCTCCAGCCACCTGTGTGCAAAGCATGTTGGTAGAACCAGTCTCGCGTAAGCGTACACATAATGTCGGTCCGGGCCGCTTCATCCAACAATACTGCCCAACCAAAGTATGACATGCTAGTAAGTAGTGTAACTTGTATCGCTCACAACTCACTTGTGTTCTACTCGTGCATATAACATCTACGCAATAACCTGGCTCTGATACCACTGTTGGGGAACGTATTAATTTCAAAAAAATTCCTACGCACACGCAAGATCATGGTGATGCATAGCAACGAGAGGGGAGAGTGTCGGCTACATACCCTCGTAGACCGTAAGCGGAAGCGTTATGACAACGCTGTTGATGTAGTCATACGTCTTCACGATCGACCGATCCTTAGTACCGAACGTATGGCACCTCCGCTTTCAGCATACGTTCAGCTCGGTGACGTCCCGTGAACTCACGATCCAGTAGAGCTTCGGGGAAGAGCTTCATCAGCACGACGGCATGGTGACGGTGTTAATGAAGCTACCGACGCAGGGCTTCGCCTAAGCACCGCTACGATATGACCGAGGTGGATTATGGTGGAGGGGGAGCACCGCACACTGCTAAGAAAGATCAATGATCAACTTGTGTGTTCTAGGGTGCCCCCTACCCCCGTATATAAAGGAGCAAGGGGGAGGCCGGCCGGCCCCTGTAGGGCGCGCCAGGAGGAGGAGTCCTCCTCCTAGTAGGAGTAGAACTCCCCTTTCCTACTCCTATTAGGAGGAGGGAACGAAGGGGGAAGGGGAGAAGGAAGGAGAGGAAGGAAAGGAGGAAAGGGGGGCCGGCCCCCTAGTCCAATTCGGTTTGGGCTAAGGGGGCCGCGCGCCCTGCCTCCTCTCTTCCACCACTTGGCCCATGAGGCCCAATACTTCTTCCCCGTATTCCCGTAACTCCCCGGTACTCCGAAAATACCCGAATCACTCGAAACCTTTCCGATGACGAATATAGTCATCCAATATATCAATCTTTATGTCTCAACCATTTCGAGACTTCTCTTCATGTCCCCGATCTCATCCGGGACTCCGAACTACCTTCGCTACATCAAAACACAAAAACTCATAATACCGATCGTCACAGAACTTTAAGCGTGTAGACCCGATGGGTTCAAGACTATGTAGACATGACCGAGACATGTCTCCGGTCAATAACCAATATCGGAACCTGCATGCTCATATTGGTTCCCACATATTCTATGAAGATCTTTATCGGTCAAACCGCATAACAACATACGTTGTTCCCTTTGTCATCGGTATGTTACTTTCCCGATATTCGATCGTCGGTATCTTAATACCTAGCTCAATCTTGTTACCGGCAAGTCTCTTTACTCGTTCCGTAATGCATCGTCCCACAACTAACTCATTAGTCACATTGCTTGCAAGGCTTATAGTGATGTGCATTACCGAGAGGGCCCAGAGATACCTCTCCGGCAATCGGAGTGACAAATCCTATTCTTGATCTATGCCAACTCCACGAACACCATCGGAGACACCTGTAGAGCACCTTTATAATCACCCAGTTATGTTGTGATGTTTGGTAGCACACAAAGTGTTCCTCTGATAATCAGGAGTTGCATGATCTCATAGTCATAGGAACATATATAAGTCATGAAGAAAGCGATAGCAGTAAACTAAAACGATTAAGTACTAAGCTAACGGAATGGGTCAAGTCAATCGCATCATTCTCCTAATGATGTGATCCCGTTTATCAAATGACAACTCATGTGTATGGTTAGGAAACATAACCATCTTTGATCAACGAGCTAGTCAAGTAGAGGCATACTAGTGACACTCTGTTTGTCTATGTATTCAGACATGTATTATGTTTCCGGTTAATACATTTCTAGCATGAATAATAAACATTTATCATGATATAAGGAAATAAATAATAACTTTATTATTGCCTCTAGGGCATATTTCCTTAAGATACCATGCCAAGTTCCATGATTTCCAGGCGAGTTTTGATTTACATGAATTTAAAACCAAGTTTCTCGATGTTCTCGGTGGAGTCACGACGCCAAGATGTTTGAATTTCATTCCCATTTCTTGCATGGGACCTAGAAATTCACCCAAGGACACGCATGTGATTTTTCAACCAACTTTGGTGCACCGGAGCATGTGCTTGGAGTTCGAATTTGGATTATGCACATTAAATGTCCAAAAAATCAATTAATGTATAAAAAGGCCAAACGAACCCGGAATAATTCCAAAATTGAACAGGGCACTCATATAGTTCTATGTTGCCTCTGTAAAGAAAATCAGGGGGATGCAACGTATATCGTTTCGCACACAAAGGTGACACGTTCCCTCTAGGAACCACGAGGCTTGTTGAGAGAATCTCCGGTTTTGCAAGAAGCTTATACCAAAACTTGTACCAGTTCAACCAAAAAATATACATATGAAAACAGGGTTTAGATTATCCCGAACATCTCGCTACCTAGACAAATGTACTCTGATTTGAACTTAACATAAAATGGATTCAAATATTTGAATTGGAGATCGTATGGTACATGTAGTTCATAGTGAAATATGATTACTGCTATATGCATGTTTTTTGTTATCAAGATAATATTTAAATGATTGTATAACTTGACAACAATCGTATTCAAATAAGGAAAATCGATTCAAATTTAGTCCATATGGTAGACGACAAGATATATGTTCATAGGGTGGAGTAACATGTTCATATATGATGGAAGATCAAAATGTAGGACGACATCCATTATAAACTGCAAGGTCACCTAACGATATATTCGAATTCAACATAACATGGATTCAAAAATTGAATTTCGAGATCCTGGCATTTGTAATCATATAAAAAGGGATATGAGTCTTTCTTTTGGTGGGAATTGATTTGTTTTTTGTTGTTGTTGAGGGAAGTGCGAATCGATTTGGTACTGTACAGGGTAATCTTGTACTCCCGGTTTCTTTTACATTTTTCTTGTATTTTTTTCAATGACATCTATAGTAATATAGTAAAAGGGGACATGACTCTCTTGTGTCTTGTATGGATTGTTTTTTTCTACATGTTAAGTTTGTTCTGCCGAACAAGGAATCCGCGCCTTGTTATCCCGAAATTTTCAAGCTCGAATATCTTTTGTCTCATCTGCTTTGAAACTCCCGCCTCTTCAACCCGCTCCGCGCCTTGTTATCTCGAAATTTTGACGCACACGAAAACTCCCTCCTCATCCAAAATCGGTCCCGCGGCCCAGACACGCGTAATCCCCCTTCTACCCCTCAGCCGGAAATGTCGGCTCGATGTCGCGGTGTCAAAACCAGTGGGGGTACGCTGGTAACTTACCCTACATTTCAGACAAGCGCGTCCCTAAGCCATGGCTCCCCCTACCTTCCCCTTCGTCCCCCCTATTCGTACACCGAGGCCGCCAAAACCTGCGAAACCCCACGCTCCTCCGTCGGCCTCCCGACCGCCGCCCAGCCGGAGAATGTTCCCCGATGACGTCGCCACCGCAACATCTCGACATCCCTCATCGACCGCACTGAATGAGGATCTGTCGTCGATCTTGTTATCCCGCCGGATCAGCCGCCCTGTCCACCACCTCCAAGGAGCTTCCCTGATATTCGCCTCGTCTATCGCGCCACCTCCATCCCCACAATGTCGTCTTGACCTACCCCACCGGAACCACCACACCCTCACCAATTCCTCTGATGAAGCTGAGGCCCACTTGGCGCTACCTAGGAGGTTCTGCACTCACCATTGCATTTTATCTTTTATTCAATCTGACGGGGCTGCCGGTGCTCGATACCGAGCAGCCATGGCGGGTCTCCATCGACGGCGTCGTCGCCGGCCGATTCATCCATGGTGTCTCTCCCCCATGTCGTTGCTTCCTCGAAGGCGACTTCCACACCGGCACTAGCTGTAGCTGCTCCGGCTCTCGCTCGCGCTGCTGTAGCTGCTCCGGCTCTCGCTCGCGGTGCGGCTCTTTTCTTGCTATTGGTCGCACTGCTGCACTGCTCTTGCTTTCATTCGTGCTGCTGCTCTTCTCTGCTATTGTTGTCGGTTGTGCTACTGCTCCGCTCTTGCTCTCGTTCGTGCTGCTGCTCTCGCTCACGCTGCTGCTGCTGCTACTGCATGACCTCCGACAGCTACAGGAGTTGCTGCTTTAGCACTCGCTCGCGGTGTTGCTGCACAACTTGCTCTCTGCTAGTGCGTTCCCTGCTAGAGCGTCTACTGATTTAGATCACTGCTTCTCTCCTACTAGTGCTCAAACGCCCTAAACATCTATTGCAATGCTCTACTACTAGTTCAATCAGTTTCGACATTGAAATTCAGCTTTGACTGTAAAGTTCAGTTTCTTGAGTTAAGTTCAGAGTGAATAGAATTTACAGCATCTGTCGGAGCGGCTGTGGCGCGGCTGATGCATTTTACATCTAGCATTTTTTGGTGATCTATTTTACATCATCTATTGCAGATGATATTAGAGTCCCACTTTAGATTAACGTTGTTTGTCTTGTCCTGCTTCAGCCTCGCCGCCGTACACCTCATCGGAGCTGCTCCAACAACGGAACCGTCCATCACAGTGGAGCAGTACCCTCGGCGCCATTTCCAGAGGCCTCAGATCTTCTTCCCCACCTCCGATAGTCACACCAGCATCACCATCCTCCACGTCCAACCCAATGATGCTGAGGTCGACAAGGCTATGCAAAAGAGGTTCTACACTTGTTGCATCACTTTGTTACTGTGCATTCATATCGATCCCTCAGGGATCCTTTTCTATGGTACTATTATTCGTGCATTTGGTTAGAAGGAGTGGAGCAAAGAAAAACTGGAGGATTTGTTTCCTTTCGTGTCTCATTCAAAGAAAAAACATAGGAATTTTAATATCCACTTGGACGTCCTTTTCAAATTAATATGCATGAAGAACATGAACAATTGCACTACTAGCATAATAAGATTCTTCTTTTTTTCATTTTCACATGGTTTGAATTTAATTTGACCATGTTTCTCCATTCCTGTGTTCTTTGAATTCATGTGAACCAAACACCTAGGTTGACAGAAATCCTATGTTTCCAAATGCTCTATTTTGCACGTGCATTCCTATCCTATTCCTGTGTTTTTCTTGTCCTTGCATTTATAGAGTCCTCCAATTCTATGGAGCCCTTAGAGATTTACTTCATTTTCAGATAGGCATCAAAGAAAATTCGGTGTGTTATGTCCTGCTCCTGCCATGCCGTCATCCACCCCACCTGAGGTGCACCATCATAGAAGCGTTCACTGCAGCAGAGATTCCCCCTGCAGACTTTCTTTTGCCGCCTCAGATCATCTTCCTTGTTGCCGCCAGCCATACCAACTGCATTACCATCATCGACTGAGCAGATGAACCTGAGGACTACACAGTTCCGAAAGAGAGGTCGCAGTCTTTTGTGTTTGCTTACATTATACATTGGTTATTATTACCTGCTACTTTATCGTTCAAACTTGAGTTTTAAAATGCCCGTGGGTCTCATATCGAGGCAGCAAAGAATAGTATCTGTCTACTATCTGGTTCATCTGGGGTCTTCTATGTGGTTCATGTTGGGTGGGCAACAAACAGTAGATGATCCATTCTTTATCTTTTTAAAACTAAAGCTATAATCTACCTGTTATCATTAATTTTGGATCTATCCACTCGTTTGCTACCATCAGTCTTGATTTCTACATGCACCTCTTAGGCCTTACAAAATCTAATTATTTTTTATTATGCATGTCAGTGATGATCCACAAGTATAGGGGATCTATCGTAGTCCTTTCGATAAGTAAGAGTGTCGAACCCAACAAGGAGCAGAAGGAAATGATAAGCGGTTTTCAGCAAGGTATTAACTACAAGTACTGAAATAAGTGGTAACAGATAGTTTTGTGATAAGATAATTTGTAACGAGCAACAAGTAACAAAAGTAAATAAAGTGCAGCAAGGTGGCCCAATCCTTTTTGTAGCAAAGGACAAGCCTGGACAAACTCTTATATAAGGAAAAGCGCTCCCGAGGACACATGGGAATTATCGTCAAGCTAGTTTTCATCACGTTCATATGATTCGCGTTCGGTACTTTGATAATTTGATATGTGGGTGGACCGGTGCTTGGGTGTTGTTCTTACTTGAACAAGCATCCCACTTATGATTAATCTCTATTGCAAGCATCCGCAACTACAACAAAAGTATTAAGGTAAACCTAACCATATCATGAAACATATGGATCCAAATCAGCCCCTTACGAAGCAACGCATAAACTAGGGTTTAAGCTTCTGTAACTCTAGCAACCCATCATCTACTTATTACTTACCAATGACTTCCTCTAGGCCCAAATAATGGTGAAGTGTCATGTAGTCGACGTACACATAACACCACTAGAGGCTAGACAACATACATCTCATCAAAATATCGAACGAATACCAAATTCACATGCCTACTAATAGCAAGACTTCTCCCATGTCCTCTGGAACAAACGTAACTACTCACAAAGCATATTCATGTTCATAATTAGAGGGGTATTAAAATGCATAAAGGATCTAAACATATGATCTTCCACCAAATAAACCAACTAGCATAAGGGGGCCCACGAGGCAGGGGGCGCGCCCCCCACCCTCGTGGCCAGGTGGGTCCCCCTCTGGTGTACTTCTTCCGCTCAATATTTTTTATTATCTCCAAAAATAACTTTCATGGAGTTTCAGGACTTTTGGAGTTGTGCAGAATAGGTCTCTAATATTTGCTCCTTTTCCAGCCCAGAATTCTAGCCGCCGGCATTCTCCCTCCTTATGTAAACCTTGTAAAATAAGAGAGAATAGGTATAAGTATTGTAACATAACGTGTAGTAACAACACAAGCTGCAATAAATATCGATATAAAAGCATGATGCAAAATGGATTTATCAACTCCCCCAAGCTTAGACCTCGCTTGTCCTCAAGCGGAAGCCAATACCGATAAATATGTCCCCATGTTTAGAGGTAGAGGTGTCGATAAAAATAAAATACGGACATGAAGGCATCATGATTAATCTCATAACAGCAACATATATAGATATTGTCATATGATTTCTTATGCTCAAGTAATAATCAATTCACAATGCAAAGTACGAATCATAAACTTTCTTGAGAACCAACAAACTATAATCTCAGTCACTGAAGCAATTGCAGTTTATCATAACATCATAAAGAGTCTATGTCAGAGCTTTATAGCAAGTCCACATACTCAACTATCATTTAGTCTTTCATAATTGCTAACACTCACACAATACTTGTGGTTACAGAGTTTTAATCGGACACAGAGAAAGATAGGGGCTTATAGTTTCGCCTCCCAACCTTTTACCTCAAGGGTAATGTCAACAATAATAACTCATGCTCCCCTACATCCAATTAGATATATCTATCAGGATCTTTCCAACACACTGTGCTTGCCAAAGGATAAAATGTAAAAAGGGAAAGGTGAAGATCACCATGACTCTTGCATAAAGTAGAAGATAATAATAAAAGATAGGCCCTTCGCAGAGGGAAGCAGAGGTTGCCATGCGCTTTTATGGTTGGATGCACAAAATCTTAATGCGAAAGAACTTCACTTTATATTGCCTCTTGTGATATGAACCTTTATTATGCAGTCCGTCGCTTTTATTTCTTCCACATCACAAGATCGTATAAAGCTTATTTTCTCCACACTAATAAGTCATACATATTTAGAGATCAATTTTTATTGCTTTGCACCGATGACAACTTACTTGAAGGATCTTACTCAATCCATAGGTAGGTATAGTGGACTCTCATGGCAAAACTGGTTTAAGGGTTTTTGGAAGGACAAGTAGTATCTCTACTTGGTGCTAAGAATTTGGCTAGCATGAGGGGGAAAGGCAAGCTCAACATGTTGGATGATCCATGACAATATACTTTATCTCAGATATAAGAAAACATAACCCATTACATTGTCTTCCTTGTCCAACATCAACTCTTTAGCATGTCATATTTTAATGAATGCTCCCAATCACAAAAGATGTCAATGATAATATATTTATATGTGAAACCTCTCTTTCCTTATTACTTCCTATTAATTGCAACGATGAACAAAGCTATGTTTGCCAACTCCCAACAACTTTTAATCATGAACTCTTTCTATGTGAAGTCATTACTCTCAATAAGATCAATATGAACTCTTTGTTTCTTTTTATTCTTTTTCTCTTTTCTTTTATTCACTCAAGATCATGGAAAAATAATCAATTGCCGGGGTTTTCTGCCTCCTCGAGCACCTATGGGGACGGAGCCCCTTCTCGGTTCGGCGGGGGGCGGAGATCGCGCGAAGAGCGGATCGAGGCGAAGCACACGGGGGGGGGGGGGGTTTACCCAGCTTCGGAGTTCTCCGGAGAGATAATACTCCTACTGCTGCTTTGTGGACTGTATTGAGTTTTTGCTCGGGAGCGCTGAGTGCTACAGTACACTCAAGCAGCTAACGAGACCGAGCGTTCTTCTGTTTTCCTCTCAGAGATCGCTCTCCGGGGGCCGATCCTCTCCTACGTTGTGCATGGGCCTCCTTTTATATGTTCAAGGGGTCTCCAACAGGTGGCAACGTAGGTAAGGGCAAAAATGGAAATATGATGTGGTAGGTACAACTACCTACACAATGTATCATACCTAACCCTGACGGCAGGGGACAAAGGCATTAGATGCCTATCTACGTCGCCCTGACGGTGCAGAAAAGGGACCGTCAGGGGCGCCACCGCTCGCCACGATGGCGATCTTGTCAGCGCCGCATGCCACAGTGTACCCCTGGCTACACAGCCTCCCGCCACGTACGCCAGGAAGGGTCCCGGAGCGACACGTAGGTGGGTGAGCTGGAGCGTAGGTACAAGGTGGTTGCCCGCCGCTGCAAGTGCCTTTCCGCGGCCGTTGTCTTGTCGCGTCCGGGAACTTGTCGCTCGCCGAGTCCTGCCGGGACGCGTGGCGCGTCGCGGCAGGTTCTTTGAGCTCCTCTTGCCGGGGTCTTGTGCCTCGAGCGGCCTTCCCGGCAAGCTCCTCTTGCCGGGGACATGTCTCCTTGGCTTAAATACTTTGTTCTCGAATGGCTCCAAAGGAACCATAAAGAGCCTTGGCGATCACCTGGCGGGCCTTGCCGCGGGGTGCTGCGACTGCCCGTGCACAAATTCGGGATACTAGGGTACCCCTACTTTAGTACACCGACAGGAGCCCCCGGGCCTGGGCCACACACGGTGCCGAGCGCTGTTGGGCTAGGCCCAAAACAGGGCACGGGCACGCACGACCTGGGTCAAGTCGCACCTTGCTCCGTATCCACCGCGTCCTCCCCGAACGGCACGCGTCGATTGCGGCGTCGTGGGAGAGGTCGTGGGTGGTTCCTTTATTCGGAAAAGCGAAACGCCCGCCTCCTCGCGGTTCGTATCTTCCTCATAAACGGAGGGAGGCGTGGAGGCATGGAGGCGTGGTTTTCGAGGTTTCCACCCCCCCATGATCACGGGGTGGGGAGAGGTCGCCTCATCCGTCGCCTCAACTCTGCACTCCTGCCACGCGGCCTCCATGCGCTTGGAGTGGCGAACGGTGGAGGCGGGAAACTGGGTCGTCATGGGTCGAGGCAGCGGGTCGGGCCCAGTTCCCTGCGCCTTCTGCGTCTCGATTGGCTGAGTGGGGCGGCCGAGCCCCCACCCCGCTCCTTTATAAGGAGGGGGATAGGGGGGGGCGGAAACCCGCATTCTCTCATCCCCTCCTTTCTTCAGCTTCTGCTCCCCTCTCTCTCATTCGCCATGGAGAAAGGGAACCTTGGCCCTTCGACGGTGGCGACGAGGGTTGCCGCTAGGCAACGCGTCCCTCCTCCCCCCGCACCCGTGGTGGCAGAGCCAGCCGCAAGGGGAAGAGGGAGGGGACGAGGCCGCGGGCGAGGTCGAGGGCGAGGCCGAGGCGGTCGGGGAAGAGGTGGGCGAGGCAGTCTGCCGGCCTCGCCTCTGCCAGCAGATCCTCTCCCCGTGGCGGACCATATCAGGGACGACCCTTGCGAGTTCTTCGTCAGGCTGCGTCGGCCGCCTCGTCGTCGCCTTCGTCTCCCGACTCCATTTGCGAGCGAGATGGAGTTGGATCCGCCCGAGACACTGAGGTTGCACATGAGGGGTTGTGGAATCAGCGGTACGCGAGTCCGCGTTGATTTCCCGGCCCCTAATGTGATGTATCTTGGTCGAGGGTGGAAGACGTTCACCCGCATCCACAGCTTGACGGCGGGGCTTTGGGTGCTTCGGGACTCGGGCACGGTGCTGCGTGGAGAGCTCCTCCGATAGCGAAGGCTCCTCCTCGGGCAGGAGTGACAAGGAGGACAGCGACAACGACGACGAGGGTGGCGGGCGGCGGGATGACGGGTCCGACTAGGTGTCGGGTGCTGCTCCGCGTGGCACCGGCGACCCCATCATTCGTGTCGCTGGCTCCTGGAGCTTCTCGGGGTCGTCTCCTAGGGCGGCTGGCGTAGGGAGGCTGCGGAAGAGGAAGAGGGCAGGCGGCAAGGCCGTCAACTCGGAGTACGAGGGCACGACGCCCTCGATACCGTGCTGACGTCCTGTCGCCTCGTCTTCGAGCTCTGCCTCCGGCGCCGCCATCACCATGCCGCCGAGACGTTCTCTTGGTGTCTTCTGCCACCCGTAGCTCGTCTAGGCGCCCCTTTTGCCCTTTTCGCCTCCTTGACCTGCCTCCTGAAGAGAGGGACAAGAGAGGGATTACGGGCACCTTATCTCTTTTTAATTTGTAAGCCCTCGGGCCTTAGTTGCATTTAAAGCTTGTAATCCCATTATTCATGTTTTTCATCCTCTTATGAACTGTACCTGAGGGGAATGCTCTTTAATGAAAAGGGGATGCTTGCCGGGTCACTTGTCTCGCGGGTGGAACCCACGTCAAGGAGCGAATCCTTTATATCTTTAAGATAGACACTTCCTTTCCCGGCAGCAGGCCCTGCCTTCTTCCCACGTCGCTCGCCCTTTCTCACGCTTTTGGCGGAGGAAGGGAGGAGGCGGGTTCAGGCTACTCGCTTCGTTCCTTTGCTGCCGCGACTACGACCAAATCTGGCCCCGGGAACGAGCCCGAGGGCCTAGAGTTATGGGAGCACGGTATCTTTTAGGAAGAAACGAGGTTTCGCATATCCCAGCCCATAAGAGAATGCATGATAAGGGACGAAAAACATATCCGAGATCGCAGCCCCCGGCAACTTCGGTTCGCCGTGGGCTAATCTTTGCACTTGCAGCCCCCGGCAACGCTGGCTTGCCGGGGTGTTGCAGCCCCCGGCAACATTGGCTTGCCGGGGTCCGGGTGTTGGTCCGTCCGTCTTCTTCTTTTCATCCTTAAGTGGTCCAGTTAGGGTGCGCGAGTCCTGCGAACCAAGGGAAACGAAAGAACGATAAAAGGACGCACACTCGACCTCTAAGTTAGGGGTTAGTCGCCACTAAGCACTGTCAACCCTAACCAAGGACGAGACTCGACTCAGCATGCATGCTAAAACTCAGGGCGCCAGCGCTTTATCTTCGCTCAGGGTCTGCGCCTGGCTTTGTACAAAGGATTACATGCAACAGCGGCAAGACTTGTACAAAATGGTGGTTGCCGGACAGGGTCCGACAACCGCGCCTTCCGGGTAAAACTTACGGAGATGCTCGATGTTCCAGGAGTTGCTCACCGGAAAGCCATCCTCGGTCTCAAGGCGGACAGCGCCAGGCCTAGTGACTCGTTTCACCCGGTAAGGGCCTTCCCACTTTGGCGTCAACTTGTTGGAATTCTTGGCGGAATGAACGCGCCGAAGAACAAGGTCACCTTCCTCGAGACTTCTGGCTTTAACTTTGTGGCTATGGTAGCGGCGCAAAGCTTGCTGGTATCGAGCAGCTCGTACAGCGGCTTGAAGACGGTCTTCCTCAAGGAGCAGCGCGTCATCTTGTCGCAGCTGCTCTTGCTCAAGCTCATCATAAGCGAGCACTTGAGGTGACCCGTATACGAGTTCCGTGGGGATAACTGCCTCTGCTCCATAGACTAGAGTGAAAGGTGTCTGGCCAGTGGCTCGATTTGGCGTCGTCCTGATCGACCAAAGAACCACCGGTAGCTCCTCGATCCAGTTTCTTCCGCACTTGTACAGCCTGTCGAAAGTACGGGTCTTGAGTCCACGCAGCACTTCGGCATTTGCCCTCTCTGCTTGACCGTTGCTCCTGGGGTGAGCAACAGAAGCGAAGCAGACCTTGGCGCCAAGGTCTTGGACGTACTGCATGAAGGTGCGACTCGTGAATTGTGTACCGTTGTTGGTGATGATCCTGTTAGGGATTCCAAAGCGGCAAACAATCGACCTGAAGAACTTGACTGCTGACTGTGTTGTCACCTTCCTCACTGGTTCCACTTCCGTCCACTTTGTGAACTTGTCGATTGCGACGTACAAGTACTCAAAGCCCCCGACTGCTCAGGGGAAGGGGTCGAGGATGTCGAGCCCCTAGACCGAAAATGGCCAGGATAAAGGGATCGTCTGGAGAGCTTGAGCTGGCTGGTGTATCTGCTTGGAATGGAACTGGCACGCTTCACACTTGGTTACTTGTGCAGCTGCATCCTGGAGGGCTGTCGGCCAAAAGAAGCCCTGCCGGAATGCTTTGCCGGCAAGCGCTCTTGCGCCAATGTGGTGACCACAAATGCCTCCATGTATCTCTGCCAACAGCTTCTGTCCATCTTCCCGGGGGATACACTTCAATTTCACTCCATTGAGTCTTCTTCTATACAGTGCGTTGTCAATGAACTGGTACATACTAGACTGCCGGGCTACTCTTTCCGCTTCTTCTGGCTCTTCGGGAAGTTCTCCTGACTGGAGGAAACGGACGATCTGCTGTGCCCATGCTGGAGCCAGTGGCTCGACAACAAGGATTAAAGGCATATCTGCTGCTGCGGGAACATCCGCTTCTATGGCGAGAACCTGCGGTTCAGCCGAAGCTTGATGGTCCCCGGCAAGCTTGCCGGAGCGAAACTTGTCGGGAGGGTCTGCTTCAACGAAACAAACCCCGGGGCCTGTCGGAGCAGACTGCTCCTCAGCACTCTTGGCGTTGATCTTGGGGAGCTTCTTGGCGGCGGCTTCGGGAAGCTCTGCCGGAAGATAGTCACCAGAAATCAACTTCCTCTTCTTGCTCTGTCCAGTTGATGGCGTCACGGATGGTTGAGTCAGCTTGAGCACAAAGATCCCTGGTTCCACAGGTAACTTAAGTGCCGCGCACTTTGACAGGCCGTCAGCGATGTCGTTCTGAGCTCTTGGAACATGTCCCATCTGTAGGCCGACAAAGCGCTCTTCCAGCTTCCTCACTTCATCAACGTAAGCTTCCATCAACGGACTCTGATAATCCTTGTTCACTTGGCGGACGACAAGCTGTGAGTCACCCCTGACAATGAGTTGCTTGATCCCAAGGTCTGCCGTGATCCTGAGACCGGCGAGCAATCCTTCATACTCTGCAGTATTGTTTGTTGCTTGCTCCTTGGGAAAGTGCATCTGGACCACGTACTTGAGGTGCTCTCCGGTGGGTGCGACAAGCAGCACGCCAGCACCGGCGCCCTGCAGCGAGAACGCACCATCAAAGCACATCAGCCACTCTTTGTTTGCTTCCTTGATGGGGATGCTCGTCTCTGGAGTTTCTTCGTCTGGTGTTGGCGTCCACTCTGCTATGAATTCTGCCAATGCTCTTCTTTGAATAGTTGAAGTGCTCTCAAACTTGAGGCCAAAGCTTGACAGTTCCAGTGCCCACTCAACAATCCTGCCTGTTGCTTCTGGATTCTGCAGTATCCTCTTCAGCGGAAAGCGAGTGACAACTGTGATCTCATGTGCTTGGAAGTAATGGCGCAGCTTTCTCGAGGCCATAAGAAGGCCGAAAAGCAACTTCTGCACACCAGAGTACCTTGACCTAGCCCCCTGCAGAAGGGAACTGACAAAGTAGACTGGGCGCTGCACCATTTTCTTCTTCTGTATTCCTTCGCACGTCTGCGCAGATCCATCTTCGTCGGGACCAGAGCTTGTCGAGGAAGCCCCCTGCTTGTCGCTGGATGTACTTGCCGTGGTCGCTGGCTCATCATCTGCCTCTCTCTCCGCTACTAACGCAGCACTAACCACTTGATTGGTTGCCGCCAGATATAGCAGCAACTTCTCTTGTGGTTTAGGTGCGACAAGTATTGGAGTGGAGGACAGGTATCTCTTCAAGTCCTGCAGCGCAGCCTCCGCTTCCGGAGTCCATTTCACTGGACCTGCCTTTTTCAAGATTTTGAAAAACGGCAGGGCGCGCTCAGCAGACTTAGAGATAAACCTGCTGAGAGCCGCCATGCAGCCAGCAAGTTTTCGTACATCCTTGACGCGCTTTGGTGCTTCAATCTGCTCAATGGCCTTGATCTTGTCGGGATTTGCTTCAATTCCCCTCTGAGACACGAAGAATCCGAGAAGCTTGCCGAACGGGACTCCAAACACGCACTTCTCGGGGTTGAGCTTGAGGCTAATCTTGCGCAGATTTGCAAAAGTCTCTTCTAGATCTTGAATCAGAGTTGCTTTGTCCCTGCTCTTGACCACTATGTCATCCATGTAGGCTTCCACATTTCTGTGTATTTGCGGCTCAAAAGCAGTATGGACTACCCTTGCGAATGTTGAACCAGCATTCTTCAAACGAAAGGCATTCGTACAAAACAGTACGTGCCACATGGAGTGATGAACGCGGTTTTCTCCTCATCCTCTTCTGCCATGAAGATCTGATGGTATCCTGAGTATGCGTCAAGAAATGAAAGCAAGTCGCATCCGGCTGTGGAGTCGACAATCTGGTCAATGCGCGGCAAGGGAAATGGGTCTTTGGGACAAGCTTTGTTGACATCGGTGAAGTCGATGCAAAGTCTCCATTTCCCGTTTGCCTTGCGCACGACTACAGGATTGGCCAACCACATAGGATGGAGCACTCCTCTGACGAGCCTGCTGCTTCCAACTTCTTGATCTCTTCGACGATGAACTCTTGGCGCTCCACTACTTGTTTCCTGACTCTCTGCTTGACGGGCCGCGCATGAGGACAGACGACAAGGTGGTGCTCGATTACTTTCCTAGGAACACCGGTGATGTCAGACGGTTACCACGCAAACACATCGACATTCGCCCGCATGAAAGCAACGAGCGTGCTTTCCTATTTAGGGTCGAGAGTGGCACTGATGGTGAAGGTACCACCAGTGCCATCCTCCTTGGCGGACACCTTCTTAGTCGCTGACGGAGCTGCCATCGTCTTCTTACACTTGCCGGTGGAGCTCGATGGTGCGTCCTCGACGGTAGCGCAGCACTCCGAAGAGGTGCGCTTGCCGGAGTGGGCATCAGAGCTCTTGCCGGACTTGGTCTTCTTCTTCCCCCCGGGAGCTTCAGCGGCAAGTGTCTCGCGATCTGCGGCGGCTGTTGCTTCCCGGTAGATCTTGTCGGCACAGATAAGAGCGTCTTTCTTGTCGCCATGTACGGAGATGACACTTATCGGGCCTGGCATCTTCAGCATGTTGTACGCGTAGTGAGAGGCCGCCATGAACTTGGCGAGCGCTGGACGGCCGAGAATTCCATTGTAAGGCAATGGAAAATTGGCAACGTCGAAAGTGATCCTCTCAGTCCTGAAGTTCAGCTCGATGCCAAATGTCACCGGCAGCGTGATCTTCCCCTTCGGCTTGCTCCTTCCCGGGTTGATTCCTTGGAACGTGCCGGTCTCTTTGAGCTCGCTGTCAGGGACTTGGAGTCTCCGGAGCACAGCGGAGGAGATCAGGTTCAAGCCGGCCCCGCCGTCCACTAGCATCTTAGTGACCTTGAGGTTGCGGATAGTTGGTGAGACCAACATCGGCAAACACCCAACAGCAGTTGTGCGATTGGGGTATTCCTCAATATCAAAGATGATAGGCGTGCTGGACCATTTCAGAAGCTTGCGTGACTCAACGGGTGGTTCTGCTGCATTGACTTCCCGCACCCACTGCTTGAGTTGGCGGTGTGAGGTATGCAGAGAAGCACCGCTGTCAACGCACAAAACTTCTGTGGCTTTCTGGAACTCCTACTCGCTGGTCTCGGCGTCATCCATGTCTTCGTCGTCGTCGTCAACTTCATCCTTGTCGTGGCCGCGAGGAGGTCTGTCGCCTTGCCGCTGCTTGGCGTTGCCGCGGCATCCCCCCCCCCCCCGGCTGGTGCGCTTCGTACCGGATCCTCCAGCACCTCCTTGGGCCTTCTCCTTGCCGCGTCGCTCGTATTCGGCCTTTTGCAGCTCAACGAGCTGCTCAACCTTCTTGCAGCTCTGGAGGTCATGGCCTTTGGTGCGGTGAATCTTGCAGTACTGCTTGTTAGTGTCGTCCTGCTTGTCGGCGGCCGCCACAGCCTGGCAGTTGGCGCATGCGGCAACCTCCTTGCCGGAGCTACTAGTCTTTGCTGTCTTGGTGCCACCTTCGTTGCCGGACTGCTCGACAACTAGCACATCTTTGCCTTTCCTCTTCCTGTTGTTCCGCCGCCGGTTTTTGCTTGCCGGGGCGGCATCATCGCTGTCAGATCCTCCTGTTCCTACGTTCTCTCCGGGGAGTTTCCTCCCTTCCTCAGCACGTGCACATCTGTCGGCCAGGGCATACAGCACACTGACGTCTCTGATCTTGCACATCGCCATCTCCTCCCGCATCCTGCGGTTACGCACGTTCTGGTGGAACGCACTGATGACAGCGGCAGGGTGGACGTCTGGGATGTTGCGTTGCACTTGGCTAAATCTCTGGATGTACTTGCGTAGAGGCTCCCCTTCCTTTTGGGCAAGCAGGTGAAGATCACTCTCCTGGCCATGAGGTTTGTGGCCGCCTGTAAAGGCACCGACAAACTGATGGCATAGGTCTGGCCAGGAAGATATGGAGTTTTCCGGCAAGTGCATGAGCTAGGACCTAACGTTGGGCTTGAGCACCAGAGGGAGGTAATTGGCGAGTATCTTGTCGTCTTGCCCCCCGGCAGCCTGCACCGCGATGGTGTAGATGCTGAGGAACTCCGACAGATGCAGCCTGCCGTCGTACTTCTCTAGTACGTCTAGCTTGAAATTCTTTGTGCTGGGCCACTCAACTTGCCGTAGCTCACGAGTAAACGCAGGGCAACCTACCGCGTACGGCAGGTCGCCTGGTTCCCCTGGCGCTTGCATGTCGACAGCGGGGCCAGCGTGTCGGTCTGATTGACGCCGCTTTTCTCTTCGGCGCTCGATGCGGGTACGAGCGTCTTCTTGCTGCCGTTCGTGAAGAACATGGCGCTGATCGCGACGAGTTCGCGGGTCTGATGAAGCAGTGGAGTCGCTGTCGTGGCGGACCCGGCGAGTCGGCGATCTTGGCCTTTGGGGCGGAGAGTGCACGGTGGTTGCACCCCCACCGGTTTTGTCGCCATCGGCTCGCACTTGGCTGGCCT
This sequence comes from Aegilops umbellulata, assembly GCA_032464435.1. Classification (NCBI taxonomy): domain Eukaryota; kingdom Viridiplantae; phylum Streptophyta; class Magnoliopsida; order Poales; family Poaceae; genus Aegilops; species Aegilops umbellulata. The sequence goes on along the minus strand of CP136056.1, from coordinate 208,918,064 downwards.
GCCGCGACTGCGATGTGGTCGCCGGCCGTGGAGTGTCGCCGTTGGCGAAGCCGATGAGACACTGAATGGTGGCCCTCCAGTCGTCGATCTTGTCTGGCGTTGGAGGGAAGTCTAGGAGTAGTTGAGCTCGTGCCAAAGCTTCTGCTGGAGTGGCAAGTAGCGGTGGCGAACGGTGCGAGGAGCGGGATATGCTCGGACTTCCAACGATGTTAGAAGGAGCAGTATTCCGTCCAGGCGACCGTGCCTCGCTCGTGCCAGCACGTTGGCGTGCATGTTGCCCTTGAGCATCCCGGGATCCGCCAGCTCGATTTGGGTCCAGCGAGCGTATGGTACCGTGAGTACCACGACGCCGCCGGTCCTGCGCCTCTTGAGATGGGCGCGGTGCGTCTACGGACGCCCGGTCGTCGTGGGAGCCGACTACGCCGCCGACGGGCAGCGCGGTCTTGTCCTTGGACTTGGTGGCACCGTGGGCTCCCTTGTTGACGCCCGTTCTTCCGCCGGCGTCCTCCCCACCGGCCGTTTGCTGCGGTGGCGGTGGATTCGACGCGGACGGCGCAGCCGCCTCCGAAGCCTTCTTCTTCGGCGGCATGTCGATGAAATCGATGAACATTTAGCTCGCGTGAACGCCGGATCAGGTTCACACAACCTCGACGCCCCCTACCTGGCGCGCCAAAGATGCCGGGGTTTTCTGGCTCCTCGAGCACCTATGGGGACGGAGCCGCTTCTCGGTTCGGCGGGGGGCGGAGATCGCGCGAAGAGCGGATCGAGGCGAAGCACACGGGGGGTTTTTACCCAGCTTCGGAGCTCTCCGGAGAGATAATACTCCTACTGCTGCTTTGTGGATTGTATTGAGTTTTTGCTCGGGAGCGCTGAGTGCTACAGTACACTCAAGCAGCTAACAAGACCGAGCGTTCTTCTGTTTTCCTCTCAGAGATCGCTCTCCGGGGGCCGATCCTCTCCTTCGTTGTGCATGGGCCTCCTTTTATATGTTCAAGGGGTCTCCAACAAGTGGCAACGTAGGTAAGGGCAAAAATGGAAATATGCTGTGGTAGGTACAGCTACCTACACAGTGTATCATACCTAACCCTGATGGCAGGGGACAAAGGCATTAAATGCCTATCTACGTCACCCTGACGGTGCAGAAAAGGGACCGTCAGGGGCGCCACCGCTCGCCGCGATGGTGATCTTGTCAGCGCCGCATGCCACAGTGTACCCCTGGCTGCACAGCCTCCCGCCACGTACGCCAGGAAGGGTCCCGGAGCGATACGTAGGTGGGTGAGCTGGAGCGTAGGTACAGGGTGGTTGCCCGCCGCGGCAAGTGCCTTGCCGCGGCCGTTGTCTTGTCGCGTCCGGGAACTTGTCGCTCGCCGAGTCCTGCCGGGACGCGTGGCGCGTCGCGGCAGGTTCTTTGAGATGCTCTGGTTGGCCTTCCCGGCAAGCTCCTCTTGCCAGGGTCTTGTGCCTCGAGCGGCCTTCCCGGCAAGCTCCTCTTGCCGGGGATTGTCTCCTTGGCTTAAATACTTTGTTCTCGAATGGCTCCAAAGGAACCATAGAGAGCCTTGGCGATCACCTGGCGGGCCTTGCCGCAGGGTGCTGTGACTGCCCGTGCACAAGTTCGGGATACTAGGGTACCCCTACTTTAGTACACCGACATCAATGCCTTAACTCAACACTAATCTTTATTATATATAGCTCACAGACTCGATTACATAGAGAGATCATAAAACAAAACTCAAAACTAGAACATGCCATAAACTTTATTCTACTAGATCGAGATACTACTAATAGGATCAAACTAAGAAAAACGGTAAAGATAGGAGTGTGATGGTGATACGATACCGGGGCACCTCCCCCAAACTTGGCTGTTGCCAAGGGACGTGCCCATACCCATGTGATTATGTCTCCTTCTTTGTTGGTGAAGAAGGTGGAGGTGTTGTTGATGACGCGGGCTTGTCCTCCATCTTCCAAGGCATAGGCTCACCATCATAGAAGGATGATCGAGTCTCCGGGATCCTCAAATCTGCAGCCAAACTCATCATTTTGAATCTATATTCATACTCACAGTTTTGGTTTTGCAGGTCATAGATTTGGGCTTGAAGGTGCTCGATCTTCTCGTGAAGCTTGAAGATGGCCTCCCCGATATTGTCGGCATCCAACTTGTGTTTGTTGGTGAACTTCGCGATCATCATGTGGTTGGATTTGAGTCCATGTTCCACCATCCATTGGCACTTGAAAACTTGTTGCTCCATTGCTTCGAGCCTCGTCTCCACGCTTCCGGTCCCCTTCGGTCCCTCAACATCGCGGATGTGCAGCAACCCATCACGCATCTCAATGGTTTGAGGGTGTCGCAGCACCTCCGCGAGGTAAGGGTTGATGACCTTCTCGAAGAACTTGTCCTTGGAGGCACTTGGGGACGTCATGATAATCTAGATCTGTCAGAGAAACAGCTCGAAACAAGAACAGAGGATAATTGCGTGATACAGGAGTTAAAACCTTCGGGAGAATATATAATGAATTTTTACCGACCAAAATACGTTTCGTGTAAGAAAACGGAGTCCGGAGGGCACACGAGGTGCCCACGAGGTAGGGGGGCGCGCCCAGGGGGCTAGGGCGCGCCCTCCACCCTCGTGGAGCCCTCGTGTCCTTCCCGGACTGCTTCTTATTTTTCTATTTTTCTAAATATTCCAAAACGGAGAAATATTGCCTTAAAAACTGTTTTGCAGTTAGTTTACTTACCGTAGCACATACCTATTCCTTTCGGAGTCTGAAACATTCTGGAAAGTGTCCCTTACGTATTCCTCCGGGGTTACGGTTTCAATAACATTGGTTTCAACATTTATAGGATTACCTGAGATATAATGTTTAATTCTTTGACCGTTCACCACCTTCGGACTTGTGCCTTCTAAGTTGTTGATTTTAATGGCACCGGAGCGATAGACCTCCTCGATAACGTAGGGGCCTTCCCATTTAGAAAGAAGTTTTCCTGCAAAAAATCTTAAACGAGAGTTGTATAACAATACATAATCACCTACGTTAAACTCACGCTTTTGTATCCTTTTGTCATGCCATCTTTTGACTTTTTCTTTAAACAACTTGGCATTTTCATATGCCGGGGTTCTCCATTCATCAAGTGAGCTAATATCAAATAACCTCTTCTCACCGGCAAGTTTGAAATCATAGTTGAGCTCTTTAATAGCCCAATATGCCTTATGTTCTAGTTCGAGATGTAAGTGATATGCTTTTCCATAAACCATTTTATACGGAGACATGCCCATAGGGTTTTTATATGCAGTTCTATAGGCCCATAATGCATCGTCAAGTTTCTTGGACCAATTCTTTCTAGATCTATTGACAGTCTTTTGCAAAATTAATTTGAGCTCTCTATTAATCAATTCTACTTGACCACTAGACTGTGGGTGATAAGGAGATGCAATTCTATGAATAACATCATACTCAGCAAGCATTTCACGAAAAGCACCATGAATAAAATGTGAACCACCATCAGTCATTAAATATCTAGGGACTCCAAACCTCGGAAAAATAACTTCCTTATGCATTTTAATAGAGGTGTTATGATCAGCACTACTAGTTGGAATAGCTTGTACCCACTTAGTAACGTAATCAACAACAACTAAAATATGTGTATACCCATTACAGGCAGGAAAAGGTCCCATATAATCAAAGCCCCAAACATCAAATGGTTCAATAACAAGTGAATAATTCATAGGCATTTCTTGACGTCTACTAACATTACCAATTCTTTGGCATTCATCACATGACAAGACAAACTTACGGGCATCCTTGAAGAGAGTAGGCCAATAAAAACCGGATTGCAATACCTTATGTGCAGTTCTATCTCCCGCGTGGTGTCCTCCATAAGCTTCGGAGTGGCACTTACGTAGGATTTGTTCCTATTCATGCTCAGGTACACAACGTCTAATAACACCATCTACTCCTTCTTTATAAAGATGTGGGTCATCCGAAAAGTAATGTCTCAAATCATAGAAAAACTTTTTCTTTTGCTGGTATGTGAAACTAGGTGGTATAAATTTAGCAACAATGTAATTAGCATAATCATCATACCATGGAGTACTACGAGAATTATTTATGACATTTATTTGCTCATCAGGAAAGCTATCATCAATAGGTAGTGGGTCATCAAGAACATTTTCTAACCTAGACAAGTTGTCTGCAACGGGGTTCTCAGCTCCCTTTCTATGAACAATATGCAAATCAAATTCTTGTAGCAAGAGAACCCATCTAATAAGTCTAGGTTTAGCATCTTTCTTTTCCATAAGATATTTAATAGCAGCATGATCAGTGTGAATAGTTACTTTAGAATCAACAATATAAGGTCTGAACTTATCACAAGCAAATACAACTGCTAACAACTCTTTTTCAGTAGTAGCATAATTTCTCTGAGCATTGTCTATAGTTTTACTAGCATATTGAATATCATTTAAGTTCTTACCAACTCTTTGCCCTAGAATAGCACCTACAGCATAATCACTAGCATCACACATAATTTCAAAGGGTAAATTCCAATCAGGTGGCTGAACAATAGGTGCATAGATCAATGCTTTCCTAAGTATTTCAAATGCTTCTAGAACAATCATCATCAAAGACAAATGGTATATGTTTTTGTAATAAATTGGTCAGAGTCCGAGAAATTTTTGAGAAGTCCTTAATGAACCTCCTATAAAAAACGGCGTGACCAAGGAAACTTCTTATACCTTTGATGTCCTTTGGACATGGCATCTTTTCAATAGCATCAACCTTGGCTTTATCAACTTCAATACCTCTTTCAGAAACTTTATGCCCTAAGACAATACCACCATTAACCATAAAGTGGCACTTTTCCCAATTCAAGACAAGATTAGTTTCTTCACATCTCTGCAAGACTTGATCAAGATTGCTCAAGCATGCATCAAAAGAATATCCATAGACGGAAAAGTCGTCCATGAAAACCTCACAAATCTTTTCACAAAAGTCAAAAAATATGGCCATCATGCATCTTTGAAAGGTAGCAGGTGCATTACATAAACCACAAGGCATACGTCTATAATAAAAAGTACCAAAAGGGTAAGTAAAAGTAGTCTTTGATTGATCATTGGCCGACAAAGGTATTTGAGAGAAACCAGAATAACCATCTAGAAAGCAAAAATGTGTATGTTTGGATAATCTTTCTAGCATTTGATCGATAAAAGGTAAGGGGTAATGATCTTTCTTAGTAGCCTTATTTAATTTGCGGAAATCAATTACCATCCTATAACCTGTAATAATTCTTTGTGGGATCAATTCATCTTTATCGTTAGGGACAATAGTGATACCTCCCTTCTTAGGGACACAATGGACATGACTTACCCACTGACTATCAGCAACGGGATAAATTATACCTGCCTCAAGGAGCTTTAGTATTTCCTTTCTTACCACTTCTTTCATTTTAGGATTCAGCCGTCGTTGATGATCAATAACTGGTTTGGCATCTTTCTCCAAATATATTTTATGTTGACATAGAGTGGGACTAATGCCCTTAAGATCATCAAGATTATATACAATAGCAGCACGGTGCTTCTTCAGAGTTTTCAATAATCTCTCTTCTTCATGCTCTGAAAGGTTAGCACTAATAATAACAGGATATATCTTCTTTTCATCAAGATAAGCATATTTAAGAGTATGAGTCAACGGTTTAAGCTCAAACACGGGATCACCCTTGGGTGGAGGGGGGTCCACTAGGATTTCAATAGGCAAATTGTGTTTCAGAATAGGTTCGTGTTTAAAGAATACCTCATCTATTTCCCTTCTTTCATTCATAAACATATCATTTTCATGGTCTAGCAAATATTGTTCTAAAGGATCACTAGGAGGTACGGCAATAGAAGCAAGACCAATAATTTCGTCCTTACTAGGCAATTCTTCTTCACGGCATTGTCTACTAAATTTAGAGAAATTAAACTCATGAGACATATCACCCAAACCAATAGTATCAACATTCTTTTCGCAGTCTATTCTAGCATTGACAGTGTTCAAGAAAGGTCTACCAAATATAATGGGACAAAAGCTATCTTGTGGGGAACCAAGAACAAGAAAATCAGTAGGATATTTAGTTTTCCCACACAAGACTTCAACATCTCTAACAATTCCCATTGGTGAAATAGTATCTCTACTGGCAAGTTTAATTGTGACATCAATATCTTCTATCTCATATGTCGGTGTACTAAAGTAGGGGTACCTTAGTATCCCGAACGTGTGCACGGGCAGTCGTAGCACCCCGCGGCAAGGCTTGCCAGGCGATCGCCAAGACCCTCCGTGGCCCCTCTTTTTGGGCCATCCAAGAACAAAGTATTTGAGCCAAGGCCCCGGCAGGAGGAGCCTGCCGGGAAGGCCACCCGAAGAGAGCAAGGCCCCGGCAAGAGGAGCTTGCCGGGACGACCGCTCGAAGCACAAGGCCCCGGCAAGAGGAGCTTGCCGGGAAGGCCAACCACGGCACGACAAGGACCTCGCCACGGCGCGTCCCGCGCTCCGACAAGCTCCCGGGCGCGACAAGGCATCCACCGTGGCAAGGCGTTTGCCGCGGCAAGTTACCACCCCGTGCCTGCGCTCCAGCTCACCCACCAACGTGTCGCTCTGGGGGGCATTCCAGGCGCACGTGGCTGGAGGCTGTGCAGCCAGGGGCATGCGGTGGCGAAGCGAAGCTGACAGAGTAGCCATCGTGGCAAATGGTGGCGCTCCTGACGGTCCACTTCCCTGCACCGTCTGGGCGACGCGGACGGGCATTTAATGCCCTTGTCCCCCGCCGTCAGAGTTAGGTATGATAGCACTGTACAACCACTGTGCAGGCAGTTGTACCCACTACAGCATTCTCCCATTTTTGCCCCCACCTGTGCTACCACCTATGGGTAACCCCTTGAGCATATAAAAGGAGGCCCCATGCGCACGTAGGAGGGAGGAGGACACCCATCGCCACGCCCGGCCTCGCCAGCAGCTCGTGTGTACTGTAGCACCGCGCGCTCCCGAGCAAGAACACAATACAATCCACAAAGCAGCAGTAGGGTTTTACGCATCCTTGCGGCCCGAAGCTGGGTAAAATCCCTTGTGTGCATCGCCTCGATCCGCTCTTTGTGCAACCTCCGCCCCCCGCCGAACCAGTAAGGGGCTCGGTCCCCATAGGTGTTCGAGGAAGCCGATTCCCCCCGACATCTTTGGCGCGCCAGGTAGGGGGCGTCGAAGTTGTGCGAACCTGATCCGGCGCCTGCACCGGCTAGATCTCCTTCATCTTCGTCGACATGCCACCGAAGAAGAAGGCTCCGGAGGTGGCTGGTCCACCCGCGTCGAACCTGCCCCCCCTGGAACAAGCGAGTGGTGGGGACGGCACCGGCGACGGAACGGGCGCCACCGAGCCAGCTCATGGCGCCACGGCATCCGAACATACGCCGACACCTCTCGGCGCAGGTAAGCCCTGGTATGACCAGGCAGCCTCTCGCCCCATCCCGTGGAGCGGGGACAGTTAGCCCCACAGATCTCGCATGCGGGCCACCTCGAGTGTTCGCTCACGCTGAGCTTGAGCAAGAGCGGCTGCGTGAAGATGACGCGCTGCTCCTCGAGGAGGACCGTCTTCAGGACGCTGTGCGAGCTGAACTTCAGGACAGAGAGGATCACTTTTGACGTCGCCGATTTTCCATTGCCCTACAATGGAATTCTCGGCCGTCCAGCGCTCGCCAAGTTCATGGCGGCCTCTCACTACGCCTACAATATGCTCAAGATGCCAGGCCCGATAAGCGTCATCTCTGTCCCCGGTGACAAGAAGGATGCCCTTATCTGTGCCGACAAGATCTACCGGGAAGGAGCGGCCGCAGCGGATCACAAGCAGCTTGCCGCCGAAGCTCCCGGAGGAAAGAAGAGGACAAAGCCCGGCAAGTGCTCTGGCGCCCACGCCGGCAAGCGCACCTCTTCGGCGTGCTGCGCTACTGTCGAGGACGCGCCATCGAGCTCCACCGGCAAGAGTAAGAAGACAATGGCAGCTCCGCCAACGACCAAGAAGGTGCCCGCCAAAGAAGCAAGCAAAGAGTGGCTGATGTACTTTGATGGTGCCTTCTCGCTGCAAGGCGCCGGTGCTGGCGCGTTACTTATCGCGCCCACCGGAGAGCACCTCAAGTACGTAGTCCAGATGCACTTCCCCAAGGAGCAAGCAACCAACAATACTGTAGAGTATGAAGGCCTGCTCGCCGGTCTCAGGATCGCGGCAGAACTTGGGATCAAGAAGCTCATTGTCAGGGGTGACTCGCAGCTTGTCGTCCGCCAAGTGAACAAGGATTACCAGAGTCCGTTGATGGAAGCGTACGTTGATGAAGTGAGGAAGCTGGAAGAGCACTTTAACGGCCTGCAAATGGAACACATTCCAAGAGCTGAGAATGACATCGCTGATGGCCTGTCGAAGTGCGCAGCATTTAAGTTACCTGTGGAACCAGGAACCTTTGTGCTCAAGCTGACTCAACCATCCGTAACACCATCAACCAGACAGAGCAAGAAGAGGAAGTTGGTCTCCGACGACTATCTTCCGGCAGAGCTCCCTGGAGCCGCCGCCAAGAAGGTCCCCAAGATCGACGCCAAGAGCGATGAGGGACCGTCTGCTCCGGAAAACCCCAGGGTTTGTTCCGTAGAAGCAGGCGATCCCGACAAGTTTTGCTCCGGCAAGCTTGCCGGGGAACGTCAAGCTCCGGCTGAGCCCCGAGTCCTTGCCGTAGAAGCGGACGTTCCCGCAACAGCAGAAATGCCTTCAGTCCTTGTTGTCGAGCCGCAGGCTCCAGCATGGGCGCAGCAGACTGTCCATTTCCTCCAGCACGGAGAACTTCCCGAAGAGCAAGCAGAAGCGGAAAGAGTAGCCTGGCGCTCGAGTATGTACCAGTTCGTCGACAACACACTGTACAGAAGAGGGCGCAATGGCATGAAATTGAAGTGTATTTCCCGGGAAGACGGACATCAGCTGTTGGCAGAGATACATGGAGGCATATGTGGTCACCACATTGGCGCAAGGGCACTTGCCGGCAAAGCGTTCCGGCAAGGTTTCTTCTGGCCTACAACCCTCCAGGATGCAACTGCACAAGTAACCAAGTGTGAAGCGTGCCAGTTCCATTCCAAGCAGATACACCAGCCAGCTCAAGCTCTCCAGACGATCCCTTTATCCTGTCCATTTTCGGTCTGGGGGCTCGACATCCTCGGCCCCTTCCCCTGAGCTGTCGGGGGCTTTGAGTACTTGTACGTCGCAATCGACAAGTTCACAAAGTGGCCGGAAGTGGAACCAGTGAGGAAGGTGACAGCACAGTCAGCCATCAAGTTCTTCAGGTCAATTGTCTGCCGCTTCGGGATCCCCAACAGGATCATCTCCGACAACGGTACACAATTCACGAGCCGCGCCTTCATGCAATACGTCCAAGATCTCGGCGCCAAGGTCTGCTTCGCTTCTGTTGCTCATCCCAGGAGCAACGGTCAAGCTGAAAGGGCCAACAACGAAGTACTGCGCGGGCTCAAGACCAGAACTTTCGACAGGCTGCACAAGTGCGGAAGAAACTGGATCGAGGAGTTGCCGGTGGCTCTTTGGTCGATCTGAACGACGCCGAATTGAGCCACTGGCCAGACACCATTTGCTCTAGTCTATGGAGCAGAAGCAGTTACCCCCACGAAACTCGTATACGGGTCACCTCGAGTGCTCGCTTATGATGAGCTTGAGCAAGAGCGGCTGCGTGAAGATGACGCGCTGCTCCTTGAGGAAGATCGTCTTCAGGCTGCTGTGCGAGCCTCTCGCTACCAGCAAGCTTTACGTCGCTACCATAGCCGCAAAGTTAAAGCCAGAAGCTTCGAGGAAGGCGACCTTGTTCTTCGGCGCGCCCCGTCCGCCAAGAATCATAACAAGTTGACGCCAAAGTGGGAAGGCCCTTACCAGGTGAGACGAGTCACGAGGCCCGGCGTTGTCCGCCTCGAGACCGAAGATGGCACTCCGGTGAGCAACTCCTGGAACATTGAGCATCTTCGTAAGTTTTACCCGTAAGGCGCGGTTGTCGGGCCCCGCCCGGCAACCAAACTTTTGTACAAGTCTTGCCGCAGTTGCATGTAATCCTTTGTACAAAGCCAGGCGCAGACCCTGAGCAGCAGAAATGAAGCGCTGGCGCCCTAAGTTTTAGCATGCATGCTGAGTCGAGTCTCGTCCTTGGTTAGGGTTGAGAGTGCCTAACAACTGCTAACCCCTAGCTTAGAGGTCGAGTCCGCGTCCTTTTTCCGGTTCCTTCGTTTCCTTTGGTTCGCAGGGTTTTGCATATCCTGGCCAGGCCGCTTAAGGACGAAGAAGAGAAGAAGGGCGGGCCAGCATCTGGTCCCCGGCAAGCCAGTACTGCCGGGGGCTGCAAGTACGAAGATTCGCCCGCGGCAAGCCAAAGTTGCCGGGGGCTGCAATCCCAAATAAGTTTTCGCATCCCTTGCCATGCATTCTCTTATGGACTGGGGAATACGAAAACCTTGTTCCCTCCTAAAAGCTACCGTGCTCCCTTAACGGCAGGCCCCAGAGCGCGTTCCTGGGGGCCCGTTTTGGTAGTAGTCGCAGCGGCAAAGGGGCGGAACGAGGGGCCCGAACTTGCTTCATCCCTTCCTCCGCCAAAGGCGTGACAGAGGTCGAGTAGCGTGGGAAGACGGCAGGGCCTGTTGCCGGGCAAAGGAGTGTCTATCTTAACGATATAAAGGATTCGTTCCTTGGCGTGGGTTTTACCCACGGGACAAGTGGCCCGGCAAACATCCCCTTTTCATTAAAAACATTCCGCTCAGGTACAGTTCAGAGAGAATGAAAAACATGAAAAGACGGGATTACAAGTTTTAAACACAGCTAAGGCCCGAGGGCTTACAGATTGAAAAAAGATAAGATGTCCGTAATCCCTTTCTTGTCTCTCTCCTCAGGAGGTAGGACAAGGAGGCGAAAAGGGCAAAAGGAGCGCCTAGGCGAGCTACGGGCGGCAGAAGACACCAACAGAACGCCCCGGGGGCTCCGGAGGCTGGATGGTGGCGGCGGCGCCGGAGATGGAGCTCGAAGATGAGGCAGCGGGACGTCAACACGCTGTCGGGGGCACCTAGCCATCATACTCCGAGTTGACGGCCTTGCCGCCAGTCCTCCTCCTCTTCCGCAGCCTCGCCACTCCAGCCGCCCGAGAAGACAACCCCGAGAAGCTCAAGGAGTCGGCGACCCGGATGATGGGGTCGCCGGTGCCACACGGAGCTGCGACCGGCGCCTAGTCGGACCCGCCATCCCGACGACCGCTGCTCTCTTCGTCGCTGTCGCTCCCCTCCTCGTCACTCTCGCTCGAGGAGGAGCTTTCGCTGTCAGAGGAGCTGTCCACGCAGCACCGGGCCCGGGTCCCGAAGTCCCCGAAGGCCTTGACGGAGAGGAGATCGCCCTCCATCAACTTAAAGTGGAGGGTGAACCCCTCCGTCAAGGTGTGGATACGGGCGAATGACTTCCACCCTCGGCCAAGATACACTACGACGGGGGCTAGGAACTCGACGTGGACCCGCGTGCCGCTGATCCCGCAGCCCTTCATGCGTAGCCTTAGCGTCTCGTGTTGCTCCATCTCCATCACGCTCGCGAAGGGAGCCGGGAGGCGGAGGCGGCAGCGAGGCGCCCGGCGCAGCCTGATGAAGAACTCACAAGGATCGTCCCCGAGAAGGACCGCCGCGGGAAGAGGGGCCGCTGGCGGAGGCGAGGCCGGCGCGTCGCCCCGCCCGCCTCTTCCCTGAGCGCCGCGGCCTCGTCCGTGCCCTCGTCCACGACCGCGCCCCCTCCCCCTTCCCCTTACGGCTGGCTCCGCCACCGCGGGTGCAAGGGGAGGAGGGGCGCGCTGCCTGGCGGCAACCCTCACCGCCACCGATGAAGGGCCTGGATTCCCTTTCTCCATGGCTAATGGAGAGAGGGGGTCAGAGGATGAAGAGAAGAAAGGATGGAGGAGTGTGGGTTCCCGTCGCCCCCTCTTGCTCTTTATAAAGGAGCAGGGTGGGGGCTCGACCGCCCCGCTCAGCCAACCAAGACGCAGGGAGGCCAGGCGACTGGGGCCGACCTGCTGCCCCGACCCGCGACGGCCCGGTTCCCTGCCTCCACCGTCCGCAACCCCGGGTGCATGGAAGCCGCGTGGCTGACGCGCAGGACCGAGGCGACGGATGAGGCACCTCTCCCCGCCCTGTGATCGTGGGGAACGGGCGCCTCGGAAACCGTGCCTCGGCCCCGTCCAGCGAACAAGCCACGCCTCCATGCCTCCCTCCACTTATGGAGCTAGCGCGAACCGTTCCCCCTTTATGGCGACGTGACGCATGCCTGCGGGGTTCGGCCCCGCGCACGCCACCCACGTCACGCACGCCTCTTCCCACGATGCCGCGTTCGACGCGTGCCGTTCGGGGAGGACGTGGTGGGCGTAGAAGCAGATGCAGCGTGACCCAGGCCGCGCGTGCCCGTGCACTGTTTTGGGCCTGGCCCAACAGCGCTCGGCACCGTGTATGGCCCAGGCCCGGGGGCTCCTGTCGGTGTACTAAAGTGGGGGTACCTTAGTATCCCGAACTTGTGCACGCGCAGTCGTAGCACCCCGCGGCAAGGCTTGCCAGGCGAATGCCAAGACCCTCCGAGGCCCCTCTTTTTGGGCCATCCAAGAACAAAGTATTTGAGCCAAGGCCCCGGCAGGAGGAGCCTGCCGGGAAGGCCACCCGAAGAGAGCAAGGCCCCGGCAAGAGGAGCTTGCCGGGACGACCACTCAAAGCACAAGGCCCCGGCAAGTGGAGCTTGTCGGGAAGGCCAACCACGGCACGACAAGGACCTCGCAACGGCGCGTCCCGCGCTCCGGCAAGGCCCGGCGAGCGACAAGCTCCCGGGCGCGACAAGGCATCCACTGCGGCAAGGCGTTTGCCGCAGCAAGTTACCACCCCGTGCCTGCGCTCCAGCTCACCCACCAATGTGTCGCTCTGGGGGGGCATTCCAGGCGCACGTGGCGGGAGGCTGTGCAGCCAGGGGCATGCGGTGGTGAAGCGAAGCTGACAAAGTAGCCATCGTGGCAAACGGTGGCGCTCCTGACGGTCCACTTCCCTGCACCGTCTGGGCGACGCGGATGGGCATTTAATGCCCTTGTCCCCCGCCGTCAGAGTTAGGTATGATAGCACTGTACAGCCACTGTGCAGGCAGCTGTACCCACTACATCATTCTCCCATTTTTGCCCCCACCTGCGCTACCACCTGTGGGTAACCCCTTGAGCATATAAAAGGAGGCCCCATGCGCACGTAGGAGGGAGGAGGACACCCATCGCCACGCCCGGCCTCGCCAGCAGCTCGTGTGTACTGTAGCACCGCGCGCTCCTGAGCAAGAACACAATACAATCCACAAAGCAGCAGTATGGTTTTAAGCATCCTTGCGGCCCGAAGCTGGGTAAAATCCCTTGTGTGCATCGCCTCGATCCGCTCTTTGTGCAACCTCCGCCTCCCGCCGACCCAGTAAGGGGCTCGGTCCCCATAGGTGTTCGAGGAAGCCGATTCCCCCCGACATCAGCGGGTGCAATAGCATGCATAATTTCTGTGTATAAGTCATAAGGTATGGCACTAACACTAGCACCCACATCACATAAGCCATGACAACAATGATCTCCTATTTTAACAGAAATAACAGGCACGCCTACCACAGGTCTATGTTTATCTTTAGCACAAGGTTTAGCAATTCTAGCAGTTTCACTGCAGAAATAAATAACATGCCCATCAATATTATCAGCCAAGAGATCTTTAACAATAGCAATACTAGGTTCAACTTTAACTTTCTTAGGAGGTGTATAAGTTCTAATATTGCTTTCATGAACCACAGTTGAAGCTTTATCATGATCCTTTATTCTAACAGGGAAAGGTGGTTTCTCAACATAAGAAGTAGGAACAACGGGATCATTATAAGTAATAGTCTTTTCTTCAACTTTAGTAGGTGCAGCTACTTTTACTTCTATTTGAGGATGATATTTAAACCACTTCTCCTTGGGGAGATCAACATAAGTAGCAAAAGATTCACAGAATGAAGCTACTATCTCAGAGTCAAGTCCATATTTGGTGCTAAATTTACGGAAAACATCGGTATCCATAAAAGATTTAACACAATCAAACTTAGGTGTCATACCTGACTCCTTACCTTCGTCGAGATCCCAATCTTCAGAGTTGCGTTTAATTATATCCAATAAATTCCATTTGAATTCAATAGTCTTCATCATAAAAGAGCCAGCACAAGAAGTATCGAGCATGGATTGATTATTATGAGAAAGTCGAGCATAAATTTTTTCAAGAATTATTTCTCTTGAGAGCTCATGATTGGGGCATGAATATAACATTGATTTAAGCCTCCCCCAAGCTTGAGAGATGCTTTCTCCTTCGTGAGGCCAAAAATTATATATATAATTGTGATCATGATGAACAAGATGCATAGGATAATACTTCTGATGAAATTCCAATTTCATTCGTTTATAGTTCCATGACTTTGTATCATCACACAACCTATACCATGTCGATGCATCTCCCTTCAAAGATAGAGGGAAGACCTTCTTATTAACAACATCATCGGGTATACCTGCAAGCTTAAATAATCCAAAAACTTCATCCACATATATTAGGTGCTCATCAGGATGCTTTGTTCCATCTCCTACAAAAGGATTATCTAGCAGTTTTTCTAACATACCCGAAGGAACTTCAAAGGGAACATTTTCATTTTCAGTAGGTTCAGTAGGTTGAGGAGCAACTCTTTGCTCTACTGGTCAGGGTGAAGATACCCCAAACAAGCGCCTCAGAGGATTACTTTCCATAGTAACAAGTGACAGTAAATTTCAGCACACTATATAAATTTTTCCTTACCAAATTCCACCTACCAAAGGCGCTTCACTCCATGTCAACGGCGCCAGAAAAGAGTCTTGATGACCCACAAGTATAGGGGATCTATCGTAGTCCTTTCGATAAGTAAGAGTGTCAAACCCAACGAGGAGCGGAAGGAAATGATAAGCGGTTTTCAGCAAGGTATTAATTGCAAGTACTGAAATAAGTGGTAATAGATAGTTTTGTGATAAGATAATTTGTAACGAGCAACAAGTAACAAAATTAAATAAAGTGCATCAAGGTGGCCCAATCCTTTTTGTAGCAAAGTACAAGCCTGGACAAACTCTTATATAAGGAAAAGCGCTCTCGAGGACACATGGGAATTATCGTCAAGCTAGTTTTCATCAGGTTCACATGATTCGCGTTCAGTACTTTGATAATTTGATATGTGGGTGGACCGGTGCTTGGGTGCTGTCCTTACTTGAACAGGCATCCCACTTATGATTAACCTCTATTGCAAGCATCCGCAACTACAACAAAAGTATTAAGGTAAACCTAACCATAGCATGAAACATATGGATCCAAATCAGCCCCTTATGAAGCAACGCATAAACTAGGGTTTAAGCTTCTGTCACTCTAGCAACCCATCATCTACTTATTACTTCCCAATGCCTTCCTCTAGGCCCAAATAATGGTGAAGTGTTATGTAGTCGACGTTCACATAACACCACTAGAGGCTAGACAACATACATCTCATCAAAATATCGAACGAATACCAAATTCACATGACTACTAATAGCAAGACTTCTCCCATGTCCTCAAGAACAAACGTAACTACTCACAAAGAATATTCATGTTCATAATCAGAGGGGTATTAATATGCATAAAGGATCTGAACATATGATCTTCCACCAAATAAACCAACTAGCATCAACTACAAGGCGTAATCAACACTACTAGCAACCTACTAGTACCAATCCCGGACTTGGAGACAAGAATTGGATACAAGAGATGAACTAAGCTTTTGAGAGGAGATGGTGCTGGTGAAGATGTTGATGGAGATTGCCCTCTCCCGATGAGAGGAGCGTTGGTGATGACGATGGCGATGATTTCCCCCTCCCGGAGGGAAGTGTCCCCGGCAGAACAGCTCTGCCGGAGCCCTAGATTGGTTCCGCCAAGGTTCTGCCTCATGGCGGCGGAGTCTCGTCCCGAAAGGTTGCTTATGATTATTTCCTCGACGAAAGATCTCATATAGCAGAAGATGGCCATCGGAGAGCCAACAGGGGGCCCACAAGGCAGGGGGCGCGCCCTGGGGGGTAGGGCGTGCCCCCCACCCTCGTGGCCAGGTGGGTCCCCCTCTGGTGTACTTCTTCCACTCAATATTTTTTATTATCTCCAAAAATAACTTTCGTGGAGTTTCAGGACTTTTGGAGTTATGCAGAATAGGTCTCTAATATTTGCTCCTTTTCCAGCCCAGAATTCTAGCTGACGGCATTCTCCCTCCTTATGTAACCTTGTAAAATAAGAGAGAATAGGCATAAGTATTGTAACATAACGTGTAGTAACAGCCCAAACTGCAATAAATATCAATATAAAAGCATGATGCAAAATGGACGTATCAGTAAGTTATTGTACACAATCGTACTGAACATGTAGAGAAAAAGAGAAGACCGTTGCATGGGAATATAATGTCATGCAGACGTCGCTCCATGGTGGGCAAAGTGGCCCCCCTCCCGCCATTCCAGATTGTATTCCAGTGGAAGATAACTGTTCAGATGGGGATTCAGAGGGAGCCGACCACTCCTATTTACCACCTGAGGTGTTTGCTCTAACCTGGCATGCTGTTGTTGGTCATATCATGCATATGGCGCCTCGCATTGCGTACATTATACATCTTATACGTCATCATCTTAGTTCAGATTTGCTTTGTGTGAATTCCACCTGTTTGATTTCTATATCATACTCCCACTGTTCCTATATATTTGTCTTTTTAGAGATTTCAACAAGTGACTACATGCGGAGCAAAATGAATGAATCTACACTCTAAAATATGTCTATAGACAACCGTATGTGGTAGTCCATTTGAAATCTCTAAAAAGACAAATATTTAGGAATGGAGGGAGTATATGGGAATTATGCAATGCCATCTTCTTTAGCCAGGCATCATATATGTGAATCATGCAATGCCATCCTGTTTAGCCAGTCATCGTATATGTGAATTGTATCATGCCATACTTTTTTCATAATGTATTCCATTTGTCAATAATGTTTATACTTTTAGCTACTCTTCCTCTGCATCAGCCATTTGAGTCGGTCATGCGAAAATCTGGAGTGAAAACAAGGTCTTCTGAGCAGTCAGTGCTACCTGTCGATGAAGATTTCTTGCTGGTTACAGATAGCTCCTCAGAGGAGGATTCAGAGAAAGATGACCAGTCGTATCCCCCCACCCCCCGAGGTGCTTTCTCTAACTTGGCAGGGTTATATTGCTCATATCATGCATATGGTGTCTTGCATTGCCATGCCATCTTCTTAGATTAGACATGCTTTGTGTGAATGCCTCCTGTTTGCTTTCTATATCAGATATGTGAATTATGCAATGCCATGTTTCTCAGCCAGTTATCATATATGTGAATTATACAACGCCATGTAGCTAGGCATCATATATGTGAATTATCTCATGGCATATTTTTTTCATTACGTATTCCATTTGTCGACAATCTATGTATATTGAACTACTCTTCATGTGTATCATCCATTTGAGCCGGTTATGGAAAAATCTGGAGTGAAAACAGGGTCTTCAGAGCAGGCAATGGTACCTGTTGAAGCACATATCTCGATGGTTACATGGAGCTCCTCAGAGGAGGATTCAGAGACAGATGACCAGTCCTATATCCCACCTAAGGTGTATGCTCTAAGTTGAAATGTTTATATTTCTCATATAATGCATATGGTGTCTTGCATTGCTTAGTTTAGCAATCATATGCACAATATTGAATTCCATCTTCTTAGTTTAGAGATCATACATGCGAGTGCCAGCTGCTTGGTATATGAATCAATTATGTCAATTGTATCATGCCATCATGTATACTTAGACAACATGTATGTGAATTATTTCATCCCAACCTATTTTAGAAACACATCATATAGTTTTGTCATGTCATCCTATTTAGATACTCATCATATGTTGAATTATGCCATTATATCATGTTAAGTTATCCATCATATATCTGAAACTATGTCATGCTATCTAGTTTAGTTAGGCATAATATATGTGAAATTGTGTCATGTTGTCCTATTTGGTTAGAAAACATATATGTGAATTACCACATATGTCTATCATACAATGTCTGTATGTTCAATTCCTTTTCTTGTTTATTAGCCATTTGAATTGGAGGGGGTGATGGAAGTATCTAAGGGAGCAAAAACACGTTCTTCACAAAAGACAGTGCTACCCGTTGATGCAGATAGAACCATGGTTGTACTGGCCCAAAAACTAGCCCCACCACACATAATCGAGACTCTTCCAGATTGGACACTTACACCGTTGGGCAGAGAACCAGCTACAACCCATCTAACCCCAACCCCAGCGGATAGTAACCCACTTCTAGTTGACAAAGCACCATGTCCACCACATAGTACCCCCACACGAGCAGTTTGTAAAGCAACTGTAGTGCCCAAAGCATGAAGACCACCACAGCGAACCCAAAGTCCACGTTTAAAGAAGAAGAGCAATTGTCCAGGTCAGATTCTGTAGCTATGCTCCATACTCCTTTGCTATTGCATCACTCTATTTACTCATACCAACTACTTTTGAATTTGAAGGATCCAATTGAAACTCCAATGGCGCAACAGGTATGTTTTAAACCTATTTCTTTAACTGGATTGTTGTTCTGACTTCTTGCTCTATGTTCATTTCAGTTTCAGTTGTATAAACAGTTATGTTCTCATGTAATGCACATTACAAGTGTTGCCAATGTTGTGTATTTGCTCACAGTTATATTCTGTCTATGCTGTTGTGTCTTAAAAATATGAGTTGAACTGTGTCTCTATCTTTATTTGGCAACATAAACTAGAATGATATGGACAATACAGTGACCATAGTACATAGATATATGTTTGTTTCATGCTGTTATCCTGTCCACCTTACTACTGAACCAATTTACCAAAATGAGTTTCATATACTACATGCTAAACTTGTGATGTGTCTGCTTGTTTCTCTTGTAGTATGCGAACAGAATATTGGAGAAGAGCACCCCACTATGCAATGGTAGAGAAAGTAATGCAGATAAGGCTCAAGATAGTGAGACAACCCTGTTGGTCTCCAAGAAAGGTGATAAAAATGATCTTGTAGACAGTGAGAAAACCCCACAATCCTGTGTTGATGTAGTGTTCGAGTTATTGGCCAGTACCGCTGGCACAAGCTCTTCGAACTCGCTACCTGAATCACTTAGGCTTCTTCAGTCTCAGCTACAAGCTGAAAGGCATCAGTCAGCTATGCTGCGGCAAGAAGCCGAAAGCTGAGGAAGTCCCTGTAGAATTCAGATGCATACTTTCTTGTGCAACAGCAAGTGCTGGAGGATTTAAGCGCCAAACAAGAGAAAGTTAATAAGCTTGCTAAGCATCTTGCCAGCATTATGGGTACCCAGGATATTGTTTATTGAGCTCTTCTGAAGTGGTTTCAGTTCTGGACTTGTTTTGCTCAGGCGTTTATTTTGCACTGGTTGCCAAGTTTGACAACAAGTGTATATGATATGCGGCTTTGTTCCCTATATTTGCACTGGTGGTGAACTTTGATTCCTAGTGGATGTAATATGTGTAATAGGCGTGATAGCCTAGTGTAAGTTGCTTGCTTATTTTTTTCCTTGTTGTCTTGTTTATTTGTTTGCTGGTACTCAATGCAGTTCTTTTTCCGCGGTTTGATAGTGGATGCAATAACCTATTTTTTAAAACTAGTCCACAATAACCATGGGCTACATATTTCCTGTAGTCCGCGGTTTGCTTGTAGTCGTTAGTCTTCCGTATTTGATGATGCTACGAAAACGGCCCAACGGATTAACGGCCGCAAACACGCTGATTGTAATCGCGAGCTGAATTTGGCCCACAAGCAAAAAAAGGCCAGTAACAGGCCGTAAGTAACCGAATGCTGGAAATAAGCCCAAGAATAAATGGGCCCTTAGAAGGCCGAAAGATAACACAGGTTGGAAACAGCCCAATGGAATAATGGGTCGTTAATGGGTATAAAGCGGTGCACTGTTCATTGCGGGCCTGATTCACCATGGGCCGTTAATGGGCCAAGAATTACAAATGGCCTCGTATGGGCCGAAAGACATCATGGGCCATACATGGGCCGGAAGTTACTGTCAGGACCCCGAACCTAAGTCACACCGATCTAGCATGTAACACATCATATCACTTTGTGGCCTCACGCACGGTATTCCCACGGGTGCCACCTTACCTGGCACGGGAGCGTTTGCGCCTTTTGGCTCACGTATATGATAGTGTCGCTAGCATCCATATGACAAAGAACCCGGGCCGACATGACTAGTCATGAACCCAAAGTGGCACTAACTTACGGGGACAGGCATACATGACCCAGCCTCGAAAGTGTCGGTCATCAGCGTGTGAATCCGGGCTATAGCAACTGGGCTAACAGGACTCTGGGAACCCGGGCTGTAGCAGGCTAGGAGGACTCCGGAAGTCACCGTTGACATTTCCCCGAAGGGACAGACACAGGAACGAAGTGGGACACATGTTGGCCAGTCTAGGTGTTTCGGAGCAGTAGTAACTGGGCTAGCAGGACTCCGGTAAACCGGGCTATAGCAAACTACCATGGCTCAGTGGAAGCACCATACTACATTTCCCCATAAGAGAGGCTACCAAGGATACACAACTAGGTTGTCGGATCCCACACATACCAAGCATTTCAATCATACACACAATATGCTTGATATGTGTAAATACAACATGGCATCACAACATAACTCTACGACTCAAAGTATTTATTCATTAGGCTCCGAGGAGCGAGATATTACAAACATGGGTCTGATGACCCAGCATTCAAGTCATACAAGCAATAAGCACAATCGGAAGCTTAACTTGTCTGAGTATAGACAACTACAAATGAAAAAGGCTGAGAAGCCTGACTAACTACCAGACCTTGCCGAGGGCACACGATCATAGCTGAGGTAACAAGCTAAACATCGAAGTCCACGCGGCACTACTAGCGAGACTGAAGTCTCTCTGCAAAAACATAAATTAAGCAAACGTGAGTACAAATGTACCCAGCAAGACTTACATCAGAACTAACTACATATGCATCGGTATCAACAAAGGGGTGGTGGAGTTTAACTGCAGCAAGCCAGCTTTGACTTAGTGGCTATCCTAAACTATTACTGCAAGTAACTCTTTTGAGGTGGCGCACACGAGTCCACATATTCACCAGATCAATACACCACTACGGATCCGATACCGTCTCCCTACGAGAACGCCAAACATAGCACTCACGCTTATCTTGCGCATTTTGGAGTATCCTCTTTCACTTGTCTATGAACTGTACAACCAACCCAGAAGTCCTTTACCGCGGACACGGCTATTTGAATAGATCATTTATGACCCTGCAGGGGTGTACTTCTTCACACACGCTCTCGCCACTTACCACCATGTACATATCGTGTATCTCGGCAACCTTCAAGCAGAAGCCTGGCGAGGGAGTCGTCCACGACCTGACTAACCACACAAGTCTCTAGTCCAGGTTTATCGCCTATTCGGGTTCCATCCGCGAGGAGATACGGCTGGGGTTTCGCTCACAGCCCCAAACGATGTGTGCAGGGTTCCCGAGACACCAAACGGGTGCCCGGTACACCGGGCCACGGTGTATCTACCGTATCATAGCCCACCCCTGGGGTCAGCGCTACGCACGACCTCCAACACATATCCTACAAACACCAGAAACTAGTCGCAACTCCTGGACAGAGGACAAGGGCGGTTAATAAGTCGAGAGGGTCAATTAAGGATCCCAATGAGTGGTAGTAGCTGTTCATGGATCACAAACACATAACTCAGTTCCTGAGGACGGCTTCAATGAGACAACCCACCATGTACTCCTACATGGCCTCTCACTGCTACCTTTACCAAATCATGTTCACACACTTAGCTCTCAACAGCAGCACATGTTCACCACATTCCAATTCATCCCCGATGAATCAGACCTAACTCAACTCTAAGAAGTAGCAGGCATGACAACAAGCATGAATGAGTAGGCACATCACGGCTCAAACAACTCCTACTCATGCTAGTGGGTTTCATCTATTTACTGTGGCAATGATAGGTCATGCAAAGGAAAGGGGTTCAACTACCGCATCATGTAACAGTTGAATCATTGTTGTCCTAATGTAGTAAAAGAGAGCAGAAGTGAGAGAGTGGTATTGTATCGGGATGAACAAGGGGGTTTGGCTTGCCTGGCACTTCTTAAGATAGTATAGCTCTTCATCGGTGTCATCGATCACGTCATCGGAAAAGGTCTATCGAGAGGGAACAACCACCGACAAACAAAGAAGAAACACAATCAATGGCATGCAACAATATGATGCATGAATGTGACATGGCAATATGCTGTTGATTGGCCTAATGCAACTAGCAACAAGTTAAATGGAGTTGGTTTAAACACTAGGTTCAAATTCAAACCCCATATGTGCTTTCTTAAATGCCATTTAATTGAATTGTCCTAAACATAGGACATAAGTTGCTCTAACATGCATGCAAATGCCATAAAAAGATTCTTTGGATTTTTCTAATCATTTTTCATATATAAATTATTTCCATTGGAGTTATAGATTATTTTCTATGGATTTTTGAATTTTAAGTCATTTTCTGGAATTTCTGGTTATTTCAAAAATAAACTAATTCCAGAAAAGATTGACTGCGTCAGCGAGTCAACAAGGCTGGTCCAGGTCAAACCTGACCAGTGGGTCCCACTGGTCAGTCTCACAGTGCTGGCTCGAGTCACAGACAGGTGGGACCGGTCAACGTACACGTCACCAAGGTCAATGCTGACGCGTGGGTCTAGTCTAACTAATTACGTTGGCTGGTTAACTAAACCGGTGGGGATCCTCTGTCATTGACCCTTGGGGTTAAACTAATATGTAATTAGTGCTAATTAAGCAGGTGCCACATTAGCCCGCCGGAATTAAGGCGCCGACGACCAACCGAGCGGCGGTGGCTCGCCGGAGTGGCGCTAGGGCAGCGGCTGGTGCGTGCTGAGGGCACCAAGAGGGAGCCCGCGATCCCGTGCATCCAGCGGAGGAAGCAGCAGGTCGTGGGGTGGTCTGTAGTGGCGGCGGCGGTGTGTGAGGTGGCGGTCGGAGTTCGGCGAGTTGCCCGTGCTGGGTTACAGCTCACAGGGGAGCAAGCTGGGTGCGGGGGTGGGTCTTTGGCGGCGCCAGGATGACGCGCGTGGATGTGAGCTGCGGTGGCTCACACCACGTCGACGCCATGGCCGGCAGCGGCGAGCTCGGGAGCTTGCCGGGACGGTGACTAGACGACGTGCAAGGCCAGGTCGAGCAAGGGGTTTAGTTCGTGAGCTCACCACGGTTCGGGCGGAGGCAATGGAGAGGCCGGCGAAGCGCTGTGGCCTGCAAATTGACAGCGGTGGTGATGAAGCAGAGACGGTGATGGAAATGAAGGGTGCGATGTTCCGTTGCTCCCTGCCTTGCGTGCGTCTGTCACATCCCTAGCTAGGCCATGCATTAGAGTGTGCATCATGTTTAAATTCTATTAATTCTGAAATGGGAAATGCCAGAACCCCCAACACACACTTTCCCCCCCCCCCTGGAAATAACTAGGGTTTACTAAAATCTTTTTCAATGAACCTGAAATGCCCTTCTAAAATGTTCACCCTCTTTGTCTTGGATTAAACCCCCTGGCAAAAATAGTGCACATTTTTCTAGGTCAACAGAAGGTTATTGAATTAACACATAAGTATTTGAATTTGG
This sequence comes from Aegilops umbellulata, assembly GCA_032464435.1. Taxonomy (NCBI): domain Eukaryota; kingdom Viridiplantae; phylum Streptophyta; class Magnoliopsida; order Poales; family Poaceae; genus Aegilops; species Aegilops umbellulata. The sequence goes on along the minus strand of CP136056.1, from coordinate 208,894,224 downwards.
GCATTTAAAATTTAAAAATATATTTAAATGTTCAAATATTCTCAAACAGTAATGTTTCATGTTGTCTATACTTTAAATAGTATGCATGAGCAGTTTGGGGATTTTTGGAGTTGTTTAAGTATTTTAAATAAGTCCACAAAGTTGCAGAAATAATAGAAAAAGAAAACAGTTAAACAGAAGAAAACTAACCTGGCCAAACCCACCAGCCGGCCCACCTGGCGGCCCAGCGCTGTGCTGGCCCGAGCCAGCCAGCTGCTTCGTCCCCGCCAGGCAGGCAGGGTGGTGACGCCGGCGAGCGCGAGCTCGCCACGGCGTCACCTGCTCGCCGCTTCGCCGCCCGACGCGCTGGACGTCCTCCACGTCGCGCCCTCGACCCCGTGGACACCTCACTTCTCCCCCTGGCTCTCTCTCTCGCTCTCCAGCGCCATGGCCGCAGCACCCGTCGCCGTCTCGCCGCCATAGCCGCGCCCACCGTTGCCCCCTCGCCCCGCTGACCTGCCCAGAGGCTCCGCCACTTCGCCCTCGCCGGAGGCCCTGCATCGCCGCCATCAGCTCGTCTCCGACCCCGGTGCCCGCCGGCCGCCGTTCTTCGATTCGCGCCGCTCCGTTCGCCCCCGAGCCCGCTGAGCTGCTCGTCGACCTCCCTGTGAGCTCCCGCACCTTCTCCCCCTCCTCCCATGCCTGCTAGCTCGCCGTAGCGCCCGTCCCGACGAGCCCGAGAGCTTGGCTCCGCCGGCCATGGCGCCACCGCGGCCATAGCCCCTGCCACCCGGGCCAGAGCGCGTCAACGTGCTCCTGGAGCCTCCAGGAGGCCAAAATAGCCACCAGCCGGCCCCCTAACGCACCGTAGCGCCAAAGCCACCTCCACCCGAGCCCTGGCGCCGCCAAACCCGTCGCCGGCGATGTTTCCGGCCACCCCGAGCCCAGCTGTTGCCACCGAACGCCGCGGGAGGATCTCAGCTACCTGTAGATGGCCTCCGCGCCTTGTTTGGTGGCCAAAACGAGCAAAATCACTTGCTCCGCCGCGTCTGACCTCGCTGGCGGCTAGACGCCGGCGAGTTGACCCTAACCGTTGACTTGTGGACCCAGTTTGACTCCTCTGAGTCTATGACATGTGGGCCCCGACTGCTAATTAATCCAGGTTTAAAAAATAATCTAATCTGTTTAAGTTAATGACCCTGACACGCGGGACCCACGCGTCAGGTTTGACTTGGACCGGTCTGTTGACCTGCTGAGGTCAGCATGACTTCATGCTGACGCAATAATTATTTTGCTGGAATTATTTTCATACAGGAAAATCCAGAAAATAGTTCAAACTTCAAAAATTCATAGAAAATTATCTATAGCTCCAAATGCAAAGTTTTATATATGAAAATCTATCAGAAAAATCCAATCTATCCAATGGAACTGGTTTCATTCATGTTAAAACAAGTTAAACCCACTGTTTAAGCATTATAAGATATTGCACTAATATGATCTTATAAATGCACTACCATTTGAATCTTTGGTTCAAATGGGGTCATTTCCTTCTAGTTTAACTTGCACAAGACCAGGACACATTCATATTGCCATGTCATTGCATGCATCATATTGTTGCATATCGTCATGTATTGATTGTGTTGCAATGTGTCATCCATGGTAGGTTCTGCCTCCGAGGATATCTCCGAGTATCCAGTTGAAGGGCAGTATCCCACCACCACTCCATCAGGCAAGCAACTCGTTGATCATTCCGATACAAACCCATGTTCTCGCTTCTGCCCTTGTTTACTGCATTAAGACAACGCGTTTCAAACTGCTGTGTGTTGCGGTAGTTGAACCCACTTCCTTTGCATGACCTGTCATTGCCACAGTAACTAGATGAAACCCACTAGCATGTGTAGGAGTTGATTGAGCCAATACATGTGTATGTGTGTTCCTACCATGCTATGCTTGCTATGCTTAGAGTTGTGTCAGGTCTGGCTCATCGGGATGATGATCCGGAGTGAAAGGTTGTATCGTTGTCAATGGTGTGGAAGTGTTGAACACGATTTGGTAAAGGAATTGATGAAAGGCCATGTAGGAGTACATGGTGGGTTGTTTCATTGAGGCCGTTCTTAAGAACTGAGATCTGTGTGTGTGATTTAAGACTCAGCTACTACCACTCATTGGGCCCGAAACCAATGGACCCTCTCGGCTTCTTGATCACGCTTGTCCTCTGTCCAGGAGTTGCGAAGTAGTTTCTGGTGTTTGTAGCATGCTGGGGGCCGCACGCCGCGCTGACCATCGGGGTGGGCTGTGTTGCGGTAGGCACGTGGCACGGTGTACCGACTCGCCCGTTTGGTGTCTCGGGAACCCTGTTCACATCGTTCGGGGCCGTTAGTGGAAACCTCGGCCGGACTCCCTGCGGATGGAACCCGAATAGGCGATAAACCTGGACTAGAGACTTGAGTGTTTAGGTAGGCCGTGGCCGACACCCTCGCTGGGCTTCCGCTTGAAGGTTGCCGAGTACATGTCGTGTAAACGGCGATAAGTGGTGAGAGTGTGTGTGAAGAAGTACATCCCTGCAGGGTATAAATCTATTCGAATAGCCGCGTCCGCGGTAAAGGACTACTTGGTCACCTATACAGTTCATAGATAAGTTAAATGGATACTATTAAAAACCTCAAGATAAGTGTGAGTACCGCGGATGGCCCTCTCGCAGGATGGCGAGAGAGGATCCACGGTGGAGTATTGTGTTGGTGTTAGTGGACTCGTGTGCGACAAATGATTTACAAGTGGTGTCTATCGTAGGATAGCTTAGCCAAGAGTCAAAGCTGGCTTGCTGCAATAACCCCACTACCTTCTTGAGAATGTGCATGTATAGTAGGTTCCTGTTGTAAGACTTGCTGAGTACCTCCGTACTCATGTTGCTTTAATCATGTTTTTCAGACGACTGCACCAACCCCTCTGATGGGTTCTTTATAGACCTCGACGTTGACGAGTGACTTATCACCCAGGTGGTGATCCAAGACTTGTGAAGGGTCGTTGTAGATAGACAGGCTTCGTCAAGCCTTCTTTCTTTCTAGTGTCTGTACTCAGACTACTTTGCTTCCGCATGTGCTTGTATGTTTGTATGACTTGAGTGTTGGGTCATGTGACCCCTATCTGTATGGATGATATGTATGGCTCCTCGGAGCCTTCTAAATAAAGTACTTGAGTCGTAGAGTACTGTTGTGATGCCATGTTGTATTTACTCATATCGGGCATATTGTGTGTATGATTGAAATGCTTGGTATGAGTGGGATCCGACTATCTAGTTGTTTATCCTTGGCAGCCTTTCATATGGGGAAATGTAAGTCTTGTGCTTCTGAGCGATAGTAGTCCGCTACAGCCCGGATCACCGGAGTCCTGCTAGCCCAGCACTACTGCTTGGACACTTGACTGGCCGGCATGTGTCTCACGTCGTTCCTATGTCTGTCCCTTCGGGGAAATGTCACGCGATGTTATTCGGAGTCCTGCCTAGCCTGCTACAGCCCGGGTTACCGGAGTCCTGTTAGCCCAGTGCTACAGCCCGAATAGACACGTTGATGACCGACATGTTCGAAGTGATTCATGTATGCCTGTCCTCATAGGCTAGCGCCGCTTTGGGTTCACGACTAGCCATGTCGGCCCGGGTTCTCTGTCATATGGATGCTAGCGACACTATCATATACGTGAGCCAAAAGGCGCAAACGGTCCCGGGCCAGGTAAGGTGGCACCCGTGGGAGTACCGTGCGTGAGGCCGCAAAGTGATATGATGTGTTACACGCTGGATCGATGTGGTTTAGAATCGGGGTCCTGACAGCGTTGGCATCAGAGCCGGACTGCCTGTAGGTTCGCTAAGCCAAACTGGTCGATGTCGAGTCTAGAAATGCTTTAGTTATATGTAGGGGAATTGATTGTGGGAGGGAACGTAAGGCTCTTTTACTCCTTTACCTTATGCCCTCTATTCTGAGTCATTCTCTTCTCATTCTACGTGGGTTAAGGACTAGGCTCTCTTCTCTCTATCAGGTTCACGTGTTACTAAATCCGTAGTAACTTATAGGATTGTTGGATTCAACCCAGTTCAGTTCTACTAAAGTTTAGTATGTTGCCATTTGAACCAGAACCTAGATATGATGTTGTTGAGTGGTTTCGCAAACTGTTGTGGATGTCTCAAGTCTTTTTCTGAGCATTTACAGCCGTTATGCTGTCCAATTTCATCTAGAAATTCTAATGCCTTTGCACTATTTTGTGCTTTCAGATGGCTACCCGTCCCCAAAACCAAGTGGTTCGTCTGACCCGTTGCATCGGTGTATGTGGTCATACCGCCATGTTGGTTCGAGTGATGGTGGAGGCAGGATACCGATGGTACCCTGAATACACCGTCGAAGAGCAGTTTAGAGATTTCAACCAGAGCCAATATCTGTGCACGGTCAGGATATATCCATCTTATCCCGGAGCCACGGAACCACTCCACCGTTCTTATGGACTCGGGATCACTATTGGGATGTCCGTTCAAGATGCAGCCTACTCGATGATGACCATTATGCGAGCTAGAACTGCCTTGTTGAGCAACACTGAATTTCGCTACATGCCAGCATCCCTCCCTGGGGCGCATGGTTACCTTCAGGGCATGTACAGTGATGCATCCCATGAGGACTCACTCCTTTGCACCGCTACTGAGATGTTGGAAGATAAGGACCGTGAAAACCGGGCCTTGCGTATGGAGCTTTTTAATGCTCGTGCTGATCATTGGGCCACCTTGACGAGGTTTGCACCTGCTGTGCAAGCCGGATACATGGACACGAGAGACTTGTACCCTGTGCGGGCTAGTCTGCCAGACTTCATGGAATGGCGTGAGGTGGGAGGCATCACCCCTCCTCGTGGGCCTCTTCTGCCGCCATTTGTTGGACCGAGGCCGCATCCAAGTCCCTATGGTCCACAAGCACCGCAGGACCGTCTGTTCCCAGATGACCATGTTCCGCTTCCAGGTCTGGGTGGTGACTTCTATGAGGACTTCTACGGAGCCGTCTGAGCTAGTAGTAGTCTCGCTAGTATTGTAATAGTTGTATGTCCACCGTCCTGCGTGATTGTGGAATATAACTTAGTGTGTATCAATTCCGGAGGTGTAGATAAATAATGTATAGGAGCTTGGAATGCCTCCGATGAGATGTAACGTCTTTCATCATAGTGGTACTTCAGCCGGGCTTGTACTAAACTATGTATGGGTGTATGACTGTTGGTGTATATATGGCAGTTTCTATATTACCATGTCATACGGATGATCATCTCTGCATTCCTTGTTATCCATTACATTCCGCACTTCCTTGGCCAGATTTTGCCATCCTGGTTTAAATCGTTGTGTTGTTTCCCAGGATGGTCAACACCCGCAGCAACCCTGCTGCTTCGGAGCAGGGAGAAGCTAGTGCACCTAGAGAGGAAAGTCTGCCTCAACCACCTTCTCTGGCCGAAGTGATGCTGGAGGCAGAGCGCAACAGGCGCGACACCAACCGCTTGTTAGAGCGGATTGAACAAAACACTGCACGCCAGCAGAGGATCAATTCGGTGTCCATCAATGACTTTGTCAAGCTGTACCCGCCAAAGTTCAATCATTCCATCGAACCTCTCGATGCGGATGACTGGCTCCGCAGCATCGCCCACAAGCTACGTTCTGCCAACGTGGCTGAAGATGATAAAGTCACCTTTGCTGCCTATCACCTCGAAGGCCCTGCCAGCCTTTGGTGGGAGAATTATGAAGCTATGCGTCCGGTCGGCCAACTCACTACTTGGGCTGATTTCAGTGCCGCTTTTCGTGAGCATCATATTCCGGAAGGTCTCATGGATCGCAAGAGGGAGGAGTTCTGTAACTTCACCCAGGGGAAGCTGACTGTGGATGCATACAGTCGCGAGTTTGGAAAGCTTGCACGCTATGCTCCCGAAGAGGTATCCACCGATGCCAAGAAGCAGGCAAGGTTCCGCAAGGGACTTAGCCCTGAGCTCCGACGTGACCTTCGTCTGCATGAATGCATTTCTTTTCCGAAGCTAGTCAATAAGGCCATCAGTGCCGAGACAGGGCAGAATGATTTTGAAGCTTCACGCAAGCACTCCCGTGACTATGGATCTTCATCCGGTTCTGGATCACAGAAGCGCCGGGTCTGGATTCCAAATTCTGCTATGCCACCCAGGTATACCCCGAGGCCATCCTTTGAGGCGCCTCGCCCCAATCAGCAGTATGTGCCGCCCAAGACTTTTGGTGGCCCCACTGCCAACACTGCTCCACGCCCCAATATGACAACTTGCTTCAAGTGTGGTGAGCCAGGCCACTACATCCGTGAGTGTCCCCAGAACAACCCCAGCCAGTTCGGAAAGTCTGTTGGCCGTGGTAAGTCAACAGCAAAAGTGCTTGTCGCCAAGCCAGCCACCACTGCTCGTGGCCATGTCAACTACGTGTCAGCTGAAGAGACCCAGGAGGACCCCAACGTCGTTCTCGGTACGCTCCTTGTTAATTGCCATCCGGCAACTGTTCTTTTTGATACTGGAGCATCTCATTCATTTATTTCTGAGAGCTATGCTCGTTTGCACAACACCACTTTTTGTGACATGCCTACCTCCATGGTAATTCAAACCCCTGGTTCTAAGTGGCAAACCTCTAGAATCAGCCATGGAAATGAAATTCTTGTCGACAGATTGGTTTTTCTCGCGTCACTAATAGCTCTCAAGTCTTCAGACATAAACATCATCTTGGGTATGGACTGGATGTCAGCTCATTACGCCAAGATTGATTGCTCAACTAGAACTGTCCAACTTACCCATCCATCGGGCAAGACAGTCAATGTTTTGACCCGAGTATCGGAGCGTCAGCTCTACTCCCTAAATGCCAATCCCCTTCCAGACCTCGAAGATATTCCGGTAGTCCGTGACTTCCCGGATGTCTTTCCAGAGGAACTGCCAGGTGTTCCACCTGACAGAGATGTCGAGTTCGTGATAGACCTTGTTCTAGGAACCGTTCCAATCTCTAGGAGACCTTATAAGATGGCACCCCTAGAACTAGCTGAGCTTAAGAAACAACTCGATGAGTCCTTGCAAAAAGGTTTCATCCGTCCTAGTTCGTCTCCATGGGCTTGCCCCGTCCTCTTCGTCAAGAAGAAGGATGGAACGGATCGGATGGTTGTAGATTACCGACCTGTCAATTTGGTCACTATCAAGAACAAGTATCCGCTCCCCAGGATCAACGACCTGTATGACCAGCTCGCTGGATCCTCAGTCTTTTCCAAGATGGATTTGAGGTTGGGCTACCATCAAATCAAAATCAAGAACGGGGACATTCCCAAAACGGCCTTTGTCACTCGCTACGACCAATACGAGTACACCGTCATGTCCTTCGGTTTAACCAATGCTCCAGCCACCTTCTCTCGGTTAATGAACTCGATCTTCATGGAGTACTTGGATAAATTCGTCGTGGTATACCTCGATGATATACTCATCTACTCCAAGAATGAGGAAGAACATGCCGAACATCTAAGGCTAGTATTGATGAAACTTCGAGAGCATCGCCTTTACGCCAAATTCTCCAAGTGCGAATTCTGGTTGCCAGAAGTGACCTATCTGGGCCATGTAATCTCTGGCAAGGGCATTGCTGTCAACCCCGAACGAGTTCAAGCTGTCCTTGACTGGACTCCACCTGAAACGGTCAAGCAAGTTCGGAGTTTTCTTGGTTTAGCGAGCTATTGCCGCCGCTTCGTCGAGAATTTTTCCAAGGTTGCTAAGCCTCTAACTGAACTCCTCAAGAAAGATAAAAAGTTCGAGTGGACCCCATAGTGCGAGTTCAGCTTTCAGGAACTGAAAAGACGCCTGACATCTGCTCCCGTACTAGTACCACCAGATTTCTCTAAGGACTTTGTTATCTATTGCGACGCCTCGCGACAAGGACTAGGTTGCATACTCATGCAAGATCGTCATGTGATTGCCTACGCATCTCGACAGTTGCGTCCACATGAGGATAATTATCCTACTCATGATCTAGAGCTTGCAGCAGTAGTCCATGCACTCAAAACCTGGCGACATTACCTTCTGGGTAATCGTTGCGAAATTTACACTGATCACCAAAGTTTGAAATATATCTTCACCCAACCGGATTTGAATCTCAGGCAAAGACGTTGGGTCGAGTTGATCTCAGATTACGACTTAGGAATAACTTACACCCCAGGCAAAGCCAATGTCATGGCTGATGCACTAAGTCGTAAATCTTATTGTAACAATCTGATGTTACAACAAGGTCAACCACTTCTCCATGAGGAATTTCATAAGCTCAACCTTCACATTGTTCCTCGAGGACTCCTTTCCACCCTGGTGGCGAAACCTAACCTTATGGATCAGATCATCAAGGCACAAAAGGTGGATCCGGGAATTTCCCGTATCAAGAGAAACATCAAGAAGGGAGTTGCAGATTGTTTCTCCATTGATGATCAAGGTGTTGTGTTCTTCGGAAACCGTCTAGTGGTTCCCAAGGTACGCAACTTGAGGCGATTGATCCTTAAGGAAGCTCATGAATCCCCTCTCACCATTCATCCCGGTAGTACTAAGATGTATCAAGACCTACGCCAAAGGTTTTGGTGGACCAGGATGAAGAGGGAAATCGCTCAATACATTGCAACTTGCGACGTCTGTCGTCGTGTTAAAGCAGAGCATCAACGGCCTGCTGGCACCCTTCAGCCCTTGGATATTCCTGAATGGAAATGGGATAAAATCGGTATGGATTTCATTACCGGATTTCCCAGAACCAAAAGAGGGAATAATGCTATCTTCGTTGTTGTCGATCGTCTCTCCAAAGTAGCCCACTTTTTACCCGTTCGCGAGAGTATAACCGCTAGCCAGCTAGCTGACTTATACATCTCTCGAATAGTGTCTCTTCATGGTGTTCCATTGGAAATTAATTCGGACCGTGGAAGTCTTTTCACCTCTCGATTTTGGGAGAGTTTCCAAAATGCTATGGGGACTCGTCTCTCCTTTAGCACCGCCTTCCATCCTCAATCAAGTGGTCAAGTAGAACGAGTCAATCAAATTCTGGAGGATATGCTCCGAGCTTCTGTCATCTCTTTCGGTATGGATTGGGAGAAGTGCCTACCATTTGCCGAGTTCGCTTATAACAATAGTTATCAAGCTAGCTTGGGCAAAGCTCCTTTCGAAATTCTTTATGGACGAAAATGTCGAATGCCTATTAACTGGTCAGAAACCGGCGAGAGACAACTCTTTGGCCCGGACATGATCCAGGATGCAGAAGAGCAGGTTCGCATTATTCGTGAGAAGTTGAAAACCGCTCAATCCCGTCAAAAGAGTCAGTATGACCGCAAGCATAAGCCCATGGCTTATGAAGTCGGTGAGATGGCTTACCTTCGGGTTACACCTTTAAAGGGAACCCATCGATTCGGTATCAAAGGCAAATTGGCTCCTCGTTACATTGGACCTTTTCGCATTCTTGCCAAACGAGGGGAAGTTGCCTACCAACTGGAACTACCTTCGCATCTCTCCAGAGTTCATGATGTCTTCCACGTTTCTCAACTCAGGCGTTGCTTCTCGGACCCTATCCGCGGAGTGGACCACGAAACGCTTGATCTCCAAGATAACCTCACTTATCGGGAATACCCCGTTCGTATCCTTGATCAAGCCGAGCGTACCACTCGACGCCACAATATCAAGTTTCTCAAGGTTCAATGGTCACACCATTCCGAGCAAGAAGCTACTTGGGAAAGGGAGGATCGTCTTCGACTCGAGTACCCCGCTTTCTTTCCGGAGGAACCTAAATCTCGGGACGAGATTCTTTTGAGTGGGGGTGAGTTGTCACATCCCTAGCTAGGCCATGCATTAGAGTGTGCATCATGTTTAAATTCTATTAATTCTGAAATGGGAAATGCCAGAACCCCCAACACACACTTTCCCCCCCCCCTGGAAATAACTAGGGTTTACTAAAATCTTTTTCAATGAACCTGAAATGCCCTTCTAAAATGTTCACCCTCTTTGTCTTGGATTAAACCCCCTGGCAAAAATAGTGCACATTTTTCTAGGTCAACAGAAGGTTATTGAATTAACACATAAGTATTTGAATTTGGGCATTTAAAATTTAAAAAAATATTTAAATGTTCAAATATTCTCAAACAGTAATGTTTCATGTTGTCTATACTTTAAATAGTATGCATGAGCAGTTTGGGGATTTTTGGAGTTGTTTAAGTATTTTAAATAAGTCCACAAAGTTGCAGAAATAATAGAAAAAGAAAACAGTTAAACAGAAGAAAACTAACCTGGCCAAACCCACCAGCCGGCCCACCTGACGGCCCAGCGCTGTGCTGGCCCAAGCCAGCCAGCTGCTTCGTCCCCGCCAGGCAGGCAGGGTGGTGACGCCGGCGAGCGCGAGCTCGCCACGGCGTCACCTGCTCGCCGCTTCGCCGCCCGACGCGCTGGACGTCCTCCACGTCGCGCCCTCGACCCCGTGGACACCTCACTTCTCCCCTGGCTCTCTCTCTCGCTCTCCAGCGCCATGGCCGCAGCACCCGTCGCCGTCTCGCCGCCATAGCCGCGCCCACCGTTGCCCCCTCGCCCCGCTGACCTGCCCAGAGGCTCCGCCACTTCGCCCTCGCCCTCCCCACCGAGCCACGCCTCGCCGGAGGCCCTGCATCGCCGCCATCAGCTCGTCTCCGACCCCGGTGCCCGCCGGCCGCCGTTCTTCGATTCGCGCCGCTCCGTTCGCCCCCGAGCCCGCTGAGCTGCTCGTCGACCTCCCTGTGAGCTCCCGCACCTTCTCCCCCTCCTCCCATGCCTGCTAGCTTGCCGTAGCGCCCGTCCCGACGAGCCCGAGAGCTTGGCTCCGCCGGCCATGGCGCCACCGCGGCCATAGCCCCTGCCACCCGGGCCAGAGCGCGTCAACGTGCTCCTGGAGCCTCCAGGAGGCCAAAACAGCCACCAGCCGGCCCCCTAACGCACCGTAGCGCCAAAGCCACCTCCACCCGAGCCCCGGCGCCGCCAAACCCGTCGCCGGCGATGTTTCCGGCCACCCCGAGCCCAGCTGTTGCCACCGAACGCCGCGGGAGGATCTCAGCTACCCGTAGATGGCCTCCGCGCCTTGTTTGGTGGCCAAAACGAGCAAAATCACTTGCTCCGCCGCGTCTGACCTCGCCGGCGGCTAGACGCCGGCGAGTTGACCCTAACCGTTGACTTGTGGACCCAGTTTGACTCCTCTGAGTCTATGACATGTGGGCCCCGACTGCTAATTAATCCAGGTTTAAAAAATAATCTAATCTGTTTAAGTTAATGACCCTGACACGCGGGACCCACGCGTCAGGTTTGACTTGGACCAGTCTGTTGACCTGCTGAGGTCAGCATGACTTCATGCTGACGCAATAATTATTTTGCTGGAATTATTTTCATACAGGAAAATCCAGAAAATAGTTCAAACTTCAAAAATTCATAGAAAATTATCTATAGCTCCAAATGCAAAGTTTTATATATGAAAATCTATCAGAAAAATCCAATCTATCCAATGGAACTGGTTTCATGCATGTTAAAACAAGTTAAACCCACTGTTTAAGCATTATAAGATATTGCACTAATATGATCTTATAAATGCACTACCATTTGAATCTTTGGTTCAAATGGGGTCATTTCCTTCTAGTTTAACTTGCACAAGACCAGGACACATTCATATTGCCATGTCATTGCATGCATCATATTGTTGCATATCGTCATGTATTGATTGTGTTGCAATGTGTCATCCATGGTAGGTTCTGCCTCCGAGGATATCTCCGAGTATCCAGTTGAAGGGCAGTATCCCACCACCACTCCATCAGGCAAGCAACTCGTTGATCATTCCGATACAAACCCATGTTCTCGCTTCTGCCCTTGTTTACTGCATTAAGACAACGCGTTTCAAACTGCTGTGTGTTGCGGTAGTTGAACCCACTTCCTTTGCATGACCTGTCATTGCCACAGTAACTAGATGAAACCCACTAGCATGTGTAGGAGTTGATTGAGCCAATACATGTGTATGTGTGTTCCTACCATGCTATGCTTGCTATGCTTAGAGTTGTGTCAGGTCTGGCTCATCGGGATGATGATCCGGAGTGAAAGGTTGTATCGTTGTCAATGGTGTGGAAGTGTTGAACACGATTTGGTAAAGGAATTGATGAAAGGCCATGTAGGAGTACATGGTGGGTTGTTTCATTGAGGCCGTTCTTAAGAACTGAGATCTGTGTGTGTGATTTAAGACTCAGCTACTACCACTCATTGGGCCCGAAACCAATGGACCCTCTCGGCTTCTTGATCACGCTTGTCCTCTGTCCAGGAGTTGCGAAGTAGTTTCTGGTGTTTGTAGCATGCTGGGGGCCGCACGCCGCGCTGACCATCGGGGTGGGCTGTGTTGCGGTAGGCACGTGGCACGGTGTACCGACTCGCCCGTTTGGTGTCTCGGGAACCCTGTTCACATCGTTCGGGGCCGTTAGTGGAAACCTCGGCCGGACTCCCTGCGGATGGAACCCGAATAGGCGATAAACCTGGACTAGAGACTTGAGTGTTTAGGTAGGCCGTGGCCGACACCCTCGCTGGGCTTCCGCTTGAAGGTTGCCGAGTACATGTCGTGTAAACGGCGATAAGTGGTGAGAGTGTGTGTGAAGAAGTACACCCCTGCAGGGTATAAATCTATTCGAATAGCCGCGTCCGCGGTAAAGGACTACTTGGTCACCTATACAGTTCATAGATAAGTTAAATGGATACTATTAAAAACCTCAAGATAAGTGTGAGTACCGCGGATGGCCCTCTCGCAGGATGGCGAGAGAGGATCCACGGTGGAGTATTGTGTTGGTGTTAGTGGACTCGTGTGCGACAAATGATTTACAAGTGGTGTCTATCGTAGGATAGCTTAGCCAAGAGTCAAAGCTGGCTTGCTGCAATAACCCCACTACCTTCTTGAGAATGTGCATGTATAGTAGGTTCCTGTTGTAAGACTTGCTGAGTACCTCCGTACTCATGTTGCTTTAATCATGTTTTTCAGACGACTGCACCAACCCCTCTGATGGGTTCTTTATAGACCTCGACGTTGACGAGTGACTTATCACCCAGGTGGTGATCCAAGACTTGTGAAGGGTCGTTGTAGATAGACAGGCTTCGTCAAGCCTTCTTTCTTTCTAGTGTCTGTACTCAGACTACTTTGCTTCCGCATGTGCTTGTATGTTTGTATGACTTGAGTGTTGGGTCATGTGACCCCTATCTGTATGGATGATATGTATGGCTCCTCGGAGCCTTCTAAATAAAGTACTTGAGTCGTAGAGTACTGTTGTGATGCCATGTTGTATTTACTCATATCGGGCATATTGTGTGTATGATTGAAATGCTTGGTATGAGTGGGATCCGACTATCTAGTTGTTTATCCTTGGCAGCCTTTCATATGGGGAAATGTAAGTCTTGTGCTTCTGAGCGATAGTAGTCCGCTACAGCCCGGATCACCGGAGTCCTGCTAGCCCAGCACTACTGCTTGGACACTTGACTGGCCGGCATGTGTCTCACGTCGTTCCTATGTCTGTCCCTTCGGGGAAATGTCACGCGATGTTATTCGGAGTCCTGCCTAGCCTGCTACAGCCCGGGTTACCGGAGTCCTGTTAGCCCAGTGCTACAGCCCGAATAGACACGTTGATGACCGACATGTTCGAAGTGATTCATGTATGCCTGTCCTCATAGGCTAGCGCCGCTTTGGGTTCACGACTAGCCATGTCGGCCCGGGTTCTCTGTCATATGGATGCTAGCGACACTATCATATACGTGAGCCAAAAGGCGCAAACGGTCCCGGGCCAGGTAAGGTGGCACCCGTGGGAGTACCGTGCGTGAGGCCGCAAAGTGATATGATGTGTTACACGCTGGATCGATGTGGTTTAGAATCGGGGTCCTGACAGCGTCGATGGGAGGAAGTAGCGCGGGGAGGTGGAGCTCTGGAACAGGGTGGTTGCGCTTGGGGACGATGGCGGCCATGCGGGCGAAGCACGGCGGTGATGGGTGGCTCTCGGGTGGCTACGAGAATGCGAGGGGGAGGAGGGAGAACAACTAGAGAGAGAGGAGAGCAAGAGGGGGCTCGTGTGTGTCTCCTGGCGTCGAGAAGGGCCGGGGAAAGAGGAAACAAGCAGGGAGGTGGCCACGGCGATCACTCGCGCGTCGACACGCCTTTGTCTTCTGGCAGAGGTGGGAGACGACTGGCAGCGGTGGTGGGCTGGGCCACCAGCTGGGCCGCCAGGTAAGGCCCAGGTGAGGTTTCTCTCCTCTCTGTCTTTTCCTATTTCTGTTTTGTTTTCTATTTTGTTCTGTTTGTTTTGATTTAGTTCCAACACTGAATCATTTTAGTTACTTCTGGAAATTCTTGTGGGTGTAAGATGAACTAATCCAAAGCCCTAGATTATTTTTCAGAACTATTGGAGTTATAAATACATTTATTGGAATTTATAACCCCAATTCAAATATTTAGGAGTTAACTCGAAGTCCACAAATGTCATGGAAAAATGTACAATATTTTTGCATGAGCTTTTAATCACTTCCCATAAATCTTGAACATTTTTTAAGGGCACTTTGGAAACATTGAGAATTATTTTAGGTTGATCTTGTTTGAATTGAATTGGTGCTAGGGTTTGAACATCCCCATTTCAAGTTTCTTGAATTTAAACATGATGCAAGATGATGATGGAATGACAAGCAAGGCTAATGTTAGGGCTGTGACAACTCACCCCCACTAAACAAGAATCTCGTCCCGAGATTCAAGACGTGAGGTAAGAAGACAGAGGGGACACAAAACTAGCACAATCTTCACGATCCAGGTTGCACTTCATAAGAACGTTGATTCGATCATCATCTTTGTCTCAACGTCTTGCTATGAGAACTCCATCCAACATGATAACGGGAGGAAAGGAAAAACCCTATAAGAATCGATCTTCTCAAAGATCGAGCAACTCACGGAGTGAGACTTAAGAACACCTCTTGAGTTGATACACCAAACACACACCAGGAGCAATGGAAGAAGTAGATGACAAGGGTTCAAATTGGTAGGCAACCATTGCATGCTTAAAGAAGATGGTGGGCGGGGTCAAGGTAGCGAGGAGCTAATTGCCCTGATTCCATAATGAGGCACCTCAGGGAAGGTGACTCGTATGATTATTCCCTTAAGTGGCAAAAATAATTACTTTTGATCCATAGATCATTGAAACTCTTCATACCAGCCTGAGGCAATTCACAATTGATCGTTTGAAGGAATTCAGAAGAATGGCATACTCAGTTTGGGAAGGAAACTAGAGTTATAAGACAACTCGGCAAATGGAAGGCGCATTCCAATACATACCGAGGGTATAACCCAGTGGACGAGCGTGCTTTCAAGAACTTGAGTACCTCCATATTCATCAAGGTCTTACCAACATCTGTGCCAAGATCATGGTGACACCTCGTACTACCATGATGAATAATGATGGAGGATGCAGGTGCAAAGGAAGAAAACACTTTCTCAGATTTTACCTTGGCGAGGCCAAGGAAATGAAATCTGGATGATCGACCGAGAGGCATTTAGCACTCCGCTTCTAATGTTCTCCCTGATGTACCAGCTTAACTCAATACCATTCAGTATCTGGAACATCAAATAAAGGTCTGACTTCGGGAGCACAAACATCCATAAGGATCAACTTTTAGTATAGATCATACGAAATCCTCATGGAGAAGATGGTCAAATTGCTCAATCAAGATACTACAATAGTAGATCTTCCAACTAGGTGTGTCGACCAGAACATCGACCTTGTTGGAATCTACATCCTAGATCTTGGAAAAGCCCAACCATCATATATGCCTGAGATTCAGATCTGGTTAGTAACAGGATACTTCAGACTCCTCATGTCTGAAGAAAAATGAAAGTTTGCAACACAAACCGACGATATGACGTTGCGAGATTCTCGGGAAATGAACTATGATAGCAAGCTCCAAAACATGAGCTGGTTCTGCTACATACATGTGAACACGCTGTTCCAGACAAGCATGACCACATAGTAGTCTTACAACAAAACACTACCGAGTTCTGGTTGGGAACCATCATCGAGGATATCGAAGCCCTTGCATAAGTCTGGATCCTAAGAAGGAACTTCTTCTCCTTGAACAAATCAATCAGTGGCTTGGTGTGCTAGGTATACATATAGAATGAAGGTTGCAAGTCTCCAGACCACAGAATACTTTGCACATATGCATGACCGACTTGGGATGATTCCAGAGGAAGCAAAAACAAACTTTCTCGAATTCACGGCGGCAACTTGCTTCAAATGCACATGAACTAGAGGAAGTCATTTCTTTCATCCAAGATATTCTTCATGAACGGGGCACGAAGATAATGCTTACAAAAGTTTCCAACATTGGCTTAATGTTCAAAATAAATCATGGAGAAGATAAAATGCTGCTGATGGGCTCAACAACAAATCATAAAGATTTCCATGAAGATGGAATTCCACAACTATGTGAACAAAGCAATAGCATTGGTCAAAACAAAAGATATAATGGTGTATGCTCGAGGATCAACCACGAGTAAGACAACAATATGAACATCGTTGGTTCTGATTTGATTTGACGATAGCCCACAGTCAAATCAAAGATTGGATAAGATAATAGCACCGACAACTAATCACGAGGATCAATCAACGAAGACATCATCTTTCTTCAATACACACACACACACACAGAAGTATATCCCTTAGAGATGAACTAAGTCGGACAAGCTTTCATCTTCCCACTCTCCAAGTTGTTGTTCAGCTTAACCAACCAGTTGAGGGTATCCAACCCAGATTCTTGGAGAAGGGGTGGTTCATAGGAAACCAACCTGATCACGAACTCACATAACGGTCAGGGAACAACCTGGTAATACTTCCGAGAACATATACGAAAATCACGAACCACCGATATGTCACTAAGCTCGAGAACAATCTTGCTTTTCAGGGCAAGATGATATGAGCAAATAAGCAAGGATTGACACTATCCTAACTCATTGATCAAAAAGTGCACCGGAAATAAGGACTAGGTAGCACGATCAACCTTAGGGTGATGATTCAATAATCAACACGCTAAGGATAAGATTATTGTCCATTAACTATGAAGCAACACAGTTGCTAGGAGTATTGATTTTACACATCACGATTCACCTATCGGCATTCCGGTTGCGACAACACGGAACCGAGGAATGAATAATGATGGCGAGAAGTATCACTGCATAAGGAATTCATAAGAGGTGGTGCAATTCTCATGACAATCCCACTATAAAGAGGGTAACACTCCAAGGTGGAACAGAACAAAAGCTGGATTAGCATTTGATCTGCGGAGTACGACTGCTTTGACCCAATCCTAGATATGGATAAGGTACTAGAGTTCGTTTTCCTAGTCATTCCGAAATAAAATGGCTTGACGGACCACAGAAATAATAGACATCGATATCACGAATGCACAATTACTCATGTCTATCAATTGATAGACGAGGGCCAGAGAACAACTAAAGAGGGACAACCCAAAAGAACATATGATTTTCTGAGTTGTGGGTGCATAGATTAACATGTCGAACGAGTTCAACATATTTCTTCCGGATAACCCATGCAGAAAGGTAGAACTGGCAGATTCACAATAAGAATGGAGTACTCCTCAAGAGCACCCTGGTTGTGATCTTCCGGTTCAACGAGAAACTTCTTCCATAAGTAGTTCATGGTATTAGGAAGAAGGAAACACCAGGACCTCGACGACTATCACAAAGGTTGCTAATATCCTAAAGGAGCTAGAAAACACTACCAACATGAATGAGTAGAGTGAATCTCGGGTTCAAGAACCCAAAAATGGAATGCCTACTATATAAATGGCATCACGGGATGCTTTCGAGAGTGACGGCCAGAATCATCACACTGGGAACAAAAAACATGGCTAGATTACTAGGTGATCCTCTAAAACACCTTGGGTCATAATAATGACTCCAACATACATGTCAAGGCGACAGAGTACCTCAACTCAACGATTAGTGTGGTTAATCTGGCCCAAAGGAACATCGAGAACGGAAAGAAGGGATTTGCAAATGCATCAGATTATTTAGAAACCTGGGATGACTCGGACAACATAACGACTGTAAATGCTCAGAAATATTTGAGACATCCGGAAAAATGGTGACATAACCACTCAACATCATAATATCAAGGTTCTGAGGCCAGCTTTGAACATACCGAAGTAGTAGAAACTGAACTGATACTTGAATCCATCAATCCTATAAGTCTATGGATGAGTAATACGTGATCCTGATAGAAAGAGGAGAAGCCTAGTTCTTAAACCCCGTAGAAAAGAAGAGGTTGACTCAGATTAGAAGGGCATAAGATACAGGTGTAAAAAGAGCCTTACGTTCCCTTCCACAAACAATTCCCTTACATAACTAAAGAATTTCTAGACTCAACTTCGACCAGTCTGGCTTCGTAATCCTACAGGCAGTCAGGCTCAGATACCAAAGCTGTCAGGACCCCGATCCTAAGCCACACTGATCTAGCATGTAACACATCATATCACTTTGCGGCCTCACGCACGATATTCCCACGGGTGCCACCTTACCTGGCCCGGGACCGTTTGCGCCTTTTGGCTCACGTATATGATAGTGTCGCTAGCATCCATATGACAAAGAACCCGGGCCCACATGACTAGTCGTGAACCCAGAGTGGCATTAACTTACGGGGATAGGCATACATGACCCAGCCTCGAACGTGTCGGTTATCAGCGTGTGAATCCGGGCTGTAGCAACTGAGCTAACAGGACTCTGAGAACCCGGGCTGTAGAAGGCTAGCAGGACTCCGGAAGTCACCGCGTGACATTTGCCGGAAGAGACAGACACATGAACGAAGTGGGACACATGCCGGCCAGTCTAGGTGTTTCGGAGCAGTAGTAACTGGGCTAGCAGGACTACGGTAAACCGGGCTATAGCAGACTACCATGGATCAGTGGAAGCACCAGACTACATTTCCCCATAAGAGAGGCTACCAAGGATAGACAACTAGATTGTCGGATCCCACACATACCAAGCATTTCAATCATACACACAATATGCTTGATATGTGTAAATACAACATGGCATCACAACAAAACTCTACGACTCAAAGTATTTATTCATTAGGCTCCGAGGAGCGAGATATTACAAACATGGGTCTGATGACCCATCATTCAAGTCATACAAGCAATAAGCACAAGCGGAAGCTTAATTTTTCTAAGTATAGACAACTACAAATGAAAAAGGCTAAGAAGCCTGACTAACTACAAGACCTTGCCGAGGGCACAAGATCGTAGCTGTGGTAACAAGCTAAACATTGAAGTCCACGCGGAACTACTAGCGAGACTGAAGTCTCTCTGCAAAAACATAAATTAAGCAAACGTGAGTACAAATTTACCCAGCAAGACTTACATTAGAACTAACTACATATGCATCGGTATGAACAAAGAGGTGGTGGAGTTTAACTGCAGCAAGCTAGCTATGACTCAGTGGCTATCCTAAACTATGACTGCAAGTAACTCTTTTGACGTGGCGCACGCGAGTCCACATATTCACCATATCAATACACCACTATGGATCCGCTCCCGTCTCCCTACGAGAACGCCATCCATAGCATTCACGCTTATCTTGCGCATTTTAGAGTATCCAATTTCACTTGTCTATGAACTATACAGGCAAACTAGAAGTCCTTTACCGCGGACACGGCTATTCGAATAGATCATTTATAACCCTGCAAGGATGTACTTCTTCACACACGCTCTCGCCACTTACCACCATGTACACATCGTGTATCTCGACGACCTTCAAGCGGAATCCTAGCAAGGGAGTCGGCCACGACCTGACTAACCACACAAGTCTCTAGTCCAGGTTTATCGCCTATTCGGGTTCCATCCGCGAGGAGATCCGGTCGGGGTTTCGCTCACAACCCCAAACGATGTGTGCAGGGTTCCCGAGACACCAAACGGGCACCCAATACACCACGCCACGGTGTATCTACCACATCATAGCCCACCCCTAGGGTCAGCGCTATGCACGGCCTCCAAAACATATCCTACAAACACCAGAAACTAGTTGCAACTCCTGGACAGAGGACAAGGGCGGTTAATAAGTCGAGAGGGTCAATTAAGGATCCCAATGAGTGGTAGTAGTTGTTCATGGATCACAAACACAGAACTCAGTTCCTGAGGACGGCTTCAATGAGACAACCCACCATGTACTCGTACGTGGCCTCTCACCGCTACCTTTACCAAATCATGTTCACACACTTAGCTCTCAATAGCAGGACATGTTCACCACATTCCAATTCATCCCCGATGAATCAGACCTGACTCAACTCTAAGAAGTAGCAGGCATGAAAACAAGCATGAATGAGTAGGCACATCAGGGCTCAAACAACTCCTAATCATGCTAGTGGGTTTCATCTATTTACCGTGGCAATGATAGGTCATGGAAAGGAAAGGGGTTCAACTACCGCAGCATGTGATAGTTGAATCATTCTTGTGCTAATGCAGTAAAAGAGAGTAGAAGCGAGAGAGTGGGATTGTATCGGGATGAACAAGGGGGTTTTGCTTGCCTGGCACTTCTGAAGATAGTATAGCTCTTCATCGGTGTCATCGATCACGTCGTCGGAACACGTCTATCGAGAGGGAACAACCATCGACAAACAAAGAAGAAACACAATCAATGCCACGCAACAATATGATGCATGAATGTGACATGGCAATATGCTGTTGATTGGCCTAATGCAACTAGCAAAAAGTTAAATGGAGTTGGTTTGAACACTAGGTTCAAATTCAAACCCCATATGAGCTTTCTTAAATGCCATTTAATTGAATTGTCCTAGACAGAGGACATAAGTTGCTCTAAGATGCATGCA
The DNA here is from genome assembly GCA_032464435.1 of Aegilops umbellulata. Taxonomy (NCBI): domain Eukaryota; kingdom Viridiplantae; phylum Streptophyta; class Magnoliopsida; order Poales; family Poaceae; genus Aegilops; species Aegilops umbellulata. The sequence continues at coordinate 208,873,321 of CP136056.1, read as the reverse complement.
AATGACATAAACAGATACTTTGGATTTTTCTGATCATTTTTCATATATAAATTATTTCCATTGGAGTTATAGATTATTTTCTATGGATTTTTGTAGTTTAAGTCATTTTTTGGAATTTCTGGTTATTTTGAAAATAAACTAATTCCAGAAAAGATTAACTGCGTCAGCACTGCCCCAGCGAGTCAACAGGGCTGGTCCAGGTCAAACCTGACCAGTGGGTCCGACTGGTCAGTCTCACAGTGCTGGCTCGAGTCACTGATAGGTGGGACCAGTCAACGTACACGTCAGCAAGGTCAATACTGACGCGTGGGTCCAGTCGAATTAGATTAATTCTAACTAACTACGTTAGCTGGTTAATTCTAACTAACTATGTAATTAGTGCTAATTAAGCAGGTGCCACGTCAGCCCGCCGGAATTAAGCCTACGACGACCAATCGAGCGGCGGTGGCTCGCCGGAGTGGCGCTAGGGCAGCGGCTGGGGCGCGCTGAGGGCACCAGGAGGGAGCTCGCGATCCCGCGCATCCAGCGGAGGCAGCAGCAGGTCGCGGGTTGGTCTCTAGTGGCGGCGGCGGCGAGTGAGGCGGCGGCCGGAGTTCGGCAAGATGCCCGTGCGGGGTTACAGCTCGCAGGTGAGCAAGCTGGGTGCGGGGGTGGGTCTCTGGTGTGACACCCCAAAATTTTGACCTTATTTTATTAATTAAAATCTTTCCAGGAAATTTAACTTTTCTTTTTTTGGTTTTCTTGATTTCAGAACCTTTCTTTTCTTGGTTATTATGGAGTTTTTATCCCAAGTGAAAACTTCCAAATATATTATTGGACTTGTTTTCCCCCTCAAGAAAAACATTTCTATTATAAGTGGATTTAATTGCATAATTAATTCTCTCTGAGCATTATTCCTTAAAATGATTTTTTGCTTAAGTTTCAGGACCCAAATTGCACTTCAACCTCTTGATATATTTATATAATTTTCCAACCAAAATTTGGAGATGTCATGTGAAGTTTTTAAACCACTTTTATGCAAATATATGCTTCATTCATTAAATATTTTGAGCTCTACCCCAAGTATTCAAAACCAGTCAAGATGGCAGCATTGCACTACAACCCTTTTAAATATTTCTTTCTAGCCTCCACCAAAATTATGGGATGTCACTGGTAGCATACCATTCATCTTTATGCAAAAACCTAGTATTGTTCTTTGAAAGATTTGAGTGAATCAACCACTTTTCCATTCTGGTCCAGTTTGGCTTTTTCTACTGCATCCCTATTAAACTTTGCTCTAGTACTCTTGAGCTTTCTCCTGCTTATAACCCATACTACAAAACCCTTAAGTCCAGAAGAGTGGACCCATTGGAGAAATTTTAGTGCATGCAACCATGCCTTTTTCTTTCTGTCCAAAACTGATGTTTTGCAAAACTTGCACTAACAAGTTTCTGATTTTGTCAAACTAACCTCACCACCCTCTCTTTCAACTAAAGAGACCTTGATCTGGAGAATTTGGCCACCCCAAGAATTGCCTAGATGCCTTTGGCATTTTGTCAAATAATCTGTGTGCACGACCAGATTTGCCATGATTTCAAGTTTACATTTTGAACTTGAGCCCCTGACCAAATCACCATGTCCCTTGATCCCCTTGCTAACCCTAAACTTGTCCTGTTATTTGCCAGCCCCTCTCCAGCACTCTAGGCTACCCTGGCATATTGTCGAGCATGTAGCGTGCGTGCTCTGGGCGCGCCCAGAGTGCGCGTTTTGCACGTGCGTGCGCTCGGGTCGCCGCGTCGCGCCCCGGCCCTTGCTCGCCTGTAGAGCCGCAACCCCGACCTCATCCGCTCGCAGGAACCAGCCAAGCTCCCCCTGGTGCCCTAGGGCGCCGCCGTCAGGTCGGCAGCGGCGGCTAGCGGGCGGCCACAGCAGCTTCTGCCATGGGCGGTGCCGCCCGAGCCACCAGCGCTCGCCAGCTACCCCCTTGAGCAGCTCAAGCTCATCCGCAACCTTGTCCGCGAGCCCTCGTCGCCACCAGGTCGCCCCAAGCTACAGATTGACGGTCGCCAGCGTTCTTATCCTCGGCCGTCGACGGAACCACCCCCGATCACTATATAAGGATCCCCCCGAGCTCACCAAACCCTCAAGCAGCCTCCCACACTCCCTCACCGATTCGGCCGTAGCAGTAGAAAGGCCAGAGGGGTCGTCTTCCTCGTCTCCAGCAACCACGGCCGCCGCCACTGTCTTGTCCATTCCGGCGCCACCAGAGCCTCCCCCTCTCCACTCTGTTAACCAGAAGCTCTCTCTTCCTCCCGTGAACCCATCCCCTTGCTCGATTTTGATCGGGAACCACCGTAGCCCCAAACCCACTTTGCTCCCGAAGCCTCCTCCGTCGCGAAGCTCACCGCCGGTGACTCCCTCCACCCCCGCAGACCAAACGACCACCAGGAGGACCGCCCCGGTCTTGCGGATCCATCCCGACCCTCTGGAACCCGCCGGGAGCCGCCGTTCGCCGGCATTGATCGCTGTTGCCTCGCCTCCGTTCGGGCAGAGGAAGAGGAGGGAGAGATGGACTGGTCAAACCTGACCAGTGGGCGCCCTGGACCCACTGTCAGAGACCCAGCCTCGCCTCCACGTGTTTTAAGTGGAAGCACAAACCCCCCAGTATGTCTCCCCTACTGCGAAAGCGTATTTCTTTCTGAAACGTTTTCTTTTTCTGTTTTAATTTAAAAACAGAGTTTGACTGCAACTTTGACTGGCTATAACTTTTTAAATATAAGTCCAAATGAATTGATTCTTTTTCCTACCTCTCTAAAATTTCACCTAGTTTATTTTAAGATTTATTTCAAAAATATTTAAAGCAACTTTTTGTACCGTTTTTAAAGTATGTGTTGGTTGCATATTTTCGAAAATATGATTTTGGAGAGCAAAGAAACTTTCAAAAAGTATTGGAGTGCACCTCACCTCTCCACACCTTGAGGGCAAGCATTATGACCCCGGGCATAATATTGTCGTGTGTTGTTTAATACGGTTGCAACACCCCTCGTTTCGGAGCTTTCGTTGTTTTGTGTGATGATATGAACGTACTCATAAGTGCATATTGATGATTCCGTACTATTGGAAATGGACATGTGGTGATAGTAATCACCATCGTATGCCTTTCATGCATACCGGAAGGAAACCAAGAAAGCCTCTGTCTTGGGTAGACACGATGCTTGTCTCCAGTTCCTCGTCGATGTTCTTGCGTCCGGTGTGGCATGATGAGGTATGATGAGCGGTGGTTTTGTCTGTTGGATTGAAATATATTTGCTTTGCTAATCGTGCAGGGAATACCTAAACCTCCTGAGTCGACCGTAGGTCGAGTCTTGTTCCAGTAACCCACATACTTGTTTCGTGTTGCCACTTGTCCCTGCCGTAGGTAGGGTATGGTTCAGTAAGTTGTCAACCCCTGTCCTAGCACACACCGTACAGAGAGGCCATGGTGGAAGATACCGGCTGCATCCGGTAGGCATGCCACCTGGTCCGGGGGCATGGGTGTTTCCGTTTGGGACCGAGAGGGGAGGCCACCCCTTAGAGCGCGCGATAGAAATTTGATCACATGCTACGCGAGGTTGTAGCCTCCCCACTTAGAGTATTGCTTAACAAGTGTCGCGGGCGATTCCTGACACAAGTAAAGTTAAGCTGGTGTGTGCAAGTCAGGCGTGTTTTCGACTAAAAGACCGTAGACGGAATTAGTCCCGATGGACTAAAGAAATCCGTTACTCGTGGGTAAAGAGTACACCCTCTGCAGAGATATTATACCAATTTGAATAGCCATGTCCATGGTTAAGGACTACAGTCTGGGATGGGTCAAGTGTCGGTCTTAGTGTCGGTCTTCGGAGGAGAAACTACTAAACCAGAACATTGATAATGACTTGTGATATATGATAGTTATGATTATTATTATTGTGGACTAACCATTGGCATTAATTGACAAAAAATGAATATTCCTGGGACGGTTCTACCTCCTGGATATTCACTGTGTTTATTTTTATTTATATGCCCTTTATGTGGTGTCGCTCAGACGCCCGGCTGTGGCATGCTTGTCATTTCATTTACATATAAGCCCTTTATGTGGTGTCGCACAGACGCCCGACTGTGGCATGCTTGTTATTCTTTTTTTATATAAGCCCTTTATGTGGTGTCGCACAGACGCCCGACTGTGGCATGCTTGTTATTCTTTTTATATATAAGCCCTTTATGTGGTGTCGCACAGACGCCCGACTGTGGCATGCTTGTTATTACTTTTATATATAAGCCCTTTATGTGGTTTTGCTCAGACGCCCGACTGAGGCATGCTTCATATTATTATCCTTTCGAGGCGTCACTTCAGACACCCGATTGGTAGTCTGCAATTCTACACCCTGATTGTTAACTAATGTTTTATTTAAATGACCTACTTGTGTGCATCATGAACCTTATTTCATAACTGTCGATGTGATCGTAGAATATTTTAAAGCATGATTATCGGTGGCTATATTATACCTGTGTTCTTAATGTTTGCGAGTACATTCAAAGTACTTACTAGCTTGTCCCTGTCTATTGTCTTGGCCAGATTTCTTGCATGGAGAGGAGCGTTGCGCTGATAGCTCCGGAATTTACGCAATGGTGATAGCAGCCTCGCGAAGATAGGAGTTATCCTGGTCAGCTGTTCCTGTGGGAAAGGGAGTCCCATAGACGCTGATGATCCGCAAACCGCTTCCGCCATCAACCACTAGAAACCATTTGTTGTACCCATAGGCCACAATGGTCGTGTACTACATATTTTGTATTTTGCTTGGAGTTTCTGTAACAAGTTGATGTCTCATCAGCTAACAGTAAATCCTGGGGCTGGTGAGCACAAGGGCCGCTTTTGGGAAATTAATATCCCGAAAATCCGATCCTGACATCTGGCGGCGCCAGGAGTAGGGTGACGCGCGCGGATGTGAGTTGCGGTGGCTCACACCATGTTGGTGCCATGGCCGACAGCGGCGACCTCGGGAGCTTGCCGAGACAGCGACTAGATGACGTGCAAGCCCAGGTCGAGCGAGGGGTTTAGTTCGTGAGCTCACCACGGTGCGGGCGGAGGCGATGGAGAGGACGGGGAAGCGATGTGGCCGGCGAATCGATGATGGCAATGACGAAGCAGAGACGAAGGGGGCGACGTTCTGTTGCTCCCTTCCTTGCGTGCGTCGATAGGAGGAAGTAGCGCGGGGAGGTGGAGCTCTAGAATAGGGCGGTTGCGCTTGGGGACGATGGTGGCCACGCGGGCGAAGCACAGCGGCGACGGGTGGCTCTCGGGTGGCTGCGAGAACGCGAGGGGGGAGGAGAACAACCAGAGAGAGTGGAGAGCAAGAGGGGGCTCGTGCATGTCTCCTGGCGTCTCGAGAAGGGTCGGGGAAGAGAGGAAGCCAGCAGGGAGGTGGCCACAGCGATCGCTCGCGCGTCGACACGCCTCTGCCTTCTAGCAGAGGTGGGAGACGACTGGCAGCGATGGTGGGCTGGGCCACCAGCTGGGCCGCCAGGTAAGGCCCAGGTGAGGTTTCTCTCCTCTCTGTCTTTTCCTATTTCTGTTTTGTTTTCTATTTTGTTCTGTTTGTTTTGATTTAGTTCCAGCACTAAATCATTTTAGTTACTTCTGGAAATTCTTGTGGGTGTAAGATGAACTAATCCAAAGCCCCACATTATTTTTCAGAATTATTGGAGTTATAAATACATTTATAGGAATTTATAACCCCAATTCAAATATTTAGGAGTTAACTCAAAGTCCACAAATGTCATGGAAAAATGTACAATTATTTATGGATGAGCTTTTAATCACTTCCCATAAATCATGAACATTTTTAAGGGCACTTTGGAAACACTGAGAAATATTTTAGGTTGATCTTGTTTGGATGGAATTTGTGCTAGGGTTTGAACATCCCCATTTCAAGTTTCTTGAATTTAGACATGATGCAAGATGATGATGCAATGACAAGCAAGGCTAATGCTAGGGTTGTGATAGTTACAACGGGCTAGAATCATATTGGATAGCCCACATGAAGCTACTAGGCTTAATTCCGGTAGGCCATAACAGGCCGTGAGTTAGCGGGCCGTAAATGGGCTATATACGAACAGGCCGTTAATAGGCTTTCCGTGGGTCGGCCCGTTACCGTTTGACCAAGTCAAACGAGCCGGCCTTTTAATCGGGATGGGCCTCTATTGGGCCATGCCACGTGTCGACGTATCATAGGCGCCTCCTGTCCAATGAATGGATGACATCTGTCCCAACGGTCAGCCAACACGTGTTTCCTCCGGCCAATGACAATTTTACACGTGGAAAATCCTCATTGGTCCGGGCTGTTAACGGGTTATCGGATCCAGAACCGGACCCGATAGCTTAACGGCGACCCATTATGGTGGATGCCACGTGTCTCGTCACGCTTGACGAAAGCACTTCCATGACGCGCGATTTATCGTCATGGAAGTGGACACTTCCGTGATGATAATTTTGGTAATTTCATGGAACACTTCTACGACAGCACATGTATGACTATCTTGATTCTGTCATTAAATCATCATTGATGTACATGCATGATAGAAAACGTGACCTATTATGACAAACATGTATCATCACAAAAGTGTCTTTTTTTGTAGTGAACCATCACATAAAGCATTCTTTTCATGATCCATAAACATAGAAATTTTATTACTCTCCACATAAGAAAATTTCTTCTCATTCACAATGGTGGGAGTATCATATGAAACTCGAATACTATAAATTGTTTCCACATTAAAAGAGTAATGTTCAGAAACAGGGTAATCATAACTATGACAAGTTTTATAAATATAATCATCACTAATTTTTATAACATAAGTATCAACACAATAATCATCATAAGTAGCAACTTTGTTCTCATCATAGATAGGAACCATGCAATCATCATACAAATTTGATCATTCAAAGTAGGGGGACTAAAAAGATCATCTTCATTAAACATAGCATCCCCAAGCTTGGGACAAACATTAATTGCAGCAAATAAATTCTCAAACATGTCATTCTCATCAAACATAGCATCCCCAAGCTTGTGGCTTGGCATATCATAAGCATACTCACTCTCATCATTAATAGTATAAATAGCACCAACGGTATAAGAATTGCTATCAACATAATTTCCCAAGTTGGTGCCAAAAAGATTTACAAGATTATAAGAAGTATCATTATCTTCCCAATTATAATCATCACAACAAGCAATAGGCATAACAAAATCATCATCAATAGTGCTCTCGGACATTGTGCCATAAGACATAGAAGAAATATCACTACTAGGGAAAACCTTATACACAAAATGTTACTAGTAGCGCTTGTTAAAATGAGGCGCTACTGCTACTTAGCAGTAGCGCGTCTGCTAGAACGGCGCTACTGTTACCCGCTTAGCAGTAGTGCGGCAGGAACAGAACGCGCTACTACTATAATTGCCACACCGTTCCCGACGTGCTAGGTATAGTAGTAGAGCCCTTCTACGAACAGCGCTACTACTATGGATTTTAGCAGCAACGCGTTTTGCCTCCCCACACTACTGTTAAAGCTATTTTCACCTAACCCCCGCGCGGCCTGATTCCCTCTCCTCTGCTTCCTCCCCCAATTCTCCTCTACTATTCCTCGTCGCCTCTGCCTCGCCGCCGTCTCCCTCGACCCCGCCTCGCCGACGTCTCCCCCGACCCCGCCTCGCCGCCATCTCCCCCGACCCCGCCTCGCCGCGCCTCAGTGTCGCCGTCTCCCCCGACCCCATCTCTCTCCCCGCCCTCTGTAAGCACTCTCCCCTTCTGACCCCTCTTCTCTGCTTAGTATGACCCCTAGCTATTTAGTGCTAGTTAGTATGAACCCTAGGCTATTTTTAGTGCTAGTTAGTTAATTACTTATATGGTAATTAGGGCAGTAGTTCCTAGGTACTAATTAGTTAGTAAGAACTAGGTACTAATTAGGTATTAGTTTATTTTTATTTATAGTAAGTTTATTTTAGTAAGAACTAATTGAATTAATAGAACTCGTTAGTAAGTTTATTTTATTTATAGAAATTTTTCCCGCATCGACGTCGATGATGCCTATCCCGCATCCTCGTCGTCGAGTCGGCGGAGGACGACACCTGCTTGACCAGACGGGCCATGTCCGGGACTGGGCTCCGCCGGGGTGGTACTGGGAGGCGCTACCTATCGGGAGGCGCAGGTTGGTGAGGAGCCAGCCCGTCGTTGACCTGAGCCTTCTTTGGTGGCGGTCGCGTGGGCCAGCGACGGTCCAGAGGCTCGAGGACCCCGCGGAGGTGGTGCGTCACCGTGTCAGTGAGGAGGACGCGCACGTCCGTCGCTACTTGTTTGCGTTGGAGCACAGGTTCTCCAATACCTGGCAGGTTCTCGAGGGATCTCACTGAAGCTATGATCCCGTGATGGTTCTTTCTCTGTGGGTGTCCACCGCCCGCGCCGATACCCGTCGTGTGCTAGGGTTTTAGTTGTATTAGCGATCTTATATGTATGACACTATTCGGGATGTATTAGTGATAATATTCGTTGATGTACGGACGCATGAGATGATTTGTTTTTTGCTTATTGAATGCATGCTAATTTGAGTCCTATAAGATATTTTGAAATGTATATCTTGTGTTGCTCAAATAGGATATGTGCTTGCCCAAGTGGCCGGTCATGTTTGTAGGTTACATCTCCGAGTGGCCTATGTTTTGCCGGAGTGTTGATTCATTTCCGTTCCGGCAAATTTCAGGCGCTTGATATGTCCTATTTTAGCAAAGGTCATGCCGGATTTTTTTGTGAATTTTGGCATGACTTGTGCCAGAATATGTAGGAAATATCGAGTGCCCCGGATTTGTGTGTTGAGTATCCTGGTAGTTGTCTTCGATCGATTTTCAGTTAATGTTTTAAGTATGAACATAGGAAATGTCTACGACGAAAAGGATTTCGGTGTTTGCAAATACTGCGAAGACGAGCGTGGCCTGTGCGACGGAATCTTCCTAGATGATGATAGGCGCTTCAGCATCAAGATGGATGAGAACTTCGAAGTGGGTACAGTAAGTCACAACGACAAGTCTTTTTTCGTAATTAAGCATGACATTTGCTTCACTTGCTTCAACTTATAATTTAAGCATGACATTAAGCATGACAAGTCTTTTTTTACTATTCTACTAGCGTATCCCCTACCATGCAAGAGCTTTTGTATTGGATAAGATAGGTTTCAGTCGTACTATGGAGGAAAAGAAATTTTACTTGAAGACCGAGCATGGTTATATTTTCAACGTAAAATTATACAATTCAGACAACTACACCTATTTTGGATACATAACATGGCGATCACTATGAAAGACTTATGCATTTGAGCCTGATATGGTTATCACCTTTGATATTCGTCTGGAAGATGATACTGAAGGTAATACCGACATCCGGGTCGATGTGCAGACGCCTCCAGTTATACCATTATGTAAGTTTCTCAACCATATTTATGTCTTTGATATTGTTTATTCAAAAATAGTTGACAACTAATTTGTATTTTCAGCTTATTTCAGTGCAAGCAAACATGTCCAGCGCTTGGTAGACAGGACCTACTACTGTCCCGGGGCTGAACTAAACTGCGAGGAGCTAAGTCATTATGTTTCATGGCTTGAGGATCTTGATAATGTCAAGACAAATTTTCTTCCTCCACTTAGAAATGTTAGTACTGAAAACGTGCGACCAATAGTGTTCGTACTAAACTATGGTCACATCTATTTAGGAAGGATGGTAAGATTTTTACTATTTGTCCTCAGTGCATCTTTTCCATACATTATTTGTGAAGGTAAACTTCATTGCTAAGTATGTTACCATACGATGTTCTTCAACAGGGACTCCCGATGAATGTTGTGCCTTATGGGATCGAGACTAAAGGTACCATGAGTATTATTGGCTTACGGCCAAGATATCCTACAAATTACTTTAGTGCATTCAAGATTAGTGACGGATGCTTAATAGTGCAAGACTAGAACAAATATGTGATGGGGAGCGCAGAAAAGTAGTAGGGGGCAGCAAACAGATGTGCTACCCACGATTAGGAGACAGGTTCATCTGCATGCTCAAACTTGATCAAGGAGGAGAGCTACACATGTTTTATGTTATTTTACCTAAGAGAGAGCAGCAGGAGTGATTAGCTAGCTAGAAATGTGTTTGAGGATGATGATGTGCTACACTATTACTATGATGATAAAGTAGCTAGTGTTGGTGGTAATGACTATGATGATTATTATTAGCTAGTGTTAGTGGTGATTAAATAAATACTGTTGGTGGTAATGACTATTATGATGATTAAATAGCTTGTACTAGCAGATTAGATTCAAGTGGAGGCAACATGTGGTGCACATCGAAAGTACTACTAGTCCAAACTAGATCAAGTTTGGATTAGTAGTATACTTTTGACATGCACCACATATTGCCTCCACTTGAACCTAATCCACCTTCATTTGACACACTATTATGGACATAATGATGTAAACCTTATAACAGGTATTGTACCAATATTTGTACGATGGCAGCTAAATACACTAAAAATAAAAAAAATAAAAAATAATACTAGTAGCGATGGAGAGAAAATACGCTGCCAGTAGTTACATTAGCAGTAGCGTGTGAGCGAACAAACGTTGCAGCTATTTGTCCTAGCAGTAGCGTGTGCGGGCACGCGTTACTGCTAAGCAATAGCTGTAGCGCCTTATTAGTAGCGCGCCTACCCGCGCTACTAGTGAGCACAAAACCAGCGCTGCTGCTAGGGTTTTCCCTAGTAGTGTATCATCATCAACTGCATCATCTTCCACAATTATTTTTGATTCATTTTCATGAGGCACAACTATAATAGGAGCAACATTATTTGGGATAGATACCTTCTTACCTCTATTCTTCCTTCTTTTCTTTTTATTCTTCACCACCTCACATATGGGTTTAATCAATTTTTTCAAGCTTCTTATTGAAGAGATTGATTGGATAGGAAGCTCCTCCTCGTTACCTGATTCATGATAATAAACACTAGGAGGGTATTGGGAAATAATTTTCCCTTTCATTAGTACTCTCTTCATATTCTATTTGTTTTCTTGTCTTTAGATAGTTGGCAATATAAGGATTCTCAATGCAGTTTACCGGACAAAACATATAAATTTCATCTAGATCAAAATCAAGAAATCTCTTGAGATTAAATTTTGGAATACCCTCAGTTATACGTTTCATTTCTTCATACCCCAAAAGAAGACTAATCTCTTTATGATGCTCAAGGGTAATCAAGTTATCACAATTTTTGGACACGATTTGATCATGAAACAATTTGCATTGGGGATTTAAATGACCATGTTCATTGCAAAGTTCACAAGGATGGCGAAAAAATTTAAATCTTTCAGCACAATCATCTAGCCTCTCTGGCAACTTTTCCTTTCTAAATATTTATGCTTCTTACAAAATCTATCTTCCCTTTTTGGTGTGCGAATGCACTCCCAAGTCACTCCACAAAAATTGACATGCTTATAAGAAAAAAATCTCAAGACTAGTGCAATAATCATTTGCAATTTGGATATTCAAAGAATTCATACTAACAACACTGAAATCATGCTCATCATTCAAATATTTTGTGCCAAACATTTTATTGACTTCTACTTCTAACAATTGAGCACAATTTTCCGATCCATCATTTTCAAGAAATATATTATAAAGATGATCAATAATATGATGCAACCTCAGTTCCATTTTTATATAGTTTTCTTTTATAAACCAAACTAGTGATAAAACAAGAACCAAAAAGATTCAATTGCAAGATCTAAAGATATACCTTCAAGCACTCACCTCCCCGGCAACGGCGCCAGAAAAGAGCTTGATGTCTACTATGCAACTTTATTCTTGTAGACACGTGATGGGCCTCCAAGCGTAGAGTTTTGTAGAACAGTAGCAGTTTTCCATCAAGTAGATGACCTAAGGGTTATCAATCTGTGGGAGGCGTAGGATGAAGATAGTATCTCTCAAACAACCCTGCTGCCAAATAATAAAAAGTCTCTTGTGTCCCCAGCACACCAAATACAATGGTAATTTGTATAGGTGCACTAGTTCGACGAAAAGATGGTGATACAAGTGTAATATGGATAGTAGATATTGATTTTTGTAATAGGAACAATAAAAACAACAAGGTAGCAATTGATAAAATGGAGCACAAACGGTATTGCAGTTCTTGAAAATGAGGCCTAGGGTCCGTACTTTCCCTAGTGCAATCTCTCAACAATGCTAATATAATTGGATCATATACCATCCCTCAAAGTGTGATAAAGAATCACTCCAAAGTTCCTATCTAGCAGAGAACATCAGATGGAGTTGTTTGTAGGGTACAAAACCACCTCAAAGAGATTCTTTCCGATCGATCTAACCAATAGTTTGTACTAAAATAACACCAAAGCAAATCTAGAATTATAATATTCAATCCAACACAAAGAACTTCAAAGAGTGCCCCAAGATTTCAACCGGAGAAACAAAGAGAAGAACGTGCATTAACCCCTATGCGTAGATTACCCTAATGTCACATCGGGAATCCACGAGTTGAGTGCCCAAACACATAGCAAGTGAATCAATAAGATACCCCAATGTCACCACAAGTATTCCTATGCAAGACTGATATGTCTCCAACGTATCTTCAATTTTTTATTGCTCCATGCTGTTATATCATCAATCTTGGATGTTTTATAATCATTTTATAGTCATTTTATATCATTTTTTGGTACTAACCTATTGCCATAGTGTTAAGTGCCAGTTGATGTTTTCTGCATGTTTTTTACATCGCACGAAATCAATATCAGACAGAGTCAAAACACAACGAAACTCCACGGAGATTTTTTTGGACTAGAAGGAACATAATGGGCCTTGGTTGCGCCTGGGGGTGCCTCGAGGAGGGCACAACCCACCAAGGCGCGCCAGGAGGCCCAAGCGCGCCCTGGTGGGTTGTGCCCACCTTGGGTGCCCCCCGGACGGCCTATTTGCTCTATAAATAGCCCAATATTCCCAAAAGCCTAGGAAGCATGTACGGAAGCTCCGGCCTATATATACGTATAGTGGGGTAGTTTTCTTTTTTCACTCCATCAAAACAATCGTTTAAAATTATGTACGTGCCAGGTCGCCGTTTTTTTGAGTTGTTGATTGTTCTTTTAGATATCTTCCCGCTTATTCCAAGTGGTGTTATGGTGTGCCAGGTTGCACTTTGTATCGTTCAAGTCTGGTAATAGAATCTCCATCAAATGGACAACCACCGCCTCATAAAATTTGTGAACAAGCCCATGGCTAAAATTATCGGAAACATGGGCTGCCCCAACATGCATTATTATTTATATTTTCTATATGGGAGTATCCTCAAAACAAATTGTGATAGTACAATATTTATTGGGCCCCTTTGTAATTTGTACTAAATTTTGACCAAAGATTTAACTGACAAAATGTTAGTGCATGTTAACAAAAATTATATCCTTTTGATTCGTATTTGAACATAGTTTTCAATGATGTAATTTTTTGTGACATGGATGAACATTTGGTTAGTTAAATTTATAGTCAAAATTTGGCACAGATTATCATAGGGACCAACAAACTAGGACGGAGCTCCTCATCTATCGTCCAAACTACTACTATCCAGTGACTAGCTGCTCTATCTACAAATCACAACGAGGTGCTACAGTCGAGACTCACCGGTCACCCCGGTGTGGCCATCATGAACTATCATATCACAAAACTCCACCTTTCTAGTAAGCTGGCCTCGAAGTTGGACTGGACGAAGCGACCATCATTTCACTGGAATGCTCGTTGAAGTCCTTTCTCCCCTTTCTTGAAGAAAACCTCTCTCCAGGCTACTCGCTTATGCCATTTTTCTTCTGTACCGACGAAGAAAAGGTGGGCGAATCAGTGATGCTACTATATGTTCATTCCAAGAATCTTCTTTTTGCGAAGCACCGACTGATTCTCACAGCCTATTCTTTTCCCGTTTTCATTGTGATTGTGGTTTCCTTTCGATTGTTTTTTGTTTGTCAGTTTATTGATGGATCCTGGAGCACTAGGCAAAGAGTTGTCAGCGGACAACCCACTCGAGACAGAGATCTCCAGGAAGCGAGCAACTACCAATGAGTTGGCCATGTTGGCGGGCCAACCCATGGAGACGAAGAACTCCAAGAAACAAGCACTGGACAAAGATTTTACGACTTTGGCGGACAAACTCATCAAAGAAAGCTGAAAGAACAGCAAGGGCCCCACCGTGCCTACCCCAGAAACTCTAATGGCCACCTATGAGAGGCTCAAGGCTAAGTTTGAGGAGATAGTCGCCATTGAGAAGCAGTATTTCCCGGAAAAGGCGATGGCCCCCATCAAGGAGATGGCCCCCATAGGGATGGGATCCCCCGATGAGCTGCACAAGGTACGTTGTGGTTTTTGATTATTTGCAATGTGCTTGCTAATATGTTAGGGTTGTGCAGGTGCCGGTGGACGTCCTTGGTGATTCTGATGTCGGGTCTGTCCCGTGGACAATGCCATAGAGATCATTTTTGATGTCATGGTCCGTCCTATGGACATTGCATCGGAGATCGATTCCGATGCTGTTGTCCATCCTGTGGACATCGCCCTAGAGATTGATTCTGATGCAGCTGTCCGTCCTGTGGACATCACCCCAGGGATCGATTTTGATGTCGCGGTCCGTCTTGTGGATATCGCCCTAGAGATCGATTCCCATGCGGCTGTCCATGCTGTGGTCATTGCCCGAGAGATCGATGACAAGAAATAGTTGGTCGCGCTAATCCTTCAAGGTAGTTTGCATTGCGTTTAATTACCAAAATGATGCGTGTTATCAAACCATCTTAGGGCTAGTGCACTGTCTTGTGTGGGCGGTACTTGCTACTTTTGTTTGATAGTGAATCATGCGAACCCTCTCCGAGTTATGGAAACAGATGTATCCTCACCAGGTTTTGATGTAATACATGGCATGCTTAGATATAAGTTTGAACTATTTATCATATCAGTAGGGCTTGTTTGGTGATTCTTGGTGTTAGTAGGCTAGCTATTGTGTGAGCTATAGTACTTGCAAAAAACTCACCGAAGAGAAACATTGGGGTTGACGAGCTCGTGGTACGCATATAGGTCTGATCCGTCATCGATTGGGTAATAGCCCAAGCTCCTAAAATTGTAGGCTTAGCGATCAATCAGACAATAGTCCACAATTACACATTAATTCACATCAAACTCAAAGAGTTGGTTCACAGATACATTCAGGCCTCATTTGGTTCATAGGGTGGGAAAATCTTAGCAATAGGAAAGTCATAGGAAATGAGATGACATGTATCTTAAATCTTATGAGTAAATAGGAAAGGAGATGCCCATTGATTCACATCATAGGATCTTTTTTCCATGAGTCTAGGCTAATGTTTATTTTCCTATGAAATGTGGAGGATAGGAAGATTTCCTCCACAGGAATATGATTCCATTCCTATAAAGCAAAGGGCTCTATAGAAAATTTTCCTATAGAAATCCTATCCTATGAAATTCCTACAAGATTCCTCTAAACTAAAGGAGGCCTCACATTAATAGCCAACAAAGTGGGCACGTACTTGTAACATGCGTGAATGTGTAATTTTTTTGTTGGAAGCATGAATGTGCAGTGACGTAATACTTTTGGAGTGGCTACAGAGAGTGTGTACTTGTGCTAGATGGGTTGTGGGATGGAGAGAGATCTAGAGAGAGAGAAAGACCCTCTTTGTACTCCTAATCGTTAGACTGATAAAGGATATTTTTTGAGAAAACAAAATCATAGCAGTACAGAGACATACTCCCTCCGTTCCAAAATACTCCCCCCGTCCCAAAATTCTTGTCTTAGATTTGTCTAAATACAGATGTATCAAGTCACGTTTTAGTATTAGATACATCCTTATCTAGACTAATCTAAGACAAGAATTTTGGGACTCAACTTTGTACTAACTTTGAAAGGAGGGAGTACAAATCCTAGGCGGGCTAGTTTGGCCTAGTGGGTTTTCAGTGATATGACATGCTACAGTGCCGTCCAGTCTTCGCGTGTTGTCGGGGGGAATCGGCTTCCTCAAACACCTATGGGGACCGAGCCCCTTACTGGTTCGGCGGGGGGCGGAGGTTGCACAAAGAGCAGATCGAGGCGGTGCACACAGGGGGATTTTACCCAGCTTTGGGCCGCAAAGATGCGTAAAACCCTACTGCTGCTTGGTGGATTGTATAGTGTTCTTGCTCGGGAGCGCGCGGTGCTACAGTATACGCGGGCCGCCGGTGAGGTCGAGCGTAAAGATTGGTCTCCCCCCTACGTGCGCATGGGACCTCCTTTTATATGCTCAAGGGGTTACCCACAGGTGGCAGCGTAGGTGAGGGCAAAAATGGTAGAATGCTGTAGTGGGTACAGCTGCCTGCACAGTGGCTGTACAGTGCTATCATACCTAACTCTGACGGCGGGGGACAAGGGCATTAAATGCCCGTACGCGTCGCCCAGACGAAGCAGGGGAGTGGACCGTCAGGAGCGCCACCGTTTGCCACGATGGCTACTCTGTCAGCTTTGCTTCGCCACCGCATGCCCCTCGCTGCTCAGCCTCCCGCCACGTGTGCCTGGGATGCCCCCCAGAGCGACACGTTGGTGGGTGAGCTGGAGCGCAGGCACGAGGTGGTAACTTGCCGCGGCAAGCGCCTTGCCGCGGTGGATGTCTTGTCGCGCCCGGGAGCTTGTTGCTCACCGGGCCTTGCCGGGGCGCGGGGCGCGCCGTGGCAGGGTCCTTATCGCACCGTGGATGACCTTCTCGGCAAGCTCCTCTTGCCGAGGTCTTGTGCTTCGAGCGGCAGTCTCGGCAAACTCCTCTTGCCAGGGCCTTGCTCTCTTCAGGTGGCCTTCCCGGCAGGCTCCTCTTGCCGGGGCCTTGGCTCAAATACTTTGTTCTTGAATGGCCCAAGAGGGGACCATTGAGGGTCTTGGCGATCGCCTGGCAGGCCTTGCCGCGGGGTGCTACGACTGCCCGTGCACAAGTTCGGGGTACTAAGGTACCCCTACTTTAGTACACCGACAGGAGCCCCCGGGCCTGGCCCATACACGGTGCCGAGCGCTGTTGGGCCAGGCCCAAAACAGTGCACAGGCACGCGCGGCCTGGGTCACGGTACATCTTTTTCTGCGCCCACCACGTCCTCCCCGAACGGCACGCGTCGAATGCGGCATCGTGGGGAAGAGGCGTGCGTGACATGGGTGGCGTGCGCGGGGCCGAGCCCTGCAGGCATGCGTCACGTCGCAATAAATGGGGACGGTTCGTGCCATCTTCATAAGTAGAGGGAGGTGTGGAGGCGTGGTGCCTTCGCTGGATGGGGCCGAGGCACGGTTTCCGAGGCGCCCGTTCCCCATGATCACGGGGTGGGGGAGAGGCTGCCTCACCCGTCGCCTCGGCCCTGCACGTCAGCCACGCGGCCTCCATGCACATGGAGTTGCGGACGGTGGAGGCGGGAAACCGGGCCGTCGCAGGTCGAGGCAGCAGGCCGGTCCCGGTCGCCTGGCCTCCCTGCGCCCTGATTGGTCGAGCGGGGCGGTCGAGTCCCCACCCTGCTCCTTTATAAGTAGCAAGAGGGGGGGCCGACGGGAACCCACACTCCTCCATCTCTTCCTCCTCTGACCCCCTCTCTCCATTAGCCATGGAGAAAGGGAATTCGGGTCCTTCATCGGTGGCGGCGAGGGTTGCCGCCAGGCAGCGCGCCCCTCCTCCCCTTGCACCCGCGGTGGCGAAGCCAGCCGCAAGGAGAAGGGGGAGGGGGCGAGGTCGTGGACGAGGGTGTGGACGAGGCCGCGGTGCTCAGGGAAGAGGCGGGCGGGGCGACGCGCCGGCCTCTCCTCCGCCAGCGGCCCTTCTTCCCACGGCGGTCCATCTCGGGGACGATCCTTGCGAGTTCTTCGTCAGGCTGCACCGGGCGCCTCGTCACCGCCTCCGCCTTCCGGCTCCTTTCGCGAGCGTGATGGAGATGGAGCAACCCGAAACGCTAAGGTTGCGCATGAAGGGCTGCGGGATCAGCGGCACGCGGGTCCATGTCGAGTTCCCAGCCCCCGGCGTGGTGTATCTTGGCCGAGGGTGGAAGACATTCGCCCGTATCCACACCTTGTCGGAGGGGTTCACCCTCCATTTCAAGTTGATGGAAGGCAATATCCTTTCCATCAAGGCCTTCGGGGACTTCGGGACCCGGGCCAGGTGCTGCGTGGATAGCTCCTCCGACAGCGAAAGCTCCTCCTCGACCGAGAGCGATGAGGAGGGGAGCGACAGCGACGATGAGGGCAGCGGTCGTCGGGATGACGGGTCCGACTAGGCGCCGGTCGCAGCTCCGTGTGGCACCGGCGACCCCATCATCCGGGTCGCCGTCTCCTTGAGCTTCTCGGGGTCGTCTTCCCGGGCGGGTGGAGTGGCGAGGCTGCGGAAGAGGAGGAGGACTAGCGGCAAGGCCGTCAACTCGGAGTACGAGGGCTAGGTGCCCCCGACAGCGTGTTGATGTCCCGCTGCCTCATCTTCGAGCTCCATCTCTGGCGCCACTGCCACCATCCAGCCTCCGGAGCCCCCGGGGCGTTCTCTTGGTGTCTTCTGCCACCTGTAGCTTGCCTAGGCGCCCCTTTTGCCCTTTTCGCCTCCTTGCTCTACCTCCTGAGGAGAGAGACAAGAAAGGGATTACGGGCACCTCATCTTTTTTCAATCTGTAAGCCTTCGGGCCTTAGTTGCATTTAAAACTTGTAATCCCATCTTTTCATGTTTTTCATTCTCTTTGAACTGTACCTGAGCGGAATGTTTTTGATGAAAAGGGGGAGTTTGCCGGGCCATTTGTCCCGTGGGTGGAACCCACGCCAAGGAGCGAACCCTTTGTATTGTTAGGATAGACATTTCTTCGCCCGGCAACAGGCACTGCCGTCTTCCCGCGCCGCTCGGCCCTCCTCACGCCTTTGGCGGAGGTGGGGAGAAGGCGGGATCCGGCCCCCAACTTCGCCCCTTTGCCGCCACGACTACTACCAAGACGGGCCCCAGGAACGCGCTCTGGGGCCTGTCGTCGAGGGAGCACGGCAGCTTTCAGGGGGAAAAAGGGTTTTCGTATTCCACAGTTCATGAGAGAATGCATGACAAGGGATGCGAAAACTTATCTGGGATTGCAGCCCCCGGTGGCTTTGGCTTGCCGCAGGCGAATCTTCGTACTTGCAGCCCTCGGTAATACTGGCTTGCCGGGGACCAGATGCTGGCCCGCCCTTCTTCCTTTCTTCGCCTTTAAGTGGTCTGGCCAGGATGTACAAACCCCTGCGAACCAAAGGAATCGAAAGAACAGGAAAAAGGACGCAGACTCGACCTCTAAGCTAGGGGTTAGCAGCTGTTAGGCACTATCAACCCTAACCAAGGACGAGACTCGACTCAGCATGCATGCTAAAACTTAGGGCGCCAGCGCTTCATTTCTGCTGCTCAGGGTCTGCGCCTGGCTTTGTACAAAGGATTACATGCAACTGCGGCAAGACTTGTACAAAAGGTTGGTTGCCGGGCGGGCCCCGACAACCGCGCCTTACGGGTAAAACTTACAAAGATGCTCAATATTCCAGGAATTGCTCACCGAAGTGCCATCTTCGGTCTCGAGGCGGACAGCGCCAGGCCTCGTGACTCGTCTCACCCGGTAAGGGCCTTCCCACTTCGGCGTCAACTTGTTATGATTCTTGGCGGACGGGGCGCGCCGAAGAACAAGGTCGCCTTCCTCGAAGCTTCTGGCTTTAACTTTGCGGCTATGATAGCGGCGCAAAGCTTGCTGGTAGCGAGAGGCTCGCACAGCAGCCTGAAGACGATCTTCCTCGAGGGGCAGCGCGTCATCTTCACGCAGCCGCTCTTGCTCAAGCTCATCATAAGCGAGCACTCGAGGTGACCCGTATACGAGTTCCGTGGGGGTAACTACTTCTGCTCCATAGACTAGAGCAAATGGTGTTTGGCCGGTGGCTCGATTTGGCGTTGTTCTGATCGACCAAAGAGCCGCCGACAGCTCCTCGATCCAGTTCCGTCCGCACTTGTGCAGCCTGTCAAAGGTTCTGGTCTTGACCCCGCGCAGTACCTCAGCATTGGCCCTTTCCGCTTGACCGTTTCTCCTGGGATGAGCAACAGAAGTGAAGCAGACCTTGGCGCCGAGGTCTTGGACGTACTGCATGAAGGCGCGGCTCGTGAACTGCGTGCCGTTGTCGGTGATGATCCTGTTGGGGATCCCGAAGCGGCAAACAATCGACCTGAAGAATTTGACCGCGGACTGATCCGTCACCTTCCTCACTGGTTCCACTTCCGGCCAC
Organism: Aegilops umbellulata; assembly: GCA_032464435.1. NCBI lineage: Eukaryota > Viridiplantae > Streptophyta > Magnoliopsida > Poales > Poaceae > Aegilops > Aegilops umbellulata. Next base: position 208,852,986 of record CP136056.1, on the reverse strand, counting down.
TTTGTGAACTTGTCGATTACGACATACAAGTACTCAAAGCCCCCGACAGCTCGGGGGAAGGGGCCGAGGATGTCGAGCCCCCAGACCGAAAATGGCCAGAATAAAGGGATCGTCTAGAGAGCTTGATCTGGCTGGTGTATCTGCTTCGAATGGAACTGGCATGCTTCACACTTGGTTACTTGTGCAGTTGCATCCTGGAGGGCTGTCGGCCAGAAGAACCCTTGCCGGAACGCTTTGCTGGCAAGTGCTCTAGCGCCAATGTGGTGGCCACATATGCCTCCATGTATCTCTGCCAACAGCTCTTGTCCGTCTTCCCGGGGGATACACTTCAATTTCACCCCGTTGCGTCCTCTTCTGTACAGTGTGTCATCGACAAACTGGTACATACTTGACTGTCGGGCTACTCTTTCTGCTTCTTCTTGTTCATTGGGAAGTTCTCCTGTCTGGAGAAAACGGACGATCTGCTGTGCCCATGCCGGAGCCTGTGGCTCGACGACAAGGACTAAAGGCGTGTCTGCCGCTGCGGGAACACCTGCTTCCATGGCGAGGATCTGGGACTCAGCCGGAGCTTGATGTTCCCCGGCAAGCTTGCCGGAGCAAAACTTGTCGGGAGCGCCTGCTTCTACGGAACAAACCTGGGGTTTGCCGGAGCGGGCGGCTCCTCAGCATTCTTGGCGTCGATCTTGGGGACCTTCCTTGAGGCGGCTCCGGGGAGCTCTGCCGGAAGATAGTCGCCGGAGACCAATCCCCTCTTCTTGCTTTGTCTGGTTGATGGCGTTACGGATGGCTGAGTCAGCTTGAGCACAAAGGTCCCTTGTTCCACAGGTAACTTAAATGCTGCGCACTTTGACAGGCCGTCAGCGATGTCATTCTCAGCTCTTGGAATGTGTTCCATCTGCAGGCCGTCAAAGTGCTCTTCCAACTTCCTCACTTCATCAACGTACGCTTCCATCAACGGACTCTGGTAATCCTTGTTCACTTGGCGGACGACGAGCTGTGAGTCACCCCTGACAATGAGCTTCTTGATCCCAAGTTCTGTCGCGATCCTGAGACCGGCAAGCAAACCTTCATACTCTGCAGTATTGTTGGTTGCTTGTTCCTTGGGGAAGTGCATGTGGACTACGTACTTGAGGTGCTCTCCGGTGGGCGCGACAAGTAACGCGCCGGCGCCGGCGCCTTGCAGCGAGAAGGCACCATCAAAGTACATCAGCCACTCTTTGCCTGCTTCTTTGGCGGGGATGCTCGTCTCTGGGATATCTTCGTCCGGTGTCGGTGTCCACTCCGCTATGAACTCCGCCAAAGCTCTGCTTTGGATAGTCGAGGTGCTCTCGAACTGGAGACCGAAGCTCGACAGTTCTAGTGCCCACTCGACAATCCTCCCTGTTGCTTCTGGATTTTGCAGTATCCTCTTCAGCGGAAAGCGGGTGACAACTGTAATCTCGTGTGCTTGGAAGTAATGGCGCAGCTTTCTCAAGGCCATGAGGAGGCCGAAAAGCAATTTCTGCACACCAGAGTACCTTGACCTGGCCCCCTGCAAGAGGGAGCTGACAAAGTACACTGGACGCTGCACCATTTTCTTCTTCCGCACCTCCACTTGCTCCTGCGCAGATTCATCCTCATCGGGGCCAGAGCTTGTCGGGGAAGCCCCCTGCTTGTCGCTTGACGTGCTTGCCGCGGTCGCTGGCTCATCATCGGCCTCCCTCTCCGCTACTAACGCAGCACTAACCACTTGATTAGTTGCCGCTAGGTACAGCAGCAGCTTCTCTTGTGGTTTAGGCGCGACAAGTATCAGAGCGGAGGACAGGTATTTCTTCAGGTCCTGCAGCGCAGCCCCCGCTTCCGGAGTCCATTTTACTGGACCCGCCCTTTTCAAAATTTTGAAAAATGGCAGGGCGCGCTCTGCAGACCTAGAGTTAAACCTGCTAAGAGCCGCGACGCAGCCAGCAAGCCTTCGCACGTCCTTGACACGGGTTGGTGCCTCAATCTGCTCGATGGCCTTGATCTTGTCTGGGTTGGCTTCTATCCCTCGCTGAGACACGAAGAACCCGAGAAGCATGCCGGAAGGAACTCCGAACACGCACTTCTCGGGGTTGAGCTTGAGGCTGATCCTGCGCAGATTCGCAAAGGTCTCTTCTAAGTCTTGAATCAGGGTTGCCCTGTCTCTGCTGTTGACCACTATATCATCCATGTAGGCCTCCACATTCTGTGGATTTGTGGCTCAAAAGCGGTGTGGACAACCCTTGCAAATGTCGAACCGGCGTTCTTCAGTCCGAAAGGCATCCGTACGAAACAGTACGTGCCACATGGAGTGATGAACGCGGTCTTCTCTTCATCTTCTTCAGCCATGAAGATCTGATGATATCCAGAGTAGGCGTCAAGAAACGAAAGCAGGTCACATCCGGCCGTGGAGTCAACAATCTGGTCAATGCGCGACAAGGGAAAGGGATCTTTGGGACAAGCTTTGTTAACATCAGTGAAGTCGATGCAAAGCCTCCATTTCCCATTTGCTTTGCGCACGACAACAGGATTGGCCAACCACGTCGGATGGAGCACACCTCTGACGAGGCCTGCCGCTTCCAACTTCTTGATCTCTTCTGCATGAACTCTTGGCGCTCCACTGCTTGCTTCCTGAATCTCTGCTTGACGGGTCTTGCATGAGGACAGACGGCGAGGTGGTGCTCAATCACTTTCCTGGGAACGTCGGGGATGTCAGATGGCTGCCAGGCAAACACATCGACATTCGCCCGCAGGAAAGTAACGAGCGCGCTTTCCTATTTGGGGTCGAGCGTGGCACTGATGGTGAAGGTACCACCAGTGCCGTCCTCCTTGGCGGGCACCTTCTTGGTCGTTAGCGGAGCCGCCATTGTCTTCTTACTCTTGCCGGTGGAGCTCGATGGCGCGTCCTCGACGGTAGCGCAGCACTCCGGAGAGGTGCGCTTACCGGAGTGGGCGCCAGAGCACTTGCCGGGCTTGGTCCTCTTCTTTCCTCCGGGAGTTCAGTGGCAAGCGGCTTGTGATCCGCTGCGGCTGCTGCTTCCCGGTAGATCTTGTCGGCACAGATAAGGGCATCCTTCTTGTCGCCGGGGACAAAGATGACGCTTATCGGGCCTGGCATCTTGAGCATGTTGTAGGCGTAGTGAGAGGCCGCCATGAACTTGGCGAGCGCTGGACGGCCGAGAATTCCATTGTATGGCAATGAAAAATCGGCGACGTCAAAGGTGATCCTCTCTGTCCTGAAGTTCAGCTCGCTGCCAAATGTTACTGGCAACGTTATCTTCCCCTTCGGTTTGCTCCTTCCCGGGTTGATTCCTTGGAACGTGTCGGTTTCTTCGAGCTCGCTGTCGGGGACTTGGAGTTTTCGGAGCACAGCGGAGGAGATCAGGTTCAAGCCGGCCCCGCCGTCAACCAGCATCTTGGTGACCTTGAGGTTGCGGATTGTTGGCGAAACCAACATCGGCAAGCACCCGATCGCAGTAGTGCGATCAGGGTGGTCCTCAATATCAAAGATGATAGGCGTGCCGGACCATTTCAGAGGCTTGCGCGACTCGACGGGCAGCTCCGCTGCATTGGCTTCCCGCGCCCACTGCTTGAGCTGGCGGTGAGAAGTATGCAGGGTGGCGCCACCGTCTACGCACAAGACCTCTGTGGCTTTCTGAAACTCCTGCTCACTGGTCTCGACGTCATCCATGTCTTCGTCTTCGTCGTCGTCTTCGTTCTTGTCGCGGCCGCGGGGAGGTCGCTCCACTTGCCGCTGCTTGTCCTTGTCGCAGCGTCCTCCCTATCCGGGGCGCTTTGTGCCTGATCCTCCGCCACCTCCTCGGGCTCTCTCCTTGTCGCGCCGCTCGTACTCGGCCTTTTGCAGCTTGACGAGCCGCTCGACCTGCTGGCAGCTCTGGAGGTCATGGCCCTTGGTGCGGTGGATCTTGCAGTATTGTTTGCTGGTGCCGTCCCGTTTGTCGGCGGCCGCCACGGCCTGGCAGTGGACGCATCCGGCAATCTCCTTGCCAGAGCTGCCAGCCTGGGCCTTCTTGGCGGCGCCTTCATCGCCGGACTGCTCAACAACTAGTACCTCTTGGCTCTTCTTCTTCCTGCTGCTCCACCGCCGGTTCTTCCTTGCCGGGGCGGTATCCTCACTGTCAGATTCTGCTGCTCCGATGTTCTCTCCGGGGAGTTTCCTCCCTTCCTCAGCACGTGCACACTTGTCGGCCAGGGCATAGAGCTCGCTGACGTCTTTGATCTTGCACATCGCCATCTCCTCCCTCATCCTGCGGTTGCGCACGTTATGATGGAACGCGCTGATGACCGCGGCAGGGTGGACATCGGGGATGTTGTAGTGCACACGGCTGAATCTCTGAATGAACTTGCGCAGAGGTTCTCCCTCCTTCTGGACGAGCAGGTGAAGGTCGCTCGCTTGGCCATGGGGTTTGTGGCCGCCTGTAAAGGCGCCGACAAACTGATGGCACAAGTCTGTCCACGAGGTTATGGAGTTGTCCGGCAAGTGCATGAGCCAGGATCTGACGTTGGACTTGAGTACCAGCGGGAAGTAGTTGGCAAGGATCTTGTCGTCCCGCCCCCCGGCAGCTTGCACCGCAATGGTGTAGATGCTGAGGAACTCCGACGGATGCGACTTGCCGTCGTACTTCTCTGGTATGTCTGGCTTGAAATTCTTCGTGCTAGGCCACTGGACTTGCCGCAGCTCACGGGTGAACGCAGGGCAACCTACCACGTACGGCAAGTCGCCTGGTCCCCCCGGCGCATGCATGTCGACAAAGGGCCCAGCGCGCTTGTCAGATTGACGTCGCGTTTCTCTCCGACGCTCGATGCGAGTGCGAGCGTCCTCTTGCTTCCGTTCGTGAAGAACTTGGCGTTGATCGCGGCGAGTTCGCGGATTCGACGACGCGATGGAGTCGTTGTCGTGATGGCTCCGACAAATCGGCGATCTCGGCCTCTGGGGCGGGGAATGCACGGTGGTTGCACCCCCACCGGTCTTGGCGCCATCGGTTCGCGCCTGGCCGACCTGCCGCGGCTGCGATGCACTGTGCCGCCGTGGGGTGTCGCCGTTAGCGAAACCGATGAGACTCTGTATCGTAGCCCTCCAATCGTCGAGCTTGTCCGCCGTTGGAGGGTAATCTAGGAGCAGCTGAGCTCGTGCTAGAGCTTCTGCTGGATTGGCGGGCAGCGGCGGCGAACGGCGCGCGGAGCGGGATGTCCTCGAACTTCTATCTACGTTAGAAGGAGCAGCACCCGGTCCAGGCAGCCGTGCCATGCTCGCGCCAACACGCTGGGGTGCTTGTTGGCTTCGAACGCCCTGGGATCCGCCAGCTCGATCTGGGTCCAGCGAGCGTATGGTACCGTGGGCGCCAAGACGCTGCTGGTCCCGTGCTTCCTGAGAGGGGCGCGTTGCATGTTCGGACGCCGTGGCGCCGTGAGCTGGCTCGACGACGCCCGTTCCGCCGCCGGTGCCGTCCCCGCCACCCGTTTGCTCCAAGGGCGGCGGGTTCGACGCGGACGGACCGGCCACCTCCGGAGCCTTCTTCTTCGGTGGCATGTCGCTGAGGATGAAGGAGATCTAGCTGGTGCAGACGCCGGATCAGGTTCGCACAACTTCGACGCCCCCTACCTGGCGCGCCAAAGATGTCGGGGGGAATCGGCTTCCTCGAACACCTATGGGGATCGAGCCCCTTACTGGTTCGGCGGGGGGCGGAGGTTGCACAAAGAGCAGATCGAGGCGGTGCACACAGGGGGATTTTACCCAGCTTCGGGCCACAAAGATGCGTAAAACCCTACTGCTGCTTGGTGGATTGTATAGTGTTCTTGCTCGGGAGCGCGCGATGCTACAGTACACGCGGGCCGCCGGTGAGGTCGAGCGTAAAGATTGGTCTCCCCCCCTACGTGCGCATGGGGCCTCCTTTTATATGCTCAAGGGGTTACCCACAGGTGGCAGTGTAGGTGAGGGCAAAAATGGTAGAACGCTGTAGTGGGTACAGCTGCCTGCATAGTGGCTGTACAGTGCTATCATACCTAACTCTGACGGCGGGGGACAAGGGCATTAAATGCCCGTCCGCGTCGCCCAGACGGAGCAGGGGAGTGGACCGTCAGGAGCGCCACCGTTTGCCACGATGGCTACTCTGTCAGCTTCGCTTCGCCACCGCATGCCCCTCGCTGCTCAGCCTCCCGCCACGTGTGCCTGGGATGCCCCCCAGAGCGACACGTTGGTGGGTGAGCTGGAGCGCAGGCACGAGGTGGTAACTTGCCGCGGCAAGCGCCTTGCCGCGGTGGATGTCTTGTCGCGCCCGGGAGCTTGTTGCTCACCGGGCCTTGCCGAGGCGCGGGGCGCGCCGTGGCAGGGTCCTTATCGCGCCGTGGATGGCCTTCCCGGCAAGCTCCTCTTGTCGAGGTCTTGTGCTTCGAGCGGCAGTCCCGGCAAACTCCTCTTGCCAGGGCCTTGCTCTCTTCGGGTGGCCTTCCTGGCAGGCTCCTCTTGCCGGGGCCTTGGCTCAAATACTTTGTTCTTGAATGGCCCAAGAGGGGACCATTGAGGGTCTTGGCGATCGCCTGGCAGGCCTTGCCGCGGGGTGCTACGACTGCCCGTGCACAAGTTCGGGGTACTAAGGTACCCCTACTTTAGTACACCGACACGTGTGGTAGCAGTATTGCGGGTATAGTATGTTTTCTTGAATAAGTGGAATTCAACGAAGTCATGATGATTCCTTCGTCCGACCAACTTACAGTGGGAAAGGTTGGGCCTGCGCTATGACCGGGGTGGACCAGGATAATTTTGTGTATGGCAGGTGGACCAGGATGGTCGACGTCCCACATGTCAGCGAATGAAATTATTCTTTCCCATATCGAGGATGAGCAACGAGTATTCATTGTTTATTTTTGATGAAAGCTATTGTCTCCCCTGATACGACGGAGGAGTGTGAAACACGGCAGCCCAGTGAACTTGGCATGTGCACAACTCCCTCCTTCCTCATGTACTGTACCATAGTGTTGACTATAAGGTTGGCTATAAGGTTACAACTTTTTCTCACTTTCTCTCCATCTATTTCCTCTCTAATGTTTTTTACCTTTCTTTCTTAGACACAATTGTTTTTTATACCTCCTTTTTTAGAATTAGTTTTTTTGTACCTAGGAGCATATGTAGAGACAGGCTCTTGCAGAGCCCACTACTTGACTTTGTCAATGCCTCTCGCTCCTCCACATAAGCGGGCTTATAGCTCAGTATTGCACTAGTACTACTTTCTATGAATGCGGGCAGCTGGCGTCTGAGAGGGGAGCACGCGCAGGAGGGGGGAGGGGTTTTCTTGTGGGCCAGGGCGGTCAGAAGCGGGCTTGGAAATGGTCCGGACTCCTGCATGGCCCACCTCACGTTATCACCGTATTTCTTGGAGTCCATGCGCGGCGGGTGGGCGATCTCTTCTCCCTCCCCCGTCTCTCTCTTCTCAGCCGACACCCGAAGAGAGATTAGATTTTGGCTATCGACGGTTTATTCAATTGAAGTCCCACATGTTAGTGAAAATGCAAGACAACGCATGTCCCCACTCGTGAGCGGCGTGCGAGCCAGACTGTCGGGGGTGCGACGCGAACGCGACAGGCGTGCTTTAAGTGTGTCGCATTTTCCTTTTGATCTTGTGATACGTCCATTTTGCATCATGCTTTTATATCGATATGTATTGCATTATGGGCTGTTATTTCACATTATGTCACAATACTTATGGCTATTCTCTCTTATTTTACAAGGTTTACATAAGGAGGGAGAATGCCGGCAGCTGGAATTCTGGGCTGGAAAAGGAGCAAATATTAGAGACCTATTCTACGCAACTCCAAAAGTCCTGAAACTCCACGGAATATCTTACAATAAATAATGAAACATACCTGCCAAAGATGAAGGCCTCGGGGCCCACACCCTGTCCACGAGGGTGGGGGCGCCCCCCTAGGGCACTCCCCCTACCTCGTGGGCCCCCTGGTGGCTCTCTGATACCCATCTTCTGCTACATGAAGTCTTTCATCGAGAAAAAAACCAGAAGCAACCTTTCGGGACGAGACTCCACCGCCACGAGGCGGAACCTTGGCAGAACCAATCTAGGGCTCCGGCAGAGCTGTTCTGCCGGGGACACTTCTCTCCGGGAGGGGGAAATCATCACCATCATCATCACCAACGCTCCTCTCATCGGGAGAGGGCAATCTCCATCAACATCTTCACCAGCACCGTCTCATCTCAAAACCCTAGTTCATCTCTTGTATCCAATTCTTGTCTCCATGTCCGGGATTGGTGCTAGTAGGTTGCTAATAGTGTTGATTACTCCTTGTAGTTGATGTTAGTTGGTTTATTTGGTGGAAGATCATATGTTCAGATCCTTTATGCATATTATTACCCCTCTGATTATGAACATGAATATGCTTTGTGAGTAGTTACGTTTGTTCCTGAGGACAAGGGAGAAGTCTTGCTATTAGTAGTCATGTGAGTTTGGTATTCGTTCGATATTTTGATGAGATGTATGTTGTCTAGCCTCTAGTGGTGTTATGTGAACATCGACTACATAACACTTCACCAATATTTGGGCCTAGAGGAAGGCAGTGGGCAGTAATAAGTAGATGATGGGTTGCTAGAGTGACAGAAGCTTAAACCCTAGTTTATGCGTTGCTTCGTATGGGGCTCATTTGGATCCTTGTGTTTCATGCTATGGTTAGGTTTACCTTAATACTTTTGTTGTAGTTGTGGATGCTTGCAATAGAGGTTAATCATAAGTGGGATGCTTGTTCAAGTAAGAACAGCACCCAAGCACCGGTCCACCCACATATCAAATTATCAAAGTACCGAACGCGAATCATATGAACGTGATGAAAACTAGCTTGATGATATTCCCATGTGTCCTCGGGAGCGCTTTTCCTTGTATAAGAGTTTGTTCCGGCTTGTCCTTTGCTACAAATAGGATTGGGCCACCTTGCTGCACTTTATTTACTTTTGTTACTTGTTGCTCGTTACAAACTATCTTATCACAAAACTATCTATTACCACTTGTTTCAGTACTTGCAGAGAATACCTTGCTGAAAACCGCTTATCATCTCCTTCTGCTCCTCGTTGGGTTCGACACTCTTACTTATAAAAAGGACTACGATAGATCCCCTATACTTGTGGGTCATCAAGTCTCTTTTCTAGCGCCGTTGCCGGGGAGTGAAGCGCCTTTGGTAGGTGGAACTTGATAAGAAAAAATTTATATAGTGTGCTGAAATTTACTATCACTTGTTACTATGGAAAGTAATCCTCTGAGGCGCTTGTTCGGGGTATCTTCACCCCGACCAGTAGAGCAAGGAATTTCTCCTCAATCTACTGAACCTATTGAAAATGAAGTTCCTTTTGAATTTCCTTCGGGTATGATAGAAAAACTGCTAGCTAATCCTTTTACAGGAGATGGAACAAAGCATCCTGATGAGCACCTAATATATGTGGATGAAGTTTGTGGATTATTTATGCTTGCAGGTATACCCGATGATGTTGCTAAGAATAAGGTCTTCCCTTTATCTTTGAAGGGAGACTCATTGACATGGTATAGGCTATGTGATGACACGAGATCATGGAACTATAAAAGATTGAAATTGGAATTTCATCAAAAGTATTATCCTATGCATCTTGTTCATCGTAATCGCAATTATATATATAATTTTTCGCCTCGCGAAGGAGAAAGCATCGCTCAAGCTTGTGGAGGCTTAAATCAATGTTATATTCATGCCCCAATCATGAGCTCTCAAGAGTGACAATTATTCAAAAAAAATATGCTCGGCTTTCTGAAAATAATCGCACCATGCTCGATACTTCTTGTGCTGGCTCTTTTATAATGAAGACTATTGAATTTAAATGTGATTTATTGGATAGAATTAAACACAACTCTAAATATTGGGATATCGACGAAGGTAAGGAGTCAGGTATGACACCTAAGTTTTATTGTGTTAAATCTTTTATGGATACCGATATTTTTCGTAAGTTTAGCACTAAATATGGACTTCACTCTGAGATAGTAGCTTCTTTCTGTGAATCTTTTGCTACTTATGTTGATCTCCCCAAGGATAAGTGGTTTAAATATCATCCTCCCATAGAAGTAAAAGTAGCTGCACCTATTAAAGTTGAAGAAAAGACTGTCACTTATAATGATCCTATTGTTCCTACTTCTTATGTTGAGAAACCACCTTTCCCTGTTAGAATAAAGGATAATGCTAAACCTTCTAGTGTGGTTCGTAAAAGAATATTATAACTTATACACCTCCTGAGAAAGTTAAAGTAGAACCAAATATTGCTATTGTTGAAGATCTCTTGTCTGATAATATTGATGGGCACGTTATTCAGTTCTGCGGTGAAACTGCTAGAATTGCTAAATCTTGTGCTAAAGATAAACATAGACCTGTGGTAGGCGTGCCTGTTATTTCTGTTAAAATAGGAGATCATTGTTATCATGGCTTATGTGATATGGGTGCTAGTGCTAGTGTTATACCTTATACTTTGTATAAAGAAATTAAGCATGAAATTGCACCTACTGAGTTAGAAGATATTGATGTCACAATTAAACTTGCCAATAGAGATACTATTTCAACGGTGGGAATTGTTAGAGATGGTGAAGTCTTGTGTGGGAAAACTAAATATCTTGCTGATTTTCTTGTTCTCAGTTCCCCACAAGATAGCTTTTGTCCCATTATATTTGGTAGACCCTTCTTGAACACTGTTAATGCTAAGATAGACTGCAAAAAGAATGTTGTTACTATTGGCTTGGATGATATGGTTCATGAGTTTAATTTCTCTAAATTTAGTAAACAACACCGTGAAGAAGAATTGCCTAGTAAGGATGAAATTATTGGTCTTGCTTCTATTGCCATACCTCCTAGTGATCCTTTAGAACAATATTTGCTAGACCATGAAAATGATATGTTTATGAATGAAAGAAGGGAAATAGATGAAGTATTCTTTAAACAGGAATCTATTCTGAAACACAATTTGCCTGTTGAAATCTTAGGGAATCCCCCTTCACCTACGGGTGATCCCGTGTTTGAGCTTAAACAGTTGCCTGATAATCATAAATATGCTTATCTTGATGAAAAGAAGATATATCCTGTTATTATTAGTGCTAACCTTTCAGAGCCTGAAGAAGAAAGATTATGGAAAACTCTGAAGAAGCACCGTGCTGCTATTCGATATACTCTTGATGATCTTAAGGGCATTAGTCCCACTCTATGTCAGCATAAAATAAATTTGGAAGCAGATGCCAAACCAGTTTGTGATCCTCAAAGACATCTTAATCCTAAAATGAAAGAAGTGGTAAGAAAAGAAATACTAAAGCTTCTGGAGGCAGGTATAATTTATCCCGTTGCTGATAGTCAGTGGGTAAGTCCTGTCCATTGTGTCCCTAAGAAGGGAGGTATTATTGTTGTTCGTAATGATAAAGATGAATTGATCCCACAAAGAATTATTACAGGTTATAGGATGGTAATTGATTTCCGCAAATTAAATAAGGCTACTAAAAAACATGATTACCCCTTACCTTTTATTTATCAAATGCTAGAATGATTATGCAAACATACACTCTATTGTTTTCTAGATGGTTATTCTGGTTTCTCTCAAATACCCGTGTCGGCTAAAGATCAATCAAAGACTACTTTTACAGGCCCGTTTGGTACTTTTGCTTATAGACGTATGCCTTTTAGTTTATGTAATGCACCTGCTACCTTTCAAAGATGCATGATGGCTATATTCTCTGACTTTTGTGAAAAGATTTGTGAGGTCTTCATGGACGACTTTTCGTCTATGGATCTTATTTTGATGATTGCTTGAGCAATCTTGATCGAGTTTTGCAGAGATGTGAAGAAACTAATCTTGTCTTGAATTGGGAAAAGTGCCACTTTATGGTTAGTGAGGGTATAGTCTTGGGGCATAAAGTTTCTGAAAGAGGTATTGAAGTTGATAAAGCCAAGGTTGATGCTATTGAAAAGATGCCATGTCCCAAGGACATCAAAGGTATAAGAAGTTTCCTTGGTCACGCCGGATTTTATAGGAGGTTCATTAAGGACTTCTCAAAAATTTCTCGGCCTCTGACTAATTTATTACAAAAAGATGTACCATTTGTCTTTGATGATGATTGTGTAGAAGCATTTGAAATACTTAAAAAAGCATTAGTCTCTGCACCTATTGTTCAGCCACCTGATTGGAATTTACCCTTTGAAATTATGTGTGATGCTAGTGATTATGCTGTACGTGCTGTTCTAGGGCAAAGAGTTGATAAGAAATTAAATGTTATCCATTATGCTAGTAAGACTCTAGACAATGCTCAAAGAAATTATGCTACTATTGAAAAATAACTTTTAGCAGTTGTATTTGCTTGTGATAAGTTCAGACCTTATATTGTTGATTCTAAAGTAACTATTCACACTGATCATGCTGCTATTAAATATCTTATGGAAAAGAAAGATGCTAAACCTAGACTTATTAGATACGTTCTCTTGCTACAAGAATTTGATTTGCATATTGTCGATAGAAAAGGAGCTGAGAACCCTGTTGCAGACAACTTATCGAGGTTAGAGAATGTTCTTGATGACCCACTACCTATTGATGATAGCTTTCCTGATGAACAACTAAATGTCATAAGTACTTCTCGTAGTACTCCTTGGTAGGCTGATTATGCTAATTACATTATTGCTAAATCCATACCACCTAGTTTCACATACCGACAAAAGAAAAAGTTCTTCTATGATTTGAGACATTACTTTTTGGATGAACCACATCTTTATAAAGGAGTAGATGGTGTTATTAGACGTTGTGTACCTGAGCATGAACAGGAACAGATCCTACGCAAGTGTCTGAAGCTTATGGAGGGCACCATGCTGGAGATAGAACTGCACATAAGGTATTGCAATCCGGTTTTTATTGACCTACTCTCTTCAAGGATGCCCGTAAGTTTGTCTTGTCATGTGATGAATGTCAAAGAATTGGTAATATTAGTAGACATCAAGAAATGCCTATGAATTATTCACTTGTTATTGAACCATTTGATGTTTGGGGCTTTGATTATATGGCACCTTTTCCTGCCTCCAATGGATATACACATATTCTAGTTGTTGTTGATTACATTACTAAGTAGGTAGAAGCTATTCCAACTAGTAGTGTTGATCATAACACTTCTATTAAAATGCTTAAGGAAGTTATTTTTCCAAGGTTTGGAGTCCCTAGATATTTAATGACTGATGGTGGTTCACACTTTATTCATGGTGCTTTCTGTAAAATGCTTGCTAAGTATGACGTTAATCATAGAATTGCATCTCCTTATCACCCACAGTCTAGTGGTCAAGTAGAATTGAGTAATAGAGAACTCAAATTAATCTTGCAAAAGACTGTCAATAGATCTAGGAAGAATTGGTCCAAGAAACTTGATGATGCATTATGGGCCTATAGAACTGCATGTAAAAATCCTATGGGTATGTTTCCGTATAAAATGGTTTACGGAAAAGCATGTCACTTACCTCTCGAACTAGAACATAAGGCATACTGGGATATTAAAGAGCTCAACTATGATTTCAAACTTGCCGGTGAGAAGAGGTTATTTGATATTAGCTCACTTGATGAATGGAGAACCCAAGCTTATGAAAATGCCAAGTTGTTTAAAGAAAAAGTTAAAAGATGGCATGACAAAAGAATACAAAAGTGTGAGTTTAATGTAGGTGATTATGTATTGCTATACAACTCTCATTTAAGATTTTTTTGAAGGAAAACTTCTCTCTAAATGGGAAGGCCCCTACATTCTCGAGGAGGTCTATCGTTCCGGTGACATAAAAATCAACAACTTCGAAGGCACAAATCCGAAGGTGGTAAACGGTCAAAGAATCAAACATTATATCACAGGTAATCCATAAATGTTGAAACCAATATTATTGAAACCGTAACCCCGGAGGAATACATAAGAGACACTTTCCATAACGTTTTAGACTCCGAAAAGGAATAGGTATGTGGTATGGTAAGTAAACCGACTCCAAAACAATTTTTAAGGCAATATTTCTCCGTTTTGGAATATTTAGAAAAAAAGAAAAATAAGTTGCAGTCCGGGAAGGACACGAGGGCCCCACGAGGGTGGTGGGCACGCCCTACCCCCTGGCGCGCCCCCCTACCTCGTGAGCACCTCGTGTGCCCTCCGGACTCCGTTTTCTTACACGATACGTATTTTGGTCGGTAAAAATTCACTATATATTCCCCCGAAGGTTTTTACTCCTGTATCACACAAATCTCCTTTGTTCTTGTTTCTAGCTGTTTTCTGACAGATCTAGATCATCATGACGTCCCCATGTGCTTCCAAGGACAAGTTCTTCGAGAAGGTCATCAACCCTTACCTCACGGAGGTGCTGCGACACCCTCAAACCATTGAGATGCATGATGCCGCGATGCTGAGGGACCAAAGGGAACCGGAAACATGGAGGCGAGGCTTGAAGCAATGGAGCAACAAGTTTTCAAGTGCCAGGGGATGGTGGAGCGTGGAATCAACGCTAGCCACACTATGCTCGCAGAGTTCACCAACAACTGCAAGCCGAATGCCGAGAACACTAAGGAGGCCATCTTCAAGCTACATGAAAAGATCGAGCACCTCCAAGCCCAAATCTATGACCAGCAAAATCAAAACTGTGAGTACGAATATGGATTCAAAAGGATGAGTTTGGCTGTAGATTTGAGGATTCCAGAGAATTGGTCATCCTTATATGATGGTGAGCCTATGCCGTCGAAGGTGGACGACAAGCCCGCATCATCAACAACACCTCTACCTCCTTCACCAACAAAATGGACATAATCACATGGGTATAGGCACTCCCCTTGGCAACTGCCAAGCTTGGGGGAGGTGCCCCGGTATCGTATCACAATCACAACTCCTATCTTTACCGTTTTTCTTAGTTCGATCCTATTAGTAGTATTTTGATCTAGTAGAATAAAGTTTATGGCATGATCTAGTTTTGAGTTTTGCTTTATGATCTCTCTATGTAATCGAGTCCGTGAGCTATATAATAAAGATTAGTGTTGAGTCAAGGGCTTGATCTTCTTGCTATGATCTTGAGTGAATAAAAGAAAAGAGAAAAAGAATAAAAAGAACAAAAGTTCATATTGATCTTATTGAGAGTAATGACTTCACATAGAAAGAGTATGATGATTTAAAGTTGTTGGGAGTTGGCAGACATAGCTTTGGTCATCGTTGCAATTAATAGGAAGTAATAAGGAAAGAGTGGTTTCACATATAGATATATTATCATTAACATCTTTTATGATTGGGAGCACTCATTAAAATATGACATGCTAAAGAGTTGATGTTGGACAAGGAAGACAACGTAATGAGTTATGTTTTCTTATATCTGAGATTAATTATGTTGTCATGGATCCTCTAACATGTTGAGCTTGCCTTTACCCCTCATGTTATCCAAATTCTCAGCACCAAGTAGAGATACTACTTGTGCTTTAAAATACCCTTAAACCAGTTTTGCCATGAGAGTCCACCATACCAACCTATGGATTGAGTAAGATCCTTCAAGTAAGTTGTCATCGGTGCAAAGCAATAAAAATTGCTCTAAATATGTATGATTGATTGGTGTGGGAGAAATAAGCTTTATATGATCTTGTGATGTGGAAGTAATAAAAGCGATGGACTGCATAATAAATGTTCATATCACAAGGGGCAATATAAAGTGACGTTCTTTCGCATTGAGATTTTTTGCATCCAACCATAAAAGCGCATGGCAACCTCTGCTTCCCTCTGCGAAGGGCCTATCTTTTATTATTACCTTCTACCTTATGGAAGAGTCACGGTGATCTTCACCTTTCCTTTTTCATTTTATCCTTTGGCAAGCCCAGCATGTTGGAAAGAACCTGATATATATATATCTAATTGGATGTAGGGGAGCATGAGTTATTATTGTTGACATTACCCTTGAGGTAAAAGGTTGTGGGGCGAAACTATAAGCCCCTATCTTTCTCTGTGTCCGATTAAAACTCCATAACCACAAGTATTGCGTGAGTGTTAGCAATTATGAAGGACTAGATGATAGTTGAGTATGTGGACTTGCTTTTTAGCTATGACATAGACTCTTTCTGATGTTATGATAAATTGCAATTCCTTCAATGACTGAGATTACAGTTTGCTGGTCCTCAATAAGGTTTCTGATTCATACTTTTGCATTGTGAATAGATCATCACTTGAACATAAGTAATCATATGACAAAATCTATATATGTTGCTGTCATGAGAATAATCATGATGCCCTCATGTCCGTATTTTATTTTTATCGATACCTCTACCTCTAAACATGGGGACATATTTATCGTTATCGGCTTTCGCTTGAGGACAAGCGAGGTCTAAGCTTGGGGGAGTTGATACGTCCATTTTGCATCATGCTTTTATATCGATATTTATTGCATTATGGGCTGTTATTTCACATTATGTCACAATACTTATGGCTATTCTCTCTCATTTTACAAGGTTTACATAAGGAGGGAGAATGCCGGCAGCTGGAATTTTGGGCTGGAAAAGGAGCAAATATTAGAGACCTATTCTGCACAACTCCAAAAGTCCTGAAACTCCACGGAATATCTTACAATAAATAATGAAAAATACCTGCCAAAGATGAAGGCCAGGGGGCCCACACCCTGTCCACGCGGGTGGGGGGCGCGCCCCCCTAGGGCGCGCCCCCTACCTCGTGGGCCCCCTGGTGGCTCTCCGATGCCCATCTTCTGCTATATGAAGTCTTTCGTCGAGAAAAAAACCAGAAGCAACCTTTCGGGACGAGACTCCGCTGCCACGAGGCGGAACCAATCTAGGGCTCCGGGAGAGCTGTTCTGCCGAGGAAACTTCCCTCCGGGAGGGGGAAATCATCACCATCATCATCACCAACGCTCCTCTTATCGGGAGAGGGCAATCTCCATCAACATCTTCACCAGCACCGTCTCATCTCAAAAGCCTAGTTCATCTCTTGTATCCAATTCTTGTCTCCAAGTCCGGGATTGGTGCTAGTAGGTTGCTAGTAGTGTTGATTACTCCTTGTAGTTGATGCTAGTTGGTTTATTTGGTGGAAGATCATATGTTCAGATCCTTTATGCATATTATTACCCCTCTGATTATGAACATGAATATGCTTTGTGAGTAGTTACGTTTGTTCCTGAGGACAAGGGAGAAGTCTTGCTATTAGTAGTCATGTGAATTTGGTATTCGTTCGATATTTTGATGAGACATATGTTTTCTAGCCTCTAGTGGTGTTATGTGAACGTCGACTACATAACACATCACCATTAGTTGGGCCTATAGGAATGCATTGGGAAGTAATAAGTAGATGATGGGTTGCTAGAGTGACAGAAGCTTAAACCCTAGTTTATGTGTTGCTTCGTAAGGGGCTGATTTGGATCCATATGTTTCATGCTATGGTTAGGTTTACATAAGTGGGATGCTTGTTCAAGTAATGGATACTTTTGTTGTAATTGCGGATGCTTGAATAGAGGTTAATCATAAGTGGGATGCTTGTTCAAGTAAGAACAACACCCAAGCACCGGTCCACCCACATATCAAATTATCAAAGTACCGAACACGAATCATATGAACGTGATGAAAACTAGCTTGATGATATCCCCATGTGTCGTAGGGAGCGCTTTTCCTTATATAAGAGTTTGTTCCGGCTTGTCCTTTGCTACAAAAAGGATTGGGCTACCTTGCTGCACTTTATTTACTTGTGTTACTTGTTGCTCGTTACAAACTATCTTATCACAAAACTATCTGTTACCACTTGTTTCAGTACTTGCAGAGAATACCTTGCTGAAAACCACTTGTCATTTCCTTCTGCTCCTCATTGGGTTCGACACGCTTACTTATTGAAAGGACTACGATAGATCCCCTATACTTTTGGGTCATCATCTTGCAAAGCGTAACATTTTCGTGCGATCAATCGATAGAAATCTAGAACAAAATGGCAAGGGCGGGGCTTGCCCGCGCGTTAGGCGGGCTAGTTTGAGTGATATGACGTGCTATAATGTCATCCACATGCTCCATTTTTATTTAAGCAAGCGTTTACACTCTTACGTGGGAGGAGTGTGAAACACAGCGGATCCGATTTTGATCGAGGGATAACTGTTCCCTGCAAAATAATGGAGCACTATTAGCGATTATAGCATGACTTTCGACAACTATATGAACTAACCAGACGAAATTCGTGCAAACAGAGAAAATTTAAAATTAACCGGATGAAATTCATTACATTTTGAAAACTTTTCCTATGAACTGGACGAAATTCATTACATATTTCGCACAAACCGTACTAAAACCTATTGTACGCCTAATCTATGATCGCCGGCGCATGACCACCATGTACGCCCATGAGCACCGAGAACTGATGCTCTAGCTATTGCCTTTGCCTCCTCCTCATCCGCCTCGGCTTTGTCCAGCTCCGCCTCGATAGCCTCCTCCTTCGAAGCACAAGGTTCTGAAGATTCCTGCCTCCACATCATCGTCAAGCGGCAAATCGGTCGCCGATGTTTACCCCACCAAGCTTGGCGTCGACTGAGTGGAGGAGCGGTGGCCTTCCTGGGACCAGAGCGGCGGCGACCTACCATGTACTAATCTTCCTCTCTGCCGGCTTCGTGGTCGTGACGGTGGAGGGCGGCCGGGGGGAACTGGCGATCTCCTTCGTCTTCTACTGCGAAAGTACGTACAAGAGAGCTTTGGAGCGCGCCAGGAGCGGAGCCGCCAATGTCCTTCGTCTGCTCCTGCGACAGTACGTCCAACAGAGCTTTGGAGCGCCAGGAGGCCATGGTTGGAGTGGTGCCGACAGAGGGAAGGGACCGGAGGAGAATGACTATGGGTCTTTGGCTATGGCTGGGAGCTGGGGCTGAAGTTAATATAGCGGGTGAATGGCAATGAGCCTTGGCAGACGGATGGACAGCTGGCGTCGGAGTATGTTTGTTGGCAGTTGCGTGTCAATAATGTGGGCGGAAGACGGGCGGAAGGCCGTTGTGCCGTTAACGCGGAGCAGTCGCTTGCACCGGGATGCTGCGCGGGTGGCACTCTCTCAGTCGTCGCGCTGCTGCAATACCGGCGCTAATGAGAGGTCGCGTCGGGCGTGAATGCGGACGATACTTTAGTGACTTAACTGCAGGTGCATGTGGGTCACTAACATGTGGGACCAACAGGCATCTGGCCCACATGTTAGTGACCCAACTGCACCTGCAGTTAAGTCACTGAAGCTCAGTCTCGTGAATGCGGCATTGACGTACTGGAGAGACGGTGACCGTTTTAGGCGGGAAACGCGCGCTAGCGATGGAAGGGGTTTCCGTAGGCCAGGGCGGTGAGACGTTGGCATGGTGGTAAAATGTGAATTCATGGATGACGAGTCTTTGAAGCGTATGCGGCACGTATAGAAAACCAGGCGTCCATGCAACCGCTCTTGTCGCCAGCTAGCCTTCGACGACCACCATTAGTCACCACACAACCATGCATAACTTACGAATAATAGACAAAACGATCAAACACACACTCGTGTGTAGTGGCACTATGAAATGTCGCTCACAATACATATATTGGTAACATAGTACCCTCTCTATCTAGGCTGTTTTATAGATTGTCGTTGTGATCGATGATATACATGAGCAAGGCGTCAAGTCACGTCGTTGCATCGTGTGCAGAGCCATGGCTAATGTAGAGTAGCTCGGTGCCCAAGATGAGTATGATGTTGGTGTTGATCACATGCTCGGTGTTCATGGAGGCTGTCAGTAAACATCTAAACAATAATGTCAGGCACCGCCGGGGCGCGCAGGTGACGGGCTCGATGCTTGCGTTGCGCCATGAGCAGAACTTTCATAGAGAGGGCGGCGTGCAACATTAGCATGGTTTGACAGCGTGAGCGTGAGTTTCTGCACACGTACATGCTACTTGCGTCTATGGACGGTGTGTGCTAATGTGTGCATCACGTATAATATAAAAAACCGGTTTGTGCATTGATACGTCTCCAACGTATCTATAATTTTTGATTGTTCCATGCTATTATATTATCATTCTTGGATGTTTTATAATCATTTTATAGTCATTTTATATCATTTTTGGTACTAACCTATTGACATAGTGCAAAGTGCCAGTTGCTATTTTCTGCATGTTTTTTACATCGCAGGAAATCAATACCAAGCGGAGTCCAAACGCAGTGAAACTTTTTGAGGATTATTTTGGACCAGAAGACATCCAGTGGGCTGGAGAAGCGCCTGGGGGGTGCTCCGATGGAGCACAACCCACCAGGGCGCACCCAGAGGCCCAGGCGCACCCTGGTGGGTTGTGCCCACCTCGGGTGCCCCCCGAACCGCCTCTTTGCTCTATAAATACCCCAATATTCCAGAAACCCTAGGGGCGCCCTGGTATCTATTTTCCTTTGCTTTTATTTTCAGATCTGTTAAATCAAAAACACAAAAATATCTTGCTGCAATTTATTTTATTTGGCGTTAGATGTATCAATATTTACAACTCTCTCACGTCTGTTTGCCTATCTCCGGCGCCGTTGCCCGAAAGGGATTGACAACCCCTTTAACACGTCGGGTTGCGAGTATTTGTTATTTGTGTGTAGGTGTTGTTTACGTAGTGTCGCTTAGTTCTCCTACTGGTTCGATAACCTTGGTTTCATCACTGAGGGAAATACCTACCGCCGATGTGCTGCATCATCCCTTCCTCTTTGGGAAAATACCGACGTAGCTTCAAGCTGCATCGTGCATTTAACGCAAAGTATTTCATTTTCATTTGGCTGACAAGTGTGCATTGCAGCGACGAGTCCGTGGTTTGATTCCTCACATATGAATAATTCTGGTTTTTATTTCTTTCTCCACTTACAGGTAGGCCCGCATAGATAGTAACATAAGAACTCGAGCTGATGAGGCGCATGCGGACTGTTTGACTGGTCAACCAGACAAATACAGAGCTATACGCTGAGCCAGTGACCGTATAATCACCATATCTCGTATACAATGATCACAGTGAGCTATCAAGACAAGTTCAATGACCGCCAATGCATTTTACTCAGTAATAAATGACCAGGATTCAAGGGGAATCCAAATTTCCTTCATCTTCTGTGCTTGAGCTCTTGACAGTCCAATGCTGTGACGCCCGGATAATTAGGCTACAGTAATCCCACGTTAACGATGCCACGTCACCTCGGTTACTATTGCTAACCTCGCGATAGATCGAAACCGATTCGGATTCCAACTCAAAATCAATCAAACAATAAAAGTTTTCGAATATTAAAACTAAAATGTTCGGAGTGATCCAACTAATGCATAGGTAATTATGGTGAAGAAACCACATTCTTATAGAAAGTTTAGATGCATTTGAAAAATTAAAACAGTAGGTAAGACAATGAAATAAATGTCTTTTGCATTTTATAAAATAATAAAATGTTTAATTAGATGCCCCTAAGTTAATGGGGCAGTAGCATAATTATTAACACTAAATTAGTGACTGCTTTTATAATTTATAAAACTATTACAAATGAGAAATTAAAAAAAGAAAACAAAAAAGTAAATAAATAAAAGGAAAGAAAATACAAAAGAGAAAAACTAAACTAACAAAAAAAAACAAAGAGAAAGCCCCCCCCCCCCCCCCGCTGGGCCAAGTGGCCCAGCTGGCCTCCGCCATCCAAATGGACCGGCCCACCGGCCCAGCCGCCCACCCATAGGCTCCCCCTGGGGGCAAACCCTAGCACACAACCCCCCCCCCCCCCGATCCCCACTCCTCCCTCTGTTTCCTCCCGATCCAGATCGGATCGGGCACTCGGCGACGCCCCCCTCGCCGCGCCAGGACGCCGCAGCCCGAGACGCCTCCGTCGCCGGCACCCAACCCCGACACCAGCACCGCTGGACCACGCCACCGTCACCCGGGACGCCGCCTCGCCGTCTTCCTCCTCGACAGCACGCCGCGGCCACCGTCGCCTTCCTCTCCCTCGCGGGCTCTCCTCCTCGTCGGCGTCGCGTCACCGTCATCTTCCTCGTCCCCCGTTGCCCCTGACCCTACATCTACCACGTGAGCACCCTCCTCCTCTCACGGTCACTGCACGCGCCTGCGCGCCCGGCGCCCGCCGCAGTCACCGTGCGCCCTCGTCGCGGTCGTCGCGACCGTTGACGCCGCCCCCCCACGCGCCCTTGGCCCCGCTTGGCCGCGCACCGGCGCCCGCGCCCCGCCCGCGACCCTGACCGCCCGCCTGCGCGCCAGGTCGAGCCGCCCCCTCCCGGTTCCCCTGCTGCTCCTCCTCCCCCGTCCCGCCGCGCGAGGTGCGCGCCCGCACGCGCCTGCGACCGGCGCCCACTGCGCGTCGTCCCGCGGCGCTCCTCGCCCCTGATGCTCCCTTCCCGTGCAGCCCCTACCGGCCCCCTCCACCGCAGACCTGCACCCGTTCCTACCGGCCCCGCCGCTCGCCGGTGCTGGCCGCCCCTCTCCCCGACCCCATCGGCGCCCGCACGCCCAGCCGGGTGCGCCCTGGTGGCTGCGCCCGTGCGCCGAGCGCCCCTGCCTGTTCGGGTTACGCCCGTAACCCGCACACCCGCAATGGCCCCCCGGGTCACTGACTAGTGGGCCCCTGCCCAGAACGATTTAAAAAAAAATTAAAATAATAATAAAATTAATTAATTAAATAATAATAATAAAATTAATTAATTAATTAAGGAATTAATTAAGTTAATTAACTATAATTAGTTTAATCTAATTAACTTGTTAGTTTAATTAAACACTAATTAGTTAGCTAAACCCTGATTAGCCTAATTAGTGGATGACAGGTGGGTCCCACTGGACCCACACGTCAGTTTGACCAGTCAACGCCCCTGTTGACTGCTGACGTCATGATGACGTCAGCAAACACTGTTTTGGATAATGTTAGATTTAAATAATTAATTAAATTCCAGAAATTAATAAAACCTTTAGAAAATCATATCTTTTAATCCGTAACTCGGATTAAAATATTTTCAACATGAAAGTTGCTCAGAACGACGAGACGATCGCGAATACGCAGCCCGTTCACCCGCCGCACACCCCTAACATATCAAACTCGCAACTTCCCCCCTCCGGCTCCTCTGCCCGAAAACGCAAAACACCGGGGATACTTTCCCGGATGTTTCCCCCCTTCACCAGTATCATCCCATACCGCGTTAGGGCACCTCTAACGCCGTTATTTGTCATGTCATGCATCACTATGCATCTGCTTGCTTAAATATTTATTGTTTCTCCCCCCCTCTTCTCTCGATAGACCCCGAGACCGACGTTGCTGCTGCCCCGTTCGACTACGGAGTTGACGATCCCTCTCTCTTGCCAGAGCAACCAGGCAAGCCCCCCTTTGATCACCAGATATCGCCTATTCTTCTCTATACTGCTTGCATTAGAGTAGTGTAGCATGTTACTGCTTTCAGTTAATCCTATACTGCTGCATAGCCTGTCCTTGCTACTACTCTTGTTACCTTTACCTGTTATCCTACTGCTTAGTATAGGATGCTAGTGTTCCATCAGTGGCCCTACACTCTTGTCCGTCTGCCATGCTATTCTATCGGGCCGTGATCACTCGGGGGTGATCACGGGCATACTATATACTTTACACTGTTACATTACATGTGATACTGTTCGGAGATGGGGGCTGAAGGGGCAGGTGGCTCCATCCCGGTAGAGGTGGGCCTGGGTTCCCGACGGCCCCCGACTGTTACTTTGTGGCGGAGCGATAGGGCAGGTTCAGACCACCTAGGAGAGAGGTGGGCCTGGCCCTAGTCGGCGTTCGCGATACTTAACACGCTTAACGAGATCTGGGTATTTGATCTGAGTCTGGCCATTTGGTCTATACGCACTAACCACCTACGCGGGAGTAGTTATGGGTATCCCGACGTCGTGGTATCAGCCGAAGCACTTCTTGACGTCAGCGACTGAGTGGCGCGCGCCGGGTTGGACCGCGTAACGTGACTTCCGTTGTACTGGAGGTTGCTAGGTCTGCTCACCGGCCGCGTTCGCAACGTGCAGGTGTGCTCAGGGCGATGGGCCCAGACCCCTGCGCGCATAGGTTTAGACCGGCGTGCTGACCGCTCTGTTGTGCCTAGGTGGGGCTGCGACGTGTTGATCTCCCGAGGCCGGGCATGACCCAGGAAAGTGTGTCCGGCCAAATGGGATCAAGCGTGTTGGGCTATGTGGTGCACCCCTGCAGGGAAGTTTATCTATTCGAATAGCCGTGTCCCTCGGTAAAAGGACGACCCGGAGTTGTACCTTGACCTTATGACAACTAGAACCGGATACTTAATAAAACACACCCTTCCAAGTGCCAGATACAACCCGGTGATGGCTCTCCAACAGGGCATCGAGGAGGGGATCCCCGGGTAGGATTATGCTATACGTTGCTACTTGGAGGACTTCAGTCTACTCTCTTCTATATGCTGCAAGAAGGAGGCTGCCAGAAGCGTAGTCTTCGATAAGACTAGCTATCCCCCTCTTATTCTGGCATTCTGCAGTTCAGTCCACTGATATGGCCCTTTACACATATATCCATGCATATGTAGTGTAGCTCCTTGCTTGCGAGTACTTTGGATGAGTACTCACGGTTGCTTTCTCCTTCTTTTCCCCCTATCCCTTCTACCTGGTTGTCGCAACCAGATGTTGGAGCTCAGGATCCAGACGCCACCGTCGACGACGACTCCTACTACTCTGGAGGTGCCTACTACTACGTGCAGCCCGCTGATGACGACCAGGAGTAGTTAGGAGGATCCCAGGCAGGAGGCCTGCGCCTCGTTCGATCTGTATCCCAGTTTGTGCTAGCCTTCTTAAGGCAAACTTGTTTAACTTATGTCTGTACTCAGATATTGTTGCTTCCGCTGACTCGTCTATGATCGAGCACTTGTATTCGAGCCCTCGAGGCCCCTGGCTTGTATTATGATGCTTGTATGACTTATTTTTATTTGTAGAGTTGTGTTGTGATATCTTCCCGTGAGTCCCTGATGTTGATCGTACCCATTTGCGTGCATGATTAGTGTACGATTGAATCGGGGGCGTCACAAGTTGGTATCAGAGCCGACTGCCTGTAGGAATCCCCCTTCCCAACTCCTTGGCCGAAGTCGAGTCTAGACATTACAAAACTTTTACTAACATGGCTGTGTGTCTTACGGGCACACGTCGCCATCGGGTGGTTGTAGGATCTTTTACTCCTTGACCTATACTCTGGGACCCTGACATCTCTTCTATTCGGGTTAAATGATTTTACTAAAATCTAACTCTAGGTTCTCGTTATCACTTTCACCCGGAGAGCACCTTGTTGCCGATGATCGTCTGCAGCACCAGAAGACCCTGGAGTTACTCTTCGTTGTTAACCCGAGAACTTGTGTTCATCGTGTTTGCAAATCCCCTTCCACCGTCAACCCTTATGGATAACTACATACGGTTGCCATCCTTACTTTTATTCTCCAATTGATCTTGTTATTACAAGATACCCCGAAACACTCGTCGTTGTTTCGATAATCCTTTAAGCTTACTGCCTTACTGTTCTTTGTCACCTGAATACCCCTACGGATAATTCTCGCACTTATTGAGTATCCGCTTATCCCCAGTTGTTCATATGCTTTTCAAAATACTTGGAAATACTACCCGATCTTCCGAGTATCCTCCTCGAACTATTGCTCGGCAAATACTTGTCTGTTTGCAATATGGATGCTTTCCATATGTGTAGCAATATTCATTAGTATCCTTTGACACCATCATTTTGATCCTATCGATTCAACATGTGTGTGAAAGCACGCACTCATCAGTTGATTCTTTTAAATTATCTTCCCGGCTCAGACGTCATTCTAAGCATGAGCTGGTTCTTAACCAATCAATGCCTTGATCGTTTGTGCTTCTAAGTCTATTGAACTTATTCATTTTCGATCAGAACGATTTCTTCTGATCCCTTGATTTGGAAATCATAAAATTTCTTTGCATTATGCTTTGAATTAGTCAGTGGTTTCTATAACCCGATGCCTTGGCATTCCTTCTTCCTTTGATTGGGTACTGATACTCACATCAGCCGCGTTGTGGACCGCCATACCCATTGCCAGGTTATTATCCGACAGTGTCCTTCACAACCAAAATTCTTGTGAGTTCTTTACCTGATACATAATGCCCTTGGTAAATTGTATCATCTGCTTGGCCAACCATGCCCTACTTTCGAGCTGGTGGTATTTACTATTGAAGCTTGTGGTATATGTTTCCACGATACCCCGATGGGTTGAACATATGCCTTCTCTAAACCATGTGAACCCGAAAGTTTTCACGAGTCACGAGTCATACTCATCTGGTATTTCACCAGGTAAAACTTTCAACACTAATGCCTTTATCAAAGCGAGAAGTGAATGGAAGGTAATACATTGACGAAGTGGGAGTCGACCTTGAACTTTGTGTTCATGCCCATGGACACGATGTAGAACTTATCATGGAAGCTGCTCGTAAAAATAATTACCCCCTTGATAGAAGTTCATCTTGTACTCGTGGTTTGATCTTTTATGATTGTGGTTCCGACCATAATTTCTTTTGATTCCACTTCCCAGACAAGTTAAAGCGCTTGTCTTCTACATATCGATACACCCCACTTCAACATCTCATTTGATATGCCTTCAAGTATTATCCCCTGGTATCTCGAGGATATCATGCCATTGCACTACATCTTATGAATTTGTGCTGGAATAATACCTTTCCCTATCAGAGTCACTCCACGAGTTCTGGGTTGTCGTCAACCGGGAACATCGAGAAGTGAATTGATTCCGCACTCTGCTTCAGTAACTCTAAGTAATTCTTGTTGCTTACGAGTTTAATGACCCTTCAAGTCATTTCCAAGCCTTATCGGCTATATCATTATCATGCAAACTTTTGACTGTGCTACTTGGTCCTTCTTCCTGTAGCACAATTTTTTAGGATAAGCTAAGCTTACATCAATTTTCCTCATCATATCATTTCGCCTTGATCAGCAAGCTTGATATCGAGTTTGTGTCGTACCCATGGTTCCAATAACCTCTTGCTTCATCATTCCTTTGACTTGATGTCATCGCTGACCGATTACATCTTCATGAAATCTCTCGACAAATGTGTCGTGGTCATCATCAACATCCTGAGCTCGTCCAAGATATATATCAAATTCTTGATGAGAAATACCATCTTCACCCCTCAATGGTTTGTGTTATCACCGACCACTTCATTGCCTTCCGTTCAACACAAACTTATTCGTGTTTTGAGTTATACCTTGAGATCCTTGCTATCCAACAGTTGTTCTTCTTTACCTTGGAATATTACCACCTTTTATGTCAAGAATGTCGTGGTAATTTTACCACCTCTTGAGAATTCTTGGTATAGTAATATCTCTCGCCTTTTGCGTTCATTTCTTGGTCTCCGTGTTGTTTCTAACCGGAATACCGACAAATGGTCTGTGATGTGTAAATTCTAAACTTCTAGCAACCCTATTGCTTTGAAGTTATTGGTCTACAATTTCATTCTAAGTCTATTGCTTATTTAATCATCATTCGAACATTGATCGTGCTACCTAGACCAGATTCCTGGGTGCACCCTCCTATCATTGTTCAGTTGTGTATGTTTTCCTCGAGCATACATCATTATATCATTTGTTCCGACAAATGATATTTCCTTGTTCACATAATTGTGGAAATCCATCTTTTTGGAAATCTCGATGAGTTGTCGCTGAGTCCATCAGCCACCTCCTCATCCTCTCCTTAGTTTAATGATGAACTCTCGTTTCGGAACTCACTCCCATAGTTCAGTCCCCGAGTCTGAGTTATCCTGACACCAATCAGATCTGAATCTCGGCCAGATATGGTGGCTGGAACATTTTCCAAAAGTTATAACGTTGGTCTTTTACGACTCGGTAAGGTGATGTCATGCCTAGCACACCTGACCGGAGGACCTATTGTTATAATTTTCCTTTTACCAATGCTATCCATTCTTCCATGAGGAAATTATAAGACTTAATCTATAAGTTGTTCCTAATGGATCCTTTGTGTATCCCAAAATCTGACCTTTGCTTGAATACCTTGTCAATGCTATCTTGAAGCATGTCTATGGTACTCTGATTTTCAACAAGGACATTTGAAGCCCAAGGCTAAATGTTTCCTTCTCTATTATCCAAACACCGTTGTATGGATAATGTCATGAAAATTCTCTCCCCTACCTAAAGAGTTTTCTGCATTATAACCTGTCATGGATATCATGCTCTGCTTATCCTTGGGAAGGATATATCCATGAAATATGTGTTTAAACACAATTTCCTTTCCATTGTTCTGTCTAATATGATAATCATATTTTACTTTCCATTGGTTGTTTGAACCTTTCTTGTGATCTATATGATCTAAGCAGCAATATTCTACTGCTTATGTAAACTCCTCGGTGTGCAATTCTGTCAGCAAGAACCTGTTACTATTGTTGATGACATTTCGGTAGCCACCGATGGACGAGAACTCTGCCTATTGGTCCGCCTCGTTCAACGAGCAGGAAAATGGTTCTCTTCGTCCCTCGCCCTTGGTATCGACGTTGTTGCCAACATAATTGACAGGCTACCCTCTGACATGCCTTACTATCGTGACCGTGCAAGATGTCGGCCCCTTCCTACTTTCAACCACAAGGTGGGCCCATAACCCACAGTTCCCAGGATCGAAACCTGACTCTCCTGTACACCCCCTGTTCGCAAGGTTGTTCCTCGTGCGTCGCCTCGTATGTAATTCACGGACCACCTGCCTAGTAATCTATTTTGGTATGAGGCGCAATACCTATTCTCGTTGCCCTGAAACCCTTTCACCTTCTAATTGGGCATCGACCGATTGCCTATCCGCTTGATACTTCTTACAATACCTTCTAGCTTGGCTCTCGATGAGTTTCATTTGACCAACTCGAGAGATACCCCTGTGTTCATTCATGGGATAACCCCGATGGTTAACCCTTATAGCATTCTATCATTGTCGAACTGCCCCTTACCTATTCGTAAGTACGAGATAGACCCCGAAGAATGGATGCTGACTTCATCATGATGACTTGAAGCAGAGAAATGAAGACATCAACGAAAGGGATCAACCTCTTCGGAAGGGCAACTATGACCGAGGAGAATCGTTAGAATTACGTAACCAGGTCCTTCCCCCCTTACTACCCTCTTAAATCTCGGGACGAGATTTCTTGTAGTGGAGGAGAATTGTGACGCCCGGATAATTAGGCTACAGTAATCCCACGTTAACGATGCCACGTCACCTCGGTTACTATTGCTAACCTCGCGATAGATCGAAACCGATTCGGATTCCAACTCAAAATCAATCAAACAATAAAAGTTTTCGAATATTAAAACTAAAATGTTCGGAGTGATCCAACTAATGCATAGGTAATTATGGTGAAGAAACCACATTCTTATAGAAAGTTTAGATGCATTTGAAAAATTAAAACAGTAGGTAAGACAATGAAATAAATGTCTTTTGCATTTTATAAAATAATAAAATGTTTAATTAGATGCCCCTAAGTTAATGGGGCAGTAGCATAATTATTAACACTAAATTAGTGACTGCTTTTATAATTTATAAAACTATTACAAATGAGAAATTAAAAAAAGAAAACAAAAAAGTAAATAAATAAAAGGAAAGAAAATACAAAAGAGAAAAACTAAACTAACAAAAAAAAACAAAGAGAAAGCCCCCCCCCCCCCCGCTGGGCCAAGTGGCCCAGCTGGCCTCCGCCATCCAAATGGACCGGCCCACCGGCCCAGCCGCCCACCCATAGGCTCCCCCTGGGGGCAAACCCTAGCACACAACCCCCCCCCCCCCCCCGATCCCCACTCCTCCCTCTGTTTCCTCCCGATCCAGATCGGATCGGGCACTCGGCGACGCCCCCCTCGCCGCGCCAGGACGCCGCAGCCCGAGACGCCTCCGTCGCCGGCACCCAACCCCGACACCAGCACCGCTGGACCACGCCACCGTCACCCGGGACGCCGCCTCGCCGTCTTCCTCCTCGACAGCACGCCGCGGCCACCGTCGCCTTCCTCTCCCTCGCGGGCTCTCCTCCTCGTCGGCGTCGCGTCACCGTCATCTTCCTCGTCCCCCGTTGCCCCTGACCCTACATCTACCACGTGAGCACCCTCCTCCTCTCACGGTCACTGCACGCGCCTGCGCGCCCGGCGCCCGCCGCAGTCACCGTGCGCCCTCGTCGCGGTCGTCGCGACCGTTGACGCCGCCCCCCCACGCGCCCTTGGCCCCGCTTGGCCGCGCACCGGCGCCCGCGCCCCGCCCGCGACCCTGACCGCCCGCCTGCGCGCCAGGTCGAGCCGCCCCCTCCCGGTTCCCCTGCTGCTCCTCCTCCCCCGTCCCGCCGCGCGAGGTGCGCGCCCGCACGCGCCTGCGACCGGCGCCCACTGCGCGTCGTCCCGCGGCGCTCCTCGCCCCTGATGCTCCCTTCCCGTGCAGCCCCTACCGGCCCCCTCCACCGCAGACCTGCACCCGTTCCTACCGGCCCCGCCGCTCGCCGGTGCTGGCCGCCCCTCTCCCCGACCCCATCGGCGCCCGCACGCCCAGCCGGGTGCGCCCTGGTGGCTGCGCCCGTGCGCCGAGCGCCCCTGCCTGTTCGGGTTACGCCCGTAACCCGCACACCCGCAATGGCCCCCCGGGTCACTGACTAGTGGGCCCCTGCCCAGAACGATTTAAAAAAAAATTAAAATAATAATAAAATTAATTAATTAAATAATAATAATAAAATTAATTAATTAATTAAGGAATTAATTAAGTTAATTAACTATAATTAGTTTAATCTAATTAACTTGTTAGTTTAATTAAACACTAATTAGTTAGCTAAACCCTGATTAGCCTAATTAGTGGATGACAGGTGGGTCCCACTGGACCCACACGTCAGTTTGACCAGTCAACGCCCCTGTTGACTGCTGACGTCATGATGACGTCAGCAAACACTGTTTTGGATAATGTTAGATTTAAATAATTAATTAAATTCCAGAAATTAATAAAACCTTTAGAAAATCATATCTTTTAATCCGTAACTCGGATTAAAATATTTTCAACATGAAAGTTGCTCAGAACGACGAGACGATCGCGAATACGCAGCCCGTTCACCCGCCGCACACCCCTAACATATCAAACTCGCAACTTCCCCCCTCCGGCTCCTCTGCCCGAAAACGCAAAACACCGGGGATACTTTCCCGGATGTTTCCCCCCTTCACCAGTATCATCCCATACCGCGTTAGGGCACCTCTAACGCCGTTATTTGTCATGTCATGCATCACTATGCATCTGCTTGCTTAAATATTTATTGTTTCTCCCCCCCTCTTCTCTCGATAGACCCCGAGACCGACGTTGCTGCTGCCCCGTTCGACTACGGAGTTGACGATCCCTCTCTCTTGCCAGAGCAACCAGGCAAGCCCCCCTTTGATCACCAGATATCGCCTATTCTTCTCTATACTGCTTGCATTAGAGTAGTGTAG
This sequence comes from Aegilops umbellulata, assembly GCA_032464435.1. NCBI lineage: Eukaryota > Viridiplantae > Streptophyta > Magnoliopsida > Poales > Poaceae > Aegilops > Aegilops umbellulata. The sequence continues at coordinate 208,821,505 of CP136056.1, read as the reverse complement.
CATGTTACTGCTTTCAGTTAATCCTATACTGCTGCATAGCCTGTCCTTGCTACTACTCTTGTTACCTTTACCTGTTATCCTACTGCTTAGTATAGGATGCTAGTGTTCCATCAGTGGCCCTACACTCTTGTCCGTCTGCCATGCTATTCTATCGGGCCGTGATCACTCGGGGGTGATCACGGGCATACTATATACTTTACACTGTTACATTACATGTGATACTGTTCGGAGATGGGGGCTGAAGGGGCAGGTGGCTCCATCCCGGTAGAGGTGGGCCTGGGTTCCCGACGGCCCCCGACTGTTACTTTGTGGCGGAGCGATAGGGCAGGTTCAGACCACCTAGGAGAGAGGTGGGCCTGGCCCTAGTCGGCGTTCGCGATACTTAACACGCTTAACGAGATCTGGGTATTTGATCTGAGTCTGGCCATTTGGTCTATACGCACTAACCACCTACGCGGGAGTAGTTATGGGTATCCCGACGTCGTGGTATCAGCCGAAGCACTTCTTGACGTCAGCGACTGAGTGGCGCGCGCCGGTTGGACCGCGTAACGTGACTTCCGTTGTACTGGAGGTTGCTAGGTCTGCTCACCGGCCGCGTTCGCAACGTGCAGGTGTGCTCAGGGCGATGGGCCCAGACCCCTGCGCGCATAGGTTTAGACCGGCGTGCTGACCGCTCTGTTGTGCCTAGGTGGGGCTGCGACGTGTTGATCTCCCGAGGCCGGGCATGACCCAGGAAAGTGTGTCCGGCCAAATGGGATCAAGCGTGTTGGGCTATGTGGTGCACCCCTGCAGGGAAGTTTATCTATTCGAATAGCCGTGTCCCTCGGTAAAAGGACGACCCGGAGTTGTACCTTGACCTTATGACAACTAGAACCGGATACTTAATAAAACACACCCTTCCAAGTGCCAGATACAACCCGGTGATGGCTCTCCAACAGGGCATCGAGGAGGGGATCCCCGGGTAGGATTATGCTATACGTTGCTACTTGGAGGACTTCAGTCTACTCTCTTCTATATGCTGCAAGAAGGAGGCTGCCAGAAGCGTAGTCTTCGATAAGACTAGCTATCCCCCTCTTATTCTGGCATTCTGCAGTTCAGTCCACTGATATGGCCCTTTACACATATATCCATGCATATGTAGTGTAGCTCCTTGCTTGCGAGTACTTTGGATGAGTACTCACGGTTGCTTTCTCCTTCTTTTCCCCCTATCCCTTCTACCTGGTTGTCGCAACCAGATGTTGGAGCTCAGGATCCAGACGCCACCGTCGACGACGACTCCTACTACTCTGGAGGTGCCTACTACTACGTGCAGCCCGCTGATGACGACCAGGAGTAGTTAGGAGGATCCCAGGCAGGAGGCCTGCGCCTCGTTCGATCTGTATCCCAGTTTGTGCTAGCCTTCTTAAGGCAAACTTGTTTAACTTATGTCTGTACTCAGATATTGTTGCTTCCGCTGACTCGTCTATGATCGAGCACTTGTATTCGAGCCCTCGAGGCCCCTGGCTTGTATTATGATGCTTGTATGACTTATTTTTATTTGTAGAGTTGTGTTGTGATATCTTCCCGTGAGTCCCTGATGTTGATCGTACCCATTTGCGTGCATGATTAGTGTACGATTGAATCGGGGGCGTCACAAATGCACTATACGGTTGTCCGGCCACTCCAGCCCAGAGCTCTCACCAAGCGTCATTCATGCCACCGCACCGCAACTAACCGTTAAGGAAGAGATGGCATCCCACCGCGCTGAGTTCCTCGCCGCTCATGACCGCACAGAAAATAGTAGGGAAGCAATGGCATCCCGTCGTGCCGAGTTCATCGCCGCTCTTGACCTCACACCTACGTGGGCAGTCTTTGAAGCTACCAAGGCTGAATGGGCGGTAGAGCAAGAGGCGGCCAAAGCCGCACAGAGGGAGAAGAAAAGGCAGAAAGCACTCAAGAAAAGAGAGGCTCGCCGCCGCAGGAAAGAAGAGGACACACGCGCTGCTGCGGAGAGCTCGGCGGAGATCCAAGCACGGTGGGGTGTCACTGACAAAGCCGGGAAGGATAACGATGGCGTCTAGCCAGCATGTTAGAAGTAGTAGTACTAGTAGTTAGTGTGTGTGTCTGTGTCGCTCGTACGTTTATTTAATTAATTACGAGCATGTACAGTACTAGTCACTACTGTAGTTTTAGAGCAAATTACCAGTACATTAGCCTAGACTCAATGGAAAATTTCCTATCCTATGCGTCAAATGGCATCTCTTTCTCTATAGGATTGAGATGCATGTCATCTCACTCCCTATGATTTTCATATTCCTATAAAATTCCTATCCTATGAACCAAAGGAGGCCTCTGCTGGAGTACAGTACTACTGTAGCTAGCAGTACTGTTGGTATAGTAGTTTTCTTAAAGAAGCGGAATTCAACAGTCATAACCGTTCCTTCATCCGATCAACTTCACAGTGAGAAAGGTTGGGCCTGTTATTTGACGGCTCATTAGTCATTATTACTGCGGCGCGATGACCGGGGTGACTCTCCCTTGGAGTTCTGCGTGCATGGCAAGTGGACCAGGATGGCCGACGTCCCACATGTCGGCGAACGGAAGTATTCTTTCCGATATCGAGGAGCAAGGAAACCGTGTGGTATAGTATCACTGCTGATTTATATTTATTTTTTATTTTAGATGAAAGATAGCATTTCAACTCTTACGACGAAGGAGTGCCAAACATGGCATGTGCTGGATCTCCCACATGTCAGCGAAAGGTGTGGGACATGAACAGCGTGGTAGAGCATCTCCACTTCTTCCACTTCTAGGTCGGATACCACACATGGTAGTACTAGTGGTATGAACGATACAAAGTGCGACCCGGAGAGAAAGACACATCTAGTTGGAAGGTCTCGGGCCATACATGTAAACAAATATAAAACCTAGTATGTGCCTCCAATTAATATAGTAGTAGAGTACTTAGGCACGTACATCATAACATCACCATGCATTGCACGTACAACATTTAGTGGTAGTAAGAGACAAATGCCAAATGCCAAGCATGTTCTACTATTTGTGCCTTTCTACATCACTTATTGCGCCACATTACTCAGGTTCGTACGTCCACTCCTGGGTACATGTCCGTCTTGTAGTTCTAGTCCCACGTGTTCTTCATAGATGGAACGATCCAAAATGGTGGGCAACGGGAGTCCATATCATCGCAGCTTCTTAGTGTGGCTCCACACGACGGAGACTCATCCAAACTATGGACAGCCTCGACGCGGAGCAGTCGCGTGCATCGGGAAGCGGTGCTCTCTCGGCCGTCGCGCTGCTTCAAAGCCGGTGCCAGTGAGAGGTCGCCTCCGCTCTGGCCGGGCATTAATGCAGCACTGACGCTCCGGGGCGACGATGACCGTTTCATGCGGGAAGCGCGCTGGCAAGGGAGGGGGTATGGGTCGACCAGGGCGGTCAGACGCGGGCATGGTTGTGGTATTGATTTTGAACTATTTCAGGTGTAGTACCAGTAGTTTCCAAAACTACTCAATTATTGCACTCAGTTTCCTAGTAAGAAATTGTGGTAAAAAAGTTACTACTTGCAATGCATGCATGCGTGACCAATAAAAACTAGTGCATGCACGGAACAGTTTCATGTACATTGTAATCTCAACATGTTATGGGGAGCTCTAAATTTGAATTTGAAACTTATAAAATGAAAAAAAAATCAAAACAAATAAACTTGAAGAGAGGGAGTATACCATAGGATGTGTCCCATAGGAAACAAGCCCCCTAGTTTGTCACCATGAAAAGACGCGGTTAGAAAGAAGCATAGCGTCTTCGTACTCGTACGGCAACAAATCGGACGCAGACAGCATGGTCCACCTTTGACCGCCATGTACAGGGTTTGTGAAAACAATCACGATGTCGAACACCGTGATGAGAGTGTAATTTTGGTTGGTGGACGACCTTGTCGGGGCTTCCGGGATTGCTATCTTCTTCAATCTCACTGTGGTTCCATCGTACCAATTCAGGTGATGGCCTGTTGCATGGCTGATCCCAATGTTGGACAAAGGTTCTTCTGGAATGGTGTCACCATTGTAAATGTTGTGCAGATTGATGTTGGTACCGTCCCGTACATATGCAAGCCAATCTCCACTGGCACCAAGCCTAACCTGTGAAATAGTGGGCAGCGGGGGAATTAGGAAATGGACACGAAAGTAGTCTTTGGAATGCATTTACTACGTGATCAAACTCATCACTTACCTACTCATCGGGCAAAATCCGAGCGCCCCTCAACATCGGCATCTCAAGGGGCGTCAACTTGCAACTACGGCCATGCCGCGCTGGAGAGACCCCCAAGGAAACATCCTCGTGCGTTGCACTTAACATCAAGATGCATTTGTATTAGCAGTTTATCTTGTGAGAGAAAAGGATGAACGAGGGAAGGCCTTATTTGCAAATGTGGAGAGGGGTGTGGGTATCTTTTTGCAAAATTGCCATAGTTTTCTTCCTATCCGTCAGATATAAATTGGACGGCCTATATTGCAGGATGGCAGGCACACCATCATCACCAACTCTGTTTTTCATAGGAGTAGTAGAGTAGTAGAAGAGAGATAGAGATAGATAGATAGATTATTATTATTATAAGAGTAGAGATAGCGATTACGGAGCTGGCGGGCGGTTTGTTGTACGGCATGTTCGCATCCATCCACTATCCCGGAATTAAAGCACGCACGACATTTACACGACTGGGATTATTTTTTCTATGCACATGGACCAACACGGACTAGCGGACCTGGTCGCCCTTTTTTGAGCACGCCTTGGACAAGTACGTGCGTGACATGCGTGCATGCAAATCTTGTGTGACCAAACCATGCGAAGCGGAGCGGTAGGCTGTTGAACTGCAGCCTGCATGTTGCAGCCATGTCATCCACACGCAACCTAAAGGCCAATTCATACTCCGCTGGACTATACTGTACAACTATGCATTGTTTGGCATGAATGTTCCTTAGAGCTCGTGCTGCAACTCGCGTACTCCACAGCCCGCATCCCTTCTCCTTCCTCTTCCACCGCCCACGCACGTCCGCGGGAAGCGACCGGTCAACCCTTATATAGGAGTGCTAGCACAAAAAGATGCATGCATGACCACTAAAATTTCCTTTCTCTTATCTCTGTGAAATAAATGTGGCGTGAAACTCAAAGCCCTTTAAGTCTGAGTATAATGGAAATCTTCGTCCTCCTCCGGCTCTACTTTGCCTGCGTCGACGTCCTCCTGTTCCGGCTCCGCGCTCGTCCGTCTCCGGCTAGTCTGGACTCTGGAGGCAGGGTGGCTGCGATCCGGGCTTCGCGCTGCCTCCATATTAAAGCGCCGCTCCGGCGGGAGTATGGCGTATGTCATTACCTTCGGCCAGGCCATGGCTATCGGGCGATGGCGACCAGAGAAGAGGCAGCGGGAAGGGAATGAATGTAACTACTGTTTGGGTTCGTCCTCTAGCTTAAATAAATGCGCACCATCATGTGTACCCGCGGGTGCACAAATTTTAACATACGGGTCTGCTTAAGGGGGCCTCATGTAACTGGTGTGTGTGTGTGTGAGACTCTGAGAGACAGAGTGTGTGTGTGTGACTCTACTCTTTGGACATGTACTCAACCTTTTGCATCGAGATATAATTATAATGGTATTACACTTTAGCTAGTGATTTGCGTGGCCATGTTAACGTGGTTGTGTAAAAAAAATGTCACTTCTTGCTCTTGATTTGCGTTATATAATTATGAGAAGTTTGCTAGCTACTAAAGTAAAGTGGAATTTGTCCATGTTATACAAGTAAATTAAGGTGATTGTTTATCATATGGGTAAGGTTGGACGAAGGGTGGTAGGAACAAATGCTCTGCCTAGAGCATGTGTGTGTGAGATGGAGTCTTAGTGTGTGTGTGGGTGGTGGGTGCGTGCGTGCATGTGTATGTGTGTGTGTGTGTGTGTGTGAAGCAGTCTTAGGTGGCGAAAGTAATTTAAGTGTGTGTGGCTTCATCGTAAAGAGGTTATGTGTATGGCAGAGCCGACCAACGAGGGGGTGCGAGAGAGAAGAGGCCCGTAGAGAGGGAAGTGAAGGCATGTGCGCGTGAGAGGAGTCGACATCGAGAGAACGTGTTTGTTTGAGAGACACCGAGGAAGACTATTATATATCGATGGTGCATGTAGGCGGGAATTAAATGAAGGGATGGTCTTATTGGTTTCGGGGATATAGGGGATGAGTGAGAGAGGGGGTAGCTAGAAGGAGATTGTTAAGTGTGAGTGGGTGTTTTACCCATCCATGCGGAAGTTAAGTGCACACAAGAAGAGAAAAATTCGATGTGGGGTTAGGGCTGAGGGTAATTAAATACGTATGGAGACATAGGAGACCTTGAACATGCATGTGCGAGTGGAATACATGTATACGTGGGATGTGTGTGTGTGTGCACGCGTGCATGATCGAGATAAAAGAAAGAAGACATAAGTCATAAGATCAACGACATGGGAGAGATGGATTGGTATGACAATATGCATGCATGTGAGAGTGGAGGGAAGAAGGCCCGATAATTGATCATGTGTTTTTGTCTTTAAGAGATAGTGGAGTGGGTTGGAGCATTCATCTATGGCGAGCAGAGGGAGCGAGACACAATGATTGTGTAAAAGAGATCAACCTATAGATGCATGTATGAAGGGACAAATATAGTGTGCGTGATAGGAAGCAAGAGTGCGTGCGAGAAAGAAATGTTGACAGAGAAACTACAGAGAGATAGAGAGATAGAGGGACATCGGCTAGCTTGAGTGTTGGAGATGACCGCCGAGTGGTTCAGAGGGTGAAGTTATGTGTGTGTGAGGGAAAGGTAAAAAGAGGGTGCATGACTGCATGTGGAGAGAAACATATATAGTGTGCATGATAGGAAGCAAGAGTGAGGGTGAGAAAGAAGGTTGATGCAGAAACGGATAAATAGAAAGATAAAGATGCTAGCTAGTGTGCGTGTTAGAGACAAGAGTCAAGTGGATCGGAAGGCTGAGTTATGTGTGTGGGTGTGAGAGAGATAGAGAGAGGGTGCATGTGAGTCACATACAAACAAATATTAGAGAGAAATGAGATCCCGAGAGACGGAGTTTTGTGTTTGCGAGAGAGAAAGATATTTCACAATTAGAGTGATAGCTAGAGAGTCATATCAGGGAAAGCGATATATCTTTAGGGAGGGAGAGAATGTGTGTGAGCGACATACAAGAGAATGGTGGAGAGATATGAGACCCTGGGAAACAGAGTTTGTGTTTGTGTGTGAGAAAAAGATATTTAAGAGGAAGAGTTGTAGCTTCTCATACCTAAGCAGCGCAAGGCATCTCTGTGTGAGAGGGGTGTGCAAGTGGCACACATGGGAATAGTAGAGAGAAATGAGACCCCGGGAGACGAAGTTTGTGTTTGTGTGAGAGAAAGAGATTCCACACGGAGAATCATAGTTATAGACACATAGCAGGGAGCGAGATATACTTAGAGAGAGATAGAGTGAAGGTCGAGGGAGAGAGTATCGTAAGTGTGTTACGAAGATAAAAGATCATTGTCGGCATACAAGTAGCACGAGAGATACCCAAGAGAGGATGAAGGCGTATAGGTCTAGAGAGAGATATAAGCATGAGTGATAGCTATATGAGATGAATATCTAGATTAAAGGGGATTCAAATATTTAAACTAGGATCATGACATCAATAATATCATAACAAAAAATTTGTATCAAACATGCATATTCATTTGTATTTGGGGACACGTGTAATGCTATATAGTTTATCAATATTAGTGATCCATAGATTCTTTAATTAGAGACAATGCATGGTTTATATGCAATTAATGTCTAAATGGGATTACACTATGAGTTGCGTGTGTGAAACACATTATACATGTTTGAGAAGTAAAGAAATCACCCGCATGAAGCACACATTAATTGGAGACAGTTAGCGAGGAATGCATACATTGGATTTCAACATAAAATTGGTTTCAAATATTTTAAAATCCAAATTAAGATGGATCCAGCCTTGTGAATCTGAGATCATGCCATTTGTAAACCATATTTATGTATAAAGGGTGTTGTGCTTTTGAAAGTATATATAAAAAAATGATGTATATAGAATTTTATTCCTATCAAAAATGGATCCTGCCCGAACAAAAAGAGAATACAAACTGGATTCGAATTGAGTTGGCACGGTAAACATGCACTCTTTATTTGCAAGAATTTTAACCAAACGGGGAAAGTCGCAGTAACCGCACAAAACCAAAAATCTGCGAGATGGAAATTACTGCCTATCCCTGACACGCAAAGCCTATCAAGTCGATTTCTATAGGTTTCGATAGGGGTAGGTTTGTAATTTCACTCAAATGTGACATAACCGCCTCTCACCCGGATTCATACACGGTGGGCGCCAAAACATAGTGTCTCCTCAGACGAAATCATCTCCCTCCCCGATTCATACACGTTGGGCGCCAAAAAAACTCTCGTCGGCTGAAATCTCCGTCGGCAAATATTCGATGTATGCGAGATTACCGTCCTATCCCCAACCGACTAATATTGTTGTGATGTAGGAAATTTTAAATGAGCGCTAAGTTTGTAAATTTCCTCGCATTTGAGACAAGCACGCCCTTAAGAGATGGTTCCCTGATACATCTCCAACGTATCTATAATTTATGAAGTATTCATTCCATGTTTATAAGAATTTTATATAGTTTTGGTATGACTTGCATGGAACCAACCCGGACTGACGTTGTTTTCACTAGAACTACTGTGGTGTTGTTTTTTGTGTAGAAATGAAAGTTCTCGAAATGAGTTGAAACTTTTTGATGGTTTTTTGGAACAAAAGAGACCCCCGAAGCTTCGTGGGAGGGCCAGAAGAGCCACCAGGAGGGCACAACCCAGCAGGGCGCGCCTGGTGGGCCTGGCTTGCCCCGGTGGGTTGTGCTCACCTCGAAGCCCATCTTAGCGTAAAACCAACGCCAAAAAATCCTATAAATAGAGAAACCATCAGGGGTTAAACTAGATCAGAAGTTCTGCCGCCGCAAGGATTTGTAGCCACTGAAAACCAATCTAGACCCGTTCTGGCACCCTGCCGGAGGGGGGAATCATCTCTGGTGGCCATCTTCATCATTCCGGCGGCCACCACGATGCGAAGTGAGTAGTCCACCCTCGGGGTTGATGGTTTGTACCAGTAGCTATGTGTTTAATCTCTCTCTCTCTTGTGTTCTTGAGATGTCATGATCTTCATGTATTGCGGGCTTTGTTAATATAGTCGGATCATATGGTGTTTTCTCCTCTCTATCTTGTTGTGATGAATTGAGTTTTTCCCTTTTGAGATTTCGTTGTTATCGGATTGAATACTTTTATGGATTTGAGAACGCTTGATATATTTCTTGCAATTGAATACTCGTGGTGACAATGGGGTATCGTATTGATTTGCTTGATAAATGTTTTGGCAGTCAACTTGCAGATTCCCGAGGTGACATTGGGGTAATCTATGCATAGGAGTTGATGCACGTTCTTGTCTTGTATCTCCGGTAGAAATCTTGGGGCACTCTTTGAAGTTCTTTGTGTTAGATTGACTATTATGAATATGAATTTGCTTTGGTGTTATTTTAGTACGAACTCTAGTATAGATCAAATGGAAAGAATAGCTTTGTGTTATTTTCGTACAAACTCTTGAATGGATCGAACCGAAAGAATAGGTTTGAGGTGTTTTCGTACCCTACAAACAATTTATTCTTATGTTCTCCGCTAGATAGGAACTTTGGTGTGATTCTTCATCGCACTTTGAGGGATGGTTATATGATCCAATTATGTTAGCACTGTTGAGAGATTGCACTAGCAAAAGTACGAACCCTAGGCCTCATTTTCAAGCATTGCAATACCATTTTTGTGCTTGTTTACTATTTGCTACCTTGCTATTTTTATTTATTTAGTTTATAAAAATATATTTCTATCATCCGTATTACACTTGTATCACTATCTCTTTGCCAAACTAGTGCACCTATACAAAATTCCATTGTATTGGGTGTGTTGGGGACACAAGAGATTTCTTGTATTTGATTGCAGGGTCGTTTGAGAGAGACCATCTTCATCCTACACCTCCCACGGATTGTTAAACCTTAGATCATCCACTTGAGGGAAAATTGCTATTGTCCTACAAAACTCTGCGCTTGGAGGCCCAACATGCGTCTACAAGAATAAAGTTGCATAGTAGACATCAAGCTCTTTTCTGGCGCCGTTGCCGGGGAGGTGAGTGCATGAATGTATATCTTTAGATCTTGCAATTGAATCTATAAGTTTCTCGTTTTATCACTAGTTTGGTTTCTAAAAGAAAACTACATAAAAATGGAATTGAGGTTGCTTCATATTATTGATCATCTTTATAATATCTTTCTTGAAAATGATGGTTCGGAAAATTGTGCTCAATTGATAGAAGAAGAATTCAATAGAATGTTTGGTATAAATGATGAGCATGATTGCAATGTTGTTAGTATGAATTCTTTGAATATCCATGATGCTAATGATATGAAAAGCCATAAGCTTGGGGATGCCATGTTTCATGAAGATGATATTTTTAGTCCCCCAAGATTTGATGTGCAAATTTGTTATAATGAATGCATGCCTCCTATTTATGATGATTATAATGATGAAAGTGGATTTGGAGAGGTCATGACTTTATTTAGTGTGAATCCACCATTTTGGATGAGGCTTCAATCGACTATGATAATAAAGTTGCTATATATGATGATTATGGTGATGACATTTATGCTATAAAGAATAATAATAACCATGAAAGTTGTCAACATGATTTTAATTTTCACTCTCATGACAGTTATTTTGTTGAGTTTGCTCCCACTACTATTAATGAGAAGAAATTTGCTTATGTGGAGAGTAACAAAATTTCTATGATATGTATCATGAAAAGAATGCTTTATGTGATAGTTATATTGTTGAATTCATTCATGATGGTACTGAAAATTATTATGAGGGAGGAACATATGCTTGTAGGTATTGCAATAATATCAAGTTCCCTCCCTATGTGTTGAAAATCTTGAAGTTATGTTTGTTTTGCCTTCCTATGCTAGTAGATTCTTGTTCCCATAAGCTGTTTGCTCACAAAATACCTATGCATAGGGAGTGGGTTATATTTAAATGTGCTAGTCATATGCTTCATGATGCTCCCGTTATGTTTCAATTCTTTACTTTTATGTGAGCATCAATGAAATCATCATGCCTAGCTTAAAAGGCATTAAAGAAAAGTGCTTGTTGGGAAACAACCAACACTTTTACCTGCTGTTTTTGTGTATTCACATGATTATGCTACTGTATTGGTCATGTTTTATTGCTTTTGTTTCAATAAAGTGCCAAGTAAAGCATTTGGGTTCATGTTGGGTGATAGTTGATTTGATCTTGCTGAAAAATAGAAACTTTTGCCCTCACGAAAATAATTCTTATTTTTAACAGAAGAGTTCTTTTGAGTTGATTCTTTTTGCAGAAGTTTAATATACAAATTTCTCACGTGTTCCTAATTTTTTCATAATTTTTGGAGTAGCAGAAGTATGGTTTGAGTACAGATTACTACAGACTGTTCTGTTTTTGACAGATTCTGTTTTCAATGCATAGTTTGCTTGTTTTCTAGTTTCTATGGCTTATATTGCTCAATATAAATTGTAGAAATGATATTCTACACTAGGAATTGTGTGGAAACAATTATGAATCTTGTCTTTCACAGTATCAAAGTGAAATGGTGTGCTCTTTATCATACTAACCTATCTCACGAAGTTCCGTCAAGTTTTGTGTGATTGAAGTTTTCATGTTTTGGGTGAGATGTCGATATGAGGAGAATAAGGAGTGAAAGGACCCTAATATTGGGGATGCCCGAGGCACCCCAAGGTTATATTCAAGGAAGATCCAAGAAACTAAGCTTTGGGATGCCCCGGAAGGCATCCCCTCTTTCGTCTCTAACATTATCGCTAACCTCACTCAGAGCTATGTTTTCATTCATCACATGATATGTGTTTTGCTTGGAGCATCAATTTATTTTGTTAGGATTTGCTTTAAGTTATTTATAATAATGTTTTCCATCTTTTATTTCAGTAAAAGTGGCATTGATAGCCTTTACTATGCTTATTTTACAAGTCTACATGTTGCTGTTTGAAAACAGAAAGTTTACCGCTGTTGCATAAATGTAGCGACCCGACCTCAGATGGTCAAGTCTCTGTGCTCCGATGTCATCCCTGGATCAGTAATGCTAACACCACACAGTACTTCGAAGGATTTATAGCAGAGTAGCAATCACACACTTATTACATCGGTGTCTCAAAGAGAACTTATTACAATAAATATGGCTTAAGGCCATCTAATAATGATAACAACGGAAGGCTTGGAAGATAAGCGAGTCCATCAACTCCAACGGCATCACTGAGTATAGAACCACGACCCAAAAGCACCTTACTCGTCGTCTAAAAAGTCTGCAACATGAAAGTTGAAGCCCGAAAACATGCATATATGGCTGGTGGAAAAGCTCTATGGTTACAGTTTTGCGTAAAGCCAATTTTTCCCTACTGCAAAGGAATATATTTTATTTAACTATCATGGTGGTTGAAACATCGAGAATGGTTGACAGCATTCTGATCCCAATTAAGTGAACAATTAAAACCCAACAATATTAATTAGAAGTAACATGTTGAGATTCACATGATATTCAAGTACTAGATACTCAAGACATCCATAACCGGGGACACGGCTAATCATGATTAGTTTGTACACTCTGTAGAGGTTTGCGCACTTTTCCCCACAAGACTCGATCGCCTCCGTTGGTTTCTCGCACTACATGGTGTTTGAGAGACGGATGACCGAGACATAGTCTTTCAGAAGCACTCACACCTTACGTTGTGATAGACCGTACCAACCTACATCCCCTATATCTGCTAGTCTACCACTGTAAGAGTTCACACGACTTAGTCAGCTATGCCGGAGCCCATAATGGCTCGTGGCTGCACACGGAAGTTACTAGCATGAATGATCTTATGATCCCTTTGAGCCTGGGTGGCGGTCCAAAGAAAAACAGGCAAGTCTTGATAGAAACCAGGTGCCTCAATCCACCCAGATGTGTATTTAAGTTGCCACCTTAGATAAAACCATTAATTAACAATACTCACATCTGTCATGGATATCAATCCACGTCTACTAGCATAGCATGGCATAATAAGCAAACGTAGAAGTAACTCCCAAAGGTTTGATAAGTAAAACAGGTAATAGGTACTACCTCAACTACTTCCCATCCCACAGTTTTAAATTTATCCTAATCATGCAATGTGTGAGGATTGGTCTAATGCAATTAAAAACTGGGCAATGAGAAGGTATGATCAAAGTGTTACTTGCCTTGCTGAGGATCCGCGAAACCTAGAGCTTCGAAATAACAGGCGGCGCACTCCGTGTGATCTATCACAGACAAACAACAAGCATACAATAAGTACTCATCTAATGCACAGGTAAAACTCGAACAGAAACTCGAACCAGAAAGCTCAACTTAAGAACTCCGGTTGCAAAGAAAATCGAATTCGAACAAAGAAACAAAAAACAAACGGCGGAAGAGAACAACACGGTTCTAGCAATTTGAAACTAGGTCAAATTTTACAATAGCAAAACTTTGTTTAAGTTGATTATTCGGAAGAGTGGTTTTGAAACAAAACTCCAGGCGCTTGAATCACCTGATTCCGATAAACTAGCGAGAAGATAAAATAAAAAGAAAATCGGATCTGAAATCACGATCAGAAAATCGCGGAATAAGTCCGACGAAAAAGAAAAACGACGAACGGTTAAACGAATGGACGATCGTTAACCGAGACTAACCGGTGATTACGTTCGTTAAGACGAACGGTCCGGTGAACGCTCGCTAATTAACAAAGCCGAAAAAAAAACCGATCTAGGGTTTCGAAAAAAAAACCGAAACATCGAAAAATAAACCGGAACGGTTTTCTTAGAAAACCGAACCGGGCGAGGGGAGGGTGGCGCGGCTCGGCTACCTCGACGAGGCGGGGTTTCGGCGGGCGGCGGGGTTTGGCGGCGGGCGGCGGCGGCGGCGCTGGTGCGGGGCGACGGCGAGCGGTGGCGGCGGCGCTGGCGTGCGGCGGGGCGCTGCGCTGCTGCTGCTGCTGCGGGGTGCGGCGGCGGCGGCTTGTGGGGAGGAGAGGGGGAGTGGGGAGTATATATAGGAGGGGGGTGGCTTGGGGGAGGGGGCAAGGCAAAGAGGGGGGGAAGGAGGAGTCCGACTCGGACTAGGCCGGCGGAGGCGCGGTGCGCGCGCGCGCGAGGAGGCGGCGGTGCGGGCCGGCTAGCTGGGCCCTTGGCCCAGTCGGCGCTGCGGTTTTTTTTAAATAATTCCGCGAGCAGAAAAACAAAGAAAAATAAAATCTAACGAGCTCCAAAATTTACGAAGTAAATTTTCCCCGACTCCTAAAAATGAGTCGAACAAAATGAACTTTTTTCTTGGGGCCTAAATGCAATTTTTGAAAACACGCATTTTTCCCTAATTCAAATAAAATGCAAATAAACTTCAAAACATCCAAAATTTGATTTATTTATTAAATCTTCATTTTTCCTAAATTTGGGAAAGTCATATTATTCCCTTCTCAAAATTTAGTTATTGGAAAAATAATTGAAGATAAAATAAATAAAATCAAATGATCCTCTTTTCAAAATTTGAGAAAACTCAAATAAGAAAATAACGAAATCTCCAACTCTCTCCGAGGGTCCTTGAGTTGCATGAAATTTCTAGGATCGACCAAAATGCAAGAAAATATGATATGCATGATGATCTAATGTATAACATTCCAAATTGAAAATTTGGGATGTTACAAACCTACCCCCCTTAAGATGAATCTCGCCCTCGAGATTCGGGTTGGCTAAAAAATAGGTGAGGGTGGTCCTTGAGCAAATCTTCTTCTCTCTCCCAGGTGGCTTCATCCTCTGAGTGGTGGTTCCACTGAACTTTGCAAAACTTGATAACCTTGCTGCGGGTAACTCTGCTGGCATATTCGAGAATCTTGACTGGCTTCTCCTCATATTTTAAGTCATCTTTCAACTGAATCACTTCAAGCGGCACTGTATCTCTTAGCGGTACCTCCGCCATCTCGGCGTGACATTTCTTCAGCTGAGAAACATGGAATACATCATGAACTCCTGACAGTCCCTCTGGCAATTCCAACTTATAAGCAACTTCTCCCATACGTTGCAAAATCTTATACGGTCCAATGAATCACGGTGCTAACTTTCCCTTGACTCCAAAGCGCTTAACTCCTCGAAGTGGGGATACTCAGAGATAAACTCTGTCTCCGGTTTCATAAACTGTCTCCGTGCGTTTAGAATCTGCGTAGCTCTTCTGCCTTGATTGGGCTACCTTGAGCCTATCGCGAATCAACTTAACTTTCCGTTCAGAATCCTTGATCAGATTTGGTCCAAAGAACTGACGGTTTCCAACTTCGTCCCATGACAACGGTGTCCTGCACCTCCTTTCGTATAAGGCTTTGAAAGGTGCCATCTTCAAACTGGTTTGGTAACTGTTGTTGTAAGAAAACTCCGCATACGGCAGGTTATCGTCCCAACTAGATCCATAATCTAGTGCACAAGCTCTCAGCATATCTTCCAAAATCTGATTGACTCTCTCAGTCTGTCCATCCGTCTGTGGGTGGAAAGCTGTGCTGAACTCTAGTCTGGTTCCCAAAGTTTCATGCAACTGATTCCAAAACTTTGAGGTGAATTGGGTTCCTCTATCTGATACGATACTCCTTGGAACTCCATGCAAACAAATGATCCTGGTCATGTATATCTTTGCCAACTTAGCACTGGTGTAAGTGGTCTTAACTGGGATGAAATGTGCTACCTTCGTCAGACGATCAACTACTACCCATATCGAGTCATAGCCTGCTTTCGTCCTGGTTAGTCCTGTGATAAAATCCATGCCTATCTTATCCCACTTCCATTCGGGTATCAGCAATGGTTGTAACAATCCGGCTGGCTTCTGATGTTCTGCCTTCACCCTATGACACACATCACAAACTGCTACGTATGCTGCAATATCCTTCTTCATTCCGGTCCACCAGAATGTTTCCTTCAAATCCAAATACATCTTGGTATTTCCTGGGTGAATTGAATAGGGTGAATCATGTGCCTCTTGCAGAATCAACTTCCTGATCTCCGGGTCATTGGGCACATAAACACAGTCCTCAAACCATAGGGTATCGTGCTCATCCTCACGAAATCCGTTTGCTTTTCCTTCGCTCATTTTCTTCTTTATATCTGCAATCTCCTTGTCAGATTTCTGAGCCTCTCTGATTTTATCCATCAAGGTAGGTTGAATCTCCAACGCTGCTATATAGCCTCTCGGAACTATTTCCAAACATAGCTCACGAAGATCCTCGGCTAACTCCTTTGGTATTTCTCCCGTCATCAATGTATTGACATGGCTCTTACGGCTCAATGCGTCAGCTACAACATTAGCCTTTCCTGGATGGTAATGCAATCTCATATCATAATCCTTGATGAGCTCCAACCATCTCCTTTGTCTGAGGTTCAACTCCTTCTGCGTGAAAATATACTTCAAACTCTTGTGATCCGTATATACTTCACAATGATTTCCAATGAGGAAATGTCTCCATGTCTTCAATGCATGCACTACGGCTGCTAACTCCAAATCATGCGTAGCATAATTTAATTCATGAGGTTTCAGTTGTCGTGAAGCATACGAAACAAGTCTTCCTTCCTGTATAAGCACTGCTCCAAGTCCTCGACGTCAAGCGTCGCAATACACCTCATAATCCTTGGTCTGATCTGGCAGAATCAACACTGGTGAGGAAACCAATCGCTTCTTCAACTCCTGAAAACTGGACTAACATTCCTTAGTCCAAATGAACTTGGTATCCTTCTTTAACAATTCAGTCATAGGCTTTGCAATCTTTGAGAAATTCTCAATGAATCTCCGGTAGTATCCTGCGAGTCCAAGAAAACTCCGGATCTCTCCAACTGTCGTTGGTGCTTCCCATTTGGTTACGGTCTCAACCTTTGTGGGGTCAACTGCTATACCTTCTCCGGATATAACATGTCCAAGAAATCCAACTTCCTTTAACCCAAACTCACATTTGCTGAATTTGGCATATAACTGATGTTCTCTTAACTTCTCCAAAACCAAACGCAAATGTTCCTTATGCTCTTCTTCATTCTTCGAGAAAATCAGAATGTCATCAATGAACACTACGACGAACTTATCCAAAAAGTCCATAAATACCTTGTTCATCAGGTTCATAAAATAGGCAGGTGCATTAGTCAGTCCAAATGACATAACGGTATACTCATACAATCCGTATCTCGTGGTAAAAGCTGTCTTAGGTATGTCCTGCTCTCGAATCTTCAACTGATGGTACCCTGATCGCAAATCGATCTTGGAAAACACCTTAGCTCCATGCAAACGATCAAACAGATCATTTATCATTGGCAGTGGGTACTTGTTCTTGATGGTTACTGCATTCAATACACGGTAATCGACAACCATCCTTAATGATCCATCCTTCTTCTCCACTAGAAGTACTGGTGATCCCCAAGGCGAAGAACTTGGGCGAATGTAACCTTTATCCAATAATTCCTTAATCTGCTTCTTAATTTCCACCAAATCTTGTGCTGGCATCCTGTACGGTCTCTTCGATATTGGCCCAGTGCCTGGCAAAAGTTCAATAAAAAACTCAATGTCTCTATCCGGTGGCATGCCTGGCAATTCCTCAAGAAACACATCAAGAAAATCCTTTACCACCGGTACTTCCTCCTGTACAACTCCTGATAAGGAATTTAATTGTGTCCTGTTGGGCGCATGTCGAGATACGTACTTGATTCTCCTTCCTTCGGGCGTTGTAAGCAAAATTGTCTTACTGGCACATTCAATGTTCCCTTCATACTTTGACAACCAGTCCATGCCTAATATCACATCCAATCCTTGAGATTCCAATACTATTAGGTCTGAGGGAAACACATAGTTACCAATCCTTAATGGTAACCGATCACACCATCGATTAGCCATGTACTCTGCTCCAGGCGAGGTTACTAACATGGGTGACCTAAGGGCTTGGGTTGGCAGGTTATACTTATCCACAAATTCCCTTGATATGTATGAATGCGATGCACCAGTATCAAAAAGAACAAGTGCAGTAAATGTCTTAACCAAAAACTTACCGATTACTGCATCAGGTTGAGCTTCAACCTCCTCCACGCTAACGTGCTTCACCTGTCCCCTGTTGAAAGGGTTTGGCTTCTTCCCAGAGCTTCCATTGCCATTCTGGCCTTCGGGGCATTCATTGGCATAATGTCCGGTTTTGGAACACTTGAAACAGGTGACTTGACTCAGATCTCTCTTGGTTGGGGTTGATCGGGTGGTACGGTTCTGGCCGTTGCTGCCTCCATTCCCATTACCATTCTTTTGGCCATTATGGTTGTGCGAACCACTCCCTCCATGGGTATGCTGAAACTGAATTCCCGGTTTAGGGGTAAAACGGGGCTTCTGCTGGGCTCCAGAGTTATACTTCCCCTATCCATACTTCCTCTTGCGGTTCTCAATCTGCTGTTGCTTCCCTTCAATCATGATGGCGCGATCTACCAACTCCTGGTAGTTGTTGAAACTTGCTATCATCAACTGCATGCTTAGCTCATCATTCAGTCCTTCTAGAAACTTCTCCTGCTTAGCTGCATCCGTAGAAACGTCATCTGGGGCATAACGTGCTAACTTGCTGAAGTCGTCAACGTACTGGCCAACTGTCCTTCCTCCTTGGCGTAAGTTACGAAACTCATGCTTCTTCATGGCCATAGCTCCTGCTGAAACATGGGCAGTGCAGAAAGCTTGCTGAAACTGATCCCATGTGACAGTGTCAACTGGGTAAGTGGCTGTAAAATTCTCCCACCATGCTGCCGCGGGTCCGTCAAACTGATGTGCGGCAAACTTCACCTTCACAACATCTGTGCATCCTGTAGTGGTCAACTCCCTTCCTATCTTGCGGAGCCAATCATCTGCTACTATTGGCTCGGTGCTACTGGAAAACACCGGCGGATTTAGCCTAAGGAAACGGGCTAGGTGATCAACTGGTGGCGGCGGCGGAGGGTTGTTGTTGTTGTTGTTGTTGTTGTTGTTGTTCTGCTGATTCTGGACTAACAACTGCATCAATTGGTTCTGCTGCTGGATCAACTGGGTGAGCTCCGGTGGAAATCCATTGTCACGTCTCGGAGGCATCTGAGGGTTTAGAAAAGATGAGAATTAAGAATAGAATGAGGTCTAAGAGAAAACACTACCCAAATGCACATGAGACAAATGCACAAAAAATCACTTCATTCGATTCAAACAAGGGCATACAAACGGTCTAGAACTATCGCAAAAAGTGCTCGAACTATAATGTATACATGGGGAAAATGCTATTAATATTTGGTGGTCATCTAGAAATTTGAATCGATGGAAGACTCCATGATGTCTGCTCCAGCTTCTTCTTCAAAGTCGGGTTCACTTGGGTCCGAATCGGTGTCATCGATGATGATGTAGTTGTCCGGACATGCGACGTACTTGTATTCCTTCTTGGATGCTAATCTCTCCTTGAGTTCTTCAATCTCCTGTTTAAGATCGACATTGTGCCTTGCTAGAGCTACGATCTCGTCCATGTAGTCCTTGCGTGTACCCTTCAGTTCTCCTTCTAGCTCAATGATCCTTGCCTTCGCATTCTTAAACTCTATCATATCATTGCACATCTGGTTCTCTTGGCGTCGAGTGTGCTGGTTTAACTCCTGGATGAAAGTTGCAATGGATCTATCCTTCTTGGTGCTTACTATCTCCCATTATTCATCTCGGCGTCCGCAAATCTGGTAGATAGTGTCCTTGAGGTCTTCTTGATAAACTTCTCCAATGTGTCCCATGGTGATATGAGCTGCCATGCTCTTTGCCAGACTCCAGGTTGGTGCACTGCAAACACTATCTATGGGCTTCGTGATTGGCGCGAATGTCCTTCCCGGAACATGAGCTTGAATCTTCCAGCGCTCCTCTTCAGGCAGAGTGGCGTTGAAGGTCCCGGTGAAGCTTGGTAGTCCAATGTTCAGGTACTTGGTGACTTCCTTCAAGTGAAATCCAAAAGGTGTGCCTTCATCCAGTTGAGCGTACTTGATCTTCGCGTCCGTCATCCTAAAAGAGTAGAAAAGATGAGAAGTTAGAAAATGAGAGGAGAAAAGTGATCTGTGGCTTTAACTTAGTGGTCGTGTCCTATAGTCAGCGTGTGCTTTGATACCATCTCTGTAGCGACCCGACCTCAGATGGTCAAGTCTCTATGCTCCGGTGTCATCCCTGGATCAGTAATGCTGACACCACATAGTACTTCGAAGGATTTATAGTAGAGTAGCAATCACACACTTATTACATCGGTGTCTCAAAGAGAACTTATTACAATAAATATGTCTTAAGGCCATCTAATAATGATAACAGCGGAAGGCTTGGAAGATAAGCGAGTCCATCAACTCCAATGGCATCACTGAGTATACAACCATGACCTAAAAGCACCTTACTCGTCGTCTGAAAAGTCTGCAACATGAAAGTTGCAGCCCGAAAACGGGTCAGCACATGGAATATGCTGGCAATGTAACACATAGAGAGTAATGAATGATAAGCCTATACTACATGCATATATGGCTGGTGGAAAAGCTCTATGGTTACAGTTTTGCGTAAAGCCAATTTTTCCCTACTGCAAAGGAATATATTTTATTTAACTATCATGGTGGTTGAAACATCGAGAATGGTTGACAACATTCCGATCCCAATTAAGTGAACAATTAAAACCCAACAATATTAATTAGAAGTAACACTTTGAGATTCACATGATATTCAAGTACTAGATACTCAAGACGTCTATAACCGGGGACACGACTAATCATGATTAGTTTGTACACTCTGTAGAGGTTTGCGCACTTTTCCCCACAAGACTCGATCGCCTCCGTTGGTTTCTCGCACTACATGGTGTTTGAGAGACGGATGACCGAGACATAGTCTTTCAGAAGCACTCACACCTTACGTTGTGATAGACCGTACCAACCTACATCCCCTACATCTGCTAGTCTACCACTGTAAGAGTTCGCACGACTTAGTCAGCTATGCCAGAGCCCATAATGGCTTGTGGATGCACACGGAAGTTACTAGCATGAATGATCTTATGATCCCTTTGAGCCTGGGTGGCGGCCCAAAGAAAAACAGGCAAGTCCTGATAGAAACCAGGTGCCTCAATCCACCCAGATGTGTATTTAAGTTGCCACCTTAGATAAAACCATTAATTAACAATACTCACATCTGTCATGGATATCAATCCACGTCTACTAGCATAGCATGGCATAATAAGCAAACGTAGAAGTAACTCCCAAAGGTTTCATAAGTAAAACAGGTAATAGGTACTACCTCAACTACTTCCCATCCCACAGTTTTAAACAGATCCTAATCATGCAATGTGTGAGGATTGGTCTAATGCAATTAAAAACTGGGCAATGAGAAGGTATGATCAAAGTGTTACTTGCCTTGCTGAGGATCCGCGAAACCTAGAGCTTCGAAATAACAGGCGGCGCACTCCGGGTGATCTATCACAGACAAACAACAAGCATACAATAAGTACTCATCTAATGCACAGGTAAAACTCGAACGGAAACTCGAACTAGAAAGTTCAACTTAAGAACTCCGGTTGCAAAAAAAATCGAATTCGAACAAAGCAACGGAAAACAAACGGCGGAAGAAAACAACACGGTTCTAGCAATTTGAAACTAGGTCAAATTTTACAGTAGCAAAAACTTGTTTAAGTTGATTATTCGGAACGGTGGTTTCGAAACGAAACTCCAGGCGCTTGAATCACCTGATTCCGATAAACTAGCAAGAAGATAAACTAAAATGAAGATCGGATCTGAAATCGCGATCAGAAAATCGCGGAATAAATCCGACGAAAAAGAAAAACGACGAACGATTAAGCGAACGGACGTTTGTTAACCGAGACTAACCGGTGATCACGTTCGTTAAGACGAACGGTCCGGTGAGCGCTCGCTAATTAACAAAACCGAAAAAAACCGATCTAGGGTTTCGAAAAAAAACCGAAACATCGAAAAATAAACCGGAACGATTTTATTAGAAAACCGAACCGGGCGAGGGGAAGTTGGCGCGGCTCGGCTACCTCGACGAGGCGGGGTTCCGGCGGGCGGCGGGGTTTCGCGGCGGGCGGCGGCGGCGCTGGCGCGGGGCGACGGCGAGCGGCGGCGGCGAGCGGCGCGGTCTGCGGCGGGGCGCTGCGCTGCTGCTGCTGCTGCGGGGTGCGGCGGCGGCGACTTGTGGGGAGGAGAGGGGGGTGGGGAGTATATATAGGAGGGGGGGAGTATATATAGGAGGGGGGAGGGTGGCTTGGGGGAGGGGGAAAGGCAAAGAGGGGGGGAGGAGGAGTCCGACTCGGACTAGGCCGGCGGCGGCGCGGCAGCGGCACGGTGCGCGCGTGCGAGGAGGCGGCTGTGCGGGCCGGCTGGCTGGGCCCTTGGCCCAGTCGGCGCTGCGGTTCTTTTTTTTAAATAATTCCGCGAGCAGAAAAACGAAGAAAAATAAAATCTAACGAGCTCCAAAATTTACGAAGTAAATTTTCCCCGACTCCTAAATATGAGTCGAACAAAATGAACTTTTTTCTTGGGGCCTAAATGCAATTTTTGAAAACACGCATTTTTCCCTAATTCAAATAAAATGCAAATAAACTTCGAAACAACCAAAATTTGATTTATTTATTAAATCTTCATTTTTCCTAAATTTGGGAAAGTCATATTATTCCCTTCTCAAAATTTTCTTATTGGAAAAATAATTGAAGATAAAATAAATAAAATCAAATGATCCTCTTTTCAAAATTTGAGAAAACTCAAATAATAAAATAACGAAATCTCCAACTCTCTCCGAGGGTCCTTGAGTTGCGTGAAATTTCTAGGATCGACCAAAATGCAAGAAAATATGATATGCATGATGATCTAATGTATAACATTCCAAATTGAAAATTTGGGATGTTACAATAAATTCCCTAGGAAAGTCAGAATGTGATAAAATGTTGAAACTTTTTGAAAATTAAGCTGTGATAAATTTTCTACAGTGTGGTACATTTTCATAATCTTTGGAGTTAGGGAAGTATTGATACTCTTGCATTCTTTACAGACTGTACTGTTTTTGGCAGATTGCTGTTATGTTTGCATTGTTTGCATATGTTTGCTTGTTTAATGATCCTTTTTGAGGATGGGAGTATTAAATATGTAGAGGCATTTAGTATGCAATGTTGAATAATAATTTTAGTGCTTTTCTACAGTAGAGAATGATAAAGTTTTTGCATTGGTTTATACTAACTTATCTCACGAGGTCTTGTTGAGTTTTATGTTGTCGGTGTACTAAAGTAGGGGTACCTTAGTACCCCGAACTTGTGCACGGGCAGTAGTAGCCTCCCGCGGCAAGGCCTGGCAGGGGAGCGACAAGAGTCTCCACGGCCCTTTCCGGCCGGACGAAGGCCAAGTGATCGAGCCTAGAAGACCAAGCCCCGGCAAGAGGAGCTTGCCGGGCCAAGCAGGCGAGGTCCGGCAAGAGGAGCTTGCCGGGCCAAGGCGACAAGGCCCCGGCAAGAGGAGCTTGCCGGGACGACTAAGCCGAAGCACCAAGGCCCCGGCGGGAGGAGCTCGCCGGGACGGCCAAGCCTAGGCACACCAAGAGAAGCCCGTCGCGGCGCTCCGCGCGCCCCAGCAAAGCCTGGCGAGCGGCAAGCTCCCAGGTGCGGCAAGGCAACTGCCGCGACAAGCCACTTGCCGCAGCAAACCACCACATCAGGCCTGCGCTCCAGCTCACCCGCCCACGCGTCGCTCTGGGGCTCCCCCGGAGGCAATTGGCGGGACGCCGCGCAACCTGAGACGCGCGGTGGCATGCGACGTTGGCAGAGTCGCCCCCGTGGCAAGCGGAGGCGCTCCTAACGGTCCGCCTCGGCACTGTTCAGGCGATCCAGAAGGGCATTTAATGCCTTTGTCTCCCGCCGTCAGAGTTAGGTGTGATAGCACTGTGCGGCCACTCTTTGCACAACCCCTTGCCATTTTTACCCTCGCCTACGTCGCTACCTGTGGGAAACCCCTTAGCATATAAAAGGAGGCCCATGCGCACGTAGAGGGGAGGAGGAGAGAGGAGGAGAGGACCAAAAGGGGAAGAGAGGGACCGGAAAAGGATCCGGACCCCAGTAGACCATCGTCTACATCCAGCCCCAACTTACTTTAGCTTCTTGCGCTCCAGAGCAAGAACTCTGATCAACCAGACATGCAGCAGTAGGGTTTTACGCATCCGTGCGGCCCGAAGCTGGGTAAAATCGTCGTGTGTGTGTGTCGCCTCGATCTGCTCTTTGTGCATCCTCCGCCCCCGCCGAACCGACAAGGGGGCTCCGTCCCCATAGGTGCTCGTGGAGGCCAGATATCCCCCGACATCTTTGGCGCGCCAGGTAGGGGGCGCGTCGAGGTTGTGTGAATCAGATCCGGCGTCCGCGCGAGCCAGTCTCTCATCGTCTGCGCCAGCATGGCGCCGAAGAAGAAAGCTCCGGAGGTGACCGGCCCGTCAGCGTCGAACCCACCGCCCATGGAGCAGACGGGTGGTGGGGAGGACGCCGGCGGAGGAACGGGCACCGTCGAACCAGTTCTTGGTCCCGCGGCGTCCGAGCTCGCCCCGCGCCCCTCTCAGGAGGCGCGAAACCAGCAGCGTCATGGTACCCATGGTACCATACGCTCGCTGGACCCGAGCCACGCTGGTGGATCCCAGGGTGCTCAGGACCGGCATACGATCCAGCGTGCCGGGACGAGCGTCGCGCGGCTGCCTGGACCGGGTGCTGCTCCTTCTAACGTGGTTAGGGGTTCGAGCACATCCCGCTCCTCGCGCCGCTCGCCGCCTCTGCCCGCCACCCCAGCGGAAGCTCTCGCATGAGCTCAGCTGCTCCTAGACTACCCTCCAACGGCAGACAAGCTCGACGGCTGGAGGGCAACCATCCAGAGCCTCATCGGTTTCGCCAACGGCGACACTCCGCGACAGCACAGCGCGTCGCAGCCGCGGCCAGTCTCCCAGGCGAGAACCGATGGCGCCAAGAACGGCGGGGGCGCGACCACCGTGCACTCCCCGCCCCAGAAGCCACGGTCGCCGACTCGCCGGGCTCACCTCGACGACGATTCTACCACGTCGTCGAACCCGCGAACTCGCCGCGACCAATGCCAAGTCCTTCACGAACAAAGGGAAGAAGACGCTCGAACCCGCATCGAGCGCAGAAGAGAGGCGCGGCGTCAATCAGACCAGCGCGTTGGGCCCACTGGAGACATGCACGCGCCGGGGGAGCCAGGCGAACTGCCGTATTCGGTAGGTTGCCCTGCGTTCACCCGCGAGCTGCAGCAAGTCCAGTGGCCCAGCACAAAGAACTTCAAGCCCGACGTGCCCGAGAAGTACGACGGCAAGTCGCATCCGTCTGAGTTCCTCAGCATCTACACCATTGCGGTGCAGGCTGCCGAGGGACGGGACGATAAGATCCTTGCCAACTACTTCCCGCTGGTACTCAAGCCCAACGTCAGATCCTGGCTCATGCACTTGCCGGACGGCTCCATCTCCTCCTGGCCAGATCTATGCCATCAGTTCGTTGGCGCCTTCACGGGCGGCCACAAACCCCATGGCCAGGCGAGCGACCTTCATCTGCTCGTTCAGAAGGAGGGGGAGCCTTTGCGCAAGTTCATCCAGAGGTTCAGCCGTGTGCACTACAACATCCCAGACGTCCAACCCGCCGCGGTGATCAGCGCGTTCCACCAGAACGTGCGTAACCGCAGGATGCGGGAGGAGATGGCGATGTGCAAAATCAAGGAGGTCAGCGAACTTTACGCCCTGGCCGACAAGTGTGCACGTGCTGAGGAGGGGAGGAGGCTCCCCGGAGAAAGTGTTGGAGAAGGAGACTCCGACAGTGAAGGTACCACCCCGGCAAGGAGAGGCCGGCGACGGAAAGAAAAACCCAGAGGTACTGGTTGTCGAGAAGTCCAGCAGCGAGGGCTCCTCCAAGAAATCCCAGGCGGGAGGCCCTGGCAAGGAGGTTGCCGGGTGCGCCAACTGCCGGGCGGTGGCGGCTGCCGATAAGCGGGACGGTACCGACAAGAAGTACTGCAAGATCCACCGCACCAGGGGCCACGACCTCCAGAGTTGCAAACAAGTCGAGCGAATCGTCGACCTGCAAAAGGCCGAGTACGCACGACGCGACAAGGAGAGGGCCCAGGCAGGCGGCGGGGGATCCGGCACGAAGCGTCCCGGCCCGGGGGAGCACCGCGGCAAGGACAAGCAGCGGCAAGCAGACAGACCTCCCCGGGGGCGCGACAAGAGCGAAGACGAAGACGACGACGAAGACATGGAAGACCCCGAGACCAGCGAACAGGAGTTCCAGAAAGCCACTGAGGTCTTGTGTGTGGACGGCGGTGCCTCCCTGCACGCTTCCCACCACCAGCTTAAACAGTGGGTGCGGGAGGTCAATGTAGCGGAGCCGCCCGTCGAGTCACGCAGACCCCTGAGATGGTCCAGCACGCCTATCATCTTCGACATTGAGGACCACCCTGATCGCACAACCGCGGTCGGGTGCTTGCCGATGTTGGTCTCCCCAACAATCCGCAACCTCAAGGTCACTAAGATGCTAGTTGACGGCGGGGCCGGCTTGAACCTGATCTCCTCTGCTGTTCTCCGGACACTCCAAGTTCCCGACAGCGAGCTCGAAGAAACCGGCACATTCCAAGGAATCAACCCGGGAAGGAGCAAGCCGAAGGGAAAGATCACGCTGCCGGTAACATTTGGCAGCGAGCTGAATTTCAGAACTGAGAAGGTCACCTTTGACGTCGCCGACCTTCCGTTGCCTTACAACGGGATCCTCGGCCGACCAGCACTCGCCAAGTTCATGGCGGCCTCTCACTATGCATATAACATGCTCAAGATGCCCGGCCCAATAAGCGTCGTTTCTGTCCCCGGCGACAAGAAGGATGCCCTTATCTGTGCCGACCAAATATACCGGGATGCAACAGCAGCAACGGCCCGCGGCCCGTTTGCCGCTGGAGCTTCTGGGGGAAAGAAGAAGTCCGGCAAGTGCTCTGGCGCCCACTCCGGCAAGCGCGCCTCTTCGGAGTGCTGCGCTGCCATCGAGGACGTGCCATCGAGCCCCGCCGGCATGAAGACCAAGACCGGCAAGTGCTTTGGAGCCCACTCCGGCAAGCGCGCCTCTTCGGAGTGCTACGCTGCCGTTGAGGACGCGCCATCAAGCCCCGCCGGCAACAAGGCCAAGCCCGGCGAATGCTCTGGTGCCCACTCCGGCAAGCGCGCCTCTTTGGGGTGCTGCGCTGCCATTGAGGACGCACCATCGAGCCCCGCCGGTAAACACAAGGAGACGACGGCTGCTCCACCGGCGACCAAGAAGGTGCCCGCCAAGGAGGACGGCACTGGTGGTACCTTCGCCATCAGTGCCACTCTCGGCCCCAAATAGGAAGGCGCGCTCGTTGCTTTCCTGCGGGCGAATGTTGATGTGTTTGCCTGGCAACCATCTGACATCCCCGGCGTTCCCAGGGAAGTGATTGAGCACCACCTTGCCGTCTGTCCTCATGCGCGGCCCGTCAAGCAGAAGGTCAGGAAACAAGCGGTGGAGCGCCAAGAGTTTATCGCGGAGGAGATCAAGAAGTTGGAAGCGGCAGGCCTCGTCAGAGGCGTGCTCCATCCGACGTGGTTGGCCAATCCTGTCGTCGTGGGCAAGGCAAACGGGAAGTGGAGGCTTTGCATCGATTTCACCGATGTCAACAGAGCTTGCCCTAAAGATCCATTCCCCTTGCCGCGCATCGACCGGATGCGACCTGCTTTCATTCCTTGACGCCTACTCCGGGTACCACCAAATCTTCATGGCTGAAGAAGACGAAGAGAAGACTGCGTTCATCACTCCATGTGGCACGTACTGTTTTGTGCGGATGCCTTTTGGACTGAAGAACGCAGGCTCGACGTTCGCGAGGGTTGTCCACACTGCTTTCGAGCCATAGATCCACAGAAATGTGGAGGCCTACATGGAAGACATCGTGGTCAAGAGCAGAGACAAGGCAACCTTGGTTCAAGACTTGGAAGAGACCTTTGCGAACTTGCGCAGGATCAGCCTCAAGCTCAACCCCGAGAAGTGCGTATTCGGAGTTCCCTCCGGCAAGCTTCTCGGGTTCTTCGTGTCTCAGCGTGGGATCAAAGCCAACCCCGACAAGATCAAGGCCATCGAGCAGATTGAAGCACCAACGCGTGTCAAGGACGTGCGAAGACATGCCGGCTGCGTGGCGGCTCTCAGCAGGTTTATTTCCAGGTCTGCGGAACGCGCCCTGCCGTTTTTCAAAATCCTGAAAAAGGCGGGTCCAGTAAAATGGACTCCGGAAGCGGAGGATGCGCTGCAAGACTTGAAGAAATACCTGTCCTCCGCTCCTATACTTGTCGCGCCTAGACCGCAAGAGAAGTTGCTGCTCTACCTAGCGGCAACCAATCAAGTGGCTAGTGTTGCATTAGTTGCGGAGAGGGAAGCTGATGACGAGCCAGCAGCCACGACAAGCGCGTCCGACGGCAAGCAGGGGGCTTCCCCGACGAGCTCTGGCCCCGGCAAAGGCGGATCCGCGCAAGCGCAAGGGGAAGTGCAGAGGAAAAGGATGGTGCAGCGCCCAGTTTACTTCGTCAGTTCCCTCCTGCAGGGGGCTAGGTCGAGGTACTCTGGTGTGCAGAAATTGCTCTTCGGCCTCCTCATGGCCTCGAGGAAGCTGCGCCATTACT
Organism: Aegilops umbellulata; assembly: GCA_032464435.1. Classification (NCBI taxonomy): domain Eukaryota; kingdom Viridiplantae; phylum Streptophyta; class Magnoliopsida; order Poales; family Poaceae; genus Aegilops; species Aegilops umbellulata. Next base: position 208,792,647 of record CP136056.1, on the reverse strand, counting down.
TCCAAGCACACGAGATCACAGTGGTCACTCGCTTTCCGCTTAAGAGGATACTGCAGAATCCCGAAGCGACAGGCAGGATTGTCGAGTGGGCACTAGAACTGTCAAGCTTTGGCCTCAAGTTCGAGAGCACATCGACCATCCAGAGCCGAGCATTGGCAGAATTCATAGCAGAGTGGACGCCGACACCAGACGAAGAAATTCCAGAGACGAGCATCCCCGGCAAGGAAGCAACCAAAGAGTGGCTGCTGTACTTTGATGGTGCCTTTTCGCTGGAAGGCGCCGGTCCCGGCGCGCTGCTCATCGCGCCCACCGGAGAGCACCTCAAGTACGTCGTCCAGATGCACTTTCCCAAGGAGCAAGCAACCAACAATATGGCAGAGTATGAAGGTTTGCTCGCCGGTCTCAGGATCGCGGCGGAACTTGGGATCAAGAAGCTCATTGTCAGGGGTGACTCGCAGCTCGTCGTCCGCCAAGTGAACAAGGATTACCAGTGCCCGTTGATGGAGGTTTACGCTGATGAAGTGAGGAAGCTGGAAGAGTGCTTTGACGGCCTGCAAATGGAATACGTTCCAAGAGCAGAAAACGACATCGCCGACGGCCTGTCAAAATGCGCCGCACTAAAGCTACCTGTGGAACCAGGGACCTTTGTGCTCAAGCTGACTCAGCCATCCGTGACGCCATCGACTGGGCCAAGCAAGAAGAGAAGACCGGTCTCTGATGGCTCTCTCCCAGCAGAGCTTCCCGAAGCCGCCGCCAAGAGAGTCCCCGAGATCGACGCCAAGAGTGCTGAGGAGCTGCCCGCTCCGGCAAGCCCCAGCGTTTGCCCCGACGAAGCAGGCGCTCCCGGCAAGCCGCGCCCCGGCAAGCTTGCCGAGGAACGTCAAGCTCCGGCTGAGCCCCGAGTCCTCGCCGTAGAAGCTGATGTTCCCGCAGCCGCCGACATGCCTTTGGTCCTCGTCGTCGAGCCCCAGGCTCCGACGTGGGCACAGCAGATCGTCCGTTTCCTCCAGGCAGGAGAACTTCCCGAAGAGCAAGGAGAAGCTGAAAGAGTAGCCCGGCAGTCCAGTATGTACCAGTTCGTCGACAGCACGCTGTACAGAAGAGGACGCAATGGGGTGAAATTGAAGTGCATTCACCAGGAAGACGGACAGAAGCTGTTGGCGGAGATACACGGGGGCATATGTGGACACCACATTGGCTCCAGAGCACTTGCCGGAAAGGCGTTCCGGCAAGGCTTCTTCTGGCCCACAGCCCTCCAGGATGCAACTGCACAAGTAACCAAGTGTGAAGCGTGCCAGTTCCATTCCAAGAAGATACACCGGCCAGCTCAAGCTCTCCAGACGATCCCTTTATCCTGGCCCTCCTCGGTCTGGGGGCTCGATATCCTCGGCCCCTTCCCCCGATCCGTCGGGGGCTTTGAGTACTTGTTCGTTGCCATCGACAAGTTCACAAAGTGGCCAGAAGTGGAACCAGTGAGGAAGGTGACCGCCCAGTCCGCGATCAAATTCTTCAGGTCGATTGTCTGCCGCTTCGGGATCCCCAACAGGATCATCACCGACAACGGTACGCAGTTCACAAGCCACGCCTTCATGCAGTACACCCAAGATCTTGGCACCAAGGTCTGCTTCGCTTCTGTTGCTCATCCCTGGAGCAACGGTTAAGCGGAAAGGGCCAACGCCGAGGTACTGCGCGGGCTCAAGACCAGAAGTTTTGACAAGCTGCTCAAGCACGAACGGAACTGGATCGAGGAGCTGCCGGCGGTTCTTTGGTCGGTCAAAACGACGCCAAATCGAGCCACCGGCCAGACACCATTTTCTCTAGTCTATGGAGCAGAAGCAGTTACCCCCACGAAACTCGTATACGGGTCACCTCGAGTGCTCGCTTATGATGAGCTTGAGCAAGAGCGGTCGCGTGAAGATGATGCACTGCTCCTGGAGGAGGATCGTCTCCAGGCCGCTGTGTGATCCGCTCGCTACCAGCAAGCTCTGCGTCGCTATCATAGCCGCAAAGTTAAAGCCAGGAGCCTCGAGGAAGGCGACCTTGTTCTTCGGCGCGTTCAGTCGGCCAAGATACACAACAAGTTGACGCCGAAGTGGGAAGGCCCTTACCGGGTGAAACGAGTCACGAGGCCCGGCGCCGTCCGCCTGGAGACCGAAGATGGTACTCCGGTGAGCAATTCCTGGAACATTGAGCATCTTCGCAAGTTTTACCCATAAGGCGCGGTTGTCGGACCCCGTCCGGCAACCAACTCTTTGTACAAAAGTCTTGCCGCAGACGCATGTAATCCTTTGTACAAAGCCAGGCGCAGACCCTGGCCGCAATGACGCACTGGCCCCCCCCCAAGTTTTAGCATGCATGCTGAGTCGAGTCTCGTCCTTGGTTAGGGTCGATAGTGCCTAAGAGTCGCTAACCCCTAACTTGGAGGTCGAGTCCGCGTCTTTTTCCCGTCCTTTCCCTTTGGCTCGCGGGAACCGCCTACCCTTGCTGAGCCGCTCAAGGACGAAGAAGGGGAGAAGGACGAGCCAGCACCCGCCTCCCGACAAGCCAGAGTTGCCGGGGGCTGCAACCTCAGATAAGTCTTTACATCCCTTATCATGCATTCACTCGTGAGCTGTGGAATGTGAAAACCTTGCCTCCTCCTAAAAAGCTGCCGTGCTCTCTTAAGTGGCAAACCCCGGAGCGCGTTCCCGGGGCCCGTTTCGGATAGTAGCCGTGGCGGCAGGGGGAGGGGGCGAGGGGCCAGAACCCGCCTTCTCCCTGCCTCCGCCAAGAGCGCGAGGAGGGCCAAGGGGCGCGGGGGACGGCCGGGTCCGTTGCCGGGCGGGGAAGTGTCTATCTTAACGATGCAAAGGGTCCGCCCCTTGCCGCGGGATGTACCCGCGAGACAAATGATCCAGCAAACGTCCCCTTTTCATTAAAAACATTCCACTCAGGTACAGTTCAGAGAGAATGAAAAACATGAAAGATGGGATTACAAGATTTAAATGCAACTAAGGCCCGAGGGCTTACAAGATAAAAAGAGATAAGGTGCCCGTAATCCCTTTCTTGTCTCTCTCCTCAGGAGGTACGGCAAGGAGGCGAGAAGGGCAAAAGGGGCGCCTAGACGAGCTACGGGTGGCAGAAGACGCCAAGAGAGCGTCCGAGGCCCCACCCCGGAGCTCCGGAGGCCGGAAGAAGACGGCGACGCCGGAAGCGGAGCTCGAGAAGGAGGCGGCGGGATGTCGACACGCTGTCGAGGGCATCTAGCCCTCGTACTCCGAGTTGACGGCCTTGCCGCCAGCCTCTTCCGCAGCCTCGCCACTCCGGCCGCCCGAGAAGACGAAGCCCCGGCAAGAGGAGCTTGCCGGGCCGGAGAGAAGACCCCGGTGGTCGTTGCCGCGAGCAGGGGTGATGACGGCGTCTGGGGCGAGGTTGGAAGACGAGGCAGCGGCCCTGCCGCCCGCCCTCTTCCACTTCTGCATCCTCCCTACGCCAGCCGCCCAAGGAGACGACCCCGGGGAGTTCACGGCGCCAACAACGCGGACGATGGGGGCCGCCGGTGCCACGCGGAGCTGCGACAAGCGCCTAGTCGTGCCCGTCATCCCGGCGACCGCCCGCCCTCGTCGTCGTTGTCGCTCCCCTCCTCGTCACTCTCGCTCGAGGAGGAGCCTTCGCTGTAGGAGGAGCTATCCACGCAGCACCGGGCCCGGGTGCCGAGGTCCCAGAAGGCCTTGACGGAGAGGAGATCGCCCTCCATCAGCTTGAAATGGAGGGTGAACCCCGCCGTCAAGCTGTGGATCCGGGCGAACGACTTCCACCCTCGGCCAAGACACATCACGCCGGGGGCTCGGGATACGACGTGGACTCGCGTACCACTGATCCCGCAGCCCCTCATGCGCAGTCTCAGCGTCTCGTGTTCTTCCGCCTCCAAGACGTCCGCGAAGGGGGCCGGGAGGCGGAGGCGACGGCGAGGCGCCCGGCGCAGCCTGATGATGAACTCGCAGGGGTCGTCCCCGAGGTGAACTGCCGGGGGAAATGGAGCCGCCGGCGGAGGCGAGGCCGGCGCGCCGTCCTGCCCACCTCGAGCGCCTCAGCCCCGTCCGCGGCCTCGTCCACGACCTCGCCCCCTCCCCCTTCCCCTTACGGTTGGCTCCGCCGCCGCGGGTGCAAGGGGAGGAGGGGCTCGCTGCCTGGCGGCAACCCTTGCCGCCACCGAAGAAGGACCAGGGTTCCCTTTCTGCATAACAGTTGGGGAGAGGGGACCAGGGATCAAAGAGAAGAAGGAAGGGAGGAGTGCGGACCCTCATCCCCCCCTTCCGCTCCTTATAAAGGGGCGGAGTGGGGGCTCGGCCGCCCCGCCCAACCAATCAAAACAGAGGAAGGGCAGGCGACGGGGCCGACCCTCTACATCGACCCGCGTCGACCCGGTTTTTCGCCTTCACCACTGCGACCCCAAGTGCATGAAGGACGCGTGGCAGGCGAGCAGGGCCGAGGCGACGGATGAGGCGACCTCTCCCCACCTATGATCGTGGGGGCGGGCGCCCCGAAAGCCGCGCCTCGACCCCGTTCGTTCACCAAGCCGCGCCTCCGCGCCCCCTCCCCCATTTTTGAAAATTGGGGCGGGCGCTTCGCCTTTCCAAATAAATGAGATCGTGCACGACGTGACGCATGCCTGCGGTCCTCAGTCCCGCGCACGCCACCCACGTCACGCACGCCTTGCATGCCTCGCCCCCCCCCACGACGCCGCGATAAGCGCGCGCCACTTGGGGAGGGCGCGACGAGCACGGAGTTAAGGAGCAGCGCAACCCAGGCCACGCGTGCCCGTGCACTGTTAGGGCCTGGCCCAACAACGCTCGGCACCGTGTATGGCCCAGACCCGGGGGCTCCTGTTGGTGTACTAAAGTAGGGGTACCTTAGTACCCCGAACTTATGCACGGGCAGTAGTAGCCTCCCGCGGCAAGGCCTGCCAGGGGAGCGACAAGAGTCTCCACGGCCCTTTCCGGGCCGGACGAAGGCCAAGTGATCGAGCCTAGAAGACCAAGCCACGGCAAGAGGAGCTTGCCGGGCCAAGCAGGCGAGGTCCGGCAAGAGGAGCTTGCCGGGCCAAGGCCTCTTGCCGGGACGACTAAGCCGAAGCACCAAGGCCCCGGCGGGAGGAGCTCGCCGGGACGGCCAAGCCTAGGCACACCAAGAGAAGCCCGCCGCGGCGCTCCGCGCGCCCCGGCAAGGCCTGGCGAGCGGCAAGCTCCCAGGTGCGGCAAGGCAACTGCCGCGGCAAGCCACTTGCCGCAGCAAACCACCACATCAGGCCTGCGCTCTAGCTCACCCGCCACGCGTCGCTCTGGGGCTCCCCCGGAGGCACGTGGCGGGACGCCGCGCAACCTGAGACGAGCGGTGGCATGCGACGTTGGCAGAGTCGCCCCCGTGGCAAGCGGAGGCGCTCCTAACGGTCCGCCTCGGCACTGTTCAGGCGATCCAGACGGGCATTTAATGCCTTTGTCTCCCGCCGTCAGAGTTAGGTGCGATAGCACTGTGCGGCCACTGTTTGCATAGCCCCTTGCCATTTTTACCCTCGCCTACGTCGCTACCTGTGGGAATCCCCTTAGCATATAAAAGGAGGCCCATGCGCACGTAGAGGGGAGGAGGAGAGAGGAGGAGAGGACCAAAAGGGGAAGAGAGGGACCGGAAAAGGATCCGGACCCCAGTAGACCATCGTCTACATCCAGCCCCAACTTACTGTAGCTTCTTGCGCTCCAGAGCAAGAACTCTGATCAACCAGACATGCAGCAGTAGGGTTTTACGCATCCGTGCGGCCCGAAGCTGGGTAAAATCGTCGTGTGTGTGTGTGTCGCCTCGATCTGCTCTTTGTGCATCCTCCGCCACCGCCGAACCGACAAGGGGCTCCGTCCCCATAGGTGCTCGTGGAGGCCAGATATCCCCCGACATATGTGGATGAAGTTTTTAAGATTTAGGGAAAACGTGATATAAAAGGAATTAAGGAGACACAAAAGCTCAATATTGGGGATGCCCCAAGGCACCCTAAAATAATATTCCAATAAGTCTCAATCATCTAAGCTTGGGGATGCCCCGGTAGGCATCCCACCTTTCTTCTTCAACAATTATCGGTTAGTATCGGTAGAGCCTAAGTTTTTGCTTCTTCGCATGATGTGTGCTATCCTAGGAATGTCATTTTTTTGTTTTGCTTGTTGTTCTAATAAAGTACTTATATCTGAACATTTTTAAATAAAATAGAGTCCTTAAATAGTTGCCAGTGAGGCTAGGTAAGCGGCACGCACACCTCGTCAACGAAGATCTTTTCTATGGAATTGCTCTAGTGCTTCGCTTATATCTTTTTGAGCATGGTGTGCTTTAGTATTTTTGAAGAAATTCTCTCTTGCTTCACTTAAATTAATTTGAGAGAAAGAAATATTATGCTCATGATCTTCACTTATATATTTTTTAGCTTATCAAAAGCAACACATGAAAATTAGTTCCATAGTGATAGATATCCAAGAAGGATATAATAAAAACTTTCATGAAGATCAATGGACAAAATAAACTTGATTCCTTGTAATAGTTTTGAGATATGATGATGTAATATGTGAGTCATGTTGATGAGTAATTATGCTTTAGTAAGAATATTGGTGTTAAGGTTTTTGATTCCCTATGCAAGCATGAAAGTCAATAGTTGTGCAATGAAATTACATCCTACTTGTGGTGCATTATTCGGTGTTAAGTATGCTCAATGCTCGCTTATGAGATTATTCGTTTCTTGGTTGTTTGCTTCTCAATCTTTTGCTAGCCTTCATTCTGCACTAAGTATGATCACTACTTGTGCATCCATAATCCTTTAAACCAGTTTTGCAACATGAGTCCACTATACCTACCTATATGCGGTATTATTTTGTCGTTCTAAACAAATTTGTATCTGCCATCTCTAATTTTCAAAATAAATCTCTCTTTTGTGTGCTCGTACCGCTCGCGAGGCAGTGAGGGGTGGCCAATATTTTCCATGCTAGATGTGTTATTCTCACGATGAGTGTTTATTCACTTGTCATTGCACGAGAGTAAGGCAACAGTATTAGGGATGCCCAGTCCCAAAATGAAAAATGAATTACTTTATGTTGTCAAATAATAAATTCCTTGGAAAGTGTTGGTATGGAGGGCACCCGTGGATACGGTTAGCCATCGAAAGTGAAAGTATGGTGGAAAAGGAATAAACTTTATTTTCTGTTTGGGAACCACCTATGATATATCTAGCATGGGAAGTGTTGGGAGCTCTAAGTCGTTTTCCTTGGTGGGAAAAGTATGCCTCTCAAAATGTTTTTATCTCTAAATTTTCGCTTTGAGCTCTGGCACCTCTACAAATCCCTACTTCCCTCTACGAAGGGACTTTCTTTTACTTTATGAATTTTTTTTAATTTGAGTCTCCATCTTCTCTTATAAAGCACCAACTAGGAGGCACTATGGTCGTACTTGAGCATTGGGTGTAGCTAATATTGAGTGTGTTTCATGAATGGATCAATGATTGAGCATGATGGGCTAGGGATAACTTATTTTAGCGTTGATATTTTGAAAGACATAGTTTCTTGTTGGTATGCTTGAGTATTAAAGTCCTCATGTCAAAACTAGACTATTGGTTTGAACCATATAAAAATCCAAATGTCCATCCTACAAAAGAAAAGAGTTTATGATGAATATGATAGGTAGCATTCGACAACAAAAATTCCATTTTCAATTGCTACTTTAGCATGAGAAGTTTTATGAGAAATAATTGTTGTTATGATGCTAGGAAAAGTGATTGAAATTATCATTGATCAAACTTATGCACTTTGCTAGCATTCACACTTCATAAATTATTTCTTTTATCATTTACCTACTCGGGGACGAGTAGGAATTAAGCTCGGGGATGCTGATACGTCTCCAGCGTATCTATAATTTATGAAGTATTCATGCCATCTTTACAATAATTTTATATGGTTTTGGTATGACTTGCATGGAACTAACCCAGACTGATGTTGTTTTCAACAAAACTACCGGGGTGTTGTTTTTTGTGCAAAAATGAAAGTTCTCCAAATGAGCTGAAACTTTTTGAGGATTTTTTTGGAACAAGAGACCCCTGAAGCTTCGTGGGAGGGCCAGAAGAGCCACGAGGAGGGCACAACCCACCAGGGCACGCCTGGTGGGCCTGGCTTGCCCCGGTGGATTGTGCTTACCACAAGGCCCATCTTAGCATGAAACCAACGCCAAAAAATCTTGTAAATAGAGAAACCATCAAGGGTTAACCTAGATCATAAGTTCTGCCACTGCAAGGCTCTGTAGCCACCGAAAACCAATCTAGACCCCGTTCCGGCACCCTGCCGGAGGAGGAATCGTCTCCGGCGGCCATCTTCATCATCCCGGCGGCCACCACGATCAGGACGGAGTAGTCCTCCCTCGGGGCTGAGGGTTTGTACTAGTAGCTATGTATTTAATCTCTCTCTCTCTCTATCTCTATCTCTATCGTGTTCTTGAGATGTCACGATCTTGATGTATCGCAGGCTTTGTTAATATATTCAGATCATATGGTGTTTTCGCCTCTTTATCTTGTTGTGATGAATTGAGTTTTTCCCTTTGAGATTTAGTTGTTATCGGATTGAATACTTTTATGGATTTGAGAACACTTGATATATGTCTTGCAATTGGATACTCGTGGTGAAAATGGGGTATTGTATTGATTCACTTGGTATATGTTTTGGCACTCAACTCACGGATTCCCGAGGTGACATTGGAGTAATCTATGCATAGGGGTTGATGCACGTTCTTGTCTTTGTTTCTCCGGTAGAAATCTTGGGGCACTCTTTGAAGTTCTTTGTGTTGGATTAGGTATTATGAATATGAATTTGCTTTGGTGTTATTTTAGTATGAACTCTAGGATAGATCGAACGGAAAGAATAGCTTTGTGTTATTTTAGTACGAACTCTTGAATAGATCGAACGGAAAGAATAGGTTTGAGGTGTTTTCGTACCGTATAAACAATTTATTCTTATGTTATCCGCTAGATAGGAACTTTGGAGTGATTCTTCATCGCACTTTGAGCGATGGTTATATGATCCAATTATATTAGCACTGTTGAGAGATTGCACTAGTGAAAGTACAGACCCTAGGCCTCATTTTCAAGCATTGCAATGTTGTTTTTGTGCTCGTTTACTATTTGCTACCTTGCTGTTTTCATTTATTTTCTTTATAAAAATATATTTCTATCATCCATATTACACTTTTATCACTATCTCTTCGCCAAACTAGTGCACCTATACAAATTGCCATTGTATTGGGTGTGTTGGGGACAAAAGAGATTTATTGTATTTGATTGCAGGGTCGTTTGAGAGAGACCATCTTCATCCTACACCTCCCGCGGATTGATAAACCTTATGTCATCCACTTGAGGGAAAATTGCTAATGTCCTACAAAACACTGCGCTTGGAGGCCCAACACGTGTCTACAAGAATACAGTTGCGTAGTAGACATCATTCCCCCTTCCTCTCTCCCTCCATCTCCCCATTTGTACTCCGTGGGCGCCAAAACACCCTCTCCACCACAGCCTCCTCCGTCTGCCACCCCATCCACCGCCGTCCTCCTCTACCATGCCGGAGCTGATAACCCGACGTCGTCGTTCATTACAAGAGATCGACCTCTCTCATCCACGGCTTCGGACCGGGATCCTTGCATCCCATCCTCTCGCTTCATCCCTGTCGTCATCCACCTTGCCGGCGCCGCTCGTATGACCGTCTCGTCCACCGCACTGGGATATTTCCCCCGCCGCCACCATCTACCATCCTATATCTGCTTCCATGCCGCCGACAGCCATCGCTAGCGCAGCACGGTGATATTCTTAGCAGATGCATACACAGCGTCGCACCAGAGGCAGTACTCTTTCGTATCCGCTCAACTTATTTATTGCAGCAATAAAATAGATCGCCACTACTTTATTGTGATTTCTTATCCATCACTTACTTGTTAGTTGAAAGCAAACAATGGTTGCAAAGTTGCCTTTGTCCGGTTTGCACCTTCAGATCCACCGTGGCACGCTCAACACTATACTCGCAATGCTTATGGTTTTCCCCTTCTATATTCCACACTAGTTAAATGATAGTAGACTAAATTTCAAAATTGGGTCAGCGATTTTAGAGAGCTCGCCGGAGTTCACTGGTGGGAAGGAAGGGGCTCGCCGGAGGGCTGCCCCATTATCTATCTTTGGGTTTCGAGTGGGGACAGTGGTTGTGGGTGGCTATCGTCGCGCTATGGTGGGGCCTCGTGGAAGGCAAAACTCGGCGCGGGTGGGGGTGGGGTTAGCCAGAGGGATGGCCGGGGGCGGTGGAAGATCGAAGGTGGTGAGCGGTTCAAGGGAGGGGGGTGGTTCAGCCGGCGACCCGTGCGGTGGTCTTTGGGGAAGAATAAGAGGCGAGGAAGAAGAAGGGTTAGGAGACGTACGATCTTCATCCAACCGCCTGAAATGGTCGACTGACCCAAATGACGGAAGTCAGACAACTTGCATGTAGACATTCCCATATATTCAGTACTATTATCGTAGGTGCAAGCAGTGCCCCTTAGCCCATCAAGCTAAAAAACATGCCACTCATAATTCCAAACTTAGTTGTTCAAATACGAATCTGATATGATGCTTACATGTACTAAAATAGAGAATGTTTAATTGGTCAGTTAATTTTTCTACTTTACTTTCGAAAAGCACATGCATTACATATCGAAGGACAGTAGGGAGTTGCGTTCTTTATGTGCTCTGGTTCATCATGTGTGGCCAACCAACATTTTATTAGCCAAAATCTGCTTGCTCTTCTTTAGCATGCTCCTCTTCTGTTCTTCCTTTGTAAGTACTCTCTCCGTACCTAAATATAAGTCTTACTAGAGATTCCTCCATGGACTACATACGGAGCAAATGAGTGAATCTACACTCAAAAATGTATCTATATACATCCGTATGTGATCCATAGTGGAATCTCTACAAAGATTTGTATTTAGGAACAGAGGGAGTATAATTGTTGTACGATATGTTCTTTGTAGTGAATAGGAGCAGGGACATTTGAAGTGTATAGGTCTATTCTGTCGCTTGTCATGGACGCTTTGAACTCTTCGTGTTGGTCTTCATGTCGACTGTCATGGACGCTTTTAACTCTTCATATTCAATCGTATGTGTCGCCTTTGAGAGTTAGACTGATAGTAATAGTACTGCGGCTTCAGTTGTAGAGAGCTGGTATGTGAATCATTTCTAGACATACCGGCAATACTAGCACATATATTCCAGCAAGTTCCACTTTCCTGGTTTTACTCCTGATGCTTAGAGTTTTCCCATTATATCTACACTACGATCTACGTATGTGCTTTGTGTCCTACTAGCAGTTGTCCACCCTTTAAAGCTAAATAACACACCAATCATACGTCCTAAGGTTATTCAAATATGAATGTGATATGGACTGACATTAGCTAACAGACACACATTTAATTGGTTAGCTAATGCTCCCACTTGAGTTTCCAAATGCATGTGGCCACATATAGAGAGACATCATGGAATTGCATTTCTTTGGGTGCTCTGATTCATCATGGGTGAGCAACCAACATTGTATAGAAAGAAGGAGAATCTCAATAATATGCGTCCCCTTCTATTCTTTAACATGTTCCTCTTCTATTCATCTTTAGTAAGTACAGTATGTTCCTTGTCAGGAAGGGGAGCAGGCACATTTGCAGTCGACAACTCTATTGGGCCGGTTCTGCTACATGAGTTCGCACTTCGAGTTGGTCTGCCATAATATCCCAAAAATGGTGGGAGTCATGTGGTCTTTGATAGATTAAACTGATAGTAACATCTGTGCCCCTTCAGATGAATAGATATGGCTTGTAGGTGATCGATAGGCTGCATATTAGTAGCAGCAAAACCCTGTATTTTACAGCCAGTTCCGCTTTCCCGATTTATTTATGGTGGTTTTGGTGTACCCCTATTATCTACACTATGATATTCCTACTAGCTCTGCGCTCTCGTTATCATGGTTTGGCAATAAACTTTCTATACGGTATATTATGAACCTATCATCTGCCAACTATCCTTACATTTGGATCTCCCAACAGGGAGCCTATTTTTTGTGTAGTTGTGCTAGATTATATTAATCTACCCACCATATTATAGCACACATGGGCTCTCTCATCAGAATCCAGCGATAGCACACAAGGGTTTACAGGGAGCCCCTATTATATTACACTATCATCTGCATTACAAAGATAATCTCACTACTATTTATGTTTTCATACTTTTCAAATATTGTACGTAATCACAATGAATATAAGAATGCGCACATCAGAAGAATATTGCGAAACAGTTCAATGGGTAACAAACTTGCCATCAAGGGATTGAGGTCCATTGTGGATGCAATGGAACCCACATGCTGCCGACCTATAGATTCATATTGAGAATATGATCCTAATAACTATTCTAGCTCAAGGAGTCAAAGGCAGATGGCATATCATGTTCACCCAATAAGGTGCCTGTTCTAATTTGGCAAGGTTTTATTGGTTGCAGGTATATTGCATAAGGTGTATTGCATTTCTTTTGCTTCGTTGCACCGCCATCTGCTTAGTTTACTCATGATATATGTGAAGATGCCATATTCCATTTGTCGTCATACCATGTTTTTTCATTCAAATGTTGTTCTTGTGTTTCAGACATCCAAAAGGAAGAGGGTGATTGCAGAACCTGAAGGAGTACAAGCAAAGTCCTTGAAAAAGGTGGTGCTACCGGAGAAATCACATAACACCCGACGTATATTGGCGATAGAACCAGTGCCGTAAAACCTAGGATATCGCAACTATGTTGGTCGCTGCTTTGCTCTTGTGAGTACCTATTGTCCTATCGCTGTCCTTACATTCATACTTGGTGGATTATGTGACATCATTGTGCATTGTAGCTTGCTTATCACTGTTTGCTCCAAATTATCAGATCTATATTAATGCTTAAATTAATGTAGAATAAACCTAATGCTTATGAAGAAATTTAGCTCTGCATTGTTCTTGTAAGTATCTGTTGTCCTTCATCACCGTACTTATATTTGTCACCTAGTTCTTCATGTACACTTTGCAGCTTATTTCCCTTGTCCCCCATTTTATACACATCAGATCTACATTTACTCTTGCCCAAATATTAAATAAAACCAATGTTGCTGAAGAAGTTTAGCTCCGCATTGCTCTTGTCAGTGCCTTTTGCCTGTATGTTGTATTTACATTTGTACTCTCCATCTTAAGTTAAATAATCGCCATTTGTTCCTATATTTTCACATCTTTATTTACTCTTAACAAAATGTAGAATAAAGCCAATGATCTTGAAGAAGAGTGTGCGGTAAACCTCTTGAATTGCCCCCCATCAATATGGACAAGGGCTTTATAGAGCATGTCTTCACTACTAATGTAAGTTTGTCTTCCTTGAGCCTTCAAACTTTGTTGTGTATATTTGGATAGCTATCAGTGCAAATGTTGTTTTCTTTTTTTCGCCTGCATCAAATTGCTTGTTCAAAGTTTATAAAGAATAAGTACATAAACATAAGTTTGTCCTTCTCAATTTCAGTCTTTAGTTGTACAACCTAGTTCCTTACTCGTACCATGTAAATTAAATTAAACATAGCAAGTTATCTTCTTTAGCACTATGTGTATGCTTGTGTTCTTGATCTATTGTAATCCAGTGGTGTGGTGAAACTACCAACAACAGCACGATGCCATATCCTGCTATGTCTCAACTATGAACAATGCTATATTATATTAATGTTATTTAAATCGTGTCTCATTATTTACCAATCTGAAACTGTATAAATTGACAATACACTCACCATTCATGCTTATACGTTGTTTGGAACTACATGTATGCTTGTATTCTTGATCTGTAATCAAGTGGTCTGGTGAAGCTGGTCCCTCCTACACAATGCCATTTTCTGTCGTATTAACTATGAACAATGCCTATTATGTTAATGCTATTTTAAACCGTATATCTTTATTTCTGACAAAGAAATAGGATGTATTGACAGCGCTGATGCTTATACGTGCAAAACCTGTTATCTACCTACTTGTTTCTCTTTCAGGGTGACGACACTACTGCTAGGAAGAACTGCCACAATGATAGTGAGACGAACCCATTGTTTGTCCCTCTAACACATATTCCAGAGAAGAAGGCAACACATCTTGAGGGTAGGGATACAACCACGAAGTCCTATCTTGATGTAGTGTCGAACTTACTCAGTGACACAAGCTCGATGAAGTCGCTGCCTGAAACTGTTCGACTTCTTCAGTCTGAAATTCAAGCAGAAATACACGCCTCTGCTCAAATCCAACTGGAACTCCAATCTCTATGCAAGATTAACCGTAAGTACAGGATGTCTATTGATGCTATTGTAGCGACCCGACCCGAATGGATCAAGTCTCTGTGCTTAAGTGTCATCCCTGGATCGGTATGCTGACACAGTACTCGAGGATTTGTAACAAAGGTATATCACATGTATAAGTAACGTAAACACTATTACCTCAATCCAATTAGCGGAAGTAACAACAAGGTTGTGGATTCCCATCAACACCAACGGCAAAGTTGAGTGTAGAAATCGTAACCCTAACGTATCACTTACTCGTCGTAAGATTCCTGCAACATGAGACGTTGCAGCCACAAAGGGTCAGTACATTGAATGTACTGGCAAATTCACACTGTAGAGCAATGATGAATAATGGCTATCACTACATGCATATATAGCTGGTGGAAAAGCTCTATGGTTATATGGTTTTTTGTGAAAAGCCAATTTTCCCTACTGCAAAGGAATAAATTTTATTTAACTATCATGGTGGTTGTTAAACATTGAGAGCGTTGACACCCTCTCAATCCCAATTAAACATCATCATTAAAACCCAACAAGATTAATTAAAGTCACATGATGAGATTCACATGATAATCCAAGTACTAGATACTCAAGACGTCCATAACCGGGGACACGGCTAACCATGATTAGTTTGTACACTCTACATAGGTTTGCGCACTTCTCCCCACAAGACTCGATCTCCTCCGTTGGATTTCTCGCACTACTTGGTGTTTGAGAAACGGATGACCGAGACATAGTCTTTCAGATGTGCTAGCACCTTACGATCGGGTAGACAGTACCAACCTACATCCCCTACATCTGCTAGTCTACCACTGTAAGAGTTCGCACGACTTAGTCAACTATGCTAGAGCCCACGGAAGTTTCTAGTATGAATAATCTCATGATCCCTTTGAGCCTGGGTGGCGGTCCATAAAGAAAACAGGCAATCGCTGGAATACCCAGGTGCCTAAACAAGCAATCGCTGGAATACCCAGGTGCCTCAATCCACCCAGATGTGTGTTAAAGTTGCCACCTTAAGTAAACCATTAATTAAAATCTCACATCTGTCATGAATACTCTTAAACCAAATCCACGTCCACGAGCATAGCATGGCAATATAAGCAAAACGTAATAGTAACTCCCAAGGTTTGAATGCAGGGCAATAGGTTCCTACCTCATCAACTACTTCCCAATACCCACATGTTATCAATCCTACTCATGCAATGTTTGAGGGTGAAACTAATGCATAAAAACTGGGTATGAAAGGGATATGATCAAAGTGTGAACTTGCCTGCAATGTTGATGAAGATGATTCACACTCAAAACTCTTTATAGCTCTAATCGTCACACTCCGGTCAATCTATCGTAAGCAAGCAATAGTAACCACACATAAGCAATCACTCAAAAGATCAGAAAGATCGAAGAAGACGATTCGGAAAACATCAAAAGCAAGAAAATAACTCTTTCAACTTAAAACAATTTCTAACTGTACCAAAATTATGTGAATTTGGCATTATCAGAAAGTTTAGGTCAAGAGCTTTAATTTGCAAAAAGAATCAACTCAAACGAAACTCAAATTATGATCAAACGAAGTTCAAATACAAATTTATTTGAATTCAGATTTTAAAACTTTCAAAAACATGTTCAAGTTGTTTTACTGGATAGAGGGGATCATAACGAAGACGTGAGCGTTGGTTTCGTTGGATTTAGGCAAACGAGTAAAAAGTAGTGAGGGTTTGAAGATTAGGGACTAATCTATAAATAAAATCATCACAGATAGGTCCTTGGCCGAAAATAAAAAGAAAAAGAAGAGACTAAATAACGAATGTTCGCTACACAGATCTACAAAATGAAAACATTCAGTACAGAACCTTAACTAACGAACGCTCGCAAAAAACAAAACCTAATTTAATAAACCGAAAAGCAAACCGAAGAAAAACCGGGGCGGTTAAATCGGTTTATACCGGTTAGTGGTTTTCCATCGAAAACCAGCGGCGGCTGTGGCAAAACCCGGCGAGGGCATCGGTGACGGCGGCTCGGGGCGAACAGCGGCTTCGGCGGTGGCTGGCGGTGCAGGCGAGCGTCGGCGGTGGCGCAAGCAGGCTGCGGACGAAGGCGCGGGCGGCGGCAGCGCGTAGCACGGGGCGACGGCGGAGACAAAGTGCGGCGGCGGCGGCGATTGGTGGCGGCGATCTGCGGCGCAGCGAAATGCCGCGCGGGGCGGCGAGGAAAGAGAGGCGGGGCCCGGGGTCGCGCTATTTAAGGAGGGGAGGGCTGCCGCTTCCTTGGGGAAAGGGGCGGCCGACGGCGTGGCTCGCTTGGACTCCCGCGAGTCCGGGTTGAGCACGGGAGGAGGAAGGCGGCGTGACTTGGGCCGGCTGGCTGGGCTTCGGCCCAGTTGGCCCGGGGAAAACTTTTCTTAAACGTTTAACAGACAAAAGAGATAATAAAACGATAAGAAATAAAAACAAACTATAGGCATATAATATACCAAAATTTGAAGAAAAAGATTTTTTCAAACATGGACATTTTTATAATGCCAAAAAAAATCCACACAAATTCAGATAATTCAAAGAGTGCTACTGGTCTAATAAAATCAAATAAAAATCATTTGAAAAATACCAAAATTAATTCAAATTTATTTCTCTCCAATTTTCTAATGTAGGGAATCATGTTACCCTATTTTCCATATATTTTATTTTTGGAGAAAAATAATTTGAATAAAACTCAAATAACTCCAAATTGAAAATAAATTCAAAAGAACATTGAATTTAATTCTTTGAAACTCCCAACTCATATTTCATATGTTTTGTAGAAGTCATTTTATCTTCTCTCATGAAAATCATTGAGTTGCATGAAGTTTTTGAATTGGAAATATTTTCCAAATGCAATTCAAATATTTTCAAACACCCTTTTCATTTATTTAAATGGAAGAAGTCATGTCATATTCTCTCTAGCGTTTTGTATTTGAAAATAATTTGAATTCACGGAGATCAAAATGCAAAATGAAAGTTTGGGAAAGTCCTTTTATTCCCTCTCATTTAACTTTCACAAAGTTTCAATTTCACTTACTTTCAGTCAGTCAATCAAACAATCAATCAAATCTATCTATTTAATATAACATTCCAAATTTTAGAATTTTGGGATGTTACAGCTATGCAGCTTCAGTTGGTGGATATAAGCGCCAAAGAACCGCAGTCTCTTCAGGTTGCTAAGCTGCTTGCGCTGCAGCTCCTGGGCTGGACTAACCTTTCTTGAACTGTGTTGAAGTGCTGTCGGTTATGTCTATTTTTTGTCGGCCTATTAACTTCCACTGGTGGCGACCTGCCCAATTTATGTAATCTGCTGTCTGGTTGCCCTTTATTATCACTCGCGGCGAACTTTGATGTCCAGGGGATGTAATATGTTGTAATTTCTTTGTTGTATAGTCTAGGTTTATTCTTCGTCACGATGTTGTAATTTATTTGTTGTTTCTGCTGTTGTCGCTCTGAGAAAAGGTCGTAATCTTTGATCGGTGCGCAATGAGCCAATAGGTTAGGTTTGTAAGATAATAATTTATGTACTAAAACTGGCCGGTCGGCAATCGCTAGTGCGGGCCGAACCGTGGGACTACAATCATATTGGGCCATTAGTTAGGTCTAGTCTTAATCTGGCCCACTATTAGTTTCGGGCCTTTAAAAGGCCGAGTATACCGCTTGCCTTAATTGGGCCCAAAAATTAAATAGGTTTTTAACATATTGAAACCTAGATTCAGCCTTAATTGTGGCGAACAAATCACGGGCCAATAGCGTGCTGTAATATAAATCAGCCCATTATTGGCTCATTCGGGTGACATGTTGACAACCCACAAGTATAAGCGGTCGTTTGTAGCCTTCTTTGATAAATAAGAGTGTCGAACCCAATGAGGAGCTAAATGCAGAACAAATATTCCCTCAAGTTCTATCGACCACCGATACAACTGTACGCACACTTGACGTTTGCTTTACCAAAAACAAGTATGAAACTATTTCATAGGTGTGATAGGACAGGTTTGCAAGATAATAAAGAGCACGTAAATAAAATCTAGGGGCTGTTTAGATAAAGACACAACTAAGTTAGTTTTAGTAGAGAGCTTTTGTCAACAAGAAAGTTATTTGTCCCTAGGCAATCGATAACAAGTACCGGTAATCATTCTTGTAATTTTATATGAGGGAGAGGCATGAGATAACGTACTTTATCTACTTATATCATATGCACTTATGATTGGAACTCTAGCAAGCATCCGCAACTACTAAAGATCATTAAGGTCGTGAAACCCAACCATAGCATTAAGTATCAGGTCCCCTTTACTCCCATACGTCATACCCCACTTACTCGGGTTTAAGCTTTTGTCACTCTCGCAACCCACCATAAGCGAACAATGAACATATTGCAACACCCTACAGCGGGGGGCCCCACATTTGTGCGAGAACGGAGGGCACCATAGGACAGCACCATAAATAAAATATACAATAATACCAACCAAGATCATGATTAACCCACAAGACAAACAGATCTACTCAAACATCATAGGATAACCATAGATCATTGGGAAATAATATATGGAGTTGAGCACCATGTTTAAGTAGAGATTACAGCGGGGGGAAGAGGTGTTACACCGCTGCATAGAGGGGGAGAAAGTTGGTGATAACAGTAGCAAGATTTTTGATGTTGATGGTCGTCCCGATCGTTGCCCCGGTGGCACTCCAGCGCCACCGGAAGCGAGGGGGAGAGAGCCCCCCTCCTTCTTCTTCTTCCTTGGCCTCCCCCTAGATGGGAGGAGAGTTCCCCCTATGGTACTTGGTATCCAAGGCGGCATAGGGGCGGGAGCCCCTCCGAGATTGGATCTTCCTCTCTCTTCTCTTCTGTTCCGCATTCTCCTGATCTGGCGGAAAACTGTTTCTTATATTCCGGGAGATCCGTAACTCCGATTGCGCTGAGATTTTAACACGATCTTTTTCCAGATATAAGCTTCCTTGTGCCTGAAGTAGAGCTCCAACCGACGTTCGAGGAGGACACAACCCACCACCACGCGCCAGGGGCCTCTAGCGCACCCTAGTGTCTTGTGGGTTGTGTGAGCCTCCGTTTGCGGTGATTCCAACTCCCAAAAATCACATATATTCCAAAATAATTCTCCATGAAATTTTATTGCATTTGGACTTCGTTTGATATGGATTTTCTGCAATACAAAAAACATGCAAAAAAACAAGAACTGGCACCGGGCACTAGATCAATAGGTTAGTCCAATAAAACATGTAAAAAGTTGCCAAAAGTGTATAAAAGTTGTATAATATTGGCATGAAACAATCAAAAATTATAGATACGACGAAGACGTATCAAAAAAATTTTTGGCCTTGGCTGACCCAATTACATGACGGGTGGGAAGCAGGCCGGATGTATAACGGGCCTAAATTAGGCCTAACACTCTCAAGGGCCTTTAACGGGTTGATAGGCAGTTTGGGCTAGAATGTATCCACGAAGACTACGGGCCGTTAAGAGGCCAAAAGTAACTACGCACCATAAACTAGGCCCAGGTGCAACTCGGGCCTTTAAATGGATGAAAGTGAAACTGGGCCGAAAGAGGCCCACGTGTAGACAGGGCCGCTGACAGGCCAAAACTAGTATCGGGCCGAACTGTTAAATGGGCCATTAAGAGGCCGAAGAGCAAATCAGGCTGCCAATGGGCCCAATGGCACATTAGCTGTTAAAAGGGTCGTATCTGTTATGGGTCGTAATTTGGCCCAAGAAATGAAAGTCAGTTAACGGGTCGGGTCAGGTGTGGACCGTAATTTGGCCCAAACTATTGCAGGTTGTTAACGGGTCGGATCTGATATGGGCCATAAACTGGCCCACAATATTGTCGTCATTTAATGGCCCGTATCTGATGTGGGCTATAATTTGGTCCAGAAAATGTTAGGCTGTTAACGGGCCGACCCATTAGATCTGACAAAATCTTGTGGGCATGTTCCTAGGACGGCTTTTAAACCTATATGGGCATCTATTGGGCCGTCCCACGTGTCAACATTTCATTGGCGATTCTTGTCAAGTGGACGGTTGACATCTGTCCCAAAGCTGAGCCGACACGTGGTTCGTTGATGAATGAGAATTTTACACATGGAAAATCGCCATTGGTCCGGGCTATTAACGGATTATCGGATCCAAACTGGAACCTGATAGCTTAACGGCAACCCGTTATGGTGGATGCCACGTGTCGGTCACCCTTGACGAAAGCACTTCTATGACGCGCGATTTATCGTCATGGAAGTGGACACTTCTGTGGTGATAATTTTGGTAATGTCATGGAACACTTCTACGACAGCACAGGTATGACTATCTTGATTCTGTCATAAAATCGTCATGGATGTACATGCATGACAGAAAACGTGACCTACTGTGACAAACATGTATCATCACGGAAGTGTATTTTTTTGTAGTGATGGTCTCTCTGAAGTAACCCTGCAACCAAATAATAAAAAGTCTCTTGTGTCCCTAACACACCAAATACAATGGTAAATTGTATAGGTGTATTAGTTTGGTGAAGAAATGGTGATACAAGTGTAGTAATGATAGTAGATATTGATTTTTGTAATAAGAGCAATAAAAAACAGCAAGGTAGCAATTGATAAAATGGAGCACAAATGGTATTGCAATGCTTGAAAATGAGGCCTAGGGTCCGTACTTTCGTTAGTGCAATCTCTCAACGATGCTAATATAATTGGATCATATAACCATCCCTCAACGTTTGAGGAAGAATCACTCCAAAGTTCCTATCTAGCGGAGAACATAAGACAAAATTGTTTGTAGGGTACTGTCGGTGTCAAAACCGACAGATCTCGAGTAAGGGGTCCCAAACTATGCGTCTCAGGATAAATGGTAACAAGGGACAATGGGGATACGATGTTTACCCAGGTTTGGGCCCTCTTAAAGGAGGTAAAACCCTACGTCCTCCTTGATTATATTCAATGAGTATAGGGGTTACAAGAGTTGATCTACCTCGAGATCGCAATGGCTAAACCCTAACTGTTGATAATCCCCAAGTGCAGGGAATCATCGTAGCAATTTCCAAAGGTGGAAGTGATAAGTATGGAGTGTCGAACCCACAAGGAGCTAAAGGTAAGATCAATATTCTCTCAAGCCCTATCTGCCACTGATACGACTCTACGTACACCGAACGTTTGCTTCCAACTAGAGACGAGAAATAAAACTACGTTGTGGGTATGAAGAGGATAACTTTGTATGATATCGGAGAGCTAAAATATAAAAGTAGGTGCTGTTATCCCAAAGTTAGAATATATTACTAAATATTATAAATAGCGAGTATGGAATAATGGTGGATCGGTGTGCGGAATTCTCCTAGGCAATTACTAACAAGACCGGTAATCACTATTGCAGTTTCATATGAGGGAGAGTGTGACGCCCGGATAATTAAGCTATAGTGAACCCCCGCTAATGATGCCACGTCACCTCGGTTACTGTTGATAAACCCTAGATAATTCAAAACCGAAACAAATTCAAAATTTAATTACAGGAAAACAATAAAAGTTTTCAAACAATAAAATAAAAATGTTCGGTTTGTACTAAATAGTACATAGATAATTATGGTGTAGAAGATAAAGTTTTATAAAATGCATAAATATTTTAAATTGAATTAAAACTGAAAAGAGTAATAATAAAAGAAAACAGAAAACAAACAAACAAACAAACAAGGGGGGGGGGGGAAGAACCCCCCGGGCCAGCCGACCCAACTGGCCGGCCCATTCGGGCACCGGCCCAACTGGGCAAAGGCCCAGTCGGCCACTCTCTCCCCTTATCCCCCCTCAACGTTGAGACCCCGAAACCCTAACCACCCACCCCACTTTCCCCCACTCGCTCCTCGCACGCATCTTCCCTACCCCGCCTGGATCGGGGCAGAGGGTCCCGACCCCTTCGCCTGGCCGCCGCCGCCCAGTGCCTCCGGCCACCCCCCTCGTCGGCGCCCGCCTCCCCATCTTCCCCCGCACGACGCCGCCCCGCTCCTCGACGCCCGACGCCGCCCCGCTCCTCGACGCCCGATGCCGCCCCGCTCCTCGACGCCTGACGCCGCCCCGCTGCTCGACGCCGGAGCCTCCTCGCCCTACTGCCTCCCCATAGCGCGCCGTCCACGTCTTCCTCCCCGACACCGCTGCCCTTCACCCTACGCCCGCGCGGTGAGGCCCCCGGTCTCCTCTCCCCCTGTCCTCGTACACACGCGCACGCAATTGACGTCCCCCCGCCGGCTTCCGCTGCTCGCCAGCCGCGCCCCACTGCCGTTGCTCACCCCTGCCCCGCTACCCCGGCGCTCCCTCCCTCTCTCGCCTTTGCCTCGCCGCTTGCCGTGCCCCGCTGACCGCGTGCGCGCCTCCGCTCGCCCGGACCGCGCCTCGCCGCCGGCCTGAGGTTGCATCGCCTCACCTTCCCCCTCTGCTGCGCTACTCCCTGGCCGCCCTCCTTGCGCGCCCCCGCCGTCCCCCGCAGTTATCCGCCACTCGGTCGTCTCGTCGGTGCAGTTCCCGACCGGCCTCGCCACGGCCATGGTCGTCACCCGACGATGGCGCACCCCCCGTTGGCCCGGGCTAGCGCCCGCGCCCTGTAATTCCGTCGCCCGCGCACTCGCTAAGGCCTCTGGCCATTGACAGCCGAGGCCCAGGCCCTGAAAATGTTAAAAAAAGAATTAAAATAATAATAAATACAAATATTAATTAATTAATTATGTTTTATTAACCTATTTAACTCAACCTAAATAATCTGATAATTAAACTAATTAACTAGGTTAATTAGTTGTCAGTCAATGACGTGTGGGTCCCCTGTCCAGTTTGACCAGTCAAACTGTTGACTGGGTTGACCCAGTCCATGACAGGTGGGTCCTGTTTGACCCTGTTGACCAGTCAACAGTGGACTGGTCAAATGCTGACTGGACCCCCTCTTGACCCCACCTGCCAGCCACACATACATTCTGCTGGGTACAACTCTGGGTACCCATAGCATTTTATTCTTTTAATTTCGAATTAAAATTAAAACCAGAAAAATTAGAAAATGAATTAAATCTTTTAAAATTAATAGAAAATAAACCGTAGCTCAGATGGAAATACTTTCTACATGAAAGTTGCTCAGAACGATGAGACGAACCCGGTTACGCAACCCGTTCGTCCGCCACACATCCCTAACCTACCGAACTCGCAACTTTCCCCCTCCGGCTCCTGTGCCTGAAAACGCGAAACACCGGGAATACTTTCCCGGATGTTTCTCCCCTTCGCCGGTATCACCTATCCCTGCGTTAGATCACCTCTAGCACCACGTTTGTCATGGTATGCTTTGATTGCTCTGTTATTTATTGTGTTCCCCCTTCGTTACTTTTCCGGTAGACCCGAGACCGCTGCCGGTACCCCTGTGATCGACTACGGTGTTCACTACGGTGTTGACGACCCCTCCTTCTCGTGGCTACAGAGGCTCTCGGCGGTGGAACTTCCGATCTAGGTTTCTTTTTGGAAGTTTGGATATATATAGAAGAGTTTTGCGTTGATTTCACGTCAGGGGGTCTCCGGGCTGTCCACGAGGCAGGGGGCGCGCCCCCACCCTCTTGGGCAGCCCGGGATTCTTCTGGCCTGCTTCTGGTACTACGTGGGCTTCTTCTTGTCCAAAAATGATCTCCATCAAGTGGCACTTCAATTGGACTCCATTTAGTTTTCCTTTTCTGTGATACTCTAAAACAAGGAGAAAACAGAAACTGGCACTGGGCTCTAGGTTAATAGGTTAGTCCAAAAATCATATAAAATATCATATAAATGCATATAAAACATCCTAGAAGGATAGTATAATAGTATGAATACTTCATAAATTATAGATACGTCGGAGACGTATCAGCATCCCCAAGCTTAATTCCTGCTCGTCCTCGAGTAGGTAAATGATAAAAGAAATAATTTATGAAGTGTGAATGCTAGCAGGTGCACAAGTTTGATCAATGATAATTTCAGTCACCTTTTCTAGCATCATTATATGTCATAACAGTAGCTCATCTCATAAAACTTCTCATGATCAAGTAACAAGCCATTCACATGTTAAAGTATAGATCATATACTTTCTTGAAAACTAACAAACAGTGTCCTTAGTCATCAAACAATTGCAATTCATCTTATTTTAAGGAAGAGTCTATGTCAGAGCTTTGATTTAGCAAACTCCACATACTCAACTATCATTTAGTCTTTCACAATTGCTGACACTCACGCGATATTTATGGGTTCAAAGTTTTAATCAGACATGAGAAAGATAGGGGCTTATAGATTCGCCTCCCAGCCTTTTACCTCAAGGGTAATGTCAACAATAATAGTTCATGATGTCTTACATCCAATTGGATATATATATATATATATATATATATATATATATCAGAATCTTTCCAACACAAGGCGCGTGCCAAAGGATAAAATGTATAAAGGAAAGGTGAAAATCACCATGACTCTTGCATAAGGTTGAGAGATAAAAGTAAAAGATAGGCCCTTCGCAGAGGGAAGCAGAGGTTGCCATGGGCTTTCAGGGTTGGATGCACAAAATCTTAATGCGAAAGAACTTCACTTTATATTGCCACTTGTGATATGGACCTTTATTATGCAGTCCGTCGCTTTTATTTCTTCCACGTCACAAGATCGTACAAAGCTTATTTCCTCCACACCAATCAATCATACATATTTAGAGAGCAATTTTTATTGCTTGCACCGATGATAACTTACTTGAAGGATCTTACTCAATCCATAGGTAGATATGGTGGACTCTCATGGCAAAACTGGTTTTAATGGTATTTGGAAGCATAAGTAGTATCTCTACTTGGTGCAAAGAATTTGGCTAGCATGAGGGGGAAAGGCAAGCTCAACATGTTGGATGATCCATGACAATATAGTTTATTTCAGATATAAGAAAACATAACCCATTACGCTGTCTTCCTTGTCCAACATCAACTCTCTAGCATGTCATATTTTAATGAGTGCTCCCAATCATAAAAGATGTCCAAGATAGTGTATTTATATGTGAAACCTCTCTTCCTTCAATATTCTTTCAAGAATTGTTCAAGTGACCAATTCTACGTTTGCTAACTTTCAATAAGTTTACTACATATACTTATTATGTGTGAAGTCATTACTCCCCAAGTTATAAGCATATGAAACATATATAAATTCATATTTATGACATTCAATTTATTCAACCATTTACTCATAGGATATACATGAAGCACATGAGCAAATGACAAACTACTCCAAAAGATATGAGTGAAGAACACTGAGTAGTCAAATAATTAACTAGCCATGGGAGGATTATTTTTCATTCAATAATTCAGATCCAATGATTTTATTCAAACAACAAGTAAAATTGAAAATATGCTCCAAGAAAAACACATATCATGTGACGAATAAAAATATAGCTCCGAGTAAGGTATACCGATAGTTTTGAAGACGAAAGAGGGGATGCCTTCCGGGGCATCCCCAAGCATAGGTACTTGAGTCTTCCTTGAATATTACCTTGGGGTGCCTGAGGCATCCCCAAGCTTAGGGTCTTTCCAATCCTTATTCTCTTCATATCGATATCTCACCCAAAGCTTGAAAACTTCAATCACACAAAACTTAACAAAACTTCGTGAGATAGGTTAGTATGATAAAGTGTAGACCATCCACTTTGGTACTGTCTAAGACAAGGTTCATAATTGTTCTCACACAATTCCTACTGTACCTGTCGGTGTACTAAAGTAGGGGTACCTTAGTACCCCGAAATTGTGCACGGGCAGTCGTAGCACCCCGCGGCAAGGCTTGCCAGGCGATCGCCAAAACTCTCCATGGTCCCTTTTTGGGCCATCCAAGAACAAAGTATTCGAGCCAAAGGCCCCGGCAGGAGGAGCTTGCCGGGAAGGCCACCTGAAGAGAGCAAGGCCCCGGCAAGAGGAGCTTGCCGGGACGGCCGCTCGAAGCACAAGGCCCCCAGCAAGAGGAGCTTGCCGGGAAGGCCGACCAAGGCACGACAAGAGACTTGCTGCGACGCGCCACGCGTCCCGGCAAGGACCGGTGAGCAACAAGCTCCCGGGCGCGACAAGGCATCAACCGCGGCAAGGCGCTTGCCGCGGCAAGTCACCACCCCGCGCCTGCGTTCCAGCTCATCCACCCACGCGTCGCTCTGGGGCCATTCCAGGCGTACGTTGCGAGAGGCTGCGCAGCCAGGGGCATGCGGTGGCGAAGCGATGCTGACAGGGTAGCCGTCGTGGCAAACGGTGGCGCCCCTGACGGCCCCTTTTCTGCACTGTTTGGGCGACCTAGACGGGCATTTAATGCCCTTGTCCCCTGCCGTCAGAGTTAGGTATGATAGCACTGTGCAAACAACTGTACCCAACACAGCGTTTTCCAGTTTTACCCCCGCCTACGTTGCCACCTGTGGGTAACCCCTTGCGCATATAAAAGGAGGCCCCATGCGCAACGTGAGGGAAGGGGGGAGCAGACCACTCACGCTCGGTCTGATTAGTTGCCTGAGTGTACTGTAGCACTCAGGGCTCCCAAGAACACAATAGAAACCACAAAGCAGCAGTAGGGTTTTACGCATCCGTGCGGCCCGAAGCTGGGTAAATCCCCTTGTGTGCATCGCCTCGATCCGCTCTTTGCACGACCTCTGCCCCCCGCCGAACCAGAAAGGGGCTCGGTCCCCATAGGTGTTCGTGGAGGCAGATTTCCCCGGACATCTTTGGCGCGCCAGGTAGGGGGCGTCGAAGTTGTGTGAACCTGATCCGGCGTCTGCACAGGCTAGATCTCCATCATCTTCATCGACATGCCACCAAATAAGAAGGCTCCAGAGGTGGCTGGTCCGTCCGCGTCGAACCCACCGCCCTGGAGCGAACGGGTGGTGGGGACGGCACCGGCGGCGGAACGGGCGTCGCCGAGCCAGCTCATGGCGCCACGACGTCCGAACATGCACCAAGCTCATGGTGCCGCGGCGTCCGAACGCACACCGACACCTCTCGGCGCAGGTAAGCCCTGGTATGACCAGGCAACCTTTCACTCTATTCCATGGAGCGGAGACAGTTAGCCCCACGGAACTCGTATACGGGTCACCTCGAGTGCTCGCTTATGATGAGCT
This sequence comes from Aegilops umbellulata, assembly GCA_032464435.1. Lineage (NCBI taxonomy): Eukaryota > Viridiplantae > Streptophyta > Magnoliopsida > Poales > Poaceae > Aegilops > Aegilops umbellulata. The sequence goes on along the minus strand of CP136056.1, from coordinate 208,765,156 downwards.
TGAGCAAGAGCGGCTGCGTAAAGATGACACGCTGCTCCTTGAGGAAGATCGTCTTCACGATGCTGTGCGAGCCTCTCGCTACCAGCAAGCTTTGCGTCGCTACCATAGCCGCAAAGTTAAAGCCAGAAGCTTCGAGGAAGGCGAACTTGTTCTTCGGCGCGCTCCGTCCACCAAGAATCATAACAAGTTGACGCCGAAGTGGGAAGGCCCTTACCGGGTGAGACGAGTCGCTAGGCCTGGCGCTGTCCGCCTTGAGACTGAAGATACCGCTCCGGTGAGCAACTCCTGGAACGTTGGGCATCTTCGTAAGTTTCGCCCGTAAGGCGCGGTTGTTGGACCCCGTCCGGCAACCACCCTTTTGTACAAAGTCTTGCCGCTGTTGCATGTGATCCTTTGTACAGAGCCAGGCGCAGACCCTGTGCACATATTGAGTTCATGTGTTCCGCGCATCTTGTCGATATCATGCTCTTTATTCTTTGCATGCATTATCTGACACTCTGTGCAGCAGTGATCCCCGGTAAGCGATGACAAGCCTCATGTTTCGCCTTGCCGGAAAGCGACCTTGCCGGGCAGCGAGCCACGGAGAAGCTAAGTTGCCAAAGTTTGAGCAATCAAGTTTTTAAATTCTGAAGTTATCTTCCTCGAACGACCGTACTTTGTATGGAAAACCTGTGCGCGGAGGAACCAGCTCGTGGCTGGTCGCGCCCTTACTTCGTTTCGAGTCCGCTCAAGGATTTAAGTATGCTGCGACCAGACTCGTGCCCTTTTACTTTGTTTCGAGCTTGCTTAGCGACTTGAGTGTGCTGCAACTGCAGTTGCGCCCTTATTTCGCTTCGAGCCTGCTCAACAACTTAAGTGAACCGCGGCTAGTCACGACAAGGTTTCTTGCCGGCAACGGCACCGCCAGCGGGCTGCTGATGTCCCGCACTCAGCAAGTGTGCCTACGCCGGCAAGTTCCCTAAAAGCGTAGGGCAATAACATACAAAGGAAGGAATCAAATAGAGGAAGTAACAGTGCATTCACTACCAAAGATAAAGTTATATTACAAGATAGCTTGCCGCAGCCCTAATGAATTGCTTTCATAACTCGGCCAGCGGCGACAAGAAAAGAAAAGGGCGGGTGGCCTAATCCACACGGTCGCCCTCGATCCTCTTGATCCCGGCCACCCTTTCCACAATGGGCGCGACGAGGGCCCTGATCTCCTCCAGGTCAGCATCTGACGGCAGGGATCTGAGGACGTTGGTGAGCTTGAGGCCTGGGTTGCGGAAGATGATCTTCATCAACACCTTCTCAAGGGCTCCAGCGTAGGCATCGCGCGTCTCGTCGGCCAGCCGCTCTGGGATCGCATCCCGGAGTTCCCGAAGGGCCGTCGCCACGCCTTTAAAGAACGAAGTGAGCCTGGTGCTGGGTGGGAGGTTCGCGTCGGAGGAATACTCGTGACCCTCCATCCCCAACAGCGACAGCTCCTTGTTGATGGAGGCGGCGATGTCCACCAAACCCTCCGTCCACTGCTCCACCGCCGCCCTGAAGTCGTTCTGGGTAACTGCGACGCTCTCCAACAGCGCCTCGTTGTCCGCGATCTCCTTCCGCAAGGCCGTCTCTTGCTCCTTGGCGCTGTCCAGCGTCTTGGATAAGGTGGCCAGCTTCATCTCGAGATCGGCATTGGAGTCCTTGGCAGCGTCAAGCTCCCTGATCTTATCGGCGAAGCGTCCTTGCAGCTCGCTGAGGGTATAAACACCCTTCTCGCGCTCTTGTTTGAGCGCGGCGAGCTCCTCACCGCTCGCCTTAAGATCAGTGTCGAGCTGCGCCACCCTCGCCTCCAGCTCCTTCTTGGCGGCCTCGGCGGCCGCGGCAGCATCTTGCGCTTCCTTGAGGGCCCCGCAAAGCGCTTGCTCGCGCGCGGCGACCTCCTCGTCGTGGCTAGCGAGGCTGGCTTTCTGCTGCACCAGCTCGCCCTCCCGCGCGGACAACCCCTCGGCGGCAAGCCTTTGCTGCTCTTCGGATTCGGCCTTCTCGAGGATGAAGGCCGTCCGCGCCTCGTCGAGTTGCCTCCGCTCCTCCGCCAAGGATCGGAGGGCCTCCTGGTTGAGCTCCCGGAGCTCCTCGGCGCGCTTCTCCATGTCCACTCCCGCCTTCGCGACAAGCGCCTCCCAGCGCTCCACCTTGGCTTGTCGGGCGCGGTAGAGTGACACCAGCTTCCGGAGCAGCCGCTCCTCCTCAGGCTCGCCGCTGCTGCTGCTTGGCGCATCAACCAGCGTCAGCCTGGCGGAGGCGAGCACCTCTCCATCCAAGGTCTCCCCCTTGACCGGCGCCCTGGAAGTCGACTCCCAGCGGAGCTTGATGAAGATATCATCGCCGGCCTTCAGGTAGACGCCTGGCTGGGCCTCCTCGGGGCCTGGCGCTCCGGCGGAAGCAGGATCGGTGGTCGGCGCAGCGCCTGGCGCCCCTGTGGGCCCAAGGGCGTTTGTGCGATCGCCGGCCCCCTCGACGGCGGCCACTGCGGCAGCCTGGGCGGCCTCTTTGCCGGCCAGATCTTCGGCACCATCCGCCTCTCCGGTGGTGGCCACGTCGTCGGTATGGCCGCGCGCGTCATCCTCAACGACGACCTCGATCTCCATCAGGTCCGTGGCAGGCGGTTCTGAAGGCCGAAAAAGGGAGAGAAGTCAAGCAACTATCCAAAAAAAAGGAGAAGAACCCCAGGGGAGTTTCGAGGCAAGAAGGTTACCTTCGCCAGGGTCTGCGGTCATGGTCTCCGTCGCCAAGGGGTCGCCGGTGCTATCCCTTGCCGGGGAACACTCCCTTGCTGGAGACTGCCCCCTTGCCGGAGACTGCTCCCTTGCCGGAGACTGCTCCCTTGCCGGGGATTCCTCCCTTGCCGGGGAACTCCCCCTTGGCGGTGTAGTTGTAGCGGGTGGCGCATCGGGAGCGGTCTCCGGACGCTCCTGGTGGGGCTGCTCTGCTCCTATGCAAATCAACAGTTAGATATCAAAAAACGAAGAGTGCCCAGGCGTGCCCAACGGCAGGAAGCAAAATCATATGCTTACGCTGGGGGCTGCGCTGGGGGCTCCTCGAGGATTATTTGGTGGGTCTGGTGAGGTCGTCTCAGGCGCACCCCCTGCCGTCACGGTGGGCTCGTCGTCAAGGATGACCACCGGGACCTTGGCTCTCTTTGCCGCCCTCTGAGCCAGAGTCCTGAAAAGGAGTAAATTCAGAGGAAAGCAAATGAGATGCGAGACACAATTACAAGAATTGAAGAAATACAAGTACAACGAGGATCTTACTCCTCTCCCTCTTCCTCGTCGGAGCTAAGCCCGGAGAAGTCAAAGACTGGCCCGCTTCTGGCGCGAGGAGGCGGAGGAGTAGGCTCCCTCGGCCGCTTGGCGGAGGCAGTGGTGGCGCTAGCCCGAGACGGCCTTGCCTAGGCCGCCGCCGTGGCGCGAGGGGCGGCAGGAGCAGAAGCAGCGGCCTGCGAAGACCCCGCTCCTGCTGACACAGCGGAGCGCGTCACGCGGCGCAGTGGCTGTTGGCTCGTCTGCCGCCCCACCACGTCTCCGGCCTTGCGGAGACGCCTCCGTGGTTGAGCCGGGGGCTCCGCTCGCGACGAGCTCCCCAAAGGTTGGGAGGAAGAAGCGTCCGTCTCCGGCAAGCCGCTCGTGTCCTCGGTGGGCTTGTCCGCCTCGACGCCGTGCCCGGCAGGCTCTTCCTCGCCGACAAACTCCGCTCGATCGGCAAGGCTTTCCGCCTCCGCTGCGTCCGCCTCCGCCAATGTGAATCCAAATTCGCCCGCGGCCGCGGCTGCCGCCGCCTCTTCCATCCAGGAGTCGATGCGCGCCAACTCCTCGTCGGTGGTGTCCCGGGTGAGGCCCTTCTGCTCGTCAGGGTCGACTGGAACCTCCACCAAGTCATCGAAAAATGCCCTGCACGACATCGCCGGCGGGCTCCTGCCAAGTGGAGTCGATCCCGTGCGAGTCACACAGCGGCATCATTGCAAGGATGCGGCTGAGCGACGAATTGTTGCACAACGGGACGACGCCTCGCGGCAGCTTGAACCATTCGGGATGATCGTGGTCGTGCTTGAACAGCTCCCTGAGCGTCCCGTCAAGCTCCAAGAAAGTGAAATTGAAGTTGAGGCCAGGGCGTAGCCTCATGATATCCGCGGCATTCTGGAACTCCCAGGCGGGTCTCCCTTTCTCCTGCAGGGGAGCGATGCAGCGGTGGAGGAAATCTGCGCCAACGACACCAACTGTGAGCCCGGCACGCCTAAGCCGCAGGATCCGGGTAACGGCAATCTGCAGCTTGTCGTCGTCCGGGGCCACGTCGCTCCAATCCCTGCCGCGCACCACAGGAGTTTGGCGCACGACAGTGAATGGCTGCAGGTTCTCCTCGACGATCAGGCACCAGTCTGCTCTCCATTCCTCCCATTTGCTGCGGAGCTCTCCCTCCAGATAAGCATCCTTCTTGCCGAGCTTCGAGATCCAGGCGATTCCGCCGGAGAGGGGCTCTCCTCTCTCTACTCGAGGCGTGAAGAGGTGGTGGAAGAGGGCTACGTTTGGATAGACTCCGACAAAGTTTTCGCAAAGATGTGTGAAAATTGCCATGGTCAGGACAGCATTGGGGGTCAAATCAAGGAGATGGAACCCGTAGGTGTTCATGATGTCGCAGAAAAATTCAGAGAAGGGTGGGCAGAGCCTGCAATAGAAGAATAGAGCAAAGAAGGGATACCCGGTCGGATACTCCTTCTGGGCGGCGGCGGGATGAACCCTCGTGCGCGGATGCGCTCGCGTCCCCGTCGACTAGAAGAGGTAGAATTCCTTCCTCAGGACCAACGCGTCGAGCTCAGGGGGGAAGGTTGCCTGCTCCTTTCGCAGCGCCTCTAGCCGCTGCGCCTCGGCCGACTTCACGGCCTTCCCTTTCCCCTTGTCGCCCTTCGGGGCCATGGCGGAAGCAGGGAGGGAGGTCGACGGCGTCGGTAGCACTGGTGGCGACGGAAGGGGCGGAACGCTGCTTCTCTTGGGAAGTGGCGGAGATTTTCGAGGAATCGCAACTGGCGGGTGGGTGGACTGCCCCTGTTTCCCCTGCTTATAAGGGGGAAGGGAGGGGGCGTTCCGCCTTTCCTAATAAACGAAACACCTGCAACGTGACGCATGCCCACGAGGCTCAGCCCCGCGCACGCCGCCCACGTCACGCACGCCTCTCCCCACGATGCCGCATTCGACGCGTGCCATTCGGGGCGGGTGTGGTGGATGCAGAAGAAGACGCAGCGTGACCCAGGCCGCGCGTGCCCGTGCACTGTTTTGGGCCTGGCCCAACAACGCTCGGCATCGTGTATGGCCCAGGTCCGGGGGCTCCTGTCGGTGTACTAAAGTAGGGGTACCTTAGTACCCCGAACTTGTGCACGGGCAGTCATAGCACCCCGCGGCAAGGTTTGCCAGGCGATCGCCAAAACTCTCCATGGTCCCTTTTTGGGCCATCCAAGAATAAAGTATTCGAGCCAAAGGCCCCGGCAGGAGGAGCTTGCCGGGAAGGCCACCCGAAGAGAGCAAGGCCCCGGCAAGAGGAGCTTGCCGGGACGGCCGCTCGAAGCACAAGGACCCGGCAAGAGGAGCTTGCCGGGAAGGCCGACCAAGGCACGACAAGAGACTTGCTGCGACGCGCCACGCGACCCGGCAAGGACCGGTGAGCAACAAGCTCCCGGGCGCGACAAGGCATCAACCGCGGCAAGGCGCTTGCCGCGGCAAGTCACCACCCCGCGCCTGCGTTCCAGCTCATCCACCCATGCGTCACTCTGGGGCCATTCCACGCGTATGTGGCGAGAGGCTGCGCAGCCAGGGGCATGCGGTGGCGAAGCGACGCTAACAGGGTAGCCGTCGTGGCAAACGGTGGCGCCCCTGACGGCCCCTTTTCTGCACTGTTTGGGCGACCTAGACGGGCATTTAATGCCTTTGTCCCCTACCGTCAGAGTTAGGTATGATAGCACTGTGCAAACAGCTGTACCCAACACAGCGTTTTCCAGTTTTACCCCCGCCTACGTTGCCACCTGTGGGTAACCCCTTGCGCATATAAAAGGAGGCCCCATGCGCAACGTGAGGGAAGGGGGGGGGAGCAGACCACTCACGCTCGGTCTGATTAGTTGCCTGAGTGTACTGTCGCACTCAGCGCTCCCAAGAACACAATACAAACCACAAAGCAGCAGTAGGGTTTTACGCATCCGTGCGGCCCGAAGCTGGGTAAATCCCCTTGTGTGCATCGCCTCGATTCGCTCTTCGCGCGACCTCCCCCCCCCCCCCCCCGCCGAACCAGAAAGGTGCTCGGTCCCCATAGGTGTTCGTGGAGGCAGATTTCCCCCAACAGTACCATATCATTTCTATGATTTATATTGAGAAATATAAGTCATAGAAACTAGAAAACAAGCAAACTATGCAATGAAAACAGAATCTGTCAGAGACAGAACAGTCTGTAATGATCTGAACATAAACCATACTTGTGCTACTCCAAAAATTATGAAATAAATTGGTGGACGTGAGGAATTTGTCTATTAATATTCTGCAAAAATAATCATGTCAAAAGCACTCTTCTATAAAAACTGACAGCTAATCTCGTGAGCGCAAAGTTTCTGTTTTTTACAGCAAGAACACATTAACTTTATCCCTAGTCTTCCCAAAGATCTTACTTGGCACTTTATTGAAACAAAAGCTATAAAACATGATTACTACAGTAGCTTAATCATGTAAACACACAAAAACAGTAAGGGTAAATATTGGGTTGTCTCCCAACAAGCGCTTTTCTTTAATGCCTTTTAGCTAGGCATGATGATTTCAATGATGCTCACATAAAAGGTAGGAATTGAAGCACAAGGAGAGCATATTGAAGAATATGACTAGCACAATTGATTCTAACCAACTTCCTAGGCCTAGGGGTTTTGTGAGCACACAACTTATGGTAACAAGAATCAACTAGCATAGGAAGGCAAAACAAGTATAACTTCAAAACTTTGAGCACATAGAGAGGAAACTTGATATTATTGCAACTCCTACAAGAATGTATTCCTCCCTCATAATAATTTTCAGTAGCATCATGGGTAGCAACTTTGTTCTCATACTCAATTGGAACCTCTTCTGAAATAGTGGAGTCATTACTAGCTAAAGTTGACACTCTTCCAAATCCACTTTCATAAATATCACACTAAGATTCAACACCCTCCAAGATAGTGGGATCACTAATTCCTAAAGTTGAAACTCTTCCAAACCCACTTTAAATGATAGTATTATTTATACTCCAAAAGATATAAGTGAAGTTCATGGAGCATTCTACAATTAACATAAACTAACCAACATCCAAGATCAAAATGTATAAGTGAAGCACATGAAGCATTCTATGAAACCATACTCAAAAGATTTAAGTGAAGCACAAAGAGCAATTCTATAAGATCATACTTAAAAGATTTAAGTGAAGCACATGAAGTATTCTATAAATCAATGAAGGGCTATCTCATGCTAGCATGGTTCTTAAAAAGAAAAAGAAAAACACAAAGGACACAAATCATGTGAACAAAACAAAAACCGAGGTATACCGATAATTATTGAAGAAGAAAGATGGGATGCCAACAGGGGCATCCCCAAGCTTAGATGCTTGAGTATCCTTTAAAATATTTACTTGGGGTGCCTTGGGCATCCCCAAGCTTGAACTATTGCTTCTCTTTATTCTTCTCACATCGGTAACTCATCGTTCTTCGAACACTTCATCCACAAAAACTTTGTGAGATCCGTTAGTATAACAAAGCAAATTACTACTATAAGTACTGTTGCAAACCAATGCAATTTTGTTTTTTCATTATAGATACTATAATATAACTTTTCCATGGCTTAATCCACTGATAGAGACCGATAGTTTCATCAAAACAAGCAAGAAATGCATCAAAAACAGAATCTGTCTTAAACAGGACAGTCTGTAGTAATCGGGAAGTTTAGCGAACTTCTGTAACTCCTAAAATTATGAACTAAATTTGAAACTTTGGAAAATGTAAATTCACGCACTACAGCCAAAGTTTCTGTTCTTGTTCTGCACATAGCAAATAAGCAATCTAATCATCCTAAAACCAAAGCTTGACACATTATTTTTATAATACAATGAATATATACAAGGGAATAATTATTTACAGAGAAACTTCCATGAAAAATTCTACATTGTTTTCGTGAGCATGAACACAAGTGCTCAAGGTTGACCCTCACTTCTTCAATGCATAACTTTCCAATCATTTCTCGTTTTGAAAAACTTTTTAGGCATGAGAGGCAAGTAATTTTTTTTATTTTCATACTTTAAAAAAAATGTATGTTTCACCCACAACTAAACATAAACAAAAAGGAGAAACAAAATCTACTTAGTGAAGAAATCAAACAAGCACACACGAGAATATAAACCCCACGCTATTGCTCCCCGGCAACGGTGCCAGAAAAGAGCTTGATAATCCCCAAGTGTAGGGAATCATCGTAGCAATTTCCAAAGGTGGAAGTGATAAGTATGGAGTGTCGAACCCACAAGGAGCTAAAGGTAAGATCAATATTCTCTCAAGCCCTATCTTCCACTGATACGACTCTACGTACACCGAACGTTTGCTTCCAACTAGAGGCGAGAAATAAAACTACATTGTGGGTATGAAGAGGATAACTTTGTATGATATCGGAGAGCTAAAATATAAAAGTAGGTGTTGTTATCATAAAGTTAGAATATATTACTAAATATTATAAATAGCGAGTATGGAATAATGGTGGATCGGTGTGCGGAATTGTCCAAGGCAATTATTAACAAGACCGGTAATCACTATTGCAGTTTCATATGAGGGAGAGGCATAAGCTAACATACTTTCTCTGCTTGGATCATTTGCACTTATGATTGGAACTCGAGCAAGCATCCGCAACTACTAAAGATCATTAAGGTAAAAGCCAACCATAGCATTAAATCATCAAGTCCTCTTTATTCCTATACGCAACAATTCCTCTTACTCGGGTTTGTGTTTCAGTCACTCACCAACCAACTATAAGCGAATCATGAACGTATTGCAACACCCTACAGCGGGAACCCCTCACGCTTGCGCGACACGGAGGGCACCATAGGACAGCATCAAAGTAAAACATACAACTCATACCAATCTAGATCATCAATCAATCCAAAGACAAAAGATATCTACTCAAAACATCATAGGATGGCAACACATCATTGGATCATAATATGTGGCATAAAGCACCATGTTCAAGTAGGGATTACAGCGGGGTGCGGGAGAGTGGACCGCATAAAAGAGATGAGGATGGTGATGATGATGGTGATGTTGATGAAGACGATCACCGTGGCGATGATTCCCCTCCCGATGGCACTCCGGCGCCACCGGAAGAGAGGAGGAGAGGTTCTCCCCCTTGTGCTTCCTCCTCCATGGCCTCCACCCTCTGGTCCTTGGCCTTCATGGTGATGATGGCCCCTCCAGGATACTCCTCCATGGCCACCGGTGATGATGGCCCCCTCCGGCAGGGTGCCGGAGAGGGCCTAGATTGACTTCTCGTGGCTATAGAGGCTTGCGGAGGCGGAACTTCCGATCTAGGTTTCTTTCTGGAAGTTTGGGTATATATAGAAGAGTTTTGCGTTGATTTCACGTCAGGGGGGTCTCCGGGCTGTCCACGAGGCAGGGGGCACGTCCTAGGGGGGTGGGCGCGCCCCCACCATCATGGGCAGCCCGGGACTCTTCTGGCCTGCTTCTGGTACTCCGTGGTCTTCTTCTGGTCCAAAAATGATCTCCGCCAAGTGGCACGTCAATTGGACTCCATTTAGTTTTCCTTTTCTGCGATACTCTAAAACAAGGAGAAAACAGAAACTGGCACTGGGCTCTAGGTTAATAGGTTAGTCCCAAAATCATTTAAAATATCATATAAATGCATATAAAACATCCTAGAAGGATAGTATAATAGCATGAATACTTCGTAAATTATAGATACGTCGGTGACGTATCAGCTGTCTAGCCTATGAGAATTCTGATGATCTCTATGGACCTAACCCTCCGGTTTATATACACACCAGAGAGATCTAGGGTTGTATAGAGTCGGTTTGCAGAGGAAGGAATAGTATATCCAGACACCAATCTTGTAGTCCACGCATACAGGAGTCCTACCCGGACAAGGGGGGAAAGACTTCTGCTTTTATATTTACGGCCCATCAGTCGGGCCCATATCAAATAGTCCGAACAACCGAGGACCCCCTAATCCAGGACTCCCTCAGTAGCCCCTGAACCAGTCTTTGATGACGAGGTGTTCGGCACACGGATTCTCTTCGGTGTCGCAAGGTGGGTTCCTCCTTCTGAATATCTTAAGATAACTCTCTGCAATAATGAACTATATCCGGCTCTGTGTAGCTAATATAACCCTTAGCCATGAAGGCAGGATATCAAAATAATACAAATGTCTTTTACTGACAACTTTTTTCGGCGAAGCGTCACATCTGGCCCTTTGACATTTCGAAACGTTTCCACGCCCCTGTTTCGTGTTTCGAGGCATAGCCTCCATTGGCACGTCTCATCAAAACTGAGATCCTGCCCGCCCATTATGGGATTCCCATAAATACAGTTTTGGGTAATCCAACCTTGTCGTTCACAAAATCTCTTTGGGAACAGGCGAGTTTTAAGGCTCGAGAGAGGGGCGTTTGGTATCTCACTGCCTATAAGAGGGCAAAGATTCCTCCTTTTCCCTCACACCTTCTTCTAGCTCCAGCCTTCCCATCTCCGAGCTCCAGCACCCAAAACTTCAATCTTTCCCACCGCCACCAACCTTCCCAACCATGTCTGGATCCGGTTCCAAGGGCAAGTGGGAGGCCTCCTCCATCACCGAGAAGGACATCAAGGAGCTCCGGGGCGCGGGCTATCTGTCCGTGGACGTCGCACACAGGCTCCCTGCCAAAGTTTAGGTCATCCCCACCCCGGAGCCTGGCTAAAGGGTCGTTTTCATCCCTCATTTCCTCCGAGGGCTAGGATTTCCCCTCCATCCCTTCGTCCGAGGTCTCATGTTCCATTACGGGCTAGATTTTCATGATCTAGCCCCGAATTCCTTCCTCCACATATCGGTGTTTATCGTCGTGTGCGAGGCTCTTCTTCACATCCCCCCACACTTCGGCCTATGGCTCAAGGTCTTCAATATGAAGCCGAAGGTGGTCGACGGGCAGCATGCAGACTGCGGCGGGGCTATGGTAAGAAAGCTCCCCATGGCAGTCTGGCCAAAAGGGGCGTTCGTCGAAACTATCAAGATGTGGCAGCAGGAGTGGTTCTACATCACCGAACCCCGTGACACCAAATGGGAGGCCACTCCTGACTTCAAATCCGGACCCCCCATGAGGCTCACCTCATGGACCGCCAAGGGCCTTCATTGGGGGTCCCAACCAAAGGTCAAGATGCTGCAGAAGCGCATATCAAACATGCTGGGCATGAACACCGGACTCACAAACGTGATCCAGGTGATGCTTTTCTGCCGTGTCCTCCCCTGCCAACTCCGGGCCTCCCCCATGTGGGAGTTCAATCCGGACGAACCACGAACCTTGAAGCGCTTCTTCGGCACCATGCACGAAGATATATGGAAGCAACTTTTCAAGGCCCAAAAGAGTTGGCCGATGAAGACCGAAGACATTGGTCTCGACAGCGAGAACCTTTCCGAAGACTTATCTGGCTAACACTTCGGATGTTGACGAAGATTTACATTTATCCTTTCCGTGCAGGGCTGGACGGCAAAGGCGGAGTGGATTAACTATTCGGCGCTGCTGCCGGAAAACCCGGCCACCTCCCAGCTGACGGAAAAGCTGCTCTCGGCGCCATATCACGCGCCGGAGAAGAAGGCCAATAATAAGAAGGGCAAGGAGGCCAAAGGCGGCCCCCGCCAAAAAGGTCCTTCGGACGCTATGTCCGGAGAGACCTAAGCCCTCTCCTCCCACGAGGGAGATGAGGAAGAAGAAGAGGAAGAGGAGGTGGAAAGTGGCCCCCTCGTAAGGGGAGGAAGAAGAAGAGGGCGGACTCCATAGACCCGAAGGGGGAGGCACCCAAGAGGGGGAAGGTGATCCTCCAGGACAGTTCGGACTCAGATGCCGAACTAGTCCGCAAGAAGCCTCCAAGGGCGAAGCCCTGTCCGAATCATAAGTATTTAGATACTCATTGTTTATCTTTAATTCTCCCTTTCTATTATATAATCCATGTTGCTATGTACCTTTCAGCCCTCCATGCGAGCTTCTGAACACTCCACTATCGGAGGGGAGCTCTTTGCTGCCCGAGATGGCAGAGAGCGAGACGCCGCCACGAGCCTCCTCGCCTGTCACCATGGATGACACCAAGGTGTTATCCCGATGGACCTCGCCTAGCCGAGGTGGGGTGGGCGAGGCTATCGAGAAGGTGCCCGAGGTTAATACCTCGATCGCTAAAGACATAGTGGAGACGACCCCTATGACGACCGAGGTGGGGACCCCCAGCAATCCGGGTCCCACCCGGACACCATTCCAGAGCTCAATACGGATCCAGGATCAGGTAGGCAACCCCCTTTGAAAGAGGGGGGAGGAGCATCAGTGCCATCGGCGACCTCTAATAAACCAGAGGTGCAAAACACTCTAACGGAAGCACTGCAACGTGCTTCCATCATAGAGGAGCACTGCACCCTGATGGGTGCGGTAGTAGAAAAGGTTCAGTCTGCTAAGAGCAGGTTGAACGAAGCCTTCCATAGCTTACTGACAGGCTTCGAGGTATGCGACGTAATGCTCTAAATGCTTTTCCATATGTATAGGAATATACATGTATATATATAGTAGCCCCTAAGGCTCTGTCCGGTGTAAAAGAGACCGGACAGAGGATCCACATAAAGTTTGGGAAAGCTAGCATACTTCTCTGTTTATCGTAACATGCTTCCCTATTGGCGGCAACCACCCAGGCCGCCGAAGTTTCTGAGCTCAATCGGAGGCATAAGTTGGTCGATGAAGAAATCGACCGCATTAACAAGTGGTTTGATGAGACGCAAGGTATGCGTATAGTGTTAAAATTTTAGCTATATATCATAAGTGATAGTTATATTCAGAGACTAACTCATGTAATGCTTTGATTATGAGCATAGTTGGGTCATCTGAGGTTGAGACCCTCAAAAGCGCCCTTGCCCAAGCCCAACAAGAGGCGAAGGCAAACAAGGTAGCCGTTGACAAAGCGGGTGCAGAACTGAAGACCGAGCAGGCCACCCGCCACCAACACGAAGCTCGGGTGGCCGAAGTCGAGCAGGAGCTGAAGAACTCCATCCTCAAATGCGAGGAGTTAGAGGAGAAGACTTCGGCCCAATTGTCCGAACTTGCCAAAGCCCTCTAGGAGGCTAAAGAGGCGCGGGTCGAGTCCCGGAGTGCTCGCGAAGAGATCCGTCAGGCGAAGCAGATAGCGGCTGGTAAGGCCTTTCTTTTGCAAAGTATTTTTGGAGGTCAAAGATATGCTTTGCTTAATCGAGTATGGAGTTCTCCAGATGCATTTGCAGATCTTCCAAGGAGTGCTGCCGATGCCGCATAGTTCTTCCGAGCACAAGAGGGGAACTCAACCGAGAAGCTGTTCTGGTTGCAGTATCTTGCGCTGGAGCACCCGACGCCCCTGAACGACTAGCTAAAGCAGTTGATGGAGCTGCATAGGGTGGCCGATTTGGCTATGAAGGATTTAATATTACAGCTTTGGCCAGCCAAACCCATTCCCAGTAGCTACTTCGATTTGGTGAAGAGGCTCGTCGATGCGCTACCCCGAATTGATGTTGTGAACCGTTCGACTAGCATAGAGGGTGCCGGGATGGCCTTCGCTCACGTCAAGATGAAGGCCACCGACGTGGCGACCGCAGGCCTGATGTCTACTGCACAACCTTCTTCCTGTAGACGTTGTTGGGCCTCCAAGTGCAGAGGTTTGTAGGACAGTAGAAAATTTCCCTCAAGTGGATGACCTAAGGTTTATCAATCCGTGGGAGGCGTAGGATGAAGATGGTCTCTCTCAAGCAACGCTGCAACCAAATAACAAAGAGTCTCTTGTGTCCCCAACACACCCAATACAATGGTAAATTGTATAGGTGCACTAGTTCGGCATTGCGATGGTGATACAAGTGCGATATGGATGGTAGATATAGGTTCTTGTAATCTGAAAAATATAAAAAACAGCAAGGTAACTAATGATAAAAGTGAGCACAAACGGTATTGCAATGTGTTGAAACAAGGCCTAGGGTTCATACTTTCACTAGTGCAAGTTCTCTCGACAATAATAACATAATTGGATCATGTAACTATCCCTCAACATGCAACAAAGAGTCACTCCAAAGTTACTAATAGCGGAGAACAAACGAAGATTTTATGGTAGGGTACGAAACCACCTCGAAGTTATTCTTTCTGATCAATCTATCATAGAGTTCGTACTAGAATAACACCTTAAGACACAAATCAACCAAAACCCTAATGTCACCTAGATACTCCAATGTCACCTCAGGTATCCATGGGTATGATTATACGATATGCATCACACAATCTCAGATTCGTCTATTCAAACCTACACAAAGTACTTCCAAGAGTGCCCCAAAGTTTCTACCGGAGAGTCAAGACGAAAACGTGTGCCAACCCCTATGCATAGGTTCATGGGCGGAACCCGCAAGTTGATCACCAAAACATACATCAAGTGAATTACGTGATATCCCATTATCACCACAGATACGCACATGCAAGGCATACATCAAGTGTTCTCAAATCTTTAAAGACTCAATCCGATAAGATAACTTCAAAGGGAAAACTCAATCCATTACAAGAGAGTAGAGGGGGAGAAACATCATAAGATCAAGCTATAATAGCAAAGCTCGCGATACTTCAAGATCGTACCATCTCAAGAACACGAGAGAGACACTACTGGAAACAAAGAATTTGCCATCAGTCAGTTCTTTGCCATCTGCCAGCAGATGGCAAAGAACGTCTTTGCCATCTGCTTATAAAAAACAGATGGCAAAGAACTGACAAACAGCAAAGAACATGGTTGCCATCAGCCAATTCTTTGCCATCTGCCAGCAGATGGCAAATAATCTTTTCCATCTGCCAGCAGATGGCAAAGAGGTTGGCATATCATGTGGATGTCAATAGTGTAACGGTGTACCAGCCCCACCTCTTTGCCATCTGCCAGCAGACGGCAAAGATTCTTTGCCATCTGCTGGCAGATGGCAAAGAGATGGGGTTATTTTTTCCAGATAAAAAACTGTGGGGTTATCCCTTCCCTCTCTCCCCTCCTCTCCCACGCATCTGCACGCATCTCACCAGCCGCCGCCCCACCACCCCGCCACCCCGCCGCCCCGCCGCCACACTACCCCGCCGCCGCCCCACCACCCCACCACCCCGCCGCCGCCCACCACCCAGCCACCCCGCCGCCCGCGGAGGCCCCCCCCTTTCCCTAGCGTGCGTGCGGTCCCCCGTGGCGACCTCTCCACTCGCCGTCGCCGCGGATGAATGGCAGAGAGGAGGAAGGGAGGTAGAGGAATGACGGGGAAGGGGATGGACAGGAGCTTCATGCCCAAAATCCAGTCGCCCCAGGCCGTGCCTACACGAGCAGCGCTGTGGGTAGATGCTTCCCCGCCCAACAAGGATGGCGAGGTAGGTGCCGACAATGGCAGCCCGAGGCTGTCAAATCTGGCACCATCGCCGTTCTTTTGGTCGAGGCCGCCGTCGTTCACGTGCTCCTCCTCACCCCCACGGCTAGACGCTGGCGAGGCCAGCCTCCCCTCAAGCGCAGGTACTTCCCCGCTCCTTTACGTGCTCTCTCTCTTCCCCTGATCCATCTCTGTTGTACACGGAAGCAAATTTGTCCAATTCTCAGTCTAGATTTAATGAAGAAAACTGCAGTTCATACAACGCCAATTATGGATATGGATCCATCTTGCTGCGCCGGATGAAGGGCTGGATGGAATAAGAATTGCTTCCTCTAGATATTTTTCACAGAACCGCACTTCCTATATTTATAGTGTACATCTGTTCATGCTTAGCACTATTCGGTGTTTTACTGTTTGGTCACTGGTTGTTGTAGAGATTTCCAGGAACATATAATCAGGAGGGACTATCTAATAGTCGCTAAAGTTTCTTCTAAACTCGCTCAAACTATTTCTATCCAGGAGAAATGATCTAATAGTTTCTAAGTATGCCTGTTGGATTTTTAGTTTAACTAAGTGAGGCTTGTCTTGTACAATGCACTTGCATCTCTGAACTCCTGCTGTTTACCTACAAAAAAACTCCACCATCGGTTGTATTTTCCAGCACCCTTATGTGACATATGTAAGATCATATTTGCGGCTTTGCTGTTGCTGAGCTGCATAAATTTTCTTCAAGTCCAACCCAGTCTGGTCGCCACTTCATTTACATGATCTTGTTCTTGCGAGGGATTATTTTTTATGGATCTGAGCCCCCATTGTTCTTACTGTTGTTTCCTACTCCTGTAATTAACCTTTACTAAGTAGTGTTAGGTCTTCAGCATAACACTGAATATTTAAGCTAATAAGGATACCATTAGATGACCGACCCTGTAATTTACTTTATTCAGTTTATGAACATATATGTACACTACAGAGCATAAAAATGGGAAAATAGAAATATGATTGGTGGTTGGTTCACCATCTAAAAATTTGATCTACCAATTATGTTTTAGTAATTTCTACTTGAGCTAAAACCAGGACAATAATTTTGGAATGGAGGGAGTACTTATTTGTTGTTGTATCTTTGATAGTTTGATAAAAATATCATGAAGGTTAAATCGGGCGTGGTTTTGATATATTTTTGTTACAAGATATTTACATCGGCTTTCTGGTTTGGAAATACTTATAATCGTTTTCTTCTAACTGCATCTGAGCCTACACTTTTGTAGACTACTCAGGATAGAGATGATATAAATGTGAGCGACAAAGTTATTTACTCGGGGATGCATTATATTCCAAGTTAAACTTTGCATTGAGAATATCATCCTATTTTTTATAGGAACAACTCGCATCACAATTTTGTGTGGTACGTTTGTTTTTACCTATTCCAGTTTTGAGCCTTACTTGTTCATATGGTTACAATTGCCGTCTCTCATGTGACATTGAGAAAATCACATGTATATGTGTATTTTTTCCTCTGTACCCTGATTTATCTTAGTCCTTATGTCAAAGATACTAGATGTAGTAACAGATCGACGTACTAACAAATGCAAAGAGAATGGACCTCCTCTTGATTAGCTCAAGAGGACCTGTATAGTGGCTTCATGTAATTTCTTGATTTCCCATAATGATTTCACTGGCAATTTGTCAGTGTATTTCTAGCTGAAATTGCATGTATATCTTACAAATTTACATTGCAACAAATTAATAAGGAGTATAGAAGCATTTGCATGTATCTAACATATTTGTATGGTATGTTTCAAAAAGCTCAAGGTTAGATATGTACTGCTGTATGAGGCTATCATTAGGATGGAAGACAATTAATGTTAAAATTGTTTGAATTTCCTTCTTTCTGTAAACGGTAATACAAGCTATGTTTGCGCCATGATTCTATTCCAATTTTTTTAACAACTGACAATTAACGACATATCAAATGTTCCGTATTGAAATGGATCATGTTGTCAGTTTGGGTTTAGTAGGTCATAATGGTTTTATTCTACGACAGGATTAGTTTTGTTTATACTGTAACCTATTCAAGGATTGACGAGTTTTCGAACCCTACGATCTTTGCACACTAAGGTTCAGCTGTGTTCTTTGTGAAATATACGTCCTGCAAGTCTCATGTGTCTTGTGTTGTTTTCGCTATCCAAGCTACAGGCTTTTGATATACTCAAAATGAGATTCTTTATATGGTGTTCGATTCCTCTTGCTATCACCACAACGGGAAATGTCTTATGGTGGCAATATGCTCTTCTATGCTATCTTATTGACTCTTTTTATTAGCATGGAGAATAAATTTTACTTCACTAAGATTAGTTTCTGTTCACATTGCTCTGTATATAAAAAAGGATTGTTGTGCTTACAAGGTTTATGACATTTTGGCGAAACATTATTTAGTAAAAAAGTATGTAGAGGTGAACTTTAGAGGTGAAATGTTGTGGATGTTCTGACAGAGAGATGCTTGGACTAACTTTAGCGTCACACCTTATTCAATACCTGGGTATTGGGTTCTACTAATTGTCAGCGCCTTAAGTTTTGTTTTCCTCCCAATGCCATGTGATATTTACTGGACTATAATTCACATGCTTGCAAGTCGTCGTCGTCGTCTCTCTCTCTCTCTCTAACTGCCCCCCTCCCATCATCTTGGCTTGCAGGTCACCTCCGTGTCTCCCACCAGTCCACGACATAGCTTGCAATCTAGGTTGTTGCCAAGTTAACTTAGGATGGTAACCTACAATGTACAACCCAAGAGATCGACAGTGTTTATTATACTGTCATGCATCTACTTCTGTGTTGCATATATAGTTGCTTGTATATCTAATTGGATTGTTCAGATTAGATACTTCTCTATGAAATTACTAATACATGAATTTTGTGATGATGTACATGGTTCATGAACTATGCCAACCTGCAGCTTTGTTGTACTAGTGATAGTAGGATAATCTTCTTCTTCTAGTCTTCTTCTTCTAACTTTCCTCTTTCCCATTTTACAGATTTGCTTAAGATCACGGAAGCTTGGGTTGATGGAGTGCTTGTATTTAGTTTTTGTTTTGACTTTGTGAAACTTGCTACCTATGGATGAAACTGTGTAATATTGATGAAACTATGTATATGTACGGATGAAACTTGCTACTATTGGTAACATGTGTTGGATATATATGTGTTCATGACTATTGGTAATATGTGTTGAATATGCTATATTGGTCATATAAATATATTTGTGTTTGATTTTCTGTGAAAATGAACTGATATAAGAAAAAACAAAATTAAATGGGGCAATATAGTCACTTTGCCATCTGCTGGCAGATGGCAAAGAGCTTTGCCATCAGCTGGCAGATGGCAAAGAGGCCACGTGTCATCTACATGTAAAATTTGGACTGGCCTATTTGGGCTCTTTGTCATCTGCTAGCAGATGGCAAAGCTCTTTGCCATCTGCCAGCAGACGGCAAAGCATGCAGCCTTTGCCATCTGCTGGCAGACGGCAAAGAGCCTGCAGCCTTTGCCATCTGCTGGCTGATGGCAAAGTATGCCGTTAGCCTTCTAACGGGGCTAACCCCGTTAAGAGGCTTTGCCATCTGCCAGCTGATGGCAAAGCCAAAGGCTCTTTGCCATCAGCCAGCAGATGGCAAAGAAGCCTTTGCCGATAGGATCTTAGACAAACTGTTTGCCATCTGCTGGCTGATGGCAAAGCCTTTGCCATCCGCCGACCATGCCGTTGCCATCTGCCATGGCAGATGGCAAATTGCCAGATTCCAGTAGTGAGAGACAGATCAAACACATAGCTACTGGTACATACTCTCAGCCCCGAGGGTGAACTACTCCCTCCTCGTCATGGAGAGCACCGGGATGATGAAGATGGCCACCGGTGAGGGATCCCCCCTCCGGTAGGGTGCCGAAATAGGGTCCCGATTTGTTTTTGGTGGCTATAGAGGCTTGCAGCGGTGGAATTCCCAATCTGTTCTGTTCCCCGATGGTTTTAGGGTATATTGATATATATAGGCAAAAGAAGTCGGTCAGGGAGCCACGAGGGGCCCACTAGGGTGGAGGGCGCGCCCAGGGGGTGGGCACGCTCCCCTGCCTCGTTCCTTCCTCGTTGATCCCCTGACGTGCACTCCAAGTCTTGCGGATTGCTTTCTTTCCAAAAATAACTCTCCCGAAGGTTTCATTCCGTTTGGACTCCATTTGATATTCCTTTTCTTGGAAACACTGAAACAAGGGAAAAAACAGGAACTGGCACTAGGCTCTGGGTTAATAGGTTAGTCCCAAAAATAATTGGAAAGTGTTTAGTAAAGCCCATAAACATCCAAAATACATAATATAATAGCATGAATACTTCATAAATTATAGATACGTTGGAGATGTATCAGCATCCCCAAGCTTAATTCCTGCTCGTCCTCGAGTAGGTAAATGATAGAAGAAAGAATTTATGAAGTGTGAATGCTAGCAGGTGCACAAGTTTGACTAATGATAATTATAGTCACCTTTTCTAGCATCATTATATATCATAACAGTAGCTCAACTCATAAAGCTTCTCATGATCAAGTAACAAGCTATTCACATGTTAAAGTATAGATCATAAACTTTCTCGAAAACTAACAAACCGTGTCATCAGTCATCAAACAATTACAATTCATCTTATTTTCAGGAAGGGTCTATGTAAGAGCTTTGATTTAGCAAATCCCACATACTCAACTATCATATAGTCTTCCATGATTGCTACCACTCAAAGCATATATTTAGAACAAATAGCATCCATCGAACACAGAGAAATATAGGGGCTTAATGTTTCACCTCCCAACTTAATTATCATATAGATAATTGTCAAAAATAATAATTCATGATCAAATATATTTGAATGGCCATATATGCTTAGATCTTTCTCCACCACATGATGCTTGCCAACTAAAAAGTAGGTTGGAATGAGAAGGAATACTACTGACTATTGCATAAAAGTAAAAGATAGGCCCTTCACAGAGGGAAGCAGAGATTTGCAGAGGTGACAGAGCTCGAAGCAAAGAGGTATGGTTTCATTGTCAACATAACGACCAAGAGTTCCCAATATCCTCCATACTAGATACATTATAGGCGGTTCCCAAACAGAAAGGTAAAGATTTTACTCCCCCTCCACCAACAATCACACCCGACGACTTGTCCGAAACAATGGGTGTCGTCCAACTATCAACAATCCTGGGGGAGTTTGGTAAATCATTTGCGAATTTGTTTTTGATATTTTGATCATAGGACTGGGCATCCCAGTTACCAGCCATTTTCTCGTGAATGATGAGCGGAGTCCACTCATCGTGAGAATAACCCACCTAGCATGGAAGATACTGACAGCCCCTAGTCGCTACATGAGTGATTCGGGCATACAAAACAGATTATTATTTGAAGGTTTAGAGTTTGGCACATGCAAATTTACTTGGAACGACAGGTAAATACCGCATATAGGTAGATATGGTGGACACTCACGGAAGAAACTTGGTTCAAGGAATTTGGATGCACAAGCAGTATTCCCACTTAGTACAGATATTTTGGCTAGCAAAGGATTCTAAATAGCAAGCACCACATGTTAGAGGATCCATAACAATATAACTTCTATACAAATATACCCAAGCATAATTCATTATATTGTCTTCCTTGTCCAACTTCAACTAATTTGCTCAGGTTTGAAAATAATTAATGGGGCTCACAATCATAGAAGTTGTGCAAGATAGTATATTTATATGTGAAATCTCTCTTCCTTCAATATTCTTTCATGAATTGTTCAAGTGACCAATACAATGTTTGCTAACCTTCAAAAAATTTACCACCTCTATTTCTTATATGTGAAGGCATTACTCCCCATGGGAAAGGCATATGAAACATATATAATTTCAGATTTATGACATTCAAATCATTCAACCATTTACTCATAGGATATAAGTGAAGCACACAAGTAAATAACAAACTACTCCAAAAAGATATAAGTGAAGATCAATGAGAAGTTAAATTATTATGTAGCTATGTGAGGACTCTATCTCATTTAAGAATTTCATATCTTGATATTTTATTAAAACATCAAGCAAAACAAAATAAAATGACATCTAAGAATAGCAAACATCATGTGAAGAAGCAAAAACTTAGGATTAACCGATACTAACCGATAGTTGTCGAAGAAGAAAGGTGGGATGCCAAACGGGGCATCCCAAGCATAGACGCTTGAGACTTCTTAAAATATTATCTTGGGATGCCTTGGGCATCCCCAAGCTTGAGCTTTTGTTCTCCTTAATTCCTCTCATATCACGGTCTCCATAAATCCAAAAGCTTCATCCACACAAAACTCAACAGGGACTTGTGAGATAAGTTAGTATAAATCCATGCAAAACCTTATCATACTCTTCTGTAGCAAATCACTAAAATTATTATTCAACATTTCATACTAAATGCCTCTGCATATTTACTATTCCTATCCTCAAATACAATCATTAAACAAGAAAACATATGCAAACAATGCAAACATAACATCAATCTGCCTAAACAGGACAGTCTGTAAAGAATGCAGCAAGATCCATACTTCCCTAGCTCCAAAAGTTTTGAAAGAAAATTCCGACTGCAGTAAATTTATCAGAGCTTATTATGCAAAAGGTTTCAACATTTTATCACATTCTGTCTTTTCTAGGGAATTTTTGCAACAGCGATAAACTTTCTGGTTTCAAACAGCAACATGAAGACTTGTAAAATAGGCATAGTAAAGGCTATCAATGCCACTTTTATTGAAATAAAAGATGCAGAACATTGTTCTAATTAAAATCAAGCAAACCCTAAAGAAACTAAAATGACGCTCCAAGCAAAACACATATCATGTGGTGAATAAAAATATAGCTCCAAGTAAAGTTACCGATGAACGAAGACGAAAGAGGGGATGCCTTCCGGGGCATCCCCAAGCTTAGGCTCTTGGTTGTCCTTGAATATTTCCTTGGGGTGCCTTGGGCAACCCAAGCTTAGGCTCTTGCCGCTCCTTATTCCATAGTCCATCGAATCTTTATCCAAAACTTGAAAACTTCACAACACAAAACTTAACGGAAAACTCGTAAGCTCCGTTAGTATAAGAAAATAAATCACCACTTAGGTACTGTTGTGAACTCATTCTAAATTCAGATTGGTGTAATATATACTGTATTCCAACTCCTCTATGGTTCATACCCTCCAATACTACTCATAGATTCATCAAAATAAGCAAACAACACATAGAAAACAGAATCTGTCAAAAACAGAACAGTCTCTAGTAATCTGTATCAATCGTATACTTCTGAAACTCCAAAAATTCTAAAATAAACTGGTGGACCTTAGGAATTTGTCTAGTGATCATCTTCAAAAATAATCAACTAAATATCACTCTCCAGTAAAAAGTTTTAGCTAATCTCGTGAGCGCTAAAGTTTCTGTTTTTTTACAGCATGCTCATAAAGACTTCACCCAAGTCTTCCCAAAGGTTCTACCTGGCACAAATACTAATTAAAACATAAAAACACATCTAAAAAGAGGCTATATGGATTATTTATTCCTAAACAGGAATAAAAAGCAAGTAACAAAAATAAAATTGGGTTGCCTCCCAACAAGCGCTAACGTTTAACGCCCCTAGCTAGGCATGATGATTTCAACGATGCTCACCTAAAAGATAAGAATTGGAACATAAAGAGAGCATCATGAAGAATATGACTAGCACATTTAAGTCTAACCCACTTCCTATCCATAGGGATTTTGTGAGCAAACAACTTATGGGAACAATAATCAACTAGCATAGGAAGGCAAAACAAGCATAACTTTAAAATGTTAAGCACATAGAGAGGAAATTTGATATTATTGCAATTCCTACAAGCATATATTCCTCCCTCATAATAATTTTCAGTAGCATCATGAATGAATTCAACAATATAACCAGCACCTAAATCATTCTTTTCATGATCTATTTGCATAGAAATTTTACTACTCTCCACATAAGCAAAATTCTTCTCTTTTGGAATAGTGGGAGTATCATAAGAGACTCGAATACTATAAATTGTTACCATATTAAAAGAGTAATGTTCAGAAAAAGGGGAATCATAATCATGACAAGTTTTATAAATATAATCATCCCTACTTTTTATAGCATATGTATCATCACAATAATCATCATAAGTAGCAACTTTGTTCTCATCATAATCGATTGAAACCTCTTCCAAGATAGTGGAATCATCACTAAATAAAGTCATGACCTCTCCAGATCCACTTTCATATTTATCAAAATAAGATTCAACATCCTCCAATATAGTGGGATCATTACTTCCTAAAGTTGACACTCTTCCAAACCCACTTTCATCAATATAATCATCATAGGTAGAAGGCATGCTATCATCATAACAACTTTGCATATCAAAACTTGGGAGGCTAAAAATATCATCTTCATTAAACGTAGCATCCCCAAGCTTGGGACAAACATTAATTTTGCAGAAAATATATTCTCAAAAGCATCATCTTCTTCAAACATAGCATCCCCAAGCTTGGGCCTTTTTATATCATAAGCATAATCACTCTCATCATTAATAGTATGGATAGCACCAATAGTATAGCAATTATTCTTCCAAGCAAGTGCCAAAAAGATTTTCAAGATCATAAGAAGTATCATTATCTTCCCAATCATAATCATCACAACAAGCAATAGGCATAACGAGATCATCATCAAGTGCATCATCTTCCACAATTATTTTTGATTCATTTTCATGGGGCACAACAATAATAGGAGCAATATTATTTGGGGGAGATATATTTTTACCTCTCTTCCTTTTTCTTTTCTTCTTCTTCACATCATGTGTGGGTTCAATCCTCTTTTTGGAGCTCCTTATTAATGAGATTGGTTGAATAGAAGGCTCCTCCTTGTTACCTGATTCATCATAAGAAATAATAGGAGAATATTGGGAAGTCTCTTCCCTTTCGTTAGTATTCTCTTCATCTTATATTTATTTTCTTTTCTTTATGTAATTGGCAATATAAGGATTTTCAATGCAATTCACCGCACAATACATATAAATTTCTTCTAGATTAATATCGAGGAATTTCTTGAGGTTATATTCTGGAATAATCTTAGTTTGACGTTTCATTTCTTCATAACCCAAAAGCAAACTAAGTTCATTATAGTTTGCAAGGGAAATCAAGTCATCACAATTTTTGGACACGGTTCGATCATGAAACAATTTGCATTTGATATTTAAATGACCATGTTAATTGCAAAGTTCACAAGTATGGCTAAGAAATATTAAATTTTTAGCACTAACATTTAGCCTTTCTTGCAACCATTTAGTTTCTAAATGCTTATGCCTCTTGCAATATCTAACTTCCCTATTTGGTGTGTACTTGCAATCCCAATGCACTCCACAAAAATTGACATGTTTATAGGAGACATTTTCATCATAACTAGTGCAATCATAATTAGTACTATGGATATTCAAGGAGTTCATACTAACAACATTGCAATCATGATCATCATTCAAAGATTTAGTGCCAAACATTTTAATGCATTCTTCTTCTAACACTTTGGCACAATTTTCCTTCCCATCATACTCACGAAAGATATTAAAAAGATGAAGCGTATGAGGTAAACTCAATTCCATTTTTTTATAGTTTTCTTTTATACTAAACTAGTGCTAAAACAAGAAACAAAAAGATTCGATTGCAAGATCTAAAGATATACCTTCAAGCACTCACCTCCCCGGCAACGGTGCCAGACAAGAGCTTGATGTATACTACACAACCTTCTTCTTGTAGACGATGTTGGGCCTCCAAGTGCAGAGGTTTGTAGGACAGTAGCAAATTTCCCTCAAGTGGATGACCTAAGGTTTATCAATCCGTGGGAGGCGTAGGATGAAGATGGTCTCTCTCAAGCAAGCCTGCAACCAAATAACAAAGAGTCTCTTGTGTCCCCAACACACCCAATACAATGGTAAGTTGTATAGGTGCACTAGTTCAGCGAAGAGATGGTGATACAAGTGCGATATGGATGGTAGATATAGGTTTTTGTAATCTGAAAATATAAAAACAGCAAGGTAACTAATGATAAAAGTGAGCACAAACGGTATTGCAATGTGTTGAAACAAGGCCTAGGGTTCATACTTTCACTAGTGCAAGTTCTCTCGACAATAATAACATAATTGGATCATACAACTATCCCTCAACATGCAACAAAGAGTCACTCCAAAATTACTAATAGCGGAGAATAAATGAAGAGATTATGGTAGGGTACAAAACCACCTCGAAGTTATTCTTTAGGCTCAATCTATCATAGAGTTCGTACTAGAATAACACCTTAAGACACAAATCAACCAAAACCCTAATGTCACCTAGATACTCCAATGTCACCTCAAGTATCCGTGGGTATGATTATACGATATGCATCACACAATCTCAGATTCGTCTATTCAAACCTACACAAAGTACTTCAAAGAGTGCCCCAAAGTTTCTACCAGAGAGTCAAGACGAAAATGTGTGCCAACCCCTATGCATAGGTTCATGGGCGGAACCCGCAAGTTGATCACCAAAACATACATCAAGTGAATTACGTGATATCCCATTGTCACCACAGATACGCACATACAAGACATACATCAAGTGTTCTCAAATCCTTAAAGACTCAATCCGATAAGATAACTTCAAAGGGAAAACTCAATCCATTACAAGAGAGTAGAGGGGGAGAAACATCATAAGATCGAACTATAATAGAAAAGCTCGCGATACATCAAGATCGTATCATCTCAAGAACACGAGAGAGAGAGAGAGAGAGTGAGAGAGAGAGAGATCAAACACATAGCTACTGGCACATACCCTCGACACCAAGGGTGAACTATGCCCTCCTCGTCACGGAGAGCGCCGGGATGATGAAGATGGCCACCGGTGAGGGATCCCCCCTCCGGTAGGGTGTCGGAACAGGGTCCCGATTGGTTTTTGGTGGTACAAAGGCTTGCAGCGGCGGACCTCCAGATCTATTCTGTCCCCCGATGGTTTTAGGGTATATTGATATATATATAGGCAAAAGAAGTCGGTCAGGGGAGCCACGAGGGGCCCACGAGGGTGGAGGGCGCGCCCATGGGGTTGGGTGTTGGTGTCAAAACCGGCGGATCTCGGGTAGGGTGTCCCGAACTATGCGTCTAAGGCGGATGGTAACAGGAGGCAGGGGACACGATGTTTACCTAGGTTCGGGCCCTCTCGATGGAGGTAATACCCTACTTCCTTCTTGATTGATCTTGATGATATGAGTATTACAAGAGTTGATCTACCACGAGATCGTAGAGGCTAAACCCTGGAAGCTAGCCTATGGTATGATTGTTGTTGTCCTATGGATTAAACCCTCCGGTTTATATAGACACCGGAGGGGGCTAGGGTTACACAGAGTCGGTTACAAGGGAGGAGATCTTCATGTCCGTATTGCCAAGCTTTCCTTCCACGCCAAGGAGAGTCCCATCCGGACACGGGACGAATTCTTAAATCTCGTATCCTCATAGTCCAATAGTCCGGCTAAAGTATATAGTCCGACCATCCGAGGACCCCCTAATCCAGGACTCCCTCAGTAGCCCCTGAACCAGGCTTCAATGACGATGAGTCCGGCACACAGATTGCCTTCGGCATTGCAAGGCGGGTTCCTCCTCCGAATACTCCATAGAAGATTTTGAACACAAGGATAGTGTCCGGCTCTGCAAAACAAATTCCACATACCACCGTAGAGAGAATAATATTTCCACAAATCTAATCTGCTGACAACTTCTGTAGCATGACATCACACCACGGCCCGGTCATTATTCGAACCATTTTTCTCAACCAGCCAGTGCACATATTGCAAGGAGGTTTTCTTGGCATGTCTTGTCGAAGCAGAGATCGTGCCCCCTTATCACGGGATTCTCATCAAGATGGGGTGGGTAACCCAACCGTGCCATCAATTAAGGCGCTTGGGGAATAAGCGTTTTACTAGGCAAGTGGGGAGGCGCGGTATGCCTGCTGCCTCTATTAGGGATGGCCTCTACCGTCCAGGAGATGGATATAAAAAAGCTTCAGGAGGCCGGGTATCTGGTCAAGAAAGTCAGCCATCGTCTCCCGACGGCGGGACAGATCGTCCCTACTCCGTAACCCCACAAGAGGGTTGTATTCCTCCCTCACTTTGTCCGTGTGCTAGGGTTTCCCCTCCACCCGTTCGTTCGCGGCATCATGTATTATTATGGGACCGGTCTTCATGATTTGTCCCCTAATTCCTTCCTCAACATCCCGACATTCATTGTCGTGTGCGAGGCTTTTCTCCGCATCCTGCCACATTTCCGCTTATGGCTGAAGATTTTTAATGTGAAGCCCAAGGTAGTGGGTGGCGAGCACGCCGAGTGCGGGGGTGATATGGAGAGCAAGATGCCCAACACTACATGGCCAATAGGCACCTTTAATGATTCCGTCAAGGAGTGGCAACAGCAGTGGTTTTACATCACCGAGCTGCGCGGCACGAAATGGGCCGCTACTCCCGAGTTTTGATCCGATGCCCCCCTGCGACTTACATCCTGGGTCAAGAAGGGCCGGAACTGGTCCTCGTCCAATGAATTGTCGGCGCTCCGGACGCGCGTTAAAGATATGGGAGACAAGAACATTGAACTTGTCAATGTGGTCCAGGTGATGTTAGTTCGCCGTATCCTGCCTTGTCAACACCGGACTTGCAATCTATGGGAATTCGATCTAGCCAAGCACCAAACCTTGCGAGAGCTTTTCGGCTCCTCGCATAAGGACATCTGGAAGGTGCTTTTCAAGTCCAGAAAATCATGGCCGGACTCCGCCGAAGACCGCGGGTACCAACTGTCCCACCCTGCAAGTTCGGTAAGTAATCGTACTTTTTATCCGCATAACCCAAGGGAAGCGCTTAATGTGTTTTCTACAACTCCCCTAGGGCTGGACGAAGAAGGCGGAGCAAATCCATTGTCCGGCCCCGCTGCCCGAAGAACTGGCCGTCCCACTTATGAAGAAGATGTTGGTCCCGGCACCTTACAAGGTGCCGAAGAAGACGGACGGGAAGGGGGCCAAAAAGGCCCAGGGCGGCCTTCGTCACCGTGGCACTTCGGATACAGTATCCGAAGGCTCGGATGCCCGTTCTGCCTCCAAAGAGGATGAGGAGGAGGAACAAGATGAATCCCCTACGGAGGAAAGAAAGAAGAGGACGACGTCCGCACACTTGGAGGCTGAGTCGCCCAAAAGGGGAAAAACTCCTCTTCCGGAGGAGTCCACTGCAGCCGCCGACAGCGGCCCGGCGTGGGATCCCAGGGCCCAGCCCCTGGTGAACCATTGAGTATATACAGTCCAAACACATTTATGCGTCCAGACTCATCATGGCGTAATATTTTAACCTAAGCCGTATTTTTTGTAGCCCGGCGAGGTCCTGTACCGAACAACCCTCATCAGAGGATTCGCTGAGATCGGATGCTATGGAAAGCGGGACGCCCCCGAAGGCCCCTTCCTTCGAGAAGGTGAATACCATCGAGGCTTCGTCCCAGAGGGACCCCGGCCAAGAAGGAGAGGAAAAGACCGTGAAGGCGGCGCTTGGAGGTCAAACTTCAGGGTCCGAACACATGGGGGAGAAAATTCCCATGGAAGTTGACGGCGGGGGCCATCTTGAATTCGGCTCCCAGCCGGATGCTGTTCCAGAGACCAATATGGCTCCAGAATCAAGCAGGCAGCCTTTCTCAGCTGGAGGGGGCATACCGGCAACCTCTGTCCAGTCAGAGGTGTCGGATGCTTTGTTGGTGGCGCTGAAGGGCTTCTCCGTCGTCGCTGAACACCGTGCCCTTATGGGTGTGGTGATTGAGAAGATTCAGTCTGCTGAAAGTGAACTGAATGGAGCCTGTATCAACCTTATAAAAGGTTTTGAGGTATATTTTTGAAGAGTGTCATGGTATAGATAGTAGCCCCTGATACACTGTTCGGTGAAAGAAAAAGCCGGACAAAGGATCAAATTTATGTTCGCAGGAAGACTCATTGAATGACATCTATTTCTCTTCGAAAATGGTGCTTCATGTGCTTCTACCAATATTTTCTTCTTCAGTCTTTCTTGGTTGGGTACGCAAAGTCTTCCTCGAAACCTTAGCGAACCTTGCTGATCCGAGCAATGGCGTCTCCTCTCCACCCTAGCAATGGCGTCTCCTCTCCCTAGTAGACATGGACGACCTTCTCCATTGGGACTTCAAGCCTGGCCAGGCGATTGCAGAACAGGTTAGTTGTCGTTTTGGATCTACGATCCACTTTTCTTCTAGAAATGGTACCAAGGAATTCTTCTTGGTGGTCTTCCTCTCCTCTGCCTCTTTCCCCCTCTCGGTTGAATCTGTGGGTATTGCTCTTCAATGCTGTATTGGAGGTTCTACTGAGGGTTTCTCGATCACACGGCTGGATGATCGCAAGTTTCGTTTCTTTGTGGCATCTAATCGAGTTGGGCATTTTATTTATCATCTCAAGGATCGTATTTGGCCTGAGTTTGTCTGCCATTTCTCACTCTACCGTTCCGAGAGGCATGCTGTGCCCAAGAATGACTCTAGCTGGCATTCAAATCATCATTTGGCAGATATATCGGCACGCAAACCTATGGCGATTAAGTCTACATTCTCTTTTGACTCGCGGGTTGATGCTATTGATCCTTCTTCGGTATCTGAATCGGCAAAATTTGGTCTTCTTGCTCAAGATTTGTGCACGCAGAGGTTGTCTCCGGTCGCCGGAATATCATCGGAAAGTTCACCACCGGCTGGTACCTTACCACGCTCATTCAAGCAGCTCACTTTTGGTAATAATGTCCCCATGCATATTAAAGGCAATGCTTTTACTACTAACCTCCATTTTGGTAGTTTTCTTGAGGGAAATTGCCCTTCACGGGTGGGAGACACGGAGGTCAATCAACACTTATTGCCAAATACTGTCCGTATTGGGGATTTTCAAACTTTGGTTCCTTCCTTAGGCAATCAACTATGTAATCAATTTCAAGGGAGTAAGTTCAGGCAAGATTGTTGGGATGCTATCCCACCCTTTATGTTGCTCTATATTAATGATCATCGCAAATTTGGTTACTGTGATAGTCACATTGCCAAAATCTGGTCTATCCAATCGGTCCCACCACCGGATTACATTAATAAGAGATTAAATATCTGTTATCTTTGTAATGGCTCGGGACACCATGCTGATTCTTGCCCTGGCCAAGCTTGGAACATTTGCTCCTCTGAGCCTTGTGTGTGCTCTACTGGTCCACCTAGAGTTGATCCATCTGCTTGTGGGCTACATTATCCTGGACCTTAGTCATGCTATCTCTGTGGGTCGCTAGCCCATCTGTACTTTGACTGCCCTGGGCTCTTGCGGTGCCACATTTGTTCTTTCTTGGGCCACACCACCCATTCTTGTCACCCATTGGCTCGAAGACTGCATTGGAAACCAAAGTCTGGCTCTATTATTTTGGATACACGCATGGGAAATCCTTGTAACTCTGGGTTACATAAGGAAGGAAATATTCGGGATGCTTATCACCTTGAGAAGGGCAAAGAAACTATGGCAAATCCAATCACATCAGTCTCCCTGAGACATCAAATAAATCAGCCTTCAATTAATGATATTGTGCCCGTTCGCAATGCTACCGATTCACCTGTGCCTACAGTCGTCCGATGCTCATCTAAGGGTCGGTCCAGACATGTGTCCTCGTCTGGTAGGCAGGGTGGGAGGCAGCCGAAATTATTCTGGGTTCCCAAGGGGGCTAGAGCCCGTGCCGATACGCATTCTGCCCTGCGTTTCTGCTCCAATAGCACCACCGCTCCAGAGCTCCACCACCTGTGCATGGCGAACTTCCCCGTCAATTTGGTACCCTACCTTCCGTAGGGCATGATGATCGAGCTCGGCCCGGAGGACAGAAAGGTGAGGGATGACATGGTGATCAGCCCAACTCCCCCGCCGCACCATGACTTCCTCGCCATCGCGGAAGTCAATCGCTTCGTGCCGTTCCACCACAAGGCAGCGTTGCGCCATACCATTGAATGTTTGATGCATGAGTCTCAGTTCTTCCCCACTAAGATAGATGATCATCCATTAGGAGTTGGGATTTTTGGATTTGTGGGTTCAGTTACTAGGGATGATGTTGTGGGTAATACTTTTGAACTAGATGAGGATGAGGAAAATATCCGCACAGTAATTTCATTTTTTCCTCATGAAGCGGCTCTCAACATGTGGCAGGCTACTTATGGCCCTCAGATTTGGCTCCTGTACATTGGTTTCCCGCAAGACTATCAGACCTCGCATTATATGCACAAGTCAATTGATAAGTTTGGATAGCCTGTTACTTGGAATAATCCAAGAGGTGATAGAAAACTAGTTCGGCTTAAAGTTAGAGTTATTCATCTGCGCCTTGTTCCAGAAAGCTTTGTTATGCATCAGCTAGGTGGCGAGCGCCTCTGTTGGACAGTCTATGTCACTATGTTGCGTAGCAGTGACTGGAATACTCATCTTCCAGAGATTCCACCGGCAGGGATTGATCCTCTTGCGGCAGATGGTATCCCGCATCCTCTCCATGGAGATGGTCTCACAGCGGAACAACTTTATCAAGCTCAACTCAATAATTGGATGGCTCAGAATGCGCAGATGAATGCTAATGCTGCTAACAATGCCAATGGAGACAACCAAGGCAGTGAGGTTCACTTTCAGGCTAATTGGGGACAATGGCCTCCATCTCTGCCTCCGGCTCTGTATAACTATCAGGCCTGGCTCGCTCAGGAGGGCCTCCAGGTCCAGGATGGTATTGTGCCAAACAATAACCTGTTGGATAGCCCAGGTACGGCCTGGAATGACTCCATCTCGATGGTAGGCAGCTCTGATTCTAGTGAGACAGTGTCTGACAGTTATGTTCTGGTACCTGCGAATTTGTTCCACTCTTCGGTAGATGGAGAAAGATCTGATATGGCTGCATCATCTGCACCTTTATATCCAATGGATACACCTGCTGCTCAACCAAACTCAGTGGAAGTGGTGGTTTCTCTCGCACAGAATGGACTTCAGTTTGCTATGACTGAACAAGGTAATGTGATCTCATCAATGCTCATTAACCAAGGATTCTCATTCATCAGGCTCAATTCCTTTCTGAGATCGACCATCTGTAGGGGAACGCAGTAAATTCAAAAATTTTCCTACGCACACGCAAGATCATGGTGATGCATAGCAACGAGAGGGGAGAGTATTTGTCTACGTACCCTCGTAGACCGAAGCGGAAGCGTTGACACAACGTAGAGGAAGTAGTCGTACGTAGAGGAAGTAGTCGTACGTTCTCCTCGCGATCCAACCGATCTAAGCACCGAACGTACGGCACCTCCGAGTTCTGCACACGTTCAGCTCGATGACGATCCCCGGGCTCCGATCCAGCAAAGCGTCGGGGAAGAGTTCCGTCAGCACGACGGCGTGGTGACGATCTTGATGTGTTACCGGCGCAGGGCTTCGCCTAAGCACTGCAACGATATGATCGAGGTGGAATTTGGTGGAAGGGGGCACCGCACACGGCTAAGGAACGATCCGTAGATCAACTTGTGTGTCTTTGGGGTGCCCCCTGCCCCCGTATATAAAGGATCCAAGGGGGAGGGGCTGGCCGGCCAGGTTTGGTGCGCCAGGAGAGTCCTACTCCCTCTGGGAGTAGGATTCCCCCCCCCCCAATCCTAGTTGGACTAGGATTGCTCCAAGGGGGAGAGAAAGAGAGAGAGGGGGCGCCCACCTCTCCTAGTCCTAATAGGACTAGGGAAGGGGGGGGGAGGCGCGCAGCCCCTAGGGCTGCCCTCTCACCTTTCCTCCAAGGCCCATGTTGGCCCATTATGCTTCCGGGGGGTTCCGGTAACCCTCCCGGTATTCCGGTAAAATCCTGATTTCACCCGGAATGCATCCGATGTCCAAACATAGGCTTCCAATATATAATTCTTTATGTCTCGACCATTTCGAGACTCCTCGTCACGTCCCCGATCTCATCCGGGACTCCGAACTCCTTCGGTACATCAAAACTCATAAACTCATAATATAACTGTCATCGAAACCTTAAGCGTGCGGACCCTACGGGTTCGAGAACAATGTAGACATGACCGAGACATGTCTCCAGTCAATAACCAATAGCGGGACCTGGATGCCCATATTGGCTCCTACATATTCTACGAAGATCTTTATCGGTCAGACCGCATAACAACATACGTTTGTTCCCTTTGTCATCGGTATGTTACTTGCCCGAGATTCGATCGTCGGTATCCAATACCTAGTTCAATCTCGTTACCGGCAAGTCTCTTTTCTCGTTCCGTAATACATCATCTCGCAACTAACTCATTGGTTGCAATGCTTGCAAGGCTTATGTGATGTGTATTACCGAGAAGGCCCTGAGATACCTCTCCGACAATTGGAGTGACAAATCCTAATCTCGAAATACGCCAACCCAACATGTACCTTCGGAGACACCTGTAGAGCACCTTTATAATCACCCAGTTACGTTGTGACGTTTGGTAGCACACAAAGTGTTCCTACGGTAAACGGGAGTTGCATAATCTCATAGTTAAAGGAACATGTATAAGTCATGGATAAAAGCAATAGCAACATACTAAACGATCGGGTGCTATGCTAATGGAATGGGTCATGTCAATCAGATCATTCAACTAATGATGTGATCTCGTTAATCAAATAACAACTCTTTGTTCATGGCTAGGAAACATAACCATCTTTGATTAATGAGCTAGTCAAGTAGAGGCATACTAGTGACACTCTGTTTGTCTATGTATTCACACATGTATTATGTTTCCAGTTAATACAATTCTAGCATGAATAATAAACATTTATCATGATATAAGGAAATAAATAATAACTTTATTATTGCCTCTAGGGCATATTTCCTTCAGTCTCCCACTTGCACTAGAGTCAATAATCTAGTTCACATCGCCATGTGATTTATCAGCAATAGTTCACATCGATATGTGACCAACACCCAAAGGGTTTACTAGATTCAGTAATCTAGCTCACATTGCTATGTGATTAACACCCAAAGAGTACTACAGTGTGACTTTTGCTTGTGAGAGAAGTTTAGTCAACGGGTCTGCCACATTCAGATCCGTTATGTATTTTGCAATTTTCTATGTCTACAATGCTCTGCACGGAGCTACTTTAGCTAATTGCTCCCACTTTCAATATGTATCTAGATTGAGACTTAGAGTCATCTAGATTAGTGTCAAAACTTGCATCGACGTAACCTTTTACGACGAACCTTTTTGTCACATCCATAATCGAGAAACATATCCTTATTCCACTAAGGATAATTTTGATCGCTTGTCCAGTGATCTACTCCTAGATCACTATTGTACTCCCTTGCCAAACTCAGTGGTAGGGTATGCAATAGCTCTGGTACACAGCATGGCATACTTTATAGAACCTATGGCTGAGGCATAGGGAATGACTTCCATTCTCTTTCTATCTTCTGCCGTGGTCGGGTTTTGAGTCTTTACTCAATTTCACACCTTGTAATACAGGCAAGAACTCTTTCTTTGACTGTTCCATTTTGAACTACTTCAAAAATCTTTTCAAGGTATGTATTTATTGAAAAACTTATCAAGCGTCTTGATCTATCTCTTATAGATCTTGATGCTCAATATGTAAGCAGCTTCACCGAGGTCCTTCTTCGAAAAACTCCTTTCAAATACTCCTTTATGCTTTACAGAATAATTCTACATTATTTCCGATCAATAATATGTCATTTACATATACTTATCAGAAATGCTGTAGTGCTCCCACTCACTTTCTTGTAAATACAGGCTTCACCGCAAGTCTGTATAAAACTATATGCTTTGATCAACTTATCAAAGCGTATATTCCAACTCCGAGATGCTTGCACCAGTCCATAGATGGATCGCTGGAGCTTGCATATTTTGTTAACACCTTCAGGATCGACAAAACCTTCTAGTTGCATCGTATACAACTCTTCTTTAATAAATCCATTAAGGAATGTAGTTTTGTTTATCCATTTGCCGGATTTCATAAAATGCGGCAATTGCTAACATGATTCGGACAGACTTAAGCATAGATACGAGTGAGAAACTCTCATCGTAGTCAACACCTTGAACTTGTCGAAAACCTTTTGCGACAATTCTAGCTTTGTAGATAGTAACACTACTATCAGTGTCCGTCTTCCTCTTCAAGATCCATTTATTTTCTTTGGCTTGCCGATCATTGGGCAAATCCATCAAAGTCCATACTTTGTTCTCATACATGGATCATATCTCAGATTTCATGGCCTCTAACCATTTTGCGGAATCTGGGCTCATCATCGCTTCCTCATAGTTCGCAAGTTCGTCATGGTCTAGTAACATGACTTCCAGAACAGGATTACCGTACCACTCTGGTGCGGATCTCACTCTGGTTTACTTACGAGATTCGGTAGTAACTTGATCTTGAAGTTACATGATCATCATCATTAGCTTCCTCACTAATTGGTGTAGTAGTCACAGGAACAGTTTTCTGTGATGAACTACTTTCCAATAAGGGAGAAGGTACAATTACCTTATCAAGTTCTACTTTCCTCCCACTCACTTCTTTCGAAAGAAACTCTTTCTCTAGAAAGTTTCCGAACTTAGCAACAAAAGTCTTGCCTTCGGATCTGTGATAGAAGGTGTATCCAACAGTTTGCTTTGGATATCCTATGAAGACACATTTCTCCGATTTGGGTTCGAGCTTATCAGGTTGAAGCTTTTTCACATAAGCATCGCAGCCCCAAACTTTAAGAAACGACAGCTTAGGTTTATTGCTAAACCATAGTTCATACGGTGTCGTCTCAACGGTTTTAGATGGTTCCCCTTTTAACGTGAATGCAGCTGTCTCTAATGCATGATCCCAAAACGATATTGGTAAATCGGTAAGAAACATCATAGATTGTACTATATCCAATAAAGTACGGTTATGACGTTCGGACACACCATTATGCTGTGGTGTTCCAGGTGGCATGAATTTTGTGAAACTATTCCACATTGTTTTAATTGAAGACCAAACTCGTAACTCAAATATTTGTCTCCGCGATCAGATCGTAGAAATCTTATTTTCTTGTCACGATGATTTTCCACTTCACTCTAAAATTCTTTGAACTTTTCAAATGTTTTAGACTTATGTTTCATCAAGTAGATATACCCATATCTGCTCAAATCATCTGTGAAGGTCAGAAAATAATGATACTTGTCGCGAGCCTTAATATTCATCGGACCACATACATCAGTATGTATGATTTCCAACAAATCTTTTGCTCGCTCCATTGTTCCGGAGAACGGCGCTTTAGTCATCTTGCCCAAGAGGCATGGTTCGCAAGCATCAAGTGATTCATAATCAAGTGATTCCAAAATCCCATCAGCATGGAGTTTCTTCATGCGCTTTACACCAATATGACCTAAACGGCAGTGCCACAAATAGGTTGTACTATCATTATTAACTTCGCATCTTTTGGTTTCAATATTATGAATATGTGTATCACTACGATCGAGATCCAATGAACTATTTTCATTGGTGTGTATGACCATAGAAGGTTTTATTCATGTAAACAGAACAACAATTGTTCTCTAACTTAAATG
The DNA here is from genome assembly GCA_032464435.1 of Aegilops umbellulata. Lineage (NCBI taxonomy): Eukaryota > Viridiplantae > Streptophyta > Magnoliopsida > Poales > Poaceae > Aegilops > Aegilops umbellulata. The sequence goes on along the minus strand of CP136056.1, from coordinate 208,727,873 downwards.
AATAACTGTATTGCAATTAACATGATAAAATCATATTCATGCTCAACGCAAACACCAAATAACACTTATTTAGTTTCAACACTAATCCCGAAAGTATAGGGAGTGTGTGATGATGATCATATCAATCTTGGAACCACTTCCAACACACATCGTCACCTTGCCCTTTAACTAGTCTTTGTTCATTCTGCAACTCCCGTTTTGAGTTACTAATCTTAGCAACTTGAACTAGTACCAAATACTGAGGGGTTGCTATGAATACTAGTAAAGTACACATCAATAACATGTATATCAAATATACTTATGTTCACTTTGCCATCCTTCTTATCCGCCAATCACTTGGGGTAGTTCCGCTTCCAGTGACCAGTTCCTTTGCAGTTGAAGCACTTAGTCTCAGGCTTAGGACCAGACTTGGGCTTTTTCACTTGAGCAGCAACTTGCTTGCCGTTCTTCTTGAAGTTCCCCTTCTTTCCTTTTTGCCCTTTTCTTGAAACTAGTGATCTTGTCAACCATCAACACTTGATGTTTTTCTTTGATTTCTACCTTCGCCGATTTTAGCATCGCGAAGAGCTTGGGAATATTTTCCGTTATCCCTTGCATATTATAGTTCATCACGAAGTTCTACTAACTTGGTGATGGTGACTAGAGAATTCTGTCAATCACTATCTTATCTGGAAGATTAACTCCCACTTGATTCAAGCGATTGAAGTACCCAGACAATCTGAGCACATGCTCACTAGTTGAGCGATTCTCCTCCATCTTTTAGCTTTAGAACTTGTTGGAGACTTCATATCTCTCAACTCGGGTATTTGCTTGAAATATTAACTTCAACTCCTAGAACATCTCATATGCTCCATGACGTTCAAAACGTCTTTGAAGTCCCGATTCTAAGCAGTTAAGCATGGTGCACTAAACTATTAAGTAGTCATCATATTGAGCTGGCAAAACGTTCATAATGTCTGCATCTGCTCCTGCAATAGGTCCGTCACCTAGCGGTGCATCAAGGACATAATTCTTCTGTGCAGCAATGAGGATAAACCTCAGATCACGGATCCAATCCGCATCATTGCTACTAACATTTTTCAACATAATTTTCTCTAGGAACATATCAAAATAAACATAGGGAAGTAACAACGCGAGCTATTGATCTACAACATAGATATGCTAATACTACCAGGACTAAGTTCATGATAAATTAAAGTTCAATTAATCATATTACTTAAGAACTTCCACTTAGATAGACATCTCTCTAATCCTCTAAGTGATCACGTGATCCAAATCAACTAAACCATGTCCGATCATCACGTGAGATGGAGTAGTTTCAATGGTGAACATCATTTATGTTGATCATATCTACTATATGATTCACGCTCGACCTTTCGGTCTCTGTGTTCCGAGGCCATATCTGTATATGCTAGGCTCGTCAAGTTAAACCTGAGTATTCCGCGTGTGCAACTGTTTTGCACCCGTTGTATTTGAACGTAGAGCCTATCACACCCGATCATCACGTGGTGTCTCAGCACGAAGAACTTTCGCAACGGTGCATACTCAGGGAGAACACTTCTTGATAATTTAGTGAGAGATCATCTTATAATGCTACCGTCAATCAAAGCAAGATAAGATGCATAAAAGGATAAACATCACATGCAATCAATATAAGTGATATGATATGGCCATCATCATCTTGTGCTTGTGATCTCCATCTTCGAAGCACCGTCATGATCACCATCGTCACCGGCGCGACACCTTGATCTTCATCGCAGCATCGTTGTCGTCTCGCCAATCTTATGCTTCTACGACTATCACTACCGCTTAGTAATAAAGTAAAGCATTACATCGCGATTGCATTGCATACAATAAAGCGACAACCATATGGCTCCTGCCAGTTGCCGATAACTCGGTTACAAAACATGATCATCTCATACAATAAAATTTAGCATCACGTCTTGACCATATCACATCACAACATGCCCTGCAAAAACAAGTTAGACGATCTCTACTTTGTTGTTGCAAGTTTTACGTGGCTGCTACGGGCTTTAAGCAAGAACTCATCTTACCTACGCATCAAAACCACAACGATAGTTTGTCAAATAGACTCCGTTTTAACCTTCTCAAGGACCGGGCGTAGCCACACTCGGTTCAACTAAAGTTGGAGAGACAGTCTTCCGCAAGCCATCTCTGTGCAAAGCACGTCGAGGGAACCGGTCTCGCGTAAGCGTACGCGTAAGGTTGGTCCGGATCGTCTCGTCCAACAATACCGCTGAACCAAAGTATGACATGCTGGTAGGCAGTATGACTTGTATCGTCCACAACTCACTTGTGTTCTACTCGTGCAAATAACATCAAACCATAAAACCTAGGCTCGGATGCCACTGTAGGGGAACGCAGTAAATTCAAAAATTTTCCTACGCACACGCAAGATCATGGTGATGCATAGCAACGAGAGGGGAGAGTATTTGTCTACGTACCCTCGTAGACCGAAGCGGAAGCGTTGACACAACGTAGAGGAAGTAGTCGTACGTAGAGGAAGTAGTCGTACGTTCTCCTCGCGATCCAACCGATCTAAGCACCGAACGTATGGCACCTCCGAGTTCTGCACACGTTCAGCTCGATGACGATCCCCGGGCTCCGATCCAGCAAAGCGTCGGGGAAGAGTTCCGTCAGCACGACGGCGTGGTGACGATCTTGATGTGTTACCGGCGCAGGGCTTCGCCTAAGCACTGCAACGATATGATCGAGGTGGAATTTGGTGGAAGGGGGCACCGCACACGGCTAAGGAACGATCCGTAGATCAACTTGTGTGTCTTTGGGGTGCCCCCTGCCCCCGTATATAAAGGATCCAAGGGGGAGGGGCTGGCCGGCCAGGTTTGGTGCGCCAGGAGAGTCCTACTCCCTCTGGGAGTAGGATTCCCCCCCCCCAATCCTAGTTGGACTAGGATTGCTCCAAGGGGGAGAGAAAGAGAGAGAGGGGGCGCCCACCTCTCCTAGTCCTAATAGGACTAGGGAAGGGGGGGGAGGCGCGCAGCCCCTAGGGCTGCCCTCTCACCTTTCCTCCAAGGCCCATGTTGGCCCATTATGCTTCCGGGGGGTTCCGGTAACCCTCCCGGTATTCCGGTAAAATCCTGATTTCACCCGGAATGCATCCGATGTCCAAACATAGGCTTCCAATATATAATTCTTTATGTCTCGACCATTTCGAGACTCCTCGTCACGTCCCCGATCTCATCCGGGACTCCGAACTCCTTCGGTACATCAAAACTCATAAACTCATAATATAACTGTCATCGAAACCTTAAGCGTGCGGACCCTACGGGTTCGAGAACAATGTAGACATGACCGAGACATGTCTCCAGTCAATAACCAATAGCGGGACCTGGATGCCCATATTGGCTCCTACATATTCTACGAAGATCTTTATCGGTCAGACCGCATAACAACATACGTTTGTTCCCTTTGTCATCGGTATGTTACTTGCCCGAGATTCGATCGTCGGTATCCAATACCTAGTTCAATCTCGTTACCGGCAAGTCTCTTTTCTCGTTCCGTAATACATCATCTCGCAACTAACTCATTGGTTGCAATGCTTGCAAGGCTTATGTGATGTGTATTACCGAGAAGGCCCTGAGATACCTCTCCGACAATTGGAGTGACAAATCCTAATCTCGAAATACGCCAACCCAACATGTACCTTCGGAGACACCTGTAGAGCACCTTTATAATCACCCAGTTACGTTGTGACGTTTGGTAGCACACAAAGTGTTCCTACGGTAAACGGGAGTTGCATAATCTCATAGTTAAAGGAACATGTATAAGTCATGGATAAAAGCAATAGCAACATACTAAACGATCGGGTGCTATGCTAATGGAATGGGTCATGTCAATCAGATCATTCAACTAATGATGTGATCTCGTTAATCAAATAACAACTCTTTGTTCATGGCTAGGAAACATAACCATCTTTGATTAATGAGCTAGTCAAGTAGAGGCATACTAGTGACACTCTGTTTGTCTATGTATTCACACATGTATTATGTTTCCAGTTAATACAATTCTAGCATGAATAATAAACATTTATCATGATATAAGGAAATAAATAATAACTTTATTATTGCCTCTAGGGCATATTTCCTTCACCATCATGCCTCTGGTAGCCTCCTATGGTCCTTGGAGCACTGGTTTTGGACTCAGGAATGATTAGGTGCATGTTAAAGCTGTGATCACTGTTGAGAATGATTTGGTGACAGTTACGGCAACCAAACAGACAAGGGAATTTTCTTCCTCCTCTCTGCAAATTGAAGAGATCCAGGACACAACTGATTTGAACACATTGGTCAGCCCAGCAAATGTGGCCTGGATACTCTGGTGGTCCACCAATCAACTGATTTTGCTCCCCTGGGGGTTTCTGTTCCCACTCAGCATGTGCAGTCTGAACCTCTCCTACTTACTGACCATGTGGCTCAAGTGGAATCATCTGTTGACGCAATTATGGAACCTGAACACAGCGTAGTTGATGCCCTGTGGAAACACTCCCGATCTCTGCTAACGTGACTCCTGAGGTCTACTCTGCTGGTATCTTGGTTGAACCTAGACATAGCTCTGCTACTACTCTTGGGGGAACAGGACCCGACTCTGATGAGACCATCCGCAAGGGGCAAATGGCTCTACCCATGTCCTCTGTGTCTCTTCGTCGTAGCACCAGGTCCAACAAATAGGACGGCTTCAAAGTTCCTGCCATCACTGATAGCAAGCCAAAATCTTCTAAGGTGAAACCATGGATCAATCCATCGGCACTGCAGTCCGTGGCTCGTTCTGAAGATGCAGGTAGTACTGCTGCTCCACCACCCACTCCCATTGCCACGATTCAACTGGTAGGCATAGTCAAATGTGCTATACCTGCTGCAGAGCTCTCTAAAGAGGTGCTCAATGAAGTTAATGAGGATGCTCTTTCCTCATCATCCAGTGCTTAAGCTTTCCTCTTTTATCCATGGTACTTTTGGTTAATTGGAATGTTCTTTGTTGGAATGTCTGTGTCTTAAATTCTGAACCTAAGCAACTTGCTCTGTTTAATGCCATTACGGCTAGTGGGTGTGCGGTTATATGACTGCAGGAAACTAAGAAGCAATCTTTTGATAATAACTTTATTAAGTCTTATTGCCCTCGATGTTTTGATAAATTTGAATTCATTCCGGCCCGTGGTGCTTCGGGTGGAATTGCCACTATTTGGAACAGCTCAATTTTTCTGCTACCGTTCTAGCTTCTAGGGACTTTGCCCTGGTGATCCGCTTTCAATCCACACAATCGGCACAACATTGGACCCTAGTGAATGTTTACGACCCCTGTCAGGGTGTTGAACGTAGCAAGTTCATACAATGGTTGCTAGACCTGAATATCCCACAAAATGAAGATTGGCTCCTTCTAGGTGACTTTAATTTCATTCGTGGCCCAGATAACCGTAATAAGCCAGGTGGAAATTTTGGGGACATGATCACCTTCAATGATTTTATCAGAATCCAAAATCTTGTGGAACTGCCCATCAAAGGTCGTGCTTATACCTGGAGTAATATGCAGGTGGACCCCCTATTGGAACAAATTGACTGGTTTTTTACGAGCACCAATTGGACTACATCATACCCTAAAACCCTAGTTAAACCTCTAGGCCGACCAGTTCCGATCACATTCCTTGTATGGTCTGCATTGAGACTACCATTCCTCGGTCCAAGATTTCCAGGTTCGAATCGTATTGGGTGCATTATACTGGCTTTATGGACACGGTTACTCACTCTTGGTCCAAACCAATTCGTTCGACCAACATGGCTACTGTTATATCCCGAAAGTTAAAACACCTGAGGTATGATCTCAAGAGATGGAGTAAAGGTATCTCTAAACTCTCTATTGCCATTGAAAACTCCAACAGGGCTCTTTTTGAACTTGATGAACTTGAAAATAAAAGGCGTCTCACTACTCCTGAATCAAATTTTCGCCGCATCCTCAAAAATCATATTCTGAGGCTTCTTAATTATCAGAGAGAATATTGGAGGAAGAGATGTACCATAAGATGGGTGAAATTTGGCAATGAGCAACCAAAATTTTTCCAAGCAATGCCTTCAGAAAGATACAGGAGAAATAACATTGCCTCACTTAACACTTATGATGGGTACTGTGTTGAAGATCATGCGGGAAAAGAATCTATTATCTTTCAAGCCTTCAAGAAACGACTTGGGACTTCTGGGCGACATGAAATGAAGTTTGATTTAGCCCAAATTATTCAGAAGGTGGAGTATCTCGACCAACTCACGGTGCCCTTCACCCACCAAGAAATTGATGATGTGATTAAATTCATGCGTGCGGATAGAGCTCCGGGACCAGATGGTTTCACAGGGCACTTCCTCAAATCATGCTGGCACGTGATCAAGGAAGACTTATACAAACTTTGCAATCAATTCCATGAGGGTAACTTAAACCTAGAGAGCATTTATGAAGGTTTCATTACTTTGGTTCCAAAAATTAATGCACCTACTTCAGTTAATGATTACAGGCCCATCACTCTCCTCAATTGTTGTCTTAAGATCATTACGAAACTCCTCGCCAACCGTTTACAAAATATCATCTTGAAAATAATGCATCGAAATCAATATGGTTTTCTGAAGGGCAGGTCTATTCAAGATTGTCTAGCATGGGCGTTTGAGTACATTTATCAATGCGAAACCTCAAAAAAACCAATTGTCCTCCTTAAGCTTGATTTTGCTAAGGCGTTTGACACGATTGAACATGCAGCAATGTTGGAGATTATGCAACACACGGGATTCAATGATAAATGGCTACACTTGATTAAGGCTATTTTGGATTCAGGTAAATCCTCAATCCTTCTTAATGGTGTACCGGGGAGACAATTTCATTGTAGAAGTGGGGTACGTCAAGGAGATCCGTTATCTCCTTTGATTTTTGTGCTGGCAGCCGACCTCCTTCAAGCCGTCATTAATGATGCTTTTGCTCAAGGCCTTATTCAACTTCCTTTCCCGTGTGCCACCCAAAAAGAGTACCCGGTCATTCAATATGCCGACGACGCAATTATGGTTCTCCCGGCTTGTGAAACACAAGCTACCACGATCAAGCAAATTTTGTCGGATTATGCTACTTCCATTGGCCTTAAAATCAACTTCCAAAAATCCACTCTCATCCCAATCAACTGTGATGACTCTCTCAGCACCAACATTGCCCAAATCTTTGGCTGCATGACTAGCAAAATGCCCTTTAACTACCTCGGGCTGCCGTTGGGATCCACTCGGCCATCTGTTCAGGACTTAATGCCATTGGTTTGCAAAATGGAGCGCTGCCTCACAACTACTCTTGACATGATCTCATATGGAGCAAAGCTTTCGTTACTAAACTCAGTGATCACTTCACTGGTAATTTTTCCTCTCTTCTCACTCAAGCTTCCCATTACCATTATTGAGCTGACAGACAAGATCAGGAGGAAATGTCACTGGACCAAAAAGACAGAGCAAGGGGAATCTTGTAACTCTCTGGCTGCTTGGAGCATGATTTGCAAGCCAAAAGATTGTGGTGGGTTGGGCATCTTAGATCTCAGAACACAAAGTGATGCCCTGTGGCTTAAATATCTTCACAAATTCTACAATCACTGGGATCTACCGTGGGTGGAACTAATCTGGAACACCTACTACACCTCGAAAATCCCACATGCAACGGATGCATGTGGGTCCTTCTGGTGGAGAGACATTACAAAGCTTATGCCCATCTATAGAGGCATCACCAAAGTCACAATTCAGGACGGCCGCAACACTTTGCTTTGGAAAGATCTTTAGATGCATAGTATTCTTGCCTCTAGCTATCCCAGGGCCTTCTCGTTCACAAGAAATGAAGACATCTCTGTCCAAGCTCTCTTAACGGCGCGCACGTTGGGGCAAACCTTCCAACTTCCTCTATCTGAACAGGCACATGCAGAGTTGATGGATCTATAGCAACTATTGACACCTATCAACTTGGCCCACGGAGAGGACAGATGGACGTGCATTTGAGCTAAAGGAGACTACACTGCCAGCCAATACTACTCCTACTATTTCAGAGAAATAAAATCTCACCAAACATACAAATGGCTATGGAAATCAAAGGTCAGCATGAAAATAAAAGTGTTTGGCTGGCTCCTCCTCTCAGATAGACTCAACACTCGAAACATGCTAAAGAGGAGACATTATAACATTGGTGACAATCTCACTTGCCTCCTTTGTGATTCACCTATTGAAGAAACTTTGGAACATCTATTCTTTACTTGCCCATTCAGCCAAGAATGCTGGTCACATCTACATATCGGATGGATAACACATGGTACAAGACTTCAATGGATTGAACAAGCAAAAGTTACGTGGAATCGCCCTATGTTCATGGATATTTTCCTTTAGGCTGCTTGGAGCATATGGAAAGAGAGAAACAATAAACACTTTCGAGGGATCTCACCATCAAAATCATCCTGGCTGGCTAGGTTGAAAGAAGACCTCTCACTTCTTCGCTACAGAGTGGGAGAAAAACTTATCCCCTTTTTTACCTCTTTTGTAGATAGTATCTAACTTTCTTTTTCTGCCTCTTTTGGGTCTTTTCCCCTTGTATCCAGCCCCCAACTGCCCCATGGCAATGGATGTAAGGTTATGACTTTGTAAGACTTTTTGTCACTTATCTTAATGCATACAGTAGGAGCCTCTCCTACTGTTTCAAGTGTCAAAACAACATCTATTTCTCTTCTGTTATAAGCAGGCTGTGACGCCCCCGATTCAATCGTACACTAATCATGCACGCAAATGTGTACGATCAAGATCAGGGACTCACGGGAAGATATCACAACACAACTCTAAAACATAAATAAGTCATACAAGCATCATAATACAAGCCAGGGGCCTCGAGGGCTCGAATACAAGTGCTCGATCATAGACGAGTCAGCGGAAGCAACAATATCTGAGTACAGACATAGGTTAAACAAGTTTGCCTTAAGAAGGCTAGCACAAACTGGGATACAGATCGAACGAGGCGCAGGCTTCCTGCCTGGGATCCTCCTAACTACTCCTGGTCGTCGTCAGCGGGCTGCACGTAGTAGTAGGCACCTTCAGTGTAGTAGGAGTCGTCATCGACGGTGGCGTCTGGATCCTGGGCTCCAGCATCTGGTTGCGGCAACCGGGTAGAAGGGAAAGGGGGAAAAGGGGAAGAAAAGCAACCGTGAGTACTCATCCAAAGTACTCGCAAGCAAGGAGCTACACTACATATGCATGGATATATGTGGAAAGGGCCATATCAGTGGACTGAACTGCAGAATGCCAGAATAAGAGGGGGATAGCTAGTCTTATCGAAGACTACGCTTCTAGTAGCCTCCGTCTTGCAGCAGGTAGAAGAGAGTAGATTGAAGTCCTCCAAGTAGCATCGTATAGCATAATCCTACCCGGCAATCCCCTCCTCGATGCCCTGTTAGAGAGCGATCACCGGGTTGTATCTGGCACATGGAAGGGTGTGTTTTATTAAGTATCCGGTTCTAGTTGTCATAAGGTCAAGGTACAACTCCAAGCCGTCCTGTTACCGAAGATCACGGCTATTCGAATAGATTAACTTCCCTGCAGTGGTGCACCACATAACCCAACACGCTTGATCCCATTTGGCCGGACACACTTTCCTGGGTCATGCCCGGCCTCGGAAGATCAACATGTCGCAGCCCCACCTAGGCACAATAGAGAGGTCAGCACACCGGTCTAAACCTAAGCGCGCAGGGGTCTGGGCCCATCGCCCTGAGCACACCTGCACGTTGCGAGGGCGGCCGGAAGCAAACCTAGCCTAGTGGCGTTCCAGTCCAATCCGGCACGCGCCGCTCCGTCGCTGACGTCAAGAAGTGCTTCGGCTGATACCACGACGCCGAGTGCCCATATCTTTCCCGCGTAGTTGGTTAGTGCATATAGGCCAGTAGCCAGACTCAGATCAAATACCAAGATCTCGTTAAGCGTGTTAAGTATCCGCGAACGCCGACCAGGGCCAAGCCCACCTCTCTCCTAGGTGGTCTGAACCTACCCTGTCGCTCCGCCACAAAGTAACAGTCGGGGGCCGTCGGGAACCCAGGCCCACCTCTACCAGGATGGAACCACCTGCCCTTCAGCCCCCATCTCCGAACAGTATCACAAGTAATGTAACAGTGTAAAGTATATAGTATATGCCCGCGATCACTTCCCGAAGTGATCATGGCCCAGTAGTATAGCATGGCAGACGGACAAGAGTGTAGGGCCACTAATGGAACACTAGCATCCTATACTAAGCAGTAGGATAGCAGGTAAGGGTAACAACAGTAGTAGCAAGGACGAGCTATGCAGCAGTATAGGATTAACTGAAAGCAGTAACATGCTACACTACTCTAATGGAAGCAGTATAGAGAAGAATAGGCGATATTTGGTGATCAAGGGGGGGGGGCTTGCCTGGTTGCTCTGGCAAGAGAGAGGGGACGTCAACTCCGTAGTCGAACTGGGGGTTGCTGGCAGTCTCGGGGTCTACCAGAAAGAAGTAACGAAGGGGGAACATAATAAATAACAGAGCAATCAAAGCAACACAAAGCATAACATGGTGATACGCGGTGCTAGGGGTGACCTAACGCAGTAGGAGGTGATACCAGCGAAGGGGGAAACATCCGGGAAAGTATCCCCGGTGTTTTGCGTTTTCGGGCAGAGAAGCCGGAGGGGGAAAGTTGCGAGTTGGATATGCTAGGGATGTGTGGCAGACGAATGGGCTGCGTATCCGGATTCGTCTCGTCGTTCTGAGCAACTTTCATGTACAAAGTTTTTCCATCAGAGCTATTGTTTATTTTAAATTAATTTTTAAAGTTTTAAAACACTTTCTAAATTATTATTATTAATTTAATTCGAAAATGGCATTACTGCATCAGCATGATGTCAGCATGACATCATCAGTCAACAGAGGTGTTGACTGGGTCAAGCTGGCGGTTGGGGTCCGTATGTCATTGACTATTCAAGCTAATCAAGGTTTTAATTAAGTTAACTAGTCATTAGGTTAATCTAGTCAGAATTAATTAAGTTAATTAATCCTTAATTAATTAATTAACATTTTAATTAATATTTATTTTGTTTATTTTGTCTGTAATTCTTTTTATTCCTTTAAAAAAACGTATTAGGGGCTGGGCCCACTTGTCATTGGCCCCAGGGAGTCTTAACGGGCGTCGGGTTCTCGGGCGCTAGCGGGCAGCGGGGCGAAGGGGTGCCTGCACGCCCGAGCCACCAGGGGGTACGGCGAGGCCGTAGAGGCGAGGGTGGTCGGACGCGGGTGCGCGGTCGGGGCCGGACCGGGCGGCTGCGCAGTGGTGCGGGCAGAGCCACGCCGGAGCAGCAGCGAGCGGGGGAAGAGGCGCACAGGGTGCAGTGCAGGTGGGCGCAAGCTGCGGCGCGGCCATGGCGCAAGCAGGGCGATGGCGCGGGCGGTCGGTGACGGCTAGCGGGCGAGGTCCACGAGCAACGGCGAGCCAGAGCATGCGCGCGCGTGTGCGAGCCCGGCCTGGCAGAGTGCGCGTGTGAGTGCGATGACCATAGGGGGGAGTAGAGAGGGAGCACAGGGAGGTGCTCACATTCGTCGTGAGAAGGGGGGGCGGCGAGGCTTGATGGAGCCGTTGGGGAGGAGGACGGGGTGGACGTCCGACGGCGCCAGGCGAAGTAGAGGCGGGGGTGGCGCCGGCGAGGTGACGCCGCGGAGGAGGATGGAGGCGCGGCGGGGCGGTTCGATCCCCCGATCCAATCGGGGGGCACAAAGGAAGGAAGAAGGGAGGCGACGGCAGCAGTGTGGCGCCGGCGACGGGCGCCGTTGTGGAGGTCGCGGGGCGGCGCGGGATCGGGGCGATCCCGATCCAGTTCGTGGGTGGGGGGAAGGGGGCGAGTGGGGGTGAGGGGAGTGGGGAGTGGGGCGACTGGGGAGGGACCGCTAGGGTTCGGTCTCCCCAGGGGTGATGTAGGCGCCGGCTGGGCCGGCCCGTTTGGCACCGAGGCCATCTGGGCCATGGTCCAGCGGGGGGGGGGGGGGTCTTCTATTTCTATTTTTGTCCTTTGTTAGTTTTGCTTTTTGTTTTTATATTTTAATTTCCTTTTTTTATTTGTAGTTTCTTTTATTTTTTAGTTTTATAAAAATTACCACTAGTGCCTAAATTTGTATTTATCAACAAACTACCATGAGATTAATTCTTAACCCATAATAAAATAGTTTTAGCATTTTATAAATTCAATAGGCATTTGTTTAATTGTTTTCACTACTGTTTTAATTGTTTTAGAGCCTTTAAACATTTTATCGGTGTTTGGTTTCTCCACCATAATTACTTATGATTTATTTGGCAAAACCCGAACATTTTAGTTTTAATGTTTGAAAACTTTTATTGTTTGCCTTGATTTTGAATTTTGAATTCGAACGGGATTGAATCATCGCGAGGTTCACAACAGTAAGAGTAGTGACGTGGCATCATTAGCAGAGGTTACTATAGCTTGACTATCCGGGCGTCACACAAGTGTCTGTAGCGGCTGCTGCCTCTCATACTGCGGAGATCTCCGGACTGAATCAAAGTCTGGAGCGGGCCAAAGAAGAAATTGGCCAGTTGAAAATGCAGTTGGGAGATAAACAAGGTATGCAGAAGTCTTGTTCGCGTTTAGTGCGATCAAATTTCCAGTATGATAAAATATGTTCCCTGATTTTCTCTAGGGATGATGACCGAAGTCGAGGCCCTTAAGAAGGCTCTGGCCGAGGCCGAGGAAAAGGCAGCCGCAGAGCATACCCTCCATGAGAAACACGAGGCCAGGGTCATTGAAGCTGAGCAAAAGTTGCAAGAGGCCATGAAGAAATGCGAAACCTTGGAGCAGAGGTTAACTGAGAAAGAATCCGAACTCATCAAGGTGCATCAGGCCGCGCGCGCTGCCCAGGGGGAAACCCAAGGCGCCCTACAGGAGATCCAAGAGGCAAGGAAGGTCGCGACGGGTAAGGCTCTTTCCATATAAAGCAAGTATTTGAGTAGAAAATTATTTTTCTAAGTTTGAATTCAGATTTCTCCACGGGTATTTGCGGAGTTGCCCCGCAGCATATTGGACGCCGCCCAATTCTACCTGGCCGAAGAAAGGAACACTGCGGATAAGCTCTTCTAGTCGCAGCATCTGGCGCCAAATTATCCGGTGCCTTTTCCTGATCAACTGAAACAGCTGATCGAACTGCATAAAGCGGCGGAACTAGCCATGAAGGATTTGATTATCCGGCTATGGCCCGCTGAGCCGATTCCAAGCAGCTACTTCGGGCTCGTGAAGCGGCTTGTAAGCGCTTGCCCTCGACTTGACGTCATCAAGCGGTCGGTCTGCATAGATGGTGCGCGAATGGCCTTCGCCCGCGCAAAGGTGCACTAGGGGAAGATGGATGCTGAGAAGCTAATGACCGAAGGGCCCCTAGAGGGGAAGGAGCACCGCAAGCCCGAATTATATTATGAAAGTGTACTTAAAGGATCCTACCTTGGAGCGGAGCTGTCTACCAAGGACATTATATTTCCATGAATCCAAATCATGTCGTCCTTTGTAATGTTTGAACAGGGTCATTTACACTATTTATTTCCTATTATATAAAAGTTTACCCTCCTGTGCGGCCGTTTTATATGTTAAACCTGAGAGTTGGCCAGTCGTCGACTTCTGCCCCCACATAAGAAGTACGGGGGTGTTCGGGATAAACCTGAGCACTCTTTATCCCATTTTTGGGTCCTTAGAAGGAGGTGCTCAGCACAACGAACCAGGCAATCGGACTATAGGGCTTTATCACTCTCACTTAGCCATAGGAGCTTTAGTAAGGTAGGCGCAGCCCCTGGTGTTCGGAAGATCGTACTAGGGGCTCTATAAGCACCTGATCGGAAGAAAAACCGATCCATCGCACGCTGCAATGCACTACGAAAAAAGACACATCTGTGACATTTTGGGCCGAACGAATTTTTTTCCTGTCATACATATGACACTTCTATGACGATAATTGTGACAAAACCTGGTATCATCATAGATGTGGTGGGCTCCTACTTCTATGACAAAAAATCATGACAGAAAATGGGCTTTTCGTCCTGGGCGGGCCGGAGACACTGCTGCATGACATTCTTTGGGCCGCCCATGACGAAAAAAAATGTGGTAGAAGCGAGGGCGAGGAAAATTTCGGGGAGTTCCCGGTTACGGTGGGAGGTCGGGGGCCGAGGGATGCGCGTTTCTCTCGTACACGTACGCGCGTGTGCCGGGGATTTCTGGCTCCTCGAGCACCTATGGGGACGGAGCCCCTTCTCGGTTCGGCGGGGGGAGGAGGTCACGCGAAGAGCAGATCAAGGCGAGGCAGACGAGGGGTTTTTACCCAGCTTCGGAGCTCTCTGGAGAGATAAGACTCCTACTGCTGCTTTGTGGTTTGTATTGAGTTCTTGCTCGGGAGCGCTGAGTGCTACAGTACACTTGAGCAGCTAACGAGACCGAGCATTCTTCTGTTCGTCCTCTGGAGCGATCTTCGGGGCCAGCTCCCTCCTCTACGTTGTGCATGGGCCTCCTTTTATATGTTCAAGGGGTCTCCAACAGGTGGCAACGTAGGTAAGGGCAAAAATGGAAAGATGCTGCGGTAGGTACAGCTACCTACACAATGTATCATACCTAACCCTGACGGCAGGGGACAAAGGCATTAAATGCCTATCTACGTCGCCCAGACGGTGTAGAAAAGGGACCATCAGGGGCGCCACCGCTCGCCATGATGGCAACCTTGTCAGCGCCGCATGCCACAGTGTACCCCTGGCTGCACAGCCTCCCGCCACGTACGCCAGGAAGGGTCCCAGAGCGACACGTAGGTGGGTGTGCTGGAGCGCAGGTACAGAGTGGTGCCTTGCCGCGGCAAGCGCCTTGCCGCGGTAGTTGTCTTGTCGCATCCGGAAGCTTGTCGCTCGCCGGGTCCTGCCGGGACGCGTGGCGCGTCGCGGCAAGTTCCTTGAGATGCCTTGGTTGGCCTTCCCAGCAAGCTCCTCTTGCCGGGGTCTTGTGCCTTGAGTGGCCTTCCCAGCAAGCTCCTCTTGCCGGGGACTTGACTCCTTGGCTCAAATACTTTGTTCTTGAATGGCTTCAAAGGATCCACGGAGGTCCTTGGCGGTCACCCGGCAAGCCTTGCCGCGGGACGCTGCGACTGCCCGTGCACAAGTTCGGGATACTAGGGTACCCCTACTCTAGGACACCGACAGGAGACCCCGGGCCTGGGCCATACACGGTGCCGAGCGCTGTTGGGCCAGGCCCAAAATAGGGCACGGGCACACGCGGCCTGGGTCACGTCGCACCTTACTCCGCATCCACCGCTCCCTCCTCGAACGCTACGCTTCGATTGCGGCGTCGTGGGAGAGGTCGTGGGTGGTTCCTTTATTCAGAAAGGCGAAACGTCCGCCTCCTGGCGGTTCACACCTTTCCCACGAACAAAGGGAGGCATGGTGGCGTGGTCTTCGAGGCGTCCACTCCCCACGATCACGGGGTGGGGAGAGATCGCCTCATCCGTCGCTTCAGTTCTGCACGCCTGCCACGCGGCCTCCATGCGCTTGGAGTAGCGAACGGTGGAGGCGGGAAACTGGGTCGTCACGGGTCGTGGCAGCAGGTCGGGCCCAGTTCCCTGCTCCTTCCATGTCTTGATTGGATGAGCGGGGCGGCCGGGCCCCCACCCCGCTCCTTTATAAGGAGCAGGAGGGGGGGACGGAAAACCGCATTCTTTCATCTCTTCTTCCCTTCAGCTTCTGCTCCCCTCTCTCCCATTCGCCATGGAGAAAGGTAACCCTGGCCCTTCGACAGTGGCGGCGTGGTTCGCCTCCAGGCAACGCGTCCCTCCTCCCCCCGCACCCGTGGTGGCAGAGCCAGCCGCAAGGGTAAGAGGGAGGGGACGAGGCCGCGGGCGAGGTCGAGGGCGAGGCCGAGGCGGTCGGGGAAGAGGTGGGCGAGGCAGCCCGCCGGCCTCGCCTCCGCCAGCAGATCCTCTTCCCGTGGCGTACCATATCGGGGACGACCCTTGCGAGTTCTTCGTCAGGCTGCGTCGGCCGCCTCGTCGTCGCCTTCATCTCCCAGCTCCATTTGCGAGCGAGATGGAGTTGGATCCGCCCGAGACACTGAGGTTGCACATGAGGGGCTGTGGAATCAGCGGTACGCGAGTCCGCGTTGATTTCCCGGCCCCTAATGTGATGTATCTTGGTCGAGGGTGGAAGACGTTCACCCGCATCCACAGCTTGACGGCGGGGCTCACCCTCCATTTCAAGCTGATGGAGGGCGGTCTCCTCTGCGTCAAGGTCTTCGGGTGCTTCGGGACTCGGGCACGGTGCTACGCGGAGAGCTCCTCCGATAGCGAAGGCTCCTCCTCGGGCGGAAGTGACGAGGAAGACAGCGACGACGAGGGTAGCGGGCGGTGGGATGACGGGTCCGACTAGGTGTCGGGCGCCGCTCCATGTGGCACCGGCGACCCCATCATCCGTGTCGCCGGCTCCTTGAGCTTCTCGCGGTCGTCTCCTTGGGCGGCTGGCGTAGGGAGGCTGCGGAAGAGGAAGAGGGAAGGCGGCAAGGCCGTCAACTCGGAGTACGAGGGCACTGCGCCCTCGACAGCGTGCTGACGTCCTGCCACCTCGTCTTCGAGCTCTGCCTCCGGCTCCGCCATCACCATCCAGCCTTTGGACGGCCGCCGAGACGTTCTCTTGGTGTCTTCTGCCACCCGTAGCTCGTCTAGGCGCCCCTTTTGCCCTTTTCACCTCCTTGACCTGCCTCCTGAACAGAGGGACAAGAGAGGGATTACGGTCACCTTATCTCTTTTCAATTTGTAAGCCCTCGGGCTTAGTTGCATTTAAAGCTTGTAATCCCATCATTCATGTTTTTCATTCTCCATGAACTGTACCGGAGTGGAATGCTTTTTTATGAAAAGGGGATGCTTGCCGGGTCACTCGTCTCGTGGGTGGAACCCACGCCAAGGAGCGAATCCTCTATATGTTTAAGATAGACACTTTTTTCCCGGCAGCAGGCCCTGCCGTCTTCCCACGTCGCTCGACCTTTCTCACGCTTTTGGCGGAGGCAGGGAGGAGGTGGGTTCAGGCTACTCGTTTCGTCCCTTTGCTGCCGCGACTATGACCTAACCTGGCCCCAGGAACGAGCCCTAGGGCCTTGAGTTAAGGGAGCATGGTAGCTTTTAGTAAGAAACGAGGTTTCGCATACCTCAGACCATAAGAGAATGCATGATAAGGGATGAAAACCTCATCTGAGATTGCAGCCCCCGGCGACTTTGGTTCGTCGTGGGTTAATCTTTGTACTTGCAGCCCCCGGCAACACTGGCTTGCCGGGGTCCAGGTGTTGGTCCGTCCGTCTTCTTCTTTTCGTCCTTAAGTGGTCCGGTCAGTGCGCGAGTCCTGCGAACCAAGGGAAACAAAAGAACGACAAAAGGACGCACACTCGACCTCTAAGTTAGGGGTTAGTCGCTATCAAGCACTGTCAACCCTAACCAAGGACGAGACTCGACTCAGCATGCATGCTAAAACTTAGGGCGCCTGCGCTTCACTTATGCTCAGGGTCTGTGCCTGGCTTTGTACAAAGGATTACATGCAACAGCGGCAAGACTTGTACAAAATGGTGGTTGCCGGACAGGGTTCGACAACCGCGCCTTACGGGTAAAACTTACGAAGATGCTCGATGTTCCAGGAGTTGCTCACCGGAAAGCCATCTTCGGTCTCAAGGCGGACAACGCCAGGCCTAGTGACTTGTTTCACCCGGTAAGGGCCTTCCCACTTCAGCGTCAACTTGTTTGAATTCTTGGCGGAATGAACGCGCCGAAGGACAAGGTCGCCTTCCTCGAGACTTCTGGCATTAACTTTGCGGCTATGGTAGCGACGCAAAGCTTGCTGGTATCGAGCAGCTCGTACAGCAGCCTGAAGACGGTCTTCCTCAAGGAGCAGCGCGTCATCTTGTCGCAGCTGCTCTTGCTCAAGCTCATCACAAGCGAGCACTCGAGGTGACCCGTATACGAGTTCCGTGGGGATAACTGCCTCTGCTCCATAGACTAGAGCGAAAGGTGTCTGGCCAGTGGCTCGATTTGGCGTCGTCCTGATCGACCAAAGAACCACCGGCAGCTCCTCGATCCAGTTTCTTCCGCACTTGTGTAGCCTGTCGAAAGTCCTGGTCTTGAGTCCACGCAGCACTTCAGCATTTGCCCTCTCGGCTTGACCGTTGCTCCTGGGGTGAGCAACAGAAGCGAAGCAGACCTTGGCGCCAAGGTCTTGGACGTACTGCATGAAGGTGCGGCTCGTGAATTGTGTACCGTTGTCGGTGATGATCCTGTTAGGGATCCCGAAGCGGCAAACAATCGACCTGAAGAACTTGACTGCTGACTGTGCTGTCACCTTTCTCACTGGTTCCACTTCTGGCCACTTTGTGAACTTGTCGATTGCGACGTACAAGTACTCAAAGCCCCCGACTGCTCGGGGGAAGGGGCCGAGGATGTCGAGCCCCAAGACCGAAAATGGCCAGCATAAAGGGATCGTCTGGAGAGCTTGAGCTGGCTGGTGTATCTGCTTGGAATGGAACTGGCACGCTTCACACTTGGTTACTTGTGTAGTTGCATCCTGGAGGGCTGTCGACCAAAAGAAACCTTGCCGGCAAGCGCTCTTGCGCTAATGTGGTGACCACAAATGCCTCCATGTATCTATGCCAACAGCTTCTGTCCATCTTCCCGGGGAATACACTTCAATTTCACTCTGTTGAGTCTTCTTCTGTACAGTGCGTTGTCAATGAACGGGTACATACTAGACTGCCGGGCTACTCTTTCCGCTTCTTCTTGCTCTTCGGGAAGTTCTCCTGTCTGGAGGAAACGGACGATCTGTTGTGCCCATGCTGGAGCTAGTGGCTTGACAACAAGGACTAAAGGCATATCTGCTGCTGCGGGAACATCCGCTTCTACGGCAAGAACCTGTGGCTCAGCCGGAGCTTGACGTTCCCCGGCAAGCTTGCCGGAGCAAAACTTGTCGGGAGCGTCTGCTTCAACGAAACAAACCCTGGGGCTTATCGGAGCAGACTGCTCCTCAGCACTCTTGGCGTTGATCTTGGGGACCTTCTTGGCGGCGGCTTCGGGAAGCTCTGCCGGAAGATAGTTACCAGAAATCAACTTCCTCTTCTTGCTCTGTCCAGTTCATGGCATCACGGATGGTTGAGTCAGCTTGAGCACAAAGATCCCTCGTTCCACAGGTAACTTAAGTGCCGCGCACTTTGACAGGCCGTCAGCTATGTCGTTTTGAGCTCTTGGAACATGTTCCATCTGTAGGCCGACAAAGCGCTCTTCCAGCTTCCTCACTTCATCAACGTAAGCTTCCATCAACGGACTCTGATAATTCTTGTTCACTTGGCGGACGACAAGCTGCGAGTCACCCCTGACAATGAGTTGCTTGATTCCAAGGTCTGCCGCGATCCTGAGACCGGCAAGCAATCCTTCATACTCTGCGGTATAGTTTGTTGCTTGCTCCTTGGGAAAGTGCATCTGGACTACGTACTTGAGGTGCTCTCCGGTGGGTGCGACAAGCAGCATGCCAGCACCGGCGCCTTGCAGCTAGAAGGCACCATCAAAGTACATCAGCCACTCTTTGTTTGCTTCCTTGACGGGGATGCTTGTCTCTGGAATTTCTTCATCTGGTGTTGGCGTCCACTCTGCTATGAATTCTGCCAATGCTCTGCTTTGGATAGTTGAGGTACTCTCAAACTTGAGGCCAAAGCTTGACAGTTCCAGTGCCCACTCGACAATCCTGCCTGTTGCTTCTGCATTCTGGAGTATCCTCTTTAGCGGAAAGCGAGTGACAACTGTGATCTCATGTGCTTGGAAGTAATGGCGCAGCTTTCTCGAGGCCATGAGAAGGCCGAAAAGCAATTTCTACACACCAGGGTACCTCGACCTAGCCCCCTGCAGAAGGGAACTGACAAAGTAAACTGGGCGCTGCACCATTTTCTTCTGCTGTATCTCTTCGCACATCTGCGCAGATCCATCTTTGTCGGGACCAGAGCTTGTCGGGGAAGCTCCCTTCTTGTCGCTGGATGCGCTTGCCGTGGTTGCTGGCTCATCATCTGCCTCCCTCTCTGCTACTAACGCAGCACTAACCACTTGATTGGTTGCCGCCAGATATAGCAGCAACTTCTCTTGTGGCTTAGGTGCGACAAGTATTGGAGTGGAGGACAGGTATCTCTTCAAGTCCTGCAGCGCATCCTCCGCTTTCGGAGTCCATTTCATTGGACCCGCCTTTTTCAAAATTTTGAAAAACGGTAGGGCGCGCTCAGCTGACTTAGAGATAAACCTGCTGAGAGCCGCCACGCAGCCGGCAAGTCTTCGTACATCCTTGACGCGCTTCGATGCTTCAATCTGCTCAATGGCCTTGATCTTGTCGGGATTGGCTTCAATCCCCCGTTGAGACACGAAGAACTCGAGAAGCTTGCCGGAAGGGACTCCAAACACGCACTTCTCGGGGTTGAGCTTGAGGCTGACCTTGCGCAGATTTGCAAAAGTCTCTTCTAGATCTTGAATCAGGGTTGACTTGTCCCTGCTATTGACCACTATATCATCCATGTAGGCTTCCACATTTCTGTGTATTTGCGGCTCAAAAGCAGTATGAACGACCCTTGCAAATGTTGAACCAGCATTCTTCAAACCGAAAGGCATCCGTACGAAACAGTACGTGCCACATGGAGTGATGAACGCGGTTTTCTCTTCATCCTCTTCTGCCATGAAGATCTGATGATATCCTGAGTAGGCGTCAAGAAATGAAAGCAAATCACATCCGGCCATGGAGTCAACAATTTGGTCAATGCGCGGCAGGGGAAATGGGTCTTTGGGACAAGCTTTGTTGACATCGGTGAAGTCGATGCAAAGTCTCCATTTCATGTTCGCCTTGCGCACGACTACAGGATTGGCCAACCACGTAGGATGGAGCACTCCTCTGACGAGGCCTGCCGCTTCCAACTTCTTGATCTCTTCGGCGATGAACTCTTGGCGCTCCACCGCTTGTGTCGGGGGAAATCTGCCTCCTCGAACACCTATGGGGACCGAGCCCCTTTCTTGGTTCGGCTGGGGGCAGAGGTCGCGCGAAGAGCGGATCGAGGCGATGCACACAAGGGGTTTACCCAGCTTCGGGCCGCACGGATGCGTAAAACCCTACTACTGCTTTGTGGTTTTGTACTGTGTTCGTGCTCGGGAGCGTGTGGTGCTATAGTACACGCGAGCCGCTGGCGAATCTGAGCGTGAATGGCCTCCCCCCCCTCACGTTGCGCATGGGGCCTCCTTTTATATGTGCAAGGGGTTACCCACAGGTGGCAACGTAGGCGGGGGTAAAACTGGAAAACGCTGTGTTGGGTACAGCTGTTTGCACAGTGCTATCATACCTAACTCTGACGGCAGGGGACAAGGGCATCAAATGCCCGTCCGCATCGCCCAGACGGTGCAGGAAAGGACCGTCAGGAGCGCCACCGTTTGCCACGATGGCTACTCTGTCAGCGTTGCTTCGCCACCGCATGCCCCTGGCTGCGCAGCCTCTTGCCACGTACGCCTGGAACGGCCCCAGAGCGACGCGTGGGTGGATGAGCTGGAGCGCAGGCGCGTGGTGGTGACTTGCCGCGGCAAACGCCTTGCCGCGGTTGGTGCCTTGTCGTGCCCGGGAGCTTGTCGCTCACCGGTCCTTGCCGAGACGCGTGGCGCGTCGCAGCAGGTCTCTTGTCGTGCCTTGGTCGGCCTTCGCAGCAAGCTCCTCTTGCCGGGGCCTTGTGCTTCAAGCGGCCGTACCGGCAAGCTCCTCTTGCCGGGGCCTTGCTCTGTTCGGGTGGCCTTCCCGGCAAGCTCCTCCTGCCGGGGCCTTGGCTCAAATACTTTATTCTTGGATGGCCCAGAAAGGGACCATGGAGAGTTTTGGCGGTCGCCTGGCAAGCCTTGCCGCGGGGTGCTACGACTGCCCGTGCACAAGTTCAGGGTACTAAGGTACCCCTACTTTAGTACACCGACAGGAGCCCCCGGGCCTGGGCCATACACGTTGTCGAGCGTTGTTGGGCCAGACCCAAAACAGTGCACGGGCACGCGTGGCCTGGGTCACGCTGCATCTTCTTCTGCATCCACCACGTCCTCCCCGAACGGCACGCGTCGAACGCGGCATCATGGGGAGAGGCGTGCGTGACGTGGGCGTCGTGCGAGGGGCTGAGCCCCGCAGGCATGCGTCATGTTGCAATAAAGGGGGACGCTTCGCGCTATCTCCATAAGTGGAGGCTTGCGTGGAGGCGTGGCTCGCTTGCTAGACGGGGCCGAGGCACGGTTTCCGAGGCGTCTGCTCCCCACTATCACGGGGTGGAGGGAGGTCGCCTCATCCATCGCCTCGGTCCTGCACCCCAGCCACGCGGCTCCCATGCACCCGGAATTGCGGACGGTGGAGGCAGGAAACCGGGCCGTTGCGGGTCGAGGCAGCAGGCCGGTCCCAGTCGCCTGCCCTCCCTGCGTCTTGATTAGCTGAGCGGGGCGGCCGAGCCCCCACCCTGCTTCTTTATAAAGAGCAAGAGGGGGCGACGGAAACCCACACTCCTCCATCTTCGCTTCTCTTCGGCTTCTGATCCCTTCTCTCCATTCGCCATGGAGAAAGGGAATCTTGGTCCTTCATCGGTGGCGGCGAGGGTCGCCGCTAGGCAACGCGCCCCTCCTCCCCTTGCACCCGCGGTGGCAGAGCCAACCGTAAGGGGAAGGGGGAGGGGGCGAGGTCGTGGACGAGGTCGTGGGC
The DNA here is from genome assembly GCA_032464435.1 of Aegilops umbellulata. Lineage (NCBI taxonomy): Eukaryota > Viridiplantae > Streptophyta > Magnoliopsida > Poales > Poaceae > Aegilops > Aegilops umbellulata. The sequence goes on along the minus strand of CP136056.1, from coordinate 208,705,069 downwards.
GAGGCCGAGGTGCTCAGGGACGAGGCGGACGAGGCGACGCGCCGGCCTCGCCTCCGCCAGCGGCCCCTCTTCTCACGGCAGTCCACATCGGGGACGACCCCTACGAGTTCTCGGGCGCCTCATCGCCGCCTCCGCCTCCCGGCCCCCTTCGCAAGCGTGATGGAGGTGGAACAACCCGAGACACTAAGACTGCGCATGAGGGGTTGCGGGATCAGCGGCACGTGGGTCCACGTTGAGTCCCCAGCCCCCGGCGTGATGTATCTTGGTCGAGGGTGGAAGACGTTCGCCCGTATCCATAGCTTGATGGAGGGGTTCACCCTCCATTTTAAGTTGATGGAGGGCGACCTCCTCTCCGTCAAGGCCTTCGGGGACTTCGGGACCCGGGCCCGGTGCTGCGTGGATAGCTCCTCCGACAGCGAAGGCTCCTCCTCGAGCGAGAGTGACAAGGAGGGGAGCGACAACGACGACGAGGGTAGCAGTCGTCGGGATGACGGGTCCGACTAGGCGTCGGTCGCGGCTCCGCGTGGCACCGGCGACCCCATCATCCGTGTCGCCGGCTCCTTGAGCTTCCCGGGGTCGTCTCCTTGGCGGCTGGCGTGGCGAGGCTGTGGAAGAGGAAGAGGGCTGGCGGCAAGGCCGTCAAGTTGGAGTACGAGGGCGAGGTGCCCTCGACAGCGTGCTGACGTCCTGCCGCCCCGTCGAGCCCTGCTTCCGGCGCCGCCGTCACCGTCCAGCTTTCAGCCGGCCCCCGGGGCGTTCTGTTGGTGTCTTCTGCCACCCGTAGCTCGCCTAGGCGCCCCTTTTGCCCTTTCGCCTCCTTGTCCTACCTCCTGAGGAGAGAGACAAGAAAGGGATTATGGGCATCTTATCTTTTTTCAATCTGTAAGCCCTCGGGCCTTATCTGTGTTTAAAACTTGTAATCCCATCTTTCATGTTTTTCATTCCCTCTGAACTGTACCTGAGCGGAATGTATTTAATGAAAAGGGGACGTTTGCCGAGCCATTTGTCTCGCGGGTAAAACCCACGCCAAGGAGCGGATCCTTTACATCGTTAAGATAGACACTTCTTTGCCCGGCAACAGGCCCTGCCGTGTACCCGCGCCACTCGACCTTCCTCACGCCTTTGGCGGAGGAAGGGATGAGGCGGGTTCGGGCTCCTCATTCCGTTCCTTTGCCGCCGCGGCTACTACCGAAACTGGCCCCAGGAACGCGCTCCGGGGCCCAGAGTTAAGGGAGCACGACAGCTTTTCAGGAAGGAACAAGGTTTTCGCATTCCTCAGTCCATAAGAGAATGCAGCCCCCGGATGAAAGACTTATCTGGGATTGCAGCCCCCAGCAACTTTGGATTGTCGCGGGCGAATCTTTGCGCTTGCAGCCCCCGGCAACACTGGTTCGCCGGGGACCAGATGCTGGTCCGCCCTCCTTCTCTTCTTCGTTCTTAAGCGGTCTGGCCAGGATATGCAAAACCCTGCGAACCAAGGGAAACGAAGAAACAGGAAAAAGGACGTAGACTCGACCTCTAAGCTAGGGGTTAGCAGCTGTTAGGCACTATCAACCCTAACCAAGGACGAGACTCGACTCAGCATGCATGCTAAAACTTAGGGCGCCAGCGCTTCATTTACTGCTGCTCAGGGTCTGCGCCTGGCTTTGTACAAAGGATTACATGCAACAGCGGCAAGACTTGTACAAAAGGTTGGTTGCCGGGCGGGGCCCGACAACCGCGCCTTACGGGTAAAACTTACGAAGATGCTCAATATTCCAGGAGTTGCTCACCGGAGTGCCATCTTCGGTCTCGAGGCGGACAGCACCAGGCCTCGTGACTCGTCTCACCCGGTAAGGGCCTTCCCACTTCGGCGTCAACTTGTTATGATTCTTGGCGGACGGAGCGCGCTGAAGAACAAGGTCGCCTTCCTCGAAGCTTCTGGCTTTAACTTTGCGGCTATGGTAGAGACGCAAAGCTTGCTGGTAGCGAGAGGCTCGCACAGCAGCCTGAAGACGATCTTCCTCAAGGAGCAGCGCGTCATCTTCACGCAGCCGCTCTTTCTCAAGCTCATCATAAGCGAGCACTCGAGGTGACCCGTATACGAGTTCCGTGGGGGTAACTGCTTCTGCTCCATAGACTAGAGCAAATGGTGTCTGGCAAGTGGCTCGATTTGGCGTCGTTCTGATCGACCAAAGAGCCACCGACAGCTCCTCGATCCAGTTTCTTCCGCACTTTTCCAGCCTGTCGAAAGTTCTGGTCTTGAGCCCGTGCAGCACTTCGGCATTGGCCCTCTCCGCTTGACCGTTGCTCCTGGGATGAGCAACAGAAGCGAAGCAGACCTTGGCGCCGAGATCTTGGACGTATTGCATGAAGGCGCGACTCGTTAATTGTGTACCGTTGTCGGTGATGATCCTGTTGGGGATTCCGAAGCGGCAAACAATCGACCTGAAGAACTTGACTGCTGACTGTGCTGTCACCTTCCTCGCTGGTTCCACTTCCGGCCACTTTGTGAACTTGTCGATTGTGACGTACAAGTACTCAAAGCCCCCGACAGCTCGGGGGAAGGGGCCGAGGATGTCGAGCCCCCAGACCGAAAATGGCCAGGATAAAGGGATCGTCTGGAGAGCTTGAGCTGGCTGGTGTATCTGCTTGGAATGGAACTCGCACGCTTCACACTTGGTTACTTGTGCAGTTGCATCCTGGAGGGTTGTCGGCCAGAAGAAACCTTGCCGGAACGCTTTGCCGGCAAGTGCTCTTGCGCCAATGTGGTGACCACATATGCCTCCATGTATCTCTGCCAACAGCTTCTGTCCGTCTTCCTGTGAAATACACTTCAATTTCACACCGCTGTGCCCTCTTCTGTACAGTGTGTTGTCGACGAACTGGTACATACTCGAGCGCCGGGCTACTCTTTCCGCTTCTTCTTGCTCTTCGGGAAGTTCTCCGTTCTGGAGGAAATGGACAGTCTGCTGCGCCCATGCTGGAGCCTGTGGCTTGACAACAATGACTGAAGGCACATCTGCTGCTGCGGGAATGTCCGCTTCTACGGCGAGGATCTGGGGCTCAGCCGGAGCTTGACGTTCCCCGGCAAGCTTGCCGGAGCAAAACTTGTCGGGAGCGCCTGCTTCTACGGAAAAAACCCTGGGGTTTTCCGGAGCAGACGACTCCTCAGCGCTCTTGGCGTCGATCTTGGGGACCTTCTTGGCGGCGGCTCCGGGGAGCTCTACCAGAAGATAGTCGCCGGAGACCAACTTCCTCTTCTTGCTCTGTCTGGTTGATGGCGTTACGGATGGCTAAGTCAGCTTGAGCACAAAGGTTCCTGGTTCCACAGGTAAGTTAAATGCTGCGCACTTTGACAGGCCATCAGCGATGTCGTTCTCAGCTCTTGGAATGTGTTCCATTTGCAGGCCGTCAAAGCGCTCTTCTAGCCTCCTCACTTCATCAACGTACGCTTCCATCAACGGACTCTGGTAATCTTTGTTCACTTGGCGGACGACAAGCTGCGAGTCACCCCTGACAATGAGCTTCTTGATCCCAAGTTCTGCCGCGATCCTGAGACCGGCGAGCAGACCTTCATACTCTGCAGTATTGTTGGTTGCTTGTTCCTTGGGGAAGTGCATCTGGACTACGTACTTGAGGTGCAATCTGGTGGGCGCGATAAGCAACGCGCCAGCACCGGCGCCTTGCAGCGAGAAGGCACCATCAAAATACATCAGCCACTCTTTGCTTGCTTCTTTGGCGGGGATGCTCGTCTCTGGGATTTCTTTGTCTGGCGTCGGTGTCCACTCCGCTATGAACTCCGCCAAGGCTCTGCTTTGGATAGTCGAGGTGCTCTCGAACTTGAGACCGAAGCTCGACAGTTCCAGCACCCACTCGACAATCCTGCCTGTTGCTTCTGGATTCTGCAGTATCCTCTTCAGCGGAAAGCGGGTGACAACTGTAATCTCATGTGCTTGGAAGTAATGGCGCAGCTTTCTCGAGGCCATGAGAAGGCCGAAAAGCAATTTCTGCACACCAGAGTACCTTGACCTAGCCCCCTGCAGAAGGGAGCTGACAAAGTAAACTGGGCGCTGCACCATTTTCTTCTTATGCACCTCCACTTGCTCCTGCGCAGATTCATCCTTGTCGGGGCCAGAGCTTGTCGGGGAAGCCCCCTGCTTGTCGCTGGACGTGCTTGCCGCGGTTGCTGGCTCATCATCTGCCTCCCTCTCCGCTACTAACGCAGCACTAACCACTTGATTGGTTGCCGCCAGGTACAACAGCAACTTCTCTTATGGTTTAGGCGCGACAAGTATTGGAGCGGAGGATAGGTATTTCTTCAAGTCTTGCAGCGCAGCCTCCGCTTCCTGAGTCCATTTCACTGGACCCGCCTTTTTCAAAACTTTGAAAAATGGCAGGGCGCGTTCTGCAGACTTGGAAATAAACCTGCTGAGAGCCGCGACGCAGCCGGCAAGCCTTCGTACATCCTTGACGCGTGTTGGTGCTTCAATCTGCTCAATGGCCTTGATCTTGTCTGGGTTGGCTTCGATTCCTCGCTGAGACACGAATAACCCGAGAAGCTTGCCGGAAGGGACTACAAACACGCACTTCTCGGGGTTGAGCTTGAGGCTGATCCTGCGCAAGTTCGTGCAGGTCTCTTCTAAATCTTGAATCAGGGTTGCCCTGTCCCTGCTTTTGACCACTATGTCATCCATGTAGGCTTCCACATTTCTGTGGATCTGTGGCTCAAAAGCTGTATGGACAACCCTCGCAAACGTCGAACTAGCATTCTTCAAACCGAAAGGCATCCGTACGAAACAGTACGTGCCACATGGAGTGATGAATGCGGTCTTCTCCTCGTCTTCTTCAGCCATGAAGATCTGATGGTATCCTGAGTATGCGTCAAGAAATGAAAGCAGGTCACATCCGGCCGTGGAGTCAACAATCTGGTCAATGCGCGGCAAGGGAAAAGGATCTTTGGGACAAGCTTTGTTAACATCAGTAAAGTCGATGCAAAGCCTCCATTTCCCATTTGCTTTGCGCACGACAACAGGATTGGCCAACCACGTCGGATGGAGCACACCTCTGACGAGGCCCGCCGCTTCCAACTTCTTGATTTCTTCTGCGATGAACTCTTGGTGCTCCACCGCTTGCTCCCTGACTCTTGGCTTGACGGGCCGCGCATGAGGACAGACGGCGAGGTGGTGCTCAATCACTTTCCTGGGAACGTCGGGGATGTCAGATGGTTGCCAGGCAAACACATCGACATTCGCCCGCTGGAAAGCAACGAGCGCGCTTTCCTATTTGTGGTCGAGAGTGGCACTGATGGTGAAGGTACCACCAGTGCCATCCTCCTTGGTGGACACCTTCTTGGTCGTTGGCGTTGCTGCCATTGTCTTCTTACTCTTGCCGGTGGAGCTCGATGGCGCGTCCTCGATGGCAGCGCATCACTCCGAAGAGGTGTGCTTCCCAGAGTGGGCACCAGAGCACTCGCTGGGCTTGGTCTTCTTCTTGCCGGCGGAAAATCGGCAACGTCAAAGGTGATCCTCTCTGTCCTGAAGTTCAGCTCGCTGCCAAATGCTAATGGCAACATTATCTTCCCCTTCGGCTTGCTCCTTCCCGGGTTGATTCCTTGGAACGTGCCGGTCTCTTCGAGCTCGCTGTCGGGGACTTGGAGTTTCCGGATCACAGCGGAGGAGATCAGGTTCAAGCCGGCCCCGCCGTCGACTAGCATCTTAGTGACCTTGAGGTTGCGGACTGTTGGTGAGACCAGCATCGGCAAACACCCGATCGCAGTTGTGCGGTCAGGGTGGTCCTCAATATCAAAGATGATAGGCGTGCTGGACCATTTCAGAGGCTTGCGCGACTCGACGGGTGGTTCCGCTGCATTGACTTCCCGCGCCCACTACTTGAGCTGGCGGTGAGAAGTATGCAGGGAAGCTCCTTCTCACTGGTCTCGACGTCATCCATGTCTTTGTCTTCGTCGTCGTCTTCGTTCTTGTCGCGGCCGCGGGGAGGTCTGTCCGCTTGCCGCTGCTTGTCCTTGTCGCGGCGTCCTCCCTGGCTGGGATGCTTCATACCTGATCCTCCGCCACCTCCCTGGGCTCTCTCCTTGTCGCGCCGCTCGTACTCGGCCTTTTGCAGCTCGACGAGCCGCTCGACCTGCTTGCAGCTCTGGAGGTCATGGCCCTTGGTGCGGTGGATCTTGCAGTACTGTTTGTTGGTGCCGTCCCGCTTGTCGGCGACCGCCACAGCCTGGCAGTTGGCGCGTCCGGCAACCTCCTTGCCGGAGCTACTGGCCTGGGCCTTCTTGGCGGCGCCTTCATCGCCGGACTGCTCAACAACCAGTACTTCTTGGCTCTTCTTCCTGTTGCTCCGCCGCCGGTTCTTCCTTGCCGTGGCGGTATCCTCACTATCAGATTCTCCTGCTCCAGTGTTCTCTCCGGGGAGTTTCCTCCCTTCCTCAGCACGGGCACACTTGTCGGCCAGGGCATATAGCTCGCTGACATCCTCGATCTTGCACATCGCCATCTCCTCCCGCATCCTGCGGTTACGCACGTTCTGATGGAACGCGCTGATAACCGCGGCAGGGTGGACGTCTGGGATGTTGTAGTGTACGCGGCTGAATCTCTGGATGAACTTGCGCAAGGATTCCCCTTCCTTCTGGACGAGCAGATGAAGGTCGCTCGCTTGGCCATGGGGTTTGTGGCCGCCTGTAAAGGCGCCAACAAACTGATGGCACAAGTCTGTCCAGGAGGTTATGGAGTTATCCGGCAAGTGCATGAGCCAGGATCTGACGTTGGATTTCAGTACCAGCGGGAAGTAGTTGGCAAGGATCTTGTCGTCCCGCACCCCAGTAGCCTGCACCGCAATGGTGTAGATGCTGAGGAACTCCGACGGATGCGACTTGCCGTCGTACTTCTCTGGTGCGTCTGGCTTGAAATTCTTCGTGCTGGGCCACTTGACTTGCCGCAGCTCACGGGTGAACGCAGGGCAGCCTACCGCGTACGGCAGGTCGCCTGGTCCCCCGAGCGCATGCATGTCGACAGAGGGCCCAGCGCGCTTGTCTGATTGACGCCGCGCTCCTCTCCGACGCTCGATGCGAGTACGAGCGTCCTCTTGCTCTCGCTCGTGAAGAACTTGGCGTTGATCGCGACGAGTTCGCGGATTCGACGATGCGGTGGAGTCGTTGTCGTGATGGTTCCGGCGAGTCGGCGATCTTGGCCTTTGGGGCGGGGAGTGCACGGTGGTCGCGCCCCCACCGGTCTTGGCGCCATCGGTTCTCGCCTGGCCGACCTGCCGCGGCTGCGACGCACTGTGCTGCCGCGGGGTGTCGCCGTTAGCGAAACCGATGAGGCTCTGTATCGTGGCCCTCCAATCGGCGAGCTTGTCCGCTGTTGGAGGGTAGTCTAGGAGCAGTTGAGCTCGCGCCAGAGCTTCTGCTTTAGTGGCGGGCAGCGGGGGCGAACGGTGCGTGGAGCGGGATGTGCTCGAACTTCTAACTACGTTAGAAGGAGCAACACCCGGACCAGGCAGTCGCGCCATGATCGCGCCAGCGCGTTGGTGTGAGTGCTGGCCTTGAGCGCCCTGGGATCCGCCGTCTCGATCTGGGTCCAGCGAGCGTATGGTACCATGAGTGCCAAGACGCTGCTGGTCCCGTGCCTCCTGAGAGGGGCGCGGTGCATGTTCGGACGCCGTGGCACCATGAGCTGGCTCGGTGGCGCCCGTTCCGCCGCCGGTGCCATCCCCACCACCCGTTTGCTCCAGGGGCGGTGGGTTCGACGCGGACGGACCAGCCACCTCCAGAACCTTCTTCTTCGGTGGCATGTCGATGAAGATGATGGAGATCTAGCCTGTGCAGACGCCGGATCAGGTTCGCACAACTTCGACGCCCCCTACCTGGTGCGCCAAAGATGTCGGGGGAAATCTGCCTCCTCGAACACCTATGGGGACCGAGCCCCTTTCTTGGTTCGGCGGGGGGCGGAGGTCGCACGAAGAGCGGATCGAGGCGATGCACACAAGGGGTTTACCCAGCTTCGGGCCGCACGGATGCGTAAAACCCGACTGCTGCTTTGTGGTTTTGTATTGTGTTCTTGCTCGGGAGCGTGTGGTGCTACAGTACACGCGAGCCGCTGGCGAATCTGAGCATGAATGGCATCCCCCCCTCACGTTGCGCATGGGGCCTCCTTTTATATGTGAAAGGGGTTACCCACAGGTGGCAACGTAGGCGGGGGTAAAACTGGAAAACGTTGTGTTGGGTACAGCTGTTTGCACAGTGCTATCATACCTAACTCTGACGGCAGGGGACAAGGGCATTAAATGCCCGTCTGCATCGCCCAGACGGTGCAGGAAAGGGACCGTCAGGAGCGCCACCTTTTGCCACGATGTCTACTCTGTCAGCGTTGCTTCGCCACCGCATGCCCCTGGCTGCGTAGCCTCTTGCCACGTACGCCTGGAACGGCCCGAGAGCGACGCGTGGGTGGATGAGCTGGAGCGCAGGCGCGGGGTGGTGACTTGCCGCGGCAAGCGCCTTGCCGCGGTTGGTGCCTTGTCGCGCCCGGGAGCTTGTCGCTCACCGGTCCATGCCGGGACGCGTGGCGCGTCGCAACAGGTCTCTTGTCATGCCTTGGTCGGCCTTCCCAGCAAGCTCCTCTTGTCGGGGCCTTGTGCTTCGAGCGGCCGTCCCGGCAAGCTCCTCTTGCCGGGGCCTTGCTCTCTTCGGGTGGCCTTCCCGGCAATCTCCTCCTGTCGGGGCCTTGGATCCAATACTTTGTTCTTGGATGGCCTAGAAAGGGACCATGGAGAGTTTTGGCGGTCGCCTGGCAAGCCTTGCCGCGGGGTGCTACGACTGCCCGTGCACAAGTTCGGGGTACTAAGGTACCCCTACTTTAGTACACCGACAACTTGTTTCTTGACTCTCTGCTTGACGGGTCGCGCGTGAGGACAGACGGCGAGGTGGTGCTCGCTTACTTTCCTGGGAACGCCGGGGATGTCAGACGGTTGCTACACAAACACGTCGACATTCGCCCGCAGGAAAGCAACGAGCGCGCTTTCCTATTTAGGGTCGAGGGTTGCACTGATGGTGAAAGTACCACCAGTGTCGTCCTCCTTGGCGGACACCTTCTTGGTCGCTGGCGGAGCTGCCATCGTCTTCTTACACTTGCCGGTGGAGCTCGATGGTGCGTCCTCGACGGTAGCGCAGCACTTCGAAGAGGTGCGCTTGCCGGAGTGGGCATCAGAGCTCTTGCCGGACTTGGTCTTCTTCTCCCCCCCCCGGAGCTTCAGCGGCAAGTGTCTCGTGATCTGTGGCGGCTGCTGCTTCTCGGTAGATCTTGTCGGCACAGATAAGAGCATCTTTCTTGTCGCCAGGGACAGTGATGACACTTATCGGGCCTGGCATCTTCAGCATGTTGTATGCATAGTGAGAGGCTGCCATGAATTTGGCGAGCGCTGGCCGGCCGAGAATTCCATTGTAAGGTAATGGAAAATCGGCAACGTCGAAAGTGATCCTCTCAGTCCTGAAGTTCAGCTCGCTGCCAAATGTCACCGGCAGCGTGATCTTCCCCTTCGGCTTGCTCCTTCCCGGGTTGATTCCTTGGAACGTGCCGGTCTCTTCGAGCTCGCTGTCAGGGACTTGGAGTCTCTGAAGCACAGCGGAGGAGATCAGGTTCAAGCCGGCCCCGCCATCAACTAGCATCTTAGTGACCTTGAGGTTGCGGATAGTTGGTGAGACCAGCATCGGCAAACACCCGACAGCAGTTGTGCGATCAGGGTGGTCCTCAATATCAAAGATGATAGGCGTGCTGGACCATTTCAGAAGCTTGCGTGACTCAACGGGTGGTTCTGCTGCATTGACTTCTCGCACCCACTGCTTGAGTTGGCGGTGTGAAGTATGCAGAGAAGCACCGCCGTCAACGCACAAAACTTCGGTGGCTTTCTGGAACTCCTGCTCGCTGGTCTCGGCGTCATCCATGTCTTCGTCGTCGTCGTCATCTTCATCCTTGTTGCGGCCGCGGGGAGGTCTGTCGCCTTGCCGCTGCTTGGCGTTGTCACGACGTCCCCCCCGGCCGGTGCGCTTCATGCCAGATCCTCCAGCACCTCCTTGGGCCTTCTCCTTGTCGCGTCGCTCGTACTCGGCCTTCTGCAGCTCGAAGAGCTGCTCGACCTTCTTGCAGCTCTGGAGGTCATGGCCCTTGGTGCGGTGAATCTTGCAGTACTTCTTGTTGGTGCCATCCTGCTTGTCGGCGGCCGCCATAGCCTGGCAGTTGGCGCATGCGGCAACCTCCTTGCCGGAGCTACCAGTCTTGGCTGTCTTGGCGCCACCTTCGTTGCCGGAATGCTCGACAACTAGCACATCTTTGCCTTTCCTCTTCCTGTTGTTCCACCGCCGGTTTTTGTTTGCCGGGGCGGCATAATCGCTGTCAGATCCTCCTGTTCCTGTATTCTCTCCGGGGAGTTTCCTCCCTTCCTCAGCACGTGCACATCTGTCGGCCAGGGCGTACAGCTCACTGACACCTCTGATCTTGCACATCGCCATCTCCTCCCGCATCCTGCGGTTGCGCACGTTCTGGTGGAACGCACTGATGACCGCGGCAGGGTGGACGTCTGGGATGTTGCATTGCACTTGGCTGAATCTCTGGATGTACTTGCGCAGGGGCTCTCCTTCCTTCTGGGCGAGCAGGTGAAGATCACTCTCCTGGCCATGAAGTTTGTGGCCGCCTGTAAAGGCGCCGACAAACTGATGGCATAGGTCTGCCCAGGAAGATATGGAGTTTTCCGGCAAGTGCATGAGCCAGCACCTGACGTTGGGCTTGAGCACCAGCGGGAAGTAGTTGGCAAGGATCTTGTCATCGCGCCCCCAGCAGCTTGCACCGCAATGGTGTAGATGCTGAGGAACTCCGACGGATGCAACTTGTCGTCGTACTTCTCGGGTACGTCGGGTTTGAACTTCTTCGTGCTGGGCCACTGGACTTGCCGCAGCTCACGGGTGAACGCAGGGCAACCTACCGCGTACGGCAGGTCGCCTGGTTCTCCTGCATGTCGACAGTGGGCCCAGCGCGCTTGTCTGACTGACGCCGCGCTTCTCTTCAGCGCTCGATGCGGGTACGAGCGTCTTCTTGCTGCCGTTCGTGAAGAACTTGGCGCTGATCGCGGCGGGCTCGCGGATCCGATGAAGCAGTGGAGTCGCTGTCATGGTGAACCCGGCGAGTCGGTGATCTTGGCCTTCGGGGCAGAGAGTGCACGGTGGTTGCACCCCCACCGGTTTTGTCACCATCGGTTCGCACCTGGCTGGCCTGCCGCGGCTGCGACATGGTCGCCTGCCGTGGAGTGTCGCCGTTAGCAAAGCCGATGAGACTCTGAATGGTGGCCCTCCAGTCGTCGATCTTGTCTGGCATTGGAGGGAAGTCTAGGAGCAGGTGAGCTCGCGCCAAAGCTTCTGCTGGACTGGCGGGAAGCGGTGGCGAGCGGTGCGAGGAGCGGGATATGCTCGGACTTCCAACGATGTTAGAAGGAGCAGTATTCCGTCCAGGCGACCGTGCCTCGCTCGCGCCAGCAAGTTGGCGAGCATGTTGGCCTTGAGCATCCCGAGATCCGCCAGCTCGATTTGGGTCCAGGGAGCGTATGGTACTGTGAGTACCACGAAGCTGCCGGTCCTGCGCCTCCTGAGATGGGCGCGGTGCGTCTACGGATGCCCGGTCGTCGTGGGAGCCGGTTACGCCGCCGACGGGCAGCGCAGTCTTGTCCTTGGACTTGGTGGCACCGTGGGCTCCCTCGTCGACGCCCGTTCTTCCGCCGGCGTCCTCCCCACCGGCCGTTTGCCCCGGCGTCGGTGGATTCGACGCGGACGGAGCAGCCACCTCCGAAGCCTTCTTCTTCGGCGGCATGTCGATGAAATTGATGAATATGTAGCTCGCGTGAACGCCAGATCAGGTTCACACAACCTCGACGCCCCCTACCTGGCTCGCCAAAGATGCCGGGGATTTCTGGCTCCTCGAGCACCTATGGGCATGGAGCCCCTTCTCGGTTCGGCGGGGGGCGGAGGTCGCGCGAAGAGCAGATCGAGGCAAGGCACACGAGGGGTTTTTACCCAGCTTCGGAGATCTCCGGAGAGATAACACTCCTACTGCTGCTTTGTGGTTTGTATTGAGTTCTTGCTCGGGAGCGCTGACTGCTACAGTACACTTGAGCAGCTAACGAGACCGAGCGTTCTTCTGTTCGTCCTCTAGAGCGATCTTCGGGGCCAGCTCCCTCCTCTACGTTGTGGATGGGCCTCCTTTTATATGTTCAAGGGGTCTCCAACAGGTGGCAACGTAGGTAAGGGCAAAAATGGAAACATGCTGTGGTAGGTACAACTACCTACATAGTGTATCATACCTAACCCTGACGGCAGGGGACAAAGGCATTAAATGCCTATCTACGTCGCCTAGACGGTGCAGAAAAGGGACCGTCAGGGGCGCCACCGCTCGCCACGATGGTGACCTTGTCAGCGCCGCATGCCACAGTGTACCCCTGGCTGCACAGCCTCCCGCCACGTACGCTAGGAAGGGTCCCAGAGCGACACGTAGGTGGGTGTGCTGGAGCGCAGGTACAGAGTGGTGGCTTGCCACGGTAAGCGCCTTTCCATGGTAGTTGTCTTGTCGCATCCGGAAGCTTGTCGCTCGCCGGGTCCTGCTGGGACGCGTGGCGCGTCACGGCAAGTTCCTTGAGACGCCTTGGTTGGCCTTCCCAGCAAGCTCCTCTTGTCGGGGTCTTGTGCCTTGAGTGGCCTTCCTGGCAAGCTCCTCTTGCCGGGGACTTGACTCCTTGGCTCAAATACTTTGTTCTTGAATGGCTTCAAAGGATCCACGGAGGTCCTTGGCGGTCACCCGGCAAGCCTTGCCGCGGGACGCTGCGATTGCCCGTGCACAAGTTCGGGATACTAGGGTACCCCTAATCTAGTACACCGACAGCGTGTGTGCGAGGCGTTGGCTCTAACAGAACCCGAGCGAGGCGTTGGGCTCTAACTAAACTTGAGCGATTGCACTGCAGGCTATGCGTTACTGAACCCGAGTGAACGATCGCTGCTAACTGAAGCCGATCGATGCTGCCTCTGGCATGAACAGTGAGCGTTGCGGGGGGGGGGGGGTTGGATTAATAGTGAGCGGTGGCGTTGCCTCTAGATGAACAGGACCCCGTGGTGTGGTGGAGGGTTGGACGAACAGCACACGGTGGAGGGGTGCCCGTGGAGGGGTGGATGAATAGGACCCCGTGGTGTGGAGGGTTGGATGAACAGTAGACGGTGGAGGGTTGCCCGTGGAGGGGTGGTTGAACAGGACCCCGTGGTGTGGAGGGCTGGATGAACAGTAGACGGTGGAGGGGTGCCCGTGGAGGGGTTGTTGAACAGGACCCCTTGGTGTGGAGGGCTGGATGAACAGTAGACGGTGGAGGGGTGGTTGAACAGTAGGCAGTGGAGTAGCACGCGGAGGAGGCTGGATGAACAGCAGCCCATGGATGCTGGATGAACAGGAGCCCGGGGAGGCTGGATGAACAGGAGCCCGTGGAGGCTGGAGGAGGTCGACGGTGGAGATGAACAGTATCTCGTGGAGTCCCGTTTTGCGGTACGCCACACCCCTCTCGATGAACAGCACCCCCGTTTCGACCGTAGGAGGTCCGTTTCATCCGTTTTGCGGTACGCCACACCCCTCCCGATCAACAGGACCCCCGTTTCGACCGAAGGAGGTCCGTTTCCTCCGTTTTTTGGTACGCCAGACCCCTCTCGATGAAGAGGATCCCGTTTCAAACATGGCCGGTCGAACACAAGGCAGTTTCCTCCGTTCTGCGGTACGCCAAGCCTCGTTTTCATCGTCTGTTCCGTTCAAGCCCTCCCGATGAACAAGACGCATTCCGTTGCCTCCCCATGAACATGACGCATTCCCTTCCCTCCCCAAGAACACGACGACGACGCTGTTTCTCTGTTCCGACCCAGCCATGTACACGAGCCCTGGCCATACGTATGCGCGAGTAGGCATTCAAGACGCCGCCCGTATGTACACATACGTGGCCGTATTTTCTTTCTTACACCCTGGCCGCTGTACGTACGTGTACATGCTACGTGAGCGCCTCTACTACGACACGTGCATGCCTCTACATCGACCAGTATGTACGTACACGTTCGCGACCAGAATGACAACGCTACGTACGCTTCGACCAGGTGGGTCCCGACTGTTAGGCACTTCCTTGCGTGCGAAGATGTAGCTGGTGGGTCCCAGCAGTCAGGGGCAAACGTTTTTTTTGCGAAATACGGTGGCCCGTCCGGTGGGTCCCCGCTGTCAGGTGGAGGAATAATTATTTTTCACGTAATAAGGAGGCACTTCCTTGCTGTGGCCGTGGACCCAGCTGTCAGCCTCTCCACATACAGTCCACGTACGATGGAAGCCGTTCCTTGACCACGTTGACCACACTGCGCCGAGAGCACCAGGTCGGTGGACGACGGCGAGGCCTAGGAAGGGGACGACGCGGAGCCGGGGAAGACGCGACAGTGTGTGCCCACGCGTAGAGGAGTATGAGGGTTCACTGGTTCACTACGGTGTGAGGCTGCCGTCGCCGCAGAGTAACAGGGGGTGTGGGTGAGTAGAGGGATGGCTTGGCCAGCGGTGGGAGTAGTAGGGGGTGGTGAGGCCTCCGCCGCATCGTAGCCGGCCACGGGAGGCAAGAGCACGAGGCACGACCGTCGCTGGTTTGGGCGGCTGGAGCAAGAAGACCAGAGGTTGAAGAAGCACTACGGCCGTTTGATGGACATCGTACGGTCACTGGAGCTAGAATCGTGCATATTGACTAAGTTGACAAAGCCCTTCGTCCCCGTCAACTTAGTAGGCCCACAAGTCAGCCTGCCACTATACTGGGTCCCAGCTAACATGGGGAGTATTCATTTTTTTGTGCGTAATAAGGAGGCACTTCCTTGCGTGCAAAGATATAGCTGCTGGGTCCGATCTGTCAGCGGCGGTAACGTTTTTTCACGAAATACAGAGGCCCTTTCGGTGGGTCCCTGATGTCAGGTGGAGAAATCATTATTTTGCGCCTAATAAGGAGGCATTTCCTTGCGTGCGGCCGTGGACCCAGCTGTCGACCTCTCCACGTACAGTCCACTTCAGATGCATGTTGGTCGTTGACCATGTTGACCAGGCCGCGCTGAGAGCACCAGGGAGGTGGACGACGACGAGGCCTAGGAAGGGAACGACACAGAGGCAGGGAAGACTCGGCAGTTGTTTCCCACGCGGAGGGGAGTACTACTGTACGAGGGTTTACTGGTTCGTCTGCCGTCGCCGGAGAATAACAGCAGGTGTGGGTGAGTAGAGGGATGGCTAGGCCAACGATGGGAGTACGGTGGGGCGGTGAGGCCTGCGCGGCAGCAGAGCCGGCCGCGGGGAGGAGGGAGCAGGCAGTCCCGCCGGCACTAGTTTGAGCGGCTGGAGCAGGAAGAGCAGAGGTTGAAGAAGCACGATGGCCGTTGGATGGACATCCAACAGTCACTGCTTGTGCGTCAACCTTTTTTTAGGAAAGCCTCAAATCTGTGGAAAGCCTCAAGTATCATGCATGTCCGGTTTAAAGAGGCATGGCATGGCAAAGTGCAACAAACAACACTACAAGTTAAGTGGAGCTCAATATGCAACAAGTTGCATTTTGACGAGACACCACATCAATTATTTAGTTCTCTCTCGATTATGTACCCAACAATATTAAATGTTATTAAACATGGCAAGGGGTGAATCATAAGTAAACTAACTATTTAGGCAAGTTTAAATGAGGCCGAAACTACAAACAACAATTCCGGAAAATCCCCATGTCCATATTTTAGATTTTGTACTATTCTGCCCTAAACACAATTTTAATGTTGTTAAACATTCAAGGGGACCATGTTAAACTAGGCATTTTCCTACCCCATTTACATATAAAGAACATTTAAATCCGATCCACGGTTATTTAGTTATGAATTAAATCATTTTAACATGCTAATTATGCAAATTAATTCAAACATCACATTTAAACATTTCAAACATGGATGAAAGTTGCATATTATGAAACTAGAAGGAATTCTAAGCATTTTACATATAAGAAGTTTTTACATACGATGCACTGTTAATGAGTTATTATATGCATGATGTTTGAGGGTTTTTCTGTAAAACTACAGTTCTCTGGATAATTGGACAAATTCACAGAACCAGGAAAAAAACATATACGGGCGGAATCTGCTAGCCCAACAGTGCACAAAGGCTGGGAGTTTCTCACCATGGGCCATGGCGCAGTCGGTGGAGGGGGAGGCCGGAAGAGGGCGCTGGGTCTGGGCGCGGTCAACGCACGCACGCGACGCGCGGGGTGTCGAGGCAGAGGCGCCATCCTCCTCTGCCCGAACTGCTGCCGCTCGATGCAGCGAAGGAGACCCGCGGCTGGAAGTGGCTTGGCGCGGCAGGACGTCGCGGGGATGACCGGATCCAAGGCGGAGGGACTCGACGGGAAGCAGGGGAGGCTCGATCCGGGCAAGGACGTCGTTCTCCAGCGAGACGCCAGATCCAGGCGGCTGCGAGGGAGCTCCTGAACTGTCCAAGGCCCGTTCAGAGAGCAAAAGGGAGGTTAGTGGGGGAAGAGAAGACAGGAAGCACGGGAAAAGGAGAAGGCAAAGGAGAGGCTTGGCTCACTGGCATGCGACTCTTGCCCGCGGCGGGCGTGCGCGATGAAGCTGCTGGTCCGGTGATGCTCCGATGAAGAAGGAGGGCGATGAGGACGAGTGGAGGCACGCACGGGAGGACCTCGAGAGGGTGCCATGGGACTAGGCTACATGCTCGAGCTCGAGCAGGGAGCTCCTCTCGCTCGGATGCGGGTGTGGAAGATGGAGCTCGGGCTCCTGGTGCTGCGAACGGAGAAAAGGAGCGGCTCTGGGCCTCCGATGGCTGCTGCTGCTTGCGGCGGCGCTCGAGACAAACCCTCGGGCACGAGCAGGAGGGAGGAGGCTGCACGGGTGGAGCCGTGGAGGCCGAGAAGAATTTGGATCGGAGGCGCGAGCTCTGGATCGAGGAGGAGCAGTGGAGAGCGATGGTTGGTTGGTGGCTGAAATCGAGGAGGGGAGGATTTGGATCTAGGAAGATCCCGAGGTGGAAGGAGAGACCTGGTGGAGTGGTGGCGCGGTGATGGAATGGATGGGACATCTCTTTAGATTTTAGGGTTTGGTCTAGTTATATAGCAGGTAGGTTAGTTTAGGGGCTACTCGGGCCCTCCGATCATAATCGGACTGTCCGAGATAAATAGGTTAGGAGAGTCAAAGAAAAAACTGAAGATGTTTAATAGATGTTAGGGGATGATCCGGATCCAACGGTGACGACTGTCCGGGTCGGGTCAGAGAAGTTTCGGACACGGGCGAGGGGTTGATGTACTATGCAAAGAGACTCCGGTTTAGGCAAGAGGGAAGACGAAGAACAGGGTTGCTTTCGGAACGGTCAACAAAAGCAAGGGGGGACCCTGAAACTACGAGCGGATGCAAGTTTTAAGAACAATGACGGCAATGAGTGCCGATGCAATGCGGATGATGCCATGATGAAATGCAACAACAACAAAATAAAACACACGACGGTTACGCAAAACATGGAAGGCGTCAAAAGCGTCGGTCTCGGGGCGTTACAACACTCCACCACTACAAGAGGATCTCGTCCCGAGATCTAGGATGGCACCGGAGAGAAACGGAAGAGGAAAAGGTAAAACAAGCTTCTTTGACCAACGAGTGAAACCAAAGAACCTTGAGAGGTTGAACAAATCGAAAAAAGAATACAATGGAGGTGAACAAGATTGCGAACACTCCATTAGCAAAGAAGAAGAAAGAACATGATGAGAACCAAGAGCTTAGGGGACATGATAGATTTTGAAGCCACTCCGATTAAAACAAGATAGAGAAGGAATAAGAATGATATAATTTGGACAACAATCCGACTGAAAATGGAAGTAATTAACATTAGCTTGACCAAATGAAAGCAGTTGGATTAGACTCCGGTTAAAAGAGGAATGATAGACACAACACTCTGGTTAAATGGATAAGCAATAAAAGAACATGATCTTGACAAAACAAGATGATGGGTCGAAGAGAGCAACATCACAATGCCACCGGAAGAAATGAAAGAATGGAATGAAAATAACGGAGAAGAAAAACAACATGTTCTACTTCAAGTGAATTTGAGAGAGCATCCTTAAAAATAAGGATTGAACGGAGTTGTTGGAAAACCAACAACGAAAACAATAATCTTGTAGTGGACTTATAGAAACATCTCAACATTATGAGGTGACAAACGACCACTAAAGGAAGCCGTTGATTTGAGTGAGAGCACAAAGGCGATGAAAACCTTCTTTCACCAAGAGGATATGAGAAAACTTGGATCATTGATAAGCACCATAATAGCAACATTCCTTAGGGAAGGCTTTAGGTGAAACATGACACAAGATAAATCCAACGAAAAGATTGGTGGATTTAAAATATCTCATTCTTGACAACATGTTCATCATGAAACGCGAACTCAAATTGTCAAGAATGACATAACACCACCTCAAATGATAAGGTAGAACGAATTGCACTTTGGAATGCAAGACGAAGAATATTTGAACTCCTCAAAACAAAACATGTGTTGAGCACCATGTTTATTTTGAAGTATGGCTTGACGGATCATAACTTCGAGAGAAATCTTGAAGAACAATTGAAGAATGAAAAAAATCCTTCATGTAGAGTCTCCATGAAGAACTCTGGTAATAAAAGGATGATAAAAAGAAAGAGAAGTTGAGAACACAAGGTGAAACCTTTCGATGATTTAGATGGAGCTTCGCGATGAGATAATGCGGAAAACTTGGAACTCCGGAAGTAAAGATGAAGCATCTCGAACCGAAAATGTAATATGATGAACAACTCTGGAAAGAAGAAATTAATCCCTTGGATGAAGAAAGAATAGAATTATGTTATGCACATCCTTCACCAATTTAAATTGATGATTAACAACGGATTTGACATACTACTTACTCTCGTAGAAAGGACTAAGAGATACATAGCGCAAACTTGAGAATGTCTTGATGGAACCACCGGTAGGATTTGGAAACAACGAATGAATTGATATGATAACGAAGGAATAGAAATCTTGAACGAACCACCATAAGAATTGAAAATGAAAGTAGAAAAGGCACAATTCACCGGGAAGAATTGAAAAACGAATGAAGATACTTGAGGGATTTTAGATACAAGTGAACGAAGAGATCACGAGCTGATTAGAGAATACTTGAGCGATGCACCGGTAAGATTTGGAGAACGAGAGCTGAAAGCTTGAATGAATAATTCTGAGATGATGGGCTCCAGAGAATCAAACTGAAAAGACTCCTAAAATGCTCTGGATGGGTGAAAAGAATTCTCAGAATCGAAAACAATTATGAGAGGATGGCATCAAGCTAGAACCATGAATCTTGAAGAGAATGGAGCAAGATTTACGAGAAACTCTTCTTCGGCCTTCAAATGTTGAGAATGAAGATGAGAGACACCACCATGAATTGTTGAGGCACTCTGGAATGAAAATTGGAAAGGTTGAACCAACGATGAAAAGAATTTGAAAGATCTTGGAGAAAGACATATGACTGATGATAACACATTCTTACGTCAAACTTTAAAAAGAATTTTAGAAGCTCCGGGAAAATTAGAAGAGTCATGTCAGATCCTAGGAAAAGACCTGTGGGTTAGGGCCCACTCAAAAGATACATCGTTGAACGATTTAAAAGAGAGATTGCGCCGGTTCAATTAAATGGCTTCAATGAGATAACAACCTCAAACTAGTTAGGATTGATGTGAAGTGGAAACACGAATCTTCAGAGATATCTTCAGCACTCCGGAATAATTGAATAGCAAGCAGGGAATGATTAAGAGATACACCGGTACGAGAAAAATATTTGAAACGAGGAAAAGATATGATTAACAAAGCTTGAATTCAATCCACTGGAGAAGAAAGAGAACGAATAATGATGAAGTTAAGGCTCCGTTAGTATCTTCCTGAGACTCGCCGGATAAGAACATTGACGGAAAAGAATGGAGAGACTTGTCACAAATAAAAGGATACATGATTAAGAAATCTGAATCCTTAAAGAAAAGGGTGGGAGGGCGGGAACGGATGAAACAAACACCATTGAGAAAAAAGCTTAGAATTGATCTTGCGAATGTTGGAATGATCGGATTTACTTGAAGAGAAGCACACCGGTTGGAAAGGATTGAAAAGACAACCTTGATGAACAAGAAGGATTAGCATCCACATAGAAATATGAGAACACCGCTTAGAATAAGGTTTGGAATCCACATTTGACTTTGAAGCAACTCGAATACCCCAACTTAAAACAAAATAAAGAATTGGCTTGCAAAATAAGCCGGAACAAACATATGATAGAGATTTCGTCTGAAGTTTTCGTGGTGGGGCCCACACGGGCTCGATCGTACAACACCATCATGTACAAGGCAGTGCACGTGACATACGAAGTGTCCCTGAGTTAGCATAGCCAAGGACTCTTTTAGACACAACGAGACCACTGTAAAACCAACCGTGGATAGGCGGACCACTAGACGTCGAACCCCAATCTCATATCATGCATATGTCGGAAAGATATCCTAGGAGCTACTTGAATTCCCACTTATAAACTCCCAAAACTTTCAGGTTATGCAATCAGGTGTTGGGAATACAGGGGACGCAATATATCTCACCCAAACTAACAATATCCAGATCAAGATGTATCCATCCTTCAACACATAACGAAGAAACCTTCGGAAATCATTTACCTCAACCTTCGAAAAGCATCCGTTATACGTGCTATGGCAATACTCCCGAACTCCCGCCCCAGTACTGGGTGGCGTCGAGGTGATCTCACCAACAAACTGCATAAAAGAGATTTTCGATGTCGGCGAAACTCAGGTATTCCAGAACTGCAACGATAAAATTCTGAAGACAACACCTCGGAGCTCAACCCCCCGGGACACTGCCACAACCCCTAAATGTCAGGAGGCACCAAGAACAATGTTCTCGTCACAAGAATATCGGAACAATCCCAATATACCCGCGTGATCCTAAATTTTTTTAGTGAAATTTGAGGAGAGGAAAGTCAAAACTTCTACGTCAGGATGCCTGACCAGAGCGATGAAGGGACTGAGGAGTAAAAAGAATCCTACTCTCCAATATATATAATCCTAAGACTCAAAACATTTTTTTCTAGACTCAACAACGTCAGCGATTCGATCAAGCCGTGGGCTCCTAAGTCGGGGATGGCTCTGATTACCAACTTGTAACACCCACGATGCGGCTATATCTCTCAAGTGTCGAAGCACGACTTAGAGGCATAACCGCATTGTAGGTTTTGTCGCAAGAAGGGTCATCTTCACACAATCTCATGTAATGAACAAGAAAGGGATAAAGATGGTTGACTTACAATCGCCACTTCACACAATACATATAAATCATACATCATTCAGAGTACACACATAGTCCAACTACGGACAAACAAATGAAAAGGGAGATAACCCAACTGCTAGATCCCCGATCATCCCAACTAGGCTCCACTACTGATCAACAGGAAAAGAAACAACACAACGAACACGATCTTCATCGAGCTCCCACTTGAGCTCGATTGTGTCATCTGCACTGGGATCGACGGCACCTGCAACTGTTTTGGTAGAATCTGTGAGCCACGAGGACTCAGCAATCTCACACCCACGAGATCAAGACTATTTAAGCTTATGGGTAGGAGAAGTAGTGAGGTGGAGCTGCAGCAAGCACTAGCATGTATGGTGGCTAACATACGCAAATAAGAGCGAGAAGAGAAGAAACGCAATGGTCGTGAAGCTAGAAGTGATCAAGAAGTGATCCTGAAACTACTTACGGTCAAACATAACACAAGAACCGTGTTCACTTCCCGGACTCCGCCGAAAAGAGACCATCACGGCTACACAAGCGGTTGATGTATTTTAATTAAGTGAAGTGTCAAGTTCTCTACAACCGGACATTAACAAATTCCCATCTGCCACGTAACCGCGGGCACGGCTTTCGAAAGATAATACCCTGCAGGGGTGTCCCAACTTAGCCAATCACAAGCTCTCACGGTCAACGAACGATATTCCTTCTACCGGGAAGACCCGATCAGTCTCGGAATCCCGGTTACAAGATATTTCGACAATGGTAAAACAATACCAGCAAAGCCGCCCGATTGTGCCAACAAATCCTGATAGGAGCTGCACATATCTTGTTCTTAGGGCACATCCGGATGAGACATCCTACGAGTAAAACCAAGCCTCAAGTTTCCCAGAGGTGGCCCCGCAGTCTACTCGGTTCGCACCAATACTCAGAGGAGCACTGGCCCGGGGGGGTTAAAATAAAGATGACCCTTGGGTCTGCAGAACCCAAGGGAAAAAGGCTTAGGTGGCAAATAGTAAAACCAAGGTTGGGCCTTGCTGGAGGAGTTTTATTCAAGGCGAACTATCAAGGGGGTCCCATAAATCACCCTACCGTGTAAGGAACGCAAAATCAAGGAACATAACACCGGTATGACGAAAACTAGGGCGGCAAGAGTGGAACAAAACACGAGGCATAAGGCCGAGCCTTCCACCCTTTACCAAGTATATAGATGCGTTAATTAAATAAGAGATATTGTGATATCCCAACATATCCATGTTCCAACATGGAACAAACATCATCTTCACCTGCAACTAGCAACGCTATAAGAGGGCTGAGCAAAAGCGGTGACTTAGCCAAACAACGGTTTGATAGGAAAGGATGGTTAGAGGCTTGACATGGCAATATGGGAGGCATGATATAGCAAGTGGTAGGTATCGCGGCATAGCAATAGAGCGAACAACTAGCAAGCAAAGATAGAAGTGATTTCGAGGGTAATGGTCATCTTTCCTAAAATCCCGCAAGGAAGGAGAACGAGTCCATGAAGAAGACAAACGGTCGAAGTCGAACGAATCCTCACAAACGCGACGTTATCGGGACTAACCCGAAGAAGCAACACCGGAAAGAAGCAAACAACATGGTAAACAACCATCACATAAACATGGCATGATACACAATCAAGTATGAGGCATGTCCGTTTTAAAGATGCATGGCATGGCAAAGTGCAATAAACAACAATACAAGTTAAGTGGAGCTCAATATGCAACAAGTTGCATATTGACGAGACACCACATCAATTATTTAGTTCTCTCTCGGTTATGTACCCAACAATATTAAATGTTATTAAACATGGCAAGGGGTGAAGCATAAGTAAACTAACTATTTAGGCAAGTTTAAATGAGGCCGGAACAACAAACAACAATTCCAGAAAATCCCCATGTCCATATTTTAGATTTTGTACTGTTCTGCCCTAAACACAATTTTAATGTTGTTAAACAATAAAGTGTACCATGTTAAACTAGAGATTTTCCTACCCCATTTACATATAAAGAACATTTAAATCCGAGCCATGTTTATTTAGTTATGAATTAAATCATTTTAACATGCAAATTATGCAAATTAATTCAAACATCACATTTAAACATTTTAAACATGGATGAAAGTTGCATATTATGAAACTGGAAGGAATTCTAAGCATTTTACATATAAGAAGTTTTTACATATGATGCACTGTTAATGAGTTATTATATGCATGATGTTTGAGGGTTTTTCTATAAAACTGCAGTTCTCTGGATAATTGGACAAATTCACAGAACCAGGAAAAAAACATATACGGGCCGAATCTGCTAGCCCAACAGTGCACAAAGGCTGGGAGTTTCTCACCATGGGCCATGGCCCAGTCGGTGGAGGGGGAGGCCAGAAGAGAGCGCTGGGCCTGGGCGCGGTCAACGCACGCACGCGACGTGCGGGGTGTCGAAGCAGAGGCGCCATCCTCCTCTGCCCGAATTGCTGCCGCTCGTTGCAGCGAAGGAGACCCGCGGCTGCAGGGGGCTTGGCGCGGCGGGACATCGCGGGGACGACCGTATCCAAGGCGGGGGGGACTCAACGGGAAGCAGGGGAGGCTGGATCCGGGCAAGGACGTCATTCTCCGGCGAGACGCTAGATCCAGGAGGCTGCGAGGGAGCTCCTGGAACTGTCCAAGGCCCATTCAGAGAGCAAAAGGGAGGTTAGCGGGGGAAGAGAAGACAGGAAGCACGCGAAAAGGAGAAGGCAAAGGAGGAGAGGCTTGGCTCACTGGCATGCGACTCTTATCAGCGGCGGGCGTGCGCGATGGAGCTGCTGGTCCAGTGATGCTCCGATGAAGAAGGAGGGCGATGAGGACGAGTGGAGGCACGCACGGAAGGACCTCGAGAGGGCTCCATGGTACTGGGCTGGATGCTCGGGCTCGAGCAGCGAGCTCCTCTCGCTCGGATGTGGGCGTAGAAGATGGAGCTAGGGGTCCTGGTGCTGCGGACGGAGAAAAGGAGCGGCTCTGGGCCTCCGATGGTTGCTGCTGCTTGCGGCGGCACTCGAGACAAACCCTCGGGCATGAGCAAGAGGGAGGAGGCTTCACGGGTGGAGCCGTGGAGGCCGAGAAGAATTTGGATCAGGGGCGCGAGCTCTGGATAGAGGAGGAGCAGTGGAGAGCGATGGTTGGCTGGTGGCTGAAATCGAGGAGGGGAGGATATGGATCTGGGAAGATCCCGAGGTGGAAGGAGAGACCAGGTGGAGTGGCGGCGTGGTGATGGAATGGATGGGACATCTCTTTAGATTTTAGGGTTTGGTTTGGTTATATAGCAGGTAGGTTAGTTTAGGGACTACTCGGGCCCTCCGATCATAATCGGACGGTCCGAGATAAATAGGTTAGGAGAGTCAAATAAGAAACTGAAGATGTTTAATAGATGTTAGGGGATGATCCGGATCCAACGGTGACGACTGTCCGGGTCGGGTCAGAGAAGTTTCGGACACGGGCGAGGGGTCGATGCACTGTGCAAAGAGACTCCGGTTTAGGAAAGAGGGAAGACGAAGAATAAGGTTGGTCTCGGAACGGTCAACAAAAGCAAGGGGGGACGCGGCAACTACGAGCGGATGCAAGTTTTAAAAATAATGACGGCAACGAGTGCCGATGCAATGCAGATGATGCCATGATGAAATGCAACAACAACAAAATAAAACACATGACGGTTAAGCAAAACATGAAGGCATTAGAAGCGTCAGTCTCGGGGCGTTACAACACTCCACCACTACAAGAGGATCTCGTCCCGAGATCTAGGATGGCACCGGAGAGAAACGGAAGAGGAAAAGGTAAAATAAAGTTCCTTGTTTCACAAACGAGTGAAACCAAAGAACCTTGAGAGGTTGAACAAATCGAAAGAAAGAATACAATGGAGGTGAACAAGATTGCAAACACTCCGTTAGCAAAGAAGAAGAAAGAACGTGAGGAGAACCAAGAGCTTAGGGGACAAGATAGATTTTGAAGCCACTCCGATTAAAACAAGATAGAGAAGGAATAAGAATGATATAATTTGGATAGCAGTCCGGCTGAAAGTGGAAGTAATTAACATTAGCTTGACCAAATGAAAGCAGTTGGATTAGACTCCGGTTAAAAGAGGAATGATAGACACAACACTCTGGTTAAATGGATAAGCAATAAAAGAACATGATCTTGACAAAACAAGATGATGGGTCGAAGAGAGCAACATCACAATGTGACCGGAAGAAATGAAAGAATGGAATGAAAATAACGGAGAAGAAAACAACATGTTCTACTTCAAGTGAATTTGAGAGAGCATCCTTAAAAAGAAGGATTGAACGGGGAACGTAGTAATTTCGAAAAAATTCCTACGCACACACAAGATCAAGGTGATGCATAGCAACGAGAGGGGTGAGTGTTGTCTACGTACCATCTTAGACCGAAGCAGAAGCCTTGACACAACGTAGAGGAAGTAGTCGTACGTCTTCTCAGTCCAACCGATCCAAGCACCATTACTCCGGCATGTCCGAGTTCTTGGCACATGTTAAGCTCGATGACGCTCCCCGGGCTCCGGTCCAGCAAAGCTTCAGGGAGGAGTTGCGTCAGCACGAAGGCGTGGTGACGATCTTGATGTTCAACCGTCGCAGGGCTTCGCCTAAGCACCACTACAATATGATCGAGGTGTAATATCGTGGAGGGGGGCACCGCACACGGCTAAGAAACGATCACGAAGATCAACTTTTGTGTCTATGGGGTGACCCCTGCCACCATATATAAAGGACTGGAGTAGGGGAGGGACGACCCTCTCTATGGCGCGCCCTAGGGAGTCCTACTCCCACCGGGAGTAGGATTCCCCCTTTCCTAGTCCAACTAGGAGTCCTTCCATGTAGTAGGAGTAGGAGAAAAGGAAGGGGAAAGGAGAAGGGAAGGAAGGAGGGCGCGCAGCCCCTCCCCCTAGTCCAATTCGGACTAGGCCTTGGGGGGGCGCGGCCTGCCCTAGGCAGCTCCTCTCTCTTTCCCGTATGGCCCAATAAGACCCAATACTTTTCCACCGTATTCCCGTAACTCTCCGGTACTCCGAAAAATACCCGAACCACTCAAAACCTTTCCGATGTCCGAATATAGTCGTCCAATATATCGATCTTTACGTCTCGATCATTTCGAGACTCCTCGTCATGTCCCCGATCTCATCCGGGACTCTGAACTCCTTCGGTACATCAAAACTCATAAATTCATAATATAACTGTCATTGAAACCTTAAGCGTGCGGACCCTACGGTTCGAGAAGTATGTATACATGAACGAGACACGTCTCCGGTCAATAACCAATAGCGGAGCCTGGATGCTCATATTGGCTCCTACATATTCTACGAAGATCTTCATCGGTCAGACCGCATAACAACATACGTTGTTCCCTTTGTCATCGGTATGTTACTTGCCCGAGATTCGATCGTCGGTATCTCAATACCTAGTTCAATCTTGTTACCGGCAAGTCTCTTTACTCGTTCCGTAATACATCATCTCACAACTAACTCATTAGTTGCAATGCTTGCAAGGCTTATGTGATGTGCATTACCGAGAGGGCCCAGAGATACCTCTCCGACAATCGGAGTGACAAATCCTAATCTCGAAATACGCCAACCCAAAATGTATCTTTGGAGACACCTGTAGAGCACCTTTATAATCACCCAGTTATGTTGTGACGTTTGGTAGCACACAAAGTGTTCCTCCGGCAAACAGGAGTTGCATAATCTCATAGTCATAGGAACATGTATAAGTCATGAAGAAAGCAATAGCAACATACTAAACGATCGAGTGCTAAGCTAATTGAATGGGTCATGTCAATCACATCATTCTCCTAATGATGTGATCCCGTTAATCAAATAACAACTCTTTGTCCATGGTTAGGAAACATAACCATATTTGATTAACGAGCTAGTCAAGTAGAGGCATACCAGTGACACTCTGTTTGTCTATGTATCCACACATGTATTATGTTTCCGGTTAATACAATTCTAGCAAGAATAATAAACATTTATCATGAAATAAGGAAATAAATAATAACTTTATTATTGCCTCTAGGGCATATTTCCTTCAGTCTCCCACTTGCACTAGAGTCAATAATCTAGTTCACATCACCATGTGATTTAACACCAATAGTTCACATCTTTATTTGATTGGTTCACATCTCCATGTGACTAACACCCAAAGGGTTTACTAGATTCAATAATCTAGTTCACATCGCTATGTGATTAACACCCAAAGAGTGATCATATTTTGCTTGTGAGAGAAATTTAGTCAACGGGTCTGCCAAATTCAGATCCGTATGTATTTTGCAAAATTCTGTGTCTACAATACTCTGCACGGAGCTACTCTAGCTAATTGCTCCCACTTTCAATATGTATCCAGATTGAGATTTAGAATCATCTGGATTAGTGTCAAAAACTTGCATCGACGTAACCCTTTGCGACGAACCTTTTTGTCTCCTCCATAATTGAGAAACATATCATTTATTCCACTAAGGATAATTTTGACAGTTGTCCAATGATCTACTCCTAGATCACTATTGTACTCCCTTGCCAAACTCAGTGGTAGGGTATACAACAGATCTGGTACACAACATGGCATACTTTATAGAACCTATGGTTGAGGCATAGGGAATGACTTTCATTCTCTTTCTATCTTCTGCTGTGGTCGGGTTTTTGAGTCTTACTCAATTTCACACCTTGTAACACAGGCTAGAACTCTTTCTTTGACTATTCCATTTTGAACTACTTAAAAATCTTGTCAAGGTATGTACTCATTGAAAAAACTTATCAAGCATCTTGATCTATCTCTATAGATCTTGATGCTCAATATGTAAGCAGCTTCACCGAGGTCCTTCTTCGAAAAACTCCTTTCAAATACTCCTTTATGCTTTGCAGAATAATTCTACATTATCTCCGATCAACAATATGTCATTTACATATACTTATCAGAAATGCTGTAGTGCTCCCACTCACTTTCTTGTAAATACAGGTGTCGGGGAAAATCTGCCTCCACGAACACCTATGGGGACCGAGCCCCTTTCTGGTACGGCGGGGGGCGGAGGTCGCGCGAAGAGCGGATCGAGGCGATGCACACAAGCGGTTTACCCAGCTTCGGGCCGCACGGATGCGTAAAACCCTACTGCTACTTTGTGGTTTGTATTGTGTTCTTGTTCGGGAGCGCTGATGTAACGCCCTCGATGCGGCTATATCTCCCACATGTCGAGGCACGACTTAGAGGCATAACCGCATTGAAAGCAATGTCGCAAGTGAGGTAATCTTCACACAATCCATGTAATAAATAAGGGGAAAGATACATAGTTGGCTTACAGTCGCCACTTCACACAATACATAAATAAACATTCATCATTCAAATTACACTCAAGGTCCGGCTACGGTACCAAAATGAAAGAAGACTACCCCAGATGCTAAATAGATCCCTGGATCACCCCAACTGGGCTCCACTACTGATCATCTGGAAAAAGAAACATAGTAACGGCCACGTTCCTCGTCGAACTCCCAAGTGAGCTCGGACGCGTCATCTGCACTGGCATCGTTGGTACCTGCAACTGTTGTGATAGAATCTGTGAGTCACGGGGACTCAGCAATCTCACACCCGCGAGATCAAGACTATTTGAGCCTATAGGTAGGAAAGGGTAGTGAGGTGGAGCTGCAGCAAGCGACTAGCATATATGGTGGCTACAACGCAAAAGAGAGCGAGAAGAGAAGGCAAAGCATGGCCGTGAAGCTAGAAGTGATCCTAGAACAACCTACGTCAAACATAACTCCAACACCGTGTT
The DNA here is from genome assembly GCA_032464435.1 of Aegilops umbellulata. Classification (NCBI taxonomy): domain Eukaryota; kingdom Viridiplantae; phylum Streptophyta; class Magnoliopsida; order Poales; family Poaceae; genus Aegilops; species Aegilops umbellulata. The sequence continues at coordinate 208,675,855 of CP136056.1, read as the reverse complement.
CAGTTCCCGGACCCCGCCGAGAAGAGACCATCACGGTTACATACGCGGTTGATGTGTTTTAGTTAAGGTCAACTTCGGGTTTTCTACAACCGGACATCAACAAATTCCCATCTGCCTCATAACCGCGGGCACGGCTTTCGAAAGATAATACCCTGCAGGGGTGTCCCAACTTAGCCCATTATAAGCTCTCACGGCCAACGAAGGATATTCCTTCTACCTGGAAGACCCGATCAGTCTCGGAATCCCGGACTACAAGACATTTCGACAGCAATAAAACAAGTCCAGCAAAGCCGCCCGGTTGTGCCGACAAATCCTGATAGGAGCTGCACATATCTCGGTCTCAGGGCACATCCGGATGAACACTCCGTACAACTAAAACCAAGCCTCAAGTTTCCTTGAGGGGCGCTGCAAAGGGCTCTAGTTCGGACGAGCAATCGAAGGAGAACTGACCCTTGAGTCTGCAGAACCCAAGGGAAAAAGGCTTAGGTGGCAAATGTTAAAACCAAGGTTGGGCCTTTCTGGAAAAGTCTTATTCAAAGCGAACTGTCAAGGGGGTCCCATAAATCACCCAACCGTGTAAGGAACGCAAAATCCGGGAACATAACACCGGTATGACGGAAACTAGGGTGGCAAGAGTGGAACAAAACACCAGGCAAAAGGCCGAGCCTTCCACCCTTTACCAAGTATATGGATGCATTAATTAAATAAGGAGTATTCTGATATCCCAACAAGTAAACATGTTCCAACAAGGAACAACAAGTCCATGTTCCAACAAGGAACAAACTTCATCTTCACCTGCAACTAGCAACGCTATAAGAGGGGCTGAGCAAAGCGGTAACATAGCCAATCAACGGTTTGCTAGGACATGGATGGTTAGAGGCTGAAAAGGCAATATGGGTGGCATGATATAGCAAGTGGTAGGTATCGTAGCATGGGCATAGCAAAAGAGCGAGCATCTAGCAAGCAAAGATAGATATGATTTCGAGGGTATGGTCATCTTGCCTGCAAGGTTCTCAGAGTTGTCGAAAGCTTGGTCCTCGAAAGCGTTCTCAACAGGTTCCTCGTTCACGTAATCGTCTCCCGGCTCTACCCACAACAAGAACACAAGCAAAGGGGACCAATATCAATCATGATGCAATGCGCAAGCAACATGATGCAAAACATGGCATGATATGCGAGATGTGATATGCAATGCATATGCATGCTCCGGAAGGACAAGGATGAACAAGGCATAATCTTGGAAAACCAAGTATGCCACTGGATAAGTGAGGTGATTTCGGTTGAAATCGACATAAAGATCACCGGAATCGGATGCACGGTTTGCAAATGACAAGCAATACAAGAATGACATTAATCTGCCATTAACAGCATGATGCTACTTAGCAAGCAACAAGAAATTAAGCTACTGCACCCAAACATAGCAACAAGGCATATGAAAGTAATCTACTCAAGATGCTTGACAAAAGATGAACACTGAGCTACGGCTAAATCACAACACAACAGGTTCAAACAAGCATGGCAAAAGTGCAAAAGATAACAGGATCACAGACTTAGTGAAAATAACAACATAGGAGAAACTAACATCAGGATGACATGTTTAGAGCAACTAAACAACAAGCTACATGATCAGTACATAGAAAAATAAGGCATGGAATGGATCTACTCAAAGCACTTAACAAAAGTACCTTATTTACCATAAGCCAAAAAGGATCAGAAAATATGATTACACCCATGTCAACTAAGCAAGTTTTGTTACAGGTTTCAGACTTAGCAGAAAACTGGACATGTCAAAAACAGATAACAAGTAGGCATGTTTACAAGCTCGATGCACTCACTAGAGAGCATTGCATGATAAACTAAGCATACATACATCAAGAAGACACGGCATAGGAACTATACATGGCAAGAATAATCTCATATCATGCAAGGATCAACTACACCAAGCTTGGCAAAATCGAATAACATGTAAACAATCTGCCAGCCACATTTTGGAGCACAAGTAGAGCTCGATTGACTCAATCTATGGCACTCCATAAATACCAACAAAGGAATGTATGGATAGAGAAAAGCCTCAAGTTCAAAACACCCTTACTGATCATGCTCAAAATATGCATAGATCTCTCGGAAACAACATGAACACATGGCATAAAAATAACAGCAGGCAGGGACTTAGTGAAATTACCAAGTCTCTGAAATCAGCAACATCAAGTGCCCTAGTTTGCATGCTTGTGCTAGTCACCACAAATATCACAAAAATACATGGCATAATTCTCTGGAAAGCTAACATGGCATATTACAAAACTCATGTAGGTCTCAACTTCATAGAATGTACACATCAATCATGGCAAAAATGACAAAAGTGCATGTTCAGAAAAGATCCAGAAACTAACATCACATAGCCCACTTCCAACAGCATTTCGGGCATCAAGATTACCTCAAATGAAAATGATGCAATGGAACGAAATGATGCACTCTTCGATAGGAACAATTTGACATATTATACGCATGAAACGGAGCTACAAATGCAAAGTTATGGCATGATGAACAGGTGACGATAATATGAAAAACACGGGACTTGGAAATATTTTGAGGGGGGAGAAATCAACCGCGGATCTCAGATCGGATCTGGCCGGCAAGCTCCGGCGAAGGGTGCGGCGACTCCGGCGACGGGCGCGGCGAGGTGGCGGCGAGCAGGGCGCGGTGGCGGCCTCCGGCGCGCGGGGAGGCGCGGCGCGCGCGGAGGACGGCGACGGCGGCGTGCGGCGTCGCGGCAGGAGGCGGGGAGGCGCGGTGCCGCGGCGGCGGGGCCGGCGAGGTGTGGCGGCGGCGGCCTGCGAGCTGCGCGGGGCGAGGCGGCGGGCGCGGAGGCGAGGAGCCGCAGGCGAGGCGGCGGGCGGCTGGGCCCGGCGCGGCCCGGCGCGGGCTCGCCGCGGGCTCGGCGGGCCGGGGCGCTGCGCGGTGGCCGGGGGCCACGTGTCGCGCGCGGATAGGCCCTGGGCGGCGGCGGGTTTCGTCCGGCGCGCCCGGACACGTCCGGCGGCGCGGGGGCGATGGGGAGCTAGGGTTAGGGCGATTTGGACCCGAATTTGGAGGAGGGGGCACATATTTATAGGTAGGAGGAGCTAGGAGGCTCCAAATTGAGCACGGTTTTCGGCCACGCGATCGTGATCGAACGGCGGTGGACATGAGAGTGTCTTAGATGGGTTATTGGGCTGTTTTGAAGGGGTGTTGGGCTGCAACACACACGAGGCCTTCACGGTTACCCGATTAACCGTTGGAGTACCAAACGAACTCCGATTGACCCGAAACTTGACAGGCGGTCTACCGGTGCTATACCAGGGCCGCATTGAAAACCTCGGCCCAATCCGAGAAAGTTTAATACCCGCTCACGAAGAAACGTAAAAGGGGACGCCGGGGGACATAGGAGCGCCGGATTGCAAAACGGACAACGGGGAAAATGCTCGGATTTATGAGACGAACACGTATGCAAATGTGATGCACATGATGACATGATATGAAATGCATGACATGAACAAAAAACAAAACGAAGGGAAACCCAACCACGGAGAGAATATCATAACACATAGCCGAAAATGGCAAGAGTTAGAATACAAATATGGCAAGTTACATCCGGGGCGTTACAACACTCCACCACTACGAGAGGATCTCGTCCCGAGATCTAGGACTGAAAGAACTCCGGATACTCGGACCGTAGGTGATCCTCACGCTCCCAGGTGGCTTCTCGGTCTGAATGGTGTGACCATTTCACTTTTAGGAATCTGATTGACTTGTTGCGAGTCTTGCGCTCGGTTGTTTCAAGAATAGCAACAGGGTGCTCATGATAGGACAAATCTTCTTGAAGATCAATCTCTTCGAAGTTGATGGTGCGCTCAGGCGTTGTGAAGCACTTGTGAAGCTGTGACACGTGGAAGACATCGTGCACATTTGCAAAGTTGGAGGGAAGCTCAAGTTGATAGGCGAGATCGCCTCGTTTGCCGATGATCTTGAAAGGGCCCACGTATCTAGGAGCAAGTTTCCCCTTGATACCGAAGCGACGAGTCCCTTTCGTTGGAGAGACGCGGAGGTAGACATGGTCTCCGATCTCGAATGCCAAATCACAATGTTTGCTATCGTAATAGCTCTTCTGGCGCGATTGCGCGGCTTTGAGGTTCTCACGAATGACCTTGCACATAGCCTCAGCCTCTGAGATCAAATCATTGCCAAGCAATTGGCGTTCACCGATTTCAGACCAGTTGAGAGGAGTACGAAACTTTCTGCCATAGAGGATCTCGAATGGGGCTTTGCCCGAGCTGGCTTGGAAACTATTGTTGTAAGAGAATTCAGCATAAGGAAGGCAATCCTCCCACTTCATGCCGAAAGAGATAACACAAGCTCTGAGCATATCCTCAAGAATTTGGTTGACACGTTCGACTTGTCCACTAGTCTGAGGGTGGAAAGCTGTGCTGAAGTGAATATTTGTGCCCATGGCCTTCTGAAAAGAATCCCAAAACTTGGAGGTAAAGATGCTGCCACGGTCTGAAGAGATCAATTGTGGAATGCCATGCAAGGAGACAATTCTGGAGGTGTAGAGCTCTGCCAGCTGCGCTGCTGTGATGGACTCTTTGATAGGAAGAAAATGAGCCACTTTGGTGAGCTTGTCGATGACGACGAAGATAGCATCATTTCCACGCTTGGACTTAGGAAACCCAGTCACGAAGTCCATTTCGATATGATCAGACTTCCATTCTGGAATAGCAAGAGGTTGGAGAAGACCAGCTGGTCGTTGGTGTTCTGCGTTCACCCTTCTGCAGACATCACATTCATTCACGAATTGAGCAATCTCTCGCTTCATTCGAGTCCACCAATAAGACTGCTAGAGGTCATGGTACATCTTCGTACTTCCAGGATGAATTGACAGAAGAGAGTTGTGCGCTTCGTTCATAATGACTTTACGAAGATCTCCCTTTGGAACCACGATCCGGTCCTGGAAGAAAAGAGTATCTTTGTCATCCACTCGATAGCACTTGTATTTGGAAATGCCCTTGTCAATACCACGTTTCACCTTCTTCACCATGGTATCCAACAGTTGTGCCTCACGAATCTGATCTTCCAAATTAGGAGAGACAATGAAGTTGGCAAGAAAACCTTGAGGGACAACTTGGAGATTAAACTTGCGGAAAGCCTCACAAAGATCCGGTTGAAAGGGCTTGAGGATTAAGCTGTTGCAGTAAGCCTTCCTGCTCAAAGCGTCTGCAATCACATTAGCCTTGCCTAGAGTATATTCAATACTCGGATTATACTCTTGAATCATTTCGACCCATCGAGTTTGCTTGAGGTTGAGGTGGGGCTGAGTGAAGATGTACTTGAGACTCTTGTGATCGGTGAAAATGTCCACTTTCCTTCCCAACAAGAGATGTCTCCATGTTATTAGAGTGTGGACCACTGCCGCCAACTCAAGATCGTGAGTGGGTAGTTCCTTTCGTTGGGCTTCAACTGGCGAGAGGTATAGGCAACAACCTTCTTCTCTTGCATTAAGACGGCACCGAGGCCCTGAAAAGAAGCATCACAGAATACTTCATAAGGCTTGGATTCGTCCGGAGGAGTCAAAACTGGAGCAGTGACGAGTTTCTCTTTGATAGTGTTGAAAGCCACGTCACACTCAGGAGACCAGACATACTTCGCATGCTTCTGGAGGAGGTTGGAAAGAGGCTTTGCAATCTTAGAGAAATTCTCAACGAATCTTCGACAATAGCTTGCAAGTCCAAGAAAACTGCGAAGCTGCTTGACATTCTGAGGCGGTTCCCAATTCAAAACTGCAGACACCCTCTCTGGATTAATAGCAATGCCCTTGGCAGATATGATATGACCAAGATAAAGAACTTCATCAAGCCAGAATTCACATTTGGAGAACTTCGCATATAATTTGTACTCTCTAAGCTTGTCGAGCACCAATCGCAAATGTTTGGCATGGTCCTTCTTATTCTTGGAGAAAACCCAAATATCATCGAGATAGACCAAGACAAATTCGTTGATGTAGGGGTTGAAGATGAAATTCATCAAGCGAGTGAATGCTGGAGGAGCATTGACAAGGCCGAAAGACATGACAGTATATTCATAAGAACCAAAGCTTGTTCTGAATGCTGTCTTGGGAATATCTTCTTCACGAATGCGAATCTGATGATAACCCATACGAAGGTCAAGCTTGGAGAACACCTTAGCACCTTTAAGTTGCTCAAATAGCTCATTGATGTTGGGAAGTGGGTACTTGTTCTTGATAGTCTTCTTGTTCAATGGACGGTAGTCGACGCAAAGTCGGTCCGTGCCATCCTTCTTCTTGACAAAAAGAACACCACAACCCCAAGGAGAAGAACTCGGTCTGATCAGACCCAGACGCTCTTGTTCATCGAGTTGTTTCTTCAATTCCTTCAACTCATCTGGTCCAAGCTTGTAAGGACGCTTGCAAACGGGTTCCGTGCCAGGCTCAAGATCAATAACGAATTCAACTGGCCGGCGGGGAGGCATACCCGGAAGCTCTTCTGGAAAGACATCTTGGTACTCACAAACGACTGGAATCTGAGAGATAGCATCCAATTCACCATTCTCATTGAGAGAAAACAACCGAATGGTATCATCACGAGAGGCATAGATGATCACATCGTCAGAAGAGTGAGTCAATTGAATTTCCCTGGTAGCACAATCAAGCTGAGCCTTGTGCTTATAGAGCCAGTCCATCCCGAGAATAAGATCAATATCAGAGTCACCAAGAACAATTGGTTTAGACAAGAATCTATAATCGCCCATCTTGATAGAAACATCCGGCACACAAACATTAGATGTCATTTGCTTGCCTGGGGACACAATAGACAAAGGTCTCGGCAAAACTTGAGTGCCGAAATCATGCATAGCCACAAAAGGTCTTGAAATGAAAGAATGTGATGCTCCAGTATCAAATAAGACTTTTGCAGGAATATCATTAACTGAGAGATTACCCATGATCACATCAGAAGAATCCTCCGCTTGAGCTGCATTCATCATGTTCACCTTTGCAGACTGGGAATTATGTTTGACCACTGCATTGCTGGAAGATTTCACAGGAGGAGGAGGCGGAAGGCGCCTTTGGTTGAAGCACTTGTCCGCATAGTGACCCTTTTGCTGACATTTCCTGCAAGTCACCTCTGAGAGCGGACGATGACAAGGAGCACTTGGCCTTGGAGCTTGGTTCTGAGACTTGTTCTGATAGCCAGGGTTGGGTGGGTGAGAAGATCCACGACCACCTGAGTTCTTCTGCTGATAAGGCTGACGGAACGGAGGAGGAGGGGGCAACCAGAACTTCTGTTGCTTAGCTGCCACAAGTGAGGAAGAAGAAGACTGAACTGCGTCTCTGACTCTCTTCTTAGAAGCTTCACACTTGAGCTGAGCAGCTTCTTGTTTCAGCGCCATGTTGTAGAATTCATCATACTTTAATGGCTCGAAAAGGACGAGAGCAAGTTGCAGATCTTCCCTGAGACCACGCCTGAACTGGTAGATCATACTCTTCTCATCAGGGATGTCTTGCCTTGCAAAACGAGAGAGCTTCTGGAACTGAGTGTTGTATTGATAGACAGACATGGTGCCTTGCTTGAGATTGCGGAATTCCTCACGCTTAAGCTCAACAACACTTTCTGGAATGTGGTGCGCTTTGAAGTCACGGCGGAAATCATCCCAGGTAATCACACGACCTCCTCTGGAATCTTTGTATTGCTGGAACCATTCAGCAGCTTGATCTTTGAATTGAAAGGAGGCAAACTTGACAAAGTCCTCAGGTCTGACATTGCTGCACTCGAAATGCTTGCTGATGTCCACGAGCCAATCATCTACGTCTATGGCCTCGACACAGTAGCTGAAGGTCTTTGGCTGATTAGCAAGGAACTGGTTGAGTGAAGCGAAATGCGGCTGATTGTTGCCTTGGCCTTGATTCTCTTGATTAGCTTGCCCTTGGTTGCGGTCTTGCAAGAGCTGAATCAGAATCTGAGCATTGGCATTTGTGGCAGTCATCAGGGCTTGCCAAGCCTCCGGAGGCGGAGGTGGTGGCGAAGGGTTAGCCTGACTTCCTTCATTGCGTTCCGGATTCTGACGCATTGGCGGAGCCATCCTGAAGAGGGTGACATCCATTAGCATCTTGACAGATATATTCAAGCTGAATCAAAGGAACGAAATTGCAATATATAGTCTTCACAATAAACATCCGAACGAGAATGAACGAATGAATTCCAAAGTAAAGCATCACACTTCCATAAGTTGAGAAGCCACTTAGAACAAGGTATGTAATAAAATCAACAAGGTACGGATGTGAACAAATACTTGGTAAGGATTACCCAATCACAAACTAAATATCTGCGGAAGAAGTGCTAGAGCTACAAGAATTCCCACTTATAAACTCCCGAAACTTTCTGGTTATGCAATCAGGTGTTGGGGATACAGGGGACACAAAATATATCACCCAAACTAACAATACCTAGATCTAGCTGTATCCATCCTTCAACACATAACCAAGAAATCCTCGGAAATCATCTACCTCAACCTTCAAAAAGCATCCGTTATACAAGTCATGGCAATACTCCCGCACTCGCCTCAGTACTGGGCTATCAGGGTTATCTCACCAACAACTGTACAAAAGAGATTTTCGATGTCGGCGTACTAAACTCAGGTATTCCAAAACCGCAACGATAAAATTATGACGACAACACCTCGGAGCTCAACTCCCCGGGACACCTCCTCTAAAACCCCTGCTGACGGGAGGCAACCAAGACAATGTTGTCATCATAAAACCATCGGAACGATTCTAAGATACCCGCTTGATCCTAAAATTTTTTTTAGTGAAATTTGAGAAGAGAAGAGTCAAAAATCTAAGTCAGGATGCCTTACCAGAGCGATGAGGAGACTGGGAAGTAAAAAGAATTCCTAAACTCTCCGATATATAATTCCTAAATGACTAAAAACATTTTTATAGACACAACTCGGCCACTAAAGACGATCAAACAGTGGGGGCTCCTAAGGTCGGGGAAAGGCTCTGATACCAACTTGTAACGCCCTCGATGCGGCTATATCTCTCACGTGTCGAGGCACGACTTAGAGGCATAACCGCATTGAAAGCAATGTCGCAAGTGAGGTAATCTTCACACAATCCATGTAATAAATAAGGGGAAAGATACATAGTTGGCTTACAGTCGCCACTTCACACAATACATAAATAAACATTCATCATTCAAATTACACTCAAGGTCCGACTACGGTACCAAAATGAAAGAAGACTACCCCAGATGCTAAATAGATCCCCGGATCACCCCAACTGGGCTCCACTACTGATCATCTGGAAAAGAAACATAGTAACGGCCACATTCCTCGTCGAACTCCCAAGTGAGCTTGGACGCGTCATCTGCACTGGCATCGTTGGTACCTGCAACTGTTGTGATAGAATCTGTGAGTCACGGGGACTCAGCAATCTCACACCCGCGAGATCAAGACTATTTAAGGTTATAGGTAGGAAAGGGTAGTGAGGTGGAGCTGCAACAAGCGACTAGCATATATGGTGGCTACAACGCAAAAGAGAGCGAGAAGAGAAGGCAAAGCACGATCGTGAAGCTAGAAGTGATCAAGAAGTGATCCTAGAACAACCTACGTCAAACATAACTCCAACACCGTGTTCACTTCCCGGACCCCGCCGTGAAGAGACCATCACGGTTACATACGCGGTTGATGTGTTTTAGTTAAGGTCAACTTCGGGTTTTCTACAACCGGACATCAACAAATTCCCATCTGCCTCATAACCGCGGGCACGGCTTTCGAAAGATAATACCCTGCAGGGGTGTCCCAACTTAGCCCATTATAAGCTCTCACGTCCAACGAAGGATATTCCTTCTACCGGGAAGACCCGATCAGTCTCGGAATCCCGGACTACAAGACATTTCGACAGCAATAAAACAAGTCCAGCAAAGTCGCCCGGTTGTGCCGACAAATCCTGATAGGAGCTGCACATATCTCGGTCTCAGGGCACATCCGGATGAACACTCCGTACAACTAAAACCAAGCCTCAAGTTTCCTTGAGGGGGCGCTGCAAAGGGCTCTAGTTCGGACCAGCAATCGAAGGAGAACTGGCCCGGGGGGGTTAAAATAAAGATGATCCTTGAGTCTGCAGATCCCAAGGGAAAAAGGCTTAGGTGGCAAATGGTAAAACCAAGGTTGGGCCTTGCTGGAAAAGTCTTATTCAAAGCGAACTATCAAGGGGGTTCCATAAATCACCCAACCATGTAAGGAACGCAAAATCCGGGAACATAACACCGGTATGACGGAAACTAGGGTGGCAAGAGTGGAACAAAACACCAGGCAAAAGGCCGAGCCTTCCACCCTTTACCAAGTATATAGATGCATTAATTAAATAAGGATTATTGTGATATCCCAACAAGTAAACATGTTCCAACAAGGAACAACAAGTCCATGTTCCAACAAGGAACAAACTTCATCTTCACCTGCAACTAGCAACGCTATAAGAGGGGCTGAGCAAAGCGGTAACATAGCCAATCAACGGTTTGCTAGGACATGGATGGTTAGAGGCTGAAAAGGCAATATGGGTGGCATGATATAGCAAGTGGTAGGTATCGTAGCATGGGCATAGCAAAAGAGCGAGCATCTAGCAAGCAAAGATAGATATGATTTCGAGGGTATGGTCATCTTGCCTGCAAGGTTCTCAGAGTTGTCGAAAGCTTGGTCCTCGAAAGCGTTCTCAACAGGTTCCTCGTTCACGTAATCGTCTCCCGGCTCTACCCACAACAAGAACACAAGCAAAGGGGACCAATATCAATCATGATGCAATGCGCAAGCAACATGATGCAAAACATGGCATGATATGCGAGATGTGATATGCAATGCATATGCATGCTCCGGAAGGAAAAGGATGAACAAGGCATAATATTGGCAAACCAAGTATTCCACTTGATAGGTGAGGTGATTTCGGTTGAAATCGATATAAAGATCACCGGAATCGGATGCACGGTTTGCAAATGACAAGCAATACAAGAATGACATTAATCTGCCATTAACAGCATGATGCTACTTAGCAAGCAACAAGAAATTAAGCTACTTCACCCAAACATAGCAACAAGGCATATGAAAGTAATCTACTCAAGATGCTTGACAAAAGATGAACACTGAGCTACGGCTAAATCACACCACAACAGGTTCAAACAAGCATGGCAAAAGTGCAAAAGATAACAGGATCACAGACTTAGTGAAAATAACAACATAGCAGAAACTAACATCAGGATGACATGTTTAGAGCAACTAAACAACAAGCTACATGATCAGGACATAGCAAAATAGGGCATGTAATGGATCTACTCAAAGCACTTAACAAAAGTCCCTTACTGACCATAAGCCAAAAAGGATTATAAAATATGATTACACCCATGTCAACTAAGCAAGTTTCGTTACAGGTTTCAGACTTAGCAGAAAACTGGACATGTCAAAAACAGATAACAAGTAGGCATGTTTACAAGCTCGATGCACTCACTACAGAGCATTGCATGATAAACTAAGAATACATCCATCAAGAAGACATGGCATAGGAACTATACATGGCAAGAATAATCTCATATCATGCAAGGATCAACTACACCAAGCTTGGCAAAATCGAATAACATGTAAACAATCTGCCAGCCACATTTTGGAGCACAAGTAGAGCTCGATTGACTCAATCTATGGCACTCCATAAATACCAACAAAGGAATGTATGGATAGAGAAAAGCCTCAAGTTCAAAACACCCTTACTGATCATGCTCAAAATATGCATAGATCTCTCGGAAACAACATGAACACATGGCATAAAAATAACAGCAGGCAGGGACTTAGTGAAATTACCAAGTCTCTGAAATCAGCAACATCAAGTGCCCTAGTTTGCATGCTTGTGCTAGTCACCACAAATATCACAAAAATACATGGCATAATTCTCTGGAAAGCTAACATGGCATATTACAAAACTCATGTAGGTCTCAACTTCATAGAATGTACACATCAATCATGGCAAAAATGACAAAAGTGCATGTTCAGAAAAGATCCAGAAACTAACATCACATAGCCCACTTACAACAGCATTTCGGGCATCAAGATGACCTCAAATAAAAATGATGCATTGGAATGAAATGATGTACTCTTCTAGGCGAACAATTTGACACATTGTATGCACGAAACGGAGCTACAGATGCAAAGTTATGGCATGATGAACAGGTGACGATAATATGAAAAACACGGGACTTCGAAATATTTTGAGGGGGGAGAAATCAACCGCGGATCTCAGATCGGATCTGGCCAGCGAGCTCCGGCGATGGGTGCGGCGACTCCGGCGACGGGCGCAGCGAGGCGGCGACGAGCAGGGCGCGGTGGCGGGCTCCGGCGCGTGGGGAGGCGCGGCGCGCGCGGAGGACGGCGGCGGCGGCGTGCGGCGTCGCGGCAGGAGGCGCGGAGGCGCGATGCGGCGGCGGCAGGGCCGGCGAGGTGCGGCGGCGGCGGCCGGCGAGCTGCGCGGGGCGAGGCGGCGGGCGCGGAGGCGAGGAGCCGCGGGCGAGGCGGCGGGCGGCTGGGCCCGGCGCGGCCCAGCGCGGGCTCGTCGCGGGCTCGGCGGGCTGGGGTGCTGCGCGGTGGCCGGGGGCCACGTGTCGCGCGCGGATAGGACCGGGGCGGCGGCGGGTTTCGTCCGGCGGCGCGGGGGCGACGGGGAGCTAGGGTTAGGGCGATTTGGACCCGAATTTGGAGGAGGGGGCACATATTTATAGGTAGGAGGAGCTAGGAGGCTCCAAATTGAGCACGGTTTTCGGCCACGCGATCGTGATCGAACGGCGGTGGACATGGGAGTGTCTTAGATGGGTTATTGGGCTGTTTTGAAGGGGTGTTGGGCTGCAACACACACGAGGCCTTCACGGTTACCCGGTTAACCGTTGGAGTACCAAACGAACTCCGATTGACCCGAAACTTGACAGGCGGTCTACCGGTGCTATACCAGGGCCGCATGGCAAACCTCGGCCTAATCCCAGAAAGTTTAATACCCGCTCATGAAGAAACGTAAAAGGGGACGCCGGGGGACATAGGAGCGCCGTATTGCAAAACGGACAACGGGGAAAATGCTCGGATTTATGAGACGAACACGTATGAAAATGCGATGCACATGATGACATGATATGAAATGCATGACATGAACAAAAAACAAATCGAAGGGAAACCCAACCACGGAGAGAATATCATAACACATAGCCGAAAATGGCAAGAGTTAGAATACAAATATGGCAAGTTACATCCGGGGCGTTACAGCTGAGTGCTACAGTGCACTCAGGCAACTAATCAGACCAAGCGTGAGTGGCCTCCTTCCTCACGTTGCGCACGGGGCCTCCTTTTATATGCGCAAGGGGTTACCCACAGGTGGCAACGTAGGCGGGGGTAAAACTGGAAAACGCTATGTTGGGTACAGCTGTTTGCACAGTGCTATCATACCTAACTCTGACGGCGGGGGACAAGGGCATTAAATGCCCGTCTGGGTCGCCCAAACAGTGCAGAAAAGGGACCGTCAGGGGCGCCACCATTTGCCACGACGGCTACCCTATCAGCGTTGCTTCGCCACTGCATGCCCCTGGCTGCGCAGCCTCTCGCCACGTACGCCTGGAATGGCCCCAGAGCGACGCGTGGGTGGATGAGCTGGAACGCAGGCGTGGGGTGGTGACTTGCCGCGGCAAGCGCCTTGCCGCGGTTGATGCCTTGTCGCGCCCGGGAGCTTGTTGCTCACCGGTCCTTGCCGGGACGTGTGGCGCGTCGCAGCAAGTCTCTTGTCGTGCCCTGGTAGGCCTTCCCGGCAAGCTCCTCTTGCCGGGTCCTTGTGCTTCGAGCGGCCGTCCCGGCAAGCTCCTCTTGCCGGGGCCTCGCTCTCTTCGGGTGGCCTTCCCGGCAAGCTCCTCCTGCCGGGGCCTTGGCTCAAATACTTTGTTCTTGGATGGCCCAGAAAGGGACCATGGAGAGTTTTGGCGATCACCTGGCAAGCCTTGCCGCGGGGTGCTACGACTGCCCGTGCACGAGTTCGGGGTACTAAGGTACCCCTACTTTAGTACAACGACAGGAGCCCCCGGGCGTGGGCCATACACGGTGCCGAGCGCTGTTGGGCCAGGCCCAAAACAGGGCACGGGCACGCGCGGCCTGGGTCACGCAGCATCTTCTTCTGCATCCACCACGTCCTCCCCGAACGGCACGCGTCGAACGTGGCATCATGGGGAGAGGTGTGCGTGACGCGGGCGGCGTGCGCGGGGCTGGGCCCCGCAGGCATGCGTCACGTCGTAATAAAGGGGGACGGTTCGCTCCATCTCCATAAGTGGAGGGAGGCGTGGAGGCGTGGCTCGCTTGCTGGACGGGGCCGAGGCACGGTTTCCGAGGCGTACACTCCCCACGATCACGGGGTGAGGGGAGGTCGCCTCATCCGTCGCCTCGGTCCTGCACGCCAGCCACGCGGCTTCCATGCACCTGGAGTCGCGGACGGTGGAGGCAGGAAACCGGGCTGTCGCGGGTCGAGGCAGCAGGCCGGTCCCAGTCGCCTGCTCTTCCTGCGTCTTGATTGGCTGAGCGGGGCGGCCGAGCCCCCACCCTGCTCCTTTATAAAGAGCAAGAGGGGGCGACGGAAACCCACACTCCTTCATCTTTGCTTCCCTTCATCTTCTGATCCCCTCTCTCCATTTGCCATGGAGAAAGGGAACCCTGGTCCTTCATCGGTGGCGGCGAGGGTCGCCGCTAGGCAACGCGCCCCTCCTCCCCGTGCACCCGCGGTGGCAGAGCCAACCGTAAGGGGAAGGGGGAGGGGGCGAGGTCGTGGACGAGGCCGAGGCGCTCGGGGACGAGGCGGACGGGGCGATGCGCCGGCCTCGCCTCCGCCAGCGGCTCCTCTTCTCACGGCAGTCCACATCCGGGACGACCCTTGCGAGTTCTTCGTCAGGCTGCGTCGGGCGCCTCGTCGTCGCCTCCGTCTCCCGGCTCCCTTCGCAAGCGTGATGGAGATTGAACAACCCGAGACGCTAAGACTGCGCATGAGGGGCTGCGGGATCAGCGGCACGCGGGTCCACGTTGAGTCCCCAGCCCCCGGCAAGAGGAGCTTGGTCGAGGGTGGAAGATGTTCGCCCGTATCTTGGTCGAGGGTGGAAGATGTTCGCCCGTATCCACAGCTTGATGGAGGGGTTGACCCTCCATTTTAAGTTGATGGAGGGTGATCTCCTCTCCGTCATGGTCTTCGGGTGCTACGGGACCCGGGCCCGGTGTTGTGTGGATAGCTCCTCCGACAGCGAAGGCTCCTCCTCGAGTGAGAGTGACGAGGAGGGGAGCAACAGCGACGACGAGGGTAGCGGTTGTCGGGATGACGGGTCCAACTAGGCGTCGGTCGCGGCTCCGCGTGGCACCGGCGACCCCATCATCCGTGTCGCCGGCTCCTTGAGCTTCCCGGGGTCGTCTCCTTGGCGGCTGGCGTAGGGAGGCTGCGGAAGAGGAAGAGGGCGGGCGGCAAGGCCGTCAACTCGGAGTACGAGGGCACGGAGCCCTCGACAGCGTGCTGACGTCCTGCCGCCTCGTCGAGCCTGCTTCCGGCGCCGCCATCACCGTCCAGCTTTCAGACGGCCCCCGGGGTGTTCTCTTGGTGTCTTCTGCCACCCGTAGCTTGTCTAGGCGCCCCTTTTGCCCTTTTTGCCTCCTTGTCCTACCTCCTGAGGAGAGAGACTAGAAAGGGATTACGGGCACCTTATCTCTTTTTAACTTGTAAGCTTTCGGGCTTTAGTTGCATTTAAAGCTTGTAATCCCATCTCTCATGTTTTTCATTCTCTCTGAACTGTACCTGAGCGGAATGTTTTTTTTAATGAAAAGGGGATGTTTGCCGGGCCATTTGTCTCGCGGGTAAAACCCATGCCAAGGAGCGAATCCTTTATATCGTTAAGATAGACACTTCTTTGCCCGGCAACAGGCCCTGCCGTCTTCCCGCGCCACTTGACCTTTCTCACGCCTTTGGCGGAGGCAGGGATGAGGCGGGCTCGGGCTCCTCACTCCGTCCCTTTGCCGCCGCGGCTACTACCAGAACTGGCCCCAGGAACGCGCTCTGGAGCCCAGAGTTAAGGGAGCACGACAGCTTTTTAGGAAGAAACAAGGTTTTCGCATTCCTCGGTCCATAAGAGAATGCATGACAAGGGATGAAAAACTTATCTGGGATTGCAGCCCCCGGCAACTTTGGCTTGCCGCGGGCGAATCTTTGTACTTGCAGCCCTCGGCAACACTGGTTTGTCGGGGACGAGATGCTGGTCCGCCCTTCTTCTCTTCTTCGTCCTTAAGCGGTCTGGCCAGGATATGCAAAACCCTGCGAACCAAGGGAAACGAAAGAACAGGAAAAAAGGACGCAGACCCGACCTCTAAGCTAGGTGTTAGCAGCTGTTAGGCACTATCAACCCTAACCAAGGACGAGACTCGACTCAGCATGCATGCTAAAACTTAGGGCGCCAGCGCTTCATTTACTGCTGCTCAGGGTCTGCGCCTGGCTTTGTACAAAGGATTACATGCAACAGCGGCAAGACTTGTACAAAAGGGTGGTTGCCGGACGGGGTCCGACAACCGCGCCTTACGGGTAAAACTTACGAAGATGCTCAATATTCCAGGAGTTGCTCACCGGAGTGCCATCTTCGGTCTCAAGGCGGACAGTGCCGGGCCTCGTGACTCGTCTCACCCGGTAAGGGCCTTCCCACTTCGGCGTCAACTTGTTATGATTCTTGGCGGACGGAGCGCGCCGAAGAACAAGGTCGCCTTCCTCGAAGCTTCTGGCTTTAACTTTGCGGCTATGGTAGCGACGCAAAGCTTGCTGGTAGCGAGAGGCTCGCACAGCAGCCTGAAGACGATTTTCCTCAAGGAGCAGCGCGTCATCTTCACGCAGCCGCTCTTGCTCAAGCTCATCATAAGCGAGCACTCGAGGTGACCCGTATACAAGTTCCGTGGGGGTAACTGCTTCTGCTCCATAGACTAGAGCAAATGGTGTCTGGCCAGTGGCTCGCTTTGGCGTCGTTCTGATCGACCAAAGAGCCACCGGCAGCTCCTCGATCCAGTTTCTTCCGCACTTGTGCAGCCTGTCAAAAGTTCTGGTCTTGACCCCGCACAGCACTTCGGCATTAGCCCTCTCCGCTTGACCGTTGCTCCTGGGATGAGCAACAGAAGCGAAGCAGACCTTGGCGCCGAGATCTTGGACGTATTGCATGAAGGCGTGGCTCGTGAATTGCGTACCGTTGTCGGTGATGATCCTGTTGGGGATCCCGAAGCGGCAAACAATCGACCTGAAGAACTTGACTGTTGACTGTGTTGTCACCTTCCTCACTGGTTCCACTTCCGGATACTTTGTGAACTTGTCGATTGCGACGTACAAGTACTCAAAGCCCCCGACAGCTCGGGGGAAGGGGCCGAGGATGTCGAGCCCCCAGACCGGAAATGGCCAGGATAAAGGGATCGTCTGGAGAGCTTGAGTTGGCTGGTGTATCTGCTTGGAATGGAACTGGCATGCTTCACACTTGGTTACTTGTGCAGTTGCATCCTGGAGGGCTGTCGGCCAGAAGAAACCTTGCCGGAACGCTTTGCTGGCAAGTGCTCTTGCGCCAATGTGGTGACCGCATATGCCTCCATGTATCTCTGCCAACAGCTTTTGTCCGTCTTCCCGGGGAATGCACTTCAATTTCACGCCGTTGCGCCCTCTTCTGTACAGTGTGTTGTCGATGAACTGGTACATACTTGAGCGCCGGGCTACTCTTTCCGCTTCTTCTTGTTCTTCGGGAAGTTGTCCGTTCTGGAGGAAATGGACAGTCTGCTGCGCCCATGCTGGAGCCTGTGGCTCGACAACAAGGACTGAAGGCACATCTGCTGCTGCGGGAACGTTCGCTTCTACGGCGAGGATCTGGGGCTCAGCCGGAGCTTGATGTTCCCCGGCAAGTTTGCTGGAGCAAAACTTGTCGGGAGCGCCTGCTTCTACGGAACAAACCCTGGGGTTTGCCGGAGCAGACTGCTCCTCAGCACTCTTGGCGTCGATCTTGGAGACCTTCTTGGCGGCGGCTCCGGGGAGCTCTGCCGGAAGATAGTCGCCAGAGACCAACTTCCTCTTCTTGCTCTGTCCGGTTGATGGTGTTACGGATGGCTGAGTCAGCTTGAGCACAAAGGTTCCTGGATCCACAGGTAACTTAAGTGCCGCGCACTTTGACAGGCCATCAACAATGTTGTTCTCAGCTCTTGGAACGTGTTCCATTTGCAGGCCATCAAAGCGCTCTTCTAGCTTCCTCACTTCATCAACGTACCCTTCCATCAATGGACTCTGGTAATCTTTGTTCACTTGGCGGACGACAAGCTGTGAGTCACCCCTGACAATGAGCTTCTTGATCCCAAGTCCTGCCGCGATCCTAAGACCAGCGAGCAAACCTTCATACTCTGCAGTATTGTTGGTTGCTTGCTCCTTGGGGAAGTGCATGTGGACCATGTACTTGAGATGCTCTCCAGTGGGCGCGATAAGCAACGCGCCAGCACCGGCGCCTTGCAGCGAGAAAGCACCATCAAAATACATCAGCCAGTCTTTGCTTGCTTCTTTGACGGGGATGCTCGTCTCTGGGATCTCTTCGTCTGGTGTCGGTGTCCACTCTGCTATGAACTCCGCCAATGCTCTGCTTTGGATAGTTGAAGTGCTCTGGAATTTGAGACCGAAGCTTGACAGTTCCAGTGCCCACTCGACAATCCTGCATGTCGCTTCTGGATTCTGCAGTATCCTCTTCAGCGGAAAGCGGGTGACAACTGTAATCTCATGTGCTTGGAAGTAATGGCGCAGCTTTCTCGAGGCCATGAGAAGGCCGAAAAGCAATTTCTGCAGACCTGAGTACCTTGACCTAGCCCCCTGCAGGAGGGAGCTGACAAAGTAAACTGGGTGCTGCACCATTCTCTTCTTTTGCACCTCCACTCGCTCCTGCGCATATTCATCCTTGTCAGGGCCAGAGCTTGTCGGGGAAGCCTCCTGCTTGTCACTGGACGCGCTTGCCGCGGTTGCTAGCTCATCATCTGCCTCCCTCTCCGCTACTAACGCAGCACTAACCACTTGATTGGTTGCTGCCAGGTACAGCAGCAACTTCTCTTGTGGTTTAGGCGCGACAAGTATTGGAGCGGAGGACAGGTATTTCTTCAAGTCCTGCAGCGCAGCCTCCGCTTCCGGAGTCCATTTTATTGGACCCGCCTTTTTCAAAACTTTGAAAAAATGCTAGCGCGCATTCTGCAGACTTGGAAATAAACCTGCTGAGAGCCGCGACGCAGCTGGCAAGCCTTCGTACATCCTTGACGCGTGTTGGTGCTTCAATCTGCTCGATGGCCTTGATTTTGTCTGGATTGGCTTCGATTCCTCGCTGAGACACGAAGAACCCGAGAAGCTTGCCAGAAGGGACTCCAAACACGCACTTCTCGGGGTTGAGCTTGAGGCTGATCCTGCGCAGGTTCGTAAAGGTCTCTTCTAAATCTTGAATCAGGGTTGCCCAGTTCTTGCTTTTGACCACTATGTCATCCATGTAGGCTTCCACATTTCAGTGGATTTGCGGCTCAAAAGCGGTATGGACAACCCTCGCGAACGTCGAACCAGCATTCTTCAAACCGAAAGGCATCCATACGAAACAGTACGTGCCACATGGAGTAATGAATGCGGTCTTTTCCTCATCTTCTTCAGCCATGAAGATCTGATGGTACCCTGAGTATGCGTCAAGAAATGAAAGCAGGTCACATCCGGCCGTGGAGTCAACAATCTGGTCAATGCGCGACAAGGGAAAGGGATCTTTGGGACAGGCTTTGTTAACATCAGTAAAGTCGATGCAAAGCCTCCATTTCCCATTTGCTTTGCGCACGACAACAGGATTGGCCAACCACGTCGGATGGAGCACACCTCTGACAAGGCCTGCCGTCTCCAACTTCTTGATCTCTTCTGCGATGAACTCTTGGCGCTCCACTGCTTGCTTCCTGACTTTCTGCTTGACGGGCCACGCATGAGGGCAGACGGCGAGGTGGTGCTCAATCACTTTCCTGGGAACGCCGGGGATGTCAGATGGTTGCCAGGCAAACACATCAACATTCGCCCGCAGGAAAGCAACGAGCGCGCTTTCCTATTTGGGGTCGAGAGTGGCACTGATGGTGAAGGTACCACCAGTGCCGTCCTCCTTGGCGGACACCTTCTTGGTCGTTGGTGGGGCTGCCATTGACTTCTTACTCTTGCCGGTGGAGCTCGATGGCGCGTCCTCGACGGTAGCGCAGCACTCCGAAGAGGTGCGCTTGCCGGAGTGGGCACCAGAGCACTTGTCGGGCTTGGTCTTCTTCTTCCCTCCGGGAGCTTCAGCGGCAAGTGGCTCGTGATCCGTCGCGGCTGCTGCTTCCCGGTAGATCTTGTCGGCACAGATAAGGGCATCCTTCTTGTCACCGGGGACAGAGATGACGCTTATCGGGCCTGGCATCTTGAGCATGTTATATGCGTAGTGAGAGGCCGCCATGAACTTGGCGAGCGCCGGACGGCCGAGAATTCCATTGTAGGGCAATGGAAAATCGGCAACGTCAAAAGTGATCCTCTCTGTCCTGAAGTTCAGCTCGCTGCCAAATGTCACTGGCAACGTTATCTTCCCCTTCGGCTTGCTCCTTCCCGGGTTGATTCCTTGGAATGTGCCGGTCTCTTCGAGCTCGCTGTCGGGGACTTGGAGTTTCTGGAGTACAGCGGAGGAGATCAGGTTCAAGCCGGCCCCGGCGTCGACTAGCATCTTAGTGACCTTGAGGTTGCGGACTGTTGGTGAGACCAACATCGGCAAGCACCCGATCGCAGTTGTGCGGTCAGGGTGGTCCTCAATATCGAAGATGATAGGCGTGCTGGACCATTTCAGAGGCTTGCGCGACTCGACGGGTGGTTCCGCTGCATTGACTTCCCGCGCCCACTGCTTGAGCTGGCGGTGAGAAGTATGCAGAGAAGCACTGTCGTCTACGCACAAGACCTCTGTGGCTTTCTGAAACTCCTGCTCACTGGTCTCGACATCATCCATGTCTTCGTCTTCGTCGTCGTCTTCGTTCTTGTCGCGGCCGCGGGGAGGTCTGTCTGCTTGCCGCTGCTTGTCCTTGTCGCGGCGTCCTCCCTGGCCGGGGCGCTTCGTGCCGGATCCTCCGCCACCTCCCCGGGCTCTCTCCTTGTCGCGTCGCTCGTACTCGGCCTTTTGCAGCTCGACGAGCCGCTCGACCTGCTTGCAGCTCTAGAGGTCATGGCCCTTGGTGCGGTGGATCTTGCAGTACTGTTTGTTGGTGCCGTCCCGCTTGTCGGCGACCGCCACAGCCTGGCAGTTGGCGCATCCGGAAACCTCCTTGCCGGAGCTACCAGCCTGGGCCTTCTTGGCGGCGCCTTCATCGCCGGACTGCTCAACAACCAGTACTTCTTGGCTCTTCTTCTTCCTATTGCTCCGCCGCCGGTTCTTCCTTGCCGGGGCGGTATCCTCACTGTCAGATTCTCCTGCTCCAGTGTTCTCTCCGGGGAGTTTCCTTCCTTCCTCAGCACGTGCACACTTGTCGGCCAGGGCATATAGCTCGCTGAGGTCTTTGATCTTGCACATCGCCATCTCCTCCCGCATCCTGCGGTTATGTACGTTCTGATGGAACGCGCTGATGACCGCGGCAGGGTGGACGTCTGGGATGTTGTAGTGTACGTGGCCGAATCTCTGGATGAACTTGCGCAAGAGTTCCCCTTCCTTCTGGACGAGCAGATGAAGGTCGCTTGCTTGGCCATGGGGTTTGTGGCCGCCTGTAATGGAGCCAACAAACTGATGGCACAAGTCTGTCCAGGAGGTTATGGAGTTATCCGGCAAGTGCATGAGCCAGGATCTGACATTGGATTTGAGTACCAGCGGGAAGTAGTTGGCAAGGATCTTGTCGTCTCGCCCTCTGGCAGCCTGCACCGCAATGGTGTAGATGCTGAGGAACTCCGACGAATGCGACTTGCCGACGTACTTCTCTGGTACGTCTGGCTTGAAATTCTTCGTGCTGGGCCACTGGACTTGCCGCAGCTCACGGGTGAACGCAGGGCAGCCTACCGCGTACGGCAGGTCGCCTGGTCCCCCCGGCGCATGCATGTCGATAGAGGGCCCAGCGCGCTGGTCTGATTGACGTCGCACTTCTCTTCGACGCTCGATGCGAGTACGAGCGTCCTCTTGCTCTCGTTCGTGAAGAACTTGGCGTTGATCGCGACGAGTTCGCGGATTTGACGACGCGGTGGAGTCGTTGTCGTGATGGTTCCGGCGAGCCGGCGATCTTGGCCTTTGGGGCGGGGAATGCACGGTGGTCGCACCCCCACCGGTCTTGGCGCCATCGGTTCTCGCCTGGCCGACCTGCCGCGGCTGCGACGCACTATGCTGCCGCGGGGTGTCGCCGTTAGCGAAGCCGATGAGACTATGTATCATGGCCCTCCAGTCGTCGAGCTTGTCCGCCGTTGGAGGGTAGTCTAGGAGCAGTTGAGCTCGTGCTAGAGCTTCTGCTGGAGTGGCGGGCAGCGGTGGCGAACGGCGCGTGGAGCGGGATCCGCCAGGACCAGGCACCCAGACTTCTAACTATGTTAGAAGGAGCAGCACCCGGACCAGGCAGTCGCGCCACGCTTGCGCCAGCACGTTGGTGTGTATGCTGGCCTTGAGCACCCTGGGATCCGCCAGCTCGATCTGGGTCCAGCGAGCGTATGGTACCGTGAGTGCCAAGACGCTGCTGGTCCCGTGCCTCCTGAGAGGGGCGCGGTGCATGTTCGGACGCCATGGCACCATGAGCGAGCTCGGCGACGCCCGTTCCGCCGCCGGTGCCGTCCCCACCACCCGTTTGCTCCAGGGGCGGTGGGTTCGACGCGGACGGACCAGCCACCTCCGGAGCCTTGTTCTTCGGTGGCATGTCGATGAAGATGATGGAGATCTAGCCTGTGCAGACGCCGGATCAGGTTCACACAACTTCGACGGCCCCTACCTGGCGCGACAAAGATGTTGTGGGAAATCTGCCTCCACGAACACCTATGGGGACCGAGCCCCTATCTGGTTCGGCGGGGGGCGGAGGTCGCGCGAAGAGCGGATCGAGGCGATGCACACAAGGGGTTTACCCAGCTTCGGGCCGCACGGATGCGTAAAACCTTACTGCTGCTTTGTGGTTTGTATTGTGTTCTTGTTCGGGAGCGCTGAGTGCTACAGTGCACTCAGGCAACTAATCAGACCAAGCGTGAGTGGCCTCCTTCCTCCCCTCTTCCTTCCTCACGTTGCGCACGGGGCCTCCTTTTATATGCGCAAGGGGTTACCCACAGGTGGCAACGTAGGCGTGTGTAAAACTAGAAAACGCTGTGTTGGGTACAGCTGTTTGCACAGTGCTATCATACCTAACTCTGACGGCGGGGGACAAGGGCAATAAATGCCCGTCTGGGTCGCCCAAACAGTGCAGAAAAGGGACCGTCAGGGGCGCCACCGTTTGCCACGACGGCTACCCTGTCAGCGTTGCTTCGCCACCGCATGCCCCTGGCTGCGCAGCCTCTCGCCACGTATGCCTGGAATGGCCCCAGAGCGACGCGTGGGTGGATGAGCTGGAACGCAGGAGCGGGGTGGTGACTTGCCGCGGCAAGCGCCTTGCCGCGGTTGATGCCTTGTCGCGCCCGGGAGCTTGTTGCTCACCGGTCCTTGCCGAGACGTGTGGCGCGTCGCAGCAAGTCTCTTGTCGTGCCCTGGTCGGCCTTCCCGGCAAGCTCCTCTTGCCGGGGCCTTGTGCTTCGAGCGGCCGTCCCGGCAAGCTCCTCTTGCCGGGGCCTCGCTCTCTTCGGGTGGCCTTCCCGGCAAGCTCCTCCTGCTGGGGCTTGCATATATCAAAGCGTATATTCCAACTCTGAGATGCTTGCACCAGTCCATAGATGGATCGCTAGAGCTTGCATATTTTGTTAACACCTTTAGGATCGACAAGACCTTCTAGTTGCATCGTATACAAGTCTTCTTTAATAAATCCATTGAGGAATGCAGTTTTGTTTATCCATTTGCCAGATTTCATAAAATGCGGTAATTGCTAACATGATTCGGACAGACTTAAGCATAGATACGAGTGAGAAACTCTCATCGTAGTCAACACCTTGAACTTGTCGAAAACCTTTTGCGACAATTCTAGCTTTGTAGATAGTAACACTACTATCAGCGTCCGTCTTCCTCTTGAAGATCCATTTATTTTCTATGGCTTGCCGATCATCGGGCAAATCCATCAAAGTCCATACTTTGTTCTCATACATGGATCATATCTCAGATTTCATGGTCTCAAACCATTTCGCGGAATCTTGGCTCATCATCGCTTCCTCATAGTTCGCAAGTTCGTCATGGTCTAGTAACATGACTTCCTGAACAGGATTACCGTACCATTCTGGTGCGGATCTCGCTCTAGTTTACCTACGAGATTCCGTAGTAACTTGATCTGAAGTTACATGATCATCATCATTAGCTTCCTCACTAATTGGTGTAGTAGTCACAAGAATAGATTTCTATGATGAACTACTTTCCAATAAGGGAGAAGGTACAATTACCTTATCAAGTTCTACTTTCCTCCCACTCACTTCTTTCGAGAGAAACTCCTTCTCTAGAAAGTATCCATTCTCAGCAACGAATGTCTTGCCTTCGGATCTGTGATAGAAGGTGTACCCAACTGTCTCCTTTGGGTATCCTATGAAGACACATTTCTCCGATTTGGGTTTGAACTTATCAGGATGAAACTTTTTCACATAAGCATCACAACCCCAAACTTTAACAAACGACAACTTTGGTTTCTTGCTAAACCACAGTTCATATAGTGTCGTCTCAACGGATTTAGATGGTGCCCTATTTAACGTGAATGCAGCTGTCTCTAATGCATAACCCCAAAACGATAGTGGTAAATCGGTAAGAAACATCATAGATTGCACTATATCCAATAAAGTACGGTTATGACGTTCGGACACACCATTATGCTGTGGTGTTCCAGGTGGCATGAGTTTGTGAAACTATTCCACATTGTTTTAATTGAAGGCCAAACTCGTAACTCAAATATTTTACCGTTGCGATCATATCGTAGAAACTTTTTTTTTTGTTACGATGATTCTCCACTTCACTCTGAAATTCTTTGAACTTTTCAAATGTTTCAGACTATTGTTTCATCAAGTAGATATACCCATATCTGCTCAAATCATCTGTGAAGGTCAGAAAATAATGATACCCGCCGCGAGCCTTAACACTCATCATATCGCATACATCAGTATGTATTATTTCCAACAAGTCAGTTTCTCGCTCCATTGTTCCAGAGAACGGAGTTTTAGTCATCTTGCCCATAAGGCATGGTACGCAAGCATCAAGTGATTCATAATCAAGTGATTCCGAAATCCCATCAGCATGGAGTTTCTTCATGCGCTTTACACCAATATGACCTAAACGGCAGTGCCACAAATAAGTTGCACTATCATTATTAACTTTGCATCTTTTTGGCTTCAATATTATGAATATGTGTATCACTACGATCGAGATCCAATGAACTATTTTCATTGGGTGTATGACCATCGAAGGTTCTATTCATGTAAGCAGAACAACAATTGTTCTCTAACTTAAATGAATAACCGTATTGCAATAAACATGATCAAATCATATTTATGCTCAACGCAAACACCAAATAACACTTATTTAGGTTCAACACTAATCCTGAAAGTATAGTGAGTGTGCGATGATGATCATATCAATCTTGGAACTACTTCCAACACACATCGTCACTTCACCCTTAACTAGTCTCTGTTTATTCTGCAACTCCCGTTTCAAGTTACTAATCATAGCAACTGAACTAGTATCAAATACTTAGGGGTTGCTATAAACACTAGTAAAGTAAACATCAATAACATGTATATCAAATATACCTTTGTTTACTTTGCCATCCTTTCTTATCCGCCAAATACTTGGGGCAGTTTTGCTTCCAGTGACCAGTCCCTTTGCAATAGAAGCACTTAGTCTCAGGCTTAGGTCCAGACTTGGGCTTTTCACTTGAGCAGCATCTTGCTTGTCGTTCTTCTTGAAGTTCCCCTTCTTTCCCTTTGCCCTTTTCTTGAAACTAGTGATCTTGTTAACCATCAACACTTGATGTTTTTCTTGATTTCTAACTTCGTCGATTTTAGCATCACGAAGAGCTTGGGAATCGTTTCCGTTATCCCTTGCATATTATAGTTCATCACGAAATTCTACTAACTTGGTGATGGTGACTAGAGAATTCTGTCAATCACTATTTTATCTGGAAGATTAACTCCCACTTGATTCAAGCGATTGTAGTACCCAGACAATCTGAGCACATGCTCACTAGTTGAGCGATTCTCCTCCATCTTTTAGCTATAGAACTTGTTGGAGACTTCATATCTCTCAACTTGGGTATTTGCTTGAAATATTAACTTCAACTCCTGGAACATCTCATATGGTCCATGACGTTCAAAACGTTTTTGAAGTCCCGATTCTAAGCCGTTTAAGCATGGTGCACTAAACTATCAAGTAGTCATCATATTGAGCTAGCCAAACGTTCATAACGTCTGTATCTGCGCCTGCAATAGGTGTGTCACCTAGCGGTGCATCAAGGACATAATTCTTCTGTGCAGTAGTGAGGATAAACCTTAGATCACGGATCCAATCCGCATCATGGCTACTAACATCTTTCAACACAATTTTCTCTAGGAACATATCAAAATAAACACAGGGAAGCAACAACGCGAGCTATTGATCTACAACATAGATATGCTAATACTACCAAGACTAAGTTCATGATAAATTTAAGTTCAATTTAATCATATTACTTAAGAACTCCCACTTAGATAGACATCCCTTTAATCCTCTAAGTGATCACGTGATCCATATCAACTAAACCATGTCCGATCATCACGTGAGATGGAGTAGTTTCAATGGTGAACATCACTATGTTGATCATATCTACTATATGATTCACGCTCGACCTTTCGGTCTCCGTGTTCCGAGGCCGTATCTGTTATATGCTAGGCTCGTCAAGTTAAACCTGAGTATTCCGCGTGTGCAACTGTTTTGCACCCGTTGTATTTGAACGTAGAGCCTATCACACCCGATCATCACGTGGTGTCTTAGCACGAAGAACTTTCACAACGGTGCATACTCAGGGAGAACACTTTTACTATGGTAATTTAGTGAGGGATCATCTTTTAATGCTACCGTCAATCAAAGCAAGATAAGATGCATAAAAGATAAACATCACATGCAATCAATATAAGTGATATGATATGGACATCATCATCTTGTGCTTGTGATCTCCATCTCTGAAGCACCGCCATGATCACCATCGTCACCGGGCGACACTTTGATCTCCATCGTAGCATCGTTGTCGTCTCGCCAATTTTATGCTACTACGACTATCGCTACCACTTAGTGATAAAGTAAAACATTACAGGGCGATTGCATTGCATACAATAAAGCGACAACCATATGGCTCCTGCCAGTTGCCGATAACTCGGTTACAAAACATGATCATCTCATACAATAAAATTTAGCATCATGTCTTGACCATATCACATCACAACATGCCCTGCAAAAACAAGTTAGACGTCCTCTACTTTGTTGTTGCAAATTTTACGTGGCTGCTACGGGCTTAAGCAAGAACCAATCTTACCTACGCATCAAAACCACAACGATAGTTTGTCAATTTAGTGTTGTTTTAACCTTCGCAAGGACCGGGCGTGGCCACACTCGGTTCAACTAAAGTTGGAGAAACCGACACCCGCCAGCCACCTGTGTGCAAAGCACGGCGGTAGAACCAGTCTCGCGTAAGCGTACGCGTAATGTCGGTCCGGGCCGCTTCATCCAACAAAATCGCTGAACCAAAGTATAACATGCTGTTAAGCAGTATGACTTATATCGCCCACAACTCACTTGTGTTCTACTCGTGCATATAACATCAAACCATAAAACCTGGCTCGGATGCCACTGTTGGGGAACGTAGTAATTTCAAAAAAATTCCTACGCACACACAAGATCATGGTGACGCATAGCAGCGAGAGGGGAGAGTGTTGTCTACGTACCCTCGTAGACCGAAGCAGAAGCGTTGACACAACATAGAGGAAGTAGTCGTATGTCTTCCCAGTCCAGCCGATCCAAGCACCGTTACTCCGGCACCTCCGAGTCTTGGCACATGTTCAGCTCGATGACGCTCCCCGGGCTCCGATCCAGCAAAGCTTCGGGGAGGAGTTCCGTCAGAACGACGGCGTGGTGACGATCTTGATGTTCAACCGTCGCAGGGCTTCGCCTAAGCACCGTAATATCGTGGAGGGGGGCACCGCAAACGGCTAAGGAACGATCACGAAGATCAACTTTTGTGTCTATGGGGTGCCCCCTGCCCCCGTATATAAAGGAGTGCAGAAGGGGTGGGCCGGCCCTCTCTATGGCGCGCCCTAGGGAGTCCTACTCCCACCGGGAGTAAGATTCCCCCTTTCCTAGTCCAACTAGGAGTCCTTCCATGTAGTAGGAGTAGGAGACAAGGAAGGGGAAAGGAGAAGGGAAGGAAGGAGGGGGCGCAGCCCCTCCCCCTAGTCCAATTCGTACTAGGCCTTGGGGGGGCGCGCGGCCTACCCTAGGCAGCTCCTCTCTCTTTCCCGTATGGCCCAATAAGGCCCAATACTTTCCCCCCGTATTCCCGTAACTCCCCGGTACTCCGAAAGATACCCGAACCACTCAGAACCTTTCCGATGTCCGAATATAGTCGTCCAATATATCGATCTTTACGTCTCAATCATTTCAAGACTCCTCGTCAAGTCCCCGATCTCATCCGGGACTCCGAACTCCTTCGGTACATCAAAACTCATAAACTCATAATATAACAGTCATCGAAACCTTAAGCGTGCGGACCCTACGGTTCGAGAACTATGTAGACATGACCGAGACACGTCTCCGGTCAATAACCAATAGCGGAACCTGGATGCTCATATTGGCTCCTACATATTCTACGAAGATCTTTATCGGTCAGACCGCATAACAACATACGTTGTTCCCTTTGTCATCGGTGTGTTACTTGCCCGAGATTCGATTGTCGGTATCTCAATACCTAGTTCAATCTCGTTACCGGCAAGTCTCTTTACTTGTTTCGTAATACATCATCTCACAACTAACTCATTAGTTGCAATGCTTGCAAGGCTTATGTGATGTGCATTACTGAGAGGGCCCAGAGATACCTCTCCGACAATCGGAGTGACAAATCCTAATCTCGAAATGCGCCAACCCAACATGTACCTTTGGAGACACCTGTAGAGCACCTTTATAATCACCCAGTTACGTTGTGACGTTTGGTAGCACACAAAGTGTTCCTCCGGCAAAGGGGAGTTCCATAATCTCATAGTCATAGGAACATGTATAAGTCATGAAGAAAGCAATAGCAACATACTAAACGATCGAGTGCTAATCTAACGGAATGGGTCATGTCAATCACATCATTCTCCTAATGATGTGATCCCGTTAATCAAATAACAACTCTTTGTCCATGGTTAGGAAACATAACCATCTTTGATTAACGAGCTAGTCAAGTAGAGGCATACCAGTGACACTCTGTTTGTCTATGTATGCACACATGTATTATGTTTCCGGTTAATACAATTCTAGCATGAATAACAAACATTTATCATGAAATAAGGAAATAAATAATAACTTTATTATTGCCTCTAGGGCATATTTCGATCGTACAACACCATCATGTACAAGGCAGTGCACATGACATATGAAGTGTCCCCGAGTCAGCATAGCCAAGGACTCTTTAAGACACAACGAGACCAGTGTAAACCCAACCGTGGATAGGCGGACCACTAGACGTCGAACCCCAATCTCATATCATGCATCTGTCGGAAAGATATCCTAGGAGCTACTTGAGTTCCCACTTATAAACTCCCCAAACTTTCTGGTTATGCAATCAGGTGTTGGGGATACAAGGGACGCAATGTATCTCACCCAAACTAACAATACCTAGATCCAGCTGTATCCATCCTTCAACACACAACCAAGAAACTTCGGAAATCATTTAACTCAACCTTCGAAAAGCATTCGTTATACGAGCTATGGCAATACTACCGAACTCCCGCCCCCGTACTGGGTGGCGTCGAGGTGATCTCACCAACAAACTGCATAAAAGAGATTTTTTTATGTCGGTGGAACTCAGGTATTCTAGAACTGCAACGATGAAATTGTGATGACAACACCTCGGAGCTCAACTCCCCGGGACACTGCCACAACCCCTAAATGTCAGGAGGCACCAAGAACAATGTTCTCGTCACAAGGATATCAGAACGATCCCAATATACCCGCATGATCCTAAAAAAATTTAGTGAAATTTGAGGAGAGGAAAGTCAAAACTTCTACGTCAGGATGCCTCACCAAAGCGACGAAGGGACTGAGGAGCAAAAAGAATCCTACTCTCCGATATATATAATCCTAAGACTCAAAACATTTTTTTCTAGACTCAACAACGTCAGTGATTCGATCAAGCAGTGGGCTCCTAAGTCGGAGATGGCTCTGATTACCAACTTGTGACGCCCACGATGCGGCTATATCTCTCACGTGTCGAGGCACAACTTAGAGGCACAACCGCATTGTAGGTTTTGTCGCAAGAAGGGTCATCTTCACACAATCCCATGTAATGAACAAGAAAGGGATAAAGATGGTTGGCTTACAATCGCCACTTCAAACAATACACATAAATCATACATCATTCAGAGTACACACATAGTCCGACTACGGACAAACAAATGAAAAGGAATATAACCCAACTGCTAGATCCCCGATCGTCCCAACTGGGCTCCACTACTGATCAACAGGAAAAGAAACAACACAACGAACACGATCTTCATTGAGCTCCCACTTGAGCTCGGTTGCGTCATCTGCACTGGGATCGACGGCACCTGCAACTGTTTTGGTAGAATATGTGAGCCACGAGGACTCAGCAATCTCACACCCACGATATCAGGACTATTTAAGCTTATGGGTAGGAGAAGGTAGTGAGGTGGAGCTGCAGCAAGAACTAGCATGTATGGTGGCTAACATACGCAAATAAGAGCGAGAAGAGAAGCAACGAAACGGTCGTGAACCTAGAAGTGATCAAGAAGTGATCCTGAAACTACTTACGGTCAAACATAACACAAGAACCGTGTTCACTTCCCGGACTCCGCCGAAAAGAGACCATCACGGCTACACACGCGGTTGATGTATTTTAATTAAGTCAAGTGTCAAGTTCTCTACAACCAGACATTAACAAATTCCCATCTGCCACGTAACCGCGGGCACGGCTTTCGAGAGATAATACCCTGCAGGGGTGTCCCAACTTAGCCCATCACAAGCTCTCACAGTCAACGAAGGATATTCCTTCTACCGGAAGACCCGATCAGTCTCGGAATCCCGGTTACAAGACATTTCGACAATGGTAAAACAATACCAGCAAAGCCGCCCGATTGTGCCAACAAATCCCGATAGGAGCTGCACATATCTTGTTCTCAGGGCACATCCGGATGAGACATCCTATGAGTAAAACCACGCCTCAAGTTTCCCAGAGGTGGCCCCGCAGTCTACTCGGTTCGGACCAATACTCATAGGAGCACTGGCCCGGGGGGGTTAAAATAAAGATGACCCTTGAGTCTGCAGAACCCAATGGAAAAAGGCTTAGGTGGCAAATGGTAAAACCAAGGTTGGGCCTTGCTGGAGGAGTTTTATTAAAGGCGAACTGTCAAGGGGGTCCCATAAATCACCCAACCGTGTAAGGAACGCAAAATTAAGGGACATAACACCAGTATGACGGAAACTAGGGCGACAAGAGTGGAACAAAACACGAGGCATAAGGCCGAGCCTTCCACCCTTTACCAAGTATATAGATGCGTTAATTAAATAAGAGATATTGTGATATCCCAACATATCCATGTTCCAACATGGAACAAACATCATCTTCACCTGCAACTAGCAACGCTATAAGAGGTCTGAGCAAAAGCGGTAACTTAGCCAAACAACGGTTTGCTAGGAAAGGATGGTTAGAGGCTTGACATGGCAATATGGGGGGCATGATATAGCAAGTGGTAGGTATCGTGGCATAGGAATAGAGCAAACAACTAGCAAGCAAATATAGAAGTGATTTCGAGGGTAATGGTCATCTTGCCTGAAATCCCGCAAGGAAGGAGAACGAGTCCGTGAAGAAGACAAACGGACGAAGTCGAACGAATCGTCCTAAACGCGACGTTATCGGGACAAACCCGAAGAAGCAACATCGGAAAGAAGCAAACAACATGGTAAACAACCATCACATAAACATGGCATGATACACAATCAAGTATGATGCATGTCCGGTTTAAAGAGGCATGGCATGGCAAAGTGCAACAAACATCACTACAAGTTAAGTGGAGCTCAATATGCAACAAGTTGCATATTGACGAGACACCACATCAATTATTTAGTTCTCTCTCGGTTATGTACCCAACAATATTAAATGTTATTAAACATGGCAAGGGGTTAAGCATAAGTAAACTAACTATTTAGGCAAGTTTAAATGAGGCCGGAACAACAAACAACAATTCCGGAAAATCCCCATGTCCATATTTTAGATTTTGTACTGTTCTGCCCTAAACACAATTTAATGTTGTTAAACAATAAAGTGTACCATGTTAAACAAGGCATTTTCCTACCCCATTTACATATAAAGAACATTTAAATCCGAGCCACGGTTATTTAGTTATGAATTAAATCATTTTAACATGCTAATTATGCAAATTAATTCAAGCAACACATTTAAACATTTTAAACATGGAAGAAAGTTGCATATTATGAAACTAGAAGGAATTCTAAGCATTTTACATATAAGAAGTTTTTACATATGATGCACTGTTAATGAGTTATTATATGCATGATGTTTGAGGGTTTTTCTATAAAACTGCAGTTCTCTGGATAATTGGACAAATTCACAGAACCAGGAAAAAAACATATACGGGCCGAATCTGCTAGCCCAACAATGCATAAAGGCTGGGAGTTTATCACATGGGCCATGGCCCAATCGGTGGAGGGGGAGGCCGGAAGGGGGCGCTGGGCCTGGGCGCGGTCAACGCACGCACGCGACGCGCGGGGTGTCGAGGCAGAGGCGCCATCCTCCTCTGCCCAAACTGCTGCCGCTCGATGCAGCGAAGGAGACCCACGGCTAGAGGGGGCTTGGCGCGGCGTGACCTCGCGGGGACGACCGGATCCAAGGCGGGGGGACTCGAAGGGAAGCAGGGGAGGCTAGATCCGGGCAAGGACGTCGTTCTCCGGCGAGACACCAGATCCAGGCGGCTGCGAGGGAGCTCCTGGAACTGTCCAAGGCTACCGTTCAGAGAGCAAAAGGGAGGTTAGCGGGGGAAGAGAAGACAGGAAGCACGGGAAAAGGAGAAGGCAAAGGAGAGGCTAGGCTCACTGGCTTGCGACTCTTGCTGCCGGCGGGCGTGCGCGATGGAGCTGCTGGTCCGGTGATGCTCCGGTGAAGGAGGGCGATGAGGATGAGTGGAGGCACGCACGGGAGGACCTCGGGATGGCGCCATGGGACTGGGATGCATGCTCGAGATCGAGCAGCGAGCTCCTCTCGCTCGGATGCGGGCGTAGAAGATGGAGCTCGGGCTCCTGGTGCTGCGGACGGAGAAAAGGAGCGGCTCTGGGCCTCCGATGGCTGCTGCTGCTTGCGGCGGCGCTCGAGACAAACCCTCGGGCACGAGCAGGAGGGAGGAGGCTGCACGGGTGGAGCCGTGGAGGCCGAGAAGAATTCGGATCGGGGGCGCGAGCTCTGGATCGAGGAGGAGCAGTGGAGAGCGATGGTTGGCTGGTGGCTGAAATCGAGGAGGGGAGGATTTTGATCTGGGAAGATCCCGAGGTGGAAGGAGAGACCGGGTGGAGTGGCGACGCAGTGATGGAATGGATGGGACATTTCCTTAGATTTTGGGGTTTGGTCTGGTTATATAGCAGGTAGGTTAGTTTAGGGGCTACTCGGGCCCTCCGATCATAATCGGACGGTCCGAGATAAAAAGGTTAGGAGATTCAAAGAAGAAACTGAAGATGTTTTATAGATGTTAGGGGATGATCCGGATCCAACAGTGACGACTGTGCGGGTCGGGTCGGAGAAGTTTCGGACACGGGCGAGGGGTCGATGCACTGTGCAAAGCGACTCCGGTTTAGGCAAGAGGGAAGACGAAGAACAAGTTTGTTCTCTAAACGGTCAACAAAAGCAAGGGGGACGCAACAACTATGAGCGGATGCAAGTTTTAAAAACAATGACGGCAACGAGTGCCGATGCAATGCGGATGATGCCATGATGAAATGCAACAACAACAAAATAAAACACACGGCGGTTACGCAAAACATGGAAGGCGTCAGAAGCGTCGGTCTCGGGGCGTTACAACAGCCCATATTGTGGCCACGGTTAAAAAATTATACGAAATTTTGCATATTTCGGTGCGGTCCGAACTGTTTTTAATCCCGAAATTTTGACTCGCATTCAAACTGATTTTAAAAATAAATGTATATCAATATAGAATCCAACAAATTATCCATGCATAAAAAATAATGTAATTTAAAATCTTGAAATGAAAAAACAAGATATTTGAAAGTAATTGCCGGTTTGATGTGTTTTAAAAATGTACAGCTCATTTCTCATTCCTTATGGGCCATTTTCTCGGCCAGCAGAATGAAAACTCTCCTCGTCTTGAAAGATTTGCAGCCCCACAGGGCTGACAAAGCGACTTACTTGGCAAATCACAAAAAAAACTGGGTTGTGGCCGTGGACCCAACTGTCAGCCTCTCCACGTACAGTACTCTTCCGATGGAAGTTGTTCCTTGACCACGTTGACCACGCCGCGCGGAGAGCACCACGGAGGTGGACGACGGCGAGGCCTAGTAAGGGGACGACACGGAGCCGGGGAATACACGGCAGCGGAAGCATGCGCGGAGAGGAGTACGAGGGTTCACTGGTTCGTCTGCGGCGTGAGGCTGCCGTCGCCGCAGGGCCTGGCCAGCGGTGGGAATAGTAGGGGGCGGTGAGGCCTCCGCGGTAGCACAGCCGTCCATGGGAGGCAGGAGCATGCGGCACGACCGGCGCTGCTTTGGGCGGCTGGAGCAAGAAGACCAGAGGTTGAAGATGCACTACCGCCGTTGGATGGACATCGTACGGTCACTGGAGCTAGAATCGTTCATATTGACGAAGTTGACAAAGCCCTCCGTCACCGTCAACTTAGTTGGCCCACAAGTCATCCTCCCACTATGGTGGGTCCCAGCTAGCAGGGGGTATTCATTCTTTGTGTGTAATAAGGAGGCACTTCCTTGCGTGCGAAGATATAGCTGGTGGGTCCGACATGTCAGCGGGGGGAACATTTTTTGCGAAATACAGAGGCCCTTCCGGTGGGTCCCAGCTGTTAGGTGGAGGAATCATTATTTTGCGCGTACAGTCCACGGCCGATGGATGTCGTTCGTTGACCAAGTTGACCAGGCCGCGCCAAGAGCACCATGGCGGTGGACGACGGCGAGGCCTAGTGTCACGCCCAAGATGCGACCCTATCCTAAAGGAACTCGAAGGTCCCACCAAGGGTAGAAGCGCATCTTGAAGACGCTTTTGCAAGGTGGATATCATTACATCAACATTACATAATAGTGGGGATACAACCAAGACATACAATGTCACATGAATACAAAAATACATCATATACAAGAACAACATCCGACTACGGATGAAACATAAACAAAAACTCAAACGATATCCACCCTGCTAGCCCAGGCTGCCGACCAGGAACCTATCCCTCAATCGAAGAAGAAGCAGAAGAAGAACTCCAACACAAATAGGCATCGCTCTCGCTCATGATCATCGCATAACCTGAACCTGCAACTGGTGTTGTAGTAATCTATGAGCCACGAGGACTCAGCAATCCCATTACCATGGGTATCAAGACTAGCAAAGATTAATAGGCAAGGAAGGGGTAAAGTGGTGAGGTTGCAGCAGCGACTAAGCATGTATGGTGGCTAACTTACGCAAATAAGAGCGAGGAGAGAAGCAAAGCAAGCGGTCGTCAACTAGTAATGATCAAGAAGTGATCCTGAACTCCTACTTACGTCAGACATAACCCAGAAACCGTGTTCTCCTCTCGATCCACCCCGAAAAGAGACACTCACGGTTACGCACACGGTTGATGTATTTTAATTAAGATCAACTTCAGGTTTTCTACAACCGGACATTAACAAATTCCCATCTGCCACATAACCGCGGGCACGGCTTTCGAAAGTTCAAACCCTGCAGGGGTGTCCCAACTTAGCCCATTATAAGCTCTCGCGATCAACGAAGGATATTCCTTCTCCCCGGGAAGACCCGATCAGTCTCGTAATCCCGGCTACAAGACATTTCGACAGTAATAAAACAAGTCCAGCAAGACCGCCCGATGCGCCGACAATCCTGATAGGAGCTGCACATATCTCGGTCTCAGGGCAACACCGGATGAGCACACCATACAACTAAAACTAGACCTCAAGTTTCCCCGAGGTGGCGCTGCAAAGGACTCTAGTTCGGGCCAACACTTAGACAAGCATTGGCCCGGGAGGGCTGAATAAATATGACCCTCGGGCTGGCCGACCCAAGGGAAAGGGATAGGTGGTGGTGAGGCAAATGGTAAAACCAATGTTGGGCCTTGCTGGAAGAGTCTTATTCAAAGCGAATTGTCAAGGGGGTCCCATAAATGACCCAACCGCGTTAGGGACGCAAAATCCGGGAACATAATACCGATATGACGGAAACTAGGGCGGCAAGAGTGGAACAAAACACCAGGCATAAGGCCGAGCCTTCCACCCTTTACCAAGTATATAGATGCATTAATAATATAAGAGATATCGTGATATCCCAACATAAACATAAACATAATCCAACATGGAGCAATCTTCATCTTCACCTGCAACTAGCAATGCTATAAGAGGGGCTGAGCAAAGCGGTAGCATAGCCAAACAACGGTTTGCTAGGAAGGGTAACAAAGGTCAAAGGTTCATGACAATTTGGGAGGCTTGAGCAGCAAGTGGTAGGTAACACAGCATAGCGGTAGAACGAAGCAACTAGCATAGCAATGATAGTAATGAGATCCAAGGTGACGGTCATCCCGCTACGAAGAAGAACGAGTCCATGAAGAATATGAAGCCACGAAGACGAACCAAGCGTAGACGAACGGATCCTCACGAACGCAACGAAACGGGAACTATCGAGAAGAAGCACACAACATGGTAAACACACCACACATGGACAAGGCATGATGCACAACCAAGTATGATGCATGACAAAGCTACATGAAGCTACTCATGGCAATAGATGATGCAAACAAGAGCAACACAACAAGGCAAGTTTAAATGAGGCCGGAAACTACATAGAGCAATTCCGGTAAGTCCTCATATGCAAATTTCGAAATTGGTCCAGATCTGAATAACCTTATGTTCATGTTTGTTAAACAGCAAGTTAAGATGCACCAAGATGATCTACACGAAATTCTAGTCAAGTTACATATAAAGTTCATTTAATTCGGAGCTACGGCCTAGAAGATATGAGCAAAACAAGTTAAACATGGCATTGATGCAAAATGCATTCAAACATCAAGCAAACACATCAAAACAAGGATGTAACATGGTAACATAAAGCTACACACAAAACTAAGCAAGTTTCATATAGAGCACACACAAAACGGAGCAACGGTTCAACACCTACACCCTAAACAAGTTATAACAACAATCTGTCCAAAACAACAACTAGGCATATGGCAAGCATCAAAACAACAAGCTAAAGGATCTCAATATGAAAACAAAAGCCATGGGCATGATGTACAGGTAAAGCATGACAAAACATTAACACTGAGATATCTCCAGAAACTATTAGAACATGCTCAAAACGACATGGCAAGATTGCAAATAATAACAGGTTCACAGACTTGGCAGAATTCACAGGACATGGCAGAAATAACATCAGGTTAACATGTTTAGAGCTATGAAACAACATGTTACAGCAAGTTATCATGTCAAACTAGAGCATGGCATGAATCCAGTCAAAGCATATAACAATAGTCCCTTACTGACCATAAGCCAAAAGGGATCAGAAAATACCGTTGCAAGCATGTGAACATAGCAAAATCATAAACAGATACGGACTTGGTGAAAAACTGGAGCATGGCAAAACAGATAACACGTAGGCATGTTTACGAGCTTAATGCACTCACTACTAGGCATTTCATGACAAAATAAACATACACCCAGCAACTAGACATGGCATAGAAGCAAGACATGGCAAGAACAACAACATAGCATGCACGGATCAACTACAACAACCTTGGCAAAATCGAATAACATGTAAACAATCTGCCAGGAACATTTTATAGCAAAAGTAGAGCAAGATCAAGACTTGGTAGAGCACTCTATAATTGCAACCAGAGGCATAAATGGATAAAGAATAACCATATTAACAAAGCACTCTTACTGAACATACTCAAAAGAGGCATGGATCTCACTGTAGCAACATGAATACATGGCATAAAAATAACAGCAGACAAAGACTTGGTGAAATTCTAAGACCCTAAAATCAGCAACATCATGGAGGCTACTTTGCATGCTTGTAACAGTCAACTCATGGCATATCATGACAAATGGGTTGCACCACAGAAAAGATGGCATGTTGTAGCACATAACACAAGTAGACATCATGCTCAAAAGAAAATCACACAAAAAGATACAAAAATGACAAATGGGCATATTCAGTTAAGTTACAGCAGACAACATTACATAGCAGTTTTGCAACGATGATTAGGGCACCAAGATGGCCTCAAATGAACATGACACAATGGAACAAAATGTAGATCACAACCAGGTGAACATTACGATAGCTCATACGCACGAAACGGAGCAGTACACACGGAGATATGATGTGATGAATATGCACACTTAATGCTAGGATCTCGGGGACTT
This sequence comes from Aegilops umbellulata, assembly GCA_032464435.1. Taxonomy (NCBI): domain Eukaryota; kingdom Viridiplantae; phylum Streptophyta; class Magnoliopsida; order Poales; family Poaceae; genus Aegilops; species Aegilops umbellulata. Next base: position 208,636,784 of record CP136056.1, on the reverse strand, counting down.
GCACAAAAAATGGACCTCGGGGAAAGTCAACGCGGGCGGCAATGGAGCTCCGGTGGTTCAGGGAAGTCCGGCGAGGCGCGGGGAGGGGCGGAGGAGGCTGGGGATGGCCGGATCTGGCCGGACCCGGACCCGGGGATCCCGTTCCCGGCGGTGAGAAGCTCCGGTGAGGCGTAGCTCCATGGCGGCAGCGGTGGTTCCTGCGGGCAGGAGAGAGAGCGCGAGGTGAGGGAGAGGGGGTGAGGCCGGAGCAAGGAGAAGGGAGAGCGGGCGGAGGGGTGCTGGCCAGGAGGGGTGGCGGCAGGCGGCGGCCGGAGGGGAGGGCGCCACGGCGGGAGGTGGCTGGAGCGGGCGGCGGCGCGGTGCTCCGGCGCGTCCAGCGGGAGGAGGCGGGCGCGCGTGGCGACGGGTGCGGGCCGCGGGGGCGCCGCACGGGCTCGGGCGGGCCGGCGGCTGAGTGGCGACGTGGCGGCTTCGGATTCGTCCAGCGCGGCGGCGGGACATGTCCGGTGGCGGCGCGTACGTGTCCGGCGGCGCGAGGATGAAGAAGACTAGGGTTAGGGTAGGTTTCATCCATGATTTTTGGAGGGGGAGGTGTTTTTATAGGTAGAGGGGGCTAGGAAGCTCCAAATGAGGTGCAGTTTTCGCCCACACGATCGTGATCGAACAAATGAGATGAAGGAAGGGGTTTAGGTCGGTTTTGGGCCACTTTGGAGGGGGTGTTGGGCTGCACACAAAAAAGGCCTTTGTGGCTCCCCGGTTAACCGTTGGAGTATCAAACGGACTCCAAATGGCACGAAACTTGACAGGCGCTCTACCGGTGGTCCGGCCTCACCCTTTACCAAGTATATAGATGCATTAATAATATAAGAGATATCGTGATATCCCAACATAAACATAAACATAATCCAACATGGAGCAATCTTCATCTTCACCTGCAACTAGCAATGCTATAAGAGGGGCTGAGCAAAGCGGTAGCATAGCCAAACAACGGTTTGCTAGGAAGGGTAACAAAGGTCAAAGGTTCATGAAAATTAGACAAGCATTGGCCCGGGGGGGCTGAATAAAGATGACCCTCGGGCTGGCCGACCCAAGGGAAAGGGATAGGTGGTGGTGAGGCAAATGGTAAAACCAATGTTGGGCCTTGCTGGAAGAGTCTTATTCAAAGCGAACTGTCAAGGGGGTCCCATAAATCACCCAACCACGTTAGGGATGCAAAATCCGGGAACATAATACCGATATGACGGAAACTAGGGCGGCAAGAGTGGAACAAAACACCAGGCATAAGCCGATCCTTCCACCCTTTACCAAGTATATAGATGCATTAATAATATAAGAGATATTGTGATATCCCAACATAAACATAAACATAATCCAACATGGAGCAATCTTCATCTTCACCTGCAACTAGAAACGCTATAAGAGGGGCTGAGCAAAGCGGTAGCATAGCCAAACAACGGTTTGCTAGGAAGGGTAACAAAGGTCAAAGGTTCATGACAATTTGGGAGGCTTGAGCAACAAGTGGTAGGTAACGCAGCATAGCGGTAGAACGAAGCAATTAGCATAGAAATGATAGTAATGAGATCCAAGGTGACGGTCATCTTGCCTGAGATCCCGTTAGGAAGAAGAACGAGTCCATGAAGAAGATGAAGCCACGAATACGAACCAAGCGTAGACGAACGGATCCTCACGAACGCAACGAAACGGGAACTATCGAGAAGAAGCACACAACATGGTAAACACACCACATATGAACAAGGCATGATGCATAACCAAGTATGATGCATGACAAAGCTACATGAAGCTACTCATGGCAATAGATGATGCAAACAAGAGCAACACAACAAGGCAAGTTTAAATGAGGCCGGAAACAACATAGAGCAATTCCGGTAAGTCCTCATATGCAAATTTCGAAATTGGTCCATATCTGAATAACCTTATGTGAAAGTTTGTGAAAAAGCAAGTTAAGATGCACCAAGATGATCTACACGAAATTCTAGTCAAGTTACATATAAAGTTCATTTAATTCGGAGCTACGGCCTAGAAGATATGAGCAAAACAAGTTAAACATGGCATTGATGCAAAATGCATTCATACATCAAGCAAACACATCAAAACAAGGATATAACAAGGTAACATGAAGCTACACACAATACTAAGCAAGTTTCATATAGAGCACACACAAAACGGAGCAACGGTTCAACACCTACACCCTAAACAAGTTATAACAACAATCTGTCCAAAACAACAACTAGGCATATGGCAAGCATCAAAACAACAAGCTACAGGATCTCAACATGAAAACAAAAGCCATGGGCATGATGTACAGGTAAAGCATGACAAAACATTAACATTGAGATATCTCCAGAAACTATTAGAACATGCTCAAAACGACATGGCAAGATTGCAAATAATAACAGGTTCACAGACTTGGCAGAATTCACAGGACATGGCAGAAATAACATCAGGTTAACATGTTTAGAGCTATGAAACAACATGTTACAGCAAGTTATCATGTCAAACTAGAGCATGGCATGAATCCAGTCAAAGCATATAACAAGAATCCCTTACTGACCATAAGCCAAAAGGGATCAGAAAATATCGTTGCAACCATGTGAACATAGCAAAATTATAAACAGATACAAACATGGTGAAAAACTGGAGCATGGCAAAACAGATAACACGTAGGCATGTTTACGAGCTTAATGCACTCACTACGAGGCATTTCATGACAAAATAAACATACACCCAGCAACTAGACATGGCATAGAAGCAAGACATGGAAAGAACAACAACATAGCATGCACGGATCAACTACAACAACCTTGGCAAAATCGAATAACATGTAAACAATCTGCCAGGAACATTTTATAGCAAAAGTAGAGCAAGATTAAGACTTGGTAGAGCACTCTATAATTGCAACCAGAGGCATAAATGGATAAAGAATAACCATATTAACAAAGCACTCTTACTGAACATACTCAAAAGAGGCATGGATCTCACTGTAGCAACATAAATACATGACATAAAAATAACAGCAGACAAAGACGGTGAAATTCTAAGACCCTGAAATCTGTAACATCATGGAGGCTACTTTGCATGCTTGTAACAATCAACTCATGGCATATCATGACAAATGGGTTGCATCACAACAAATATGGAATGTCGTAGCACATAACACAAGTAGACATCATGCTCAAAAGAAAATCACACAAAAAGATACAAAAATGACAAATGGGCATGTTCTGTTAAGTTACAGCAGACAACATTACATAGCAGTTTTGCAACGATGATTAGGGCACCAAGATGGCCTCAAATGAGCATGACACAATGGAACAAAATGTAGACCACAACTAGATGAACATTTCGATATCTCATACGCATGAAACGGATCAGTACACATGGAGATATGATTCGATGAATATGCACACTTAATGCTAGGATCTCGGGGACTTGGCACAAAAAATGGACCTCGGGGAAAGTCAACGCGGGCGGCAATGGAGCTCCGGTGGTTCAGGGAAGTCCGGCGAGAAGCGGGGAGGGGCGGAGGAGGCCGGGGATGGCCGGATCTGGCCAGATCCGGACCCGGGGATCCCGTTCCCGGCGGTGAGAAGCTCCGGCGAGGCGCGGGGAGGCGTAGCTCCATGGCGGCGGCGGTGGTTCCTGCGGGCAGGAGAGAGAGCGCGAGGTGAGGGAGAGGGGGTGAGGCCGGAGCAAGGAGAAGGGAGAGCGGGCGGAGGGGCGCTGGCCTGGAGGGGTGGCGGCAGGCGGCGGCCGGAGGGGAGGGCGCCACGGCGGGAGGTGGCCGGAGCGGGCGGCGGCGCGGTGCTCCGGCGCGTCCAGCGGGAGGAGGCGGGCGCGCGGGGCGACGGGTGCGGGCCGCGGGGGCTCCGCACGGGCTCGGGCGGGCCGGCGGCGGAGTAGCGACGTGGCGGCTTCGGATTCGTCCAGCGCGGCGGCTGGACATGTTCGGTGGCGGCACGGACGTGTCCGGCGGCGCGAGGATGAAGAAGACTAGGGTTAGGGTAGGTTTCATCCGTGATTTTTGGAGGGGGAGGTGTTTTATAGGTAGAGGGAGCTAGGAAGCTCCAAATGAGGTGTAGTTTTCGCCCACACGATCGTGATCGAACGACCGAGATGAAGGAAGGGGTTTAGGTGGGTTTTGGGCCACTTTGGAGGGGGTGTTGGGCTGCACACAAAGGAGGCCTTTGCGGCTACCCGGTTAACCGTTGGAGTATCAAACGGACTCCAAATGGCACGAAACTTGACAGGCGGTCTACCGGTGGTCTACCAAGGCCGCTTGGCAAACCTCGGTCCATTCCGAGAAAGTTTAACACCCGCACACGAAAAGAGGTAAAAGGGGCGTCGGGGAACATAGGAGTGCCGGATTGCAAAACGGGCAACGGGGAAAAAGCTCGAATGCATGAGACGAACACGTATGCAAATGCGATGCACATGATGACTTGATATGAAATGCAGATGATTACATAGCAAAGTGCAACACGCAAGCACATGACATGGCAACGACGACGAATAAACGGAAGACACCTGGCGCATCGAATCCGGGGCATTACACCTACGAAGGGAATGACACAGAGCCGGGGAAGACTCGGCAATGGTTGCCCACGCGGTGGGGAGTATGAGGGTTTACTGGTCCGGCTGCCGTCGCCGGAAAATAACAGGAGGTGTGGGTTAGTAGAGGAATGGCATGGCCAGCAATGAACTAGGGTGGGGCAGTGCGGCCTGTGCGGCAGCACAGCTGGCCACGAGAGGCGGGAGCAGGCAGTCCCACCGGAGCTGGTTTGGGCGGCTGGAGCAAGAAGATCAGATATTGAAGAAGCAGCACGACCGTTGGATAAACATCCAACGGTCACTGTTGCTAGAATCGTTTGTGGACTAAGTTGACAAAGCCAAATTACACGTCAACCTAGTAGACCCACAAGTCAGCCTCCAAATCTGTCCCAAACAGCATACAACCCGTAATTTCTAGCCAGATTCAAATTAATTTTAAATCTAAATATACCTTAATTTAAATTCAATGAAATTTTACCCTCACAAAAACAATGAAATTTAAAATATCAAAATCCGAAAGAAAACAATATTTTGGAACTAATTGCCTGTTTGCTGTATTTTTTCATTTTACAGCCCATTTATTATTACTTATAGCCCATTTCTTATTACTTATAGCCCATTTTCTGGGCAAAATGCATCCCTCCTCATCTTGAAAGATTTCTGGCCCAGCAGGGCGTAGAAAAGCAAGTAGGCCAATGTTGCTTATTCTGCAAAGAACAAAATAGCTGGCTAGCCATTTTCAGAAAGGAAAAAAACAAACTGGGCTGGTCATGTGCTAAACATATGAAATAAATGCCTGGTCTAGACGGGCCACAGGTCCCACACAACCCAGTTGATACCCTTCTCCGTCCCGTAAAAACAAAATTACTGCGCGTGCTGCTAGGTCCCTACTGTCATCCTCACCATGTAGAGTCATCTCCTTATTCCTCTTGGTTGTTGACCATGTTGACAACACCGGAGGGAGGCGCCGCGGCGAGCGAACCAAGGCAAAGGACGATGGTGAGGTCTCAGACAGGAACGAACTGGAGCCGGGGAAGATCACAGCCAGCCATGGGAGGCGGGAGCAGGCGGTCCCGCCGGCGCTGGTTTGGCTTTGGCGGCTCGAGGAAGAAGAGACTGAAGAAACGCGACAGACGTTGAATGCCAATGCAACGGTCAAGGTTGGCACAATCGTTTGTTGACTAAGCGGACACCAAGTAGCATACTTTTTTATATATAGGAAGAAAACTGCGAGGAAAATGCGTTCATCTGCCGTCCTCCTCACAGGGAATGTTCGCCACATAAGTGACTAGCACCCTTGGTTTTCAACCGAGAGATCTTGGGTTCGAGTCCCAGGAACTCTCAATTTTGTCCTCCTTCCTTCCTCACAAAAAAAGGGAAAGAAAATCAAAGACTTGGGAAGGCCTACAGAACAAGCTAGTGTACCAGTAAAGAGACGTTGCCGAGTTTTAGAAAAAAGAAATACGTGCTCCTGTAGCTGGTTCGAATCCAAACCTAGACTATGACTATATATGGTGCTATGCTACTCTGCAAGTAATGAACTGACATATCCAACGTTCGCTTCTCCTCTTCTCTACTTACTCTGCCTAGCATCAGAAGTTCTAGCCGCAGCAACCATGTCCGCTGGCTGCTCGTCCACCTGCTCTTCAGCAGTCAACAACCAGATATGCGCCAAGTCGCCACCCGTACCATCGCATGTGGGTCTCATCACACCCTCGCCGGCACGTGCACCGCAGCCGATTGCTCATCGCAACCCGCTGCCGTTGGTGTGGTGCCACTGCTGCAAATCACGCAGAGTCATCCGTCGCGTCTCAACCACAATCCGCAACCCTGGTCGAGTCTTCTACAAATGCCCGAATCATGGGGTAATAATATGTTTAAGTGTCGTTCTGCTGCTTTCAGTTGCTGATTTTTTTAATAGTTTGGTTGATGATCTACCAATTTGATTCGTGCAGAAAAGGGAAGATTCGTGTGATCTGTATTTCTGGGAAGTTGTTGATGTGGGGGAATGCAACTACGCTGATAATTTGGTTAGCCGAGGAATCCCAATACCAGCAGGTTGGGGTGTTGGACAAGTAACTGAAGGAACGGCAGAAGAGGAAGATGCAGAGCAGAAGGTTAAAGTTGCAGTTCCTCTGATCATGGCCAAGCAACAGCTGCTGAACGGCCTTGACAGCAATGAGGAGATGAAAGAGCTTGTGAAGATAATGGGCAAAATCGATGTGCTCTGTAGGATGATTGCCTCTTTATTTGCAGTGTATGTAGCACTCGTGATGTATTCAGTGGCTACGACATGAGCACTTTGCTGAAACTAGTAATGAATGAAACCTGTGTAGCAGGCTGGGCGTAGTGTTGTGAACATCTAATGATTTCTATTAACGGAAATCAGGGGGTATCCCATTTTGCTCATATAAATAAATAAATAGCAGAGGCCCTGTCAGGTCAGCGTTGTTCTGATTGGAAGACGTCGAGCAAATTGCAGTCCAACAACAAACTATGTCATCAAATTCAAGTTTCACAGCCAAATATGAGTACAACTAAACAACAATGTCATCATGTTTTAGTTGTCTTACAATCACCAAACACAAATCAGCATACATAACAAGTGATGTTCTCACAGCAAAATACTAAACAACATGTTCATCAGGTTTCAGTTGTCATAGCAAACACAATTTCACATAGTAGATAAAAAAACGTCTTCTAACAGGCAAATACGACAAAAGCAATGTAATCATCATCCGCAGCAGCAGCTTCAACATGTTCGCCATGTGTATCAGTCTGAATCGTAATTCCCCATGGTGTCATCTTCTTCTTCGTCCTCAACGTCCTCGAACGTTGCTTCTTCTTGATCAACTCTTGTATGTCCCCAGCACGGCAGGCAATATTTTCGTCGGCGTCATTGACGTGATGGTTCTCAAAGATATTAGGAACTTCTGTGTTATCTTGTACATCAGGAGCAGTGTAAGCATCATCTTGTTGTGCAACTTCATTAAACGAATTCCTCTGCTCAAACCTTTGCAATACTCTCCAGTCATCGCTACGTGCAAATGTGTCTTCCAAGAAAAATATCTGTGTTGCTTGATTTGCCAAAATAAAAGGCTCGTTGATCTGGTACGCCGCCTTGACATTGATGGATTTGAAATAATCATCAACTCTGGGTTTTGCGATCCTGGAAAACAGGTTATACCAATGACAGCACAACAGAACCACACACTGATGATCCTTGAAACTGGAGATATACTGCAACTAAACAATGTCTCTTATGTTAGCATACATTTCAGTTGTCTCTTTGTCATACGTATCGGTGCTCATGATGGCACTATTTTGTGTCTTCCTGCCTTCGTCTCGTGCAAGGGTGTTGTAGCGCACATCTCCAACAATGCAAGATTCATAATGTCTTACCCGAGTATCAAGACCCATTGCTAGTGAGTAAAGGGCATCATCAACTGCCTGCCCATCCTCCCGCATCTTCTTAACCTATGGTTAGAAAATAGACAAGCTGATCATCTTATGTACTCAATATATTAAAAAAACTGACAGTGCACTTCAAAAGCTTACATGGTTCTTGAACCATTTCGCAAATCCTTCCATAACCAGTTTGTCAATGTTTCTTGGATTTTGCGGCAGTAACTCCTCTTTGTAGATGCTGCACAACATAGTGATCACGTCAAACATCTAAATATATAAGAATGTGCTGCAAGTTTAGTAGATTACGATGTATAAGCTGCAGTACTGCACTTACTTGATATAAGGTAGTATCTCAGGACAGTTATTCAACACATACCAAACCATTTTGTCCAAATCTTTAGGTTTGTCCTCTTGTCGACTCTTCCCTGTAACTCAAACAGAATAATCGAAAACATTGAGCCCGGGATTGTCTTCACCCACCTCTTTGCTAAGCTGATCAGTTGTTTCAATGTATTTTGAGCAGGATGTCAACGCTTCTGTAGCAATGTAGGCCTCTGCAATGGAACCCTTGGGTCTAGCTCTGTTCCTAACAAAGCCCTTGAAAGTGCCTAGCCGCCTTTCAATAGGGTACATCCAGCCATACTGTACTGGACCCCTAAGTAGTGCCTCATCAGGTAGATGAACAGCCAAATGCACCATCACATCAAAGAAGGCTGGAGGATATATCTTCTCAGGGTCGCATAGGATAGTTGGTATCTTGTCTCTAAGACGCTCCAAAGCTTCTATCCCGATATTCCTACTGCAGAGTTCCCTGAAGAATTGACTCAACTCTGCAACTGCTCTTTACAAGTCAGGGTGGCCCAATCCTCTAAGGATAACAGGTAAAACCCTTTGAAGTAGGACGTGGCAGTCATGAGTTTTCAACCCTTGTACCTTGTTTCCATCTGCACTAACTCTCCTTTCAGGGTTGGAAGCAAATCCACGTGGGAATCCCACACATGATAGGACCTCGCAGAATTCTTTTCTTTTTACCTTGTCCAAGACGTACTAAGCTGGTGCCATATCCCGTGGTTTACCTTCATCTTACACCTGCAAATCCTTTCTCATACCCAAGTGTGTCTGCCGGCGTTCTGGGAACGGGGGTCCCCGGACTTGCCTGCCTGCAGCCCGCGTTGTGGCTCAAAAGGGGGCCCAGCACGGCCCATCTTCATCAGCACGGACCCAAGACCCTCGCGAGGGGCCAAGACTCGCGAGGTGGACGACATGGAGCTTCCTCAGGCACGGCCTCATCAGGCTGGCTCGCGAGGAGGCGGAGAGATCAAGGCGGGGTACCTCACGAGGTGGCCGTGACGCAAGCCATGACGACCAAGGGCGCCAGGCGGGCGCCAGCCCGCGCAGTGTCCTCCTTTCCTCTTTGGTGCAAAGGGAGCAAGCGCAGGCGAGAGCATCAAGCAAAGGCACCCGTTTCGGTGCAACGAGACCAAGACCAGCCCAACGGCAGGGAGGAAGTCATTGTGGAGCCCAAGCCAGCGTCAACACCAGAGCCTTTGGCAGGCGAAGACCAACTTTAGTCAGGATAAGTGTACCAGATGTTCCCCTTCAAAATGGCCAATTTTTGGCGCCCTTCCCGCTCAATATTTGGGAAGAGGCCCAGGGCCTTTGCCTATAAATAGGACTAGCCACCCCCAGGGTAGAATCAATCAGAATCAGGGAGAGAGAGAGAGAGAAGGGTGACTGAACTCCTCCTAGAAGTTCATCGCCCCAGCCAAGAACAGACCCTCGCGAGGCTGTTCTTCCTTGTATTGCTCATCATCATCAACCCAAGAGGCATTCCACCACACCACAAACTTGAGTAGGGTATTACACCACAACGGTGGCCCGAACCAGTATAAACCCTGTGTCTCTTGTGTTGTTCTTTCCATAGCTTAGATCTTAGCGAGGCGGTGGGGTGAAGGTAGGTAGAAGGCGAAATCTCCGCGCGCACCCCAGTGTCCGAACCTCAAGGGTCTGCCGGAACCCAAAATCCGACATTTGGCGCGCCAGGTAGGGGTGCGCCGGAATCCACCTTCTACCGCTTCGTGTCCCGTCGCATCGTCATCACCATGTCCGGCGACCAGGCGGGCAACCCAGATCCCTGGGCGGCATGGCCCGCCCGCGCAGAGCCGCTCGCCTCGGGCGACCCCGTGCCCCAGGCAGCTCGCGGTCCACAGGGCGCTGCGGGCCGCGGGCGACGCGGACAGGCTTCGACAACTCTCACACCGCGGCAGGCGCGGTCGGCAGCAAGGGCCTCCAATCACGCCGCGACCACAACACCATACACCCGCCGGGAGCAGGCGAACTCGAGGGTCGCGATCACGGTGGCCCGAGAGCTGTTGAAGTGCAGGCTATTGGAGGGCGGCCGCGACGTGCTGCTGGAGCGGGTGGCAGAGCTCCTGGGCTTTGCCGCCTCGGGGGCTCACCCCTTCTGCACCCGGCTCCCATCTCAAGCCCAGGGCAGCCCGCGCGGGGGCTCCGCGCGCGCCCGCGGGCTCCAAGGCTACTCCAACGCCAGCGAAGTTGTCGGTACCGGACCGGCGGCGGCGCTGCCCCCGCTCCCGGTCCGCGAAGAAGAAGGACTCAACGCGGCCCACGGCCCCAGTGGACAGCCGCGCTACCACCCCACGGTGGGCGCATCAAGTAGAGCTGCATGGCACGCAGAGCACTACGGCGTGGCCTTCGGGATGACGGCGCCAGAAGAATACTTGCCCCACATGACGGACCAAGGGCACCCTCACGAGGGCGAACATGGCTCGCTCCTCAGCCCAAGCTGGGGGAACGAGGCGCCAGAAACTGAGCTCTTCCAGGAGCCCCAGGTCGGTCCCACTGGCCACGCTGGAGGCAACGATTATTGGGTACCGCTAATTCCTCAGGAGCAGGCATACGCTAATCATGGATCGCAGGAGGTGCAGGTCGCCACAGCGAGCAGCTGCCCCGCTCCCATAGTCTCCTACCCCTCGGGAGGAGGGCGCAGGGGGCTGCAGGAGAGGGGCCGAGATCCGACATCACCACCGCGGCATTCGGAGCAAGGCGTTCTCAGGAGGTAGGCCCTCTGCTAGGGAGGTGCCTCAGGGCCTGCCCCTGGCAGAGGACCCATGGTCGTCGGGGGAACCGCTGGCGACCGCTCTACCCCATCGGCGGCGTCCTGGTTTCCGGTCGTCGTTGATGGCACTAGAGTGTGGCGCAAGGCGGGGCCCTCGTCTGGCGCTATGAAGCAAGGCCGGTACCTGTGAAGAAGGCCCAGTGCCTGTGAAGCTTGCTGCCCCGTGACACTCTCACGTAATAATGAGTGGGGTTGTACACGCCCCGGAGTCTCAGGGGTGCCGGCCTCAGGCCCTAGGTCTCCCTCCCACGCCCAATGGCAGCACTTAGCTCCGTGCTGGTGAGAAGACGTCCAAGACTAGATTAGGTGCCGGACGCAGCCTTTTGTCTGCTTTAATTGCTTTTCCCTTTGGTTGTCACTTTCCCCCGCTGGATTTAAGTTGGATTCGAATTTGAGATTTGCATGTGTTCGGGGCAGGGTGCTTAGTCTCGTTCGAGCAATTTCTCGCGTTTTGATTACCACTTCGCCTCAGCTGCCTCCCCTCGTGAGCCCTTCGTGAGCCGGGTCAGGCCTAGCTTGCGCGCAGCCTAGACTATCGCCGCCGCGTCCTCTCAGGAGGTTTTTTTTTTACCGCAGATCCTACGGATTCGGTCAGGGAACACTCGCGACACCACAGCCTCCCACAGGCTACCTCAGGGCCCGCACGGGACGAAGGTAAACTAGCCAACTAGCACGTCGCTTAGCCAACCACTTGGCGCGGGCGCATGGGCAATGTAACATCTACTAATACGATGAACGCAAGTTTTACATGAGGGGCTCCCCCTCCCAAAATGCTCTCACAGCCATCAGGCCAAAACCTGAGTTCTATTCATGCAGGGTAAGGAAACAGGAACGATTCATAATCAGTCGGATAAATCCCCCAATGCGTCCTCAGGAGCACCTCCTGAACCGTTGCTGGCGTCGCTGGACTCCCATCGTTGTCTGTGTTGCTGCCAGCGGCGTCAGGGCCGTTCACCACGCCGCCCTCGTCGGCAGCCACGATCACGCCATCGTTGTCTGAAGCGAAGGCCCTGACAAGAGCATCCACATTGTCTTCCACCCAGTGCGCCAGGTCGTCTCGGACGGCCTGGGGGACTGGGGCGATGGCGGCGTCAAAATCGATGTGGCGATCCATGTTCCTGAGATGGCTGAAGACGCGAGAAAAGGCGCGCCCGAGCAGGGCGCGGCTCCCCTCCTCCACCAACCTATCGACCTTGTCCGACCGCGCCTCCAGCTGCGTCACTACATCAGTGAAGAACTGAAGGTTGCCGGCGTAATTGACTGCATGCGGCTCGCCAACAGCCGCCTCGCAGATGTTGCCCAAGGCTGTGTTGGCTCTCTCCCGGAGCGTGGTGAGCATGGGGCCGTGCTCATGCTCCAGGATCCGCCGCCGGCGTATCTCGTTCGCATTCTGGCGCGCGACGGCCTCAGCCTCCTCCACCCGATGGCGAAGAAGGAGCACCTCGGCCTAGGAGGTTGTTGACTCTCCTTGTGCTACCTCAAGGGCGGCCCGAAAAGCATCGGCCCGCCGTGTCGCTTCCTCCAGCTTGGCCCTCAAGGCAGCAGTCCTACCTTCGACCTCGGCCCGGATCAACCCCAGCCTCTCCTCGAACTCGCGCTCGAGGTTCAAGTGCGCCATCGCCACCCGACGTCCGACCTCCTCCAGGACACAGGCTTCCCGTGCAGTGACATCATCCTCCGCCTGCGTCACCAAGCGCTCCCTCGTCTCCAGACGCTCGTACTCGCGTGCACATTCGGCGGCTTCCAGCGTCAGCGCCTCCTCACGTTTCTGGAGCTCTGCTGGATCGCCAGAGGCCAACTTCATCGACGCGAGGGCTGCCTCGCGCAGCTCCACTTGCTCCTCCAGTGAGTGGCACTGGGCCAGGAGCTCCCGATCCTGCTCCTCCGCCGCCTCTCGCCGCCGGTCAGCTTCGCGGGCCTCCTCAGCGGCCCGAGATCGGGCCTCCTGAGAGGCCACCAGCGACGCCTTAGCCTTTTCGTCATCAAGATCGCGCTGATGGCGCGCAAGGGCGATGGCGCCCTCCAGCTCGCGCCTCTCTGCAGCTAGGCGCATGCCCTCGGCCTCGAGGCGCGCGTCTTCATCAGCAAGCTCCTCACCAAGCAGGTTCATCGCGTCAGCCGCCCTTCGAAGGAATCCTTGGCGAAGAGCGCGAGGCTCGCGAGCGTGCTCGCGCATGTCTTCCACACCATCATCTGCCCCAAGCAAGCGCCGGGGGCCACGAATCGGCGCTCTCCCTCCGGGAAGGGGCTGGGGGCTGGCACCCTCACGAAGGCCGGGCACGCCACGCCAGAAGCCCGTCCTGGAGCCAGCCCGTCCCCAGATGAAGAGCTTAGGGAGCGCCTCAGCCAATCGCAGTCCACAACAAGGTGAGAAGCCCACGGCAGGCTGGCTATGCCACAAGAAGGCCCGCGAAGGAGGATCGCGAGGTGCACAGGGCCTCGATGCGCCTCGGGACGGTTCCCCTCTCCGATCGCCCTCACCACAAGGGCTCTGCTGCTTGGAGCGCTTGAGGACGGTAGAGGGGGCGAAGCCAAGGGGGACGGCACCTCAGCCATCTCCGCGAGCTTGGTTGGAAGGGGCCTGCAGAGCAAGGATCAGTAAAAGCAACAGATGGATCGGGAGCTGGAGAAGGAGAAGGCTTACTCATTAGTGGCGAAGTACTTCCTACGCTTCAGCAGGCGACAAGGGTTATCGTCGCCTAGGGCCTCCCTTCTCTTCCGGAGGGCCTCAAAGTCCACGCGGAAGCGGCCCAAGAGTTGAGCGCAGGGATCAGCCTGCGACGAGGACGAAGCGTCAAGGCGATCTACGCCAGGGGCGCCTGCCTGATGCGCACTGCCAGTCGCCTCGCCAAGAGAAGCGGCTGGAGCTTCAGGGGCCTCAGCCGCCGGCGGTGGGGGCAGCTGCTTGCCGCCCTCAGCCTCAGCGGCACGAGCCCCAAGAGCTGCTCCCTCATGAGCATCGCCCGACGCTGTCACCCCGCCAGGAGCCCCCTCGGCCTCTTGCGCCTCATGCCTCCCTGCTCCGCCACTTGAGGAAGAGTCGCCTTGGCCGACTGGAAGGGCAGTCACCATCACTGGGTTCTCGCGAGGCCCCTGGAGGCCGGCGGGGCGCGGCCCCCACTCATCAAAGATAGGCATCTGATTCACAAAATCGCCCCTGTTCTGGCAGAGGTACAGCAAGGCCCCTCCCTGCTGGATGCTGCAAGGGTTGGGGTCCCCAGTCAGGATGAAGAGCACTGTCCTCAGCACTTCAGGCGTCAGGTCCACTTCCTGGAGCCTCATACGATCACCACGGCCGCTCAAGGCCCACATTCGGCGGGAGTGGCGTTGGAGAGGAGCAATGTGGCGTAGCAGGAACTCCTTCACCACCTCGGGCGCTGTCACGCCAAGCGACCTCAAGAACGCGAAGCGGTGCCAGACGAAGACGAGCCGGGGGCTCTCGAGCGTCTCCTGGCCCCAGCCCGAATTGGGGACAGCAGGCGAAGTTGGCTCCGATAGCAGGGGGCTGGGCACCCCTACATCCACATACAGCCACCGCTCGCGGAACCCAGCTGCAGGCGGAGGGAGCCTGAAGTCGATCCCTGAGGCCGCTGTTTCAGACGCGGCAACGAAGCTCACGCACGCCGAGCATTGGGTAGGGTCGATAAGGCACAGAGAGAAGAAGTGACGCAGCAAGGCAACCGAAGGAAGGATGCCCATCATTTCCTCGCAAACAAAGGCAAAGACCGAAAGAAGGGTGATGGATTCAGGACCCAGATGCGTCATGTGGATCTGATAGTGGGAAAGCACGGCATTGAAGAAATTAGAAAAGGGGGGAACCAGACCCGCCCACAGGGCATCGGCAAAATACTGGACCTCGGTGACTATCCTGTCAATGGACAAGTGAGACGCGGGCCAGGCCGTCGTCCTCCCGCATTCGTTGAAGATAGTAGCCAGAGCCGAGCTGACCTTGCCCAGGCCCTCTCGATTGATTATGATCGACCGGTCGACGGCGGGGGTCGCCAACGGCAGCGAGCGAGGCAGAGGCATGGGTTTCTTCCCTCTTCCCTTCTTTGTCAGAGCCATGGCGATGGGAAGGGGGGGGGAAGGTTCGAGACTGGGTTGGAAACAGAAGCTGGCGTTCGAGAGGAGGAAGGACAGACGACGTTCGAGCAACAGAAAGGGGAGCGGCTATGTACGACTACGAGTCCGCCTAGCATGGCGCAGAATAAGGGGCATGGGGGAACAATGTCGCCCACGTCCAATAAACCACCACGCGGCGCCCAAGGCCGCAGGCTGTTAGGGCCCGCGGCGCTTCGCCCTTGCACTTTCGCCTCCCTACACGGCCAAGTCTGGACGCGCCTTGGGCCCGGGGGCTACTGTTGGCGTTCTGGGAACGGGGGTCCCCAGACTTGCCTGCTTGTGGCCCGCGGCGTGGCTCAAAAGGGGGCCCAGCACGGCCCATCTTCATCAGCACAGACCCAAGACCCTCGCGAGGGGCCAAGCCTCACGGGGCGGACGACACGGAGCTTCCTCAGGCACGGCCTCATCAGGATGGCTCGCGAGGAGGCGGAGTGATCAAGGCGGGGTAGCTCACGAGGTGCCCGTGACGCAAGCCATGACGACCAAGGGCGCCAGGCGGGCACCAGCCCGCGCAGTGTCCTCCTTTCCTCCTTGGTGCAAAGGGAGCAAGCGCAGGTGAGAGCATCAAGCAAAGGCACCCGTTTCGGTGCAACGAGACCAAGACCAGCCCAACGGCAGGGATGAAGTCATTGTGGAGCCCAAGCCAGCGTCACCACCAGAGCCTTTGGCTGGCGAAGACCAACTTTAGTTAGGATAAGTGTACCAGATGTTCCCCTTCAAAATGGCCAATTGTTGGCGCCCTTCTCGCTCAATATTTGGGAAGAGGCCCAGGGCCTTTGCCTATAAATAGGACTAGCCACCCCCAGGGTAGAATCAATCAGAATCAGGGGGAGAGAGAGAGAGAAGGGTGACTGAACTCCTCGTAGCATTTCATCGCCCCAGCCAAGAACAGACCCTCGCGAGGCAGTTCTTCCTTGTATTGCTCATCATCATCAGCCCAAGAGGCAATCCACCACACCACAAACTGGAGTAGGGTATTACACCACAACGGTGGCCCGAACCAGTATAAACCCTGTGTCTCTTGTGCTGTTCTTTCCATAGCTTAGATCTTAGCAAGGCGGTGGGGTGCAGGTAGGTAGAAGGCGAAATCTCCGCGCGCACCCCAGTTTTCGAACCTCAAGGGTCTGCCGGAACCCGAAATCCGACAGTGTCAAATCAATCCTAGATTTTAAGGTATCTTTCGTCTTGCCTTCAATATTAAGAAGTGTGCCGATAATGCTGTCACATATATTTTTCTTGATGTGCATCACATCAAGATTATGCCCCAGATCCAAATCTTTCAAATACTCCAAGTCCCACAAAGTGGACCTGCGGGTAAACAATAATTTCTCTTCTACACTGCCACGCTTCCTTTTCCCGCTACCATTACCAGGATGGTTTCCTGGTGTAATATGCCTGACCTTCTCTAATTCCACTTGGAACTCATCGGCGGTGAGCCTCTTTGGCGCATCACGGTTTTCATGCTTTGCATTGAACACATGTCTTCGATATTTTCTAGGATGCGTCTTGTCCTTGGCAAGGAACAGCGGTGTCCAATGTAACAGATCTTTCTAAGTATTGCATATGAGAGCGGATTCGTGTCACAGCGAACACATGCATTGTAACCGTGTGTCGTTTGCCTTGACATAGTGCCCAAAGCCGGATAATCATGGATGCACCAAATTATAATAGCACGCAGAAAGAAATCAGCTGGTGGGCTGCTATATAGGTCTCGAGTGAGAACACCCTTCCATAGCTGTTGAAGTTCCTCCACAAGAGGCTCCATGAACAAATCAAAATCCTTTCCATGACTTTTTGGACCTGGGATGAGCAAGGCCATCATGTAGTTTGATTCTTTGGTGCAGACATTTGGAGGCATGTTGTAAGGGATAACAAGCACTGGCCACATGCTATATGTGGAGCTCTGGTGGCCAAATGGGTTAAATCCATCTGAAGCTAAGCCAAGTCTAATGTTTCTCGGGTCAGCAGCAAACTCTTTGTGTTTATCATTGAAGCTTTTCCACTCACTGCCATGAGATGGATGGCTCATTACATTCTGATTTTTGTACTCTTGGTTCCTAGAATGCCACAGTACATCCTCTCTTGTTTCAGCATCATGAAACAACCTCTGCAATCTTGGTGTAATTGGAAAATGTCTTAGAACATTATGAGGAATCCTCTTCACAGCATCGCCATCTTTCCATCTTGATGATTTGCATTTCGGGCATTCACTTAAGTTGGCATAATCCTTCCAGAACAGAACACAATTATTCTTACAAACATGGATCGTATCATATCCAATTCCAACTGCACGAAGGAAATTCTTCATTTTACTGTAGGTGTGTGGCAGCCCAGACGCATCTGGGAAAGATTCACGGAAAGCAGCCAACATCGCATCGAATGATTTGTTGGTCATCCGCTCAGATGTCTTCACCTGAAGAAAGGTGACCATAGCTGAGAATACCGACAGCTTATTTCCTAGGGTGACAACAACGTTGCATTGTTCCAACATGCGGGCCCACCGTTTTTCTTCTGCAGGTGAAAGTTCACGGAATACACGAGCATTTCGTCGCATTGTTTCAATGTTGGTCAAACTCACTGGCTCCGCCACCACCACCTCCTCCTCCTTTTCCACCTGAGCATCAGGGAGATCAAGATGGTGATCTGCTGCTTCCACGTAGTCAATAACATTGACGTTCACAGCTTCAACATGATGAACCCACCTAGTATATGTGACCGACATCCCATACAAGTGTAGATGATTTTGCACAGTTGACTGGGGTCTTGTAACTGAATTCATACACCTGCTACATGGGCATAGCACATCTGATTTCGGACCACCGTACTCAGCTCTGATAAAGTTCATGAAGTTTTAAACCCCCTCCACATACGCAACGGAGAATCTTCGAACAGAAGTAATCCAGGTCCTGTCCATCTGTTAGACATACAAATTAGTTCTTCTACTAGATATTAGATGAAAAACATATGCTTTTTTATGAAGTCCAGAAAAAAATACCTAGGTCGATGTCTAAAGCTATGGCAAGATATTTGGACGGCCAGATCTAAGTACCGAAATATATGTAAAGCTAATTCAGCAAACAGATTTGAGTGCCAAATTATGGCAGGCTGTTTCAGCAGTCAATGAGGCCGAGCACACAGCCATCAAACTATCGAAGGCCATCGCAGCAACAAAGATCGAGTATAAAACGGTGTAGAGCTATTTCAGCTAACAGATTGGCTACTAGACCATGGCAATCTACGTCACAATAAATATATGGCAGGATATTTTAGAAACTAATCGGACTTGGCATGCCATCTCAGCTAAGCAGATTAAGTAAAGAATAGGGCAAGGAAGCTTCTTAAGCAGAGCATATAGACAGTAAACTACTTCGGCAAACAGTGAGATTAACAGCGTCTATCAGCTAACATTCAGCGCAACACCGACGTGAACGGGGCCTCAGTCTAGAATGCGCGTACCGTGGGAGAAGCTGACCGCCGTGCGTCTCCACACAAACGTCGCCAGCGGTGGTGGTACTGACCGCCGTGTGCCTCCACAAGAACGTAGCCAGAGGTGGCGGCGTGGCTAGAGGACGACAGTCTACGAGAGTGTACTGTGGGAGCGAGAGGATCGCCGAACCGCGGCGCCGACGTATCAGCGCAGCGGGGAGGGCGGCTTTGGCGGAGCGAATGGAGTGGAGGGGGACAGGGGGGAGGGGGGTTTGGGGAATATTATTGGCTAGTTGGCCGAAGGGCGGTTGAGTCGGATTTGGGGGAATTTTTGGGTGTGTGGGGGGGAGGATTTTCACGCGGTGGGCGGGGGGAGTTTGGCGCATGGTCGGTTTCTCCAAGTGCAGTTCCACGTGTCAGTGAAGAGGCAAGCCAAAGCGCGTTCCGTTTGCGTGAGCCGTGTGTAGGACCGAACGTGTGTGGGGTGCAATGCGACCGCGACAGGAGTGCTGTGAGTGTACTGCCTTTTTTCCTTTTAAACTAGGTGCTTCGCCCCCTCAAAAACAATTGTTGCTTCGCGCGATCCATCGATACTACTACTAGTAATCTGGTAATCCCGACTAAAATGGCGCGGTGGGGTCTTTTCCTGCGCGATATGCTGGGAGGTTGGTTAGTTGGGTTTTTTAGGACGAGTAATGCTACACCTACGTAATCACAGTTACGTAATTAATGTAATGTGAAACATGTGAGCTGTTGATTGTAGATTGGGGGGAGGGAGGGACCCACCACCATGAAAATCAGGGGAGGAGAGAGAGAGAGGCAATTTACGTTAACCCTTTCGTAGGTTCCCCTAGATGTAGAAAGATGTGAAATGCGTGAATGTGTAGTGGACGTACTATTGGAGTGCCTAAAATAATTTGTGTATGTATAGACCCTATGTGTTTATTTTACTTCGCATGTTAGATTTGTCTCGGTTCAATAAAAATCAGAGTTGGTGATGATGGTGTGCCTGTCATCCTGCAATATAGGTCGTCCAATCTATATCTAATGGATAGAAAGGAAACTATATCAATTTACCCGCACTCCTCTCCACATTTACAAATAAGGCTTTCCCTCGTTCATCCTTTTTGAAAGCACAAGTGCTCTCCAGGTGGTTTTGGTAATTAATGTCAACATATCTCTTGTTGGACTAATACTTTTATCTAGTATATTTCAGATAAGTTCAACAATGGAGTGGCATGGACTAAAGGTTGTGGGAACTCCTTCAAGATGCTAAGGACAAAGGATTGGCTAAAGCTTCAAGCTCAGGACTCTTCATTTTACACTTTTAGTGATCCAAGATCACATTGAGTCCATAGGAAAAGCCAATACTATTAAGAAGGGATGAGGTGTTGCTTAATGAGCCTTTTGCTCCATGTGCTTGATGATATGCTCCAAAACCCTTAGCTACTTTCCCATTTCCACATATGACCTAAACCCAAAGTCAAACTCGGTCCTATCGATTCTTTCTATCCGACGCCACCGAGTTTCACATGTCATAAGCCATTGCCAAACCCTAGCAAATCGGTTCTACCGATAAGGATCTCGGTCTCACCGAGATGGGATTGCAATCTCACTGTGTATGTCCATTGTCAAAATCGGTCTCACCGAGTTTAGGCAATCGGTACTACCGAGATTACAATGCAAACTCTCTGGTTAACTCATTACCAAAATCGGTCCAACCGAGTTTAGTAATCGGTCCCACCAAGTTTGCCTGACCAACTCTCTGGTTAGCTTATTACCAAAATCGATCTCACTGAGTTTGCGTAATCGGTCTCACCGAGATTACGTTATGCCCTAACCCTAACCATATCGGTCCTACCGAGTTGCATGTCAGTCCCACCGAAAATCTCTAACGGTCACTAGGTTTACCTTTTCGGTCCAACCGAGTTTGTTGATTCGGTCCCACCGAGATTGGTAAATTGTGTGTAATGGTTGGATTTTGTGTGGAGGCTATATATACCCTCCATCTACTCTTCATTCGTGAAGAGAGCCATCAGAACACATCTACACTTCCAACTCATATGTTCTGAGAGAGAACCACCTACTCATGTGTTGAGACCAAGATATTCCATTCCTACCATATGAATCTTGATCTCTAGCCTTCCCAAGTTGCTTTCCACTCAAATCTTCTTTCCACCAAATCCAAATCCTATGAGAGAGAGTTGAGTGTTGGGGAGACTATCATTTGAAGCACAAGAGCAAGCAGTTCATCATCAACACACCATTTGTTACTTCTTGGAGAGTGGTGTCTCCTGGATTGGCTAGGTGTCACTTGGGAGCCTCCGACAAGATTGTGGAGTTGAACCAAGGAGTTTGTAAGGGCAATGAGATCGCCTACTTCATGAAGATCTACCGCTAGTGAGGCAAGTCCTTCGTGGGCGATGGCCATGGTGGGATAGACAAGGTTGCTTCTTCGTGGACCCTTCGTGGGTGGATCCCTCCGTGGACTCGCGCAACCGTTACCCTTCGTGGGTTGAAGTCTCCATCAACGTGGATGTAGGATAGCACCACCTATCCGAACCACGGGAAAAACATCCGTGTCTCCAATTGCGTTTGAATTCGCCAAACCCTTCCCTTTACATTCTTGCAAGTTGCATGCTTTACATTCCGCTGCTCATATACCCTTTGCATGCTTGCTTGATATGTATTGTGTATGTTGAAATTGTGCCTAAAACTCCACCCAAACCGAAAAGGCTTAAAAACTGCAAGTTTAGCACTAAGTGTCTAATCACCCCCCTCTAGACACACCTACTTCTAGATCCTACAAGTGGTATCAGAGCTTTGGTCTCCATTGCCTTGGTTTAATCACCATTGGAGGAAGATGGATGTGTCTACTTTAGGGAGTCTTAGACATAGAGTGCCTATTCTTGATGGAGAGTATTTTCATGAGTGGAAAAATGGGATGCTTGTGATTTTCAATCAATATCATTTGAACAAGTATATTGCTAGTCCTTGTGCACCTCATGTTGATCCTATGCACCCCACACTAGATGAAGATATTGACATGATCCGAAATCTTAGAACCGTTGAGCTCATCATTAGAGGTTTGCCCAAAAACTTGATTGCTAGTTTACCTACTCTTAATTGTGCCTATACTATATGGAAATTTCTTGAGGAACAATTCCCCAATTATTCCTTGAAAAATTTGGATGAAATTCTCCATAAATCTATCGCCTTGAGTAAAATGAACTCTAGTGATCCTAGTTTTGGTAATTGTCTATTTGAGCTTACTAATCTCATGCGTGCTAAAGGAAATGTTGGAATCATTGGTGATATCATAACCGAATCCATAAGAATTCATAAAAGTGACCACTTTGATGATCATTTATCTAATGAATTACCCTCTCTAGGATATGATCAATCACAAGATGATGTTGAACATGGATACTATGATGAAGATGATGATAGTGACTTCGATCTTGACGATGCAATGAGACACTTTGGTCTTATGGATAATCTTCGAGGATATGTGTCAGGAGGAAAGGAATGGGTTCTCGATAGTGGATGTACTGATCATATGACCGGAGATGAAGAGATGTTCCGTGAGCTTGCTGAAAATGACGACCCTAAGAAATATGTCACCTTTGGTGATAATTCAAAGGGTAAGGTGGTTGGCCTTGGTAAGGTGGCCATCTCACACGATAGCTCCATTCAAAATGTCATGCTCGTTGAATCTCTTGGGTACAACTTACTTTTAGTATCTAGACTTGCTGATTTCGGTTTGAATGTCCTATTTAATGAGGTAGATTGCCAAGTGTTTCGACGAGACAATCATAAAATGGTCTTTACCGGTATACGTAGAGGTGACCTTTACATTGTCGATTTCTCTAAAAAGGCACAACCTAAAACTTGCTTTATTGCTAAATCCTCAAAAGGTTGGTTGTGGCATAGACGACTAGGTCACGTTGGCATGAGAAACCTTGACAAGCTTATTAAAGGAAATCATAACCATGGATTTAACAATGTCATATTTGATAAGGATAGACTTTGTAGTTCTTGTCAAGAAGGTAAACAGGTTGGAGGAAGGCATCCCGTGAAGAACAACATGACCACAAAGAGGCCACTCGAGCTACTTCATATGGATCTTTTTGGTCCCAATGCCTACAAAAGTCTCGGTGGAAATTCTTTTGGTCTAGTTATAGTTGATGATTTTTCAAGATTTACGTGGGTGTTCTTTCTTGATGACAAAACGCAGGTCCAACAGATCTTCCAAAACTTCGCTAGGAAGGCCCAAAATAAGTTTGATGTGAAGATCAAGAAGGTTCGAAGTGACAACGGAACGGAGTTCAAGAACGCAAATGTGGACACCTTTCTTGACGAAGAAGAGATTTCACACGAGTTCTCGGCTACGTACACACCTCAACAAAATGGAGTTGTTGAGAGGAAGAACCGGACGCTCATCGAAATGGCGAGAACGATGCTTGATGAGTACAAGACGCCAAAGCACTTTTGGGCAGAAGCAGTTGAGACGGCTTGTCATGCAACAAATCGCTTGTATCTTCACAAGTTACTCGGCAAGACGGCA
Source organism: Aegilops umbellulata (assembly GCA_032464435.1). Lineage (NCBI taxonomy): Eukaryota > Viridiplantae > Streptophyta > Magnoliopsida > Poales > Poaceae > Aegilops > Aegilops umbellulata. The sequence continues at coordinate 208,613,553 of CP136056.1, read as the reverse complement.
TACGAGCTCCTCACCGGTAACAAACCGCAAGTTGGATACTTTCGAGTATTCGGCTCAAAGTGCTACATTCTTGATAAGCATCGTCGTTCAAAGTTTGCTCCTAAATCTCATGAAGGTTTCCTACTTGGTTATGTTTCAAACTCTCACACTTACCGTGTCTACAACTCTTTCACCCGAAAGGTTGAAGAAACGGTAGATGTGAAGTTTGATGAATCTAATGGCTCGCAAGTAGAGCAATTGCCAATTGATGTAGGAGACAAAGACCCTTCAGAAGCAATCCAAGACTTGTCCATTGGCAAAATTCGTCCAATCGAGGTGAAGGAGAATACCTCGTCCATCCAAGTGGAAGCTTCTACTTCACAAGAAGGTGAACCAAGAATTGACACGGAAGCATCCACAAGTGGGACACACCAAGATGAAGAAAACGAGGAAACGCATCAAGACGAACATCAACAACCTCCTTCTCCACCACGACAAGAGAACAACAACGTCAACAATGAAGAAGATGGAGAAGGTGAACAAGATGAAGAAGATGTTCAACGAAGACCCAAGCAAAAGCTTTCATGAGTTCGAGCAAGAATTGCCAAAGATCATCCCGTCGAGCAAATCTACAATGATATCCAAACCGGGAGAATTACTCGCTCAAAAACTCGTTTAGCTAACTTTTGTGAAAACTATTCATTTATCTCTAGCATTGAACCTATGAAGGTTGAAGAAACAATGGAAGATCCGGATTGGATAAACGCTATGCATGAAGAGCTACACAACTTTGAGAGAAACCAAGTTTGGACATTGGTTGAGAAGCCCGACAACAACCACAACATCATTGGTACCAAATGGGTGTTTCGCAACAAGCAAGATGAAGATGGACAAGTGATTCGCAACAAAGCACGTCTCGTCGCCCAAGGGTACACACAAGTCGAAGGTATGGACTATGGTGAGACATATGCTCCCGTTGCTAGACTCGAGTCCATTCCCATCTTACTTGCCTATGCTAATCACCATAATATCACCTTGTACCAAATGGACATTAAAAGTGCTTTTCTAAATGGTGAAATAGAGGAGGAAGTTTATGTCAAACAACCTCCCGGCTTTGTCAATCCTAAGAAACCTAATCATGTTTACAAACTTCACAAAGCTCTTTATGGTCTTAAACAAGCTCCTAGAGCATGGTATAAATGCTTGACCAAGTTCCTTATTGCAAGTGGTTTTGAAATTGGAAAAATTGATTCCACACTTTTTACTAAAAGGGTTAATGGAGAACTATTTGTGTGCCAAATTTATGTTGATGATATTATATTTGGTTCAAATAACCCACGTTTTAGTGAAAAGTTTGGGAAGCTAATGTCGGAGAAGTTTGAGATGTCTATGATGAGTGAACTCAAATTCTTTCTCGGTTTGCAAATCAAGCAAACTAAGGAAGTTACATTTGTATCTCAAACGAAGTACACCAAAGACTTATTCAAGAAGTTCAACATGTAAGAATGCAAAGGTATGTCAACACCCATGCCTACTAGTGGACATAATGACTTGACCAAAGATGGTGAACCGGTTGATCAAAAGGTTTATCGCTCTATGATTGGTTCATTGTTATACTTATGTGCCTCACGTCCCGATATTATGCTAAGTGTGTGCATATGTGCACGAAAAGCAACTTGGGAAGGCTAGAGATCAAGATTCATATGGTAGGAATGGAATATCTTGGTCTCAACACATGAGTAGGTGGTTCTCTCTCAGAACATATGAGTTGGAAGTGTAGATGTGTTCGGATGGCTCTCTTCACGAATGAAGAGGAGGTGGAGGGGTATATATAGCCTCCACACAAAATCCAACCGTTACACACAATTTACCAATCTCGGTGGGACCGAATCAACAAACTCGGTCGGACCGAAAAGGTAAACCTAGTGACCGTTAGAGAATTTCGGTGGGACTGACATGCAACTTGGTAGGACCGATATGGTTAGGGTTAGGGCATAACGTAATATCGGTGAGACCGATTACACAAACTCGGTGAGACCGATTTTGGTAATGAGTTAACCAGAGAGTTTGCATTGTAATCTTGGTAGTACCAATTGCCTAAACTCGGTGAGACCGATTTTGACAATGCACATACACAGTGAGATTGCAATCCCATCTTGGTGAGACCGAGATCCCTATCGGTAGAACCGATTTGCTAGGGTTTGACAATGGCTTATGAGATGTGAAACTCGGTGGCGCCGGATAGAAAGAATCGGTAGGACCGAGTTTGACTTTGGGTTTAGGTCATATGTGGAAATGGGAAAGTAGCTAAGGGTTTTGGAGCATATCATCAAGCACATGGAGCAAAAGGCTCATTAAGCAACACCTCATCCCTTCTTAATAGTATTGGCTTTTCCTATTGTCGGGGGAAATCTGCCTCCACGAACACCTATGGGGACCGAGCCCCTTTCTGGTTCGGCGGGGGGCGGAGGTCGCGCGAAGAGCGGATCGAGGCGATGCACACAAGGGATTTACACAGCTTCGGGCCGCACGGATGCGTAAAACCCTACTGCTGCTTTGTGGTTTGTATTGTGTTCTTGTTCGGGAGCCCTGAGTCCTACAGTACACTCAGGCAACTAATCAGACCGAGCGTGAGTGGCCTCCTTCCTCCTCTCCTCCCTTTACGTTGTGCATGGGGCCTCCTTTTATATGCGCAAGGGGTTACCCACAGGTGGCAACGTAGGCGGGGGTAAAACTGGAAAATGCTGTGTTGGGTACAACTATTTGCACAGTGCTATCATACCTAATTCTGACGGCAGGGAAGAAGGGCATTAAATGCCCGTCTAGGTCGCCCAAACAGTGCAGAAAAGGGACCGTCAGGGGCGCCACCGTTTGCCACGACTGCTACCCTGTCAGCGTTGCTTCGCCACCCCATGCCCCTGGCTGCGTAGCCTCTTGCCACGTACGCCTGGAATGGCCCCAGAGCGACGCGTGGGTGGATGAGCTGGAACGCAGGCGTGGGGTGGTGACTTGCCGCGGCAAGCGCCTTGCCGCGGTTGATGTATTGTCGCGCCCGGGAGCTTGTTGCTCACCGGTCCTTGCCGGGACGCGTGGCGCGTCGCAGCAAGTCTCTTGTCGAGCCCTGGTCGGCCTTCCCGGCAAGCTCCTCTTGCCGGGGCCTTGTGCTTCGAGCGGCTGTCCCGGCAAGCTCCTCTTGCCGGGGCCTCGCTCTCTTCGGTTGGCCTTCCCGGCAAGCTCCTCCTGTCGGGGCCTTGGCTCAAATACTTTGTTCTTGGATGGCCCAAAAAGGGACCATGGAGTGTTTTGGCGATCGCCTAGCAAGCCTTGCCGCGGGGTGCTACGACTGCCCGTGCACAAGTTCGGGGTACTAAGGTACCCCTACTTTAGTACACCGACAGGAGCCCCCGGGCCTGGGCCATACACGGCGCCGAGCGCTGTTGGGCCAGGCCCAAAACAGTGCACGGGCACGCGCGGCCTGGGTCACGCTGCATCTTCTTCTGCATCCACCACGTCCTCCCCGAATGGCACGCGTCGAACGCGGCATCATGGGGAGAGGTGTGCGTGACGTGGGCAGCATGCGCGGGGCTGAGCCCCGCAGGCATGCGTCACGTCGCAATAAAGGGGGACGGTTCGCGCCATCTCCATAAGTGGAGGGAGGCGTGGAGGCGTGGCTCGTTTGCTGGACGGGGCCGAGGCACGGTTTCCGAGGCGTCCGCTCCCCACGATCACGGGGTGAGGGGAGGTCGCCTCATCCGTCGCCTCGGTCCTGCACGCCAGCCACGCGGCTTCCATGCACCTGGAGTCGCGGACGGTGGAGGCAGGAAACCGGGCCGTCGCGGGTCGAGGCAGCAGGCCGGTCCCAGTCGCCTGCTCTTCCTGGGTCTTGATTGGCTGAGCGGGGCGGCCGAGCCCCCACCCTGCTCCTTTATAAAGAGCAAGAGGGGGCGACGAAAACCCACACTCCTTCATCTTTGCTTCTCTCCAGCTTCTGATCCCCTCTCTCCATTCGCCATGGAGAAAGGGAACCCTGGTCCTTCATCGGTGGCGGCGAGGGTCGCCGCTAGGCAACGCGCCCCTCCTCCCCTTGCACCCGCGGTGGCAGAGCCAACTGTAAGGGTAAGGGGGAGGGGGCGAGGTCGTGGACGAGGCCGAGGCGACGCGCCGGCCTCGCCTCCGCCAGTGGCTCCTCTTCTCACGGCAGTCCACATCGGGGACGACCCTTGCGAGTTCCTCGTCAGGCTGCACCGGGCGCTTCGTCGTCGCCTCCGTCTCCCGGCTCCCTTCGCAAGCGTGATGGAGATGGAACAACCCAAGACGCTAAGACTGCGCATGAGGGGCTGCGGGATCAGCGGCACGCGGGTCCACGTTGAGTCCCCAACCCCCGGCGTGATGTATCTTGGTCGAGGGTGGAATACGTTCGCCCGTATCCACAGCTTGATGGAGGGGTTCACCCTCCATTTTAAGTTGATGGAGGGCGATCTCCTCTCCGTCATGGTCTTCGGGTGCTACGGGACCCGGGCCCGGTGCTGCGTGGATAGCTCCTCCGACAGCGAAGCTCCTCCTCGAGCGAGAGTGACGAGGAGGGGAGCGACAGCGACGACGAGGGTAGCGGTCATCGGGATGACGGGTCCGACTAGGCGTCGGTCGCGGCTCCGCGTGGCACCGGCGACCCCATCATCCATGTCGCCGGGTCCTTGAGCTTCCCGGGGTCGTCTCCTTGGCGGCTGGCGTAGGGAGGCTGCGGAAGAGGAAGAGGGCGGGCGGCAAGGCCGTCAACTCGGAGTACAAGGGCACGGCGCCCTCGACAGCGTGCTGACGTCTTGCCGCCTCGTCGAGCCCTGCTTCCGGCGCTGCCGTCACCGTCCAGCTTTCAGACGGCCCCCAGGGTGTTCTCTTGGTGTCTTCTGCCACCCGTAGCTCGTCTAGGCGCCCCTTTTGCCCTTTTTGCCTCCTTGTCCTACCTCTTGAGGAGAGAGACAAGAAAGGGATTACGGGCACCTTATCTCTTTTTAACTTGTAAGCCTTCGGGCTTTAGTTGCATTTAAAGCTTGTAATCTCATCTCTCATGTTTTTCATTCTCTCTGGACTGTACCTGAGCGGAATGTTTTTAATGAAAAGGGGATGTTTGCCCGGCCATTTGTCTCGTGGGTAAAACCCACGCCAAGGAGCGAATCCTTTATATCGTTAAGATAGACACTTCTTTGCCCGGCAACAGGCCCTGCCGTCTTCCCGCGCCACTCAACCTTTCTCACGCCTTTGGCGGAGGCAGGGATGAGGCGGGTTCGGGCTCCTCACTCCGTCCCTTGGCCGCCGCGGCTACTACCAGAACTGGCCCCAGGAACGCACTCTGGAGCCCAGAGTTAAGGGAGCACGGCAGCTTTTTAGGAAGAAACAAGGCTTTCGCATTCCTCATTCCATAAGAGAATGCATGACAAGGGATGAGAAACTTATCTGGGATTGCAGCCCCCGGCAACTTTGGCTTACCGCGAGCGAATCTTTGTACTTGCAGCCTCGGGCAACACTGGTTTGCCGGGGACTAGATGCTGGCCCGCCCTTCTTCTCTTCTTCGTCCTTAAGCGGTCTGGCCAGGATATGCAAAACCCTGCGAACCAAAGGAAACGAAAGAACAGGAAAAAAGGATGCAGACCCGACCTCTAAGCTAGGGGTTAGCAGCTGTTAGGCACTATCAACCCTAACCAAGGACGAGACTCGACTCAGCATGCATGCTAAAACTTAGGGCGCCAGCGCTTCATTTACTGCTGCTCAGGGTCTGCGCCTGGCTTTGTACAAAGGATTACATGCAACAGCGGAAAGACTTGTACAAAAGGGTGGTTGCCGGACGGGGCCGACAACCGCGCCTTACGTGTAAAACTTACGAGGATGCTCAATATTCCAGAAGTTGCTCACCGGAGTGCCATCTTCGGTCTCAAGGCGGACAGCGCCGGGCCTCGTGACTCGTCTCACCCGGTAAGGGCCTTCCCACTTCGGCATCAACTTGTTATGATTCTTGGCGGACGGAGCACGCCGAAGAACAAGGTCGCCTTGCTCGAAGCTTCTGGCTTTAACTTTGCGGCTATGGTAGCGATGCAAAGCTTGCTGGTAGCGAGAGGCTCGCACAGCAGCCTGAAGACGATCTTCCTCAAGGAGCAGTGCGTCATCTTCACGCAGCCGCTCTTGCTCAAGCTCATCATAAGCGAGCACTCGAGGTGACCGGTATACGAGTTCCGTGGGGGTAACTGCTTCTGCTCCATAGACTAGAGCAAATGGTGTCTGGCCAGTGGCTCGATTTGGCGTCGTTCTGATCGACCAAAGAGCCACCAGCAGCTCCTCGATCCAATTTCTTCCGCACTTGTGCAGCACGTCGAAAGTTCTGGTCTTGAGCCCGCACAGCACTTCGGCATTGGCCCTCTCCGCTTGACCGTTGCTCCTGGGATGAGCAACAGAAGTGAAGCAGACCTTGGCGCCGAGATCTTGGACGTATTGCATGAAGGCGCGGCTCGTGAATTGTGTACCGTTGTCGGTGATGATCCTGTTGGGGATCCCGCAGCGGCAAACAATCGACCTGAAGAACTTGACTGCTGACTGTGCTGTCACCTTCCTCACCGGTTCCACTTTCAGCCACTTTGTGAACTTGTCGATTGCGACGTACAAGTACTCAAAGCCCCCGACAGCTCGGGGGAAGGGGCCGAGGATGTCGAGCCCCCAGACCAAAAATGGCCAGGATAAAGGGATCGTCTGGAGAGCTTGAGCTGGCTGGTGTATCTGCATGGAATGGAACTGGCACGCTTCACACTTGGTTACTTGTGCAGTTGCATCCTGGAGGGCTGTCGGCCAGAAGAAACCTTGCCGGAACGCTTTGCCGGCAAGTGCTCTTGTGCCAATGTGGTGACCACATATGCCTCCATGTATCTCTGCCAACAGCTTCTGTCCGTCTTCCCGGGAAATACACTTCAATTTCACACAGTTGCGCCCTCTTCTATAGAGCGTGTTGTCGATGAACTGGTACATACTTGAGTGCCGGGCTACTCTTTCCGCTTCTTCTTGTTCTTCGGGAAGTTCTCCGTTCTGGAGGAAATGGACAGTCTGCTGCGCTCATGCTGGAGCCTGTGGCTCGACAACAAGGACTAAAGGCACGTCTGCTGCTGCGGGAACGTCCGCTTCTACGGCGAGGATCTGGGGCTCAGCTGGAGCTTGATGTTCCCCGACAAGCTTGCCGGAGCAAAACTTGTCGGGAGCGCCTTCTTCTACGGAACAAACCCTGGGGTTTGCCGGAGCAGACGGCTCCTCAACGCCCTTGGCGTCGATCTTGGGGACCTTCTTGGCGGTGGCTCCGGGGAGCTCTGCTGGAAGATAGTCGCCGGAGACCAACTTCCTCTTCTTGCTCTGTCCAGTTGATGGTGTTACGGATGGCTGAGTCAGCTTGAGCACAAAGGTTCCTGGTTCCACAGGTAACTTAAGTGTTGCGCACTTTGACAGGCCATCAGCAATGTCGTTCTCAGCTCTTGGAATGTGTTCCATTTGCAGGCCGTCAAAGTGCTCTTCTAGCTTCCTCACTTCATCAACGTACGCTTCCATCAACGGACTCTGGTAATCTTTGTTCACTTGGCGGACGACAAGCTGCGAGTCACCCCTGACAATGAGCTTCTTGATCCCAAGTTCTGCCGCGATCCTGAGACCGGCAAGCAAACCTTCATACTCTACAGTGTTGTTGGTTGCTTGCTCCTTGGGGAAGTGCATCTGGACTATGTACTTGAGATGCTCTCCGGTGTGCGCGATAAGCAATGCGCCAGCACCGGCGCCTTGCAGCGAGAAGGCACCATCAAAATACATCAGCCACTCTTTGCTTGCTTCTTTGACGGGGATGCTCATCTCTGGGATCTCTTCGTCTGGTGTCGGTGTCCACTCTGCTATGAACTCCGCCAATGCTCTGCTTTGGATAGTTGAAGTGCTCTCGAATTTGAGACCGAAGCTTGACAGTTCCAGTGCCCACTCGACAATCCTGCCTGTTGCTTCTGGATTCTGCAGTATCCTCTTCAGCGGAAAGCGGGTGACAACTGTAATCTCATGTGCTTTGAAGTAATGGCGCAGCTTTCTCGAGGCCATGAGAAGGCCGAAAAGCAATTTCTGCACACCAGAGTACCTTGACCAAGCCCCCTGCAGAAGGGAGCTGACAAAGTAAACTGGGCCCTGCACCATTCTCTTCTTCTGCACCTCCACTCGCTCCTGCGCAGATTCATCCTTGTCGGGGCCAGAGCTTGTCAGGGAAGCCTCCTGCTTGTCGCTGGACGCGCTTGCTATCTCATCATCTGCCTCCCTCTCCGCTACTAACGTAGCAGTAACCACTTGATTGGTTGCCGCCAGGTACAGCAGCAACTTCTCTTGTGGTTTAGGCGCGACAAGTATTGGAGCGGAGGACAGGTATTTCTTCAAGTCTTGCAGCGCAGCCTCCGCTTCCAGAGTCCATTTCACTGGACCCGCCTTTTTCAAAACTTTGAAAAATGGCAGGGTGCGTTCTGCAGACTTGGAAATAAACCTGCTGAGAGCCGCGACGCAGCCGGCAAGCCTTCGTACATCCTTGACGTGTGTTGGTGCTTCAATCTGCTCGATGGCATTGATTTTGTCTGGATTGGCTTCGATTCCTCGCTGAGACACGAAGAACCCGAGAAGCTTGCCGGAAGGGACTCCAAACACGCACTTCTTGGGGTTGAGCTTGAGGCTGATCCTGCGCAGGTTTGTGAAGGTCTCTTCTAAATCTTGAATCAGGGTTGCCCTGTCCCTCCTTTTGACCACTATGTCATCCTTGTAGGCTTCCACATTCCTGTGGATCTGTGGCTCAAAATCGGTATGGACAACCCTCGCAAACGTCGAACCTGCATTCTTCAAACCGAAAGGCATCCGTACGAAACAGTACGTGCCACATGGAGTGATGAATGCGGTCTTCTCCTCATCTTCTTCAGCCATGAAGATCTGATGGTATCCTGAGTACGCGTCAAGAAATGAAAGCAGGTCACACCCGGCCGTGGAGTCAACAATCTAGTCAATGCGCGGCAAGGGAAAAGGATCCTTGGGACAAGCTTTGTTAACATCAGTAAAGTCGATGCAAAGCCTCAATTTCCCATTTGCTTTGCGCACGACAACAAGATTGGCCAACCACGTCGGATGGAGCACACCTCTGACGAGGCCTGCCGCTTCCAACTTCTTGATTTCTTCTGCGATGAACTCTTGGCGCTCCACCGCTTGCTTCCTGACTCTTTGCTTGACGGGTCGCGCATGAGGACAGACGGCGAGGTGGTGCTCAATCACTTTCCTGGGAACGCCGGGGATGTCAGATGGTTGCCAGGCAAACACATCGACATTCGCCCGCGGGAAAGCAACGAGCGCGCTTTCCTATTTGGAGTCGAGAGTGGCACTGATGGTGAAGGTACCACCAGTGCCGTCCTCCTTGGCGGACACCTTCTTGGTCGTTGGCGGAGCTGCCATTGTCTTCTTACTCTTGCCGGTGGAGCTCGATGGCGCGTCCTCGACGGCAGCGCAACACTCCGAAGAGGTGCGCTTGCCGGAGTGGGCACCAGAGCACTCGTCGGGCTTGGTCTTCTTCTTGCCGGCGGAGCTCGATGGCGCGTCCTCGACGGTAGCGCAGCACTCCGTAGAGGTGCGCTTGCCGGAGTGGGCGCCAGAGCACTTGTCGGGCTTGGTCTTCTTCTTCCCTCCGGGAGCTTCTGCGGCAAGTGGCTTGTGATCCGCTACGGCTGCTGCTTCCCGGTAGATCTTGTCGGCACAGATAAGGGCGTCCTTCCTGTCGCCAGGGACAGAGATGACGCTTATCGGGCCTGGCATCTTGAGCATGTTGTATGCGTAGTGAGAGGCTGCCATGAATTTGGCGAGCGCTGGACGACCGAGAATTCCGTTGTAGGGCAACGGAAAATCGGCAACGTCAAAAGTGATCCTCTCTGTCCTGAAGTTCAGCTCGCTGCCGAATGTTACTGGCAACGTTATCTTCCCCTTCGGCTTGCTCCTTCCCGGGTTGATTCCTTGGAACGTGCCGGTCTCTTCGAGCTCGCTGTCGGGGACTTGGAGTTTCCGGAGCACTGCGGAGGAGATCAGGTTCAAGCCGGCCCCGTCGTCGACTAGCATCTTGGTGACCTTGAGGTTGCGGACTGTTGGCGAGACCAACATCGGCAAGCACCCGATCGCAGTTGTGCGGTCAGGGTGGTCCTCAATATCGAAGATGATAGGCGTGCTGGACCATTTCAGAGGCTTGCGCGACTCGACGGGTGGTTCCGCTGCATTGACTTCCCGTGCCCACTGCTTGAGCTGGCGGTGAGAAGTATGCAGGGAAGCACCACCTTCTATGCACAAGACCTCTATGGCTTTCTGAAACTCCTGCTCACTGGTCTCGACGTCATCCATGTCTTCGTCTTTGTCGTCGTCTTCGTTCTTGTCACGGCCACGGGGAGGTCTGTCCGTTTGCCGCTGCTTGTCCTTGTCGCGGCGTCCTCCCTGGCCGGGGTGCTTCGTACCTGATCCTCCGCCACCTCCCCGGGCTCTCTCCTTGTCGCGCCGCTCGTACTCGGCCTTTTGCAGCTCGACGAGCCGCTCGACCTGCTTGCAGCTCTGGAGGTCATGCCCCTTGGTGCGGTGGATCTTGCAGTACTGTTTGTTGGTGCCGTGCCGCTTGTCGGCGACCGCCACAGCCTGGCAGTTGGCGCATCCAGCAACCTCCTTGCCGGAGCTACCAGCCTGGGCCTTCTTGGCGGCGCCTTCATCGCCGAACTACTCAACGACCAGTACTTCTTGGCTCTTCTTCTTCCTGTTGCTCCGCCGCCGGTTCTTCCTTGCCGAGGCGGTATCTTCACTGTCAGATTCTCCTGCTTCAGTGTTCTCTCCGGGTAGTTTCCTCCCTTCCTCAGCACGTGCACACTTGTCGGCCAGGGCATATAGCTCGCTGACGTCTTTGATCTTGCACATCGCCATCTCCTCCCGCATCCTGCGGTTACGTACGTTCTGATGGAACGCGCTGATGACTGCGGCAGGGTGGACGTCTGGGATGTTGTAGTGTACGCGGCTGAATCTCTGGATGAACTTGTGCAAGGATTCCCCTTCCTTCTGGACGAGAAGATGAAGGTCGCTCGCTTGGCCATGGGGTTTGTGGCCGCCTATAAAGGCGCCAACAAACTGATGGCACAAGTCTGTCCAGGAGGTTATGGAGTTATCCGGCAAGTGCATGAGCCAAGATCTGACGTTGGATTTGAGTACCAGCGGGAATTAGTTGGCAAGGATCTTGTCATCTCGCCCTCCAACAGCCTGCACCGCAATGGTGTAGATGCTGAGGAACTCCGACGGATGCGACTTGCCATCGTACTTCTCTGGTATGTCTGGCTTGAAATTCTTCGTGTTGGGCCACTGGACTTGCCGCAGCTCACGGGTGAACGCAGGGCAGCCTACCGCGTACGGCAGGTCGCCTGGTCCCCACGGCGCATGCATGTTGACAAAGGGCCCAGCGCGCTGGTCTGATTGACGCCGCGCTTCTCTCCGACGCTCGATGCGCGTACGAGCGTCCTCTTGCTCTCGTTCGTGAAGAACTTGGCGTTGATCGCGACGAGTTCGCGGATTTGAAGACGCGGTGGAGTCGTTGTCGTGATGGCTCCGGTGAGTCGGCGATCTTGGACTGTGGGGCGGGGAATGCACGGTGGTCGCACCCCCACCGGTCTTGGCGCCATCGGTTCTCGCCTGGCCGACCTGCCGCGGCTGCGACGCACTGTAATGCCGCGGGGTGTCGCCGTTAGCGGAGCCGATGAGACTCTGTATTGTGGCCCTCCAGTCGTCGAGCTTGTCCACCGTTGGAGGGTAGTCTAGGAGCAGTTGAGCTCGTGCTAGAGCTTCTGCTGGAGTGGCGGGCAGCGGTGGCGAGCGGCGCGTGGAGCGGGCTGTGCTCGAACTTCTAACTATGTTAGAAGGAGCAGCACCCGGACCAGGCAGTCGCGCCACGCTCACGCCAGCACGTTGGTGTGTATGCTGGCCTTGAGCACCCTGGGATCCGCCAGCTCGATCTGGGTCCAGCGAGCGTATGGTACCGTGAGTGCCAAGACGCTGCTGGTCCCGTGCCTCCTGAGAGGGGCGCGGTGCATGTTCGGACGCCGTGGCACCATGAGCTGGCTCGGCGACGCCCGTTCCGCCGCCGGTGCCGTCCCCACCACCCGTTTGCTCCAGGAGCGGTGGGTTCGACGTGGACGGACCAGCCACCTCCGGAGCCTTCTTCTTCGGTGGCATGTCGATGAAGACGATGGAGATCTAGCCTGTGCAGACGCCGGATCAGGTTCACACAACCTCGACGCCCCCTACCTGGCGTGCCAAAGATGTCGGGGGAAATCTGCCTCCACGAACACCTATGGGGACCGAGCCCCTTTCTGGTTCGGCGGGGGGCGGAGGTCGCGCGAAGAGCGGATCGAGGCGATGCACACAAGGGTTTTACCCAGCTTCGGGCCGCACGGATGCGTAAAACCCTACTGCTGCTTTGTGGTTTGTATTGTCTTCTTGTTCGGGAGCGCTGAGTGCTACAGTACACTCAGGCAACTAATCAGACCGAGCGTGAGTGGCCTCCTTCCTCCTCTCCTCCCTTTACGTTGCGCATGGGGCCTCGTTTTATATGCGCAAGGGGTTACCCACAGGTGGCAACGTAGGCGGGGGTAAAACTGGAAAATGTTGTGTTGGGTACAGCTGTTTGCACAGTGCTATCATACCTAATTCTGACGGCAGGGGACAAGGGCATTAAATGCCCGTCTAGGTCGCCCAAATAGTGCAGAAAAGGGACCGTCAGGGGCGCCACGGTTTGCCACGACGGCTACCCTGTCAGCGTTGCTTCGCCACCGCATGCCCCTGGCTGCGCAGCCTCTCGCCACGTATGCCTGGAATGGCCCCAGAGCGACGCATGGGTGTATGAGCTGGAACGCAGGCGCGGGGTGGTGACTTGCCGCGGCAAGCGCCTTGCCGCGGTTGATGTCTTGTCGGGCCCGGGGGCTTGTTGCTCACCGGTCCTTGCCGGGACGCGTGGCGCGTCGCAGCAAGTCTCTTGTCGTGCCCTGGTCGGCCTTCCCGGCAAGCTCCTCTTGCCGGGGCCTTGTGCTTCGAGCGGCCGTCCCGGCAAGCTCCTCTTGTCGGGACCTCGCTCTCTTCGGGTGGCCTTCCCGGCAAGCTACTCCCGCTGGAGCCTTGGCTCAAATACTTTGTTCTTGGATGGCCCAAAAAGGGACCATGGAGAGTTTTGGCGATCGCCTGGCAAGCCTTGCCGCGGGGTGCTACGACTGCCCGTGCACAAGTTCAGGGTACTAAGGTACCCCTACTTTAGTACACCGACACCTATGGACTCAATGAGATCTTGGATCACTAAAAGTGTAAAATTAAGAGTCCTGAGCTTGAAGCTTTAGCCAATCCTTTGTCCTTAGCATCTTGAAGGAGTTCCCACAACCTTTAGTCCATGCCACTCCATTGTTGAACTTATCTGAAATATACTAGATAAAAGTATTAGTCCAACAAGAGATATGTTGACATTAATTACCAAAACCACCTGGAGAGCACTTGTGCTTTCAATCTCCCCCTTTTTGGTAATTGATGGCAACATACATCAAAGCTTTAGATAAAGATACAAATAATAGCAATTAAAGCTTTGGAAAAACATGTAACAAACATAGGCTCCCCCTACATGTATGCAATTATGTGAATATAGAATATAGAAGCATGTGAGAGCATAATCATGACAGAGTAGACAATGTGTTACATGTATCTTGGCCATATGCATCAGAGCAAAAGATTATTAAGAGAAATACCTTCATGCTTATGAGTCCTTCTTGCAAACAGTATGTACAAGAGCAAGAATTCCTAATACTCATGATTCTGATACATATACTTACCTTGTAGTTTTGAGTTGGCTTAGGATGGAATGAACCTGCATAAACAAGGTTAGATAACACAGGTACATACACTAGCCAGAGCAAATCAAAAGAGACTACAAGAATACCAAGACTGGGATGACATGTAGAGAGTGAGTACAAGGTACCACATTGGATTAGACATGTCCCCAAGAGTAAAGATATGCAATGAATTTGAATGATTTCTTTCCCTTAGATGTCTTGCTCCCCCTGAATCTGGCATGGGATATTGGGAGAAGATAGGGAACAGAAAATCAGAGCTGAAAGATATGAATAGAACTTAATTCAAATGAGTACATATGAACATGTCTTTCCCCCAAAAAGACATGTGGCATCTCTCCTCTTGAACATCAAGCATCTGGGATCCTTGAGTATTCTCTCCCCCTGGAGATTTCTTTCTCCCCCTTAATATTTGGGATCCTTGAGTATTCTCTCCCCCTTAGTACTTTCTCTCCCCGATGATAAGCTTTGATGTGATCTCTCTCTCCCCCTTTGACATCAATTTCCAAGAAGGTTTTTCCTGGAATCCGTCGAATAGGTTTGGTCCTTGAAATTCAGCACAAAGCAGTGGATAAAACTGTGATGCTTGTAGAGGACAAGATTTGATGAGTGAAGCTGGATCAGAAGAAATATAGAATACGTGGCAAACTGTTTTTCCTGTTACGAAATCGGTGGCACCGAGTGGCATGTTTCGGTGGTACCGAAGGGATTCGGCTGGACCGAAAATTACAATTCGGTGAAACCGAGTTCATCACAGAGAAAACTCTTGTCACCTCAGCTCACTAGTCAAGTAAGATCTCACAGAGATTTGCAAAGAATTAGCTGAAAGATTTGCAAGGAATTTGATGCAGAAATATGCAGAATAAGAATCAAAAATAAAAGAATGAAAGGTTCTAGATGAAGTTTTTTTTGTTAGAAAAAGAGGGAAACTAATATGCAAGGGACAAATGCAATAACACAGAAAAGAACACAAGAGAACTTCATCTAGAATTGGGTGGTGACATGGTCACCTATGTTAGAGTATATTGACTTAGGAGTGAAGTGAGAACACTTGATCATAGGTCATACTCATCGTTTAAGCTCAAAATGGGGTTACCATTTTTCGTTTAAGCATCTTGATGTATTCACATCTTGTGGAGTTGCTTTAACTCATGACTTGGAGTAAAGCTTCTCTAAGATGGAACAACATACCTTGGGTGGTGGTGTGGATCTTGCTCATGTAGTTGAACTTGTGTGGGTGCTCAAGGGTGATGTAGCTCATCAAGAGTTTGAGTTCATCTACCTACATGGATTAGTTCTTGCAAGGAAAAGCACTTGTATATCCAAAAATGACAATCATGAAGCTCAACATAGAATTTGTCAAAGGATATGTTCAAATGGTTTCGTGCTTCCTTGTCGTCAACCACCGTTGTGTAGAGACTTGGTGATGTAGAGATTGCTCAAGATGTGAGTGAGTTGCAATCTCATAGAATTTGATTCAACCAAGTACCTACATGGGTTAGATATCATGCAAGATACAAATATATCCAAGACATAAGATAGTCATCATAAGAGATATATCATGGATTGGCCATAAGCTCATGTCTTGCATGTATCAAATGGAGTTTCTACTCCAAGTTCGAAGCATCAATGATGTTCAATTCTCCTCTCAACCTGCAAAACACTTTCTCATCAAGTGGTTTAGTGAATATATCCGCTAATTGCTTATCGGTGCGAACATGCTTAAGATCAATGTCACCCTTAGCAACATGATCTCGAATGAAATGATGACGAACTTCAATGTGCTTAGTTCGAGAATGTTGCACAGGATTATGACCAATTTTGATAGCACTTTCATTGTCACAAAGCAATGGAACATGTTTCACATAGACCCCATAATCTTTAAGAGTTTGGGTCAGCCAAAGTAAGTGAGCACAACATGAACCAGCGGCAATGTACTCCGCTTCGGCGGTAGATAAGGATACCGAGTTTTGTTTCTTCGAGGACCAAGACACAAGAGATCTACCAAGAAATTCACAAGTACCCGAAGTAGACTTTCTATCAACCTTGTCTCCGGCATAATCCGAGTCGGAATAGCCAACAAGATTAAAAGAGGACCTCTTAGGATACCAAATGCCAAAATTTGGTGTATGAATTAGGTATCTCACTATCCTTTTCACGGCCTTAAGATGACATTCTTTAGGAGCAGCTTGATCACTCAAATCTTCTTTCCACCAAATCCAAATCCTATGAGAGAGAGTTGAGTGTTGGGGAGACTATCATTTGAAGCACAAGAGCAAGGAGTTCATCATCAACACACCATTTGTTACTTCTTGGAGAGTGGTGTCTCCTAGATTGGATAGGTGTCACTTGGGAGCCTCCGACAAGATTGTGGAGTTGAACCAAGGAGTTGTAAGGGCAAGGAGATCGCCTACTTCGTGAAGATCTACCGCTAGTGAGGCAAGTCCTTCGTGGGCGATGGCCATGGTGGGATAGACAAGGTTGCTTCTTCGTGAAGATCTACTCGCGCAACCGTTACCCTTCGTGGGTTGAAGTCTCCATCAACGTGGATGTAGGATAGCACCACCTATCCGAACCACGGGAAAAACATCCATGTCTCCAATTGCGTTTGAATTCTCCAAACCCTTCCCTTTACATTCTTGCAAGTTGCATGCTTTACATTCCGCTGCTCATATACTCTTTGCATGCTTGCTTGATATGTATTGTGTATGTTGAAATTGTGCCTAAAACTCCACTCAAACCGAAAAGGCTTAAAAACTACAACTTTAGCACTAAGTGTCTAATCACCCCCCCCCCCTCTAGACACACCTACTTCTAGATCCTACACTTTTCTCCCACAAGATCTTGATCTTCCGTGCAATGCAGGTGCATCTTGCTAGTACTCCTACAATATCTATATTATTGTGAAAGTTTATATACACCGGCTGAGATTAATGCAAACACGGCAGATTTTCTTTACATTTCGAACTTTTATAGGACAAAAAAATAAAAGAAACCCGACCCTAAACCTATTCTACGGCGGCGAACGACGTCCTCCATCTGTGATCTCCATGTACGGGGGCGGGGTTCAAGACCCGTGAAGTGAAGGTGCGGTCTCCGGCGAGGAAAAGTAGAACACGGGAGACGGAACCAGCCAGTTGGCACACCATGCCCTGCTGCCTCCCATGCCCTACTCATCCTCGGAGGAGTCCCCGACCTCGGCGGTGCTGGACGTTGGACGGCAGCAAGTAGGACGCGTGGATGACGGTGCTCCCGTCGTCGGCCACCAGCGTGGCCACCGCTTGTGCGGCAACTTGAGCGAGGGCGGCGACCTCGAGTTCCATCCCCGAAGACAAGCTCTCGTGCAGAGCGTTAGCGCTTGCGGTCTTGGTGGATGTGGTTCCAGTTAGGACGACAATGCGCTATGGTGTGGAGGTTAGCTGGGCGTTGCCGCTTTAAGTAGCGCATTCCGATGAGGCCAAGCATCCGTGTGCCTCATTAAGTCGCCGGAGTTGGTTCCTTTGGCACCGAGCCTCTTAACGACGACATACGAACGTACGGCATGAATGCGGGCAGCTGGCGCCGGCTGGGAACGCATCGCACGACGGCGCAAGGGATGAGGGTTTTGGTGTGCCAGGGTAGTCAGCTGCGGTCATGGCAACGTTGGAGATGCCCTTTGCTCACATGCGATCCCCGCATGTTATTGAAAAAGCAAGACGACTCGGCATGGTCTCAGGTCCAGAGGATGCAGTTGGCCGCGCTACACCACTCCGCGGACGCGTCGTGGTGCCCCGTGCATCCTCGACGAGTCGGGTGTTGGGGTGTGTTTGGATTATGGCTAAAGTGCACCTACCAAAATTTTGGTCATGACCCAAAGATTGGTCTTTGTTTGGATGGTTACCATTTTTTTGGCATGCCAATGAACTCTAGCCAACTCTAGTTCAATTTTCTTGCCAATGTCGGCCAAATCATGGGCAACCAATACCTCAATCAAAATTTTGGTCATGGCCCAAAGATTGGTCTTTGTTTGGATGGTTGTCATTTCTTTGGCATGCTAATGAACTCTCACCAACTCAAGTTCATTTTTCTTGCCAATGTCGGCCAAATCATGGGCAACCAATACCTCAACCAAAATTTTGGCTACCCAATGCTTTGATGGGGCAACCTTGGGCACAAACCAAACATACTGTTGGTCGTGCCACAGCACTAACGCCACCCTCGGCAAACTGAAACCGACCGTGTCTAGCGATGATATGAGCGTGTCGCTCACCGCGGTCGCCGTGTCCAGAGGCGGTGCTGGAGCTGCGCCCCGTTGTTGGCCCAAACGACCCACATGAACAGTTGTCGGTGGCGAGGAGGTCGTGGGCCAGCTCCTCCATTGGACTAGTCTGCGCTACATCATCCCGACGGGTGTGCCCCACATGTCTGTTTCCCTGTTTTCCCGGCCATATTCGAGCGTCAGTGCTCCACGTTGCGCATTAGGCCTTTCACTATGTAGGCCAAGCGAGACAACTTATTGTTTATTTGAGCCGTTCAAGTATAATCATGTGGCGTTTGCTTATTTCTCATTCCTCTCCAACCCTCTTCTCCATCGATCATGTCGCCCTCCAGTCGAGTCCATCCTCCTGCATGCCTCATTTGAACATTCCGCCGAGTATCATTCGGATGTACCCACCCTAGTCCTCTTTCAATAGATCTCCAGACCCCGAGATGAAATTGAGAGGGAACGAGTGGGGGCACGTGATACCTAAGGCGGATTCAAAATTTTGAACCGGTGATCATAGCATCTGCAAATCATATATAAAGGGTATTCAATGTTCGTTTCGTTTTTGAACATACAATATACTCCCTCCTATCCTTTCTAGTTTACATATAAGTTTTATGTGTACTCAAAGTATATCTACTTTGATCAAAAAGGTATCAACATTCAACAACGCTCAATCAATATTGTTAGATTCGTACGTACTCCTAGATTTGTACTCGATATGGTTTGCAATTTGACTATTGACAAGATTAATAGTACATGAGATGTATAATGTGAAAATTATATCATTGGAAACTCCTTTCACATACGAATTTGACCGTATGCTTTGTGTAAGTTGCATGTCATATATTATTACTCTAACATTTGGTCAAAGATAACCTCGAAAAACGCATTAGACCCTGTATGCTTTGTGTAAGTTGCATGTCATATATTATTACTCTAACATTTGTGTAAGTTGCATGTCATATATTATTACTCTAACATTTGATCAAAGTAGTATATTGGAAGTGGATCCTCTGACGTAGGTATCGCTGCCTTACCCTCCCTTTCGGTCACTTACTGGCGGACCCCATGCTTGCTAGGCCCCGCATGTCAGTTACTCAATGGGTTCGACCACGTCAGGGGATCCTCATCCGTAGTATACTCCCTCTATTTTTATTTACTCCGCATAAAACGGAGGGATTGGTGGTATAATAAATGATGCGGGCGGGGGAGGGGGAGGGACGTCGGTTTGCTCTCAACTGCGGTCCCACAAGCGAGCGAAAACGCAAGACGAAGCGCGTTCCATTCGGTGAGCGAAGTGGAGGGTCCATCGTGCTGGGCTGCAATGTGAACGCGACAAGAGCGATGTACAGTCAAAACTGACTGACCGGTCGTCACTGGAACCACTATTCACACTAGAACCTTCGCTGCTCGGCCTACGCCAGCCACTGCCCTAAAGCCACACCAAATCTCCAGCCCATTCCCCCACCTTTCGATCCCCTAGTCCGCATCAAGCGTCCCCTAGTTCGCCGGAAAGCCATGGTGAGCCGCAAGATCACTTACTACAAGATGCTGACGCCGGAGCACCGCGTAGAAATCGCGGCGGCGGTCGGCGCCACACACCTCCGTTCCCAAGCTCGCTTTGGGCGGGCCAATCCCCGAGTTCTCTGGAGCCAAGCTACGAGGAGGAAGCCGATCCAATGTTCATGGCGGAGGTCGCGGCGCAGAAGGCCCCCGATTGGTATGAGACGATGGACGTCGACTTCGTGTCGGCGTCCGAGTCCCCCATGGTGCAGGCGGACCAGCGGTTCAACATGGTGATACTAAAGGAGGACCGGGAGGCAGAGGCTCAACTCGATGCGGAGCGCGCGCATGCCGCTGGCATCGAGGCTCTCCTGCAGGCGGAACCGGATGTCGTGGATGTGAACCGGGCGGCGGAGGCTCAACTTGAGGTGGAGCGCGCGGATGCCGCTGCCATCGAGGCCCTCCTGCAGGCGGAACCGGGCGTCCTGGACTTGAACCGGGTGGCAGAGGCTCGACTCGATGCAGAGCGCGCGGATGCCGCTCTCATCGACACCCTCCTGCAGGAAGAACCGGACGTCCTGGACTTGAACCGGGCGGCGGAGGCTCGACTCGACGCGGAGCGCGTGGATGCCGCTGCCGTCGAGGCCCTCCTGGAATCGGAACCGGACGTCCTCGACTTGAACCGGGCTGTGCTCTCGTCCGTGCAGAGCACCCGCATGCTCCGCTTGAACGAGTAGCTGGAGGCCGAGGACAATCACGGTGCGGAGACACACATCGGCAGCGACGGCTGGTTCGCGCGGGCAGCCAAAGACGACGAGGCCGTCTCTTTCTGCGAGCAGTGATAGTTTTTCTTTATGTTGTTGTTTTCATGGGTCTTTTGCTGTGTAAAAACATATATTTGTTACGCAAGTTGCCTGACTTGGGTCAGTCTACCATTTCAAGCGGTTGGATGAATATCCTACATCTCCTAACCCTTCTTTCCTTCTTCCTCACCTCTTCTTCTTCCCCAACAGACCACCGCACGGGCCGTACGGATACTCCCCAACATGCGGTTGGATAAACATACTCTATGAACGAAAATTATGTGTCAGCGATAGGATGGCTGAATTTGGTTTGTTCACATACGACAACACGTGTCAGTGAGGGTGCGTTCCCTTGTTTGGGTTTGCGGCGTGCATGAGCGACTGTGTGAGGGTGCGGTGAGACCGCAGCGTGTAGGAGCGACTGTGTGAGGGTGCGGTGTGACCACGACAGCCGTGTGCAACTGTGCCTCCTTCTCATTTTGAAAACTTTAGGCAAGCTTGGCAAAAATGTGTGGCGAAGTTTGGCAATGCAAGCCCTAGACCCAAACAGGATAAGTACGTACGTACTAGGAGTACTAGTGTTAAAAAAGAAAGGTGGGGTTTTCCTTTGCGGGATTTAATCGATATAAATCCTCGTTTCACGTGTCAATTAATGCGTATTTGTTTCTCCAAAGACCAGAGAGCTAACCATCTCACTCCTCATCGCTTGATTAATGCAGCGCCATGCAAACCAACCTTATCACTTCCGCATGCATGCAGGGGATATTAATGTCCTTGGTTGCTAACCCCATCAATTTTGCCTTAATTAGTGTTAGTGGCCATTTGCAAATTGTAATTTTGATATACTGGCCTTGTGTACAAAAAATGGAGGTAGTAACTATATTTGACTTCCTTCCCCATTGTGGTGACGTCGACGATATCTTTTTTTGGTGGTTTGGCAAAGTGCGTTCGACGGAGAACACCATTGAGGGAGACCACGGTAAGTCGTTCGCAAGTGCCACCTACAAGCCGAGACAACCGCCTTATTTGCATCCAGGAAGTCCTTTACTAGTACTACTAGGAGTACTAATGCGGTGAGATGGCTTCTCGAAGAAGACGATGGAAAAGCGGAGTCAGCGAAGAGTGAAATGATGGTTGCTTCGTCCGTGCTTTTGTGATTTGACGCCTCACTGCTTTGTGATTTGTGATAGAAGGGACAGGGGAGTAGACTATGTACTCTATACTGTACTACATGCGTCCAAGCATGGGAGAAAGAGGAGAGACGTTGCATTTTTCTAGTCCTTCAATCAATCAATCAGGGAGCTTCGGTTCCATCTTTTTGGCTTTGGCAACACCGTCCACAATGGTTCCCACAATGCCAAAAGCTATTTTCACATTTGGCTACACATTGTGGATGCCCTTAACCATACCACTTGGTTTTGCTCCTGTGTGTTATCTATACAAATCTCAATTATATTGATCTAAAGAATTATAGAATCGAGATTAGTAAAAAGGAGGTGATTTTGCCGCACGGATGGCGGGGGAGGTTTCTTATTTGAGCAATGCTACATCCACGTAATGGTTTACGTAAAGTTACGAACTGATGCGATGTGGGACTATTTGATTGGATTAAAGGAGAGGATTAGGCCCACCCCACCTAAAAATCAGGGGGGCATATATATATTAGATGGAAAGTATACGTAGCAGCTACGTAGCCCTTTGTAAGTCTATGATTAGGCTTCTTATTTTCAGAGGACGTTGTCCTGGCGGTTTGCTAACATGCGGTCCCACGTGTCAGTGCTTTACCAAGCCGATCCGCGTCCCACATGAGGCAGAACAACGGCAGAAGCAACACGTGGTTAAGTTGAAGAAGATGAGGGAGAAGCGGATTCAGCAACGAGTGAAATGATGGTTGCTTCGTCCCTCCAAATTAACTGCGGGAAAGGTGCAGCTTTGTGATTTGACGCCTCATTGCTCATTACTACGCCAGCGCCATGACTGGGGTTCTTCACCCCGGCTGCTCTGCACTGTATTCCGGTATGGCACGTGGACACGGTAGCTTGATGTCCCACATGTCGACGGAAGGGACTAGAAGATTTATGAAAGCGAGCGCTCCACTCTTATGACGGAGGAGTAGACGACACGACGGCCTAGTGAACTGTCACTTGTACTGTATAGTACTATAGTTTTGCTGTTTTGCACGATCCATCGATACAAACCCGATTAAACAGGAAAGGGCGGGATTTTTCCCGCGCGGTAGATGATACTGGCCATACATTTCAAAGGCAATTTTAATGTATGCAAACTGAATAATTATTAGTAACAATATGATATCTAGTAAAACTGAAAACACATATGATTTATTGTGTTAGAGTGTAGTAGTAGTGCTGTATTGCATAGTTGTTAGATGTAACATGCGAGAGCGTGTAGAGATGTAGTTTTGGAGGGCCTATAGAGAGAAAAGCGTATTACGGTCACCGAACTTCAGAATAAGCTGATTACGGTCACTATATACGTTTTGCGGTGATTATACGGTCACTTGCTCACAGTTCAGCATCAGATTGCACTCTGTTGACCGGCCAAATAGTCTGCGTGGCGCCATGTTGACTAGTTAAATTGACCACATTCCTTGTGGGTCCCACCTGTCAGTTCGCATAGGCAAAAGGTCAGATAAAAACAAATTTACACAGGCGCGACAAGGCTCCAACCCGTGCGCAGGAATCACCTGGTTGTGTATGTGTCTGTCAGGGCCTGATGTGTGCGCATGCATGTGTAGGTTGAGCGCTTGAGCATGAGAGTGTGTGTTGGTCGTGTGGTGTACTGGTGTGTGCATGCATGCGTGCGTGCGTGCGTGTGAATGTTGCGTGCGTGCGTGGCTGCGTGTGTACGTGTGAGTGTTGCGTGCGTGCGTGGGTGCATGTGTTTGTGTGAGTGTTGCATGGATGCAGTTCATGTGCATGCGTGCGTGTGTGTATAATCACCACATCAGCTCATGTGTGTTAAAACAGACGACTCAACATACCAATACAAGGCCACCTTGTCCGTTGTCCCCGCGGTCATGACTCCAAACCACCTTCCAAATATATTTTTGTCGTTTGTTTTCATTCTTACTAGCAAGATGCCCGTGCGTTGCATGTAACATCAAGATGCATTTTTATGACTTGTTTATCTTGTGAGAGAAAAGGATGAATGAGGGAAGGCTTTATTTGCAAATGTGGAGAGGTGTGTGGGTACCTTTTTGCAAAATTGCCATAGTTTCTTTCCTATCCGTCAGATATAAATCGGACGGCCTATATTGCAGGATGGCAGGCACACCATCATCACCAACTCTGTTTTTTATAAGAGTGTATTTTATGTATTTTATAAGAGTGTAGATGTAGAGTAGATACAAGTCGACAGGTGGGCACGATGGTAGTGAGATAGTGTGATGCAATACTAGAGGTGCCACGTGGAGTGTTTAACTGGTCAACTAGTCATGTCATGAGCAAATACAGAGTTGTACGGTGAGCCCGTGACTGTATAATAACCACTAAACATAAATGGTGACCATAATGAGTGGATTCTGAAGTACAATGTACGTATCGTGCTTTTGCTTCAAATACAATGATCGTCATTGCATATCGCGAGAGAAAGATGAAACATGCATGAATTTTCTGGGGGCTTACTTTTAGAGGACCTGGAGATAGTTTTGTGTGCATACGTGAAAGGGGCGTACATGGGGGGTATGTGATGGAGAGAGAGATGCTCTTTGTTTCTCTTTATTATGACTAACTTTGTATATAGTATAAAAATATACATATTCACAGTGCGGAATAAATATCATTGTGGGCACCATGCAATGCAAATTAGCGTTCGTACTCCTCCATATAACTTTGTAATGTTGTATATATGTAGAAACTCTAAAATAATTTTTTGGCCACACTTTATTCAAAAGGAATGTTGTATGCGCAATAAACGTGAAGAGAGGGCTTTTTAGATCAATGGGGTACATGATGTAACATGTGTGAATGTGTAGTTGATGCATTTGGCGGGGCCTAGAGAGGTATGTGTGTGTATTACGTATTCGAGAGAGGCATGGATAGAGGGGCCGACGGGGGGCGTGGGAGAGATAGCACGAGAAATGAGAGTGGTCTAGAGAGAGAGACGAATATGACGTCACGACAAGAGATTCCATTCCCTTGAGTGTGTATATGCAACGGGGGAGGGAATAGAGGCACCAGGAGAAATTTTCTGTGTGTGTGGTGTTTGTGTTGGTATGTGTGGGTGTGAGAAGATAATGAGACGTGGGGGCAGAGGGTGTGTCACCGCGTGAGGTCCAGTGGGTCGAGGTGAAGCCCTTTGTTCGGTTCCGTCCTGCGCCACATTGGTCGGCCCGAGACGCATTTAGGAAGACCCATGGATGACTAGTCGTACAAGACAAAGATAGCAGAATTGTGAAGGACTCTGTGTCCACTGACAAAGCCGGCTAGGATTTGTAACCCTAGGTTCTCGGACTAAGGTAACCCCTTTATCTCTGATATTACTATTCATCGAACCTAACTTTAAGGGGCATCCTCCAGAATGCTCTGGTAGAATCATACTCGTCGATTAGGAAGAGAGGTGTGAGACAATGCGTGAGAGACAGGCGTAAAGATATGTGCGTACATGAGACATGTAGGCAGGTCCATGTATATAGAAAGGGTCGATGAGGATTGTGCGTGTGTATGTTTGCGATAGGAAGAGTGCTTGTGATAAAGGTTAGTGAAAATAGTTGTAAATGGTTACGAAAGGGAGGGAGGGTTATATCTAGAGCATGTGTGCGAGAAAGACACCTCGGGAGAGAGTGTGTGAGCATGTGTGAGAGACCAACGATGGAGAGTGAAACTACACGTAAAAGACTGCTCTACACATTGATTAAAGATATAAATTGTATCCAAATATTAGGATGGGATCATGATATTTGCAATTCGCGTAAGGAGCGGTCATTGATCCATCAGACATCTAGATTCTATCAAATTTTAGCATGTCTATGTTATTATTCGACACAATTGATCCACATAGTTAGTATTTTGAACTCTAGACAATGCATCGCTTTAGCTATCGAATATAAACATGAGTATAGTTCATGTTGTGTGTGTAAAGCACATTATACATACGAAAGTTACACAATGGACATTATAAATAGCTACTACCTATGAACTAGCATACATTTGAATTCAACTTAAGGTGGTTTAAAAAATCGAATTCAACATGAAGTCCATTCAATTATTTGAATTTGATATCATGACATTTGTAAACCATACCTAAATTATGGGGGCACCAATCTTTGCTCTGATTTTGTACATACTAGCATATGTAGTCGTGTACAAAATAGATTCTAATTTATCTCCTCCATTCCAAAATAATCGTAGTTATAGGATTTTCAAGTGTCAAAATTTCAAAAAGAAGAGGATAATTTAATGAGGTTTTCAAACATACAAGGTCAAATATAACGTTGTATATTTAGGTCAATCCTCATAGTTCAAGAGTACTCTAAACGTGAATGCTTGTGTTTCAAAATTTTGAACGAAGCGCCAAAAAATGCTCTACTCGCCTGAGACCGCGTGAGACCAATGTTTTGTAGTACAAGGAAATTACTTTTCTAATAACTCCGACCCATGAAACCTACTGGCCCGACGTCCAAAGGTCTAAACCGGGGTAGGTTTGTAGCTTCATCTAGACGCCACGCAACCGCATCCGAAAAACATTCATACACAATTGCCGCCTAAGCACACATGCGCGCGACCGAAATCGCTCCCGCCCACTATTTGGGACACCTGGGATTACCATCCTACCCCGACCCGCAGTAGGTCCGAAACTTAAGAGGGGGGCAAAGTTTGTACTTTCCCCAAATTTCAAACAAGCGTGTCCCATCTTCTGTTCAAAAAAGCCAAAAACAAGCGCGTCCCAGACCGAAACATGGTTCCCCCCACCCGTCGAATTCCCCATTCGTACTTCGTGGGCGCCAAAACTTCCTCTCCAGCAGCCGCGAAACCCCAGCGTCCTCCGTCCGATCCGAAGTATCAGGTACATTATATATATGCAATCATATCACATGTGGAAGTCCTATTTACGCATGTGCCACACAAATCTATCTTCTTGTAGGTGAACTGTTCAAAGAACAAGGCCAACCGTATGAAAGTGAAATTCCAACAAATGACAGGATCTCGTAGCTATATTGCACACTGCGAGGCTCTTGTAATTAGCTGTTGTTTCACTCTTTTCGCTGTACCATATTATCATATCTATATTGACTTGTTCCAAATGAAGAGGAAAGCCCGCAAGGACCAAAAAGTACCTAAACCAAATGCTGTGGAAATCTTCAATGACTGTCACACTAGTAAGAAGAAGGGCATGACTACACCAGTCAAAGACGCTGTTGTAAGTCCTTAATCCTCATGCCTTTTAACTACTACTTACTCTGACTTGTGCCTTGAACTGCATGGTTTGCAGCCAATGTCTATTACTCTTTTCAATTTTATACACAATTATCTTAGCGTATCATTGCACCTTACAAGGTTTAAAAGAGACGAGTGATGTTCCTTTGATCCTGACCCGTAATCTAGTTCCGTGCTGGACTTGCCCACACAACGTTACAATTGCATGTTTGTCTGTTCTCAGTTGTTTTGTGATATGAATGATGTCATAGTATGCTTACCATATTATAAACTTCGTCTCTTTATCCTTAGCCCTCAATACAATGTGAATAAATAGACAATACATTAGCGATGGTACATGGTCATATGTTTGGAACCTGGTTTTATTATGTACTTTGCAATAAAATACAACTAATATTTTACATGGGTTCACTAGAATAAGTTTTGTATATAGACCAAAGCTATTTTGCTTGGTTTTGCTGCCTCCTTAATATCTTTTGTTCTGGTACTACTAATGTAAAACCTCAACTTTTCAGCGAGCTATGGAAAAAATGGTGGAACCGCCACCTTCTGAAGGTGGCGAGGCAACTATAACTGCAATGTCAGCTCTTGCTGCAGTGGGTCAGTACATGTCCACTAATAGTGCCAAAAGCACGTTCCTTCGTAATACTGGGTTGGTTGTTAAGGCAATATCGTCCAAACTACCTCATGATCAAGATATGCAAGCTCAAAGCAATGTTGTATCTGCGCTCCAGACACAAGTCCATTTTCTAATAGAGACCCTTTGTGAAACAAGGAGAAACATTGCTCAATGTTGTCAAGATATGCATGGTTTTGAAACCAGACTATCATACATTTACTATGTTGTTCAGGAGCCTAGGGGAAATGAAGGCGAGGGTTATGGTGCTCCATCGGACAATACAGCATGAAAACGTAATAGTCAGTTCAAATGAACTGAGCTTCTGAACTTCTGGTGGTGCATTTATCTGCTAGACTGTTAAGTTTTATGCCAACCTTCCTTTTGTTATATAGTTGTAATTTGTTTGGTGCGATACAAAATTTATTCTTAACATGCAGCCACCGGCTGAAGAAAACAACAAGCCATTTTTGTATAGTCTAGGGTGTTCCCTATATTTGCACTGGTGGCGATCTTTGATGCCGAGTGGATGTAATATGTGCAATCGCCTTAATAGCCTAGCGTTAGTTTCAGCCTTATTTATTTCCTAGTCTTCTTTTTCCCTGGTTTGCTAGTGGCCGCAACTACCATGGGCCATATACGGGTCGTAGGATCCATGGGTCTCCTACGGGCCGTCGATAAATGGGCCTGTAATTGGTGGGCCTCGGGCCGTCGGATAAATGGGTCTACATGGGCCGTAATAGGGCGTAATTGGTATCGGCCCAGCACGGTAACAGACCATTAACAGGCCGTAGGACAACAAAGGCTTAATTCTGTCACAGGCATAATGGGTCGTTAATGGGCCAGAATATAGGACGGGCTGGAAACGGCGCAATGGGTTAACAGGCCAGAAACGGGCCGACTCTTGCCATGGGCCGAATTTGGCCCATTAGGGTAACAGGCCAGTTACGAGCCGACTCTTTCCATGGGACGAATTTGGCCCATTAGGGGAACAGGCCAGTAACGGGCCGACTATTGCCATGCGCCGAATTTGGCCCATTAGGGGAACAGGCCAGTAACGGGCCGGAAGTAATCGAGGGCCGAAAAGGAGACCAAGAACGTATGGGCCGTCAATAGGCTGAAAGCTAACACAGGCTGGAAACGGCCCATGTAAATCACGGGTCGTTAACGGGTATAAAGAAAATTACTATTCATTATGGGCTAGAGTCACCGTGGGCCTGTAAAAGGCCGAAAGATATGAAGGCCTCATATGGGCCGAAAGACGTCGTGGGCCATACATAGGCCGAAAGTGAAATGGGCTGGTATTATATTCGACGGCCCACATGATGCTGTTGGGCCGATTTCCTTTAGGGCCTAATGGGCCGTGATTTAATGGGCCATGAGTTAACGGGCCGTGAGTTAACGGGCCGTAAAATGGGCTATTTGCGAAGAGACTGTTAACATGCTTTTCATGGGCCAGCCCGTTAACTTTTGACCAAGTCAAACGGGCCGGCTTTGTTAGCTAAATGGGCCATTGTTGGGCCATGCCACGTGTCGACATATCATACGTGCCTATCTGACCCACTGACGAGCTGACACATGTTTCGTCCGGCCAATAAGAATTTTACACGTGGAAATTACCCATTGGTCGAGGATGTTAACGGGTTATCGGATCCAAAATCCGACCCGATAGCTTAACGGCGTTCCGTTACGGTGGATGCCACGTGTCGGTCACCCTTGACGAAAGCACTTCTGTGACGCGTGATTTATCATCATGGAAGTGGACACTTCCGTGATGATAATTTTGGCAATGTCATGGAACACTTCTACGACAGCACAGGTA
Organism: Aegilops umbellulata; assembly: GCA_032464435.1. NCBI lineage: Eukaryota > Viridiplantae > Streptophyta > Magnoliopsida > Poales > Poaceae > Aegilops > Aegilops umbellulata. The sequence continues at coordinate 208,584,264 of CP136056.1, read as the reverse complement.
TGAGTATCTTGATTCTGTCATAAATTTGTCATGGATGTACATGCATGACAAAAAACACGACCTACTATGACAAACACGTATCATCACGGAAGTGTATTTTTTTGTAGTGTTGGTTATGGCATTATGCGGGAGAAATCCTTAAAGATTTTACGACCTCTCGAACAGCTAACCAGCTCTCGCAGTATCATGACAGTTAGTTTTCGGCTTTCTCTACTTAGGTGCTCGTCCGGAATAACCGGGACACAATCGCAATAATTCTCCCAGTGCTACCTTACCCTATATAGCGGAACATAAGGTACCAAAACATGGGAGCCGGGCAAACCCAACTATTGACCCAAGACATGATTCGGAGCTGATGCATATAATGATATAAGTTCGGGGTGCCAAACTTCCACGAAGGTGTTCGGACTTTATTGCCGTATTGTAGGTAAAACAAAGCCCATGGCACGTTTAAAGGCACATCGCGATGTATGGATGCAACTCGACAAAAGAGTTTTAGTAACAAATGACAGCAGAAAAGCGTCATACGAATCCACATATTTTATTTGAATAGTACGTCGATGCATATAAGACAGGTAATAATGGAAAAGAAATATGCATGTGGAACCTGCTGAGACCAGGGAAGAAGAAGATGCGTGCGGATCCGGAGTATAGTCGGATGGTCATCGCGGGGAACATCTAAGGATTCCCTTGCGCGTTCGAGCTGCCTCCATATTGCCCGTCCTGGTTGACGCAAAGGTGAGCCTACAAATGAAATGTAAGAAATGTTTGTGTGTCGGAGAGTGGTTGAGCCGCTGTATGCAGCCTATCTTGGCCTTCATCGGGGTGTTTATTTAAGCTCTGGGTAAGCCGGGCTATGCTGTCGCAAAGTAGTTCGAAGTCCTTTGGCGGTGTCCGGGAGCCTGGCCATCGACTCGAGGTTCGGCTGCAAGGTGCTGCTCATTGCTTCTGCTGTTAAGGCAGCGGTGTACTTGTTGCTGCCGAAGGAAAGGTCGGCCTTGCCCTTAACCGTGATGACATCGCGTGGACCGGGCATCTTGAGCTTACGGTAGGCGTAATGTGGCACCGCGTTAAATCGAGCGAACCTGGTTCGTCCGAGCAGTGCCTGATAATCACTGCATAAGGGGACGATTTCAAAGGTTAACTCTTTGGTACGGTAATTGTCCGGTGATCCGAAGACTACCTCGAGGGCAATGGAGCCTATACAACTGGCTTCCACACCTGGTCAAATGCCTTTGAAAGTGGTTGTAGTGGGTTTGATCATCGAATGATCGATGCCCATCTTGCGCAATGTGTCCTGGTAAAGCAGGTTTAGACTGCTGCCTCCGTCCATAAGGACTCGTGTGAGCTGGAACCCGTTAATTATTGGGTCAAGGACTAGTGCGGATGGATTGCCCTGATTGGCGTTGACCGGACGATCTGTGTGGTTGAAGGTGACCGGCCCTAGTTTATATTGTGGGACGGCTAGTTCCGTTAAGTCGGCATCCCTAGGGGTGCGTGTCGGGTCCGGATTGGGTATTTGGTTGGTGTTTACCACGTTCACCGTTTGGATTTGCGGGGGAAATTTCTTTTGCCCTCCTTTGTTCGGTGATCTGGGCTCTTCGTCGCCATCATCGCTTTGAGACCCCCCTTTTCAGTTTTTGGCGCCTTCCCTGCTGGCTTGTTTGAAGACCCAGCATTCTCTGTTTGTATGGGTGGTTGGCGTCCCTGGGGTGACATGAATTTGGCATTGACGATCGAGTATGCGGTCCAGACTGGATGGACCCGAATTGCTATTTTTGAGGGGCCCTTTCCGCTGACCGGACTTTGAGCCACTAAACCCGGCATTAACTGCCGTATATTTGGCGTTTTCACCATATTTGCGGTGCTTGTGTTTGCTGCGTCGTGGTTTGCCGTTGCTATCCCTGGCTTCTGATGAGCCAGGTTTGCTTGATGTGTTGTTACTACGAGCCAACCAGCTATCTTCGCCCGCACAAAAGTGGGTCATAAGTGTTGTGAGGGCTGCCATGGATTTTGGCTTCTCTTGACCGAGGTTCCGGGCGAGCCACTCATCACGGATGTTATGCTTAAATTCCGCTAAGGCCTCTACATCCGGACAGTCAACAATTTGGTTCTTCTAGGAACCAGGTCCAGAATTTCCTAGCCGATTCCCGTGGCTGCTGAGTTATGTGACTTAAATCGTCAGCATCCGGTGGTCGCACATAAGTGCCCTGGAAATTATCCAGGAATGCATCTGTCAAGCTCTCCCAACTTCCGATGGAGTTTGCCGGCAAGCTGTTCAGCCAATGCCGAGCCAACCCTTTGAGTTTTAGCGGGAGGTACTTGATGGCGTGTAGATAATCCCCGCGGGCCATGTGAATGTGGAGGAAGAAGTCTTCTACCCATACCGCGGGGTCTGTGGTACTATCATATTATTCAATGTTCACGGGTTTGAATCCTTCTAGGAATTCATGATCCATTACTTCCTCGGTGAACCATAGGGGGTGTGCGGCGCCTCTGTGCCGGGCTATGTCACGATGTAGCTCATACGAGTCATGTCTGCTGTATTCGGCCCGGCCGGATTTGCTTTTAGTGTATCCGGCATGACGATCATCGTCACGCGTTGGGGCGCGACCCCGTGATCCGTAGATCGATCTTGTATGTCCTGCTTTGTTTTCCAGTATGTCTTGCAGGTCCCGCGTGTTGCCCCGAGCCTTGGTGTTTTTGTTTGTGTCGCGACAGGGTGTGGGCTGGACTTCGGGCTGATATGCCCCTCTGTCTCGGCCACGAGGTGGCCGATCAGCCGCATCATATGCTGGTAACATAGGTTTTAATGCTTCCTCCTCGAGTTGGGGTAGCAACCTGCGCTTTGGGTAACTCTTGGTTGAGCGTTCGAGTTCGTATTCCTCGGCCGCCAGGACTTCAGTCCATCTATCCGCTAGCAGATCTTGATCAGCTTGAAGCTGTTGTTGCTTTTTCTTCAGGCTGTTTGTTGTGGCTATAAGCCGGCGCTTGAAGCGCTCCTGCTCGACGGGATCCTCAGGCAGGGTAAATTCTTCGTCGCCGAGGCTTATATCGTCTTCCGAGAGAGGCATGTAATTATCATCCTACGATTCTCCTTCTGCTGCCTGTTCCGGAGGGCTAGCTTGTTCATCCTCCCGCTCGAGGTCTGGCTGGAGGGGATTGTCGTCATTTTCGGCACTATCCGGAGCGTTATTGTCTCTTGTGGCGGTAATGCTGCTTTTGCTATGGCGGGACTTAGAGCGGCGCCGCTGACGTCGGTGCTTGGATTGTTTCTTGGAGGGATTATCCTCCGCTCTCTTATCGCCATCGCCTCCTTTTGGGGTGTCCACCATGTATATGTCATATGATGAGGTGGCAGTCCAGTGCCCTATGGGTGGTGGTTCTTGTTCGTCTCCTGCATCGTCGTCCATACCGTCGATGTCTTCGGAGCCGAAGTCGAGCATGTCGGTTAAATTGTCGATAGTGGCTACTAAGTGGGTGGTGGGTGGGGAGTGAATTTCTTCATCGTCCACATCCCATTCTAGCCGGACATAGTTCGGCCAAGGATCTCCTGACAAGGAGAGTGACCTCAACGAGTTTAGCACGTCGCCAAAGGGCGAGTGCTGAAAGATATCCGCAGAGGTAAACTCCATGATCGGTGCCCAATCGGATTCGATAGGCACGGACACAGGCGGCTCGGAGCCCGTGGCCGGGGACGAATCCAAGTGTCCGGCAACACGGGTCTCATAGGCAGTGAAGTCAGTATTCGGCTCTATTGCCACTGAGTGTGCGGCCTCCGAGGCGGGGTCCATCCACCAGTCCTCGGATGACGCAATTTGCTCCGGTTTGAGGGCCGGAGTAGTCACAGGTGTGATCTCTCGAGCACTTCCGACGACAGAGCTAAATCATGCTCGTCGTGACTGTGCCGTGCACCTAACACGAGCTCGAATCCGTTAAAGATCAAGTCTCCGCGGATGTCGGCCGTGTAGTTCAAGTTTCCAAACCTAACCTGACGGTCAAGGGCGTAGCTCTCGATATTCTTGAGATGGCCAAGCGCGTTGGCCCGCAGTACGAAGCCACCGAATACGAAGATCTGTCCGTGGAGGAAAACCTCACCCTGGATCGCGTCGTTGCCGATGATCGAAGGAGCCATCAAGCTTTACGGTGACGGCACAGTGGAACTCTCAATGAAAGCACCAATGTCAGTGTCAAAACCGGCGGATCTCGGGTAGGGGGTCCCGAACTGTGCGTCTAAGGCGGATGGTAACAGGAAGCGGGGGACACGATGTTTACCCAGGTTCGGGCCCTCCCGATGGAGGTAATACCCTACTTCCTGCTTGATTGATCTTGATGATATGAGTATTACAAGAGTTGATCTACCACGAGATCGTAGAGGCGAAACCCTAGAAGCTAGCCTATGGTATGATTGTTGTTGTCCTATGGACTAAACCCTCTGGTTTATATAGACACTTGAGGGGGCTAGGGTTACACATAGTTGGTTACAAGGGAGGAGATCTTCATATCCGTATTGCCAAGCTTTCCTTCCACGCCAAGGAGAGTCCCATCCGTACACGGGAAGAAGTCTTCAATCTCGTATCTTCATAGTCCAACAGTCTGGCTAAAGTATATAGTCCGGCCATCCGAGGACCCCCTCATCCAGGACTCCCTTAGTGGGCACGCCCCCTGCCTCGTGTCTTCCTCGTTGATCCCCTGACGTGCACTCCAAGTCTCCCGGATTGCTTTCTTTCCAAAAATAACTCTCCCGAAGGTTTCATTCCGTTTGGACTCCGTTTGATATTCCTTTTCTTCGAAACACTGAAACAAGGGAAAAATACAGTAACTGGCACTGGGCTCTAGGTTAATAGGTTAGTCCCAAAAATAATATAAAAGTGTTTAGTAAAGCTCATAAACATCCAAAACAGATAATATAATAGCATGAATACTTCATAAATTATAGATACGTTGGAGACGTATCAAGGCCCGCCCGAAGGCAAGGACCACTGCAAGCCGCAGAGGTACTTCAAGGACATCCTAGCTGGGGCCCGAATAGTAGAGGGCCAGTGCTCTAAGGACGTGATATTTGATTAGGTGGTGCGGGCTGTAAAAACTATGTTATGATCCCATGCTTGTAATATATGTGTGCCTTTTATCTTAAGCGATTTTCCTCCTGTGCGTCCGTTTAATTTTGAAAGTGGTCAATCGTCGGCTTCAGCCCCCACACAGAAGCTACGGGGGTGTTCGGCGTAACACATGACCGCACTTTATCCAACGTCTTGGTCCATAAAGGAGGCGTTCACAAGGTGAACCAGACAATCAAACTATGTGGCTTTATTACTTTCACTTTTTTTGACCAAACACAGTGGGGGAAAAACCCCACTGTAACTCTGATTTTCATTGATAAGGATAAAGTTGCATCAACTGTACAGTGATCATGGAAAATGAAGAGAATCTACAAGTAGTCTAGCTAGGTCTAGATTCCTTCCTTCAAGCTAGGTTTTGCTTTCTTGATGATCATGCCAAACTGTTCTTTAAAAGAACTTATACAATATGCCATATTCTTTTCCTTGTGATCAAATATGATACCATTCATGTGTTTGCATAAGCTCCAACAACCTGCAATCAAGCATTCCTTATAGAACATAATATTTTTGTGCCTTCTGCCATCCAGCAACATATCAAGGAGATCATAGTCTGTATTCCATTGGAATTCAATGTTCATCCAGAAATTCTGACTAAAATCACAGCTGAAAAATAGATGCATCAAGTGTTCATTGGGTTCATCATCACATAAAACACATGAAGTAGATTGGATGTGTAACGCCCCGAGACCGACGCTTCAGATGCCTTCCATGTATTGCGAGTTTCGCCGTGTGTTTCAATTGCTCTGTTGCATTCATCATGTCATCTCTTGCATTGCATCATGTCATCATGTCATCATATCATTACTTTTTGCAACTCAACTAAACAAATCGTATGGATCTTTGGTCCATTTAAATCGAGGGGTGTTCACAATGGTGATTTCTCTGTATAACTTATCCTCCCAATATTAGGGAGCTATTATAAATTATTCCGTCGATGTGGAATTAACCATAACACACTTGCAAAATATTCCATGCCTTTGTTATCTCAATTCTTCGTCTCCAAACTTTGCCCATAAATTCTTTCTTCACTTACCAGAGCTCCATAAGAAATCTCAACATTTTGGCCACTCTTAAACCTTGTGCTAGTTCAAACCATTTGAATTAAATTCAAATAAGTTTGAATTCAACTTCTCGCGTGTGCCCACTTCTATTTTTCCGGGATCAAGCACATTTTTGTGAGTCCGGGAAAATTACACGCGTGTCCAACTTCTTCACCTAACCTCTGTTTATTTTCTTTCTTTTCTCTATATTTTTTCTTTCCACCACCACGTCGTGGCAGATTTTGTTGCTTCATTGTCGGGAATGAGTTGCCTTGCTGCTGTCCACCAGAGGCCCTTTTGTCTTTCTTCGTTTTCGATCGGCCAGTACGAGACGCCAAGTACCAGGTCAATGAGGACCGCCAAGTTCATCTTCCGCCGTCTCCGAATTTGCCAAGTACCACGCCGTCAGTGTCCCTCCAAGTTTGATGTTGGAACATGCACGACATCGCGGATTCGCCAAGTACCACGACGCCCCCAAGAGTTCGGGTTCGACAAGTCCGATGTCGCGCTTGTACAACTACGCTGCCAAATACCTCTACCGGTGACTCGAACATCTATGAAACGTGTACCACTACCGTCGCGAGTACCTCTACCATCGTCATGTACCCCTACTTCCACTACCGTCACGAGAAAAACTACTTCTAAGAACTCGAACCGTTCGAGAATGCTCCCTTGGAAGGTATAACCACCGAGACGCCGCCCGTGAACGAATGTTGTGTGATGTAAGAGATGCTCGTGTTTGCATCGTGTTCGAATTGTCACTCGTTTCCATGCCACTTACTCGTGGGTACCCGGTTGCCGGGATCACCCCACCATCTTGCATGACACGCTCACGCCACGCTTCCTTTTGCACCGGTATCTCCATGAGCTACCGGAACCGATATGTTGCCGTGGCATCATTTTCGGATTCATTGCCGTGGCACCCCTTTCTTCCATCATGGTGACAAATGCTTCATAACATGCTCATGTCAACGTTTTCATAAAAAATGCTTAAACTTGTATAAGTCATCCGCATCATGATAACGACATTTAAATTGCTTAAAATTGTGCTTGCATTAAATTGCTAAATGCCATGTGGAGATTTACCAGAATTGTTGTTTGTTGTTCCAGCCTCATTAAAACTTGCCTAAATTGTCAGTTTATTTATGATTCACCTTTGCCATGTTTAACAACATTTAATATTGTTGGGTACATAACCGAGAGAGAACCAAATGAGTCATGTGGTGTTTCATCAATAAGCAACTCGTTGCATATTGAGCTCCACTTAATTCGTAGTATTGTTTGTTGCACTTTGCCATGCCATGAATCATTAAACCGGACACGCATCATACTTGTTTGTGCATCATGCCATGTGTATGTGGTGGTTGTTTACTATGTTGTTTGCTTCTTTCCGGTTTGCTTCTCTCGTTAGCTTCGGTTTCATTCCGGAGTTGTGAGGATTCGTTCGACTACGTCCATTTGTCTTCTTCATGGACTCGTTCTTCTTCCTTGCGGGATCTCAGGCAAGATGACCATACCCTCGAAATCACTTCTATCTTTGCTTGCTAGTTGCTCGCTCTTTTGCTATGCCGCGATACCTACCACTTGCTATATCATACCTCCCATATTGCCATGTGAAGCCTCTAACCATTCTTTCCTAGCAAACCGTTGTTTGGCTATGTTACCGCTTTTGCTCAGCCCCTCTTATAGCGTTGCTAGTTGCAGGTGAAGTTGAAGTTGGTTCCATGTTGGAACATGGATATTTTGGGATATCACAATATCTCTTATTTAATTAATGCATCTCTATACTTGGTAAAGGGTGGAAGGCTCGGCCTTATGCCTGGTGTTTTGTTCCACTCTTGCCACCCTAGTTTCCGTCATACCGGCGTTATGTTCCTTGGTTTTGCGTTCCTTACATGGTTGGGTGATTTATGGGACCCCCTTTACAGTTCGCTTTGAATAAAACTCCTCCAGCAAGGCCCAACCTTGGTTTTACCATTTGCCACCTAAGCCTTTTTCCCCCGGGTTTTCGCGAGCCCGAGGGTCATGTTTATTTTAACCCCCCGGACCAGTGCTCCTCCGAGTGTTGGTCCGAACCGAGCAGCCTGCGGGGCCACCACGGGGAAACTCGAGGCCTAGTTTTACTCGTAGCTTGACTTATCCGGATGTGCCCTGAGAACGAGATATGTGCAGCTCCTATCGGGATTTGTCGGCACAATCGGGCGGCTTTGCTGGTCTTGTTTTACCATTGTCGAAATGTCTTGTGACCAGGATTCCGAGACTGATATCCATTGGAACGGCTTAGGTGCATCCATAGGTTTGCCAATGTATTCCAGATATATTCTTTTGTTGGAGTATTTAGCACCACCCCAATAGAAGTTCCAAGTGTCAGGTTGATTCCGGTTCTCTCTATCATTAATTAAACCTTTTAACTGGATGCTTTGCTGAACAGCAATACTAGACATTGGTAGGTGAAACATCTCACAAAAGCTTTCATAATCAAGATTACTAGCCTCCTTTAGAGTGACACTGGAATTCTTAGCATATGAGAATAATTGGGCCATCATGGTGGTCAATGGTTGGGAACACCATTTGTCAGACCAAAGCTTGATGTTATTACCTTGTCCAGCAGTACAGATAGTCATTCCTTTGAATTTCTCCATAATAGAACAACAATCCCTCCACCTAAAAGATCCCACTCTCGTAGGAAAACTTGGTAATTCTCCATTATTATAGTAATTGTTCCATATCAGCCTCACCCATGGGATATCCTGTTTATTGAAGAATTTGTAGAATAATTTAGTGAGGAGTGCCTTGTTTTGCATTCTGTGATCAAGAACCCCTAATCCACCTGCTTTTTTGGAATACAGACCATGTCCCATTTAACCAGACAGTTGCCATGTTTGTTGATATCTTTACCATACCAGAGGAAACTTCTACCAGATTTCTAAAAATGATCCAGGATGGAGAAAGGTACCCTGATGCAACACATAGCAAAAATAGGCAGTGCAGAAACAATTGCCTTCAGGTGTGTGAGTCTACCAGAGTATGTCATCGTAGATGCAATGCCAGATAGTCTAGTGTCCAGTCTAGAGACCATGGGCATTAAATCAATAACTTTAGGTCTGGTAGATCCCATAGGTAGTCCCAAATATGTGAATGGCATTGCTTCCATTTTGCAATTGAAAATGTCTGCCAAGTCTTGAGCTCTCTCATCAGAAACATTTATAGGGACAATTGAGGATCTGCTGTAGTTGACTATAAGTCTTGTGAATGCTAGGAATTTCTCTAAGGTGTTAGTGAAGATTCTGATTTGATCTACATCTGCTGGAAGAATAATTAAAGTGTCATCAGCATACTGGATAATAGGGTAGGATTTAGTGTTATTTGTGTCAATGGGTAAATTGAGAATTCCCTCTCTCCAAGCCTCATTGACCATTATTTGCAGCAGTTCTCCAACCATGACATATAGTAAGGGAGACAAAGGATCCCCTTGCCATACCCCACATTTACAGTGAATGGTTTTCCCAGGTACCCCATTCAAATTAACACAGGTGGTAGCTGATGTCAGAATCATGTTAACCCACCTGATCCACTTATCACTGAATCCAAGATGCTTCATCATAAACAGAAAGGCATTGTAGCTCACTTTATCAAAAGCCTTCACAAAGTCAATTTTAAATATAATGATCTATTTTTTAGATTTGTGGCACATATGGATGTATTCAAAACTCCAGGCCAAGCAGTCCTGGATATTCCTAGTTTTAATAAAACCATATTGGTTCTTGCTGACCCTGGATAGCATAATGGGTTGAACTCTATTAGCAAGTAATTTTGTGAGAATCTTAATGAGCATACTTACCAAAGAGATAGGTCGATAATCATTGGGGGATTCAGGATTTTGAGTCTTAGGAATAAGAGTGATATATGCAGTGCTAATGGGTTGTAATGATATCTTTTCCTCATGGAAATCATTGATAAACTTGTAGAAACAATGTTTGATGATGTGCCAACATTTCCTCGTGAAGTGCCCATTGTATCCATTAGGACCAGGAGACTTGTCCTTTGGCATCTGCTTGATGATATCATCAATTTCCTTAGTGGCAAAAGGTCTATCAAGATTAGTAGATATACTATCCATAGCCAGATGTGCGATGTCAAAAGATTTTCTGCATTTTGTATGTGTACCAATTGTTTCTTTGAAGGATGCCCATAGGATAGAAGCTTTTTGATCAGGATCATTAACCTGTTGTCCATCAACAGTAAGAAGATAGTTAATGAAGTTATGTCTGAAAACCTGAGATGCAATGGCATGAAAAAAATTAGTATTTTGTTTGTGTGAATGATTAAGATCTTCCTGAAGTTCTTTTCTACAGTGGAAGTTTTATTTTGTCGGGGATATCGTGCGACATATGCCAAGGGGTGGCTTCTCATGGAGGGGGACAAAAGTGTTGGAAATATGCCCTAGAGGCAATAATAAAAGCATTATTATATTTCCTTGTTCATGGTAATTGTCTTTATTCGTGCTATAATTGTGTTATCCGGAAATCGTAATACATGTGTGAATAACAGACAACAATATGTCCCTAGTAAGCCTCTAGTTGACTAGCTCGTTGATCGACGGATAGTCATGGTTTCCTGACTACGGACATTGGATGTCATTGATAACGAGATCACATCATTAGGAGAATGATGTGATGGACGAGACCCAATCCTAAACATAGCATAAGATCGCATAGTTCGTTTGCTAGAGTTTTCCAATGTCAAGTATCCTTTCCTTAGACCATGAGATCGTGTAACTCCCGGATACCGTAGGAGTGCTTTGGGTGTGCCAAACGTCACAACGTAACTGGGTGACTATAAAGGTATACTACGGGTATCTCCGAAAGTGTCTGTTGGGTTGACACGGATCGAGACTGGGATTTGTCACTCCGCTTGACGGAGAGGTATCACCGGGCCCTCTCGGTAATGCATCATCATAATGAGCTCAATGTTATCAAAGTGTTTGATCACAGGATCATGCATTACGGAACGAGAAAAGTGACTTGCCGGTAACGAGATTGAACGAGGTATTGGGATACCGACGATCGAATCTCGGGCAAGTAAAATACCGAATGACAAAGGGAATCGTATATGGGATTAATTGAATCCTCGACACGTGGTTCATCCGATGAGATCATCGTGGAGCATGTGGGAGCCAACATGGGTATCCAGATCTTGCTATTGGTTATTGCCCGAGAGCCGTCTCGGTCATGTCTGCTTGTCTCCCGAACCCGTAGGGTCTACACACTTAAGGTTCGGTGACGCTAGGGTTGTGAAGATATGTATATGCAGTAACCCGAATGTTGTTCGGAGTCCCGGATGAGATCCCGGACGTCACGAGGAGTTTCGAAATGGTCCGAAGGTAAAGAATTATATATATAGAAAGTGCTGTTTTGGCCATCGGGACAAGTTTCGGGGTTATCGGTATTGTATCGGGACCACCGAAGGGTCCCGGGGGGGTCCACCGGGTGGGGCCACCTGCCTCGGGGGGCCACATGGGCTCTAGGGGGTGCGCCTTGGCCTACATGGGCCAAGGGGAACCAGCCCCTAGAGGCCCATGAGCTTAGAGGGGGGAAACCCTAAAGAAGGGGGCGCCCCCTTGCTTGGGGGGCAAGCCCCACCCCTTGGCCACCGCCCCCTAGGAGATTGCATCTCCTAGGGCCGGCGCCCCCCCTAGGGGGCTATATAAAGGGGGGAGGGGAGGGGGGCAGTGCACCCTTGCTCCTGGCGCCTCCCTCTCCCTCTCCAACACCTCCTCCTCCTCCGTAGAGCTCTGCGAAGCCCTGTCGGAGTACTGCAGCTCCACCATCACCACGCCGTCGTGCTGCTGCTGGAGCCTTCTTCCCCAACCTCTCCTTTGCCTTGCTGGATCAAGAAGAAGGAGACATTACGCTGACCGTACGTGTGTTGAACGCGGAGGTGCCGTCCTTTCGGTGCTAGGATCTCCGGTGATTTGGATCACGTCGTGTACGACTACCTCATGCCCGTTCATTGAACGCTTCCGCTCACGATCTACAAAGTGGTATGTAGATGCAATCTCTCTCCCATGACTCGTTGCTAGATGAACTCATAGATGGATCTTGGTGAAACCGTAGGAAAATTTTTAATTTTCTGCAACGTTCCACAACAGTGGCATTATGAGCCAGGTCTATGCGTAGTTCTCTATTGCACGAGTAGAACACAATTTGTTGTGGGCGTAGATGTTGTCAACTTTCTTGCCGCTACTAGTCTTATCTTGCTTCAGCGGTATTGTGGGATGAAGCGGCCCGGACCAGCGTTACACGTACTCTTACGTGAGACCGGTTCCACCGACTAACATGCACTAGTTGCATAAGGTGGCTGGCGGGTGTCTGTCTCTCCCACTTTAGTTGGAGCGGATTCGATGAAAAGGGTCCTTATGAAGGGTAAATAGAAGTTGACAAATCACGTTGTGTCTTTCACGTAGGTAAGAAAACGTTCTTGCTAGAACCCTAATTCAGCCACGTAAAACTTGCAACAACAATTAGAGGACGTCTAACTTGTTTTTGCAGCAAGTGCTTTGTGATATGATATGGCCAAAGTTGTGATGAATGATGAATGATCTATATGTGATGTATGAGATGTTCATGCTATTGTAATAGGAATCACGACTTGCATGCAGATGAGTATGACAACCGGCAGGAGCCATAGGAGTTGTCTTTATTTTTTGTATGACCTGCGTGTCATTGAGAAACGCCATGTAAATTACTTTACTTTATTGCTAAACGCGTTAGCCATAGTAGTAGAAGTAATAGTTGGCGAGCAACTTCATGGAGACACAATGATGGAGATCATGATGATGGAGATCATGGTGTCAAGCCGGTGACATGATGATCATGGAGCCCCAAGATGGAGATCAAAGGAGCTATGTGATATTGGCCATATCATGTCACGTTTATTATTTGATTGCATGTGATGTTTATCATGTTTTGCATCTTGTTTACTTAGAACGACGGTAGTAAATAAGATGATCCCTCATAATAATTTCAAGAAAGTGTTCCCCCTAACTGTGCACCGTTGCGACAGTTCGTTGTTTCGAAGCACCACGTGATGATCGGGTGTGATAGATTCTAACGTTCACATACAACGGGTGTAAGACAGATTTACACATGCAAACACTTAGGTTGACTTGACAAGCCTAGCATGTACAGACATAGCCTCGGAACACAGAAGACCGAAAGGTCGAGCATGAGTCGTATAGAAGATACGATCAACATGAAGATGTTCACCGATGTTGACTAGTCCGTCTCACGTGATGATCGGACACGGCCTAGTTGACTCGGATCATGTAATACTTAGATGACTAGAAGAGGGATGTCTATCTAAGTGGGAGTTCATTAAATAATTTGATTAAATGAACTTTATTATCATGAACTTAGTCTAAAATATTTACAATATGTCTTGTAGATCAAATGGCCAATGTAGTCCTCAACTTCAATGCGTTCCTAGAGAAAACCAAGCTGAAAGACGATGGCAGCAACTATACGGACTGGGTCCGGAACCTGAGGATCATCCTCATAGCTGCCAAGAAAGATTATGTCCTACGAGCACCGCTGGGTGACACACCTATTCTCCCTGCAGAACAAGACATTATGAACGCTTGGCAGTCACGCTGCGATGATTACTCCCTCGTTCAGTGCAGCATGCTTTACAGCTTAGAGCCGGGGCTCCAAAAGCGTTTTGAGAGACATGGAGCATATGAGATGTTCGAAGAGCTGAAAATGGTTTTCCAAGCTCATGCCCGGGTTGAGAGATATGAAGTCTCCGACAAATTCTTTAGCTGTAAGATGGAGGAAAATAGCTCTGTCAGTGAACACATACTCAAAATGTCTGGGTTGCACAACCGCTTGACTCAACTGGAAGTTAATCTCCCGGATGAAGCAGTCATTGACAGAATCCTCCAGTCGCTTCCACCTAGCTACAAGAGCTTTGTGATGAACTACAATATGCAGGGGAAGGTAAAGACCATTCCTGAGGTATATGCTATGCTGAAATCAGCAGAGGTAGAAATCAAGAAGGAGCATCAAGTGTTGATGGTGAATAAAACCACTAAGTTCAAGAAGGGCAAGGGTAAAAAGAACTTCAAGAAGGACGGCAAGGAAGTTGCCGCGTACGGTAAGCAAGTTGCCGGGAAGAAGCCAAAGAATGGGCCCAAGCCCGAGACTGAGTGTTTTTATTGCAAGGGAAGTGGTCACTGGAAGCGGAACTGCCCCAAATACTTAGTGGACAAGAAGGCCGACAAAACCAAAGGTATATGTGATATACATGTAATTGATGTGTACCTTACCAGTACTCGTAGTTGCTCTTGGGTATTTGATACCGGTGCAGTTGCTCACATTTGTAACTCAAAGCAGGAGCTGCGGAATAAACGGAGACTGGCGAAGGACGAGGTGACGATGCGCGTCGGGAATGGTTCCAAGGTCGATGTGATCGCCGTCGGCACGCTACCTCTACATTTACCTACGGGATTAGTTTTAAACCTCAATAATTGTTATTTAGTGCCAAGTTTGAGCATGAACATTGTATCTGGATCTCGTTTAATTCGAGATAGCTACTCATTTAAATCCGAGAATAATGGTTGTTCTATTTATATGAGAGATATGTTTTATGGTCATGCTCCGATGGTTAATGGTTTATTCTTAATGAATCTCGTACGTGATGATACACATATTCATAGTGTGAATACCAAAAGAGTTAAAGTTGATAACAATAGTCCCACATATTTGTGGCACTGCCGCCTTGGTCACATAGGTGTCAAACGCATGAAGAAGCTCCATGCAGATGGACTTTTAGAGTCTCTTGATTATGAATCATTTGACACGTGCGAACCATGCCTCATGGGTAAAATGACCAAGACTCCGTTCTCAGGAACAATGGAGCGAGCAACCAACTTATTGGAAATCATACATACCGATGTGTGCGGTCCAATGAGTGTTGAGGCTCGCGGTGGCTATCGTTATGTTCTCACCCTCACTGATGACTTGAGTAGATATGGGTATATCTACTTAATGAAACACAAGTCTGAGACCTTTGAAAAGTTCAAGGAATTTCAGAGTGAGGTTGAAAATCAACGTGATAGAAAGATCAAGTTTCTACGATCAGATCGTGGAGGAGAATACTTGAGTCACGATTTTGGCACACACTTAAGAAAATGTGGAATAGTTTCACAACTCACGCCGCCTGGAACACCTCAGCGTAATGGTGTGTCCGAACGTCGTAATCGCACTCTATTAGATATGGTGCGATCTATGATGTCTCTTACCGATTTACCGCTATGTTTTTGGGGCTATGCTTTAGAGACTGCCGCATTCACTTTAAATAGGGCTCCGTCGAAATCCGTTGAGACGACACCGTATGAATTATGGTTTGGGAATAAACCTAAGCTGTCGTTTCTGAAAGTTTGGGGATGCGATGCTTATGTCAAGAAACTTCAACCTGAAAAGCTCGAACCCAAGTCGGAAAAATGCGTCTTCATAGGATACCCTAAAGAAACTATTGGGTATACCTTCTACCTCAGATCCGAAGGCAAGATCTTTGTTGCCAAGAATGGATCCTTTCTAGAGAAAGAGTTTCTCTCAAAAGAAGTAAGTGGGAGGAAAGTAGAACTTGATGAAGTGTTGCCTCTTGAACCGGAAAATGGCGAAACTCAAGAAAACGTTCCTGAGGTGCCTGCACCGACTTGAGAGGAAATTAATGATGATGATCAAGATACTTCTAATCAAGCTCCTACTGAAATTCGAAGGTCCACAAGGACACGTTCCGCACCAGAGTGGTACGGCAACCCTGTCTTGGAAATCATGTTGTTAGACAACGGTGAACCTTCGAACTATGAGGAAGCAATGGCGGGCCCGGATTCCGACAAATGGCTGGAAGCCATGAAATCCGAGATAGGATCCATGTATGAAAACGAAGTATGGACTTTGACTGACTTGCCCGTTGAACGGCGAGCCATAGAAAATAAATGGATCTTTAAGAAGAAGACGGACGCGGATGGTAATGTGACCATCTATAAAGCTCGGCTTGTCGCTAAGGGTTATCGACAAGTTCAAGGAATTGACTACGATGAGACTTTCTCTCCGGTAGCGAAGCTGAAGTCCGTCCGAATCATGTTAGCAATTGCCGCATTCTACGATTATGAAATATGGCAAATGGACGTCAAAACGGCATTCCTTAATGGTTTCCTTAAGGAAGAATTGTATATGATGCAGCCGGAAGGTTTTGTCGATCCTAAGAATGCTGACAAGGTGTGCAAGCTCCAACGCTCGATTTATGGGCTGGTGCAAGCATCTCGGAGTTGGAACATTCGCTTTGATGAGATGACCAAAGCGTTTGGGTTTACGCAAATTTATGGAGAAGCCTGCGTTTACAAGAAAGTGAGTGGGAGCTCTGTAGCATTTCTCATATTATATATAGACGACATACTTTTGATGGGAAATGATATAGAACTCTTGGACAGCATTAAGGCCTACTTGAATAAAAGTTTTTCAATGAAGGACCTTGGAGAAGCTGCTTATATATTAGGCATCAAGATCTATAGAGATAGATCAAGACGCCTCATAGGTCTTTCACAAAGCACATACCTTGATAAGATATTGAATAAGTTCAATATGGATCAATCTAAGAAAGGGTTCTTACCTGTGTTACAAGGTGTGAAATTGAGCTCAGCTCAATGTTCGACCACGACAGAAGATATAGAAGAGATGAGTGTCATCCCGTATGCCTCAGCCATAGGTTCTATTATGTATGCCATGTTGTGTACCAGACCTGATGTAAACCTTGCCGTAAGTTTGGTAGGAAGGTACCAAAGTAATCCCGGCAAGGAACACTGGACAGCGGTCAAGAATATCCTGAAGTACCTGAAAAGGACTAAGGAAATGTTTCCCGTTTATGGAGGTGACGAAGAGCTCGTCGTAAAGGGTTACGTCGACGCTAGCTTCGACACAGATCTGGATGACTCTAAGTCACAAACCGGATACGTGTATATTTTGAATGGTGGGGCAGTAAGCTGGTGCAGTTGCAAGCAAAGCGTCATGGTGGGATCTACATGTGAAGCGGAGTACATGGCAGCCTCGGAGGCAGCACATGAAGCAATTTGGGTGAAGGAGTTCATCACCGACCTCGGAGTCATACCCAATGCGTCGGGGCCAATCAAACTCTTCTGTGACAACACTGGAGCTATTGCACTTGCCAAGGAGCCCAGGTTTCACAAGAAGACCAGGCACATCAAGCGTCGCTTCAACTCCATTCGTGAAAATGTTCAAGATGGAGACATAGAAATTTGTAAAGTACACATGGATCTGAATGTCGCAGATCCATTGACTAAACCTCTCCCTAAGGCAAAACATGATCAGCACCAGAACTCTATGGGTGTTCGATTCATCACAATGTAACTAGATTATTGACTCTAGTGCAAGTGGGAGACTGTTGGAAATATGCCCTAGAGGCAATAATAAAAGCATTACTATATTTCCTTGTTCATGGTAATTGTCTTTATTCGTGCTATAATTGTGTTATCCGGAAATCGTAATACATGTGTGAATAACAGACAACAATATGTCCCTAGTAAGCCTCTAGTTGACTAGCTCGTTGATCGACGGATAGTCATGGTTTCCTGACTATGGACATTGGATGTCATTGATAACGAGATCACATCATTAGGAGAATGATGTGATGGACGAGACCCAATCCTAAACATAGCATAAGATCGCATAGTTCGTTTGCTAGAGTTTTATAATGTCAAGTATCCTTTCCTTAGACCATGAGATCGTGTAACTCCCGGATACCGTAGGAGTGCTTTGGGTGTGCCAAACGTCACAACGTAACTGGGTGACTATAAAGGTATACTACGGGTATCTCCGAAAGTGTCTGTTGGGTTGACACGGATCGAGACTGGGATTTGTCGCTCCGCTTGATGGAGAGGTATCACCGGGCCCTCTCGGTAATGCATCATCATAATGAGCTCAATGTGATCAAAGTGTTTGATCACAGGATCATGCATTACGGAACAAGAAAAGTGACTTGCCGGTAACGAGATTGAACGAGGTATTGGGATACGGACGATCGAATCTTGGGCAAGTAAAATACCGATTGACAAAGGGAATCATATACGGGATTAATTGAATCCTTGACATCGTGGTTCATCCGATGAGATCATCGTGGAGCATGTGAGAGCCAACATGGGTATCCAGATCCCGCTGCTGGTTATTGCCCGAGAGCCGTCTCGGTCATGTCTGCTTGTCTCCCGAACCCGTAGGGTCTACACACTTAAGGTTCGGTGACGCTAGGGTTGTGAAGATATGTATATGCAGTAACCCCAATGTTGTTCGGAGTCCCGGATGAGATCCCGGACGTCACGAGGAGTTTCGGAATGGTCCGGAGGTAAAGAATTATATATATAGAAAGTGCTGTTTTGGCCATCGGGACAAGTTTCGGGGTTATCGGTATTGTACCAGGACCACCGAAGGGTCCCGGGGGGTCCACCGGGTGGGGCCACCTGCCTCGGGGGGCCACATGGGCTCTAGGGAGTGCGCCTTGGCCTGCATGGGCCAAGGGGAACCAGCCCCTAGAGGCCCATGCGCTTAGAGGGGGGAAACCCTAAAGAAGGGGGCGCCCCCTTGCTTGGGGGGCAAGCCCCACCCCTTGGCCACCGCCCCCTAGGAGATTGCATCTCCTAGGGCCGGCGCCCCCCTAGGGGGCTATATAAAGGGGGGAGGGGAGGGGGGCAGTGCACCCTTGCTCCTGGCGCCTCCCTCTCCCTCTCCAACACCTCCTCCTCCTCCGTAGAGCTCTGCGAAGCCCTGTCGGAGTACTGCAGCTCCACCATCACCACGCCGTCGTGCTGCTGCTGGAGCCTTCTTCCCCAACCTCTCCTTTGCCTTGCTGGATCAAGAAGGAGACGTTACGCTGACCGTACGTGTGTTGAACGCGGAGGTGCCGTCCTTTCGGTGCTAGGATCTCCGGTGAGTTGGATCACGTCGTGTACAACTACCTCATCCCCGTTCATTGAACGCTTCCGCTCGCGATCTACAAAGTGGTATGTAGATGCAATCTCTCTCCCATGACTCGTTGCTAGATGAACTCATAGATGGATCTTGGTGAAACCGTAGGAAAAATTTTAATTTTCTGCAACGTTCCCCAACAAAAAGCACGTCGCCGGGCTCTAGAGGCGGGAGTGAGCGAGATCGCATACGCCAGCGAATCTTACCCGGGTTCGGGGCTCTCCTAGGAGATAACACCCCTAGTCCTACTCTGCGGGGTCTCCGCATGATCACTATCTCAACAAAGTAGCTACAAGCTTGCTCCTTGAGCTGTTTTGGCTAGAGGAGGAAGAAGAATAAGGCTAGCTCTACTCCAGTCTCTCTACGTGGTGTGTGTGTCTTCTAAGGTTCTGAACCCGTTGCATGGGTGGCCTGGGGGGATTATATAGGCCTACCCCCAGGGGTACAATGGTAATCAGGCCGGGTGTAGGACCCGACTGTCAGTGGCTCTGGTTGTCGGCCTCTTCGCCGGCTGCTGGGGCCCGCCGCCTGGTGGGTCCCGCCGGCTGTCTTGTACTTGGCCGATCGGCCGCGCCCGCCTCTTGCGGGTCCTACCGGCTGCTTTGCACTGTAGCCGTGCTACTGATGATGCATACTTTGTCGGGGAGAGCATGGCTACAGTCCCACCGCCTGGTGGGCGTTTGTTGTAGCCACTCCCTGTTTCTTCTGGTTAATGGCGCACAGACTTTGGGGGAGAGGGGGCCGCCTGCTGGAAGGCAGCCTCCCCCATACTGCCGCACGGTGGGGCAATGCCGCTTTCTGGGGCTCACCGGTAGGTAGGGCCCGCCGCCTGCGGGCTGTACCGACAGGTCATCGTGGGGGCATGGCTCTTACTGATGTAGGTGATGTCATGGTTTGCGTGGGTACAGTGCCGCGCCGGGCGAGGGGTGTCCACTTGGTACACCACACTGTAGCCACGCTATGCCCTGGATTCGAGGGTGGCAGGCCGCACTGTAGCCACGCCCTGTCCCGTCGTGGTAATGAGGGATCTCCTGCTAGCAGCCAGCCTCCCTGGAGGCCGCCTGCTAGGAGTCGGCCCATCTCGTGGCCGCCTTCTGGGTTCCACCGCCTTCTAGCAGCCGGTCGCTTGGACCAGCCGGCTCCAAGAAGGCGGTCCTTGTCTTTGATTCTTGAGGGGCGCAGCCGGCCCCGATGTCTTGAAATACCATGGGGGGCTGATGAGGCTACCCGTGGTCATTTACTCCGACAGTAGTCCCCGAAATTGGTGGGGCGCTGCGGCTGGAAAGGCGAGAAGCTTCAGGAGGTTCCTACTCCAGGTGGTCTGGTAGTTTCGCTTCGTCCGTCTTCTGAGGTGCCGACTACTAGGAGCCGGCCATGACCAGGCAGGCCGCCTAGTGACTTCGAAACATCATGGTGGAGGCCAGGTGGCACACCAGCCGGACGTCAGGCTTGCCGCCCGTTGCCCGCCTACCACGCGGCGCCAGTAGGCCAGGCCATCCTACTGGCCCACGCGCGTGACGGGACATCGCCACAGACCGGGGCACGCAACTATAGGGCCTCGGCATGCACGCGGATCCGCTACAGCCGAGGCGGGCGGTTGGGCTTCTGCGGTAGTTAATACACACCTTTATTGGCGCGGTAAACGTGGGATCGTGGGGGGAGTGAGCGCAGTTAATCCCACGACCCCCCCCAACATCGTGCCCCCTCGGCTCCGCCGCCTGGGGCTATAAGTAGGGGAAGGAGGGGGCGGCAGATGCACGCGCGCCCTCCTCTCCCTTTGCCTTCGCCATTCTTCTTCCTCTCGCTGCTGCCTTGCCCCCATCTCTTGTCGAGGTGCTGCAGCAACTTGCCGCCACTGGGCCTTCTCGTGCAGCGGCTTCCTCGCTCCGTCGCTGACCCTCCCGCTCGTCATCGCGTCGTGCCTCCTTCGAACTTCCATGGCGCGCGAGCGGGCTAGCGACTGGGACGGCTCCAGACGCGGCGGTTGCCTCACGACACGCACGTCAAGGTGCGTGTCCCTCCCGAGGCAGAGATCTCGCCGGCGCCGGAGGAAGGAGAACGCGTCGTCTTTCGATCGCATTTTCTTTGCGGCTTTGGCCTTCCGGCGAGTAGCTTCCTTTGTTCCTTCCTCACGTTCTATCGAGTCTAGTCGCACCACCTCACGCCGAACACGGTGGTGCAGTTGGCTGCCTTTGTCACCCTCCACGAAGGCTACCTCAGCATACTCCCCACCGTCGAGCTCTGGGGAGTCATTCTACCTCAAGCTTGGCATCGCCGCCAAGAAGGAGGTGGCCCAGTGCGGAGCTTGCGTCACCATGCGGCGTTCGGGCTCTGGGATCCACTTCCCGGCCATCGCCCTATGATAACCCACAAGTATAGGGGATCACAACAGTTTTCAAGGGTAGAGTATTCAACCCAAATTTATTGATTCGACACAAGGGCAGCCAAAGAATATTCTCAAGTATTAGCAGCTGAGTTGTCAATTCAACCACACCTGGAAACTTAGTATCTGCAGAAAAGTGTTTAGTAGCAAAGTAATATGATAGTGGTGGCAACGGTAACAAAAGTAAAGGACGCAAAAGTAATGTTTTTGGTATTTTGTAGTGATTGTAATAGTAGCAGCGGGAAAGTAAATAAGCGAGAACCAGTATATGGAAAGCTCGTAGGCACCAAATCAGTGATGGATAATTATGCCGGATGCGGTTCATCATGTAACAGTCATAACATAGGGTGACACAGAACTAGCTCCAGTTCATCAATGTAATGTAGGCATGTATTCCGTATATAGTCATACGTGCTTATGGAAAAGAACTTGCATGACATCTTTTGTCCTACCCTCCCGTGGCAGCGGGGTCCTATTGGAAACTAAGGGATATTAAGGCCTCCTTTTAATAGAGAACCGGAACAAAGCATTAGCACATAGTGAATACATGAACTCCTCAAACTATGGTCATCACCGAGAAGTATCCCGATTACTGTCACTTCGGGGTTGTCGGATCATAACACAGAATAGGTGACTATAGACTTGCAAGATAGGATCAAGAACTCACATATATTCATGAAAACATAATAGGTTCAGATCTGAAATCATTGCACTCGGGCCCTAGTGACAAGCATTAAGCATAGAAAAGTCATAGCAACATCAACCTCAGAACATGATGGATACTAGGGATCAAACCCTAACAAAACTAACTTGATTACATGATAAATCTCATCCAACCCATCACCGTCCAGCAAGCCTATGATGGAATTACTCACGGACGGCGGTGAGCATCATGAAATTGGTGATGGAGGATGGTTATGATGACAACGGCGGCAAATCCCCCTCTCCGGAGCCCTGAACGGACTCCAGATCAGCCCTCCCGAGAGGTTTTAGGGCTTGGCGGCAGCTCTGTATCGTAAAACGCGATGATTTCTTCTCTATGATTTTTTTCTCCCCGAAAGCCAATATATAGAGTTGGAGTTTGCGTAGGAGGGTGTCTAGGGGGCGCACGAGGTAGGGGGCGCGCCCTAAGGGGGGGCCCCACCCTCGTGGACAGGGTGTGGGCCCCTGGTCTTCATCTTTGGCGAGGATTTTTTATTATTTTTTATAAGACATCTCGTGGAGTTTCAGGTCATTCCGAAAACTTTTGTTTTCTGCGCATAAAACAACATCATGGAAATTCTGCTGAAAACAACGTCAGTCCGGGTTAGTTCCATTCAAATCATATAATTTAGAGTCCAAAACAAGGGCAAAAGTGTTTGGAAAAGTAGATACGACGGAGACGTATCAACTCCCCCAAGCTTAAACCCTTGCATGTCCTCAAGCAATTCAGTTGACAAACTGAAAGAGAAAGAGAAACTTTTACAAACTCTGTTGCTCTTGTTGTTGCAAATATGTAAAGCCAGCATTCAAGTTTTCAGCAAAGATCATAACTAACCACATTTGCAATAATTCTCAGGTCTCACAATTACTCATATCTATAGCATAATCAACTAGCGAGCCATAATAATAAATCTCGGATGACAACACTTTCTCAAAACAATCATAATATGATATAACAAGATGGTATCTCGCTAGCCCTTTCTGAGACCGCAAAACATAAATGCAGAGCACCTTTAAAGATCAAGGACTGACTAGACACTGTAATTCATGGTAAAAGAGATCCAATCATAGTCACACCCAATGTAAATTAACAGTGATGAATGGAAATGACAGCTGTGCTCTCCAACTAGTGCTCTTTAATAAGAGGGTGATGACTCAACATAAAAGTAAATAGATAGGACCTTCACAGAGGGAAGCATGGATTTGTAGAGGTGCCAGAGCTCGGTTTCGAAATAGAGAATGAATAATATTTTGAACGGTATACTTTCATTGTTAACATAGCAACTAAGATATGGCGATATCTTCCATGTCACACACATTATAGGCGGTTCCCAAACAGAATGGTAAATTTTATACTCCCCCTCCACCAACAAGCATCAATCCGTGGCTTGCTCGAAACAACGAGTGCCTCCAACATACATCAGGTCCCAGGGGGAGTTTTGTTTGCAATTAATTTTGATTTAGTTTGCATAAAGCATGGGACTGGGCATCCCGGTGACCAGCCATTTTCTCATGAGTGAGGAGCGGAGTCCACTCCTCTTGAGAATAACCCGCCTAACATGGAAGATAAGGGAAGCCTTGGTTGATACATGAGCTATTCGAGCATACAGAACAGAATGTTTATTTGAAGGTTTAGAGTTTGGCACATACAAATTTACTTGGAACGGCAGGTAGATACCGCATATAGGATGGTATAGTGGACTCATCTGGAATAACTTTGGGGTTTAAGGGATTGGATGCACAAGTAGTATTCCCGCTTAGTACAGGTGAAGGCTAGCAAAAGACTGGGAAGCGACCAACTAGAGAGCGACAACAGCCATGTACATGCATTAAAATTAATAAACATTGGATGCAAGCATGAGGAGGATATAATCCACCATGAACATAGATATCGTGAAGGCTATGTTGATCTGTTCCAACCACATGCGTGAACATGTGACAAGTCAAGTCACTTAAATCAGTCAAAGGAGGATACCACCCCATCATACCACATCATAACCATCTCAATAGCATGTTGGCACGCAAGGTAAACCATTATAACTCATAGCTAATCAAGCATGGCACAAGCAACTATGATCTCTAATTGTCATTGCAAACATGTTTATTCATTATAAGTTGAATCAAGAATGACAGACTCATCATATTTACAAAAACAAAAGAGGTCGAGTTCATACCAGCTTTTCCCATCTCGGTCAGTCCATCATATATCATCATAATTGCCTTTCACTTGCATGACCGAACCGTGTGAATAATAATAAGAGTGCACGTGCATTGGACTAAGCTGGAATCTACGAGCATCCAATAAACAGAAGAA
This sequence comes from Aegilops umbellulata, assembly GCA_032464435.1. NCBI lineage: Eukaryota > Viridiplantae > Streptophyta > Magnoliopsida > Poales > Poaceae > Aegilops > Aegilops umbellulata. The sequence continues at coordinate 208,559,665 of CP136056.1, read as the reverse complement.
GACAAGGCAATATGGGATCTTGGTTAAATCAACAATAAAGCATATAAGAGCTACTTAAACAATTTAATCATGGTCTTCTCCTACTGACCCCCAAAGAAAAGAAAAGAAATAAATACTATTTACACGGGAAAGCTCCCAACAAGCAAAAGAAGAACGGGAAATATTTTGGGTTTTCTTTTTAATTACTACTACAGCAAGAAAGGTAAACTACTACTAAATTTTTTGGTTTTCTTAAGGTTTAACAAACACAAAAGAAGAAAGCAGGAAAAAGAAAATAAACTAACATGGATATTACAGTGAAAGAGTATGAGCACCGACATCTAGCAATGAGTGCGTGTGAACATAAATGTAATGTCGGTGAGAAATACATACTCCCCCAAGCTTAGGCTTTTGGCCTAAGTTGGTCTGTTGCCAGGGATGACCTGGCGGATACCCGTAGGTGTAGCTGGAATCATACTGTGATGCAGCAGTTATCGCCTGCTGAGCTGTAGCGTGGAGTCGGGCTACTTCCGCTCTCCTCTCGTACTCATTTGCCTCCTCTCTGGTAATAGTATATCTTCGTTTTGCCTGAGAATCAAAGAAGGCAGGAGCAGGGAGAGTAATACGGACAACGTGCCGCTTGTTAAAAATTAAACGATATAAGAGAGGTGATTCAGGCCTCTCGACAAACTGGTGTGAAGCCATAGAGTTATAATCTAAATATGCAGGAGGCAACTCCGTATCACCCTCACGAATGTCTATCTCAAGAAAATTAGCTAAGCGGGTTGCATAAATTCCTCCAAAGAAATCTCCATTATATCTATTATGATGCAACCTACGAGCTACAATGGTTCCCATATGATAAGATTGGTCTCCTAACATAGCACTCCTAAGAATGCTAAGGTCAGGGACACAGATGTGACATGCTTCATCCTTAGCATTTATGCATCTACCGATGAAGAGAGCAAAATAATGTATAGCAGGAAAGTGAATGCTCCCTATGGTAGCTTGCGTTATATCTCTAGATTCCCCTACAGTTATACTAGAAAGAAAGTTTCTAAATTCAGATTTAGGGGGATCCCTAACACTGCCCCATGATGGAAGTTTGCAAGCAAAAGTGAAATCCTCTAAGTCCATGGTATAAGATGTTGGGGAACGTAGTAATTTCAAAAAAATTCCTACGCACACGCAAGATCATGGTGATGCATAGCAACGAGAGGGGAGAGTGTTGTCTACGTACCCTCGTAGACCGAAGCGGAAGCGTTGACACAACATAGAGGAAGTAGTCGTACGTTCTCCTCGCGATCCAACCGATCACAGCACCGTTACTCCGGCACCTCCGAGTTCTTGGCACACGTTCAGCTCGATGACGATCCCCGGGCTCCGATCCAGCAAAGCGTCGAGGAAGAGTTCCGTCAGCATGACGGTGTGGTGACGATCTTGATGTGTTACCGGCGCAGGGCTTCGCCTAAGCACTGCAACGATATGATCGAGGTGGAATTTAGTGGAAGGGGGCACCGCACACGGCTAAGGAACGATCACGTTGATCAATTGTGTGTCTCTGGGGTGCCCCCTGCCCCCGTATATAAAGGAGCCAAGGGGGAGGGGCTGGCCGGCCAGGCCTTGGCGCGCCAGAGAGTCCTACTCCCTCTGGGAGTAGGATTCCCCCCCCCCCAATCCTAGTTGGACTAGGATTCTCCAAGGGGGAGAGAGAGAGAGAGGGGGGCGCCCACCTCTCCTAGTCCTAATAGGACTAGGGGAAGGGGGAGGCGCGCAGCCCATGGGGCATCCCTCTCACCTCTCCTCCAAGGCCCATGTTGGCCCATTATGCTCCCGGGGGGTTCCGGTAACCCTCCCGGTATTCCGGTAAAATCCTGATTTCACCTGGAATGCATCCGATGTCCAAACATAGGCTTCCAATATATAATTCTTTATGTCTCGACCATTTCGAGACTCCTCGTCACGTCCGTGATCACATCCGGGACTCCGAACTCCTTCGGTACATCAAAATGCATAAACTCATAATAACTGTCATCGTAACGTTAAGCGTGCGGACCCTACGGTTCGAGAACAATGTAGACATGACCGAGACACGTCTCCGGTCAATAACCAATAGCGGGACCTGGATGCCCATATTGGCTCCTACATATTCTACGAAGATCTTTATCGGTCAGACCGCATAACAACATACGTTGTTCCCTTTGTCATCGGTATGTTACTTGCCCGAGATTCGATCGTCGGTATCCAATACCTAGTTCAATCTCGTTACCGGCAAGTCTCTTTACTCGTTCTGTAATACATCATCTCACAACTAACACATTAGTTGCAATGCTTGCAAGGCTTATGTGATGTGCATTACCGAGAGGGCCCAGAGATACCTCTCCGACAATCGGAGTGACAAATCCTAATCTCGAAATACGCCAACCCAACATGTACCTTCGGAGACACCTGTAGAGCACCTTTACAATCACCCAGTTACGTTGTGACGTTTGGTAGCACACAAAGTGTTCCTACGGTAAACGGGAGTTTGCATAATCTCATAGTTAAAGGAACATGTATAAGTCATGGATAAAAGCAATAGCAACATACTAAACGATCGGGTGCTATGCCAATGGAATGGGTCATGTCAATCAGATCATTCAACTAATGATGTGATCTCGTTAATCAAATAACAACTCTTTGTTCATGGTTAGGAAACATAACCATCTTTGATTAATGAGCTAGTCAAGTAGAGGCATACTAGTGAGACTCTGTTTGTCTATGTATTCACACATGTATTATGTTTCCAATTAATACAATTCTAGCATGAATAATAAACATTTATCATGATATAAGGAAATAAATAATAACTTTATTATTGCCTCTAGGGCATATTTCCTTCATAAGATTTGTCATAGAGATCAAACATGACTGAAGGAGAATTACGCGAAGATGAATACTCAAACCTCCTCACAAATGAACTTGTGAGATCATGATATTGGGGGCATTTGTCAGCCTCAAAACCCTCAAGACCGGCATTGCGCAAATATGCTTTAAATTCTTCTTTAATTCCTGCACGATCCATAAAATTTTCCGACGGCCATTCACAAGGCCGCACTGGAGCGTCTCTTGGTGGTTCCTCATCAGCATCACGCATAGCAATTCAGGGTCCTTGCTTCTTAGAAGAACCACCCTGGAACATCTTCCTAAGCATATTGCTTTTCTCTAAAAAATCTGAAATTTTTAGTAACTTCAAACAAAAGTGAACCAACTTCAATAAAACTGATAGCAACTACTCCTACAATTGTCTAGAGCCTACATCAAGCATTAGAACTACTTGGAACCATATAAATTTAACATGCAAGCTCAAGAACATGGTCACCTATGCAGCACAAATTTGCAAAGAATAGAGCACTAGAACACAAACTAATTGGAATAATGGAGGAGTCACATACCAAGGAACAATCTCCCCAAGCAGTTTTGCAAGAGGGCTTTGAGCAAGGAGATCGAAAATCACAGCAAAAGTGGCTGGAACTCGTGCTTGAGTTGGTTTTTCGGGTTTGTGTGAGGTAGATGAAGAAGATGGGTGCTGGGATAAGTGGAGGAGGGCCACCGTGGGCCCACGAGGCAGGGCGCGCGCCCTCCACCCTCGTGGCCAGGTGGCAGCTCCCCCCGCGGTAATTTTTGCACAGCAAATCCTCAAATATTCCCGAAAAATCATATTAAATTGGCATGGCATTCTGAGGACTTTTATTTTCAGGATATTTTTATATTGCACGGATAAGTCAGGAAGCAGACAGAAAAATACTATTTTTACTTTATTTCTACTAAAAAACAGAAAGTATAAAGAGGGTACAGAAGGTTGTGCTTCTAGTTTCATCCATCTCATGCTCATCAAAAAGAATCCACTAAAAAGGTTGATCAAGTCTTGTTAACAAACTCATTCCGATAATCATGAAACCGGAGAAATTTCGAATGACACTATGTTACCTCAACGGGGATATGCACATCCCCAATAATAAGTATATCATATTTGTTCTTGACAGTAGGAAGAGGAAATTCAAAACCTCCAAAAATAATCGATGGAATTTTTCCAATAGAATTGATACTGTGGACTTGGGATTGTTTCCTCGGAAAGTGTACCGTATGCTCATTACCGTTAACATGAAAAGTGACATTGTCTTTGTTGCAATCAATAACAGCCCCCGCAGTATTAAGAAAAGGTCTTCCAAGAATAATAGACATACTATCATCCTCGGGAATATCAAGAATAACAAAGTCCGTTAAAATAGTAATGTTTGCAACCACAACAGGCACATCCTCACAAATACCGTCAGGTATAGCAGTTGATTTATCAGCCATTTGCAAAGATATTTCAGTAGGTGTCAACTTCTTCAAGTCAAGTCTACGATATAAAGAGAGAGGCATAACACTAACACCGGCTCCAAGATCACATAAAGCAGTTTTAATATAATTTCTTTTAATGGAGCAAGGTATAGTAGGTACTCCGGGATCTCCAAGTTTCTTTGGTATTCCACCCTTAAAAGTATAATTAGCAAGCATGGTGGAAATTTCAGCTTCCGATATCTTTCTTTTATCACTAATGATATCTTTCATATATTTAGCATAAGGATTCGTTTTGAGCACATCAGTCAATCGCATACACAAAAAGATAGGTCTAATCATTTCAGCAAAGCGCTCAAAATCCGCATCATCCTTTTTCTTGGATGGTTTGGGAGGAATAGGCATGGGTTTCTGAACCCAAGGTTCTCTTTCTTTACCATGTTTCTGTCGGTGTACTAAAGTAGGGGTACCTTAGTACCCCGAACTTGTGCACGGGCAGTAGCAGCGTCCCACGGCAAGGCTCGCCAGGGGAGCGACAAGAGTCTCCACGGCCCTTTCTGGGCCGGACGAAGGCCAAGTGATCGAGCCGAGAAGACCTAACCCCGGCAAGAGGAGCTTGCCGGGGGCGAGAAGGCGAGGTCCGGCAAGAGGAGCTTGCCGGGCCAAGGCGACAAGGCCCCGGCAAGAGGAGCTTGCCGGGACGACTAAGCCGAAGCACCAAGGCCCCGGCGGGAGGAGCTCGCCGGGACGGCCGAGCCAAGGCACACCAAGAGAAGCCCGCCGCGGCGCTCCGCGCGTCTCGGCAAGGCCTGACGAGCGGCAAGCTCTCAGGTGCGGCGAGACAACCACCGCGGCAAGCCACTTGCCGCGGCAAACCACCACCTCAGGCATGCGCTCCAGCTCACCTGCCCACGCGTCACTCTGGAGCTTCCCCGGAGACACGTGGCGGGGCGCCGCGCAACCTGGGGCGCGCGCATGGCATGCGACGTTGGCAGAGTCGCCCCCGTGGCAAGCGGAAGCGCCCCTAACGGTCCGCCTCGGCACTGTTCAGGCGATCCAGACGGGCATTTAATGCCTTTGTCCCCTGCCGTCAGAGTTAGGTGCGATAGCACTGTGCGGCCACTATTCGCACAGTCCCTTGCCATTTTTACCCTCACCTGCGTCGCTACCTGTGGGAAACCCCTTAGCATATAAAAGGAGAAACCCTAGGGGGATCGAACCCTGGAACAAGAGGGGGAAGGCTAGAGAGAGGAACCCTAGAGGAGGAGAGGGATCGAGACCAGAGAAGGAGGACACCCAGTAGACCCTCGTCTACATCCAGCTCCAACTTACTGTAGCTTCTTGCGCTCCAGAGCAAGAACTCAAATCAACCAGACAAGCAGCAGTAGGGTTTTACGCATCCATGCGGCCCGAAGCTGGGTAAAATCCTTGTGTGTGTGTGTGTCGCCTCGATCTGCTCTTTGTGCAACCTCCGCCCCCCGTCAAACCGACAAGGGGCTCCGTCCCCATAGGTGCTCGTGGAGGCAGATATCCCCCGACATCTTTGGCGCGCCAGGTAGGGGGTGCGTCGAGGTTGTGTGAATCAAACCCGGCGTCCGCGCGAGCCAGACTCTCATCGTTTGCGCCAGCATGGCGCCAAAGAAGAAAGCTCCGGAGGTGACCGGTCCGTCCGCGTCGAACCCACCGCCCATGGAGCAGACGGGTGGTGGGGAGGACGCCGGCGGAAGAACGGGCGCGGTCGAACCAGTTCTTGGTCCTGCGACGTCCGAGCTCGCCCCGCGCCCCTCTCAGGAGGCGCGAAACCAGCAGCGTCATGATACCCATGGTACCATATGCTTGCTGGACCCAAGCCACGCTGACGGGTCCCAGGGCGCTCGGGACCAGCATGCGATCCAGCGTGCCGGGACGAGCGTCGCGCGGCTGCCTGGACCGGGTGCTGCTCCTTCTAACATAGTTAGGAGTTCGAGCACATCCCGCTCCTCGCGCCGTTCGCCGCCTCTGCCCGCCACCCCAGCGGAAGCTCTCGCGCGAGCTCAGCTACTCCTAGACTACCCTCCGGCGGCGGACAAGCTCGACGGCTGGAGGGCAACCATCCAGAGCCTCATCGGTTTCGCCAACGGTGACACTCCGCGGCAGCACAGCGCGTCGCAGCCGGGGCCAGTCACCCAGGCGAGAACCGATGGCGCCAAGAATGGCGGGGGTGCGACCACCGTGCACTCCCCGCCCCAGAAGCCACGGTCGCCGACTCGCCGGGCTCACCTCGACGACGACTCCACCGCGTCGTCGAACCCGCGAACTCGCCGCGACCAACGCCAAGTCCTTCACGAACGAAGAGAAGAAGACGCTCGAACCCGCATCGAGCGCAGAAGAGAGGCGCGCCGTCAATCAGACCAGCGCGTTGGGCCCTCTGGAGACATGCACGCACCGGGGGAACCAGGCGAACTGCCGTATTCGGTAGGTTGCCCCGCGTTCACCCGCGAGCTGCGGCAAGTCCAGTGGCCCAGCACAAAGAACTTCAAGCCCGACGTGCCCGAGAAGTACGACGGCAAGTCGCATCCGTCGGAGTTCCTCAGCATCTACACCATTGCGGTGCAGGCTTCCGGGGGACGGGACGACAAGATCCTTGCCAACTACTTCCCGCTGGTACTCAAGCCCAACGTCAGATCCTGGCTCATGCACTTGCCGGACGGCTCCATCTCCTCCTGGCCAGATCTATACCATCAGTTTGTTGGCGCCTTCACGGGCGGCCACAAATCCCATGGCCAGGTAAGCGACCTTCATCTGCTTGTTCAGAAGGAGGGGGAGCCTTTGCGCAAGTTCATCCAGAGGTTCAGCCGTGTGCACTACAACATCCCAGACGTCCACCCCGCCGCGGTGATCAGCGCGTTCCACCAGAACGTGCGTAACCGCAGGATGCGGGAGGAGATGGCGATGTGCAAAATCAAGGAGGTCAGCGAGCTTTAAGCCCTGGCCGACAAGTGTGCACGCGCTGAGGAGGGGAGAAAGCTCCCCGGAGAAAGTGTTGGAGAAGGAGACTCCGACAGTGAAGGTACCGCCCCGGCAAGGAGAGGCCGGCGGCGGAACGGCAAAAAGAAGAAAAACCCAGAGGTACTGGTTGTCGAGAAGTCCGGCAGCGAGGGCTCCACCAAGAAAGCCCAGGCGGGAGGCCCCGGCAAGGAGATTGTCGGGTGTGCCAACTGCCGGGCAGTGGCCGCTGCCGATAAGCGAGACGGTACCGACAAGAAGTACTGCAAGATCCACCGTACCAGGGGCCACGACCTCCAGAGTTGCAAGCAAGTCGAGCGGCTCGTCGACCTGCAGAAGGCCGAGTACGCACGACACGACAAGGAGAGAGCCCAAGCAGGCGGCGGGGGATCCGGCACGAAGCGTCCCGGCCCGGGGGAGCGCCGCGGCAAGGACAAGCAGCAGCAAGCAGACAGACCTCCCCGGGGATGCGACAAGAGCGAAGACGATGACGACGACGAAGACATGGAAGACCCCGAGACCAGCGAGCAGGAGTTTCAGAAAGCCACTGAGGTCTTGTGTGTGGACGGCGGTGCCTCCCTGCACGCTTCCCACCACCAGCTTAAACGGTGGGTGTGGGAGGTCAATGCAGCGGAGCCACCCGTTGAGTCACGCAGACCCCTGAGATGGTCCAGCACGCCTATCATCTTCGACATTGAGGACCACCCTGATCGCACAACCGCGGTCGGGTGCTTGCCGATGTTGGTTTCCCCAACGATCCGCAACCTCAAGGTCACTAAGATGCTAGTTGACGGCGGGGCCGGCTTGAATCTGATCTCCTCTGCTGTTCTCCGGAGACTCCAAGTTCCCGACAGCGAGCTCGAAGAAACCGGCACATTCCATGGAATCAACCCGGGAAGGAGCAAGCCGAAGGGAAAGATCACGCTGCCGGTGACATTTGGCAGCGAGCTGAATTTCAGGACTGAGAAGGTCACCTTTGACGTCGCCGACTTTCCGTTGCCTTACAACGGGATCCTCGGCCGACCAGCGCTCGCCAAGTTCATGGCGGCCTCCCACTACGCGTATAACATGCTCAAGATGCCTGGCCCGATAAGCGTCATTTCTGTCCCCGGCGACAAGAAGGACGCCCTTATCTGCGCCGACCAAATATACCGGGACGCAACAGCAGCAACGGCCCGCGGCCCGCTTGCCGCTGGAGCTTCCGGGGGAAAGAAGAAGTCCGGCAAGTGCTCTGGCGCCCACTCCGGCAAGCGCGCCTCTTCGGAGTGCTGCGCTGCCGTCGAGGACGTGCCATCGAGCCCCGCCGGCATGAAGACCAAATCCGGCAAGTGCTTTGGCGCCCACTCCGGCAAGCGCGCCTCTTCGGAGTGCTGCGCTGCCGTCGAGGACGTGCCATCGAGCCCCGCCGGCAGGAAGACCGAGCCCGGCGAATACTCTGGCGCCCACTCCGGCAAGCGCGCCTCTTCGGAGTGCTGCGCTGCCGTCGAGGACGTGCCATCAAGCCCCGCCGGCAAGAAGACCAAGCCCGGTGAATGCTCTGGTGCCCACTCTGGCAAGCGTGCCTCTTCGGAGCGCTGCGCTGCCGTTGAGGACGCACCATCGAGCCCCGCCGGTAAACACAAGGAGACGACGGCTGCTCCACCGGCGACCAAGAAGGTGCCCGCCAAGGAGGACGGCACTGGTGGTACCTTCACTATTAGTGCCACCCTCGACCCCAAATAGGAAGGCGCACTCGTTGCTTTCCTGCGGGCGAATGTCGGTGTGTTTGCCTGGCAACCATCTGACATCCCCGGCGTTCCCAGGGAAGTGATTGAGCACCACCTCGCCGTCTGTCCTCATGCGCGGCCCGTCAAGCAAAAGGTCAGGAAACAAGCGGTGGAGCGCCAAGAGTTTATCGCGGAGGAAATCAGGAAGTTGGAAGCGGCAGGCCTCGTCAGAGGAGTGCTCCATCCGACGTGGTTGGCCAATCCTGTTGTCGTGCGCAAAGCAAACGGGAAGTGGAGGCTTTGCATCGATTTCACCAATGTCAACAGAGCTTGCCCTAATGACCCGTTTCCCTTGCCGCGCATCGACCAGATTGTTGACTCCACGGCCGGATGCGACCTGCTTTCATTCCTTGACGCCTACTCCGGGTACCACCAGATCTTCATGGCTGTAGAAGACGAAGAGAAGACTGCGTTCATCACTCCATGCGACACGTACTGTTTTGTGCGGATGCCTTTTGGACTGAAGAACGCAGGCTCGACGTTCGCAAGGGTTGTCCACACTGCTTTCGAGCCACAGATCCACAAAAATGTGGAGGCCTACATGGACGACATTGTGGTCAAGAGCAGAGACAAGGCAACCTTGGTTCAAGACTTGGAAGAGACCTTTGCGAACTTGCACAAGATCAGCCTCAAGCTCAACCCCGAGAAGTGCGTGTTCGGAGTTCCCTCCGGCAAGCTTCTCGGGTTCTTCGTGTCTCAGCGTGGGATCGAAGCCAACCCCGACAAGATCAAGGCCATCGAGCAGATTGAAGCACCAACGCGTGTCAAGGACGTGCGAAGACTTGCCGGCTGCGTGGTGGCTCTCAGCAGGTTTATTTCCAGGTCTGCGGAACGCGCCCTGCCGTTCTTCAAAATCTTGAAAAACGCAGGTCCAGTAAAATGGACTCCGGAAGCGGAGGCTGTGCTACAAGACTTGAAGAAATACCTGTCCTCCGCTCCTATACTTGTCGCGCCTAGACCACAAGAGAAGTTGCTGCTCTACCTAGCGGCAATCAATCAAGTGGCTAGTGCTGCGTTAGTAGCGGAGAGGGAAGCTGATGATGAGCCCGCAACCACGGCAAGCGCGTCCGGCGACAAGCAGGGGGCTTCCCCGACAAGCTCTGGCCCCGGCAAAGGCGAATCCGCGCAAGCGCAAGGGGAAGTGCAGAGGAAGAAGATGGTGCAGCGCCCAGTTTACTTCGTCAGTTCCCTCCTGCAGGGGGCTAGGTCGAGGTACTCTGGTGTGCAGAAATTGCTCTTCGGCCTTCTCATGGCCTCGAGGAAGCTTCGCCATTACTTCCAAGCACACGAGATCACAGTGGTCACTCGCTTTCCGCTTAAGAGGATACTGCAGAATCCCGAAGCGACGGGCAGGATTGTCGAGTGGGCACTAGAACTGTCAAGGTTTGGCCTCAAGTTCGAGAGCACATCGACCATCCAGAGCCGAGCATTGGCAGAGTTCATAGCAGAGTGGACGCCGACACCGGACGAAGAAATTCCAGAGACGAGCATCCCCGACAAGGAAGCAACCAAAGAGTGGCTGATGTAGTTTGATGGTGCCTTTTCGCTGGAAGGCGCCGGTGCCGGCGTGCTGCTCATCGCGCCCACTGGAGAGCACCTCAAGTACATCGTCCAGATGCACTTTCCCAAGGAGCAAGCAACCAACAATACGGCAGAGTATGAAGGTTTGCTCGCCGGTCTCAGGATCGCGGCAGAACTTGGGATCAAGAAGCTCATTGTCAGGGGTGACTCGTAGCTCGTCGTCCGCCAAGTGAACAAGGATTACCAGTGCCCGTTGATGGAGGCTTACGTTGATGGAGTGAGGAAGCTGGAAGAGCGCTTTGACGGCCTGCAAATGGAATACGTTCCAAGAGCAGAGAATGACATCACCGACGGCCTGTCAAAATGCGCCGCACTAAAGCTACCTGTGGAACCAGGGACTTTTGTGCTCAAGCTGACTCAGCCATCCGTGACACCATCGACTGGGCCAAGCAAGAAGAGAAGATCGGTCTCTGGTGACTATCTCCTGGCAGAGCTTCCCGAAGCCGCCACCGAGAGAGTCCCCAAGATCGACACCAAGAGTGCTGAGGAGCTGCCCGCTCCGGCAAGCCCCGGGGTTTGTCCCGACGAAGCAGGCGCTCCCGGCAAGCCACGCCCCGGCAAGCTTGCCGGGGAATGTCAAGCTCCGGCTGAGCCCCAAGTCCTCGCCGTAGAAGCTGATGTTCCCGCAGCCGCCGACATGCCTCTAGTCCTCGTCGTCGAGCCACAGGCTCCAACGTGGGCACAGCAGATCGTCCGTTTCCTCCAGACAGGAGAACTTCCCGAAGAACAAGAAGAAGCTAAAAGAGTAGCCCGGCAGTCCAGTATGTACCAGTTCGTTGACAGCGCACTGTACAGAAGAGGACGCAATGGGGTGAAATTGAAGTGCATTCACCGGGAAGACGGACAGAAGCTGTTGGCGGAGATACACGGAGGCATATGTGGACACCACATTGGCGCCAGAGCACTTGCCGGCAAAGCGTTCCGGCAAGGTTTCTTCTGGCCAACAGCCCTCCAGGATGCAACTGCACAAGTAACCAAGTGTGAAGCGTGCCAGTTCCATTCCAAGAAGGTACACCAGCCAGCTCAAGCTCTCCAGACGATCCCTTTGTCCTGGCCCTTCTCGGTCTGGGGGCTCGATATCCTCGGCCCCTTCCCCCGACCCTTCGGGGGCTTTGAGTACTTGTTCGTTGCCATCGACAAGTTCTCAAAGTGGCCAGAAGTGGAACCGGTGACGAAGGTGACTGCCCAGTCCGCGATCAAATTCTTCAGGTCGATTGTTTGCCGCTTTGGCATCCCCAACAAGATCATCACCGACAACGGTACGCAGTTCACAAGCCACGCTTTCATGCAGTACACCCAAAACCTCGGCACCAAGGTCTGCTTCGCTTTTGTGTCTCATCCCCGGAGCAACGGTCAAGCGGAAAGGGCCAACGCCGAGGTACTGCGCGGGCTCAAGACCAGAAGTTTTGACAAGCTGCTCAAGCGCGGACGGAACTGGATCGAGGCGCTGCCGGCGGTTCTTTGGTCGGTCAGAACGACGCCAAATCGAGCCACCGGCCAGACACCATTTGCTCTAGTCTATGGATTAGAAGCAGTTACCCCCACGGAACTCGTATACGGGTCACCTCGAGTGCTCGCTTATGATGAGCTTGAGCAAGAGCGGTCGCGTGAAGATGACGCACTGCTCCTCGAGGAGGATCGTCTCCAGGCTGCTGTGCAATCCGCTTGCTACCAGCAAGCTCTGCGTCGCTATCATAGCCACAAAGTTAAAGCCAGGAGCCTCGAGGAAGGCGACCTTGTTCTTCGGCGCGTTTAGTCAGCCAAGATACACAACAAGTTGACGCCGAAGTGGGAAGGCCCTTACCGGGTGAAACGAGTCACGAGGCCCGGCGCCGTCCGCCTCAAGACCGAAGATGGTACTCCGGTGAGCAATTCCTAGAACATTGAGCATCTTCGCAAGTTTTACCCGTAAGGCGCGGTTGTCGGACCCCGTCCGGCAACCAACTCTTTGTACAAAAGTCTTGCCGCAGTTGCATGTAATCCTTTGTACAAAGCCAGGCGCAGACCCTGGCCGCAATGAAGCGCTGGCGCCCCCAAGTTTTAGCATGCATGCTGAGTCGAGTCTCGTCCTTGGTTAGGGTTGATAGTGCCTAACAGTCGCTAACCCCTAACTTAGAGGTTGAGTCCGCGTCTTTTTCCCGTCCTTTTCCTTTGGCCCGCAGGAGTTGCATACCCTTGCCGAGCCGCTCAAGGACGAAGAAGGGGAGAAGGGCGAGCCAGCACCCGCCTCCCGACAAGCCAGAGTTGCCGGGGGCGGCAACCTCAGATAAGTCTTTACATCCCTTATCATGCATTCTCTCGTGAGCTGCGGAATGCGAAAACGTTGCTTCCTCCTAAAAGCTGCCGTGCTCTCTTAAGGGACAAACCCCAGAGCGCGTTCCCGGGGCCCGCTTCTGATAGTAGCCGTGGCGGCAAGAGGAGGAAGCAAGGGGCCAGAACCCGCCTTCTCCCTGCCTCCGCCAAGAGCGTGAGGAGGGCCAAGGGGCGCGGGGAGACGGCAGGGTCCGTTGCCGGGCGGGGAAGTGTCTATCCTAACGATGCAAAGGGTTCGCTCCTTGCCGCGGGATGTACCCGCGAGACAAATGGTCCGGCAAACACTCCCTTTTCATTAAAAACATTCCACTCAGGTACAGCTCAGAGAGAATGAAAAACATGAAAGATGGGATTACAAGATTTAAATACAATTAAGGCCCGAGGGCTTACAAGATAAAAAGAGATAAGGTGCCCGTAATCCCTTTCTTGTCTCTCTCCTCAGGAGGTAGGGCAAGGAGGCGAGAAGGGCAAAAGGGGCGCCTAGACGAGCTACGGGTGGCAGAAGGTGCCAAGAGAGCATCCGGGGCTCCGCCCCGGGGCTCCGGAGGCCGGATGGAGACGGCGACGCCGGAGGCGGAGCTCGAGAAGGAGGCTGCAGGACGTCAACACGCTGTCGAGGGCATCTAGCCCTCGTACTCCGAGTTGACGGCCTTGCCGCCAGCCTCTTCGGCAGCCTTGCCACTCCGGCCGCCCGAGGAGACGAAGCCCCGGCAAGAGGAGCTTGCCGGGCCGGAGAGAAGACCCCGGTGGTCGTCGCCGCGAGCAGGGGTGGTGACGGCGTCTGGGGCGAGGTTGGAAGACGAGGCAGCGGCCTTTCCGCCCGCCCTCTTCCTCTTCCGCATCCTCCCTACGCCAGCCGCCCAAGGAGACGACCCCGGGGAGTTCACGGCGCCAGCGACGCGGACGATGGGGGCCGCCGGTGTCACGCGGAGCTGCGACCGGCACCTAGTCGGAGCCGTCATCCCGGCGGCCGCTCCCCTCGTCGTCGTTGTTGCTCCCCTCCTCGTCACTTTCGCTCGAGGAGGAGCCTTCGCTGTCGGAGGAGCTATCCACGCAGCACCGGGCCCGGGTGCCGAGGTCCCCGAAGGCCTTGACGGAGAGGAGATCACCCTCCATCAGCCTAAAATGGAGGGTGAACCCCTCCATCAAGCTGTGGATCCGGGCGAACGTCTTCCACCCTCGTCCAAGACACACCACGTCGGGGGCTCGGGATTCGACGTGGACTCGCGTACCACTGATCCCGCAGCCCCTCATGCGCAGTCTCAGCGTCTCGTGTTGTTCCGCCTCCAAGACGTCCGCGAATGGAGCCAGGAGGCGGAGGCGACGGCGAGGCGCCCGGCGCAGCCTGATGATGAACTCGCAGGGGTCGTCCCCGAGATGAACCGCCGGAGGAAGCGGAGCCGCCATCGGAGGCGAGGCCGGCGCGCCGCCCCGCCCGCCTCGAGCGCCTCGGCCCCGTCCACGGCCTCGTCCACGACCTCGCCCCCTCCCCCTTCCCCTTACGGTTGGCTCCGCCGCCGCAGGTGCAAGGGGAGGAGGGGCGCGCTGCCTGGCGGCAACCCTTGCCGCCACCGAAGAAGGACCAGGGTTCCCTTCCTCCATGACAGTTGGGGAGAGGGGACCAGGGCTCTAAGAGAAGAAAGAAGGAAGGAGTGCGGACCCTCGTCATCCCCTTCCGCTCCTTATAAAGGGGTGAAGTGGGGGCTCGGCCGCCCCGCCCAACCAATCAAAGCAGAGGAAGGGCAGGCAACGGGGCCGACCCTCTACTTCGACCCGCGTCGGCCCGGCTTCCTGCCTCCACCACCGCGACCCCAAGCGCATGGAGGACGCATGGCGGGCGAGCAGGGCCGAGGCGACAGATGAGGCGACCACTCCCCCCCACTCGAAAGTGGGGGCGGACGTCTCGCCTTTCCAGATGAAGGAATCGTGCCCGACGTGATGCATGCCTGCGCGCCTCAAGCCCCGCGCACGCCACCCACGTCACGCACGTCTCGCACGCCTCGCCCCCCACGACGCCGCGATAAGCGCGCGCAAATTGGGGAGGGCGCGATGGACGCGGAGTTAAGGAGCAGCGCAACCCAGGCCACACGTGCCCATGCACTGTTAGGGCCTGGCCCAACAACGCTCGGCACCGTGTATGGCCCAGACCCGGGGGCTCCTGTCGGTGTACTAAAGTAGGGGTACCTTAGTACCCCGAACTTGTGCACGGGCAGTAGTAGCGTCCCGCGGCAAGGCTCGCCAGGGGAGCGACAAGAGTCTCCACGGCCCTTTCTGGGCCGGACGAAGGCCAAGTGATCGAGCCGAGAAGACCTAACCCCGGCAAGAGGAGCTTGCCGGGGGCGAGAAGGCGAGGTCCGGCAAGAGGAGCTTGCCGGGCCAAGGCAACAAGGCCCCGGCAAGAGGAGCTTGCCGGGACGACTAAGCCGAAGCACCAAGGCCTCGGTGGGAGGAGCTCGCCGGGACGGCCGAGCCAAGGCACACCAAGAGAAGCCCGCCGCGGCGCTCCGCGCGCCTCGGCAAGGCCTGACGAGCGGCAAGCTCTCAGGTGCGGCGAGACAACCACCGCGGCAAGCCACTTGCTGCGGCAAACCACCACCTCAGGCATGCGCTCCAGCTCACCTGCCCATGCGTCACTCTGGAGCTTCCCCGGAGACACGTGGCGGGGTGCCGCGCAACCTGGGGCGCGCGCATGGCATGCGACGTTGGCAGAGGCGCCCCCGTGGCAAGCGGAGGCGCCCCTCACGGTCCGCCTCGGCACTGTTTAGGCGATCCAGACGGGCATTTAATGCCTTTGTCCCCCGCCGTCAGAGTTAGGTGCGATAGCACTGTGCGGCCACTATTCGCACAGTCCCTTGCCATTTTTACCCTCACCTGCGTCGCTACCTGTGGGAAACCCCTTAGCATATAAAAGGAGAAACCCTAGGGGATCGAACCCTGGAACATGAGGGGGAAGGCTAGAGAGAGGAACCCTAGAGGAGGAGAGGGATCGAGACCAGAGAAGGAGGACACCCAGTAGACCCTCGTCTACATCCAGCTCTAACTTACTGTAGCTTCTTGCGCTCTAGAGCAAGAACTCGAATCAACCAGACAAGCAGCAGTAGGGTTTTACACATCCATGCGGCCCGAAGCTGGGTAAAATCCTTGTGTGTGTGTGTGTGTCGCCTCGATCTGCTCTTTGTGCAACCTCCGCCCCCCGCCGAACCGACAAGGGGCTCCGTCCCCATAGGTGCTCGTGGAGGGAGATATCCCCCGACAGTTTCCTAGCAACAAAGTCTGTCTTATCATAACGTTGATTCTTTGATTGTGGGTTATCAAGATCAACAACAAGTTCAATTTCTGCATCATTATCATTACTAGGTTGAGCATCATCCTGAACATCATCATTAACATTCTCTCTAGGTTCATGTTCATTACCAGATTGTGTTTCAGCATCAGACATAGAGATATCATTTGGATTATGATAGAGGCGAGGGTGTCCCGATCTTTCGACGAGATGATAGCTATCTATGTGGTGGAGACGACTTTGACGATCCGACTACAAACGTGCACGATGTTGCGTCTTAGCAACCGCTAAACCAATCTCCTGAGGTTACTGACGATGCCGGAAGCACGATCAGCCTGACCACGAAGGTCTATTCCTGCAAGTAATCGAAGAACAAGCAATAATATGATAAAGCAATCTGAATATTGCAAATATATATGAAGTATTGATAATGGTGGGGATCTGTAAGCGGTCTTGGTCTGGTCGTTGGACATAAACGAAGTACACGAAGTTGCAATGGCTAACTTTTAACTAACCAAATCCCCAAGGAAAAAGCTACTAGATGGATCTACTTATATAGGAGCAAGGGGTGGCGGCCAAGGAGGTGGGAGGACGTCCCAAGGCAGCCTAAAACCAACCCTAGGTCGTACAAGGCTCATGGGCCCAAGTGGAGGTGATGCAACACCTTTGGACTTGTTGTTTGACTCGGATTTTGCTGTAGCGTCAGATTGTTTCGTCCATATCTCAACGCTCCGGAGGAATTTAAAGGTGAATCCAATTGGGTTGGAAAGAGGACAAAATCTACTTTCTAACAAAAAAAGAATCACCCAATTCGAAGTCCGTTTGAAAAAGTTGTTGGCCTTTTAAGTCAGGTATATCTGTGCAGTCTGAATCTGAATCCAGAACGTGAGAGACTTGGACTCTATCTTCTCTTGGCCCAAAAGTGACGTGAGAGGACTTTTTGAACAGAACCTAAACTTCTCCTTTTCCCCTATCCTCATATGTGGTTTGTACAAATGTCCCATACACCTGCAATTAGATAAAATACAAAAGTGTGTAAAGTATTTTTGTTTTGGATAACATAAATAGATTATTGAATAGTTTGCACTAGAAATTACCTGACAAATATGCATGTATGCAATATTTTTGGTCGTATCCAAGGTAGTCATGTCCTCATCAGATTATCAGGTGGTTCCGCAATAGGTTCACTAGAAGTTTGCACAGTTCTATCATTTTTGTTTTTCTTCTTTTTAGAAGAGCTAGGAACATCAATATTATTTCTCTGAGAATCTTGCTCGATTCTCTTAGGGTGGTCTTCAGGATACAAAGGTTCCTGAGTCATTCTACCAGTTCTAGTAGCCACTCTAATAGAATAATCATTTTTCTTACTATTCATTTCATAAAGCACTTCTTTTTGAGCTTTAAGTACTTGTTCTACTTGAGTGGTAAGCATAGAAGCATGTTTGCTAACAAGTTTAAGTTCACCTCTAATATTAGCCATATAATCACCCAAGCATCTAATCATATAAGCATTTTGTTTTACTTGTCTACCAAAATAAGCATTGAAGTCATCTTGCTTAAACATAAAGTCATCAAACTCATCCAAGCACTGGCTAGCAATTTTAGTAGGAGGGACTTCAGCCTTATCATATCTATAGAGAGAATTTACCTTTACTACCTGTGTCGAGATATCGGGATCAGGAGGTTCTTCAATAAATAAAGGATTAAGATCGTATGTTTCTTCAACAGGCGGTAAATTAAGACCATGTATTTCTTCAATAGGAGGTAAATTCTTAATATCTTCAGCTTTAATACCTTTTTGTTTCATAGATTTCTTTGCCTCTTGCATATCTTCGGGACTGAGAAATAGAACACCTCTCTTCTTCAGAGTTGGTTTAGGAATAGGCTCAGTAATTGGAGCGGGAGCTAGCTCGGGAGCTGGCTCAGGAGGTGCCCAATTATTTTCATTTGTCAACATATTATTCAATAGAATTTCAGCTTCATCCGGTGTTCTTTCCCTGAAAAGAGAACCAGCACAACTATCCAGGTAATCTCTAGAAGCATCGGTTAGTCCATTATAAAAGATATCAAGTATTTCATGTTTCTTAAGAGGATGATCAGGTAAAGCATTAAGTAACTTGAGAAGCCTCCCCCAAGCTTGTGGGAGACTCTCTTCTTCAATTTGCACAAAGTTATATATTTCCTTTAAAGCAGCTTGTTTCTTATGAGAAGGAAAATATTTAGCAGAGAAGTAATAAATCATATCCGGGGGACTACGCACACAACCAAGATCAAGAGAATTGTACCATATCTTAGCATCACCCTTTAATGAGAACGAAATATTTTGAGTATATAAAAGTAGCGCGATCTCTCATCATTAGTGAACAGGGTGTCTATATCATTTAGTTTAGTAAGATGTGCCACAACAGTTTCAGATTCATAACCATGGAAAGGATCAGACTCAACCAAAGTAATTATATCAGGATCAACAGAGAATTCATAATCCTTATTAGGAATACAGATAGGTGAAGTAGCAAAAGCAGGGTCTGGTTTCATTTTATCTCTAAGTGATTCTTTGTTGCACTTAGCTAATAACCTCTTGAGCTCATATCTATCTTTGCAAGCTAAAATAGCGGCAGAAGATTCCATATCAAAAACATAACCCTCAGGAATAACAGGCATATCTTCATCATCACTTTCATCATTATATTCGGATTCAATAATTTCTTTCTCTCTAGCCCTAGCAATTTTTTCATCAAGAAATTCACTAAGGGGCACAGCAGTATCAGGCATAGAAGCAGTTTCATCATAAGTATCATGCATAGCAGAAGTGGCATCACCAATAACATGCAACATATCGGAACGAATAGCAGAAGCAGGTTTAGGTGTCGCTAGCTTACTCATAACAGAAGGTGAATCAAGTGCAGAGCTAGATGGCAGTTCCTTACCTCCCCTCGTAGTTGAAGGATAAATTGTTGTCTTAGCGTCTTTCAAGTTCTTCATAGTGTCCAGCAGATATAAATCCCAAGTGACTCAAAGAATAGAGCTATGTTCCCCGGCAACGGTGCCAGAAAAAGGTCTTGATAACCCACAAGTATAGGGGATCGCAACAGTTTTCGAGGGTAGAGTATTCAACCCAAATTTATTGATTCGACACAAGGGGAGCCAAAGGATATTCTCAAGTATTAGCAGCTGAGTTGTCAATTCAACCACACCTGGAAACTTAGTATCTGCAGCAAAGTGTTTAGTAGCAAAGTAATATGATAGTGGTGGCAACGGTAACAAAAGTAAAGGACACAAAAGTAATGTCTTTGGTATTTTGTAGTGATCGTAACAGTAGCAGCGGGAAAGTAAATAAGCGAGAACCAGTATATGGAAAGCTCGTAGGCACCGGATCAGTGATGGATAATTATGCCGGATGCGGTTCATCATGTAACAGTCATAACACAGGGTGACACAGAACTAGCTCCAGTTCATCAATGTAATGTAGGCATCTATTCCGTATATAGTCATACGTGCTTATGGAAAGAACTTGCATGACATCTTTTGTCCTACCCTCCCGTGGCAGCGGGGTCCTATTGGAAACTAAGGGATATTAAGGTCTCCTTTTAATAGAGAACCGAAACAAAGCATTAGCACATAGTGAATACATGATCTCCTCAAACTATGGTCATCACCAAGAAGTATCCCGATTATTGTCACTTCGGGGTTGTCGGATCATAACACATAATAGGTGACTATAGACTTGCAAGATAGGATCAAGAACTCACATATATTCATGAAAACATAATAGGTTCAGATCTGAAATCATGGCACTCGGGCCCTAGTGACAAGCATTAAGCATAGCAAAGTCATAACAACATCAATCTGAGAACATAATGGATATTAGGGATCAAACCCTAACAAAACTAACTTGATTACATGATAAATCTCATCCAACCCATCCCGTCCAGCCAGCCTATGATGGAATTACTCACGCACGGCGGTGAGCATCATGAAATTGGTGAAGGAGGATGGTTGATGATGACGAGGACGACAAATCCCCCTCTTCGAAGCCCTGAACGGACTCCAAATCAGCCCTCCCGAGAGGTTTCACGGCTTGGCAGCGGCTCCGTATCGTAAAACCCGATGATTTCTTCTCTCTGATTTTTTTCTCCCCGAAAGCCAATATATAGAAGTGGAGTTGGCGTCGGAGGGTGTCCAGGGGGCCCACGAGGTAGGGGACGCGCCCTAAGGGGGGGCCCACCCTCGTGGACAGGGTGCGGGATCCCTGGTCTTCATCTTTGGCGAGGATTTTTTATTATTATTTATAAGACATCCCGTGGAGTTTCGGGTCATTCCGAGAACTTTTGTTTTCTGCACATAAAACAACATCATGGCAATTCTGCTGAAAACAGCGTCAGTCTGGGTTAGTTCCATTCAAATCATACAAGTTAGAGTCCAAAACAAGGGCAAAAGTGTTTGGAAAAGTAGATACGATGGAGACGTATCAACTCCCCCAAGCTTAAACCCTTGCTTGTCCTCAAGCAATTCAGTTGACAAACTGAAAGAGAAAGAAAAACTTTTACAAACTCTGTTTGCTCATGTTGTTGCAAATATGTAAAGCCAGCATTCAAGTTTTCAGCAAAGATCATAACTAACCACATTTGCAATAATTCTCAGGTCTCACAGTTACTCATATCAATAGCATAATCAACTAGCGAGCCATAATAATAAATCTCGGATGACAACACTTTCTCAAAACAATCATAATATGATATAACAAGATGGTATCTCGTTAGCCCTTACTGAGACCGCAAAACATAAATGCAGAGCACCTTTAAAGATCAAGGACTGACTAGACATTGTAATTCATGGTAAAAGAGATCCAATCATAGTCACACCCAATATAAATTAACAGTGATGAATGCAAATGACAGTTGTGCTCTCCAGCTAGTGCTCTTTAATAAGAGGGTGATGAATCAACATGAAAGTAAATAGATAGGCCCTTCACAGAGGGAAGTCGGGATTTGTAGAGGTGCCGGAGCTCGGTATTGAAATAGAGAATGAATAATATTTTGAGTGGTATACTTTCATTGTTAACATAGCAACTAAGAGATGGCGATATCTTCCATGTCTGTAGCGACCAGACCTCAAACAGTCTGACCTCTGTGCTCAGGTGTCATCCCTGGATCAGTAATGCTGACACCACACAGTAATTCGAAGGATTTATAACAGAGTAGAATCACACACTTATTACATCGATGTCTCAAAGAGAACTTATTACAATAAATATGGCTCAAGGCCATCTAATAACGATAACAGCGGAAGGCTTGGAAGATATGTGAGTCCATCAACTCCAACGGCATCACTGAGTATAGAACCATGACCTAAAAGGCACCTTACTCGTCGTCTGAACAGTCTGCAACAAGAAACGTTGCAGCCCGAAAACGGGTCAGCACATGGAATATGCTGGCAATGTAACACATAGAGAATAATGAATGAATAAGCCTATTCTACATGCATATATGGCTGGTGGAAAAAGCTCTATGGTTACCGTTTTGCGTAATGCCAATTTTTCCCTACTGCAAAGGAATAAATTTATTTAACTATCATGGTGGTTGTTAAACATTGAGAATGGTTGACAGCATCCTCAATCCCAATTAAAGTAATCATCAATAAAACCCAACAATATTAATTTAGAAGTAACATGATGAGATTCACATGATATCCAAGTACTAGATACTCAAAACGTCCATAACCGGGGACACGGCTAACCATGATTAGTGAGGGAGTCCTGGATTAGGGGGTTTTCGGATAGCCGGACTATACCTTCGGCCGGACACCAGGACTATGAAGATACAAGATGGAAGACTTCGTCCCGTGCCCGGAAGGATCTTTCCTTGGCATGGAAAGCAAGCTAGGCATGCGGATATTCAAGATCTCCTACCATTGTAACCGACTCTGTGTAACCCTAACCCTATCTGGTGTCTATATAAACCGGAGGGTTGTAGTCCGTAGGACAACCATCATCATACACAATCATACCATAGGCTAGCTTCTAGGGTTTAGCCTCCTTGATCTCGTGGTAGATCTACTCTTGTACTACCCATATCATCAATATTAATCTAGCAGGAGTAGGGTTTTACCTCCATCGAGAGGGCCTGAACCTGGGTAAAATAAAGTGTCCCTTGTCTCCTATTACCATCCGACCTTGACGCACAGTTCGGGACCCCCTACCCGAGATCCGCCGGTTTTGACACCGACATTGGTGCTTTCATTGAGAGTTCCTCTGTGCCATCGCGATCAGGAAGGATGCCTCTTCCCGTCTTTAAAGACGGCGCCATTACAAAAGGAGCCTTGGCTGTGGGCCAAACTCTCCGGCTAGGTGGTTTTCTCGCAACCACCTGTTCGGTTGTTGCGCCGACGATGACCTCCCGGGTCATCGAAAGCAACCTCCACGTCGGCTCAGAACTCGCCGAGCAATTGGATCCGATGGAGCTCTCTTCTGTAAACGAGCTCCTGGATCGCATCGCCGCACTGGGTGTCGCTACAAATTACGACCAGGTTGGTCTTAAACCCGATCTAAGAGAAATTAACTCTCCCCAAGTCACCCACGACGTTGCTGTGGTGGAGACACAATGCGGCGAACCTTCATCTATCTTAAGGACTAGCTATGTCCGAATTCCTGAACCCTCCATGCCGGATATCCGCGGAGGGGAGGATACAATCCAAGACCTGAGCTTAAAATCAGGCAAATCGGATAACATCCAAGACTCCGGATCTCAGAATCCGGAAGTTCTTTGGCCTCCGAACAGCAAACTGGGCGAAGTCTCAGATTCAACGACACCCGCCCGCCCGATCTTAAGCGATCTTTCCCAAATCAGGCAAATGCCTGAAGAAACAGTACATCATTACTGGGCCAGATTCCTCCTGGTTATGAACAGGATAAAGGACTGCCGCGAGGGAGACGGAATTTCAATCTTTTGCAGTAACTGCACGGACAAGGGAATACTCAACGCCGTAAGTCGTCGTAATATTAAACGCTTTGCTGACTTGGCGTCCATAGTACAAAAATACTGTGCGATAGAAAGTGCTTGGAAAACCGAAATAAAATTTTGGGATAATCCGGGCTTGAATAGCAATCCCGTCCGAATTAAGAGGGCGCACCACAGTAAGGCGCCCGTACTAAATACCAAAAAATCAAAACCCTTTAGAGGGCATGGAACCGTACTGGAAAAGTGGCTAGATGGACCCTGCAAGATTCATAGTGCAGAGGACGCCACCCCAACTCACAGCCTCAGGGCATGTTGGATACTCCGGCAGGTGGCCAAAATTGGCGAGGACCTCCCAATTCCAGAGGTCGAAGGAAACCAGCCCGAGAATTTCAGTTCCGTTCTCACAGTCTTTGAGACTTTCGCATCAAATAACATGCGAAAAAGAACACTCCGCAGCCTTACTGAAGTCTATCGAGTAGCGATAATAAACCCATGGAGTAATACTGCTATCACCTTCAACGCGAGTGACGAACCTAAATTTCGAACAGCCAGAGCACCAGCCGCATTGGTCCTCAGTCCCATAGTGGACGGTTGTCGCCTCGCAAAGGTACTCATGGACGGAGGCAGCGGATTGAACCTCATTTACGAGGAAACCCTCCAAAAGATGGAAATAGACTGGAACCGAATTGAGCGAGGCAGCACAACCTTTAGAGGAATAATCCCCAGTCAGGAAACGCTTTCACAGTTTTCCAAGCTATACCCCATTACGGGTACATGAAGCTTAAGATGCTTGGGCCAAACGGAATTATCACTCTCGCTAGTGATCCGGACATAGCACTCCGCGCCAAGAACAAGACAGCCGCATTGGCCCTCGAGGCACTATCCGAAACCTTAGCGGCCGAACAACTGACTGCGCTGCAATCCACGGTCAAGAGGGATGATGTGATACTCGATAAGAGATCCAAATCCACATCCTTCAAACCAGCGGACGAAATAGTCAAATTCCAGGTCCACCCAACGTACCCCAATAAAACAGCCTCCATCGGGGCAAGACTGAACCCTGATGTACGCGCCGCACTACGAGAGTTCCAACGAGAGAACTAGGACATTTTCGCTTGGCACCCTTCAGACATGCCAGGAATCCCACGCAGGTTGGCCGAACACAGCCTAAATATCCAGAAAGGATTCAAACCTGTCAAACAAGCCCTTCGGCGTTTCTCCGAACCAAAGAGACAGGCTATGGGAGAGGAGCTAGCCAAGTTATTGGAGGCCGGATTCATTAGAGACATAAAACACCCGGACTGGCTAGCAAACCTGGTGATGGTACCAAAGAAGGTCAAATCCTGGCGCCTGTGTGTCGATTTCAAAGACCTTAATAAGGCTTGCCCAAAGGATCCTTTTCCCCTCCCCCGAATAGATCAAATCATCGATGCCACTGCAGGACACGATTCGTTGTGCTTCCTCGACGCATACTCCGGTTACCATCAAATCAAGATGGCAGAATCAGACCAAGCCGCAACAGCATTCATCACACCATACGGCCCATTCTGCTTCAACACAATGCCCTTTGGGCTAAAAAATGCCAGCGCAACATATCAGCGCATGATTCAAACATGCCTGGCAAACCACATCGGCAAAACAGTGGAGGCGTATGTAGATGATGTGGTCATTAAATCAAGACATGTCGAATCTCTAGTAGACGACTTGAGGCTTACATTCGACAACCTCCGAAAATACGACATTAAGCTCAATCTGGAAAAATGCGTTTTCGGCGTTCCAGCCGGAAAGCTCCTGGGCTTCATTGTATCCGGTAGAGGAATTGAGGCAAACCCAGCTAAAATCCGAGCTTTGTCACAATTGGATGCCCAAAAGACCTCAAACAAATACAGAAACTCACTGGATGCATGGCGGCTTTAAGCCGCTTTATCTCTCGCCTGGGAGAAAAGGCATTGCCCCTTTACCGCCTCCTCAGGCGCACCGAACACTTCGAGTGGACAGACGCTGCCACGGCCGGACTCGAGGAAATAAAGGCCATCTTGGCAACAAACCCAGTCCTGGCCGTGCCGAACACTGGCGAACCCATGCTATTGTACATTGCCGCAACTCATCAAGTTGTTAGCGCAATACTCGTCGTCGAGTGGGCAACGGACGGACACAAACTCCCCCTTCAAAGGCCGGTTTACTACGTGTCCACTATCCTCACACCATGCAAATCACGGTACCCGCATTACCAAAAGATTGCATACGCGGTGTTTATGGCATCCCGGAAGCTACGACACTACTTTCAAGAGTGTTCTATAACAGTAGCCTCGGAAGTACCACTCAAGGATATTATCAACAACCGCGATGCAACGGGCCGGATAGCAAAATGGGCCATAGAGCTCCTCCCGTTCGACATAACCTACAAACCATGGCGAGCCATTAAATCGCAAGTCCTAGCCGACTTCGTCGCCGAATAGACAGAGGCCGAACTCCCTAAAGAGTACGGCACATATTCAAACTGGATCATGCATTTCGATGGCTCCAAAATGTTGGCGGGACTGGGGGCTGGCGTCGTTTTGACGTCCTCTACAGGAGACATAGTCCAA
Organism: Aegilops umbellulata; assembly: GCA_032464435.1. NCBI lineage: Eukaryota > Viridiplantae > Streptophyta > Magnoliopsida > Poales > Poaceae > Aegilops > Aegilops umbellulata. The sequence goes on along the minus strand of CP136056.1, from coordinate 208,533,891 downwards.
TATGTACTCCAAATTATGTACACGGACTCCAACAATGCAGCCAAATACGAGGCCCTTCTACATGGTCTCCGGATGGCAGTATCCATGGGCATTCAATGCCTGGAAGTATGCGGGGACTCAAACCTCGCGATATCCCAAATAAATGGCGACTTCGACGCCAAAGACCCAAAAATGGCAGCTTATTGCAATGCCGTCCTAAAAATGTCAGTTCGGTTCGAGGGACTGGAGTTTCACCATATAGCCCGAGAAAATAATCAGGCAGCGGACGTCCTGGCACGCATCGGAGCAAAACGAGATGTAGTCCCCCCCAACATCTTCTTAGAAAGATTATTCAAGCCATCTGTAGCATGGGAGGGGGAACCCTCAGATAACAGTCCGAACACAACCGCACAACCCGACGCCGAACAATCCGACATAATCGGAGGCCCTGCCACCGAAATCACACCTTCAGCCCACGTAATAATGGCGGTCATCGCCCCATGGACAAAACCATTCCTAGCCTACCTTACTAGGCAGGAACTCCCAGAGGACCAAAACAAGGCACGCTGCATAGTGCGGCGATCTAAATCCTATAAAGTCCACGTGGGAGAGCTATATAAGAAAAGCACTACAGGAGTCCTTCAAAGATGTATCTCTGAAGAGGAAGGGCGGAGTCTGTTGGCTGAAATTCATGCTAGACTCGGTGGCCACCATGCCGCAGCTTGGTCCCTTGTAAGCAAGGCTTTCCGTACGGGCTTTTATTGGCCGACGGCCCGAGCAGACGCTCATGACTTAGTCAAACGATGCGTCGGTTGCCAGCTCTTTGCAAACCAAAGCCATATGCCGCCCAACGCCCTCCGAACTATCCCCATCACTTGGCCTTTTGCGGTCTGGGGGCTTGATATGGTGGGACCCCTTAAAGGTGGAACCCACAAGAAAAAATACTTATTGGTCATGGTGGATAAATTCACCAAATGGATAGAAGCCAAGCCTGTTAAGACGGTCGAATCCGGACCTGTGACAGACTTCATATCCGGGGTCGTACACCGTTACGGTGTCCCCCACAGTATCATCACCGATAACGGCACAAACTTCACCTCCGATGAAGTAAAGATGTGGTGCAAAAACATGGGCATTAAGCTTGACTATGCTTCTGTCTATCACCCACAAGCTAACGGTCAGGTCGAACGTGCAAATGGTCTCATCATGAGCGGCATTAAACCCAGACTAGTGCGGTCCCTCAAGGAATCTAATACGCACTGGGTGGAGGAGCTCGACTCCGTACTCTGGGGGTTGCGAACCACGCCGAATCGTACCACCGGATTCACACCATTCTTCATGGTGTACGACGTAGAGGCAGTTCTGCCCTGCGACATAATTCATGACTCACCTCGAGTGCGCATGTACGAAGAAAGAGAAGCCGAGCTTGATCGGCAGGACAACCTGGATGCCTTAGAGGAGGAGCGCGACGTGGCTAAAGCCCGTTCCGCATTTTATCAACAGCAGGCTCGAAGATATCAAAGCAGAGAGGTACGGGCAAAAAATTACAATGTTGGCGAACTAGTTCTACGCCTGCCGGATAAGAAAAAGGACAAACTCAAGCCCAAATGGGAAGGTCCCTTCATAATGGACCAAGTCCTGACTGGTGGAGCGTACCGCCTGCGAGCTGCGTCGGATAACCGACTCGAGCCGAACCCATGGAACGCCGCACGTCTTCGAAGATTCTGTGCCTAGCGCCGAACTCTGGGTTTGTCTCCTTCCTCTATCCATTTATATATATATTTTTCTGTTTTTATTTTGTCTCCTCCCACTCTTTCCTTTTATAGCCCTTAAAGGCTCATCATGTGACGCGCTACCCGCGCTCCTTAAACCTGGGGGGCTTCTTTAACAGAAGCTTGTTTATATGGGTTTCAAGCCCAACGCATGCGTCAGACTTCCGCATGCACCTTATCTTCACCATTATATGCATCGATATGACTTAAGTTTTGGCCAAGCTGGGTTGCCTGGCTCCTGTGCTTACCCCTACGTTCCCGATTGTTCAGCTAGGCGGTAAAGGGAGCACCTCTGTGATTGCTACTGCCGGATAAGCCGGATGTGTACCTCAGACTGGTGAAGCCGAAAGCTAGCGTTCTTAAGGGAATATTCGGTCGGTGAACTAAAGATGAACCTTTTTTACTTATACATGCCCCCAGATGTTTTCCTGCATTTGCAGTCCGGACGTGCACTTCAGGGCACGCCACCCCAGCGAAAGGAACCCTTAACGGAACTATTCTCTCTGGAAGATGTTTCTTACTAACCATGTAATATAACATAACTAGTTGGGCACTTGTCTGATAAAGCACTAATGACCCCTACGCCTGGTCTCCATGCATACCTCGGTTCTTATATAACCGTTATGGTATTCGGACACACTCTGGACCGTCAGGTCCCGAGGACGAAGCGAAAAGGTCAGCAACGACAAACGATCTACAATCCGGCTAGAAGGCATTACACATGTCAATTATAAATTACATAGTCATCCTGACTGATTGTATTCCTCCTCTATACCATCTAACAGGCTGTCTAATTTACAGTCCTGCTGGGAATACTTTGCGGCCAATTCTACCTGGCCATACACTAAGCTCACAGGGATCTCCTTCCCGTCAGTCCCCACCGGTCCGACCTCGGCCATGTGATTGGGGTCAGACTTCGTAAAGCGGGTCTTCAACATGGCCCAGGCCTCCCTAGCGCCCTGCCGGCAGGTCGATATCTTCCACAACCGGAAGCGCCGCCGAGCTCCCTTCAACTTCTCCGCAAGTTCTCCAAGGCCCTCAGGTATGGAGTGGGCAGGCCACAAGGCTTGGGCAATACCTCGCATCGCCTGCCGAACTCGTTCGTGCAGTTGCGAGAGTTCGGGAAGAAGATCGCCCGTTGAACCGGGCATCTCCTCTGCAGGACGACCTGTCAGCATACCTACAGACATAACTCTGTTAGTCGTCTTCCTCGCCGAACTCCTTTTTCAAGAGTTCGCTTCAGCACTTACTAAAAATGCCGCGTCGAAGTCGCTGATTCTCCTTATTGGAGTCCGATAGCTGGCCACGAACATCTTTTAGTTCAACATCCAGCCTGGTGTTGGCATCCTGGAGATCATTCTTCTCCCGCCTTACCTTTGTTAGCACGCTTTCACCAGCCTTTAACCAGCGTAGAAGCTGTTGCCTGTCCGGATCGAGTCCGGCGCCATCTACAATACCATTTGTCAGATTGACACTTAAATCCGCACAATACTAAATATTCTGGTGTATTGTTTACCTGCAGGGGTCTCTTTAGACCCCCTGCTGCCGTTAGTGCCGCCTCTAGTTGGACCTGCACCTTTCCAGCTCCTGGGACAGCGCGGTGTTTTTCTCGTAAGAAACTGCATGTTATATGATTCTCGAATCAGTTATTTCCACTGCTTCAAGTCTCGGGGGCTACTGGCATATCTATATTTACCAAAATTTTCTTACCCGTATGTCTTTTACATACTGCTCCGTGGCTCTGGCTAAACCATTTTGAGCGGCACGGAGGTACGCGTCTCCTTAATTGAAGGCATTTAAAGCCTCCTGGGAGAAACAAGCATCGCGAAGAACTGTCCGGCGACGCCTGTGGTTCATGGCACTCTCCACCTCGAAATGGGTGGCAGACAGCCTGTCCGCATCCTCTGATGGAGGAGCGTCTGGTGCGTGCCTTGTGCGGGCCTCCGCTTCCGGGCCGGGCGTTGGAGTCTGGCTGGTGGAGGCGCGATTGGCAACCTCTCCGGATATAGTCCGGCGAGGTCTCTTCGTCCTGAAGATAGCTCGAATGTTAATATACCCTGGAGGAGTAAAACACCAGGGAAAAAGAGAGGGTACGCCATACCTTTGCTCTGGCACCTCAGTCCGGACTACGTTCCTTTTTGCCCCACGGGGCCCTGCGGCCCCCCGCCGGCTAGCTGCAGCGGGGTCGGCTTCCCGCCTCGGGAATCTCCCCTACAAAGCACGGTTGCTGTCAGAACAACCAAACCCGTGAAAACGGAACCCCTCTTAAGGGGGTAAAGCTCCGGTATTTGTCACCTGGGAGGCCGGGATTAACCCTGGGTAATCAGCTGTAATAGCTACCAAGGTATCGTCCTTGCTTAGCTGATAAAACACACCGTCGATAAACTCCACCGCTAAGTCCGGATCCTCTTCGGAGTCCGGATCGAGGGACCGTTCTGGGTCCTCTGGCTGTGGAGGACGGTTGTTTATGTTTTTTACCTCCTGACGCAGGTCCTGCGTTGAAGTCGTTAGACTGCCTATTTAATCATGAGAATGCAAAATGAACAGGGAAGCACGATTGTCCGCTTACCCAATTCGGAGGACTATACATGGAAAATCCGCCCTGCGGGTCGACGCAGAGGAATTGCTCTTCTTCTCCCTTGTACAAAGAGGATAAGATCTTCATTAGAGCGGCAGGCGAGTCCGGCCCTTTACGGCCGTAACGGGTGGCATCATCTTCCCCGCTGAAATCCCACATGGGGTGCCTTCTGTATTGGAGCGGCTGCACCCCCCGCATAATGCATATGGCCATGACTTTAATCATGGTTAGTCCGGAATGAGCCAGTAGCTTAATCCGACCCATTAAGTAAAGGACGTCTCTGTCATTCTCTCTCTGAGAGCTCCAAGGGCGCCAGCTCAGGCGTTTCTTCAGGGGAGCGTTGTTGAACTCACGGAGACCGGCCCGGATAGGGTCCGGCAGGGGGGCGTCGTCTATGTAAAACCATTCTGAAGGCCAGTCCTCGGACGCCTTCTTCGGGGTTCCGGACGGGTATTCGGTCCTGGCGATGCGCCATACTTCGGCTCTGCCCACTTGATATATGGACCCCTCTTGGTAACGGGGCACCAGGCAGAATATCTTCTTCCACAGCGCGAAATGAGCCTCGACGCCTAAAAATAGCTCGCAAAGAGCAACGAAGCCCGCGATGTGTAACACGGAGCCGGGCGTAAGGTGGTGCAGCTGGAGGCCATAGAACTCCAGAAGCCCGCGGAGAAAGGGATGAATTGGAAATCCCAGTCCCCTTATTAGATAAGGGACCAGGCACACCCGCTCCCCTTTAGAGGGACTAGATGAGTTCTCCGCTTGTTTTTTGCCTTGATAAGTGGTGAGTCCGGCTTGGACCGAGACCATATAGGCTTGAGGGAGAAATCCCTTGGCTTGGAGCGACACTAATTCGCTATGCGGGATGGAACAACTCTCCCAATCTCCAGGGATAGGACTGGAAGGGCGAGAGGAGGAGCTACGGCGGCTGGCCATGTTGGAATGGATCTTTGCTGGAGACGCTCTGATGATTTCTTGCGGAAGGGGAATGTGTGTTTTGGATCTGAATCCCCATCCTGTTAGATGGGCGGCTCGTTTATACGGCTAGGGGCTTGGATGTAAAACCGCCACAGCTTTTCGCATTCGTTTGACATGTGGAAGGCGGCCATTATTGGGCTTGAAAGCCAAGGAGCGCTGCATTATAAAAATGGGACGTTATACCCGCAGGTACACAAAGTTTGAAGGAGAACCCGCCTTGCAATGCCGAAGACAAACTGCGCGCCGGACTCATCGTCATTGAAGCCTGGTTCGGGGGCTACTGAGAGAGTCCTGGATTAGGGGGTGTTCGGATAGCCGGACTATACCTTCAGCCAGACTCCAGGACTATGAAGATACAAGATTGAAGACTTCGTCCCGTGCCCGGAAGGATCTTTCCTTGGCGTGGAAGGCAAGCTAGGCGTGCAGATATTCAAGATCTCCTACCATTGTAACCGACTCTGTCTAACCCTAACCCTATCCGGTGTCTATATAAACCGGAGGGTTGTAGTCCGTAGGACAACCATCATCATACACAATCATACCATAGGCTAGCTTCTAGGGTTTAGCCTCCTTGATCTCGTGGTAGATCTACTCTTGTACTACCCATATCATCAATAATAATCTAGCAGGAGTAGGGTTTTACCTCCATCGAGAGGGCCCGAACCTGGGTAAAATAAAGTGTCCCTTGTCTCCTGTTACCATCCAACCTTGATGCACAGTTCGGGACCCCCTACCCGAGATCCGCCGGTTTTGACACCGACAATTAGTTTGTACACTCTGCAGAGGTTTGCGCACTTTTCCCCACAAGACTCGATCGTCTCCGTTTGATTTCTCGCACTACATGGTGTTTGAGAAACGGATGACCGAGACACGGTCTTTCAGAAGCACTAGCACCTTACGTTAGATAGACCGGTACACCTACTTTCCCCTACATCTGCTAGTCTACCCTGTAAGAGTTCGCACGACTTAATCAACTATGCCAGAGCCCATAATGGCTTGTGGCTGCACACGGAAGTTTCTAGTTTGAATAATCTCATGATCCCTTTGAGCCTGGGTGGCGGTCCAAAAAGAAACAGACAATCCTGGAATACCCAGGTGCCTCAATCCACCCAGATGTGTGTTTAAGTTGCCACCTTAGATAAACCATTAATTAACAATCTCACATCTGTCATGGATATCACTCACCCAACCCACGTCTACTAGCATAGCATGGCATAATAAGCAAACGTAGAAGTAACTCCCAAAGGTTTCATAAATACAAAGGTAATAGGTACTACCTCAACTACTTCCCATCGCACAATTTAAATTAGATCCTAATTATGCAGTGTTTGAGGATTGATCTAATGCAATAAAACTTGGTAGTAAAAGAGGTATGATCAAAGTGTTACTTGCCTTGCTGATGATCCGCGAAACCTAGAGATTCGAAGTAACAGGCGGCGCACTCCGGGTGTTCTATCACAAACAAACAACAAGCATACAATAAGTACTCATCTAATGCACAGGTAAAACTCAAATAAGAGATCTTACTAGAAAGTTCAACTTAAGAACTCTGGTTTGCAAAAAGAATCAAATCGAACGAAGCAACGAAAGTCAAACGGCGAAAGAAAACAACTTCGTTCTACTAATCTGGACCTAAGTCAAATTTTACAATAGCAAAAACTTGTTTAAGTTGATTCATCGGAAAGAGGGTTTCGAGACGAAACTTCAGGCGCTTGAATCGCCTGATTCCGATAAACGAGCGAAAAGTTATACTAAAACGAAAATCGGATCAGAAATCGCGATCAGAAAATAACCGCGGAAAATCCGACGAAAAAGAAAAACGACGAACGGATTAATTTGTTAATTAACCTAATCCGAAAATAATAAAATAAATAAAATAATAAAATTATAATAAAACAACTAGAAAAAAACCGACGAAAACCAATCGGTTTTTTCTAAAACAAAACCGGCACGGATTTCGAGGCGGCGGCGAACCTCGGGCGACGTGCGGCTCCGGCGGCGGCGGCGGCGGGCGCTGGCGCGGGCGGCGGCTAGGGTTTCGGGCGGGTGGGCTCGGGCGGCGGCTGACGGGCCTGGGGCTCGGGTGCGGCGCTATTTAAAGGCGTCCCCCGGGCGGAGTCCCGCTCGAGCACGGCCCAAGATCAGTTTCGTTTTTTTTAAATAATTACGCTCGGAAGAAAAATAAAAATAAATACTAAACGGACTCCAAAAATCCCGAAATAAATTTTCCCAGGCTTCTAACATCAAGCCCGACAAAGTGAACATTTATTTGGGCCCTAAATGCACTTTTGAAAAACGCAAATTTTTCCTAAATTCGAATAAAATATCGAAAAACTCCGAAATAAATTCTTATTTGATTTTATTATTAAATCCTCAATATTTCTATATTTTGGGAAAGTCATTTTATTCCCTCTCTCATATTTTTGTAATAGAAATAATTGATGGTAAAACAAATAAAATCAAATGATCCTATTCTCAAAATTTGAGAAACTCAAATATGAAAATAAAGAAATCCCCAACTCTCTCCGTGGGTCCTTGAGTTGCTTAGGATTTTTATAGGATCAAATTCAAAAGCAAATAAAATATGATATGCACGATGATCTAATGTATAACATTCCAAATTGAAAATTTAGGATGTTACAAACCTACCCCCTTAAGATGAATCTCGCCCTCGAGATTCGGGTTGGCTAGAAAATAGGTGAGGGTGGTCCTTGAGCAAATCTTCCTCTCGCTCCCAGGTGGCTTCATCCTCCGTGTGGTGGCTCCACTGAACTTTGCAAAACTTGATAACCTTACGGCGAATGACTCGGCTGGCAAACTCGAGAACCTTAACTGGTTTCTCCTCATAGGTCAAATTGTTATCCAACCGAATTGCTTCCAATGGCACTGTATCTCTCAAAGGTATGTCAGCCATCTCCGCGTGGCACTTCTTCAACTGAGAAACGTGGAATACATCATGAACTCCTAACAATCCTTCGGGCAATTCCAACTTGTAGGCCACTTCTCCCATACGCTCCAAAACTCGATATGGTCCTACAAATTGGGGCGCTAACTTTCCCTTAATTCCAAAACGCTTAATTCCTCGAAGTGGAGATACTCGGAGATAAACTCTGTCTCCGACTTTGTAAATTGTCTCCTTGCGTTTAGAATCTGCGTAACTCTTCTGCCTGGACTGGGCTACCTTGAGCCTATCGTGAATCAACTTCACCTTCTGTTCAGACTCCTTAATCAAATCAGGTCCAAACAACTAGCGGTCTCCAACTTCGTCCCATGATCCATAGTCTAGCGCACAAGCTCTCAGCATATCTTCCAAAATCTGATTGACTCTCTCGGTTTGTCCATCTGTCTGCGGATGAAAAGTTGTACTGAATTCTAGCCTGGTACCCAAAGTCTCATGCAACTGCTTCCAGAACTTTGAGGTAAACTGGGTTCCTCTATCTGATATGATACTCCTCGGAACTCCATGCAGACATACGATCCTGGTCAGGTATATCTTTGCCAACTTAGCACTAGTGTAAGTGGTCTTTACTGGGATGAAATGAGCTACCTTCGTCAATCGATCAACTACAACCTAGATTGAGTCATAGCCGGAACGAGTCCTTGGTAATCCCGTGATAAAATCCATGCCTAGCTTATCCCACTTCCATTCGGGTATCGGCAATGGCTGCAACAATCCTGCTGGCTTCTGATGCTCTGCCTTTACTCTCTGACATACATCACAAACTGCTACATAGTCCGCAATATCCTTCTTCATTCCGTTCCACCAGAAAGTATCCTTCAAATCCAAATACATCTTGGTATTTCCTGGGTGAATCGAATAGGGTGAATCATGTGCCTCTTGCAGAATCAACTTCCTGATCTCCGGGTCATTGGGCACATAGACACGGTCTTCAAACCATAGGGTATCGTGCTCATCCTCACGAAATCCCTTAGCTTTTCCTTCGTTCATTTTCTCCTTTATAGTGGCAATCTCCATGTCAGTCTTCTGAGCTTCTCTGATTCTATCCATCAAAGTTGTATGAATTTCCAATGCTACTACATAGCCTCTCGGAACTATTTCAAAACATAGCTCACGAAAATCCTCGGCTAACTCCTTAGGTATTTCTCCCGTAATTAGTGTATTGACATGGCTCTTACGGCTCAATGTGTCAGCTACTACGTTAGCCTTTCCAGGATGATAATGCAATCTCATATCATAATCCTTGATGAGTTCCAACCATCTCCTTTGTCTGAGATTCAACTCCTTCTGCGTGAAAATGTACTTCAAACTCTTATGATCCGTGTACACCTCACAATGGTTTCCAATGAGGAAATGTCTCCATGTCTTTAATGCATGCACTACGGCTGCTAATTCCAAATCATGCGTGGCATAATTCAATTCGTGAGGCTTCAGTTGTCGTGAAGCATACGAAACAACTCTTCCCTCTTGCATAAGTTCTGCTCCAAGTCCTCGACGTGAAGCGTCGCAATATACCTCATAATCCTTGGTCTGATCTGGCAAAATCAACACTGGTGAGGTAACCAAACATTTCTTCAATTCCTGGAAACTAGCCTCACACTCCTCAGTCCATACGAACTTAGTATCCTTCTTCGGCAACTCCATCATAGGCTTTCCAATCTTCGAGAAGTTCTCAATGAATCTCCGGTAGTATCCTGCGAGTCCAAGAAAACTCCGGATCTCTCCAACTGTTGTTGGTGCTTCCCAATTGGTCACAGTGATAACCTTTGTGGGGTCAACCGCTATTCCTTCTCCGGATATAACATGTCCGAGGAATCCTACTTCCTTCAACCAAAACTCACATTTGCTGAACTTGGCATATAGCTGATGTTCTCTGAGCTTCTCAAGTACCAATCGCAAATGTTCTTTATGGTACTCTTCATTCTTTGAATAAACCAGAATATGATCAATGAACACCACGACGAACTTATCCAGAAACTCCATAAACACTTTGTTCATCATGTTCATAAAATAGGCGGGTGCGTTAGTTAGTCCAAATGACATAACGGTATACTCATACAGTCCATATCTGGTGGTGAATGCTGTCTTGGGTATGTCCTGCTCCCGAATCTTCAACTGATGGTACCCTGATCGCAAATCGATCTTGGAAAACACTTTAGCTCCTTGCAATCGATCAAACAGATCATTGATCATCGGTAGTGGGTACTTGTCCTTGATCGTTACCTCGTTGAAACCGCGATAATCAACAACCATCCTTAACGATCCATCCTTCTTCTCCACTAGAAGTACTAGTGATCCCCAAGGCGAAGAACTAGGGCGAATGTAACCTTTATCCAGTAACTCCTTAATCTGGTTTTTAATTTCCACCAAATCTTGTGCGGGCATCTTGTATGGTCTCTTCGATATTGGCCCTGTGCCTGGCAAAAGCTCAATCAAAAACTCAATGTCTCTATCCGGTGGCATGCCTGGCAACTCTTCTGGAAATACGTCAGGGAAATCCTTTACCACTGGTACTTCCTCCTACACAACTCCTGATAAGGAATTTACTTGTGTCCTGTTTGGCGCATGCCGGGATACATACTTGATCCTTCTTCCTTCTGGCGTTGTAAGCAAAATTGTCTTACTGGCGCAATCGATGTTTCCTCCATACATCGACAGCCAATCCATACGGAGAATTACATCCAAACCTTGAGATTCCAGAATAATTAAATCCGTTGGGAAAACATGTCGTCCTATACTTAATGGCACTTGAAAGCATCCTTGACTGGCCATGTACTCTGCTCCTGGTGAGCTTACTAGTATAGGTGTTTTGAGAACCCTAGTAGGCAGGCTATACTTTTCCACAAATCCCCTTGATATGTATGAATGCGATGCACCAATATCAAAAATAACGAGTGAAGTAAATGACTTAACCAAAAACTTACCGATTACTGCATCAGGCTGGGCTTCAACCTCCTCCACATCCACGTGGTTCACCTGTCCCCTGTTGAAAGGGTTCGGCTTCTTTCTAGATCTTCCATTGCCATTCTGGCCTTCAGGACATTCATTGGCATAATGTCCTGTCTTGGAACACTTGAAACAGGTGACTTGGCTCAGATCTCTCTTGCCTGGGGTTGATGGGGTGGTGCGGTTCTGGCCGTTGCTTCCTCCATTCCCATTACCATTCTTGGAGCCATTATGGTTGTGCGAGCTACCTCCTCCATGCGTATGCTGAAAGTGAACTCCCGGTTTACGTGTAAGACGAGGCTTCTGCTGGGCTCCTGAGTTATACTTCCCCTGCCCATACTTCCTCTTGCGGTTTTCAATCTGCTGCTGCTTCCCCTCAATCATTAGAGCACGATCTACCAACTCCTGGTAGTTGTTGAAACTTGCTACCATCAACTGCATACCCAGCTCGTCATTCAGTCCTTCCAGAAACTTATCCTGTTTAGCTGCATCGGTAGCAACGTCATCTGGGGCATAACATGCTAGATTACTAAAATCATCCACATACTGGCCAACTGTCCATCCTCCTTGGCGCAAGTAGCGAAACTCACGCTTCTTCATGGCCATAGCTCCTACTGAAACATGGGTTGTACGGAAAGCTTGCTGAAACTGATCCCATGTGATAGTGTCTACAGGGTAAGTGGCTGTAAAATTCTCCCACCATGCTGCTGCGGGTCCTTCAAGCTGATGTGCGGCAAACTTCACCTTTTCCTCTTCTGTACATCCTGCAGTGGTAAACTCCCTCCCTGTCTTGCGGAGCCAATCATCTGCTACAATCGGCTCGGTGCTACTAGAAAACACCGGCATATTCAGCCTAAGGAAACGGGTCGAGTGATCAACTGGTGGTGGTGGCGGTGGGTTGCTGTCGTTTTTGTTGTTGTTGTTGTTGTTGTTGTTGTTGTTGTTGTTGTTGTTGTTCTGGTTCTGGACTAACGACTGCATCAAGGCATTCTGCTGCTGGATCAACTGAGTGAGCTCCGGTGGGAAAGAAAATCCATTGTCACGTCTCGGAGGCATCTGAGGGTTTAGAAAAGATGAGAAATAAGAATAGAATGAGGTGTGAAGAGAAAACACTACCCAAATGCACATGAGACAAATGCACACAAAATCACTTCATTCAATCAAACAAGGGCATACAATCGGTCTAGAACTATCATAAAAGTGTGTGGACTATAATATTTACATGGTGGAACACTACTACCGTTATGGTGGTCTATTTAGAAAAACTGGTCCGATGAAGACTCCATGATATCTGCTCCAGCTTCATCTTCGAAGTCATCATCACTAGGATCGGAATCGGTGTCGTCGATGATGATGTAGTTATCTGGACAGGTGCAATCTTCATCTTCTCCTCGGGGTGCTGAATTCCCCATGAGTTCTTCAATCTTCTCCTTAAGATCGTCGTTTTTTCTCACTAGAGCTACAATCTCATCCATGTAGTCCTTGCGAGTGGCCTTCAGTTCTCCCTCTAGCTCAATAATCTTGGCTTTTGCCTTCTTCAACTCCATCATGTCTGCGCACATCTGGTTCCCCTGGCGTCGAATGTGCTGATTTAACTCCTGGATGAAAGCTGCAATGGATCTATCCTTCTTGGTGCTAACTATCTCCCATTGTTCATCTCGGCGTCCGCAAATCTGGTAAATAGTGTCCTTGAGGTCTTCTTGGTAAACTTCTCCAATGCGTCCCATGGTGATGTGAGCTGCCATGCTCTTTCCCAGACTCCATGTTGGTGCATTGAAAACACACTCTATGGGCTCCGTGATTGGCGCGAACGTCCTTCCTGGAACTTGAGCTTGAATCCTCCAACGCTCCTCTTCGGGTAAAGTGGCGTTGTAGGTCCCGGTGAAGCTTGGTATTACAATGTTGAGGTACCTAGTGACTTCCTTCAAGTGTCGTCCAAAAGGTGTATCTTCATCCGGCTGGGTGAACTTGATCCTCGCTTCCGTCATCCTAAAAGAGTAGAAAAGATGAGGAGTCAGAAATGAGGAGAGGGTAGTGAACTAGGGCTTTAGCTTAGTGGTCGTGTCCTACAGTCAGCGTGTGCTCTGATACCATCTCTGTAGCGACCAGACCTCAAACAGTCTGACCTCTGTGCTCAGGTGTCATCCCTGGATCAGTAATGCTGACACCACACAGTACTTCGAAGGATTTATAACAGAGTAGCAATCACACACTTATTACATCGATGTCTCAAAGAGAACTTATTACAATAAATATGGCTTAAGGCCATCTAATAACGATAATAGCGGAAGGCTTGGAAGATAAGTGAGTCCATCAACTCCAACGGCATCACTGAGTATAGAACCACGACCTAAAAGGCACCTTACTCGTCGTCTGAAAAGTCTGCAACATGAAATGTTGTATCCCGAAAACGGGTCAGCACATGGAATATGCTGGCAATGTAACACATAGAGAATAATGAATGAATAAGCCTATTCTACATGCATATATGGCTGGTGGAAAAAGCTCAATGGTTACAGTTTTGCGTAATGCCAATTTTTCCCTACTACAAAGGAATAAATTTATTTAACTATCATGGTGGTTGTTAAACATTGATAATGGTTGACAGCATCCTCAATCCCAATTAAAGTAATCATCAATAAAACCCAACAATATTAATTTAGAAGTAACATGATGAAATTCACATGATATCCAAGTACTAGATACTCAAAACGTCCATAACCGGGGACACGGCTAACCATGATTAGTTTGTACACTCTGCAGAGGTTTGCGCACTTTTCCCCACAAGACTCGATCGCCTCCGTTTGATTTCTCGCACTACATGGTGTTTGAGAAACGGATGACCGAGACACAGTCTTTCAGAAGCGCTAGCACCTTACGTTAGATAGACCGGTACACCTACTTTCCCCTACATCTGCTAGTCTACCCTGTAAGTGTTCACACGACTTAATCAACTATGCCAGAGCCCATAATGGCTTGTGGCTGCACACAGAAGTTTCTAGTTTGAATAATCTCATGATCCCTTTGAGCTTGGGTGGCGGTCCAAAAAGAAACAGACAATCCTGGAATACCCAGGTGCCTCAATCCACCCAGATGTGTGTTTAAGTTGCCACCTTAGATAAACCATTAATTAACAATCTCACATCTGTCATGGATATCACTCACCCAATCCACGTCTACTAGCATAGCATGGCATAATAAGCAAACGTAGAAGTAACTCCCAAAGGTTTCATAAATACACACGTAATAGGTACTACCTCAACTACTTCCCGTCGCACAATTTAAATTAGATCCTAATCATTCAGTGCTTGAGGATTGATCTAATGCAATAAAACTAGGTAGTAAAAGAGGTATGATCAAAGTGTTATTGGCCTTGCTGATGATCCGCGAAACCTAGAGATTCGAAGTAACAGGCGGCGCACTCCGGGTGTTCTATCGCAAACAAATAACAAGCATACAATAAGTACTCATCTAATGCACAGGTAAAACTCAAATAAGAGACCTAACCAGAAAGTTCAACTTAAGAACTCTGGTTTGCAAAAAGAATCAAATCGAACGAAGCAACGAAAGTCAAACGGCAAAAGAAAACAACTTCGTTCTACTAATCTGGACCTAAGTCAAATTTTACAGTAGCAAAAACTTGTTTAAGTTGATTCATCGGAAAGAGGGTTTCGAGACGAAACTCCATGCGCTTGAATCGCCTGATTCTGATAAACGAGCGAAAAGTTATACTAAAACGAAAATCGGATAGAAATCGCGATCAGAAAATAACCGCGGAAAATCCGACGAAAAAGAAAAACGGCGAACGGATTAATTCGTTAATTAACCTAATTCGAAAATAATAAAATAAATAAAATAATAAAATAATAATAAAAAACCAAAAAAACCCGAAAATATAACGGTCGAAAACCAACGGTTTTTTTTTTAAACCGTCACGGATTTCGAGGCGGTGGCGAACCTCGGGCGACGCGCGGCTCCAGCGGCGGCGGTGGCGACGGCAGCGGGCGCTGGTGCGGGCTGCGGCTAGGGTTTCAGGCGGGTGAGCTCGGGCGGCGGCTGACGGGCCTGGGGCTCGGGTGCGGCGCTATTTAAAGGCGTCCTCCGGGCGAAGTCCCGCTCGGGCACGGCCCAAGGTCGGTTTCGTTTTTTTAAATAATTACGCTCGGAAGAAAAATAAAAAAATACTAAACGGACTCCAAAAATACTGAAACAAATTTTCCCGGGCTTCTAAAATCAAGCCCGACAAAGTGAACATTTATTTGGGCCCTAAATGCAGTTTTGAAAAATGCAATTTTTTCCTAAATTCAAATAAAATATCGAGAAACTCCGAAATAAATTCTTATTTGATTTTATTATTAAATCCTCAATATTTCTATATTTTGGGAAAGTCATTTTATTCCCTCTCTTATATTTTTGTAATAGAAATAATTGATGATAAAATAAATAAAATCAAATGATCCTATTCTCAAAATTTGAGAAAACTCAAATATGAAAATAACGAAATCCCCAACTCTCTCCGTGGGTCTTTGAGTTGCTTAGGATTTTTATAGGATCAAAACCAAAAGCAATAAAATATGGTATGCACGATGATCTAATGTATAACATTCTAAATCGAAAATTTGGGATGTTACAATGTCACACACATTATAGGCGGTTCCCAAACAGAATGGTAAAGTTTATACTCCCCCTCCACGAACAAGCATCAATCCATGGCTTGCTCGAAACAACGAGTGCCTCCAACAAACATCAGGTCCCGGGGGAGTTTTTTTTGCAATTAATTTTGATTTAGTTTGCATAAAGCATGGGACTGGGCATCCCGATGACCAGCCATTTTCTTGTGAGTGAGGAGCGGAGTCCACTCCTCTTGAGAATAACCCGCCTAACATGGAAGATAAGGGCAGCCTTGGTTGATACACGAGCTATTCGAGCATACAAAACAGAACGTTTATTTGAAGGTTTAGAGTTTGGCACATACAAATTTACTTGGAACGGAAGGTAGATACCGCATATAGGATGGTATAGTGGACTCAAATGGAATAACTTTGGGGTTTAAGGGATGGGATGCACAAGCAGTATTCCCGCTTAGTACAGGTGAAGGCTAGCAAAAGACTGGGAAGCGACCAACTAGAGAGCGACAACAGCCATGTACATGCATTAAAATTGATAAACATTGGATGCAAGCATGAGCAGGATATAATCCACCATGAACATAAATGTCGTGAAGGCTATGTTGATTTGTTCCAACCACATGCGTGAACATGTGACAAGTCAAGTCAATTAAATCATTCAAAGGAGGATACCACCCCATCATACCACATCATAACCATCTCAATAGCATGTTGGCACGCAAGCTAAACCATTATAACTCATAGCTAATCAAGCATGGCACAAGCAACTATGATCTCTAATTGTCATTGCAAACATGTTTATTCATAAAAAGCTGAATCAAGAACGACAGACTCATCATATTTACAAAAACAAAAGAGGTCGAGTTCATACCAGCTTTTCCCATCTCAGTCAGTCCATCATATATCATCATAATTGCCTTTCACTTGCACGACCGGACGGTGTCAATAATAATAAGAGTGCACGTGCATTGGACTAAGCTAGAATCTGTGAGCATCCAATAAACAAAAGAAGACAAGGCCATATGGGCTCTTGGTTAAATCAACAATAAAGCATATAAGAGCTGCTTAAACAATTTAATCATGGTCTTCTCCTACTGACCCCCAAAGAAAAGAAAAGAAATAAAAACTATTTACACGGGAAAGCTCCCAACAAGCAAAAGAAGAACGGGAAATATTTTTGGGTTTTCTTTTTAATTACTACTACAGCAAGAAAGGTAAACTACTACTAATTTTTTTGGTTTTCTTAAGGTTTAACAAACACACAAGAAGAAAGCAGGAAAAAGAAAATAAACTAACATGGATATTACAGTGAAAGAGTATGAGCACCGACATCTAGCAATGAGTGTGTGTGAGCATAAATGTAATGTCGGTGAGAAATACGTACTCCCCCAAGCTTAGGCTTTTGGCCTAAGTTGGTCTGTTGCCAGGGATGACCTGGCGGATACCCGTAGGTGTAGCTGGAATCATATTGTGATGCAGTAGTTATCGCCTGCTGAGCTGTAGCATGGAGTCGGGCTGCTTCCGCTCTCCTCTCGTACTCATTTGCCTCCTCTCTGGTAATAATATATCTTCGTTTTGCCTGAGAATCAAAGAAGGCAGGAGTAGGGAGAGTAATACGGACAACGTGTCGCTTGTTAAAAATTAAACAATATATGAAAGGTGATTCAGGCCTCTCAACAAACTAGTGCGAAGCCATAGAGTTATAATCTAAATATGCAGGAGGCAACTCCGTATCACCCTCATGAATGTCTATCTCAAGGAAATTAGCTAAGCGGATTGCATAAATTCCTCCAAAGAAATCTCCATTATATCTATTATGATGCAACCTACGAGCTACAATGGTTCCCATATGATAAGATTGGTCTCCTAACCCAGCACTCCTAAGAATGCTAAGGTCAGGGACACACATGTGACAAGCTTCATCCTTAGCATTTATGCATCTACCGATGAATAGAGCAAAATAATGTATAGCAGGAAAGTGAATGCTCCCTATGGTAGCTTGCGTTATATCTCTAGATTCCCCTACAGTTATACTAGCAAGAAAGTTTCTAAATTCAGATTTAGGGGGATCCCTAACACTGCCCCATGATGGAAGTTTGCAAGCAAAAGTGAAATTCTCTAAGTCCATGGTATAAGATTTGTCATAGAGATCAAACATGACTGAAGGAGAATTACACGAAGATGAATACTCAAACCTCCTCACAAATGAACTTGTGAGATCATGATATTGGGGGCATTTGTCAGCCTCAAAATCCTCAAGACCGGCATTGCGCAAATATGCTTTAAATTCTTCTTTAATTCCTGCACGATCCATAAAATTTTCCGACGGCCATTCGCAAGGCCGCACTAGAGCGTCTCTTGGTGGTTCCTCGTCAGCATCACGCATAGCAATTCTGGGTCCTTGCTTCTTAGAAGAACCACCCTGGAACATCTTCCTAAGCATATTACTTTTCTCTAAAAAATCTGAAATTTTTAGTAACTTCAAACAAAAGTGAACCAACTTCAATAAAACTGATAGCAACTACTCCTACAAGTGCCTAGAGCCTATATCAAGCATTAGAACTACTTGGAACCAAATAAATTTGACATTCAAGCTCAAGAACATGGTCACCTATGCAGCACAAATTTGCAGAGAATAGAGCACTAGAAGAAAAACTAATTGGACTAATGGAGGAGTCACATACCAAGGAACAATTTCCCCAAGCAGTTTTGTGAGAGGTGCTTTGAGCAAGGAGATCGAAAATCACAGCAAAAGTGGTTGGAACTCGTGCTTGAGTTGGTTTTCGGGTTTGTGTGAGGCAGAGGAAGAAGATGGGTGCTGGGATAAGTGGAGGAGGGCCACCATGGGCCCACGAGGCAGGGGGCGCGCCCAGGGGGTAGGGCGCGCCCTCCATCCTCGTGGCCAGGTGGCAGCTCCCCCCGCAGTAATTTTTGCACAGTAAATCCTCAAATATTCCTGAAAAAATCATATTAAATTGGCATGGCATTCTGAGGACTTTTATTTTCGGGATATTTTTATATTGCACGGGTAAGTCAGGAAACAGACAGAAAAATACTATTTTTACTTTGTTTTTACTAAAAAAACAGAAAGTATAAAGAGGGTACAGAAGGTTGTGCTTATAGTTTCATCCATCTTATGCTCATCCAAAAGAATCCGCTAACAAGGTTGATCAAGTCTTGTTAACAAACTCATTCCGATAATCATGAAACCGGAGAAATTTCGAATGACACTATGTTACCTCAACGGGGATATGCACATCCCCTATAATAAGTATATCATATTTCTTCTTGACAGTAGGTAGAGGAAATTCCAAACCTCCAAATATAATCGATGGAATTTTTCCAATAGAGTTGATACTGTGGACTTGGGGTTGTTTCCTCAGAAAGTGTACCATATGGTCATTACCATTAACATGAAAAGTGACATTGCCTTTGTTGCAATCAATAACAGCCCCTGCAGTATTAAGAAAAGGTCTTCCAAGAATAATAGACATACTATCATCCTCGGGAATATCAAGAATAACAAAGTCCGTTAAAATAGTAACGTTTGCAACCACAACAGGCACATCCTCACAAATACCGACAGGTATATCAGTTGATGTCGGTGTACTAAAGTAGGGGTACTCTAGTATCCCAAACTTGTGCACGGGCAGTCGCAGCACCCCGCGGCAAGGCCCGCCAGATGATCACCAAGGCTCTCTATGGTTCCTTTGAAGCCATTCGAGAACAAAATATTTAAGTCAAGAAGACAAGTCCCCGGCAAGAGGAGCTTGCCGGGAAGGCCATTCAAGGTACGAGACCCCGGCAAGAGGAGCTTGCCGGGAAGCCCAACAAGAGCATCTCAAAGAACCTGCCGTGGCACGCCACGCGTCCCGGCAGGACCCGGCGAGCGACAAGTTCCCGGGGGCGACAAGGCAACGGCCGCGGGAAGGCACTTGCCGCGGCAGGCAGTCACTCTGTACCCGCGCTCCAGCTCACCCACCTACGTGTCGCTCCGGGACCCTTCCCACCGTACGTGGCGGGAGGCTGTGCAGCCAGGGGTACACTGTGGCATGCAGCGCTGACAGGATCGCCGTCGTGGCGAGCGATAACGCCCCTGACGGTCCCTTTTCTGCACCGTCTGGGTGACGTAGATGGGCATTTAATGCCTTTGTCCCCTGCCATCAGGGTTAGGTATGATACACTGTGTAGGTAGCTGTACCTACCGCATCATATTTACACTTTTACCCTTACCTACGTTGACACCTGTTGGAGACCCCTTGGACATATAAAAGGAGGCCCATGCACAACGTAGGGGGGGATCGATCCTCAGAGAAGCGCTCGGTCTCGTTAGCTGCTCGAGTGTACTGTAGCACTCGGCGCTCCCGAGCAAGAACTCAATACAATCCACAAAGCAGCAGTAGGAGTGTTATCTCCCCGAGAGCTCCGAAGCTAGGTAAAAAAAAACCTCGTGTGCCTTGCCTCGATCCGCTCTTCGCGCGGCCTCCGCCCCCCGCCGAACCAAGAAGGGGCTCCATCCCCATAGGTGCTCGGGGAGCCAGGAAAACCCCGGCATCTTTGGCGCGCCTGGTAGGGGGCGTCGAGGTCATGTGAACCTGATCCGGCATTCACGCGAGCTGAATCTCCATCGACTTCATCGACATGCAACCGAAGAAGAAGGCTTCGGAGGCGGCTGCGCCATCAGCGTCGAATCCGCCGCCGCCGTAGCAAACGGCCGGCGGGGATAACGCCGGCGGTGGAACGGGCGCCGACGAGGGAGCCCACGGTGCCAACAAGTCCAAGGACAAGACCGCGCTGCCCGCTGGCGGCGTAATCGGCTCCCCCGACGACCGGGCGTCCATAGACGCACCGCGCCCATCTCAAGAGGCGCAGGACCAGCAGCGTCGTGGTACTCACGGTACCATACGCTCGCTGGACCCAAATCGAGCTAGCGGATCCGGGACGCTCAAGGCCAACATGCGCGCCGAAGTGCTGGCGCGAGCGAGGCACGGTCGCCTGGACGGAATACTGTTCCTTCCAACATTGTTGGGAGCCCGAGCATATCCCGCTCCTCGCACCGTTCGCCACCGCTACCCGCCACCCCAGCGGAAGCTCTAGCGCGAGCTCAACTGCTCCTACACTTCCCTCCAGCGCCAGACAAGATCGACGACTGGAGGGCCACCATTCAGAGTCTCATCGGCTTCGCCAACGGCGACACTCCGCGGCCAGCGACCACATCGCAGCCGCGGCAGGCCAGCCAAGTGCGAGCCGATGGCGACAAAACCGGTGGGGGTGCAACCACCGTGCACTCTCCGCCCCGAAGGCCAAGATCGCCGACTCGTTGGGTCCGCCACGACAGCGACTCCACTGCTTCCTCAGATCCGCCAACTCGTCGCGATCAGCGCCACGTTCTTCACGAACGGCAGCAAGAAGACGCCCGCACCCGCATCGAGCGCCAGAGAGAAACGCGGCGTCAATCAGACCAACGCGTTGGCCCCACTGTCGTTATGCAAGCGCCAGGGGAACCAGGCGACCTGCCGCACGCGGTAGGTTGCCCTGCGTTTACCCGTGAGCTGTGGCAAGTCCAGTGGCCCGACATGAAGAATTTCAAGCCAGACGTACCTAAGAAGTACGACGGCAGGCTGCATCCGTCGGAGTTCCTCAGCATCTACACCATTGCGGTGCAGGCTGTCGGGGGGCGGGACGACAAGATCCTCGCCAATTACTTCCCTCTGGTGCTCAAGCCCAATGTCAGGTCCTGGCTCATGCACTTGCCAGAAAACTCCATATCTTCCTGGGCAGACCTATGCCATCAGTTTGTCGGCCCTTTACAGGCGGCCACAAACCCCATGGCCAGGAGAGTGATCTTCACCTGCTTGCCCAGAAGGAAGGGGAGCCTCTGCGTAAGTACATCCAGAGATTCAGCCAAGTGCAACGCAACATCCCAGACGTCCACCGTGCCGCGGTCATCAGTGCGTTCCATCAGAACGTGCGCAACCACAGGATGCGGGAGGAGATGGCGATGTGCAAGATCAGAGACGTCAGCGAGCTGTATGCCCTGGCCGACAGATGTGCACGTGCTGAGGAAGGGAGGAAACTCCCCGGAGAGAACGTAAGAACCGCAGGATCTGACAGCAATGATGCCGCCCCAGCAAGCAAAAACAGGCGGCGGAACAATAGGAAGAGAAAAGGCAAAGACGTGCTAGTTATCGAGCAATCCGGCAACGAAGGTGGCGCCAAGACAGCCAAGACTGATGGCTCCAGCAAGGAGGTTGCCGCATGCGCCAACTGCCAGGCTGTGGCGGCCGCCGACAAGCAGGATGGCACCAACAAGCAGCACTGCAAGATTCACCACACCAAAGGCCATGACCTCCAGAGCTGCAAGAAGGTCGAACAGCTCGTTGAGCTGCAAAAGGCCGAGTACGAACGACGCGGCAAGAAGAAGGCCCAAGGAGGTGCTGGGGGATCTGGTACGAAGCGCACTGGCCGGGGGGGACGCCGCGGCAACGCTAAGCAGCGGCAAGGAGACAAACCTCCCCACGGCCGCGACAAGGATGAAGATGACGACGACGACGAAGACATGGATGACGCCGAGACCAGCGAGCAGGAGTTCCAGAAAGCCACAGAAGTTTTGTGCGTTAACGGCGGTGCTTCTCTGCATACTTCACACCGCCAACTCAAGCAGTGGGTGCGGGAAGTTAATGCAGCAGAACCACCCGTCGAGTCATGCAAGCTTCTGAAATGGTCCAGCACGCCTATCATCTTTGATATTGAGGACCACCCCGATCGCACAACTGCTGTCGGGTGTTTGCCGATGTTGGTCTCACCAACTATCCGCAACCACAAGGTCACTAAGATGCTAGTTGACGGCGGGGACGGCTTGAACCTGATCTCCTCCGCTGTACTTCGGAGACTCCAAGTCCCTGACAGCGAGCTCGAAGAGACCAACACGTTTCAAGGAATCAACCCGGGAAGGAGCAAGCCGAAGGGGAAGATCACGCTGCCAGTGACATTTGGCAGTGAGTTGAAGTTCAGGACTAAGAGGATCAGTTTCGACGTTGCCGATTTCCCATTGCCTTACAATGGGATTCTCGGCCGTCCAGCGCTCGCCAAGTTCATGGCGGCCTCTCACTACGCGTACAACATGCTGAAGATGCCAGGCCCGATAAGTGTCATCTCCGTACATGGCGACAAGAAAGACACTCTCATCTATGCCAACAAGATCTACCGGGAAGCAGCAGCTGCCGCGGATCGCGAGACACTTGCCGCTGAAGCTCTCGGGGGGAAGAAGAAGAAGACCAAGTCCGGCAAGAGCTCTGATGCCCACTCCGGCAAGCGCACCTCTTCGGAGTGCTGCGCTACCGTCGAGGACGCACCATCGAGCTCCACCGGCAAGTGTAAGAAGACAATGGCAGCTCCGCCAGCAACCAACAAGGTGTCTGCCAAGGAGGACGGCACTGGTGGTACCTTCACCATCAGTGCCACTCTCGACCCTAAATAGGAAAGCGCGCTCGTTGCTTTCCTGCGGGCGAATGTCGATGTGTTTGCGTGGCAACCGTCTGACATCCCCGGTGTTCCCAGGAAAGTAATCGAGCACCACCTCACTGTCTGTCCTCACGCGCGACCCGTCAAGCAGAGAGTCAGGAAACAAGCGGTGGAGCGCCAAGAGTTCATAGCCGAAGAGATCAAGAAGTTGGAAGCAGCAGGCCTCGTCAGAGAAGTGCTCCATCCTACGTGGTTGGCCAATCCTGTAGTCGTGCGCAAGGCGAACGGGAAATGGAGACTTTGCATTGACTCCACCGATGTCAACAAAGCTTGTCCCAAAGACCCATTTCCCTTGCCGCACATTGACTAGATCGTCAACTCCACAGCCGGATGCGACTTGCTTTCGTTTCTTGACGCATACTCAGGGTACCATCAGATCTTCATGGCAGAAGAGGATGAGGAGAAAACCGCGTTCATCACTCCATGTGGCACGTACTGTTTTGTACGGATGCCTTTTGGTTTGAACAATGCTGGTTCAACATTTGCAAGGGTCGTCCATACTGCTTTTGATCCGCAAATACACAGAAATGTGGAAGCCTACATGGATGATATAGTGGTCAAAAGCAGGGACAAGTCAACTCTGATTCAAGATATAGAAGAAACTTTTGCAAATCTGCGTAAGATCAGCCTCAAGCTCAACCCCGAGAAGTGCGTGTTTGGAGTCCCTTCCGGCAAGCTTCTCGGGTTCTTTGTGTCCCAGCGGGGGATCGAAGCCAATCCCGACAAGATCAAGGCCATTGAGCAGATCGAAGCACCGAAGCGCGTCAAGGATGTACGAAAACTTGCCGGCTGCGTGGCGGCTCTCAGCAGGTTTATCTCTAAGTCTGCTGAGCGCGCCCTGCCGTTTTTCAAAATCTTGAAAAAGGCAGGTCCAGTGAAGTGGACTCCGGAAGCGGAGGCTGCGCTGCAGGACTTGAAGAGATACCTGTCCTCCACTCCAATACTTGTCGCACCTAAACCACAAGAGAAGTTGCTACTATACCTGGTGGCAACCAATCAAGTGGTTAGTGCTGCGTTAGTAGCGGAGAGAGAGGCAGATGATGAGCCAACAACCGCGGCAAGCGCATCCAGCGACAAGCAAGGGGCTTCCCCGACAAGCTCTGGTCCCGACGGAGATAGATCTGTGCAGATGTGCGAAGGGATATAGAAGAAAATGGTACATCGCCCAGTCTACTTTGTAAGTTCCCTTCTGCAGGGGGCTAGGTCGAGGTACTCTGGTGTGCAGAAGTTGCTTTTCGGCCTTCTTATGGCCTCGAGAAAGCTGCGCCATTACTTCCAAGCACATGAGATCACAGTTGTCACTCGCTTTCCGCTGAAGAGGATACTGCAGAATCCAGAAGCAACAGGCAGGATTGTTGAGTGGGCATTGGAACTGTCAAGCTTTGGCCTCAAGTTTGAGAGCACTTCAACTATTCGAAGCAGAGCATTGGTAGAATTCATAGCAGACGCCAACACCTGACGAAGAAACCCCAGAGACGAGCATCCGCGTCAAGGAAGCAAACAAAGAGTGACTAATGTACTTTGATGGCGCGTTCTCGCTACAAGGCGCCGGTGCTGGCGTGCTGCTTATCGCACCAACCGGAGAGCACCTCAAGTACGTGGTCCAGATGCACTTTCCCAAGGAGCAAGCAACAAACAATACGGCAGAGTATGAAGGGTTGCTCGCCGGTCTCAGGATCGCGGCAGACCTAGGGATCAAACATCTCATTGTCCGGGGAGACTCGCAGCTTGTCGTCCGCCAAGTAAACAAGGATTATCAGAGTCCGTTGATGGAAGCTTACGTTGATGAAGTGAGGAAGCTGGAAGAGCGCTTTGTCGGCCTACAGATGGAACATGTTCCTAGAGCTCAGAACGACATCGCTGATGGCCTGTCAAAATGCGCGGCATTTAAGTTACTTGTGGAACCAGGGATCTTTGTGCTCAAGCTGACTCAACCATCTGTGACGCCACCAACTGGACAGAGCAGGAAGAGGAAGTTGATTTCTGGTGACTATCTTCCGGCTGAGCTTCCCGAAGCCGCCGCCAAGAGGGTCCCCAAGATCAACACCAAGAGTGCTGAGGAGCAGTCTGCTCCGACAAGCCCCAAGGTTTGTTTCGTTGAAGCAGACGCTCCCGACAAGTTTCCCTCCGGCAAACTTGCCGGGGACCATCAAGCTCCGGCTGAGCCACGGGTTCTCGCCGTAGAAGCGGATGTTCCCGCAGCAGCAATTATGCCTTTAGTCCTTGTTGTTGAGCCGTAGGCTCCATCATGGGCACAGTAGATCGTCCGTTTCCTCCAGTCAGGAGAAGTTCCCGAAGAGCCAGAAGAAGCGGAAAGAGTAGCCTGGCAGCCTAGTATGTACCAGTTCGTTGACAATGCACTGTACAGAAGAAGGCTCAACGGAGTGAAATGGAAGTTTATTCCCCGGGAAGATGGACAGAAGCTGTTGGCAGAGGTGCGTGGAGGCATATGTGGTCATCACATTGGCGCCAGAGCACTTGCCGGCAAAGCGTTCCGGCAAGGTTTCTTTTGGCCGACAGCCCTCCAGGATGCAACTACACAAGTAACCAAGTGTGAAGCGTGCCAGTTCCATTCCAAGCAGATACACCAACCAACTCAAGCTCTCCAGACAATCCCTTTATCCTGGCCATTTTCGGTCTGGGGGCTCGACATCCTTGGCCCTTTCCCCCGAGCTGTCGGGGGCTTTGAGTACTTGTACGTCGCTATCGACAAGTTCACAAAGTGGCCAGAAGTGGAACCAGTGAGGAAGGTGACAGCACAGTCAGCAGTCAAGTTCTTCAGGTCGATTGTTTGCCACTTCGGAATCCCTAACAGGATCATCACCGACAACGGTACACAATTCACGAGTCGCAACTTCATGCGGTACGTCCGAGACCTTGGCGCCAAGGTCTGCTTCGCTTCTGTTGCTCACCCCAGGAGCAACGGTCAAGCAGAGAGGGCAAATGCTGAAGTGCTGCGTGGACTCAAGACCCGATCTTTCGACAGGCTGCACAGGTGGGGAAGAAACTGGATCGAGGAGCTGCCGGTGGTTCTTTGGTCGATCAGGACGACGCCAAATCGAGCCACTGGCCAGACACCTTTCGCTCTAGTATATGGAGCAGAGGCAGTTACCCCCACGGAACTCGTATACGGGTCACCTCGAGTGCTCGCTTATGATGAGCTTGAGCAAGAGCAGCTACGGCAAGATGACGCGCTGCTCCTTGAGGAAGACCGTCTTCAGGCTGCTGTACGAGCTGCTCGATACCAGCAAGCTTTGCGCAGCTACCATAGCCGCAAAGTTAAAGCCAGAAGTCTCGAGGAAGGTGACCTTGTTCTTCGGCGCGTTCATTCCGCCAAGAATTCCAACAAGTTGACGCCGAAGTGGGAAGGCCCTTACCGGGTGAAACGAGTCACGAGGCCTGACGCTGTCCACCTTGAGACCGAGGATGGCTTTCCGGTGAGCAACTCCTGGAACATCGAGCATCTTCGTAAGTTTTACCCGTAAGGCGCGGTTGTCGGACCCTGTTCGGCAACCACCATTTTGTACAAGTCTTGCTGCTGTTGCATGTAATCCTTTGTACAAAGCCAGGCGCAGACCCTGAGCGAAGATAAAGCGCTGGCGCCTTGAGTTTTAGCATGCATGCTGAGTCGAGTCTCGTCCTTGGTTAGGGTTGATAGTGCTTAGTAGTGGCTAACCCCTAACTTAGAGGTCGAGTGTGCGTCCCTTTGCCGTTATTTCGTTTCCCTGGTTCGCAGGACTCACCATATCCTTGCCGGACCACTTGAGGACGAAAAGGAGAAGGAGGACGGACCAACATTTGGACCCCAGCAAGCCAGTGTTGCCGGGGGCTGCAAGACCCCGGCAAGCCAGTAATGCCGGGGGCTGCAAGTGCAAGGATTAGCCCATGGCGAACCAAAGTTGACGGGGGCTGCTATCTCAGATAAGTTTTTCATCCCTTATCATGCATTCTCTTATGGATTGAGGTGTGCGAAAGCCTCGTTTCTTCCTGAAAGTTACCATGCTCCCTTAACTCTAGGCCCTAGGGCCCGGCCCCAGGGCCAGGTAAGGTCGTAGTTGCGGCAGCTAAGGGACGAAGCGAGGAGCCTGATCCCGCCTCCTCCCTACCTCCGCCAAGAGCATGAGAAAGGGCAATTAATGTGGGAAGAAGGCAGGGCCTGCTGCCGGGAAAGAAAGTGTCTATCTTAAGAGATATAAAGGATTCGCTCCTTGACGTGGGTTCCACCCGCGAGACAAGTGACCCGGCAAGCATCCCCTTTTCATTAAAAAGCATTCCACTCAGGTACAGTTCATAAGAGGATAAAGAACATGAGTAATGGGATTACAAGTTTTAAACGAAACTAAGGCCCAAGGGCTTACAAACTAAAAAGAGATAAGGTGCCCGTAATCCCTCTCTTGTCCCTATCTTCAGGAGACAGGTCAAGGAGGCGAAAAGGGCAAAAGGGGCGCCTAGATGAACTACGGGTGCCAGAAGACACCAAAAGGGCATTGCGGCAGCATGGTGATGGCGGCACCAGAGGCAGAAGCTTGAAGACGAGGCGGCAGGACGTCAGCACGCTGTCGAGGGCGTCGTGCCCTCGTACTCCGAGTTGACGGCCTTGCCGCCTGCCCTCTTCCTCTTCCGCAGCCTCCCTGAGAAGCCCCAGGAACCAGCGACGCGGATGATGGGGTCGTCGGTACCCCGCGGAGCGGCGCCCGACACCTAGTCGGACCCGTCATCCCGTCGCCCGTTACCCTCGTCGCCGCTGCCGCTGTCCTCCTCGTCACTCCGGCTCGAGGAGGAGCCTTCGCTATCGGAGGAGCTCTCCACGCAGCACCGTGCCCAAGTCCCGAAGCACCCGATGACCTTGATGGAGAGGAGACCGCCCTCCATCAGCTTAAAATGGAGGGTGAGGCCCGCCGTCAAGCTGTGGATGCGGGTGAACGTCTTCCACCCCCGACCAAGATACATCACATCAGGGGCCGGGAAGTCAACGCGGACTCGCGTACCACTGATTCCGCAGCCCCTCATGTGCAACCTCAGTGTCTCAGGCGGATCCAGCTCCATCGCACTCGCAAATGGAGTCGGGAGACGAAGGCGATGACGAGGCGGCCGGCGCAGCCTGACGAAGAACTCGCAAGGGTCATCCCCGATATGGTCCGCCACCGGGAGAGGATCTGCTGGCGGAGGCGAGGCCGGCGAGCTGCCTCGTCCGCCTCTTCCCCGACCACCTCGGCCTCGCCCTCGACCTCGCCCGCGGCCTCGTCCCCTCCCTCTTCCCCTTGCGTCTGGCTCTGCCGCCACGGGTGCGGAGGGAGGAGGAACACGTTGCCTAGCGGCGACCCTCGTTGCCACCGTCGAAGGACCAGGGTTCCCTTTGTCCATGGCAGATGGAAAGAAAGAGGAGCAGAAGCTGAAGAAGGAAGAAGATAAGAGAATGCGGGCTTCCGTCCCCCCCCGTCCCGCTCCTTATAAAGGAGCGGGGTGGGGGCTCGGCCGCCCCGCTCAGCCAATCGAGATGCAGAAGGCGCAGGGAACTGGACCCGACCTGCTGCCTCGACCCATGGCGACCCGGTTTCCCGCCTCCACCGTTCGCCACTCCAAGCGCATGGAAGCCGCGTGGCGGGAGGGCAGAGTTGAGGCGATGGATGAGGCGACCTCTCCCCACCCCGTGATCGTGGGGGGGTGGACGCCTCGAAGACCACGCCTCCACGCCTCCCTCCGTTTATGAGGAAGATACGTACCACCAGGGGGTGGATGTTTCGCCTTTCTGAGTAAAGGAACCACCCACGACCTCCCCCATGACGCCGCAATCGACGCGTGCCGTTCGGGAGGGCGTGGTGGATGCGGAGCGAGGTACAACGCGACCCAGGCCGTGCGTGCCCGTGCCCTGTTTTGGGCCTGGCCCAACAGCGCTCGGCATCGTGTGTGGCCCAGGCCCGGGGGCTCCTGTCGGTGTACTAAAGTAGGGGTACTCTAGTATCCCGAACTTGTGCACGGGCAGTCGCAGCACCTCGCGGCAAGGCCCGCCAGGTGATCACCAAGTCTCTCTATGGTTCCTTTGAAGCCATTCGAGAACAAAATATTTAAGTCAAGAAGACAAGTCCTCGACAAGAGGAGCTTTCCGGGAAGGCCATTCAAGGTACGAGAGCCCGGCAAGAGGAGCTTGCCGGGAAGCCCAACAAGAGCATCTCAAAGAACCTGCGTGGCACGCCACGCGTCTCGGCAGGACCCGGCGAGCGACAAGTTCCCGGGCGCGACAAGGCAACGGCCGCGGCAAGGCACTTGCCGCGGCAAGCAGTCACTCTGTACCCGCGCTCCAGCTCACCCACCTACGTGTCGCACCGGGACCCTTCCCAGCGTACGTGGCGGGAGACTGTGCAGCCAGGGGTACACTATGGCATGCAGCACTGACAGGATCGCCGTCGTGGCGAGCGATAGCGCCCCTGACGGCCCCTTTTCTGCATCGTCTGGGCGACATAGACAGGCATTTAATGCCTTTTTCCCCTGCCGTCAGGGTTAGGTATGATACACTGTGTAGGTAGCGGTACCTACCGCAGCATATTTACACTTTTACCCTTACATACGTTGACACCTGTTGGAGACCCCTTGGACATTTAAAAGGAGGCCCATGCACAACGTAGGGGGGGATCGATCCTCAGAGAAGCACTCGGTCTCGTTAGCTGCTCGAGTGTACTGTAGCACTCGGCGCTCCCGAGCAAGAACTCAATACAATCCACAAAGCAGCAGTAGGAGTGTTATCTCGCCGGAGAGCTTCGAAGCTGGGTAAAAAACCCCTCGTGTGCCTCGCCTCGATCCGCTCTTCGCACGGCCTCCGCCCCCCGCCGAACCGAGCAGGGGCTCCGTCCCCATAGGTGCTCGGGGAGCCAGGAAAACCCCGGCAGTTGATTTATCAGCCATTTGCAAAGATATTTCAGTAGGTGTCAACTTATTCAAGTCAAGTCTACGATATAAAGAGAGAGGCATAACACTAACACCGGCTCCAAGATCACATAAAGCAGTTTTAATATAATTTCTTTTAATGGAGCAAGGTATAGTAGGTACTCCGGGATCTCCATGTTTCTTTGGTATTCCACCCTCAAAAGTATAATTAGCAAGCATGGTGGAAATTTCAGCTTCCGGTATCTTTCTTTTATTAGTAATGATATCTCTCATATATTTAGCATAAGGTCTAATCATTAGTCAATCGCATTAGTCAATCGCATACGCAAAAAGATAGGTCTAATCATTTCAGCAAAGCGCTCAAAATCCGCATCATCCTTTTTCTTGGACGGTTTGGGAGGAAAAGGCATGGGTTTCTGAACCCAAGGTTCTCTTTCTTTACCATGTTTCCTAGCAACAAAGTCTCTCTTATCATAACGTTGATTCTTTGATTGTGGGTTATCAAGACCAACAACATGTTCAATTTCTGCATCATTATCATTACTAGGTTGAGCATCATCATGAACATCATCATTAACATTCTCTCTAGGTTCATGTTCATTACCAGATTGTGTTTCAGCATCAGACATAGAGATATCATTTGGATTATGATAGAGGCGAGGGTGTCCCGATCTTTCGATGAGATGATAGCTATCGATGTGGTGGAGACGACTTTGACGATCCGACTACAAACGTGCATGACATTGCGCCTTAGCAATCGCTAAACCAATCTCCTGAGGTTACTGACGATCCGGAAGCACGGTCAGCCTGACCATGAAGGTATATTCCTGCAAACAATCGAAGAACAAGCAAGAATATGATAAAGCAATTTGAATATTTCAAATATATATGAAGTATTGATAATGGTGGGGATCCGTAAGCGGTCTTGGTCTGGTCGTTGGACACAAACGAAGTACATGAAGTTGCAATGGCTAACTTTTAACTAAACAAATCCCCAAGGAAAAAGCTACTACATGGATCTACCTATAGGAGAAAGGGGTGGCGGCCAAGGAGGTGGGAGGATGTCCCAAGGCAGCCTAAAACCAACCCTAGGTCATACAAGGCTCATGGGCCCAAGTGGAGGTGATGCAACACCTTTGGACTTGTTGTTTGACTCGGATTCTGCAGCAGCGTCAGATTGTTTCGTCCATATCTCAATGCTCCGGATGAATTTAAAGGTGAATCCAATTGGGTTGGAAAGAGGACGAAATCTACCTTCCAAAAAAAAGAATCACCCAATTTGGAGTCCGTATGAAAAAGTTGTTGGCGTTTTAAATCAGGTATGTCTATGCACTCCGAATCTGAATCCAGAACGTGAGAGACTTGGACTCTATCTTCTCTTGGCCCAAAAGTGACGTGAGAGGACTTTTTGAACAGAAACTAAACTTCTCCTTTTCCCCTATCTTCGTATGTGGATTGTATAAATGTCCCATACACCTGCAATTAGACAAAACACAAAAGTGTGTGAAGTATTTTTGTTCTGGATAACATAAATAGATTATTGAATAGTTTGCACTAGAAATCACCTGACAAATATGCATGTATGCAATATTTTTGGTCGTATCCTAGGTAGTCATGTCCTCATCAGATTATCAGGTGGTTCAGCAATAGGTTCACTAGAAGTTTGCACAGTTCTATCATTTTTCTTTTCTTCTTTTTAGAAGAGCTAGGAACATCAATATTATTTGTGTGAGAATCTTGCTCGATTCTCTTAGGGTGGCCTTCAGGATACAAAGTTCCTGAGTCATTCTACCAGTTCTAGTAGCCACTCTAACAGCATAATCATTTTTCTTACTATTCATTTCATCAAGCACTTCTTTTTGAGCTTTAAGTACTTGTTCTTCTTCAGTGGTAACCATAAAAGCATGTTTGCTAACAAGTTTAAGTTCACCTCTAATATTAGCCATATAATCACCCAAGCGTCTAGTCATATAAGCATTTTGTTTTAATTGTCTACCAAAATAAGCATTGAAGTCATCTTGCTTAAACATAAAGTCATCAAACTCATCCAAGCACTGACTAGCAATTTTAGTAGGAGGGACTTCAGCCTTATCATATCTATAGAGAGAATTTACCTTTACTACCTGTGTCGGGATATCGGGATCAGGAGGTTCTTCAATAAATAAAGGATTAAGATTATATGTTTCTTCAACAGGCGGTAAATTAAGACCATGTATTTCTTCAATAGGAGGTAAATTCTTAATATCTTCAGCTTTAATACCTTTTTCTTTCATAGATTTCTTTGCCTCTTGCATATCTTTGGGACTGAGAAATAGAACACCTCTCTTCTTCAGAGTTGGTTTAGGAATAGGCTCAGTAATTGGAGCGGGAGCTGGCTCAGGAGGTGCCTAATTATTTTCATTTTTCAACCTATTATTCAATAGAATTTCAGCTTCATCCGGTGTTCTTTCCCTGAAAAGAGAACTAGCACAACTATCCAGGTAATCTCTTGAAGCATCCGTTAGTCCATTATAAAAGATATCAAGTATTTCATGTTTCTTAAGAGGATGATCAGGCAAAGCATTAAGTAACTTGAGAAGCCTCCCCCAAGCTTGTGGGAGACTCTCTTCTTCAATTTGCACAAAGTTATATGTTTCCTTTAAAGCAACTTGTTTCTTATGAGCAGGGAATTTTTTAGCAGAGAAGTAATAAATCATATCCTGGGGACTACGCACACAACCAGGATCAAGAGAATTGAACCATATCTTAGCATAACCCTTTAATGAGAACGGAAATATTTTGAGTATATAAAAGTAGTGCGATCTCTCATCATTAGTGAACAGGGTGGCTATATCATTTAGTTTAGTAAGATGTGCCAGAACAGTTTCAGATTCATAACCATTGAAAGGATCAGACTCAACCAAAGTAATTATATCAGGATCAACAGAGAATTCATAATCCTTATCAGGAACACAGATAGGTAAAGTAGCAAAAGCAGGGTCAGGTTTCATTTTATCTCTAAGTGATTCTTTGTTCCACTTAGCTAATAACCTCTTGAGCTCATATCTATCTTTGCAAGCTAAAATAGCAGCAGAAGATTCCATATCAAAAACATAACCCTCAGGAATAACAGGCATATCTTCATCATCACTTTCATCATTATATTCGGATTCAATAATTTCTTTCTCTCTAGTCCTAGCAATTTTTTCATCAAGAAATTCACTAAGGGGCACACTAGTATCAGACATAGAAGCAGTTTCATCATAAGTATCATGCATAGCAGAAGTGGCATCATCAATAACATGCGACATATCAGAACGAATAGCAGAAGCAGGTTTAGGTGTCGCTAGTTTTACTCATAACAGAAGGTGAATCAAGTGCAGAGCTAGCTGGCAGTTCCTTACCTCCCCTCGTAGTTGAGGGATAAATTGTTGTCTTAGCGTCTTTGAAGTTCTTCATAGTGTCCAGCAGATATAAATCCCAAGTGACTCAGAGAATAGAGCTATGCTCCCCGGCAACGGTGCCAGAAAAAGGTCTTGATAACCCGCAAGTATAGGGGATCGCAACAGTTTTCGAGGGTAGAGTATTCAACCCAAATTTATTGATTCGACACAAGGGGAGCCAAAGGATATTCTCAAGTATTAGCAGCTGAGTTGTCAATTCAACCACACCTGGAAACTTAGTATCTGCAGCAAAGTGTTTAGTAGCAAAGTAATATGATAGTGGTGGCAACGGTAACAAAAGTAAAGGACGCAAAAGTAATGTTTTTGGTATTTTGTAGTGATTGTAACAGTAGCAGCGGGAAAGTAAATAAGCGAGAACCAGTATATGGAAAGCTCGTAGGCACCGGATCAGTGATGGATAATTATGCCAGATGCGGTTCATCATGTAACAGTCATAACATAGGGTGACACAGAGCTAGCTCCATTTCATCCATGTAATGTAGGCATGTATTTCGTATATAGTCATACGTGCTTATGGAAAAGAACTTGCATGACATCTTTTGTCCTACCCTCCCGTGGCAGCGGGGTCCTATTGAAAACTAAGGGATATTAAGGCATCCTTTTAATAGAGAACCGGAACAAAGCATTAGCACATAGTGAATACATGAACTCCTCAAACTATGGTCATCACCGAGAAGTATCCCAATTATTGTCACTTCGGGGTTGTCGGATCATAACACATAATAGGTGACTATAGACTTGCAAGATAGGATCAAGAACTCACATATATTCATGAAAACATAATAGGTTCAGATATGAAATCATGGCACTCGGGCCCTAGTGACAAGTATTAAGCATAGCAAAGTCATAGCAACATCAATCTCAGAACATAATGGATACTAGGGATCAAACCCTAACAAAACTAACTTGATTACATGAAAAATCTCATCCAAACCATCACCGTCCAGCAAGCCTACGATGGAATTACTCACGCACGGCGGTGAGCATCATGAAATTGGTGATGGAGGATGGTTGATGATGACGACGGCGACGAATCCCCCTCTCCGGAGCCCCGAACGGACTCCAGATCAGCCCTCCTAGGAGGTTTTAGGGCTTGGCGGCGGCTCCATATCGTAAAACACGATGATTTCTTCTCTCTGATTTTTTCTCCCCGAAAGCCAATATATAGAGTTGGAGTTGGCGTCGGAGGGCGTCCAGGGGGCCCACGAGG
Source organism: Aegilops umbellulata (assembly GCA_032464435.1). Classification (NCBI taxonomy): domain Eukaryota; kingdom Viridiplantae; phylum Streptophyta; class Magnoliopsida; order Poales; family Poaceae; genus Aegilops; species Aegilops umbellulata. The sequence continues at coordinate 208,498,992 of CP136056.1, read as the reverse complement.
TAGGGGGAGCCCCTAAGGGGGGGCGCCCCCACACTCGTGGATAGGGTGTGGGTGTTGGGGATCGTAGCAGAAATTTAAAATTTTCTACGCATCACCAAGATCAATCTATGGAGTAATCTAGCAACGAGGGGAAGGGGAGTGCATCTACATACCCTTGTAGATCGCTAAGCAGAAGCGTTGCAAGAATGCAGATGAAAGAGTCATACTCGTAGCGATTCAGATCGCGGTTGATTCCGATCTAAGCGCCGAACAACGGCGCCTCCGCGTTCAACACACGTGCAGCCCGGTGACGTCTCCCATGCCTTGATCCAGCAAGGAGAGAGGGAGAGGTTGGGGAAGACTCCGTCTAGCAGTAGCACGACAGCGTGGTAGTGAAGGAGGAGCGTGGCAATCCTGCAGGGCTTCGCCAAGCACCGCGAGAGAGGAGGAGGACTTGGGATAGGGGGAGGGCTGCGCCAGAACTTGGGTGCGGCCGCCCTCCCACCCCCCCATATATATAGGGGCAAGGGAGAGGGGGGCCGGTCCCCTCAGATCCAATCTGAGGAGGGGGCGGCGGCCAGGGGGGTTCCCTTGCCCCCCAAGGCAAGGTGGGCGCCCCCTTTAGGGTCACCCCAAACCCTAGGCGCATGGGCCCTAGGGGGGAGGCGCCCAGCCCACTAAGGGGCTGGTACCTCTCCACACACAGCCCATAGGGCCCTCCGGGGCAGGTGGACCTTCCCGGTGGACCCCCGAAACCCCTTCGGTGGTCCCGGTACAATACCAGTAACCCCCCGAATTATTCCGGTGATCGTATGATGACTTCCCATATATAAATCTTTACCTCCGAACCATTCCGGAACTCCTAGTGACGCCCGGGATCTCATCCGGAACTCCGAACAACATTCGGTAACCACGTACATCTATTCCCTATAACCCTAGCGTCATCGAACCTTAAGTGTGTAGACCCTACGGGCTCGGGAGTCATGCAGACATGGCCGAGACAACTCTCCGGTCAATAACCAACAACGGGATCTGGATACCCATGTTGGCTCCCACATGCTCCATGATGATCTCATAGGATGAACCACGATGTCAAGGATTCAATCAATCCCGTATTCAATTCCCTTTGTCTATCGGTACGATTCTTGCCCGAGATTCGAGCGTAAGGTATCCCGATACCTTGTTCAATCTCGTTACCGGCAAGTCTGTTTACTCGTTTCGTAACACATCATCCCGTGATCAACTCCTTGGTCACATTGTGCACATTATGATGATGTCCTACCGAGTGGGCCCAGAGATACCTCTCCGTTACACGGAGTGACAAATCCCAGTCTCGATTCGTGCCAACCCAACAGACACTTTCGGAGATACCCATAGTGCACCTTTATAGCCACCCAGTTACGTTGTGACGTTTGGCACACCCAAAGCATTCCTACGGTATCTGGGAGTTGCACAATCTCATGGTCTAAGGAAATGATACTTGACATTAGAAAAGCTTTAGCATACGAACTACACGATCCTGTGCTAGGCTTAGGATTGGGTCTTGTCCATCACATCATTCTCCTAATGATGTGATCCCGTTATCAACGACATCCAATGTCCATGGTTAGGAAACCGTAACCATCTGTTGATCAACGAGCTAGTCAACTAGAGGCTTACTAGGGACATGGTGTTGTCTATGTATCCACACATGTATCTGAGTTTCCTATCAATACAATTCTAGCATGGATAATAAACGATTATCATGAACAGGGAAATATAATAATAACTAATTTATTATTGCCTCTAGGGCATATTTCCAATAGTCTCCCACTTGCACTAGAGTCAATAATCCAGTTCACTTCGCTATGTGATTAACACTCAAGGTCACATCACCATGTGACTAACACCCAAAGAGTTTACTAGATTCAGTAATCTTGTTCACATTACCATGTGATTAACACTCAATGAGTTCTGGGTTTGATCATGTTATGCCTGTGAGAGATGTTATAGTCAACGGGTCTGAACCTTTCAGATCCGTGTGTGTTTTACAAATATCTATGTCATCTTGTAGATGCAGCTACCACGCTCTATTTGGAGCTATTCCAAATAACTGTTCTACTATACGAATCCGGTTTACTACTCAGAATCATACAGATTAGTGTCAAAGATCGCATCGGCATAACCCTTTACGACAAACTCTTTTACCACCTCCATAACCGAGAAAATTCCTTAGTTCACTAGTTACTAAGGATAACCTTGACCGTTGTCCTGTGATCCATTCCTAGATCAAACTTGTACCCTTTGACTGACTCATGGCTTGGCACACTTCAGGTGCGGCACACAACATAGCATACTTTAGAGCCTACGTCTAAAGCATAGGGGACGACCTTTGTCCTTTCTCTCTATTCTGCCATGGTCATGTCTTGAGTCTTACTCAATACTCACACCTTGTAACACAGCCAAGAACTCCTTCTTTGCTGATCTATTTTGAACTCCTTCAAAATCTTGTCACGGTATGTATTCATTTGAAAGTACCATTAAGCATTTTTTTATCTATCCTTATAGATCTTGATGCTCAATGTTCAAGTAGCTTAATCCAGGTTTTCCATTAAAAAACACTTTTTAAATAACCCTGCATGGTTTCCAGAAATTCTACATCATTTCTGATCAACAATATGTTAACAACATATACTCATAAAAAATTCTATAGTGCTCCCACTCACTTCTTTGGAAATACAAGTTTCTCATAAACTTTGTATAAACCTAAAATCTTTGATGATCTCATCAAAGCGTACATTCCAATTTCGAGATGCTTACTCCAGTCCTTAGAAGGATTGCTGGAGCTTTGCATACTTGTTAGCATCTTTCAAGATTGACAAAACCTTCTGGTTGCATCACATACAACCTTTCCTCAAGAAAATCGTCGAGGAAACAATTGTTTTGACATCCTATCTGCAAGATTTCATAAATAATGCAGTAACTGCTAACATAATTCCAACAGACTTTTAGCATCGCTACGAGTGAGAAAGTCTCATCGTAGTCAACTCCTTGAACTTGTCGGGAAACATCTTAATGACAAGTCGAGCTTTCTCAATGGTGACACTTACCATCATTGTCTGTCTTCCTTTTAAAATCCATCTGCACCCAACAGCCTTACGACTATCAAGTAGTTCTTTCAAAGTCTACACTTTGTTTTCATACATGGATCCTCTCTCGGATTTTATGGCCTCGAGCCAATTTTCGGAATCCGAGCCCACCATCGCTTCTCCATAGCTCGTAGGTTTATTGTTGTCTAGCAACATGACTTCCAAGACAGGATTACATACCACTCTGAAGTAGTACGCATCCTTGTCGTCCTACGAGGTTTGGTAGTGACTTGATCTGAAGTTTCATGATCACTATCATAAGCTTCCACTTCAATTGGTGTAGGTGCCACATGAACAACTTCCTGTGCCCTGCTACACACTAGTTGAAGTGACGGTTCAATAACCTCATCAAGTCTCCACCATCCTCCCACTCAATTCTTTCGAGAGAAACTTTTCCTCAAGAAAGGACCCGGTTCTAGAAACAATCCCTATTGCTTTCGGATCTGAGACAGGAGGTATACCCAACTGTTTTTGGGTGTCCTATGAAGATGCATTTATCCGCTTTGGGTTCGAGCTTATTAGCCTGAAACTTTTTCACATAAGCGTCGCAGCCCCAAACCTTTTAAGAAACGACAGCTTAGGTTTCTCTGAACCATAGTTCATACGGTAACAACTCAAATGGAATTGCGTGGTGCCCTATTTAAAGTGAATGTGGTTGTCTCTAATGCCTAACCCATAAACTATAGTGGTAATTCGATAAGAGACATCATGGTATGCACCATATCCAATAGGGTGCAGTTACGATGTTTGGACACACCATCACACTATGGTGTTCCAGGCGGTATTAGTCGTGAAACAATTTCCACGATGTCTTAATTGTGTGCCAAACTCGTAACTCAGATACTCATCTCCATGATCATATCATAGATATTATATCCTCTTGTCACGATGATCTTCAACTTCACTCTAAAATTACTTGAACCTTTCAATAATTCAGACTTGTGTTTCATCAAGTAAATATACTCAGTATCTACTCAAGCATCTGTGAAGTAAGAACATAATGATATCCACCGTGTGCCTCGACACTCATTGGACTGCACACATCAAAATGTATTACTTCCAACAAGTTGCTTTCTTGTTCCATTTTACTGAAAACGAGGCCTTTCAGTCATCTTGCCCATGTGGTATGATTTCCATGTCTCAAGTGATTCAAAATCAAGTGAATCCAAACGATCCATCTGTATGGAGTTTCTTCATGCATATCTACCAATAAACATGGCTCACATGTCTCAATCTTTTCAAAAACGAGTGAGTCTAAAGATCCATCAACATGGAGCTTCTTCATGTGTTTTATACCAATATGACTCAAGTGGCAGTGCCACAAGTATGTGGTACTATCATTACTATCTTATATCTTTTGGCATGAACATGTGTATCACTACGATCGAGATTCAATAAACCATTCATTTTAGGTGCAATACCATTGATGGTATTATTCAAATAAACAGAGTAACCATTATTCTCCTTAAATGAATAACTGCATTGCGATAAACATAATCCAATCATGTCTATGCAAACACCAAATAACAATTATTTAGGTTTAACACCAATATCGATGGTAGAGGGAGCATGTGATGCTTGATCACATCAACCTTGGAAACACTTCCAACACATATCGTTATCTCACCTTCAGCTAGTCTCCATTTATTCTGTAGCCTTTTATTTCGAGTTACTAACACTTAGCAACTGAACCGGTATTTTAATACCCTGGTGCTACTAGGGGTACTAGTGAAGTACACATTATAATGTATATCCAATATACTTCTGTCGACCTTGCCAGCCTTCTCATCTACTGAGTATCTAGGGTAGTTCTACTTTAGTGACCGTTCCCCTTATTACAGAAGCACTTAGTCTCGGGTTTGGGTTCAACCTTGAGTTTCTTCACTAGAGCAGCAACTGATTTGCCGTTTCATGAAGTATCCCTTCTTGCCCTTGCCCTTCTTGAAACTAGTGGTTTTACTAACCATCAACAATTGATGCTTCTATTTGATTTCTACTTTCGCGGTGTCAAACATCGCGAATAACTCAAGGATCATCATATCTTACCCTGATATGTTATAGTTCATCACGAAGCTCTAGTAGCTTGGCGGCAGTGACTTTGGAGAACCATCACTATCTCATCTAGAAGATTAACTCCCACTCGATTCAAGCGATTGTAGTACTCATACAATCTGAGCACATGCTCAACGATTGAGCTTTTCTCCTTAGTTTGCAGGCTTAAGAAACTTGTCAAAGGTCTCATACCTCTTGATGTGGGAACTAGCCTGAAATCCCAATTTCAGTCCTTGGAACATCTCATATGTTCTGTGATGTTTCAAAAACGTCTTTGGTGCCTCAATTCTAAGCCATTTAGCATTACGCACTGAACTATCATTTAGTCATCAAAACATGTATGTCAGATGTTCGCAACATCCACAACCGACGCTCGAGGTTCAGCTCACTGAGCGGTGCATTAAGGACATAATCCTTCTGCGCAGCAATGAGGACAATCCTCAGTTTACGGACCCAGTCCGCATAATTGCTACTATTAACTTTCAACTAAATTTTCTCTAGGAACATATCTAAAATAGTATGCCGGGGATTCTGACTCCGCGAGCACCTATGGGGACGGAGCCCCTTCTCGGTTCGGCGGGGGCGGAGGCCGCGCAAAGAGCGGATCGAGGCGAGGCACGCGAGGGGTTTTACCCAGCTTCGGAGCTCTCCGGAGAGATAATACTCCTACTGCTGCTTTGTGGATTGTATTGAGTTCTTGCTCGGGAGAGCTGAGTGCTACAGTACACTCCAGCAGCTAACGAGACCGAGCGGGAGTGTTCTCCTGTTCCTCCCCCCCCTCTACGTTGTGCATGGGCCTCCTTTTATATGCTCAAGGGGTCTCCAACAGGTGGCAACGTAGGCAGGGGCAAAAATGGAAACGTGCTGCGGTAGGTACAGCTACCTACACAGTGTATCATACCTAACCCTGACGGCAGGGGACAAGGGCATTAAATGCCCCTCTGCGTCGCCCAAACAGTGCAGAAAAGGGACCGTTAGGGACGCCACCGCTTGCCACGATGGCGATCTTGTCAGCGCCTGCTTGCCACGGTGCACCCCTGGCTGCACAGCCTCCCGCCACGTACGCCTGGAAGTGCCTCAGAGCGACACGTTGGTGGGTGAGCTGGAGCGCGGGTACAGAGTGGTTGCTTGCCGCGGCAATTGCCTTGCCGCGGTTGTTGTCTTGTCGCTTCCGGGAGCTTGTCGCTCGCCGGGTCTTGCCGGGACGCGTGGCGCGTCGCGGTAAGTACCTTGGGATGCCTTGGTTGGCCTTCCCGGCAAGCTCCTCTTGCCGGGGCCTTGTCTCCTTGGCTTAAATACTTTATTCTTGAATGGATCCAAAGGAACCACGGGGGTCCTTGGCGGTCACCCGGCAGGCCTTGCCATGGGGCGCTGCGACTGCCCGTGCACAAGTTCGGGATACTAGGGTACCCCTACTCTAGTACACCGACACAGTAGAACTAAAGCATGAGCTATGACATAATTTGCAAAGTCCTTTTGACTATGTTCATGATAATTTAGTTCATCGATTATTTAATGAACTCCCACTTAGATAGACATCCCTCTAGTCATCTAAGTGATACATGATCCGAGTCAACTAGGCCGTGTCCGATCATCACGTGAGACGGACTAGTCATCATCGGTGAACATCTTCATGTTGATCGTATCTTCTATACGACTCATGTTCGACCTTTCAGTCTTCCGTGTTCCGAGGCCATGTATGTACATGCTAGGCTCGTCAGGTCAACCTAAGTGTATTGCGTGTGTAAATCTGGCTTACAGCCGTTGTATTCGAACGTTAGAATCTATCACACCCGATCATCACGTGGTGCTTCGAAACAACGAACCTTCGCAATGGTGCACGGTTAGGGGGAACACTTTCTTGAAACTATTGCAAGGGATCATCTTATTTAAGCTACCGTCGTTCTAAGAAAATAAGATGTAAAACATGATAAACATCACATGCAATCAAATAGTGACATGATATGGCCAATATCATTTTGCTCCTTTTGATCTCCATCTTCGGGGCGCCATGATCATCATCGTCACCGACATGACACCATGACCTCCATCATCATGATCTCCATCATCGTGTCTTCATGAAGTTGTCTCGTCATCTATTCCTTCTACTACTACGGCTAACGGTTTAGCAATAAAGTAAAGTAATTACATGAGATTTATGTTGACACGCAGGTCACAAATAAATTAAGACAACTCCTATGGCTCCTGCCGGTTGTCATACTCATCGACATGCAAGTCGTGATTCCTATTACAAGAACATGATCAATCACATACATCACATATATCATTCATCACATCCTTTTTGGCCATATCACATCACACGTCATATGCTGCAAAAACAAGTTAGACGTCCTCTAATTGTTGTTGCAAATTTTTACGTGGCTGCTATAGGTTTCTTAGCAAGAACGTTTCTTACCTACGCCAAAACCACAACGTGATATGCCAATTTCTATTTACCCTTCATAAGGACCCTTTTCATCGAATCCGATCCGACTAAAGTGGGAGAGACAGACACCCGCTAGCCACCTTATGCAACTAGTGCATGTCAGTCGGTGGAACCTGTCTCACGTAAGAGTACGTGTAAGGTCGGTCCGGGCCGCTTCATCCCACGATGCCACCGAATCAAGATAAGACTAGTAACGGCAAGTAAATTGACAAAATCGACGCCCACAACAACTTGTGTTCTACTCGTGCATAGAAACTACGCATAGACCTAGCTCATGATGCCATTGTTGGGAATCGTAGCAGAAATTTAAAATTTTCTACGCATCACCAAGATCAATCTATGGAGTAATCTAGCAACGAGGGGAAGGGGAATGCATCTACATACCCTTGTAGATCGCTAAGCGGAAGCGTTGCAAGAACGCGGATGAAGGAGTCGTACTCGTAGCGATTCAGATCGTGATTGATTCCGATCTAAGCGCCGAACAACGGCGCCTCCGCGTTCAACACACGTGCAGCCCGGTGACGTCTCTCATGCCTTGATCCAGCAAGGAGAGAGGGATAGGTTGGGGAAGACTCCGTCCAGCAGCAACACGACGGCGTGGTGGTGAAGGAGGAGCGTGACAATCCTGCAGGGCTCCGCCAAGCACCGCGGGAGAGGAGGAGGACTTGGGAGAGGGGGAGGACTGCGCCAGAACTTGGGTGCGTCTGCCCTCCCACCCCCGCATATATATAGGGGCAAGGGAGAGGGGGACGGCCCCCTCATATCCAATCTAAGGAGGGGGCGGCGGCCAGGGGGGTTCCCTTGCCCCCTAAGGCAAGGTGGGCGCCCCCCTTTAGGGTTCCCCCAAACCCTAGGCGCATGGGCCCTAGGGGGGAGGCACCTAGCCCACTAAGGGGCTGGTCCCTCTCCACACACAGCCCATAGGGCCCTCCGGGGCAGGTGGGCCCTCCCGGTGGACCCCCGGAACCCCTTCGGTGGTCCCGGTACAATACCGGTAACCCCCCGAATTATTCCGGTGTCCGTATCATGACTTCCCATATATAAATCTTTACCTCCGGACCATTACGGAACTCCTCGTGACATCCGAGATCTCATCCGGGACTCCGAACAACATTCGGTAACCACGTACATCTATTCCCTATAACCCTAGCGTCATCGAACCTTAAGTGTGTAGACCCTACGGGCTCGGGAGTCATGCAGACATGGCCGAGACAACTCTCCAGTCAATAACCAACAGCGGGATCTGGATACCCATGTTGGCTCCCACATGCTCCACGATGATCTCATTGGATGAACCACGATATCAAGGATTCAATCAATCCCGTATTCAATTCCCTTGGTCTATCGGTACGATACTTGCCCTAGATTCGATCATCGGTATCCCGATACCTTGTTCAATCTCGTTACCGGCAAGTCTCTTTACTCGTTCCGTAACACATCATCCCGTGATCAACTCCTTGGTCACATTGTGCACATTATGATGATGTCCTACCGAGTGGGCCCAGACATACCTCTCCGTTACACGGAGTGACAAATCCCAGTCTCGATTCGTGCCAACCCAACATACACTTTCGGAGATACCCGTAGTGCACCTTTATAGCTACCCAGTTACGTTGTGACGTTTGGCACACCCAAAGCATTCCGATGGTATCCGGGAGTTGCACAATCTTATGGTCTAAGGAAATGATACTTGACATTAGAAAAGCTTTAGCATACGAACTACACGATCTTGTGCTAGGCTTAGGATTGGGTCTTGTCCATCACATCATTCTCCTAATGATGTGATCCCGTTATCAACGACATCCAATGTCCATGGTCAGGAAACCGTAACCATCCATTGATCAACGAGCTAGTCAACTAGAGGCTTACTAGGGACATGGTGTTGTCTATGTATCCACACATGTATCTGAGTTTCCTATCAATACAATTCTAGCATGGATAATAAACGATTATCATGAACAAGGAAATATAATAATAACTAATTTTTTATTGCCTCTAGGGCATATTTCCAACAGTGTGCCCCCTGGTCTTCATCTTTGGCGAGGAATTTTTATTATTTTTTATAAGACATCCCGTGGAGTTTCAGGTCATTTCAAGAACTTTTGTTTTCTGCACATAAAACAACATCATGGCAATTCTGGTGAAAACAACGTCAGTCCGGGTTAGTTCCATTCAAATCATACAAGTTAGAGTCCAAAACAAGGGCAAAAGTGTTTGGAAAAATAGATACGATGGAGACGTATCACCCTGCTACAGTCGGCCAAGCTGTGGCAGAAGTCTTACTTCTATGCCAAGAACATCCATCCGGATGCGGACTACGCCAACCTGCCGGCTTATACAGCCGGCCCGCCGGCCAAGCCTCGTACCAACTGGCAATTCCGACTGAAGCACCTGTCGCCGCCTCCTCCACTGATCTCGCCCGGCTTCAGGTGATGACGGAGTCAGAGGGCCTCAAGGCTTCAGACCTGTTGACCGTCTTCGTGGCGCGCCGAGTGCTTCCCCTCCAAGCCCGGCCCTACATCATCAGCCGGATGAGCGGGCACCGGGACCCATGTCGGATGTGCACCAAGGAGCTGCCAGAAGTGGAGGTGACCCGGCTGGTGAACTACTTATCCAAGTGCAAGGTCTCGGAGATGGAGTGGCAGTTTGGCAAGCAGCCATACGACCGCGCGCACCCGCCGCCTACGGTGAGTCATTTTAATTATTTTTCTTCTTCGCCCGTCTGAGTTCCCTTTTGCCGCCTGACCAGTCGGCCATGGCGCAAATCTTCTCCACCCAGTCGGCAGCCGATGCTCTAGCCTCGGGCCAGGAGTACGTGCCGAACCGGACGGTGAGGACGTGTGCACCCCCGACTTGGAGGCGGCTGCCATGGAAGAGGACAACGCCACAAGCGGCGGTGGTGGAGCAGGCGGTTCCTCAGGAGGTGGCCTTGAGGACTGGCCGGATGATGAGGAGGAGGAGAACGAGCCGCGCCGTACTCACGGTGCCGACAAGGCGGGCACAAGTTCTTCAGCCGCCCCGACTGCACCAGGCGGCGCGCCGAAGCGCCACGCCGAAAACATCGGGTTGTACGACAGCTGGCCCAAGAAGCCCAAGAACACGGCCGCCACAACCAAGCGGCAGGAGGCCGCTGCGAAGGCGGCCAAATTCCAGAAGGCCCCGAAGCAGCGCCCTACGGTGTCTCCATATGTACTTGCTCCTTTCCTTCGTCGCTTTGCGTTTGCTCTTCTTTTTCGCAAACTTTTTCTTAGTAGTCCTGTTGTTGTTGTCCTGTCTTGAATAGGGCCCCGCTCTCTCTCGAGAGGGCCCCATCCGCCTCGGTGATTGGGGCAGCAGGCGGCTCCATGGAACCCCGCCATGTGGACCCGCTCGCCGACCTCCAGGAGGCAATGGAGAGAAATGCGCGGGAGGCGGGCGGTGAGCTGGAGAAGGCAGAGCAGGAGAAGGCGGAGGCGGCCAAGGTGGCACAGGCGAAGGCCGACGCGGCGGCCAAGGCCTAGGACGACGCATCGGCTAAGGAGCAGGCGGATGTGACCGCCAAAGCTCGGACGGAAGAGGCAGCGCGTGGCCGAATTGCAGAGCTCGTCATCCCGCTGCGCGCGGTGCCACTGACGCCGGAGGGCCAGGCGCCGACTAGAGGGGGTCGAGGTGACCAGCCGGCCCTGGAGAGGGAGGGCGGAGGCCCCGTTATCTTGGAGGCGGAGGTGACTCCTCGCACGCCGACTGCTGACGCGGAGGGCAGTCAGCCTGAAGCACCGCCGGTACCACCAGCTGGCCGTGAGTTGGTGGTGGGCTCGACACTGGTGGTCCGAACTCCGGGGCACCATCGTGCGGAGAAGGCGGCCTCAGTGCCACGGCCACAGGAGATCGGGACCGCTAGCTCTTCGGCCCCTGACACCGAGGCCATCAGTGCTGCCCCACCGGAGTGGACGCCTGGGGGCGGGACGGGTGTCCTGAACACGGCGGCGCAGGACGTCCAAGACCGGTTCCAGGCCCAAGGCACCACCCTCCATCAGTAAACGCAGGCGTTCTTGGCGACGCGAACAGCCGTCCGGGTATGGATCTTTCTTCTTTTTTATTCTTCTAATCTTTTGTGGGGGGTGCCAGCGCACCCGGTGTAGCCCCCGAGTTCCGGGTCGGCTGCTGAGCAGGCGGCTCGTAACTTCAAGGTAAGTTCCGAGTGCTAACTTATTTTCTCTTCTATTGTCTTTGTTGCAGGATTACCACAACATCCGCGCAGCCGCCTTCAACTCCCATATCCAGGAGCTGGCCAAGCGGACCATTGACCTGACCGAGAGCCGGAGTAAGCACTCCGTCTTCTCTCTCGCAGGGGAGCATCAGCGCACCCGCTAGGTGTAGCCCCCGAGATTTGGCCCGACTGCTGAGCAATCGGGCCGGATCTCCCGCCAACTACTTGTCTTCTTTTGTTGAGTGTTGATGTCTTTCTCTTTCTTCATAGGAGCAGCCGCCGAACTACAGCAGCGCCTGGGCGAGGTCCAACCCTGGTTGCACACCAAGGAGGAGGAGCGCAGCAAGGCGGCTCAGGAGGTGGACCGCCTGACCAAGGAGCTGGCGGACCAGGCGGAGCGACACAAGGCGGAGCTCGAGAAGTTGAAGGAGCTGGAAGACTACCTCACGGCCGAGTTTGAGACTCAATGCTCGAACTGGGCGGAGAAGGAGAAAATCCTCTCCAATGGTAATGGCGCAATTGAGGACATGATCGACTATAAGTCCCTTTTCTCCTTCGAACAACCGCCAAATGCATCAAGAGTCGGCTTCCGGCTTCTAATTTTTTGTTTTCCTTCTTGTGCAGGATTCTTCCTCGGCTACGCCGTTGCTGTGAGCCAGGCCGTCGAGGCACGGCGCGAGCAACGTAGCAGGGTTGAACGGGAGATTCCACCCAACGAGCCTTGGAACCTCAACGAGTTGCTCCTCGTTGATACGTCTCCAACGTATCTATAATTTATGAAGTATTTATGCTATTATATTATCCATCTTGGCTGTTTATGGGCTTCATTAAACACTTCTATATCACTTTTGGGACTAACCTATTAACGCAGAGCCCAGTGCCAGTTCCTGTTTTTTCCTTGTTTCAGTGTTTCGAAGAAAAGGAATATCAAACGGAGTCGAAACGGAATGAAACCTTCTGGAGAAGTTATTTTTGGAAAGAAAGCAATCCGGGGGACTTGGACTCCACGTCAAGGAAGCAACGAGGAAGGCATGAGGCAGGGGGTGCGCCCACCCCCCTCGGCGCGCCCTCCGCCCTCGTTGGCCCCTCGTGGCTCCCCTGACGTATTTCTTCCGCCTATATATATCCATATACCCTAAAACGTTTGGGGAACAGAATAGATCAGGAGTTCCGCCGCCGCAAGCCTCTGTAGCCACCAGAAACCAATCGGGACCCTGTTCCGGCACCCTGCCGGAGGGGGGAACCCTCACCGGTGGCCATCTTCATCATCCCGGTACTCTCCATGACGAGGAGGGAGTAGTTCACCCTCGGGGCTGAGGGTATGTACCAGTAGCTATGTGTTTGATCTCTCTCTCTCTCTCGTGTTCTTGATTTAGCACGATCTTGATGTATCACGAGCTTTGCTATTATAGTTGGATCTTATGTTTCTCCTCCCCCTTTACTCTCTTGTAATGTATTGAGTTTTCCCTTTGAAGTAATCTTATCAGATTGAGTCTTTAATGATTAGAGAACACTTGATGTATGTCTTGTCGTGCGTATCTGTGGTGACAATGGGATATCACGAGATTCACTTGATGTATGTTTTGGTGATCAACTTGCGGGTTCCGCCCATGAACCTATGCATAGGGGTTGGCACACATTTTCGTCTTGATTCTTCGGTACAAACTTTGGGGCACTCTTTGAGGTTCTATGTGTTGGTTGAATAGATGAATCTGAGATCGTGTGATGCATATCATATAATCATACCCACGGATACTTGAGGTGACATTGGAGTATCAAGGTGACATTAGGGTTTTGGTTGATGTGTGTCTTAAGGTGTTATTTTACTACGAACTCTAGGGCTGTTTGTGACACTTATAGGAATAGCCCAATGGATTGATCAGAAAGAATAACTTCGAGGTGGTTTCGTACCCTACCATAATCTCTTCGGTTGTTCTCCGCTATTAGTGACTTTGGAGTGACTCTTTGTTGCATGTTGAGGGATAGTTATATGATCCAATTATGTTATTATCGTTGAGAGAACTTGCACTAGTGAAATTATGAACCCTAGGCCTTGTTTCCTAGCATCACAATACCGTTTGTGCTCACTTTTACCACTTGTTACCTTGCTGTTTTTATATTTTCATATTACAAAAACCTTTATCTAACATCCATATTGCACTTGTATCACCATCTCTTCGCCGAACTAGTGCACCTATGCAATTTACCATTGTATTGGGTGTGTTGGGGACACAAGAGACTCTTTGTTATTTGGTTGCAGGGTTGCTTGAGAGAGACAATCTTCATCCTACGCCACCCACGGATTGATAAACCATAGGTCATCCTGTAACACCCTCGATGCGGCTATATCTCCCACGTGTCGAGGCACGACTTAGAGGCATAACCGCATTGAAAGCAATGTCGCAAGTGAGGTAATCTTCACACAACCCATGTAATACATAAGGGAAAGAGATACATAGTTGGCTTACAGTCGCCACTTCACACAATACATAAATAAACATTTATCATCCAGATTACACTCAAGGTCCGACTACGGAACCAAAATGAAAGAAGACTACCCCAAAAGCTATACAGATCCCCGGATCACCCCAACTGGGCTCCACTACTGATCATCAGGAAAAGACACATAATAACGACCACGTTCCTCGTCGAACTCCCACTTGAGCTAGGTTTAAGCATCTGCACTGGCATCGTCGGCACCTGCAACTGTTTTGGTAGAAACTGTGAGTCACGGGGACTCAGCAATCTCACACCCGCGAGATCAAGACTATTTAAGCTTAAAGGTAGGATAGGGTTGTGAGGTGGAGCTGCAGCAAGCGACTAGCATATATGGTGGCTAACAACGCAAAAGAGAGCGAGAAGAGAAGCAAAGCACGGTCGTGAAGCTAGAAGTGATCAAGAAGTGATCCTAGAACAACCTACGTCGGGCATAACTCCAACACCGTGTTCACTTCCCGGACTCCGCCGAGAAGAGACCATCACGGTTACACACGCGGTTGATGTGTTTTAATTAAGATCAACTTCGAGTTTTCTACAACCGGACATCAACAAATTCCCATCTGCCGCATAACCGCGGGCACGACTTTCGAAAGATAATACCCTGCAGGGGTGTCCCAACTTAGCCCATTATAAGCTCTCACGGTCAACGAAGGATATTCCTTCTACCGGGAAGACCCGATCAGTCTCGGAATCCCGGACTACAAGACATTTTGGCAGTAATAAAACAAGTCCAGCAAAGCCGCCCGATTGTGCCGACAAATCCTGATAGGAGCTGCACATATCTCGGTCTCAGGGCACATCCGGATGAGCAGTCCATACAACTAAAACCAGACCTCAAGTTGCCCCGAGGTGGCGCTGCAAAGGGCTCTAGTTTGGACCAGCAATCGAAGGAGAACTGGCCCGGGGGGTTAAAATAAAGATGACCCTTGAGTCTGTAGAACCCAAGGGAAAAAGGCTTAGGTGGCAAATGGTAAAACAATTGTTGGGCCTTGCTGGAGGAGTCTTATTCAAAGCGAACTGTCAAGGGTGTCCCATAAATCACCCAACCGTGTAAGGAACGCAAAAATCAAGGAACATAACACCGGTATGACGGAAACTAGGGTGGCAAGAGTGGAACAAAACACCAGGCATAAGGCCGAGCCTTCCACCCTTTACCAAGTATATAGATGCATTAATTAAATAAGAGATATTGTGATATCCCAACAAGTAAACATGTTCCAACAAGGAACAACATCTCCATGTTCCAACAAGGAACAAACTTCATCTTCACCTGCAACTAACAGCGCTATAAGAGGGACTGAGCAAAACGGTAACATAGCCAATCAACAGTTTGCTAGGACATGGATGGTTAGAGGCTGACATGGCAATATGGGAGGCATGATATAGCAAGTGGTAGGTTTCGCAGCATAGGCATAGCAAAAGAGCGAGCATCTAGCAAGCAAATATAGAAGTGATTTCGAAGGTATGGTCATCTTGCCTGCAAGGTTCTCAGAGTTGTCGAAAGCTTGATCCTCGTAAGCGTACTCGACAGGTTCCTCGTTCACGTACTCGTCTCCCGGCTCTACCCAATACAAGAACACAAGCAAAGGGGACAAACATCAACCACGATGCAATGCACAAACAACATGATGCAAAACATGGCATGATATGCGAGATGTGATATGTAATGCATATGCGTGCTCCGGAAGGACAAGGATGAACAAGGCATAATCTTGGCAAACCAAGTATGCCACTGGAAAGGTGAGGTGATTTTGGTTGAAATCGATATAAAGATCACCGGAATCGGATGCACGGTTTGCAAATGGCAAGCAAAACAAGAATGACAAGATTCTGCCATTAACAGCATGATGCTACTTAGCAAGCAAGAAGAAATTAAGCTACTGCACCCAAACGTACCAGAAAAGCATATGGCAGTAATCTACTCAAGATGCTTGACAAAAGATGAACACTGAGCTACGGCTAAATCACACCACAACAGGTCCAAACAAGCATGGCAAAAGTGCAAAAGATAACAGGTTCACAGAGTTGGTGAAAATAAAAACATGCCAGATATTAACATCAGGATGACATGTTTAGAGCAAGGAAACAACATGCTACCGGAACAGTACGTAGCCAAATATGGCACGGCATGAATCTACTCAAAGCAATTAACAAAAGTCCCTTAATGACCATAATCCAAAAAGGAACAGAAAATATAATAGCACCCATGTCAATTAAGCAAGTTTCGTTACAGGTTTCAGACTTGACAGAAAACTGGACATGTCAAAACAGATAACAAGTAGGCATGTTTACGATCTCGATGCACTCACTACAGAGCATTACATGATAAACTAAGCATACATCCATCAAGAAGACATGGCATAGAAGATATTAATAGCAAGAACAACATCATAGCATGCAAAGATCCACTACACCAAGCTTGGCAAAATCGAATAACATGTAAACAATCTGCCAGTAACATTTTATAGCAAAAGTAGAGATCGATTGACTCAAGCTATGGCACTCCATAAATACAAACAAAGGCATGGATGGATAAAGCAAATCAATATTCTCAAAACACTCTTACTGATCATGCTCAAAAGAGGCATAGATCTCTCGGAAACAACATGAACACATGGCATAAAAATAACAGCAGAACATGAAATCAGCAACATTAAGTACCCTAGTTTGCATGCTTGTGCTAGTCACCACAGAGATCAAAAAAATACATGACATACACCTCTAGAAATATAGCATGGCATATTACAAAACAAATGTAGGACTCAACTTTATAGGGTGCACACATCAATCATGGCAAAAATGACAAAAGTGCAAGTTCTGATAACAGATCTGAAACTAACATCACATAGCCCTCTTCTAACAGCATTTCGGGCATCAAGATGAACTCAAATCAAAATGACGCAATGGAATGAAATGATTTACTCGTCGAGGCGAACAATGTGATATGCTATACGCCCAAAACGGAGCCACGGGTGCGAAGTTATGATGCGATGAACATGCAACAAATTACTGACAGAAAATGACAGACGAATCTCGGGGCTCGGGGAAAGTCAACTCGATTTGGATCTCAGATCCGGGGCGCGGATTCTGAGGTGGTCGCCGGAGAGAGCTCGTCGGAGGGAGGAGAAGACGTCTCCGACCGGCGTGGAGGTGGGCGGCGACGGAGCGCGGTGGGGCGGCGCGCGGGCGGCGGAGGCGCCGGGCGGCGGCCGGCGACCGGCAAGGCGGCGGCGCGGAGAAGCCGCGGGAGCGGGCGGCGAGCGGGCGGCGGGACCGCGGGCGCGGGCTCGGTCGGCGGCGCGGGAGGGCCCACGGCGGGCTTCGCGGACCGGCGGCTGGGACGGCGGATGCGCCATGTGGCGCCCTCCCGTTGGCTGCGGGGCGGCGGGCGGACGGTGTCCGGCCGGATCCGGACACGTCCGGCGGCGGAGAGGGAGCGGGGCTAGGGTTTAGGGGTGGATTCATCCGCAAATCTCGGGAGAGGGGCTATATTTATAGGTAGAGGGGGCTAGGAAGCTCCAAATGGAGTGCGGTTTTCGGCCACGCGATCGTGATCGAACGACGATGGAAATGAGAGTGGCTTAGATGGGTTATTGGGCTGTTTTGGAGGGGTTTTGGGCTGCAACACACACGAGGCCTTCACGATTACCCGGTTAACCGTTGGAATATCAAACGACCTCCGAATGACCCGAAACTTGACAGGCGGTCTACCGGTGCTATACCAAGGCCGCTTGACAAACCTCGGTCCATTCCGAGAAGGTTTAATACCCGCTCACGGAAAAAGGTAAAAGGGGATGCCGGGGAACATAGGAGCGCCGGATTGCAAAACGGACAACGGGGAAAATGCTCGGATTCATGAGACGAACACGTATGCAAATGCGATGCACATGATGACATGATATGAAATGCATGACACGGACAAAATGCGAAAATGACGGGAAACCCAACCACGGAGGGAATATCATAACACATAGCCGAAAATGGCAAGAGTTGGAGTTACAATTATGGCAAGTTACATCTGGGGTGTTACACATCCACTTGAGGGAAATTTGCTACTATCCTACAAACCTCTGCACTTGGAGGCCCAACAACGTCTACAAGAAGAAGGTTGCGTAGTAGACATCAAGCTCTTTTCTGGCGCCATTGCCGGGGAGGCTAGGTAAGCGGCACTCACACCCCGTCAACTAAGCTCTTTTCTGGTGTCGTTGCCGCGGAGGTTAGTGCTTGAAGGTATATCTTTAGATCTTGCAATCGAATCTTTTTGTTTCTTGTTTTAGCACTAGTTTATTTTATAAAAGAAAACAACAAAAAATGGAATTGAGTTTACCTCATATGCTTCATCTTTTTAATATCTTTCGTGAGTATGATGGAAAGGAAAATTGTGCCAAAGTGTTAGAAGAAGAATGCATTAAAATGTTTGGCACTAAATCTTTGAATGATGAGCATGATTGCAATGTTGTTAGTATGAACTCCTTGAATATCCATAGTACTAATGATGATTGTTGTAGTTATGATGAAAATGTCTCCTATAAACATGTCAATTTTTGTGGAGTGCATTGGGTTTGTAAGTAGTTTGTAAGTACACACCAAATAGGGAAGATAGATATTGCAAGAGGTATAAGAATTTAGAAACTAAATTGTTGCAAGAAAGTTTTGATGTTTGCATTGAAAATTTCAATATTTTTCACGATCCTTGTGAACTTTGCAATGAACATGGTCATTTAGATCTCCAATGCAAATTGTTTCATGACCGAATCATGTCTAAAAATTGTGACAATTTGATTACCCTTGAGTATCATAAAGAGCTTAGTCTTCTTTTGGGGTATGAAGAAATGAAACGTATAACTGAGGGTATTCCAAAATTTAATCTTGATAGATTTCTTGATTTCGATCTAGAGAAGATTTATATGTATTGTGCGGTGAATTGCATTGAAAATCCTTATATTTCCAATTACATAAAGAAAAGAAAACAAATAGAGGATGAAGAGAATACTAATGAAAGGGAAGAGACTTCCCAATATTCTCCGATTATTTCTTATGATGAATCAGGTAACGAGGAGGAGCCTTCTATTCAACCAATCTCATTAATAAGGGGCTCCGAAAAGATGATTGAACCCACACATGATGTGGTGAAGAAGAAGAAAAGAAAAAGGAAGAGAGGTAAAAAGATATCTCTCCCAAATAATGTTGCTCCTATTATTGTTGTGCCTCATGAAAATGAATCAAAAATAATTATGCAAGATGATGCACTTGATGATCTCGTTATGCCTATTGCTTGTTGTGATGATTATGATTGGGAAGATAGTTATACTTCTTATGATCTTGAAAATATTTTTGGCATTTGCTTGGAAGAATATGATAATTGTTGTACTATTGATGCTATCTATACTATTAATGATGAGAGTGATTATGCTTATAATATGAAAAGGCCGAAGCTTGGGGATGCTATGTTTGAAGAAGATGATATTTTTAGTCCCCCAAGTTTTGATATGCAAATTTATAATGATGATATCATGCCTTCTACCTATGATGATTATATTGATGAAAGTGGGTTTGGAAGGTGTCAACTTTAGGAAGTAATGATCCCACTATTTTGGAGGATGTTGAATCTTATAATATTTATGTAAGTGGATTTGGAGAGGTCATGACTTTATTTAGTGATGTATCCACTATTTCGGAAGAGGTTTCAATCGATTATGATGAGAACAAAGTTGCTACTTATGATGATTATTGTGATGAAACTTATGCTATAAAAAGTAGTGATGATTATATTTATAAAACTTGTCATGATTATGGTTACCCTTTTTCTGAAAATTACTCTTTTAATGTGGAAACAATTTATAGTATTCAAGTCTCTTATGATACTCCCACTATCCCAAATGAGAAGAATTTTGCTTATGTGGAGAGTAATAAATTTTCTCAGCTTGTAGATCATGAAAAGAATGGTTTAGGTGCTGGTTATATTGTTGAATTTATTCTTGATGCTACTGAAAATTATTATGAGGGAGGAACATATGCTTGTAGAAATTGCAATAATATCAAGTTTCCTCTCTATGTGCTTAAAGTTTTGAAGTTATGCTTGTTTTGCCTTCCTATGCTAGTTGATTATTGTTCCCATAAGTTGTTTGCTCACAAAATCCCAATGCATAGGAAGTGGGTTAGATTTAATGTTATAGTCATATTCTTCAGGATGCTCTCTTTATGTTTCAATTCTTATCTTTTATGTGAGCATCATTGAAATCATCATGCCTAGCTAAGGGCGTTAAACGATAGCGCTTGTTGGGAGGCAACCC
Source organism: Aegilops umbellulata (assembly GCA_032464435.1). Classification (NCBI taxonomy): domain Eukaryota; kingdom Viridiplantae; phylum Streptophyta; class Magnoliopsida; order Poales; family Poaceae; genus Aegilops; species Aegilops umbellulata. Next base: position 208,478,406 of record CP136056.1, on the reverse strand, counting down.
AAGTTTATTTTAGTTTCTTGCTTTTTGGTTCAGTTTAGTAATAAATAAATAATCTAGCCTCTGGTTAGATGTGGCTTTATGTTTTAATTAGAGTTTGTGCCAAGTAGAACCTTTGGGAAGACTTGGGTGAAGTCTTTATGACCATGCTGTAACAAAACAGAAACTTTAGCGCTCACGAGATTAGCTTCAAATTTTTACTAGAGAGTTCTATTTAGTTGATTCTTTTTGCATATGATTACTAGACAAGTTCCTCAAGTCCACCAGTTTATTTTAGAATTTTTGGAGTTCCAGAAGTATAAGTTTGATACAGATTCCTATAGACTGTTCTGTTTTTGACAGATTCTGTTTTCATCGTGTTGCCTGCTTATTTTGGTGAATCCATGGCTAGTAAAATAGTTTATAAACCATAGAGAAGTTGGAATACAGTAGGTTTAACACCAATATAAATAAAGAATGAGTTCATTACAGTACCTTGAAGTGGTGTTTTGTTTTCTTTCGCTAACGGAGCTCACGAGATTTTCTGTTAAGTTTTGTGTTGTGAAGTTTTCAAGTTTTGGGTGAAGATTCGATGGACTACGGAATAAGGAGTGGCAAGAGCCTAAGATTGGGGATGCCCAAGGCACCCCAAGGTAATATTCAAGGACAACCAAGAGCCTAAGATTGGGGATGCCCCGGAAGGCATCCCCTCTTTCGTCTTCGTTCATCGGTAACTTTACTTGGAGCTATATTTTTATTCACCACATGATATGTGTTTTGCGTGGAGCGTCATTTTATTTTCTTTAGATTTGCTTGCTGTTTGAATAAAGTATCAAGATCTGAAATTATTAAATTAGAGAGAGTCTTCATATAGCTACATAATTATTTAACTACTCATTGATCTTCACTTATATCTTTTTGGAGTAGTTTGTCATTTACTCGTGTGCTTCACTTATATCCTATGAGTAAATGGTTGAATGATTTGAATGTCATAAATCTGAAATTATATATGTTTCATATGCCTTTCCCATGGGGAGTAATGCCTTCACATAAAGAGGTAGAGGTGGTAAATTTTTTGAAGGTTACCAAACATTGTATTGGTCACTTGAACAATTCATGAAAGAATATTGAAGGAAGAGAGATTTCACATATAAATATACTATCTTGGACATCTTCTACGATTGTGAGCCCCGTTAATTATTTTCAAACCTGACCAAATTAGTTGAAGTAGGACAAGGAAGAGAACATAATGAGTTGTGCTTGGGTATATTTGTATAGAAGTTATATTGTTATGGATCCTCCAACATGTGGTGCTTGCTATTTAGAATCCTTTGCTAGCCAAAATATCTGTACTAAGCGGGAATACTGCTTTTGCATCCAAATTCCTTGAACCAAGTTTACTCCATGAGTGTCCACCGTACCTACCTATATGCGGTATTTACCTACCGTTCCAAGTAAATTTGCATGTGCCAAACTCTAAACCTTCAAATAATAATCTGTTTTGTATGCCTGAATCGATCATGTAGCGACTAGGGGCTAGCAGTATCTTCCAAGCTAGGTGGGTTATTCTCAAGATGAGTGGACTCCGCTCATCATTCATGAGAAAATGACTGGTAACTGGGATGCCTAGTCCCATGATCAAAAGATCGAAATCAAATCAAAAATAATTGCAAAGAAAACTCCCCCAGGATTGATGTTAGTTGGAGGCACTCGTTGTTTCGGGCAAGCCATGGATTGATGATTGTTGGTGGAGGGGGAGTAAAAATCTTTACCTTTCTGTTTGGGAACCGCCTATAACGTATGTAGTACGGAAGATATTGGGAACTCTTGTTCGTTATGTTGACAATGAAAGCATACCTGTCAAAATTATTTTCATCTTTGTTTTTGCTTCAAGGTCTGGCACCTCTGCAAATCCCTGCTTTCCTCTGCGAAGGGCCTATCTTTTAATTTTATGCAAGACTCACTAGTATTCCTTCTCATTCCAACCTACTCTTTAGTTGGCAAGCATCATGTGATGGAAAGATCTAAGCATATATGGCCATTCAAATATATTTGAGCATTAATTATTATTGTTGACATTACCCTTGAGGTAAAAGTTTGGGAGGCGAAACATTAAGCCCCTATCTATTTCTGTGTTCGATGAATACTATTTGTTCAAAAAATATGCTTTGAGTGGTAGAAATCATGGAAGACTAAATGATAATTGAGTATGTGAAGTTTGCTGAATCAAAGCTTTGACATAGACTCTTCCCGAAAATAACATGAATTGTAATTGTTTGATGACTAATAACACGATTTGTTAGTTTTCAAGAAATTTTATGATCTATACTTTAACATGTGAATAGTTTGTTACTTGATCATGAAAAGTTCTATCAGTTGAGCTACTGTTATGACATATGATGATGCTAGAAAAGGTGATTGAAATTATCATTGATCAAACTTGTGCACCTGCTAGCATTCACACTTCATAAATTCTTTCTTTTATCATTTACCTACTCGAGGACGAGCAGGAATTAAGCTTGGGGATGCTGATACGTCTCCAACGTATATATAATTTATGAAGTATTCATGCTATTATATTATCCATCTTGGATGTTTATGGGCTGTATTAAACACTTTTATATCACTTTTGGGACTAACCTATTAACCCAGAGCCCAGTGCTAGTTCCTGTTTTTTCCTTGTTTCAGTGTTTCGAAGAAAAGGAATATCAAACGGAGTCGAAACGGAATGAAACCTTCTGGAGAAGTTATTTTTTGAAATAAATCAATCCGGGGGACTTGGAGTCCATGTCAAGGAAGCAACAAGGAAGGCACGAGGCTGGGGGCGTGCCCTCCACCCTTGTGGGCCCCTCGTGGCTCCCCTGACGTATTTCTTCCGCCTATATATATATATCCATATACCCTAAAACCTTTGGGGAACAGAATAGATCGGGAGTTCCGCCGCTGCAAGCCTCTGTAGCCACCAAAAACCAATCGAGAACCTGTTTCGGCACCCTTCCGGAGGGGGGAACCCTCACCGGTGGCCATCTTCATCATCCCGACGCTCTCCATGACAAGGAGGGAGTAGTTCACCCTCGGGGCTGAGGGTATGTACCAGTAGCTACGTGTTTGACCTCTCTCTCTCTCTCTCTCTCTCTCTCTCTCTCTCGTGTTCTTGATTTGGCACGATCTTGATGTATCATGAGCTTTGCTATTATAGTTGGATCTTATGTTTCTTGTCCCCCTCTACTCTCTTGAAATGGATTGAGTTTTCCATTTGAAGTAATCTTATCGGATTGAGTCTTTAATGATTTGAGAACACTTGATGTATGTCTTGCCGTGCGTATCTATGGTGACAATGGGATATCACGTGATTCACTTGATGTATGTTTTGGTGATCAACTTGCGGGTTCCGCCCATGAAACTATGCAAAGGGGTTGGAACACAGTTTCGTCTTGATTCTCCAGTAGAAACTTTGGGGAACTCTTTGAGGTTCTATGTGTTGGTTGAATAGATGAATCTGAGATTGTGTGATGCATATCATATAATCATACCCATGGATACTTGAGGTGACATTAGGGTTTTGGTTGATGTGTGTCTTAAGGTGTTATTTTACTATGAACTCTAGGGCTGTTTGTGACACTTATAGGAATAGCCCAGTGGATTGATCGGAAAGAACAACTTTGAATTGGTTTCGTACCCTACCATAATCTCTTCGTTTGTTCTCCGCTATTAGTAACTTTGGAGTGACTCTTTGTTGCATGTTGAGGGATAGTTATATGATCCAATTATGTTATTATTGTTGAGAGAACTTGCACTAGTGAAAGTATGAACCCTAGGCCTTGTTTCCTAGCATTGCAATACCGTTTGTGCTCACTTTTACCACTTGTTACCTTGCTGTTTTTATATTTTCAGATTACAAAAACCTTTATCTACCATCCATATTGCACTTGTATAACCATATCTTTGCCGAACTAGTGCACCTATACAATTTACCATTGTATTGGGTGTGTTGGGGACACAAGACTCTTTGTTATTTGGTTGCAGGGTTGCTTGAGAGAGACCATCTTCATCCTACGCCTCCCACGGATTGATAAACCTTACGTCATCCACTTGAGGGAAATTTGCTACTATCCTACAAACCTCTGCACTTGGAGGCCCAACAACGTCTACAAGAAGAAGGTTGCATAGTAGACATCACACGCCGTCAGGACGCGCTTGCAGCCGGCCCACCACCTGCTCCGCCACCTTCAGCGTGCCGGGCCGAGATCCTAAGCGCCCTCTGTCCGGAGGCTCAAGTGCTGCGCACCCCCATTCGGAATGCCGAGTGGCTGGAGGTAGCTGTCGGCCGCTTCGAAGCTTGGAAGGGCGGCGCAGCTCAAGCGGGTGCCCAGATAGCCTTGGAGTTCGCCAAGGCGTGGTACCCAAGCCTAAACCTGGCCCAGCTGGCCACCTTCCGGGCTGAGGCCGGGCCGGAGCTGGAGGCAGTGGACCGCCATCTTACTCAATGCGCGGCGACGCTTGCCGAGTACACCACCAACAACGTCTTCATCCCCGAGCTGGATGAGCGGGGCGCCGTGGTGCCGGCCTACTAGCTCGGGCTAAACTCGAACGACAAGGATGACTCAGCAGAGGAGATTGCCTCCAGCAATGAGGGCGAGGATGGCGGAGACGACCATGCATCGGAGGATGGAGCGGACAGCCAGCCTCAGCCCAATCGAGCCTTGAGCAATGAGCCACGCGCGGCTGCGCCGATTGCTGCTAACGCTGACCAGGCTGAGACTCACCTGTCGGCTGCTCCACCAACCGGCGTTGCTGCCTCCACCAACCTGCCGGACCCGCCTGCTGCTCCTCTGGCCTAGGCGGCCATTATTATCTTATCTTTCCCTGCGCTTGTAAATTAATCACGCACAAGTGTGTACTTTGACGGGTTATATTTTGCCTTGCTTTCTGTTCTATCTTGGCTTTTTTCCTTTGCCACTTTCCTTTGGCTACCGCTCTGCGGTCTGTGGCTGGGTCAGGGACTTAGCAGTTTTAGGAATACAAGTACTTTGGCCGCTTAGAACATACATGTCAAATGAGAAGCCGACCGGCCGACTGCTTAGCAGACGGACGGTAAAGGCAAGGAGCCGACTTGGCCTATGCTAGCACATTTCTCCTTAGTCATTTTTCATGTGGACACCGTTTCCTGCCTGAAGGGGAGCCTTGGCGCAGTGGTAAAGCTGCTGCCTTGTGACCATGAGGTCACGGGTTCAAGTCCTGGAAACAGCCTCTTGTAGAAATGTAGGGACAGGCTGCGTACAATAGACCCAAAGTGGTCGGACCCTTCCCCAGACCCTGCGCAAGCGGGAGATACATGCACTGGGGCTGCCCTTTTTTTTACACCGTTTCCTGCCTTTAGCTCTTGCCAGTCGGACAGTCACTCCACGAGCTGTGGCTTAGGGAAAGAGAGGGTTGTAGATGTCGGCACATGATGTCTACTACACAACCTTCTTCTTGTAGACATTGTTGGGCCTCCAAGTGCAGAGGTTTGTAGGACAGTAGCAAATTTCTCTCAAGTGGATGACCTAAGGTTTATCAATCCGTGGGAGGCGTAGGTTGAAGATGGTCTCTCTCAAACAACCCTGCAACCAAATAACAAAGAGTCTCTTGTGGCCCCAACACACCCAATACACACTACAAAAAAATACACTTCCGTGATGATACATGTTTGTCACAGTAGGCTGCGTATTCTGTCATGCATGTACATCCATGACAAATTTATGACAGAATCAAGATAGTCATACCCGTGCTGTCGTAGAAGTATTCCATGACATTGCTGAAACTATCATCACAGAAGTGTCCACTTCCATGACGATAAATCGCACGTCACAGAAGTGCTGTCGTCAAGGGTGACCGACACGTGGCATCCACCATAACGGAACGCCGTTAAGCTATCGGGTCGGATTTTGGATCCGATAACCCGTTAACAGCCACGACCAATGCCAATTTTCCACGTGTAAAATTCTCATTAGCTGACGGATCCAACGGTCGAGATGGGCCTATGATATGTTGACACGTGGACCGGCCCTAAAGTGGCCCACAAAGATTGAATGGGCTGGCCCAACCGAAGGCCCATAAGATTTAGCGGACCATAATGGGCCGGCCCAGCTAAAGGCCCACAAAATTTAGCGGACCATAATGGGCTGGCCCAGCTAAAGGCCCACACGATTTTGCAGACCATAATGGGCCGGCCTAGATAAAGGCCCACAAGATTTTGCCGACCACAATGGGCCGGCCCAGCTAAAGGCCCACAAGATTCTGCCACCATAATGGGACGGCCCAGCTAAAGGCCCAACATTCTCTGTCAAATCGGCCCGTCAATGGCCTGTCCTAAACTTGTCATCAACGCGGCCCATGGTCACTTCTGGCCCGTTAACAGTCCGCTAAGTAAATGGGCCGAATTACGGCCCGGTGTATTTCCGGACTGTTAAAGGCCCGACTTCATTTGGTCCCATTTACAGGCCATCAAAACTTTCGGCCCATAAACGACGGTGAAGTATTTGGGTCATATTCGACCATGTCTGACATTCGGCCCGTTAGAGGCCCACTATAGCTTTGGGCCACTTTCGGCATGTTGCCATTTTTGGCCTGTTAACGCCGGACGTAAACCATGGGCCATATGTGGCCCAACGTCATATCGGGCCCATTAACGGCCCATATAAAAATGATGATAATCTAGCCTGACCGAAGTTCCGGCCTGTTAATGGCCCGTGTATTAGGTCGGCGCATTTACGGCCCGTCCGAATTTCGGCCTGTTAAAGTCCAATGGGTTATTTGGCACAATCAGGGCCCAATCTCACTTTCGGTCTATTGAAGGCCCATGTATTTTATGGGCTCGAGATATGTACACCTGTGAACGGCCTATTTTTACTGAGGGCCCAAATTATGTTTAGGCCTCTTAAAGGCCCACTATGGGCATAGGCCTACCAGAAAAATATGAAAGCTTATGCTAATTTAGGCCCAGATTTTTTTAGTGGGCTACATGCAAATTTCGGCCCGTAATCGTTTTTAGCCCAATTGGAATGGGCCCGACGAATGTTGGCTTGTTGGGCTCCTACGAAGCTTTCGGCCGATTACATTACTAAGATAAACCTACACTATACAAAAATAGCGTCGTAATTACTGCAGCCTGAGGCAGCATCATAATTGTTGTATCACAACAAAATAAATTACAACCATACAACAAAAGGCATGTTGGCATAAAGTTTACAGTCCTTCCAGATAAAAGCACCATCAGATGTATAGAAGAACAGATCATTTGACCTAAGTGCTAATGTTTCAGGCTGTAGAATCTGATGGAGCAGCACGATCTCCACCTTTTTTCCGCCATTGCTCTTGAACAACGAAGCGAATGTCTGGTGGTCTGGTTTCAAAACCATTCATATCTTGACGACATTTCTCAACCACTATTCTTGTTTCCGAAACAACGTCCATTAGGGATTGGACTTGTGTCTGGAGCACATATATATCACTCTGTCTAGAAGGAAGATTTTGTTCAGTAGGAGATTTGGACGAGGTTACCTTGACAACCAACCCAGAATTACGCAGGAAGGTGCTTTTTGCACTGTTAGTGGAGAGATACTGACGCACTGCAGCAAGAGGTGACATTGTGCCTGTAGTAGCCTCGTCACCTTCAGGTGATTGTGGCTGTTCAATCATTTGTTCCATAGCTTCCTGAAAGTTTGAACTTGTAGATTAGTGTACCAGATAAGTTACTAATGAGACAAAAACAAACAAAGTAGGTTAAACGTTTATACATAACTTATTTTGGTGAACTATTGTAATACATTAGCATGTATTGTAGTGCCAACTACATAATAAAATCACTTTTGGAACACATGTCCATGTAGCATGCCTACTGTATTGTCTATTTCCTCACATTCGTTGACATCTAAGGATAAAGAGACATGGTTTAAAGTAGGATGAACATAGTATGACATCATTCATATCATGGGCAAACAGATATAAAACAAATAGGCTATTTTATCATTGTGTGCGCACATGAACATAACAACTAGATTACAGATCAAGACCAAAAGAATATCCTTCATCTCTTTTAAACCATGTAATGTGAAATGATACGTTAAGACAACTGTGAATAAAAGTGAACAGAGTAACTGACATTGGCTGCAAACCAAGTAGTTAAATGAACACATCACAATACCAATCAGTTCAAGGCAGGAGGAGTAAGGACTTACAACAGCTGCTTGAACTGGTGTGCTCATGCCCTTCATCTTGCTGGTGTGGCAATCCTTGAAGATTTGCACTGCATTCGGTTCAGGTTCTTTTTGGTCCACACGGTATTTCCTCTATATTTGGAACAAGTCAATATAGATACGATAATATGGCACAAAAAAAGGAAGGAAGTAGCAGCTATTTACAAGAGCCTCGTAGTGTGTAATATAGCTACGAGATCCTGTGGTCTATTGGAATTTCACTTTAGAACGGTTGGTTTTGTTCTTCAAAAAATTAGCCTAGAAGAAGATACACTTGTAAGGAACATACATAAATACAAGTTCAATATGTGATCTGATCAAATACATATAGCCTACCTGATACTTTGGATCAGACCAGTGTTTAACGAGTGTTGTCCAGTCTTCATCTGTAATATATTCCACTGGAGATGTTTGGGCGATTTCATTGTTAGCCTTGCCTTCAAAGTGAGATTTTCTAAGGTGGTACCGATATTCTCCCAGAGCAGACTGAAAAACATGAGTGCTTGCTTGTCTAGTTGCATCATCTTTCGGATCCAACTTGAACCTCATCTGTTGAAAAAAGAATGTGAGTTTTATTAGGAGGAAGCTAGAAAGTAGGGGAGAGAGCAAGACAATATTACTAATTGCAATGAATAACATTACTTACGGATAAATGGTCAAGGAAGGTGTTAAACTGGGTATTGTCTTTCTCATTCCTGTACTGGATCCACGTTGGGAGGATACGTGCATGACACCTAACGGCAACGGCTGCCTCTGATACTAACTTGGCTGACTCTGTAGCATCACGTGGCCTTTTTAAACCTGCCTCAAAATGGATCTCCATTCTTCCTCCTTTAGATTTTGTTAATCTGTCAAGCATTATCCCTAATGTTTGTTTCTGCTTGCGCCGTGGTGCTATTTCAACAACGAATATGGAAAGTGTTAGTGTACATCAAACTGTGAGAGTACATATAAAGGAGCATGCAACTGCAACTTGACTCGGTCAGGTACCGTCTTGGTGTTGATGCTCATGAGGTTCATCTAATCTTGCCAAGTCCTGTTGTGTCAGCAGTGCTTCGGAAGTAGTGTTAGGTGTGAAGGCAGCTTGGGAACTGGCCAGTTCTGGAGCAAACGAACGAGTAACTGGTTGAGATGCTGGTACAGTTGAAGCGGATGCTGCAGCTGGTGGAGCAGGTGATATTGTGTTTGTAGATTTAGCCGGTGGACTTGGACCTTCTACTGCACTATAAGTACCAGCAGAATCTCGACGGCGGAACCTTTTCCGTTTCACCCGACGAGTAACAACACTCCCTACTATATTATTTTCCTTGCTCTTTTTTGACTTTGCCATGTCAAGTTGTACCCACAACACAAAAGAATAAAATCACTCTTCAGAACTCATTGATGCATGATATAGACAAGCAATACTTTGATGTAAGACAACCGTATGAGGATGGAATATGTAAGAAAAACAGGACGGCATGACATATTCACAGCTACGATGTGCAAACTAAGCAGAAGGATTTTTAAGAAAAAAGAAGTAATGCAAGCTAGACACCATATGAAAGATGCAACCAATATTACTCTACCAAGTTAAAAGTGTCTTGTCATAAGTGGCAATTCAAAAAATTAGAAGCAGTACAACATAGAAATCAATGAAAGATACAACCACTATCAAACTGCCATGTTAAAAGCGTCCAATCATGAGTGACTGATGCGGGATACACAACAGCAGTACTTTGATATAAGAACATGGTATTATAGATAGATGAAGTGTATTCTAGACACTAAAAGCCATGTCATATGCACATATATAACGTATAAACTCAGCAAGTGCAATTTAATCAAAATAGAAGAAATACAGGCTAGACAACATATGCAACATGGAACCAATTATCACACTGTCAACTTAGAGCAAGCACCTGCGATGGTGGAGTACGGGAGATGAACTCATCATGTAGACTTGGGACTTCAACTTCATTAGCAGTAGCAGTGGCAAATCTAGAGAGTCTCTGTTTGCGTCGGTGCGGAGGACCACCAACGCCCCCTAACTTACTCTTTTCCTTCCTATTTTCTGATATTGCCTTATGAAGTCAAAACCACAAGAAGATGAACAAAATTAGCTCTGCATAACTGGTTGATGCATGATACAGACGAACACTACTTTGATGTAAGGCAAGCGCAGGATAGGAGGATGGAATATATACAAAAAAGCCAGTGTTTCATATTCACACATACAATAGTGTGTCTTATGGGTAAGTAATCGTTGCAGGTATAAGTTGTAAGCTACGCAGATGCAATTCAACATAATCAGAAGCAATACAAACTAGACATCATACGAAAAACGCAACCACGTATAACAGTTCCAAGTAAGAGCAAGCACCTGTGATGGTGGAGTAGGGGAGATGTGCTCATCATGTACATGTATGTTCTAGAAACAGGAACACGTGTGATATTCACAGGCATTATGTGTAAAGTAAGCAGATGCAATTCAAGTTAGAAGCAATACAAGCTAGACATCATACGCAACATGCAACCACATATAATAGTGTCAAGTTAGAGCAAGCACCTGTGATGGTGGAGTAGGGGAGTCATCATCTACACAGCTACGTTGACTGTCCAGCCTTGTGTTGTCTTGCGAATCTTGTTGGGAGGATGGCGGAGTAGAATCTGTAGAGACCCCCTGTTTGAGTTGCTCCGAAGGACCACCATCATCCACTGCCGGACTAATTTCCTTCAGCTGTAATGATTTTGCATTGTGAAGTCAAACCAATAAGAAAAAGGGATTAGAAACACTGCAAGACACCATATGGAAGGTGCAATCAATATCACTCTGCCAAGTTAAAACTATCTCGTCATAGGTGGCATTCATCAAACTAGAAGCAATACATGCTAGAAATCATATTCAAGACGCAAACCAATATCACACTGCCAACTTAAAGGTGTCCCATCATAAGTGACTGATGCAGGATACACAAGAAGAGTAGTTTCATGTAAGAACATGGTGTGATAGACAGATATAGTATGTACCAAAAATAGGAAAGCGTGTCATATTCACATGTATCATGTGTAAGCTAAGCAGATGAAGTTTACACTAATTAGGAGCAATACGAGCTAGACACCATATGCAACATGCAACCAGATATCACAGTGCCAAGTTAGAGCAAGCACCTTGGATGGTGGAGTAGGGGAGTGGAGACTTGGACCTTGTAATGCACTATCAGTACAAGGAGAATCGGTACAGATGCTCCGTTTACGTTGCTGCAGAGGACCACCATCATCGCCTTCCTTACTCTTTTCCTTCCTCTTTCTTGATTTCGCCTTGTCAAGTCAAACCCACAAGAAAAAGGAATAAAATTTGCTCTTCAGAACTCATTGATGCATGATACTGGCGAACACTACTTTCATGTAAGGCAGCCGCATGATAGGAGGATGGAATATGTATGAAAAACAGGACGGCGTGACATATTGACATGTATGATGTATAAAGTGTAAACTAAGCACAAGGTGCTTGAACTTGTTAGAATCAATGCAAGCTAGAAACCATATGAAAGATGAAACCAATATCACTCTGCCAAATTAAAGGGTGCCCTAACAAATGTATTTTACCAAATTAGAAGCAATACATGGCAACAGGCTAGAAATAATATGCAATATGCAACGAATAAAGGTGACTCCTCGTAAGTGATTGATGCAGGATACAGAAGAGAGGTAGTTTCATGTAAGAACAAGGTTAACACATAGATGTAGTGTGTACCAAAAATAGGAGGGCATGTCATATTCACAGGTATAGTGTGTAAACTAAGCAGATGCAATTTACCCTAGTTAGAAGCATTACAAGCTAGACATTGTATGCAACATGCAACCACATATCACACCGCGAAGTTAGAGCAAGCACCTGTGATGGTGGTGTAGGGGAAGTGCGGTCTTTAGGTATAGAGCTACGTTCAATATCTTCATTTAGGCTTGATGTTTCTTGAGAATCATGTGGAGAGGATGAAATTGCATTCTTTATAAGAGTATTGTGTCTCATATTAACCAACGCGCGTGACTGTCTCATCATAAGCGATAGACGCAGGATACACAAGAACATTAGTTTGATGTGAGAACATGGTGTGATAGGCAGATGTAGTATGTACCAAAAACAGGAAGGCATGTCATATTCACATGTATAATGTGTAAGCTAAGGAGATGCAATTTAACAAATTAGGAGCATTGATGAGGGATACACAAGAAAAGAAGTTTGTTGTAAGAACATGATTAATAGAAAGACGTAGTATGTACCAAAAACAGGAAGGCATGTCATATTCACAGGTATAATGTGTTAACTAAGCAGATGCAATTTACCCTAATTAGAAGCATTACAAGGTACGACACCATATGAAACATGCAAATACATATCACACTGCCAAGTAAGAGCAAGCACCTGCGATGGTGGTGTGGGGGAATTGCGGTGATCAACTAGAGAGCTACGTTGACTATCTTCATTTAGCCTTGCTGTTACTTGAGAATCATGTGGGGAGGATGCCACTGCACTCTTTAAACGAGTATGGGGTATCACGGTAATCCACCCGGGTAACTGTCTCATCATAAGTGATTGACGAGGGATACAAAAGAGCATTAGTTTGATGTACGAACATGGTTAATAGACATATGTAGTATGTATCAAAAACAGGAAGGCATGTCATTATCAAAGGTATAATGTGTGTCGGTGTACTAAAGTAGGGGTACCTTAGTACCCCAGACTTGTGCACGGGCAGTTGTAGCACCCTACGACAAGGCCCGCCCAGGAAGCGCCAAGAGAAGACCAAGCATTCAAGACAAGGCCCCCGGCAAGAGGAGCTTGCCGGGCCAAGAAGACAAGGCCCCCGGCAAGAGGAGCTTGCCGGGCCAAGAAGACAAGGCCCCCGGCAAGAGGAGCTTGCCGGGCCAAGAAGACAAGACCCCGGCAAGAGGAGCTTGTCGGGAAGGCCGAACCCAGGCACCACAAGAGAAGCCCGCCACGGCGCGCTATGCGCCCCGGCAAGGCCTGATAGCCGGCAAGCTATCAGGCACAGGAAGACGACCCCCGCGGCAAGCCACTTGCCGCGGCAAATCGCCACCTCAGGACTGCGCTCCGGCTCGCCCGCCCACGCGTCGCTCCGGGGCTTCCCCCAAGGGCACGTGGCGGGGCACCGCGCAGCCTGGGGTATGCGGTGGCATGCAGCCACCATCGTGGCGAGCGGTGGCGCACCTAACGGTCCGCCTCGGTGCTGCCCGGGCGACCGTGACGGGCATTTAATGCCCTTGTCCCCTACCGTTAGAAGTAGGTATGATAACACAGTGCCGCGCTGTAGCGCCACCGTTCCCGCACTGTTACAGCTACCACCTCTTTTACACTTTTACCCCTTTCTCTTACGTTGTGTAACATCCCAAATTTCCTATTTGGAATGTTTTACAATTATAGCTAAGCATCTATGCATATTGTTTGAATTGAGTGGCATTTGGAAAATTCAGAGGCATTGATTTTTATTTGAATTTGAATTTGATTTTGGCAATTAAAATTTATTTCAGAAGTACCTGACAAATATTTGAGGAAAGTATGAGAGGAGTAAACATGACACTCCAAAGAAAAAATGACAGAAGAAAATATTGCCAAAAAGTTTGAATTCAAATTTGGTTTTATTTGGAATTTACAAAAAAATGTTTTTATTTTATTTCTGTTTTGCCTCTGAAAAAAAAATGTTCACGTTGTAGGATTTATTTTTATGATTTTATTGATATATATATGTCCTATACAAAACTATTATAGATTTCTCTATATTCTATTTTTTTTCTCTGTCTTTATTCAAAAAAAAAAAGGAAACGAGACCCAGGCGCCAGCCAGGCCAACCGGCCCAGCCAGCGCCGAGCCGCGGCCCAGCTACCACCCCGAGCCGGCCTGCACCGACGCCCGCGCCCGAAACCTCTCCCGCCCGGTCGCCCGCTCTCTCCCCTCTCTCCCTCTCTCATCGACGCGCCGGCCCCACCCTTCTCCTTCCTTCCCACGCCGCGCCATCACCGCGCCATCACCGCCGCCGTCGCCGGAATCCCGGGGATCGCGGGATCCCTCCCCGATTCGCCCCCGCCTCCAAGCCGGGCACCCCCTATAAATACCCAACCCCCTCGACCCATTCCCCACCCCTCCCCCTCGCCTAACCCCTCCACTCCGCCGCGATTTCTCGCCGGAGTCCGACACCGCCGCCGCGCCATTGCTCCACCCCCGAGCTCCACAGACCACCCCGAGCCCCACTGACTCCACCACCGCCTCCGCAACACTCCGCCGCCTCTCCCCGACGTCTCCGCCGCCACCCAGGACCACCGGAGCAGCCGCGCCGTCGCCGCTCGAGTCGCCGTCGTCGTCGCCGCCGCGGTAAGTCGCCGGAGCCGCCCACCACCGTCCAATCTAGGATCTAGGGTCCAGATTATATCACGCGAAGGGTTAGGTTTAGTTTAGTTAGACCGGTTTATTTCAGTTAGATCGGTTTATTTTAAGTTGCGGTTTAAGTAGGCCGGTCCGATCGGCTTATCCCCTCGGGCGCGTTTTAGTTATTTGTCGCCTGAGCGTTAGATAGGCCCGATGTTTTCGTTTCTGTTTTTATCAGATTAGTTCCAGTTTTGTAAAATCCATATCTTTTAGGTTACTTGATATTTTTAGTTGATTCTTTTTTTGTTAGTTTGCAAATTTGTTGTAGTTTCTGTATAAAATAGCTCCTGCCATGTTTTAGGTTTTTAAAAAATTGTTTATATTAGTTTTAGTCAGATTAGTTTTTCTGCTATAAACTGAGTTAGGATTATTATTTTTCAGTGATTCTTTTTGCTACTGCCTTGTTTTGACCTTGCCTAGCAGTAGGAATTTATTTTAGTATTTTTAGTCTTTATAAAAAAATAGTTTTATGCGAAAACAAGTGTTTCTATTTTATTTTAATTGCTGCTGTTTTCTACTGTTCTAATTAGTTTTAAATTTTTATTTTACCTCTGTTATAGTTTATTTTAGATTAGTTTCTGTAGTTACAGAGGATGAACTTTTAATTACAGTAGAATAAAAAATTTATTTTTCTTTGCTAGGTTTGCCTTAGGCATAATATGAGTTCTATAATAACTTTTAATATGATTCTTTCTGCCCCTAGTTTGTTTAAAGTTTTTCCTTGCTGTTAGTTAGCAAGATCCATGCTTAGGTTCTGTTAATAAATTTTTTTTTGTTGTGGTGTAAAACTATTTCTTAGTTGTTGCTTGATGTGGTGAAATCCTCAATTTGCTTTCTTCGAGTTTTTCTTGGGTTTTGGTTTGAGTGCTTGGGTGTTTTACTTCAACTTGCTGTTATGTTAGATTGTGCTATACTTATTTGTGCTATTGTTTGACTCGGTAGAATTCCCGGAGTGCGAAGCCTGCTATTACGAGTCGCTAGCTTTTGAAGACCGTCAGCCAGGCAAGTCATTTGATCATGTTTTACAATACCTATGATTTTTGTTGCATTAGAATTATGCCTCCCCACCATGCATGCAGTAGGAGAATTTTTTAAGTTATGTTCTTGAGTAGTATCATGAGGTAGGATGAACCCAATTCCCTTTACCATTGCCCGGGACGATGTAGTTTATTTTGCTATGCTCGTAGACGGGGTTTGGTTGAGAGATTCACAAATGAGATGTGAGAGTCAAGTTGATGACAACCCCATGATTTCAAGCTCAAGATGGACTTCAAAATTCACTACTGGGTGGAGGACGGTTGACGGGCACCCTGGAGAAACCAGCGGATGGCCGGGATGCATGGAGAAGCGCCATGACATCTTGCGGAAAGCTTCACCCAGCCACGAAGGGACGGATGGATACACCTTGACCGGATGCTTACCTGTGCAGCCGCAAGCCATTATGAGCTCTGGCTGGGTTGACCCTAGGCGTAACTCTGGACGGACGGTGCCAGCAGATGTAGAAGAACGGTAGGACATGGATGGGCACCGGCAGTGACCAGAGAAACTCTACGGAAGACCCTGTTTCGTTCGTCCCGTCTTCAAACACCAGGCAGTGCGAGGACATAAAGGAGGGAACGATTCTTGCGGGTAAAGTGCACAAGACTCTGCAGAGTAACAACCTAATCGATTAGCCGTGTCCCCGGTTACGGACAAATGAGCCTCTGGAAATTGGAGTATTTCGGAAATCTCAACACTGAACTTAATAAATTAATTTGATGGGTTATTTAATAATTGGGAATGAGACATTGGTTGGCGGAACCATCTCAATAACAACCAACATTTTGTAGTAATTGCAAGCAAGTCCTTTGTCATAGGGAAAAAAATTGGCTTTTTCGCAAAAACTTAAAACTTAGAGCCCCACAGCCAAATTGCATATAATTGTTAGTATTATTATTGTTGTGCTCCCTATGACTTGCCGGCATATTCAAAATGCTGACCTACACGGCTGCGACGTCTTATGTTGCAGAGGAGTTTTCCGACCAGGAGTGAGGCTACGATCCACGCTTGGCGATTGCCCTATGGAGTCGGATGGACTCGCTATTCGTCTACGCTTCCGCAGCTTTATTTAGTTTATTTCTCATGAGTTGGCCTTCGGCCGAATTTATTATGATGTAATAAAGACTCGATATGAGAATCGTGTAATAAATTCAGGTGTGATTGAACTTTGAATCTTTGCATCAATGTACTATGTGTGCCAGCATGATCTTGGGATGGTACAGCTACACAGAGACTTGACCGATTTCGGGTCGGGTCGCTACAGAGATGGTATCAGAGCACACGCTGACCGTAGGACGTAACCCCTAGGATCAGAAAGCCATAGGAAGAGACTATTTTATGTCCTTATCATTCCGTAATTCTCCCCTGTTCATTTCTGACTTCTCTCCGATTTTCAACTTTCTAGATGGCCGTCAAGTTCATCCCAGTTCTGCTCCCGGAGTTTTGCCAGCCAGATGAGACAATGCTTTTCGGCAGGAGGCTGGTCCAGATCACCAAGGAATTGAAGATTGCTCTGCCGTCGATCACCGGGACACCTATCATGGCATTTCCAGAAGACCGTCGCTATAGGATTAAGGTGCACATACCAGGGAGGACCTGCGGAAGTCTCTCGGCGCCCGTTGACTTCAGGTTCACTGCTCCCACTTGGATCCTCGGGAGAAACATAGCAGTTCATACTGCACTTGGACGCATCCAGGAGGAATACAGGGCCGAGCTCGTTGGACCAGACCACGCCATGATTTCTCGCAGGACTGCAGATGGAGAGATTATCCGCACCATAGATGACGACTCCGTTCACTCATATGTCCAAGACTTGGAGGCTCACATCAGGGCTCTAGAGATCCAGATGCGCAGGAGCTTGAAGACGGACCAAAAGATGCATCTTCGTGAAATTGATCTGGAGGATGCAGCACGTGAAGCCCACTATGAGCATGAGGAAGAAATCAAGGATTTTATGGATAGAATGAAGGAACGAGATAATTATATTGCCACACTGCAGGAGAAGATGGACTTGGGGGAAGAACTTTTTCCGAGTGGAGATGATGGACCTCTCGTGAGCAATGACCAGGACTATGAAGAGAGCTCCACCGAAGGAAGTCGCAAGAGGAGGCGCCGCACCAGAGGACACAGCACCGGAGGACACCGCACCAGAGGACGCAAGGATAATTGATGAAGACATTTAGTGGACCACCATGTTATTTTACTTTTTCATCGATCAGTTAGGCCGTTATATTTTGCGATTAGTCATGAGATTTTGTAATCCGAGATTGAACGTTTGAGATGAATGAATAAATGATTGGTGTGTTTATGATTGTGCATTCATATGGGTAGTGCTATTTTCTCATTAGACCCTTGTTCTATTCTAATTTCTCATCCACTCCAAAACACCAGATGCCTCCGAGACGTGACCCCGGTTCCAACTTTCCGCCGGAGCTCACCCAGCTGATTCAGCAGCAGAATGCCCTGATGCAGATGCTCATCCAGAACCAGAACAACAACAACAACAACAACAATCCACCGCCACCACCCCCTGTTGACAACTTGACCCGCTTCCTAAGGCTGAATCCGCCGGTGTTCTCTAGCAGCACTGAGCCGATTGTGGCCGATGATTGGCTCCGCAAGGTCGGAAGGGAGTTAGTAACTGCTGGATGCACAGATGCAGAGAAGGTGCGCTTTGCCGCACATCAGCTTGATGGACCTGCAGCCTCTTGGTGGGAGAACTACACCACCACTTATCCCATCGCCACCATCACGTGGGATCAGTTCCAGCAGGCTTTTCGCACCGCCCATGTCTCAGCTGGAGCCATGAGTCTGAAGAAGCGTGAGTTCCGCAACTTACGCCAGGGGAATCGTACTGTGGGGCAGTATGTGGATGAGTTTAGCCAGCTAGCTCGTTATGCCCCGGATGATGTGGCCACAGATGCCGCAAAACAGGAGAAGTTCCTCGAAGGACTTAATGATGAGCTGGGAATGCAACTGATGGTGGCCACATTCAATAACTACCAGGAGCTGGTAGACAAGGCCATCATCCTTGAAGGCAAGCAACATCAGATTGATAGCCGCAAGCGAAAGTATAGTCAGGGGAAGTATAACTCGGGAGCTCAGCAGAAGCCTCGCTACACCCCATACCCGGGAGGCCACAACCATCACACCCATGGAGGACATAATCATGGAGGACATAACCATGGAGGGAATGGGAACAATCGCAACAACAACACCAACTTCAAGTCCGGCAATGGAGGAAGTGGCAACCAGCACCGTCCTGCTCCGGCTCAGAAGGATCTGAGTCACATCACCTGTTTCAAGTGCCAGAAGACAGGACACTATGCCACCGACTGCCCGGAGGCCAAGCAGAGGAATGGAAACGGCAACGGCAATGGAAGCTCAGCAAAGAAGCCCAACCCTTTTCCTCGTGCTCAGGTGAATCACATTGACGTGGAGGACGTCTATGAACAGCCAGAAACTGTGGTTGGTAAGTTTTTATTAAATTCACGTCCAGTATTGGTACTCTTTGATTCTGGTGCAACCCATTCATTCATATCAAGGGTAGTTGTGGAAAAGTACGGGTTGCCCACTAGAACCCTTAGAACCCCACTTCAGGTCAGTTCCCCAGGAGGAGAAATGACGGCAGGCTTAGGCTGTCGTTCAACCCTCAGCATCGGAAATCATGATTTTCCCGCAGAACTCATAGTATTGGAATCCCAGAGTTTGGATGTAATCCTAGGCATGGATTGGTTGACCAAGTTTGAAGGAAACATCGACTGTGCCCGCAAGACGATTTTGCTCACCACCCCGGAGCAGAAGAGGATCAAGTATGTATCCAGACGCACTCCGACGAAACATCAGGTGAATTCCCTCACGGGAGTTGTTCAGGAGGAAGTGCCCGTAGTACAAGATTTTCCTGATGTATTCCCGGAGGAATTACCAGGAATGCCACCGGACAGAGACATTGAATTTCTGATTGAGTTATTGCCCGGCACAGCCCCAATATCCAAGAGACCTTATCGGATGCCCCCGAACGATTTGGAAGAGATCAAGAAGCAAATCAATGAGCTATTGGAGAAAGGATATATTCGCCCAAGTTCGTCACCTTGGGGAGCCCCAGTTCTTTTGGTAGAGAAGAAGGATGGAACTCTGAGAATGGTTGTGGATTATCGTTCATTGAACGACGTGACCATCAAGAACAAGTACCCTCTGCCGATGATTAACGATCTATTTGATCAGCTAGTTGGAGCCAAGGTATTCTCCAAGATCGATCTTCGATCAGGGTATCATCAGTTGAAGATCCGTGAAAAGGATATACCCAAAACAGCTTTTACCACCAGGTATGGTTTATATGAGTATACCGTCATGTCATTTGGATTGACTAATGCCCCTGCATACTTCATGAATTTGATGAACAAGGTATTTATGGAATATCTGGACAAATTTGTCGTGGTTTTCATCGATGACATACTGATTTTCTCCAAGAGCGAGGAAGAGCATAAGGAACATTTGCGTCTAGTTCTGGAGAAACTCCGAGAACATCAGTTATATGCCAAGTTCAGCAAATGTGAATTTTGGCTGAAGGAAGTCGGATTCCTCGGACATGTTATTTCAGGAGAAGGAATAGCAGTCGACCCCACCAAGGTTGAATCGGTCACCAACTGGCAGTCCCCCACCTCAGTCAAGGAGATCCGCAGTTTTCTCGGACTCGCAGGATATTACCGGAGATTTATTGAGAACTTCTCGAAGATTGCAAAGCCCATGACTGAGCTGTTGAAGAAGGAAGCCAAGTACATTTGGACCGAGGATTGTGAGGCCAGTTTTCAGGAGCTGAAGAAACGTCTGGTTACAGCCCCAGTGCTCATTTTGCCGGACATACACAAGGATTACCAGGTATACTGTGATGCTTCTCGTCAAGGACTCGGAGGAGTACTCATGCAGGAAGGAAAAGTTGTAGCTTATACCTCCAGACAGCTACGACCTCACGAGATGAATTATGCCACACACGATTTGGAGTTAGCAGCCGTAGTGCATGCACTCAAGACCTGGAGACATTTCCTTGTCGGAAACAGTTGTGATGTTTACACGGATCATAAGAGCCTGAAGTATATTTTCACGCAGAAGGAGTTGAACCTCAGGCAGAGGAGATGGCTTGAATTGATCAAGGACTATGACATGAGATTGCATTATCACCCAGGGAAGGCAAATGTTGTAGCAGATGCCTTGAGCCGTAAAAGCTATGTGAACACTCTCATAGCTGGAGGATTACCTCAGGAATTAACCGATGATCTCAGCGAGCTCCGACTTGAGATAGTACCGAGAGGATATGTCGCCACCCTGGATATTCAGTCCACTTTGACCCAAAGAATCCGTGAAGCCCAGAAGACGGACAAGGAAATTGCTGAGATAAAGGAAAAGATGAGTAACGGAAAGGCTAAAGGTTTTCGTGAAGATGAGCACGGAACTTTATGGTTTGAGGATCGCATCTATGTGCCCAATGACCCAGAGGTCAGGAAGTTAATTCTTCAGGAGGCCCATGATTCACCGTACTCGATTCACCCAGGCAACACCAAGATGTATCTGGATCTGAAGGAAAGTTTCTGGTGGACAGGTATGAAGAAGGATATTGCCGAGTACGTAGCAGTATGCGATGTTTGCCAGCGAGTAAAGGCGGAACATCAGAAGCCGGCAGGGTTACTTCAACCTCTGCCGATACCCGAGTGGAAATGGGAAAAACTTGGAATGGATTTTATCACAGGATTACCGAGGACCCGTTCGGGGTATGATTCCATCTGGGTAGTGGTTGATCGCTTGACCAAGGTAGCTCATTTCATTCCGGTGAAGACTACCTATACCAGTGCTAAGTTAGCCAAGATATACATGACCAGGATCGTATGTCTGCATGGAGTTCCGAGGAGTATCGTGTCAGATAGAGGAACGCAATTTACCTCAAAGTTTTGGAATCAGTTGCATGAAACTTTGGGTACGAGGCTAGAGTTCAGCACAGCTTTTCATCCGCAGACAGACGGACAGACCGAGAGAGTCAATCAGATTCTGGAGGACATGTTGAGAGCTTGTGCGCTAGACTATGGGTCTAGCTGGGATGATAATTTGCCATACGCAGAGTTCTCGTACAATAACAGTTATCAGACCAGTCTGAAGATGGCCCCTTTCGAAGCTCTATACGGAAGGAGGTGTAGAACACCATTGCTGTGGGATGGTGTTGGAGACCGAAAGCTTTTTGGTTCCGATCTTATCAGAGACTCCGAAGAGAAGGTCAAACTGATTCGAGATAGACTCAAGGTAGCTCAATCGAGACAGAAGAGTTATGCCGACAGTAAACGCAAGGAGGTAACATATGAAATTGGAGACCGAGCATATCTTCGTGTGTCCCCACTTCGTGGAATCAAGAGGTTCGGTGTTAAAGGAAAGTTAGCACCACGATTCATTGGCCCCTACAAAATCCTCGAACGCAGAGGAGAAGTTGCATACAAGTTGGAATTGCCGGAAGGATTGTCCGGAGTTCATGATGTTTTCCATGTTTCTCAGATGAAGAAATGCCATGCTGAGATGACTGATATTCCTTTGAGAGACACAGTGCCCCTAGAGGCCATACAGCTCGACAGTGATCTGACTTATGAGGAGAAACTCGTCAAAATTCTCGAGACTGCGAACAGAGTCACCCGCAGCAAGATCATCAGGTTTTGCAAGGTTCTGTGGAGTAATCATTCCGAGGAGGAAGCCACCTGGGAGCGAGAAGAAGACCTCCGCCGAGACCACCCGCACCTATTTGCTAGCCAACCCGAATCTCGAGGGCGAGATTCATCTTAAGGTGGGTAGGTTTGTAACATCCCAAATTTCCTATTTGGAATGTTTTACAATTATAGCTAAGCATCTATGCATATTGTTTGAATTGAGTGGCATTTGGAAAATTCAGAGGCATTGATTTTTATTTGAATTTGAATTTGATTTTGGCAATTAAAATTTATTTCAGAAGTACCTGACAAATATTTGAGAAAAGTATGAGAGGAGTAAACATGACACTCCAAAGAAAAAATGACAGAAGAAAATATTGCCAAAAAGTTTGAATTCAAATTTGGTTTTATTTGGAATTTACAAAAAAATGTTTTTATTTTATTTCTGTTTTGCCTCTGAAAAAAAAAATGTTCACGTTGTAGGATTTATTTTTATGATTTTATTGATATATATATGTCCTATACAAAACTATTATAGATTTCTCTATATTCTATTTTTTTCTCTGTCTTTATTCAAAAAAAAAAAGGAAACGAGACCCAGGCGCCAGCCAGGCCAACCGGCCCAGCCAGCGCCGAGCCGCGGCCCAGCTACCACCCCGAGCCGGCCTGCACCGACGCCCGCGCCCGAAACATCTCCCGCCCGGTCGCCCGCTCTCTCCCCTCTCTCCCTCTCTCACCGACGCGCCGGCCCCACCCTTCTCCTTCCTTCCCACGCCGCGCCATCACCGCCGCCGTCGCCGGAATCCCGGGGATCGCGGGATCCCTCCCCGATTCGCCCCCGCCTCCAAGCCGGGCACCCCCTATAAATACCCAACCCCCTCGACCCATTCCCCACCCCTCCCCCTCGCCTAACCCCTCCACTCCGCCGCGATTTCTCGCCGGAGTCCGACACCGCCGCCGCGCCATTGCTCCACCCCCGAGCTCCACAGACCACCCCGAGCCCCACTGACTCCACCACCGCCTCCGCAACACTCCGCCGCCTCTCCCCGATGTCTCCGCCGCCACCCAGGACCACCGGAGCAGCCGCGCCGTCGCCGCTCGAGTCGCCGTCGTCGTCGCCGCCGCGGTAAGTCGCCGGAGCCGCCCACCACCGTCCAATCTAGGATCTAGGGTCCAGATTATATCACGCGAAGGGTTAGGTTTAGTTTAGTTAGACCGGTTTATTTCAGTTAGATCGGTTTATTTTAAGTTGCGGTTTAAGTAGGCCGGTCCGATCGGCTTATCCCCTCGGGCGCGTTTTAGTTATTTGTCGCCTGAGCGTTAGATAGGCCCGATGTTTTCGTTTCTGTTTTTATCAGATTAGTTCCAGTTTTGTAAAATCCATATCTTTTAGGTTACTTGATATTTTTAGTTGATTCTTTTTTTGTTAGTTTGCAAATTTGTTGTAGTTTCTGTATAAATTAGCTTCTGCCATGTTTTAGGTTTTTAAAAAATTGTTTATATTAGTTTTAGTCAGATTAGTTTTTCTGCTATAAACTGAGTTAGGATTATTATTTTTCAGTGATTCTTTTTGCTACTGCCTTGTTTTGACCTTGCCTAGCAGTAGGAATTTATTTTAGTATTTTTAGTCTTTATAAAAAAATAGTTTTATGCGAAAACAAGTGTTTCTATTTTATTTTAATTGCTGCTGTTTTCTACTGTTCTAATTAGTTTTAAATTTTTATTTTACCTCTGTTATAGTTTATTTTAGATTAGTTTCTGTAGTTACAGAGGATGAACTTTTAATTACAGTAGAATAAAAATTTTATTTTTCTTTGCTAGGTTTGCCTTAGGCATAATATGAGTTCTATAATAACTTTTAATATGATTCTTTCTGCCCCTAGTTTGTTTAAAGTTTTTCCTTGCTGTTAGTTAGCAAGATCCATGCTTAGGTTCTGTTAATAAATTTTTTTTTGTTGTGGTGTAAAACTATTTCTTAGTTGTTGCTTGATGTGGTGAAATCCTCAATTTGCTTTCTTCGAGTTTTTCTTGGGTTTTGGTTTGAGTGCTTGGGTGTTTTACTTCAACTTGCTGTTATGTTAGATTGTGCTATACTTATTTGTGCTATTGTTTGCCTCGGTAGAATTCCCGGAGTGCGAAGCCTGCTATTACGAGTCGCTAGCTTTTGAAGACCGTCAGCCAGGCAAGTCATTTGATCATGTTTTACAATACCTATGATTTTTGTTGCATTAGAATTATGCCTCCCCACCATGCATGCAGTAGGAGAATTTTTTAAGTTATGTTCTTGAGTAGTATCATGAGGTAGGATGAACCCAATTCCCTTTACCATTGCCCGGGACGATGTAGTTTATTTTGCTATGCTCGTAGACGGGGTTTGGTTGAGAGATTCACAAATGAGATGTGAGAGTCAAGTTGATGACAACCCCATGATTTCAAGCTCAAGATGGACTTCAAAATTCACTACTGGGTGGAGGACGGTTGACGGGCACCCTGGAGAAACCAGCGGATGGCCGGGATGCATGGAGAAGCGCCATGACATCTTGCGGAAAGCTTCACCCAGCCACGAAGGGACGGATGGATACACCTTGACCGGATGCTTACCTGTGCAGCCGCAAGCCATTATGGGCTCTGGCTGGGTTGACCCTAGGCGTAACTCTGGACGGACGGTGCCAGCAGATGTAGAAGAACGGTAGGACATGGATGGGCACCGGCAGTGACCAGAGAAACTCTACGGAAGACCCTGTTTCGTTCGTCCCGTCTTCAAACACCAGGCAGTGCGAGGACATAAAGGAGGGAACGATTCTTGCGGGTAAAGTGCACAAGACTCTGCAGAGTAACAACCTAATCGATTAGCCGTGTCCCCGGTTACGGACAAATGAGCCTCTGGAAATTGGAGTATTTCGGAAATCTCAACACTGAACTTAATAAATTAATTTGATGGGTTATTTAATAATTGGGAATGAGACATTGGTTGGCGGAACCATCTCAATAACAACCAACATTTTGTAGTAATTGCAAGCAAGTCCTTTGTCATAGGGAAAAAAATTGGCTTTTTCGCAAAAACTTAAAACTTAGAGCCCCACAGCCAAATTGCATATAATTGTTAGTATTATTATTGTTGTGCTCCCTATGACTTGCCGGCATATTCAAAATGCTGACCTACACGGCTGCGACGTCTTATGTTGCAGAGGAGTTTTCCGACCAGGAGTGAGGCTACGATCCACGCTTGGCGATTGCCCTATGGAGTCGGATGGACTCGCTATTCGTCTACGCTTCCGCAGCTTTATTTAGTTTATTTCTCATGAGTTGGCCTTCGGCCGAATTTATTATGATGTAATAAAGACTCGATATGAGAATCGTGTAATAAATCCAGGTGTGATTGAACTTTGAATCTTTGCATCAATGTACTGTGTGTGCCAGCATGATCTTGGGATGGTACAGCTACACAGAGACTTGACCGATTTCGGGTCGGGTCGCTACACGTTGACACCTGTCGGTGACCCCTTTGCGCTATAAAAGGAGGCCCGTGTGCAACGTAGAGGGGGTTCGGGGGTTCGGGGTTCCGGGGTTCCGAGGTTCGGAGATTGGGAATCCAGACAGCCATACGCTCGGTGCAGCTAGCTCTCCAAGCTCCCGAGCCCCCAGTTCAATACAACCAAGCAGGAGTAGGGTTTTACGCGTGCATCGCGGCCCGAACCTGGGTAAACCGCCCGTGTGCTCGCCTCGATCTGCTCTCTGTGCTCCCTCCGCCCCCCTCACCGGACAACGAAAGGGGCTCCGGCCCCATAGGTGCTCGCGGGGGACGCCGTCCGCCCCGACATCTTTGGCGCGCCAGGTAGGGGGATGCCGGGGGACAGCCCGCTCCTGCGGATCCCAGGATCCGTCCAGTCGAAGCAGGTGTCCCCGATAAGCCTTGCTCCGGCAAGCAGATTAGCAGTCTGAACGCTGAGGAACAGTCCGCTCCTGCGGATCCGAGGATCTGTCCAGTTGAAGCGGGGGTTCCCGACAAGCTTTGGCGTTCTTTCCCACGGGCTCGTATGCGGCCCTCCTCGAGTATCCACTCGCGCAAAGACTGGGCAAGAAGCAGCTGCTCCTTGAGGAGGGCCGCCTTCTGGCCGCTGGGCGAACGATTCGCCTCCAGCGAACTCTGCGCCGCTCCCGTAGCCGCAGAAGTTAGCGCCAGAAGTCACGAGAAAGGCGACCTCGTTCCCCGGCGTGCCTCGTCCGCCGGGGTGCCGAACGAGTTGACGCCGACCGTGGGAGGAATCTTGCCAGCGCGGTTGCCGGAACCCGTTCCGCCAACCATCCTCTCTGCCCAAGTCTTGCCGCAGTTGCATGTGATCCTTGGCGCAGAGAGGGGCGCGGATCCCCAAGCATAGCTACGCCTAGCTCCGGAGGGTCGTGAGGCCCTGCGCCTTTGCCTACCCCCATGACGGGCTAGATGCTGCCCAAGGAGGTTTTACCCTACCGGGCGGCAAGCGATAAGAAAAGATAAGTTGCTGGAGCTCGAGCAATTGCCCCATCAATTTTTAAGAGTTATCTCCCTCGAACGACCGAGCCTTGGTTGAAAGGCCTGAGCGCGGAAGGACCGGCACGAGACTGGTTGCGCCCTCATTTCGTTTCGAGTCCGCTCAACGACTTGAGTGTGCTACACCCCGAGTAGCGTCCTCACTTTGTTTCGAGCTCGCCCGGCACCCTAAGCGTGCTGCGACCGCAGTCGCACCGCTTACTTTGCCTTGAGCCTGCTCAACAACCTGAGTGAGCGGCAACCAGCCCCGGCGAGGTTTCTTGCCGGTGGTAGCCCCGCCAGCGGGTCGCTGACGTCCCGCACTCGGCGCCCGTGGCAAGGCGGAGGCCTACGCCGGCAAGTCCCCGAAAACGTAGGGCGGAAACAAACAAGGCGCCGGTCAAGTAGAGGAGATAACAGTGCGATGCATTGCCTAAGATAAAAAGTTATATTACAAAGTGCCTTACTGCTGCTCTAACCAGCCGTTTCCGTGGCATATTTAACAGCGGCAGGGAAAGGAGATAAAAGAAAGGGGCAGGCGGCCTAGTCCACGCGGTCGCCCTCGATCCTCTTGACCCCGGCCGCCTTCTTGACGATAGGGGTGATGAGGGCCTGGATCCCCGTCAGGTCTGCGTTCTCCGGCAAGGGCCTGAGGACGTTGAGATCGTGCGCGACGTGACGCGCGCCTGCGCGGTTCAGTCCCGCGCACGCCACCCACGTCACGCTCACCCCGCACGCCCCGCCCCCACGACGCCGCGATAAGCGCGCGCCGCCTGGGGAAGGGGCGACGGGTGCGGAGTTAAGGAGCAGCGCGACCGAGGCCACGCGTGCCCGTGCACTGTTAGGGCCTGGCCCAACGACGCTCGGCACCGTGTGTGGCCCAGGCCCGGGGGCTCCTGTCGGTGTACTAAAGTAGGGGTACCTTAGTACCCCAGACTTGTGCACGGGCAGTTGTAGCACCCTGCGGCAAGGCCCGCCCAGGAAGCGCCAAGAGAAGACCAAGCATTCAAGACAAGGCCCCCGGCAAGAGGAGCTTGCCGGGCCAAGAAGACAAGGCCCCCGGCAAGAGGAGCTTGCCGGGCCAAGAAGACAAGGCCCCCGGCAAGAGGAGCTTGCCGAGCCAAGAAGACAAGACCCCGGCAAGAGGAGCTTGTCGGGAAGGCCTAACCCAGGCACCACAAGAGAAGCCCGCCACGGCGCGCTATGCGCCCCGGCAAGGCCTGATAGCCGGCAAGCTATCAGGCACAGGAAGACGACCCCCGCGGCAAGCCACTTGCCGCGGCAAATCGCCACCTCAGGACTGCGCTCCGGCTCGCCCGCCCACGCGTCGCTCCGGGGCTTCCCCCAAGGGCACGTGGCGGGGCACCGCGCAGCCTGGGGTATGCGGTGGCATGCAGCCACCATCGTGGCGAGCGGTGGCGCACCTAACGGTCCGCCTCGGTGCTGCCCGGGCGACCGTGACGGGCATTTAATGCCCTTGTCCCCTACCGTCAGAAGTAGGTATGATAACACTGTGCCGCGCTGTAGCGCCACCGTTCCCGCACTGTTACAGCTACCACCTCTTTTACACTTTTACCCCTTTCTCTTACGTTGACACCTGTCGGTGACCCCTTTGCGCTATAAAAGGAGGCCCGTGTGCAACGTAGAGGGGGTTCGGGGGTTCGGGGTTCCGGGGTTCCGAGGTTCGGAGATTGGGAATCCAGACAGCCATACGCTCGGTGCAGCTAGCTCTCCAAGCTCCCGAGCCCCCCAGTTCAATACAACCAAGCAGGAGTAGGGTTTTACGCGTGCATCGCGGCCCGAACCTGGGTAAACCGCCCGTGTGCTCGCCTCGATCTGCTCTCTGTGCTCCCTCCGCCCCCCTCACCGGACAACGAAAGGGGCTCCGGCCCCATAGGTGCTCGCGGGGGACGCCGTCCGCCCCGACAATGTGTAAAGTAAGCAGATGCAATTTAACCAAATTGGAAGCAATACAAGCTAGACACCATATGCAACATGCAACCACATTTGACAGCGCAAAGTTAAAGCAAGCACGTGGGATGGTTGTGTGGCAATTGAGATCATCAACTGTAGAGCTATGTTTACTGTCTCCAACTGCTTACACTGCACCCGTTAGAGCGCTGGAACGCTTAGTGCTTATCTTCGAATTACACTGGAGCGACTTCTGTCTTTTTTTTCTGCATTCATCAACACTGCGTCAGAGTCTGAAATACCCATGCATAAAAAAACAATAGTGTGAGTATGGGTGAAGTGTGTGCATAATTAGTACAGTGTAAAGGTAGCAGATAGCAAGTCGGTGTGAAATAAATGACGGGAGACATATGATAGCTCTACAACATGCATGGCACACTAAATTACTACAGGATTCTATGAAAATAATAGTCGACTGAAAGCAAATAGGTTAGTCCATTTTTTCTGCATCGTCTGATGTACAAAGAACGGGCAGATCGCCTTCATCTACCCCCAGCCAGTCAGTGTTGACGATCTTCCTCGAAACGCCAGCAACTACCGGCCCAGTATTCCTCCCCTGCCTGCGCCCTCCCCTCGACCTCACCGCACCGCCATGCTTGGCACCGCCCCCCGACCATCCATTCAAGCCTCGCCGACCTCTAGATCGAGCGCAAGCAGCTCCTGCGCCCCACACCCTGCTTTCCCGGGGAGCAGGCGGACTAGGTGCTCTGCGCGCCTAAGCGGGTGCTGCTTATTTTAATTGCGGTTCGACTGACCCTAAATTGAAATCCAGGCTGGCTACTGACCTCTAGCAAAGGTGAAATAGTAAAAGGGAGGAAACCTTGTGCATTTAGTATCACGAAGAAGATGCAGTAAGAAGCGCTCAACTAGTTTCTTTCGTGGGATGAATATGGTGTGAGCGGAGACGTAAGATTTGCACGAATATGGGAAGAGGAGTACCTCTTTCTGCTGGCAGTGTTGTGTCCTCCTTCTGTTTTTCCGACGATCTTCTTGTTGTTCGCTGGAAACCAGAAGTTGTGAAGGACGGTGCAGCCTTGGACAAACCCATGGCCAAGTTGTTGAGTGTGGTGCGGTGGCCGTCTGTCGGCGGCGGGGAAGCAGATCTGAGGCGGCGAACGATGGCGTAGCGGGAACAGCTCAGGTGCGGTGGACAGTTGCGACGGTGGAGCCGCAGCAGTGAGGCGCAGGAAGGCGTGGTCGGAGTGGTTCTAGTACGGCGCATGTCGGCTTCGGCGTCGTGGAGGCAGCTCTGCCTCGGCTTCAGCTGCTAAGTCCTTGAGGGCGTTGCGGTTGCGGTTGCATTGGACGATGACGTCAGGGTGCCGGCTCCGGCGGTGGATTGGCCGCTATGGGGTGGAGGACGGAGGAGGCTGGGGTTTTGCGGCTGGTGGAATGGGCGTTTTCGCGCCCACGGAGTATGAATGGGGAAACGGAGGGAGGCGGGGAACTAAGGGGGAACAATGTTTCGTTTTGAGACGCGCTTGTTTGAAATTTGGGGAAAGTTACAAACTTTCCCCCAATCTAAAATTTCGGACATATTGCGGGTTGGGGGTAGGACAGTCATGTTAGGTGTCCCAAATGTGGGCGGGATAGATTTCGGCCGAGCGCATGGGCAGGCGCCCATGGCGTATGAATGCTTCTCTGGCGTCTTGGTGAAGTTACAAACCTACCCCGGTTTAGACCTTTGGACATCGGGCCGATAGGCTACACGGGCCAAAGTCAGGACAGTAATTTCCTACCACCAAAACATTAGTCTCGCGCGGTTTCGGGTGACCAGAGGCCTATTTGGCGCTTCGTTCAATATTTGGGAGAAGAAGCATTAACGTTTTCGGTTCTCTTGAATTGAACTTTCAGGATTTGTCAAACTTCACAAATCTTTACTCTTGAAAATCCTAAAGCTACGATTATTTTGGAATGCAGGGGGTACATTTGAATATACATTGTACACAAGTATATATTAAAAAATATGCAACTTACCTCAGTTCATGCATGGTTCCAGATATAATCTCCTTGGTTGCAAAAAAAGTTAGATATGCGTATGAATATATATAGCATGTTCAAACTCACAACAAAGATTGGTGCCCCCTTTTACATCTGATTTACAAATGCCATTATCTCGGGTTCAAATAGATGAATGGACTTCCTATGAATTCGAACCTTCGAAACCCCCTTTATGTTGAATTCGACATGTATTCTATTTAGCAGCTAGCAATTTGGAATGTATCCATGCAAGTGACAAATGTATAAAGTTCTTCACACTAACAACATGGAGTGCACTAATTAATGTTTATATATGAATTGCAAAAGCATCCATTGTCTGTATTTCAAACCGCTCTCACTCTATGGATCGATAATATGACATAATCACATGCACATGCTAGAATTCAATTGCAGTTGAAGAAAGAGGCTACTCCTGGTACTGTATATTAGTGATAGGGGTGTGTACAAAGTACACGTGAATACCAGGCGTTTTGTGTGTATATACTATCGATGAACTAGCCCCCAAGCTTGTATAACATACTAAGGGCCTAGGGTTACAAATCATATATAGTCGGCTTATCACTAGTGGGGATAGAGTCCTCCGCGACTCTGGTAGCTTCGTGTTTGATGCCGAGTCCTCCACATGGGTCTTCGTATAACACGTCTCGGTCCAACCTATATGTGGCGCGGGATGGAACTGACCCATGAGTCTTCATGTTGACCCACCACAACTAGAAATGATGTGCCCACCACACCACACACGCAATCGGCCACTAAGAAAATAAGCGTATACAATAGTACAACGGTATCTAGCACATGATACGTCTTCATATTTTGTTGATGACACTGACGGACTTTGCATTTGATGCGTGCTCCGTATTTTGTTGACGACACTTACGGTCATTGTATTTGAAGCGAAAGCACGATATGGTCACTGGACTTCAGAATAAGCTCATCACGGTCACCACATACATTTTGTCGTGCTAACCAACATGTGGTTGGATGGTTAGAGGACAGTGGTTTCTCGAGCCCACCAAGGTTAAAGTCCCGGTGCTCGCATTTATCTTGTGTTAATTTCAGTATTTTCCAGCGGCGTACGTTCAGTGGGAGGAGATGTTCCACTCGACTACGAGGCACCTATGGTGACTTCGTAAAATCTCAAGATCATATATGTTGGCCCACTCTCTCAAAGGTGCTCATAGGGGTAGGGTTCGCGTGTGTGCGCTTATAGCGGTGAGTGCTTGCGTGTATATATGAGCCCTTGCGTCTGTACCGTGTTAAACAAATACATATCATGATTATACGGTCACTGGCTCACCCATACAACTCCGTATTTTGTTGATGACACAATCAATTGACCAGTCAAACGTTCCACGCGGCGCAACTAGTGTTGCACCATAGGGGCGCGTAACCATGGGGCCCACCTGTCAGCCCGTATATGAAAGAAAGAAATGGTAGTTTGAGTCTGTACTGTGTTAATAAAATAGGAGTACATTTTAGGGTGATCGTACAGTCACTGGCTCACCATACAGCTCCGTAATTTGTTGATAACACGATCAATTCACTAGTAAAACGGTCCACATTCAGTAGCGCACATTACCATAGGGCCCACCCATCAGCGCGTATATGAAGGACAGAAATGGTAAAAAATTAGTGGTCGGTGGGTATTCGAAGTCGTGAGACCTCTGGTTGGTAGTCAATGGCGGTTGGGGGCGTTCATTGGGCGCTGGGGTGGGGATCCCTGGAGAAAAAGCTCGGGGGGGGGGGGGCTAGAGGGATGGCCGCTGCGGCGCTGGACCGGCGGTGGGGAGTGGTTTCGGGGAGGGCGGGCCGACCGCGGACGGCGGGGGCTGGCGGTTCGGCCGGTGGTGGCTGGCGGCTCAGGGGGGTGGAGTTTGATGATAAACTGGAGGCCCTTGATTTCGTATCCAACGCCTGGAAAATCTAATGACCAGAGATGAAAAAGTCAGTCGACTGACGTGTAGCCTCACCCCACACGTACACATGCACGCACGCAAGACACGCACGCATGTTGGCGTGCAACACTGACACGTACACACACACACATGCTGGCGTGCAACACTGACATGTACATATGCACTCACGAACACACGCACGTACGCACCCATGCATGCAACACTGAAACGTACCCTTGCACGCACGCAACACTCGCATGCCTGCATGCACACAACACACGACACAAGACACACGTTCAACCTATACGTGCATGCACCCTTTGTAAGGACATGGATTGTTACGGGTATTAATCAATCTTACCTGTGATAATCAGAACATTGATGTTTGCAGCGGTCTTTATGAATCACAACATATCGAACGGGCTATCAACATAGTAGGCTTATGAAAAAGATGACGTCACACTCAATGAACAATCATCGGTTTATGAAATGCCCGCTTCTGACCGCCCTGGCCCACCAAAGGTTCCTCTGCTGTGCGCTGCCTGCGTTGGGTCACTGACATGCAGGCCATGCACCCAAAGAGCCCACACGTCAGTGGAAGAACGGCGCGGTGTCCTAGGTCAGAGTCGAGGGCGCCACTCATGGCACGCCCGGCTGAACACGCCTCCGTGCCGCATTCAAATGCCTCCATGAAATCCGCCCGTGTGGAAGCCAAGAAACGAACTCTGGACACACGTCCGTTCATGACCTGGCTGGTGTTAAACGCAACGCCGGCCGAGCTCCTCCCGTCCGCCATCTATTTAATCTCCTATTTAAATGAGGCCAAACACCGGCCAAGAATCGCACACCTCCGCCGCTCCCCTATCTCCTCCCCCATTTTTTCCACTCTTACAATGGCTTACGAAGAGTAGTTATTCCGCATCCAAGCCAG
Source organism: Aegilops umbellulata (assembly GCA_032464435.1). Lineage (NCBI taxonomy): Eukaryota > Viridiplantae > Streptophyta > Magnoliopsida > Poales > Poaceae > Aegilops > Aegilops umbellulata. Next base: position 208,444,746 of record CP136056.1, on the reverse strand, counting down.
CTGGGTAGCCCACCGGATACGAGCTATGCAGCTCGCTGAACCACCTCCCTCCCCTCGCCCGACGGAGCCAGTTGCCGCCCCAAGCCGGCGCGCGGTTCAGCAACTTGCCGCTCCAGGACGGCTCGACGAGGAGCAGCGCACGGGCGTCGTTGCTGCCATCCACGCCGCCGCCTTGTACCGCGTCTCCCGTTTTTGTGACCGAGACTCCCATGCCGGCGGCCGCGCCATGCAAGCAGCGACAGAAGCCAGGTGCGCGGAGAGCGGCGAGTCGATGGACAGCGCCTCCGCGTCCGCCGCCATCATCGAGGATAAGTAGAACACGGGAGGCCGCTGCCGCTTGGGTCCCGTGAAGGCCATCGCGGAGGCGACGCTGGCGTACACAGCAGGTGTCTTGCCGGATCCTTTTGTTACGAGGACCTTCGTCGACCACGCATGGGCTCCACAGAAGAGGGCAATGTTAGGATGAACTCGAGTCGGTGCCGGCAATGGCGAAGTAGTTGCCAATATTTTGGCTACCCCGGGCAAGATCCAAACAGCCCCTCCCAACAGATTCAAATCCCTCGTTCACCGTGGACTTTTGCCATGTGTTGTTTGCATGGACTAGCAAGATGCCCGTGCATTGCACGGAACATCAAGATGCATTTTTTACAAACTCCCACATGCATGCAAGGGATAATTAATGTCCTCCTTTGCTAGTACCACGAGGCAAACACCATTAATATTGCATCGATTAGTGTTAGTGGCCTTGTATATATGCAAATTGTAATTTTGATAGTGGCCCCTTGTACATAAAAATGGAGGGAGAAAGATGAGAGATAAGGTGAGGAGGGGTGGGGCGTGGTGGTGACTGGTGGTCGGACTGGGCGGAGGCATGGGGATGGATGGTGCATTATGTCTAGGTTTGTATCTCTCTCACACACACCCATGTAGGTGGGGGACGTGCACGAAGAGAAGAGGTGCACGCACGGCGCACGTACTCCCGTCTCTTTCCCAACCACACCCACGTGGGTACACGGTGGAGCTCATTTCTGTACGAAAAAGGCAGCCCATGTGGTAATTTGGCACATGTACTGGTTGTCCACTTGGTGGAGGGAGGATCGTCTACCACGGGTGAACAAACAAATTGCGACTTGACACGTTATGTTAAATTAAAAAAAGAGGCAAACCATGTGGGGCCTACCTTAGAGGCAAGGCTCTATACACTGGAGTACTTTTGATGTGTCCCGTCAACTCGCAGAACAAGGAGAAGCTTGCTTAGTACGCCGTCTCCCCAGCCCATGGGCGCGGTGGCTCGCAGGATGAGGTGAAGCTTGCTCCCTCGCCCACGTGCGCGGTGGCTCGCAGCACGAGGAGAAAATTTTACTACTCCCTCCATTTACTCCTCGTCCCTACTACGTACTTTGGTTAGTACGCCCTCCATTCACTTATACAAGGCCACTATAAAAAAATACATTTTGCATCTATACAAGGCCACAAATAGTAATCGAGACAAAAGTTACTACTCCCTCCTTTCCAGTTTATGGCTCAATTTCAAAATCTCTCCAACCAAGGTAGACGATGAGTGGTCGAATTAATTTCGTAGTTTGCACAAGTAATTAGTGCACTCGTTTTTCTCAAGAAGTTGTGCTTACCGAGGCATTAATTAGAATGAATGCATGAATGACCACTAAATTTCCATGAACTTGTACATGCATTGGTTAGTTTCCACTTGACACTGCTTGCGTCGGGTGATCTAACGCACCTCGAAATCCAACATGTAATGGTACTACTACTAGTATAGTAGAATTGAGACTTACCAAACGGAAAAACGAATGTTTTTTAGATGAGCCCTATAGACCCTAGTGGGTACGTACTCCGTAAAAACAGATTTTTCCAAAACTAAGTCGCTCCCTTTCATGAATTCTGTAGTAGTATACTCCTCCCTCGACGCTCCCTTTCATGAATTATGTACTTCCTGTCGCCGACATGTGGGACATATAGCAACCGGGTCGACGTGTCAAGCACCAAATAACAGTGCAGAACAGCAGGGGGGCGCACCCCACTCGTACCGGCCCAATAGTAGTAATGAGCAATGAGACGTCAAATCACAATGCCGCACTTTCCCAGACGGACGAAGCAACCATTATTTCACACTTCGGTTCGCCATCATCTCAAACCACGTACTAGTATTGCTTCTGCCTCAAGAGGGACACGTGCATCGCCTTGGTACATCATGACACGTGGGACCGCATGACAGGCCATGCTCCCCCGCCGATCGCTCGGTAAAATCACCTCATTTTTACTATACTTCCTCCGTATCGGTTTACTACATGGCATGCACATCATTCTAGGTTGAGAATTTAACTGGCTATATATGTGATGAACAGTACTCTATCCTTTTAAAAAATGTATACTTTTGTACAGTAGTACTATCGATGGATTGCGCCATGGAGCAAAAACTGAAATTAAAAAAAAAGGTGGTACATATAGAGAGCGCTCGTCGCCAAATTATGCATATAGTACTATTAAAAAAGCTAGTACGTGCTTAATTGGGGTGCTAAATTATATTAAATAAATACTAGTAGTATGTGCATACTGAAGAGTTAAAGTAACGAGAAGAAACATAACATAGTTCTGCTGGGGCTCAGCACAACACACCCCTCAAATTAAACTAAGCACACCTAAAATTAAACTATGCAACTAATCAGGTAGACACTGCATTACAAGTTTAGAACCACCATGAGCAACGACATTGCCACCTTACTCGAAGTCCTCGTCAACGTCCTCGACTTCGTCCTTGTCCCTATTCCTCTTGGCTGATACTTCTTTGCTTGAACCGCACACTTGGCTGTTGCTCTTCATCCAACCCTTGTAGATATTGAAACAAAGGTAGCCATCCATTGCAGCGTAGTGGATGTGGTCTATATCTAGTACATTCCACTGCCATGCATGACGATGAAACATGTATGGAGGTTTCACCAGTTTACCATACGAAGGATGAACCATGGCTCCTGCCAGGGTCAGCATTGAAGGCTGACGAGAGGGCACCAGCCGATTCTTCTGGAGGTCGAAGGGGTTGCCTACAACGAGGCCTATCCGACCCAGGATTTCATTATCGTTACCAAAGTCTACAATAACGAATTTGACTAGGTTGCTCCCGAGGAAGTCCTTAAAATCCTGGCACTCAACGTTGGCACGGCATATGTGGTAGACCAAGCATAAGTCATGCACGCAAACCTGGATCACAGCGGGCTTCTTCCTCTCTTTGTCCTTTAGATCCTTCTCTCGTCCCAGGACTGTGGTGTACTCAACATCTAGCCTAGCGACCCACTCATCATCTGAGTTTTCGAACATGCGTCTGAAGCGAGAAAGGCATCCTTCCACCGTCGCGGAAGAACGGGTGTAGATGACGTCGAACTCATCACCGGTGATGGTTCTAACCTTGTACTCACCGCCGATCATGGAGATTTGTGACGCCATGGATTTGGGAGAAGGGTTAGGATTAGTGGAACTGCCGTAATGTGAATGGACGGGACGACTAGGAGCGAACCGCCGTAGTATTGAAGGACATGCGGGGACGAGTAGGAGCGAACTGCCAGTGTGCGAACGGCAGGGTAGTGGCTTTCCATTCTCCCATGATTCGGGCTTCCGAGAGCCCTTGGATCTGAGATCGAACGGTTGCATGGCGTGATTCTAGACCTATGGGTGAATATCCTATCCTGGAGGGTTATTCTGCAAATTTTCACCAACTTAGCATGTGACCATTTGATCTCGGATCCAAGGACTGCCAGCAGCCCATATCATGGTCGCGCCTACCACGACCGTCGCGTCGCTCGCACGGTTGCACCCTTGGAGATTTAACACGGTGCGTTAGGCTATCTGATGTTGGCATGTCATACATAGTCATCACTTAGTCACTCATACTACAACAAGGTTGGCTATAAGTGTATTTTTTTACTCCTCTCTATCTCTTTCTTCGTACTCAAGGAAGAAACGGTGCTAGTAAGCGCGTGTATTTATTGCATTTTCCAAGGACAAGGAGTGACCTCTTCGAATGGAATGGTGTTGCTATGTTTGCTTCAATTAATTAGCTATGGGCTCAAATTTGTCTTTTCACCTAGGTACACGCGCTTAGCACCATTTCTTCCTTGGGTCACCAAACTAGTCTCCCTCTTCTTGATTAACTTGCCACATCAGACTTTATGCCTATGTGGCAAGCTTAAGCACCTGTAGGAGCAAGTAAAAGTAAGTACAATAGTGCGCTTTACATGGCATTTTTGCATATGTGGAGGAAAGAGAGGCAAGGAAAAAGTGGAGAAGTGCGCTCTCATGCAAGAGCCAGCCTCTACTACATGGTGGAGCATTGGGAGAGGCACCTGTTTGGAGGTGGTCAGGAATCTGGGAGACTCACGCCGGTCGTAGCGCCGCAGTTAAAATGATAATGGCAACTCAAATCACGGGGCCCCACCTGTCCAGCAGTAACTCGCTGTCAAATCACACAGCCCTACGTTTGCAGCAGCCTACTCCCTCCTCTTCTCACGTCTCTGTCGAACCGACTAGGCGGAACTGCCCCGCCGCCTACCGCGCAGGAAAAGCCCCGCCCTCGACTTTTAAATACAACTACATCCGCTTAAGAATCCAATGATATACTTTTTGTGACATAGTAACTCATATTTAGTTAGTCAAATGGATGACCTAGAACTACGTGCAGGCCCTATAAACCGAGATTCCTAAAAATAAAAAAACGAGACAGAGAGGGTAGTTCAGCACGTATCTTTCTAGATCAATATATAATCGGCATTCACCAAGGAGCAAAACCAAGTGGTAGGCTGCTCCTGTCATGTTGGCGTAGCAACTCAAGCAGGGTCAGTCCACACACGAAAAGGCGACACACTTAACAGGACCCCTTTGGCCGACATGTGGCTCATCCATCGTCTTGTTCCACGTGCGATGCACCAAATTACAGTTCGGAGCAGCGGTTGGAATTGGAGGCACCCCGGTCTTAGCGCCGGAGTAGTAGAAAATGAGCGACGAGGGGTCAAATCACAAAGCCCCTCCTTTCCCGCATTAAGCTGGACGGATGAAGCAACCATCATTTCACTCTAGGGCGCAAGAGCATAAAGAAAAGAGAAAACAATGATGCGTGCGGAAGCTACCTAGGGCACCCTAGGGTAGGGGTCTCCACTACAGATCCTTTTTTTTAAAGCGCCTCCACTACAAATCGGCTTCTCCCTCGTCCTCTTGAAGAAAACCGATGATGAGTGCGGCGGTAGGGTTTGTAGGAGTACTACGGCGTGCGGGGCCACGTCGTAGTAAACGGGTTCAAGCCGACGCCTTAAATATGTGTGGGCCGCTTGGTTTTACGGGAACGAGGCAGCATTTTGGGTTCGGGGACCAGTGGAGATATAGTACATACAAAAAATTGTGGACGTAGGTTCGACCGAAAGGCAATGATGCATGGGCCCTGCATTTTGATATACCCGGGGCCGCGTGAAATTTGCTACTCTACTCAAAACTAGTAAGGTACACATGTATTGAACGCATGAGATTTCGAAACCAAATTATGAATAAATACACACTATAGCATGTAAAGCTTTGAGTCATATATGCATGATGTAGAAGTTCGTTTAGTTCTTATAGTTCATCTCATTCAAAATCAATAAGTTTTATAAAAATGTTAAGATTCATGGGGTTGTGCATTGTACTCCCTCAGTTCCGAAATAGATGACCCATCTTTGCACTAACTTTGTGCAAAGTTGGGTCATCTATTTTGGAACGGAGGGAGTAAATCATAAAGTAAAAAAACAAATAATGGCAATTCATTTAGAAAAAAATAATCAATTATGATATAGAAGATTCTAGAACAAAGGAGAAGTGCTTGTGTTTTGAGGTTTGTGCATTATGCTTAAGTTCAACCATGGAGTCTTCTAAATTGTACATGTGGCAGATCTGGTGGAATGTTGATGATATCCAACGGCCAGTAGTGCTCGGATTTGCCTATCTCTGCACTGTCGGGTTAGCTTCATCTAGCGACCATCTTTCAGAGTTATTGGCACACTATATAGTTCTTGTGCCATAGTTGCATGTTTTGGGAAAAAACTACTAGTGAGCTGTACTATCTATTTAGGAATAGAAGATGTATACATGGAAGTTGTAGGGAAAGAGATGACATGGAGCATCTCAATTCCTATGAGTAGGGATTGGAATAGAGATGTCATTTGGTTCACATCATAGGAACTTTTCTATTGAATCTAGAGATGAAATGTATCTCAATTCCTATGAGGAGGGATTAGAAAAGAGATTTATTTGGTTCATATCATAGGTACTTTTCTATTGAATATACACTAATGTTTGTTTTCCTTTGAAATTAAGGGATTATAGGAATCCATTCATATGAACCAAGTGGCTCTAAAGCTATAGAAATGATACCATGTTTATTTCCTTTGAAATGTGGAGTATATGAATCTATTCCTATGAACCAATTGGCTCTAAATTAAGGAAAAAGTCCTATAAAAATCATATCATATAGAGTTCCTATGATATTCCTCGACACTAAAGGATGCTTGAAATTGTTGTGGGTGATACGATGGTCTTTCTTTGTAGATTCCTCACCCAACTTTATAGTTACCTCTCGAAGATGAATGAAATGATATATATATATACATGGTATTCTATATGAGTAATTTGGTACACGAAAACTCGGTAAAAGCTTGCGAGGTTCGAATTTTCAATAAAGCTATATGCACTGCATTTTGGAACAGAGGGAGCATACGGCAGTTGCTAACACTCACGTGGAATATTTTTGTGTAGGAGGAGTGGCTGTTCTGTTAAATGACATGGCAAAACTGACACTATCGGATGCCGATCTAACGGTTCTTACGGCGTTCGTCAGGAAAAGGCTTGTGGCGAACGTTTGTCGGATAATGATTTACGAACACATGCATTTCATTGATACGTGCCCCCTCTCTCTCACGCACACGCACCCTCACGAGTCACGACTCTCCCGAGTCCTCTCGCAGACTCGCACGTCGCACCCACCATCTATCTGCAGGTAGACGTCACACACATATGTGCTCTTCACACCCTACCCTAAGAACTTCTAAAAACCAAAAGACGGCGCGCACATTTTATTTTAGCTCACACGTCACACACTTCTACTATTACTCTCGCGGCGAACGTTCTTTGGGCATAGTATATTGTACTCTCACGAAGAGAAGCGGTGCACGTACGCACTAGTTCTCTCACACCCACTCGCAGGTACACGTAGGAGCGCATTTTTTTGAAGCTGGTACAACAAAATCACTCCACTATATATAAAAGCAGGAGCCTTAGCGCTTGCTTTACTAGGGTTCCTCTCGTTCACTCTCTCATGCTCTCCAGATCTAAGCAACACATAGGTGGCCACACACTCTCTCAGCTCATGGCTGGTCACAAATCTGGCCGGACAACCTCGATAGGGCAGGGGTGTAGGTGCATCGTTCATGCTGTCGTCGGCGGCGAGGGAGGAGACCAACGGCTGCCCGCGCGTCCCGATCGGCGGCCGTGTCGTTCTCTACCAGAGAGCGCCGGCTCAGGAGGACCTCCGACCCCTTCTTCCTCCCTGCGATATTGTGGCCAAGATGCGGCCTCCCGACGCCGTCTTTGCGACATGCCGACGACCCTCGGGTATATATTCCTTCGAAACCTGCCTTGCTCTACTGCCCCAGCTCCCTTCGTGTGGATCCTTTTCTACTTCCGTCCGCTGTTCCAAAGCCACCTAGACTTCTACTATTATTAGAAGTAAAGCTATTTCATACAGTCGACTCAAAGTGTTGGTTCAAACAGGGAAGAAAGTGGGAAAGTTGTGGCATGAATCTAGGACTTGGTTCTAAGAGGAAATAGGGGAAAGTAGTAATATCTGTCACTGTTTAAATAACCGTATTTCTTATTTGCGCAAACAGGGATGTCTGTCTCCATATCATTTCAGGATGTCTGTCTCCGTATCGTTTCTATCCGCGCAATCAAAAGCACACACCTCAGTTTTAGTACAACTGCGCAAAATGAGATGGCTATCCCTCGCTGCCGTCGTCTAACCTCCCGTCTTCAAGGTATCCCTACATTGGTAGTAACTAAGGTAGAATGACCAACGCAATCTAAAAGAAGCTAATTCGTACGTTTTACTTCCTGATTGCAGTGCAGGGACGAGCGAAAACAACTGCATCCTAGTCCGAAATGCACTTTCTACCAGTTCATCCATGGACCAAGGACTAGCTGGCACGGCTGCACGACGTTTTTTTGGACAGGTGCATGGACAAGAGGCATTGTGGTCTGCTTATTTCTGCAAATAGCGGTGCTTAAATTTAGTGGAATGCACAAGACTTTCAGTTGGTCAGTACACTGCATGGTTCAGTTCAGCATTCCAGCTGAGACCACAATTATAATTGGTTATTCTGGAATGAGAGAACCTAACCCTGAATGGTGGCAACAAGAAAAACCCAGAGTGAACTCCAGGAAATTTAAGCCTGCCGGGAGGCCCTTTACTCAGAGAAAAGCCTTGCTTGTTTTTTCCTGATTTGTAAACCTTCTCACAACTTTGTCTTTTGCTGTGAACTAGTATATGTTTGTTATGTTCTATGAATCATTGAGATGTACAAAATTGCTTAACTTATGCTTTTCAAGTTTTTTATGAAGACGAGTTTAATGTGAGTGTTCCACATGAGCGCTGGACTAGAGTGTGAATGTTTGGAATTTATTACATTGTGGCCTCAATTAACTGCATGAACCACTATAACAAGATACATAGTTGCTTATATGTCAGACAGCAGATCGTTGATTGTTAGCTGGTCGATAGCCTAGTGTTGAAGCGAGCTGAGCCAATGTACCGTGTTTTGCACAACTGCTTACAAGTGGGGTAGCACCAACAATGTTTACAAGTACTTATGTATACGTCAGCGCACGGTTCTCGAACGAGTGCTCTATTTCATCAAAACACACACTGCTCGTATGATAAACCGTGACAACTTATGTATTACCATGCCATATTCATGAAAAAACTAGTGAGGACGCATCTGTTTCGGCAACAATTACGATGGTTCTCACATGATTCACGGACACACAAAAGCAGTAGCAGTTCCCATAGACGGATTCAAACAGAGTACTAGCCCCAGAGGGGTCGATAACAGGCAAGGTTCAGATAATTAGACACAATCCAAACTACTATTAAATACTAGCTGGGGCAACTATTTCATGCCTCGATCTAATTTGGGCTGGACACAAGACGGACCATGCCATGAACACCATCGAGGATGTCCCGCAGCAGCTCAATCTTGTGAACCTTCATGAAGACAACCTTGTGGCCTTGCCACTGATAAACTTGTTTGTGGAGGCATGCCACGTCATCTTCCTGTGTAAGCTTGACAAGAACAGTATTCCTCACAAACGAAGGAGTAGCTTTGAACTTCTTGTGCTTCAGTACACCCTGGACAACACGCCTGACAACAGTGAGGCTGGAATACAACTCTTCATTGGTATAACCACAAATGGCTTCTAGGATCCAACAGCCTAAGAACTCTGTTTTCCCAGTGCGTATATTCAGGTCGTCCGCCCTCATAGCGAGTGACATGTACAACCACACAATCCTTGTCTGCATCAGGGCTCTAATTGAAACAAAAACAAATTCTGAATTACTTTTCAGTATAAGAAACACAAGTTATTTAAACCACTACGTATACCATGGCATTGAAGATAATAGAATTTTGCATTATTAATCACCACATACTTCCTTTTCTAAAAAAAAGTCACCACATACTTAGATGAAAAACCACAATCGAGATCGGCAAAAAAGGAAATCACCTTGGGCAGCTCAGCGAGGGGGGGGGGACACATCCTCGAAGGGGGAAAACTGCTCCTGCAGTGCCACGGGGGCTGTAACCTCAAACGGGGCATTGACCATCTCAGTATCTGGGGTCGCCTCAGTGGTTGCCTCCATCTGCTTGGAGCTCTCTGTCTCGTGGGGATCAGCCTCCCGCGTCTGCTCCAATATCGGCAGATCTTTGCCTGGTTCTCCTTGGTCCACCATGAAACTGACGAATACTATAAGACCATCGAAAGGAAAACACAATCGCAATGACAATGAAACAAAAAAGAGAGTGAGGATCGGTTACTGCTTTGCAAAAGTTCTTTTTTTTCCTCTGAACGAAAATATACCAACATCACGGATCCGCTTACCTTCCCTTCGTTCGGAGAGAAGAATAGTGGCAGATGCAAGTGTTGCCTTTCTTGAAGACGGTGAGGGAGAAGGGGATTCAGCGAAGAGCGAAATGATGGTTGCTTTGTCCGTCAAACTTAGACTACGGGGAGGTGGGGTTTTGTGATACGACAGCTCATTACTGCCGCGCTACGACCGGGGTGACTCTCCGCCTGCATACTGCCTTCTAATTTGGTGGATGGCATTTGGGCACGCGCGTTGCATGGCCCGCATGTCGGTGAACAAAAGTATAACGACATTCAGTAGAGGGAGACGTTTCAATGATCTAGGAGGAGCCAGAAGCGGTAGAGTGTCTCCACTGTACTAGTAGTAATTGTGACAAAACAGCCCATCCACACTAGGAAATAGTAAAATCAATTCAAAAGCCCATATATTTACTGAATGAGAGGCGCTACCCACACCCAACACACCGCCCCCCCCCCCCAAACCTGGGTGCTCTTCTTCCTCCTCGCTCCCACCCACCTCACATCAGCTCGCTCCACTCATACCCCCAAATTCCTCACCTCACTCCTACAGAAAACCCCAGCTCCCCTTCTTCCTCACTCCTACAGAAAACCCCCAGCTCCCCTTCTTCTTCGCTCGCACTACAACTAGGCTCATCATTCGTTACTCTGCTCAAATCCGTGAGCGCGACGCGACGCCCTCAAGGAAAATGTAGTCGGCTGACCCTAACGCCAAGAAGATGAGGCTTCCTCCAGTGGTGACGCCTGTTGTAGATCCCGCACCCGGCAGCGCGGGGAGAAGCGGCGACCCCGCCCCCACCGGTCCCAGGAACCCGTAGAATCTCGGGCGGACCGCATCAGCGATCTCCCGGACGCCATCCTTGGGGAGATCATCTCACTTCTCCCCACCAAGGATTGCTGCCGCACCCAAGTCCTCTCAATTTGGTGGCGCCCTCTATGGCGCGCCGTTCCCCTTAATCTCGACTGTCGTCAGCTATCTCTCTTCAATGATTTTGAAATCCCCAGAGCCATCATCTCCTCCCGCTAGGGCTCCGTTCAAAGCCTCTGCATCCCGTCATGCTACCTGAGCAAGCATACCATGCCCTGCATGGTGGACGCCTGGCTGGAATCCCCTGAATTCATAGAACTACAGCTGCTTGAGTTCTACTATTCCCCTGGAAATCACATACCACATACCGAACACCATGAACTTGTGCCCTCGGCACCGATGTCCATCTCGGGGTTTTCGTCCTCTCTCCACACTGCCACCTTTGCGCAGTGCTACCTACCAGACAATCTGGTACTAAACCTTCGACTCCCATTTCTCAAGAAATTTCACTTGTGTGGGTTCGTATATCGGAGGCCTCATTGCACAGCATCATCCACTCCAGTTGCCCTGCGCTGGAGTGCTTGGTGCTTGTTTTCATAGTTAGAATCGATGGTCTCCAAATAAAGTCGCCTAACCTTGTAAGAATTGGAATTTCTTTTGACGGAAGGCAGCTCATCATCCAAGATGCCCCTTCACTTCAAAGGTTGATCCTTGATTCTAGTGATTCACCATTGCAAATAACCGTCCTCTCTGCGCCTAAACTGGAGACCTTGGGTGTAATACATGATCTCTGTGCTCATTTAAATATGGTGTTTGGCTCCACAGTTCTTCAGGTACTTTATATTATCATCTACACTTGTAACCATAAGATGCATTTTAAATTTCTGCGCATAATTTATATATCATCTTGGAGTACACATTTTGTACTAATATTATGTTCTATGCTCAATGAAGAGTTTCTCCATGGATGGCCTATCAATGGTGCTGGATTCTGTCAAGATCTTATATATCCCGATGAATAGTTTTGATCTGAACAAGATTATTGGCTTGCTGCAATGCTTTCCATGTCTGGAGAAGTTGTATATAAAGGTGATAATTTCACGCACATTGGAGGCCCGCATATAGTGTACTAGAATTAACCGTTCAGCTGTTGCTCTTTCGACACTCTTCTTTTAGACCTTAACTGTTTTCAATCTTCATGTCTATTTAGGCAACAGGACGGGGTAAGAAAGTTATAACCAATCGGTGGATCCGTAAGCATCGGGATTTTCTCACTTCTCATGAGATTCGATTGAAGACAATAACGCTAGAATGATATGTAGCCAACCGTGCAAACACAAGATTTGTCACATTCTTCCTGCTGAATGCGAGGTTACTATTGTCCATCAGGCTTAAGTTTATCAGCAGCATGGTTTCGACGGATGGGTATGTCGAAGAGCAAAAAAAGGAGTTTCAGGTGGGCAAAAGAGCTTCTGAACGTGCCGGGCTTCTATTTACAACATATTGTGGTCATAATCCAGTAAATTTTACAACCCAGGATGTTCATTCTATGGACCTGACCGATCCATTTGACTGTGACTGCTGAAAACAGTGCTGGAGTTAGATGTTCTTGCCCTTTACAATCTGGTATTTTTGTAAACCTGATGAACAATTAACCCTCGTGCTTTTGTACAGTTTGTAAGCTGGAGTTAGATGTTCCTGCCCTTTTCAACTCGGCTGTGACTGTCATATTTTCTTTGAAACAAGGAAAATGGCTTGCCATTCATTTAATTTAGAGTGAAATATTGTAACAAATACAAACCAAGGGAAATAACATCACTCTCGCCGGCTGCTTGAGCTCACTATGCATTACAGAAGCCAAGTGATTAGCCCCCACCATCACCCACAAACTTATTTCGAACTAGCACATCAAATGGGCTGCAAATTTTCATAGGAAAGGCTGGACATCTGGGGCTCACGCCATTGTCAACGTAGTCAATAAATGAGAGAATTACACTATGAGCGGCTGACACCAGGGACCCAGCAAGTCGCGCAGTTTTTTTAGGAACAAGCAGTTTTTATTTATACTAGTTTTAGCAATGGATTAGGGTAACAACGGGGCTGTGCGGGGGCTGTGGCCCGTTTAGCCAGGGTTTTATTTATGTTTACCACACCATGAGCCCAGTTGTGTTTTTTTCTTGCTGAAAATGTCTAGCCCAGTTCTATTTTTTAAAAGAAATACCCAAACAAGGCCTACTTGCTTTATCGGCCCTGCTGGGCTACAAATCTTTCAAGACGAGGAGAGTTTGATTCGGTTTGCCCAGAAATGGGCTGTACATTTTTAAAACACATAAAACCGGGAATTAGTTTCAATTTTTTTTCATTACAAGATCTTAAATTCCATTGATTTTTATGCATGGACAATTATTTGGATTTTATATTTATATAAATTATTTTTCAAAATAGTTTGAATGTGAATCGATATTTCTGGATTAAAAACATTTGACCGCACCGAAATATGCAAAAATTCGTATACTTTTTAACCATGGCCACGATATGGGGTGTGATGCTAACAAAAAGAAGATGGGCTCCAAAAAATTCTTAAGAATTAGCAAATGGGCTGTACATTATTAGAAATAATGGCAGATGGGTTGTATGCTGTTTTCCACAGATTTGAGGCTGACTTGTGCGCCTACTACAGGTTGACGCGTATGCTTTCATAAAAAAAGGTTGACGCACACGCAACGCCCTGTCAACTTAACACACGAGAGCAGTGACTGTTGGATGTCCATCCAACGGCTGACGTGCTTCTTCAATATCCGCTCTTCATGCTCAAGCCGCTCAAACAAGCGCCGGTGGGACTGCCTGCGCCCTCCTCCCGCGGCCAGCTATGCTACCGCGCAGGCCTCACGGCCCCACCGTACTCCCATCGCTGGCCTAGCCATCCCTCTACTCACCCACACATGCTGTTATTCTCTAGCGACGGTAGACGAACCAGTAAACCCTCGTACTCCTCCGCGTGGGAAACAACTGCCGAGTATTCCCCGGCTCCGTGTCGTTCCCTTCCTAGGCCTCGCCGTCGTCCATCGCCCTGGTGCTCTTGGCGCGGCCTGGTCAACATGGTCAATGAACGACATCCATCGGAAGTGGACTGTACGTGGAGAGGCTGACAGCTGGGTCCACGGCCGCACGCAAGGAAATGCCTCCTTATTATGCGCAAAATAATGATTCCTCCACCTGACAGCTAGGACCCACAGGAAGGGCCTCTGCATTTCGCGAAAAAAATGTTCCCCCCGCTGACAGGTCGGACGCACCAGCTATATCTTCGCACGCAAGGAAGTGCCTCCTTATTACACCCAAAAAAATGAATACCCCCCTGCTAGCTGGGACCCACCATATTGTTGGGCTGACTTGTGGGCCTACTAAGTTGAGAGGGATGGAGAGCTTTGTCAACTTAGTCAATACTCCAGTGACCGTATGATGTCCATCCAACGGCCATAGTGCTTCTTCAACCTCTGGTCTTCTTGCTGCAGCCGCCCAAAGCAGCACCGGTCGTGCTGCCTGCTCCTGCCTCCCGTGGCCGGCTGTGCTACCGCGAAGGCCTCACCGCCCCCATACTACTCCCACTACTGGCCAGGCCATCCCTCCACTCACCCACACCCCCTGTTATTCTGCGGCGACGGCAGCCTCACACCGCAGCCGAACCAGTGAACGCTCGTACTCCTCTCCGCGTAGGCATCCACTGCCGCGTCTTGCTTGGCTCCGCGTCGTCCCCTTCCTAGGCCTCCCCGTTGTCCACCGCCGTGGTGCTCTCGGCGCGGCGTGGTCAATGTGGTCAACGACCGACTTCCATTGGAAGAGTACTGTACGTGGAGAGGCTGACAGCTGGGTCCACGGCAGCCGCAAGGAAGTGCCTCCTTATTACGTGGAAAATAATTATTCCTCCACCTAACAGCGGGGACCCACCGGACGGGCCACCAGTATTTTGCCAAAAAAGTCATTTCCCCCTGACTGCTGGGACCCACCGGACGGGCCACCGTATTTCGCGAAAAAAACGTCCCCCCACTGTCAGCTCGGACCCACCGGGAGTGCCTCCTTATTACGCACAAAAAAATGAATACTCCCCCGGCTAGCTGGGACCCACCTTGCTGGGAGGCTGACTTGTGGGCCTACTAAGTTGACGGGGACGAAGGGCTTTGTCAACTTAGTCAATATGAACGATTCTAGCTCCAGTGACCGTACGATGTCCATCCAACGGCCGTACTGCTTCTTCAACCTCTGGTCTTCTTGCTCCAGCCGCCCAAAGCAGCGCCGGTCGTGCCGCATGCTCATGCCTCCCGTGGCCGGCTGTGCTGTCGCAGAGGCCTCATCGCCCCTACTATTCCCATCGCTGGCCAGGCCCAGCGGCGACGGCAGCCTCACACCGCAGCCGAACCAGTGAACCCTCGTAGTCCTCTCCGCGCGGGCTTCCACTGCCGCGTCGTCCCCTTCCCAAGCCTCGTCGTCGTCCACCGCCGTGGTGCTCTCCGCGCGGCGTGGTCAACATGGTCAAGGAACGACTTCCATCGGAAGACTACTGTACATGGAGAGGCTGACAGCTGGGTCCACGGCCACAGCCCAGTTTTTTTGTGATTCGTCAAGTAATTCGCTTTGTCAGGCCTATTGGGCTACAAATCTTTCAAGACGAGGAGAGCTTTCATTCGGCTGGCCGAGAAAATGGCCCATCAGTAATGAGAAATGGGTTGTACATTTTTAAAACACATCAATCCGGCAATTAGTTTCAAATATCTTTTTTTTTCATTTCAAGATTTTAAATTACATTAATTTTTATGCGTGGAGAATTTGTTGGATTTTATATTGTTATAAATTTATTTTTAAAATCAGTTTGAATGTGAGTCGAAATTTCGGGATTAAAAACAGTTCGGACCACACCGAAATATGCAAAATTTCGTATAATTTTTTAAGCGTTGCCCCAATATGGGCTGTAATGCTAACAAAAAGAATATGGGCTCCAAAAAACCTTAAGAATTAGCAAATGGGCTGTAAATTATTAGAAATAATGGCAGATGGGTTGTATGTTGTTTTCCACAGATTTGAGGCTTTCCTAAAAAAAGGTTGATGCACAAGCAGTGACTGTTGGATGTCCATCCAACGGCCGTCGTGCTTCTTCAATCTCTGCTCTTCCTGCTCCAGCCGCTCAAACAAGCGCCGCCGGGACTGCCTGCTCCCTCCTCCCCGCAGCCGGCTGTGCTGCCGCGCAGGCCTCACCGCCCCACCGTACTCCCATCGCTGGCCTAGCCATCCCTCTACTCACCCGCACCTGCTGTTATTCTCCGGCGACGGCAGACCAACCAGTAAACCCTCGTATAGTCGTACTCCCCTCCGCGTGTGAAACAACTGCCAAGTCTTCCCTGCCTCCGTGTCGTTCCCTTCCTAAGCCTCACCGTCGTCCACCGCCCTGGTGCTCTCAGCGCGGCCTGGTCAACGACTGACATGCATCTAAAGTGGACTGTACGTAGAGAGGCCGACAACTGGGTCCATGGCCGCACGCAAGGAAATGCCTCCTTATTACACGCAAAATAATGATTCATCCACCTGACATCAGGGACCCACCGAAAGGGCCTCTGTATTTCACGGAAAAAACGTTACCTCCGCTGACAGCTCGGACCCACCAGCTATATCTTCGCACGCAAGGAAGTACCTCCTTATTACGCACAAGAAAAATGAATACTCCCACTGTTAGCTGGGACCCAGTATAGTGGCAAGCTGACTTCTGGGCCTACTAAGTTGAAGGGGACGGAGGCCTTTGTCAACTTAGTCAATATGCACGATTCTAGCTCCAGTGACCTTACGATGTCCATCCAACGGCCGTAGTGCTTCTTCAACCTCTGGTCTTCTTGCTCCAGCCACCCAAACCAGCGTCGGTCGTCCCTCGTGCTCCTGCCTCCCATGGACGGTTGCGATGCGGCGGAGGCCTCACCGCCCCTTACTACTCCCACCGCTGGCTAGGTCATCCCTCTACTCACCCACACCCCCTATTACTCTAAGGCGATGGCAGCCTCACACCGCAGCGAACCAGTGCCCTCGTACTCCTCTACGCGTGGGCATTCACTGCCGCGTCATCCCCGGCTCCGTGTCGTCCCCTTCCTAGGACTCGCCATCGTCCACCGCCCTGGTGCTCTCGGCACGGCGTGGTCAACGTGGTCAAGGAATGGTTTCCATCGGACGTGGACTGTACGTGGAGAGGCTGACAGCTGGGTCCATGGCCGCAGCAAGGAAGTGCCTCCTTATTACGTGCAAAATAATTATTCCTCCACCTGACAGTGGGGACCCACCGGACGGGCCACCGTATTTCGCCCCCTGACTGCTGGGACCCACCAGCTACATCTTCGCACGCAAGGAAGTGCGTCCGGGCAAAAAAATGATTCGCCCCTGACTGCTGGGACCGACCAGCTACATCTTCGCAGGCAAGGAAGTGTCTGACAGTCCGGACCCACCTGGTCGAAGCGTACGTAGTGTTGTCATTCTGGTCGCGAACGTGTACATACATACTGGTCGATGTAGAGGCGCGCACGTGTCGTAGTAGAGGCACGCATGTAGCATGTACACGTACGTACAGCTGCCAGGGTGCAAGAAAGAAAAATACGGCCACGTATGTGTACATACGGGCGGGGTCTCGAACGCCTACTCGCGCATACGTCCGGCCAGGGCTCGTGTACATGGATGGGTTAGAACGGAGAAACAGCATCGTCGTCGTGTTCACGGGGAGGCAACGGAATGCGTCGTGTTCATCGGGAGGCAACGGAATGCGTGGTCGTGTTCATCGGGAAGGCTTGGACGGAACAGGCGATGGAAACGAGGCCTGGCATACCGCAGAACAGAGGAAACGGCCTTGTGTTCGACCGGCCACATTCGAAACGGGATCCTGTTCATCGGGAGGGGTTTGGCGTACCGCAAAACGGAGGAAACGGACCTCCTACGGTCGAAATGGGGGTCCTGTTGATCGGGAGGGGTGTGGCGTACCGCAAAACGGAGGAAACGGACCTCCTACGGTCGAAACGGGGGTCCTCTTGATCGGGATGGGTGTGGCGTACCACAAAACGGAGGAAACGGACTTGTGTTGGAGCGCTACGGTCGAAACGGGGGTCCTGTTCATCGGGAGGGGTGTGGCGTACCGCAAAACGGGACTCCACGGGATACTGTTCATCTCCACCGTCGACCCCCTCCAGCCTCCACGAGCTACTGTTCATCCACCTTCGACCTCCAACAGCCTCCACGGGCTCCTGTTCATCCAGCCTCCACCGCGCGCTACTCCACCGGCTACTGTTCAACCACCCCTCCACCGTCTATTGTTCATCCAGCCCTCCACACCACGGGGTCCTGTTCAACCACCCCTCCACGGGCACCCCTCCACCGTCTACTGTTCATCCTGCCCTCCACACCACGGGGTCCTGTTCATCCACCCCTCCACGGGCACCCCTCCACCGTCTACTGTTCATCCAGCCCTCCACCGCACCACGGGGTCCTGTTCATCCAGAGGCAATGCCACCGCTCACTGTTCATCCACCCCCTCACAACGCTCACTGTTTATCCCATCGATCGGCTTCAGTTAGCAGCAGTAGCGAAGGAATCGCTCGATCGGGTTCAGTTAACAGCCATCGATCGATCGCTCGGGTTCAGTAACGTGTAGCCTGCAGTGCAATCGCTCGGGTTCAGTTAAAGCCCAACGCCTCGCTCGGGTTCAGTTAGAGCCAACGCCCCGCACACACGCGCGTACATGTACGAGAGAAACGCGCATCGCTCGGCCCCCGACCTCAAACCGTAACCGGGAACTCCCCGAAATTTGTCTCGCCCTCGCTTCTACCATGGTTTTTTCCGTCATGGACGGCCCAAAGAATGTCATGCAGCTACGTCTCCGGCCCGCCCAGGACGAAAAGCCCATTTTCTGTCATGATTTTTTTCATAGAAGTAGGAGCCCACCACATCTATGATGATACCGGGTTTTGTCACAATTATCGTCATAGAAGTGTCATATGTATGACAGAAAAAAAATTCGTTCGGCCCAAAATGTCACGGATGTGTCTTTTTTTCTAGTGACAATGGTAAGTTGTATAGGAGCACTAGTTCGGTGAAGAGATGGTGATACAAGTGCAATATGGATGGTAGATATAGGTTTTTGTAATATGAAAATATAAAAACAGCAAGGTAACTAATGATAAAAGTGAGTGTAAACGATATTGCAATGTGTAGAAACAAGGCCTAGGGTTCATACTTTCACTAGTGCAAGTTCTCTCAACAATAATAACATAACTGGATCATATAATTATCCCTCAACATGCAACAAAGAGTCACTCCAAAGTCACTAATAGAGGAGAACAAACGAAGAGATTATGGTAGGGTACGAAACCACCTCAAAGTTATTCTTTCGGATCGATCTTAT
Source organism: Aegilops umbellulata (assembly GCA_032464435.1). Lineage (NCBI taxonomy): Eukaryota > Viridiplantae > Streptophyta > Magnoliopsida > Poales > Poaceae > Aegilops > Aegilops umbellulata. Next base: position 208,425,331 of record CP136056.1, on the reverse strand, counting down.
TCAAGAGTTCGTACTAGAATAAAACCTTAAGATACATATCAACCAAAACCCTAATGTCACCTGGATACTCCAATGTCACCTCAAGTATCCGTGCGTATGATTATACAATATGCATCACACAATCTCAGATTCATCTATTCAACCAACACAAAGAACTTCAAAGAGTGCCCCAAAGTTTCTACCGGAGAGTCAAGACGAAAACGTGTGCCAACCCCTATGCATAGGTTCATCGGCGGAACCCGCAAGTTGATCACCAAAACATACATTAAGTGAATCACGTGATATCCCATTGTCACCACAAATACGCAGATGCAAGTCATACATCAAGTGTTCTCAAATCCTTAAAGACTCAATCCGATAAGGTAACTTCAAAGGGAAAACTCAATCCATTACAAGAGAGTAGAGGGGGAGAAACATCATAAGATCCAACTATAATAGCAAAGCTCGCGATACATCATGATCGTGCCAAATCAATAACACGAGGGACAGAGTCAAACACATAGCTACTGGTACATACCCTCAGCCCCGAGGGTGAACTACTCCCTCCTCGTCATGGAGAGCGCCGGGATGATGAAGATGCCATCGGTGAGGGACCCCCCCTCCTGCAGGGTGCCGGAACAAGGTACCGATTGGTTTTCGGTGGCTACAGAGGCTTGTGGCGGCGGAACTCCCAATCTAGGTTATTTTCTGGAGGTTTCAGTATTTATAGGATTTTTTGGCATAGGTCTCACGTCAGGGGGGTCTCCAGGTTGTCCACGAGGCAGGGGCCCATGCCCAGGGGGGTTGGCGCGGCCCCCACCCTCGTGGGCAGCCCGGGACTCTCCTGGCCCAACTCTTTTACTCCGAGGGCTTCTTTTGGTCCACAAAAAATCATAAAAAAATTGGCACGTCAATTGGACTCTGTTTGGTTTTCCTTTTCTGCAAAACTTAAAAACAAGGAAAAAACAGAAACTGACACTGGGCTCTAGGTTAATAGGTTAGTCCCAAAAATCATATAAAATAGCATATAAATGCATATAAAACATCATAGAAGGATAATATAATAGCATGAATACTTCATAAATTATAGATACGTTGGAGACGTATCAGCACACTACTTGTCCGACTGCAGGTAGTGTTAGCATAGGACAAGGCGGCGAGCCCCCGGGCCGACTGGTCGAACCGGGTGCCAGGCGGGGGAATGAAAATAACACATTCATAGGTAGAATCTTATCATATAGATAAAAAGGGTAGCCCCCGAGTGCTCCTCGAGGGTCCCGATGTCTTAGCTTCTTAATACAAAAGGTAGCGTGGTACGTACTACATTAACTGTAAAATCTTCGGAGGAGATTTGCATTCTATGGGCTTTCTGTTTCCTTGCCGGAGTCGTCCCTTTTGCACGCTCTGGGCTTCTGTGCGTCGATGAGGTAGTAGGAGTCGTTGTCCAAAGCTTTGCTGATGATGAACGGTCCTTCCCAAGGGGCCAAGAGCTTGTGCTGGCCAGCTGTTCGCTTGATCAGCCCGAGCACAAGGTCCCCCTCTTGGAAGGATCGTGGCTTGACCTTCCGGCTGTGGTAGCGGTGCAGGCCCTGCTGGTAGATGGCGGACCGGCTGAGTGCCAACAGCCAGCTTTCTGCCAGCAGATCGACGCCGCCTTCATGTGCTTCCTTCTCTTCCGCCTCCGTGTACATGGTGACGCGAGGTGAGTCGAACTTGATGTTAGTTGGGATGACAGCCTCGGCCCCGTAAACGAGGAAGAAGGGAGTGAAGTCGGTTGATTTGTTCGGTGTGGTCCGAAGACTCCAGAGGACGGCCGGCAGCTCGTCGATCCAGCAGCCGGCCAAGCGCTCCAGTGGCTCGATCAGTCGGGGCTTGATGCCGGACAAGATGAGGCCGTTTACTCGCTCGACTTGGCCGTTTGACTACGGATGGGAAATGGACACTAAGTCCAGTCGGATGCCCTGCGTTGCGCAGAAATGGGCCAAGGCGCCCTTGGCGAAGTTTTTTGTTGTTGGCGATGATGTTGTGCGGTATACCGTACCGGACGGTGATAGCTGCGATGAAGGTCACAGCCGTCAGACCGTTCAGCTTCTTGATTGGCTTCGCTTCAATCCATTCGGTGAATTTGTCCATGGCAACCAGCAGATGGGTCATGCCGCCGCGTGCTGTCTTGAAGGGGCCCACCATGTCCAGCCCCCAGACGGCGAATGGCCAAGTAAGGGGATGGTCTTGAGTGCAGAAGCCGGCAGATGTTGCTTGGAACTGAATTTTTGGCACCCCTTGCACTTCTTGACCAAATCCTTGGCGTCCTCCAAGGCAGTCGGCCAGAAGAATCCATGGCGGAAGGCTTTGGCGACAAGGGATCTTGAGGTTGCGTGGTGGCCGCACTCGCCTTGGTGGATATCTCTGAGGATCGCTTTGGCCTTCTCTGAATCTAGGCAGCGCTGGAACACAACAGTGACGTTGCGCCTAACAAGTTCTCTATTTACTATCATGTATGCTCCTGCCCGGCGTTGCACTTGCCGGGCCGAGATCTCGTCGGCTGGTAGCTCGCCGCTCACTAGGAAGTTGAGGATGGGCTGCTCCCATGATGGTGCTCCGACATCATCCACTATCATCACGACCACTGGTATTAGTGCGGTTCGGTTGGGAGGTGGCGGGGGCGAGTTGGCTGCCACTTTCTGCATTGTTGGAGTCCTCGGGCCGACTGCTGCAGCCCCCGGGCCGGGTTCTGAAGTCCCTGGGCTGGGTGCTACTGCTGCAGTCCCCGAGCCGCCTGCCGAAGTCCCCGGGCCGACTGTTGCAGTCCCCAAGCCGCCTGCCGAAGTCCCCGAGCCGACTGCTGCAGGCCCCGAGTCAGATCCGACTGCTCCGGGGGCGGCCGACACGAGATAGACTCTGATTCCGGCGAAGGCTTGATAGACGGCTTGCGGAGGCACTAGAGGGAGACGCCGGCTGGTATTGCTTGGCGGGTGGAGCCGATCCATGCCAGGGCATCAACTTTCTCGTTGTCGTTCCGTGGCACGTGAAGGAACTCACACCCGTCAAAGTATCTGTTGATCTGCTCGACGAGGAAGCGGTAGCTCGCCATGTTTGCATCGTTGGCGTCCCAGTCGTCGGAAGGCTACTGGACTACCAAGTCCGAGTCGCCGTAGCATAGAATCTGGTGGGTGCTAATCTCCTTCGCCAGCCGGAGTCCATGTACAAGTGCGTACTCGGCCACTTTGTTGGTTGCGGCAAAGTGAATTTGCAGTGTGTATCTGACCTTGTCACCTTTGGGAGAGGTGAGGACGATGCTGGCTCCCAATCTGGTTCTCATCTTCAAGCCATCAAAGTGCATCCGCCAATGAGTAGAGTCCGGAGCTGGCGGCAGGTACTGGGTCTCAACCCAGTCGACAAGGAAGTCTGACAGTGCTTGGGACTTGATGGCGGTGTGTGGCTGGTAGAAGATGGTGTAGGGGGCCAACTCGATGGCCCATTTGGCCACTCGGCCTGATGCATCTCTGTTGCCTATGATCTCAGCAAGCGGGGCGATGCAGATGACCATGATGGGGTGCTCTTGAAAGTATGTTGAGCTTCTTGGTGGTAAAGTGCACGACGTAGCACATCTTCTGGTAGTGGGGGTAATTCTGCTTTGAGGCCGACAACACCTTGCTCAAATAGTACACAGGCCTCTGGACCAGCTATGCTCTGCCATCTTCCGGACGCTCCACCACAATGACAGTACTTACCACTCCGCCGGTGGCGGCGATGTAGAGGAACATGGGCTCCTTAGCAGCCGGAGCCGCCAGGACAGGCGGCGTAGTCAACATTTTGTTGAGCTGGAGGAAGGCCTTGTCCGCCTTGTCGTTCCACTCGAAGTGAGTGGTTTTCTTCATTTGCTGGTACAGGGGAAGAGCCTTATCGCCTAGCCGACTGATGAAGCGGTTGATGGATGCCAAGCAGCCGGCGAACTTCTGGACGTCTCACAGTCGGGTGGGTCTCTCCATCCGCTCGATGGCCTTAATCTTCATAGGGTTGCACTCGACGCCGCGTTCTGAGACCAAGAAGCAAAGGAGCTGGCCAGCTGGGACTCTGAAAACACACTTCTCTGGGTTGAGGTTGATTTTAAAATGGCGCAAATTATCAAAGGTTTCCTTGAGATCTTCCAGGAGGGTACCATGCTTCTCCGTCTTCACCACAATATCTGTAGGATCATGGGTTCCGGCAAAACCCTCAAGGTTCGAACACTGGGGTGCGCACGAAGGTTTCCTCCCTACCGATCAACGTCCTAACTAGCTAAGATCTCAAGAACCGACTCGACGAACTCACAACAGCAGGGACACAAGATTTATACTGGGTCGGGCCACCGTTGCGGTGTAATACCCTACTCCGGTGTGGTGGTGGTGGATTGCCTCTTGGGCTGATGATGAATAGTACAGGGGGAATAACAGCCTCCTGATGTTGAGGTGTTCTTGTGCTCGGTGTGTGGCTAAGGATTAGGCGAGATGCCTCTCAATGAGTTACCTCCTACTATGGTGGCTAGTCCTATTTATAGAGGCCCTGGTCCTCTCCCCAAATGTTGAGCGGGAAGGGAGCCAACAATGGCCAATTTGAAAGGGGACAGCTAGTCCAGCTTATCCTGACAAAAGTAGTCTTCGTGTGCAAAAGGCTCTGGTGGTGACGCTGTCTTGGGCTCCATGGTCACCTCCGTCTTGCCGTCCTACTGGTCTTGGCCTCGTTGCACGGATATGGAAACCTTTGCTTGATGCCTCGGTACTCCGCGCCTGCGCTTGCCTCCTTAGCACCAAAGAGGAAACAAGGACGTTGTGCGCGCTGGCGCCCGCCTGGTCTCGATCGTCATGGCTCATGTCATGAGGACCTCGCGAGGTTTGCTTTGCCTTGATCTCTCCGCCCCTCGTGAGCCTGCCTGGCGGGGACGCTCCTGAGGAGGTCTTGTGTCGTCCGCTTTGTGAGGCTTGGCCCCTCGCGAGGGTCTTGAATGCCTTGTTGATGTAGATGGGCCGTACAGGCCTGCTTGCACAGCCACACCGTGGGCCGCAGGCAGGCAAGTCTGGGGACCCCTGTTCCCAGAACGCCGACAGTAGCCCCCGGGCCCAAGGCGCGCTCGGGATTGGCTTCGAGGCGAAGCCAAAGGTCAAGTGCGGAGCGCCGCGGGCCCCAATAGCCTGCGGCCTCGGTCGACGCGTGGCGGTTGATTGGACATGGGCGTCTCCGCTTCCCCATGTTGCCTTGGAATCCGCCTGGCTATGCAGCCCCCTCAACCTACACAGATATTCTTCCATTGCCCGCGCCACACTTCCCCGATTTCTCTGTTTCGCCGAGACTCTGGTCCTCCTCCTAATCTGGCCTGCGCTCTGCCCGCTCCATTGCCATGGCGACGAAACAAGCTGACAAGGGGAAGAAGCCTCTATCTTCTGCAGGCGCACCTTCGACCATCGAGCCCCCGGTTGGCCGATCGCTGGTCCTCAATGACGAGGCCATGGGCAAGGTGCGCCCCATGCTCGCCTCCAGTTTCAATGAGTGGGGGAAGACGACGGCTTGGCCTGCGTCCCGCGCTCATATCGACCGGGCAACCACCAAAGTCCCAATCTTCATTGATGCTCTCTGGGCCGGCCTGGTCCCCCCTTTCTCTGCCTTCTTCAACGCAGTGCTGGAACACTATCAGATCCACTTGCTGCATCTTGACCCCCAATCAGTGACCCTCCTTGCCGTCTTCTCCTTTGTGTGTGAGGCCACGGTGGGCATTGCCCCTTCAGTGGCCAGTCTTCGCCACTTCTTCTCGATGCACCTGACTGATCCACGGCAAAGCTCGGGTTGCGTGAGCTTCCTGGCTGTGGCTGCGACGGCTGGCGTAGGGATCGACTTCGAGCTTCCTCCATCCACGCGCGAGTTTCGGACATGGTGGGTATTTTTTGATGCCAGGGTGCTTGCCCCCTGCTCCATTCTCCGTCAGCACCTGTTGTTCCCAACTCTGGTTGTAGCCACGAGAAGCTCTCGAGCCCCTGTCTTGTCCCCGTCTGGCTCAGGCTCAAGAGGCTGAAGGATAGTGGCGTGACCGCACCTATGGTGGTGAAGGAGTTCATCAGGTGCCGAGTCGCTCCGCTTCAGCGCCATTCTCGACCAATGTGGGCCTTGCTCAATAGTCAGGACCACATGAGGCTTCAAGAATCCGGGCTTCCTCTCGAGATGCGGCAAACTGTGCTCGAGGTCCTAACGGTCATCGCATTGCCAGACGACATGCCCGGGAGGAGCTGTCTACTATACTGCTGCAAGAACAAGGAGGAATTTGCGGTGCACATGCCTTCCTTTGATGAGTGGGGGTTGCGCCCGATCGGCCTGGTGGGGCCCTGCGAGAACCCTGTCAACGTGGTTCCCTTCCTTGTTGTTGGCGCCGAGATGGCCTCGAATTTGTATGCAGGAGGGGCAAGCACCTCCGGGGGGCGGCGGCCCGAGTATTGAGGTGTAGATGCCATCTGGGGCTCCTGGGGCATCGTCCTCGGGAACTCACGATCTTTCCCCTAGGATGCCGGTCGCTGGGACGATGCAACATGCGGCTCGTGAGGTTGAAACTCCGGAGGTCTTGGGAGGTCGCGGTGAGATGGCACTCGACCGTTCTCTGCAGCCCGGCACCCCTGAAGCAGTCCCCTTGAGCGCTTCCCCGATCGCGCCCCGCGCCGGCCGCCACGTGCAGCGCTTCGGTCGGCTTTGCATGGACTTCGAGGAGCTCCGCAAGAGGAAGGGATCTCCGAGCAGTAGTGGTATCTTCGGGCCGTTGAAGCGAAGGAAGTACATTGCCGTCAATGTGTAAGTATTGTACCTTTGTGATTTCTTGAGCGTTGCTTTCCTTCCTGACGGTGGTCCTTCAGGATCCCTTCCACCAAGGTCGTCGCATCTCCTGAGGAGCAGCCTTCTCTTTCCTCGACTCCCCCGCTGGCCTTGAGCGCCCCGAGCCTTCCTGCCGTCCCTGGAGCAGGGCCGGCCGGAGGGGCGCGCTTGCCTTCATGGCGCTTTGAATCTGCGGCCCGGCGGTCCCTCCTTCACGGCCTGGTTTGGAGCTTGGCGGGCGTCCCCAGGACCCCTTCTCTGGTCTTGGACGGCAGCTGGTTGACTCCGGTCTTTGACTCTTCTCCAAGCAGCGGGCCCCAACTTGCTAGGGCCCCTCGTGAGGCCTGGCCGGCGCCCGGGGAAGCACTAGCCCCCAGCCCCCTGCTGAGAGGGGGTGCGTTGCCTCACGCCCCACCCGCGGCGGAGGACGAGGTGGGCCGTGCGCTTGAGTTTGAGCGCGAACGAAGCGTCGTTCGCCACGAGCTCTTCCAGGAGGCGATGGGCGCGATGAACCGACTTGGTGGCGAACTTGTGGACGTCGACGTGCGCGTCAAGGCTAGGGTCTTCGGCTTGCGGAGCTACGGCGTAAGCTGAAGGTGGCTATCAACCTTGGCCGGTAGCAGCGTGATCTTTTTTTGACTATAAACAGTAGGGTAAAAACCCCACTGCAATTTTTATTAAAGTAACAAAGGAGGAGGTAACAATGTCTCAAGGGCTTGAGGTAAGCCCCAAAAAAAGAAAAAAAGAAAGAGAGAAAAAAAAGAAAAGAAAGAAGAGAGAAAGAAGGAAAAAAGACTAAACTATTCCTATAAATACAGGATGGACTCTAACCAAGCTGAAAATTGTGGCATTAACTTATTCTTCATCCTGAATTTCAATAGCTTGAGCTCTGCCAAATATATGTGTTTCCAACCCTGAAAAGAAGGAGTAATATGTTCAAAGATCTTCTTGTTCTTGGAAATCCAAATGGCCCAAGAACCCAGAATAATAATCTCCATGAAGAAAGAAGCTGCAGTTTGTCCTTGAGGTCTTGAAAAGCTTCCAACACTGACAGGTTGGTTGTTCTGGTTGGGCAGATGTAATCCCAACATTGTGAGGCAAAAGGGCAGCTCCAAAAAAAATGATGCAAGGTCTCCTCCTGTTGACAATTTCTGACAGCACAATTGTAGTCATCCAGCTCAAAATTCTTTCTACTTAGAAGATTCCTAGTGTTAACTCTGTCATGCAACAATTGCCAGAAAAAAAATTGTGTTTAGGTTGACAGGAGCTTTGCCATATCCAGCTGAAGTGAGGTGGAGTCATATTATGTCCAATTAATACTTTATAAGCTTTGATTGAGGAGTAGAATTCATTGCCCCAGATGTAGCTCCATGTATCTCTCAACTGCAAATGCTCTGAGCTTCTTAGAGAGATGCAGATATTTTCCATTTCAAGAAATTCCTCATATGCTTCTGTGGTCAGTGGAAGGTGGAATAAGTCCTGGAGATACTCAGTATGGATAACTTGATGGACAGTAATAGATGTATTTCTAGCAAAAGTAATGAGGTGGTGAAATTTGTGTTTCATGACAAAGTCATACCAACAGTCATCCCAAAACAGAGCACTTTGTCCATCTCCTACATTACATCTGGCAATTGCTTTGAATTCATCAATAAGAGCTAGATTTGACTTCCACCAGAAGGATCCCTCCCTCTGTTGCCTGGTAGATTCCCAGTACTGTAGTATGTCTCCCAAACAAGATTTACCCAGGGAATATCATGTCTGTTGAAAAAATTATGTAGATTTTTCATGAGCAATGTCTTGTTATGTGTGAAGATGTCCATTACTCCTAACCCTCCTTGACTCTTGGGTCTGCATACAGTTTTCCATGCCACAAGTGCTGGTCTGTGATCCCCCAAGTCAGGGCTCCTCCACAGGCAGTGCCTCAAATATTTAATGATCTGCTGCTTGATAGTGATAGGAATATCTAGGCAGCACATGAAGAAAATGGTTAATGAAGCAAGCACTGATTTGACCAATAATACTTTTCCTGCTTGTGTCATGAATGTAGAAAGTCCAGCAAGTTTTTTGGCAATTCTTTGAACTAGTGGCAGACATTGTTCCACAGTTGGTTTGTAAATTCCCAGAGGTAATCCCAAGTATGTGAAAGGGAAGTGACCTCTGGAGCACTGCAATGTGTTTCTGAAAAGATCCACTCTGTCCTCTGCAATATTGATGGGCACCATGACTGACTTGCCATAATTAACTTTTAAACCTGTGGCTACAGCAAAGGTGTTGAGTAGTGCCTTAATACAAATGAGCTCTCTGGCATTGGCTTTTATAAAGACCAGGGTATCATCAGCATATTGCACTACTGGAAAATCAGGGCAAGAATTAACTTGAAGGGGGGAGTTATAATCCCCAATCTCATGGCCTTGTTAAAAATGGACTGAAGGAGGTCAGCAGCCAGGACAAAAATCAAAGGTGAATAAGGATCACCTTGTCTGACCCCTCTTTTGCAATAAAATTTCTTCCCAGGAACTCCATTGAGCATAACAGCTGAAGAAGCAGATGTGAAAATAAGGTTCATCCAAGAAATCCATATTTCCCCCAAAACCTTTTGCTCTAAAAATGTCAATGATGGCCTGATGTTCAATAGTATCAAATGCTTTTTCAAAATCTAACTTGATCACCAACATCTCCTCTCTAGATTTGTGGCACTGGTGTATATACTCATAAGCCCACCCAAGGCAGTCTTGAATCATCCTGTTTTTCAAAAAACCATATTGATTAATATGAACTATATGTAGTATCACTCCCTGAAGTCTGTTGGCTAACAACTTTGTAATGATTTTCATAATGCCATTTAACAAAGAAATGGGTCTGAAGTCATTTGGTGTGAGAGGCACTTCCTTTTTTGGGATTAAAGTGATGAAAGATGTATTGATGCTCTCAAGGTTCACAGTGCCAGCATGGAAAGCCATGATAAGTGCAGTAGTATCTTCCTTAATAATGTCCTAGCAAGCTTTAATAAATTCATTGTTGAAACCATCTGGACCTGGGGATTTATCAGTTGGCAAGTTCTTCACTACATCATCAATTTCTTCTTGTGTGAAAGGCCTTTCAAGGACTTGAAATATTTGTGGGTCAACTCTGTTTTCATATAAATCATGCAAATCAAAATGCATATTATGCCCACTTGACTGTCCTAGTCTCTTTTTGAAAGCCTCCCAAAGAATAGCAGCCTTGCCTTCATGATCAGTGACTTCCACTTGTGCCTCATTGAGCAGCATTGCAATCTTGTTATGTCTATGATTAATTGAGGCCTTAGTGTGGAAGAATTTTGTGTTCTCATCTCCAAACTTAACTCCTTTAATTTTTCCCCTTTGTTTCCAGTAGATCTTTTGATGATTAAGTACTTCCAGAAGATACTCTTTTAACAGTCTCCTACAATTTGCCTCAAATAAAGTTAGGTCTCTGTATTCCTCAATCATGTCGCAGAGAAAAATACAAGCATTTAGCTCCTCAATCTGCTTTTTCATACAAGAGAGGTTCTTGGCCCACAGTTTCAGTGCTCTCCTCAGATTTTTAAATTTGGCATTGATTTTCTTAGTAGGATCAGAGAAACCCACTGGAATGTTCCAAGCAGCCTGGACAATATCCTTGAAAGAGTTGTCTTTTAACCAGTAATTTTCAAACCTGAAAACCTTAGACTTTGGGATGCTAGTTCCAATTTTGATCATACATGGAATGTGATCAGAAATAGGTTTAGCCAAAGGAAGTGCAGTGGAATCAGGAAAGGAAGTCATCCAAGCAGCAGAGGTAAAAATCCAATCTAGTTTCTCTAGGAGAGGACTATCTTGCATGTTACTCCAGCTATATTGCCTACATTTTAGAGGCAATTCCACCAACCATAGGTTGCTAATAGCCTCATTGAATAAAAGCATTTGATTTACATCCCCTCCTGGTTTGTTCCTGTCATCTGGCGATCTGATAAAGTTGAAATCTCCCATAAGAATCCATTCAGTCTCAATGTCTATTTGGATGGAATTTAACCAATCAATGAATTCTAGCTTATCCTCTTGGTTACAAGGACCATAAATATTTGTAAGAACCCATGAGTGCTGAGATGTTTTGCAAGTAAACTGAACTGTGAGGGAGAACTTATTTTGAAGTATCAATTCACCAGTGAAACATGAGTCTTTCCATGCTGTCAAGATACCCCCAGAGGCTCCCACAGAAGGGAGAAATTCAAACTTATTAAAACTTTGAGGACAAAAATTGTGCAAATATGCAAGGTCAAAAAACTCTCTTTTAGTTTCCTGAATGCAAACAATAGAAGCTGCACTCTCCTTAATTTTCTGTCTGATGGCCAACCATTTATCAGAAGAATTAATACCCCTGACATTCCAGTTTAAGATGTTCCAAGATATGTTATTATTCATTAACACAGATATTCAAATTGTACTTGATAACCAGGTGCCAACCCCTGGTGTTAGTACCTGTATTAATCAGCTGTATATTCCTAGTAGAAACTTCTTTACTCAACAAATCAATAACAAAGCAAACTGCAACATGAACATCATCCTTTTCCAAGGTGTGGAAAGTACACTTGTCCCAGTGGACCCATATCACATAGTTAGGGGTACAGACATATAGAAGAAAATATCTCCCGAAACTAAGCAAAAGGATGTAGGGAGTTCCAAATCCATTTATATTACATAGATTGCCAAAATAAGCCACTGCCACTCTACTTTGTTGCTGCAGGAAATTATGTAAACAGAGGAACTGGCTTGTGGACTTGGAGTAGAGGTGTGTGATCATGATTACACAGCATGAGGGTGAACATCTCCATTGGCCTTGGGGACCTTGGTCATCTCCTCCTGCTCCTTTTTCTTGACCTTTTTGGACAACTTGTCATGTGCCTCCTCCTCAGATACCTTGCAGAAACTCGTTGTCAGATTTTTCACAACTTTATTAGGAATTGTTGGGGGTATAGCATTACAAGGGAGGCAAGTCTGAACAGTACATGGTTTTCTTCTATAACCATTGTTATCTTTCTTAATCCTGTCATTTCTCCTTACCTCAGTTTCCACCAAAGGTTCCTTCTCCCTTCTCTTCTTTGAAACTGCCTCTCCAAGTGGCAGAAGGAGCACCTTATTTGGGGATACCTGCTGTAGTGGGCTCCCTGTGCCACTAGAAGAGTGAGCAGCAGGGCTAATGTCCTCATTTTCCTTTCCAATTCCTTGCATAAAGTCCTTACAACTTGGAGCCTGAGAAGTGGAGCAGTTATCAGGAATGTGAAATGCAATAGTATCTTCAGTAGCATAGTTTGCAGTCAACATAGTCCATAATTCAGATTTGAGCAGCTTCATAATCCAACCAAACTTGTCAGGAATTAAAAGGAGGTGGATTATGAAGTTAAACCAACTTACTAGAATGTCAATCTTAAAGGTACTGACAGCTCCCTGAGTGGCTGGTGCAAAGTGTTGAATCCACAGATCTAGACCTTCTTCAGAGATTAAATGAGATCCATCAAAATTATCTTTAGCATGTGATTCAGCAATTTCTTGAACATCAAAATAATTTGGACAACCTGGTTCAGAATGAGGACCATAGGTACCTTTTTTATTATCTTCAGAAGGAATAATGGGGACATTCTCCTTTCCCTTGAGAGAAGATTTGTCCACATCCCCCAAAGCAACCACAGTCCCAGAGCCCAATGTCACAAATTTGTCTTTCTCACTGTCAGTAGTTCCTTCAGTAGCAAATTCCTGTGCTTTAGAACTGCCAGCCTCTAAATGGACTTGAGACTTTTTCTGCATATTGGTCTCTTAAGAGGCAAGCAAGTGTTGACTGTGTTGTTCCCCTTCAAGAGGTTGTGTCATAGGAATAGTCTGCTCAAGCAGCTCAGGTACAGGAGGAAAATCTCCAGGGGTTGAACTGGCACATATAGGTTAGCATTCTCCTCCTCCAGGGCAGCAAGGCCAGGTTCTGCTTTATCTGGGTCATCTTGGTAAGCCAGGGCAATGTTATGCAGTCTCGTGCCCAAAAAAAGGGATTTGTGCCACCTGATTCACCTCTTCACTAGCAGAGTGTGTGAGAGACAAGAGCCCATCAGATAAAGAAACAGTAGTGGTGATGCTACTGTTAGGAGCACCATCTTCAGGAACCATAGGTATCTCCAGTTGCTGCTGCACAGGTACAGGGGGATTTGGCTGTGGAAAGGCCCAGTGATCATTTTCCTCCTGCTCATCCCACTCATCCCATTCTGCATTATTGACTTGAGGATTGTTTGGTGGCAGAGGTTGGAAACCAGGGAAATCATTAGCATGCTGAGGTACTGGGTGTGGGTCCACCCCTGGGGGAGGAATTGGGTCTTCATTGGCTGGGCCACCTCCTAGCATTTCTTCCCACAACACTTCAACAGAGGAAGTCCAAGATCTTCCTTAAAACTCTCTCCTTCAGACCACCTAATACTTTTAGGCACATCCAAGAGTTCAGTGACTCTGGCCTTGACCAAGATCTTTCCTCTAAGAGCATCCTCCTTTTCCTAGCTAATGATTCTACCCCATTTGGAAATAGCAGCAGATACATCCTCTATATTACAGTAGTCAAACGGCACCCCCACAAAAAGCAGCCAGCAGGTTCTGTTAAAATGAATTCTGCGCCAGCTTCTACCTTTGTTATGCGGTGTGAAAGAGATAAAAACATCACCAAACGGGTGTGGACTCTGGCTGACCAATCTATCCCTGTCCCGCACATGCCTGAACTGAACATACGCTTCCCCAAAAGGGCAAGGTTGAATCTCTCTGAACTGCACTTCTTCCTCCCCTTGCAAAAACTCTTCCAAAACATCACGAACATTAGGGAAGAATACCTCATTTGGGTGAGGATGAATAGTCGCAATCGCCCAGTCCTCATGTCGACGCGGGCGGCGTGGCAGGATGACCCTGGAAACCCCATTCCTCCCCTCCAGTTCCTGAATGTGGAAACCGTGAGGGACGAAAGGAACTGGGTCGATAGGAATGTTAGCCATTGTTGGCTCTTCCGATGCGTAGAGCTCCAAAGCCCTCCCCGGCGATGAAGAAGAAGTTGGCGAGCCTGACGAGGTTGAGGCAGAGTTGGTAGGTGAGGTGGAATGCGAGGAGGCAAGCAAGGGTCTCGGCTGAAAATTTGGGAAAAGATCCGTGAACAGTTCCTTAAATGTCGAGACTTGCCTTAACGGTAATGCCGGCCCAACACAGTGAAACCACGACTCCACCTGTCCCTCGGCCCAGGCCTGCTCCGGTGGGCTCTGGAAGGTGTCAAACGGGGTGAAAGGCCAAAGCCCAGGAAGATTTGGCCTCGAGCAGTTGCGCGCGTAATGACCCTGCCCCCCGCATGCATAGCATGTCACGTACCTGTTGGTACGTTGATGATGAGTATTAACTTGGAGCTCATTGCGATGTCCCTCGTCAAGTCGTGCATTAGTATCAATTAAGTCCCCCCTCTGATCACTCCTAATTTGAATAGGGCCTGAAAGACGTTCAAAAACTGATCCTGCATTCCGGCAAGTCGAAACACGAGTCCGGCGATCGCCGGAATCATGTTGGACTGCTTTACCATGCGTACCCACTAATGTCCATTCTCTATCCTGCTCAGCATAGAACGCTCTCTCTTCTCGAATCCAATTCGGACCACCAAAATTCCAGAGGCTAAAAACCATCTCAACCTCTTTCTCAACAACTCTGCCCGCATTATAAATCTCAAAACCCACCGATTTAGAAGCAACCGAAAACTTGAAAGATCTATCTCTAAGATGACGAACTCTAAATCCTTGGGCATAACCACCAAACATAGCAAGAAGTGAGACACTAACTGTGTGTGTGTCAAGCTTGAACGATGCTCTACAGAAAGAGACCACCATGGTGAACTCACGTTGACGAAACCCCGGTGAGAAGACCACTGGATGCCCAAACTTGCGCATCATGTCTGCTTGGAACTTCTTCCCACGATCAAAGTCTAGGGTAAAAGGAGCCATATTGTGGCTATTGTGGCCGGAGTGGCACACAACAGGGAGGGTGGTTGCTGGAGCCGGAATGGCCACCGACAGGGGGTGGCCGCCGGGGCCGGAGTGGCCACCGGCGTAGGTCGCCTAGGAAACACCTAGGAGTCGCCTAGGAGAGGAGAGGACGTTTTCGTAAGAGAACCCCTTTTGTCCTCCTGAGTTCTAGCAGCATGATCTTGATAGTGCGAAGGCTGAGGCGTCCCTCAAGGTTTCCCACAAAGCTTACTCCCGAGCTCTGGAGGAGGCTCGCGAGGCTGACCACCATCGCGAGGCTGCAGAGAAGCGCGCGTGGGAGCTCCAGGCATGGAGTGCGTCCTTGGAGTGGCAGGGGGAGGTGCGCAAAGCTGCCCTTGCATCGATGAGGGGGGCACCTGCCGAGGAGGAAGAGATCTGAAAGCTTGAGGAGGCAATGGCGCTGGAAGCTGTGGAGCGCAGCCTCGAGCTCGAGCGGCTGGAGATGAGGGAGCGCCAATGTCGGGGAAGTCTGACTCCGCGATCACCTATGGGGACGGAGCCCCTTCTTGGTTCGGTGGGGGGCGGAGGTCGCGCGAAGAGCAGATCGAGGCGAGGCACACGAGCGGTTTTTACCCATCTTCGGAGCTCTCCGGAGTGATAATACTCCTACTGCTGCTTTGTGGATTGTATTGAGTTCTTGCTCGGGAGCGCTGAGTGCTACAGTACACACCAGCAGCTAACGAGACCGAGCATGAGTGTTCTACTGTTCGTCCCCCTTCCCCACGTTGTGCATGGGCCTCCTTTTATATGCTCAAGGGGTCTCCAACACGTGGCAACGTAGGCAAGGGCAAAAATGGAAATGTGCTGCGGTAGGTACAGCTACCTACACAGTGTATCATACCTAACTTTGACGGCAGGGGAAAAGGCATTAAATGCCCGTCTGCGTCGCCCAAATAGTGCAGAAAAGGGACCGTTAGGGACGCCATCGCTTGCCACGATGGCGATCTTGTCAGCGCCGCTTGCCACGGTGCACCCCTGGCTGCACAGCCTCCCGCCACGTACGCCTGGAAGTGCCTCAGAACGACACGTTGGTGGGTGAGCTGAAGCGCAGGTACAGAGTGGTTGCTTGCCGCGGCAAACGCCTTGCCGCGGTTGTTGTCTTATCGCTTCCGGGAGCTTGTCGCTCGCCGGGTCTTGCCGGGACGCGTGGCGCGTCGCGGTAAGTACCTTGGGATGCCTTGGTTGGCTTTCCCGGCAAGCTCCTCTTGCCGGGGTCTTGTGCCTTGAGTGGCCTTCCCGGCAAGCTCCTCTTGCCGGGGACTTGTCTCCTTTGCTTAAATACTTTGTTCTTGAATGGTTCCAAAGGAACCACAGAGGTCCTAGGCGGTCACCTGGCAAGCCTTGCCGCGGGGCTCTGCGACTGCTCGTGCACAAGTTCGGGATACTAGGGTACCCCTACTCTAGTACACCAACAGGAGCCCCCGGGCCTGGGCCATACACGGTGCCGAGCGCTGTTGGGCCAGGCCCAAAACAGGGCACGGGCACGCGTGGCCTGGGTCACGTCGCATCTTACTCCGTATCCACCGCGCCCTCCCTGAACGGCATGCGTCAATTATGGCGTCGTGGGAGAGGTCGTGGGTGGTTCCTTTATTCGGAAAGGTGAAGCGTCCGCCCTCTCCCTCCTTATAAGCAGGGGAAACAGGGGCAGTTCGCCCACCTGCCCATTGCTATTCCTGCCTCGGAAATCTCCGCCGCTCCCCTTCTTCTCAAAGCCGAAAGAGAGCAGCGCTCCGCCCCCATCGCCCCCAGCACCGCCAACGCCGTCGTCCTTCCTCACCATTCCTGCCATGGCTCCGAAAGCCGAGAAGGCGAAGTCGGCCGAGGCGGAGCGGCTCGCGGCGCTGCGAAAGGAGCGGGCAATCTTCCCTCCAAGGCTTGAGGCGGAAGAGCTGAAGGAGTTCTACTACCTCTTCTGGTCGACGGGGACGCGAGCGCATCCGCGCACGAAGGTACTCCCAGCCGCTGCTTGGGATAAGACTCCCACTGGGTACCCTTTCTTCGTCTTGTTCTTCTACTGCGGGCTCTGCCCGCCCTTTTCTGAATTCTTCTGTGACATCATGAACACCTACGGGCTCCACCTCCTTGACTTCACCCCCAATGCTGTCCTGACCATGGCAGTTTTCGCACATCTCTGCGGAAACTTTGTCAGAATCCATCCAAACGTAGCCCTTTTTCGCCACTTCTTTTCGCCTCGAGTTGAGAAAGGAGAGCCTTTATCCGGCGGAATCGCCTGGATCTCAAAAGCCGGCAAGAAGGAGGCTTATCTGGATGGAGAGTTCCACAGCAAGTGGGAGGAGTGGAGGGCGGACTGGTGCCTGATTGTCGAGGAGAACCCACAGCCGTTTACTGCTCTGCGCTAAACTCCAGTAGTGCGCAGCAGTGATTGGAGTAGCCTGGCCCCGGAAGACGACAGACTGAAGATTGTCGTCGCCCGGATCCTACGCCTCAGGCTTGCCGGGCTTACTGTAGGAGCGGTTGGCGCAGATTTCCTCCGCCGCCGCATCGCCCCCCTGCAGGAGAGGAGGAGACCCGCCTGGGAGTTTCAGAACGCGGCGGATATCATGAGGCTGTGGCCGGGCCTCAACTTCAACTTCACTGTCATGGAGCTCAACTCGATGCTCCAGGAGCTGTTCAAGTACGACCCACAGCATCCCGAAGTGTTCAGGTTGTCGAGGGGCGTCGTTCAACTGTGCAACAACTCCTCGCTCGACCGCATCCATGCAATGATGCCGCTGTGCGACTCGCATGGAATTGACCCAACCTGGATAGAGCCTGCAGATGATGTCGTGCGGGCGTTCTTCGACAACTTGGTAGAAGTGCCGGTCGACGCCGATGAGAAGAGGGGCCTCACCCGGGACACCACCGAAGATGAGCTCAAGCGCATCGCCACCAGGATGGAAGAGGCGGCGGCGGCTGCAGCTGCGGGCGAGTTTGGGTTCACCGTGGAGGAGGCAGATGCAGCAGAGGCGGCAAGACTCACCGAGTGAGAGGATCTTGCTAGCGAGGAAGAGCCTGCCGGGCATGACGCCGGGCCGAGCGGGCTCGCCGAGGATACGAGCGGCTCGTTGGAGATCGGCTCCTCTTCCTCTTCGTCTTCGGGCAGCTTGCCGCAAGCAGAGCCCCCGGGCTCCACAAGCAGAGCCCCCGGCTCCACCAAGAAGGCGTCTTCGCAAGGTCGGGGACGTAGCGGAGCGGCAGACGAGTCAACCCCCGCCGCGCCGTACGACACGCTCCACCGCGGCAAGTTCCGTTGCCGCGGAAGCACCTCACGCTGCAGCGGCAACCGGAGCGGGGTCCTCCCGGTCCGACGCTCCAGCTCCACCTCCTCGCGCCGGAGGAGGTCCAGGCTTTGACTTCTCCGCGCTCAGCTCCGACGAGGAAGAAGAAGAGTAAGATTCTCGTTGTACTTGTATGTCTTCAATACTTGTTGTCTTGTCTTGGATCTCATTTGCTTTACTCCTAACTTATTCCTTTTCAGGACTCTGGCCCAGAGAGTGGCAAAGAGAGCCAAGGTCCCAGTGATTGTCATCGAGGATGATCCCACCGTGTCAGCAGGGGGTGCGCCTGAGACAAGCTTGCCGGACCCGGCAGCTGTTCTTCAGAGCAGCCCCCAGCGTAAGTATATGGTTTGCTTCCTGCTGTTGAGCGCGCATAGATACTCTTTGTTTGCTGATATCTGGCTGTTGGCTTGTGTAGGAGCAGAGCAGCCTCGCCAGGAGCTCTCGGAGGCCACCCTTGACATGACATTTGCTTCGACTACGCCGCCAAGGGAGAGTTCTCCGGCAAGGGCGGATCCTCCGACAAGGGAGAGCTCTCCGGCAAGGGAGAAGTCTCCTACAACGGAGAGCTCCCCGCCAAT
Organism: Aegilops umbellulata; assembly: GCA_032464435.1. NCBI lineage: Eukaryota > Viridiplantae > Streptophyta > Magnoliopsida > Poales > Poaceae > Aegilops > Aegilops umbellulata. The sequence goes on along the minus strand of CP136056.1, from coordinate 208,406,621 downwards.
GGAGAAGTCTCCGGCAAGGGAGGAGTCTCCGGCAAGGGACAGCACCAGCAGTCCTCCGATGGTGGAGACCAGAACTGCCGAGCCTGGTGCAGGTAAACCTCTTGCTTCGAAACTTCCCTTGGGTTCTTCTTCTTTTGATCTTATTTTTGGATATTTGCTTGACTTTTCTCCCTTTTTCGGCTGTCAGATCCACCCACTTCGGATCCGATGGAGACCGAGGTTGCTGTTGGTGATGCTGCCGCCACCGAAGAAGCGGCCGGCGCTGATGATCCCGCCGGCGAAGAGGCCGCCAAGGCTGCCGCCGCAGCAGCTGACCAGGGGTCTGGCGATCGTACTGACGACCCTGAGGCCGCAGGAGCGACAGACGCTACACCGACTGCCGATCCTCCCACCGCTGCCGTAGCATCAAGCTCCGAAGAGCCCCAGCCAGGCGTCTACTTGAAGGCCGGCGATGGCATCTTCATCAACCTCCCCTGGGCGTCAACGTCCAGGGCGCCAGTCGAAGGAGAAAGCTTTGACGTGGAGGTGCTTGCCTCCGCTGGGCTGACGCTGGTCGACGCGCCAAGCAGCAGTAGCGACGAGCCTGAAGAGGAGCGACTGCTGCGGAAGCTGGTGTCGCTCTACCGTGCCCGCTAGGCCAAACTGGAGTCCCGCGAAGCGCTTGTCGCGAAGGCGGGGGTGGACGTGGATAAGCGCGCGGAGGAGCTCCGAGGTCTCAACCAGGCAGCTCTCCAGTCGCTGCGGCGGAGCATGTGTAGCTCGATGAGGCGCAGAAGGCCTTCATCCTCGAGAAGGCAGAAGTTGCAGAGCAACAACGGCTTGCCGCCGATGAGTTATCTGCGCGGGAGGGCGAGTTGGTGCAGCTGAAGGCCAGCCTGGACAGCCACGAATAGGAGCTTGCTGCGCGCGAGCAAACACTCAGCGGAGCCCTCAAGGAAACAAAGGATGCTGCCCCAGCTGCCGAGGCCGCCAAGAAGGATCTGGAGGCGAAGGTGGCGCAGCTGGAGACTGATCTCAAGGCGAGCGGTGAAAAGATTGCCGCGCTCAAGCACGAGCGCGAGAAGGACGCCTACACCTTTGGCGAGCTGCAGGGTCGTCTCGCCGAGAAGATCAAGGAGCTTGCCGCCGCCAAGGATTCCAACGCCGATCTTGAGCTGAAGTTGGCTGCTTTGACCAAGACGCTGGACGGTGCCAGGGAACAGGAGACGGCCCTGAGGAAGGAGATCAAGGCCGACAAGGCGCTGCTGGAGAGCATTGCCGCCACCCAGAACGATTTTAGAGAAACTATGGAGCAGTGGACGGAGGGCCTTGTGAATGCTGCCGCAGACATCGACAAGGAGCTGGCGCAGCTGGGGATGGAGGATCTCTGGTATCCCTCTGATGAGACCCTCCCATCCAGCGCCAAGCTCACCCTGTTCTTCAAAGGCGTGGCGACGACCCTCCAGCGACTCCGGGAGAGGATCCCAAAGCAGCTGGCCGACGAGCCGCGCAAGATCTGCGCAGGAGCTCTTCAGAAGGTGCTGGTGAAGGTAGCCTTCCACAACCCGGGCCTCAACCTCACCAACGTCCTCAGATCCTTGCCGGCGGACGCTGATCTGGAGGCGCTCAAGGACCTTGTCGCACCCATTGTGGACAAGGTGAGCGGGATCAAGAGGGTTGAGGGCGACCGCGCGGACTAGGCCGCCCATTTTCTGCCTTTCTTGTCATTGCTGGTCATGTTTGAAAACAATCTATTAGAGCCGCGACAAGCTATCTTGTAATATATAACTTTATTTTGGGTAGTGATTGCAATGTTATTTCCTTTACTTGACTCCTTCCCTTGTATGTTTTTGCCCTACGCTTTTAAGGAACTTGCCGGCGCAGGCACTCTTGCCGCGAGCGCTGAGTGCGGGACGTCAGCAGCCTGCTGGCAGTGCCGTTGCCGACAAGAAACCTTGTCGTAACTAGTCGCAGCTCACTTGAGTTGTTGAGTGAACTCGAAACAAGGTAAGGGCATGACTCTAGTCGCAGCACACTTAAACTGTTGAGTGAACTCGAAACGAAGTAAGGGCGCAACTAGCCACGAGTCGGTTCCTTCGTGCACAGGTTTTCCATACAAAGCATGGTCGTTCAAGGAAGATAACTTAAAAAAATTAAAAACATCTGATTGCTCAAACTTTGGCAACTTAGCTTTTCTGTCGTTTGCTTCTCGGCAAGGCGCAACCCTTGAACGACGCCTGGTCCATACCATTATCTTCCCCTTCTCCCCCCCCCCCCCCCCGGAAAACTTGTGGGCGAAGGAACCTTCATTTCCACGAGAAAAAAAAGGAAATATAGAAAATAATAATATGGAGCCTTATGGCTCGTTATTGCTTACCGGGGGTGTTCGCTGCACAAAGTGTCAGATAACTCATGCAAAAAAAGGCATGAAATTGACAAGATGTGCGGAGCACATGAGCTTTATTTATGCACAGGGTCTGCGCCTGGCATTGTACGAAGGATTACATGCAACAGCGGCAAGACTTGTACAAAAGGTGGTTGCCGGAGCAGGGTCCGGCAACCACGCTTTACGGGTAAAACTTACGAAGATGCTCAATGTTCCAGGAGTTGCTCACCGGAATGCCATCTTCGGTCTCAAGGCGGACAGCGCCAGGCCTAGTGACTCGTTTCACTCGATAAGGGCCTTCCCACTTCGACGTCAACTTGTTGGAATTCTTGGTGGAATGAACGCGCCGAAGAACAAGGTCGCCTTCCTCGAGACTTCTGGCATTAACTTTGCGGCTATGGTAGCGGCGCAAAGCTTGCTGGTAGCGAGCAGCTCGTACCGCAGCCTGAAGACGGTCTTCCTCAAGGAGCAGCGTGTCATCTTGTCGCAGCTGCTCTTGCTCAAGCTCATCATAAGCGAGCACTCGAGGCGACCCGTATACGAGTTCCGTGGGGATAACTGCCTCTGCTCCATAGACAAGAGCGAAAGGTGTCTGGCCAGTGGCTCGATTTGGCGTCGTCCTGATCGACCAAAGAACCACCGGCAGCTCCTCGATCCAGTTTCTTCCGCACCTGTGCAGCTTGTCGAAAGTCCTGGTCTTGAGCCCACGCAGCACTTCAGCATTTTCCCTCTCCGCTTGACCATTGCTCCTGGGGTGAGCAACAGAAGCGAAGCAGATCTTGGTGCCAAGATCTTGGACGTACTGCATGAAGGTGCGGCTCGTGAATTGTGTACCGTTGTCGGTGATGATCCTGTTAGGGATCCCGAAGGGGCAAACAATCGACCTGAAGAACTTGACTGCTGACTGTGTTGTCACCTTCCTCACTGCTTCCACTTCCGGCCACTTTGTGAACTTGTCGATTGCGACGTACAAGTACTCAAAGCCCCCGACTGCTCAGGGGAAGGGGCCGAGGATGTCGAGCCCCCAGACCGAAAATGGCCAGGATAAAGGGATCGTCTGGAGAGCTTGAGCTGGCTGGCGTATCTGCTTGGAATGGAACTGGCACGCTTCACACTTGGTTACTTGTGCAGTTGCATCCTGGAGGGCTGTCCGCGAAAAGAAACCTTGACGGAAAGCTTTGCCGGCAAGTGCTCTTGCGCCAATGTGGTGACCGTAGATGCCTCCATGTATCTCAGGCAACAGCTTCTATCCATCTTCCCGGTGAATACACTTCAATTTCACAACGTTGAGTCTTGTTCTGTACAGTGCGTTGTCGACAAACGGGTACATACTTGACTGCCGGGCTACTCTTTCCGCTTCTTCTTGCTCTTCGGGAAGTTCTCCTGTCTGAAGGAAACAGACGATCTGTTGTGCTCATGCTGGAGCTTGCGGCTCGACAACAAGGACTAAAGGCATATCTGCTGCTGCGGGAACATCCGCTTCTACGGCGAGAACCTGCGGTTCAGCCGGAGCTTGACGTTCCCCGGCAAGCTTGCCGGAGCAAAACTTGTCAGGAGCGTCTGCTTCAACGAAACAAACCCTGGGGCTTGTCGGAGCAGACTGCTCCTCAGCATTCTTGGCGTTGATCTTGGGGACCTTCTTGGCGGCGGCTCCGGGAAGCTCCGCCGGAAAATAGTCACCAGAAATCAACTTCCTCTTCTTGATCTGTCCAGTTGATGGCGTCACAGACGGCTGAGTCAGCTTGAGCACAAAGATCCCTGGTTCCACATGTAACTTAAGTGCTGCGCACTTTGACAGGCCATCAGCAATGTCGTTCTGAGCTCTTGGAACATGTTCCATCTGTAGGCCGACAAAGTGCTCTTCTAGATTCCTCACTTCATCAACGTAAGCTTCCATCAATGGACTCTGATAATTCTTGTTCACTTGGCGGACGACAAGCTGCGAGTCACCCCTGACAATGAGCTGCTTGATCCCAAGGTCTGCCGCGATCCTGAGACCGGCAAGCAATCCTTCATACTCTGCAGTATTGTTTGTTGATTGCTCCTTGGGAAAGTGCATCTGGACTATGTACTTGAGGTGCTCTCCGATGGGTGCGACAAGCAGCACGCCAGCACCGGCGCCTTGCAGCGAAAAGGCAGCATCAAAGTACATCAACCACTCTTTGCTTGCCTCCTTGATGGCGATGCTCGTCTCTGGAATTTCTTCGTCGGGCGTTGGCGTCCACTCTGCTATGAATTCTGCCAATGCACTGCTTTGGATAGTTAAAGTGCTCTCAAACTTGAGGCCAAAGCTTGACTGTTCCAGTGACCACTCAACAATCCTGCCTGTCGCTTCTGGATTCTGCAGTATCCTCTTCAGCGGAAAGCGAGTGACAACTGTGATCTCATGTGCTTGGAAGTAGTGGCGCAGCTTCCTCGAGGCCATGAGAAGGCCGAAAAGCAATTTCTGCACACCAGAGTACCTTGACCTAGCCCCCTGCAGAAGGGAGCTGACAAAGTAGACTGGGCGCTGCACCATTTTCTTCTGTGTCTCCTCGGGCATCTGCGCAGATCCATCCTTGCCGGGACCAGAGCTTGTCGGGGAAGCCCCCTGCTTGTCGTTGGATGCGCTCACTGTGGTTGCTGGCTCATCATCTGCCTCCCTCTCCGCTACTAACGTAGCACTAACCACTTGATTGGTTGCCGCCAGATACAACAGCAACTTCTCTTGTGGCTTAGGTGCGACAAGTATGGGAGTGGAGGCCAGGTATCTCTTCAGGTCCTGCAGCGCAGCCTTCGCTTCCGGAGTCCATTTCATTGGACCTGCCTTTTTCAAAATTTTGAAAAACGGCAGGGCGCGCTCAGCAGACTTAGAGATAAACCTGCTGAGAGCCGCCACGCAGCCGGCAAGTTTCCGCACATCTTTAATGCGCTTCGATGCTTCGATCTGCTCAATGGCCTTGATCTTGTCAGGATTGGCTTCAATTCCCCGCTGGGACACGAAGAACCCGAGAAGCTTGCCGGAAGGGACTCCAAACACGCACTTCTCGGGGTTGAGCTTGAGGCTGATCTTGCGTAGATTTGCAAATGTCTCTTCTAAATCTTGAACCAGAGTTGCTTTGTCCCTGCTCTTGACCACTGTGTCATCCATGTAGGCTTCCACATTTCTGTGTATTTGTGGCTCAAAAGCAGTATGGACGACCCTTGCAAATGTTCAACCAGCATTCTTCAATCCGAAAGGCATCCGTATGAAACAGTATGTGCCACATGGAGTGATGAATGCGGTTTTCTCCTCCTCCTGTTCCTGCATTCTCTCCGGGGAGTTTCCTCCCTTCCTCAGCACGTGCACACCTGTCGGCCAGGGCATACAGCTCATTGACGTCTCTGATCTTGCACATCGCCATCTCCTCCCGCATCCTGCGGTTACACACGTTCTGATGGAACGCGCTGATGACCGCGACAGGGTGGACATCTGGGATGTTGCGTTGCACTTGGCTGAATCTCTAGATGTACTTGCGCAGGGGCTCCCCTTCCTTCTGGGCGAGCAGATGAAGATCACTCTCCTGGCCATGAGGTTTGTGGCCGCCTGTAAAGGCGCCGACGAACTGATGGCACAGGTCTGCCCAGGAAGATATGGAGTTGTCCGGCAAGTGCATGAGCCAGGACCTGACGTTAGGTTTGAGCACCAGCAGGAAGTAGTTGGCAAGGATCTTGTCGTCCCGCCCCCCAGCAGCTTGCACCGCGATGGTGTAGATGCTGAGGAACTCCGACGGATGCAACTTGCCGTCGTACTTCTCGGGTACGTCTGGCTTGAAATTCTTCGTGCTGGGCCACTGGACTTGCCGCAGCTCACGGGTAAACGCAGGGCAACCTACCGCATACGGTAGGTCGCCTGGTTCCCCTGGCGCATGCATGTCGACAGTGGGTCCAGCGCACCGGTCTGATTGACGCCGCGTTTCTCTTCGGCGCTCGATGCGGGTACGAGAGTCTTGTTGCTCTCGTTCGTGCAAAACTTGGCGTTGATCGCGACGAGCTCGCGGATCTGATGAAGCGGTGGAGTCGCTGTCGCGGTGAACCCGGCAAGTCGGCGATCTTGGCCTTCGGGGCGGAGAGTGCACGGTGGTTGCACCCCCACCTGTCTTGTCGCCATCGGGTCGCGCCTGGCTGACTTGCCGCGGCTGCGACGTAGTCGGCTGCCGCGGAGTGTCGCCGTTGGCGAAGCCGATGAGACTCTGAATGGTGGCCCTCCAGTCGTCGATCTTGTCTGGCGTTGGAGGGAAGTCTATGAGCAGTTAAGCTCGCGCCAAAGCTTCTGCTGGAGTGGCGGGTAGCGGTGGCGAACGGTGCTAGGAGCGGGATATGCTCGGACTCCTAACTGCATTAGAAGGAGCAATATCCTGTCATGGCGACCGTGCCTCGCTCGCGCCAGCACGTTGGCGCGCGTGCTGGCCTGGAGCGTCCCGAGATCCGCCAGCTCGATTTGGGTCCAGCAAGCGTATGGTACCATGGGTACCATGTCGCTGCCGGTCCTGCGCCTCCTGAGATGGGCGCGGTGCATCTACAGACGCTCGGTCGTCGTGGGAGCCGGCTACACCGCCGATGGGCAGCGCAGCCTTGTCCTTGGACCTGGCGGCACCGTGGGCTCCCTCGTCGATGCCCGTTCTTCCGCTGGCGCCTTACCCACCAGCCGTTTGCTCCGGTGGCGGTGGGTTCGACGCGGACGGAGTAGCCGCCTCTGAAGCCTTCTTCTTCGGTGGCATGTCGATTAAGTCGATGAAGATGTAGCTCGCGTGGATGTCGGATCAGGTTCACACAACCTCGACGCCCCCTACCTGGCGCGCCAAAGATGTTGGGGAAGTCTGACTCCGCGATCACCTATGGGGATGGAGCCCCTTCTCGGTTCGGCGGGGGGCGGAGGTCGCACGAAGAGCAGATCGAGGCGAGGCACACGAGCGGTTTTTACCCAGCTTCGGAGCTCTCCGGAGAGATAATACTCGTACTGCTGCTTTGTGGATTGTATTGAGTTCTTGCTCGGGAGCGCTGAGTGCTACAGTACACACCAGTAGCTTACGAGACCGAGCGTGAGTGTTCTACTGTTCGTCCCCCTTCCCCACGTTGTGCATGGGCCTCCTTTTATATGCTCAAGGGGTCTCCAATAGGTGGCAATGTAGGCAAGGGCAAAAATGGAAATGTGCTGCGGTAGGTACAGCTACCTACACAGTGTATCATACCTAACTCTGACGACAGGGGACAAGGGCATTAAATGCCCGTCTGCGTCGCCCAAACAGTGCAGAAAAGGGACCGTTAGGGACGCCATCGCTTGCCACGATGGCGATCTTGTCAGCGCCCTTGCCACGGTGCACCCCTGGCTGCACAGCCTCCCGCCACGTACGTCTGGAAGTGCCTCAGAACGACACGTTGGTGGGTGAGCTGGAGCGCAGGTACAGAGTGGTTGCTTGCCGCGGAAAACGCATTTGCCGCGGTTGTTGTCTTGTCGCTTCCGGGAGCTTGTCGCTCGTCGGGTCTTGCCGGGACGCGTGGCGCGTCGCGGTAAGTACCTTGGGATGCCTTGGTTGGCTTTCCCGGCAAGCTCCTCTTGCCGGGGTCTTGTGCCTTGAGTGGCCTTCCCGGCAAGCTCCTCTTGCCGGGGGCTTGTCTCCTTGGCTTAAATACTTTGTTCTTGAATGGTTCCAAAGGAACCACAGAGGTCCTAGGCGGTCACCCGACAAGCCTTGCCGCGGGGCTCTGCGACTGCCCATGCACAAGTTCGGGATACTAGGGTACCCCTACTCTAGTACACCGACAGCCAAGTCGTTCAAGTGATAGACGCCGTCAATGCGCGCGAGGCCAGGGCTTAGGAGGAGGTTGATCGCTGAGTGGCCGAGGCTCGCTCGGATCTTGAGGGGAGGTATGACTTAAGGTTGAAGCTTGCGGGGACGGAGGACGCGGGTAGGGCTGCCGCCCTCAGGCCCAAGCTGGCTGAAGTGGAGAGGTGCAAGGAGGCTACGGCAGCCGCCCTTGTCATAGCGCAGGCGGAGTTGGGCTCTGCCCGCGCCAAGCTGCTCTCTCTTTAGAAGCGGGTTGATGACGCCGAGTCCGTTGCACGGCAGAATAAGGAGGAAGTGCTTCAACGACGGACGCTCGAGCATGAACACGCCCTCATGCTCCAGGACCTCGGGATCAGGGCCAACGCGGCGCTGTGCCATGTCTGCGACGAGAATACTCCGCACCCACACTCGAATGACTATGCCAGTCACCTACGCTTCTTTGCCGACATGGTGACGCGCCTGGAAGCCCGGTCTGATAGTGCTTGCCAGCTTGTGGAATAGAGAAGTCGGGGCCTGCTCGAGCGCGCGTTCTCCCGCATATTCAGCCATCTCCGGAACACCTTCCCCGACCTCGACTTCGACTTCGATGCCGCCATTGCCCCCGTACCGCAGGCCATCTGTGGCGACCTGGCGCGGTGGGTGGAGGACAACATGGATGCGCTGGTTAGAGCCTTCGCTTCTGAAGATGACACGGTGGTGGTCGCTGCAGACGAAGGCGACGTGGTGGATGATGGCGATGCCGGTGTCGGTGAACGTGGGGGTGCCGCCAACGACGTGGAGGATGCGGCGAGCGACATATCAGGATGATCCCGTGTTCCCTTACTGTTTTACCCTGTATTCAAAAACTTGGGCGAGGCCCCTCAAGATCGTGAGCGCATTTTGAGAGGGGAGCCCCTCATGAAAACAAATCGCAATTTATACTCTTATATGCCACGCCGAATGTGCTCCTTCGTGGATCCATGAGTCTGGCGGCAAGTTTTGCCCTTGCGGCTTACCTTAGCTGAGGTGGGCACCGCACCGGGTTGTAAGGTCGTGAGTTGCCGCGGAGCTCCTGAAGGGTCTGCTAATCTGCCCGAGAGGGCCTCGCAAGGATCTAGCGCCGACCGGTGTGCGCCGTGCGCGTGCCACGCCCAGCCCCGCTCGCAAGGGGCCCGCGAGGGGGAGGCAGCGAGCGCGAGCCTCAGAACAAGGCAAGAACCAGATGGCAAGAAATCACTTGAACGAGAAAAGGCACCCCCCTGTCACACCCTGATTTTCATGACACAACACTTAAGCTAATAAATCATGATAAAATGTGGTTTGAAAAAAACTTTTGAGTGTTTTGGACCTTGCCTTGATTGGATCTTGTGTGTTGTTTGCAAGTGCTCTAAAAACCAAATAAATCCTCCAACTCCTATACTTCATCTCCTTGATCCAAACTCTTGAACCAATGATCATGCCATGTGTATAGGACATGAAAAATAATTTCTTACAAAAATAATTTGGCCAAATAGTATTTTCAAAAATTAGTTTTCCAAAAACCCCTGAATTAAGGTTTGTACTGCAAGCACTTAATTCAGGGCAGTAAAAATCTTTCCAAAAATATGTTTGACTCCTATTAGATATAGTATACCCAGAAACCACAAAAATATAATTTTAAAAGTTATTTTCCTATTTTATTTAAAAGCTTTTTCTTAAGGCCAGAAATGGTCTTTAATAGGGAAAAATTATTTTATTGTTTTAAAAATATTTGAGAAAAATCAGGGAAACTCAGTGCACATATAGTTTCCATATATATGAGTTTCAACACATGGTCATGATCAAAATATTGGACAAAACCTCCCAAAACCATTTCTGCCCATTTCAAGGATTTGAAATATTTATACAAGAAATATTTTCCAATAAATCCAGGAAAATTCTAGCAAGTCACATATGCATAATGTGATGATATTCCACAGTTTCAGCCCAAACAAAACTATTTTAGTTCACCAAAATGCCTGAAAACCCTCTCTGACCAGAATCAAATTTGAACAAGTTTGTATTACCAACTTTCTCTCCTTGATCCCAACTTTTGTGAGCATGTTCACATGACCAAATGAGGCCACTACACCAAGTGGTGCATCAAGTAGAATAGATTTGCATGACTAAATCTTGGTAAAGCCATTTCTGCTGATTTTTAGGGTTTACAAAAGTTGCATTGGCCACTTTGCCCAGATAATCTCCAAATAGGTGGAAAGCCCTAATTACATGTGTCATATCACCCTGTGGAGTCTCATGGCAGTTGGAAATCATCTGCTGGCCCAAACCATCATCAAACACCTTCTGCCACTTTTTAGAAATCACCATTTTGACCACTAACACTATTCTCCTTGAGCTCAACTTTTTACCACAACCCCTAACAGTCCCCTTCTACCTCCAATAACAATGGCAAGTCCTCAGATCAATTATTGGGGGGGGGGGGGTAAAACCCCACTTTCTCTCTCTGGACAACCATTTTCTCTCTCTCCCTCAACCTCTCTCCTCTCCTACTGGCTCTCCAGGGCATCCAATGCCTCTCCACGATTCTTTACTATCCCCTAGCACTACCAGACACACTTGGCCGCGCCCACATTGCCAAAAAAAATGGCCATGCCGGCCACACACGCGCTCTGGAGCACGCTACAGTGTGCTCCCGCACTGTAGCGGCTCCCTGCCCAACACCTCCGACCACCTCGGCCCTCCCCCGCGCGCCCGACGATGCGCCACGACGTTCACAACACGCAAGGATGTCGGGCCCCTCCTCCCTTGCCCTCTTTTTCCCTCCGCAGAGCTCGCCGAGCGCTCCCTAGGCCGCGCCCACGGTGCACCACAGCCACGACCATATAAGGCTACCCCAAGCACTACTCTGGCCTCTCCCCGCTCTACCTCTCTCCCTTACACCTCCCTGGTAGCCTCCGTCTCCCTCTCGTGCCCTCTATCCACCTCCACGGCCGAAGCCTTGCTGTCAGGCCCACGCAAGCTCGAGCATCATGGCTCTCCCCCTTCCTTTATTCCAGGTTCGCGCGCTCCCCGGGGAGTATCAAGGCCGGACCCGTCCTTCTCTTGGGGTGGGAAGCCCCCCCCTGACGTGGTGCCACCGAAGCTCCATGGCCGTCGTGGCCGGCCGATGGTGGCGACGTTGTAGGTTGCCTTGGGCGAGCCCGCACCCACCCCTGGGTGCGGCGAGGAGAGCTGGAGCTCCTGTGCTCGTCGGCCGGTTCTCCCACGTCGCCTGGCGCCGGCTGCGCCGGCGGCCGAGCCGTTCCTTGCCCGGGGTCGGTGTCAAAACCGGCGGATCTCAGGTAGGGGGTCCCAAACTATGCGTCAAGGTCGGATGGTAACAGGAGACAGGGGACACTTTATTTTACCCAGGTTCGGGCCCTCTCGGTGGAGGTAAAACCCTACTCCTGCTAGATTAATATTGATGATATGGGTAGTACAAGAGTGGATCTACCACGAGATCAAGGAGGCTAAACCCTAGAAGCTAGCCTATGGTATGATTGTGTATGATGATGGTTGTCCTACGGACTACAACCCTCCGGTTTATATAGACACCGGATAGGGTTAGGGTTACACAGAGTCGGTTACAATGGTAGGAGATCTCGAATATCCGCACGCCTAGCTTGCCTTCCACGCCAAGAAAAGATCCCTCCGGACACGGGATGAAGTCTTCAATCTTGTATCTTCATAGTCGTGGAGTCCGGCTGAAGGTATAGTCCGGCTATCCGAACACCCCCTAATCCAGGACTCCCTCAGTAGCCCCCGAACCAGGCTTCAATGACGACGAGTCCGGCGCGCAAATTGTCTTCGGCATTGCAAGGCGGGTTCCTCCTCCGAATCCTGTGTACTTGTACGAATAATGTCCGATTTTTGTAATGTAGCGCTCCTCGGCTTCAGTGCCCAATAATGGCCGTCTTCCACGTGTTGAACGAATGAGAAAAGCCTGGGGTGTTTTTACATCCATACCCTTAGTCATACAAACGAGCCGCCTATTTAACGGGATGGGGATTTAGATCCAAACCACATCTTCTCCTCTCCGCGAGTTATCATCAGAGCGTCTCCAACAAAGGTCCATTCCAACATGGCCAGCCATCGCAGCTCCTCCCCTCGCCCCTCCAGTCCTAAACCCGGAGACTGGGAGAGTTGCTCCATCCCACACAACGAGTTAGTGTCGCTGCAGGCCAAGGGATTTCTCCCCCAGGCATACATGGTCCCGGTCCGAGCCGGACTCGCCACCTATAATGGCGGAAAGCAAGCGGAGAGCACCCCCAATCCTTCTAAAGGAGAGCGGGTGTGCCTCGTCCCTTATCTATTAAGGGGACTGGGATTTCCAATTCATCCATTCCTCCACGGGCTTATGGAGTTCTACGGCCTCCAGCTGCACAATCTCACGCCCGGCTCCGTACTACATATTGCGGGCTTCGTTGCCCTTTGCGAGCTATTTTTAGGCATCGAGGATCATTTCGCGCTGTGGAAGAGGTTGTTCTGCTTGGTGCCCCGCTCTCAAGAGGGGTCCATTTATCAAGTGGGCGGAGCCGAAGTATGGCGCATCGCCGGGACCGGATACCTATCCGGAACCCCAAAAAAGGTGTCCAAGGACTGGCCTTCGGAATGGTTTTACATAGATGACGTCCCGCTACCGGACCCTATCCGGGTCGGTCTCCCCAAGTTCAACAGTGCTCCATTGAAGAAACACTTGAGCTGGCGTCCGCGGAGCTCTCAGAGAGAAAACGACAGAGACGTCCTTTACCTGATGGGCCGGATAAGACTGTTGGCTCATTCCGGACTAACCATGATTGGAGTCATGGCCACATGCATTATGCGGGGGGTGCAGCCGCTTCAATATAGAGGCCACCCCATGTGGGATTTCAACGGGGAGGATGACGCCACCCGTTACGGCCGTAAGGGGCCAGCCACAGCTGCCGCTCTAGTAAAGATTTTAACATCTTTGTACAAGGGAGAAAAGGAGGACTTCCTCCGCATCAACCCGCGGGCCGGATTCACTATGTACGAACCTCCAAGTTGGGTAGGTGAACAATTTCACTTGCCTGTCTGTTTAACTCCCATGACTAGGTACGTAGTCTGACAACTTCAATGTAGGAACTGCGACAGGAAGTAAAGGATATCAACAGCCGCCCTCCACAGCCTGAGGACCCAGAACGGTCCCTTGATCCGGACTCCGTAGAGGATCCGGACATATCGGTGGAGCTTATCGACGGGGTGTTCCACCAGTTAAGCAAGGACGATACCTTGGTGGCCATTACGGCTGATTACCCCGGGTTAATCCCGGCCTCCCAGGTGACAGAAACCAGAGTGTTTATTCCCTCAAGAGAGATTCCATTCTCACATATTCCGGCGTTTCAAACGACAACCGTATTTTGCAGGGGAGATTTCCGAGGCGGGAGGCTGAACCTGCGGCGGCTAGCCAACGAGAGGCCGTAGGGCCCCGTGGGGCAAAAACAAATGTAGTCCGGACTGAGATTCCGGCACAAAGGTATAACGCGCCCTCTGTTTCCCTGGTGTTATTCTGTCAAGGCATATTAACATTCGTGATGTTTCCAGGACGAACAGGCCTCGCCGAACTATGTCCGGAGAGGTTGCCAATAGCGCCTCCACTATCCAGGCTCCAACGTATGGTCCGGAAGCGGGGACGAGCACCAGGCGTGCACCGGACGCTCCTCCAACAGAGGATGCAGACCGGCTGTCTGCCACAAATTCAGAAGTGGAGAGTGCCATGAACCACAGGCGTCGCCGGACAGTTCTACGCGACGCTTGTTTCTCGCGAGAGGCTTTAGATGCCTTTAATTCGGGAGATGTGTACCTTCGTGCCGCTCAAGATGGTTTAGCCAGAGCCACGGAGCAGTATGTGAAAGACATACGGGTAAGAAAAGTTGGGTTATATATATATATATATATATATATATATATATATATATACATACACCAGTAGCCCCCGAGACTTGAAACAGTTAAAGTAACTGATTTAAGGATCATATAACATGCAGGTTCTTACAGAGAAGAACACCGTGCTGTCCCAGGAGCTGGAAAAGTGCAAGGCCCAACTAGAGGCCGCACTAGCCGCAGCAGGGGAGCCCAAAGGGACCCCCTCAGGTAAGATACACTTCGAAAGATTAGTATTGTGCGGCTTGGGTGCAAATCTGACAATTCATGTTGCAGATGGCGCCGGACTTGATCCGGAGAAGCAACAACTCTTATGCCGGTTAAAGGCCGGTGAGAGTATGTTGACAAGGGTGAGGCGAGAGAAGAATGATCTTCAGGATGCCAACACCAAGCTGGATGTTGAACTGAAGGACGTTCGTGGCCAGCTGTCGGACTCCACGAAGGAGAATCAGCGGCTTCGACGCGACATATTTAGTAAGTGCTTGAACGAACTTTGAAAAATGAGTTCGGCGAGGAAGTCGAATAACAGAGTATTGTCTGTAGGTATGCTCACAGGTCATCCTGCAGAGGAGATGCCCGGTTCTACGGGTGACCTACTTCCCGAACTCCTGCAACTGCACGAGCGAATTCGGCAGGCGATGTGAGGCGTTGCCCAAGCCTTATGGCCTGCCCACCCCACGCCCAAGGGCCTTGGAGAGCTTGCGGAGAAGCTGAAGGGAGCTCGGCGGCGCTTCCGGTTGTGGAAGATATCAGCCTGCCGACAAGGCGCTAGGGAGGCCTGGGCCATGGTGAAGACCCGCTTTATGAAGTCTGACCCCAATCACATGGACGAGGTCGGACCGGTGGGGCCTGACGGGAAGGAGATCCCTGTGAGCTTAGTGTATGGCCAGGTAGAATTGGCCGCAAAGTATTCTCAGCAAGACTGTAAATTAGACAGCCTGTTAGATGGTATAGAGGAGGGATACAATCAGTCAGGATGACTATGTAATTTATAATTGACATGTGAAATGCCTTCTAGCCGGATTGTAGATCGTATGTCGTTGCCGACCTTTTCGCTTCAACCTCGGGACCTGACTGTCCGGAGTGTGTCCGAATACCATAACGGTTCTATAAGAACCGAGGTATGCATGGAGACCAGGCGTAGGGGTCATTAGTGCTGTATCAGACAAGTGCCCAACTAGTTATGTTATATTACATGGTTAGTAAGAAACATCTTCCAGATAGAATAGTTCCGTTAAGGGTTCCTTTCGCTGGGGTGGCATGCCCTGAAGTGCACGTCCGGACTGCAAATGCAGGAAAACATCTGGGGGCATGTATAAGTAAAAAAGGTTCATTTTTAGTTCACCGACCGAATATTCCCTTAAGAACGCTAGATTTCGGCTTCACCCAGTCTGAGGTACACATCCGGCTTATCCGGCAGTAGCAATCGCAGAGGTGCTCCCTTTACCGCCTAGCCGAACAATCGGGAATGTAGGGGTAAGCACAGGAGCCAGGCAACCCAGCTTGGCCAAAACTTAAGTCATATCGATGCATATAATGGTGAAGAAAAGGTGCATGCGGAAGTCTGACGCATGTGTTGGGTGTGAAACCCATATAAACAAGCTTCTGCTAAAGAAGCCCCCAGGTTTAAGGAGCGCTAGTAGCGCGTCACATGATGAGCCTTTAAGGGCTAGAAAAGGAAAGAGTGGGAGGAGACAAAATAAAAACAGAAAGATATATGTAAAAATGGACAGAGGAAGGAGACAAACTCAGAGTTCGGCGCTAGGCATAGAATCTCCGGAGACGTGTGGCGTTCCATGGGTTCGGCTCGAGTCGGTTGTCCGACGCATCTCGCAGGCGGTACGCTCCACCAGTGAGGACTTGGTCAATTATGAAGGGACCTTCCCATTTGGGCTTGAGTTTGTCCTTTTTCTTATCCGACAGGCATAGAACTAGTTCACCAACATTGTAATTTTTGGTCCGTACTTCTCTGCTTTGATATCTTCGAGCCTGATGTTGATAAAATGCGGAATGGGCTTTAGCCACGTCGCGCTCCTCCTCTAGGGCGTCCAGGTTGTCCTGCCGATCAAGCTCGGCTTCTCTTTCTTCGTACATGCGCACTCGAGGTGAGTCATGAATTATGTCGCAGGGCAGAACTGCCTCAGCACCATACACCATAAAGAATGGTGTGAATCCGGTGGTAAGATTTGGCGTGGTTCGCAGCCCCCAGAGTACGGAGTCGATCTCCTCTACCCAGTGCGTATTAGATTCCTTGAGGGAACGCACTAGTCTGGGTTTGATACCGCTCATGATGAGACCATTTGCACGTTCGACCTGACCGTTAGTTTGTGGGTGATAGACAGAAGCATAATCGAGCTTAATGCCCATGTTTTTGCACCACAGCTTTACTTCGTCAGAGGTGAAGTTTGTGCCGTTATCGGTGATAATGCTGTGGGGGACACCGTAACAGTGTACGACCCCGGATATGAAGTCTATCACAGGTCCGGATTCGGCCGTCTTAACAGGCTTGGCTTCTATCCATTTGGTGAATTTATCCACCATGACCAATAAGTATTTTTTCTTGTGGGTTCCACCTTTAAGGGGTCCTACCATGTAAAGCCCCCATACCGCAAAAGCCAAGTGATGGGGATAGTTCGGAGGGCGTTGGGCGGCATATGGCTTTGGTTTGCAAAGAGCTGGCAACCGACGCATCGTTTGACTAAGTCATGGGCGTCTGCTCGGGCCGTCGGCCAATAAAAGCATGTACGATAAGCCTTGCTTACAAGGGATCGAGCTGCAGCGTGGTGGCCACCGAGTCCGGCATAAATTTCAGCCAACAGACTCCGCCCTTCCTCTTCGGAGATACATCTTTGAAGGATTCCGGTAGTACTTTTCTTATAGAGCTCTCCCTCATGGACTTTATAGGCTTTAGATCGCCGCACTATGCAGCGTGCCTCGTTTTGGTCCTCTGGGAGTTCCTGCCTAGTAAGGTAGGCGAGGAATGGTTCTGTCCAGAGGGCGATGACCGCCATTATTACGTGGGCTGAGGGTGTGATTTCGGTGGCAGGGCCTCCGATTATGTCAGATTGTTCGGCGTCGGGCTGTGCGGTTGTGTTCGGACTGTGGCCGAGGGTTCCCCCTCCCATGCTACAGATGGCTTGAATATTCTCTCTAAGAAGATGTTGGGGGGACTGCATCTCGTTTTTCTCTGATACGTGCCAGGACGTCCGCTGCCTGATTATTTTCTCGGGCTATATGGTGAAACTCCAGTCCTTCGAACCGAACTGACATTTTTAGGACGACATTGCGATAAGCTGCCATTTTTGGGTCTTTGGCGTCGAAGTCGCCATTTATTTGGGATATCGTGAGGTTGGAGTCCCCGCTTACTTCCAGGCGTTGAATGCCCATGGATACTGCCATCCCGAGACCATGTAGAAGGGCCTCATATTCGGCTGCATTGTTGGAGTCCGCGTACATGATTTGGAGTACATATTGGACTGTGTCTCCTGTAGGGGACATCAAAACGACGCCAGCCCCCAGTCCGGCCAGCATTTTGGATCCGTCGAAATGCATGATCTAGTTGGAATATGTGCCGTACTCTTTAGGGAGTTCGGCCTCTGTCCATTCGGCGACGAAGTCGGCTAGGACTTGCGATTTAATTGCTCGCCATCGTTTGTAGGTTATGTCGAATGGGAGGAGCTCTATGGCCCATTTAGCTATCCGGCCCGTTGCGTCGTGGTTGTTGATAATATCATTGAGTGGTACTTCCGAGGCTACTATTATGGAACACTCTTGAAAGTAGTGTCGTAGCTTCCGGGATGCCATGAACACCGCGTATGCAATCTTTTGGTAATGCGGGTACCGTGATTTGCATGGTGTAAGGACAGTGGACACGTAGTAAACCGGCCTTTGAAGGGGGAGTTTGTGTCCGTCCGTTGCCCGCTCGACGACGAGTACTGCGCTAACAACTTGATGAGTTGCGGCAATGTACAATAGCATGGGTTCGCCAGTGTTCGGCGCGGCCAGGACTGGGTTTTTTTTGCCAAGATGGACTTTATTTCCTCGAGTCCGGCCGTGGCAGCTTCCGTCCACTCGAAGTGTTCGGTGCGCCTAAGGAGGCGGTAAAGGGGCAAAGCCTTTTCTCCCAAGCGGGAGATAAAGTGGCTTAGAGCCGCCACACATCCGGTGAGTTTCTGTATTTGTTTGAGGTCTTTTGGGACATCTAATTGTGACAAAGCTCGGATTTTGGCTGGTTTTGCTTCAATTCCTCTACCGGATACAATGAAGCCCAGTAGCTTTCCGGCTGGAACGCCGAAAACGCATTTTTCCGGATTGAGCTTAATGTCGTATTTTCGGAGGTTGTCGAATGTAAGCCTCAGGTCGTCTACTAGAGATTCGACATGTCTTGATTTAACAACCACATCATCTACATACGCCTCCATTGTTTTGCCGATCTGGTTTGCCAGACATGTTTGAATCATGCACTGATATGTCACACCGGCGTTTTTTAGTGCAAAGGGCATTGTGTTGAAGCAGAATGGGCCGTATGGTGTGATGAATGCTGTTGCGGCTTGGTCTGATTCTGCCATCTTTATTTGATGGTAACCGGAGTATGCGTCGAGGAAGCACAGGGAATCGTGTCCTGCAGTGGCATCGATGATTTGATCTATTCGAGGGAGGGGAAAAGGATCCTTTGGGCAAGCCTTATTAAGGTCTTTGAAATCGACACACAGGCGCCAGGATTTGTCCTTCTTTGGTACCATCACCAGGTTTGCTAGCCAGTCCAGGTGTTTTATATCTCTAATGAATCCGGCCTCCAATAACTTGGCTAGCTCCTCTCCCATAGCCTGTCTCTTTGGTTCAGAGAAACGCTGAAGGGTTTGTTTGACAGGTTTGAATCCTTTCTGGATATTTAAGTTGTGTTCTGCCAGCTTGCGTGGGATTCCTGGCATATCTGAAGGGTGCCAAGCAAAAATGTCCCAGTTCTCTCGTAGGAACTCTCGCAGTGCGGCGTCTACATCAGGGTTCAGTCGTGCCCCGATGGAGGCTGTTTTATTGGGGTCTGTTGGATGGACCTGCAATTTGACTATTTCGTCCGCTGCACTATGAATCTTGCAGGGTCCATCTAGCCACTTTTCTAGTACAATTCCATGCCCCCTAGAGGGTTTTGATTTTTTGGTGTTTAGTCCGGGCGCCTTACTGTGGTGCGCCCTCTTGATTCGGACGGGATTGCTATTCAAGGCCGGATTATCCCAAAATTTAATTTCGGTTTTCCAAGCACTTTCCATCGCACAGTATTTTTGTACAATGGACGCCAAGTCAGCAAAGCGTGTAATATTACGACGACTTATGGCATTGAGTATTCCCTTGTCCGTGCAGTTACTGCAAAAGATTGAAATTGTGTCTTCCTCGCGGCAGTCCTTTATCCTGTTCATAAGCAGGAGGAATCTGGCCCAGTAATGATGTACTGTTTCTTCGGGCATCTGCCTAATTTGGGAGAGATCGCTTAAGATCGGGTGGGCGGGTGTCGTTGAATCTGAGACTTTGCTTGGTTTGCTGTTCGGAAGCCGAAGAATTTCCGGATTCTGAGATCCGGAGTCTTGGATGTTATCCGATTTGCCTGATTTTAAGCTCAGGTCTTGGATTGTACCCTCCCCTCCGCGGATATCCGACATGGAGGGTTCAGGAATTCGGACGTGGCTAGTCCTTAAGATAGATGAAGGGTCGCCGCATTGTGTCTCCACCACAGCAACGTGGTGGGTGACTTGGGGAGAGTTAATTTCCCTTAGATCGGGTTTAAGCCCAACCTGGTCGTAATTTGTAGCGACCCCCAGGGCGGCGATGCGATCCAAGAGCTCGTTTACGGAAGAGAGCTCCATCGGATTCAGCTGCTCGGCAAGTTCCGAGCTGACATGGAGGTTGCTTTCGATGACCCGAGAGGTCACCGTCGGCGCAACGACCGAACAGGCGGTCATGAGAAAACCACCTAGCCGGAGGGTTTGGCCGATAGCCAAGGCTCCCTTAGTAAAGGCGCCCTATTTAAAGACGGGAAAAGGCATCCTTCCTGCTCGCGACGACACAGAGGAACTCTCAATGAAAGCACCAATGTTGGTGTCAAAACCGGTGGATCTCGGGTAGGGGGTCCCGAACTGTGCGTCAAGGTCGGATGGTAACAGGAGACAGGGGACACTTTATTTTACCCAGGTTCGGGCCCTCTCGGTGGAGGTAAAACCCTACTCCTGCTAGATTAATATTGATGATATGGGTAGTATAAGAGTGGATCTACCACGAGATCAAGGAGGCTAAACCCTAGAAGCTAGCCTATGGTATGATTGTGTATGATGATGGTTGTCCTACGGACTACAACCCTCCGGTTTATATAGACACCGGATAGGGTGAGGGTTACACAGAGTCGGTTACAATGGTAGGAGATCTCAAATATCCGCACGCCTAGCTTGCCTTCCACGCCAAGAAAAGATCCCTCCGGACACGGGACGAAGTCTTCAATCTTGTATCTTCATAGTCCTGGAGTCCGGCTGAAGGTATAGTCCGGCTATCCGAACACCCCCTAATCCAGGACTCCCTCACCCGGTGTCGGGCGGAAGAAGACGACTAGGGGAGACCTGCAGTCGGGCCCTGCGCGTCAGCGACCCGCCGGTTGCCACGTCATTTAAGTGGAGGCGGGTACAGCTGCTTACCGCCTCCCCCACTCTGTTGGCGCATTCCTAAAGTGTGCCATCGACGTCGCCTAGACACCCCGCGCAGCTAAGCCACCCAGCCGGCCCGTCAACTATCCCTCGCCCAGCGCGCAGAATAAGTGGTATAGCCTTTACCTTATTCTTTTTCCTGTAAACTTCAAAAATTCATAAATAATTTAAATGGAGTCCAAATTTGACGATTCAAATTTCTAGAAGCTCCATAAATCATGATCTATCACATGGTGCTATTTGCACATTTTTCCAGAAACTTTCTCTTCACAAATATTTATCAAAATCCTATTTTTCTATTTCTGTGTTAAACTTCAGAAAATCACAGAGAACTCAAATTTGATCCAAATGCCATGATTCAAATTCCTAGATACTTCTAAGCTCATAACTTAGGTTTGGAACATTTTTCCTAATACCTTCTGTGTCATATAAAATATTGGTTCATCTCTCCATGTATAGCCAAGTTTACAAATTCATAGAAAAATCATTTGAACTCCGAATGCAGTGAAACCAACTCCTAGGTTCTTCTAAAATTATTACTTGTTAAATGGGTGTCTTTGCTCATTTTTCAAAATAATATTTCTGTACACTTCTTGCAAATCCACAAATCCCTTGATTCCATCATATGGAAATGTTCAGAGATATCCATTCATCAAGTCCCAATGAAACCACTTTGGTCACTCCTCATATGACCAAGGGTATTCTAGAAAAGTCCAACTCACATTTTTAGAGCACTTTTATTCTTGCATTGTTGTGTCGCTTATTAGGATTGTTTCGACGTTAGTTGACGAAGTAGACCGGGTACTTGGAGAAGGACCAGAAGACTTGAAGACTCTGATGAACCAGGCAAGCAGCCCTTTGACCATGATGAACCATTTTTATCATAATAGCATTTTTGTTGCTTCCCTGAGTACATGATATACCTTGAATGGCAACCTTGCTAGGCTTGCCTCCGTTGCATACTCCATTGATACTTGCATTGCTCATGACTCTACCCTTGCTTAGAGTTGTGTTGGTGGGTTGTAGAAATATGCTATAGTAAATGGCTACGCAAAGTGGGTCAGGGTTATGCATGGAAAGAAACAAGTGTGGTTTGACATACTTGCAAACAGCCCAGTGGGTGCCACTAATGCCCCTGGGAGATGATGATGAACTAGGTCACTACTTGGTGGAGGGGTAGTGTACCCAGGCTCGATAAAAGTGGTGTTTACAGAGACGGATTAGATTTAAGATTTGTCGACCGTCCCAACCTTACATGCGCAACCACTCTACCCTTATATGGGAAAGGGCATTATTGATTACCTAGGCCGATACTAGCTTGGAGCCCGCATTACTAGTGACAGGGGAGAGTTGGTTCTCTCTCTCGGGACGGGGTCGTGCCAGGTAGGGCGGCCATGACAGTTTTTACAGGGCACCGAATACACCGTTGTGACCCCTCTCGGATGTTACGATCTCGAGTGAGTCTCGTATGATGTACATCATGAGGATATGGAACAACGAGTGGACTCCTTGTTAGTGTCGTCTAGGGAAAGATAGTGATCGGGTACTTACCCCGGGTACTTGAGGTACCGCGGGTCATGGATGACACGGAAGTTCCCCAGATCTTGTGGGTAAAGTGTGCAACCTCTGCAGAGTGTAAAACTATTCGAATAGCCGTGTCCACAGTCAAGGACAGTTGGGTGGTGCTGCTTAGACTACATCCATATGTTTCTGACAAACAACACGGTTTGGTAAATCTGTTGACGTGATTCGTGAGGAAGTCACGATGATCTTGAGCATGAGTTGTTCATAACTCTCTCTCGATGTTGATGTATGTAACCTCCAGATACTTGTTGCAGACGCATTCATATCCTTGATAAATGTTGGTCATACTTGCATGAGAAAAACTAGCTTTCCGCAAAAATGCCAAATTAGCAGTAGTGCCTTGCATAATTATTCTGTTATCACCCTTGGGTTGCTTGCGAGTACATTCAAAGTACTCATTGGCTTGCCACTGGTTATTTTATTGGCCATGCATGAAAGGACATGATATGAAGAAGAATAATTTGGTGACGAACATGCGAGCTAGGACGCTTCCCAGTCAGAATGCCTGTAGGGTTAAGGCAGATGGCATGGGTCCAAGTTATCAATGAAGATTTCTGCTGCAATGTTATACTCAACACTTGACCATAATGGTCCTACTTGTGTAATACAGTATGTATGGATGTAAGACTCTTGTTATTCAGCTTCTGTGTGTTCAGTGAGCATTGATCTCTGGGATCACTATACACGTGCATTCGGTGATCATGACTTATGATTTGGGGTCCCCACACCCCGCCCCCCCCCCCCCGAGCGCAACGATAAAAATACAACTTCAGCTTAAATCCAAATCCAGAAAGCAAGGCTACAGAAAAGGGATCCAAAGCAATTGGCCGCGTCCGGCATCTAGTCTAGTCTTCTTGTCTTCAAGTCTTCTCACCAGCGGGGAGCTAAGTGCTGCCACTAGGGTTTGGGAGGGAGCCTCCGAGGCCTGAGGGCGGCTATCCGGAGACTCCGAGGCGTGTACAGCCCCACTCATTGTTACGTGAGAGTGTCACGGGCGGCGATCTTCACAGGCGTGAGCGTTACTTCATATCGCCAGGCGAGGGCCCCGCCTTGCGCCTCCCTCGGCCACCGTTGGGGGCGACCGCAAACCAGGATGCCACCAAAGGGGTAAAGGGGCGCTAGCAGCACCCTCGGCGACGACGGGCCCTCTGCTGGGGGTAGGCTTTTCAGCACCTCCCCAGCAAAGGGCCTACCTCTGGGGGGCATCTTGCTCTGTGCAACGCGGGGAGGGATCTGGCTCTCAACCCCTCTCCTGCAGCCCCCAGCGCGATCCCCCTGGTGGAAGGAAGGTCGCCGAGCTGGGGCCACCAGTCGTTGTGGTGACCCAACCACCCTGCGACTCATGGTTAGCGTAAGCTTGCTCCTGAGGGATTAGTGTACCCTGTATCTGTTGTCGACAGCGCGGTTGGCGGGGCTCTCCGGCAGCTCCTGGAATGCTTCAGCTCCTAACGCTTCCTCCTCCTAGCTTGGACCAAGGAACGAGCCAGGGTCGTCCTCCGGTATGTACTCCAGGTCCATCATGCGGGGCACGTAGGCCTCCATGGCCACTGCCCCGAAGACCTCGCCGAAGTGCCCCACGCTCCATGTTGCTCGGCCTACCATGCCATCTTGAGGATGGCAGGGCGTGAAGGAAATATGCCCTAGAGGCAATAATAAAGTTATTATTTATTTCCTTATATCATGATAAATGTTTATTATTCATGCTAGAATTGTATTAACTGGAAACATAATACATGTGTGAATACATAGACAAACAGAGTGTCACTAGTATGCCTCTACTTGACTAGCTCATTAATCAAAGATGGTTATGTTTCCTAACCATGAACAAAGAGTTGTTATTTGATTAACGAGGTCACATCATTAGTTGAATGATCTGATTGACATGACCCATTCCATTAGCTTAGCACCCGATCGTTTAGTATGTTGCTATTGCTTTTATCCATGACTTATACATGTTCCTTTAACTATGAGATTATGCAACTCACGTTTACCATAGGAACACTTTGTGTGCTACCAAACGTCACAACGTAACTGGGTGATTATAAAGGTGCTCTACAGGTGTCTCCGAATGTACATGTTGGGTTGGCGTATTTCGAGATTAGGATTTGTCACTCCGATTGTCGGAGAGGTATCTCTGGGCCCTCTCGGTAATGCACATCACATAAGCCTTGCAAGCATTGCAACTAATGTGTTAGTTGTGAGATGATGTATTACGGAACGAGTAAAGAGACTTGCTGGTAACGAGATTGAACTAGGTATTGGATACCGACGATCGAATCTCGGGCAAGTAACATACCGATGACAAAGGGAACGACGTATGTTGTTATGCGGTCTGACCGATAAAGATCTTCGTAGAATATGTAGGAGCCAATATGGGCATCCAGGTCCCGCTATTGGTTATTGACCGGAGACGTGTCTCGGTCATGTCTACATTGTTCTCGAACCGTAGGGTCCGCACGCTTAAGGTTTCGATGACAGTTATATTATGAGTTTATGAGTTTTGATGTACCGAAGGAGTTCGGAGTCCCGGATGAGATCGGGGACATGACGAGGAGTCTCGAAATGGTCGAGACGTAAAGATCGATATATTGGACGACTATATTCGGACATCGGAAGGGTTCTGAGTGGTTCGGGTATTTTCGGAGGTACCGGGGAGTTACGGGATTACGGGAGAAGTAATGGGCCTTGATGGGCTTTAGTGGGAAAAGGAAAAAGGCTGCTGCGCCCCCCTCCCCTCTAGTCCGAATTGGACTAGGGAAAAGGGGGCCGGCCACCTCTCCTTCTCCTCCTATTCCTTCTCCCTTCCTCCCCTCTTGGTGGACTCCTACTAGGACTTGGAGTCCTAGTAGGACTCCATATCTTGGCCGCACCAATTGGCTTGGCCGGCCTCCTCCTCCTCCATCCTTTATATACTGAGGCAAGGGGCACCCCTTGGACACAATTGATCAACGTGATCGTTCCTTAGCCGTGTGCGGTGCCCCCCTCCACCATATTCCACCTCGGTCATATCATTGCAGTGCTTAGGCGAAGCCCTCTCCGGTAACACATCAAGATCGTCACCACGCCGTCGTGCTGACGGAACTCTTCCCCGACGCTTTGCTGGATCGGAGCCCGGGGATCGTCATCGAGCTGAACGTGTGCCAAGAACTCGGAGGTGCCGGAGTAACGGTGCTGTGATCGGTCGGATCGTGAGGAGAACGTACGACTACTTCCTCTACGTTGAGTCAACGCTTCCGCTTCGGTCTACGAGGGTACGTAGACAACACTCTCCCCTCTCGTTGCTATGCATCACCATGATCTTGCGTGTGCGTAGGATTTTTTTTTTGAAATTACTACGTTCCCCAACAGTGGTATCAGAGCCAGGTTTTTATGGTTTGATGTTATTTGCACGAGTAGAACACAAGTGAGTTGTGGACGATACAAGTCATACTGCCTACCAGCATGTCATACTTTGGTTCAGCGGTATTGTTGGACGAGACGATCCGGACCAACCTTACGCGTACGCTTACGCGAGACCGGTTCCCTCGACGTGCTTTGCACATAGATGGCTTGCGGAAGACTGTCTCTCCAACTTTAGTTGAACCGAGTGTGGCTACGCCCGGTCCTTGAGAAGGTTAAAACGGAGTCTATTTGACAAACTATCGTTGTGGTTTTGATGCGTAGGTAAGATGAGTTCTTGCTTAAAGCCCGTAGCAGCCACGTAAAACTTGCAACAACAAAGTAGAGGACGTCTAACTTGTTTTTGCAGGGCATGTTGTGATGTGATATGGTCAAGACATGATGCTAAATTTTATTGTATGAGATGATCATGTTTTGTAACCGAGATTTCGGCAACTGGCAGGAGCCATATGGTTGTCGCTTTATTGTATGCAATGCAATCGCGATGTAATGCTTTACTTTATTACTAAGCGGTAGTGATAGTCGTGGAAGCATAAGATTGGCGAGACGACAACGATGCTGCGATGAAGATCAAGGTGTCGCGCCGGTGACGATGGTGATCATGACGGTGCTTCGAAGATGGAGATCACAAGCACGAGATGATGATGGCCATATCATATCACTTATATTGATTGCATGTGATGTTTATCTTTTATGCATCTTATCTTGCTTTGATTGACGGTAGCATTATAAGATGATCTCTCACTAAATTATCAAGAAGTGTTCTCCCTGAGTATGCACCGTTGCGAAAGTTCTTCGTGCTGAGACACCACGTGATGATTGGGTGTGATAGGCTCTACGTTCAAATACAACGGGTGCAAAACAGTTGCACACGCGGAATACTCAGGTTTAACTTGACGAGCCTAGCATATAACAGATATGGCCTCGGAACACGGAGACCGAAAGGTCGAGCATGAATCATATAGTAGATATGGTCAACATAGTGATGTTCACCATTGAAACTACTCCATCTCACGTGATTATCGGACATGGTTTAGTTGATTTGGATCACGTGATCACTTAGAGGATTAGAGAGATGTCTATCTAAGTGGGAGTTCTTAAGTAATATGATTAATTGAACTTTAATTTATCATGAACTTAGTCCTGGTAGTATTAGCATATCTATGTTGTAGATCAATAGCTCGCATTGTTGCTTCCCAGTGTTTATTTTGATATGTTCCTAGAGAAAATTGTGTTGAAAAATGTTAGTAGCAATGATGCGGATTGGATCCGTAATCTGAGGTTTATCCTCATTGCTGCACAGAAGAATTTTGTCCTTGATGCACCGCTAGATGACGGACCTTTTGCAGGAGCAGATGCAGACGTTATGAACGTTTTGCTAGCTCAATATGATGACTACTTAATAGTTTAGTGCACCATGCTTAACGGCTTAGAATCGGGACTTCAAAGACGTTTTGAACGTCATGGAGCATATGAGATGTTCCAGGAGTTGAAGTTAATATTTCAAGCAAATACCCGAGTTGAGAGATATGAAGTCTCCAACAAGTTCTATAGCTAAAAGATGGAGGAGAATCGCTCAACTAGTGAGCATGTGCTCAGATTGTCTGGGTACTACAATCGCTTGAATCAAGTGGGAGTTAATCTTCCAGATAAGATAGTGATTGACAGAATTCTCTAGTCACCATCACCAAGTTAGGAGAACTTCGTGATGAACTATAATATGCAAGGGATAACGGAAAATATTCCCAAGCTCTTCGCGATGCTAAAATCGGCGAAGGTAGAAATCAAAGAAAAACATCAAAGTGTTGATGGTTGACAAGATAACTAGTTTCAAGAAAAGGGCAAAAGGAAAGAAGGGGAACTTTAAGAAGAACGGCAAGCAAGTTGCTGCTCAAGTGAAAAAGCCCAAGTCTGGTCCTAAGCCTGAGACTAAGTGCTTCTACTGCAAAGGGACTGGTCACTGGAAGCGGAACTACCCCAAGTGATTGGCGGATAAGAAGGATGGCAAAGTGAACATAAGTATATTTGATATACATGTAATTGATGTGTACTTTACTAGTGTTCATAGCAACCCCTCAGTATTAGTTCAAGTTGCTAAGATTAGTAACTCGAAACAGGAGTTGCAGAATGAACAAAGACTAGTTAAAGGGCAAGGTGACGATGTGTGTTGGAAGTAGTTCCAAGATTGATATGATCATCATCACACACTCCCTATACTTTCGGGATTAATGTTGAAACTAAATAAGTGTTATTTGGTGTTTGCGTTGAGCATGAATATGATTTGATCATGTTAATTGCAATACAGTTATTCATTTAAGTTAGAGAACAATTGTTGTTCTGTTTACATGAATAAAACCTTCTATGGTCATACACACCAATGAAAATAGTTCATTGGATCTCGATCGTAGTGATACACATATTCATAATATTGAAACCAAAAGATGCAAAGTTAATAATGATAGTGCAACCTATTTGTGGCACTGCCGTTTAGGTCATATTGGTGTAAAGCGCATGAAGAAACTCCATGCTGATGGGATTTTGGAATCACTTGATTATGAATCACTTGATGCTTGCGAACCATGCCTCTTGGCTAAGATGACTAAAACGCCATTCTCCGGAACAATGGAGCAAGCAACAGATTTGTTGGAAATCATACATACTGATGTATGTGGTCCGATGAATATTAAGGCTCGCGACAAGTATCATTATTTTCAGAACTTCACAGATGATTTAAGCAGATATGGGTATATCTACTTAATGAAACATAAGTCTGAAACATTCGAAAAGTTCAAAGAATTTCAGAGTGAAGTGGATAATCATCGTAACAAGAAAATAAAAAGTTTCTACGATATGATCGCAGAGGTAAAATATTTGAGTTACGAGTTTTGGCCTTCAGTTAAAACCGTGTGGAATAGTTTCACAAATTCATGCCACCTGGAACACCACAGCATAATGGTGTGTCCGAACGTCATAACCGTACTTTATTGGATATAGCACAATCTATGATGTTTCTTACCGATTTACCAATATCGTTTTGGGATCATGCATTAGAGACAGCTGCATTCACGTTAAAAAGGGCACCATCTAAGTCCGTTGAGACGACACAATATGAACTATGGTTTGGCAAGAAACCAAAGTTGTCGTTTCTTAAAGTTTGGGGTTGCGATGCTTATGTGAAAAAATTTATCTTGATAAGCTCAAACCCAAATCGGAGAAATGTGTCTTCATAGGATACCCAAAGGAAACTGTTGGGTACACCTTCTATCACAGATCCGAATGCAAGACTTTTTGTTGCTAAGAATGGATCCTTTCTAGAGAAGGAGTTTCTCTCGAAAGAAGTGAGTGGGAGGAAAGTAGAAAACTTGATAAGGTAATTGTACCTTCTCCCTTATTGGAAAGTAGTTCATCACAGAAATCTGTTCTTGTAACTACTACACCAATTAGTAAGATAGCTAATGATGATGATCATGTAACTTCAAGATCAAGTTACTACCGAATCTCGTAAGTAAACCAGAGTGAGATCCGCACCAGAGTGGTACGGTAATCCTGTTCTGGAAGTCATGTTACTAGACCATGACGAACTTGCGAACTATGAGGAAGCGATGATGAGCCCAGATTCCGCGAAGTGGTTTGAGGCCATGAAATCTGAGATATGATCCATGTATGAGAACAAAGTATGGACTTTGATGGATTTGCCCGATGATCGGCAAGCCAAAGAAAATAAATGGATCTTGAAGAGGAAGACGGACACTAATAGTAGTGTTACTATCTACAAAGCTAGAATTGTCGCAAAAAGTTTTCGACAAGTTCAAGGTGTTGACTACGATGAGAATTTCTCACTCGTATCTATGCTTAAGTCTGTCCGAATCATGTTAGCAATTGCCGCATTTATGAAATCTGGCAAATGGATAAACAAAAATACATTCCTTAATGGATTTATTAAAGAAGAGTTGTATACGATGCAACTAGAAGGTTTTGTCGATCCTAAAGGTGTTAACAAAATATGCAAACTCCAGCGATCCATCTATGGACTGGTGCAAGCATCTCGGAGTTGGAATATACACTTTGATAAGTTGATCAAAGCATATAGTTTTATACAGACTTGCGATGAAGCCTGTATTTTACAAGAAAGTGAGTGGGAGCACTACAGCATTTCTGATAAGTATATGTGAATGACATATTGTTGATCGGAAATAATGTAGAATTATTCTGCAAAGCATAAAGGAGTGTTTGAAAGGAGTTTTTCAAAGAAAGACCTCGGTAAAGCTGCTTACATATTGAGCATCAAGATCTATAGAGATAGATCAAGACACTTGATAAGTTTTTCAATAAGTACATACCTTGAAAAAAATTTGAAGTAGTTCAAAATGGAACAGTCAAAGAAAGAGTTCTTGCCTGTATTACAAGGTGTGAAATTGAGTAAGACTCAAAGCCCGACCACGGCAGATGATAGAAAGAGAATGAAAGTCATTTCCTATGCCTCAGCCATAGATTCTATAAAGTATGCCATGCTATGTACCAGATCTATTATATACCCTACACTGTGTTAAGCAAGGGAGTACAATAGTGATCTAGGAAGTAGATCACTGGACATTGGTCAAAATTATCCTTAGTAAAATAAGGATATGTTTCTCGATTATGGATGTGACAAAAAGGTTCGTCGTAAAAGGTTACGTCGATGCAAGTTTTGACACTAATCTAGATGACTCTAAATCTCAATCTGGATACATATTAAAAGTGGGAGCAATTAGCTAAAGTAGCTCCGTGCAGAGCATTGTAGACATAGAAAATTGCGAAATACATAACGGATCTGAATGTGGCAGACCCGTTGACTAAACTTCTCTCACAAGCAAAACATGATCACACCGTAGTACTCTTTGGGTGTTAATCACATCGCGATGTGAACAAGATTACTGAATCTAGTAAACCCTTTGGGTGTTGGTCACATATCGATGTGAACTATGGGTGTTAATCACATGGTGATGTGAACTATTGTTGATAAATCACATGGCGATGTGAACTAGATTATTGACTCTAGTGCAAGTGGGAGACTGAAGGAAATATGCCCTAGAGGCAATAATAAAGTTATTATTTATTTCCTTATATCATGATAAATGTTTATTATTCATGCTAGAATTGTATTAACTGGAAACATAATACATGTGTGAATACATAGACAAACAGAGTGTCACTAGTATGCCTCTACTTGACTAGCTCATTAATCAAAGATGGTTATGTTTCCTAACCATGAACAAAGAGTTGTTATTTGATTAACGAGGTCACATCATTAGTTGAATGATCTGATTGACATGACCCATTCCATTAGCTTAGCACCTGATCGTTTAGTATGTTGCTATTGCTTTTATCCATGACTTATAGATGTTCCTTTAACTATGAT
Organism: Aegilops umbellulata; assembly: GCA_032464435.1. Taxonomy (NCBI): domain Eukaryota; kingdom Viridiplantae; phylum Streptophyta; class Magnoliopsida; order Poales; family Poaceae; genus Aegilops; species Aegilops umbellulata. Next base: position 208,375,484 of record CP136056.1, on the reverse strand, counting down.
ATTATGCAACTCACGTTTACCATAGGAACACTTTGTGTGCTACCAAACGTCACAACGTAACTGGGTGATTATAAAGGTGCTCTACAGGTGTCTCCGAATGTACATGTTGGGTTGGCGTATTTCGAGATTAGGATTTGTCACTCCGATTGTCGGAGAGGTATCTCTGGGCCCTCTCGGTAATGCACATCACATAAGCCTTGCAAGCATTGCAACTAACGTGTTAGTTGTGAGATGATGTATTACGGAACGAGTAAAGAGACTTGCCGGTAACGAGATTGAACTAGGTATTGGATACCGACGATCGAATCTCGGGCAAGTAACATACCGATGACAAAGGGAACGACGTATGTTGTTATGCGGTCTGACCGATAAAGATCTTCGTAGAATATGTAGGAGCCAATATGGGCATCCAGGTCCCGCTATTGGTTATTGACCGGAGACGTGTCTCGGTCATGTCTACATTGTTCTCGAACCGTAGGGTCCGCACGCTTAAGGTTTCGATGACAGTTATATTATGAGTTTATGAGTTTTGATGTACCGAAGGAGTTCGGAGTCCCGGATGAGATCGGGGACATGACGAGGAGTCTCGAAATGGTCGAGACGTAAAGATCGATATATTGGACGACTATATTCGGACATCGGAAGGGTTCTGAGTGGTTCGGGTATTTTCGGAGGTACCGGGGAGTTACGGGATTACGGGAGAAGTAATGGGCCTTGATGGGCTTTAGTGGGAAAAGGAAAAAGGCTGCTGCGCCCCCCCTCCCCTCTAGTCCGAATTGGACTAGGGAAAAGGGGGCCGGCCACCTCTCCTTCTCCTCCTATTCCTTCTCCCTTCCTCCCCTCTTGGTGGACTCCTACTAGGACTTGGAGTCCTAGTAGGACTCCATATCTTGGCCGCACCAATTGGCTTGGCCGGCCTCCTCCTCCTCCATCCTTTATATACTGAGGCAAGGGGCACCCCTTGGACACAATTGATCAACGTGATCGTTCCTTAGCCGTGTGCGGTGCCCCCCTCCACCATATTCCACCTCGGTCATATCATTGCAGTGCTTAGGCGAAGCCCTGCGCCGGTAACACATCAAGATCGTCACCACGCCGTCGTGCTGATGGAACTATTCCCCGACGCTTTGCTGGATCGGAGCCCGGGGATCGTCATCGAGCTGAACGTGTGCCAAGAACTCGGAGGTGCCGGAGTAACGGTGCTGTGATCGGTCGGATCATGAGGAGAACGTACGACTACTTCCTCTACGTTGAGTCAACGCTTCTGCTTCGGTCTACGAGGGTACGTAGACAACACTCTCCCCTCTCGTTGCTATGCATCACCATGATCTTGCGTGTGCGTAGGATTTTTTTTTTAAAATTACTACATTCCCCAACAGGGCGGTGCTCCGATGGGGCTGTGCACGGCATCACTTGTGCCCGCACCCATCTAGGGCGGTGCGGGCGCAGTAGGGCGCCCCCCACCGTGGATCATGTTGACATTGACGAGGCCCCCGGGCGCACCCAGCAGTACGCGGGCACTGCGTGGCCCGCCGTGGGACCCCGCCGCCGCCTAATGGGTGAGCCGATAGCAGAAGGGCGGCGCTCCCATGGCCACCGCATCCATTATCTCAGCAACGCGTTCCAGCAACGCATCCCGGCTGCTCTTCATCAGCCGGCACCGCAGTAGCTCCCGCACCATTGTGAGTGCGGCCCGCATGTTCGCCTGCTCCCGACGGGTGTGCGGCGTCGTCGCTGCGGCGTGGCTTGCGGCCCTTGCAGCGGCTCGCACTTGTCATGGAGTAAGGGCGGACGGTTCTTGGCCGCGCCGCCCGCGCCCAGCAGCGCCAGGTGGCGCCCGCGCCGCCTGGAGCGCGGGGCTGAGGTCTTCCTAGGCAGGTGGCACCACTCGGGCCGGCCAGGCTGCCCAGCGGTTGGCGTCAGCCCTCGGGTCACCGGACATCAGGACCGCGGAGCAACGGTGGATCGATTGGCGGGGAAGAGACTCCGGCGCACCCCTACCTGGTGCGCCAAATGTTGGATCACGGGTTCCGGCAAATCCCTCAAGGTTCGAACACTGGGGTGCGCATGAAGGTTTCCTCCCTACCGATCCACGTTCTAACTAGCTAAGATCTCAAGTACGGACTCGACGAACTCACAACACAAGGGACACGAGATTTATACTGGTTCGGGACACCATTGCGGTGTAATACCCTACTCAAGTGTGGTGGTGGTGGATTGCCTCTTGGGCTCATGATGAACAGTACAAGGGGAAGAACAGCCTCCTGAGGTTGAGGTGTTCTTGTGCTCGGTGTGTGGCTAAGGATTAGGCGAGATGCCTCTTAATGAGTTGCCACCTACTGTGGTGGCTGGTCCTCTCCCAAATATTGAGCGGGAAGGGAGCCAACAACGGCCAATTTGAAAGGGGACAGCTAGTACAGCTTATCCTGACAAAAGTAGTCGCCGCCTGCAAAAGGCTCTAGTGGTGACGCTGTCTTGGGATCCATAGTGACCTCCGTCTTGCCGTCCTGTTGGTCTTGGTTTCGTTGCACCGATATGGAAATCTTTGCTTGATGCCTCGGTACTCCGTGTCTGCGCTTGCCTCCTGAGCACCAAAGAGGAAACAAGGACGCTGCGCGCGCTGGCCCCCGCCTGGTCTCGATCATCATGGCTCACGTCACGAGGACCTCACGATGTTTGCCTTGCCTTGATCTCTCCGCCCCTCGTGAGCCCGCCCGGCAAGGTCGCTCCTGAGGAGGTCTTGTGTCGTACGGTTCCCGAGGCTTGGCCCCTCGCGAGGGTCTTGAATGCCTTGTTGATGTAGATGGGCCATACAGGCCTGCTTGCATAGCCACGCCGTGGGCCGCATGCACACAAGTCTGGGGACCACTGTTCCCAGAACGCCGACAATATCGTCTACATATACGTGGGCGTTTCTGCCGAGTTGCTTGAGGAGGCACTTCTGCATGCAACGCTAAAATGTGGCACCAGCATTTCTCAAGCCGAATGTCATGGTCAGGTAACAGAAGGCTCCGAATGGTGTGATGAAGGCTGTCTTCACACGGTTGGCCGGGTTCAACTTGATCTGGTGATATCCCTAGTAGGCATCCAAAAAACTCAACAGCTCGCATCCGGCCGTAGAGTCTGTCACTTGGTCTATCCGAGGCAAAGCAAACAGATCTTTGGGGCAGGCTTTGTTGAGACTGGTGTAATCAATGCACATGCACCACTTGTGGTTCTTCTTCAGTACAAGGACTGGGTTGGCAATCCATTCTGGAAAAAAATACTTCCATGATGAAGCCGGCTGCCAGCAGGCGGGCGATCTCTTCACCAACAATTCTTCTCTTCTCTTCTGATAGGCGTCATAGGGTTGCTTGACAGGTTTTGCATCTGATTTGAGATGTAGCTTGTGCTCGGCGAAATCCGTCGAAACACCCGGCATGTCTCTGGGAGACCATGCGAAAATGTCCCGATTCTCACGGAGGAAATCAACGAGCTCGCTTTCCTATTTGCTGTCAAGGTTGGCCCCTATGACAGCGTGCCTCTCCGGGTGGTCCGGGTCCAAGGGGAACTTTGTTTCTTTGGCTGGCTGAAAGGAGCCCCGGGTCTCCAACTCCTTGGGATCTGGTGATAGGTCCGGCTGCTTGCCGGCCATGGCCACAACCCGGTCCAGGAGCTTCTTCTCGGCAGCAATCACAAGGGACTCGGCCAGCCGGCTGCTAGCAGCAGCACAGGCGGCCGACTTCTTGTAGTCACCGGCTATAGTGATTATGCCCTTGGTTCCCGGCATCTTCATCTTGTGGTAGGCATAGTGCGGTACCGCCATGAACTTGGATAGAGCCGGCCGGCCTAGGAGCGCATGATAAGGGCTCTCCAGGTCAGCCACCTCAAACCAGATTGCCTCACGGCGGAAGTGATATTTGTCTCCGAAGAGGACGTCTATCTTGATCTTGCCGATTGGTGAGCAGGAAAGGCCAGGTACAATGCCATGGAAGACAGTCCGACTGGGCTGAAGTTGTCTCTCTTTGATGCCCAACTTCCCCATGGTATCGCGGTAGAGGATGTTGATGCTGCTACCGCCGTCTATCAGAACTCGGGAGAAGCTAGCAGCTCGTCTCTCTACTGAGAAGGTGGCATCCAGCACCATGGCGTAGGAACCCGGAGAAGGCATCACTTCCGGGTGGTCTGCACGGCTCCAGCTGATGGGCCTTTCAGACCAATGCATGAACTCTGGGACTTCAGACACGACGGCATTCACCTCACGGTGCTGCTGGCGTCGGCTGTGCCTGTCGTCAGCTACAGTGGTGAAGACAACGTAGGCTCCGTGTTCTTCGGGAAATTCATCTTGGATAGCGCCGACTGCTGGACGGGCCACCGGCTGCTGAGGAGGCGGAGCCGGCTGGCCAGCAGGCGGAGGCGGCAGTCCTTCGCCCTTGGCAATGCGGACGAGGCAATGGCACTTCTGGGTTGTGTGGTTGGACGGCTTCGCACGCTGTGGAATTTGCAGGAAGCATCGAGGGTCTTCTTGAAAGATAAGGCGGTCAGCCAAGCGGGCTTGCCGCCTTTCCGATGCTTGGGGCCGGGTTGTTCCTCAGGCTACTAGTCTTCAACTATTGCCACCTGCCAGCTGGTGGAAGCCGGCTGCGGGGCTTTGTGCTTGTTGTCATTCTGATGTTGGCGCCGACTGTTGTCACCAGTCGGCGTCTGAGGAGCCGGAGGGAGCACCTTTCCAAACGCATCCACTCGGAGCTCTAACTTCATGGAGGAGTCAGCAGTGGCGTACTTGTCCTCTATGATCAGTATCTCGTCGAGGGTGGCCGGCTCGTCGCAGAGGAGTCGGTGCTTGAGTAAGGTGCCCTCTCGGCACCCGGCAGTGAAGTACTGTATGGCTTGCACCTCATGCACCCCTTAGTAGGAGTTGCGCAGCTCAGCCCACCACGTCAAGTAGTCGCGGGTGGACTCGGTCAGGCCCTGGACGCACAAAGAGAGCTGGCGGGGCTTGGGCGGCCACTTGTACGTGCTAGTGAAGTTGCGGATGAAGGCTTTGGTGAAGTCCATCCAACTGTTGACACTGTAGGGCTTAAGGTTGTTCAGCCACGTCCGGGCCGTGCCCTAAAGCATGAGGGGGCGTACTTCATGGCAACGCACTTGTTGCCATTTGCTATGTTGACTGCGGTGGAGTAGTCCACCAGCCAATCCTTCGTCTTCACAAAGTCGTTGTACTTGGGAGTGTCTCGAGGGAGCGAGAACCATTTGGGGAAGGGCTCGTCACGAATGCGGGGGCCGAAACAAGGCGGGCCGATTGCATCTTCTTCTACCGCCAGGGAGCAAGCCAGGCGGTCGATCCGGTGGTGGGCGTCGTTTTCTCCGACTCCTTCACTGCGGCCTAGCTGGTCTCCGAGAGTCGGATGCTCAACTGGCGGCAAAGAGGCGCACCTCTCCCTGCATGGGGGGCGGGCGATCGCTCTGCTATTCCACCGCTCGTGGGCGGCTGTCTTGGTCGTGCTCGATGGTGACGTGTGTGCGGTTGCGGCTAGCAGCCGGCTCACGGTCTCTTCGACCGCGGAAGCCGCCTTCTGGGGACCGGGAGGTCGCGCCATGTTCTCGGCGAGGGGGAACGTTCTCGGCATGCTGGTCGGGTTCTCCCGCGTGGTGCCCGGCTTCTTGCTGCATGGCGGTCGTGTCAATGAGCTGTTGGACGCGCTCTATCATGTAGCGACGCTCGTCGCCCTCTAGCTGATCTAGCTCGTCTGCTGCCACCTGGGCGGCGCGCAGGTTCTCGATGGGCGTGGCGTGGATAGGGCGATCTACTCGCAACATGCTGGCGATGGTCGCGCCGCGTTGTCGGAACGCCCACATGGCTGGGCTCTCCAGCAGTCGGCGTGCCGCAGACGGTGCGGTCAATCTCGTGCTGGTACGCTTCGGTGAGGCGTCTCATAGTGGCCAACTTCTTGGCGCTTTCGACGAGCGCGACGTGGCAGGCCTCCAGCATCTCGCTGTTGTCATCTGCTGCTATGGGTGTAGACAGGTCCCGCATTACCGCCTGCAGCGGGTCCTGGGCGGCCCCGCCAGAAGCTCCATCGTGGCTAATGCCCAGCACCTCCATGACGGTGCTGGTGCTGGCATCGCTGGTCGCGGGAGGGAGCGGGTCATCGATGACCACCACATTGGTGGGGAAGGCGTCAAGGGATGCCGAGTCGGAGTCGACAAGCATTGGGTCGGTGGAGCCAACTGACTCTAGGTCAGAGGCCAGCTCGTTGGTGATGTGGAGCTTGCCAAGGACATCGACGAGGCAACTCTCAGAGTTGGCTGCACCCGCGTCGGGCGCATTCTCATCGGAGAGGCGGATCCCGCCGATGAGATCAGCGAGGCAGTTCGCAGCACACACGGCTTCCACAACACACAGCGCCTCGATGCAAACGCCATCGGGCGTGTTGGGCTAGCTGCGCTCGCCAGGAAGGAAGAGGGTTCCCGTCCAAAACGTGTTTCCGGACAACGATGCACCTAGCCCCATGGTGGGCGTCAAATGTCGGGGATATCGTGCGACATATGCCAAGGGGTGGCTTATCATGGAGGGGGACAAAAGTACGTCTCCGGGCTCTAAAGGCGGGAGTGAGCGAGATCGCATACGCCGGCGAATCTTAACCAGGTTCGGGGCTCTCCTAGGAGACAACACCCCTAGTCCTACTCTGCGGGGTCTCCGCATGATCACTATCTCAACAAGCTTGCTCCTTGAGCTGTTTTGGCTAGAGGAGGAAGAAGAACAAGGATAGCTCTACTCCACTCTCTCTACATGGTGTGTGTGTGTGTGTATTCTAAGGTTCTGAACCCTTTGCATGGGTGGCCTGGGGCTTTATATAGGCCTACACCCCATGGGTACGATGGTAATCCGGCCGGGTGTAGGACCCGGTCGTCAGTGTCTCTGGTTGCCGGCTTCTCCGTCGGCTGTTGGGGCCCGCCACCTGGTGGGTCCCGCCGGTTGTCTTGTACTTGGCCGACCGGCCGCGCCCGCCGCTTGCGGGTCCTGCCGGCTGCTTATCACTGTAGCTGACGATGCATACTTTGTCGGGGAGAGCATGGCTACAGTCCTGCTGCCTGGTGGGCGTTCGTTGTAGCCACTCCCCGTCTCTTCTGGTTAATGGCGCACAGACTTTGGGGGGAGAGGGGGCCGCCTGCTGGGGCCCGCTGCCTGGTGGGAATTCGTTTTGTGTCCCCTCTGTCTTCTTACCTCACGTCCTGAATCTCGGGACGAGATTCTTATTTAGTGGGGGTGAGTTGTCACAGCCCTAGCATTGTTTGCAAATAGTGGCACAAGCATCCATGCATCATGTCTAAATTCATTTGAAGTTGAAATGGCGATTGATTAAACCCTAGCACCTAAAAAAATTCAAATAGGTTCAAATAAAATCTTTCTCAAAGAACCCAAAATGCCCTTTGAAAATGTTCATGATTTCTGATAAAGGTGAAAACCTCTACCAAAAATGATGAATATATTTCTAGGTCATTCCTAGATCTTTGGATTAAATCATAAAGTATTAGCCTTTGGACATTTAAATGCTATAAATATTTTTAAATGTCCAAATAATCTTGAAAGTATTTTTGGGTTGTTGGAATTAATCCCAGAGGTGCCCATAAATATTTTCAGATTTTTATTGATTGGTTTGGCATTCTTCCTAAATCAAAAGAACAAATAACAGAATAGAAAAGGAAAACAAAAGAGAAAGAGAGACAGAGAGACTAACCTGGCACTTACCTCGGCAGGTTACTACTGTAGCAGCCCAGCCCAGCAGGGGCAGGGGCGTCTTCTTCCTCTTGCCAGAAGGCAGAGGAGAAGCTGGCCACGGCGCCGCGTCACGCCACGCCAGCAGCTGCCTGCCTGGCTCCCCCTCGATGCACTTAGACGTCGACACACACCCCCACGGACCCCTCCCACTCTCTCTCGCGCTCTCCCCTCCTCTGTTTCTCTCGCGCGCAGCCTCCGAGCACGCCGTCGCCACCGCTCGCTGTTGTCGCGGCCGCTGCCACTGCCTCGCCCCGCTGACACGCCCGAAAGATCCGTCGCGATGCCCTGTACCTCCCCATCGAGCCACGCAGCGTCGGGTGCCCTCTAACGTCATCCCCAAGCTCGCCTTCGTCCTCTGCATCTGGTCCCCGCCATCTCCTATTCGACGCCGCTAGGACCTCCCCCGAGCCCGTCGACCCGCCCTACGGATGTGTTGTGGGCTCCCTGTCCGTTTCCCCCTTACCCCCGTCGTCACGCGTGAAGCCTAGCTAGTTTTCCTGCCGTCTCGCGAGCTTGCTGCTGCCGCGCCTATCGTCGCCGTCGTTGCAGGTCACCGAACTCGCGTCCGAGCACAACCTCGAGCTCGTGGATCTCCAGGAGCCCGCCCAGCCTCTCAGCTCGCTTGCACGCCAAGCGTAGCCCCGCGCTCGTGCTGGCCCGAACTCCGGCCACCGCCGCGATCTTGCCTCCGGCGAGCTCGGGCCACCTCAGCCCCTGCCATTTGCACAGATGGATGCGGGCGAGTCCCAGCTCCGCGTAGATGCCCTCATCCGCCCCTTTGGTCGCCGGAGATGCAAACCCGAACGTCTCCGCCGTCTCTGGCTTCGCCGGTGATGAGCCGCGGGTCAACTCTGGTGGGTTGACCTCGGTTGACCAGGGTTTGACTGGCCTGAGCCTATGACAGGTGGGCCCATGCCCCTGTTTGTTTAGCATCAGCATTTAATTAGTGTTAACTAATTTAGTTAGTTATATGTGACACTAACATGCAGGCCCCATGTGTCAAGTTTGACCTAGACCCGCCCTAGTTGACTTGTGACGTCACACCGACGTCATGCTGACGCAGTAAAGTTTTCTGGAATTAAAATAAATCAGAAATGATTTATAAATTTTAGAAAATACCCCAAACTTGCAAAAATCATAAAAATTAAACCGTAACTCCAAATGAAATAAGTTATATATGGGAAATGATCAGAAAAATCCAAAGAATCTGAATATGGAATTTTCGTGCATGTTTGAACAAGTTAACCTCACTGAATAGGACAATTCATGATTATGGAATAAATGGTAATTAGTTTTGGAGTTGGAATTTGCAATAGGATTGAATTCACTTCAATGAATATGACTAACTGTTGCACTAGGTCAATTCAGTACCTTAATATGACACATCATTCATATGTATGTGCATTGCATTGATTGTGGTTCCCTTTGTGTTTGCCGGTGGTTGTTCCCTCTCGGTAGACGTTCGTTCCGACAATGAGTTCGATGACACCGGTGAAGAACTATACTATCTTCAGAAGTGCCAGGCAAGCAAAAACCCCTTGTTCATTCCGATACAATCCCACTCTCTCGCTCCTGCTCTCTTTTACAGCATAAGGACAACAACGTTTCAACTGTTACATGCTGCAGTAGTTGAACCCCTTTCCTCTGCATGACCTGTCATTGCCACAGTAAATAAATGAAACCCACTAGCGTGAGTAGGAGTTTTTTGAGCCCTGATGTGCCTACTCATTCATGCTTGTTTGTCATGCCTGCTATTGCTTAGAGTTGAGTCAGGTATGATTCATCGGGGATGAGTTGGAATGTGGTGAACATGTCCTACTGTTGAGAGCTAAGTGTGTGAACACGTTTTGGTAAAGGTAGCGGTGAGAGGCCATGTAGGAGTACATGGTGGGTTGTCTCATTGCAGCCGTCCTCAGGAACTGAGTTTTGTGTTTGTGATCCATGAATAGTTACTACCAAACATTGGGCTCCGGGCCCTCCAAGCTCTCTCGACTTATTAATCAACCTGATCTCTGTCCAGGAGTTGCAACTAGTTTCTGGTGTTTATAGGTAGTGTTAGTAGTCTACCAAGTGGCACCCGGTACAGGTGGGCTTGGGACAGACTAGTCACGGTGGCACGGTGTACCAAGTGGCACCCGGATGGTGGGCTTGGGAACCCTGCTCACATCGTTTGGGGCCGTGAGCGACACCCCGGCTGGATCTCCTTGCAGATGGAATCCGAATAGGCGATAAACCTGGACTAGAGACTTGTGTGGTTAGTCAGGTCATGGCCGACTTCCTCGCCAGGCTTCCGCTTGAAGGTTGCCGAGATACACGACGTGTACATGGTGGTAAGCGGCGAGAGCGTGTGTGAAGAAGTACACCCCTGCAGGGTTAGCATCATCTATTCGAATAGTCGTGTCCGCTGTAAAGGACTTCTGGGTTGCCTATACAATTCATAGACAAGTGAAAGTGGATACTCTAAAATGCGCAAGATAAGCGTGAGTGCTATGGATGGCCTTCTCGTTGGAAGACGGGAGCGGATCCATAGTGGCGTATTAATATGGTGAATATGTTACTTGCAGACGTAGTTCAGGATAGCCACTGAGTCAAAGTTGGCTTCCTGCAGTTAAACTCCACCACCCCCTTGTTCATACTGATGCATATGTAGTTAGTTCTGATGTAAGTCTTGCTGGGTACATTTGTACTCACGTTTGCTTCATTTATGTTTTGTAGAGAGACTTCAGTCTCACTAGTAGTTCCGCGTGGACTTCGACGTTTAGCTTGTTACCTCAGCTACGATCTTGTACCCTCGGCAGGGTCTCATAGTTAGTCAGGCTTCTCAGCCTTCTTCATTTGTAGTTGTCTGTATTCAGAGAAGTTAAGCTTTCGCATGTGCTTGTTGCTTGTATGCTCTGTATGTTGGGTCATGAGACCCATGTTTGTAATATCTGACTCTTCAGAGTCTTATGAATAAATACTTTGAGTCATAGAGTCTTGTTGTGATGCCATGTTGTATTTGCACATATCGAGCATATTGTGTGTATGATTGAAATGCTTGGTATGTGTAGGATCTGACAACGTACTTGTTTAACCTTGGTAGCCTCTCTTATGGGGAAATGTAGTCTAGTGCTTCCACTGAGCCATGGTAGTCTGCTACAGCCCGGTTTACCGGAGTCCTGCTAGCCTAGTTACTACTGCTCTGGAACACTTAGACTGGCCGGCATGTGTCCTTCTTCGATCCTGTGTCTGTCCCTTAAGGGAAATGTCACGCGATGTCTTTCGAGTCCTGTTAGCATGCTACAGCCCGGATTCCCGGAGTCCTGCTAGCCCAGTTGCTACAACCCGAATTCACTCGCTGATGACCGACACGTTCATTGCTGGGTCATGTATGCTTGTCCCCGTAAGTTAGTGCCACTTTGGGTACTCGACTAGTCATGTCAGCCTGGTTTCTTTGTCATATGGATGCTAGCGGCATTATCATATACGTGAGCTGGAAGGCGCAAATGGTCCCGGGCCAGGTAAGGTGGCACCCGTGGGAATACCGTGCGTGAGGCCGCAAAGTGATATGATGTGTTACATGCTAGATCAGTGTGACTTAGGATCGGGGTCGTGACAATATACCCAAAGATAACTCATTACGTTGTCTTCCTTGTCCAATTTCAACTAATTTGCTCAAGTTTGAAAATAATTAATGGGTAATCACAATCATAGAAGATTTCTAACATAATATATTTGCATGTGAAAGTTCTCTTCCTTGTACTAATCATTCATGAATTGCTTGTATGACTAATATTGTGATTGTCAAGCTTCAAAAGATTTCACTTTCTAAACCCAATGTGAAGATACTACTAGGCATGATATGAACATATAATTTTAACTTCATCATTCAACAATTTACTCATAGGATATAAGTGAAGCACAAGAGTAAATGACAAACTACTCCAAAAAGATATAAGTGAAGATCAAATGAGTAGTTAAGTGACTGGGTAGCTATTTGGGGACTCTCTCTTATTTTAAAACTTTCAGATCTAAGTATTTTATTAAAATAGAAAGCAAAACAAAAATAAAATTACATTCCAAGAATAGCACATATCATGTGAAGAAGCAAAAACATAGGCTCAACCGAGGCTAACCGATAATTGTTGATGAAGAAAGGTGGGATGACTACCGAGACATCCCCAAGCTTAGATGCCTGAGACTTCTTGAAATGTTATCTTGGGATGCATTGGGCATCCCCAAGCTTGAGCTCTTATGTCTTCTTCATTCTTTTTATATCACAGTTTTCGTAAATCTCAAAAACTTCACCCGCACAAAACTCAACCAAAACTCGTGAGATAAGTTAGTATAAACCAATGCAAAACCTTATCATTATCTACTGTAGCAAATCACTAAAATTATTATTTAACATTGCATACTAAATGCATCTGCATATTTAATACTCCTATCCTCAAATAGAATCATTAAACAAGCAAACATATGCAAACAATGCAAACATAACAACAATCTGTCAAAACAGTACAGTCTGTAAAGATTGCAAGAAGATTCATAGTTCTGTAACTCCAAAAATTCTGAAAATTTACGACACGGTAGAAAGTTTATCATAGAATATTGTGTAAAAATTTCAAGATTTTATCACGCTCTGAATTTCCAGAACAATTCAGATAATGATAGAAAACTTTCTGTTTTTAAACAACAACATGTAGATTTGCAAAATAAGCATGGTAAAGGCCATACTTGACATTTGCAAAACATTATTCTAAATAGCAGAAAGCAAATACAAATAAAATCAAATGACGCTCCAAGCAAAACACATATCATGTGACGAATAAAATATAGCTCCAAGTGAGGTTACCGATAATATTGAAGGCAAAAGAGGGGATGCCTTCCGGGGCATCCCCAAGCTTAGTTACTTGGGTCTTCCTTGAATATTACCTTAGGGTGCCTTGGGCATCCTCAACCTTAGGGTCTTATCACTCCTTATTCTCCTCATATCGACATCTCAACCAAAACTTGAAAACTGCAATCACACAAAAACTTAACGGAACTTCGTGAGATAGGTTAGTATGGTAAAGAGAAAACCTTTCGCTTTGGTACTGTCAAAGACAAGATTCATAATTGTTCTCACACAATTACTACTATACCCTATTATTTCCACAATTTATATTGAGCAATATAAGCTATAGAAACTAGGAAACAAGCAAACTATGCATTGAAAACAGAATCTGTCAAAACAGAATAGTCTGTAATGATCTGGACAACTACCATACTTCTGCTACTCCAAAAATTCTAAAAAAATTATGAAAATATGGGAAATTTGTATATCAATCATCTTTAGAAAAGTTCAAGAATTTATCACGGTCCAGTAGAGCATATCAATTCTGTTACTGGGCGCAGAAGTTTCTATTTTTGCACAGAATCAAGTCAACGATCATCCACACTATCCCAAACGCTTTACCTGGTACTTTATTGAAACAAAAGCTATAAAGCATGATCAGTACAGTAGCTTAATCATGTGAAGACACAAACATAGTAGGTAAAAGTGTTGGGTTGTCTCCCAACAAGCGCTTTTCTTTAATGCCTTTTAAGCTAGGCATGATGATTTCAATGATGCTCACATAAAAGTAAAGAATTGAAACATGAAAAGGAGCATTATCAATCACATAGCAAGCACATTTAAGCCTACCCCAATTCCTATGCATATGGATTTTGTGAGAAAACAATTCATGTGATCAAGAATCAACTAGCATAGGAAGGCAAAGAAACATAACTTCAAGATTTTCAACACATAGAGAGGAAACTTAATATTGTTGAAATATGTAAAAGCATATGTTCCTCTCTCATAATAATTTTCAGTAGCATCATGAGTGAATTCAACAATATAGCTATCACATAAAAGCATTCTTTTCATGATACATAAGCATAGAAAGTATGTTACTCTCCACATAAGAAAATTTATTCTCATGAATAGTAGTGGGAGCAAACTCAAGAAAATAACTATCATGTGATTGAAAAATAAAATCATGATGACAGGTTTCATGGTTATCATTATTCAATATAGCATACATGTCATCACCATAATCATCATAGATAGTAACTTTGTTGTCATAGTCAATTGGAACCTCTTCCAAAATAGTGGATTCATCATTAAATAAATTCATGACCTCTCGAAATCCACTTTTATCATTATAATAAGATTCAGCACCCTCCAAGATAGTGGTATCATTACTTCCTAGAGTTAACACTCTTCCAAACCCACTTTCAGCAATATAATCATCATAAATAGGAGGCATGCTAGCATCACAATAAATTTTCTCATCAAAACTTGGGGGACTCAAAATATCATCTTCATCAAATATACCATCCCCAAGCTTATGGCTTTGCATATCATTAGCATCATGGATATTCAAAGAATGCATACTAGTAACATTGCAACCATGCTCATCATTCAAAGATTTTATGTCAAATATTTTATTGAATTCTTCTTCTATCAATTGAGCACAATTTTCCGATCCATCATTTTCAAGAAAGACATGATAAAGACAAATAATATGAGGCCACCTCAATTCCATTTTTTGTAGTTTTGTTTTAAGAAGCAAACTAGTGATAAAACAAGAAACAAAAATATCCAATTGCAAGATCTTAAGATATACCTTCAAGCACTCACCTCCCCGGCAACGTTGCCAGACAAGAGCTTGATGTCTACTACACAACTTGTTCTTGTAGACTCGTGTTGGGCCTCCAAGCGCAGAGTTTTGTAGGACAGTAGCAAATTTCCCTCAAGTGGATGAGCTAAGGTTTATCAATCCGTGGGAGGCGTATCATGAAGATGGTCTCTCTCAAGCAACCCTACAACCAAATAATAAAAAGTCTCTTGTGTCCCCAACACTCCAAATACAATGTTAAATTGTATAGGTGCACTAGTTTGGCGAAGAGATGGTGATACAAGTGTAGTAATGATAGTAGATATTGATTTTTTAATAAGAACAATAAAAAACAGCAAGGTAGCAATTGATAAAACGGAGCACAAATGGTATTGCAATTCTTGAAAATGAGGCCTAGGGTTCATACTTTCGCTAGTGCAATCTCTCAACGGCGCTAATATAATTGGATCATATAACCATCCCTCAACATGCAATGAAGTATCACTCCAAAGTTCCTATCTAGCAGAGAACATAATACGAAATTGTTTGTAGGGTACTAAACCACCTCAAAGCTATTCTTTCCAATCAATCTTTCTAGAGTTCGTACTAAAAGAACACCAAGCTATTACTTCAGATCGATCTATCCAAGAGTTCATACTAAAATAACACCATATGATACAAATCAACCAACTCTAATGTCACCTAGATACTCCAATGTCACTGCGAGTATCCTCGAGTTGATCATACGATATGCATCAAACAATTTCAGATTCATAATACTCAATCCAACACAAAGAACCTCAAAGAGTGCCCCAAGATTTCTACAGGAGAAACAAAGACGAGAACATGCACCAACCCTATGCATAGATTACCCCAATGTCACCTCGGGAATCTGCGAGTTGAGTGCGAAAACACATATCAACTAAATGAATATGATACCCCATTGTCACCATGGGTATTCGTAGCAAGACATACATCAACTGTTCTCAAATCCATAAAAGTATTCAATCCGATAAAACGAAATCTCAAAGGGAAAACTCAATTCATCACAACAAGATAGAGAGGGAGAAACACCATATGATCCAACTATATTAACAAAGCCCGTGATACATCAAGATCGTGACATCTCAAGAACACAAGAGAGATATTAAACACATAGCTACTGGTCAAACCTTCAGCCCCAAGGGTGGACTACTCCCTCCTCATCATGGTGGCGCCCGTGATGATGAAGATGGCCACCGGTGATGATTTCCCCCTCTGACAGGGTGCCAGAATGGGGTATAGATTGTTTTTTCGTGGCTACAGAGGTTTGCGGCGGTGGAACTTCTGATCTAGGGTTATTTTGGGGGATTCTGGAATATTTGGAGATTTATAGGGGGAGAGGCGGTGCGGGAGGTCACCGAGGTGGGCACAACCCCCTGGGTACTTCTTTTTCCCATCCTGAGTCTTCTGGTCCAAAAAAATCTCCAAAAAAATTTGCTGTGTTTGGACTCCGTTTGATATCGATTTTGTCACGGCCCTAGAGTTTGCTTGTAACTAGTGGCATTGCATCCATGCATCATGCTTAAATTTCATGAAACCTGAAATGGGGATTGGTAAACCCTAGCACCAATTGAAATTCAAATAGGTCCAAATAAAATATTTTTTCAATGACCCAGAATGCCCTTAGGAAATGATCATGATGTCTGATAAAGGTGAAAACCTCTTCTAAAAATGATGAACATATTTATAGGTCATTCCTGGATTTTTGAATTAAATCTTAAACTATTTGACTTTGGGCATTTAAACACTATAAATAATTTAAATGCTCAAATAATGTTGGAACTATTTGTGGGCCAGTGGAATAATTCAGAAAGTGCTCATGAATATTTTCAGGATTTATAAAATTGATTTGGTTTTTAAAACTGGATCAAAAACAAACTGCAAATTAGAAAACAGAAACAAAAATAGAAAGGACAGAAACCTACCTAACTTACCTGCATCCCATCTGGGGCCCCAGCTCGCCCAACACTGTGCGGCCCACTGGCCCATAGTGCCAGTCATCACCAACCTCCCGCCAGAGCAGGCAGGCTGCTGCCTGTCGCCCGTGCGCCGCCCCTGGCCACCTCCTGCTTGCCACCGAGGCGCCCTGACGCGTCTGGAGAGGCCCCGTAGCCCCTCTGCCTCTCACTTCGCTCTCTGCTCTCTCCCCTGGCCTCTAGCCCCTCTCCCGAGCAGACCCGAACCCGCTCGTCGCCACCGACGCCGTTCACCGTAGCCACCATGCCCCTCTGGGCCTCTCATCTTGCCCCAGAGCTCCGCCTTGCCGTCTGCTACGTCCTCAACGAGCCAGGCGACCAGGGAGGCTCTGCATCGACGCCAACTCCATCTTCTTCATGGTCGGCCACTGAAGCTCTCCGGTGTGGATTCGTGAGCTCCAGACCCTCCCCGGCCTCGCCGTTGACTCTGCTGGATTCGCCGTGAGCCCCTGCCGCTTTCCCCTCTCTCCCCGTGCTCGTTCGCGCCTTCTAGCCACCGTGGCCATCGGGGCCGATTGCTCCTCGCCGCCGGCCATGTCTACACCGCGGCTACGGCCGTGCAAGCATGCGTCCGAGCTTACCACCGCGCTCACCGCACCACCACGAGTCCAACGCGCCTAACCGCGGCTCCTGCCATGCCCTGCACCGTCGACTCGTTCGATGCCCGAACGCCAGCCGCCGCACTTGCCATCACCGCCGTAGTTCTGGGCCATCTCCGGTGAAGTTGGGAGCACCACTGGATGCGCGCAAGCGCCAGCAACCCGTAGCCACAAACCGCTCGTCGAACGGTGGCCCATAGAGCAATCCCGACGCGGACGCCGCCGTGATCTGAGGTCGTCGGCGGTTAAATGCCGGTAGCTGACATGGCGCGATTAGCTGAGGCGTTAAACTCGTTTAGTTAGTGCATGTGTCTATGACATGTGGGTCCCCTAGCATAATTAGGTTAGTCTAATTTTCTGTTAGGATTAGTACTAATACGTGTGGACCCCACGTGTCAGCTTTGACTTAGGTCAAGTAAACGTTGACTGGCCCCACCTGTCATCCACCCAAACCAGCCTGAGACACTGACGTATGGGTCCCACAGGTCAGGTTTGACCTGGCCGACCCAGTTGACCTGCTGACGTCACACCTATGTCATGCTGACGCAGTAAAGCATTTTCTGGATTTATTCTTATTCAGGAAATTCCATAAAATAGTATAAACTTCTAAAATTCATATAAATTCAACCGTAACTCCAAATGAAATAATTTATATATGAAAAATGATCAGAAAAATTCAAGGAATCTGTTTATGGCATTTGCATGCATGTTTGAACAACCTAGGGTTGCTGTACATGGCAATTTGCATAATTGACATTTAAATAAGCACATATGGAGTTTGAAATTGAACCTTTGGTTCAAACCAACTTCATTTAGTATGGTTGCAAGTTGCATTAGCTCAATCAACAGCATATTGCCATATCATCATCATGCATCATAATTGTTGCATTGCATTGATTGTGTTCTTCTTTGCTTGCCGGTAATTGTCCCCTCTCAGTAGACGTTGCTTCGATGATGTGATCGATGACACCGATGGAGAACTATACTATCTTCAGAAGTGCCAGGCAAGCATAACCCCCTTGTTCATTTTGATACAATCC
This sequence comes from Aegilops umbellulata, assembly GCA_032464435.1. Classification (NCBI taxonomy): domain Eukaryota; kingdom Viridiplantae; phylum Streptophyta; class Magnoliopsida; order Poales; family Poaceae; genus Aegilops; species Aegilops umbellulata. The sequence goes on along the minus strand of CP136056.1, from coordinate 208,357,442 downwards.
CACTCTCTCTCTCCTGCTCTCTTTTACTGCATTAGGACAACAACGATTCATCTGTTACTTGCTGAGGTAGCTGAACCTCTTTCCTCTGCATGACCTGCCATTGCCACAGTAAATAGATGAAATCCACTAGCATGAGTAGGAGTTGTTTGAGCCCTGATGTGCCTACTCATTCATGCTTGTTGCCATGCCTGCTACTGCTTAGAGTTGAGTCAGGTCTGATTCTTCGGGAATGAACTGGAATGTGGTGAACATGTCCTACTGTTGAGAGCTAAGTGTGTGAACACGATTTGGTAAAGGTGACGGTGAGAGGCCATGTAGGAGTACATGGTGGGTTTGTTGGGGAACGTAGCAATAATTCAAAATTTTCCTACGTGTCACCAAGATCAATCTAGGAGATGCTAGCAATGAGAGAGGAATTGCATCTTCATACCCTTGAAGATTGCTAAGCGGAAGCGTTACACAAACGCGATTAATGGAGTCGTACTCGCAGCGATTCAAATCGCGAAAGATCCGATCTAGCGCCGAACGGACGGCGCCGGAAGATCCGATCTAGCGCCGAACGGACAGCGTCTCCGCGTTCAACACACGTACAGCCCGGGGACGTCTCCTCCTTCTTGATCCAGCAAGGGGAGAGGAGAAGTTGAGGGAGAGCTCCGGCAGTACGACGGCGTGGTGGTGGAGCTTGCAGTTCTCCGACAGGGGTTTGCCAAGCACTACTACTACGGAGGAGGTGTTGGGGAGGGAGAGGGCTGCGCCAGGGAAGGGGTGCGGCTCCCATGTGCCTCCCCACTATATATAGGGGTGGAGAGGGCTGGTTTCTTGCCCTCCAAGTCCATTAGGGCGTTGGCAAAGGTGGGGGAAAGAAATCCCATCATTTCCCTTCCCCACCGATTGTTATCCCCTTTTTTAGGGATCTTGATCTTATCTGTCGGCGTTCTGGGAATGGGGGTCCCCAGACTTGCCTGCCTACGGCCTACGGCGTGGCTCAAATGGGGCCCAGCACGGCCCATCTTCATCAACACAAGACCCAAGACCCTCGCGAGGAGCCAAGCCTCGCGGGGCGGATGACACGGTGCTTCCTCAGGCACGGCCTCGTCAGGCTGGCTCACGAGGAGGCGGAGAGATCAAGACGGGGTACCTCGCGGGGTGCCCATGACGCAAGACATGACGACCAAGGGTGCCAGGCGGGCGCCAGTCCGCGCAGTGTCTCCCCTTCCTCTTTGGTGCAAAGGGGGCAAGCGCAGGCGAGTGGATCAAGCAAAGGCATCCATTTCGGTGCAACGAGACCAAGACCAGTCCAACGGTGGGAAGGAGGTCATCGTGGAGCCCAGAACGGCGTCACCACAGGGCCTTTGGCGCCCTTCCCGCTCAATATTTGGGAAGAGGCCCAGGGCCTTTGCCTACAAATAGGACTAGCCACCCCCAGGGTAGAGGCAGCTAGGGAGATCGGAACATCTAGCAACCCGGCAATCAGTTAGATAGGCAGCAGAGAGAGAGAGAGAAGGGCGATTGAACTCCTCCTAGCAGTTCATCCCCCAGGCCAAGAACAGACCCTCGCGAGGCTGTTCTACCTTGTAGTGTTCATCATCACCAGCCCAAGAGGCAATCCACCACACCACACTGGAGTAGGGTATTACACCACATCGGTGGCCCGAACCAGTATAAACTCTGTGTCTCTTGCGTTGTTCTTTTGGTAGTTTAGATCTTTGCAAGACGGAGAGGTAGAGGGCACAATCTCCGCGCGCACCTCAGAGTTCGAACCTCAAGGGTCTGCCGGAACCTGAAATCCGACATTTGGCGCACCAGGTAGGGGTGCGTCGGAATTTGTCTTCCACCGCTCCGCTCTCTGCCGACCGTCGCATCCATGTCTGACGCTTGTCGGGCCCGCGCCGAGCGCCGGGCCGTCATCGCTTCCCGCGTCGCCCAGACGGCTCACGTCGGTGGGCATCCTCGCCGTTCCCCGTCGCCTGCCGTCAACGCCGGCACCGGCCCGGCAGGGAACGAACAGCAAGCGCCACCCCAGCATCCGCCAATGCGACAAGGTGACCGCATCGCTACATCAACACCCCCGGCCGTCGCGGCCCTCCTGGGCGCCTCGCAGGCACCGCCCACAAGTCGCCACGTCAAGCCGTTTGTCCGCCGGGTCAGCACCGTTTCCGCACGGGAGGGGGCTCCCTCGGACCAGGTGGCGCGCGAGGTCGGTCTGACCTTCAGCTCGGAGGACCACCCCGCCAACTTGGTCGGCTCGGGCGCGCTCCCCATGTTGTGCACCCCCACCATCTGCCAGGTAGCCGTCACCAGAACCCTCGTCGACGGCAGCGCGGGCCTCAGCGTGCTCTCGGTCGAGACCTTCAATCTCCTCTGCATACCCCTGGAACGGCTGCAACCCAGTCGGTCTTTCTCGGGCGTTGGGGGCGGGTCTGTAACGCCCTCGATGCGGCTATATCTCCCACGTGTCGAAGCACGACTTAGAGGCATAACCGCATTGAAAGCAATGTCGCAAGTGAGGTAATCTTCACACAACCCATATAATACATACGGGAAAGAGATACATAGTTGGCTTACAATCGCCACTTCACACAAATACATGAATAAAACATTACATCAAACAGTTACCAACAGGGCCCGACTACGGAGCCAAAATAGAAGAAGAAACCCCAAAAGCGACAAAGGTCCCCGATCGACCCCAACTGGGCTCCACTACTGATCAACTGAAACGAAGCAACACAATGAACAAGGTCTTCATTGGGCTCCTCCTTGAGCTCGGGTGTGTCACCTGCACGGTCTCATCGGCACCTGCAAACTGGTTTTGGAAGTATCTGTGAGTCACGGGGACTCAGCAATCTCACACCCGCAAGATCAAGACTATTTAAGCTTATAGGTAGGGTAAAAGGTATGAGGTGGAGCTGCAGCAAGCGACTAGCATATATGGTGGCTAACATACGCAAATGAGAGCGAGAAGAGAAAGGCAAAGCACGGTCGAACAACTATGATCAATAAGTGATCCTGAACTACTTACGTCAGACATAACTCCAACAACCGTGTTCACTTCCCGGACCACGCCGAGAAGAGACCATCACGGTTACACACGCGGTTGGTGTATTTTAATTAAGATCAACTTCAGGTTTTCTACAACCGGACATTAACAAATTCCCATCTGCCACATAACCGTGGGCACGGCTTTCGAAAGTTCAAACCCTGCAGGGGTGTCCCAACTTAGCCCATTATAAGCTCTCGCGATCAACGAAGGATATTCCTCCCGATCAGTCTCGGAATCCCGGCTACAAGACATTTCGACAGCAATAAAACAAGTCCAGCAAAGCCGCCCGATGCGCCGACATCCTGATAGGAGCTGCACATATCTCGTTCTCAGGGCAACACCGGATGAGACAGGCTACGAGTAAAACCAGGCCTCGAGTTTCCCCGCGGTGGCCCCGCAGGCGGCTCGGTTCGGACCAACACTTAGACAAGCATTGGCTCGGGGGGGCTGAATAAAGATGACCCTCGGGTTAGCTACTCCCAAGGGAAAGGTATAGGTGGTAGGCAAATGGTAACACCAATGTTGGGCCTTGCTGGAAAAGTCTTATTCAAAGTGAACTGTCCAGGGGGTCCCATAAATCACCCGACCGCGTTAGGGACGCAAAATCCGGGAACATAACACCGATATGACGGAAACTAGGGCGGCAAGAGTGGAACAAAACACCAGGCATAATGCCGAGCCTTCCACCCTTCACCAAGTATATAGATGAATTAATTAAATAAGATATATTGTGATATCCCAACAAGTAAACATGTTCCAACAAGGAACAACATCTCCATGTTCCAACAAGGAACAAACTTCAACTTCACCTGCAACTAACAACGCTATAAGAGGGGCTGAGCAAAGCGGTGACATAGCCAAACAACGGTTTGCTAGGAAAAGGTGGGTTAGAGGCTTGGTTTGACAATATGGGAGGCATGATAAGCAAGTGGTAGGTATCGCAGCATAGGCATAGCAAAAGAGCGAGCAATCTAACAAGCAAAGATAGAAGTGATTTCGAGGGTATGGTCATCTTGCCTGAGATCCCGCAAGGAAGAAGAACGAGTCCATGAAGAAGACAAACGGACGTAGACGAACGGATCCTCACAATCGCAACGTTATCGAAACTAACCCGAAGAAGCAACACCGGAAAGAAGCAAACAACAAAGTAAACAACCACCTCATAAACATGGCATGATATGCGAGATGTGGTATGCAATGCATATGCATGCTTCGGAAGGAAAAAGAATGAACAAGGCATAATCTTGGCAATCCAAGTATGCCACTGGAAAGGTGAGATGATTCTGGTTGAAATCGATATAAAGATCACCGGAATCGGATGCACGGTTTGCAAATGACAAGCAAAACAAGAATGACAAGAATCTGCCATTAACAGCATGATGCTACATAACATGCAACAAGAAATTAAGCTACTGCACCCAAACATAGCAACAAAGCATATGACAGTAATCTACTCAAGATGCTTGACAAAAGATTAACACTGAGCTACGGCTAAATCACACCACAACAGGTTCAAACAAGCATGGCAAAAGTGCAAAAGATAACAGGTTCACAGACGGTGAAAATAACATGCCAGAAATTAACATCAGGATGACATGTTTAGAGCAATGAAACAACATGCTAAATGATCAGGACATAGCAAAATAAGGCAGGGCATGAATCTACTCAAAGCACTTAACAAAAGTCCCTTAATGACCATAAGCCAAAAAGGATCAGAAAGTATGATAACACCCATGTCAATTAAGCAAGTTTCGTAACAGATTTCAGACTTGGCAGAAAACTGGACATGTCAAAAACAGATAACAAGTAGGCATGTTCGTGAGCTCGATGCACTCATTACAGAGCATTGCATGATAAACTAAGCATACATCCATCAAGAAGACATGGCATAGAAACTAGACATGGCAAGAACAACATCATAGCATGCAAGGATCAACTACAACAAGCTTGGCAAAATCGAATAACATGTAAACAATCTGCCAGCAACATTTTATAGCAAAAGTAGAGCTCGATTGACTCAAGCTATGGCACTCCATAATTACAAACAAAGGCATGTATGGATAGAGAAAATCCATATGCTCAAAACACTCTTACTGATCATGCCCAAATTATGCCTAGATCTCTCTGAAACAACATGAACACATGGCATAAAAATAACAGCAGGCGGGGACCTAGTATTTATACTAAGTCTCTGAAATCAGCAACATTAAGTACCCTAGTTTGCATGCTTGTGCTAGTCACCACAAAGATCACAAAAATACACGGCATAATTCTCTGGAAAGGTAACATGGCATATTACAAAACTCATGTAGGACTCAACTTCATAGGGTGCACACATCAATCATGGCAAAAATGACAAAAGTGCATGTTCTGATAAGAATCAGAAACTAACATCACATAGCCCTCTTCCAACAGCATTTCGGGCATCAATTTGACATATTATACGCCCAAAACGGAGCAGCGGATGCAGAGATATGGCATGATGAACATGGCAATAAAATGATAGAATGTCGGGGACTTAGGCAAAATTCAACCTCCGAAAAACTGGACGGGACAAAGCGGGATGGAGGGATCCGGGTCGGAGGTGCCGCGTTTGGTTGAGATCCCGGTGGATCGCGTCCCGATCCACCGGATCTCGCCGGAGACGACGGAGGTGGCCGGAGCTTCGCCGAAGGAGGACGCGGGCGACGACGGGAGGCGGAGCAGCGGGCGGGGCGGCGCCGGAGCGAGGCGGCGGGGCGGCGAGCGGCGGCGGCCCAGAGGCAATGCGGGCGGCGGCGCGCGCAGAGGCAACGCGGGCGGCGGGGCGCGCGGGCGCGCATGCCGGCGCGGGAGGCGCGGGGGCGCAGCGCGGGAGGCGGCTCGGGGCGCGGCCTGGGCGGTGACGCACGGGCGCGGAACGGCGGCGGCGCGGCCCAGCGCGGCGATGGCGGCGGGGCGTCGTGGCGGCGGGCGCCGGTGGGACGGGAGCCGGGCGGCGAGGCGGTGGCGCGGCCGGAGCAGGGAGGCGCAGCCCCGGGTGGCGGCGCGCTTCGGGCCCGCGCGGGCCCCGGATGGGCTCCGCGGGCCGGCGGGCGCGGGAGGAGAGAGAGAGCGGGCGCGGAGGCCACGTGGCGCGGTGGGATTGGACGCGGCGAGGGCGGAGCTGACATGGCATGCTATGATTGGCCGGGGTGAGGTGGCCGGTGGACATGTCCGGCGCGGACGGACGTGTCCGGCGGCGGAGAGGGAGCGGGGCTAGGGTTTCATCTGCGATTTGGACGGGGGAGGCACATATTTATAGGTAGAGGGGGCTAGGAAGCTCCAAATGGAGTGCGGTTTTCGGCCACGCGATCGTGATCGAACGACCGACAATATGGAGATGACTTAGATGGGTTTTGGGACACTTTGAGAGGGGTGTTGGGCTGCACCAAAAGAGGCCTTTGCGGTTACCCGGTTAACCGTTGGAGTATCAAACGACCTCCGATTGACCCGAAACTTGACAGGCGGTCTACCGGTGCTATACCAAGGCCGCTTGGCAAACCTCGGTCCATTTCGAGAAAGTTTAAAACCCGCTCACGGAAAAAGGTAAAAGGGGACGCCGGGGAACATAGGAGCGCCGGATTGCAAAACGGACAACGGGGAAAATGCTCGGATTCATGAGACGAACACGTATGCGAATGCGATGCACATGATGACATGATATGAAATGCAGATGATGACCTGGAAAAGAGCGGCACGCAAGCACATGACTTGGCAACGACGGAGAATAACTGGCGGACACCTGGCGCATCGGATCCGGGGCGTTACAACACTCCACCACTACGACAGGATCTTGTCCCGAGATCTAGAATGGCACCGGAGGGGAAAACGGAAGAGAAAGAGAAGAGGTAAAACTAAGTTTCTTCTTTGACAAAAGAGTCAAACCAAAGAACCTTGAGAGTTTGAAAAGTTGAAGGAAAGAACACAGCGGAGTTGAACGAACTTGAAAACACTCCGTTAGATAAGATGAACATGGGATACGCCGAGAACCAAGAGGTTAAGTGACAAGGTAGATAATGAAACCACTCCGGTTAACAAGATAGAGAAGGAATAAGAATGAAATGATTTGGGCAGCACTCCGACTGAAAATGGAAGGGATTTGAACATGATCTTGATAAGATGAGAGGATACTTATTGAAATTAACAACACACTGCCTCCGGAACTATTGAAAGAATGGCACAAGGGGTAAGAAAGATTTCAGACAGCACTAAGGTTGAGAAGGAGGGCAAAACTTGATGGGATGAAAGAACTTGGATGAGAGCAAAACACTCCGGTTGAATGGATAAGCAAGGAAAAGGACATGATCTTGACAAAACAAGATGATGGGTCGAAGAGAGCAACATCACAAAGCCTCCGGAAGAAGAAATAGAAGTTAGATCATTGGAACAAAAGAATGGAGAAGAAAACAACAACTTCTATCACAAATGAATCTGAAAGAGTCTCCTTAAAAGAAAGATTGAACGGAGTTGTTGGAGAACCAACAACGAAACGAATAAGCTTGTAGTGGGCTTATGGAAACATCTCAAAATTATAAGGTGAGCTTCTGCCACCAAGGGAAACAAATGATTGGATTGATATCAACAAGGAGACGAGAAACTCATTTCACCGGGACGTCAAATGAAGAACTTTGGTCATTAATGAGCACCATAAATAGCAACAATCCTTAGGAAAGGCTTTAGGTGAAATATAACCCAAGATAACTCCAATGAAGAGATTGATGGATTTAAAATACCTCATTCTTGACAACATAAGAACCCTGAAACGCGAACTCAAATTGTCGAGAATGACATAACACCACCTCAATGATACGGTTGAAAGGATTGCACTTTAAAATGCAAGATAAAGAATACTTGAGCTGCTCTGAAAAGAATCTCTATGAACACTTCGAGAAGAAATTAAATCCTTTGTGAATCATCATGTAGCCTCCATAAGGAACTCCGATAATAAAAGGATGGTCAAAGAAATGAAGGATGAAAAGAATAAGGTTGATGCCTTCCAATGATTAAATGGATCTCCGTGGTGATGAGAGTTTGGAACTCCGGGAAAAGAAAAGATCAAACAATTGAAACCGAGAATTTATTCATCATGAACAAACTCCGAAAGAATGAATTAATCACTTGGATGAAACAAGAATAAGAATTATGTTATGCGTATCCTTCACCAATTTAGATTGATGACAAGCAACGGATTTGGCATACTACTTATTCCCGTAGAAAGGATCCAGAGAGATATAGCACAAACTTGAGAAGATCTTCAACGGACCACCGGTAGGATTTGGAAAGAACGAATGAATCTATATGATAACAAAGGAAGAAGGATCTTGAACGAACCACCGTAAGAATTGAAAATGAATGAAGAAAAGAGAACGAATCACCGGGAAGACTTAGAAAATGAACGAAGATGCTTGAGGGTATGTAGATACATGAGAACGAAGAGATCAAGAACTGATTAGAGAATATTGAAAGATGCACCGGTAAGATTTGGAGAACGAGAGCTGAAAGCTGAGAATAAATAATTCTTCTGAAATGATGGCCTCCGGAGAATCAAACTGAAAAGATTTCTGAAATGCTCTGGATGGGTGAAAATAATTCTCACAATCGAAAACAATTATGAGAGAATGGCATAACGCTAGAACCATGAATCTTCAAGAGAATGGACAAGATTTAAGGGAAACTCTTCTTCGGTCTTCAAATGTTGAGAATGATGACGAGAAACACCACCATGAATTGTTGAGGCACTCCGGAATGAAGAATAGAAAGGTTGAACCAATGATGAAAAGAATGTGAAAGATCTTGGAGAAAGACATATGACTGATGACAATTCATACTTACATCAAACTTTGAAAAGAATTTTAGAGGCTCCGGGAAAATTAGAAGAGTCAGGTAAGATCCTGGGAAAAGACCTGTGGGTTAGGGGCCACTCAAAAGAAACACCGTTGAAAAGATTGCTTGAATGGGATAATGCACCGGTTGAATTAAATGGCTTGAATGAGATAACATCCTCAAAAGAACTTGAGTGAATTGAGAATGGAAACTTGAATCTTCTGAGATATCTTCATCACTCCGGAACAAATGAATAGCGAGAGGTGAACAATTAAGAGATACACCGACATGAGAAAACATTTGAAACGAGGAAAAGATATAATCGAAAAAAGCTTGAATTAATCCACCGGAGAAGAAAAGAATGAAGAATGATAACCTTCAAACTCCGTTAGAATCTTCCTGAGAATCACCGGATAAGAACATTGACGAAAAGGATGGAGATACTTCCCATCAATAAAAGGATACCTGATTAAGAAATCTGAGTCCTTGTAGAAAAGGGTGGGAGGGCGGGAAAACAAAGACAACTTGGAACGGATGAAGCGAACACCGATGAGAAGAACTGATAATTGATCTTGCGAATGTTGAAGTGATCGGAACCACTTGAAGAGGGACACACCGGTTGAAAAAGAATTGGCATAATAATCTTGATGATCAAGAAGGATTAGTATTTCCATAGAAATATGAGAACGCCGCTTAGAATAAGGTATGGAATCAACACTTGACATTGAAGCAACTCGAATACCACAAATAAAACAAAACAAAGGATTTGGCTTGCAAAATAAGCCAGAACAAACATATGATAGAACCCATATCGTATCATGTGTCTGTTGGAAAGAATTCCTACGTGATACTTGAATTCCCACATATAAACTCCCGAAACTTTCTGGTTATGCAATCAGGTGTTGGGGATACAGGGGACACAAAATATATCACCCAAACTAACAATACCTAGATCCAGCTGTATCCATCCTTCAACACATAACCAAGAAACCTTCGGAAATCATCTACCTCAACCTTCTAAAAGCATCCGTTATACAAGTCATGGCAATACTCCCGCACTCGCCTCAGTACCTGGCTATCAGGGTTATCTCACCAACAACTGTACAAAAGAGATTTTCGATGTCGGCGTACTAAACTCAGGTATTCCAGAACTGCAATGATAAAATTATGACGACAACACCTCGGAGCTCAACTCCCCGGGACACCTCCACTAAACCCCTGCTGACGGGAGGCAACCAAGACAATGTTGTCATCATAAAACCATCGGAACGATTCTAAGATACCCGCGTGATCCTAAAAAAATTTAGTGAAATTTGAGAAGAGAAGAGTCAAAACTCTACGTCAAGATGCCTTACCAGAGCGATGAGGAGACTGGGAAGTAAAAAAGAATTCCTAAACTCTCCGATATATAATTCCTAAATGACTCAAAACATTTTTCTAGACACAACTCGGCCACTAAAAACGATCAATTAGTGGGGGCTCCTAAGGTCGGGGAAGGCTCTGACTACCAACTTGTAACGCCCTCGATGCGGCTATATCTCCCACGTGTCGAAGCACGAGTTAGAGGCATAACCGCATTGAAAGCAATGTCGCAAGTGATGTAATCTTCACACAACCCATATAATACATACGGGAAAGAGATACATAGTTGGCTTACAATCGCCACTTCACACAAATACATGAATAAAACATTACATCAAACAGTTACCAACAGGGCCCGACTACGGAGTCAAAATAGAAGAAGAAACCCCAAAAGCGACAAAGGTCCCCAATCGACCCCAACTGGGCTCCACTACTGATCAACTGAAACGAAGCAACACAATGAACAAGGTCTTCATCGGGCTCCTCCTTGAGCTCGGGTGTGTCACCTGCACGGTCTCATCGGCACCTGCAAACTGGTTTTGGAAGTATCTGTGAGTCACGGGGACTCAGCAATCTCACACCCGCGAGATCAAGACTATTTAAGCTTATAGGTAGGGTAAAAGGTATGAGGTGGAGCTGCATCAAGCGACTAGCATATATGGTGGCTAACATACGCAAATGAGAGCGAGAAGAGAAAGGCAAAGCACGATCGAACAACTATGATCAATAAGTGATCCTGAACTACTTACGTCAGACATAACTCCAACAACCGTGTTCACTTCCCGGACCCCGCCGAGAAGAGACCATCACGGTTACACACGCGGTTGGTGTATTTTAATTAAGATCAACTTCAGGTTTTCTACAACCGGACATTAACAAATTCCCATCTGCCACATAACCGCGGGCACGGCTTTCGAAAGTTCAAACCCTGCAGGGGTGTCCCAACTTAGCCCATTATAAGCTCTCGCGATCAACGAAGGATATTCCTTCTCCCCGGGAAGACCCGATCAGTCTCGGAATCCCGGCTACAAGACATTTGGACAGCAATAAAACAAGTCCAGCAAAGCCGCCCGATGCGCCGATATCCTGATAGGAGCTGCACATATCTCGTTCTCAGGGCAACACCGGATGAGACAGGCTACGAGTGAAACCAGGCCTCGAGTTTCCCCGCGGTGGCCCCGCAGGCGGCTTGGTTCGGACCAACACTTAGACAAGCATTGGCCCGGGGGGGCTGAATAAAGATGACCCTCGGGTTAGCTACTCCCAAGGGAAAGGTATAGGTGGTAGGCAAATGGTAACACCAATGTTGGGCCTTGCTGGAAAAGTCTTATTCAAAGCGAACTGTCCAGGGGGTCCCATAAATCACCCGACCGTGTTAGGGACGCAAAATCCGAGAACATAACACCGATATGATGGAAACTAGGGCGGCAAGAGTGGATTAAAACACCAGGCATAAGGCCGAGCCTTCCACCCTTCACCAAGTATATAGATGCATTAATTAAATAAGATATATTGTCATATCCCAAAAAGTAAACATGTTCCAACAAGGAACAACATCTCCATGTTCCAACAAGGAACAAACTTCATCTTCACCTGCAACTAACAACGCTATAAGAGGGGCTGAGCAAAGCGGTAACATAGCCAAACAACGGTTTGCTAGGACAAGGTGGGTTAGAGGCTTGGTTTGACAATATGGGAGGCATGATAAGCAAGTGGTAGGTATCGCAGCATAGGCATAGCAAAAGAGCGAGCAATCTAGCAAGCAAAGATAGAAGTGATTTCGAGGGTATGGTCATCTTGCCTGAGATCCCGCAAGGAAGAAGAACGAGTCCATGAAGAAGACAAACGGACGTAGACGAACGTATCCTCACAATCGCAATGTTATCGGAACTAACCCGAATAAGCAACACCGGAAAGAAGCAAACAACAAAGTAAACAACCACCTCATAAACATGGCATGATATGCGAGATGTGGTATGCAATGCATATGCATGCTTCGGAAGGAAAAAGAATGAACAAGGAATAATCTTGGCAAGCCAAGTATGCCACTGGAAAGGTGAGATGATTCCGGTTGAAATCGATATAAAGATCACCGGAATCGGATGCACGGTTTGCAAATGACAAGCAAAACAAGAATGACAAGAATCTGCCATTAACAGCATGATGCTACTTAGCATGCAACAAGAAATTAAGCTACTGCACCCAAACATAGCAACAAAGCATATGACAGTAATCTACTCAAGATGATTGACAAAAGATGAACACTGAGCTATGGCGAAATCACACCACAACAGGTTCAAACAAGCATGGCAAAAGTGCAAAAGATAACATGTTCACAGACTTGGTGACAATAACAACATGCCAGAAATTAACATCAGGATGACATGTTTAGAGCAATGAAACAACATGCTACAGGATCAGGACATAGCAAAATAAGGCAGGGCATGAATCTACTCAAAGCACTTAACAAAAGTCCCTTAATGACCATAAGCTAAAAAGGATCAGAAAATATGATAACACCCATGTCAATTAAGCAAGTTTCGTTACAGATTTCAGACTTAGCAGAAAACTGGACATGTCAAAAACAGATAACAAGTAGGCATGTTCGTGAGCTCGATGCACTCATTACAGAGCATTGCATGATAAACTAAGCATACATGCATCAAGAAGACATGGCATAGAAACTAGACATGGAAAGAACAACATTATAGCATGCAAGGATCAACTACAACAAGCTTGGCAAAATCGAATAACATGTAAACAATCTGCCAGTAACATTTTATAGCAAAAGTAGAGCTCGATTGACTCAAGCTACGGCACTCCATAATTACAAACAAAGGCGTGGATGGATAGAGCAAATCCATATGCTCAAAACACTATTACTGATCATGCCCAAATTATGCCTAGATCTCTCTGAAACAACATGAACACATGGCATGAAAATAACAGCAGGCGGGGACCTAGTATTTATACCAAGTCTCTGAAATCAGCAACATTAAGTACCCTAGTTTGCATGCTTGTGCTAGTCACCACAAAGATCACAAAAATACACGGTATAGATCTCTGGAAAGGTAATATGGCATATTACAAAACTCATGTAGGACTCAACTTCATAGGGTGCACACATCAATCATGGCAAAAATGATAAAAGTGCATGTTCTGATAAGAATCAGAAACTAACATCACATAGCCCTCTTCCAACAGCATTTGGGGCATCAAGAAGACCTCAAATGAAAATGATGCAATGTGATGAAATGATTTACTCTTCGAGGCAAACAATTTGACATATTATACGCCCAAAACGGAACAGCGGATGCAGAGATATGGCATGATGAACATGGCAATAAAATGATAGAATGTCGGGGACTTAGGCAAAATTCAACCTCCGAAAAACTGGACGGGACGAAGCGGGATGGAGGGATCCGGGTCGGAGGGGCCGCGTTTGGTTGAGATCCCGGTGGATCGCGTCCCGATCCACTGGATCTCGCCGGAGACGACGGAGGTGGCCGGAGCTTCGCCGGAGGAGGACGCGGGCGACGACGGGAGGCGGAGCAGCGGGCGGGGCGGCGCCGGAGCGAGGCGGTGGGGCGGCGAGCGGCGGCGGCCCAGAGGCAACGCGGGCGGCGGCGCGCGCCGAGGCAACGCGGGCGGCGGGGCGCGCGGGCGCGCATGGCGGCGCGGGAGGCGCGGGGGCGCAGCGCGGGAGGCGGCTCGTGGCGCGGCCCGGGCGGCGACGCACGGGCGCGGAACGGCGGCGGCGCGGCCCGTCGCGGCGATGGCGGCGGGGCGCCGGCGGGACGGGAGCCGGGCGGCGAGGCGGTGGCGCGGCCGGAGCAGGGAGGCGCAGCCCCGGGTGGCGGCGCGCTTCGGGCCCGCGCGGGCCCCGGATGGGCTCCGCGGGCCGGCGGGCGCGGGAGGAGAGAGAGAGCGGGCGCGGAGGCCACGTGGTGCGGTGGGATTGGACGCGACGAGGGCGGAGCTGATGTGGCATGCTCTGATTGGCCGGGGTGAGGTGGCCGGTGGACATGTCCGGCGGCAGAGAGGGAGCGGGGCTAGGGTTTCATCTGCGATTTGGACGAGGGAGGCACATATTTATAGGTAGAGGGGGCTAGGAAGCTCCAAATGGAGTGCGGTTTTCGGCCACGCGATCGTGATCGAACGACCGACAATATGGAGATGACTTAGATGGGTTTTGGGCCACTTTGAGAGGGGTGTTGGGCTGCACCAAAAGAGGCCTTTGCGGTTACCCGGTTAACCGTTGGAGTATCAAACGACCTCCGATTGACCCGAAACTTGACAGGCGGTCTACCGGTGCTATACCAAGGCCGCTTGGCAAACCTCGATCCATTTCGAGAAAGTTTAAAACCCGCTCACGGAAAAAGGTAAAAGGGGACGCCGGGGAACATAGGAGCGCCGGATTACAAAACGGACAACGTGGAAAATGCACGGATTCATGAGACGAACACGTATGCGAATGCGATGCACATGATGACATGATATGAAATGCAGATGATGACCTGGCAAAGAGTGACACGCAAGCACATGACATGGCAACGACGGCGAATAACTGGCGGACACCTGGCACATCGGATCCGGGGCGTTACAGGGTCATCCAGCTCCTTGGGACAGATCCGGCTCCCAGTAACCTTCGGCACCTACGACAACTTTCGCACGGAGATGGTAGACTTCGACAGCGCCCCCATCGGCTTCCCTTACAATGCCATCCTTGGTTACCCAACGCTGGCCCAGTTCATGGCCGCCACGCACCCGGCGTATAACCTCATGAAGATGCCCGGAAGCAGCGGTGTCCTCACCGTGCACGGGGACACCGGGGACGCCCTGCGGGTACTCAAGCTCGCCTTCAAGACGGCGGCAACCGCACAGCCTGCCGACGCAGGGGCCCCCGAGCCCAAGGGGGCTGCGCCGGCCAAGAAGAAGCAATTGTTCACCCAGGAGAAGGCAGAAACCAAGCAGATACCTATCGACGAGGACGGGTCCTCCAGCGCCATTTTCACCATAGGCGCCAACCTCGCGCGTGAGCAGGAGGAGGCCCTGATCAGGTTCCTGCGCGCAAATAAGAAGGTATTCGCTTGGGAGCCTGATCAGTTGGCAGGGATCCCCCGGAGCGTCATCGATCATCACCTCAACGTGTGCCCAAATGTGCGCCCTTTGAAGCAGAAAGCCAGGCGATCGTCCGCAGAGAAGCAGGCCTTCATCGTCCAATAATCCCGCAAGTTAGAGGCCGCTGGGGTCATTTGCGAGGTTCGATACCCGGATTGGTTGGCCAACCCTGTCGTTGTGCCCAAGAAGGGAGGAAAAGAGCGCATGTGTGTCGACTTCACCAACCTCAACAAGGCATGCCCGCAAGATCCGTTCCCACACCCCCGCATCGAACAGATCATCGATTCCACCACGGAGTGCGACCTTCTCTACTTCCTGGACGCCTTCTCTGGGTATCACCAGATCAAGATGGCGGTAGAAGACGTCGAGAAGACCTCCTTCTTAACCCCATGCGGGGTGTACTGCTATACATGCATGCCATTTGGGCTGCGCAACGTAGGGGCGACCTTTCAGCGGCTGATGCACATCGACTTGGGCCCGCAGCTCGGGAAGATTGTCGAAGCTTACGTTGACGACATTGTGGTGAAATCTCAGGAGGCCAAGACCCTGATACAAGACCTGGAGGAGACCTTCGCGAGCCTCGACGCAGTGAACCTACGGCTCAACCCGGAGAAGTGTGTGTTCGGGGTCCCCTCAGGCAAGCTCTTGGGCTTTCTCGTGTCCCATCGAGGCATCGAGGCTAACCCGGAGAAGGTCAAGGCGGTCAAGGACATGAGCCCGCCGAAAACCCTCAGAGAAATGCAGAAGCTCACCGGACGCGTGACCGCGCTAGGGCGCATCATCTCCAAACTGGGGGAGCGAGCACTGCCTTTCTTCCAGCTAATGAAGAAGAAGGGGCCTTTTGAATGGACTGAAGAGGCAGATAAGGCGTTTCAAGATCTCAAGAGGTACCTAACCAGTCCCCCAGTCATGGTGGCCCCGCGCTCTTGAGAGCCCCTGTTGCTCTAGCTCGCTGCCACACCCTACTCTGCCAGCGCAGCCCTGGTGGCGGTTAGGGAGGAGCGCCAAATCAGAGCCACATCAGCAGCTCGGGACAAGGCGAAGCAGGAATAAGGAAGGCCCACAGGAGACGCAACCGTGGCTGAGGAAGATCAGCCGCCGAAGAGTGCACCAGAAGCAGGAGAGGCCACTCGCCTGGACGGTCCACCTCCCGAAGTCATGTCACCTCGCGAGGCGCCCTTGCCTCCGGAGGGTGCCACGAACACTGATGCTCACAGCTTGGTTGAGCATCTAGTCTATTTTGTCAGCACGGTGTTACGGGACGCGAGGGCACGGTACCCTAGGCCTCAGAATCTCCTCCTCGCGCTACTGGTGGCCTCGCGCAAGCTGCGTCACTACTTCCAGGGTCACCCCATCAAGGTCGTCTCATCATACCCCTTGGAGAGAGTGCTCAGGAGCCCCAACTCAGCCGGAAGGGTCGTCGAGTGGAACATAGAACTGCAGGCGTTTCAACTCGATTTCAGCACGACCAGGGTCATCAAAGGAGCAGTGTTAGCGGATTTCGTGGTGGAATGGACGGAGGCGCTAGGCCTCAAGGACAATGAGGATCGATCCCTCTCCCCGGGGAGTGAGGCACCGGAAGGCTGGGTCATGTACTTCGATGGGGCGTTCTCCAGGCACGGCGCTGGGGCTGGTGCGGTGCTGATATCGCCCACTCAGGACAAACTCTACTACGCCATACAGCTCTGTTTCCAGCAAGGTGAGAAGGTCTCCAACAACATAGCGGAATATGAGGGTCTGATAGCGGGGTTGAAGGCCGCAGCAGCTCTAGGGGTGAAGCGCCTCACTGTCAAGGGCGATTCACAACTCCTTGTCAACTTCTCCAACAAGGTGTACGAGCCGAAGGATGAGCACATGGAGGCCTATCTAGCAGAGGTCCGCCGGATGGAAAAGCAGTTCTGGGGGTTGGAATTGAAGCATGTGCCCCGCGGCACCAATCAGGAAGCCGATGACATCGCCGCACGGGCATCCAGGCGGTTGCCTCAGGAGCCTGGCGTCTTTGAAGAGCGGCTCTTCAAGCCCTCGGCCCAGCCGTCATTATCAAACACTGCTCAGCCTCGGGAGGAGCTCCCCCATCCGCCTGCCTCAGGAGCCCCGGCCTGCGGCCCTGCCTCAGGGGCACGCCTGCTCCTGACTATGGAACCTCAGGAGGAGTGCTGGATCACGGAACTCCGGAGTTATTAACGCAAGGGGCCCTGCCGGAGAAGGAGGAAGAAGCGGAGCGTGTGGCGCGGCAAGCTACGACATACTGCATCAGGGATGGAGAGCTCTACCGGAAGCGGCCGAACGATGTATCCCTGCACTGCATTTCCAGGGAGCAAGGAAAGGAACTGCTGGAGGACATACACGGCGGGGACTGTGGGCATCACTCATCATCACGGACCCTCGTCGGCAAGGCATTCTGCAGTGGGTTCTATTGGCCCACCGCACTCAACGACGTTGTCGAACTGGTAAAGGCTTGTGAATCCTGCCAATTTCACGCCAAACAGATCCATCAGCCGGCGGGAGGCCTGCAGACTATACCCCTTTCGTGGCCATTTGCAGCATGAGGGCTGGACATTCTGGGCCCGTTCCCTCAGGCGCCAGGGGGCTACCGCTACCTCTACGTCGCCATTGACAAATTCACCAAGTGGGCAAAAGTGGAGGCTGTCCGCACCATCCCCGCGGGTTCCGCGGTCAAGTTCATCAGGGGCATTGTGAGCCGGTTCGGGGTACCAAACCGCATCATCACAGACAACGGTTCGCAGTTCACCAGTAACCTCTTCAGAACATATTGTGCTAACCTTGGAACGCAGATATGCTACGCTTCGATGGCGCAACCGCGAGGCAACGGCCAGGCCGAACGAGCCAACGCGGAGGTCCTGAGGGCCCTCAAGACCAGGACATTCAAGAAGAAGCTGGAGGCCTGCGGCAGAGGTTGGTACGACGAGCTCCAGTCCGTGTTGTGGTCCATCCGCACAACCGCGACCAAGCCGACTGGGGAGACCCCGTTCTTCCTGGTCTATGGAGCCGAAGCAGTCCTCCCTCACGAGGTTAGACATCGCTCCACGCGGGTCCTAGCATTCGATGAGGCGCAGTAGGACGCCATGCGGGGGATGGACCTCGTGCTGGGGGAGGAACGCCGTCGAGAAGCCGCGTTGCGAGCGGTGAGGTACCAACAGGCGCTACGACGATATCACTGCCGCAACATCCGCCCCAGGACTCTCGAGGTAGGAGACCTCGTGCTCAGGCGGGTCCTCTCCAGGGAGGGGCTGCACAAGCTCTCTCCCATGTGGGAGGGCCCGTTCAAGGTTGCTCATGTTTCCAGGCCAGGCTCCATGCGCTTGGAGACTCAGGAGGGGGAGCCGATCCAGAACGCATGGAACATCCAGCACCTCCGGAGGTTCTACCCCTAAAAGGCCCAGAGCCTGTGAAGAAGGCGAATGCCTGTGAAGACCATGCCTTTTTGGAAAAGGCCCAGAGCCTGTGAAGAAGGCGAACGCCTGTGAAGACTATCCCTTTTTGGAAAAGGCCCAGAGCCTGTGAAGAAGGCGAACGCCTGTGAAGCTGCCGCGTTTTGGAAAAGGCCCAGAGCCTATGAAGAAGGCGAATGCCTGTGAAGACCATCCCTTTTTGGAAAAGGCCCAGAGCCTGTGAAGAAGGCGAACGCCTGTGAAGACTATCCCTTTTTGGAAAAGGCCCAGAGCCTATGAAGAAGGCGAACGCCTATGAAGCTGACGCGTTTCGGAAAAGGCCCGGAGCCTGTGAAGAGGGCAAGTGCCTGTGAAGCTCATTTCCCCTAAGAAGAAAGGCCCGGAGCCTGTGAAGAAGGCCAACACCTGTGAAGCTCGCCGCCCGTGACACTCTCACGTAATAATGAGTGGGGTTGTACACACCCCTGAGTCTCAGGAGCGCCGGCCTCAGGCCCTGGGGCTCCCTCCCATGCCTAGTGGCAGCACTTAGCTCCGCGCTGGTGAGAAGTTGTCGAAGACTAGATTAGGTGCCGGACGCGGCTTTTTCATTTGCTTTCCGCAGTTGGCTTGTTTGTTCGCACTTGAGGTCTTATCGAAACTATCGCCGTCGTTGATTTGTGGTTCATCGATTTCTGCTCCTCGTTTTGATTCCTCTTGCAAAAGGCCTCGCGAGGGAGGGTAGCTAAACGCCCTCGCGAGGGTTCCTGTTCTAATCGTTCTAAGGTTTCACGCCCCGGGTCCATTGCGGGACCACCCCTCCAGTCTGTGCCCCTCGGGCACCGCGACACACACACAGGGCCTGGTCGGTCGCCCCCCACGGCTGGGGCCGGGAACTATTTACGTGCAGACAAACAGCTGAGAAGCGCGAAAGCTAAATCAAGGTAATTGTTAACAAGCAGTAACCCCCAACACGCCCCCGCGGGGCTCCATGCAACTGTTCTCTTTTACGCAGGAAACAAAAGGAAAAGAAAGAACAAGCCCGGCGCGGCTCGCCTCACTCCGGCCGGCGGCGGCGACTCAGGACGCCTCCGGGGCTCGGGCGGACTCCCTCTCGCGCTTCACCGGGGCGCGGCGATGGGCAGACGAGTCGCCGCCTCCCAAGCAAGCTCGACGGCGTGGGGGCTGACTGCGGCCACCGCTGGAGGAGTCGCCAGAAGAAGAGTTGGTGAAGCTTGGGGAGCCTCGGGCACCGCCATCCGCGCGGGCGCTGTCTTCCCCATCGTCGTCGGGGCGGGGCCCCCGGCCATGGTCGTCGTCCTCGGGGCAACACCCCGCGCGGCGACCATCTTCCCCAAACACCCTCACATAGAGGGGGGCATCGCCGTCGAACCTGAAGTGCAGGGTGCACCTATGCTCCAAGCCGCGAGCACGGGCGAACGCTTGCCAACCACGCGTCAAGGCCAAGCTCCCGGTGGCGGAGACCTCCAGCGCCGCCCACGAGGCCCGGCTGCAGCAGCCGTCCGCCTGAAGCCAGAGGCCGACCGGAGCACCAGCAGGGAGCTCACAAAGGAGAAAGCGAGGGAGACGGAGCCGGGCGCTAGCCGGCTCCGCCGCCCAAATGACGAACTCTGGCAGCACCTGCATGGCGCGAAAGCGCGGCCTGGGGGAGCGCGCAACCTAGGCGCGTCCCCCGGCCGCAGTGGCTCGCCCGCCACCACGCTGGGAGCCGTCTCCATGACCACTGAACGTTGCCGGGGCGGCTACGGGATGCTTCCGAGGGCACCGTCGACCGCGCTTGGGCAGAGGAGAGGCAGGCTCAACCTGGTGGGCCTTCCTCTTTTCCGCAGCCGAGAGCCGCCTCGATGGAGCCATGGAGGAGAAGGAAAAAGCAAGGAGAGATGGACTGGAAAGGCACGCGCGATGCCGTACTTATAGCCGGCGGAGGCCAACCGTCGACCTCCACAATCTCAGGTAATCATGACACGATCTGCATGCAGGGACTTGTCCAATCCGCGCGATCATCGAGGCGTCATGGGGAAGCGGAGACGCCCACGTCCAATCAACCGCCACGCGGCGCCCAAGGACACAGGCTGTTAGGGCCCGCGGCGCTTCGCCCTTGCCCTTTCGCTTCTCGGCACGGCCAAGTCCATGCGCGCCTTGGGCCCGGGGGCTACTGTCGGCGTTCTGAGAATGGGGGTCCCCAGACTTGCCTGCCTGCGGCCTGCAGCGTGCTCAAAGGGGGCCCAGCACGACCCATCTTCATCAACACAAGACCCAAGACCCTCGCGAGGGGCCAAGCCTCGCGAGGCGGACGACACGACACTTCCTCAGGCACGGCCTCGTCAGGCTGGCTCACGAGGAGGCGGAGAGATCAAGGCGGGGTACCTCGTGAGGTGCCCATGACGCAAGCCATGACGACCAAGGGTGCCAGGCGGGTGCCAGTCCGCGCAGTGTCTCCCCTTCCTCTTTGGTGCAAAGGGGGCAAGCGCAGGCGAGTGGATCAAGCAAAGGCATCCATTTCGGTGCAACGAGACCAAGACCAGTCCAACGGTGGGAAGGAGGTCATCGTGGAGCCCAGAATGGCGTCACCACAGGGCCTTTGGCAGGCGAGGACCAACTTTAGTCAGGATAAGTGTACTAGATGTTCCCCTTCGAATTGGCCAATTGTTGGCGCCCTTCCCGCTCAATATTTGGGAAGAGGCCCAGGGCCTTTGCCTACAAATAGGACTAGCCACCCCCAGGGTAGAGGCAGCTAGGGAGATCGGAACATTTAGCAACCAGGCAATCAGTTAGATAGGCAGCAGAGAGAGAGAGAAGGGCGATTGAACACCTCCTAGCAGTTCATCCCCTAGGCCAAGAACAGACCCTCGCGAGGTTGTTCTACCTTGTAGTGTTCATCATCACCAGCCCAAGAGGCAGTCCACCACACCACACTGGAGTAGGGTATTACACCACATCGGTGGCCCGAACCAGTATAAACTCTGTGTCTCTTGTGTTGTCTTTTGGTAGTTTAGATCTTTGCGAGACGGAGAGGTAGAGGGCACAATCTCCACGCGCACCTCAGAGTTCGAACCTCAAGGGTCTGCCGGAACCCGGAATCCGACATTATCCCTTCGGGATATGATCTTATTCCTTCTAAGGGGGGATCTTGGTGCGCCTCGACCAGGGGTGTGGGGCCTTTCCCCCACTACCCACGTTTATGTGGGTCCCCCATGCAGGTGGGCCCCACTCCGGAACCTTCTAGAACCTTCTCGGTACAATACCAAAAAATCCCGAACATTTTCCGGTGGCCAAAATAGGACTTCCCATATATAAATCTTTACCTCCGGACCATTTCGGAACTCCTCGTGACATCCGGGATCTCATAGGGGACTCCGAACAACATTCGGTAACTGCACACTAATTCCCGTAACAGCTCTAGCGTCACCGAACCTTAAGTGTGTGGACCCTACGGGTTCGGGAATCATGCAGACATGACCGAGACAGCTCTCTGGCCAATAACCAACAGCGGGATCTGGATACCCATGTTGGCTCCCACATGTTCCACGATGATCTCATCGGATGAACCACGATATCGGGGATTCAAGCAATCTTGTATACAATTCCCTTTGTCAATCGGTACGTTACTTGCCCGAGATTCGATCGTCGGTATCCCAATACCTCGTTCAATCTCGTTACCGGCAAGTCACTTTACTCGTACCGTAATGCATGATCCCGTGACCAACTCATTAGTCACATTGAGCTCATTATGATGATGCATTACCGAGTGGGCCCAGAGATACCTCTCCGTCATACGGAGTGACAAATCCCAGTCTCGATTCGTGCCAACCCAACAGACACTTTCGGAGATACTCGTAGTGCACCTTTATAGCCACCCAGTTGCGTTGTGACGTTTGGCACACCCAAAGCATTCCTACGGTATCCGGGAGTTGCACAATCTCATGGTCTAAGGAAATGATACTTGACATTAGAAAAGCTTTAGCAAATGAACTACACGATCTTTCTGCTATGCTTAGGTTTGGGTCTTGTCCATCACATCATTCTCCTAATGATGTGATCACGTTATCAATGACATCCAATGTCCATGGTTAGGAAACCATAACCATCTATTGATCAACGAGCTAGTCAACTAGAGGCTCACTAGGGACATGTTGTGGTCTATGTATTCACACATGTATTACGGTTTCCGGTCAATACAATTATAGCATGAACAATAGACAATTATCATGAACAAGGAAATACAATAATAACCATTTTATTATTCCCTCTAGAGCATATTTCCAATAGTCTCCCACTTGCACTAGAGTCAATAATCTAGTTCACATCACTATGTGATTGTAATGAATTCAACACCCATGGGGTTTGATCATATCTCGCTTGTGAGAGAGGTTATTAGTCAGCGGGTCTGAATCTTTCAGATCAGTGTGTGCTTTACAAATCTCTATGTCATCTCCTAGATCCAGCTACCACGCTCTATTTGGAGCTATTCCAAATAACTGTTCTACTATACGAATCCGGTTTACTACTCAGAGTCATCCGGATTAGTGTCAAAGTTTGCATCGACGTAACCCTTTACGACGAACACTTTTACCACCTCCATAATCAAGAAAATTCCTTAGTACACTAGTTACTAAGGATATGTTTGACCGCTGTCATGGGATCCATTCCTGGATCACTCTTGTACCCCTTGATTGACTCATGGCAAGGCTCACTTCAGGTGCGGTACACAGCATAGCATACTGTAGAGCCTATGTCTAAAGCATAGGGGACGACCTTCGTCCTTTTTCTCTCTTCTGCCATGGTCAGATCTTGAGTCTTACTCAATTCTCACACCTTCTAACACAGCCAAGAACTCCTTCTTTGCTGATCTATTTGAACTCCTTCAAAATATTGTCACGGTATGTATTCATTTGAAAGTACTATTAAGCGGTTTTTGATCTATCCTTATAGATCTTGATGCTCAATGTTCAAGTAGCTTAATCCAGGTTTTCCATTGAAAAACACTTTTCAAATAACCCTATATTCTTTCCAGAAATTCTACATCATTTCTGATCAACAATATGTCAACAACATATACTCATCAGAAATTCTATAGTGCTCCCACTCACTTCTTTGGAAATACAAGCTCCTCATAAACTTTGTACAAACCCAAAATCTTTGATCATCTCATCAAAGCATATATTCCAACTCCGAGATGCTTACTCCAGTCCTTAGAAGGATTGCTGGAGATTTGCATACTTGTTAGCATCTTTTAGGATTGACAAAACCTTCTGGTTGTATCACATACAACCTTTCCTCAAGAAAATTGTCGAGGAAACAATGTTTTGACATCCTATCTGCAAGATTTCGTAAATAATGCAGTAACTGCTAATACAATTCCAACAGACTCTTAGCATCGCTATGAGTGAGAAAGTCTCACCATAGTCAACTCCTTGAACTTGTTGGAAAACATCTTAACGACAAGTCGAGCTTTCTTAATGGTGATACTTACCATCATCGTCCGTCTTCTTTTTAAAATCCATCTGCACCCAATAGCCTTACGACCATCAAGTAGTTCTTCCAAAGTCTATACTTTGTTTTCACACATGGATCCTCTCGGATTTTATGGCCTCGAGCCATTTGTCGGAATCCGGGCCCACCATCTCTTCTCCATAGCTCGTAGGTTCATTATTGTCTAGAAACATGACTACCAAGACAGGATTACGTACCACTCTGAAGTAGTACGCATCCTTGCCGACCTACGAGGTTTGGTAGTGACTTGATTCGAAGTTTGATGATCACTATCATAAGCTTCCACTTCAATTGGTGTAGGCATCACAGGAACAACTTCTTGTGCCCTGTTGCACACTAATTGAAGTGACGGTTCAATAACCTCATAAAGTTTCCACCATCCTCCCACTCAATTCTTTCGAGAGAAACTTTTCCTCGAGAAAGGACCCGTTTCTAGAAACAATCACTTTTGCTTCCGGATCTGAAATAGGATGTATACCCAACTGTTTTGGTTATTGTATGAAGATGCATTTATCCACTTTGGGTTCAAGCTTATCAGCCTGAAACTTTTTCACATAAGCGTTGCAGCCCCAAACTTTTAAGAAATGACAGCTTGGGTTTCTCTAAACCATAGTTCATACGGTGTCATCTCAACGGAATTACGTGGTGCCCTATTTAAAGTGAATGCAGTTGTCTCTAATGCCTAACCCATAAACGATAGTGGTAATTTGATAAGAGACATCATGATATGCACCACATCCAATAGGGTGCAGCTATGATGTTCGGACACACCATCATACTGTGGTGTTCCAGGCGGTATTAGTCGTGAAACAATTTCCACAATGTCTTAATTGTGTGCCAAATTCGTAACTCAGATATTCATATCTATGATCATATTATAGACATTTTATCCTCTTGTCACGACGATCTTCAACTTCACTCTGAAATTACTTGAACATTTCAATAATACAGACTTGTGTTTCATCAAGTAGATATACTTAGCATCTACTCAAATCATCTGTGAAGTAAGAACATAACGATATCCACTACGTGCCTCAGCACTCATTGGACTGCACACATCAAAATGTATTACTTCCAACAAGTTGCTTTCTTGTTCCATCTTACTGAAAAATGAGGCCTTTCAGTCATCTTGCCCATGTGGTATGATTTGCATGTCTCAAGTGATTCATAATCAAGTGAGTCCAAATGATCCATCTGTGTGGAGTTTCTTGATGCATATATACCAATAGACATGGTTCGCATGTCTCAATCTTTTCAAAAACGAGTGAGTCCAAAGATCCATCAACATGGAGCTTCTTCATGCGTTTTATACCAATATGACTCAAATTGCAGTGCGACAAGTATGTGGTACTATCATTACTATCTTATATCTTTTGGCATGAACATGTGTATCACTACGATCGAGATTCAATAAACCATTCATTTTAGGTGCAAGACCATTGAAGGTATTATTCAAATAAACGGAGTAACCATTATTCTCCTTAAATGAATAACCGTATTGCGATAAACATAATCCAATCATGTCTATGCTCAACGCAAACACCAAATAACAATTATTTAGGTTTAACACAATCCCGATGGTAGAGGGAGCGTACGATGTTTGATCACATCAACCTTGGAAACACTTCCAACACATATCGTCGTCTCACCTTTGGCTAGTCTCCGTTTATTCTGTAGCCTTTTATTTCGAGTTACTAACACTTAGCAACCGAACCGGTATCTAATACCCTCGTGCTACAAATGATGATTTTATGACGGTGAGCCGACACGTGTTTCCTCCAGCCAATGATGATTTTACACGTGGAAAATCCCCATTGGTCGGGGCTGTTAACGGGTTATCGGATCCAAAACCGGACCTGATAGCTTAACGGCGTTCCGTTACGGTGGATGCCACATGTCGGTCACCCTTGACGAAAGCACTTCTATGACGCACAATTTATCGTCATGGAAGTGGACACTTCCGTGATGATAATTTTGGTAATGTCATGGAACACTTCTACGACAGCACAGGTATGACTATCTTGATTTTGTCATAAATTTGTCATGGATGTACATGCATGACAGAAAACATGAACTACTGTGACAAACACGTATCATCACGGAAGTGTATAATTTTGTAGTGTGTGTTAGTTATTGTTTCAAACATGGCAATCAAAGCCTACTGAAAAATTCAAACAATTAATTGCAAATCCTCTCCCTTGGGTAAAATAGTGATTGCCCAATTCTTAGATACTTGGTTGCATTTGGCCTGTTATTTCCAGTATAAATGTATTGAGTTATTGTGACTACCATGACACTTGAATATTTAGTCTCCGTGTTAGATGTGAGTAATGGATAGGGTCACACTCACACATTTTTTCCTCCATTTATATTTTTGTCTCGAACTTTGTTTTTGTGCACCTCCTCTGGAGACTTACTTATCTTCCTCGTTGTCGTCCTCCTATAGACTCAGGTTATGCCCTTGTCGGTAAGCTTGTGAGTAAGGTGTCGTTCGAGGTGATTCTCCCATTTATCTTATTTTTATTATTATTATGTTGTCATAGTACACTAGGTGTCAGGTTTATGTCCACTACATTTGTATCAATTACAATATTGAATTTGTTTGCTTTTATTTGATAAGCTACCGGAGCTTCCAGCCTTCCAGCCTTCATGTGAGCATATTATAGCGTTGAGCTTTATTTTCACCAGATTTGGAGCTATGTTAAGAAGGATACATATGACATGTTCTACAATTAAAGATTTTTTTGTCAAGCTTATCTTACCTATGATGCCCTCGCAGAAACATGTTAATATTTGTTCCATTGTCTTTCAGGAGGGCCACAAGGCTAGAATGGTTTGTCAGAGCAACATCTACCCTCCCTGCCACAAATGTTTATTCTTTTAACTAGGTTTGGAAAGTGAAACATTACATACAGAACAATATTAAAATGGTAGCTTGCCGCCCGTTACTTGACTAACATCAGTCAGATTAGACTATGCTTCAGCATAATAGCTAGGCCTTGCATAAGTAAACAGATGCTCCTTATGGTCTATTTTCTAACGAAAATGCTTTATTAGTATAAGTAATGGTTCATTGTTAATTGAAGGTACAAAGATCTATTTTAGTGGTATTTTTGCGTTAGAAGAGAGTAAGGTGCAAAACTGACTCAACTGATTTCCAGTATTTTTTATAGAGTTCCAAGTATCTACCATATATTAATTATCTATGAAAAAATCTTAGCATGTCTCCATATTTTTTTTCCTAAGCCACACAAACCAGATTCAAAGAGTTGCAAGAAAGGAGAACTATCTGAAATGATGTTCTACCTACTAACACCTAGCGACAATCAGGTGGGTTCAGAATTAGTTGCACACAAGAACCAACTGATACTATGCTCACACAGCAAATGGAAGGTGCAACTTTTAACCAAGATGGCTTCTAGATCAATGTAAAATAACACCACCACCTCCTACTTGGTGAGATCGGGGAAGTGGTTAAGGCCGAGGTGGTACGTGTAGGCGCTGTGACGATTGATGAGGTGGATATGGAATTCTCTTGAAAGAAAAGATTTAGTGTGCGAGTAAAACTAGGATAGATAGATAATGTGTACTAAGGATTGTGACTTTTGTCTTGCACTGAACTGAACAAGTGTCCATGCAGTTTCAGAATGTGAACTTCCGTCTCATTAAACAAGAAGAGCGAGGTTGGTCATCCATGATGCATTTATAGATCAATTTGATGATGAGTCCCATCCCATCTTGAATACCCCTCTCTACATTTCAAAGGTACTAGCTAGCATTACCGTGTTTGTGTTTTCCGAGTAAGTTTTGAGATCAATAGCTATTATTCTCATTCTGAATGTTCTATATATGTCAACTTCCGTACATACTGTTGTCCAGATAAATCAGCTATGTAGTCTTGATATTTCATATATACCATCAATTTTTTTGCCTCAAGCAATGATATTAAAATCAGTTATGTGTTGTGCAACGCATATCATGAAGTGACCACTCAAAGATTTTATGTTGGTAATTATGTATGGCCCGAGCCATATTTGATAGCATACAATAGTAAAAGTATAGTCTGTACTGTCATTTTTCTTTTTCTGGTTAAAAGATATGATAGTTTAGTTTACCAAGAAGAGTTTTATAGGCTACTTCAGTACTTTGGGTTATTAGTTCGAAGAAAACATTTTTAGGCTTTCCCTTCCTACTGTTGTTTATGAAGCGTGTAGCCAATGAGGTGACAATGGATGAGGTGAGCGTGCTCCTCTCGTACTCTCCGCACTGTCGGAGGGAGGCATCAAAGGCACGTCGCCGCCAGTGCCAACACGTGCAGCAATTTCTATTATAGTATATTATATTGCCATGCAGCAAGATGCTTCCGTCGATGGTATGCTCATATATATGCAGAGGTGGCGGAGACACCGCCCAGTGACCTGGGAACTTGCCCGGGCTCCCTGGCTCCTTGATAGTAGCGATCGACCGATTAATAAAGGGTTAAACCTGTTGGGTAGCTGGGTTTACCTAGAGAAAACAAATTCGGGCCTTCGTTTTTCGCATGTCACTGCCCAACAGTACTGCAGCCCACTTACGCAGCCCACATTGATACTTGTGGCCCAAGTCGGTACGTTTCTCTTTCTCCATTTCTACCACAGTATGTAGGAAGGAGCAGACGTCCGTGAAACAAACAAAACGTTTTTCTTATTATTATCAATGGCATTGGTGGGTAAATATTTATTACACGAAAAGTGGACAGACCAAAAAAACAAAGAAATGAACTTCCTTTATTATTAGGTATAGATGTAGACATAGATGAGACACATATTACTGTGCAAAAAAAGATGCTCATATATACGCACAGGTGGAGGAGACACCACCCAGCGACTTGGGCACTTGCCCGGGCTCACTGGCTGCTCGATAGAAGCATCGACTGATCAATAAAGGGCCAAACCTATTGGGTAGCTGAGTTTACCCAGACAAAACAAATTTGGGCCTTCATTTTTCACATGTTCACAGCCCAACAATATTGTTGTTTGTAGCCTAGGCGAAAACCAGTTCTTCTTTCAGAACCGCCCTCTAGCATTTTATTCATTCAAGTGGATCATGCCTGATTGAACATGCCGAGACAGAAACTCGGGGATAAATTCAAAAGTACACGAATCTAAAAGAGAAATTAAAGTGTCTTTAACACAAGCCCACTGTAAGTGCAACTAATCCCCGGTTGGTTTTGGTAATTCATAACAACATATAGCTCATTGAACTAATATCCATTCAAGATGATTATTTCAGAAAGTTCAATGATTGGCATGGCATGGACTAGAGATGTGGACCCCTCAAAATGCTAAGGACAAAGATTGGCAAAAGCTCAAGACTCTTCATTGCTACTTTAGTGATCCAAGATCACATTGAGTCCATAGGGAAAGCCAATACTATTACAAGGGGATGAGGTGTTGCTTAATGGTCTACTTGCTCAAAATGCTTAGTGATATGCTCCAAAGCCCTCAACCACTCTCTCATATCCAAATATGTCCTAAACCTAGAGTCAAACTCGGCCCCATCAATTTGATCCATCTGCGCCACTGAGTTCAGTTGACATAGCCATAGCCAGAAACCCCAATCACTCTCACCGATAGGGATTTCGGTCTCACCGAGATGAGATTGCAAACTCTTTGTTTCCCTTTGTAACATTTCGGTATCACCAATATGAGCGATCGGTCCCACGGAGTTCGCAATGCAAACTCAGTATTTCCCTTTCGTAACGTTTCGGTTTAACCGA
The DNA here is from genome assembly GCA_032464435.1 of Aegilops umbellulata. NCBI lineage: Eukaryota > Viridiplantae > Streptophyta > Magnoliopsida > Poales > Poaceae > Aegilops > Aegilops umbellulata. Next base: position 208,327,414 of record CP136056.1, on the reverse strand, counting down.
AAGGAGCGATCGGTCCCACCGAGTTTGCCTGACCAACTCTCTGTTTGCTCATTGCTGAAATCAGTCCCACCGAGTTCATGTAATCGGTTAAACCGAGATCAAGTTTTGCCCTAACCCTAGCGTATCGGTCCCACTGAGTTGATCATGTCGGTCCCACCGAGAAACCTAACATTCGCATTTTTGAACTGAATCGGTCTCACCGAGTTTACCTATTCAGTCTTACCGAGTTGGGTTAAATGTGTGTAATGGTTAGATTTTGTGTGGAGACTATATATACCCCTCCACCCCCTTCTCTATTCAAGAGGGAGCCATCAGAACGTGCCTACACTTCCACTACTCATTTTCTAAGAGAGAACCACCTACTCATGTGTTGAGACAAAGACATTCGAATCCAACCACAAGAATCTTGATCTCTAGCCTTCCCCGTGTGTAGCTTTCCACTCAAATCATTTTTTCCACCACAGCCAAATCTGTGAGAGAGAGAGAGAGTTGATTGTTGGGGAGGCTATCATTTCAAGCACAAGAGCAAGGAGTTCATCATCAACACACCATCTATTACCTTTTGGAGAGTGGTGTCTCCTAGATTGGTTAGGTGTCACTTGGGAGCCTCCGTCAAGATTGTGGAGTTGAACTAATGAGTTTGTAAGGGCAAGGAGATCGCCTACTTCGTGACAATCTACCCAAGTGAGGCTCCTTCATGGGCGGTGGCCATGGTGGGATAGACAAGGTTGCTTCTTCATGGACCATTCGTGGGTGGAGCCCTCCGTGGACTCGCGCAACCGCTACCCTTCGTGGGTTGATGTCTCCATCAACATGGATGTATGATAGCACCAACTATCGGAACCATGCCAAAAATCTCCATGTCTACATTGTGTTTGCCTTTCCAAACCCTTCCTTTTACCTTCATATGTAATGAATTACATTCCGATGCTATACTCTTATAATTGCCTGCGTAGGTTGATTGCTTGACTTGTGCTAAGTTGCTAAAATCTACCAAGACTTAAAATTGGGAAAAGGCTAGATTTTTATTTGGTCAAGTAGTCTAATCACCCCTGCTCTAGACCTACTTTCGATCCTACAAGTGGTATTAGAGCCTTGGCCTCCATTTGCCTTGATTTCCATAGCTTTGGTGATCATAGCCTTGGTTTCACAACCTAGGAGAGTATGAAGTCTAGCAAGGGAAATTACCACCGTAGAGGTCCTTACTTTGATGGTACTAATTTTGCTAGTTGGAAGCATAAGATGAGAATGCATATTCTTGGACATAACCCCGCCGTTTGGGCTATTATGTGCATTGGCTTGCAAGGTGAATTATTTGAAGATGGAAGAGAACCAAATCGTGAAGCAACCGCGGAAGAATTGAAGATGTTGCTATACAACGCTCAAGCTTGCGATATCCTCTTCAACGGATTGTGCCCCGAAGAATTCAACAAAATCAGCCGTCTTGAGAATGCAAAGAAAATTTGGGATACTTTGATTGATATTCACGAAGGTACCGAGTCCGTCAAGGAATCCAAATTTGATGTGCTTCAAAGTCAACTTGACAAGTTCAAAATGAAGGGTGCTGAAGGTGTCGCTGAAATGTACTCTAGGCTTGCTCTCATCACAAATGAGATTGTCGGCTTAGGAGTGAAGAGATGACCGACAGATTCATCATCGAGAAGATCCTAAGAGCCTTGGATGGAAAATATGATACCATGTGCACTTTGATCAAATGATGCCCAATTACAAAGATCTCAAGCCAACAGAAGTCATTGGTAGAATTGTTGCTCATGAGATGTCACTCAAGGACAAGGAAGAGCTTCACAACAAGTCTAGTGGTGCTTACAAAGCTTCATGTGATGCTCCTACATCATCAAGTGAGAAACAAGTCTTCAATGAAGAATTTAGGCTAATGGTGAAGAACTTCAACAAGTTCTACAAGAGTAGAAGCAAAGAGGGAAGTCACAAGTCAAGGTCCTACAATGACAAAAGATTTTCTAGTCGTGATCGCAATTGCTGCAATTGTGGAAGACCCGGACACTACTCTAGTGAGTGTACGGCTCCCTACAAGAGAAGAGAATACTCACCTAAAGGGAGAAGCAAAAGAGAGGAATCACCACCAAGAGAGAGAAGGATTAGAGATGATCATTATGAACGAAGACCCTCTCGTAGAAGCAAGGATTCGGAAAGGAAGGACAAGTCATCAAAGAGTTACACAAGACGAAGACATGGGTATCCGGCTCCGACTCTAACAACTACTCCGAGAGAAGCTATCTCACTCTGAATATACTCAAGATGAAGGTGTTGTCGGTCTTGCACTTGTGTCATCCAACTCCTACGACATATTTGATTCACCAAATGAAGGGATTGGAAGGCGCTTCATGGCTAAAGGCCCCAAGGTATCACACCCCATGTATGTTGATTTCAATAGTGATGAAAATGATTTGCTAGGTGATGATGATTTACTTGTTAACAACTCTAATGATGAAAACTATGATGAAATTGCTATTAATCATGCTAATCAAGATAAAATGAATGACGATGTGTGACGCCCCTGATTCAATTGTACACTAATCATACACGCAAACGTGTACGATCAAGACCAGAGACTCACGGGAAGATATCACAACACAACTCTAAAAAATAAATAAGTCATACAAGCATCATAATACAAGCCAGGGGCCTCGAGGGCTCGAATACAAGTGCTCGATCATAGACGAGTCAGCGGAAGCAACAATATCTGAGTACAGACATAAGTTAAAAAAGTTTCCATAAGACGGCTAGCACAAACTAGGATACAGATAGAAAGAGGCGCATGCCTCCTGCCTGGGATCCTCCTAACTACTCCTGGTTGTCGGCGGCGGCCTGCACGTAGTAGTAGGCTCCCTCGATGTAGTAGGAGTCGTTGAAGGTGGCATCTGGCTCCTGGGCTCCAGCATCTGGTTGCGAGAACCAGGTATAGAAAGGGGGAAAAGGGGGAGCAAAGCAACCGTGAGTACTCATCCAAAGTACTCGCAAGCAAGGATCTACACTACATATGCATTCATATCAGTGAAATGGGTAGTATCTGTGGATTGAACTGCAGAATGCCAGAATAAGAGGGGGATAGCTAGTCCAATCGAAGACTGCGCTTCTAGCATCCTCCATCTTGAAGCATATAGAAGAGAGTAGATGGTAAGTTCACCAAGTATCATCGTATAGCATAATCCTACCCGACGATCCTCTCCTCGTCGTCCTGTGAGAGAGCGATCACTGGGTTGTATCCGGCACTTGGAACGGTGTGTTTTATTAAATATACGGTTCTAGTTGTCATAAGGTCAAGGTACAACTCCGGGTCGTCCTTTTACCGAGGGACACGGCTATTCGAATAGATAAACTTCCCTGCGGGGTTGCACCACATTACCCAACATACTTGATCCCTCTGGCCGGACACACTTTCCTGGGTCATGCCTGTTGGAAATATGCCCTAGAGGCAATAATAAAAGCATTATTATTATATTTCCTTATTCATGATAATTGTCTTTATTCGTGCTATAATTGTGTTATCCGGAAATCGTAATACATGTGTGAATAACAGACAACAACGTGTCCCTAGTAAGCCTCTAGTTGACTAGCTCGTTGATCAATAGATAGTCATGGTTTCCTGACTATGGGCATTGGATGTCAATGATAATGAGATCACATCATTAGAAGAATGTTGTGATGGACAAGACCCAATCCTAAACATAGCATAAGATCGCATAGTTCGTTTGCTAGAGTTTTCCAATGTCAAGTATCCTTTCCTTAGACCATGAGATCGTGTAAATCCCGGATACTGTAGGAGTGCTTTGGGTGTGCCAAACATCACAACGTAACTGGGTGACTATAAAGGTATACTACGGGTATCTCTGAAAGTGTCTGTTGGGTTGACACGGATCGAGACTGGGATTTGTCACTCCGCTGGACGGAGAGGTATCACCGGGCCCTCTCGGTAATGCATCATCATAATGAGCTCAGTGTGATCAAAGTGTTTGATCACAGGATCATGCATTACAGTACGAGAAAAGTGACTTGCCGGTAACGAGATTGAACGAGGTATTGGGATACCGACGATCGAATCTCGGGCAAGTAAAATACCGATTGACAAAGGGAATCGTATACGGGATTAATTGAATCCTCGACATCGTGGTTCATCCGATGAGATCATCGTGGAGCATGTGGGAGCCAACATGGGTATCCAGATCCCGCTATTGGTTATTGCCCGAGAGCCGTCTCGGTCATGTCTGCATGTCTCCCGAACCCGTAGGGTCTACACACTTAAGGTTCGGTGACGCTAGGGTTGTGAAGATATGTATATGCAGTAACCCGAATGTTGTTCAGAGTCCCAGATAATATCCCGGACATCACGAGGAGTTTCGGAATGGTCCGGAGGTAAAGAATTATATATAGAAAGTGCTGTTTTGGCCATCGGGACAAGTTTCGGGGTTATCGGTATTGTACCGGGACCACCGGAGGGTCCCGGGGGGTCCACCGGGTGGGGCCACCTGCCTTGGGGGGCCACATGGGCTCTAGGGGTGCGCCTTGGCCTACATGGGCCAAGGGGAACCAGCCCCTAGAGGCCCATGCGCCTAGTGTGGGGGAAACCCTAAAGGGGGGGCGCCCCCCTTGCTTGGGGGGCAAGCCCCACCCCTTGGCCGCCGCCCCCCTAGGAGATTGCATCTCCTAGGGCCGGCGCCCCACTAGGGGGATATATAAAGGGGGAGGGGAGGGGGGCAGCCGCACCCTTGCTCCTGGCGCCTCCCTCTCCCTCTCCAACATCTCCTCCTCCTCCGTAGAGCTCGGCGAAGCCCTGCCGGAGTACTGCAGCTCCACCATCACCACGCCGTCGTGCTGCTGCTGGAGCCATCTTCCCCAACCTCTCCTTTGCCTTGCTGGATCAAGAAGAAGGAGACGTTACGCTGACCGTACGTGTGTTGAACGCGTAGGTGCCGTCCTTTCGGTGCTAGGATCTCCGGTGATTTGGATCACGTCGTGTACGACTACCTCATCCCCGTTCGTTGAACTCTTCCGCTCGCGATCTACAAAGTGGTATGTAGATGCAATCTCTCTCCCATGACTCGTTGCTAGATGAACTCATATATGGATCTTGGTGAAACCGTAGGAAAATTTTTGTTTTCTGCAACGTTCCCCAACAGTGGTATCAGAGCTAGGTCTATGTGTAGTTCTTCTTGCGCGAGTAGAACACAATTTGTTGTGGGCGTAGATTTGTCAACTTTTCTTGCCGCTACTAGTCTTATCTTGCTTCAGCGGTATTGTGGGATGAAGCGCCCCGGACCAACCTTACACGTACAATTACGTGAGACCGGTTACACTGACTAACATGCACTAGTTGCATAAGGTGGCTGGCGGGTGTCTGTCTCTCCCACTTTAGTTGAAGCGGATTCGATGAAAAGGGTCCTTATGGAGGGTAAATAGAAGTTGACAAATCACGTTGTGGCTTTCACGTAGGTAAGAAAACGTTCTTGCTAGAACCCTAATTCAGCCATGTAAAACTTGCAACAACAATTAGAGGACGTCTAACTTGTTTTTGCAGCAAGTGCTTTGTGATATGATATGGCCAAAGTTGTGATGAATGATGAATGATCTATATGTGATGTATGAGATGTTCATGCTATTGTAATAGGAATCACGACTTGCATGTCGATGAGTATGACAACCGGCAGGAGCCATAGGAGTTGTCTTTATTTTTTGTATGACCTGCCTGTCATTGAGAAACGCCATGTAAATTACTTTACTTTATTGCTAAACGCGTTAGCCATAGTAGTAGAAGTAATAGTTGGCGAGCAACTTCATGGAGACACGATGATGGAGATCATGATGATGGAGATCATGGTGTCAAGCCGGCGACAAGATGATCATGGAGCCCCAAGATGGAGATCAAAGGAGCTATGTGATATTGGCCATATCATGTCACGTTTATTATTTGATTGCATGTGATGTTTATCATGTTTTGCATCTTCTTTACTTAGAATGACGGGAGTAAATAAGATGATCCCTCATAATAATTTCAAGAAGTGTTCCCCCTAACTGTGCACCGTTGCGATAGTTCGTTGTTTTGAAGCACCACGTGATGATCGGGTGTGATAGATTCTAACGTTCACATACAACGGGTGTAAGACAGATTTACACATGCAAACACTTAGGTTGACTTGACGAGCCTAGCATGTACAGACATGGCCTCGGAACATATAAGACCGAAAGGTCGAGCATGAGTCGTATAGAAGATACGATCAACATGTAGATGTTCACCAATGTTGACTAGTCCGTCTCACGTGATGATCGGACACGGCCTAGTTGACTTGGATCATGTAATACTTAGATGACTAGAAGAGGGATGTCTATCTAAGTGGGAGTTCATTAAATAATTTGATTAAATGAACTTTATTATCATGAACTTAGTCTAAAATATTTACAATATGTCTTGTAGATCAAATGGCCAACGTAGTCCTCAACTTCAACGCGTTCCTAGAGAAAACCAAGCTGAAAGACGATGGCAGCAACTATACGGACTGGGTCCGGAACCTGAGGATCATCCTCATAGCTGCCAAGAAAGATTATGTCCTACGAGCACCGCTGGGTGACGCACCTGTTCTCCCTGCAGAACAAGACGTTATGAATGCTTCGCAGTCACGTTCCGATGATTACTCCCTCGTTCAGTGCGGCATGCTTTACAGCTTAGAGCCGGGGCTCCAAAAGCGTTTTGAGAGACATGGAGCATATGAGATGTTCGAAGAGCTGAAAATGGTTTTCCAAGCTCATGCCCGTGTCGAGAGATATGAAGCCTCCGACAAATTCTTTAGCTGTAAGATGGAGGAAAATAGCTCTGTCAGTGAACACATACTCAAGATGTCTGGGTTGCACAACCGCTTGACTCAACTGGAAGTTAATCTCCCGGATGAAGCGGTCATTGACAGAATCCTCCAGTCGCTTCCACCTAGCTACAAGAGCTTTGTGATGAACTACAATATGCAGGGGATGGTAAAGACCATTCCTGAGGTATATGCTATGCTGAAATCAGTAGAGGTAGAAATCAAGAAGGAGCATCAAGTGTTGATGGTGAATAAAACCACTAAGTTCAAGAAGGGCAAGGGTAAAAAGAACTTCAAGAAGGACGGCAAGGAAGTTGCCACGCCCGGTAAGCAAGTTGCCGTGAAGAAGCCAAAGAATGGACCCAAGCCTGAGACTGAGTGTTTTTATTGCAAGGGAAGTGGTCACTGGAAGCGGAACTGCCCCAAATACTTAGCGGACAAGAAGGCCGGCAAAACAAAAGGTATATGTGATATACATGTAATTGATGTGTACCTTACCAGTACTCGTAGTATCTCTTGGGTATTTGATACCGGTGCAGTTGCTCACATTTGTAACTCAAAGCAGGAGCTGCGGAACAAACGGAGATTGGTGAAGGACGAGGTGACGATGCGCGTCGGGAATGGTTCCAAGGTCGATGTGATCGCCGTCGGCACGCTACCTCTACATTTACCTACGGGATTAGTTTTAAACCTCAATAATTGTTATTTAGTGCCAAGTTTGAGCATGAACATTGTGTCTAGATCTCGTTTAGTTCGAGATGGCTACTCATTTAAATCCGAGAATAATGGTTGTTCTATTTATATAAGAGATATGTTTTATGGTCATGCTCCAATGGTTAATGGTTTATTCTTAATGAATCTCGTACGTGATGATACCCATATTCATAGTGTGAATACCAAAAGAGTTAAAGTTGATAACAATAGTCCCACATATTTGTGGCACTGCCGCCTTGGTCACATAGGTGTCAAACGCATGAAGAAGCTCCATGCAGATGGACTTTTAGAGTCTCTTGATTATGAATCATTTGACACGTGCGAACCATGCCTCATGGGTAAAATGACAAAGACTTCGTTCTCAGGAACAATGGAGCGAGCAACCAACTTATTGGAAATCATACATACCGATGTGTGCGGTCCAATGAGTGTTGAGGCTCTTGGTGGCTATTGTTATGTTCTCACCCTCACAGATGACTTGAGTAGATATGGGTATATCTACTTAATGAAACACAAGTCTGAGACCTTTGAAAAGTTCAATGAATTTCAGAGTGAGGTTGAAAATCAACGTGATAGAAAGATCAAGTTTCTACAATCAGATCGTGGAGGAGAATACTTGAGTCACGATTTTGGCACACACTTAAGAAAATGTGGAATAGTTTCACAACTCACGCCGCCTGGAACACCTCAGCGTAATGGTGTGTCCGAACGTCATAATCGCACTCTATTAGATATGGTGCGATCTATGATGTCTCTTACCGATTTACCGCTATCTTTTTGGGGCTATGCTTTAGAGACTGCCGCATTCACTTTAAATAGGGCTCCGTCGAAATCCGTTGAGACGACACCGTATGAATTATGGTTTGGGAAGAAACCTAAGCTGTCGTTTCTAAAAGTTTGGGGATGCGATGCTTATGTCAAGAAACTTCAACCTGAAAAGCTCGAACCCAAGTCGGAAAAATGCGTCTTCATAGGATACCCTAAAGAAACTGTTGGGTATACCTTCTACCTCAGATCCGAAGGCAAGATCTTTGTTGCCAAGAATGGATCCTTTCTAGAGAAAGAGTTTCTCTCGAAAGAAGTAAGTGGGAGGAAAGTAGAACTTGATGAAGTGTTACCTCTTGAATCGGAAAATGGCGAAACTCAAGAAAACGTTCCTGAGGTGCCTGCACCGACTAGAGAGGAAATTAATGATGATGATCAAGATACTTCTAATCAAGCTCCTACTGAAATTCGAAGGTCCACAAGGACACGTTCCGCACCAGAGTGGTACGGCAACCCTGTCTTGGAAATCATGTTGTTAGACAACGGTGAACCTTTGAACTATGAGGAAGCAATGGCGGGCCCGGATTCTGACAAATGGCTAGAAGCCATGAAATCCGAGATAGGATCCATGTATGAAAACGAAGTATGGACTTTGACTGACTTGCCTGTTGAGCGGCGAGCCATAGAAAATAAATGGATCTTTAAGAAGAAGACAGACGCAGATGGTAATGTGACCATCTATAAAGCTCGGCTTGTCGCTAAGGGTTATCGACAAGTTCAAGGAATTGACTACGATGAGACTTTCTCACCAGTAGCGAAGCTGAAGTCCGTCCGAATCATGTTAGCAATTGCCGCATTCTACGATTATGAAATATGGCAAATGGACGTCAAAACGGCATTCCTTAATGGTTTCCTTAAGGAAGAATTGTATATGATGCAGCCGGAAGGTTTTGTCGATCCTAAGAATGCTGACAAGGTGTGCAAGCTCCAACGCTCGATTTATGGGCTGGTGCAAGCATCTCGGAGTTGGAACATTCGCTTTGATGAGATGATCAAAGCGTTTGGGTTTACGCAGACTTATGGAGAAGCCTGCGTTTACAAGAAAGTGAGTGGGAGCTCTGTAGCATTTCTCATATTATATGTAGATGACATACTTTTGATGGGAAATGATATAGAACTCTTGGACAGCATTAAGGCCTACTTGAATAAGAGTTTTTCAATGAAGGACCTTGGAGAAGCTGCTTATATATTAGGCATCAAAATCTATAGAGATAGATCAAGATGCCTCATAGGTCTTTCACAAAGCACATACCTTGATAAGATATTGAAGAAGTTCAATATGGATCAATCTAAGAAGGGGTTCTTACCTGTGTTACAAGGTGTGAAATTGAGCTCAGCTCAATGTCCGACCACGGCAGAAGATATAGAAGAGATGAGTGTCATCCCCTATGCCTCAGCCATAGGTTCTATTATGTATGCCATGCTGTGTACCAGACCTGATGTAAACCTTGCCGTAAGTTTGGTGGGAAGGTACCAAAGTAATCCCGGCAAGGAACACTGGACAGCGGTCAAGAATATCCTGAAGTACCTGAAAAGGACTAAGGAAATGTTTCTCGTTTATGGAGGTGACGAAGAGCTCGTCGTAAAGGGTTACGTCGACGCTAGCTTCGACACAGATCTGGATGACTCTAAGTCACAAACCAGATACGTGTATATTTTGAATGGTGGGGCAGTAAGCTGGTGCAGTTGCAAGCAGAGCGTCGTGGCGGGATCTACATGTGAAGCGGAATACATGGCAGCCTCGGAGGCAGCACATGAAGCAATTTGGGTGAAGGAGTTCATCACCGACCTCGGAGTCATACCCAATGCGTCGGGGCCAATCAAACTCTTCTGTGACAACACTGGAGCTATTGCACTTGCAAAGGAGCCCAGGTTTCACAAGAAGACCAGGCACATCAAGCGTCGCTTCAACTCCATTCGTGAAAATGTTCAAGATGGAGACATAGAAATTTGTAAAGTGCACACGGATCTGAATGTCGCAGATCCGTTGACTAAACCTCTCCCTAAGGCAAAACATGATCAGCACCAGAACTCTATGGGTGTTCGATTCATCACAATGTAACTAGATTATTGACTCTAGTGCAAGTGGGAGACTGTTGGAAATATGCCCTAGAGGCAATAATAAAAGCATTATTATTATATTTCCTTATTCATGATAATTGTCTTTATTCGTGCTATAATTGTGTTATCCGGAAATCGTAATACATGTGTGAATAACAGACAACAACGTGTCCCTAGTAAGCCTCTAGTTGACTAGCTCGTTGATCAATAGATAGTCATGGTTTCCTGACTATGGGCATTGGATGTCAATGATAACGAGATCACATCATCAGAAGAATGATGTGATGGACAAGACCCAATCCTAAACATAGCATAAGATTGCATAGTTCGTTTGCTAGAGTTTTCCAATGTCAAGTATCCTTTCCTTAGACCATGAGATCGTGTAACTCCCGGATACCGTAGGAGTGCTTTGGGTGTGCCAAACGTCAAAACGTAACTGGGTGACTATAAAGGTATACTGCGGGTATCTCTGAAAGTGTCTGTTGGGTTGACACGGATCGAGACTGGGATTTGTCACTCCGCTTGACGGAGAGGTATCACCGGGCCCTCTCGGTAATGCATCATCATAATGAGCTCAATGTGATCTAAGTGTTTGATCACGGGATCATGCATTACGGTACGAGAAAAGTGACTTGCCGGTAACGAGATTGAACGAGGTATTGGGATACCGACGATCGAATCTCGGGCAAGTAAAATACCGATTGACAAAGGGAATCGTATACGGGATTAATTGAATCCTCGACATCGTGGTTCATCCGATGAGATCATCATGGAGCATGTGGGAGCCAACATGGGTATTCAGATCCCGCTGTTGGTTATTGCCCGAGAGCCGTCTCGGTCATGTCTGCATGTCTCCCGAACCCGTAGGGTCTACACACTTAAGGTTCGGTGACGCTAGGGTTGTGAAGATATGTATATGCAGTAACCCGAATGTTGTTCGGAGTCCCGGATGAGATCCCGGATGTCACGAGGAGTTTCGGAATGGTCCGGAGGTAAAGAATTATATATAGAAAGTGTTGTTTTGGCCATCGGGACAAGTTTCGGGGTTATCGGTATTGTACCGGGACCACCGGAGGGTCCCGGGGGGTCCACCGGGTGGGGCCACCTGCCTCGGGGGGCCACATGGGCTCTAGGGATGCACCTTGGCCTACATGGGCCAAGGGGAACCAGCCCCTAGAGGCCCATGCGCCTAGGATGGGGGAAACCCTAAAGGGGGAGCGCCCCCCTTGCTTGGGGGGCAAGCCCCACCCCTTGGCCGCCGCCCCCCTAGGAGATTGCATCTCCTAGGGCCGGCGCCCCCCCTAGGGGGCTATATAAAGGGGGGAGTGGAGGGGGCAGCCGCATCCTTGCTCCTGCCGCCTCCCTCTCCCTCTCCAACATCTCCTCCTCCTCCGTAGAGCTCGGCGAAGCCCTGCCGGAGTACTGCAGCTCCACCATCACCACGCCGTCGTGCTGCTGCTGGAGCCATCTTCCCCAACCTCTCCTTTGCCTTGCTGGATCAAGAAGAAGGAGACGTTACGCTGACCGTACTTGTGTTGAAGGTGCCGTCCTTTCGGTGCTAGGATCTCCGGTGATTTGGATCACGTCGTGTACGACTACCTCATCCCCGTTTGTTAAACGCTTCCGCTCGCGATCTACAAAGTGGTATGAAGATGCAATCTCTCTCCCATGACTCGTTGCTAGATGAACTCATAGATGGATCTTGGTGAAACCGTAGGAAAATTTTTGTTTCCTGCAACGTTCCCCAACAATGCCCGGCCTCCGAAGATCAACACGTCACAACCCCACCTAGACTCAACAGAGAGGTCAACACGTCGGTCTAAATCCTAAGTGCACAGGGGTCTGGGACCATCACCCATTGCACTCTTGCATGTTGTGAGGGCGTCTGAAAGCAGACCTAGCCCCTTAATACAAGCGCGGGCTTACGGTCCAATCCGGCGCGCACCGCTCCGTCGTTGACGTTAAAAAGAGCTTCGACTGATACCACGACGTCAAGAGCCCATAATTGTTCCCACGTAGTTGGTTAGTGCGTATAGGCTCGTAGCCAGACTCAGATCTGATGACCCACAAGTATAGGGGATCTATCGTAGTCCTTTTGATAAGTAAGAGTGTCGAACCCAACGAGGAGCAGAAGGAAATGATAAGCGGTTTTCAGCAAGGTATTCTCTGCAAGTAGTGAAATAAGTGGTAACAGATAGTTTTGTGATAGGATAATTTGTAATGAGCAACAAGTAACAAAAGTAAATAAAGTGCAGCAAGGTGGCCCAATCCTTTTTATAGCAAAGGACAAGCCTGGACAAACTCTTATATGGAGAAAAGCGCTCCCGAGGACACATGGGAATTATCGTCAAGCTAGTTTTCATCACGTTCATATGATTCGCGTTCGGTACTTTGATAATTTGATATGTGGGTGGACCAGTGCTTGGGTGCTGTTATTACTTGAACAAGCATCCCACTTATGATTAACCTCTATTGCAAGCATCCGCAACTACAACAAAAGTATTAAGGTAAACCTAACCATAGCATGAAACATATGGATCCAAATCAGCCCCTTATGAAGCAACGCATAAACTAGGGTTTAAGCTTCTGTCACTCAAGCAACCCATCATCTACTTATTACTTCCCAATGCCTTCCTCTAGGCCCAAATAATGGTGAAGTGTTATGTAGTCAACGTTCACATAACACCACTAGAGGCTAGACAACATACATCTCATCAAAATATTGAACAAATACCAAATTCACATGACTACTAATAGCAAGACTTCTCCCATGTCCTCGGGAACAAACATAACTACTCACGAAGCATATTCATGTTCATAATCAGAGGGGTATTAATATGCATAAAGGATCTGAACATATGATCTTCCACCAAATAAACCAACTAGCATCAAGTACAAGGAGTACTCAACACTACTAGCAACCTACTAGTACCAATCCCGGACTTGGAGACAAGAATTGGATACAAGAGATGAACTAGGATTTTGAGATGGGATGGTGCTGGTGAATATGTTGATGGAGATTGCCCTCTCCCGATGAGAGGAGCGTTGGTGATGACGATGGCAACGATTTCCCCCTCCCGGAGGGAAGTGTCCCCAGCAGAACAGCTCTGCCGGAGCCCTAGATTGGTTCCACCAAGGTTCCGCCTCATGGCGGCGGAGTCTCGTCCTGAAAGGTTGCTTCTGATTTTTCCCTTGACGAAAGACTTCATATAGCAGAAGATGGCCACTGGAGAGCCAGCAGGGGGGCCACGAGGTAGGGGGCGCGCCCCCCACCCTCGTGGCCAGGTGGGTCCCCCTCTGGCATACTTCTTCCGCTCAATATTTTTTATTATTTCCAAAAATAACTTTCGTGGAGTTTCAAGACTTTTGGAGTTGTGCAGAATAGACCTCTAATATTTGTTTTTTTCCAGCCCAGAATTCCAGCTGCCGGCATTCTCCCTCCATATGTAAACCTTGTAAAATAAGAGAGAATAGGCATAAGTATTGTGACATAACGTGTAGTAACAGCCCATAGTGCAATAAATATCGATATAAAAGCATGATGCAAAATGGACGTATCAACTCCCCCAAGATTAGACCTTGCTTGTCCTCAAGCGGAAGCCGATAACGATAAATATGTCCACATGTTTAGAGGTAGATTTGTCGATAAAAATAAAATACGGACATGAGGGCATCATGATTATTTTCATAACAGCAACATATGTGGATATTGTCATATGATTTCTTATGCTCAAGTAATAATATATTCACAATGCAAAGTATGAATCAGAAACTTTATTGAGAACTAACAAACTATAATCTCAGTCATCGAAGCAATTGCAATTTATCATAACATCAGAAAGAGTCTATGTCAGAGCTTTCTAGCAAGTCCACATACTCAACTATCATTTAGTCTTTTATAATTGCTAACACTCACGTAACACTTGTGGTTACGGAGTTTTAACCGGACACAGAGAAAGATAGGGGCTTATTGTTTCGCCTCCCAACCTTTTACCTCAAGGGTAATGTCAACAATAATAACTCATGCTGACTTACATCCAATTAGATATATCTATCAGGATCTTTCCAACATACTGTGCTTGCCAAAGGATAAAGTATAAAAAGGAGAGGTGAAGATCACCATGACTATTGCATAAGGTATAAGGTAATAATAAAAGATAGGCCCTTCGCAGAGGGAAGCAAAGGTTGCCATGCGCTTTTATGGTTGGATGCAAAAAATCTTAATGCGAAAGAACGTCACTTTATATTGCCCCTTGTGATATGAACCTTTATTATGCAGTCCGTCGCTTTTATTTCTTCCACATCACAAGATCGTATAAAGCTTATTTCCTCCACACCAATCAATCATACATATTTAAAGAGAAATTTTTATTGCTTGCACCGATGACAACTTACTTGAAGGATCTTACTCAATCCATAGGTAGATATGGTGGCCTCTCATGGCAAAACTGGTTTAAGGGTTTTTGGAAGAACAAGTAGTATCTCTACTTGGTGCTAAGAATTTGGTTAGCATGAGGTGGAAAGGCAAGCTCAACATGTTGGATGATCCATGACAATATACTTTATCTCAGATATAAGAAAACATAACACATTACGTTGTCTTCCTTGTCCAACATCAACTCTTTAGCATGTCATATTTTAATGAGTGCTCTCAATCATAAAAGATGTCCACGATAGTATATCTATATGTGAAACCTCTCTTTCTTTATTACTTCCTATTAATTGCAACGATGACCAAAGCTATGTTTGCCAACTCTCAACAATTTTTTAATCATCATACTCTTTCTATGTGAAGTCATTACTCTCAATAAGATTAATATGAACTCTTTATTTCTTTTTATTCTTTTTCTCTTTTCTTTTATTCACTCAAGATCATGGCAAAATAATCAAGCCCTTGACTCAACACTAATCTTTATTATATATAGCTCACGGGCTCGATTACATAGAGGGATCATAAGGCATAAACTCAAAACTAGATCATACCATAAACTTCATTCTACTAGATCAAGATACTACTAATATGATCGAACTAAGAAAAAGGGTAAAGATAGGAGTGTGATGATGGTACGATATCGGGGCACCTCCCCCAAGCTTGGCAGTTGCCAAGGGGAGTGCACATACCCATGTGATTATGTCTCCTTTGCTGGTGAAGAAGGTGGCGTTGATGGATAGTCGCACATCGAGCGTAAGAGGTCCTCCAGCTGGCAGATAATGCCTTTGAGTGCAATGATATGCTCCTTCAACAAAATATTTTCACGTGTGAGATACTTGTTCTGTATACGAGCTAACTCAATCATCTTGAAAGCTTCGATCTCAGTTGGGGTAAGAAGATTGTGATCAAGTTGAAGGATGCCTTATGCTGCTGGAGCTTGATCCTCCGTGGCCTTCTTGATCCCTTCATCCTTGTTGATCTCCATGGGTTCTTCCCTCTTCAGCTCTATCTTCATTAGCCAAGCATCATTGTCACCATTGTTGGAGGAGGGGGACGACATGATGCCTGTCCTTGCCAACCCTGACAGAAAACAGCTCGAAACAAGAACAGAGGATATTTGCGTGATACCGGAGTCAAAACCTTTGGGAGGATATATAATGAATTTTTATCGACCAAAATACGTATCGTGCAAGAAAACGGAGTCCGGAGAGCACACGAGGTGCCCATGAGGTAGGGGGCGCGCCCTCCACCCTCGTGGAGCTCTCATGTCCTTCCCGGACTGCTTCTTATTTTTCTATTTTTCTAAATATTCCAAAACGGAAAAATATTGCCTTAAAAACTGTTTTGGAGTCGGTTTACTTACTGTACCACATACCTATTAATTTTCGGAGTCTGAAACGTTCCAAAAAGTGTCCCTTATGTACTCCTCCGGGGTTACGGTTTCAATAACATTGGTTTCCACATTTATGGGATTACCTGAGATATAATGTTTAATTCTTTGACTGTTCACCACCTTCAGATTTGTACCTTCGAAGTTGTTGATTTTTATAGCACCGAAGTGATAGACCTCCTCGATAACGTAGGAGCCTTCCCATTTAGAGAGAAGTTTTCCTGCAAAAAATCTTAAACGAGAGTTGTATAACAATACATAATCACCTACATTAAACTCACGCTTTTGTATCCTTTTGTCATGCCATCTTTTAACTTTTTCTTTAAACAACTTGGCATTTTCATAAGCTTGGGTTCTCCATTCATCAAGTGAGCTAATATCAAATAACCTCTTCTCACCGGCAAGTTTGAAATCATAGTTGAGCTCTTTAATAGCCCAATATGCCTTATAATCTAGTTCGAGAGGTAAGTGGCACGCTTTTCCATAAACCATTTTATACGGAGACATACCCATAGGATTTTTATATGCAGTTCTATAGGCCCATAATGCATCATCAAGTTTCTTGGACCAATTCTTTCTAGCCTTATTGACAGTCTTTTGCAAAATTAATTTGAGCTCTCTATTACTCAATTCTACTTGGCCACTAGACTGTGGGTGATAAGGAGATGCAATTTTATGATTAACATCATACTTAGCAAGCATTTTACGGAAAGCACCATGAATAAAATGTGAACCACCATCAGTCATTAAATATCTAGGGACTCCAAACCTCGGAAAAATAACTTCTTTAAGCATCTTAATAGAAGTGTTATGATCAGCACTACTAGTTGGAATAGCTTCTACCCACTTAGTAACAAAATCAACAGCAACTAAAATATGTGTATATCCATTAGAGGCAGGAAAGGGTCCCATATAATCAAAGCCTGTCGGTGTACTAAAGTAGGGGTACTCTAGTATCCCGAACTTGTGCACGGGCAGTCGCAGCACCCCGTGGCAAGGCCCGCCAGGTGATCACCAAGGCTCTCTATGGTTCCTTTGAAGCCATTCGAGAACAAAATATTTAAGTCAAGAAGACAAGTCCCCGGCAAGAGGAGCTTGCCGGGAAGGCCATTCAAGGTACGATACCCCGGCAAGAGGAGCTTGCCGGGAAGCCCAACATGAGCATCTCAAAGAACCTGCCGCGGCACGCCACGCGTCCTGGCAGGACCCGGCGAGCGACAAGTTCCCGGGCGCGACAAGGCAACAGCCGCGGCAAGGCACTTGCCGCGGCAGGCAGTCACTCTGTACCCGCGCTCCAGCTCACCCACCTACGTGTCGCTCCGGGACCCTTCCCAGCGTACGTGGCGGGAGGCTGTGCAGCCAGGGGTACACTGTGGCATGCAGCGCTGACAGGATCGCCATCATGGCGAGCGATAGCGCCCCTGACGGTCCCTTTTCTGCACCGTCTGGGCGACGTAGACGGGCATTTAATGCCTTTGTCCCCTGCCGTCAGGGTTAGGTATGATACACTGTGTAGGTAGCTGTACCTACCGCAGCATATTTACACTTTTACCCTTACCTACGTTGCCACCTGTTGGAGACCCCTTGGGCATATAAAAGGAGGCCCATGTGCAACGTAGGGGGGGATGGATCCACAGAGAAGCGCTCGGTCTCGTTAGCTGCTCGTGTGTACTGTAGCACTCGGCGCTCCCGAGCGAGAACTCAATACAATCCACAAAGCAGCAGTAGGAGTATTATCTCTCCGGAGAGCTCCGAAGCTGGGTAAAAACCCCTCGTGTTCCTCGCCTCGATCCGCTCTTCGCGAGGCCTCCGCCCCCCGCCGAACCGAGAAGGGGCTCCGTCCCCATAGGTGCTCGGGGAGCCCAGGAAAACCCCGGCATCTTTGGCGCACCAGGTAGGGGGCATCGAGGTCGTCTGAACCTGATCCGGCGTTCACGCGAGCTGAATCTTCATCGATTTCATCGACATGCCGCCGAAGAAGAAGGCTTCGGAGGCGACTGCGCCGTCCGCGTCGAATCCACCGCCGCCGCAGCAAACGTCCGGCGGGGAGAACGCCGGTGGTGGAACGGGCGCCGACGAGGGAGCCCACGGTGCCAACAAGTCCAAGGACAAGACCGCGTTGCCCGCTGGCGGCGTAGTCGGCTCCCCCGACGACCGGGCGTCCATAAACGCACCGCGCCCATCTCAAGAGGCGCAGGACCGGCAGCGTCGTGGTACTCACGGTACCATACGCTCGCTGGACCCAAATCGAGCTAGCGGATCCCGGGACGCTCAAGGCCAACATGCGCGCCGACGTGCTGGCGCGAGTGAGGCACGGTCGCCTGGACGGAGTACTGCTCCTTCCAACATCGTTGGGAGCCGGAGCATATCCCGCTCCTCGCATCGTTCGCCACCGCTACCCGCCACCCCAGCAGAAGCTCTAGCGCGAGCTCAACTGCTCCTAGACTTCCCTCCAGCGCCACACAAGATCGACGACTGGAGGGCCACCATTCAGAGTCTCATCGGCTTCGCCAACGGCGACACTCCGCGACCAGCGACCACATCGCAGCCGCGGCAGGCCAGCCAAGTGCGAGCCGATGGCGACAAAACCGGTGGGGGTGCAACCACCGTGCACTCTCCGCCCCGAAGGCCAAGATCGCCAACTCGCCGGGTCCGCCACGACAGCGACTCCACTGCTTCCTCAGATCCGCGGACTCGTCGCGATCAGCGCCACGTTCTTCACGAACGGCAGCAAGAAGACGCCCGCACCCGCATCGAGCGCCGGAGAGAAACGCGGCGTCAATCAGACCGACACGCTGGCCCCACTGTCGACATGCAAGCGCCAGGGGAACCAGGTGACCTGCCGTATGCGGTAGGTTGCCCTGCGTTTACCCGTGAGCTGCGGCAAGTCCAGTGGCCCAGCACAAAGAATTTCAAGCCAGACGTACCAGAGAAGTACGACGGCAGGCTGCATCCGTCGGAGTTCCTCAGCATCTACACCATTGCGGTGCAGGCTGCCGGGGGGCAGGACGACAAGATCCTCGCCAATTACTTCCCTCTGGTGCTCAAGCCCAACGTCAGGTCCTGGCTCATGCACTTGCCGGAAAACTCCATATCTTCCTGGGCGGACCTATGCCATCAGTTTGTCGGCGCCTTTACAGGCGGCCACAAACCCCATGGCCAGGAGAGTGATCTTCACCTGCTTGCCCAGAAGGAAGGGGAGCCTCTGCGTAAGTACATTCAGAGATTCAGCCAAGTGCAACGCAACATCCCAGACGTCCACCCTGCCGCGGTCATCAGTGTGTTCCATCAGAACGTGCGCAACTGCAGGATGCGGGAGGAGATGGCGATGTGCAAGATTAGAGGCGTCAGTGAGCTGGATGCCCTGGCCGACAGATGTGCACGTGCTGAGGAAGGGAGGAAACTCCCCGGAGAGAATGTAGGAATCGCAGGATCTGACAGCGACGATGCCGGCCCCAGCAAGCAAAAACAGGCGGCGGAACAACAGGAAGAGGAAAGGCAAAGACGTGCTAGTTGTCGAGCAATCCGACAACGAAGGTGGCGCCAAGACAGCCAAGACAGATGGGTCCGGCAAGGAGGTTGCCGCATGCGCCAGCTGCCAGGCTGTGGCGGCCGCCGACAAGCAGGATGGCACCAACAAGCAGTACTGCAAGATTCACCGCACCAAAGGCCATGACCTCCAGAGCTGCAAGAAGGTCGAGCAGTTCGTTGAGCTGCAAAAGGCCGAGTACGAGCGACGCGACAAGGAGAAGGCCCAAGGAGGTGCTGGAGGATCTGGTACGAAGCGCACTGGCCGGGGGGACGCCGCGGCAACACCAAGCAGCGGCAAGGCGACAGACCTCCCCGCGGCCGCGACAAGGATGAAGATGACGACGACGACGAAGACATGGATGACGTCGAGACCAGCGAGCAGGAGTTCCAGAAAGCCACAGAAGTTTTGTGCGTTGACGGCGGTGCTTCTCTGCATACTTCACACCGCCAACTCAAGCAGTGGGTGCGGGAGGTTAATGCAGCAGAACCACCCGTCGAGTCACGCAAGCTTCTGAAATGGTCCAGCACACCTATCATCTTTGATATTGAGGACCACCCCGATCGCACAACTACTGTCGGGTGTTTGCCGATGTTGGTATCACCAACTATCCGCAACCTCAAGGTCACTAAGATGCTAGTTGACGGCGGGGCTGGCTTGAACCTGATCTCCTCCGCTGTACTTCAGAGACTCCAAGTCCCTGACAGCGAGCTCGAAGAGACCGGCACATTTCAAGGAATCAACCCGGGAAGGAGCAAGCCGAAGGGGAAGATCACGCTGCCGGTGACATTTGGCAGTGAGTTGAACTTCAGGACTGAGCGGAGTGCTCCATCCTACGTGGTTGGCCAATCCTGTAGTCGTGCGCAAGGCGAACGGGAAATGGAGACATTGCATTGACTTCATCGATGTCAACAAAGCTTGTCCCAAAGACCCATTTACCTTGCCGCGCATTGACCAGATTGTCGACTCCACAGCCGGATGCGACTTGCTTTCGTTTCTTGACGCATACTCAGGATACCATCAGATCTTCATGGCAGAAGAGGATGAGGAGAAAACCGCGTTCACCACTCCATGTGGCACATACTATTTTGTACGGTTGCCTTTCGGTTTGAAGAATGCTGGTTCAACATTTGCAAGGGTCGTCCATACTGCTTTTGACCAGCAAATATACAGAAATGTGGAAGCCTACATGGATGATGTAGTGGTCAAAAGCAGGGACAAGTCAACTCTGATTCAAGATCTAGAAGAAACTTTTGCAAATCTGCGTAAGATCAGCCTCAAACTCAACCCCGAGAAGTGCGTGTTTGGAGTCCCTTCCGGCAAGCTTCTCGGGTTCTTTGTGTCCCAGCGAGGGATTGAAGCCAATCCCGACAAGATGAAGGCCATTGAGCAGATCGAAGCACCGAAGCGCGTCAAGGATGTACGAAAACTTGCCGGCTGCGTGGCGGCTCTCAGCAGGTTTATCTCTAAGTCTGCTGTGCGCGCCCTGCCGTTTTTCAAAATCTTGAAAAAGGCAGGTCCAATGAAATGGACTCCGGAAGCGGAGGCTGCGCTGCAGGACTTGAAGAGATACCTGTCCTCCACTCCAATACTTGTCGCACCTAAACCACAAGAGAAGTTGCTGCTATACCTGGCGGCAACCAATCAAGTGGTTAGTGCTGCGTTAGTAGCGGAGAGAGAGGCAGATGATGAGCCAGCAACCGCGGCAAGCGCGTCCAGCGATAAGCAAGGGGCTTCCCCGACGAGCTCTGGTCCCGACAAAGATAGATCTGCGCAGATGTGCGAAGGGATACAGAAGAAAATGGTGCAGCACCCAGTCTACTTTGTAAGTTCCCTTCTGCAGGGAGCTAGGTCGAGGTACTCTGGTGTGCAGAAGTTGCTTTTCGGCCTTCTTATGGCCTCGAGAAAGCTGCGCCATTACTTCCAGACACATGAGATCACAGTTGTCACTCGCTTTCCGCTGAAGAGGATACTGCAGAATCCAGAAGCAACAGGCAGGATTGTTGAGTGGGCATTGGAACTATCGAGCTTTGGCCTCAAGTTTGAGAGCACTTCGACTATTCAGAGCAAAGCATTGGCAGAATTCATAGCAGAATGGACGCCAACACCTGACGAAGAAACCCCAGAGATGAGCATCCCCGTCAAGGAAGCAAACAAAGAGTGGCTGATGTACTTTGATGGCGCGTTCTCGCTACAAGGCGTCGGTGCTGGCGTGCTGCTTATCGCACCAACCGGAGAGCACCTCAAGTACGTGGTCCAGATGCACTTTCCCAAGGAGCAAGCAACAAACAATACTGCAGAGTATGAAGGGTTGCTCGCCGGTCTCAAGATCGCGGCAGACCTTGGGATCAAGCAGCTCATCGTCAGGGGGGACTCGCAGCTTGTCGTCTGCCAAGTAAACAAGGATTATCAGAGTCCATTGATGGAAGCTTACGTTGATGAAGTGAGGAAGCTGGAAGAGCTCTTTGTCGGCCTACAGATGGAACATGTTCCTAGAGCTCAGAACAACATCGCTGACAGCCTGTCAAAGTGCGCGGCATTTAAGTTACCTGTGGAACCAGGAATCTTTGTGCTCAAGCTGACTCAGCCATCCGTGACGCCACCAACTGGATAGAGCAGGAAGAGGAAGTTGATTTCTGGCGACTATCTTCCGGCTAAGCTTCCCGAAGCCGCCGCCAAGAGGGTCCCCAAGATCAACGCTAAGAGTGCTGAGGAGCAGTCTGCTCCGACAAGCCCCAAGGTTTGTTTCGTTGAAGCAGACGCTCCCGACAAGTTTCGCTCCGGCAAACTTGCCGGGGATCATCAAGCTCCGGCTGAGCCATGGGTTCTCGCCGTAGAAGCGGATGTTCTCGTAGCAGCAGTTATGCCTTTAGTCCTTGTTGTCAAGCCGCAGGCTCCAGCAGGGCACAGCAGATCGTCCGTTTCCTCCAGTCAGGAGAACTTCCCGAAGAGCCAGAAGAAGCGGAAAGAGTAGCCCGGCAGTCTAGTATGTACCAGTTCGTTGACAACGCACTGTACAAAAGAAGGCTCAACGGAGTGAAATTGAAGTGTATTCCCCGGGAAGATGGACAGAAGCTGTTGGCAGAGGTGCATGGAGGCATATGTGGTCATCACATTGGCGCCAGAGCACTTGCCTGCAAAGCGTTCCGGCAAGGTTTCTTTTGGCCGACAGCCCTCCAGGATGCAACTGCACAAGTAACCAAGTGTGAAGCGTGCCAGTTCCATTCCAAGCAGATACACCAACCAGCTCAAGCTCTCCAGACAATCCCTTTATCCTGGCCATTTTCGGTTTGGGGGCTCGACATCCTCGTCCCTTTCCCCCGAGCTGTCGGGGGCTTTGAGTACTTATACGTCGCAATCGACAAGTTAACAAAGTGGCCAGAAGTGGACCTAGTGAGGAAGGTGACAGCACAGTCAGCAGTCAAGTTCTTCAGGTCGATTGTTTGCCGCTTCGGAATCCCTAACAGGATCATCACCGACAACGGTACACAATTCACGAGTCGCAACTTCATGCAGTACGTCCGATACCTTGGCGTCAAGGTCTGCTTCGCTTCTGTTGCTCACCCCAGGAGCAACGGTCAAGCAGAGAGGGCAAATGCTGAAGTGATGCGTGGACTCAAGACCCGGACTTTCGACAGGCTGCACAAGTGCGGAAGAAACTGGATCGAGGAGCTGCCGGTGGTTCTTTGGTCGATCAGGACGACGCCAAATCGAGCCACTGGCCAGACACCTTTCGCTCTAGTCTATGGAGCAGAGGCAGTTACCCCACGGAACTCGTATATGGATCACCTCGAGTGCTCGCTTATGATGAGCTTGAGCAAGAGCAGCTGCGGCGAGATGACGCGCTGCTCCTTGAGGAAGACCGTCTTCAGGCTGCTGTACGAGCTGCTCGATACCAGCAAGCTTTGCGCCGCTACCATAACCGCAAAGTTAAAGCCAGAAGTCTCGAGGAAGGCGACCTTGTTCTTCGGCGTGTTCATTCCGCCAAGAATTCCAACAAGTTGACGCCGAAGTGGGAAGGCCCTTACCGGGTGAAACGAGTCACGAGGCCTGGCGATGTCCGCCTTGAGACCGAGGATGGATTTCCGGTGAGCAACTCCTAGAACATCGAGCATCTTCGTAAGTTTTACCTGTAAGGCGCGGTTGTCGGACCCTGTTCGGCAACCACCATTTTGTACAAGTCTTGCCTGGCGATGTAATCCTTTGTACAAAGCCAGGCGCAGACCCTGTGCATAAATAAAACTCACGTGCTCCGCACACCTTGTCACTTTCATGCCTTTCTGCATGAATTATCTAACACTTTGTGCAGCAAGCACCCTCGGTAAGCAATAACGAGCCATAAGGCTCCATACTATTGTTTTCTCTTTTTTCTCAAGGAGAGGAAGGATCCTTCGCCCACAAGTTAGCCGGAGGGGATGGGAAGATAAGGGTATGCACCCGGCGTCGTTCAGGAAAAATTTCGCCTTGCCGGGGAGCAAACGACAAAAAAGCTAAGTGCCAAAGTTTGAGCAATCAGATTTTTTTAGGTTACTTTCCTTCAACGACCATGCTTTGTATGGGAAACCCGTGCGCGAAGGAACCAGCTCGTGGCTAGTTGCGCCCTTACTTTGCTTTGAGTTTGCTCAACAACTTAAGTGTGCCGCAACTAGAGTCGCGCCCTTACTTTGTTTCGAGTTCACTCAGCAACTTAAGCGAGCTGCGACTAGTCGCGACAAGGTTTCTTGTCAGTAACGGCACCGCCAGCAGGCTGCTGACGTCCCGCACTCAGCCCTCGCGGCAAAGGTGCCTACGCCGGCAAGTTCCCTAAAAGCGTAGGGCAAAAACATACAAAGGAGGGAGTCGAGTAAAGGGAATAGCATTGCAATCGTGACATGAAACAAAGTTATATTACAAGATAGTTTGTCACGGCTCTAATAGACTGTTTTCATAACATGACCAGCGACGACAAGAAAAGGAGAAAATAGGCGGCCTAGTCCGCACGGTCGCCCTCAACCCTCTTGATCCCGCTCACCTTGTCCACAATGGGTGCGACGAGGGTCTCGAGCTCATCCAGATCAGCTTCCGGCGGCAGGGACCTGAGGACATTAGTGAGGCGGAGGCCCGGGTTGCGGAAGGCCACCTTCATCAACACCTTTTTGAGAGCTCCCGCGCAGATCTCGCGTGACTCGTCGGCCAGCTGCTTTGGGATCCTCTCCCGGAGTTGCTGGAGGGCCGTCGCCACGCCTTTGAAGAACAAGGTGAGCTTGGCGCTAGATGGGAGGTTCTCGTCAGAGGAATACCCGAGATCCTCCACCCCCAGCAACGCCAACTCCTTGTCGATGCCTGCGGTAGCGCTCACAGGGCCCTCCGTCCACCGCTCCACAGTTCCCCTGAACTCATTCTGGGTGGCAGCGATGTTCTCCAGCAGCGCCTGGTCGGCCTCGATCTCCTTCTTCAAGGCCGCCTCCTGCTCCTTGGCGCCGTCCAGCGTCTTGGTCAGAGTTGCCAGCTTCAGCTCAAGGTCAACATTGGAGTCCTTGGCGGCGTCAAGCTCCTTGATCTTCTCGGCGAGACGACCCTGCAATTCGCCAAAGGTGTAGGCGTCCTTCTCGCGCTCATGCTTGAGCGCGGCAAGCGCTTCACCGCTCACCTTGAGATCAGTCTCCAGCCGCGCCACTTTCGCCTCCAGCTCCTTCTTGGCGGCCTCGACAGCTGCGGCAGCGTCCTTTGCTTCCTTGAGGTCTCCGCTGAGTGCTTGCTCGCGCGCAGCTAGCTCCTCTTCGTGGCTGTCCAGGCTGGCCTTCAGCTGCACCAACTCGCCGTCCCGCGCAGATAACTCCTCGGCGGCAATCCGCTGTTGCTCTGCAACCTCTGCCTTCTCAAGGATGAAAGCCTTTTGCACCTCATCGAATTGCACCCTCTCTGCCGCCAGCGACTGGAGAGCCGCCTGGTTGAGGCCTCGGAGCTCTTCCGCGCGCTTCTCCACGTCCACCCCCGCCTTCGCGACAAGCGCTTCGCGGGACTCCAGTTTGGCCTGGCGGGCGCGGTAGAGCGACACCAGCTTCCACAGCAGTCGCTCCTCCTCGGGCTCGTCGCTGCTGCTGCTTGGTGCGTCGACCAACGTCAGCCCAGCAGAGGCAAGCACCTCCACGTCGAAGCTTTCTCCTTCGACTGGCGCCCTGGATGTTGACGCCCAGGGGAGGTTGATGAAGATGCTAGCGCCAACCTTCAAGTAGACGCCTGGCTGGGGTTCCTCGGAGCCTGACGCTGCAACAGCGGCGGGAGGGTCAGCGGTCGGTGTAGCGCCTGTCGCTCCTGCGGCCCCGGGGTCGTCAGTACGATCGCCGGAACCCTCGTCAGCTGCTGTGGCGGCAGCCTTGGCGGCCTCTTCGCCGGCAGGATCATCAGCACCGGCCGTTTCCTCGGTGATAGTGGCGTCGTCAATAACGACTTCGGTCTCCATCGGCTCCACAGTGGATGGATCTGACGGCCGGAAAAGAAGAAAAGTCTAGCAAATACCCAAAAGGAAGAACCCAAGGGGGGCTTAGAAGCAAGGAGTACCTGTACCAGGCTCGGTAGTGGGGATCTCCGCTGCCGGGGGTTCGCTGGTACCGTCCCTTGCCGGGGATTTCTCCCTCGCCAGGGAACTCTCCCTCGTCGGGGACTTCTCTCTTGTCGGGGAGCTCTCCCTTGCCGGAGAATTCTCCCTTGGCGGCGTGGTCGAAGCAGGTGGCACGTCGGGGGTGGCCTCCGGGCGCTCCTGGTGGAGCTGCTCTGCTCCTACATAAGCCAACGGTCAGATAACAGCAAGCAAAGAGTATCCGTGCGCGCCTAACAGCTGGAAGTAAACCATCTATACTTACGCTGGGGGCTGCACTGGGGCTGCTCTGAAGAACAGCTGTCGGGTCCGGCGAGTTTATCCCAGGCGCACCCCCTGCTCCCACGGAGGGGTCATCCTCGATAACGATCACCGGGACCTTGGCCCTCTTTGCCATTCTCTGGGCCAGCGTCCTAAAAAGGGATGAGTTCAGAGTAAGGCAAATGAGATACAATACAAGACAACAAGTATTGGAGACGTGCAAATACAACAAGGATCTTACTCTCCTTCTTCCTCGTCGGAGCTGAGCGCGGATAAGTCAAAGCCTGGACACCTCCGGCGCGAGGAGGCAGGGGAGTGGGATCCCTTGGCCTCTTGGCGGGCGCTGGGGCGGCTGGCCGAGGGGACCCCGCCCCAGTTGTCGCTGCAGCGCGAGGTGTTCCCGCGGCAACAGAACTTGCCGCGGCGGAGCGTGTCGTGCGGCGCGGCGGGGGTTGACTCGCCCGCCGCTCCGCTACGTCCCCGGCCTTGCGAAGACGCTTCCTTGGTGGAGCCGGGAGCTCTACTTGCGGAGCCAGAGGCTCTACTTGCGGCAGGCTGTCCGAAGACGAAGAGGAAGAGGAGCCGATCTCCAGCGAGCCGCTCGTGTCCTCGGCGGGCCCGCTCGGCCCGACGTCATGCTCGGCGGACCTCCTCTCGCCGGCAAGCTCGTCTCGGTCGTCAAGGCTTGCCGCCTCGGCTGCCTCTGCTTCCTCCAAGGTGAACCCAAACTCGCCCGCAGCGGCGGCTGCCGCCGCCTCTTCCATCCTGGTGGCAATTCGCTTGAGCTCATCATCGGTGGTGTCCCGGGTGAGCCCCTTTTTCTCGTCGGTGTCGACCGGCACTTCTATCAAGTTGTCGAAGAACGCCCGCACGACATCATCCGCAGGCTCTATCCAGGCTGGATCAATTCCATGCGAGTCGCACAACGGCATTATTGCACGGATGCGGTCGAGCGCGGAGTTGTTGCACAGCGGGACGACGCCCCTCGGCAACCAGAACACTTCGGGATGCTGTGGGTCGTGCTTGAACAGTTCCTGGAGCATCGCGTTGAGCTCCATGACAGTGAAGTTGAAATTGAGGCCCGGCCGCAACCTCATGATATCCGCCGCATTCTGGAACTCCCAGGCGGGTCTCCTCCTCTCCTGCAGGGGGGCAATGCGGCGGCGGAGGAAATCTGCGCCAACCGCTCCTACAGTAAGCCCGGCAAGCCTGAGGCACAGGATCCGGGTGACGGCAATCCTTAGTTTGTCGTCCTCCGAGGCCAGGCTACTCCAATCGCCGCCGCGCACTACTGGGGTTTCGCGCAGAGCAGTAAACGGCTGGGGGTTCTCCTCGACAATCAAACACCAGTCAGCCCTCCACTCCTCCCACTTGTTGCGGAGCTCTCCCTCCAGATAAGCATCTTTCTTGCCAGCTTTCGAGATCCAGGCGATTCCGCCGGATAAAGGCTCTCCTTTCTCAACCCGAGGCAAAAAGAAATGGCGGAAAAGAGCTATGTTTGGATGGATCCCGACAAAGTTTTCGCAGAGATGTGCGAAAACTGCCATGGTCAGGACAGCATTGGGGGTGAAATCGAGAAGGTGGAGCCCGTAGGTGTTCATGACATCGCAAAAGAATTCAGAAAAGGGCGGGCAGAGCCCGTAGTAGAAGAACAAGGCAAAGAAGGGATACCCGGTGGGATACTTATCCCAAGCAATGGCTGGGAGTACCTTCGTGTGCAGATGCGCTCGCGTCCCCGTCGACCAGAAGAGATAGAAATCTTCCTTCAGCTCTACTGCCTCGAGCCTCGGAGGGAAGATCGCCCCCTCCTTTCGCAGCGCCGTGAGCCGCTGCGCCTCAGCCGACTTCGCCTTCTCGGCCTTCGGGGCCATGGCGGGAATGGAGAAGGAGGACGACGGCGTTGGTGGTGCTGGTGGCGATGGGGACGGGGCTCTGCTCTCCTTCGGCTTTGGGAAGAAGGGGAGTGGCGGAGATTCTCGAGGAAGGAACAGCAACGGGCAGATGGGCGAACTGCCCCTATTTCCCCTGCTTATAAGGAGGGATGGGGCGGATGTTTCGCCTTTCCGAGTAAAGGAACCACCCACTACCTCTCCCACGACGCCACAATCAACGCGTGCCGTTCGGGAGGGCGTGGTGGGTGCGGAGCAAGGTACAACGCGACCCAGGTCGTGCGTGCCCGTGCCCTGTTTTGGGCCTGGCCCAACAGCGCTCGGCATCGTGTGTGGCCCAGGCCCGGGGGCTCCTGTCGGTGTACTAAAGTAGGGGTACTCTAGTATCCCAAACTTGTGCACAGGCAGTCGCAGCACCCCGCGGCAAGGCCCGCCAGGTGATCACCAAGGCTCTCTATGGTTCCTTTGAAGCCATTCGAGAACAAAATATTTAAGTCAAGAAGACAAGTCCCCGGCAAGAGGAGCTTGCCAGGAAGGCCATTCAAGGTACGAGACCCCGACAAGAGGAGCTTGCCGGGAAGCCCAACAAGAGCATCTCAAAGAACCTGCCGCGGCACGCCACGCGTCCCGGCAGGACCCGGCGAGCGACAAGTTCCCGGGCGCGACAAGGCAACGGCCGCGGCAAGGCACTTGCCGCGGCAGGCAGTCACTCTATACCCGCGCTCCAGCTCACCCACCTACGTGTCACTCCGGGACCCTTCCCAGCGTACGTGGCGGGAGGCTGTGCAGCCAGGGGTACACTGTGGCATGCAGCGCTGACAGGATCGCCATCGTGGCGAGCGATAGCGCCCCTGACGGTCCATTTTCTGCACCGTCTGGGCGACGTAGACGGGCATTTAATGCCTTTGTCCCCTGCCGTCAGGGTTAGGTATGATACACTGTGTAGGTAGCAGTACCTACCACAGCATATTTACACTTTTACCCTTACCTACGTTGCCACCTGTTGGAGACCCCTTGGGCATATAAAAGGAGGCCCATGCGCAACATAGGGGGGGATGGATCCACAGAGAAGCGCTCGGTCTCGTTAGCTGCTCGAGTGTACTGTAGCACTCGGCGCTCCCGAGCGAGAACTCAATACAATCCACAAAGCAGCAGTAGGAGTATTATCTCTCAAGAGAGCTCTGAAGCTGGGTAAAAACCCCTCGTGTGCCTCGCCTCGATCCGCTCTTCGCGCGGCCTCCGCCCCCCGCCGAACCGAGAAGGGGCTCCGTCCCCATAGGTGCTCGAGGAGTCAGGATCCCCGGCAAAGCCCCAGACTTCAAATGGTTCAATAACGAGTGAATAGTTCATAGGCATTTCTTGACGTCTACTAATATTACCAATTCTTTGACATTCATCACAAGATAAGACAAACTTACGGGCATCCTTGAAGAGAGTAGGCCAATAAAAACCGGATTGCAATACCTTATGTGCAGTGCTATCTCCAGCGTGGTGTCCTCCATAAGCTTCGGAGTGACACTTGCGTAGGATCTGTTCATGTTCATGCTCAGGTACACAACATCTAATAACACCATCTACTCCTTTATAAAGATGTGGGTCATCCCAAAAATAATGTCTCAAGTCATAGAAGAACTTTTTCTTTTGTTGGTATGTGAAACTAGGTGGTATGAATTTAGCAACAATATAATTAGCATAATCAGCATACCACCGAGCAGTACGAGAAGCATTTATGACATTCAATTGCTCATCAGGAAAGCTATCATCAATAGGTAGTGGGTCATCAAGAACATTTTCTAACCTAGACAAGTTGTCTGCAACGGGGGTCTCAGCTCCTTTTCTATCAACAAGATGCAAATCAAATTCTTGTAGCAAGATAACACATCTAATAAGTCTAGGTTTAGCATCTTTCTTTTCCATAAGATATTCAATAGCAGCATGATCTGTGTGAAAAGTTACTTTAGAATCAACAATATAAGGCCTGAAGTTATCACAAGCAAATACAACTACTAAGAATTCTTTTTCAGTAGTAGCATAATTTCTCTGAGCATTGTCTAGAGTTTTACTAGCATATTGAATAACATTTAATTTCTTATCCATTCTTTGCCCTAGAACAGCACCTACAGCATAATCACTAGCATCACACATAATTTCAAAGGGTAAATTCTAATCAGGTGGCTGAACAATAGGTGCAGAGATCAGTGCTTTCTTAAGTATTTCAAATGCTTCTACACAATCATCATCAAAGACAAATGGTATATCTTTTTGTAATAAATTAGTCAGAGGCCGAGAGATTTTTGAGAAGTCCTTAGTGAACCTCCTATAAAATCCGGCGTGACCAAGGAAACTTCTTATACCTTTGATGTCCTTGGGACATGGCATCTTTTCAATAGCGTCAACCTTAGCTTTATCAACTTCAATACCTCTTTCAGAAACCTTATGCCCCAAGACAATACCTTCATTAACCATAAAGTGGCACTTTTCCCAATTCAAGACAAGATTAGTTTGTTCACATCTCTGCAAAACTTGATCAAGGTTGCTCAAGAAATCATCAAAAGAGGATCCATAGACGGAAAAATCGTCCATGAAAACCTCAGAAATCTTTTCACAAAAGTCAGAGAATATAGCCATCATGCATCTTTGAAAGGTTGCAGGTGCATTACATAAACCAAAAGGCATACGTCTATAAGCAAAAGTACCAAAAGGGCAAGCAAAAGTAGTTTTTGATTGATCATTGGCTGACATAGGTATTTGAGAGAAACCATAATAACCATCTAGAAAGAAAAAATTTGTATGTTTGGATAATCTTTCTAGCATTTGATCGATAGAAGGTAAGGGGTAATGATCCTTTTTAGTAGCCTTATTTAATTTGCGGAAATCAATTACCATCCTATAACCTGTAATAATTCTTTGCGAAATCAATTCATCTTTATCATTTGGAACGACAGTAATACCTCCCTTCTTAGGGACACAATGGACAGGACTTACCCACCGACTATCAGCAACGGGATAAATTATACCTGCCTCAAGGAGCTTTAGTATTTCTTTTCTTACCACTTCTTTCATCTTAGGATTCAGCCGTCGTTGATGATCACGAACTGGTTTAGCATCTTGCTCCAAATTTATTTTATGTTGATATAGAGTGGGACTAATGCCCTTAAGATCATCAAGAGTATATCCAATAGCAGCACGGTGCTTCTTCAGAGTTTTCAATAATCTTTCTTCTTCATGCTCTGAAAGGTTAGCACTAATAATAATAGGATATATCTTATTTTCATCAAGACAAGCATATTTAAGAGTATCAGGCAACGGTTTAATCTCAAACACGGGATCACCCTTGGGTGGAGGAGGATCCCCTAGGATTTCAACAGGCAAATTGTGTTTCAGAATAGGTTCCTGTTTAACGAATACTTCATCTATTTCCCTTCTTTCATTCATAAACATATCATTTTCATGGTCTAGCAAATATTGTTCTAAAGGATCACTAGGAGGTACGGCAATAGAAGCAAGACCAATAATTTCATCCTTACTAGGCAATTCTTCTTCACGGTGTTGTCTACTAAATTTAGAGAAATTAAACTCATGGGACATATCACCCAAGCCAATAGTAACAACACTCTTTTCGCAGTCTATTCTAGCATTGACAGTATTCAAGAAGGGTCTACCAAAAATAATGGGACAAAATCTATGTTGTGGGGAACCAAGAACAAGAAAATCAGGAGGATATTTAGTTTTCCCACACAAGACTTCAACATCCCTAAAAATTCACATTGCTGATATAGTATCTCTATTAGCAAGTTTAATTGTAACATCAATATCTTCTAACTCAGCAGGTGCAATCTCATGCTTAATTTCTTTGTATAAGTCATGAGGTATAACACTAGCACTAGCACCCATATCACATAAGCCATGATAACAATGATCTCCTATTTTAACAGAAATAACAGGCATGCCTACCACAGGTCTATGTTTATCTTTAGCACAAGGTTTGGCAATTCTAGCAGTTTCACCACAAAAATAAATAACATGCCCATCAATATTATCAGCCAAGAGATCTTTAACAATAGCAATATTAGGTTCAACTTTAATCTGCTCAGGAGGTGTATAAGTTCTAATATTGCTTTTACAAACCACAGTTGAAGCTTTAGCATGATCCTTTATCCTAACATGGAAAGGTGGTTTCTCAACATAAGAAGTAGGAACAATAGGATCATTATAAGTGACAGTCTTTTCTTCAACTTTAATAGGTGCAGCTACTTTTACTTCTATAGGAGGATGATATTTAAACCACTTCTCCTTGGAGAGATCAACATAAGTAGCAAAAGATTCACAGAAAGAAGCTACTATCTCAGAGTCAAGTCCATATTTAGTGCTAAATTTACGGAAAACATTAGTATACATAAAAGATTTAACACTATCAAACTTAGGTGTCATACCTGACTCCTTACCTTCGTCGAGATCCCAATCTTCAAAGTTGCGTTTAATTCTATCCAATAAACTCCATTTCAATTCAATAGTTTTCGTCATAAAAGAGCCGGCACAAGAAGTATCAAGCATGGTGCGATTGTTATCAGAAAGCCGAGCATAAAAACTTTGAAGAATTATTTCTTTTGAGAGCTCATGATTGGGGCATGAATATAACATTGATTTAAGCCTCCCCCAAGCTTGAGCAATGCTTTCTCCTTCGCGATGCCAAAAATTATATATATAATTGCGATCACGATGAACAAGATGCATAGGATTAAACTTTTGATGAAATTCCAATTTCAATAGTTTGTACTTCCATGACCCCGTATCATCACATAGCATATACCATGTCGATGCATCTCCCTCCAAAGATAAAGGGAAGACCTTCTTCTTAACAACATCATCGGGTATACCTGCAAGCTTTAATAATCCACAAACTACATCCACATAGATTAGGTGCTCATCAGGATGCTTTGTTCCATCTCCTGTAAAAGGATTAGCTAGTAGTTTTTCTAACATACCCGAAGGAACTTCAAAGGGAATATTTTCATTTTCAGTAGGTTCAGTAGGTTGAGGAGCAACTCTTTGCTCTACTGGTCAGGGTGAAGATACCCCGAACAAGCCCCTCAGAGGATTACTTTCCATAGTAACAAGTGACAGTAAATTTCATCACACTATATAAATTTTTCCTTACCAAATTCCACCTACCAAAGGCGCTTCACTCCCCGGCAACGGCGCCAGAAAAGAGTCTTGATGACCGACAAGTATAGGGGATCTATCGTAGTCCTTTCGATAAGTAAGAGTGTCAAACCCAACGAGGAGCAGAAGGAAATGATAAGCGGTTTTCAGCAAGGTATTCTCTGCAAGTACTGAAATAAGTGGTAACAGATAGTTTTGTGATAGGATAATTCATAACGAGCAACAAGTAACAAAAGTAAATAAAGTGCAGCAAGGTGGCCCAATCCTTTTTATAGCAAAGGACAAGCCCGGACAAACTCTAATATGGAGAAAAGCGCTCCCGAGGACACATGGGAATTATCGTCAAGCTAGTTTTCATCACGTTCATATTATTCGCGTTCAGTAATTTGATAATTTGATATGTGGGTGGACCGATGCTTGGGTGTTGTTCTTACTTGAACAAGCATCCCACTTATGATAAACCTCTATTGCAAGCATCTGCACCTACAACAAAAGTATTAAGGTAAACCTAACCATAGCATGAAACATATGGATCCAAATCAACCCCTTATGAAATTATGTAGCAACCCCTTACGAAGCAACGCATAAACTAGGGTTTAAGCTTCTGTCACTCTAGCAACCCATCATCTACTTATTACTTCCCAATGCCTTCCTCTAGGCCCCAATAATGGTGAAGTGTTATGTAGTCGATGTTCACATAACACCACTAGAGGCTAGACAACATACATCTCATCAAAATATCGAACGAATACCAAATTCACATGACTACTAATAGCAAGACTTCTCCCATGTCCTCAGGAACAAACGTAACTACTCACGAAGCATATTCATGTTCATAATCAGAGGGGTATTAATATGCATAAAGGATCTGAACATATGATCTTCCACCAAATAAACCAACTAGCATCAACTACAAGGAGTAATCAACCCTACTAGCAACCTACTAGTACCAATCCCGGACTTGGAGACAAGAATTGGATACAAGAGATGAACTAGGGTTTTGAGAGGCGATGGTGCTGGTGAAGATGTTGATGGAGATTGCCCTCTCCCGATGAGAGGAGCGTTGGTGATGACGATGGCAATGATTTCTCCCTCCCGCAGGGAAGTGTCCCCGGCAGAACGGCTCTGCCGGAGCCCTAGATTGGTTCCGCCAAGGTTCCGCCTCGTGGCGGCAGAGTCTCGTCCCGAAAGGTTGCTTCTGATTTTTCCCTTGACGAAAGACTTCATATAGCAGAAGATGGCCACCGGAGAGTCAACAGGGGGCCCACGAGGCAGGGGGAGTGCCCCCCCTCGTGGCCAGGTGGGTCCCCCTCTGGCGTACATCTTCTACTCAATATTTTTTATTATTTCCAAAAATAACTTTCGTGGAGTTTCAGGACTTTTGGAGTTGTGCAGAATAGGCCTCTAATATTTGCTCCTTTTCCAGCCCAGAATTCTAGCTGCCGGCATTCTCCCTTCTTATGTAAACCTTGTAAAATAAAAGAGAATAGGCATAAGTATTGTGACATAACATGTAGTAACAGTCCATAACGCAATAAATATCGATATAAAAGCATGATGCAAAATGGATGTATCAAGATCATATACCAAGATCTCGTTAAGCGTGTTATTCTGAAGTAACCGCGGACGTCGACTAGGGACCAGGCCCACCTGTCTCCTAGGTGGTCACAACCTGCCGTATTGCTCCACCACAAAGATCCACGTAGAGGGCCGTCAGGAAAGTATGTCCTTTCAACCCCCAATCCGTGAATCACACACGGGTACTCAACGAGCCGACCCGACTTTAGTCACAATATGTATCATGTGTAATAGGTATAATATATATCCTGATCAACACCCGAGTGATCACGGCCCGATAGTATAGAATAGCAGACGGACAAGAATGTAGGGCCACCAATGGAATACTAGCATCCTATACTAAGCATTTAGGATTGCAGGTAAGGGTAACAACTGTAGCAACAATGTCAGGCTATGCAGCAGAATAGGATTAACCAGAAGCAGTAACATGCTACACTACTCTAATGCAAGCAGCAGAGAGAAGGAATAGGTGATATTGGGTTGATCAAAGGGGGTGGGCTTGCCTGGAAGCTCAGTCGAGATGGAGGGGTCGTCAACATCGTATTCGTACTAGGTAGCAGCAGTGTCGGTCTCGGTGTCTAACGAGAGAAGAGGGGGAATAAAAAATAAATATAATGCAAATATATGCATGACATGACAAGTAACGGCGCTAGGTGTGCCCTAACACGGTAGTAGGTGATACCGGCGAAGGGGGGAAACATCCGGGAAAGTATCCCCGGTGTTACGCGTTTTCAGACAAACGGACTGAAGGTGAATTGTTGCACGTTCACTATGCTAGGGGCGCGTGGCGGACGAACAGGCTGCGTATTCGGGTTCGTCTCGTCGTTCTGAGCAACTTTCATGTACAAAGTATTTTCATCCGAGTTACGGTTTATTTCTATGATTTTATCAAAGTTTTATGCATTTTTTGAATTTTATTTAATTACTTAAATCAAACATTATTCAGAACAGTGAAAGGTGAGGTCAGCATGACATCACCATGACGTCAGCAAGTCAAACCCAGTTGACCAGAGTCAAACCTGACCTATGGGTCCAGTGGGACCCACCTGTCATTGAGACAGAGGTGAAATAGGATTTGTTTTAAACTAATTAGGATTAATTAAGTGTGGGCCCCATTAGTCAGTGACAGATTAGTGTTTTAATTAACTAGTTAATTAATTAGTAGATTATATTTATTTTAAAAGAAAATCTTAAAGGGGTGGGGCCCTTGTGTCATTGACTAGGGCCTTCCCAGTCAGCACAGTTGAGTGGGTCAACTAGGCCCAGGGAGGGCCCAGGGTCAGTGGCTGAGCGGTGGGACCCGAGGCGCCACATAGGCGCCAAGTCAGCACGGCCACCGGAGTGCGCCGGCGAGTTCAGACGTGGTGGCGAGCTCCGACGAGCCCGGAAATGGGCTACGGTGGACCAAAACGAGCGCGGCCAGGCTCTCTGGAACGGCCTCTTTGTGTCGCGTCCAATGGAGGGGAGCACAACGGCGAGGGTGGCCGGAATGGCCGCCGCCGACGACGTCGGGTGGCGACGGTTGCGGGCTTGTGACGGGGACGGTGCTACAGTGCGTGCGTGAGTAAACAAGGAGGCTAGGCGAGGCCTAAGCGATGCGGCGAAGCAGATGGGTGGTAGCACGGGGTCATTTGGTCACTGGAACGAGGCCGGCGACGAGCTATGCGGCGGCAAGCTCGGGAAAGTTCGGGGCTGATGGTAGCTAGAACTACGTCAGTATTTCCACGGAGAGGGAGGGATGATGTAGCACAGTGATGGTAGAGTATTTCCCTCAATTATGAAACCAAGGTATCGAACCAGTAGGAGAACCAAGCAACACAACGTAAACAACGCCTGCACACAAATAACAACACCTCGCAACCCAACGTGTTAAAGGGGTTGTCAATCCCTTTCGGGTAACGGTGCCAGAAATTGGCAAGCGGACGTGAGATAAATTGTAGTAGATTGAAATAATAGAACACAAATAAATAAAGTGTAGCAAGGTATTTTTGTATTTTTTGGTTTAATAGATCTGAATAAAAATACAAAGGAAAAGTAGATCGCAAGGCAAATATATGAGAAAGAAGACCCGGGTGCCGTAGGTTTCACTAGTGGCTTCTCTCGAGAAAAATAGCAAATGGTGGGTAAACAAATTACTGTTGGGCAATTGATAGAACTTCAAATAATCATGATGATGTCCAGGCAATGATCATTACATAGGCATCATGTCCAAGATTAGTAGACCGACTCCTGCCTGCATCTACTACTATTACTCCACACATCGACCGCTATCCAGCATGCATCTAGTGTATTAGGTTCATGGAAAACAGAGTAATGCAACAAGAACGATGACATGATGTAGACAAGATCCGTTTATCTATATGGCAGTAGATATAGATATCGTCTTTTTATCCTTAGTAGCAACGATACGTACGTGTCGTTTCCCCTTCTATCACTGGGATCGAGAACCGTAAGATCGAACCCACTACCCGGCGCCTCTTCCCATTGCAAGATAAATAGATCAAGTTGGCCAAACAAAACCCAAATATCGAAGAAGAAATACGAGGCTATAAGATATCAAAGAAACTCAAATAACTTTCATGGATATAAAAAGATATAACTAATCATAAACTCAAAGTTCATCAGATCCCAAGAAACACACCGCAAAAGAGTTACATCATATGGATCTCCAAGAGACCATTGTATTGATAATCCAGCGAGAGTGAGAGAAAGCCATCTAGCTACTAACTACGGACCCAAAGGTCTACAAAGGACTACTCACGCATCATCAGAGAGGCACCAATGGAAGTGGTGAACCCCTCCATGATGGTGTCTAGATTGGATCTGGTGGTTCTAGACTCTGCGGCGGCTAGATGAACATTTCGACGCCTCCTCTAGGGTTTCTGGAATATTATGGTATTTATAGAGCACAGAGGCGGTCCGGGGGGCACCCGAGGTGGGCACAACCCACCAGGGCGCGCCTGGGCCTCCTGGCACGCCTTGGTGGGTTGTGCCCCCCTCGGGGCCCCCCCCAGGTGCAACCAGGGTCCATTGCCTTCCTTCTGGCCCGTAAAAAATCATCGTTGAGTTTCGTGGCATTTGGACTTCGTCTGATATTGATTTCCTATGATGTAAGAAACATGAAAAAGCAGCAACTAGCACTTGCCACTATGTCAATAGGTTAGTACCAAAAAATGATATAAAATGACTATAAAATAATTATAAAACATGCAAGATTGATAATAAAACATCATGGAACAATAAAAAATTATATATACGTTGGAGATGTATCAGGGGCGGCACGTACAGCTAGCGAACAATGACGAGAGGGAGAGAGGGGAGGAAGTGGGGGCTCATCGAGCGGCACACATGGTGGCCCTTGGAGGATTAGTAGCAGAAGAGGGCGTCGCCTGAGTCAGTGAAGAATGGGGGCAGTCGGAGATGGAGACGAAGTGGATCCGGTGCTTCGGTGCCTCCCAGCTCCAGCTGGGGCCACCAGTCAAAGGAGTTGACCCCAGCAGAGCTCACTGACAGGGTCAGCGGGCGCGGGGCCGCCGGTGGCCGCAACAATGACGGAGGACGGCGGCGAGGCGGAGGAAGAAGACGGCATCGTGGGCGATGCTACAGTGGCTCCTGGCTCAGTCCAGTGGGCGAATACGATGTAGCCGAGCACGGTGGGTTCGTGGACGGACTAGCTAGGCTCGGGGGCGACGGGGAGCACGAGGGCGACGGCGGCCATGGCGGGGCGGTTCGGGGGCGACGGGGAGCGTGAGGGCGACGGCGGCCATGGCGGGGCGGCTCGGGTGCGCTCGGGGGGGGGGGGGGGAAGGAAGCGGCGAGGTGGATCTGAGGGGAGAGGCAGATGAGTAGCTAGGGTTTGCCCCAGGGGAGTGGGGTGAGTGGGAGAGGGAATTGAGGAGTCGCAGCGCTGGCATCCTTATCCCACCGACGGGAACGGCGAGGGGTGCAACGGGGACGCGCCCCTATTCATGGCGCGGTCGGAGGAGCAGGGTGCGGGGAAGAAGACGCTAAGGGGGAAGGGGGAGTGGGCCTGCTCTGTTGGGCCGGTTTCGCTAGCCGGCTGGGCGGTTTGGCCAAGTTGGCCAAGGGGTTTCCCTGTTCCTTTCCTTTTGTGTTTTCTGTTTTGTTCTTCCCTTTTTATTTATTTTTCCTTTACTGTTTTCTCTTATTTCCAATATACCTTAGTTTCAGTAAAATACCAAAGTTGTACCTAATTTACTATATGTAATTATGCCACATTCTGAACATTTCAGTTTTAATGTTTGATTTTTTTATGTTTTTCAACAATTCAAATTTGAATTTTGAATCGTTTTGAACTAACGCGAGATTAGCAACGGTAACGGAGGTGACGTGGCATCATTAGCAGAGGTTCACTGTAGCATAATTAACTGGGCGTTACTATGATAAGAAGGGGATTGAGCATCTAACTAAATAACTAAACACTCTTAAGTTAGCTCATGAAACTACCTTAGAGGATCATCGAGAGATTTTGAAGACTTGTGAGAAGCTACGCTTTGAAAGCTCAATCTAGAGCAAGATCATGGGTTCTTAAAAGCAATAAGTGATGATCTTCGTAAGAAAAGTTCTTCTTACATAGCCAAGCATTTACTCTTGTCTACTTACATGCCACAAGTAAAATCTAGCAACAAGAGCAAGAAAGATTCTTCTTCTAGTAGTAACAACAATCATGTTAAATCCAATATTGTTGCTTCTAGTAGTTCTCTTGGTTCCACTAATGATTCTCTTAGCCAAGTTACACTTGAGCAACAAAATAGCTTATTGAAGGGAATTATAGAGAAAGGTGTTTACAAGAGCCTTGCCAGAAGTAAGCAATTTGAGGAAATTGTACGCAAGCAAGGAAGGCACCGGAAGAATCAAGGTGTTGGTTTTGAACGCAAGTTCAATGCCAATAGAGTTGAGTGTGAATAAGATCAATACCCCAAGACGAAGTTTGTTCCTCAACAAGAGAAGTATGATCCCACTTCTTTCAAGGGAACACAAGCTCAACATGATCTTCCACCACAAGACTACAAGCTAAAAGGCAAGGACAAGCTTCAAGAAGAGATTGATGCATTTGAAGAAGCTCCTAAGGCCTTGGTCAAGTGGGTTCCCAAGACTACATCAAGTTCTACTTCATCAAGTACGACTACAACTCTAATAATTCCCATCAAGATGATGTGGATCCCGAAGAAGAAGAACTAGAGAGTTCTTGAGGGTGACTCCGCCAACATACTTCAATCATATTCATTTTGGCAAGGACAAGTGCAATCAACTTTCACATCTTGCACTAGTTCAAGGAGTCAAAAACCCTCTTGTTGGTAAGACAAGGGACAAGGTAACCTAATGCTTTCATGGACAACATCATGTGCGTATTTCACTCTATGTCTATGGATATTCTTGCATGTTCCTTGTGGGACTAACCCATGTAGGTATTGAAAGTGCAACTCACTCCAAAGGATTGCCCCAAATGATCTACATCAACATTGAGCATCTACATCTTCAACACCTACATGAAGTCATCATCGATAAAACCCAAGGTTAGTCCATCCGTCTTAGGGGGGATATCACATGTAGGGGGAGCTTTACTCTAAGAATTGAGCTAAAGCAACTCTAATGGTGTGAACACAACAATGCTTTATGTAAAAGTGGTAACCCCACTTGTGCTTAAATGATGAGTATGAACTACGATCAAATGTTCTCATTTGACTCCTCAGTCAATATACTCATACATAGATGACCTAGTCATCGCCAATTGCTTGATAGATGCTAGAGTGTTTGTGCATGCTTTTCCACATACTTCATTTGTTGTCTTATTGTGTGAGCATGTTGGTTGCATATTTTTCCCATTCAAAGACATCCATTTGTTGCTTTGTTTGTTCGGCTTTTCTTTTGTCCAAATGGAGGGACAAGAATGCCTAAGTACTCCCTCTGGCTATCTATGTTTTTCTCGTCTCAAACTCTATTCATGCTACATCACAAAGTTTGAACAAGTCGAATTCGGACCCTCCGGGTGAGGAGCACTCAGAACCACCGATCCGTCAAGGGCTTAACTTCCAAAACCTCACAATGACATTTCGGTATGACCGGTTCTTTCCCCTCGGTCTCACCGAATTCATTGGGTTGATCTAAGTTTTAATCTCGGTGCAACCGATTTGAACCTTTCGGTCACATCGAGTTGCGGCAACCGCTTGCGATTCTGCATCTCAGTGCCACCGAGTCGTTCCACTAGGTCACACCGACAGAGTCTGGATATATATATATATATATATATATATATATATATATATATATATATATATATATATATATATATATATATATATATATATATATATATATATATATATATATAGACACACACACACCCCCATGTGCTGAAAATTTGGAAATTCCTCCAAACGCTTCACCTGCGCCTGTCTAGCTCTGCTGACTCGAGGTCTCCGGATCTTCTCCTCGTCGCCATCATGCTCTTGCCGCTAGTCTCTGTTGCCGTCAACGAGGATCTTTGCCGTCGTTGTCGCCGTAGCGGGTTCATCACCAAGTTAGGGTATGAACTCGACCCCTTGTGCAATCTTTTACTCCAATCTTGCACTAAGGACAATGCCATGATTCTTGCCACGATTTAAATATCTATCCAACCAAAACTTCATTTAGATTAGTTTTGATCAAAAAACATAGGGTTAGGTTTCCGCCGATCTCATCTCGGACCGACCAATTTGAAAGTGTCGGGGAAAACAACACTATGGGATCCCACGGAATCCCTTCTACGGTTGGCGGGGGCGTGGAGCTGCGCAAAGAACAGGTCTATCGATCAGCGTGAGGGGATTTTTACCCAGGTTCGGGTCGCACGATGCGTAAAACCCTAGTCCTGCTTTGGTGTATATTTAGTGTTCTTGAGCTCTTGAACTAGCTGCGGTGCATGCCCAGTCCAAAAAGTCCGAATCCCCCCACAGTACGCCTCGGGCCTCCGTTTATATGTCAAAGGAGTTGCCACAACGGCACACAGGAGGTGAAAAGTATCTACAATGTACAAGCTTATTATCACCTGACACCGTAGGACAAACGCATTTAATGCACTACCTACGTGCCCTCTTGCTTTATCGGGGGTGGCCACAGAGCTTGTCCTGTCCGTCGCCGCCTCGCCTTGCTTCGACGCATGTCCAAGCTGAGAAGGCATGAAGCGCTATGCTGGCTGGCTGGTTGCTGTGCTGGTGCGGTGACAGGGTCTTCACGAAGATCTACATGCCACCACGCGGGTGCTTGACTAGTTGGCCTAGAAGCTGCATGCTGCCACGCAGGCGCTTGCCTAGTTGGTGGGCTGGTTGTCGCGTCGGAACGGCCTCGGGGCAGCGAGACGTTGGTGGGTGCGGGCCTAGTCGTGGCTCCGCAGATGCCCCCGGCATGGGTCTTGTCGAGGTCTCACGGGCGTCCCCTTCAAGGATCATGATACGTCTCTAGCGTATCTATAATTTTTTATTGCTAGATGCTATATTATCTACTGTTTTGGACAATATTGGGCTTTATTATCCACTTTTATATTATCTTTGGGACTAACCTATTAACCGGAGGCCCAACCCATAATTGTTGTTTTTTGCCTATTTCAAAGTTTCGCAGAAAAGGAATATCAAACGGAGTCCAAACGGAATGAAACCTTCGGGAACGTGATTTTTAGGAAGATTATGATCCAGGAGACTTGGACCCTACGTCAAGAAACAAAAGAGGAGGCCATGAGGTAGGGGGGCGCCCACCCCACAGGGCGCGCCCTCCACCCTCGTGGGCCCCCTGTTGCTCCACCGACGTACTCCTTCCTCGTATATATACCTATGTACCCCCAAACGATCAGATACGGAGCCAAAAACCTAATTCCACCGCCGCAACCTTCTGTACCCACGAGATCCCATCTTGGGGCCTGTTCCAGAGCTCCGCCGGAGGGGGCATCCATCATGGAGGGCTTCTACATCATCACCATAGCCTCTCCAATGAAGTGTGAGTAGTTTACCTCAGACCTTCGGGTCCATATTTAGTAGCTAGATGGCTTCTTCTCTCTTTTTGGATCTCAATACAATGTTCTCCCCCTCTCTTGTGGAGATCTATTCGATGTAATCTTCTTTTTGCGGTGTGTTTGTTGAGACCGATGAATTGTGGGTTTATGATCAAGATTATCTATGAACAATATTTGAATCTTCTCTGAATTCTTTTATGTATGATTGGTTATCTTTGCAAGTCTCTTCGAATTATCAGTTTGGTTTGGCCTACTAGATTGATCTTTCTTGCAATGGGAGAAGTGCTTAGCTTTGGGTTCAATCTTGCGGTGTCCTTTCCAAGTGACAGTAGGGGCAGCAAGGCACGTATTGTATTGTTGCCATCGAGGATAACAAGATGGGTTTTTTATCATATTGCATGAATTTATCCCTCTACATCATGTCATCCTGCTTAAGGCGTTACTCTGTTTTCATGAACTTAATACTCTAGATTCATGCTGGATAGCGGTCGATGAGTGGAGTAATAGTAGTAGATCCAGGCAGGAGTCGGTCTACTTGTCTCGGACATGATGCCTATATACATGATCATACCTAGATATTCTCATAACTATGCTCAATTCTGTCAATTGCTCAACAGCAATTCATTCACCCACTGCAAAATACTTATGCTCTTGAGAGAAGCCACTAGTGAAACCTATGGCCCCCGGGTCTATCTTCATCATATTAATCTTCCAACACTTAGTTATTTCCTTTGCTTTTATTTTACTTTGCTTCTTTATCACAAAAAAAATATTATCCTATCATATCTATCAGATCTCACTCTCGTAAGTGACCGTGAAGGGATTGACAACCCCTTATCGCGTTGGTTGTGACGAGTTATTTGTTTTGTGCAGGTATGAGGGACTCGCGCATAGCATCCTACTGGATTGATACCTTGGTTCTCAAAAACTGAGGGAAATACTTACGCTACTTTGCTGCATCATCCTTTCCTCTTCAAGGAAAACCAACGCAGTGCTCAAGAGGTAGCAAGAAGATTTATGGCGCCGTTGCTGGGGAGTCTACGCAAAAGTCAACATACCAAGTTCCCATCACAAATCCCTTATCTCCCGCATTACATTATTTGCCATTTGCCTCTCGTTTTCCTCTCCCCCACTTCACCCTTGCCGTTTTATTTGCCCTCTCTTTTCCGTTCGCCTCTTTTTCGCTTGCTTTTTGTTTGCTCGTGTGTTGGATTGCTTGCTTGTCACGATGGCTCAAGATAATACCAAATTATGTGACTTTACCAATACCAACAATAATGATTTCCTTAGCACTCCGATTGCTCCTCTTACCAATACTGAATCTTGTGAAAT
Source organism: Aegilops umbellulata (assembly GCA_032464435.1). NCBI lineage: Eukaryota > Viridiplantae > Streptophyta > Magnoliopsida > Poales > Poaceae > Aegilops > Aegilops umbellulata. The sequence continues at coordinate 208,282,831 of CP136056.1, read as the reverse complement.
CAATGCTGCTTTGTTGAATCTTGTCATGAAAGATCAATTCGCCGACCTACCTAGCGAAGATGCCGCTACTCATCTAAATAGCTTCATTGATTTGTGTGATATGCAAAAGAAGAAAGATGTCGATAATGATATTGTTAAATTGAAGCTATTTCCTTTTTCGCTTAGAGATCATGTTAAAGCTTGGTTTTTGTCTTTGCCTAAAAATAGTATTGATTCTTGGAACAAGTGCAAAGATGCTTTTATCTCTAAGTATTTTTGAGGGTGTCCAGGATTAGGGGGTGTCCGGATAGCCAGACTATACCTTCAGCCGGACTCCAGGATTATGAAGATACAAGACTGAAGACTTCGTCCGGTGTCTGGATGGGACTTTCCTTGGCGTGGAAGGCAAGCTTGGCGATGCGGATATTTAGATCTCCTACCATTGTAACCGACTTTGTGTAACCCTAACCTTCTCCAGTGTCTATATAAACCGAAGGGTTTTAGTCCGTAGGACAACAACTCCAACATACAACAATCATACCATAGGCTAGCTTCTAGGGTTTAGCCTCCTTGATCTCGTGGTAGATCTACTCTTGTACTACCCATATCATCAATATTAATCAAGCAGGACGTAGGGTTTTACCTCCATCGAGAGGGCCCGAACCTGGGTAAAACTTCGTGTCCCTTGTCTCCTGTTACAATCCACCTAGACGCACAGTTCGGGACCCCCTACCCGAGATCCGCCGGTTTTGACACCGACATTGGTGCTTTCATTGAGAGTTCCTCTGTGCCGTCGCGATCAGGAAGGATGCCTCTTCTCGTCTTTAAAGACGGCGCCGTTATTGAGGGAGCCTTGGCTGTCGGCCAAACTCTCCGGCTAGGTGGTTTTCTCATGACCGCTTGTTCGGCTGTTGCGCCGACGGTGACCTCTCGGGTCATCAAAAGCAATCTTCACGTCAGCTCAGAGCTCGTCGAGCAGTTGGATCCAATGGAGCTCTCTTCCGTAAGCGAGCTCTTGGATCGCATCGCCGCCTTGGGGGTCACTACGGATTATGACCAGGTTGGGCTTAAACCCGATCTAAGAGAAATTAATTCTCCCCAAGTCACCCATCATGTTGCCGTGGTAGAGGCACAGTGCGGCGACCCATCATCTATCTTAAGGACTATCTACGTCCGGATTCCCGATCCCTCCAAGCCGGATATCCGCGGAGGGAAGGATGTAACTCAAGACCTGAACTTAGAATTAGGCAACGGGCTAGACTCATTGGACAACATCCAAGAACTCAAACTTCGGAGTTCGAAAACTCCTTGGCCTCTGAGTCCCAGATTAGGTGAGGTCTCGGAATTAATTCCACCCACCCTCCCGAACACAAGCGATCTATACCAAATCAGGCAAAAGCCCGAAGAAACAGTACATCATTACTGGGCAAGGTTCCTCCTGGTTATGAACAGGATAAAGGACTGACGAGAGGAAGACGCAATCTCAATCTTCTGCAAAAATTGCACGGACCAAGGAATCCTCAACGCCATAAGTCGTCGTGATATTATACGCGTTGCTGACTTGGCATCCATAGTACAAAAGTACTGTGCGATGGAAAGCGCCTGGAAAACCGAAATTAAATTTTGGGACAATCCGGCCCTGAATAGAAACCTCGTCCGGAATAAAAGGGTGCATCATCATCAGACACCCGGGTTAAAAACCAAAAAACCAAAACCCTCTACAGGGCATGGAACCGTACTAGAGGGATGGATTAATGGACCCTCTAAAATTCATAGTACAGAGGACGCCACACCATCTCACAGCCTTAGAGCATGTAGGATAATCCGGCAGGTGGCCAAAATCGGCGAAGATCTCCTAATTCCGGAGGCCACAGAAAGCCACCCCTGGGACCCCAGTACAGTTTTAACAGTCTTCGAGACTTTTGCATCAAATAATATGCAAAAAAGAACACTTCGCAGCCTCGCCGAAGTCTACCAAGTAGCAATAATAAACCCATGGAGTGACACGGCTATTACTTTTAATGCCAGTGATGAACCTAAGTTCCGAACAGCTCGAGCACCAGCCGCACTGGTCCTCAGTCCAATAGTGGTCGGCTTTTGCCTCACCAAGGTACTCATGGACGGAGGCAGCGGATTGAACCTCACTTACAAGGAAACCCTTCAAAAAATGGAAATAGACTGGAACCGCATTGAGCGAAGCAGCACAACCTTTAGAGGAATAATCCCCAGTCGAGAAGCGCGCTGCACCGGAAAAATCACACTACATGTGGTGTTCGGCACGCCGGATAATTACAGGTCCAAAGAGGTCACATTCCAGGTGGCCCCGTTCAGTAGCGGATACCACGCTCTGCTAGGGCGGGAAGCATTTACAATCTTCCAAGCAATACCCCATTACGGGTACATGAAGCTCAAGATGCCCGGGCCGAACGGAATCATCACTCTCGCTAGTGATCCGGACATAGCACTCCGCGCCGAAAACAAAACAGTCATGTTGGCCCTTGAGGCACTGTCCGAAGCCCTAGCGGCTGAGGAACTGACTACGCTGCGCTCCACGGTAAACAGGGACGATGTGATACTCGATAAAAGATCCAAGTCCACCTCCTTTAAACTGGCGGATGAAATAGTCAAATTCCAAGTCCATCCAACAGACCCCAATAAAACAGCTTCCATCGGGGCACGACTAAACCCTGATGTAGACGCCGCACTGTGAGAGTTCCTACATGAGAACTGGGACATTTTTGCCTGGCACCCATCAGACATGCCAGGAATCCCACGCAGGCTGGCTGAACACAGCCTAAATATCCTCAAAGGATTCAAACCAGTCAAACAAGCCCTTCGGCGCTTCTCTGAACCCAAGAGACGGGCCATGGGAGAGGAACTAGCCAAGCTATTGGAGGCCGGATTCATCAGAGATATAAAACATCCGGACTGGCTAGCAAATTTGGTGATGGTACCAAAGAAGGACAAATCCTGGCGCCTGTGCGTCGACTTTAAAGACCTTAACAAGGCTTGCCCAAAGGATCCCTTCCCCCTCCCCCGCATCGATCAAATTATCGACGCCACAGCAGGACACGATTTGTTGTGTTTCCTCTACGCATACTCCGGCTACCATCAAATCAAGATGGCAGAATTAGACCAAGCCGCAACGGCATTCATCACCCCATACGGCCCATTCTGCTTCAACACAATGCCTTTTGGGCTCAAAAACACCGGCGCAACATATCAGCGCATGATTCAGACATGTCTGGCAAACCAGATCGGCAAAATAGTGGAGGCATACGTGGATGATGTCGTCGTAAAAACAAAACATGTCGAATCTCTAGTAGACGACTTGAGGCTTACATTTGATAACCTCCGAACATATGACATCAAGCTAAACCCGGAAAAATGCGTTTTCGGCGTTCCAGCCGGAAAGCTCTTGGGCTTCATTGTATCCGGTAGAGGAATCGAAGCAAATTCAGCCAAGATCCAAGCTTTGTCACAATTGGATACCCCAAAGGACCTCAAACAAATACAAAAATTAACTGGATGCGTGGCGGCTCTAAGCCGCTTTATCTCCCGTTTGGGAGAAAAGTCACTACCCCTCTATCGCCTCCTTCGGCGCACCGAACACTTCGAGTGGACGGATGCCGCCACAGCCGGACTCGACGAAATAAAAGCCATATTGGCAACAAATCCAGTCCTGGCCGCGCCAAACATTGGCGAACCAATGCTATTGTACATTGCAGCAACCTATCAAGTTGTCAGCGCAGTATTCGTCGTTGAGCGGGAAACGGACGGACACAAATTCCCCCTTCAAAAGCCGGTTTACTACGTGTCCACTGTCCTCACCCCATGCAAATCACGGTACCCACATTATCAAAAGATTGCATATGCGGTATTCATGGCATCCCGGAAGCTACGACACTACTTTCAAGAGTATTCAATCACAGTAGCATCAGAAGTACAACTCAACGATATTATAAACAACCGTGATGCAACGGGCCGGATTGCAAAATGGGCCATCGAACTCCTCCCGTTCAACATTACTTATAAGCCACGGCGAGCTATCAAGTCGCAAGTTTTGGCTGACTTCGTCGCAGAATGGACGGAGGCCGAACTCCCTAAAGAATACGGCACATATTCAAACTGGACCATGCATTTCGACGGCTCCAAAATGTTGGCCGGTCTGGGGGCTGGCGTAGTTTTGACATCCCCCACAGGAGACACAGTCCAGCATGTACTCCAGATTATGTACACGGACTCCAACAATGCAGCCGAATATGAGGCCCTCCTACATGGTCTCCGGATGGCAGTATCCATGGGTATTCAATGCCTAGAGGTGCGCGGGGATTCGAACCTCACGATATCCCAGATAAATGGAGACTTCGATGCCAAGGATCCAAAAATGACACCTTACCGCAATGCCGTCCTAAAAATGTCAGCTCGGTTCGAGGGGCCCGAATTTCACCATATAGCCCGAGAAAACAATCAGGCGGCAGACGTCCTGGCACGCATCGGCACTAAACCGACGCGATCCCCCCCCCAACATCTTCCTGGAAAGGCTATTCAAGCCATCCGTAGTATGGGAAGGGGAACATGGTAATATTAGCCCGGACCCAACCGCACTGTCCGATGCCGAACAATCTGACATAATCGGAGGCTCTGCCAATGAAATCACAACTTCAGCCCACGTAATAACGGTCGTCATCGCCCCATGGACAGAACCATTCCTAGCCTACCTTACTAGGTAGGAACTCCCAGAGGACCAAAGCGAGGCACGTTGCATAGCGCGGCGATCTAAAGCCTATAAAGTCCATGAGGGAGAACTTTATATGAAAAGCACTACCGGAGTCCTTCAAAGGTGCATCTCCGAAGAGGAAGGGCGGAACCTGCTGGCTGAAATTCATGCCGGACTCGGTGGTCATCACACTGCAGATCAGTCCCTTGTAAGCAAGGCTTTCCGTACAGGCTTTTATTGGCCGACGGTCCGGGCAGACGCTCAGGACTTGGTCCAACGATGCGTCGGTTGCCAGCTTTTTGCAAACGAAAGTCATATGCCACCTACCGCTCTCCAAACTATCCCCATCACTTGGCCCTTCGCATTCTGGGGGCTTGACATGGTTGGACCCCTTACAGGGGGAACTAACAAGAAAAAATACTTACTGGTCATGGTGGATAAGTTCACCAAATGGATAGAAGCCAAGCCTGTTAAGACGGCCGAATCCGGACCGGTGATAGACTTTATATCCGGGGTCGTACACCATTACGGCGTCCCCCACAGCATCATCACTGATAACGGCACGAACTTTACGGCCGACGAGGTAAAACTCTGGTGCAAAAACATGGGCATCAAGCTCGATTATGCTTCCGTCTATCACCCACAATCTAACGGCCAGGTCGAACATGCAAATGGTCTTATCATGAGCGGCATCAAACCCAGATTAGTGCGGTCCCTCAAGGAATCCAACACGCACTGGGTAGAGGAGCTCGACTCCGTACTCTGGGGGCTGCGGACCATGCCGAATCGCACCACCGGATACACACCATTCTTTATGGTGTACGGCGCAAAGGCAGTTCTGCCTTGCGACATAATTCATGACTCACCTCGAGTGCGCATGTACGAAGAAAGAGAAGCCGAGCTCGATCGGCAGGACAGTCTGGACGCCTTGGAGGAGGAGCGCGACGTGGCAAAAGCCCGTTCCACGTTTTATCAACAGCAGGCTCGAAGATATCAAAGCAGAGAAGTGCGGGCCAAAAATTACAACGTTGGCGAATTAGTTCTACGCCTGCCGGATAAGAAAAAGGACAAACTCAAGCCCAAGTGGGAAGGTCCCTTCATAATCGACCAAGTCCTAACGGGAGGAGCGTACCGCCTGCGAGATGCCTCGGATAACCGACTCGAGCCGAACCCATGGAACGCAGCCCGTCTCCGAAGATTCTACGCCTAGCGCCGGACTCTGTGTTCGTCTCCTTCCTCTGTCCATTTTTTACATTTTTTATCCTAAATTTCTCTCCTTCCACCCTTTCTTTTTTGTCTTTTTATAGCCATTAAAGGCTCAACAAGTGACGCGTTACTCGCGCTCACTACACCTGGGGGCTTCTTTAAACAGAAGCTTATTTATACGGGCTTCACGCCCAAGACATGTGTCAAACTTCCGCATGTACCTTTTCTTCACCATTATATGCATCGATATGACTTAAGTTTTGGCCAAGCTGGGTTGCCTGGCTCCTGTACTTACCCCTACATTCCCGATTGTTCGGCTAGGTGGTAAAGGGAGCACCTCTATGATTGTTACTGCCGGATCAGACGGATGTGTACCTCAGACTAGGTGAAGCCGAAATCTAGCGTTCTTAAGGGAATATTCGGTCGGTGAACTAAAGATGACCTTTTTTACTTATTTATATATATGCCCCCAGATGCTTTTCCTGCGTTCGTAGTTCGTACATGCACTTTAGGGCATGCCTCCCAGAGAAAGGAACCCCTAACATAACTATTCTCTCTGGAAGATGTTTCTTACTAACCATGTAATATAACATAACTAGTTGGGCACTTGTCTGATAAAGCACTAATGACCCCTACGCCTGGTCTCCATGCATACCCCGGTTCTTACATAATGCTAGGGTATTCGGACACACTCCGGACCGTCAGGTCCCGAGGTCGAAGCGAAAAGGTCGGCAACGACAAACGATCTACAATCCGGCTAGAAGGCATTACACATGTCAATTAAAAGTTACATAGTCACTTTGACTAATTGTATTCCTCTTCAACCCCATCTAACAGGCTGTCTAATTTACAGTCCTGCTGGGAATACTTTGCAGCCAATTCTACTTGGCCGTATACGAAGCTTACAGGGATCTCCTTCCCATCGGGCCCCACAGGTCCGACCTCGGCCATGTGGTTTGGGTCAGCCTTGGTGTACCGCGTCTTCACCATGGCCCAGGCCTCCCTAGCGCCTTGACGGCAGGCCGATATCTTCCACAACCGGAAGCGCCGCCGCGCTCCCTTCAGCTACTCCGCAAGCTCTCCAAGGCCCTCGAGCATGGGGAGGGATGGACATAAGGCTTGGGCAACACCCTGCATCGCCTGTCGAATTCGTTCGTGCAGTTGCGAGAGCTCGGGAAGAAGGTCACCCGTTGAACCGGGCATCTCCTCTGCAGGACGTCCTGTTAGCATACCTACAGACATAACTCTGTTAGTCGACTTCCCCGCCAAACTCCCTTTTCAGAGTTCGTTTAAGCACTTACTATATATGCCGCGTCGAAGCCGTTGATTCTCCCTAGTGGAGTCTGACAGCTGGGCCCGAACATCCTTCAGTTCAACGCCCAGCTTGGTGTTGGCATCTTGGAGATCGTTCTTCTCCCGCCTCACCTTTGTCAGCACGCTCTCACCAGCCTCCAGCTGGAGTAGGAGTTGTTGCTTTTCCGGATTTAATCCGGCGACATCTGCAATTTCATTTGTCAGATTTGTACCCACGCCGCACTTCGCAAAATATTTATCTTTCGAAGCATAAATTACCAGAGGGGGTCTCCTTGGGCTCCCCTGCCGCGGCTAGTGCGGCCTCAAGTTGGGCTTTGCACTCTTCCAGCTCCTGGGATAGTAGGGTATTCTTTTCTGTAAGAGCCTGCATAGCAAATGATCCTTAAATCAGTTATTCTAACTGTTTCAAGTCTCGGGGGCTACTGGTATATATATATTTACCAGAAATTTTCTTACCCGTATGTCTTTTACATATTGCTCCGTGGCTCTGGTTAAACCATTTTGAGCGGCACGAAGGTACGCATCTCCCGAGTTGAAGGCATCCAATGCCTCTTGGGAGAAACAAGCGTCGTGAAGAACTGTCCGGCGACGCCTGTGGTTCATGGCACTCTCCACCTCGGAATTGGTGGCAGACAGCCTGTCCGCATCCTCTGCCGGAGGAGCGTCCGGTGCGCGCCTTGTGTTCGCCTCCGCTTCCGGGCCAGGCTTTGGAGCCTGGCTGGTGGAGGCATGATTGGCAACCTCCCCGGATATAGTCCGGCGAGGTCTCTTCGTCCTGAAGAGAGCACGAACGTTAATATGCCCTGAAGGAATAAAACCTCGGAAAAAGATGGTGCGCTTTACCTTTGCACCGGTGTCTCAGTCCGGACTACATTCCTTTTTGCCCCACGGGGTCCCACGGCCCCTCGTTGGCTAGCCGCCGCCGGCTCGGCCTCCCGCCTCGGAAACCTCCCCTTCAAAACACGGTTGTTGTCAGGGAAACTGAAACACGTGAGGATGGATTCCTTCCCAAAGTGATGAGACTCTGGTCTCTATTGCCTGGGAGGCCGGGATTAGCCTTGGGTAATCGGCCGTAATGGCCACCAAGGTCTCATCCTTTCTCAGGTGATGAAATACGCCGTCAATCAGCTCCACAGCTATATCCGGATCCTCTTCGGAGCCCGGATCAAGGGACCATTCTGGATCCTCGGGATGTGGAGGACGGCTGCTTATACCCTTTACTTCCTGACGCAGTTCCTGCGTTGAAGTCGTTAGACTACATATTTGATCATGGGAATATGAAACAGATGGTAGAGCAAAATTGTCTGCTTACCCAACTCGGAGGGTTGTACATAGTAAATCCACCCTGGGGGTTGATGCGGAGGAATTCCTCCTCTTCTCCCTTGTACAAAGAGGACAAGATCTTTATCAGAGCGGCAAACGAGTTCGACCCTTTACGACCGCAACGGGTGGCGTCATCTTCCCCATTAAAATCCCACATGGGGTGGCCTCTATACTGCAGTGGCTGCACCCCCCGCATAATGCATGCGGCCATGACTCCAATCATGGTTAGTACGGAATGAGCCAATAGTCTTATCCGGCCCATCAGGTAAAGGACGTCCCTGTCACTTTCTCTCCGAGAGCTCCGTGGATGCCAGCCTAAGCGTTTCTTTAAAAGAGCACTGTTGAATTCGGGGAGACCGACCCGGATAGGATCCGGCAGTGGGACATCATCTATATAAAACCATTCTGAAGGGCAGTCCTCGAACGCCTTCTTTGGGGTTCCAGATAGATATCCGGTCCCGGCGATGCGCCACACTTTGGCTCCGCCCACTTGATATATGGACCCCTCCTGAGAGCGAGGCACCAGGAAGAATAGCCTCTTCCACAGCGCGAAATGAGCCTCAATACCCAAGAACAACTCGCAAAGGGAAACGAAGCCCGCGATATGCAATATAGAGGCGGGCATGAGGTTGTGCAGCTGGAGGCCGTAGAACTCCAGAAGCCCCCGGAGAAACAGATGAATTGGAAATCCGAGTCCTCTTATTAGATAAGGTACGAGACATACCCGCTCTCCTTTAGAGGGATTAGGGGTGCCCTCCGCTTGCTCTCCGCCATTATAGGTGGCGAGTCCGGCTCGAACCGGAACCATATAGGCCGGAGGGAGGAATCCCTTGGTCTGAAGCGATACTAGCTCGCTATGCGGGATGGAGCATCTCTCCCAGTCTCCCGGCTTAGGGCTGGATGGGCGAGAAGAGGAGTTGCGATGGTTGGCCATGGTGGAATGGACCTTTGCTAGATGCGCTCTGATGACTGCTCGCGGAAGGGAGAAGATGTGGTTTGGATCTAAATCCCCATCTCTTTAATAGGTGGCTCATTTACGCGGCCAAGGGTGTGAATGTGAAGACACCCAGACTTTTCGTATTCGTTCGACACGTGGAAGGTCGCCATTATTGGGCGTTGAAGCCAAGGAGCGCTACATTATAAAAACCGGACACTATTCAACAGGTACGCAGAGTTTGGAGAAGAACCCGCCTTGCAATGCCAAAGACAATCTGCGCGCCGGACTCGACGTCATCGAAGCCTGGTTCGGGGGCTACTGAGGGAGTCTGGGATTACGGGGTGTCCGGATAGCCGGACTATACCTTCAGCCGGACTCCAGGATTATGAAGATACAAGATTGAAGACTTCGTCCCGTGTCCGGATGGGACTTTCCTTGGCGTGGAAGGCAAGCTTGGCGATGCGGATATTTAGATCTCCTACCATTGTAACCGACTTTGTGTAACCCTAACCTTCTCCGGTGTCTATATAAACTGGAGGGTTTTAGTCCGTAGGACAACAACTCCAACATACAACAAACATACCATAGGCTAGCTTCTAGGGTTTAGCCTCCTTGATCTCGTGGTAGATCTACTCTTGTACTACCCATATCATCAATATTAATCAAGCAGGACGTAGGGTTTTACCTCCATCGAGAGGGCCCGAACCTGGGTAAAACTTCGTGTCCCTTGTCTCCTGTTACCATCCGCCTAGATGCACAGTTCGGGACCCCCTACCCAAGATCCGCCGGTTTTGACACCGACAATTTTCCTCCCGCTAAGATCATCTCTCTTAGAAACGATATTATGAATTTTAAGCAACTTGATCACGAACATGTTGCACAAGATTGGGATAGGATGAAATTAATGATACGTAATTGCCCTACTCATGGTTTGAATTTGTGGATGATTATACAAAAAAATTATGCCGGATTGAATTTTCCTTCTAGAAATCTTTTAGATTAGGCCGCGGGAGGCACTTTTATGGAAATCACTTTAGGAGAAGCTACTAAACTCCTAGATAATATTATGGTTAATTATTCTCAATGGCACATTGAAAGATCTACTAATAAAAAGGTGCATGTGATAGAAGAAGTTAATGTTTTGAGTGGAAAGATGGATGAACTTATGAAATTATTTGCTAGTAAGAGTGTTTCTTCTGATCCTAATGATATGCCTTTGTCTACTTTGATTGAGAATAATAATGAATCTATGGATGTGAATTTTGTTGGTAGGAATAATTTTGGTAACAACGCACATAGAGGAAACTTTAATCCTAGGCCTTATCCTAGTAATCCCTCGAATAATTATGGAAATTCCTACAAGAACTCTTATGGAAATTTTAATAAGATGCCCTCTGAATTTGAAATAGTGTTAAGAAATTTATGAATTTGCAAAATAATTTCAATGCTTTACTTGAAGAGAAATTGCTTAAAGTTGATGATTTGGCTAGGAACGTTGATAGAATTTCTATTGATGTTGATTCTTTAAAGATTAGATCTATTCCTCCTAAGCATGATATCAATGAGTCTCTGAAAGCCATGAGAATTTCCATTGATAAGTGCAAAGAAAGAACTGCTAGGACGCGTGCTAAGAACGATGCCTTTATAAGAGCGTGTTCTTCTAGTTCCTATGAAAATAAAGATGAATATCTAAAAGTTATTTATGTGTCCCCTATTAAATCTTTGTTTTGCAATATGAATCTTGATAATGATTGGACTGAATATGAAGGCGTTCTAAAAATTCAGAGTTTTTAGATCTTGATGCTAAAATTGATAAAAGTGGGATTGAAGAAATCAAAACCATAGATGTTGCTAAACCCACTATTTTGGATTTCAAGGAATTTAATTATGAAAATTGCTCTTTGATTGATTGTATTTCCTTGTTGCAATCCGTGCTAAATTCTCCGCATGCTTATAGTCAAAATAAAGCCTTTACCAAACATATCGTTGATGCTTTGATGCAATCTTATGGAGAAAAGCTTGAGTTGGAAGTTTCTATCCCTAGAAAACTTTATGATGAGTGGGAACCTACTATTAAAATTAAGATTAAGGATCATGAGTTCTATGCTTTATGTTATTTGGGTGCTAGTGTTTCCACTATTCCCAAAACTTTGCGCGATTTGGTATATTTCCGTGATTTTGATGATTGCTCTCTAAACTTGCACCTTGCGGATTCCATGATTAAGAAACCTATGGGAAGAATTAATGATGTTCTTATTGTTGCAAATAGGAATTATGTGCCCGCAGATTTTATCGTTCTTGATATAGATTGCAATCCTTCATGTCCTATTATTCTTGGTAGACCTTTCCTTAGAACGGTTGGTGCAATTATTGATATGAAGGAAGGGAATATTAGATTCCAATTTCCATTAAAGAAAGGCATGGACCACTTCCCTAGAAAGAAAATAAAATTACCATATGAATCTATCATGAGAGTCACTTATGGATTGCCTACCAAAGATGTCAATACATAGATCTATCCTTGTTTTTATGCCTAGCTAGGGACGTTAAGCGATAGCGCTTGTTGGGAGGCAACCCAATTTTATTTTTAGTTTTTTGATTTTTGCTTCTGTTTAGGAATAAATATTTGATATAGCCTCTGGTTAGATGTGTTTTTATGTTTAAATTAGTGTATGTGCCAAGTTAAACCTATAGGATCTTCTTGGATGATAGTTGTTTGATCTTGCTATAATTTCCAGAAACTTTCTGTTCACAAAAACAATTATTAAAAATCACCAGAGCGCGATAAAATACTGATTCCAATTGCTTCTGATCAATAAACAAATTGTCTAGGTCTTACTATTTTGGTAGATTTTTTGGAGTTCCAGAAGTTTGCGTTAGTTACAGATTACTACAGACTATTCTGTTTTTGACAGATTCTGTTTTTCGTGTGTTGTTTGCTTATTTGGATGAATCTATGGCTAGTAAAATAGTTTATAAACCATAGAGAAGTTGGAATACAGTAGGTTTAACACCGATATAAATAAATAATGAGTTCATTATAGTACCTTGAAGTGGTCTTTTGTTTTCTTTCATTAACGGATCTCACGAGATTTCTGTTGAGTTTTATGTTCTGAAGTTTTCAAGTTTTGGGTGAAAGATTTTGATGGATTATGGAACAAGGAGTGGCAAGAGCCTAAGCTTGGGGATGCCCATGGCACCCACAAGATAATCTAAGGACACCAAAAAGGCAAAGCTTGGGATGCCCCGGAAGGCATCCCCTCTTTCGTCTACTTCCATTGGTAACTTTACTTGGAGCTATATTTTTATTCACCACAAGATATGTGTTTTGCTTGGAGCGTATTTTTATTCACATGATTGTACTCACTCTACATGTCATCCCAGTCTTGGTTCTCTTGTGGTTTCTCTTGTTTTCTCTGGTCAGTAGGTGTATCTGTGTTATTTAACCTTGTTTGCGCAGGTTCATCCCATCCTAAGCCAACTCAAGACCACAAGGTAAGTATATGCATCACAGTCATGTGAATGAGAAGTTCTTGCTGATGTACATATTGTTTGCAAGAAGGACTCATGAGCATGAAGGTACATTTCTCGCATTCACATCATTTGCTCTGATGCATATAGCCAAGATACATGTAACACATTGCTTACTCTGTCATGTTTACGCATTCACCTGCTCCTATATTCAATATTCACATGATTGCATACATGTAGGGGGAGCCTATGCATGTTACATGTCTTTCCAAAGCTTTACTTGCTATTCTCTATATCTTTAGCTAAAGCTTTGATGTATGTTGTCATCAATTACCAAAAAGGGGGAGATTGAAAGCACAAGTGCTCCCTGGGTGGTTTTAGTAATTAATGTCAACATATCTCTTGTTGGACTAACACTTTTACCTAGTATGTTTCAGATAAGTTCAACAATGGAGTGGCATGGACTACAGGATGTGGAACCCCTTCAAGATGCTAAGGACAAAGGATTGGCTCAAGCTTCAAGATCAAGACTCTACATTTTCTATTTTAGTGATCCAAGATCACATTGAGTCTATAGGAAAAGCCAATACTATCAAGAGGGGATGAGGTGTTGCTTAATGGCTTGCTTGCTCAAAGTGCTTAGTGATATGCTCCAGAACCCTCAACTACCTTCCCACATCCACATATGACCTAAACCAAAAGTCAAACTCGGCCCCACCGATTCTTTCTATCCGGCGCCACCGAGTTTCAGATGTCATAGCCACTGCCACAAACCCTAGCAAATCGATTTCACCGATAGGGATCTCGGTCTCACTGAGATGGGATTGTAATCTCTCTGTGTATGTCCACTACCAAAATCGGTCTCACCGAGTTTGAGCAATCGGTACTGCCGAGATTACAATGCAAACCCTCTGGTTAGCTTATTACCAAAATCGGTACCACCGAGTTTGTGTAATCGGTCTCACCGAGTTTGCCTGACCAACTCTCTGGTTAGCTTATTACCAAAATCGGTCCCACCGAGTTTGTGTAATCGGCCACACCAAGACTACGTTATTCCCTAACCCTAACCATATTGGTCCTACCGAGTTGCATCTCAGTCCCACCGAAAATCCTAACGGTCACTAGGTTCGCTGAAACGGTCCGACCGAGTTTAACCATTCGGTCCCACCGAGTTTGGCAAACTGTGTGTAATGGTTAGATTTTGTGTGGAGGCTATATATACCCCTCCACCCACTCTTCATTCGTGGAGAGAGCCATCAGAACATACCTACACTTCCAATGCACATTTTTTGAGAGAGAACCACCTACTCATGTGTTGAGGTCAAGATATTCCATTCCAACCATATGAATCTTGATCTCTAGCCTTTCCCAAGTTGCTTTCCACTCAAATCTTATTTCCACCAAATCCAAATCCTGTGAGAGAGAGTTGAGTGTTGGGGAGACTATCATTTGAAGCACAAGAGCAAGGAGTTCATCATCAACACACCATTTGTTACTTCTTGGAGAGTGGTGTCTCCTAGATTGGCTAGGTGTCACTTGGGAGCCTCCAACAAGATTGTGGAGTTGAACCAAGGAGTTTGTAAGGGCAAGGAGGTCGCCTACTTCGTGAAGATCTACCGCTAGTGAGGCAAGTCCTTCGTGGGCGACGGCCATGATGGAATAGACAAGGTTGCTTCTTCGTGGACCCTTTGTGGGTGGAGCCCTCCGTGGACTCGCGCAACCGTTACCCTCCGTGGGTTGAAGTCTCCATCAACGTGGATGTAAGATAGCACCACCTATCGGAACCACGATAAAAACATCCGTGTCTCGAATTGCGTTTGAATACTCCAAACCCTTCCCTTTACATTCTTGCAAGTTGCATGCTTTACTTTCCGCTGCTCATATACTCATTGCATGCTTGCTTGACATGTATTGTGTTTGTTAAACTTGTGCTTAAACTCCACTTAAACTTAAGAATATTAAAAACTGCAACTTTTGGCACTTAGTGTCTAATCACCCCCCTCTAGACACCTCTTCTCGATCCTTTCAATTGGTATCAGAGCTTTGGTCTCCATTGCCTTGGTTTAAACACCATTGGAGGAAGATGGATGTGCCTACTTTGGGAAGTCTTAGACATAGAGTGCCTATTCTTGATGGAGAATACTTTCATGAGTGGAAAAATGAAATGCTTGAGATTTTCAATGAATATCACTTGAACAAGTACATTGCTAGTCCTTGTGCACCTCATATTGATCCCTTGCATCCCACACCCGAAGAAGATCTTGACATGATTCGCAATCTTAGAACCATCAATCTTATCATAAGAGGATTGCCCAAAAATTTGATTTCTAGTTTGCCTACTCTTGATTGTGCCTATACTATATGGAAATTTCTTGAGGAATGATTTCCAGATTATTCCTTGAAAAATTTAGATGAAATTCTCCATAAGTCTATTGCCTTGAGTAAGATGAACTCTAGTGATCCTAGCTTTGGTAATTGTCTATTTGAGCTTACCAATCTCATGTGTGCTAAAGGAAATGTTGGAATCATTAGCGATATCATATCCGAAGCTATTAGAATTCATAAAGGTAACCGTTGTGATGATCATTTGTCTAATGAATTACCCTCTCTAGGAGTTGATCAATCACAAGATGATGTTGAACATTGATACTATGATAAACATGATGATAGTGACTATGATCTTGATGATCCAATGAGCATTTTGGTCTTATGGCCAATCTTCGCGGCTACATGGCTGGAGGAAAGGAATGGGTCCTTGATAGTGGATGTACTGATCATATGACCGGAGATGAAGATATGTTCAGTGAGCTTGCTAAAAACGACGGCCCTCGAAAATATGTCACTTTTGGTGATAATTCAAAGGGTAAGGTGGTTGTCCTTGGTAAGGTGGCCATCTCACATGATAGCTCCATACAAAATGTCATGCTCGTTGAATCCCTTGGATACAATTTACTTTCAGTTTCCAGACTTGATGATTTCGGTTTCAATGTCGTATTCACTGAAGTAGATTGCCAAGTGTTTCGTAGAGACAATCATAAAATGGTCTTTACCGGTATACGTAGAGGAGATCTTCACATTGTTGATTTCGCTAAAAAGGCTCAACCTAGAACTTGCTTAATTGCTAAATCTTCTAAAGGCTGGTTGTGGCATAGAAGACTAGGTCATGTTGGTATGCGAAATCTTGATAAGCTTATTAAAGGTGATCATATCCTTGGAATAAAAGATGTCATATTTGACAAGGATAGACTTTGTAGTGCTTGTCAAGCAGGAAAACAAATTGGAGGAAGTCACCGCGCGAAGAACATCATGACCACAAGAAGACCACTCGAGCTACTTCACATGGATCTCTTTGGTCCAAATGCCTACAAGAGTCTCGGTGGTAACTCATTTGGTCTAGTCATAGTTGATGATTTTTCAAGATTTACGTGGGTGTTCTTTCTTGATGACAAATCGCAGGTCCAGAAGATCTTCAAAAACTTCGCTAGGAAGGCCCAAAATCAGTTTGACGTGAAGATCAAGAAGGTTTGGAGCGACAACGGAATGGAGTTCAAGAACGCAAATGTGGACACCTTTCTTGACGAAGAAGGGATTTCACATGAGTTCTCGGCTACGTACACACCTCAACAAAATGGAGTTGTTGAGAGGAAGAACCGGACTCTTATCGAGATGGCAAGAACGATGCTTGATGAGTACAAAACGCCAAAGCACTTTTGGGCGGAAGCAGTTGAGACAGCTTGTCATGCAAGAAATCGCTTGTATCTTCACAAGCTACTCGACAAGACGGCATACGAGCTCCTCACCGGTAACAAACCCCAAGTTGGATACTTTTGAGTATTCGGCTCAAAGTGCTACATTCTTGATAAGCATCATCGTTCTAAATTTGCTCCTAAATCTCATGAAGGTTTCCTACTTGGTTATGGCTAAAACTCTCACACTTACCGTGTCTACAACAATTTCACCCGAAAGGTTGAAGAGACGGTAGATGTGAAGTTTGATGAATCTAACGGCTCGCAAGTAGAGCAATTGCCAATTCATGTAGGAGACAAAGACCCTTCGGAAGCAATTAAAGACTTGTCCATTGGCAAGATTCATCCAACGGAAGTGAAGGAGAGTACCTCGTCCGTCCAAGTGGAAGCTTCTACCTCACGACAAGGTGAACCAAGAGTTGATACGGAAGCATCCACAAGTGGGACACGCCAAGATGAAGAAAACGAGGAAGCGCACCAAGATGAACATCAACAACCTCCTTCTCCACCATGACAAGAGAACGACAACGTCAACAATGAAGAAGGACAAGAAGAAGAACAAGATGAAGAGGATGTTCCACCCCGACCCAAGCAAAAGCTTTCACGAGTTCGAGCAAGAATTGCCAAAGATCATCCCGTTGAGAAAATCTACAATGATCTTAGGACCCTGATCCTAAGCCACATCGATCTAGCATGTAACACATCATATCACTTTGCGGCCTCACGCACGGTATTCCCACGGGTGCCACCTAACCTGGCCCAAGACCGTTTGCGCCTTTTGGCTCACGTATATGATAGTGTCGCTAGCATCCATATGACAGAGAACCCGGGCCGACATGACTAGTCGTGAACCCAAAGTGGCACTAACTCATGGGAACAGGCATACATGAATCACATCAAGCATGTCGGTCAGCAGCGTGTGAATCCGGGCTGTAGCACTGGGCTAACAGGACTCCGGGAACCCGGGCTGTAGCAGGCTAGACAGGACTCCGGATGTCACCGCGTGACATTTCCCCGAAGGGACAGACACAGGAACGAAGTGAAACACATGCCGGCCAGTCAAGTGTCCTAAGCAGTAGTGCTGGGCTAGAAGGACTCCGGTGAACCGGGCTATAGCGGACTACTATGGCTCATGGAAGCACAAGACTACATTTCCCCATAAGAGAGGCTACCAAGGATAAACAACTAGGTTGTCGGATCCCACACATATCAAGCATTTCAATCATACACACAATATGCTCAATATGTGCAAATACAACATGGCATCACAACATAACTCTACGACTCAAGTATTTATTCATTAGGCTCCGAGGAGCGAGATATTACAAACATGGGTCTCATGACCCAACATTCAGAGCTTACAAGTCAAAGCACATGCGGAAGCTTAACATGTCTGAGTATAGACATCTACAGATGAAAAAAAAGGCTGAGAAGCCTGACTATCTACCAGATCCTGCTGAGGGCACAAGATCGTAGCTGAGGTATCAAGCTAAACATCGAAGTCCACATGGAACTACTAGCGAGACTGACGTCTCTCTCTCTGCAAAACATAAATAGGCAAACGTGAGTACAAATGTACCCAGCAAGACTTACATCAGAACTATCTACATATGCATCGGTATCAATAAAGGGGGTGGTGGAGTTTAACTGCAGCAAGCCAGCTTTGACTCGGTGGCTAACCTGAACTACGACTGCAAGTAACTCTTTTGAGGTGGCGCACACGAGTCCACATATTCACCAATCAATACACCACTATGGATCCGCTCCCGTCTTCCTACGAGAATGCCATCCATAGCACTCACGCTTATCTTGCGAGTTTTAGAGTATCCACTTTCACTTGTCTATGAACTGTTATAGGCAACCCAGAAGTCCTTTACCACGGACACGGCTATTCGAATAGATCATATTAACCCTGCAGGGGTGTACTTCTTCACACACGCTCTCGCCACTTACCACCATGTACACGTCGTGTATCTCGGCAACCTTCAAGCGGAAGCCTGGCGAGGGAGTCGGCCACGGCCTGACTAACCACACAAATCTCTAGTCAAGGTTTATCGCCTATTCGGGTTCCATCCGCGAGGAGATCCGGCCGGAGTTTCGCTCACAGCCCCAAACAATGTGTGCAGGGTTCCCGAGACACCAAACGGGCGCCCGGTACACCGTGCCACGTGCCTACCGCAACACAGCCCACCCCTCAGGTCAGCGCTGCGTACGGCCCCCAGCATACTACAAACACCAGAAACTACTTGCAACTCCTGGACAGAAGACAAGGGCAGTTAATAAGTCGAGAGGGTCCATTGATTTCGGGCCCAATGCATGGTAGTAACTGTTTCATGGATCACAAACACAGAACTCAGTTCTTGAGGACGGCTTCAATGAGACAACCCACCATGTACTCCTACATGGCCTCTCACCGCTACCTTTACCAAATCGTGTTCACACACTTAGCTCACACACAATAGGACATGTTTACACAACTCCAACTCATCCCCGATGAATCAGACCTGACTCGACTCTAAGCAGTAGCAGGCATGACAAACAAAAATGAATGATTAGGCACATCAGGGCTCAAACAACTCCTACTCATGCTAGTGGGTTTCATCTATTTACTGTGGCAATGACAGGTCATGCAAAGGATAAAGGGGTTCAGCTACCGCAGCAAGTAACAGATGAATTGTTGTTGTCCTAATGCAGTAAAAGAGAGCAGGAGCGAGAGAGTGGGATTGTATCGGGATGAACAAGGGGGTTTTGCTTGCCTGGCACTTCTGAAGATAGTAGTTCTTCATCGGTGTCATCGAACTCATCGTCGGAACCACGTCTATCGAGAGGGGACAATTACCGGCAACAGAGAAGAACACAATCAATGCAATGCACAATATGATGCATGATCATGACATGGCAATATGCTGTGGTTTGAGCTAATGCAACTAGCATCATGTTAAGTGGAGTTGGTTTGAATCCTAGGTTCAAGTTCAAACTCCATATGTGAGAGATTAAATGCCATTTATGCAAATTGCCATATAAAGCAACCTTAGGTTGTTCAAACATGCATGCGAATGCCATAAACATATTCCTTGAATTTTTCTGATAATTTTTCATATATAATTTGTTTGATTTGGAGTTACAAATTAATTTCCATGAATTTTTGAAGTTGGCATTATTTTCTGGAATTTCCTAAATAGGAATAAATCCAGAAAATGCTTTACTGCGTCAGCATGACGTAGGTGTGACATCAGCAGGTCAACTGGGTCGGCCAGGTCAAACCTGACCTATGGGACCCACCTGTCAGTGGTTAGTTAACTAACTAAACAGAGTTAGTTAGTGTTGGGTTAAGCACTAATGTAGGTTAATTAGCGCTACACTAACCTAACTGATAATTAGCCTGGGTGGCCCACACGTCAGTGACCCAGGGTCAAACTGGGCCCACCCAGTCAACGGTCAGCGGGGTCAAACTCACCGGTGACTCGACGCCGACGAGGCCCGAGACGGTGGCGCAGCTCGGAATTTGCCCACGGTCGACCAAATCAACCGCGGTTTGGTCCTACGCGTAGCTGGGGCTCGCGCGCATCTGGTAGGCCAAGCGGGAGGAGTTGGGGTGGTCTGAGTCGGTGGCAGAGAGCACGAATGCGGCGGCCGAAGTTTGGGCATCGGCGGGTTAGGCGCTGCGGCTTGCGGGCGAGCGAGGTGGCTGGGCGGCACCTAATGGGCAACAGGAGCATGCCGGAGCAACTAGTAGGAGCGGAGGGGCTCGGGGGCACGGAGCTCGCCGGCCATGGCGGAAGGCGGCTTCGGGTGCTCGCGGGGCAGCGGCTACGGGGCAAAAACGACGACATGGTTAAGGGGGAAAGGACCGGGAGCTCACAGTGAGGCCGATGACAGGCTCAGCTGGCTCGTGGACGACCGGAAGGCGATGAATCCGTCGATGGAGTCTGGCGGCCGTGCTCGGGGAAGACGACTTGTGGCGGCGATGTGGGGCTCCCGCGGTGGCGTGGCTCGGGGTGGAAGAAAGAGGGGGTCGAGGCGGAGCCTCTGGGCCGGTCTGAGAAGCAAGGGGAAAGCGCTGGCTGCAGCTACGGTGAACGACAGTGTCGGCTGCGCTCGGTGAGGTGGGGGATCAGCGAGGGAGAGAGCAGGGGGAGAGTGAGAGGGGTCGAGTGGTTCGGGACGACGCCGGGGCGTTCACCCACGCGTCCAGAGGCTCGTCGGCAAGCAGGAGGAGGCGTGGCGAGCTCGGCGGTGTAGCGGTGTCCCTCCTCTGCCTACTGGCAGAGGTAGGCGATGACTGGCACGAGGCCAATGGGCTGGGCCGGTGCAGATGGGCCGCCAGGTAAGTGGCCCGGGTAGGTTCTCTCTCTCTCTGGTTTCTATTTATTAATGTTTTCTATTATTCTATACACTTTAGGGCTTTATTAAAAATGCCAGGGCATTACCAAAAATCATGAAACTAATCATGGCTACTGTTTAGAATATATCCAACAGCAAACATTTTAGTTTATGATTATTTGAGCATTTAAAATATTTTATAGCATTTAAATGCCCAAATGCAAATACAATATGAATTAATTCAAAAATCCAGAATGGCCTAGAAATATGTGCATGACTTTTGGCAGAGGTTTTCACCTTTAACAAAAATCATGAACTTTTCTAAAGGGCATTTGGGATTATTGAAAATATTTTTATTGAACCTAGTTGAATTCATTTGGTGCTAGGGTTACAACAATCCCCATTTCAAGTTTCTGAGAAAATTAAACATGATGATATGATGATCATGCAAGGACAAGCAAAGGCTAAGCTAGGGCAGTGACAACTCACCCCCACTAAACAAGAATCTCGTCCCGAGATTCAAGACGTGAGGTAAGAAGACAGAGGGAGCACAAACTAACACGGTCTTCACGATCCAGGTTGCACTGCATAGAAATGTTCACACGATCACCATCTTTGTCTCGATGTCTTGCTCTGAGAACTCCAACTAACATGACAATGAGAGGAAAGGGAAAACTCCAAAAGGATCGATCTTCTCGAAGATCGAACAACTCAAGATCACTCATCGAGTGAGACATTGAAACATCTCTTGAGCTGAGACTCGAAACACATCGAGAGGGATGGAAGAACAAGCGACGGGGTTTGATTTGGTGGGCAATAGTTCCACACTTGGAAAGATGGTGGATGGTGTCAAGGTGGCGAGGAAGTAATTGTCATGATCCCGTAACGGCGCACTTGGAAAAAGTGACTTGAAGAACTATTCCCTTAAGTGGCAAAAAGAATTACTTTTGATTCAGAGATCATTGAAACTCTTTATACCAGCCTAGGCAAATCACAATAATCGTTTGGCGGAGTAAAAAGGGATGGCATACCCGGACTAGAATGGATGATGTGTACTACCTAGTTGAAGACAATGCAATGGATGACTTTTGCTTACCACCGGAAATGTATGGGACCCATGGTAGGACCACTTTTGAAGATGATCCTGACCAGAGATTACCGGAAAAGGTAGTCCATGGTAGAATGGCACAATGGCGGTGCAAGCCAGGAACAAAATGCTATTTCTAGGAATGACTCTGGTAACTGGGAAATAACTCAACAATCGAGAGCAATTCCATCGTGTTAATGGTTATGGCCTAATCAAGGAATACCAATAGCACAAGAATCCCTAGGGAACAACTTCTAAAATAAGTCGCACAAGATCCTCACGAAGAAGATGGTCAAATTGACCAGTCAAGATGCTACAATAATAGATATTCCGGCTAGGTGTGTCGGCCATGACATCAACCTTGTCGGGGCCTACATCATAGATCTTGGAATAGCTCCAACCATCATATCTGCCTGAGATTCAGATCTGGTTGGTAAGGGAACATTTCAGATAGCATGTCTGCAAAGAAAATTTGCAACACAAACCGACGAGATAATGTTGCGAGATCCTCAGGAAATGAACTACGATAGCAAGCTCCAAAACATGAGCTGATTCTGCTACTAACATGTGAACATGATGTCCATGATAAGCATGATCACGTAGAAGTCTTACAACAAAACATTACCGAGTTCAGGTGGTGTCGGTGTACTAAAGTAGGGGTACTCTAGTATCCCGAACTTGTGCACGGGCAGTCGCAGCACCCCGCGGCAAGGCCCGCTAGGTGATCACCAAGGCTCTCTATGGTTCCTTTGGAGCCATTCGAGAACAAAGTATTTAAGTCAAGGAGACGAGTCCCCGGCAAGAGGAGCTTGCCGGGAAGGCCATTCAAGGTACAATACCCCGGCAAGAGGAGCTTGCCGGGAAGCCCAACAAGAGCATCTCAAAGAACCTGCCGCAGCATGCCACGCGTCCCGGCAGGACCCGGCGAGCGACAAGTTCCCGGGTCGACAAGACAACGGCCGCGGCAAGGCACTTGCCGCGGCAGGCAGCCACTCTATACCCGCGCTCTAGCTCACCCACCTACGTGTCGCTCCGGGACCTTTCCCAGCGTACGTGGCGGGAGGTTGTGCAGCCAGGGGTACACTATGGCATGCAGCACTGACAGGATTGCCATCGTGGCGAGCGATGGCGCCCCTGACGGTCCCTTTTCTACATCGTCTGGGCGACGTAGACGGGCATTTAATGCCTTCGTCCCCTGCCGTCAGGGTTAGGTATG
This sequence comes from Aegilops umbellulata, assembly GCA_032464435.1. NCBI lineage: Eukaryota > Viridiplantae > Streptophyta > Magnoliopsida > Poales > Poaceae > Aegilops > Aegilops umbellulata. The sequence continues at coordinate 208,259,509 of CP136056.1, read as the reverse complement.
ATACACTGTGTAGGTAGTTGTACCTACCGCAGCATATTTACACTTTTGCCCTTACCTACGTTGCCACCTGTTGGAGACCCCTTGGGCATAACGTAGGGGGGGATGGATGCTCAGAGAAGCGCTCGGTCTCGTTAGCTGCTCGAGTGTACTGTAGCACTCGGTGCTCCCGAGCAAGAACTCAATACAATCCACAAAGTAGCAGTAGGAGTGTTATCTCTCCGGAGAGCTCCGAAGCTGGGTAAAAAATCTTCCCCCGCGTGCCTCGCCTCGATCCGCTCTTCGCGCGACCTCCGCCCCCCGCCGAACCGAGAAGGGGCTCCGTCCCCATAGGTGCTCGGGGAGCCCAGGAAAACCCCGGCATCTCTGGCGCACCAGGTAGGGGCCGTCGAGGTTGTGTGAACCTGATCTGGCATTCACGCGAGCTGAATCTTCATCGACTTCATTGACATGCCGCCGAAGAAGAAGGCTTCGGAGGCGGCTACGCCGTCCGCGTCGAATCCACCGCCGGCGCAGCAAACGGCCGGCGGGGAGAACGCCGGCGGTGGAACCGGCGCCGACGAGGGAGCCCACGGTGCCAACAAGTCCAAGGACAAGACCGCGATGCCCGCTGGTGGCGTAGTCGGCTCCCCCGACGGCCGGGCGTCCATAGACGCACCGCGCCCATCTCAAGAGGCGCAGGACCAACAGCGTCGTGGTACTCACGGTACCATACGCTCGCTGGACCCAAATCGAGCAAGCGGATCCCGGGACGCTCAAGGCCAACATGCACGCCGACGTGCTGGCGCGAGCGAGGCACGGTCGCCTGGACGGAATACAGCTCCTTCCAACATCGTTGGGAGTCCGAGCATATCCCGCTCCTTGCACCGTTCGCCACTGCTACCCGCCACCCCAGCAGAAGCTCTAGCGGGAGCTCAACTGCTCCTAGACTTCCCTCCAGCGCCAGACAAGATCGACGACTGGAGGGCCACCATTCAGAGTCTCATCGGCTTTGCCAACGGCGACACTCCGCGGCCAGCGACCACATCGCAGCCGCGGCAGGCCAGCCAAGTGCGAGCCGATGGCGACAAAACCGGTGGGGGTGCAACCACCGTGCACTCTCCTCCCCAAAGGCCAAGATCGCCGACTCGCCGGGTCCACCACGACAGCGACTCCACTGCTTCCTCAGATCCACGAACTCGTCGCGATCAGCGCCACGTTCTTCACGAACGGTAGCAAGAAGACGCCCGCACCCGCATCGAGCGCCGGAGAGAAACGCGGCGTCAATCAGACCGACGCGCTGGCCCCACTGTCGATATGCAAGCGCCAGGGGAACCAGGCGACCTGCCGTACGCGGTAGGTTGCCCTGCGTTTACCCGTGAGCTGCGGCAAGTCGAGTGGCCCAGCACGAAGAATTTCAAGCCAGATGTACCAGAGAAGTACGACGGCAGGCTGCATCCGTCAGAGTTCCTCAGCATCTACACCATTGCGGTGCAGGCTGCCGGGCGGCGGGACGACAAGATCCTCGCCAATTACTTTCCTCTGGTGCTCAAGCCGAACGTTAGGTCCTGGCTCATGCACTTGCCGGAAAACTCCATATCTTCCTGGGCGGACCTATGCCATCAGTTTGTCGGCGCCTTTACAGGCGGCCACAAACCCCATGGCCAGGAGAGTGATCTTCACCTGCTTGCCCAGAAGGAAGGGGAGCCTCTACGTAAGTACATCCAGAGATTCATCCAAGTGCAACGCAACATCCCAGACGTCCACCCTGCCGCGGTCATCAGTGCGTTCCATCAGAACGTGCGCAACCGCAGGATGCGGGGGGAGATGGCGATGTGCAAGATCAGAGACGTCAACGAGCTGTATGCCCTGGCCGACAGATGTGCACGTGCTGAGGAAGGAAGGAAACTCCCTGGAGAGAACGTGGATCTGACAGTGACGATGCCGCCCCAGCAAGCAAAAACAGGCGGCGGAACAACAGGAAGAGGAAAGGCAAAGATGTGCTGGTTGTCGAGCAATCCGGCAACGAAGGTGGCGCCAAGACAGCCAAGACTGATAGCTCCGGCAAGGAGGTTGCCGCATGCGCCAACTGTCAGGCTGTGGCGGCCGCCGACAAGCAGGATGGCACCAACAAGCAGTACTGCAAGATTCACCGCACCAAAGGCCATGACCTCCAGAGCTGCAAGAAGGTCGAACAGCTCGTTGAGCTGCAAAAGGCCGAGTACGAGCGACGCGACAAGGAGAAGGCCCAAGGAGGTGCTGGAGGATCTGGTACGAAGCACACTGGCCGGGGGGACGCCGCGGCAACACCAAGCAGCGGCAAGGCGACAGACCTCCCCGCGACCGCGACAAGGATGAAGATGACGACGACGACGAAGACATGGATGACGCCGAGACCAGCGAGCAGGAGTTCCAGAATGCCACGGAAGTTTTGTGCATTGACGGCGGTGCTTCTCTGCATACTTCACACCGCCAACTCAAGCAGTGGGTGCGGGAAGTTAATGCAGCAGAACCACCCGTCGAGTCACGCAAGCTTCTGAAATGGTCCAGCACGCCTATCATCTTTGATATTGAGGACCACCCCGATCGCACAACTGCTGTCGGGTGTTTGCCGATGTTGGTCTCACCAACTATCCGCAACCTCAAGGTCACTAAGATGCTAGTTGACAGCGGGGCCGGCTTGAACCTGATCTCCTCCGCTGTACTTTGGAGACTCCAAGTCCCTGACAGCGAGCTCGAAGAGACCGGCACGTTTCAAGGAATCAGCCCGGGAAGGAGCAAGCCGAAGGGGAAGATCACGCTGCCGGTGACATTTGGCAGTGAGTTGAACTTCAGGACTGAGAGGATCACTTTCGACGTTGCCGATTTTCCATTGCCTTACAATGGGATTCTCGGCCGTCCAGCGCTCGCCAAGTTCATGGCGGCCTCTCACTACGCGTACAACATGCTGAAGATGCCAGGCCCAATAAGTGTCATCTCTGTACATGGCGACAAGAAATACGCTCTCATCTGTGCCGACAAGATCTACCGGGAAGCAGCAGCCGCCGCGGATCGTGAGACACTCGCCGCTGAAGCTCCTAGGGGGAAGAAGAAGACCAAGTCCGGCAGGAGCTCTGATGCCCACTCCGGCAAGCGTACCTCTTCGGAGTGCTGCGCTACCGTCGAGGACGCACCATCGAGCTCCACCGGCAAGTGTAAGAAGACGATGGCAGCTCCGCCAGCAACCAAGAGGGTGTCCGCCAAGGAGGACGGCACTGGTGGTACCTTCACCATCAGTGCCACTCTCGACCCTAAATAGGAAAGCGCGCTCGTTGCTTTCCTGCGGGCGAATGTCGACGTGTTTGCGTGGCAACTGTCTGACATCCCCGGCGTTCCCAGGAAAGTAATCGAGCACCACCTCGCCGTCTGTCCTCACGCGCGACCCGTCAAGCAGAGAGTCAGGAAACAAGCGGTGGAGCACCAAGAGTTCATTGCCGAAGAGATCAAGAAGTTGAAGCGGCAGGCCTCGTCAGAGGAGTGCTCCATCCTACGTGGTTGGCCAATCCTGTAGTCGTGCGCAAGGCGAACGGGAAATGGAGACTTTGCATCGACTTCACCGATGTCAACAAAGCTTGTCCCAAAGACCCATTTCCCTTGCCGCGCATTGACCAGATTGTCGACTCCACAGCCGGATGCGACTTGCTTTTGTTTCTTGACGCATACTCAGGATACCATCAGATCTTCATGGCAGAAGAGGATGAGGAGAAAACCGCGTTCATCACTCCATGTGGCACGTACTGTTTTGTACGAATGCCTTTCGGTTTGAAGAATGCTGGTTCAACATTTGCAAGGGTCGTCCATACTGCTTTTGAGCCGCAAATACACAGAAATGTGGAAGCCTACATGGATGATATAGTGGTCAAAAGCAGGGACAGGTCAACTCTGATCCCAGATCTAGAAGAAACTTTTGCAAATCTGCGTAAGATCAGCCTCAAGCTCAACCCCGAGAAGTGCGTGTTTGGAGTCCCTTCCGGCAAGCTTCTCGGGTTCTTTGTGTCCGAGCGGGGGATTGAAGCCAATCCCGACAAGATCAAGGCCATTGAGCAGATCGAAGCACCGAAGCGCGTCAAGGATGTACGAAAACTTGCCGGCTGCATGGCGACTCTCAGCAGGTTTATCTCTAAGTCTGCTGAGCGCGCCCTGCCGTTTTTCAAAATCTTGAAAAAGGCAGGTTCAATGAAATGGACTCCGAAAGTGGAGGCTGCGCTGCAGGACTTGAAGAGATACCTGTCCTCCACTCCAATACTTGTCGCACCTAAAGCACAAGAGAAGTTGCTGCTATATCTGGCGGCAACCAATCAAGTGGTTAGTGTTGCGTTAGTAGCGGAGAGAGAGGCAGATGATGAGCCAGCAACCGCGGCAAGCGCGTCCAGCGACAAGCAAGGGGCTTCCCCGACGAGCTCTGGCCCCGACAAAGATAGATCTGCGCAGATGTGCGAAGGGATACGGAAGAAAATGGTGCAGCGCCCAGTCTACTTTGTAAGTTCCCTTCTGCAGGGGGCTAGGTCGAGGTACTCTGGTGTGCAGAAGTTGCTTTTCGGCCTTCTTATGGCCTCGAGAAAGCTGCGCCATTACTTCCAAGCACATGAGATCACAGTTGTCACTCGCTTTCCGCTGAAGAGGATACTGCAGAATCCAGAAGCAACAGGCAGGATTGTTGAGTGGGCATTAGAACTGTCGAGCTTTGGCCTCAAGTTTGAGAGCACTTCAACTATTCGAAGCAGAGCATTGGCAGAATTCATAGCAGAGTGGACGCCGAGACCTGACGAAGAAACCCCAGAGACGAGCATCCCCGTCAAGGAAGCAAACAAAGAGTGGTTGATGTACTTTGATGGCGCGTTCTCGCTACAAGGCGCCGGTGCTGGCGTGCTGCTTGTCGCACCCACCGGAGAGCACCTCAAGTACGTGGTCCAGATGCACTTTCCCAAGGAGCAAGCAACGAACAATACTGCAGAGTATGAAGGATTGCTCGCCGGTCTCAGGATCGCGGCAGACCTTGGGATCAAGCAGCTCATTGTCAGGGGTGACTCGCAGCTTGTCGTCCGCCAAGTAAACAAGGATTATCAGAGTCCGTTGATGGAAGCTTACATTGATGAAGTGAGGAAGCTGGAAGAGCGCTTTGCCGGCCTACAGATGGAACATGTTCCTAGAGCTCAGAACGACATCGCTGACGGCCTGTCAAAATGCGCGGCATTTAAGTTACCTGTGGAACAAGGGATCTTTGTGCTCAAGCTGACTCAACCATCTGTGACGCCACCAACTGGACAGAGCAGGAAGAGGAAGTTGATTTCTGGTGACTATCTTCCGGCTGAGCTTCCCGAAGCCGCCGCCAAGAGGGTCCCCAAGATCAACGCCAAGAATGCTGAGGAGCAGTCTGCTCCGACAAGCCCCAAGGTTTGTTTCGTTGAAGCAGACGCTCCCGACAAGTTTTGCTCTGGCAAACTTGCCGGGGATCATCAAGCTCCGGCTGAACCGCGGGTTCTCGCCGTAGAAGCGGATGTTCCCGCAGCAACAGATATGCCTTTAGTCCTTGTTGTCGAGCCGCAGGCTCCAGCATGGGCACAGCAGATCGTCCGTTTCCTCCAGTCAGGAGAACTTCCCGAAGAGCCAGAAGAAGCGGAAAGAGTAGCCGGGCAGTCTAGTATGTACCAGTTCGTTGACAACACACTGTATAGAAGAAGGCTCAACGAAGTGAAATTGAAGTGTATTCCCCGGGAAGATGGACAGAAGCTGTTGGCAGAGGTGCATGGAGGCATATGTGGTCATCACATTGGCGCCAGAGCACTTGCCGGCAAAGCGTTCCGGCAAGGTTTCTTTTGGCCGACAGCCCTCCAGGATGCAACTGCACAAGTAACCAAGTGTGAAGCGTGCCAGTTTCATTCCAAGCAGATACACCAACCAGCTCAAGTTCTCCAGACAATCCCTTTATCCTGGCCATTTTCGGTCTGGGGTTCGACATCCTCGGCCCTTTCCCCCGAGCAGTCGGGGGCTTTGAGTACTTGTACGTCGCAATCGACAAGTTCACAAACTGGCCGGAAGTGGAACCAGTGAGGAAGGTGACAGCACAGCCAGCAGTCAAGTTCTTCAGGTCGATTGTTTGCCGCTTCGGAATCCCTAACAGGATCATCACCGACAACGGTACACAATTCACGAGTCGCACCTTCATGCAGTACGTCCAAGACCTTGGCGCCAAAGTCTGCTTCGCTTCTGTTGCTCACCCCAGGAGCAACGGTCAAGCAGAGAGGGCAAATGCTGAAGTGCTGCATGGACTCAAGACCCGGACTTTCGACAGGCTGCACAAGTGCGGAAGGAACTGGATCGAGGAGCTGCCGGTGGTTCTTTGGTCGATCAGGACGACGCTAAATCGAGCCACTGGCCAGACACCTTTCGCTCTAGTCTATGGAGCAGAGGCAGTTACCCCCACGGAACTCATATACGGGTCACCTCGAGTGCTCGCTTATGATGAGCTTGAGCAAGAGCAGCTGCGGCGAGATGACGCGCTGCTCCTTGAGGAGGACCGTCTTCAGGCTGATGTACGAGCTGCTCGATACCAGCAAGCTTTGCGCCGCTACCACAGCCGCAAAGTTAAAGCCAGAAGTCTCGAGGAAGGCGACCTTGTTCTTCGGCGCGTTCATTCCGCCAAGAATTCCAACAAGTTGACGCCGAAGTGGGAAGTCCCTTACCGGGTGAAACGAGTCACGAGGCCTGGCGCTGTCCGCCTTGAGACCGAGGATGGCTTTCCGGTGAGCAACTCCTGGAACATCGAGCATCTTCGTAAGTTTTACCCGTAAGGCGCGGTTGTCGGACCCTGTTCGGCAACCACCATTTTGTACAAGTCTTGTCGCTGTTGCATGTAATCCTTTGTACAAAGCCAGGCGCAGACCCTATGCATAAATAAAACTCACGTGCTCCGCACACCTTGTCAATTTCATGCCTTTCTGCATGAATTATCTGACACTTTGTGCAGCAAGCACCCTCGGTAAGCAATAACGAGCCATAAGGCTCCATATGATTATTTTCTCTACTTTCTTTCTTTTATCTTTTCAAGGAAATTAAGGATCCTTCGCCCACAAGTTAGCCGGGGGGGAAGGGGAAGATAATGGCATGGACCCGGCGTCGTTCAAGAAAAACTTCGCCTTGCCGAGAAGCAAACGACAGAAAAGCTAAGTGCCAAAGTTTGAGCAGTCAGATTTTTTAATTTTAAGTTATTTTCCTTGAACGACCATGCTTTGTATGGAAAACCTGTGCGCGGAGGAACCAGCTCGTGGCTAGTTGCGCCCTTACTTTGTTTCGAGTTCGCTCAACAGTTTAAGTGTGCTGCGACTAGAGTCGCGCCCTTACTTTGTTTCGAGTTCACTCAGGAACTTAAGCGAGCTGCGACTAGTCACGACAAGGTTTCTTGTCGGTAATGGCACCGCCAGCAGGCTGCTGATGTCCCGCACTCAGCGCTCGCGGCAAAGGTGCCTACGCCGGCAATTTCCCTAAAAGCATAGGGCAAAAACATACAAAGGAAGGAATCGAGTAAAGGGAATAGCATTGCAATCATGACCTGAAACAGAGTTATATTACAAGATAGTTTGTCGCGGCTCTAATAGACTGTTTTCATAACATCACCAGCGACTACAAGAAAAGAAGAAAATAGGCGGCCTAGTCCACGCGGTCGCCCTCAACCCTCTTGATCCCGCTCACCTTGTCCACAATGGGTGCGACGAGGGTCTCGAGCTCATCCAGATCAGCTTCCGGCGGCAGGGACCTGAGGATATTAGTGAGGCGGAGGCCCGGGTTGCGGAAGGCCACCTTCATCAGCACCTTTTTGAGAGCTCCCGCGCAGATCTCGCGCGACTCGTCGGCCAGCTACTTTGGGATCCTCTCCCGGAGTTGCTGGAGGGCCGTCGCCACGCCTTTAAAGAAGAAGGTGAGCTTGGCGCTAGATGGGAGGCTCTCGTCAAAGGAATAACCGAGATCCTCCACCCCCAGCAACGCCAACTCCTTGTCGATGCCTGCGGCAGCGCTCACAAGGCCCTCCATCCACCGCTCCACAGTTCCCCTGAACTCATTCTGGGTGGCAGCGATGTTCTCTAGCAGCGCCTGGTCAGCCTCGATCTCCTTCTTCAAGGCCGCCTCCTGCTCCTTGGCGCCGTCCAGCGTCTTAGTCAAAGTAGCCAGCTTCAGCTCAAGATCAACCTTGGAGTCCTTGGCGGCGTCAAGCTCCTTGACCTTCTCGGCGAGACGACCCCGCAGTTCGCCAAAGGTGTAGGCATCCTTCTCGCGCTCATGCTTGAGCGCGGCAAGAGCTTCACCGCTCGCCTTGAGATCAGTCTCCAGCTGCGCCACTTTCGCCTCCAGCTCCTTCTTGGCGGCCTCGGCAGCTGCGGCAGCGTCCTTTGCTTCCTTGAGGGCTCCGCTGAGTGCTTGCTCGCGCGCAGCTAGCTCCTCTTCGTGGCTGTCCAGGCTGGCCTTCAGCTGCACCAACTCACCGTCCCGCGCAGATAACTCCTCGGCGGCAAGCCGCTGTTGCTCTGCAACCTCTGCCTTCTCAAGGATGAAAGCCTTCTGCGCCTCATCAAGTTGCACCCGCTCCGCCGCCAGCGACTGGAGAGCTGCCTGGTTGAGGCCTCGGAGCTCCTCCGCGTGCTTCTCCACGTCCATCCCCGCCTTCGCGACAAGCGCTTCGCGGGACTCCAGTTTGGCCTGGCGGGCGCGGTAGAGCGACACCAGCTTCCGCAGCAGTCGCTCCTCCTCGGGCTCGTCGCTGCTGCTGCTTGGTGCGTCGACCAACGTCAGCCCAGCGGAGGCAAGCACCTCCACGTCAAAGCTTTCTCCTTCGACTGGCGCCCTGGACGTTGACGCCCAGGGGAGGTTGATGAAGATGCCAGCGCCAGCCTTCAAGTAGACGCCTGGCTGGGGTTCCTCAGAGCCTGACGCTGCGGCAGCGGCGGGAGGATCAGCGGTCGGTGTAGCGCCTGTCGCTCCTACGGCCCCAGGGTCGTCAGTACGATCGCCGGACCCCTCGTCAGCTGCTGCGGCGGCAGCCTTGGCGACCTCTTCGCCGGCGGGATCATCAGCGCCGGCCGTTTCCGCGGTGGCAGTGGCGTCGTCAATAACGACTTCGGTCTCCATCGGCTCCACAGTGAATGGATCTGACGGCCGGAAAAAGAAGAAAAGTCAAGCAGATACCCAAAAAGAAGAACCCAAGGGGGGTTTAGAGGCAAGGAGTACCTGTACCAGGCTCGGTGGTGGGGATCTCCGCTACCGGGGGTTCGCTGGTACCGTCCCTTGCCGGAGATTTCTCCCTCGCCGGGGAACTCTCCCTCGCCGGGGACTTCTCCCTTGCCGGGGAGCTCTCCCTTGCCGGAGAATTCTCCCTTGGCGGCGTAGTCGAAGCAGGTGGCACGTTGGGGGTGGCCTCCGGGCGCTCCTGGTGGGGCTGCTCTGCTCCTACATAAGCCAACGGTCAGATATCAGCAAGCAAAGAGTATCCGTGCGCGCCTAACAGCTGGAAGTAAACCATATACTTACGCTGGGGGCTGCGCTGGGGGCTGCTCTGAAGAACAGCCGTCGGGTCCGGCAAGTTTATCTCGGGCGCACCCCCTTCTCCCACAGAGGGGTCATCCTCGATGACAATCACCGGGACCTTGGCTCTCTTTGCCATTCTCTGGGCCAGCGTCCTAAAAAGGGATGAGTTCAGAGTAAGGCAAATGAGATATAATACAAGACAGCAAGTATTGAAGACATGCAAATACAACAAGGATCTTAGTCTCCTTCTTCCTCGTCGGAGCTGAGCGCGAAGAAGTCAAAGCCTGGCCCACCTCCGGCGCGAGGAGGCGGGGGAGTGGGATCTCTTGGCCGCTTGGCGGGCGCTGGAGCGGCAGGCCGAGACGATCCCGCCCCAGCCGCCGCTGCAGCGTGAGGTGTTTCCGCGGCAACAGAACTTGCCGCGGTGGAGCGTGTCGTGCGACGCGGCGGGGGTTGACTCGCCCGCCGCTCCACTACGTCCCCGGCCTTGCGAAGATGCCTTCTTGTTGGAGCTGCGGGCTCTGCTTGTGGAGCCGGGGACTCTGTTTGTGGAGTCAGGGGCTCTGCTTGTGGCAAGTTGTCCGAAGACGAAGAGGAAGAGGAGCCGATCTCCAGCGAGCCGCTCGTGTCCTCGGCGGGCCCGCTCGGCCCGACGTCGTGCTCGGCGGACCTCTTCTCGCCGGCAAGCTCCTCTTGGTCGGCAAGGCTTGCCGCCTCTGCTGCCTCTGCCTCCTCCACGGTGAACCCAAACTCGCCCGCAGTGGCAGCAGCCGCCGCCTCTTCCATCCTGGTGGCGATGCGCTTGAGCTCATCGTCGGTGGTGTCCCAGGTGAGCCCCTTTTTCTTGTCGGCGTCGACCGACACTTCTATCAAGTTGTCGAAGAACGCCCGCACGACATCAGCCGCAGGCTCTATCTAGGCTGGATCAATTCCATGCGAGTCGCACAGCGGCATTATTGCACGGATGCGGTCGAGCGCGGAGTTGTTGCACAGCGGGACGACGCCCCTCGGCAACCAGAACACTTCGGGATGCTGTGGGTCGTGCTTGAACAGCTCCTGGAGCATCGCGTTGAGCTCCAGGACAGTGAAGTTGAAATTGAGGCCCGGCCGCAACCTCATGATATCCGCCGCATTCTGGAACTCCCAGGCGGGTCTCCTCCTCTCCTGCAGGGGGGCAATGCGGCGGCGGAGGAAATTTGCGCCAACCGCTCCTACAGTAAGCCCGGCAAGCCTGAGGCGCAGGATCCGGGTGACGGCAATCCTCAGTCTGTCGTCTTCCGGGGCCAGGCTACTCCAATCGCCGCCGCGCACTACTGGGGTTTCGCGCAGAGCAGTAAACGGCTGGGGGTTCTCCTCGACAATCAAACACCAGTCAGCCCTCCGCTCCTCCCACTTGCTGCGGAGCTCTCCCTCCAGATAAGCATCTTTCTTGCCAGCTTTTGAGATCCAGGCGATTCCACCGGATAAAGGCTCTCCTTTCTCAACCCGAGGCGAAAAGAAATGGCGGAAAAGAGCTACGTTTGGATGGATCCCGACAAAGTTTTCGCAGAGATGTGCGAAAACTGCCATGGTCAGGACAACATTGGGGGTGAAATCAAGAAGGTGCAGCCCGTAGGTGTTCATGACATCGCAAAAGAATTCAGAAAAGGGCGGGCAGAGCCCGTAGTAGAAGAACAAGGCAAAGAAGGGATACCCAGTGGGATACTTATCCCAAGCAGTGGCTGGGAGTACCTTCGTGCGTGGATGCGCTCGCGTCCCCGTCGACCAGAAGAGATAGAAATCTTCCTTCAGCTCTGCTGCCTCGAGCCTCAGAGGGAAGATTGCCCGCTCCTTTCGCAGCACCGCGAGCCGCTGCGCCTCAGCCGACTTCGCCTTCTCGTCCTTCGGGGCCATGGCGGGAATGGAGGAGGAGGACGACGGCGTTGGTGGTGCTGGTGGCGATGGGGGCGGGGCCCTGCTCTCCTTTGGCTTTGGGAAGAAGGGGAGTGGCGGAGATTCTTGAGGAAGGAACAGCAACGGGCAGATGGGCGAACTGCCCCTGCTCCCCCTGCTTATAAGGAGGGATGGGGGCGGACGTTTCGCCTTTCTGAGTAAAGGAACCACCCACGACCTCCCCCACGACGCCGCAATCGACGCGTGCCGTTCGGGAGGGCGTGGTGGATGTGGAGCAAGGTACAACGCGACCCAGGCCATGCGTGCCCGTGCCCTGTTTTGGGCCTGGCCCAACAGCGCTCGGCATCGTGTGTGGCCCAGGCCCGGGGGCTCCTGTCAGTGTACTAAAGTAGGGGTACTCTAGTATCCCGAACTTGTGCACGGGCAGTCACAGCACCCCGTGGCAAGGCCCGCCAGGTGATCACCAAGGCTCTCTATGGTTCCTTTGGAGCCATTCGAGAACAAAGTATTTAAGTCAAGGAGACGAGTCCCCAGCAAGAGGAGCTTGCCGGGAAGGCCATTCAAGGTACAAGACCCCGGCAAGAGGAGCTTGCTGGGAAGCCCAACAAGAGCATCTCAAAGAACCTGCCGCAGCACGCCACGCGTCCCGGCAGGACCCGGCGAGCGACAAGTTCCCGGGTCGACAAGACAACGGCCACGGCAAGGCACTTGCCGCGGCAGGCAGCCACTTTGTACCCGCGCTCCAGCTCACCCACGTACATGTCGCTCCGGGACCTTTCCCAGCGTACGTGGCGGGAGGCTGTGCAGCCAGGGGTACACTATGGCATGCAGCGCTGACAGGATCGCCATCGTGGCGAGCGATGGCGCCCCTGACGGTCCCTTTTCTGCACCGTCTGGGCGACGTAGACGGGCATTTAATGCCTTTGTCCCCTGCCGTCAGGGTTAGGTATGATACACTGTGTAGGTAGTTGTACCTACCGCAGCATATTTACACTTTTGCCCTTACCTACGTTGCCACCTGTTGGAGACCCCTTGAACATATAAAAGGAGGCCCATGCACAACGTAGGGGGGGATGGATGCTCACAGAAACGCTCGGTCTCGTTAGCTGCTCGAGTGTACTATAGCACTCGGCGCTCCCGAGCAAGAACTCAATACAATCCACAAAGCAGCAGTAGGAGTGTTATCTCTCCGGAGAGCTCCGAAGCTGGGTAAAAAATCTTCCCCCGCGTGCCTCACCTCGATCCTCTCTTCGCGCGACCTCCGCCCCCCGCCGAACCGAGAAGGGGCTCCGTCCCCATAGGTGCTCGGGGAGCCCAGGAAAACCCCGGCAGGTGGGGAACCATCAACGAGGATATCGAAGTCCTTGCATAAGTCAAGCTCTTAAGAAGGAACTTCTTTTCCTTGAACAGATCAATCAGTGGCTTGGTGTGCTAGGAATACATATGGGCTGAAGGTTGCAAGTCTTCAAACCATAGAATACCTCGCACATATGCATGACTGACTTGGATGGTTCCGAAGGAAGCAAAAACAAGCTTTCTCGAATTCACGGCGGCAACTTTCATCAAATGCACGTGAATTAGAGGAAGTCACTCCTTTCATCCAAACGTATACCTCATGAGTGGAACATGAAGGCAATGCTTACAAAGTTTCCAATACTAGTGTAATGTTCAACATGAATCATGGGGGAGACAAAATGCTGCTGATGGGCTCAACAGCAACTCATCGAAATTTCCATATCACTAGACTTCCACCATCATGTGAACACGGTGATAGCATTGGTCAGACCAAAAGATGTAATGGTGTATGCTCGAGGGATCAACCATGAGTAAGACAACATTACGAACATCGTTGGTTCTGATTTGACTTGGCGATAGCCCATACTCAAGTCAAACTTTTGACAAGGCAATAGATCCAACAACTGATCACGAGGACCAATCAATGGAGATATCATCTTTCTTCAACACACACACAGAAGATATCCCTTAGAGATGAACTAAGTTAAGCAAAGCTTTATCTTCCAACTCTCCAAGTTGTTGTCTAGCTCAACCAACTAGCTTAGGGATATCCAACACAGATTCTTGGAGAATGGGTGGTTTAGAGGAAAATCAATATGATCATGAACTCAACATAGCGGTCAGGTGACAACCTGGTAACACCTCCGAGAAGATATTCGGAACATCATGAACCACCGATATGTTATTAAGCTCGAGAACAATCTTGCTCTTCAGAGCAAGACGACATGATTAGATAAGCAAGGGATTGAAAAATCCTCACTCATTGATCGAGGAGTGCACCAGAAATAAGGACTAAGTAGCACGGTCAATCTTAGGATGATGATTTAATAACCAACACGCTAAGGATGAGAGTATTGTCCATTTACTACCAAGCAACGAGTTGCTAGGAGTATTGATTTTACACATCACAATTCATTTGTCGGTATTCCGGTTACAACAACACGGAACCAAGGAATGAACAATGATGACAAGAAGTATCACTAAATCAAGAAGTTATAAGAGGTGGTGAAATTCTCTTGACATTCTTGATAAGAAAGAGGGTGACACCCCACGGTAGAACAGAGCAAAAGCTAGATTGGCATTTTGATCTGCAGAATACAACTGCTTTGACCCAATCCTGGATATGGATGAGGTACTGGAGTTTGTTTCTCCTAGTCATTCTGAAATAGAACGGCTCGACGGACCACGAGAATAATAAGCATCGATAACACGAATGCACAACTACTCCTGGCTATCAATTGATAGACAAAGGTCAGAATACAACTAAAGAGAGACAACTCAAAGGAACATATGTTTTTCTGAGTTGTGGATGCGTAGATTAGTATGTCGAGCGAAGCTCAACATTTCTTCCGGGTAACCCATGCGGAAGGGTAGGATTGGCAGAGTCACAATATGGATGGAGTACTCCTCAAGAGCACTCTTATTGTGATCTTTTGGTTCAAAGGCTTTTGCCATATTGGTTCATGGTATTGGAAGAAGGATATAGCACGGACCTCGAGGACTGTCACAAGGTTACTAATATCCTAAAGGAACTAGCAAATACTAACAACATGAGGTAAGTAGGGTGAATCTCGGGTTCGAGAACCCAGGAATAGAATACCTACTAACTAATAACATCACAAGATGCTTTTGAGAATGATGGCCAGAATCATCACGCTGGGAACACAAAATATGGCTAGATTACTAGGTGACTTCATAAGACACCTAGGGTCATAATAGTAGCTCCAACATATATGCCGAGGCAATGGAGTACCCCACAGACCGTGTAGTGTGCTTAATCTGGCCCAAAGGAACATCGAGAATGGGAGGAAGGGATTTGCAAATGCATCGGACTGTTTAGAAACCTGGGATGACTCAAACAGCATAACGGCTGTAGATGCTCAAAAAGATTTGAGACACCATGCAAAATGGTTGCATGACCACTCAATAACATCATATCGAGGTGCTAAGATCAACTGCCAACACACAGAAGTAGTAGAAACTAAAGTGGGCTTCAATCCATCAATCCTATAAGTCTCTATCATAGTAACTCATCATCCTAATAGATAGATGAGAAGGCCTAGTTCTTAACCCCGTAGAAAATAAGAGGATGACTCAGATCAGAAGGGCATAAGGTAAAGGAGTAAAAAGAGCCTTATGTTCCCTTCCACAATCAATTCCCTTATATAACTAAAGCATTTCTAGACTCAACTTCGACCAGTTTGGCTTGGTAATCCTACAGGCAATCAGGCTCTGATACCAAAGCTGTCAGGACCCCGATCCTAAGCCACATCGATCTAGCATGTAACACATCATATCACTTTGCGGCCTCACGCACGGTATTCCCACGGGTGCCGCCTTACCTGGCCCAGGACCGTTTGTGCATTTTGGCTCACGTATATGATAGTGTCGCTAGCATCCATATGACAGAGAACCCGGGACGACATGACTAGTCGTAAACCCAAAGTGGCACTAACTCATGGGAACAGGCATACATGAATCACATCGAGCATCTTGGTCAGCAGCGTGTGAATCCGGGTTGTAGCACTGGGCTAACAGGACTCCGGGAACCCGGGCTGTAGCAGGCTAGACAGGACTCCGGATGTCACCGCGTGACATTTCCACGAAGGCACAGACACAGGAACGAAGTAAAACACATGTCGGCCAGTCAAGTGTCCTGAGCAGTAGTGCTGGGCTAGCAGGACTCCGGTGAACCGGGCTGTAGCGGACTACTATGGCTCATGGAAGCACAAGACTACATTTCCCCATAAGAGAGGCTACCAAGGATAAACAACTAGGTTGTCGGATCCCACACATATCAAGCATTTCAATCATACACACAATATGCTCAATATGTGCAAATACAACATGGCATCACAACATAACTCTACGACTCAAGTATTTATTCATTAGGCTCCGAGGAGCGAGATATTACAAACATGGGTCTCAAGACCCAACATTCAGAGCATACAAGTCAAAGCACATGCAGAAGCTTAACATGTCTGAGTACAGACATCTACAAATGAAAAAAAGGCTGAGAAGCCTGACTATCTACCAGATCCTGCCGAGGGCACAAGATCGTAGCTGAGGTATCAAGCTAAACGTCGAAGCCCACACGAAACTACTAGCGAGACTGACGTATATCTCTCTCTGCAAAACATAAATAGGCAAAGGTGACTACAAATGTACCCAGCAAGACTTGCATCAGAACTATCTACATATGCATCGGTATCAATAAAGGGGGTGGTGGAGTTTAACTGCAGCAAGCCAGCTTTGACTCGGTGGCTGACCTGAACTACGACTGCAAGTAACTCTTTTGAGGTGGCGCACACGAGTCCACATATTCACCAATCAATACACCACTATGGATCCGCTCCCGTCTTCCTACGAGAACGCCATCCATAGCACTCACGCTTATCTTGCGAGTTTTAGAGTATCCACTTTCACTTGTCTATGAACTGTTATAGGCAACCCAGAAGTCCTTTACCGCGGACACGACTATTCGAATAGATCATATTAACCCTGCAGGGGTGTACTTCTTCACACACGCTCTCGCCACTTACCACCATGTACACGTCGTGTATCTCAGCAACCTTCAAGCGGAAGCCTGGCGAGGGAGTCGGCCACGACCTGACTAACCACACAAATCTCTAGTCCAGGTTTATCGCCTATTTGGGTTCCATCCGCGAGGAGATCCGGCCGGAGTTTCGCTCACAGCCCCAAACGATGTGTGCAGGGTTCCCGAGACACCAAACGGGCGCCCGGTACACCGTGCCACGTGCCTACCGCAACACAGCCCACCCCTCAGGTCAGCGCTGCGTACGGCCCCCAGCATACTACAAACACCAGAAACTACTTGCAACTCCTGGACAGAAGACAAGGGCAGTTAATAAGTCGAGAGGGTCCATTGATTTCGGGCCCAATGCATGGTAGTAACTGTTTCATGGATCACAAACACAGAACTCAGTTCTTGAGGACGGCTTCAATGAGACAACCCACCATGTACTCCTACATGGCCTCTCACCGCTACCTTTACCAAATCGTGTTCACACACTTAGCTCACACACAATAGGACATGTTTACACAACTCCAACTCATCCCCGATGAATCAGACCTGACTCGACTCTAAGCAGTAGCAGGCATGACAAACAAAAATGAATGATTAGGCACATCAGGGCTCAAACAACTCCTACTCATGCTAGTGGGTTTCATCTATTTACTGTGGCAATGACAGGTCATGCAAAGGATAAAGGGGTTCAGCTACCGCAGCAAGTAACAGATGAATTGTTGTTGTCCTAATGCAGTAAAAGAGAGCAGGAGCGAGAGAGTGGGATTGTATCGGGATGAACAAGGGGGTTTTGCTTGCCTGGCACTTCTGAAGATAGTAGTTCTTCATCGGTGTCATCGAACTCATCGTCGGAACCACGTCTATCGAGAGGGGACAATTACCGGCAACAGAGAAGAACACAATCAATGCAATGCACAATATGATGCATGATCATGACATGGAAATATGCTGTGGTTTGAGCTAATGCAACTAGCATCATGTTAAGTGGAGTTGGTTTGAATCCTAGGTTCAAGTTCAAACTCCATATGTGAGAGATTAAATGCCATTTATGCAAATTGCCATATAAAGCAACCTTAGGTTGTTCAAACATGCATGCGAATGCCATAAACATATTCCTTGAATTTTTCTGATAATTTTTCATATATAATTTGTTTGATTTGGAGTTACAAATTAATTTCCATGAATTTTTGAAGTTGGCATTATTTTCTGGAATTTCCTAAATAGGAATAAATCCAGAAAATACTTTACTGCGTTAGCATGATGTAGGTGTGACATCAGCAGGTCAACTGGGTCGGCCAGGTCAAACCTGACCTGTGGGACCCACGTGTCAGTGGTTAGTTAACTAACTAAACAGAGTTAGTTAGTGTTGGGTTAAGCACTAATCTAGGTTAATTAGCGCTACACTAACCTAACTGATAATTAGCCTGGGTGGCCCACACGTCAGTGACCCAGGGTCAAACTAGGCCCACCCAGTCAACGGTCAGCGGGGTCAAACTCACCGGTGACTCGACGCCGGCGAGGCCCGAGACGGTGGCGCGACTCGGAATTTGCCCACGGTCGACCAAATCGACCGCGGTTTGGTCCTACGCGTAGCTGGGGCTCGCGCGCATCTGGTAGGCCAAGCGGGAGGAGCTGGGGTGGTCTGAGTCGACGGCAACGAGCACGAATGCGGCGGCCGAAGTTCGGTCATCGGCGGGTTAGGCGCTGCAGCTTGCGGGCGAGCGAGCGAGGTGGCTGGGCGGCACCTAATGGGCAACAGGAGGGGCTCGGGGGCACGGAGCTCGCCGGCCATGGCGGAAGGCGGCTTCGGGTGCTCACGGGGCAGCGGCTATGGGGCAAAAACGACGACGTGGTTAAGGGGGAAAGGACCGGGAGCTCACAGTGAGGCCGACGACAGGCTCAGCTGGCTCGTGGACGACCGGAAGGCGACGAATCCGTCGATGGAGTCCGGCGGCCGTGCTCGGGGAAGACGACTCGTGGCGGCGATGTGGGGCTCCCGCGGTGGCGTGGCTCGGGGTGGAAGAAAGAGGGGGTCGAGGCGGAGCCTCTGGGCCGGTCAGAGAAGCAAGGGGAAGGCGGTGGCTGCAGCTACGGTGAACGGCGGCGTTGGCTGCGATCGGTGAGGTGGGGGATCGGCGAGGGAGAGAGCAGGGGGAGAGTGAGAGGGGTCGAGTGGATCGGGACAATGCCGGGGCGTTCACCCACCCGTCCAGAGGCTCGGCGGCAAGCAGGAGGAGGCGTGGCGAGCTCGGCGGTGTCACGGTGTCCCTCCTCTGCCTACTGGCAGAGGTAGGCGGTGACTGGCACGAGGCCAGTGGGCTGGGCCGGTGCAGATGGGCCGCCAGGTAAGTGGCCCAGGTAGGTTCTCTCTCTCTGGTTTCTATTTATTAATGTTTTCTATTATTCTATACACTTTAGGGCTTTATTAAATATGCCAGGGCATTACCAAAAATCATGAAACTAATCATGGCTACTGTTTTGAATATATCCAACAACAAACATTTTAGTTTATGATTATTTGAGCATTTAAAATATTTTATATCATTTAAATGCCCAAATGCAAATACAATATGAATTAATTCAAAAATCCAGAATGGCCTAGAAATATGTGCATGACTTTTGGCAGAGGTTTTCACCTTTAACAAAAATCATGAACTTTTCTAAAGGGCATTTGGGATTATTGAAAATATTTTTATTGAACCTAGTTGAATTCATTTGGTGCTAGGGTTACAACAATCCCCATTTCAAGTTTCTGAGAAAATTAAACATGATGATATGATGATCATGCAAGGACAAGCAAAGGCTAAGCTAGGGCTGTTGATATCCAAACCGGGAGAATCACTCGCTCTAAAACTCGTTTAGCTAACTTCTGTGAACATTACTCATTCATCTCTAGCATTGAACCTATGAAGGTTGAAGAAGCATTGAAGGATCCGAATTGGATAAACGCTATGCATGAAGAGCTACACAACTTTGAGAGAAATCAAGTGTGGACATTAGTCGAGAAGCCCGACAACAACCACAACATCATTGGTACCAAATGGGTGTTTCGCAACAAGCAAGATGAAGATGGACAAGTGGTTCGCAACAAAGCATGTCTCGTCGCCCAAGGCTACACACAAGTTGAAGGTATGGACTATGGTGAGACATATGCTCCCGTTGCTAGACTTGAGTCCATTCGCATCTTACTTGCTTATGCTAATCACCATGATATCACCTTTTACCAAATGGACATTAAAAGTGCTTTTCTAAATGGCAAAATTGAGGAGGAAGTTTATGTTAAGCAACCTCCCGGCTTCGTCAATCCTAAGAGACCTAATCATGTTTACAAACTTCACAAAGCCCTTTATGGTCTTAACAAGCTCCTAGAGCATGGTATAAATTCTTGACCAAGTTCCTTATTGAAAAAGGCTTTGAAATTGGTAAAATTGATTCTACTCTTTTTACTAAAAGGGTTAATGGAGAACTATTTGTGTGCCAAATTTATGTTGATGATATCATATTTGGTTCAACTAACCCTCATTTTAGTGAAAAGTTTTGAAAGCTAATGTCGGAGAAGTTTGAGATGTCTATGATGAGTGAACTCAAATTCTTTCTCGGTTTGCAAATCAAGCAAACTAAGGAAGGTACCTTTGTCTCTCAAACGAAGTACACCAAGGACTTATTCAAGAAGTTCAATATGCAAGAATGCAAAGGTATGACTACACCCATGCCTACTAGTGGACATCTTGATTTGACCAAAGATGGTGAACCGGTTGATCAAAAGGTTTATCGCTCTATGATTGGTTCATTGTTATATCTATGTGCCTCTTGTCCTGATATTATGCTAAGTGTGTGCATGTGTGCACAATATCAAGCTGCTCCTAAAGAATGTCATCTTAAGGTTGTGAAAAGGATAGTGAGATACCTAATCCATACACCAAATTTTGGCATTTGGTATCCTAAGAGGTCCTCTTTTGATCTTGTTGGCTACTCCGATTCGGACTATGCCGGAGACAAGGTTGATAGAAATTCCACTTCGGGTACTTGTCAATTCCTTGGTAGATCTCTTGTGTCTTGGTCTTCCAAGAAACAAAACTCGGTATCCTTATCCACGGCCGAAGCGGAATACATTGCCGTTGGTTCATGTTGTGCTCAATTACTTTGGATGACCCAAACTCTTAAAGATTATGGGATATATGTGAAACATGTTCCATTGCTATGTGACAATGAAAGTGCTATTAAGATTGCTCACAATCCCGTGCAACATTCTCAAACTAAGCATATTGAAGTTCGTCATCATTTCATTCGAGATCATGTTGCCAAAGGGGACATTAACCTTAAGCATGTTCGCACCGATAAGCAATTGGCGGATATATTCACTAAACCACTTGATGAGAAAGTGTTTTGTAGGTTGAGAGGTGAATTGAACATCATTGATGCTTCAAACTTGGAGTAGGAACTCCATTTGATACATGCGGGGCATGAGCCTATGACTAATCCTCGATATTTCTCTTATGATGCTATTCATATGTCTTGGATATATTTGTACCTTGCATGTTATCTAACCCGTGTAGGTACTTGGTTGAATCTAAATCTATGAGATTGCAACTCACTCACATCTTGAGCAATCTCTACATCACCAAGTCTCTACACAATGGTGGTTGAAGACAAGGAAGCACGAAACCATTCAAACATATCCTTTGGCAAATTCTATGTTGAGTCTCATGATTGTCATTTTGGATACACAAGTGCTCTTCCTTGCAAAGCTAACCCATGTATGTAGATGAACTCAAACTCTAAGTGGTGCTCCCAACTCTTGATGAACTACATCAACCTTGAGCAACCCACACAAGTTCAACTACATGATCAAGATCAACACCACCACCCAAGGTATGTTATTCCATCTTAGAGAAGCTTTACTCCAAGTCATGAGCCAAAGCAACTCGACAAGATGTGAATACATCAAAAGGCTTAAACGAAAAATGGTAACCCCATTTTAAGCTTAAACGATGAGTATGACCTATGATCAAGTGCTCTCACTTGACTCCTAAGTCAATATACTCTAACATAGGTGACTTTGTCGCCGACCATCTCTAGATGAAGTTCTCTTGTGTCTCTCCGTGCTTTTGTATCTTGCATATTTGTTTCCCCTTTCAACTTCATCTAGATCTTTTAGTTTCTTTTCTTTGCTTTTTATTCTGCATTTTGTGCATCCAATTCATTGCAAATCTTTCAGTTAATTCCTTGCATATCCTTATGAGATCTTACTTATCTAGTGAACTGAGGTGACAAGTAGTTTCACTCTGATGAACTCGGTCACACCGGTTTGTTCTCTTCGGCCCAACCGAAATCTTTCGGTGCAACCGAAGCACACAACTCGGAGTCACCGATTTCACCACAGGAAAACCAACTTGCCACTTATTCCTGGTTTCTGTTTGCTCCAGCTCCACTCAATGATTCTTGTCCTCTACCAGCATCATATGAGACATGCTGCTTTGCTCTGTGACTCGAGGACCAACCCATTTGTATCACATGTCCAGAAGAGCCCTTCTTTGAAGTTGATGTCAAAGGGGGAGTGAGAGATCACATCAAAGCTTAATCTTTCTATAGGAGGAGAAAGAGAGAATACTCAGGGGGAGAGAGTTTCTCAACAAGGAGAAAGTAATATCATCAAAGACCCCAGATGCTTGGTGTTCAAGAGGAGAGATGTCACATGTCTTTAAGAGAGGAAAGACATGTTTGTTTGCTTGCTTTAGCTCAAGCTCTATTGTTTCTTTTCTGTTGCTCTGATTTTCTGTTCCCTATCTTCTCCCAATATCCCATGCAGATTCAGGGGGAGCAAGACATCTAAGCGAAGGAAATCTCTGATTTTATTGCATATCTTTACCCTTGGGGACATGTCTATATTCAATGTGGTACTTAGTACTCACTCTACATGTCATCCCAGTCTTGGTTCTCTTGTGGTTTCTCTTGTTTTCTCTGGTCAGTAGGTGTATCTGTGTTATTTAACCTTGTTTGCGCAGGTTCATCCCATCCTAAGCCAACTCAAGACCACAAGGTAAGTATATGCATCACAGTCATGTGAATGAGAAGTTCTTGCTGATGTACATATTGTTTGCAAGAAGGACTCATGAGCATGAAGGTACATTTCTCGCATTCACATCATTTGCTCTGATGCATATAGCCAAGATACATGTAACACATTGCTTACTCTGTCATGTTTACGCATTCACCTGCTCCTATATTCAATATTCACATGATTGCATACATGTAGGGGGAGCCTATGCATGTTACATGTCTTTCCAAAGCTTTACTTGCTATTCTCTATATCTTTAGCTAAAGCTTTGATGTATGTTGTCATCAATTACCAAAAAGGGGGAGATTGAAAGCACAAGTGCTCCCTGGGTGGTTTTGGTAATTAATGTCAACATATCTCTTGTTGGACTAACACTTTTACCTAGTATGTTTCAGATAAGTTCAACAATGGAGTGGCATGGACTACAGGATGTGGAACCCCTTCAAGATGCTAAGGACAAAGGATTGGCTCAAGCTTCAAGATCAAGACTCTACATTTTCTATTTTAGTGATCCAAGATCACATTGAGTCTATAAGAAAAGCCAATACTATCAAGAGGGGATGAGGTGTTGCTTAATGGCTTGCTTACTCAAAGTGCTTAGTGATATGCTCCAGAACCCTCAACTACCTTCCCACATCCACATATGACCTAAACCAAAAGTCAAACTCGGCCCCACCGATTCTTTCTATCCGGCGCCACCGAGTTTCAGATGTCATAGCCACTGCCACAAACCCTAGCAAATCGGTTTCACCGATAGGGATCTCGGTCTCACCGAGATGGGATTGTAATCTCTCTGTGCATGTCCATTACCAAAATCGGTCTCACCGAGTTTGAGCAATCGGTACTACCGAGATTACAATGCAAACCCTCTGATTAGCTTATTACCAAAATCGGTCCCACCGAGTTTGTGTAATCGGTCTCACCGAGTTTGCCTGACCAACTCTCTGGTTAGCTTATTACCAAAATCGGTCCCATCGAGTTTGTGTAATCGGTCACACCGAGACTATGTTATGCCCTAACCCTAACCATATCGCTCCTACCGAGTTGCATCTCAGTCCCACCGAAAATCCTAACGGTCACTAGGTTTGCTAAATCGGTCCGACCGAGTTTAACCATTCGGTCCCACTGAGTTTGGCAAACTGTGTGTAACGGTTAGATTTTGTGTGGAGGCTATATATACCCCTCCACCCACTCTTCATTCGTGGAGAGAGCCATCAGAACATACCTACACTTCCAATACACATTTTCTGAGAGAGAACCACCTACTCATGTGTTGAGGTCAAGATATTCCATTACAACCATATGAATCTTGATCTCTAGCCTTTCCCAAGTTGCTTTCCAGTCAAATCTTCTTTCCACCAAATCCAAATCCTGTGAGAGAGAGTTGAGTGTTGGGGAGACTATCATTTGAAGCACAAGAGCAAGGAGTTCATAATCAACACACCATTTGTTACTTATTGGAGAGTGGTGTCTCCTAGATTAGCTAGGTGTCACTTGGGAGCCTTCAACAAGATTGTGGAGTTGAACCAAGGAGTTTGTAAGGGCAAGGAGATCGCCTACTTCATGAAGATCTACCGCTAGTGAGGCAAGTCCTTCGTGGGCGACGGCCATGATGGAATAGACAAGGTTGCTTCTTCGTGGACCCTTCGTGGGTGGAGCCCTCCGTGGACTCGCGCAACCGTTACCCTCCGTGGGTTGAAGTCTCCATCAACGTGGATGTATGATAGCACCACCTATCGGAACCACGACAAAAACATCCGTGTCTCCAAATGCGTTTGAATACTCCAAACCCTTCCCTTTACATTCTTGCAAGTTGCATGCTTTACTTTCTGCTGCTCATATACTCATTGCATGCTTGCTTGATATGTATTGTGTTTGTTAAACTTGTGCTTAAACTCCACTTAAACTTAAGAATATTAAAAACTGCAACTTTTGGCACTTAGTGTCTAATCACCCCCCCTCTAGACAACTCTTCTCGATCCTTTCAGTATGTGAGTTCTTTATGAGTAATGTTGAGTCCATGGATTATACGCACTCTCACCCTTCCATCATTGCTAGCCTCTTCGGTACCATGCATTGCCCTTTCTCACATTGAGAGTTGGTGCAAACTTCGTCGGTGCATCCAAACCCCGTGATATGATATGCTCTTTCACACATAAACCTCCTTATATCTTCCTCAAAACAGCCACCATACCTACCTATTATGACATTTCCATAGCCATTCCGAGATATATTGCCATGCAACTTTCCACCATTCCGTTTATCACGACACATTCATCATTGTCAATTGCTTAGCATGATCATGTAGTTGACATAATATTTCTGGCAAAGCCACCGTTCATAATTTTTTCATACATGTCACTCTTGGTTCATTGCATATCTTGGTACAACGCTGGAGGCATTCATATAGAGTCATCTTTTGTTCTAGTATCGAGTTGTAATCATTGAGTATTAAATAAATAGAAGTGTGATGATCGTCATTTTCTACAGCATTGTCCCAAGTGAGGAATAAAAAAAGAGAGAAAGTCCATAAAAAAGAGAGAGAAAAAGAGAGAAGGGACAATGCTACTATCCTTTGCCACACTTGTGCTTCAAAGTAGCACCATAATCTTCATGATAGAGAGTCTCTTGTTTTGTCACTTTCATATACTAGTGGGAATTTTTTATTATAGAACTTGGCTTGTATATTCCAACAATAGGCCTCCTCAAGTGCCCTAGGTCTTCGTGAGCAAGCAAGTTGGATGCACACCCACTTAGTTTCTTTTGTTGAGCTTTCATACATTTATAGCTCTAGTGCATCCGTTGCATGGCAATCCCTACTCCTTGCATTAACATCATCGATGGGCATCTCCATAGCCCATTGATTAGCCTCATTGATGTGAGACTTTATCCTTTTTTGTCTTCTCCACATAACCCCCATCATCATATTCAATTCCACCCATAGTGCTATGTCCATGGCTCGCGCTCATATATTGCGTGAAAGTTTATAGGTTTGAGATTACTAAAGTATGAAACAATTTCTTGGCTTGTCATCGGGGTTGTGCATGATGAGAGCATTCTTGTGTGACGAAAATGGAGCATGACTAAACTATATGATTTTGTAGGGATAAACTTTCTTTGGCCATGTTATTTTGAGAAGACATAATTGCTTAGTTAGTATGCTTGAAGTATTATTAGCTTTATGTCAATATGAACTTTTATCTTGAATCTTTCGGATCTGAATATTCATACCACAATTAAGAAGAATTAGATTGAAATTATGCCTAGTAGCACTCCGCACTAAAAATTCTGTTTTTTATCATTTATCTACTCGAGGACGAGCAGGAATTAAGCTTGGGGATGCCTGATACGTCTCCAATGTATCTATAATTTTTTATTGCTCCATGCTATATTATCTACTGTTTTGGACAATATTGGGCTTTATTATCCACTTTTATATTATTTTTGGGACTAACCTATTAACCGGAGGACCAGCCCAGAATTGCTTTTTTTGCCTATTTCAGAGTTTTGCAGAAAAGGAATATCAAACGGAGTTCAAACGGAATGAAACCTTCGGGAACGTGATTTTTAGGAAGATTATGATCCACGAGACTTGGACCCTACGTCAAGAAACAAAAGAGGCTGCCACGAGGTAGGGGGGCGCGCCCACCCCCCAGGGCGTGCCCTCCACCCTCGTGGCCCCCCTGTTGCTCCACCGACTTACTCCTTCCTCCTATATATACCTACGTACCCCCAAACGATCAGATACGGAGCCAAAAACCTAATTCCACCGCCGCAACCTTCTGTACCCACGAGATCCCATCTTGGGGCCTGTTCCGGAGCTCTGCCGGAGGGGGCATCCATCATGGAGGGCTTCTACATCATCACCATAGCCTCTCCAATGAAGTGTGAGTAGTTTACCTCAGACCTTCGGGTCCATAGTTAGTAGCTAGATGGCTTCTTCTCTCTTTTTGGATCTCAATACAATGTTCTCCCCCTCTCTTGTGGAGATCTATTCGATGTAATCTTCTTTTTGCGGTGTGTTTGTTGAGACCGATGAATTGTGGGTTTATGATCAAGATTATCTATGAACAATATTTGAATCTTCTCTGAATTCTTTTATGTATGATTGGTTATCTTTGCAAGTCTCTTCGAATTATCAGTTTTGTTTGGCCTACTAGATTGATCTTTCTTGCAATGGGAGAAGTTCTTAGCTTTGGGTTCAATCTTGCGGTGGCTTTTCCCAGTGACAGTAGGGGCAGCAAGGCACGTATTGTATTGTTGTCATCGAGGATAACAAGATGGGTTTTTTATCATATTGCATGAATTTACCGCTCTACATCATGTCATCTTGCTTAAGGCGTTACTCTGTTTTCATGAACTTAATACTCTAGATGCATGCTGGATAGCGGTCGATGAGTGGAGTAATAGTAGTGGATGCAGGTAGGAGTCGGCCTACTTGTCTCGGATGTGATGCCTATATACATGATCATACCTAGATATTCTCATAACTATGCTCAATTCTGTCAATTGCTCAACAGTAATTCGTTCACCCACCGCAAAATACTTATGCTCTTGAGAGAAGCCACTAGTGAAACCTATGGCCCCCGGGTCTATCTTCATCATATTAATCTTCCAATACTTAGTTATTTCCTTTGCTTTTTTCCTTTGCTTTTATTTTACTTTGCATCTTTATCACAAAAATACCAAAAATATTATCCTATCATATCTATCAGATCTCACTCTCGTAAGTGACCGTGAAGGGATTGACAACCCCTTATCGCGTTGGTTGCGAGGAGTTATTTGTTTTGTGCAGGTACGAGGGACTCGCGCGTAGCCTCCTACTGGATTGATACCTTGGTTCTCAAAAACGGAGGGAAATACTTACGCTACTTTGCTGCATCATCCTTTCTTCTTCAAGGAAAACCAACGCACTGCTCAAGAGGTAGCAGATCTGGCCGGGGGTCTTTGGCTGTCCTCGTCAAAGATCCTGCCGAGGGTGTTGGGGATATTACTAATGGGCGTAAACCGGCCTACCTGGGCCGGGTTAACTTCATCAGTAGTCCAAAGGTGTTAAAGCCCAGAAGTCAGATAAAGGCCCAAGGCCATAGTCGGTTCAGCACGTGTAGCCGTAAACCGATGTGTATATGAACTTGTATTGTATGTTAGGAATAGGGAGAGACCAACCCGGATATGAGTATGAACCGGAGATTGGGACTCTGTGAACCGACGGGCGTCACCCGTTTATATAAGGGGACGACCCGATAGCGGTTCAAGGACAGACAACCACAACTCGAGACCTAGGCGAAGCTTGTTTGCTCCCTAGTCATCGAAACACCATCAATTCCATCACAAACTAGACGTAGGCTTTTACCTTCATCGAAGGGGCCGAACTAGTATAAACCCTCTGTGTCCCTGTGTCCGCTTTAACCCCTTCGAGTTAACCCGTTGCGATGGCTCCACGACTAAGTCCTTTCGCTAGGACATCTGCCGTGACAAACCCACTACAGTTGGCGCCCACCGTGGGGCTATCGCACGATGGTTTCAAGTTCTTGGAGGGCCGCTTTGAAGGACTCGAGGGATACGCCGTGGGCCGGATGAACAAGAGTCGTCGCGGCAAGATCTACATCGACGATGCAGGCTGGGGCCCCGAGGCCGGCTCAATTGAGTACGGGTACCGGGTCCCCTTTGGTGGCATACACGCCTTCATCGGCAAGATCGGTGAACCGGGCCCTGAGCTGGACACCTGCACCGACCTCGTCGAGACAGCTCAGCGTGCGCGACCTGCCCGGGCTAAACCGGCCATGAAACGTGCCTTCGTGGGAGTCATCCATGGAGGAAGCTATGAGGACGGATCAGGATCTGGTGGTGAAACCGTCGTTTACTCTGGCAACGAGTCATCGACCGGAGAAACTGAGTCGTTGTATCAGCTACAAGATGGCCGGATTGGGGGCTGTTCCGATGGCGATAGTATTCCGGACCCCTCCGATCTGCCTAACCGAGTTGGAATATTCATGGCCGGTACACAAGCAGCAATGGTATCCGGTTCAGCAGCGGCAACCGCTGCCGGAGCAGGAGGCTCTGTGCGCCCACCGGCTCAAGTGTTATCCGATCTATTCGACGCATTGGCTGCACTCATGGCGGAGGCTAATCCAGAGGATCAGGATGCTCATAACACAGAGATCGCAAAGGTGAGAGAGCAGATTACCCAGGCCAAAGCGGATCTGGCAGCTGAAGATGTCAGGATGATTGCGGAGCGGGCCGCTTTGGACGCGCAAGCCTATAAACTCATGCTGGACCAGAACGCCTCACAGGAAGTCATGAGGAGGAAGTACCGATCTTGTTTGCCCTCAGTTTTTGAAGGAAGAGACCTTTTCAACACCCCTGGAGCAGGGACCAGTAATCAACCAGTGGTAAACCGGGCGGAGGCACCGGGGACGGGCGCGCCGGTTCAGCCCCGTGTAATAGATCTGCCCCGTCATAACACTGGAGTACCGCAGGTTGTGCCCACACCTCCGGATCACTATTCCAATCCGCTGGATAACCTGGTTGCAGCGGCGGCACGGTTGGAGGCTATTCCGGTCGAGGGGGATTCATTGCAGGCGATAGAGACACGCCGGGTCAAGGAGCTCCTCAGGACGGCGTTGGTCCAACAGGAAGCGTATTCGTACAGCCGTGAGCGGATTCATTCTACCCCACGTCCAAGCCGGAGTTATAGCAGACATATGGAGGAGCCAGCTGAGTCAAGTAATGCACGGCGTGGAGCGCCCCGTGGCAACAATCCGGCTCCCGATGCCCAGGAGGTGGTAGACCGGGCCCGAGCGCGCAGGGAAGCCGAGTTAGCAGCACAGCATCAGACTCGTCAGCTTACACCAGTTCGTCCCACCACTTCGGTTGAACCGGGACTCACTTCTAGCGCTTTGGGAGTGCCTTGCCTTGTCCCCGCTTTACGCAATGTGCGCCTGCCCAAGGATTTTAAGGGCCCGCGCAAGGTGCCAAACTATACGGCGGATCAACCCCCAGAGACATGGGTGGAGAGTTATGAGATGGCCATGGAGATGCTTAATGTGGATGAGGCGGCATGTGCAAAATATTTCACCATGATGCTTGAAGGGACAGCCCGTACTTGGTTAAAGAGCATGCCGCCCAATTCTATCGGTTCATGGGCCCAGTTGCGAGCCCGGTTCATCAATAATTTCAAAGATACGTGTAAACAGCCCATGTCGATAGTGGATTTAGCTGCCTCTGTCCAGGAGGAAGGAGAATCAACTACTCATTGGGTGCGCCGGGTTTCACAAATCCTGCATTCATCAGACCGCATCAATGCTGACACCGCAGTTATAACCTTGGAAGGTATTTGCCGGTTTGGACCCCTGAAGCTGAAGTTAGGACGGATGAAGCGTCACTGTACTGACATAGGGACTCTCATGGGCGCTTTGGTAAAGTACGGTGATTCTGATAGTACTGAGGATCCCGAGTCTAACGATGAAAAGACAGGGAAGGGAAAGAAGAACAGCAACTTCAAAGGTCAGCAGCATCACTCAGCAGGAAACGGTGGTGGAGGCAAGCGTAAAGCGGATGGCAGCATGGATTTTGTGGCTAATACTAACGTGCAGGACAGGGGCCAGCGACGTAAGGGCAAAAACCGCAGTGGAGCGCCTAGTGCTAATCCGGAACGCTTAAACTATCTGTTGAACCAGCCCTGTCCAAAGCATGGGACAAGGGAGGAACCAGCAAACCACCTTTGGAAGGATTGCTATATTATGCAGGAGTTCAAGAGCTCCAGTGCCTTCCGGTATGACCCCAGCTCTGGTGGTGGTTCTGGATCTGGGCCGGGTCACGGTGGAGGAAATTCCGGTTCAGGATTTAATGGTAATCCGGGCGGACATAACAATCAGCATAATCAGAATAACCAAGGTGGTTACAATCAGCAATAGCAGCAGTCAGGTTACCAGAGCAATCCAAAGCAACTAAATAGTGGGCAATATCATGTATTCACCACTAGCTTGGACAAGCGGGACCGGAAGGTCCAGAAGCGGGCAGTTAATTCTGTTGAACCGGCCGTGCCCCGGTATCTGCGCTGGTCAGAGCAGCCAATCATATGGAGTAGAGAGGATCACCCTCCCCGGGTTGACAATCCTGGTCTGTTGGCTTTAGTGGTGGCGCCTCAGGTGGGAGGTTATAAGTTCACCAAAGTGCTCATGGATGGAGGTAGCAGCATTAACATCTTATACTATGAGACTTTCCGTCGAATGGGGCTAACAGATAAAGATCTCCGACCGTCGAATACGGTTTTTCATGGTGTGGTACCTGGCAAGTCAGCATACCCCGTTGGGAAGATAGCGTTGGAAGTGGCCTTTGGAGATGATCATGATTCCCGATCAGAGACACTGACGTTCGAGGTGGTGAAAATCCAAAGCCTGTATCACGCCTTGTTCGGTAGACCGGCCTATGCCAAATTCATGGCACGGCCCTGCTATGTGTATCTACAGCTCAAGATGCCAGGTCATAAGGGGACCATCAGGGTTCACAGAAGCCGCAAGGTCACTTTGGAATGTGAAGAAGGAGATGCGGCTTACGCAGAGTCGGTTTGTGCCACCGAGGACCTCAAGTATTATAAAGACAATGTTGATCCAACAGATATGACTCCTTTAAAGAAGCCTACTACAGAGCATGATCCGGCCCTGAAGTTTACATCGGCAGCTGAGACTAAGCTTGTTGACTTTGTACCTGGTGATTCGTCCAAGCAGTTCAGCATCAGTGCCAATCTGGATCCGAAATAGGAAAGCACGCTCATCGAGTTCATCCGTGAGAATCGGAACATCTTTGCATGGAAGCCTTCTGACATGCCAGGTGTACCGAGGCAACTCGCTGAGCACACTCTTAATGTCGATCCTAAATACAAACCGGTGAAACAGTTCCTCCGCCGGTTCAATGAAGAAAGGCGAAAAGCTATTGGAGAAGAGGTGGCCAGGCTCTTAGCAGCTGGCTTCATTGTTGAAGTTTTCCACCCTGAGTGGCTTGCTAATCCAGTGCTGGTCCTTAAGAAAAACGGCACCTGGCGCATGTGTGTGGATTATACTGATCTTAATAAGGCTTGTCCTGTGGATCCTTTTGCACTCCCCCGTATTGATCAGATTATTGATGCTACGGCGGGTTGCGAGCGTTTATGTTTCCTGGATGCATATTCCGGCTATCATCAGATCAAAATGGCAGTTAAGGACCAGGAGAAGACAGCGTTCATAACTCCCTTTGGAGCCTTTTGCTATGTATCTATGCCTTTTGGGCTCAAAAGTGCCCAGGCAACCTATCAACGATGTGTGCAAAATTGTCTCCACAAACAGATTGGCCATAATGTGCATGCATATGTGGATGATATTGTTGTTAAATCAAGGAAGAAGGAGACTTTGGTCGACGACTTGAAGGAAACCTTTGATAACCTGAGGACGTATAAGATGATGCTCAATCCGGCCAAATGTGTCTTCGGTGTACCGGCTGGCAAGTTATTGGGTTTTCTGGTGTCCAACAGGGGAATTGAGGCTAATCCGGAGAAGATCACGGCTATCACTTCTCTGGCTAAACCGAAGTGTATTAATGATGTTCAACGTTTGGCTGGACGGATTGCCGCGTTGAGCCGGTTTATCAGCCGCCTTGGTGAGAAAGCGATCTCGTTGTATCAGATGTTGAAGAAGACGGATCAGTTCGTCTGGAGTTCTACCGCTGATCAGGCGTTGGAGGACTTAAAGCGGCAATTGGCCAATCCGCCCGTACTCGCCGCTCCCATTGACAAGTAACCATTGTTGCTGTATGTTGCTGCCAATGCCCGCGCGGTCAGTGTAGCTATTGTGGTGGAGCGGAAGGAGGCGGGCAAAGAGTACCTGGTTCAGCGTCCGGTTTATTATATCAGCGAGGTGCTTATTGAATCCAAACAAAGGTATCCACATTGGCAGAAGCTGGTGTATGGAGTTTTTATGGCAAGCCGGAAGCTGGAGCGGTATTTCCAAGGGCATCCCATCACAGTGGTCAGCTCTGCCCCCTTGGGTGATATCATCCAGAACCGGGAAGCAACGGGCCGGATTGCCAAGTGGGATATAGAGCTTGGGCCGCACGGTTTGAATTACGTGCCTCGGACGGCAGTGAAGTCCCAAGCACTTGTCGATTTCATCAATGACTGGACGGAGCTGCAGGCCCCTGAAGAGAAGCCGGATCACACATATTGCGCCATCCATTTTGACGGATCACGGCAATTGGAGGGCTCGGGGGATGGAGTCGTATTAACTTCCCCACGAGGTGACAAGTTTTGTTATGTTCTCCGCTTACTGTTCCCTTGTACTAACAATGCAGCTGAGTATGAAGCCTTGCTCCATGGTCTCCAGATGGCTAAAGAGATGAACTTAAGCCAGGTTAAGTGCTTCGGTGACTCGGACCTGGTGGCTCAACAGGTGTCTAGTACTTGGGATTCTAAAGACCCACTCATGGTTGCATATCGTCGTGAGGTTGATACTGTTGCAGGTCACTTCAAGGGTTATCAGGTGGACCACGTGGACCGTCGGAAGAACGAAGCGGCGGACGCTTTGAGCCGGCTAGGCTCACAGCGTAAACCGGTTCCGCCCAATGTTTTTCTCGATATACTACACAACCCATCGGTTCAACTACCTGGGGAAGCAGATTTGGCTGTTCCTGATCCGGAGGCTCAGTTGGTGGCAGCACTCCACGTCATTCCGGATTGGACACTTCCCTACGTGGCGTACATGAACCGGGGTGAGTTACCAGAGGATGAGACTCTGGCCAGACAAATAATACTGCGGTCCAAGTCCATGACAATCGTCAATGACGAGTTGCATCATTGCAGTGTATCAGGAGCATTTCAACGTTGTGTGTCTCCTAAGGAAGGTTGTGAAATTTTGCGTGAGATCCATGAAGGGGATTGTGGTCACCACGCCGGTTCAAAATCTCTGGTGGCTAAAGTGTTCCGCCATGGTTTCTATGGGTTAACTGCCCATGCTGATGCGAAAGATCTGGTCCGACGATGTGATGGTTGCCAAAAGTTTTCAAGACGCGCTCATGTTCCGGCTCAAGAATTGAGGATGATTCCAATCACTTGGCCGTTTGCAACCTGGGGGCTGGATATGGTTGGGCCTTTCAAAAGGTCCAAGGACAAGAAGACCCACCTCCTGGTGGCGGTTGATAAATTTACAAAGTGGGTGGAGGCAGAACCTGTTAGTAAGTGTGACGCAGCCACCGCGGTTCAGTTCATCAAAAAGGTGATTTTCCGGTTTGGCTTTCCACACAGTATCATCACAGACAATGGTACCAATTTGTCCAAGGGTGCCATGAAAGAGTTCTGCGAACGAGAGCACATCCGCCTTGACGTGTCATCAGTGGCGCACCCACAGTCCAATGGTCAAGCAGAAAGAGCTAATCAGGAGATCTTGAGAGGCATCAAGCCCCGGCTTATGGTTCCTTTGCAGCGGATGCCGGGTTGTTGGGTTGAAGAGTTACCATCTGTGTTATGGAGTATTAATACTACACCCAACAGATCGACAGGATACACGCTGTTCTTCATGGTTTATGGAGCAGAGGCGGTTCTCCCTAGTGATATCCGTCACGATTCACCTCGTGTTGCGGCTTATGTTGAAGCGGACAACGAGATGGCTCGACAAGACGCTTTGGACCGGTTGGATGAAGAGCGAGACATAGAAGTTGCCCGCTCGGCGATTTACCAACAAGATCTTCGTCGCTATCACAGTCGTCGGGTGAGGACCAGAACCTTTCAAGAAGGAGATTTGGTGCTTCGACTCATTCAAGATCAAACCGATATGCATAAGTTATCTCCGCCTTGGGAGGGACCTTTCATGGTCAGCAAGAATCTGCACAACGGGTCATACTATCTGATTGATATTCGAGAGCGTAAAGACTCACGTAAGTCAGAAGAGGAGACCAACATGCCGTGGAACATAGCTCATCTTCGGCCTTACTATACTTGAGCCATTGGCTCTTCTTATGTACATATTATGACAATGTATATATTATAAATACAATAAACCGGATCCTCAGCTAAAGCGGGGTATCTGTTCATTTTTATCATGTGTGGTTACATGGAGTTGTTCTGTTTTAAAGCGAACTCCGGTTTACCCCTTGCAAAAACTGTAAATATCACCTGGGGGCTCGGTCATGTCTGAACCGATGCAATACCTTTTGATAGGCGAAAGCCACCAGATCACTTGGGGGCTCGGTCGTGTCCGAACCGATGCAACACCTTTTGATCGGTGAAAGCCACCAGATCACTTGGGGACACTGTCAAGTCTGAACCGGTCACCCCTCTTGATCGGCCTAAAGGCCTTAGAGTCACTTGGGGGCTTGGTCGAACCCGAACCATTGCCATGCCACTTGATCGGCGTAATGCCACGGTTTCATTTGGGGACCTGGTTGACTTGAACCACAGCTACGCCTATTGGGAGCTTGGTCGTGTCCGACCACGGTAACACCATCTGATCGGCTCAGTAAAGCCTCTTTTTTGCAAACTGTTCTATCATTGCCTTTTGCTTCACATATCTTTTCTTGATAAAATTGCTGTTTTGTTTTGGTTGCGTTCTTAAACCGACAGCGTTTTACACCGGTTCAAGCAGCCAAATTGACGGAACACGGTCCATTTTTACACCGGAGATTATTTACCCGGTTTGGTTTTTTCTGTTAACATTCTTTTTTGGAGTAACAAAATGTTTATTATGACAAAAGCACGGTTTACACAGTAAACCGGCGTTATATATACAGGAGCTGCTTTCTCCCATGGCGGTTTAGGTTTATTAAACCTCCGTTTCAAGATTGGCTAACATCTACTTCGTGCCCAATAATGGCAGGTATTTTGTATCACAAATTTTGATCATATCTGCAAGTCTCCTTGCGTATATATACATAAAGATTCATAAACCGGCTGGCGGTACAACCGCCCTGGTAGTTTAAGATTTTACGATTGCAGGAGATATAAATTGGCAATGTCGATCTTCCAAATAAAAGTATCAGCACAGATGCACGAAGGCATCTCAAGAAGCAAAAGTATTATCTATCCTATTACAAGGCAGCATGGTACCCGAATAAGATCATTGTTCTCTTGGCGGAATATAATAAGGCAGCTAGTTAATCCTGCTTCCGGTTCACGCCTGCTCGCCGCCCCGGTTTGACCGTTGTGGGTCATCCTGCGCCGCTTCAGCTTCCTCATCCCTACCCAGTGGCTGGAAGTCAACAGTGGTCCAATCAATTCCCATTAATGCTTGAAAGACAGCCTCCTCATGGATCAATGAAGACGGTTCAATATCAGGAGCGTAAGTATGCTTACGGATTGGAGGAATTAGGTTCTCCGCTTCGGGGATTGGTGCAGCCACTCGTTTGTTCTGATCATTATACTGAGCTTGATAATGCGACAAATCAGCTTCTTCTGCCAATTGGCAGGCCAGAGGGCGCACCGCCCGGTTTATCGCTCTTGGATCTTCTTCGTTGAATTCTGAACCATCTTCTTTCAAGCTGGGATAGCCTTGAGCTGCGTCAACAGGATCAAAATCAGGCACCCATGCTTTGGCCCGGATTAAGGCATTGATGGCTCCGGTTCGAGCAGCAGACTTTTTTAGCTCTTCAATCCGAGCAGGAAGCATTGACAATCTTTTCAGCGTATCTTGGATCAAGGTGGGTGCTAGATTATTATGTGACGCAGTTGAGATAATGCGCTGCGCTCCAGTGTACAGCTGCTCGATTAAAGTGTAGGCAGCTTTCAGCTTCATTCGCACATCCGACCCCAAGTGGCTAATGCGGGTGCCTGCAACATGATAGAGCGGTTCACAAACCGGACCTATTATAAGAGGATCAAGATTATCATAGAATTCACAGGATGCTTACCAAAGATGGCGGCAGTCATTGCATGCACTTGTCGTTTCACGCTGGTCAATTCATCTGTTACCGGTTTAAGGGCAGCCTCAACGTCTCCAATCTTCTTGGTTAAAGCGGCCTTTTCTGTGGCCCAATCAGCCCGTTCCTTCTTGAAGCCCTCCTTCAGCTGTTCCATGGTGCTTAAAGCGCTGGTTAATTCCTCTTTTGCCTTGGAGGTTTCAGTTTGTTGGGATTTCAAGTTCTCTTGAAGGTCGGCGACTTGGTTTTCTTTGGCCTTTAGTTCAGCCTGCATTCAGACAGTTATATGGTTTAACAAATGAGGCAGAAAATGAAGTACCAACCACATAACAAGTTATGCGCTTTGTACTTGGGGGCTAATGCCTATTTGATCTACAGCTGTCAATTAATTGTCAAGTCCCAAGCTCAATACAAGTATTCAACTTGGCACTTGGGGGCTAATGGCTATTTGCTCTGACATTATTTCTGATGCTACTGTATGAAGATTAAAGTCTCGGTTTAACTACGTTAAGTTGAAACGATCCTTGGGGGCTACATCAGTGAGCTTTGGAGCATTGAGTCTTATGTCAAGATCCGATTCAACTATAATAAGTTGGACCGGCCCTTGGGGGCTACATTGGTGATAAGCAGGAACAAGCTCATGGAAGTTACCTCAAGTTTTTTCCTCATCATCTTTACCAGACCAGCTTCATAATCACGGCTAGTATATAGCCGGTTCAAATAACCAGAATGAACGTCTTGGGCGCTCAGAGCAGTACACGTCGCCAGATCAACATCCCATTTGCCTTTGCTCATGACAAAAAAATCTTCTTTGGCAGTATGCTTGGCTAAAGCGACGGGATTCCCCGGCTCGGAACGACCAATGCCAGTGATTACGACTTCATCATCCTTAGACTCGCCGGTTTGTACTAGCGCAGTCGATTTATCGGTCGGTTTGGAGGGACTGGTGGATTTCTCAATTCGGATGGGGCTGGCAGGCTTGTCAGCGGGACCGGAGGCATCAACAGATATTTCTTCAACAGTAACAATGTCATCTTGCATTAGCGGGTCGTCTGGCACATCGTCATGGATGACCGCTTCGACATTTGGGATAGCGTCCGGTTCAGGAGTAGCGTCTTCCTCGGCCGCTTTATCCAGGCGAGCTTTCTTGCTTGGCCTCGGTTTGGCCCTAAAAGAAGCAGCAAAATCAAAGACAGGGTATATTGAAAGCTTCAAATACCAACATTATGGTAGGTGCACACTTACCCAAGCACGGTTTTAAGTGGAGGCAGCTGGGTACCAGTTGACTCGCCAGAGGATGAGTGGGAGGTGACCTGATAATCGGAGTCAGATGGGTTAAGCAGTTGACGAAAACAGCCCGCTTTAGGACGAATACTGACAAGCAAATTAGAGACCTCTGAACGACGTCTCCGAACCGGATTGTTCGGTAAACCGGCGGGGGTAACTACCTGGCCGCTGTGTCGAGTTGTGCGGCGCACCTCGTGTTGTTGGGTCTTCATAAGAAAGTTGGGATCCAAGTAAGCAAGAGGATGAGAAAATTTAACTTTTCGGTTTACCTGACGGATTTTATGTGAGGGCGGAAGGCTTGAATCAGAAGAAAGAGTAATTACCTCTGCATCGTCAGCATGGCTAGCTTTGGCATCATCCTGACAAATATCATCATCAATAAGGTGTATAAAAAGTAAACCGAGGAAATCAAGTTCTGCCTCAAGGTCCGGATTACCCACATCTTCATCAGCGGGCGGATCAGAGGAGGCGGTGGTTTTCCTTTTGTGAGCAGACTTCTTAAATACCTTTGTCTTAGGCCAGGTTGGTTTGTCCGGTTTATCTGCCTTCTCTTGCTGGAGTTTCTTGCTCCAAAACGGATCATTGCCCTACATCAAACAGATATTGGTATCAGTAATAAGCAAGTACAATAGTATCAGAGCTAATGAAAGGGAAAATTAAGACTTACGGCTGGCGGTTTGTTGATGGCGCAGAAAGGAAGCAGGCCGGTACGGGCGCAGATGTAGTCCGGTTCGTTCAAAATTTTCTTCACAGCTTCTGTGACTTCATCGTCAGTAAGCTGGATGTTCACATGCCGCAGCGGATTGTCAACACTTGCCGTGTATTCACACATCAAATCGGAGCGTTGGCTGAGGGGTAATATGCTCCAGGATATCCAGCAACGGGCAAGATCAACTCCTGTTAAACCGTTGGCCATGAAGGCTCTGAGCTTGGACAGTGTAACGCCCCGAGACCGAAGCTTCAGAAGACTTCTATATTTTTCCTAATCATCGTGTGTTTCATTTGTGCTTGCTCTTTTATTTTTTGCATTGCATCATGCCATCATGCCATCATGTCATTAATCTTTGCATCATGAGCTTCGCATCATGTCATTTAATTCAACCAGCTAAATCGTATGGATCTTCGGTCCATTTAAATCGAGGGAAATGCACATGGTGATTTCTCTTTATAACTTATATCCTCCCAATAGTATTAGGGAGCTATAAAAATAGTATTCCATTGTTTTGGAATTGATCATAACACACTTGCAAAAATATATCCCATGCCATTGTGATCTCAACTCTTGGTCTCCAACCTTGCCCATAATTTCTTCATCATTTTCCGGAGCTCCATATAAACATCTCAACATTTTTGGCCTTTCCTAAACTTTGTCCTAGTTCAAACCATTTGAATTAAATTCAAATGGGTTTGAATTTAAATCTTGCTTTCGCGCCAACTTCTATTTTCTTGGATCAAGCTCATTTTTGTGAGTCCAGGGAAATTAACCCCTTGCGCATATTCTTTCCCTAACCCTTTCTTTCTTTCCTTCTCTCTAATTTCTTTTCTGTTTAGGTTAAAATGAGAGAAAGGGAGAGAGAGAGCCTGCACCCGCCGGCCTCTTGGGCCTAACCAACCAGGCCGGCCCAACCTTCCCCCGCAACCCTATCTAACCCTACCCCGACCCCTCTCCCTCTCCTTCGTTCTCCTCCCCCGCCGCCAGGAGCGCCCGCGCTCATGTTCTTCTCCCCCTCTCGATCCCGCCCGCCTCCCCCCTTCCTTGCTCCCGTGCGTGTCCAGCACCAAAGAAGAGGTGCTCCTCGAGCCTCGATCCAGCGCGCAGGCGCCTGAGCGCCTCCGCACCTCGTCATCGCGCCGCTCCGGTGACCCAGCCGCCGGCAGGGCCCCGTCCCCACCTCCGGCGCGCCAGGCTCGCCGCCTCCCTGCCAGGCCGGAGCCCCATCGCCACCCGCCGCCGTCGGCGACCGCCAGGAGGGCCACCCCGCGCCGCTCCTGCCCCGGCCATCCTCCTGCCCCTCAAGTCGCGCTCGTCGCCAAGGCTAAGGGTTGGACGCGCCCCTGCTCCTCCTCACCTCGCCGGAGGACGTCGTCCTCGCTTGGATCCGTCAAGCTCCGCCGCCCCCTCTGCTCCTGCTTCCTCTCCAGCGCACCAGCCTCAACTTCCTTCCCTGCGTGTGAGATGCTCTCCTCCATCACCCACCTTGCGCCGGCTCCTTCTCCCTCACGCCCGAAGCCTTACTGCTGCCTGCGTCCGACCACCACTTGCAGCTGCCGGAGCAGGACCTCCTCGTCGTGGCTCTGCCTCCACTAGCAGCCTCTTGCTGCCTGTCGTCTCCATGGCCTTGAGCAACCCAAGCCGTCGGGCGTTCTAGCCTTTGCGCATCGCTGTTTACCCGAGGAGACCACCGCCAAGTTCCATCAAGCCGACCGTGTACGTCTACCGTCACCGTGGGTTTTCATCAAGTTCGGCTACAGCACAAAGATATGTGCAACTACGCGGATTCGCCGAGTACGACTACTCATGGGACCCGTCAAGTTCATCTACGTGCGTGTACGACTACATCCGATGTGGATCTCGACAAGTACCCCGACGTAACATGTACCACTACTGTCGAACCCGAAGCCCTCGGATTCGTCAAGTCCGAAGATGCAAGTACCACTCCGAACCATATACGACGACCGTCGCCGAAGACCCGTGTAACGTGAACGTGAACGACTACCGTCGCGAGTACCTCTACCGTCGTCATGTACCCCTACTTCCACTACGGCCCGTGTACCACTACTTCCTTCGGCGAACTTGATCCGTTCCGAAAACACACGCTTCAAAGGTATAACTGCTGAGAACGATGACCCGTGGACGAATGTGTGTTGTCTGAGTTGAACCATATGTTTGCACCGTGCCCGTTTGCTTCATGCACGTTCCTCTTCGTTAGCCATGCCATCGTCTCGTGGGAACCCGGTAACCGGGAACACCCCACCATCTTGCATAACTCGCTTCCGTCACGCTTCCTTTTGCACCGGTATCTCCATGAGCTACCGGAACTGATATGTTGCCGTGGCATCATTTTCGGATTCGTTACCATGGCACCCCTTTCTTCCACCACGGTGACAAATGCTTCATAATGCTCTTGTCAACATTTTCATAAAATTTCTTAAACTTGCATATGTCATCCGCATCATTATAACAACAATTAAAAGGTTTAAAATGTTGTTTGTTTAAATTTGCTTAAATGCCATGCTAAAATGATTTATTTCATAACTAAATAACCGTAGCTCGGATTTAAATAAACTTTATATGTAAATGGGGTAGAAAAATGCATAGATTAACATGGTGCACTTCATTTTGCTGTTTAACAACATCAAAATATGCTTTAGGACAAAACAGTACCAAATTAAAAATATGCATATGAGGAGTTTCCGGAATTGTTGTTTGTCATTTCCGGCCTCATTTAAACTTGCCTAAATAGTTAGTTTAATTATGCTTCGCCTCTTTCCTTGTTAACCAACATTTAATATTGTTGAGTAACTAAGCGAGAGTGAACTAAATAATTTATGTGGTGTTTCGTCAATATGCAACCCGTTGCATATTGAGCTCCATTATATTTGTAGGATTGTTTGTGCGCTTTGCCATGCCATGCCTCTTTAAACCGGACATGCATCATACTTGATTGTGCATCATGCCATGTTTAGGTGATGGTTGTTTACCATGTTGTTTGTTTGTTTCCGGGTTGCTTCTCTCGTTAGCTTCAGTTTCGTTCCGGAGTTGTGAGGATTCGTTTGACTACGTCCGTTTGTCTTCTTCATGGACTCGTTCTTCTTCCTTGCGGGATTTTAGGCAAGATGACCATACCCTCGAAATCACTTCTATCTTTGCTCGCTAGTTGCTCGCTCTTTTGCTATGCCTATGCTGCGATACCTACCACTTGCTTATCATGCCTCCCATATTGTCAAACCAAGCCTCTAACCCACCTTGTCCTAGCAAACCATTGTTTGGCTATGTTACCGCTTTGCTCAGCCCCTCTTATAGCGTTGTTAGTTGCAGGTGAAGATGAAGTTTGTTCCTTGTTGGAACATGGAGATGTTGTTCCTTGATTGGGACATGTTTACTTGTTGGGATATCACAATATATCTTATTTAATTAATGCATCTATATACTTGGTAAAGGGTGGAAGGCTCGGCCTTATGCCTGGTGTTTTGTTCCACTCTTGTCACCCTAGTTTCCGTCATATCGGTGTTATGTTCCTGGATTTTGCGTCCCTAACGCGGTCGGGTGATTTATGGGACCCCCTTGACAGTTCGCTTTGTATAAGACTTTTCCAGCGAGGCCCAACATTGGTTTTACCATTTGCCTCACCACCACCTACTTTTCCCTTGGGAGTAATTAACCCAAGGGTCATCTTTATTAGCCCCCCGGGCCAATGCTTGTCTAAGAGTTGGTCCAAACTAGAGCCACTTGCGGTGCCGCCCCGGGGCAACTTGGGGTATCGTCGGTTGCCGTACGTACTGCTCATCCGGTGTTGCCCTGAGAACGAGATATGTGCAGCTCCTATCGGGATATCGGCGCATCGGGCGGTCTTGCTGGACTTGTTTTACTACTGTCGAAATGTCTTGTAGCCGGGATTCCGAGACTGACCGGGTCTTCCCTGGGAGAAGGAATATCCTTCGTTGATCGCGAGAGCTTATAATGGGCTAAGTTGGGACACCCCTGCAGGGTTTGAACTTTCGAAAGCCGTGCCCGCGGTTATGTGGCAGATGGGAATTTGTTAATGTCCGGTTGTAGAAGACCTGAAGTTGATCTTAATTAAAATACACCAACCGTGTGCGTAACCGTGAGTGTCTCTTTTCGGGGATGATCGAGAGGAGAACACAGTTTCTGGGTTATGTCTGACGTAAGTAGGGGTTCAGGATCACTTCTTGATCATAGTTGTTCGACCGTGCTTTTGCCTTCTCTTCTCGCTCTCATTTGCATATGTTAGCCACCATATATGCTAGTCGCTTGCTGCAGCTCCACCTCATACCTTTTGTCCTACCTTTAAGCTTAAATAGTCTTGATCTCGCGGGTGTGAGATTGCTGAGTCCCCGTGACTCACAGATACTTCCAAAACCAGTTTGCAGGTGCCGATGAAACCGTGCAGTTGACGCACCCGAGCTCAAGGAGGAGCTCAATGAAGATCTTGTTCATTGTGTTGTTTCGTTTCAGTTGATCAGTAGTGGAGCCCAGTCGGGTCGATCGGGGATCTGTGTAGCATTTGGGGTAGTCTTCTTTTATTTTGGTTCCGTAGTCGGACCTTGCTTGTATCTGTATGATGTAATGCTTTACTCATGTATTGTGTGAAGTGGCGATTGTAAGCCAACTATGTATCTCTTTCCCTTATGTATTACATGGGTTGTGTGAAGATTACCTCACTTGCGACATTGCTTTCAATGCGGTTATGCCTCTAAGTCGTGCTTCGACACGTGGGAGATATAACCGCATCGAGGGCGTTACAGACAGTCGGGGAGCATACTTACTCCTCTCTTTGCCAGTCAACCTCAGAGGAAAGGGGTGAGTGTTGCTAAGCCGTTCCGGACGAAAACCAGGCAAGGGATTCTCATCAGCAGGGGAGGTGTCTTTGCAATAGAACTAGGTGTTATTCCACTCCTGGGGATGACTGTGCAGTTTTGCATGAGGATAAGTGACCTCTTTCCGTTTTTGAATCGCCACGCCACCCAGCTCCATATTGGAACCATTAGGAAATTATGTGCGGCGGTTTAGGTGGAAACAATCTCGGAATAGCTCAACTGTAGGTTCTTCT
This sequence comes from Aegilops umbellulata, assembly GCA_032464435.1. NCBI lineage: Eukaryota > Viridiplantae > Streptophyta > Magnoliopsida > Poales > Poaceae > Aegilops > Aegilops umbellulata. The sequence goes on along the minus strand of CP136056.1, from coordinate 208,216,008 downwards.
TGGAAGAACACCTCATAGAGCACTTGGAAATGGCATATGTTGGTAACAGAGTTTGGACTGATATCTTGTGGATGAAGTTGGAAGTCGGCCAAGACATCCCGGTAAAATTTTGAACCGGGCGGATTCAAACCTCTGGCTAGGTGATCCGCAAGCACTACAACCTCTCCTTCTCGAGGTGTGGGAGGACACTCTTTTCCTGGGACCCTCCAGTGGATGGTATTTTTATTGCTTAAAGCACCGGTCAAGACCAAGTTGTTCAGCTGCGTTTCTGTAACCCGAGAAGGAGCCCAGTTGCACTCGTACACTTGTTTAGCCATGATGGAGTCTACAGAACAAAGCGATTCCGGTTCAAGGTTGCGTTGAGTACAGGTTATATGCTGATATGATTAATGTTAAACCGGAGGAAGCTAATTATAAATCGGAGTTTGCAAAGCAGCATAATTGGTTAAGGAATTCTGGCGGTTTAACAAGGGGACTAATGGTGTATACCGGTTTGATATTTCTATTCTACAAAGTTAAACCGCTGGATCTAATTGATGAAACAGTTGGGATTGCGGATGAACAAGTGTGCGGAAACAGATTTCACAAAATTCTATTGTAGCATTGGATCTGGAGCGTGTTTGTAAAAGGGATAAATATTCAAGACCTAGAAGGAGTTGTGCAGTCATGGATCAGATCTATGGTCCAAAAATATTACAGTAAAAGCAGATGCTAAAAACAACCGCTGTACGGAGCAAAAGTTCATAGATTCATCTGAAGATCTATCTCATTTGAGCTCGAAGCAGACGAAGAACACTAGAAGAACATGGAAACCCTAAGAACAGATCTGAGCTAAAAAGAGCAGAAGACTTACCGGAGCTATGGGAATGCGGGAGATTGCCGTGGTGCTCTGGTACGTTCAGGATGATGCAGCGACCTAGGTCGATGCAGAAGTTGACGACGACGGCGGAGCTCCGAAGCAGGATGGCTTGAGGAAGACGAAGCAGAAGGGCACACAAGGGAAAAAGGAAATGACCCCTCGGTCCTATTTATAAGGAAAAGGGATATGTGTCAGGCGCGAAAATCAAGGAGCCACGAAGCGGAGATGACGCCTCGATTGTCGCAGATCTATTAAATAAGAAAGTATCACTTCATAATGGCAGATGACGTCATTCCGGTTTACAACGACCAGAGAAGATGACGACACGACGGTTCAACAATTACGAGAAGATGTTGAAGGTGAAGATTTCTGCTAAGGATTGACATGAACCCATTCAAATCAATCTGGGGCCTAATGTTGGGGATATTACTACTGGGCGTAAACCGGCCTTCCTGGGCCGGGTTAATTTCATCAGTAGTCCAAAGGTGTTAAAGCCCAGAAGTTAGATAAAGGCCCAAGGCCATAGTCGGTTCAGCACGTGTAGCCGTAAACCGATGTGTATATGAACTTGTATTGTAAGTTAGGAATAGGGAGAGACCAACCCGGATACGAGTATGAACCGGAGATTGGGACTCTGTGAATCGACGGGCGTCACCCGTGTATATAAGGGGATGACCCGATAGCGGTTCAAGGACAGACAACCACAACTCGAGACCTGGGCGAAGCTTGTTTGCTCCCTAGTCATCGAAACCCCATCTATTCCATCACAAACTAGACGTAGGCTTTTACCTTCATCGAAGGGGCCGAACTAGTATAAACCCTCTGTGTCCCTGTGTCTGCTTTAACCCCTTCGAGTTAACCCGTTGCGATGGCTCCACGACTAAGTCCTTTCGCTAGGACATCTGCCGTGACAAACCCACGACAGAGGGTCTTCGGCTGTCCTCACCAAGGATCTTGCCGGGGGTCTTCGGTTGTCCTCAGCAAGGATCTTGCCGGGGGTCTTCGTCTTCTGGTTCTCATCTAGACTGGCAGGACTTTGTCCTTCACAAAGATCTGCATGCCACCACTCGGGCGCCCCTGAATCTTGGTCTCGACGTTGTCGATGGTATCAGAGTTCTCAGGCTCAAGGGTGGCGGCCTCGCTGGTGTGGGGCAAGTCGCCCTGGGAAGGCTCTTGCTAGGGCTATGTAGGCCGCCCCGGCAAGGGTGTTGCCGGGTGAAACCCACCTTGCCTCCCTTTGCTCTTCGTGCCTCTGGCTTGAGTGTTGCCTTGGCAGTCTCATACCTTTGCTTCTTCTGCCTCGCCAAGCATGGCCGCAGGTGTGGCTACGACCGCCCGTGCACAAGTAAAAGAGGTACAGAAAGGCCCCTACTTTTGTACACCGACAGGAGCCCCCGGGCCTGGCCACACATAAGTGCGAAGCGTTGTTGGGCCAGGCCCGGGACGGTGTGCTAGCGGTGTGTGGCAGAGTTTTAACCGCAGTAACTTCTTTGCTAGTTGCGCTTCCTCACGACTCGCATTGAATGCGTGACATGGGGGTCATGCGTGGAATGATTGCAGCACGCTTGCATCACCCTATGGTGAATAGTAAACAGGCGGCCCACATCTTCCCCATAAAAAAGAGGAAACCGTAGGGGCGCTGCTCATTTACCCTCCGCGTCTTTTCCAATCTTGGAACCGCCATTCCCCTCTTCTTCCTTAAGCGCAAATTGGAGTTTTCGCCTCTGCTCGCCAGTGCCACACCCCCATTGCCCTTGATCCCTCACCCCTCTCAACCGCCATGGCGCCCAAGGCAAGTAAGGGCAAAAGAGCGGCCAAGGACACCGGGGGGAAGGAGGTGTCGTAGAGCGAGTTGGTGGAGCTGCGGACGCAGTACGCCCTCTTCACCTCGACGGTTAACACGCTCACCCTCAAGGAGAAGTTTAGACCCCTTTGGGGGAGGGAGAAGTCGGGGCATCCCGCCACGCGCATCGTCCCTGCCTCCTTCACCAAGGCCGGTCCAAATCGGTATCCTTTCTTTGTCGACTACTTCTCTTGCGGGCTCTGCCCCCCTTCTCAGATTTCTTCAACGACATCATGCACACCTATGGCTTCCACCTTCTTGACCTTACGCCCAACGCCATGGCGTGCATGTCCTTCTTTGCACATCTTTGCGAGGGCTTCGCCGGGGTGCACCCCAGCATGATGCTCTTCCGCCACTACTTAACCCCTCGCATCCAGCCAAGGGGCGCCATCTCTGGCTGCATTACTTGGATCCTGAGGACCCAGAGCAGGGGCACGTACCCGAAGGGTGCCCAGAAGGAGATGTGGGACGAGTGGCGGGCCGGTGGTGCTGGATCAAGGAGACAGATCCGTAGGAGTTCTGTCGGGTCCGTCAGAGGCCGCCGGTCCGCGGCAAGGACTGGGGCGAGCTCGATGCCGACGACAAGAAGCTCATGGTTGCCACCACCAGGATCCATCGCCTCACCTCCGCCGGGCTCACCCTCGAGATGATGGGGGCCAACTTCATACGCCGCCGGATTGCCCCACTACACAATAAGGGGAGGCCGGCCTTGGACTTCAGGAATGCGGCCGATATCATGAGGCTCTGCCCCGGCCTGAACCACAACTTCACGGTGCTGAAACATGCTCATCTTCGTCAGAGGCTTTTCCAGCAAGGTCGATGAGGTCGGCAGGGTCGAGAGGACCAGCAAGGCTGAAAAGACCGGCAAGGCCGCCAAGGAGTCTAACAGCCTGTTTGGGTTGCTAGCGGGGGTAGTCCCATTGAGTAATAACTCTTGCCTGACCGTCATAATCGCCATGATGCCGGTCTTCAACATGCACGGCCTCGATTCGACCTGGGCTGAGCCAAAGGCGGAGCTGGTGCAGGCATTCTTCGACAACTTGTCGGAGAGGTATGTTCGCGACGAGCCACGGCTCATCCGTGACACCACTGAGGAAGTGCTGGCGTACATTGCCGCCAGGGCGGAGGAGGCAGCACTTGCTGAGGAGGTCGGCAGCCTCGGCACTGTGGAGGACGAGGCCGACGTGGCCACAGAGGAGAAGGAGTTTGTCGAGTGGACGGGGTCTACCGAGGAACCCAGCGGCGCTAGCGCTGGGGTTCCCCTTGTTGAAGAAGCGGTCGAGGAGTCGGCCAAAGAGGAGACCGATGCGGATGACTCCCCGGCCCCAGGGAAGAAACGCGTCCTACTGTGGGCCGGTTCGGCCCAGCAAGACCGCGCAGCGGGAGCGGGCCCAGGCGTAGCCCGTGCGCCAAATGAGGGTTGCGGCAGCGAAGAAGGTCGCGACCGCCGCCTCCTCCTCGTCCCAGCAGCCCAGGATTCCATCCCTTTCTCCCCCCCCCCCTCACGGATGCCGCCCCGGAGGCCGATTTCGATCTTGGGTCCTTTAGCCCGAAGAGGAAGAGGAGGCCAGCGGAGGAGGACGAGTAAGCACCTTGCCCCTCATTATTTCCCGACCCTCCGCCTGCGCTATCTTTTTTTTGACTCGATCTTATCTTCACAATGACACGAAGACGCTAGCCCAGAGGGCGGCGAAGAGAGCCAAAGCTTCCACGGGCAGCGAGCGCTCCGCGCACGCCGGCGTTGGTGGTGATTAGCCCGGACAACAGCCCTCGGCGCAGCCCCCGCTTCAGCCCCCAACGTGAGTCCGTTATGCACTCCCCATCGACGGGTGTTGGGGTGTGTCCTTGGTGCTAACCTTGCTGGGTTCGCAGGAGGAGAGCGGCAATAGGAGGAGCCGCTGAGGGCCGCCCCTGACACGCCGCCCCCGTCAACCACGCCACCCAGAGGGTGTCACCAGCAAGGGCATCTACCACCGAGCCCACGCGCACGAAGGAAGGGGGCAAGCTTGGGTGCTGGTGGCTCCGTCCCGGCAACGAACGTTGGCGGGGAGGGAACCACTTCTTCTCAGTTCGGCTCGGGTAAGTTGCCTCCCTTCCGTCCCTTACTATCTCTACCATGCGATGTTCTTTCTTTTCTTTGTCTGAAATTTGATTTTGGCCTCGCTTCACTATCCTTTCTGGTTTCCAGACCCTCCCTCGACGGACTAGGTAGACATCGACACTGTCATCGAGGAGGTCGCCAAGGATGTCGAAGCTGATGCCACCAAGACCGCGGCTGGGGAAGCCGCCAAGTCCGCCGCTGAGGAGGCCGCCGAGGGGCCCGCCGGGGAGACCGACGAGGCTGCTGTCGGGGAGGCCGGCAAGGCTGCTGCTGAGGAGACCACTGTCGTGGGAGTAAGTCTGACAGTAGAATAGGGGGTACGCAGGAGGAGGCAAGGTCCAAGCTACAATGAGGTTGTGCATGCAAGATTTACAAGTTCAGGCCCTTCACAGAGGAAGTAACAGCCCTACATCTCGGTGCCCGGAGGCTTGGTCGACTGGATTATGCGTGAAGTTACAGGGGTGCGAACCCTTGTGCCAGTGGAGGAGGTGGCTTATATAGAGTGCGCCAGGACCCCAGCCAGCCCATGTTACAAGGAGTTCAATGTACATTAAGGTGAGACATTACTGGTAATACCAATAATAAAGACATATAAATGATCATTAAGACTGCGGAGTGAACGCCTGACAGTTGCCATCCTGAGTGACTTTGGACCTTCTGTACTCCGAGTGGTTTCTGGTATGGTCGAATGACTATATCCTTGTCGAATGGAATTGGGTTATCCGAGTGGAATTGTTGGTCGAGTGGGTTGCGCTCTAGGGTGATTTCAGTCGGTAGATGCTGCTGTACTTTGAATGCCTTTGACTCTAGGACAGCGTCCTTGGGAAGGGTGTCTAGGTCAGGCCTATTACCCTACCCTAGGTGCATGTCATCGTCATTAGCCCCCGAATGGGTCGAGGTCCGAGTGGAGAAGAGGTTGAAGATGGTTCCGACCCGATTTTTATGCTTCGGAGGCATTTTACCTGGGTCGGTGAACTACGCTGAACCTTCAACTTCATTTTCAGTCGCCTTGATCCATACAGAGTTTGTCGAGTGAACTTATACTGATATGCTTCAAAAGTTGGAATGGTATGAAATCCTTGGCGCGATTGGTTACACTGTCATTCCCGAATTTCACAGGATTCGAAATTTGGAGAAGCGCGCGGGGCGGAGAGCACCGCAGTAAACGGAACGGATTAGGCAGGGGTGCCTTGATTCTTGCGCCACCTTTTTCACCACGTATCGAGCGCGTGACTGTTGCAGGAGTTGATAGGATCGCTTGGGCCCACAAGTCAGCCACTCGGAAGCGGGCCTATATGAGGCGTTGGGGCCGATGTATTTTGCACAATGCACCTCACTCCCCTTCTTCCTCCTCTTCTTCTCCACCGCGCTCGCCTACGCCCTCGATGTTGCCTCCCCGTCCGGGCGCAGTCTGCTGTGATGGGAAAGTACAAGACGGTGGCTCTGGAGCGCACGAAGAAGGCAACGACACAGGCGAAGGGCAAGAAGACGAGCCGAGGGTTGTCGTCGAGGTCTGGCCTGCCCCTCGGCTGGATCTAGGGCGACTGGATTTGGTCCATGATCCAGAAGGAAGACCTGGAGGATCTGGTCGAAGCGGGCTTGATTGCCCACGGATCTTGGAGGCTGCCGGGAAATGAGACTCAGCCGCGGTCGCAGGAGGGTCAGTGTGTCCTCCTTGCGACTCATGTTGACTGTGGTTTCTCTTTGCCCCCTCATCCTTTTTTCTGGGGTTTCTTGAACTTTTTCGGAGCCCAACTTCATCACTTTTCCCCCAACACCATCACATATCTCGCTGCGTTTGTTTCCATGTGTGAGAATTTTCTGGGCTGTCGACCACATTGGGGTCTCTTCAAACACATCTTTACCTGCCGCTCCCAGTCTGTGAAAAAGGCTAATTCGAGTGATGAGAGGACGCACGTGATCCAGATGTGCAGAGGTCTAGGGATTCAGACGAGGCGTAGGAGTACTTTTCCAGCCATGATTCTTCCCGTCTCGGTTAGAGGGTGGCAGTCGACCTGGTTTTATTGTAAGGACCAACCGACTCCTGAACAGTCGACTGGCCTTCCTCCCTTCTCCATGGATCGAGTCTAGCAGCCCTCTTCCTTGAAAGTGACTCCAGCAGAGAAAGCATAGGTGAACATGTTAGTCGAATGGGTAGTCCAACTAGTCCGTGATGGCGTGACTGGCATGGATTTGCTTGAGGTGTTTCTCAGTCGACGCATCCAGCCACTCCAGGCTCTTGATCATCCTATGTGTATGTACTCGGGTATTGAAGACACCACTCGGATTCACCCGGAGGAAGTTATCGAGGAGACAGTGGCGCAGTGGTTGCAGGGCATCACTGGAAACAAAGACAACCCCAGGGGGTCCAGGAGGGTTCCACCACTCGATGCCGCCAATGAAACAGACAGGGTCTGACCTTTATTGTCGAGTGTCTTCTTGCTCTGATTTTGTAACCATCCTTGAACCTGGCTGATGCTTGTGCACTCCTTTTCCTTGTAGATCTATACTGATATGTGCTCCGTGCCGAATGGAGAGCAGGTCCAGGAAGGAGAGGCAAGCTGATGTCTACTACACAACCTTCTTCTTGTAGACGTTGTTGGGCCTCCAAGTGCAGAGGTTTGTAGGACAGTAGCAAATTTCCCTCAAGTGGATGACCTAAGGTTTATCAATCCGTGGGAGGCGTAGGATGAAGATGGTCTCTCTCAAACAACCATGCAACCAAATAACAAAGAGTCTCTTGTGTCCCCAACACACCCAATACAATGGTAAATTGTATAGGTGCACTAGTTCGGCGAAGAGATGGTGATACAATTGCAATATGGATGGTAGATATAGGTTTTTGTAAACTGAAAATATAAAAACAGCAAGGTAACAAGTGGTAAAAGTGAGCGTAAACGGTATTGCAATGATAGGAAACAAGGCATAGGGTTCATACTTTCACTAGTGCAAGTTCTCTCGACAATAATAACATAATTGGATCACATAACTATCCCTCAACATGTAACAAAGAGTCACTCCAAAGTCACTAATAGCGGAGAACAAACGAAGAGATTATGGTAGGGTACGAAACCACCTCAAAGTTATTCTTTCCAATCAATCCGTTGGGCTATTCCTATAAGTGTCACAAACAGCCCTAGAGTTCGTACTAGAATAACACCTTAAGACACAAATCAACTAAAACCCTAATGTCACCTAGATACTCCAATGTCACCTCAAGTATCCGTGGGTATGATTATACGATATGCATCACACAATCTCAGATTCATCTATTTAACCAACACATAGAACCTCAAAGAGTGCCCCAAAGTTTCTACCGGAGAATCACGACGAAAACGTGTGCCAACCGCTATGCATAGGTTCCCAATGTCACGAAACCCGCAGGTTGATCACCAAAACATACATCAAGTGGATCAATAGAATAACCCATTGTCACCACGGTTATCCCACACAAGACATACATCAAGTGTTCTCAAATCTTTAAAGACTCAATCCGATAAGATAACTTCAAAGGGGAAACTCAATCCATTACAAGAGAGTGGAGGGGGAGAAGAAACATAAGATCCAACTATAATAGCAAAGCTCGCGATACATCAAGATCGTGCCAAATCAAGAACACGAGAGAGAGAGAGAGAGAGAGAGAGAGAGAGAGAGAGAGAGATCAAACACATAGCTACTAGTACATACCCTCAGCCCCGAGGGTGAACTACTCCCTCCTCGTCATGGAGAGTGTCGGGATGATGAAGATGGCCACCGGTGAGGGTTCCCCCCTCCGACCGGGTGCTGGAACAGGGTCTCGAGACGTTTTTGGTGGCTACAAAGTCTTGCGGCGGCGAAACTCCCGATCTAATCTCCGTTCTGGAAGTTTTAGGGTACGTAGGTATATATGGGTGCAGGAAGTACGTCGGTGGAGCTTCAAGGGGCCCACGAGGCAGGGGGCGGGCCCTAAGGGGGGCGCGCCCCCCACCCTCGTGAGCACCTCCCGTATCTCCTGACGTGGAGTCCAAGTCTATCGGGTGGCTTTCCTTCCAAAAATAACTTCTCTAGTTGATTTCGTTCCGTTTTGACTCCGTTTGGTATTCCTTTTCTTCGAAACACTGAAATAGGCATAAAACAGCAAATCTGGGCTGGGCCTCCGGTTAATAGGTTAGTCCCAAAAATAATATAAAATTAGATAATAAAGCCCAATATTGCCCAAAACAATAGATAATATAGCATGGAGCAATCAAAAATTATAGATATGTTGGAGACGTATCAAGCATCCCCAAGCTTAATTCCTGCTCGTCCTCGAGTAGGTAAATGATAAAAAGGGAATTTTTTATGCTGAGTGCTACTTGGCATAATTTCAATGTAATACTTCTTAATTGTGATATGAATATTCAGAACCGAAAGATTCAAGACAAAAGTTCATATTGACATAAAAATAATAATACTTCAAGCATACTAACAAAGCAATCATGTCTTCTCAAAATAACATGGCCAAAGAAAGTTATCCCTACAAAATCATATAGTCTGGCTATGCTCTATCTTCACCACACAAAGTATTTAAATCATGCACAACCCCGATGACAAGCCAAGCAATTGTTTCATACTTTTGACATTCTCAAAACTTTTTCAATCTTCACGCAGTACATGAGCGTGAGCCATGGACATAGCACTATATGTGGGATAGAATGGTGGTTGTGGAGAAGACAAAAAGAGGGGAAGATAGTCTCACATCAACTAGGCGTATCAACGGGCTATGGAGATGCCCATCAATAGATATCAATGCGAGTGAGTAGAGATTTCCATGCAACGGATGCACTAGAGCTATAAGTATATGAAAGCTCAACAAAAGAAACTAAGTGGGTGTGCATCCAACTCGCTTGCTCACGAAGACCTAGGGCATTTTGAGGAAGCCCATCATTGGAATATACAAGCCAAGTACTATAATGAAAAATTTCCACTAGTATATGAAAGTGATATCATAGGAGACTCTCTATCATGAAGGTCATGGTGCTACTTTGAAGCACAAGTGTGGTAAAAGGATAGTAACATTGTCCCTTCTCTCTTTTTCTCTCATTTTTTTATTTTATTTATTTGGGCCTTTTCTCTATTTTTTTATGGCCTCTTTTATTTTTTTAATTTTTTTTACTTTTCGTCCGGAGTCTCATCTCGACTTGTGGGGGAATCATAGTCTCCATCATCCTTTCCTCACTGGGACAATGCTCTAATAATGATGATCATCACACTTTTATTTACTTACAACTCAAGAATTACAACTCGATACTTAGGACAAGATATGACTCTATATGAATGCCTCTTGCGGTGTACCGGGATATGCAATGAATCAAGAGTGACATGTATGAAAGAATTATGAATGGTGGCTTTGCCACAAAGACAATGTCAACTACATGATCATTCTAGCAATATGACAATGATGGAGCATGTCATAATAAACGGAACGGTGGAAAGTTGCATGGCAATATGTCTCGGAATGCCATGATAGGTAGGTATGGTGGCTGTTTTGAGGAAGGTATATGGTGGGTGTATGATACCGGCGAAAAGTGCACGGTATTAGAGAGGCTAGCAATGGTGGAAGGAGGAAGAGTGCGTATAATCCATGGACTCAACATTAGTCATAAAGAACTCATATACTTATTGCAAAAATCTAGAAGTTATCAAAGCAAAGTATTACGCGCATGCTCCTAGGGGGATAGATTGGTAGGAAAAGACCATCGCTCGTCCCCGACCGCCACTCATAAGGAAGACAATCAATAAATAAATCATGCTCCGTGTCGGTGTCAAAACCAGCGGATCTCGGGTAGGGGGTCCCGAACTGTGCGTCAAGGTCGGATGGTAACAGGAGACAAGGGACACTTTATTTTACCCAGGTTCGGGCCCTCTCGATGGAGGTAATACCCTACTCCTGCTAGATTAATATTGATGATATGGGTAGTACAAGAGTGGATCTACCACGAGATCAAGGAGGCTAAACCCTAGAAGCTAGCCTATGGTATGATTGTGTATGATGATGGTTGTCCTACGGACTACAACCCTCCGGTTTATATAGACACCGGATAGGGTTAGGGTTACACAGAGTCGGTTACAATGGTAGGAGATCTTGAATATCCGCATGCCTAGCTTGCCTTCCACGCCAAGAAAAGATCCTTCCGGACACGGGACGAAGTCTTCAATCTTGTATCTTCATAGTCCTGGAGTCCGGCTGAAGGTATAGTCCGGCTATCCGAACACCCCCTAATCCAGGCTTCAATGACGACGAGTCCGGCGCGCAGATTGTCTTCGGCATTGCAAGGCGGGTTCCTCCTCCAAGTTCTTCAAGAAGATTATAAACACCAAAAATAGTGTCCGGCTCTGCAAAATAAGTTTCCACATATTGCCATATAGATAATAATATTAACACAAATCAAATCTGTTGACGTACTCCGCAGTGTGTCATAACACTGCGACCAAGCCTTCTATATAAATTATTTTCATCGTTCCACCTCGGCGCGTTTAGTGAAGCGGTTTCCTTGGCACGTCTTGTCAAAGCAGAGATCGTGTGCCCCTTTTAACGGGATTCTCATTAATACGGACGTGGATAACCCAATCGTGCTCGTTAGCACGTCTTGCCTTAATTAAAGGCTAGTCCAAGATGGTTACGGGGAGGGCTCTTGGTATTCTGCCTCTTATAAAGAGACCAAGGCCCTATTCCCCGCTTCTATTCTCAAAACGAGCTCGCCCGTCGCCTCGAGTTTCAACACCCTAGGCTTCCAAATTCCGGGCGCATCGGACCTTCGACAATGTCCAGCTCCGACCTCCAAGGCCAATGGATGCCCTCCTCTGTTATGGAGGAGGACGTATCAAGGTTGAGGGAAGCTAGATTCCTAACCAATGAGATTCCGCACAAGCTACTTGTTCAAGGACAGGTGATCCCTAGCCCTCAGCCCGGTGAGAGCGTGGTATTCATATCCCACTTCCTTCGGGGATTAGGCTTCCCAATGGATCCCTTTGTAAGGGGCTGATGTTTTATTATGGGCTGGAATTCCACGACCTAGCTCCGGAGTCCATCCTCCATATCTCCTCGTTCATAGTTGTGTGCGAAGCATTCCTCCGTGCTACCCCTCACTTCGGATTATGGCTCAAGACCTTCAAAGTAGAACCGAAGATAATCGAGGGGCGCCACACAGAGTGCGGAGGCACTGCTATAAAAAGAAATGCCGACGCTCCATGGCCTGAGGGCGCTTTTCAAGAGGAGCTTGGCTTATGTCTACAGGAGTGGTTCTACATCACCGCTCCTCGAGGCACCGCATGGGTGGCTCCTCCGGCCTTTCGCTCGGGTCCCCCACCACGGTTAGCATCGTGGATCAACACAGGGTTAGATCGGGGCTTGCCCAAAGACGTTCCTCTGCTGCAGGGCCACATTAAGGATCTCTTGAAGGGAGACCTCAACCTGGTCAAGGTGACACAAGTCATGTTGATTCGCCGGACACTGCCCGGCCAACGTCGCCCCCTTCGCTTGTGGGAATTCAATCCAGAGGGACCGCGAGCTCTCCGAAATTTTATGGGCGTGACGCCTATGGAGATGTATAAACTGTTCTTCGGATCACAAGAAGTGAGTCCGGATTTGACCGAGGATGCTGGTTTAAGCCGCAATCGCCCGGATACTCAAGTAGGTGACCTTGCGCCCGGACCTTCTATCCGCATAATTAACTTACTCTTCAACAGCACTTCTCCTTTTAAGCAGGAGTGGATAGCGAAGGCGAAGCTAATCCGGTGTCCGACTCCCCTTCTCGAAACCAGGCTGGATCCTGTGCTAGTCAGGATGCTAGAGGTAGTGCCTTTGGAGGGAAATAAGGGGGCAGACAAGGAGACCGTGCCCTCTTCAAAAGAGACCATTCCGAAGGGGGGAATCGATAATTCCCCTCCTAAGGGAAAGAAAAGGGCCGCCTCTGACGACCCGGAAACCATAGCTTCGAAGCGGGGGAAAGAATCCTTGTCAGAGGGCCCGACACCGGGGAGCCCCTCGGCCGAACTAAACCCTCAAAGGGAACAGCTCTCCAACGAGCCGTAAGTAGAAGAAGAGTTATTCTTTTAAGAGAAATCCTTGATTTATATCTGAGAAGTTTTAACCGAAACTTTACTTTGTAGTTCGGACCTCAGCCCTTCTCAGCAGAACTCGTCCTCGGGGGATCTTCTTCCGGAGATGATGGAGAGCGGAACGCCTCCTCCTTCTGTATCGCCTAGCAAGGCGGGCGATGCTGAAGTGTCGTCGCGGGGGATTTCTCCGGATCCGCTAGGGGCGGATGGCGGCCATGCAGCCCCCCCGAGGTTCTCCGTGTCCGGCCTTTGAGGAAGGCCATGGGACGAGTCCGGCACCATCTGGTGTTCGGCCGGAGGAGCTAAAGATTCTGCTGGGGCGAGCCTCTGTCTCAGAGGAGCATCGCGCGTTAATGAGCACGGTGATTGAAAAGATTTCATCCGCAGAAAGCGGACTGCACGAGGCCGTCAAGAGTTTACTGGCAGGCCTTGAGGTACGTTTTAAATAACGTATATTTGTGTTAATTGCGCATAAATAAAGTGCGCCCTGTGTAGATGATAGCCCCTGAGACTCTGTGCGTCGTAAAGATGTACGGCGCGCAGAGGATCTTAATCCCAGGTCCTTTAAGTGGCACCTTTATATGTAGGTGGCTGATTGTCCGGAGTCAAGCCGGACTCGTGAATTTGCCGAACTGAAGCGACAACTGGATGAGGAAGAAGCCGACATCATGCTTGTTAACGAGCGGCTTGATGGTGCTCAAGGTATTGAAATCATTGGGCGATTGTGAGTAAGGGGAGCTTTATGTCAATATCTTACCGTGTGTATGCTTGACGCAGATGGTGCGGCCGCCGTGGAAGGTCTTAGGACCGAACTCGCCCGAGCAAAGGAACAAGCCAGAAAAAGCGATGCGGCTGCCGTGAAAGCCCTTGAAGAGCTGAAAGCCGAACAGGCTGCCCATTGCCGAAGCAAGGAGGAGGTGGCTGATAAGGCCGTAATGTTAAAAAGTGCTACTGACCGTTGCAAGCTTCTTGAAGAAGAAGGTCGGGCGAGGCAAACGAGCTTAGAGAAGGCTGTTACTGACGCCAAGGACGCCCGCTCTGTAATGAGAGTGGCAAGGGAAGAGCTACGTTAAGCCGGACTAAATGCAGATGGAAAGCCCTTCTTGCTGCGGAGAAAATTTTGTGACCCGAGGATTGCCCCGTTGGACCGAGCGTGGAGTGTAGAGGACACCTATCTAGATTTGGCGGCTAGTGCTGCTGATGCGACCAAACACTTTCAAGATAAGAAGGGTCATGAAGTGGAGAAGCTCTTCTGGTCGCAATTCATCAATCCAGAGCGTCCACTTGCAGTGGACGATCGCCTGGCCCAATGGGCCGAACTGAATAGGTTGTCCGGACTCGCCATGAAGTACGTCACGGATCATCTGTGTCCGGGGAGATCGAAGCCGAAGAGTTATTTCAGCTTGGTGCAGCAATTTCTCGACGTGGTGCCACGTATCGATGCTATGAAGAGGTTAGTGTGCACAGAGGGCGCTCGGCTGGCTCTTGCCCATGTCAAGACATACTGGGCAGATATGGAGTCCACCGTTGTTGCATCCCGGGATTCGGATAAAAGCCGAATACCTTCCGAGCACTATTTTGAGGAAGTCCTCGAAGGCGCTCGCATAATAGAGACGCGGTGCTCGAAGGATGCTATATTATGATAGCATATGTAATCATGAAACAGTATTTTGATAAATTGTAGGGGCATATTTTTAGACTTGTGCCTTCAAGTATTAGGAACACCTCCTGTGCGGCCGTTTAAATATATAAATTCTGAAAGATTGCAGTCGTTGGCTTCAGCCCCCACGCACATAGTGCGGGGGTGCGCGCAGAAGACGCATTTTCACACTTAACCCAACGTCTTGGTCCTACAAAGGAGGTGATAGCGCAGCGGGCTAGGCAACCGGACTATAATGCTTTAACACTTTCACTTAGCCATAGGAGCTTGACAGTGGGACTCTTTAGGTAGCCCCTTAGTGGCGACTGCGTTTACCCGAATTCGGGGTGCATACGTGCCTGACCGGGAAGCGGCCCCTCGTCAAAACGGAGGAATTCGATAAATTCCTATAAGTCATCGAGTGGCGACCAGTCTCACGCTACATCATGACAGTCAGTTTTCGGCTTTCTCTACTAAGGTGCTCGCCCGGCCGAACAAGGGCACAATCGCAGTAGTTCTCCTGGTGCTACCTTAGCCGATAAAGCGGAACGTAAGGTAGCCGAACTCAGGAGCCGGGCAACCCAACATTTGACCAAAGACATGATTCGGAGCTGATGCATATAGTGCCAAAACTCGGGACGCCGAACACTCCCTAAGGTGTTCGGTCTTTGTGAGTGCATGTGAAACAACACCCTTAAACAAAAGAAAAGAGCCCCTAGTGTCCAGGTACGAGCAAGAATTCTGGCGTGGCCACATGCCAAAACACCAGCCTCCTCCTTGGTTATAGCAGAAAAAACCAGGGGATGTATAGCAGCAAGAGACAGTAAAAAAGGTTTACGCAGGGTCTTAATCTAAAAAGAATCCTTTAGGATGGGTCCCTACTGCACGTCTGCGCGTGTGTCTCCACTGTGCCGTGTTCTGGACGGGCGTCGCACGACGTTCATCTGTAAAAGAGAGGAACTAAATTGAAAATGGGTCATGCGGAACAAAAAGGATAATAAACAAAATATAAAGTAAAAATATATATAAGGTTGAGCTTTATTGTCTCTGTGTACAGCCCCTGGTATGGGGGTATATGGCGTACTAAGCCTGCGTTGATGATGGACTTGTGCCGAACTCGTTGAGTCCGGGTCCGTGGCCTTTAATGACTTATATCGAAAAAGTCCTTTGGCTGGCGAGGCCACTTTATTGTGCGGTTGTTTAAGCGGCCACGCAATCCTCTGTTTGGAGGAGGCGTATTTTAGTGCGCTCCCTTTAAAGAGATGATGCCTCGAGGACCGGGCATCTTAAGCGTGAGAGATGCATAATGTGGTATTGCGTTAAATCGAGCGAAAGCTCCGCGTCCCATTAGTGCTTGATAGCAACTTGAAAACGGGACTACATGGAAGGTCAGCTTTTCGCGACGAAAGTTATTGGCAGAGCCAAATATGACTACAAGCTGGAGAAAACCCATGCAATGGGTGTCCGGGCCTGGTGCTACACCTTGAAAGGAGGTTTTGCTGTGGCGGATTCTTGCTGGGTTTATGCCCATGCGGTGGATTGTATCCTGATATATCAGGTTTAGTCCACTGCCGCCGTCCATAAGGACATTGGTAAACTGGAATCCGTCGATTATTGGATCCAGTATCAGGGCAGTCCGGCCTGCGTTTTTGATATTTCTGGAATAATATAGCTGATCAAAAATGATTGGCTTTAGTGACCAGTGGCGGGACTCCTGAGGGGTAGGTTTGATTGTGCGTACCTTTATGGGTGCCACACGTTTTGTTACGTGAAGTGAGTTCACTGTTTTGACTTCTTGTGGGAAGTTCTTTTGTTTCCCGGTGTTCTGCCTTTGGGGTTCGTCCTCTTCTTCACTTGGTGTATCGAGCCCCTTGTGTTCGGCGTTAAGCTTTCCGAATTGTTTAAAAACCCAACAGTCTCTGTGGGTGTGATTGGCAGGCTTCCCAGGAGTACTGTGTATCTGACATATTATGTCCAGGATTCTATTTAAGTTGGACGGATCATCCCTATTATCCTGAAGGGGTGGTTTTGTCTGATTTTGCCGTGAGATTTTGAATCCGGCATTGACTGCCGTGCTCTTCGGACTTTTTCCTTTGATTCGGCGACGGTCCTTATTTCGCCGCGGTTTTCCGTTTCCATCCCTGATTTCTGATGTACTTGGGTCGCTGGGGCTGCATCGTGCCAACCAGCTGTCCTCTCCTGCGCAAAAGCGGGTCATGAGGCTTGTGAGTGCGGCCATTGTTCTTGGCTTTTCCTGGCCCAGGTGTCTGGCGAGCCATTCGTCTCGGACATTATGCCTGAAAGCTGCTAGGGCTTCGGCGTCCGGACAATCCATTATCTAATTCTTTTTAGTGAGGAATCTATTCCAGAACTGCCGAGCTGATTCTCCGGGCTGCTGAGTTATGTGACTGAGATCGTCTGCGTCCGGGGGGCGGACATAGGTCCCTTGAAAATTTGCTCGGAAAGCATCCTCGAGCTCTTCCCAACTTCCAATTGTGTTTTCGAGAAGGCTTTTAAGCCAGTGCCGAGCTGGCCCTTTAAGCTTAAGGGGTAAATATTTTATGGCGTCGAGATCATCTCCTCTAGCCATATGTATGTGGAGGATATAATCCTCGATCCAGACTCCAGGGTCTGTTGTTCCATCGTACGCCTCTATGTTGACGAGTTTGAATCCCTCTGGAAATTCATATTCCAAGACCACATCGGTGAAACATAGGGAGTGTGCGGCGCCCCTGTATTTGGGTGTGCCGGATTCTGATGATGGATTTTTTGCATTGCTTGTGAGAGCTTGCTTTCTTGGCCTGTAAATGGACCTGGCTGGGCCATGATGCGAGTCTTTAATTGGGTCGCATGCCGCATTGAGTGCGGCGCCGCTTGCCGTTTTATGGTGGCCGTGGGGTCGTCTATCCGACCGTGTGGCTTTTTTATTTTTTAAATGTGGGGCCTCTAGGGCCTCCTGGTCGAATTCGGGCAGTAGTTTTCTCTTTGGATAGCTTTTGGTGCGGCGGCTGCCGCCGTATTTGTCTGCGGTCTTGATTACCTTGCTCCATCTTGTTCTGAGTGCATCTTCTGCCGTCTTTAGCTTTCGCTTCTGCTTTTTCAGGCTGCGTGCTGTGGCAACGAGCCTTTCGTGGAGATTCTTCTGCTCCGTGGTTTTATCCGGTGTGAGATCGTCCGGAGTTCTGTTATGGTCGGGGGAGGGCTGTTTGTCCTCTCTATCTGTGTCGCCCTGTTCGTACGGCTGCTCTGAGGCATGCTCGTCGTCTACTGGCTCATCCTGCTCTACGGCTGGGTCTTGATCGAGGCGGGGCTTGGCTCGGCGTCTACGTCGCCGCTTTGACTGCTTTTCGGAGGGTTTACCCCTTTTTTCGCCCCCTTTTTCCTCGTTGTCGTTTCCTATAGGGGTATCCACCATGAATACATCATTAGGTGGGGTGGAGGTCCAGTGCCCTATAGGTGCTGGTCCTAGTTCTTCTCCGTCTTCATCGTCCATACCGTCGAAGTCTTCGGATCCGAAGTCAAGTATGTCGGTTAAATCATCGACAGTGGCTATTAAGTGGGTGGTGGGTGGGCTTTGAATTTCTTCGTCGTCCGAATCCCAACCTCGCAGACCATAGTCCGGCCTGGGCTCTCCTGATAAAGAGAGAGACTTGAGAGAATTCAAGATGTCACCAAAAGGTGAGCACTGAAAGATATCCGCGGCGGTGAACTCCATTACAGGCGCCCAATCAGATTCGATCGGCGGGGGCACGGAAGGCCCGGAGTTCAGAGAAGAATCTGACTCCTTGGAGTCATGGGCCGTGCGGAGTGCGGGGCTGGCGTTTGGCTCGATCGCCTTTGAGACCGCAGCCCCCGAGGTGACGTCCAACCATTCATCCTCGAAGAACGCAGCGGGCTCCGAGTCAAGGATCGGGGCTGGAGCGTGTGCGGCCTCCAGGGTACTATTCAGAGGCAGAGCCATATCATGCCCCTCGAAATAGTGCGGCGCTCTTGGCTGTGGCTCGAACCCGTCGAAGATCAAGTCTCCGTGGATATCCGTCGTGTAGTTTAAGCTTCCAAACCTGACTTGATGGCCAGGGGCGTAGCTTTCCATCTGCTCCAGATGACCAAGCGAATTGGCCTGCAGAGCGAAGCCGCCGAAGACGAAGATTTGTCCGGGGAGGAAAGTCTCACCCTGGACCTCATCATTGTTGATGATCAAAGGAGCCATCGGGCCTAAAAGTGACGACACAGAGGAACTCTCAATGAAAGCACCAATGTCGGTGTCAAAACCGGCGGATCTCGGGTAGGGGGTCCCGAACTGTGCGTCAAGGTCGGATGGTAACAGGTGACAAGGGACACTTTATTTTACCCAGGTTCGGGCCCTCTCGATGGAGGTAAAACCCTACTCCTGCTAGATTAATATTGATGATATGGGTAGTACAAGAGTGGATCTACCACGAGATCAAGGTGGCTAAACCCTAGAAGCTAGCCTATGGTATGATTGTGTATGATGATGGTTGTCCTACGGACTACAACCCTCCGGTTTATATAGACACCGGATAGGGTTAGGGTTACACAGAGTCGGTTACAATGGTAGGAGATCTTGAATATCCGCACGCCTAGCTTGCCTTCCACGCCAAGGAAAGATCCTTCCGGACACGGGACGAAGTCTTCAATCTTGTATATTCATAGTCCTAGAGTCCGGCTGAAGGTATAGTCCGGCTATCCGAACACCCCCTAATCCAGGACTCCCTCACTCCGACTTCATCACATAACGGTTCACCATACGTGCATGCTACGGGAATCACAAACTTTAACACAAGTATTTATCAAATTCACAACTACTCAACTAGCATGACTCTAATATCACCATCTTCATATCTCAAAACAATCATCAAGCGTCAAACTTCTCTTAGTATTCAACACACTCATAAGAATTCTTACAAATCATTTATGCTTAGCATATTAGGATTATTAAGCGAATTACCATGCTATTTAAGACTCTCAAAATAATCTAAGTTAAGCATGAGAGATCAATAGTTTCTACAAAACAAATCCACCACCGTGCTCTAAAAGATATAAGTGAAGCACTAGAGCAAACGACAAACTACTCCGAAAGATATAAGTGAAGATCAATGAGTAGTCGGATAATTATGCAACTATGTGAAGACTCTCTAACATTTAAGAATTTCAGATCTTGGTATTTTATTCAAGCAGCAAGCAAAGCTAAAAAAATAAAATGATGTGACGCTCCAAGCAAAACACATATCATGGGGTGAATAAAAATATAGCTCCAAGTAAAGTTACCGATGAACGAAGACGAAAGAGGGGATGCCTTCCGGGGCTTCCCCAAGCTTCGACGCTTGGTTATCCTTGAATATTACCTTGGGGTGCCTTGGGCATCCCCAAGCTTAGGCTCTTGCCACTCCTTATTCCATAGTCCATCGAATCTTTACCCAAATCTTGAAAACTTCACAACACAAAACTTAACAGAAAACTCGTGAGCTCCGTTAGTGAAAGGAAACAAAAACACCACTTCATGTTACTGTAATGAACTCATTCTTTATTTATATTGGTGTTAAACCTACTATATTCCAACTTCTATATGGTTTATAAACTATTTTACTAGCCATAGATTCATCAAAATAAGCAAGCAACACAATGAAAACAGAATCAAGTGTTCTCAAATCATTAGACTCAATCCGATAAGATTACTTCAAAGGGAAAACTCAATCCATTACAAGAGAGTAGAGGGGGAGAAGAAACATAAGATCCAACTATAATAGCAAAGCTCGTGATACATCAAGATCGTGCCAAATCAAGAACACGAGAGAGAGAGAGAGAGAGAGAGATCAAACACATAGCTACTGGTACGTACCCTCAGCCCCGAGGGTGAACTAACTCCTCCTCGTCATGGAGAGCGCCGGGATGATGAAGATAGCCACCGATGAGGGTCCCCCCCCTCCGACAGGGTGCCGGAACAGGGTCCCGAGAGGTTTTTGGTGGCTACAGAGGCTTGCGGCGGTGGAACTCCCGATCTAATCTCCGTTCTGGAAGTTTTAGGGTACGTAGGTATATATGGGTGCAGGAAGTACGTCGGTGGAGCTTCGGGGGCCCCACGAGGCAGGGGCGCACCCTAAGGGGGGGCGCCCCCCACCCTCGTGAGCACCTCTAGTATCTCCTGACGTGGAGTCCAAGTCTATCGGGTGGCTTTCCTTCCAAAAATAACTTCTCCAGTTGATTTCATTCCGTTTTGACTCCGTTAGGTATTCCTTTTCTTCGAAACACTGAAATAGGCATAAAACAACAAATCTGGGTTGGGCCTCCGGTTAATAGGTTGGTCCCAAAAATAATAAAAGTAGATAATAAAGCCCAATATTGCCCAAAACAGTAGATAATATAGCATGGAGCAATCAAAAATTATAGATACGTTGGAGACGTATCACAAGCGGAGGCAAGAGCGCTGACTATAGATCTAAAGACGAAAGTGACGATGACGATGATGACTCGAGCAATGGTGAGGAAGTCAAATCACCGCCTCGTTCTGAATGATATTCCAAGCAGACGCACGACCCAGCAGGTGGGCGCGGCAAAGCGGTTGCGTTGAGTGCGCTGGTGTTGAAGCGCACTCGGACATCCACTCCCGAGCCGACTGAGAAGGCCCCGAAGCAGCCCAAGGTGGCACCCACAAAAACTCGGAAGGCCTTGCCAAAGATCAAAGTGGATGTCCCCGTTGCCTCTGTGTAAGTATCTTGCTTTATCTCTTTGCTTTTGCGCCGTTTGAAAACTTCTATACTTCAGTCGATTCATTCTCCTGCTTGATCGAGTGAATTCTGAAACTTTCAGCGCTGCTACCTCTGTAACCTCCATGGACATTTATAAGGATGATGAGGAGACCGAGGACGCAGCCACTTCCAAAGCAGGTATGACTTCTGCAATCTTGCTTTCATTTTGTTGATTGGACGATCGGTCGACCAAACTCTCATGGTCGAGTCTTTTACAGCACCGCA
The DNA here is from genome assembly GCA_032464435.1 of Aegilops umbellulata. Classification (NCBI taxonomy): domain Eukaryota; kingdom Viridiplantae; phylum Streptophyta; class Magnoliopsida; order Poales; family Poaceae; genus Aegilops; species Aegilops umbellulata. The sequence continues at coordinate 208,194,495 of CP136056.1, read as the reverse complement.
AAAATGTCATTGAGCTTCCGGACGACGATGAAGATATGCCCCAGCAGCCTACGGGGAGGAAGGGCAGGACCTCAGGTAGGAGGGTACTAGCTAGCAAGGCACCTCAGATGACTACAGTGCTAGAACCAGTGACCCAGCCGTCCGGAGACCTCAATCGAGCTTCTGTTACTTTTGTTGATCCTGTGTCGATTGAATGTCCGTCGGCGTCGACTGTCCAAGTCCCTGCTTCGTCCGTGCAACTCCATGCCTCACATCCCCAGGTTGCTGCGACTGTTCCACCAACTCCTCTTTTCGTCACCCATCATGTCCCGGAGGACCAAGTGAGCGCTGCCAAGGAAGCTATACGCCAGGCAGGCCTTATGATGGAGCAGATGAAGGTGGTGCGTGAGGCCAGTTAGGCTGCATATGACGCTAGCTTAGCACTCCAGTCCAATGTCCAGGTTAGCTAATTTCCGACTGATCTTTTAGCTTGTCGCTTGTTTTGTTAGGATATGCTACCCGAAAAACCTTTAATGTGTATCTACTATTAGTCTACATCTTGCATCTGTACACCCAGTGGGTGTTTTGACTTTTGCTGAGTAGTTTCTCCACTTGTGTCGACTAGGTCGTGTCGAGTGTTTCTTTGAACTAGTGGGGGCACGCGGAGTGCACCCACTGGGTGTAGTCCCCGAGGCCGTCGTCGAATGTGTGATTTGGCGGGGGTCTTGATAAAAATGTTGCTTTACAGTTCTTCCACTCAGACTAGACATGTCTTGTCGAGTAGAATCTGGACCAGTGTGGCATGCTGAGTACACCCACCGGGTGTAGTCCCCGAGACCATAGTCGACTATAGGCAGTCGGCTGTGGTCTGAGAATAACTATTGCTCTCTTTTTTCGAACTAGTGGGGGCACACCAAGTGCACCCACTGGGTGTAGTCCCCGAGACTATTGTTGAATGTATGATTCGGCAGTAGTCTTAGAACTCTTCTTGTAGTAATGAACTGAACATGTATTTTATCGCTCGGAAGCAACCAAATCTTTGTTCTTGTCAACTAATTGTCCACTGGCTGTAGAGATCTTGTGAGCTCGGGCTCGGTTTGCTGACTTGGAGCAGAAACAGAATCAGCTCAACCTTGACCTGGAACTGGCCAAGCAAAATCTGCAGAAGGCTAAGGATGAAGCAACTGCTATGGGAGGTAACAACTTTGTTGACTGTTTGCTTTGTGAGCTTTACTTTTCGCCTTTTGAACCGAGTGACTCCACTCGAACAGACGTGCGTAGTGAAAACAGACAACTCCAAGCTCGACTGAAGAATGTTATTTCTTTAGAGAAAATGAAGCAGGCGCTGGACCAGAAGGACCTTGATCTTGCCGCAGCTCAGAAAACGGCGCGGGAAAGAACTAAACTTGCCGACAAGAAGCTGGCTTCAGTTGGCAAGATAGAAGAAGAGAACGCCAAACTGAAGACTACCATCAGCGAAGCCAACAAAGAAGTCCTGCAGCTAAAGAAGGACAAGGTGGCTCTGACCGACAAAGTTGGAGACCTTACTCGGAAGAGGGATGAGCTGGAGGTTTATCTGGGAGGACTCGCCAAGAAGCTGTTCCTTATGCTTGAAGGTACTTCCTCTTGTCCGACTGATTTGCCACTGTCGACTCTTTATATAGCTGTCGACTCATTATTTCTCTATGCGTGCAGAATTCTGTCAAAACTTCGAGGAAGAGACTGGGAGGATTGACAAGCTTGGACCCTATCAACTCCCCTGTTAAGGATGAAGCTGCCATGAACGTGCTCCAACTAGAATCTCGCCTTGCTAGTGCCATGGACTATCGCGCACGATTGAAGGTGGCGGTGTCGCTGATCGACACGGCGCTCTGGCCAAGGGAGACATTCCAAAATGACCTCGAGTCTCTGATGACTCGACTCAACGAGATTCCCGGTCGAGTGCAGGAGTGGAAGAAGTCATCTGCCTGATGTGGTGCTAATGTGGCTCTGTCTCTGGTTCACGTCCACTGCAAAGAGGCCAAGGAAGAGAAGCTAGCAGCGCTCAAAGTTGCCAACACTAAGAAGCTTCATTTCGAGTCTTTCATGGAGACCTTCCTCGAAGCAGCCACTTGCATTGCAGATGAAATCCACTTGGGAAAGTTCGTCGAGCCTGCCAGCCCTCCCCCTGTGGAGTAAACAAACTTTATGCTCTGATTAAATTTGCCTCGGAATGTCGAGTGATTTTGTACCCGTTAAACTCCTTCGGGCCTGATGCCCGAGTACTTTTATCTGTGGTTCTGAACCTTGCGAGACTTACCTGAACTTGTTTTTTCTTTGAATATGTTTGTCTTCGTCTTTGCTGCCTTTGAATCTCTTGTCTTCGAGTGAAACTTGATTCTTCACTTAGAACTGCCATTGGATTTGTGACGCAGCTCTGATGAAAGGGTTGTGGGCATGAGCATTAAGTGTTGCACATGACATGTACCTCGTCGTCCTTGCGGATCAGGATGGAGCGCACATTATACTTGTGACACAGCTCCGTCGAGTGGGTCATGGACAAGAGCACTAGGTGTTGTGCACGACCTGCACCTCGTTGTCCTTGCGGATCAGGATGGACTGCATGTTGTACTTGTGGCGCAGCTCCGCCGAGTGGGTCATGGGCAACAGCACTAGGTGTTGCACACGACCTGCACCTCATCGTCCTTGCGGATCGAGATGGAGCGCACATTGTATTTGTGACTCGGTCACTAGGAGTGGTTTTTTAACTAGGCGAATTCGGGACTGCAGCTAAGCCTCCGAGTGAGAGGGTTGCCCTTCACTCGGTAGGATTTTTTAAAACTTAGGCGAGTACGGGACTGCCGCTAAGCCCCCGAGTGAGAGGGTTGCTCTTCACTCGGTAGGATTTTTAAAACTTAGGCAAGTACGGGACTGCAGCTAAGCCCCCGAGTGAGAGGGTTGCTCTTCACTCGGTAGGATTTTTAAAACTTAGGCGAGTATGGGACTGCAGCTAAGCCCCCGAGTGAGAGGGTTGCTCTTCACTTGGTAGGATTTTTAAAACTTAGGCGAGTACGGGACTGCAGCTAAGCCTCCGAGTGAGAGGGTTGCTCTTCACTCGGTAGGATTTAAAACTTAGGCAAGTATGGGACTGCAGCTAATCCCCCGAGTGAGAGGGTTGCTCTTCACTCGATAGGATTTTTAAAACTTAGGCGAATCAGGTTCGCGGCTAAGCCCCCAAGTAGGAGTATTGCTCTCCACTCGGAGTAATTTTTGAAACTTAGGCGAATCGGGTTCGCGGCTAAGCCACCCACGGGGGTTCTTTGAACACATGCACATGTAACAACAATCATTTAGGACACTGTAAAACTGCGTCCTTGATAAACAAACTGAAAAGTACTTCTTATTACATTTCATCAGTCTGAATGTTTAAGTATAAAAATGGCGGAGCAGCTCCGCATTCCAAGCGCGTGGCTCGTCTTTCTTCTGTTCCACATTGTAGAGGTGATATGCTCCATTGTGGAGCACTTTGGTGATGATGAAGGGAACTTCCCAAGTAGGAGCAAGCTTGTGAGGCCGTTTCGATCCACTCGAATCACAAGGTCTCCTTCCTGTAATGCTCGACCTCTCGTGTTTCTGGCATGGAATCAACGGAGGTCTTGTTGATAAATGGTCGACCGGATCAAGTCCATCTCCCTTTCTTCTTCCAAAAGGTGAACAGCATCTTGTCGAGCCTCTTCTGCTTCAGCTTCTGAGAAAAGTTCTACTCGGGGCGCGTTGTGAAGCAAATCACTCAGCAGCACGGCTTCAGCCCCATAGACCATGAAGAAGGGAGTCCGACTAGTCGACTGATTTGGTGTTGTTCTCAATCCCAAAAAGGCTGATGGTAACTCGTCCACCCAAGCACCTGCCGCATGCTTGAGGTCACGCATCAACCGGGGTTTCAGCCCTTGGAGGATCAAACCATTTGCTCTCTCTGCCCGCCCATTCGACTGCGGATGCGTGACAGACGCATAGTCGACCCGAGTTCCTTGGGAGGCGCAAAATGCTCTGAACTCATCAGAATCAAAGTTGGAGCCATTATCTCTGATAATGTTGTGAGGGACTCCATATCTGAATGTCAGCTCTCTGATGAAACTGATGGCAGTGCTTGAATCGAGATTCTTGATAGGCTTGGCTTCAATCCATTTAGTGAACTTGTCGACTGCTACAAGCAAATGAGTGAAACCACTTCTGCCGGTCCTCAGGGGTCCAACCATATCCAATCCCCAAACAGCAAACGGCCAGACAAGTGGAATGGTCTTCAGGGCCGATGCAGGCTTGTGAGACATGTTGGAGTAGAACTGACAACCCTCACACTTGTCGACTATTTCTTTTGCCATTTCATTTGCTCGCGGCCAGTAGAAACCCGCTCGATATGCTTTGGCCACGATGGTCCGAGAAGACGCATGGTGACCACAGGTCCCTGAGTGGATATCATTGAGAATCATTCGACCTTCTTCTGGCGTGATGCATCGCTAAGCGACTCCAGTAACACTCTCTCAATAAAGCTGTCCACCTATCAAGGTAAAGGCTTTGGATCGACGAACAATCTGACGGGCCTCATCTTCATCCTCCGGAAGCTCCTTCCTGAGAAGATATGCAATATATGGCATTGTCCAGTCGGGAGTAATGACCAAAACCTCCATGATCAGGTCGACCACGGCTGGGACTTCGACTTCAGTCGGATCAGTAGAACATTTTGGTTGCGGGGGCTCTTATGTGAAAGGATCCTCTTGAACTGACGGAGTGTGGAGATGCTCCAAGAACACATTGCTGGGAATAGGATCGCGCTTGGAGCCTATCTTCGCCAGATCATCAGCTGCTTGATTCTTGACTCGGGGTACGTGGTGGAGATCTAACCCCTCAAACTTCTTTTCCAACTTCCTCACTGCATCGCAATAGCCAGTCATAGCTGGGCTCCTGATGTCCCATTCCTTCATCACTTGATTCACCACTAAATCTGAGTCGCATTAAACCATTACACGACGGACGCCGACTAAAATAGCCATACGCAACCCGTACAGAAGTGCCTCATATTCAACTTCATTGTTGGAGGAATCAAAGTGAATCTGGAGAACATAACTGAGTTTGTCACCTCGCGGAGATACAGGACTACTCCAGCACCAGAACCATTCAGCATCTTGGACCCATCAAAGAACATAGTCCAATGTTCCAAGTGAATCTGAGTCGATTGTTGCTGTTCGCTCCACTCGGCGAGGAAATCTACTATTGGTTGGGATTTGATTGTTCGGTGTACTAAAATAGGGGTACCTTAGTACCCCGAACTTGTGCACGGGAAGTCGTAGCACCCCGCGGCAAGGCTTGCCAGGCGATCGCCAAAACTCTCCATGGTCCCTTTTTGGGCCATCCAAGAACAAAGTATTCGAGCCGAGGCCCCGGCAGGAGGAGCTTGCCGGGAAGGCCACCCGAAGAGAGCAAGGCCCCGGCAAGAGGAGCTTGCCGGGACGGCCGCTCAAAGCACAAGGCCTCGGCAAGAGGAGCTTGCCGGGAAGGCCGACCAAGGCACGACAAGAGACTTGATGCGACGCGCCACGTGTCCCGGCAAGGACCGATGAGCAACAAGCTCCCGGGCGCGACAAGGCGTCAACCGCGGCAAGGCGCTTGCCGCGGCAAGTCACCACCCCGCGCCTGCGTTCCAGCTCATCCACCCACGCGTCGCTCTGGGGCCATTCCAGGCGTACGTGGCGAGAGGCTGCGCAGCCAGGGGCATGCGATGGCGAAGCAACCCTGACAGGGTAGCCGTCGTGGCAAACGGTGGTGCCCCTAACGGTCCCTTTTCTGCACTGTTTGGGCGACCCAGACGGGCATTTAATGCCCTTGTCCCCTGCCATCAGAGTTAGGTATGATAGCACTGTGCAAACAGCTGTACCCAACACAGCGTTTTCCAGTTTTACCCCCGCCTACGTTGCCACCTGTGGGTAACCCCTTGCGCATATAAAAGGAGGCCCATGCGCAACGTGAAGGAGGAGGAAAAAGGAGGCCACTCACGCTCGGTCTGATTAGTTGCCTGAGTGTACTGTAGCACTCAGCGCTCCCGAACAAGAACACAATACAAACCACAAAGCAGCAGTAGGGTTTTACGCATCCGTGTGGCCCAAAGCTGGGTAAACCCCTTGTGTGCATCGCCTCGATCCGCTCTTCGCGCGACCTCCGCCCCCCCCCCCCCCCCCCCCCCCCGCCGAACCAGGAAGGGGCTCGGTCCCCATAGGTGTTCGTGGAGGCAGATTTCCCCCGACATCTTTGGCGCGCCAGGTAGGGGGCGTCGAAGTTGTGTGAACCTGATCCGGCGTCTGCACAGGCTAGATCTCCATCATCTTCATCGACATGCCACCGAAGAAGAAGGCTCCGGAGGCAGCTGGTCCGTCCGCGTCGAACCCACCGCCCCTGGAGCAAACGGGTGGTGGGGACGGCACCGGCGGCGGAACGGGCATCGCCGAACCAGCTCATGGTGCCCCGGCGTCCGAACATGCACCGAACTCATGGTGCCACGGTGTCCGAACATATGCCGACACCTCTTGGCGTAGGTAAGCCCTGGTATGACCAAGCAACCTTTCGCTCTATTCCATGGAGCGGGGACAGTTAGCCCCACGGATCTCGCATACGGGCCACCTCGAGTGCTCGCTCACGCTGAGCTCGAGCAAGAGCAGGTGCGACGAGATGACGCGCTGCTCCTCGAGGAGGACTGTCTTCAGGCCGCTGTGCGAGCTGCTCGCTACCAGCAAGCTTTGCGCTGCTTTTATAGCCGCAAAGTTAGTGCCAGAAGTTTCGAGGAAGTGGGAAGGCCCTTACCGGGTGAAACAAGTCGCTAGGCCTGGCGCTGTCCGCCTTGAGACTGAAGATGCCACTCCGGTGAGCAACTCCTGGAACGTTGGGCATCTTCGTAAGTTTCGCCCGTAAGGCACGGTTGTCGGACCCCGTCCGGCAACCACCCTTTTGTACAAAGTCTTGCCGCTGTTGCATGTGATCCTTTGTACAGAGCCAGGCGCAGGCCCTGTGCACAGATTGAGTTCATGTGTTCCGCGCATCTTGTCGATCTCATGCTCTTTATTCTTTGCATGCATTATCTGACACTCTGTGCAGCACTGACCCCCGGTAAGTGATGACGAGCCTCATGTTTCGCCTTGCCAGAAAGCGACCTTGCCGGGCAGCGAGCCACGGAGAAGCTAAGTTGCCAAAGTTTGAGCAATCAAGTTTTTAAATTCTAAAGTTATCTTCCTCGAATGACCGTACTTTGTATGGAAAACCTGTGCGCGGAGGAACCAGCTCGCGGCTAGTCGCGCCCTTACTTCGTTTCGAGTCCGCTCAACGATTTAAGTATGCTGCAACCAGATTCGCGCCCTTACTTTGTTTCGAGCTTGCTCAGCGACTTGAGTGTGCTGCAACTTCAGTTGCGCCATTATTTCGCTTCGAGCCTGCTCAACAACTTAAGTGAACTGCGGCTAGTCACGACAAGGTTTCTTGCTGGCAACGGCACCGCCAGCGGGTTGCTGACGTCCCGCACTCAGCAAGTGTGCCTACGCCGGCAAGTTCCCTAAAAGCGTAGGACAATAACATACAAAGGAAGGAATCAAATAGAGGAAGTAACAGTGCATTCACCACCTAAGATAAAGTTATATTACAAGATAGCTTATCGCAGCCCTAATGAATTACTTTCATAACTCGGCCAGCGGCGACAAGAAAAGAAAATGGCGGGCGGCCTAATCCACACGGTCGCCCTCGATCCTCTTGATCCCGGCCACCCTTTCCACAATGGGCGCGACAAGGGCCCTGATCTCCTCCAGGTCAGCGTCTGACGGCAGGGATCTGAGGACGTTGGTGAGCTTGAGGCCTGGGTTGCGGAAGACAATCTTCACCAACACCTTCTCAAGAGCTCTAGCGCAGGCATCGCGCGTCTCGTCGGCCAGCCGCTCCGGGATCGCATCCCGGAGTGCCTGGAGGGCCGTCGCCACGCCTTTGAAGAATGAAGTGAGCTTGGCGCTGGGTGGGAGGTTCGCGCTGGAGGGATACTCGTGACCTTCCATCCCCAACAGCGATAGCTCCTTGTCGATGGAGGCGGCGATGTCCACCAGACCCTCCGTCCACTGCTCCACCGCCGCCCTGAAGTCGTTCTGGGTAACTGCGGCGCTCTCCAACAGCGCCTCGTTGTCCGCGATCTCCTTCCGCAAGGCCGCCTCTCCCTCCTTGGCTTGTCCAGCGTCTTGGACAAGGTGGCCAGCTTCATCTCGAGATCGGCATTGGAGTCCTTGGCAGCGTCAAGCTCCCTGATCTTATCGGGGAAGCGTCCTTGCAGCTCACCGAGGGTATAAACACCCTTCTCGCGCTCTTGTTTGAGCGCGGCGAGCTCCTCACCGCTTTCCTTAAGATCAGTGTCGAGCTGCGCCACCCTCGTCTCCAACTCCTTCTTGGCAGCCTCGGCGGCCGCAGCAGCATCTTGCACTTCCTTGAGGGCTCCGCCAAGCGCTTGCTCGCGCGCGGCGACCTTTTCCTCGTGGCTGGCGAGGCTGGCTTTCTGTTGCACCAGCTCGCCCTCCCACGTGGACAACCCCTCGGCGGCAAGCCTCTGCTGCTCTTCGGATTCGACCTTCTCGAGGATGAAGGCCGTCCGCGCCTCGTCCAGTTGCCTCCGCTCCTCCGCCAAAGATCGGAGGGCCTCCTGGTTGAGCTCCCGGAGCTCCTCGGCGCGCTTCTCCATGTCCACTCCCGCCTTCGCGACAAGCGCCTCCCGGCGCTCCACCTTGGCTTGTCGAGCGCGGTAGAGTGACACCAGCTTCCGGAGCAGCCGCTCCTCCTCAGGCTCGCCGCCGCTTCTGCTTGGCGCATCAACCAGCGTCAGCCCGGCGGAGGCGAGCACCTCTCCATCCAAGGTCTCCCCCTCGACCGGCGCCCTGGAAGTCGACTCCCAGGGGAGCTTGATGAAGATATCATCGCCGGCCTTCAGGTAGACGCCTGGCTGCGGCTCCTCGGGGCCCGACGCTCCGGCGGAAGCAGGGTCGGCGGTCGGCGCAGCGCCTGGCGCCCCTGCGGGCCCAAGGCCGTCTGTGCAATCGCCGGCCCCCTCGCCGGCGGCCGCTGCGGCAGCCTTGGCGGCCTCTTCGCCGGCCAGATCTTCAGCACCGTCCACCTCTCCGGTGGCGGCCACGTCGTCGGTATGGCCGCGCGCGTCCTCCTCGACGATGACCTCGGTCTCCATCAGGTCTGTGGCAGGCGGGTCTGAAGGCCGAAAGAGGGAGAGAAGTCAAGCAACTATCCAAAGAAGGAAATCCAACAAAGAGAAGAACCCCAGGGGAGTTTCGAGGCAAGAAGGTTACCTCCGCCAGGGTCTGCGGTCACGGTCTCCGTCGCCAAGGGGTCACCGGTGCGGTCCCTTGCCGGGGACCGCTCCCTCGCCGGAGACTGCCCCCTTGCCGGAGACTGCTCCCTTGCCGGAGACTGCTCCCTTGCCGGGGAACTCCCCCTTGGCGGTGTAGTTGTAGCGGGTGGCGCATCGGGGGCGGTCTCCGGACGCTCCTGGTGGGGCTGCTCTGCTCCTACGCAAATCGACAGTCAGATATCGAAAAACGAAGAGTACCTAGGCGTGCCCGATGGCAGGAAGCAAAATCATATGCTTACGCTGGGGGCTGCGCTGGGGGCTGCTCTGAGGATTATTTGGTGGGTCCGATGAGGTCATCTCAGGCGCACCCCCTGCCGTCACGGTGGGCTCGTCGTCGAGGATGACCACCGGGACCTTGGCTCTCTTTGCCGCCCTCTGAGCCAGAGTCCTGAAAAGGAGTAAATTCAGAGGAAAGCAAATGAGATGCGAGACACAACTTCAAGTATTGAAGAAATACAAGTACAAAGAGGATCTTACTCCTCTCCCTCTTCCTCGTCGGAGCTAAGCGCAGAGAAGTCAAAGACTGGCCCGCTTCTGGCGCGAGGAGGCGGAGGAGTAGGATCCCTCGGCCGCTTGGCGGAGGCAGTGGTGGCGCTAGCCCGAGACGGCCTTACCCCGGCCGCCGCCGCGGTGCGAGGGGCGGCAGGAGCAGAAGCAGCGGCCTGCGAAGACCCCGCTCCTGCTGCCACAGCGGAGCGCGTCACGCGGCGCTGCGGCTGTTGGCTCGTCTGCCGCCCCACCACGTCTCCGGCCTTGCGGAGACGCCTCCGTGGTTGAGCCGGGGGCTCCGCTCGCGACGAGCTGCCCAAAGGTTGGGAGGAAGAGGCGTCCGTCTCCGGCAAGCCGCTCGTGTCCTCGGTGGGCTTGTCCGCCTCGACGCTGTGCCCGGCAGGCTCTTCCTCGCCGACAAACTCCGCTCGATCGGCAAGGCTTTTCGCCTCCGCTGCGTTCGCCTCCGCCAATGTGAATCCAAATTCGCCCGCGGCCGCGGCTGCCCGCCGCCTCTTCCATCCTGGAGGCGATGCGCGCCAACTCCTCGTCGGTGGTGTCCCGGGTGAGGCCCCTCTGCTCGTCGGGGTCGACTGGCACCTCCACCAAGTCGTCGAAGAACGCCCGCACGACATCACCGGCGGGCTCCTGCCAAGTGGAGTCGATCCCGTGCGAGTCGCACAGCGGCATCATTGCAAGGATGCGGCTGAGCGACGAATTGTTGCACAACAGGACGACGCCTCGCGGCAGCCTGAACCATTCGGGGTGATCGGGGTCATGCTCGAACAGCTCCCTGAGCATCCCGTCAAGCTCCAAGACAGTGAAATTGAAGTTGAGGCCAGGGCGCAGCCTCATGATGTCCGCCGCATTCTGGAACTCCCAGGCGGGTCTCCCTTTCTCCTGCAGGGGAGCGATGCGGCGGCGGAGGAAATATGCACCAACGGCGCCAACTGTGAGCCCGGCACGCCTAAGCCGCAGGATCCGGGTAACGGCGATCTGCAGCTTGTCGTCGTCCGGGGCCACGTCGCTCCAATCCCTGCCGCGCACCACAGGAGTTCGGCGCACGGCAGTGAATGGCTGCGGGTTCTCCTTGACGATCAGGCACCAGTCTGCTCTCCATTCCTCCCATTTGCTGCAGAGCTCTCCCTCCAGATAAGCATCCTTCTTGCCGAGCTTCGAGATCTAGGCGATTCCGCCGGAGAGGGGCTCTCCTCTCTCTACTCGAGGCGTGAAGAAGTGGCGGAAGAGGGCTACGTTTGGATAGACTCCGACAAAGTTTTCGCAAAGATGTGCGAAAATTGCCATGGTCAGGACAGCATTGGGAGTGAAATCAAGGAGATGGAACCCGTAGGTGTTCATGATGTCGCAGAAAAATTCAGAGAAGGGCGGGCAGAGCCCGCAATAGAAGAACAGAGCAAAGAAGGGATACCCGGTCGGATACTCCTTCTGGGCGGCGGCGGGAAGAACCCTCGTGCGCGGATGCGCTCGCGTCCCCGTCGACCAGAAGAGGTAGAATTCCTCCCTCAGGACCAACGCGTCGAGCTCAGGGGGGAAGGTCACCTGCTCCTTTCGCAGCGCCTCAAGCCGCTGCGCCTCGGCCGACTTCACGGCCTTACCTTTCCCCTTGTCGCCCTTCGGGGCCATGGCGGAAGCAGGGAGGGAGGTCGACGGCGTCGGTAGCACTGGTAGCGACGAAGGGGCGGAACGCTGCTTCTCTTGGGAAGTGGCGGAGATTTTCGAGGAATCGCAACTGGCGGGTGGGCGGACTGCCCCTATTTCCCTGCTTATAAGGGGGAAGGGGGCGTTTCGCCTTTCCGAATAAACAAATCACCTGCGACATGACGCATGCCCACGGGGCTCAGCCCCGCGCATGCCGCCCACGTCACGCACGCCTCTCCCCACGAAGCCGCGTTCGACACGTGCCATTCGGGGAGGGCGTGGTGGATGCAGAAGAAGATGCAGCATGACCCAGGCCGCGCGTGCCCGTGCACTGTTTCGGGCCAGGCCCAACAGCGCTCGGCACCGTGTATGGCCCAGGCCCGGGGGCTCCTGTCGGTGTACTAAAATAGGGGTACCTTAGTACCCCGAACTTGTGCACGGGCAGTCGTAGCACCCCGCGGCAAGGCTTGCCAGGCGATCGCCAAAACTCTCCATGGTCCCTTTTTGGGCCATCCAAGAACAAAGTATTCGAGCCGAGGCCCCGGCAGGAGGAGCTTGCCGGGAAGGCCACCCGAAGAGAGCAAGGCCCCGACAAGAGGAGCTTGCCGGGACGGCCGCCTGAAGCACAAGGCCCCGGCAAGAGGAGCTTGCCGGGAAGGCCGACCAAGGCACGACAAGAGACTTGCTGCGACGCGCCACGTGTCCCAGCAAGGACCGGTGAGCAACAAGCTCCCGGGCGCGACAAGGCGTCAACCGCGGCAAGGCGCTTGTCGCGGCAAGTCACCACCCCGCGCCTGCGTTCCAGCTCATCCACCCACGCGTCGCTCTGGGGACATTCCAGGCGTACGTGGCGAGAGGCTGCGCAGCCAGGGGCATGCGATGGCGAAGCAACGCTGACAGGGTAGCCGTCATGGCAAATGGTGGTGCCCCTAACGGTCCCTTTTCTGCACTGTTTGGGCGACCCAGACGGCCATTTAATGCCCTTGTCCCCTGCCGTCAGAGTTAGGTATGATCGCACTGTGCAAACAGCTGTACCCAACACAGCGTTTTCCAGTTTTACCCCCGCCTACGTTGCCACCTATGGGTAACCCCTTGTGCATATAAAAGTAGGCCCCATGCGCAACGTGAAGGAGGAGGAAAAAGGAGGCCACTCACGCTCGGTCTGATTAGTTGCCTGAGTGTACTGTAGCACTCAGCGCTCCCGAACAAGAACACAATACAAACCACAAAGCAGCAGTAGGGTTTTACGCATCCGTGCGGCCCGAAGCTGGGTAAACCCCTTGTGTGCATCGCCTCGACCTGCTCTTCGCGCGACCTCCGCCCCCCGCCGAACCAGGAAGGGGCTCGGTCCCCATAGGTGTTCGTGGAGGCAGATTTCACCCGACAGATTGCTTTCTTTGCCTCAAACTTGATATCCAATGGAAGGAGTTCAATCGCCCACTTTGCCACTCGACCAGATGCATCTCTGCTGTTCAGAATTTCTGACAATGGATCATCACTGATGACTAAAATCGAGTGATCTGAAAAGTAGTGTGCAACTTTCTTTGTCATCAAATAAATTCCATAAACAAGCTTCTGATAATGTGGATATCTCTACTTGGATGAAGTCAAAACTTTAGAAATATAGTACACTGGGCGCTAAACTTTGTAGGCTTTGCCTTCTTCTTCCTGCTCGACTGTGAGCACTGTACTGACAACTTGACCAGTGGCTGCAATATAAAGCAGTAAAGGCTCTTTGTTGATTGGGGCAGCAAGCACCAGCTGGGTGGAAAGCAGGGCTTTGAGCTCTGCAAATGCTGCATCAGCTTCAGGAGTCCACTCGAACTTGTCAGATTTCTTCATCAGTCGGTAAAGAGGTGATGCCTTTTCACCGAGACGAGAAATGAATCGGCTCAATGCAGCCAAACAACGAGTAAGCTTCTGAACATCATGCACACGCACAGGGCATTTCATTCGGAGGATGGCACCAACTTTCTCTGGGTTTGCATCGATCCCTCGTTAGGAAACGAGGAAACCGAGTAAATTTCCACCTGGGACTCCGAATGTGCACTTCGATGGATTAAGTTTGATATCATATCTTCTCAAATTGGCAAAGGTTTCGGCGAGGTCAGTCAGTAGGTCGGAACCTTTACGTGACTTGACCACGATGTCATCCATGTATGCTTCCACATTCCGACCGATTTGAGTGAGCAGGAACTTCTGAATCATGCATATGAATGTGGCACCAACATTCTTGAGACCAAAGGGCATGGTAACATAGCAAAAGCACCCGAATGGGGTGATAAAAGTTGTTTTTATTTCGTCGGGTCCATACAGTCGGATCTGATGGTACGCGGAATAAGCATCCAAAAAGGACAAACGCTTACATCCCGCAGTCGAGTCGACAATTTGATCGATGCGGGGCAGAGGGAAATGATCTTTCAGGCAGGCCTGATTGATATGCTTGAAGTCGATGCACATGCGAAGTGAATCGTCTTTCTTTGGGACCATGACAACATTGGCGAGCCACTCGGAGTGGTATATCTCGCGGATGAACTCAGCTGCTAGAAGTCGAGCCACCTCTTCACCAATTGCCTTTCTCTTCTCCACGACGGACCGACGGAGATGCTCTTTGACAGGTTTTACTTTTGGGTTGACTCGCAAACGGTGCTCAGCCAGTCCCCTGGGTACACCCGGCATGTCAGAAGGCTTCCATGCAAAGATGTCCTAGTTCTCACGGAGGAACTGGATGAGCGCTTCTTCCTATTTGCTGTCAAGTGATGTTGAAATATGAGTCAGAGCAGCATCGGGATCGGTCGGGTGAATGTGAACTTGCTTTGTTTCACCAGACGACGGAAATGCAGACTCTGAAGCAGGCTTCTTGGCATGTAACAAATCACTCGGATCTGCGTTCTTCTTGTATTCTTGCATTTCCACTGCTGCCATCTGTTCATCGGCAATCTTTGAGCCCTTCTGGAGGCACTCTTCCGCTCTCTGTCGATTACCAGTGATTGTGGTCATGCCCTTGGGACCAGGCATCTTCAGCTTGAGGTAACCGTAACATGGTCGAGCCATGAAACGGACATATGCAGGTCTGCCTAGAATAGCATGATAAACACTGTGAAAATCCACAACTTCAAATGTCAACTTTTCTTTTCGGTAATTCTTCGAATCACCGAAAACAACGTCAAGAGTGATATGGCCGAGTGAATCGGCTTTCTTCTCAGGGATGACACCATGGAATCGCATTTTTCACTGAGCTTGGACATCGGAATGCCCATCTCTCAGAGAGTCTCAGCATATAAAATGTTCAGGCCACTGCCACCATCCATCAGAACCTTGGTCAGTCGAGTGCCCCCCACAACTGGGTCGACCACCAACGCTTGCCGCCCTGGGGTTGCAACGTGCGCTGGATGGTCGGACTGGTCGAATGTAATAGGAGTCTTCGACCACTTCAGATATGTTGTCGTTGCCGGGGCAACCATGTTTACTTCTCTGTTGATGACCTTCAGTCGACTTTTGCTCTCAACATCAGTAAAAATCACCAAAGTGGCATTGACATTGGGGTAACCACCATCTTCCTCTTTGTCTTGATCCTTATCAGATTCCTTCTCTTTCTCACTGGGCTGGCCCTCTCGAAATTGTTGGATAAGGAATCGACACTATCGAGTGGTATGCTTGGGATAAATCAGGTTCCCCTCTTCATCCTTCTTGGTGTGTATATGAGACGGCAAATCTAGCACATTGTTTCCTTCTTGATCTTTCACCTTCTTGTGGATCCAGGGCCCCTTAGGCTTTCCTTTGAATTTTCCTTGGGTCACAACTGCGGCCTCTCCAGGGCCTGCTGGCTCGGCTTTACGCTTTTGTTTCCGACTGGAATTACCTCCTCCGGTGTCATGGGCGATTGGTTTGCTCTTGGCACTATGGAGTCGGTCCTCTTCCTCGCCGTTAGCGTACAGAGTGGCTATTTCCATCATTCGGGTCAGGGTCAAATCTCCTGTCCGACCGAATTTCAGGTTAAGCTCTCTGTACTGAACGCCCTCCTTGAAGGTGCAAACTGCTTGGTGTTGAGACACATTTTCCACTGTGTGATGCAAAGTGGTCCACATCTGGTGTCGGGGCGGACGGGCGTCCCCCCGCGAGCACCTATGGGGCCGGAGCCCCTTTCGTTGTCCGGCGAGGGGGGCGGAGGGAGCGCGGAGAGCAGATCGAAGCGGGCACACGGGCGGTTTACCCAGGTTCGGGCCGCGATGGACGCGTAAAACCCTACTCCTGCTTAGTTGTATTGAACTGGGGAGCTCGGGAGCTTGGGGAGCTAGCTGCACCGAGCGTATGGCCGTCTGGATGCCGAGTCTCCGAACCCCGGAACCCCCTCTACGTTGCACACGGGCCTCCTTTTATAGCGCAAAGGGGTCACCGACAGGTGTCAACGTAAGAGAAAGGGGTAAAAGTGTAAAAGGGGTGGTAGCTGTAATAGTGCGGGAACGGTGGCGCTACAGTGCGGCACAGTGTTATCATACCTACTTCTGACGGTAGGGGACAAGGGCATTAAATGCCCGTCACGGTCGCCCGGACAGCACCGAGGCGGACCGTTAGGTGCGCCACCGTTCGCCACGATGGCGGCTGCATGCCACCGCATGCCCCAGGCTGCGCGGTGCCTCGCCACGTGCCCTCGGGGGAAGCCCCGGAGCGACGCGTGGCGGGCGAGCTGGAGCGCAGTCTTGAGGTGGCGATCTTGCCGCGGCAAGTGGCTTGCCGCGGGGGTCGTCTTCCTGTGCCTGATAGCGTGCCAGCTATTAGGCCTTGCCGGGGCGCTTGGCGCGCCACGGCGGGCTTCTCTTGTGGTGCCTGGGTTCGGCCTTCCCGACAAGCTCCTCTTGTCGGGGGCTCGATCTTCTGTCTCGTTATACTTTGTTCCTGGATGGCCTTACATGGGCTCAGTCGTCCCGGCAAGCTCCTCTTGCCGGGGTCTTGTCTTCTTGGCCCGGCAAGCTCCTCTTGCCGGGGGCCTTGTCTTCTTGGCCCGGCAAGCTCCTCTTGCCGGGGGCCTTGTCTTGAATGCTTGGTCTTCTCTTGGCGCTTCCGGGGCGGGCCTTGCCGCAGGGTGCTACGACTGCCCGTGCACAAGTCTGGGGTACTAAGGTACCCCTACTTTAGTACACCGACAGGAGCCCCCGGGCCTGGGCCACACATGGTGCCGAGCGTTGTTGGGCCAGGCCCTAACGGTGCACGGGCACGCATGGCCTTGGTCGCGCTGCTCCTTAACTCCGCATCCGCCGCGCCTTCCCCAGGCAGCGCGCGCTTACCGCGGCGTCGTGGGGGCGAAAACGCCCGTTTCCCTCTTTAAGTGGAGGGAGGTGCGGAGGCGCGGCTCAATAAATAAACGGTGGTGGGGCGCAGTTTTCGAGGCGTCCGTTCCCCATAGTCACGGGACGGGGAGAGGTCGTCTCACCCGTCGCCTCGGTTCTGTGCGCCCACCACGCGGTCCTCATGCACTCGGAGTCGCGGCGGCGGAGGCAGGGAGTCGGGCCGGCGCGGGCCGATGCAGTGGGTCGGCCCCAGTCGCCTGCCCTTCCTCCGCTTCTATTGGAGGAGCGGGGCGGCCGCGGTCCCACTCCGCTCCTTTATAAGGAGCGAGAGGGGGCGACGGAAATACGCACTCCATCTCCTTCCTCCTTCTGCTTCTGGTTTCCTTCCCCCATCTGCGATGGAGGGGGGAACCCTGGTTCTTCTTCGATTGCCGCGAGGGTGTCTGCTCGGCAACGCGCCCCTCCTCCCCTTGCGCCCGCGGCGGCGGAGCCGGTCGTCGGGGGAAGAGGGAGAGGGCGAGGTCGCGGACGAGGTCGTGGACGGGGCCGAGGCGCTCGGGGCGGACGGATCGGTGCGCCGCCCTCGCCCCCGCCAGCGGCTCCGTTCCTTCCTGCGGTCCATCTCGGGGACGACCCCTGTGAGTTCATTATCAGGCTGCGCCGGGCGCCTCGTCGCCACCTCCGGCTTCCCGCTCCATTCGCGAACGTGTTGGAGGTGGAGCAGCCCGAGACGCTAAACCTGCGCATGAGGGGCTGCGGGATCAGCGGGACGCGAGTCCACGTCGAGTCCCGAGCCCCCGGCGTGGTGTGTCTGGGCCGCGGGTGGAAAACGTTCGCCCGGATACACAGCTTGACGGAGGGGTTCACCCTCCACTTCAAGCTAGTGGGGGAGGACCTCCTCTCCGTCAAGGCCTTCTGGGGCTTCGGTATCCGGGCCCGGTGCTGCGAAGATAGCTCCTCCGACAGCGAAGGCTCCTCCTCGAGCGAGAGTGACGAGGAGGGGAGCGACAGCGACGACGAGGGGAGCAGCCGCCGGGATGACGGGTACGACTAGGCGTCGGCCGCAGCTCCGGGTGGCGCCGGCGGCCCCATCGACCGCGCCGGGCTCCGTGAACTCCCCGGGGTCGTCTCCTTGGGCGACTGGCGTAGGGGGGGCTGCTGAGGAGGACAGAGGGCGGACGTCGAAGGCCGCGAAGTCGGAGTACGGGCCGACTTCGACAGCTGGCTGACGCTCCGGCGCCTCGTGTTCCAGATGCGCCCCAGACGCCGTCATCACCCTTGCTCTCGGTGACGACCACCGGGGTCTTCTCTTCGGCCC
The DNA here is from genome assembly GCA_032464435.1 of Aegilops umbellulata. Classification (NCBI taxonomy): domain Eukaryota; kingdom Viridiplantae; phylum Streptophyta; class Magnoliopsida; order Poales; family Poaceae; genus Aegilops; species Aegilops umbellulata. The sequence continues at coordinate 208,176,353 of CP136056.1, read as the reverse complement.
GGCAAGCTCCTCTTGCCGGGGGGGGCTTGATCTCCTCGGGCGTCCGGAGTGGCGAGGCTGCGGAAGAGGAAGAGGCTGGCGGCAAGGCCGCTGCCTCATCTTCCAGCTCTGCCTCCGGCGCCTCCGTCTTCTTCAGCCTCCGGAGACCCCCGGGCGGAGCCTCCGGGTCTTCTCTTGGTGTCTTCTGCCACCCGTAGCTCATCTAGGCGCCCCTTTCGCCCTCTTCGCCTACTTGCCCTACCTCCTGTGGAGAGAGACAAGAAAGGGATTACGGGCACCTTATCTCTTTTCAGCTTGTAAGCCTTCGGGCCTTAGTTGCGTTTAAGCCTTGTAATCCCTCTTTTCATGTTTTTCATTCTCTCTGAACTGTACCTGAGTGGAATGTGGAATGTTTTTAATGAAAAGGGGATGTTTGCCGGATCATTTGTCTCGCGGGTGGAAACCGCGGTAAGGAACGAATCCTTTACATCGTTAAGATAGACAGTTCTCGCCCGGCAACAGGCCCAGCCGCTCCCCCGCACTGCTCGACCTTTCTCACGCCCTTGGCGGAGGCGGGGAGCAGGCGGGTTCCGGCCCCTCGCTTCCCTCCCTCTTGCTGCCGCGGCTGCTATCGAAGCGGGCCCCAGGAGCGCGCTCTGGGGCTTGCCGCTAAGAGAGCACGGTAGCTTTCCAGGAGGAAAGGAGGCTTTCAAATCCCACAGTCCATAAGAGAATGCATGATGAGGGATGCAAAAACTTATCTGAGGTTGCAGCCCCCGGCGACTCTGGCTCGCCGGGGCGCGGGTGTTGGCTCGTCCTTCTCCTCTTCCTTGTCCTTGAGCGGCCCGGCAAGGACATTCAATTCCTGCGAGCCAAAGGGAAAGGACGGGAAAAAGACGCGGACTCGACCTCTAAGTTAGGGGTTAGCGACAGTTAGGAACTGGCAACCCTAACCAAGGACGAGACTCTGACTCAGCATGCATGCTAAAATCTAGGGCGCCAGCGCTTCTTTATCTTCGGCCAGGGGCTTCGCCTGGCTTTGTACGAGGGCTTAAATGCAACATCGGCAAGGCCTGCACAAACCGGTGGTTGCCGGAGCGGATCACGGCAACCGCGCCTTATGGGCGAAACTTGCGAAGATGCTCTATGTTCCCAGGAGTTGCTCACTGGTAGGCCCTCTTCGGTCTTGAGGCGGACAGCGCCGGGCCTCGCGACTCGTCTCACCCGATAAGGGCCTTCCTGCTTCGGCGTCGACTTGTTATAATTCTTGGCCGACTGAACGTGCCTAAGAACAAGGTCGCCTAACAGGGCAACTTTATCTGGTGCCAGGGGCTTCGCCTGGCTTTGTACAAGGGGTTACATGCAGCAGCGGCAAGGCCTGTACAAACCGATGGTTGCCGGAGCGGATCACGGCAACCGCGCCTAGTGGGCGGAACTCGCGAAGATGCTCTGTATTCCCAGGAGTTGCTCGCTGGTAGGCCCTCTTCGGTCTTGAGGCGGACAGCGCCGGGCCTCGCGACTCGTTCCACCCGACAAGGGCCTTCCTGCTTCGGCGTCAACTCGTTATAATTCTTGGCCGACTGAACATGCCTAAGAACAAGGTCGCCTAGCAGGGCAACTTTATCTGGCGCCAGGGGCTTCGCCTGGCTTTGTACAAGGGGTTACATGCAGCAGCGGCAAGGCCTGTACAAACCGATGGTTGCCGGAGCGGGTCACGGCAACCGCGCCTTACGGGTGAAACTTGCGAAGATGCTCTATGTTCCAGGAGTTGCTCACTGGTACGCCTTCTTCGGTCTCGAGGCGGACAGCGCCAGGCCTCGTGACTTGCCTCACCCGATAAGGTCCTTCCCACTTTGGCGTCAACTTGTTGGAATTCTTGGCCGACTGAGTGCGCCGAAGAACAAGGTCGCCCTCTTCGAGACTCCTGGCCTTGACCTTGCGGCTATGGTAGCGACGCAAGGCTTGCTGGTATCGAGCGGCTCGTACCGCAGCCTGGAGACGTCCTTCCTCAAGGAGCAGCGCGTCATCTTGGCGCAGCCGCTCTTGCTCGAGCTCATCATAAGCGAGCACCCGAGGAGATCCGTATACGAGTTCCGTGGGGATAACTGCCTCCGCTCCATAGACTAGAGCGAAAGGTGTCTGTCCGGTGGCTCGACTTGGTGTCGTCCTGATCGACCAAAGAGCCGCCGGCAGCTCCTCAATCCAATTTCTTCCGCACTTGTGCAGCCTGTCGAAGGTCCTGGTCTTGAGTCCGCGCAGCACTTCAGCGTTGGCCCTTTCTGCTTGACCGTTGCTCCTGGGGTGAGCAACCGAAGTGAAACAGACCTTGGCGCCGAGATCCTGGGCGTATTGCATGAAGGCACGACTTGTAAACTGTGTCCCGTTGTCGGTGATGACTCTGTTGGGGATTCCGAAACGGCAGACGATCGACCGGAAGAACTTGACTGCTGACTGCGCGGTCACCTTCCTCACCGGCTCCACTTCTGGCCACTTCGTGAACTTGTCGATTGCAACGTACAAGTACTCGAAGCCCCCGACGGCTCGGGGAAAAGGGCCGAGGATATCGAGCCCCCAGACCGAGAAGGGCCAGGACAAAGGGATTGTTTGGAGAGCTTGAGCTGGCTGATGAATCTGTTTTGCATGGAACTGGCACGCTTCACACTTGGTTACTAGTGCAGTTGCATCTTGGAGGGCTTCTTGCCAGAAGAACCCTTGCCGGAAGGCTTTCCCGACAAGTGCTCTTGCGCCAATGTGATGGCCGCATATGCCTCCGTGTATCTCTGCCAACAGCTTCTGTCCGTCTTCCCTGGAGATGCACTTCAATCTGACACCGTTGAGTCTCCTTCTGTACAGTTCGTTGTCCACGAACTGGTACATACTTGACTGCCTGGTGATCTTCTCCACCTCTTCTGGGTCGTCGGGAAGTTCTCCAGTTTGCAGAAAACGGACGATCTGCCGTGCCCATGCCGGAGCCCGGGGCTCGACGGCAAGGACTAAAGGCATGAAGGCCGCTGCGGGGACCCCGGCTTCTACGGCAAGAACCTCTGGTTCAGCCGGAGCCGGTGATCCCCCGGCAAGCTTGCCGGGGCAAAGCTTGTCGGGAACCTCTGCTTCCACTGGACGGACCCTCGAACCCGCAGGAGCGGACTGTTCCTCAGCGTTCGGATTGTTGATCCGCTCGCCGGAGCAAGGCTCATCGGGGACACCTGCTTCGACTGGACGGATCCTCGGATCCGCAGGAGCGGGCTGTCCCTCGGCGCTCAGGCTGCTGATCAGCTCGCTGGAGCGAGGCTTACCGGGGACACCGGCTTCGACTGGACGGATCCTGGGATCCGCAGGAGCGGGCTGTCCCCCGGCGTTCTGGTTGTTGATCTTGGGGACCTTGGCGGCGGTCTCAGGGAGGTCCGCCTGCGAGTAGTCGCCGGAGACCAACTTCCTTTTCTTGGACTGCCCAACTGATGGTGTAACGGATGGTTGAGTCAGCTTGAGCAAGAAGGTCCCTGGTTCCACAGGTAACTTCAGCGAAGCACACTTCGAAAGGCCGTCTGCTATCTCATTCTGAGCTCTCGCGACGTGCTCCATTTGCAGCCCTTCAAAGTGTTCTTCCAGCTTCCTCACTTCATCGACGTAAGCTTCCATCAGAGGGCTCTGGTAGCTCTTGTTGACTTGCCGGACCACCAGTTGAGAATCTCCCCGCACGATCAGCTTTCTGATCCCAAGTTCGGCCGCAATCCTGAGGCCGGCGAGCAAGCCTTCATACTCAGCAGTATTGTTGGTAGCTTGCTCTCTTGGGAAGTGCATCTGGATAACGTACTTGAGGTGCTCTCCGGTGGGCGCGATGAGTACCACGCCAGCACCGGCGCCTTGCAGCGAAAAGGCACCATCGAAGTACATTACCCACTCGCTTGTTGCTCCTTGTACGGGCGCGCTTGCTTCTTGGCCTTCTCCATCTGGCGTCGGGGTCCACTCAGCTATGAATTCCGCCAAAGCCCGGCTCTGTATGGTTGAAGTACTTTCAAACTTGAGCCCAAAGCTCGACAGCTCCAGTGCCCACTCGACGATCCTGCCTGTTGCCTCTGGATTGTGCAATATCCTCTTCAGCGGAAAGCGAGTGACCACTGTTATCTCATGCGCTTGGAAGTAATGGCGCAGCTTTCTCGAGGCCATGAGGAGGCCGAAAAGCAATTTCTGCACCCCGGAGTATCTTGATCTAGCCCCCTGCAAGAGGGAACTTACAAAATACACCGGGCGCTGCACCATCTTCCTCCGCGCTCCATCCGGTTCCTGCGCAGGGTGGCCCTTGTCGGGGCCAAAGCTTGCCGGAGCAGCCCCCCGCTCGTCGCTGGACTCGCTTGTAGGTGGCATAGGCTCCTCGTCGGCCTCCCTCTCCGCCACTAACGCAGCACTAACCACCTGGTTGGTTGCCGCTAGGTATAGCAACAACTTCTCCTGTGGTCTAGGTGCGACAAGTATTGGAGTGGAGGATAGGTACCTTTTCAAATCTTGCAGCGCTGCCTCCGCTTCTGGAGTCCACTGCATGGGGCCTGCCTTCTTCAAGATTTTAAAGAAGGGCAGGGCGCGTTCTGCAGACCTTGAAATGAACCGACTGAGGGCGGCCACACAACCGGCAAGCTTTCTGACGTCCTTGACGCGCTCAGGGGCCTTGATTTGCTCGACGGCTTTGATCTTGTCGGGGTTAGCTTCAATCCCCCTCTGTGACACAAAGAACCCGAGAAGCTTGCCGGAGGGGACTCCGAAAACGCACTTCTCGGGGTTCAGCTTGAGCTGTATCTTGCGCAGGTTCTGAAATGTCTCTTCCAGATCTTGGACCAGGGTTTCCTTGCTCCTGCTCTTCACCACGATATCATCCATGTAGGCCTCCACGTTCCTATGGATCTGCGGCTCGAAAGCAGAGTGCACTACCCTTGCAAACGTTGATCCCGCATTCTTCAGTCCAAACGGCATGCGTATGAAGCAATAGGTGCCGCACGGAGTGATAAATGCGGTCTTCTCTTCATCTTCCTTGGCCATAAAGACTTGGTGGTATCCTGAATATGCATCAAGAAAAGAGAGTAGCTCGCATCCGGCAGTGGAGTCAACAATCTGGTCAATGCGCGGCAAGGGAAATGGATCTTTGGGACATGCTTTATTCACGTCGGTGAAATCTATGCACAGTCTCCACTTCCCATTGGCTTTGCGCACGACGACCGGATTGGCCAGCCACGTTGGATGGATCACACCTCTCACTAGGCCTGCTGCCTCTAGCTTCTTGATCTCTTCGCTGATGAATTCCTGGCGCTCCACGGCTTGCTTTCTCACTTTCTGCTTGACGGGTCGCGCGTGAGGACAGACAGCGAGCTTGTGCTCAATCACCCTCCTGGGAACACCGGGGATGTCGGACGGTTGCCATGCAAACACGTCGTCATTCGCCCGCAGGAAGGCGACGAGCGCGCTTTCCTATTTGCTGTCAAGCGTGGCACTGATGGTGAAGGTACCGCCAGTGCCGTCCTCCTTGGCGGACACCCTCTTGGTTGCCGGAGGAGCGGTCATTCCCTTCTTGTACTTGCCGGCGGAGCTCGATGGAACGTCTTCGACGGCGGCGCAGCACTCCGAAGAGGTGCGGTTGCCGGAGTGGGCCCCAGAGCACTTACCGGGCTTGGTCTTTGTCTTCTTCCCTCCCGGGGCTTCTGCGGCGAGTGTGTCCTTCTCTGCCGCGGCTGCTACATCCCGGTAGATCTTGTCGGCGCAGATAAGCGCATCCTTTTTGTCGCCATGGACAGTGATGACGCTTATCGGCCCCGGCATCTTGAGTACGTTGTAGGCGTGGTGGGAAGCCGCCATGAACTTGGCGAGAGCGGGACGGCCGAGGATCCCATTGTATGGTAACGGGATATCGGCGACGTCGAACGTGATACGCTCAGTCCTGAAGTTAAGCTCGCCGCCAAAGGTCACCGGCAGAGTAATCTTCCCCTTGGGCTTGCTCCTCCCCGGGTTGATTCCTTGGAAGGATCCGGTCTCTTCGAGCTCGCCGTCTGGGATCTGGAGTTTCTTGATCACAGCGGAGGAGATCAAGTTCAGCCCGGCCCCGCCGTCTACCAACATTTTGGTGACCTTGAGGTTGCGGATGGTGGGTGAGACCAGCATCGGCAAGCACCCGACCGCGGTTGTGCGGTCAGGGTGATCCTCAAGATCGAAAATGATGGGCGTGCTGGACCATTTGAGGAGCCTGTGCGACTCCACGGGCGGCTCTGCTGCGTTCACCTCTCGCGCCCACCGCTTAAGCTGACGGTGGGAGGTGTGCAGAGAGGCGCCACCGTCAACGCAAAGGACCTCCGTGGCCTTCTGGAACTCCTGCTCGCTGTTATCTTCGTCTTCCACGTCTTCGTCGTCGTCTTCTTCATCCTCGTCGCGGCCCCGGGGAGGCCGATCGCCTTGCCGCTGCTTGGCCTTGCCGCGGCGTCCTCCCCGGCCGACGGGCGGCCGCTTCTTGCTTGGTTCGCCACCCCCACCCTGGGCCTTCCCCTTGTCGCGCCTCTCGTACTCAGCCTTCTGCTGCACGACGAGGTACTCGACGCTTTTGCAGTTGGAGAGATCGTGGCCCTTGGTGCGGTGGATCTTGCAGTATTGCTTGTCGGAGCCGTCCTGCTTGTCGGCTGCCGCCACGGGGGCAGGCTCCTTGCCGGAGCCGCCAGCCTGCGTTTGCTTGGCGGGAGCCTCCTTGCCGGACCCCTCGACGGCAAGCACCTCTTTCCTGTTCTTCCTCCTATTATTCCGCCGCTGGCTCCTCTTCGCCGGGGCGGTGTCGTCACTGTCGCTTTCTCCTGCGCCAGCATCCTCCCCGGGGAGTTTCCTCCCCTCCTCCGCGCGCGCGCACTTGTCAGCCAAGGCATATAGCTCGCTGACGTCCCGGATCTTGGTCATGGCCATCTCTTCACGCATGCGGCGGTTGCGCACGTTCTGGTGGAACGCGCTGATAACCGCGGCAGGGTGAACGTCGGGGATGTTGCGATGCACGCGGCTGAAGCGCTGGATGTACTTGCGCAGGGGTTCTCCTTCCTTCTGGGCTAGGATGTGGAGGTCGCTATCCTGGCCATGAGGTTTGTGGCCGCCTGTGAAGGCGCCAACAAACTGGTGGCAAAGATCCGCCCAGGAAGAGATGGAGCCTTCCGGCAAGTGCATAAGCCACGAACGAACGTTCGGCTTAAGCACGAGCGGGAAGTAGTTCGCCAATATCCTCTCGTCGCGCCCCCCGGCAGCTTGTACAGCGATTGTGTAGATGCTGAGAAACTCCGAGGGGTGCGTCCTGCCGTCGTACTTCTCCGGTACGTCGGGCTTGAAGCTCTTCGTGCTGGGCCACCGGACGCGTCACAGCTCGCGGGTGAACGCAGGGCAACCTGCCGCGTACGGTAAGTCACCTGGTTCACCGGGCGCGTACGTGTCGACAGCGTTCCCAGCCCGCTGGTCTGATTGCCGCCGAGTTTCTCGGCGGCGCTCAATCCTTGTTCGAGCGTCTTCTTGCTGCCGCTCGTCGAGGACTTGGCGCTGGTCCCGGCGAGTCCGCGGGTCCGACGATGCTGTGGAGCCGTCGTCGGCGTTGTCCCAGCGGGGCGGCGTCTTCTGCTTCTGCGCCGGGGAGTGCATGGTGGTCGCACCTCCGGCGGTCTTGTCGCCGTCGGCCTTCGTCTTCTCGACCTGCCGGGGCCGCGAGGTCGCCGGCCGCTGCGGCGTGTCGTTGTTGGCGAAGGCGATCAGGCTCTGGATGGTGGCCCTCCAGCTTTCGGCCTTGCCAGCCGCTGGAGGGTAGTCGAGGAGCAGTTGCGCTCTCGCGAGCGCTTCTGCCGGAGTGGAGGGGAGCGGGGGCGAGTGGCGCGAGGAGCGGGATGCGCTCGGACTCCTAACAATGTTGGAAAGAGCGGGGTCCCTCCCCGGCGCCTTCGCCTTGCCCGTGTCCGGACGGGGGCCCGTGGCGTCCCGCGAACCTCCTGTTTGCCCTTGTTCCAGCAAGCGGATGCCACCTCCCGTGGCATGGCGCTGCTGGGTCGTCGTTTGAAGGGACGGATGCGGCGCGTCCTCGGAGGCCGAGGCTCGGTCGTCCGCCCTGTTCTTGGATTTGGTGGCACCGCGAGTGTTCTCGCCGGTGGCCACCACTCCGACGGCGTCTCCCCCGCCCACCGTTGGCTCCGGTAGCGGTGGGAGTGACGCGGACGGGCCCGCGGCCTCCGAAGCCTTCTTCTTTGGGGCCATGGTGTTGATGAAGCTAGCGAGTTCGGAGAAACTGACGAAGAGCGCGCTCGCGCGAACGCAGGATCTGATCCGCACAACCTCGACGCTCTCCCCCTACATGGCGCGCCAAAGATGTCGGGGCGGACGGGCGTCCCCCCGCGAGCACCTATGGGGCCGGAGCCCCTTTCGTTGTCCGGCGAGGGGGGCGGAGGGAGCGCGGAGAGCAGATCGAAGCGGGCACACGGGCGGTTTACCCAGGTTCGGGCCGCGATGGACGCGTAAAACCCTACTCCTGCTTAGTTGTATTGAACTGGGGAGCTCGGGAGCTTGGGGAGCTAGCTGCACCGAGCGTATGGCCGTCTGGATGCCGAGTCTCCGAACCCCGGAACCCCCTCTACGTTGCACACGGGCCTCCTTTTATAGCGCAAAGGGGTCACCGACAGGTGTCAACGTAAGAGAAAGGGGTAAAAGTGTAAAAGGGGTGGTAGCTGTAATAGTGCGGGAACGGTGGCGCTACAGTGCGGCACAGTGTTATCATACCTACTTCTGACGGTAGGGGACAAGGGCATTAAATGCCCGTCACGGTCGCCCGGACAGCACCGAGGCGGACCGTTAGGTGCGCCACCGTTCGCCACGATGGCGGCTGCATGCCACCGCATGCCCCAGGCTGCGCGGTGCCTCGCCACGTGCCCTCGGGGGAAGCCCCGGAGCGACGCGTGGCGGGCGAGCTGGAGCGCAGTCTTGAGGTGGCGATCTTGCCGCGGCAAGTGGCTTGCCGCGGGGGTCGTCTTCCTGTGCCTGATAGCGTGCCAGCTATTAGGCCTTGCCGGGGCGCTTGGCGCGCCACGGTGGGCTTCTCTTGTGGTGCCTGGGTTCGGCCTTCCCGACAAGCTCCTCTTGTCGGGGGCTCGATCTTCTGTCTCGTTATACTTTGTTCCTGGATGGCCTTACATGGGCTCAGTCGTCCCGGCAAGCTCCTCTTGCCGGGGTCTTGTCTTCTTGGCCCGGCAAGCTCCTCTTGCCGGGGGCCTTGTCTTCTTGGCCCGGCAAGCTCCTCTTGCCGGGGGCCTTGTCTTGAATGCTTGGTCTTCTCTTGGCGCTTCCGGGGCGGGCCTTGCCGCAGGGTGCTACGACTGCCCGTGCACAAGTCTGGGGTACTAAGGTACCCCTACTTTAGTACACCGACATCTGGATGTAATCCCTCGAGGTTTCATTCGGTTTCTGTACACAATACTGCAACTCAGCCAGCCCTGCGGGACGTTTGCAAGTGCCTTCAAATGTTCTGACAAACACTCGGACCAACTCTTCCCCACTGTATATACTACCAGGGGCCAACTGATTCAAACAAGATCTAGCCGAACCTTCCAACATCAGGGGGAGATGCTTCATGGCTACCTCATCATTACCACCACCAATCTGCATAGACACTCGGTAATCTTCCAGCCAAGTGTCGGGCTTCGACTCATCGGTGAACTTGCTCACTCCAGTTGCCAACCTGAAGTTGGGAGGGATCTTAGAAGCTCAGATAGCTCTGCTGAAGCACTCAGGTCTGGAGATGTGTACTCTGCTGCTAGTCGGAAGATCTCTGCCCAGCCCTTCTCTGTGTGCCCGGTTTCTGTCGACCAGACATTGTACAAGAATTGACCTTGCATCAAACCCGGGATCTCTTGGGTCGACTAGAACCCTCCGCTCGTTGCTATATGGGAGCCTATCATCATACTGCCGGGGCGCGTATGACCCGCCCCTCGGAGGGGGTGTAGGCACTCGACAACGATCATCACGACCGAGTCAATGATCATACTGGTCATGATTCCGACCCAGATACTGCTCCTGGTGGTGCCCACATCCTTAACGCCCCAGAGGCGATCTTGGGCTGTGAGCCAACTGGACTGTATCCACCACCACAGACCTATTGTGGATCCTGCTACGAGACTGAGAATCTGTTGTGTTTTGCTCGCCTGCTGCCCGGAGCAATGCTCGGATCTGCATCAGGCCTCTAGCAGCCTCTAATTGGGACGGCTGAATCGACTCTGCTATACGGGCTGTAGCTGTAATATTCTGAATCAGAGTGTGGTATACCTGAGGTTCAGGCAGGAATAATTGTCGCTGACGTCGACTGGATTCAGGGATTTGTCGTCGAGCGCGCTCGTCGAGTGAGTGCTGAAGGTTCTCCAGCCGTGTGCGCTCAGCCAAAGTGGCCAGGCGCGTAGCCTCCAAGGCCCGAGCCTCGGGGGTCTCCCTGATGATAGGAGTGTGGAGTGCCTCCAAATTGCGACAGTGTAGTTCATCCCTCTGTTGTGAAATGAGGGCTTCGGGATGGTATTCCTCGTGAACACGCGATGGATCGCCACCGCCATCGCCGTCGTCGCCGCGACGGAAACCAGGCGGGCTGCACGGCGTGTCGACCATCAAAACATCCACCACAGGGTCGCTGCTGTCGCACTCGGATAGGGTCTCGACGGAGCCAGTCGACAGGTCGAAAAGCCCATAGAGAGTTTCGTCGGGCTCAATTGTCGCGACTTGAGGGGTGGCCGACTGACGGGCCACCGCATGCTTGACCCACCGCTGAAGCCGCGATTGACCAGATCGCTTGCGGCGACGAGCAGCGGGGAGTGAAGACGTTGCGGGAACCGACTAATACTGAGTCGACAGCTGCCGCAGAAGAACGCCGCGGACGCACGCGCAAAAGTTCGTCGCCCCACGGACGGGGAGCGTCTCGACATCGAGGGGGGCCTCCTAGAGCCAGGCGGAGTCGTCGGCGATGAGAACGAGCGCGCCGAGATGGATCTCGCGGCCCTCAGCCAAACCACCGCCGGAAACCATGATGATGGATGATAACCCACAAGTATAGGGGATCGCAACAACTTTCGAGGGTAGAGTATTCAACCCAAATTTATTGATTCGACACAAGGGGAGCCAAAGAATATTCTCAAGTATTAGCAGCTGAGTTGTAAATTCAACCACACCTGGAAACTTAGTATCTGCAGCAAAGTGTTTAGTAGCAAAGTAATATGATAGTGGTGGTAACAGTAACAAAAGTAAAGACATCAAAAGTAGTGTTTTTGGTATTTTGTAGGGGTTGTAACAGTAGCAGCAGGAAAGTAAATAAGCGAGAACCAGTATATGGAAAACTCGTAGGCACCGGATCAGTGATGGATAATTATGCCGGATGCGGTTCATCATGTATCAGTCATAACATAGGGTGACACAGAACTAGCTCCAATCCATCAATGTAATGTAGGCATGTATTCCGTATATAGTCATACGTGCTTATGGAAAGAACTTGCATGACATCTTTTGTCCTACCCTCCCGTGGCAGTGGGGTCCTATTGGAAACTAAGGGATATTAAGGCCTCCTTCTAATAGAGAACCGGAACAAAGCATTAGCACATAGTGAATACATGAACTCCTCAAACTATGGTCATCACCGGGAGTGGTCCCGATTATTGTCACTTCGGGGTTGCCGGATCATAACACATAGTAGGTGACTATAGACTTGCAAGATAGGATCAAGAACTCACATATATTCATGAAAACATAACAGGTTCAGATCTAAAATCATGGCAGCCGGGCCCTAGTGACAAGCATTAAGCATAGCAAAGTCATAGCAACATCAATCTCAGAACATAATGGATACTAGGGATCAAACCCTAACAAAACTAACTCGATTACATGATAAATCTCATCCAACCCGTCACCGTCCAGCAAGCCTACGATGGAATTACTCACGCACGGCGGTGAGCATCATGAAATTGGTGATGGAGGATGGTTGATGATGATGACGACGACGAATTCCCCTCTCCGGAGCCCCGAACGGACTCCAGATCAGCCCTCCCGAGAGGTTTTAGGGCTTGACGGCGGCTCCGTATCGTAAAACACGATGATTTCTTCTCTCTGATTTTTTTCTCCCCGAAAGCCAATATATAGAGTTGGAGTTGGCGCCGGAGGGTCTCCAGGGGGCCCACGAGGTAGGGGGCGCGCCCCCACCCTCGTGGACAGGGTGTGGGCCCCCTGGTCTTCATCTTTGGCGAGGACTTTTTATTGTTTTTTCTAAGATGTTCCGTGGAGTTTCAGGTCATTTCGAGAATATTTATTTTCTGCACATAAAACAACATCATGGCAATTCAGCTGAAAACAGCATCAGTCCGGGTTAGTTCCATTCAAATCATACAAGTTAGAGTCCAAAACACGGGCAAAAGTGTTTGGAAAAGTAGATACGACGGAGACGTATCAACTCCCCCAAGCTTAAACCCTTGCTTGTCCTCAAGCAATTCAGTTGACAAACTGAAAGAGAAAAAGAAAAACTTTTACAAACTCTGTTTGCTCTTGTTGTTGTAACTATGTCAAGCCAGCATTCAAGTTTTCAGCATATATCATTACTAACCACATTTGCAATAATTCTCAGGTCTCATAATTACTCATATCAATAGCATAATCAACTAGCAAGCCATAATAATAAATATCGGGTGTCAACACTTTCTCAAAACAATCATAATATGATATAACAAGATGGTATCTCGCTAGCCCTTTCTGAGACCGCAAAACATAAATGCAGAGCACCTTTAAAGATGAAGGACTGACTAGACATTGTAATTCATGGTAAAAGAGATCCAGTCATAGTCACACCCAACATAGATTAATAGTACTGAATGCAAATGACAGTTGTGCTCTCCAGCTAGTGCTTTTTAATAAGAGAGTGATGACTCAACATCAAAGTAAATGGATAGGCCCTTCGTAGAGGGAAGCAAGGATTTGTAGAGGTGCCAGAGCTCGCTTTTGAAATAGAGATAAATTGTATTTTGAGCAGTATACTTTCATTGTCAACATAGCAACTAAGAGATGGCGATATCTTCCATGTCACACACATTATAGGCGGTTCCCAAACAAAATGGTAAAGTTTATACCCCCCTGAGGGAGTCCTGGATTAGGGGGTGTTCGGATAGCCGGACTCCAGGACTATGAAGATACAAGATTGAAGACTTTGTCCCGTGTCCGGAAGGGACTTTCCTTGGCGTGGAAGGCAAGGTTGGCGATGCGGATATTCAATATCTCCTACCATTATAACCGACTCTGTGTAACCCTAACCCTATCCGGTGTCTATATAAACCGGAGGGTTCTAGTCCGTAGGACAACTCCATCATACAACAATCATACCATAGGCTAGCTTCTAGGGTTTAGCCTCCTTGATCTCGTGGTAGATCTACTCTTGTACTACCCATATCATCAATATTAATCAAGTAGGAGTAGGGTTTTACCTCCATCGAGAGGGCCCGAACCTGGGTAAACTTCGTGTCCCTTGTCTCCTGTTACCATCCGGCCTAGACGCACAGTTCGGGACCCCCTACCCGAGATCCGCCGGTTTTGACACCGACATTGGTGCTTTCACTGAGAGTTCCTCTGTGTCGTCTCTTTTAGGCCCGATGGCTCCTTTGATCATCAATGACGACGCAGTCCAGGGTGAGACTTTTCTCCCCGGACAGATCTTCGTCTTCGGCGGCTTCGCACTGCGGGCCAACTCGATTGGCCACCTGGAGCAGATCGAAAGCTATGCCCCTGGCCATCAGGTCAGGTTCAGAATCTTAAACTACACGGCAGATATCCGCGGGTATTTAATCTTCGACGGATTCGAGCCACAACCAGGCGCGCCGCACTGTCTCGAGGGGCATGATCTAGCTCTGCCGCCGAACAGTGCCCGGGAGGCCGCACACGCACCGGTTCCGACCCTTAATTCGGAGCCTATTGCGCCAATCGAGGATAAGCGGTTGGACGTCACCTCGGGGGCTGCGATCTCAAAGGCGATCGAGCCGAACGCCAGCCCCGCACTCGGCATTACCCGTGACTCCGAGGATCCGGATTCCACTCCGGACTCTGAACCCCCCGCGCCCCTGCCAATCGAATCCGATCGGGCGCCGATAATGGAGTTCACCGCCGCGGACATATTTCAGCACTCGCCCTTCGGCGACATCCTGAATTCTCTAAAGTCCCTCTCTTTATTAGGAGAGCCCTGGCCAGACTACGGTCAGCGAGGATGGGATACGGACGATGAAGAAATTCAAAGCCCACCCACCACCCACTTGGTAGCCACTGTCGACAATTTAAACGACGTGCTCAACTTCGACTCCGAAGACATTGACGGTATGGACGACGATGCAGGAGACACATATGAACCAACGCCTATAGGGCATTGGACGGCCACCTCACCTGATGTGTACATGGTGGATACCCCTAAAGATAGCGACCACGAGGAAAACAGGGATAGAACGAAGGATCGATCCCTCGAAAAACAATCAAAGCGTCGGTGCAAACACCGACCCAAGCCCCGCCTCGGCACAGACCCAGCCATAGAGCAGGACGAGAGGTGACGAGCATGCCCTAGAGCAACCATCCGAACAGGGCAGCCCAGATGAAGAAACTGAGCATCCCTCCCCTGGAGAAAATGGCCTTCCGAACAACCTTACGCCGGATAAACCCGCGGAGAAGAAGAACCTCCACAAGAGGCTCGTTGCAACCGCACACAGCCTAAAAAACAAAAGCGGAAGCTCAAGACTGCAGAAGATGCACTCAGGATTAGATGGAGTAAAGTAATCAACAGCGCAGATAAATACGGCGACATTCGCCGCACTAAAAGTTATCCGAAGAGAAAGCTACTGCCCGAATTCAACGAAGAGGCCCTAGAGCCCTCGCATTCAAAAAATAAGAAAGCCACACGGTCGGATAGGCGACCCCATGGCCAGCATAAAGCAGCAAGCGGCGCCGCACTCAAAATGGCATACGACCCACTTAAGGATTCGCATAATGGCCCAATCAGGTCCATTTACGGGCCAAGAAAGCAAGCTCCCGTAAGCAATGCAAGAAAGCCATCATCAGAATCTGGCACACCCAAATACAGGGGCGCCACACACCCCCTATGTTTCACCGATGAGGTCCTGGATTATGAATTTCCAGAGGGATTCAAACCCGTAAACATAGAGGCATATGATGGAACAACAGACCCTGGAGTCCGGATCGAGGATTATATCCTCCACATACACATGGCTAGAGGAGATGATCTCCACGCCATCAAACATTTACCACTAAAGCTCAAAGGACCAGCCCGACATTGGCTCAAAAGCCTTCCTGAAAACACAATTGGAAGCTGGGAAGAGCTCGAGGACGCTTTCCGAGCAAATTTTCAAGGGACTTATGTCCGCCCTCCGGATGCAGACGATCTTAGTCACATAACTCAACAGCCCGGAGAATCAGCTCGGCAGTTCTGGAATAGATTCCTCACTAAAAAGAATCAGATAGTCGACTGTCCGGACGCCGAAGCCTTAGCAGCTTTCAGGCATAACGTCTGAGACAAATGGCTCGCCAGACACCTCGGCCAAGAAAAGCCAAGAACAATGGCCGCACTGACAAGCCTAATGACCCGCTTTTGTGCGGGAGAGGACAGCTGGTTGGCAAGATGCAGCACCAGTGACCCAAATACATCCGAAACTAGGGATGGAAACGGAAAACTGCGGCGCAATAAGGACCGTCGCCAGACTAAGGAAAAAAGTCCGAAGAGCACGGCAGTCAATGCCGGATTCAAAATCTCACTACAGAATCAGACAAAGCCGCCCCTCCAGGATAACATAGATGATCCATCCAACTTAAACAAAATCCTGGACAGGATATGTCAAATACACGGTACTCCCGGGAGGCCTGCTGACCATACCCACAGAGATTGTTGGGTTTTCAAACAATCCGGCAGACTCAACGCCGAACACAAGGGGCTCGAAACACCAAGTGAGGATGAAGACGAACCCCAAAAGCAGAGCGCCAGGAAATAAAAGAACTTTCCACAAGAAGTAAAGACAGTAAGCTTACTTCACATAAAAAAAACGTGCGGCGCCCATAAAGGTACGCAACACACGACCTATCCCAAAGGGGTCCCGCCACTGGTTGTCAAAACCAATCATCTTCGATCAACTGGACTATTCTAGAAGTATCAGGAACGCAGGTTGGTCTGCCTTGGTACTCGATCCAACAATCGGCGGACTCAAATTTTCAAATGTCCTTATGGACGGCGGCTGTCGGGACCCCGATCCTAAGCCATATCGATCCAGCATGTAACACATCATATCACTTTGCGGCCTCACGCACGGTACTCCCACGGGTGCCACCTTACCTGGCCCGGGACCGTTTGCGCCTTTTGGCTCACGTATATGATAGTGTCGCTAGCATCCATATGACAGAGAACCCGGGCCGACATGGCTAGTCGTGAACCCAAGGCGGCACTAACCCATGAGGACAGGCATACATGAATCACATCGAGCATGTCGGTCAACAACGTATAAATCCGGGCTATAGCACTGGGCTAACAGGACTACGATAACCCGGGCTGTAGCAGGCTAGGCAGGACTCCGGATAACACCGCGTGACATTTCCCCGGAGGGACAGACACAGGAACGAAGTGAAACACATGCCGGCCAGTTAAGTGTCCTAAGCAGTAGTGATGGGCTAGCAGGACTCCGGTGAACCGGGCTGTAGCGGACTACTATGGCTCAAGGAAGCACTAGACTACATTTCCCCATAAGAGAGGTTGCCAAGGATAAACAACTAGATTGTCGGATCCCACAGATACCAAGCATTTCAATCATACACACAATATGCTCGATATATGTAAATACAACATGGCATCACAACAAGACTCTACGACTCAAGTATTTATTCATTAGGCTCCGAGGAGCGAGATATTACAAACATGGGTCTCATGACCCAACATTCAGAGCATACAAGTCAAAGCACATGCGGAAGCTTAACATGTCTGAGTACAGACATCTACAAACGAAAAGGCTGAGAAGCCTGACAATCTACCAGATCCTGCCGAGGGCACAAGATCGTAGCTGAGGTATCAAGCTAAACGTCGAAGTCCAAGCGGTACTACTAGCGAGACTGAAGTCTCTCTGCAAAAACATAAAATAGGCAAACGTGAGTACAAATGTACCCAGCAAGACTTACATCAGAACTAGCTACATATGCATCGGTATTAATAGAGGGGGTGGTGGAGTTTAACTGTAGCAATCCAGCTTTGACTCGGTGGCTAACCTGTACTACGACTGCAAGTAACTCTTTTGAGGTGGCGCACACGAGTCCACAGATTCACCATATCAATACACCACTATGGATCCGCTCCCGTCTCCCTACGAGAAGGCTTATCTTGCGTATTTTAGAGTATCCACTTCCACTTGTCTATGAACTGGTATAGGCAACCCAGAAGTCCATTACCGCGGACACGGCTATTCGAATAGATGATGTTAACCCTGCAGGGGTGTACTTCTTCACACACGCTCTCACCACTTATCGCCGTTCACACGACATGTACTCGGCAACCTTCAAGCGGAAGCCCAGCGAGGGTGTCGGCCACGGCCTACCTAAACACTCAAGTCTCTAGTCCAGGTTTATCGCCTATTCAGGTTCCATCCGCAGGGAGTCCGGCCGAGGTTTCCACATACGGCCCCGAACGATGTGAGCAGGGTTCCCGAGACACCAAACGGGCGCCCGGTACACCGTGCCACGTGCCTACCGCAACACAGCCCACCCCAACGGTCAGCGCTGCGTGCGGCCCCCAGCATACTACAAACACCAGAAACTACTTGCAACTCCTGGACAAAGGACAAGGGTGATCAAGAAGCCGAGAGGGTCCATTGGTTTCGGGCCCAATGCGTGGTAGTAACTCTTTCATGGATCACAAACACAGAACTCTCTGAGGACGGCTTCAATGAGACAACTCACCATGTACTCCTACATGGCCTCTCACCGCTACCTTTACCAAATCGTGTTCACACACTTAGCTCACACACAGTAGGACATGTTCATCACCATTCCAATTCATTCCCGATGAATCAGACCCGACTCAACTCTAAGCAGTAGCAGGCATGACAAACAAGCATGAATGAGTAGGCACACCAGGGCTCAAACAACTCCTACTCATGCTAGTGGGTTTCATCTATTTACTGTGGCAATGACAGGTCATGCAGAGGATAAGGGGTTCAACTACCGCAGCATGTAACAGTTGAATCGTTGTTGTCCTAATGCAGTAAAAGAGAGCAGGAGCAAAAGAGTGGGTTGTATCGGAATGAACAAGGGGGTTTTGCTTTCCTGGCACTTCTGAAGATAGTATAGTTCTTCATCGGTGTCATCGATCTCATCGTCAAAACCAAGTCTATCGAGAGGGGACAAATATCGGCAAACAAAGAGGAACACAATCAATGCAATGCAACAATTATGATGCATGATAATGACATGGCAATATGCTGTGATTTGAGCTAATGCATCTAGCTATGATTTAAATGAAGTTGGTTTGAATACATGATTCAAATTCCAACTCCATATATGATTATTTAAATGCCCTTTATTTGTTTTGTCCAAAAAGAGGACAAACATTGTTCAAACATGCATGAAAATGGTACAGATGGATTCCTTGAATTTTTCTGATAATTTTTCATATATAATTTATTTTATTTGGAGTTACGGTTGATTTTCTATGATTTTTTGAAGTTTGAAACATTTTCTGGATTTTCCTGAATAAGATTAAATCCAGAAAATCAATTACGGCGTCAGCATTGCGTCATGCTGACCTCAGCAGGTCAACAGACCCGGTCCAGGTCAAACCTGACGCGTGGGTCCCGCATGTCAGTGTGGTTAGTTTAACTAAATTCAATTAGTACTAATCCTAACTAATTAACAGGGCTGGGCCCCACCTGTCATTGACCCAGGTGGTCAAACTGGGCCCACCCGTGGTCAAACGGGGTCAGCGGGGGTCAACTCGCCGGCGTTTAGCCACCGGCGAGGCCAAACGTGGCGGGGCAGGTGCGGGTTTCACCCACAGGGCACCGTTCGAGGCGTCGTTGGGCTCTACGAGTAGCTGGCGCAACGGCGCGTCCGTTGGTGACCGTGGCTGGGCTTGGGGTGGCCGGAGTCGTCGCCGGCGTCGACCTTGGCGGTCGCCGGAGCTCGGGTGAGCTCGGGGTCGACGCTACAGCGGTCGGGGCAACTCGTGCGGGGCACCTACGTGCTCTACGCAGCGCGGTGAGCAAGGTGGATGTGACGGCAGAGCCATTGCGTGGTCGGAGCCACGCCGGCGGTGAGCACAGACGATGGCGGGTGCGGTGAGCTGGGGGTGGTGCGTACGGTGCACGAGAGAGGTAATGGAGAGCGGGAGGATGGGCAGCAGCTCACAGTGGTCTCGACGAGTGGGTCAGAGAGGTCGGGGAAGAGCTGGAGTGGCCACGGCAGCGAGGGGGATCTCCGGCGTCCGACAGCGAGGATGAGGACGATGGCGTCGCTTAGGGCATTCCACGGGCACGTGCTTCGTCTTGGGGCTCCGTGGCGTCGAGGCGGAGCCTCTGGACAGCACGGAGAGGCGAGGGAGAGGCGATGGCCGCGGTTGCGCTCGTCGGCGGCGACGAGCTCCGCTCGGGCTGCACGGGAGAGAGAGCAGAGGAGGAGGAGGAGCACGGGGAGAGTGAGAGGCGGTCGAGGGGGTTGCGTGGCATCGTCCAAACGCGTCGAGGAGGAGCCAGGCAGGCAGGGAGGGAGGAGGTGGCCGGCGCGGGGCGGGCACGCGCCTCCGTCCTCCTGGCGGGAGGAAGACGACAGGGGAGGAGCCCCAGGTGGGCTGGGCCAGTTGGCTGGGCCGGCCAGCTGCGGTGCTAGGCTGCACAGGTAGGTGGGCTGCTCAGGTGAGGCCAGGTGGGTTTCCTCTCTCTCTTTTATTTTCTGTTTCCTATTTTCTTTAACTCTGTTTTGATTTGATCTTTAACCCAAATCATTTTCTGAGCTTCTGTAAATTCTTGTATGGACTAGTGACATTAATATAAAGCCCCACGACAATTTCCAGAATTATTGGATCATTTTTGAAATATATCAAATATAAATCCAATGCAAATAATTATTGAATTAATTCCAAATGCCCAAAATAAATATTTATGAGCTCCTGAAAATATTGGTTTGAATTTTAGCTTTGTCCAATATTTTCAAAGAGTAACATGAACATTTTCTTGGACCTATTTGAAGCAATTTTTATCTTGGTCTTTTTCAGAAATGATTTCTGAGGCTTTCACATGTCCCCATTTCAAATTTCAAGCAATATAGACATGATGCATGGATGCTTTTGAAACTAATTGCAATCAAATTCTAGGGCTGTGACAGTTGCAGTGGACTAAACCTGATATATCAGGACACAATCCGTCGCATGGGGATAGACCCAACAAGAATCCGTCACAGCAAAACCTCCTTTCAAGGGGTAACGCCAGGTCCGGACACCCAGTGCATGGGTTTTCTCCGGCTTGAAGTTACATTCGGCTACCCAGATAACTTCCGTCGCGAAAAGCTAATTTTCCACATCGTCCCTTTCTCAAGTCGCTATCAAGCACTACTAGGACGCGAAGCTTTCGCTCGCTTTAACGCAATACCGCATTATGCATCTCTAACGCTTAAAATGCCCGGTCCACGAGGCATCATCTCTTTAAAGGGGAAGCATTGAGGTGCGCCTCCCCCAAGCGGAGGGCTGTGCGGCCGCTTTGACAGCCCCACAGTAAAATGGCTTCACCGGCCAAAAACTTCGGAATAGGTCCTTAAAGACCACGAATGCGGATAGACGAGTTCGGTACAAAATTATAATTGATGCAGGCTTAGTGGCCATATACCTCCGCACTAGGGGCTTCATACATATACAATAAGAGACAATAAAGCTCAATTTTATATATTTTACTTTATACTTTGTTTATTTTAAAATCTTGTTCGGCACGACCCATTTTCAACTCAGTTCCTCTCTTTTACAGATGAACGTCGTGCGGCGCCCGCCCAGGATACGGCACAACAGAGACACAGGCGCAGACGTGCAGTAGGGACCTGTCCTAAGGATTCTTTTTAGATTAAGACCATGCGTAAACCTTTTTTACTGTCTCTTGTTGCTACATATCCCCTGGTTTTCTCTGCTATAACCAAGGAGGAGGCTGGCGTCTTGGCATGTGGCCACGTCAGAATTTTTGCGCGTACCTGGACACTAGGGACTTTTTAATAAAGAGTGATGTCTTGCCCGCACTTATAAAGACCGAACATCTTAGGGAGTGTTCGGCGTCGCGAGTTTTGGCATTATATGCATCAGCTCCGAATCATCTCTTTGGTCAATTGTTGGGTTGCTTGGCTCCTGAGTTTAGCTACCTTACGTTCCGCTCTATCGGCTAAGGTAGCACCAGGAGAACTACTGCGATTGTGCCCCAGTTAGGCCGGGCGAGCACCTCAGTAGAGAAAGCCGAAAACTGACTGCCATGATGTAGTGTGAGACTGGTCAGTCACTCGATGACCTACCAAAATCTATAGGATTCCTCCGCTTTAACGAAGGGCCGTTTCCCGGCCAGGCACATACGCGCCCCGAACTCGGGCGAGCGCAGTCGCCACCATGGGGCTACCTAAATAGTCCCCCTGTCAAGCTCCTATGGCTAAGTGAAAGTGTTAAAGCATTATAGTCCGGTTGCCTGGCCCGCTGCGCTATCACCTCCTTTGTAGGACCAAGACGTTGGATTAAGTATGAAAATGCGTCTTCTGCGATCACCCCCGCACTATGTGCGTGGGGGCTGAAGCCAACGACTGCCATCTTTCAGATTCTGTATATATATCTTAAAACGGCCGCACAGGAGGTGTTCCCAATACTTGAAGGCACAAGTATAAAAGGCCACTACAATTTATCAAAATATTGCTTTATAATTACATATGCTATCATAACATAGCATCCTTCGAGCACTGCGTCTCTATTACACGAGCGCCCTCAAGGACTTCTTGAAAATAGTGCTCGGAGGGTACTCGGCTTTTGTCCGAATCTCGGGACGCAACAACGGTGGTCTCCATCTCTGTCCGGTATGTCTTGACATGGGCAAGAGCCATCCGTGCGCCCTCTATGCATGCTGACCTCTTCATCGCATTGATACGCGGCACCGCGTCAATGAATTGCTGCACCAAGCTGAAATAACTCTTCGGCTCCGATCTCCCCGGCCACAAATGACCCATGACGTACTTCATGGCGAGTGCGGACAACCTATTCAGTTCGGCCCATTGAGCCAGGCGATCGTCCAGTGCCAGTGGACGCTCTGGATTGTGGAACTGCGACCAGAAAAGCTTTTGCACTTCGCGATCTTTTAGATCTCGAAAGTGTTCAATCGCATCAGCAGCACTTGCTGCCAAATCTAGATAGGTGTCCTCCACACTCCACATCCGGTCTAACGGAGCAAACTTCGGATCACAAAACTTCCTCCGCAGCATAAAGGGCTTTCCAGCCGCAATCTGTTTGGCCTGACGCAGCTCCTCCTTCGCAGCTCTCATCGCAGAGCGAGCGTTCTTGGCATCAGCAACGGCCTTCTCCAAGTCTGTTTGCCTTGCCCAGTCTTCTTCTTCAAGAAACTTGCAACGGTCAGCAGCGCGCTCTAACTTCACGGTCATCTCGGCCATCTCCTCCTTGCTTCGGCAGTGAGCAGCCTGTTCGGCTCTCAGCTCTTCAAGAGCTTTCTGGGCAGCCGCATCGCTCTTTCGGGCTTGTTCCTTAGCTCGGGCAAGTTCTGCCCTAAGATTCTCCACGGCGGCCGCACCATCTGCGTCAAGCACACACACTGTAAGACAATGGCATAAAGCTCCTCTTACCTGATGCCGCCCGAGGAATTACATACCTTGAGCCTCATCAAGCCGCTGTTGACAAGCACGATGTCGGCATCTGCCATGTCCAGTTGTCGCTTTAGTTTGGCAAAATCATCAGTTTGGCTCGATTCCAAACACCTCGCCACCTACATTCAAAGGCGACACCTTAGACCTGGGATTATGATCCTCTGCATGCCGTCATTTCTTGACGACGCGCAAAGTCTCAGGGGCTACTATCTACATAGTGCGTAGCTTACTTATGCGCAACTGACAAAAGTGTACATTATCTAACGTACCTCAAAACCCGTCAGTAAACTTTTGACGGCTTCATGCAATCCACTTTCTGCGGATGAAATCCTTTCAATCACTGTGCCCATCAATGCACGGTGCTCCTCTGAGATAGAAGCTCGCCCCAGCAAAATCTTTAGCTCCTTCGGCCGAGCACCAGACGGTGCCGGACTTGTCCTATGGCCTCTTTCGAAGGCCGGACGCGGAGAATCTTGGGGGGCCACATGGCTATCTTCCGCCCCTGCCAGATTCGGAGGAACCCTCCGCGACGACACCTCTGCGTCGCCCGCCTCGCTAGGCGGTACGGCAGGGGGAGGCGTCCCGCTCTCCATCATCTCCGGAAGAAGATCCCCCGAAGACGAGCTCTGCTGAGAAGGGCTGAGGTCCGAGCTACAAGGTAAAATTTTGGTTAATCTTCTCAGATATAAATCAAGGATTTCTCTCATCCCTCAAAAGGGAAACCTTTCTCTACTTACAGCTCGCTGGAGGGCTGACCCCTTTGAGGGCGTAGTTCGGCCGAGGAACTCCCCGGCGTCGGACCCTCTGACGAGGATTTTTCCCCCCGCTTCGAGGCCATGGTCTCCGGGTCATCAGAGGCGGCCCTCTTCTTCCCCTTAGGAGAGGAATTGTCGGTTCCTCCCTTTGAAGCAGCCTCCTTCGAGGAGGCCATAGTTCCCTTGTTCTTCCCCTTACTTCCCTCCAAAGGCATTATCTTCAACATCCGGACAAGCACGGGATCCGGCCTGGTTTCGGGAAGGGGAGCCGGACACCTGATCAGCTTTGCCTTCGCTATCCACTCTTGTTTAGAAGGACAGCTCTTTTAGGGGCAAGTTTATGACAATTATACGAATAGTGTGTCCGGGCACAAGGTTACTTACTTGAGTATCCGGGCGATTGCAGCTTAGGACTGCGTCCTCGGTCAAATCCGGACACATCGCTTGTGATCCGAAGAACAGTTTATACATCTCCGCGGGCGTTGCGCCCATGAAATTCTGGAGAGCCCGCGTTCCCTCTGGATTAAACTCCCACAGGCGAAGGGAGCGATGTTTGTCGGGCAATATCCGGCGAATCAACATGACCTGCGTCACCTTAACCAGGCTGAGGTCTCGTTCTAAGAGATCCCTAATGCGGCCCTGCAACAAGGGCACGTCTTTGGGTAACCCCTAATCTAACCCTCTGCTAACCCATGAGGTTAGCCGTGGCGGGGGACCCGAGCGAAAGGCAGGAGGCGCCACCCACTTGGTGCCCCTGGGAGCGGTGATATAGAACCACTCTCGTTGCCACAAACCGAGCTCCTCTTGAAAAGAGCCCCCGGGCCATGGAGCATCAGCATTCTTGCTTATAACAGCACCTCCGCACTCTGTGTGCCGTCCCTCGATCATCTTAGGCTCCACTTTAAAAGTCTTGAGCCATAATTCGAAGTGAGGGGCAACACGGAGGAACGCTTCGCACATGACGATGAATGAGGAAATATGGAGGATGGACTCCGGAGCTAAGTCGTGGAATACCAGCCCGTAATAAAACAGCAGCCCCCTCACAAAGGGATCCATTGGGAAGCCTAACACTCGAAGGAAGTGAGACATGAACACCACGCTCTCACCAGGCTGGGGACTGGGAATGGCCTGCCCTTGAGCAGGCAACCTATGCGAAATTTCGCCGGTCAGGAACTTAGCCTCTCTCAACTTTAGCACGTCCTCTTCCGTGACGGAGGAGGGCGTCCATCGGCCTTGAAGGTCAGAACCGGACATGGTCGAAGGTCCGAAGCGCCTGGAATCTGGATCCTAGGGTGTTGGAACTCGAGGCGACGGGCGAACTTGTTTGAGGTTGGAAAAAGGAGTAAGGCCTTGGTCTCTTTATAAGAGGTTGAATACCAAGAGCCCCCCCCCCCCGTAACCGTTTGGGACTCGCCTTCAATCGAGGAAACGTGCTAACGGGCATGATAGGGTTACCCACGTCCGTATTGATGAGAATCCCGTAAAAAGGGGCACACGATCTCTGCTTTGACAAGACGTGCCAAGGAAACCGCCTCGCAAAACGTGCTGAGGTGGAAAAGTAAAAACGATTCGAGTAAAGGACTTGGCTGTAGTGTGATGTCATACTGCGGAATGCATCAGCAGATTTGATTTGTGTTAATATTATTCTCTCTATGGCAATATGTGGAAACTTATTTTGCAGAGCCGGACACTATCCTTGGTGTTTAAAATCTTCTTGAAGAACTTGGAGGAGGAACCCGCCTTGCAATGCCGAAGACAATTTGTGCGCCGGACTCGTCGTCATTGAAGCCTGGTTCAGGGGCTACTGAGGGAGTCCTGGATTAGGGGGTGTTCGGATAGCCGGACTATACCTTCAGCCGGACTCCAGGACTATGAAGATACAAGGTTGAAGACTTCGTCCCGTGTCCGGAAGGGACTTTCCTTGGCGTGGAAGGCAAGCTTGGCGATGCGGATATTCAAGACCTCCTACCATTGTAACCGACTCTGTGTAACCCTAACCCTATCCGGTGTCTATATAAACCGGAGGGTTCTAGTACGTAGGACAACTCCATCATACAACAATCATACCATAGGCTAGCTTCTAGGGTTTAGCCTCCTTGATCTCATGGTAGATCTACTCTTGTACTACCCATATCATCAATATTAATCAAGCAGGGGTAGGGTTTTACCTCCATCGAGAGGGCCCGAACCTGGGTAAACTTCGTGTCCCTTATCTCCTGTTACCATCCGGCCTAGACGCACAGTTCGGGACCCCCTACCCGAGATCCGCCGGTTTTGACACCAACACCCCCCTCCACCAACAAGCATCAATCCATGACTTGCTCGAAACAACGAGCGTCTCCAACATACATCAGGTCCCAGGGGGAGTTTTGTTTGCAATTAATTTTGATTTAGTTTGCATAAAGCATGGGACTGGGCATCCCGGTGACCAGCCATTTTCTCGTGAGTGAGGAGCGGAGTCCACTCCTCTTAAGAATAACCCGCCTAACACGGAAGATAAGGACAGCCTTGGTTGATACATGAGCTATTAGAGCATACAAAACAGAATGTTTATTTGAAGGTTTAGAGTTTGGCACATACAAATTTACTTGGAATGGCAGGTAGATACCGCATATAGGAAGGTATAGTGGACTCATCTGGAATAACTTAGGGGTTTAAGGGATTGGATGCAAAAGCAGTATTCCCGCTTAGTACAAGTGAAGGCTAGAAAAAGACTGGGAAGCGACCAACTAGAGAGCGACAACAGCCATGTACATGCATTAAAATTAATAAACATTGGATGCAAGCATGAGTAGGATATAATCCACCATGAACATAAATATCGTGAAGGCTATGTTGATTTGTTTCAACTACATGCATGAACATGTGCCAAGTCAAGTCACTTAAATCATTCAAAGGAGGATACCACCCCATCATACCACATCATAACCATCTCAATAGCATGTTGGCACGCAAGGTAAATCATTATAACTCATAGCTAATCAAGCATGGCACAAGCAACTATGATCTCTAATTGTCATTGCAAACATGTTTATTCATAATAAGCTGAATCAAGAATGACGGACTCATCATATTTACAAAAACAAAAGATGTCGAGTTCATACCAGCTTTTCCCATCTCAGTCAGTCCATCATGTATCATCATAATTGCCTTTCACTTGCACGACCAAACGGTGTGAATAATAATAAGAGTGCACGTGCATTGGACTAAGCTGGAATCTGCGAGCATTCAATAAACACGAGAAGACAAGGCAATATGGGCTCTTAGTTAAATCAACAATAATGCATATAAAAGCCACTTCAACAATTTAATCATGGTCTTCTCCTACTGACCCCCAAAGAAAAGGAAAGAAATAAAAACTATTTACACGGGAAAGCTCCCAACAAGCAAAAGAAGAACGGGAAATATTTTTGGGTTTTCTTTTTAATACTACAGCAAGGAAGTAAACTACTACTAATTTTTTTGTTTTTTCTTAGGGTTTAACAAACACACAAGAAGAAAGCATGAAAAAGAAAATAAACTAGCATGGATATTATAGTGAAAGAGTATGAGCACCGACATCTAGCAATGAGTGTGTGTGAACATAAATGTAATGTCGGTGAGAAATACGTACTCCCCCAAGCTTAGGCTTTTGGCCTAAGTTGGTCTATGGCTAGGGATAGCCTGGCGGATACCCGTACGTGTAGTTGGGGTCGTACTGCGACGAAGAATAGTTGGGATCATACTGTGATGAAGAAAACTCTGACTGCCACTGGCTGACAGTCATCTCTGGATCCCAAGAATAAACAGATTGTCGTGGAGGCTCTTCTTGTGGTTCCGGTTCCGGGGCTGGTGCAGGATTTTTGTAAGCTTGGACGGCAGCCCACGTAACGAGATAGGGTCCTACAAAATTAAACAAAGAAGGAGCAGGTAACGTAATAGTTTCAGGATGATGTTTATCAAAGTATAACTTATATTTGAGCTCTCCATTCCTGTCCTTAACAAGAAAATCATGAGCTATCAAGCTCTTATAATCTAAGTAAGCATTAGGCAACTATTTTTCTTCTTTCTCATAATGCCTAATAGCTATGTTAAAATGTGCAGCAAGGCGAGAAGCATAAATGCCTCCAAAGATGGGGCCTTTAGTATGGTTCAGACTCAACCTTCTAGCAATAATTCCACCCATACTAATAGTGTTGTCGCGGTATAAACCATGGAACAAAATAATAATATCAGGAACACTAAGGTTCCCACAGTTCCCGCGACCAATCAAGCATCGACTAGCAAATAAAGCAAAATAGCATAACACAGGAAAATGTATGCTAGTGATTCTCGCATCAGAAACCTTCCTGGTTTCTCCCATAGAGATAAGGTTAATAAATGGTTCCAACTCTTTACGAGGTGGTTCCTCTAAGATACCATCAGGGGGTATGTTGCAGACTGCGCAAAATTCAGACAATGGCATTTTATTCACAATGTCATATAAATGAAATTCTACCGAAGGAGGTGATTCTTTAGGGTAACAATAGAAGTTTTGCACAAAAGTATTTGTGAGTAAGAGATACTATGGACGTTGGTCGCGGACGAAGTCGGTGAGGCCAGCATTCTCAATCAATGAATAGAAATCCTCATAAATCCCGACCTGTGTCAAGAAATTATCAGAAGACCATTCACACGGTCGTATCTCTGTGGTACGAGGCAAATTATATTTGGGCCTCTGAGCTTCTTCATTTGTTTCTCCTTTGAGCTGCGGCTTGATGAGCCCCTCAAAAGTCTCTTCATTATTTTCTGAAATAATCTGAAATTTTTAGTAACTTCAAACAAAAGTGAACCAACTTCAATAAAACTGATAGCAACTACTCCTACAAGTGCCTAAAGCCTATATCAAGCATTAGAACTACTTGGAACCATATAAATTTGACATGCAAGTTCAAGAACATGGTCACCTATGCAGCACAAATTTGCAAAGAATAGAGCACTAGAACAAAAACTAATTGGACCAATGGAGGAGTCACATACCAAGGAACAATCTCCCCAAGCAGTTTTGCGAGAGGTGCTTTGAGCAAGGAGATCGAAAATCACAGCAAAAGTGGCTGGAACTCGTGCTTGAGTTGGTTTTCGGGTTTGTGTGAGACAGAGAAAGAACATGGGTGCTGGGATAAGTGGAGGAGGGCCACCATGGGCCCGTGAGGCAGGGGGCCACGCCCTCCACCCTCGTGGCCAGGTGGCATCTCCTCCCGAGGTAATTTTTGCACAGTAAATCCTCAAATATTCCCGAAAAAATCATATTAAATTGGCATGGCATTTTGAGGACTTTTATTTTCGGGATATTTTTATATTGCACGGATAAGTCAGGAAACAGACGGAAAAAGACAGTTTTTACTTTATTTCTACTAAAGAACAGAAAATATAAAGAGGGTACAGAAGGTTGTGCTTCTAGTTTCATCCGTCTCATGCTCATCAAAAGAATCCACTAACAAGGTTGATCAAGTCTTGTTAACAAACTCATTCTGATAATCATGAAACCGGAGAAATTTCGAATAACACTAAGTTACCTCAACGGGGATATGCACATCCCCTATAATAAGTATATCATATTTCTTTTTGACAGTAGGAAGAGGAAATTCAAAACCTCCAATAATAATCGATGGAATTTTTCCAATAGAGTTGATACTGTGAACTTGAGGTTGTTTCCTCGGAAAGTGTACCGTATGCTCATTACCATTAACATGAAAAGTGACATTGCCTTTGTTGCAATCAATAACAGCCCCTACAGTATTAAGAAAAGGTCTTCCAAGAATAATAGACATACTATCATCCTCGGGAATATCAAGAATAACAAAGTCTGTTAAAATAGTAACATTTGCAACCACAACAGGCACATCCTCACAAATACCGACAGGTATAGCAGTTGATTTATCAACCATTTGCAAAGATATTTCAGTAGGTGTCAACTTATTCAAGTCAAGTCTACGATATAAAGAGAGAGGCATAACACTAACGCCGGCTCCAAGATCACATAAAGCAGTTTTAATATAATTTCTTTTAATGGAGCAAGGTATAGTAGGTACTCCTAGATCTCCAAGTTTCTTTGGTATTCCACCCTTAAAAGTATAATTAGCAAGCATGGTGGAAATTTCAGCTTCCAGTATCTTTCTTTTATTAGTGATGATACCTTTCATATATTTAGCATAAGGATTTGTTTTGAGCACATCAGTCAATCGCATACGCAAAAAGATAGGTCTAATCATTTCAGCAAAGCGCTCAAAGTCCTCATCATCCTTTTTCTTGGATGGTTTGGGAGGAAAAGGCATGGGTTTCTTAACCCAAGGTTCTCTTTCTTTACCATGTTTCCTAGCAACAAAGTCACTTTTATCATAACATTGATTCTTTGATTGTGGGTTATTAAGATCAACAACAGGTTCAATTCCTACATGATTATTCTTACTAGGTTGAGCATCATCATGAACATCATCATTAACATTTTCATTAGGTTCATGTTCATTACCAAATTGTGTTTCAGCATCAGACATAGAGATATCATTTGGATTATCAGGTGGTTCAGCAATAGGTTCACTATAAGTTTGCACAGTTCTATCATTTTTCTTTTTCTTCTTTTTAGAAGAACTAGGAACATAAATATTATTTCTCTAAGAATCTTGCTCGATTCTCTTAGGGTGGCCTTCAGGATACAAAGGTTCCTGAGTCATTCTACCAGTTCTAGTAGCCACTCTAATAGCATAATCATTTTTATTACTATTCATTTCATCAAGCACTTCTTTTTGAGCTTTAAGTACTTGTTCTACTTGAGTGGTAACCATAGAAGCATGTTTGCTAACAAGTTTAAGTTCACCTTTAATATTAGCCATATAATCACCCAAGTATTTAAGCATATCGGAATCATATCTCAATCATCTACCAAAATAAGCATTAAAGTCGTCTTGCTTAAACATAAAGTCATCAAACTCATCCAAGCACTAACTAGCAATTTTAGTAGGAGGGACTTCAACTTTATCATATCTATAGAGAGAATTTACCTTTACTACCTGTGTCAGGATATCGGCATCAGGAGGTTCTTCAATAAATAAGTGATTGAGATCATATATTTCTTCAACAGGCGGTAAATTAAGACCATGTATTTCTTCAATAGGAGGTAAATCCTTGACATCTTCAGCTTTAATACCTTTTCTTTCATAGATTTCTTTGCCTCTTGCATATCTTCGGGACTGAGAAATAGAACACCTCTCTTCTTTGGAGTTGGTTTAGGAATAGGCTCAGTAATTGGAGCAGGAGCTGGCTCAGGGGCTGGCTCAGGAGGTGCCCAATTATTTTCATTTGTCAACATATTATTCAATAGAATTTCAGCTTCATCTGGTGTTCTTTCCCTGAAAAGAGAACCAACACAACTATCCAGGTAATCTCTGGAAGCATCGGTTAGTCCATTATAAAAGATATCAAGTATTTCAGGTTTCTTAAGAGGATGATCAGGCAAAGCATTAAGTAACTTGAGAAGCCTCCCCCAAGCTTGTGGGAGACTCTGTTCTTTAATTTGCACAAAGTTGTATATTTCCCTCAAAGCATCTTGTTTCTTATGAGCAGGGAAATATTTAGTAGAGAAGTAATAAATCATATCCTGGGGACTACGCACACAACCAGGATCAAGAGAATTAAACCATATCTTAGCATCACCCTTTAATGAGAACAGAAATATTTTGAGTATATAAAAGTAACGCGATCTCTCATCATTAGTAAACAGGGCGGCTATATCATTTAACTTAGTAAGATGTGCCACAACAGTTTCAGATTCATAGCCATCAAAAGGATCAGATTCAACCAAAGTAATTATATCAGGATCCACAGAAAATTCATAATCTTTATCAGGAACACAGATAGGTGAAGTTGCAAAAGCAGGTTCGGGTTTCATTTTATCTCTAAGTGATTCTTTGTTCCATTTAATCAATAACCTCTTGAGCTCATATCTATCTTTACAAGCTAAAATAGCGGCAGAAGATTCCATATAAAAAACATAACCCTCAGGAATAACAGGCATATTCTCATCATCACTATCATCATCATATTCAGATTCAATAATTTCTTTTTCTCTAGCCCTAGCAATTTGTTCATCAAGAAATTCACTAAGGGGCACAGTAGTATCAGGCATAGAAGCAGTTTCATCATAAGTATCATACATAGCAGAGGTAGCATCATCAATAACATGCGGCATATCAGAGCAAATAGCAGAAGCAGGTTTTGGTGTCGCTAGCTTACTCATAACAGAAGGTGAATCAAGTGCAAGGCTAGATGGCAGTTCCTTACCTCCCCTCGTAGTTGAGGGATAAATTGTTGTCTTAGCGTCTTTCAAGTTCTTCATAGTGTCCAGCAGATATAAATCCCAAGTGACTCAAAGAATAGAGCTATGCTCCCCGGCAACGGCACCAGAAATTAGTCTTAATAACCCACAAGTATAGGGGATCGCAACAGCTTTCGAGGGTAGAGTATTAACCCAAATTTATTGATTCGACACAAGGGGAGCCAAAGAATATTCTCAAGTATTAGCAGCTGAGTTGTCAATTCAACCACACCTGGAAACTTAGTATCTGCAGCAAAGTGTTTAGTAGCAAAGTAATATGATAGTGGTGGTAACGGTAACAAAAGTAAAGACAACAAAAGTAGTGTTTTTGGTATTTTGTAGTGGTTGTAACAGTAGTAGCAGGAAAGTAAATAAGCGAGAACCAGTATATGGAAAAATCGTAGGCACCGGATCAGTGATGGATAATTATGCCGGATGCGGTTCATCATGTATCAGTCATAACATAGGGTGACACAGAACTAGCTCCAATCCATCAATGTAATGTAGGCATGTATTCCGTATATAGTCATACGTGCTTATGGAAAAGAACTTGCATGACATCTTTTGTCCTACCCTCCCATGGCAGTGGGGTCCTATTGGAAACTAAGGGATATTAAGGCCTCCTTTTAATAGAGAACCAGAACAAAGCATTAGCACATAGTGAATACATGAACTCCTCAAACTATGGTCATCACCGGGAGTGGTCCCGATTATTGTCACTTCGGGGTTGCCGGATCATAACACATAGTAGGTGACTATAGACTTGCAAGATAGGATCAAGAACTCACATATATTCATTAAAACATAATAGGTTCATATCTGAAATCATGGCACTCGGGCCCTAGTGACAAGCATTAAGCATAGCAAAGTCATAGCAACATCAATCTCAGAACATAATGGATACTAGGGATCAAACCCTAACAAAACTAACTCGATTACATGATAAATATCATCCAACCCATCACCGTCCAGCAAGCCTACGATGGAATTACTCACGCACGGCGGTGAGCATCATGAAATTGGTGATGGAGGATGGTTGATGATGACGACGGCGATGAATCCCCCTCTCCGGAGCCCCGAACGGACTCCAGATCAGCCCTCCCGAGAGGTTTTAGGGCTTGGCGGCGGCTCCGTATCGTAAAACGCGATGATTTCTTCTCTCTGATTTTTTTCTCCCCGAAAGCCAATATATAGAGTTGGAGTTGGCGTCGGAGGGTCTCCAGGGGGCCCACGAGGTAGGGGGTGCGCCCTAAGGGGGGGCACCCCCACCCTCGTGGACAGGGTGTGGGCCCCCTGGTCTTCATCTTTGGCGAGGATTTTTTATTGTTTTTTCTAAGATGTTCCGTGGAGTTTCAGGTCATTCCGAGAATATTTATTTTCTGCACATAAAACAACATCATGGCAATTCTGCTAAAAACAGCGTCAGTCCGGGTTAGTTACATTCAAATCATACAAGTTAGAGTCCAAAACAAGGGCAAAAGTGTTTGGAAAAGTAGATACGACGGAGACGTATCGATGGAGATCGAGAAAATCACAACCTCACTGGAAGTCGCTAAGACACCTGCCCCATGGTGGGCGCCAACTATCGTGGGAGTAAGTCTGACAGTAGAATAGGGGTACCTAGGAGGAGGCAAGATCCTAGCTACGATGAGGTTGTGCATGTAAGATTTACGAGTTCAGGACCTTTGCGGAGGAAGTAGCAACCCTACGTCTCGGTGCCCGGAGGCTTGGTCGGCTGGATTATGCGTGAAGTTATAGGGGGTGCGAACCCTTGTGCCAGTGGAGGGGGGTGGCTTATATAGAGTGCGCCAGGACTCCAGCCAACCCATGTTACAAGGTGTCGGTGTCAAAACCCGCGGACCTCGGGTAGGGGGTCCCGAACTGTGCGTCTAGGCAGATGGTAACAGGAGACAAGGGACACAAAGTTTTACCCAGGTTCAGGCCCTCTCGATGGAGGTAAAACCCTACGTCCTGCTTCATTAATATTGATGATATGGGTAGTACAAGAGTAGATCTACCACGAGATCAAGGAGGCTAAACCCTAGAAGCTAGCCTATGGTATGATTGTTGTATGTTGGAGTTGTTGTCCTACGGACTAAAACCCTCTGGTTTATATAGACACCGGATAGGGTTAGGGTTACACAAAGTCGGTTACAATGGTAGGAGATCAGAATATCCGCATCGCCAAGCTTGCCTTCCACGCCAAGGAAAGTCCCCTCCGGACACGGGACGAAGTCTTCAATCTTGTATCTTCATAGTCCAGGAGTCCGGCTGAAGGTATAGTCCGGCCATCCGGACACCCCCTATCCAGGACTCCCTCAGTAGCCCCTGAACCAGGCTTCAATGACGACGAGTCCAGCGCGCAGATTGTCTTCGGCATTGCAAGGCGGGTTCCTCCTCCAAGTTCTTCATAAAAGATTGTAAACACCAAGAATAGTGTCCGGCTATGCAAAACAAGTTTCCACATATTGCCATAGAGAGAATAAAATTAACACAAATCTAATATGCTGACGTATTTCGTAGCATGACATCACACTGCGGGCAAGCCTTTATTCGAATCGTTTTCACTTCTCCACCTCAGCGCGTTTTGCGAGGCGGTTTCCTTGGCACGTCTTGTCAAAGCAGAGATCGTGTCCCCCATTTACGAGATTCTCATCAATACGGACGTGGGTAACCCAACCGCGCCATTTATCACGGCGCTTGGGAGGCAAGCGAGTTTTACTAGACTGGTGGGGACACATAGCCGCATCCGCCCATATAAGGGGATAAGGATCCACCTTTTTACCTACGCCTTCTTCCTCCTTTGCCTATCCATCTTCCGCGCACTCGAGCTCCAGCGCCCAAGCCCGCACTTCCCACCTCAACCTTCTCCAGCAATGTCCGGAGCGGGAGGCAAGTGGATGGTCTCCTCCGTCACGGAGGGCCATGTCAAAAAGCTGAGGAAGGTCGGATACTTGTCCAAAGACATCGCGCACCGGCTCCCCGAAAAGGGGCAGCTTCTCCCCACCCCAGAGCCCCATGAGAGGGTTGTATTCCTTCCCCACTTCCTCCGCGGACTGGGCTTTCTTCTCCACCCATTTGTCCGGGGGCTCATGTTCTACTATGTCCTGGATTTCCACAATCTGGCCCCAAACTTCATCCTCAACATCTCGGCGTTTATCATCGTGTGCGAGGCCTTCCTCTGCATCCGCCCCCATTTCGTCCTCTGGCTCAATACCTTCAATGTCAAGCCAAAGGTGGTGCGCGGCAACCAGGCAGAATGCGGAGGCGCCATGGCGGGCAAGATGGCCAACGTCCTATGGCTCGAGGGCTCCTTTGTGGAGACCCTGAAGGGGTGGCAGTCAGGATGGTTTTACATCACCGAGCCGCGCGATCCGGAATGGATCGCAGCCCCTGAGTTCCGGTCCGGACCCCCCACGCGGCTCACGTCCTGGAAAGAGACGGGCCTATCGTGGGGCTACAAAGAAGAGGTGACCGGACTGCAAAAATGCATCCAAACCCTGGTGAACAAGCAGTTAAGGCTTGTCAATGTAGTCCAGGTTATGCTCGTCCGCCGGATGCTCCCGTGTGAACAACGAGTCTTCAATCTGTGGGAGTTCGACCCGGCGCAGCACCCAATCCTGAGCAGGCTCTTCGACACGACGTACGAAGATGTCTGGAAGGTGCTATTCAAAGGCGTCGAGGCTCCCGCGTCTGCTTCCGAGGACCGCGGATTCACCTCGCAGCGTCACGCTGACGAGGTAAGTTATTTTTACCCTTTACAGGACATCTGTTTCTCATAGTTTGACTCTATGCGGGATCTAAACCCCCTTTACCTCTAACAGGCATGGCAAGTGAAGTCCGGACAGATCGACTGTCCGGCTCCTTTGCCCGAAGACCCAGCAGACGCTCATTTATCGAAGCTGCTGGCTCTGGCACCTTATGTGGTGCCGGAGAAGAAGGCCAAGAAGAAGAAGGCCACAGGGACTCGAAAGAGTTCCCGTCATGTGGTGGTGTCGGATTCGTCGTCCGACGAATACGAGACGCACTCCTCCCGTGAAGACGAGGAGGAGGAAGAAGAATCCTCTCCCCGTCCAGCGGGGGGAGGAAAGAAGAGGAAGGCCGCCCCAGCAGGGGAGGCCGAAGGGTCCAGGAAGAGGAAGACCCCTCCACTGGACTACTCCCCCGACACCGACGAGGACGAAGAGGAGTGGCCGGACAGGACCAAGCGTCCGGCGAAATCATGAGTATTGGGATACCAGAGTAACTCATAATATCCCTGTTGTTGCACAGCTCTTCCCTAATGTCGAATGTAATTATACAGGCCGCCCCGGGCCGGACTCGATGAGTCGTCGAGCGGCTCCCTGGATTCATCGGACGTGAACTCCGTTCCGCCCGTTGTCTCCCCCCGCACTGCGGACGACGCCGAAGTGGCGTCGCCACAAGCTCCGGGGCAAGAGGAGGTGGTCCTAGAGGAGCCGCGAGGCGACCTCCTGGACCCGAGGAGTAAAGGGGACAAGACCCCCCAGGGCTCCAAGTCCGGCTTTGAGCCGGACACCACGCCGGAATCCTCAACAGCTTCGGACCGCGGTAGGTGAACTCCTTCTAAGAGGAGCAAGCCTTCTGAGCCGGCAGCCTCCATCCAGCCGGAGGTGCCGGACAATCTGCTGGAGGTGCTTAACGGCGCCTCCATCGACGAGGAGCACCGTACTATTATGAGTACGGTGATCCAGAAGGTTCCGTCCGTCAGGAGCGGACTAACTGAAGCTTACGCCAGCCTTCTAACAGGCTTCGAGGTAAGTAGAATATGTAAAAATATTACCGCATAGACAGTAGCCCCTGATGATCTGTTTGGCATTCGGAAAGAAAAGCCGAATAGAGGATCTATTAAATTTCGCAGGAGTCTAACAAAAAAAGAGTCAAAATACGTATGCAGGCTTCGCTGCTAGCCACCGCCGCACTGACTGCGGAGGTGGGTGCCCTGAAGAAGGGCCTCGAGCGGACCGAGCAAGATCTCGTCCTTGCCAAGCGGCAGCTCGAGGAGAAAGAAGGTAAGAGATACCTTATAGAAAAAATATATACAAAAAAGATGCAATTGCAAAAATAACATGATTATACTGCTTATTGTAGGGGCCACGACTAAGTGGCGACCCTCAAGCAGGCGCTGTCCGAGGCCGAAAAGAGAGCAGCCGCAGAGCGCACCGAGCGAGGGAAACTTGAGGCCCAGATTGGCGAGGTGCAGCAAGAGCTTCAGGCTCTCATGAAAAAACATGAGAGTTTGGAGCTTGACTCGAAGACGCGAGCGTCCGAGCTCGCGGCGGCCCTTAAAACTGCCGAGTCTGCCAAGGCCGAATCCCAGAAGGCCCTCCAAGAGTTGGAGGCGGTGAAAAAGATAGCGGCGGGTAAGACATTCTTTATGCAAAGCAGACATATAAAAAGTAAACTACTTGTTACTTACCCGAATCTGGAGTTCTCCAGGGGCATTCGCAGATCTTCCCCGCAGCGTATCCGATGCCGCCGCATTCTATCGAACCGAAGAAGGCAGCTCGACGGAGAAGGTGTTCTGGTCTCAGTACGCTGAGGCCGGACACACTGTGCCCTTGAGCGACCAGCTGAAGCAGCTGGTCGAGCTCCACAAGATGGCCGAACAGGCCCTGAAGGGCTTCATAGTTCGGCTGTGGCCTGGAGAGGCCCTGCCTGGGAGCTACTTCGGGCTGGTGCGGCGGCTGGTGGAGGCCTGTCCAAGGCTCGAGGTCATCAAGCGCTCCGTCTGCATCGAAGGTGCCCGTAGGGCCCTTGCCCGTGCAAAGGTGCACTGGGGTAAGCTGGACGGTGAGAAGCTTGTGAGGGACGGGCCGCCGCCGGGGAAGGAGCATCGCAAGCCCGAGAACTATTACAAGGATGTTCTTGCTGGTGCCCGCCTTATGGCGGATGAATTTACCAAGGATGTAATTTTTGAATGAACTCGCTCGTGTCATCCTGTGCGCTGAAAACTTGTTCATATGCGCTAAACAATGCTTGTTCAATTTAAAATATTACTTTCTGTGCGTCCGTTTATCAAAAATTGAGAGATGGCCAGTCGTCGGCTTCTGCCCCCATGCCACTAGTGCTGGGGTGTTCGGGATAAACCTGAGCGCTCTTTTTCCCATGATTGGGTCCGTCGAGGGAGGCGCTCAGCGCAACAAACAAGGCAATCGGACTATAATGCTTGAACACTCTCACTTAGCCA
The DNA here is from genome assembly GCA_032464435.1 of Aegilops umbellulata. Lineage (NCBI taxonomy): Eukaryota > Viridiplantae > Streptophyta > Magnoliopsida > Poales > Poaceae > Aegilops > Aegilops umbellulata. The sequence continues at coordinate 208,138,180 of CP136056.1, read as the reverse complement.
TAGAACTCTATAATTTTAAATTTCGGCGAAGCCCCTAGTATTAGGAAGACCGGGTTAGGGGCGCTATCCACGCCTTGGCCGGACAAAGCCGGTTCCTCGCTCGAAGCGACATAAGTCTTTAAGGACTCGAAAAACCTCTCGAACAGCGACCGGTCTCTCGCCTCATCATGACAGTCAGTTTTAGCTTTCTCTACTGAGGTGCTCAGCCCAGCTCAACTGGGGCACAATCGCAGTAGTTCTCCTAGTGTTACCTTAGCCGATATAGCGGAACGTAAGGCACCAAAACATAGGAGCCGGGCAAACCCAACTATTGACACAAATCATGATTCGGAGCCGATGCATATAGTGCTATAAGTTCGGGGTGCCGCACTTGTGAAAGTGTTCGGTCTTCTCACACCATATTAAGGGGTACTGAAGCCCCTGGCGTATTTGCCGTACCACGTTGTACGGGTGCAACATGTTATTAAAAAGAGGGTAATGCAGAAAATAGACAAAAGCTATGCATTGTTTATAGAAAGACTGCTATCAAAGCAGAACGATTCAAATAGTGCGATAAGCAAAAGAAATTGGACTATTTAACATGTCCTGGCCAGGGGCAGGCCGCGGAATTGTATTCAAAACAGGTATACTACTCGTAATAGAGACCACCTGGGAGTTCCATAGTGCGGCATGGCTTGTCTGCTTTCCTGGATCTTGCATCGTTTGTGCGGCAGTTGAATTGCCGAACAGGTCGTCCGAAGTATGGAGTCCTGAAAGTAAGAGAAAATTAAAAAAGAATCCGGCAGCCCCTAGTATGGTTTAAGCCGTGTTTTGGGCATGCCGTGATGATGCCCCTTCCCTTGTGCCCATGGTATTTCAAGAGTGTAGTTATGTATGCGAAGCACTGGTTTTGCTATATCGCGAGGGCTAGGGTTGGGGCCGCATTGCTACGCTAGCTCGGAACGTGCCAGGCGGTCTTGTTGTAGGTTACTCTGGGCGCGCTTGACAGTGTCCGGCTTTTTAATGGCCGGACTGGAGAACTACCTAGAGAGGCTGCTTTGTACTACTGCTGCGAGCGCTGCTGTGTGCTCCTCCGTTCGGAGGGAGCGTTCGGTGTTTCCTTTGACCGTGATTACTCCTCAAGGGCCTGGCATCTTAAGCTTGAGGTATGCATAGTGCAGTACCGCATTGAACTTTGCGAATGCGGTTCGCCCGAGCAGTGCATGATTGCCACTGCAGAACGGGACTATGTCGAAGATTAACTCCTCGCTTCGGAAGTTATCCGGAGATCCGAAGACCACTTCAAGTGTGACCGAACCTGTACAGTTGGCCTCTACACCTGGTATGACGCCTTTAAAGGTCGTTTTGGTGGGCTTGATCCTCGAGGGATCTATGCCCATTTTCCGCACTGTATCCTAGTAAAGCAGGTTCAGGCTGCTGCCGCCGTCCATAAGGACTCTTGCGAGATGAAATCCGTCAATGATTGGGTCAAGAACCAATGCGGCGAACCCGCCATGACGGATGCTAGTGGGGTGGTCCCTTCGATCAAAGGTGATCGGGCAGGAGGACCACGGGTTGAACTTTGGGGCGACTGGCTCCAGCGCGTATACGTCCCGTAACGCACGCTTCCGCTCCCTTTTGGGGATGTGGGTTGCGTATATCATGTTCACCGTCCGCACTTGTGGGGGAAAACTCTTCTGTCCATTGTTGTTCAGCGGCCTGGGCTCCTCCTCGTCGTCGCTATGCAGCCCCTTGTCTCTGTTTTTGGCATTTAACTTGCCTGCCTGCTTGAACACCCAACAATCTCTGTTGGTGTGATTGGCTGGCTTTTCGGAGGTGCCATGTATCTGGCACAAGCGGTCGAGTATTCGGTCCAAACTGGACAGGCCCTGAGTATTTCTTTTGAATGGCTTTTTCAGCTGACCGGATTTGTAGCCTCGGAATCCGGCATTTACTGTTGTATCCTCGTTGTTGTCGCTGTTAACGCGGCGCTTTTGCTTGTTCCGGCGCGACCTGCCGCTTTTGTCCTTGGTATCCGAATTACCAAGGTTCTTGGTTAAGTTGTTGCTGCGAGCTAGCCAGCTGTCTTCTCCCGCGCAAAAGCGGGTCATGAGTGTCGTAAGGGCTGCCATGGATTTCGGCTTTTCCTGTCCTAGGTGCCGGGCGAGCCACTCGTCACGAATATTATGCTTTAAGGCCGCTAGGGCCTCTGCGTCCGCACAGTCGACTATTTGGTTTTTCTTTGTTAGGAACCGCGTCCAGAATTGCCTGGCCAATGTCGGGCCGGTCCCTTAAGTTTGAGCGGGAGGTATTTGATGGCGTGTAGATCATCGCCGCGGGCCATATGGATATGAAGGAGATAGTCCTCGATCCATACCGCAGGATCTGTTGTGCCATCGTATGATTCAATGTTTATGGGTTTGAATCCCTCTGGGATTTTATGATCTATTACTTCATCTGTGAAGCATAGTGGGTGTGCGGCGCCTCTGTACTAGGCTATATCACGACGCAGCTCACAAGAGCTTTGTCTATTGTGTTTAGCCTGGCCGGATTTATTGTATCCGGAGTGAAGATCACCGTCACGTGCCGTGGAGCGCCCGTGTGATCCGTAGATCGATCTTGTTTGCCTTGCCCTATCCTCCAGTATATCTTGCAGGTCTGGTGCGTTTTCCCGTGCCTTAGCATGTTTTGAGCGGCGTCGGGGCATGGCTTTAGTGGAGGGCCTAGAGGCCTCTCTGTCACGGCCACGAGGTGGCCGGTCGGCCATGTCATGCGCTGGTGATGTAGGTGCTTCCTCCTCTAATCGGGGTAGCAGCCTGCGTTTTGGGTAACGCTTGGAGGGGCATTCGAGTTTATACTCTTCGGCCGCAAGGACTTCAGTCCATCTGTCAGCTAGCAAATCTTGATCAGCTCTAAGCTGTTGCTGCTTTTTCTTGAGGCTGCTTGCCATGGCTAAAAGCCTGCGTTTAAAACGCTCTTGTTCGGCGGGGTCTGATGGCACGACGAATTTGTCATCGTCGAGGCTTGTCTCGTCTTCGGAGGGAGGCATATAGTTGTCATCCTCAACCTCTCGGTCTGCCGCTCTCTCATGAGGGCTGGCTTATCCCTCCTCCTGTGTCGAATCTTGCTGGAGGGGGTGTTCTTCGGCGCTATCCGGAGTAGTATTATCTCCCGTGCCGGAATCACCGTTTTTGCTTTGGCGGGATTTAGAGCGGCGCCGCTGACGTCGGTGCTTGGGATGTTTCTTAGAAGTGTCATCCCCCGCCGTTCCATCGCCTTCTCCATCTTTTGGAGTGTCCACCATATATATGTCATATGACGAGGTGGCCTTCCAGCGCCCTACAGGTGCTGGTTCTTGTTCGTCTCCTGCATCGTCGTCCATACCGTCGATGTCTTCGGAGTCGAAGTCGAGCACGTCGGTTAAATCGTCGACAGTGGCTACGAAGTGGGTGGTGGGTGGGCTTTGAATTTCTTCATCGTCCGTATCCCAACCTTGCTGACCATAGTCCGGCCAGGACTCTCCTGATAAAGAGAGAGATTTTAGCGAATTCAGGATGTCGCCAAAGGGCGAGTGCTGGAAGATGTCCGTGGCGGTGAACTCCATTATCGGCGCCCAATCGGATTCGATCGGCAGGGGCGCGGGGGGCTCGGAGTCCGGAGAGGAATCCGGCTCCTCGGGGTAACGGGCCGTGTAGAGTGTGGGGCTGGTGTTCAGCTCGATCGCCTTTGAGATCGCAGCCCCTGAGGTGGCGTCCAACCGCTCATCCTCGATCGGCGCAGCAGGCTCCGAATTAAGGGGTCGGAGCCGACGCGTGTGCGGCCTCCAGGACACTGTTCGGCCATGGGAAGTCCCCTCCGGAGGCAGGACGAAGTCTTCAATCTTGTATCTTCATAGTCCAGGAGTCTGGCTGAAGGTATAGTCCGGCCATCCGGACACCCCCTAATCTAGGACTCCCTCACAAGGAGTTCAATGTACATTAAAGTGAGACGTTACTGGTAATGCCAATAATAAAGACATAAAAATGATCATTAAGACTACGGAGTGAACGCCTCACCGTTGCCATCATGAGTGACTTTAGACCTTCTGTACTCCGAGTGGTTTCTGGTATGGTTGAATGAGTATATCCTTGTCGAATGGAAATCCGAGTGGAATTGTTGGTCGAGTGGGTTGCACTCTGAGGTGATTTCAGTTGGTATATGTTGTTGTACTTTGAATGCCTTTGACTCTAGGGCAGCGTCCTTGGGAAGGGTGTCTAGGTCTGGCATATTACCCTACCCTAGGTGCATGTCATCATCAGCCGCCAAGGGGCCTGCCGGGGAGTCTGGCGAGGCTGTTGCCGAGGAAGCTGCCAAGGAGCCTGTCGGGGAGGGAGTGGCCGATGACCAACCTTCCTCCCATGCAGCCCCCGCCCCGGATAAGTACTTGAGGGAGGGCGATGATCTGTTCATCTGCCTCCCAGGAACAACAAGCACCAGAGCGCCAGCCGAAGGGGAGGTTTTCGATGATGAGGTGCTCGCCACCGCCGGGCTCCAGGTTGTCAATGAACCGAGCACCAGCGCCAGCAGTTCCTAAGAGGAGCAGCTCCTTCGCGCCTTTAGTGCCAACTTCCAGAAGCTTCAGGCGCTCCACCGTGCCCGCCAGGATAAGGTGAACTCCAGGATGACGACTGTGGACAAGGCAGAAGCAGATTTCTAAGAGTGCGTTGCTTAGACGCAAGTTTGGTTCGGCGAGGCCCAGCAAGAACTGAGGGCTGCCCAGGATCAGCTGGATGAGCGCAAACGAGAGCTCCTCCTGAAGCAGGCCGACATCGAGAAGTCCCAAGAGGCGGCGAAGGAACAGGCCGCCAAGGACAAAGCCAACCGGCGGCAACAGCAAGCTTTGCTGGACACCGAGGAGGAAGACCTCGTTGCCCGTGAACAGGCGCTCGCTGCCACGCTCCGCGGCAAGGACGAGGAAATCGAGAAGCTCGTCACGCAGCAGACCTAAGAGCTGGAGCGGAAGCACAAGGATGCACTTGATGCTCTGACCCTGGACCAAGCCGGCAAGGTGGAGAAGTTGGAGCTGGAGCGGGAGGAGCTGAAGATGGAGATCTCAAAGCTGGTGGAGGACAGGGACATGGCCAACCGCACTCTGGCGGATTTGCAGGTTGCCATCTCCGACAAGACCAAGCTGCTCTCTGAGGCCAACAAGCCCATCAATGATCTGAAGCTGAAGCTGGACACCTTGGAAGGGACGCTTTCAAAGGTCAGGGCCCGCGAGGAGACCCTGAACAAGGCCCTTGAGAGCGAGAGGCCGTGGCCGCAGGATGACGCCGCTGCCCACAAGGACTATGTGGACAGCATAGAGCTCTGGACTATCCGCCTCATCGACGTTGCAGAGAGGCTCACCACGCAGCTAGCTGTCATGGGCATGCCGGACTTCAGGTACTCCCAGGAGGCGAACATAATCCCCAGTGCCAGGCTGACCTTGTTCTTCGAGGGCGTCCTCGACGCCCTAAAACAACTCCGCTCCAGTAGAGCGACTTATCTGGCCAATGAGGCTCGGAAGCTTTGCCGGGGCGCCCTGACCAAGGTGCTCACCAAGGTGGCATTCTGGAACCCTAGCATCGACTTTGCCAACGCGCTTGAGAGTTTGCCGGAGGATGCATACCTCATGGCACTCGAAGAGCGTATCGAGCCCATCATCAGCTGCGTTGACGGAGTCAAGAGGTTAGAAGGCTAGGGCCGGGACTAGCCACCCCGTTTCTCATTGCCACTGCGAGTTCAGGACCAAGACAATTTTATCTTAAGTTAGAACCCCGGCAGCTGCTGATGTAATATAACTTTGTAGTATTTTGAAATAGCGCATGCTATTTTCCTGTTTGATCTTTCCTTGTATGTACACACCCTATGCTTAGTTGGATAGGTTTGCCGACGCGTAAACCCGTGTTGTGGCGCTATGAGGAATGGATCCTTAGCAGCCTACCGAGGGCACTTGCTGCCGGGCAAGCCACCTTGCCATTCTCAGCGCAACCGCTTGAACTATTGAGCGGACTCGAAACAGAACAAGGGTGTTGCCAGTAGCGGAAGGGTTCCCTTGCGTGCAGGTTTTCCATGCAAGGAGCAAAATCCTTCGAGGAAAATAACCCTATATTAAAAAAGGAAATTGCTCGAGGTTTTGTGTGGCTTAGCTTTTCCGTCTCCACGCGGATGGTTGTCGCGGTCGCAGACGGCACCGCTCGCCTGGCTGATGGCACCGGAGTGTGGCTGGTTGCTGCTGCCCTCTTCTTTGGAGCCATCGCAACGAAGGAGTCGATGCATTGACTTTTAGACCAGATTTCACAGCCTCAGCTGCCCCTGCCCGGCATGCCAAAGATGTCGGGGAAAACGACACCTATGGGATCCCAGGGAATCCCTTCTACAGTTGGTGGGGGCATGGAGCTGCGCAAAGAGCAGGTCTATCGATCAGCACGAGGGGATTTTTACCCAGGTTCAGGCCGCAAACAATGCGTAAAACCCTAGTCCTGCTTTGGTGTATATTTAGTGTTCTTGAGCTCTTGAACTAGTTGCCGTGCATGCCCAGTCCAAAAAGTCTAAATCCCCCCACAGTACGCCTCGGGCCTCCTTTTATATGTCAAAGGGGTCGCCACAGCGACACACAGGAGGTGGAAAGCATCTAAAGTGTATAAGCGTATCGCCTGATACCATAGGACAAACGCATTTAATGCGCTGCCTACGTGCCCTCTTGCTTTATCGGGAATGGCAACAGAGCTTGTCCCGTCTGTCGCCGCCTCGCTTTGCTTCACGCGCGTCCAAGCTGACAAGGCATGCAACGCTATGCTGGCTGGCTGGTTGCTGTGCTCGTGCGGTGACATGGTCTTCACGAAGATCTGCATGCCACCACGCAGGTGCTTGACTAGTTGGCCTAGAAGCTACATGCTGCCACACAGGCGCTTGCCTAGTTGGCGGGCTGGTTGTCGCGTCGGAACGGTCGCGGGGCAGCGAGACGTTGGTGGGTGCGGGCCTAGCCGTGGCCCCGCAGATGCCCCCGGCAAGGGTCTTGCCGGGGTCTTGCGGGCGTCCCCAGCAAGGATCCTACCGGGGGTCTTCGGTTGTCCTCGGCAAAGATCCTGCCGGGGTCTTCGGCTGTCCTCGGCAAGGATCTTGCCGGGGGTCTTCGTCTTCTGGTTCTCATCTAGACTTGCAGGCCTTTGGTCATCATAAAGATCTGCATGCCACCACTCGGGCGCCCCTGAATCTTGGTCTCGACGTTGTCGATGGTATCAGAGTTCTCAAGCTCAAGGGTGGCAGCCTCGCTGGTGTGGGGCAAGTCACCCCGGCAAGGCTCTTGCGGGGGCTATGTAGGCCGCCCCGGCAAGGGTGTTGCCGGGGGAAGCCCACCTTGCCCCCCTTTGCTCTTCATGCCTCTGGCTTGAGTGCTGCCTTGGCAGTCTCATACTTTGCTTCTTCTGCCTCGCCAAGCATGGTCGCAGGTGTGGCTACGATCGCCCGTGCACAAGTAAAAAGGGTACAGAAAGGCCCCTACTTTTGTACACCGACAGAAAGATTCGGCCTCACCGATTTGGCCCAAGCCATTGCACATGTACTACTCGATCTGACCGAAGTGTACAAATTGGTGTGACCGAGTTTACTTTCTCTGTGAAACCCTAGCATCTCGGAGTCACCGAACTATGTCTCGGTCTGACCGATTTCACATGTTTAGACTCTAAAGTTGCTTTGGTGTCATCGAGTTTTTCATATTGATAGCTCCGAAATGTTTTATGCAGAAAACTAAAATTAAGTTTTTGAGTCATTCCTTTTGCCAAAACAGCTATACTTTGTGATGCTCATCTACTCTATCTCAACCTATTTGTTCACAGGGTGAGTTTCAGCCATGTCAGACCAGAGTGACAGCCAGAACAAGTCAGAGGAACACCAGAATCTCAATGAGGGCACTAGTCCCTCAAATAGCAGTTATGATGAGGGTAGCAGAAGCACCCCAAGCAACCTGCCTAAGGCTGCAACTAGGCAGAGGAGGAAAAGGAACTCGGATTCTGAAGATGAAGATTTTAAGGTTGATGAAGTGGTCGCTTCCAAGAAGAAGTTGATAAAAAAGGAACAAGTTGTTGCTGCTGCTGCTGGCATCAAGCCAGGCATGAAGAAGAAGGCTCCTGGTCAGAGGAAGCCCATGTCCAAAGTCAGAGCTTCAACTAAGGAACCCATGGAATTCTCTCTTGAACCAAGAGAAGAAGAAGCTGCTCGAGGCAAGAAGAGAAAGGAAAGGTTCAAGAAGACCATTGCTAGAGTGATTGGTAGATCCTCGATGATGAAAGATCTAAATGAAGACGAGGAAGATGAAGAAGATGTTGCACCAGCTCCCAAAGCTCAAAAGTTAATGGGAGATGCTATTAAGTCTGGGGCTGCACCATCCAAGCCCAAGACTGCTCCCAAGTCTTCAGCTCAAACTCCAAAGCAAACAACACCTAAGAGATAAACAAGAAATATTCCAGCTGCAGAGAAGAACAAGGCCCCAGTGCCCGAGGTTCAAGAAGATGATGAGGCCCAAGTGCTCAGGAAGCTCAAGCCAAAAATTCTAGATCATGATGACACTCACCCAGTTGCTGAAAATATGAAAGTGAGGAAAGATGCAGGTCTCAGACTATGAAGGCAGACATATCCTTATGCAACAAGGAGAAGAACTGATGTGGATTACAGGTTCCACACTAAGGAGCAGCAGGACTTCTATGAGACAGTGCTGCTAGACAAGAAGCCCATAGTGAGTGATATAAGATGAGTTGACTAGAAGTTCATTGATGACAACTAAGACTACTTCCCTGGAGTTCATGAGAACTTCAGAATGAATGGAGTTGACAAATTTGTGGGTCAGAAATTAACAAAATGGAATGATGAGATGGTGATGCAGTTCTATTCTACAGCTCATTTTTACCCAGATGGCAAGATAGTCTGGATGACTGAGGGTACAAGGTACCAATCTTCATTGTTTAGTGGGCTGAGCTGATCCATGCTCCTAAAGAGGCTGATGATGACACTGATGTCTATGCCAAGCTCAGGAAAGACCACAACTCCATGGCACACATGTACAAGGAGATTCCTGATTCTGCCTTGGAGACTCACAAGTTTGGGTCAATTTATTATCTGCTGTCAGGGTTGACAGCCATCAACACCATATTAAGGCATACTCTTTTTCCCAAGTCTGGAGATGACAGGATGATCAGAGGGCACTCAATCAACTTGTTGCATATGTTTGATGTGCCAGAGAAGTTCAAGATAATGACTTTGATTGTTGAGACAATCAAGAGGACTGCAGCGGATCAAAAGAGATCTTGTGGCTATGCCCCACACATTCAGATGCTCATCAACTCCAAGGTGGGCACAAACACATATCTACTAGATAGAGAGCACCTTCCCCTAAGGTCAGATTTTGAGGACAACACAGTTGTCATGGATGCTTCACATCCTACATCTGTAGAGGCTCAGGAGAAGAGAGAGAAGGCAAAGGCAGCAAAGATTTCGGACATGCCAGATGCCTCAGCTGCAAACCTCAAGATCAAGCAGGATCAGCTCAACTATCTACTTGAAGCCACAGTGAGAATTGAGAAAGGACTAGCCACCCTGACTCAAAATCAAGAAAGTCCTGAGAGGATCATTGAGACAAAATTTTATGATCTTGACTTGAAGGTCCCAGAAATTCAGACTGCAGTTGAGAAACTTCAGAAGAAGCAGAGGATAGGAGAGGAAGAGCTACCACAGAGGCATTTCAGAGAGTGCCTTGAGCCAACTGGTCAGCAACTGTGCCAGTCAGTGACACTAGAGCTACAACTTCAGCACCTGCTGCCACTGCCCCAGTTGCCCTCCAGTTGCAACCCCTCCAACTCCTCAGACATCAGCAGAAGTTTTTGCAAATGTTGTCCTCTCCACGCCATCTTCGCACACCGGAGCTCCCGGAGATCGTGCTTAGAGTGCCGCAGCACTATGCATTTTCAAGCTTTTTGGTAACTTATTGCCAAAGGGGGATAAAATTTATAGATCATAGGCTGAAAGAGAGAGAGAGAGAGAGAGAGCTTTGCTTTTGGTTGCCTCTCTTGCTACTTGTTTTTGTTCGTTTGGTTGCTACAATATTTATGCTTGTGTGTGAGATACTCTTATGATCATGTATTTGATCATACTATGCTTTAATGAGTGTGCTTGAATGATGTTATCTTATCACTTATGTATGATCAATCATGTTTGTCTTGGTGATGAGTGCATGCTATTTACATTTTATCATCAATTACCAAAAAGAGGGAGATTGGAAGTGCAACTAATCCCCGGGTGGTTTTGGTAATTCATAACAACATATAGCTCATTGAACTAATATCCATTCAAGATGATTATTTCAAAAAGTTCAATGAGTGGCATCACATGGACTAGAGATGTGGACCCCTCAAAATGCTAAGGACAAAGATTGGCAAAAGCTCAATACTCTTCATTTCTACTTTAGTGATCCAAGATCACATTGAGTCCATAGGAAAAGCCAATACTATTAAAAGGGGATGAGGTGTTGCTTAATGGTCTACTTGCTCAAAATGCTTAGTGATATGCTCCAAAGCCCTCAACCACTCTCTCATATCCAAATATGTCCTAAACTTAAAGTCAAACTCGGCCCCACCGGTTTGATCCATCCGGCGCCACCGAGTTCACTTGACATACCATAGCCAGAAATAGTAATCAGTTCCGTCTGACCGATAGGGATTTCGGTCTCACCGAGATGGGATTGCAAACTCTCTGTTTCCCTTCGTAACGTTTTGGTCTCACCAAAATGAGCGATCGGTCCCACCGAGTTCACAATGCAAACTCTCTGTTTCCCTTTCATAACGTTTTGGTTTCACCGAAAGGAGCGATGGGTCCCATCGAGTTTGTCTGACCAACTCTCTGTTTGCTCATTGCTGAAATCGCTCCATCGAGTTCATGTAATCGGTCAAACCGAGATCAAGTTTTGCCCTAACCATAGCGCATCGGTCCCACTGAGTTGATCATGTCGGTCCCACCGAGAATCCTAATGTTCACATTTTTGAACTGAATCGGTCTCACCGAGTTCACCTATTCGGGGTCAAATGTGTGTAACGGTTAGATTTTATGTGGAGGCTATATATACCCCTCCACCCCCTTCTCTATTCAAGAGAGAGCCATCAGAACATGCCTACACTTCCACTACTCATTTTCTGAGAGAGAACCACCTACTCATGTGTTGAGACCAAGACATTCCAATCCAACCACAAGAATCTTGATCTCTATCCTTGCTTTGCACTCAAATCATCTTTCCACCATAGCCAAATCTGTGAGAGAGAGTTGAGTGTTGGGGAGACTATCATTTGAAGCACAAAAGCAAGGAGTTCATCATCAACACACCATCTATTACCTTTTGGATAGTGGTGTCTCCTAGATTGGTTAGGTATCACTTGGGAGCCTCCGTCAAGATTGTGGAGTTGAACCAAGGAGTTTGTAAGGGCAAGGAGATCGCCTACTTCGTGAATATCTACCCAAGTGAGGCTCCTTCATGGGCGATGGCCATGGTGGGATAGACAAGGTTGCTTCTTCGTGGACCCTTCGTGGGTGGAGCCCTCCGTGGACTCGCGCAACCGTTACCCTTCGTGGGTTGAAGTCTCCATCAATCTGGATGTACGATAGCACCACCTATCGGAACCACGCCAAAAATCTCCGTGTCTACATTGCATTTGCCTTTCCAAACCCTTCCCTTTACCTTCATATGCAATGACTAGGAAAATTGCCCGTGCGTTGCAATGGGAGAAAGAAAATCAGGGTAATATGTTCTCGTACAATGTTGCTCCAACTTTTTTCTAGAGGGCCTAGCTATTCAAACTCAATGGCTATTACAACATGTGTTTGTATTCATATGTACCAGCCCAATAAGCATGGCTCGAGACATAATATAATTTAGGACGGTGAATAAAACTTGGAGGATGGATATAATGAAATTATTGTACCACACCAAATTAATTTCAACAGGGATACGACTAACCTCGACGAACAGGGACCTGGTTGTAGTGCTATACCTTTTTTTTGCGAATTGTGGTGCTATATCTTGTTGTTGGCCCTTGTTGGCAGCGATGGTCCTCGTCAAATCCTTAGTCACTTGCAAGCTACAGTAGAAAGAATTTCATATCAGCATGTGCTTTTAGTTTCCTTTCTTGAATTTACAAACGTTGCTACACGTGTCCGTACAGCCCTTAGCTTTATTTATCAGGTCAGTTTGGCAGGATACAACCACATTAATTTCTACTGAATTGTGTAATCAAAAGAGGGGGAAATGAGGGGATCCGGCTTGCCTGCTCCCTCCCCATGCTCCCATCCGTGCTCCCACTTCATCCTACGGCTGTCTTTTTTTTCTTTTTTCCTCTCTAATCTAATCATCTCCCCCCTGATTTTAAGGGGGTGGGGCCGGGTCTTATTTTGTTCCAATCAAATCAAGCCACGTACGCGGGAGCACGGATGGGCACACGCGCGGGGAGCAGGCAAGTCTCGTCCGAAATGAGGGGCGCCACAAAGTATAGATTCTACATTTGATAGATAGGTAAGTAATGTAGTCAATAGCTTTTACTCTTTACTAATTCAGTATCAGTAAGGTTTATAGCATGGTACTAAGCAAACCATTTTAGGTTGTTTCTATTTGCAACAATATAGCCCTAGTGCCTAATGAAAGCTACACGAAGGACCTTCCCAACTCAGAACAATCACTATTCAAGGTCACATTGACACATTAACGAATCTGCGCCTGAACTAATAATATGAAATTAGTATTTCACATAGAAAAGGAGAATCAGATTGGAACATATCTAGTTTTTTACCAAAAGAACATATCTAGTATTGCCAAAAATATATATCAAAATAGCATGCATTTAGTTTAAACATGACAATTGTTGTGATTTCTAAATTGATGTGGCTACATTCTATTAGTGTCTTGGTATGAGTGAGAAATATTTAGTCTGAAAAGACAACAGATAAATGAGAGCCCAAAAAGGAGTATTATTAAAATTATGTGCATCATATGCACAGAGGCATGCAGCCATTTAGTAAATAGTCGAATTATAAGCATGAACTTGTATGTTGTGCCACTCGTAGAGGCACTAAGTTTAATTGTTCCTGGCAGTAAAGCTGGCACCACCTCTCCTGAAACAGATTCACATATATAAAAGAAAAGGGCTAATGTTAGGAGGTTTCTTCTTTTTCATTTTCTGGCTGCATGCAAATGATTGTAATGGAAGTGTATCTAAAAGGTACAATAACTATGGTGACATGTACTGATCTGAGAAGTCGATTAAATAAAGAGTCTGGGGACATAAGAAGGCGTGGTCGTATTTAGGTTCTGTAGTGTTGTAACGCCCCGAGACCGACGCTCCAGACGGCTTCCACGTTTTTCGTCGTTGTCTTGTGTTTCGTTTGTTTGTTGCATTCATCATGTCATCATTTGCATTGCATCGGCACTCGTTGCCGTCATCGTTTTTAAAATTTGCATCCCCTCGTAGTTGTCGCATCCCCCCTTGTTTTCGTTGACCGTTCCAAGACTAACATTGTTCTTCGTTTTCCCTCTTGCCTAAACCGGAGTCTCTTTGCACAGTGCATCGGCCCCTTACCCGTGCCCGAAACTTCCCCGAACCTGACCCGGACAGTCATTACCGTTGGGTCCGGATCATCCCCTAAAATCTATAAAACATCTCTGTTTTCCTATTTGGATTCCCTATCCTATTTTTCTCGAGCGTCCGATCTAATCGGAGGGTCACCCTCTAACCCACCTACCTATTTAAACAGTCCAACCCTAAAACCTAGGGGAGCTGTCCCATCCATCAATCCCCATGCCGCCGCCACCTTCCTCGTTTTCCCCATCGATCCACTACCGATTCCCCATCCAACCACCTGCCCGAGCTCCTCCCGTTTGCTCTCACTCCATGGCGCCGTCGCCGCCGGTGCACCCAGCCACCTGGACCGCGCCCCGTCTTCCCCGTGGACCAGGACCGGCCTCGACCCTCTCTCTCTCCCTTCGTTCTCCTCCTCCCATCGTTTCTCTCTCTCAATCTGAAGCTCTCTATTTTTTTAATAGAGGACGTGCGTCGCCTCCTTCAGCTCCGCCCGCGCGCCACCTCGCCGGAGAACGCCCCCACGCGCCCGGATTCGCTCGTCTTGGCCGCCTCCCCGAGTTCCGTCGCTGCTGCACCTTCGTTGTCCCGCTCCCTCGCCGCCGAGCACCCGAGCCCCTGTCTCATGTTCCTCCTCTGCCCGTGCTCCCAGGCAGCGGCTCGAGGAAGGAGTCGCCCAGCCAGCGCCCAAGACCTCCAGGATCCCGCGGCCTCCTCTGCTTCTCCTCCTTGTGCCTCGCGGGAGCAGCTCCAATGTCGGCCGAAGTCCAGCAGGTCGACCGAAGCCGCGCCTGCCCTCACCTTGCTTCCTTCTCCTTCTCTGCTCTCTCTCTCTCTCCCTCTCTGAATGCTCCCTCCCTGTCTTTCTTCCACAGGGAACTGACGCCGCCCCTGAGCTCCACCTGCGTTGTCGTTGCCCGGATCCGGCGCCGGCCAGCCGGATCCGCCCCATCTCCGCCTCGCCAGATCTCCTACCGCGTCGCGCCAAGTCCCTCGTCGTGCCCTGCATCTCGCATCGCCAGCCGCTGACCCTGCTTCCTCTCATCAGAGACAGGTGAGTGCCACGACCTCAAGCCCAAGCCCCTGCCTCCTCGCCCGCTTCGTCCAACTGCGCGCGTTGACCAGCGCCAGCGCGTGGGTCGCGCCAGGCCCAGCGCCCCCCTTCCGGCCTCCAGCCCAGCTAGATGCTACCCGCGAGCCCACCTCCACCAATCTGGGTCATGGCCCATGGTGAGAACCCCAGCCCCTCCAGATTCGGCCCTATAGTATTTTGTTGCCTGACCTGCGAATTTTGCTAATTATTCCAGAGACTACAGTTTTACAGAAAGCCCTTCATGTTCATGCATGAATATCTCACAAACCATGCATCGGATTAAAACAACTTATATATGTAAAGTGCTTAAAATTCTGCCTAGTTTCATAATATGCCACTTTCATCCACGCTTAAAATGTTTAAAATGTTGATTGCATTTATATTGCTAAATGGCATGCTAAAATGATTAATTTCATAACTAAATAACCATAGCTCGGAATTTAATAAACTTTATATGTAAATGGGGTGGAAAAATGCCTAGTTTAACCTGGTGCCATTACTTTGCATGTTTAACAACTCTAAAATATGGTTTAGGCAGAACAGTACCAAATCTAAAATATGCACATGAGGATTTTCCGGATTTGTTGTTTGTTGTTCCGGCCTCATTTAAACTTGCCTAGTTAGGTAGTTTTCATATGCTTCACCCCTTGCCATGTTTAATAACATTTAACATTGTTGGGTACATAGACGAGAGAGAACTAAATAATTGATGTGGTGTTTCGTCAATATGCAACTCGTTGCATATTGAGCTCCACTTAATTTGTAGTATTGTTTGTTGCCCTTTGTCATGCCATGCTCATTAAACCGGACATGCATCATACTTGTTTGTGCATCATGCCATGTGTATGTGGTGGTTGTTTACTATGTCGTTTGTTTCTTTCCGGGTTGCTTCTCTCGTTAGCTTCGGTTTCGTTCCGGAGTTGTGAGGATTCGTTCGACTACGTCCGTTTGTCTTCTTCATGGACTCGTTCTTCTTCCTTGCGGGATCTCAGGCAAGATGACCATACCCTCGAAATCACTTCTATCTTTGCTGGCTAGTTGCTTGCTCTTTTGCTATGCCTATGTTGCGATACCTACCACTTGCTTATCATGCCTCCCATATTGTTAAACCAAGCCTCTAACCCACCTTGTCCTAGCAAACCGTTGTTTGGCTATGTTACCGCTTTGCTCAGCCCCTCTTATAGCGTTGTTATTTGCAGGTGAAGATAAAGTTTGTTCCTTGTTGGAACATGGAGATGTTGTTCCTTGATTGGAACATGTTTACTTGTTGGGATATCACACTACCTTTTATATTATTAATGCATCTATATACTTGGTAAAGGGTGGAAGGCTCGGCCTTATGCCTGGTGTTTTGTTCCACTCTTGCCGCCCTAGTTTCCGTCATATCGGTATTATGTTCCCGGATTTTGCATCCCTAACGCGGTTGGGTGATTTATGGGACCCCCTTGACAGTTCGCTTTGAATAAGACTCTTCCAGCAAGGCCCAACCTTGGTTTTACCATTTGCCTCACCACCACCTACTTTTCCCTTGGGAGTCGCGCTCTCGAGGGTCATCTTTATTTAGCCCCCCCCCACCCCGGGCCAGTGCTTCTCTAAGTGCTGGTTCGAACCGAGCCGCCTGCGGGGCCACCTCGGGGAAACTCGAAGCCTGGTTTTACTCGTAGCCTGTCTCATCCGGTGTTGCCCTGAGAACGAGATATGTGCAGCTCCTATCGGGATTGTCGGCGCATCGGGCGGTCTTGCTGGTCTTGTTTTACCATTGTCGAAATGTCTTGTAGCCGGGATTCCGAGACTGATCGGGTCTTCCCGGGGAGAAGGAATATCCTTCGTTGATCGCGAGAGCTTATCATGGGCTAAGTTGGGACACCCCTGCAGGGTTTGAACTTTCGAAAGCCGTGCCCGCGGTTATGTGGCACATGGGAATTTGTTAATGTCCGATTGTAGAAAACCCGAAGTTGATCTTAATTAAAATACATCAACCGCGTGTGTAACCGTGATGGTCTCTTCTCGGCGGAGTCCGGGAAGTGAGCACGGTGTTGGAGTTATGCTTGACGTAGGTTGTTCTAGGATCACTTCTTGATCATAGTTGTTCGACCGTGCTTTTGCCTCCTCTTCTCGCTCTCTTTTGCGTATGGTAGCCACTAGACATGCTAGTCGCTTGCTGCAGCTCCACCTCACTACCCTGTCCTACCTTTAAGCTTCAATAGACTTGATCTCGCGGGTGTGAGATTGCTGAGTCCCCGTGACTCACAGATACTTCCAAAACCAGTTTGCAGGTGCCGATGAAACCGTGCAGGTGACGCACCCGAGCTCAAGGAGGAGCTCGATGAAGATCTTGTTCATTGTGTTGTTTCATTTCAGTTGATCAGTAGTGGAGCCCAGTTGGGATGATCGGGGATCTGTGTAGCATTTGGGGTAGTCTTCTTTTATTTTGGTTCCGTAGTCGGACCTTGATTGTATCTGTTTGATGTAATGCTCTACTCATGTATTGCGTGAAGTGGCGATTGTAAGCCAACTATGTATCTCTTTCCCTTATGTATTACATGGGTTGTGTGAAGATTACCTCACTTGCGACATTGCTTTCAATGCGGTTATGCCTCTAAGTCGTGCTTCGACACGTGGGAGATGTAGCCGCATCGAGGGCGTTACAAGTTGGTATCAGAGCCATCCCCGACTTAGGAGCCCCCTGCTTGTTTGAATCGCTGCCTTTGTTGAGTCTAGAACAAAATGTTTTGAGTCTTAGGATTTTATATATCGGAGAGTAGGATTCTTTTTACTTCCCAGTCCCTTCGTCGCTCTGGTGAGGCCTCCTGACGTAGAGTTTTGACTCTCCTCTCCTCAAATTTCACTAAAAAATATTCTAGGATCACGCGGGTATCTTGGAATCGTTCCGATGGTTTCGTGATGAGAATATTGTTCTTGGTGCCTCCTGACATTTAGGGGTTGTGGCAGTGTCCCGGGGAGTTGAGCTCCGAGGTGTTGTCGTCACAATTTTATCGTTGCAGTTCTGGAATACCTGAGTTTTGCCGACATCGAAAATCTCTTTTATGCAGTTGTTGGTGAGATAACCTCGACGCCACCCAGTACTGGGGGGTTCAGGAGTATTGCCATAACTCGTATAACGGATGCTTTTCGAAGGTTGAGGTAGACGATTTCTGAAGGTTTCTTGGTTATGTGTTGAAGGATGGATACAGCTGGATCTAGGTATTGTTAGTTTGGGTGATATATTTTGTGTCCCCTGTATCCCCAACACCTGATTGCATAACCAGAAAGTTTCGGGAGTTTATAAGTGGGAATTCAAGTAGCTCCTAGAATATCTTTCCAATAGACACATGATACGATATGGGATCTATCATATGGTTGTTTCCGGCTTATTCTGCAAGCCAATCCTTTGTTTTGTTCTATTTGTGGTATTCGAGTTGCTTCGATGTCAAGTGTTGATCCATACCTTCCCTAAACGGTGTTATCATATTGCTATGTGAATACTAATCCTTCTTGATCATTCAGGTTGTCATGTTAATATTTTTCCAACCGGCGTGCTTCTCTTTAAGTGGATCCGATCATTTCAACAACCGCAAGATAAATTCTAAGTTTTTCGTAACGGTATCCCTTTCACCCGTCCCCAAGTTGCCTTTGTTTTCCCGCCCTCCCACCTTTTTTTTCTTCAAGGACTCAGATTTCTTAATCATGTATCATTTTATTTGTGGGAAGTCTCTTCATTCTTTTCTTTCAATATTCTTACCCGATGATCTCCCTTGAAGATGCTCAACAGTTTCAAGTTCATCATCCTTCATTGTTGTTTCTTCTCCAGTGGATCCAATTCAAGCTTTCGATATTCATCATATTCCTTTCCTCGTTTCTAATGCTTTCTCATGCCGATGCACCTCTTAATCATTCACTTCTTCCTATTCATTTGTCTGGAGTGCTGAAAATATCTCACAAGACTTGTGTTTCCATTCTCAATCCGTTCAAGATATTTCAAGGTTGTTATCCCATTCAAGCCATTTAATTCAACCGGTGCAACCTCTCTTTAAAATTGTTCAACGGTGTTTTCTTTTGAGTGGGCCCTAACCCACATGGCTTTTCCCAGGATCTTACCTGACTCTTCTAATTTATTCGGAGTGATTCCAAAGTCTGTCGAAGTTTGACGTAAGAATGAATTTTCCTCAGTCATATTCCTTCTCCAAGATCACTTTCAGAATATTTTCATCATTGGTTCATCATTTCTATTCTTCTTTGTTCCGGGTGTCTCAACAATTGGGTGGCTCTCCTCGTCATTCTCGGATTTTGAAGACCGAAGAAGAGTTCCTCTTAAATCCTTACCCGTTCTTCCAAAGATGCGTAGTTCCAGTTTGATGCCATCCTCTCATAATTGTTTTCGATTGTGGGAATTCTTTTCACCCATCTGGAGCATTTCAGAAGTTCTTTTCAGTTTGATTCTCCGAAGCCCATCATCTCAGAATTATTCATTCAAGCTTTCAGCTCTCGTTCTCCAAATCTCACCGGTGCATCATTCAAGTATTCTCTAACCAGCTCATGATCTATTTGTTCATTTGTATCTAAATTCCCTTAAGTATCAACGTCATTTTCTAATTCTTCCCGGTGTTTTTTATCGTTTCTTCGTTCTTTTTCATTTCTTACAGCGGTTCATTCAAGAATTCTCTTTTGTTGTTATCGTATCAATTCATTCATTCTTTCCAAATCCTACCGGCGGATCGTTGAAGAATTTTCCCAAGTTTGCGCCATATCTATCTTAATCCTTTCTATGAGAATAAGTAGTATGCCAAATCCGTTGCTTGTCATCAATTTAAATTGGTGAAGGATATGCATAACGTAATTCTTATTATGGTTTCATCCAAGTGATCTAGTTTCTTCTTTCCAGAGTTGTTCATCATGTCACATTTCTCGGTTCGAGATGCTTCATCTTTTTCTTTTCCAGAGTTCCAAGTTTTCCGCATTATCTCGTCGCGAAGCTCCATCTAAATCATCGCAAGGCTTCACCTTGTGTTTTCAACTTCTCTTTATTTTTATCATCCTTTCATTACCGGAGTTCTTCATGGAGGCTCTACATGGTGGTTTGTTAGGGATTCTTTTCATTCTTCATTTGTTCTTCAAGATTTTTCTCGAAGTTATGATCCGCTAAGCTATACTCAAAAATAAACATGGTGCTCAACACATGTTTTGTTTTGAGGAGTTCAAGTGTTCTTCATCTTGCATTCCGAAGTGCAATTCGTTCTACATTATCATTTGAGGTGGTGTTATGTCATTCTTGACAATTTCCCTTCGTGTTTCATGATTCGCAACTTGTCAGGAATGAGATATCCTAAATCCATCATTTTCTATTCATTCAGGACTTTGTTTCAACCAATCAATTTCTTCATTGGAGTTATCTTGTGTCAGTTTTCACCTAAAGCCTTCCCTTAGGTTTGTTGCTATTATGGTGCTTATCAATGACCCAAGTTCTTCTTTTATCCTCCTGGTGAAATAGTTTCTAGTCTCCTTGTTTTTATCAACCCAATCTCTTCCGTGAGTGGCAGGTTGTCACCTCATAATTTTGGGATGTCTTCCATAAGTCCACATCAAGTTTAAGCTTTCGTTGTTGATAATCCAACAACTCCGTTCAACCTTTTCTTCGTAAGCTTTCTCTTTCAATTTTATTTGTGAGAGTTATCATTTCCTTCTCCGTTCTCCTATTCCAATGATCTATCTTCTATTTCTTCTTTCGGAGGCATTGTGATGTTGCTCTCTTTGACCCATCATCTTGTTTTGCCAAGATCATGTCCTTTTCCTTGCTTATCGATTTAACCGGAGTGTTGTGTCTATCGTTCCACTTTTAACTGGAGTCTCATCCAAGTGCTTTCATTTTGCCAAGTTCATATTCTATCCCTTCCATTTTCCAACCGGAGCGTTACCGTAATTGATCCTTATCGTTCCTTGTACATCTCGTTTCAACCGGAGTGCTTGCGTGTACTTCTCGTCCATTGTTCTCGTCATTCATAGCTTTGCAAACTCCAAGGTTCACATGGTGTTCCTTGTTTCTCTTTTCTACCGGTGTGCTTTCATATTCCTTTTGATCCGTAAGCTCTTGTTTCGTATTCTTCATCCTACAAAGGTTCTCGCAATGTTCCTTGTTCCCCTTTCCTAACGGAGTGTTTGCAGTCTCGTTCATCTCCATTGTATCCTTTCTTTCAAATTGTTCAACTTCCAAGGTTCTTTGGATTCACTCGTTTGTCAAGAAGCAATTTGTTTTACCTCTTCCCCTTCCGTTTTCTCTCCGGTGCCATCCTTAGATCTCGGGACGAGATCCTCTTGTAGTGGTGGAGTGTTGTAACGCCCCGAGACCGACGCTCCAGACGGCTTCCATGTTTTTCGTCGTTGTCTTGTGTTTCATTTGTTTGTTGCATTCATCATGTCATCATTTGCATTGCATCGGCACTCGTTGCCGTCATCGTTTTTAAAATTTGCATCCCCTCGTAGTTGTCGCGTCCCCCCTTGTTTTCGTTGACCGTTCCAAGACTAACATTGTTCTTCGTTTTCCCTCTTGCCTAAACCGGAGTCTCTTTGCACAGTGCATCGGCCCCTTGCCCGTGTCCGAAACTTCCCCGAACCTGACCCGGACAGTCATTACCGTTGGGTCCGGATCATCCCCTAAAATCTATAAAACATCTCCGTTTTCCTATTTGGATTCCCTATCCTATTTTTCTCGAGCGTCCGATCTAATCGGAGGGTCACCCTCTAACCCACCTACCTATTTAAACAGTCCAACCCTAAAACCTAGGGGAGCTGTCCCATCCATCAATCCCCATGCCGCCGCCACCTTCCTCATTTTCCCCATCGATCCACTACCGATTACCCATCCAACCACCTGCCCGAGCTCCTCCCGTTTGCTCTCACTCCATGGCGTCGTCGCCGCCGGTGCACCCAGCCACCTGGACCGCGCCCCGTCTTCCCCGTGGACCAGGACCGGCCTCGACCCTCTCTCTCTCCCTTCGTTCTCCTCCTCCCATCGTTTCTCTCTCTCAATCTGAAGCTCTCTGTTTTTTTAATAGAGGACGTGCGTCGCCTCCTTCAGCTCCGCCCGCGCGCCACCTCGCCGGAGAACGCCCCCACGCGCCCGGATCCGCTCGTCTTGGCCGCCTCCCCGAGTTCCGTCGCTGCTGCACCTTCGTTGTCCCGCTCCCTCGCCGCCGAGCACCCGAGCCCCTGTGTCATGTTCCTCCTCTGCCCGTGCTCCTAGGCAGCGGCTCGAGTAAGGAGTCGCCCAGCCAGCGCCCAAGACCTCCAGGATCCCGCGGCCTCCTCTGCTTCTCCTCCTTGTGCCTCGCGGGAGCAGCTCCAACGTCGGCCAAAGTCCAGCAGGTCGACCGAAGCCGCGCCTGCCCTCACCTTGCTTCCTTCTCCTTCTCTGCTCTCTCTCTCTCTCCCTCTCTGAATGCTCCCTCCCTGTCTTTCTTCCACAGGGAACTGACGCCGCCCCTGAGCTCCACCCGCGCCGTCGTTGCCCGGATCCGGCGCCGGCCAGCCGGATCCGCCCCGTCTCCGCCTCGCCGGATCTCCTGCCGCGTCGCGCCAAGTCCCTCGCCGTGCCCTGCATCTCGCATCGCCAGCCGCTGCCCCTGCTTCCTCTCGTTAGAGACAGGCGAGCGCCACGACCTCAAGCCCAAGCCCCTGCCTCCTCGCCCGCTTCGTCCAACTGCGCATGTTGACCAGCGCCAGCGCGTGGGTCGCGCCAGGCCCAGCGCCCCCCTTCCGGCCTCCAGCCCAGCTAGCTGCTACCCGCGAGCCCACCTCCAACGATATGGGTCATGGCCCATGGTGAGAACCCCAGCCCCTCCAGATTCGGCCCTATAGTATTTTTTTCCCTGACCTGCGAATTTTGCTAATTATTCCAGAGACTACAGTTTTACAGAAAGCCCTTCATGTTCTTGCATCAATATCTCACAAACCATGCATCGGATTAAAACAACTTATATATGTAAAGTGCTTAAAATTCTGCCTAGTTTCATAATATGCCACTTTCATCCACGCTTAAAATGTTTAAAATGTTGTTTGCATTTATATTGCTAAATGGCATGCTAAAATGATTAATTTCATAACTAAATAATCGTAGCTCGGAATTTAATAAACTTTATATGTAAATGGGTGGAAAATGCCTAGTTTAACCTGGTGCCATTACTTTGCATGTTTAACAACTCTAAAATATGGTTTAGGCAGAACAGTACCAAATCTAAAATATGCACATGAGGATTTTCCGGATTTGTTGTTTGTTGTTTCGGCCTCATTTAAACTTGCCTAGTTAGGTAGTTTTCATATGCTTCACCCCTTGCCATGTTTAATAACATTTAACATTGTTGGGTATATAGACGAGAGAGAACTAAATAATTGATGTGGTGTTTCGTCAATATGCAACTCGTTGCATATTGAGCTCCACTTAATTTGTAGTATTGTTTGTTGCCCTTTGTCATGCCATGATCATTAAACCGGACATGCATCATACTTGTTTGTGCATCATGCCATGTGTATGTGGTGGTTGTTTACTATGTCGTTTGTTTCTTTCCCGGTTGCTTCTCTCGTTAGCTTCGGTTTCGTTCCGGAGTTGTGAGGATTCGTTCAACTACGTCCGTTTGTCTTCTTCATGGACTCGTTCTTCTTCCTTGCGGGATCTCAGGCAAGATGACCATACCCTCGAAATCACTTCTATCTTTGCTGGCTAGTTGCTTGCTCTTTTGCTATGCCTATACTGCGATACCTACACTTGCTTATCATGCCTCCCATATTGTTAAACCAAGCCTCTAACCCACCTTGTCCTAGCAAACCGTTGTTTGTGTTGGGGAACGTTGCAGAAAACAAAAAAAATTCCTACGGTTTCACCAAGATCCATCTATGAGTTCATCTAGCAACGAGTGATCGGATGCATCTACATACCTTTGTAGATCGCGAGCGGAAGCGTTCAGAGAACGGGGATGAGGTAGTCGTACACGACGTGATCCAAATCACCGGAGATCCTAGCACCGAACGGACGGCACCTCCGCGTTCAACACACGTACGGTTAGCGTGACGTCTCCTCCTTCTTGATCCAGCAAGGGGGAAGGAGAGGTTGATGAAGATCCAGCAGCACGACGGCGTGGTGGTGGATGCAGGGCGTCACCGCAGCAGGGCTTCGCCGTGTACTACGAGAGGAAGAGGTGTAGCAGGGAGAGAGGGAGGCGCCAGGACTCAGGGTGCGGCTCCCCTCCCCCCCTCATATATATAGCCCCCTAGGGGGGCGCCGGCCCTAGGAGATTGGATCTCCTAGGGGGGCGGCGGCCAAGGGCTGGAGTGGTCCCAAGCCAAGGTGGGGTGCCCCCCACCCCTAGGGTTTCAACCCTAGGCGCATGGGGTGGGCCTAGGGGGGCGCACCAGCCCACTATGGGCTGGTTCCTCTCCCCACTAAGGGCTGGTTCCCCTCCCCACTTTGGCCCATGGGGCCCTCGTGGATGGGTGGCCCCACCCGGTGGACCCCCGTGACCCTTCCGGTGGTCCCGGTATAATACCGATGACCCCGAAACTTGTCCCGATGGCCGAAACAGCACTTCCTATATATAATTCTTTACCTCCGGACTATTCCGAAACTCCTCGTGACGTTCGGGATCTCATCCGGGACTCCGAACAACATTCGGGCTACTGCATATACATATCTTCACAACCCTAGCGTCATCGAACCTTAAGTGTGTAGACCCTACGGGTTCGGGAGACATGCAGACATGACCGAGACGACTCTCCGGACAATAACCAACAGTGGGATCTGGATACCCATGTTGGCTCCCACATGCTCCACGATGATCTCATCGGATGAACCACAATGTCGAGGATTTAAGCAACCCCCGTATGCAATTCCCTTTGTCAATCGGTATGTTACTTGCCCGAGATTCGATCTTTGGTATCCCAATACCTTGTTCAATCTCGTTACCGGCAAGTCACTTTACTCGTACCGTAATGCATGATCCCGTGACCAGACACTTGGTCACTTTGAGCTCATAATGATGATGCATTACCGAGTGGGCCCAGTGATACCTCTCCGTTATACGGAGTGACAAATCCCGGTCTTGATCCGTGTTAACCCAACAGACACTTTCGGAGATACCCGTAGTATACCTTTATAGTCACCCAGTTACGTTGTGATGTTTGGTACACCCAAAGCACTCCTACGGTATCCGGGAGTTGCTCGATCTCATGGTCTAAGGAAAAGATACTTGACATTGGAAAAGCTCTAGCAAACGAACTATACGATCTTGTGCTATGCTTAGGTTTGGGTCTTGTCCATCACATTATTCTCCTAATGATGTGATATCGTTATCAATGACATCTAATGCCCATAGTCAGGAAACCATGACTATCTGTTGATCAACGAGCTAGTCAACTAGAGGCTCACTAGGGACGTGTTGTGGTCTATGTGTTCACACATGTATTACGATTTCCGGATAACACAATTATAGCATGAACAATAGGCAATTATCATGAACAAGGAAATATAATAATAATCCTTTTATTATTGCCTCTAGGGCATATTTCCAATAGTCTCCCACTTGCACTAGAGTCAATAATCTAGTTACATTGTGATGAATCGAACACCCATAGAGTTCTGGTGCTGATCATGTTTTGCTCTAGGGAGAGGTTTAGTCAACGGATCTGCGACATTCAGATCCGTGTGCACTTTACAAATTTCTATGTCTCCATCTTGAACATTTTCACGAATGGAGTTGAAGCGACGCTTGATGTGCCTGGTCTTCTTGTGAAACCTGGGCTCCTTGGCAAGTGCAATAGCTCCAGTGTTGTCACAAAAGAGTTTGATCGACCCCGACGCATTGGGTATGGCTCCTAGGTTGGTGATGAACTCCTTCACCCAAATTGCTTCATGTGCTGCCTCTGAGGCTGCCATGTACTCCGCTTCGCATGTAGATCCTGCCACGACGCTCTGCTTGCAGCTGCACCAGCTTACTGCTCCATCAACATATACACGTATCTGGTTTGTGACTTAGAGTCATCCAGATCTGTGTCGAAGCTAGCATCGACGTAACCCTTTACGACGAGCTCTTCGTCACCTCCATAAACGAGAAACATGTCCTTAGTCCTTTTCAGGTACTTCAGGATATTCTTGACCGATGTCCAGTGTTCCTTGCCGGGATTACTTTGGTACCTTCCTACCAAACTTATGGCAAGGTTTACATTAGGTCTGGTACACAGCATGGCATACATAATAGACCCTATGGCTGAGGCATAGGGGATGACACTCATCTCTTCTATATATTTTGCCGTGGTCGGACATTGAGCTGAGCTCAATTTCACACCTTGTAACACAGGTAAGAACCCCTTCTTAGATTGATCCATATTGAACTTCTTCAATATCTTATCAAGGTATGTGCTTTGTGAAAGACCTATGAGGCGTCTTGATCTATCTCTATAGATCTTGATGCCTAATATATAAGCAGCTTCTCCAAGGTCCTTCATTGAAAAACTCTTATTCAAGTAGGCCTTAATGCTGTCCAAGAGTTCTATATCATTTCCCATCAAAAGTATGTCATCTACATATAATATGAGAAATGCTACAGAGCTCCCACTCACTTTCTTGTAAACGCAGGCTCCTCCATAAGTTTGTGTAAACCCAAACGCTTTGATCATCTCATCAAAGCGAATGTTCCAACTCCGAGATGCTTGCACCAGCCCATAAATCGAGCGTTGGAGCTTGCACACCTTGTCAGCATTCTTAGGATCGACAAAACCTTCCGGCTGCATCATATACAATTCTTCCTTAAGGAAACCATTAAGGAATGCCGTTTTGACGTCCATTTGCCATATCTCATAATCGTAGAATGCGGCAATTGCTAACATGATTCGGACGGACTTTAGCTTCGCTACCGGTGAGAAAGTCTCATCGTAGTCAACCCCTTGAACTTGTTGATAACCCTTAGCGACAAGCCGAGCTTTATAGATGGTCACATTACCATCTGCGTCTGTCTTCTTCTTAAAGATCCATTTATTTTCTATGGCTCGCCGCTCAACGGGCAAGTCAGTCAGAGTCCATACTTCGTTTTCATACATGGATCCTATCTCGGATTTCATGGCTTCCAACCATTTGTCGGAATCCGGGCCCGCCATTGCTTCTTCATAGTTCGAAGGTTCACCATTGTCTAACAACATGATTTCTAAGACAGGGTTGCCGTACCACTCTGGTGCGGAACGTGTCCTTGTGGACCTACAAATTTCAGTAGGAGCTTGATCAGAAGTATCTTGATCATCATCATTAATTTCCTCTCTAGTCGGTGCAGGCACCTCAGGAACGTTTTCTTGAGTTGCGCCATTTTCCGGTTCAAGAGGTAACACTTCATCAAGTTCTACTTTCCTCCCACTTACTTCTTTCGAGAGAAACTCCTTCTCTAGAAAGGATCCATTCTTGGCAACAAAGATCTTGCCTTCGGATCTGAGGTAGAAGGTATACCCAATAGTTTCTTTAGGGTATCCTATGAAGACGCATTTTTCCGACTTGGGTTCGAGCTTTTCAGGTTGAAGTTTCTTGACATAAGCATCACATCCCCAAACTTTTAGAAACGACAGCTTAGGTTTCTTCCCAAACCATAATTCATACGGTGTCGTCTCAACGGATTTCGACGGAGCCCTATTTAAAGTGAATGCGACAGTCTCTAAAGCATAGCCCCAAAAAGATAGCGGTAAATCGGTAAGAGACATCATAGATCGCACCATATCTAATAGAGTGCGATTACGACGTTCGGACACACCATTACGCTGAGGTGTTCCAGGCGGCGTGAGTTGTGAAACTATTCCACATTTTCTTAAGTGTGTGCCAAATTCGTGACTCAAGTATTCTCCTCCACGATCTGATCGTAGAAACTTGATTCTTCTGTCACGTTGATTTTCAACCTCACTCTGAAATTCCTTGAACTTTTCAAAGGTCTCAGACTTGTGTTTCATTAAGTAGATATACCCATATCTACTCAAGTCATCAGTGAGGGTGAGAACATAACGATAGCCACCGCGAGCCTCAACACTCATTGGACCGCACACATCAGTATGTATGATTTCCAATAAGTTGGTTGCTCGCTCCATTGTTCCTGAGAACGGAGTCTTGGTCATTTTACCCATGAGGCATGGTTCGCACGTGTCAAATGATTCATAATCAAGAGACTCTAAAAGTCCATCTGCATGGAGCTTCTTCATGCGTTTGACACCTATGTGACCAAGGCGGCAGTGCCACAAGTATGTGGGACTATCATTATCAACCTTACATCTTTTGGTATTCACACTATGAACATGTGTAGTACTACGCTCGAGATTCATTAAGAATAAACCATTCACCATTGGAGCATGACCATAAAACATATCTCTCATATAAATAGAACAACCATTATTCTCGGATTTAAATGAGTAGCCATCTCGAATTAAACGAGATCCTGATACAATGTTCATGCTCAAAGCTGGCACTAAATAACAATTATTGAGGTTCAAAACTAATCCCGTAGGTAAATGAAGAGGTAGCGTGCCGACGGCGATCACATCGACCTTGGAACCATTCCCGACGCGCATCGTCACCTCGTCCTTCGCCAGTCTCTGCTTATTCCGCAGCTCCTGCTTTGAGTTACAAATGTGAGCAACTGCACCGGTATCAAATACCCAAGAGCTACTACGAGTACTGGTAAGGTACACATCAATTACATGTATATCACATATACCTTTTGTTTTGCCGGCCTTCTTGTCCGCTAAGTATTTGGGGCAATTCCGCTTCCAGTGACCACTTCCCTTGCAATAAAAGCACTCAGTCTCGGGCTTGGGTCCATTCTTTGGCTTCTTCCCGGCAGCTTGCTTGTCGGGCGCGGCAACTTCCTTGCCGTCCTTCTTGAAGTTCTTTTTACCCTTTCCCTTCTTGAACTTAGTGGTTTTATTCACCACCAACACTTGATGTTCCTTTTTGACTTCTACCTCTGCTGATTTCAGCATAGCAAATACTTCAGGAATGGTCTTTTCCATCCCCTGCATATTGAAGTTCATCACAAAGCTCTTGTAGCTTGGTGGAAGCGACTGGAGGATTCTGTCAATGACCGCGTCGTCCGGTAGATTAACTCCCAGCTGAGTCAAGCGGTTATGTAACCCAGACATAGTGAGTATGTGCTCACTGACAGAACTATTTTCCTCCATCTTACAGCTGAAGAATTTGTCAGAGACTTCATATCTCTCGACCCGGGCATGAGCTTGGAAAACCATTTTCAGCTCTTCGAACATCTCATATGCTCCGTGTCTCTCAAAATGCTTTTGGAGCCCCGGCTCTAAGCTGTAAAGCATGCCGCACTGAACGAGGGAGTAGTCATCGGTACGTACCTGCCAAGCGTTCATAACGTCTTGTTCTGCAGGGAGAACAGGTGCGTCACCCAGCGGTGCTTGTAGGACATAATCTTTCTTGGCAGCTATGAGGATGATCCTCAAGTTCCGGACCCAGACCGTGTAGTTGCTGCCATCGTCTTTCAGCTTGGTTTTCTCTAGGAACGCGTTGAAGTTGAGGACTACGTTGGCCATTTGATCTACAAGACATATTGTAAATATTTTAGACTAAGTTCATGATAATAAAGTTCATCTAATCAAATTATTTAATGAACTCCCACTTAGATAGACATCCCTCTTCTAGTCATCTAAGTATAACATGATCCGAGTCAACTAGGCCGCGTCCGATCATCACGTGAGACGGACTAGTCAACATCGGTGAACATCTTCATGTTGATCATATCTTCTATACGACTCATGCTCGGCCTTTCGGTCTTCTGTGTTCTGAGGCCATGTCTGTACATGCTAGGCTCGTCAAGTCAACCTAAGTGTTTGCATGTGTAAATCTGTCTTACACCCGTTGTATGTGAACGTTAGAATCTATCACACCCGATCATCACGTGGTGCTTCGAAACAACGAACTGTCGCAACGGTGCACAGTTAGGGGGAACACTTCTTGAAATTATTATGAGGGATCATCTTATTTACTACCGTCGTTCTAAGTAAACAAGATGCAAAAACATGATAAACATCACATGCAATCAAATAATGAACGTGACATGATATGGCCAATATCACATAGCTCCTTTGATCTCCATCTTGGGGCTCCATGATCATCTTTGTCACCGGCTTGACACCATGATCTCCATCATCATGATCTCCATCATCGTGTCGCCATGAAGTTGCTCGCCAACTATTACTTCTACTACTATGGCTAACGCGTTTAGCAATAAAGTAAAGTAATTTACATGGCGTTTCTCAATGACACGCAGGTCATACAAAAATAAAGACAACTCCTATGGCTCCTGCCGGTTGTCATACTCATCGACATGCAAGTCGTGATTCCTATTACAATAGCATGAACATCTCATACATCACATATATATCATTCATCATTCATCACAACTTTGGCCATATCATATCACAAAGCATTTGCTGCAAAAACAAGTTAGACGTCCTCTAATTGTTGTTGCAAGTTTTACGTGGCTGAATTAGGGTTCTAGCAAGAACGTTTTCTTACCTACGTGAAAGCCACAACGTGATTTGTCAACTTCTATTTACCCTTCATAAGGACCCTTTTCATCGAATCCGCTCCAACTAAAGTGGGAGAGACAGACACCCGCCAGCCACCTTATGCAACTAGTGCATGTTAGTCGGTGGAACCGGTCTCACGTAAGCGTACGTGTAAGGTTGGTCCGGGCCGCTTCATCCCACAATACCGCTGAAGCAAGATAAGACTAGTAGCGGCAAGAAAGTTGACAACATCTACGCCCACAACAAATTGTGTTCTACTCGCGCAAGAGGAACTACGCATAGACCTAGCTCATGATGCCACTGTTGGGGAACGTTGCAGAAAACAAAAAAATTTCCTACGGTTTCACCAAGATCCATCTATGAGTTCATCTAGCAACGAGTGATCGGATGCATCTACATACCTTTGTAGATCACGAGCGGAAGCGTTGAGAGAACGGGGATGAGGTAGTCGTACACGACGTGATCCAAATCACCGGAGATCCTAGCACCGAACGGATGGCACCTCCGCGTTCAACACACGTACGGTTAGCGTGACGTCTCCTCCTTCTTGATCCAGCAAGGGGGAAGGAGAGGTTGATGAAGATCCAGTAGCACGACGGCGTGGTGGTGGATGCAGGGCGTCACCGCAGCAGGGCTTCGCCGTGTACTACGAGAGGAAGAGGTGTAGCAGGGAGAGAGGGAGGCGCCAGGACTCAGGGTGCGGCTCCCCTCCCCCCCTCATATATATAGCCCCCTAGGGGGGGCGCCGGCCCTAGGATATTGGATCTCCTAGGGGGGGCGACCAAGGGCTGGAGTGGCCCCTAAGCCAAGGTGGGGCGCCCCCCACCCCTAGGGTTTCAACCCTAGGCGCATGGGGTGGGCCTAGGGGGCGCACCAGCCCACTATGGGCTGGTTCCCCTCCCTACTTTGGCCCATGGGGCCCTCCGAGATGGGTGGCCCCACCCGGTGGACCCCCGTGACCCTTCCGGTGGTCCCGGTATAATACCGATGACCCCGAAACTTGTCCCGATGGCCGAAACAGCACTTCCTATATATAATTCTTTACCTCCGGACTATTCCGAAACTCCTCGTGACGTCCGGGATCTCATCCGGGACTCCGAACAACATTCGGGCTACTGCATATACATATCTTCACAACCCTAGCGTCACCGAACCTTAAGTGTGTAGACCCTACGGGTTCGGGAGACATGCAGACATGACCGAGACGACTCTCCGGACAATAACCAACAGCGGGATCTGGATACCCATGTTGGCTCCCACATGCTCCACGATGATCTCATCGGATGAACCACGATGTCGAGGATTTAAGCAACCCCCGTATGCAATTCCCTTTGTCAATCGGTATGTTACTTGCCCGAGATTCGATCGTTGGTATCCCAATACCTTGTTCAATCTCGTTACCGGCAAGTCACTTTACTCGTACCGTAATGCATGATCCCGCGACCAGACACTTGGTCACTTTGAGCTCATAATGATGATGCATTACCGACTGGGCCCAGTGATACCTCTCCGTCATACGGAGTGACAAATCCCAGTCTTGATCCGTGTTAACCCAACAGACACTTTCGGAGGTACCCGTAGTATACCTTTATTGTCACCCAATTACGTTGTGACGTTTGGTATACCCAAAGCACTCCTACGGTATCCGGGAGTTACACGATCTCATGGTCTAAGGAAATGATACTTGACATTGGAAAACTCTAGCAAGCGAACTATACGATCTTGTGCTATGTTTAGGATTGGGTCTTGTCCATCACATAATTCTCCTAATGATGTGATCTCGTTATCAATGACATCCAATGTCCATAGTCAAGAAACCATGACTATATGTTGATCAACGAGCTAGTCAACTAGAGGCTTACTAGGGACATGTTGGTGTCTATTATTCACACATGTATTACGATTTCGGGATAACACAATTATAGCATGAATAAAGACAATTATCATGAACAAGGAAATATAATAATGCTTTTATTATTGCCTCTAGGGCATATTTCCAACAGTTTGGCTATGTTACCGCTTTGCTCAGCCCCTCTTATAGCGTTGTTAGTTGCAGGTGAAGATGAAGTTTGTTCCTTGTTGGAACATGGAGATGTTGTTCCTTGATTGGAACATGTTTACTTGTTGGGATATCACAATACCTTTTATATTATTAATGCATCTATATACTTGGGAAAGGGTGGAAGGCTCGGCCTTATGCCTGGTGTTTTGTTCCACTCTTGCCGCCCTAGTTTCCGTCATATCGGTATTATGTTCCCGGATTTTGCGTCCCTAACGCGGTTGGGTGATTTATGGGACCCCCTTGACAGTTCGCTTTGAATAAGACTCTTCCAGCAAGGCCCAACCTTGGTTTTACCATTTGCCTCACCAGCACCTACTTTTCCCTTGGGAGTCGCGCTCTCGAGGGTCATCTTTATTTAGCCCCCCCCCCCCCCCGGGCCAGTGCTTCTCTAAGTGCTGGTTCGAACCGAGCCGCCTGCGGGGCCACCTCGGGGAAACTCAAAGCCTGGTTTTACTCGTAGCCTGTCTCATCCGGTGTTGCCCTGAGAACAAGATATGTGCAGCTCCTATCGGGATTGTCGGCGCATCGGGCGGTCTTGCTGGTCTTGTTTTACCATTATCGAAATGTCTTGTAGCCGGGATTCCGAGACTGATCGGGTCTTCCCGGGGAGAAGGAATATCCTTCGTTGATCGCGAGAGCTTATCATGGGCTAAGTTGGGACACCCCTGCAGGGTTTGAACTTTCGAAAGCCGTGCCCGCGGTTATGTGGCACATGGGAATTTGTTAATGTCCGGTTATAGAAAACCCGAAGTTGATCTTAATTAAAATACATCAACCGCGTGTGTAACCGTGATGGTCTCTTCTCGGCGGAGTCCGGGAAGTGAACACGGTGCTGGAGTTATGCTTGAAGTAGGTTGTTCTAGGATCACTTCTTGATCATAGTTGTTCGACCGCGCTTTTGCCTCCTCTTCTCGCTCTCTTTTGCGTATGGTAGCCACTAGACATGCTAGTCGCTTGCTGCAGCTCCACCTCACTACCCTGTCCTACCTTTAAGCTTAAATAGACTTGATCTCGCGGGTGTGAGATTGCTGAGTCCCCGTGACTCACAGATACTTCCAAAACCAGTTTGCAGGTGCCGATGAAACCGTGCAGGTGACGCACCCGAGCTCAAGGAGGAGCTCGATGCATTTCAGTTGATCAGTAGTGGAGCCCAGTTGGGACGATCGGGGATCTGTTGTAGCATTTGGGGTAGTCTTCTTTTATTTTGGTTCCGTAGTCGGACCTTGATTGTATCTGTTTGATGTAATGCTCTACTCCTGTATTGCGTGAAGTGGCGATAATAAGCCAACTATGTATCTCTTTCCCTTATGTATTACATGGGTTGTGTGAAGATTACCTCACTTGCGACATTGCTTTCAATGCGGTTATGCCTCTAAGTCGTGCTTCGACACGTGGGAGATATAGCCGCATCGAGGGCGTTACAAGTGTGCAGGTGAGCGAATTCATCATATCAATATAAATATGAATCGACATGATAGAAACATACCGCTTGAGCAGAGAGTGTGGCAGCTAGTGCTTCAATCTTTTCTGAGTACTCACTGAGTGAGCTTTTGAAACACTGAATCAAGAATTAAACTCATGAACGAACATGTTCTGATCATGTGGAGGTACACGCAGACATCAGAAGGTAACTTTCTTTGCTCCATGCATTACTCTGACCAGACATTCTCATCATCAAAATGCAGTGTAATAAATGGAAGGTCATCAAAATTTTAGTCTGAACCTCGTATACTTACAATATCCTGATTTCATGAACAGTTTGGTAATAAATCCAAAAGTGAAAGAGTAATCAGATTTTTGTAAGGATGCATTAGCTAGTGCACACACGCTCATACCATGACCTACATAAAGCTACTCGGTGTTAAAACGCACCTTCGTCAGTCTGGGCATTGGAGAGAGAGAGAATGATCCTCCTTGGAGTCGCGGACATGGGTACAACTATTGTCGTGCCAATTACTTGTCATGATGAGCTGCTTGAGTTCAGACACATATATAAAAGAACATGGCATCAACACAAAGTAAGTTTCTTTTGCACTCTTATGTTTGTAATACACGGCTATGATGGTGTCTCTGTAGGCCTCATTTGCACAAAAAATATGAGATCTGGATGCTTATTGCACTTCTTTCTTAACATCGATCAGACTCCTTTTATCCATACTTACCTAACATCGACCAGACTTCTTTTCCCCAAACTTAGGAGCATGCATATACGACAGGAAACTGCAGCGATCCGGCGAGAGGTTGCTGCCTACAATGTGGTACCCTCAGGATGGCGCAAGAAGTTGTCTCCCGGATGTGAACCTGCATGACTGCTTGAGAATAATCTGTGGAGAAGTTAACAATATGCCTCAGATAAAAAATATGAGAGCGTTTCTCTGTTTTGCACCTGCAAATACTGTTGTGTCTCCGGCACAAGGATGCGGACTGAGTGTTTGAATGGGGGATGCCCCGCAGCGCAAGCCTCCAAAGTGTGCCCACGGGGAAGGATCCAATTCTGTCGGATGAGGCGCCCTGATCTGGAAGTCACGAGAATATATATAACAACTATCAATTGCCGGTGAAATAACTAAATTGTTCTCTCGCTTCAAGCAATAATGAATAGCAAGCAATTAGTAATACTCTACAAACTTCAGGCAATGATGGTGCTCGCCGGTCAGATCTGAAGATTGGGGAGCGATTGGCCTCCCATACGTATGGAGCTCCTCTCCTTGGCATGCCCGTTCGTTGTACGGGGATGGGGGCAGCAAGCTCTGTGCTTGAAAGGAGAGGTGTGGCTGCTGAGGAAGGATGTGTCATGAGCAGAACGGCACGCGCGCGAGTCGAGGCCTGTGGGATGTTGAACCCCATGGTGCCCAGCGCCGCCATCGTCTCCTCGTGATCCTCTGCCAACTCCTGAACCACACTATCCCACCCACCTCCATGCTCGTGTAGCGTAGCGGCGGAGGCGCCGCCGCCGTTTTCACCTTATCCTCGGCGATGGTGGCGGGTGCCGGAGGCGTCGGGGCCGGCGGCGAGCGTTGGAGGAGTCGGGCACAGAGATGGAGGAGGGAGAAGGGAGAGGAGAGAAGAGGGGGAAAGAGGAAGGGGTGGAGGTACCTGTGATAATGGGGAGGCGGCAGTGCGAGACGGGAAGACTCGCCGTCGGTGGGCAGGATGAAGAGTCGGCGGCTCCAACCCTAGTTTGCGCGTGAGAACTAAACGTCAGGGCCTCAGGGGTGAGTCTTCCCCTCTCTCCAGTTGGGCTACGTTAGGCCCAATAGTAATAATGTGCACTGCAGCCCAATAGAAGATTACATGTGAGGACGACCTAAAAAATAACGTGTGATGTCGTTCCAAACTGTTTTGTTAGTACCACATCGGTTAGTTTATAAAAAACATACGTGAAAGCATAAATTCACGGGAAGAAGCGTATTGTGACGGTGAACCCGACAAAGTCAATCCGTGCTTTATTATTAGGGAAACATTTACATTCCGCTGCTATACTCTTAGAATTGCATGTGTAGGTTGATGCATGACTTGTGCTAAGTTGCTAAAATTTGCCAAGACTTAAAATTGGAAAATGCTAGATTTTTATTTGGTCAAGTAGTCTAATCACCCCCCCCCCTCTAGACCTACTTTCGATCCTACATGCACCATTAGCTTCCCTAGGTGCAAAGGTAAGTTTAAATCCTTGGAAATGTGGGAGATAAGCCCTCATCTCTCCAAAGACAAATCCAACAGTCGATCTGTCATCTCCTTGCTCCCACATGGTACATATATTCTCGCAATCCGTCTCTGTGATCACATGTGGCAAAGCTTTACCCATAGCCAACAACATAGCATTTTGGCATGCCAAGACTTCGGCTGGAAAAGGAGCCACTAGAGATCCATGCTTGGAGAAATTTGCTACCATGAAAAGTGCATGCGGCGTCACGCCCAGCCATCCGTGTACTCGCTTCTCCTACAAGCAAGTTAATAGTCGCATGAGTGTTAAACTTCACCCATCCAGGCTTCGGCGAGGACCACCTAGGCTTTTGCTTAGCATCAACTGGAGCATCCGCTTCCACGATATGCAAAGGTTTGATCAGTTCATCAACAAGCTCCATGGACTTATGTAGTTGATACCCCACTTCCTCATGTGTATATTTATTTCTGCTACTCCATATTGCCCACATGACAGTAATGATAATAACAACATGTTCCTTACTCGGTATCTCTAAATCGAACAGGTCCATCGTCCATGTTTGAGGATGCAGTTTGGGTACCTTGACCTGGAAGGAATTCAAAGCAGCCCTCCAAAATAGTTTGGCATGATCACACCGAACAAGAGCATGGAACATTGATTCATCCCTATGACCACACATAGGACATACAACAACATCACGAATATGCCACTGTTGTAGTTCTCTAAAAGCTGGCAGGATATTCTTCATATGACACGCCACACCAAAAAACCCTTATTTTGGGCCCTTAGCTTCCAAAGAGCTGCTAGCCTCGCCATGCAAGGAACTACTTGGCCCCAAGTCTTGAGTCATCTTCTGTTCCATCAATAATATGTATGATGAACATATAGTGAACACACCAAGTTTCCCCCTCACATGCCCAAATATCATGCCCTTCTCCCCGGATTGGCTTTTGCAAAGCTTGAGTATTTGCCATGGTGAGATGATGTCGTTCACAACAAAGGTGAAGCTACTATACGAGATTTGGTGATTTTCTTGAGGAATAATTGTTGGGGAACATAGTAATTTCAAAAAAATTCCTACGCACACGCAAGATCATGGTGATGTATAGGAACGAGAGGGGAGAGTGTTGGTCACGTACCCTCGTAGACCGAAAGCGGAAGCGTTAGCACAACGCGGTTGATGTAGTCATACGTCTTCATGATCTGACCGATCAAGTACCGTACGCACGACACCTCCGAGTTCAGCACACGTTCAGCCCGATGACGTCCCTCGAACTCCGATCCAGCCGAGTGTTGAGGGAGAGTTTCGTCAGCATGACGGCGTGGTGACGATGTTGATGTTCTACCGATGCAGGGCTTCGCCTAAGCACCGCTACAGTATTATCGAGGTGGACTATGGTGGAGGGGGGCACCGCACACGGCTAAAAGATCAAACGGATCAATTGTTGTGTCTATGGGGTGCCCCTGCCCCCGTATATAAAGGAGCAAGGGGGGGTGCGGCCGGCCATGGGAGAGGGCACGCCAGGAGGAGCCCTACTCCCACCGGGAGTAGGACTCCCCCCCTTTCCTAGTTGGATTAAGACTTGGGAGGGGAAAGAGGTGGAGGAGAAGAAGGAAGGGGGCGCCGCCCCCCTCTCCTTGTCCTATTCAGACTAGGGGGGAGGGGCGCGGCCCCTTGCCCTGGCCGCCTCCTCTCTCTTCCACCAAGGCCCATTAAGGCCCATTAAGTCCCTGGGGGGTACCGGTAACCTCTCGGTACTCCGGTAAAATCCCGATTTCACCCGGAACACTTCCGATATCCAAACATAGGCTTCCAATATATCAATCTTCATGTCTCGACCATTTCGAGACTCCTCGTCATGTCCGTGATCACATCCGGGACTCCGAACAACCTTCGGTACATCAAAACATATAAACTCATAATATAACTGTCATCGAAACGTTAAGCGTGCGGACCCTACGGGTTCGAGAACTATGTAGACATGACCGAGACATGTCTCCGATCAATAACCAATAGCGGAACCTGGATGCTCGCCACATATTCTACGAAGATCTTTATCGGTCAGATCGCGTAACAACATACATTGTTCCCTTTGTCATCGGTATGTTACTTGCCCGAGATTCGATCGTCGGTATCTCAATACCTAGTTCAATCTCGTTACCGACAAGTCTCTTTACTCGTTTTGTAATACATCATCGCGCAACTAACTCATTAGTTGCAATGCTTGCAAGGCTTAAGTGATGTGCATTACCGAGTGGGCCCAGAGATACCTCTCCGACAATCGGAGTGACAAACCCTAATCTCGAAATACACCAACCCAACAAGTACCTTCGGAGACACCTGTAGAGCACCTTTATAATCACCCAGTTACGTTGTGACGTTTGGTAGCACACAATGTGTTCCTCCGGTAAACGGGAGTTGCATAATCTCATAGTCATAGGAACATGTATAAGTCATGAAGAAAGCAATAGCAGAATACTAAACGATCATGTGCTAATATAACGGAATGGGTCAAGTCAATCACATCATTCTCCTAATGATGTGATATCGTTAATCAAATGACAACTCATGTCTATGGTTAGGAAACATAACCATCTTTGATCAACGAGCTAGTCAAGTAGAGGCATACTAGTGACACTCTGGTTGTCTATGTATTCACACATGTATTATGTTTCCGGTTAATACAATTCTAGCATGAATAATAAACATTTATCATGAAATAAGGAGATAAATAATAACTTTGTTATTGCCTCTAGGGCATATTTCCTTCAATCTCCCACTTGGACTAGAGTCAATAATCTAGTTCACATCACCATGTGATTTAACATCAATAGTTCACATCGTCATCTGACCAACACCCAAAGGGTTTACTAGAGTCAATAATCTAGTTCACATCGCTATGTGATTAACACCCAAAGAGTACTAAGGTGTGATCATGTTTTGCTTGTGAGAGAAGTTTAGTCAACGGGTCTGCCACATTCAGATCCGCATGTATTTTGCAAATTTCTATGTCAACAATGCTCTGCATGGAGCTACTCTAGCTAATTGCTCCCACTTTCAATATGTATCCAGATTGAGACTTAGAGTCATCTGGATCAGTGTCAAAACTTGCATCGACGTAATCCTTTACGACGAACCTTTTTGTCACCTCCATAATCGAGAAACATATCCTTATTCCACTAAGGATAATTTTGACCGTTGCCCAGTGGTCTACTCCTAGATCACTATTGTACTCCCTTGCCAAAATTAGTGTAGGGTATACAATAGATCTGGTACATAGCATGGCATACTTTATAGAACCTATGGCTGAGGCATAGGGAATGACTTTCATTCTCTTTCTATCTTCTGTCGTGGTCGGGCTTTGAGTCTTACTCAATTTCACACCTTGTAACATAGGCAAGAACTCTTTCTTTGACTGTTCCATTTTGAACTACTTCAAATCTTGTCAAGGTATGTACTCATTGAAAAAACTTATCAAGCGTTTTGATCTATCTCTATAGATCTTGATGCTCAATATGTAAGCAGCTTCATCGAGGTCTTTCTTTGAAAAACTCCTTTCAAACACTCCTTTATGCTTTGCAGAATAATTCTACATTATTTCCGATCAACAATATGTCATTCACATATACTTATCAGAAATGTTGTAGTGCTCCCACTCACTTTCTTGTAAATACATGCTTCACCACAAGTCTATTTAAAACTATATGCTTTGATCAACTCATCAAAGCGTATATTCCAACTCCGAGATGCTTGCACCAGTCCATAGATGGATCGCTGGAGCTTGCACATTTTGTCAACACCTTTAAGATCGACAAAACCTTCTGGTTGCATCATATACAACTATTCTTTAATAAATTCATTAAGGAATGCAGTTTTGTTTATCCATTTGCCAGATTTCATAAAATGCGACAATTGCTAACATGATTCGTACAGACTTAAGCATAGATACGAGTGAGAAACTCTCATCGTAGTCAACACCTTGAACTTGTCGAAAACCTTTTGCGACAATTCTAGCTTTGTAGATAGTAACACTACTATGAGCGTCTGTCTTCCTCTTGAAGATCCATTTAATCTCAATGGCTCGCCGATCATTGGGAAAGTCAATCAAAGTCCATACTTTGTTCTCATACATGGATCCCATCTCAGATTTCATGGCCTCAACCATTTCGTGGAATCTGGGCTCATCATCGCTTCCTCATAGTTTGTAGGTTCGTCATGGTCAAGTAACATGACCTCCGGAATAGGATTACCGTACCACTCTGGTGTGGATCTCACTCTAGTTGACCTACGAGGTTCGGTAGTAACATGATTTGAAGTTACATGATCATCATCATTAGCTTCCTCACTAATTGGTGTAGTTGTCACAAGAACAGATTTCTGTGATGAACTACTTTCCAATAAGGGAGTAGGTACAGTTACCTCGTCAAGTTCTACTTTCCTCCCACTCACTTCTTTCGAGAGAAATTCCTTCTCTAGAAAGGATCCATTCTTAGCAACGAACATCTTGCCTTCGGATCTGTTATAGAAGGTGTACCCAACTGTCTCCTTTGGGTATCCTATGAAGACACATTTTTCCGATTTCGGTTTGAGCTTATCAGGATGAAACTTTTTCACATAAGCATCACAAACCCAAACTGTAAGAAACGACAACTTTGGTTTCTTGCCAAACCACAGTTCATAAGGCGTCGTCTCAACGGATTTAGATGGTTCCCTATTTAACGTGAATGCAGCTGTCTCTAATGCATAACCCCAAAACTATAGTGGTAAATCGGTAAGAAACATCATAGATTGCACTATATCCAATAAAGTACGGTTATGACCTTCGGACACACCATTATGCTGTGGTGTTCCAGGTGGCACGAATTTGTGAAACTATTCCACATTGTTTTAATTGAAGACCCTACTTGTAACTTAAATATTTGTCTCCACGATCAGATCGTAGAAACTTTATTTTTCTTGTCACGATGATTTTCACTTCACTCTGAAATTCTTTGAACTTTTCAAATGTTCCAGACTTATGTTTCATCAAGTAGATATACCCATATCTGCTCAAATCATCTGTGAAGGTCAGAAAATAACGATATCCGCTGTGAGCCTCAACACTCATCGGACCACATACATCAGTATGTATTATTTCCAACAAGTCAGTTGCTCGCTCCATTGTTCCGGAGAACGGAGTCTTAGTCATTTTGCCCATGAGGCATGGTTCACAAGCATCAAGTGATTCATAATCAAGTGATTCAAAAAAACCATCAGCATGGAATTTCTTCATGCGCTTTACACCAATATGACCTAAACGGCAGTGCCACAAATACGTTGCACTATCATTATTAACTTTGCATCTTTTGGTTTCAATATTATGGAAATGTGTATCACCACGATCCAGATCCAACAAACCATTTTCATTGGGTGTATGACCATTGAAGGTTTTATTCATGTAAACAGAACAACAATTATTCTCTAACTTAAATGAATAACTGTATTGCAATAAACATGATCAAATCATATTCATGCTCAACGCAAACACCAAACAACACTTATTGAGGTTCAACACTAATCCCGAAAGTATAGGGAGTGTACGATGATGATCATATCAATCTTGGAACCACTTCCAACACATATCGTCACTTCACCCTTAACTAGTCTCTGTACATTCTGCAAATCCCGTTTTGAGTTACTACTCTTAGCAACTGAACTAGTATCAAATACCGAGGGGTTGCTATAAACACTAGTAAAGTACACATCAATAACATGTATATCAAATATACCTTTGTTCACTTTGCCATCCTTCTTATCCGCCAATATACTTGGGGCAATTCCGCTTCCAGTGACCAGTTCCTTTGCAGTATAAGCACTTAGTCTCGGGCTTAGGTCCAGACTTGAGCTTCTTCACTTGAGCAGCAACTTGCTTGCCATTCTTCTTGAAGTTCCCCTTCTTCCCTTTGCCCTTTTCTTGAAATTAGTGGTCTTGTCAACCATCAACACTTGATGTTTTTCTTGATTTCTACCTTCGTTGATTTCAGCATCACGAAGAGCTTGGGAATTACTTTCGTCATCCCTTCCATATTATAGTTCATCATGAAGTTCTACTAACTTGGTGATGGTGACTAGAGAATTCTGTCAATCACTATTTTATCTGGAAGATTAACTCCCACTTGATTCAAGCGATTGTAGTACCCGAACAATCTAAGCACATGCTCACCGCTTGAGCTATTCTCCTCCATCTTTTATCTATAGAACTTGTTGGAGACTTCATATCTCTCAACTCGGGTATTTTCTTGAAATATTAACTTCAACTCCTGGAACATCTCATATGGTCCATGATGTTCAAAACGTCTTTGAAGTCCCGATTCTAAGCTGTTAAGCATGGTGCACTAAACTATCAAGTAGTCATCATATTGAGCTAGCCAATCGTTCATAACGTCTACATCTGCTCCTGCAATAGGTCTGTCACCTAGCGGTGCATCAAGGACATAATTCTTCTATGCAGCAATGAGGATAAACCTCAGATCACGGATCCAATCCGCATCATTGCTACTAACATCTTTCAACTTAGTTTTTCTCTAGGAACATATCAAAAATAAAACAGGGAGCAATATCGCGAGCTATTGTTCTACAACATAGATATGCTAATACTACCAGGACTAAGTTCATGATAAATTAGAGTTCAATTAATCATATTACTTAATAACTCACACTTAGAAAGACATCCCTCTAATCTTTTAAGTGATCACGTGATCCAAATCAACTAAACCATAACCAATCATCACGTGAAATGGAGTAGGTTTCAATGGTGAACATCACTATGTTGATCATATCTACTATATGATTCACGCTCGACCTTTCGGTCTCAGTGTTCCGAGGCCATATCTGCATATGCTAGGCTCGTCAAGTTTAACCTGAGTATTCTGCGTGTGCAAAACTGGCTTGCACCCGTTGTAGATGGACATAGAGCTTATCACACCCGATCATCACGTGGTGTCTGGGCACGACGAACTTTGGCAACGGTGCATACTCAGGGAGAACACTTTTATCTTGAAATTTAGTGAGAGATCATCTTATAATGCTACCGTCAATCAAAGCAAGATAAGATGCATAAACGATAAACATCACATGCAATCAATATAAGTGATATGACATGGCCATCATCATCTTGTGCTTGTGATCTCCATCTCCGAAGCACCGTCATGATCACCATCGTCACCGGCGCGACACCTTGATCTCCATTGTAGCATCAATGTCGTCTCGCCAATCTTATGCTTCTACGACTATCGCTACCGCTTAGTGATAAAGTAAAGCATTACAGGGCGATTGCATTGCATACAATAAAGCGACAACCATATGGCTCCTGCCAGTTGCCGATAACTCGGTTACAAAACATGATCATCTCATAGAATAAAATATATCATCATGTCTTGACCATATCACATCACAACATGCCCTGCAAAAACAAGTTAGACGTCCTCTACTTTGTTGTTGCAAGTTTTACGTGGTTGTTATGGGCTGAGCAAGAACCGTTCTTACCTACGCATCAAAACCACAACGATAGTTTGTCAAGTTGGTGATGTTTTAACCTTCTCAAGGACTGGGCGTAGCCACACTCGGTTCAACTAAAGTTGGAGAAACTGACACTCGCCAGCCACCTATGTGCAAAGCACGTCGGTAGAACCAGTCTCGCGTAAGCGTACGCGTAATGTCGGTCTGGGCCCTTCATCCAACAATACCGCCGAACCAAAGTATGACATGCTAGTAAGCAGTATGACTTATATCGCCCACAACTCACTTGTGTTCTACTTGTGCATATGACATCTACACATAAAACCTGGCTCTGATACCACTGTTGGGGAACGTAGTAATTTCAAAAAAATTCCTACGCACACACAAGATCATGGTGATGCATAGCAATGAGAGGGGAGAGTGTTGTCCACATACCCTCGTAGACCGAAAGCAGAAGCGTTAGCACAACGCGGTTGACGTAGTCATACGTCTTCACGATCCGACCGATCAAGTACCGAACGCACGACACCTCAGAGTTCAGCACACGTTCAGCCCAATGACGTCCCTTGAACTCCGATCCAGCCGAGTGTTGAGGGAGAGTTTTGTCAGCACGACAGCGTGGTGACGATGTTGATGTTCTACCGACGCAGGGCTTCGCCTAAGCACCGCTACAGTATTAGCGAGGTGGACTATGGTGGAGGGGGGCACCGCACACGGCTAAAAGATCAAACAGATCAATTGTTGTGTCTATGGGGTGCCCCCAAGCCCCCGTATATAAAGGAGCAAGGGGGATGCGGCCGGCCATGGGAGAGGGCGTGCCAGGAGGAGTCCTACTCCCATCGGGAGTAGGACTCCCCCCCTTTCCTAGTTGGATTAGGACTTGGGAGGGGAAAGAGCTGGAGGAGAAGAAGGAAGGGGGGGCGCCGCCCCCCTCTCCTTATCCTATTCAGACTAGGGGGGAGGGGCACGGCCTTGCCCTGGCCGCCTCCTCTCTCTTCCACCAAGGCCGACTAAGGCCCATTAAGTCCCCGGGGGGTACCGATAACCTCCCGGTACTCCGGTAAAATCCCGATTTCACCCGGAACACTTCCGATATCCAAACATAAGCTTCCAATATATCAATCTTCATGTCTCGACCATTCCGAAACTCCTCGTCATGTTCGTGATCACATCCGGGACTCCGAACAACCTTCGGTATATCAAAACATATAAACTCATAATATAACTATCATCGAAACGTTAAGCGTGCGGACCCTACGGCTCGAGAACTATGTAGACATGACCGAGACATGTCTCCG
The DNA here is from genome assembly GCA_032464435.1 of Aegilops umbellulata. Taxonomy (NCBI): domain Eukaryota; kingdom Viridiplantae; phylum Streptophyta; class Magnoliopsida; order Poales; family Poaceae; genus Aegilops; species Aegilops umbellulata. The sequence continues at coordinate 208,093,394 of CP136056.1, read as the reverse complement.
GTCAATAACCAATAGCGGAACCTGGATACTCATATTGGCTCCCACATATTCTACGAAGATCTTTATCGGTCAGACTGCATAACAACATACGTTGTTCCCTTTGTCATCGGTATGTTACTTGCCCGAGATTCGATCGTCGGTATCTCAATACCTAGTTCAATCTCGTTACCGGCAAGTCTCTTTACTCGTTATGTAATACATCATCCCGCAACTAACTCATTAGTTGCAATGCTTGCAGACTTAAGTGATGTGCATTACAGAGCGGGCCTAGAGATACCTCTCCGACAATCGGAGTGACAAATCCTAATCTCGAAATACGCCAACGCAACAAGTACCTTCGGAGACACCTTTAGAGCACCTTTATAATCACCCAGTTGCATTGTGACGTTTGGTAGCACACAAAGTGTTCCTCCGGTAAACGGGAGTGGCATAATCTTATAGTCATAGGAACATGTATAAGTCATGAAGAAAGCAATAGCAGAATACTAAACGATCATGTGCTAAGCTAACGGAATGGGTCAAGTCAATCACATCATTCTCCTAATGATGTGATCCCGTTAATGACACTCTGTTTGTCTATGTATTCACACATGTATTATGTTTCCGGTTAATACAATTCTAGAATGAATAATAAACATTTATCATGAAATAAGGAAATAAATAATAACTTTATTATTGCCTCTAGGGCATATTTCCTTCAATAATTGGGAGTGCTTATCCAGCCCAAATCCGGTTGTAAACGATGTGAAGGGGAAGCAAACGTTGCATGGAGTTAATATACAGTCTTCTAGCCTGCCTCCCCATGTTGATGTGCTTGGCTGGACTAAGCCGCCCGCGGATCACATAAAGATCAATGTCGACGCTTCTTTCATTACAGGCACGGGTTTGGCTGCACTGGGAGCGGTTGGCAGGGATTATTTTGGTGATATTGTCTTCTCGGCTGGTTGCCGTTTTCATGGATGCTCGGATGCAGAGGAAGCTAAAGTCCAGGCCCTTTCTTTGGGCCTCAACCAGGCTCGTAAACTGAATTTGAACAAAGTGCATTTGGAGACCGATTGCATCGCTGTTGTGGCCGTTGTGAATGATACTAATGTTAGCAGGGCCAGCTAGTGGGCTTGTTATGAGAACTCTAAGGATATGATCAAGGAGTTTGGAGCTTGTTCTGTTTCCAAAGTCCATAGGGAGAGCAATGTGGCTGCGCATGAGCTTATTGCCTATGCTAGAGTGAATGGGAATTTCTTTCTATTAGCTGATGTGCCACAAGCTCCGAAGCATGTAATTGCTTCTGATTGTAACTCAGACTTACTGATATGAATGAAGCTCTCCCTTTCCTCAAAATAAAATAAAATAAAATAGCATCAACATCGGGAGGGATGAAAACTCACCGGACTAGATCGTCATTCTAGTTATTTGTGTCCTCCACAATCAAGTCCACAACTAGGTGCACCAGATGCTTAGAAATACGAGCCACCGGCCTCAAAGACATGGTGCTCGCAATCCAATTGTCATGCCACACTTTAGTGGTTGTGCCATCTCTGATGCAGCGAATAAGACCCACCCAAAGAGCTTCCCTGCCATTGCATACTTATAGTCTTTGTATTTTTTCATTTTATAGTTTAAAGCGTGGCTGTGTACTAACCTTTTCTTTCTGAGAGATGAAATGCTTTAATGAAGCAACCGCTAATAAATCTCATGATTTATCCCACATGACACCTTGCCTCATTTTTTCTGTATTCTTTCATGATTTTTTTTGAATTTATCAAAGTATTGAGCAATTAGGAATAAATGTTTCCGCACAACCCATTGAGGCTAGACATGGCGCGGACCAACACTTTTAATTAGTGTGTCTAGACTTGACACCGGTTCTCATATTTTTATGGATTTATTTTAGGCCTTTGATGATGTGCATTCAGTGGGAATAGATGTTCCTGTTGACTATGGAGGCGTATGTGGCGACTTTGTTAATGTTAAGATAATGTGCCGGCTCAATCTCTCGAATCTGCTCATAAAAAAAGTGTGCGTGCGTGCATGCGTTTATAAGGTAAGTCTATATACGTATGTATAAGGTCCCTTCTAATGCTCCACCATGTACATGTGCTAAGGTTGTCAAGTAGGCATAAAATCTGATGTGACATGCTAATTAAGAAGAGAGAGATTACTTCGGTGACCAAGAAAAAAAAGTGCTAAACACGTGTCCCTAGATGGAAACACAATTCAGAGTCTACAACTAACTAAATAAAGGAAGCTTAGCACCTATGCATTGGAGAATTGAGTTTCTAAGACATCTAATATACTTAGCACCTCATTTTCTTTATAGAAAACTCATCTTTTTTTAGGGAAGCATGCTTTACTTTATTGATCAATAGAGCGAATTACAGGAATAATAGAAGTATCATGAGGGTGTAAACAACCATACATGGCGACCCTCCCCTAAATGTAAAGCATGTCTAGCTAAGCCATGAGCCTCCTTGTTGGAAAGACGTCTCTCATGGGTGAAAGAGCAGGACTGAAAATCCCTGCTCGAGTCGATGATCTCTTGCACGATTGGAGCAATTGTGCCCATAGTTCCAGTTTGTATGTGAACACCGAAAGGCAATCTGAAGCCACCATAAAATGAGTCAGTGCGAGATCCCTGGCTAATGCAGTAGCCTCACGACATGCAAGAGCTTCCAATATATTCGGGTCGGTCATACCATGGAATACCACCGCTGCTGACCCAGCATATGCTCCTGACTGATCCCGACAGACCGCGCTAACAGCCCCGACAGGAGGAAGTTTACAGATAGCTGCATCAACGTTTACCTTGTGGTGACCTGCCGGTGGTGGTATCCAATCTTGTACCCGCACTGGGATTGTTCTTGGCTTTGTTATTTCATGTGACAAGAAAGAAATGCTCCAATCTGCCAAGAAGCATGTGATAAAAGAATGAGTCCCCATCGGGCTCTAGTGCTCCCCTTCATGGATTAGCTTCCGCCGCGCCGACCATATGGCCCACAGTGTCATGGTTAGCTTTGTGAACTCGGCATGTGGCAGCGATTCTTGCATACTAAAGATCCAAGCCTTTGCATTAGGTTCTGCTGTTGCGATAACATGCTCAACCAGCTCCGGGTCACCCAGCGCCCATACACAACGCGCCATCATACATGTTATCAATGAATGCATCCACGAGTCCTCCTCTCCACAGATAGCACAATGCGACGATGTGGACATGTTACGATGACTGAGGACATCTGCCATGGGTATAGAGCATTGTGCAAGTCCCCACAGGAATGCCTTTAGTTTTGACGGCACCACAACCTTCCATAGGTTAGTCCAGCTTGCTTCTTCTCTCAATCTATCAACCGGACCTAGTCGTCCTTCGAGCCACGCCCCTCTCCTTAGCTTCGTATTGATGATCATCCGATATGCCGAGCGGACAGAGAAGGAACCCTTGTGCTCGTATGCCCATGCCCAGGAATCTCTACACTGTCGAGTAGCTAGCGGGATATTGAGAATCACGTCCGCGTCTATTGGAAGAAAGGTTGCACGAACCACGTCTTGCTTCCACCTGGCGCTGGAACTGTCGATCAGTTCGTTCACAAACTGTGGCCTATGTTGACTCAAGCAAACAATTGGCCTTAGCGATGCCTCTTTTTGGACCCAATTATGTTGCCATATCAAAGTACCTTTGCCATCGCCAATACGTTTGATGAGTCCCTGCGAGAGGATCTCCTTGCCCTCTATAATTGCCCTCCATATTTGAGATGGTTGGCTGCCCAGTGAAGCATCAAGAAAATCTGTATTTGGGAAGTAGCGCGCTTTCAAAAAATTTGCACTAAGTGTCTTCGGTGTTTGTAGGATTCTCCACGACTGTCTTGCCAGCAGAGCAAGGTTAAACAGTTCAATATCCCTAAAACCCAGACCTCCTTCATATTTTGGCCTTGTCATCTTCTCCCAGGAGACCCAACTTGTCTTTCTTTCACCAAGTTTACTCCCCCACCAAAACTTGCGTGTGATGGAATTAATGTGAAGACAGAGGCCCCGAGGTAGCTTGAAGCATGCCATAGAGTAGACAGGGATAGATTGAGCTACAGACTTTATAAGTACTTCTTTCCCTCCGGATGACAACACCTTTTCCATCCATCCCTTAACTTTGCTCCAAACTCTGTCCTTCAAATATTTGAAGGCCCCGTTTTTGCTGCTCCCAACATCCGTAGGCATGCCCAAGTACTTTTCTGAGAGACTTTCATTGTGAACATTCAAGATATTTTTCATGTTCTCTTTAATACTCTGCGAGCAACCCTTGCTAAAGAACACTGAAGATTTATCCAAGTTAATTTTTTGTCCTGAAGCATTGCAATATGTTTCCAACAAAGAAGATACCTGAATAGCCCCCTCAGCACTAGCCTTGACGAACAACAGGCTGTCATGTGCGAAAAGAAATGGCTTACCGGCGGCGTCGTTTCTGCCGCTTTGATCCCATGCACTGGAGATGAATCTGTCTGGTTTTTTAAAAGGCACAAAGGGCCCTCTGCTGCCAACAAGAATAGGTAAGGTGATATTGGATCCCCCTGTCAAATTCCTCGTGAAGGTGTGAATTTATCAAGTTTCTTTCCATTGAACATAACCGAAAACTTGACTGAACATACCATCCTCATAACTGAGTTAACCCAGGCAGGAGCAAAACCCAGTTTAGTCATGAGAGCTCGGAGGTAGTCCCATTCCAAATGGTCATAGGCCTTCATCATGTCAAGTTTAAGAGCACAAAACCCATTCCTCTTTGATATGTTCCTCTTCATAAAATTTAAAAACTCATAAGCGGGATGATGTTATCTGTGATCAACCGCCCCGCCACAAAGGCCGATTGCTCCTCCTATATGATCATAGGAAGAATGGACTTCATCCTGTTTGCCGTAACTTTCTACGCAATCTTGTAGAGTACATTACATAGACTTATGGGACGGAACTGCGACAAAAGTGTGGGATTGGTTACCTTAGGAATGAGAACTAGGATAGTATCATTCAACTCCTCAACTTCGTCTTCACCCCTTAAGATTTTCAAAATGATAGTGGACACTTCATCCCCACAAAGCTCCCAATGTCTTTGAAAAAAGTGCGCCGGGAACCCATCCGATCCTGGTGCTTTAGTAGGAGCCATCTGAAACAGCGTCGTTTTAATTTCCTCTCTGCTATACTCGCTCGTCAGCCGCTGGTTCATCTCGTTTGTGACTTTATGTGGCACCACGTCAATCACTTGATGCATGTTCGTTGTCCCCTCGGATGTGAACAAATTTTTGCAGAAAGCCGTGACCATACTCTCCATCTCTTCTACATCATCTGTTGTAGTTCCATCCTGTCTAAGTAGGCTTTTTATTTTGTTTTTAAGGCGTCGTCTACTCTCCCGTAGGTGAAAGAACTTGGTGTTCTTATCGCCCGTAGCCAACCATGTTATCCGCGATCTTTGACGCCACATGACTTCCTCTCTATGATAGAGCTCGATCAGGCGATCTTTCACTTTCTCCTCCCGATGAGTTGGTGCAGTCCTAGATGATCCGCACGCATGCTCTCTAGCTGAAGCTTGAGAGTTCTGATCTCCTCCTTGATACTGCCAAAAGTAGTTCGGTCCCAACGTTTCAGGTTTGTTGACAGCGCTTTTATTTTTGCACACAGTTCCGCAACCGTGCTTTCCCCTGGGCCTTGCCAGTATTGTTCAATGGTCGCCTGAAAACCATCATGAGATTCCCACATCATCTCTTATCTAAAAGGTCTAGCTTGGCACGGCTCATCTCCTCCCGGTGAGAGCTGTAGCAAAATCGGTAGATGATCCGATGTGGTGGCAGACTTATGGGATAACTCGACCCCTAGATACATGCTGGACCAAGATGCAGTGGCAAGTGCCCTGTCGAGGTGTACCCTCGTATATGTACCTCCGGCTACTCTTTTCTCAAATGTCCAGCTGGTTCTTGAGAAGCCTAGATCTATGAGGCTGCATGTATCCAGCGTCCCTAAAACCGTTCACCTGTGTCATACATCGGTGACCAACCCCATCATGTTCATTCAAACTGAGTACTTCATTGAAATCACCGAAGCATAACCATGGTAGATCATTATCTTCAGCGAGAGATCTTAACAAGTCCCAAGTCTTGCCTCTTTCGCTAACTTGTGATTCACCGTACATCACTGTGAGGCGCCATGGTGTAGTACTAGGAAGAGTAACATGAGCATCAATATGATAAGCAGAGTAACCAAATTTTTTGATCTTTATTTCATTATTCCAGAAAATACCGAGACCTCCACTTCTACCAGAGCTACTAACAGCATATGCATTATCATAACCTAGGGTGCTTGCCAAGTTCTCCACTCTATCTCTAGGGAGTTGAGTTTCAACTATACATAGCACCAATGGAGCAAACTGCCTCGCGAAATCGCGAAGCTCTCGAACTGTCGCAGGTTTGCCCGCCCCGCGATAGTTCTAACATAAGAGACTCATTGGACCCGGCGGCGCTCCTCTGAGGAGCCCGCCATGCTGTCCATGTTGCTTTTGTTTTTGTTTGGAGAATTCCTGTTCTTGTGCTTCTGTCTGTCTCTCGGGGCGACGTAAGATGGTGGTGGAGGAGGAACAATCATAGCCCCTTGCGTGGATGCCTCCACTGCGTCATCCTTATTGCTCTCAGCTGCTGACTGATCATCCATGTTCAGTTTGCGAATAACCGAGGTTTGGGGGTGGTCAGTCCCCGCTTCGTCGCCCTTGCCCTTAAGTGGGCTTCCCGCCGTATCCTTGAGATCATCATCAGCGTCTCTGTCAACTTCACCCCCCAGACCGGCCTCCTCTAATGACCGTTTCTTGTCTCCATTGTTCCTGCCGCGACCGCCTCCACGGGCTCGTCCACGTCCACGTGCGGAGTTCCCCCTGTTCCAGCCGGGATCACGGTTTTGGCTCTCTGGCAGGGGTCTCTGAGTGGCTTTCATCCACTCGCCATATTCAATCTCCTCGGGGCTATGAACCCCATCGCCGCACTCCTCCATGGAGTGGCCTAGGATGCCGCAGACTTCACAAAAGAAACCAATCTTCTCATATTTGACTGGCAGGAGGATTCGCCCTTCCCCTTTGATGTTCAATGGGGCAAAACACACCAAAGGATCAGCCGGTTTAATCTTTGCCCGGACCCTGACATAGTTGCCCTCGAAAACTTGGTTAGGGTTCATCTCCACACTCTTCACTTGGCCTATGCGGCGGGCCAGTTGGTCTACGATCATCTCCTTCCTATAGAGCTCCGGGGTGTCATGAATTTGCGCCCACACATGAACTCGGTCGAGCTGAACCAAATCTGGCTTCCCTTTGCCGTCATACTCTTCAATTGCAACCATTAGGCCCCTATAGATCCAAGGTCCCTGGTGCATGACTCTGTTCCAATCCCCTAGACAGAAGAGTTGGATGATAAACAGATTGTCATCTGCCTCTCGGATCTCTGGCTCGTTGGCAAGTCTCCATGCGAAAATCATTGTGTTCTTGAAGGAATCAACGCTGAAAAACTTCGTCGTGTTCACCCTCGCAACAACCAGCCACCGGGTCGCCTTCGGCAACTCTGCGATTTCCTCATCGCCAACAATCACGTCATCCAGCTCTGTCTCCTTTAGTTTCATGTTCCTCATCGCCGCTTCCAGATCGGTCGGGGTCTTCCCCTTCCTTCTGCCTGCACTAGTGCTGCCCTCTCCATTGGATGGAGTCGCCCCTGCCATGGCTGTAGCCGAAACCCTAGATCACCGCACCGCGCCGAGGTCGGGTGGAAGGACAAGCCGACCCCTTTGTCAGCCCAAGCGTTGGCGTGGGATGGGTGGGATGCGCGGGCAAGTTACCGGGAACCTCAACGGCGACGAACGATGTCAGAGTAGATAAACCCTAGTCGCCACGGCGGCTAGGGTAGATTTTTAACCGTTCACGTACGCACACGTAGTACCAAAAAAAGTGTGCCGGGCGCCGGCCTGCGCGCCGACATGTTACCTCCCGCTTTATTTTCGAGGGTTACGACCCACATACAAAACGTTCCTCGGCGGGCAGCATGGGCCGGCCCACTTGGTGCCCACCGTCGGAGCTGCCCTAAGGTACGGGTCCAATCCGTCTTGTTGCGACAAATCCTCAAACAGAACACACCCAAGTGCTCTGCCCCCTCCCGCATAGTCGCAGCAGTCCCAAATACGTGCTACCTAGGTCGTACGCCCCAAGAGGCAAGAACCCTAGATCCCCGAATCCAGCACAGCACGCGTTTGACCCCTGCGCATGCAGCCGTAAAACTCTGATTTCTCTCTTTGCAGCCTCCTCGCTCCTCGAAATACCACGGTCTTCCTCTCCTCCTTGTCTGAGATCCTGAGGTTGGTGCTTTGTGGTTGCTTTGCTGTTGCGATGCTAACTTTGTCGGATTCGCGTCTCGGCGGTGCTTAACCACTGTTGCTAATCGCAGCCGGGATGGGAGAAGCCAAGGACGCCGAGGTGTACGAGGAGGATCTCGTCGACTACGATGAGGAGGTGGAGAACGCCGTCGACGGCGCAGCCGCCAACCCTTCCGTCGACGTCGTCAAGAAGTGCGTGCCGTCGATGCTTCTATCTAGTACTTTTTACTTTTCGTGCTAGGGTTCGTGGTCGAGGGATCTCATCTCACCTGGCATGGTTTGTGGTGTTTGGACAGGGGTTACGTGGGAATCCACAGCTCAGGGTTCAGGGACTTCCTGCTCAAGCCAGAGCTGCTCCGTGCGATCCAGGACTGCGGGTTTGAGCATCCTTCCGAAGGCAAGTTCTTAAAATAATTTAGACCCATCAGAATTGGATCTACATGAATAATACGCTGTGGACTGTTGAATTGCAATTATTTGTTTGTTTTTTTTGTTGTGGGAAAGCAATTATTTGCTTGTTGAGCACATATAGACATATAGTTGATAGCTTGAGTCGTCATTGCACTGCCAACGGCAATCCGGTTTTATTGTTATAGATTCAGAGCCGAGACCAGTGCACTGGTTGTGATAATTACAATAATGCTTATAGAGAGATTCAACCAAAACTGCATTTCTAAAAAGAAAATAGATGGAGAGAAAGAGAACACAGCATACTATTGTTTTTTATAACCCCTGTTATGGACACATCTTAGCTTTGCTTGATTAGATTCGTAGCTGAAGTGACACCTTTTGGTCAGTATAAGATTATTGTTACATTCAACAGAGAACGAAAGACAAAAAATAAGAATCACTTGTTTCATTTTGTTTACTCTTCCCCGTGAGGTGCTACTTCTGAGTTATTCTGTTAGCTGAGATCCTCACATGCATATATTTGAATACATGCCCCAGGCATCAAAGCACTCGTGTACTCAGTTCTTATAGTAGATTTTGTTTTAAGGACAGTTAACATGCTAAGAACCGAACATGCTAGCATGATGAAGGATAAGTGCAAATCATATAACTGGGCCAAGAACAAGAAATTGTTTCCCATGATCTGATAGTTCTAATACAAAATCAAATCAAGCATATTTGAACATCCATCTTTTAGTTTGTTATATGTTAAGTATCTCCCAATGTGACTGTCCCTGTTTTGCTGATGTGCAGGTATAATTTCTTCTGACATTTTCGGTCGGAGGAGAGGATATGGTAAAACTCTCCATTAATGGGCCCAGAAGGTTAAATATTTCTCACTGGTGCTACTCCTATTTTGTTTGGCTCCACATCAGTGCAACATGAATGCATCCCTCAAGCCATTCTCGGAATGGATGTCATCTGTCAAGCAAAATCTGGGATGGGCAAGACTGCTGTTTTTGTCCTCTCAACTCTCCAGCAGATTGATCCGGTTGCTGGGCAAGTAGCTGCACTTGTGTTATGCCATACACGAGAGTTAGCATACCAGGTTTGCATACATATTTTTTCATTTTTATTCTGTCAATGTCAGATATGCCTGCTGATGCTAATTGTCCTTTTTACTTAATATATATTGTAGATTTGCAATGAATTCGAGAGGTTTAGCAAGTACCTGTCAGAAACAAAAGTTGCTGTCTTCTATGGTGGTGTTCACATAAAAAAACACAAGGATTTGTTGAAGAATGAATGTCCTCACATTGTGGTTGGCACACCTGGAAGGATCCTAGCTCTGGCTAGAGACAAGGACCTTTCATTGAAGAATGTGAGGCATTTCATTCTTGATGAATGTGACAAGATGCTTGATTCACTTGGTAGGCTGCTGGTTCCAGGCCATTTTTCAATGTTTATTATAGTTCAGTTCACTTCAGCATAAGTTTCTGTTTATATGCCTGTTTTTCTGTAGTTCAGAGCTGTGGTACTAACCTATGTTATATTCTTCAGACATGCGTAGAGATGTCCAGGAGATCTTCAAGATGACACCCCATGATAAACAAGTGATGATGTTTTCAGCAACACTCAGCAAGGAGATTCGCCCGGTTTGCAAGAAATTTATGCAAGATGTAATGTCATGCGGCCTACCTCATTTCTCTAGTGCTTCTTCCTATTTAAAACCTTCCTCCCTTCTGGTGGTTATGCTCGTACATAGATAGGAGAGATGGTAATTTGTTGTCAGTAGGATTGCTGGCTGCTTGCTGATCATATTGATCGTTTTTGGTGGATTGAGTTATTCAGCTACTTCCACCTTGGTCTGTCAATTGGTATCTGTGCACATTCCAATGGGCTGCGATGGAATGAAGTCTTTTGTTCTTGATGTGAATTGTGAAACATTCATGAAGAACATGAGAATTGGGTTGGTAGGGCACCGATGTCTTAGAGGTTTTAAGTCCAGTGGGCGTTTTCTCCAGTTTTCTGTGGCCTCCACACTTTTGGTTTCCGTTGGATTGGAGTAAACTGCTTCTGGTTCTCCTACCGTTCTCATGGTGAAGGCAGACGAAGCAGAATTCTCTTAACCGGAAATCTTATGGCAAAGCACTGTTGCAAAATGTGTTGGCTATGGTTTCACAAATTGTAGTGCCAATCGTGCATAAATGAAGCTCCTGGTGGAGGCTGAAAATTCATACAAAGTGAAGAAATGATATGCCATTCGTCTGGAGTGGCTAGAGTTACATTGTTGCCAGAATTCTAATATCTTCGTCATTTGTCACCTTACAGCCCATGGAAATTTATGTCGATGACGAGGCTAAACTGACCCTTCATGGTCTAGTTCAGGTATAGTGAACTATCCACTAGCCATTCGTACATTTTGTTTTTTCATCTCGTATCAACCTCATTCTTTATCAACCGCGTCAACATTTTTGCCGTGATTCCAGCACTATATTAAACTAAGTGAGGCGGAGAAGAATCGGAAATTGAATGATCTCTTAGATGCGCTCGACTTCAACCAAATTGTGATATTTGTTAAAAGTGTTGGTAGAGCTTCAGAACTTAACAGGCTGCTCTGTGAATGCAATTTTCCTGCAATCTGCATACATTCGGGAATGACACAGGAGGAGAGGTATGTCTTCTCTAATTCCTTCCCAGCATAGTCCTTTCTAGTTTTGTTTATCATATTATGTTCTGACTAGCACAAATGCCCGTGCGTTGCAACGGGAGAGAAAATTAGCATATGTCCGTCAAAAAGTCCACCAGAGCGGCACGACGACATTCGTGCGATGCCACCCAGCGGCGACAAAAAGGCGCATGTTGAGGTTAAGAAGAACAGCAATATCATGAAAAAGCCTTTTCTTAACACAGTACAATCGAACTCGCTCACATACACGAGAATACACTCACCATTATAAACACACGCCCTACCTCTATGAGCACCTCCAAGGGATTGAGTTGGCATAAAGATTTTGTTTTTCTATCGAGAACGGGAAATTAGTCGGATAGTACATCTGTTTTATATGCCACAGCCCTCTCTGTTTTTTTTAATCTCGGTGTCTTTCTTTATCTCACGCAGCCAGTCCCATTTAAATGGGGCACTGCTACAGGGACGGCAAATTCCCAGCCGAAAACCGTTTAAGATGGACATCGTCCAGATTTCCTACATGAAGTGTCGTGTGCAAAGTACTTCCGATTTAAATGGGGGGTCTTCCTCTCGATCTCATTAGAGTGTGCATGTCATAAATCTGGTTTAATTAGCCCACTCATCCGGTGCACTGCACCTCATTCTCATTCCTCTTTAGTTCCTTCCTGACTCTCCTTCATTCCTTTAGGAGTAAAACAACATAAGTAGGCTGCCCAAGTACTAATTATGCAAGGTAATAAAATGTGGAAAAAGATGTAGGATAACATACAGGATTATTTATCTGAATGTTTCAAGTAGCATCACTTATTTTATCTCATAACCAAATAGGCCCATGTTTATTGTGACCATTATTTCTCTTAAATATTTCATTGTCTTGAAAGGATTTGCTTTGCCGGAGATAAGGATGAACAATTTTATGTTCCAAAATACTAACCAGTACTGCAGTGGCATACTATAACAGTAAGCTGCAGCCATGTGGAACAGAGAGAACTGCCAACACACGAACTTGTATTATGACTGAGCGACTTGGTCAAGCATACTCCCATGATTCGAGCCCACACGCTTCCACTATCTACTTTCCGTCCTGAACTTTGCTATGATCATCACCGTAGATGTTATTAGCAATATATGTATGTTGGACTTGCACGGACCACTACTTGAGCAATTCATCACATTTCTTTTTTTTTGTGAAACAATTCGTGACAACTTAGATCAGAGCATGCTCAGCTGGGACGGCATTGAGCGAAGGACGGGGTTGGTGCTTAAGGGGTCGTGGGATTTTATTCCTATTTTCTTATTCTTTTCCTTCATCTAAATTTGACCAATTTATTTCCTCTTTAAATTTCCTTCCTTCCAATTCTTTTCCTTCCTTCCTTTTCCTACTCGTAGGAGCGGAATTTATTTAATTCTCAACTGCTCACAACTTCAGGATTTATTTCTCCTTAAATTATTTCCTTCATGCTCAACTGCTCATAACAGTGGCATTTATTTCCTTCTTTCATTTCTTCCTTCTTGCACATCCAAGCGGAATTTATTTCCTTTTTTAATTATTAGTATAAATTGGTGTGATGGGGTGTCAAAAAGCGATGTGGGACAATTCAATACTGAAACAAAGAATTTTCTCGTCCAATAGCATGTGCGTGCCAGCCCCAGCCAGGCGACCGTGCGGTGGGCCTATAAAAAATTGACACGGACAAACCGTTTTTCAGTCCGGCCCATACGCTTATTAAGTACTCCCTTCGTTCCTAAATATAAGTCTTTGTAGAGATTTCACTGTGGACCACATACATTCGTATGTGGATGCATTTTAGAGTGTAGATTCACTCATTTTGTTTCGTATGTAGTCCATAGTGAAATCTCTATAAAGACTTATATTTAGGAACGGAGGGAGTATATAGCCCTTTTTCCTAGCACAATTGATACCTAGCTCAACTTGTTGATATCATAATGGTGAGAGGTGAGATCTTGAGTTCGAACCCCACGAACACCACATATTTTTTCTATTACCCATATGTGCAAAATATAATAGTAAAAAATTAGTAACACCTCATACTCAGATAGTAAAAATAAAAATAATATTAGTGCACGGATAAAAAAAATCTGAGAAGGTGTCTGAAACCAATAAAATCACAGGCGGGATGAAACCAAGAATATCACCTTACTTTATTAGTAGGTATAGATATAGATATAGATTGTCGTGGATTTTTTTGTTTGTAAGATTAGCCTTTATCATTTACAAAACAATGGTCTGCTGTCCTCATATATTTTAGTACTACCTCTGTAACGAAATGTAAGACGTTTTTGCAGTTAATGGAGGACTAATAGTAGACTAGTTTTTCAGTCAGCAACACAGCTTTGACAACTAGCTAGGTGACTAATTATAGACTAGCCTTTTAGTTGTTACCCCCAGCAACTCGTCTCAACACTATGACTAGCATTGGTAGTATTATGATGTACAGTCACAGTTTTTTTTATTTTTCAGCTTTCAGTAATTGTTCCTATATTTTGGATGATTTGAGAGCCTACCCCAACTTGTTTGGGACTAAAGGCTTTGTTGTTGTTGTTTGGATGATTTGAGAATTTAGATCATGCTATTAGTTTGCTAGTCGACGGTGATTGGATGGGGGTTAATAGAAAGTTAGAGCTGTGGAGATAGACTTTGGAATAAAAAAGTTTTAGGCTTAGTAGAACTAAACTAGGGTTTAGGGTTTAGGGTTTAGGGAGGTGCGGTTTTAGACTTAGCACCGTCTGGAAACATGTGCACGCGGAGGTGATTCTTACAGGGGTGTGTAGCTTCTGATCACTTCTAGACGCGCGAGCTGCACCTTCAGTGCCTGTCACAATGCTCCAAGATAACTCGACTATGTATCCTAGCATCTACAAAGAACGTGCTCATGCCCAACATGCATACGGCAGCCGTTAGCACGAGTTGATCCGGCTGTGGGTGCAGCTGAGTTAGGTTCGGCTGTAGGTATCGTCAAGATTATCCATGCAATGACAGAACAATCGTTCAAATTCAGAGAAACTTAATAAAACTGCCATTTGCCAAACGCCTCCACAGTTTTACCAAAACTGAGAAAAACTACGGTTTTTAGAAACTAAAGTATTTATTGCCCACACATTAAAATACCGAGGTTTTGTAATACTATGGTTTTGCAAAAACTGCGTTGCCAAACTAGGCCAAAAGTCAGATTTTATACTATGGTCAGCGGAAATCGTGCTGATAATGTCAAGAGAGGTCGGGGTAGACTAGACTTGACATGGGAGGAGTCCGTAAAGATAGATCTGAAGGACTGGGATATCACCAAAGAACCTAGCCATGGACAGGGGTGTGTGGGAGTTCGCCATCCATGTGCCAAAACCATGACTAGGTTTTTAGATGTTATGGGTTTCAACTCTAGTCTGCCCTGACTTGTTTGGGACTATAGGCTTTGCTGTTGCATTAGTATAGGCAACTAATTATAAAGACTAGTCAATCAGTCTACAACACGGCTTTGAGTAATAGCTAGGTGATTAATTACAGACTAGCCTTCGAGGTGGAACCCAGCAGCTATCATGACTTGTAATCGTTGGGAGCATTTGCGTTTTTCTTTATTTTTCAGTTTTTAGTATTTGTTCCTGAGTTTTATCTAATATTGGTTCTTGGATAGGTTGACCCGGTATAAGAACTTCAAGGAAGGGCACAAGAGGATCCTTGTGGCTACGGATTTGGTTGGCAGGGGGATTGATATTGAGCGTGTCAATATTGTCATAAACTATGACATGCCTGATTCTGCTGATACATACTTGCACAGGGTAATTTTAACTTTGCCCTACTGATTGTGATTGGGTGTTCTTATCTCTGGCTAACATAACATGGTCCACCTCCAAAGGTTGGAAGGGCTGGGCGTTTTGGAACCAAAGGGCTTGCAATAACATTTGTTGCTTCTGCCTCTGACTCTGACGTCCTCAATCAGGTTTGTATAACTGATATATATATATATATATATATATAGGAGTAGGATTTTCTACAAGTGCTTGCCACAGAACTAGTTAAGGGTTTCAACGGTGCAAGAGTTCTAAAAAATTCTGAAAAAAAAAACTGAACCAACACACCTATAATATAACATGATCCAACGGAGGGATTAAAAAAATACGACTATATGTGTCCTAGACAAAAAAAAATAGTTCAGTATATATTTATGTCGCAGTGAGCTGAAATGCTTATTATTTTTGCCGAGGACACATAGATGCATATTTTGACAATCCCTCCGTTGGATCATCTTATTACATTAGAGAGATGCTCCCATATTTATTTCATATTTTTTGATAACTTTAAAACCGTTAAAAGTTTAGCGACCCTTAACTAGTTCTGTGGCAAGCTATGATAGACACAGTTTTACCTATATATATATATATATATATATATATACATATACTTATTTGTTATGATGAGTGTAGTGCAGCCTAACTGAAATTTCATACATATTTTATTTGAAGGTGCAAGAAAGGTTTGAGGTTGACATCAAGGAGCTGCCTGAGCAGATCGACACTTCAACATACAGTAAGTAGTCTTGTTGTCTAGATCAAGTGGTGCATTGGCGTGTTTTGATACCTATATAGTGTTTGTTTCTTGAATTCCCAACACCTGATCCCGTATTATCAACTACAATTGCCAGTGCCATCTTGAAGATCCAAGTGGGGGCTAGGAGGGTTTGCTTCAGACACAGCACCTTTACATTTCTATTCGGTTACATAAACTTTGATGTGAGAGATGCTCTAGTTGTACTTAATCAGCGATTGAATCTGCTGAGTATTTTGTTGTAGTACTCAGACTTATGGTTCTATTGGAAATGTTGGTGTTCATCATGTTTGTGAGCATATTATTAGGACATTCTTATGTTAGTTTTGGAAGGGGGGCCTTGGCGCAGCTGTGAAGTTGTTGCCTTGTGACCATGAGTCACGGCTTAGGGTCCTGGAAACAGCCTTGCTGAAATGTAGGGAAAGACTGCGTACAAGAGACCCAAATTGGTCGGACGGTTACCCGGTACCTGCGCAATCAGGAGTTACGTGCACCGGTTTTCCCCCATTCTTGATGTTATTTTTCTATTAGCACTTTCACTTACTAATTTTCTTTTATACTAACATCTGATTGAATTTCACTTGGAATTTGTGCTCTGGATCCAAATTAATTGTCGCAGCTGTAGTACAACTTTAATAATTTGGATTGGAGGCAGTATCATTTCTTGCATCCTTGTGGATGTAATGCAAGGCTGCTTGTATGTGAATGCTTGAGAGAACGGTCTCTCAAAGGTGGCTAAAGTACTTGTAAGGCTATGTAGCTGACTTCTTCCCACGGTACTCCCAGTAGTTGTTGTTTAGCTGCCAAATTTGGTTGTTGGGGTTCGACGGTGCTCATGCTAAACAACTACTGGGAGTGTGGTCCTGCTCCTGCGTTTGAGCTCAAACAAGAAAGTGTGGTCCTGCTCCTGTGTTTGAGCTCAAACAAGAAAGTGTGGTTCATACTGCACAACCAACACTGCCGGTGTAAACCCAACTGTGCTAGACAGCTTCCCAACATGGTGGCTTAACTCTCAGTTACACCAAACCGAACTGCATGCAGATGGGTTTATTTTTTAAAATAAAAAACACAAGTTCATTCATTTGAAATAACATCGTTTATGTGGAGGGATATAATTCATCAAAGGCTCCTCAAACCAATCAAAAGTCTAAGCCAATTTAGCCAACCTAGCAAACTCACGAGCAACCTTATTTGCTTCTCTATTATAGTGTTCGAACGTAGGATAGTCAAAAACTCTCGCTGCCCGCCTAAACCTGGTCATGGGCAGCGTGACCTGGCCCGGGCCGGGCTTGCACCTCAGGCTGGGCTCGACAGCTCGAAGTAACATTCAAGCCAGGCTCGGGCTTTAGTTTTCATCCCGAAATTAGCCCGACCTAGCCTGAAAATGTCTAAAACATGCACATTGACTGAAATATTTTGCGTGTGTGGGCCGTGTGGTCTGCGGCTAGGACCAAAAAAGTGGAGGTGCAGCCCAACAAATAGTCCATCAACGCCTATTCCTTTCCCCTCATACCCAACCCTAGTCGTCACATGTATTTCCTTCCGCACCCATACGCACACCACACACGACTCCCACCCATTCCTCACCATATCTCGACGGCGGCGGTGGAACACACATGTGAGGCTCATCTTTGCACAAGGGATAGACAAAGCTGAGTGTCGTGGCTTCAGCCGTTAGGACGTTTGTGCACAAATCGTTTTTCTACTTTCCCCCGCAATGAGTTTGCCTTTATTGTCCCTCGGGACAACTCCAATTGTATCCCTAAGCAAATCTTCATCAATAGATGCATCAACATTAAGTTTAATGAAACCTAGAGTTGGGTGAATCCAACCCCCTCTTTTTATGGATGCATCTACATAGTTAGCCATTAGAGCACGAATCCCCATAGTAATCTGATCAACATCTTAAATTGTCTCCTCATAAACTAATTTACACTTTTCCCACCATAAATACCAAGCAGTAATGGTGATTATCTCACGAGCATTCCGAAGACCCGTAAAAGACAATTCCTAATTTGGCAAAAAGGAGTAAGAACTCCATAGACTCAAGTGGACGTCTTTCTTTTGAGAAATCAATCATGTAAAGCAAATGTCACTTTGATAATATCTCTTCACACAAGACCAAATATTATATCACCGACATAAGACAATTGAAGAACGGAAAGCAAATTGTTATGAAGGGATTGGACAAGCATGTCATTCTTAAGGGATACTCCGTATATCATTAGTTATTGCCACTTTACCCCAATCCAAGTACCTTTCCTCTTCCATTATCATCAAAGACTATTGAATATTGCTTCATAGCGTAAGGAAGTCCACACACAAGTCACTCTCCGGTCATATCATTAGTGCAGCCACTATCGATTATCCATTTTCTTCCATTGAAGGATCCATTATACACACAAACAAGTCTTGACTTTAGGTACCCATTGTGTAATGGGTCCTTGAATGCTAGTCATAAGGGTCTTAGTAACCGAAACAACATAGAATCTCAAGGACCACCAAATTTAGCGTAAACATACCCATCCTTTGCCTTACGAAGCACATATGATGGGTTATGACAATATCGAAAACCGCCAGTGTCCTTCGATGGTTCAATCTACCGAGGTATATGCTATTGATCAAATATCCCTCAATGGTTCAATCTACCCCTAGCCTCGCCGTATAAAGGGAATGCGGGCTAGGGTTTATAGGTTTCCTAACCGACCTCATCTCTAAGTTGGTCGAGGGGACCTTGGCTTGCACGCCATGATGGTGATTATCCAAAAGTTAGGGATTCCTTTGAAACAAATGGCTCCCGGCCGCTGCCAAGCCACCTGGGCCCTAAGGCCGGCCCATTGACAGGCTTCCTGGTCGACGGGTCACCCCCGGTACAGTACACCACCAGTAGCCCTGAGCCTGTCTCAACTTTTGATATGAACCCTTCTCAAGGTCGAAAGGCGGTCTCCTCCTGCGTGAAATGGATGGATTAGTCCATCAGAGCAAAATTCCTTTTTATTCAAGATATTTAATTTAATGCTTTGAAAAATTAAAGCATGATTCCCCATAGAGATATGTACATAAAGGGTTCTAACTTCAACATGTTCAACTTTAAGTTGCTTGGAGAGCCCCACACGGGCTCCGACCTATTAGTCCATGTCGGTCTCGTAGTGGCAGTTTAACCGCCAAAATCATATGTGTATCGGAATGGATCGAGTTGTAATTGGCTTGCCGCGATAACCGAGGTGTCATGACCATGCGCTTTGGTCATGTCCCATCACTGTTTCCCTAAAGACGGGAAGGTAATCAACTGACTCCATGAACTCTGTGTCATGATGATAATGGTTGGATCCCCGCGCCCATATCTCGCATAATGGGAAACGTCATAGAGGAAATGGGACACATGTTCGCCTGTCGAGCCCATGCTTGGATATCCCATGGAGATATAAGGAGAAAGGAAGGGAACAGTTCCCCACTATACATGTTCATCACGTAGTTCTTGCTCTCGCCTCTTCCTCCTCTATTAAAACCGTCATTGCCGCAAGCTTTCTGCCCACAAGCTCACACCTCCTCTCCCCCCTTCAATGCATCCAAACATCTGATGGCATGAGGTGAGGAAAACCATGGCTGGGGTAGGAGCGGCCCTAGGCCCACCACCAGCAAGGAGCAGAAGAAGAGGAAAGTGAGTGCCTTCGCCAACGAGGAGAGGAAGGAGGCGAGTGCCACTATGGGCAATTGGTTCCTCTTCACTACCTGTGAGACACATCTAGAAGGGCTCATCCACGCATGGCTTCTTTCCGTGGGAGGAGGTGCTCCCGTCGAGGACGGTTGGCGACGAGATGATCCGGACGGTGGCTGACAAGGACCGCATGATACACCAACAATTTATCTATAGAGATCTGTCACTCCCGCTTCACAACTTTGTGCACGAGCTTCTGTATTTTTATGGGTGTCAGTTGCATCACCTAACGCCCAATGCAATTTTCATGTCACCAACTTCATCACACCATGTGAGTCCTTCCTCGGCATAGGGGTGCACTTAGAGCTCTTCAACTACTTCTTTCGGGTGAATGTCAAGAAGAACGGCGGTTCTACAACTGCGGGGGTGCCAATCTCCAACGACACCCTTGTTCGTATTACTTCAAGATAGCCTTGCCAAAGTCGATTCACGACTGATACAAGGGCTGGTTCTACCACTAAAAAAACACACTTCTGGGATGATACATGTTTGTCATAGTAGGTCACGTTTTTTTTTCATGCATGTACATCCATGACGATTTTATGACAGAATCAAGATAGTCATACCCGTGCCGCCGTAGAAGTGTTTCATGACAATACCAAAATTATCATCACGAAAGTGTGTAGGATCGAAAGTAGGTATAGAGGGGGGGGGGGGTGATTAGACTATTTGACCAAATAAAAATCTAGCCCTTTCCATATTTTAAGTCTTGGCAAATTTTAGCAACTTAGCACAAGTCAAGCAATCAACCTACACATGCAATTCTAAGAGTGTAGCAGCGGAAAGTAAAACATTGCATATGAAGGTAAAGGGAAGGGTTTGGAGAAGGCAGACGCAATGTAGACATGGAGATTTTTGGCGTCGTTCCGATAGGTGGTGCTATCGTACGTCCATGTTGATGGAGACTTCAACCCACGAAGGGTAACGGCTACGCGAGTCCATGGAGGGATCCACCCACGAAGGGTCCACGAAGAAGCAACCTTGTCTATCCCACCATGGCCATCGTCCACGAAGGACTTGCATCACTCGGGTAGATCTTCACGAAGTAGGCGATCTACTTGCCCTTACAAACTCCTTGGTTCAACTCCACAATCTTGTCGGAGGCTCCCAAGTGACACCTAACCAATCTAGGAGATACCACTCTCCAAAAGGTAATAGATGGTGTGTTGATGATGAACTCCTTGCTCTTGTGCTTTAAATGATAGTCTCCCCAACACTCAACTCTCTCTCATAGATTTGGCTATGGAGGAAAGATGATTTGAGTGCAAAGCAACTTGGGGAAGGCTAGAGATCAAGATTCTTGTGGTTGGATTGGAACGTATTGGTCTCAACATATAAGTAGGTGGTTCTCTCTCAGAAAATGAGTAGTGGAACTGTAGGCACGTTCTGATGGCTCTCTCTTGAATAGTGAAGGGGGTGGAGGGGTATATATAGCCTCCACACAAAATCCAACCATTACACACATTTGACCCAACTCGGTCAGACCGAATAGAAGAACTTAGTGAGACCGATTTAGTTCAAAATGTGACTCTTAGGAATCTCGGTGGGACTGACACGATCAACTCGGTGGGACCGATGTGCTAGGGCTAGGGCAAAACCTCATCTCGGTGTGACTGATTGCATGAATTCAGTGAGACCGATTTCAGCAATGAGTTAACAGAGAATTGGTCAGGCAAACTCGGTGGGACCAATCGCTCATTTCGGTAAGACCGAAACATTACGAAGGGAAACAGAGAGTTTGCATTGTGAACTCGGTGGGACCAATCACTCATTTTGGTAAGACCGAAACGTTACAAGGGAAACAGAGAGTTTGCAATGCCATCTCGGTGAGACCGAATTGTCTAGGGTTTCTAGCAGTGGCTATGTCAAAAGAACTAGGTGGCGCCGGATAGATCAAATCGGTAGGGACGAGTTTGACTTTAGGTTTTGGACATATTTGGAAATGAGAAAGTGGCTGAGGGTTATGGAGCAATTTCACTAAGCATTTTGAGCAAGTAGACCATTAAGCAATACCTCATCCCCTTTTAATAGTATTGGCTTTCCTATGGACTCAATGTGATCTTGGATCACCAAAATGAAAATAAGAGTCTCGAGCTTTAGCCAATCTTTGTCCTTAGCATTTTGAGGGGTCCACATCTCTAGTCCATGCCATGCCATTTATTGAACTTTTTGAAATATTTAACTTGAATGGATATTAGTTCAGTGAGCTATATGTTGTTATGAATTACCAAAACCACCTGGGGATTAGTTGCACTTCCAAAGTGTTCACTTCCATGACGATAAATGACGTGTCATGGAAGTGCTTTCTTCAAGGGTAACCGACATGTGGCATCCACCACAACAGGTCGCTGTTTATCTATCGGGTCCGGTTTTGGATCCAATAACCCGTTAACAACAACGACCAATGGCGATTTTCCACATGTAAAATTCTCATTGGCCAGAGGAATTACGTGTCAGCTCGTCACTGTGTCAGATACATGCCTATGATATGTCGACACGTGCGACGGCCCAACACTGGCCCATTTAGCTTACAAAGGCCGCCCCGTTTGACTTGGTCAAAAGATAGCGGGCCGGCCCATGAAAAGCGTGTTAACGATCTGTTCGCATATAGCCCATTTTACGGCCCGGTAACTCACGACCCGTTATGGCATTCCTGAAATTGGCCCAACAGCGTCATGTGGGCCGTCCAGTATAAGACCAGCCCATTTCATTTTCGGCCCATGTGTGGCCCATGACGTCTTTCAGCCCATACGAGGCCTTTCGTATCTTTGGGCCCTTTAATGGGCCGCGGTGACTCTGGCCCATAATAAATAGTAAATTTCTTTATGCCCAGTAAGGGCCCATGATTTACATGGGCCGATTCCAGCCCGTGTTAGCTTTCGGCCTACTGATGACCCATACGTTCTTGGGCTCCTTTTCGGCCCTTGATTACTTCTGGCCCATTACTGGCTTATTCCCCTAATGGGCCAAACTAGGCCCGTGGTTAGAATCGACCCGTTTGTGGCCTGTTAACACGTTCTGCCGTTTCCAGCGCGTCCTATATTCTGGCCCATTAACGACCTGTTATGCCTGTGATAGAATTAAGCATTTGCTGTCTTCTGGCCTGTTAATGGCCCATTACCATTCTGGCCCGATACCAATTACGCCCGTTTACGACCCATGTGGGCCCATTTATCCAACAGCCCGAGGCCCACTGAATCTACGGGCCTTTTGAGGTATTTATCCGATGGCCCATGGAAGGCCCATGGGTCCTACGGCCTGTAGCAGGCTCAAGGCTACCATGGTCCGTATATGGCCCATGGTTGTTGCGGCCACTAGCAAACCAAGGAAAAAGAAGACCAGGGAAATAAATAAGCCAGAAACTAACGCTTGGCTATTAAGGCAATTGCATAGATTACATCCACTAGGCATCAAAGTTCGCCACCAATGCAAATATAGGGAACACCCTACACTATACAAAATGGCTTGCTGTTTTCTTCAGCCGGTCGCTGCATGTTAAGAACCAAATTTGTATCACAACAAAACAAATTACAACCATAAAAGAAAAGGAAGGTTGGCATAAAAGTTAACAGTCCGGCAGATAAATGCACCCCTAGAAGTTCAGAAGCTTAGTTCATTTGACCTCACTGTTACGTTTTCATGCTGTACTGTCCGATGGAGCACCATAACCTTCGCCTTCATTTCTCCTAGGCTCCTGAACAACATAGCAAATGTCTGATAGTCTGGTTTCAAAACCATGCATATCTTGACGACATCGAACAATGGTTGTCCTTGTTTCACAAAGGGTCTCTGTTAGGGAATGGACTTGTGTCTGGAGTGCAGATATAACATTGTTTTGAGCTTGCATATCTTGATCATGAGGTGGTTTGGACAAGATTGCCTTAACAACCAACCCAGTATTACGCAGGAACGTGCTTTTGGCACTGTTAGTGGATAGGTACTGACCCACAACAGTAAGAGGTGACATTGGGGTTATAGTTACCTCGTCACCTTCAGAAGGTGGCGGTTCCACCATTTGTTCCATAGCTTGCTAAAAAGTTGAGTTTTTTACATTAGTAATACCAGAACAGAAGATATTAAGGAGGTAGTAAAACCAAAAAAATAGCTTTGGTCTATATACATATCTTATTCTTGTGAACCCGTGTAAAATATTACTTGTATTTTACTGCAAAGTACATAATAAAATTAGGTTCCAAACATATGACCATGTACCATGGCTAATGTATTGTCTATTTCACATTGTATTGACAGCTAAGGATAAAGAGACAAAGTTTATAATACGGCAAGTGATACATCTCCAACGTATCTATAATTTTTGATTGCTCCATGCTATATTATCTACTGTTTTGGACTATATTGGGCTTTATTTTCCACTTTTATATTATTTTTGGGACTAACCTATTAACCGGAGGCCCAGCCCAGAATTGCTGTTTTTTTGCCTATTTCAGTGTTTCGAAGAAACGGAATATCAAATGGAGTCCAAACGGAATAAAATCTTCGGGAACGTGATTTTCTCACCAAACATGATCCAGGAGACTTGGACCCTACGCCAAGGCATCAAAGAGGCGGTCACGAGGGTGGGGGGCGCGCCCCCTGCCTCGTGGGTCCCTCGGAGCTCCACCGACGTACTTCTTCCTCCTATATATACCTACGTACCCCCAAACGATCAGAACAGGAGCCAAAAACCTAATTCCACCACCGCAACTTTCTGTATCCATGAGATCCCATCTTGGGGCCTGTTCCGGAGCTCCGCCGGAGAGGGCCGTCATCACAGAGGGCTTCTACATTATCACAGCCCCTCCGATGAAGTGTGAGTAGTTTACCTCAGACCCTTGGGTCCATAGTTAGTAGCTAGATGGCTTCTTCTCTCTTTTTGGATCTCAATACAATGTTCTCCCCCTCTCTCGTGGAGATCTATTCGATGTAATCTTCTTTTTGCTGTGTGTTTGTTGAGACCGATGAATTGTGGGTTTATGAACAAGTCTATCTATGAATAATATTTGAATCTTCTCTGAATTCTTTTATGTATGATTGGTTATCTTTGCAAGTCTCTTCGAATTATCAGTTTGGTTTGGCCTACTAGATTGGTTTTTCTTGCCATGGGAGAAGTGCTTAGCTTTGGGTTCGATCTTGCGGTGTCCTTTCCAAGTGATAGAAGGGGCAGCAAGGCACGTATTGCATCATTGCCATCGAGGATAACAAGATGGGGTTTATTTCATATTGCATGAATTTATCTCTCTACATCATGTCATCTTGCTTAAGGCGTTACTCTGTTTTTAACTTAATACTCTAAATGCATGCTGGATAGCGGTCGATGAGTGGAGTAATAGTGGTAGATGCAGAATCGTTTCGGTCTACTTGTCTCGGACGTGATGCCTATATACATGATCATACCTAGATATTCTCATAACTATGCTCAATTCTGTCAATTGCTCAATAGTAATTTGTTCACCCACCGTAGAATACTTATGCTCTTGAGAGAAGCCACTAGTGAAACATATGGCCCCCGGGTCTATACTCATCATATCAATCTCCATCACTTTAATTTTGCTTTGCTTTTTTACTTTGCCTTTTACTTTTCACTTTGCATCTCTATATCAAAAATACCAAAAATATTATCTATCATCTCTATTAGATCTCACTCTTGTAAGTGACCGTGAAGGGATTGACAACCCCTAATCGCGTTGGTTGCGAGGAGCTATTGTTTTTGTGTAGGTACGAGGGACTTGAGCATGGCCTCCTACTGGATTGATACCTTGGTTCTAAAAAACTGAGGGAAATACTTATGCTACTCTGCTGCATCATCCGTTCCTCTTCGGGGAAATCTAACGCAAGCTCAAGAGGTAGCAAGAAGAATTTAATGCTTTGTGGGAACCAACTATTAAAATTAAAATTAAAGATCATGAGTTTTATGCTTTGTGTGATTTGGGTGCTAGTGTTTCCACTATCCCCAAAACTTTGTGTGATTTGCTAGATTTCCGTGATCTTGATGATTGCTCTCTAAACTTGCATCTTGCGGATTCCACTATTAAGAAACCTATGGGAAGGATTAATGATGTTCTTATTGTTGCAAATAGGAATTATGTGCCCGTAGATTTCATCGTTTTTGATATAGATTGCAATCCTTCTTGCCCTATTATTCTTGGTAGACCTTTCCTTAGAACGGTTGGTGCGATTATTGATATGAAGGAAGGGAATATTAGATTTCAATTTCCATTAAAAAATGGCATGGAACACTTTCCTAGAAATAAAATAAAATTGCCATATGAAACTATCATGAGAGCCACTTATGGATTGCCTACCAAAGATGGCTATACCTAGATCTATCATCGCTTTTATGCCTAGCTAGGGGCGTTAAACGATAGCGCTTGTTGGGAGGCAACCCAATTTTATTTTTAGTTTTTTGTGTTTTTCTTCTGTTAGGGAATAAATAACCCATCTACCTTCTGTTTGGATTTGGTTTTGTGTTTTAATTAGTGTTTGTGCCAAGTTAGACCTATTGGATCTTCTTGGATGATAGTTATTTGATCTTGCTGTAATTTCCAGAAACTTTGCGCTCAGTGCCCGAATTATTAAAAATCACCAGAACATGATAAAATACTGATTACAATTTATGCTGATCAATAAACGAATTTTATAGGTTGTCCAATTTTGGTAGATATTTTGGAGTTCCAGAAGTTTGCGTTAGTTACAGATTACTACAGACTGTTCTGTTTTTGACAGATTCTGTTTTTCGTGTGTTGTTTGCTTATTTTGATGAATCTATGACTAGTAAAATAGTTTATAATCCATAGAGAAGTTGGAATACAGTAGGTTTAACACCAATATAAATAAAGAATGAGTTCATTACAGTACCTTGAGTGGTTTTTTGTTTTCTTTCTCTAACGGAGCTCATGAGATTTCTATTGAGCTTTGTGTTGTGAAGTTTTCAAGTTTTGGATGAAATCTTTTGATGGATTATGGAACAAGGAGTGGCAAGAGCCTAAGATTGGGGATGCCCATGGCACCCCCAAGATAATCCAAGGACACCAAAAAGTCAAAGCTTGGGGATGCCCCGGAAGGCATCCCCTCTTTCGTCTACTTCCATCGGTATTTTACTTGGAGCTATATTTTTATTCACCAACATGATATGTGTTTTGCTTGGAGCGTCTTGTATTATTTGTGTCTTTATTTTTAGTGTGCCACAATCATCCTTGCTGTACACACCTTTTGAGAGAGCCATACATGAATTAAAATTTGATAGAATACTCTATGTGCTTCACTTATATCTTTTGAGGCATGAAGTTTTGCTCTATGTGCTTCACTTATACCTTTTGAGCGTTATAATTTTGCTCTATGTGCTTCACTTAGATCTTTTAGAGCACGGTGGTGGATTTGTTTTAAAGAAACTATTGATCTCTCATACTTCACTTGGATTATTTTGAGAGTCTTAAATAGCATGGTAATTTGCTTAATAATAACATGCTTGGTATTCAAGATTTGTGAAACTTTCTTTTGAGTGTGTTGAATACCAAGAAAAGTTGGATGCTTGATAATTGTTTTGAGATATGGAGGTAGTAATATCAAAGTCATGCTAGTAGAGTAATTGTGAAATTGAGAAGTGCTTGAGTTAAAGTTTTCAAGTCCCGTAGCATGCACGTATGGTAAACGTTATGCAACAAATTTGAAACATGAGGTGTTATTTGATTGTCCTCCTTATGAGTGGCGGTCGGGGACGAGCGATGGTCTTTTCCTACCAATCTATCCCCCTAGGAGCATGCGAGTAATGCTTTGGTTTTTGATGGATTGTACATTTTTGCAATAAGTACACGAGTTCTTTATGACTAATGTTGAGTCCATGGATTATACACACTCTCACCCTTCCATCATTGCTAGCCTCTACGGTACCGTGCATTGCCCTTTCTCACATTGAGATTTGGTGCAAACTTCGCCGGTGCATCCAAACCCCGTGATATGATACACTCTTTCACACATAAACCTCCTTATATCTTCCTCAAAACAGCCACCATACCTACCTTTTATGACATTTCCATAGCCATTCCGAGATATATTGCCATGCAACTTTCCACCATCCAGTTTATCATCACACATTCATCATTGTCATATTGCTTAGCATGATCATGTAGTTGACAACGTATTTGTGGCAAAGCCACCGTCCATAATTATTTCATACTTGTCACTCTTGATTTATTGCATATCCCGGTACACCGCCGGAGGCATCCATATAGAGTCATGCTTTGTTCTAGTATCGAGTTGTAATCATTGAGATGTAAATAAATATAAGTGTGATGATCATCATTCCATAGAGCATTGCCCCCCCCCAAAAAAGACAAAAAAAGAGAAAGGCCAAAGAAAAAAAAGAAGGCCCAAAAAAAGAAAATAAATAAAAAGGGGCAATGCTACTATCCTTTTTCCACACTTGTGCTTCAAAGTAGCACCATAACCTTCATGATAGAGAGTCTTGTGTTTTGTCACTTTCATATACTAGTGGGAATTTTTCATTATAGAACTTGGCTTGTATATACCAACGATGGGTTTTCTCAAATGCCCTAGGTCTTCGTGAGCAAGCAAGTTGGATGCACACCCACTTAGTTTATTTTGTTGAGCTTTCATACATTTTTGGCTCTAGTGCATCCGTTGCATGGCAATCCCTACTCCTTGCATTAACATCAATCGATGGGCATCTCCATAGCCCATTGATTAGCCTCGTTGATGTGAGACTTTCTCCTTTTTTGTCTTCTCCACATAACCCCCATCATTATATTCTATTCCACCCATAGTGCTATATCCATGGCTCAGGCTCATGTATTGTGTGAAAGTTTATGAGTTTGAAATTATTAAGGTATGAAACAATTGCTTGGCTTGTCATCGGGGTTGTGCATGATGAGAGCATTCTTATGTGACGAAAATGGAGCATGACTAAACTATATGATTTTGTAGGGATGAACTTCCTTTGGCCATGTTACTTTGAGAAAACATAATTGCTTTGTTGGTTTGCTTGAAGTATTATTATTTTTTATATCAATATGAACTTTTGTCTTGAGTCTTTCTAATCTGAATATTCATACCACAATTAACAAGATTTGCATTGAAATTATGCCTAGTAGCACTCCGCATCAAAAATATCTCTTTATCATTTACCTACTCGAGGACGAGCAGGCATTAAGCTTGGGGATGCCTGATACGTCTCCAACGTATCTATAATTTTTGATTGCTCCATGCTATATTATCTACTGTTTTGGACTATATTGGGCTTTATTTTCCACTTTTATATTATTTTTGGGACTAACCTATTAACCGGAGGCCCAACCCAGAATTGCTATTTTTTTGCCTATTTCAGTGTTTCAAAGAAACGGAATATCAAACGGAGTCCAAACAGAATAAAATCTTCGGGAACGTGATTTTCTCACCGAACATGATCCAGGAGACTTGGACCCTACGCCAAGGCATCAGAGAGGCGGTCACGAGGGTGGGGGGCGCGCCCCCTGCCTCGTGGGCCCCTCGGAGCTCCACCGACGTACTTCTTCCTCCTATATATACCTACGTACCCCCAAACGATCAGAACAGGAGCCAAAAACCTAATTCCACCGCCGCAACTTTCTGTATCCATGAGATCCCATCTTGGGGCCTGTTCCGGAGCTCCGCCGGAGAGGGCCGTCATCACGGAGGGCTTCTACATCATCATAGCCCCTCCGATGAAGTGTGAGTAGTTTACCTCAGACCTTCGGGTCCATAGTTAGTAGCTAGATGGCTTCTTCTCTCTTTTTGGATCTCAATACAATGTTCTCCCCCTCTCTCGTGGAGATCTATTCGATGTAATCTTCTTTTTGCGGTGTGTTTGTTGAGACCGATGAATTGTGGGTTTACGATCAAGTCTATCTATGAATAATATTTGAATCTTCTCTGAATTCTTTTATGTATGATTGGTTATCTTTGCAAGTCTCTTCGAATTATCAGTTTGGTTTGGCCTACTAGATTGGTTTTTCTTGCCATGGGAGAAGTGCTTAGCTTTGGGTTCGATCTTGCGGTGTCCTTTCCCAGTGATAGAAGGGGCAGCAAGGCACGTATTGCATCATTGCCATCGAGGATAACAAGATGGGGTTTATTTCATATTGCATGAATTTATCTCTCTACATCATGTCATCTCGCTTAAGGCGTTACTCTGCTTTTAACTTAATACACTAGATGCATGCTGGATAGCGGTCGATGAGTGGAGTAATAGTAGTAGATGCAGAATCGTTTCGGTCTACTTGTCTCGGACGTGATGCCTATATACATGATCAGACCTAGATATTCTCATAACTATGCTCAATTCTATCAATTGCTCAACAGTAATTTGTTCACCCACCGTAGAATACTTATGCTCTTGAGAGAAGCCACTAGTGAAACCTATGGCCCCCGGGTCTATTCTCATCATATCAATCTCCATCACTTTAATTTTGCTTTGCTTTTTTACTTTGCCTTTTACTTTTCACTTTGCATCTCTATATCAAAAATACCAAAAATATTATCTATCATCTCTATCAGATCTCACTCTCGTAAGTGACCGTGAAGGGATTGACAAGCCCTAATCGCGTTGGTTGCGAGGAGCTATTGTTTTTGTGTAGGTACGAGGGACTTGAGCGTGGCTTCCTACTCGATTGATACCTTGGTTCTCAAAAACTGAGGGAAATACTTATGCTACTCTGCTGCATCATCCTTTCCTCTTCAGGGAAGTCAAACACAAGCTCAAGAGGTAGCAGTAAGCATAGTATGACATCATTCATATCACAAAACAACTGAGAACAGACAAACATGAAATTGTAACGTTGTGTAGACAAGTCTAGCACGAAACTAGATTACAGATCAAGATCAAAGGAACATCACTCCTCTCTTTTAAACTTTGTAAGGTGCAATGATACGCTAAGACAACTGTGTATAAAATTGAAAAGAGTAATAGACATTGGCTGCAAACCGTGCAGTTCAATGCACAAGTGAGAGTAAGTAGTAGTTAAAAGGCATGAGGATTAAGGACTTACAATAACGGCTTTGACTGGTGTAGTCATGCCCTTCATCTTGCTGGTGTGACAGTCCTTGAAGATTTCCACAACATTTGGTTCAGGTACTTTTTGGTCCTTGCGGGCTTTCCTCTGCATTTGGAACAAGTCAATATAGATCTGATAATATGGCACAACGAAAAGAGTGAAACATCAGCTAATTACAAGAGCCTCGCAGTGTGTAATATAGCTACGCGATCCTGTCGCCTGTTGGAATTTCACTTTCATACGGCTGGCCTTGTTCTTTGAATAGTTCACCTACAAGAAGATAGATTTGTGAGGCACATGCATAAATAGGAGTTCAACATGTGATCTGATCACATATATATAAAGTACTTGATACTTTGGATTAGACCAGTGTTTAACGAGGCCTCTCCAGTCTTCATCCGACATATTTTCCACTGGGGATGTTTGGGCAAGTTCATTGTTAGCCTTGCCTTCAAAGTCAGTTTTCCTCAAGTTATACCGATACTGTCATAGAGCAGACTTGAAAACATCGGTACATGCTTGTCTGGTTGCATCATCTTGGCTATCCAACTTGAACCACATCTATTGAAAATTATGGGAATCTCATTACCAGCAACCTAGAAAGTATGGGACAGACCAAGATGATATTACTAATTTCCATACATAACCATACTTATAGATAAATGGTCGAGGAATGTGTTGAACTAGGTTTCGTCTTTATCATTCCTGTACTGAATCCATGTTAGGAGGATACGTGCATGACACCTAACGGCAACCGCTGCCTCTGATACTAACTTGGCTGACTCTGTAGCATCACGTGGCCTTTTTAAACCTGCCTCAAAACTGATCTCCATTCTTCCTCCTCTAGATTTAGTTAACCTATCGAGCATTATCCCTGATGTCTGTTTCCTCTTGCGCCTAGGTGCTAGTCCAACAATGAACATAGGAAGTGTTAGTGTACATCAAACTGTGAGACTACATATAAATAAGCATGCAACTATAACCTGACTCCAGCAACTACCTTCTTGCTGTTGAAGCTCACAAGGTTCATCAGATCTTGCCAAATCGTCTTGTGTCAAGAGTGCTTCGGAAGTAGTGTCAGGTGGCAAGGGAGCTTGGGAACGTGCTGCTAGCTGAGTTGACAAACGAGTAACTCGTGCAGCTCGTGGTACTGTGGAAGGTGTTGCAACAAGTAGGGCAGTCACTGCTTGTTTGGTGGCAGCTATTAGTTTCTGTTTGGATTGTTTTGCAGCTGGTGTAGCACGGGATACCGTGTTTGTACAATTTTCGGGTGAACTTTGACCTTCTATTGCACCATCAGTACCAGCAAAATCAGCATAATTCTTTCGCTTCCGTTTCCGTGTGTCCGGAGTACTAACACCATCCCCTGCCATTCTGTGTTCCTTCCTCTTTCGCTGTGCCATGTCAAGTCAAGCCGACAAGAAAAAGGAATACAAATTTAGTTCTTTAGAACAAATTGATGCGTGATACAGACAAACTGAACTTTGATGTTAGACAACCGCATGATAGGAGGATGTAATATGTACGAAAAACAAGACGACATGAGATAATCAGAACTATGGTGTGTAAACTAAGCATAAGGCATTTCAATAAATTAGAAGCAATGCAATGGAAGGTAGACACTATACGAAAGATGCTACAAATATCGCTCTGCCAAGTTAACAGTGTCTCGGCAAAACTGGCATTTAAACAAATGTGAAGCAGTATAAGAAATAAATCATATGCAAGATGCAAACAACATCACACTACCAAGTTAAAGGTCTCTCATCATTAGTGCCATTGCATATTCACAGCATTGCATATTCACAGCTATGATGTGTAAACTAAGCAGAAGTAATTTAATCAAATTACAAGCAATACAAGTTAGAAACCGTATGCAACATGCAAGACAATATCACACTGCCAAGCTAGAGAAAGCACATGGGATGCCGGTTTCGCCGGAAGACCGCCATGAGTCCCTGCCTTAATTTTTCCTTCCTCTTTCTTAATTTTATTGCCTTGTCAAGTCAAAGCCACAAGAAAAATGAATAAAGTTTTGCTTTTTCAGAACTCATTGATGTAGGATGCTGACGAGCACTACTTTAATATAAGGCGACCGCATGATAGGATGATTGAATGTGTAAGAAAAAAGGACAACATTGCATATTCACAGCTATGATGTGTAAGCTAAGCAGAAGGCATTTCAACAAATTAGAAGCAATGAAATCTAGACACCATATGAAAGATGCAACGAGTGTCTATGCACGTGTTGTCTTGCAAATCTTCTTGGGGGGGGGGGGGGTGGCGGAGTAGAATTTGTAGAGGCCCTCCGTTTTAATTGTTTAGAAGGATAACCTTTATCCACTGCCTTGCTAATTTCCTTCCTCTTTACTGATTTTGCATTGTCAACTAAAACCGACAAGAAAAAGCAATAAAATTCACTCTTCAGAACTCATTCATGCATGATACTGACAATCACTACTTTGATTTAAGGCAAACACATGATACGAGGATGGAATATGTAGGAAAAATAGGGCGGCATGAAATATTCGCAACTATTTGTGTAAACTAAGCAGAACCCATTTCAACAAATTAGAAGTAATGCAAGCTAGACACCACATGAAATATGTAACCAATATGACTGCCAAGTTAAAAGCTTCGCATCATAAATGGTGTTTCAACAAATTAGAAGTAGTGCATACTATAAATCATATGAAAGATGCAACCAATATCACTCTCCATATACTAAAGGTGTTTCGTCATAATTGATTGATGCGGGATACAAAAAACATTAGTTTTATGTAAGGACATGCTTAATAGACAGATGTACTATGTACCAAAAACGGGAAGGCATGTCACATTAATAGGTATAATGTATAAACTAAGCAGAATAGCACATGCAATTTAACCAGATTGGAAGAATTGCAATCTAGACACTATATGCAACATGCAACCACATATCACGCTGCCAAGTTAGAGCAAGCACCTGCGATGGTGGTGTAGGGGAAATGCGGTCATCAACTACAGAGCTACGCTGACTATCTTCATCTAGCATTGTTGTTTCTTGAGAATCATGTGGGGAGGCTGACACTGCATTCTTTAAAAGAGGATGTTTTCTTACAAAAGTCCATTGGCCTGACTGTCTCATCATAAGTGATTGATGAGGGATATACAAGAACATTAGTTTGATGTAAGAACATGGTTAATAGATAGATGTAGTTGTATGTACCAAAAATAGGAAGGCATGTTATATTCAAAGGTATAATGTGTAATCTAAGCAGATGCAATTTAACCAAATTGGAAGTAATACAAGTTAGAGACCCGGCTGGAATGGTGAGCATGATCATCGAGGACCTGAGAGCCTGGTGGAAGACGGGCTGCTTCGCCACCATCGTGGCTTTTTAGTTGGCTTGCAGGTGATGCCTGCCTGTGCTGGGCTTGTCACTAGCTCGACCAGTGCCCTGACTAGCTATTTGGCTTCTAGTGCTCCCGTGATGGTGGTTCATGTAAAAAATATCTTTTGTTATCTTAATAAAGACTGACTTCGACCTTTTGAATACAAGCTAGACACCATATGCAACTTGCAACCACATATGACACCACGAAGTTAAAGCAAGCACCTCGGATGGTGGTTCATGGTGAGCGAGATCATCAACTCTAGAGCTACGTTTACCGTCTCCATCTGTTGAACATGCAACCTTTAAAGTACCAAGATGTGTCTTGCCTGCCAACGAAGAAAGCAGGAGCGACTTCTCTCTTTTATTTCGTGCTTCTGTCAAAAATTTGGCAGAGTCTGAAAAACGCATGCATAAAAAAACAATAGTGAGAGTATGGGTGAAGTGTGTGCAGAACTAGTGCACTGTAATAGTAGCAGATAGCTGGTGGCTGAAAAATAAATGACAGGAGACATATGATAGGTCTAGAACATTGCGTGGCAAACACAATTAGATTCTACTCCGTATGATTTTGTAATATATGAACACAAGGATGGCTGGGAAATGCAGGTACTCCTCCAGCACACCACCACATGTGGTCCTATCAAAATAACAATCGACTGAAAATAAATAGGTTAGTCGATTTTTTATGAACCGTCTGATCTACAAGTAACGGGCAGATGGCCTTCGTCTACCTCCCGCCAGTCACTGTTGACGATCTTTCTCGAACTGCCAGTGACCACCATCCCAGACCCCTGCCTCCGCCGCCACGCCCTCTCCTCGACCTCATACCACTGCCGTGCTTGGCAGCGCCCCCGACCATCGCTTAAGCCCGGCTGTCGGTGTCAAAACCGGCTAATCTCGGCTAGGGGGTCCCGAACTGTGCGTATGAGGATCGAAGGTAACAGGAGACGGGGGATATGATGTTTACCCAGGTTCGGGCCCTCTTAATGGAGGTAATACCCTACTTCCTGCTTGATTGACTTTGATGAGTATAGGGGTTACAAGAGTTGATCTACCTCGAGATCGTAATAGCTAAACCCTAAATGTTTAGCCTATATGAATTCTGATAGCCTCCATGGACTAAACCCTCCGGCTTATATAGACACCGGAGGGGCCTAGGGTTATACAAAGTTGGTTTACAGAGGAAGGAAACTACACATCCGAATGTCAAGCTTGCCATCCATGCAAAGGAGAGTCCCATCCGGACGCGGGGGAAGGTCTTCTATTTTGTATCTTCGCGGCCCATCAGTCCGGCCCATGCTACACAACCCGGATGCCCGAGGACCCCATAATCCAGGACTCCCTCAGTAGCCCCCGAACTTGCCTTCAATGACGACATAATATTCGGCTCATGTCTTCGGCTTTGCAAGGCGGGTTCTTCATCATAATTTGGACTGATGACAATCTGGTGATAACCTTGATGCCTTTTACGATTCCCCCTGTTGCCGCTTTGATTTCCACGCGCCGAGTGAATACGAACGATCCATGCTTTTTTTGCAAATAAGTCCTTTACCACGCTCGGATGGCATCTTTATAAGGAGATATAAATCTCCAAATGGCATCCCACATCGCGAAGAAAGAAAATCACCAAGTCCAGCCACGAGCAAAGCCTTCCACCATGACCAGCGCCCCAAGCTCTTCTTCACGCCCCATGGCCCTCAAAAAGGCGATTGGGAAAGCTGCTCGGTATCCCGCACCCATCTAAATAGACTTCAGACGCAGGTATATCTTCCTCTTGCGGATCTAGTCTCCGTTCGGGCTGGATTAACTTCCCTCAACAGCGAAGCCCTGGCGGAGAATTTCCTCAATCCTACTAAAGAGGAGCGGGTGTGCTTTGTCTCCTTCCTTTTGAGAGGCGTAGGATTTCCTATCCATCCTTTCCTTAGAGGTCTCCTGGAGTTTTACGGCCTCCAACTGCACAATCTGACGCCAGGCTCTATCCTGCATATTGCGGGCTTCGTTGCTCTTCGCGAGCTGTTTCTAGGCTGTGAGGCTCATTTTGAGCTATGGCGGAATTTTTCTGCCTTGTCCCCCGCTCCCAAAAGGGATCCATATTCGAGGTAGGCGGCGCCGAAGTATGGCGCATAGCCGGGACAGGTTACCTGTCCGGTACTCTGAAGAAGGCATCCGAAGAGTGGCCTTCGGAATGGTTTTATATTGAAGACGTCATTCTTCTGGACCCAATCCGGCGCGGTCTTCCCGAATTCTCCAGTGCTTCTTTAAAGAAGCGCATCAACTGGCGTCCCCGAAGCCTCGAGGAAGAAGACAGTGCGGAGGTTAAGAGGCTAGTAAGCAAGAATCAGAGTACTTGCTCACTCCGGGCTGTCTATAATTGAGGTAATGGCGATTTCAATAACGCGATGTGTTTAGCCGCTCCAATCTATAGGGCTTCCCATGTGGCATTACAATGGGGAGGACGATGCATCACGCTGTCTATGCAAGGGTCCGGACAATTTTGCCGCTTTGGCCACCATCTTAGCTGACCTTTACAAAGGGGAGAAGGAAGACTTCACTCGCTTGAAATGTCGGGAAGTTTTTTCCATGTATAACCCCATTGACTGGGTGAGTTTTTCTTTGATTATTAGCCTCAATTAATTTCTTTCCTGAGTCATGCCAGCCAAATCTAATCCGGCTATTTTCAACAGGAGTGGAGGAAGGTTGTAAAGGGGTCCACAGCCCCGCTCCGCAGCCAGAGGACCATGTTCAAGACAAAGATCCTGGATTTGAAGAAGATCCAGATATATTTATAGAGCTTAAGGAGGGGGTCTTTTATCAGGCGAGCCACGACGGTACAGAAGTGGCCATTATAGCCGACTACCCTGGCCTTCTTCCTTCCTCCCATGCAAGTACCCAGAAGAGATCTCCTTAAAAAGAGTTTTCCCCATGTGCCTCACCCACCACACTGTCTCATGCTCCAAAGGGGCGGCGCTCGTCACGTCGAACTGCAACAACGGCGTCCTCCAAGAGGGCGACGCCTGCACAGGGCGAGTCCTTTAAAAGAAAGGCAAACGGTGATACTGCTGAGCCCCCATCTTCATCAAAGAGGTATAGTTTTTAACATGCACTCGATGGATAGACCGGATTGTGACGTTTTCCGCTGTGCCATATTTTAGGAGGAGCATACGCCGGATTGTATCCGGGGACCTTGCCGGCCATGCACCAACCAATCCGGCCCTGGACCCTGCCACAAGGACTAGGGTTGATACGGGCACAACGCCGGATTGTCATCTCCAAGAGGATTCGGATAATGTATCCGTCAACAATTCCGAAGTGGAGAGCGCGATGAATCATCGGCGACGGAAAGAGGCCATGCGCGAACCAAGTTTCACCGAAGAGGCGTTCAACGCCCTCAGCTCTGCGGATGCATATATCCGAGCTGCTCGGGATGGAC
The DNA here is from genome assembly GCA_032464435.1 of Aegilops umbellulata. NCBI lineage: Eukaryota > Viridiplantae > Streptophyta > Magnoliopsida > Poales > Poaceae > Aegilops > Aegilops umbellulata. The sequence goes on along the minus strand of CP136056.1, from coordinate 208,055,838 downwards.
TTGCCAGAGCCACTCACCTGCTTTCAAAGGATATGCGGCTAAGAACTTTGTGTAGATTCAATAATCATGTGCCAGTAGCCCCCGAGACTTGAAGCAGTTGGCCCAATTGATTTAAGGGTTGTTATATCATCAGGTACTCACGGAGAAAAATAACAAATTGTCCAAGGAGCTTGAAGAATGTCGGACCAATGTAACTGTTGTCACCGCCGAACTGGAAAATTTGAAGAAATCCAAGAAGGCACCTGATGGTAAGCACAACAGTATCCGGAAAATACGATTCCGTGCCAACAATGATTTTTAAATATGTATTGTTTTGTTTACAACGGCCGGATCGACAGATCAGTTGGAGGAGAGGCTAAGGGCTGCTCAGGCGGACAAACAACATGCCGAAGGGCAAGAAGCCACTAGTCAACGTATATTAACACGGACCATTGATGAGAAGAACAAGCTAAAGGATGCAAACATCAAGCAAGCCGAAGAGCTAAAGGACGTACGAGCTCAACTGTCGGATGCCTTGAAGGAGAATAGAAAGCTGAAAGGTGGCCTATTCAGTATGTCCTCTTATCCTGACTTTCATATGGTCCGCTGATGAAAAGTTTTACAAAATTATTCCTGCAGGTTTCTTAACTGGGCGGCCCGAGGGAGAAGTGACCGGATTTCAAGGCGACTTGCTGCAAGAGCTATCCCAAGTGCACGAGCGAGCTCGGAAAGCCATGAGGAACATGGCTAAGGCTTTGTGGCCATTCGATTCTTCTCCCGAAATTATAGAGGAGCTCGTGAATTTATTCAAGGGAGCTCGACGCCGCTTTGAACTATGAAAGGCATCAGCATGTCGAGAAGGCGCACGACAAGCCTGGGCCATGGTGAAAACGCGGCATACCGGACTTGATCCGAATCATATGGCCCGGATCGGACCTCGGGGACCAGACGGACAAGAAATTCCAGTTAGCTTGATGTACGACCAAGTAAAGACAGCCGCCAAATTTTCACAATAGGACTATAAACTAGACAACCTTATAGATGGCATAGATGAAGAGTAGGCATTTGATTCCATGTAACAATGTACTTTATCACCAAACTTATCTCCAGCCGAACTTGAAAAGATTGTCATGGCAGACCTTCCACTTCAACCTCCGAAACCCTAGGGTTGGAGTGTTTCCGAATACTATACCTGTGGTAAACACCAAGTATGTTCGGAAACCAGGCAATTCGGTCAGAGTGCTTGAACAGACAAACTTTATTCGGGGAGTTATGTTATATTACTCGTTAACGTAAGAAACATCTTCCAGAGAGAATAGTTCCGTATAGGGTTCCTCTCCCTGGGTCAACATGCGTTATTTGTGCATGCCTAAGCTGTGATGCTAAAAAATCACAGGAAGCTTTATATTTTGGGGGTTTATATTGCAACGAAGGCAGTTCGTCATTTGTCCGCCGACCAATTATTCTCTTAAGAATGATAGCTTTTGGCTTCACCCGTTTGAGGTACATGTCCGGATAACCCTGTTGTAACAATCCCAGTGGTGCTCCCTTTATGCCCTAGCCGAACAAGCGGGAATGTAGGGCATAAGCACAGAGCCAGGCAACCTAGCTTAGCAAAAACTTAAGTCATAGAGGTTCATATAATGGCGAAGAAAGGACGTGTATGAGCAGACGACACACACACACACACACACACACACACACACACACACACACACACACACACACACACACACACACACACACACACACATATATATATATATATATATATATATATATATATATGGTGAGCTCTATGGTCAAAATGATAATAGGCTTCTATTGAGAGAAGCCCCCAGTTATGGTGGGGTGTGTACATTTAAGGATGTATACCCCTCAAGTGTGCGTCTTACCCGAATACACGCTAGAAATCATACAAAAACGAGAAAAAGAAAAAAATTGAAAAGTGAGAAAAAGGAATGAACGAAGGTATATGTCCGGACTTAGGCGTAGAATCTTCAGAGCCGAGCAGCGTTCCATGAGTTCGGCTCTAAGCGATTATCCGATGCATTGCGAAGGCGATAGGCTCCTCCAGTGAGAACTTCATATATAATGAAGGGACCTTCCCATTTTGGTTTGAGTTTGTCCTTCTTCCCTGGGAGGCGTAAAACAAGCTCACCAATGTTATAAGTCTTTGCCCGCACTTCTCTGCTTTGGTATCTTCGAGCTTGTTGTTGATAGAATGTGGAACGTGCTTTTGCGACATCACGCTCCTCCTCCAGGCCATCTAAGTTGTCCTTCCGATCGAGCTCGGCCTCTCTCTCTCTTCATACATACGCACTCTAGGTGAGTCATGAATAATGTCGCAGGGCAAGACAGCCTCTGTGCCATACACCATGAAGAATGGTGTGTATCCGGTCGTGCGGTTGGGCGTGGTCTGTAGTCCCCAGAGTACGGAGTCGAGCTCCTCGACCCAGTGTTTATCCAACTCTTTTAGGGATCACACTAGTCTGGGTTTGATGCCACTCATTATCAGGCCATTGGCCCGTTCAACCTGACCTTTTGTTTGTGGGTGATATACGGAGGCGTAATCGACCTTGATACCCAGATTGGCACACCAATTTTTTACCTCATAGGCTGTGAAGTTAGAGCCGGTAATAATGCTATGTGGGACACCATAACGGTGTACAACACCGGAGATAAAATCTATCACCGGTCCGGCTTCAGCCGTTTTTACTAGTTTGGCCTCTATCCATTTAGTGAATTTATCCACCATAACCAGTAAATATTTATTCTTATGGCTTCCCCCTTTAAGGGGTCCGACCATGTCTAGCCCCCAGACTGCGAAAGGCTAGGTAATGGGGATTGTTCTTAGGGTTGTGGGCGGCATATGGCTTTGATTGGCAAAGAGCTGGCATCCGACACAGCACTGTACAAGGGCCTATGCATCTTCTCGGGTCGTGGGCCAGAAGAAACCTATACGAAGGCCTTGCTTACGAGGGCCTGAGCTGCAGCGTGATGGCCGCCTATGCCAGCATGTATTTCGGCCAAGAGCTGCCGCCCCTCCTCTTCGGAGATACATCTTTGAAGAACTCCAGTAGTGCTTTTCTTGTAGAGTTCTCCTTCATGAACTTCGGCCTTAGAACATCAAACTATGTGACGGGCCTCGTTCTGGTCATCAGGAAGCTCCTGCCTATTAAGGTAGGCTAAGAAGGGTTCGGTCCATGGAGCGATTACCGCCATGATTACATGGGCGAAAGGCGTTGGTTCGGTGCCCGAGCCCCCAATGATATCCGAATCGTGTTCGGCGTCCGGGGGCGTGCTCGACGCCAGACTGGTATTTCCGCTCTCGTCCTGCCATACCATGGATGGCTTGAAAATCCTTTGCACAAAGGTGTTAGGCGGGACGGGGTCACGTTTAGCGCCCATTCGAGCAAGGATGTCCGCTGCTTGATTACTGTCTCGAGCCACATGATGGAACTCGAGCCCCTCAAACCGAGCTAATATTTTGAGTACGGTGTTGCGGTAGGCCGCCATCTTTGGATCTTTTGCATCGAATTCTCCATTTATTTGAGATATTGCAAGATTCGAATCCCCACGCACCTTGAGGTGTTGTATGCCCATAGAAACGGCCATCCGGAGACCATGCAGTAGTGCCTCATATTCAGTCGCGTTATTGGAGTGCGTATACATGATTTGTAAGACGTAACGGACTATGTCCCCTCTAGGGGATGTTAGGATGGCACGAGCCCCCAATCCGGCTAACATTTTGGAGGAGTCAAAGTATATCACCCAGTTGGAGTATGTGCTATACTCTTTAGGGAGTTCGGCTTCTGTCCATTCGGCGACGAAGTCGGCCAACACTTGAGATTTAATAGCTCGGCGTGGCTTGCATGTTATTTCAAATGGTAAGAGCTCGATAGCCCATTTGGCAATGCGGCCGGTGGTGTCTCGATTGTTTATGCTGTCATTGAGTGGTACCTCAGAGGCCATTGTGATCGAGCACTCTTGAAAGTAGTGCCGCAGCTTCTGAGATGCCATGAAAACCGCATACGCTATCTTTTGATAGTGCGGGTATAGGGATTTGCATGGTGTGAGGACAGCCGACACATAGTATACTGGTTTTTGGATAGGAATTTGTGTCCCTCTTCCTCTCGTTCAACGACGAGTACAGTGCTCACCACCTGGTGAGTTGCAGATATGTACAACAGCATAGGTTCGGCGATGTTTGGTGTGGCAAGGATTGGGTTGTTTGCTAACAAAGTTTTTATTTCTTCCAACCCGGCTGTTGCCGCATCCGTCCACTCAAAGTGGTCTGTACATCAGAGCAGGCAAGAGAGCGGCAGTGCCTTCTCTCCCAATCTGGAGATAAAGTGGCTCAAGGCTGCCACGCACCCAACAAGTTTTTGTACCTGATTTAGGTCTGTTGGCGTTGCCAACTGTGATAGGGCTCGGATTTGCTTCGATTCCTCTATTGGAAACAATGAACCCGAGCAGCTTTCCGGTCGAAACGCTAAAAACACATTTTTCCAGATTGAGCCATATTTCATATGTTCGGAGGTTGTCGAATGTAAGGCGTAAGTCGTTCACCAATGATTCGACATGTTTAGTTTTGATGACTACATCATTTACATATGCCTCCACCGTTTTGCCAATTTGTTTTTCCAGGCATGTTTGAATCATGCGTTGGTAAGTGGCGCCGACATTTTTGAGTCCGAAAGGCATAGTGTTGAAGCAGAAAGGCCCATACGGGGTGATAAATGCCGTTGTGGCCTGGTCGAATTCCTTCATCTTAATTTGATGGTATCCGGAGTATGCGTCGAGGAAACACAGTGAATCGTGTCCTACAGTCGCATCAATAATCTAGTCAATGCGAGGCAGCGGGAAGGGGTCCTTAGGGCAGGCCTTATTGAGGTCCTGGAAATCAACACAGAGGCGCCAGGATTTATCCTTCTTCGGCACCATGACCAGGTTTGCTAGCCAGTCCAGATGTTTTATCTCTCTGATGAACCTGGCTTCAAGTAGCTTGGCTAGCTCCTCCCCCATAGCTTGTCATTTGGATTCAGAAAACCGTTGCATCGTTTGCTTGACTGGTTTGAATCCCTTTACTATGTTGAGGCTATGTTTGACCAGTCTGCATGGGATTCCTGGCATATCCGAAGGGTGCCAGGCAAAGATGTCCCAATTCTCGCGCAGGAACACACGTAATGCCTTGTCGACCGTCGGATCTAGCTGTGCCCTAATGGCTGCTGTTTTATTAGGATCTGTTGGGTGTACCTGAAATTTGACTATTTCGTGTGCTGGCTTGAAGGAAGTGGATTTGGGCCTTTTGTCAAAGATTACATTGTCCTTGTCCACTGTAGAGCGCGGAGTGGTTAGTTCCTCGGCCATGAGGGCCTTAGATAGCGCATCGAGGGCCAGGGATGCAGTTTTGTTTTCGGCGCGGAGTGCTATATTCGGATCACTAGTGATAGTGATAACTCCGCTGGGCCATGGCATTTTTAGCTTCATGTACTCATAATGGGGTATGGCTTGAAAGCGTGTGAATGCGTCTCGCCCTAACAAGGCGTGGTATCCGCTGTTGAAAGGTGCCACGTGTAAGAGTAACTCCTCGGACTTGTAGTTCTCCCGCGTGCCGAATACGACATCAAGTTTGATCTTCCCCGAGCTTCGTGCTTCTCGACTGGGGATGATGCCTGGGAAAGTGGTGCCGCCTTGCTCAATGCGACTTTTGTCCATCTGCATTTTTTTTGGAGCATATCTTCGTAGATGAGGTTCAGTCCACTGCCACCGTCCATGAGCACTTTGGTGAGCCGAAAACCATCCACTATTGGGTTTAAGACCAAGACGGCTGGTGCTCGGACTGATCTGGCCCTTGGCTCCTCATCGACGGTGAAAGTTATCACCATGTTGTTCCAAGGATTTATTGCGGCTACCTAGTTGACTTCGACAAGGTTGCGTAATGCTCTTTTGCGCCGGTTGTTGGAAGAAAAGGTCTCAAAGATCGTAAAAGCATTGAGATCGGCATCCTCTGAAGAGTGCCTCTCTGGAGTAATGTTGGTGAGGATGGCCTTGCCGCTCTTAGCCACCCGCCGGAGTACCCAACATGCCCGAAGGCTATGTGTTGGTTCGGTATTCGGTGTCATATGTATCTGACAGGGTTTGTCTAGTAGGTCGTCAAGGACAGTTCTGTGTCCCGTGAAGGGCTTGAGTTTTTTGTCCATGAGATGATAGTCAGGTGCCCCGTAAGGGTGCATCCTTTTTTGTCCGTCCGGTGGGCTGCTTGAGGGCAGGCGGTTCCCACCGAGCTGTCTGGGCCTTCCAAGCACTTTCTATTGCACAGTACTTCTGTACGATGTGTGCCAAATCTGCAAAGTGCAGTATGCGGCGGCGGTTGAGGGAGTTAAGGATTCCCTTGTCCGCACAGTTGCGGCAGAATACTGAAACCACATCATCGTCGCAACAATCTTTGATCTTGTTTTTAACAAGGAGGAATCTGGTCCAAAAGTGATGGACCGTTTCCTCAGGTTGCTGCTGTACATACATTAGGTCACATACATCTGGAGGACCTGAATTGCTTGGGGAATATTGCTTGTGGTGGGTGGGCGGGTTAAAATCCGAACCCTGACCCGCTATTACATCCGAAGTTTGAAGAATTCACGAGGCCACCGACCCAGGATCCGAAGTATCCTGGCAGCCTCTGGGCTCAACGCCTGGTTCTATGTTCGGAGGACATGAGGTCTCTTCCCGAAGATGGGTATCCGACTTGCGGGACTCAGAAATCTGAACATAGCTTGTTCTTAGCATAGGGGGAGAGGTATCCTCGGCTTGTTCCTCCACAACCGCTACTAGCTGGGTGATCGGCGGGGACCTGATTTCCCTCTGATCGAGTTTAAGCCCAATCTGATCATAGTTTGTTGAGACCCCCAGGGCGGCGATGCGATCTATCAGTTCGTTCAAATACAAGACATCTGCCGGATCCATCTTATCGGAGTGTTCGAGGCCGATGCAGAGATGATTTTTGGCAATTTGGGGGACCGCCTTTGGCTTAACGGCCGAGCAGGCACCCATGGTGAAATTGCCGAGCTGGAGGATCTGCCCAGGAACTAGGGCCCTTCCAGAGGTGATTTTTTCATCGATGATAAGGCGAGACATCGATCCTTCTATTGACGACACAGAGGAACTCTCAATGAAATCACCAATGTCAATGTCAAAACCGGCTGATCTCGGGTAGGGGGTCCCGAACTGTGCGTCTGAGGAGACGGGGGACACGATGTTTACCCAGGTTCGGGCCCTCTTAATGGAGGTAATACCCTACTTCCTCCTTGATTGACTTTGATGAGTATAGGGGTTACAAGAGTTGATCTACCTCGAGATCGTAATAGCTAAACCCTAGATGTCTAGCATGTATGAATTCTGATAGCCTCCATGGACTAAACCCTCCGGCTTATATAGACACCAGAGGGGTCTAGGGTTATACAAAGTCGGTTTACAGAGGAAGGAAACTACACATCCGAACGTCAAGCTTGCCATCCACGCAAAGGAGAGTCCCATCTGGACACGGGGGAAGGTCTTCTATTTTCTATCTTCGCGGCCCATCAGTGCGGCCCATGCTACACAGCCCGGACGCCTGAGGACCCCATAATCCAGGACTCCCTCACCGGCCGACCTCCAGATCGGGCGCCAATAGCTCCTAGGCCCCACAGACCCCTAAGATAAACACTGAGGCGCTACTTCCCCGGCGTAATAGGTAGACTAGTGCCTGTTACACCATGGAATGTTTCCTTTAATTGGGAATCAACTGACCAGGAATTGAAATCCAGGGGGGCGACGGACCTCTAGCTAAGGTGAAATAGTATATGAGGATAAACCTTGTGCATCGCGAGTTACTAGGAACATCTAGTATCAGGAAGAAGGTGTAGGAAGAAGCGGTTAACTAGTGTCTTCGGTGGGATGAATACCGTGCAAGCAGACACGTAAGATTTGCACAAATAAGGGAAGAGGAGTACCAGATCCGGTTGCCAGTGCTGTGTCCTCCTGATATCGCGGCGATGTTCTTCTTTTTACCAGGGGAACGGATGGTTTGGAGGAGGGTGGAGCCTTGGGCGAACCCATTGCCAAATTGTTGATTGTGTTGCGGTGGATGTCTGTCGGCGAAGGGGAAGCATATCCGAGGCAGTGAATGATGGCGTAGTGGGAACATATCTCGTGCGGTGGATGGTGGCGACGTTGGAGCGACAGAAGTGAGGCGCAGGATGGCGTGGTTGAGCTGGCTCGGGTACGGCGCACGTCATTGTTCTGGAGGCAGCTCCGCCTCAGCTTCAATTACTAGCCATGGAGGGCGTTGCGGTTGCGGTTGCGGTGGACGACGACGTCGGGGTATCAGCTCCGACATGATGGAGGAGGGCGGCAGTTGATGGGTGGGATGGGGTGGCAGACGGAGGTCGCTGGGGTTTCGTGGCTGGTGGAGAGGTAGTTTTGGCGCCCACAGAGTACGAATGGGGAATCAGACGGGGGGCGGGGGGGTGGGGGGGGGGGGTGGGGGAGGCTAAGGGGGAACCATGTTTCGGTCTGGGACGCGCTTGTTTTTGTTTTTTTGAACAGATGGGATGCGCTTGTTTGAAATTTGGAGAAATTACAAACTTTGCCCCCTCTTATATTTCGGACCTACTGTGGGTCGGGGGTAGGGCGGTAATCCCAGGTGTTCCAAATAGTGGGCAGGAGCGATTCTGGCCGAGGGAATGTGTGTTTAGGCGGCCACGGTGTATGAATGTTTTTCGGAGGGGGTTGCGTGACGTCTAGATGAAGTTACAAACCTACCCCGGTTTAGACTATAGATGTCGGGCCGGTAGGCTTCACGGGTCGGAGTTAGTAAAGTAATTTCCTTCTACCAAACATTGGTCTCACGCGATTTTGGGCAAGTAGAGGCTCTTTTGGCGCTTTGTTTGAAAATTTGAAACCGAACCATTCACGTTTAGAGTACTCTTGAACATTGAGGATTGACCTAAATAGATAACGTTAAATTTGACCTTGTATGTATGAAAACCCCATTAAATTATGCGCTTCTTTTTGAATTTTTGGCACTTGAAAAATCCTATAACTACGATTATTTTGGAATGGAGGAGGTAAATTTGAATCTATTTTGTACACGACTATATATGCTATTATGTACAAAAGCAGAGCAAAGATTGGTGCCCCCATAATTTAGGTGTGATTTACAAATGCCATGATCTCGAATTCAAATAATTGAATGGACTTCATGTTGAATTTGAATTTTCTAAAGCACCTTAAGTTGAATTCAAATGTATGCTAGTTCACAACTAGCTATTTATAATGTTCATTGTGTAACTTTTGTATGTATAATGTGCTTTACACACACAACATGAACTATACTCACGTTTATATTCGTATTGCTAAAGCGATGCATTGTCTGGAGTTCAAAATACTGACTCTATGGATCAATTATTTCGAATAATAACATAGACATGCTCAAATTCGATAGAATATAGATGTTTGATGGCTCAATGACCGTTCCTTACGCAAATTGCAAACATCATGATCCCATCCTAATATTTGGATACAATTTATATTTTTAATCAATGTGTACATCAGTCTTTTACGTGTAGTTTCACTCTCCATTGGCCCCTCCTCACACACGCGCTGACTTTATCTCTCACACATACACGCACACGGTGTATATCCATCGGTGGTCTCTCACACATGCTCACACACTCTCCCCCGAGGTGTATTTCTCGCAGACATGCTTTCGATATCACCCACCATTCATGTCGCAACCATTTACGACTGTTTTCACTAACCTTTATCACAAGGACTCTTCCTCTCACATGCATACACACGCACAATCCCCATTGACCTTTTCTATATACATAGACCCGCCTACGTGTCTCCCGCTCACACATTATATTTAGGCTTGTCTCGCACGCATTGTCTTCACCTCTCTTCCTAATTGACGAGTATGATTCTAGCAGAGCATTCTGTAGGATGCCCCTTAAAGTTAGGTTTGATGAATAGTAATATCTGAGATAAGGGGTTACCTCAGTCCGATGACCTAGGGTTACAAATCCTAGCCGGCTCTGTTAGTGGACACATAGTCTTTCATGACTCTGGTATCTTTGTCTTGTACGACTAGTCCTCCATGGGTCTCCCTGAATGCGTCACGGGCCGACCAATGTGGCGCAGGATGGAACCAAACCAAGGGCCTCATCTCGGCCCACAGGACCTCACACGGTGACACACCCTCTGCCCCTAGGTCTTGTTATCTTCTCACACCCACACATACCAACATAGACACCACACAAGCTGCAACCAAACACAAAACGCAATCTGAGATACAGTAACTGCTCTACTACTGGGGCTCATATGGTGTGAGTACTTTTTACAAGAAAACCCCCAGGGGCTCCCGGGATCATGAAGGCGATCTGGTGGCGGTGGCAAGAGAGCGCCTGTGATGGCGGCGACGACGCCGGCGGCTAAGCCGGGAGGAGGGGCCGATCCCCCTGCAGTGGGCCTCATCGGGGGCCTCTTCAGCATGAGTGATTGGTAGGAGATCCGAGCAAGATCGAGGCGGATTCTATGCGAGGCGGCGGATCGAAGAAACTGCCTGAAGATTTCGAGGAGAAGAGCGTCGGAGTTGTTTGGTAATTTGGATGGTGAGATCCTCTCTAATCCTTTCAGGGGAGGATCGAATCGATCTTCTGGATCTTTTGTTGATCCGGTTTCCGTGGATTTGGCTGGCTCTGTTTCCGGAATTTGTGTTGATTGTAATGGGGATTTGGATACTCAGCTTGTTAATTTGGAAGGGAAATCAAGTGTGGTAGGAATCAGCGAGAAATTTCAGCGTGGAGTAGCCATGCCTTCGATCATTTCTTTGGAAACTGATGACGTTTTCCTTATATTAGGGGGAAATAGAGTAATATACGTTCGGGTTTCTAATGCAGTATCTGTAGAAATGAACGTTTTTTCATCCTGCCCAGATTATAGTAGGAGTCATCAGCGGGAGCCGATTGTTGAACCGATTGTAGATTTTGCTGTTGGCGTTTATGATCCATATGAGGGAAAGGGAGCTAATTTCGCTGTAGTTATTAGGAAACTGAACATTTATGGCTTATTACTCATGGTTATTAGCATCAATTCTGCTTTTGATAAAGGAGAGGTTGTTTGGAAGGGAAACTTGGCCTGCTATATCTATGGGCACGGGAGTGGTCGGGCCTCTTCACCTATCCTACCATTGTATAATCATCTGTTCTCTGATCCTTCCATCCCTTGCGACGGCTTAGAGAGGTGGTCCATGGCGGGTCAAGGAGGGTTGTGAGTAGTGCTTTGGGGAAGAAAGTTGTGAGTGGTGTGAGCTCCAGGGGGGTGACGGATGCTGCAATGGGAATGCGCTCTTCACAGGCCATCGACCAAGCTGGGTCCTCTCTTCGCTGGTCTCTTGTCATTGACACGGAGGCTGCCCGCAAGGCTGTCAACGGGCTCCTGGTGGTGGGGCACCTCCTGTCCCCTTTCAAGGTCAACCCAAGGGTCATAGTCGACGACCTCCGGAGCACGGCTTGGAAGCACCAGGGTGAGGTCACCATCCAGGAGGTGGCCAGCAACGACGGGAGGGTCATCCTCAATTTTGCCGCCGAGAGTGACCGTCGGTTTGTGCTTAAGGCGCAGCCATGGCATTTCAAGCGAGACGGCCTCATCTTCGCCGAGTTCGACGGCAAGGGCGACCCGGCGAAGGTCGACCTTGGCGTCATGACCATATGGGTCCAGGTACGCGATCTCCCGGTCGAGTTTAAGACGAAGAGTGTAGGGTGGTCTCTCGAGGATCAACTAGGAGAGGTGCTGGAGGTTTCGCATCGAAACCATGTAATTGTTGAGAAATATTTGCGGGTGCGTGTGAAGATATTATTGCATGAGCCTCTGAAATGCTCTGTAGAGATTACTCCTTTAGGTAGTTCAAAGATCTTTAAATATGATGTAAAGTATGAGAAACTACCTTTGTACTGTGAGTGCCGTGGGATAGTGGGTCATACATCAGAGAGGTTTTGTAAAATTCCAAGAGAGGAGAGAGTAGTTTGTTTTCCAAAAATCCTTAGTGTTGAGCCCTACTGGAAGAGCCAAGGTGCTAGCAGGAGGGGTCTTCTCTTCGGGAACTATGTTCACGGCGGCAACAACTCGACTATAGGCATCGTCAACAACAACATCACCAAGGCCATGGATGTCGTCAAGGTGGCCACTGCTGTGAGCGGGCTCATGGTCTCCGATAAGGGGGCCACTACTTCCGTCAAGAAGAACACCGGCCAAGAGGGTCGGACTCAGGGGATCGTGGCGCCTACCCCGACGGGTGCGCCGCTTGGTCAGGAGGACCAGGCTGGCGCGCTAGCTGATCCTACAGGGCGAGGCCAGGAGGTCCAGCGCCACGTGACCATGCTGGAGACATGCCAGAATGCGGAGGTTGACCAAAGTCAACTTTGTTATGATACTGTACATGCCCAAAGTACACATGCAGGTCACTTGGCCATGATTTCTCACGCACAGGTGAAGCCGAGAGAAACTCCAACACATGGAGATGATGCTGGCGAGCTTCTTTTTCAGCCGGGGGTGTTGGAGGCGCTGTTTAGCGTTGTTGCAGCGAGAATCGCTACGGCCGGGGGTGATGCAGAGAAGAATGCTCTACCCTTTAAATTCAGTGCAACAAAAAATCCAACGCGGGGCAATTCAAAAAAGAAAGATCAAAAGAAAGGGGGGGGGGGCAAACAGAGTTGAAGATGCTCGCAAGCAAGTGCTAGGGAAAAAAGGGGGCAGTCTTTTGGGGCTCCTCCAACGGGCAGTGATTTAGAGTTTTCTTTTGAGAAAGAGATGGATAGTTATGAGCGCATCTTATATGGTGATGTAAATGCCACATCCAAACGGGTGTGCATGGGTAGAGTTGTAGCAGTCCAGGATGAGGAAGGCGGGGTTACACATGTTGCAAAGGAGACTGATGAGAAGGAGGAAGAGTATGCGCCGCGAGGTGGGGAATCAGGTTGCGAAGACAAAGATGAGATTGGCACATCGGTGGCCTCCGAGGAGGAGGACCGCCGGGCGAAATGAAAAGCCTAGGCTGGAACTGCCGTGCTATGCTCTCCAACTAGACCTCCGGGCGAAATGAAAGTGATGGTAAGGCCAGAGGCCTCGCTTTGTTTTATCATGAGTCCAATAAAATTGAGTTGAACTATGTCTCGCCCCATTTTACTGATATTGTTTTTATGTATGAGAATGTGGTTCAGTGGCAGTTCAGAGGCTTCTATCGGCACCCGAAATGGAATGAACGTCATCTATCTTGGGATGACATTCACAATTTACATAGTAAGAGCAACCATCCCTGGGTGGTTTTGGGGGATTTTAATGAAATTTTATACCCTTCAGAAAAAGAGGGTTGTGTAGCTAGACCACTTGGTATGATGAGAGAGTTCCGTGAATGCCTAATGGATTGTGGGCTGGAAGATCTAGGCTATAATGGGGACATGTTCACTTGGAGGAGAGGTGAAATACGTGAGCGCCTTGATCGTGCAGTCTGTAACTTAGCATGGGCAAACAAATTTCCATGAGCGGCAGTTATCAATGAAGAACATGTTCATTCTGACCATCGCCCAATTGTACTGGATATGGAGTATTGGGATGAAAAAAAAATCTTTAAACGCCCAGAGGGGCGCGTTAAACAATTTGTGGCGAGATGGTTGAAGGAAGAGACGATCACTGAAATCGTTAAGGCATCTTGGGAGAAAGCAAAGCTAGCAGGTATTGGACCCTCACTTGCTGACGTACGAGAGCAGTGCATGACGATCTACATACTTAGAATCGGGAAACGCTAAAGGGACCAAAGGTGAGAATTAGAAAATTAAAAAAGAGTTGGAGAGACTAAGGCGTGGCCCATTGAATACGGAATCTCGATGTCGTCAGAAGGAAATTATTGTGGTAATTGAAAATATTTTGGAGCAAGAGGAAATATTCTGGTTACAGAGAGGACGGGCAAATTGGTTGATGCACGGGGATCGTAATACATCGTTCTTTCATAATGCTGCAACATTCAGGAAAAAAGAAATAATATAAAGAAACTATTAGACGAATCTGGAAATTGGTTAACCGATAAGGAATTGACGAATCACATTATTGGATATTTTACAAAGCTTTTTACATCGGAAGTTCAACATCCGAATCAAGATGTTTTATCACTTGTTCAAAGGAGAGTGTCAAATGAAATGAATGATGCTCTACTTGCCCCTTATACCGCGGAAGATGTTCGCAAGGCTTTATTTGATATTGGGGACTTGAAAGCTCCAGGGCCAGATGGACTCCATGCTATCTTCTATTAAAAGTTTTGGCCCATGCTGGGGGAGGACTTAATTGAGGAGGTTCTGATAGCAATCAACACATGCACTATATGCACTATACCGAAGGGTTGGAATGATACATCGATTGTGATGATTCCTAAAATTAATACACCAGAGAAGGTAACCCAATTTAGGCCGATCAGCTTATGTAATGTGCTATATAAAATAATTGCAAAAATGGTGGCTTCTTGATTGAAGGTTTTTTTACCAGAAATTATTAGCCCAACACAGAGTGCATTTGTACCGGGTAGATTGCTAATAGATAATATTTTAGTGGCCTACAAATGTTTTCACACAATCAAGAACAAAAGAGAGGGTAGAGAGGGCTTGTGTGCTATAAAACTTGATATGCACAAAGCCTATGATAGAGTTGAGTGGACTTTTTTGAAGGGGATTATGTTGAAATTGGGTTTTCGTTGTGAGTGGGTTAACTTGATTATGCAATGCGTCTCAACCGTAGAGTACAAAGTAAGGATCAATGAAAAGGAAAGTGAGAGATTTAAGCCTACGGGAGGGTTGAGACAAGGGACCCGCTATCACCATGCCTTTTTTTGATGTGCACAGAAGGATTGAATGCCTTGCTTGCACATGCTGAGGAGAATGGAAACATGTCAGGAGTTAAAGTCTGTAGAGACGCCTCGCCAGTCACAAATCTTCTCTTTGCGGATGACTCATTGATCTTAATGAAAGCCAACCAACATAATGCGGAAAACCTGAAATCGGCACTAGATTTATATTTTGTGGCGTCGGGACAGCTGGTAAGCGTTGAAAAATCCAGTATTTTCTTTAGCCCTAATACAAAGGTAGAGATCAGAGAACAAATGTGTATAACGCTAAATATAATGACGGAGGCTCTCACTGATAAATATTTGGGCTTACCAGCAAATGTTGGTGTTGATTAAACACACTGCTTTAGTTTTCTGATTGAACGTATTGTTAAGAGAATTAGTGGTTGGAAGGAAAAAATACTGTCTGCCGGGGGGAAGGAGATCCTATTAAAGGCAGTGATCCAAGCCATACCTACCTATGCAATGTTGGTCTTTAAAATTCCTAAAATTTTTTGTAAAGGAATCATAGACGCCATGGCGCATTTCTAGTGGGGAGACGAGGAGAACCAGAAGAGGATGCATTGGATGGCCTGGTGGAAAATGTGTGTACCAAAAAACCAAGGAGGAATGGGATTCCGTGACATCCACTGTTTCAACCTGGCTCTGCGTGCAAAACAGGCATGGCGTCTCCTTGATAATCCTGACTCCTTGTGTGCTACTATTCTAAGGGCCAAGTACTATCCTAATGGTGATTTGCTGAATTCCAAGCCAAAGCATGGTGCTTCCTTCACATGGCAAAGTATTATGGCTGGCATCAATACTCTCAAGCGAGGTTATATTTGGCGAGTGGGGGATGGACATAACATTAACATTTGGGAAGATGCATGGACCCCAAATTGTGCCACTAGGAAGATTGTGACCCTTGACCCAGTCTCCAATAATGGATCTAATTAGACAAACTATGTGGATCATTGACACACAACGGATTCTTTCAATCCCAATTTCGCAACATAATATGACTGATTTTATTGCCTGGAGTTATACGAAAAATGGTATGTTTTCAGTTCGGTCTGCTTACTCTGTGGAGTGGAACTATCAGTATGGGAGCAAACTAAAATATTCCAATGGGATTGGACGGAGCACACCTAACCCTATATGGTGTCAGATATGGAAGTTATCTTGTCCGGCTAAAGTCAATTTTTTTATGGCGGACACTACATGGCACTCTTCCATGTCGGGCAACACTCACTAATAGACACATGAAGGTCTCGCCCTCTTGCCCTACATGCTCTCTGGGTGTAGAAGATACGAAGCACTTGCTTTTCCTATCTAGAAAGCCAAGGAGGTTTGGAAAAGGCTAGGGTTGGATATGATTATTGAGAGAGCTTGTGAGATTGATCGTGCTGGAGAGGCAACATTGGAATACCTATTACTCCTTCCAGATCAAGATCTGTGCATTATGGGGTACGAAAATGTTCGAGAAATGATAGCAATCTCAGCTTGGTATCTATGGTGGGAAAGGAGGAAATTAGTGCACAAGGAATTAACTAAAAATGCGACTCAGATCTCAATGGGGATCATAGCTCTTACATATAATTTTGTAAATGCATCATCTTCAAAGGCGTGCATGAAAAAGGGGGTGTCGGTGTCAAAACCGGCGGATCTCGGGTAGGGGGTCCTGAACTGTGCGTCTAGGCGGATGGTAACAGGAGACAAGGGACACAATGTTTTTACCTAGGTTCGGGCCCTCTCGATGGAGGTAAAATCCTACTCCTGCTTGATTAATATTGATGATATGGGTAGTACAAGAGTAGATCTACCACGAGATCAGAAAGGCTGAACCCTAGAAGCTAGCCTATGGTATGATTTTTGTTCGTCCTATGGACTAAAACCCTCCGGTTCATATAGACACCGGAGAGGGCTAGGGTTATACAGAGTCGGTTACAATGGGAGGAGATCTACATATCCGTATTGCCAAACTTGCCTTCCACGCCAAGAAAAGTCCCATCCGGACACGGGACGAAGTCTTCAATCTTGTATCTTCATAGTCCAAGAGTCCGGCCAAAGGTTATATTCCGGCTATCCGGACACCCCCTAATCCAGGACTCCCTCAGTAGCCCCCGAACCAGGCTTCAATGACGACGAGTCCGGCACGCAGATTGTCTTCGGCATTGCAAGGCGGGTTCCTCCAAATTCCGTGTACCTGTTGAATAGTGTCCGACTTCTTGTGAATATTGCGCTTCTTGGCTCCCACGCCCAATAATGGCCTTCTTCCACGTGTCAAATGAATGGGAAAAGCTAGGGTGTTTTTGCATTTACCCCCCTAGTTGCGTAAATGAGCTGCCTATTAAAGAAACGAGGATTTAGATCCGAATCACACCATCTTCCCTCCACGAGTATTCATCGAAGCGCATTCGATAGAGATCCATTCCATCATGGCTGGTCGTCGCAGCTCCTCCTCTCGCCTTCCCAGCCCTCAACCTGGAGATTGGGAGGGATGTTCCATCCCGCACAGCGAGCTAGTGACGCTCCAAACCAAGGGTTTTCTCCCCTAGCCTACATGGTCCCGGTTCGAGCCGGGCTTGCCACCTATAATGGCGGAAAGCAAGCGGAGAGCGTCCCTAATCCCTCCAAAGGAGAGCGGTTATGCCTTGTCCCTTATTTGATAAGAGGGCTCGGATTCCCAATTCATCCGTTTCTCCGGGGGCTTCTGGAGTTCTACGGCCTCCAGTTGCACAACCTTACGCCTGCCTCCATATTGCATATCGTGGGCTTCATAGCCCTTTGCGAGCTGTTTTTGGGCTGCGAGGGTCATTTCGCGCTGTGGAAGAAGTTGTTCTGCCTCATGCCCCGTTTTCAAAAGGGGCCAGTATATCAAGTGGGTGGAGCCGAAGTGTGGCGCATCACCGGGACCGGGTATCTATCCGGAACCCCGAAGAAGGCATCCAAAGACTGGCCCTCAGAATGGTTTTATATAGAAGACGTCCCCCTGCCGGATCCTATTCGGATTGGCCTCCCTGAGTTCGATAATGCTCCCTTGAAGAAGCGCCGAAGCTGGCGTCCATGGAGCCCTCAGAAGGAAAATGACAAGGACGTCCTTTACCTGATGAGCCGGATAAGGTTGTTAGCTCATTCCGGACTTACCACGATCGAGGTCATGGCCATATGCATTATGTGGGGGGTGCAGCCGCTTCAGTATAGAGGCCACCCCATGTGGGATTTCAACGGGGAGGATGATTCCACCCGCTGCGGCCGTAAGGGGCCGGAATCGGTTGCCTCTCTAACGAAGATCTTGTTCGCTTTGTACAAGGGAGAAGAGGAGGAATTTCTCCGCGCAATCCATTGGGTGGATTTTCTATGTACAACCCTCCTAGCTGGGTAAGCGGACACTTCTTCTTTGCCCATCCGTTCCATATTCCCATAGTTAAGTATCCTATATTGCGATTTCGACGCAGGAACTGCGTCAGGCCATAAAGGAGATAAACGGCCCTCCTCCACAACCCGAGGATCCAGAACGGTCCCTCGACCCGGCCTCCCAAGAGGATCCGGACATATCTGTGGAGCTGATCGATGGGGTATTTTACCAATTGAGCATTGACAATGTCTTGGTGGCTATTACAACCGATTACCCTGGGCTACTCCCAGCCTCACAGGTAACTGAGACCGAAGTCCCAACACTTCGAAAAGGAAATCCGTTTTTGCGTTTTTTGACTACCGTATACCAACGGTGTTTTGCAGGGGAGGCACTCAAGGCGGGAGACCGAGCCTGCGGCGACTAGCCAACAAGGGGCCGCGAGGCCCAGCAAGCTGAAAAGAAGTGCGGTCCGGATTGAGGTGCCGGTGCAATGGTATGGGGCACCATCTTATTCCAAGATATCATTCTCAGAGGCATACTAACGCCCATGCTCTCTTTAGAAAAAAGAGCGCTCGCCGGACTAATATCCGGAGAGGTTGCCAATCACGTGTCCACCAGCCAGGCTCCAAAGTCGGGTCCGGAAGCGGAGGCGAACATGAGGTGTGCCCCGGACGCTCCTCCGACAAAGGATGCGGACAAGCTGTCTGCCACCAATTCCGAGGTGGAGAGTGCCATGAACCACAGGCATCGCCGAACAATTCTTCGCGACACTTGTTTCTCTTAGGAGGCGTTGGAGGCCTTCAACTCGGGAGATGCGTACCTCCATGCTGCTCAAAATGGTCTAACCAGAGCCACGGAGCAGTATGTAAAGGATATACGGGTGAGAAAATTTGGTGACTATATATACCAGTAGCCCCCGAGACTTGAAACAGTTAGAATAACTGATTTAAGGATCAATTGTTATGCAGGATCTTACAGAAAAGAATACCCAACTGTCCCAGGAGCTAGAAGAGTGCAAAGCCGAGCTTCGGGCAGCACTAGCCGCGAGCCCAAGAAGACCCCCTCTGGTATTATATGCCTCAATTGATAAGTATCATGTAAAGTGCGGCGTGTATGCAAGTCTGACAATAAAATTGCAGATTGCACCGGATTAGATCCGGATAAGCAGCAACTCCTACGCCAGCTAAAGGCTGGTGAGAGCATGCTTACAAAGGTGAGGCAGGAGAAGAATGATCTCCAAGATGCCAACACCCAGCTGGGCGTGGAACTAAA
This sequence comes from Aegilops umbellulata, assembly GCA_032464435.1. Taxonomy (NCBI): domain Eukaryota; kingdom Viridiplantae; phylum Streptophyta; class Magnoliopsida; order Poales; family Poaceae; genus Aegilops; species Aegilops umbellulata. Next base: position 208,036,321 of record CP136056.1, on the reverse strand, counting down.
GGATGTTTGTGCCCAACTGTCGGACTCCGTTAAGGAGAATCGGCGGCTTCGACGCGGCATATTTAGTAAGTGCTTGAACGAACTTTGAAAAAGAGTTCGGCGATGAAGTCTTCTAACAGAGTTATGTCTGTAGGTATGCTAACAGGTCGTCCTACAGAGGAAATGCCCGGTTCGACGGGTGACCTTCTTCCCGAGCTCTCACAACTGCACGAACGAGTTCGGCAGGTGATGCAAGGCGTTGCCCAGGCCTTGTGGCCATCCGTCTCCATGCCCGAAGGCCTTGGAGAGCTTGCAGAGAAGCTGAAGGGGGCGCGGCGGCGCTTCCGATTTATGGAAGATATCGGTCTGCCGTCAAGGTGCCAGGGAGGCCTGGGCCATGGTGAAGATGTGGTACACGAAGGCTGACCCAAACCACATGGCCGAGGTCGGACCCGTGGGGCCCGATGGGAAGGAGATCCCTGTGAGCTTAGTGTACGGCCAAGTAGAATTGGTCGCAAAGTATTCCCAACAGGACTGTAAACTGGACAGCCTGTTGGATGGTATTGAAGAGGAATTTAACCAGTCAAATTGACTATGTAATTTAAGATGACATGTATAATGCCTTCTAGCCAGATTGTAGATCGTTTGTCATGGCGGACCTTTTCGCTTCAACCTCGGGACCCGATGGTCCGGAGTGTGTCCGATTACCCTCTCGGTTATGTAAAAACCGTGGCATGCATGGAGACCAGGCGTAGGGGTCATTAGTGCTTGAACAGACAAGTGCCCAACTAGTTATGTTATATTACATGGTTAGTAAGAAACATCTTCAAGGGAGAATAGTTCCGTTAGGGGTTCCTTTCCCTGGGAGGCACGCCCTAAAGTGCATGTACGGACTGCGAAAAGAGACGGAGGAAAAGCATATGGGGGCGCATAAGTAAATGAGTGAGAAATCATGTTTAGTTCACCGATCGAATATTCTCTTAAGAACGCTAGCTTTCGGCTTCACCCAGTCTGAGGTACACATCTGGTTGACCCGACAGTAACAATCGCAGAGGTGCTCCCCTTATGCCCTAGCCGAATTAACGGGAACTTAGGGCATAAATTCAAGAGCCAGGCAACCCAGCTTGGCCAAAACTTAAGTCATATCGATGCATATAATGGTGAATAAAGGTTACATGCGGAAGGATAACACATGTGTTGGGCATGAAGCCCGTATGAATAAGGTTCTGTTAAAGAAGCCCCCAGGTATAATGAACGCGGATAACGCATCTGTTGTGTGCAAACGAGACACAAATTGGCCCTTTAAAGGCTGTAAGAGAAAAGAAAGGGAGAGGGATAGAAATCCAAGACAGATAGTGTATAAAATATGGACAGAGGAAGGAGACGAAAACAGAGTCCGGCGCTAGGCGTAGAATCTTCGGAGTCGGGCTGCGTTCCATGGGTTCGGCTCTAGTCGATTATCCGATGCATCCCGCAAACGGTACGCTCCACCGGTCAGGACTTGGTCAATAATGAAGGGACCTTCCCATTTGGGCTTCAGTTTGTCCTTTTTCTTATCTGACAGGCATAGAACTAACTCGCCAACATTGTAAGACTTCTCTGCTTTGGTATCTTCGAGCCTGCTGTTGATAGAATGCGGAACGGGCTTTTGCCACGTCACGCTCCTCCTCCAAGGTGTCCAAACTGTCCTGCCGATCGAGCTCGGCTTCTCTTTCTTCGTACACGTGCACTCGAGGTGAGTCATGAATTATGTCGCAGGGCAGAACCGCCTCCGCGTCGTATACCATGAAGAATGGTGTGTATCCGATGGTGCGATTCGGCGTGGTCCGCAGTCCCCAGAGTACGGAGTCGAGCTCCTCTACCTAGTGCGTGTTAGATTCCTTGAGGGACCGCACTAATCTGGGTTTGATGCCACTCATGATTAGACCATTTGCTCTCTCGACTTGATCGTTAGTTTGAGGGTGATAGACTGAAGCATAGTCGAGCTTGATGCCCATGTTTTTGCACCAGAGTTTTACCTCGCCGGCCATAAAGTTCGTGCTGTTATCAGTGATGATGCTGTGGGGGACGCCGTAACGGTGTACGACCCCGGATATGAAGTCTATCACCGGTCCGGATTCGGCCGTCTTAACAGGCTTGGCCTCTATCCATTTGGTGAATTTATCCACCATGACCAGTAAGTATTTTTACTTGTGGGTTCCTCCTTTAAGGGGTCCAACCATGTCAAGCCCCTAGACCGCGAAGGGCCAGGTGATGGGTATAGTTTGGAGGGCAGTAGGTGGCATATGGCTTTGGTTAGCAAAGAGCTGGCAACCAACGCATCGCTGGACTAAGTCCTGAGCGTCTGCCCGGGCCGTCGGCCAATAGAATCCTGTATGGAAGGCCTTGCTTACAAGGGCCCGGGCTGCGGCGTGGTGACCGCCGAGTCCGGCATGAATTTCAGCCAGAAGATTCCGCCCTTCCTCTTCGGAGATGCACCTTTGAAGGACTCCGGTGGTGCTTTTCTTATAAAGCTCTCCCCCATGGACTTTATATGCTTTTGATCGCCGCACTATGCAGCGTGCCTCGTTTTGGTCCTCGGGGAGTTCCTGCCTAGTTAGGTAGGCTAGGAATGGTTCTGTCCACGGGGCGATGACTGCCATTATTACGTGGGCTGAGGATGTTACTTCATTGGCAGAGGCTCCAATTATGTCAGATTGTTCGGTGTCGGGCAGTGCGGTTTGGTCCGGGCTGTTATTTCCGGGTTCTCCTTCCCATACTACAGATGGCTTGAATAGCCTCTCCAAGAGGATGTTGGGGGGGGGGGAACGGCATCATGCTTTGCGCCGATGCGAGCCAGGACGTCTGCTGCCTGATTGTTTTCCCGGGCTATATGGTGAAATTCGAGCCCTTCGAACCGAGCTGACATTTTTAGGACGGCGTTGCGATAAGCTGCCATTTTCGGTTCCTTGGCATCAAAGTCTCCATTTATTTGGGATATCGTGAGGTTCGAATCCCCCCGGCACCTCCAGGCGTTGAATGCCCATGGATACTGCCATCCGGAGGCCATGTAGAAGGGCCTCATATTCGGCTGCGTTGTTGGAGTCCGTATACATTATCTGGAGTACGTATTGAACTGTATCTCCTATTGGGGACGTCAGAACGATGCCAGCCCCTAGACTAGCCAACATTTTGGAGCCGTCGAAGTGCATTATCCAGTTGGAATATGTGCCGTACTCTTTAGGGAGTTCGGCTTCAGTCCATTCGGCGACGAAGTCGGCCAAAACTTGCGACTTAATAGCTCGCCGTGGTTTATAGGTTATGTCGAACGGGAGGATCTCAATGGCCCATTTGGCAATCCGGCCCGTCGCGTCGCGGTTGTTTATAATATTGTTAAGTGGTACTTCAGAGGCTACCGTTATCGAACACTCTTGAAAGTAGTGTCGCAGCTTCTGGGATGCCATAAATACTGCGTACGCTATCTTTTGATAACGCGGGTACCGTGACTTGCATGGAGTGAGGACAGTGGACACATAGTAAACCGGCTTTTGAAGGGGGAATTTGTGTCCGTTCGTTTCTCGTTCGACGACGAGTACCGCGCTTACAACTTGATGAGTTGCCGCAATGTATAATAGCATTGGTTCGCCAATGTTTGGCGCGGCCAGGACTGGGTTGGTTGCCAATATGGCTTTTATTTCGTCGAGTCCGGCCGTGGCGGCATCCGTCCACTCGAAGTGTTCAGTGCGCCGGAGGAGGCGATAAAGGGGTGATGCCTTTTCTCCCAAGCGGGAGATAAAGCGGCTTAGAGCCGCCATGCATCCGATCAATTTTCGTATTTGTTTGAGGTCCTTTGGGATATCCAATTGGGACAGAGCTCGGATCTTGGCTGGATTTGCTTCAATTCCTCTGCCGGATACAATGAAGCCCAGGAGCTTTCCGGCTGGTATGCCGAAAACGCATTTTTCCGGGTTGAGCTTGATGTCGTATGTTCGGAGGTTATCGAATGTGAGCCTCAAGTCGTCTACTAGAGTTTCGACATGCTTGGTTTTGATGACCACATCATCTACGTATGCCTCCACTGTTTTGCCAATCTGGTTTGCCAGACATGTCTTAATCATGCGCTAATATGTTGCGCCGGCGTTCTTGAGCCTGAAGGGCATTGTGTTGAAGCAGAATGGGCCGTATGGGGTGATGAATGCCGTTGCGGCTTGGTCTGGCTCAACCATCTTAATTTGATGGTAGCCGGAGTATGCGTCGAGGAAACACAATGAATCATGTCCTGCGGTAGCGTCGATAATTTGATCGATGCGGGGGAGGGGGAAGAGATCCTTTGGGCAAGCCTTGTTGAGGTCCTTAAAATCGACGCACACGCACCAGGATTTGTCCTTCTTTGGTACCATCACCAGATTTGCTAGCCAGTTTGGATGTTTTATATCTCTGATGAATCCGGCCTCCAATAGTTTGGCTAGCTCCTCTCCCATGGCTTGTCTCTTAGGTTTGGAGAAACGCCGAAGAGCCTGCTTGACTGGCTTGAATCCTTTTAGGGTATTTAGGCTGTGCTCGGCCAGCCTGCGTGGGATTCCTGGCATGTCTGAAGGATGCCAAGCAAAAATGTCCCAGTTTTCACGTAGGAATTCTCGTAGTGCGGCGTCTACATCAGGGTTTAATTGTGTCCCAATGGAAGCCGTTTTTGTAGGGTCCGTTGGATGGACTTGGAATTTGACTATTTCGTCCGCCGGTTTAAAGGAGGTGGACTTGGATCTTTTATCGAGTATCACGTCGTCCCTGTTCACCGTGGAGCGCAGCGCAGTCAGTTCCTCGGCCGCTAGGGCTTCGGATAGTGCCTCGAGGGCCAGTGCGACTGTCTTATTTTCGGCGCGGAGTGCTATGTTCGGATCACTAGCGAGAGTGATGATTCCGTTGGGCCCGGGCATTTTGAGCTTCATGTACCCGTAATGGGGTATGGCTTGGAAGATTGTAAACGCCTCCCGCCCTAATAGAGCGTGGTATCCGCTACTGAATGGGGCCACTTGGAACGTGACCTCTTCGGATATGTAATTATCCAGCGTGCCGAACACCACATCTAGTGTGATTTTTCCTGTACAACGCGCTTCCCGACTGGGGATTATTCCTCTAAAGGTTGTGCTGCTTCGCTCAATGCGGTTCCAGTCTATTTCCATTTTTCGAAGGGTTTCCTCATAAATGAGGTTCAATCCGCTGCCGCCGTCCATGAGTACCTTGGTGAGTCGAAAGCCGTCCACTATTGGACTGAGGACCAATGCGGCTGGTGCTTGGGCTGTTTGGAATTTAGGTTCGTCACTGGAATTAAAGGTAATAGCCGTGTCACTCCATGTGTTTATTGTTGCCACGTGGTAGACTTCGGCAAGGTTGCGGAGTGTTCGCTTTCGCATATTATTTGATGCAAAAGTCTCGAAGACTGTTAATACCGTACTAGTATCTCTGGGCTGGTGCTCTGTGGCTTCTGGGGTTAGAAGATCTTCGCCACTCTTGGCCACCTGCCGGAGTATCCAACATGCTCTAAGGCTATGACTTGGTGTGGCGCCCTCTGTACTGTGAATTTTACAGGGTCCATTGAGCCATCCCTCCAGTACGGTTCCATGCCCTGTAGAGGGTTTTTGCTTTTTGGTGTTTTAACCCGGGTGTCTGACGATGATGCACCCTTTTATTTCGGACTGGGTTTGTATTCAGGGCCGGATTGTCCCAAAATTTTATTTCGGTTTTCCAGGCGCTTTCCATCGCACAATACTTTCGTACTATGGACGCTAAGTCGGCGAAGCGTGTAATTTCACGGCGACTTATGGCGTTGAGGATTCCCTTGTCCGTGCAATTATTGCAGAAGAATAAAATTGTGTCTTCCTCGCGGCAGTCCCTTGTCCTGTTCATGACCAGGAGTAATCTGGCCCAGTTATGGTGTACTGTTTCGTCGGGCTCTTGCCTAATTTGGGATAGATTGCTTATGTTTGGGTGGGTGGGTGGAATTGAATCCGAAGCCTCATCCAATCTGAGACTCAAGGGCCACGGAGTTTCCGAACTCGGAAGCTCGGATTCTTGGATGTTGCCCAATGAGTTTAGCCCGCTGCCTGACTTTAGGTTCAGGGTTTGAGTGACGTCCTCCCCTCCGCGAGTATCCGTCTTGGAGGGATCGGGAATCCAGACATAGCTAGTCCTTAAGATAGATGAAGGGTCGCCGCATTGTTCCTCCACCACTGCAACGTGATGGGTGACCTGGGGAGAGTTGATCTCTCTCAGATCGGATTTAGGCCCAATCTGACCGTAGTCTATAGCGACTCCCAGGGTGGCGATGCGATCCAAGAGCTCGTTTAGGGAGGAGAGCTCTATTGGATCTAACTGCTCGGCAAATTCCGAGTTGATGTAAAGATTGCTTTTGATGACCCGAGAAGTCATCGTCGGCGCAGCAGCCGAACAGGCGGTCATAAGAAAACCACCTAGCCGGAGAGTTTGGCCGATAGCCAAAGCTCCCTTGGCAAGGGTGCCGTCTTTAAAGACGAGATGAGGCATCCTTCCTGATGGCGACGACACAGAGGAACTCTCAATGAAAGCACCAATGTCGGTGTCAAAACCGGCAGATCTCGGGTAGGGGGTCCCGAACTGTGCGTCTAGGCGGATGGTAACATGAGACAAGGGACACAATGTTTTTACCCAGGTTCGGGCCCTCTCGATGGAGGTAAAACCCTACTCCTGCTTGATTAATATTGATGATATGGGTAGTACAAGAGTAGATCTACCACGAGATCAGAAAGGATGAACCCTAGAAGCTAGCCTATGGTATGATTGTTGTTCGTCCTATGGAGTAAAACCCTCCGGTTTATATAGACACCGGAGAGGGCTAGGGTTACACAGAGTCGGTTACAATGGGAGGAGATCTACATATCCGTATTACCAAGCTTGCCTTACACACCAAGGAAAGTCCCATCCGGACACGGGACGAAGTCTTCAATCTTGTATCTTCATAGTCCAAGAGTCCGGCCAAAGGTTATAGTCCGGCTATCCGGACACCCCCTAATCCAGGACCCCCTCAGGGGGGTTGGCAATGTCCTTCTAGGGGCTTTGTGAAACTAAATGTTGACGCCTCTTTTGACCATGACTTGTTGGAGGGTACGATGCGGCAGTATTGAGAGACGACAAAGGTAGGTTTATTGCAGGAGGGAATGGAAAGGTAGACTACTGCGCGGATGTTCTCATGGCAGAGGCCTTAGCTCTCAAATTTGGCCTAAATTTAGCACAAAGGGCGGGATATAATCGCCTAATCATCAACTCTGACAATCTTGAGGTGGTCGAGACCATGCAGGACGGAGGACATTCAGCGGGAGCTGCGGCGGCAATCTTCGATGACTGCTATCACTATGCTTGTGACTTTATCATGACTAAATTTGAACATTGTAATAGAGAGGCAAATAAAGTAGCACATGAACTTTCTAGATTAGTTAGATTTTTTTGACCTCGGATTGGTTTGAGGAGCCTATTAGTGAAATTGTAACGCTTCTCACAAACGATGTATTGGTTATTGCTAATGAATAAAATTTCGTTTTATTTTAAAAAAAAAACATAGACACCACACAAAATATTTTCTCCTTGTGACTCTATCCCCTCCCCTTGCATATACACACTCAAGGGCATCTCTCACCGTAACATCCTATTCGTCTCTCTCTCTAGACCTCTCTCATTTCTCATGCTACCTCTCCCACGTCGCCCCACGCCGGCCCCTCTATCCATGCCTCTCTCGAATACGTAATACATACACATATCCTCTCTAGGCCCTACCAAATACGTCAACTACACATTCACACATGTTACATCACGTACCCCATTGATCTAAAAAGCCCTCTCTTCATGTTTATTTCGCATACAACATTCCTTTTGAATAAAACCACACAAAGTGTGGCCAAAAAATTATTTTATAATTTCTACATATATACAACATTGCAAAGTTATATGGAGGAGTATGAACGTTTATTTGCATTGCATGGTGCACCCAATGATATTTATTCCACACTGTGAATTTTTATATTTTTATACTATATATAAAGTTAGTCATAATAAAGACAAATGAAGAGATCTCTCTTTCCATCGCATACACCCCCTCTACGCCCCTTTCACGTACGAACACAAACTATCTCTAGGTCCTCTAAAAATAAGCCCCCAGCACATTCACGCATGTTTCATCTTTCTCTCGCGATATATAAAGTGACGATCATTGTATTTGAAGCGAAAGCACGATACGCACATTGGACTTCAGAATCCACTCATTACAGTCACCATTTATGTTTGTGGTTATTGTACAGTCACGGGCTCACCATACAAATCTGTATTTGCTCAAGACATGACTAGTTGACTGGTTAAACTCATCACGTGGCACCTCGAATGTTGCATCACATTATCTCACTACCATTGGGCCCACCTATCGGCGTGTATAAGAATGAAAACAAATGATAAAAAAATATTGGACGGTAGTTCGAAGTCATGACCCCGGGCACAACGGACAAGGTGGCCTTGTATTGGTATGCTGAGCCGTCTGTTTTAAGACACAAGAGCTGGTGTGGTGATTATACACACACGAACTGCATACACACAAACTGCATGCACGCAACACTCACATGTACACATGCAGCCACGCACGCATGCAACACTCACACGTACACACATACAACTTAGCCACGCACACACGCAACAGCCACACGCACACACCACACGACCAACACACACGCTCACGCTCAAGTGCTCAATCTACACGTGCATGCGCACACACCAGGCCCTGACAGACACAAACACAACCAGGTGGTTCCCGCGCACGGGTTGGAGTCTTGTCGCGCCTGCGTAAATTTGTGTATATCTTACCTTTTTCCTATCCGAACTGACAGATGGGACCCACAAGGAGCATGGTCAATTTAACTAGTCAACAAAGTGCCACGCAGACTATTTGGCCGGTCAATAGAGTGCAATCCGATGATGAACGGTGAGTGAGTGACCGTATGATCACCGCAAAACGTATATAGTGACTGTAATGGGCCTATTCAGAAGTCCGGTGACCGTATTATGCTTTTCGCTTGAAATACACTGACCGCCAGTGTATTTATCTCTTCTCTCGCTCTCTCACTGGAGCCAAGTAGGCCAACGTGCTAGTGCCTAAATTGGCGCACGCCACCCCATTATTTCTCTACTGGTTTTGTAAGAGCGAACAAGTATTCACGTCTACTGTACAAACTATAGATATGAGTTACAAATGCTATGAAGACGAATACAAATATTTGAATCCACTTTATGCCCAATTTCTCTCTATAGGCCCTCCAAAAGTACATCTCTACACGTTCTCGGATGTTACATCTAACTACTATGCAATACATCACTACTACTACTACACTATAACACAATAAATCATATGTGTTTTTGGTTTTACTATATCTCATATTGTTACTTAATTATTCTATTTGCATACATTAAAATTGCCTTTGAAATGTATGGCTAGTATCATCTACCATGCGGGAAAATCCCGTCCTTGCCTGTTTGATCGGGTTTGTATCGATGGATCGTGCGAAACAACAAAACTATAGTAGTACTACAGTACAAGTAATAGTTCACTGGGCTGTCGTGTCGTGTACTCCTCCGTCGTAAGAGTGGAGCGCTTGCTTTTTCATAAATGTTATAGTCCCTTTCGCCGACACGTGGGACATCAAGCAACCAGGTCCACGTTCCATACCAAAATAACAGTGCAGAGCAGCAGGGGTGAAGCACCCCAGTCATGGCGCCGGCGTAGTAATGAGCAATGAGGCATCAAATCCCAAAGCTGCACCTTTCCCACAGTTAAGTTGGAGGGATGAAGTAATGCTAAAAAAGAAGTTGGAGGGACGAAGCAACCATCATTTTACTCATTGCTGAATGCGCTTCTCCCTCATCTTCTTCAAGTTAACCACATGTTGCTTTTGCCGTTGTTCTCCCTCATGTGGGACGCGGATCGGCTTGGTAAAGCACTGACACATGGGACCGCATGTTAGCAAACTGCTAGGCCAATGTCCTCTAAAAATAAGTAACCTCCCCCGCCTTCCGCGCGGTAAAATCACCTCCTTTTTACTAATCTTGATACTATAATTTTTTAGATCAATATAATCGAGATTTGTATAGATAGCACACAGGAGCAAAACCAAGTGGTACAGTTAAGGGCATCCACAATGTGTAGCCAAATGTGAAAATAGCTTTTGGCATCGATGGGAACCATTGTGGAGGGGCGCTGCCAAAGCCAAAAAGATGGAACCGAAGCTCCCTAATTGATTGATTGAAGGAATAGAAAAATGCAACCTCTCTCCTCTTTCTCCCGCGCTTGGACACATGTACAATATAGAGCACAGAGTCTACTCCTCTGTCCCTTCTATCACAAATCACAAAGCAGTGAGGCGTCAAATTACAAAGCACGGACGAAGCAACCATCATTTCACTCTTCGCTGACTCCGCTTCTCCATCGTCTTCTTCGAGAAACCACCTTACCGCACTAAGCTGGACGGACGACACTATTGTGTAGTACTAGTACATTTACGCCTCCTTTGGTTCAACGAACTTCCTGGATGCAAAGAAGGCGGTTGTCTCGGCTTGCAGGCGGCACCTGCGAACGACTTACCATGGTCTCCCTCCATGGTGTGCTCCGTCGAACGCACTTCTCCAAAGCCACAATGTTCGAGATATTGTCGACATCACTGCAATGGGAAAGGAAGTCAAATAGTTACTACCTCAATTTTTTTTGTATGCAAGGCCAGTATCAAAATTACAATTTGCAGAAGGTCACTAACACTAATCGAGGCAAAATTGATGGGGTTTGCCTCATACTAGCAACCAAGGACATTAATATACCATTGCATGCATGCGGAAGTGGGAAGGTTGGTTTGCATGGCACTACATTAATCAAGCAATGAGGAGTGAGATGGTTAGCTCTTTGGGCGTTGGAGAAAAAAATATGCATTAATTGACACGTCAAACAAGGATTTGTATTGGTCAATCCCGTGAAGGAAAACCCCGCCTTTATTTTTTAACACAAATAGTACGTACGTACTTGTATCATGTTTGGGCTAGGCCTTGCATTTCTATACCACATTTTTTCCAAGCTTGCCTAATGTTTTTCAAAATGAAAAGGAGGTATACTTGAGCACAACTGTCACGGTCGCACCGCACCCTCTCACAGTCACTCATGCACGCTGCAAACCCAACCAAGGGAGCGGACCCTCACTGACACGTGCTACCACATGTGCTCAAACAAAACTCAACCATCCTACCGCTGACACATAATTTTTGTTCATACAATATGTTTATCCAACTGCATGTTGGGGAAGATCCGTGCGGTGGTCTGTTGGGGGAGAAGAAGAGGTGAGGAATAAAAAGGGTTAGGAGACGTAGGATATTCATCCAACCGCCTGAAATGGTCGACTGACCCAAATGATGAAAGTCAGGAGACTTGCATAAATATATGTTTTTACACAGCAAAAGATCCCTAAAAACAACAACATAAAGAAAAACTATCACTGCTCGCGGAACGAGACGGCCTTGTCATCTTTGGCTGCCGGCGCAAACCAGCCGTAGCTGCCGACATGTGTCTCCGCACCATGGTTGTCCTCGGACTCTAGCTACTCGTTCACGTGGAGCGTGCGGGCGCTCAGCATGGAGGCGAGCACCGCCTGGTTCACGTCCACGACGTTCGGTTCCGCCTGCAGGAGGGCCTCAATGGCAGCGGCATCCGCGCGCTCCGCGTCGAGTTGAGCCTCCGCCACCCGGTTCAAGTCCAGGACGTCCGGTTCCGCCTGCAGGAGGGCCTCGATGGTAGCGACATCCGTGCGCTCCACGTCGAGTTGAGCCTCCACTACCTGGTTCAAGTCCAGGATGTCCGGTTCCGCCTGCAGGAGGGCCTCGAAGGCAGCGGCATCCGCAGGCTCCGTGTCAAGTTGAGCCTCCACCGTCCGGTTCACATCCACAACATCCGGTTCCGCCTGCAGCAGGGCCTCGATGGCAGCAGCATCCGCGCGCTCCGTGTCGACTTGAGCCTCTGCCTCCCGGTCCTCCTTTAGGATCGCCAGGTTAAACACTGGTCCGCCTGCACCATGGGAAACCTGGACGCCAGCACGAAGTCGGCGTCCATCGTCTCATACACATCGTGGGCCTTCTGCGCCGCGACCTCCACCATGAACATTGGATCGGCCTCCTCCTCCTCAGAACTTGGCAACAGAGAACTCGAGGATTGGCCTGCCGCAAAGAGAGGTTGGGAATGGAGGTCTGTGGCGCCGACCGCTACCGTGATTTCTGTGCGGTGCTCCAGCATCAGCATCTTGTAGTACGTGATCTTGCAGCGCACCATGGCTTTTCGGCAAACTAGGGGACGAATGTTGCGGGCTAGGGGATCGAAAGGTGGGGGAATGGGCTGGAGAGGAGGTGTGGTTTTGGGGTAGTGGTGACCGGACGACAAGTAGCTGACATAGGCATCTGCAGCGAAGGTTCTTGTGTGAATAGTGGTTTCGGTGACGACTGGTCAATCGGTTTTGACTGTGCGGAATTTGCAAAGCCGGATGGATGGAGCCCGGAGAGTTGTGGGGTGGGATGGAACCAAAATTTCAGAGTTTCACGTGGCAGACGTCCGGACCTCCCCACCATTCCTGTCGACGACGAGGCGGTGACTTCGTAAATCTCAAGATGACTAGCAAGATGCCCGTGCATTGCACAGAACATCATGATGCATTTTTTTTACAAAACACCTGTTGTGATTGACCCATGAAGGAGCAATCCCATGTGTAAAAACTAATGATATCTCGAGAATGTCATCGAAAATATGGTATCTCGAGAATTTCATCGAAAAATGATACTCGAGAAAGATGAGAGATAAGGTGAGGAGGAGTGGGGCGCGGTGGTGATTGCTAGTCAGACTTAGCGGAGGCATGGGGATGGACGATGCCAGTAGCGGCCACCATGCCAGATTGTTCCAGAGGCTTCCTTTTTTAGTTACTCAACAATGAAGTTGTGGGAGATAAGGATGAACGAGAGAGGTGCGGGTATCCTTTTGCAAAATTTCCATAATTTGCTTTCTATCCGTCAGATGTAGATCAGATGGTCTATATTGCAAGATGGCAAGCACACCATCATCACCAAGAGTAGAGATATAGTATTATAGACATAGACTAGCAAGAGGCCCATGCGTTGCATGGAACATCAAGATGCATTTATATGAATTGTTTATCTTGTGGGAGACAAAGATGAATGAGGGAAGGCCTTATTTGCAAATGTGGAGAGGGGTGTGGGTATCTTTTTGCAAAATTGACATAGTTTGCTTTGTATCCCTTAGATATAGATCGGACGGTCTATATTGTAGGATGGCAGGCACACCATCATCACCAACTCGGTATTTTATAAGAGCAGTAGATATGACGACTCATTCTCTCGAAGGTGCTCATAGGGGTAGGGTGTGCATGTGTGCATTCATAGGGGTGAGTGTATGCATGCATGTGTGAGCGCTTGCGTGTGTACTGTGTTAAAAAAGGAGTACTCAAAGTATGCAAGTTCATAACAAACGGACGATGTACATCACTCTTGTCGTGTTCGCGTTGCACCCCTGCACGGTGAACCCTGCATGTCGCTCATCGAATGGAATACATTTCGTCTTGCGTTTTTGCTCGCTTGTGGGACCGCGGTTGAGAGCAAACTGTCCGTCCCCTCCCCCGCCTGCATCATTTACGAATACTACTAGACTAGAAGAGAGAGAGGTCGCCGAGTGTTAACGAGGCCATACTGACGCTCGAATTTTGCCGGGAAAATAGGGAAATCGACATATGGGGCACACCTGCCGGGATGACGCGGCACAGACTAGTCCAATGGAGGAGCTGGCCCACGATCTCCTCGCCACCGGCAACCGTTCATGTGGGTCGTGGGTGAAGGAAATATGCCCTAGAAGCAATAATAAAGTTGTTATTTTATATTTACTTATATCATTATAAATGTTTATTATTCATGCTAGAATTGTATTAACCGGAAACTTGATACCTGTGTGGATACATAGACAAATCCCCGTGTCCCTAGTATGCCTCTACTGGACTAGCTTGTTAATCAAAGATGGTTAAGTTTCCTAACCATAGACATGTGTTGTCATTTGATGAACGGCATCACATCATTAGGAGAATGATGTGATGGACAAGACCCATCCGTTAGCTTAGCATAATGATCGTTAAGTTTTATCGCTATTGCTTTCTTCATGACTTATACATATTCTTTGACTATGAGATTATGCAACTCCCGGATACTGGAGGAATACCTTGTGTGCTACCAAATGTCACAATGTAACTGGGTGATAATAAAGATGCTCTACAGGTATCTCCGAAGGTGTTTGTTGGGTTGGCATAGATCAAGATTAGGATTTGTCACTCCAAGTATCGGAGAGGTATCTCTGGGCCCTCTCGGTAATGCACATCATGATAAGCCTTGCAAGCAATGTGACTAATGAGTTAGTTGCGGGATGATGCATTATGGAACGAGTAAAGAGACTTGCAGGTAACGAGATTGAACTAGGTATAAAGATAACGATGATCGAATCTCGGGCAAGTAACATACCGATGACAAAGGGAATAACGTATGTTGTCATTACGGTTTGATCGATAAAGATCTTCATAGAATATGTAGGAACCAATATGAGCATCCAGGTTCAGCTATTGGTTATTGACCGAATAGGTGTTTCGGTCATGTCTACATAGTTCTCGAACCCGTACGGTCCGCACCTTAATGTTCGATGACTATTTGTATTATATGAGTTATGTGATTTGGTGACCTAATGTTGTTCGGAGTCCCGGATGAGATCACGAACATGGCGACGAGTCTCAAAATGGTCGAGAGGTAAATATTGATATATTGGATGATAATATTCGGACACCGGAAGTGTTTCGGAATGTATTGGGTACGTATTGGAGTATCGGGGGGGGGGGGGGTTACCGGAACCCCCTGGGGGAAGATATGGGCCATATGGGCCATAGGAAGGAGGCACACCAGCCCACAAAGCGGTGGCGCACCCTCATAGGGAAGGAGGCCGAATAGGACTAGGAGAGGGGGCGGCGCCCCCCTTTCCTTCTCCCCCTCTCTCTCCTTCCCCCTTTCCACCTCCGGTAAAAGGAAAGCAGGGGGGCGAATCCTACCAGGAGCCTTATGGTTGTCGCTTTATTGTATGAAATGCAAACGCCATGTAATTGCTTTACTTTATCACTATGCGTTAGCGATAGTTGTAGAAGCAATAGTTGGCGAGATGACCATGACGCTACGATGGAGATCAAGGTGTCGAGCCGGTGACGATGGAGATCATGACGGTGCTTTGGAGATGGAGATCAAAGGCACAAGATGATGATGGCCATATCATGTCACATATTTTTGATTGCATGTGATGTTTATCTTTTATGCATCTTATTTTGCTTAGTACAGTGGTAGCATTATAAGATGATCCCTTACTAAAAATTTCAAGGTATAAGTGTTCTCCCTGAGTGTGCACCGTTGCGACAGTTCTTTGTGCTAAGACACCACGTGATGATCAGGTGTGATAAGCTCTACGTTCACATACAACGGGTGCAAGACAATTTTTCACATGCGGAATACTCGGGTTAAACTTGACGAGCCTAGCATATACACACATGGCCTCGGAACACTGGAGACCGAAAGGTCGAACGTGAATCATATAGTAGATATGATCAACATAGAGATGTTCACCATTGAAAACTGCTCCATCTCACGTGATGATCGGACATGGTTTAGTTGATATGGACCACGTGATCATTTAGATGACTCGAGGGATGTCTATCTAAGTGGGAGTTCTTAAGTAATGTGATTAATTAAACTTAATTTATCATGAATTTAGTCTTGATAGTTTTTACATATCTATATTGTAGATCAATGGCCCATGCTACCGTTCCCTTGAATTTTGGATATGTTCCTAGAGAAAACTAAGTTGAAAGATGATAGTAGCAATGATGCAGTCTGGGTCCATGATCTGAGGATTATCCTCATTACTCCACAGAAGAATTATGTCCTTGATGCACCACTAGGTGACGAACCTGTTGCAGGAGCAGGTGCAAATGTTATGAACGTTTTACAAGCTCGGTATGATGACTACTTGATAGTTTAGTGCACCATGCTTTACGTCTTAGAATCGAGACTTCAAAAATGTTTTGAACGCCATGGAGCATATGAGATGTTCCAACAAGCTGAAAATGAAATTTCGGGCTCATGCCCGTGTTAAGAGGCATGAGACCTCTGACAAGTACTTTGTCTACATGAAGGAAGAGAATAGCTCAGCTAGTGAGCATGTGCTTAGAATGTCTGGATACTACAATCACTTGAATCAAGTGGGAGTTAATATTCCAAATAAGATAGTGACTGACAGAGTGCGATATTGAAATCAGCGAAGGTAGAAACCAAGAAATATCATCAAGGGTTGATGGTTAACAAGACCACTAGTTTCAAGAAAAAGGGCAAGGGAAAGAAAAGGAAACTTAAAAAATAATGGCAAGAAAGTTGCCACTCCCATGAAGAAGCACAAAGCTAGACCCAAGCCTGAAACTGAGTGCTTCTACTATAAAGGAAATGGTCACTTGAAGTGGAACTGCTCTAGATACTTGGCAGATAAGAAGGATGGCAAAGTGAACAAAGGTATATTTGATATACATGTTATTGTTGTGTACTTTACTAGTGTTTATAGCAACCCCTCGATATTTGATACTAGTTCAGTTGCTAAGAGTAGTAACTCGAAATAGGAGTTTTAAAATAAACAGAGACTAGTTAAGGACGAGGTGACGATGTGTGTTGGAAGTAATTCTAAGGTTGATACGATCACCATCGCACACTCCCTCTACCTTCGGGATTAGAATTGAACCTAAATAAATGTTATTTGGTGTTTGCGTTGAGCATTAATATGATTAGATCATGTTTATTGCAATACGGTTATTCATTTAAGTTAGAGAATAATTGTTGTTCTGTTTATATGAATAAAACCTTCTATGGTCATACACCCAATGTGAATAGTTTGTTGAATCTCGATCGTGGTGATACACATATTCATAATATTGATGCGAAAAGATGCAAAGTTAATAATGATAGTGCAACATATTTGTGACACTGCCGTTTAGGTCATATTGGTGCAAAGCGCATGAAGAAACTCCATGCGATGGACTTTTGGAATCACTTGATGCTTGCGAACCATGCCTCACGGGCAAGATGACTAAAACTCCGTTCTCCTAAACGATGAGCGAGCCACTGACTTATTGGAAATAATACATATCGATGTATGCGGTCCGATGAGTGTTGAGGCTCGCGGCGGGTATCGTTATTTTCTGACCTTCACAGATGATTTGAGCAGATATGGGTATATCTACTTAATAAAACACAAGTCCGAAACATTTGAAAAGTTCAAAGAATTTCAGAGTGAAGTGGAGAATCATCATAACAAGAAAATAAAGTTTCTACAAACTGATCGTGGAGGCGAAGATTTGAGTTACGGGTTTGGCCTTCATTTAAAACAATGTGGAATAGTTTCACAACTCACGCCACCTAGAACACCATGGCGTAATGGTGTGTCCGAATGTCGTAACCGTACTTTATTAGATATGGTGCGATCTATGATGTCTCTTACCGATTTACAACTATCGTTTTGGGGTTATGCACTAGAGACAACTGTATTCACGTTAAATAGGGCACCATCTAAATCCGTTAAAGACGACACCATATGAACTATGGTTTGGCAAGAAACCTAAGCTGTTGTTTCTTAAAGTTTGGGGTTGCGATGCTTATGTGAAAAAGCTTTAGCCTGATAAGCTCAAACCCAAATCGAAGAAGTGCGTCTTCATAGGATACCCAAAAGAAACTGTTGGGTACAACTTCTATCACAGATTCGAAGGCAAGATCTTTGTTGCTAAGAATGGATCCTTTCTAGAGAAGGAGTTTCTCTCGAAAGAAGTGAGTGGGAGGAAAGTAGAACTTGATGAGGTAATTGTACCTTCTCTCCAATTGGAAAGTAGCTCATCACAGAAAACCGTTCCCGTGATGCCTACACCAACTAGAGAGGAAGCTAATGATAATGATCATGAAACTTCAGATCAAGTTACTACCAAACCTCGTAGGTTAACCAGAGCATGTTCCGCACCAGAGTGGTACAGTAATCCTGTCCTGGAAGTCATGTTACTAGACCATGACGAACCTACGAACTATGGGGAAGCGATGATGAGCCCAGATTCTGATAAATGGCTTGAGGCCATGAAATGCGAGAGAGGATCCATATATAAGAACAAAGTGTGGACTTTGGTGGACTTGTGCAATGATCGACAAACCATTGAGAATAAATGGATCTTCAAGAGGAAGACGGACGCTGATTGTATCGATGCTCAAATTGTCGCAAAAAGTTTCTCGACAAGTTGAAAGGTATCGATGTTTAAGTCTGTCAGAATCATGTTAGCAATTGCCGCATTTTATGAAATCTGGCAAATGGATAAACAAAACTGCATTCCTTAATGGATTTATTAAAGAATAGTTGTATATGATGCAACCAGAAGGTTTTGTCGATCCTAAAGGTGTTGACAAAATGTGCAAGCTCTAGCGATCCATCTATGGACTGGTGCAAGCATCTCGGAGTTGGAATATACGCTTTGATGAGTTGATCAAAGCATATAGTTTTAGATAGACTTGTGGTGAAGCCTGTATTTACAAGAAAGTGAGTGGGAGCACTACAACATTTCTGATAAGTATATGTGAATGACATATTGTTGATCAGAAATGATGTAGAATTTTTTGGAAAGCATAAAGGAGTGTTTAAAAGGAGTTTTTCAAAGAAAGACCTCGGTGAAGCTGCCTACATATTGGGCATCAAGATCTATAGAGATAGATCAAGATGCTTGATAAGATTTCTTCAATGAGTGCATACCTTGACAAGATTTTGAAGTAGTTTTTTTTCGAGAGTACGCAAATTGCGTACCATAGCTTTATAGAAGGAGAGAAAATTAGTACATGACATCTACCACTCACTGCGAACAAAGAGCGTAGCACAACACCACATCCGGCTATCCTCAGGACAGCCACACACAACAACACAACTAAAACACGGAAAAACATGCCCAAAACCGAAACACCTCGCCGCGTCTTGATCGACGCCGAGCACCTCCGAAGAACAGAAACTCCAGCTTCCTTTGGATTCATCCGCGACAACCATAATAGCGCCGTAGGTGAGCGGTCAGGGCCACAAAGAACACCGGAGGAGCGCCAACAGGAAACTCAGTGTCCTCGCACGATGCTCCCAACAGAGAAACGACGTCGCAGACGCCGCCATCATGCCGCTCCACAGGACCAAGGCTTTCGCCCGGAGACAACTGCCAACACCAAGCACGAGGGAGATGGTGACACACTCGATGTCGCCTCCAAAGAGGGGAACGACACCCGCGGGTGCCATCGACGCCGGCCGGCCACAACCGGACATGATTTTCATCAGTAATGTTGTGCATCTCCACTCCGACGAGGTACCAGGCAGCACCATTCCTGAAGCCTCGCACCGCCATCACCGCAGCAAATCTGCCGAAGCCGCGTAGCCGTGGTCCAACACCACCCGCACTGTTGAGAGAGAGCGAACCAGACCTCCACCAACATCGCCGTTGAGAAGCAACCACATCCTACAAGCGGAGCAAAAGCTAGATCCTCTCCATCGGTCTTCATCGACACCGAGAGACTGCCACCAGATTGGATTTGGCCCGCCCCTCCAACCTCACTCTGGCGCCATCTCCACCGGGGCATCACCGCGATCCCCTCACATGGAGGCGTCCGGAAGCCCGTTGCATGCCAGTACACCTTCCTGGCAGTGCCATCTCGGCGCCGCCACCCCCATGGCTGATCCAATGTCGCCGCCACCTGCAGCCACGTACCAGTAGTGCTCCTCGCTAGGATCCGGCGAACGCCCTTGCCGTGCCGCCCGCTAGACGCAGCTCCCTCGTGCGAAGGAGGTGCGTCGGGGCGCGCCACCCATGCCCGCCGCCTTTGACGGCCGGGCGCCGCCACCACCGCCAGCGCCGGCGGCGGCAGCGGCCGAGGAGCCGCGGATCTGGAGCTCTGTCGCGGAGGGATGGAGGGCCTCCGGAGCCGCACGTGCGTGCTACCCGGGAGGCGGAGGGAGGGATAGGGTTATGGAGGTGGAGGAGGAGGTCGCCGGCGAGGGGCTGGGGAAGAGGAGATCGACGGCGAGGTTATGTCCGCACGCGCGTGCGACCCGGGAGGCGGAGGGGGGATAGGGCTGTGGAGGTGGATGAGGAGGTCCCCGGCGAGGGGCTAGGGAAGAGGAGATCGGCGCCGGTGAGGGGCCGCGGAGGGATGAAGTAGTTCAAAATGGAACAGTCAAAGAAGGAGTTCTTGCCTGTGTTGCAAGGTGTGAAGTTGAGTAAGACTCAGAACCCGACCATGGAAGAAATTGGAAAGAGAATGAAAGTCATTCCCTATGCCTCAGTCATAGGTTCTGTAAAGTATGCTATGCTATGTACCGGACCTATTATGTACCTTGCCATGAGTTTGGCAAAGGTAGTACAATAGTGATCTAGGAGTCGATCACTAGACAGCAGTCAAAATTATCCTTAGAGGACTAAGCAAATATTTCTCGGTTATGGAGGTGATAAAGAGTTCGTCGTAAAGAGTTATGTCGATGCAAGCTTTTTGACACCGATCTGGATGACTCTGAGTCTCTATCTGGAGACATATTGAAAGTGGGAGCATTTAGCTAGAGTAGCTCCGTGCAGAGCATTGTAAACATAGAAATTTGCAAAATACATACATATCTGAATGTGGCAGACCCGTTGACTAAACATCTCTCACAAGCAAAACATGATCATACCTTAGTACTCTTTGGGTGTTAATCACATGGCGATGTGAACTATATAACTGACTCTAGTAAACCCTTTGGTGTTGGTCACATGGCGATGTGAACTATGGGTGTTAATCACATGGTGATGTGAACTATTGGTGTTAAATCACATGGCGATGTGAACTAGATTATTGACTCTAGTGCAAGTGGGAGACTGAAGGAAATATGCCCTAGAGGCAATAATAAAGTTGTTATTTTATATTTCCTTATATCATGATAAATGTTTATTATTCCTTCTAGAATTGTATTAACCGGAAACTTGATACATGTGTGGATACATAGACAAAACCCCATGTCCCTAGTATGCCTCTACTGGAATAGCTCGTTAATCAAAGATGGTTAAGTTTCCTAACCATAGACATGTGTTGTCATTTGATGAACGACATCACATCATATTTTTTGACTGGGAACTGTAGGGGAAACCCCCACAGCATATCAAAACATTATTGAGAAATAAAGAGCAAGTACAAGTACAAAGGGGGATTACAAGAGGTAATCAAACTAAGCTAAGGGAAGAAGGAGAAGAAACAAGACAAAATTACAAAAGAAAGACCTCAAGGTGGCAGAAATGAAATCCATCTAAGGAGATCATCCTTACAGGCAGCTTTTGTAGCGACCAGACCTCAAACAGTCTGACCTCTGTGCTCAGGTGTCATCCCTGGATCAGTAATGCTGACACCACACAGTACTTTGAAGGATTTATAACAGAGTAGCAATCACACACTTATTACATCGAAAGTCTCAAAGAGAACTTATTACAATAAATATGGCTTAAGTCCATCTAATAACGATAACAGCGGAAGGCTTGGAAGATAAGCGAGTCCATCAACTCCAATGGCATCACTAAGTATAGAACCACGACCTAAAAAGGCACCTTACTCGTCGTCTGAAAAGTCTGCAACATGAAATGTTGCAGCCCGAAAACGGGTCAGCACATGGTATATGCTGGCAACGTAACACATAGAGAGTAATGAATGATTAAGCCTATACTACATGCATATATGGATGGTGGAAAGCTCTTTGGTTATAGTTTTGCGTAAAGCCAGTTTTTCCCTACCTCAAAGGAATAAATTTTATTTAACTATCATGTTGGTTGTTAAACATTGAGAATGGTTGACAGCATCCTCAATCCCAATTAAAGTAATCATCATTAAAACCCAACAATATTAATTTAGTAGTAACATGATGAGATTCACATGATATCCAAGTACTAGATAATCAAAACGTCTATAACCGGGGACACGGCTAATCATGATTAGTTTATACACTCTGCAGAGGTTTGTGCACTTTTCCGCACAAGACTCGATCGCCTCCGTTGGATTTCTCGCACTACATGGTGTTTGAGAAATGGATGACCGAGACATAGTCTTTCAGAAGCGCTAGCACCTTACGATGTGATAGACCGTACCAACCTACATCCCCTAAATCTGCTCGTCTACCACTGTAAGAGTTCGCACGTCTTAGTCAACTACGCCAGAGCCCATAATGGCTTGTGGCTGCGCACGGAAGTTTCTAGTATGAATAATCTCATGATCCCTTTGGGCCTGGGTGGCGGTCCATAAAGAAAACAACAGGCAATCCTGGAATACCCAGGTACCTCAATCCACCCAGATGTGTGTTTAAGTTGCCACCTTAGATAAACCATTAATTAACAAACTCACATCTGTCATGGATATCACTCACCCAATCCACGTCTACTAGCATAGCATGGCATGATAAGCAAATGTAGAAGTAACTCCCAAAGGTTTGATAATAAAACAGGTAATAGGTACTACCTCAACTACTTCCCATCCCACAATTTTATTAGATCCTAATCATGCAATGTTTGAGGATTGATCTAATGCAATAAAACTGGGTAGTAAAAGAGGTATGATCAAAGTGTTACATGCCTTGCTGATGATCCGCGAAACCTAGAGATTCGAAGTAACAAGCGGCGCACTCCGGGTATTCTATCGCAGACAAACAAACAAGCATACAATAAGTACTCATCTAATGCATAGATAAAACTCAAATAAGAGATCTAACCAGAAAGTTCAACTTAAGAACTCCGGTTTGCAAAAAGAATCAAATCAAGCGAAGCAACGAAAGTCAAACGACGAAAGAAAACAACTTCGTTCTACTAATCTGGATCTAAGTCAAATTTTACAGAAACAAAAACTTGTTTAAGTTGGTTAAACGGATAGGGGGTTTCGAGACGAAACTCCAGGCGCTTGAATCGTCTGATTCCGATAAACGAGCAAAAAGTTATACTAAAACGAAAATCGGATCAGAAATCACGATTAGAAAATAATCGCGGAAAATCCGAGAAAAAGAAAAACGATGAACGGATTAACGAACGAACGTTCATTATCGAGATCTAAACGACGAATACGTTCGTTAAAACGAACGAACGAGCAAATGCTTGCTATTTAACCTAAACCGAAAAAACCGATCTAAATAAAAAAACGGAATCCAAAAAAAACCCGGCGAAACCGATGGAAAACTGAACGGTTTTACGAAAAAAAGGCAGCGCGAATTTCGAGGCAAACCTCGGGCGGTGGGCGGCGAGGCGACGGCGGCAGCTGCGGCAACGGCGCGGCGGGCGGGGCTAGGGTTTGCCCCTGGGGTGGGCCGTCTTATAAAGGCTAGCCGGGCCGGAGTCCCGGTCGGACACGGCCCGTAGGTCGGTTCGATTTTTTTTTCAATTATTTACGCGCAGAAGAAAAATAAAAATAAATACTAAACGGACTCCAAAAATCCCAAAATAAATTTTCCCCGACTTCTAAAATCAAGCCGGACAAAGTGAACATTTATTTGGGGCCTAAATGCAATTTTAAAAAATGCATATTTTTCCTAAATTCAAATAAAAATATCGAAAAACTCCGAAATAAATATTATTTGATTTTTTTATTAAATCCTCAATATTTCTTTATTTTGGGAAAGTCATTTTATTCCCCCTCTCATATTTTTTAATAGAAATAATTGATGATAAAATAAATAAAATCAAATGATCCTATTCTCAAAATTTGAGAAATCTCAAATATGAAAATAACGAAATCCCCAACTCTCTCCGTGGGTCCTTGAGTTTCTTAGGATTTTCTAGGATCGAAACCAAAAGCAAATAAAATATGATATGCAATGATGATCTAATGTATAAAATTCCAAATTGAAAATTTGGGATGTTACAAACCTATCCCCCTTAAGATGAATCTCGCCCTCGAGATTCGGGTTGGCTATAAAATAGGTGAGGGTGGTCTTTGAGCAAAACTTCCTCTCGTTCCCAGGTGGCTTCGTCCTCCATGTGGTGGCTCCACTGAACTTTACAAAACTTGATAACCTTGCTGCGGGTGACTCGGTTGGCAAACTCGAGAATCTTGACTGGCTTCTCCTCATAGGTCAAATTGTTATCCAACTGAATAGCTTCCAATGGCACTGTGTCTCTCAAAGGTATGTCAGCCATCTCCGCGTGGCACTTCTTCAACTGGGAAACGTGGAACACATCATGAACTCCTGACAATCCTTCGGGCAATTCCAACTTGTAAGCAACTTCTCCCATACGTTCCAATACTCGGTATGGTCCCACAAATCGTGGTGCTAACTTTCCCTTAACTCCAAAACGCTTTATTCCCCGAAGTGGTGATACTTGAAGATAAACTCTGTCTCCGACTTCGTAAACCGTCTCCTTGCGTTTAGAATCTGCGTAGCTCTTCTGCCTGGACTGGGCTACCTTGAGCCTATCGCGAATCAACTTCACCTTCTGTTCAGACTCCTTAATCAAATCAGGTCCAAACAACTGGCGGTCTCCAACCTCGTCCCATGACAACGGTGTCCTACACCTCCTTCCGTACAAGGCTTCGAAAGAGGCCATTTTCAAACTGGTTTGATAGCTGTTGTTGTAAGAGAACTCTGCATATGGCAAATTGTCGTCCCAACTAGATCCATAATCTAGTGCACAAGCTCTCAGCATATCCTCCAAAATCTGATTGACTCTCTCGGTTTGTCCATCTGTCTGTGGATGAAAAGCTGTACTGAACTCTAGCCTGGTACCCAAAGTTTCATGCAATTGCTTCCAGAACTTTGAGGTAAACTGGGTTCCTCTATCCGATACGATACTCCTCGGAACTCCATGTAAACATACAATCCCGGTCATGTATATCTTTGCCAACTTAGCACTGGTGTAAGTGGTCTTTACCGGGATGAAATGAGCTACCTTCGTTAACTGATCAACTACAACCCAAATCGAGTCATAGCCGGAACGAGTCCTGGGTAATCCTGTAATAAAGTCCATGCCTAACTTATCC
Organism: Aegilops umbellulata; assembly: GCA_032464435.1. Taxonomy (NCBI): domain Eukaryota; kingdom Viridiplantae; phylum Streptophyta; class Magnoliopsida; order Poales; family Poaceae; genus Aegilops; species Aegilops umbellulata. The sequence goes on along the minus strand of CP136056.1, from coordinate 208,011,163 downwards.
CACTTCCATTCGGGAATCGGTAATGGCTGTAACAATCCTGCTGGCTTCTGATGCTCTGCCTTTACTCTCTGACATACTCCCTCCGTCCCATAATGTAAGACGTTTTTTGACACTACACTAGAGTCAAAAAACGTTTTACATTATGGGACAGAGGGAGTACATCACAAACTGCTACATACTCCGCAATATCCTTCTTCATTCCGGTCCACCAGAAAGTATCCTTCAAATCCAAATACATCTTGGTATTTCCTGGGTGAATCGAATAGGGTGAATCATGCGCCTCTTGCAGAATTAACTTCTTGATCTCCGGGTCATTGGGCACAAAAACACGGTCTTCAAACCATAGGGTATCGTGCTCATCCTCACGAAATACTTTAGCTTTTCCTTCGCTCCTTTTCTCCTTTATAGAAGCAATCTCCTTGTCAGTCTTCTGAGCTTCTCTGATTCTATCCATCAAAGTTGACTGAATCTCCAATGCTGCTACATAACCTCTTGGAACTATTTCCAAACATAGCTCACGAAGATCCTCGGCTAACTCCTTTGGTATTTCTCCCGTCATTAGCGTATTGACATGGCTCTTACGGCTCAATGCGTCAGCTACTACATTAGCCTTTCCGGGATGATAGTGCAATCTCATACCATAATCCTTGATGATCTCCAACCATCTCCTTTGTCTGAGGTTTAACTCCTTCTGCGTGAAAATGTACTTCAAACTCTTGTGATCAGTGTACACTTCACAATGGTTTCCAATGAGGAAATGTCTCCATGTTTTCAATGCATGCAGTACGGCTGCTAACTCCAAATCATGCGTGGCATAATTCAATTCATGAGGCTTCAGTTGCCGTGAAGCATACGAAACAACTCTTCCTTCTTGCATACGCACCGCTCCAAGTCCTCGACGTGAAGCGTCGCAATACACCTCATAATCCTTGGTCTGATCTGGCAGAATCAACACTGGTGAGGTAACCAAACGTTTCTTCAACTCCTGAAAACTAGCCTCACACTCCTCAGTCCATATGAACTTGGTATCCTTCCTCAGCAACTCCGTCATAGGCTTTGCAATTTTAGAGAAGTTCTTAATAAATCTCCGGTAGTATCCTGCGAGTCCAAGAAAACTCTGGATCTCTCCAACTATTGTTGGGGCTTCCCAGTTGGTCACAGTGATAACCTTGGTGGGGTCAACTGCTATTCCTTCTCCCGATATAACGTGTCCGAGGAATCCTACTTCCTTCAACCAAAACTCACATTTGCTGAACTTGGCATATAACTGATGTTCTCTGAGTTTCTCCAGTACCAATCACAAATGTTCTTTATGCTCCTCTTCATTCTTCGAATAAACCAGAACATCGTCAATGAACACCACGACGAACTTATCCAAAAACTCCATAAACACTTTGTTCATCATGTTCATGAAATAGGCAGGTGCGTTAGTCAGACCAAATGACATAACGATATACTCATACAATCCATATCTTGTGGTGAAAGCTGTCTTAGGTATGTCTTGCTCTCGAATCTTCAACTGATGGCACCCCGATCGCAAATCGATCTTGGAAAACACTTTAGCTCCTTGCAATCGATCAAATAGATCATTTATCATCGGTAGTGGGTACTTGTTCTTGATCGTTACCTCGTTCAATCCGCGGTAATCAACAACCATCCTTGATGATCCATCCTTCTTCTCCACTAGAAGTACTGGTGATCCCCAAGGCGAAGAACTTGGGCGAATGTAACCTTTATCCAATAACTCCTTAATCTGCTTCTTAATCTCCACCAAATCTTTTGCGGGCATCCTGTATGGTCTCTTCGATATTGGCCCTGTGCCTGGTAAAAGCTCAGTCAAAAACTCAATATCTTTATCCGGTGGCATGCCGGGCAACTCATTCAGAAATACGTCAGGGAAATCCTTTACCACTGGTACTTCATCCTGCACAACTCCTGTCAAGGAATTTGCTTGAATCCTTTTCGGCACATGCCGTGATACATACTTGATCCTTCTTCCTTCTGGCGTTGTAAGCAAAATTGTCTTACTAGCACATTCAATGTTCCCTTCATACTTTGACAACCAACCCATGCCTAATATCACATCCAGTCCTTGAGATTCCAATACTATTAGGTCTGAGGGAAACACATAGTTACCAATCCTTAATGGTAACCGATCACACCATCGACTAGCCATATACTCTGCTCCAGGCGAGGTTACTAACATGGGTGACCTAAGGGCTTGGGTTGGCAGGTTATACTTATCCACAAATCCCCTTGATATGTATGAATGCGATGCACAAGTATCGAAAAGAACGAGTGCAGTAAAAGACATTACCAAAAACTTACCTATTACTGCATCAGGCTGAGCTTCAACCTCCTCCACGCTAACGTGGTTCACCTGTCCCCTGTTGAAAGGGTTCGGCTTCTTTACAGAGCTTCCATTGCCATTCTGGCCTTCAGGACATTCATTGGCATAATGTCCGGTCTTTGAACACTTGAAACAAGTGACTTGGCTCAGGTCTCTCTTGGCTGGGGTTGATGGGGTGGTACGGTTCTGGCCGTTGCTTCCTCCATTCCCATTACCATTCTTGGAGCCATTATGGTTGTGCGAGATACCTCCTCCATGGGTATGCTCAAAATGAACTCCCGGTTTAGGGGTAAGACCGGGCTTATGCTGAGCTCCAGAATTATACTTACCCTGTCCATACTTCCTCTTGCGGTTTTCAATCTGCTGCTGCTTCCCTTCAATCATAAGAGCACGATCTACCAATTCCTGGTAGTTGTTAAAACTTGCTACCATCAACTGCATACTCAGCTCGTCATTCAGTCCTTCCAGAAACTTCTCCTGCTTAGCTGCATCTGTAGCAACGTCATCTGGGGCATAATGTGCTAGCTTACTAAAGTCATCCACATACTGACCAACTGTCCGTCCTCCTTGGCGCAAGTTGCGAAATTCATGCTTCTTCATGGCCATAGCTCCTGCTGAAACATGGGCAGTATGGAAAGCTTGCTGAAACTGTTCCCATGTGACAGTGTCTACGGGGTAAGTGGCTGTAAAATTCTCCCACCATGCTGTTGCGGGTCCTTCAAACTGATGAGCGGCAAACTTCACTTTTTCCCCATCTGTACATCCTGAAGTGGTCAACTCCCTCCCTGTCTTGTGGAGCCAATCATCTGCTACTATCGGCTCGGTGCTACTGGAGAACACTGGCGGATTCAGCCTCAGAAAACGGGTTAAGTGATCAACTGGTGGTGGCGGCGGTGGGTTGTTGTTGTTGTTGTTGTTGTTGTTGTTGTTGTTGTTGTTGTTGTTCAGGTTCTGGACTAACAACTGCATCAAGGCATTCTGCTGCTGGATCAACTGAGTGAGCTCCGATGGGAAAGCAAATCCATTGTCACGTCTCGGAGGCATCTGAGGGTTTATAAAAGATGAGAATTAAGAATAGAATGAGGCCTAAAGAGAAAACACTACCCATATGCACATGAGACAAATGCACACAAAATCACTTCATTCAATCAAACAAGGGCATACAATCGGTCTAGAACTATCGCAAAAGTGCGTGGACTATACTATGTACATGGTGGAACACTACTACTGTTTATGGTAGTCTACTAGAAAAACTGCTCCGATGAAGACTCCATGATATCTGCTCCAGCTTCGTCTTTGAAATCATCATCACTAGGATCGGAATCAGTGTCGTCGATGATGATGTAGTTATCTGGACAGGTGCAATCTTCATCTTCTCCTCCGGGTGCTGAGTTCCCCATGAGTTCTTCAATCTTCTCCTTAAGATCGCCATTTTGTCTCACTAGAGCTACTATCTCATCCATGTAGTCCTTGCGTGTGGCCTTCAGTTCTCCTTCTAGCTCAATAATCTTGGCTTTTGCTTTCTTCAACTCCATCATGTCTGCACACATCTGATTCTCCTGGCGTTGAATGTGCTGGTTTAACTCCTGGATGAAAGCTGCAATGGATCTATCCTTCTTGGTGCTAACTATCTCCCATTATTCATCTCGGCGTCCGCAAATCTGGTAAATAGTATCCTTGAGGTATTCTTGATAAACTTCTCAAATGCGTCCCATGGTAATGTGAGCTGCCATGCTCTTTCCCAAACTCCAGGTTGGTGCATTAAAAACACACTCTATGGGCTCCGTGGCTGGCGCGAACGTCCTTCCTGGAACTTGAGCTTGAATCTTCCAACACTCCTCTTCGGGTAAAGTGGCGTTGTAGGTCCCGGTGAAGCTTGGTATTCCAATGTTCAGGTACTTGGTGACTTCCTTCAGGTGTTGTCCAAAAGGTGTATCTTCATCCGGCTGGGTGAACTTGATCCTCGCTTCCGTCATCCTAAAAGAGTAGAAAAGATGAGGAGTCAGAAATGAGAAGAGAGTAGTGATCTAGGGCTTTTGCTTAGTGATCGTGTCCTACAGTCAGCGTGTGCTCTGATACCATCTCTGTAGCGACCAGACCTCAAACAGTCTGACCTCTGTGCTCAGGTGTCATCCCTGGATCAGTAATGCTGACACCACACAGTACTTTGAAGGATTTATAACAGAGTAGCAATCACACACTTATTACATCAAAAGTCTCAAAGAGAACTTATTACAATAAATATGGCTTAAGGCCATCTAATAACGATAACAGCGGAAGGCTTGGAAGATAAGCGAGTACATCAACACCAACGGCATCACTGAGTATAGAACCACGACCTAAAAAGGCACCTTACTCGTCGTCTGAAAAGTCTGCAACATGAAACGTTGCAGCCCGAAAACGGGTCAGCACATGGTATATGCTGGCAATGTAACACATAGAGAGTAATGAATGATTAAGCCTATAATACATGCATATATGGCTGGTGGAAAGCTCTTTGGTTACAGTTTTGCGTAAAGCCAGGTTTTCCCTACTTCAAAGGAATAAATTTTATTTAACTATCATGGTGGTTGTTAAACATTGAGAATGGTTGACAGCATCCTCAATCCCAATTAAAGTAATCATCATGAAAACCCAACAATATTAATTTAGTAGTAACATGATGAGATTCACATGATATCCAAGTACTAGATACTCAAAACGTCCATAACCGGGGACACGGCTAATCATAATTAGTTTATACACTCTGCAGAGGTTTGCGCACTTTTCCGCACAAGACTCGATCGCCTCCGTTGGATTTCTCGCACTACATGGTGTTTGAGAAACGGATGACCGAGACATAGTCTTTCAGAAGTGCTAGCACCTTATGATGTGATAGACCGTACCAACCTACATCCCCTACATCTGCTAGTCTACCATTGTAAGAGTTCGCACGACTTAGTCAACTACGCCAGAGCCCATAATGGCTTGTGGCTGCACAAGGAAGTTTCTAGTATGAATAATCTCATGATCCCTTTGGGCCTGGGTGGCGTCCATAAAGAAAACAACAGGTAATCCTAGAATACCCAGGTACCTCAATCCACCCAGATGTGTGTTTAAGTTGCCACCTTAGATAAACCATTAATTAACAAACTCACATCTCTCATGGATATCACTCACCCAATCCACGTCTATTAGCATAGCATGGCATGATAAGCAAACGTAGAAGTAACTCCCAAAGGTTTGATAATAAAACAGGTAATAGGTACTACCTCAACTACTTCCCATCCCATAATTTAATTAGATCCTAATCATGCAATGTTTGAGGATTGATCTAATGCAATAAAACTGGGTAGTAAAAGAGGTATGATCAACGTGTTACTTGCCTTGCTGATGATCCGCGAAACCTAGAGATTCGAAGTAACAAGCGGCGCACTCCGGGTATTCTATCGCAGACAAACAAACAAGCATATAATAAGTACTCATCTAATGCACAAATAAAACTCAAATAATATATCTAACCAGAAAGTTCAACTTAAGAACTCTGGTTTGCAAAAAGAATCAAATCAAACGAAGTAACGAAAGTCAAACGGCGAAAGAAAACAACTTCGTTCTACTAATCTGAATCTAAGTCAAATTTTACAGAAACAAAAACTTGTTTAAGTTGATTAAACGGATAGGGGGTTTCGAGACGAAACGCCAGGCGCTTGAATCGCCTGATTCCGATAAACGAGCGAAAAGTTATACTAAAACGAAAATCAGATCAGAAATCGTGATCAAAAAATAATCGCGGAAAATCCGAGAAAAAGAAAAAAGACGAACGGATTAACGAACGAACGTTCGTTATCCATATCTAAACGACGAATGCGTTCGTTAAAACGAATGAACGAGAGAACGCTCGCTATTTAACCTAAACCGAAAAAACCGATCTAAATAAAAAAGACGGAATCTAAAAAACCCGGCGAAACCGACGTAAAATCGAACGGTTTTATGAAAAAAAACGGCGGCGCGGATTTTGAGGCGAACCTCGGGCGGCGGCGGCGGCTGCGGCGACGGCGCGGCGGGCGGGGCTAGGGTTTGCCCCCGGGGTGGGCCGGCTTATAAAGGCTAGCCGGGCCGGAGTCCCGGTCGGACACGGCCCGTAGGTTGGTTCGATTTTTTTAATTATTTACGCGCAGAAGAAAAATAAAAAGAAATACTAAACGGACTCCAAAAATCCCAAAATAAATTTTGCCCGACTTCTCAAATCAAGCCGGACAAAGTGAACATTTATTTGGGGCCTAAATGCTATTTTGAAAAACGCATATTTTTCCTAAATTCAAATAAAAATGTCAAAAACTCCGAAATAAATCTTATTTGATTTTTTATTAAATCCTCAATATTTCTTTATTTTCGGAAAGTTATTTTATTCTCGCGCTCATATTTTGTAATAGAAATAATTGATGATAAAATAAATAAAATCAAATGATCCTATTCTCAAAATTTGAGAAATCTCAAATATGAAAATAACGAAATCCCCAACTCTCTCCGTGGGTCCGTGAATTGCTTAGTATTTTCTAGGATCGAAACCAAAAGCAAATAAAATATGATATGCAATGATGATCTAGTGTATAACATTCCAAATTGAAAATTTGGGATGTTACAGCTTTCACCCTATATTGCATTAAGGTAATATCATGGATGAATGCACTTCTGCATTTATTGAATCCAGCTCTCTCATGCGTGAAGACCTTAGCATTCCTGACAATCCAGATATTCTAGCAAGCAATGAACACCACTTCAGTGAAGAAGGGCTTCCTGAAGCTCCTGCTAGCATTGATAACCAAATCAGCCATATAGTTACCAGATGACCAATCAATTTGCAGGTAGTTCCAAACTCTGACACTAAAATTGCAATTAAAGAACATGACATCAAATCATTAGGAGAATGATGTGATGGACAAGACCCATCCGTTAGCTTAGCATAATGATCGTTAAGTTTTATTGCTATTGCTTTGTTCATGACTTATACATATTCCTTTGACTATGAGATTATGCAACTCCCGGATACCGGAGGAATATCTTGTGTGCTACCAAACGTCACAATGTAACTGGGTGATTATAAAGATCCTCTATAGGTATCTCCGAAGGTGTTTGTTGGGTTGGCATAGATCGAGATTATGATTTGTCACTCCGAGTATCGGAGAGGTGTCTCTGGGCCCTCTCGGTAATGCACATCATGATAAGCCTTGCAAGAAATGTGACTAATGAGTTAGTTGCGGGATGATGCATTACAAAACGAGTAAAGAGACTTGCCAGTAACGAGATTGAACTAGGTATAAAGATACCAACGATCGATTCTCGGGCAAGTAACATATCGATGACAAAGGGAATGACGTATGTTGTCATTACAGTTTAACTGATAAAGATCTTCATAGAATATGTAGGAACCAATATGAGCATCTAGGTTCCGCTATTGGTTATTGACCGGAGAGGTGTCTCGGTCATGTCTACATAGTTCTCGAACCCATAGGGTCCGCATGCTTAACGTTCAATGACGATTTGTATTATATGAGTTATATGTGATTTGGTGACCGCATGTTGATCGGAGTCCCAGATGAGAACACAAACATGACAAGGAGTCTCGAAATGGTAGAGAGGTAAAGATTGGTATATTGGATGATTGTATTCGGACAACGGAAGTACTTCGGAATGTATCAGGTACATATCGGAGTAGCAGGGGGGGTTACCGGAACCCCCCGGGGGAATATATGGGCCATATGGGCCATAGGAGGGAGACACACCTGCGCACAAAGGGGTGGCGCGCCCCTCACATGGAAGGAGGCCGAATAGGACTAGGAGGGGGGGCGCCCCCTTGCTTCTCCCCCTCTCTCTCCTTCCCCCTTCCCCCCTCCGATAAAAGGAAAGGGGGGGGGATCCTACTAGGAGCCCAAGTAGGACTCCTCCTACTTGAGGCGCACCTAGGGACAGTCTCCTCCCCCTCCCTCCTTTATATACGTGGGGAAGGGGGCGCCTAGAACACACATCAATTGTTCCAAGCCGTGTGCGGCGCCCCCTCCATAGTTTATGCCTCCGGTCATATTCACGTAGTGCTTAGGCGAAGCCCTGCACGGATCACTTCACCATCACCGTCACCACGCCGTCGTGCCGATGGAACTCTCCCTCGACACTTTGCTGGATCAAGAGTTCGAGGGACGTCATCGAGCTGAACATGTCCAGAACTCGGAGGTGCCGTACGTTCGGTGCTTGATCGGTTGGATCGAGAAGACGTCCGACTACATCAACCGTGTTAAGAAAACGCTTCCGCTTTCGGTCTACGAGGGTACGTGGACACACTCTTCCCCTCTCATTGTTATGCATCTCCTAGATAGATCTTGCGTGATCGTAGGAATTTTTTTGAAATTGCATGCTACGTTTCCCAATAGTGGGGGCCAGCAACGTGGCGTAGCTCCTGCACCGCCTCTTGGCACTGCGACCGTGGTGAGCAACACTGTCGGAGTAATGGGCCACGGGTACGCAAACCCGAGGCCCAGAACCTTTCAAGACATCGGGGCAGGCTGCGCCCCTCAAAGATGCCATGACGAAGAGCCGCCTCCTAGAAGCCGGCGGGAAGAACGGACGACTCCCCCCCACAGCCGAGTCCTAAAGGCGAGTTCAAGGTATGCCGACTCCAATCTGACGGCTTCCAGAGAAGCCGGCCACCAGAAGTCGGCCCCCGGCACCAACAAATACCTGCGCCCTCATCAAGAGGGACGGGACGGGGAGTGGCAACAATGAAGCATACTCCCTCCCCCTTTCCAAGGGAAGGCGTGGCCACAGTATGCCGTACCCACAGAGATCTCCGTCCAACACGGCACTGTTGCCATGCCGACCCTGACATCAGCACCCGTAGACAGAGTCCTGCAACCACGACGGCCTGTCGGTACGACCCAGGGATGACGAGTCCCACCAGTCAGCGAGAGTCCAGAAGACGGCAAGAGCGCTACCAGACGGACCCGTTGGGAGTCGGCCCCCGGGAGTCGGCCGGCCCCTCCTGCGGGCCCCACGCGCCATTAACCAGATGAGATAGGGAGTGGCAACAGTGATCGCCCGCCAGGCGACGGTGCTGTTGCCACGACCCCATGACCAAGCCTGCGTCATTAGAGGCACGACTACAGTAGTCAGCAGCCGGCAAGACCCGCAAGCGGCGGACACGGCCTGATGGCTCCGTACCGGACCAGTCGGCGGGCCCCAGCAGTCGGCGGAGAAGCCGACGACTAAAGAGACTGACGGCTGGGCCCGTACCCAGCCAGATTACCATTGTACCCCTGGGGGGTAGGCCTATATAAACTCCCCAGGGCACCCTTGCAAAGGGTTCGAATCCATTAGCACTAGACCAGATCATATAGGAAGGAGAGAGTTGACCTTGCCTTCTCCTACCTTTAGGAAACAACTGGAGGAGTAACCTTGTACTCACTTTGCCATAGTGACGCGGAGACCCAGCAAGGCAGGACTAGGGATGTTATCTCCTAGGAGAGCCCCAAACCTGGGTAAAGTATGCCGACGTTCGTGTCTACGCCTCATCCTGCTTCCAGGCACTGGCGACGTTCTACTCGCTCCCGCCATGATAAGCCATCCTTTGGCATATGTCGCTCCCAACCCCCGACATTTGGCGCCCACCATGGGGCGAGGTGCACCGTCGTCCGGAGACCTGCTCTGGACGGGTACCCTTTTCCTTCCTGGCGAGCGCAGCCAGCCCGGCACGCCAGACGGAGTCTGTGCCGACGCGCTGCATGGCGCTGAGATCGCCCGTGCGGCCAGTCGCCTCGCCGATCTTGTCGGCGAGGTTCGCCTCTCCGACGAGCCCGCATCCAACGCGGGCACGGGCGGCCCCAAGAGCCTCCTCATGGGCCTCCTCGATCAACTGCACGTCGCCAACGAGCCAGCTGTGGACTTGGAGTCCGTAGGATCCACCGATCCGATGTTGGTCGATTCCAACACCGCATCGCTCGACGTGTTCCCCACCAACATGATGGTCTACGACGAGACGCTCCCTTGCGCAGAGAGTGACGGAAGCACCGTCACAGAAGTGCTCATCATCGGTCATGGCGAGCACTCCGGCGGAGGAGCTCATGACCCGCTCGACGCGGTGCTACAAGACCTGACCGCGCCCATCCCCGAAGACGCCGACGCCGAGACGCTGGAGGCGCGCCGGCTCCAGCTCGTCGAAGGCATGAAGAAGCTGGCTAGCATGAGACGCCTGTCAGAAGCCTATCAACGCAAGATGGATCGCGCCGTGGGTGGCTTGCCGGCCCCAACAAGGCCTAGCCGTCTTGGCACGGTCCAGCAGCGCGGCGTAGCCATCGCCAACCTGTTCGGGGCGAATTGCCCCGTTTACGCCACGCCTGCGGAGAACATCCGGGCCGCCCAGGCGGCAGCGGACGAGCTGGACAATTTCGATGGCGAAGAGCGTCGCCTGATGACGGAGCAGCTCCAGTGGCTCCTTGACGCGGCTGCCGAGCAGAACGAGGCCGGCTGCCGCACTGATGCGCCGCGGCGGCAGAACGACGACCCGCCCCCTCGCCGAGACCAAGGTGCAATGTCTCGGACGCCGATTGGTGGTGTCCGCGGAAGAAAAGATAAGGAGCCGGCTGCCAGCCGCAGTCGGACTCGCGTCACCATCGAGCGCGACCAAGACGGCCGCCCAAGAGCAGTGGAACGGTGAGACGACTGTCCGCCTCCTCCCCCTCGCAGGGAAAGGCGAGTCTTCCTGCCGCCTGTTGATCACCCGACTCTCGGCGATCGCCTTGTCAGGAGTCGGAGAAAATGACACTCGCCACCGGATCGACCGACTCCACCGATCCCTGGCACTCGAAGAAGAAGAAGAGCTGGGCCCGCCGTGTTTTGGTCCCCGCATCCGAGATGAGCCCTTTCCCAAAGGGTTCACGCTCCCAAGAGATACGCCCAAGTACACTGGCTCCGTGAAGCCGGAGGACTGGCTGGTTGACTACTCCACCGCCGTCAACATCGCGAACGACAACAAGCGTGTTGCCGTGAAGTACATTCCGCTCATGCTCCAGGGCACGGCCCGGACATGGCTAAACAGCTTGAAGCCCCACAGCATCAATAGTTGGGTCGACTTCACCGACGCCTTTGTTCGCAACTTCACCAGCACGTACAAGCGACCTCCCAAGCCTCGCCAGCTTTCCCTGTGCGTGCAAGGTCCCAACGAGTCAACTCGCGACTACCTCACGCGTTGAGACGAGCTCCAGAACTCCTATGAAGGCGTGAACGAGGTGCAGGCTATTGAGTACTTCACCGCCGGGTGCAGGGAAGGCACCCTCCTCAAGCACAAGCTCCTATGCGACGAGCCAAAAACCCTCGACGAGCTGCTGATCATAGCAGACAAGTATGCCACGGCCGACTCCTCCATGAAGGTGGAGATTCAAGTTAGTGCGACTGGCAAGGTGGCTCCTCAGGCTCCTAGAACCCCGGCCGAAGACGCCAGTCGGCGACAGCAGCAGAGCGACCACAAGCGCAAGGCCCCACCGCCGGCTTCCAACAGCCGGCAGGTGGCGACAGTCGAAGACCAGCAGCCAGAAGGGCGCCCTCCGCCCAAATGACAGAAGGGTGGCAAGCCCAAATGGTTGCCGGCTTTTTCCTATGAGCAGACTTTGGACGGACCCTGCAAGTTCCATAGTGGTACGAAGCCATCCAACCACACCACTCGGAAATGCCACTGGCTCACCAGGATCGCCAAGGGAGACGGCCTCCTGACTCCCCCGCCTGCTGGGCAGCCGCCTCCTCCTCCGCCCCAGCAGCCGGCGGTCAGGCCAGTCAGCGCAATACAAGATGAGTACCCAGAAGAGCACGGGGCCTACGTGGTGTTCACCAGTGTGGCCGATGATCGACGCAGCAGGTGGCAGCAGCAGCAAGAGGTGAATGCAGTAGCATCAGAGACACCAGAGTTCATGCATTGGTCTGAAAAATCCATCAGCTGGAGCAGAGCTGACCACCCAGAGGTGATGCCGAGTCCAGGCTCCTACGCCTTGGTATTGGATGCCACCTTTGCCACAGACAAGCGAGCTGCTCACTTCTCCCGAGTCCTGATAGACGGCGGCAGCAGCATAAACATCCTGTACATGACACCATGAAGAAGTTAGGAATCAAGCAAAGACAGCTTCAGAACAGCCGGACTGTATTCCATGGCATAGTCCCTGGCCTTTCCTGCTCACCAATCGGCAAGATCCTGATAGATGTCCTCTTCGGAGACAAAGATCACTTCCGCCGAGAGTCAGTTTGGTTTGAAGTGGTGAACCTCGAAAGCCCGTACCATGCGTTGCTTGGCTGACCTGCCTTGGCCAAGTTCATGGTGGTCCCCCACTATGCCTACCTCAAGATGAAGATGCCGAGTTCCAAGGGGATTCTGACCATAGCCAGCGACTACAGAAAGTCGTCCGCCTGTGCGGCTGAGAGCAGTCGGCTGGCCGAGTCCCTGGTGATCGCAGCTGAGAAGCGACTCCTTGACCGGGTTGTGGCAATGGCCGGCAAACAACCGGATATGTTGCCCAACCCCAAGGAGTCGGAAGCTGAGGATTCGTTCAAGCCGGCCAAAGAGACGAAGAAGATACCCTTAGACCCGGAGCACCCAGAGAGGTACGCTGTCATAGGTGCAAACCTCGACAGCAAATAGGAAGGCGAGCTCGTCGATTTCCTCCATGAGAATCGGGACATTTTCGCATGGTCCCCCAAAGACATGCCAGGTGTTCCGACGGAATTCGCCGAGCACAAGTTACATGTCCGATCTGATGCGAAGCCAGTCAGGCAGCCCTTGCACCGTCTGTCAGAAGAAAAAAGAAGAGTTGTTGGAGAAGAAATAGCCCAACTTCTAGCAACTGGCTTCATCATGGAAGTATTCTTTCCAGAGTGGCTGGCCAACCCGGTCCTGGTGCTGAAGAAAAACAAGCAGTGGCGAATGTGTATCGACTACACAAGCCTCAACAAAGCATGCCCCAAGGATCCATTCGCTTTGCCAAGGATTGATCAGGTGATAGACTCCACAGCCGGATGCGAGCTACTGAGTTTCTTAGATGCGTATTTGGGATATCACTAGATCAAGCTGAACCCAGCTGACAGACTGAAGACTGCTTTCATTATGCTGTTTGGAGCCTTCTGCTACTTGACCATGACGTTCGGCTTAAGGAATGCCGGCGCGACCTTTCAACGTTGCATGCAGAAGTGCCTCCTCAAGCAACTCGACAGAAATGCCAACGTTTACGTGGACGATGTGGTGGTGAAGACGGAGAAGCGTGGAACACTGCTGGAAGACCTCAAGGAGACCTTTGAGAACCTGTGCCGATTTCAGATCAATCTCAACCCTGAGAAGTGCATCTTCAGAGTACCAGCCGGCCAACTTCTTGGTTTCTTGGTCTCCGAACGCGGCATATAGTGCAACCCTGTGAAGATCAAGGCCACTGAGAGGATGGAAGTACCCAACCGACTGCTGGACGTGCAAAAGTTCACTGGCTGCTTGGCGTCCATCAGCCGATTCATCAGTCGGCTGGGCGAGAAGGCTCTCCCCCTATACCAACTCATGAAGAAGACCACCTTTTTTGAGTGGAACCACAAGGCGGACGAAGCTTTTCTCCAGTTGAAGAAGATGTTGACTACTCCACGAGTTCTGGCGGCTCCGACTCCTAAGGAGCCCATGCTCCTATACATCGCCGCCGCCAGCCGGGTAGTCAACATAGTTATTGTGGTGGAACGCAAGGAAGAAGGCAAGGCACTACCTGTCCAGAGACCAGTGTATTACCTGAGCGAAGTACTGTCGACCTCCAAGCAGAACTACCCCCACTACCAGAAGAGGTGCTATGGCGTGCACTTTGCCGCCAAGAAGTTGAAGCCTTACTTTCAAGAGCATCCAATCACAGTGGTCTGCACAACCCCACTAGCCGAGATCATCGGAAGCCGAGATGCTTCTGGCCGAGTGGCCAAATGGGCCATAGAGCTGGCTCCCTACACAATCTACTACCAACCTCGCACCGCCATCAAGTCACAAGCATTGGCCGGCTTCCTCGTCGACTGGGCCGAGACCCAGTACCTGCCGCCAGCGCCCAACTCCACCCATTGGCGGATGCATTTCGAATGCTCCAAGATGCGCACCGGCTTGGGAGCCGGCATCGTCCTCACCTCTCCCAAAGGCGACAAGCTCAAATATGTGCTGCAAATCCATTTCTCCACCTCCAACAATGTCGCTGAATACAAGGCACTCATTCACGGGCTCCGGCTTGCCAAAGAACTTGGCATTCGCTCGATCTGTGTTATGGCGACTCCGACTTGGTGGTCCAGCAATCGTCTGGCGACTGGGACGCCAAGGATGCAAATATGGCGAGCTACCGCTTCCTCGTGCAACAATTCAGTGGATATTTTGAGGGGTGCGAGTTCCTCCATGTGCCAAGAAACGACAACGACCAAGCAGACACCCTGGCACGAGTCGGCTCTACCCGTCAAGCAATACCATCCGGTGTCGCCCTTCAATGCCTCCTCAAGCCGTCTGTCAAGCCTTCACCAGAATCAGACTCCATCTTTGTGCCGGCTCCTCCTGAAGAAGTCGGATCCGACTCAAGAACTCCAGCAGACGGCACGAGAATTTTGACAGACGGCTCTAGGATCGCGGCAGTCGAAGCCGGCCCGAGGACTTCAGAGCCCGGCCCGGGGACTACGGCGGCCAGCCTGAAGACTTCAGAACTCGGCCCGGGGACTGCGCCAGTCGGCCTGGGGACTTCATCAATCCAGCAAGCGGTTGCCAACTCCAACCCGCCGCCTCCCGGCCCAGCCACCCCCGTCCAGGTCGCAGTTCTGACAGTCGAAGAAATCGCAGCACCCTCTTGGGCCTAGCCCATCCTCAAATTCTTGGTAAGCAAAGAGCTGCCAACTGATGAGATCTTAGCTCGGCAAGTGCAACGCCGAGCAGCATCCTATACCATAGTCAACAGAGAGCTGGTTAGGCGCAGTGTCACTGGCGTCTACCAGTGTTGCGTGGAGCCAGAACAAGGCCGAGCAATTTTCAAGGACATCGATCAAGGTGAGTGCGGCCACCATGCAGCTTCAAGAGCACTTGTCGCCAAAGCCTTTCGCCATGGTTTCTTCTGGCCGACTGCCTTAGAAGAAGCCAAGGATTTGGTCCAAAAATGCAAGGGGTGCCAGAAGTTCCGCTCCAAGCCGCATCAGCCGGCTTCTGCACTCAAGACTATCCCCATTGCCTGGCCCTTCGCTGTTTGGGGCCTGGACATGGTGGGACCATTCAAGACGGCACGAGGTGGCCTGACTCACTTGTCGCAGTGGACAAGTTCACCAAGTGGATAGAAGCAAAACTGATCAAGAAGCTGAACGGCCCGACTGCCGTGACTTTCATCTCCGACATTACAATTCGGTACGACATACCGCACAACATCATCACCGACAACGACACAAATCTTGCCAAAGGTGCCTTGGCCCGCTTCTGCCGCCGTAGGGCATCCGACTGGACTTAGCGTTCGTTGCCCATCCGCAGTCAAACAGCCAGGTGGAGCGAGCAAACGGCCTCATCCTGTCCGGCATCAAGCCTCGACTGGTCGAGCCTCTGGAGCGCTCGGCTGGCTGCTGGCTCGACGAGTTGCCAGCCGTCCTCTGGAGTCTGCGCACAACTACAAACAAGTCAACTGGCTTCACGCCTTTCTTCCTCGTCTACGGTGCCGAAGCCGTCATCCTGACGGACATAGAGTTCGACTCCCCACGAGTCACCATGTACATCGAGGAGGAAGCAGAAGAAGCACGTCAAGACGGTGTCGATCTGTTGGAAGAGGGCCGGCTGTTGGCACTCAGCCGGTCCAGCATCTACCAGCAGAGCCTGCGTCGGTACTACAACAGGAAGGTCAGGCCGAGATCCTTCCAAGAGGGCGACCTTGTGCTCCGACTGATCCAGCGAACAGCCAGCCAGCACAAGCTGTCGGCGCCTTGGGAAGGCCCTTTCATCATCAGCAAAGTATTGGGCAACGGCTCCTACTACCTAATCGACGCTCAGAAGCCCCGAGCATGCAAGAGGGATGATTCCGGCAAAGAGACGGAGCGACCATGGAATGCAAATCTCCTCCGAAGATTTTACAGTTGATGAAGTATGTACCATGCTACCTTTTGTATTAAAGTACCAAGACTTCGGGCCCCCCGAGAAGAGCTCGGGGACTGCCCTCTTTTATCTATATGATAAGAATTATGCCTACGAGTATGTTACTCTTTGATTATGCCGCTTGGCATCGGGTTCGACTAGTCGGCCCGGGGAGTTGCCGCCTTACACTATGAAATGCTTCCTGCAGCCGGACAAGTAGTGTGTGGCACCTAAGCCGTCTCCTGTCAGAAGCCGCAGCTCGCAGAGCGACTGTCTGGTGGGCAGGAGTAAGGTAGAATGGGCGTCCACATGAAAAATGGCTAAGGACTCAAAGCATAAACATAGCTTAAGCCGGCTTCCAGCCTTTTTTCGCAAACCGACTCTTGAGCAGTCGGCTCGCCGCCTTCTATTCAACTTGCTAAAAAACTCTAAAACGGCTAAGTACTTGCCTTTCCAAAGTAGCCAAGTACTTGATCCAGCAGCAGTCCGCAGATCGGCTGTCCGACTGACAAGACGGCAACTGAGGGAAGGCGGCAAAGGAAAAAGCCAAAGGAGCGATAAGCAAGAAGAGATAGAACTCGGATAAATATTTACATAACAGAGGCCCTTGGCCGAATCTTCGAACAAAAGTTCAAAATACACCCCGCGGGTGGAATTGTGCGAATTAACAAGTTCTTCAAAGACTATTAAGCGGATAAAACAAAGATAAGGCGACAACCTAGGAGGTGGCAGACGGGTTCGGAGGATCGGAGGAGACAGCGGTGTCAGGTGTTGGGGCGGCCGGCTGGTCGGTCTCGGCTTGATCACCTCCGGCGGCAGCCGGCTCGGACGGGCGCGGCTCGTTGCTGGAGGCGCGGTGGAGCTGAGGCTGGCCGTCCGCCCCGTCTTCTGGTGCCTTCGTCTCGCCCCCGTCCTCCGCCTCGCCTTCCTCCTCGACGCTGGAGCCGATCACCTCCGCCGAGTCCTCGCTGTAGTCTGGATTCATCCCAAACCACTCCGGTGGTGCCTCCTCGCTGTCTTCAGCCCGCTCGGGGACGAAGACGCTGGTGTCGGTGTACTCGGCGATCGCCACCGCGTGCTTGACGAGGGCGTCTTCCGCAGTTGCCAGCTCCGCCTGGGCCTCTGACCGGAGTGTGGCTAGCCGGTCTAGGTCCAGCCCCGGATACCACGCCTTGACGAACTCCAAGGCCCGGCGCGCTCCAGCCCGGGCCGAGGAACGCTTCCAGGCCTCAAGACGGCCAGCCGCGACCTTCAGCCAGTCGGCAGTCCGACTGTGAGTGCGCGGAGCCTGCATGTCCGGCCATATGGCGGCGATCGCCTGAGCGCCAACACGCTGAAGCCGACGCAGCATCCGGTGGGCTGGCCGCAGGTGAGCCTCAATGCTCGGAATTTGCCCATCAAGGGTTCGGGGGGCGTCGGCGGCGATTTCCGCGCCATCCGCCCTCCGCCCCTCGTAATCAGCCTCGATGGCTTGATTCGCGGCCTACGAGTGGCCTGGGAAAAAGTCTGCCAGGACGAAAGAGCGAAGAACAAGTCAAAAACTCGAAAACGGCTCGACCTATAGTCGGAAACTCAAATAAGAAAAACGAGGAGGCTCACCGTCGACGAGATCCTCGATCTCGTGGAAGACGGAGGTCAGCACTGCCTCCTTGTCAGTCCAGGAGGAGCGCTCGCTTACGAACTCAGCTAGGAGAGCGGTCTCCTTTTCTTCCGCCTCCTCCTGGGCCTTCTTGAGCAGCTCCTTCTGCTCTGCCAATTGTGCGGCCAGCAGGTCGCGCTCTGCGGCAAGCCGGCTGCATTCCTCCCCCTTGACGCGCAACGCGGTGTTGGCCTCGCCCAATTGCTGCTGCAGGGTGGCGTTGGCCTCTGAAGAAAAGAAGAAAGAAGGCGTCAGTTGTCAACAAAAGAAGGTCGCCAGGAAGATCCGGCCCGACTGCTCAGCAGTCGGCCCGAATCTCGGGGACTACAGCCCGCGGGTGCGCCAGCGCGCCCCCGCGAAGAAGAAAGAAGACTCACTCTGGCTCTTCGGCAAGTCGGCGGTCCGCTTGCCCAGCTCCTCGACGTTGCGGTTGAAGGCGGTCGCGCGAATATTATGATAGTCCTGTGGCAAACATTTTAGACAGACGATTAGTACTCGGAACTCGCCATGTAGATTTCCAGGCCGCCTGCTCTGTAGCCGGCCCGGAACTCGGGGACTACACCCAGTGGGTGCGCTGGCGCGCCCCCATAGAGAGAAAAAGGAAAAACAAGCAAAACAAGAGGGAGGAGACGTACTCGGATGGCTGTCCGCGACGCCAGGTGCGCCTTGGTACAGTTCTGGATGGCGTCGCCCTCAGCTCGGAGCTTGGTCTGGACGTCCAGAAGCGCCCGGTTCAACGGGCCCGTCCCGCCTCCCCGCACCCACCTAGTGGGCGCGGCGCTCGTCGCCTCGGCGTCAGGGATCGTGGAGCTCGTGGCGCCAGTATCCAGAGGGCGCGACGCCGAAGTCGCCTTTGCGAGGCGGCGCCTCATTGGCGTGCTGACTTGAAGAAGCTGGCCCACCTCGACCTCGTCTTTAGTCGGCGGCACCGGTGGGCCCACCGGCTGCTCACGTTGCACGACCCCGGCTGGCGGCGGTGGCGGCACAACCGCGTCCGGCATGGAGGCGTCACTGCCTTCCCTCTCCATGATCGGGTACTCGCCGCCGACTCCCCAATCTGCCCCGTGAACCCCGGCTGTGGCGGCGCAGAGTTCAGTGGGGTGACGAACACCGCCGATTGGTGGTGCGTGGCTTCCTCAGCCTGCCGCCTTGCCGCGACGACGGCCTGGGCCTCTTCCAGTCTCTTCTTGGCAGAGGCCTCCACCTTCTCGGCCTCCGCCTTCTCCAGGCGGGCGGCCTCCTCCTCTTTGCACTTCTCTTGCGCGTTCCATTCCGTCGCCTCCCGGAGGTCGGCGGCGGGGTCAACCCGCGAGTGGTGGTGGACGTCTCCGCCGACCCCATGATAGAGGCGGCGGCGACCCTCTCAAGAGTGAGGGGAGCCCTGAAGCAAGGGAAGCAAGTAAAGACTCAGATGAAAGCTACAAAGAAAGAATGAGGGCGGAAAGATGGAGCACTCACGTGGAGACCAGCGGCGGCTTCTTCACTTCCTTGTGGAAGCGGTTGGCCTTTGCAGCCGCCTCGTCCTGTTTGGTCGCCGCGGCCGAGCTCTTGGGCTTCTTCGGCCGTCTGCCAAACAAGCTCGGCACGGCCCTGCGCTTCTTCGCACCGCCTTGAGCGTCCGGCGCGGCAGTAGAGCTGTCGCCGGGCTGGCCGGCTCCTGGCTGGTGGCGGGGGGCGACTTCCTCATCATCATCAGGCCAGTCCACTAGACTGGCCCCGAACCACGGGCCGCCTCCTCCCTCGGCATCATCTTCCAAAGCCGCCGCCCCCAGATCGGGGTCGTCAACATCGCTCTCCGCCCGGTTGGCGAGGAACTCGCGGGCCGGCCCTGCGGTGCCGGCTGATGGATGGAGAAGGGGATTCTGACTAAAGCCGATTGGTCAGGCCGGACAAGATAAACTCGGCAAGAAAGAAGACAAGTTAAAGAAAGAGGGAAAGAGGCAAGTTACTATAAGCGGGGGGTTGGCGCGAGAGTATGGCTCCTTGCCGAACTGCCAATCTTCCAGGAGCTTGCTGTCTGAGAGGTAGTTCACCATATAGGCCACCTCCTTGTGAGGCATATCCTTGGTGCACATCCGGCTCGGGTCTCGGTGCCCGCTCATTTGGCATATCATGTGGGGCGACCTTGGAGCGGGAGGACTCGGCGCGCCATGAAGGCGGCCAGTAGATCCGGGCCAGTCAGGCCCTCCGTCTGCGTTAGCACTCCGAGTCGTGTCATGGCGCCTGCTCCTGCAGGCGTCAGTGACTTGGCCCGGTATGACCAGTTGGGCAGCCTCCCAGCCGGCGGGCCGGCTACGAAAGCCGGCAGATTGACCCAATCGCCCTCCGCGAAGACGCTCTTCACGTAGAAGTACGATCGCTGCCACATCTTCACCGACTTTATCAGCTTGATGCTGGGGAAGGGGTTGTCGGCCTCCGACCTCCGCACAGTGATGAACGCGCCGCACTGAGCCGGCACGCCCGCGGCCTGGGTGCCGAGCTTGGAGAAGAAGAACTCACCCCAGAGCTCGATGGTGGGGAGGACTCCGAGGAAGCCTTCGCACAGGGCGAAGAAGGCGGACAATAGCACCACCGTATTGGGCGTGAGGTGGTGCGGCTGGAGGCCGTAGAACTCGAGGAAGGAGCGGAAGAAGCTGCTCGCCGGCAGGCCCAGGCCGCGCAGGCAGTGCGAGCGGAAGATGACCCGCTCGCCCTCCTGTGGCGCCAGCGAGATCTCCCCCTTTGGCGCGAGACGTACCCGCACGTAATCCTTGCTGGGGAACCGACGCGTCTTGCGGAGGAAATCAACGTGGTCGTCATGAACCTTCGAGCCATCCCAGGTGCCGGAATGCACCAAAGGGGGCGCGGCAGCGGAGGAAGAACTCATCGTGAGCGGTCGCCGCAACTCTCGGCGAAGCTTCGGGCGCGGCGGTGCGAGGAAGAAGAAGAGGAGCGAGGGGCAGCGTGCAGGAGGGGCGCGCGTGCTCTGCCGCTCCCCCTCCCCCTACTTATAGCCTCATGGGTTGCGAAGCCGAGGGGGCGATTCTGGGATTTACTGTGCCACGACCCCACGACCTCCCACGTTTATCGCACGGAGTTACTGAGCACAGTAACTCCGTGGGAACCCCAACCGTCCGCCACGGCCGCAGCGGATCCGCTCACGCGCCAAGGCACGGTAGTGGCGGGCTGTAGGATCGGAAGTATGTCTAGAGGGGGGGGGTGATTAGACTACTTGACCAAATAAAAACTTAACCTTTTCCCAATTTTAGTTCTTGGCAGATTTTAGCAACTTTAGGACAAGTCAAGCAATCATCACACAATTCAAGCAAGCATGCAAAGAGTATATAGCAGCGGAAAGTAAAGCATGCAACTTGCAAGAATCTAAAGAGAAGGGTTTGGAGAATTCAAACACAATTGGAGACACGGATGTTTTTACCGTGGTTCAGATAGGTGGTGCTATCCTACATCCACGTTGATGGAGACTTCAACCCACGAAGGGTAACGGTTGCGCGAGTCCACAGAGGGCTCCACCCACGAAGGGTCCACGAAGAAGCAACCTTGTCTATCCCACCATGGCCATCGCCCACGAAGGACTTGCCTCACTAGCGATAGATCTTCATGAAGTAGGCGATCTCCTTGCCCTTACAAACTCCTTGGTTCAACTCCACAATCTTGTCGGAGGCTCCCAAGTGACACCTAGCCAATCTAGGAGACACCACTCTCCAAGAAGTAACAAATGGTGTGTTGATGATGAACTCCTTGCTCTTGTGCTTCAAATGATAGTCTCCCCAACACTCAACTCTCTCTCATAGGATTTGGATTTGGTGGAAAGAAGATTTGAGTGGAAAGGAACTTGGGGAAGGCTAGAGATCAAGATTCATATGGTAGGAATGGAATATCTTGGCCTCAACACAAGGGTAGGTCGTTCTCTCTCAGAACATATGAGTTGGAAGTGTAGATGTGTTCTGATGGCTCTCTCTACGAATGAAGAGGAGGTGGAGGGGTATATATAGCCTCCACACAAAATCCAACCGTTACACACAATTTACCAATCTCGGTGGGACCGAATCAACAAACTCGGTCGGACCGAAAAGGTAAACCTAGTGACCGTTAGAGATTTTTGGTGGGACTGACATGCAACTCGGTAGGACCGATACGGTTAGGGTTAGGGCATAACGTAATCTCGGTGAGACCGATTACACAAACTCGGTGAGACCGATTTGGTAATTGGCTAGCCAGAGAGTTGGTCAGGCAAACTCAGTGGGACCGATTTGCTATTTCGGTGAGACCGAAAAGTTACAAAAGGGAAACAGAGAGTTTACATTGCAATCTCGGTGGGACCGATTTGCTCTTTTGGTGAGACCGAAAAGTTACAAAAGGGAAACAGAGAGATTGCAACCCCATCTCGGTGAGACCGAGATCCCTATTGGTAGAACCGATTTGCTAGGGTTTGGCAGTGGCTTATGACAAGTGAAACTCGGTGGCGCCGGATGGAAAGAATCGGTAGGACCGAGTTTGGCTTGGAGTTTAGGTTATTTGTGGATATGGAAAGTAGCTAAGGATTTTGGAGCATATCATTAAGCACATGAAGCAAAAGGCTCATTAAGCAACACCTCATCCCTCCTTGATAGTATTGGCTTTTCCTATGGACTCAATGTGATCTTGGATCACTAAAATGTAAAATGAAGAGTCTTGAGCTTTTGAGCTTGAGTCAATCCTTTGTCCTTAGCATTTTGAGGGTTCCACTTTCACCATCCATGCCATGCCAATCATTGAGCTTTCCTGAAATAATTGTCTTGAAATAGCATTAGCTCAATGAGCTATATGTTGTTATGAATTACCAAAACCACCTAGGGATAGTTGCACTTTCAATCTCCCCCATTTTGGTAATTGATGACAACATATAGATCAAAGCTTCGACAAATGATAATAAGAATGAAACATATCGTCGCTTTGAGAAGTATGTGATAAGTAAGAGCTCCCCCTAAATTTGTGCATATTTAAAATTTGCTTTGGACTGCAAATGCACAAAGAGTTAGAATTATGGGTTACTCTTCCATGTCACATACATCTTGGTGGGGCGCTCAAAATGATAATAATGAAATACATGCACTCATCACCAAGGAAAAGTGAATGACTATATAAGATAGATAAAATAAATCAAGCATGCATAAGTGTAGCTTATGATCAAACACATGATCATCAATGTCTCACAAGCATATCAAAGTATCACGACCAAAAGCAAACAATGTTTGAGAAACCACCAAATAAAGCAAGAGAGAAAAAAGCAACACACTCTCTCTCTCTCGAAGCCTATGATCTGTACATTTTCTCCCCCTTTGGCAACAAGTTACCAAAAAGTTCCTAGAAAATGCATAGTGCTAGATCGACACTCAGGCTTGATCTTATGGTGGTGGTGGAGTCCTGATCACTCCAAGGACGAAGGCTTCTGTTGAAGTGGTTGGAGTTGGAGCTGAAGTATATGCTGGAGCTGGTTGGGCTGGTGCTGTGGCTGGAGCTGAGGCGGTGGCTCTTGTGTCAGGAACTGGCACTGCACTGGACCTCTGAGCTCGTGGCACTCTGGCAAATGCATCAGTGGTAGTCTTCCCTTTCCTCTCCTGCATGTCATCTTGGAGTTGCTCCACTGCAGTCTGAATCTCTGTCACCTTGATATCCAAGTCATAGAACTTTTGTTCTACGGTTCTCTCTAAGCTTGCCTGGTTTTGAGTTAGGGTGGCCAGACCTTTCTCAATCCTCAGGGTGGATGCAATCAGGTAACTTAGCTGCTCTTGCTTGTTTTTCAAGAAGTACTCAGATGCCTCCTCTTGAGTTGGCATCTTGGCAACTTTTTCCTTCCTTGCCTTCTCCTTCTTGGCTTGTGCTTGGGCTGATGATGGTTCATTTTCATTCATCACAACTTGGTTGTCCTCGAAATCTGGATGAATAGGCAAATGTTCCTTGTCCAACAAGTATGTGTCTGTGCCATTCTTGAGTTAATCAACATCTAGATCTAAGGGGCATAACCACAGCTCCTCTTCTGATCTGCTGCAGTCCTCTTGATAGTCTCTACTATGAGGCTCATAACCTTAAATTTCTGAGGCACATCAAAGATATGTAGCAGGTTGATGGCATGACCTCTGATCATCTTGTGATCTCCAGACTTGGGAAAAAGTGTGTGCCTAAGGATCCAGTTGATCGTAGGCAGACCTGACAACAAGTGTTTTACAGACCCAAACTGGTGAGTGTCAAGATCATCTGCTGGAATCTCCTTGTACATATTTGCCATAGTGTTATGATCCATCTTTTTCTTGGAATAGACATCCAAGTCATCTTCATTTTCCACTGGGGCATTGATCAACTTTGCCCATTCCTCAACAGTTGAGTGGTACCTTGTACCTTCAGATATCCGTGTGATCCTTCCATCTGGATAGAAGTGTGCTGTGGAGTAGAACTGCATGATCAGCTCTTCATTCCACTTTGTGAGCTTCTGCCCAACAAAGTCAGCTACTCCACATGCCTTGAAGCTGTCTTGCACTCCAGGATAGTGCTCCTCATTGTCCTTGATATATTCCTAGTCGACCCATCTCATATCACACACAACAGGCTTCTTGTCCAACAAGACTATCTCATAGAAGTCCTGCTGTTCCTTAGTGTGGAACCTGTAGTCAACAGCTGTCCTTCTCCTGGTAGCATATGGATCCTCTGCTCTCCACTTTCTTAGCCCAGAGTCTCTTTTGATCTTCATATCCTCAGCCACAGGATGAGCATCATTGTGGTCTGGGATCTTGGGCTTCAACTTTCTCAGCACTTGGCCTTCCTCTTCTTCTGCAGTGTCAGGCACTGGGGCCTTGTTCTTCTCAGAAGCTGGGATGCTCCTTGTATTTCTCTTTGGTTTTGGCTTTGGAGCTGGCTTGGCCTTGGAAGCAGCCTTGGGGGCTTCCTTGGGCTTAGATGCAGTTGCCCCTGATCTTATAGCATCACCCATCAGCTTCCTTGAGGGCATGTTGTGATGTGATATGGTCAAGACATGATGCTAAATTTTATTGTATGAGATGATCATGTTTTGTAACCGAGTTATCGGCAACTGGCAGGAGCCATATGGTTGTCGCTTTATTGTATGCAATGCAATCGCGATGTAATGCTTTACTTTATTACTAAGCGGTAGTGATAGTCGTGGAAGCATAAAGATTGGCGAGACGACAACGATGCTGCGATGAAGATCAAGGTGTCGCGCCGGTGACGATGGTGATCATGACGGTGCTTCGAAGATGGAGATCACAAGCACGAGATGATGATGGCCATATCATATCACTTATATGGATTGCATGTGATGTTTATCCTTTTATGCATCTTATCTTGCTTTGATTGACGGTAGCATTATAAGATGATCTCTCACTAAATTATCAAGAAGTGTTCTCCCTGAGTATGCACCGTTGCGAAAGTTCTTCGTGCTGAGACACCACGTGATGATTGGGTGTGATAGGCTCTACGTTCAAATACAACGGGTGCAAAACAGTTGCACACGCGGAATACTCAGGTTTAACTTGACGAGCCTAGCATATAACAGATATGGCCTCGAAACACTGAGACCGAAAGGTCGAGCGTGAATCATATAGTAGATATGATGAACATAGTGAATATTCACCATTGAAACTACTCCATCTCACGTGATGATCAAACATGGTTTAGTTGATATGGATCACGTGACCACTTAGAAGATTACAGGGATGTCTATCTAAGTGGGAGTTCTTAAGTAATTTGATTAACTGAACTTTAATTTATCATGAACTTAGTCCTGGTAGTATTAGCATATCTATGTTGTAGATCAATAGCTCATGTTTAGCTCCCTGTTTTATTTTTGATATGTTCCTAGAGAAAACTAAGTTGAAAGATGTTAGTAGCAATGATGCGGATTGGATCCGTGATCTGAGGTTTATCCTCATTGCTGCACAGAAGAATTATGTCCTTGTTGCACCGCTAGGTGAAAAATCTATTGCAGGAGCAGATGCAGATGTTATGAACGTTTTGACAAAAGCTCGGTATGATGACTACTTGATAGTTTAGTGCACCATGCTTTACGGCTTAGGCTTCAAAGACGTTTTTTGAAACGCCACAGAACGTATAAGATGTTCCAAGAGTTGAAATTTGTATTTCATACTCATGCCCGTGTCGAGAGGTATGAGACCTCTGACAGTACTTTGCCTACCAGATGGAGGAGAATTGATCAGCTAGTGAGCATGTGCTCAGAATGTCTGAGTACTACAATCACTTGAATCAAGTGGGAATTAATTTCCAGATAAGATAGTGATTGACAGAGTTCTCTAGTCACTATCACCAAGTTACTAGAACTTCGTGATGAACTATAATATGCAAGGGATAAACGGAGACGATTCCCAAGCTCTTCGTGATGCTGAAATTGACGAAGGTAGAAATCAAGAAAAGCATCAAGTGTTGAAGGTTGAAAAGACCACTAGTTTCAAGAAAAGGGCAAAGGGAAGAAGGGGAACTTCAAGAAGAACGGCAAGCAAGTTGCTACTCAAGTGAAGAAACCCAAGTCTGTACCTAAACCTGAGACTAAGTGCTTCTACTGCAAAGGGGCTGGTCACTGGAAGCGGAGCTGTCCCAAGTATTTGGCGGATAAGAAGGATGGCAAAGTGAACAAAGGTATATTTGATATACAGATTATTGATGTGTATTTTACTAGTGTTCATAGAAACCCCTCGGTATTTGATACTGGTTCAGTTGCTAAGAGTAGTAACTCGAAACGGGAGTTGCAGAATGAACAGAGACTAGTTAAGGGTGAAGTGACGATGTGTGTTGGAAGTGGTTCCAATATTGATATGATCATCATCGCACGCTCCCTACACTTTCGGGATTAGTGTTGAACCTAAATAAGTGTTATTTGGTGTTTGCATTGAGCATGAATATGATTTGATCATGTTTATTGCAATACAATTGTTCATTTAAGTTAGAGAATAATGTTGTTCTATTTACATGAATAAAACCTTCTATGTTCATACACCCAATGAAAACGGTTTGTTGGATCTCGATCGTAGTGATACACATATTCATAATGTTGAAGCCAAAAGATGCAAAGTTAATAATGATAGTGCAACCCATTGTGGCACTGCCGTTTAGGTCATATTGGTGTAAAGCGCATGAAGAAACTCCATGCTGATGGGATTTTGGAATCACTTGATTATGAATCACTTGATGCTTGCGAACCGTGCCTCATGGGCAAGATGACTAAAACACTGTTCTCCGGAACTATGGAGCGAGCAACAGATTTGTTGGAAATCATACATACATATGTATGTGGACCGATGAATGTTGAGGCTCGCGGCGGGTATCGTTATTTTCTCACCTTCACAGATGATTTAAGCAGATATGGGTATATCAACTTGATGAAACATAAGTCTGAAACATTTGATAAGTTCATATAATTTCAGAGTGAAGTGGAAAATCATCGTAACAAGAAAATAAAGTTTCTACGATCTGATCGTGGAGGAGAATAGTTGAGTTACGAGTTTGGTCCTCATTTGAAACAATGCGCAATAGTTTCGCAACTCACGCCACCTGGAACACCACAGCGTAATGGTGTGTTCGAACATCGTAACCGTACTTTATTAGATATGGTGCAATCTATGATGTCTCTTACCGATTTACCACTATCGTTCTGGGGTTATGCATTAGAGATAGCTGCATTCACGTTAAATAGGGCACCATCTAAATCCGTTGAGACGACACCTTATGAAATTTGGTTTGGCAAGAAACCAAAAGTTGTCGTTTCTTAAAGTTTGGGGCTGCGATGCTTATGTGAAAAAGCTTCAACCTGATAAGCTCGAACCCAAATCGGAGAAATGTGTCTTCATAGGATACCCAAAGAACTGTTGGGTACACCTTCTATCACAGATCTGAAGGCAAGACTTTTGTTGCTAAATTTGGATCCTTTCTAGAGAACGAGTTCTCTCGAAAGAAGTGAGTGGAAGGAAAGTAGAACTTGATGAGGTAATTGTACCTGCTCCCTTATTGGAAAGTAGTTCATCACAAAAATTTGTTTCTGTGACTCCTACACCAATTGGTGAGGAAGCTAATGATGATGATCATGTATCTTCAGATCAAGTTATTACCGAACCTCGTAGGTCAACTAGAGTGAGATTCATACCAGAGTGGTACGGTAATCCTGTTCTGGAGGTCATGTTACTTGACCATGACGAACCTATGAACTACGAGGAAGCGATGATGAGCCCAGATTCCGCAAAATGGCTTGAGGCCATAAAATCTGAGATGGGATCCATGTATGAGAACAAAGTGTGGACTTTGGTTGACTTGCCCGATGATCAGCAAGCCATAGAAAATAATTGGATCTTCAAGAGGAAGACGGACGCTGATAGTAGTGTTACTATCTACAAAGCTAGAATTGTCGCAAAAGGTTTTCGACAAGTTCAAGGTGTTGACTATGATGAGAGTTTGTCGCTCGTATCTATGCTTAAGTCTGTCCGAATCATGTTAGCAATTGCCCCATCTTATGAAATCTAGCAAATGGATAAACAAAACTGCATTCCTTAATGGATTTATTAAAGAAGAGTTGTATATGATGCAACCAGAAGGTTTTGTCAATCCTAAAGGTGCTAACAAAATATGCAAGCTCCAGCGATCCATCTATGGACTGGTGCAAGCATCTCGGAGTTGGAATATACGGTTTGATAAGTTGATCAAAGCATACAGTTTTATACAGACTTGCGGTGAAGCCTGTATTTACAAGAAAGTGAGTGGGAGCACTACAACATTTCTGATAAGTCTATGTGAATGACATATTGTTGATCGGAAATAATGTAGAATTATTCTGCAAAGCATAAAGGAGTGTTTGAAAGGAGTTTTTCAAAGAAAGACCTCGGTGAAGATGCTTACATATTGAGCATCAAGATCTATAGAGATAGATCAGGACGCTTGATAAGTTTTTTCAATGAGTACATACCTTGACAAGATTTTGAAGTAGTTCAAAATGGAAGAGTCAAAGAAAGAGTTCTTGCCTGTGTTACAAGGTGTGAAATTGAGTAAGACTCAAAGCCCGACCACGACAGAAGATAGAAAGAAAATGAAAGTCATTCCCTATGCCTCAACCATAGGTTATATAAAGTATCCCATGCTGTGTACCAGATCTATTGTATACTCTACACTGATTTTGGCAAGGAAGTACAATAGTGATCCAGGAGTAGATCACTGGACAACGGTCGAAATTATCCTTAGTGGAATAAGGATATGTTTCTCGATTATGGAGGTGACAAAAAGGTTCGTCGTAAAGGGTTACGTCGATGCAAGTTTTGACACTGATCCAGATGACTCTAAGTCTCAATCTGGATACATATTGAAAGTGGGAGCAATTAGCTACAGTAGCTCCATACTGAGCATTGTTGACATAGAAATTTGCAAAATACATACGGATCTGAATGTGACAGACCCGTTGACTAAACTTCTCTCACAAGCAAAACATGATCACACCTTAGTACTCTTTGGGTGTAAATCACATAGCGATGTGAACTAGATTATTGAATCTAGTAAACCCTTTGGGTGTTGGTCACATGACGATGTGAACTATGGGTGTTAATCACATGGTGATGTGAACTATTGGTGTTAAATCACATGGTGATGTGAACTAGATTATTGACTCTAGTGCAAGTGGGAGACTGAAAGAAATGTGCCCTAGAGGCAATAATAAAGCTATTATTTATTTCCTTATTTCATGATAAATGTTTATTATTCATGCTAGAATTGTATTAACCGGAAACATGATACATGTGTGAATACATAGACAAACAGAGTGTCACTAGTATGCCTCTACTTGACTAGCTCGTTGATCGAAGATGGTTATGTTTCCTAGCCATATACATGAGTTGTCACTTGATTAACGGGATCACATCATTAGGAGAATGATGTGATTGACTTGACCCATTCCATTAGCTTTGCACTCAATCGTTTAGTATGTTGCTATTGCTTTCTTCATGACTTATACATGTTCCTATGACTATGAGATTATGCAACTCCCGTTTACCGGAGGAACACTTTGTGTGCTACCAAACGTCACAACGTAACTGGGTGATTATAAAGGTGCTAGGTGTCTCCAAAGGTACTTGTTGGGTTGGCGTATTTCGAGATTAGGATTTGTCACTCTGATTGTCGGAGAGGTATCTCTGGGCCCACTCGGTAATGCACATCACTATAAGCCTTGCAAGCATTGCAACTAATGAGTTAGTTGCAGGATGATATATTACGGAACGAGTAAAGAGATTTGTCGGTAACGAGATTGAACTAGGTATTGAGATACCGACGATCGAATCTCGGGCAAGTAACATATCGATGACAAAGGGAACAACGTATGTTGTTATGCGGTTTGACCGATAAAGATCTTTGTAGAATATGTGGGAGCCAATATGAGCATCTAGGTTCCGCTATTGGTTATTGACTGGAGATGTGTCTCGGTCATGTCTACATTGTTCTCGAACCCGTAGGGTCCGCACGCTTAAAGTTCGATGACGGTTATATTATGAGTTTATGTGTTTTGATGTATCAAAGGTAGTTCGGAGTCCTGGATGAGATCGGGTACATGACGAGGAGTCTCGAAATGATCGAGACGTAAAGATCGATATATTAGATGACTATATTCGGACATCGGAAAGGTTTCGAGTGGTTCGGGTATTTGTCGAAGTACCGAAGAATTACGGGAATTCGCTGAGGATTATATGGGCCTTATTGGGCTTTAGGGGAAAGAGAGAGGAGAGGCTGCGCGCCCCCAAGGCCTAGTCCGAATTGGACTAGGGGGAGGGGATGCGCCCCTCCTTCCTTCTCTTCTCTCTCCCCTTTCCTTGACTCCTACTCCTACTACTTGGAAGGGGGGAATCCTACTCCCGGTGAGAGTAGGACTCCTCTTAGGGCGCGCCATAGAGAGGGCCGGCCCTCCCCCTCCTCCACTCCTTTATATACGGGGAGGAGCACCCCTTGGAGACACAACAATTGATCCCTTGGATCTCTTAGCCGCGTGCGGTGCCCCCCTCCACCATAATCCACCTTGATCATATCGTAGCGGTGCTTAGGCGAAGCCCTGCGTCGGTAGAACATCATCATCGTCACCACGCCGTCGTGCTGACGGAACTCTACCTCAAAGCCCGTCTGGATCGGAGTTCGAGGGACGTCATCGAGTTGAACGTGTGGTGAACTCGGAGGTGCCGTGTGTTCGGTACTTGATCGGTCAGATGGTGAAGACGTACGACTACATCAACCGCGTTGTACTAACGCTTCCACTTTTAGTCTACGAGGGTACGTAGACAACGCTCTCCCCTCTCGTTGCTATGCATCACCATGATCTTGCGTGTGCGTAGGATTTTTTTTTTGAAATTACTACGTTCTCCAACAATTAGGACCAATCGGGATAGACTGGTCATCTCTTGGTGTTTCAAAAAATTTCAATCGTCCTTTATCAATGGCTGATTTAACTATTTGACAAAACATGTTGCAATCCACGAAATTATGCTTGGACGAATCATGCAACTTACAATACATTCGTCCCTGGATGGATGGCTTGACATGGTGATCAATAATTCTAATGTAATTATTTTTCAGCAACAAATCAAATATTTGATCACACATGCTTGAGTTGAAGGTATACTTCTTGCTTTGTAGCCGATCTTGGTGTACGAACGGCTTTGTAGGTAAGCAAAAGAATGGTAAAGATTTGGATTCTCGCCATTCGGCTATGCATTGTGTTTTCCACTCTATGTCCGATGTCTTTGGATAAGATATTATATTAGCATCAGATTTCTCAAAAGATGTCACATCCCACCTAGCTCATGCATTAGAGTGTGCATCATGTTTACTTTTGACAGAAATTTGAAATGGGGAAGGCAGAAACCCCAGCACCCCTCCTGAAATCAACTAGGGTTTACTAAAAATATTTTCAATGAACCTGAAATGCCCTTCTAAAATGTTCACCCTCTTTGTCTTGGGTTGAAACCTCTGGCAAAAATGGTGCATATTTTTCTAGGTCAACTGAAGGTCATTGAGTTAATGCATTAGTATTTGAATTTGGGCATTTAAAATTTATAAAATATTTCAAATGCTCAAATATCTCCAAACTAAAATGTTCCTGGCTGGAAATATTCTAACTAAGGACCAGATGCAGTTTGGTGAATTTTGGAAGTGTCTAAGTATTTTTAATAAGTCCACAAAGTTACAGAAAAATAGAAAAGGAAAATAAAAAGGGAAATACTTACCTGGCGCCTGCAACCGGCCCACCTGCCGGCCCAGCCCAGCTGCCGCGCCAGCGAGCTGCTTGGCTCGGCCAGGCAGGCACGCAGGTGCTCGACGCCGGCACCAGCGAGCGCCACGCAGCTCCCCGCCGCCCTGCTTCACCTCCTCGCCGCCTCGCTGCCCTGGATGAGCTCCACGTCGTCACCCCGAGCCCCTAGACATGCCATTCGCCTCTGCCTCGCCTCCCTCGCTCTCCTTCGCCATGGCCGACGCCACCGTCGCCGCTCCGCCGCCGTAGCCATAGCTACCGTCGTCCCCGCGCCACCCGACCGTGTCCACGAGCTCCGCCACCCTCCTCTTCTTCGAGCAAGACAAGCCCCGAGCGCTCGCCCGCTCTGGAATCGCCCCCGACCCCGTCTTCCCCAACTCCGGCCGCCGAGATCGCCATCATCGCCCCGCTCATCTCCGACCTTCCCCGAGTCCGCCTCGACGCTCGCTGCATTCACCGTGAGTCTGGCCACCTCTCCATCCTCCCCGTTCCTCTTCCCGTGCCCTACAACGAGCGCACGAAGCTCGCCCGCACGCGCCGCCGCGGAGCTCGTCGCCGACGAAGCTCCGGCCACCCAACGGCCGCGCCACCTTGTCCACTAGCCTCACCGCACACCCAGGGGCCCGACGCATCACTCCACGCGCCTCGCCGTGCCCCGCAGCCCCGGTTTCACCTTCACCCGAGCCCCGGCGCCGCCAAACTCGTCGCCGGCGCCAACTCCGGCCACCCCGACCCCAACTGACTCCACCAGTAGCCGCGGCTCGTTCCCAGGAGTGCGTAGATGCCTTCCGCGCCCCATTTGGTGGCCGGAACGGCCA
Source organism: Aegilops umbellulata (assembly GCA_032464435.1). NCBI lineage: Eukaryota > Viridiplantae > Streptophyta > Magnoliopsida > Poales > Poaceae > Aegilops > Aegilops umbellulata. Next base: position 207,977,983 of record CP136056.1, on the reverse strand, counting down.
AATCCACTCTGCTCCGCCGCGTCTGGCCTCGCCGGCGGCTAGACGCCGGCGAGTTGACCCTGACCGTTGACTGGTGGGCCCTGGTTGACTCTGATGAGTAAATGACAGGTGGGGCCCCCTTCTGTTAATCACCGGATTAGTTTAAAACTAATTAAACAAGTTTAATTAATCACTAACCCCCTGGGCCCACTGGTCAGTTGACCTGGACCGGCTATTGACTTGCTGAGGTCAGCATGACCTCATGCTGACGCAGTAATTTTATTTACTAGAATTAATTTTATACAGGAAAATCCAGAAAATAGTTCAAACTTCAAAAATTCATAGAAAATTATCTGTAACTCCAAATGCAAAGTTCTATATATGAAAAATGATCAGAAAAATCCAAGCTATCCATTGGTGCTGGTTTCATGCATGTCAGAACATGTTAAAACCACTGTTTAGGCATTACAAGATGATACACTAATATGATCCTAATTAATGAGTTTCCATTTGAATCTTTGGTTCAAATGGGTTCATTCCCTTCTGGTTTAACTTGCACTAGGTCAGGACACATTCATATTGCCATGTCATAGCATGCATCATATTGTTGCATATCGCCATGTATTGATTGTGTTCCGATGTGTTCATCGTGGTAGGTTCTGCCTCCGAGGATATCTCTGAGTATCCAACTGAAGGGCAGCATCCCACGACCACTCCATCAGGCAAGCAACCCATTGATCATTCCGATACAAACCCATGTTCTCGCTTCTGCTCTCGTTTACTGCATTAAGACAACGCGTTTCAAACTGCTGTGTGTCGCGGTAGTTGAACCCACTTCCTTTGCATGACCTGTCATTGCCACAGTAACTAGATGAAACCCACTAGCATGTGTAGGAGTTGATTGAGCCAATACATGTGTGTGTGTTCCTACCATGCTGTGCTTGCTATGCTTAGAGTTGTGTCAGGTCTGGCTCATCGGGATGATGAACTGGAGTGAAAGGTTGTGTCGGTGACAAGAGTGAAGTGTTGAATACGATTTGGTAAAGGAATCGATGAGAGGCCATGTAGGAGTACATGGTGGGTTGTTTCATTGAGGCCGTCCTTAAGAACTGAGATCTGTGTTTGTGATCCATGATACAGTTACTACCACACATTGGGCCCTGAAATATGACCCCGCTCGACTTCTTATCCACCCTTGTCCTCTGTCCAGGAGTTGCAAGTAGTTTCTGGTGTTTGTAGTATGCTGGGGGCCGCACGCGGCGCTGACCATCGGGGTGGGCTGTGTTGCGGTAGGCACGTGGCACGGTGTACCGACTCGCCCGTTTGGTGTCTCGGGAACCCTGTTCACATCGTTCGGGGCCGTTAGTGGAAACCTCGGCCGGACTCCCTGCGGATGGAACCCGAATAGGCGATAAACCTGGACTAGAGACTTGAGTGTTTAGGTAGGTCGTGGTCTACACCCACGTCGGCTTTCGCTTGAAGTCTGCCGAGCACATATCGTGTGCAGACGCTAAGTGGTGGAAACATGTGTGAAGAAGTACACCCCTGCAGGGTTTCAAATGATCTATTCGAATAGCCGTGTCCGCGGTAATGGACTTCTGGGTTGCCTATATCAGTTCATAGACAAGTTAAATGGATACTACTAAAAATCTCAAGATAAGTGTGAGTACCGCGGATGGCCCTCTCGTGGGATGGCGAGAGAGGATCCACGGTGGAGTATTGTGCTGGTGTTAGTGGACTCGTGTGCGACAAATGATTTACAAGTGGTGTCTATCGTAGGATAGCTTAGCCAAGAGTCAAAGCTGGCTTGCTGCAATAACCCCACTACCTTCTTGAGAATGTGCATGTATAATAGGTTCCTGTCGTAAGACTTGCTGAGTACCTCCGTACTCATGTTGCTTTAATCATGTTTTTCAGACGACTGCACCAACCCCTCTGATGGGTTCTATGTAGACCTCGACGTTGACGAGTGACTTATCACCCAGGTGGTGATCCAAGACTTGTGAAGGGTCGTTGTAGATAGACAGGCTTCGTCAAGCCTTCTTTCTTTCTAGTGTCTGTACTCAGACTACTTTGCTTCCGCATGTGCTTGTATGTTGTATGACTTGAGTGTTGGGTCATGTGACCCTATCTGTATGGATGATATGTATGGCTCCTCGGAGCCTTCTAAATAAAGTACTTGAGTCGTAGAGTACTGTTGTGATGCCATGTTGTATTTACTCATATCGGGCATATTGTGTGTATGATTGAAATGCTTGGTATGAGTGGGATCCGACTATCTAGTTGTTTATCCTTGGCAGCCTTTCATATGGGGAAATGTAAGTTTTGTGCTTCTGAGCGATAGTAGTCCGCTATAGCCCGGTTCACCGGAGTCCTGCTAGCCCAGCACTACTGCTTGGACACTTGACTGGCCGGCATGTGTTTCACGTCGTTCCTATGTCTGTCCCTTCGGGGAAATGTCACGCGCTGTTATTCGGAGTCCTGCCTAGCCTGCTACAGCCCGGGTTACCGGAGTCCTGTTAGCCCAGTGCTACAGCCCGAATAAATACGTTGATGACCGACATGCTCGATGTGATTCATGTATGCCTGTCCTCATAGGCTAGCGCCGCTTTGGGTTCACGACTAGCCATGTCGGCCCGGGTTCTCTGTCATATGGATGCTAGCGACACTATCATATACGTGAGCCAAAAGGCGCGAACGGTCCCGGGCCAGGTAAGGTGGCACCCGTGGGAGTACCGTGCGTGAGGCCGCAAAGTGATATGATGTGTTACACGCTGGATCGATGTGGCTTAGGATCGGGGTCCTGACAGCGTTGGTATCAGAGCCGGACTGCCTGTAGGTTCGCTAATCCAAACTGGTCGATGTCGAGTCTAGAAATGCTTTAGTTATATGTAGGGGAATTTATTGTGGGAGGGAACATAAGGCTCTTTTACTCCTTTACCTTATGCCCTCTATTCTGAGTCATTCTCTTCTCTTTCTACGTGGGTTAAGGACTAGGCTCTCTTCTCTCTATCAGGTTCACGTGTTACTAAATCCGTAGTAACTTATAGGATTGTTGGATACAACCCAGTCCAGTTCTACTAAAGTTTAGTATGTTGCCAATTGAACCAGAACCTTGATATGATGTTGTTGAGTGGTTTCGCAAACTGTTGTGGATGTCTCAAGTCTTTTTCTGAGCATTTACAGCCGTTATGCTGTCCAATTTCATCCAGAAATTCTAATGCCTTTGCACTATTTTGTGCTTTCAGATGGCTACCCGTCCCCAAAACCAAGTGGTTCGTCTGACCCGTTGCATCGGTGTATGCGGTCATACCGCCATGTTGGTTCGAGTGATGGTTGAGGCAGGTTACCGATGGTACCCTGAATACACCGTCAAAGAGCAGTTTAGAGATTTTAACCAGAGCCAATATCTGTGCACGGTCAGGATATATCCATCTTATCCCGGAGCCACGGAACCACTCCACTGTTCTTATGGACTCGGGATCACTATTGGGATGTCCGTTCAAGATGCAGCCTACTCGATGATGACCATCATGCGAGCTAGAACTGCCTTGTTGAGCAACACTGAATTTCGCTACATGCCAGCATCCCTCCCTGGGGCGCATGGTTACCTTCAGGGCATGTACAGTGATGCATCCCATGAGGACTCACTCCTTTGCACCACTACTGAGATGTTGGAAGATAAGGACCGTGTAAATCGGGCTTTGCGTATGGAGCTCTTTAATGCTCGTGCTGATCATTGGGCCACCTTGACGAGGTTTGCACCTGCTGTGCAAGCCGGGTACATGGACACGAGAGACTTGTACCCTGTGCGGGCTAGTCTGCCAGACTTCATGGAATGGCGTGAGGTGGGAGGCATCACCCCTCCTCGTGGGCCTCTTCTGCCGCCATCTGTTGGACCGAGGCCGCACCCAAGTCCCTATGGTCCACAAGCACCGCAGGACCGTCTGTTCCCAGATGACCATGTTCCGCTTCCAGGTCTGGGTGGTGACTTCTATGAGGACTTCTACGGAGCCGTCTGAGCTAGTAGTAGTCTCGCTAGTATTGTAATAGTTGTATGTCCACCGTCCTGCGTGATTGTGGAATATAACTTAGTTTGTATCAATTCCGGAGGTGTAGAAAAATAATGTATAGGAGCTTGGAATGCCTCCGATGAGATGTAACGTCTGTCGTCTTAGTTGTACTTCAGCTTGAGCTTGTACTAAACTATGTATGATGTGTATGACCGTTGGTATATATATGGCAGTTTCTATATTACCATGTCATACGGATGATCATCTCTGCATTCCTTGTTATCCATTACATTCCGCACTTCCTTGGCCAGATTTTGCCATCCTGGTTTAAATCGTTGTTTTGTTTTCCTAGGATGGTCAACACCCGCAGCAACCCTGCTGCTCCGGAGCAGGGAGAAGCTAGTGCACCTAGAGAGGAAAGTCTGCCTCAACCACCTTCTCTGGCCGAAGTGATGCTGGAGGCAGAGCGCAACAGGCGCGACACCAACCGCTTGTTAGAGCGGATTGAGCAGAACACTGCACGCCAGCAGAGGATCAATTCGGTGTCCATCAATGACTTTGTCAAGCTGTACCCGCCAAAGTTCAATCATTCCATCGAACCTCTCGATGCGGATGACTGGCTCCGCAGCATCGCTCACAAGCTACGTTCTGCCAACGTAGCTGAAGATGATAAAGTCACCTTTGCTGCCTATCACCTCGAAGGCCCTGCCAGCCTTTGGTGGGAGAATTATGAAGCTATGCGTCCGGTCGGCCAACTCACTACTTGGGCTGATTTCAGTGCCGCTTTCCGTGAGCATCATATCCCGGAAGGCCTTATGGATCGCAAGAGGGAGGAGTTCTGTAACTTCACCCAGGGGAAGCTGACTGTGGATGCATACAGTCGCGAGTTTGGGAAGCTTGCACGCTATGCTCCCGAAGAGGTGTCCACCGGCGCCAAGAAGCAGGCAAGGTTCCGCAAGGGACTTAGCCCTGAGCTCCGTCGTGACCTTCGTCTGCATGATTGCACTTCTTTTCCGAAGCTAGTCAATAAGGCCATCAGTGCCGAGACAGGGCAAAATGATTTTGAAGCTTCACGCAAACACTCCCATGATTATGGTTCTTCATCCGGCTCTGGATCTCAGAAGCGCCGGGTCTGGATCCCAAATTCTGCTATGCCACCCAGGTATACTCCGAGGCCATCCTTTGAGGCGCCTCGCCCCAATCAGCAGTATGTGCCGCCCAAGACTTTTGGTGGCCCCACTGCCAATACTGCTCCACACCCCAATATGATAACTTGCTTCAAGTGTGGTGAGCCGGGCCACTACATCCGTGAGTGTCCCCAGAACAACCCCAGCCAGTTCGGAAAGTCTGTTGGCCGTGGTAAGTCAACAGCAAAAGTGCTTGTCGCCAAGCCAGCCACCACTGCTCGTGGCCATGTCAACTACGTTTCAGCTGAAGAGACTCAAGAGGACCCCAACGTCGTTCTCGGTACGCTCCTTGTTAATTGCCATCCGACAACTGTTCTCTTTGATACTGGAGCATCTCATTCATTTATTTCTGAGAGCTATGCTCGTTTGCACAACACCACCTTTTGTGACATGCCCACCTCCATGGTAATTCAAACCCCTGGTTCTAAGTGGCAAACCTCTAGAATCAGCCATGGAAATGAAATTCTTGTTGACAGATTGGTCTTCCTTGCGTCACTAATAGCTCTCAAGTCTTCAGACATAAACATCATCTTGGGTATGGACTGGATGTCAGCCCATTACGCCAAGATTGATTGCTCAACTAGAACTGTCCAACTTACCCATCCATCGGGCAAGACAGTCAATGTTTTGACCCGAGTATCGGAGCGTCAACTCTACTCTCTAAATGCCAATCCCCTTCCAGACCTCGAAGATATTCTGGTAGTCCGTGACTTCCCGGATGTCTTTCCAGAGGAACTGCCAGGTGTTCCACCTGACAGAGATGTCGAGTTCGTGATAGACCTTGTTCCATGAACCGTCTCAATCTCTAGGAGACCTTATAAGATGGCACCCCTAGAACTAGCTGAGCTTAAGAAACAACTCGATGAGTCCTTGCAAAAGGGTTTCATCCGTCCTAGTTCATCTCCATGGGCTTGCCCCGTCCTCTTCGTCAAGAAGAAGGATGGAACGGATCGGATGGTTGTGGATTATCGACCTGTCAATTTGGTCACTATCAAGAACAAGTATCCGCTCCCCAGGATCAACGACCTGTATGACCAGCTCGCTGGATCCTCAGTCTTTTCCAAGATGGATTTGAGGTTGGGCTACCATCAAATCAAAATCAAGAACGGGGACATTCCCAAAACGGCTTTCGTTACTCGTTACGGCCAATACGAGTACACCGTCATGTCCTTCGGTTTAACCAATGCTCCAGCCACCTTCTCTCGGTTAATGAACTCGATCTTCATGGAGTACTTGGATAAATTCGTCGTGGTATACCTCGATGATATACTCATCTACTCCAAGAATGAGGAAGAACATGCCGAACATCTAAGGCTAGTATTGATGAAACTTCGAGAGCATCGCCTTTATGCCAAATTCTCCAAGTGCGAATTCTGGTTGCCAGAAGTGACCTATCTGGGCCATGTAATCTCTGGCAAGGGCATTGCTGTCAATCCCGAGCGAGTTCAAGCTGTCCTTGACTGGACTCCACCTGAAACGGTCAAGCAAGTTCGGAGTTTTCTTGGTTTGGCGAGCTATTGCCGCCGCTTCGTCGAGAATTTTTCCAAGGTTGCTAAGCCTCTAACTGAACTCCTCAAGAAAGATAAAAAGTTCGAGTGGACCCCACAGTGCGAGTTCAGCTTTCAGGAACTGAAAAGACGCCTGACATCTGCTCCCGTACTGGTACCACCAGATTTCTCTAAGGACTTTGTTATCTATTGCGACGCCTCACGACAAGGACTAGGTTGCATACTCATGCAAGATCGTCATGTGATTGCTTATGCATCTCGACAGTTGCGTCCACATGAGGATAATTATCCCACACATGATCTAGAGCTTGCAGCAGTAGTCCATGCACTCAAAACTTGGCGACATTACCTTCTGGGTAATCGTTGCGAAATTTACACTGATCACCAAAGTTTGAAATATATCTTCACCCAACCGGATTTGAATCTCAGGCAAAGACGTTGGGTCGAGTTGATCTCGGATTACGACTTAGGAATAACTTACACCCCAGGCAAAGCCAATGTCATGGCTGATGCACTAAGTCGTAAATCTTATTGTAACAACTTGATGTTACAACAAGGTCAACCACTTCTCCACGAGGAATTCCATAAGCTTAACCTTCACATTGTTCCTCGAGGATTCCTTTCCACCCTGGTGGCGAAACCTAACCTTACGGATCAAATCATAGCTGCCCAGAAGCGCGATAAGGGCATATCCCGCATCAGGGAAAACATCGCTAGCGGAGTTGCTAAATGTTTTTCCATAGATGAACGAGGTGTTGTCTTCTTCGAGAACCGCTTGGTGGTTCCCAAGAACCAACATTTACGACAATTGATCCTTAAGGAAGCTCATGAATCCCCTCTCACCATTCATCCCGGTAGTACTAAAATGTATCAAGACCTTCGCCAGAGGTTTTGGTGGACTAGGATGAAGAGAGAAATCGCTCAATACATTGCAACTTGCGACGTCTGTCGTCGTGTTAAAGCAGAGCATCAACGGCCTGCTGGCACCCTTCAACCATTGGAGATTCCTGAATGGAAATGGGATAAAATCGGTATGGATTTCATTACCGGGTTTCCCAGAACCAAGAGAGGGAATAATGCTATCTTCGTTATTGTCGATCGTCTTTCCAAAGTAGCCCACTTCTTACCTGTTCGCGAGAGTATAACCGCTAGCCAGCTAGCTGATTTGTACATCTCTCGAATAGTATCTCTCCATGGTGTTCCATTGGAAATTAATTCAGACCGTGGAAGTCTTTTCACCTCTCGATTTTGGGAGAGTTTCCAAAATGCTTTGGGAACTCGACTTTCCTTTAGCACCGCCTTCCATCCTCAGTCAAGTGGTCAAGTAGAACGAGTCAATCAAATTCTGGAGGATATGCTCCGAGCTTCTGTCATCTCTTTCGGTATAGATTGGGAGAAGTGTCTACCATTCGCCGAGTTCGCTTATAACAATAGTTATCAAGCTAGCTTGGGCAAAGCCCCTTTCGAAGTTCTCTATGGACGAAAATGTCGAACGCCTCTTAACTGGTCAGAAACTGGCGAGAGACAACTCTTTGGCCCGGACATGATCCAGGATGCAGAAGAGCAGGTTCGCATTATTCGTGAGAAGTTGAAAACCGCCCAATCCCGACAAAAGAGTCAGTATGACCGCAAGCATAAGCCCATGGCTTATGAAGTCGGCGAGATGGCTTACCTTCGGGTTACACCTTTAAAGGGGACCCATCGATTCGGTATCAAAGGCAAGTTGGCTCCTCGTTACATTGGACATTTTCGCATTCTTGCCAAACGAGGAGAAGTTGCCTACCAATTGGAACTACCTCCGCATCTCTCCAGAGTCCATGATGTCTTCCACGTCTCTCAACTCAGGCGTTGCTTCTCGGATCCTATCCGTGGAGTGGACCACGAAACGCTTGATCTCCAAGATAACCTCACCTATCGAGAATACCCCGTTCGTATCCTTGATCAAGCCGAGCGTACCACTCGACGCCATAATATCAAGTTTCTCAAGATTCAATGGTCACACCATTCCGAGCAAGAAGCTACATGGGAAAGGGAGGATCGTCTTCGACTTGAGTACCCCACCTTCTTTCCGTCAGATCCTAAATCTCGGGACGAGATTCTTTTGAGTGGGGGTGAGTTGTCACATCCCACCTAGCTCATGCATTAGAGTGTGCATCATGTTTACTTTTGACAGAAATTTGAAATGGGGAAGGCAGAAATGAAGGAAATATGCCCTAGAGGCAATAATAAAGTTATTATTTATTTCCTTATATCATGATAAATGTTTATTATTCATGCTAGAATTGTATTAACTGGAAACATAATACATGTGTGAATACATAGACAAACAGAGTGTCACTAGTATGCCTCTACTTGACTAGCTCATTAATCAAAGATGGTTATGTTTCCTAGCCATGAACAAAGAGTTGTTATTTGATTAACGAGATCACATCATTAGCTGAATGATCTGATTGACATGACCCATTCCATTAGCATAGCACCCGATCGTTTAGTATGTTGCTATTGCTTTTATCCATGACTTATACATGTTCCTTTAACTATGAGATTATGCAACTCCCGTTTACCGTAGGAACACTTTGTGTGCTACCAAACGTCACAACGTAACTGGGTGATTATAAAGGTGCTCTACAGGTGTCTCCGAAGGTACATATTGGGTTGGCATATTTCGAGATGAGGATTTGTCACTCCGATTGTCGGAGAGGTATCTCAGGGCCTTCTCGGTAATGCACATCACATAAAGCCTTGTAAGCATTGCAACCAATGAGTTAGTTGCGAGATGATGTATTACGGAACGAGTAAAGAGACTTGCCAGTAACGAGATTGAACTAGGTATTGGATACCGACGATCGAATCTCGGGCAAGTAACATACCGATGACAAAGGGAACAACGTATGTTGTTATGCGGTCTGACCGATAAAGATCTTCGTAGAATATGTAGGAGCCAATATGGGCATCCAGGTCCCGCTATTGGTTATTGACCGGAGACGTGTCTCGGTCATGTCTACATTGTTCTCGAACCGTAGGGTCCGCACGCTTAACGTTACGATGACAGTTATTATGAGTTTATGCATTTTGATGTACCGAAGGAGTTCGGAGTCCCGGATGTGATCACGGACATGACGAGGAGTCTCGAAATGGTCGAGACATAAAGAATGATATATTGGAAGCCTATGTTTGGACATCGGATGCATTCCAGGTGAAATCAGGATTTTACCGGAATACCGGGAGGGTTACCGGAACCCCCCGGGGGCATAATGGGCCAACATGGGCCTTGGAGGAGAGGTGAGAGGGCTGCCCTCATGGGCTGCGCGCCTCCCCCTTCCCCTAGTCCTATTAGGACTAGGAGAGGTGTGCGCCCCCCCTCTCTCTCTCTCCCCCTTGGAGAATCCTAGTCCAACTAGGATTGGGGGGGGGGGGAATCCTACTCCCAGAGGGAGTAGGACTCTCCTGGCGCGCCAGGCTTGGCCGGCCAGCCCCTCCCCCTTGGCTCCTTTATATACAGGGGCAGGGGGCACCCCAAAGACACACAAGTTGATCTACGGATCGTTCCTTAGCCGTGTGCGGTGCCCCCTTCCACCAAATTCCACCTCGGTCATATCGTTGCAGTGCTTAGGCGAAGCCCTGCGTCGGTAACACATCAAGATCGTCACCACGCCGTCGTGCTGACGGAACTCTTCCCCGACGCTTTGCTGGATCGGAGCCCGGGGATCGTCATCGAGCTGAACGTGTGCCAAGAACTCGGAGGTGCCGGAGTAACGGTGCTGTGATCGGTTGGATCGCGAGGAGAACGTACGACTACTTCCTCTACGTTGTGTCAACGCTTCCGCTTCGGTCTACGAGGGTACGTAGACAACACTCTCCCCTCTCGTTGCTATGCATCACCATGATCTTGCGTGTGCGTAGGAAATTTTTTGAAATTACTACGTTCCCCAACAGTGGTATCAGAGCCTAGGTTTTTATGGTTTGATGTTATTTGCACGAGTAGAACACAAGTGAGTTGTGGACGATACAAGTCATACTGCCTACCAGCATGTCATACTTTGGTTCAGCGGTATTGTTGGACGAGACGATCCGGACCAACCTTACGCGTACTCTTACGCGAGACCGGTTCCCTCGACGTGCTTTGCACATAGATGGCTTGCGGAAGACTGTCTCTCCAACTTTAGTTGAACCGAGTGTGGCTACGCCCGGTCCTTGAGAAGGTTAAAACAGAGTCTATTTGACAAACTATCGTTGTGGTTTTGATGCGTAGGTAAGATGAGTTCTTGCTTAAGCCCGTAGCAGCCACGTAAAACTTGCAACAACAAAGTAGAGGACGTCTAACTTGTTTTTGCAGGGCATGTTGTGATGTGATATGGTCAAGACATGATGCTAAATTTTATTGTATGAGATGATCATGTTTTGTAACCGAGTTATCGGCAACTGGCAGGAGCCATATGGTTGTCGCTTTATTGTATGCAATGCAATCGCGATGTAATGCTTTACTTTATTACTAAGCGGTAGTGATAGTCGTGGAAGCATAAAGATTGGCGAGACGACAACGATGCTGCGATGAAGATCAAGGTGTCGCGCCGGTGACGATGGTGATCATGACGGTGCTTCGAAGATGGAGATCACAAGCACGAGATGATGATGGCCATATCATATCACTTATATGGATTGCATGTGATGTTTATCCTTTTATGCATCTTATCTTGCTTTGATTGACGGTAGCATTATAAGATGATCTCTCACTAAATTATCAAGAAGTGTTCTCCCTGAGTATGCACCGTTGCGAAAGTTCTTCGTGCTGAGACACCACGTGATGATCGGGTGTGATAGGCTCTACGTTCAAATACAACGGGTGCAAAACAGTTGCACACGTGGAATACTCAGGTTTAACTTGACGAGCCTAGCATATAACAGATATGGCCTCGGAACACGGAGACCGAAAGGTCGAGCGTGAATCATATAGTAGATATGATCAACATAGTGATGTTCACCATTGAAACTACTCCATCTCACGTGATGATCGGACATGGTTTAGTTGATTTGGATCACGTGATCACTTAGAGGATTAGAGGGATGTCTATCTAAGTGGGAGTTCTTAAGTAATATGATTAATTGAACTTAAATTTATCATGAACTTAGTACCTGATAGTATCTTGCTTGTCTATGTTGTGTAGATAGATGGCTCGTGCTGTTGTTCCGTTGAATTTTAATGCGTTCCTTGAGAAAGCAAAGTTGAAAGATGATGGTAGCAATTACAAGGACTGGGTCCGTAACTTGAGGATTATCCTCATTGCTGCACAGAAGAATTACGTCCTGGAAGCACCGCTGGGTGCCAGGCCTGGTGCAAGAGCTACGCCAGATGTTGTGAACGTCTGGCAAAGCAAAGCTGATGACTACTCTATAGTTCAGTGTGCCATGCTTTACGGCTTAGAACCGGGACTTCAACAACGTTTTGAACACCATGGAGCATATGAGATGTTCCAGGAGTTGAAGTTAATATTTCAAGCAAATGCCCGGATTGAGAGATATGAAGTCTCCAATAAGTTCTATAGCTGTAAAATGGAGGAGAACGGTTCTCTCAGTGAGCATATACTCAGAATGTCTGGGTATAACAATCACTTGATTCAACTGGGAGTTAATCTTCCGGATGATTGCGTCATTGACAGAATTCTCCAATCACTGCCACCAAGCTACAAGAGCTTCGTGATGAACTATAATATGCAAGGGATGACCAAAACTATGCCCGAGCTCTTCGCGATGCTGAAAGCCGCGGAGGTAGAAATCAAAAAGGAGCATCAAGTGTTGATGGTTAACAAAACCACTAGTTTCAAGAAAAAGGGCAAAGGGAAGAAAAAGGGGAACTTCAAAAAGAACAGCAAGCAAGTTGCTAATCAAGAGAAGAAACCCAAGTCTGGACCTAAGCCTGAAACTGAGTGCTTCTATTGCAAGCAGACTGGTCACTGGAAGCGGAACTGCCCCAAGTATTTGGCGGATAAGAAGGATGGCAAGGTTAACAAAGGTATATATGATATACATGTTATTGATGTGTACCTTACTAATTCTCGCAGTGGCACCTGGGTATTTGATACTAGTTCTGTTGCTAATATTTGCAACTCAAAACAGGGGCTACGGATTAAGCGAAGATTGGCTAAGGACGAGGTGACGATGCGCGTGGGAAATGGTTCCAAAGTCGATGTGATCGCGGTCGGCACGCTACCTCTACATCTACCTTCGGGATTAATATTAGATCTAAATAATTGTTATTTAGTACCAGCGTTGAGCATGAACATTATATCTGGATCTTGTTTGATGCGAGACGGTTATTCATTTAAATCAGAGAATAATGGTTGTTCTATTTATATGAGTAATATCTTTTATGGTCATGCACCATTAAAGAATGGTTTGTTCTTACTTAATCTCGATAGTAGTGATACACATATTCATAATGTTGAAGCCAAAAGATGCAGAGTTGATAATGATAGTGCAACTTATTTGTGGCACTGCCGTTTAGGTCATATCGGTGTAAAACGCATGAAGAAACTCCATACTGATGGACTTTTGGAGTCACTTGATTATGAATCACTTGGCACTTGCGAACCGTGCCTTATGGGCAAGATGACTAAAACACCGTTCTCCGGTACTGTGGAGAGAGCAACAGATTTATTGGAAATCATACATACTGATGTATGTGGTCCAATGAATGTTGAGGCTCGTGGCGGATATCGTTATTTTCTCACCTTCACTGATGATTTAAGCAGATATGGGTATATCTACTTAATGAAACACAAGTCTGAAACATTTGAAAAGTTCAAAGAATTTCAGAGTGAAGTGGAAAATCATCGTAACAAGAAAATAAAGTTTCTACGATCTGATCGTGGAGGAGAATATTTGAGTTACGAGTTTGGTCTACATTTGAAACAATGCGGAATAGTTTCGCAACTCACGCCACCCGGAACACCACAACGTAATGGTATGTCCGAACGTCGTAATCGTACTTTACTGGATATGGTGCGATCTATGATGTCTCTTACCGATTTACCACTATCTTTTTGGGGTTATGCTTTAGAGACGGCCGCATTCACGTTAAATAGGGCACCATCAAAATCCGTTGAGACGAAGCCTTATGAACTGTGGTTTGGCAAGAAACCAAAGTTGTCGTTTCTTAAAGTTTGGGGCTGCGATGCTTATGTGAAAAAGCTTCAGCCTGATAAGCTCGAACCCAAATCGGAAAATTGTGTCTTCATAGGATACCCAAAGGAGACTATTGGGTATACCTTCTATCACAGATCCGAAGGCAAAAATTTTGTTGCTAAAGTCGGAAACTTTCTAGAGAAGGAGTTTCTCTCGAAAGAAGTGAGTGGGAGGAAAGTAGAACTTGATGAGATAACAGTATCTACTCCCTTATTGAGAAGTAGTACATCACAGAAATCTGTTTCTGTGACACCTACATCAAATAGGGAGGAAGCTAATGATAATGATCATGAAATTTCAGATCAAGTTTCTACTGAACTTCATAGATCAACCAGAGTAAGATCCGCACCAGAGTGGTACGGTAATCCTATTTTGGAAGTCATGTTACTAGACCATGATGAACCTACGAACTATGAAGAAGCGATGGTGAGCCCAGATTCCGCAAAGTGGCTTGAGGCCATGAAATCTGAGATGGGATCCATGTATGAGAACAAAGTGTGGACTTTGGTTGACTTGCCCGATGATCGGCAAGCAATTGAGAATAAATGGATTTTTAAGAAGAAGACTGACGCTGATGGTAATGTTACTGTCTATAAAGCTCGACTTGTTGCAAAAGGTTTTCGACAAGTTCAAGGGATTGACTACGATGAGACTTTCTCACCCGTAGCGATGCTTAAGTCTGTCCGAATCATGTTAGCAGTTGCCGCATTTTATGATTATGAAATTTGGCAAATGGATGTCAAAACTGCATTCCTGAATGGATTTCTGGAAGAAGAGTTGTATATGATGCAACCAGAAGGTTTTGTCGATCCAAAGGGAGCTAACAAAGTGTGCAAGCTCCAGCGATCCATTTATGGACTGGTGCAAGCCTCTCGGAGTTGGAATAAACGCTTTGATAGTGTGATCAAAGCATTTGGTTTTATACAGACTTTTGGAGAAGCCTGTATTTACAAGAAAGTGAGTGGGAGCTCTGTAGCATTTCTGATATTATATGTGGATGACATATTGCTGATCGGAAATAATATAGAATTTCTGGATAGCATAAAGGGATACTTGAATAAGAGTTTTTCAATGAAAGACCTCGGTGAAGCTGCTTACATATTGGGCATTAAGATCTATAGAGATAGATCAAGACGCTTAATAGGACTTTCACAAAGCACATACCTTGACAAAGTTTTGAAAAAGTTCAAAATGGATCAGGCAAAGAAAGGGTTCTTGCCTGTGGCACAAGGTGTGAAGTTGAGTAAGACTCAATGCCCGACCACCGCAGAAGATAGAGAGAAAATGAAAAATGTTCCCTATGCTTCAGCCATAGGCTCTATCATGTATGCAATGCTGTGTACCAGACCTGATGTGTGCCTTGCTGTAAGTTTAGCAGGCAGGTACCAAAGTAATCCAGGAGTGGATCACTGGACAGCGGTCAAGAACATCCTTAAGTACTTGAGAAGGACTAAGGATATGTTTCTCATTTATGGAGGTGACAAAGAGCTCGTCGTAAACGGTTACGTCGATGCAAGCTTTGACACTGATCCGGACGATTCTAAATCGCAAACCGGATACGTATTTACATTAAACGGTGGAGCTGTCAGTTGGTGCAGTTCTAAACAAAGCGTCGTGGCGGGATCTACATGTGAAGCTGAGTACATAGCCGCTTCGGAAGCAGCTAATGAAGGAGTCTGGATGAAGGAGTTCATATCCGATCTAGGTGTTGTACCTAGCGTATCGGGTCCAATGAAAATCTTTTGTGACAATACTGGTGCAATTGCCTTGGCAAAGGAATCCAGATTTCACAAAAGAACCAAACACATCAAAAGACGCTTCAACTCCATCCGGGATTTGGTCCAGGTGGGAGACATAGAGATATGCAAGATACATACGGATCTGAATGTTGCAGACCCGTTGACTAAGCCTCTTCCACGAGCAAAACATGATCAGCACCAAGACTCCATGGGTGTTAGAATCATTACTTTGTAATCTAGATTATTGACTCTAGTGCAAGTGGGAGACTGAAGGAAATATGCCCTAGAGGCAATAATAAAGTTATTATTTATTTCCTTATATCATGATAAATGTTTATTATTCATGCTAGAATTGTATTAACTGGAAACATAATACATGTGTGAATACATAGACAAACAGAGTGTCACTAGTATGCCTCTACTTGACTAGCTCATTAATCAAAGATGGTTATGTTTCCTAGCCATGAACAAAGAGTTGTTATTTGATTAACGAGATCACATCATTAGCTGAATGATCTGATTGACATGACCCATTCCATTAGCATAGCACCCGATCGTTTAGTATGTTGCTATTGCTTTTATCCATGACTTATACATGTTCCTTTAACTATGAGATTATGCAACTCCCGTTTACCGTAGGAACACTTTGTGTGCTACCAAACGTCACAACGTAACTGGATGATTATAAAGGTGCTCTACAGGTGTCTCCGAAGGTACATATTGGGTTGGCATATTTCGAGATGAGGATTTGTCACTCCGATTGTCGGAGAGGTATCTCAGGGCCTTCTCGGTAATGCACATCACATAAAGCCTTGCAAGCATTGCAACCAATGAGTTAGTTGCGAGATGATGTATTACGGAACGAGTAAAGAGACTTGCCAGTAACGAGATTGAACTAGGTATTGGATACCGACGATCGAATCTCGGGCAAGTAACATACCGATGACAAAGGGAACAACGTATGTTGTTATGCGGTCTGACCGATAAAGATCTTCGTAGAATATGTAGGAGCCAATATGGGCATCCAGGTCCCGCTATTGGTTATTGACCGGAGACGTGTCTCGGTCATGTCTACATTGTTCTCGAACCGTAGGGTCCGCACGCTTAACGTTACGATGACAGTTATTATGAGTTTATCCATTTTGATGTACCGAAGGAGTTCGGAGTCCCGGATGTGATCACGGACATGACGAGGAGTCTCGAAATGGTCGAGACATAAAGAATGATATATTGGAAGCCTATGTTTGGACATCGGATGCATTCCAGGTGAAATCAGGATTTTACCGGAATACCGGGAGGGTTACCGGAATCCCCCGGGGGCATAATGGGCCAACATGGGCCTTGGAGGAGAGGTGAGAGGGCTGCCCTCATGGGATGCGCGCCTCCCCCCTTCCCCTAGTCCTATTAGGACTAGGAGAGGTGTGCGCCCCCTCTCTCTCTCTCTCTCCCCCTTGGAGAATCCTAGTCCAACTAGGATTGGGGGGGGGGGAATCCTATTCCCAGAGGGAGTAGGACTCTCCTGGCGCGCCAGGCTTGGCCGGCCAGCCCCTCCCCCTTGGCTCCTTTATATACAGGGGCAGGGGGCACCCCAAAGACACACAAGTTGATCTACGGATCGTTCCTTAGCCGTGTGCGGTGCCCCCTTCCACCAAATTCCACCTCGGTCATATCGTTGCAGTGCTTAGGCGAAGCCCTGCGTCGGTAACACATCAAGATCGTCACCACGCCGTCGTGCTGACGGAACTCTTCCCCGACGCTTTGCTGGATCGGAGCCCGGGGATCGTCATCGAGCTGAACGTGTGCCAAGAACTCGGAGGTGCCGGAGTAACGGTGCTGTGATCGGTTGGATCGCGAGGAGAACGTACGACTACTTCCTCTACGTTGTGTCAACGCTTCCGCTTCGGTCTACGAGGGTACGTAGACAACACTCTCCCCTCTCGTTGCTATGCATCACCATGATCTTGCGTGTGCGTAGGAATTTTTTTGAAATTACTACGTTCCCCAACAAGAAACCCCAGCACCCCTCCTGAAATCAACTAGGGTTTACTAAAAATATTTTCAATGAACCTGAAATGCCCTTCTAAAATGTTCACCCTCTTTGTCTTGGGTTGAAACCTCTGGCAAAAATGGTGCATATTTTTCTAGGTCAACTGAAGGTCATTGAGTTAATGCATTAGTATTTGAATTTGGGCATTTAAAATTTATAAAATATTTCAAATGCTCAAATATCTCCAAACTAAAATGTTCCTGGCTGGAAATATTCTAACTAAGGACCAGATGCAGTTTGGTGAATTTTGGAAGTGTCTAAGTATTTTTAATAAGTCCACAAAGTTACAGAAAAATAGAAAAGGAAAATAAAAAGGGAAATACTTACCTGGCGCCTGCAACCGGCCCACCTGTCGGCCCAGCCCAGCTGCCGCGCCAGCGAGCTGCTTGGCTCGGCCAGGCAGGCACGCAGGTGCTCGACGCCGGCACCAGCGAGCGCCACGCAGCTCCCCGCCGCCCTGCTTCACCTCCTCGCCGCCTCGCTGCCCTGGATGAGCTCCACGTCGTCGCCCCGAGCCCCTGGACACGCCATTCGCCTCTGCCTCGCCTCCCTCGCTCTCCTTCGCCATGGCCGACGCCACCGTCGCCGCTCCGCCGCCGTAGCCATAGCTACCGTCGTCCCCGCGCCACCCGACCGTGTCCACGAGCTCCGCCACCCTCCTCTTCTTCGAGCAAGACGAGCCCCGAGCGCTCGCCCGCTCTGGAATCGCCCCGACCCCGTTTTCCCCAACTCCGGCCGCCGAGATCGCCATCATCGCCCCGCTCAGCTCCGACCTTCCCCGAGTCCGCCTCGACGCTCGCTGCATTCACCGTGAGTCTGGCCACCTCTCCATCCTCCCCGTTCCTCTTCCCGTGCCCTACAACGAGCGCACGAAGCTCGCCCGCACGCGCCGCCGCGGAGCTCGTCGCCGACGAAGCTCCGGCCACCCAACGGCCGCGCCACCTTGTCCACTAGCCTCACCGCACACCCAGGGGCCCGACGCATCACTCCACGCGCCTCGCCGTGCCCCGCAGCCCCGGTTTCACCTTCACCCGAGCCCCGGCGCCGCCAAACTCGTCGCCGGCGCCAACTCCGGCCACCCCGACCCCAACTGACTCCACCAGTAGCCGCGGCTCGTTCCCAGGAGTGCGTAGATGCCTTCCGCGCCCCATTTGGTGGCCGGAACGGCCAAATCCACTCTGCTCCGCCGCGTCTGGCCTCGCCGGCGGCTAGACGCCGGCGAGTTGACCCTGACCGTTGACTGGTGGGCCCTGGTTGACTCTGATGAGTAAATGACAGGTGGGGCCCCCTTCTGTTAATCACTGGATTAGTTTAAAACTAATTAAACAAGTTTAATTAATCACTAACCCCCTGGGCCCACTGGTCAGTTGACCTGGACCGGCTGTTGACTTGCTGAGGTCAGCATGACCTCATGCTGACGCAGTAATTTTATTTACTAGAATTAATTTTATACAGGAAAATCCAGAAATAGTTCAAACTTCAAAAATTCATAGAAAATTATCTGTAACTCCAAATGCAAAGTTCTATATATGAAAAATGATCAGAAAAATCCAAGCTATCCATTGGTGCTGGTTTCATGCATGTCAGAACATGTTAAAACCACTGTTTAGGCATTACAAGATGATACACTAATATGATCCTAATTAATGAGTTTCCATTTGAATCTTTGGTTCAAATGGGTTCATTCCCTTCTGGTTTAACCTGCACTAGGTCAGGACACATTCATATTGCCATGTCATAGCATGCATCATATTGTTGCATATCGCCATGTATTGATTGTGTTCCGATGTGTTCATCGTGGTAGGTTCTGCCTCCGAGGATATCTCCGAGTATCCAACTGAAGGGCAGCATCCCACGACCACTCCATCAGGCAAGCAACCCATTGATCATTCCGATACAAACCCATGTTCTCGCTTCTGCTCTCGTTTACTGCATTAAGACAACGCGTTTCAAACTGCTGTGTGTCGCGGTAGTTGAACCCACTTCCTTTGCATGACCTGTCATTGCCACAGTAACTAGATGAAACCCACTAGCATGTGTAGGAGTTGATTGAGCCAATACATGTGTGTGTGTTCCTACCATGCTGTGCTTGCTATGCTTAGAGTTGTGTCAGGTCTGGCTCATCGGGATGATGAACTGGAGTGAAAGGTTGTGTCGGTGACAAGAGTGAAGTGTTGAATACGATTTGGTAAAGGAATCGATGAGAGGCCATGTAGGAGTACATGGTGGGTTGTTTCATTGAGGCCGTCCTTAAGAACTGAGATCTGTGTTTGTGATCCATGATACAGTTACTACCACACATTGGGCCCTGAAATATGACCCCGCTCGACTTCTTATCCACCCTTGTCCTCTGTCCAGGAGTTGCAAGTAGTTTCTGGTGTTTGTAGTATGCTGGGGGCCGCACGCGGCGCTGA
Organism: Aegilops umbellulata; assembly: GCA_032464435.1. Lineage (NCBI taxonomy): Eukaryota > Viridiplantae > Streptophyta > Magnoliopsida > Poales > Poaceae > Aegilops > Aegilops umbellulata. Next base: position 207,957,914 of record CP136056.1, on the reverse strand, counting down.
CCATCGGGGTGGGCTGTGTTGCGGTAGGCACGTGGCACGGTGTACCGACTCGCCCGTTTGGTGTCTCGGGAACCCTGTTCACATCGTTCGGGGCCGTTAGTGGAAACCTCGGCCGGACTCCCTGCGGATGGAACCCGAATAGGCGATAAACCTGGACTAGAGACTTGAGTGTTTAGGTAGGTCGTGGTCTACACCCACGTCGGCTTTCGCTTGAAGTCTGCCGAGCACATATCGTGTGCAGACGCTAAGTGGTGGAAACATGTGTGAAGAAGTACACCCCTGCAGGGTTTCAAATGATCTATTCGAATAGCCGTGTCCGCGGTAATGGACTTCTGGGTTGCCTATATCAGTTCATAGACAAGTTAAATGGATACTACTAAAAATCTCAAGATAAGTGTGAGTACCGCGGATGGCCCTCTCGTGGGATGGCGAGAGAGGATCCACGGTGGAGTATTGTGCTGGTGTTAGTGGACTCGTGTGCGACAAATGATTTACAAGTGGTGTCTATCGTAGGATAGCTTAGCCAAGAGTCAAAGCTGGCTTGCTGCAATAACCCCACTACCTTCTTGAGAATGTGCATGTATAATAGGTTCCTGTCGTAAGACTTGCTGAGTACCTCCGTACTCATGTTGCTTTAATCATGTTTTTCAGACGACTGCACCAACCCCTCTGATGGGTTCTATGTAGACCTCGACGTTGACGAGTGACTTATCACCCAGGTGGTGATCCAAGACTTGTGAAGGGTCGTTGTAGATAGACATGCTTCGTCAAGCCTTCTTTCTTTCTAGTGTCTGTACTCAGACTACTTTGCTTCCGCATGTGCTTGTATGTTGTATGACTTGAGTGTTGGGTCATGTGACCCTATCTGTATGGATGATATGTATGGCTCCTCGGAGCCTTCTAAATAAAGTACTTGAGTCGTAGAGTACTGTTGTGATGCCATGTTGTATTTACTCATATCGGGCATATTGTGTGTATGATTGAAATGCTTGGTATGAGTGGGATCCGACTATCTAGTTGTTTATACTTGGCAGCCTTTCATATGGGGAAATGTAAGTTTTGTGCTTCTGAGCGATAGTAGTCCGCTACAGCCCGGTTCACCGGAGTCCTGCTAGCCCAGCACTACTGCTTGGACACTTGACTGGTCGGCATGTGTTTCACGTCGTTCCTATGTCTGTCCCTTCGGGGAAATGTCACGCGCTGTTATTCGGAGTCCTGCCTAGCCTGCTACAGCCCGGGTTACCGGAGTCCTGTTAGCCTAGTGCTACAGCCCGAATAAATACGTTGATGACCGACATGCTCGATGTGATTCATGTATGCCTGTCCTCATAGGCTAGCGCCGCTTTGGGTTCACGACTAGCCATGTCGGCCCCGGTTCTCTGTCATATGGATGCTAGCGACACTATCATATACGTGAGCCAAAAGGCGCGAACGGTCCCGGGCCAGGTAAGGTGGCACCCGTGGGAGTACCGTGCGTGAGGCCGCAAAGTGATATGATGTGTTACACGCTGGATCGATGTGGCTTAGGATCGGGGTCCTGACAAAAGAATTTAACATTGGCTTTAAATTTCTGAAACGAAAATAGTTAGAACACACGTGTCTCAATTGAGACCAAGTGCAAGCCAAGTATGAAACAAGCAAAGCTACCCACTTAGAGAGTTTTAAGTAAAGCAATGGGGAAGCCTTTGGCTGCAATAATAACTCACTATCGGTCTTTATGAATGGCACAGTAGGTTGACCGATATACTTTGTAACAATTTTGTTGCTAACAAGTAAATTACCCTTCATCATTGGTCATTCAAAATTACTTATAAGATTTTTCCTAATAGATGCATCATCAATAAAGTTGTGACCAAATTTGAAAATAGGTAAATCACTTGGTAGACATACCTCTTCATACACGTTGGGGGAGCATGATGGTTGTATCTCTTGAATAATACTATGTTCCACTTTTGAATAATTTTCCAATGTCTTGGCATCCTGTTTTTCTTTGATAGATTCGGTACACATACTATTTGATTCGGCTTTTTCAATAACCGAATTTTCTTTGTTACCTGAATCACGACTCTTTCTTTCTTTGATTCGCAAAGTTGCTTGTTCTTGTCTAAATTCAGCAAACATTGCAGCTAGGCTATCTTTAAGCTTTTTTCGACCAATTTCAGCCCAATCTTCATCGGATTGCCCCCCAATACTTTGAGATGCTTTCGACAATGGTGTGTTGCCGAAATTCTGTAATTGTGCAGGGGCAACATGATATACTACGTTACTAGGTAAAGACACATGCACTCTGGTAGAAATTTCACTTTTTCGGCCATGAGCATGAAGGTGCGGAGCCGAATTATGAACATCTACAATTGCGTATGGTGCTGAAAAATTAGTAGCATGAGGTGTAGCATACGATGTTTGAGGGTAATCGGCCGAATAACTAGTAGTAGCATGGCCAATTCCCCTATCCACCGGCATGTCTGGATTAACATGTTGCAGATTAGTTGCCGATGAATAAAAAGATGAAACACTATTTTGCATGCGATTGAAAGTTCCTACATGGGGTGTTTCAACTTGATTAACCGAACTCATCATGTTGTTCATCGGCATATAGATTTGTGGGGTTGCCGATGCATGGGAGTTGGGATACATATGTTGCTAAAATTATATGAAGTTGAAGCATGAAGATTATTCTGAATCGGCTGTTGCACATAATTAGATGCATGATTGATAAAACTAGGGTTAGCCGATACATTATGCTCATTAGACAATCTTGCAACAACATATGCATTATTTGCATCTACATAAGTGAATTGGGCATTCATATTACGTTCGTAGAATGCAAACCCTAGATGACGATCTCTTCGTAGCAAGAATGGGCCGGAGATCGTTCAAAGCTTCGTCCCTAGTGGAGTCGCCAAAAATTGTGTTCACACACGAACATGTCACCGTGTACCCTCGACGCCGGGGGTGATGCACTGCATCTCACGTCGAAGGAGACCCGTTCGGAAGCACGGTATGCAAGACAATTCGGCAGACGCTTTTGTAGATCCGAAACCCCACACGCCTGGGAGGGATCCCGTCAGGGCACGCGGAGGCTATGGGCTGCCCTAGGTCGACCTGATCGCCCTAGGGTCTTGAGGTTCACCGTCCTGCAACAAGAAGAATGAACGAAGAACGAGTAAGAAGAAGAACAAAGGGAGAAGGTAAAAAAGATAAAAAGTGGTAGATGATTTGTTCGATTGTGTGTTGTTCAATCAGCCATCACGTCTTAGGTGTATAAGAGGCGGATGGACTTCGTGTACAATAAAAGGACTCCAAATCACGTCCAAATCTTTCCAAAATTAACCGAACTCGGATTTAGGTAAGTCTGGAACATCTGTTTGGTTTTTAGCACCCACAAGCTACAAACTACCTTGGATGAAGATGAGCCCAAAGGCAAATTTGACCGTTTCAACGAGACAAACAACTTTCGTGTTGAACGTTTTTTGATTGGAGGTCTTCTTCGGAGCCGAATTGCTCACGCAAAATAGACTATTACTCGCGCTACCCATCAGACACCGTGTCTGATGGGGCGCCCCACTTTTGCCCCATGACAGGGCCGTACTCAGGTGGCTGTAACTTTTACATACAATATCGGATTGATGCGATTTGTATATCGAAATCGGCCGTTTTGACGAGATGATTACAATTCCTGTAGAAACTTTTCTCATATGAGGTGGTCTTGGAGGATTAATTGGCCAAACAATACTCTGAATACAAAATCTTAACACTTTGAGCATAGTTTCGGCCCTTGAGATGAGGTCAGATGGCGATGGTCCAAACTTCGAAAATGTCCATGTAGACAATATGAAACTTTTTCATGTAGATCACTTCTCCATTTGAGGCCATATTAATTAAGTTCTTGACCGTGCCAAAATCTTGTGTCAACAAGATCTCAGGATCTCGGTCTCACCGATTTGGCTCAGGCCATTGCACAAGTACAACTCGGTCTGACCGAATCGTACTAATTGGTGTGACCAAAATCGCTTACTCTGTGAAACCCTAGCATCTTGGAGTCACCGAACTTCACTTTGATCTGACCGAAATTTCATGTTTAGATTCTGTTAATGCTTCGGTGTCACTGAGTTTGTCATATCGGTAGCTCCGAAATGCTTTCTGCAAAAAACTAAAGTTATGTTTTTGTCTCAATACTTTTTGCAAAATAGATGTGCTTTTTGATGCTCATCCACTCTACCTATACCTATCTATTCACAAGGTCAGTTTCAGAGATGTCAGGAGGCAGTGACAGTCAGAACAGGTCTAAAGAGCATGTGAATCTTAGTGAGGGCACTAGTCCCTCCAACAACAGTTATGATGATAGTAGCACAAGCAGTCCAAGCAATTTTCCTAAGGCTGCTACTAGGCAAAGGAAGAAGAGAACCTCAGAATCTGAAGATGAGGACTTTTTTGCTGATGAGGAAGTGGCCTCAAAGAAAAAGGTGCTCAAGAAGGAGTATGCTGCTGCTACTGGCACAAAGCCTAGTATGCCAAAGAAAGCTCCTGCCAAGAGGAAGCCCATGTCAAAAGCCAGAGCCTCCACCCAGGAAACTATGGAGTTCACTCTTGAACCAAGAGAGGAAGAGGCTGGTGGAGGAAAGAAGAGGAAGGAGAGAGTGAGGAAGACTATTGCCAGAGTCATTGGCAGATCATCTATGATGAAGGATTCTGATGAAGAAGAAGAGGAGGAGGAAGACCCAGCTGCACCACCTCCAAAGATTCAGAAGCTCATGGGGGATGCCATAAAGTCTGGGGCTGCTCCATCTAAGCCCAATACAACCCCAAGCCTCCAACTCAAGCTCAATCTCCAAAACCTTCTACACCCAAGAGATCCACCAGGAACATTTCTGCTGTTGAGAAGAACAAGGCCCTAGTGCCTGAAGTTCAAGGGGATGAAGAGACACAAGTGCTCAAAAAGTTGAAGCCAAAGATTCCAGCTCATAGTGATGATCATCATGTTGTTGAGAACATGAAGGAAAGGAAGGATGCATGTATGAGATTGTGGAGAAAGACTGATCCCTATGCCACCAGGAGAAGGATTGTTGTAGATTATCGTTTCCACACCAAGGAACAATAGGACTTCTATGAGACTGTCTTGCTAGACAAGAAGCCTATTGTCAGTGATATGAGATGGGTTGACTGGAAATACATCGATGACAATGAGGACTACTTCCCAGGTGTGCATCAGAGCTTCAGGATGAATGAAGTTGATAAGTTTGTTGGTCAAAAGTTGATAAAGTGGAATGATGAAATGATTATGCAATTCTACTCCACTGCACATTTCTATCCAGATGGCAAGATTGTCTGGATGGCAGAAGGAACCAAATATCAATCTACAATTTCTGAATGGGCCAAGTTGATCAATGCCCCTAAGGAAGATGAGAATGACACAGATGTATATGCCAAGCCAAGGAAGGATCACAACTTCATGGAAAACATGTACAAGACTATTCCAGATGATGCCTTGGAGACTGAGAAGCTTGGGTCCATATATTATTTGCTGTCAGGGTTGACCACCATCAACACCATCTTCAGGCACACTCTGTTGCCCAAGTCAGGAGATCATACGATGGTCCATGGTCACTCCATCAACTTGCTCCATATGTTTGATGTGCCCGAGAAGTTTAAAGTGATGACTTTGATTGTTGAGACAGTGAAGAGAACTGCAGCTAATCAGAAGAGATCATATGGATATGCCCCTCACATATAAATGTTGATCAACTTCAAGATGGGAACATGGACATATCTTCTTGATAAAGAGCATCTTCCCCCGAGGCCAGAATTTGAGGACAATGAGATTGTCATGGATGAATCTCATCCAACCAGTGCAGAAGCCCAGGAGAGAGAGAGAGAGAGAGAGAGAGAGAGAGAGAGAGAGAGAGAGAGAGAGAGCAAAGGCTACAAAAGCAGCAAAGGCAGCTAGTTCACCAGATGCTTCACAAGTGATGCTCAAGACCAAGAAATATCAACTCAGTTATCTGCTTGAGGCTACTGTGAGGATTGAGAAGGGCTTACCCACCCTGACGCGGAATCAACAAAGTCTTGAGAGGATCATTGAGACCAAATTCCATGATCTAGATGTGAAGGTCACAGAGATCCAAACTACTGTGGAGAAGATCCAGGAAGAATTTGAGGGCATGAGTGACAAACCAACCACTAATGCTTTTCAGCACCTGCAACAACTACCTCAGTTACACCTCCAGTTTCAACTCCTCCAGCTCCACAGACGTCAGCTGAAGCTTTTGCAGACGGACTCCTCTCCACGCCATCTACTCACACCGGAGCAACCAGCCAGAAGACCACTTCAGGAGCTCCCAAAGATCATGCCTAGAGTTCCGCATAGCACTATGTATTTTCAAGCTTTTTGGTAACTTATTGCCAAAGGGGGAGAAAGTGTATAGATCATTAGGCTTCGAGAGAGAGAACGTTTTGCCTTTTTCTTCCTCTCTTGCTACTTTGATCATTTTTTTTGATCGTTTGCTCGTTTGATTCCTATGCTACAATATTTGTGCTTGTTTGTGAGATACTCTAGTGATCATGTGTTTGATCATACTATACTTTAATGTGTGCTTGCGTGATGCTATTTACGATACTTGCATATGATCAATCATGTTTATCCTTGGTGATGAGTGCATATTCTCTATATCTTATCATTTTGAGCACTCCACCAAGATGTATGTGACATGGAAGAGTGACCCATGATCAATCATGGAAGAGTGACCCATGCTCCAACAAATTTTAAATAATGCACAAATTTAGGGGAGCTCTTGCTTATCACATACTTCTCAAAGCGACAATGTATTTCATTCATATTATCATTTGTCGAAGCTTTGATCTATATGTTGTCATTAATTACTAAAAAGGGGGAGATTGAAAGTGCAACTAATCCTCCGGTAGTTTTGGTAATTCATAACAACATATAGCTCATTGAACTAATATCCATTCAAGTTAAATATTTCAGAAAGTTCAATGATTGGCATGGCATGGACTAGAGATGTGGACCCCTCAAAATGCTAAGGACAAAGATTGGCAAAGGCTCAAGACTCTTCATTTTCATTTTAGTGATCCAAGATCACATTGAGTCCATAGGAAAGCCAATACTATTAAAAGGGGATGAGGTGTTGCTTAATGGTCTACTTGCTAGAAGTGCTTAGTGATATTTCTCCAAAACCCTCAGCCACTTTCTCATTTACACATTTGTCCAAAACCTAAAGTCAAACTTGGCCCCACCAATTTGATCTATCCGGCGCCACCGAGTTCATTTGACCTAGCCACTGCGAGAAACCCTAGACAATTCGGTTTCACTGATAGGGATCTCGGTCTCACCAAGATGGCCTTGCAAACTCTCTGTTGCATGTTGTAATTATTTCGGTCTCACTAAAATGTGCAATCGGTCCCACCGAGTTTGCTTGACCAACTCTTTGTTTGCTCATTGCTGAAATCGGTCTCACAGAGTTCATGCAATCGGTCTCATCGAGATGAGGTTTTGCCCTAAACCTAGCACATCGGTCCCACCAAGTTGATCATGTCGGTCCCGCCGAGATTCCTAACGTTCACATTTTTAACTGAATCGGTCTCACCGTGTTCTTCTATCCGGTCTGACCGAGTTGGGTCAAATGTGTGTAATGATTGGATTTCGTGTGGAGGCTATATATACCCCTCCACCCCATCTCCTTTCGAGAGAGAGCCATCAGAACGTGCCTACACTTCCGCTACTCATTTTCTAAGAGAGAACCACCTACTCATGTGTTGAGACCAAGACATTCCAATCCAACCACAAGAATCTCGATCTCTAGCCTTCCCCAAGCTGCTTTCCACTCAAATGTTCTTTCCACCATAGCCAAATCTCTGAGAGAGAGTTGAGTGTTGGGGAGACTATCATTTGAAGCACAAGAGCAAGGAGTTCATCATCATCACACCATCTATTACCTTTTGGAGAGTGGTGTCTCCTAGTTTGGTTAGGTGTCACTTGGGAGCCCCCGACAATATAGTGGAGTTGAACCAAGGAGTTTGTAAGGGCAAGGAGATCGCCTACTTCATGAAGATCTACCCGAGTGAGGCAAGTCCTTCGTGGGGGATGGCCATGGTGGGATAGACAAGGATGCTTCTTTGTGGACCCTTCGTGGGTGGAGCCCTCAGTGGACTCGCGCAACCGTTACCCTTCGTGGGTTGAAGTCTCCATCAACGTGGATGTACGACAGCACCACCTATCGGAACCACGCCAAAAATCTCCGTGTCTACATTACGTTTGCCTTCCCCAAACCCTTCCCTTTACCTTCATATGCAATGTTTTACTTCCCGCTGCTACACTCTTAGAATTGCATGTGTAGGTTGATTGCTTGACTTGTGCTAAGTTGCTAAAATTTGCCAAAACTTAAAATTGGGAAAAGGCTAGATTTTTATCTGGTCAAGTAGTCTAATCACCCCCCTCTAGACCTACTTTCGATCCTACAAACTTTCACAATAATAGTAAGATATATTGTATGAAAATATATTGAATGATGATTCGTTTTTGTGTGTATAAACTTCGTCTAAGTTTAGAAGGTTTGACCCGAGACAAAGCTAACATGCGAAGTAAATAAACATATAGGTAGTATACATACACAATTTATCGTAGGTACTCCAATAGTACGTCCACTACACATTCACGCATCTCACATCTTTCTCTCGCTCTGTCTGTCAAACCAACTAAGACTTCTCCTAATAAAAAATAATGTCCTAAAAAATCCAACTAAGCCAACCTCCCAGCATATCGCGCGGGAAAAGACCCGACCGCGCCGTTTTAGTTGGGAGTACAGGATTACTAGTAGTAGTATCGATGGATCACGCAAAGCACTAAGTTTAAAAGGAAAAAGATGGCACACTCACATCATGCCTGTCGCGGTCGCATTGCATCCCTCACACGGTCGGTCCTGCACACGGCTCATGCAAACGGAACGTGCTTCAGCTTGCCTCTTCACTAAGATGTGGGACCGCATTTTGAACCAACCATGCGCCAAACTCCCCCACCCACCACACGAAAATTCCCCCCAAAAATTCCCCCCAAATCCCAAATTCAACCGCCCTTCGGCCAACTAGCCAATAATATTCCCCCAACCCCCCTCCCCCCGGCCCCATCCACTCCATTCGCTCCGCCAAAGCCACCCTCCCCGCCGCGCCGATATGTCACGGTTCATCGAGGGGACGCACGGTGATCCTCTTGCTCCCACAGTACGCTCTCGTAGACTGCTGTCCTCCAGCCGGCTGCCACCGCTGGCGATGCTCTTGTGGAGACGCACGGCGGCCAGCTTCTCCTACGGTAAGCGCATTCTAGACTAAGGCCCCGTGCATGTCGGAGTAGCGCTGAATGTTACTAGCTGATTGACGCTGTTAATCTCACTATTTGTTGAAATAGTTTACAGTCAATATGTTCTGCCTAAGAATCTTCCTTGCCCTGTTCTTCACTCAATCTGCTTTGCCGAGATGGCATGCCACGCCCGATTAGTTGCTAAAATATGCTGCCATATATTTATTGTGAAGTAGATTGCCATGGTCTAGTAGCCAATCTGTTAGGTGAAATAGCTCGACACCGTTTTATACTCGATCTTTGTTGCTCAGATGGCCTTCGATGGCTGTGTGCTTGGCCTCATTGACTGCTGAAATAGCCTACCATAATTTAGCACTCAAATATGTTTGCTAAATTAGCTTTACATATATTTTGTTACTTAGATCTACTTGTCCAAATATCTTGCCATAGCTTTAGACATCGACCTAGGTATTTTTTTCTGGACTTTATAAAAAAGCATATATGTATTTCGTGTAATATCTAGTAGAATAACTAATTTGTATGTCTAACAGATGGACATGACTTGGATAACTTCATGTCAAGGGGGTGGAAAACTTCATGAACTTTATCAGAGCTGAGTACGGTGGTCCGAAATCAGATGTGCTCTGCCCGTGTAGCATTTGTATGAATTCAGTTACAAGACCCCAGTTAATTGTGGAAAATCATCTACACTTGTATGGGATGTCGGTCACATATACTAGGTGGGTTCATCGTGGTGAAGCTGTGAACGTCAATTTTACTGACTATGTGGAAGCAGCAGATCACCATCTTGATCTGCCTAATGCTCAGGTGGAAGAGGAAGAGGAGGTGGTGGCGGCGGAGCCAGCAAGTTTGACCAACATTGAAACAATGCTATGAAATTCTCGCGCATTTCGTGAACTTTCACCTGCAGAAGAAAAACGGTGGGCCTGCATGTTGGAACAATGCAACATGGGAGTCACCCTAGGAAATAAGCTGTCAGTATTCGAAGCTATGGTCACCTTTCTTCAGGTGAAGACATCTGAGCGGATGACCAACAAATCATTCGATGGGATGTTGGTTGCTTTCCGCAAATCTTTCCCAAATGCGTCTGAGCTACTACACACCTACAGTAAAATGAAGAATTTCCTTCGTGTAGTTGTAATTGGATATGATATGATCCATGTTTGTAAGAATACTTGTGTTCTGTTCCGGAAGGATTATGCCAACTTAAGTGAATGCCCAAAATGCAAATCCTCAAGATGGAAAGATGGCGATGCTGTGAAGAGGATTCCTCCTAATGTTCTGAGACATTTTCCAATTTTACCAAGATTGCAGAGGTTGTTTCATGATGCTGAAACAAGAGAGGATGTAATGTGGAATTCTAGGAACCAGGGTACGAAGATCAGAATGTAATGAGCCATCCATCTCATGGTAGTGACTAGAAAAGCTTCAATCAGAAACACAAAAAGTTTGTTGCTGACCCGAAACATTAGACTTGTCTTAGCTACAGATGGATTTAACCCATTTGGCCACCAGAGTGCCACATATAGCATGTGGCCAGTGCTTGTTATCCCTTACAACATGCAACCAAATGTCTGCACGAAAGAATCAAACTACATGATGGCCTTGCTCATCCTAGGTCCAAAAAGTCCTGGAAAGGATTTTGATTTATGGAGCCTCTTGTGGAGGAACTTCAACATCATTGGAGGGGTGTTGTCACTCGAGATCTATATAGCATCCCACCAGCTGATTTCTTTCTATGTGTTGTTATAATTTTGTGCATCCATGATTATCCGGCTTTGGGCACTATGTCAGGGCGAACGACACATGGTTACAATGCATGTGTTAGCTGTGACAGGAATCCGCTGTCATACGCAATACTTAGCAAGATCTGTTACATTGGACACCGCCGTTTCCTTGCCAAGGAAGCTGTGTCCTACAAAATACGAAGACATGTGTTCAATGCAAAGCATGAAAACCATGATGCGCCAAAGAGGCTGTAACGACCCGGATTTGGTAAAATCCAAGTCTCTGTGCTTACTGTGCTATCCTTGAATCATAGCTAGCACACACAGTAACAAAAATGAATATCAATAAGACATACATCATTCTACTACAACGGTAGATCCAGATATATATAAATCATACCTTAGGCACAGCTCAAGCTGGCAGATAATACAGCGGAATAATACGTAGTCACTAAGTTAGGCTCCATCAACGCCACTGGGCTCGTTGAGTGTAGACCATAACCCTATCGTCTCTTAATCTGTCAAGATCTGCACATGATAGGTGTAGGTGAGTACGTGGAATGTACTCGCAAGTTGCAAAGGAAAGTATAACAGATTATATATGCAGGGTAAGTATTGGTGGAGGTTTCCTTTACATAAAGCCAATTTTCTCCTATAGTAAAATTTGTAAACTTCTTTTGAAATAAAAATAGTTTTTAGTATAAAAAGTAGGAGTGAGACACTTGGATATACGCACGAGTGCTCAGTCTCCAAAATAGTTTTAAAACATACATAAGGTTGAGGTGAAAGACATTCACTGTGCTCATTCCTCAACTTTAACCCTTTAAATAGATTTTTAGAAAAGAGAGGGGAGGTTCTTCTTCAGTCCAAGTCTTCAGTTGCTCAAAATTGCCCGTAACCGGGGCACGGTTAAACGATTAGGTTAAACCCTCTGTAGAGGTTGTACACGTTCCCCACATGACACAACCAACCCCGTTTATCGTTACACACTTGGGTGTACGACTAGGAGGAGGTTGTGACGAAGCCTTTCCGTAACAGCCCCCTATACCACCAAGCCGCCTGCAACTTCGGCACGAAGGCCTCTCTCCGATGGCGGTCCTGGGGTAGGGTTTCCCGTTTGTACTAAGCTAAGCCAGAGCCCATAATAGCATGTGGCTGTACTGGAAGCTACATCAAACTGTACTTGGAAGATCTCATTCCCCTGGACGACAATCCCCACCAAAAACCTGTGTACAAGACCCCAGTCGGGTGCATTCACTGCAAGACCCCGATGGGCGCAATCACTTGTAGACGCTCCCGTCAATACCATTCCGCCCAGGGAGTAGAAGTAAAATAGTATATAGTTTTGTTTTCCAAAAGTTTTCACAAAACGTTGCCCCAAAAGAGGCAAGTTTAAAGGTTTAAAACAATTTTGGTTTTCATCCCACCCATTTTATGCAAGCGTGGCCAAGCATGTTTACAAGTCTTGAACCTATGGCTCAAGCTAGTAATAATACTCTATAAAACTTTTGTAAAACATGCATAGTATTTAAATTCAAAGAGATATGCATAATAAAAATATAGGTCAGAGCATTATCAAATTGCAACTTTCCTGATTCTTGAAGTTGATATATTCTACTTCGAGTCGTCTCTCCTTCACCTTACGATATATCTGTCGATACAAGAAAATAATTTAACACACAACAATTGCAAATGAAGATCCAAATAAAAGATACAAATTCACAATAAATACATTTGTAGGATAATTAGCACGACGTGGCTATGGTTTGAGATAGAATCAAGTTTGGTCTTAAACGAGACATGACATAGTCATATACTAGGGTTGGATCAAGTGATACTAAGTGAAGATCTTGGTTTGATATAGAAGATGGGTTATGAAACAAGTTCTTACAACAAATTCTATCATGATATTATTCAGAATATTTGACTTGGGTTAAATAAAACTGGCATGGCATAAGTTTCGACATAAAAGGATTAAATCCTTAATCTTGTAACTTCAAAGTTTTGTGGTGATATCGAATGACCAGAGAGGTCTCATCTATCTAAGGATTTATACTGAAGAATCGAATTCAATCTAATAAAGTTATTAAATTATGATTAAAGAAAGTCAAATTAAGGTGATGATGCTAAAACAGTGACTAAACATCATTGAAAAATCATTCTATGAGTTCTAACAGAATGGTGAGGTCCTAAGGTCCAACTTTCATATAAAACATTTTTATATGATTTACAGAATAAAAGATATAGTGAAAATACTCATCTTACCATTTAAATCAAAACTAAATTTTAAATTGCCCAAAAGTGAGATTTTATAATTTCATATGAAAGTACAGGTTTCAACGAATCCGGAGGTATCTTATTTGTCAAAATCCGACATATGGTTTGGGAGATACGAATTTCCGCAGTTTGGATATTTTTCTGAATAAAAGAATTACGGGATTTAGAGAGAGCTCACCGGAGTTGGTCGCCGGAGTTGGAAAAGAAGGTCGCCGGAGTTGTGGAAGAAGCTCCCTGACGTCAAGTAGAAGGAGGACAGCGAAGAGGTCGATGAGGGAAGTCCGTTGGGCAATGTCCCGGGCTCGGTCTCGTCCCGTGGCGGCGTGGGGCGGCCGCCGGAGCTGCAGAACTCCGACGAGCAATTGATCGGGATGGGGAAGTAGATAGCTCCCAAAAGGAGAGGGCTTCGGACAAGGGATGAGAGGGGCTCGCGGGGTGCTTTTTATAGGGTTCGGGGAGGTCAGAATTCGAGCAGAAGATGGTGTCTAATGGTAGTTGTTCCGTGTCGGTGTACTAAAGTAGGGGTACCTTAGTACCCCAGACTTGTGCACGGGCAGTCGTAGCACCCTGCGGCAAGGCCCGCCCCGGAAGCGCCAAGAGAAGACCAAGCATTCAAGACAAGGCCCCCGGCAAGAGGAGCTTGCCGGGCCAAGAAGACAAGGCCCCCGGCAAGAGGAGCTTGCCGGGCCAGGAAGACAAGACCCCGGCAAGAGGAGCTTGCCGGGACGACTGAGCCCATGTAAGGCCATCCAAGAACAAAGTATACGAGACAGAAGATCGAGCCCCCGACAAGAGGAGCTTGTCGGGAAGGCCGAACCCAGGCACCACAAGAGAAGCCCGCCGTGGCGCGCCAAGCGCCCCGGCAAGGCCTGATAGCTGGCACGCTATCAGGCACAGGAAGACGACCCCCGCGGCAAGCCACTTGCCGCGGCAAGATCGCCACCTCAAGACTGCGCTCCAGCTCGCCCGCCCACGCGTCGCTCCGGGGCTTCCCCCGAGGGCACGTGGCGAGGCACCGCGCAGCCTGGGGCATGCGGTGGCATGCAGCCGCCATCGTGGCGAACGGTGGCGCACCTAACGGTCCGCCTCGGTGCTGTCCGGGCGACCGTGACGGGCATTTAATGCCCTTGTCCCCTACCGTCAGAAGTAGGTATGATAACACTGTGCCGCACTGTAGCACCACCGTTCCCACACTATTACAGCTACCACCCCTTTTACACTTTTACCCCTTTCTCTTACGTTGACACCTGTCGGTGACCCCTTTGCGCTATAAAAGGAGGCCCGTGTGCAACGTAGAAGGGGTTCCGGGGTTCGGATATTCGGCATCCAGACAGCCATACGCTCGGTGCAGCTAGCTCCCCAAGCTCCCGAGCTCCCCAGTTCAATACAACTAAGCAGGAGTAGGGTTTTACGCGTCCATCGCGGCCCGAACCTGGGTAAACCGCCCGTGTGCCCGCCTCGATCTGCTCTCTGCGCTCCCTCCGCCCCCCTCGCCGGACAACGAAAGGGGCTCCGGCCCCATAGGTGCTCGCGGGGGGACGCCCGTCCGCCCCGACATTCCGCTGCCTCGTAATGGCCACTATGGGAGTCTCCAAGGCGCACTGAAGGATGGGAGGGATCGAGGGAGGCGAGGGGGTTCCGTTCAGGAGGTCAGTGGGTGCGGGGAATGGGAGAGGACGGGAGGAAGAGGTACTGGCATCATCCCGAGGTGGAACAAGACCGAGAGGGAGATGGGCCAGGTAGGTCGGCCCATGTGGAAGAAAGAGAAACACAGAGAACAAAAACAAAATGTGTGAGGAAGAGATGGGTCAAGCCCAATAGCCTAGGATTAGGACACATTTAGTATTATTTATTGATTTCTAAAAAGTTCAGGAATGCTAGAGGAAAATGTCAATAAGAAATGTTGACTACTACAGAACCATTATTTGGAGCTTAATAAAAATACTCACAACAACAATATATTTTGTTGTACATTTATAAACAATGTTTTTATGGCCTTTTCAAGTTTGTACATATTTTTTAGGGTTTATAAATACCAAATTGATAAACAGACTGCATTTAAATATTTCCAATAATATTTTGGAGAAGTCATATTATCTCCACTCATTAATAATATTTGTTTATCAGAAATATTTAAATGAATTCAAAATCTTCAATTAAATTCTAAAATGAAACTCCAAATTTCAAATAACTTGTTTATGAAAAATATATCCACCATATTTGAGAAAGTCATTTTATTCTCACTCCATCATTCTAAAGGTGGTTCAGAATATTTCATAGGAATCCAAAACAAAGAAATCCAATTTGATTGGATTTTTTTACATGTCTCAAAAGTTTTTTTGACAAACACAAAAAATCACTCAATCATATCTTATTATTAATATTCCAAAATTTGGAAAATTTTGGGATGTTACAAACTACCACCCTTAAAAGAAATCTTGTCCTCGAGATTTGCAGAGGTTAGCAAGAAATAGGATAGGGTTTGGGTTCCTTGGGTTACTTTCCCGGGGTTTGGTCATATCATATACATGTTTGCGGTTTATCCTTTTTCCTCCTGCCTTGAGAGAATGTCTTCTATTAATTCAATTCCGTGTATTCCAGTTCTTCAGCATGCCTATATCTGAGGCTTTTGTCACCATTCAACATGTCTATTATCCTTCTAGGGTGTTCGGGTGCTACCACCATTAAGAATAAGCTTGAGGGGATTTCCACAATTTCTTCATTCCTTGATGGTTCTTCATAAAGATTTTGTAGTCAGAACCAAGCTTTTCCTCAAAAGAGAGTCTTTCTCAAAACCCATAAAAAACTACCTATCAAAACTCTCATGGCGGTCGATAGCTTCTGATGCAGTTCTTTGAAGATCTTCGTGTTTATTTCTCACCGTTTAGTCTATGTTAAGCATGGTTGCCTACCTATAAGGGTAATACATCTTACCATTCTATGGTTATAGGCTTTTAGCAACGACACTCTACTAGAGTTTCAAGTCTCTCTGACTTACCAATCAACATATGAAAGCATATAATAAGAGTCTCCGGTATGGGGGCCAATCCATCCCGTACTCAAATCATTTCCTCATATGAAGATAAGTAAATCGTGTGTTCTAACACTCGGCCTTTCTCACTCCTCCTTAAGAGGTCTTCACCTGCAACACTAATAAAACGCTTTTGGGTGACGTTGTTCCTACACATGTTGTGTTATAACTTACATGCGAGAAATAGCGTAACTTTTGTGCGCCAAAGTTGCATTCTCCTTACGAATAGATTCCTTATTACATCCTTTAACGTCTCATAACACTTCGAATTCAGAAACATAGCTTATTACAAGTGCTGCCATCCACATAGATTGGTATGGTCAAGCATTTATCCTCCAACCTTATTCATTTGTTCTCCTTGAGAAGCTTTAGTCCAACTGAAATCGTGCGATGTAATCCTTGAAGTCATTAATCCTTTGTTTCTTCGTGGCGGCCATGAACTTCATGTCCATCAGCTCAGCATATACTTCCCTCAAGTACTCTTGGGCATGACGGAGTCTGGCTTCAAGGATTTGCCCAATCTGGCGTATGGCTTCCATGGCAGCTTCATGAACAGAGTCGAAGAAGGTGGTTCGAGGTACTCGGGAAATGAAAAAGTATTGCCCATTAGTCTTTGGACAAACTCTTTTTTCACGAAAGAGGTGTACTTCCACGTACCAAAGTTCCACTTCATTTTCAATGAAAGGATAACCCTTGTAGACTGCATCTCCTTCAAGGTGAATATGTCCCATCATATCCTTCAGGATTTTTGGAAAATCATGGTCACTAGTCAAAGTCATGATCATTTCTGGGCCCTTGTGGAATGACTCAAAAAGGGTTGCCATATGCAGGTGAAAAGGAAAGGTAGAGTTCAAAACAAAAGGTATGTATCTCCTTCAAAGAAATGTGGCTGTTTCCACGAGGAAAAGTTTAGTGGTTGGTTCGTCCATGGTTCAAGGTTTTGGTCAGAGCTTAGGAAGGAAAAGAGATGGACACACACATGCCACAATCAACAACCAACTCCTATCTCAACGTTTATAATGGGCTCGTTTACTATAGTTTCGTCATGAAGTCTTCAATCCTTCAGTTCTCGAAAGTCTTCAATGCATTTCTCCCATATGAAGGTCTTTTGTTAATCATCCGTAACTTCCACCTCTCAGGGTTAAATAAATAATACAAACCTACGGAGTTCGTATCCTAATAATGCAAGTTTTTAAATCACGCAACTCAAATGACCACAATAGTTAAAACAACAAAAAAAACCATTAAAAATCCCAAATCCACACATATATTTTATTCAATCAATCCTATGTACCGCCATCCACATAGGTTCGGCATGGTCGGTACACTACTCGCAAGCGTTCCTCCTTTATTACACTCATGGTGGTCTTAAGTTCTAGATTCAACATTCAGGTTGATGCTGCTGAGGGAGGTATTGCCGCTCTCATCAGAGGAGTTGACTGAGAAATCCTCTTCTTCAGCCTTTTCTCCTTTTAGAAGTCTGTTCTCTAGCTTGAGTTTCTTATTGCGAGCTTTTTCTTCCCATAATTCCTTTTGTAGTTTCTTGATTTCTTTCTCTTGAGCTTGGACTTCGTCTTTGTTTTCCTCCAAATATTCTCGCATTATCCCCACCTTCTGCTCCAGGAGGGTTCTAACTTCCTTCATGGCCTCTATCTTCTGCAAAGCTTCAGAATGCTCCAGTTGAAGACCTTTGATATACCTTTCTAAATCCAGATTATAATTCAACATATCGTTGAGTTTTCTCTTGTGATCTTCCTTGATCCTACAAGGTTCGCGAGTGATCTCTTGCCAGCCCAAATCACGAAAGAAGGTGCCTCCTAGCTCCTCGTGATAACGTCCGCATAGACGTGCTATTATGCCATGTACGACATCACTCACAACTCCCTCAAGAGTTGGATGTGTTTTGAAGAAGATCATGTTCTCCATCTCTGAATGTCCATAAATGGTAATGTTGGCATTCCAGTAGCTTCTTCCCTCCAAATGGTGCCATGCTGCAATCTTGGGGACTCGCAGTCTTAGTGTCTGAACCAACCTTAAAAGATGGGTTCCAAATAAAACTCTTTCATAGTGGGATGCCTGGCTCAAGTCACAATGTTCCATCTACATGTTTGAAAGAGCAGAGACTTAGTAAAGAAAACAAAAGGTACGAGAATTGCAATTTTAGTAATACCAAAAATAATTGTTGTTCCTATCAAGGTCTTCTTATTTCTAAACCATTTTCTAGGGTCACGTCCTACAGTAAACGTATGCTCTGATACCATTTTGTAACGACCCGGATTTGGTAAAATCCAAGTCTCTGTGCTTACTGTGCTATCCCTGGATCATAGCTAGCACACACAGTAACAAAAATGAATATCAATAAGACGTACATCATTCTACTACAACGGTAGATCCGGATATATATAAATCATACCTTAGGCACAGCTCAAGCTGGCAGATAATACAGTGGAATAATACGTAGTCACTAAGTTAGGCTCCATCAACGCCACTGGGCTCGTTGAGTGTAGACCATAACCCTATCGTCTCTTAATCTGTCAAGATCTGCACATGACAGGTGCAGGTGAGTACATGGAATGTACTCGCAAGTTCCAAAGGAAAGTATAAAAGATTATATATGCAGGGTAAGTATTGGTGGAGGTTTCCTTTGCATAAAGCCAATTTTCTCCTATAGTAAATTTTGTAAACTTCTTTTAAAATAAAAATAGGATTTAGTATAAAAAGTAGGAGTGAGACACTTGGATATACGCACCAGTGCTCAGTCGCCAAAATAGTTTTAAAACATACATAAGGTTGAGGTGAAACACATTCACTGTGCTCATTCCTCAACTTTAACCCTTTAAATAGATTTTTAGAAAAGAGAGGGGAGATACTTCTTCAGTCCAAGTCTTCAGTTGCTCAAAATTGCCCGTAACCGGGGCACGGCTAATCGATTAGGTTAAACCCTCTACAGAGGTCGTACACGTTCCCCACATGACACAACCAACCCAGTTTATCGTTACACACTTGGGTGTACGACTAGGAGGAGGTTGTGACGAAGCCTTTCCGTAACAACCCCCTATACCACCAAGCCGCCTGCAACTTCGGCACGAAGGCCTCTCTCCGATGGCGGTCCTGGGGAAGGGTTTCCCGTTAGTACTAAGCTAAGCCAGAGCCCATAGTAGCATGTGGCTGTTCTGGAAGCTACATCTAACTGTACTTGGAAGATCTCATTCCCCTGGACGGCAATCCCCACCAAAAACCTGTGTGCAAGACCCCAGTCGGGCGCATTCACTGCAAGACCCCGATGGGCGCAATCACTTGTAGACGCTCCCGTCAATACCATTCCTCCCAGGGAGTAGAACTAAAATAGTATATAGTTTTGTTTTCCAAAAGTTTTCACAAAACGTTGCCCCAAAAGAGGCAAGTTTAATGGTTTAAAACAATTTTGGTTTTCATCCCACCCATTTTATGCAAGCGTGGCCAAGCATGTTTACAAGTCTTGAACCTATGGCTCAAGCTAGTAATAATACTCTATAAAACTTTTGTAAAACATGCATAGTATTTAAATTCAAAGAGATATGCATAATAAAAATATAGGTCAGAGCATTATCAAATTGCAACTTTCCTGATTCTTGAAGTTGATATATTCTACTTCGAGTCGTCTCTCCTTCACCTTACGATATATCTATCGATACAAGAAAATAATTTAACACACAACAATTGCAAATGAAGATCCAAATAAAAGATACAAATTCACAATAAATACATTTGTAGGATAATTAGCACGACGTGGCTATGGTTTGAGATAGAATCAAGTTTGGTCTTAAACGAGACATGACATAGTCGTATACTAGGGTTGGATCAAGTGATACTAAGTGAAGATCTTGGTTTGATATAGAAGATGGGTTATGAAACAAGTTCTTACAACAAATTCTATCATGATATTATTCAGAATATTTGACTTGGGTTAAATAAAACTGGCATGGCATAAGTTTCGACATAAAAGGATTAAATCCTTAATCTTGTAACTTCAAAGTTTTGTGGTGATATCGAATGACCAGAGAGGTCTCATCTATCTAAGGATTTATACTGAAGAATCGAATTCAATCTAATAAAGTTATTAAATTATGATTAAAGAAAGTCAAATTAAGGTGATGATGCTAAAACAGTGACTAAACATCATTGAAAAATCATTCTATGAGTTCTAACAGAATGGTGAGGTCCTAAGGTCCAACTTTCATATAAAACATTTTTATATGATTTACAGAATAAAAGATATAGTGAAAATACTCATCTTACCATTTAAATCAAAACTAAATTTTAAATTGCCCAAAAGTGAGATTTTATAATTTCATATGAAAGTACAGGTTTCAACGAATCCGGAGGTATCTTATTTGTCAAAATCCGACATATGGTTTGGGAGATACGAATTTCCGAAGTTTGGATATTTTTCTGAATAAAAGAATTACGGGATTTAAAGAGAGCTCACCGGAGTTGGTCGCCGGAGTTGGAAAAGAAGGTCGCCGGAGTTGTGGAAAGAAGCTCCCTGCCGTCAAGTAGAAGGAGGACGGCGAAGAGGTCGATGAGGGAAGTCCGTTGGGCAATGTTCCGGGCTCGGTCTCGTCCCGTGGCGGCGTGGGGCGGCCGCCGGAGCTGCTGAATTCCGACGAGCAATTGATCGGGATGGGGAAGTAGATAGCTCCCAAAAGGAGAGGGCTTCGGACGAGGGATGAGAGAGGCTCGCGGGGTGCTTTTTATAGGGTTCAGGAAGGTCAGAATTCGAGCAGAAGATGGAGTCTAATGGTAGCTGTTCCGCTGCCTCGTAATGGCCACTATTGGAGTCTCCAAGGCGCACTGAGGGATGGGAGGGGTCGAGGGAGGCGAGGGGGTTCCGTTCAGGAGGTCAGTGGGTGCGGGGAATGGGAGAGGACGGGAGGAAGAGGTACAGGCATCCATGGAGTTCTAGTTTCTGTACGTGTACGTGATCCTGAGGTGGAAGAAGACCGAGATGGAGATGGGCCAGGTAGGTCGGCCCATGTGTAAGAAAGAGAAACACAGAGAAAAAAACAAAATGTGTGAGGAAGAGATGGGTCAAGCCCAATAGCCTAGGATTAGGACACGTTTAGTATTATTTATTGATTTCTAAAAAGTTAAGGAATGCTAGAGGAAAATGTCAATAAGAAATGTTGACTACTACAAAACCATTATTTGGAGCTTAATAAAAATACTCACAACAACAATATATTTTGTTGTACATTTATAAACAATGTTTTTATGGCCTTTTCAAGTTTGTACATATTTTTTAGGGTTTATAAATAGTAAATTGATAATTAGGCTGCATTTAAATATTTCCAATAATATTTTGGAGAAGTCATATTATCTCCACTCATTAATAATATTTGTTTATCGGAAATATTTAAACGAATTCAAAATCTTCAATTAAATTCTAAAATGAAACTCCAAAATTAGTAGAACTCCAAATATCAAATAACTCGTTTATGAAATATATATCCACCATATTTGAGAAAGTCATTTTATTCTCACTCCATAATTCTAAAGGTGGTTCAGAATATTTCATAGGAATCCAAAACAAAGAAATCCAATTTGATTGGTTTTTTTACATGTCTTAAAAGTTTTTTTTGACAAACACAACAAATCACTCAATCATATCATATTATTAACATTCCAAAATTTGGAAATTTTTGGGATGTTACAGAGGCTCACCGGCGATGAGTTGCAAGTGGAATTAGAGAAGGTCATACATATTACACCAGGAAACCATCCTGATATTGGTACCATGAAAAGGAAGCGTGGCAGGGCAGAAGAGAGATTATTGTTTACCCGCAGGTCCACTTTGTGGGACTTGGAGTATTGGAAAGATTTGGATCTACGGCATAATCTTGATGTGATGAACATCAAGAAAAATATATGTGACAATAATATCGACACACTTCTTAATATTGAAGGCAAGACGAAAGATACCTTAAAATCTAGGATTGATTTGACACATCTTGGTATCACAAGGGATTTGTAGGTGGACGATGATGGTGCATCACAGGATATGGCACCAGCTGTGTACGTCTTGGACAAGGCAAAAAGAAAGAATTCTGCAAGGTCCTGTCACGTGTGAGATTCCCACATGGATTCGCTTCCAACCCTGAAAGGAGAGTCAGTACAGATGGAAAAAAGGTACAAGGGTTGAAAACTCATGACTGCCACGTCCTACTTCAAAGGGTTTTACCTGTTATCCTTAGAGGATTGGGCCGCCCTGACTTATACAAAGCAGTTGCAGAGTTGGGTGATACGTCTCCAACGTATCTCTAATTTTTTATTGTTCCATGCTATTATATTATCCATCTAGGATGTTTTATATGCATTTATATGCTATTTTATATGATTTTTGGGACTAACCTATTAACCCAAAGCCCAGTGCCAGTTTATGTTTTTACCCTTGTTTTTGAGTATTGTATAAAAGGAATACCAAATGGAGTCCAATTGACCTGAAACTTCACGGAGATTATTTTTGGACCAGAAGAAGCCCACGGAGTATCGGAGATGGGCCAGAAGAGTCCCGAGGCACCCACGAGGGTGGGGGGCGCGCCCTACCCCATGGGCGCGCCCCCTACCTCATGGCCGCCTCGGAGACCCCCCCTGACTTGTTCCCGACGCCAAAACCTCTTATATATACAGAAACCTCGAGAACATAACCTAGATTGGGAGTTCCGCCACCGCAAGCCTCTATAGCCACCAAAAACCAATCGGGACCCTGTTTCGGCACCATGCCGGAGGGGGGATGCCTCACCGGTGGCCATCTTCATCATCCCAGCGCTCTCCATGACGAGGAGGGAGTAGTTCACCCTCGGGGCTGAGGGTATGTACCAGTAGCTATGTGTTTGATCTCTCTCTCTCTCATGTTCTTGATTTGGTACGATCTTGATGTATCGTGAGCTTTGCTATTATAGTTGGATCTTATGATGTTTCTCCCCCTCTACTCTCTTGTAATGGATTGAGTTTTCCCTTCGAAGTTATATTATCAGATTGAGTCTTTAAGGATTTGAGAACACTTGATGTATGTCTTGCATGGGATACTCGTGGTGACAATGGGGTATTCTATTGATTCACTTGATGTATGTTTTGGTGATCAACTTGCGGGTTCCGTGACCTTGGGAATCTATGCATAGGGGTTGGCACACGTTTTCGTCTTGACTCTTCGGTAGAAACTTTGGGGCACTCTTTGAAGTACTTTGTGTTGGTTGAATAGAATATGAGATTGTGTGATGCATATCGTATAATGATACCCACGGATACTAGAGGTGACATTGGAGTATCTAGGTGACATTAGGGTTTTGGTTAATTTGTATCTTAAGGTGTTATTCTAGTACGGACTCTATGATAGATCGAACGGAAAGAATAGCTTCGTGTTATTTTACTACGGACTCTTGAATAGATCGATCAGAAAGGATAACTTTGAGGAGGTTTCGTAACCTACCATAATCTCTTCGTTTGTTCTCCGATATTAGTGTCTTCGGAGTGACTCTTTGTTGCATGTTGAGGGATAGTTATATGATCCAATTATGGTATTATTGTTGAGAGAACTTGCATTAGTGAAAGTATGAACCCTAGGCCTTGTTTCCTAGCATTGCAATACCGTTTACGCTCACTTTTACCACTTGCTACCTTGTTGTTTATATTTTCAGATTACAAAAACCTATATCTACCATCCATATTGCACTTGTATCACCATCTCTTCGCCGAACTAGTGCACCTATACAACTTACCATTGTATTGGGTGTGTTGGGGACACAAGAGAATCTTTGTTATTTGGTTGCAGGGTTGTTTGAGAGAGACCATCTTCATCCTACGCCTCCCATGGATAGATAAACCTTAGGTCATCCACTTGAGGGAAATTTGCTACTGTCCTACAAACCTCTGCACTTGGAGGCCCAACAACATCTACAAGAAGAAGGTTGTGTAGTAGACATCATGCAATTTCTGGCGCAGTTGCCGGGGAGGTGAGTGCTTGAAGGTATATCTTTAGATCTTGCAATCGAATCTTTTAGTTTCTTGTTTTATCACTAGTTTAGTCTATAAAAGAAAACTAAGAAATGGAATTATGGGTGCCTCATATGCTTTATCTTTTTAATGTCTTTCGTGAAAATGATGGGAAGGAAAATTGTGCTCAAGTACTAGAAGAAGAATTACATAGAATGCTTGGCATAAAATATGTGAATGATGAGCATGATTGCAATGTTGTTAGTATGAATTATTTGAATACCCATGATGCTAATGATATGCAAATCCACAAGCTTGGGGATGCTATGTTTGATGAAGATGATATGTTTAGTCCCCCAAGTTTGGTGAGCAAATTTATTATGATGGAAAGCATGCCTCCTATTTATGATGATTATTATGATGACACATATGCTATAAAGAATAAAGATAACCATGAAACTTGTCACCATGATTTTAATTTTCAATTGGATTATGCTTCACATGATAGTTATTTTGTTGAGTTTGCTCCCACTATTCCGAGCGAGAAGAATTTTGCTTATGTGGAGAGTAGTAAAATTTCTATGCTTGTAGATCATGAAAAGAATGCTTTATGTGATGGTTATATTGTTGAATTTATTCATGATGCTACTGAAAATTATTATGAGGGAGGAACATATGCTTGTAGGAATTGCAATAATACCAAGTTTCCTCTCTATGTGCTTAAAGTTTTGAAGTTATGTTTGTTTTGCCTTCCTATGCTAGTTGATTATTGTTCCCATAAGTTGTTTTCTCACAAAATCCCTATGCATAGGAAGTGGGTTAGACTTAAATGTGCTAGTCATATTCTTCATGATGCTCTCTTTATGTTTCAATTCTTATCTTTTATGTGAGCCTCATTGAAATCATCATGCCTGGCTAGGGGCGTTAAACGTTAGCGGTTGTTGGGAGGCAACCCAAATTTATTTTTTTTCTTTGCTTTTTGCTCCAGTTTATTAATAAATAATCTATCTAGCCTCTGGTTAGATGTGGTTTTATGTTTTTAATTAGTGTTTGTGCCAAGTAGAACCAATAGGATCTTCTTGGGTGATAGTTGTTTGATTTTGCTGAAAAAGACAGAAACTTTGTGCTCATGGAAATAATTGTTAAAATTCACCAGAACGTGATAAAATGATAATTCGTTTTGCAGAAAATCAATATACAAATTATCCAAGTTTTAGTAGTTTTTCAGAATTTTTTGAGTTCCAAAAGTATTCTAACAAATCAGATTGCGACAGACTGTTCTGTTTTTGATAGATTCTGTTTTCTATGTGTTGTTTGCTTATTTTGATGAATCTATGAGTAGTACCGGAGGGTATGAACCATAGAAAAGTTGGAATACAGTAGATATTACACCAATATGAATTTAGAATGAGTTCATAACAGTACCTAAATGGTTATTTATTTTCTTATACTAACGGACCTTACGAGTTTTCTATTAAGTTTTGTGTTGTGAAGTTTTCAAGTTTCGGGTAAAGATTCGATGAACTATGGAATAAGGAGTGGCAAGAGCCTAAGCTTGGGGATGCCCAAGGCACCCCAAGGTAATATTCAAGGACAACCAATAGCCTAAGCTTGGGGATGCCCCGGATGGCATCCCCTCTTTCGTCTTTGTTCATCGGTAACTTTACTTGGAGCCATATTTTTATTCACCACATGATATGTGTTTTGCTTGGAGCGTCATTTTATTTTATTTTGTTTTGCTTGATGTTTGAATGAAATACCAAGATTTAAAATTCTTAAATGTTAGAGAGTCTTCACATAGTTGCATAATTATTCAACTACTCATTGATCTTCACTTATATCTTTCGGAGTAGTTTGTCGTTTGCTCTAGTGCTTCACTTATATCTTTTAGAGCACGACGGTGTTTTTATTTTGAAGCAATAGATGAACTCTCATGCTTCACTTATATTATTTTGAGAGTATTTTAGAACAGCATGGTAATTTTCTTTTGTTATAAAATTAGTCCTAATATGATGGGCATTCAAGATGGGTATAATAAAAACTTCCATATAGAGTGCATTGAATACTATGAGAAGTTTGATACTTGATGATTGTTTTGAGATATGAAGATGGTAATATTTGAGTCATGCTAGTAGAGTAATTGTGAATTTGAGAAATACTTGTGTTGCAATTTGCAAGTCCCGTAGCATGCATGTATGGTAACCGTTGTGTAACAAATTTGACGCATGAAGTGTTCTTTAATTGCTTTCCTTATGAGTGGCGGTCGGGGATGAGCGATGGTATTTTCCTACGATCTATCCCCCTAGGAGCATGCCGTAGTGCTTGGTTTTGATGACTTGTAAATTTTTGCAAGAAGTATGTGAGTTCTTTATGACTAATGTTGAGTCCATGGATTATACACACTCTCACCCTTCCATCATTGCTAGCCTCTTCGGCACCGTGCATTGCCCTTTCTCACCTTGAGAGTTGGTGCAAACTTCGCCGATGCATCCAACCCCCATGATATGATACGCTCTATCACACATAAACCTCCTTATATCTTCCTCGAAACAGCCACCATACCTACCTATTATGGCATTTCCATAGCCATTCCGAGATATATTGCCATGCAACTTTCACCGTTCCATTTATTATGACACGCTTCATCATTATCATATTGCTTTGCATGATCATGTAGTTGATATCGTATTTGTGGCAAAGCCACCATGCATAATTTCATACATGTCACTCTTGATTCATTGCCCATCCCGGTACACTGCCGGAGGCATTCATATAAAGTCATATTTTTTCTAGTATCGAGTTGTAATCATTGAGTTGTAAATAAATAGAAGTGTGATGATCATCATTAATAGGGCATTGTCCCATGAAAAAAGGGGAAATGCAAAAAAAGGAAAGGCCAAAAAAAGAGAAAGGCCAAATAAAAAAAGGAAGGCCCAAAAAAAGAAAAAAAAAGGGGAAAATGCTACTATCTTTTCTCCACACTTGTGCTTCAAAGTAGCACCATGATCTTCATGATAGAGAGTCTCTTATTTTGTCACTTTCATATACTAGTGGGAATTTTTCATTATAGAACTTGGCATGTATATTCCAACAATGGGCTTCCTCAAATGCC
The DNA here is from genome assembly GCA_032464435.1 of Aegilops umbellulata. Taxonomy (NCBI): domain Eukaryota; kingdom Viridiplantae; phylum Streptophyta; class Magnoliopsida; order Poales; family Poaceae; genus Aegilops; species Aegilops umbellulata. The sequence continues at coordinate 207,930,465 of CP136056.1, read as the reverse complement.
CTAGGTCTTCGTGAGCAAGCAAGTTGGATGCACGCCCACTTAGTTTCTTTTGTTGAGATTTCATACATTTATAGCTCTAGTCCATTCGTTGCATGGCAATCCCTACTCCTCGCATTGACATCAGTTGATGGGCATCTCAATAGCCCATTGATTAGTTGCGTCGATGTGAGACTTTCTCCTTTTTTGTCTTTTCCACACAACCTCCATCACCATATTTTATTCCACCCATAGTGCTATGTCCATGTCTCATGCTCATGTATTGCGTGAAAGTTGGAAAAGTTTGAGAATACTAAAGTATGAAACAATTGCTTGGCTTGTCATCGGGGTTGTGCATGATGAGAGCATTTTGTGTGACGAAGATGGAGCATAGCCAAACAATATGATTTTGTAGGGATGAGCTTTCTTTGGCTATGTTATTTTGAGAGGACATAATTGCTTGGTTAGTACGCTTGAAGTATTATTATTTTTATGTCAATATTAAACTTTGTCTTGAATCTTATGGAGCTGAATATTCTTGCCACAATAAAGAAGATTACATTGATAAATATGTTAGGTAGCATTCCACATCAAAAATTCTATCTTTATCAATTACCTACTCGAGGACGAGCAGGAATTAAGCTTGGGGATGCTTGATACGTCTCCAACGTATCTATAATTTTTGATTGTTCCATGCTGTTATATTATCCATCTAGGATTTATATGCATTTATATGATTTTTGGGACTAACCTATTAACCCAGAGCCCAGTGTCAGTTTCTGTTTTTCCTTGTTTTTGAGTACTGCAGAAAAGGAATACCAAACGGAGTCCAATTGACCTGAAACTTCACGGAGATTATTTTTGGACCAGAAGAAGCCCACAGAGTATCGGAGATGGGCCAGAAGAGTCCCGAGGCACCCACGAGGGTGGGGGGCGCGCCCTACCCCGTGGGCGCGCCCCCTACCTCATGGCCGCCTCGGAGACCCCCCTGACTTGTTCCCGACGCCAAAACCTCTTATATATACAAAAACCCCTAGAACATAACCTAGATCGGGAGTTCCGCCGCCGCAAGCCTCTGTAGCCACCAAAAACCAATCAGGACCCTGTTCCGGCACCCTGCCGAAGGGGGGATCCCTCACCGGTGGCCATCTTCATCATCCCGACGCTCTCCATGATGAGGAGGGAGTAGTTCACCCTCGGGGCTGAGGGTATGTACCAGTAGCTATGTGTTTGATCTCTCTCTCTCTCGTGTTCTTGATTTAGCACGATCTTGATGTATCGCAAGCTTTGCTATTATAGTTGGATCTTATGATGTTTCTCCCCCTCTACTCTCTTGTAATGGATTGAGTTTTCCAGTCGAAGTTATCTTATCGGATTGAGTCTTTAAGGATTTGAGAACACTTGATTTATGTCTTGCTTGGGATACCCGTGGTGTCAATGGGGTATTCTATTGATTCACTTGATGTATGTTTTAGTGATCAACTTGCGGGTTCCGTGACCTTGGGAATCTATGCACAGGGGTTGGCACACATTTTTGTCTTGACTCTTCGGTAAAAACTTTGGGGCACTCTTTGAAGTACTTTGTGTTGGTTGAATAGATGAATATGAGATTGTGTGATGCATATCGTATAATCATACCCACGGATACTTGAGGTGACATTGGAGTATCTAGGTGACTGTCGGTGTCAAAACCGGCGGATCTCGGGTAGGGGGTCCCGAACTGTGCGTCTAGGCGGATGGTAACAGGAGACAAGGGACACGATGTTTTTACCCAGGTTCGGGCCCTCTCGATGGAGGTAAAAACCTACTCCTGCTTGATAAATATTGATGATATGGGTAGTACAAGAGTAGATCTACCACGAGATCAGAGAGGCTAAACCCTAGAAGCTAGCATATGGTATGATTGTTGTTGTCCTACGGACTAAACCCTGCTGTTTATATAGACAACGGAGGGGGCTAGGGTTACACAGAGTCGGTTACAATGGGAGGAGATCTACATATCCATATTGCCAAGCTTGCCTTCCACGCCAAGGAAAGTCCCATCCGGACACGGGACGAAGTCTTCAATCTTGTATCTTCATAGTCCGATAGTCCGACCAAAGGTTATAGTCCGGCTATCCGGACACCCCCTAATCCAGGACTCCCTCAGTAGCCCCTGAACCAGGCTTCAATGACGATAAGTCTGGCGCGCATATTGTCTTCGGCATTGCAAGGCGGGTTCCTCCTCCGAATACTTCATAGAAGATTTTGAACACTTGGATCGTGTCCGGCTCTGCAAAACAAGTTCCACATACAACGTAGAGAGAATAGTATTTCCACAAATCTGATTTGCTGACGTATTCTGTAGCGCGACATCACACCACAGCCAAGATTTCATTTGAATCGTTTTTTACTGTCCCACCTCAGCGCGTTTTGCGGGGCGGTTTCCTTGGCACGTCTTGTCAAGGCGGAGATCGTGTCTCCTTATCACGTGATTCTCATCAATATGGGCGTGGGTAACCCAACCGTGCCATTGATTACGACGCTTGGGGGATAAGCGAGTTTTACCAGGCTGGTGGGGACGCATAGTTTCGTCGGCCCATATAAGGGGATAAGGATTCACCCTTTCATCCATGCCTTCTTCCTCCTTTGCTCATCCATTTTCGCACACTCGAGCTCCAGCGCCCAAGTCCGCATTTCCCACCTCAACCTTCTCCAACCATGTCCGGAGCGGGAGGTAGGTGGATGGTCTCCTCCATCACGGAGGGACACATCAAGAAGCTGAGGAGAGCCGGATACCTGCCCGACAACATCGTGCACCGGCTCCCAGATGAGGGGCAGCTCATGCCCGCCCCAAGGCCCCATGTGAGGGTAGTGTTCCTCACCCATTTCCTCCGTGTACTGGGCTTCCCTCTCCACCCATTCGTTCGGGGGCTCATGTTCTACTATGGCCTGGACTTCCACGATCTGGCCCCAAACTTCATCCGCAACATCTCAGCGTTTATCATCGTGTGCGAGGCCTTCCTCTGCATCAAGCCCCACTTCGGCTTATGGCTGAAGACCTTCAATGTCAAGCCGAAGGTAGTGAGCGGCTGCCAGGCGGAGTGCGGAGGCTCCATGGTGGGTAAGATGCCCAATGTCAGATGGCTCGAGGGCTCCTTCGTGGAGACCATAAAGGGGTGGCAATCGCGGTGGTTCTACATCACCGAGCCGCGTGACCCTAAATGGGCAGCGACCCCCGAGTTCCAATCTGGCATCCCCACGCGGCTCACCTCCTGGCAAGAGAAGGGCCTGTCTTGGGGTAGTTCGGGAGAGGTGACCGGACTCCAACCATGTGTCCAAAACCTGGTGAGCAAGAAGCTCAAACTCATCAATGTAGTCCAGGTCATGCTCATCCGCCGGATCCTCCCGTGTCAACAACGGGCTTTCAACTTGTGGGAGTTCGACCCAGCCCAGCACCAAACTCTGAGCAGGCTCTTCAACACAGCACACGAGGATGCTTGGAAGGTGCTATTCAAGGGTGCCGAGGTTCCTCCTCCCCTTACCGAGGATCGCGGATTCAGCACGAAGCATCAAGCCAACGCGGTAAGCGGTTTTACCTCTTACAGGATACTGGTTTTTCATAGTTTGACTCCATGCGGGATCTAAGCTCCCGTACCTTTGACAGGATTGGCAGGAGACGTCCAGACAGATCGACTGTCTGGCTCGTTTTCCTGAAGGCCCAGCAGACGCCCGCTTGACGGAGCTGCTAGTTCCGGCACCTTACAAGGTGCCTGAGAAGAAGGCCACGGGAACCCGAAAGAGTTCCCGGCGCCCAGTGGTGTCGGACTCATCGTCCGATGACTCTGAGGCGCACTCCTCCCACGAAGACGAGGAGGAGGAAAAAGAGACTTCTTCCCCTCTAGTAGGGGGAGAAAAGAAAAGGATGGCCGCCCCAACTGGGGAGGCCGGAGGGTCCAAGAAGGGAAGGACCCTTCCTCCAGACTAATCCACCAACGCCGCCGACAGCGAGGAGGAGTGGCCGCCCAGGGCCAAGCCCCTGGCGAAGTCATAAGTGTTCAGACACCAGAGTGACTCATAGCGTTCCTTTATTGCACAACTTCTATTGAGGCCGAATACAATAATGCAGCCCGGCGCGAGCCCGTCTCGACGTGTCGTCGAGCGGTTCCTTAGGCTCGTCGGACGTGAATAGCTTTTCACTTCCGGTCGCCTCCTCTCCTCACCCCACGAACAATGCCGAGGTATTGTCCCAAGGGGTTACCAACCGAGGGGAGGTAGTCCTGGGGGCGCCGCAAGGCGACTTCCCAGACTCCAGGCGCAAAGGGGGCAAGACTCCCCGGGGCTCCAAGTCCGGCCCTGGGCCGAACACCGCACCGGAACCTTCAGTGGTTCCGGAGTCCGGCTGGTGGTCCCCTACTAAGAAGGGAAAGCCTACAGCGCTAGTGACCTCCGTCCAACCGGAGGTACCGGATAACTTGCTGCAGGTGCTTAACGGCGCCTCCATCAACGAGGAGCACCGCACTATTATGAGTGCGGTGATCCAGAAAGTCCAGTCCGCCAAAAGCAGGCTGACTGAAGCTTGTGCCAGCCTTCTGACAGGCTTTGAGGTAAGTAAAGAATATATGAAAATATTACCGCATAGACAGTAGCCCCTGATGCTCTGTTTGGTGTTCACAAAGAAAGCCGAATAGAGGATCTAATAATATTCGCAGGAGTCTAACATAATTATGTCGATATGCGTATGCAGGCTTCGCTGCTGGCCTCTGCCGCACTGACTGCGGAGGTTGACGCGCTGAAGCAGAACCTCGAGCGGTCCGAGCAAGAGCTCAGCCTTGCGAAGAAGCAGCTCGAGGAGAACCAAGGTACGTAATGCCTTGTTCGTGTGTGTATATAAAAAAGATGCAGTTGCAAGAAATTACAGGATCGTTATTGGTGTGCTAGGGGCCACGACTGAGGTGGCGATCCTGAAGCAAGCGCTTTCCGAGGCCGAAAAGAAGGCGGCCACGGAGCGCACCGAGCGGGAGAAACATGAGGCATGGGTTGGCGAGGTGCAGCAAGAGCTCCATGCTCTCGTGAAGAAGCATGAGACTTTGGAGCTAGACTCGAAGACTCGAGAGTCCGAGCTCACCGCGGCCATCGAAAGCGCCAAGTCTGCCAAGGCCGAAGCCCAAAAAGCCCTCCAGGAAATTGAGGCGATGAAGAAGATAGCGGTGGGTAAGGCATTCTTTACGTAAAGCAAGCATGTGAAAGTGAATCACTTGTTACTTACCCGAGTCCGGAGCTCTCCAGGAGCATTCGCAGATTTGCCCCGTAGCGTGTCAGATGCCGCCGGCTACTACCGGGCCGAGGATGGGAGCTCGACGGAGAAGGTGTTCTGGTCTCAATAAGCTGAGACCGGACACCCGGTGCCCTTGAGCGACCAGCTGAAGCAACTGGTCGAGCTCCATAAGGTGGCTGAACAGGCCATGAAGGGTCTCATAGTCCGGCTGTGGCCTGGAGAGGCCCTGCCTGGGAGCTACTTCGGGCTGGTGAGGCGGCTGGCGGATGCCTGTCCGTGGCTTGAAGTCATCAAGCGCTCCGTCTACATCGAGGGCGCCCGTAGGGCGCTTGCCCGTGCTAAAGTACACTGGGGCAAGATGGATGCTGAGAAGCTGGTGAAGGATGGGCCACCGCAGGGCAAGGAGCATCGCCACCCCGAGATGTATTATGAGGGCGTCCTGAAGGGTGCACGCCTTGTGGTGGATGAATGTTCCAAGGATGTAATATTTGAGTAAACACGCTCGTGTTATCCTGTACACTGAAAACTTGTTCATATGCGCTTATGCAACGCTGGTTTGAATTAAACATATTACCTTCTATGCGGCCGTTTATGAAATATGAGAGATGGTGAGTCGTCGGCTTCTGCCCCCGTGCCACGAGTGCTAGGGTGTTCGGGATAAACATGAGCACTCCTTTTCCCATTCTTGGGTCCTTCGAGGGAGGTGCTCAGCACAACGAACAAGGGAATCGGACTATAATGCGTTATCACTCTCACTTAGCCAGAGAATTCCATAATTTTATATTTCGGCGAAGCCCCTAGTGTTCGGAAGACCGAGTTCGGGGCGCTAAACACGCCTAGGCCGGACAAAGCCGACTCCTCGCTCTAAGCGGCATAAGTCTTTAGGGACTCGAAACCTCTCGAACAGCGACCAGCTCTCGCCCTATCATCACAGTCAGTTTTAGCTTTCTCTACTGAGGTGCTTAGCCCAGCTGAACCGGGGCACAATCGCAGTAGTTCTCCTAGTGCTACCTTAGCCGATATAGCGGAACGTAAGGTACCAAAACATGGGAGCCGGGCAAACCCAACTATTGACCAAAGACATGATTCAGAGCTGATGCATATAATGCTATAAGTTCGGAGGGCCGCACTTGTGAAAGTGTTCGGACTTCTCATGTCGTATTATGGGGTGCTTGAGCCCCTGGCTTATTGGTACCAGTGTACAGGTGCTAAATGTCATGACTGAACATATATATGAAAAGGATTGAATAGGGCATGTAATAATAAGCTGAAGCTAAGCATTGTTTATTCGAAAAGGTGCATTAAAAGCAGAACGATACAAATAGTGCAATAAGCAGGAGATGGGACTATTTGACATGTCCCCTCCAGGGGCGGGCTGCGGGATAGTATTTAAGACAGGTGTTTTGCTCGTTATAGAGACCACCTGGGAGTTCCACAGCGTGATGTAGCTTTCTGCCTCCATGGTTGTTGTATCATATGTTCAGCAATTGTACTGCCGAGCAGGTCTTCCGGAGATCGAAGTCCTGAAAGGAGAAAAAAAATGAAAAAATCGGCAGCCCCTAGTGCGGTTGAGCCGCGTTTTGGGCGTGCCATGGTCGTGCCCCTCCCCCAGTGCCCATGGTATTTTCAGAGCGTAATTATGTACGCGTAGGACTGATTTCGCCGTTTCGCGAGGGCTGGGGTTGGGGCCGCATTGCTACACTTGCTCGGAACGTGCGAGGCGGTCTGGTTGTAGGTTACTCCGGGCGCGCTTGACGGTGTCCGGACGTTTTATCGCCGGACTGGAGAATTGCCTTGAAAGGCTGCCTTGTACTTCCGTAGAGAGGGCCGCCGTGTGCTCCTTTGTTCGGAGAGAGCGTTTGGTGTTTCCATTAACTGTGATGACTCCCCGAGGTCCTGGCATCTTGAGCTTGAGGTATGCGTAGTGCGACACCGCATTGAACTTTGCAAATGCGGTTCACCTGAGCAGTGCATGATAGCCACTGCGGAACGGGACTATGTCGAAGATTAACTCCTCGCTTTGGAAATTATCCGGGGATCCGAAGACCACTTCAAGTGTAACTAAGCCTGTGCAGCTGGCCTCTACACCTGGTATAATGCCCTTGAAGGTCGTTTTTGTCGGTTTAATCTTAAGGGATCTATGCCCATTTTCCGCACCGTGTCCTAATAAAGCAAGTTCAGGCTGCTACCGCCGTCCATAAGGACTCGAGTAAGGTGAAATCCGTCAATGATTGGGTCTAGAACCAATGCGGCAAATCCGCCATGGCGGATACTAGTGGGGTGGTCACTTCGATCGAAAGTGATCGGGCAGGAGGACCATGGGTTGAACTTTGGGGCGACTGGCTCCAACGCGTATACGTCCCTTAACGCACGCTTCCGCTCCCTCTTGGGGATGTGGGTTGCGTATATCATGTTCACCGTCCGCACTTGTGGGGGGAAACCCTTCTGTCCTCTATTGTTCGGCGGCCGGGGCTCCTCCTCGTCATCGCTATGTAGCCCCTTGTCTCTGTTTTCGGCATTTAACTTGCCGGCCTGCTTGAACACCCAACAATCCCTGTTGGTGTGATTGGCTGGCTTTTCGGGAGTGCCATGTATTTGACACGAGCGATCGAGTATACGGTCCAAACTGGATGGGCCCGGAGTGCTTCTCTTGAATGGCTTCGTACGTTGACCGGTCTTGGAGCCTCTGAATCCGGTATTAACTGCCGTATCCTCAGCATTGTCGCTGTTAATGCGGCGCTTATGCTTGTTGCGACGTGACCTGCCATTGCTATCCTTGGTATCCGAATTACCAGGGTTCTTTGACATGTTATTGCTGTGAGCCAGCCAGCTGTCTTCTCCCGCGCAAAAGCGGGTCATGAGTGTCGTGAGGGCTGCCATAGATTTCGGCTTTTCCTGTCCAAGGTGCCGGGCAAGCCACTCGTCGCGGATGTTATGCTTGAAAGCCGCTAGCGCCTCTGCATCCGGACAGTCGACGACTTGATTTTTCTTGGTTAGGAACCGTGTCTAGAATTGTCTGGCTGATTCCTCTGGTTGCTGAATTATGTGGCTCAGGTCATCGGCGTCTGGCGGTCGCACATAGGTGCCCTGGAAATTGTCAAGGAATGCGGCTTCCAGGTCTTCCCAACAACCAATAGATTCTGCTGGCAAGCTATTAAGCCAATGCCGAGCTGGTCCTTTAAGCTTGAGTGGGAGGTATTTGATGGCGTGTAGATCATCGCCACGGGCCATGTGGATATGAAGGAGATAGTCCTCAATCCATACCGCAGGATCTGTCGTGCCATCGTATGATTCAATATTTACGGGTTTGAAACCATCTGGGATCTAATGATCCATTACTTCATCTGTGAAGCATAGCGGGTGTGCGGCACCTCTGTATTGGGCTATATCGCGACGTAGCTCAAATGAGCTTTGTCTGCTGTGTTCGTCCCGGCCAGATTTACTTTTGTTGTATCCGGCGTGACGGTTATCGTCTCGTGTCGTGGGGCGCCCACGCGATCCGTAGATCGATCTTGTCTGCCTTGCTTTGTCCTCCAACATATCTCGCAGGTCTAACGCATTTCCCCGTGCCTTGGTATTTTTTGAGCGACGCTGGGGTGCGGCTTGAGTTATGGGCCGCGAGGCCTCTCTGCCGTGGCCACGAGGTGGCCGGTCAGCTGCGTCATGCGCTGGAGATGTAGGTTTAGATGCTTCCTCCTCTAATCGGGGTAGCAACCTACGCTTTGGTTAGCTCTTGGAGGGGCGTTCGAGTTCGTATTCCTCGGCCGCAAGGACTTCAGTCCATCTGTCGGCTAGCAAGTCTTGATCAGCTCTAAGCTGCTGTTGTTTTTTCTTAAGGCTACTTGCCATAGCCACAAGTCGGCGCTTGAAGCGCTCTTGCTCGACGGGATCCTCAGGCACGACAAATTCATCGTCGTCGAGGCTTGCCTCGTCTTCGGAGGGAGGCATGTAATTATCATCCTCTTCCTCTTTATCTGCCGCTCTCTCAGGGGGGCTGGCTTGTCCATCCTCCTGCGTTGAATCTTGCTGGAGGGAGTTGTCTTCGGCACTATCCAGGGTGTTATTACCTCCTGTGCCGGTATCACCGTTTTTGCTTTGGCGGGACTTAGAGTGGCGCCGCTGACGCCGGCGCTTGGGTTGCTTCTTGGAGGGGTCATCCCCCGCTGTTCCGTCGCCATTGCCCTCTTTGGGTGTGTCCAACATATATATGTCATACGACGAGGTGGATTTCCAGTGCCCTATAGGCGCTGGTTCCTATTCGTCTCCTACATCGTCGTCCATACCATCGATGTCTTCGGAGTCGAAGTCGAGCATGTCGGTTAAATCATCGACAGTGGCTATGAAGTGGGTGGTGGGTGGGCATCGAATTTCTTCATCGTCCGCATCCCAATCCTGCCGGTCATAATCCGGCTAGGACTCTCCTAAAAGGGAGAGAGACCTTAGTGAATTCAGTATGTCGCCAAAAGGAGAGTGCTGAAAGATATCCGCGGCGGTGAACTCCATGATCGGCACCCAATCAGATTCAATTGGCAAGGGTGCGGAGGGTTCTGAGTCCGAAGAAGAGTCCGGCAATGTCGAGTCACGGGCCTCGTGAAGGGTAAGGTTGGTGTTCGGCTCGATCGCCGTTGAGGTTGCAGCCTCCGCGGCGGGGTCTAGCCACCCGCCCTCGGTCAACGCAGTTGGCTCCGAATTAAAGGTCGGAGCGGATGCGGGTGCGGCCTCCAGGACACTGTACGGCGGCAGAGCTAAATCGTGCCCATCGTGACAGTGCGATGCACTTGGCAGGGGCTCGAACCCATCGAAGATCAAGTCTCCGCGGATATCGGCCGTGTAGTTTAAGCTTCCAAACCTTACCTGATGGCCAAGGGCGTAACTTTCAATCTGCTCCAGATGGCCAAGCGAATTGGCCCGCAGCGCAAAGCCGCCGAACACGAAGATCTGTCCGGGGAGAAAAGTCTCACCTTGGACTGCATCGCTAACGATGATCAAAAGAGCCATCAAGCCTGATGATGACGACACAGAGGAACACTCAATGAAAGCACCAATGTCGGTGTCAAAACCGGCGGATCTCGGGTAGGGGGTCCCGAACTGTGCGTCTAGGCAGATGGTAACAGGAGACAAGGGACACGATGTTTTTACCCAGGTTCAGGCCCTCTCGATGGAGGTAAAACCCTATTCCTGCTTGATTAATATTGATGATATGGGTAGTACAAGAGTAGATCTACCACGAGATCAGAGAGGCTAAACCCTAGAAGCTAGCCTATGGTATGATTGTTCTTCCGTCCTACGGACTAAACCCTCTGGTTTATATAGACACTGGAGGGGGCTAGGGTTACACAGAGTCGGTTACAATGGGAGGAGATCTACATATCCATATTGCCAAGCTTGCCTTCCACGCCAAGGAAAGTCCCATCCGGACATGGGACAAAGTCTTCAATCTTATATCTTCATAGTCCGACAGTCCGGCCAAAGGTTATAGTCCGGCTATCCGGACACCCCCTAATCCAAGACTCCCTCAGTGACATTAGGGTTTTGGTTGATTTGTATCTTAAGGTGTTATTCTAGTACGAACTCCATGATAGATCGAATGGAAATGATAGCATCGTGTTATTTTACTACGGACTCTTGAATATATCAATCAGAAAGGATAACTTTGAGGTGGTTTTGTACCCTACAATAATCTCTTCATTTGTTCTCCGCTATTAGTGACTTTGGAGTGACTCTTTGTTGCATGTTGAGGGATAGTTATATGATCCAGTTATGTTATTATTGTTGAGAGAACTTGCACTAGTGAAAGTAGGAACCCTAGGCCTTGTTTCCTAGCATTGCAATACCGTTTACACTCACTTTTACCACTTGCTACCTTGCTGTTTTTATATTTTTAGATTACAAAAACCTATATCTATCATCCATATTGCACTTGTATAACCGTCTCTTCTCCGAACTAGTGCACTTATACAATTTACCATTGTATTGGGTGTGTTGGGGACACAATAGACTCTTTGTTATTTGGTTGCAGGGTTGTTTGAGAGAGACCATCTTCATTCTACGCCTACCATGGATAGATAAACCTTAGGTCATCCACTTGAGGGAAATTTGCTACTGTCCTACAAAGCTCTGCACTTGGAGGCCCAACAACGTCTACAAGAAGAAGGTTGTGTAGTAGACATCATTGGGACATTTCTTCAGGGAACTCTGCAGTAGAAATATCAGGATAGATGCTTTCGAGCATCTTAGAGACAAGATACCAACTATCCTATGCGACCTTGAGAAGATATATCCTCCAGCCTTCTTTGATGTGATGGTGCATTTGGCTGTTCATCTACCTGATGAGGCACTACTTAGAGGCCCAATATAGTATGGCTGGATGTACCCTATTTAAAGGCGGCTAGGCACTTTCAAGGGCTATGTTAGGAACAGAGCTAGACCTGAGGGGTCCATTGCAGAGGCCTACATTGCTATAGAAGCGTTGACATTCTGCTCAAAATACATTGAAACAGATGATCAGCTTAGCAAAGAGGTGGGTGAAGAAAATCTCGAGCTTAATGTTTTTTATTGTTCTGTTCGAGTTACAGGGAAGATTCGACAAGACGACAAACCTAAAGATTTGGAAAAAATGGTTTGGTATGTGTTGAATAACTGTCCTGAGATTCTACCTTATATCGAGTAAGTGCTAAGTACTGCAGCTTATACATTGTAATCTACTAAACTTGCACCACATTTTTATATATTTAGATGTTTGACGTGATCACTATGTGGTGCAGATTCTACAAAAAGGAGTTACTACCGCAAAATCCAAGAAACATTGACAAACTAGTTATGGCAGGATTTGAGAAATGGTTCAAGAGCCATGTAAGCTTTTGAATTGCACTGTAAGTTTTTTTAATATATTGAGTACATAAGATGACTAGCTTGTCTATTTTCCAACCATAGGCTAAGAAGATGCGGGAGGATGGGCAGACAGTTGATGATGCCCTTTACGCACTAGCAATGGGTCCTAATACTCGGGTAAGACATTATGAATCTTGTGTTGTTGGAGATGTGCGCTACAACACCCTTGCACGCGAAGAAGGCAGGAAGACACAAAACAGCGCCATCATGAGAACAGATACGTATGGCAAAGAGACAAATGAAATGTATGCTAACATAACAGACATTGTTCAGTTGTAGTATATCTCCATTTTCGAGGTTCATCGGTGTGTGGTTCTGTTGTGCTGTCATTGGTATAACCTGTTTTCCAAGATCGCAAAACCCAGAGCTGATGATTATTTCAAATCCATCAATGTCAAGGCGGCGTACCAGACCGACGGGCCTTTTTATTTTGGCAAATCAAGCAACACATATATTTCTCTTGGAAGACACATATGCATGTAGCGATGACTGGAGAGTATTGCAAAGGTTTGAGCAGAGGAATTCGTTTAATGAAGTTGCACAACAAGATGATGCTTACACTGCTCCTGATGTATAAGATTCCACAGATGTTCCTAATATCTTTGAGAACCATCACGTCAATGACGCTGGCAAAAAGATTGCCTGTCGGGCTGTGGACATACGAGAGTTGATCAATAAGACGCCAACGTTCGAGGACATTGAGGATGAAGAAGAAAATGACATTGGGGGGAATTACGATTCAGACTGATACACATGGCGAAGATGTTGACGCTGCTGCGGATGATGATTAGATTGCTTTTGTCATATTTGCCTATGAGAAGACGACTTTTATCTACTATGTGAAATTGTGTTTGCTATGATAACATAAACCCGATGAAGTTGTTGTTTAGTATTTTGCTATGAGAACATCACTTATTATGTATGTTGATTTGTGTTTGGTGATTGTATGATGACTAAAACATGATGACATTGTTGTTTGGTTGTACTCATATTTGGCTGTGAAACTTGTATTTGATGACATAGTTTGCTGTTGGACTGCATTTTGCTTGACGTCTTCGAATGGGAACAAAGCTGACCCGCCAGGGCCTCCGCTAATTTATTTATTTATTAGCACAAGGGCCTCTACTATTTATTTATTTATGGGCAAAAGGGGATACCCCCGATTTATGTTATTAGAAATCATTAAATGTTCACAACACTATGCCCAGCGTGCTAAACAGGTTTCATTCATTACTAGTTTTAGCAAAGTGCTCATGTCATAGCCACTGAATACATCACGAGTGCTACATACACTGCAAATAAAGAGACAATCATCCTACATAGCACAACGATCTTGCCCATTATTTTCCGAGGCTTTTTCATCTCCTCATTGCTGTCAAGGCCGTTCAGCAGCTGTTGCTTGGCCATGCTCAGATGAACTACATCTTTAACCTCCTGCTTTGCATCGTCCTCTTCTGACGTTCCTTTAGTTACTTGTCCAACACCCCAACTTGCTCGCATTGGGATTCCTCGGCTAACCAAATAATCAGCGTAGTTCCATTCCCCCACATCAGGAACTTCCCAGAAATACAAATCAAACGAATCTTCCCTTTTTTGCACGAACCAAATTGGAAGATCATTAATGATACTATTTAAAAATCAGCAACTGAAAGCAGGCGAAAAACACTTAAACATATTATTACCCCATGATTTGGGCATTTGTAGAAGACTCGGCCAGGGTTGAGGATTGTAGTTGAGACGCGACGGATGACTCTGCATGATTTGCAGCAGGTGACACCACACCAATGGCAGCGAGTTGCGATGAGCAACCTGCTGTGGTGAGTGTGCCGGCGGGGGTGTGATGAGACCCGGAGGGGATGGTACGGGTGGCGACTTGGCGCATATCTAGTTGTTGCCTACTGAAGAGCAGGTGGAGGAGCCGCCAGTGGACATGGTTGCTGCGGCCAGAGCTTCTGATGCTAGGCAGAATAACTAGAGAAGAGGAGAAGCGAATGTTGGATATGTCAGTTTCATTACTTGCAGAGTAGCATAGCACTATATATAGTCATAGTCTAGATTTGGATTCGAACTAGCTATAGGAGCACGTCTCTCTTTTTTCTAAAACTCTGCAACGTCTCTTTCTTGTTACACTAGCTTGTTCTGTACGCCTTCTCAAGTCTTTGATTTTCGGGAATGTTATGTGGCCAACGTACCTTGGGAGGAGGACGGCAAACGAACGGATTTTCCTGGCAGTTTTAGTTGCGACGCAAGATCAAACGGTGGCAGTTTCGGGAATGTTATCTGGCGAATGAGGCCATTTTTTCTTTTCTTCCTATAAAAAATGCTACGTGGTGTCGGCTTAGTCAACAAATGATTGTGCCAACCTTGACCGTTCGATTGACATTCAACGTCTATCGTGTTTCTTCAGTCTCTTCTTCCTCCAGCCGCCAAAGCCAAACCAGTGCCGGCGGGACTGCCTGCTCCCATCTCCCATGGCTGGCTATGCTGCCGTGCACGCATCATGGCCACATCACACCCTAAAAGTCCGCACATTTCCCTGGCTCCTGTTCGTTCCCGTCTGAGGCCTCACCATCGTCCGTCGCCTTGGTTCGCTCGTCGCGGCGCCACCCTCCAGTGTTGTCAACATGGTCAACAACCGAGAGGAATAAGGAGATAATTGTACATGGTGAGGATGCATTCAGCTTGCCTAGAAAATGGGCTATAAGTAATAAGAAATGTGTTGTAAAATGAAAAATACAACAAACAGGCAATTAGTTCCAAATTACTTTTTTTCTTTCTGATTTTGATATTTTAAATTTCATTGTTTTTGTGCGGGTAAAATTTCATTGGATTTTACATTAAGATATGGTTATTTTTTAAATTAATTTGAATCTGGCTAGAAATTTTGGGCTGTATGCTGTTTGGGACAGATTTCGAGGCTGACTTGTGGGTCTACAAGGTTGACGTGTACGAAAGGCTTCGTCAACTTAGTCCACAAACGATTCTAGCAGCAGTGACTGAGGGAGTCCTGGATTAGGGGGTGTCCGGACAGCCGGACTATAACCTTTGGCCGGACTATTGGACAATGAAGATACAAGATTGAAGACTTCGTCCCGTGTCTGGATGGGACTTTCTTTGGCGTGGAAGGCAAGCTTGGCAATACGGATATGTAGATCTCCTCCCATCGTAATCGACTCTGTGTAACCCTAGCCCCCTCCGGTGTCTATATAAACCGGAGGGTTTAGTCCGTAGGACGGAAGAATAATCATACCATAGGCTAGCTTCTAGGGTTTATCCTCTCTGATCTCGTGGTAGATCTACTCTTGTACTACCCATATCATCAATATTAATCAAGCAGGAGTAGGGTTTTACCTCCATCGAGAGGGCCCGAACCTGGGTAAAAACATCGTGTCCCTTGTCTCCTATTACCATCCGCCTAGACGCACAGTTCGGGACGCCCTACCCGAGATCCGCCGGTTTTGACATCGACATTGGTGCTTTCATTGAGAGTTCCTCTGTGTCGTCATCATCAGGCTTTATGGCTCCTTCGACCATCGTTAGCGATGCAGTCCAGGGTGAGACTTTTCTCCCCGGACAGATCTTTGTATTCGGTGGCTTTGCACTGCGGGCCAATTCGCTTGGCCATCTGGAGCAGATTGAAAGCTACGCCCCTGGCCATCAGGTCAGGTTTGGAAGCTTAAACTACACGGCCGATATCCGCGGAGACTTGATCTTCGACAGGTTCGAGCCCCTGCCGAGTGCGTCGCACTATCACGATGGGCATGATTTAGCTCTGCTGCCGAACAGTGCCCTGGAGGCCGCACCCGCATCCACTCCGACCTTTAATTCGGATCCAACTGCGCCGACCGAGGGCGGGTGGCTAGACCCCGCCGCGGAGGCCGCAGCCTCAACGGTGATCGAGCCGAACACCAACCTTATCCTTCGCAAAGCCCGTGACTCCACATTGCCGGACTCTTCTCCGGACTCTGAACCTTCCACACCCTTGCCAATCGAATCTGATTGGGCGCCGATCATGGAGTTCACCGCCGCGGATATGTTTCAACACTCGCCCTTTGGTGACATACTTAATTCACTAAGATCTCTCTCCTTGTTAGGAGAGTCCTGGCCGGATTATGACCGACAGGATTGGGATGCGGACGACGAAGAAATTCGACGCCCACCCACCACCCACTTCATAGCCACTTTTGATGATTTAACCGACATGCTCGACTTCGACTCCGAAGACATCAACGGTATGGACGACGATGCAGGAGACGAACAGGAACAAGCGCCTATAGGGCACTGGAAAGCCACCTCGTCGTATGACATATATATGGTGGACACACCCAAAGAGGGCAATGGCAACGGAACAGCGGAGGATAACCCCTCCAAGAAGCAACCTAACGCCGACGTCAGCGGCGCCGCTCTAAGTCCCGCTAGAGCAAAAACGGTGATTCCGGCACAGGAGATAATAACACTCCGGACAGTGCCGAAGACAACCTCCTCCAGCAAGATTCAGCACAGGAGGATGGAGAAGCCAACCCTCACGAGAGAACGGCGGGCAGAGAGGAAGAGGATGACAACTACATGCCTCCCTCCGAAGATGAGGCAAGCCTTGACGACGACGAATTTGTCGTGCCTAAGGATCCCGTCGAGCAAGAGCGCTTCAAGCGCAGGCTTATGGCCACGGCGAGTAGCCTTAAGAAAAAGCAGTAGCATCTTAGAGCTGATCAAGACTTGCTAGCTGACAGATGGACTGAAGTCCTTGCGGACGAGGAATATGAACTTGAACGCCCCTCCAAGAGCTACCCAAAGCACAGGTTGCTACCCCGATTAGAGGAGGAAGCATCTAAACCTACATCTCCAGCGTATGACGCGGCTGACCGGCCACCTCGTGGCCGCGACAGAGAGGACTCTCGGCCCACAACTCAAGCCGCACCCCGGCGTCACTCAAAAAATACCAAGGCACGGGGAAATGCGCTAGACCTGTGAGATATATTGGAGGACAAAGCAAGGCAAACAAGATCGATCTACGGATTGCGTGGGCGCCCCACGACACGAGACGATAACTGGCACGCCGAACACAATAGACAAAACTCATTTGAGCTGCGTCGTTATATAGCCCAGTACAGAGGCGCCGCACACCCTGTATGCTTCACAGATGTAGTAATGGATCATCAAATCCACAGGGTTTCAAACCCGTGAATATTGAATCATACGATGGTACGACAGATCCTGCAGTATGGATTGAGGACTATCTCCTTCATATCCACATGGCCCGTGGCGACGATCTACACGCCATCAAATACCTACCACTCAAGCTTAAAGGACCAGCTCGGCATTGGCTCAACAGCTTGCCAGCAGAATCCATTGGGTGTTGGGAAGACCTGGAAGCCGCATTCCTCGACAACTTTTAGGGCACCTATGTGCGACCACCAGACGTCGATGACCTGAGCCACATAATTCAGCAGCCAGAGGAATCGGCCAGACAATTCTGGACACGGTTCCTAACCAAGAAAAATCAAATCATCGACTGTCCGGACGCAGAGGCCCTAGCGGCTTTCAAGCATAACATCCGCGAGGAGTGGCTTGCCCGGCACCTTGGACAGGAAAAGCCGAAATCAATGGCAGCCCTCACGACACTCATGACCCGCTTTTGCGCGGGAGAAGACAGCTGGCTGGCTCGCAGTAATAACATGTCAAAGCGCCCTGGTAATTCGGATAGAAAGGACAATAGTGGTAGGTCGCGTCGCAACAAGCACAAGCGCCACATTAAGAGTGACAATGCTGAGGATACGGCAGTTAATGCCGGATTCAGAGGCTCCAAGCCCGGTCAGCGGAAAAAGCCATTCAAAAGAAGCACTGCGGGACTGTCCAGTTTGGACCGTATACTCGATCGCTCGTGTCAGATACATGGCATGCCCGAAAAGCCAGCCAATCACACCAACAGGGATTGTTGGGTGTTCAAGCAGGCCGGCAAGTTAAATGCCGAAAACAAAGACAAGGGGCTACATAGCAACGACGAAGAGGAGCCCCGGCCACCGAACAACAGAGGACAGAAGGGTTTCCCCCCACAAGTGCGGACGGTGAACATGATAACCCACATCCCCAAGAGGGAGCGGAAGTGTGCGTTAAGGGACGTATACGCGTTGGAGCCAGTCGCCCCAAAGTTCAACCCATGGTCCTCCTGTCCGATCACTTTTGATCGCAGGGATCACCCCACTAGTATCCTCCATGGCGGATTTGCCGCATTGGTTCTAGACCCAATCATCGACGGATTTCACCTCACTCGAGTCCTTATGGATGGCGGCAGCAGCCTGAACCTGCTTTATCAGGACACAGTGCGCAAAATGGGCATAGATCCCTCAAGGATTAAACCCACAAAAACGACCTTTAAGGGCGTCATACCAGGTGTAGAGGCCCATTGCACAGGCTCAGTCACACTTGAAGTGGTCTTCGGATCCCTGGATAATTTCCGAAGCGAGGAGTTAATCTTTTATATAGTCCCGTTCCGCAGTGGCTATCACGCACTGCTCGGGCGAACCGCATTTGCAAAGTTCAATGCGGTGTCGCACTATGCATACCTCAAGCTCAAGATGCCAGGACCTCGGGGAGTCATTACAGTTAATGGAAACACCGAGCGCTCTCTCCGAACGGAGGAGCACACGGCGGCCCTCGCAGCGAAAGTACAAAGCAGCCTCTCAAGGCAATTCTCCAGTCCGGCGATAAAACGTCCGGACACCGTCAAGCGCGCCCGGAGTAACCTATAACAAGACCGCCTGGCACGTTCCGAGCAAGCATAGCAACGCGGCCCCAACCCCAGCCCTCGCGAAATGGCGAACTCCGTGCTACGCGTACATAATTATGCTCTGAAAATACCATGGGCACAGGGGGAGGGGCACGACCACGGCACGCCCAAAACGCGGCTCAACCGCACTAGGGGCTGCCGATTTTATCACTTTTTCTTACTTTCAGGACTTCGATCTCCGGAAGACCTGCTCGGCAGTACAATTGCTGAACACACGATACAGCAACCATGGAGGCAGAAAGCTACGGTACGCTGTGGAGTTCCCATGTGGTCTCTATCACGAGAAAATACCTATCTTAAATTTTATCTTGGAGCTCGCCCTTGGAGGGGACATGTCAAATAGTCCCATCTCTTGCTTATCGCACTATTTGTATCGTTCTGCTTTTAAATGCACCTTTTTCGAATAAACAATGCTTAGATTCAGTCTATTATTGCATTCTCTATTCATTACTTTTTATGTATGTATGTTCATTCATGACATCAGTACCCGTACACTTTGGTTCGACTAATACGCCAGGGGCTCAAGCACCCCATAATACGGCGTGAGAAGTCCAAACACTTTCACAAGTGCGGCACTCCAAACTTATAGCATTATATGCATCAGCTCCGAATCATGTCTTTGGTCAATAGTTGGGTTTGCCCGGCTCCCATGTTTTGGTACCTTACGTTCCACTATATCGGCTAAGGTAGCACTTGGAGAACTACTGCGATTGTGCCCCGGTTCAGCTGGGCTAAGCACCTCAGTAGAGAAAGCTAAAACTGTCTGTCATGATAAGGCGAGAGTTGGTCGCTGTTCGAGAGGTTTCGAGTCCCTAAAGACTTATGCCGCTTAGAGCGAGGAGTCGGCTTTGTTTGGCCTAGGCGTGTATAGCGCCCCGAACTCGGTCTTCCGAACACTAGGGGCTTCACAAAAATTTAAAATTATAGAATTCTTTGGCTAAGTGAGAGTGATAACACATTATAGTCCGATTGCCTTGTTCGTTGTGCTGAGCACCTCCCTCGAAGGACCCAAGAATGGGACAAAGAGTGCTCAGGTTTATCCCGAACACCCCAGCACTCGTGGCATGGGGAAGAAGCCGACGACTCGCCATCTCTCAGATTTAATAAACGGCCACATAGAAGGTAATATTTGAAATTAAAACAAGCATTGCATAGCGCATATGAACAAGTTTTCAGTGTACAGGGTCACACGCGCGAGTTTACTAAAATATTACATCCCTGGAACATTCATCCGCCACAAGGCGGGCACCCTTCAGGATGCCCTCACAGTACATCTTGGGGTTGCGATGCTCCTTGCCCCACGGTGGCCCGTCCTTCACCAGCTTCTCAGCATCCATCTTGCCCCAGTGTAGTTTAACACGGGCAAGCGCCCTGCGGGCGCCCTTGATGCAGACGAAGCACTTGATGACTTCAAGCCACGGACAGGCATCCACCAGCCGCCTCACCAGCCCGAAGTAGCTCCCAGGCATGGCCTCTCCAGGCCACAGCCGGACTATGAGACCCTTCATGGCCTGTTCGGCCACCTTATGGAGCTCGACCAGTTGCTTCAATTGGTCGCTCAAGGGCACCGTGTGTCCGGTCTCAGCATACTGGGACCAAAACACCTTCTCCGTCGAGCTCCCCTCCTCGGCCCGGTAGTAGGTGGCGGCATCAGACACGTTGCGGGGCAAATCTGCGAACGCTCTTGGAGAGCTCCGGACTCGGGTAAGTAACAAGTAATTTACTTTCACATGCTTGCTTTGCATAATGAAGGCCTTACCCGCTGCTATCTTCTTTATCGCCTCAATTTCCTGGAGGGCTTTTTGGGCTTCGGCCTTGGCAGACTTGGCGCTCTCGAGGGCCGCAGCGAGCTCAGACTCGCGAGTCTTCGAGTCAAGCTCCAAACTCTCATGCTTTTTCATGAGAGCGTGGAGCTCTTGCTGCACCTCGGCAACCCGCGCCTCTTGCTTCCCCCGCTTGCTGCACTCCGTGGCCACTTTATCTTCGGCCTCGGATAGTGCTTGCTTCAGGGTCGCCACCTCGGTCGTGGCCCCTCGCACATAAATAACGATCCTATCATTTTTGCAACTGCATCTTTTTTATATACACACATAGACAAGGCATTACTTACCTTGGTTCTCCTCGAGCTGCTTCTTGGCAAGGCCGAGCTCTTTCTCGGACCGCTCGAGGTTCTGCTTCAGCGCATCAACCTCCGCAGTCAGTGCGGCAGAGGTCAGCAGCGAAGCCTTCATACGCATATCGACATGATTATGTTAGACTCCTGCGAATATTATTAGATCCTCTATCCGGCTTTTCTTTGTGAACACCGAACAGAGCATCAGGGGCTACTATCTATGCGGTAATATTTTCATATATTTTTTACTTATCTCAAAGCCTGTCAGAAGGCTGGCACAAGCTTCAGTCAGCCCGCTTTTGGCGGACTGAACTTTCTGGATCACCGCACTCATAATAGTGAGGTGCTCCTCGTCGACGGAGGCGCCGTTAAGCACCTGCAGCAAGTTATCCGGTGCCTCCGGTTGGACGGAGGTCACCGGCGCGGTAAGCTTGCCCTTAGTGGGGGCCGCCTGCCAGACTCCGGAACCGCTGAAGGTTCCAGTGCGGTGTTCGGCCCAGGGCCAGACTTGGAGCCCCAGGGAGTCTTGCCCCCTTTGCGCCTGGAGTCCGGGACGTCGCCTTGAGGCGCCCCCGGGACTACCTCCCCTCTGTTTGGAACCCCTTGGGACAATACCCTCGGCATTGTCTGTAGGGCAAGGGGAGGAGGCGGCCGGAAGTGAAAGGCTATTCACATCCGACGAACCCAAGGAACCGCTCGACGACAAGTCGAGTCAGGCTCGAGGCAGACTGCATTATTATATTCAGCGTCAGGATAAGCTGTGCAATAAAGGAACGCTATGAGTCACTCTGGTGTCCGAATACTTACGACTTCGCCAGGGGCTTGGTCCTGGGCGGCCACTCCTCCTCGCCGTCGGCGGCGTTGGTGGAGTAGTCCGGAGGAAGGGTCCTTCCCTTCTTGGACCCTCCGGCCTCCCCAGTTGGGGCGGCCTTCCTTTTCTTTTCTCCCCCTACTGGAGGAGAAGAAGCATCTTTTTCCTCCTCCTCGTCTTCGTGGGAGGAGTGCGCCTCGGAGTCATCGGACGATGAGTCCGACACCACCAGGCGCCGGGAACTCTTTCAGGTTCCTGTGGCCTTCTTCTTGGCCTTCTTCTCCGGCACCACGTAAGGTGCCGGAACCAGCAGCTCCGCCAAGCGGGCATCGGCTTGGCCTTCGGGCAAAGGAGCCGGACAGTCGATCTGTCCGGACGTCTCCTGCCAATCCTGTCAAAGGTATGGGAGCTTAGATCCCGCATAGAGTCAAACTATCAAAAACGAGTATCCTGTAAGAGGTAAAACCGCTTACCGTGCTGGCTTGGCGCTTCGCGCTGAATCCGCGATCCTCGGTAAGGGGAGGAGGAACCTCGGCGCCCTTGAATAACACCTTCCAGGCATCCTCGTGTGTTGTGTCGAAGAGCTTGTTCAGAATTTGGTGCTGGGCCGGATCAAACTCCCACAAGTTGAAAGCCCGTTGTTGACACTGGAGGATCCGGCGGATGCGGATGACCTGGACTATGTTGACGAGTTTGAGCTTCTTGCTCACCAGGTTTTGGACACATGTTTCGAGTCCGTTCAGCTCTCCCGAACTACCCCAGGATAGACCCTTCTGTTGCCAGGAGGTGAGCCGCGTGGGGATGCCAGATCAGAACTCGGGGGTCGCTGCCCATTTAGGGTCACGCGGCTCGGTGATGTAGAACCACCCCGATTGCCACCCCTTTATGATCTCCACGAAGGAGCCCTCGAGCCAAGTGACATTGGGCATCTTGCCCACCATGGCGCCTCTGCACTCCGCCTGGTGGCCGCTCACTACCTTCGGCTTGACATTGAAGGTCTTCAGCCATAAGCCGAAGTGGGGCTTGATGCAGAGGAAGGCCTCGCACACGATGATAACACCGAGATGTTGAGGATGAAGTTCGGGTCCAGATCGTGGAAGTCCAGGCCGTAGTAGAACATGAGCCCTCGAACGAATGGGTGGAGAGGGAAGCCCAGTCCACAGAGGAAATGTGTGAGGAACACTACCCTCTCATGGGGCCTGGGGGTGGGGATGAGCTGCCCCTCATCTGGGAGCCGGTGCGCGATGTCGTCGGGCAGGTATCCGGCTCTCCTCAGCTTCTTGATGTGTCCCTCCGTGACGGAGGAGACCATCCACCTGCCTCCCGCACCGGACATGGTTGGAGAAGGTTGAGGTGGGAAATGCGGACTTGGGTGCTGGAGCTCGAGTGTGCGAAAATGGCTGAGCAAAGGAGGAAGAAGGCATGGATGAAAAGGTGAATCCTTATCCCTTTATATGGGCGGACGAAACTATGCGTCCCCACCAGCCTGGTAGAACTCGCTTATCCCCCAAGCGTCGTAATCAATGGCACGGTTTGGTTACTGTCGGTGTACTAAAGTAGGGGTACCTTAATACCCCGAACTTGTGCACGGGCAGTAGTAGCGTCCTGCGGCAAGGCCTGCCAGGGGAGCGACAAGAGTCTCCACGGCCCTTTCCAGGCCGGACGAAGGCCAAGTGATCGAGCCTAGAAGACCAAGCCCCGGCAAGAGGAGCTTGCTGGGTCGAGAAGGCAAGGTCCGGCAAGAGGAGCTTGCCGGGCCAAGGCGACAAGGCCCCGGCAAGAGGAGCTTGCCGGGACGACTAAGCCGAAGCACCAAGGCCCCGGCGGGAGGAGCTCGCCGGGACGGCCAAGCCAAGGCACACCAAGAGAAGCCCGCCGCGGCGCTCCGCGCGCCCCGGCAAGGCCTGGCGAGCGGCAAGCTCCCAGGTGCCGCAAGGCAACTATCACGGCAAGCCACTTGCCGCGGCAAACCACCACATCAGGCCTGCGCTCCAGCTCACCTGCCCACGCGTCGCTCTGGGGCTTCCCCGGAGGCACGTGGCGGGACGCCGCGCAACCTGAGACGCGCGGTGGCATGCGACGTTGGCAGAGTCGCCCCCGTGGCAAGCGGAGGCACTCCTAACGGTCCGCCTCGGCACTGTTCAAGCGATCCAGACGGGCATTTAATGCCTTTGTCTCCCGTCGTCAGAGTTAGGTGTGATAGCACTGTGCGGCCATTGTTTGCACAGCCCCTTGCCATTTTTACCCTCACCTACGTCGCTACCTGTGGGAAACCCCTTAGCATATAAAAGGAGGCCCATGCGCACGTAGAGGGGAAGGAGGAGGAGAGACCGGAAGGGATCCAGACCCCCAGAGGAACCCTAGAGCCCAGGGAGATCGAACCCTAGGGACTACATCCAGCTTCAACTCATTGTAGCTTCTTGCGCCCCAGAGCAAGAACCCCAATCAACCAGACATGCAGCAGTAGGGTTTTACGCATCCGTGCGGCCCGAAGCTGGGTAAAAGCGTTGTGTGTGTGTGTCGCCTCGATCTGCTCTTTGTGCATCCTCCGCCCCCGCCGAACCGACAAGGGGCTCCGTCCCCATAGGTGCTCGTGGAGGCAGATATCCCCCGCCATCTTTGGCGCGCCAGGTAGGGGGTGCGTCGAGGTTGTGCGAACCAGATTCGGCGACCACAGGCAAGCTCAGGTATGGCCAGGGACCTTTCCGCTCCGATCCGCTGAGCGGAGGCATTCCTCCTCACGAACTCGCGCACGGCCCTCCTCGAGTACCCACTCACGCAGAGTCCGGGCAAGAGCAGCTGCTCCTTGAGGAGGACCGCCTTCCGGCCGCTGAGCGAGTTTCTCGCTTCTAGTAAACTCTGCGCCGCTCCCGTAGCCGCAGAAGTTAGCGCCGGAAGTTGCGGGAAAGGCGACCTCGTTCTTCGGCGAGCCCAGGCCGCCAAGATCCAAACGAGTCGACGCCGACCATGGGAGGAACCTTGCCAGCGCGGCGGTCGGAACCCGTTCCATCGGCCATCTTCTCTGTCCAAGTCTTGCCGCAGTTGCATGTAATCCTTGGTACAGAGACGGGCGCAGATCCCGAGCATAGCTTATGTGCCCCGCACATCTTGTCGATTTCGCGCCTCTCCGCTTGGCGCAGGCATCATTCGACACGATTGCGCTTCACTCGACTCCGGCAAGCGATGGCGGGCCGCGAAGCCCAGAGCCTTCATTATTCCCTTACCTCGAGAAGGGGGGATGACAGGATAGGCTAGCGCGTCGCCTGAGGAAGTTGCGCCTTGTCGGACGGCAAACGACAGAGAAGCTAAGTTGCCAAAGTTTGAGCAATTAAGCTCCTTTTTATTCTTAAGTTATCTTCCTCGAACGACCGAGCTTCGTATGGGAAACCTGTGCGCGGAGGGGCCGGCTCGTGGCTGGTTGCGCCCTTATTTCGTTTCGAGTCCGCTCAACGACTTAAGTGTGCTACATCCCGAGTAGCGTCCTTACTTGTTTCGAGCTCGCTCGGCAGCTTGAGCGTGCCGCGACTGCAGTCGCCACGCCTACCTCGCCCCGAGCCTGCTCAACATTTAAGTGAGTTGCGCCAGCCGCGGCAAGGTTTCTTGCCGGTGGAAGCCCCGTCAGCGGGTTGCTGATGTCCCGCACTCGGCACCCGTGGCAAGGCGGAGACTTTCGCCGACAAGTTCCTGTGAGCGTAGGGCGCGAACGTACGAAGCATAAAGTCGAACGAGGGAGATAACAGCGCAATGCACTGCCTAAGATAAAAGTTATATTACAAAATGACTTGCCGCTGCCCTAATCAGTTGTTTCTGTGGCATGCTCAGCAGCGACAGGGGAAGAAAAGAAAGAGGTGGGTGGCCTAATCCGCGCGGTCGCCCTCGACCCGCCTGATCCCGGCCACCCTTTCCACGATGGGGGTGACGAGGGCCCTGATCTCCGTCAGATCAGCATCTTCCGGCAAGTGCCTGAGGACGTTGGTGAGCCTGATGGTGGGGTTGCGGAAGACGATCTTCACCAACACCCTCTCGAGGGCCCCGGAGACGGCTTCCCGCGTCTCCTCGGCCAGCTGTTCTGGGATCTTTTCCCGGAGGTGCCGGAGCACCCCCACCAAGCCCTTGAAGAAGGAAGTGAGCTTGGCGCTCTGCGGGACGTCCTCGCCGGAGGGGTACTCGTGGCCCTCCATCCCCAGCAGCTTCAGCTCCTGGTCGATGGTGGAGGCGATGTCGACGAGGCCTTCCGTCCACCGCTCCACCGTCTCTCGGAAGGCGTTCTGGGTAACGGCGGCGCTCCTCAACAGCTCCTCGTTGCCAGCAACCTCCTTCCGCAAGGTCGCTTCCTGCTCCTTGGCGCTCTCCAGCGCCTTGGCCAGGGTGTCCAGCTTCAGCTCGAGGACAGCCTTGGAGTCCTCGGCGGCGTCGAGCTCCTGGATCTTCTCGGCGAAGCGGCCCTGCAGCTCGCCAAGGGAGTGAGCGCCCTTCTCGCGCTCTAGTTTGAGCGCGGCAAGCTCCTCGCCGCTCGCCTTGAGGTCGCTGACGAGCTGCGCCACCCTCGCCTCCAGCTCCCCCTTGGCGACCTCGACGGCCGCGGCGGCATCCTGCGCCTTTTGCAGGTCCCCTCCAAGCGCCTGCTCGCGCGCGGCAACCTCCTCCTCGTGGCTGGCAAGGCTGGCCCTCTGCTGCACCAGTTCGCTCTCCCGCGCGGATAGCCCCGCAGCGGCAAGCCTCTGCTGCTCTTCAGCCTCTGCCTTCTCGAGGAGGAAGGCCGTCCGCGCCTCGTCGAGCAGCCTCCGCTCCTCCGCCAAGGACCGGAGGGCCTCCTGGTTGAGCTCCCGGAGCTCCCCGGCACGCTTCTCCATGTCCGCGCCGGCCTTTGTGACGAGTGCCTCCTGGCGCTCCACCTTGGCCTGCCGGGCGCGGTAGAGCGACACAAACTTCCGGAGCAGCCGCTCCTCCTCGGGCTCGCCGCCGCCGGTGCTTGGCGCGTCGACCACTGTCAGCCCGACGGAGGCGAGCACTTCTCCGTCCAAGGCCCCCCCCCTCGACTGGCGCCCTGGAGCTAGGCTCCCAGGGGAGCCTGATGAAGACGCCATCGCCGGCCTGCAGGTAGGCGCCTGCCGGGGGCTCCTCGGGGCCCGACGTGGTAGCAGCAGCGGGATCGCCGGACTGCGGAGTGCTTGACGCCTCGGCCTCCCAGGGGCCATCGGCACGGTCGCCGGTCCCCTCGCCGCCTGCTGCCGCGGCGCCCTTGGCGGCTTCGGCCTCCCCGCCGCCTGCGGGGTCGTCGGCGCCTTCCGCCTCCTCGATGACGACGACGTCGTCGGCGTCGCCACGCGCGCCCTCCTCGACGACGACCTCGGTCTCCATCGGGTCCGCGGTGGGCGGGTCTGATGGCCGGAAGAGGGGAGAAGAGTCAGCTGAATAGCCGACAAAGAAGCTCATAAGGAAAGATAGCCAGGGGAAGTTTTCTGTGCAGGGGGGCTTACCGGTGGCAGGGTCCGTGGCCGCGGCCTCCGCTGCCGGGGGATCGCTGGCCGCGTCCCTCGCCGTAGATCCCTCCCTTGCCGGAGAGGTCTTCCTTGCCGGGGGCTCCTCCCTTGCCGGGGAGGTCTCCCCTGCCGGGGGCTCCTCCCTTGCCGGAGATTTCTCCCTAGGCGGGGTGGTCAAAGCGGACGGCGCGGCAGGAGTGCCCCCCGGGGTCGCCTGCTGGGGCTGCTCTGCTCCTACCCAACGACAACAACAACAGCCACATGTTAGCAAAGAGATGGGAAGCTCGCGCGCGCGCCAAACGGCAAGAGCTAGCCGTGCCCTCACCCTGGGGGCTGCGCTGTGGGCTGCCCTGCGGGCCCGCTGCCAGGTCCGGCAAGGTCGTCCCCGGCACCTCCCCAGTTGTCGGAGGAGATTCGCCCTCAAGGACGACCAGCGGGATCTTGGCCCTCTTCGCCCTCCTCTGGGCCAGCGTCCTGAAAAGGGAACGGTTTCGGGGGGATGAATGGGCTGCGAAACAAGACGAAGCAACAGAAATCAAGAAGATACAAGCTCTACCAGGAACTTACTCTCCGTCCTCCTCTTCGTCGTCGGAGCTGAGCGCGGAATAATCAAAAACTGGCTTGCTCCAGGCGCGAGGAGACAGGGGAGTGGGTTCCCGGGACCGCTTGGCGGGGGCAGTGGACGACCCCGCCCCCGTTGCCGCCGCGGAACGAGGAGCGGCAGGAGCAGAAGCCGTGGCCCGTGAGGACCCCGCTCCCGCTGCTTCAGAGGCGCGCGTCACCCGGGGCTGCTGTTGCTGGTCGGCCTGCCGCACCACCTCTCCGGCCCTGCGAAGACGCCTCCTCGGCTGGGCAGGGGGCTCCGCCTGCGACGAGCTGCCCGGGAGCTGCGAGGAGGGCACGTCCGCCTCCGGCAAGCCACCCGCGTCCTGGGCGGGCTCGCCCGCACCACCGTGCCCGGCTGGTTCCTCCGCGCCGGCGAGCTCCATCTGGTCGGCGAGGCTCTCCGCCTCCGCCGCGTCTGCCTCGGCCAGGGTGAAGCCAGACTCGCCCGCGGCCGCGGCGGCCGCCGCCTCCTCCATCCTGGAGGCGATGTAGGCCAGCTCCTCGGGGGTGGTGTCCCGCGTGAGGCCCCTCTTCTCGTCGGGGTCGACCGACACCTCCTCCAAGTTGTCGAAGAAGGCCTGCACGATGTCATCCGCCGGCTCCTGCCAGGTCGCGTCGATCCCGTGCGAGTCGCACAGCGGCATCATCGCAAGGATGCGGCTGAGCGCCGAGTTGTTGCACAGGGGGACGATGCCCGGCGGCAACCTGAACCATTTTGGGTGCTCGGAGTCGTGCTTGAACAGCTCCTTCAACACTCCGTCGAGCTCCAGAACGGTGAAGTTGTAGTTAAGGCCCGGGCGCAGCCTCATGATGTCCGCCGCGTTTTGGAATTCCCAAGCCGGTTTCCTCCTCTCCTGCAGGGGGGCGATACGCCGGCGAAGGAAATCCGCGCCGACAGCGCTGGCGGTGAGCCCGACAAACCTGAGGCGCAGGATGCGGGTGGCGGCAATCTTCAGCTTGGCGTCGTCCGGGGCCAGGTCGCTCCAGTCGCGGCCGCGCACCACTGGAGTTCGCCGCACGGCGTGAACGGCGATGGATTCTCCTCGACGATCAGGCACCACTCGGCCCTCCACTCCTCCCATCTGCCACGGAGTTCCCCCTCCAAGTAGGCCTCTTTCTTGCCGGTCCTGGAGATCCAAGCGACTCCGCCAGACAGCGGCTCTCCTTTCTCCACCCGGGGAGTAAAGAAGTTCCGGAAGAGGGCTACGTTGAGGCGGACTCCGACAAAGTTCTCGCAAAGGTGTGCGAAAACCGCCATTGTCAGAACGGCGTTGGGGGTGAAGTCAAGGAGATGGAGGTTGTAGGTGTGCATGATGTCGCAGAAGAACTCAGAAAAAGGCGGGCAGAGCCCGCAGAGGAAGAACACGACGAAGAAAGGGTACCCGGTCGGGTACAGCTTCTGGGCGATGGCGGGAAGAACTCGCGTGCGCGGATGCGCTCGCGTCGCCGTTGACCAGAAGAGGAGGTATTCGTTCTTCAGCCTCAGCGCATCAAGCTGAGGGGGGAACGTCGCCGTCTCCTTCCGAAGCGCTTCTAGCCGCAGCGCCTCGGTCGACTTCACGGCCTTCCCCTTCGCCTTGTCGCTCTTTGGGGCCATGGCAGAAACGGGGAGGGGGAGTTGT
This sequence comes from Aegilops umbellulata, assembly GCA_032464435.1. Taxonomy (NCBI): domain Eukaryota; kingdom Viridiplantae; phylum Streptophyta; class Magnoliopsida; order Poales; family Poaceae; genus Aegilops; species Aegilops umbellulata. The sequence continues at coordinate 207,900,919 of CP136056.1, read as the reverse complement.
CGGCGTTGGCGGCGCCGGGGGCTGCGAGGGCGAATCGCTGCTTTCTCTAGCAAGGAGGAGGTGGCGGAGATTTTCAAGGAACAACAATCGGCGGAATGGCGAGCTGCCCCTGTTCCCCTCCGCTTATAAAGGGGGGAAGGAGCGGGGGCGGACGCTCCGCCTTCCCAGATAAAGGAGTCGTGCCCGATGTGACGCATGCCTGTGGGCCTCAGTCCCGCGCACGCCGCCCACGTCACGCACGCCTCGCACGCCTTGCCCCCCCCCCCACGACGCCGCGATAAGCGCGCGCCACTTGGGGAGGGCGCGACGAGCACGGAGTTAAGGAGCAGCGCAACCTAGGCCACGCGTGCCCGTGCACTGTTAGGGCCTGGCCCAACAACGCTCGGCACCGTGTATGGCCCAGACCTGGGGGCTCCTGTCGGTGTACTAAAGTAGGGGTACCTTAATACCCCGAACTTGTGCACGGGCAGTAGTAGCGTCCCGCGGCAAGGCCTGCCAGGGGAGCGACAAGAGTCTCCACGGCCCTTTCCGGGCCGGACGAAGGCCAAGTGATCGAGCCTAGAAGACCAAGCCCCGGCAAGAGGAGCTTGCCGGGTCGAGAAGGCAAGGTCCGGCAAGAGGAGCTTGCCGGGCCAAGGCGACAAGGCCCCGGCAAGAGGAGCTTGCCGGGATGACTAAGCCGAAGCACCAAGGCCCCGGCGGGAGGAGCTCGCCGGGACGGCCAAGCCAAGGCACACCAAGAGAAGCCCGCCGCGGCGCTCCGCGCGCCCCGGCAAGGCCTGGCGAGCGGCAAGCTCCCAGGTGCGGCAAGGCAACTATCGCGGCAAGCCACTTGCCGCGGCAAACCACCACATCAGGCTTGCGCTCCAGCTCACCTGCCCACGCGTCGCTCTGGGGCTTCCCCGGAGGCACGTGGCGGGACGCCGCGCAACCTGAGACGCGCGATGGCATGCGACGTTGGCAGAGTCGCCCCCGTGGCAAGCGGAGGCGCTCCTAACGGTCCGCCTCGGCACTGTTCAAGCGATCCAGACGGGCATTTAATGCCTTTGTCTCCCGCCGTCAGAGTTAGGTGCGATAGCACTGTGCGGCCATTGTTTGCACAGCCCCTTGCCATTTTTACCCTCACCTACGTCGCTACCTGTGGGAAACCCCTTAGCATATAAAAGGAGGCCCATGCGCACGTAGAGGGGAAGGAGGAGGAGAGACCGGAAGGGATCCAGACCCCCAGAGGAACCCTAGAGCCCAGGGAGATCGAACCCTAGGGACTACGTCCAGCTCCAACTCATTGTAGCTTCTTGCGCCCCAGAGCAAGAACCCCAATCAACCAGACATGCAGCAGTAGGGTTTTACGCATCCGTGCGGCCCGAAGCTGGGTAAAATCGTTGTGTGTGTGTGTCGCCTCGATCTGCTCTTTGTGCATCCTCCGCCCCTGCCGAACCGACAAGGGGCTCCGTCCCCATAGGTGCTCGTGGAGGCAGATATCCCCCGACAGTTACCCACGCCTGTATTGATGAGAATCCCGTGATAAGGGGACACGATCTCTGCTCCGACAAGACATGCCAAGGAAACCGCCTCGCAAAACGCGCTGAGGTGGGACAGTAAAAATGATTCGAATGAAGCCTTGGATGTGGTGTGATGTCGCGCTACAGAATACGTCAGCAGATTAGATTTGTGAAAATGTTACTCTCTCTCTCTACGGTGGTATGTGGAACTTGTTTTGCAGAGCTGGACACGATCCTCGTGTTCAAAATCTTCTATGAAGTATTCGGAGAAGGAACCAGCCTTGCAATGCCGAAGACAATCTGTGCGCTGGACTCGTCGTAATTGAAGCCTGGTTCAGGGTCTACTGAGGGAGTCCTAGATTAGGGGGTGTCCGAACAGCCGGACTATAACCTTTGGCGGGACTGTTGGACTATGGAGATACAAGATTGAAGACTTCGTCCCGTGTCCGGATGGGACTTTCCTTGGCGTGGAAGGCAAGCTTGGCAATACGGATATGTAGATCTCCTCCCATTGTAACCGGCTCTGTGTAACCCTAGCCCCCTTCGGTGTCTATATAAACCGGAGGGTTTAGTCCGTAGGACGGAAGAACAATCATACCTTAGGCTAGCTTCTAGGGTTTAGCCTCTCTGATCTCGTGGTAGATCTACTCTTGTACTACCCATATTATCAATATAAATCAAGCAGGAGTAGGGTTTTACCTCCATTGAGAGGGCCCGAACCTGGGTAAAAACATCGTGTCCCTTGTCTCTTGTTACCATCCGCCTAGACGCACAGTTTGGGACCCCCTACCCGAGATCAGCCGGTTTTGACACCGACAGTGACCCTTGGATTGTTAATCCAACGGTCGTGCTGCTTCTTCAACCTCTGGTCTTCTTGCTCTAGCCGCCCAAACCAGTGTCGGTCGTACTGCCTGCTCATGCCTCTCATGGTCGACTGTGCTGCCATGCAGGCCTAACCACCCCACACCACTCTCATCGCTGGCCTGGCCATCCCTGTACTCACCCAGACATCCTGTTATTCTCTGCAACGGCAGACGAACCAGTAAACCCGTACTCCCCTTCATGCGGGAAACAACTTCCGAGGAGTCTTAGGCTCTGGGTCATTCCCCTTCTAGGCCTCGCCGTCGTCCATCGCCCTGGTGCTCTTGGTGTAGCGTGGTCAAACATGGAGAGGATGACAGCTGGGTCCACGGCCGCACGCAAGGAAGTGCCTCCTTATTACGCGCAAAGTAATGATTCCTCCACCTGACAGTAGGGACCCACCGTAAGTGCCTCTGTATTTCGCGACAAAAAGTTCCTCCTGCTGACAGCTCGGACCCACCAGCTATATCTTCGCACGCAAGTGTCACAACCCTAGATTGCTTGTAGTTAGTTGCATCTGTGAGCATCCATGCATCATGTTTAAATTCAAAATAATTTGAATTGGGGATGTTCACACCCTAGCACTACTTTAAACAAACTGGGGTTTACTAAAATAATTTTCAATGAACCTGAAATGCCCCTAAAAAATGTTCACGATTTAGGGAAAAAGGTGAAAGCCCTAACCATAAATAGTGCACATTTTTGCAGGACTAATTTGGGCTTTGAATTAAATCATATGCCATTTAAATTCTATATATATTTAAACAACTCCAAATAATTTGAAACTTGCATATGGCCTCTGGAATATTTCAGAGTGATCCCACAAAAAGTTTCAGATTTATCTAAAAAGTTTTAGTTCTCTAACTAAAACAAAACAGAAAGAAGGAAATAGAAAAACAGAAGCTAAATAAGAAAGCAGAGGAGAGAGAGAGAGGAACCTCACCCGGGCTTACCTAGCGGCCCAGTAGAAGCCCAGCCCGCTGGCCTCTGCCAGTCACCACTTACCTCCCACCAGGAGGACAGCGCGCGCGTGGCCGCCGTGCGCGAGCATGCGCCCCGCCATCTCCTGCTTCCCGCTGCTGCCCCAACGCGTCTAGACAACGCCACGCATCACCCCGGACCCTCTCGCCCACTCCCTCGTCCTCATCCCCTCCTCTCTCCCTCTCGACACCTCATGCTCGAGCGAGCTCGCTGACCCCGATCGCTGTACCCGTGGCCACCGGCCACCCCTCGCCTCTCCGACGCACCAAGAAGCTCCGTCGTCGACCTCTACACCATCTACACCGAGCCACGCGACGGGAAGAGCCCTGGAGCGTCGTCCCCGACGTCTTCTTCCTCCTCGGTCTACCAAGATCGTCGGCGACCTCCGTCGTCACCAGCCCCTCCCCGAGTACGCCGAGGCCTCCGTTCAACTCGTTGTGAGCTGTTGCGTCTTTCCCCCTCCCTCCCGAGCTTGTTCCTATCCTGTAGCCGCCGATTCCACCAGAGCCGTGAGCTCGGCTCCGCCGGCCAAGTCACCGTCGTGGCCGCCGCCACCATAGCTTGCATCCGAGCTCACTGCTGCACTCACCGCACTCCCGCTAGTCGAACACGACCAACCAAGGCTCCTCTCGTGCCCTGCGCCGCCCAAACCATTGCCGGCCGAACTTCGACCGCCGCCAAAATGGTCGCCGCCGTTAACCACGGCCACCATAGCTCCAGAAACCGCCACCATTCGATGTGTCTCACTCCCAGGAGCGCGTAGGAGCAAAACACGCATTGAACCATGGCATGTGGACGGATTCCGAGCACCACCATCGCGTCTGGCCATCGCCGACGGCCTAACCCCGGCCGTGCTGACATGGCACGTCATTAGCCGCTAACCGGCCCGCTGAATAACACCCATTGACATTGACAGCCGGGCCCCGCTACCTAATTAACCACATGATTAATTTCTGTTTAGCTTTAGTTAAGCAAAGTGGCCCCACGCGTCAGCATTGACCCTGCTGACGTGGCCCTTGACTGGTCCCACCTGTCTGTGACTCTAACCAGCCCTGAGTCACTGACCACTGGGCCCCATGGTTCAGGTTTGTCCTGGACCGGCTCCTGTTGACTTGCTGACATCACACTGACCTCATGCTGATGCAATTAATAGTTTTTTGGATTAAAAATAGTCCAGGAAATTCCAGAAAATAGTATAAACTTCAAAAAATCATAGAAATTAATCTATAACTCAGAATGAAATAAATTATATATGAAAAATGATCAGAAATATCCAATAAAAAATATGCATCCGTATCATTTCATGCATGTTAGAACAACTTTTGGCTACTGTTTAGGACAAATTGATGAATGGCATTTAAATAACCATATGTGGAGTTTGAATTTGAACCTTGGGTTCAAACCAACTACACTTAATTGTGTTGCTAGTTGCATTAGGCCAAACCACATCATATTTCCATGTCATAAATATGCATCATAATTGTTGCATTGCATTGATTGTGTTTTTCCTTGTTTGCCGGTATTTGTCCACTCTCAGTAGGCGCGGTTCCGACAATGAGATCGATGACACCGATGAAGAACTATACTATCTTCAGAAGTGCCAGGCAAGCAGAACCCCCTTGTTCATTCCGATACAATCCCACTCTCTCGCTCCTGCTCTCTTTTACTGCATTAGGACAACAACGGTTCAACTGTTACATGCTGCGGTAGTTGAACCCCTTTCCTCTGCATGACCTGTCATGTAACGCCCCCGATGTAACTTGCCATTATTGTAATCCAACTCTTGCCATTTCCGGCTATGTGCTATGATATTTCCCTCCGTGGTTGGGTTCTCTCCGTTTTGCATTTTGGTCATGTCATGCATTTCATATCATGTCATCATGTGCATCGCATTCGCATACGCGTTCGTCTCATAAATCCGAGCATCTTTCCCGTTGTCCGTTTTGCAATCCGGCGCTCCTATGTCTCCCGGCGTCCCCTTTTACATTTTTTCGTGAGCGGGTATTAAACATTCTCGGAATGGACCGAGGTTTGACATGTGGCCTTGGTATAGCACCGGTAGACCGCCTGTCAAGTTTTGGGTCAATCGGAGTTCGTTTGGTACTCCAACGGTTAAGCGGGTAACCATGAAGGCCTTGTGTGTGTTGCAGCCCAACACCCCTTCAAAACAGCACAATAACCCATCTAAGTCACTCCCATGTCCTCCGCCGTTCGATCACGATCGCGTGGGCGAAAACCGCACTCCGTTTGGAGCCTCCTAGCTCCTCCTATCTATAAAAAGGCCTCCTCCTCCTTCATTTGCGGGCAAAACTACCCTAACCCTAGTCCTTTTCGTCCCCGCACCACCGGACGAAATCCCCGCCGCCGGACGCGTCCAGCCGCCACCTCGCCGCGGCCAACCGCAGGCCGCCACGTCATCACCGCCGCCCCCGCGTCCAATCCCGTCACGCCACGCGTCCCTCTCTCTCCTCCTCCACCGCGCGGCCCGCGGGACCCGGATCGGGCCCGCGCGAGCCCGCGCCGCCGCTGCCGCCTGCCCGCTCGGCCCGGCCCCGCCGCCCTCGCCGGCGACCACCGCCGCCCCCGCGCCCGAAGCGCGCCTCGCCGGCGCCCTGTTCCGCCGGGAGCCCGTGGCTCTGCTCGCCGCGGCTCTGCTCCCCGCGCCGCCTCCTCGCTCCTCCCGCCGGCCGCCTCCCTCCCGCGACCTCGTCGCCCGGTGCCGCCGCTCGCCGCCGCCGAGCTCCGCCGGAGCCGCCCGAGCTCGCCGGAGCGTCTGCCAACGACGTCCGCGCCTCCTCCGCCGGGACCCGGCCGGATCCGGCGAGATCCGGCCCGGATCCGACTTCCCCGGCCTCTCCCCGCAGCTCCGGCGCCCCCCAACGTCCTTCTCCGGCGACCCCCCCCCCCCCCGGCGAACATCGTAGCCCGCGCCTGGGTTGACTTTTACCTCCTCCCCGAAATCTCCAAGTCTTTAATTTTATCATCATTATGCCATATTCCCAGTGCCATAACTTTGCATCTGTTGCTCCGTTTCGCGCGTATAATATGTCGATTTGTTCGCCTCGAAGAGTACATCATTTCGTTCCATTGCACCATTTTCATTTGAAGATATATTGATGCCCGAAATGCTGTTAGAAGAGGGCTAGTTGATGCTAGTTGCTGGATCTTATCTGAACATGCACTTTTGTCATTTTTGCCATGATTGATGTGTACCTCCTATGAAGTTGAGTCCTACATGAGTTTTGTAATATGCAATGTTACCTATCCATAGGATTTTTCCATGTATTTTTTATGATCTATGTGGTGACTAGCACAAGCATGCAAACTAGGTGTCTTGATGTCGCTGATTTCAGAGACTTAGTGATTTCACTAAGTCCCTGACTGCTGTTATTTTCATGCCATGTATTCATGTTGTTTCCGAGAGATATATGCATAATTTGAGCATGATCAGTAAGGGAGTTTGGAACTTGAGTATTTGCTCTAACCATCAATGCCTTTGTTTGCAATTATGGAGTGCCATAGCTTGAGCCATTTGAGCTCTACTTTTGCTTCAAAATATTGCTGGCAGATTGTTTACGTGTTATTCGATTTTGCCAAGCTTGGTGTAGATGATCCTTGCATGAGATGATGTTATTCTTGCCATGTCTAGTTACTATGCCATGTCTTCTTGATGTATGTATGCTTAGTTTATCATGCAATGCTCTGTAGTGAGTGCATCGAGCTCACGAACATGCCTAGTCGTTATTAGTTTTCTGCCATGTCCAGTTTTCTGCTAAGTCTGAAACCTGTAACGAAACTTGCTTATTTGTCATGGGTGTAATCATATTTTCTGGTCCTTTTTTGCTTATGGTCAGTAAGAGACTTTTGTCAAGTGCTTTGAGTAGATTCATGCCATGCCTTTCTTTGCTATGTTCTGTACCTGTAGCATGTTGTTTCATTGCTCTGAACATGTCATCCTGATGTTAGTTTTCTGCTATGTTGTTAATTTCACTAAGTCTGGGAACTTGTTATCGTTTGCACTTTTGCCATGCTTGTTTGAACCTGTTATGATGTGAATTAGACGTAGCTCAGTGTTCATCTTTTGTCGTGCATCTTGTGTAGATTGCTGTCATATGCTTTGTTGTCATGTTTGGGTGCAGTAATCTAATTAATTGTTGCTTGCTAAGTAGCATCATGCTGTTTATGACAGTTTCGTGTCATTCTTGTATTGCTTGCCATTTGCAAACCGTGCATCCGAATCCGGTGATCTTTATATCGATTTCAACCGAAATCACCTCATCTATCCAGTGGCATGCTTGGTTTGCCAAGATTATGCCCTGTTCATCCTTGTCCTTCCGGAGCATGCATTCGCATTGCATATCACCTCTCGCATATATTGCCATGTTTTGCATCATATTGCTTGCGCATTGCATCGTGGTTGATTTTGGTTCCTTTGCTTGTTCTCTTGTCTTGGGTAGAGCCGGGAGACGAGTACGTTAACGAGGAACCTGTTGAGAACGCTTACGAGGACCAAGCTTTCGACAACTCTGAGAACCTTGCAGGCAAGATGACCATACCCTCGAAATCACTTCTATCTTTGCTTGCTAGATTGCTCGCTCTTTTGCTATGCCCATGCTGCGATACCTACCACTTGCTATGTCATGCCTCCTATATTGCCATGTCAGCCCCTAACCATCCATGTCCTAGCAAACCGTTGTTTGGCTATGTTACTGCTTTGCTCAGCCCCTCTTATAGCGTTGCTAGTTGCAGGTGAAGATGAAGTTTGTTCCTTGTTGGAACATGATCTTGTTGTTCCTTGTTGGAACATGGTTACTTGTTGGAATATCACAATACCTCTTATTTAATTAATGCATCTATATACTTGGTAAAGGGTGGAAGGCTCGACCTTATGCCTGGTGTTTTGTTCCACTCTTGCCACCCTAGTTTCCGTCATACCGGTGTTATGTTCCCGGAGTTTGCATTCCTTACACGGTTGGGTGATTTATGGGACCCCCTTGACAGTTCGCTTTGAATAAGACTTTTCCAGCAAAGCCCAACATTGGTTTTACCATTTGCCACCACCTACCTTTTTCCCCCGGGTTTTCGCGAGCCCGAGGGTCATCTTTATTTTAGCCCCCCCCCCCGGGCCAGTGCTTCTCTAAGTGCTGGTTCGAACCGAGCAACCTGCGGGGCCACCTCGTGGCAACTCGAGGGCTGGTTTTACTCGTAGCTTGACTTATCCGGATGTGCCCTGAGATCGAGATATGTGCAGCTCCTATCAGGATTTGTCGGCACAATCGGGCGGTTTTACTGGACTTGTTTTATTGCTGTTGAAATGTCTTGTAGTCCGGGATTCCGAGATTGATCGGGTCTTCCCGGTAGAAGGAATATCCTTCGTTGACCGTGAGAGCTTATCATGGGCTAAGTTGGGACACCCCTGCAGGGTATTATCTTTCGAAAGCCGTGCCCGCGGTTATGAGGCAGATGGGAATTTGTTGATGTCCGGTTGTAGAAAACCCGAAGTTGACCTTAACTAAAACACATCAACCGCGTGTGTAACCGTGATGGTCTCTTCTCGGCGGGGTCCGAGAAGCGAACACGGTTGTTGGAGTTATGCCTGACGTAGGTTGTTTCAGGATCACTTCTTGATCACTTCTAGTTGCTCGACCGTGCTTTGCCTTCTCTTCTCGCTCTCTTTTGCGCTGTAGCTACCATATGCTAGTCGCTTGCTGCAGCTCCAACTCATAAACCCCTTTCCCACCTTTAAGCTTAAATAGTCTTGATCTCGCGGGTGTGAGATTGCTGAGTCCCCGTGACTCACAGATATTATCACCTCAGTTGCAGGTAGCAACGATATCGGTGCAGATGACGCGACCGAGCTCACTTGGGAGTTCGATGAGGAACGTGGCCGTTACTATGTTTCTTTTCCAGATGATCAGTAGTGGAGCCCAGTTGGGTGATCCGGGGATCTGTTTAGCATTTGGGGTAGTCTTCTTTCATTTTGGTGCCGTAGTCGGACCTTGAGTGTAATCTGTTTGATGGATGTTATTTATGTACTTGTGTGAAGTGGCGATTGTAAGCCAACTATGTATCTTTCCCCTTTATTTATTACATGGATTGTGTGAAGATTACCTCACTTGCGACATTGCTTTCTATGCGGTTATGCCTCTAAGTCGTGCCTCGACACGTGGGAGATATAGCCGCATCGAGGGCGTTACATGTCATTGCCACAGTAAATAGATGAAACCCACTAGCATGAGTAGGAGTTGTTTGAGCCCTGATGTGCCTAATCATTCATGCTTGTTGTCATGCCTACTACTGCTTAGAGTTGAGTTAGGTCTGATTCATCGGGGATGAACTGGAATGTGGTGAACATGTCTTACTGTTGAGAGCTAAGTGTGTGAACACGATTTGGTAAAGGTAGCGGTGAGAGGCCATATAGGAGTACATGGTGGGTTGTCTCATTGAAACCGTCCTCAGGAACTGAGTTCTGTGGTTGTGATCCATGAACAACTACTACCACACATTGGGCTCCGGGCACTCCAAGCTCTCTCGACTTATTAATCAACATGATCTCTGTCCAGGAGTTGCAACTAGTTTCTGGTGTTTGTAGGTAGTGCTAGTAGTCTACCAAGTGGTACCCGGTATAGGTGGGCTTGGGACAGACTAGGTGCAGTGGCACGGTGTACCAAGCGTCGCCCGTTTGGTGGGCTTGGGAACCCTGCTCACATTGTTTGGGGCCGTGAGCGACACCCCGGCCGGATCTCCTTGCGGATGGAACCCGAATAGGCGATAAACCAGGACTAGAGACTTGTGTGGTTAGTCATGTCGTGGCCGACTCCCTCGCCAGGCTTCCGCTTGAAGGTTGCCGTGATACACGACGTTTACATGGTGGTAAGTGGCGAGAGCGTGTGTGAAGAAGTACACCCCTATAGGGTTAACATCATCTATTCAAATAGCTACGTCCGTGGTAAAGGCCTTCTGGGTTGCCTATACAGTTCATAGATAACTTGAAGTGGATACTCTAAAATGCGAAAGATAAGCGTGAGTGTTATGGATGGCGTTCTCGTAGGGAGACGGGAGCGGATCCATAGTGGTGTATTGATTTGGTGAATATGTGGACTCGTGTGTTCCACCTCAAAAGAGTTTCTTGCAGTCGTAGTTCAGGATAGCCAGTGAGTCAAAGCTGGCTTGCTGCTGTTAAACTCCACCACCCCCTTTGTTGGTACTGATGCATATGTAGATAGTTCTGATGTAAGTCTTGCTAGGTACATTTGTACTCACATTTGCTTAATTTGTGTTTTTGGAGAGAGACTTCAGTCTCACTAGTATTTCCGCGTGGACTTCGACGTTTAGCTTGTTCCCTCAGCTACGATCTTGTACCCTCAGCAGGGTCTTGTAGATAGTCAGGCTTCACAACCTTTTTCATTTGTAGTTGTCTGTACTCAGACAAGTTAAGCTTCCGCATATGCTTATTGCTTGTATGCTCTGTATGTTGGGTCGTGAGACCCATGTTTGTAATACTTGGCTCCTCGGAGCCTAATGAATAAATACTTTGAGTCGTAGAGTTATGTTGTGATGCCATGTTGTATCTGCACATATGGAGCATATTGTGTGTATGTTATTGAAATGCTTCGTATGTGTGGGATCCGACAACCTAGTTGTTTATTCCTGGTAGCCTCTCTTATGGGGAAATGTCTCCTAGTGCTTCCACTGAGCCATGGTAGCTTGCTACTGCTCCGGAACACATAGGCTGGCCGGCATGTGTCCTTCTTCGTTCCTGTGTCTGCCCCTTCGGGGAAATGTCGCGCGGTTTCTACCGGAGTCCTATTAGCCTGCTACAGCCCGGATTCTCCGGAGTCCTGTTAGCCCAGCTGCTACAACCCGGATTCACTCGCTGATGACCGACACGCTCGTTGCTGGGTCATGTACGCCTTTCCCTGTTAGTTAGTGCCACTTCGGGTTTACGACTAGTCATGTCGGGCCGGGTTCTCTGTCATATGGATACTAGCGACACTATCATATACTTGAGCCAAAAGGCGCAAACGGTCCTGGGCCGGGTAAGGTGGCACCCGTGGGAATACCGTGCATGAGGCCGCAAAGTGATATGATGTGTTACATGCTAGATCAGTGTGACTTAGGATCGAGGTCCTGACAGCTTTGGTATCAGAGCCTGACTGCCTGTAGGATTACCAAGCCAAACTGGTCGAAGTTGAGTCTAAAAATTCTTTAGTTATGTAAGGGAATTGATTGTGGATGGGAATGTAAGGCTCTTTTTACTCCTTTACTTCATGCCTTTCTGATACGAGTCATCCTATCTTTCTTAAGGGGTTAAGGAAACTAGGCTTTCTATTCTTTCTATCAGGTTCATGTGTTACTAATCCGTAGACTTATAGGATTGATGGATTCAAGCCTTAGTTCAGTTTCTAGTACTTTCGTATGTTAACAGTTGATATCGGAACCTTGTTATTGTGATGTTGAGTGGTTATGCCACCATTTTGCAGGATGTCTCAAATCTTTTTGAGCATTTACAGCCGTTATGTTGTCCGAGTCATCCCAGGTTTCTAAATAGTCTGATGCATTTGCAAATCCCTTCTTTTCGTTCCGATGTTCCTTTGGGCCAGATTAACCACACTAGTTGGTGTGTTGAGGTACTCGATTGCCTCGACATATATGTTGAGGCTATTATTATGACTTCAGGATATTTTATAGAACCACCGAGTAACCAACCATGCTTTGTATTCCCAGTGTGATAATTCTCGCCATCATTCTCGAAAGCATCTCGTGATGTTATTTAGTTAGTAGGCATTCTATTCCTGGGTTTTTGAACCCGAGATTCACTCTACTTACCTCGTGTTGATAGTGTTTTCTAGTTCCTTTAGGATATTAGTAACCTTTGTGATAGTCCTCGAGGTCCGTGGTATTTACTCTTCCAAATACCATGAACTACTTATGGCAGAAGTTCCTCGTTGAACCAAAAGATCACAACCAGAGTGCTCTTGATGAGTTCTCGATTCTATGTTGTGACTCTGCCAGTTCTACCTTTCTGCATTGGTTATCCGGAAGAAATATGTTGAACTTGTTCGACATGCTAATCTATGCACCCACAACTCTGAAAATCGTATGTTCCTTTGAGTTGTCCCTCTTTAGTTGTTTTCTGACCTTCGTCTATCAATTGATAGTCAAGAGTAGGCATGTATTCGTTCATCGATGCCTATTATTCTTGTGTTCCGTCAAGCCATTCTATCTCGGAATGACTAGGAGAAACAAACTCCAGTACCTTATCCATCTCTAGGATTGGGTCAAAGCAGTTGTAATCCGCAAATCAAATGCCAACCCAGCTTTTGATTCTGTTCTACCCTGAAGTATTACCGTCTTATGTCAAGAATGTCCTGAGAATTGCACCACCTCTTATGAATTCTTGATGCGGTGATACTTCTTGCCATCATTGTTCATTCCTCGGTTCCCTTGTTATTGTAACCGGAATGCCGACAAGTGAATCGTGATGTGTGAAATCAATACCCCTAGCAACTGTGTTGCTTGGTACTTAATGGACGATAATTCCATTCTTAGCGTGTTGGCTACTGAACCATCATTCTAAGGTTGATCGTGCTACCTAGTCCATTTTCCCTGGTGCACTCCTCGATCAATGAGATAGAATTGTGTCAATCCATCACTCTCTTGGTCACATCGTCTTGCCCTGAAAAGCAAGATTGTTCTTGAGCTTAGCAACATACGGTGGTTCGTGATTTTCCAAATATCCTCTCGGAAGTGTTACCAGGTTGTCACCTGACCGCTATGTTGAGTTCAAGTTGGTTTCTTGCAGCCACCCCTTTCTTCAAGAATCTGTGTTGGATACCCCTGAGCTAGTTGGTTAAGCTAAACAACAACTTGGAGAGTTGGAAGATAAAAGCTTGCCTAACTTAGTTCGTTCCAAAGGGATATCCTTGTGTTTGTGTGTTAGTTGAAGAAAGATGATATCTTCATCGATTGGTCCATGTGATCAGTTGTTGGACCTATTGTCTTATCAAAACTTTGATTTGAGTATGGGCTATCACCAAATCAAATCAGTACCAACGATGTTCGTAATGTTGTCTTACTCGTGGTTGATCCCTCGAGCATACATCATTACATCTTTTGGTCTGACCAATGCTATCATCTTGTTCACATAAACATGTAACCCCATCTTATGGAAATCTTGATAAATTGTTGTTGGGACCATCGACAACATCTTTATCTCCTCCATGATTCATGTTGAACATTACGCTAGTGTTGAAAACTTTTGAAAGCATTTCTTCATGCTAGCTCATGAAGCATATGCTTGGATGAAAGAAATGACTTCCTCTAATTCATGTGCATTCGATGCAAGTTGCCGCCGTGAATTCGAGAAAGTGTATTTTTGCCTCCTCTGGAATCATACCAAGTTAGTCATGCACGTGCGAAGTGCTCTATGGTTTGATAGGTCGGCTGCCTCCACTCCATATGTGTTCTAGCACACCAAGCCACTAATTGATTTGTTCGAGGAAAAGGAGTTGCTGTGTGAATACTAGTTCATGCACAAGATTCCAGTATCCTCGATGATGGATCCCCACCTGAACCCGGTAGTGTTTTGTTGTAAGACTACTATGTGGGCATGCTTGTCTTAGACAACGTGTTCACAGGTATGTAGCAGAACCAACTCATGTTTTGGAGCTTGCTATCGTAGTTCATTTCCCGAGAATCTCGCAACGTCATCTCGTCGGTTTGTGTTGCAAACTTTCTTTTCGAGAAATGACGTCTGAAATATCTCGTTACCAACCAGATCTAAATCTCAGGCAGATATGATGGTTGGAACATTCCCAGCATTTGCATTCTGTTCCCAGCTTGCACCCGTATTTGTGCCATTTTACTAGGGGCTGCCTTCTTAGTAATTCTTATTCAGGGTCATCTTCAAAAGTGGTCCTACCATGGGTCCCATCCATTTTTCGATGATGAGCAAAAATCATCCATTGCGTTGTCTTGAACAAGGTAGTCCACATCATCCATTATAGCCTGGGTATGCCATCCTTCCGAACTCCTTCAAACGATCCTTTGTAATTTTCCTTAGGCTGGTATGAAGAGTTCCAATGATCTATGTATCAAAAGTAATTCCTTTTGCCACTTAAGAGAATAACTCTACGAGTCACCTCCTCTAAGGTGCCCCGTTTGACATGAAGGGCAACTTAGCTCCTCGCTACTTGAAACGCATCCACCATCTTCTTAAGCATGGAATTCTTGCCTACCAAATTAAACGTTCGCCATTTGTTTCCTCCATTCCTCTTGATATGTGTTTGTGTCTCAGCTCAAGAAATGATATATGTCTCATTCCGTGAGTTCATCGTCAGTTGCTCGATCTTCGAGAAGATCGATTCTTCTAAAGTTTTTCCTTCTTATCGTTGTCATGTTGGATGAAGATCTCGAACTCAAAGATGTCAAGAACAAGTTGTTGCAAGGAATCAACATCTTTGAGAAGGGCAATTGGATCGAGAAGATTATGTTAGCTTCGTGTTTCCTCTGTCTTCTTACCTCATGTCTTGAATCTCGGGACGAGATTCTTGTTTAGTGGGGGTGAGTTGTCACAACCATAGATTGCTTATAGTTAGTTGCATCTGTGAGCATCCATGCATCATGTTTAAATTCAAAAGAATTTGAATTGGGGATGTTCACACCCTAGCACTACTTTAAACAAACTAGGGCTTACTCAAAAAAATTTCAATGAACCTGAAATGCACTTAAAAAATGTTCATGATTTAGGGAAAAAGGTGAAAGACCTAATCATAAATAGTGCACATTTTTACAGGACTAATTTGGGCTTTGAATTAAATCATATGCTATTTGAATTGGGGCCATTTAAATTCTATATATATTTAAACAACTCCAAATAATTTGAAACTTGCAGAGGGCCTCTGGAATATTTTAGCGTGAGCCCACAAAAAGTTTCAGATTTATCTAAAATGTTTTAGTGCTCTAACTAAAGCAAAATAGAAAGAAAGAAATAGAAAAACAGAAACTAAATTAGAAAGCAGAGGAGAGAGAGAGAGGAACCTCACCTGGGCTTACCTAGCGGCACAGCAGAGGCCCAGCCCACTGGCCTCTGCCAGTCACCACCTACCTCCCGCCAGGAGGACAATGATGTCTACTACACAACCTTCTTCTTGTAGACGTTGTTGGGCCTCCAAGTGCAAAGGTTTGTAGGACAATAGCAAATTTCCCTCAAGTGGATGACCTAAGGTTTATCAATCCATGGGAGGCATAGGATTAAGATGGCCTCTCTCAAGCAACCCTACAACCAAATAACAAAGAGTCTCTTGTGTCCCCAACACACCCAATACAATGGTAAATTGTATAGGTGCACTAGTTCACCGAAGAGATGGTGATACAAGTGCAATATGGATGGTAGATATGGGTTTTTTTTTAATCTGAAAATATAAAAATAACAAGGTAACAAGCGATAAAAGTGAGTGTAAACGGTATTGCAATGGTAGGAAACAAGGCCTAGGGTTCATACTTTCACTAGTGCAAGTTCTCTCAACAATAATAACATAGTTGGATCATATAACTATCCCTCAACATGCAACAAAGAGTCACTCCAAAGTCACTAATAGCGGAAAACAAACGAAGAGATTATGGTAGGGTACGAAACCACCTCAAAGTTATTCTTTCCAATCAATCCGTTGGGCTATTCCTATAAGTGTCACAAACAGCCCTAGAGTTCGTACTAGAATAACACCTTAAGACACAAATCAACCAAAACCCTAATGTCACCTAGATACTCCAATGTCACCTCAAGTATCCGTGGGTATGATTATACGATATGCATCACACAATCTCAGATTCATCTATTCAACCAATACATAGAACCTCAAAGAGTGCCCCAAAGTTTCTACTGGAGAATCACGACGAAAACGTGTGCTAACCCCTATGCATAGGTTCATGGGCGAAACCCGCAAGTTGATCACCAAAACATACATCAAGTGAATCACGTGATATCCCATTGTCACCACAGATACGCACGGCAAGACATACATCAAGTGTTCTCAAATCTTTAAAGACTCGATCCGATAAGATTACTTCAAAGGGAAAACTCAATCCATTACAGGAGAGTAGAGGGGGAGAAGCAACATAAGATCCAACTATAATAGCAAAGCTCGCGATACATCAAGATTGTGCCAAATCAAGAACACGAGAGAGAGAGAGAGACCAAACACATAGCTACTGGTACATACCCTCAGCCCCGAGGGTGAACTACTCCCTCCTCGTCATGGAGAGCGCTGGGATAATGAAGATGGCCACCGGTGAGGGATCCCCCCTCCGACAGGGTGCCGGAACAGGGTCGCGATTGGTTTTTGGTGGCTACAGAGGCTTGCGGCGGCGGAACCCCCGATCTATTCTCCGTTCTGGAAGTTTTAGGATACGTAGGTATATATGGGTGAAAGAAGTACGTCGGTGGACCGAAGGGGGGCCACGAGGCAGGGGTGCGCGCCCTAGGGGGGCGCCCCCCGCCCTCATGGGCACCTCCCTTCTTTACTGACGTGCACTCCAAGCTTTTCCGGTAGCTTTCCTTCCAAAAATAACTTCTCCAGTTGATTTTGTTCCGTTTCGACTCCGTTTGATATTCCTTTTCTTCGAAACACTCAAATAGGCAAAAAAAACAGCAATTCTAGGCTGGGTAGGTTAGTCCCAAAAATAATGTAAAAGTGGATAATTAAGCCCAATATTGTCTAAAACAGTAGATAATATAGCATGGAGCAATCAAAAATTATAGATACGTTGTATACGTATCAAGCATCCCCAAGCTTAATTCCTGCTCGTCCTCGAGTAGGTAAATGATAAAAAAGATAATTTTTTATGTGGAATTCTAGTTGGCATAATTTCAATGTAATTCTTCTTAATTGTGGCATGAATATTCAGATCCGAAAGATTCAAGATAAACGTTCATATTGACATAAAAATAATAATACTTCAAGCAAACTAACTAAGCAATTATGTCATCTCAAAATAACATGGCCAAAGTAAGTTCATCCCTACAAAATCATATAGTTTAGTCATGCTCCATTTTCGTCACACAAGAATGCTCTCATCATGCACAACCCCGATGACAAGCCAAGCAATTGTTTCATACTTTAATAATCTCAAACTCATAAACCTTCACGCAATACATGAGCGTGAGCCATGGATATAGCACTATGGGTGGAATAGAATATGATGATGGGGGTTATGTGGAGAAGACAAAAAAGGAGAAGATCTCACATCAACGAGGCTAATCAATGGGCTATGGAGATGCCCATCGATTGATGTTAATGCAAGGAGTAGGGATTGCCATGCAACGGATGCACTAGAGCTATAAATGTATGAAAGCTCAACAAAAGAAACTAAGTGGGTGTGCATCCAACTTGCTTGCTCACGAAGGCCTAGGGCACTTGAGGAGGCCCATTATTGGAATATACAAGCCAAGTTTTATAATGATAAATTCCCACTAGTATATGAAAGTGACAAAACAAGAGACTCTCTATCATGAATATTATGGTGCTACTTTGAAGCACAAGTGTGGAAAAAAGGATAGTAGCATTGTCCCTTCTCTCTTTCTCTCTCATTTTTTTGGGCCTTCTCTTTTTTATGGCCTTTCTCTTTTTTTGGGCCTTCTCCCTTTTTTATGGCCTTTCTCTTTTTATTTTATTTTTATTTACCTCACTTGGGACAATGCTCTAGAAAATGATGATCATCACACTTCTATTTATTTACAACTCAATGATTACAACTCGATACTAGAACATAGTATGACTCTATATGAATGCCTCCGGCGGTGTACCGGGATATGCAATGACTCATGAGTGACATGTATGAAAGAATTATGAATGGTGGCTTTGCCACAAATACTATGTCAACTACATGATCATGCTAAGCAATATGACAATGACGAACGTGTCATGATAAACGGAACGGTGGAAAGTTGCATGTCAATATATCTCGGATTGGCTATGGAAATGCCATAATAGGTAGGTATGGTGGCTGTTTTGAGGAAGATATAAGGAGGTTTATGTGTGAAAGAGCGTATCATATCACGGGGTTTGGATGCACCGGTGAAGTTTGCACCAACTCTGAGTGTGAGAAAGGGCAATGCACGATACCGAAAAGGCTAGCAATGATGGAAGGGTGAAAGTGCGTATAATCCATGGCCTCAACATTAATCATAAATAACTCATATACTTATTGCAAAAATCTACAAGCCATAAAAAACCAAAGCACTACGCGCATGCTCCTAGGGGGATAGATTGGTAGGAAAAGACCATCGCTCGTCCCTGACCGCCACTCATAAGGAAGACAATCAAAGAACACCTCATGTTTCAAATTTGTTACACAACGTTTACCATACGTGCATGCTACGGGACTTGCAAAATTCAACACAAGTATTTCTCAAATTCACAACTACTCAACTAGCATGACTTTAATATTATTACCTCCATATCTCAAAACAATCATCAAGCATCAAACTTCTCTTAGTATTCAACAGACTTCATAAGAAAGCTTTTACTAGTCTTGAATACCTCGCATATTAGGATTAAGCACATTTCCATGCTATTTAAGACTCTCAAAATAATCTAAGTGAAGCATGAGAGATCAATAGTTTCTATAAAACAAATCCACCACCATGCTCTAAAAGATATAAGTGAAGCACTAGAGCAAATGACAAACTACTCCGAAAGATATAAGTGAAGATCAATGAGTAGTCGAATAATTATGCAACTATGTGAAGACTATCTAACATTTAATAATTTCAGATCTTGATACTTTATTCAAAGAGCAAGCAAAGCTAAAGAAAATAAAATGACGCTCCAAGAAAAACACATATCATGTGGTGAATAAAGATATAGCTCCAAGTAAAGTTACCGATGAACGAAGACGAAAGAGGGGATGCCTTTTGGGGCATCCCCAAGCTTAGACGCTTGGTTATCCTTGATTATTACCTTGGGGTGCCTTGGGAATCCTCAATCTTAGGCTCTTGCGACTCCTTATTCCATAGTCCATCGAATCTTTACCCAAAACTTGAAAACTTCACAACACAAAACTTAACAGAAAACTCGTAAGCTCCGTTAGCGAAAGAAAACAAAACACCACTTCAAGGTACTGTAATTAACTCATTATTTATTTATATTGTTGTTAAACCTACTGTATTCCAACTTCTTTATGATTTATAAACTATTTTACTAGCCATAGATTCATCAAAATAAGCAAGCAACATAATAAAAACAGAATCTGTAAAAAACAGAACAGTCTGTAGCAATCCGTATCAAACGTATACTTCTGGAACTCCAAAAATTCTAAAATAAATTGTTGGACCTGAGGAATTTGTCTAGTAATCATCTGCAAAAATAATCAACTAAATATCACTCTCCAGTAAAAAGTTGAAGCTAATCTCGTGAGTGCTAAAGTTTCTGTTTTTTTACAGCATGATCATAAAGACTTCACCCAAGTCTTCCCAAAGGTTCTACTTGGCACAAACACTAATTAAAACACAAAACCACATCTAAACAGAAGCTAGATGGATTATTTATTCCTAAAAAGAACCAGAAAGCAAGAAACTAAAATAACATTGGGTTGCCTCCCAACAAGCGCCAACGTTTAACGCCCCTAGCTAGGCATGATGATTTCAATGATGCTCACATAAAAGATAAGAATTGAAACATAAAGAGAGCATCATGTAGAATATGACTAGCACATTTAAGTCTAACCCAATTCCTATGCATATGGATTTTGTGAGCAAACAACTTATGGGAATAATAATCAACTAGCATAGGAAGGCAAAACAAGCATAACTTTAAAACTTTAAGCACATAGAGAGGAAACTTGATATTATTGCAATTCCTACAAGCATATATTCCTCCCTCATAATAATTTTCAGTAGCATCATGAATGAATTCCATAATATAACCAACACCTAAAACATTCTTTTCATGATCTACTTGCATAGAAAATTTACTACTCTCCACATAAGCAAAATTCTTCTCATTCGGAATAGTGGGAGTATCATAAGAGACTTGAATACTATAAATTGTTTCCACATTAAAAGAGTAATGTTCATAAAAAGGGTACTCATAATCATGACAAGTTTTATAAATATAATCATCACTACTTTTTATAGCATAAGTTTCATCACAATAATCATCATAAGTAGCAACTTTGTTCTCATCATAATCAGTTGAAACCTCTTCCGAAATAGTGGATACATCACTAAATAAAGTCATGACCTCTCCAAATCCACTTTCATAAATATTATAAGATTCAACATCCTCCAAAATAGTGGGATCACTACTTCCTAAAGTTGACACTCTTCCAAACCCACATTTATCAATATAATCATCATAGGTAAAAGGCATGCTATCATCATAACAATTTTGCATATCAAAACTTGAGAGGCTAAAAATATCATATTTATTAAACATAGCATCCCCAAGCTTGGGACAAACATTAATTGCAGCAAATATATTCTCAAATATGTCATCCTCGTTAAACATAGCTTCCCCAAGCTTGGGCCTTTTCATATCATAAGCATAATCACTCTCATCATCAATAGTATGGATAGCACCAATAGTATAGCAAACATTATTATCATATTCTTCCAATCAAGTGCCAATAAGATTTTCGAGATCATAAGAAGTATCATTATCTTCCCAATCATAACAAGAAGTAGGCATAAGGAGATCATCATCAAGTGCATCATCTTCCACAATTATTTTTGATTCATTTTCATGAGGCACAACAATAATAGGAGCAACATTATTTGGGAGAGATACCTTTTTACCTCTCTTCCTTTTTTTTCTTCTTCTTCACCACATCATGTGTGGGTTAAATCCTCTTTTTGGAGCTCCTTATTAATGAGATTGGTTTAATAGAAGGCTCCTCCTCGTTACCTGATTCATCATAAGAAATAATAGGAGTATATTGGGAAGTCTCTTCCCTTTCGTTAGTATTATCTTCATCTTCTATTCGTTTTCTTTTATTTATGTAATTGGCAATATAAGGATTTTTAATGCAATTCACCGCACAATACTTATAAATTTCTTCTAGATTAAAATGAAGAACTCTATCAAGGGCAAATTTTGGAATGTCCTTAGTTATACGTTTAATTTCTTCATAACCCAAGAGAAAACTAAGTTCCTTATGATGTGCAAGGGAAATCAAGTCATCACAATTTTTGGACACAATATGATCATGAAACAATTTGCATTGGGTACTAAAATGATCACGTTCATTGCAAAGTTCACAAGTATGGCTAAGAAAAAATAAATTTTCAGCACAAGCATCTAGCCTTTCTTGCAACCATTTAGTTTCCAAGTACTTATTCCACTTGCAATATCTATCTTCCCTATTTGGTGTGTACTTGCAAACCCAATATACTCCACAAAAATCAACATGTTTATAAGAGATATTTTCATCATAACTAGTGCAATCATCATTAGTACCATGGATACTCAAGGAGTTCATACTAACAACATTGCAATCATGCTCATCATTCAAAGATTTAGTGCCAAACATTTTAATGCATTCTTCTTCTAACACTTTGGCACAATTTTCCTTTCCATCATACTCAAGAAAGATATTAAAAAGATGAAGCGTACGAGACAAGCTCAATTCCATTTTTTGTAGTTTTCTTTTATAAACTAAACTAGTGCTAAAACAAGAAACAAAAAGATTTGATTGCAAGATCTAAAGATATACCTTCAAGCACTAACCTCCCCGGCAACGACGCTGTAACACCCCGAGAATCATGCTACAGTAATCCCCTACTAATGATGCCAAGTCATCACTGTTACTATTGCTAATCTCACTTTGATTCAAAACCAATTCAAATTCATTTTTAAAATAAGGTCAAATAAATTATTTCTCCAAACAGTAAAAAAAATGTTCACTGGGTTGCAAGTATTCACTAACTAAATGTCATGAGTGATTCAACATCTTTTGAGATAGCTAATTTCCCCTAGGAATTAAAGCAGTTCCAAATCAACATTTTTTAATGCTTTTCCATTTGTAAAAAATCCAAATCAATTCAAACTCCTCTCAAACTTTTTTTGGCAGGTGCCAAATATTGTAACGTATTTATTTGGCCAAGTCCGACATTTTATAGAACTCCTTTTGGCAGCTCAAATATTTCATAGCATTTTTTTCTGTAAAAAAAAGGAAAAGAGAGAGGCCACCCCCTCCCTTTGCCCCCACCGGGCTTTAGCCCACCCCAGCAAGTCGGCCCATTCCCCCGTCCTTGTCGTGTTCTCTCCCCGTGCACTGCTCCACCGACCGCGCCCGAACAGGGGCGCGTCCCCGTCGAACCCACCTCGCCGGCGCCGTCCCGAGGGGATAAGGAGACGCCTCGGCCTCCCCCTGCCACTCTCCCCCACTAACCCTAGCCAGCCCCAGATCCACTTCCCCTCCTCTCGCTCACACGTTCCTTCTCCTTCAGCGCGGCCCGACCGCTGCTATGGTCGCCGGTGTGCACCACCGCGGCGAGCGCCGCCCCCACTCCCCTTCGACTTGCCCACGACCCATGCCATCGTCGTCCACGTCGCGTGCGCTACCGGATCGCAGCCGACGGGGAACACCACCGCCGCCCGCGTCTTCTTCCCCAACTAAGGCAGCCGGGTCCTCGCCGTCGATCCGCGTCATATCGTCCACCCCAGCCCCGTACGAGCTCTCCACCGACCTCCCCTTGGTGAGCAGTGTCGATCCCCTGCCTTTCTCCGTAGTTTCCGTCGACATAACCGCCGCGCAAATCCTCCCAAGGCCACGCCCGAAGCTCTGCTTCCGGCGCGAGCGCGCGCCCCCGGCCGCGCCATGCCTTGTCTGGCCGCTCCCTTCATCCGCCCCAGGCCACCCCCTTGCCCGTGCAGCCCTGCACCGCCCGATGTTGCCTGCTCGTTTTGCTGCTGCTTGCCGTCCGCCGCCCCTTGCCGCTGCTTGCTGCTCCGACTGCGCCGTCGCTGCTCGCCCTGATGGCACTGCGTGCCGCCGCCTGCTCGCTCGCGGCCGTGCCTGCTGCTGTCGGCCGGCCTCACCGCGCCCATTGAGCCGCACCCCGCGCCCGCCCGCATATGGCCTCGCCTGCCGCTGCGGCTGCCCCGCCTACGCACGCCTGCAGCGCCCGAGCCACGCCAGTGCCCAACGCTGTTGTACTGTACTGCTACTATCTACTGTAGCTGCTAGTAGTTAGCTTTTCAATTTCTATGTTGACTAAGCCCCTAAACAGCCCCTAATCAGTGGTTAAACAGTTGCTAATATGTGTAAAAATAATATGAGTAGGTAGTACACTTGACAAGGCTCAAATGTTTCCATTGGACCAAATCCACTTAATGAACGGATTAAATCCTATGAAAATCATAAGTTGCTATCTTATGTTAATCAGAGAACAGATTTAACCTCTAGCATTTGTGCTGCGTGTTCGGTGTGTGTGCCGTGCGTGTGGCCGTCTGAGTTCTGCCCAGTAGTGGTCGACCCTTATTAGTACTAGGTTTAGCTAGTACGAATAATTAGTGGCTAGTTTAGCCTATGTGTAGGTGACATGTGGGTCCCATTCAATTAGATTAGTTTTATTTATTTGTTTAGGTACACCCTATGACATGTGGGCCACACCCTGCCCTTTGACTAGTCAAAGTTGACTTGGTCAACTCGGTTTAAAACATATTACAATAAACCAGAAATTTTAGAATTTGATTTAAAACTTTGAAAAATTATATAAAATAATCCGTAAGTCAGATGAAAATACTTTATACATGAAAGTTGCTCAGAACGACGAGACGAATCCGGATACACTCTCCACTCACCTGTCGCATGCCTCTAGCACAGCGAACATGCAACCTTTGCCCTCCAGTTCGTTTGTCCGAAAATGCCAGACTTCGGGAAAGCATTCCCAGATGTCATCCCCTTCGCCGGTAACGTGTAGCACCGCGTTAGAACACGTCTAGCTCTGCCTGTTGTCCTGTTATGCACTTGATTGCTATGTATTTACTGTTTCTCCCCCTCTTCTCTTCGGTAGACCCCGTGACGGTTGCCAATGCCGTTGTGATCGACTACGTCACCGACGACCCTCCTTCTCATCTGAGCAACCAGGCAAGCCCCCCCTTTGACCATCCCGATATCGCCCATTCCATTCTCTCATGCTTGCATTGGATTTTGCTACTGTTATTGTTTGCTCCTATTCTGATGCATAGCCTGCTTTTGTATCTGGTGTTGTACCTTACCTGCTTATCCTAAACTGCTTAGTATAGGTTGGTTAGTGATCCATCAGTGACCCCCACTTGTCCTTGTTGCCCCTGCTTCATCATCGACGACTCGATCTATAGGCCTCGACACCGCACATCACTTCCCCTTAGTTGCTCGACACTACTGGGTTACTATTGAGTACCGAGGGTGAACCTCTTCAGCACTTCTGATGTTAACCCTGTAGTGTAGTCATTCGGTCGTGGTCATCGAGGGTGATTTCCTCCTTAACCACTTCCGATACGACTCTGTCGTGCAACCCCTCAAGTGTGAACCCCGGGGGTGATTCATCTTACGTTCACCTTGATGATTACATCTAGTGGAATTCATCGGGGGTGATTCCTCGGGGTTTCCCCTTGATGTTTGGACACACGGATACTTGGACTTTACCACTGTTACTTGGAAAGACGGGTCGACCCTGAGGGGTACCCGCGCGAGCTTAATTGCGAGTGATGTGGAGTCGGGCAGACCTGGAAGGTGCCCGCGAGATAATTACGAGGCGTGGCCGGGCATTCCTAGCCCTTGTCGCAAGTCCTCGAGACGGGGCAACGGGGTCACCTCTTTCGTGAGTCTCTGCTTGTTACCGCACGTTCCTAATCCACTACGATTTGGATATTTAAGTCGAGGGGCCTCTGGCCTGATAGCACTAACCATCACGTGGGCATAGTATGGGCCTTCTGCGTCGTATACATCAGCCGAAGCTTAATAGACGTCAGCGACTGAGCGGCGCGCGCCGGGTTGGACTGGTAAGCTCCTTCCTTTTTAAGGAGGTAGCTAGGTCTGCTCACCGGCAGTGTACGCAACGTGCAGGAGTTCCCGGGGAGATGGCCCATGACCCCTGGGGGCATAGGTTTAGTCCGGCATGCTGGCCTCTCTATTAAGCCTAGGTCGGGTTGCGGCGTATTGTTTGGCCGAGGCCGGGCATTACCCAGGAAAGTGTGTCCGGCCGGAGTTAATCGAGCGTGGTGGGTAAGTTGGTGCACCCCTGCAGGGAAGAAAACATCTATCGATAGCCTGTCCTAGGGTAACGGACACTTGGAGTTGTATCCCGATCGATACAACTAGAACTGGATGGTGATGAGAATTGGATTGTGATGATAACTGGATAGTATGGCTCTGGGATGATTTTCTCGCAGGGAGTCGAGAAAGGATCTCCGGCCGAGGTTGATAACACTTCTACTACTTTACTTTATGCTACTCTACTCCCTCCTGTTGCTGCAAGATGGTGGTTTCCAGAAGATGCTAGTCCTCGATAGGACTAGGCCTTCTCTCTATTCTGGCATTTCTGCAGCCCAGTCCACATATGCAACCTTCCTTTGATAATGTTGCATATGTAGTGTAGATCCTTGCTTGCGAGTACTTTGGATGAGTACTCACGGTTGCTTTGCTTCCCCTCCCCCCCTTTCTTCTTCTTTCCGGTTGATGCAACCAGATGTCGGAGCCCAGGAGCTAGATGTCACTGCCGATGCCTACTACTACGTGGAGACCGCCGACAACCAGGAGTAGTTAGGAGGCTCCCAGGCAGGAGGCCTTGCCTTTTCGATCGATGTTGCTTTTGTGCTAGCCTTCTTAAGGCATCCTTGTCTAACTTATGTCTGTACTCAGATATTGTTGCTTTCGCTGACTCTTGTAAAATCAAGCTTATGTATTCGAGCCCTCGAGGCCCCTGACTTGTAATATAAAGCTTGTATTATTTTAATTTGTGTCTAGAGTTGTGTTGTGATATCTTTCCATGAGTCCTTGATCTTGATCGTACACATTTGCGTGTATGATTAGTGTACGATTGAATCGAGGGCGTCACAAGTTGGTATCAGAGCCGACTGCCTGTAGGTAACCCCCTTTCCAACTCCTTGGCCGAAGTCGAGTCTAGTCACTACAAAAACTTTACTAACATGGCTGTGTGGCTTACGGGCCCACGTTGCCATTGGGTGGTATTAGGATCTTTTATTCCTCGTCTATGCTCTGGGAATCTTATCTCTCTTCTCTTTGGGTTAAACATTTTACTAACTCTGACATTAGGTTCTCGTACCCATTTCCTCCCGGAGAGCCCCAACATTATCGATGATTGCTTGCTTCGCCAGAAGATTCTGCGGATACTCCTCGATGTTTCTCGAGACCCTGTGCCAACTGCCTTGCAGTTCCTGACCACCGATAATCCCCTGAATAACATCCATGCTACTTGTACCTTCATCCCTAGTTGCTCCTGTTATTACAAGTTACCCCAATACTATTCGTTGTTCCGAGAATCCTTGTGCTTCTGCTTTGCAGCTTCTTTCGCATTGCGGATAATTCCTCACACTTATAAGGGATTCGTTCATCCCTAGTTGATCATGTGCTTCGCAATATCATTCCCATTGTTAATCGATCTTCCGAAATTTCTCTGCACCCCCTTTTGCTCTTGAAATTCTTACCTTCTTGCATTAGGATTAATTCCATATGTCTAGTAATATTCTTTAAAATTCTTTGTGGTAGTCATTCTGTTCCTATGGATTCAACGTGTGAGCGAATACTCGCAATCATCGATTAATCCATGGAAATTTTCTTTCCGGCTCCGACATCGCTTCGGTTATGAGCTAGCTCTTGCCCAATCAAGATTTGATCGGGTGCACCTCTAAGTCTATTCAACTTACTCATCTTTTGGTCAGAGCCTCTGCTTCAAATCTTCTGACTTGAAAATCGTAATTCCTTTGTATTCAAGCTTTGAAGTTATCCAGTTATATCTATAACCCGATGCCTTTGCATTCTTTCTTCTTATGGGTGAGTATCGATACTCACATCAGATCTTTTATGGACCGCCATATCCTTGGTTGGATTATTATCCGACAATGTCCTTCATATTCATTAAACTTGTGAGTTTTGCCCTGGCACATAATACCTTCGGTAAATTGTATCATCTGCTTTGACTCCGATACTCTGCTTTTGAACTCGTATCTTTTGCTTGGTTTATGGTTGTATATATTCGTAAAAATGCCCCGATGGGTTGAATTTATGCCTTCCATAATCCGTGTGAACCTAAGAGTTCTCACGAGTCTTACTCTTCTGGTACTTCGCCAGATAAATCCTCTGCACTACAATTTCTTCAAAAAACGAGGAGTGAATGAAAGGTTCTGCATTGAAGAAGTGGGAGTCGACCTTGAACCCTTGTGTTCATGCCCATGGACCCGATGTAGAACTTATCATGGAAGCTGCTCATAAAAACAATTATTTCTTTGGTACAAGCTCATCTTGTATCTATGAATTGATCCTTTGCAATCGTGGTTCCCACCATATTTCCTCCTTTATTCCATTTACCAGATAAGTTAAAATACTTATCCTCTGCAAATCATTCCCCCGTCCAACCTCTACTCCGATTTACCTTCCGACATTACACCTAGTACATGATATTGGGAAGTTTTATACCCCATCACATCATTCCTAGCCTGAACGGCTATATTTTTATCGTGTCAACTTTAAACTGTGCTACCTGGTCCTTATGCCCGGAGCAACTTTTGACAATGAGCTAAGCTTACGTCGATCTTCCTCATCTTATCATTTCACCTCGAACAACAAGCTTGACTTCAAGCTTGTGTCAAATCCGTGGTTCTCATTTTCACTTCATCCTTCCTTTTCTGCTCGATGGCATCTTCATAGAGTCTCTCGACAAAATCTGTCGTGATCACCGTCTACACTTTGGCTTCTTCAGAGATGTCAATTAAATTCATGGCTAAGAAATACCATCCCTGCCCCTCGATGATTTGTGATATCATCGATGACATCTTGACTTTCTGCCAACACAGACCTGGTTGTGCTTGGTTATTCCTTACGTTCTGAGATATCTTGGAATTGTTTCTCGGTATCTCTTGAGATCTTCAAACCCAATCTTTACTTGACATCATATCATTGCCGCATCGAAGCATGACTGTGGTATTCCAAATATCAACAAGAACATCGGAAGCATAATACAAAATGTTTCTCGTTCAATTACCCTCACACCATTGTATGGGTAATATCATGATTATTCCCTCTCCCCATTATCTAAATGCTTTTGAACTTGTTGTCCTATCATGTATACCCTGCTCCGCTTTTCTTTGGGAAGGATATACTCCCAACTCTTATGTCTAAACACATCTTCCTTTCCTTTGGGTTGTTTGATTCGATAATCATATTTTTCCTTGTCGTTGGTTTGTTTAACCCTTCTTGTGATCTATATGATATAAGAAGTAATAATTCCCTGCTTATGTAAACACCTCGATGTACATTCTCTGTCAATAAGACCTTGTTACTATTGTTGATGACATTCTGGTAGCCTCCGATGGACGAGAACTTTGCCTATTGGTCCGCCTCGTCTTAACGAGCAGGAAAATGGTTCTCTTCGTCCCTCGCCCTTGGTACCAACGTTGTTGCCAACATAAATGACAGGCTATCCTCTGACCTACCGTGCTATCCTGCCCGTGCATATGTTAGCGCCCTTCCTACCTTTAACCCACATGGTGGGCCCATAACCCACAGTTCCATAGGATTGAAATCTGAATCTCCTGTACAACCTTGATTCTGAAATATTCTTGGCACTCGGCTTCGTATGTAATACACGAGCTAACTTCCTCACCATGTTTCATTTCGGTATCAGAGGCAACATTATTCTTCTTTGCTCTGAACCCCTTCATCACCTATTTTAGGCATCAACTGGGTGCCTACCTGGTTAAAACTTGTCAAATCTCCGTATAGCACTCTCGATACGTCCTGGTGCTTCTAAAATCTCCTTCCTTGAGATAACTACCAGATGCTGATCCTTTCAGACATTTGTCCTTATAGCTTCCCCCTTACTCCATCTCTTAAATCTCGGGACGAGATTTCTTGTAGTGGAGGAGATTTGTAACACCCCGAGAATCATGCTACAGTAATCCCCTACTAATGATGTCAAGTCATCACTGTTACTATTGCTAATATCACTTTGATTCAAAACCAATTCAAATTCAATTTTAAAATAAGGTCAAATAAATTATTTCTCCAAACAGTAAAATAAAAATGTTCACTGGGTTGCAAGTATTCACTAATTAAATGTCATGAGTGATTCAACATCTTTTGAGATAGCTAATTTCCCCTAGGAATTAAAGCAGTTCCAAATCAACATTTTTTAATGCTTTTCCATTTGTGAAAAATCCAAATCAATTCAAACTCCTCCCAAACTTTTTGTGTCAGGTGCCAAATATTGTAATGTATTTATTTGGCCAAGTCCCACATTTTACAGAACTTCTTTTGGCAGCTCAAATATTTCATAGCATTTTTTTTCTGTAAAAAAAGGAAAAGAGAGAAGCCACCCCCTCCCTTTGCCCCACCGGGCTTTAGCCCACCCCAGCAAGTCGGCCCACTCCCCCGTCCTTGTCGTGTTCTCTCCCCGTGCACTGCTCCACCGATCGCGCCCGAACAGGGGCGCGTCCCCGTCGAACCCACCTCGCCGGCGCCGTCCCGAGGGGATAAGGAGACGCCTCGGCCTCCCCCTGCCACTCTCCCCCACTAACCCTAGCCAGCCCCAGATCCACTTCCCCTCCTCTCGCTCGCACGTTCCTTCTCCTTCAGCGCGGCCCGACCGCCGCTATGGTCGCCGATGTGCACCACCACGGCGAGCGCCGCCCCCACTCCCCTTCGACTTGCCCACGACCCATGCCATCGTCGTCCACGTCGCGTGCGCTACCGGATCGCAGCCGACGGGGAACACCACCGCCGCCCGCGTCTTCTTCCCAAACTAAGGCAGCCGGGTCCTCGCCGTCGATCCGCGTCATCTCGTCCACCCCAGCCCCGTACGAGCTCTCCACCGACCTCCCCTTGGTGAGCAGCGTCGATCCCCTGCCTTTCTCCGTAGTTTCCGTCGACGTAACCATCGCGCAAATCCTCCCGAGGCCACGCCCGAAGCTCTACTTCCGGCGCGAGCGCGCGCCCCTGGGCGCGCCATGCCTTGTCCGGCCGCTCCCTTCATCCGCCCCAGGCCATCCCCTTGCCCGTGCAGCCCTGCACCGCCCGATGTTGCCTGCTCGTTTTGCTCCTGCTTGCCGTCCGCCGCCCCTTGCCGCTGCTTGCTGCTCAGACTGCGCCGTCGCTGCTCGCCCTGATGGCACTGCGTGCCGCCGCCTGCTCGCTCGCGGCCGTGCCTGCTGCTGTCGGCCGGCCTCACCGCGCCCATTGAGCCGCACCCCGCGCCCGCCCGCATATGGCCTCGCCTGCCGCTGCGGCTGCCCCGCCTACGCACGCCTGTAGCGCCCGAGCCACGCCACTGCCCAACGCTGCTGTACTGTACTGCTACTATCTACTGTAGCTGCTAGTAGTTAGCTTTTCAATTTCTACGTTGACTAAGCCCCTAAACAGCCCCTAATCAGTGGTTAAACAGTTGCTAATATGTGTAAAAATAATATGAGTAGGTAGTACACTTGACAAGGCTCAAATGTTTCCATTGGACCAAATCCACTTGATGCACGGATTAAATCCTATGAAAATCATAAGTTGCTATCTTCTGTTAATCAGAGAACAGATTTAACCTCTAGCATTTGTGCTGCGTGTTCTGTGTGTGTGCCATGCGTGTGGCCGTCTGGGTTCTGCCCAGTAGTGGCCGGCCCTTATTAGAACTAGGTTTAGTTAGTACTAATAATTAGTGGCTAGTTTAGCCTATGTGTAGGTGACATGTGGGTCCCATTCAATTAGATTAGTTTTATTTATTTGTTTAGGTACAACCTATGACATGTGGGCCACACCCTGCCCTTTTGACTAGTCAAAGTTGACTTGGTCAACTCGGTTTAAAACAAATTACAATAAACCAGAAATTTTAGATTTTGATTTAAAACTTTGAAAAATTATATAAAATAATCCGTAAGTCAGATGAAAATACTTTGTACATGAAAGTTGCTCAGAACGATGAGACGAATCCGGATACACTCTCCACTCACCTGTCGCATGCCTCTAGCACAGCGAACATGCAACCTTTGCCCTCCAGTTCGTCTGTCCGAAAATGCCAGACTTCAGGAAAGCATACCCAGATGTTATCCCCTTCGCCGGTAACGTGTAGCACCGCGTTAGAACACGTCTAGCTCTGCCTGTTGTCCTGTTATGCACTTGCTTGCTATGTATTTACTGTTTCTCCCCCCTCTTCTCTTCGGTAGACCTCGTGACGGTTGCCGATGCCGCTGTGATCGACTACGTCACCGACGACCCTCCTTCTCATCTGAGCGACCAGGAAAGTCCCCCCTTTGACCATCCCGATATCGCCCATTCCATTCTCTCATGCTTGCATTAGATTTTGCTACTGTTATTGTTTGCTCCTATTCTGATGCATAGCCTGCTTTTGTATCTGGTGTTGTACCTTACCTGCTTATCCTAAACTGCTTAGTATAGGTTGGTTAGTGATCCATCAGTGACCCCCACTTGTCCTTGTTGCCCCTGCTTCATCATCGACGACTCGATCTACGTGATCGAAGACCAGGCCCCGACACCGCACATCACTTCCCCTTAGTTGCTCGACACTACTGGGTTACTATCGAGTACCGAGGGTGAACCTCTTCAGCACTTCTGGTGTTAACCCTGTAGTGTAGTCATTCGGTCGTGGTCATCGAGGGTGATTTCCTCCTTAACCACTTTCGGTACGACTCTGTCGTGCAACCCCTCAAGTGTGAACCCCGGGGGTGATTCCTCTTACGTTCACCTTGATGATTACATATAGTGGAATTCATCGAGGGTGATTCCTCGGGGTTTCCCCTTGATGTTTGGACACACGGATACTTGGACTTTACCACTGTTACTTGGAAAGACGGGTCGACCCTGAGGGGTATCCGCGCGAGCTTAATTGCGAGTGATGTGGAGTCGGGCAGACCTGGAAGGTGCCCGCGAGATAATTACGAGGCGTGGCCGGGCATTCCTAGCCCTTGTCGCAAGTCCTCGAGACGGGGCAACGGGGTCACCTCTTTCTTGAGTCTCTGCTTGTTACCGCGCGTTCCTAATCCACTACGATTTGGATATTTGATCCGAGGGGCCTCTGGCCTGATAGCACTAACCATCACGTGGGCATAGTATGGGTGTTCTGTGTCGTATACATCAGCCGAAGCTTAATAGACGTCAGCGACTGAGCGGCGCGCGCCGGGTTGGACTGGTAAGCTCCTTCCTTTTTAAGGAGGTAGCTAGGTCCGCTCACCGGCCGCGTACGCAACGTGCAGGAGTTCCCGGGGAGATGGCCCATGACCCCTGGGGGCATAGGTTTAGTCCGGCGTGCTGGCCTCTCTATTAAGCCTAGGTCGGGTTGCGGCGTATTGTTTGGCCGAGGCCGGGCATGACCCAGGAAAGTGTGTCCGGCCGGAGTTAATCGAGCGTGGTGGGTAAGTTGGTGCACCCCTGCAGGGAAGAAAACATCTATTGATAGCCTGTCCTACGGTAACAAACACTTGGAGTTGTATCCCGATCGATACAACTAGAACTGGATGGTGATGAGAATTGGATTGTGATGATAACTGGATAGTATGGCTCTGGGATGCTTTTCTCGCAGGGAGTCGAGAAAGGATCTCTGGCCGAAGTTGATAACACTTCTACTACTTTACTTTATGCTACTCTACTCCCTCCTGTTGCTGCAAGATGGTGGTTTCCAGAAGATGCTAGTCTTCGATAGGACTAGGCCTTCTCTCTATTCTGGCATTTCTGCAGCCCAGTCCACATATACAACCTTCCTTTGATAATGTTGCATATGTAGTGTAGATCTTTGCTTGCGATTACTTTGGATGAGTACTCACGGTTGCTTTGCTTCCCCTTTCCCCCCCTTTCTTCTTCTTTCCAGTTGATGCAACCAGATGTCGGAGCCCAGGAGCCAGATGTCACTGCCGATGCCTACTACTACGTGGAGACCGCCGACAACCAGGAGTAGTTAGGAGGCTCCCAGGCAGGAGGCCTTGCCTTTTCGACCGATGTTGCTTTTGTGCTAGCCTTCTTAAGGCATCCTTGTCTAACTTATGTCTGTACTCAGATATTGTTGCTTCCGCTGACTCTTGTAAAATCAAGCTTATGTATTCGAGCCCTTGAGGCCCCTGGCTTGTAATATAGAGCTTGTATTATTTTAATTTATGTCTAGAGTTGTGTTGTGATATCTTCCCGTGAGTCCTTGATCTTGATCGTACACATTTGCGTGTATGATTAGTGTACGATTGAATCGAGGGCGTCTCAGGCGCCAGAAAAGAGCTTGATGTCTACTAGACAACCTTCTTATTTTTAATATCCGATTGGTGTCAGGATACCTCAGACTCAGGATGCCTGAGAAGAAAAGGTGCAACACAAATTGATGACATGTCATTGTAAGATTCTCGGGAAATGAACTAGGGAAGCGAGTTTCAAAACAAGAGTTCACCATTTAACCAAGGAGAGGACGAGGAGGGGTGGCTGATGGACTCAGCGACCATTCATCAAGAATTCCAAAAAGATGGATTTCCACAATCATGTGAACAAGGAGATAACATTTTTCAGATCAAATGACATAATGATGTATGCTCGAGGGAAACATACACAATTTAAACATTGGTTGAAAGGTGCACCCGAAATATGAGCTTAGGTAGCATGATCAATATTAGAATGGTGATTCAATAACCAATAGTCTAAAAATGAACTATCGACCATTGACTTCAAAGCAATAGGGTTGCTGAAGTTTTGAATTCGCACATCATAATTCAATTGTCGGTTCTCTGGTTAGAAACAACACGGTGATCAGGAAAAGAATGGTGATGGTGATAAGTATCACTTGTATCAAGAATTCTCCAGAGGTGGTGAAATTCTCGTGACAATCCTGACATAAAAGATGGTAATACCCCAAGGTAAAGAAGAACAAAGGCTAGATAGCAAGGATCTCAAGGTATAACACAAAACACGAGCAAGTTTGTGTTGGAGGGAAGACAATAAAGTGGTAAATGATAACACAAATCATCGAGGCAAGGATGGTATTTCTCATCATGAATTCAATTGATATAATGGAAAAGCTCGGAATACTGATGATGATCATGACACATTTGTCAAGAGATTTCATGAAGATGTAATCGATCGATGATGACATCAAGTCAAACGAATGATGAAGCGAAAGTTTATTGGAACCACGGCTAGGACACAAACTCGAAATCAAGTTTGTTGTTCAAGGAGAAATGATATGACAACAAAAATCGACGCAAGCTTAGCTCATCGTTGAAAGTTGTGCTCCGGGAATAAGGACGAGGTAGCACAATTAAAATCATCATGATAATGATATAGCCAAATAGGCTAGGAATGACGTGATCGGGTACAAACTCGTAAGTAAGGAAGATTACTAAGAGTTGTTGAACCGTAGTGCGGACTCGATTCAGTTATCGGGGTACTCGAGTGACTAACCAGTCAAAACCCAGGAAAAATTGTAATCGATGAGAATGTAGTACTTGACGAAGAACTCATAAGAAGTTATGCGGTTCTGTTATAATCTCGAGATAGCAGGGGGTAATGCTCGACGACAGATCAAAGTAGAGGTTGGACTGGGGTATTGCTCTGTAAAAGGCAAATATTTAAACTTCCCCGAGAAATGGGATCAAAGAAGAATAATATGGTCGGAACCATGGTTGCAAAATACCAATTCCCATATATAAGATGAACTTATACTAAAGAGGGTTTAAGAGAAGCATCCATGATAAGATCAGCATCGTGTCCATGGGCATGAACGCAGGGTTCAAGGTCGACTCACACTTGTTCAATGCATAACGTTTCATTCACCTCTCGTATTTCGAAAATGACATTAGTTGTTGAAAGTTTTTAACTCGTGCAATACCAGATAAGTATGACCCGCGAAATCTTTCGGGTTCACACGGATTAGGGAAGGCATAGGTTCAACCCATCAGGGCATCTTAGGAACATATACCACAAACTTCGGAGTAAATAATACAAGCTCGAAAGTAGAGCATGGTTCACAAACCAGAGGATACAAGTTACCAAAGGCATTATATACCCAAAGAAAGGCTCACAAGGTTATTCAATATGAAGGACACTGTCGGATAAAATCCAACAAAGGAACCCATGGTCCTGAAGGGATCTGATGTGAGCATCGGTACTCAACCAGAGGAAGAAGAATGCAAGGAGATCTGATTATAGAAACAACTGACTAATTCAAAGCTCAAATGCAAAATAATTATGATTTCCAAATCAAGGGTTCAGAAGCAACGCTCTGATCAAGGTTGGATAAGTTGAGTAGGCTTAGGGGTACAATCGATGGCAATTTGATTGGTCGAGATCCAGCTCATGTTTAAAATGACGTCTGAGTCGAAAGGATAAATTCTAGGATTTGATTAAGGATTGCAACATTCGCAACATATTGAATCAAGGGACCCAAGATGATAAAGGCAAAGGGCATCCATGAATATTGCTAGTCATTTGGAATTAACCAAAATGCAGGCACACAAGCATTTCAAGAGCCATAGGCTAATGAGGATTCTTGAAAGATCAGATAGTATTTCGAAGAATTTTGTGAAACAGATGAACAACTAGGGAGAATCAAATCCTCGGTATGTGTGAGGATTAATTTGTAGGTATATTCAGGCGAGCAGAAACTGCAAGGTAGTAGGCACAGAGTTTTCTGTAGCAACAGAGAGAATTTCGGGGTATCTTGTAATAACAGGATCGATTGGAAATCAAAGTAAGAACGACAGGTGTAAGCATTTGTCCATAGGGATATCTCGGTGGTAGGGAATTGCAAAAGCAACAGGCACAAGGTATCGAGAGAATATTGGAGAGTATCTTCGAAACGTTCGTGTGCAGCCGGTGATCATCTGGACGGAAGGGGCTCTCCGGGAGAAAGTATTTTCGAGAACCTAAAGTTAGTTTTTAGTAAATTCATTAAACCCGAAAAGAAGAGAGATCAGAGTCCCACAACATAGATGAGGAATAAAAGATCCTAATACCACCCAATGGCAACGTGGGCCCAAAAGCCACACAACCATGTTAGTAAAAGTTTTGCAATGACTAGACTCGACTTCGGCCAAGGAGTGTGGAAGGGGGATTCCTACAGGCAGTCGGCTCTGATACCAACTTGTGATGCCCCGATTCAATCGTACACTAATCATGCACGCAAAATTGTATGATCAAGATCAGGCACTCACGGGAAGATATCACAACACAACTCTAAAAACATAAATAAGTCATACAAGCAACATAATACAAGCCAGGGGCCTCGAGGGCTCGAATACAAGTGCTCGAGCATAGATGAGTCAACGAAAGCAAAAATGTCTGAGTACAGACATAAGTTAAACAAGCTTTCCTTAAGAAGGCACAGACTGGGATACAGATCGAAAGAGGCGCATGCCTCCTTCCAAGGATCCTCCTAAACTACTCCTGGTCGTCGTCAGCGGCCTGCACGTAGTAGTAGGCACCTCCGGTGTAGTAGGAGTCGTCGATGATGGTGGCGTCTGGCTCCTGGGCTCTGACATCTTGTTGCGACAACTAGGTAGAAAGTAAAGGGGAAAAGAGGGAGAAAAGCAACCGTGGGTACTCATCCAAAGTACTCGCAAGCAAGGAGCTACACTACATATGCATGGGTATTGGTGGACTGAACTGCAGAATGCCAGAATAAGAAGGGGATAGCTAATCCTGTCGAAGACTACGCTTCTGGCCACCTCCATCTTGCAGCATGTAGGAGAGAATAGATGGTAAGTTCACCAAGCAGCATCGTATAGCATACTCCTACCCGGCGATCCTCCCCTCGTCGCCCTGTGTGAGAGCGACCACCAGGTTATATCTGGCACTTGGATGGGTGTGTTTTATTAAGTATCCGGTTCTAGTTGTCATAAGGTCAAGGTACAACTCCAAGTCGTCCTATTACCGAAGATCACGTCTATTCGAATAGATAAACTTCCCTGCAGGGGTGCACCACATAACCCAACATGCTTGATCCCATTTGGCCGGACACATTTTCCTGGGTCATGCCCGGCCTTGGAAGATCAACACGTCGCAGCCCCACCTAGGCACAACAGAGAGGTCAGCACGCCGGTCTAAACCTAAGCGCACAGGGGTCTTGGCCCATCGCCCTTAGCACACCTGCATGTTACGTGGGCGGCCGGAAGCAAAACTAGCCCCCTTAATACAAGAGCAGGCTTACGTTCCAATCCGGCGCGCGCTGCTCAGTCGCTGACGTCTCGAAGGCTTCGGCTGATACCACGACGTCGAGTGCCCATAACTATTCCCGCGTAGTTGGTTAGTGCATATAGGCCAGTAGACAAACTCAGATCAAATACCAAGAACTCGTTCTGCGTGTTATTTTGAAATAACCGCGAACGCCGACCAGGGCCAGGCCCACCTCTCTCCTAGGTGGTCTCAACCTGCCCTGTCGCTCCGCCACAAAGATCCACTCACGGGTACTCCTACGAGCCGACCCGTCTTTTAGTCACCACAGGTATCATGTATAAAGTATATAGTATATACCCGTGACCACCTCCTGAGTGATCACGACCCGATAGTATAGCACAGCAGACTGACAAGAATGTAGGGCCACTGATGGAAAACTAGCATCCTATACTAAGATGGTAGGATTGCAGGTAAAGGTAACAACAGTAGTAGCAATGACAGGCTACGCAGCAGAGTAGGATTATCGGAAAGCAGTAACATGTTACACTACTCTAATGCAAGTAGTAGAGAGTAGAGTAGGCGATATCTGGTGATCAAGGGGGGGGGGGCTTGCCTGATTGCTCTGGCAAGAAGGAAGGGTCGTCAACACCGTAGTCGTACTGGGTAGCAGCGGCATCGGTCTCGGTGTCTAGCGAGAGAAGAGGGGGAAGAAACAATGAATACAATACAATGCATAACGATGCATGACAAAGCAAAGCGTGATGCTAGGCGTGCCCTAACGCGGTATGAGGTGATACCGGTGAAAGGGGGAAACATCCGGGAAAGTATCCCCGGTGTTTCGTGTTTTCGGGCAGAGGAGCCGGAGGGGGAAAATTGCGAGTTCGGTATGTTAGGGATGTGTGTCAGACGAACGGGTTGCGTATCCGGATTCGTCTCGTTGTTCTGAGCAACTTTCATGTTGAAAAGAATTTAATCCGAGTTACGGATTAAAAGATATGATTTTCTAAAGATTTACTAATTTCTAGAATTTAATTAATCCTTAAATTTAATTCAAAATTGGATTAATGACATCAGCAGTCAACAGGGATTGACTATGTCAAACTGATAGATGGGGCCATTGACTGGGTCAACAGCACAGTCAACAGTCAACAGTCCTGTTGAAAAATATGCATCATCACACGATAAGGTTTACACCTTTTTCCCTAAATCATAAACATTTTTAAGGGCATTTTGGGATCATTGAAAATATTTTTAGCTTGAACCTATTTGAATTCCATTTGATGTTAGGGTTTGAACATCCCCCATTTCAAATTCATTTGAAATTAACATGATGACATGAATGCTTATGCAACTATCTGCAACCAAATTCTAGGGCTGTGACACAATGAAACAAAAGAAATGCAAGACACCTTATGCAAGATCTGTGCAACCAATAAAACCTTGCCAAATTAGAACATGCACCTTATTGGGTGAACATGATAGGCCATCTGCCTTTGACTCCTTGAGCTCAGAATAGTCAGTAGGAGCATGTGGGTTTAATTGCATCCACAATGGATCTCAATCCCTTGATGCCAAGTTTGTTACCCATTGAACTGTTCCACACTATTCTTATGATGTGCGCATTCTTATATTCATTGTGATCACGTACAATATCTGTAAAGCATGAAAACACAAATATTAGTGAGATTATCTTTGTAATGCAGAGGATATTGTAATATAATAGAGGCTCCCTTTAAACCCTTGTGTGCTATAACTGGATTCTGATAAGAGAGCCCATGTGTGTTGTAATATGGTGAGTAGATTAATATAATCTGGCACAACTACACAAAATAATAAGCTCCCTGTTGGGGGCCCCAGATGTAAGGGTAGTTGGCAGACGATAGGTTCATAATATACCGTATAGAAAGTTTATTACCAAACCATGATAACAATAGCGCAGAGCCAGTAGGCAGATCGTAGTGTAGATAATTGGGGTACACCATAACCACCATAAATAAATCCGGAAAGCGGAACTGGCTGGAAAACATAGGGTTTTGCCGCTACTAATATGCAGCCTATCGATCACCTACAGGCCAGCTCTATTCATCTGAAGGCGCGCAACTGTTACTATCCGTTTAGTCTATCAAAGACCGCGCGGCTCCCACCACTTCCGTGGTATTATGGCAGACCAACTCAAAGTGTGAAATCATTTAGCAGAACTGGCCCAATAGAGGTGTCGACTGCAGATGTCCAAGCTCCCCTTCCTGACAAGGAACATACTTTGCTTACTAAAGAAGAACAAAGGAACATGTTAAATAACAGAAGAGGAAGCATATTCTGCATGTCTGCATGCAAGTCGCCTGACTTTTGCCATTTGGGTCAGTCGACCATTTCCGGAGGTTGGGTGAAGATCCTACGTCTCCCAACCCTTCTTCTTCCTCGTCTCTGATTCTTCCCATACATAACACTGCACGGGCTGCCGTCCGAACCAGCGGCCCCAGCCACCTGTGTTCCTCCACCACCCCACCCCCACCCCTGCCCCCACCCGCGTCGAGTTTTCTTCGTTCGGTGAGGCCCCACCACCGCCCGCCACAACCACCGTCCCCACCCGAGCCCCTTCCTTCGCACCGACGAACTCTGGCGAGCTCTCAAAAATCGACTGACCCAATTTTGAAAATTAGTCTACTGTCATTTAACTAGTGTGGAATATAAAAGGGGAAAACCATAAGCATTGCGAGTATAGTATTGAGCGTGCCATGGCGGATCTCAAGGTGCAAACCGGACAAAGGCAACTTCGCAACCAATGTTTGCTTTCAACTAGCAAGTAAGTGATGGACAAGAAATGAGAGTAAAGTAGTGGCGATCTATTTTCTTTCTGCGATAAATAAGTTAGCAGATAGAAAGAGTAGCACCGTTGGTGCGGCGCCGTGTATGCATCTGCTGAGAATTTGACGGTGCTGTGGTAGCGATGGCTGTCGGTGGTGCGAAAGCAGATCTAGGAGGGTAGACGGTGGCGGCAGGGCGCGATGGACGAGACTGTCGTAGGAGCGGCGCCGGCAACATGGACGACGGCGGGGATGAAGCGAGAGGACATAATGCAAGGATCCCGGTCCGAAGCCGTGGATGAGAGAGGTCAATCTCTTGTAATGGCCGACGACGTCGGGGTATCAGCTCCGGCATTGTGGAGGAGGACGGCGGTGGATGGGGTGGCAGACGGAGGAGGCTGGGGTGGAGAGGGTGTTTTGGCGCCCACGGAGTATGAATGGGGTAATGGAGGGAGAGAGGAAGGGGGAACCATGTCTTCAGGGCGCGCTTGTCTCAAATGCGAGGAAATTTACAAACTTAGCCCCCATTTAAATTTCCTACATCACAACAATATTAGTCGATTGGGGATAGGACGGTAATCTCGCATACATCGAATATTTGCCGACGGGAGTTTGTTTTTGGCGCCCACCGTGTATAAATGGGGGAGGGAGTCAATTTCGGCCGAGGAGACACTGTGTTTTGGCGCCCACCGTGTATGAATCTGGGTGAGAGGTGGTTATGTCATGTTTGAGTGAAATTACAAACCTACCCCTATCGAAACCTATAGAAATCGAGCCGATAGGCTTTGCGTGTCAGGGATAGGTAGTAATTTCCATCTCGCAGCTTTTGGTTTCGGGCGGTTACTGCGACTTTCCCCGCTTCGTTCAAATTTTTGCAGAGCAAGAGTGCACGTTTACCATGCCAACTCAATTCGAATCTAGTTTGTATTCTATTTTTGTTCGGGTGGGATCCATTTGCGATTGAAATAAAATATTTATTCTATATACATCATTTTTTATATATACTTTCAAAAGCACAACACCCTTTATAAATAAATATGGTATACAAATGGCATGATCTCAGAATCATAAGGTTGTATCCATCTTAATTTGGATTTCCAAATATTTGAAACCACTTTATGTTGAAACCCAATGTATGCATTCCTCGCTAATTGTCTCCAATTAATGTGTGTTTCATGCGGGTTTTTTACTTCTTAAACATGTATAATGTGTTTCACACACACAACATATAGTGTAATCCTGTTTAGACATTAATTGCATATAAATCATGCATTGTCTCTAATTAAAGAATCTATGGATCACTAATATTGATAAACTATATAACATTACACGTGTCCTCAAATTCAAATGAGTATGCATGTTTCATACACCAATTTGCGTTATGATATTATCGATGTCGTGATCTGCAGTTTAAATATTTGAATCCCCTTTGATCCAGATATTTGTCTCATATAGCTATAACTCATGCTTATCTAGGAGTATCTCTCTAGACCTATATGCGTTCATCGTCTCTCGGGTATCTCTCATGCTACCTGTATGTCGACGATGATATTTTATCTTCGCAACACACTGACGGTACTCTCTCCCTCGACCTTCATCACTCTATCTCTATCTAAGTATATCCCGCTCACTGCTATGTGTCTCTAACTATGATTCTCCATGTGAAACCTCTTTCTCTCACACAAACACAAACTTCGTCTCCGGGGGTCTCATTTCTCTCTACTATTCCCCTGTGTGCCACTCGCACACCCCCTCTCACACAGAGATGTCTTTCGCTCCTTAGATATGAGAAGCTACGACTCTTCCTCTCAAATATCTCTTTCTCACACACAAAAACAAACTCTGTCTCCCAGGGTCTCAGATCTTTCCACCATTCTCTTGTATGTCACTCACACACACTCTCTCTCTCCCTAGAGATCTCTTGCGTTCCCTCATATGTCTGTCTAGCTATCACTCTTGTTGTGAAATATCTTTCTCTCTCGCAGACACAAAACTCCGTCTCTCGGGATCTCATTTCTCTATGATATTTGTTTGTCTGTGACTCACATGCACACTCTCTCTATCTCTCTCACACCCACACATATAACTCAGCCTTCTGATCCACTCGACTCCTATCTCCAACACACACTAGCTA
The DNA here is from genome assembly GCA_032464435.1 of Aegilops umbellulata. Taxonomy (NCBI): domain Eukaryota; kingdom Viridiplantae; phylum Streptophyta; class Magnoliopsida; order Poales; family Poaceae; genus Aegilops; species Aegilops umbellulata. Next base: position 207,858,329 of record CP136056.1, on the reverse strand, counting down.
GCATCTTTATCTTTCTATTTATCTGTTTCTCCATCAACCTTCTTTCTCACCCTCACTCTTCCTTCCTATCACGCACACTATATATGTTTCTCTCTACATGCAGTCAAGTGCCCTCTTTTTATCTTTCTCTCACACACACATAACTTCACCCTCTAAACCACCCGGCGGTCATCTCCAACAGTCAAGCTAGCCGATGTCCCTCTATCTAGCATCTCTATCTCTGTATCTATCTGTAGTTTCTCCGTCAACATTTCTTTCTCGCACTCACTCTTGCTTCCTATCACCCACACTATATATGTCTCTCCATACATGCATTTATAGGTTGATCTCTTTTGCACAATCGTTGTGTCTCGCTCCCTCTGCTCGCCATAGATGCATGCTCTAGCCCACGCCACTATCTTTTAAAGACAAAAACACATGCTCAATTATCGAGACTTCTTCCCTGCACTCTCACATGCATGCATATTGTCATACCGATCTTTCCCATATCGTTGATCTTATGACTTCTTTCTTTTATCTCAATCATGCTCGCGCGCACACACACACACATCCCACGTATACATGTATACCTCTCTCACATGCACGTTCAAGGTCTCCTATGTCTCCATACATAGTTAATTACCCTCAACCCTAACGCCACATCGAATCATTCTCTTGTTGTGTGCAGACAACTTCCGCCTTGATGGGTAAAACACACACTCACACTTAACAATCTCCTTCTAGCTACCCCCTCTCTCACTCTTCCCCTATATCCCCGAAACCAATAAGACCATCCCTTCATTTAATACCCTCCTACATGCACCATCGATATATAGTAGTCTTCCTCGGTAACTCTCGAACAAACACGTTCTCTCGATGTCGACTCCTCTCACGCACACACGCCTTCTCCTCCCTCTCTACATGCCTTTTCTCTCTCGCACCCCTCGTTTGTGGCCCCTGTCATACAGTATGATGAAGCCACGCACACTTAAATTACATCCGCCACCGAGGACCCCGCGTCACACACACACACGCACCCACCCCACCCCCCGACACTAATTAAGACTCCATCTCACACACACATGCTGTAGGCGGAGCATTTGCTCCAACCACCCTTCGTCCAACCTTACCCGTATGATATAGCAATCACCTTAATTTACTTGTATAACATGGACAAATTCCAGTTTACTTTAGTAGTTAGCAAACTTATCATCTCTACTCTTATAAAAAACGAGTTGGTGATGATGGTGTGCCTGCCATCTTGTCATGTAGACCGTCCGATCTATATCTGACGGATAGAAAGCAAACTATGACAATTTTACAAAAGATACCCACACCTCTCTCCACATTTACACACAAGGCCTTGCCTCGTTCATCGTCCTTATCTCCCACAACCTCATTGCTGAGCAATTAAAAAAGGAAGTCTCTGGAACAATCTAGCATGGTGGCCGTTGTCGCCTGCTGGTGCCATCCATCCCCATGCCTCCGCCCAGTCCGACCACCAGTCACCACCATGCTCCACTCCTCCTCACCTTATCTCTCATCTATCATTTTTTGATGAAATTGTCGAGATACCAGTTTTCCGATAAAATTCTCGAGATATCATTAGTTTTTACACATGGGATTACTCCTGCATGTGTCAATCACAACAGGTGTTCTGTAAAGAAATGCATATTGATGTTTCGTGCAATGCACGAGCATCTTGCTAGTAATTATATAACGCAAATCACGAGCAGGAAGTCACATTTTTTTACACAACCACGTTAACATGGCCACGTAAATCACTAGCTAAAGTGTAATACCATTATACTTATAAACCGATGCAAAAGGTTGAGTACATGTTCGAAGAGTAGAGTCGCACACACACACTCTGTCCCTCAGAATCTCTCACGCACCAGTTACGTCACGCCCACTTAAGCAGACACGTATGTTACAATTCGTGCACCCGCGGGTACACGTGATGGTGCACATTTATTTAAGCCGGACGGCGAACCCAAATAGTAGTTGCATTGATTCGCCTCCCGCCGCCTCTTCTCTGGTTGCCGTAGCCTGGTAGCCATGGCCCGGCCGAAGGTAACGACGTACACCATACTCCCGCCGGAGCGGCTCTTTAATCTGGAAATTTTAATGGTCATGCATGCTCTTTTTGTGCTAGCACTCCTATATAAGGGTTGACCGGTCGCTTCCCGCGGATGACCGCGGGCGGTGGAAGAGGTAGGAGAAGGGAAGCGGGTTGTGGAGTAACGGCTTTTTTACCACATTTTCTTAGGAAACTGAGTGCAATAATTGATTAGTTTTGCAAACTACCAGTACTACACCTGAAACGGTTCAAAACCAATACCACCACCACACCCGCGTCTGACCGCCCTGGCCGACCCAACCCCCCTCCCTTGCCAGCGCACTTCCCGATTGAGACGGTCAGCGTCGCCCCGGAACGTCAGTGCCACATTAATGCTCGGCCAGAGCGAAGGCGACCTCTCATTGGCGCCGGCTTTGAAGCAGCGCGACGGCCGAGAGAGCGCCGCTTCCCGGTGCACGCGACCATGCCGCGCCGAGGCTGACCATAGTTTGGATGACTCTCCATCGTGGGGAGCCACTAACTGCGATGATATGGACTCCCGTTGCCCATAGTTATTGTCGGGGGTATACCCTGCGGTATGACCCGGACGGAAATATGACCCGGCTAGGACTTGATATTTCATTGGTGACCCGGCAGATAATAAGCCGACAGATTGTAAGCCAGATTATAAGCCGGTAAATTGTAATCCCAAAATGTTAAGAAGCCCATCGTGAGAAGCCCATGGAGAGAAGCCCGTGAAGAGAAGTCAAAATAGTTTAAAGTCTCAATCCGAGTTGAACTCTACATGTAACCTGCCCCTTCAACTTATATAACGAGAGGCAGGGCACCCCAAGAGGGACAGTAAATAATTTCTAAGGCTGGACACAACTAAAGGGGAGCTGGCTTATACGGCAACTCCATCATGAGTATAATGAGAGCTAGCCACAAACAACATGTAGGGCTATTACCGGATGATGTTTCTCGGGGCCCGAAGCTGTCTAGATCCTTGTCTTGTGTGTTGATCCGCCTCGCGTCTCTCATCCCGACCAACCCCTCTCAAGCTACCACATAGATGCGTTGGCCTCACGACTAAGTCCTCACACTAGGACATCTGCCATGAAAATTCCACGACAGTTGGCGCCCACCGTGGGGCTTGCGCACGGTGGTGTTGAGTTATTGGAGGGATCTTAACTAGGGTTTCAAGAAGTTTGCAATTTTTCGGATGGAGAAGAACCGGTTTGGAAGGATTTGCATCAATTCTAACCTCATGAGTTGAGATCAAGGAAATATTATTGTCAAGTCGCCATGGACGATCTCTACAAGTTTGACAAATCCGTACTGGTTGTCAAGACGCCAAGTTTTTCAACCCGCACGTATATGTTGAAGGAAAGTAAAAGTTGTCGGTTTGATCTGATCTGCGGTGAAGCAAAATTTAAGCATAAGGAACCGGGGGCTTGAGCCGGCCAAGTTATGGTGTGCTACTTACAAATCGGGATCAAGAGTATCAAGGAAAAGGAAAGAGAATAAAAAAAGGACCACGACCCGGAAACAAAGCCGGCCATGACCCGGACTCGTTCATTGACCGTGCCCCGTGTCCTCGCCTCGAGGCGCCCGCCTCCACTGCCGTTCCGAGCCCGAGCCGGCCTCACAACACTGCCTCCGGGTCAAACCGGCCCCACGCTGCCTCCACGGCCGCGGTCTACAAGCCGCCGGCCACCAGCGATCGTCACCTGTTACGCCAACAACCGGAGCCTCCAGCCGCTCGCCGGCTCCATGCCCACTCCCACTGTTGTTGACCCCGGGCTGACCGCCGCGTTAGCCTGTCGTGCTGGGCCACTCCGACCGGCCGCCCAACACCCTTCCGCTCCTGAGCACCTGCGTCGCGCTGCTCCGGGTCGTCTGCAACATCGCCGGGCCCTGATTCCGCTGCACCGAGCTGCCTCGCGGCCATGGACTTGTCTCCACCGGTTTAAACCACCGTGTTGACTTGCGTCCGCGGCCTTTGCTTCGCCAGCGGGTCTCCGCAGTTAGGGTAACGGTCTTGAGCCACCGCTTCTGCGTGCCACCGTCTTGAGCCGTGATAACCCACAAGTATAGGGGACCGCAACAGTTTTCGAGGGTAGAGTATTCAACCCAAATTTGTTGATTCGACACAAGGTGTCGGTGTACTAAAGTAGGGGTACCTTAGTACCCCGAACTTGTGCACGGGCAGTCGTAGCACCCCGCGGCATGGCTCGCCAGGCGATCGCCAAAACTCTCCATGGTCCCTTTTTGGGCCATCCAAGAACAAAGTATTTGAGCCAAGGCCCCGGCAGGAGGAGCTTGCTGGGAAGGCCACCCGAAGAGAGCAAGGACCCGGCAAGAGGAGCTTGCCGGGACGGCCGCTCGAAGCACAAGGCCCCGGCAAGAGGAGCTTGCCGGGAAGGCTGACCAGGGCACGACAAGAGACTTGCTGCGACGCGCCATGCGTCCCGGCAAGGACCGGTGAGCAACAAGCTCCCGGGCGCGACAAGGCATCAACCGCGGCAAGGCGCTTGCCGCGGCAAGTCACCACCCTGCGCCTGCGTTCCAGCTCATCCACCCACGCGTCGCTCTGGGGCCATTCCAGGCGTACGTGGCGAGAGGCTGCGCAGCCAGGGGCATGCGGTGGCGAAACAATGCTGACAGGGTAGCCGTCATGGCAAACGGTGGCGCCCCTGACGGTCCCTTTTCTGCACTGTTTGGGCGACCTAGACGGGCATTTAATGCCCTTGTCCCCTGCCGTCAGAGTTAGGTATGATAGCACTGTGCAAACAGCTGTACCCAACACAGCGTTTTCTAGTTTTACCCCCGCCTATGTTGCCACCTGTGGGTAACCCCTTGCGCATATAAAAGGAGGCCCCATGCGCAACGCGAAGGAGGAGGGAAAAAAGGGAGAGGAAGGACGCCACTCACGCTCGGTCTGATTAGTTGCCTGAGTGTACTGTAGCACTCAGCGCTCCCGAACAAGAACACAATACAAACCACAAAGCAGCAGTAGGGTTTTACGCATCCGTGCGGCCCGAAGCTGGGTAAACCCCTTGTGTGCATCTCCTCGATCCACTCTTCGTGCGACCTCCGCCCCCCGCCGAACCAGAAAGGGGCTCGGTCCCCATAGGTGTTCGTGGAGGCAGATTTCCCCCGACACAAGGGGAGCGAAAGAATATTCTCAAGTATTAGCAGCTGAGTTGTCAATTCAACCACACCTGGAAACTTAATATCTGAAGCAAAGTGTTTAGTAGCAAAGTAATATGATAGTGGTGGTAACGCTAACAAAAGTAAACACAGCAAAAGTAATGTTTTTGGTATTTTTGTAGTGATTGTAACAGTAGCAATGGAAAAGTAAATAAGCGTAAACCAGTATATGGAAAACTCGTAGGCACCGGATCAATGATGGATAATTATGTCGGATGTGGTTCATCTTGTAACAGTCATAACATAGGGTGACACAAAACTAGCTCCGGTTCATCAATGTAATGTAGGCATGTATTCCGAATATAGTCATACGTGCTTATGAAAAAGAACTTGCATGACATCTTTTGTCCTACCCTCCCGTGGCAGCGGGGTCCTATTGGAAACTAAGGGATATTAAGGCCTCCTTTTAATAGAGAACCGGAACAAAGCATTAACACATAGTGAATACATGAACTCCTCAAACTATGGTCATCACCGGGAGTGGTCTCGATTATTGTCACTTCGGGGTTGCCGTATCATAACACATAGTAGGTGACTCTAGACTTGCAAGATAGGATCTAGAACTCACATATATTCATGAAAACATAATAGGTTCAGATCTGAAATCATGGCACTCGGGCCCTAGTGACAAGCATTAAGCATAGCAAAGTCATAGCAACATCAATCTCAGAACATAGTGGATACTAGGGATCAAACCCTAACAAAACTAACTCGATTACATGATAAATCTCATCCAACCCATCACCGTCCAGCAAGCCTACGATGCAATTACTCACGCACGGCGGTGAGCATCATGAAATTGGTGATGGAGGATGGTTGATGATGATGACGGCGACGAATCCCCCTCTCCGGAGCCCCGAACTGACTCCAGATCAGCCCTCCCGAGAGAGATTAGGGTTTGGCGGCGGCTCCGTATCGTAAAACGCGATGAAACTTTCTCTCTGATTTTTTTCTCCCCGAAAGCCAATATATAGAGTTGGAGTTGGCGTCGGAGGGCATCCAGGGGGCCCACGAGGTAGGGGGCGCGCCCAGGGGGGAGGAGCGCGCCCCACCCTTGTGGACAGGGTGTGGGCCCCCTGGTCTTCATATTTGGCGAGGATTTTTTTATTATTTATTCTAAGATATTCCATGGAGTTTCAGGTCATTCCGAGAACTTTTGTTTTCTGCACATAAAACAACACCATGGCAATTCTGCTGAAAACAACGTCAGTCCGGGTTAGTTCCATTCAAATCATACAAGTTAGAGTCCAAAAGAAAGGGCAAAAGTGTTTGGAAAAGTAGATACGACGGAGACGTAGCAACTCCCCCATGCTTAAACCCTTGCTTGTCCTCAAGCAATTCAGTTGACAAACTGAAAAAGAAAAAGAAAAACTTTTACAAACTCTGTTTGCTCTTGTTGTTGTAAACATGAAAAGCCAGCATTCAAGTTTCAGCAATTATTATGAACTAACCATACTCAAAATAACACGTAGGTCTCACAATTACTCATATCAATAGCATAATCAGCTAGCGAGCCATAATAATAAAACCCGGAGGACAACACTTTCTCAAAATAATCATAACATGATATAACAAAATGGTATCTCGCTAGCCCTTTCTGAGACCGCAAAACATAAATGCAGAGCACCTTTAAAGATCAAGGACTGACTAAACACTGTAATTCATGGTAAAAGAGATCCAGTCAAGTCATACCCAATATAAACCAATCATAATGAATCCAAACGACAGTGTGCTCTCCAGCGGGTGCTTTTTAATAAGAAGGGTGATGACTCAACATAAAAGTAAATAGATAGACCCTTCACAGCGGGAAGCAGGGATTTCTAGAGGTGCCAGAGCTCGATTTTTGAAATGGAGATTAATAATATTTTGAGCGGCATACTTTCACTGTCAACGCAACAACTATGAGATGGCTGTATCTTCCATACTACATGCATTATAGGCAGTTCCCAAACAGAATGGTAAAGGTTTATACTCCCCCTCCTCCACAAGCATCAATCCATGGCTTGCTCGAAACAACGAGTGCCTCCAACATTCAACGGGTCCCAGGGGGAGTTTTGTTTAATTATTTTTATTTTCTTTGATCTTTTTGGATCATGGGACTGGGCATCTCGGTTATTGGCCCTTTCTCGTGAATGAGGAGTGGAGTCCACTCCTCTTGAGAATAACCCACCTAGCATGGAAGATATAGGTAGCCATAGTTGCACATGAGCTGCTCGAGCATACAAAACAGAATTTCATTTGAAGGTTTGGAGTTTGGCACATACAAATTTACTTGGAACGACAGGTAGATACCGCATATAGGAAGGTATAGTGGACTCATATGGAACAACTTTGGGGTTTAAGGAGTTTGGATGCACAAGCAGTATTCCCGCTTAGTACAGGTGAAGGCTAGCAAAAGACTGGGAAGCGACCAACTGAGAGAGCGACAACAGTCGTAAACATGCATTAAAATTAATTCACACCGAATAAAAACATGAGTAGGATATAATCCACCATGAACATAAATATCATGAAGGCTATGTTGATTTGATTGAACTACATGCGTGAACATGTGCCAAGTCGAGTCACTCAATTCATTTAAAGGAGGATACCATCCTATCATACCACATCATAATCATCTCAATAGCATGTTGGCACGCAAGGTTAACCATTATAACTCATAGCTAATCAAGCATGGCACAAGCAACTATAATCTTTAAATGTCATTGCAAATATGTTTACTTCATAATAGCTGAATCAGGAAGGATGAATCATCATATTTACAAAAACAAGAGAGGTCGAGTTCATACCAGCTTTTCTCATCCCAATGAGTCCATCATATATCATCATTATTGCCTTTCACTTGCACGACTGAACGGTGTGTATAATAATAAGAGTGCACGTGCATTGGACTAAGCTGAAATCTGCAAGCATTCAACTCAAGAGAGAAGACAAGTAATATGGGCTCTAAGTTAAATAAACAATCATGCATATAAGAGCCACTAAGCATTTTCAATATAGTCTTCTCGACCCCCAAAGTAAGGAAAATAAAAATGAAAACTATTTACACGGGAAAGCTCCCAACAAGCAAAAGAAGGACGAGAAATATTTTTGGGTTTTCTTTTTAATTCTACTACAAGCATGGAAAGTAGACTAACTAATTTTTTTGTTTTTTTTCTTAAGGTTTATCAAACACACAAGAAGAAAGCTAGAAAAATAAATTTAAACTAACATGGATATTACAATGAAAGAGTATGAGCACCGACATCTAGCAAAGAGTGTGTGTGAACATGAATGTAATGTCGGTGGGAAATACGTACTCCCCCAAGCTTAGGCTTTTGGCCTAAGTTGGTCTATTGCCAGGGATAACCTGGCTGATATCCGTAGGTGAAGCTGGGGTCGTACTGCGATCAAGAATAGTTGGGATCATAATGTGATGAAGAGGACTCTAACTGCCACTGGCTGGCAACCGCCTCAGGATCCCAAGAATAAACAGACATTCATGGAGGCTCCGGTTCCGAGGCTGGTGCAGGATTCCGATAGGCTTGAACAGCCGCCCACGGAACAATGTAAGTACCTGCAGACAAGTTAAACAAAGAGGGAGCAGGCAAAATAATAGTCTCAGGGTGATGTTTATCAAAGTACAATTTATATTTAAGCGCCCCTTCACGATTCTTAACAAGAAAAATCATGCGCTACCATACTCTTATAATCTAAATAAGCACGGGGCAGCACTGTTTCTTCTTTCTCCTCATGCCTAATAGGTATTTCAAAATGTTCAGCTAGGCGTGAAGCATAAATGCCTCCAAAGATGGGGCCCTTAGTACGGTTCATACTCAACCATCTAGCAACAATTCCACCCATACTAACAGAGTTATTGCGGTATAAACCATGGAGCAAAATAATAATATCAGGAATACTAAGGTTCCCACAGTTCCCGCGACCAATCAAGCAACGACTAGCAAATAAGGCAAAGTAGCATAAAACAGGGAAATGTATGCTAGTAATTCTTGCATCAGAAACCTTCCTGGTTTCTCCCACAGTGATAGTGTCAATATAAGCATCCACTTCATTACGGTGTGGTTCATCTAAAGAACCCTCGAAAGGTATTTTGCAAACCTTGCAAAACGCAGCTAATGTCATCTCCCTAGCAACATCATATAAATGGAACTCTACTGTTGGACGTGATTTCTTAGGGAAAAAGTAGAAGTTCTTCACAAAAGTATTTGTGAGTAAGAGATACTGATGACGTTGGTCGCGGAGGAAGTTGGTGAGGCCGGCGTTCTCAATCAATAGATAGAAATCTTCATAAATCCCGACACTCCTTAAGAAGTCATCGGAAGGCATTCACATGGCCGGACCTCCGTGATACGAGGCAGATTAAATTTGGGCTTCTGTTCTTCTTCCTTTTGTTTCTCCTTAGAACTTCGGCTCGACGAGCCCCTCAAAAGTCTCTTCATTATTTCTGAAACAATCTGAAATTTTTAGTAACTTCAAACAAAAGTGAACCAACTTCAATAAGACTGATAGCAACTACTCATACAAGTGCCTAGAGCATATATGAAGCATTAGAACTACTTGGAACCATATAAATTTGACATGCAAACTCAAGAACATGGTCACCTATGCAGCACAAATTTGCAATGAATAAAGCACTAGAACAAAAACTAATTGGACCAATGGAGGAGTCACATGCCAAGGAACAATCTCCCCAAGCAGTTTTGCGAGAGGTGCTTTGAGCAAGGAGATCGAAAATCGCAGCAAAAGTTGCTGGAACACGAGCTTGAGTTGGTTTTTCGGGTTTGTGTGAGGCAGAGGAAGAAGATGGGTGCAGGGATAAGTGGAGGAGGGACACCGTGGGCCCACGAGGCAGGGGGACGCGCCCAGGGGGTAGGGCGTACCCTCCACCCTCGTGACCAGGTGGCAGCTCCCCCCGCGGTAATTTTTGCACTAAAAATCCTTAAATATTCCCGAAAAAACATATTAAATTGGCATGGCATTCTAAGGACTTTTATTTTCGGGATATTTTTATATTGCACAGATAAGTCAGGAAACAGACAGAAAAATACTATTTTACTTTATTTCTACTAAAGAACAGAAAATATAAAGAGGGTACAGAAGGTTGTGCTTCTAGTTTCATCCATCTCATGCTCATAAAAAAGAATCCACTAACAAGGATGATCAAGTCTTGTTAACAAAATCATTCCGATAATCATGGAACCGGAGAAATTTGAATAACACTATGTTACCTCAACGGGGATATGGACATCCCCAACAATAAGTATATCATATTTCTTTTTGACAGTAGGAAGAGGAAATTCAAAACCTCCAAATATAGTCGATGGAATTTTTCCAATAGAGTTGATACTATAAACTTGAGGTTGTTTCCTCGGAAAGTGCACCGTATGCTCATTACCATTAACATGAAATGTGACATTGCCTTTGTTGCAATCAATAACAGCCCCTGCAGTATTAAGGAAAGGTCTTCCAAGAATAATAGACATACTATCATCTTCGGGAATATCAAGAATAACAAAGTCTGTTAAAATAGTAACGTTTGCAACCACAACAGGCACATCCTCACAAATACCGACAGGTATAGCAGTTGATTTATCAGCCATTTGCAAAGATATTTCAGTAGGTGTCAACTTATTAAAGTCAAGTCTACGATATAAAGAGAGAGGCATAACACTAACACCGGCTCCAAGATCACATAAAGCAGTTTTAACATAATTTCTTTTAATGGAGCATGGTATAGTAGGTACTCCTAGATCTCCAAGTTTCTTTGGTATTCCACCCTTAAAAGTGTAATTAGCAAGCATGGTGGAAATTTCAGCCTCCGGTATGTTTCTTTTATTAGTAATGATATCCTTCATATACTTAGCATAAGGATTTGTTTTGAGCACATCAGTCAATCGCATACGCAAAAAGATAGGTCTAATCATTTCAGCAAAGCGCTCAAAATCCTCATCATCCTTTTTCTTGGATGGTTTCGGAGGAAAAGGCATTGGTTTCTGAACCCATGGTTCTCTTTCTTTACCATGTTTCCTAGCAACGAAGTCTCTTTTATCATAACGTTGATTCTTTGATTGTGGGTTATCAAGATTAACAGCAGGTTCAACTTCTACATCATTATCATTACTAGGTTGAGCATCATCATGAACATCATCATTAACATCTTCACCAGGTTCATGTTCATTACCAGATTGTGTTTCAGCATCAGACATAGAGATATCATTTGGATTATCAGGTGGTTCAGCAATAGGTTCACTAGAAGTTTGCATAGTTCTATCATTTTTATTTTTCTTCCTTTTAGAAGAACTAGGTGCATCAATATTATTTCTTTGAGAATCTTGCTCGATTCTCTTAGGGTGGCCTTCAGGATACAAAGGTTCCTGAGTCATTCTACCAGTTCTAGTAGCCACTCTAACAGCATAATCATTTTTCTTACTATTCATTTCATCAAGCATTTCTTTCTGAGCTTTAAGTACTTGTTCTACTTGAGTGGTAACCATAGAAGCATGTTTGCTAACAAGTTTAAGTTCACCTCTAATATTATCCATATAATCACTCAAGCGTTTAATCATAAAGGTAATCTGCTTTAATTGTCTACCAAAATAAGCATTAAAGTCATCTTGCTTAAACATAAAGTCATCAAACTCATCCAAGCACTGACTAGCAATTTTAGTAGGAGGGACTTCAACTTTATCATATCTATAGAGAGAATTTACCTTTACTACCTGTGTCGGGATATCGGGAGGTTCTTCAGTAAATAAGTAATTGAGATCATATACTTCTTCAACAGACGGTAAATTAAGACCATGTATTTCTTCAATAGGAGGTAAATTCTTAACATCTTTAGCTTTAATACCTTTTTCTTTCACAGATTTCTTTGCCTCTTGCATATCTTCGGGACTAAGAAATAGAACACCTCTCTTCTTCGGAGTTGGTTTAGGAATAGGCTCAGTAATTGGCTCAGGAGCTGGCTCAGGAGTTGGCTCATGAGGTGCCCAATTATTTTCATTTGCCAACGTATTATTCAATAAAATTTCAGCGTCATCCGGTGTTCTTTCCCTGAAAAGAGAACCAGCACAACTATCCAGGTAATCTCTGGAAGCATCAGTTAGTCCATTATAAAAGATATCAAATATTTCAGGTTTCTTAAGAGGATGATCAGGCAAAGCATTAAGTAACTTGAGAAGCCTCCCCCAAGCTTGTGGGAGACTCTCTTCTTCAATTTGCACAAAATTGTATATTTCCCTCAAAGCAGCTTGTTTCTTATGAGCAGGGAAATATTTAGCATAGAAGTAATAAATCATATCCTGGGGACTTTGCACACAGGCAGGATCAAGAGAATTAAACCATTTCTTAGCATCACCCTTTAATGAGAACGGAAATATTTTGAGTATATAGAAGTGGCGCGATCTCAGATTATTAGTAAACAGGGCAGCTATTTCATCTAACTTACGAAGATGTGCCACAACAGTTTCAGATTCATAGCCATAAAAAGGATCAGATTCAACCAAAGTAATTATATCTGGATCAACAGTAATATCATAATAATCCTGATCAGGAACACAGATAGGTGAAGTAGCAAAAGCAGGGTCGGGTCTCATCCTTCCTCTAAAAGATTCCTTACTCCACTTAATTAGTAACCTCTTACGTTCAGGTTTATCCGGACAAGCAAGAATAGCTTCATAAGATTCATTATTAAAAAGATAACCCTCAGGAATAACAGGCATAGGTTCATCATCACTAACATCATCGTGTTCAGGTTCACTAATTTCTCTTTCTCTAGACTTAGAAATTTGCTCATCTAGAAATTCACCAAGTGGCACAGTAGTATCAAGCATAGAAGTAGTTTCATCATAAGTATCATGCATAGCAGAAGTGGCATCATCAATAACACGCGACATATCAGAATTCATAGCAGTAGTAGGTTTAGGTGTCGCTAGCTTACTCATAACAGAAGGTGAATCAAGTGCAGATCTAGATGGCAGTTCCTTACCTCCCCTCGTAGTTGAGGGATAAATTTTTGTCTTAGCGTCTTTCAAGTTCTTCATAGTGTCCAGAAGATATCAATCCCAAGTGACTCAAAGAATAGAGCTATGCTCCCCGGCAACGGCGCCAAAAAAAGGTCTTGATAACCCACAAGTATAGGGGATCGCAATAGTTTTCGAGGGTAGAGTATTCAACCCAAATTTGTTGATTCGACACAAGGGGAGCCAAAGAATATTCTCAAGTATTAGCAGATGAGTTGTCAATTCAACCACACCTGGAAACTTAATATCTGCAGCAAAGTGTTTAGTAGCAAAGTAATATGATAGTGGTGGTAACGGTAACAAAAGTAAAGACAGCAAAAGTAATGTTTTTGGTATTTTTGTAGTGATTGTAACAGTAGCAATGGAAAAGTAAATAAGCGTAAACCAGTATAAGGAAAACTCGTAGGCACCGGATCAATGATGGATAATTATGTCGGATGTGGTTCATCATGTAACAGTCATAACATAGGGTGACACAGAACTAGCTCCAGTTCATCAATGTAATGTAGGCATGTATTCCGAATATAGTCATATGTGCTTATGGAAAAGAACTTGCATGACATATTTTGGCCTACCCTCCCGTGGCAGCGGGGTCCTATTGGAAACTAAGGGATATTAAGGCCTCCTTTTAATAGAGAACCGGAACAAAGCATTAACACATGGTGAATACATGAACTCCTCAAACTATGGTCATCACCGGGAGTGGTCCCGATTATTGTCACTTCGGGGTTGCCGGATCATAACACATAGTAGGTGACTATAGACTTGCAAGATAGGATCTAGAACTCACATATATTCATGAAAACATAATAGGTTCAGATTTGAAATCATGGCACTCGGGCCCTAGTGACAAGCATTAAGCATAGCAAAGTCATAGCAACATCAATCTCAGAACATAGTGGATACTAGGGATCAAACCCTAACAAAACTAACTCGATTACATGATAAATCTCATCCAACCCATCACCGTCCAGCAAGCGTACGATGCAATTACTCACGCACGGCGGTGAGCATCATGAAATTGGTGATGGAGGATGGTTGATGATGATGACGGTGATGAATCCCCCTCTCCGGAGCCCCGAACGGACTCCAAATCAGCCCTCCCGAGAGAGATTAGGGTTTGGCGGCGGCTCTGTATCGTAAAACGCGATGAAACTTTATCTCTGATTTTTTTCTCCCTGAAAGCCAATATATAGAGTTGGAGTTGGCGTCGGAGGGCATCCAGGGGGCCCACGAGGTAGGGGGCACGCCCAGGGGGGAGGGGCGCGCCCCCCACCCTCGTGGACAGGGTGTGGGCCCCCTGGTCTTCATCTTTGGCGAGGATTTTTTATTATTTATTCTAAGATATTCAGTGGAGTTTCAGATCATTCCGAGAACTTTTGTTTTCTGCACATAAAACAACACCATGGCAATTCTGCTGAAAACAACGTCAGTCCGGGTTAGCTCCATTCAAATCATACAAGTTAGAGTCCAAAACAAGGGCAAAAGTGTTTGGAAAAGTAGATACGACGGAGACGTATCAAGCCGCCTGCCGCTCCTGCTGCGAGTCGCCGCTTCTGCAGCCTCCCCATGTCGGCATCACCAAACCTCCCCGGTCTGTTTCTTCTGCTCCAAGACACCGGCTGCCGTCGAGTCTCCATCTTCACGGCCATTAATCGGCTGCTCCGCCTCTGCTGGCCCGGCGGCTCTGAGCCACCGCAATGGCTGCAGCCGCGACGTCCTCCTCCTCCGGCTGTGCCTCAATCCATCGGCAGCCTTGACGCTCTCCTCCTCCGGCCGTGCCTTGGCCCGCCGGCCGTCTCGAGTTGCCTTCGTGAGCCACCATCATGAGCTGCATCTGCTATTTGTTTCCACTCGTCGCCTTATCCAGTCACTGTCGCGCATCGCCGAAGAGTCACCGGTCGTCCCTGCTCGACCTCACATCGACTAGCCCCGCGGCCTCAAAGTCGCCATTACCACAGAGTCACCGCTGTTCCACATTTCTGCTTCAGGTCGACTCGATCAAGCCGCCGCCGCCGCCGCGTTGAGTCGCCCTCGCTGGTCCGGACCCGAGCCGGCCTCAAGCCACCCCTACCGATGCGGACCCTCCGGCGAGTCGCTGAGCCCCTCCATCTGGATCTTCACATCGCCGGTTCTTCGCCGCTGCTGCGCACCTCGCCGGCACCCTTCGCCCGCGTCGGCCTCCAAGCCGCCCCGGGCCGGCCCTTCCTCGCGTCGTCCCCATAGCTTCGAGCCGCCGCCTCCGTGGCCGGCCTCACTATCACCGCTGCCAGCAAATCGCCTCCACCCGAGGTCGCACCAGACACCTCCGAGCCTCTGCCGGGTCGCGTCTGCCCGCGGCCGCATGTTCTGCACCAACCTCCTACGACCCAGCTGCCGCGGTCGCAGCTGTGCCTTGAGCCAGCCTACCGCCTTCGCTTCCTACACCTCCGAGCCGCCGCGCCGTTGAGGCGCCGAGCTCCGCCTTTGCGTATCCCCCGCGTGCGATTTTGCCTCCGCCCGCCGCTCAAAGTTGCCACTGCCAACATTCTACAGCAGCGAGTCACATATAACTACGACAAATTTGCCACGCCCACTTCCGCCATGGTCGTAATGCGCGGGGTCCGCCCATTTCCATGCTTCTGAAGCCACCAACATTGCTGTGTGAATCGCATGACCTTGTCGCACCCTCTTCTTCCTATACAGCGCCTCAAGCTGCCGTTGCCAAGTCACCGGCCTTGATGGTTGTTTCTACCTCTAAGAGTTGCTACCTGGGCTGTTTCCCGTCCATGCCGGCCCATCGCCAGGTCGCTGCAACTACAATCCGCCTTGGCAGCTGGCACCGGCTCGTTGCTGCTGCTTCCACTAGCCGCCTACATCAGTGAAGGAAAAATTGAAAGTGTGAGTAATTCATTGCTTTTGTTAGCAGGATTGTTTTAAACTTTGACCTTGGAGAAGTGGCGTTATGGAGTTCAAAAAATCAGCTTTGGTTGAGACTCTATATGGGTCGATGCTGCGACGATCTGCTCGTGGAAGAAAGTTGTCTGGTTCAGTACATGAAACTAGAATCGTCATGTTTTGAGCACTTTGAGGGGGTGCAGTGCCCCCATATGCTATGGCATCCTGCATACACACCACGAACATCTGCTTCTATGCACTAGGTGTGTCATACCATCACGGGTTTGTCTAGAGAGTTACATACGGACCATCTAATGTCCGACCAAATCAGGTGAAATCCATCTAAATTTATTTTTGATACATATTATTTTCTCAAAGAACAATTATGTTGGTTTGTATATTTTTTATATGCAGGACAATTATTTCAAAATGGCGTTACATCGCGGATGATTGTCCTTGTCGTGCCGCTCAACAGAAGTGCCTAAATTGCCACTCTTGTGGGCCAATCTATATCAGCATATCAGAGTCACACCCGTTCATGCAAGCTGTCCAGTGGACGTGTGCAAACCGCCGCCATGTGGTCCGGTCTATATATCAGCCGCCGTCTGCACCGTCTGCATGAGCTGTTTATTGAGTGCAAGCAAGTCATTTCTCGGGTAGCCCGGTTTTTTTATTCCAACAATTTGAAGGCCAACTATCATATATTATCAGCCACCGTCTACACTGGATGGCTCAATGAGCAGGCGCACAAGTCGTCGCCACTACAATTTGGTTAACTTTAAAACAGCGAGTTGGGATGAACCATTGGCCGAGTTGCTGACACAGCTCATACGGGATCATTTATAACTCGCTGTAGTCACCTCAACCTTCTGTGGATTCACATCGCGTTATCAACGCCAATGATATACATCTTATGTTGTGGTCAAGTCTGGATAGTCTCAAGCTAACTCCTCGAGTCGTCTTAAGATTCGGGGGCTACAATGACACGGCTAGGCAAATTGGTCGGTTTAGTGAATTCAAGAACTCCGGGTTATTGGAGAGAAACTAACCCGGTCCAGAAGGCTACTGCCACATTGGTGCAAATTTAACAGCCGTTAGAAAAATTTCTGGTTCAAGAAGGAGTTCCGGGTCATCAGAAAAAGATTTCGGTTCCAAATCCGGCTCAAGGAAAACCTAATTCCTACAAAGCTTTGAAGCTCTCAATATCCGGTTAAAATCCCGGTTCAAGAAGAATTTATCTCTTGCAAAAAGTTAAAGGTTGCCGAAGAGGACCTGCTACCATGATGCGTGGTTCAAACATGGGTATCCTGCCTTATTGGCTCATCCAATGGTCACTTGGGGGCTTTCTGCTCTTTGAGCATAGCTATGAATATCCCTCTTGATCAGCTCAACGACGCACTTCCAATGGTTAATTGGGGGCTTCCTGTTCAAACATAGGTGTATTCACCAA
Source organism: Aegilops umbellulata (assembly GCA_032464435.1). Lineage (NCBI taxonomy): Eukaryota > Viridiplantae > Streptophyta > Magnoliopsida > Poales > Poaceae > Aegilops > Aegilops umbellulata. The sequence goes on along the minus strand of CP136056.1, from coordinate 207,840,730 downwards.
AGATAACATAGCGTTACTACCCTCTTGACTGGGTTATCTTGTTCAAACATAGGTATATTCACCAAAGAGGACATAACCCTTTCAGGTCATCCTGCCTATAGGTCAGCCGCTTCTCCATTAGGTAATCCTGATTGACCCACCGAACTCTTAACAGTCATATTGAACTCGTTAAGGTTAAAACGTTGGACTGTCATGTGAGGGCAGGATTTACAGATAGCGAGGATAAACCCAGGCTGCTAAGTGACCTTCATTGAAACCTGGTTAAACCTTCCTGTTTGCTTGATGCTACTCCAACATCTGTACTCTCAATAAGTCATATCTGAACTTATCCAGGTTCAAACATCGATTGGGTCATGTGAGAGCCGACTTACAGAAAGCGAGGATACTCCAATGGCTATCATGCTAGTTTCATTGAAGTATTATGCTATCATGCACATACATCTTCATATATTGCATCATACATTGCATCATAATTACATCATCATAGCATGCATGCATAGACATACTGGTTATATTGCAGGAATCGATTTTCAAACCAGGTTTTATTATTCAAATCTTTAATAGCCAACATGGCTGGATTTTTATTATGGTTATCAATAACCAGTATTATGATTAAGGTTTTCAAAGTCTCTTTAGTGCAATGGCTAGTATTTATCAATGGATATGATTTATTCTACAATAAAAGGAATAGTCCCGAGTCGCTACAGGCTCACGACCCGGCACTTGGGGGCTACATTATTCAAGTTGAGATTACATCAAATATGCAAGTCCCATGTCACTGCCAGCATGCACCATGGCACATGGGGGCTAATGCAAGGTCATTTCTTACTTGCCTCATTGAAGACCCGACTCATCACATCATAATGAGTCGGCCCTTGGGGGCTACTAATTGCTCCTGTTAAAAAATTCGAGGTACACAAGTCCTAATACATTATATTGAAAGGTCCACTACTCAATTAGTAAAGTATAAAGCTCTTAACCTTGTGGACGTGGGTTTGAGCCCCATGGTGAGGGTTACATCATATGATATGAAGTATATATAAAGCCCCAACTCAGTATTATCTTACTAAGCCGGCCCTTGGGGGTTACACTGGTTTAAGTTTTTATGAGCATAAGGCGATTACAAGTCCCAGGTTGCTGCAAGCATGACAACCTGACACTTGGGGGATACATATGTGGAATATTCAATTTGACTAGTGACTGGGATGAACACATCGGATTTCTTCAAGGTTGTGACATTTATATTGAAGCAAGTTTTAAGTTGTTGCTACGCTACCTTCTTAAGACTTGGGGCTACAAGTGATATGCATATAAGGAACTTCTACATCTTCATGCCGGCTGAAAATCAGACAAGTATTTCAAGACCAATATTTTTTGTTAAGCATTGGAAGCTGAATCAAATGAATTATTCTTCACAATAATTTCTGTGAGAAGCCAACGTCAGAAAATTGATTATGAGGCTGGCATATTGACTTGGATTTTCTATAAGAAGGAAATGACAAGGACTTAAGGATGTTCATGTGCCGGCTTACAAGAATTTTTAACCCGGAGCACAATCTGTCAAATTTGTTCTTGTGTTTTGTTTACAGGATCAGTTTAACATGGATAAATCCAAATTAAACTGGGGGCTAATGTCGGGGATATACCCCGCGGTATGACCCGGCCGGAAGTATGACCCGGCTAGGACTTGGTATTTCATTGGTGACCCGACAGATTATAAGCCGGCAGATTGTAAGCCAGATTATAAGCCAGCTGATTGTAAGCCCAAAATGTTAAGAAGCCCATGGTGGGAAGCCCATGGAGAGAAGCCCGTGAAGAGAAGTCAGAATAGTTTAAAGTCTCAATCCGAGTTGGACTCTACATGTAGCCCGCCCCTTCAACTTATATAAGGAGGGGCAGGGCACCCCAAGAGGGACAGGAAATAATCTCTAAGGCTAGACACAACTAAAGGGGAGTCGGCTTATACGGTGAATCCCTCATGAGTATAATGAGAGCTAGCCACAAATAGCATGTAGGGCTATTACCGGATGATGTTTCCCGGGGCCCGAAGCTGTCTAAATCCTTGTCTTGTGTGTTGATCCGCCTCACGTCTCTCATCCCGACCAACCCTCCTCAAGCTACTACATAGATGTGTTGGCCTCACGACTAAGTCCTCACACTAGGACATCTGTCGTGACAATTCCACGACAGTTATGGATCGTTGCATACTTGAAGAACACGTGGGATTGGAACTACGAGACGGACATGTACCCAGGAGTGGACGTACGAACCTGAGTAATGTAGCGCAGTAAGTGAAGTAGAAAGGCACAAATAGTATGAACATGTGTGGCATATAGGCATTTGTCTCTTACTACCACTAAATGCTGTACGTGGAATGCCCAGTGATGTTATGGAGTACGTGCCTAAGTACTCTACTACTACTATATTAATTGGAGGCACATATTAGGTTTTATATTTGTTTACGTGTATGCCCCGAGACCTTCCACCTAGACGTGTCTTTCTCTCCGGGTCGCACTTTGTATCGTTCATACCACTAGTACTACTACGTGTGGTCTCCGACCCAGAAGTGGAGACGCTCTACCACGTTGTTCATGTCTCACTCCTTCCGCTGACGTGTGGGACATCCAGCACGTTTCATGTTTGGCACTCCTTCGTCGTAAGAGTTGAAACGCTAGCATTCATCAGAAATAAAAAATAAATATAAATCAATAGTGATACTATACCACGCGGTTTCCTTGCTCCTCGGAATTGGAAAGAATACTTCCGTTCGCCGACATGTGGGACGTCGACCATCCTGGTCCACTTGTCATGCCCGCAGAACTCCAAGGGAGAGTCACCCGGTCGTCGCGCCGTAGTCATTACTAATGAGCCATCAAATCACAGGCCCAACCTTTCCCACTGTGAAGTTGCTCGGACGAAGGAACCACCATGACTTCGTTGAATTACGCTTCTTGAAGAAAACTATTGTACCAGCAGTACTGCTAGCTACAGTCGTTACTCCAGCAGAGGCCTCCTTTGCTTCATAGGATATGAATTTTATAGGAATATGAAAATCATAGGAAGTGAGATGACATGCAACTCAATTCCTATAGAGAAAGAGATGCCATTTGATGCATAGGATAGGAATTTTTTCATTGAGTCTAGGCTAATGTACTGGTAATTTGCTCTTAAAACTACAGCAGTAACTAGTAGTACTGGTACATGCTCGTAATTAATTAAACAAACATACGGGCGACACAAACACACACACTAACTACTAGTACTACAACTTCTCACATGCTGGCCAGACGTCGTCGTTCTCCTTCCCAGCTTTGTCGGAGACACCCCACCGTGCTTGGATCTCCGTCGACCTCTCCGCAGCAGCGCGTGCGTCCTCTTCTTTCTTGCGGTGGCGAGCCTCTCCTTTCTTGAGTGCTTTCTGAGTTTTCCGCTCCCTCTGTGTGGCTTTGGCCGCCTCTTGCTCTACCGCCCATTTGGCCTTGGCAGCTTCAAATTCCACCCACATAGGTGAGGTCGCGAGTGGCGATGAACTCGACACGATGGGATGCCATCGCTTTCCTAACATTCTGTGTGCGGTCGTGGGCGGCGAGGAACTCGGCGCGGCAGGATGCCATCACTTCCTTACCGGTTAGTGTGCGGCGCGGAACTCGGCGTGGCATGAACGACGCTTGGCGACAGCTCTGGAGTGGAGCGGTCGGACAAACGTAAAGTGCATTGGCTTGTCAAGAGCTCAAGGACAGAAGACGAAGGAAATTTGGATTCCCCTTCAATCTTGGTCATTTATTACCGAGTAAAATGCATCGGCGGTCATCGAACTTGTCTTGATAGCTCACTTTGATCATTGTATATGAGATATGGTGATTATACGATCACTGGCTCAGTGTATAGCTCCGTATTTGTCTGGTTGATCAGTCAAACAGTCCGCATGCGCCTAATCAGCTTGTGTTCTTTATCTATCTCTCTATGCAGGCCTACCTGTCAGTGGAGAAAGAAATAAAAACCAAAATTATGCGTATGTGAGGAATCAAACCACGGACTCGTCGCTGCAACGCACACCCGTCAGCCAAATGAAAATGAAATAATTTGCGTTAAATGCACACATGGATTTTTTATATATTATACCTGATGCACACATTAGCGCACACCGTCCATAGAGGCAAGTAGCATGTACGTGTGGAGACAACCAAACACTTACGCTCATGCTATCAAACCATGCTAATGCATGCATGTCGCTCTCTCAATCAAAGTCCCGCACATGGCTCAACGCAAACTGCGAGCCCGTCACCCGCGCGCCCTGGCGGTGCGTGACATTACTGTTCAGACGTTTGCTAGTGAAAGTGCTAGTTATCGGCTAGAGGGGGGTGAATAGGCGATTTTTATGAAAGCCTACAAAACACGAGGGCTTTGAAGACAAACGATAGAAATGAACCTATTGATATGCAGCGGAAGGTAGACTACACTAGACAAGCCATAGTCATGTAAGTAATGAAGTGAAAGCACGAAGACTATAAGCAGCTAAGTAGTATATTTCAGGATGGAAGATAGTATGAAGCCAAACAACAATAGTCGTTACAGAGTGAAGTCAATCAGATAAGACAAGCAGGCAATGACTTCACGAAGACAAATTGTAAGTAAAGAGAGAGAGAGAGAAGATAGAACCAGTAGCTTGGAGAGGACAGGGATTTGTTCGACTAGTTCCAGTTGCTGTGACAATTGTACGTCTGGTTAGGGAGGCTGAGATTCAACTCAGAAGACCGCACCTTCACCTTATTCCCCTTGAGCTAAGGACACTTAGTCCTTGCCCAATCACTCTGGTAAGTCTTCAAGGTAGACTCTCAAACCTTCACAGACTTCGTTCACCAGAATTCCACAATGACTCTTGGATGCTCAGAACGCGACGCCTAACCGGCCGGAGGATTCACAGTCCTCAAGTGTAATAAGTCTTCAGATCACGCGGACAGAAAGACTTCAGTGATGCCTAACACTCTTTGGCTCTGGGTGTTTGGGCTTTGTCCTCGCAAGGATTTCTCTCTCTCAAAAGCTTCGAGGTGGGTTGCTCTCAAACGACAAAAGTCGTGCACTAACTCTAAGCAGCCACCAACTTATGGTGTAGGGGGTGGGCTATTTATAGCCACTAGGCAACCCGACCTGATTTGTCCGAAATGACCCTGGGTCACTAAGGAACTAACACATGTCCAACGGTCAGATTTCAAACACACTCGGCAGCTTGACTTGGGCTACAAGTAATGCTGACTTATCCAGCTCTGGATAAGATTTGCTCTCATTATCTTCGGTCAAAGACATAGGATTTGGTTGAGCATCACTTCAGTCACTCTGACTTTGTTCACTTGGACCCCACTTAACAGTGCGGTGGTTCCTATGACTCAACAAAGAAGAAAAGGAAACTACGAAACAACTATGTCTTCGCACTCCATAGTCTTCATGCGATGTCTTCTCATGTCATAGTCTTGATTGTGAATATATTCACAGACCACCATTGTCTTCAATGTCTTCACACATTTTTAGGGGTCATCTCTGGTAGGTAAACCGAATCAATGAGGGACTACTACCTGTGTTATCCTGCAGTTCTCACAAACACATTAGTCCCTCAACCAGGTTTGTCGTCAATACTCCAAAACCAACTAGGGGTGGCACTAGATGCACTTACATTGTCCCCCTTTTTGGTGATTGATGAAAAACTGGTTTTAGTTTTCAACGGGGATAAAAGTATGTGAAATTGTAAGGATTAAGGTATTATCTTCATAAGTAGCAAAAGGCTCCCCCTGAAGATGTGCATATAAGTAGTTTGCTTTTTAATGCAAATGCACATGGCAGGTTTTACTTGTGGAGATCCTCTTCAACATATGAAGACAATTCATCATGCATATAAAGATATAGCGAAGATAATGACATGCAAAATGAAAAATGGACGTATGCGGAATGACTTCATGCGGAATTTATCATCGCATCACAGAATAGCAAGCAAAGTAGCAGACGACCATCAAGTTTAAGTGTAATAACCCAAAAGAACCAAATGTATCAAAAATGAGAGTTGTAAACACTTGGCAAAATATAAGGCAACCGCCCATATGGACCCGCTTGAAGACTATCAACTCATATGCTTCTCCCCCTTTTGTCAGTAAGGACCAAAAAGGTTTGGAGACATAGAGCATCTACTCATTACCATCAGGAGAAGATGAAGGTGCAGGGTCGACGTTGGACTCCCGTGGTGTAGAGGGCCTGGTGCAGTGTCAAGACGTGGTGAAGTAGTGGTTGGAGAAGTAGCATCGTCTTCGTCATCGACGACTCTGGCATTAACCGTTGTAGCCGAGGAGGAATACTCTGAGTCTTCTAAGGAAGGAGTACGGCGCAAGACGACATTGCGAGGAGGCGTGGAATCAAACTTGTAGTGCTCAGTGAAGCCATCTTCGTGAAGATCGTCTTCGGAGCTTAGCAAAGTCAGACTCTTCCATGACCTTCGACAGGCTTCATGAGATATGAAGGCATTCTTGGTGGCAAGATTTCTAATGCCATTAACATCCACCAAGACGCTTCAGCCAGTCATGGTGCTTATCCTGTTTCTGATGGAAGGCCACGAGAAGTTCTCGGTCATTGAGAACGCGAGAATGCTTCCGAGGCCTTTGAGCAATTGTGCTTTCTGTGGCTTCAGTAATTGCACGATGAGGTGCACGTGTGTTGCCAGCCAAAGGATAAACTCAAGTTGCAGCAAGAACTCCTTCAATTGGTTGCGTGAAGCTTTGGCGATCTGCATTGTGAAGATATAGAGGCTCCTTTGCAGGTTCATGGTAGATGGCTTTGACAGACATATCAACCTCTGGCAAGAAGATAAGATGGTTGCGCGCAGAGGGCTGATAGTTGACAGAAGAGTGAAGCTTGATTAAATGCACATGGAGCATAAAATTTCAGGCCAAAGAGATCAACTCCAGAAGCCGCAAGTTGCCTGATGAAGAAATCTTGAGCATTGAAGCTGATGCCATTGAGGATACAGAAGACCAATGTCTTCATTCCGCCTTCAAGCTTGGCTGCATGAGAGTGTCCTTTGATAGGCCATAGAGTTCGCCTTATGATATGATAAATGGTGCGGGGCAGATACTCTAGGTCTTCAACAAAGAATTCTTTGGATATTCAGCATCTCTTGGCAGTGGCTTCATCATGCTGAGCATTTGACTCAAGTTCGGCTTAGGCTTCTGAAATATGCTCTCCAAAGCATTGCGGTGAAGCTGACAACTAGGTTCATAGAGTTAACCTGGAGTGCGTAGGGAAGTAAGCTCAATTATATCTTGGGCTATGGCTTCATTGTGTACATCTCCTGTCATCCACTCAAGGATCCAAGTCTTCGGATCCCTGTTGTAGCCGCGAATGTGAAGAGTGGCATAGAATTGTAGCAGAAGCTCCTCATTCCGATGCTCTTTGTTAGTGACAAACTGCAGAAGGACAACATCTCTGAAGCAGTCAAGAGCTTATTCCAAGCAGGGCAGACCAGCAATGGCTTCACAATCCAGACACATGTGAGGAAAGATTCGCCCCTGATTGTATAAGATGCATGAGTAATAGCTGCGCTGCTGATAGCTCCAGAAATGATCAGATGAGATTCTTGGCCTTGAGTAAGGGTTCTTTGCACTGTCAAAGAAGGTATTGTGAGCCTTGAAGCTATTCACATTGAATGATCCTGGCAAAGTTGTAGCTCGAGGAAATCTTGGCAGTCGGGCTTTGGCTTCTGGACCTGAGGCATGTGCTCCACATGGTAGTCAAACTGTGGTCCGGGAGCAGGCAGAGGAACCAGAATTGGCCAGCGGGCAGTGACAAGTTGACCACGATCAAATGCTTGCTCAATGGTGTGAGGCCTTGGAGGCGGTACAGGAGCAGTGGCATTGACATGGGCTTCAAGCTGCACATTGGCTTCAGGTGCAACATTAGCTTCACACACCATATTCACTTCAGGCGCCACATTAGCTTCAGCCATGACAACGTCATTGGCTTCAGTAGTGTTGTTGGTGGTCGCCTCAGTGTTTTCAACCTCCACTTGAGTAGCTGGAGGGTCGGGCATAGACTTGTTCTCCTCGAGAACATTTTCTTGAGTGATGGGGGGTGTGGCAACTCGCTCTTCTACATGATGCGGTTCTTTGTTGTCATTGGCTGATGCAGCCGGAATGTCTTCAGCAGCTTTTGCTTCAGGCTCAGAGACGTTCGTAGATGGAGTGGCGTCAGGAAACACTTGACGTGCTACTGAGTTGTTTTGCACTTCTCCTTCTGGAACGCTCGGCATGGCGACCTGTGACCTAGGGCCTTTGTGAAGCCCGCGGAATGCGGGCGACGACTTTGGAGATGTGATACGTCTCCAACATATCTATAATTTTTTATTGTTCCATGCTATATTATATTCTATTTTGGACAATAATGGGCTTTATTATACACTTTTATATTATTTTTGGGACTAACCTACTAACCGGAGGCCCAGCCCAGAATTGCTGGTTTTTGCCTATTTCAGAGTTTCGCAGAAAAATAATATCAAACGGAGTCCAAACGGAATGAAACCTTCGGGAACATGATTTTTGGAACGAACGTGATCCAGAGGACTTGGACCCTACGTCAAGAAAGCAACCAGGAAGGCACGAGGTAGGGGGCGCGCCTACCCCCTTGGGTGAGCCCTCCACCCTCGTGGGGCCCATGTTGCTCCACCGATGTACTTCTTCCTCCTATATATACCTAAGTACCCACAAACTACCAGATACGGAGCCAAACACATAATTCCACCGCCGCAACCTTCTGTACCCGTGAGATCCCATCTCGGGTTCTTTTCCGGAGCTCCGTCGGAGGGGGCATCGATCACGGATGGCTTCTACATCAACACCATATCCTCTCCGATGATGTGTGAGTAGTTTACTTCAGACCTTCGGGTCCATAGTTATTAGCTAGATGGCTTCTTCTCTCTCTTTGGATCTCAATACAAAGTTCTCCATGATTCTTGTGGAGATCTATTCGATGTAATCTTCTTTTGCGGTGTGTTTGTTGAGACCGATGAATTGTGGGTTTATGATCAAGTTTATCAATGAACAATATTTGAATCTTCTCTGAATTCTTTTATGTATGATTGGTTATGTTTGCAAGTCTCTTCGAATTATCAGTTTGGTTTGGCCTACTAGATTGATCTTTCTTGCAATGGGAGAAGTGCTTAGCTTTGGGTTCAATCTTGCGGTGTCCTTTCCCAGTGGCAGTAGGGGCAGCAAGGCACGTATTGTATTGTTGCCATCGAGGATAACAAGAAGGGGTTTATATGATATTGTATGAGTTTATCGCTCTACATCATGTCATCTTACTTAAAGCGTTACTCTGTTCTTTTGAACTTAATACTCTAGATGCATGCTGGATAGCGGTCGATGTGTGGAGTAATAGTAGTAGATGCAGGCAGGAGTCGGTCTACTTGTCGCGGACGTGATGCCTATATACATGATCATACCTAGATATTCTCATAACTATGCTCAATTCTGTCAATTGCTCAACAGTAATTTGTTTACCCACCGTAATACTTATGCTCTCGAGAGAAGCCACTAGTGAAACCTATGGCCCCCGGGTCTATTCTCCATCATATTAATCTTCCAACACTTAGCTATTTTTATTGCCTTTTATTTTACTTTGCATCTTTATCATAAAAATACCAAAAATATTATCTTATCATATCTATCAGGTCTCACTTTCGTAAGTGACCGTGAAGGGATTGATAACCCCTTTATTGTGTTGGTTGCGAGGATTTTATTTGTTTGTGTAGGTGTGAGGGACTCGTGCGTGGCCTCCTACTGGATTGATACCTTGTTCTCAAAAACTGAGGGAAATACTTACTGCATCACCCTATCCTCTTCAAGGGAAAACCAACGCAATGCTCAAGAGGTCGCAAGAAGGATTTCTGGCGCCATTGCCGGGGAGGCTCACACCAAGTCAAGTAAAGATTAGACTCCCGCCAACATGCGATTTCTGGCGCCGTTGCAGGGGAGTCTACGCAAAAGTCAACATACCAAGTACCCATCACAAACCCTTGTCTCCCGCACTACATTATTTGCCATTTTCCTCTCATTTTCCTCTCCCCCACTTCACCCTTGCCGTTTTATTCGCCCTCTCTTTTCCGTTTGCCTATTTTTCGCTTTCTTGTCGTTATGGCTAGTCCCCTATCTTCTTCGTTGTCTCCCGAGAATGAAGTTCTTAATTTTAAGCAAAGGGAAGGAGAAAATCTAAAAGACGCTTGGTATAGAATTTGCAATGCTCAAAATAGATCTACCAGGAAGCAATCTACTTCCGTTCTTCTCCGCAATTTTTATGTAGGCACTACTCCTTGGTACAGATATATCCTTGATACCATTACTGGAGGGAATTTCTTGGGTAGCCATACTTTTGATTATTATAATGCTATGATAGATTTGTTTAGCTCACCCCCTCTTTTGGTTAATGGAACTATGTTAACTTCGGAGCATGTAATGCAAAGACTTGAAATTATTGAAAATAAAGTTGCTACCGTAGAGTTAATTGAAAATTTGGATAAAAATATCCACAACCATATTACCCAATATGGATCTAAAGTAGGAGTCACTTTGAAAAATATTAAGGAGAAGGAACCCATAGTTAATGAAAGAATAAACCAGGATTCCACTAGAATTGATAAACTTGAGGGTATCATTACAAACTTGGGAACCGCTTTTTCTTCCGTAAATAATACTCTAAATCCTCCAACTAAAATTGCCAAGCTTATGTATGTTCCTAAAAATAAGGGTGAATCCTCTAGTAAGGAAACTGCGGATCTCAAATTTTTAAGTATTCATCCCAATCTTTTTGCTATCATTAAGGAACCAATTGCTACAAACTAATTTTTCGATTTTGTGCCTAGAAGTTTGATAATTTTAAAAAATAAAGAAACTCCTAAGGGTGATAGATGTCTCATTGAAGAATTGCTTACCAAAGATGGCAATACCTAGATCTATCCTTGCTATTATGCCTAGCTAGGGGCGTTAAACGATAGCGCTTGTTGGGAGGCAACCCAATTTTATTTTTAGTTTTTGCTTTTTCCTTCTGTTTAGGAATAAATATTTGATCTAGCCTCTGGTTAGATGTGTTTTAATGTTTTAATTAGTGTTTGTGCCAAGTTTAACCTATAGGATCTTCTTGGATGATAGTTATTTGATCTTGCTGAAAATTCTAGAAACTTTCTGTTCACAAAAATAATTGTTAAAAATCACCATAACGTGATAACATATTGATTCCAATTGCTTCTGATCAATAAACAAATTTTATAGGTCGTCCTATTTTGGCTGAATATTTTGAGTTCCATAAGTTTGCTTTAGTTACAGATTACTACAGACCGTTCTGTTTTTGACAGATTCTGTTTTTCGTGTGTTGTTTGCTTATTTTGATGAATCTATGGCTATTAAAATAGTTTATAAACCATAGATAAGTTGGAATATAGTAGGTTTAACACCAATATAAATAAATAATGAGTTCATTACAGTACCTTGAAGTGGTGTTTTGTTTTCTTTCGCTAACGGAGCTCACGAGATTTTCTTTTAAGTTTTGTGTTGTGAAGTTTTCAAGTTTTGGGTAAAAGATTTGATGAATTATGGAACAAGGAGTGGCAAGAGACTAAGCTTGGGGATGCCCATGGCACCCCAAGATAATGTAAGGACACCTAAGAGCCAAAGCTTGGGGATGCCCCAGAAGGCATCCCCTCTTTCGTCTACTTCCATCGGTAACTTTACTTAGAACTATATTTTTATTCACCACATGATATGTGTTTTGCTTGGAGTGTCTTGTATTATTTGAGTCTTTGCTTTTTAGTTTTCCACAATCATCCTTGCTTTACACACCTTTTGATAGAGACACACATGATTCGGAAATTGTTAGATTACTCTATGTGCTTCACTTATATCTTTTGAGTTATATAGCTTTTGCTCTAGGGCTTCACTTATATCTTTTAGAGCATGGTGGTGGATTTGTTTTACAGAAACTATTGTTCTCTCATGCTTCACTTAGATTATTTTGAGATTCCTACAAAATAGTGTGGTAATTTGCTTTAATTGTGATAGGCATTCAAGATTAGTAAAAAAAAAATCTTATGAGTGTGTTGAATACTATGAGAAGTTTGATACTCGATGATTGTTTTGAGATATGAAGATGGTGATATTAGAGCCATACTAGTTGGGTAGTTTTGAGTTTGAGAAATACTTGTGTTAAAGTTTGTGATTCCCGTAGAATGCACGTATGGTGAACCGTTATGTGATGAAGTCGGAGCATGATTTATTTATTGATTGTCTTCTTTATGAGTGGCGGTCGGGGACGAGCGATGATCTTTTCCTACCCATCTATCCCCCTAGGAGCATGCGCGTAATACTTTGCTTTGATAACTTGTAGATTTTTGCAATAAATATATGAGTTCTTTATGAATAATGTTGAGTTCATGGATTATACGCACTTTCTTCCTTCCACCATTGCTAGCCTCTCTAATACCGCGCACTTTTCGTCGGTATCATACACCCACCATGTACCTTCCTCAAAACAGCCACCATACCTACCTATCATGGCATTTGCATAGCCATTCTGAGATATATTGCCATGCAACTTACCACCGTTCCGTTATTATGACACGCTCCATCATTGTCATATTGCTTTGCATGATCATGTAGTTGATATTGTATTTGTGGCAAAGCCACCGTTCATAATTCTTTCATACATGTCACTCTTGATTCATTGCATATCCCGGTATACCACCGGAGGCATTCACATAGAGTCATATATTGTTCTAAGTATTGAGTTGTAATTGTTGAGTTGTAAGTAAATAAAAGGGTGATGATCATCATTTTTAGAGCATTGTCCCAAGTGAGGAAAGGATGATGTAGACTATGATTCCCCCACAAGTTGGGATGAGACTCCAGACTAAAAAAAGAGGCCATAAAAAAGAGAAAAGGCCCAAATAAAAAAATGAGAGAAAAAGAGAGAAGGGACAATGTTACTATCCTTTTACCACACTTGTGCTTCAAAGTAGCACCATGATCTTCATGATAGAGAGTCTTCTACTTTGTCACTTTCATATACTAGTGGGAAAATTTTCATTATAGAACTTGGCTTTTATATTCCAATAATGGGCTTCCTCAAAATGCCCTAGGTCTTCGTGAGAAAGCGAGTTGGATGCACACCCACTTAGTTCCTTTTGTTGAGCTTTCATATACTTATAGCTCTAGTGCATCCGTTGCATGGCAATCCCTACTCACTCACATTGATATCAACTATTGGGCATCGCCATAGCCCGTTGATATGCCTAGTTGATGTGAGACTATCTTCTCCGTTTTGTCTTCTCCACAACCACCATTCTATTCCACATATAGTGTTATGTTCATGGCTCACGCTCATGTATTGCGTGAAGATTGAAAAAGTTTGAGAACATCAAAAGTATAAAACAATTGCTTGGCTTGTCATTGGGGTTGTGCATGATTTAAATACTTTGTGTGGTGAAGATAGAGCATAGCCAGACTATATGATTTTGTAGGGATAACTTTCTTCGGCCATGTTATTTCGAGAAGACATAATTGCTTAGTTACTATGCTTGAAGTATTATTATTTTTATGTCAATATTAAACTTTTGTATTGAATCTTTCGGATCTGAATATTCATACCACAATTAAGAGAATTACATTGAAATTATGCCAAGTAGCATTCCACATGAAAAATTTTGTTTTATCATTTACCTACTCGAGGACGAGCAGGAATTAAGCTTGGGGATGCTTGATACGTCTCCAACGTATCTATAATTTTTTATTGTTCCATGCTGTATTATATTCTGTTTTGGACATTAACGAGCTTTATTATACACTTCTATATTATTTTTGGGACTAACCTATTAACCGGAGGCCTAGCCCAGAATTGCTGTTTTTTTGCCTATTTCAGAGTTTCGCAGGAAAAGAATATCAAACGGAGTCCAAACGGAATGAAACCTCCGGGAACGTGATTTTTGGAACGAACGTGATCCAGAGGACTTGGAACCTACGTCAAGAAAGCAACCAGGAAGGCACGAGGTAGGGGGAGCGCGCCTACCCCCTCGGCGCACCTTCCACCCTCGTGGGGCCCATGTTGCTCCACCGACGCACTTCTTCCTCCTATATATACCTACGTACCCCCAAACAACCATATACGGAGCCAAAAACCTAATTCCATCGCCGCAACCTTCTGTACCCGTGAGATCCCATCTTGGGGCCTTTTCCGGAGCTCTGTCGGAGGGGGCATCGATCACGGAGGGCTTTTACATCAACACCATAGCCTCTCCGATGATGTGTGAGTAGTTTACTTCAGACCTTCGGGTCCATAGTTATTAGCTAGATGGCTTCTTCTATCTCTTTGGATCTCAATACAAAGTACTCCACGATTCTCGTGGAGATCTATTGGACGTAATCTTCTTTTGCGGTGTGTTTGTTGAGACCGATGAATTGTGGGTTTATGATCAAGTTTATCTATGAACAATATTTGAATCTTCTCTGAATTCTTTTATGTATGATTGGTTATCTTTGCAAATCTCTTCGAATTATCAGTTTGGTTTGGCCTACTAGATTGATCTTTCTTGCAATGGGAGAAGTGCTTAGCTTTCGGTTCAATCTTGCGGTGTCCTTTCCCAGTGATAGTAGGGGCAGCAAGGCACGTATTGTATTGTTGCCACCGAGGATAACAAGATGGGGTTTATATCATATTGCATGAGTTTATCCCTCTACATCATGTCATCTTACTTAAAGCGTTACTCTGTTCTTTTGAACTTAGGGCCAATTCCATTTTTCCCCCTAACTTTGTCCCGGCCTCATCTTTATCCCTAAATAAAAACAGTGCTCAACTTTGCCCCTCTTCTGTTAGGTGCTCTTATAGAAATGCCCTTCCGTACATTTTCCGTCCAGTCAAAGGCCTTTGACCGTTAGATTTTTCTACACGCGCACTTAACGGTCAAAGGCCTTTGACTGGACGGAAAATGTATGGAAGGGTATTTCTATAAGAGCACTTAACGGAAGAGGGGTAAAGTTGAGCACTGTTTTTATTTAGGGGTAAAGATGAGGTCCGGACAAAGTTAGGGGAAAAAATGTAAATCTCCCTTGAACATAATACTCTAGATGCATGCTGGATAGTGGCCAATGTGTGGAGTAATAGTAGTAGATGCAGGCAGGAGTCGGTCTACTTGTCGCGGACGTGATGCCTGTATACATGATCATACCAAGATATTGTCATAACTATGCTCAATTCTGTCAATTGCTCAACAATAATTTGTTTACCCACCATAATACTTATGCTCTCGAGAGCCACTAGTGAAACCTATGGCCCCTGGGTCTATTCTCCATCATATTAATCTTCCAACACTTAGCTAGTTTTATTGCCTTTTATTTTACTTTGCGTCTTTATCATAAAAATACCAAAAATATTATCTTATCATATCTATCAGATCTCACTTTCGTAAGTGACCGTGAAGGGTTTGAAAACCCCTTTATTGCGTTGGTTGCAAGGATTTTATTTGTTTGTGTAGGTGCGAGGGACTCATGCGTGGCCTCCTGCTGGATTGATACCTTGGTTCTCAAAAACTGAGAGAAATACTTACGTTGCTTTACTGCATCACCCTTTCCTCTTCGAGGGAAAACCAACACAGTGCTCTAGAGGTAGAAAGATGGGGTGGTCTGCACCATGTAATAGTCATCATCAAGTACCGGAGTGGTGACTTGAGGAGGGGGAGTACTGGGTGTGTCTTGGCTTGTTGTGACTTGGGGGTGGTCAGCCCATGATGCATCCTGAGCAATTGGCGCCAAGGGACGACCAATGCTGATGAGTTTGCTATTCGTGAGAACAGGCGATGATACTGTTTGGTGTTCGATCTGAGGAAGGACTTCATCATCATCTACATTGTCGTGATGACCAATGTCTTCAGCTGTGATGGGGTCAATAGCTGGAATGTCTCCAGCTTCAGGAGCCTCTGTGGAAGCAGGCTCATGAAGTACTAGCTGACGCTCTTGGTTTGCGGATGTAGGACGAACAACTGAGAAGGGCTCGACAACGAGTGTCTTTGTGGCAGCAGCATGATTTTTCTTCGAAGTCCTTGTCTTCGGCTTCTTGGTCGGTGGAGCGTCATCAGTGGCATTCTTGTTCTTGCGCTTTCTGGCTTCGGCCTCAGCTGCCCTTGTCTTCTTCAGTTCTGAAGCTACTGTGGGGACCTTAGGCTTCGAGCCTGTCATGCTGGCAGGGAAGACAATGCAAGGTACTTCCCACCCTGATGCTTCAGCTTGGAAAACAGTAGGCTTCTTCTTTTTGGCAGCCATCTTGGGGTCGATGTCAGGACGCCCAAGGGCCTTGCGCTTTTCAGCCTCATTATGAGCTTGAGCGCATTTACTTGTGGAGAGTTTCATCCGCTCTCTTGATCCTTTTGCTTCTTCATGTTTCTTGTGAAACTGCTCCTTGAGGTCATGCAGCATCTGCTTGAAGCTTTGGACATCAACCACACTGAGCTTGGCCATGTTCCTCTTGAATTTAGTTTTCTCATGGTCAATCTTGTTCTTTCGTTAGGCGATCTTCTGAGCCAGAGCCAGCTCATTAGCAATGGCCCCATGGAAAGAGATTCTGATGCCAATTGGAAGATGAAGATCATTGATGCTGAGGCTTGGATTGTCAAACCATTCATCAATGAAGTTATTCAAGATATCCACATCAAATAGGGGTAGATCGTTGAAGATCTCCGCCTCTTGTTTGCTCTTTATCAGCAGCTCAAGAGCATCATCGCCAAGATCTTCGTCACTTGACAGATCAGTGGCTTCATTTTCATTCCTCAGAACGGCAGCTGGGGTGAGTTCTTGCCCAGAACTCTGGATGGGCTTCTTCTTCTTGGGCTTCTCCGTCTGCTTGGAGACACGAGAATGATCTTCAGACTGCACACTGGGTGGTGCAGTGGCCGGTGGCTTCGCACGCGATGCTTTTGGTGTGGTAGGGAACTTTGAAGCCTTTGTTTTCTTCTTCTTTTGAGGCTTCGGTGGAGCTGGCGCTTCATCAGTATCAGCGTCATCATCAGAGTGCTCCACACCTGCCCCCTGAACAGCAATGTGAGTGAGGAGACCTTCGAGGTTGTTGAAGGCCTCGATGACACTGGGTTCAGCATCACAAGTGCCCTCAGCCCTTGGAGCAGATGGACCAGGGTTGAAGTCAAGTCCAAATGCTTTCTTGTTCTTCACAGCGGAGTCCTTGGCAAACTTATAGTTGCTCTTGAACAGATTGTCATCGCGACACCATAGCAGAGAGGATGGGTCAGCATTCTCGGGCTGTGGTCCTCAGACCATGCAAGGATAGAAGCCTTGAGCGATGGCTTCAGTTCTGGACCTGGGTGGAAGATTTTTGAAGAGAATATCCCCCCATGGTCGATTGATGGCATTCTTCTCCGCATACTCAGCAGTCACATATCTGTACAGAAACCATTGTTCAGCCCAATATCTGCGAATCCATTGGATTCGAGTCTTGTGTTCGCCATAGGTTTCTTCAGGGTCTATCTTGTATAATTCACACAGATCAGGTGGCAAATCTTTGGATTTATTCCCACGGCGCTTTCTGCCGCCCTTTCTTGCTGACTTTTTAGTGGCCATGAAGTTCAAACTGAATGGCTTCAGAACAGTCAAAGGCTTCCGTCTGCTGGTCAGACAGGAACTGGCTTCAGGAGAATTTATGTGTCGCTGTAAGAATTCTGCAAATGAATGCAGACTATGAGAACCAAGGGATTCTCCCACGGACATGTAACTGTGACATCATTAGAGGTGCAAGGGAAGGGAAGAGGTCATATGCATTCCCAGAAGATTTTGAAGATAAATCAGTTTGAAGACATTGACCTCATAGCGCGAAGACATTCACTTATATGGTGAGAGTTGGTTCCAGATTTGTACGAATCCAAGAATAAGTACAAGTGAGGAATCTAACTAGTTGTGAAGCATAAGTGAATATACTAGGCATGATATGAGATTCGGGACAAGATAGATCCAGATATGGAAGTCAAGAAACCACTTTTGGTTAAAAAAGATGAATCTGATGGATCAAAAAGGCAGTAAAAGTAAGATTTAATTACCGCATGAAGAACTACTAGACGAAGTGGTGAGGGAGGCCGAGCAGTTCAGTCTCCCGCGCCCTAAGTTGGCAGCGGAAGACACCTACGGTGGCGGCGGAGAGGACGAAGTTTGCGGCCGGCGTGAGGACGGCGACGAAGAGGTTGCGGCAGCTAAGATTTTCTTCTCCGGCGTCGATGCAAGCTAGCGGAGGCGCTAGGGTTTGTTTGAGGTGGCGAGGTGGAAGAGGAGATTGTGACCGCAGTGAGTTGTGTATTTATAAGGAAAGGGACAGCACAGCGCAATTATGCAGGTGCCCCTAGCAGTTCACAACTGAGGGGCACGTGGCAAGCATGCAACACATTCGAAGTTGTTCCATGTTCCCACGCACGCCTGGACTGTCGGGTGGTCGTTCCGGCTTTTCCGAGTTTCAGGCAATAAGGATATAGCATTTAAAATAGATTCAACTTTTGTCTCTGTATCTTCTGCTGACAAGGACGTGGAGAAGACATTCGACAGTTTCAATAGAATGCATATGATTTGGATAGATAGAATTTGAGGTAGAAGCATAGAAGAGGTTAGGGTCCAATCACATTCACTTAGATCAAAAGATTCAAGAAAGAAGACATAGCTATAAGTGAATGTTGTAGAGGACAGAACACAAAAATATGTATATATCTGAATAAGACCAAATCAACATGGAGAAGATAAACATGAATATAAATCAATGTTGAAGACAAACCAAATGCGAAGACTTTGCAAATATGATGCCCAAGTAAACACTTCAATCATAGGTTTGGTGGTGGCGTTACCCACCGTATAGGAAGTATTAGACCCAGACACGACGCACAATTATCGTGGCACTCCGAAGTCAAATTCCGCGTTAATGTATTCACACTTAGAGTGTATGTCTTCATTGATTGAAGATACACGTTACTTCGAGTGTTGCATATCTAAGTCATCAACATGCATAAGTGTTAGGATGTGTGTCCAATTACAGGACATTTGAGGATTCTAAGATATTTAGCTCACACCGCAACTTGCAAAACCTTTTCTCATCCAAGGGCTTTGTGAAGATATCTGCCAATTTCTCTTCAGTGTTGACGTGAATGATATCAATATCTTCCTTCATGACATGATCTCTGCGAAAATGATGACGAATTTCAATGTGCTTTGTCTTTGAGTGCTGAACTGGGTTGTTGGTAATCTCGATGGCGCTTTCATTGTCGCAGTAGAGTGGTACTTGCTTTAGATGGATGCCATAGTCCTTGAGAGCCTGCTTCATCCATAGAAGTTGAGTGCAGCAAGATCCAGCAGCAATGTATTCAGATTCAGCAATGGAGAGAGATACACAGTTCTGCTTCTTTGAAGACCAACAGACAAGTGATCGTCCGAGAAAGTGAAATGTGACTGATGTAGACTTGAGATCAACCTTGTCACCAGCATAATCAGCATCTGCGAATACAACTGGATCAAACTCTGAACCTTTTGAATACCATAATCCTAATGTTGGGGTGTAAGACCAAATATCGAAGAATTCGCTTCACAGCTAAGTGATGTGATTCCTTTGGTGCCGCTTGGAATCGGGCACACAAGCAATCACTAAGCTTTATATCCGTCCTAGATGCACATAAATAAAATAAAGAACCAATTGTCGGCGTTCTGGGAACGGGGGTCCCCAGACTTGCCTGCCTGCAGGCCCGCGGCGTGCCTCAAAGGAGGCCCAGCACGACCCAACTTCACCAATGCAAGACCCAAGACCCTCGCGAGGGGCCAAGCCTCGCGGGGCGGACAACACAGCGCTTCCTCAGGCATGGCCTCGTCAGGCTAGCTCACGAGGAGGCGGAGAGATCAAGGCGGGGTACCTCGCGAGGTGCCCATGACGCAAGCCATGACGACCAAGGGCGCCAGGCGGGTGCCAGCCCGCGCAGTGTACTCCCTTTCCTCTTGGGTGCAAAGGGGGCAAGCGCAGGCGAGGGGATCAAGCAAAGGCATCCATTTCGGTGCAACGATACCAAGACCAGTCCAACGGTGGTAAGGAGGTCATCGTGGAGCCCAGAACGACGTCACCACAGGGCCTTTGGCAGGCGAGGACCAACTTTAGTCAGGATAAGTGTACCAGATGTTCCCCTTCGAATTGGCCAATTGTTGGCGCCCTTCCGACTCAATATTTGGGCAGAGGCCCAGGGCCTTTGCCTATAAATAGGACTAGCCACCCCCAGGGTAGAGCCATCGGGCAATCAGGCAAGCAGAACCTAGAATCTGGGCAAGCAAAGAACAAGAGAGAAAGAGAGAAGGGCGGGTGAACTCCTCCTAGCAGTTCATCCCCCTAGCCAAGAGCAGACCCTCGCGAGGCTGCTCTTCCATGTATTGCTCATCATCACAAGCCCAAGAGGCAATCCATCCACCACAAACTAGAGTAGGGTATTACACCACAACGGTGGCCCGAACTAGTATAAACTCGGTGTCTTTTGTGTTGTTCTTTTAGTAGTTTAGATCCTTGCGAGACGGAGAGGTAGAGGGCATAATATCCGCGCGCACCCCAGAGTTTGAACCTTAAGGGTCTGCCGGAACCCAAAATCCGACATTTGGCGCGCCAGGTAGGGGTGCGCTGGAGTCCACCTCTCGACCGCTCTGTGTCCCATCGCGCCGTCATCACCATGTCCGGCGACCAGGCGGGCAACCAAGATCCATTGGCGGCGTGGCCCGCCCGCGCGGAGCCGCCCGCCTCGGGCGACCCCGCGCCCCAGGCAGCTCATGGTCCACAGGGCGCTGCGGGCCGTGGGCGGCGCGGACAGGCTTCAGCAACCGTCACGCCGCGGCAAGCGCGGTCGGCGGCAAGGGCCTCCAATCACGCCGCGACCACGACACCGTACACCCGCTGGGAGCAGGCGAACTCGAGGGCCACGCTCACGGTGGCCTGAGAGTTGCTGCAGTGTAGGCTGCTGGAAGGCGGCCGCGACGTGCTGCTGGAGCGGGTTGCCGAACTCCTGGGCTTCGCCGCTTCGGGGGCTCACCCCTTCTCCATCCAGCTTCCGTCTCAAGCCCAGGGCGGCACGCGCGGGGGCCCCGCGCGCTCCCGTGGGCCTCTGGGCTACCCCAACACCGGCGAATCCGTCGGCGCCGAGCTGGCAGTGGCGCTACCCCCGCCCCCGACGCGTGAGGGAGAGGGGCTCGGTGCAGCCCACGGCGCCGGCGGGCAGCCGCGCTACCACCCCGCGGTGGGCACGTCCAGCAGCGCCGCATGGCGCATGGAGCATTACAGCACAACCTTCGGGGTAGCAGCGCCAGAAGAATACGTGCCCCACATGATGGACCAAGGGCACGCTCACGAAGGCGAACAAGGCTCGCTTCTCAGCCCTAGCTGGGGAGACGAGACACCAGAAGCTGAGCTCTTCCAGGAGCCCCGAGACGGCTCCGCCGGCCATGCTGGAGGAGACAATTATCGGGTACCACTAATTCCTCAGGAGCAGGCGTACGCTAACCATGGATCGCAGGAGGTGCAGGTCGCCGCGGCGAGCATCTGCCCCTCTCCCACTCTCCTACCCCTCAGGAGGAGGGCGCAGGGGCTGCAGGAGAGGGGCAGGGACCCCACATCACCACCGCTGGCGTTCGGAGCAAGGCGTTCTCAGGAGGTAGGCCCTCCGCTGGGGAGGCGCCTGAGGGCCTGCCCCTGGCGGAGGACCCGTGGTCGTCGGGGGAACCGCTGGCGACCGCTCTACCCCACCGGCGGCGTCCTGGTTTCCGGTCGTTGTTGGTGGCACTAGAGTGTGGCGCAAGGCGGGGCCCTCGTCTGGCGATATGAAGCAAGGCCGGTACCTGTGAAGAAGGCCCAGTGCCTGTGAAGCTCGCCGCCCCGTGACACTCTCACGTAATAATGAGTGGGGCTGTACACGCCCCGGAGTCTCAGGGGTGCCGGCCTCAGGCCCTGGGGCTCCCTCCCACGCCTAGTGGACAGCACTTAGCTCCGCGCTGGTGAGAAGATATCCAAGACTAGATTAGGTGCCGGACGCGGCTATTTGCCTGTTTTCATTGACTTCTTCTTTGGTTGTAACTTTTCCCCCGCTGGATTTAAGTTGGATTCCAATTCGAGATTTGCGTGTGTTCGTGGAAGGGGTGCTTAGTCTCGCTCGAGCCATTTCTCGCGTTCTGGTTACCGCTCCACTACAGCTGCCCCCTCGCGAGCCCATCGCGAGCCGGGTCGGGCCTAGCTCGCGCGCAGCCTAGACTGCCGCTGTTGCTCCTCCTCGCGAGGACGTTTCGGTGCCTGCGGGGGATGCCCTTTCAGGAAAAGGCCCGGAGCCTATGAAGAAGGCGAATGCCTGTGAAGCTATCGCGTTTATGAAAAGGCCCGGAGCCTGTGAAGAAGGCGAATGCCTGTGAAGCTATCACGTTTATGAAAAGGCCCGGAGCCTGTGAAGAAGGCGAATGCCTGTAAAGCTATCGCGTTTATGAAAAGGCCCGGAGCCTGTGAAGAAGGCGAATGCCTGTGAAGCTATCGCGTTTATGAAAAGGCTCGGAGCCTGTGAAGAAGGCAAATGCCTATGAAGCTATCGCGTTTATGAAAAGGCCCGGAGCCTGTGAAGAAGGCAAATGCCTGTGAAGCTATCACGTTTATGAAAAGGCCCGGAGCCTGTGAAGAAGGCGAACGCCTGTGAAGCTATCGCGTTTATGAAAAGGCCCGGAGCCTGTGAAGATGGCCAACGCCTGTGAAGCCCCTCGCTAACAGCACTTGCGCGTCCTACGATTTCAACTAGAGAACACTCAGGACACCACGTCCTCCCACGAGCTGCCTCGGGGCCTGCGCGAAACAAAGGTAAACCAGCCAGCCGCCAGGCGCGGGTGCTCGCGCAATATAATAGCTGCTAATACGACCTACACCAGTTTTACATGAGGGGCTTCCCCTCCCAAAATGCTCTCACGACCATCAGGCCAAACACCTGAGTTCTATCCATGCATGGCAGAAAGACAGGAGCAATGCACAGTCAGTCTGACAAATCCCCCAAGGCATCCTCGGGAGCACCTCCCGAGTCTTCGCTGGCGTCGCTGAACTCGCCTTCGCCGCCTGCGTCGCCGCCAGCGGCATCAGGGTCGTCCAACACGCCGCCCTCATCGGCAGCCACGACCACGTCGCCGTCATCCGAAGCAAAGGCCCTAACAAGAGCGTCCATGTTGCTTTCCACCCAGTCCGCCAGGTCGCCTCGGACGGCCTGGGGGACTGGGGCGATGGCGGCATCGAAGTCGAAGTGGGGATCCATGTTCTGAAGATGGCTGAAGATACGAGAAAAGGCACGCCCGAGCAGGGCGCGGCTCCTCTCCTCGCCCAACCTGTCGGCCCTGACCGACCGCGCCTCCAGCTGCGTCACCACGGCGGTGAAGAACTGTAGGTTGCCGGCATAGTTGATCGTGTGCGGCTCGCCCACAGTCGCCTCGCAGATGTTGCCCAGGGCTGCGTTAGCCCTCTCCCTGAGCGTAGCCAACATGGGGCCGTGCACGTGCTCCAGGACCTGCCGCTGGCGTATCTCATCAGCGTTCTGGCGCTTGACGGCCTCGGCCTCTTCCACCCGCTGACGAAGACGAATCACCTCAGCCTGGAGGACAGCCGACTCCTTTTGCGCTGCCTCAAGGGCGGCCCGGGAAGCGTCGGCCCGCCGCGTTGCCTCATCCCGTTGGGCCCTCAGGGCTGCGGTTCTTCCCTCAGCCTCGACCCGGATCAACTCCAGCTTCCTCTCGAACACGCGCTCGAGGCCTTGAAGCGCTGTCGCCACCCGACGACCAACCTCCTCCAGGACACGTGCCTCCCGTGCAGCGACTTCATGTTCCGCCTGCGTCACCAGGCGCTCCCTCGTCTCCAACCGCTCGTACTCGCGGGTGCGTTCGGCGGCTTCCAGCGTCAACGCCTCCTCACGCCTCTAGAGCTCAGCTGGGTTGCCAGAGGCCACCCTCATCGACGCAAGGGCCGCCTCGCGCAGTTCCACTTGCTCCTCCAACGAGTGGCATCGAGCCAGGAGCTCCCGAGCCCGCTCCTCCACTGCTTCTCGTCGTCGGTCGGCTCCCAGGGCCTCCTCAGCAGCCTGGGATCGGGCCACCCGGGAGGCCTCCAGCGACGCCTTCGCTTCTTCATCTTCAAGGTCGCTGAGGGAGTCCTGGATTAGGGGGTATTCAGATAGCCGGATTATACCTTCAGCCGGACTCCAGGACTATGAAGATACAAGATTGAAGACTTCGTCCCGTGTCCGGAAGGATCTTTTCTTGGCGTGGAAGGCAAGCTAGGCGTGCGGATATTCAAGATCTCCTACCATTGTAACCGACTCTGTGTAACCCTAACCCTATCCGGTGTCTATATAAACTGGAGGGTTGTAGTCCGTAGGACAACCATCATCATACACAATCATACCATAGGCTAGCTTCTAGGGTTTAGCCTCCTTGATCTCGTGGTAGATCTACTCTTGTACTACCCATATCATCAATATTAATCTAGCAGGAGTAGGGTTTTACCTCCATCGAGATGGCCCGAACCTGGGTAAAATAAAGTGTCCCTTGTCTCCTGTTACCATCCGACCTTGACGCACAGTTCGGGACCCCCTACCCGAGATCCGCCGGTTTTGACACCGACATTGGTGCTTTCATTGAGAGTTCCTCTGTGTCGTCGCTTTTAGGCCCGATGGATCCTTTGATCATCAACAACGATGAGGTCCAGGGTGAGACTTTCCTCCCCGGACAAATCTTCGTCTTCGGCGGCTTCGCTCTGCGGGCCAATTCGCTTGGTCATCTGGAGCAGATCGAAAGCTACGCCCCTGGCCATCAAGTCAGGTTTGGAAGCTTAAACTACACGGCGGATATCCGAGACTTGATCTTCGACGGGTTCGAGCCACAACCAAGCACGCCGCACTACCTCGAGGGGCATGATATAGCTCTGCCTCCGAATAGTGCCCTGGAGGCCACACGCACTGGCCCCGATCCTCGACTCGGAGCCCGCTGCGTTCTTTGAGGATGAACAGTTGGACGTCACCTCGGGGGCTGCGATCTTGAAGGCGATCGAGCCGAACGCCAGCCCCGTACTCCGCACGGCCCATGACTCCAAGGATTTGGATTCTTCTCCGAACTCCGGGCCTCTCGTGCCCCTGCCGAACGAATCCGATTGGGCGCCTATAATGGAGTTCACCGCCGCGGACATCTTTTAGTACTCACCTTTCGGTGATATCCTGAATTCTCTCAAGTCTCTCTCTCTATCAGGAGAGCCCAGGCCGGACTATGGTCTGCGAGGTTGGGATTCGGACGACGAAGGAATTCAAAGCCCACCCACCACCCACTTAATAGCCACTGTCGATGATTTAACCGACATACTTGACTTCGGATCTGAAGACTTCGACGGTATGGACGACGAAGATGGAGACGAACAGGAACCAGCACCTATAGGGCGCTGGACCGCCACCCCACCTAACGATGTATTCATGGTGGATACCCCTAAAGGAAACGACAACGAGGAAAAAGGGGACGGAAAAAGGGATAAACCCTCCGAAAAGCAATCAAAGCGGCGACGAAAACGCCGAGCCAAGCCCCGCCTCGATCAAGACCCAGCCATAGAGCAGGATGAGCCGGTAGACGACGAGCATGCCTCAAAGCAACCGTCCGAACAGGGCAACGCGGATAGAGAGGACAGACAGCCGTCCCCCGGCCGTAACAGAACTCCGGACGATCTCACGCCGGATAAAACCACGGAGTAGAAGAATCTCCACAAAAGGCTCGTTGCCACAGCACGCAGCCTGAAAAAGCAGAAGCGGAAGCTAAAGACGGCGGAAGATGCACTCAGAATAAGATGGAGCAAGGTAATCAAGACCGCGGACAAATACGGCGGCAGCCGCTGCACTAAAACCTATCCGAAGAGAAAACTACTGCCCGAATTCGACCAAGAGGCCCTAGAGCACTCGCATTGAAAAAAATAAAAAAGCCACACGGTCGGATAGAAGACCCCACGGCCACCATAAAACAGCAAGCGACGCCGCACTCAATGCGGCATGCGACCCAATTAAAGACTCGCATCATGGCCTAGCCAGGTCCATTTACGGGCCAAGAAAGCAAGCTCTCACAAGCAATGCAAAAAAGCCATCATCAGAATCCGGCACACCCAAATATAGGGGCGCCGCACACCCCCTATGTTTCACCGATGAGGTCATGGAATATGAATTTCCAGAGGGATTCAAACCCGTCAACATAGAGGCGTACGATGGAACAATAGACCCCGGAGTCTGGATCGAGGATTATATCCTCCACATACATATGGCTAGAGGAGATGATCTCCACGCCATCAAATATTTACTCCTTAAGCTTAAAGGGCCAGCCTAGCACTGGCTTAAAAGCCTTCCCGAAAACACAATTGGAAGTTGGGAAGAGCTCAAGGATGCTTTCCGAGCAAATTTTCAAGGGACCTATGTCCGCCCCCCGAACGCAGACGATCTCAGTCACATAACTCAACAACCCGGAGAATCAGCTCGGCAGTTCTGGAACAGATTCCTTACTAAAAAGAATCAGATAGTGGATTGTCCGGACGCCGAAGCCTTAGCAGCTTTCAGGCATAATGTCCGAGATGAATGGCTCGCCAGACACCTCGGCCAGGAAAAGCCAAGAACAATGGCCGCACTCACAAGCCTCATGACCCGCTTTTGCGCAGGAGAGGACAACTAGTTGGCACGATGTAGCCCCAACGACCCAAGTACATCCGAAATCATGGATGTAAACGGAAAACTGCGACGAAATAAGGACCGTCGCCGAACCAAAGAAAAAAGTCTGAAGAGCACGACAGTCAATGCCGGATTCAAAAGCTCACGGCAAAATCAGACAAAACCACCCCTTCAGGATAATAGGGACGATCCGTCCAGCTTAAACAGAATCCTGGACAGAATATGTCAGATACACGGCACTCCTGGGAAGCCTGCCAATCACACCCACAGAGACTGTTGGGTTTTTAAACAATCCGGAAGGCTTAACGCCGAACACAAGGGGCTCGATACACCAAGCGAAGACGAGGACGAACCCCAGAAGCAGAACACCAGGAAACAAAAGAACTTCCCACAAGAAGTTAAAACAGTGAACTCACTTCACGTAACAAAACGTGCGGCACCCATAAAGGTACGCACAATAAAACCTATCCCTCAGGAGCCCCGCCACTGGTTATTAAAACCAATCATTTTTTATCAGCTAGATTATTCTAGAAATATCAAAAACGCAGGCCGGACTGCCCTGATACTCGATCCAATAATTGACAGATTCCAGTTTACCAATGTCCTTATGGAAGGCGGCAGTGGACTAAACCTGATATATCAGGATACAATCCACCGCATGGGCATAAACCCAGCAAGAATCCGCCACAGAAAAACCTCCTTTCAAGGGGTAGCACCGGGCCTGGACACCCATTGCATGGGTTTTCTCCGGCTCGCAGTCATATTTGGCTCCGCCAATAACTTCTGTCGCGAAAAGCAGACCTTCCATGTCGTCCCGTTTTCAAGTCGCTATCAAGCACTAATGGGACGCGGAGCTTTCGCTCACTTTAACGCAATACCGCACTATGCATCTCTCACGCTTAAGATGCCCGGTCCACAAGGCATCATCTCTTTAAAGGGAGCGCACTAAAATACGCCTCCTCCAAACGGAGGATTGCGCGGCCGCTTAAACAGCCGCACAATAAAGTGGCCTCGCCAGCCAAAAGATTTTTTCGATATAAGTCATTAACGGCCACGGACCCGGACTAAATGAGTTCGGCACAAGTCCATCATCAACGCAGGCTTAAAACGCCATATACCCCCGTACCGGGGGCTATACGCAGAGACAATAAAGCTCAACTTCATATATTTTTTTACTTTATATTTTGTTTATTATCTTTTTTTCCGCACGACCCCTTTTCAATTCAGCTCCTCTCTTTTATAGATGAACGTCGTGCGGCGCCCGTCCAGGACACGGCACAGCGGAGACACAGGCGCAGACGTGTAGTCGGGACCCGTCCTAAGGATTCTTTTTAGATTAAGACCCTGCGTAAACCTTTTTTACTGTCTCTTGCTGCTATACATCCCCTGGTTTTTTCTACTATAACCAAGGAGGAGGCTGGCGTTTTGGCATGTGGCCACGCCAGAATTTTTGCTCGTACCTGGACACTAGGGGCTCTTTTTTTAAGGGTGTTGTTTCACCCGCACTCATAAAGACCGAACACCTTAGGGAGTGTTCGGCGTCGCGAGTTTTGGCACTATATGCATGAGCTCCGAATCATGTCTTTGGTGAAATGTTGGGTTGCCCGGCTCCTGAGTTCGGCTACCTTACGTTCCGCTCTATCGGCTAAGGTAGCACCAGGAGAACTACTGCGATTGTGCCCCGGTTCGGCCGGGTGAGCACCTCAGTAGAGAAAGCCGAAAACTGATTGTCATGATGTAGCGCGAGACTGGTCGCCACTCGATGACTTATAGGAATTTATCGAATTCCTCCACTTTGACGAAGGGCCGTTTCCCGGTCAGGCACGTATGCGCCCCGAATTCGGGCAAGCGCAGTCGCCACTAAGGGGATACCTAAAGAGTCCCACTGTCAAGCTCCTATGGCTAAGTGAAAGTGTTAAAGCATTATAGTCCGGTTGCCTAGCCCGCTGCGCTATCACTCCTTTGTAGGACCAAGACGTTGGGTTAAGTGTGAAAATGTGTCTTCTGCACGCACCCCCGCACTATGTGCGTGGGGGTTGAAGCCAACGACTGCAATCTTTCAGAATTTATATATTAAAATGGCCGCACAGGAGGTGTTCTTAATACTTGAAGGCACAAGTCTAAAAAATGCCACTACAATTTATCAAAATACTGTTTTATGATTACATATGCTATCATAATATAGCATCCTTCGAGCACTGCGTCTCTATTACGCGAGCGCCTTCGAGGACTTCCTCAAAATAGTGCTCGGAAGGTATTCGGCTTTTATCCGAATCCTGGGACGCAACAATGGCGGGCTCCATATCTACCCAGTATGTCTTGACACGGGCAAGATCCAGCCGAGCGCCCTCTATGCATGCTGACCTCTTCATAGCATCGACACGTTTCACCACGTCTAGCAATTGCTGCACCAAGCTGAAATAACTCTTCAGCTTCGATCTCCCCGGACATAGATGATCCATGCCATACTTCATGGCGAGTCCGGACAACCTATTCAGTTCGGCCCATTGGGCCAGGCAATCGTCCACTGCCAGTGGACGCTCTGGATTGATGAATTGCGACCAAAAGAGCTTCTCCACTTCATGATCCTTTTTATCTCGAAAGTGTTCGGTCGCATCAGCAGCACTAGCCGCCAAATCCAGATAGGTGTCCTCTACACTCCACATCCGGTCTAACGGGGCAAACTTCGGATCACAAAATTTTCTCCGCAACAAGAAGGGCTTTCCATCCGCAATTTATCCGGCTTGACGCAGCTCTTCCCTTGCCGCTCTCATTATCGAGCGGGCGTCCTTGGCGTCAGCAACAGCCTTCTCTAAGCTCGTTTGCCTCGCCCGACCCTCTTCTTCAAGAAGCTTGCAACGGTCAGTAGCACTCTTTAACTTTACGGCCATATCAGCCATCTCCTCCTTGCTTCGGCAATGGGCAGCCTGTTCGGCTTTCAGCTCTTCAAGGGCTTTCACGGCAGCCGCATCGCTTTTCCTGGCTTGTTCCTTCGCTCGGGCGAGTTCGGCCCTAAGACCCTCCATAGCGGCTGCACCATGTGCGTCAAGCATACACACGGTAAGATATTGACATAAAGCTCCTCTTACTAACCATCGCCCGATGATTTCAATACCTTGAGCATCATCAAGCCGCTTGTTAACAAGCGCGATGTCGGCTTCTGCCTCATCAAGTTGTCGCTTCAATTCGGCAAATTCACGAGTCCAGCTTGACTCCAGACAATCCGCCACCTACATATAAAGGTGCCACTTAAAGGACCTGGGATTAAGATCCTCTGCGCGCCGTCAATTTTAACGACGCGCAGAGTCTCAGGGGCTACTATCTATACAGGGCACACTTTATTTATGCGCAACTAACACAAGTGTACATTATTTAAAACGTACCTCAAGGCCTGCCAGTAAACTTTTGACGGCCTCGTGCAATCCGCTTTCTGCGGATGAAATCTTTTCAATCAGCATGTTCATCAACGCACGATGCTCCTCTGAGACAGAGGCTTGCCCTAGCAGAATCTTTAGCTCCTCCGGCCGAACACCAGATGGTGTCGGACTCATCCCATGGCCTCCCTCAAAGGCCGGACGCGGAGAACCTCGGGGGGCCACATGGCCACCTTCCGCCCCTGTCGGATCCGGAGAAATCCTCTGCGACGACACTTCAGCGTCGCCCGCCTTGCTAGGCGATACAGAAGGAGGAGGCGTTCCGCTCTCCATCATCTCCGAAAGGAGATCCCCCGAGGACGAGTTCTGCTGAGAAGGGCTGAGGTCCGAACTACAAAGTAAGGTTTCGGTTAAAACTTCTCAGATATAAATCAAGGATTTCTCTTAAAAGAAAAACTCTTCTTCTACTTACGGCTCGCCGGAGAGCTGGTCCCTTTGAGGGTTTAGTTCGGCCGAGGGGCTCCCCGGCGTCGGGCCCTCTGACAAGGATTCTTTCCCCCGCTTCGAGGCTACGGTCTCCGGGTCGTTAGAGGCGGCCCTTTTCTTTCCCTTAGGAGAGGAATTATCGATTCCCCCCTTCGGAATGGCCTCTTTCGAGGAGGCCATGGTTTCCTTGTCCTCCCCCTTATTTCCCTCCAAAGGCACTACCTCCAGCATCCTGACTACCATGGGATCCATCCTGGTTTCGGGAAGGGGAGCCGGACACCTGATCAGCTTTGCCTTCGCTATCCACTCCTGCTTAAAAGGAGAAGCGCTGTTAAGAGCAAGACAATTATGCGAATAGGAGGTCCGGGCACAAGGTCACTTACTTGAGTATCCGGGCGATTGCGGCTTAAACCCACATCCTCGGTCAAATCCGGACTCACTTCTTGTGATCCGAAGAACAGTTTATACATCTCCGCGGGCGTCGCGCCCATAAAATCCCGGAGAACTCGCGGTCCCTCTGGATTGAACTCCCACAGGCGAAGGGGGCGACGTTGGCCGGGCAGTGTCCGGCGAATCAGCATGACTTGTGTCACCTTGACCAGGTTGAGGTCTCCTTTCAAGAGATCCTTAATGCGGCCCTGCAGCAGAGTATGTCTTTGGGCAAGCCCCGATCTAACCCTGTGTTGATCCACGACGCTAACCGCGGTGGGGGACCCGAGCGAAAGGCAGGAGGCGCCACCCATGCGGTGCCCTGAGGAGCGGTGATATAGAACCACTCCTATTGCCATAAGCCAAGCTCCTCTTGAAAAGCGCCCTCGGGCCATGGAGCATCGGCATTTCTTTTTATAACAGCGCCTCCGCACTCTGCGTGGCGCCCCTCGATCATCTTCGGTTCTACTTTGAATGTCTTGAGCCATAATCCGAAGTGAGGGGTAACACGGAGGAACGCTTCGCACACAACAACGAACGAGGAGATATGGAGGATGGACTCCGGAGCTAATTCGTGGAATTCCAGCCCATAATAAAACATCAGCCCCCTTACAAAGGGATCCATTGGGAAGCCTAGTCCCCGAAGGAAGTGGGATATGAATACCACACTCTCACCGGGCTGAGGGCTAGGGATCACCTGTCCTTGAACAGGCAACCTATGCGAAATCTCGCCGGTCAGGAATTTAGCTTCCCTCAACCTTAATACGTCCTCCTCCGTAACGGAGGAGGGCATCCATCGGCCTTGGAGGTCGGAGCCGGACATTGTCGATGGTCCGGTGCGCCTGGAATCTGGAAGCCTAGGGTGTTGGAACTCGAGGCGACGGGCGAGCTCGTTTTGAGAATAGAAGAGGGGAACAGGGTCTTGGTCTCTTTATAAGAGGCAGAATACCAAGAGCCCTCCCCGTAACCGTCTTGGACTAGCCTTTAAATTAAGGCAAAGCGTGCTAACGGGCACAGTTGGGTTACCCATGTCCGTATTGATGAGAATCCCGTTAAAAGGGGCACACGATCTCTGCTTTAACAAGACGTGCCAAGGAAACCGCCTCGCTAAATACGCTGAGGTGGAACGATGAAAACAATTTATATAAAGAGCTTGGCCGCAGTGTTATGACGCACTGCGGAATATGTCAGCATATTTGATTTGTGTTAATATTCTCTATATGGCAATATGTGGAAACTTATTTTGCAGAGCGGGACACTATTTTTGGTGTTTACAATCTTCTTGAAGAAATTGGAGGAGGAACCCGCCTTGCAATGACGAAGACAATCTACGCGCCGGACTCGTCGTCATTGAAGCCTGGTTCAGGGGCTACTGAGGGATTCCTGGATTAGGGGGTGTTTGGATAGCCGGACTATACCTTCAGCCGGACTCCAGGACTATGAAGATACAAGATTGAAGACTTCGTCCCGTGTCCGGAAGGATCTTTTCTTGGCATGGAAGGCAAGCTAGGCGTGCGGATATTCAAGATCTCCTACCATTGTAACCGACTCTGTGTAACCCTAACCCTATCCGGTGTCTATATAAACCGGAGGGTTGTAGTTCGTAGGACAACCATCATCATACACAATCATACCATAGGCTAGCTTCTAGGGTTTAGCCTCCTTGATCTCATGGTAGATCTACTCTTGTACTAACCATATCATCAACATTAATCTACCAGGAGTAGAGTTTTACCTCCATCGAGAGGGCCCGAACCTGGGTAAAATAAAGTGTCCCTTGTCTCCTATTACCATCCGACCTTGACGCACAGCTCGGGTCCCCCTACCTGAGATCCGCCGGTTTTGACACCGACAGTTGCGCTGGTGATGCGCGAGGGCGATGGCGGCCTCCAGCTCGCGCCTCCCTGCGGCCAGGCCCAGTCCCTCGGCCTCTAGGCACGCGTCTTCACTAGCGAGCTCCTCCCCGAGCAGGTCCACCGCGTCGGTCGCCCTTCGAAGGAACTCTTGGCGGCGAGCACGGCGCTCTCGAGCGCGCCCGAACACGTCTTCCACACCATCATCTCCCCCAGGCGAGCGCCGTGGGCCACAAACCATCGCTCCCCCTCCGGGCAGGGGGCTGGGGGCTGGCGCCCTCACGACGACCGGGCGCGCCGTACCAGAAGCTCGGCCTGGGGCCGGCAAGTCTCCCGAAGAAGGGCGCAGGGGGCGCCTCAGCCAGTCGCAGCCCGCGACTAGATGAGAAGCCCATGGCAGGATGGCCATGCCAAGAGAGGGCCCGCGAAGGAAGATCGTAGGAAGAGAAGGGCTGCGGGGCACCTTGGGACGGTCCGCCCCTTCGTTCGTCCTCACCACAAGAGCTGTGCTGCTCGGAGCGCTTTGGGGCGACGGCGGAGGTGAAGCCAAAGGAGGCGGCACCTCAGCGGCTTCCACGACCTCGGCAGGAAGAGGCCTGCAGAGCAAGGATCAGTAGACGCAACAAGGGGATCAGGAGCCAGGAAAGGAGAAGGCTTACTCGTCGGTGGTGAAGTACTTCCGGCGCTTCAGCAAGCGACAAGGGAAGTCATCACCCAGGGCCTCCCTTTTCCTCCGGAGGGCCTCAAAGTGCACACGGAAGCGGCCCAAGAGAAGAGCGCAAGAATCAACCTGCGACGAAGACGAAGCAGCGACACTATCCGCGTCAGAGGCGCCTGCCTGACGCGTGCTGCCAATCACCTCGGCAGAAGACGCGGCCGGGGCCTCAGGAGCCTCGGTCCCAGGCGCTGGGAGCGACTGCTTGCCACCCACAGCCTCTGCAGCACGGGCCTCAGGAGCTGCTTCCTCGAGGGTATCGCTAGGCGCAGTCTCCTCATCGGGAGCCTTATCGGTCTCCGCCATCTCACGCCTCCCTGCCCCGCCACTCGAGGAGGATTCGCCTTGACCAACCGGAAGGGTGGTCACCACCACAGGGTTCTCGCGAGGCCCTTGGAGGCCAGCGGGGCGCAGCCCCCATTCATCGAAGGAGGGCATCTGCTTCACGAAGGCGTCCCTGTTCTGGCAGAGGTACAGCAGGGCCCCTCCTCTCTGGATGCTGCCCAGGTTGGGGTCACCAGTCAAGACCAAGAGCACGGTCCTTAGCGCCACAGGCGTCAGGTCTTCTTCCTGGAGCCTCATGCGATCACCATGCCCGTTGAAAGCCCACATTCGGCGAGAGTGACGTTGGAGAGGGGCAATGCGGCGTAACAAGAACTCCTTCACCACCTTGGGCGCCATCACGCCGAGCGACCTCAAGAATGCGAAGCGGCGCCAGACGAAGGCGAGCCGGGGGCTCACGAGCGTCTCCTGGCCCCAGCCCGAATTGGGTGCTGCAGGCGAAGTTGGCTTCGCCAGCAGGGGGCTGGGCACCCCGACATCAACGTACAACCACCGCTCGCGGAACCCAGCTGAAGGCGGAGGAAGCTTGAAGTCAATCCCCGAGGCGGCAGTCTCGGGCACGGCAACGAAGCTCACACACGCTGAGCATTGAGTGGGGTCAATAAGGCGCAAAGAGAAGAAGTGGTGCAGCAAGGCAACGGAAGGAGGGATGCCCATTATCGCCTCGCAAACAAAATCAAAGACCGAAAGGAGGGTGATGGATTCAGGACCCAAATGCATCATATGGATCTGGTAATGAGAGAGGACGGCCTTGAAGAAATCAGAAAAGGGGGGAACCAGACCCGCCCACAAGGCATCGGCGAAATAATGGACCTCACTGATTATCCTGTCAGCGGGGAAGTGAGACGTAGACCAGGCCGTCGTCCTCCCACACTCGTTGAAGGTGGTGGCCAGAGCCGGGCTGAGCTTATCCAGGCACTCTCGATTGAGTATGATCGATCGGCCGACGGCGGGGTTCACCGACGGCGGCGAGCGGGACGGAGCCATGGGTTTCTTCCCTTTCTCCTTCTTCGTCAGAGCCATGGCGATGGAAAGGAGGGGAAGATGTGAGATGGGATTGGAGACAAGAGTCAGAGTTCGAAGGGAGGAAGAATAGGGGACGGTCGAGCAACAGGAAGGGGAGCGGTTGTGTACAACCGCGAGTCCACATAGCAAGGCGCAAAATAAGGAAGCGTGGGGGAATAGTGCCGCCCACGTCCAATTAACCGCCACGCGGCGCCCGAGGCCGCAGGCTATTAGGGCCCGCGGAGCTTCGCCCTTGCCCTTTCGCCTCTCGGCACAGCCAAGTCCGGGCGTGCCTTGGGCCCGGGGGCTACTGTCGGCGTTCTGGGAACGGGGGTCCCCATACTTGCCTGCATGCGGCCCGCGGCGTGGCTCAAAGGAGGCCCAGCACGGCCCAACTTCACCAACGCAAGACCCAAGACCCTCGCGAGGGGCCAAGCCTCGCAGGGCGGATGACACAGCGCTTCCTCAGGCACGGCCTCGTCAGGCTGGCTCACGAGGAGGCGAAGAGATCAAGGCGGGGTACCTTGCGAGGTGCCCATGACGCAAGACATGACGACCAAGGGCGTCAGGCGGGCGCCAGCCCGCGCAGTGTACTCCCTTTCCTCTTTGGTGCAAAGGGGGCAAGCGCAGGCGAGGGGATCAAGCAAAGGCATCCATTTCGGTGCAACGAGACCAAGACCAGTCCAACGGTGGGAAGGAGGTCATCGTGGAGCCCAGAACGGCGTCACCACAGGGCCTTTGGCAGGCGAGGACCAACTTTAGTCAGGATAAGTGTACCGGATGTTCCCCTTCGAATTGGCCAATTGTTGGCGCCCTTCCCGCTTAATATTTGGGAAGAGGCCCAGGGCCTTTGCCTATAAATAGGACTAGCCACCCCCAGGGTAGAGCCATCGGGCAATCAGGCAAGCAGAACCTAGAATCTGGGCAAGCAAAGAACAAGAGAAAAAGAGAGAAGGGCGGGTGAACTCCTCCTAGCAGTTCATCCCCGTAGCCAAGAGCAGACCCTCGCGAGGCTGCTCTTCCCTGTATTGCTCATCATCACAAGCCCAAGAGGCAATCCATCCACCACAAACTAGAGTAGGGTATTACACCACAACGGTGGCCCAAACTAGTATAAACTCGGTGTCTTTTGTGTTGTTCTTTTAGTAGTTTAGATCCTTGCGAGACGGAGAGGTAGAGGGCATAATCTCCGCGCGCACCCCAGAGTTCGAACCTTAAGGGTCTGCCGGAACCCGAAATCCGAGACCAATCATGGAGCGGTATACCTTTTGATCGAACTCTTTACCATTGGCGTCGGGACTCAGATGACTTTTGGTTGGCATTGGCGTCGTGTATCCTTTGCAATCTTGCATTCCAAACTTCTTCAGACAATCTCTGAGGTATTTCTCTTGAGATATGAAGATGTCGTTGCTTTGCTAACGAATTTGAAGACCAAGGAAGAACTTCAGCACACCCATCATGGACATCTGATATTGCTCTTGCATCATGTGTCCAAACTCATCACTATATCTCTTGTCAGTGCAGCCGAAGATAATGTCATCCACATAGATTTGGCACACAAACAGTTCTCCATCATATGTCTTTGTGAAGAGTGTAGGATCTAGAGAACCAAGTTTGAAGCCTTTGCTCTTCAGGAAGTCTTTGAGTGTGTCATACCAAGCACGAGGGGCTTGTTTGAGGCCATACAGTGCCTTGTTGAGCTTGTATACCATATCAGGATGTTTTGTATCTTGAAAACCAGGTGGTTGTGCAACATACACTTCTTCTTCAATTAATCTTGCCGTTAAGAAAGGCACTCTTCACATCCATTTAAAACAGAAGGATGTTGTGATGTTTGGCATAGGCTAGTAGTATGCGAATGGCTTCAAGCCTAGCCACGAGACCAAATGTTTCATCAAAGTCAATCCCTTCAACTTGAGTGTACCCTTGAGCAACGAGACGAGCCTTGTTTCTGACAACTTGACCATGCTCATCTTATTTGTTGCAATAGATCCATTTGGTGCCAATGATATTGTGCTTGCGAGGGTCATGACGCTTGACCAATTCCCACACATTGTTCAGCTCGAACTGTTGAAGCTCTTCTTGCATAGCTTGAATCCATTCAGGTTCTGTGAAGGCTTCAACAACTTTCTTGGGTTCAGATGCAAAGTGCCCGCAGAAATTTGCTAGTTGTGTTGCTCTTGAACGAGTGAGTGGACCAGGTGCATTGATGCTATCAATTATCTTCTCAATATGTACTTCATTTGCAACACGAGGATGAGCTGGAAGAAGATTTTGCTCTTGCTGATCATTGTCTTCATTTTGAGCATTGGCTTCAGGTTGAGCATTGTCTTCAGGTTGATTAGGCGTAGAAATGATAAGTTCCTCTTCAGCCCGTGCCTCAGAAGGTATGATTTCTCTAGTTCCCATAAGCTTGATTGATTCACTAGGATGGACTTCATCTGGCACATTTGGGAGGTGCTCTCTTTGTGAGCTGTTAGTTTCGTCGAACCGCACATCCATAGTTTCAACCACTTTATAGTGAACGAGGT
Organism: Aegilops umbellulata; assembly: GCA_032464435.1. Lineage (NCBI taxonomy): Eukaryota > Viridiplantae > Streptophyta > Magnoliopsida > Poales > Poaceae > Aegilops > Aegilops umbellulata. Next base: position 207,803,222 of record CP136056.1, on the reverse strand, counting down.
TGAAGAATCTGTAGGAGTGTGAATCTGTAAGTGCATCTAATGCCACCGCTAGTTGGTTCTGGAGTATTGACGACAAACCTGGTTGAGGGACTAATGTGTTTGTGAGAAATGCAGGATAACACAGGTAGTAGTCCCTCATTGATTCGGTTTACCTACCGGAGATGACCCCTAAAAATGTGTGAAGACATTGAAGACAATGGTGGTATGTGAATATATTCACATTGAAGACTATGACATGAGAAGACATCGCATGAAGACTTTGGAGCGCAAAGACATAGTTGTTTCATAGTTTCATTTTCTTCTTTGTTGAGTCATAGGAACCACCGTATTGTTAAGTGGGGTCCAAGTGAACCAAGTCAGAGTGACTGAAGTGATGCTCAACCAAATCCTATGTCTTCGAGCGAAGATAATGAGAGCAAATCTTATCCAGAGGCGGATGAGTCAGCTTTACTTGTAGCCCAAGTCAAGCTGCCGCGTGTGTTAGTGATCTGACCGTTGGAACACGTGTCAGTTCCTTAGTGACCCAGGGTCATTTCGGACAAATCAGGTCGGGTTGCCTAGTGGCTATAAATAGCCCACCCCCTACACCATAAGTTGGTGGCTGCTTAGAGTTAGTGCACGACTTTTGTCGTTTGAGAGCAACCCACCTCGAAGCTTTTGAGAGAGAGAAATCCTTGCGAGGACAAAGCCCAAACACCCAGAGCCAAAGAGTGTTAGGCATCACTGAAGTCTTTCTGTCCGCGTGACCTGAAGACTTGTTACACTTGAGGACTGTGAATCCTCCATCCGGTTAGGCGTCACGTTCTGAGCATCCAAGAGTCATTGTGGATCGCCAGTGAACGAAGTCTGTGAAGGTTTGGGAGTCTACCTTGAAGACTTACCAGAGTGATTGGGCGAGGACTAGGTGTCCTTAGCTCAAGGGGAATATGGTGAAGATGCGGTCTTATGAGTTACATCTCAGACTCCCTAACCAGACGTACAGTTGTCACAGCAACTGGAACTGGTCCAACAAATCCTTGTCCTCACCAAGCAACTAGTTCTATCTTCTCCCTATCTTTATTTACAGTCTGTCTTCATGAAGTCATTGCCTGCATGTGTTACCTGTTTGACTTCAATGTGTGACTTCTATTGTTGTTTGGCTTTATACTATCTACCATCCTGATCATTACTACCTAGCTGCTATTAGTCTTTGTGCTTTCACTTCATTGAATACTTGACTATGGCTTGCCTAGTGTAGTCTAGCTTCCGCTGCATGTCAATAGGTTCATTTCTACTGTTTGTCTTCGAAACTCCCATGTTTTGAAGATGTTCATAAAAATCACCTATTCACCCCCCTCTAGTCGATAACTAGCACTTTCAATTGGTATTAGAGCAAGGTACTCCCTTGTTCTGTGTGATTCGGTTTAACCACCTAGAGTTTTAGCTACGTCGACTGCAGGGATAATCAAAGTCTCCGCTGCGTGCCCTGCCTTCGATGGCACTGATTACCCCTACTGGAAGAATAAGATGCGCATGAATCTTGAAGCCATTGATTTCGACCTTTGGTATGTCTTCAAGAACGGCGTTCCCAAGGGCGGCGAAGGCGTCACTCCCGCTGATGTCAAGAAGTTCGTTCAACTTGATTCCACTACGAAGAACATCATCTGTGGTCATCTGACCAAAGGACAGTATGGCCGTGTGAGTGCTCTGGAAACGTTGAAGCTAGTCTGGGACTGGCTCTCCAAGGTCAACGAAGGCATCTCAACTCATAGAGACCAAAGGATCAGTGTCCTTCGCAACCTCTTCAACCGCTTCAAGAGAAACGACAATGAGAATGTCCAGCTCACGTTTGATCGCCTCACTGACATCACTAATGAGCTTCATGCTCTCCTTGCTACTGAGATCACCAAGCATGAAATTGTCAAGACACTCCTGAGATCACTTGACAGCTCGTTCGACACCCTAGCCCTGATGATTCAAGAATGCCCTGACGTCAAGACACTCGATCCGTCTGACGTACTTGAGAGGCTCAACACACATGAGTTTCAGTTATCTGAGAAAAGAGATATCTATGGTCCCAACTATGGTCGAACTCGCGCTATGAAGGCAAATGCTGCTTCCTCATCTAAAGAAGAATCTGACTGCAGTTCTGGTGATCCTGAAGACATTGGAAAGGAGCTTGCCATGCTTGTCAATAAGTTCCAGAAATTCACAAAGAAGAAAGGCTTCAGAAAGTCTTCACGATCCAGCTCAAGAAATGATGAAGCTCTCTACTCATGACCACAAGAAGAGAACATGCCACAAGTGCAACAAACCTGGTCACTATTTCTCCGAGTGTCCACAGTGGGAAAATGAAAACAACAAGAAGAAGAAAAGCAAGGAATATGATTCTGATGACAACAAGAAGAAGAAATCATCAGAGTCTTCTTCCAAGTCTTCGTCCAAGTCTTCATCACACAAGAAGAGCTCATTTGGCAAGGCTCGTGCTTTTGTTGGCAAGGAGATGGATTCAGAGGAGGAGTCTGCTTCTGAGGACGCGGAGGTGGAATCTGAGGAGGAGTCTGACCCTGGTGTTGCAAGTCTGGCTCTAGCCACAACCTACGTTGCCAAGTCCATCTTCAACACTGAAGACAATGGCTCCGTCACCAACACTGGTGATAATGACAAGAACGACTCCGCTCCCACCTACTGCTTCATGGCACGTGGTGCCAAGGTAAACTCACGCGATGCTTACTTTCAAACATCAAGTAAAGATGACTCTGATTGTGAATCCAAACCCAGCTACAAAACACTTGCTAAAATTGCAACTGAACAACAGAAAGCTATGGAACATATTCAAAAACTGTTAGACAAAAGCGAATACCTGTTGGACGCGGAAATGACCCGATCTCAGTCCTTAATTAAAGACATAAAAAATGTTCATGTTAAGTACGAAGAACTTGAAAGTCGTCATGAAACGCTCTCAACAACTCATGAAAAGCTTTCCTACGATTATCTTCAAAGGTAGCAATAACTTGAGAAATTGAGAGCGGATCAGGAAGATCTTCAAAAAGAGAATGAGTCACTTCGCGCTCAACAGATCAGTCCTGCTCAGGAAGGATTTGAACCACCATGTCTGAAATGCCTTGAGCATGATAACACTACTTCTGTTGCTGAATATTCTACTGCTGCTACTGTTGCAATATCTTCAACTGTTGATGTGGTAACTAACCCCTCTGCTGAGGATGCCACCACTATTGCTGATGAAAATGCTAGGTTGATTGCTTGAAACAGGGATGTACAGAAGTCTCAAAGGGCATCAGACACTATGCGATGTCCTCAAAAAGCAGATTTTGAATCGAAACCCTAGGAAAGAGGGTGTTGGGTTCGAGAGGAAAATGAATGTTGATGTTCCTACTGGAAACCTGAGCAGTACCCCAGGACCACGTGGGTTGCTGCAAAGGAACCTTTCGTGGATCCATCCACCTTATCTGGCTTCACCTGTGCTAACCCTATTATCATTGATGAATCCTTTGATGCAAACTATAAACTGTTTAAGAATCAGAATGGTGAAGTGTTTTCCAGGTATATTGGTACTAACTGCAGGAATGGACCACCTATGAAGAAGATCTGGGTGCCCAAAAGGATTATTTAGAATCTTCCTGTGAATGTCATCACGACACCATAAGGGAAGAAGACAAACCCCAGAGCAAAAGCTTCATATGGTCCAAAGGCTTCATACAGACAGAGGACTCACCAGAGTCACCCTAACGCTAATGTTTTGCAGGGAAATCATACGCAGACTCATGAATATGAGCGTGTATCATCAAACCGCTATGTTCATAAGACTAAGAACTACTCTGCTTATTCATATGAGTATTATTCACCTCCGGCAAGGCTATTTGTTAAGTCTCCAAAGCCGAAGTTCTCAGATGCTGCACTTAGACTCATTGCTTCTAAGCCACCCCTGAAGATGTGGGTGGTTAAGAAGAATTAACTTTCTTTTGCAGGGAAAGTTCTCCAGCCGGAAATCAAATGCGTCCGATGCTTTTGCTGGGGACCTAAAACATCTTGTTGGGCACAATATAAAATGCCCAAATGGTCTCACTATGTATTTTGTTCCTGAATCGCTTGCCAATCATCCTATCAGTCCTAACCTTGATCCGAGCTTTGATAATCCTCTTGTGCTTCAAATGTTTATGCTTCATAATACTCTTGGTGAAGCCTATCCCCCTAACTGTACTGTAGGGTATGACACCTCATGCTTTAGAATGGATTATGGACAGTGGATGCACTAATCACATGACTGGTGACCGAAGGCTTCTCATGAACTCAACCTTACGTCCATCTGACAAGAGTCACATCACATTTGCTGACACTGGTAAAAGCAAGGTATTGGGTCTAGGTAGAATTGCAATCTCAAAGGATCAGCACATGGATAAAGTGATACTTGTTGAATCCCTTGGTTCAACTTAATGTCTGTCTCAATGCTTTGCGATTTGAACATGATTGTGATATTTGGAAAATATCGTTGCCTTGTACTAATGGAATCTGACAAGTCTCTAGTCTTTGAAGGGTATTAGAAAGATGATTTGTACATGGTAGATTTCTCAGCAGGACCACAGCTTGCCATATGTCTTCTTGCAAAAGCTTCAGAGTGTTGGCTCTAGCATCGGAGGCTAGGGTATGTTGGCATGAGGAACTTACACTTTCTCGCAAAGAAGAAGCACGTCATAGGCATCAAGGGAGTCAAGTTCAAGAAGGATCACTTGTGCGGTGCCTGCGAAGCTGGAAAGATGACAAGGGCCAAGCATCCCTTGAAGACAATCATGACGACATCTCACCCCTTCGAGCTGCTACACATGGAACTATTTGGCCCTACTCACTACTACTGCTTGTCTCTATGGCTTCCTCATTGTTGATGATTATTAAAGATATACGTAGGTGCATATAATTCTCTACAAGACTGAAGTGCAGGATGTCTTCAGACGCTTCGCCAATCGTGCCATGAATAACTATGGTGTCAAGATCAAGCACATCATAAGTGACAACGGCACTGAGTTCGAGAACACCGGCCTCAACCTTTACCTAGATACATTAGGCATTACTCATGAGTTCTCCGCTCCATACACACCTCAGCAGAATGGCATCGTGGAGCGCAAGAACAGAACACTCATTGAGATGGCTCGGACGATGTTGGATGAATACAAGACTCCAAGAAAGTTCTGGACTAAAGCTATTGATACTGCATGCCATGTCATCAACCGTGTTTATCTTCACAAGCTCCTGAAGAAGACATCCTATGAACTACTTACTGGTAAGGAGCCAAATGTTAGTTACTTCAGAGTATTTGGTGCTAGGTGCTGGATCAAGGATCCACATCACACTTCAAAATTTGCACCGAAAGCACATGAAGGTTTTATGCTTGGTTAGAGAAAGGATTCGCAGTCCTATAGAGTCTTCAACCTCTTTCACTATAAAGTGGTTGAAACTGTAGATGTGCGGTTCGATGAAACTAATGGCTCGCAAAGAGAGCACCTGCCATATGTGATAGATGAAGTTCCACCTAGTGGATACATCAAGCTTATGGGAACTGGAGAAATCATACCTTCTAAGGCACAGCTTGAAGAGGAACTTATCATTTCTACACCTAATCAACATGAAGACAAGGCTCAGCCTGGAGACAATCCTCCTAATGATGACAATGACCAGCAAGAGCAAAATCTTCGTCCAGTTCATCCTCGTGTTGCAAATGAAGTACAAATTGAGATGATAATCGATAGCATCAATGCACCTGGTCCACTCACTCGTTCAAGAGTAACACAGCTAGCAAATTTCTGTGGGCACCTTGCATTTGTCTCAATATCAGAACCCAAGAAAGTTGCTGAAGCCTTCATGGAACCTGAATGGATTCAAGCTATGCAAGAAGAGTTTCAACAGTTCAAGCTGAACAATGTGTGGGAACTAGTCAAGCGTCCTGACCCTCACAAGCACAACATAATAGGCACCAAATGGATATATCGCAACAAACAAGATGAGAATGGTCATGTTGTCAGAAACAAGGCTCGTCTTGTTTCCCAAGGATACACTCAAGTTGAAGGGATTAACTTCGATGAAATATTTGCTCCTGTGGCTAGGCTTGAAGCCATTCGCATACTGCTTGTTGGGGATATTACTACTGGGCGTAAACCGGCCTACCAGGGCCGGGTTAACTTCATCAGTAGTTCCGGAGTGTTAAAGCCCAAGAAGATAGATGAAGGCCCAAGGCCGTAGTTGGTTCAACACTTGTGGCCGTAAACCGGCCTTGTATGTAAACTTGTATTATAAGTTAAGAATAAGGAGAGACCAACCCGGGTACGAATATGAACCGGAGATTGGGACTCTATGAACCGATGGGCGTCACCCGTGTATATAAGGGGACGACCCGACAGCGGTTCAAGGACAGACAACCACAACTCGAGACTTAGGCGAAGCTTGTTTGCTCCCTAGTCATCGAAACCCCATCAATTCCATCACAACTAGACGTAGGCTTTTACCTTCATCGAAGGGGCCGAACTAGTATAAACCCTCTGTGTCCCTGCGTCCGCTTTAACCCCTTCGAGTTAACCCGTTGCGATGGCTCCACGACTAAGTCCTTTGGCTAGGACATCTGCCGTGACAAACCCACGACAGTTGGCGCCCACCGTGGGGCTATCGCACGATGGTTTCAAGTTCTTGGAGGGCCACTTCGAAGGACTCGAGGGATACGCTGTGGGCCGGATGACCAAGAGTCGTCGCGGCAAGATCTACATCGACGATGCAGGCTGGGGCTCCGAGGCCGGCTCAATTGAGTACGGGTACCGGGTCCCCTTTGGTGGCATACACGTCTTCATCGGCAAGATCGGTGAACCGGGCCCTGAGCTAGACACCTGCACCGACCTCATCGAGACAGCTCAGCATGCGCGACCTGCCCGGGTTAAGCCGTCCGTGAAACGTGCCTTCGTGGGAGTCATCCATGGAGGAAGATATGAGGATGGATCAGGATCTGGTGGCGAAACCGTCGTTTATTCTGGCGACGAGTCGTCAACCGGAGAAACCGAGTCTTTGTATCAGTTACAAGATGGCCGGATTGGGGGCTGTTCCGATGGCGACAGTATTCCGGACCCCTCCGATCTGCCCAACTGGGTTGGAATGTTCATGGCCGGTACGCAAGCAGCGCTTCATTCATCAACTGCTGCAGCGATGGTTCCTAGTTCAGCAGCGGCAACGGCTGCCGCGGCAGGAGGCTCTGTGCGCCCGCCGGTTCAAGTCTTATCAGATCTGTTCGATGCGTTAGCTACGCTCATGGCGGAGGCTAACCCGGCGGATCAAGACGCTCACAACGCGGAAATTGCAAAGGTGAGGGAGCAGATCACTCAGGCCAAAGCGGATTTAGCAGCTGAAGAGGTCAGGATGACTGCAGAGCGAGCTGCATTGGACGCGCAAGCTTACAAACTCATGCTGGACCAGAACGCATCACAGGAAGTCATGAGGAGAAAGTACCGATCTCGTTTGCCTTCAGTTTTCGAAGCAAGGGACCTTTTCAACACCCTGGAGCGGGAACCAATAATCCGCCGGTGCTAAACCGGGCGGAGGCACCTGCGACAGGCGCGCCGATCCAGCCCCGTTTAATAGATCTACCTCATCATAATACTGGTGTACCGCAAGCTGTGCCTACACCTCCGGGTCACTACTCCAATCCGCTGGATAACCTCGTTGCGGCTGCGGCACGGCTGGAGGCTATTCCAGTTGAAGGTGATTCATTACAGGCGATAGAGACGCGCCGGGTCAAGGAGCTCCTTAGGACGGCTTTGGTCCAACAGGAAGCGTATTCATAAAGCCGTGACCGGATTCATTCTACCCCACGTCCGACCCAGAGTTATAGCAGGCATATGGAGGAACCAGCTGTATCAAGTAACGCGTGGCGTGGAGCGCCCCGTGGCAACAATCCGGCCGGTGGTGCTGACAATGCCCAGGAGGTGGTGGACCGGGCCCGAGCGCACAGGGAGGCCGAGTTAGCGGCACAACATCAAGATCGTCAGCTTACACTGGTTCGTCCGACCACTTCGATTGAGCCTGGGCTTAATTCTAGCGCATTGGGGGTACCTTGCCTTGTCCCCGCTTTACGCAATGTGTGCCTGCCTAAAGATTTCAAGGGCCCGCGCAAGGTGCCGAATTATATGGCGGATCAACATCCAGAGACATGGGTGGAGAGCTATGAGATGGCCATGGAGATGCTTGATGTGGATGATGCAGCGTGTGCAAAGTATTTCACCATGATGCTTGAAGGGATGGCCCGTACCTGGTTGAAGAGCTTGCCGCCCAACTCTATCAGTTCATGGGCCCAGTTACGGGCCCGGTTCATCAATAACTTCAAAGACACATGTAAGCAGCCTATGTCGATAGTAGATTTAGCTGCCTGTGTCTAGGAGGAAGGAGAATCAACTACTCATTGGGTACGCCGGGTCTCACAAGTGCTACATTCATCAGACCGCATCAACGCTGACACCGCAGTCATAACTTTGGAAGGCAATTGCCGGTTTGGACCCCTAAGGTTGAAGTTAGGACGGATGAAGCGCCATTGCACTGACATGGGGACTCTTATGGCCGCTTTGGTAAAATATGCTGATTCTGATAGTACCAAGGATCCCGAGTCTGATGATGAAAAGACAGGGAAGGGAAAGAGGAACGGCAACTCCAAGGGTCAGCAACATCACTCAGCAGGTAATGGCGGCGGAGGCAAGCGTAAGGCGGATGGCAACATGGACTTTGTGGCTAATACTAATGCACAGGACAAGGGCCAGCGGCGCAAGGGTAAATCGCAGAACCGCAGTGGAGCGCCTAGTCCTAATCCGGACCGACTGAATTATCTATTGAACCATCCCTGTCCAAAGCATGGGACGAAGGAGGCGCCAGCAAACTACCTCTGGAAGGATTGTTACATTATGCAGGAGTCAAGAGCTCTAATGCTTTCCGGTATGATCCCAGTTCCGGCGGTGGATCCGGGCCAGGTTCCGGTGGAGGGAACTCCGGTTCAGGATTTAACGATAATCCGGGCGGCGGTAACAATCAGAATAACCAGAATAATCAGGGGGGTTACAATCAGCAGCAGCAGCAGTCGGGTTATCAGAGCAACCCGAAGCAATTGAATAGTGGGCAATAGCATGTATTCACCACTAGCTTGGACAAGCGAGACCGGAAGGTCCAGAAGTGGGCAGTTAATTCGGTTGAACCGGCCGTGCCAAGATATCTACGCTGGTCAGAGCAGCCAATCATATGGAGCAGAGAGGATCACCCTCCCAGGGTTGATAATCCGGGTCAGCTGGCTTTGGTGGTGGCGCCTCAGGTGGGAGGTTATAAGTTCACCAAGGTACTCATGGATGGGGGTAGCAGTATTAACATCCTATACTATGAGACCTTCCGTCGCATGGGGTTAACAGATAAAGATCTCCGACCATCGAATACGGTTTTCCATGGTGTGGTACCTAGCAAGTCAGCATACCCCATTGGTAAGATAGTACTGGAAGTGGCTTTCGGAGATGATCATGATTCCAGATCAGAGACACTAACGTTTGAGGTGGTAAAAATCCAAAGCCCGCATCACGCCCTGTTTGGTCGACCGGCCTATACCAAGTTCATGGTACGGCCCTGTTATGTGTACTTGCAGCTCAAGATGCCAGGTCGTAAAGGGACTATAATGGTCCATGGAAGCCGTAAGGTCGCTCTGGAATGCGAAGAAGGATACGCGGCTTACGCAGAATCGGTTTGTGCCACCGAGGAGTTGAAGTATTACAAAGACAATGTTGACCCGGCGGATATGACCCCTTTGAAGAAGCCTACCACGGAGTACGATCCGGCCCTGAAGTTCACATCGGCGGCTGAGACTAAGCTTGTTGACTTCGTCCCTGGCGATTCGTCCAAGCAGTTCAGCATCAGTGCCAATCTGGATCCAAAATAGGAAAGCGCGCTCATCGAGTTCATCCGTGAGAATCGGGACATCTTTGCATGGAAGCCTTCTGACATGCCAGGTGTACCGAGGCGACTCGCCGAGCACACTCTTAATGTGGATCCTAAATACAAACCGGTGAAACAATTCCTCCGCCGGTTCAACGAGGAAAGACGCAAAGCTATTGGAGAAGAAGTGGCCAGGCTCCTAGCAGCTGGCTTCATCGTTGAGGTGTTTCACCCTGAGTGGCTTGCTAATCCGGTGCTGGTCCTTAAGAAAAACGGCACCTGGCGTATGTGTGTAGATTACACTGATCTTAATAAAGCTTGTCCAGCGGATCCTTTTGCCCTCCCCCGTATTGATCAAATTATTGATGCTACGGCGGGTTGCGAGCGTTTAAGTTTTTTGGATGCATATTCCGGCTATCATCAGATCAAAATGGCAATTAAGGACCAGGAGAAGACCGCGTTCATAACTCCCTTTGGTGCCTTTTGCTATGTATCTATGCCTTTTGGGCTCAAGAGTGCCCAGGCAACCTATCAGCGGTGTGTGCAGAATTGTCTTCACAAGCAGATTGGCCGCAATGTGCATGCCTATGTGGATGATATTGTGGTCAAGTCAAGGGAGAAAGAGACTTTGATTGGTGATTTGAAGGAGACCTTTGATAACCTGAGGACGTATAAGATGATGCTCAATCCGGCCAAATGTGTCTTCGGTGTACCGGCAGGCAAGTTGTTGGGTTTTCTGGTGTCCAACAGGGGAATCGAGGCCAATCCGGAGAAGATTACGACCATCACTTCTTTATCCAAACCGAAGTGTATCAATGATGTTCAACGACTGGCTGGCCGGATCGCCGTGTTAAGTCGGTTTATCAGCCGTCTTGGTGAGAAAGCAATCCCTTTGTATGAGATGTTGAAAAAGATGGATCAATTCGTCTGGAGTTCTGCTGCTGATCAGGCGTTCGAGGACTTAAAGCGGCAATTGGCCAATCCGCTCATGCTCGCCGCTCCCATTGACAAGGAGCCATTGCTGCTGTATGTTGCCGCTAATGCTCGCGCAGTCAGTGTGGCTATTGTGGTGGAGCGGAAGGAGGCAGGCAAGGAGCATCCGGTTCAACGTCCGGTTTATTATATCAGCGAGGTGCTTATTGAATCCAAACAAAGGTATCCACATTGGCAGAAGCTGGTATATGGAGTTTTTATGGCAAGCCGGAAGCTGAAGCAGTATTTCCAAGGGCATCCCATCACAATGGTCAGTTCTGCCCCCTTGGGTGATATCATCCAGAACCGGGAAGCGACGGACGGATTGCCAAGTGGGCTATAAAGCTTGGGCCGCACGGTTTAAAATACGTGCCTCGGACGACGGTGAAGTCCCAAGCGCTTGTTGATTTCATCAATGATTGGACGGAGCTGCAGGCCCCTGAAGAGAAGCCGGATCACACATATTGGACCATCCATTTTGACGGGTCACGGCAATTGGAAGGCTCGGGGGCTGGAGTCGTATTAACTTCCCCACGAGGTGATAAGTTCTGTTATGTTCTCCGCTTAATGTTCCCTTGTACTAACAATGCAGCTGAGTATGAAGCCTTGCTCCATGGTCTCCGGATGGCTAAAGAGATGAATCTAAGCCGGGTTAAGTGCTTCGGTGACTCGGATCTAGTGGCTCAACAAGTGTCTAGCACTTGGGATTCTAAAGACCCAGTCATGGCTGCATATCGTCGTGAGGTGGATATTGTTGCGGGTCACTTCAAGGGTTATCAGGTGGACCACGTGGACCGTCGGAAGAATGAGGCGGCAGACGCCCTGAGTCGATTGGGCTCCCAACGTAAACCGGTCCCGCCTCATGTTTTTCTTGATGTGCTGCACAACCCGTCGGTCAAGCTCCCAGGTGAAGCGGATTTGGCTGTTCCTGACCCGGAGGCTCAGTTGGTGGCAGCTCTTCACGGCATCCTGGATTGGACACTTCCTTACCTGGCAGACATGAATCGGGGTGAGTTACCAGAGGATGAGACTCTGGCCAGACAAATAATACGGTGGTCTAAGTCCATGACAATTGTCAATGGCGAGTTGCACCATTGCAGTGTATCGGGAGCATATCAACGCTGTGTATCTCCTGAGGAAGGCTGTGAAATTTTGCGAGAGATCCACGAAGGGGATTGTGGTCACCACGCCGGTTCAAAATCTTTGGTGGCCAAAGCGTTCCGACACAGTTTCTATTGGTTAACTGCCCATGCTGATGCGGAGGATCTAGTCAGACAATGTGATGGTTGCCAAAAGTTCTCAAGACGTGCTCATGTACCAGCTCAAGAATTGAGGATGATTCCAATCACTTGGCCGTTTGCAACTTGGGGGCTAGATATGGTTGGGCCTTTCAAAAGGTCCAAGGATAAGAAGACCCACCTCCTGGTGGCGGTTGATAAATTTACAAAGTGGGTGGAGGCGGAGCCTGTTAGCAAGTGTGATGCAGCCACGGCGGTTCAGTTCATCAAAAAGGTGATTTTCCGGTTTGGCTTTCCACACAGTATCATCACAGATAATTATACCAATTTGTCCAAAGGCGCCATGAAGGAGTTTTGCGAACGGGAGCACATCCGCCTTGACGTTTCATCAGTGGCGCACCCACAGTCTAATGGTCAGGCAGAAAGAGCTAATCAGGAAATCTTGAGAGGCATCAAATCGCGGCTTATGATTCCTTTGCAAAGGACGCCGGGTTGTTGGGTAGAAGAGTTGCCATCCGTGTTATGGAGCATTAATACCACACCCAACAGATCAACAGGATACACACCGTTCTTCATGGTCTATGGAGCGGAGGCGGTTCTCCCTAGTGATATCCGTCACGATTCACCTCGTGTGGCGGCTTATGTTGAAGCGGACAACGAGACAGCTCGACAAGACGCTTTGGACCGGTTGGATGAAGAGCGAGACATAGCAGCTGCCCGCTCGGCCATTTACCAACAGGATCTTCGTCGCTATCACAGTCGTCGAGTCAGAACCAGAACCTTTCAAGAAGGAGATTTGGTGCTTCGGCTCATTCAATATCAAACCGATATGCATAAGTTATCCCCGCTGTCGGTGTCAAAACCGGCGGATCTCGGGTAGGGGGTCCCGATCTATGCGTCAAGGTCGGATGGTAACAGGAGACAAGGGACACTTTATTTTACCCAGGTTCGGGCCCTCTCGATGGAGGTAAAACCCTACTCCTGCTAGATTAATATTGATTATATGGGTAGTACAAGAGTAGATCTACCACGAGATCAAGGAGGCTAAACCCTAGAAGCTAGCCTATGGGTATGATGATGGTTATGATGTGTTCGTCCTACGGACTACAACCCTCCGGTTTATATAGGCACCGGATAGGGTTAGGGTTACACAGAGTCGGTTACATTGGTAGGAGATCTTGAATATCCGCACGCCTAGCTTGCCTTCCACGCCAAGGAAAGAACCTTCCGGACACGACACGAAGTCTTCAATCATGTATCTTCATAGTCCTGGAGTCCGGCTGAAGATATAGTTCGGCTATCCGAACACCCCCTAATCCAGGACTCCCTCAGTAGCCCCCGAACCAGGCTTCAATGACGTCGAGTCCAGCGCGCAAATTTGTCTTCGGCATTGCAAGGCGGGTTCCCCCTCTGAATCTTGTGTACCTGTATGAATAATGTCCGTAGTGCTCCTCGGTCTCGGTGCCCAATAATTGCCGTCTTCCACGTGTTGAACGAATGCGAAAAGCCCGGGGGTGTTTTTATATTCACACCCTTGGTCATATAAACGAGCCGCCTATTTAACGGGATGGGGATCTAGATCCAAACCACATCTTCTTCTCCCCGCGAGTTATCATCAGAGCGTCTCCAGCAAAGGTCCATTCCAACATGGCCAGCCGTCGTAGCTCCTCCCCTCGCCCCTCCAGCCCCAAATCCGGAGACTAGGAGAGTTGCACCATCCCACACAGCGAGCTAGTGTCACTGCAGGCCAAAGGGTTCCTTCCCCAAGCATATATGGTCCCGGTCGGAGCCGGACTCGCCACCTACAACGGCGGCAAGCAAGCAGAGAGCACCCCCAATCCTTCTAAAGGAGAGCGGGTGTGCCTCGTCCCTTATTTATTAAGGGGTCTGGGATTTCCAATTCATCCATTCCTCCGCGGGCTTCTGGAGTTCTACGGCCTCCAGCTGCACAACCTCACGCCTGGCTCCGTGCTACATATTGCAGGCTTCGTTGCCCTTTGCGAGCTATTTTTAGGCGTCGAGGCTCATTTTGCGCTGTGGAAGAGGTTGTTCTGCTTGGTGCCCCGTTCTCAGAAGGGGTCTATATACCAAGTGGGCAGAGCCGAAATATGGCGCATCGCCGGGACCGGATACCTATCCGGAACCCCAAAGAAGGCGTCCGAGGACTGGCCTTCAGAATGGTTCTACATAGACGACGTCCCGCTGCCGGACCCTGCCGGGTCGGCCTCGCTGAGTTCAGCATGGCTCCCTTAAAGAAACGCTTAAGTTGGCGTCCGCGGAGCTCTCAGAGAGAAAGCAACAGAGACGTTCTTTACCTGATGGGCCGGATAAGACTGTTGGCTCATTCCGGACTAACCATGATTGGAGTCATGGCCGCATGTATTATGCAGGGGGTGCAGCCGCTTCAATATAGGAGTCACCCCATGTGGGATTTCAACGGGGAGGATGACGCCACCCGTTACGGCCGCAAGGGGCCAGACACAGCTGCCGCTCTAGTAAAGATTCTAACATCTTTGTACAAGGGAGAAAAGGAGGACTTCCTCCGCGTCAACCCGCGGGCCGGATTCACTATGTATGAACCTCCAAGTTGGATAAGTGAACAATTGCACTTGCCCGCTTATTTAATGCTCCCATGACTAGATACGTAATCTGGTGATTTCAATGCAGGAGCTCCGACAGGAGGTAAAGGATATCAACAGCTGCCCTCCACAGCCTGAGGACCCAGAACGGTCCCTCGATCCGGACTCCGAAGAGGATCCGGACATATCGGTGGAGCTCATCGACGGGGTGTTCCACCAGTTAAGCAAAGATAATACCTTGGTGGCCATTACAGCTGATTATCCCGGGTTAATCCTGGCCTCCCAGGTGACAGAAACCAGAGTGTTTATTCCCGCAAGAGAGATTCCGTCCTTACATATTCCGGTGTTTCTGACGACAACCGTATTTTACAGGGGAGATTTCCGAGGAGGGAGGCCGAACCTGCGGCGGCTAGCCAACGAGGAGCCGCCGGGCCCCGTGGGGTAAAAAGGGATGAAGTCCGGACTGAGAGTTCGGCACAAAGGTATAACGCGCCCTCTGTCTTCCTGTCGTTATTCTGTCAGGGCATGTTAACATCCGTACTATTTCCAGGACGAAGAGGCCTCGCCGGACTATATCCGGAGGGGCCGCCAACCGCGCCTATACCTGCCAGGCCCCAACGTCTGGTCCGGAGGCGGGGACAAACACCAGGCTTGCGCCGGACGCTCCTCCAACAGAGGACGCGGACCGGCTATCTGCCACAAATTTAGAAGTGGAGAGCGCCATGAACCATAGGCGTCGCCGGACAGTTCTACGCGACGCTTGTTTCTCCCGAGAGGCCTTAGACGCCTTCAATTCGGGAGATGCGTACCTTCGTGCTGCTCAAGATGGTTTAGCCAGAGCCACGGAGCAGTATGTGAAATACATACGGGTAAGAAAATTTAAATATATATATACCAGTAGCCCCCCGAGACTTGAAACAGTTAAACTAACTGATTTAAGGATCATATAATATGTAGGTTCTTACTGAGAAGAACACCGTGTTGTCCCAGGAGCTGGAAAAGTGCAAGGCCCAACTAGAGGCCGCACTAGCCGCAACAGGGGAGCCCAAAGGGACCCCCTCAGGTATGATATACTTTGAGAGATTAGTATTGTGCGGCTTATGTGCGAATCTGACAATTAATGTTACAGATGGTGCCGGACTAGATCCGGAGAGGCAACAACTCTTAGCCAGTTAAAGGCTGGCGAGAGTACGTTGACAAGGGTGAGGCGAGAGAAGAATGATCTTCAGGATGCCAACACCAAGCTGGATGTTGAACTGAAAGACGTTCGTGGCCAGCTATCTGACTCCACGAAGGAGAATCAGCGTCTTCGACGCGGCATATTTAGTAAGTGCTTGAGCGAACCCTTTGAAAAAAAAGGAGTTCGATGAGGAAGACAAATAACAGAATTATGTCTGTAGGTACGCTCACAGGTCGTCCTGCAGAGGAGATGCCCGGTTCTACGGGTGACCTTCTCCGCGAACTCCTGCAACTGCACGAACGAATTCAGCAGGCAATGCAAGGGGTTGCCCGGGCCTTATGGCCTGCCCACTCCACGCCCGAGGGCCTTGGAGAGCTTGCGGAGAAGCTGACGGGAGCTCGGCGACGCATCCGGTTGTGGAAGATATCAGCCTGCCGACAAGGCGCGAGGGAGGCCTGGGCCATGGTGAAGACCCGCTTTACGAAGTCTGACCCCAATCACATGGCCGAGGTCGGACCAGTGGGGCCTGACGGGAAGGAGATCCCTGTGAGCTTGGTGTATGGCTAGGTAGAGCTGGCCGCAAAGTATTCCCAGCAGGACTGTAAATTAGACAGCCTGTTAGATGGTATAGAGGAGGAATACGATCAGTCAAGATGACTATGTAATTTATAATTGACATGTGTAATGCCTTCTAGCCGGATTGTAGATCGTTTGTCGTTGCCGACCTTTTCGCTTCGACCTTGGGACCTGACAGTCCGGAGTGTGTCCGAATACCATAACGGCTATATAAAAGCCGGGGTATGCATGGAGACCAGGCGTAGGGGTCATTAGTGCTTTATCAGACAAGTGCCCAACTAGTTATGTTATATTACATGGTTAGTAAGAAACATCTTCCAGAGAATAGTTCCGTTAAGGGTTCCTTTCGCTGGGGTGGTGTGCCCTAAAGTGCACGTCCAGACTGCAAATGCAGAAGATCATCTGGGGGCATGTATAAAATAAGAAGGTTCATCTTTAGTTCACTGATCGAATATTCCCTTAAGAACGCTAGCTTTCGGCTTCACCCAGTCTGAGGTACACATCCGGCTTATCCGGCAGTAACAATCGCAGAGGTGCTCCCTTTACCGCCTAGCCGAACAATCGGGAACGTAGGGGTAAGCACAGGAGCCAGGCAACCCAGCTTGGCTAAAACTTAAGTCATATCGATGCATATAATGGCGAAGAAAAGGTGCATGCGGAAGTCTGACGCATGCGTTGGGTGTGAAACCCATATAGATAAGCTTCTGTTAAAGAAGCCCCCAGGTTTAAGGAGCGCGGATAGCGCGTCATATAATGAGCCTTTTACGGGCTAGAAAAGAAAAGAGTAGTAGAAAAAGTAAAAAAAGGTATAAATGTAACTAATGGATAGAGGAAGGAGACAAACACAGAGTCCGACGCTAGGCATAGAATCTTTGGAGACGTGTGGCGTTCCATGGGTTCGGCTCGAGTCGGTTGTCCGACGCATCTCGCAGGTGGTACGCTCCACCAGTTAGGACTTGGTCGATTATGAATGGACCTTCCCATTTGGGCTTGAGTTTGTTCTTTTGCTTATCCGGCAGGCGCAGAACTAGTTCACCAACGTTGTAATTTTTGGCCCGTACTTCTCTGCTTTGATATCTTCGAGCTTGCTGTTGATAGAATGCGGAACGGGACTTAGCCACGTCACGCTCTTCCTCTAAGGCGTCCAGGTTGTCTTGCCGATGAAGCTCGGCTTCTCTTTCTTCGTACATGCGCACTCGAGGTGAGTCATGAATTATGTCGCAGGGCAGAATCGCCTCAGCGCCGTACACCATAAAGAATGGCGTGAATCCGGTGGTACGATTTGGCGTGGTTCGTAGCCCCAGAGTACGGAGTCGAGCTCCTCTACCTAGTGCATATCAGATTCCTTGAGGGACCGCACTAGTCTGGGTTTGATGCCGCTCATGATGAGACCATTTGCACGTTCGACATGACCGTTAGTTTGTGGGTGATAGACAGAAGCGTAGTCGAGCTTAATGCCCATGTTTTTGCACCACAGCTTTACTTCATCAGAGGTGAAGTTTGTGCCGTTATCGGTGATAATGCTATGGGGGACACCATAACGGTGTACGACCCCGGATACGAAGTCTATCACAGGTCCGGATTCAGCCGTCTTGACAGGCTTGGCTTCTATCCATTTGGTGAATTTATCCACCATGACCAATAAGAATTTTTTCTTGTGGGTTCCGCCTTTAAGGGGTCCCACCATATCGAGCCCCCAGACCGCGAAAGGCCAAGTGATGGGGATAGTTCGGAGGGCGTTGGGTGGCATATGGCTTTGGTTGGAAAAGAGCTGGCAACCGACGCACCGTTTGACTAGGTCCTGAGCGTCTGCTCTAGCCGTCGGCCAATAGAAGCCAGTACGGAAAGCCTTGCTTACAAGGGACCGAGCCGCGGAGTGATGGCCACCGAGTCCGGCATGAATTTCAGCCAACAGACTCCGCCCTTCCTCTTCGGAGATACACCTTTGAAGGACTCCTGTAGTGCTTTTCTTATATAGCTCTCCCTCGTGGACTTTATAGGCTTTAGATCGCCGCACTATGTAGCGTGCCTCGTTTTGGTCCTCGGGGAGTTCCTGCCTAGTAAGGTAGGCTAGGAATGGTTCCGTCCATGGGGCGATGAATGCCATTATTGCGTGGGCTGAGGGTGTAATTTCGGTGGCGGGGTCGCCGATTATGTCTGATTGTTCGGCATTGGATTGTGCGGTTATGCCCGGGCTATTATCCGAGGGTTCCCCCTCCCATGTTACGGATGGTTTGAATAATCTTTCTAAGAAGATGTTGGGGGGACTGCATCTCGTTTTGCTCCAATGCGTGCCAGGACGTCCGCTACCTGATTATTTTCTCGGGCTATGTGATGGAACTCCAGTCCCTCGAACCGAGCTGACATTTTTAGTACGGCATTGCGATAAGCTGCCATTTTTGGGTCTTTGGCGTCGAAGTCGCCATTTATTTGGGATATCGCGAGGTTTGAGCCCCCGCGTACTTCCAGGCGTTGAATGCCCATGGATACCGCCATCCGGAGGCCATGTAGAAGGGCCTCGTATTCGGCTGCATTGTTGGAGTCCGTGTACATAATTTGGAGTACATATTGGACTGTATCTCCTGTAGGGGATGTCAAAACGACGCCAGCCCCCAGTCCGGCCGGCATTTTGGAGCCGTCGAAATGCATGATCCAGTTTGAGTACGTGCCGTACTCTTTAGGGAGTTCGGCCTCTGTCCATTCGGCGACGAAGTCGGCTAGGACTTGCGATTTAATTGCTCGCCGTGGCTTGTAGGTTATATCGAACGGGAGGAGCTCTATGGCCCATTTTGCTATCCGGCCTGTTGCATCGCGGTTGTTGATAATATCGTTGAGTGGTACTTCCGAGGCTACTGTAATAGAACACTCTTGAAAGTAGTGTCGTAGCTTCCGGGATGCCATGAATACCGCGTATGCGATTTTTTGATAATGCGGGTACCGGGATTTGCATGGTGTGAGGACAGTGGACACGTAGTAAACCGGCCTTTGAAGGGGTAATTTATGTCCGTCCATTATCCGTTCGACGACGAGTACTGCGCTAACAACTTGATGGGTTGCGGCAATGTACAATAGCATGGGTTCGCCGGTATTCAGCGCGACCAGGATGGGGTTTGTTGCCAAGATGGCCTTTATTTCCTCGAGTCCGGCTGTGGCAGCGTCCGTCCACTCGAAGTGTTCGGTGCGCCTAAGGAGGCGGTAAAGGGGTAGTGCCTTTTCTCCCAAGCGGGAGATGAAGCGGCTTAAGGCCGCCACGCATCCGGTGAGTTTCTGAATTTGCTTGAGATCTTTTTGGACATCCAATTGTGACAGAGCTCGGATTTTAGCTGGATTTGCTTCAATTCCTCTGCCGGATACAATGAAGCCCAGGAGCTTTCCGGCTGGGACGCCGAAAACACATTTTTCCGGATTGAGCTTGATGTCGTATTTTCGCAGGTTGTCGAATGTAAGTCTCAAGTCGTCTACTAGAGATTCGACGTGTCTTGATTTAATGACCACATCATCTACGTATGCCTCCACTGTTTTGCCGATCTGGTTTGCCAAACATGTTTGAATCATGCGCTGATATGTTGCGCCGGCGTTTTTGAGCCCAAAGGGCATTGTGTTGAAGCAGAATGGGCCGTATGGCGTGATGAATGCTGTTGTAGCTTGGTCGGATTCTGCCATCTTTATTTGATGGTAACCGGAGTATGCGTCGAGGAAACACAGGGAATCGTGTCCTGCGGTGGCATCGATGATTTGATCAATTCGAGGGAGGGGAAAGGGATCCTTTGGGCAGGCCTTATTAAGGTCTTTGAAGTCGACACACAGGCGCCAGGATTTGTCCTTCTTTGGTACCATTACCAGGTTTGCTAGCCAGTCCGGGTGTTTGATATCTCTAATGAATCCGGCCTCCAATAATTTGGCTAGCTCCTCTCCCATGGCCTGTCTCTTTGGTTCGGAGAAACGCCGAAGGGTTTGTTTGACAGGTTTGAATCCTTTCTGGATATTTAAGCTGTGCTCGGCCAGCCTGCGTGGGATTCCTGGCATATCTGAGGGGTGCCAAGCGAAAATATCCCAGTTCTCTCATAGGAACTCGTGTAGTGCGGCGTTTACCTCAGGGCTCAATTGTGCCCCGATGGAGGCTGTTTTATTCGGGTCCGTTGGGTGGACCTGGAATTTGACTATTTCGTCCGCTGGTTTGAAGGATGTGGATTTGGATCTCTTATCGAGTATCACATCATCCCTGCTAACCGTGGATCGCAGCGCCGTCAGCTCTTCGGCCGCTAAGGCTTCAGATAGTGCCTCGAGGCCCGATGCGGCTGTCTTGTTTTCGGCGCGGAGTGCTATGTCTGGATCACTAGCGAGAGTGATAATTCCGTTTGGCCCAGGCATCTTAAGCTTCATGTACCCGTAATGGGGTATGGCTTGGAAAACTGTGAATGCCTCTCGTCCTAATATAGCGTGATATCCGCTTCTGAACGGGGCCACCTGGAACGTGATTTGTTCGGACCTGTAATTATCCGGCGTGCCGAATACCACATCTAGTGTGATCTTTCCGGTGCAGCGCGCTTCCTGACTAGGATTATTCCTCTAAAGGTTGTGCTGCTTCGCTCAATGCGGTTCCAGTCTATTTCCATCTTTTGGAGGGTTTCCTCGTAGATGAGGTTCAATCCGCTGCCTTCGTCCGTAAGTACCTTTGCGAGGCGACATCCATCCACTATGGGACTGAGAACCAATGCGGCTGGCGCTCTGGCTGTTCGGAATTTAGGTTCGTTGCTCGCATTGAAGGTGATGGCAGTATTGCTCCATGGATTTATGGTCGCTACTTGGTAGACTTCGGCGAGGCTGCGAAGTGTTCTTTTTCGCATGTTATTTGATGCGAAAGTCTCGGAGATTGTGAGAACGGTACTGAAATTCTCGGGCTGGTTTCCTTCGACCTCTGGATTTAGGAGGTCCTCGCCAATTCTGGCCACCTGCCGGAGTATCCAACATGCCCTGAGGCTGTGAGTTGGGGTGGCATCCTCTGTACTATGAATTTTGCAGGGTCCATCGAGCCACCTTTCTAGCACGGTTCCGTGCCCCCTAGAGGGTTTTGATTTTTTATTTAATCCGGGTGCTTTGCTGTAGTGCGCCCTTTTGATTCGGACGGGATTGCTATTCAAGGCCGGATTATCCCAAAATTTAATTTCGGTTTTCCGAGCACTTTCCATCGCACATTATTTTTGTACTATGGACGCCAAGTCAGCAAAGCGCGTAATATTACGACGACTTATGGCGTTGAGTATCCCCTTGTCCATGCAGTTACTGCAGAAGATTGAAATCGCGTCTCCCTCGTGGCAGTCCTTTATCCTGTTCATAAGCAGGAGGAATCTGGCCCAGTAATGATGTACTGTTTCTTCGGGCATCTGCTTGATTTGGGAGAGATCGCTTAAGATCGGACGGGCGGAATTCATTAGATCTGATACTTCGCCCGGTTTGCTGTTCGGAGGCCGAACGACCTCCGGATTCCGAGATCCGGAGTCCTGTATGTTTTCCGGTTTGCCTGGTTCCAAGCCCAGGTCTTGGGTTGTATCCTCCCCTCCGTGGATATCCGGCATGGAGGGTTCCGGAATTCGGACGTAACTGGTCCTTAAGATTGATGAAGGGTCACCGCATTGTGTTTCCACCACAGCAACATGATGGGTGGCTTGGGGAGAGTTGATTTCCCTTAGATCGGGTTTAGGCCCAACCTGGTCGTAGTTTGTAGCGACCCCCAAGGCGGCGATGCGATCCAGGAGCTCATTTATGGAGGAGAGCTCCACCGGATCTAGCTGCTCGGCCAATTCCGAGCTGACGCGGAGATTGTTTTCGATGACCCGAGAGGTCACCGTCGGCGTAATGGCCGAACGGGCGGTCATGAGAAAACCACCCAGCCGGAGGGCTTGGCCGATAGCCAAAGCTCCCTTAGTGACAGCGCCGTCTTTAAAGACGGGAAAAGGCATCCTTCCTGATCGTGACGGCACAGAGGAACTCTCAATGAAAGCACCAATGTCGGTGTCAAAACCGGCGGATCTCGGGTAGGGGGTCCCGATCTGTGCGTCAAGGTCGGATGGTAACAGGAGACAAGGGACACTTTATTTTACCCAGGTTCGGGCCCTCTCGATGGAGGTAAAACCCTACTCCTGCTAGATTAATATTGATTATATGGGTAGTACAAGAGTAGATCTACCACGAGATCAAGGAGGCTAAACCCTAGAAGCTAGCCTATGGGTATGATGATGGTTATGATGTGTTCGTCCTACGGACTACAACCCTCCGGTTTATATAGGCACCGGATAGGGTTAGGGTTACACAGAGTCGGTTACATTGGTAGGAGATCTTGAATATCCGCACGCCTAGCTTGCCTTCCACGCCAAGGAAAGAACCTTCCGGACACGGGATGAAGTCTTCAATCTTGTATCTTCATAGTCCTGGAGTCCGGCTGAAGATATAGTTCGGCTATCCGAACACCCCCTAATCCAGGACTCCCTCACCCTCCTTGGGAGGGACCTTTCGTGATCAGCAAGAATCTACACAACGGGTCATACTATCTGATCGATATTCGAGAGCGAAAAGACTCACGCAAATCAGAAGAGGAGACCAACAGGCCGTGGAACATAGCTCATCTTCGGCCTTACTATACTTGAGCCATTGGCTCTGCTTATGTATATACTATAACAATGTACATATTATCAATACAATAAATCGGATCCTCAGCTAAAGCGGGGTATCTGTTCTTTTACATCATGCATGGTTACATGGAGTTGTTCTGTCTTAAAGCGGCCTCTGGT
The DNA here is from genome assembly GCA_032464435.1 of Aegilops umbellulata. Taxonomy (NCBI): domain Eukaryota; kingdom Viridiplantae; phylum Streptophyta; class Magnoliopsida; order Poales; family Poaceae; genus Aegilops; species Aegilops umbellulata. Next base: position 207,779,959 of record CP136056.1, on the reverse strand, counting down.
TTACCCCTTGCAAAAATTATAAATATCACTAGGGGGCTCGGTCGTGTCCGAACCGATGCAACACCTTTTGATAGGCGAATGCCACCAGATCACTTGGGAACATGGTCAAGTCTGAACCAGTCCTCTTGATCGGCCTAAAGGCCATAGCATCACTTGGGGGCTTGGTCGAACCCGAACCATTGCCATGCCACTTGATTGGCGTAATGCCACGGTTTCATTTGGGGACCTGGCTGACTCGAACCATAGCTACACCTATTGGGAGCTTGGTCGTGTCCAACCATGGTAACGCCATCTGATCGGCTCAGTAAAGCCTCTTTTTTGTAAACGGTTTTATCATTGCCTTTGCTTCAACATTTTTTGATAAACTGCTATTTTCTCTTGGTTGCGTTTTTAAACCGACAAACGTTTTACACCGGTTCAAGTTGCCAATGTGGCGGAACACGGTCTATTATTGAACCGGAGATTATTTACCCAGTTTGATTTCTTATGTTAACATCCTTTTTTGGAGTAATAAAATGCTTATTTTGACCAAGCACGGTTTACACAGTAAACCGGCATTATATATATACAGGAGTTGTTTTTCTCCCATGACGGTGCAGGTTTATCAAACCGCCGTGTCAAAATTGGCTAAGCCTGCTTCACGCCCAATGATGGCAGGTATTTTGTATCTCAAAATTTGATCATATATGTCAATCTCCTTGCATATATATATATATATATATATATATATATATATATATATATATATATATATATATATATATATATATATATGAAATTCATAAACCGGCTGGCGGTACAACCGCCCTGCTAGTTTAAAGATTTTATGATTGCAGAAGGTATAGATCAGCAGTTTCGATCTTTCAACCAAGCGTATCAGTTCAGATGCACGAAGGCATCTCAGAAGCAAAAGTATTGGCTATCCTATTACAAGGCAACATGGTGCCCGAATAAGATCATTGTTTTTCTGGCAAAGTATAACAAGGCAGCTTATTAAACCGGTCTCTGGTTCAAGCTTGGTCGCCACCTTGATCTGATGGTCGCGGGTCGCCCTGCGCCGCTTCAGTTTCTTCTGCCCTACCCAGCGGCTGGAAGTCAACAGTGGTCCAGTCGATTCCCATTAACGCTTGAAAAACAGCTTCATCATGGATCAGTGAAGATGGTTCAATATCAGGAGCGTAAGTATGCTTACGGATTGGCGGGATCAGATTTTTTGCTTCGGGAACTGGTGCAGCCACTCGTTTGTTCTGGTTATTATATTGGGCTTGATAATGGGTCAAATCTGCCTCTTCTACCAATTGACAAGCCAGAGGGCGCACTGCCCGGTTTATTGCCCTCAAATCCTCTTCATTGAACTCTGACCCGTCTTCGTTCAAACTGGGATAGCCCTGAGCTGCTTCAACGGGATCAAAGTCTGGCACCCATGCCTTTGCTCGGATTAAAGCATTGATGGCACCGGTTCGAGCAGCAGATTTTTTCAGCTCTTCAATCCGCGCAGGAAGCATTGATAATCTCTTAAGAGTAACTTGGATTAACGTGGGTGCCGGGTTGTTATGTGACGCAGTCATGATGATCCGCTGCGCTCCAGTATATAGCTGTTCGATTAATGTGTAGGCAGCCTTCAACTTCATTCGAACATCTGACCCCAAGTGGTTAATGCGGGTGCCTGCAACATGATAAGCAGTTCACAAACGGGACCTATCATAGGAAGACCAAAATTATCACAGAAGTCAAACAACGCTTACCAAAGATGGCGGCAGTCATTGCATGCACTTGTCGCTTTACGCTGGCCAGTTCGTCCGTCACCGGTTTAAGGGCAGCTTCAGCAGTTTCATTTTTCTTGATCAAAGTGTTTTTCTCAGTGGCCCAATCCACCTGATCTTTCTTGAAGCCCTCCTTCAGCTGCTCCATGACGCCTAAAGCGCTGGTCAACTCCTCTTTTGCTTTGGAGGTTTCAGCTTGTTGAGATTTCAAGTTCTCTTGAAGATCGGCAAGTTGGTTTTCTTTGGTCTTTAGCTCAGCCTGCATTCATACAGTTATATGGTTTAACAAACCGTATGGATATTAAAGTACCAACCACATAACGAGTTATGCACTTGGCACTCGGGGGCTAATGCCTATTTGATCTACAATTGTCAACTAATCGCAAAGTCCCAAGCTCAATACAAGTATTCAACTTGGCACTTGGGGGCTAATGCCTATTTGATCTATAACTGTCAACTCATCGCAAAGTCCCATGCTCAATACAAGTATTCAACTTGGCACTTGGGGGCTAATGGCTATTTGCTCAAAAATTATCAGTGGAATTTGAGACATTCAGGTTTATATTATTAAAAGTCCCGGTTTAACTACATTAAGTTAAATCGACCCTTGGGGGCTACATCAGCACATTCTGAAGTATGCAGCTTTATATTTCAAAAGTTCCGGTTTGACAGAAGATTACAAACCGGCCCTTGGGGGCTAGGGGAATTAGCAAGGCTAGAAGAATATACAAGCAGGAAGAGGCATATGAAAGTTACCTCAAATTTCTCCTTCATCATGTTCACTAGGCCAGCTTCATGGTCGCAACTGGTATATAGCCGGTTCAGATAACCAGAATAAAGATCTTGAGCACTCAGTGCAGCATAAGTAGCCAAATCGACATTCCATTTGCCCTTGCCCATTGCGGCAAATTCATCCTTGGCAGTATGTCGAGACAAACCGACAGGGTTGCCGGGTTCGGTATGACCAATGCCAGTGATGACAACTTCATCATCCTGGGCATCACCGGTTTGCACTGTGGCGGTCAGTTTACCAGTAGATTTGGATGGATCTGCAGATTTTTCATTCCGGGCGGGACTTCCAGGCTAGTCAGCAGGACCGGAAGGATCAACAGGCCTCTCTTCAGCAATAAAAACCTCATCTTGTGTTGGCGGATCGTTTGGCATATATTCATGGACAGTTGCCTCAACATCTGGAGCGGCGCCCGTTTCAGGGACAGTTTCTTCTTCGGCCGCTTTGTCCAGGCGAGCCTTCTTGCTCGGCCTCGGTTTGGCCCTAAGAGGAACAGCAAAATCAAAAACAGTATATGTTGAAAGCTACAAAATCAAGAAAGTTATGATAAATGTAAGCTTACCCAAGCACGGTTTTAAGCGGTGGCAGCTGAGTACCCGTTGACTCACCGGAGGATGAGTGGGAGGTAACCTGATAATCGGAGTCAGATGGGTTAAGCGGTTGACGAAAACAGCCCGCGTTAGAACAAGTACTGGCAAGCAAATTAGGAACCTCTGATTGGCGTCTCTGAACCGGATTGTTCGGTAAACCGGCGGAGGTAACTACCTGGCCGCTATGCCGAGTTGTGTGGCGCACTTCATGCTGTTGGGTCTTCATAAGAAATTTGGGATCCAAATGAGCAAGTGGATGAGAAAATTTAACTTTCCGGATTGCCTGACGGATTTTTAGTGAAGGCAAAGAGTTCGAGTCAGAAGAGAGAATAATTACCACTGCATCATCAACATGGCTAGCTTCGGCATCATCCTGACAAGTATTATCATCAATAAGGCGTGTAAAAGAAAGCCAAGTAAATCGAATTTTACCTCAAGGTACGGATTACTTACATCATCGTCAGCAGGCGGATCAGAAGACGCAGTGGTTTTCCGTTTGTGAGCAGGTTTTTTAAGGACCTTCGTCTTTGGACGGGTCGGTCTCTCCGGTTTGTCTGCCTTCTCCTGCGAAAGTTTCTTGCTCCAAAATGGATCATCACCCTGATTTCACAGATATTGGTATCAAGTATTAAGCAGATGTAACAGCATCAGAATTAATGAAAGGGAAAAAATCAGACTTACAGCTGGCGGTTTGTTGGTAGCACAGAAAGGAAGCAGGCCGGTTCGAGCACAAACGTATTCTGGTTCGTTCAAAATTTTCTTCACAGCTTCGGTGACTTCTTCGTCAGTAAGCTGGATGTTTACATGCCGCAGAGGGTCGTCAACACTGCCCGTATATTCACACATTAAACCGGAGCGTTGGCTGAGAGGCAGTATGCTCCAGGATATCCAGCAACGAGCGAGATCCACTCCTGTTAAACCGTTGGCCATAAAGGCTCTGAGCTTGGACAGTTGGGGAGCATATTTACTCCTCTCTTTGGCCGTCAACCTCTGTGGAAAGGGGTGTGTGTTGCTAAGCCATTCCGGATGATAACCAGGCTAGGGATTTTCATTGGCATGAGAGGTGTCTTTGCAATAGAACCACGATTGATTCCATTCTTGGGGATGGCTGTGCAGCTTTGCATGAGGATACGTGACCTCTTTCCATTTTTGAATCGTCATGCCACCCAATTCCATGTTAGAACCATCAGTAAATTCTGTGCGACGGTTTAGATGGAACAAATCTCGGAATAACTCGACTGAAGGTTCCTCTTGAAAGAACACCTCGGAGAGCACTTGGAAATGACATATGTTGGTGGTAGAATTGGGGCCGGTGTCTTGCGGATGAAGCTGGAAGTTGGCCATGATGTCCCGATAAAATTTTGAACCGGGTGGATTAAAGCCTCGGGCTAAGTGATCCGCAAAAACTACAACCTCTCCTTCTCGAGGTGTGGGAGGACATTCTTTGCCTGGGACCCTCCAGTGGATGGTCTTTTTGCTGCTTAAAGCGCCAGTCAAGACTAAGTTATTCAGTTGTGTCTCTGTAACACGAGAAGGAGCCCAGTTGCACTCATATACTTGCTTGGCCATGATGGAGTCTACAAAATAAGCAATCCCGGTTTGAGATTATGTTGGGTACAATATATGCACTGATATGATCGAGATTAAACCGAGGATAATTATATTCAAACCGAAGCTCCGTAAAGCGATGGACTATGGCTAAGGGATCCTAGCGGTTCAATAAGGGGACTAATGGTATATGCCGATTTATTAACTTTTTCTATGGGAAGCTAAACCGCCTGATCTAAATATTGAAGGCATTCGAGGTTCCGAAATGGCTAAGTATGCAAAAACAGGTTTCACAAAAGGTTCATTACGGCAATGGATCTAAGGTAGCTTCAGAAAAACAGAAGAAATATTCAACGGCTTCAAAACAGGGCGGAAGTGAATCAATGGGTAGATATACATATGAGATCCACGGACTTTAAACACGAGACTATAGGTGGATGCGGAAAGCTACATGGCATTCAGGATAAAGTTTTACAGATCCATACGAAGGCCAATACACGAGCAGGAGCTGTCGATGAACATCTCAAGAACAGAGAACCCTAGAACAGATCTAGGTTAAAAGGAATAGAGGACTTACCAGAGTTGAGGAGAGTGCGGAAGAGCACCGCAGTTTTCTGGTGCGTTCAGGTCGATGCAGCGGCCAAGGTCGAGGTTGAAGGGGACGGCGGCGGCGGAGCTTCGAAGCTGACGACGAGGAAGACGAAGATGAGAAGACAGGAAGGGGGGAAAAGGAAATGACCCTTCGGTCCTATTTATAAGGCAAAAGGATATGTGTCAGGCGCGACAAACCAGGGGCCACCAAACGAAGCTGTCGCCTCGATTTTTGCAGCCTTATTAAAATGATAAGGTTTTATGAATACTTTCTTTATAACAGATGATGTCACCCCGGTTTAATAGCAAGTGGAGAAGATGACGTCAAGACGGTTCAACAACTACCAGAAGATGATAAAGATGAAGATTTCTGCTAAGGATTGACATGAACATGTTCAAATCAATCTGGGGCCTAATGTTGGGGATATTACTACTGGGCGTAAACCGGCCTACCAGGGCCGGGTTAACTTCATCAGTAGTTCCAGAGTGTTAAAGCCCAAGAAGATAGATGAAGGCCCAAGGCCGTAGTCGGTTCAACACTTGTGGCCGTAAACCGGCCTTGTATGTAAACTTGTATTATAAGTTAGGAATAAGGAGATACCAACCCGGGTACGAATATGAACTGGAGATTGGGACTCTGTGAACCGACGGGCGTCACCCGTGTATATAAGGGGACGACCCAACAGCGGTTCAAGGACAGACAACCACAACTCGAGACTTAGGCGAAGCTTGTTTGCTCCCTAGTCATCGAAACCCCATCAATTCCATCACAACTAGACGTAGGCTTTTACCTTCATCGAAGGGGCCGAACTAGTATAAACCCTCTGTGTCCCTGCGTCCGCTTTAACCCCTTTGAGTTAACCCGTTGTGATGGCTCCACGACTAAGTCCTTTGGCTAGGACATCTGCCGTGACAAACCCACGACACTGCTAGCCTATGCAAATCATCACAACATCCTTCTGTATCAAATGGATGTGAAGAGTGCGTTTCTCAATGGCAAGATTGAAGAAGAAGTGTATGTTGCACAACCTCCTGGCTTTGAAGATCTAAAACATCCTGATATGGTATACAAGCTCAACAAGGCATTGTATGGCCTCAAACAAGCCCCTCACGCTTGGTATGACACACTCAAAGACTTCCTGAAGATCAAAGGCTTCAAACCTGGTTCCCTGGATCCCACACTCTTCCCGAAGACATATGTGGTGAACTGTTTGTGTGCCAAATATATGTGGATGACATTATCTTCGGCTGCACTAACCAGAAATACAGTGTGAGTTTGGACAGATGATGCAAGAGCAATATCAATTGTCCATGATGGGTGAGCTGAAATTCTTCCTTGGTCTTCAACTTCGTCAACAAAGCAACGACATATTCATATCTCAAGAAAAATACCTCAAAGACTGCCTGAAGAAGTTTGGAATGCAAGATTGCAAAGGTTACACGACGCCAATGCCAACCAAAAGTCATCTGGGTCCTGACGCCAATGGTAAAGAGTTTGATCAAAAGGTATACCACTCCATGATTGGTTATTTACTTTACTTATGTGCATCTAGGCCACATATAATGCTTAGAGTTTGCATGTGTGCCCGATTCCAAGCGGCACCAAAGGAATCGCATCACTTAGCTGTGAAGCGAATTCTTCGATATTTGGCTTACACCCCAACACTAGGATTATGGTATCCCAAGGGCTCAGAGTTTGATCTAGTTGGATTCTCGGATGCGGATTATGCTGGTGACAAGGTGGATCGCAAGTCTACATCAGGCACATGTCACTTTCCGGGACGATCACTTGTTTGTTGGTCTTCAAAGAAGCAGAACTGTGTATCTCTCTCCACTGCTGAATCTGAATACATTGCTGCTGGATCTTGCTGCGCTCAGCTTCTATGGATGAAGCAAACACTCAAGGACTATGGCATCCATCTGAAACAAGTACCACTCTACTGCGACAATGAAAGCTCCATCAAGATTGCCAACAACCCAGTTCAGCACTCGAAGACAGAGCACATTGAAATTCGTCATCACTTTCTCAGAGATCATGTCATGAAGGAAGATATTGATATCATTCACGTCAACACTGAAGAGCAACTGGCAGATATCTTCACAAAGCCCTTGGATGAGAAAAGGTTTTGCAAGTTGCGGTGTGAGCTAAATATCTTGGAATCCTCGAATGTCCTGTGATTAGGCACACATCCTAACACTTATGCATGTTGACGACTTAGATGTGGAACTCACGAAGTAATGTATATCTTCAATCAATGAAGACTTACACTCTGAGTGTGAATACATTAATGTGGATTTTTGATTTGGAGCGCCACAATAATTGTACGCCGTGTCTGGGTCTAATACTTCCTATACGGTGGGTAACGCCACCACCAAAATCTTGTTTGAAGTGTTTCTTCTGGCGTTACATCTGCTAAGTCTCCGCATTTCTTTTATCTTCAACATTGATTTGTCTTCCGATGATTTTAACCTTGTTGATTTAGTTCTACGCAAATATATTCTTATACTTGTGTTCTATCCTCTACAACATTCACTTATAGCTATGTCTTCTCGTTTGAACCTTTTAGACTAAGTGAATGTGATCATATCGTAACCTCTCTATGCTTCTACCTCAAACTCTATCTATCCAAATCATATGCATTCTGTTGAAACTGTCGAATGTCTTCTCTGCGTCCTTGTCAGCAGAAGATACAAAGACAAACATTAAATCTATTTTAAATGCTCAGTCCTAATTGCGTGAAACCCAGACAAGCCGGAACGACCACTCGACAACTTCCAATGTGTTGCATGTTTGCCATGTGTCCCTCAGATGTGAACCACCAGGGGCACCTGCGTAATTGCGTTGTGCTGTCCCTCTCCCTATAAATGCACATCACATCGCGGGCAAAATCTTTCTTCCACCTCTCCACCTAGACAACCCTAGCGCCACCGCTAGCTCTCAATGACGCCGACGACGAAGCGCTTAGCTGCCGCGACCTCACCTACGCCGTCCTCACGCCGGCCGCAGACCTCGTCTTCTTCGCCGCCGCCGTAGGTGTCCTCCGTCGCCAAGTTAGGGCATGGAAGATCGAACTGCTCGACCTCCTCTTCTACTCCGTCTAGCAGTTTATCGTGTGTTAATTATAACTCTCTTTTTACTGTCTTTTTGATCTGATGGATTCATCTTTCCTTACCAAAAGTGGTTTCTGCCTCCACATATCTGGATCTATCCTGTTCTGCATCTCATATTATGCCTAGTATATTCACTTATGCTTCATACGTAGTTAGATTCCTCACTTGTACCTATTCTTGGATTCGTACAAATCTGGAACCAACTCTCAACATATAAGTGAATGTCTTCGCGCTATCAGGTCAATGTCTTCTAAACTGATTTATCTTCAAAATCTTCTGAGAATGCATATGACCTCTTCCCCTTCCCTCCCATCTCTAATGCTGTCACAGGTACATGTCCATGGGAGAATCCCTTGGTTCTCATAGTCTGCATTCATTTGCAGAATTCTTACAGGATCACATTAATTCTCCCGAAGCTAGTTCTTGTCTGACCAGCAGACGAAAGACTCTGACAGCGTTGAAGCCATTCAGTCTGAACTTCATGGCAACTGAAAAACCAGCAAGAAAGTGAAAGTGCTAGTTATCGACTAGAGGGGGGGTGAATAGGCGATTTTTATGTAAGTCTTCAAAACATGAGAGTTTCGAAGACAAACAATAGAAATGAACCTATTGATATGCAACGGAAGGTAGACTACACTAAGCAAGCCATAGTCAAGTGTTCAATGAAGTGAAAGCACGAAGACTAATAGCAGCTAGGTAGTAAAGATCAGGATGGAAGACAGTATGAAGCCAAACAACTATAAAAGTGTAGCGACCCGACCTCAGATGGTCAAGTCTCTGTGCTTCAGTGTCATCCCTGGATCGGTAATGCTGACACACACAGTACTCGAAGGATTTATAACAGAGTAGCAATCACACACTGATTACATCGAATGTCTCAAAAGAGAACTTATTACAATAATATGGCTTAAGGCCATCTAATACGACAATAGCGGAAGGCTTGGAAGATAAAGTGAGTCCATCAACTCCAACGGCATAGCTGAGCTGCACGACAACGACGTAACGAACCTTACTCCTCATCTGAAAAGTCTGCAACATAATACGTTGCAGGCCGAAAACAGGTCAGCACATGGAATATGCTGGCAATATAACACAGTAGAGCATAAACAAAATAATGCTACCACTACATGCATATTTGGCTGGTGGAAAGCTCTATGGTTATAGTTTTGCGAAAAGCCAATTTTTCCTACAACGAAGGAATAGATTTTTAATTTAACTATCATGGTGGTTGAACAACATTGAGAAGGTACCCCCAACTCATTCCCAATTAAAGTGATTAACAACCCAACAATATTAATTAAGCATGATGAGATACATGTGATAACCCAAGTACTAGATACTCAAAATTGTCCATGACCGGGGACACGGCTAACCATGATTAGATTGTACACTCTGCAGAGGTTTGCGCACTTTTCCCCACAAGACTCGATCGCCTCCGTTGGATTTCTCGCACTGCATGGTGTTTGAGAAACGGATGACCGAGACACAGTCTTTCAGAAACATTAACTCTCTACTCCGGGTAGACCATACCAAACCTACAAAACCCATTACCTGCTGATCTACCTCTTCAAGAGCTTCATGTAACGTACTCAACTATGCTAGATCCCATAATAGCTTGTGGCTTCACACGGAAGTGTCTAGCATGAATCATCTCAGTTCCCTTTGAGCCTGGGTGGCGGTCCATAGGAAGATCACACGGGTACCCCGGGATTTCCAAAAAAAAAGACAACACTGGGTTCCCCAGGTGCCTCAATCCACCCAGATGTTAATTTAAGTTGCCACCTTAAGTTGAACCATTAATTAACAATCTCACGTCTGTCATGGATTTCGCTCAAACCCGAACCACGTCTACGAGCATAGAATATCATAGTAATATAAGCAAGCGTAGAAGTAACTCCCAAGGGTTTGAATATAACAGGGCAATAGGTTCTACCTGATCAACTACTCCCCAACCCACAAGTTAATGACATCCTAATCATGCAATGTTTGAGGATTGAAACTAATGCATAAAAACTAGGTATGGAAAGAGTATGATCAATGTGTTACTTGCCTTGCTGACGATCCGCGAATCATAGAGACCCATAGTAACACGCTTCGCACTCCGAGAATTCTATCGCAAGCAAACAAAAAAATACATAAGTAACAAGCAAAGATGCACAAGCAAAACTTAAATAAAAGTGGTTGACCAGAAAGTTCAACTTAAGAACTCCGGTTCGCAAATAGAATCAAATCAAACGGAGCAACGAAACTCAAACGGCGAAAGAAAGAAGCTTCATTTACTAATCTGAAACTAGGTCAAATTTTATAGTAGCAAAAACTTGTTTGAGTTCGTTTCATGGAAAGAGGGTTTCGAGACGAAACTCCAGGCGCTTGAATCGCCTGATTCCGATAAAGGAGCGAAAAGATAAATAGAAACTAAGGTCGGATCACAAATCGGGATCAGAGAAATCGCAGAATAAATCCGATAAAAAGAAAACTGACGAACAGACTAACGAACGAGCATTTGTTAGCTGTAACTAACGGCGAAAAATGTTCGTTAAAACGAACGTCCGCTAACTAGAAGAACCTAGAAAAACCGGCGATTCAAAAAAAAACGAATCTAGGGTTTCGGAAAAAAATAAACCGAACCGTTTTTTTAAAGAAAAACCGGCGGTCGGATCCGGCGGATACCTCTGGCAAGGAGTCCGGCAAGGCAGGGCTGCGGGGCGACGGCGGCAAGCGGCAGCGGCGGCGGCCGCTGCGGGCGGCGGGGCTGCGGTGGTGGTGGGTTTGGCGGCGGGGTGGCGGCTCATAAGAGAGGGGGGGCTTGCTTGGAGGAGGGGGCAAGCGGCGGCGGCGGAGTCCGGCTCGGACTCCAAGTCCGAGCGGCGGCGAGGGCGGTGCGCACGCGCGGGGAGGCGGCGGCGGTTGCGGGCCGGCCTGGCTCGGCTGGGCCTTAGGCCCAGTCGGGCGCGGGAACTTTGTTTTTTTAAATAATTTCGCCGACGGAAAATAAATCCTAGAAAAATAAATGAAAATCTAAAAATGCCAAAACAAATTTTCACCATCTAAATAAAATATTTAGAACGAGATGAACATTTTCTTGGCCCTGAAATGCAATTTAGAAAACATGCAATTTTTCTATTGCAAATAAAATCCAAATAAAACCAAATAAAATCAAATAAATGATTTTAATATTTTTCATCCAATATTTTAATTATTTCGGAGAAGCCATATTATCTCCTCTCATTTAATTTAATGTGAAATATTTTTCGGAGAGAAAAATAATTAAAATCAAATCCTCGTCCCATATTTGATAAAATCAAATATGAAAACCGGGGAAATCCCCAACTCTCTCCGTGGGTCCTTGAGTTGCTTAGGATTTCGAGGATTTCGGAATGGAAATGCAATAAAACATGATATGCATGAATGACCTATGTATAACATTCCAAATTGAAAATTTGGGATGTTACAAACCTACCCCCCTTAAGATGAATCTCGTCCTCGAGATTTGGGTTGGCTAGAAAATAGGTGTGGGTGGTCTTTGTGGAGATCATCCTCTCGTTCCCAGGTGGCTTCATCCTCGGTACGGTGGCTCCACTGAACTTTGAAAAACTTGATAACCTTACTGCGGGTGACTCTGCTGGCAAACTCAAGAATCTTAACTAGCTTCTCCTCATAAGTCAAATCACTGTCCAACTGAAACGCCTCCAAGGGTACTGTATCTCTTAACGGTATATCGGCCATCTCAGCATGACACTTCTTCAATTGTGAGACGTGAAATACATCATGAACTCCTGACAATCCCTCAGGTAATTCCAACTTGTAGGCAACTTCTCCCATCCGTTACAAAACATGATACGGTCCTACAAATCTCGGGGCTAGCTTCCCTTTAACTCCAAAATGTTTCACTCCTCGCAAGGGCGATACTCGCAGATCTGCTCTATCTCCAATTTCATAGCTTACCTCCTTGCGTTTTGAATCTGCATAACTCTTCTGTCTGGACTGATCAATCTTTAGTCTATCACGAATCAGTTTGACCTTCTCCTCAGACTCCTTGATCAAGTCTGGTCCAAACAACTGTCGGTCTCCTACCTCATCCCACATCAACGGTGTTCTACACCTGCGTCCATACAGGGCTTCAAACGGTGCCATCTTCAAACGGGCTTGGAAGCTATTGTTCTACGAGAACTCTGCGTAAGGCAAATTGTCATCCCAACTAGATCCATAATCTAGCGCACAAGCTCTCAATGTGTCCTCCAAAATTTGGTTGACTCTCTCGGTCTGTCCATCTGTCTGCGGGTGAAATGCTGTACTGAAATCCAATCTCGTCCCCAAAGTCTGGTGTAACTGATGCCAAAACTTTGAAGTGAACCGTGTTCCTCGATCTGATACGATAGTCCTCGGAACTCCATGCAGACACACGATCTTGGACATATAAATCTTGGCCAACTTCGCACTTGTATAAGTGGTTTTCACTGGAATGAAGTGAGCCACTTTGGTTAAGCGATCAACTATTACCCATATGGAATCATATCCTGCTTTGGTCCTGGGCAATCCGGTGATAAAGTCCATGCCAAGTTGATCCCACTTCCATTCGGGTATCGGCATAGGCTGTAATAGTCCTGCTGGCTTCTGATGTTCTGCCTTCACTCTCTGACATACATCACATATGGCTACATACTAGGCAATATCCTTCTTCATACCGGTCCACCATAAACGTTCCTTCAAATCCAAATACATCTTGGTGTTTCCGGGGTGTATCGAGTATGGTGAGTCATGAGCCTCTTGAAGTATTAACTTCCTAAACTCCTGGTTATTGGGCACATAAATTCGGTCCTCAAACCATAAGGTATCATGCTCATCCTCACGAAAACCTTTGGCCTTTCCTTTGCCCATCTTCTCCTTTATCTCGGAAATCTCTTTGTCATTCTTCTGAGCTTCCCGAATCTTGTCCAGCAATGTCGAATGGACCTCCATTGTCGCAACAAAACCTCTAGGAACAATCTCTAATCAAAGTTCCATGATATCCTCTACTAACTCCTTCAGCAGTCCTTTACTTTCAAGGATATTAGCATAACTCTTCCGGCTCAAGGCATCTGCTACGACATTGGCCTTTCCTGGGTGATAGTGTAGCTTCATGTCATAATCCTTTATAAGCTCCAACCATCTCCTCTGTCGAAGGTTCAACTCCTTCTGGGTGAAAACGTACTTCAAGCTCTTATGGTCCGTGTACACATCGCAACGGTTTCCAGTAAGGTAATGTCTCCAGGTCTTCAATGCTTGCACTATGGCTGCTAACTCCAAATCATGCGTGGCATAGTTCAACTCATGAGGTTTTAGTTGTCGTGAGGCATACGAAACAACTCTTCCGTCCTGCATAAGCACACATCCAAGTCCTAAGCGAGAGGCGTCGCAATACACTTGGAACTCCTTATGTATATCTGGCAGTGTTAGCACTAGCGTTGTAGTCAAACGTTTCTTCAACTCCTGGAAACTTGCCTCGCAATCTTCTGTCCATTTAAACTTAGTATCCTTCTTCAACAGTTCAGTCATTGGCTTCGCAATCTTGGAAAAGTTCTCAATGAATCTCCGGTAGTATCCTGCGAGTCCAAGAAAACTGCGGATCTCGCTAACTGAAGTGGGTGCCAACCATTCAGTGACCGACTGAACCTTGCTGGGGTCTACTGCTATACCTTCTCCCGATATAACATGTCCAAGGAACCCGACTTCCTTCAACCAAAACTCGCATTTGCTGAACTTAGCATACAACTGGTGTTCCCTGAGCTTTTTGAGAACTAAACGCAAATGCTCTTTGTGCTCCTCTTCGTTCTTCGAGTATACCATAATATCATCAATAAACACCACAACGAACTTGTCCAAATACTCCATGAACACCTTGTTCATCATGCTCATGAAATATACAGGGGCGTTAGTCAGTCCAAACGACATGACCGTATACTCGTATAATCCATACCGCATGGTGAACGTTGTCTTTGGTATGTCCTTCTCTCGTATCTTCAACTGATGGTATCCCGACCTTAAATCGATCTTTGAAAACACTTTAGCTCCTTGCAACTAATCAAAAAAAATCATTGATCATCGGCAGTGGGTACTTATTCTTAATCGTCACTTCATTCAAAGCTCGATAATCAACAACCATCCTTAGGGATTTATCCATCTTCTCAACCAAAAGTACTGGGGCTCCCCAAGGTGATGAACTTCTTCGGATGTATCCTTTCTCCAATAACTCCTTCATCTGTTTCTTAATTTCCTCCAAATCATTCGCGGGCATCCGATGGGGTCTCTTGGTTATTGGTTCTGTACCTGGCAACAACTCTATCAAAAACTCAATGTCTCTATCAGGTGGCATGCCTGGTAACTCCTCTGGAAAAACATCCGGGTAATCCTTCACTACAGGCACTTCCTCCTGAACAATTCCCCTAAGGGCATTCACTTTGCTCCTCCTAGGCACATGCCTAGACACATACTTAATCCTTTTTCCCTCCGGGGTGGTGAGATAAATCGACTTACTAGCACAGTCAATACTTCCTCCAAACTTTGTCATCCAGTCCATACCCAATATCACATCCAATCCTTGTGACTCCAAGATAATTAGGTTGGACGGAAAAACATGCGTGCCAATGGTTAGGGGTATCTGGTCGCACCATCGGCTAGCTCCATTCCCATTCCCATTCTTAGCACCATTATGGTTGTGCGATCCTCCTCCAGTGTGGTTATGGCCTCCATGATTATGAACAAATGCTCCCGAGTTCTGGGTTAGGCGAGGCTTCTGCTGAGCTCCTGATTTATACTTCCCTTGTCCATATTTCCTGTTACGACTCTCAATCTGCTGCTGCTTTGCTTCAATCATAAGAGCCGTATCTACTAACTCCTGGTAGTTTTTGAAGGTTGCTACCATCAACTGCATGCTCATCTCATCGTTCAGCCCTTCCATAAACTTCTCCTGCTTCGCGGCATCCGTGGCTACCTCATCAGGGGCATAGCATGATAACTTGCTAAAATCATCCACATACTGAGCCACGGTACGGTTCCCCTGGCGTAAGTTGCGAAACTCCCGCTTCTTCATCTGCATAGCTCCAGTTGAGACATGGGCCGTGCGGAAAGCTTGCTGAAACTGGTCCCAAGTAATGTTGGCTATAGGAAAGGTGGTCGTGTAATTCTCCCACCATGAGGCTGCTGGTCCATCCAATTGATGTGCGGCAAAGTGCACCCTCTCAGCATCTGTGCAACCTGCGGTGGTCAACTCTCTTCCAATACGGTGTAGCCAATCATCAGCAACTATTGGCTCGGTGCTACTGGAAAACACCGGCGGCTGTAACCTTAGAAAACGAGCTAGGTTGTCCACAGGCGGTGGGTTGTTGTTTTTGTTGTTGTTGTTGCCCTGGTTCTGAACTAGCAATTGCATCAAGGCATTCTGCTGCTGGATCAACTGGGTGAGCTCCGGTGGGAAAGCAAAACCAGTGTCACGTCTCAGAGGCATCTAATGGGTTTAGATGGAAGAGATTAGAATAGAAAAAAGGTCTAATGAGAAAGCACTACCCATATGCACATGAGACAAACACAATCATTCACTCAATCAATCAAGCAAGGGCATACAAATGGTCTAGAACTATCGCAAAAGTGCTTAACTACTACTAAATACATGGGAGAAATACTACTAATATATGGTGGTCATCTAGAAATTTTGATCGGTGGAAGACTCCATGATGTCTGCTCCAGCTTTGTCTTCAAAGTCATCATCACTGGGATCGGAGTCGGTGTCGTTGATGATGATGTAGTTGTCAGGGCAAACGGGATCGTCGTCTTCTTCTCCCGGTGCTGGTCCTCCCATGAATACTCGGATCTTCTTAATCAGGTTGTCCAGTAGTGTCTTGATTTCCTCCTCATATCCATCGCGTGTAAACTTGAGTTCTTCCTCCAGCTCGATGATCCTAGTATTTGCTTTCTTTAAGTCCATCATGTCCGCGCGCATCTAGTTCTCCTGACGTCGAATGTGCTGGTTTAACTCCTGGATGAAAGCTGCAATGGATCTATCCTTCCTGGTGTTGATTACTTCCCATTGCTCGTCTCGTCGCCCACATATTTGGTAGATAGTGTCCTTAAGCTCCCTGTTGTAGACTTCTCCAATGCGTCCCATGGTAATGTGGGCTGTCATGCTCTTGCCTAGACTCCAGGTGGGTGCTTCAAAAGAAAATTCTATGGGTTTAGAAGTTGGCGAGAACGTCCTTCCTGGAACTTGTACTTGAATCATCCAGCGCTCCTCTTCACACTACAAAAAAATACACTTCCGTGATGATACGTGTTTGTCACAGTAGGTCGCTTTTTTTGTCATGCATGTACATCCATGACAAATTTATGACAGAATCAAGATAGTCATACCTGTGCTGTCGTAGAAGTGTTCCATGACATTACCAAAATTATCATCATGGAAGTGTCCACTTCCATGATGATAAATCGCGCATCACAGAAGTGCTTTCGTCAAGGGTGACCGACACGTGGTATCCACCGTAAGGGAACGCCATTAAGCTATTGGGTCGGGTTTTGGATCCGATAACCCGTTAACAGCCCCGACCAATGGGAAATTTCCACGTGTAAAATTCTTATTGGCCGGACAAAACACGTGTCAGCTCGTCAGTGGGTCAGATAGGCGCCGATGATACGTCGACACGTGGCACGGCCCAACAGAGGCCCATTCCTGTGTAAAGGCCAGCCCGTTTGACTTGGTCAAAAGCTGGCGGGCCGGCCCATGGAAAGCTTGTTAACGGCATGTTCGAATATAGCCCATTTACAGCCTGCTAACCCAAGGCCCGTTACGCCCTATCCGAATTAGGCCTGGTAGCATCATCTGGGCCATCCAATATGATTCTAGCCCGTTTTCACTTCTGGCCCATGTATGGCCCATGACGTCTTTCGGCCCATATGAGGCCCTATGTAACTCTTGGCCTACTAACTGCCCGTGGTGAAACTGTCCTGTAATGAACAGTGTATCACTTTACACCCATTAAAGGCCCGTGGTGAAACTGGCCCGTGATGAATAGTGTATCACTTTATACCCATTTACGGCCCGTTATTCCGTTGGGCCGTTTCCAGCCCATGTTATCTTTCGGCCTTCTCAGAGCCCATTTATTCTTGGGCTCATTTCCAGCATTCATTTACTTACGGCCCGTTACTGTCATTTTCTGCTTGTGGGCCAAATTCAGCCCGTGGTTACAGTCGGCCCGTTTGTGGTCCGTTAATACGTTGGGCCGTTTTCATAGCGTCATCAAATACGACCTATTAACGATGGCCCGTTATGGCCGGCCCATGAACGGACGATTCCAACTCTAGCCCGTTTACGGCCATAATGCGGCCTGTTATTGGCCCATGTTTGGCCATCGATCATACTGCCCGTATAAGGCCCATTGATGATATGGCCCGTAGAAGGCCCATTGTTTCTACGACCCGTAGAAGGCCCATTGTTTCTATGGCCCGTAGAAGGCCCACTGTTTCTACGGCCCGTAGGAGGCCCAGTGTCACAACAGTAAATATTAGCCCATGGTTATTGTGGCCTAGTTATAAAAAATAGGTTAATGCAGCCACTAGCAAACCGCGGAAAAAGAACTGCAATGACTAGAAGCAAACAAATAAACAGGACAACAAGGAAATAAATAAGCAAGCAACTTACGCTAGGCTATCACGACTATCACACATATTACATCCACTGGGCATCAAAGTTCGCCACCAGTGCAAATAACCACGCCGACAAAAGAATATACAAAACTAAGAGTACTTCAGAAGGCACTAGGCCTGGCCAGGTCGGCCCCCCCAAACAGCTGAAGAAGCTGAGTAGACCTCAGTTGTGTCAACGATAGATGCATCAACACTAGATATAAGGCATGATGGTGCGCACGGCAGTCCTCTGACATCTTCATTGCATCTTTGACTTCAAGTCGGAGCTGA
Organism: Aegilops umbellulata; assembly: GCA_032464435.1. Classification (NCBI taxonomy): domain Eukaryota; kingdom Viridiplantae; phylum Streptophyta; class Magnoliopsida; order Poales; family Poaceae; genus Aegilops; species Aegilops umbellulata. Next base: position 207,761,624 of record CP136056.1, on the reverse strand, counting down.
GCTGAAGCAAACCTTTCCGCTTTAAGTTGAGACTGAAGAAGTCGAACTGATTGAGGCAGCGACTGCACAGTGGTTGTCTCACACCTGCTGGTGAGTAGCTTCAACTCACTGTCTTCATCAAGACAGGACCTTGGGGTCATCTCGCTGTCCTCAAAATGGTTTGGCTCACTAACTTCCCTAAGTTCTGCCTGGCATAAGAGATACGAGTCTGAAAGAGAAACAAGGAGACACGTAACAGGTTTCACAATTATATAAGAAAATAAACGGATATGTTCTGCATAAGGAACATGTTTTTACAACTACAATTTGCAACTGGTAGTTGTTGCAAACATCCAATCAGATGTAAACAGCAAAGCAAACAGCAGTAGAGGAAATGATGCCTATCCTAATCTATACTAGAACAAAGTTTGAAGGCTTGAGAAGGATGAACTTACATTACATGTTAACACGGGCTGGACAAAGCCCTTCTCCATGTTGATGGACGGATAATTCAATAAATTCCCCAAAGAAAATTCTTTATAAGCGTTTCCATTATTCTACATTTTGCAAAGAGTAAATATAGATCAAATAATATTGGAAGAAACAGAGGATAATGAAGCTCAGGTGCAGACTGATGATACATAATCAAATAGCAATTAATTAAGTACAACATCACAAGGCAAAAGGGAGAGAGGTACTGACAAGAGCAATGCAGAGCCCATTATTGTTTTGAGATCGTATGATCCTTTGAGCAAGGAGATTCATCTGAAATTAGTTTTCATACAAGAGAGAAGGTAAGGCACAAGCAGAAATTTAGGAGTTCAAATTTTGAATTGATATCATAGACAGTACCTGACGCTGGGCTCCCAGCAGTTCTAATAGGGGTTTGGCCACTGGAGTAGGGGTAAAGTGTGGTACAGTTGGGTCTGTGTTTTCTGTGGCTGCTGATCTATCTGATTTAACAGGTATCACTACCTTTTCCAAATACCTAGTTTGTACTCCTGGACGACCTTCACTCACCCTCTTCCTTTTGGACACCTATTACGAAAGAACAACATCTGACTGGAAAAACATAGTGTGACGACACATGGAATAGGTACAAAAATGTATAGGTATGGCATATACTCATATATGTTGCTTAAACTAAGCAGATGGTGTAATAAAGTAGAAGTAATGCAAGAGGTCAGATGCAAAATATGTGCGACCAATACAACTTTGCAAAGTTAGAGCAAGCACCTTGATGGGTGAATAAGATAGGCCATCCTCCACCATGCCAAGTTTGATAGCCAGTGGATCATTCCGCAATATTCCTCTCGTGCGCCCATTCTCATATTCATTTTGATAATGTTCAATATCTGACATGCATGAAAACATAAAAACAAGTGAGATTTTCTTTGTAGAAGTGATTCTAATCCAATACTGCCTCCCTATAAAACCCTTTGTGCTATCTCTGCAATTGTTTTAAAAGATGCCATGCATGCTGTAATTTGTTTTGTCCATTAATATGATGTGGCCTACTACTCAAAATATGAGAGCTCCAGAAGTGATGACACTTCGCAGATGATAGCTTCAACATATAGTATAGAAGAACAAGTCGACCTGACCTGACAGATTCAAAATATACTAAGGGAGAACAACTCGACCTGACCAGTCGACCGCAAGAGAAGAGTATCATCTTAAAGAAGAGCATAAGAGCAAGCAGATTGAAGATATTACAAGTCTTTTAATACAATGTCAGTTGGCCACACATGATGAACCAGAGCGCACAGAGAAATACTATTCTTTCCGGTCTCTCCATATGTGGCTCACATGCATTTCGAAACTAAAGTAGGAACATTTAGCTAACCAATTAAACATCTCTTAGTTTTACTAATATCAGCAATAATATCAGATACGAATTTGTACAACTAAGCTTGTTTAGCTCGATGGGTGGAGCAGTGCTATTACGACACGAACCACGCAGGCTGATTGTGGTCATCATAAAATGGGGCAAACATAAGCATGATGAGTACAGTGTTGACCGTGGCAGTGGGATGGTAGATCTGAAGCTGCAAACCGCGCAAAGGGTAGTTAGCAACCGATGTTTGCTTTGAAATAACAACTAAGATTTGGTATGGACAAGAAAGTACGGTCAACAAGTGACAAAGAAATGCAATTATGCTATCTCTCTATATGTCGGGACATGCATTCGGAAACTCAAGTGGGACCTTTAGCTAACCAATTAAATGTGTCAGTTAACTAATATCAGTATCATATCACAATCATATTTGAACAACTAAGCTTTCAAATCTGAGTGTTGTGTTGTTTAGCTTCAAGGGTGGAGTAATGCTAGTACGACAGAAAGCACCTACGCAGATCATAGTAGAGTATATAAAAGGGGAAAACCCTAAGCATCAAGAGAAAAACCAAGAAACTGGAACTAGCTGGACCAGTGGGTGGCGCACATGCTTTTCGAAACGAATATAGGAACATTAGGTTACCAATTAAACATTCTCTGTTTTAGTGATATTAGCATCATATCAGATTTGTATTTCAACACGTAAGCTTTGGGTTGAGGTCTTGAGGAGCAGTGCTAGCATGACACGAAGCACCTACGATGATGGTAGTGAATATGAAGGGGGAAACCATAAGCTTAACGAGTATAGTGCCCGTGCCATGGCGGATCTGAAGGTGCAAACTGGACAAAGCTACTTCGCAACCAATGATTGCTTTCAACTAGCCACTACGATTTGGTACTGACAAGAAAAGTACTGTAAAAAATTACAATCTATTTTCCGGTGAGATCAATAACTTAAGCACATATGGAAGAGTACCAGCTTGCGACGCCGTGTAGGCCTATGATGATACGTTGAGGGTGCTGCGGGTGCGATGGCTGTCGGCGGCGGGGAAGAAGACTTTAGACGGCAGACGGCCGGGTCGAGGGATATATCCTGTTGCCGTGGACGAGGCGGACGTAGGAGCGGCAACGGCAAGGTGGACGATGGCGCCGATGAAGCGAGAGGAGGCGATGAAAGGATCCTGGTCCAGCGTCATGGATGAGAGACGTCCATCTCTTGTAGTGGACGACGGGGCAGGGGTAGCGGCTCCGGCAAGGTGGAGGATGGGGTGGCGGACAGAGGAGGCTGGCCGCAGTGCGGAGGTTGTCGTGCCGCCGACGATGTATGAATGGGGAAATGGAGGGGGGATCTCAAAATTTGGGACACGCTTCTCTAAAATGGGGGAAAGTTACGAACTTATCCCCCGTTTAAAATTTCAGACATCGCGTCGGTTGGGGATAGGACGGTAATCTCGCATCTCCCAAATATTTGCCGGTAACTATTTCGGGCGAGGAGAGGGTGTTTTGCCGCCCACGGTTGGCACCCACGGTGTATGAAAGGGGCTGACAGGTAGGGCGGTTGTGTCACGTCTGATGGAAGTTACACATCTGCCCCTATTTAAAATATAAGCCTACATCGATTTCGGACGAGGAGAGTTTGTTTTGCCGCCCACTGTGTATGAATGGGGAAATGGAGGAAGAGACACATGTCTTTCGGACGAGCTTGAATCAAATGTGTTTTGCCGCCCACGTTTGGCGCCCACCGTGTCTGAATGGGCTCAGAGGCCGTCGTGTCACGTCTGATTGAAGATACTAGTCTACCTCTATCGAAAGCAGTGTAAATCCTATCGATAAGGATGTCAAGTGTCAGGGGTAGATAGTAATTTCCATCTCACAAACACTTACTTCGGGCAGCCCACAAATTATAGTGGGTGTTTAGCCGCCTCGTTCAAAACATGGGAGAATTAGCATTCACGTTTGCCCTGGGACCTGGCAAACTAAATTCAAATCCAATTTGTATTCGATTACGAATATCCATAGATAATTATACGTTTGTTATTTATTTCTTCAAAACCACAACAAAGATTTATTCCACCTTTATATATGATTATGATTTAGAAATGCCGTGATCTTCGAATTCATTAGGTTGGATACACTCTAAGTCAAATAGTTATTTCAACCAATACAATATGCTCACACGAAAAACAGTTCACCTTATGTCAATCATACAAGTACTGAGGATTACCTCACCTAAAAAATTTGGATCATTACAACACATGGACAACATAGGGGGTCTTGCAACATAATCCATTCAGAGACATGACACAACATGCAAGTACAATAATCTAATGAAAATTTCAACTGGTATCTAAAGAAGAACCGGGATTATCTTGGGCTTCAGATAGCAGAAACAACAGGACCTCCTCCGTCTTCAAATGCAACATTCTTACTTCCTCCAATTCTTGGGTTGCTTGCATAATGCGTGTCGCTAATTTCGTAATTTCCAGCCTCAAGATAAAGATTACCTCATTCATGGCAGCCACACCATCTCTTTCTGCCTCTAGTAGAGCCTCAAGCACTATAATATCTGTGCTCAGACTGCTCTCCGGCGGTGTTGCCTACGAATTGCTACCATCTGGTAACATGGATGGCGCACTGCTTCCACAAATAGATTCTGGGGTTTTACATTGTGTCCTAGTGTGAACGGCATCCTGAAAGGTTTCCGCTGGACATCAGTAAGAGATAGTTATCGTATGATCCAGGCAGTAAGCTTACATGGTAAACGACGGACGAATTATTGCCGAGCATGGAAAACTATATTTAAATGGTTCAAAGCAGCATCAGCCGAAAATAAATTAAAATGGTAAGATGAAACTAGGGATGTAAGTGGCAAATAAACAAAATCCGCCAGTCCCATCTAGTTAGTTTTTTCTACCTCCCTAGTTCATTTTCCTCAAAAAACAAAAAAAATCTTTTGAACTATCATACCACTAGTGGACTTTAATCGGGATTAAACCGGACCCAGTTGACATCCCTAGTTGAAAGGGAGTGTACAACCGCTATATTTAAGTTGCCAAGGCATCTAAGCAGTTGAAATAATCTGAGAAAGCACTTAACAGTGTGGCCTCATATAAACTACAAAGACAGTCTTGTGATGAAGTTGAGAGGAAAAGTTAAGGACTCAAATGAAATAGGCATGCATTTATTTACGATAGTAAAGCAGACACTGCTGACATATTGGCCAATTCAGGTATAGCGTAACAACAAATAAGCATTCGAATCAAGCAATACAGCAAAGCAGACAACTGAACTATTTGTAATTCGGTAGGATTACACGTTGAGGGCACAAGCCAAGAAAGCAGCCCACTCGCATTACATTTCACATGTACTAAAACACACTGGCTTACCATATGTTGTTGTGAAGCCTAGCTGTTGTTGCAATATTCTTTGAAGATATCGTCAGCATCCCGTGGTTGGAAATCTAGTTGTTGTAGTTTATTCTGCACCATCTATTTAGGTAAAATTAATTTTAATCGCATGCACTGGTCCGAATTGATCATCAATGGTTCATCTAAACTAATGAAAGAAGGGTGTGTGCATACACGACAATACTCCCTCCGATTCTTTTTACTTTGCGTATAACTTTTTCTCAGTTTTCTCGTATTAGTCTGCGCGTTGCCGATTCCTAGCGCTGGTTTCCTTTTGTGCCCCGCCCCATCCGCCTCTGCCCTAATTAATTGGAAAATTAGTCCAGAAAAATTAAACCAGTGCCCTCCTTGGTATGCGGGTCAAGAGTTATGCGCAGAGTAAATAGAATCGGAGGGAGTATATCTGCTTCCCTATATTTTTATGCTTGTTCAAGGTGCCAGCCCCAGAAGAACAAATATTTTACTTGAGGGGGTTGGCAGCTCCATAATTAATAGAAGCATCAAATTAGTCATGCAACTTGGGAAGATCAAGAACACACAAACAAGTAATGAACAGAGGCTCGGAGCAGTGATGTAATAGCTAGCATGAGAAAATGTAGGGTAAAACAAACAAAAAGCAGCAGAACCACATGCTAGTTTGCTGGTGTGTAATTAAGCATAGAGAACTTTAAGCATTCTGATGGAACCAACAGGTGGCATCAGAACAAAACTAAAGCATATTAACTATATGTGCACTGGTATGTAATTTAGCACATGTAACATGTTCACTGCCAGAAGTATGGCCCTACAGGTGCAAGCAGAATAATGCGTCTCATGAAAAACTGAATGATGCCCTGAAGAAATTCAAAGGTGCGCTGCTTATGCTAGAAAAGTGAACGTAGGCGCCGGCCATTGGATAATAGTACCTGATTCTCGGCGGCTTATGGGTATCGTTGTCATACTTGATAGCTAAGGATCGTCGATGGTGCTCGTGTTGCGGTTGAGTTTGGGCCGGCTGTCGCCATCGCTGAAGTGGCTTTGGTGCTACGGTTGCGTCGCCTGTTGACATACAAGAAAGATCATCTATGGTAAGTGAACAGTTGCACGATAAAGAGAAAAACCGAAAGGAGTACAAATCGAAAGAAGCTGATGAGGCTGCGACGTCGTTAAAGCAGGGCCGATGGAGTTGAATACGGCGACCGTGGAGTGGGTTCGGTGCAGTGGACGAAGGCTTCGGCGGGCGCGTTGTACAGTGCTTTCGGTGAGGCGGATCTGTTGCGGCGGACGAGGGCTTGTATGAAGGGCCAGCGAAGGGGCGGACGAGGGAGTCAGTGAAGGGCCTACGCTGTGGTGGACGAGGGCGCCGGTTAAGCAGATCCGGTGCGGTGGGCCATGATGGCGGTCAAGGAGATCTGGAGCGGTGGACAAGCCAGTCGCTGAAGCGGCTCCGGTGAAGTGGTGAGTTGGCAGTTGGGGGTTCCAAGGTGCGGAAGGTAGATCCGGCGGGGTGTGAGGTCCACCGCTGCGGTGGAGGACTAGATTCGGCAGCTTGCCGTGGTTGGGTGGGTCGGGGGGGAAGGGGAGGGGCTCTAGGGAAGAATGTTGGGGGCAAAGAGGGAGTTACCAAAGCAGCCCTTTTCCGTTCATGTGGCAGGGGTAAAACAGGAATATCGCAGGGCTAAACTTTCGGGCGCGTGATATTTAGATGTGAGCGGGAAGTTTGAAAGCGTTTGGTGCCTAAAATTATAGGTATTCTCCTCTCGTACGGCCGACTATGATATCATGGCCGATAATTTGTTTGTTTTGCACGCAAAAAATGTGCAAGTTTTGAAAATCAATGTCTCCAACTCGAAACTTAGATTGTCCATTCAATTCAAATATGGATCATTGAGCTACTACAGGCAAATACCATCATACGGTCCAATTCAAATGAAATTCCAAATGTGTTTATCCTAAATATGGTGACAAAAGCAAAAATGTGTATGTGTATGAATAAAGTGGATGATTATAAAGTTTGCACATGCATGTATGTGTATATCTCTAGGTTTGATATATGAATTTGAAATCACGAAATCCCTGCTTAAAAAATGTACCTCCGTTTAAATGAATTACAAAAGCTAATGATGGAGTAGAATTCCAAAATACCAATCTTAGGTTTGTAATTCTGGTACATCAAGGTATATCACGCATGTTCAAAAGTATCGTTATCTCATAGTACAAACTGTGAAACAAATTGACCAACCATGAGTGCACAATATCTCAATTACGCTAAAGTTCCTCAAATATAGACACCTCACGCTTTATCTTAAGTCAACCCCCCACCACACACACACACACAGAAGTCGTTCTCTCCCCCAAACACCAACACACGAGCACATTAACACCCCTCTCTCTTGTAAAGTCCGGACCCCAACATAGGTCTCTATCACTTTGTCTCTCGGGCATGCACACATCTCTTCCCTCACTCTCTAGGTCTCCCGCTATCTCTCTTACACGAGCACACGCACTATGTAGAGTGTATATTTCCCATACACACAAAACGTCACCCCAAACGTCTATCTCCCTAGTTATGTGGTTCTCGCGCACTCACCTCACACACCACCCCCACTGCAAACAAGCACACTTTGTCTCCTTGTGCACCACTCTCCTCTTTCTATCTCTCCCACATGCGGACCCGCCCCAGCTCTTTCCCCGTATACATATATGTCGTGACTCTTTGCATAGCTCCCTAATGTATAATCGTTCTCGATTTCGCACATTGTTCTCTACACCATCTATTCTAGATCTCTCATGAAGTCCCTATAACACACACGATGACTTGCTTCCCTTGCGTCTCCGTTCACAGGCCAATTTCGGACAACATCAACATTGTCTCCCTATCTATACGCCATTTATGGACACAAATGACCCCTCTCGCCACTTTGTTCCTCTCTCTCTCTCTCTCTCTCTCTCTCTCTCTCTCTCTCTCTCCGTCGCTATCTCTCTCTTTCTCTCGCTCTCACACCCCTCTCCCACACACGCACTCGATGTCTCTTCCAAATAGTCTGCTCCCCCCGCCCACACCCGTTCTATCTCGCTACAACACATGTCGCACCACCCCCTTCCCTTATACTAGGTTTACATCATCAGTGGTCTCTCTACTCCACATACACTCTCTGCCTCTCACACACAAACGCGTGCACAAACACACACAGACACGCACAAACACCCATTTACCTAGATCCTCATCTCTCCTCATGTTCTCATGTGTATTTCACACACTCACTCTCTAATTATGTATATGTGTCTCCACGTTACACAACACAAATCCCCATGTACATGTCTCTCTCTATCCTCCACACGCAAAGACACAAAGAATCTGTTATCATTGCCTCAGTCTCTAACATATCACTCTCTCTCTCTCTCTCTCTCTCTCTCTCTCTCTCTCTCTCTCTCGCAAACACGCTCAACAAGGGTTTCCCCATGAATAACTTACCGTCTATTCATGAACAGTCGTGGCAGTACGGCGAACACGAGACGTGAAAAATAATAAATCTACACGTGCTTAGACCACCTAGTATGACTACTAGGACTAGAGCAAGCCAAAAAGCACGCCGCTGTCACCACCTCCTTGTAGGCGACGGGAAAATCTTCGTTTTACACAGTCGAGAAGTCATTGTGCTAAGGCCCCACATGTCGAGGCGTTGAATAGAATGTAGATGCTAGTTTACGGAAGCAAGTATCGATAATACGTTTGTATCTCCATACTTATATTTCTTCTCTTATAAAAAACCGAGTTGGTGATGATGGTACGTGTGCCATCTTGCAATATAGACCGTCCGATCTATATCTGACGGATGGAAATTAAACTAAAAGATACCCGTACCCCTCTCCACATTTGCATACAAGGCCTTCCCTCGTTCATCCTTATCTCCAACAAACCTCATTGTTGAGCAATTAATAAAGGAAGCCTCTGGAACAAACTGGCCGGGTGGCCGCTGCTGGCGTCATCAATCCCCATGCCTCCGCTCAGTCCAACCACCAACCACCACCACACCCCACTCCTCTTCACCTTATCTCATATTTCTCGAGATATCATTAGTTTTTACACATGGGATTACTCCCGCAAGGGCCAATCACAACAAGTGTTTTATAAAAAAATGCATCTTGATGTTCCGTACAATGCACGGATCTTGCTAGTACTCCTACACAAGACTAAGTTAGTGATGCTGGTGTGTCTGCCATCCATCATTTCTGACCATTAGATCTACATCTAATGATTGTGAGGTAAGTTGTTGCCTTTTCTCACCAACATCCCACTTGTCTACCAATTTGCAAAAAAACCCATAATTAGTATCTTAAAACCAACCACATCCCTCCCTGACCTCACCAAAACAGCCCAAGGAATATATTCTAATTGAAACATAATATATCTCTAGTGACATATGTATATCAAAATTAGAGTGTTTTGTACCAATTTTGTGAATAAGTATTATTCTAATTGTGATTCGTTGCAACGGACATGAACATTGCTAGTATTTCCAACCATGCATTTCTTTTCCTAGTATTCCATAGTTTCGAGTTTTCCATCAAGATATTAGTCACTCATGGTTGATATTTACTCTCAATCATGTACACATATGCACTATGTAACTAGCCTTTCTTATTGGCTTCCAAAGCTTAACTTTCACTCCTACTTACAATATGTAGAGTATTTAACAAAAAACTACGACTTTCAACCAGCCCTAGGAGGAATCTATTGTACAAAAAATAGCAAAAACATACCCAAAATTTCTTAATCCACGCCAAAAACTACCTAGTACTCCTACCGATTAGGTTCGTCTTAACCCATTTATGATAGGGTTGGCCCACATGTCCGTGCTGACGAGGCAGCTTAAACCAACACATTTTGTTTGACCGTTGACACGAGGGACCCACATCTGACCTTCTATCCGGTTATTCCCCCTCAAATCATTATTTTTGCTGAACATTACTTCAAACAGTACTGATGTGTGTCCGTCGGTGGTGCCGGTGACGAGCGAGTTGGACGCCGCTCCGCCGGGCGGGCCGGACGCCGCGCTGGCCTCCGCACGGGTTGGCAGGCTGGCCCGAGCGTGACTCACGAGCAAGCAAGCCGCCGCGCTGGCCTTCACTTGAGCCAGATGGCTGGCCTTAGCGCGGCGCACGCGAGCAAGCCGCCGCGCTGCCGTGCCAATCTAGCTAGCAAACCTTGCAGACAAGCAGCTGGACGGAGCTATCTTGGCTAGCTAGCGGCCGCGAGCGCCGGACGAAGCTGGCATCCGGGCTGCCGCAACATGGGCTCCGCACCGCCGGCGGTTTTGACCTCGCCTTCTGCCGGCGGCGCTAGCTGCGTCCCATGGCCGAGGATGACTAGGTGGACGGGCCGAAGGTAGGAGGTCACTCGAGGATTTTTGTTGGTAAGGGGAGTACAATGGTTGATAAGGTAGTCTTATCTTAAGTCTTCCACGTATGCAAGTGGTAGTAGTTTCTTGGCATTTTAGTGGTTTCTTGCATTATTAGAGCAAGTACAATAGAGCTGAGTCAGCGGGCTATAAGAAATAAACTACTACTACATGTTGGCTATAACATGGGCTGTAGATGACATGGCACTGGCTTATAGCCAGCAGCTGGCTATACTATTAACCATGCTCTTAGGGGTTTCTTGTAAGGAACAATGTACGTACTACTAGCGGCAAAAGGCGATTCTAGGTTGCGTTGTACTCCAACGAGTACTACTAGTGGTCGCGGGAGTGTATACCTCGCTTTGTGGGTTCGATCCCAGCCGAACGCACGACGGCCTTCTTTTTAAATAGTATACTATCTAGATACATCGCAGAAATGGATGTATCTATAACTAAAATACATCTAGATACATCCATACCTACGACAAGTAATTCGGAACGGAGGGAGTACTACACTTCGCTGCGAGCCAATATTTTACACGGGTAGTTTGAGTTTTGAAGTCAAACGGATGTGCCGCCCCACAATCTGGGTGCACTGGAGTCTGGACAGCCTAGCCACGTGAACGGGTTTTCCTTCCCAGAATCCCGTGGCTCGCATGCTCGCCCTAGCCGCACCTCGCTTGCAGCTTCCAGCTAGTAGCATATTTAAACTAGCGCCTCCCAATTAAGCCCGAGGAGCCGGAAAAGCCTGGCGGGGCATTGGGAACTGTGCAATATGGCTCTGTACGTAAAGTGCTCTACTACTACTCTATAGCTTGTGGCGTTGCATGCATGGACTTCACTTCATTATCGGCTCTACTATAAAAGAAATTCCTCTTGACGTGTTTTTTTTGAAACGGAGGCAAAAGCTTTGCTTCATCTCATTCATAAAGAAGGAACTACTAACAGAGTTCGACGAGATCCATTAGCCCTCCACAAATGGAAGCGAAAAGCCTAGTCTCGCTGTATCAAATAACTCTAATGTTCTACCCTCGCAGTAACCGTCGCTGATAAACAGGCTGCTAGTGTGTGCGTGAGAGGAGCGGCTGAGTAGGCCAGCTACGTGAGAGGAGCGGCTGAATAGAGCACCGAGAGTACCCACTAGGCCACTACGCAGGTGTACTTCCCCTGCATTGATAGTACAGCGATGGTTCTAGAGAACAGTAGTACCCTCCACTTCCAACTGTAGCTCCTTGGCCCTGAGATTCAAGAGTTCAAAACTGGTGCACTATACAAGACTAGACTAGAAGTACAGTACTCCCTCCTTTCCGGTTTATAGGGCTCATCTCAAAATTTTTGTTTTTCCATTTTATAAGGCTCAATTTGGTTGTTTCCCATCACATGTTCAGATTCCAAGCTGCATTAAATCATTGCATGCAAGTATTAAGAGAAAATTGACCAATGAATGTAATTTATGCATGCATGCATTGCAATTAATGCATTGGTAACATACTTTTTTGAGGAAAACAAGAGCATTAATTAGGTGCTTTTTTGAGGAGTAGTTGAGAAAATTAGTACTAGTACTGCTACAGTACGAGTACGTACTCCTCCGTCACATAATGTACGACGTTTTTTGACACTAGTTGGCGTGTACAAAAAATGGCAAAAACATACCCAAAATTTCTTAATCCACGCCAAAAACTACTACCTAGAGCCAAAAATTTCTTACTAGTGCTATTATTTACAGTATAATGCAATCCCATAACGTTCCATAATGCTAGTACTAGTACTCCATGGTACCAAAAACTACTACCTAGTGCCAAAAATTTCTTACTAGTGCTATTATTTAGAGTAGTAAATAATAGCCTCACCCCTTCGCTGAGGAACGATCTACAGTTGGAAGGGACGAGGCCCTGCGGTTACTACGCTCTTATCTCCTCCTCGCCAGTTCCCCTCCCCCTGAAGAGAAGGCAGTTCGTCGCTGCTCCCATGGATTCGCCAGGCGGTTCTCCTCCTCGTCGGGGCTGGGAGACCTTGGACGACGATTCTCTGGGAGAAATCGCACGCCGCTCCGACGTCCTCACCGCCGCAAGACTCGGTGCTTCCTGCACCAACTTTTTCAAGACGATGCTTAAACAAGCTTGGGAAAAGGCCATGCTTGTTGGTCTTCCATGCGTCCTCGAGGAGAAGGTTCTTCTATGGGACAATTCTTTGAACAGTCCACCGCTCCCTGGCCATGGTTGCACGTTGACTCCGCTAGAGTTGACGACGTTGAGAGGTAGTCGGATTTTGTCCGATGAGCAGGTTAGTAATGGAGTTTGATCATGTAGTACTTAGTTATTCCATTTCCATCCCGTAATTTCTCCGCTGCCCACCGTCTTATATATAGGTCTGGGTCGGTGCCAACGAAGATTGGCTTGCATACCTCCGGCCGGATACCACCATGATTTTGCACAACATCCACAGCAGTGCGGCCATTCTGGTAGACCCCTTCTCCACCATTGGGATCGGCCTTCTGGACTGGCTGGGCAAGAATACGTATGATGATGCCTACATGAGATTGAAGAAGATAGCAATTGCGGACCCGCCGACAAAGGGACACGGCTACGACGTTTACTATCTCATCGCGGTGTTCGACATAAGGATTGCCATCAATGCAGGAGGCAGTAACGGCAGAGGATGGCGCATGTTGGCAGCGGCAGATTTGTACCCCTACACGTTCGAAGACACCATGCGCCATCTAGGCCGCATCTTCACGGTGACAAGCCAGGGGACTTGTTTCATCTGGATCCTACGATACGGGTGATTACAAACGGAATGCACAAACCATCATTTGCATCCCTAATGGTACTCCATTATTTTGCAGGGACCAGTCATCCCCCGATCAAAATAAGATCGCCGATCCTGGGTGTGCATTTGCATCTGCGATTCGGTCTAACCTGGAACCTTGTAACTGACATTGGCATATTGGGATCAACTATCTTAGCAGTCGTTACCCATGGTACCACTGATGTGCAACATGGTCACATAATCTACCATGATCGGACCGTCACCATCTACCCAGGTATTCCATTTTTTAACCCTCTCGCCTTCTCTTTCATTGTTGTACTAGTAGTATACTTTGTAGTACTAGTAGGAGTACTTTTTACCTTGGAGGACACGTATAGCTAGCTAGGCCCTTGAAGACTTGAACCCACTAGCTGCCACCATTTTTATTTTTCCATGTCTTACTATCTCATCGATGTAGCTAAGAGTGGCTATATATAATAAGCCGGTTATTTTACTTCCTCTATACCAGAGTAGTACTATTTGCTGCACAGTATTACTGACCGCCACATTTGAGCACAACATTATTATGCATGGACCTTGACTATGTACGTCACCATGTGTCCAAATCTGGGATGCCGCGTGTACCAGATGAACGGCGCCGAGTTCGACCCGCGTGATGCTACGTGGGTGTCGAGGAACACTCTTGGAGAGTACTCGCTTTTCATCGGGGACAGCTACCCCATTGTGAAGCGGATGCCACCTTCTGTGCACGACACGGAAGGCCTGCCATTCATGAAGCATGGTTGTGTCTTCAGTGCGCACCGCTGGATGAACGACATGCTGGGACACGCTATCCCTGATTTATGCCGCTTCAGCTTGGATGAGTCTCCATCGTTTGGAACCGGACTAGAAAGCTGTGACAATGATTCCCGTTGCCCACCGCTATGGATCGTGCCATCCATGAAGAACACCTGGGACTGGAACCTGGAGGAGGACATGTAGCCCATCTATAACGTGTAAGTGGAGTACGATAATTGTGAACGGTAGCGCTGTGAATATATGTAGACTAGTCGTGCACAAATTTATCACATGAGTTGGAGATGAACTTGTGTGGCATACTTGCATTTGTCCTTTAGAATTTATTACTAGTAAATGTGTTATGTCTACGTGCAACTTGTGTGGTTGTTGCACGGGCTCCAACACACTCTTTGAGAAAAAAGGTGGCACAGCTTTGGATATACATGACGTGGCGGCATCATACAGTAGCATCGTTCGCTATAGTTGTACTAGTACACTCCTACTAGGACGACAACTCCTATAAAACCTTGCGCTTGGCTCTTTTCCTCTTCGGGAGGTTCAACAGTTCGTACTCGTGTGAACCTTGCACTTGGCTCTTCGCCTCTTCAGAAGGTCCAACAATGATGATACTATAGTACAATATGCTTCTGGCAATCTGACACCGATTGAACTGCTGCACGTCCACCGCGAGGGCGAGGGCGAGGGAGAGGGAGAGGGCGCTGTAGTCAAAACCCTCCCCTCGTCCTGCGAACCACCGCGCGCGTGGGCGAGCGAGAAGCGTAGTAAGCAAGCTTCTCCTCGTTCGGCGAGTTGACAGGACACATCAAAGCAGTACTAGTACTAGTAGTAGTAGTCCATACTGCGTCCTTTCCAATTAATATGGCTTAATTTGGAACGAGAAAAATACACTGGCGGTCAACGTATGTCACAGTACGCTCTTTACGGTCACTATATATAGTCTTGCGGCGATTATGCGATCACTAGCTCATCGTAGAGCACTGTATTGCACCCTACTGACCGGCCACATAGTCGACGTGGCACTTTGTTGACTGGTTAAATTGTCACCTGGTTTCTGGGTCCCACCTGTCAGTTGGCAGAGCAAAGAAATCAGTTAAACAAAACTTTATGCAGGCGCGACACGAGTCCAACCCTTGCGCGCGAACCGCCCTGGCTGTGTATGTGAGTGCATGCACGTGTCCTCCCTCGGTCTTCCAACAAAGAGTGTACTACATGATGTACATCTACACTTCCAATGCATTTAGCCCTTAATCTACTAAATCGATATTGATTGACTAATGCACCAACTTGTGCTATAGGTATAGGCTACATGTCTATCCTTAATTACAGCATGCAACGGCCTTCATTTAATCTTCTTATCTCAATGGTCGCATGCACACATAAGTCTGCTACTTTTGGGCATTAATTATGCCCTGGTCAATGTGTAAATCTCTAAATGCACAGTCTTTCACGGACGTAGGGAGTAGGTTGAGCACTTGAGCGTGAGCGTGTGTGTTGCATCGTGTGTTGTGTGCCGCATGGGTGGGTGAGTGTTGCGTGCGTCCATGTGTACGTGTGAGTGTTGCATGTTGCATGCATGCATGCATGCATTGGGATTACTCCCTCCCATTGACATGTTCATATTTCAAGCTTCCTCTATTCCCTCAATATGGTGATACTCGCTCTGTTCCCAAATATAGTACAAAGTTGAGTCATCTATTTTGGAACGGAGGGAGTAGTACGGAGTAAAAGCCTCCCTCTGTTCTCAAATACGGAGTATTTGCCTTTCTACAGATTTCAACAAGTGACTAGGTATGGAGCAAAATGAGTGAAGTGAGCGTAGAGGCATAGGGATACTGTAGAAAGGAAGTCCCCGCGATCCATTTATTCCCCATCTCGGTCAGAGAGAACTATTCAACTAGTCTTCGCAGTGAAGTGACAATACATGCCGCAGCAGATGGGACACATAATTAATAAGCTGAACCAGCGTGTTGGTGTTACTAAATCATCCTTACCCAGTACTGCCATCATGTTTGCCAGCAGAGCACGCTTCCGCAAATACGCCTACGCACCTCTGTCCTCCATGAACTGACATATGGGCCCTGTTGTGGTAGACCCACATGTCATCGGTGTAACTATTTACACTCCGAAGGACGGTATATCCTGGTAGTAGTACTAGTAGAATTGAGATTGAATGCACTTTCTTCCACGTCTTCCACTCTTCTTCCTCCTATCTTCTTCTTCCTTCTCTCTTCCACATCGTCGGCTGCACACCATTTACCCCCGCTCACTGCTCGCCCGCTCGCGCCATCTTCCCTGGTAGCTCGCGCGTACCATATCCCCCCGCTCACTGCTCGGCCACACGAGGAGAAGCTTCTTTGCTCGCCCGCCCGAATCCACTTCCCCACTGGCTCACAGGCACCGAAAACCCCAATGGAAGAACTGACTGACACGCAGAGCCATGATTGGAATTCCCTCCCCGATGTTCTCTTGGAGTAGATCTGTAGTCGTATGGACCTACTCAGCACCGTCCGTCTGGCCGCATGCTCGGTGTCTTTGTACCGTCTACTCGTCTGCAAACCGGCTGGCTCTTTTCAAGACACCCTGCTTGCTGATGCGCGATCCTCACAGGTGGCCCAGACACCGACTTGACGATCCTACGGAGGTTGCCGTGGTGCCCCTCGACATGCTACCACTACCCGTCCACCTGCCCTTCATGCGCGGCCACTACTGGGCGGGCATGAAGGCCAACTGGGTCGTCCTCATCCACCAATCTGGTAGTCCATGGCGTCTCGTGGATATCTGTCGGTGTACTATAGCTAGAGTAGGGGTACCCTAGTACCCCGAACTTGTGCACGGGCAGTCGCAGCGTCCCGTGGCAAGGCTTGCCGGGTGACCGCCAAGGTCCTCCGTGGATCCTTTGAAGCCATTCAAGAACAAAGTATTAGAGCCAAGGATACAAGTCCCCGGCAAGAGGAGCTTGCCGGGAAGGCCACTCAAGGCACAAGACCCCGGCAAGAGGAGCTTGCTGGGAAGGCCAACCAAGGCATCTCAAGGAACTTGTCGCGACGGGCCACGCGTCCCGGCAGGACCCGGCGAGCGACAAGCTTCCGGATGCGACTAGACAACTACCGCGGCAAGGCGCTTGCCACGGCAAGCCACCACTCTGTACCTGCGCTCCAGCACACCCACCTACGTGTCGCTCTGGGACCTTTCCTGGGGTACGTGGCGGGAGGCTGTGCAGCCAGGGGTACACTGTGGCATGCGGCGCTGACAAGGTCGCCATCGTGGCGAGCGGTGGCGCCCCTGATGGTCCCTTTTCTGCACCGTCTGGGCGACGTAGATAGGCATTTAATGCCTTTGTCCCCTGCCGTCAGGGTTAGGTATGATACACTGTGTAGGTAGCTGTACCTACCACATCATCTTTCCATTTTTGCCCTTACCTACGTTGCCACCTGTTGGAGACCCCTTGAACGTATAAAAGGAGGCCCATGCACAACGTAGAGGGGGATCTGGCCCCGAAGATCACTCCAGAGGACGAACAGAAGAACGCTCGGTCTCGTTAGCTGCTCAAGTGTACTGTAGCACTCAGCGCTCCCGAGCAAGAACTCAATACAAACCACAAAGCAGCAGTAGGAGTGTTATCTCTCCGGAGAGCTCCGAAGCTGGGTAAAAACCCCTCGTGTGCCTCGCCTCGATCTTCTCTTCGCGCGACCTCCGCCCCCCGCCGAACCGAGAAGGGGCTCCGTCCCCATAGGTGCTCGAGGAGCCAGAAATCCCCGGCATCTTTGGCGCGCCAGGTAGGGGGCGTCGAGGTTGTGTGAACCTGATCCGGCATTCACGCGAGCTACATCTTCATCGACTTCATCGACATGCCGCTGAAGAAGAAGGCTTCGGAGGCAGCTGCTCCGTCCACGTCGAATCCACCGCCGCCGGAGCAAACGGCCGGTGGGGGAGACGCCGGCGGAAGAACGGGCGTCGACGAGGGAGCCCACGGTGCCGCCAAGTCCAAGGACAAGACTGCGCTGCCCGTCGGCGTCGTAGCCGGCTCCCACGATGACCGGGCGTCCGTAGACGCACCGCGCCCATAGGCGCAGGACTGGCAGCGTCGTGGTACTCACAGTACCATACGCTCGCTGGACCCAAATCGAGCTAGCGGATCTCGGGATGCTCAAGGCCAACATGCTCGCCAACGTGCTGGCGCGAGCGAGGCACGGTCGCCTGGACGGAATACTGCTCCTTCTAACATCGTTGGAAGTCCGAGCATATCCCGCTCCTCGCACCGCTCGCCACCGCTTCCCGCCACTCCAGCAGAAGCTTTGGCGCGAGCTCAACTGCTCCTAGACTTCCCTCCAACGCCAGACAAGATCGACGACTGGAGGGCCACCATTCAGAGTCTCATCGGCTTCGCCAACGGCGACACTCCATGGCCGGCGACCACATCGCAGCCGCGACAAGCCAGCCAGGTGCGAGCCAATGGCGACAAAACCGGTGGGGGTGCAACCACCGTGCACTCTCCGCCCCGAAGGCCAAGATCGTCGACTCGCCGGGTCCGCCACGATAGCGACTCCACTGCTTCATCAGATCCGCGAGCTCGCCGCGATCAACGCCAAGTTCTTCACGAACGACAGCAACAAGACGCTCGTACCCGCATCGAGCGCCGAAGAGAAGCGCGGCGTCAGTCAGACAAGCGCGCTGGGCCCACTGTCGACATGCATGCGCCAGGAGAACCAGGCGACCTGCCGTACGTGGTAGGTTGCCCTGCGTTCACCCGTGAGCTGCGGCAGGTCCAGTGGCCCAGCACGAAGAACTTCAAGCCCGACGTACCCGAGAAGTACGACGGCAAGTTGCATCCGTCGGAGTTCCTCAGCATCTACACCATTGCGGTGCAAGCTGCTTGGGGGCGCGACGACAAGATCCTTGCCAACTACTTCCCGCTGGTGCTCAAACCCAACGTCAGGTCCTGGCTCATGCACTTGCCGGAAAACTCCATATCTTCCTGGACAGACCTATGCCATCAGTTTGTCGGCGCCTTTACAGGCGGCCACAAACCCCATGGCCAGGAGAGTGATCTGCACCTGCTTGCCCAGAAGGAAGGAGAGCCCCTGGGCAAGTACATCCAGAGATTCAGCCAAGTGCAATGCAACATCCCAGACGTCCACCCTGCCGCGGTCATCAGTGCGTTCCACCAGAACGTGCGTAACCGCAGGATGCGGGAGGAGATGGCGATGTGCAAGATCAGAGACGTCAGTGAGCTGTATGCCCTGGCCGACAGGTGTGCACGTGCTGAGGAAGGGCGGAAACTCCCCAGAGAGAATGCAGGAACAGGAGGATCTGATAGCGATGATACCGCCCCGGCAAACAAAAACCGGCGGCGGAACAATAGAAAGAGGAAAGGCAAAGATGTGCTAGTTGTCGAGCAGTCCGGCAACAAAGGTGGCGCCAAGACAGCCAAGACTGGTAGCTCCGGCAAGGAGGTTGCCGCATGCGCCAACTGCCAAGTTGTGGCGGCCGCCGACAAGCAGGACGGCACCAACAAGAAGTACTGCAAGATTCACCGCACCAAGGGCCATGACCTCCAGAGCTGTAAGAAGGTCGAGCAGCTCATCGAGCTGCAGAAGGCCGAGTACGAGCGACGCGACAAGGAGAAGGCCCAAGGAGGTGCTGGAGAATCCGGTACGAAACGCACCGGCCGGGGGGGACGCCGCGGCAACGCCAAGCAGCGGCAAGGCGACAGACCTCCCCGCGGCCGCGACAAGGATGAAGATGATGACGACGACGAAGACATGGATGACGCCGAGACCAGCGAGCAGGAGTTCCAGAAAGCCAGAGAGGTTTTGTGCGTTGACGGCGGTGCTTCTCTGCATACTTCGCACCGCTAACTCAAGCAGTGGGTGCGAGAAGTCAATGCAGCAGAACCACCCGTTGAGTTACGCAAGCTTCTGAAATGGTCCAGCATGCCTATCGTCTTTGATATTGAGGACCACCCTGATCGCACAACTGCTGTCGGGTGTTTGCCGATGTTGGTCTCACCAACTATCCGCAACCTCAAGGTCACTAAGATGCTGGTTGACGGCGGGGCCGACTTGAACCTGATCTCCTCCGCTATGCTCCGGAGACTCCAAGTCCCTGACAGCGAGCTCGAAGAGACCGGCACGTTCCAAGGAATCAACCCGGGAAGGAGCAAGCCGAAGGGGAAGATCACGCTGCCGGTGACATTTGGAAGCGAGCTGAACTTCAGGACTGAGAGGATCACTTTCGACGTTGCCGATTTTCCATTACCTTACAATGGAATTGTCGGCCGTCCAGCGCTCGCCAAATTCATGGCAGCCTCTCACAATGCATACAACATGCTGAAGATGCCAGGCCCGATAAGTGTCATCACTGTCCCTGGCGACAAGAAAGATGCTCTTATCTGTGCCGACAAGATCTACCGGGAAGCAGCAGCCGCCACAGATCGCGAGACACTTGCCGCTGAAGCTCCCGGGAGGAAGAGGAAGACCAAGTCCGGCAAGAGCTCTGATGCCCACTCCGGCAAGCGCACCTCTTCGGAGTACTGCGCTACAGTCGAGGACGCACCATCGAGCTCCACCGGCAAGTGTAAGAAGACGATGGCAGGTCCGCCAGCGACCAAGAAGGTGTCCACCAAGGAGGACCGCACTGGTGGTACTTTCACCATCAGTGCCACACTCGACCCTAAATAGGAAAGCGCGCTCGTTGCTTTCCTGCGGGCGAATGTCGATGTGTTTGCATGGCAACCGTCTGACATCCCCGGTGTTTCCAGGAAAGTAATTGAGCACCACCTCGCCGTTTGTCCTCATGCGCGGCCTGTCAAGCACAAAGTCAGGAAGCAAGCAGTGGAGTGCCAAGAGTTCATCGCAGAAGAGATCAAGAAGTTGGAAGCAGCAGGCCTCGTCAGAGGAGTGCTCCATCCCACGTGGTTGGCCAATCCTGTAGTCGTGCGCAAGGCAAACGGGAAATGGAGGCTTTGCATCGACTTCACCAATGTCAATAAAGCTTGTCCCAAAGACCCATTTCCCCTGCCGCGCATTGACCAGATTGTTGACTCCACGGCCGGATGTGATTTGCTTTCATTTCTTGACGCCTACTCAGGATATCATCAGATCTTCATGGCAGAAGTGGATGAGGAGAAAACTGCGTTCATCACTCCATGTGGCACGTACTGTTTCGTATGGATGCCTTTCGGTTTCAAGAATGCTGGTTCAACATTTGCAAGGGTCGTCGATACTACTTTTGAGCCGCAAATACACAGAAATGTGGAAGCCTACATGGATGATATAGTGGTCAAGAGCAGGGACAAGTCAATTCTGATTCAATATCTAGAAGAGACTTTTGCAAATCTGCGCAAGATCAGCCTCAAGCTCAACCCCGAGAAGTGCGTGTTTGGAGTCCCTTCCGGCAAGCTTCTCGGGTTCTTCGTGTCTCAGCGGGGGATTGAAGCCAATCCCGACAAGATCAAGGCCATTGAGCAGATTGAAGCACCGAAGCGCGTCAAGGATGTACGAAGACTTGCCGGCTGCGTGGCGGCTCTCAGTAGGTTTATCTCTAAGTCAGCTGAGCGCGCCCTGCCGTTTTTCAAAATTTTGAAAAAGGCAGGTCCAATGAAATGGACTCCGGAAGCGGAGGATGCGCTGCAGGACTTGAAGAGATACCTGTCCTCCACTCCAATACTTGTCGCACCTAAGCCACAAGAGAAGTTGCTGCTATATCTGGCGGCAACCAATCAAGTGGTTAGTGCTGCGTTAGTAGCAGAGAGGGAGGCAGATGATGAGCCAGCAACCACGGCAAGCGCAACCAGCGACAAGCAGGGAGCTTCCCCGACAAGCTCTGGTCCCGACAAGGATGGATCTGCGCAGATGTGCGAAGAGATACAGCAGAAGAAAATGGTGCAGCGCCCAGTTTACTTTGTCAGTTCCCTTCTGCAGGGGGCAAGGTCAAGGTACTCTGGTGTGCAGAAACTACTTTTCGGCCTTCTCATGGCCTCGAGAAAGCTGCGCCATTACTTCCAAGCACATGAGATCACAGTTGTCACTCGCTTTCCGCTGAAAAGGATACTGCAGAATCCCGAAGCAACAGGCATGATTGTTGAGTGGGCACTGGAACTGTCAAGCTTTGGCCTCAAGTTTGAGAGCACTTCAACTATCCAAAGCAGAGCATTGGCAGAATTCATAGCAGAGTGGACGCCAACACCAGACGAAGAAATTCCAGAGACGAGCATCCCCGTCAAGGAAGCAAACAAAGAGTGGCTGATGTACTTTGATGGTGCCTTCTCGCTGCAAGGCGCCGGTGCTGGCGTGCTGCTTGTCGCACCCACCGGAGAGCACCTCAAGTACGTAGTCCAGATGCACTTTCCCAAGGAGCAAGCAACAAACAATACCGCAGAGTATGAAGGATTGCTTGCCGGTCTCAGGATCGCGGCAGACCTTGGGATCAAGCAACTCATTGTCAGGGGTGACTCGCAGCTTGTCGTCCGCCAAGTGAACAAGAATTATCAGAGTCCGTTGACGGAAGCATACGTTGATGAAGTGAGGAAGCTGGAAGAGCGCTTTCTCGGCCTACAGATGGAACATGTTCCAAGAGCTCAAAACGACATCGCTGACGGCCTGTCAAAGTGCGCGACACTTAAGTTACCTGTGGAACCAGGGATCTTTGTGCTCAAGCTGACTCAACCATCCGTGACGCCATCAACTGGACAGAGCAAGAAGAGGAAGTTGATTTCTGGTAACTATCTTCCGGCAGAGCTTCCCGAAGCCGCCGCCAAGAAGGTCCCCAAGATCAACACCAAGAGTGCTGAGGAGCAGTCTGCTCCGACAAGCCCCAGGGTTTGTTTCGTTGAAGCAGACGCTCCCGACAAGTTTTGCTCCGGCAAGCTTGTCGGGGAACGTCAAGCTCCGGCTGAGCCACAGGTTCTCGCCGTAGGAGCGGATGTTCCTGCAGCAGCAGATATGCCTTTAGTCCTTGTTGTCGAGCCGCAAGCTCCAGCCTGGGCGCAGCAGATCGTCTGTTTCCTCCAGACAGGAGAACTTTCCGAAAAGCAAGAAGAAGCGGAAAGAGTAGCCCGGTAGTCTAGTATGTATCAGTTCGTTGACAACGCACTGTATAGAAGAAGACTCAACAGAGTGAAATTGAAGTGTATTCCCCGGGAAGATGGACAGAAGCTGTTGGCAGAGATACATGGAGGCATTTGTGGTCACCACATTGGCGCAAGAGCGCTTGCCGGCAAAGCGTTCCGGCAAGGCTTCTTTTGGCCGACAGCCCTCCAGGATGCAACTGCACAAGTAACCAAGTGTGAAGCGTGCCAGTTCCATTCCAAGCAGATACACCAGCCAGCTCAAGCTCTCCAGACGTTCCCTTTATCCTGGCCATTTTTGGTCTGGGGGCTCGACATCCTCGGCCCCTTCCCCCGAGCAGTCGGGGGCTTTGAGTACTTGTACGTCGCAATCGACAAGTTCACAAAGTGGCCAGAAGTGGAACCAGTGAGGAAGGTGACAGCACAGTCAGCAGTCAAGTTCTTCAGGTCGATTGTTTGCCGCTTCGGGATCCCTAACAGGATCATCACCGACAACGGTACACAATTCACGAGTCGCACCTTCATGCAGTACGTCCAAGACCTTGGCGCCAAGGTCTGCTTCGCTTCTGTTGCTCACCCCAGGAGCAACGGTCAAGCCGAGAGGGCAAATGCTGAAGTGCTGCGTGGACTCAAGACCAGGACTTTCGACAGGCTGCACAAGTGCGGAAGAAACTGGATCGAGGAGCTGCCGGTGGTTCTTTGGTCGATCAGGACGACACCAAATCGAGCCACTGGCCAGACACCTTTCGCTCTAGTCTATGGAGCAGAGGCAGTTATCTCCACGGAACTCGTATACGGGTCACCTCGAGTGCTCGCTTATGATGAGCTTGAGCAAGAGCAGCTGTGACAAGATGACGCGCTGCTCCTTGAGGAAGACCTTCTTCAGGCTGCTGTACGAGCTGCTCGATACCAGCAAGCTTTGCGCCGCTACCATAGCCGCAAGGTTAATGCCAGAAGTCTCGAGGAAGGCGACCTTGTTCTTCGGCGCGTTCATTCCGCCAAGAATTCCAACAAGTTGACGCCAAAGTGGGAAGGCCCTTACCAGGTGAAATGAGTCACTAGGCCTGACGCTGTCCGCCTTGAGACCGAAGATGGATTTCCGGTGAGCAACTCCTGGAACATCGAGCATCTCCGTAAGTTTTACCCGTAAGGCGCGGTTGTCGGACCCTGTCCGGCAACCACCATTTTGGACAAGTCTTGCCCCTGTTGCATGTGATCCTTTGTACAAAGCCAGGTGCAGACCCTGTGCATAAATAAAGCTCATGTGCTCCGCACATCTTGTCAATTTCATGATTTTTATTGTTTGCATGAGTTATCTGACACTTTGTGCAGCGCCAAACCCCGGTAAGCAATAACGAGCCATAAGGCTCCATATCATTGTTATCTCTTCTCTCTTTTCTCAAGGAAAGGAAGGTTCCTCTCGCCCACAAGTTTGCCAGGGGGGGGGGAGGAGAAGATAATGGTGTGGACCAGGAGAGTTCAAGAAAGTTTCGTCTTGTCGGAGAGCAAACAACAGAAAAGCTAAGTTGCCAAAGTTTGAGCAATCAGATTTTTTTAAGTTATCTCCCTTGAACGGCCATGCTTTGTATGGAAAACCTGTGCGCGGAGGAACCAGCTCGTGGCTAGTTGCGCCCTTACTTTGTTTCGAGTTCGCTCAACAGTTTAAGTGTGTTGCGACTAGAGTCGCGCCCTTACTTTGTTTCGAGTTCGCTCAACAACTTAAGCGAGCTGCGACTAGTCACGACAAGGTTTCTTGTCGGTAACGGCACCGCCAGCAGGCTGCTGACGTCCTGCACTCAGCGCTCGCGGCAAAGGTGCCTACGCCGACAAGTTCCCTAAAAAGCGTAGGGCAAAAACATACAAAGGAAGGAATCAAGTAAAGGGAATAACATTGCAATCATGACCTGAAACAGAGTTTATATTACAAGATAGCTTGTCGCGGCTCTAATAGACTGTTTTCATAACATGACCAGCGACGACAAGAAAAGAAGAAAATAGGCGGCCTAGTCCGCGCGGTCGCCCTCAACCCTCTTGATCCTGCTCACCTTATCCACAATGGGTGCGACGAGGGTCTCGAGCTCCTCCAGATCAGCTTCCGGCGGCAGGGACCTGAGGATGTTGGTGAGGCGGAGGCCCGGGTTGCGGAAGGCCACCTTCATCAGCACCTCCTTGAGAGCTCCCGCGCAGATCTCGCGCGACTCGTCGGCCAGCTGCTTTGGGATCCTCTCCCGGAGTTGCTGGAGGGCCGTCGCCACGCCTTTGAAGAACAAGGTGAGCTTGGCGCTAGATGGGAGGCTCTCGTCAGAGGAATACCCGAGATCCTCCACCCCTAGCAGCGCCAACTCCTTGTCGATGTCTGCGGCAGCATTCACAAGGCCCTCCGTCCACTGCTCCACAGTCTCTCTGAAGGTGTTCTAGGTGGTAGCAACGCTCTCCAGCAACGCCTTGTCTGCCTTGATCTCCTTATTCAAGGCCGCCTCCTGCTCCCTGCCGCCGTCCAGCGTCTTGGTCAGAGCAGCCAGCTTCAGCTCAAGATCAACGTTGGAGTCCTTGGTGGCGTCAAGCTCCTTGACCTTCTCGGCGAGACGACCCTGCAGTTCGCCAAAGGTGTAGGCGTCCTTCTCGCGCTTAATCTTGAGCGCGGCCAGCGCTTCACCGCTCGCCTTGAGATCAGTCTCCAGCTGCGCCACCTTCGCCTCTAGCTCCTTCTTGGCGGCCTCAGCAGTTGCGGCAGCGTCCTTTGTTTCCTTGAGGGCTCCGCTGAGTGCTTGCTCGCGCGCAGCAAGCTCCTCTTCGTGGCTGTCCAGGCTGACCTTTAGCTGCACCAACTCACCGTCCCGCGCAGATAACTCCTCGGCAGCAAGCCGCTGTTGCTCTGCAACCTCTGCCTTCTCGAGGATGAAAGCCTTCTGCGCCTCATCGAGCTGCACCCGCTCCGCCGCCAGCGACTGGAGAGCTGCCTGGTTGAGGCCTCGGAGCTCCTCCGCGCGCTTCTCCATGTCCACCCCCGCCTTCGCGACAAGCGCTTCGCAGGACTCCAGTTTGTCCTGGCGGGCACGGTAGAGCGACACCAGCTTCCGCAGCAGTCGCTCCTCTTCAGGCTTGTCGCTGTTGCTGCTTGGTGCGTCGACCAGCGTCAGCCCAGCGGAGGCAAGCACCTCCACGTCGAAGCTTTCTCCTTCGACTGGCGCCCTGGACGTTGACGCCCAGGGGAGGTTGATGAAGATGCCAGCGCCAGCCTTCAAGTAGACGCCTGGCTGGGGTTCTTCGGAGCCTGACACTGCGGTAGCGGTGGGAGGATCGGCGGTCGGTGTAGCGCCTGTCGCTCCTGCGGCCTCAGGGTCGTCAGTACGATCGCCGGACCCCTCGTCAGCTGCTGCGGCGGCAGCCTTGGCGGCCTCTTCGCCGGCGGGATCATCAGCGCCGGCCATTTCTTCGGTGGCAGCGGCGTCATCAATAACAACCTCAGTCTCCATCGGCTCCACAATGGATGGATCTGACGGCCGGAAAAGGAAGAAAAGTCAAGCAAATATCCAAAAAGAAGAACCCAAGGGAAGTTTAGAAGCAAGGAGTACCTGTACCAGGCTCGGTAGTTGGGATCTCCGCTGCCGGGGGGTTGCTGGTACTGTCCCTTGCCGGAGACTTCTCCCTTGCCGGGGAGCTCTCCCTCGTCAGAGACTTCTCCCTTGCCGGGGAGCTCTCCCTTGTCGGAGGATCCCCCCTTGCCGGAGAACTCTCCCTTGGCGGTGTAGTCGAAGCAGGTGGCACGTCAGGGGTGGCCCCCGGGCGCTCCTGGTGGGGCTGCTCTGCTCCTACACAAGCCAACAGTCAGATATCAGCAAGCCAAGAGTATCCATGCGCGCCTAACAGCTGGAAGTAAACCGTATACTAACGCTGGGGGCTGCTCTGAAGATCAGCCGTCGGGTCCGGCAAGTTTGTCTCGGGCGCACCCGCTGCTGCCACGGTGGGATCATCCTCGATGAGAATCACCGGGACCTTGGCTCTCTTTGCCATTCTCTGAGCCAGCGTCCTGAAAAGGAATACGTTCAGAGTGAAGCAAATGAGATACAAGATAAGACAACAAGTATTGAAGACATGCAAGTACAACAAGAATCTTACTCGTCTTCTTCCTGGTCGGAGCTGAGCGCGGAGAAGTCGAAGCCTGGCCCACCTCCACGCGCGAGGAGGCAGAGGAGTAGGATCCCTTGGCCGCTTGGCGGGAGCTGGAGCGGAGGATCGGGAGGACCCCGCTCCAGTTGACACTGCAGCGTGGGGTGCTTCCGCGGCAACAGAACTTGCAGCGGTGGAGCGTGTCATGCGGCGCGGCGGGGGTTGACTCGTCCGCCGCTCCGCTACGTCCCCGGCCTTGCGAAGACGCTTTCTTGGTGGAGCCGGGGGCTCTGCTTGTGGAGCCGGGGGCTCTACTTGCGGCAAGCTGTCCGAAGACGAAGAGGAAGAGGAGCCGATCTCCAACGAGCCGCTCGTATCCTCGGCGGGCCCGCTCGGCCCGACGTCATGCTCGGCGGACCTCTTCTCGCCGGCAAGCTCCTCTCGGTCGGCAAGGCTTGCCGCCTCTGCTGCCTCTGCTTCCTCCACGGTGAACCCAAACTCGCCGGCAAGGGCGGCTGCCGCCGCCTCTTCCATCCTGGTGGCGATACGCTTGAGCTCATCGTCGGTGGTGTCCCGGGTGAGACCCCTTTTATCGTCGGCGTCGATCGGCACTTCTATCAAGTTGTCGAAGAACGCCCGCACGACATCGTCCGCAGGCTCTATCCAGGCTGGATCAATTCCATGCAAGTCGCACAGCGGCATTATTGCACGGATGCGGTCGAGCGCGGAGTTGTTGCACAGCGGGACGACGCCCCTCGGCAACCTGAACACTTCGGGACGCTTTGGGTCGTGCTTGAACAGCTCCTGAAGCATCGCGTTGAGCTCCAGGACAGTGAAGTTGAAGTTGAGGCCCGGCCGCAACCTCATGATATCCACCGCATTCTGGAACTCCCAGGCGGGTCTCCTCCTCTCCTGCAGGGGGGCGATACGGCGGCGGAGGAAATCTGCGCCAACCGCTCCTACAGTAAGCCCGGCAAGCCTGAGGCGTAGGATCCGGGTGACGGCAATCCTTAGTCTGTCGTCTTCCGGGGCCAGGCTACTCCAATCACTGCCGCGCACTACTGGGGTTTCGCGCAGAGCAGTAAACGGCTGTGGGTTCTCCTCAACAATCAGACACCAGTCCGCCCTCCACTCCTCCCACTTGCTGCGGAACTCTCCCTCCAGATAAGCATCCTTCTTGCCAGCTTTCGAGATCCAGGCGATTCCGCCGGATAAAGGCTCTCCTTTCTCAACCCGAGGCGAAAAGAAATAGCGGAAAAGAGCTACGTTTGGATGGATCCCGACAAAGTTTTCGCAGAGATGTGCGAAAACTGCCATGGTCAGGACAGCATTGGGGGTGAAATCAAGAAGGCGGAGCCCGTAGGTGTTCATGACATTGCAAAAGAATTCAGAAAAGGGTGGGCAGAGCCCGCAGTAGAAGAACAAGGCGAAGAAGGGATACCCAGTGGGATACTTATCCCAAGTAGTGGTTTGGAGTACCTTCGTGCGTGGATGCGCTTGCGTCCCCGTCGACCAGAAAAGGTAGAAGTCCTCCTTCAGCTCTGCCGCCTCAAGCCTCGGAGGGAAGATTGCCTGCTCCTTTCGCAGCGCCGCGAGCCGCTGCTCCTCGGCCGACTTTGCCTTCTCGGCTTTCGGAGCCATGGCGGGAATGGAGAGGAAGGACGGCGGCGTTGGTGGTGTTGGTGGCGATGGGGGCGGGGCGCTGCTCTCCTTCGGCTTTGGGAAGAAGGGGAGTGGCGGAGATTCTCGAGGAGGGAATAGCAACGGGCAGATGGGAGAACTTCCCAATTTCTCCCTTCTTATAAGGAGGGAGGGGCGGACGTTTCGCCTTTCCGAATAAAGGGACCACCCACGACCTCTCCCACGACGCCGCAATCGACGCGTGCCGTTCGGGGAGGGCGCGGTGGATGCGGAGCAAGGTGCGACGTGACCCAGGCCGCGTGTGCCCGTGCCCTGTTTTGGGCCTGGCCCAACAGCGCTCGGCACCGTGTATGGCCCAGGCCCGGGGGCTCCTGTCGGTGTACTAGAGTAGGGGTACCCTAGTACCCCGAACTTGTGCAGGGGCAGTCGCAGCGTCCCGCGGCAAGGCTTGCCGGGTGACCGCCAAGGTCCTCCGTGGATCCTTTGAAGCCATTCAAGAACAAAGTATTTGAGCCAAGGAGACAAGTCCCCGGCAAGAGGAGCTTGCCGGGAAGGCCACTCAAGGCACAAGACCCCGGCAAGAGGAGCTTGCTAGGAAGGCCAACCAAGACATCTCAAGGAACTTGCCGCGACGCGCCACGCGTCCCGGCAGGACCCGGCGAGCGACAAGCTTCCGGATGCGACTAGACAACTACCGCGGCAAGGCGCTTGCCGTGGCAAGCCACCACTCTGTACCTGCGCTCTAGCACACCCACCTACGTGTCACTCTGGGACCTTTCCTGGCGTACGTGGCGGGAGGCTGTGCAGCCAGGGGTACACTGTGGTATGCGGCGCTGACAAGGTCGCCATCGTGGCGAGCGGTGGCGCCCCTGACGGTCCCTTTTCTGCACCGTCTGGGCGACGTAGATAGGCATATAATGCCTTTGTCCCCTGCCGTCAGGGTTAGGTATGATACACTGTGTAGGTAGCTGTACCTACCACATCATCTTTCCAGCCCTTACCTACGTTGCCACCTGTTGGAGACCCCTTGAACGTATAAAAGGAGGCCCATGCACAACGTAGAGGGGGATCTGGCCCCGAAGATCACTCCAGAGGACGAACAGAAGAATGCTCGGTCTCGTTAGCTGCTCAAGTGTACTGTAGCACTCAGCGCTCCTGAGAAAGAACTCAATACAAATCACAAAGCAGCAGTAGGAGTGTTATCTCTCCGAAGAGCTCCGAAGCTAGGTAAAAACCCCTCGTGTGCCTCGCCTCGATCTGCTCTTCGCGCGACCTCCGCCCCCTGCCGAACCGAGAAGGGGCTCCGTCCCCATAGGTGCTCGAGGAGCCAGAAATCCCCGGCAATATCTACACCCAGCAAGAGATCACCCTTCCATCTTTGGATACCGCTGCCATCGAGCCTCGCGGCCCGCCGGACACTCCTGCCTACTACGCACGAGACGCGTCAAGCTTTTGGCTCGACCTTTGTTTGCAGAAAGTTGTAATCTGCGAAGTGCCCACACCATCAGAAGATTACATGGATTACAAGCTCATTGCCTTGTTCAACAAGGGATTAGTCTATCTAGAATCCGGTCGCCATACATGGTTATGGCTCATCATCAATCCTGTTTAGGAAACATTTCTGCCTGATGCTATAGTGCACGATGGCATCGTTTACGCGGTCGACGCACAGATTGGCTACCTATACTGGTGGAATCTATTGTTGTGTAATTGTTCTATCTCATCTCATCTTTACCTTATGAATACGACTGCCTGTTCATTTGTTACAAATTTAGAATGCATAACATGTCTATAACCACATCATTGCTATATGTTCCTCTCATTTCCTAGATTTTTATGACCACACATGTTATTGTTAGAGTTGATATGAGAACAATTGGCATCTAATGATTGTTAGAATACATATTATGAGCATAACATCATGATTGCTATATGTTACTCTCGTTTACAAGATTTTTATAACAACGCATGTTATTGCTTAGAGTTGATATGAGAACAGTAGTAGTAAGTGATATGGTAGAATATGAGTAGGCGCCGTCATAGTTGTTTTCCTCTCATTGTTACATGATGTTTGAACCATGACATATTGCTAGAATATGAAAGCCATTGGCTTATTTTTTTTAACTTGGTGTATGATTATGACCATGGCATTGCAATTCTCTGTCTATGATATGTGTCACGGTCATAATAATCTTAATTCCACACATACTCTGAACATGATTGTTTATTTTTGTCCTTTTGGTCTCCAATTTGAATTGTTGCAGCAGACGCAAATGCACTGGCCTTCATGATTCCAGGACCTGGAATCATACCAGCCGATGGGTGGTGGTTTATCGCTCGTTCAGCTGACGGCGGTCATTTGATGCTCATTCGCACGTACCAAATTGACCAAACCATTACATCAAACCACATGCAGTACAATGCGTGGGGCGTTTCTGACATTGATGGCTATGGCTGCTTCGTGTTCAAGAAAGATCCCAGCTCCGTTGGGCCAAGCGTATTCAACTGGAGGCGGGTTTACAGCCTCGATAACCACTCCTTGTTCGTCGGGCTCAATTATCCGATCATCCAACCAATCATTGATCATATCACCGGCAATGATTATTGTGCTATGCAACTTCCATTCGCGAGGGGGGGGGGCTGTGTTTACACATCATACCATGGGTTTCATGAATCACCATATCCAGAGATTCGTCGACACAGCTTGTTGCCAGATAATCTTTAGTGTGTGAAAGGCATCAACCTTCCATGCGATGGATGGCTTTTGCAAACCCGACATGCGGCGATGTGGTTCATGCCAACAGCAAATATGCACAACTTGATTCGTGCTGATATCTAGACTGAGCCATGTATTCTGTTGCTGTAGCACGACCCTCTTTTGTTGGATATTATGTACTGTTGTTAGTTTGAAGCACTCCTCTAGTTTGAAGGATAGATACCTTCCTGGGATCAAGTGCATCCTAACTCACCTGCAGGATGTACAGATAATGATGATGGAGATGTTGTGCAGAAGCCATATATATATATATATATATATATCTGTTAGGCTTCAAGTGCGTACTTGTTAGTTAAACCTATGTATAAATTGTGACACTAAATACGACTAGTAAGTAGTATAGTAGCAGTACTAGTATATGTCGGTCAAATTATTCATCATGCCCACACATTGAATTGACATGACAACACGCTGCGCGTGAGGTGACACAAGAATCCCGGCGGCGTGTTCGGGTATTCTGGAATTACCGATGAAAGTCGAAGAAGGATTGGCCCAACCTGAGAAACTTGAGGCTAAAGTGAGTGCTGACAGCGCGAGATTTCAGTCTCTCATCGATTTGTTCATACCAACCATCGACAGCGAGCACGACATATGTTACACCCAACCTGAGAAACTTCCAGGTAAGACACTGATCGGCCTTCTACTTGCACAAACATATTCCTTTGTTTATAGCTCTATTTTTCTTTTTACACGCAGACCTGGTGAACCAATTACAATTTGGCAGTTAATAAAAAGTGAAACAAGTGACTGCAACATGCCAAAGATGTTATGAAAATGCCAACTAGGTACACTAAAACCTGTATTCCACAATACTGCAGGTATCACACTGAGTGGCTGGAACCATTTCTTCCAGCGCAATTCCAGGGCGTTCAAAAGGGGCGCGTGGACACGTCGCAAGATACAGTCGGAGTGCGGCATGCACGCGATGTGGCACAAGACCGGCAATACCTTGCCGGTGATGGTCAACGGCCGGCAGACGGGCAGCAAAAAAGGTTCTGGTGCTGCACACCAACAAGAACTTCGACCAGCAGAGGACCAACTGGGTGATGCACCAGTACCACCTCGGGGACCTGGAGCAAGAGAAGGAGCGGGAGCTGGTTCTCTGCAAGATTTTCTACCAGACGAACAATAGGGCCAGGAGTAAAAAGATTATAAGTTAGATTGGTATTGGTAGTTGTACTACCTTGTCGTCCGCAAGTTGGTATTGTTGTTAACATCTTTTGGTATGAAATTGCATTTGCTTCCAACCATCATGCCGAGGGTCGACGTGGATATAAAGCTGAATCATTTTTTTCGAAACGAATTTTCAGGCACCTGATTTTTATTTGATGGGTAGCATAAGCACCTGCCGTTCGAATTCCCAATTCTCCAATTTTTTCAAAACAAGTGCATGCACTTATTATCACGATAAAAAAACAATATCCGTGCTGTATCCCAGTTACCAGTCTGTACTTGCAGAATTCTCTCATTTATTGAGCATGTATATTTTTTTGTCAGGTCGAGCAAGTTTCAACTGGGCTGTAGATTGCCAGGGTTGTTTTGTTTTTAACAGGCCCTGCCCATGACGACAACGGGGCACAAAGATCCAGCAGGTATCTACTGGCCTCTGGCCTGCCAGCATTAGTTATATTTTGTCTTACAACATCCACAGGCAGTTTTTTACTAAATCAAACACACAGCCCAGTTCTATTTTCCTCTTGAAACGCATGTCCTACATCCGTTTTCTAAGATCTACCTATAGTTTTACTAGTTCGTATACACATATCATTATATTGAAAACACATAAAATTCCCTTTCCATATTTACATCCATATTTTTGTTGTTTCTTCCCACCCAGCGCTAATTTTTTTACCACTGGTTTTCCCTTAAACCAACTAAAATTTTCCCATGTCTTATTTGCTTACAAAAATAAAATGATTTTGTTGGCAAATCAATAAGTTCTTAAAAAAATGTTTATCATTTCGGGATTACAACAGTTCGGACTCCACCGAAATATGCAAAATAAGGTTGGACTTTTTGACCGTGGTCCTAGGCAGAAAATGGGTTGTAATAAATTACTTAAGAATTAGCAAATGGGCTGCAAATTATAAAAATTAGCAAATGGGCTTTATGTTGTTTGCCATAGATTTGGAGGCTGACTTGTGGGCCTACTAAGTTCATGCGTACACAAGGTTTCTCAAAAAAGAAACTTAGTCAACAATCGACTCTACCAGCGTCAGACCGTTAGATGTCAATCTAATGGCAATCGTGCTTCTTCAGTCTCTGATCCTCCTGCCCCAGCCGCCCAAACCAGCGCCGTCGGAACTGCTTGCTCCCGCCTCCCGTGGCCGGCAGTGCTGCCGGGAAGGCCCGGCCCCATCATACTCGCATCCCTGGCCTGTCTATCCCTCTAATCACCCACACCTCTTGTTATTTTCAGGCGACGGCAGCCGAACCAGTCAACCCTCGTACTCTACACCGCCTGGGCAGCCACTGCCGTGTCTTCCCCGGCTTCGTGTCGTTCCCTTCGTAGGCCTCGCCGTCGTCCACTGCCATGGTGCTCTCGGCGCGACGTGGTCAACGATGTCCATCCAACGGCAGTAGTGCTTCTTCAACCTCTGGTCTTCTTGCCCCAGCCGCCCAAAGCAGCGCCGGTCGAGCCGCATGCTCTTTCCTCCCGTGGCCGGCTGTGCTGCTGCAGAGGCCTCACCGCCCCCTACTATTCCCACTGCTGGCCAGGCCCTGCGGCGACGGCAGCCTCACACCGCAGCTGAACCAGTGAACCCTCGTACTCCTCTCCGCGCGGGCTTCCACTGCCGCGTCGTCCCCTTCCTAGGCCTCGCCGTCGTCCACCACCGTGGTGCTCTCCGCGCGGCGTGGTCAATGTGGTCAAGGAACGACTTCCATCGGAAGAGTACTATACGTGGAGAGGCTGATAGCTGGGTCCACGGCCACACCCCAGTTTTTTTTTGTGATTTGCCAAGCAAGTCGCTTTGTCAGGCCTGTTGGGCTGCAAATCTTTCAAGACGAGGAGAGCTTTCATTCGGCTGGCTGAGAAAATGGCCCATCAGTAATGAGAAATGGGTTGTACAGTTTTAAAACACATCAAATCGGCAATTAGTTTCAAATGTCTTTTTTTTCATTTCGAGATTTTAAATTACATTAATTATTATGCGTGGACAATTTTTTGGATTTTATATTGATATACATTTATTTTTTAAATCAGTTTGAATGTGAGTCAAAATTTCGGGATTAAAAATAGTTCAGACCGCACCGAAATATGCAAAATTTCATATAATTTTTTAACCGTGGCCACAATATGGGTTGTAATGTTAACAAAAAGAATATGGGCTCCAAAAAAATCCTTAATAATTAGCAAATGGGTTGTAAATTATTAGAAATAATGGCAGATGGGCTGTATGCTGTTTCCCACTGATTTGAGGCTTTCCTAAAAAACAGGTTGACGCACAAGCAGTGACTGTTAGATGGCCATCCAACGGCCGTCGTGCTTCTTCAATCTCTGCTCTTCCTGCTCTAGCCGCTCAAACAGGCACCGGCGGGACTGCCTGCTCCCTCCTACCCGCGGCCGGCTCTGCTGCCGCGCAGGCCTTACCGCCCCACTATACTCCCATTGCTGGCCTAGCCATCCCTCTACTCACCCACACCTGCTGTTATTCTCTGGCGACGGCAGACGAACCAGTAAACCCTCGTACAGTCGTACTCCCCTCTGCGTGGGAAACAACTGCCGAGTCTTCCCTGCCTTCGTGTCGTTCCCTTCCTAGGCCTCGTCGCCATCCACCTCCCTGGTGCTCTCGGCACGGCCTGGTCAATGTGGTCAACGATCGACATGCATCTGAAGTGGACTTTAGGTGGAGAGGCCGGCAGCTGGGTCCACGGTCGCACGCAAGGAAATGCCTCCTTATTACGCGCAAAATAATGATTCCTCCACCTGACATCTGGGACCCACCGAAAGGGCCTCTGTATTTCACGAAAAAAACGTTACCACCGCAGACAGCTCTGACCCACCAGCTATATCTTCGCACGTAAGGAAGTGCCTCCTTATTACGCACAAAAAAAATGAATACTCCCCCTGTTAGCTGGGACCCAGTATAGTGGCAGGCTGATTTGTGGGCCTACTAAGTTGACGGGGACGGAGGGCTTTATCAACTTAGTCAATATGCACGATTCTAGCTCCAGTGACCGTACGATGTCCATCCAACGGCCGTAGTGCTTCTTCAACCTCTGGTCTTCTTGCTCCAGCTGCCCAAACCAGCACCAGTCGTGCCTCATGCTCCTGCCTCCCGTGGCCGTCTGCGATGCGGCGGAGGCCTCACCGCACCCTACTACACCCACCGCTGGCCAGGCCATCCCTCTACTCACCCACACACCCTGTTATTCTATGGCGACGGCAGCCTCACACCGCAGCCGAACCAGTGAACCCTCGTACTCCTCTCCGCGCGGGCTTCCACTGCTGCGTCTTCCCCAGCTCTACAACATCCCCTTCCTAGGCCTCGCCGTCGTCTAGACCATCGCCCTGGTGCTCTCGGCGCGGTGTGGTCAACGTGGTCAACGAACGACTTTTATCGGAAGAGTACTGTACGTGGAGAGGCTGACAGCTGGGTCCAGGCGGCCGCAAGGAAGTGCCTCCTTATTACACGCAAAATAATTATTCCTCCGCCTTACAGCAGGGACCCACCGGATGGGCCACCTTATTTTGCGAAAAAACGTTTCCCCCCTGACTGCTCGGACCCACCAGACGGGCCAGCATATTTCACGAGAAAAACGTTCCCCCCGCTGTCAGCTCGGAGCCACCGGAAGTGCCTCCTTATTACGCAC
Organism: Aegilops umbellulata; assembly: GCA_032464435.1. NCBI lineage: Eukaryota > Viridiplantae > Streptophyta > Magnoliopsida > Poales > Poaceae > Aegilops > Aegilops umbellulata. Next base: position 207,725,044 of record CP136056.1, on the reverse strand, counting down.
AAAAAAATGAATACTTCCCCTGCTAGCCGGGACCCACCATGGTGGGAGGCTGACTTGTGGGCCTACTAAGTTGTCTGGGACGGGGGCCTTTGTAACCTTTTGTCAATATGAATGATTCTAGCTCCACAGAACGTACGATGTCCATCCAACGGCCGTAGTGCTTCTTCAACCTCTGGTCTTCTTGCCCCAGCCGCCCAAAGCAGCGCCGGTCGTGCCGCATGCTCCTGCCTCCCGTGGCCAGCTGTGCTGCCGCGGAGGCCTCACCGCCCCCTACTATTCCCACCGCTGGCCAGGCCCTGCGGCGACGGCAGCCTCACACCACAGCTGAACCAATGAACCCTCATACTCCTCTCCGCGCACGCGGGCTTCCACTGCCACGTCTTCCCCGGCTCCCCGTCGTCCCCTTCCTAGGCCTCGCCGTGGTCCACCGCCCTGGTGCTCTCGGCGCGGCGTGGTCAAGGAACGACTTCCATCGGACGTGGACTGTACGTGGAGAGGCTGACAGCTGGGTCCACGGCCACAGCAAGGAAGTGCCTCCTTATTACATGCAAAATAATTATTCCTCCACCTGACAGCAGGGACCCACCATACGGGCCACCGTATTTCGCCCCCCTGACTGTTGGGACCCACCAGCTACATCTTCGCAGGCAAGGAAGTGCCTGACAGTCGGGACCCACCTGGTCGACGCATACGTAGTGTTGTCATTCTGGTCGTGAACGTGTACATACATATATACTGGTGGATGTAGAGGCGCGCACGTGTCGTAGTAGAGGCACACACGTGTCGTAGTAGAGGCGCGCACGTAGCATGTACACGTACGTACATCGGCCAGGGTGCAAGAAAGAAAAATACAGCCACGTATGTGTACATACGGGCGGGGTCTTGAATGCCTACTCGCGCATACGTACGGCGAGGGATCGTGTACATGGCTGGGTCGGAACGGAGAAACAGCGTCGTCGTCATGTTCATGGGGAGGCAACGGAATGCGTCGTGTTCATCAGGAGGCAGCACAGCTAGGTCGGAACGGAATGTGTGGTCGTGTTCATCGGGAGGGCTTGGACGGAAGAGGCGATGGAAACGAGGCGTGGCGTACCGCACAACGGAGGAAACGGACCTCCTACGGTCGAAACGGGGGTCCTGTTGATCGGGAGGGGTGTGGCGTACCGCAAAACGGAGGAAACAGACCTCCTCCGGTCGAAACGGGGGTCCTGTTGATCGGGAGGGGTGTGGCGTACCGCAAAACGGAGGAAATGGACGTCCTACGGTCGAAACGGGGGTCCTGTTGATCGGGAGGGGTGTGGCGTACCGCAAAACGGAGGAAACGGACTTGTGTTGGAGTGCTACGGTCGAAACGGAGGTCCTGTTCATCGGGAGGGGTGTGGCGTACCGCAAAACGGGACTCCACGGGATACTGTTCATCTCCACCGTCGACCCCCTCCAGCCTCCACGAGCTACTGTTCATCCACCGTCGACCTCCTCCAGCCTCCACGGGCTCCTGTTCATCCAGCCTCCACCGCACGCTACTCCACCGGCTACTGTTCAACCACCCCTCCACCGTCTACTGTTCATCCAGCCCTCCACACCACGGGGTCCTGTTCAACCACCCCTCCACGGGCACCCCTCCACCGTCTACTGTTCATCCTGCCCTCCACACCACGGGGTCCTGTTCATCCACCCCTCCACGGGCACCCCTCCACCGTCTACTGTTCATCCAGCCCTGCACCACACCACGGGGTCCTGTTCATCCAGAGGCAACGCCACCGCTCACTGTTCATCCAAACCCCCCCCCGCAACACTCACTGTTCATCCCATCGATCGGCTTCAGTTAGCAGCAGTAGCCAAGGAATTGCTCGATCGGGTTCAGTTAACAGCCATCGATCGATCGCTCGGGTTCAATAACGCGTAGCCTGCAGTGCAATCGCTCGGGTTTAGTTAGAGCCCAACGCCTCGCTCGGGTTCAGTTAGAGCCAACGCCTCGCACACACGCGCGTACGTGTACGAGAGAAACGCGCATCGCTCGGCCCCCGGCCTCCCACCGTAACCGGGAACTCCCCGAAATTTTCCTCCCCCTCGCTTCTACCACGGTTTTTTCCGTCATGGACGGCCCAAAGAATGTCATGCAGCTGCGTCTCCGGCCCGCCCAGGACAAAAAGCCCATTTTCTGTCATGATTTTTTGTCATAGAAGTAGGAGCCCACCACATCTATGATGATACCGGGTTTTGTCATAATGATCGTCATAGAAGTGTCATATGTATGACAGAAAAAAATTTCATTCGGCCCAAAATGTCACAGATGTGTCTTTTTTTTGTAGTGTCAGGTAAAGTGGCGTTGTACGTCCCGGTGAAGCTTGGTATTCCAATGTTCAAGTATCTAGTTTCTTCCTTCAAGTGGCGTCCAAAAGGTGTGTCTTCATCCGGTTGTGCAAACTTGTTCTTCACCTCCGTCATCCTAAAGAGTAGAAAATGGAGAGGAGTCAGAAATGAGTAGAGAAGTGTGACCTAAGGTTTATCTTAGTGGTCGTGTCCTACACTCAGCGTGTGCTCTGATACCATCCTGTAGCGACCCGACCTCAGATGGTCAAGTCTCTGTGCTTCAGTGTCATCCCTGGATCGGTAGTGCTGACACACACAATACTCGAAGGATTTATAACAGAGTAGCAATCACACACTGATTACATCGAATGTCTCAAAAGAGAACTTATTACAATAATATGGCTTAAGGCCATCTAATATGATAACAGTGGAAGGCTTGGAAGATAAAGTGAGTCCATCAACTCCAACGGCATAGCTGAGCTGCACGGCAACGACCTAACGAACCTTACTCCTCGTCTGAAAAGTCTGCAACATAATATGTTGCAGCCCGAAAATAGGTCAGCACATGGAATATGGTGGCAATATAACACAATAGAGCATTAACAAAATAATGCTACCACTACATGCATATTTGGCTGGTGGAAAGCTCTATGGTTATAGTTTTGCGAAAAGCCAATTTTTTCCTACAATAAAGGAATAGATTTTTAATTTAACTATCATGGTGGTTGAACAACATTGAGAAGGTACCCCCAACTCAATCAAAATTAAAGTGATGAACAACCCAACAATATTAATGAAGCATGATGAGATACATGTGATAACCCAAGTACTAGATACTCAAAATTGTCCATGACCGGGGACACGGCTAACCATGATTAGATTGTACACTCTACAGAGGTTTGCGCACTTTTCCCCACAAGACTCGATCGCCTCCGTTGGATTTCTCGCACTGCATGGTGTTTGAGAAACGGATGACCGAGACACAGTCTTTCAGAAACATTAACTCTCTACTCCGGGTAGACCATACCAAACCTCCTGCACCAAGTGTGCAGTCTGAAGATCTAATGACCCACAAGTATAGGGGATCTATCGTAGTCCTTTCGATAAGTAAGAGTTTCGAACCCAACGAGGAGCAGAAGGAAATGATAAGCGGTTTTCAGCAAGGTATTCTCTGCAAGTACTGAAATAAGTGGTAACAGATAGTTTTGTGATAAGATAATTTGTAACGAGCAACAAGTAACAAAAGTAAATAAAGTGCAGAAAGGTGGCCCAATCCTTTTTGTAGCAAAGGAAAAGCCTGGACAAACTCTTATATAAGGAAAAGCGCTCCCGAGGACACATGGGAATATCGTCAAGCTAGTTTTCATCACGTTCATATGATTCGCGTTCGGTACTTTGATAATTTGATATGTGGGTGGACCGGTGCTTGGGTGCTGTTCTTACTTGAAAAAGCATCCCACTTATGATTAACCTCTATTGCAAGCATCCGCAACTACAACAAAAGTATTAAGGTAAACCTAACCATAGCATGAAACATATGGATCCAAATCAGCCCCTTACGAAGCAACGCATAAACTAGGAATTAAGCTTCTGTCACTCTAGCAACCCATCATGTACTTATTACTTCCCAATGCATTCCTATAGGCCCAAATAATGGTGAAGTGTTATGTAGTCGACGTTCACATAACACCACTAGAGGCTAGACAACATACATCTCATCAAAATATCGAACGAATACCAGATTCACATAACTACTAATAGCAATACTTCTCCCATGTCCTCAGGAACAAACGTAACTACTCACAAAGCATATTCATGTTCATAATCAGAGGGGTATTAATATGCATAATGGATCTGAACATATGATCTTCCACCAAATAAACCAACTAGCATCAACTACAAGGAGTAATCAACACTACTAGCAACCTACTAGTACCAATCCCGGACTTAGAGACAAGATTTGGATACAAGAGATGAACTAGGGTTTTGAGAGGAGATGGTGCTGGTGAAGATGTTGATGGATATTGGCCTCTCCCGATGAGAGGAGTGTTGGTGATGAAGATGGTGATGATTTCCCCCTCCCGGAGGGAAGTGTCCCCGGCAGAACAGCTCTGCCGGAGCCCTAGATTGGTTCTGCCAAGGTTCCACCTCATGGCGGCGGAGTCCTCGTCCCGAAAGGTTGATTATGATTTTTTCCTCAACGAAAGACCTCATATAGAAGAAGATGGCCATCGGAGAGCCAACAGGGGGCCCACGAGGCAGGAGGCGCGCCCCCACCCTCGTGGTCAGGTGGGCCCCCCTCTGGTGAACTTCTTCTGCTCAATATTTTTTATTATTTCCAAAAATGACTTTCGTGGAGTTTCAGGACTTTTGGAGTTGTGCAGAATAGGTCTCTAATATTTGCTCCTTTTCCAGCCCAGAATTCCAGCTGCCGGCATTCTCCCTCCTTATGGAAACCCTGTAAAATAAGAAAGAATATGCATAAGTATTGTGACATAATGTGTAATAACATCCATAATGCAATAAATATCGATATAAAAGCATGATGCAAAATGTACGTATCAACTCCCCCAAGCTTTGACCTCGCTTGTCCTCAAGCAGAAGCCGATAACGATAAATATGTCCCCATGTTTAGAGGTAGAGGTGTCGATAAAATAAAATACGGACATGAAGGCATCATGATTATTCTCATAACAGCAACATATATAGATATCGTCATATGATTTCTTATGCTCAAGTAATAATCTATTCACAATGCAAAAGTACGAATCATAAACTTTATTGAGAACCAACAAACTATAATCTTAGTCATTGAAGCAATTGCAATTTATCATAACATCAGAAAGAGTCTATGTCAGAGCTTTATAGCAAGTCCACATACTCAACTATCACTTAGTCTTTCATAATTGCTAACACTCAAGCAATACTTGTGGTTACGGAGTTTTAATCGAACACAGAGAAAGATAGGGGCTTATAGTTTTGCCTCCCAACCTTTTACCTCAAGGGTAATGTCAACAATAATAACTCATGCTCCCCTACATCCAATTAAATATATCTATCAGGATCTTTCCAACATACTGTGCTTGCCAAAGGATAAAATGAAAAAGGAAAGGTGAAGATCACCATGACTCTTGCATAAGGTAGAGGATAATAATAAAAGATAGGCCCTTCGCAGAGGGAAGCAGAGGTTGCCATGCGCTTTTATGGTTGGATGCACAAAATCTTAATACGAAAGAACGTCACATTATATTACCCCTTGTGATATGGACCTTTATTATGTAGTCCGTCTCTTTTATTTCTTCCACATCACTAGATCGTATAAAGCTTATTTTCTCCCACACTAATAAGTCATACATATTTAGAGAGCAATTTTTACTGCTTTGCACCGATGACAACTTACTTGAAGGATCTTACTCAATCCATAGGTAGGTATAGTGGACTCTCATGGCAAAACTGGTTTAAGGGTTTTTGGAAGCACAAGTAGTATCTCTACTTGGTGCTAAGAATTTGGCTAGCATGAGGGGGAAAGGCAAGCTCAACATGTTGGATGATCCATGACAACATACTTTATCTCAGATATAAGAAAACATAACCCATTACGTTGTCTTCCTTGTCCAACGTCAACTCTTTAGCATGTCATATTTTAATGAGTGCTCCCAATCATAAAAGATGTCAATAATAGTATATTTACATGTGAAACCTCTATTTCCTTATTACTTCCTATTAATTGCAACGATGACCAAAGCTATGTCTGCCAACTCCCAACAACTTTTAATCATCATACTCTTTCTATGTGAAGTCATTACTCTCAATAAGATCAATATGAACTCTTTATTTCTTTTTATTCTTTTTCTCTTTTATTTTATTCACTCAAGATCATGGCAAAATAATCAATCCCTTAACTCAACACTAATCTTTATTATATATAGCTCATGGACTCAATTACAGAGAGAGATCATAAAGCAAAACTCAAAACTAGATCATGCCATAAACTTTATTCTACTAGATCAAGATACTACTAATAGGATCGAACTAAGAAAAACGGTAAAGATAGGAGTGTGATTGTGATACGATACCGGGGCACCTCCCCCAAGCTTGGCAGTTGCCAAGGGGAGTGCCCATACCCATGTGATTATGTCTCCTTCTTTGTTGTTGGTGAAATATTCTTGGCGATGATGCTCCTCAGGATACGATTCTCCTCCTCAAGCTTATTGACTTACTGCTTGAGGTCCATTATTTCTTTACGAAGCTTTCCTGTAACTGCTAAGGCTCCTTGCACCCAAGGGTGTTGCATAAATGCGGGAGAACAAGTGACACTCCTCTTCATATTTTCATAAGAACGAAATCTAACATTGGAAGGGATAACCAAGTTTGGAATAGCTGAGCTCTGTAGTTCCCCCATCGTGAACCCAGCCTGGAAGCGAGAAGTGACTTCTTGATCCTCCATGGCATCTACCCTCATCAAGTCAGCCACCATCTCTTCCCGCGTTGCTGGCCCGAAGTGGTCAGCGTTGCTGTTTGCCCTTGGTTCCGATGCCGGATGAGACACCCGGCTCTCCCCGACTGACTCTTGAGAAGACATCTTGCTCTAATCTGCATCAGCAGTAGCTTGAAACAAGAACAGAGGACAATTGCGTGATACAGGAGTCAAAACCTTCGGGAGAATATATAATGAATTTTTACCGACCAAAATACGTATTGTGCAAGAAAACAGAGTCCGGAAGGCACACGAGGTGCCCACGAGGTAGGGGGGCGTGCCCTCCACCCTCGTGGGGCCCTCGTGTCCTTCCCGGACTGCTTCTTAATTTTCTATTTTTCTAAATATTCCAAAACAGAGAAATATTGCCTTAAAAGTTGTTTTGGAGTCGGTTTACTTACCGTACCACATACCTATTCCCTTTCGGAGTCTGAAACGTTCCGCAAAGTGTCCCTTATGTATTCCTCTGGGGTTACGGTTTCAATAACATTGGTTTCAACATGTATAGGATTACCTGGGATATAATGTTTGATTCTTTGACCGTTCACCACCTTCAGATTTCTTCCTTCGAAGTTGTTGATTTTTATGGCACCGGAATGATAGACCTCCTCGATAACGTAAGGGCCTTCCCATTTAGAGAGAAGTTTTCCTGCAAAAAATCTTAAACGAGAGTTGTATAGCAATACATAATCACCAACATTAAACTCACGCTTTTGTGTCCTTTTGTCATGCATCTTTTAACTTTTTCTTTAAACAACTTGGAATTTTCATAAGCTTGGGTTCTCCATTCATCAAGTGAGCTAATATCAAATAACCTCTTCTCATCGGCAAGTTTGAAATCATAGTTGAGCTCTTTAATAGCCCAATATGCCTTATGTTCTAGTTCGAGAGGTAAGTGACATGCTTTTCCATAAACCATTTTATACGGAGACATACCCATAGGATTTTTATATGCAGTTCTATAGGCCCATAATGCATCATCAAGTTTCTTGGAAAAATTCTTTCTAGACCTATTGACAGTCTTTTGCAAAATTAATTTTAGCTCTCTATTACTCAATTCTACTTGACCACTAGACTATGGGTGATAAGGAGATGCAATTCTATGATTAACATCATACTTAGCAAGCATTTTACGGAAAGCACCATGAATAAAATGTGAACCACCATCAGTCATTAAATATCTAGGGACTCCAAACCTCAGAAAAATAACTTCTTTAAGCATCTTAATAGAAGTGTTACGATCAGCACTACTAGTTGGAATAGCTTCTACCCACTTAGTAACGTAATCAAAAGCAACTAAAATATGTGTATATCCATTAGAGGCATGAAAATGTCCCATATAATCAAAGCCCCAAACATCAAATGGTTCGATAACAAGTGAATAATTCATAGGCATTTCTTGACGTCTACTAATATTACCAATTCTTTGACATTTATCACAAGACAAGAAAAACTTACGGGCATCCTTGAAGAGAGTTGGCCAATAAAAACCGGATTGCAATACCTTATGTGTAGTTCTATCTCCCGCGTGGTGTCCTCCATAAGCTTCGGAGTGGCACTTACATAGGATCTGTTCCTGTTCATGCTCAGGTACACAACGTCTAATAGCACCATCTACTCCTTCTTTATAAAGATGTGGGTCATCCCAAAAGTAATGTCTCAAACCATACAAGATTAGTTTCTTCACATCTCTGCAAAACTCGATCAAGGTTGCTCAAGCAATCATCAAACGAAGATCCATAGACAGAAAAGTCATCCATGAAAACCTCACAGATCTGTTCACAAAAGTCAAAGAGTATAGCCATCATGCATCTTTGAAAGGTAGCAGGTGCATTACATAAACCAAAAGGCATACGTCTATAAGCAAAAGTACCAAAAGGGCATGTAAAAGTAGTCTTTGATTGATCATTGGCTGACACAGGTATTTGAGAGAAACCAGAATAACCATCTAGAAAGCAAAATTGTGTATGTTTAGATAATGTTTCTAGCATTTGATTGATAAAAGGTAAGGGGTAATGATCCTTTTTAGTAGCCTTATTTAATTTGCGGAAATCAATTACCATCCTATAACCTGTAATAATTCTTTGTGGAATCAATTCATCTTTATCATGAGGGACAATAGTAATACCTCCCTTCTTAGGGACACAATGGACAGGACTTACCCACTGACTATCAGCAACGGGATAAATTATACCTGCCTCCAGAAGCTTTAGTATTTCTTTCCTTACCACTTCTTTCATTTTAGGATTCAGCCGTCGTTGATGATCAATAACTAGTTTGGCATCCTTCCCCAAATTTATTTTATGTTGACATAGAGTGGGACTAATGCCCTTAAGATCATCAAGAGTATATCCAATAGCAGCACGATGCTTCTTCAGTGTTTTCAATAATCTCTCTTCTTCATGTTCTGAAAGGTTAGCACTAATAATAACAGGATATATCTTCTTTTCATCAAGATAAGCATATTTAAGATTATCAGGCAACGGTTTAAGCTCAAACACTGGATCACCCTTGGGTGGAGGAGGATCCCCTAGGATTTCAACAGGCAAATTGTGTTTCAGAATAGGTTCCTGTTTAAAGAATACCTCATCTATTTCCCTTCTTTCATTCATAAACATATCATTTTCATGGTCTAGCAAATATTGTTCTAAAGGATCACTAGGAGGTACGGCAATAGAAGCAAGACCAATAATTTCATCCTTACTAGGTAATTCTTCTTCACGGTGTTGTCTACTAAATTTAGAGAAATTAATCTCACGAGACATATCACCCAAACCAATAATAACAACATTCTTTTTGAAGTCTGTCTTAGCATTAACAGTGTTCAAGAAGGGTCTACCAAATATAATGGGACAAAAGTTATCTTGTGGGGAACCAAGAACAAGAAAATCAGCAGGATATTTAGTTTTCCCACACAAGACTTCAAAATCTCTAACTATTCCCATTGCTGATATAGTATCTCTATTGGCAAGTTTAATTGTAACATCAATACCTTCTAACTCAGCAAGTGCAATTTCATGCTTAATTTCTTCGTATAAAGTATGCGGTATAACACTAGAACTAGCACCCATATCACATAAGCCATGACAACAATGATCTCCTATTTTAACAGAAATAACAGGCACGCCTACCACAGGTCTATGTTTATCTTTAGCACAAGGTTTGGCAATTCTAGCGGTTTCACCGCAGAAATGAATAACATGCCCATCAATATTATCAGACAAGAGATCTTTAACAATAGCAATATTAGGTTCAACTTTGACTTGCTCAGGAGGTGTATAAGTTATAATATTGGTTTTACGAACCACAATTGGAGCTTTAGCATGATCCTTTATTCTAACAGGGAAAGGTGGTTTCTCAACATAAGAAGTAGGGACAATAGGATCATTATAAGTGACAGTCTTTTCTTCAACTTTAGTAGGTGAAGCTACTTTTACTTCTATGGTAGGATGATATTTAAACCACTTATCCTTGGGGATATCAACATAAGTAGCAAAGGATTCACAAAATGAAGCTACTATCTCAGAGTCAAGTCCATATTTAGTGCTAAATTTACAGAAAACATCGGTATCCATAAAAGATTTAACACAATCCAACTTAGGTGTCATACCTGACTCCTTACCTTCGTCGAGATCCCAATATTCAGAGTTGCGTTTAATTCTATCCAATAAATTCCATTTGAATTCAATAGTATTCATCATAAAAGAGCCAGCACAAGAAGTATCGAGCATGGATTGATTATTATGAGAAAGCCGAGCATAAATTTTTTGACGAATTATTTATCTTGAGAGATCATGATTGGGGCATGAATATGGCATTGATTGAAGCCTCCCCCAAGCTTGAGCCAAGATTTATCCTTCGCGAGGCCAAAAATTATATATATAATTGCGATCATGGTGAACAAGATGCATAGGATAATACTTTTGATGAAATTCCAACTTCATTCGTTTATAGTTCCATGATCCCGTATCATCACATAGCCTATACCATGTCGATGCATCTCCCTTGAAAGATAAAGGGAAGACCTTCTTTTTAACAACATCATCGAGTATACCTGCGAGATTAAATAATCCACAAACTTCATCCACATATATTAGGTGCTCATCGGGATGCTTCGTTCCATCTCCTGTAAAAGGATTATCTAGCAGTTTTTCTAACATACCCGAAGGAACTTCAAAGGGAATAATTTCATTTTCAATAGGTTCAATAGGTTGAGGAGCAACTCATTGCTCTATTGGTCAGGGTGAAGACACCCTCGAAGAAGCCCCTAAAAGGATTACTTTCCATAATAACAAGTGACAGTAAATTTCAGCACACTATATAAAATTTTCCTTACCAAATTCCACCTACCAAAGGCGATTCACTCCCCGACAATGGCGCCAGAAAAGAGTCTTGATGACCCACAAGTATAGGGGATCTATCGTAGTCCTTTCAGTAAGTAAGAGTGTCGAACCCAACGAGGAGCAGAAGGAAATGATAAGCGGTTTTCAGCAAGGTATTCTCTGCAAGTACTGAAATAAGTGGTAACAGATAGTTTTGTGATAAGATAATTTGTAACGAGCAACAAGTAACAAAAGTAAATAAAGTGCATAAAGGTGGCCCAATCCTTTTTGTAGCAAAGGACAAGCCTGGACAAACTCTTATATAATGAAAAGCATTCCCGAGGACACGTGGGAATATCATTAAGCTAGTTTTCATCACGTTCATATGATTCGCGTTCGGTACTTTGATAATTTGATATGTGGGTGGACCGGTGCTTGGGTGCTGTTCTTACTTGAACAAGCATACCACTTATGATTAACCTCTATTGCAAGCATCCGCAACTACAACAAAAGTATTAAGGTAAACCTAAACATAGCATGAAACATATGGATCCAAATCAGCCCCTTACGAAGCAACGCATAAACTAGGGTTTAAGCTTCTGTCACTCTAGCAACCCATCATCTACTTATTACTTCCCAATGCCTTCCTCTAGGCCCAAATAATGGTGAAGTGTTATGTAGTCGACGTTCAAATAACACCACTAGAGGCTAGACAACATACATCTCATCAAAATATCGAACGAATACCAAATTCACATAACTACTAATAGCAAGACTTCTCCCAAGTCCTCGGGAACAAACGTAACTACTCACAAAGCATATTCATGTTCATAATCAGAGGGGTATTAATATGCATAGAGGATATGAACATGTGATCTTCCACCAAATAAACCAACTAGCATCAACTACAAGGAGTAATCAACACTACTAGCACCAATTCCGGACTTAGAGACAAGATTTGGATACAAGAGATGAACTAGGGTTTTGAGAGGAGATGGTGCTGGTGAAGATGTTGATGGATATTGCCCTCTCCCGATGAGAGGAGCATTGGTGATGACGATGGTGATGATTTCCCCCTCCCGGAGGGACCCGGCAGAACAGCTCTGCCGGAGCCCTAGATTGGTTCCGCCAATGTTCCGCATCGTGGCGGCGTAGTCTCATCCCGAAAGGTTGCTTATGATTTTTTCCTCGACGAAAGACCTCATATAGCAGAAGATGGCCATCGGAGAGCCAACAGGGGGCCCACGAGGCAGGGGGTCGCGCCCTGGGGGTTAGGGCGCGCCCCCACGCTCGTGGCCAGGTGGGCCCCCCTCTGGTGAACTTCTTCCACTCAATATTTTTTATTATTTCCAAAAATGACTTTCGTGGAGTTTCAGGACTTTTGGAGTTGTGCAGAATAGGTCTCTAATATTTGCTCCTTTCCAGCCCAGAATTCCAGCTGCCGGCATTCTCTCTCCTTATGTAAACCTTGTAAAATAAGAAAGAATAGGCATAAGTATTGTGACATAATGTGTAATAACAGCCATAATGCAATAAATGTCGATATAAAAGCATGATGAAAAATGGACTGTCGGATCTCGGGTTCCGGCAGACCCTTAAGGTTCGAACTCTGGGTTGCGCGCGGAGATTATGCCCTCTACCTCTCCGTCTCGCAAGGACCTAAACTACAGAGCGAACAACACAAGAGACACAGGGTTTATACTAGTTCGGGCCACCATTGTGGTGTAATACCCTACTCTAGTTTGTGGTGGATGGATTGCCTCTTGGGCTGATGAGGATGAACAGTACAGGGAAGAACAGCCTCGCGAGGGTCTGTTCTTGGCTAGGGGATGAACTGCTGGGGGAGTTCGATCGCCCTTCTTACTCTCTGGGTGTGTTGCTACGTTCTAGCTGGTTTCTCCTCTACCCTGGGGGTGGCTAGTCCTATTTATATGCAAAGGCCCTGGGCCTCTTCCCAAATATTTGAGCGGGAAGAGCGCCAACAATTGGCCAATTCGAAGGGGAACATCTGGTACACTTATCCTGACTAAAGTTGGTCTTCGCCTGCCAAAGGTCCTGTGGTGACGCCGTTCTGGGCTCCATGGTGACCTCCTTCCCACTGTTGGACTGGTCTTGGTCTTGTTGCACCGAAATGGGTGCCTTTGCTTGATCCCCTCGCCTGTGCTTGCCCCCTTTGCACCAAAGAGGAAAGGGGAACGCTGCGCGGGCTGGCGCCCGCCTGGCACCCTTGGTCGTCATGGCTTGTGTCATGGGCACCTCGCGAGGTACCCCGCCTTGATCTCCCCGCCTCCTCGCGAGCCGTCCTGAGGAGGCCGCGCCTGAGGAAGCGCCGTGTCGTCCGCCCCGCGAGGCTTGGCCCCTCGCGAGGGTCTTGGGTCTTGTGTTGATGAAGACGGGCCGCACTGGAACCCCATTTGAGCCACGCCGCAGGCCGCAGGCAGGCAAGTCTGGGGACCCCCGTTCCCAGAACGCCGATAGTAGCCCCCGGGCCCAAGGCGCGCACGGACTTGGCCGTGCCGAGAGGCGAAAGGGCAAGGGCGAAGTGCCGCGGGCCCTAACAGCCTGCGGCCTTGGGCGCCGCGTGGCGGTTGATTGGACGTGGGTGCTTTTGCAACTGCGCGGGTTATTAAAGGCGTGGCATCCGCTCCGGCCTTGCTCTTCTCCTTCTTCGGCCGCTGCTCAGATCCCCTTTCCCGCGCCTCTCCTTCCTTCCTCCAAATTTCTAGATCTGCTTCATCCAGTTGACCTAGGTAGCTATGGTGCCTCGCCAACAACCGGCCGAAGCTTGGTTCTCTCCTGCCCTGGACTCGCCCAACGTGTCGGAGGAGAGCCTCGCCCGACTGCACCGGATGGCGGCGGCGCAGGGCATCAACGGGGCGTAGGTGTTCAAGGTCGGCTCCGCCACCCCTGAGGGCCGAGGGAGCACCTTCTATCCTCTTTTCGTAAGCTCCATTACTGCAGGCTTAGTGCCTCCTTTCTCTGAGTTCTTCCTCTCCGTCCTCCGCCATTACAACTTGCAAGCTCTGCACCTCCACCCCACCTCCTTCTTTCTCCTGGCGATCTTCGCCTACTACTGCGAGGCTCATGTGGGGCTGCAGCCTTCAGTGGCCTTGCTGCGCCACTACTTCTACCTCCGGACTTCTCGTGGTTCCCCTTATGCGTGCGCGAGCTTTGTCGCGTGCGACAGTGCCATGGCCATTTCGAATCCGGGGAAGAGGATCGAGGGCTTCCGAAGCAAGTGGGTTCTGGTAGACGCCGGGCGCATCCATCCTCGGCTGATCCTTCCCATGGAGCCGGCTGTGAGTTCTAGCGACTGGTGCCGAGCAGAGCTCATGGATCCGCGCGCGAAGTCGATGTTGGCGAAGATGGACGCTGACCTGAAGCCGGCCAGCATGGCGGCGGCGAAGCTGACCGGGGCGTCGCTGCTAAGGGAGTTCCTGGAGCACCTATTGGCTCCGCTTCGGCGGTATTCTCCCCCAATGTGGAGGCCTCATCCGAGCCCCGCGGCTGTGGGCGAAGAGGATGTGACCGCGGTTCTCCAATCCCTGGTCGGGGGTGAGGTAGCAAGGTTGGAGCGCGCACCCTCGCCCCTGTTCCTTCGCGACGATTGGGAGCAAGTGGTGGAGTCCATGTCCGTCTTCAACGGGGTCGGGCCCGTGCCCGTGGTGCCCCCCGAGGGACCTGTGGACGTGTCTTCCGGCGACTCCAGCGGAGAGGGGGGCGAAGAGGAGCGGGAGGAAGGCCTTGACTCCGAGGCGACCGACGGAGAGTCCAGGGCTCCCCCTCCCCAGCGCAAGCCCCGCACTCTCCGCCTCTCGCCGAGCGATGATGATGATGACGACGATGACGTGCTGGGCAGCGGGAGCTCGCCCCCGGTCCCAAAGAAGGGCAGGACCGGGTTGATCCCCCGCGGGTCCGTCCTGACTCCGGGGCGAGCCGCGAACGCGCCTTCTGCTCCCGAGGTTGACCCCTCCATCCGGCTCTCGGGCTTCAAGTATGGCCGGAGGCGGCTAGAGCTTCCTGGCGATGACCCGTAAGTGCTTGATCCTTGATCCTTGGTTTCTCGTTCCGCTGTCGAGGCTTGATGATTGCTTCTCTTGAGCAGGATGGCTCCCATGGTGAAGAAGCTGAAGGGAGCTCGCGAGGCCCCATCTGTGGAGAGAGGGAGAGGTGTAACGGGGAGAGGGAGGCGCCAATGTAGCAGGGGTGCGGCTTCCCTCCCTCTCCCCCTTTTATATAGGCCCCCAAGGGGGGGCGCAGCCCTGGAGATGGATCTCCAGGGGGGTGGCGGCCAAGGGTGGGGGGCTTGCCCCCCAAGCAAGGGGGGCGCCCCCACTAGGGTTTCCCCCCAACCCTAGGCGCATGGGCCCAAGGGAAGGGGGGGCGCCAAGCCCTCCAGGGGCTGGTTCCCTGACCCTTGTGGCCCATGATGCCCTCCGAGAGGGCTGGCCCCTCAAGGTGGACCCCGGTGCCTCTCCGGTGGCCCCGGTACAATACCGATACGCCCCCGAGACTTTCCGGTGTCCGTACAACAACTTCCCATATATAAATCTTTACCTCTGAACCATTCCGGAACCTCTCGTGACATCCGGGACTCCGAACAACCTTCGGTTTGCTGCATACTAATATCTTTAACAACCCTAGCGTCACCGAACCTTAAGTGTGTAGACCCTACGGGTTCGGGAGACATGCAGACATGACCGAGACGATCTCCGGTCAATAACCAACAGCGGGATCTGGATACCCATGTTGGCTCCCACATGCTCCTCGATGATCTCATCGGATGAACCACGATGTCGAGGACTTAATCAATCCCGTACTCAATTCCCTTTGCCTATCGGTACGATACTTGCCCGAGATTCGATCGTCGGTATACCGATACCTTGTTCAATCTCGTTACCGACAAGTCTCTATACTCGTTCCCGTAACACATCATCCCGTGAACAACACCTTGATCACTTTGAGCTCATTATGATGATGTCTTACCGAGTGGGCCCAGAGATTCCTCTCCGTCACACAGAGTGACAAATCCCAGTCTCGATTCATGCCAACCCAACAGATACTTTCGGAGATACCTGTAGTGCACCTTTATAGTCACCCAGTTACGTTGTGACGTTTGATACACCCAAAGCACTCCTACGGTATCCGGGAGTTGCATAATCTCATGGTCTAAGGAATGATACTTGACATTCAGAAAAGCTCTAGCAAACGAACTATACGATCTTTTTGTGCTATGCTTAGGTTTGGGTCTTGTCCATCACATCATTCTCCTAATGATGTGATCCCGTTATCAATGACATCCCCATGTCCATAGTCAGGAAACCATGACTATCTATTGATCAACGAGCTAGTCAACTAGAGGCTTACTAGGGACACATTGTGGTCTATGTATTCACACATGTATTATGATTTCCGAACAATACAATTATAGCATGAACAATAGACAATTATCATGAATAAGGAAATATAATAATCCATTTATTATTGCCTCTAGGGCATATTTCCAACAGTCTCCCACTTGCACTAGAGACAATAGTCTAGTTACATTGTGATGAATCGCACACCCATGGAATTTTGGTGTTGATCATGTTTTGCTCTAGGGAGAGGTTTAGTCAACGGATCTGCCACATTCAGGTCCGTATGTACTTTACAAATCTCTATGTCTCCATTTTGAACACTTTCACGAATGGAGTTGAAGCGACGCTTGATATGCCTGGTCTTCCTGTGAAACCTGGGCTCCTTCGCAAGGGCAATTGCTCCAGTGTTGTCACAGAAGAGAGTCATCGGGTCCGACGCATTGGGTATGACTCCTAGGTCGGTAATGAACTCCTTCATCCAGACTGCTTCTTGTGCTGCCTCTGAGGCTGCCATATACTCTGCTTCACATGTAGATCCCGCCACGACGCTTTGCTTGCAACTGCACCAGCTTACTGCCCTTCCATTGAAAATATACACGTATCCGGTTTGTGACTTGGAGTCATCCAGATCTGTGTCGAAGCTGGCATCGACGTAACCCTTTACGACGAGCTCTTCGGCACCTCCATAAACGAGAAACATATCCTTAGTCCTTTTTGGTACTTCAGGATGTTTTTGACCGCTGTCCAGTGTTCCTTGCCGGGATTACTTTGGTACCTACCTACCAAACTTACGGCAAGGTTTACATCGGGTCTGGTACACAACATGGCATACATAATAGACCCTATAGCTGAGGCATAGGGGATGACACTCATCTCTTGTAATGCCCCGAACACACCCGCCGGTGGTCGTTACTCCTGGCGGGATCTAGACTGGCCCCGCAGATCAAACTTGTCTTTTCTGCACACTTTGTCCTCACTCGTGCGCACCCGGGAGCAACTTCCCGGTCGGTCACCCATCCTGACACTACTCCAAGCTGAGCACGCTTAACTTTGGAGTTCTGTCCGAATGGGCTCCCGGAAAAGAAGGAATTCCTTATTGATATGAGTAGTCTATCATCCCTAATAAGCCAGGCTATCACATACACCCCCACTCAGAGGAACCGACGTCCTTGTCGGGCCACAGGAACGTTCCCTCTTGGCACAAACGTCTGTGCTTCCAGTCCGGTACATGTGCCATGCCGGGTGCCACGACGGGTCACAAACGTCATGAACAACATGACCGCGCACCTGTCCGCAAACATCCGTGTAACCGCGAGGGTCGGCTCTGATACCAACTTGTAACGCCCCGGACACACCCGCCGGTGGTCGTTACTCCTGGCGGGATCTAGACTGGCCCCACAGATCAATACTTGTCTTTTCTGCACACTTTGTCCTCACTCATGCGCACCCGGGAGCAACTTCCCGGTCGGTCACCCATCCTGACACTACTCCAAGCTGAGCACGCTTAACTTTGGAGTTCTGTCCGAATGGGCTCCCGGAAAAGAAGGAATTCCTTATTGATATGAGTAGTCTATCATCCCTAATAAGCCAGGCTATCACATCTCTTCTATATCTTTTGCCGTGGTCGGGCATTGATCCGTGCTCAATCGCACACCTTGCAATACAGGCAAGAACCCCTTCTTGGACTGATCCATTTTGAACTTCTTCAAAATCTTGTCAAGGTACGTACTTTGTGAAAGACCAATGAGGCGTCTCGATCTATCCCTATAGATCTTGATGCCTAATATATAAGCAGCTTCTCCAAGGTCCTCCATTGAAAAACACTTGTTCAAATAGGCCTTTATGCTTTCCAAGAATTCTATATCATTTCCCATCAATAGTATGTCATCCACATATAATATGAGAAATGCTACGGAGCTCCCACTCACTTTCTTGTAAACGCAGGCTTCTCCATAAGTCTGCATAAACCCAAACGCTAATGTTCCAACTCCGAGATGCTTGCACCAGCCCATAGATAGAGCGCTGGAGCTTGCATACTTTGTTAGCATTCTTAGGATCGACAAAACCTTCCGGCTGCATCATATACAATTCTTCCTTAAGGAAGCCGTTAAGGAATGCCGTTTTGACGTCCATTTGCCATATCTCATAATCATAGTATGCGGCAATTGCTAACATGATTCGGACAGACTTCAGCTTCGCTACGGGAGAGAAAGTCTCATCGTAGTCGACCCCTTGAACTTGCCGATAACCCTTAGCGACAAGTCGAGCTTTATAGATGGTCACATTACCATCCGCGTCTGTCTTCTTCTTAAAGATCCATTTATTTTCTATGGCTCGCCGATCATCGGGCAAGTCATTCAAAGTCCATACTTTGTTTTCATACATGGATTCTATCTCGGATTTCATGGCTTCTAGCCATTTGTCGGAATCTGGGCCCGCCATCGCTTCTTCATAGTTCGAAGGTTCACCGTTGTCCAACAACATGATTTCCAGGACAAGGTTGCCGTACCACTCTGGTGCGGAACGCGTCCTTGTGGACCTACGAAGTTCAGTAGGAGCTTGATCAGAAGTATCTTGATCATCATCATTAACCTCCTCTCTAATCGGTGCAGGCACCACAGGAACATTTTCCTGAGCTGCGCTACTCTGATTTTCAAGAGGTAGTACTTCATCAAGCTCTACTTTCCTCCCACTTACTTCTTTCGCGATAAACTCTTTCTCTAGAAAGGACCCGTTCTTGGCAACAAAGATCTTGCCTTCGGATCTGAGGTAGAAGGTATACCCAACTGTTTCCTTGGGATATCCTATGAAGACGCATTTTTCCGATTTGGGTTCGAGTTTTTCAGGTTGAAGTTTCTTGACATAAACATCGCAACCCCAAACTTTCAGAAACGACAGCTTAGGTTTCTTCCCAAACCATAATTCATACGGTGTCGTCTCAACGGATTTTGACGGAGCCCTATTTAAAGTGAATGCGGCTGTCTCTAGAGTGTATCCCCAAAATTATAGCGGTAGATCTGTAAGAGACATCATAGACCGCACCATATCCAATAGAGTGCGATTACGACGTTCGGACACACCGTTACGCCGAGGTGTTCCAGGAGGCGTGAGTTGTGAAACGATTCCACATTTTCTTAAGTGTGTGCCAAATTCGTGAATTAAATATTCTCCCCCACGATCTGATCGTAAGAACTTTATTTTTCTGTCACGTTGATTCTCAACCTCACTCTGAAACTCCTTGAACTTTTCAAAGGTCTCAGACTTGTGTTTCATCAAGTAGACATACCCATATCTACTCAAATCATCAGTGAGAGTGAGAACATAACGATAGCCTCCGCGAGCCTCAACGCTCATTGGTCCACACACATCTGTATGTATGATTTCCAACAAGTTGGTTGCTCGCTCCATTGTCCCTGAGAATGGCGTCTTGGTCATTTTGCCCATGAGGCATGGTTCGCACGTGTCAAATGATTCATAATCGAGAGACTCTAAAAGTCCATCAGCATGGAGCTTCTTCATGCGCTTGACACCAATGTGACCAAGGCGGCAGTGCCACAAGTATGTGGGACTATCGTTATCAACTTTACACCTTTTGGTATTCACACTATGAATATGTGTATTATCACGCACGAGATTCATTAAGAATAAACCATTGACCATCGGAGCATGACCATAAAACATATCACTCATATAAATAGAACAACCATTATTCTCGGATTTAAATGAGTAGCCATCTCGCATTAAACGAGATCCAGATACAATGTTCATGCTCAAACTTGGTACTAAATACCAATTATTAAGGTTCAAAACTAATCCCGTAGGTAAATGTAGAGGTAGCGTGCCGACGGCGATCACATCGAACCTGGAACCATTCCCGACGCGCATCGTCACCTCGTCCTTCGCCAGTCTCCGTTTATTCCGCAACTCCTGTTTTGAGTTACAAATATGAGCAACTGCACCGGTATCAAATACCCAGGAGCTACTACGAGCACTGGTAAGGTACACATCAATTACATGTATATCACATATACCTTTAGTGTTGCCGGCCTTCTTATCTGCTAAGTACTTGGTGCAATTCCGCTTCCAGTGACCAGTTCCCTTGCAATAAAAACACTCAGTTTCAGGTTTGGGTCCATTCTTTGACTTCTTCCTGGCAACTGATTTACCAGGCGCGGCAACCTCCTTGCCGTCCTTCTTGAAGTTCTTCTTACCCTTGCCTTTCTTGAACTTAGTGGTTTTATTCACCATCAACACTTGATGTTCCTTTTTGATCTCCACCTCTGCAGATTTCAGCATTGAATACAACTCGGGAATGGTCTTTTCCATCCCCTGCATATTGTAGTTCATCACGAAGCTCTTGTATCTAGGTGGGAGCGACTGAAGGATTCTGTCAATGACCGCCTCATCCGGGAGATTAACTTCCAGCTGAGTCAAGCGGTTGTGCAACCCAGACATCTTGAGTATGTGTTCACTGACAGAGCTATTTTCCTCCATCTTACAGCTAAAGAACTTGTTGGAGACATCATATCTCTCGACCTGGGTATGAGATTGGAAAATCAATTTCAGCTCCTCGAACATCTCATATGCTCCGTGTTGCTCAAAACGCTTTTGGAGCCCCGGTTCTAAGCTGTAAAGCATGCCGCACTGAACGAGGGAGTAATCATCAGCACGAGACTGATGGGCGTTCATAACGTCCTGGTTTGGTGGGAATGGTGCATCACCTAGCGGTGCTTCTAGGACATAATCTTTCTTGGCAGCTATGAGGATGATCCTCAGGTTCCGGACCCAGTCCGCATAGCTGCTGCCATCATCTTTCAGCTTGGTTTTCTCTAGGAACGCGTTGAAGTTGAGGGTGACATTAGCGTGGGCCATTTGATCTACAAGACATATTGTAAAGATTTAGACTAAGTTCATGATAATTAAGTTCATCTAATCAAATTAATGAATGAACTCCCACTCAGATTTGACATCCCTCTAGTCATCTAAGTGATACATGATCCGAGTCAACTAGGCCGTGTCCGATCATCACGTGAGACGGACTAGTCATCATCGGTGAACATCTCCATGTTGATCGTATCTTATATACGACTCATGTTCGACCTTTCGGTCCTCCGTGTTCCGAGGCCATGTCTGTACATGCTAGGCTCGTCAATCCAACCTAAGTGTATTGCGTGTGTAAATCTGGCTTACACCCGTTGTATGCGAACGTAAGGACCTATCACACCCGATCATCACGTGGTGCTTCGGAACGACGAACCTTAGCAACGGTGCACAGTTAGGGAGAACACATTTTTGATATTTTAATGAGGGATCATCTTATTTATGCTACCGTCGTTCTAAGCAAATAAGATGTAAAACATGATAAACATCACATGCAATCAAATAGTGACATGATATGGCCAACATCATTTCGCTCCTTTGATCTCCATCTTCGGGGCGCCATGTTCATCGTCGTCACCGGCATGACACCATGATCTCCATCATCGTGTCTTCGTGAAGTTGTCACGTCAACTATTACTTCTACTACTATGGCTAACACTTTAGCAATAAAGTAAAGTAATTACATGACGATTTAAGTTGACACGCAGGTCATAAATAAATAAAGACAACTCCTATGGCTCCTGCCGGTTGTCATAATCATCGACATGCAAGTCGCGATTCCTATTACAATAACAAGATCATCTCATACATCACATACATGATTCATCACAACTTCTGGCCATGTCACATCACAAAGCACTTGCTACAAAAACAAGTTAGACGTCCTCTAATTGTTGTTGCAAGTTTTTACGTGGCTGTTATAGGTTGCTAGCAAGAAAATTTCTTACCTACGTTAAAACCACAACGTGAATTGTCAATCTCTATTTACCCTTCATAAGGACCCTGTTCATCGAATCCGATCCAACTAAAGTGGGAAAGACAGACACCCGCCAGCCACCTTATGCAACTAGTGCATGTCAGTCGGTGGAACCGGTCTCACGTAAGCGTACGTGTAAGGTTGGTCCGGGCCGCTTCATCCCACAATACCGTTGAACCAAGATAGGACTAGTAACGGCAAGAAGAATTGACAATTCGACGCCCACAACTACTTTGTGTTCTACTCGTGCATAGAAACTATGCATAGACCTAGCTCATGATGCCACTGTTGGGGATCGTAGCAGAAATTAAAATTTTCCTACGCATCACGAAGATCTATCCATGGAGTATTCTACCAACGAGGGGATAGGAGAGCATCTACATACCACTTGTAGATCGCAACGGAAGCGTTCAAGGAGAACGTGGATGATGGAGTCGTACTCGCCGTGATCCGAATCACCGATGACCTAGTGCCGAACTGACAGCACCTCCGCGTTCAACACATGTACGGTCGGGATGACGTCTCCTCCTTCTTGATCCAGCAAGGGGGAAGGAGAGGTTGATGAAGATCCAGCAGCACGACGGCGTGGTGGTGGATGCAGCAGAGTTCCAGCAGGGCTTCGCCAAGCTTCTGTGGAGAGAGGGAGAGGTGTAACGGGGAGAGGGAGGCGCCAATGCAGCAGGGGTGCGGCTGCCCTCCCTCTCCCCCTTTTATATAGGCCCCCAAGGGGGGGCGCAACCCTGGAGATGGATCTCCAGGGGGCGGCGGCCAAGGGTGGGGGGCTTGCCCCCCAAGCAAGGGGGGCGCCCCCACTAGGGTTTTCCCCCAACCCTAGGCGCATGGGCCCAAGGGAAGGGGGTGCGCCAAGCCCTCCAGGGGCTGGTTCCCTGACCCTTGTGGCCCATGATGCCCTCCGAGAGGGTTGGCCCCTCAAGGTGGACCCCGGTGCCTCTCCGGTGGCCCCGGTACAATACCGATACGCCCCCGAGACTTTCTGGTGTCCGTACAACAACTTCCCATATATAAATCTTTACCTCTGAACCATTCCGGAACCTCTCGTGATGTCCGGGATCTCATACGGGAATCCGAACAACCTTCGGTTTGCTCCATACTAATATCTTTAACAACCCTAGCGTCACCGAACCTTAAGTGTGTAGACCCTACGGGTTCGGGAGACATGCAGACATGACCGAGACGATCTCCGGTCAATAACCAACAGCGGGATCTGGATACCCATGTTGGCTCCCACATGCTCCTCGATGATCTCATCGGATGAACCACGATGTCGAGGACTTAATCAATCCCGTACTCAATTCCCTTTGCCTATCGGTACGATACTTGCCCGAGATTCGATCGTCGGTATACCGATACCTTGTTCAATCTCGTTACCGGCAAGTCTCTTTACTCGTTCCCGTAACACATCATCCCGTGAACAACACCTTGATCACTTTAAGCTCATTATGATGATGTCTTACCGAGTGGGCCCAGAGATACCTCTCCGTCACACGGAGTGACAAATCCCAGTCTCGATTCATGCCAACCCAACAGATACTTTCGGAGATACCTGTAGTGCACCTTTATAGTCACCCAGTTACGTTGTGACGTTTGATACACCCAAAGCACTCCTACGGTATCCGGGAGTTGCATAATCTCATGGTCTAAGGAATGATACTTGACATTCAGAAAAGCTCTAGCAAACGAACTATACGATCTTTTTGTGCTATGATTAGGTTTGGGTCTTGTCCATCACATCATTCTCCTAATGATGTGATCCCGTTATCAATGACATCCCCATGTCCATAGTCAGGAAACCATGACTATCTATTGATCAACGAGCTAGTCAACTAGAGGCTTACTAGGGACACATTGTGGTCCATGTATTCACACATGTATTATGATTTCCGAACAATACAATTATAGCATGAACAATAGACAATTATCATGAACAAGGAAATATAACAATCCATTTATTATTGCCTCTAGGGCATATTTCCAACAATTCTATACTACCCTCCACATTCGCGGCTTCAATAGGGATCCGAAGACATGGATCCTTGAGTGGATGTCAGGCAATGTACACCATGAAGCTAAAGCTCTTGATATCATTGAGCTCACTGGCCTGCCCACTCCAGGTGAACTCTTCGAGCCTGGTTGTTAGCTTCACTGCAATGCTTTGGAGAGCATCTTTCAGAAGCCAGAGCCCAACATGAGCCAAATGCTGAGCATGATGAAGCCACTGCCACGCGACGCTGAATACCCAAGAGAATTCTTTGTTGAAGACCTAGAGTATCTGCCCCGCACTATTTATCATATCATCAGGCGAACTCTATGGCGTGTCAAAGGACATTCTTCTGCAGCAAAGCTTGAAGGAGCAATGAAGACATTGGTCTTTTATATCTTCAATGGCATCAGCTTCAATCCTCAAGACTTCTTCATCAGGAAATTGGCTGAATCTGGCTCTGACCTCTTTGGTTTGAAGTTCTACGCTCCATGGGTTATGCGCTTTATGAAGCTTGATTCAGCTATCAACTATCAGCCCTCTGCACGCAACCATCTGATATTCTTGCCAGAGGTTGATATGTCTATTGAAGCCATCTACCCAGAGCCTGCCAAAGAGCTTGTTTATCTTTACAATGCTGATCACCAAAGCTTCGCACAACCAATTGAAGGAGTTCAGGCCGTTACTCGTGTTTATCCTTTGGCTGGCAATACACGTGCACCTCACCATGCCCATACTGAAGCCACTGAAAGCACCATTGCTCAAAGGCCTTGGAAGCGATCTCGTGTTCTCAATAACCGAGAGCTTCTCGTCGCCCTGCATCAAAAAAAGGATAAGCATCACTACTGTCTGAAGCATCAGAGGCAAAACCTCTTGGTGGATGTCAACCGCATTCGCAATCTTGCCACCAAGAATGCATTTGTCACACATGAGACCTGTAGGAGATCACGGAAGAGTCTGACATTGCTTAGTGCTGAAGCTGATCATCAAGACGATGGCTTCACTGAAAGATTCAAGTTTGATTCCACTCCTCCCAGGAATGATGTCTTGCGTCGGACCCCCTCACTTGAAGACTCTGACTATTCCTCCTCAGCTGCAACTGTTAATGCCAGAGTCATTGATGACCAAGATGATGCTACTTCACCACCTCCAACTTCGGCGCGTATCGACACTGCACCAAGTTCTTCTGCACCACCAAACCTCTACGATGACCCTGCTACTTCACCCACTCCTCATAGGAACGAGTTGAGGCTCCATGTCTTCCAACCTTTTTGGTCCTTACTGACAAAAGGGGGAGAAGCATATGAGTTGATAGTCTTCAAGCGGGTCCATATGGGTGGTTGCTTTATTTTTGGCCAAGTGTTTACAACTCTCACTTTTGATACATTTGGTTCTTTGAGATGGTCGTCTGCTACTTTTTCTGCTATTCTGTGATGCGATGATAAAACCCGCACGAAGTCATATTGCAGACATCCATTTTTCATTATGCATGTCATTATCTTCGTTATATCTTTTCATGCATGATGAATTGCTTTCATAAGTTGAAGAGAATCTCCACAAGTACAACCTGCCATGTGCATTTGCATTTCAAAAGCAAAATACTTATATGCACATCTTCAGGGGGAGCCTTTTGCTACTTATGAAGACAATATCTTAATCCTTTACAATTTGACATACTTTTATTCCCCGTTGAAAACTTCAACCAGTTTGTCATCAATCACCAAAAAGGGGGAGATTGTAAGTGCATCTACTGCCACCCCTAGTTGGTTTTGGAGTATTAACGACAAACCTGGTTGAGGGACTAATGTGTTTGTGAGAAATGCAGGATAACATAGGTAGTAGTCCCTCATTGATTCGGTTTACCTACCGGAGATGACCCCTAAAATGTGTGAAGACATTCAAGACAATGGTGGTATGTGAAGATATTCATATTGAAGACTATGACATGAGAAGACATCGCATGAAGACTTTGGAGCGCGAAGACATAGTTGTTTCGTAGTTTCATTTTCTTCTTTGTTGAGTAATAGGAACCAACGTACTATTAAGTGGGGTCCAAGTGAACAAAGTTAGAGTGACTGAAGTGATGCTCAACCAAATCCTATGTCTTCGAGCGAAGACAATGAGAGCAAATCTTATCCAGAGGCGGATGAGTCAGCTTTGCTTGTAGCCCAAGTCAAGCTACCGCGTGTGTTTGAAATCTGACCGTTGGAACACATGTCAGTTCCTTAGTGACCCAGGGTCATTTCTGACAAATCAGGTCGGGTTGCCTAGTGGCTATAAATAGCCCACCCCCTACACCATAAATTGGCAGCTGCTCAGAGTTAGTGCATGGCTTTTGTCATTTGAGAGAACCCCAGAAATCCTTGCGAGGACAAAGCCCAACCACCCAGAGCCAAAGAGTGTTAGGCATCACTGAAGTGTTTCTGTCCGCGTAACCTGAAGACTTGTTACACTTTAGGACTGTGAATCCTCTAGCCGGTTAGGCGTCGCGTTCTGAGCATCCAAGAGTCATTGTGGATCGCCGGTGAACGAAGTCTGTGAAGGTTTGGAAGTCTACCTTGAAGACTTACCGAGTGATTGGGCGAGGACTGGGTGTCCTTAGCTCAAGGGGAATAAGGTGAAGACGCAGTCTTGTGAGTTAAATCTCAGCCTCCCTAACTAGACGTACAGTTGTCACAGCAAGTGGAACTGGTCCAACGAATACTTGTCCTCACCAAGCAACTAGTTCTATCTTCTCCCTCTCTTTATTTACAGTCTGTCTTCGTGAAGTCATTACCTGCCTATGTTACCTATTTGACTTCACTATGTGACTTCTATTGTTGTTTGGCTTCATACTATCTTCCATCCTGATCATTACTACCGAGCTGCTATTAGTCTTTGCGCTTTCACTTCATTGAATACTTGACTATGGCTTGCCTAGTGTAGTCTACCTTCCGCTGCATGTCAATAGGTTCATTTCTATTGTTTGTCTTTGAAACTCCCATGTTTTGAAGACGTTCATAAAAATCGCCTATTCACCCCCCCTCTAGTCGATAACTAGCACTTTCAGAATCCTTTCTGTAACCAAGCATAAAACCTTCATGTGCTTTCGGTGCAAATTTTGAAGTGTGATGTGGATCCTTGATCCAGCACCTAGCACCAAATACTCCGAAGTAGCTTACGTTTGGCTTCTTACCAGTCAGGAGCTCATAGGATGTCTTCTTCAGAAGCTTGTGAAGATAACACGGTTGATGATATGGCATGTAGTATCATTGGCTTCGGGCCAGAACTTCCTTGGAGTCTTGTATTCATCAAGCATCGTCCGAGCCATCTCAATGAGTGTTCTGTTCTTGCGCTCCATGATGCCATTCTATTGAGGTGTATATGGAGGAGAGAACTCATGAGTGATGCCCAATGTATCAAGATAAGTGTCGAGGCCTGTGTTCTCGAACTCTGTGTCATTATCACTTCTGATGTGCTTGATCTTGATGTTGTAGTTCGTCATGGCGCGATTCGCGAAGCGTCTGAAGACATCCTGCACTTCATTCTTGTAGAGGATTATATGCACCCATGTATATCTTTAATAATCATCAACAATGACGAAGCCATAGAGGCAAGCAGTGGTAGTAAGGGTAGAGTAGTGAGTAGGGCCAAATAAGACCATGTGAAGCAGCTCGAAGGGTTGAGATGTCGTCATGATTGTATTCGAGGGATGCTTGGCCCTAGTCATCTTTCCAGCTTCGCAGGCACCACACAGATGGTCCTTCTTGAACTTGACGCCCTCGATGCCTACGACATGTTTCTTCTTCGCGAGAGTGTACAAGTTCCTCATGCCGGCATGCCCTAGCCTCCGATGCCAGAGCCAGCACTCTGAAGCTTTTGCTAGAAGACATACGTCCAACAGTGGTCCTATTGATAAATCTACCATATACAGATCTTCTTTCCGATATGTCAGATTCCATTAGAACAAGGCAACGATATTTACCAAATATCACAATCATGTTCAAATCACAAAGCATTGAGACAGACATTAAGTTGAGACCAAGGGATTCAACAAGCATCACTTTATCCATGTGCTGATCCATTGAGATTGCTACCTAGACCCAATACCTTGCTTTTACCAGTGTCAGAAAATGTGATGTGGCTCTTGTCAGATGGACATAAGGTTGAGTCCATGAGAAGACTTCGATCACCAGTATTGTGATTAGTGCATCCACTGTCCATAATCCATTCTAAAGCATGTGGTGTCATACCCTACAATATAGTTAGGGGGATAGGCTTCACCAAGAGTATTGTGAAGCATAAACATTTGACGAACAAGCGGATTATCAAAGCTTAGATCCAGGTTAGGACTGATAGGATGATTGGCAAGCGATTCAGGAACAAAATACCTAGTAAGTCCATTTGGGCATTTTATCTTGCGCTCCACAAGATGTTTTAGGTCCCCAGCATAAGCATCAGACGCCTTTGATTTCTGGCTGGAGAACTTTCCCGGCAAAAGAGAGTTAAGTTTTCTTAACCACCCACATTTTCAGTGGTGGCTTCAAAGCAATGAGTCTAAGTGCAGCATCTGAGAACTTTGGCTTTGGAGCCCTAGGAAATAGCCTTGCAGGAGGTGAATAATACTCATATGAATAAGCAGAGTAGTTCTTAGTCTTATGAACATAGCGGTTTGATGATACACTCTCATATTCATGAGTCTGCGTATGATTTCCCTGCAAAACATTAGCGTTAGGGTGACTCTGGTGAGTCCTCTGTCTGTATGAAGCCTTTGGACCATATGAAGCCTTTGGTCTGGGGTTTGTCTTCTTCCCAGGTGGTGTCATGATGACATTCATAGGAAGATTCTCAAGATACCTTTTGGGCACCCAGATCTTCTTCATGGATGGTCCATTCCTGCAATTAGTACCAATATACCTAGCAAACACTTCACCATTCTGATTCTTAAACAATTTATAGTTTGCATCAAAGGATTCATCAATGATAATCGAGTTAGCACAAGTGAAGCCAGATAAGGTGG
Organism: Aegilops umbellulata; assembly: GCA_032464435.1. Taxonomy (NCBI): domain Eukaryota; kingdom Viridiplantae; phylum Streptophyta; class Magnoliopsida; order Poales; family Poaceae; genus Aegilops; species Aegilops umbellulata. Next base: position 207,695,720 of record CP136056.1, on the reverse strand, counting down.
ATGGACCCACTGAAGGTCCCTTGGCAGCAACCCATGTGGTTTTGGGGTACTGCTAAGGCTTCCAGTAAGAACCATCAACATTCATTTTCCTCTCGAACCCAACACCCTATTTCCTAGGGTTTCGATTCAGAATCTGCTTTTTGAGGACATCACATAATGTCTGATGCCCTTTGGGACTTTTGTACATCCCAGTCTCAAGCAATGTCTTCAGCGTGGCATTTTCACCAACAATAGTAGTGGTATCCTCAGCAGAGGGGTTAGTTACCACATCAGCAGTTGAAGATATTGCAACAGTAGCAGTAGTGGAACATTCAGCAACAGAAGTAGGGTTATCACGCTCCAGGAATTTTAGACATGGTGGTTCAAATCCTTCTTGAGCGGGGCTGGTCTGTTGAGCGCGAAGTGACTCGTTTTCTTTTTGAAGATCTTCATGAGCGGCTCTCCATTTCTTGAGTTCTTTCTTCCTTTGAAGATAACGTGGGAAAGCTTTTCATGAGTTGTTGAGAGTGTTTCATGACGACTTTCAAGTTCCTCGTACTTAACATGAAGATTTTTTATGTCTTCAATTAAGGACTGAGATCGGGTCATTTCCGCGTCCAACAGGTCATCGCTTTTCTCTAACAGTTTTGAATATGTTCGATAGCTTTCTATTTATTAGTTGCAATTTTAGCAAGTGTTTTGTAGCTAGGTTTAGATTCACAATCAGAGTCATCTTCACTAGATGTTTGAAAGTAAGCATCGCGTGAGTTTACCTTGGCACCACGTGCCATGAAATAGTAGGTGGGAGCAGAGTTGTTCTTGTCATTAGCATCAGCGTTGGTGATGGAGCCATTGTCTTCAGTGTTGAAGATGGACTTGGCAACATAGGCCGTAGCTAGAGCCTGACTGGCAACGACAGAGTCGGGCTCCTCCTCAGACTCCAGCTATGCCTCCTCAGAAGCAGACTCCTCTTCGTAATCCATCTCCTTGCCAACAAAAGCACGAGCCTTGCCAGATGAGCTCTTCTTGTGTGATGAAGACTTGGAAGAAGACTTTGAAGACTTCTCCTTCTTCTTGTCATCAAAATCATATTGCTTGCTCTACTTCTTCTTATTGTTCTCATTGTCCCACTGAGGAGATTTAGAGATGTAGTGACCAGGTTTTTTGCACTTGTGGCATGTTCTCTTCTTGTGGTCATGAGTGGAAGCTTCATCATTTCTCGAGCTGGATCTTGAAGACTTTATGAAGCCTCTCTTCTTTGTGAATTTATGGAACTTCTTCACAAGCATAACAAGCTCCTTTCCAATGTCTTCAGGATCCCGAGAACTGCAGTCAGATTCTTCTTTAGATGAGGAAACATGCTTTGCCTTCAAAGCACGAGAACGTCCATACCTAGGACCATAGATATCTCTTTTCTCAGATAACTGGAACTCATGTGTGTTGAGCCTCTCGAGTATGTCAGATGGATTGAGAGTCTTGAAGTTAGGGCGTTCTCGAATCATCAGGGCTAGGGTGTCAAACGAGCTGTCAAGAGATCTCAGAGTGTCTTGATGATTTCATGCTTGGTGATCTCAGTGGCGCCAAGTGCATGAAGCTCATTTGTGATATCAGTGAGGCGATCAAATGTGAGCTAGACATTCTCATTGTCGTTTCTCTTGAAGCAGTTGAAGAGGTTGTGAAGAACAATAATTCTTGAGTCTCTCTGGGTTGAGACGCCTTCGTTGACCTTGGAGAGCCAGTCCCAGACTAGCTTCGAAGTTTCCAAAGCACCCACACGGCCATACTATCCTTTGGTCAGATGACCACAGATGACGTTCTTGGCAGTAGAATCCATTTGAATGAAGTTCTTGACATCAGCAGGGGTGACACCTTCACCGGCCTTGGGAACGCCGTTCTTGACAACATACCAGAGATCGACATCAATGGCTTCAAGATGCATGGGCATCTTATTCTTCCAGTAGGGGTAATCAGTGCCATCAAAGACTGGGCACGCAGCGGAGACTTTGATTATCCCTGCAGTCGACATAGCTAAAACTCCAGGTGTTAAACTGAATCACACAGAACAAGGGAGCACCTTGCTCTGATACCAATTGAAAGTGCTAGTTATCGACTAGAGCAGGGTGAATAGGCGATTTTTATGAAAGTCTTCAAAACACAAGGGCTTTGAAGACAAACGATAGAAATGAACCTATTGATATGCAGCGGAAGGGAGACTACACTAGACAAGCCATAGTCATGTAAGTAATGAAGTGAAAGCACGAAGACTATAAGTAGCTAGGTAGTATAGATCAGGATGGAAGATAGTATGAAGCCAAACAACAATAGTCGTCACACAGTGAAGTCAATCAGATAAGGCAAGCAGGAAATGACTTCATGAAGACAAACTGTAAGTAAAGAGAAAGAGAAGATAGAACCAGTAGCTTGGAGAGGACAGGGATTTGTTCGACCAGTTCCAATTGTTGTGACAACTATATGTCTGGTAAGGGAGGCTGAGATTCAACTCAGAAGATCGCGTCTTCACCTTATTCCCCTTGAGCTAAGGACACTTAGTCCTCGCCCAATCACTCTGGTAAGTCTTCAAGGTAGACTCCCAAACCTTCACGGACTTCGTTCACCGGTAATCCACAATGACTCTTGGATGCTCAGAACGCGTCGCCTAACCGAGTGGAGGATTCACAGTCCTCAAGTGTAATAAGTCTTCAGATCACGCGGAAAGTAAGACTTCAGTGATGCCTAACACTCTTTGGCTCTGGGTGTTTTGGGCTTTGTACTCACAAGGATCTTTCTCTCAAATGCTTCGAAGGTGGGTTGCTCTCGAACGACAAAAGTCGTGCACTAACTCTGAGCAGCCACCAATTTATGGTGTAGGGGGTGGGCTATTTATAGCCAGGAGACAACCCAACCTGATTTGTCCGAAATGACCCTGGGTCACTAAGGAACTGACATGTGTCCAACGGTCAGATTTCAAACACACGCGGGAGCTTGAGTTGGACTACAAGTAAAGCTGACTTATCCAGCTCTGGATAAGATTTGCTCTCACTGTCTTCGCTCGAAGACATTGGATTTGGTTGAGCATCGCTTCAGTCACTCTATCTTTGTTCACTTGGACCCCACTTAATAGAGCGGTGGTTCGTATGACTCAACAAAGAAGAAAAGGAAACTACAAAACAACTATGTCTTATCACTCCATAGTCTTCATGCGATGTCTTCTCATGTCATAGTCTTCACTGTGTATATCTTCACAGATCACCATTGTCTTCATTGTCTTCACACATTTTTATGGGTCATCTCTAGCAGGTAAACCGAATCAATGAGGGACTACTATCTGTGTTATCCTGCAATTCTCACAAACACATTAGTCCCTCAACCAGGTTTGTCGTCAATACTCCAAAACCAACTAGGGGTGGCACTAGATGCACTTACAGCTGGAGGCCTCCACAAATACCGAGCATGTATTCACCTGGCTCAACACAAACGGTCATACTCGTGACTCGGCGCCTTGCTCATGTATATCGTCCATCACAACGACAATCTATAAAACAGCCTAGCTAGAGAGGGTACTATGGTACGGAGTATGTACTATCGTGAGCAACCGATCATAGTGCCACTACACACGAGTGTGTGTTTGATCGATTCGTCCATTATTTGTAAGTTTTGCATGGTTGTGTGGTGTCTAATTGTGGTCGCCGAAGGCTAGCTGGCGACAAGAGCGGTTGCATGGACGCCTGGTATTCAATATGTGCCGCATACGCTTCAAAGGCTCGTCATCCATGAGTTCACATTTTACCACCATGCCAGCGTCTGACCGCCCAGGCCTATCGAAACCCCTTCCATCGCTAGCGCGTGCTTCCGCCTGAAACGGTAACCGTCTCTCCAGAACATTAATGCCGCATTCATCAGACTTAACTGCAGGTGCAGTTGGTGTGTCACTGACATGCAGGCCAGATGCCCGTTGGGCCCACATGTCAGTGAGCCAACGCGCACATGCGGTTAAGTCACTGAAGCAGGTCCGCGTTCACGCCTGACGTGACCTCTCATTGGCGTCGGCATCACAGCATCGCGATGGCCGAGAGAGCGCCACCCGCGCGGCATCCCGGTGCAAGCGACTGTTCCGCGTTAACGACACCACGGCTGTCCTTCCGTCCTCCACCCACATTAATGAAACGCGGCTGCCGACGAACCTACTCCGGCGCCAGCTGTCCATCCGTCTGCCCCGGCTCATTGCCATTCCCCTGCTATACTAACTTGAGCCCCAACTCCCAGCCATAGCCAAAGACCCACACTCATTCTCCTCCGGTCCCTTCCTTCTGTCGGCACCACTCCAACCATGGCCTCCGAGAGCTCCAAAGCTCTCTTGGACGTATTGTTGCAGGACCAGACGAAGGACATCAGCGGCTCTGCTCCGGGCGCGCTCCAAAGCTCTCTTGGACGTACTATCATAGGAGTAGATGAAGGAGATCGCCGGCTCTCCCCCAGCCGCCCTCCGCTGCCACGACCACGAAGCCGGCGCGTGTGCGGGGGCGCAGCCGGTTGCGAGGAAGAGTAGTACACGGTAGGTCGCCGCTGCTCTGGTCCCAGGAAGGCCACCGCTCCTCCACTCAGTCGACGCCAAGCTTGGTGGGATAAACATCGGCGGCCGATTTGTCGCTTGACGGCGACGTGGAGGCGGAAATCTTCAGAACCTTGTGCTCCGGAGGAGGAGGTTATCGAGGCGGATGAGGAGGAGGCAAAGGCAATGGCTGGCTTTCTCGGGTTCATGGCCGGACATGGTGGTCGGGCGCCGGCGATAATTTAGATTAGGTTTACATTAGGTTTTACTATGGTTTGTGTGAAATATGTAATGAATTTCGTCCAGTTTATAGGAATGTTTTTTGAAATGTAGTGAATTTCATCTGGTTAATTTGAAATTTGCTTTGTTTGCAAGAATTTCGTCCGGTTAGTTCATATAGTTGTCGAAAGGTATGCGAGCATCATTGGATGGCATCCATCAGTGTCCTCAGACAGATGTCGGTGAAAATTTGAGGGCCAACGCTGGAGATGCCCTAACTATCATGCTATAATCAGTAACAGTGATCCATTATTTCGCAGGGAACAGTTATCCCTCGATCAAAATCAGATCCACCGTGTTTCGCACTCCTTCCATGTAAGAGTGTAGACTCTTCCTTACATAAAAATGGAGCAAGTGGACGGCATTGTAGCATGTCATATCACTCAAACTAGCCCGCCTAACGCGCGGGAAAGCACCGCCCTCGTCATTTTGTTCTGGATTTCTATGATCGATCGCACGAAAATGTTATGCTTTGCAAGTTCAAAAGGAAAAGGCAGCACACTTATGACTCGTACGCATCGCATCCCTGACAGTCCAGCTCACACGCCACTCACCAGAGGGGACACGCGTTGTCTTGCATTTTCACTGACATGTGGGACTGCAATTGAATAAACCGTCGATACCCGAAATCTAATCGCTCCGCGGGTGTCGGCTGAGAAGAGAGAGACGGGGAGGGAGAAGAGATCGCCCGCCTTCTGCGCACGGACTCCAAGAAATATATGGTGATAATGTGAGGTGGGCCATGCGGGAGTCCGGACCACTTCCAAGCCCGCTTCTGGCCGTTCTGGCCCACCAGAACCCCCCCCCCACCCCACCACCTCCCCGGGCGCGCTCCCCCCTCGAATGCCAGCTGCCCGCATTCATAGCAAGTAGTACCAGTAAAATTCTGGGCTATAAGGGCATGTACAATGGTTGATAAGATGTCTTATCATAAGTCTTGCATGTAATGTAGAGATGACAAAAAAACATGTGTACAATGGATCATCTCTTAGCCTTATCTTCAATAACTAGTTATTCCTAAAAACATGGTGAAACATATTGTGCTAAAAGATCATCTCCTGTATTTAAGAGAAGATAAGCCTTTTCTTATGATTTCTCTTTCCTCCACCTCATCATTTATCCTATGTGGCATCGCTACAATAGAACCATTGTACATGCCCTAAGCCCGCTTATGTGGAGGAGAGAGAGGCATTGACAAAGTCAAGGAGTGGGACCTGTAGGAGCCCGTCTCTACACGTGCTCCTAGGTATAAAAAACTAATTTTAAAAAAGGCATGAAAAACAATTGTGTCTAAAAAAGAAAGGTAAAAAAAAACATTTGAGAGGAAATAGATAGAGAGAAAGTGAGAAAAAGTTGTAACCTTATAGGCAACCTTATAGTCAACACTATGGTAGTATTACATGAGGAAGGATGAAGTGGTGCACATGCCAAGTTCACTGGGCTGCCGTGTTTCACACTCCTCCATCGTAACAGTGGAGACAATAGCTTTTATAAAAAAAACAATGAATACTCGTTGCTCGTCCACTATATTGGAAAGAATACTTCCATTCGCCGACATGTGGGACGTCGACCATCCTGGTCCACCTGCCATGCACAAAATTATCCTGGTCCACCCCGGTCGTAGCGCAGGCCCAACCTTTCCCATTATAAGTTGGTTGGACGAAGGAACCATCATGACTTTGTTGAATTCCGCTTCTTCAAGAAAACTTACTGTACCCGCAGTACTGCTACCACACGCAAAGATTGGACGACACCGTACCACGTCATATCACTGAAACCCACTAGGCCAAACTAGCCCGCCCAGGATTTGTACTCCCTCCATTTCAAAGTTAGTAGTACAAAGTTGAGTCATCTATTTTGGAACAGAGGGAGTACGTCTCTGTACTGCTATGATTTTGTGTTGTACGTCTCTGTACTTTTGCTATGGTTTTCCTACCCTATGAACCAAATGAGGCCTGAATGTATCTGTGTCGAGTATTGTCTGATCGATCGCTAAGCCTACAATTTTAGGAGCTTGGGCTATTGGTCGATCAACGATGGATCAGTATAAGCGTACCACGAGCTCATTAGCCCCAATGTTTCTCTTTGGTGAGTGTTTTGCAAGTACTATATAGCGCGCACAGTAGCTAGCCTACTAACACCAAGAATGATGAAACAAGCCCTGCTGATATGATAAACAGTTCAAACTTACATCTAAGCATGCCATATATTACATCCAAAGCTGGTGAGGATACATATGTTTCCACAACTCGGAGAGGGTTTGCATGATTCACCATCAAACAAAAGTAGCAAGTACCGCCCACACAAGACAGTGCACTAGCCCTAAGATGGTTTGATAACACGCATCGTTCTGGTAATTAAACACAGTGCAAACTACCCTGAACGATTAGCGCGACCAACTATTTCTTGGCATCGATCTCTCGGGCAATGAGCACAGCATGGACAACGGCATGGGAATCGATCTCTGGGGTGATGTCCACCATAACATCGGAATCGATCTCTGGGGCGATGTCAGCGGCATCGGAATCGATCTCCGGGGTGATGTCAACAGGACGGACCGCGACATCGAAAACGATCTCTGGGGCGTTGTCCACGGGACGGGCCGCGACATCGGAATCATCAAGGACGTCCACCGGCACCTGCACAACCCTAACATATTAGCAAGCACATTGCAACTATGGTAAGCCATTATTTTTTACCTTGTGCAGCTCACCGGGGGATCCCATCCCTCCGGGGGCCATCTCCTCGTCCTCGATGGGGGCCATCACCTTGCCAGGAGAATACTACCTCTCAACGGCGACTATCTCGTCAAACTCGGCCTTGATCCTTGCATAGGTGGCCATTAGAGTTTCCGGGGTAGGCACGATGGGGCCCTTGTTGTTCTTCCAACTTTCTTTGAGGAGTTCGTCCGCCAACATCGTCAACTCTTTGGCCAGTGCTTGTTTCTTGGAGTTCTTCGTCTCCATGGGTTGGCCCGCCAACATGGTCAACTCATTGGTCAGTGCTCGCTTCCTGGAGAGCGCTGTCTCCAGTGGGTTGTCCGCCGACAACTCTTTGCCTAGTGCTCCAGGATCCATCAATGAACTGACAAACAAAAAGCAATCAAAGGAAACCACAATCGCAATGAAAACAAGAAAATAATAGGCTATGAGAATCGATCAGTGCTTCGCAAAAATAAGATTCTTGGAATGAAAATATAGTAGTATCACTGATTTGCCCACCTTTCCTTCGTCGGTACAGAAGAAAAATGGCAGAAGTGAGTAGCCTGGAGTGAGGTTTTCTTCAAGAAAGGAGAGAAAGGGCTTCAACGAGCATTCTAGTGAAATGATGGTTGCTTCCTCCAGTCCAACTTCGAGGCCACTTCGAGGCCACTTTACCACTGCTGGTAAAGGTGTGGGTTTTGTGATATGACAGGTCATGATGGCCACACCGGAGTGACCAATGAGTCTCGACTATAGCACCTCGCTGAGATTTGGTGGATGGCACGCGGGCCCGAATGCTTTTTGATATGCTTTGATGCTTTTATGTTTGGTAGGGTGTATGAGGGGTGCATGAGTCGACACTAGCTTAACACAAATACACTAGGAGCATGCATGGGAAGAGCATGCATGAAGAGGGGTCCTGGGATGAGCAGGCACGAAGAGGGAACAAATATGCTGAGATGAGAATGCAACCAAACACACTGTGGCGAGCGTTCGCAACTGCCACGTTCGGGTTGCGCTTGGATCTTCGCCTCTTCGAGAAGAGGAACAATGATGTTACTACTACTTCTATAGTATCGAATCCACTGCTGCATGTCCGTCCACCGCGTGCGGGAGGGATAGCTTGTTGTATACTCTATATTTGCTGCAATCTCTAACATTTACCCCACCACAAATTAAAATATATATTCCTGTCTTGACCAGATGAACGTGAAAACTACAATCACCAGGATGACAGGTAGGGCGAGAAGATTATTTTAATAAAAAAGCATTGAGCCGAGCCCAACGATTTTAAGCTTATAGGCATGGTACACGCTATCCTAGACTACTCTACACATGAAACTGCCACACGAGCGTCCGAGCTGAGCTTGGCTCTTCGCCTCTTCGGGAAGTCGAACAATGATGGAGTGCTACTGCAGTGGAGGAGTACTATAGTATGCTTCTGGCCATCTGACACCAATTGAACTGCTGCATGACCACCACATGTGGGAGGGAGAGCGTGTAGCAAATGAAAGCTTCTCCTAGTCCTGCCAGCCACCACGCTCATGGGTGAGGGAGGGACACAGCTTCATTGACTTATGGCTCCTGCCTTTGCGTGTATGACAGGTGGGCCCAACAGGTGGTGGCCCACCTATCATGCAGCCAAAGGCAGGTGCGGTTAAGGCGAGAGGGCGTTGTAGTAATCAAACTTCTCGGTCTTGTACGAGTTGACGCGACACATCAAAGCACTGCACTCGATATATTTCAATAATTTGTGTTTACCAATGCATTAATTACAACACATGCATGCATGCTATGACTCTCCTTTTGATACTTGCATGTGTTGATTTAATGCACCTTGCCAAATTTTGACTATAAATTTAATTAACCAAATGTTCATGCATGTCACAAAAAATTACATAATTGAAAACTATGTTCAAATACGAATCAAACGATATAATTTTTGTTAACATGCACTAACGTTTTGTCAGTTAAATCTTTGGTCAAAATTAAGCACCTATTACAAAGCAGCCCAATAAATATTGTACTCCCACATTTTATTTTGAGGATACTCTCACATAGAAAATATAAATAATAATGCATGTTGGGGCAGCCCACGTTTCCGATAATTTTAGTCGTGGGATTGTTCACAAATTTTACAAGGGGGTGGTTGTTCATTTAATGGAGGGCTTTGTACCAGACTTGAACGATACAAAGTGCGACCTGGCACACCGTAACACCACTTGGAACTAGTAAGGTACACGTGCATTGCACGCATGAGATTTGGTAACCAAATTATGAATAAATACCACACTATAGCATGTAAGCTTTGAGTCATATATGCATGATGTAGATGTTCGTTTAATTCTTATAGTTCATCTCATCCAAAATCAATTAGTTTTATTAAAAAATATTTTAAGATTCTAGAGAACAAAGGAGAAGTGCTTGTGTTTTGAGGTTTGTGCATTATGCTTAAGTTCAACAATGGAGTCCTATAGATTGTACATGTGGCAGAATCTGCTGGAATGTAGATGATATCCAACGACCAGTAGTGCTCGGATTTGCCATCTCTGTACCGTCGGATTGGCTTCATCCAACGACCAACTTTCAAAGTTATTCGCACACTATATAGGTGTATGTATAGATGTATAGTATAGATAAGCGGGTAGCTATCTCGAAAAACAATCAACAACTCAAAAAAAAATGGCGACCTGGCACGTACACAATTTTAAACAATTGTTTTGATGGAGTGAAAAAGGAAAACTACCCCACTACGTATATATAGGCTGGGGCCTCCGCGCTTTCTTGCTAGGGTTGCTCTATTCACACACTCTCATCCTCTCCAGATCTAAACAAGATAGCGGTGGTAACATTGTCTTTCTCCCTTCAAAAAAGACCGTCTTTCTATCCTCACCGCTGGTTACAGATCCGGACGTATCCCCCTCCGCCGGTGAAGGGGAGGAGGGGCAGCGTCAGTCCGGGTTAGTTCCAATCAAATCATGCAAGTTAGAGTCCAAAACAAGGGCAAAAGTGTTTGGAAAAGTAGATACGACGGAGACGTATCAACTCCCCCAACCTTAAACCTTTGCTTGTCCTCAAGCAATTTAGATGATATACTGAAAGTGATAAAGAAAAACTTTTACAAACTCTGTTTTCTCTTGTTGTTGTAAATATTTAAAGCCAGCATTCAGGTTTTCAGCAAAGATTATGACTAACCATATTCACAATAACTCTTAGGTCTCATGTTTACTCATATCAATGGCATAATCAACTAGCGAGCAGTAATAATAAATCTCGGATGACAACCCTTTCTCAAAACAATCATTATATGATATAACAAGATGGTATCTCGCTAGCCCTTTCTGAGACCGCAAAACATAAATGCAGAGCACCTTTAAATATCAAGGATTGACTAAACATTGTAATTCATGGTAAAAGAGATCCAGTCATAGTCATACCCAATATAAATTAATAGTAATGGATGCAAATGACAGCGGTGCTCTCCAGCTGGTGCTTTTTAATAAGAGGGTGATGAATCAACATAAAAGTAAATAGATAGGCCCTTCGCAAAGGGAAGTAGGGATTTGTAGAGGTGCGAGAGCTCGATTTTAAAGTAGAGATAAATAATATTTTGAGCGGCATACTTTCATTGTCAACATAACAACCAAGAGACGGCAATATCTTCCATGCTACATATATTATAGGCGGTTCCCAAACAGAATGGTAAAGTTTATACTCCCCCTCCACCAACAAGCATCAATCCATGGCTTGCTCGAAACAACGAGTGCCTCCAACTAACAACAGTCCCGGGGGAGTTTTGTTTGCAATTATTTTGATTTGATTTGCATAAAGCATGGGACTGGGCATCCTGGTGACCAGCCATTTTCTCATGAGTGAGGAGCGGAGTCCACTCCTCTTTAGAATAACCCACCTAGCATGGAAGATACGGACAGCCCTAGTTGATACATGAGCTGTTCGATCATAAAAAACATAATTTCATTTGAAGGTTTAGAGTTTGGCACATAGAAATTTACTTGGAACGACATGTAGATACCGCATATAGGAAGGTATGGTGGACTCATATGGAATAAATTTGGGGTTCATGGGATTGAATGCACAAGTAGTATTCCCGCTTAGTATAAGTAAAGGCTAGCAAAAGACTGGGAAGCGACCAACTTAGAGAGCGACAACAGTCATGAACATGCATTAAAATTAATAAACATTGAGTGCAAGCATGAGTAGGATATAATCCACCATGAACATAAATATCGTGGAGGCTATGTTGATTTGTTTCAACTACATGCGTGAACATGTGCCAAGTAAAGTCACTCGAATCATTCAAAGGAGGACCACCCTACTATACCACATCACAACCATTTTAATAGCATGTGGGCACGCAAGGTAAACCATTATAAGCTCCTAGCTAATTAAGCATGGCATAAGCAACTATAATCTATAATTGCCATTGCAAACATGTTTATTCATACTATGCCGAATCAGGAACGATGAACTAATCATATTTACAAAAACAAGAGATGTCGAGTTCATACCAGCTTCTCCCATCTCAATCAGTCCATAATATATCGTCATAATTGCCTTTCACTTGCATGACCGAACGATGTGAATAATAATAATAGTGCATGTGCATTGGACTAAGCTGGAATCTGCGAGCATTCAATAAACAAGAGAAGACAAGGCAATATGGGCTCTTGGTTAAATCAACAATAATGCATATAAGATCCACTTCAACAATTTTATCATGGTCTTCTCCTATCGACCCCCAGTGGAAAGAAAAGAAATAAAATTATTTACACGGGAAAGCTCCCAACAAGCAAAAGAAGAACGAGAAATCTTTTTGGGTTTTCTTTTTAATTATTACTACTACAACAAGAAAGGTAAACTAGCTAAACGCTACAACTATTTTTTTTGTTTTCTTAAGATTTTTCAAACAGACAAGAAGAAAGCATAAAAGAAAATAAACTAGCATGGATATTACAGTGAAAGAGTATGAGCATCGACAACTAGCAATGAGTGTGTGAACATAAATGTAATGTCCGTGAGAGATACGTACTCCCCCAAGCTTAGGCTTTTGGCCTAAGTTGGTTTATTGCCACGGATGGCCATGCGGATATCCAAAGTTGTAGTTGGGGTCGTACTGAGATGCAGCAGTCATTGCATCGTGGGCTGCAGCTTGGAGGCGGGCTATCTCGGCCCTCTTCTTATACTCATCCGCCTCCTCTCTGGTTATAAAATATCTCCCTTTTGTCTGAAAATCAAAGAAAGTAGAAGCAGGGAGAGCGACGTGATAGGTGTGTCGTATGTCAAATATTAGTCGGTATTGGAGGAACTGATCGTTCCTCTCAACAAAATGATGACGAACCATAGCCTCATAATCTGAATAAGCAGGAGGTAACTCAATATCATCCTCGCGTACGGTTACACCAACAAAATTAGCTAAACGGGTTCCATAGATTCCACCAAAGAAATCTCCCATAAATCTACTATGATGCAACCTAGGTGCAACAATGGCTCCCAAATTGTAATGTTTATCTCCTAACACAGCACTCCTGAGAATACTGAGGTCAGGGACACACAGGTGACATGCTTCATCCTTACCATTTATGCACCTACCTATGAAGAGAGCAAAATAATGTATAGCAGGAAAATGAATGCTCCCTATGGTTGCTTGTGCTATGTCTCTAGATTCCCCCACAATTATACTAGCAAGAAAATCTCTAAATTCATATTTGCGAGGTTCACTAGTACTACCCCATTGTGGAAGTTTGCAAGCAGTGGTAAAATCCTCTAAGTCCATAGTATATGAATTTTCATAAAGATCAAACAGGACAGTTTGAGAATTGCGTGAAGATGAAAATTCAAACCTCCTCACAAAAGAACTAGTGAGATAGTGGTACTGACGGCACTTTTCTGCCTCAAATCTCACAAGATCAGTGTTACGCAAATATGCGTTATATTCTTCATTAATTCCTACTTGATCCATGAAGTCCTTTGAAGGCCATTCACAAGGCCGTACTGGAGCATCCCTTGGTGGTTCATCATCAACATCACGCATTGCAAGCCTGGGTCCTTGCTTCCTTGAAGGACCACCTTGGTACATTTTCCTAAACATATTTATTTCTCTGAAAAATTTCTGAAAATTTTAGTAACTTCAAATAAAATGTAACATCCCAAAATTCTAAATTTTGGAATGTTATAATAAATAGATAGATTTGATTGGTTGTTTGATTGATTGATTGAAATTGTTTGAAATTCAAAACTTTTTGAAAGTTAAATGAGAGGGAATAAAAGGACTTTCCCAAACTTTCATTTTTGCATTTATGCTCTCCGTGAATTCAAATGTTTTTCATCACAAAATCCTGGAGAGAAGATGACATGACTTCTTCCATTTATTTAAATGACAAGGGGTGTTGAAAATATTTGAATTTCATTTGAGAAAATATTCCCAATTATGAAACTTTATGCAACTCAATGATTTTCACGAGAGAATATAAAATGACTTCTTCAAATTATATGAAATACGAGTTGGAAGTTTCAAAGAAATCAAATTTAAAGTCCTTTTGAAAATTAATTTCAATTTGGTTTTATTTGGTTTTTATTCAAATTATTTTTCTTGAAAAATAAAGTGTATGGAAAATAGGGTAACATGATTCCCTACATCAGAAAATTGGAGAGAAATAAATTTTAATTCATTTTGATATTTTTTAAAATGATTTTTACTCGATTTTATTAGAGTTGTAACACTCTTTGTTTTATTTAAATTTTTGTGTATTTTATTTGGAGCTAGAATAATGTTCAACTTGTAGGAAATATTTTACTGCAAATTTTGGTATATTATATGCCTATATAATAATTTTATTTCTATTAGTTTTTTATCTATTTTGTTTGTCTGAAAAATGTTTTTAAAAAAATCTCTCTTCCGGCTGGGCCGGCCCAGCCAACCGGGCCAGGCCGCAGCCCAACCGCACCGCACCGCTCCCAAGCTCGGGACAGAGTCCCGAGCATCGTCGCCGCCAGCCGGAGTCCGACCGGACTCCGCATCGACCCCGCGCCCCCTCCTCCACGCCACCACCTCCTCCCGCCCTTAAAAGGCGAGAACCGCCGCCCCGCCTCCTCTCCTCTTCCCAGCCGTGCCGGATCCGTAGCCCGTCGCCCACGCCCCTCACCCCATTGCCGGGGCCGCGCCGCTACTCGCTGCCGCGCGCCGCCGCCCGCGCCTCTGCCCGCCTGCGCCCGCGCCGCTAGCCACGCCCGCGTAGTCGCCTCCGCCCGCCGGACTCTGCCACCACCGCCGCCGTCTTCGCAGCCCGCAGCCGCGTTGGAGCCGCCGCCGATCCAAGCCGCCGTCGCCGTTGACCCGCGTGACCGGTAAAACCACATGGTCCGATTCGGTTTTTTTAGTTTTCGGTTTTTCTTTGTTAAACCCGGTTTATTTTATTTAGATAACTTATTTAGCAGACGATCACCAGTTAGGCCTCTGTAGTGAACGGTTTTCTTCGTATATGCCTCTGTAGCGAACGTTCGTTCGATAGGATTTTTCTTTTTATTTAGATTTCGGCCAGGGACCTATTCGTGATAATTTTCTTCACAGATTAGTCCTTGTACTTCAATCGATCATTACTTTTTACTCGTTTGTCCAAATTCAATGAAACCAACGCCCACTTCTTCGTTATAATCCTCTCTATCCATATAATCAACTTAAACATGTTTTTGAAAGTTTTAAAAATTTAATTATACCAGATTTGAATTCAAACTTCGTTTGATCGTAACTTGAGTTTCGTAGCTCCGTTTGAGTTGATTCTTTTTGCAAATTAAAGCTCTTGACCTACACTTTCTGATAAGGCCAAATTCACATAATTTTGGTACTGTTAGAAATAGTTTTATGTTGCAAGAGTTATTTGCTTGATTTTATTGTTTTCCGAATCGTTCTTCGATCTTTTGAGTGATTGCTTATGTGTGGTTACTATTGCTTGCTTACGATAGATTGAACGGAGTGTGATGAGTAGAACTATCAAGAGTTACGAGTGCGAATCATCTTCGTCAACATTGCAGGCAAGTTCACACTTTGATCATATCCCTTTCATACCCAGTTTTTATTGCATTAGATCAATCCTCAAACATTGCATGATTAGGATCTAATTAAATTATGGGATGGGAAGTAGTTGATGAGGTAGGAACCTATTGCCCTGCATTCAAACCTTGGGAGTTACTATTACATTATGCTTATATTGCCAGGCTATGCTCGTAGACGTGGATTGGGTTTGAGAGTATTCATGACACATGTGAGATTGTTAATTAATGGTTTACTTAAGGTGGCAACTTAAACACACATCTGGGTGGATTGAGGTACCTGGTTATCCCAAGATTGCCTGTCTAGGCACCTGGGTAGACCAGGATTGCCTGCTTTTTTATGGACCGCCACCCAGGCTCAAAGGGATCATGAGATTATTCATACTAGAAACTTCTGTGTGCAGCCACAAGCTATTATGGGATCTAGCATAGTTGATTAAGTCGTGTGAACTCTTACAGTGGTAGACTAGCACATGTAGGGGATGTAGGTGGTACCGTCTACCCATCGTAAGGTGCAAACGCTTCTGAAAGACTATGTCTCGGTCATCCGTTTCTCAAACACCATGTAGTGCGAGAATCCCAATGGAGGAGATCGAGTCTTGTGGGGAAAAGTGTGCAAACCTCTGGAGAGTGTACAAACTAATCATGGTTAGCCGTGTCCCCGGTTAAGGACAATTTTAGTATCTAGTTCTTGGATTATCATGTTGATCTCGTCACGTTACTTAAATAATTTGTTGGGTTGTTAATGATTACTATTAATTGGGATTGAGAATGCTGTCAACCATTCTCAATGTTTAACAACCACCATGATAGTTAAATAAAATTTATTCCTTTGCAGTAGGGAAAAATTGGCTTTTTGCAAAAACCTTATAACCATAGAGCTTTTCCACCAGCCATATATGCATGTAGTGATAGCCATTGTTCATCATTTCTCTTTGGTGTGAATTTGCCAGTACATTCAATGTACTGACCCTTTGTGGCTGCAACGTCTCATGTTGCAGGATTATCTTACGACGAGTAAGTGATACGTTAGGGTTATGATTTATACACTCAACTTTGTCCTTGGTGTTGATGGGAATCCGCAACCTTGTTACTTGCGCTATTTTTGGATTGAGGTAATAGTATTTATGTTATTTATACATGTGATTTACCTTTGTTATAAATCCTCGAGTACTGTGTGTGTCAGCATACCGATCCAGGGATGACACTTAAGCACAGAGACTTGATCCATTCGGGTCGGGTCGCTACAAGATGGTATCAGAGAACATGTTGACTGTAGGACGTGACCCTAGAAACTGGCAAGCCCATAGGAAGGATTTTCTCTAAAACTTTCTTTTTCAAAAAGATCTTTTACCTCTCTTCTCTTATGAGCTTATTCAAATATTCCCTTTTAGTGAGACTATACCCCTTTCCCCTTTTTGACCACTCGAAGATTCGGCTGATGACACCACTTCAAGAAGGATAAGATATCGGACAACTGAGACCATTCGGAATGAAGAGGATTTTACCATACATTATGATAATGGAAACTACAACGGTTGAAGACTCCGAAGACTAGGAGAACTTGGAGGCTCTAAAGAATTTCCAGATTTGTATGACCTAGGAAGGCTACCCTTATGGAACTTGGCAGACTATGGAAGTTGTCAATAGCCGAGATCAAGGTGAATTGGAGAAAGACCGGAACATGGAGCATTAGAACTCAAAGTTTTGTCAAGAAACCCTAAGGCAGGAGATATCAACTATGGAGAAATAGCTCATGGAGATGACAAGAGCAGAAACACGGCAATCCATGATGTTATCGCCTGCTTATGATATTGTCACCGTGCTGAGTTAAGCATGCATATGCATGGAAGGATTGGATTGTAGAAGGCCGTTGGAGCACCTATCAGCAAGAGATGAAGTTTTAACCTTAGCCGGTGTATCACCAGGATCTAGAGTGTTACATCAGGAGTTTTAAGATGGACCTTCAGGAAGCTATAATTGAAAAAGTATTTCGTGAAGAACTCAGGACCCAGAAGCTGAAAGTAGCCAAACTGAAGGAGTAGAACCATGAGATATCGGAGATTCGTCAGGAATTGAAGGACAGTAGGACCATGGTTCATGCCAAGGATGTTGAAATCCAGAAGTCTGGAACGCAACCCCAAAGTATTGAAGGATGTCATGAGAGACTTCGCGTCGACAAAGATGTTCTAGCAAAAGAACTTGAGAAGGACAAGCACGATCGGAAGAAGCCATCGGAGACATGAACAAGACTTGAAGAGTTTGGCGACGTTGACCTTAGAAGACCAAACCCCTGTTATATACCCACGTTAGATGCGATGTTTGTGAGCTGTCATTTGTTTGATGTTTTTTCCGATAGCCACAAATAAAATCTATCTTTTCAAAACTATTGTTTGTATTGTGTGTATCCCTCTCTATCTCTCTTATCTCGCCCCAAAACCCATAGACCCAATAGATGATGAATGGAGATGAGCTTGTATTTTCTGGACCGATGAGTCAATTGGAGACAGACCGATGGATTCAGAACATGGAGAATCACATGAAGAATAACACTATAGCCGGAAAGGATATGACCCAGCATGCTCTTCAGTGCTTTGAAAGAGGTGCCACTACTTGGTGGAGGATGTACCAAACCAACAATGGATGGCAGAGTAACCACTTGGAAAGAATTTAAGTCGACTCTGCAAAGATCTCGGCTTGTGTCCCAGAACTTGAATCTTTATGGAAAGGATATGAAGAAACCTTGTGCATACAAGCATTGCGGAGAAATAGGACACAACCATCAACAAAACAAGGACGAATACCCTCATAAGCGGAGGATTACCAAAGGAGTTAGCCGAGGATCTCAGGGAACTTCGGTCGGAGATTGTTCCCAAAGGTTTTGTTGCAGCAATGGAAGTTCAGTCTACATTGTCGGGAAAGATTTGTGAAGCTCAGGAGGATGACAAAGTGATTGTTGAGGTAAAAGAGAGGATGAGCAAAGGAAAGGCCAAAGGTTTTCGTAAGGATGAGAACGACACCTTATGGTTCGAGGACCGTGTATATGTGCACAATAATGCAAAGATCAGGAAGTTAATACTTCAGGTTGCTCATGACTCAGCATACTCGATTCGCCCTAGAAACAACAAGATGTATTTGGATTTGAAGGAGTGTTTCTGGTGGACTTGTAAGAAGAAGGATATTGCGGAGTATGTAGTCGTAAGTGATGTATGCCAAAGAAAGTAAAAGCAGAGCATCAGAAGCCAGCAGGATTACTACAGCCTATGCCGATACCCGAATGGAAGTGGGATAAATTTGGCATGGATTTCATTACCGGATTTCCAAGAACCCGATCGGGATATGATTCTATCTTGGTAGTAGTTGATTCGCTTGACCAAAGTGGGTCACTTTATCCCAGTGAAAACCGCCTATACAAGTGTGAAGTTGGCCAAAATATATTTGACCAGGATCGTATGTCTGCATGGAGTTCCGAGGACCATCGTATTAGATAGAGGAACACAGTTTACCTCAAAGTTTTGGAATCAGCTGCACCAGACTTTGGTTACTAGGCTAGAGTTCAGTACAGCCTTTCATCCGCAGACAGATGGATAGACCGAGAGAGTCAATCATATTCTGGAGGACATGTTGAGAGCGTGTGCGCTAGATTATGGATCTAGTAGGGATGATAATCTACCTTACGCGGAGTTCTCATACAACAACAGTTACCAAGCCAGTTTGAAGATGGCCCCTTTTGAAGATTTGTATGGGAGAAGGATCCAGACACCGTTGATGTGGGATGAAGTTGGAGATCGTCAGTTGTTTGGACCAATTGTGATCAAAGAGTCAGAAGAGAATGTTAAGTTAATTCGAGATAGACTGAAGGTAGCTCAGTCCAGGCAGAAGAGTTATGCAGACTCAAAAAAAACACAAGGAGGTAATCTACGAAATTGGAGACAGAGCATGTCTTCATGTTTCCCCTCTGCGAGGAGCTAAACGATTTGGAGTTAAGGGAAAGTTAGCCCCGAGATTTGTAGGACCATACCGAGTTTTGGAGCGCATGAGAGAAATGTCCTACAAGTTGGAGTTACTCGAAGGACTGTCAGGAGTTCATGATGTGTTTCACGTTTCCCAGTTGAAGAAG
Organism: Aegilops umbellulata; assembly: GCA_032464435.1. Lineage (NCBI taxonomy): Eukaryota > Viridiplantae > Streptophyta > Magnoliopsida > Poales > Poaceae > Aegilops > Aegilops umbellulata. The sequence continues at coordinate 207,676,024 of CP136056.1, read as the reverse complement.
TTCCATGCAGAGATGGCCAATATTCCCCTGTAAGGACGCTTGACCCTGGAAAGGATAATGATGTTCCATTAAGTGGAATATGGACTTCATAAGTATAAGTTTTTATCTCGGTATGAGGGATATCCCATGAGGATGAAGAGATGAATTACTATTGGATATAAAGGAGGTATGATGTTGGAAATATGGATCAATGGAAATTCCATGATGAGTCTGAGTAATCATGTACTAGTATGGTGCCAATAGAAGGAAGGAAGACAATACAATTGGATGGATTTAAGAATACTAGGAGGTTGGGAGTTGGAATAATGATCAGTTGCCTGATGATAAGTTCAAGGACTACAAGTGATGAGATGGGCCATAACCCACATGCCCTAGGACCTGCCAAGAAGCAAGCACACTCTTGCTGAAGGAAAACCCCTGGAAGAAGTTACGATTTTATCGATAGACGATCTTATAGGATTACCGCAAACCTGAGAGTTGTGAAGAAATGATAGATGTTTGTTTGGCTTGCAGAATCGATGGATTTATCCGAACTTAGTTCGTTGACAAGAGAAATTCTGCAATGCTTGTGAGGATGACCGAGTGTTAGTATGCGAGATTCGCTAAACTGTATACATGGTAATGATTTGGGTGCGGGATGGATTGATCACCATACCGACTTACTCTTATTATTCGCCTTGCTATATGGGATGGTAAATCTGAGTGACTTACCTATAGTAGAGTGACGACGATCTAAATCTTGTTTGAACCTTAGAATGGTATAGTAATTTTCCCTTGTACAAGGAAGCTTTTGCCAACCGTAGGTGATACGGTGAGGATCAACCAGACCCATTTCCTACAGGAGAAACCCTGAATTGTTAACTACCATGAGATATCGATAGTTGATTAGTTTTGGCGCCAGACCCGTCAGCTAAGAAGACCCAGTCTCGGAATAACCTTACCAAGACGAAAGGACAAAAGTATTGAGGAAAAGGTTATGCCGTTACCGGGAGAGCCCATAGAAAGGAATTGTACTGAAGATCTGAGAAGACCGGCCCTGTCAAGAATAAGGATGGAGTATATGAGTATTGATGGGACCGTAACAATGTTTCTAAGGGTGGTAGCACCCGAGACCCTGGAGACGATCGATGGATGCTGAGAAGACCGCAAACCCTAACCTATTTCTTTCTAGCCTCTCTGAATCTCGAGGACGAGATTCATTTTAAGGGTGGTAGGTTTGTAACATCCCAAAATTCTAAATTTTGGAATGTTATAATGAATAGATAGATTTGATTGATTGTTTGATTGATTGACTGAAATTGTTTGAAATTCGAAACTTTTTGAAAGTTAAATGAGAGGGAATAAAAGGACTTTCCCAAACTTTCATTTTTGCATTTATGCTCTCCGTGAATTCAAATGTTTTTCATCACAAAATCCAGGAGAGAAGATGACATGACTTCTTCCATTTATTTAAATGACAAGGGGTGTTGAAAATATTTGAATTTCATTTGAGAAAATATTCCAATTCTGAAACTTTATGCAACTCAATGATTTTCACGAGAGAAGATAAAATGACTTCTTCAAATTATATGAAATATGAGTTGGAAGTTTCAAAGAAATCAAATTTAAAGTCCTTCTGAAAATTAATTTCAATTTGGTTTTATTTGGTTTTTATTCAAATTATTTTTCTCCAAAAATAAAGTATATGGAAAATAGCGTAACATGCTTCCCTACATCCGAAAATTGGAGAGAAATAAATTTGAATTCATTTTGATATTTTTTAAATGATTTTTACTTGATTTTATTAGAGCTGTAGCACTCTTTGTTTTATTTAAATTTTTGTGTATTTTATTTGGAGCTATAATAATGTTCAACTTGTAGGAAATCTTTTTCTTCAAATCTTGGTATATTATATGCCTATATAATATTTTTATTTCAATTAGTTTTTTTATCTATTTTGTTTGTCTGAAAAAAGTTTTAGAAAAAATCTCTCTTCCGGCTGGGCCGGCCCAGCCAACCGGGCCAGGCCGCAGCCCAACCGCGCCGCACCGCCCCCAAGCTCGGGACAGAGTCCCGAGCATCGCCGCCGCCAGCCGGAGTCCGGCCGGACTCCGCGTCGACCCTGCGCCCCCTCCTCCACGCCACCTCCTCCCCTAGCCCTTAAAAGGCAAGATCCGCCGCCCGCCGCCCACGCCCCTCGCCGCCCGTTGCCGCATCGCCGCCGCCGCGCCGCTGCTCGCTGCCGCGCACCGCCGCCCGCACCTCTGCCCGCGTGCGCCCGCACCGCTAGCCACGCCCGCGTAGTCGCCTCCGCCCGCCGCAGTCCGCCACCACCTCCGCCGTCTTCGCCGCCCGCAGCCACGCCGGAGCCGCCACCGATCTAAGCCGCCGTCGCCGTTGAGCCGCGTGACCGGTAAAACTGCCCGGTCCGATTCGGTTTTTTTAGTTTTCGGTTTTTCTTTGTTAAACCCGGTTTATTTTATTTAGATAACTTAATTAGACCAGTTAGGCCTCTGTAGTGAACGGTTTTCTTCGCATATGCCTCTGTAGCGAACGTTCGTTCGATAGGATTTTTCTTTTTTTTTAGATTTCGGCCAGGGACCTATTCGTGATAATTTCCTTCATAGATTAGTCCTCGTACTTCAATCGATCATTACTTTTTACTCGTTCGTCCAAATTCAACGAAACCAACGCCCACTTCTTCGCTATAATCCTCTCTATCCAGATAATCAACTTGAACATGTTTTTGAAAGTTTTGAAAATTGAATTAGACCAGATTTGAATTCAAACTTCGTTTGATCGTAACTTGAGTTTCGTAGCTCCGTTTGAGTTGATTCTTTTTGCAAATTAAAGCTCTTGACCTAAACTTTATGATAAGGCCAAATTCACATAATTTTGGTACTGTTAGAAATAGTTTTATGTTGCAAGAGTTATTTGCTTAATTTTGTTGTTTTCCGAATCGTTCTTCGATCTTTCAAGTGATTGCTTATGTGTGGTTACTATTGATTGCTTACGATAGACTGAATGGAGTGTGACGAGTAGAACTATCAAGAGTTACAAGTGCGAATCATCTTCATCAACATTGCAGGAAAGTTCATACTTTGATCATATCCCTTTCATACCCAGTTTTTATTGCATTAGATCAATCCTCAAACATTGCATGATTAGGATCTAATTAAATTATGGGATGGGAAGTAGTTGATGAGGTAGGAACCTATTGCCCTGCATTCAAACCTTGGGAGTTACTATTACGTTATGCTTATATTGACAGGCTATGCTCGTAGACGTGGATTGGGTTTGAGAGTATTCATGACACATGTGAGGTTGTTAATTAATGGTTTACTTAAGGTGGCAACTTAAACACACATCTGGGTGGATTGAGGTACCTGGTTATTCCAGGATTGTCTGTCTAGGCACCTGGGTAGACCAGGATTGCCTGTTTTTTTATGGACCGCCACCCAGCCTCAAAGGGATCATGAGATTATTCATACTAGAAACTTCCGTGTGCAGCCACAAGCTATTATGGGCTCTAGCATAGTTGATTAAGTCGTGTGAACTCTTACTGTGGTAGACTAGCAGATGTAGGGGATGTAGGTGGTACGGTCTACCCATCGTAAGGTGCAAACGCTTCTGAAAGACTGTGTCTCGGTCATCCGTTTGTCAAACACCATGTAGTGCGAGAATCCCAACGGAGGAGATCGAGTCTTGTGGGGAAAAGTGCGCAAACCTCTGCAGAGTGTACAAACTAATCATGGTTAGCCGTGTTCCCGGTTATGGACAATTTGAGTATCTAGTTCTTGGATTATCATGTTGATCTCATCACGTTACTTAAATAATTTGTTGTGTTGTTAATGATTACTATTAATTGTGATTGACAATGCTGTCAACCATTCTCAATGTTTAACAACCACCATGATAGTTAAATAAAATTTATTCCTTTGCAGTAGGGAAAAATTGGCTTTTCGCAAAAACCTTATAACCATAGAGCTTTTCCACCAGCCATATATGCATGTAGTGATAGCCATTGTTCATCATTTCTCTATGGTGTGAATTTGCCAGTACATTCAATGTACCGACCCTTTGTGGCTGCAACGTCTCATGTTGCAGGATTATCTTACGACGAGTAAGTGATACGTTAGGGTTATGATTTCTACACTCAACTTTGCCGTTGGTATTGATGGGAATCCACAACCTTGTTACTTACGCTATTTTTGGATTGAGGTAATAGTATTTACGTTATCTATACATGTGATTTACCTCTGTAATAAATCCTCGAGTACTGTGTGTGTCAGCATACCGATCCAGGAATGACACTTAAGCACAGAGACGTGATCCATTCGGGTCGGGTTGCTACATAAAAGTGAACCAAGCTCAACAAAATTGATAGCAACTACTCCTACAAGTGCGTAGAGCCTATATCATGCATTAGAACTACTTGGAACCATATAAATTTGACATGCAAGCTCAAGAATATGGTCACCTAGGCAGCACAAATTTGCAATGTATAAAGCACTAGAACAAAAACTAATTGGACCAATGGAGGAGTCACATACCAAGGAACAATCCCCCCAAGCAGTTTTGTGAGAGGTGCTTTGAGCAAGGAGATCAAAAATCGCAGCAAAATGAGCTAGAACTCGTGCTTGAGCTGGATGGTGATTTTTTTGGGAGGAAGAAGAAGTGTGTGTGTGTGTGTGTGTGTAGGAATAAGTGGAGGGGAGCCACCGTGGGCCCACGAGGCAGGGGGCGCGCCCTGGACCCTCGTGGCCAGGTGCCAGCTCCCCCTGATGTGTTCTCAGTGTCAAATATTCTCAAATATTCCAGAAAAAATCATATTTCAATTTCAGGGCATTTGGAGAACTTTTGTTTTTGGGGTATTTTTATATTGCACGGATAATTCAGAAAACAGACAGAAAATACTATTTTTACTTTATTTCAACTAAATAACAGAAAGTAGAGAGAGGGTACAGAAGGTTGTGCTTTCTAACTTTATTCATCTCATGCTCATCAAAAGGAATCCACTAACAAGGTTGATCAAGTCTTGTTAACAAACTCATTCCGAATAACATGGAATCGGAGAAATTTGAATAACACTATGTTACCTCAACAGGGATAAGCACATCCCCAATAATAAGAATATCATATTTCTTCTTGACAGTAGGTAGAGGAAATTCAAAACCTCCAAAAATAATCGATGGAATTTTTCCAATAGAATTGATACTGTGGACTTGAGGTTGTTTCCTCGGGAAGTGTACCGTATGCTCATTACCATTAACATGAAAAGTGACATTGCCTTTGTTGCAATCAATAACAGCCCCTACAATATTCAAAAAGGGTCTTCCAAGAATAATAGACATACTATCGTCCTCGGGAATGTCAAGAATAACAAAGTCCGTTAGAATAGTAACATTTGCAACCACAACAGGCACATCCTCACAAATACCGACAGGTATAGCAGTTGATTTATCAGCCATTTGCAAAGATATTTTAGTAGGTGTCAACTTATTCAAATCAAGTCTACGATATAAAGAGAGAGGCATAACACTAACACCGGCTCCAAGATCACATAAAGCAGTTTTAACATAGTTTCTTTTAATGGAGCATGGTATAGTGGGTACTCATGGGTCTCCAAGTTTCTTCGGTATTCCACCCTTAAAAGTGTAATTAGCAAGCATGGTGGAAATTTCAGCTTCCGGTATCTTTCTTTTATTAGTAACAATTTATTTCATATACTTGGCATAAGGATTCATTTTGAGCATATCAGTTAATCGCATACGCAAAAAGATAGGTCTAAACCAGCAAAGCGCTCAAAATCCTCAGCATCCTTTTTCTTGGATGGTTTAGGAGGGGGAGGCATGGGTTTCTGAACCCATGGTTCTCTTGCTTTACTGTGCTTCCTAGCAACAAAGTCTCTCTTATCATAACGTTGATTCTTTGATTGTGGGTTATCAAGATCAACAACAGGTTCAATTTCTACATCATTATCATTACTAGGGTGAGCATCAACATGAGCATCATCATTAACATTATCACTAGGTTCATGTTCATTACTAGATTGTCTTTCAGCATCAGAAATAGAAATATCATTTGGATTCTCAGGTGGTTCAGCAATAGGTTCACTAGAATCATGCAAAGTCCTATCACTTTTCTTTTTCTTCTTTTTAGAAGGACTAGGTGCATCTAAATTATTTCTTTGAGAATCCTGCTCAATTCACTTAGGATGGACTTCAGGATACAAAGGTTCCTGAGTCATCTTACCAGTTCTAGTAGCCACTCTAACAGCATAATCATTATTCTTACTATTTAATTCATTAAGCAAATCATTCTAAGTTTTAAGTACTTGTTCTACTTGAGTGGTAACCATAGAAGCATTTTACTAATGAGTTTAAGTTCACCTTTGACTCTAAACTTATAATCACCCAAGTGTTCAATCATATAAGCATTTTGTTTCAATTGTCTACCAAAATAAGCATTAAAGTCTTCTTGCTTAACCATAAAATTATCAAACTCATCCAAACATTGGCTAGCAAACTTGGTAGGAGGGATTTCAGCTTTATCATATCTATAGAGAGAATTTATCTTTACTACCTGTGTCGGGTTATCAGTACCATGTGTTTCTTCAATAGGTGATGGTTTAAAACCATGTATTTCTTCATCAGGCGGTAAATTCTTAACATCTTCAGCTTTAATACCCTTTTCTTTCATAGGTTTCTTTGCCTCTGGCATATCTTTAGGACTGAGAAATAGAACGCCCCTTTTCTTCGTCGTTGGCTGAGGAGTAGGCTCAGGGGTTGGCTCAAGAAGTGTCCAATTATTTTCATTTGTTAACATATTATTCAATAGAATTTCAGCTTCATCAGGTGTTCTTTCCCTGAAAACAGAACCAGCACAACTATCCAGGTGGTCTCTGGAAGCATCAGTTAGTCCATTATAAAAGATATCAAGTATTTCATTTTTCTTTAGAGGATGATCAGGAAAAGCATTAAGTAATTGGAGAAGCCTAGCCCAAGCTTGTGGGAGACTCTCTTCTTCAATTTGCACAAAATTATATATTTCCCTTAAAGCAGCTTGTTTCTTATGAGCAAGGAAATATTTAGCAGAGAAGTAATAAATCATATCCTGGTGACTACGCACACAACCAGGATCAAGAGAATTAAACCATATCTTAGCATCACCCTTTAATGAGAACGGAAATATCTTAAGGATATAATAGTAGCGAGATTTCTCATCATTAGTGAACAGGGTGGCTATAACATTTAATTTAGTAAGATGTGCCACAACAGTTTCGATTCATAGCCATAGAAAGGATCAGATTCAACCAACGTAATTATATCAGGATCAACAGTGAATTTGTAATCCTTATCAGTAACGAAGATAGGTGAAGTAGCATAAGAAGGATCATATTTCATTCTAGCATTCAAAGTTTTTTGTTTAAGCTTAGCTAATAATTTCTTAAGATCACTTCTATCATTGCAAGCAAGCAAGTCTCTAGCAGTTTCTTCATCCATAACATAGCCCTCAGGCACAACAGACAATTCATATTTATTGGGAGAGTCTTCATCATCACTTTCATCAATATGATCAGTTTCAATAATCTCATTCTCTCTAGCCCTAGCAAGTTGTTCATCAAGAAATTCCCCAAGTGGCACAGTAGTATCAAGCATATAAGTAGTTTCATCATAAGTAACATGCATAGCAGAAGGGGCATCATCAATAACATGCGACATATCAGAATTGCAGAAGCAGGTTTAGGTGTCGCAAGCTTACTCAAAACAGAAGGTGAATCAAGTGCAGAGCTAGATGGCAGTTCCTTACCTCCCCTCGTAGTTGAGGGATAATTTTTTGTTTTCTCGTCTTTCAGGTTCTTCATAGTGACCAGCAGATACAAATCCCAAGTGACTCAAAGAATAGAGCAACAATCCCCGGCAACGGCGGCACAAAATAGTCTTGATAATCCACAAGTATAGGGGATCACAACAGTTTTCAAGGGTAGAGTATTCAACCCCAATTTATTGATTCGACACAAGGGGAGCCAAAGAATATTCTCAAGTATTTGCAGTTGAGTTGTCAATTCAACCACACCTGGATAACTTAATATCTGCAGCAAAGTATTTAGTAGCAAAGTAGTATGGAAGTAACGGTAACGGTAGCAAAAGTAATATTTTTGGGTTTTGTAGTGATTGTAACATTAGCAACGGAAAAGTAAATAAGAGAAGAACAATATGTGAAAAGCTCGTAGGCATTGGATCGGTGATGGAGAATTATGCCGGATGCGATTCATCATGTAACAATCATAACATAGGGTGACACAGAACTAGATCCAATTCATCAATGTAATGTAGGCATGTATTCCGAATATAGTCATACATGCTTATGGAAAAGAACTTGAATGTCATCTTTTGTCCTACCCTCCTGTGGAAGCGGGGTCCTATTGGAAACTAAGGGATATTAAGGCCTCCTTTTAATAGAGTACCGGAAAAAAGCATTAACACATAGTGAATACATGAACTCCTCAAACTATGGTCATCACTGGGAGTGGTCCCGATTGTTGTCACTTCGGGGTTGCCGGATCATAACACATAGTAGGTGAATATAGACTTGCAAGATAGGATCAAGAACTCACATATATTCATGAAAACATAATAGGTTCAGATCTGAAATCATGGCACTCGGGCCCTAGTGACAAGCATTCAGCATAGCAAAGTCATAGGAACATCAATATCAGAACATACTGGATACTAGGGATCAAACCCTAACAAAACTAACTCGATTACATGATAGATCTCATCAAACACATCACCGCAGCAAACCTATGATGGAATTACTCACGCACGGCGGTGAGCATCATGAAATTGGTGATGGAGGATGGTTGATGATGACGACGGCGATGAATCCCCCTCTCCGGAGCCTCGAACGGACTCCAGATCGGCCCTCCCGAGAGGTTTTAGGGCTTGGCAGCGACTCCATATCGTAAAACGTGATGAATCCTTCTCTCTTATATTTTTCTCCCCTAAAGCAAATATATAGAGTTGGAGTTGAGGTCGGAGGAGCTCCAGGGCACCCACGAGGTAGGGCGGCGCGCCCCCCACCATCGTGGACAGGGTGTGGGCCCCCTAATCTTTATCTTTTGCAAGGATTTTTTATTATTTCCAAATAGACGTTCCGTGGAGTTTCAGGTCATTCTTAGAACTTTTGTTTCTGCACATAAATAACACCATGGAAAGTCTGCTGAAAACAGCGTCAGTCTGTGTTAGTTCCATTCAAATCATGCAAGTTAGAGTCCAAAACAAGGGCAAAAGTGTTTGGAAAAGTAGATACGACGGAGATGTATCACAACACTTTCCCCTCGGGAGAGCTGCGCGAGCGGGCTGGGCACGAGGGCTACGCTCAGGTCACGCCTAGCATACGCCACCCTGCCAGGTCCCCCAGACCTCGTAGTCGCGCGCCCCTCCCGAGCGGGACCTCGGCGAGGACAGGTATGAAGGTCCGTTCGTACGTCAAGGGGGACTCCTGAGCATTGCGACTCAGGAGTCTAACTGGTCACGTAGCCCCTCACCCCTTGGCCTCGTCCTGGTGATCCGGACAACCCAACGGTAGTTGAGGCATGCGCGGGGCCAGGCCCTGCCGACGCAGAACACTAAGGCCTACTTTCGTATTCCCTTCCAAGGGGTTGTTTGTACGTCAACGGGGACTCCTGAGCATCGCGACTCAGGAGCCTAACTGGTCACATAGCCCCTCACCCCTTGGCCTCGTCCTGGTGATCCGGATGACCCAACGGTGGCTAAGGCATGCACGGGGCCAGGCCCTGCCGACGCAGAACACTAAAGCAAGGGGTAGGAAATCGCGGAACCTTAACAAATTATTACAAGACATACTGTTCTTCAAGTACCAAACACAAGTTTTAACGCCTCCACGAGGCATGATGCATGTTGCAGGAAATAAAAGTGGAGGGAAGCGCCGCCCGCAAGCCTTTTCTTCAGCCTTTGGCGCTGCCATCACCCGCAAGGAGTGCCCCTTCGTTGACAACGTTGTCGTCGCCCGTGCCATCCGCCGGAGCCGCAGGGTCGGTGGCACCATCAGCTGGGGGCGCGGGGTCGATGGCGAGGAATTTCTCCAGCAGGGCCTCCACCCGGTCCACGATGTCGGAGGAGCACCAGGGGGCCCACGAGGTAGGGGGCATGCCCTAGGGGGCGCGCCCCACCCTCGTGGCCAGGGTGTGGCCCCCCTGATCTTCATCTTTTGCAAGGATTTTTTATTATTTCCAAATAGACGTTCCGTGGAGTTTCAGGTCATTCCGAGAACTTTTGTTTCTGCACATAAATAACACCATGGAAATTCTGCTGAAAACAGCGCCAGTCCCGGTTAGTTCCATTCAAATCATGCAAGTTAGAGTCCAAAACAGGGGCAAAAGTGTTTGGAAAAGTAGATATGATGAAGACGTATCAGTACACGCCTCGGGGGCTCCACTCAGAGGGAGCCCCCTCCCACGCACCAGTGGAAGCACCATGCTCCATGTTGGCAGTCGACACGGTCGAGGAGTGGCTATGCCTGTGTAAGTGCGGAAGCGCCATGCTCCGCGCTGGTGATAAACAACTGAGGGTGGCCCCAGGGCTGCAATAACCTCAGGGAGCCACCAAGCTCGGTGTTCAGCCTCACTGCAATGCTTACCCTTCAGGAGAGTCGTGCAAGGGGGCTGTGCACGGGGGCTACGCTCAGGTCACGCCTAGCATACGCCACCCTGCCAGGTCCCTCAGACTTGGTCTTCGCACGCTCCTCCCAAGCAGGATTTCGGCGAGGAAAGGTATGAAGGTTTGTTCGTACGTCAAGGGGGACTCCTGATCATCGCGACTCAGGAGCCTAACTGCTCATGTAGCCCCTCACCCCTTGGCCTCGTCCTGGTGATTCGGATGACCCAACGGTGGCTGAGGTACGCACGGGGCTGGGCCCTGCCATCGCAGAACTCCAAGGCCTACTCTTGCATCTCCTTCCCTAGGGTTGTTTGCACGTCAAGGGGGACTCCTGAGCATCGTGACTAAAGATCCTAACTGGCCACGTAGCCCCTCACCCCTTGGTCTCGTCCTGGCAATCCGGACGACCCAACGGCGGCTGAGGTACACGCGGGGCCGGGCCCTGCCAACGCAGAACATTAAAGCAAATGGCGAGGAAATCGCAAAATCCTAGCAAATTATTACAAAACATATTATCTCTTAAAGTTGCAAAGCATATAAGTTTTTACGCCTCCACGAGGCATGATACATGTCGCAGGAAATAAAATGGAAGGGAGCGCCACCATCGAGCTTCTTCTTCAGCATTGGTCACTGCCATCGCCCGCGAGGAGTGCCCCATCAGGGACAACGTCGCTGTCGCCCGTGCCGTCAGCCGTGGCCGTAGGGGTCGGCGGCGCCATCAGCTGTGGTCGCGGGGTTGATGGTGTCGGTGTCAAAACCGGCGGATCTCGGGTAGGGTCCCGAACTATGCGTCTAAGGCAGATGTTAACAGGAGGCGGGGGACACGATATTTACCCAGGTTCGGGCCCTCTCTATGGAGGTAATACCCTACTTCCTGCTTGATTGATCTTGATGATATGAGTAGTACAAGAGTTGATCTACCACGAGATTGTAGAGGATAAACCCTAGAAGCTAGCCTATGGTATGATTGTCCTTGTCCTACGGACTAAACCCTCCGGTTTATATAGACACCGGAGGGGGCTAGGGTTACACAGAGTCGGTTACAATGGGAGGAGATCTACATATCCATATCGCCAAGCTTGCCTTCCACGCCAAGGGGAGTCCCATCCGGACACGGGATGAAGTCTTCAATCTTATATCTTCATAGTCCAACAGTCTGGCCAAAGGATATAGTCCGGCTGTCCGGATACCCCCTAATCCAGGAATCCCTCAGTAGCCCCTGAACCAGGCTTCAATGATGATGAGTCCGGCATGCAGATTGTCTTCGGCATTGCAAGGCGGGTTCCTCCTCCGACTACTTCATAGAAGATTTTCAACACAAGGATAGTGTCCGGCCCTGTAAAACAAGTTCCACATACCACCGTAGTGAGAATAATATTTCCGATCTACTGACGTATTTGATATCATGACATCACACCATGGCCCGGTTATTATCGAACCGCTTCTCTTAACCAGCCTTGGCGCATATGGCGAGGCGGTTTCCTTGGCATGTCTTGTCGAAGCAGAGATCATGCCCCCTTATCACGGGATTCTCATCAATACGGGCATGGGTAACCCAACCGCGCCATCAATCGGGGCGCTTGAGGAATAAGCGAGTTAATCAGGCTAGTGGGGGCGTATAGTTTCATCCGCCCTTATAAAGGGATAAGGGTTCACCTTTTCTCACCCACGCCTTCTTCTTCCTCGCTCGTCCATTCTCGCGCACTAGAGCTCTAACACCCAAGTCTGCACCTTTCTCCACAGACCGCCCCAACCATGTCCGGAGCAGGAGGAAACTGGATGAAATCCTCCGTCACGGAGAAGGACGTAAAAAAGCTGCGGGGGGGGGGGGGTACCTGAACGCGGATATCGCGCACTGGCTTCCCAATGCGGGGCAGATCGTCCCTACTCCAGAACCCCATGAGAGGGTAGTTTTCCTCACCCTCTTCGTCCACGGACTGGGATTCCCTCTTCACCCATTCATCCGCGGCCTCATGTTTTACTATGGGCTGGACTTTCATGATCTGGCCCCCAACTTCATCCTCAACATCTCGACATTTTTCGTCGTGTGCGAGGCCTTCCTCCACATCCGGCCCCACTTCGGCCTATGGCTGAACACCTTCAATGTCAAGCCGAAGGTTGTAAGCAGCCAGCAAGCGGAATGCGGAGGCGCCGTGGTGGGCAAAATGCCCAATGTCACCTGGCTTGAGGGCTCCTATGTGGAGACCATAAAGGGGTGGCAATCGGGGTGGTTCTACATCACCGAGCCACGTGATCCCAAATGAGCGGCGGCCCCCGAGTTCCGATCCGAGATCCCCATGCGGCTCACCTCTTGGAAAGAGAAGGGCCTGCCCTGGGGTAACCCGGTAGAGCTGACCGGACTCCAGACCTGCATCAAGAACATGATGAACAGGAAAATCAAGCTCGTAAATGTGGTCCAGGTCATGCTCTTCCGCCGGATCCTCCCGTGTCAACAATGGGTGTTTAATCTATGGGAGTTCGACCCGGCCTGGCACAGATGCTGCATGAGCTCTTCGACACGACGCACAAGGATGTCTGGAAGGTGTTGTTCAAGGGCGCCGATGTCCCCCCTTCCCTAACCGAGGATCGTGGACTCAACACGAAGCACCTCGCGAAACTGGTAAGTTCTTTATCCCTTATAGGGTTTCTATTTTCCTCGGTTTAATCATGTGCGGTATCTCTGCTTTCCATGCCTTTGACAAGACTGGGTGGAGACAGCAGAGAAGATCGACTGCCCAGCTCCTTTGCCCGAAGATCCAGTGGACGCTCTCCTGACGGAGATGTTGACTCCGGCGCCTTATGAGGTGCCGGAGAAGAAGGCCAAGAAGAAGGCAGCGGGGACTCGAAAGAGCTCCAGCCGTCAGGTGATATCGGACTCATCGTCTGATAACTCTGAGACGCACTCCTCTCGTGAAGACGAGGAGGAGGAAGATGAAGGTTCTCCCCCTCAGTCGAGGGAGACAGAAAAAGGAAGGCCGCCCCAACCGGGGAGGCCAAAGAATCCAAGAAGGGAAGAACTCTCCTTCCGGACTACTCCACGACGGCCGCCGACAGCGGCGACGAGTGGCTACTCAGGGACAAGCCCCTGGCGAAGTCGTAAGTATCCGGATAACATAGCGATTATTAGTCCGCTTTATGGATCTGCTTCTACTCGTGTCGAACACGATTATGCAGTCCGCCAGAGCACGTGTCGACGTATCTTCGTCGGGTGATTCTTTGGGCTCGTCGGATATGAAGAGCGATTCGCTTCTGACCGCTTCTACCCCCTGCCCTATAGACAACGCCGAAGTGTTGTCTGTAAGGGCACCAAGACGAGGGGAGGTGGACCTAGAGGCGCCTCAAGGCGACCTTCCGGGCCCTGGGCGCAAAGGGAGCAAGACTCCCACAGGCTGCAAGTCTGGCCGTCGGCCAGACACCGCGCCGGAGCGCTCAGTGGTTCCAGATTCCGGCAGGCAACTCCCTGTTAAGGGAGACAAGCCGCCCGCGCCGGTGGCCTTTGTCCATCCAGAGGCACCGGACAATTTGTTGGAAGTGCTTCGAGGCGCTTCCATCGACGAAGAGCACCGCACTATTATGAGTGTGGTGATCGAGGAGGTTCGGTCTACCGAAGGCAGACTAACCGAAGCTTGTGCCAGCCTCCTAACAGGCTTTGAGGTAAGTAATTATAAGAAAATGTTACCACATAGACAGTAGCCCCTGATGCTCTATTTGGCGTTTCGCAAAGAAAAAGCCGAATAGTGGATCGAATAAAAACCGCATGAGTCTAATCCAAATATGTCTATATGCGTATGCAGGCTTCACTGTTGGCCGCTGTCGCACATATGGCGGAGATTGCCGCAATGAAGCAGAACCTCGAGCGGTCCGAGGAAGAACTCGGCCTTGCCAAAAAGCAGCTCGAGGAGAACAAAGGTAAGCAATACCTTGTGTGTGTATAAAAAAAGTTTTGGTTGCAAGATAATAGGACCATCATGGATGTACCAGGGTCCACGACCGAAGTGGCGACCCTGAAGCAGGCGCTGTCCGAGGCCGAAAACAAAGCGGACAAGGAGCGCATCGAGCAAGAAAGACACGAAGCACTAGTAGGCGAGGTGCAGCAACAGCTCCAGGCGCTCGTAAAGAAGCACGAGTCCTTGGAGCTTGACTCGAAGACGCGAGAGTCCGAGCTTGCCAAGGCCCTCGAAAGCGCGAAACATGCCAAAGCCGAAGCCCAAAAGGCCCTCCAAGAAATTGAGGCGGTGAAGAAGATAGCGGCGGGGAAGGCCTTCATTATGCAAAGCAAGCATGCGAAAGAAAATTTCCTTTTACTTACCCGAGTTCGGAGCTCTCCATGAGCGTTCATAGATCTGCCTCGCAGTGTGTCTAATGCCGCGGAGTTCTACCGGGCCGAGGAGGGAAGCTCGGCGGTGAAGTTGTTCTGGTCTCAGTATACTGGGACCGAACACCTGATGCCCATGAGCGACCAGCTGAACCAACTGTTCGAGCTTCACAAGGCGGCCAAATAGGCCATGAGGGGCCTTGTAATCCAGATGTGGCCTGGCGATTCCCTTCCCAACAGCTACTTCGGCCTGGTGAGGCGGCTTGTGGATGCCTGCCCACGGCTGGAAGTCATCAAGCGGTCCGTCTACATCGAAGGTGCACTGGGCGAAGATGGACGCCGAGAAGCTGGTGAAGGACGGGCCGCCACAGGGCAAGGAGCATCGCCACCCCGAAATGTATTATGAAGGTGTCCTGAAGAGTGCCCATCTCGTGGCGGACGAGTGTACCAAAGATGTAATCTTTGAATGAACTTGCTCATGTGATCTTTGTATTTATGAAAACTAGTTCATGTTCGTTATGCAACGCTTTTGTATTTAAAATATTACCTTCTGTGCGGCTGTTTATAAATTCTGAGAGTTGCTAGTCGTCGGCTTCTGCCCCCATGCAACTAGTGCTGGGGTGTTCGGGATAAATCTGAGCACTCTTTTTCCCATTTTTGGGTCCTTCGAGGGAGGTGCTCAGCGCAACGAACCAGGCAATCGGACTATGATGCTTTATCGCTCTCACTTAGCCATAGAAGTCTACAATTTTAAATTTTGGCGAAGACCCTCGTCTTCGGAAGGTCGAATTTGGGGCGCTATACATGCCTAAGCCGGACAAGGCCGACTCCTCGCCCGAAGCGGAAAAAGTCTTTAGGGACTTGAGACCTCTCGAACAGCGACCAGCTCTCACCTCATCATGACAGTCAGTTTTAGCTTTCTCTACTGAGGTGCTCGGCCGGAAGAACCAGGGCACAATCGTAGTAGTTCTCCCAGTGCTACCTTAGCCGATATAGCGGAACGTAAGGTACTAAAACATGGGAGCCGGGCAAACCCAACTACTGACCCAAGACATGTTTCGGAGCTGATGCATATAATGCTATATGTTTAGGGTGCCGCACTATCGAAAGTGTTCGGACTTCTCACGCCGAATTATGGGGTATACGGAAGCCCCTAACGTATTGGCCATACCAGAGTGTACGGGTGCTGTTTGTCATAGATGAACATATATATAAAGGAATATAGAATGCAATAAAAGACTAGTGTTATGCATTGTTTATTTAAGAAATGCGTTGAAGCATACTGATACAAGTAGCGCGGTAAGCAAAAAATAGGACTATTTGACATGTCCCACCAAGGGCAAGCTGTGGACTGGTATCTTAAAACAGGTATTTAACTTGTTATCAGAGACCACCTGGGGATTCCGTTGCACGACATAGCTTCCTACCCCCTTGGGTGTTATATCATGTGTCCGGCTACCGTACTGCCGGATAGGGCTTCTAGAGACTAGAGTCCTGAAAGAAAGAGAGTGATAAAAGGTAGTAAGCCCCTAGTGTGGTTGAGCCGCATTGTGGGACGCGCCGTGATCGTGCCCCCGCCTATACCCATGGTATTTTCAATGCGTAATTATGCACGCGCGGGGCGGACTTTGCCGTTGTACCGAGACTAGGGCGGGGGCCGAATTGCTAGGCGAGATCTAAGCGTGCCACGCGATCCTGTTGCAGGTTACTCCGGACACCCTTCACGGTGTCCGGGGGCTTGATCGCCGAACTGGTGGATTGCCTCAAAAGGCTGCTTTGTGCTTCTGCTGCGAGGGCTGCAGTGTGCTCCTCCGTATGGAGCGAGCGTTCTGTGTTTCCATTGACTGTGATGACCCCCCTAGGTCCTGGCATCTTGAGCTTGTGGTATGCGTAATGCGGTACCGCATTGAATCTTGCAAATGCGGTGCGCCCGAGCAGTGCGTGATAGCCGCTGCGGAATGGGACAATATCGAAGATTAACTCCCCGCTTCAGAAGTTGTCCGGAGATCCGAAGACCACTTCCAGTGTGATTGAGCCCGTACAATGGGCCTCTACACCTGGGATGACGCCTTTGAAGGTCGTTTTGGCGGGTTTGATCCTCGAGGGGTCTATACCCATTTTACGCACTGTATCCTGATAAAGCAGGTTCAGGCTGCTACCACCGTCCATAAGGATTCGAGTGAGGTGAAATCCGTCAATGATTGGGTCTAAGACCAATGCGGCAGATCCGCCATGACGAATACTAGTGGGGTGGTCCCTGCGATCAAAGGTGATTGGACAAGAGGACCATGGGTTGAACTTTGGGGCGATGGGCTCCATCGCATATACGTCCCTTAGTGCACGCTTTCGTTCCCTCTTGGGGATGTGGGTTGCGTATATCATGTTCACCGTCTTTACTTGTGGGGGGAACCTCTTCTGTCCTCCCATGTTTGGCGGTCGGGGCTCCTCCTCATCATCGATGTGCAGCCCCTTGTCCTTGTTTTCGGTGTTTAACTTGCCGGCCTGCTTGAACACCCAGCATTCTCTATTTGTGTGATTGGCTGGTTTGTCGGGGGTGCCGTGTATTTGGCACGAGCGATCGAGTATGCGGTCCAGACTGGACGGGCCCAGAGTGCTTCTTTTGAATGGCTTGTTCCACTGACCGGACTTAGAGCCTCTAAATCCGGCATTGGCTGCCATATCCTCGGCGTTATCGCCGTTATTGCGGCGCTTATGTTTGCTACAACATGGCCTGCCGTTACTATCCTTGGTATCCGAAGTGCCAAGGTTCCTTGATATAATGTTGCTGCGAGCCAGCCAGCTATCCTCCCCCGCGCAAAAGCGGGTCATGAGTGTCGTGAGGGATGCCATTGATTTCGGCTTTTCCTGGCCGAGGTGCCGGGCGAGCCACTCATCACGGATGTTGTGCTTGAATGCCGCTAAGGCCTCTGCATCCGGACAGTCGACAATTTGATTCTTCTTGGTTAGGAACCGAGTCTAGAATTGCCTGGCCGATTCCCCTGGCTGCTGAATTATGTGACTCAGGTCATCGGCATCTGGTGGTCGCACATAAGTGCCCTGGAAGTTGTCGAGGAATGCGTCTTCCAGATCCTCCCAACAATCGACTAAGTCTGCTGGCAAGCTATTCAGCCAATGCCGAGCTGGTCCTTTAAGTTTTAACGGGAGGTACTTGATGGCATGTAGATCATCGCTGCGAGCCATGTGGATGTGGAGGAGGAAGTCCTCGATCCATACCGCGGGATCTGTTGTACCATCGTATGATTCGATATTTACGGGTTAAAAACCCTCTGGGAATTCATGATCCATTACTTGGTTAGTGAAGCATAGGGGGTTTGCGGCGCCTCTATGCTGGGCTATATCGCGGCGCAGCTCGTATGAGTCTTGCCTGTTGAATTCGGCCCGGTCGGATTTACTTTTACAGTATCCGGTGTGACGGTCACCGTCCCGCGTAGGGGCGCGCCCTCGTGATCCGTAGATCGATCTTGCGTGTTTTGCCCTGTCTTTCAATACGTCTCGCAGGTCTCGCGTGTTTCCTGGTGCCCTGGTATGTTTGTTTGAGTGGCGGCGGGGTGCGGGCTGAACTTCTGGCTGAAATGCCTCTCTGTCTCGGCCATGAGGTGGCAGATCAGCTGCGTCATACGCTGGTGATGTAGGTTTTAATGCTTCCTCCTCAAATCGGGGTAGCAGCCTGCGCTTTGGGTGACTCTTGGAGGGGTGTTCGAGTTCGTATTCCTCGGCCACAAGGACTTCAGTCCATCTGTCAGCTAGCAAGTCCTGATAAGCTCGAAGTTGTTGCCATTTTTTCTTCAGGTTGTTCGCTGTGGCTATAAGCCGGCGCTTAAAGTGCTCCTGCTCGATGGGATCCTCAGGTACGACAAATTCTTCGTCTTCGAAGGGAGGCATGTAATTGTACTCCTCTCCCTCTGCCGCTCGCTCCAGAGGGCTGGCTTGTTGATCCTCCGGCTCTAGATCCTGCTGAAGGGGATTGTCATCGTCTGCGGTACTGTCCGGACTACTGTTATCTCATGCGCCGGTATCACCGCTTTTGCTGTGGCGAGACTTAGAGTGGCGCCGCTGACGTCGGCGATTAGGTTGCTTCTTGGAGGGGTCATCCTCCACTGTCTCGTCGCCATTGCCTTCTTTTGGTGTATCCACCATGTATATATCATATGATGAGGTGGCGGTCCAGTGCCCCGTGGGCAGTGGTTCCTGTTCGTCTCCTTCATCGTTGTCCATACCATCGATGTCTTCAGAGTCGAAGTCGAGCATGTCAGTTAGATCATCGACAGTGGCTACTAAGTGGGTGATGGGCAGGGCATGAATTTCTTCATCGTCTGCATCCCATTCTAGCCGGACATAGTTCGGCCAAGGATCTCCTGACAAAGAGAGAGACCTTAACGAGTTTAGTACATCGCCGAAGGGCGAGTGCTGAAAGATATCCGAGGAGCTGAACTCCATGACCGGCGCCTAGTCGGATTCGACAGGCACGGGTGCGGGCGGTTTGGAGTCCGTGGCCGGAGACGAGTCTATAGGTTCGGCATCACGGCTCTCGTGAGGGGTAGGGTCAGTATCCGGCTCTATCGCCGCTGAGAGTGCGGCCTCCATGGCGGGGTCTATCCGCCCGTCCTCGGATGGCGCAATCTGTTCCAGATTGAAGGCCGGAGTTGTTGCTGGTGCGATCTCCTGAACACCGTCCGACGGCAGAGCTAAATCGTGCTCGTCGTGATCGTGTGGCGCACCTGGCATGGGATCGAATCCGTCGAAGATCAAGTCCATGCGGATGTCGGCCGTGTAGTTCAAGTTTCCGAACCTGACCTGGTGGCCAGGGGGGTAGCTTTCGATCTGCTCCAGATGGCCAAGCGAGTTGGCCCGTAGTGCGAAGCCGCCGAATACGAAGATCTGTCCGGGGAGGAAAACCTCACCCTAGACCGCATCGCTACCGATGATCGAAGGAGCCATCAGGCCTTGTGGTGACGACACACTCGAACTCTCAATGGAAGCACCAATGTCGGTGTCAAAACCGGCGGATCTCGGGTAGGGGGTCCCGAACTGTGCGTCTAAGGTGGATGGTAACAGGAGGCGGGGGGCATGATGTTTACCCAGGTTCGGGCCCTCTCTATGGAGGTAATACCCTACTTCCTGCTTGATTGATCTTGATGAAATGAGTAGTACAAGAGTTGATCTACCACGAGATCGTAGAGGCTAAACCATAGAAGCTAGTCTATGGTATGATTGTCCTTGTCCTACGGACTAAGCCCTCCAATTTATATAGAAACCGGAGGGGGCCAGGGTTACACAGAGTCAGTTACAATGGGAGGCGATCGACATATCCGTATCGCCAAGCTTGCCTTCCACGCCAAGGAGAGTCCCATCCGGACACGAGACGTAGTCTTCAATCTTGTATCTTCATAGTCCAACAGTCCGGCCAAAGGTTATAGTCCGACTGTCCGGATACCCCCTAATACAGGACTCCCTCAGATGGCGAGGAACTTCCGTAGCTGGGCCTCCACATGGTCCTTCACGGCTTCGGTAGCGGAGGTGCAGTGCTCCAGGTCCACAGGCTCAAGCAAGGCTCCAAACTCAAAGCCGGGGTCGCGAAGATGGAGGTGGCTAAAGACGCGTGTCACAGCCGAGGTGGAGAGCGCGCAGGCTTCTCCTTCCACCATGGGGCTGACCCCAACAACAACGCCCTCGAGCACCATGACAAGCTGGGGGACCAGCTCAGCAGGGGCTTCCTCCGCAGTCACCAGCGGCTCCATCAACACCCTCTCGTAGAGATCCCGCAGTGCCTTGTGGGACCTCTGCTCAAGGGAGTGGAAGGCGGCATGCCCCTCGGCAAGAAGTTTCGCCTTGGTCTCCAGCTGGGCTTTCTCCTCCTTCAACTTCTACAGGCCACCGTGCTCCATGGCCTGATCTCGGCTCGCTTGCTCCAGCTCAGCGTCACAGTCAGCACCTACAGTCTCACGAGCCTTCAGCTCCCCCCTCCGGCACCTCAAGCCGGCGGGCCTCGGTGGCCTGCCCGTCACGGAGGATCTTTAGCTCGGCCTCGGCTGCTCAACGGCGTTCCTCGGCGGTCTTGGCGTCCTTCACCGCCGCGTCGTGGGCTGTCGCGGCCAGGTCGGCAACCCGCTCGCCCTCCTCTGAAGCCTCCATGGCTTGGCGCCAGGCCACCCTAACAGACACATCGGCCCCGAGCCATCTGGATATCAGCTCGAGGCGCCCCTACGCCCTGTGCCGGTCAGGCCCCTGAAGATCACCCCGGAGCTGATCTAGTGCGAAGAGGGCATCCTCCAGAACACTGGGTGTGGCAGAAGAATCATGGACCAGCGGCGTGATGGACGTTCATAGTCCAACAGTCTGGCCAAAGGATATAGTCCGACTGTCTGGATACCCCCTAATCCAGGACTCCCTCAGATGGCGAGGAACTTCCGCAGCTGGGCCTCCACCTGGTCCTTGACGGCTTCGGTAGCAGAGGTGCAGTGCTCCAGGTTCACAGGCTCAAGCAAGGCTCCAAAGTCAAAGCCGGGGTCGCGAAGATGGAGGTGGTTGAAGACGCGCGTCACAGCCGAGGTGGAGAGCGCGCGGGCTTCTCCTTCCACCATGGGGCCGACCCCAACAACAACGCCCTCGAGCACCATGACAAGTTGGGGGACAAGCTTAGCAGGGGCTTCCTCCGCAGTCACCAGCGGCTCCTTCAACACCCTCCCGTAGAGATCCCGCAGTGCCTTGCAGGACCTCTGCTCAAGGGAGTCAAAGGCGGCACGCCCCTCGGCAAGAAGTTTCGCCTTGGTCTCCAGCTGGGCTTTCTCCGCCTCCATCTCCTCCTTCAACTTCTAAAGGCCGCCGCGCTCCATGGCCTGATCTCGGCTTGCTTGCTCTAGCTCAGCGTCGCAGTCAGCACCTACAGCCTCATGAGCCTTCAGCTCCCCCTCCTGCACCTCAAGCCGGCGGGCCTCGGTGGCCTGCCCATCACGGAGGATCTTCAGCTCGGCCTCCGCTGCTCGGCAGCGTTCCTCGACGGCCTTGGCGTCCTTCATCGCCACGTCGTGGGCTGCCGCGGCCAGGTCGGCAACCCGCTCACCCTCCTCTGAAGCCTCCACGGCTTGGCGCCAGGCTGCCCTAACAGACACGTCGGCCCCGAGCCATCTGGATATCAGCTCCAGGCGCCCCGATGCCCTGCAACGGTTAGGCCCCTGAAGATCACCCCGGAGCTGATCTAGCGCGAAGAGGGCAGCCTCCAGAACACTAGGCGCGGCGGAAAACTCATGGACCAGCAGCGTGATGGACGGGGGAGGAGATAGCGTCAGCGCCAGGATCGGCGAGGCAGCAGCGGCAGAGAGGGCCGAGGGCTCCGAAGCCTTTGGGACCTCAGCAGGCAAGCTGAGCGTGTGCACCTCCGGAGCCGGCTTGGCCGCGGAGATCGCCTCCTCCCGAGGCCGGGCCTCCGAGCCTCGGGAGGACGACCCAGCTGTCGGTGTACAAAAAGGGGGGGTACACTTTTTGTACCCCTATGACTGTGCACGGGCAGTCTGAGCCACGGGCGCCGCCGCACCAAGCCCGGCAAGGGAGGTAGAACCGAGGTGAGGCCAAAGTCAAAAAGGAGCAGAACGACGCCAAGACCACAAAGAGCAAAGGGGACGAAGTGCCCCCCCTCCCCGGCAATATCCTTGCCGGGAGGTGTTTTTGCCAACCCTGCAAGACCCTTGCCGTGGCAGCTCGCCCCTCGCCTACGGAGCGGGTCACCCTTGAGTCCACTGCCCCCATGGGGCAAGGATTCGCGAGGCATCCCCGTGGTGGTATGCAGATCATTGTGAAGACATTCAAGACCAGATGCACACTTTAGAAGATGATGATCCTTGGCGGGATCCCAGCCAAGGAAAACCACAAGGCCCCCGGCAAGAGCCTTGTCGGGGATGACAGCAGAAGCCACGACAAGACCCTTGTCAGGACCCCGGCAAGGCCCTTGCCGGGGCCGCGGCAAGGCCCTTGCCAAGGACACCCGCGGGGCCTCCATCGGACCCACGCCAGTCACACCTCCACCACCGTTCGCATGCGGCTGCCGACCCAACCAGCTGGGCAGGCACCTGTGTGGCGGCATGCAGATCCTCGTGGAGACCCACCGCTGCGCCACCTCAGCTGCCTGCCCGTCTACATGGCATCGCAGGCACCGCTGGCCAGGGCGCGTGTCGACGCGGGAGAGAGCGGCGACGGACGAGACGGGGCACTCCCCCGCCCCCGATAAAGCAGGGACACCTAAGCAAAGGCGCATTGAATGCGCCTTGTCATGTAATGCGAGGGATAACCTCGCACCACCGTACCCTTTCCACCTCCTGTGTGCAACTGTGGCAGCCCCTTTTCCTATAAAAGGAGGCCCCATGCGACCAGGAGGAGGATTCGGCTTTTTGGAGCTCCTCACGCCCCATAGCTAGCTCAAGAACACAAGCATATAATCCACCAAAGCAGGAGTAGGGTTTTACGCACCTTCGCGGCCCGAACCTGGATAAAGGAATCGTGTACTGCCTTCTCGATCCGCTCTTCTCACGACCCCCGCGCCATGCAACTGTAGAAAGGGATCCTCGCGATCCCATAGGTGTCGTTTCCCACCGACATCTTTGGCGCGCCAGGTAGGGGGCAGGCGCAGTTGTGAGAATCGGCTTTAGCAGTCAGTTTGATGCTCCCTCGTCTTCGCGGTCTTCGAAGAAGAAAAGGGGCCAGGAGATCGGCACTCGAGCGATCGAGGACAAAAGCTAAGTTGCGCTGAACTTTTGCCTGTAATTCCCTTTTTATTTTGGGGTTATTCCCCCCGGAGATGTTCGCTTTGTATGAAAAAAACCCTGCACGCCAGGGGGCTCTGCCACGACTGGCAACGCCCTTGCCCTGTTTCGAGTCCGCTCAACAGCTCAAGCGGCTTCGTCGAGAATGGCAGGGTAGCCTCCCGTGATCGGCAACGTCCTCGATTCCGACTCAAGTCAAGCTCGACAGTTCGAGCGACCGCATTTGGGACGGGAAGGTGGCTCACCCGGTTGCACGCGTACCCGGCAGGCCATGGGGATCCGTCCACAAGACGCCGCTTGGGGCTTTCGCGCCGGCAAGCCTGCCTGATCCGTGTAGGGCACACATACAAAGAGGAATTGAACGGGGAAATAACATGCATGAAATTAAAGAGTACTTCAGAGATAGGTTACATCACATCATTGCTGCCGTTCTAACTAAAGATAAAATTTATCTTGGTCGAGGGCCCGCGGCGGCGAAGAAGAATGGGGTGCCTAGGCCCGGCGCTGGCCTTCCACCCTCTTGATTTCGCCGATGCAGTCGGTGATGGGCTTGATGCACTCCTTGAGCACCGCGGGATCAGCATCCTCCGGCAAGCTCTTCATCGCAGCCGCGAAGTCAAGATCGGGATTCCAGTATGCCACCTTGGTGAGGACCTTGGTCACGACCCTCCGGCAAAGACGCCGGGCCTCCTCGGCAAGCATGGCCGTCCTGTTGGAGTGGAGATAGGCCAGGGCCCCGAGGACGCCCTCGAAGAACTGGGTCAGCTTGGTGTTGACGGTCCCACTGCGCTCAGGAGCGTACCTCACATTTGGCAACCCCATGGTGGCCAATTGTGAGGTAACCCTGCCGGCGACGACCTCCAGATGGCTGATCCACTTGTTCTCGCCCGCCACATACTCTTGGTGGGAGGCGGCCTTGGCTGCCCGCTACTGCTTCTCCTCCTCCAGGATTTGGTCAAGACCTCCTCCCGAGCTCTGCTCTCCGGCAACAGCTTCTCGAGATCCTCCAGCTTTAGCTTGAGGTCTCTGATGGAGTCTCGCGCCTCAGAGAGCTCACCAGTCTTGCTGATGATCGTTCCCTGCGCCTCCACCAAGGCGTGGTTGAGCTGTCCGGCAAGGGACTGCTTCTTCAGCTCATCCCGCTCTGCCTCCAGCTCCTTCACCTTGCCGGCATGGGCCAGGGCTTGGGCATCGAGCGCCTCTCTGTGCCTCTGCTCCAGCCCCTGGGTCCGTCGAGCGACAAGGGCCTCAAGCTCCTCGTCCTTGCCACGGAGCGTAGCGGCAAGGTTCGCCTCACGAGCGGAGAGGTCCTCCTCCTGGGAGTCCAAGGTGGCTTGATGATGGTTCCGGATGGCTTTGGCCGCGGCGGCCAAGTTCACCGCCTTCTCCTAGGCCTTCTCGATGTCGGCCATCTTCAGGGTGTGCTCCACCTCGCGTTGGGCCAATTTCTCCTGGAAGGCCCTCTGCTCCTCGCAAGACTGGTGGAACCAGGCCTGCGTCTCAGCGACGCGCGCCTTGAAGTCCGCCTCCGCGTTGTCCACCGCTGCCGCCAAGGTTGTCAGAATCGCGATTCTGTTATATGATCGACTTTACGATCCAAACTAATCCCTATGATTCTATGATTTTAGTTCATAGAATCTACGTTTCTACGATCCTTATAGTGAAGATTCTACGATTTGCGATCCTACCATCGGAGCTCCGATCCGATTCAAAATCGCGATTCTGACAACCTTGGCTGCCGCCCTGGACTCAACTTTGTCCAGGCGGCCGAGGTAGAGCGCTTGGAGCTTCCGGAAGTTGGCCCGCATGGCGCGGAAGAGTTGCTCCTCTGGAGAACCATCGCCGCCGGCGCCCGGCGCATCGACGATCTGGAACCCAGTGGCGGCAAGCACCTCGTCATCGAAAACTTCCCCTTCGGCGGGTGCTCGGTTTGGCGCCCCTAGGAGGTGGACGAAGAGATCGTCACCCACCTTCAGGTACCTGGCGGGGCCCGAGGCTGAGGAGGAGGAAGGCTGGTCATCCGTCGCCTCTTCCTCGGTAGGGGCCTTGCCGGTCCCCCCGGTAGGACCGCCGCCGGCGCCCTCGGCGGAGGCCTCATCGGCAGCCTTGGCGGCCCCTGCGCCTCCACCCCCAGTGGCGTCCTTGGCGGCCTCCCCAGCAGCGGCTTCGTCGGCGTCCTTGGCGGCCTCCTCGCCGGCCACCTTGTCGGCCTTAGCCGTGGCCTCTTCAGCAATATCCCTGACAACGGAGTCCAGGTCCTCCGTGTCCATTAGGGGAGAGCCTGGGTGGCGATAGGAGCAATGAAGCCAAGAGAAGCACAGAAAGAAGAAGAACAAAAAGCGAAGGGCAGGCGAATCACCAGTGCCAGGCCGTGAAGCAGAGGTCCCCTCTCCGCCGGTCTTTGGTGTGGAGGCAGAGCCACCAGTGCCCAAGTTCCCCTCTTCCTCCATGGGTGTGGGCCCCACGCCTGGTGCCCTTGCTGGGGACGCCCCCCGCGGCGGCGTAGTCGATGGGGGTGGCGTGTTGGGGGTAGCCCTCTGTGGCTCCTCCTGCTGCCGCTCCCCTCCCACAAACCCGACAAGGTCAGCATCGTGGCATCGGGTGCCTACCCCAAGTCGAGTAAGAAGGGGGTGATGAACTTATGCTGGGGGCTATGCCGGGGGCTGCTGTCCGGGCTGCTCAACACCACCAATGGTGTCGTTGAAACGCCGGACGGGGGCTGGCTGCTCGCCAAGGTCCTCGCCCTCTTCACCCTGTGGGCCAACGTCTCTGCATCCCTACAAAAGCAAGATGGATCAGGACAAGCAGCCCCATTCAGGGAAATAGAAACAACAATAAGGAACGGAGCGCTTACTCATCATCCGTCTCCTCCTCCGCCGCCGGCTTCCTTTTCCTCTCCGGGCTGAGGGGCCCGAAGTCATAGGGAAGCACCACGTCGTCATCCGAGTCGGCGCTTGCCGGAGGGGGCGGGGGAGGCGGTGGGGTCTGTGCGTGCCCACAAGAGGAAGAGGCTTCCGCTTTCTTCTTCCCAGTGGCCATCGTCAGCTTCTTCGCTGCCGAGGCCCTCGTGTGGCGCCCGGACCCTTCCAGGGTCAATTGCGGCTGCGGGCCCTTGCCGGGCCGGACTGGCTCGCCGGAGCAAGCCCGCCGCAGGACTCGCCCTCTTCCCCTGGTTGGCGTCGAGCCCGCCGCCACGTCCTCCTCCGACGATGATGATTCATCGGCCGCGTCCTCGACGAGCGGAGCCCCGGTGTCGGCGCCGCTGGCTCCCGTGGTGGCCGCCGCCCACAGGGAGAATGCTCCTCCTCCGCGGCCACGGCACTCTCGTCCTCCACGCCCCCGGTGCTGCCGGCCTCCAGGGCGAGCTGTGCCTCCTTTGCCCTGGCGGCAATGTAGTCCACCTCCGCCTGGGTGGTGTCCATGATGAGCCACCGCTCGGCGTCGGTGCTGACATACACCTCAGCCAAGGTGTCGAAGAACTGCCGCACATCCGCGGCCGTCGGCTCCCTCCAACTCGGGACAGGGCCGTGCGCGTTGTAGTCCGGCATCATGGCGATGATCTCGGACCGGCGAGAATTGTTACACAGTGGGACGACTCCCGCGGGCAACTTGAAGAGCGGCCTCTTGACGGCCTTGCCAGTCTTCACGGCGACCCTCGCGGCCTTGCCGGTCAGCTCGACCTCGCCATCACTATCCACGTCCAGTTGGAAGAGCCACTGGCAGAAGTGGGCATGCCCCATCACTGTGAAGTTGTGATCAAGGCCAGGGCGGAGCCGCATGATATCAGCCGGGTTAGTGAATAGCCAAGCTGGCCTCCCCTTATTGTGCAATGGGGCAATCCGACGGCGGATGAAATCTGCCCCAATCATTTCCAAGGTGAGCCCCGCCCGGGTCAGCCGGAGGATCCTGGTGATGGCGATGGTGAGCCTCCCATCGGTGGCGTCAACCTCACCCCGATCATTGCCACGGACGGGCGGCGTCAGGCGGACCTTGCAAAATTCCGGTGGGTCTTCGTCTACGATCCAGCACCACCGGTCGCGGCATTCATCCCACCTTTCTCTCATAGCGCCATCCGGGTATGCCTCCTTGGACCTTGCGATCCAGGATCCAGGTGACACAACCAGCAATGGCGCCTCCAGTTTGGATTCGAGGGTAAAAATAATGACGGAAGAGCGCCGTGTTGGGCCGCACTCCGACAAAGCCCTCGCAAAGATGCGCAAAACAAGACATGCACGCCACCGCATTTGGAGTAAAATCTAGAAGGCGGAAGCCACAGGTGTGCATGATATCGCAGAAGAACTCGGAGAAAGGGGGGCATAACCCACAAGAAAAGTAGTCAACAAAGAAGGGGTACCAATTTGGAACAGGGTCGGCGCAAGCAGCAGGAATGACGCGCGTCACTGGGTGCCCCGAGTTCTCTCCCCCCGTCTTCACTCCCCACAAGGGCCTGAAAGAGTCCCGGAGCTTGTAGACGTCGACCGACGAGGGGTAGAAGAAGGCGGACTTCGTCTTGTCCGCCAGCAACGCGCTCTCCAGCGGCTCCACGGTCACAAGGCCCCTAGCCACCCCCTTGCCCTTGGCAAACTTGGGCGCCATGGTGGCCAAGGAGCTTAGAGTGTTAAGGAAGAGGAGAAGGGCAGAGACGAGGCGGCGACGACAGATGACGGCGAAAAGCTTGCAAGAAAAGGAAGGAAAGGAGCACCGACTCTGAGATTGGAAAAGGCACGATGGAAGGGGGAAAGTGAGCGGCGCGCCCGCGGTTATTCCTTCTTATGGGGGAGAACGCGGGCCGCCTCCTTACACATTAGCTGTGATGTGATGCATGCCCGCGGGGAGCGACCCCACGAAAGCCGCCCACGTCACGCCCGCCTCCCCACGCCGCGCCACGTGCGGGAAGCAAGGGAGGCGCAGCGCGCGAAGAAACTTACCACGATAAAAACCGCCCTGCCTGCCCGTGCACCGTTCTTGAGCCTGTCCCAACAACGCGTAGCGCTCATGTGTGGCCCAGGCCCAGGGGCTCCTGTCGGTGTACAAAAAGGGGGGGTACACTTTTTGTACCCTTATGACTGTGCATGGGCAGTCTGAGCCACGGGCGCCGCCGCACCAAGCCCGACAAGGGAGGTACAACCGAGGTGAGGCCAAAGTCAAAAAGGAGCAGAACGACGCCAAGACCACAAAGAGCAAAGGGGACGAAGCGGCCCCCCCTTCCCGGCAAGATCCTTGCCGGGAGGTGTTTTTTGCCAACCCGGCAAGACCCTTGCCGTGGCAGCTCGCCCCTCGCCTACGGAGCGGGTCACCCTTGAGTCCACTGCCCCCATGGGGCAAGGATTCGCGAGGCATCCCCGTGGTGGTATGCAGATCATTGTGAAGACATTCAAGACCAGATGCACACTTTAGAAGATGATGATCCTTGGCGGGATCCCAGCCAAGGAAAACCACAAGGCCCCCGGCAAGAGCCTTGTCGGGGATGACAGCAGAAGCCACGGCAAGACCCTTGTCAGGACCCCGGCAAGGCCCTTGCCGGGGCCGCGGCAAGGCCCTTGCCAAGGACACCCGCGGGGCCTCCATCGGACCCACGCCAGTCACACCTCCACCACCGTTCGCATGCGGCTGCCGACCCAACCAGCTGGGCAGGCACCTGTGTGGCGGCATGCAGATCCTCGTGGAGACCCACCGCTGCGCCACCTCAGCTGCCTGCCCGTCTACATGGCATCGCAGGCACCGCCGGCCAGGGCGCGTGTCGACGCGGGAGAGAGCGGCGACGGACGAGACGGGGCACTCCCCCGCCCCCGATAAAGCAGGGACACCTAAGCAAAGGCGCATTGAATGCGCCTTGTCATGTAATGCGAGGGATAACCTCGCACCACCGTACCCTTTCCACCTCCTGTGTGCAACTGTGGCAGCCCCTTTTCCTATAAAAGGAGGCCCCATGCGACCAGGAGGAGGATTCGGCTTTTTGGAGCTCTTCACGCCCCATAGCTAGCTCAAGAACACAAGCATATAATCCACCAAAGCAGGAGTAGGGTTTTACGCACCTTCGCGGCCCGAACCTGGATAAAGGAATCGTGTACTGCCTGCTCGATCCGCTCTTCTCACGACCCCGGCGCACTGCAACCGTAGAAAGGGATCCTCGTGATCCCATAGGTATCGTTTCCCACCGACATCTTTGGCGCGCCAGGTAGGGGGCAGGCGCAGTTGTGAGAATCGGCTTTAGCAGTCAGTTTGATGCTCCCTCGTCTTCGCGGTCTTCGAAGAAGAAAAGGGGCCAGGAGATCGGCACTCGAGCGATCGAGGACAAAAGCTAAGTTGCGCTGAACTTTTGCCTGTAATTCCCTATTTATTTTGGGGTTATTCCCCCCGGAGATGTTCGCTTTGTATGAAAAAAACCCTGCACGCCAGGGGGCTCTGCCACGACTGGCAACACCCTTGCCCTGTTTCGAGTCTGCTCAACAGCTCAAGCGGCTTCGTCGAGAATGGCAGGGTAGCCTCCCGTGATCGGCAACGTCCTCGATTCCGACTCAAGTCAAGCTCGACAGTTCGAGCGACCGCATTTGGGACGGGAAGGTGGCTCACCCGGTTGCACGCGTACCCGGCAGGCCATGGGGATCCGTCCACAAGACGCCGCTTGGGGCTTTCGCGCCGGCAAGCCTGCCTGATCCGTGTAGGGCACACATACAAAGAGGAATTGAACGGGTAAATAACATGCATGAAATTAAAGAGTACTTCAGAGTTAGGTTACATCACATCATTGCTGCCGTTCTAACTAAAGATAAAATTTATCTTGGTCGAGGGCCCGCGGCGGCGAAGAAGAATGGGGTGCCTAGGCCCGGCGCTGGCCTTCCACCCTCTTGATTTCGCCGATGCAGTCGGTGATGGGCTTGATGCACTCCTTGAGCACCGCGGGATCAGCATCCTCCGGCAAGCTCTTCATCGCAGCCGCGAAGTCAAGATCGGGATTCCAGTATGCCACCTTGGTGAGGACCTTGGTCACGACCCTCCGGCAAAGACGCCGGGCCTCCTCGGCAAGCGTGGCCGTCCTGTTGGAGTGGAGATAGGCCAGGGCCCCGAGGACGCCCTCGAAGAACTGGGTCAGCTTGGTGTTGACGGTCCCACTGCGCTCAGGAGCGTACCTCACATTTGGCAACCCCATGGTGGCCAATTGTGAGGTAACCCTGCCGGCGACGACCTCCAGATGGCTGATCCACTTGTTCTCGCCCGCCACATACTCTTGGTGGGAGGCGGCCTTGGCTGCCCGCTACTGCTTCTCCTCCTCCAGGTTTTGGTCAAGACCTCCTCCCGAGCTCTGCTCTCCGGCAACAGCTTCTCGAGATCCTCCAGCTTTAGCTTGAGGTCTCTGATGGAGTCTTGCGCCTCAGAGAGCTCACCAGTCTTGCTGATGATCGTTCCCTGCGCCTCCACCAAGGCGTGGTTGAGCTGTCCGGCAAGGGCCTGCTTCTTCAGCTCATCCCGCTCTGCCTCCAGCTCCTTCACCTTGCCGGCATGGGCCAGGGCTTGGGCATCGAGCGCCTCTCTGTGCCTCTGCTCCAGCCCCTGGGTCCGTCGAGCGACAAGGGCCTCAAGCTCCTCGTCCTTGCCACGGAGCGTAGCGGCAAGGTTCGCCTCACGAGCGGAGAGGTCCTCCTCCTGGGAGTCCAAGGTGGCTTGATGATGGTTCCGGATGGCTTTGGCCGCGGCGGCCAAGTTCACCGCCTTCTCCTAGGCCTTCTCGATGTCGGCCATCTTCAGGGCGAGCTCCACCTCGCGTTGGGCCAATTTCTCCTGGAAGGCCCTCTGCTCCTCGCAAGACTGGTGGAACCAGGCCTGCGTCTCAGCGACGCGCGCCTTGAAGTCCGCCTCCGCGTTGTCCACCGCTGCCGCCAAGGTTGTCAGAATCGCGATTCTGTTATATGATCGACTTTACGATCCAAACTAATCCCTATGATTCTATGATTTTAGTTCATAGAATCTACGTTTCTACGATCCTTATAGTGAAGATTCTACGATTTGCGATCCTACCATCGGAGCTCCGATCCGATTCAAAATCGCGATTCTGACAACCTTGGCTGCCGCCCTGGACTCAACTTTGTCCAGGCGGCCGAGGTAGAGCGCTTGGAGCTTCCGGAAGTTGGCCCGCATGGCGCGGAAGAGTTGCTCCTCTGGAGAACCGTCGCCGCCGGCGCCCGGCGCATCGACGATCTGGAACCCAGTGGCGGCAAGCACCTCGTCATCGAAAACTTCCCCTTCGGCGGGTGCTCGGTTTGGCGCCCCTAGGAGGTGGACGAAGAGATCGTCACCCACCTTCAGGTACCTGGCGGGGCCCGAGGCTGAGGAGGAGGAAGGCTGGTCATCCGTCGCCTCTTCCTCGGTAGGGGCCTTGCCGGTCCCCCCGGTAGGACCGCCGCCAGCGCCCTCGGCGGAGGCCTCATCGGCAGCCTTGGCGGCCCCTGCGCCTCCACCCCCAGCGGCGTCCTTGGCGGCCTCCCCAGCAGCGGCTTCGTCGGCGTCCCTGGCGGCCTCCTCGCCGGCCACCTTGCCGGCCTTAGCCGTGGCCTCTTCAGCAATATCCCTGACAACGGAGTCCAGGTCCTCCGTGTCCATTAGGGGAGAGCCTGGGTGGCGATAGGAGCAATGAAGCCAAGAGAAGCACAGAAAGAAGAAGAACAAAAAGCGAAGGGCAGGCGAATCACCAGTGCCAGGCAGTGAAGCAGAGGTCCCCTCTCCGCCGGTCTTTGGTGTGGAGGCAGAGCCACCAGTGCCCAAGTTCCCCTCTTCCTCCATGGGTGTGGGCCCCACGCCTGGTGCCCTTGCTGGGGACGCCCCCCGCGGCGGCGTAGTCGATGGGGGTGGCGTGTTGGGGGTAGCCCTCTGTGGCTCCTCCTGCTGCCGCTCCCCTCCCACAAACCCGACAAGGTCAGCATCGTGGCATCGGGTGCCTACCCCAAGTCGAGTAAGAAGGGGGTGATGAACTTATGCTGGGGGCTATGCCGGGGGCTGCTGTCCGGGCTGCTCAACACCACCAATGGTGTCGTTGAAACGCCGGACGGGGGCTGGCTGCTCGCCAAGGTCCTCGCCCTCTTCACCCTGTGGGCCAACGTCTCTGCATCCCTACAAAAGCAAGATGGATCAGGACAAGCAGCCCCATTCAGGGAAATAGAAACAACAATAAGGAACGGAGCGCTTACTCATCATCCGTCTCCTCCTCCGCCGCCGGCTTCCTTTTCCTCTCCGGGCTGAGGGGCCCGAAGTCATAGGGAAGCACCACGTCGTCATCCGAGTCGGCGCTTGCCGGAGGGGGCGGGGGAGGCGGTGGGGTCTGTGCGTGCCCACAAGAGGAAGAGGCTTCCGCTTTCTTCTTCCCAGCGGCCATCGTCAGCTTCTTCGCTGCCGAGGCCCTCGTGTGGCGCCCGGACCCTTCCAGGGTCAATTGCGGCTGCGGGCCCTTGCCGGTCCGGACTGGCTCGCCGGAGCAAGCCCGCCGCAGGACTCGCCCTCTTCCCCTGGTTGGCGTCGAGCCCGCCGCCACGTCCTCCTCCGACGACGATGATTCATCGGCCGCGTCCTCGACGAGCGGAGCCCCGGTGTCGGTGCCGCTGGCTCCCGTGGTGGCCGCCGCCCACAGGGAGAATGCTCCTCCTCCGCGGCCACGGCACTCTCGTCCTCCACGCCCCCGGCGCTGCCGGCCTCCAGGGCGAGCTGTGCCTCCTTTGCCCTGGCGGCAATGTAGTCCACCTCCGCCTGGGTGGTATCCATGATGAGCCACCGCTCGGCGTCGGTGCTGACATACACCTCAGCCAAGGTGTCGAAGAACTGCCGCACATCCGCGGCCGTCGGCTCCCTCCAACTCGGGACAGGGCCGTGCGCGTTGTAGTCCGGCATCATGGCGATGATCTCGGACCGGCGAGAATTGTTACACAGTGGGACGACTCCCGCGGGCAACTTGAAGAGCGGCCTCTTGACGGCCTTGCCAGTCTTCACGGCGACCCTCGCGGCCTTGCCGGTCAGTTCGACCTCGCCATCACTATCCACGTCCAGTTGGAAGAGCCACTGGCAGAAGTGGGCATGCCCCATCACCGTGAAGTTGTGATCAAGGCCAGGGCGGAGCCGCATGATATCAGCCGGGTTAGTGAATAGCCAAGCTGGCCTCCCCTTATTGTGCAATGGGGCAATCCGACGGCGGATGAAATCTGCCCCAATCATTTCCAAGGTGAGCCCCGCCCGGGTCAGCCGGAGGATCCTGGTGATGGCGATGGTGAGCCTCCCATCGGTGGCGTCGACCTCACCCCAATCATTGCCACGGACGGGCGGCGTCAGGCGGACCTTGCAAAATTCCGGTGGGTCTTCGTCTATGATCCAGCACCACCGGTCGCGGCATTCATCCCACCTTTCTCTCATAGCGCCATCCGGGTATGCCTCCTTGGACCTTGCGATCCAGGATCCAGGTGACACAACCAGCAATGGCGCCTCCAGTTTGGATTCGAGGGTAAAAATAATGACGAAAGAGCGCCGTGTTGGGCCGCACTCCGACAAAGCCCTCGCAAAGATGCGCAAAACAAGACATGCACGCCACCGCATTCGGAGTAAAATCTAGAAGGCGGAAGCCACAGGTGTGCATGATATCGCAGAAGAACTCGGAGAAAGGGGGGCATAACCCACAAGAAAAGTAGTCAACAAAGAAGGGGTACCAATTTGGAACAGGGTCGGCGCAAGCAGCAGGAATGACGCGCGTCACTGGGTGCCCCGAGTTCTCTCCCCCCGTCTTCACTCCCCACAAGGGCCTGAAAGAGTCCCGGAGCTTGTAGACGTCGACCGACGAGGGGTAGAAGAAGGCGGACTTTGTCTTGTCCGCCAGCAACGCGCTCTCCAGCGGCTCCACGGTCACAAGGCCCCTAGCCACCCCCTTGCCCTTGGCAAACTTGGGCGCCATGGCGGCCAAGGAGCTTAGAGGGTTAAGGAAGAGGAGAAGGGCAGAGACGAGGCGGCGACGACAGATGACGGCGAAAAGCTTGCAAGAAAAGGAAGGAAAGGAGCGCCGACTCTGAGATTGGAAAAGGCACGATGGAAGGGGGAAAGTGAGCGGCGCGCCCGCGGTTATTCCTTCTTATGGGGGAGAACGCGGGCCGCCTCCTTTCACATTAACTGTGATGTGACGCATGCCCGCGGGGAGCGACCCCACGAAAGCCGCCCACGTCACGCCCGCCTCCCCACGCCGCGCCACGTGCGGGAAGCAAGGGAGGCGCAGCGCGCGAAGAAACTTACCACGATAAAAACCGCCCTGCCTGCCCGTGCACCGTTCTTGAGCCTGTCCCAACAACGCGTAGCGCTCATGTGTGGCCTAGGCCCAGGGGCTCCTATCGGTGTACAAAAAGGGGGGTACACTTTTTGTACCCTTATGACTGTGCACGGGCAGTCTGAGCCACAGGCGCCGCCGCACCAAGCCCGACAAGGGAGGTACAACCGAGGTGAGGCCAAAGTCAAAAAGGAGCAGAACGACGCCAAGACCACAAAGAGCAAAGGGGACGAAGCGGCCCCCCCCCTTCCCGGCAAGATCCTTGCCGGGAGGTGTTTTTTGCCAACCCGGCAAGACCCTTGCCGTGGCAGCTCGCCCCTCGCCTACGGAGCGGGTCACCCTTGAGTCCACTGCCCCCATGGGGCAAGGATTCGCGAGGCATCCCCGTGGTGGTATGCAGATCATTGTGAAGACATTCAAGACCAGATGCACACTTTAGAAGATGATGATCCTTGGCGGGATCCCAGCCAAGGAAAACCACAAGGCCCCCGGCAAGAGCCTTGTCGGGGATGACAGCAGAAGCCACGGCAAGACCCTTGTCAGGACCCCGGCAAGGCCCTTGCCGGGGCCGCGGCAAGGCCCTTGCCAAGGACACCCGCGGGGCCTCCATCGGACCCACGCCAGTCACACCTCCACCACCGTTCGCATGCGGCTGCCGACCCAACCAGCTGGGCAGGCACCTGTGTGGCGGCATGCAGATCCTCGTGGAGACCCACCGCTGCGCCACCTCAGCTGCCTGCCCGTCTACATGGCATCGCAGGCACCGCTGGCCAGGGCGCGTGTCGACGCGGGAGAGAGCGGCGACGGACGAGACGGGGCACTCCCCCGCCCCCGATAAAGCAGGGACACCTAAGCAAAGGCGCATTGAATGCGCCTTGTCATGTAATGCGAGGGATAACCTCGCACCACCGTACCCTTTCCACCTCCTGTGTGCAACTGTGGCAGCCCCTTTTCCTATAAAAGGAGGCCCCATGCGACCAGGAGGAGGATTCGGCTTTTTGGAGCTCTTCACGCCCCATAGCTAGCTCAAGAACACAAGCATATAATCCACCAAAGCAGGAGTAGGGTTTTACGCACCTTCGCGGCCCGAACCTGGATAAAGGAATCGTGTACTGCCTGCTCGATCCGCTCTTCTCACGACCCCGGCGTACTGCAACCGTAGAAAGGGATCCTCGTGATCCCATAGGTATCGTTTCCCACCGACACCAGCCGCAAGAGCGCACGGGCCGGCCCTTTCCTTCTGTGCCAGAGGTGGCGCGGCCGCGGCAAGCTGCTGAGCCTTGATGGTTCTTGCCGCCTCCTCCTTGTTCTTCTTCTTCACCACCGGCGTTGGCCTAGCCGTACAAGAGGGAAGCATCAAGACACGGCGACAAGAGTAGGAAACAAAGACCAAGATGGCGCGCTTACTGGTCCATGGTGATGTAATCCCTTGCCCTCTTCTGAAGCACCATGCCCGCAGGCTTCGCAGGCATGGGCGCTGGCCCACGAGCCCCAGGGGAGGGCAAGGGCACGGCACACAGGTTTGCAGCAGTGCCGGCCGGCGACGAGGCCGAGGCGTCGCCACGGGAATGTAGTGCCGATCTGCTCTTCTTCGGGACCCCCGGCCTCATCTTCTTCGGAGGGGTGCCTCTGGATATCGTAGCGACCCCGGCGGAACACGGAGACTCCCTGACCGGGTGCTCACCGGCGTCGTCATCGTCAGGAAGGATGCGGAGGAGATCGGTCTGGTGCGGGGAAGAGATCTCCCCTACCCCTTCTCGGGTTGCCTCCGAGTCCACCCCCTCCTCCTGGTTGGACTCGCCGGAGGACACCGGCACCGGGGAGCCCGGGGGCCGGGAAGGCACCAGAGGCACGAGCCCGCGCTCGTTGAAGACAAGCATGGCACAGGCGATCTTCTCCCCATCCGGGCGGTGGTATAGCGGATATGGGAGTCCAGGGGGCAGCCATGATCCTTCCTGAGTAGGGTGTGCACGATCTTGTCCAGCTCCTCCTTGGACAAGTCATCCAGGTGCAGTCGGAGGTCATCTTTTGCGCCCTTGAACTCCCACTGGGGGCTCGAGTGCGCCTGGAGCGGAGCCATGCACTGCGTCAGGAATTCCATGATGATCATGGCCCTCGTCAGCTTCTCCGCCTTCGGGGCATCGATCTTCAGGTCTACTGCCATCTTCTCTAGCAACAGCTCCGCCCTGGTATCGGTGAGCTTCTCGTGAGCCCATCCTTCTAGGGCCGTCGGCTGAGAGGTCAACAGCTCCAGCCAAGGGTGCACTACAAAAAAAAGACACATCCGTGACATTTTGGGCCGAACGAATTTTTTCTGTCATACATATGACACTTCTATGACGATAATTGTGACAAAACCCGGTATCATCATAGATGTGGTGGGCTCCTACTTCTATGACAAAAAATCATGACAGAAATGGGCTTTTCGTCCTGGGCGGGCCGGAGATGCAGCTGCATGACATTCTTTGGGCCGTCCATGACAGAAAAAGCCGTGGTAGAAGCGAGGGGGGAATTTCGGGGAGTTCCCGGTTACGGTGGGAGGTCGGGGCTGAGCGATGCGCGTTTCTCTCATACACGTATGCGCGTGTGTGCGAGGCGTTGGCTCTAACTAAACCCGAGCGAGGCGTTGGGCTCTAACTGAACCCGAGCGATTGCAGTGTAGGCTACGCGTTACTGAACCCGAGCGATCGATCAATGGCTGTTAACTGAACCTGATCGAGCGATTCCTTCGCTACTACTGCTAACTGAAGCCGATCGATGGGATGAACAGTGAGCGTTGTGGGGGGGTTTGGATGAACGGTGAGCGGTGGCGTTGCCTCTGGATGAACAGGACCCGGTGGTGTGGTGGAGGGTTGGATGAACAGTAGACGGTGGAGGGGTGCCCGTGGAGGGGTGGATGAACATGACCCCGTGGTGTGGAGGGAAGGATGAACAATAGACGGTGGAGGGGTGCCCATGGAGGGGTGGTTGAACAGGACCCCGTGGTGTGGACGGCTGGATGAACAGTAGACGGTGGAGGGGTGCCCGTGGAGGGGTGGTTGAATAGGACCCCGTGGTGTGGAGGGCTGGATGAACAGTAGACGGTGGAGGGGGGTTGAACAGTAGCCGGTGGAGTAGCGCGCGGTGGAGGTTGGATGAACAGGATCCCGTGGAGGCTGGATGAACAGGAGCCCGTGGAGGCTGGAGGAGATCGGCGGTGGAGATGAACAGTATCCCGTGGAGTCCCGTTTTGCGGTACGCCACACCCCTCCCGATGAGCAGGACCCCCGTTTCAACCATAGCGCTCCAACACAAGTCTATTTCCTCCGTTTTGCAGTACGCCACACCCCTCTCGATCAACATGACCCCCGTTTCGACTGTAGGAGGTCCGTTTCCTCCGTTTTGTGTTATGCCAGACCCCTCCCGATCAACAAGACCCCGTTCCGAACGTAGGAGGTCCGTTTCCTCCGTTGTGCGGTACGCCAGGCCCCGTTTCCATCGCCTATTCCGTCCAAGCCCTCCCGATGAACATGACCACGCATTCCGTTCCGACCCAGCCGGTTGGCTCCCACGCGTTCCGTTGCCTCCCGATGAACACGACGCATTCCGTTGCCTCTCCATGAACACGACGCATTCCGTTGCCTCCCCATAAACACGACGCATTCCGTTGGCTCCCCATGAACACGACGCATTCCGTTGCCTCCCCATGAACACGACGCATTCCGTCGCCTCCCCATGAACACGACAACGACGCTGTTTCTCCGTTCCGACCCAGCCATGTACACGAGCTCTAGCCGTACGTATGCACGAGTAGTCGTTCGAGACCCTGCCCGTATGTACGTACGTGGCCGTATTTTCTTTCTTGCACCCTGGCCGCTGTACGTACGTGTACATGCTACGTGCGCGCCTCTACTACGACATGTACGCGCCTCTACTACGACACGTGCGCGCCTCTACATCGACCAGTATATATGTATGTACACGTTCGCAACCAGAATGACAACGCTACGTACGCTTCGACCAGGTGGGTCCCGACTGCCAGGCACTTCCTTGCTTGCGAAGATGTAGCTGGTGGGTCCTAGCAGTCAGGGGCGCGAATCGTTTTGGTTTTTTTTCCCGGACGCACTTCCTTGCGTGCGAAGATGTAGCTTATGGGTCCCAGCAGTCACGGGGTGAATCGTTTTTTGCCCGGACGCACTTCCTTGCGTGCGAAGGTGTAGCTGGTGGGTCTCAGCAGTCAGGGGGGTGAATCGTTTTTTTTGCCCGGACGCACTTCCTTGCGTGCGAAGGTGTAGCTGGTGGGTCCCAGCAGTCAGGGGGGAAACATTTTTTTCACGAAATATGGTGGCCCGTCCGGTGGGTCCTGCTGTCAGGTGGAGGAATCATTATTTTCCGCGTAATAAGGAGGCACTTCCTTGCTGCCGCCATGGACCCAGCTGTCAGCCTCTCCACGTACAGTCCACGTCCGATGGAAGTCGTTCCTTGACCACGTTGACCATGCCGTGCCAAGAGCACCAGGGTGGTGGACGACGGCGAGGCCTAGGAAGGGGACGACGCGGAGCCGGTGAAGACGCGGCAGTGGATGCCCACGCGGAGAGGAGTATGAGGGTTCACTCGTTCGGCTGCGGTGTGAGGCTGTCGTCGCCACAGGGCCTAGCCAGCGGTAGGAATAGTAGGGGGCGGTGAGGCCTCCGCGGCAGCTCAGCCGGCCACGGGAGGCAGGAGCAGGCGGCACGACCGGCGCTGCTTTGCCCGGCTGGAGCAAGAAGACCAGAGGTTGAAGAAGCACTATGGCCGTTGGATGGACATCGTACGGTCACTGTAGCTAGAATCGTTTATATTGACTAAGTTAACAAAGCCCTTGGTACGTCAACTTAGTAGGCCCACACATCATCTTCCGAAACGGTGCGCCCCAGATGTCAGGGGGAGGAATCATTTTTTGGGCAGGTGAAGCTAGAATTTGCAAGATTGAAGAAGAAGCACGGCATCCGTTGGATGGACATACAACGGCCACTGCTGCTAGAACCATGTGTTGACTATAAGTTGACAAAGCCTTGCATACGCGTCAACTCTGTTTTTTTAGGCGACGCGTCAACCTAGTAAGGCCAGAAGTGTGTGGCAGAGAACTTATAGCCAATTTGAGATTTGTAAGAATGTGTAGCCCATTTTTGAATTCTAATGGAATTTACTACAGCCCATTTACATTTTGTTAAGACTACAGCCCATTTCAACCAATCGTTCAAAATAGAATTCAATTAAATTTCCCACATTTTGATGGGATCCGAAATATTTTTATCCTGAAATTTCTAGTCAGATTAAATACAATTTCAATATAAATTTATATTACGTAAAAATCCAACGAAACATTGCGCTCGCAACAATTAATGAAATTAAAATTTTCAATATCCAAAAATAATATTTTATAAAGTAATCACGTGTTTGGTGCATTTTTTATAGTTACTGCCCAGTTTTTATAATTACATCCCATTTATTATTTATTAAAGCCCATTTTCTTGTTAAGCCTAATGCATCCCTCCTAGGAAAGATTTGCAGCCCACCGGGGTGGAGAATAACAACTTGACCTTGCCCGGGTATTCCTAAAAAAAGTATAGCTGGGCTAGCCATTTTCAGCTTGAAAAAAATTAATATCTGGGCTGGATATCTGGCCTGGGCTAGACGGGCCACAACCCGCCCAGTTAATACCTGCAACGATGTTTTCGTTGTTGTTCAGAGGAGAAAAATTAATATCTGGGCTAAACATCGAAAAACTCTGTAGTGCTCACACCTCAAAAACACAAATACTGCTCGAGCTGCTTGGTCCCAGCTGTCAGCCGCTTCTTGTGCATTTCTCTCGTTTATTGACTACTGCATAGGTTGACAATGGTGTGGGACCGTGATGTCAGGAAACCAGGGGGAAGCAAAATAAATTACTCCAGCGAGCGCCTCCACCTCTGCCTCGTTGTCTCCCATGGAAACCCCTTTCCTCCTTTTTTTTGCTCGGGCAAGGACCAATGCATGCGGCACGTCCATGCGGTTATTAGGCAAGAAATGAAAGCGCTTTGCATGCTATGAATTACGATGGCATGCATGGGTAACTAATAAGGCATCCTCTTAACTGCTGTGATTAAATGTTGTGTTTAGAAGAGATAAATATTCTTCTTTTCCACCAATCTGCTTGCACCTAGGTCGTGATGCACCTTCTAATACGACTTATTCACCTAGACGGGTGGAGTATAGTTATATATATATATATATATATATATATATATATATATATATATATATATATATATATAAAATATGGAGGCACTTGCGTACGTGAGGCTATGGACCTGGTGGGTCCCCATTGTCATCCTCTCCAAGTAAAGTCATCTCCTCGCCCGCGGGCGCTTTCCGCCCGAAACAGTCAGCGTCGCCCGCCCCGCTTCCCGGTGCAGGCGATTGCTCCGCCTTCAAACGACACAAGTGCCATCCATCCGTCCATCTGCCGCCTACATTAATGATACGCGGTTGCCGAGGCGGCTACTCCGGTGCCACACGTCCGTCCCTCCGCCCGCCCACCATTGCTATATAAACTGTTGCGCCGGCCATAGCCGTAGTCATCCGCATTCGTTCCCTTTCTCCTGTCCACACCACTACTGCCCACCATGTCTTCCTCACGCTCCAGCGCACTTTGGGACGGGTGGATGACGGACCACAAGGATATTGCAGCCATTGCTGCCGATCGGCTGGCCGGAAGGCAGCCGGAGGAGGACGACATCCCAATGGAGAACACGGTAGTCGACGATCCAGCGCCAACCCCCTCCTCCGCGCCATCCTCGCCGGTGCATTGCACCATGACCATCGGCGAGGCCCGTGCCCAATATATGGATAGTGTGAGGCAGATGCGTCAGGAGCAGTTCCGGGAGGCGCAGGCCGACGCCGCCTACAACCACCATCTCATCCAGGAGCACCTGCAGGTGGAGGAGCAGATCACCGCAGAGCGGGCGGAGCAGGAGGAGCTGCTCGACTCGTACCGCTCCGCCCGCAAGGGCCGCCTCAAGCGCTGGCGGTACCGCATGCGGGTGGCGGAGGCTGCGGCCGCCTACAAAGAGGCTAGCAAAGAGGGTGATGAAGCGGGCGAGGCGCTGTTTGGCGAGACCGAGGACGAGGCAGAGGACAATGCCGGCTCCGACGAGTCCCCGCTCCGCTGGCGTCGACGAGGCCCTACTCCGCCAACAACGAGGCAGAGGACACTGCCGGCTCCGCCGAGGCCCCGCCCTACCAACAACAAGGCAAAGGACATCGCCTTCTCAGCCGAGGCCCCACCCTGCCGGCAACACGGGGGAGGATTTCCACCGCTCAGCTGAGGCGCTGCCCGCCGGCAACAAGACAGAGGACATCGCCGGCTCCGCCGTGGCCCCGCCCCGCTGCCAACAAGGCCGCGCCACACAGAAAACGAGGAAGAGTAGAACACGGTAGGTCGCCGCTGCTCGGGTCCAAGTAAGGCCACCGCTGCTACCCTCTTGTTGAAGCCAAGCTAGGCGGGTTGACCATTGACGGTCGGTTAGCTTCTTGGCGGCGACGTGGAGTCGGGGAGTTCTGCTGGAGAACAACGCTGCTTCTACTTAACTGCTGGTGCAGTTGGCTGACTGACACGTGGGCCCAATAGGCCACATGTCAGTTACACAACTGCACCTGCAGTTAAGTCATTGAAGCTTCTGTTCGGCTCAGCGGGACACAGGTGGGT
Source organism: Aegilops umbellulata (assembly GCA_032464435.1). Classification (NCBI taxonomy): domain Eukaryota; kingdom Viridiplantae; phylum Streptophyta; class Magnoliopsida; order Poales; family Poaceae; genus Aegilops; species Aegilops umbellulata. The sequence goes on along the minus strand of CP136056.1, from coordinate 207,633,276 downwards.
AGCTTCGGTTAATTAATTATACCTCCAGCGCACCCCTTTTTAGTTGAAGAATGTATGAAATGTAATGAAATCTGGCATTTTTATATGAAATCCGACCATGTATGAATGAATTTATTTCGATTAGTTCGAATTCCTGTATCACTGGCATTGGATGAACATGCAAAACAATACGTACTAGCATTATTCCCAGGGTGATCACCTCGTTTGCAGCTGTTTCACATGTACTCCCTCCGGTCCTTTCTAGTTTGCATACATGTTTTGTCTGCAGTCAAAGTATCTCTACTTTGACCAATCTTGTACAAAAAAGTATGCACTTTCACAATGTGCGAAGTAAAAAGGAACAGAAGGAGTACAAAGTGTTTGAGCAGCTTTTTAGCATTTCTGTACATTGCAATCAAACACATAGGCCTGGCAATTCATAGAGAACATTCAAAACAATCGATGATTATGCATCTCAGTGACTCACATGTCAGAGGCAATATTTACTTCACAACTAAAGAATAAAGAAAAAATTGATCGACGCTGCTGATAGCAAAGGGCGTACCATTCGAAAATATCAAACGCATGTCTTGCTAAAATCAATGAGCAAAATTTGACAAGGTTGTCCCATTCCAAAATATCAAATGCCTACGATTGTGGAATGGGTAGGGTTTGCCATCAGTTCGGACATTGACATGGCACCTCGTGCTAAATAAACCAGCTGTTCTTTTTGTGCATTTCCACCAAAATCAACAAAACTCGCGCGTAGCTTGTATGATTTCGCCCTTATATGTTGCAACGCCTTGAACTTATCGACACCTCATTTCTTGTGGTGGAAATGAATGATTCTATGTATTCATGAACATTTTGTGCAGTTCCCATTGAAATCAAGCTGAGCACCCCTGTTTGCACAAATACAAAAAAGTGATTGGTATAGAGCAAATTGTACTATGAATTGACAGTTTCAACAGGCACATACATGGTCCATGTAGAGCACACTTTTAGAAAAATGGAACTCACCAGAAAGAATCCTAGAACAACATTGTACTCGCGCATCAAAGAAAAAAAATGGAGATTTTGCCAGTCCTTCTGAGCTGAAGTTAGTTTGGTCTTGTGGGGAGTAATGTAACCATCCTTCAACTGCTCCTTCTGATGATAAGATAGACCGGGCTTCTTCATCCTGGCATAATCGGAACTAGTCACTTCACGTACTCCATATTTTTCTTCAGAGGAAGATGATCCTCTTGTGCAAAGACAAGAGGACTACTAAATGCTAGCATCATTGTTTGCTCGAAAAAAAGGAAAGGTAATATTTAAAACAGCACAGATGAAGCACTTCTCAAGGACAATACCACTTTTTCATGACAGTATCTAAACAGTAGCACAACACCAATAGAGATGACAAAGCTCAATCATATGGATGAAATCAGTGGGCAAGTACCAACCTTTGTTAGGAGGCTTATTGTGTAGAGTATACAGATGAAGCAATTCTCCGGAACCATCTGTTTCTATCTATGGTGGTGGCCATGCTTACTATATACTCCTCGATTAGTTTAATGTTTCCAACATCTTCTTGTGCAATTCCACTAAAATATATGGTATCTTCAAAGAAGATCCCTGTTTGCACAAGTAGAGATAATTACATATTACATTAAGAGTGGCATCAAATCAGTGGCAACACAATTTCTTGTTCCGGCCATAGCAATAAATTAAGATGCAAAACTATATCATTACTTGTGCCATCATGGTTCCAGTGCTTCATTACAGCACCGGGAGTTGATTTTTGTTTTTCTTCCCCTTGTTCTTCCCCTTCATCACTTGGTTCAATAACAAACAAGCTATGCCTTCAATGTAAGATTTGGCATGTCAATTAGGGAGCACAAGTATAGTACTAAACTTCATTTTCTGATGAAAGTGGCAAAATACAGGCCAACAGTTGTGAAATATCCTTATCTTACCTCAATGGGATATTACGGTGCACATACAGATTGGAAGTCTTGTCTCCATTTGTGCAGTTCACTAAAATCAAGCAACATTATCGTACAAGTAGCACAACATATGAATGCACACTGCAGAATCATGTGAAAGAAGGCTAGTACTGACCTCTCATGATGCGGAATTCAAACAACTCACAAGAAGAATATCTGAACCAAATTCGCCTTAATGGATAGGAAGTAAGATCTCCTCTTGTGCAGTTCCACTAAGATCAAGAAATCAAGCAACGTTGTCGGTGTGACATTTTGGTTGAACTGCACAAAACACTCTTAAAACAAAAGTGTTTTGTGCAGTGCAACAAAAGCTCACAATGGCAACGAGGTGAAGCAGATAACCCTGTTTACACAGAGGTGCAATGGAAACAATTAGTAGTCAATAACGGTGGATGACATAGAAGCCAACAAAAAGAAGCATCTACCTTATCTAAATGGGAAATAAAGCAAGACAGTAGCATTTCTCAAACGGTGGCATTAATTAATATTAAAATAGAGATTATATTAACAATAAAATTCGTTAAACATGTAATTTGCTTTTAACTGTGGCATTGCATCAATTTTCCAGCGGCATTATTAGAGGGTGTTTGTTTACAGGGACATTTTGGTGTAGGGACTAAAAAAACTCCGTGTCAGTCCCATCTAAACCAAACAGGAGGACCTTTTAGGGACTAAAAGTGGGAATTTGGGACTAAAGAAAGAAGACCCTGAGGGAGTCTTTTTGGGACTTTTTCCAGCAGTTGCCCCTGCCACGCATCACACCTTGTCTCTATTAGTTCATTACTAGGGGTAACATAGTCTTTTAGCATGTCATTTAATAACCTCTAATCCATGTTTAGTCCCTGGAACCCAGCAGGTAGGGACTAGGGAGTTTTTAACCAAACATGGCCTTAAATTAACAACAGCTAATGAGTTGCACGGGACAATGGACGCACCAGCACCATGTGCATCTACCGATGTACTATGGTCATGCACAGTCTGTTGCAACAAAGAACAAACAACCAAGGAGCATATTTGTGTTGGTCCCAGTTTTGTTATCTTTAGACGCCTTTCCCAATGTGAGCGCAGCAAATCTAGTCCTGCTCAAACTCTACAGCCTTGTCCCTTCCTTTCCTTTTTGAACTAGTACTTTTGCCCCTTCCTTTCCTCTTTGAACCACGTCCAAGATTTATGCGATACAACTTTCCCCACTACTTTCCCCCATTCCTTTCCTCTTTGAACCACGTCCTAGATTAATGCTATACAACTTTCCCCCTTCATTTCCTCTTTGAACCACGTCCTAGATTCATGCTATATACAACTTTTCCCACTACTTTCCCCCACTCCTTTCCTCTTTGAACCACGTCCTAGATTCATGGTATACATGCAGCTAAAGCAATGCATGTGGAGTAAGTAAATTATACCTTAAGGTTCTTGGGACGTGGTTCGATGGGCGACGGGACGACAACAAAGAAGAAGGGGTCGGAGGCCCTCCCGCGCCGCCGCTGGGTGGAAAGTGAACAGTTGCGCCGGTAGTCCATCGACGATGGCGACAACGTTAAGCCTCCTTCCCTTCCCGGCGGACGGATCCTGCCGGCTCTTTGAGCAGCAGTGAGGGGAGAGAGAGGCCAACGAAGTCTTGTTTAGATCTGGAGAGGGCGAGAGAGTGTGAAGAGAGCAACTACAAGTGCTGAGGCTCCAGCGGGAGAGGGCGAGAGAGTGTGAAGAGAGCAACTACAAGCGCTGAGGCTCCAGCAGGAGAGGGCGAGAGAGTGTGAAGAGACCAACTACATGCGCTGAGGCTCCAGCGTGTATATATATACTTGAGAGAGAGTGTGAAGCGTGCAAAGCCTAGAAAACATTTTGACCAGTCAAAGAATCCTTGTCGGTGTCAAAACCGGCGGATCTCGGGTAGGGGGTCCCGAACTGTGCGTCAAGGTCGGATGGTAACAGGAGACAAGGGACACTTTATTTTACCCAGGTTCGGGCCCTCTTGATGGAGGTAAAACCCTACTCCTGCTAGATTAATATTGATGATATGGGTAGTACAAGAGTAGATCTACCACGAGATCAAGGAGGCTAAACCTTAGAAGCTAGCCTATGGTATGATTGTGTATGATGATGGTTGTCCTACGGACTACAACCCTCTGGTTTATATAGACACCGGATAGGGTTAGGGTTACACAGAGTCGGTTACAATGGTAGGAGATCTTGAATATCCGCACGCCTAGCTTGCCTTCCATGCCAAGAAAAGATCCTTTCGGACACGGGCCGAAGTCTTCAATCTTGTATCTTCATAGTCCTGGAGTCCGGCTGAAGGTATAGTCCGGCTATCCGAACACCCCCTAATCCAGGACTCCCTCAGTAGCCCCTGAACCAGGCTTTAATGATGACGAGTCCGGCGCGCAGATTGTCTTCGGCATTGCAAGGCGGGTTCCTCCTCCAATTTCTTCAAGAAGATTGTAAACACCAAAAATAGTGTCCAGCTCTGCAAAATAAGTTTCCACATATTGCCATATAGAGAATAATATTAACACAAATCAAATCTGCTGACGTATTCCGCAGTGCGTCATAACACTGCGGCCAAGCTCTTTATATTAATTGTTTTCATTGTTCCACCTCAGCGTGTTTAGCGAGGCGGTTTCCTTGGCACGTCTTGTCAAAGCAGAGATCGTGTGCCCCTTTTAACGGGATTCTCATCAATACGGATGTGGGTAACCCAACCGCGCCATTTACCACGGCGCTTGGGAGGCAAGTGAGTTTTATTAGGTAGGTTGGGATGCCTAACCGCACCCGCTTGTATAAAGGGATAAGGATTCACCTATTTAACCTACCCCTTCTTCCTCCTTTGCCAATCCATCTCTCGCGCACTCAAGCTCCAGCGCCCAAGTCCGCTCTTACTTCCTCAACCTTCTCCAACAATGTCCGGAGCGGGAGGCAAGTGGATGGCCTCCTCCGTTACGGAGGCCCAAGTAAAAAAGCTAAGGAAAGCCGGATACTTGTCCAAGGACATCACGCATCGGCTTCCTGAGAAGGGGCAGCTTCTTCCTACCCCAGGGCCCCATGAGAGGGTAGTTTTCTTCCCCACTTCCTCCGCGGACTGGGCTTTCCACTTCACCCATTTGTCCGGGGGCTCATGTTCTACTACGGACTGGATTTCCACGATCTGGCCCCGAACTTTGTCCTCAACATCTCGGCGTTTATCGTCGTGTGTGAGGCCTTTCTCCGCGTCCGCCCCCACTTCGGCCTCTGGCTCAAGACCTTCAACGTCAAGCCCAAGGTGGTGTCCGGCACTCAGGCGAAGTGCGGAGGCGCTATGGCCAGCAAGATGGCCAACGTCCTCTGGTTCGATGGCTCCTATGTGGAGTCCCTAAATGGGTGGCAGGCCGGGTGGTTTTACATCACCGAGCCACGTGATCCGAAATGGGTCGCAGCCCCCGAGTTCAGATCCGGACCCCCCACGCGGCTCATGTCCTGGAAAGAGACGGGCCTGTCGTGGGGCAACGAGGAAGAAGTGACTGGGTTGCAAACGTGCATCTAGACCCTGGTGAACAGGCCAATCCGGCTGATTACTGTGATCCAGGTCATGCTCGTTCGCCGGATCCTCCCGTGCCAACAACGGGATTTTACTTTGTGGGAATTCGACCCGACGCAGCACTAAACCCTCAGTAGGCTCTTCGACACGACGTATGAAGACGTCTGGAAGGTGCTGACCAAAGGCGCCGAGTCCCCCACATCCGCTTCCGAGGACCGCGGATACAGCTCGCAGCATCATGCTAGCGAGGTGAGCTATCTATACCTTTGACAGGTTTGTTAAGATCTTCTTCATAGATTAACTCTATGCGGGATCTAAACTCCTTTACCTTTGACAGGCTTGGCGGGCTATATCCGGACCAATTAACTGTCCGGCTCCCCTGCCCGAAGACCCAGCCCCAGCTCTCTTGGTGAAGCTGCTGGCTCCGGCACCTTATGTGGTGCCGGAGAAGAAGGCCAAGAATAAGAAAACCACCGGGACTCGAAAAAGTTCCCGCAACATGGTGGTGTCGGACTCGTCATCTGACGAGTCCGCGACGCTCTCCTCTCGTGAAAACGAGGAGGAGGAACAAGAAAGCTCTCCCCCCAGCGAGGGGAGAAAAGAAGAAGAAGGCCACCCCAACGGGGGAGGCCGAGGGGTCGAGGAAAAGGAAGACCCCTCCGCCGGACTACTCCCACGACGCCGAAGAGGGCGGAGAGGAGTGGTCGGACAGAACCAAGCGTCCGGCAAAATCGTAAGTATTTATATACCAGAGTGACTCATGATATTCTTTTAATGCGCGGCTTTCCCTAATATCGCTCTTAATTTATGCAGCCCGCCCCGGGCCGAACTCGACGATTCGTTGAGCGGCTACCTGGATTCGTCGGACGTGAACTCTGTTCCGCCTGCCGTATCCCCCTGCAGGGTGAACGACGCCGAAGTGGTGTCCCGCCAAGCTCCAGGGCAGGAGGAGATAGTCCTGGAGGAGCCGCAAGGCAATCCTCCGGACCCCAGGAGTAAAGGGGATGAAACCCCCCCAGGGCTCCAAGTCCGGCTTTGTGCTGGACACCGCGCCGGACTCGACAGTCCTGGTCCGCGGTGGGCGAACTCCTTCCGAGAGGAGTAAGCCGTCTGAGCCGGCAACCTCCGTCCAACCAGAGGCGCCGGACAATCTGCTGGAGGTGCTTGAGGGCGCTGCCATCGACAAGGAGCACCGTACTGTTATGAGTACGGTGATCCAAAGGGTTCAGTCCGCCAAGAGCGGACTGATTGAAGCTTGAGCTAGCCTTCTAACAGGCTTCGAGGTAAGTAAAAATATGTCAAATTATTTACCGCATAGACAGTAGCCCCTGATGCTCTGTTCGGTGTTCGGAAACAAAAGCCGAATAGAGGATCTAGTAATTTTTGTAGGAGTCTAACAACAAAAGGTCAAATATGCGTATGCAGGCTTCGCTGCTGTCCACCGCCGCACTGACTGCGCAGGTGGATGTCCTTAAAAAGGACCTCGGGCGGACCGAGCAAGAGCTCGGCCTTGCCAAACGGCAGCTCGAGGAGAAAGAAGGTAAGAAATACCCTAAAAAAGAAAAAAGGTGCCTATAGAGAGGCTTGATTGCAGAAAGAAATAACATGATTGTACTGCTTATTGTAGGGGCCACAACCGAGGTGGCAACCCTGAAGCAGGCGCTGGCTGAGGCCGGAAAGAAAACGGCCGAGGAGCGCGCCGGGCGAAAAAGGCTTGGGGTTCAGGTCGGCGAGGTGCAGCAAGAGCTGCAAGCTCTCATGAAAAAACATGAGAGCTTGGAGCTTGAGTCAAAAGCGCAAGCATCCGAGCTCGCGTCGGCCCTTGAGACCGCCAAGAGTGCCAAGGCCGAAGCCCAAAAGGCCCTCCAAGAGTTGGAGGAGGTGAAAAAGATAGCAACGGGTAAGGCATTCTTAATGCAAAGTAGGAATATAAAAGTAAACTACCTGTTACTTACCCGAATACGGAGTTCTCCAGGGGCGTTCGCCGATCTTCCCCGCAGCGTATTCGACGCCGCCGCATTCTACCGAGCTGAAGAGGGCAGCTCGACGGAGAGTGTGTTCTGGTCTCAGTATTCTGAGGCCGAAGACCCTGTGCCTTTGAGCGATCAGCTGAAACAACTAGTCGAGCTCCACAAGGCGGCCGGACAGGCCATGAAGGGCTTACTAGTTCGGCTGTGGCCTGGAAAGGCCCTGCTTGGGAGCTATTTCGGGCTAGTGCGGCGGCTGGTGGAGGCATGTCCACGGCTTGAGGTCATCAAGCGCTCCGCCTGCATTGAAGGTGCCCGGAGGGCCCTTGCCCGTGTAAGGGTACACTGGGGTAAGCTGGACGGAGAGAAGCTGGTGAAGGATGGGCCACCGCCGGGGAAGGAGCATCACAAGCCTGAGAACTACTACAAGGAAGTTCTTGCCGGAGCCCGCCTTGTCGCGGATGAACGTACTAAAGATGTAGTATTTGAATGAACTCGCTTGTTTGTATCCTGTGCACTGAAGACTTGTTCATATGCACTAAGCAATGCTTATTGAATTTAAAATATTATTTTCTATGCGGCCGTTTATTAAAAATTGAGAGATGGCCAGTCGTCGGCTTCTGCCCCCATGCCACTAGTGCTTGGGTGTTCAGGATAAACCTGAGGGCTCTTTTTCCCATAGTTGGGTCCTTCGAGGGAGGCGCTCAGCACAACGAACCAGGCAATCAGACTATAATGCTTGAACACTCTCACTTAGCCATAGAACGTTATAATTTTAAATTTCAGTGAAGCCCCTAGTTCGGAAGGCCGAATTCGGGGCGCTATCCACGCCTTTGGCCAGACATAGCCAGCTCCTCGCTCGAAGCGGCATAAGTCTTTAAGGACTTGAAAAACCTCTCGAACAGTGACTGGTCTCACGCCTTATCATGACAGTCTGTTTTAGCTTTCTCCACTGAGGTGCTTAACCCAGCTGAACTGGGGCACAATCACAGTGGTTCTCCTAGTGCTACCTTAGCCGATATAGCGGAACGTAAGGCAACAAAACATAGGAGTCGGGCAAACCCAATAGGTGACCAAAATCATGATTCGGAGCCGATGCATATAGTGCTATAAGTTCGGGGTGCCGCACTTGTGAAAGTGTACGGACTTCTCACACCAGATAGAAGGGTAATGAAGCCCCTGGCGTGTTTTGCCGTACCATGGTGTATGGTTGCGATCATGTTTTTTTAATGAACATATATATTAAAAGAGGACAACGCAAAAAATAGGTGAAAAGTTATGCATTGTTTATAGAGAGGCTATTTATCAAAGCCGAACGATACAAGTAGTGCGATAAGCAAAAAAGATATTAGACTATTTAACATGTCCTGACCAGGCGCAGGCCGCGGAATTTAGAAACAGATATATCGCTCGAAACAGAGACCACCTAAGAGTTCCGTAATGCGGCGTAGCTTTGTCTGCTTTCCTAGGTCTTGCATCGTCTGTGCGGCAGCAAAGCCGAACAGGTTATCCAGAGTGTGGAGTCCTGAAAGTAAAAAAAAAATTCCGGCAGCCCCTAGTACGTTTGACGCCGTATTGTAAGCATGCCATTAATGTGCCCCTCCCCCTGTGCCCATGGAATTTCGAGGGCGTAATTGTGTACTCGAGGTACTAGCTCCGCTATGTTGCGATGGCTGGGGTTGGGGCCGTATTTCTACGCTTGCTCCGAACGTGCCAGGCGGTCTTGTTGCAGGTTACTCCGGGCGCGCTTTGTATTGTCCGGATTTTTAACGGCCGAACTAGAGAGTTGCCTTGAAAGGCTGCTTTGTACTTCCGCTGCGAAGGCCGCCCTGTGCTCCTCCGTACGGATGGAGCATTCTGTGTTTCCGTTGACCGTAATTACTCCTCGAGGGCCTGACATCCTGAGCTTGGGATATGCGTAGTGCGGCACCGCATTGAATTTAGCGAATGCGGTTCGTCCGAGCAGGGCGTGATAGCCACTACGGAACGGGACTATATCGAAGATTAACTCTTCACTTCGGAAGTTATCCGGAGATCCGAAGACCACATCAAGTGTTACTGAGCCTGTGCAATTGGCCTCTACACCTGGTATGACGCCTTTAAAGGTCGTCCTTGTGGGCTTGATCCTTGATGGATCTATGCCCATTTTCCGCACTTATCCTGATAAAGCAGGTTCAGGCTACTGCCGCCGTCCATGAGGACTCTTGTGAGATGAAATCCGTCAATGATTGGGTCAAGAACCAATGCGGCAAAACCGCCGTGACGGATGCTAGTGGGGTTGTCCCTTCGATCAAAAGTGATCGGGCAGGAGGACCATGGGTTGAACTTTGGGGCGGCTGGCTCCATCGCGTATACGTCCCGTAGCGCACGCTTCCGCTCCCTCTTGATAATGTGGGTCGCGTATATCATGTTCACCGTTCGCACTTGTGGGGGAAACCCCTTCTGTCCATTGTTGTTCGGCGGCCTGGGCTCCTCCTCGTCGTCGCTATGCAGCCCCTTGTCTTTGTGTTCGGCTCTTAACTTGTCTGCCTGCTTGAACACCCAACAATCCCTGTTGGTGTGATTGGCTGGCCTTTCGGGGGTGCCATGAATCTGGCATGAGCGGTCGAGTATCCGGTCCAAACTGGACGGGCCCTGGGTATTCTTTTTAAATGGCTTTTTCCGCTGACCGAATTTATAGCCTCTGAATCCAGCATTTACTGTCGTATCCTCATTGCTGTCGCTGCTAACGCGGCGCTTTTTCTTATTTCGACGTGTCCTGCCACTTTTGTCCTTGGTATCCGAATTACCAAGGTTCTTTGATAAGTTGTTGCTGCGAGCTAGCCAGCTATCTTTGCCCGCGCAAAAGCGGGTCATGAGTGTTGTGAGGGCTGCCATAGATTTCGGCTTTTCCTGTCCCAGGTGCCGGGCAAGCCACTCATCGTGGATGTTATGTTTGAAGGCTGCTAGGGCCTCTGCGTCCGGACAGTCGACTATCTGATTTTTCTTTGTTAGGAACCGTGTCCAGAATTGCCTGGCCGATTCTTCTGGCTGCTGAATTATGTGGCTTAGGTCGTCGGCGTCCGGTGGCCGCACATAGGTCCCCTGGAAGTTGTCGAGGAATGCGGCTTCCAGGTCTTCCCAAGAACCGATTGAGTCCACTGGTAGGTTGTTAAGCCAGTGCCGGGCTGGTCCCTTGAGTTTAAGGGGGAGATATTTGATGGCGTGTAGATCGTCGCCACGTGCCATGTGGATGTGGAGGAGATAATCCTCAATCCATACTTTCGGATCTGTCGTACCATCGTACGACTCGATGTTGACGGGTTTGAAGCCCTCTGGGATTTTATGATCCATTACTTCATCTGTGAAGCATAGTGGGTGTGCGGCGCCCCTGTACTGGGCTATGTCACGACGCAGCTCGGAAGAGCTATGCCTGTTGTGTTCGGCCCGGCCGGATTTATTGTGTCCGGAGTGAAGATCATCACGTGTCGTCGGGCTTCCGCGCGATCCATAGATTGATCTTGTTTGCCTTGCTTTATCCTCCAGTACGTCTCGCAGGTCTGGCTCATTTTCCCGTGCCTTAGTTGAGCGGCACCGGGGCATGGCTTGTTTAGAGGTTCGACAGGCCTCTCTGTCGCGGCCGCGAGGTGGCCGGTCTGCCATGTCATGCATTGGTAATGTAGGTGTTTCCCTCTCTGATTGGGGTAGCGGCCTGCGCTTAGGGTAATTTTTGGAGGGGCGCTCGAGTTCATACTCTTCGGACGCAAGGACTTCACTCCATCTGTCAGCTAGCAAATCTTGATCAGCTCTAAGCTGTTGCTGCTTTTTCTTTAGGCTATTCGCCGTGGCTAGAAGCCTGCGTTTAAAATGCTCTTGTTCGGCGGGGTCTGATGGTACGACGAATTCGTCGTCGTCGAGGCTTGCCTCGTCTTCGGAGGGGGGAATGTAGTTATCATCCTCAACCTCTCGCTCTGCCGCTCTCTCATGAGGGCTGGCTTCTCCATCTTCTTGCGCCGAATCTTGCTGGATTTGGTGTTCTTCGGCGCTATCCGGGGTAGTATTATCTCCCGTGCCGGAATCACCATTTCTGCTGTGGCGCGATTTAGAGCGGCGCCGTTGACGCCAGCGTTTTGGCTATTTTTTCGAGGTGTCATCCTCCGCTGTTCCATCGCCATCTCCATCCTTTGGAGCGTCCACCATATATATGTCATATGACGAGGTAGCGGTCCAGCGCCCTACAGGTGCTGGTTCTTGTTCATCTCCTCCTTCGTCGTCCATACCGTCGAAGTCTTCGGAGCCGAAGTCAAGTATGTTGGTTAAATCATCGACAGTGGCTATTAAGTGGGTGGTGGGTGGGCGTTGAATTTCTTCGTCGTCCGAATCCCAACCTCGCAGACCATAGTCCGGCCTGGGCTCTCCTGATAAAGAGAGAGACTTGAGAGAATTCAGGATATCACCGAAAGGTGAGTACTGAAAGATGTCCGCGGCGGTGAACTCCATTATAGGCGCCCAATCGGATTCGATCGGCAGGGGCACGGGAGGCCCGGAGTTCGGAGAAGAATCTGACTCCTTGGAGTCATGGGCCGTGCGGAGTGCGGGGCTGGTGTTCGGCTCGATCGCCTTCAAGATCGCAGCCCCCGAGGTGATGTCCAACCGTTCATCCTCAAAGAACGTAGCAGGCTCCGAGTCGAGGATCGGGGCCGGTGCGTGTGCGGCCTCCAGGGCACTATTCAGAGGCAGAGCTATATCCTGCCCCTCGAGGTAGTGCGGCGCACTTGGCTGTGGCTCGAACCCGTCGAAGATCAAGTCTCCGCGGATATCTGCCGTGTAGTTTAAGCTTCCAAACCTGACTTGATGACCAGGGGCGTAGCTTTCGATCTGCTCCAGACGACCGAGCGAATTGGCCCGCAGAGCGAAGCCGCCGAAGACGAAGATTTGTCCGGGGAGGAAAGTCTCACCCTGGACCTCATCATTGTTGATGATCAAAGGAGCCATCGGGCCTAAAAGTGACGACACAGAGGAACTCTCAATGAAAGCACCAATGTCGGTGTCAAAACCGGCGGATCTCGGGTAGGGGATCCCGAACTGTGCGTCAAGGTCGGATGATAACAGGAGACAAGGGACACTTTATTTTACCCAGGTTCGGGCCCTCTCGATGGAGGTAAAACCCTACTCCTGCTAGATTAATATTGATGATATGGGTAGTACAAGAGTAGATCTACCACGAGATCAAGGAGGCTAAACCCTAGAAGCTAGCCTATGGTATGATTGTGTATGATGATGGTTGTCCTACGGACTACAACCCTCCGGTTTATATAGACACCGGATAGGGTTAGGGTTACACAGAGTCGGTTACAATGGTAGGAGATCTTGAATATTCGCACGCCTAGCTTGCCTTCCATGCCAAGAAAAGATCCTTCCGGACACGGGACAAAGTCTTCAATCTTGTATCTTCATAGTCCTGGAGTCCAGCTGAAGGTATAGTCCGGCTATCCGAACACCCCCTAATCCAGGACTCCCTGAATCCTCCCGGCACAAATTATGCTCAAGTGTAGTTATCGAACCCGAGACCTCAAGTTTGATGAGCTAACAGGCTAACCAGCTGCACAACCCTCCTGTTATGTTCAACGAGAGAGAAATAACCTTTTATACATTCCTGAATCCTTATTATAACATGCACACAAATTTTGGGCACTTGTATTCGACTTAAGTCAGTGTGCCACCGTATCTCGTATACGTACTACTCCCTCCGTCTAGGTGTAATAAGTCACGTTAGAAGGTGCAACGGGACCCCTAGCTAGAGGAAACCCCTAGCTTCCTTGTGACCAGCCTCTTGGCTGACTGTCCGGGGAATGCTTTTATTTGAATAAAGCTCTATGATTTTCCTGCAAAAAAAGAAGGTGCAACGGGACCAAGGTACGTGCGTGTGCGCGCGCGTGTGTGTGTGTTTAACACAATGTGTGTGTTAGAGAGAGCGACAGATCGACCTACTCCTATAGAGAGATGTTGTGTACTGTACAATTCTAGCCGCGAGAGTCGGTGCATCCTCTCGTTTTCGGGCGTGTCCGGTAGGGACATGCGGATAGCTGCCACGCCCGCTCCTCACCAGCCTTGCCCACCCAAAGCCCCTCCATCGCCCGCGCGCGCTTCCCGCCCGAAACGGTCAGCGCCGCTCCAAAGAATCGGTGCCGCATTCATGCCCGGGCAGAGCGGACGCGACCTCTCACTGGCGCAAGAGTGATGGTTGCTTCGTCAGTCCAACTTACTGCTGGGTCTATGTGATTTGACGGCTCATTGGTCTTTATTACTGAGGTCGTAGGACTGTTGGATATCCCACGCTTTCGGCGATAGGAGGTATACTACTACTAGATTACAATTTTCTGCATTCTTACAGCAGAGGCGTTCAAGAGCAGTGAAAACACGCAGGCTCAGTGATTACATGGCCCCCCTCACACTATCACCGTGTGACACCTAGTACTCCCTCCGTTCCTAAATATTACTAGATGAGTCCCCGCGCATTGGCGCGGAACAGCGGTATATCTCTCTGCGCAAAATTATCGATTTCATAGAACAAAAAAAAACTCTATAACTGCATGACAAATGTGGTAGCCAAACTAAATAAACTCCCATCATCATTTAGATCATCCCACGTAAGGAAAAAAGATCAGCCAACTCCTACTGCATAATGGTATTATATTTTTCTTTTTGACATGTTAATGGGACTTAAAAGCTCACTTATATGCATGCTACTGGTGCATGCTTGCATGCAGACATGTCGATGTGATTTAAAACCCACTCACATGCATGTGGCACGGTATTTCTGCATGCTTGCATGTGGGTTAGTGCGGAGCCTCTCAACGTCTAGATCAGACGGCTATTCTGGACTGATTTACTTCATCTAACGGCTACATCAATTTTGATGACGTGGCTCAAGGAGAGGATAGAGAATTCCTAGTAGTGGGGGCTAGCTATTACTAGTAGATAGTAAGTCTTTGTAGAGATTCCACTACATACGGAACAAAATGAATGAATCTACACTTAAAATGCATCTATATACATCCACATGTGGTTCATCGTGAAATCTCTACAAAGACTTATATTTAGGAACGGAGGAAGTACTAGTACAATATGTACTGTAATTTATCAGCGAGATAAATTTGTACAATGCTATGAAGCTTCCAGCTTCGGTTACATGTATCTTGCGTCCAAGGTTGCCCGTTGCAACATTTCATCAAATCAAAGGAGACTAACATGCATGCTATTGCATCTCAATGATTCACAGATCATAGCAAATATGTACTCCCTCTGTTCCAAAATAAGTTTCTCAACTTTGTGCAAACTTTGATACAAAGTTGTACTACTACTAAAGTTGACACTTATTTTGGAACAGAGGCAACTAAAGAAAAAAATGATCCATGCAGTCCCTAGCCCTTGAACCGTGAACCCTGACCAGGCTTCAATTTGTTGGCAACGTTCGAGATTCCTAATAAATGAAGTTTGCAACCTTTTGACCATCGGATCATTTTGTGCAGTTTCATCAAAATCGAGTTGAGCATCCCTGTGGCAAAGAAATTGAACAAGCGTGATTAGAATAAGATTACTGGGACTAGTTGATGAGACATAAACTCATCACAAATACAGTACGTAGAAGCCAGTAGAGGTATGTGCGGGGCAAAGAAGTAGAGAAATATCCACAGGGAGTGATGTGGGCAGCTAGAGCAGTGGTGCAAGCCGGCTGTAAAGGGAGTTGTACCTAAGGGACGTCGCTCAACCTTGAGGAGGGCGGCGGGAGGCGGCAACTGCCCACGTCGCGATAGTGAGCAAGGGACGAAGGCAACCTCACCGGCTTTGTGAGAGAGAACGGCGGGGACCCCTGATCGGGACGTGCCGGCAGTGGGTTTTCGCCGTCGGCGATGGCCATGGCATCTACACTAAGCATCCACCCCTTCCCCAAGCGGACGTGATCCGCCGGGATGTTAGAGATGTGGCCACAGTCGTTTTGTGCGAGAGAGCATGAAGAGAGCAACCCCAGCAAGCAAACCGTGTAGGCCGGCCCGTCCTGACTATGTATATAGTGCAGCGGTTTCCTTTTCTCTCCATATGAACCTATCATATTGCGTACGTGCCACTGAAGAAAAAAAACTTTATTTATAAATGACGAGGCACCTACTACTCGTTCTCCTATAACCTTGCGCTTGTCATCTCCAAAATATTAACCTTGTGATTGGCTCTTCGCCTCTTCGGGAAGTTGAGCAATAATGGTAGTGCAGTATATATCGTTCTGGCTATATGAAACCGAATGAATTGCTGCACGTCCACCACGTGGGCGAGGTTCGAGGGGCGAGGGAGAGTGCTACATATGGAGCAAAATGAGTCAATCTACACTCTAAAATACGTCTATATACATCAGTGTTTGGAGTATGTACTAGTAGTTCATATTGAAATCTACTAAAGGACATATATATTCCAAACAATATGATATAATCTCTATAACAAAGGTAGTAGGGACGAGGATTAAATGGAGGGAGTAGTAAATTTTTCTCCTCATCCTGCGAGCCACCGCGCGCATGGGCGGGCGAGCGGGCATAAGGCGTAGTAATCAAGCTTCACCTCATCCCGCGAGCCACCGCGCCCGTGGGCGGGGGAGACGGCGTACTAAGCAAGCTTCTCCTCGTTCTGTGAGTTGACGGGACACATCAAAAGTACTCCAGTGTATAGGCCTTGCCTCTAAGGTAGGCCCCACATGGTTTGCCTCTTTTTTTAACATAACATGTCAAGTCGCAATTTGTTTGTTCACCTGTGGTAGACGATCCTCCCTCCACCAAGTGGACAACCAGTACACGTGCCAAATTACCACGTGGGCTGCCTTTTTCGTACAGAAATGAGCTCCACCATGTACTCGCGCGGGTGTGGTTGGGAAAGAGACGGAAGTACGTGCACCGTGCATGCACCTCTTCTCTTCGTGCACGTCCCCCGCCTACGTGGGTGTGTGTGAGAGATACAAATTGCGTTCGTGAGTGATTTTTGTTTTGGGGTGGGGTGGGGTGGGGGTGTATTTCGTGAATTATTTGTGGGAATATGTGTCAATGACATCTCAAACAAAATTTTGCATGCAATGTGTGTGAAATGGAGGCCTATCCATATCATACATAGAGGGTCGGGCAATCCACGAGAAGAGAGGGAGGGGTCATAGCTATCGATAGAGTCGAAGAGAGGATCAAGTGGGTGGGTGCGAGATCGATGAAGAGAGCCATTGAAATTGTGTGTGTGTACAAGTCAAAGATATAGGGTGACTGGCCTACCGGAACGTTAGAGGGCACACGTCAAGTTTGTGTGTGGCAGGGAGACATGACTAGAGCGCTCGATGTATCAGTGTGTGTGGGGGGAGGGTGGTGGGAGGGGTAGGCAGAGGCCTAACTATAGAGGTAGAACGACTCGTATATGTGTTGAGAAGGAGAGACCTAGCTATGTCTTGAGGGAGGTCGGTCGACATCCATACATAACTGAAGGACGGGAAATATGATGGGAGAGAGAGAGGAGAGAGAGGAGAGAGAGAGGGAGGGAGAGGGAGGGAGAAGGGTAGAGTGCTGGATGGGTGATGGAGTTTCTTCTCGAAGATGGTGGGAGAGGCCTACTAGACAGAATGAGGGTGGAACTGCAATATTTTTAATAAGAGTGGGGATGTGTTTCTGTGTGTGTGCCTGTGCGTGATAGATCTGTCGGGACAAATCCATGGATGATGAAGGGGAACCATGTGTTTGGTAAGCAAACCTAACTAGATCGATAGATCAATTGTTGTTTGTCGGAGGAAGGGAGAGACACAAATAACAAGGTAGATCGATTGACGTGTGGGTAAAAACGAGTTATAAGGACCTAGCTAGCTATATGTATAGCGAGAGATCGGTCGGTGTACGTCCATTTGTTAGAGGCAAATAAGGCCCGGCGAGACGGATAGACAGACAGAGTGGAGCTAGGAGGTGGTACGAGAGGCCCAACTACTAGCTAGATAGGGGAGGAGTGTGCGGTTGTGAGAGCGATGAAAAGAGGGGCGCGAGTTTACACGTGTGTCTGACCATATGAGAGACATGAGGCAAGGACACATAAAGGAGGAGATTGAAGGTGTGTTTGTATGTTGTAGGCAGGCATCGCTGGAGAGGTTTATCGATCGGTGTGTGTCGGAAAGGAGTTGTGGGGACTCTGGGAGAACGACCTAAAGAAAAAAAATGAATGTGCCCAGTGGATAGAATGACGAGGGAGGGGGAGGGCGTGTGCATGCACGAGAGAAAGTTAGTGGTAGCTACAAAGGTTAGAGGATTGTGTGGGTGTAAGAGACTAACAAAGATAATAATTTGATATGAAAGCGGATTCATATATTTGAATAGGAGATCATAGTGTTTTAGACATTGCATGCATGAATATAGCGGTGATACACGTGTTGTGCACATGTTATACCATAATGTGATAATGCATGGCGTTTGCAACTCACAGCTAAATGCCGAACAATCTAAACCATACTATACATCAAACAATCTCACGTTTTATTTGAATTTGTGATAATGTGTGGCGTTTGCATCTTACAACTAAATATTGAACAATTTAAACAATACTATATATCGAACATTCTCACATTTTATTTGAATTTGTGGTAATGTGTGGTGTTTGCAACTCACATCTAAATACTTGTAGGCATAGGGGGCGGGGCACCATACATAATGTGATAAACACATTATACATATGAGACATGGTTTAGATTATGAAGATCTAGCTAGAGCTAGAAATGTAATGTGATTTAAAATCAAAATAAAGTGGATTCAAAATATCTAGTTCGAGTTCATATAGTACACATAGTTCATATGTAACTCGAGACTAATCATGTGGTGTTCTGTGAAGATAATACACAAACGATGGTTTAACTTGAACATAATGATGATTGTAGATCTTACTAAAACAGAGAAACGAATTCAAATGCTTTGACTTCACAACAATCATTACTGTAGATCTTATTCAAATAGAGAAACAAATTCAAATTTAGTTCATATTGAAGCGGTAGTATATACGTTTGGAATGCACTAAAACGTTCATTTGAGTAGTAGGTTGCATGCATTATACACGTAGCGAAATATTTTAATTGAACATAACATGAATTCAAAGTTTTGAATGACATTTGTAGGCCGCATTGATTTGGTACAGTACACGTTAGGCTTGTCCGGATATTTCAACCCGCACCTTGTTAGCCCGAAATATTTAAGATATATCTTTGTCTCATTATGCTCCGACAACTCCCTCCATCTCAACCCGCGCCTTGTTATTCCGAAATTACAACGCGCGCGAAAACTCCCACCTCTTGTGAAATCCCGACACGCGAAATGCCGGTGGTACCCCTGAACCAAAATAACCGCCTCAAATCGATGGGGGTACTTTCATAACTTACCCCACATTTCAGACAAGCACGTCTCTAAGCCATGGTTCCCCACTGCCATCCCATCCGCCCACCCATTCGTACACCAAGGCCGTGAAAACCCACGACAAAACCCCACACCCTGCTCCGTCCGCCACCCAGCCGGAGCCTCTTCCCCGACGACGTCGTCCACAGCAACACCTCGACGTCCCTCATCCACCGTACCGATGAGGATCCGTCGTCAATCTCATCATCCCACCGGTTCAGCCACGCCGTCCTCCACCTCCAAGGAGCTGCCCCGATGTTCCCCTCGTCTTTCGCGCCACCTCCATTCCCACGCCGCCGTCTTCACCTACACCACCGGAAGAGTATCATCATCACCATTTCCTCGAATGAAGCTGCGGCCTAATCGGCGCCACCAAAGAGGTTGTACACTAATTGCTGCATTTTCTTCTTGATTCGATCTCACGGTGCTGCCGGCACTCGGTCCCGAGCCGACACGGCGCGGCTCCATCCACGGCGGCGTCGCTGGCCACTTCCTCAATGGCGTCGCTCCCTCGGCGGCGACGTCCACATCAGTAGGACATGCTGCTGCTTTAGCTCTCGCTCGCGCTGCTGCTCTGCTCTTGCTCTCGGTCCCCTGCCTAGTCTGCTCTTGCTATTGCTCTTGCTCGCGCTGCTGCTCTGGCTCGCGCTGCTGCTCTCGCTCTTGCTCTTGCTTGCGATGCTGCTCCGATTTAGCTACACTTCAGTCGACTAAATCGACTTTCAGGTCAGTCGATTTTCAGGGGGTGGGGGGCTCTCCGGGGTGAAGGAAGAACCAGCCGTAGCGGGCATGGGGGCTCGCCGGAGAGGTACCCCACTATCTATCTTAGGGTTCAGGATGGGGGCGGTGGTCGCCGGCGGTGGCAGGGAGTTGGCGGGGCGGTGGCATGGGGATCGCCGAAGAAAAAGCTCAGCACGGGGGGGGGGGGGCTAGAGGGATGGCCGGGGTGGCGGCGGACCGGCGGTGGGGAGTGTTTTCAGGGCGGGCGGGGCGGCACACCGCCGGCCGCGGGCGGCGGGGAGCTGCTGTTTAGCCGGCTCAGGGGGTGGGGGTTGAAGATGAACCGCAGGCCTTTGACTTCGTATCCAACGGCTGCAAAATCGACTGACCAGAGATGAAAAAGTTAGTCGACCGACGTGTAGCCTCACCTTGCTAGTGCGTTCAGTTTCGACAGCAAAATTCAGTTTCGACAGTTAAGTTCAGTTTCGATAGTTAAATTCAGTTTCGACAGTTAAGTTCGGAGATGAGCGGCTGATGTATTTTACATCTAGCACTTTTTGGTTATGTATTTTATGTCATGTATTGGAGATGCTATTAGAATTCCACTAAGGTTAACGTTGTTCATTGTCTCTCTTGTCCTGCTTCAGCCTCGGCGTCGTACAACTCACCGGAGCTGCTCCAACGACGAAACCCTCCATCACAGTGGAGCAGTACCTCGGGCTCCATCTCCAGACGCCTAAGATCTTCTTCCCCTCCTCCGACAGCCAAGTCAGCCGGAGCATCCTCACCGGCCAACCCAATCAAGCTGAGATCAACATGGCTTCGCAAAAGAGGTTGTCCACTTGTTGCATCTCTTTTTTACTCTACATGTTATATATAAATTGTCCACTGGGCACACGGATTTGTTCCTTTAGTGTCTCCTTGAAAGAAAAAACGTAGGAATTTTAATTTTCACTTGTCCTCCTTTTCAAATTCCTATTCATAAAGCACAAGACTAAGAGATAGTAGGATAATAGCATTATAACCGTACATTTTCTTGTGGTTTGACTTAATCTCACCATGCTTCTTTGCATCCTATGATCTTCCAATTGTTGTGAATCAAACACCCGTATTGGCAGAAATCCTGTGTTTTTAAATTCTCTGTTTTGCACATGCATTCCTATCCTATTCCTGTCTATTTCCTATCCCTGCATTGTTGGAATCCTCTGTTCCAAAATAAGTTTCTCAACTTTGTGCAAACTTTGATACAAAGTTGTACTACTACTAAAGTTGACACTTATTTTGGAACAGAGGCAACTAAAGAAAAAAATGATCCATGCAGTCCCTAGCCCTTGAACCGTGAACCCTGACCAGGCTTCAATTTGTTGGCAACGTTCGAGATTCCTAATAAATGAAGTTTGCAACCTTTTGACCATCGGATCATTTTGTGCAGTTTCATCAAAATCGAGTTGAGCATCCCTGTGGCAAAGAAATTGAACAAGCGTGATTAGAATAAGATTACTGGGACTAGTTGATGAGACATAAACTCATCACAAATACAGTACGTAGAAGCCAGTAGAGGTATGTGCGGGGCAAAGAAGTAGAGAAATATCCACAGGGAGTGATGTGGGCAGCTAGAGCAGTGGTGCAAGCCGGCTGTAAAGGGAGTTGTACCTAAGGGACGTCGCTCAACCTTGAGGAGGGCGGCGGGAGGCGGCAACTGCCCACGTCGCGATAGTGAGCAAGGGACGAAGGCAACCTCACCGGCTTTGTGAGAGAGAACGGCGGGGACCCCTGATCGGGACGTGCCGGCAGTGGGTTTTCGCCGTCGGCGATGGCCATGGCATCTACACTAAGCATCCACCCCTTCCCCAAGCGGACGTGATCCGCCGGGATGTTAGAGATGTGGCCACAGTCGTTTTGTGCGAGAGAGCGTGAAGAGAGCAACCCCAGCAAGCAAACCGTGTAGGCCGGCCCGTCCTGACTATGTATATAGTGCAGCGGTTTCCTTTTCTCTCCATATGAACCTATCATATTGCGTACGTGCCACTGAAGAAAAAAAACTTTCTTTATAAATGACGAGGCACCTACTACTCGTTCTCCTATAACCTTGCGCTTGTCATCTCCAAAATATTAACCTTGTGATTGGCTCTTCGCCTCTTCGGGAAGTTGAGCAATAATGGTAGTGCAGTATATATCATTCTGGCTATATGAAACCGAATGAATTGCTGCACGTCCACCACGTGGGCGAGGTTCGAGGGGCGAGGGAGAGTGCTACATATGGAGCAAAATGAGTCAATCTACACTCTAAAATACGTCTATATACATCAGTGTTTGGAGTATGTACTAGTAGTTCATATTGAAATCTACTAAAGGACATATATATTCCAAACAATATGATATAATCTCTATAACCAAGGTAGTAGGGACGAGGAGTAAATGGAGGGAGTAGTAAATTTTTCTCCTCATCCTGCGAGCCACCGCGCGCATGGGCGGGCGAGCGGGCATAAGGCGTAGTAAGCAAGCTTCACCTCATCCCGCGAGCCACCGCGCCCGTGGGCGGGGGAGACGGCGTACTAAGCAAGCTTCTCCTCGTTCTGTGAGTTGACGGGACACATCAAAAGTACTCCAGTGTATAGGCCTTGCCTCTAAGGTAGGCCCCACATGGTTTGCCTCTTTTTTTAACATAACATGTCAAGTCGCAATTTGTTTGTTCACCTGTGGTAGACGATCCTCCCTCCACCAAGTGGACAACCAGTACACGTGCCAAATTACCACGTGGGCTGCCTTTTTCGTACAGAAATGAGCTCCACCATGTACTCGCGCGGGTGTGGTTGGGAAAGAGACGGGAGTACGTGCACCGTGCATGCACCTCTTCTCTTTGTGCACGTCCCCCGCCTACGTGGGTGTGTGTGAGAGATACAAATTGCGTTCGTGAGTGATTTTTGTTTTGGGGTGGGATGGGGTGGGGGTGTATTTCGTGAATTATTTGTGGGAATATGTGTCAATGACATCTCAAACAAAATTTTGCATGCAATGTGTGTGAAATGGAGGCCTATCCATATCATACATAGAGGATCGGGCAATCCACGAGAAGAGAGGGAGGGGTCATAGCTATCGATAGAGTCGAAGAGAGGATCAAGTGGGTGGGTGCGAGATCGATGAAGAGAGCCATTGAAATTGTGTGTGTGTACAAGTCAAAGATATAGGGTGACTGGCCTACCGGAACGTTAGAGGGCACACGTCAAGTTTGTGTGTGGCAGGGAGACATGACTAGAGCGCTCGATGTATCAGTGTGTGTGGGGGGAGGGTGGTGGGAGGGGTAGGCAGAGGCCTAACTATAGAGGTAGAACGACTCGTATATGTGTTGAGAAGGAGAGACCTAGCTATGTCTTGAGGGAGGTCGGTCGACATCCATACATAACTGAAGGACGGGAAATATGATGGGAGAGAGAGAGGAGAGAGAGGAGAGAGAGAGGGAGGGAGAGGGAGGGAGAGGGGTAGAGTGCTGGATGGGTGATGGAGTTTCTTCTCGAAGATGGTGGGAGAGGCCTACTAGACAGAATGAGGGTGGAACTGCAATATTTTTAATAAGAGTGGGGATGTGTTTCTGTGTGTGTGCCTGTGCGTGATAGATCTGTCGGGACAAATCCATGGATGATGAAGGGGAACCATGTGTTTGGTAAGCAAACCTAACTAGATCGATAGATCAATTGTTGTTTGTCGGAGGAAGGGAGAGACACAAATAACAAGGTAGATCGATTGACGTGTGGGTAAAAACGAGTTATAAGGACCTAGCTAGCTATATGTATAGCGAGAGATCGGTCGGTGTACGTCCATTTGTTAGAGGCAAATAAGGCCCGGCGAGACGGATAGACAGACAGAGTGGAGCTAGGAGGTGGTACGAGAGGCCCAACTACTAGCTAGATAGGGGAGGAGTGTGCGGTTGTGAGAGCGATGAAAAGAGGGGCGCGAGTTTACACGTGTGTCTGACCATATGAGAGACATGAGGCAAGGACACATAAAGGAGGAGATTGAAGGTGTGTTTGTATGTTGTAGGCAGGCATCGCTGGAGAGGTTTATCGATCGGTGTGTGTCGGAAAGGAGTTGTGGGAACTCTGGGAGAACGACCTAAAGAAAAAAAAATGAATGTGCCCAGTGGATAGAATGACGAGGGAGGGGGAGGGCGTGTGCATGCACGAGAGAAAGTTAGTGGTAGCTACAAAGGTTAGAGGATTGTGTGGGTGTAAGAGACTAACAAAGATAATAATTTGATATGAAAGCGGATTCATATATTTGAATAGGAGATCATAGTGTTTTAGACATTGCATGCATGAATATAGCGGTGATACACGTGTTGTGCACATGTTATACCATAATGTGATAATGCATGGCGTTTGCAACTCACAGCTAAATGCCGAACAATCTAAACCATACTATACATCAAACAATCTCACGTTTTATTTGAATTTGTGATAATGTGTGGCGTTTGCATCTTACAACTAAATATTGAACAATTTAAACAATACTATATATCGAACATTCTCACATTTTATTTGAATTTGTGGTAATGTGTGGTGTTTGCAACTCACATCTAAATACTTGTAGGCATAGGGGGCGGGGCACCATACATAATGTGATAAACACATTATACATATGAGACATGGTTTAGATTATGAAGATCTAGCTAGAGCTAGAAATGTAATGTGATTTAAAATCAAAATAAAGTGGATTCAAAATATCTAGTTCGAGTTCATATAGTACACATAGTTCATATGTAACTCGAGACTAATCATGTGGTGTTCTGTGAAGATAATACACAAACGATGGTTTAACTTGAACATAATGATGATTGTAGATCTTACTAAAACAGAGAAACGAATTCAAATGCTTTGACTTCACAACAATCATTACTGTAGATCTTATTCAAATAGAGAAACAAATTCAAATTTAGTTCATATTGAAGCGGTAGTATATACGTTTGGAATGCACTAAAACGTTCATTTGAGTAGTAGGTTGCATGCATTATACACGTAGCGAAATATTTTAATTGAACATAACATGAATTCAAAGTTTTGAATGACATTTGTAGGCCGCATTGATTTGGTACAGTACACGTTAGGCTTGTCCGGATATTTCAACCCGCACCTTGTTAGCCCGAAATATTTAAGATATATCTTTGTCTCATTATGCTCCGACAACTCCCTCCATCTCAACCCGCGCCTTGTTATTCCGAAATTACAACGCGCGCGAAAACTCCCACCTCTTGTGAAATCCCGACACGCGAAATGCCGGTGGTACCCCTGAACCAAAATAACCGCCTCAAATCGATGGGGGTACTTTCATAACTTACCCCACATTTCAGACAAGCACGTCTCTAAGCCATGGTTCCCCACTGCCATCCCATCCGCCCACCCATTCGTACACCAAGGCCGTGAAAACCCACGACGAAACCCCACACCCTGCTCCGTCCGCCACCCAGCCGGAGCCTCTTCCCCGACGACGTCGTCCACAGCAACACCTCGACGTCCCTCATCCACCGTACCGATGAGGATCCGTCGTCAATCTCATCATCCCACCGGTTCAGCCACGCCGTCCTCCACCTCCAAGGAGCTGCCCCGATGTTCCCCTCGTCTTTCGCGCCACCTCCATTCCCACGCCGCCGTCTTCACCTACACTACCGGAAGAGTATCATCATCACCATTTCCTCGAATGAAGCTGCGGCCTAATCGGCGCCACCAAAGAGGTTGTACACTAATTGCTGCATTTTCTTCTTGATTCGATCTCACGGTGCTGCCGGCACTCGGTCCCGAGCCGACACGGCGCGGCTCCATCCACGGCGGCGTCGCTGGCCACTTCCTCAATGGCGTCGCTCCCTCGGCGGCGACGTCCACATCAGTAGGACATGCTGCTGCTTTAGCTCTCGCTCGCGCTGCTGCTCTGCTCTTGCTCTCGGTCCCCTGCCTAGTCTGCTCTTGCTATTGCTCTTGCTCGCGCTGCTGCTCTCGCTCTTGCTCTTGCTTGCGATGCTGCTCCGATTTAGCTACACTTCAGTCGACTAAATCGACTTTCAGGTCAGTCGATTTTCAGGGGGTGGGGGGCTCTCCGGGGTGAAGGAAGAACCAGCCGTAGCGGGCATGGGGGCTCGCCGGAGAGGTACCCCACTATCTATCTTAGGGTTCAGGATGGGGGCGGTGGTCGCCGGCGGTGGCAGGGAGTTGGCGAGGCGGTGGCATGGGGATCGCCGAAGAAAAAGCTCAGCACGGGGGGGGGGGCTAGAGGGATGGCCGGGGTGGCGGCGGACCGGCGGTGGGGAGTGTTTTCAGGGCGGGCGGGGCGGCACACCGCCGGCCGCGGGCGGCGGGGAGCTGCTGTTTAGCCGGCTCAGGGGGTGGGGGTTGAAGATGAACCGCAGGCCTTTGACTTCGTATCCAACGGCTGCAAAATCGACTGACCAGAGATGAAAAAGTTAGTCGACCGACGTGTAGCCTCACCTTGCTAGTGCGTTCAGTTTCGACAGCAAAATTCAGTTTCGACAGTTAAGTTCAGTTTCGATAGTTAAATTCAGTTTCGACAGTTAAGTTCGGAGATGAGCGGCTGATGTATTTTACATCTAGCACTTTTTGGTTATGTATTTTATGTCATGTATTGGAGATGCTATTAGAATTCCACTAAGGTTAACGTTGTTCATTGTCTCTCTTGTCCTGCTTCAGCCTCGGCGTCGTACAACTCACCGGAGCTGCTCCAACGAAGAAACCCTCCATCACAGTGGAGCAGTACCTCGGGCTCCATCTCCAGACGCCTAAGATCTTCTTCCCCTCCTCCGACAGCCAAGTCAGCCGGAGCATCCTCACCGGCCAACCCAATCAAGCTGAGATCAACATGGCTTCGCAAAAGAGGTTGTACACTTGTTGCATCTCTTTTTTACTCTACATGTTATATATAAATTGTCCACTGAGCACACGGATTTGTTCCTTTAGTGTCTCCTTGAAAGAAAAAACGTAGGAATTTTAATTTTCACTTGTCCTCCTTTTCAAATTCCTATTCATAAAGCACAAGACTAAGAGATAGTAGGATAATAGCATTATAACCGTACATTTTCTTGTGGTTTGACTTAATCTCACCATGCTTCTTTGCATCCTATGATCTTCCAATTGTTGTGAATCAAACACCCGTATTGGCAGAAATCCTGTGTTTTTAAATTCTCTGTTTTGCACATGCATTCCTATCCTATTCCTGTCTATTTCCTATCCCTGCATTGTTGGAATCCTCCAATTCAAACGAGCCCTTACAGAATTACTTCTCTTACAGATAGTTGTCAAAGAAAACCTTGCGTGGTTTGTCCCGCTCCTGCTGCGCCGTCGTCCACCCCAGCTCAGCTGCTCCAACAACAGAAGGGTCCAGCACAGCAGGGATCCGGCCTCCAAACTGTCTTTCGCCACTTCAGATCTTCTTCCCCGCCGCTGGCAGCCATGAAAACTGCACTACCATCATCAACCGAGCAGATGACCTCGAGGACTACACGGGTCCGCAAGTGAGGTCGCCCTCTTTCGTGTCTGCTTACGTTATGCATCGCTTAATATTACATGCTACTTTATCGTCCTGTTCACCGATTAGACTCTGAGTCAGCTCCAAACTAATGGTCAAACTTGAGTTTTTAAATGGTTGTGGGGTACATATCGAGGCCGCTATCAATGGTATCTATCTACTATCTGGTTAATCTCTAGTGTCTACTATGAGTTTCATGTTGGGTGGGAAACAAACAGTAAAGAAGCCATTATCTATATTTTTTTAACTGAAGCCATTATCTTCCTGCTATTATTGGTTTTGGGTCTATCCACAGGTTGCTACCATCACTCTGGATTTTTGCATGCACTCCTTACATAATCTCACTATGTTTTATTCCTATGCATGACAGTTATTGTAAACAATGGAACAGAACATGTAGAGCAAAAGAGACGAGCCTTGCGTGGCAATAAAATTTCATGCAGACGTCGCTCCATGGTAGGCGCAAAGGCAGCCCCCCTCCATGCATTTCGGATTGTAATCGAGAGGAAGATATCTATTCTGAGGGGGATTCAGAAGGAGAAGACAACTCCTATTTACCCCCTGAGGTCTTCGCTCTAACTTGGCATGCTGATGTTGGTTATATCATGCATATGGTGTCTTGCATTGCTTACTTTATACATCAAATATGTCATCTGCTTAGTTTAGACATCCTTTGTGCGAATGCCATCTGTTTAGTTTATTCATCGTTTATGTGAATTATGCAACACCATCCTCTTCATATATGTGAATTTTGCAATGCCATCCTGCTTAGCCAGTCTTCTTATATGTAAATTATATCAGGCCATCCCTTTTTTCGTTACATATTACATTTGTCAACAATGTTATTACATTCAACTGCTCTTCGTGTGCATCAGCCATTTGACACGGTGATGGCAAATTCTGGAGTGAAAACAAGGTCTTCAGAGCAGACTATGCTATCTGACGAAGCGCATATCTCGCTGGTTACAGATAGCTCCTCAGAGGAGGATTCGGAGACATATGACCAGTCCTATTCCCCCCTAGGTGTATGCTCTAACTTGGCAGGTTTATGTTGCTCATATCGTGTGTATGGTGTCTCGCATTGCTATGTCATTTGATTAGTTTAGACATGCTTTGTGTGAATGCCACTTGTCCAGTGTCTAATTACCATATATGTGAATTATGCATTGCCATCTTGCTGCAAGACATTATATATGTGAATTATACAATGCTATCTTGTTGCAAAGGCATTATATATGTGAATTATGCAATGCCATGCTGTTTAGCCAATCATCATGTATGTGAATTATATCATGCTATCATTTTTTTGTATTACGTGTTCCATTTGTCGACAACGTTTGTATATTCAACTACTCTTCCTGTGCATCACCCATTTGAAGCAGTGATGGGAGTGCCTGGAGTGAAAACAAGGTTTTCAGAGCAGACAATGCTACCTGCTGAAGCAGACATCTTGCTGGTTACAGAGAGCTCCTTAGAGGAGGATTCAGAGACAGATGACCAGTCCTATTTTCCCCCTGAGGTTTATGCTCAAACTTGGCAGGGTTATAATACCCATGTCATGCATGTTGTCTTGCATTGCTTAGTTTTTACATCATATATGGATTGCCATCTGCTTACTTACTTACTATATAAATCATATATTTGAATTATATCATGCCATCATGTTTACATAGTACATACACATCATCTAGCTGAATTATGGCATGGCAACCATTTAATAAAGACATCATATAGTTATATCATCTCATCATGTTTAGTGTTTACAGTCATCATATTTTGAATTATGGCATTCAATCCGTGAATGTATGTGAATTATGGCATGCCAACCTATTTAATAAACACATTATATAGTTATGTCATGTCATCATGTTTACATAATCTCATATTTTGAACTATGTCTTTCCATCTTTTTTAGTTAGCCATAATGTGAAATTGTGTCATGCTATCATGTTTAGTTAGCCATCATATATGTGAAATTGTGTCATGCTATCATGTTTGGTTAGACAACATAAATATGAATTATTTCATGCCCTATTTTATTCCCCACTATCCATTGCACCTGTCTATCATACAATGTCTATACTTTCAATTACTTTTCTTGTTTATCAGCCATTTGAATTGGAGAGCGTGATGGCAGTATCTAAGGGAGTAACAACACGGTCTTCAGAAAAGATAGTGCTACCAGTTAATGCAGATAGAACCATGGTTGTACTTGCCCAAGGACCGGATCCACCACACGTAACCCAGACTCTCACAGATTTTACCCCTACCTAGTTGGACAGAAAACCAGCTACACCCCTTCTAACCCCAACCCCGGCAGATAGTAACCCAGTTCCAGTTGACACAGCACCGTCTCCACCACAGAGCACCCAAACACGAGCAGTTAGTAAGGGAACTGCAGTGCCCAAAGCACGAGGACCACCACTCCGAATCCCAACTCAACGCTTAAAGGAGAAGAAGATTTGTTCTCAGGTCAGGTTCTGTAGCTATGGTTCATACTCCTTTGCTCTTGCATGATTGTATTTACTCATACCAACTATTTTCAAATTTGAAGGATGGAATTGAAACTCCAATGGAGCAACAGGTATGTTTTAAACCTGTTTCTTTAACTGGTTTGCTGTTGTAACCTGCTCTATGTTGATTTCAGTTTCAATTGAATAAATAGTTATGTTCTCATGTCATGCACATTACAAGTGTTGTTATTGCTCTATAGTTACCCACACTTATATTCTGTCTATTCTGCTTTGTCTTCAACAAATATTATTTGAACTGTGTCTCTATCTTGATTTGGCAACAAAAACTAGAATGATATAGACCATAAAGTGAACATGGTACATAGATATATGTTTGTTTCATGATGTTATCCTGTCCACTTTACTACTGAACTCATTTACCAAAATGAGTTTCATATACAACATGGTAAACATGTGATGTGTCTGCTTGTTTCTCTTTTAGAATGCAGACAAAATATTGGAGAATAGTACCGCGTTATCCAAGGGTAAAGGAAGTAATGCAGATAAGGTTCAAGATAGTGAGACATCCCTATTGGTCTCCAAGAAAGCTGATAAAAACTATCTTGACGACAGTGAGGGAACCCAAAAGTCCTGTCTTGATGTAGTGTTCGAGTTACTGGCCAATACTGCTGGCACAAGCTCTTCGAACTCGCTGCCTGAATCGGTTCGTCTTCTTGAGTCTCAACTTCAAGTTGAAAGACATCGATCAGATGTGCTGCGACAGGAAGGTGAAGGACTGAGGAAGTCCCTGTAGAATTCAGATGCATATTTTCTGGTGCAACAGCAAGCGCTAGAGGATTTAAGCGCCAAACAAGAGAAAGTTAATAAGCTTGCTAAGCATCTTGCGAGCATTATGGGTACCCAGGATATTGTTTCTTCAGATCTTCTAAAGTGGTTTTAGTTCTGGATTTGTTTTGCTGCGGCCTTTATTTGCGTTGGTCGCCAACTTTGACAACCAGTGTATATGATATGCTGCTTTGTTCCCTATATTTGCACTGGTGGCGAACTTTGATACCCAATGGATGTAATATGTGTAATAGCCGTGATAGCCTAGCGTTAGTTGCTTGCTTATTTATTTCCTTGTTGTCTTGTTTATTTGTTTGCTTGTAGTCATTGCAGTTCTTTTTTCCGCAGTTAGCTAGTGGCTGCAATAACCTATTCTTTAAAACTAGGCCACAATAACCATGGGCTAATATTTACTGTAGTGACACTGGGCCTCCTACTGGTTGTAGAAACAGTGGGCCTTCTACGGGCCATAGAAACAATGGGCTTTCTATGGGACGTAGAAACAATGGTCCTTCTGCGGGCCGTATTATCAATGGGCCTTATACGGGCCGTATAATCGATTGGCCAAACATGGGCCAAACAGACTGCATTATGGCCGTAAATGGCTAGAGTTGGAATCATCCGTTCATGGGCTGACCATAACAGGCCATCGTTAATAGGCCGTATTTGATGACGCTATGAAATCGGCCCAATGTATTAATGGACCACAAACGGGCCGACTGTAACCACGTGCTGAATTTGGCCCACAAGCAGAAAATGACAGTAACGGGCCATAAGTAAACGAATGCTGGAAATGAGCCCAAGAATAAATGGGCTCTGAGAAGGCCGAAAGATAACATGGGCTGGAAACGGCCCAACGGAATAACGGGCCGTTAATGGGTATAAAGTGATACACTGTTCATTACGGGCCAGTTTCACCATGGGCCGTTAATGGGTGTAAAGTGATACACTGTCCATTATGGGCCAGTTTCACCACGGGCTGTTAGTAGGCCAAGAGTTACATAGGGCCTCATATGGGACGAAAGACGTCATGGGCCATACATGGGCCAGAAGTGAAAACAGGCTGGAATCATATTGGATGGCCCAGATGACGCTACTGGGCCTAATTCGGATAGGGCGTAACAGGCCTTGCGTTAGCGGGCTGTAAATGGGCTATACGGGAACAGGCCGTTAACAGGCTTTCCATGGGCTGGCCCACCACGTTTTGACCAAGTCAAACGGGCCGGCCTTTTTGCAGGAATGGGCCTCTATTGGGCCGTGACATGTGTCGACGTATCATAGGCGCCTATCTGACCCACTGATGAGCTGACACGTGTTTCGTCCATCCAATAAGAATTTTACACGTGGAAATTTCCCATTGGTCGGGGCTGTTAACGGGTTATCTGATCGAAAACCCGACCCGATAGCTTAACGGCGTTCCTTTACGGTGGATGCCACGTGTCGGTCACCATTGACGAAAGCACTTATGTCACGCGCGATTTATCGTCATGGAAGTGGACACTTCCGTGATGATAATTTTGGTAATGTCATGGAACACTTCTACACAACACATGTATGACTATATTGATTCTGTCATAAATTTGTCATGGATGTACATGCATGACAAAAAACGCGACCTACTGTGACAAACATGTATCATCACGGAAGTGTATTATCGGTGGCCATCGGTCGCGGATTTGGGATGAGTTTCGGTGGATCTGGAGGTTTTCTGGGCAGAAGGAGAAGGGGATCTGGAGCAAGACGAAGGAAAGGCAATGAAAGTTCCGCAGCTGGCGCCAGCCTTTTTGTCAGGCAAGGACATTTGCCAAGGCAGCGTGGGGAAGCGCAGGCACCCACATCCCATCAATCGCCACGCTCAACTAAGGCCGCATGCGGTTAGGGCCCGCGGTGCCCTACACTTGCCCTTTGGCTTTGCCTCGAAGCCAAGCTCGAGTGTGCCTTGGGTCCGGGGGCTACTATCGGCGTTCTGGGAACGGGGGTACCCAGACTTGCCTGCCTGCGACCCACGGCATGGCACCATCAAGGGCCCGGTACGGCCCAGCTTCAGCAACAAGAACTCAGGACCCTCGCGAGGGGCCAAGCCTCGCGAGGCGGGCAACACCAAGACCTCCCTGGGAGGCGGCCTCCCCAGGCTGGCTCCCGAGGAGCGGAGATATTTATGCAAGCTGCACCTTGCGAGGTTCATATGACGTGAGCCATGACGACCAAGGCCAGGCGGGCGCCAGCGGGCGTAGTGTACCAGTTTCCTCTTTGGTGCTAAGGAGGCAAGAGCAGGCGCGGAGTCCCGAGGAATCAAGCAAAGGTTTCCATTTTGATGCAACAAGACCAAGACCGCCAGGACGGTAGGACGGAGGTCATCGCGGAGCTCACCACGGCGTCACCACCAGATGCTTTTGCAGGCGAAGACTACTTTTGTCAGGATAACTTGTACTAGTCATCTCCCTTTGAATTCGGCCGCTGTGGGATCCCTTCCGCCTACATTTGGGAAGAGGACCAAGGCCATTATAAATAGGACCTAGCCACCACCATAGGGGGATCGGATCCATTCCACCCTGACTAGCTCACCAGCTCATCGAGCATAAGAACACCTCACCACCTGAGGTTGTTCGACCATTGTACTAGTTCATCCACAGCCCCTCGAGGCCAATCCACCAAAAAGCAGGAGTAGGGTTTTACACCGCAAGGTGGCCCGAACCTGGGTAAACTGTTGTCGAGCTAGGCCGTGGGATTGGTGAGAAGGTAGACTGGGGAGGACAAATTCTTCGCATGCACCCCAGAGTTCGAACCTCTTAAGGCTCTGTGGAACCCTGAATCTGATAGCCTCGGACGCCCACATTCTTCTATATTGTGTGTTCTGACCTGAAAAAAAACAAGAAGGAAGCTTTTGGGATGAACTGCCGTCGTCTCGAGGCGGAACCTGGGCAGAACCAATCTAGGGCTCCGGTGGAGCTGTTCTGCTGGGGAAACATCCCTCCAGGAGGGGGAAAGCGAAGCCATCATCATCACCAACAATCCTCTCATAGAGAGGGGGTCAATCTCCATCAACATCTTCACCAGCACCATCTCCTCTCAAACCCTAGTTCATCTCTTGTATTCGATCTTGGTCCCAAAACCTCAGATTGGTACCTGTGGGTTGCTAGTAGTGTTGATTACTCCTTGTAGTTGATGCTAGTTGGTTTATTCGGTGGAAGATCATATGTTCGGATCCTTAATGATAATTAATACTCCTCTATTATGAACATGAATATGCTCTGTGAGTAGTTACATTTGTTCCTGTGGACATGGTATAATTCTTGTTATAAGTAGTCATGTGAATTTGGTATTCGTTCGGTATTTTGATGAGATGTATGGTGTATTTCCTGGTGTTATGTGAACATCGATTACATGACACTTCACCATTATTTGGGCCTAGTGGAAGGCATTGTGAAGTAATAAGTAGATGATGGGTTGCTAGAGTGACAGAAGCTTAAACCCTAGTTTATGCGTTGCTCCGTAAGGGGCTGATTTGGATCCATATGTTTCATGTTATGGTTAGGTTTACCTTACTTCTTCTTTTGTAGTTGCGGATGCTTGCGAGAGGGGTTAATCATAAGTGGGAGGCTTGTCCAAGGAAGGGCAGCACCCAAGCACCGGTCCACCCACATATCAAATTATCAAAGTAACGAACGCGAATCATATGAGCATGATGAAAACTAACTTGACGACAATTCCCATGTGTCCTCGGGAGCACTTTGCATTATATAAGAGTCCGTACAGGCTTGTCCTTTGCTACAAAAAGGATTGGGCCACCTTGCTGCACCTTAGTTACTTTTATGACTTGTTACTTGTTATGATTTATCTTATCACAAAACTATCTGTTACCGATAATTTCAGTGCTTGTAGAGAATACCTAGCTGAAAACCACTTGTCATTTCCTTCTGCTCCTCGTTGGGTTCAACACTCTTAATTATCGAAAGGACTATGATAGGTCCCCTATACTTGTGGGTCATCACCAAACCTTAAACCCCATAGGTGGACAGTATTATTTTGATGGGAGAAGTGACACCTTCAGGAGTAGAAGAATGGATTCGGAATATAGAAAGAGTAATGAAAGATGCCAATGTAAAACCAAAGAAGAAGGTGAAATATGCTTTAGGGTATATCATTTGAGAGGTTAACACTTGGTCGACGAAGATGCATATAGACATCAATAAAACCCAAAAGCCAATTACTTGGGAACAATTCAAGAAATTTCTACTTCAATCTCTTCCTTTCATACGGGATGAGAAGAAAACAAGTGAAGATGCGAGGAAATTTCTGTTGTTTCATGGATGCAAGTTTAATGCAAACCATGTAGGATCATCACCACCCAAAGACATTTTATTAGCTTTGCAGGTGAAGACCTCTTTAAGAGGAGTGAGAAAAACCGAGTGTGAGAAATACGTGATTCACCAATCAACATAAGAAGTAATGATTTGAGTGCGGGATGGATTGATCACCATACCGAAGACTCTTATTATATACTTTTGAATGTTTGGCTGGTAAATTGGAGACACTTGCAACACTAGTTGAGTGTCGATACGACAAGCCTAAAACCATAGCATGGTAAGATGTATTACCCTCATAGATAGGCAACCGTGCCTCACGTAGATGGTACGATGAGGAAGAAACATGAAGGAGTGATACGTCTCCAATGTATCTAGAATTGTTTTATTGTCCCATGCTATTATATTATCTATCATGGATGTTTTATATGCATTATTATGCTATTTTTTATCATTTTTGGTACTAACCTATTAACCTAGTGCCAAGTGCCAGTTGTTGTTTTTTCCTTGTTTTCGTCTTTACAGAAAATAAATACCAAACGAAGTCCAAATGGAACGAAACTTTTAGATGATTTTTCTTGGACCACAAGACACCCTGGAAGCTTCAGGAGGAGGCCAAAAGGGCCACGAGTGAACGACAACCTCAGGGGGCGCGCCCCCAAGCTTGTGGACCCCTCGTGGCTTCTCTAACCCGAATTTTTCTTCTATAAATTCCCAAATATTCCCCGTAGACTAGGGGGCACACCAAAAATACTTTTCCGATGCCGCAAGTTCCAGAACCACGAGATCCCGTCTGGAGGCCTTTTCCGGTACTCTGCCAGAGCGGGATTCAACCACGAAAGGCTTCTACATCAACCTTGTTGCCCTTCCGATGATGTGTGAGTAGTTTACCTCAGACCTATGTGTCCATAGCTAGTAGCTAGATGGCTTCTTCTCTCTCTCTCTCTTTGATCTTTAATACAATGTTCTCCTTGATGATCTTGGAGATCTATTCAATTTAATCTTATTTTGCGGTGCATTTGTTGAGGTCCGATGAATTGTGGGTTTCTGATCAGATTACCTATGAATATTATTTGAATTTTCTCTGAACTCTTTTATGCATGATTAAGATAGCTTTGTATTTCTCTCCAATCTATTGATTTGGTTTGGCCAACTAGATTGATTTTTCTTGCCATGGGAGTGGTGCTTTGTAATGGGTTCAATCTTGTGGTGCTTATTCCCAATGACCGAAAGGGACATGACACGTATTTATATTGTTGCCATTAAGCATAAAAAGATGGGGTTTGTTCATATTGTTTGGATCTATCCCTCTACATAAGGCATTACTCCATTCTTGTTAACTTAATACACTATATGCATGTTGGATAGCGCTCGATGTGTGGAGTATAGTAGTAGATGCAGGCAGGAGTCGGTCTACTTGTCACGGACGTGATGCCTATATTCATGATCGTTGCCTTAGATATCGTCATAACTATGCGCTTCTCTATCAATTCCTCAACAGTAATTTGTTTACCCACCGTATGCTTTCTTTCAAGAAAGAAGCCTCTAGTGATAACTATGGCTCCCGAGACTATTTTTATCATATTATTTTCGGATCTATAAAATCAAAAACACAAAAATACGTTGCTGTAATTTATCTACTTTTATTTTATTTTGCACTTTTACTTTTCTTTTATATCTAACACTATCAGATCTGATCCTTGCAAGTAACCGTGAAGGTATTGACAACCCCTTTATCGTGTTGGGTGCAAGTATTTGTTTGTTTGTGTAGGTACAATCATTAGTGACTTGTGTGTTCCTCCTACTAGATTGATACATTGGTTCTCAACTTAGGGAAATACTTATCTCTACTTTGCTGCATCACCCTTTCCTCTTCAAGGGAGAAACCAACGCAAGCTCAAGAAGTAGCAGGAAGAATTTCTGGCGCTGTTGCCGAGGTGGATCTACATTAAGCCTACCAAGTACCCATCATAAACTCTCATCTCTTGCATTTACATTATTTGCCATTTTCCTCTGGTTTTCCTCTCCCCACTTCCAAAACATTTTCAGAAAAACACAAAAATATTATCCTTTTTATTTGCCTTCTTTTCTTTCGGTTTTTTGTTTGCTTTTTGGTTGCTTGTGTGCTAGATTGCTTGGTTTGTCACGATGTCTCAAGAAACTACTAAGTTGTGTGATTTTTCCAACACTAATAATAATGATTTTATTAGTATTCCGATTGCTCCCGCCACTAGTGTGGAATCTTATGAAATTAACGCTGCTTTGTTGAATCTTATTATGAAAGAACAATTTTCCGCTAGTCCAAATGAAGATGTTGCTTCCCATCTTAAAACTTTCGTTGAGTTGTGTGAATTGCAAAAGAAGCAACGCAGCCGGCGAGCCTACGGACGTCCTTAACCCGTCTTGGCGCCTCAATCTGCTCAATCGCTTTGATCTTGTCGGGATTTTCTTTGATTCCACGTTGAGACACAAAGAAACCAAGAAGCTTGCAGGACGGGATGCCGAACACGCACTTCTCTGGATTGAGCTTGAGGTTGATCTTCGTAGGTTTGCAAATGTTTTCTCCAGATCTTGCACGAGCGTAGCCTTGTCCTTGGTTTTGACCACTATATCATCCATATAAGCTTCCATATTTCTATGCAGCTGTGGCTCAAAACCAATTTGGACTACTCGGACAAATGTCGAACCAGCGCTTTTCAACCTGAAAGGCATCGGTACAAAATAGTATGTACCACATGGGGTGATGAACACGGTCTTTTCCTTGTCTTCCTTCATCATGAAGATCTGGTGGTATCCTGAGTAGGCATCGAGGAATGACAGCAGGCCACACCCGGCAGTGGAGTCCACTATCTAGTCAATACGTGGCAAGGGGAAAGGATACTTTGGACATGCCTTATTGATATCTGTGTAGTCAATACACAGCCTCCACTTCCCATTTTCCTTACGCACTACCACTGGATTGGCCAACCACGTGGGGTGGAGCACTCCTCTGACCAAGCCTGCCGCCTCCAACTTCCTGATCTCCTCGATGATGAATTCTTTTCGTTCCAATGCTTGCTTCCTGACCTTCTGCTTGACGGGCCGCACATGAGGACAGACAGGAAGATGGTGCTCAATGACCTTCCTGGGAACGCCGTCAGATGCTTGTCATGCAAACACGTCGACATTCGCCCGCAGGAAGGCGACGAGCGCGCTTTCCTATTTGCTGTCAAGGGTGGAGCTTATAGTAAAAGGCCCTCCCGTGTCGTCCTCCTTGACGGGCACCTTCTTGGGTCTCTGGTGGTGTTGCCTTGGATTTCTTGCTCTTGCCGGTGGAGCTCTCTGGCATGCCCTCGATGGGAGCGCAGCACTCCGAAGAGGCGCACTTGCCGGAGTGGGTGCAGGAGGTCTTGCCGGAAGAGGTCTCACCGGAAGTGTTCTTGCCGGTTCTCTTCCCTCCTGGGGCTTTAGCGGTAGGACCAAGTGCCTTGGCGGCAGTTGCTGCAACTGCCTCCCGGTAAAGTTGGTCGGCGCAGATGAGCGCGTCTTTCTTGTCGGAGGGGACGGTGATGATGCTCATTGGCCTGGCATCTTCAACGTGTTGAAAGCGTAATGTGACGCCGCCATGAACTTGGCCAGCGATGGGGGCCAAGGACCCCATTATAGGGCAAGGGGATCTGGACGACATCAAAAACGATCTTCTCCGTCCTATAGTTCAGCTCGCCCCCAAATGTAACGGGCAACGTGATATTTCAATTTGGCTCACTCCTCCCCAGGTTGACCCCTTGAAACATGCCCGTCTCCTCGAGATCTCCATCGGGGATTTGCAGCCTCTCGAGCACGACAGGCGAGATCAAGTTCAGACCGGCCCCACCGTCAACTAGAACTTTTGTCACCTCGAGGTTGCGTATTGTTGGTGAAACCAACAACGGCAAACACCCGACCGCAGTTGTGCGCTCAGGGTGATCCTCGGTGTCAAAAATGATAGGCGTGCCGGACCACTTCAGTGGCCTCTGGACGTCGAACAATGGCTCCGCTGCTGTGACTTCACGCGCCCACTGCTTTAGTTGGTGGTGAGATGTGTGCAGTGAGGCGCCATCGTCGATGCACATGCCCTCCGTAGCTTTCTAGAACTTGTGCTCGCCGGAATCGTCGTCCTCATCATGATCATCATCTTCCTCCTTCTTGTCGCGGTGCCGAGCGGGCCTCTCTTGTTGATTATCCTTGTCACGGCGGCCTCCTCGACAACCACGCTTCTTACCGGACCCTTCAGCACCATCCTGGCCCTTCTCCTTGTCGCGCCACTCATATTCAGCTTTCTGCTTCTCTGCAAGGAGCTCAACCTACTGGCAATTCTGGAGGTCATGGCCTTTAGTGTGGTGGATCTGGCAGTACTGCTTGTGGGAGCCTCCTGGCTTGTCAGCAGCCGCCAAGGCCCGGCAGGCGGTGCACCCGGAAACTTCCTTGCCGGGGTCGTCAACCTTGGCCTTCTTGGCAGCGTCGGGGTCACCGGATCC
Organism: Aegilops umbellulata; assembly: GCA_032464435.1. Taxonomy (NCBI): domain Eukaryota; kingdom Viridiplantae; phylum Streptophyta; class Magnoliopsida; order Poales; family Poaceae; genus Aegilops; species Aegilops umbellulata. Next base: position 207,594,059 of record CP136056.1, on the reverse strand, counting down.
CTCGACGGCAAGCATGGTCTTGCCCTTACGCTTCCTGTTGCAGTGTCGACCCTTCTTTGTCGGGGCGACGGCGTCTTCGTCTGTAGAGTCGGTTTCCGCTCCGGCATCTTCGCCAGGGTACTTCCTTCCTTCTTCAGCCCGAGCGCACCTATCGGCCAGAACATACAACTCGGCTACATACTTAACCTTGTTCATCACCAGCTCCTCGCGCATCTTGCGGTTGCGTACATTCTGATGGAATGCACTGATGACAGCGGCGGGATGAACATCTGGGATGTTGTACTGCACACGGCTGAACCTTTGTATGTGCTTGCACAGCGACTCGCCGTCCTTCTGGGGGATGACATGCAAATCACTCGCCTGACCAGGAGCTTGGTGGCCTCCGGTAGAGGCGCCAACGAACTCGTGGCACAGATCCGACCAAGAAGAGATGGAATCCACTTGTAGGTGCATCAACCATGACATGACGTTGGGCTTAAGTGCCAACGGGAAATAATTGGCAAGCACCTTATCGTTGTGAGCCCCTGCAGCTTGCATTGCGATGGTGTAGATGCCGAGGAACTCCGACGGGTGAGTCTTGCCGTTGTATTTTTCTCCGACCATAGGCTTGAACATGCGATGGGTGGGCCACTGGAACTGCCGCAGCTCACGGGTAAAGGTTGGACAACCCACCTCGTAAGGTAGGTCACCGTCACCCCCCGGCGTTGGGCGGTCCATAGTGGTCCCCTCGCGCCTATCTGACTGATGGCGCGCGTCCCTCCGCCGCTTGATAGTGGTCCGAGCATCTTCCTGAGCTCGCTCCCGAAGAACTTGACGTAGCAGGCTCGCGGGTCGGACGACGCTGTGGAAACGTTGTCACAGGCGTCGGCCAGACGAGCCGGCGGCTGCTGTTGCAGGCGTGGGAGGAGACTGCACCATGGTTGCAGCGTCTGCAGTCCTTCCACCATCGGCGTGCACTGGCTCGACAGAGCACCGGCACGAGGGTCCCGCTAGTCGCGGCTCATCTTTATTGGCGAAGCTGATGAGGTTCCGAATGGTTGCCCTCCACTCGTCAAGCTTCTCCTTAGCAGGAGGGAAGTCGAGGAGCAGCTGCACGCTCGTCAATGCTTCTGTTGGCGTGGTTGGTGGCGAAAGCTGTGTGGACCATGATGCGCTCTGACTTCTAAGGAGCTCTATCATGGTCTCGCTGTCTCACGCCGTTTCCGCCAGCATCTAGGTGCGCATGCTGGCCCGGTGCGTCTTGAGAGTGACGCAAAGGGCTCTTCCCGCGGCGGTGCCCGGGGGCACCAATGTCGCGGCATTGCTCATCACACGTGACCTGGGAAGGACGCGCCGCAGACGCCGGCTGGGGCATAATGGAGGGTGCCGCACCGTCCATGGGCAGCACGGCCCTGCCCCCAGACCCACCGCCGTGCGGCTCGTCGTTTTGGGCACGAACGACGCCACTCGCCTGGCTCCGTTGGCCAGATTGTCGTGGGCGCTCGCGGGCCACGCCTCCACGACCATCCGCGACCGCCCCATCGCCCGCCCACGCTAGAACGGGTGGTTCGGCTCCAGACGAACTGATCGCCATGATCGCCTTCTTCTTGGGAGCCATGGCGATGAAGAAGTCAATGCGCTAACTTCTAGACCATATTTTCACAGCCTCAGTTGCCCCCTACCTAGCGCGCCAAAGATGTTGGGGCTCAGGAATGACACCTATGGGATCCCTGGGGAGTCCCTTCTATGGTTGGCATGGCATGGGGTTGCGCAAAGTGGGGGTCTAGAAGATCAACGGGGGCATTTTTACCCAGGTTCGGGCCGCAAATGATTCGAAAAACCCTAGTCCTGCTTTGGGTGTATTTAGTGTTCTTGAGTTCTTAAACTAGCTGCGGTGCATGCCTGGTCCAAAAAGTCTGAATCCTTACTCAGTACGCTTCGGGCCTCCTTTTATATGTCAAAGGGGTTGCCATAGTGCCACACAGGAGGTGGAAAGTACGTATAGTGTACAAGTCTATCGCCTGGAACCACAGGACAAACGCATTTAATGCGCTGCCGACGTGCCCTCTTGCTTTATTGGGGACGACAAAGAAGTTCGTCCCATCCGTCGTCACCTCACCTCGCTCTGACGCGGGTGCAAGCTGACGAGGCATGCAGTACCATGGCTGGCTGCTGAGCTAGTGCGGTGGAGGGGTCTTCACGAAGATCCGCATGCCACCACGCGTGTGCTTGGCTAGTTGGCCTAGAAGCTACATGCTGCCACGCAGGCGCTCGCCTAGTTGGCAGGCTGGCCGCCACGTCGGAACGGGCGCGGGGAAGCGAAACTCTTGCAAGTGCGGGGCCTGGCCTCGGCCCCGCAGACGCCCCTGGCAAGGGCCTTGCAGGGATCTAGTGGGCATCCCCGGCAAGGGTCTTGCCGGTGGTCTTCGCCTGTCCCCGGCAAGGCTCTTGCTGGGGATCTTCGCCTGTCCTCGGAAAGGCTCTTGCCAGGGGCCTCCGTCTTCTGGTTCCTATTTAGACTCGCAGGCCTTTGTTCCTCACAAAGATCTGCATGCCACCACACAGGCGCCCCTGAGTCTTGGTCTTGACGTTGTCGATGGTGTCAGAGCTCTCATTCTCAAGGGTGGTGGCCTTGCTGGCGTTGGGCAAGTTGCCACGGCAAGGCTCTTGCCGGGGCCACGTAGGCTGCCCCGGCATGGGTCTTGCCGGGGAAATCTCACCTTGTCCCTACGCTCTTCATGCTTCTGGTTCGAGCGCTGCCTTGGTAGCCTTGTACCTTTGCTTCCTCTGCTCCACCAAGCATGCCCGCGGGTGTGGCTATGACTGCCCGTGCATAAGTGAAGGGGTACAGAAAGGCCCCTACTTTTGTACACCTACAGGAGAGAACCGCTAGGATGCAAGCTAAGAGAGAATGGCTAGAAAAAGTATGTTCTTCTAGTTTTTGCGATAATCATGATGAAGATCTTAAAGTGATTTCTCTGACTCCTATTGGATCTCTGTTCATTAATATAAAACTTGATAAAGAAGGGACTGGATATGAGTCAACTTTAGCTAGAAGGCACCCCAATAATTTGGAGGGTGATGATCTTAATGAAAAAATGACAAAAGTGGGTTTGGCGAGGTGAAAACTTTAACTAGTGATGAGCCCACTCTTTTGGATTTCAAGGAGTATAATTATGATAATTGTTCTTTGATTGAGTGTATTTTCTTGTTACAATCTACACTTTATTCACATCATGCTTATAATCAAAATAAGGCTTTTACTGAACATATTGTTGATGCTATGATGAAATCTTTTGAAGATTAAGTTGATTGGGAAGTTTCAATCAATTTATATGATGAATGGGACCTGGTACGTATCCAACGTATCTATAATTTTTTATTGTTCCATGCTATTATATTATCTATTTTGGATGTTATATATGCATTAATATGCTATTTTATATTATTTTGGGGACTAACCAATTAACCTAGAGCCCAGTGCCAGTTTCTGTTTTTCCTTGTTTTTAAGTTTTACAGAAAAGCAAATGAAGTCCAAATGGAATAAAACTTTCGCGATGATTTTTCTTGGACCAGAAGACATCCAGAGGACTTGGAGAGGGGCCAGAAGGTTCCCGGGGAGGCCACAAGCCTGCTAGTCGAGCCCCAGGGGGTGCCTTGAGGGCTTGTGGGCCCCTCGGGAGTCCTCCAGCCCAATCTTTGCACTATAAATTCAGAAATATTCCCCCAACATCAGAAGCGGCCACCAAAATACTTTTCTGCCACTGCAAATCTCTGTTCCCATGAGATCCCATCTTGGGGCCTTTTCCGGCACCCTGCCGGAGGGGGATTCAATCACGGTGGGCCTCTACATCAACCTTGCTGCCTTTCTGATGATGCGTGAGTAGTTTACCACAGACCTACGGGTCCATAGCTAGTAGCTAGATGGCTGCGTCTCTCTCTTTGATCTTCAATAAAATGTTCTCCTCGATGTTCTTGGAGTTCTATCCGATGTAATATTCTTTTGCGGTATGTTTGTCGAGATCCGATGAATTGTGGATTTATGATCAGATTATCTTTGAATATTATTTGAGTCTTCTCTGAACTCTTTTATGCATCATCAAATATCTTCGTATTTCTGTTCGAATTATCAGTTTGGTTTGGCCAGCTAGATTGGTTTTTCTTGCAATGGGAGAGGTGCTTAGTTTTGGGTTCAATCTTGCGGTGTCCTCACCCAGTGACATAGTAGGGGTAGCGGGGTGTCACAGCCCTAGATTTTGTTTGTAAATAGTTGCACAAGCATCCATGCATCATGTCTAAATTTCTTTGAAAGTTGAATTGGGGATGTTCAAACCCTAGCACCAAAAGAAATTCAACTAGGTTCACCTAAAATATTTTCAGTAATCCAAATGGCTTTTAAAAATGTTCATCATTTCTGGAAAATGCTAAAACCATAACCAGAAGTGTTGCACATTTTTCCATGACATATTTGGTCACTGATTTAAATCATACTTTATTTGCATTTGGGCATTTAAATGCTATAAATGATTTTAAATGCTCAAATAATCATAATCTAAAATGTTTGCTGTTTGATATATTCTAAACAGTAGCCATGATTAGTTTTATGATTTTTGGATCTGTCTAGGTACTTAAATAAAGCCCAAACAATTACAGAAAATAGAAAACAGAAACAAATGGAAAGGCAGAAGACTTACCTGGCCTTACCTGTGCAGCCTACCTGGCCGGCCCGTTCCTTTTCTGGCCCAGCCCACCAGGGGCAGAGCCGTCTTCCTCCTCTTGCCAGTAGGCAGAGGGGAAGCGGTGCCCGACGCCGTGCACGTCGGCACGCAGCTGCCTGCCTGGCTCCCCCTCGTCGCTCTGGATGCCCCGCGCGTCGCCACGACGCCCCGCACCCCCTGGACCCTCGTTCACTCTCCCCCTCGCCTCCCTCTCTCGTTCTTCCCCATGGCCGAGCGCCACCGCTGCCGCCGCTCGCCGTTGCCGCACCCACCGCCGATGCCTTGCCTCCCCGATAAGTCCAGCACCTTGGCCACCCCGCACCACGCCTCTCCCTCGAAGAAAGCTAACGCGGAGGCCCTGTGGAGCCGCCATCGTCGCCATCTTCCTCGCCTCTGTCCGGTGATCGCCGCCGTCGATTTGCCGCCGTCTCCGCCTCCCCGAGCTCGCTGAGACCGTCTCTGACCCTGTTGTGAGCTCCTCTTCCTCTTCCCCTAGCTCCCGTGTTCGTTTGGCCGCCGTAGCCGCCGTTTCCACCGCGCCCGATCTCCGGCCACCGCCCGTGCTCACCGCCGACGATGCTCCGGTGACCATTTGGTCCCGGTCATGCGTCCAACGTACTCACTGCCGCGCGTAGAGTCTCCCTAGTGCCTCACCGCGCTCGTTTGCACCCCGCAGCACCACTTCCCGCATGTGCCCGAACTCCGGCCGCCGCCGCGAGCCCCGTTCTGGCGAGCTCCGGCCAGCCCAGCCCTAGCCGCCGCCACCGTTGGATGCGCCACTTCTCCAGCTACCCGTAGAGACCAACCGCGGCTTAAACCGCAGCCTGTACGCGAAACCCGAGCATTTCCGGCGAGCCACCGCCGTGTTTTTGGTCGTCGGCGACGAGCCGTGGACCAAGCCCGGCGAGGTTGACTCGTTTGACCTGGGGTTTGACCCCCCAGGGTAACTGACATGCGGGCCCATCTCTGTTAACCTTTGTTTAGTTTTAGATTAGTGCTAATTAACCCTGACAGTTAGTTTAGACACTGACCAGTGGCCCAGACCCTAACTAACCTAGGTTAGTGCTAACCTAACACTAACTAACTCTGTTAGTTAGTTGTTTCACCGACATGTGGGTCCCAGCCGTCAGGTTTGACCTGGGCTGGCGCCTTTGACCTGCTGACGTCACCCCGACGTCATGCTGATGTAATAAGTGTTTTCTGGATTTAATCTTATATAGGAAATTCCAGAAAATAGTGCTAACTTCAAAAATTCATATCAAATCAACCGTAACTCCAAATGAAATAAATTATGTATGAAAAATTATCAGAAAAATCCAATCTATCCATCTGTACCATTTTCATGCATGTTAGAACAACCTATGGCTGCTGTTTAGGACAAACTAAGTGAATGGCATTTGAATAATCACATATGGAGTTGAATTTGAATCTTTGGTTCAAACCAGCTTCATTTAATCTGGTTGCTAGCTGCATCAGCTCAAATCACATCATATTGCCATGACATTATCATGCATCATATTTGTTGCATTGCATTGATTGTGTTTCTTCTCTGTTGCCGGTTTTTGTCCCCTCTCGGTAGCCGATGTTTCGACGATGAGTTCCATGACACCGATGAAGAGCTATAATATCTTCAGAAGTGCCAGGCAAGCAAAACCCCCTTGTTCATTCCGATACAATCCCACTCTCTCGCTCCTGCTCTCTTTTACTGCATTAGGACAACAACGATTCATGTGTTACTTGCTGCGGTAGTTGAACCCCTTATCCTCTGCATGACCTGTCATTGCCACAGTAAATAGATGAAACCCACTAGCATGAGTAGGAGTTGTTTGAGCCCTGATGTGCCTACTCATTCATGCTTGTTTGTCATGCCTGCTACTGCTTAGAGTTGAGTCGGGTCTGATTCATCGGGAATGAATTGGAACGTGGTGAACATGTCCTAATGATGAGAGCTAAGTGTGTGAACACGATTTGGTAAAGGTAGCGGTGAGAGGCCATGTAGGAGTACATGGTGGGTTGTCTCATTGCAGCCATCCTCAGGAACTGAGTTCTGTGTTTGTGATCCATGAATAGTTACTACCACACATTGGGCTCCGGGCGCTCCAAGCCCTCTCGACTTATTAATCAACTTGATCTCTGTCCAGGAGTTGCAACTAGTTTCTGGTGTTTGTAGGTAGTGTTAGTAGTCTACCAAGTGGCACCCTGTACAGGTGGGCTTGGGACAGACTAGGCACCGTGGCCGGGTAGACCAAGCGCCGCCCGTTTGGTGGGCTTGGAACCCTGTACACATCGTTTGGGGCCGTGAGCGACACCCCGGCCGGATCTCCTTGCGGATGGAACCCGAATAGGCGATAAACCTGGACTAGAGACTTGTGTGGTTAGTCAGGTCGTGGCCGACTCCCTCGCCCGGCTTCCGCTTGAAGGTTGCCGAGGTACATGACGTGTACAGGGCGATAAGTGGCGAGAGCGTGTGTGAAGAAGTACACCCCTGCAGGGTTATCATTATCTATTCGAATAGCCGGATTCCTCGGATATGGAAACTTGGACCCCTTGCATAGTTCATAGACAAGTGAAAGTGGATACTCTAAAATGCGCAAGATAAGCGTGAGTGCTATGGATGGCGTTCTCGTGGGGAGACGGGAGCGGATCCATAGTGGTGTATTGATATGGTGAATATGTGGACTCGTGTGCGCCACCTCAAAAGAGTTACTCGCAGTCGTAGTTCAGGTTAGCCAATGAGTCAAAGCTGGCTTGCTGCAGTTAAACTCCACTACCCCTTTTTGATACTGATGCATAAGTAGTTAGTTCTGATGTAAGTCTTGCTGAGTACGTTTGTACTCACGTTTGCCTATTTTATGTTTTTGCAGAGAGACGTCAGTCTCGCTAGTAGTTCCGTGTGGACTTCGACGTTTAGCTTGATACCTCAGCTACGATCTTGTGCCCTCGGCAGGATCTGATAGATAGTCAGGCTTCTCAGCCTTTTTCATTTGTAGATGTCTGTACTCAGACATGTTAAGCTTCCGCATGTGTTTGACTTGTATGCTCTGAATGTTGGGTCATGAGACCTATGTTTGTAATATCTCGCTCCTCGGAGCCTATTGAATAAATACTTTGAGTCGTAGAGTTATGTTGTGATGCCATGTTGTATTTACTCATATCGGGCATATTGTGTGTATGATTGAAATGCTTGGTATGAGTGGGATCCGACTATCTAGTTGTTTATCCTTGGCAGCCTATCATATGGGGAAATGTAGTCTAGTGCTTCTGAGCGATAGTAGTCCGCTACAGCCCGGATCACCGGAGTCCTGTTAGCCCAGCACTGCTGCTCGGAACACTTGACTGGCCGGCATGTGAATCACTTCGTTCCTGTGTCTGTCCCTTCGGGGAAATGTCACGCGGTGACTTCCGGAGTCCTGCCTAGCCTGCTACAGCCCGGGTTACCGGAGCCCTGTGAGCCCAGTGCTACAGCCCGGATTCACACGTTGATGACCGACATGCTCGATGTGTTTCATGTATGCCTGTCCTCATAGGTTAGCGCCGCTTTGGGTTCACGACTAGCCATGTCGGCCCGGGTTCTCTGTCATATGGATGCTAGCGACACTATCATATACGTGAGCCAAAAGACGCAAACGGTCCCGGGCCAGGTAAGGTGGCACCCGTGGGAGAACCGTGCGTGAGGCCGCAAGGTGATATGATGTGTTACATGCTAGATCGGTGTGACTTAGGATCGGGGTCCCGACAGCGTTGGTATCAGAGCCTGACTGCCTGTAGGATTACCAAGCCAAACTGGTCGAAGTTGTGTCTAGAAATGCTTTAGTTATATAAGGGAATTGATTGTGGAAGGGAACGTAAGGCTCTTTTTTACTCCTTATACCTCATGCCCTTCTAATCTGAGTCAACCTCTTCTTTTCTACGGGGGTTAAGAACTAGGCCTTCTCATCTATCTATCAGGATGACGTGTTACTAATCCATAGACTTATAGGATTGATGGATTCAAGCCCCAGTTCTGTTTCTACTACTTCCATGTGTTCTTAGTTGGTCTCAGAACTTCAATATTGTGATGTTGAGTGGTTATGCCACCAATTTTTGCAGGATGTCTCAAATCATTTTGAGCATTTACAGCCGTTATGCTGTCCGAGTCATCCCAGGTTTCTAAATAGTCTGATGCATTTGCAAATCCCTTCTTTCCGTTCCCGATGTCCTTTTGGGTCAGAACAAGCACACTAATCGGTCTGTTGAGGTACTCCGTTGCCTTGACATATATGTTGGAGCTATTATTATGACCCTAGGTGTCTTAGGGAGTCATCTGGTAATCTAGCAATGTTATGTGTTCCCAGTGTGATGATTCTGGCCACCATTCTCGAAAGCGTCCCGTGATGTCATTTAGTAGTAGGTATTCTACCCCTGGGTTTCTGAACCTGAGATTCACCCTACCTCATGTTGATAGTATTTGCTAGTTCCCTTACGATATTAGTAACCTTTGCATTAGTCCTCGAGGTCCGTGGTATCTCCTTCTTCCAAATACCATGAACCATTAAGGCAGAAGTTCTTTGAACCAAAAGATCACAACCAGGGTGCTCTTGAGGAGTACTCCACCCATATTGTGATTCTGCCAGTACCTCCTTCCTGCATGGGTTATCCGGAAGAAATTTGTTGAACTCGTTTGACATACTAACCCATGAATCCACAACTCAGGAAGTTATATGCTCCTTGAGTTGTTCCCCTTAGTCATTTTCTGACCCTCGTCTATCAATTGATAGTCAGGAGTGGTCGTGCATTCGTGTTCATCGATCCTAGTATTCTTATGGTTCGTCAAGCCATTCTGTTCTGGAATGACTAGGAGAAACAAACTCCAGTACCTCATCCACATCTAGGATTGGGTCAAAGCAATTGTACTTCGCAGATCAAAATGCCAATCCAGCTTTTGTTCTGTTCTACCTCGGAGTATTACCCCCTTTATGTCAGGATGGTCATGAGAATTGCACCATCTCTCATGAATTTTTGACGCAGTAATACTTCTTGCCCTCACTGTTCATTCCTCGGTTCCGTGTTGTCACAACCGGAATGCCGACAAGTGAACCATGATGTGTGAAATCAATACTCCTAGCAACTGTGTTGCCTAGTAGTAAATGGACAATATTCTCATTCTTAGCGTGTTGGTTATGGAATCATCATTATAAGATTGACCATGCTACCTAGTCCTTATTTCTGGTGCACTCCTTGATCAATGAGTGAGGATTAGTCAAACCCTTGCTCTTTTGATCATATCGTCTTGCCCTGAAAAGCAAGGTTGTTCTCGAGCTTAGTAACATACCGGTGGTTCGTGATATTCTGAATATCTTCTCGGAAGTATCACCAGGTTGTCACCTGACCGTTATGTTGAGTTCGCGATCAAGTTGGTTTTCCTCCAAACCACACCTTCTCCAAGAATCTGTGTTGGATACCCCTGAGCTAGTTGGTTGAGCTAAAAAAACAACTTGGAGGTTGGAAGATAAAAGCCTGTCCGACTTAGCTCATGTTAAGGGATATCTTTGTGTGTGTGTGTTGAAGAAAGATGATATTTCTCCAATTGGTCCTCGTGATCAGTTATTGGATCTATTGCCTTGTCAAAACTTTGACTTGAGTATGGGCTATTGTCAAGTCAAATCAGAACCAACGATGTTCGTAATGTTGTCTTACCCTTGGTTGATCCCTCGAGCATACACCATTACATCTTTTGGTCTGACCAATACTATCACATTGTTCACATGATGGTGGAAGTCCAGTGATATGGAAATACTGATGAGTTGTTGTCGAGCCCATTAGCAGCATTTTGTCTCCCCCAAGATTCATGTTGAACATCTAAGTTAGTGTTGGAAACTTTGTAAGCATTGCTTTCGTGTTCCGTTCATGAAGCTTATGCTTGGATGGAAGAAGTGACTTCCTCGAATTCACGTGCATTAAGTGTAAGTTGCCGCCGTGAGTTCGAGAAAGATTGTTTTTGCTTCCTTCGGAATCATCCCAAGTCAGTCACGCATGTGCGAAGTATTCTATGGTTTGGTAGACTGATCATCTCCATTCCATATGTATCCCTAGCACACCAAGCCACTAACTGATTTGTTCAAGGAGAAGAAGTTCCTTTGTAAGAGCTAATCATATGACTTATGCAAGGACTTTGTTATCCGCGATGATGGTTCCCCACCTGAACTCGGTAGTGTTTTATTGTAAGACTACTATGTGGTCATGCTTGTCTGGGACAGTGTGCTCACATGTTGTAGCAAAACCTGCTCGTGTTTTGGAGCTTGCTATCGTAGTTCATTCCCTGAGAATCTTGCAACATCATCTCGTCGATCTGTGCTGCAAACTTTCTTCTCCAGGCATGATGTCTGAAGTATCCTGTTTCTAACCAGATCTGAATCTCAGGCAGATGTGATGGTTGGAACTTTTCCAAGATCTACTATGTAGGTCCCGACAAGGTTGATGTCTGGCCGACACACCTAGCCGAAAGATCTATCATTGTAGTATCTTGATTGAGCTATTTGACATCTTCTCCATGAGGATCTCGTGCGACTTATTTTAGAAGTTGTTCCTTAGGGATCCTTGTGCTATTAGTATTCCTCGATTATGCTATAACCATTCCAACAGTGGAATTGCTCTCGACTGTTGAGTTATCTCCCAGTTACCAGAATCTTTCCCAGCATTTGCATTTTGTTCCCAGCTTGCACCTCAATAGTTGTTGTCCAGGATCATATTCAAGAGTGGACTTGTCATGGTCCCATCCATTTCCGATGATAAGCAAAATCATCCATTGCGTTGTCTTCAACAAGGTAGTCCACCTCCTCCATTCGAACCCCGCCAAACTATCGATTGTTGTGGGTTGCCTTAGGCTGGTATAACGAGTTTCAATGATCTATGGATCAAAAGTAATTCTTTTTGCCACTTAAGGGAACAGCCCAATGAGTCACCTTTCCAAGGTGCCCCGTTATGGGATCACAGCAACTTTTTCCTCGCCACCTTGACAGCACCCACCATCTTTCTAAGTGTGGAATTATTGCCCATCAAATCAAACCCCGTCGATGTTCTGCCATCCCTCTCGATGTGTTTTTTTTTTCTCAACTCGAGATGTTCCAACATCTCATTCCACGAATTGATCTTGAATGCTCGATCTTCGAGGAGATCGTTTCCTATAGAGTTCTTCTGTCGCCATCGTGTTGGATGAAGATCTCAAAGCAAGGACATCAAGATCAATATGATGCAATGAAGCTACTTCTTCGAGAAGGGCAGTTGGATCATGAAGATCGTGTTAGCTTGTGCCCCCTCTGTCTTCTTACCTCACGTCTTGAATCTCGGGGCGAGATTCTTGTTTAGTGGGGGTGAGTTGTCACAGCCCTAGATTTTGTTTGTAAATAGTTGCACAAGCATCCATGCATCATGTCTAAATTTCTTTGAAAGTTGAATTGGGGATGTTCAAACCCTAGCACTAAAAGAAATTCAACTAGGTTCACCTAAAATATTTTCAGTAATCCAAATGGCTTTTAAAAATGTTCATCATTTCTGGAAAATGCTAAAACCATAACCAGAAGTGTTGCACATTTTTCCATGACATATTTGGTCACTGATTTAAATCATACTTTATTTGCATTTGGGCATTTAAATGCTATAAATGATTTTAAATGCTCAAATAATCATAAACTAAAATGTTTGCTGTTTGATATATTCTAAACAGTAGCCATGATTAGTTTTATGATTTTTGGATCTGTCTAGGTACTTAAATAAAGCCCAAACAATTACAGAAAATAGAAAACAGAAACAAATGGAAAGGCAGAAGACTTACCTGGCCTTACCTGTGCAGCCTACCTGGCCGGCCCGTTCCTGTTCTGGCCCAGCACACCAGGGGCAGAGCCGTCTTCCTCCTCTTGCCAGTAGGCAGAGGGGAAGCGGTGCCCGACGCCGTGCACGTCGGCACGCAGCTGCCTGCCTGGCTCCCCCTCGTCGCTCTGGATGCCCCGCGCGTCGCCACGACGCCCCGCACCCCCTGGACCCTCGTTCACTCTCCCCCTCGCCTCCCTCTCTCGTTCCTCCCCATGGCCGAGCGCCACCGCCGCCGCCGCTCGCCGTTGCCGCACCCACCACCGATGCCTTGCCTCCCCGATAAGTCCAGCACCTTGGCCACCCCGCACCACGCCTCTCCCTCGAAGAAAGCTAACGCGGAGGCCCTGTGGAGCCGCCATCGTCGCCATCTTCCTCGCCTCTGTCCGGTGATCGCCGCCGTCGATTTGCCGCAGTCTCCGCCTCCCCGAGCTCGCTGAGACCGTCTCTGACCCCGCTGTGAGCTCCTCTTCCTCTTCCCCTAGCTCCCGTGTTCGTTTGGCCGCCGTAGCCGCCGTTTCCACCGCGCCCGATCTCCGGCCACCGCCCGTGCTCACCGCCGACGATGCTCCGGTGACCATTTGGTCCCGGTCATGCGTCCAACGTACTCACTGCCGCGCGTAGAGTCTCCCTAGTGCCTCACCGCGCTCGTTTGCACCCCGCAGCACCACTTCCCGCATGTGCCCGAACTCCGGCCGCCGCCGCGAGCCCCGTTCCGGCGAGCTCCGGCCAGCCCAGCCCCAGCTGCCGCCACCGTTGGATGCGCCACTTCTCCAGCTACCCGTAGAGACCAACCGCGGCTTAAACCGCAGCCTGTACGCGAAACCCGAGCATTTCCGGCGAGCCACCGCCGTGTTTTTGGTCGTCGGCGACGAGCCGTGGACCAAGCCCGGCGAGGTTGACTCGTTTGACCTGGGGTTTGACCCCCCAGGGTAACTGACATGCGGGCCCGTCTCTGTTAACCTTTGTTTAGTTTTAGATTAGTGCTAATTAACCCTGACAGTTAGTTTAGACACTGACCAGTGGGCCCAGACCCTAACTAACCTAGGTTAGTGCTAACCTAACACTAACTAACTCTGTTAGTTAGTTGTTTCACCGACATGTGGGTCCCAGCCGTCAGGTTTGACCTGGGCTGGCGCCTTTGACCTGCTGACGTCACCCCGACGTCATGCTGATGTAATAAGTGTTTTCTGGATTTAATCTTATATAGGAAATTCCAGAAAATAGTGCTAACTTCAAAAATTCATATCAAATCAACCGTAACTCCAAATGAAATAAATTATATATGAAAAATTATCAGAAAAATCCAATCTATCCATCTGTACCATTTTCATGCATGTTAGAACAACCTATGGCTGATGTTTAGGACAAACTAAGTGAATGGCATTTGAATAATCACATATGGAGTTGAATTTGAATCTTTGGTTCAAACCAGCTTCATTTAATCTGGTTGCTAGCTGCATCAGCTCAAATCACATCATATTGCCATGACATTATCATGCATCATATTTGTTGCATTGCATTGATTGTGTTTCTTCTCTGTTGCCGGTTTTTGTCCCCTCTCGGTAGCCGATGTTTCGACGATGAGTTCGATGACACCGATGAAGAGCTATAATATCTTCAGAAGTGCCAGGCAAGCAAAACCCCCTTGTTCATTCCGATACAATCCCACTCTCTCGCTCCTGCTCTCTTTTACTGCATTAGGACAACAACGATTCATGTGTTACTTGCTGCGGTAGTTGAACCCCTTATCCTCTGCATGACCTGTCATTGCCACAGTAAATAGATGAAACCCACTAGCATGAGTAGGAGTTGTTTGAGCCCTGATGTGCCTACTCATTCATGCTTGTTTGTCATGCCTGCTACTGCTTAGAGTTGAGTCGGGTCTGATTCATCGGGAATGAATTGGAACGTGGTGAACATGTCCTAATGATGAGAGCTAAGTGTGTGAACACGATTTGGTAAAGGTAGCGGTGAGAGGCCATGTAGGAGTACATGGTGGGTTGTCTCATTGTAGCCGTCCTCAGGAACTGAGTTCTGTGTTTGTGATCCATGAACAGTTACTACCACACATTGGGCTCCGGGCGCTCCAAGCCCTCTCGACTTATTAATCAACTTGATCTCTGTCCAGGAGTTGCAACTAGTTTCTGGTGTTTGTAGGTAGTGTTAGTAGTCTACCAAGTGGCACCCTGTACAGGTGGGCTTGGGACAGACTAGGCACCGTGGCCGGGTAGACCAAGCGCCGCCCGTTTGGTGGGCTTGGAACCCTGTACACATCGTTTGGGGCCGTGAGCGACACCCCGGCCGGATCTCCTTGCGGATGGAACCCAAATAGGCGATAAACCTGGACTAGAGACTTGTGTGGTTAGTCAGGTCGTGGCCGACTCCCTCGCCCGGCTTCCGCTTGAAGGTTGCCGAGGTACATGACGTGTACAGGGCGATAAGTGGCGAGAGCGTGTGTGAAGAAGTACACCCCTGCAGGGTTATCATTATCTATTCGAATAGCCGGATTCCTCGGATATGGAAACTTGGACCCCTTGCATAGTTCATAGACAAGTGAAAGTGGATACTCTAAAATGCGCAAGATAAGCGTGAGTGCTATGGATGGCGTTCTCGTGGGGAGACGGGAGCGGATCCATAGTGGTGTATTGATATGGTGAATATGTGGACTCGTGTGCGCCACCTCAAAAGAGTTACTCGCAGTCGTAGTTCAGGTTAGCCAATGAGTCAAAGCTGGCTTGCTGCAGTTAAACTCCACTACCCCTTTTTGATACTGATGCATAAGTAGTTAGTTCTGATGTAAGTCTTGCTGAGTACGTTTGTACTCACGTTTGCCTATTTTATGTTTTTGCAGAGAGACGTCAGTCTCGCTAGTAGTTCCGTGTGGACTTCGACGTTTAGCTTGATACCTCAGCTACGATCTTGTGCCCTCGGCAGGATCTGATAGATAGTCAGGCTTCTCAGCCTTTTTCATTTGTAGATGTCTGTACTCAGACATGTTAAGCTTCCGCATGTGTTTGACTTGTATGCTCTGAATGTTGGGTCATGAGACCTATGTTTGTAATATCTCGCTCCTCGGAGCCTATTGAATAAATACTTTGAGTCGTAGAGTTATGTTGTGATGCCATGTTGTATTTACTCATATCGGGCATATTGTGTGTATGATTGAAATGCTTGGTATGAGTGGGATCCGACTATCTAGTTGTTTATCCTTGGCAGCCTATCATATGGGGAAATGTAGTCTAGTGCTTCTGAGCGATAGTAGTCCGCTACAGCCCGAATCACCGGAGTCCTGTTAGCCCAGCACTGCTGCTTGGAACACTTGACTGGCCGGCATGTGAATCACTTCGTTCCTGTGTCTGTCCCTTCGGGGAAATGTCACGCGGTGACTTCCGGAGTCCTGCCTAGCCTGCTACAGCCCGGGTTACCGGAGCCCTGTGAGCCCAGTGCTACAGCCCGGATTCACACGTTGATGACCAACATGCTCGATGTGTTTCATGTATGCCTGTCCTCATAGGTTAGCGCCGCTTTGGGTTCACGACTAGCCATGTCGGCCCGGGTTCTCTGTCATATGGATGCTAGCGACACTATCATATACGTGAGCCAAAAGACGCAAACGGTCCCGGGCCAGGTAAGGTGGCACCCGTGGGAGAACCGTGCGTGAGGCCGCAAGGTGATATGATGTGTTACATGCTAGATCGGTGTGACTTAGGATCGGGGTCCCGACACGGGGCACGTATTGTATTATTGCCATCAAGGATAAAAAGATGGGGGTTTCATCATATTGCTTGAGTTTATCCCTCTACATCATGTCATCTTACTTAAGGCGTTACTCCGTTCTTATGAACTTAATACTCTAGATGCATGCTGGATAGCGGTCGATGTGTGGAGTAATAGTAGTAGATGCAGAATCATTTCGGTCTACTTGTCACTGTCATGATGCAATATTCATGATTATTGCCTTGGATATTGTCATAACTATACGCTTTTCTATCAATTGCTCGACAGTAATTTGTTGACCCACCATATGTTTTCTTTCAAGAGAGAAGCCTCTAGTGAAACCTATGGCCCCCGGGTCTATTTTCCATCATATATTTTCAGATCTATAAACCAAAAAACCCAAAAATACCTTGCTGCAATTTATTTATATTTACTTTAGTTTGCTCATTTATTTATCTTGTATACCTATCTGTATTAGATCTCACTCTTGTTTGTGACCGTGAAGGGATTGACAACCCCTTTTTCGCGTTGTGTGCAAGTGTTTGCTAGTTTGTGTAGGTGCATAGATTGGAGACTTTGCTTGTGCCTCCTACTATATTGATACTTTGGCTCTTAACGGAGGGAAATACTTATCTCTACTTTGCTGCATCACCCTTTTCTCTTCAAGAAAAAAAATCAACGCAAGCTCAAGAAGTAGCAGAACCTACTATTAAAATTAAGATTAAAAATTATGAGTGCAATGCTTTATGTGATTTGGGTGCTAGCGTTTCCACTATTCCAATAACTTTATGTGATGTGCTAGGTTTCCATAAACTTGATGATTGTTCTTTAAATTTGTACTTAGCAGATCCTACTATTAAGAAACCTATGGGAATAATTAATGATGTTCTTATTATTGCAAATAGGAATCATGTGCCCGTAGATTTCATTGTGCTTGATATATATTGCAATCCTACATGCCCGATAATTCTTTGTAGACCCTTCCTTAGAACGATTGGTGCAATTATTGATATGAAAGAAGGAAACATTAGATTTCAATTTCCATTAAGGAAAGGCATGGAACACTTTCCAATAAAAATAAATAAATTTCCATATGAATCTATTATGGGGGCCACTTATGGATTGAATACCAAAGATGGCAATACCTAGATCTATGCAATATGCCTACCTAGGGGCACAAAACAATAGCGCTTGTTGGGAGGCAACCCAATTTTATTTTTATGTTTTTTGCTTTTTCTTCTGTTTTTCAATAAATATGCAATTATACTTTTGTTATGATTGAGTTTTAGTGTTTTAGTTAGTGTTTGTCCCAAGTAATACCTTTGGGATGATTTAGAAGATTCTTTATTTGATTACATGAAAAATAGAAACTTTTACTTTCAGTAGCAGAATTGTTAAAAATCATTGGAGTGACTAAAAATTCTGAATTTTTTACCCTGTATTGATATACAAATTGCCCATGTTGTCCTAATTGTTCAGATTTTTTGGAGTTATAGAAGTTTGGCTGAAGTCCAGATTACTACAGACTGCTTTGTTTTTTGACAGATTTTGATTTCATTGTGTTGTTTCCTTGTTTTGATGAATCTATGGGTTGTATCGGGGGGTATGAACCATGGTGAAGTTAGAATACATTAGATATAATGCAAATATAAAATTGGAATGAGTTTACAATAGTACCTATAAGTGGCGTGCCCAGGTGGGTTGTGCCCCCCTCGGGGCACCCCTCTAGTACTTCTTTGGCCCACTGGATCTTTTCTGGTCCAAAAAATCTCCAAAAATTTTCGCTGCGTTTGGACTCTGTTTGGTATTGATTTTCTGCGATGTAAAAAACAAGCAAAAAATAGCAACTGGCACTGGACACTATGTCTATAGGTTAGTCCCAAAAATGATATAAAGTGGCTATAAAATGATTGTAAAACCTCCAAGCATGATAATATAACAGCATCAATACTTCATAAATTAGATATGTTTGTCAATCACAATCACAAAAGATTTCCAAGATAGTGTATTTGCATGTGAATCTTCTCGTCCCTTATTAATTCTTTCATGAATTGCATCATTGACCATTGCTATGTTTGTCAATCTCAAATAGATTTTTCTACTTATACTTTTCCTTATGTGGTGTCATTACTTACCATAAGATTAGCATATGACCTTTTTCATTTATTTCCTTTCTTTGTTTAACATGAAGGTTGTCGCGGGATATCCACGGCCACCTATGGGACCAGGAGGCCCCTTGCTGGTTCGGCAGGGGGACATCGCGTTGCACAAAGAGCATACCAGCGCATGACAACACGGTAGAGAGCACACAAGCAATTTACCCAGGTTCGGGCCATCGCGAGGCGTAAAACACTACTCCTGCTTTGGTGGATTGATGGTGGAATGGAGGTGGTGAAGCATAGTACACTTTCCCGGCAGGGGTTGCCTCAGGGCAGCAGCGACTATGTGCGTATGGGGCTGTTGGTTCATCAACTTTCCAACCCTTCCTCTGGGTGCCATGGGCCTCCTTTTATAGATCAAGGGGTCACCACACTGGCAAAGCAGTCATTATCCACTGATATGATAGCAAACAGTGTTATCATACCTAACTCTATGGGCTGACACGGCGCATTAAATGCACTACTTAGTGTCACATCACTGGTTGCCCGACAAGGCTTGCCGGGCTATCTTGCCAGCTCTGCGCCTGTTCCCTTGACACGTCACAGGATGGGTGTCATCTATGGGTTTCTTCTGTAGGAAATGGCTGCCATGTGGCGAATGGCTGCCCCTTAATCATTTTGCGTCTTGACACCGCATTGATCGACGATGTGGGTCGTGCTTGAGTTGTTGGTGAGGCGGTTTTGTCTCTGCGAGCCCCGGCAGGCCCTGCCAGGACGCCTCAGACGCCTGCTTCTAGGGGTCGCCTGGCCCCTTGTCGGGCTCGCTTGCCCGGCAAGGGAGGCCCTTCTCTTGTCGATGCTCTGCTTCTCTAGCTCGATCTTGGTCTCTCTGAGCCACATGTTGGTTATTCAAACCTCTTGGTTCTTCGATCTCTGACTTGGGCTGGTGCTTCAATCTCGCTCTTGTGCCTGTGCACAGTCTGGGCAAAAGACCCAGGGTCTGTTGCACCGACAGAAGCCCCCGGGCCTGCCCCGAACGCGCTGCTGAGCGTCGTCGAGGTAGGGCCTAATAAGTGCACAGGCAGGGTTGCTGAAGGGTCGCCCCTTGAGGTTTCCATTGCTGCTTCACTATCCTTGACTCCCGTCCGGTTTCCGGTTTCCCCGCGTGTCATGAGCGACGTTGTGGAAGAACTCGGATCGTGGCCCGCAGATTCTCCTCGCCCCGTGGTCACGGGGCGGAAACTGCCATCCCACTCGCCTCCCGTCCCGCATGCACCTGCCATGTGTTCCGCATGCATTGGGTGTGCTAGGTGGTGGATGCGGAGGACACGGGGAGGGGTGCCATGGCTTAAAACCGAGCGTCAATGATTGGAGCAGAGGATCGGTCTTGACCCTCAGAGTCACAGCAGGTGCAGAGAAGCCGCATTGGAGGAAAGGGGCGGCCATTTCCCGTATGAGGAGCTAGCCCCCTGCCCCGTTTCCCTGTAAAAAGGGGGCGGGGCAGTGTTCTTCTGCACACACTTCTCCTCCTTCTCCGTGATCCTTCTCTTCTAGTCATGGCGCGAGGGCGATGGTGTGATGGTGCTCCGACGGCGGCGACGAGGGCTTCTTCTCGATAGCGCTGATGGTGTCATGGACTAGGGGGTACTCACCACGTCGTCCCCCGACCAGCTGGATCGGGCCGAGGACCCTCACGGCGGTTCATTCATGGGCCACTTCGGGCAGCCCATGCCGCATATAAGGAGGTTTCCACAAGACTTGGTGCCCAAGCCAAGGACTCTCCAAAACCCTAGGCCTCCGGTGCATATATAAACCGAGGCCAGGCTAGTCAATAGACAATCTAATATTCATTACTATCATCTCGTGGTAGATACATGTACTCTGTATTACACCCCATATGAATACAATCAACAGCAGGATGTAGGGTTTTACCTCCATGAAGAGAGCCCGAACCTGGGTAAAATCCCGTGTCCATGTTACCATCGCTCCAAGACACCTAGCTTAGGACCCCTACTACGAGATACGCCGGATATTGAACCGACATTGGTGCTTTCATCGAGAGCCTGCTGGGCATTCGTCGTGGATCGATGGGATGATCAGGTGCTATTTTTTCAATCAGATTCGTTTTGCATGAATATATTTTTCCGAGAATTATTGTCGTCAGATTGCAATTATATTTCGCAGGCTCGTTCGGGGTCGATTTTGAGATCTGATCGGATCAGGGGAATTTGTGCGCTGGATAGCCTCTAAGTATCAAGAGATCGGCACGACCGAGGACAAACCGGCTGTGCGCTGGCCTCGTGTGATCCCAGGTCCGAAGCAGCCACGGGGAGCCACGAACTTCCCTCCTCAGGCAGCACAGGTGCAGGGATTATCCTCTCTCTCTTCTTTTCCTTTTGTTTTATTATTTAAGTAGCGACCGTGCCGCTGGCTGGATGCAGGTTTACAGTTTTTTTATTCTTCCATGACTGCTACCTCACGGAGGTCAAATCACCCTTGGAAGAGACAAAGCAGCACAGGGACGTGGAATACCAAAACGCTTTGGACTACTATAGTACCAATCCACTGGGAGTTCATGTGAAGGACTCCACACGTTGTTTGAGGTTTGATTAATCTCCATACGAGGCAGTACTAGTCTGATTAGTTTCAGGTTTTGATCTACTCGGGTCTCCACTCCTCGCTGCCCGAACAGAAACATCAGGTTCTATTTTTTAGTTACGTGCACCGTATATTACTCCTTGCACGGAATATCTCTCTGTCTGTTTGCATGATTTCTCTGTGTAGATTTCGGACGACCGGATTATGTTTCGGCCCGCTTCCCTGCAATGGATGTGGTGGTTCGATCGGTTTTAATCCGACCAATTTCGTGCCAACCGGCCTCATCTGTAGTCCGCGGGGTCCGAATATAGATGGGCTAATATGAATTCTGCTAGGAGGCACCATACAGGGAAGATTCCATCCCTCCTTTCTCTTTTGTTGTTAAAATTGCTAAAATGCGAAGCCAACTATAACTTTTGACTAGTTGTGGCTTTGTGCACGGTATTTTCTACTTCATCAAAGTGTGCAAATCGTTCGCAATTTGGTGCCTAGATTTATGAACATAGTCAAACCAACCTCCGCATTCAGAACGGTCGTTCCGTATATTGGTCGGCCAGGCGCAGTCTCGGGGCACTCCTGCCAGGACGCCCCTCATCCATAATCATCTCATCTGCCACCAGTTTGGACGTCGTCGGATATATCATCAGGTAATCGACTTTGGCTACGCCACGCGGTCATCTCGGTGTGACGATGTGGTCGTCCCGCCTCCGACGATCGAATTATGTCGCTGGACCGAGGAGCTGTATCAATCTCATTGGTTGCTAGCATCATACAGGGGGGTCCAGTCACTGCCTCTTTTCCCCGTTATTTAATTAAGACAATATATGCTTTTTTCTAATCATCTCTCTCTGCCATGCACTTCACGTGTGTTGGCGTTCTGGGAAAGGGGGTCCCCAGACTTGCCTGCCTGTGGCCCACGGCGTGGCTAAGCTAGCGGGCCATACGGCCCATCTTCATTAACAAGGCAATCAAGACCCTCGCGTAGGGCCAAGCCTCGCGGTGCGGACGGCGCAAGACCTCCTCAAGAGTGGTCTAGCCAGGTAGGCTCATGAGGAGCGGAGATATCAAGGCGGGGTAAACCTCACGAGGCTCTCGTGATGTGAGCCATGACGACCGACACTAGGAGGGCGCCAGCGTGCGCAGCGTCCTTGTTTCCTCTATGGTGCTAAGGAGGCAGGCACAGGCGCGGAGTACCGAGGCATCAGGTAAAGGTTTCCATATCAGTGCAACAAGACCAAGACCAGCAGGACGGCAAGGCGGAGATCACCATGGAGCCCAGGACGGTGTCATCACCAAAGCCTTTAGCAGGCGAAGACCACTTTTGTCAGGATAGCTTGTACTAGCTGTCCCCTTTCAAATTTTCCCGCCGTTGTTGGCTTCCTTCCCGCTCATTATTTGGGAAGAGGACCAGGGCCTATATAAGGAACTAGACACAACACTAGAGGCAGGTTGAACTGATCGAGTTTGCATCCACAAGTCCACAGAGCAAAAGAACACCTCAACCTCAGGAGGTTGTTCTTCCCCTTGTACTGTTCATCATCAGCCCAAGAGGCAATCCACCACCACCACACTGGAGTAGGGTATTACACCACAATGGTGGCCCGAACCAGTATAAATCTCGTGTATTTCTGTGTTGCGAGTTCGTCGAGTTCGTCCATGAGATCTTAGCGAGCTAGGGCGTGGATCGGTAGAAGGGAAAGAACTTCGCGCGGCACCCAGAGTTTGAACCTTAAGGGTTTTGCCGGAACCCCACATCCGACATTTGGTGCGCCAGGTAGGGGTGCGCCGTAGCTTCCTTTTCGTCGATCCGTCGCTCCGTCGCTCCGCCGTCTCCATGTCGGACGCTTGCCGCGCTCGAGCTGAGCACCGGGCTGCCCTCACCGCCCGCGTTGCTCAGACGGCTCCCGTCGGCGGGCCACCTCGTCGTTCTCTGTCTCCCGCCGCCAATGCCGCCACCAGCTCGGCGGGTGATGAGGACATCAATACCATTGTTACACCCACAACCCCTACTACTACATATACTGGACCAATTACTAGAGCTCGCGCACGCTAATAAAATTATCAGGTACTTTCGTTTCTTGGTAATGATTCTAATGTTCATGAGAATATGATGCTCCCTAAATTGGATACATTTGTTTTGCTTACAAATGAAGGGCCTCGCATGGATAAGAGGGATGAACATTGGAGCAAGAACAAGCATGGAGTTGATGGCATGCGCAAGGGGAACAAGAACGAAGTCAAGTGATGATTTCGGGACTTTGGAACCACCATAATGAGTGCATGAAGCCTTGGACGAAATATACAAGAATGCCACTTCATAAACTTCGTCGAGAGGCTATTCTAGGTGCTGCGTCACCTTATTATTGGGCCAGGCCCATGTAATTTCGAAATACATAAGTATAGGCCGTTTTTAGAGTCCGTATGTGTGGGGAAACAAGAGATAGGGTTGGTTTCGGACCCTTCCCCAAGGGCCACGAAATTCCCCCCCCCCTCTTCCTCCATATATATAGGCCTTAGGGCACCGTTTAGACTTTGGGGTTTTGTTTAGATTAAAAGTTTGCCATAGCTGCAACTTCGCGTACTTCGTTTGTGTTCAACGAACAGACCAAGGTGTCATAAAACCCCACCTTGATCAATAAAGCTTTCCTCTTATATTCGCAATATCCAGATTGAAATCTTAGTTTCTTGCTTGTTCTTCATTTGCCTGCAGGAAACAAACCTTCGTGGTCAAGTTGATCGTACTCCGGCGTGGTCAATAACCTCTCGGAGTTGGTTTAGCGATTGCTAAGGTGCGACGTCCTCGCACGTTCGTAGTCGGATATAACCACCATATCATCGAAAGACGGGACACCTTTGCCTCTATCAAGTGGTATCAGATTTCCAGGTTGCTCGGTGAGATTTTACAAGTTTTCATAGTTTAGATCGAGTCTGTTCTTCATACCTACAGTCCGCGAAAAAGCCACAAAAAAATTTAGGGTTAGTTCATCATATCCGAACCAATCCGAGCCTTTGCATAATCTTTTTCAGGTTTTTGCTTTGTTGAATTTGCGGTTGCATCGTCGTGTCAAGTTGCTGGTCTTAGAGTCTTGTCTTTTAGAGTTTCGAGTTCTGGTCATAAGTTGTCATGCCGCCGTCGCACCATCATCATCGCCTTGCCATCTACCACCACTGCTTATCCGCCACCGCTCTGAAT
The DNA here is from genome assembly GCA_032464435.1 of Aegilops umbellulata. Taxonomy (NCBI): domain Eukaryota; kingdom Viridiplantae; phylum Streptophyta; class Magnoliopsida; order Poales; family Poaceae; genus Aegilops; species Aegilops umbellulata. Next base: position 207,569,907 of record CP136056.1, on the reverse strand, counting down.
CCGTATCCATATACCACAACCGATCCGTATCCATATACCACCACCGATCCGTATCCATATACCAACACCGATCTGTATCCATATACCACCACCGCTACCATATACCACCACCGCTGCCATATCCTACCACCATATATCCACCACCAATCCGAGTTCTTTTCATATTAGGTTTGTTTTCGAGATCCATCTAGATAAATTTCGGCGACCAAAAATATTTTTTCCCTATCCTAGTTTTAGGTTTTTCTGAGTCTTTTGAGACACTCGCCATCATAGTGATTTTTTGTCGCACTTTTTCGTCGTCGCTGCCCTGATTTGCGAAAAAAATAGTCAAAAACATTTCGTGCCCATCCTGTCAGTTTGACCTCGGAAGAGTTTTGAGGCACTTGCCATTATAGTGAATTTTCGTAAAAAAAAAAACAGGAGCGCAAAAAAAAGAGGAGCGCAAAAAAAAAGAGCGCAAGAAAAACAGAGCGAAAAAAAAGTTCCCAGAGTGTGCTTTTCCCTTGTTTACGTGCAGCGCCGTGATTTTGTTAGTGTTCTAGACTCCCGTCTCTAGCACGGTCTAGCCTAGGACCAGCACAGTACCGTCGTTGATCGTTTATTCAGCTTTACATCTCTGAATTGATTATTGCTGACCCTTTTTGCTACCATATTATAAGCCTTCCCAGCTCCACATACATCTACATCGTGCGTTTGACTCTCCCTGGTAGTCGCTCTATCCAAGCTTTGAGAGTTTTGACTACATCGGTTGCCGATCACAGCCTGCTACTGGGTAAGAACTGGTAAGAATTTGAGATTTGCTTGACGAATTTGTGATACCCTCCACCACCATCACTTGTTAGTAGTCTGTAGGATCATATTCTTGTGTGTTTCTATTGCTGCTAACCATGCCAGGATCACAAGCCGACGAGACTGACTGGGAGAACTTGACGAACAAGGAGCTTCATGATAAGTTTCAGCAAATGATGAGTGGACAGGTGCAAGATGTGCTAAATAGATTTGACGAGGACATGGAGAAGATAGATGGCATGGAGAAGACGTTTGAAAAGCTTGATAACAAGTTTGCTGAATTGCTTTCGCGTTTTCCACCACCACCACCGGCTGCACCTACCGCACCTCTGCAACAACAACTACTACTACTACTACTACTACTACTACTACTACTACTACTACTACTACTACTACTACTACTACTACTACTACTACTACTACTACTACTACTACTACTACTACTACTACTACTACTACTACTACTACTACTACTACTACTACTACTACTACTACTACTACTACTACTACTACTACTACTACTACAACTACCTCCACGTTGGGAAACAGCCCTCCGCCGAGCGAGCCGTCTCCCTCTTCAGCCTGGCCAAACTGCTGGTGCTACTGTTGATACTTTTGTGGCTCCTGCTACTTATGTGGAGGAAGATGATTATGTGGGAGATTACGAGGATGAGGTTGATCAAAATCAGAACTACGTGCAACCACCAGATCGTCCACATGCAAATAATGGCAATGTTAGGGCTCCCCCTTAGGTATGAGATCATGACCATCTCCCTAAACTGAAATTGAATATTCCACCATTTGAGGGTAGATATGTTCCTGATATATATCTTACTTGGGAGTTAGAAACTGAACAATGATTTACATGTTTACAATATCCTGAGGAGAGACGTGTTCCTGCTGCTGTTTGTGCTTTCACTAGTTTGCATGTGTTTGGTGGTCTGAACATTGTCGATTATATCATGTTCCAGCTACTTGGGCTACTTTGAAAACTGCTATGCGTACTCATTGGGTTCCACCATATTATCAATGTGAATTACTTCAAAATTGCAGCGCTTAAGACAAGGAAAAAATTCGGTAGAAGAATATTATCAGGAATTACAAACTGGCTTGATTAGATGTGGTATTGTTGAGGAGAATGAAGCTATGCTTGCACGTTTTCTGGGTGGATTAAATAGAGAGATTCAGACCATTCTAGACTATAAGGATTATAATAATATCACTCGTTTATTCCATCTTGCTTGTAAAGCTAAACGTGAAGTGCAGGATCGACAGGCATTGGCGCGAACTAACTTTTCTGCAGGTTGACCTTCATCATGGACACCACGTGCATCATCTACTTCCACTGCACCATCACCTCCTTCAGGTGCCACCTCCAACCGTGATACAAGGAAGCAGGCACAACCACGACTATCTGCCAAGAGCACACCTGCCGGGCCTGCACAGAGCTCTTCTTCTTCCATGGCGTCTACAGGGCACACAAGTGATATTATTTTTCATCGTTGTAAGGGAAGAGGACATTTTGCAAGAGAATGCAAATCTCAGCGTGTGATGATTGCTACTGAGGATGGTGGGTATGAGTCCGCTAGTGACTATGATGAGGAGACTTTGGCTCTTCTTACACATGAAGAACGCGGTGGAGATGATTCTGGTCATGAGACGCAATACATGGCTGCTAAAGATGCTGACAGGTATGAATGTTTAGTTGCTCAACGTGTTTTGGGTGTGCAGGTTACACAAGTTGAGCAAAATCAGAGGCATAATTTGTTCCATACAAAGGGACTTGTGAAGGAACGTTCTATTCGCGTCATCGTAGATGGAGGGAGCTGCAATAGCTTGGCTAGCATGGAGATGGTGGAGAAGCTATCTCTCATCACAAGACCACATCCACATCCTTACTACATCCAATGATTCAACAACGGCGGCAAGGTTAAGGTAACACGTACTTTTCGTGTGCATTTTAGTATCTCTACATATGCTAATTATGTTGATTGTGATGTGGTACCTATGCAAGCATGTTCCTTATTACTTGGTAGACCATGGCAATTTGATAAAAATTATGTACACCATGGTAGAAACAATTTGTATACACTTGTTCATAAGGATAAAAATATTACTTTGCTTCCTATGACTCCTGATTCCATTTTGAAAGATGATATTAATAGAGCTAATAAAGCAAAATAGGAGAAAAATAAGAGTGAAAATCAGATTGTGGCAAAATAATTTGAGCAACAAATGAAGCCTAATAATAAACCATCTAGCGTTGCTTCTTTTCTTGGCCATGTTGTTACTCCACAGGGAATTGAAGTTGACAAAGCCAAGATTGAAGCTATTGAGAGTTGGCCGCGACCCAAAACGGTCACACAACTGAGGAGTTTCCTTGACCTCGCTGGTTTCTATAGGCGTTTTGAGAGAGATTTCAGCACCATTGCTGCACCTCTCAACGAGCTTACAAAGAAGGATGTGCCTTTTGTTTGGGGTACCGCACAGGAAGAAGCCTTCACGCTATTGAAAGATAAGTTGTCACATGCTCATTTACTCCAACTTCCTGATTTTAATAAGACTTTTGAGCTTGAATGTGATGCTAGTGGAATTGGATTGGGAGGTGTGTTATTACAAGATGGCAAACATGTTGCATACTATTCGGAAAAATTGAGTGGGCCTAGTTTGAACTATTCTACTTATGATAAAGAATTATATGCTCTTGTTCGGACCTTAGAAACATGGCAACATTATTTATGGCCCAAAGAATTTGTTATACATTCTGATCATGAATCTTTGAAACACATTTAAAGTCAACCTAAACTGAACCGTAGACATGCTAAATGGGTTGAATTCATTGAGACTTTCCCTTATGTCATTAAACACAAGAAGGGTAAAGAAAATGTTATTGCTGATGCATTGTCTCGTCGTTATACTATGCTTTCACAACTTAAATTTAAAATATTTGGTTTGGAGACCATCAATGATCAATATGTGCATGATGCTGAATTTAAACATGTATTGCAGAATTGTAAAGAAGGTAGAACATGGAACAAGTACGTCATTAACGATGGATTTGTGTTTCGTGCTAACAAGCTATGCATTCCAGCTAGCTCCATTCGTCTTTTGTTGTTGCAGGAGGCACATGGAGGAGGACTAATGGGACACTTTGGCATGAAGAAGACGAAGGATATACTTGCTACACATTTCTTTTGGCCAAAGATGAGACGGGATGTTGAGTGTTTTGTTGCTCGCTGCACTACATGTCAGAAAGCTAAGTCACGACTCAATCCTCATGGTTTATATATGCCTTTGCCTGTACCTAGTGTTCCTTGGGAGGATATATCTATGGACTTTGTTTTAGGTTTACCTCGAACAAAGAAGGGGAGGGATGGCATATTTGTTGTCGTGGATAGGTTCTCGAAAATGGCACACTTTATACCATGTCATGAAAGTGATGATGTTGTTAATGTTGTTGATTTTTTCTTTCGTGAAATTATTCGCTTGCATGGTGTGCTAAATACTATTGTTTCAGATCATGATACTAAATTTCTTAGCCAATTTTGGAGATGTTTATGGGCTAAGTTGCGGACTAAACTGCTTTTTAGTACTACTTGTCAACTCCAAACTGATGGACAAACTGAAGTAGTCAATAGAACATTGTCTACTATGCTTAGGGATGTTTTGAAGAATAATAAGAAAATGTGGGAAGAATGCTTGCCTCATATTGAATTTGCTTATAATCATTCATTGCATTCTACTACTAAGATGTGCCCTTTTGAAATTGTGTATGGTTTCCTACCTCGTGCACCTATTGATTTGTTGCCTCGTCCATCTTCGGAGAAGGTTAATTTTGATGTTAAACAATGTGCTGAATTGATATTAAAAATGCATGAGTTAACTAAGGACAACATTGAGCGTATGAATGCTAAATATAAACTTGCTGGAGATAAGGGTAGAAAACATGTTGTTTTTGCACCTGGAGATCTTGTTTGGTTACATTTGCGTAAGGATAGGTTTCCTAATTTGCACAAATCAAAGCTAATGCCACGTGCTGGTGGTCCTTTTAAGGTGTTAGAGAAAATAAATGATAATGCATATAAACTTGAGCTGCCTGCAGATTTTGGGGTTAGTCCCACTTTTAACATTGCAGATTTGAAGCCTTATTTGGGTGAGGAAGATGAGCTTCCGTCGAGGACGACTTCATTTCAAGAAGGGGAGGATGATGAGGACATCAATACCATTGTTACACCCACAGCCCCTACTACTACATATACTGGACCAATTACTAGAGCACGCGCACGCCAATTAAATTATCAGGTACTTTCATTTCTTGGTAATGATTCTAATGTTCATGAGAATATGATGCTGCCTAAATTGGATTCATTTGTTTTGCTTACAAATGAAGGGCCTGGCATGGATAAGAGGGATGAACATTGGAGCAAGAACAAGCATTGAGTTGATGGCATGCGCAAGGGGAACAAGAACGAAGTCAAGTGATGATTTCAGGACTTTGAAGCCACCATAATGAGTGCATGAATCCTTGGATGAAATATACAAGAATGCTACTTCATAAACTTCGTGCAGAGGCTATTCTAGGTGATGCGTCACCTTATTATCGGGCCAGGCCCATGTAATTTCGAAATACATTAGTATAGGCTGTTTTTAGAGTCTGTATGTGTGGGGAACCAAGAGATAGGGTTGGTTTCGGACCACTTCCCCGAGGGCCACGAAATCCCCCCCCCCCCTCTTCCTCCATATATACAGCCCTTAGGGCACTGTTTAGACTTTGGGGTTTTGTTTAGATTAAAAGTTCGCCATAGGTGCAACTTCACGTACTTCGTTTATGTTCAACGACTAGACCAAGGCGTCACAGAACCCCACCTTGATCAATAAAGCTTTCCTCTTATATTCGCAATATCCAGATTGCAATCTTAGTTTCTTGCTTGTTCTTCGTTTGCCTGCATGAAACAAACCTTCATGGTCAGGTTGATCATGCTCCGGCGTGGTCAATAACCTCTCGGAGTTGGTTTAGCGATTGCTAAGGCGCGATGTCCTCGCACGTTCGTAGTCGGATCGTCAAAGTCGACTTCGTACAAAACGATAACCACCATCTCATCGAAAGACGGGACACCTTTGCCTCTATCAAGTGGTATCAGATTTCCAGGTTGCTCAGTGAGATTGTATAGTTTTTCGTAGTTTAGATCGAGTCTGTTCTTCATACCTACAGTCCACGAAAAAGCCACAAAAAAAATTTAGGGTTAGTTCATCATATCCGAACCAATCCGAGCCTTTGCATAATCTTTTTAGGGTTTTTGCTTTGTTGAATTTGCGGTTGCATCGTCGTGTCAAGTTGCTGGTCTTAGAGTCTTGTCTTTTAGAGTTTCGAGTTCTGGTCACAAGTTGCCACGCCGCCGTCGCACCATCATCATCGCCTTGCCATCTACCACAACTGCTTATCCGCCACCGCTCTGAATTCGTATCCATATACCACCACCGATCCGTATCCATATACCACCACCGATCTGTATCCATATACCACCACCGCTACCATATACCACCACCGCTGCCATATCCTACCACCATATATCCACCACCAATCCTTGTTCTTTTCATATTAGGTTTGTTTTCGAGATCCATCTATTTTCTGTTTCGTGTTTCCTTGCCTGGGTAGGTCTCAAAAAAAAAGAGTCTGGAGACCCCCGGGCAGTTTTTAGGCCAAAATTTCGGCGACCAAAAATATTTTTTCCCTATCCTAGTTTTAGGTTTTTCTGAGTCTTTTGAGACACTCGCCATCATAGTGATTTTTTGTCGCACTTTTTCGTCGTCGCTGCCCCGATTTGCGAAAAAAATAGTCAAAAAAATTCCGTGGACATCCTGTCAGTTTGACCTCGGAAGAGTTTTGAGACACTCGCCATTATAGTGAATTTTCGCAAAAGAAAAATAGAGCGGAAAAAAAAGTTCCTAGAGTGTGCTTTTCCCTTGTTTACGTGCAGCATCGTGATTGTGTTAGTGTTCTAGGCTCATGTCTTTAGCACGGTCTAGCCTAGGACCAGCATAGTACCGTCGTTGAGCATTTATTCAACTTTGCATCTCTGAATTGATTATTGCTGACCCTTTTTGCTACCATATTATAAGCCTTCCTAGCTCCACATAAATCTACATCGTGCGTTTGACTCTCCCTGGTAGTCGCTCTATCCAAGCTTTGAGAGTTTTGACTACATCGGTTGCCGATCACCACCTGCTGCTGGGTAAGAACTGGTAAGAATTTGAAATTTGCTTGACGGATTTGTGACACCCACCACCACCACCACCACTTGTTAGTAGTCTGTAGGATCATATTCTTGTGTGTTTCTATTGCTGCTAACCATGCCAGGATCACAAGCTGACGAGACTGACTGGGAGAACTTGACGAACAAGGAGCTTCATGATAAGTTTCAGCAAAATGATGAGTGGACAGGTGCAAGATGTGCTAAACAGATTTGACGAGGCCATGGAGAAGATAGATGGCATGGAGAAGACGTTTGAAACAAAGCTCGATAACAAGTTTGCTGAATTGCTTTCGCGTTTTCCACCACCACCACCGGCTGCACCTGCCGCACCTCTGCAACAACAACAAAACCTACTACTACTACAACTACAACTATCTCCACGTTGGGAAACAGCCCTCCGCCGAGTGAGTCGTGTCCCTCTTCAGCCTGGCCAAACTGCTGGTGCCGCTCTTGATACTTCTGTGGATCCTGCTACTGATGTGGAGGAGGATGATTATGCGGGAGATTACGAGGATGAGGTTGATCAAAATCAGAACTACGTGCAATCACCAGCACCACAACCACCAGGTCGTCCACATGCAAATAATGGCAATGTTAGGGCTCCCCCTCAGGTACGAGATCATGACCATCTCCCTAAACTGAAATTGAATATTCCACCATTTGAGGGTAGATATGTTCCTGATATATATCTTACTTGGGAGTTAGAAACTGAACAGCGATTTACATGTTTACAATATCCTGAGGAGAGACAAGTTCCTGCTGTTGTTTGTGCTTTCACTAGCTTTGCATTTGTTTGGTGGTCTGAACATTGTCGATTATATCCTGTTCCAGCTGCTTGGGCTGCTTTGAAAACTGCTATGCGTACTCGTTGGGTTCCACCATATTATCAACGTGAATTACTTCAAAAATTGCAGCCCTTAAGACAAGGAAAAAATTCGGTAGAAGAATATTATCAGGAATTACAAACTGGCTTGATTAGATGTGGTATTGTTGAGGAGAATGAAGCTATGCTTGCACGTTTTCTGGGTGGATTAAATAGAGAGATTCAGACCATTCTAGACTATAAGGATTATAATAATATCACTCGTTTATTCCATCTTGCTTGTAAAGCTGAACGTGAAGTGCAGGATCGACAGGCATTGGCGCGAACTAACTTTTCTGCAGGTCGACCTTCATCATGGACACCACGTGCATCATCTACTTCCACTGCACCATCACCTCCTTCATGTGCCACCTCCAACCATGATACAAGAAAGCAGGCACAACCACCACTATCTGCCAAGAGCACACCTGCCGGGCCTGCACAGAGCTCTTCTTCTTCCATGGTGTCTACAGGGCACACAAGTGATATTATTTGTCGTCGTTGTAAGGGAAGAGGTCGTTTTGCGACAGAATGCAAATCTCAGTGTGTGATGATTGCTACTGAGGATGGTGGGTATGAGTCCTCTAGTGACTATGATGAGGAGACTTTGGCTCTTCTTACACATGAAGAACTTGGTGGAGATGATTCTGATCATGAGACGCAATACATGGTTGCTGAAAATGCTAACAGGTATGAATGTTTAGTTGCTCAACGTGTTTTGAGCGTGCAGGTTACACAAGTTGAGCAAAATTAGAGGCATAATTTGTTCTGTACAAAGGGAGTTGTGAAGAACATTCTATTTGCGTCATCATAGATGGAGGGAGCTGCAACAACTTGGCTAGCATGGAGATGGTGGAGAAGCTATCTCTCACCACAAGACCACATCCACGTCCTTACTACATCCAATGGTTCAACAACAGCGGCAAGGTTAAGGTAACACGTACTGTTCGTGTGCATTTTAGTATCTCTACATATGCTGATTATGTTGATTGTGATGTGGTACCTATGCAAGCATGTTCCTTATTACTTGGTAGACCATGGCAATTTGATAAAAATTCTGTACACCATGGTAGAAACAATCAGTATACACTTATTCATAAGGATAAAATATTACTTTGCTTCCTATGACTCCTGATTCCATTTTGAAAGATGATATTAATAGAGCTAATAAAGCAAAACAGGAGAAAAATAAGAGTGAAAATCATATTGTGGCAAAAGAATTTGAGCAACAAATGAAGCCTAATAATAAACCATCTATTGTTGCTTCCGAAATTAAATTGAAAAGTGCATGTTTACTTGCCACCAAATCTGATATTGATGAGCTAGATTTTAGCAAATCTATTTGATATGCTTTTGTGTGCAAAGAGGCATTATTTTCATTCGAGGACGTGCCTTCCTCTTTACCCCTGCTGTCACTAACATTTTGCAGGAGTTCACTGTCGTCTTTCCACAAGACGTGCCACCGGGATTACCACCTATTCGAGGGATTGAGCATCAAATTGACTTATTTCCCGGTGCATCGCTACCCAACCATGCACCATATCGTACCAATCCAGAGGAGAGGAAGGAGATTATGCGTCAAGTACAAGAGCTGCTCGACAAAGGTTATATACGCGAATCTCTTAGTCCTTGTGTTGTTCCAATTATACTAGTGCCTAAAAAGGATGGTACGTCGTGTATGTGTGTTGATTATAGAGGCATTAATAATATTACTATCCATTATCGTCATCCTATTCCTAGGCTAGATGATATGCTTGATGAATTGAGTGGCTCTACAATATTCTCCAAAGTTGATTTGCGTAGTGGATACCATCAAATTCTTATGAAATTGGGAGATGAATGGAAAACAGCATTTAAAACTAAGTTTGGTTTATATGAGTGGTTAGTCATGCTTTTTGGGTTACCTAATGCGCCTAGTACTTTCATGAGACTAATGAACGAAATTTTACGTGCTTTCATTGGACGATTTGTGGTGGTCTATTTTGATGATATACTGATTTATAGCAAATCTTTGGAACAACATTTGGAACATTTACGTGCTGTTTTTATTGCTCTACATGATGCATGTTTGTTTGGTAACCTTGGGAAGTGCACCTTTTGCACTGGCCGAGTATCTTTTCTTGGCTATGTTGTTACTCCACAGGGAATTGAAGTTGATAAAGCCAAGATTGAAGCTATTGAGAGTTGGCCACAGCTCAAAACGGTCACACAAGTGAGGAGTTTCCTTGGCCTCGCTGGTTTCTATAGGCCTTCTGAGAGAGATTTCGGCACCATTGCTGCACCTCTCAACGAGCTTACAAAGAAGGATGTGCCTTTTGTTTGGGGTACCGCACAGGAAGAAGCCTTCACGGTATTGAAAGATAAGTTGACACATGCTCCTTTACTCCAACTTCCTGATTTTAATAAGACTTTTGAGCTTGAATGTGATGCTAGTGGAATTGGATTGGGAGGTGTGTTATTACAAGATGGCAAACCTGTTGCATACTTTTCTGAAAAATTGAGTGCGCCTAGTCTGAACTATTCTACTTATGATAAAGAATTATATGCTCTTGTTCGGACCTTAGAAACATGGCAACATTATTTATGGCCCAAAGAATTTGTTATACATTCTGATCATGAATCTTTGAAACACATTAAAAGTCAAGCTAAACTGAACCGTAGACATGCTAAATGGGTTGAATTCATTGAGACTTTCCCTTATGTCATTAAACACAAGAAGGGTAAAGAAAATGTTATTGTTGATGCATTGTCTCGTTGTTATACTATGCTTTTACAACTTGACTTTAAAATATTTGGTTTGGAGACCATCAAAGATCAATATGTGCATGATGCTGAATTTAAAGATGTATTGCAGAATTGTAAAGAAGGTAGAACATGGAACAAGTTCGTCGTTAACGATGGATTTATGTATCATGTAACAAGCTATGCATTCCAGCTAGCTCCGTTCGTCTTTTGTTGTTGCAGGAGGCACATGGAGGAGGACTAATGGGACACTTTGGCGTGAAGAAGACGGAGGATATACTTGCTACACATTTCTTTTGGCCAAAGAAGAGACGGGATGTTGAGCGTTTTGTTGCTCGCTGCACTACATGTCAAAAAGCTAAGTCACGACTCAATCCTCATGGTTTATATATGCCTTTGCCTATACCTAGTGTTCCTTGGGAGGATAAATCTATGGACTTTGTTTTAGGTTTACCTCAAACAAAGAAGGGCAGGGACAACATATTTGTTGTCGTGGATAGGTTCTCAAAAACGGCACACTTTATACCATGTCATAAAAGTGATGATCCTGTTAATGTTGCTAATTTGTTCTTTCGTGAAATTATTTGCTTGCATGGTGTGCCAAATACTATTGTTTCAGATCATGATGCTAAATTTCTTAGCCACTTTTGGAGATGTTTATGGGCTAAGTTGGGGACTAAACTGCTTTTTAGTACTACTTGTCACCCCCAAACTGATGGACAAACTGAAGTAGTCAATAGAACATTGTCTACTATGCTTAGGGCTATTTTGAAGAATAATAAGAAAATGTGGGAAGAATGCTTGCCTCATATTGAATTTGCTTATAATCGTTCATTATATTCTACTACTAAGATGTGCCCTTTTGAAATTGTGTATGGTTTCCTACCTCGTGCACCTATTGATTTGTTGCCTCTTCCATCTTCGGAGAAGGTTAATTTGATGTTAAACAACGTGATGAATTGATATTAAAAATGCATGAGTTAATTAAGGACAACATTGAGCGTATGAATGCTAAATATAAACATGCTGGAGATAAGGGTAGAAAACATGTTGTCTTTGCACCTAGAGATCTTGTTTTGTTACATTTGCGTAAGGATAGGTTTCCTAATTTGCACAAATCAAAGCTAATGCCACGTGCTTATGGTCCTTTTAAGGTGTTAGAGAAAATAAATGATAATGCATATAAACTTGAGCTGCCTATAGATTTTGGGGTTAGTCCCACTTTTAACATTGCAGATTTGAAGCCTTCTTTGGGTGAGTAAGATGAGCTTCCGTCGAGGACAACTCCATTTCAAGAAGGGGAGGATGATGAGGACATCAATACCATTGTTACACCCACAGCCCCTACTACTACATATACTGGACCAATTACTAGAGCTCGCGCACGTCAATTAAATTATCAGGTACTTTTGTTTCTTGGTAATGATTCTAATGTTCATGAGAATATGATGCTGCCTAAATTGGATACATTTGTTTTGCTAACAAATGAAGGGCCTGGCATGGATAAGAGGGATGAACATTGGAGCAAGAACAAGCATTGAGTTGATGGCATGCGCAAGGGGAACAAGAACGAAGTCAAGTGATGATTTCAGGACTTTGAAGCCACCATAATGAGTGCTTGAATCCTTGGACGAAATATAAAAGAATGCCACTTCATAAACTTCGTCCAGAGGCTATTCTAGGTGTTGTGTCACCTTATTATTGGGCCAGGCCCATGTAATTTCAAAATACATAAGTATAGGCTGTTTTTAGAGTCCGTATGTGTGGGGAAACAAGAGATAGGGTTGGTTTCGGACCCCTTCCCCGAGGGCCACGAAATTCCCCCTCTTCCTCAATATATACAGCCCTTAGGGCACTGTTTAGACTTTGGGGTTTTGTTTAGATTAAAAGTTCGCCATAGCTTCAACTTCGCGTACTTCGTTTGTGTTCAACGACCAGACCAAGGCATCACAGAACCCCACCTTTATCAATAAAGCTTTCCTCTTATATTCGCAATATCCAAATTGCAATCTTAGTTTCTTGCTTGTTCTTCATTTGCCTGCAGGAAACGGACCTTCATGGTCAGGTTGATCGTGCTCCGGCGTGGTCAATAACCTCTCAGAGTTGGTTTAGCGATTGCTAAGGCGCGACGTCCTCGCACGTTCGTAGTCGGATCGTCAAAGTCGACTTCGTCCAAAACGATAACCACCATCTCATCGAAAGACGGGACAGCTTTGTCTCTATCAGCGGGGAACGACCAACAAGCATCCTCACTGCACCCATTGGTGCGGCGGGATGGCCGCACCGCCACTCCATCGCTGACCCCAGACGGTTCTTTGTCTCATGCACGTCACGCTCCTCGCGGCAAACTTCCTCCTGCGCTACCGCTCGGTCGACGACCTCTACGAGGAGTGGCTCGACCGCATCACCGAGCTCGTCTGCACTGCAAGAGGCTCCCCGACGCCATCCCTTTCTCTGCCTCACCCTTCGCCAGCCACGGGCGACGTGGCTTATGGCGCGCCTCCACGACCTCAGCCCCAAGACCGTGCCTTGGCGCCAAGGCGCGCGGCCCCGCGGCGCGATCCTCCATGCCCGGTGCCCACACGCGAAGAGAGGAGCTGCCAAGGAATCCCTCGGCCGCAGGAAGCTGCACCTGCGCTCCCTGCACCGACTCGTTAAGACCGCGCGCCACCTGCGGTGGCGGCGCGTGGACCTCATCAAGACCAAGCCCCACCTCTGTTGCGGACCCCGGCGACCACGGCTGGCTGCCGTGCCTTCACCCCCGAGCTGCGCAGCGTCGCTTGGCCGGACAAGTTCAAACCGGATCTGCCCCCTCGCTATGATGGCACCGCCGACCCCGCGGAGTTCCTGCAGCTCTACGAGCTGAGCATCGAAGCAGCCAATGGTGATGAGGAAGTCATGGCGAATTGGTTTCCCATGGATATCAAAGATGGTGCCTGCTCCTGGCTCCCGAACCTGCAACGCGGCTCGATCTCCTCCTGGGATGAGATGCGCGACCGCTTCGTCGCCAACTTCCAGGGCACCCGTGACCGCCCGCCGGCCGCGGGCGACCTGCACCGCATCAAGCAACAACCAGGAGAGACCCTCCAGAAGTACATCCAGTGCTTCAACAACACTCGCCTCAAGATCCCCAAGGTCACGGACAAGGCCATCATCTCTGTGTTCTCCGATGGCGTCCATGACGTCAAGATGAAGGAAGAGCTCGCTATCCACGAGGAGATGTGCATGTCTCAGGAGTTGTTCAACCTGGCAACCAAGTGCGCGAGAGCTGAGGAGGGGCGCCTTTCCCTCCTCGAGCTTCCAGCTGCGGCACAGAGGAGAAGAAGGCCAAGGCCAAGGACGTGAAGCGCAAGGAAGCGGTCGTGCTCGCAGCAGAGCTCGACACCAAGCAGGGCAGAGATTAGCCCGAGTCATCCAAGAACAGTCGGTCGTTCTGCGCCTTCCACAACCTAAACACCCACAACACCAGCGACCGTCAAGAACTCAGGCCATTCGCGAGGGACGCTTCGGTCAACGCCCCAAGTGCAGTGACCGTGGCTACGGCCGAGGAGGAGGACGTGGTGGCGGATGCTGGGACGACCGTGGCCCACGTCAGGGGTGGCGCAACCGTCCTCGCGAGGACCGCTGGCAGGATAATCCTCGTGAGGGCGCCTGGAGAGACCAGCCTCGTGAGGACCGTCCTCAGGGCAACGCCGGTCTTCCCCCGCTGCCGCCACCACCAAGGAGGAATGGCGACCACCATCAAGACGAGGGGGCTGGGGGCTTCCAGGAGCCGCGTGCAATCGCCTGCATCTTGGGCGGAGCTCAGGCCCCGGCCTCGCAGCGCATCTTCAAATAGTTTGCTCGTGAGGTGAACGCAGTGCTCCCCAAGCTCGAGGCCACGCGTCCGCTCAGGTGGTCCTAGTGCACCATCACCTTCAACTCGGCAGATCAGCTCAAGTGCGCAGCCACCACTTGTCGGATCACGGGTTCCGGCAGACCCTTAAGGTTCGAACTCTGGGGTGCGCGCGGAGATCGTGCCCTCTACCTTCCCGCCTCGTAAGGATCTAACTACTGCAAGAGCAACACAAGAGACACAAGGTTTATACTAGTTCGGGCCACCATTGCGGTGTAATACCCTACTCTAGTTTGTGGCGGGTGGATTGCCTCTTGGGCTGATGAGGAAGAATAGTACAAGGGGGAACGGCCTCGCGAGGGCCTGTTCTTGGCTAGGGGATGAACTGCTAGGGGGAGTTCGATCGCCCTTCTCTCTCTCTAGATGCTGGATTCCGTCCTTTCTACCCTGTGGGTGGCTAGTCCTATTTATAGGCAAAGGCCCTGGGCCTCTTCCCAAATATTGAGCGGGAAGGGCGCCAACAATTGGCCAATTTGAAGGGGAACATCTAGTACACTTATCCTGACTAAAGTTGGTCTTCGCCTGCCAAAGGCCCTGTGGTGACGCCGTCCTAGGCTCCATGGTGACCTCCTTCCCACCGTTGGACTGGTCTTGGTCTCGTTGCACCGAAATGGGTGCCTTTGCTTGATCCTCTCGCCTGCGCTTGCCCCCTTAGCACCAAAGAGGAAAGGGGGACGCAGCGCGGGCTGGCGCCCGCCTGGCACCCTCGATCGTCATGGCTTGCGTCATGGGCACCTCGCGAGGTACCCCGCCTTGATCTCTCCGCCTCCTCGCGAGCCAGCCTAAGGAGGCCGTGCTTGAGGAAGCGCCGTGTCGTCCGCCTCGCGAGGCTTGGCCCCTCGCGAGGGACTTGAGCCTTGTGTTGATGCAGATGGGCCACGCTGGGCCTCCGTTGGAGCCACGCCATAGGCCGCAGGCAGGCAAGTCCGGGGACCCCCATTCCCAGAACGCCGACAGTAGCCCCCGGGCCCGAGGCGCGCATGGACTTGGCCGTGCCGAGAGGTGAAAGTGCAATGGCGAAGCGCCGCGGGCCCTAACAGCCTGCGGCCTCGGGCGCCGCGTGGCAGTTGATTGGACGTGGGCGGCACTGTTTACCCACGCTCCCTTATTCTGCGCCGCGCTAGGTTGCCCCATAGTTGTACACAGCCGCCCTTTTCCCTGTTGCTTGACCGTCTCCTGCTCTTCCTCCCTCTGAACTATGACCCTTGCTTCCAATCCCATCTCGCATCTCCTCTCTTTCGCCCGCCGCCATGGCTCCAAAGAAAGGGAAGGGGAAGAAGCCTGCGGCTCCATCTCGCCCGCTGCCGCCGGTGGCGCCTGCTGTCGGTCGCTCAATCATACTCAACCTAGAATGCCTGGGCAAGCTCAGTCCGGCTCTGGCCACCGCCTTCAACGAGTGTGGGAGGACGACGGCGTGGCCTACGTGTCACCTCCCCACTGATAGGATAATCACCGAGGTCCATTACTTTGTCGACACCTTGTGGGCGGGTTTGGTGCCTCCCTTCTCCGATTTCTTCAACGCCATCCTCGATCATTATCAGATCCACATGATGCATCTGGGTCCTGAGTCCATTGCTCTCCTTTCAGTCTTCGCTTTTGTTTGTGAGGCGATGGTGGGCATCCCTCCTTCTGTTGCCCTGCTGCGCCACTTCTTCTCCTTGCATCTTGCCGACCCCACGCAATGCTCGGCATGCGTGAGCTTCGTAGCTTCGCCCGAGACCGCAGCCTCTGGTATCGACTTCAACCTCCCTCTGCCTTCAGCCGGGTTCCGCGAGCGGTGGTTGTACATTGATGTCGGGGTACCCAGCCCCCGGCTCGTGAAGCCGACATCGCCTGCTGTGCCTAATTCGGGCTGGGGCCAGGAGACGCTCGTAAGTCCCCGGCTCGCCTTCGTCTGGCACCGCTTCATGTCCCTGAAGAAGCTTGGCGTAACGGCGCCCAAAGTGGTGAAGGAGTTCCTGTTGCGCCGCATTGCCCCTCTCCAACGCCATTCTCGTCGAATGTGGGCCTTCAGCGGGCATGGTGACCGCATGAGGCTTCAGGGAGAAGACCTGATGCCCGAGGTGCTGAGGAAGGTGCTCTTGGTCCTGACAGGCGATCCCAACCCCGGGGGTGTCCGGCAGGGGGGAGCCTTGCTGTACCTCTGCCACAACAGGGATGACTTCGTGAGGCAGATGCCCCCCTTCGACGAGTGGGGGCTACGCCCTGTCGGCCTCCAGGGGCCTCGCGAGAACCCTGTGGTGGTGATTTCCCTTCCGGTCGGCCTGGGTGAATCCTCCTCGAGTGGTGGCGCAGGGAGGCAGGAGACAGCGGGGGTCGAGGGAGCCGCGGACGATGTGACCGCACCTGGCGATGCTCTTGATGGGGCAGCTCACGAGGTCCGCGCTGCCGAGGCCACGGGTGAGGCGCTGCCGCCTCCAATGCTTGAGGCCGAGGCTCCTGAGCCCCCGGCCGTGATCTCTGACGAGGCAACTGCCCGTGCGTATCAGGCATGCGCCCTCGACGCAAGTGGCCTTGGCGCTCCGTCCTCTTCGTAGGCTGATTCCTGTGCATCTCTCCTGGGCCGTTTCCGTGTGGACTTTGAGGCCCTCCTAAGAAAAAGGGAGGCCCTGGGCGACGACTTCCCTTGCCGCTTGCTGAAGCGCCAGAAGTACTTTGCTGTCGATGAATAAGCTTCTCCTTTTCTGTTCCTTATCCTGTTTGCCGCATCCGTTGATCCTTGCTCTACAGGCCTCTGCCTACTGAGCTCGATGAAGCCGCCGAGTCGATGCCTTCCTTGACTCCGTCTCCTCCGCCACCCCTGGGTGTCTCGAGCAGTACTGCCCTTATGGTTTGGGCAGCTGACGGCGCGGACCGCCGCATAGCGCGCGGCGACTCTTCCGTTCCCGCGATCTCCTTCCGCGGGCCTTCCCTCGACATAGGCAGCCTGCCGTGGGCTTCCCGTCTGGTCGCGGGCTGCGACCGGCTGAGTCGCCTCCGGGGCCCTTCTCCTGAGGTCAGGTTGGACTCAGGTCAGGCTTCTGATGCGGCACGGCCGGCCGTCGTGAAGGCGCCAGCCCCCAGCCCCCTGCCCGGGGCCGGAGCGATGATCCGGGGTCCTCGACGCCCGCTTGGGGCGGATGATGGCGTGGCAGACGTGCTTGAGCATGCTCGGGAATGCCGTGCCCGTTGCCACGAATTCCTTCGGAGGGCGAGTGGTGCCGTAGACCTGCTTGGGCAGGAGCTCGCTGAGGAAGATGCGCGCCTGGAAGCCGAGGGCTTGCGCCTGGCCGCAGAGCGGCGCGAGCAGGAGGCCGCCGCTGCCCTCGCGCGTCGTCAGCTCGACCTTGATGATGAAGGAGCGAAGGCGTCGCTGGAGGCTTCCCTGGCGACTCGGTCTCAGGCCATTGAGGAGGCCCGAGGAGCAGACCGACGGCGAGGAGCAGCAGAAGAACAGGCTCGGGAGCTCTTGGCCTGGTGTCGCTCGTTGGAGGAGCAAGCGGAGCTGCGCGAGGCATCCCTTGCATCGATGGAGGTGGCTTCTGGCGACCCGGCTGAGCTTCGGAAGCACGAGGAAGTGTTGGTGCTGGAGGCCGCCGAACGCGCTCGCGAGCACGAGCAGCTGGACGACGAGGGAGCGCCTAGTGACGCAGGCGGAAAACGATGTCGCCGCGCGAGAAACGCGTGTCCTGGAGGAGGTTTGCCGTCGGGTGGCGACAGCGCGCCAAGGCCTCGAGCGTGAGTTCGAGGGGAAGCTGGGGATGATCCGACTCGAAGCTGAGGGTAGAACTGCCGCCTTGAGGGCCCAACGGGATGAGGCGACGCGACGAGCGGACGCCTCCCGGGTCGCCCTTGAGGCAGCGCAGAAGGAGCTGGCCACCTCCCAGGCCAAGGTGCTCCGCCTTCGCCAGCGTGTGGAAGAGGTCGTGGCCGTCGAGCGTCAGAATGCCGACGAGATACGCCAGCGGCATGTCCTGGAGCATGAGCACGGCCCCATGCTCACCAAGCTCAGGGAGAGGGCTAACATTGCCCTGGGCAACATCTGTGAGGCTGCCGTGGGCGAGCCGCACACGATTAACTACGCCGGCAACCTGCAGTTCTTCACCACCGTGGTGACACAACTGGAGGCATGATAGGTCAAAGCCGAGAGGTTGGTGGAGGAGAGGAGCCGCGCCCTGCTCGGGCGCGCCTTTTCCCGCGTCTTCAGCCATCTTCGGAACATGGATCCCCACTTCAACTTCGACGCTGCCATCGCCCCAGTCCCCCAGGCCGTTCGGGGTGACCTGGCTGAATGGGCGGAGAGCAACGTAGATGCTATCGTCCGGGCCTTCACTTCTGATGATGACGATGTGGTGGTGGGCGCCGACGAAGGTGGCGTGGTGGAGGACCCCAATGCCGCTGATGGGGGCGCGGACAACGAAGGTGAGTTCAGCGACGCCAGCGACAGCTCGGAGGCGCCTCCGGGGATGCATTGGGGGATTTGTCAGATTGATCATGTAATATCCCTGGCTTTCTACCCTGCATAGATAGAACTCAGGAGTTTGGCCTGACGGTCGTGAGAGTGTTTTGGGAGGGGAAGCCCCTCATGTAAGAACTTGTACCCATTATATCAGTGGTAATTAAATCGCATGCGAGCCCAACGGTAGGCTGGTTTACCCTTGTTCCTCGCTGGCTCCGGAGCTGCCTGCTGGAGGGCGTCACGTCTCGGGTGCTGCTTAGTTGAACCCTCAGGATGTGGGGTTGTTGTTGACTGGAAACCCCATAGGCTCAGGGCCTTCTCCCGAGCGAGACGGCTTCACAGGCTCAGGGCCTTCTCCAAAAAGAGACGATCTTCACAGGCGTTGGCCTTCTTCACAGGCTCAGGGCCTTCTCCAAAAAGAGACGATCTTCACAGGCGCTCGCCTTCTTTACAGGCTCAGGGCCTTTTCCAAAAAGAGACGATCTTCACAGGCATTCGCCTTCTTCACAGGCTCCGGGCCTTCTCCAAAAAGAGACGATCTTCACAGGCGTTCGCCTTCTTCACAGGCTCCGGGCCTTCTCCCGAGCGGGACGGCTTCACAGGCGTTCGCCTTCTTCACAGGCTCAGGGCCTTCCCCAAAAAGAGACGATCTTCACAGGCGTTCGCCTTCTTCACAGGCTCAGGGCCTTCTCCAAAAAGAGACGATCTTCACAGGCGTTCGCCTTCTTTACAGGCTCAGGGCCTTTTCCAAAAAGAGACGATCTTCACAGGCATTCGCCTTCTTCACAGGCTCCGGGCCTTCTCCAAAAAGAGAAGATCTTCACAGGCGTTCGCCTTCTTCACAGGCTCCGGGCCTTCTCCCGAGCGGGACGGCTTCACAGGCGTTCGCCTTCTTCACAGGCTCAGGGCCTTCTCCAAAAAGAGATGATCTTCACAGGCGTTCGCCTTCTTCACAGGCTCAGGGCCTTCTCCCGAGCGGGACGTCTTCACAGGCGTTCCCCTTCTTCACAGGCTCCGGGCCTTCTCCCGAGCGGGACGGCTTCATAGGCATTCGCCTTCTTCACAGGCTCCGGGCCTTCTCCCGAGAGAACGATCTCCGCAAGCACCAAAGGTCACCTCGCGAGGGAGCGACAACGGCAGTCTGGGCTGTGCTCGAGCTAGGCCTGGCCCGTCTCGCGAGGGGCCTGCGAGGGGAGGCAGCTGTGGTGAGATGGTGACCAGAACGCGGGAAATGATTCAAACAAGACCAAGCACCCTTCCCCGAACGCACGCAAAGCTCAAATTCGAATTCAACTTAAATCCAGCGGGGGAAAAAGGTTACAACCAAAGGAAGAAGGCAATGAAAGCAAACAAAAAGGCCGCGTCCGGCACCTAATCTAGTCTTCGACGTCTTCTCACCAGCGCGGAGCTAAGTGCTGTCCACTGGGCGTGGGAGGGAGCCCCAGGGCCTGAGGCCGGCACCCTTGAGACTCCGGGGCGTGTACAGCCCCACTCATTATTACGTGAGAGTGTCACGAGGCAGCGAGCTTCACAGGCACTCGGCCTTCTTCACAGGAACCGACCAGACGAGGGCCCCGCCTCGCGCCACACTCTAGTGCCACCAACGACGACCGGAAACCAGGACGCCGCCGGTGGGGTAGAGCGGTCGCCAGCGGTTCCCCCGACGACCACGGGTCCTCCGCCTGGGACAGGCCCTCAGGCGCCTCCCCAGCGGAGGGCCTATCTTCTAAGAACGCCTTGCTCCGAATGCCGCGGTGGTGATGTAGGATCTTTGCCCCTTTCCTGCAGCCCCCTGCGTCCTCCTCCCGAGAGGTAGGTGTCGGATCACGAGTTCCGGCAGACCCTTAAGGTTCGAACTCTGGGGTGCGCGCGGAGATCGAGCCCTCTACCTCTCTGTCTCGCAAGGATCTAAACTACCGCAAGAACAACACAAGAGACACAAGGTTTATACTAGTTCGGGCCACCATTGTGGTGTAATACCCTACTCTAGTTTGTGGTGGGTGGATTGCCTCTTGGGCTGATGAGGCAGAACAGTACAAGGGAGAACAGCCTCGCGAGGGTCTGTTCTTGGCTAGGGGATGAACTGCTAGGGGGAGTTCGATCGCCCTTCTCTCTCTCTCTACTTGCTCTAGATGTTGAATCCGCTCCCCCCTGCCCTGGAGGTGGCTAGTCCTATGTATAGGCAAAGGCCCTGGGTCTCTTCCCAAATATTGAGCGGGAAGGGCGCCAACAATTGGCCAATTCAAAGGGGAACATCTGGTACACTTATCCTGACTAAAGCTGGTCTTCGCCTGCCAAAGGCCCTGCGGTGACGCTGTCTTGGGCTCCATGGCGACCTCCTTCCCACCGTTGGACTGGTCTTGGTCTTGTTGCACCGAAATGGGTGCCTTTGCTTGATCCTCTCTCCTGCGCTTGCCCCCTTTGCACCAAAGAGGAAAGGGAGACCTTGCGCGGGCTGGCGCCCGCCTGGCACCCTTGGTCGTCATGGCTTGCATCATGGGCACCTCGTGAGGTACCTGCCTTGATTTCTCCACCTCCTCGCGAGCCAGCCTAAGGAGGCCGTGCTTCAGGAAGCGCCGAGTCGTCCGCCTCGCGAGGCTTGGCCCCTCGCGAGGGTCTTAAGCCTTGTGCTAATGAAGATGGGCCACGCTGGGCCCCCATTTGAGCCACGCCGCAGGCCGCAGGCAGGCAAGTCTGGGGACCCCCGTTCCCAGAACGCCGACAGTAGCCCCCGGGCCCAAGGCGCGCACGGACTTGGCCGTGTCGAGAGGCGAAAGGGCAAGGGCGAAGCGCCGCGGGCCCTAACAGCCTGCGGCCTTGGGCGCCGCGTGGCGGTTTGACAAGACGTGGGCGTCTCCACTTCCCCACGACGCCATGTCAGCTGCGTGACTTGACTAGTCCCTTGATTTTGTTGTTGCGTTTCTCAACCATTTGCCCTCGCGTAGGTAGTTTGCGGCCCCAGCCGGGGGGCGACCGACCCAGGCCCTGTGTGCATGTCGCGGTGCCCGAGGGGCACGGACCAGAGGGGTGCTCCTGTAGAGAGCCCGGGCCATGAAACCTTTAAGCGGCTAGAGCAGAAACGCTCGCGAGGGCGTTTGAATCCTATCTCTCGCGAGGCCTTCATGAGAGAAAATCAAAACGAGGAGCGAAAATCGACAAACCACAAATCAACAACGGCGACAGCTTCGATAAGACTTCAAATGCAAGTAAAACACGTCAAATGCGGAAAGCGAATGAAAAAGCCGCGTTCGGCACCTAGTCTAGTCTTCGACGTCTTCTCACCAGCGCGAAGCTAAGTGCTGCCACTGGGCGTGGGAGGGAGCCCCAGGGCCTGAGGATGGCGCTCCTGAGACTCCGGGGCGTGTATAGCCCCACTCATTATTATGTGAGAGTGTCACGGGGCGGCGAGCTTCACAGGCATTGGCCTTCTTCACAGGCTTCGGGCCTTTCTCCTTAGAGGTAACAAGCTTCACAGGCATTCGCCTTCTTCACAGGCTCCGGGCCTTTTCCAAAGGAGACGATCTTCACAGGCGTTCGCCTTCTTCACAGGCTCAAGGCCTTTTCCAAAAAGGGACGATCTTCACAGGCGTTTGCCTTCTTCACAGGCTCAGGGCCTTTTCCAAAAAGAGACGATCTTCATAGGCGTTTGCCTTCTTCACAGGCTCAGGGCCTTTTCCAAAAAGAGACGATCTTCACAGGCGTTTGCCTTCTTCACAGGCTCAGTGCCTTTTCCAAAAAGAGACGATCTTCACAGGCATTTGCCTTCTTCATAGGCTCAGGGCCTTTTCAAAAAAGAGACGATCTTCACAGGCGTTTGCCTTCTTCACAGGCTCTGGGCCTTTTAGGGGTAGAACCTCCGGAGGTGCTGGATGTTCCACGCGTTCTGGATCGGCTCCCCCTCTTCAGTCTCCAAGCGCACGGAGCCAGGCCTGGAAACATGAACAACCTTGAATGGGCCCTCCCACATGGGAGAGAGCGTGTGCAGCCCTTCCCTGGAGAGGACCCGCCTGAGTACGAGGTCTCCTACCTCGAGGGTCCTGGGGCGGATGTTGTGGCAGTGATATCGTCGTAGCGCGTGTTGGTACCTTGCCGCTCGCAGCGCGGCTTCCCGGCGGCGTTCCTCCCCCAGCACGAGGTCCATCCCCCGCATGGCGTCCTGTTGCGCCTCGTCGAACGCCAGGACCCGCGCGGAGCGACGCCTGACCTCGTGAGGAAGGACTGCTTTGGCTCCGTAGACCAGGAAAAACGGGGTTTCCCCGGTTGGTTTGGTCGCGGTTGTGCGGATGGACCATAGCACGGATTGGAGCTCGTCGTACCAACCCCTGCCGCAGGCCTCCAGCTTCTTCGTGAACGTTCTGGTCTTGAGGCCTCTCAGGACCTCCGCGTTGGCTCGTTCGGCTTGCCCATTGCTTCGCGGGTGTGCCACCGAAGCGTAGCATATCTGCGTTCCAAGGTTAGCACAATATGTTTTGAAGAGATTACTGGTGAACTGCGAACCGTTGTCTGTGATGATGCGGTTCGGCACCCCAAACCGGCTCACGATACCCCTGATGAACTTGACCGCGGAGCCCGCGGGGATGGTACGGACAGCCTCCACCTCTGCCCACTTGGTGAACTTGTCGATGGCGACGTAGAGGTAATGGTAGCCCCCTGGTGCCCGGGGGAACGGGCCCAGAATATCCAACCCTCAGACTACGAATGGCCACGAGAGGGGTATAGTCTGCAGGCTCCCCGCTGGTTGATGGATCTGCTTGGAATGGAACTGGCAGGCCTCACAAGCCTTTACCAATTCGATCGCGTCATTGAGCGCGGTGGGCCAATAGAACCCACTACGGAATGCTTTGCCGACGAGGGTTCGTGATGATGAGTGGTGTCCGCAGTCTCCGCCGTGTATGTCCCCCAATAGTTCCCTTCCTTGCTCCCTGGAGATGCAGCGCAGAGATACGTCGTTGGGTCGCTTCCGGTAGAGTTCTCCGTCTCTGATGTAGTATGCCGTGGCTTGTCGCGCCACACGTTCTGCTTCCTCTTCCTTCTCTAGCAAGGCCCCATGTGTCAGGTAATTCCGGAGCTCGGTGATCCAGCGTTCCTCCTGAGGTTCCATCGTCAGGAGCAAACGTGCTCCTGAGGGCGGTCCGCAGGCCGGGGCTCCCGAGGCTGGCGGCTGAGGGAGCTCCTCTCGAGGCTGAGCTGTGCTTGATAGCGTTGGCTGCGTGAAGGCTTGAAGAGCCATTCTTCGAAGATGCCTGGCTCCTGCGGCAGCCGCCTGGACGCCCATCCGGCTATGTCGTCATCTTCTTGGTTGGTGCCACGGGGCACGTGCTTCAGCTCCAGCCCCCAGAACTGCTTTTCCATCCTGCGGACCTCTGCTAGGTAAGCCTCCATGTGTTCATCCTTCAGCTCGTACACCTTATTGGAGAAGTTGACTAGGAGCTGCGAGTCGCCTTTGACGGTGAGGCGCTTCACTCCCAGGGCCGCTGCGGCCTTCAACCCGGCTATCAATCCCTCATATTCTGCTATGTTGTTGGAGACCTTTTCTCCTTGCTGGAAACAGAGTTGTACTACATAGCAAAGCTTATCCTGAGTGGGGGATATTAGCACAACACCAGCCCCCGCGCCGTGCCTGGAGAATGCCCCGTCGAAGTACATGACCCAGCCTTCTGGCGCCTCGCTCCCTGGGAAGAGGGAACGATCCTCGTGGTCCTTGAGGCCTAGCGCCTCTGTCCATTCCGCCACGAAATCCGCCAATGCGGCTCCTTTGATGACCCTAGTTGTGCTGAACTCAAGCTGAAACGCTTGCAACTCTATGTTCCACTCAGCGACCCTTCCGGCTGAGTTAGGGCTCCTGAGCACCCTCTCCAGGGGGTACGATAAGACGACCTTGATCGGGTGAGCTTGGAAGTAGTGACGCAGCTTCCGCGATGCCACCAGCAGCGCGAGGAGGAGCTTCTGAGGCATCAGGTATCGTGCCCTCGCGTCCCGTAGCACTGTGCTAACGAAGTAGACCGGGTGCTCAACAAGGCTGAGGGCATCTCGGGTCGCGGCGCCCTCGGGAGGTGAGGGCACCTCACAGGACGACGAGACCTCGGGAGGTGGACCATCTGGGCATGCGGCCTCTCCTGTCTCTGGCGCGTTCT
The DNA here is from genome assembly GCA_032464435.1 of Aegilops umbellulata. NCBI lineage: Eukaryota > Viridiplantae > Streptophyta > Magnoliopsida > Poales > Poaceae > Aegilops > Aegilops umbellulata. Next base: position 207,544,793 of record CP136056.1, on the reverse strand, counting down.
TCGGCGGTTGATCCTCCTCATCTACGGTTTTGGCTTCCTCGGTCTTTCCTTGTTCCCTTTTTGCCTTGCCTCAGGCTGCCGCTGCGGTCTTGACCTGGCACTCCTCCCTAACCGCCACCAAGGCCGCGCTGGCGGAGTAGGGGGTGGCAGTGAGGTAGAGCAGCAGGGGCTCTTGAGGACGCGGAGCCACCATGACTGGGGGACTGGTTAGGTACCTCTTGAGATCCCGAAACGCCTTATCTGCCTCTTCAGTCCATTCAAAGGCCCCCTTTTTCTTCATCAGCTGAAAGAAAGGCAGCGCTCGTTCCCCCAACTTGGAGATGAAGCGCCCTAGCGCGGTCACACGCCCAGTGAGCTTCTGATTTCTCTGAGGGTCTTTGGCGGACTCATGTCCTCGACCGCCTTGACCTTCTCGGGGTTGGCCTCGATGCCACGGTGAGACACGAGGAATCCCAAAAGCTTGCCCGAGGGAACGCCAAACACACATTTCTCTGGGTTGAGCCGCAGGTTCACTGCATCGAGGCTCGCGAAGGTCTCCTCCAGGTCTTGTATCAGGGTCCTGGCCTCTCGAGATTTCACCACAATGTCATCGACGTATGCTTCAACATTCTTCCTGAGCTACGGGCCCAAGGTGATGTGCATCAGCCGCTGAAAGGTTGCCCCTGCGTTGTGTAGTCCAAATGGCATGCATGTATAGCAGTACACCCCGCACGGGGTCAAGAAGGCGGTCTTCTCAACGTCTTCTATTGCCATCTTGATCTGGTGATATCCGGAGAAGGCATCCAAAAAGCACAACAGGTCGCACTCGGCGGTGGAATCGACGATCTGGTCGATGCGAGGGAGCGGGAACGGATCTTGCGGGCATGCCTTGTTGAGGTTGGTGAAGTCGACACACATGCGTTCCTTCCCCCCTTTCTTGGGTACAACGACAGGGTTGGCCAACCAATCTGGGTACCGGACCTTGCGAATGACTCCAGCGGCTTCCAACTTGCGGGTCTCTTGGATGATGAAGGCCTGCTTCTCTGCGGACTGCCGCATGGCCTTCTGCTTCACGGGGCGCACATTTGGGCACACGTTGAGGTGGTGCTCGATGACGTCCCTGGGGATCCCTGCCAACTGATCGGGCTCCCAAGCAAACACTTTCTTGTTTGCACGCAGGAACTTGACCAGGGCCTCCTCCTGCTCAGGCCCCATGTTGGCGCCAATGGTGAAAGTGGCGCTGGAGGACCCGTCCTCGTCGACGGGTATCTGCTTGGTTTCTGCCTTGTCCTGGGTGAACAACTGCTTCTTCTTGGTAGGTGCAGCCCCCTTGGGCTCAGGGGTCCCCGCGTCGGCGGGCTGTGCCGATGCCGCCGTCTTGAAGGCGAGCTTGGGTACTCGCAGGGCGTCCCCGGTGTCTCCGTGCACGGTGAGGGTACCGCTGCTCCCGGGCATCTTCATGAGGTTGTACGCCGGGTGCGTGGCGGCCATGAACTGGGCCAGCGCCGGGTAGCCGAGGATGGCGTTGTAAGGGAGGCCGATGGGGGCGATGTCGAAGTCGACCATCTCCGTGCGGAAGTTGTCGTAGGTGCCAAAGGTTACCGGGAGCCGGATCTGTCCCAAGGAGTAGGACGACCCGCCCCCGACGCCTGAGAAGGATCGGCTGGGTTGCAGCCACTCCCGGGGTATGCTGAGGAGGTTAAAGGTCTCGACCGAGAGCACGCTGAGGCCCGCGCCGCCATCGACGAGGGTTCTGGTGACGGCCACCTGGCAGATGGTGGGGGTGCACAACAGGGGGAGCGCGCCCGAGCTGGCCAAGTTAGCGGGGCGGTCCTCCAAGCTGAAGGTCAGACCAACCTCGCGCGCCGCCCGGGCCGGGGGAGCCCCCTGCCGCGCGGACACGGCGCCGATCTGGCGGGCAAATGGCTTGACATGGCGGCTTGTGGGTGGCGCCTGCGAGCCGCCCAGGAGGGCCGCGACGACCGGAAGCGTCGATGTCGTGGTGCGGTCAACCTGTCGCATAGGCAGGGGCTGGGGTGGTGCTTGTTGCTCGCCTCCCGCTGGGCCGGTGGTGGTGTTGACGGCGTGCGACGGGGGACGGCAAGGACGCCCACCAGCGAGGGCCGCTGGCGTGACGCGAGCTCGACGGGCACCGTACATGGATGCGGCAGCCGGAGGAGGACGGAGCGGCGGAAGGCAGACTCCGGCGCACCCCTACCTGGCGCGCCAAATGTCGGATCACAGGTTCCGGCAGACCCTTAAGGTTCGAACTCTGGGGTGCGCGCGGAGATTGAGCCCTCTACCTCTCCGTCTCGCAAGGATCTAAACTACCGCAAGAACAACACAAGAGACACAAGGTTTATACTAGTTCGGGCCACCATTGTGGTGTAATACCCTACTCTAGTTTGTGGTGGGTTGATTGCCTCTTGGGCTGATGAGGAAGAATAGTACAAGGTAGAACAGCCTCGCGAGGGTCTGTTCTTGGCTAGGGGATGAACTGCTAGGGGGAGTTCGATCGCCCTTCTCTCTCTCTACTTGCTCTAGATGTTGAATCCGCTCCCCCCTGCCCTGGGGGTGGCTAGTCCTATTTATAGGCAAAGGCCCTGGGTCTCTTCCCAAATATTGAGCGGGAAGGGCGCCAACAATTGGCCAATTCAAAGGGGAACATCTGGTACACTTATCCTGACTAAAGCTGGTCTTCGCCTGCCAAAGTCCCTGCGGTGACGCTGTCCTGGGCTCCATGGTGACCTCCTTCCCACCGTTGGACTGGTCTTGGTCTCGTCACACCGAAATGGGTGCCTTTGCTTGATCCTCTCGCCTGCGCTTGCCCCCTTTGCACCAAAGAGGAAAGGGAGACGATGCGCGGGCTGGCGCCCGCCTGGCACCCTTGGTCGTCATGGCTTGCGTCATGGGCACCTCGTGAGGTACCCGCCTTGATTTCTCCGCCTCCTCGCGAGCCAGCCTAAGGAGGCCGTGCTTGAGGAAGCGCCCAGTCGTCTGCCTCGTGAGGCATGGCCCCTCGCGAGGGTCTTGAGCCTTGTGCTGATGAAGATGGGCCACGCTGGGCCCCCATTTGAGCCACGCCGCAGGCCGCAGGCAGGCAAGTCTGGGGACCCCCGTTCCCAGAACGCCGATAGTAGGAGGCCACAGGAGCGGGGCAGCTGCTTGTTGCGGCGACCTGCATCTCCTGTGATCCATGATTAGTGTATGCCTGCTCTTGAGGAATTAACGGTACCCGATAGTCGTTGCCTCTAGTGTGACCGACGGAGCCGTCCAGGGGTTCCTGGTAGGGCTCGGCCTCTGGTGTCTCGTCCCCCCAGCTGGGGCTGAAGAGTGAGCCCTGTTTGCCCTTGTGAGTGTGCCATTGGTCCATCATGTGGGGCACGTATTCCTCTGGCGCCGCCACCCCGAATGATGTGCTGTAGTGCTCCATGCGCCATGCGGCGTTGCTTGTCGTGCCCACTGCGGGGTGGTAGCGCGGTTGGCCGCTGGCGCCGTGGGCCGCACTGAGCCCCTCTCCTTCGCGCGCCGGGGGCGGGGGTAGCGCCACCGCCAGTCTGGTGCCGGCGGATTCGCCGGTGCTGGGGTAGTCTTGAGGCCCGCGCGGGTGCGCGGGGCCCCCTCGTGCGCCGCCCTGAGCTTGAGGCGGAAGCTGGACGCAAAAGGGGTGAGCCCCCGAAGCGGCGAAGCCCAGGAGCTCGGTGACCCGCTCCAGCAGCACGTCGCGGCCGCCCTCCAATAGCTTGCACTACAGCAGCTCCCGTGCTACTGTGAGCGCGGCCCTCGAGTTCGCCTGTTCCCCGCGGGTGTACGGTGTCGTAGTTGCGGCGTGATTGGATGCCCTCGCTGCCGACCGCGCCTGTCGCGGTGTGAGGGTCGCAGAAGCTTGCCCGCGTCGCCCGCGGCCCGCAGCGCCCTGCGGACCGCGAGCTGCCTGCGGCGTGGGGTCGCCCGGAGTGGGAGGCTCTGCGCAGATGGGCCACGCCGCCCATGGGCCTTGGTTGCCCGCCTGGTCGCCGGACATGGTGACGACGACACAACGGGAGACGGAGTGATGGGAGGGCAGATTCCGGCGCACCCCTACCTGGTGCGCCAAATGTCGGATCACGGGTTCCGGCAGACCCTTAAGGTTCGAACTTTGCGGTGCGCGCGGAGATCGTGTCCTCTACCTTCCTGCCTCGTAAGGATCTAACTACTGCAAGAGCAACACAAGAGACACAAGGTTTATACTAGTTCGGGCCACCATTGCGGTGTAATACCCTACTCTAGTTTGTGGCAGGTGGATTGCCTCTTGGGCTGATGAGGAAGAACAATACAAGGGGGAACGGCCTCGCGAGGGCCTGTTCTTGGCAAGGGGATGAACTGCTAGGGGGAGTTCGATCGCCCTTCTCTCTCTCTCTAGATGCTGGATTCCATCCCTTCTACCCTGTGGGTGGCTAGTCCTATTTATAGGCAAAGGCCCTGGGCCTCTTCCCAAATATTGAGCGGGAAGGGCGCCAACAATTGGCCAATTTGAAGGGGAACATCTAGTACACTTATCCTGACTAAAGTTGGTCTTCGCCTGCCAAAGGCCCTGTGGTGACACCGTCCTGGGCTCCATGGTGACCTCCTTCCCACTGTTGGACTGGTCTTGGTCTCGCTGCACCGAAATGGGTGCCTTTGCTTGATCCTCTCTCCTGCGCTTGCCCCCTTTGCACCAAAGAGGAAAGGGGGACGCTGCGCGGGCTGGCGCCCGCCTGGCACCCTCGATCGTCATGGCTTGCGTTATGGGCACCTCGCGAGGTACCCCGCCTTGGTCTCTCCGCCTCCTCGCGAGCCAGCCTAAGGAGGCTGTGCTTGAGGAAGCACCGTGTCGTCCGCCTCGCGAGGCTTGGCCCCTCGCGAGGGTCTTGAGCCTTATGTTGCTGCAGATGGGCCACGCTGGGCCTCCGTTCGAGCCACGCCGTAGGTCGCAGGAAGGCAAGTCTGGGGACCCCCATTCCCAGAACGCCGACACTGCTGGCGCCCTCTCGATGCTTTGTTCACCAGTCATCAGCAACGTGCAAGTTACCAAGACCCTAATCAATGGCGGCGCAGGGCTTAACGTCCTGTCCGTTGACACATTCGACAACCTTCAAGTACCTTATGACCAGCTTCAGCCTACCAAGCCTTCCTCAGGAGTGACCGACGGTTCCACCACACCAATTGGGCAGGTCCGCCTCCCTGTCACCATCGGGGAACGCAAGAACTACCGCACCGAGCTCATCGACTTTGACATTGCACACATCTGGCTGCCATAAGACGCCATCCTCGGGTATCCAGCCCTGGCCAAGTTCATGGCCGTCACCCACAACAGCTACAACATCCTCAAGATGCCGGGAAGCCGCGGATTCATCACGGTCCCATGTGAAGAGAGAGATGTGGTGTGCTCCCTCGAGCGCGCCTTCTAGGCCGTAGCAATCGATGACCCCGACAGCAAAAGTGAGGGCCCTCCGGAGGCCATCCCCAAGAAGAAGCAGTTGCGCCATGCCGGGCCTTTGGAGGGTGGCATCGTGGCTGGAACCTCGTCAGGATCAGCGCTCACTCCAGGCGCGCCTCCATCCATCGCATAGGAAGGCGCGCCCGGTGCCCTCCTCGGGCAGGGCTTGGGGGCTTTCTTCTGGAAGGCCTCGGATCTTGCCCACGTCACGAGGGAGGAACTTGGGTACCACTTGGAGGCGTGTTTCGCGGCACATTTCCCTCAGGAGATCACAGGAAGGGGAGCGCCCACCGCTCAGGAGTTCATCACCGAGACCACTCAGGAAAGGGCCATGCGCGGCGACCGCCGCTCACGAGGCGTAGCTCCGCATCCAGGCGGGGATGCCGGGTTGCGTGTCTCATTGACGTCCCAGGTCTCAACAGGGCCGCATCTCAGGGGCTCTTCTGGCCTTCGCGCGCGGGATGCTGCGAGGGTCCACCACACAGCTACGTTCGCATGCCCTTCGGCCTGCCAAGCGTGTTATCAGCCTACCGGCGCAACATGTAGCGCATCATGGTAGCTTAGGAGGCCAGGCACCACGCCGTCCTGGTGGAGATGGAGATGGTCCTTAGGGAACCGCCTGAACCCCCAGAGCCTCCCGAGGCTCACGGCCCCAGCGGCTCGTGAGGAGCCATACCTTCGCCGTGTTCCTTCAGCTGCACCTACTCTCCTTCGTCGACGGAACTAGGTGATGTTTTCCAAGTTCGTTTAGCTGGGAGCTCCCCTTGGGCTGCATTATTCCCAGGCCACGTGGGTCCGTCCCTGTGGCATGTATCCTTTTCTTATGCCTTTATCTTACCTTGCTGGGGGCGCCCCTCATGTTGCATTATCCCCAAGCCGCTCGGGCCTGACCCAGTGGCATGTATCTTTATGCATTTACCCAAGTTGATTCACCCTCCATGCCTAATCTACCTATGTTATTCACCTGCTCGATCGCCACCCGTCACGGGTCCATTTGCCCCGTGCAATTTGCTTGTGCGTTAAATGGGGGGCTCCTGAGCATCGCTGTCGGATTTCGGGTTCCGGCAGACCCTTGAGTTTCGAACACTGGGGTGCGCGCGGAGATTTCGCCTTCTACCTACCTGCACCCCACCGTCTCGCTAAGATCTAAGCTATGGAAAGAACAGCACAAGAGACACAGGGTTTATACTGGTTCGGGCCACCGTTGTGGTGTAATACCCTACTCCAGCTTGTGGTGTGGTGGATTGCCTCTTTGGGCTGATGATGATGAGCAATACAAGGAAGAACAGCCTCGCGAGGGTCTGTTCTTGGCTGGGGCGATGAACTACTAGGAGGAGTTCAGTCACCCTTCTCTCTCTCTCTCTCTCTCTCTCTCTCTCTCTATGTGGTGCTACTCGATCCGATCCCAGCTTGTTTCTGGGCTGGCCGATTCTCTATCTTCTATCTCTATCCTCTCCTTTGATTTGATTGCCTCTACCCTGGGGGTGGCTAGTCCTATTTATAGGCAAAGGCCTTGGGCCTCTTACCAAATATTGAGCGGGAAGGGCGCCAACAATTGGCCATTTTGAAGGGGAACATTTGGTACACGTATCCTGACTAAAGTTGGTCCTTGCCTGCCAAAGGCTCTGGTGGTGACGCTGGCTTGGGCTCCACAATGACTTCCTCCCTGCCGTTGGGCTGGTCTTGGTCTTGTTGCACCGAAATGGGTGCCTTTGCTTGATGCTCTCGCCTGCGCTTGCTCCCTTTGCACCAAAGAGGAAAGGAGGACACTGCGCGGGCTGGCGCCCGCCTGGCGCCCTTGGTCGTCATGGATTGCGTCACGGGCACCTCGTGGGGTACCCTGCCTTGATCTCTCCGCCTCCTCACGAGCCAGCCTGATGAGGTCGTGCCCGAGGAAGCTCCGTGTCGTCCGCCCCGCGAGGCTTGGCCCCTCGCGAGGGTCTTGGGTCTGTGTTGATGAAGATGGGCCGTGCTGGGCCCCCTTTTGAGCCACGCCGCAGGCCGTAGGCAGGCAAGTCTGGGGACCCCCGTTCCCAGAACGTCGACAGTAGCCCCCGGGCCCAAGGCGCGCCCGGACTTGGCCGTGCAGGGAGGCGAAAGGGCAAGGGCAAAGCGCTGCGGGCCCTAACAGCCTACGGCCTTGGGCACCGCGTGGCGGTTGATTGTACATGAGCGCCTCAGCAACCGCGCGAGTTGATAAAGGAGCGGCATCTGCCCAGGCTTTGCTTTTTTTTGCTTTCTCCGGTTGCTGCTCGGATCCCCTTTATTGCGCCTCTCCTTCCTTCCTCCAAAATTTCCAGATCTACTTCAACCGCGTGACCTAGGAAGCCATGGCGCCTTGTCAGTCCCCGGCCGGAGCTTGGTACTCGTCTTCCCTGGAGTCGCTGAACGTGTCGGAGTCGAGCGTCGCCCGGTTGCGCCGGATGGCGGCGGCGCACGGTATCGACGGGGCGAAGGCGTTCAAGGCCGGCTCCGCCACCCCTGAGGGCCAAGGGAGCACCTTCTATCCGCTCTTTGTAAGCGCCATTGTTGCTGGCCTGGTGCCTCCCTTCTCCGAGTTCTTCTTCTCTGTCCTCCGCCATTATAAGCTACAGGTTCTGCATCTCCACCCCAACTCCATCCTTCTCCTGGCAATCTTCGCCTATTACTGCGAGGCTCACGTAGGGGTGCAGCCCTCAGTGGCCTTGCTGCGCCACTACTTCTACCTCCGGACCTCTCGCGGTCCTGCTTCCGCGTGCGCGAGCTTCGTCGCCTACGGTGGCGCCATTGCCATTTCGAGCCCCGGGAAAAGGATTGAGGGCTTCAGGAGCAAGTGGGTCTTGGCAGATGCTGGGCGCATCCACCCTCGGCTGATCTGGCCCACGGAGCAACCCACGAGCTCCATCGACTGGGGTCGAGCGGAGCTCGCGGACCCCCGCGCGAAGCTGGTGTTGGAGAAGATGGACGCGAATCTGAGATCGGCCAACATGGCGGCGGCAAAGCTGACCGGCGCGTCGCTGTTGAGGGAATTCCTGGAGCACCAGTTGGCTCCGCTTCGGCAGTACTCACTTCCGATGTGGAGGCCCCATCCGAGCCCCACGGCCTTGGCCGACGAAGATCTGGCTGCGGTCCTCCAATCTCTGGTCGGAGGCGATGTGGCGAGGTTCGAGGGCGCTCCTATGCCCTTGTTCCTCCGCGGCGACTAGGAGCAGGTAGTGGAGTCCATGCCTGTCTTCAACGGGGACGGGCCCGTGCCCACGGATGCTCCCGAGGAACCGGTGGACGTGTCCTCCGATGACTCCAGTGAAGAGGAGGAAGGAGGGGAGAGGGAAAAAGGGCCTGACTCCGAGGCGACCAACGGAGAGTCGAGGGCTCCCCTCCCCCGGCGCAGGTCCCACGTTCTCCGCCTCTCTCCGAGCGATGACGACGAGGATGATGACGAGCAGGGCGGCGGGAGCTCGCCCCCGATCCCGAAGAAGGACAGGACCGGGCTGATCTCCCGCGGGTCTGCCCCGGCCCCGAGGCAGACCGCAGACGCGCCTTCCGCTCCCGAGCTTCCCAAGGTTGAACCTTCCAGCCGGCTTTCGGGCTTCAAATTTGGCCGGAGGCAGCTTGAGCTCACTGGCGACGACCTGTAAGCGCTTGATTCTTGTCTTTATTTCTTGTTCTGCTGCTGAGGCTTGATGTCCGCATCTCTTGGATAGGCTGGCGCCCGCAGCAAAGAAGCCGAAGGGAGCTCCTGAGGTTCCATCCGGGGCAGCGCCTCTGCCCGCGAAGGAAGGTGACCACGACGCACGGGCCTCTCCTGCCCGATTGTCCTCGCGAGGCCTGGCTGAGCCGGCTGGGGCGAGCTCAGCCCCCATGGCCCAAGCGACTCCCGAGGTGCCTTTGCCTGCTGCCGCCACCACAGCCGTTGGGGCGCAGCAGGCTCCGCCTCAGGATGTTGTGGTCGTGCCGCCGCCTTCTACTCCTACTCCATCGACTATTGTCTCTCCGACTCCTCCCGCCGTTCTGGATTGTGCTGCTGCTGAGCTGGACCGGCTGCGGCAGGATCTTCTTGGCGCCGACCCTTGCTTGGTGGCTGGGCGCTTGGAGCTGGCTTCAGGATGGATTCGCTCCGACGCTTCGATTCAGGCTGCGCTAGTCCAGGCCTCGACGGCTTGCGATGAGGAGAGGCAGGACGTCCTCGAGGTGAAGGTTGCTCGTGACGCAGCCCTGGGGGAGGTGGCCGACGTCCGTGGTCGCTGCAAGGTGCTGGAGGACGAGCTGCAAGTCCTGCGGGACCAGCTCGCGAAAGAGGCCTGCCTTCGCCAAGAGCAGGAAGAAGGCGTGAAGGCTCGCGAGGCAGCCGTCAAGGACCGGGAGGCCAGGCTCAGGAAGCGCCGTGACTGCCTAGGCGTGTTGGAGCAGGAGTTGGGGGCGAGGAAGGTCGAGCTGGACGACAAGGCCCAGGTTCTTGCCGAGGACCGCGTGGCCTTCGCAGAGATGGAGGAGAAGGCTCGCTCCTCGCTGAAGACGCTTTACGATAGCGGCCTGGAGAGCCCGCTGGCTGGCGCCGAGGACGGCCCCGCCAAGATGCTTCCCTTCCTGGTTCGCGCTCTTGAAGATGTCGCCCTTGGCCTTGGCCCCACGGCCGAGGCCGAGGCGCGTTCCTGTCTTGTGCAGTGCTGACGCGGGTCCTGACCCACGTCTACCTTCGCGATCCCAGCGTCGACCTCGACAGCCTGCTGGAGCCAGCAAGTGGCGAGCGTGCCGCTGTCGCTGCCGAGGCCGTGAAGGGTCGCGCGGAGGCTCTGCTGGGGAAGTTCCGGGCCTTCAGCACCAAGCCGAAGCGAGGCGTTGCTGACCCTGCTGCTCCATGAGGCGAACCCACTCCGCGCTGCTCCACCGCCGACAAGTGACTCCGTTGTGGCTCCTGTCCCGCCTTCAATTCCTGCACATGTATCATGCCTCGGGGAGGCGTTTAAACTTGCGTTTGGCATTGAGATAACAGTGTGGACTGTAATATTTGCTTTTGAACTCCTTGAAATTTAAGATGGCGCTCCCCTCTCGCCATTGCTCACCTTTCTGCTCTACGTCCTCGGGTCCCAGCCCTCGAGCGAGTCTCAGCCGTCGCTGGTATGCCAGGTCGCGATGCCGTGGACAAGGCCAGAGGGTGAGGGCTGGAGAGCCAGTAGGAGCCCTGAGTCGCGATGCTCAGGCACCCCCCCTTTAACGTGCAAGCAGTTCGCGCGGACGAGACTGAAGGAGGCTGTCTTTTGAATTCCTTGAAATTTACGCTTTTCCTTCCTACTTGCTTATGTTCTACGCCGGCAGAGCCCAGCCCCGCGCATACCTCAGCCGCCGTTAGCCCCGACCGGAAACCAGGACGGGACCAAGGAGTGAGGGGCTACGTGACAAGTTAGGCTCCTGAGTCGCGATGCTCAGGAGTCCCCCTTGGTACACGAACAACAAGTAGGGAGGTGAGATGTGGGTGGATCTACCGTTCTACGTCTGCAGAGCCCGGCCCCGCTCATACCTCAACCGTCGTTAGCCTTTCGGAACTAAGGAGTTAGGGGCTACGTGACCAGTTAGGCTCCTGAGTCGCGATGCTCAGGAGTCCCCCATGACGCTCAAACGGCCTTCGTACCTTGGCTCCGCTCGGGGAGAGACGCGCAACGAACCAGGCCCGGGGGGCCTGGCTGGGTGGCGTGCATCTGGGCGTGACCCAGGCACAGCCCCCGTGCCCAGCCCCCTCGCGCAGCACTCCCGAGGGGAGGCGTTACAATGAGGCTAGACACTAAGCTCTGGGCTCCCTGAGGTTGATGCGTCCCGGGGGCCACCCTCAGTTGTTTATCACTAGCGCGGAGCATAGCGCTTCCGTATGTGTACGGGCATAGCCGCTCCTCGGTAGTGTCGTCTGCCAGCACGGAGCATGGTGCTTCCACTGGTACGTGGGAGGGGGCTCCCCTCCGGGAGGAGCCCCCGGGGCGTGTACAACCCCGCCCTGACACGTGGCTGGCACAGTAGGGCCTGGCGAGGTGTATCTGGGCACCCGTGAGCCAGCGCGGGACTCACGGGGCCCTACCTCTAGGCGGGTTGCGCCTGGCATTGGGCCTTATCTTGTGATGTGTTCCTGCAAATTTGGTTAGATGCCGGCACTCTACGTCCTCGGGTCCCGGCCCTCGAGCTGGTCTCAGCCGTCGCTGGTATGCCAGGTCGCGATGCCGTGGACAAGGCTAGAGGGTGAGAGCTGGAGAGCCAGTAAGAACCCTGAGTCGCGATGCTCAGATACCCCCCTTTAATGTGCAAGTGGTCGGCATGGAGAATAAGAGGTGCTGTGGACCGGCATCAAATAATCAAGCATGGTGGGTCGAACGCATAGCCGGAAATAAACGCAAAAGGGATACATGCCGCTGGGTCTGGCCCGAGCGACTTGGGGATGCTGCAGCCCGAGGGGCGCCCCCAACAAAGTAAGCTAACAACATGAAATAAAAGGGATACATGCCGCAGGGACGGACCCACGCGGCCTGGGAATAATGCAGCCCTGGGGGGCGCTCCCAGCTGGAAATGAAACTTGAAAGATGTCACCTGATGATGTTGAGGACGAAGGAATGTTGGTGTAGCAGACTCGATGGGCTGCGGAAGCCGATCCTCACGAGCCCCCAGGCCCAGGGGCCTCGGGAGGCTCCGGAGGCGCTGGTGGCTCCTCGCGGACCATCTCCATCTCTGCCAAGGCTGCGGAACGCCTAGCCTCTTAAGCCTCCGTGATGCCCCTCATGAGGCGCTGGTACGTGGCAGTCGCGTTCGGCAAGCCGTAAGGCATGCGAACGTAGCCGTTGGGTGGACCCTCACAGCGCCCCACTCGTGAGGGCCACGGGTGCTCCAGCGAGGCGACTCGATTGAGCCCTGGTATATCGATGCAGACGCGTAGCCCACCATCCTTGCCTGGATGGGGAGCCACAGCTGGTAGGCGGCGGCCGCCTGTCATGACTCTTGACTCCTGTAGCTCCTGAATGGCCTTGCTGACGAACTCCTGAGGTTCTGGCCCTCCTTGCCTTACTCCTTCTTGAGGGAAACGTGCTTCGAAACACGCCTCCATGTGGTGCCCAAGCGCCTCCCTCGTGACCTTAGCCAGGTCAGTGGCCCTCCAGGGGAGAGCCCCCGAGCCTTGCCTGAGGAGGGCGTCGGGCGCGCTTTCCTATGCGATGGAAGGAGGTTCCCCCTGGGCAGGCGCGGGCCCTGAGGGGCCTGCCTCCTTAGGGGCCGGGCCGGACGATGTCTTCTTCTTCTTGGGGGTGGTCTCGGGAAGCCTCCTGCTTCCGAGATCCGGGTCTTCCAGTGATGCGGCCTGAAAGGCTCGTTCCAGGGAACACACCGCGTCCTTCTCTCCATAGGGCACAGTGATGACTCCGCCACTTCCTGGCATCTTGAGGACGTTGTAGCCGTGGTGAGTTACGGCCATGAACTTGGCCAGCGCTGGGTACCCAAGGATGGCGTTGTACGGCAGGCGAATGTGAGCGACGTCGAAGTCGATGAGCTCGGTGCGGTAGTTGTCACATGCCCCGAACGTGACAGGGAGGCGGACCTGCCCAATCGGGACCGTGGAGCCGTCGGTGACTCCGGAGAAAGGCTTGGTTGGCTGAAGCTGGTTGTAGGGCACTTGGAGATTGTTGAATGTTTCCACAGACAGGACGTTGAGCCCTGCCCCGCCATCGATGAGGGTCCTGGTGACCACCACGTTGCTGATGATTAGGGAACAAAGCATCGGGATGACTCCGGCTGTGGCCGCACACTTGAGCTGATCCGCTGAGCTGAACATGATGGCGCACGTCGACCACCTGAGAGGGCGCGTGGCTTCGAGCTTGGGGAGGACTGCATTTACTTCACGGGCAAACTGCTTGAAGATGCGCTGAGAGGCTGGGGCTTGAGCCCCGCCCAGGATGTAGGCGATCGCGCGCGGCTCCTGGAAGCCCCCAGCCCCCTCGTCCTGATGGCGGTCCTCATTTCTCCTTGGCTGCGGCGGCAGCGGAGGGAGGCCTGCGTTGCCTTGCGGGCGATCCTCGCGAGGCTGATCCCTCCAGTCTCCCTCGCGAGGCGGGTCTTGCCAGCGATCCTCGCGAGGTCGATCGCGCCACCCTTGGCGCGGGCTGCGGTCTTCCTAGCGTCCTGCGTTCCTTCCTCCTCCTCGACCGTAGCCCCGGTCACTGCGGTCGGGACGACGGCCGATCCTTCCTTCTCGCACGGCTCGGAGCTCTTGACATTCGCTGGTGTTGTGGGTGTGGAGGTTGTGGTACACACAGTACCGACTGCCCTTGGAAGACTCGGGCTGATCTCTGCCCCGCTTGGTGTCTGGTTCTGCCGCGAGCATGGCAGCCCCCTTGCGCTTCACATCCTTGGCCTTGGGCTTCTTCTCTTCTGGGTATGCGGCAGGCAGCTCGAGGAGGGAGAGGCGCCCTTCCTCAGCCCTGGCGCACTTGGTCGCCAAGTTGAACAGCTCCAAGGAAGTACACAGGTCTTCATGCATCGCCAGCTCCTCCTTCATCTTGACGTCGCGCAAGCCGTCGGAGAAGGCTGAGATGATGGCCTCCTCGGTCACCTTGGGAATCTTGAGGCGTGTGTTGTTGAAGCGCTGGATGTACTTCTGCAGGGTCTCTCCGGGTTGTTGCTTGATGTGGCGCATGTCGCTCACGGTGGGTGGCCGATCGCGAGTACCTTGGAAGTTGGCGATGAAGCGGGTGCGCATCTCGTCCCAGGAGGAGATCGTGCCTGGAGCCAGGTTCAGGAGCAAGGTGCGGGCCCGTCCTTGAGTGCCATGGGAAACCAGTTCGCCATGACCTTCTTGTCTCCGTTGGCAGCTTCGATGCCCAGCTCATAGAGCTGGAGGAACTCCGCAGGGTCGGCCGTGCCGTCGTAAAGAGGAGGCAGGTCTGGCTTGAACTTGCTGGGCCACGCGACGCTGCGTAGCTCAGTGGTGAAGGCACGGCAGCCTGCTGTGGCCACGGGAGGCCTTTGGTGATGGAGAGTTTGGTCTTGCAGGTCCCCATGCGCTGCAGCTGGGAGCAGCGCGGGGTTTTGACGTGCGGGAGCGGGAGCATGGTCGCGACGTGCTGGAGCAGGGAGCGCCCGGGTAGCTTCTTGCGGGCGAGGGACTTCTTGGCAGCTCCGCTCTTGCTACGCTAGCACCTGACGGAGCGGGTTCCGCCCAGGGACCACGTGCCTTGGAGCCGGGGCGCCTTCTTGAGGAGGAGGCGGCTGGGGCGCCCCCGGAGCTTCATGGTCCGCGCGGGGCGGGGTGAAGTGCAGCGGAAAGGACGGCGCAGGAGAGCCCCCAACGGCGCGGACGAGCTCGGCGACGCGGTCGAGCCATTCTTCATAGACGTCGTCGACGGGACGGTAGCGCAGGAGCTCGTTTGCCGCGATGAGCGCAGCTCGAGCCTCCATGGGTGCATGGAGCACGCGGGACGAAGAACCAGCTGGGGTGAGCGAGGGAGTAGCGGTGCGGCCGTCTTGCCGCACGGATGGATGCTGAGACGATGCTTGCTGCTCGTTCCCCACCGGGCCGGTGGCGGCGTTGACGGCAGGTGACGGGGAACGGCGAGGACGCCCGCCAACAGGAGCTATCTGGGTGATGTGGGAAGCGAGAGCGGCTCGGCGCTTGGCGCGGGCCCGACGAGCGTCAGACATGGACGCGATGGTCGGAGGAGAACGGGGCGGTGGAAGACGAATTCCGGCGCACCCCTACCTGGCGCGCCAAATGTAGGATTTCGGGTTTCGGCAGACCCTTGAGGTTCGAACACTGGGGTGCGCGTGGAGATTTTGCCTTCTACCTACCTGCACCCCACCGCCTCGCTAAGATCTAAGCTATGGAAAGAACAACACAAGAGACACAGGGTTTATACTGGTTCGGGCCACCGTTGTGGTGTAATACCCTACTCCAGTTTGTGGTGTGGTGGATTGCCTCTTTGGGCTGATGATGATGAGCAATACAAGGAAGAACAGCCTCGCGAGGGTCTGTTCTTGGCTGGGGCGATGAACTACTAGGAGGAGTTCAGTCACCCTTCTCTCTCTCTCTGTGGTGCTACTCGATCCGATCCCAGCTTGTTCCTGGGCTGGCCGATTCTCTATCTTCTATCTCTATCCTCTCCTTTGATTTGATTGCCTCTACCCTAGGGGTGGCTAGTCCTATTTATAGGCAAAGGCCTTGGGCGTCTTCCCAAATATTGAGTGGGAAGGGCGCCAACAATTGGCCATTTTGAAGGGGAACATCTGGTACACTTATCCTGACTAAAGTTGGTCCTCGCCTGCCAAAGGCTCTGGTGATGACGCTGGCTTGGGCTCCACAATGACGTCCTCCCTACCGTTGGGCTGGTCTTGGTCTCGTTGCGCCGAAACGGGTGCCTTTGCTTGATGCTCTCGCCTGCGCTTGCTCCGTTTGCACCAAAGAGGAAAGGAGGACACTACGCGGGCTGGCGCCCGCCTGGCGCCCTTGCTCGTCATGGCTTGCGTCACGGGCACCTCGTGAGGTACCCCGCCTTGATCTCTCCGCCTCCTCGCGAGCCATCCTAATGAGGCCGTGCCTGAGGAAGCTCCGTGTCGTCCGCCCCGCGAGGCTTGGCCCCTCGCGAGGGTCTTGGGTCTGTGTTGATGAAGATGGGCCGTGCTGGGCCCCCTTTTGAGCCACGCCGCAGGCCGTAGGCAGGCAAGTCTAGGGACCGCCATTCCCAGAACGCCGACAATCGCGACTCAGGAGCTCTTACTGGCTCTCCAGCCCTCACCCCCTGGCCTTGACCATGGCATCGCGGCCTGGCATACCAGTGGCGGCTGAGCTCGCTCGAGGGCCGGGACCTGAGGACGTAGAGGGCTTGCACCTAACCGCGTTGCAGGAACATACAGCCATCAAGACTCAAGACCAGGCGCCACCCGCCTTGAGGTAGGGCCTCGTGAGTCCCGCGCTGGCTCACGAGTGCCCAGATACACCTCGCAGCCCTGCCGTGCAAGCCACGTATCAGGGCGGGGCTGTACATGCCGCTGGGGCTCCTCCCGAAGGGGGTCCCCCCCCCCCCCCACGCACAAGTGGAAGCACCATGCTCCGTGCTGGCCGTCGACACTGCCGAGGAGCGGCTATGCCCGTGCACAAGCAGAAGCACTATGCTCCGCGCTGGTGATAAACAACTGAGGGCAGCTTCATGGTCGTACCAACCTCAGGGAGCCCCAGAGCTCAGCGTCTGGCCCCACCGCAACGCCTCCCCTCGGGAGAGCAGCGCGAGGGGGCTGGACACAGGGTCTGCGCTCGGGTCACGCCCAAACGTACGCCACCCAACCAGGTCTCCCGGACCTGGGGGCTGCGCTCGGGTCACGCCCAAGCGCACGCCACCTAACCAGGTCTCCCGGACCTGGTCGTCGCACGCCCCTCCTGAGGCCTTGGCGAGGGCAGGTATGGAAATTGTTTGCACGTCAAGGGGGACTCTTGAGCATTGCGACTCACGAGACTAACTGGTCATGTAGCCCCTCACTCCTTGGTCCGTCCTGGTCTCTGGTCGGCCCAATGGCGGTTGACGTATGCGCGGGACCGGGCTCTGCCGACAAAGAACATTAGTCTATCCTCGCGTACTCTCCCTATAAGTTGTTTGCGCGTCAAGGGGGACTCCTGAGCATCGCGACTCAGGAGCCTAACTGGTCACGTAGCCCCTCACTCCTTGGTCCGTCCTAGTCTCCGGTCGGCCCAACGGCGGTCGAGGTATGCGCGTGGCCGGGCTCTGCCAACGCACAACACAAAGCAAATAGGAAGGAAAGCACGCAATCTTGAAGCAAATATTACAAACATATTGTCCTCACAATACCAAATGAAAAGTCTAAACGCCTCCATGAGGCCTGATGCATGCTGCAGGGACGAAACAAGACACTAGCCGCGGGTCACCCCTGAACACCACCATCACCGGCAGAAGGCGCTCCTCCATGGGTGACGTCGTCTTCACCTGCACCACCAGCCGCAGGATCGGCGCCATCATCGGACAAGGGTGCGGAGACAAAGCCGCGGAACTTCTTCAACATGGCCTCCACCTGACCTTGCACGGCTGCGGCGGCTGCTGCGCTGAGATCATCAGCCACGGGCTCCAGCAGCCCGTCAAGACAAGCGTTGGGGTCGCGGAGGTTTAGATGGCTGAAGACGTGAGTTAATGCAGCTGAAGACAGGACGCGAGCTTCTGCCTCCGCCATGGGACCGACACCATCAACGACTTCCTCGAGCGCCTTCACCAAGAGAGGAAGCAGTCGGGCGGGGCTGTCCTCATCGGTGGCCTGCGACTTCTCCAGGTCGTGCTCATAGAGAGTCTTCAGTGCCTTGCGAGATCTCTCCAAGAGATCGGCAAAATCCACGCGGTCTTCGTCCAGGACCCGCGCCTTGGCGTCAAGATCGGCCTCCCTCGCCTTCACCTTCCGCTCCAGCTCTTCCAACCGGTTGCGCTCGAAGGCCTGCGCCTTCCCCAACTCCGCCAACTCAGCGTCACGGTTCTTGACAGCGTCCTCCCGGGCCTTCACCTCCTCCTCCTTTGCCAAGCGGCCGCGCGCTTCTCCGGCGTGCTTGTCGCGCAGGCTCTGCAACTCGTCCTCCAGATCTTGGCAGCAGTCGCGGGCGGCCTTAGCATCTTTCAGCGCTGCCTCACGATCGGCTGTAGCGTTGGTGGCGCTTTGCTTCTCCTTCTCGGAAGATGCTGCGGCCTGGCTCAGTGCCGCGCGAACCGCCAAGTCGGAGTGAAGCCAGCCAGAGGCCAGCTCCAGACGCCCGGCCACCATGCGCGGGTCCACGCTCATGAGATCTGCCTGCAATTGGGTCATCTCCGAAAGAGCGTGTTCCAAGACAGCAGCAGAAGCAGAAGAACCTGGGAGTGGAGGTGCAGCCATGGGGGGAGCGACATCGTCACCAAGGCCTGGGAGGCTACGGGTTCCGGGGCAGACGGGACCTCTCCAGCCAAGCCAGACATCGGCACCTCCGGAACTAGTGGGGGCACGGGGGCTGATTCCACACGGCGATGCCCTTCTTGACCTCACGAGGGCGATCGGATTGGGGAAGTGTGAGTGCTGCTACCCCTTTCCCTGTGGAGGGAGGTGTGGCCGCCGCATCCTCCTTCCTCTTCTTCGCCGAAGCCACCGGCCTGATCAACCAAGGGTAAACGTCAGGAAATGACTAGTACTAGCAGGGACAAGACGAAGCTCAAGGCTCTTAACCATCCACCGCGACGTATTCCACCTTCCTCTTGGGGAGCTTGAAGCCTGACAGCATCGGGGCCTGAGAAGTGGGCGTGCGGGCCCCGGCGGCAGAAAGGCCGGAGCCGGCCTCAGGAGGCATCAAGACGGAGGCAACATCCTGAGGAACTAATGACGACCTACCCCTTGCCGGGATGAGAGGTTGCTCCCTCTCCTCATGGCGAGCGTCAGTCTCGGCGTCGTCAGGAAGGGCGCGGAGGATTTCAGCTCTGCTCAAGGGGGAGTTCTCTCCCATCTCTTTGAGGGTCGCTTTTGAATCCCCCTCCTCTTCCTTTCCCCTGCCGGACTCGTCAGAGGACACCTCCAACGGCTTCGGTGCTGCGGAAGCTCCTGCGAGCACTGGCGGTACCAGCCCACGCGCGTTGAAGGTCAGCCTAGAAACCACAAATGGCTCCCAGTCCTCGCGCAGGAACAAAGGAGTGAAGATGCTCGGCGGGCACACCTGGTTCTCCCCAACCAGGAGGCCCAGGACAGCGGCCAGTTCGACACCAGGAATGGCCCCCTATCTCAGACGGGTCTTGTCGTCATCACATCCAAGCTCCCACAAGGGATGCACACGCGCTTGAAGTGGGGCGACGCGCAGCACCAGGAACTCCCTCAGGAGCATAGTCCCCTGTGACCTTTGCCGCCTTTGCGTTGCCAAGCTTTAGGTCCACATGCATCTGCGCGGAGCCACCCCTTCTTGGACTGGGGCGCCTCCGTCGGTAGTACCAGGCGCGGGTGGGCAGTTTAGCGTCCATCATGACCCATTTGGCCCGAATGTTCTCGGCCCTCTTCCCGGTGCTCGAGATTGAGTTGGCCTTGCCGGACGCGACGAAATTGGCGCACCCGGAGACGTGTCCCTCACTGACGCGAATGAGGAAGAAGTGGCGTAGGAGCGCCACGGACGGCATCATGCCCGGATACGCCTCACAGTAGTAGGCGAAGATGGACAGGAGGAGGACAGAGTTGGGATGGAGGTGCAGCGCCTGCAACCCGTAATGGTCGAGGACCTCATAAAAGAAATCATAGAAGGGAGGAGCCAACCCGACGGCGACACTCCTCCAGAAGAAGGGGAAGAAGGTGCTCCCCTCAGGCTCCAGCATGTCGGAGGTGAGCCGGAGCTCCGTCTTCCTCCATTCGTTGCTCTCCCCGGCCGTCAGCGGGCGCGTGGAGGCGAGGCTCTTTTCTGTGACAGTGGGCGCATCAAGAACTGGTTCATACCAAGCCGGCGCCGAGGAGGACTGAGCCTTGCGCGGTGCCGTCTGTCGCGGGTGCAGGACAAGATTGGAGCAGATCTGGAGGTATCGGTGGCAAGAAGCGAGAAAGGGGATCTAGAGCGAGGCGAGGAAGAAGCAATGAAGGCAAGCGCTGTCTGCGCCAGCCTTTTGTCAGTCGTGTAGTTGCCGAGGAAGCATGGGGAAGCAGAGATGGCCACGTCCAATCAACCGCCATGCGTCAACCAAGCGTGCCTTGGGCCCGGGGGCTACTGTCGGCGTTCTGGGAATGGGGGTCCCTAGACTTTCCTGCCTGCGGCCCATGGCGTGGCTAACTAGCGGGTCGTACGGCCCATCTTCATCAATAAGGCAATCAAGACCCTCGCGAAGGGCCAAAACTCGCGGGGCGGACGACGCAAGACCTCTTCATGAGCGGTCTAGCCAGGCAGGCTCACGCGGAGCGGAGATATCAAGGCGGGGTAAACCTCACGAGGCTCTCGTGACGTGAGCCATGACGACCGACACCAGGCGGGCGCCAGCGCGTGCAGCGTCCTTGTTTCCTCTTTGGTGCTAAGGAGGCAGGCACAGGCGCAGAGGACCAAGGCATCAGGCAAAGGTTTCCATATTAGTGCAATGAGACCAAGACCAGCAGGACGGCAAGGCAGAGATCACCATGGAGCCCAGGACAGCGTCATCACCAGAGCCTTTAGCAGGCGAAGACCACTTTTGTCAGGATAGCTTGTACTAGCTGTTCCCTTTCAAATTTTCCCGCCGTTGTTGGCTTCCTTCCCGCTCATTATTTGGGAAGAGGACCAGGGTCTATATAAGTAGAACTAGCCACCACAGTAGAGGCACGTTGAACTGATGAAGTTCTCATCCACAATTCCATAGAGCACAAGAACACCTCAACCTCAGGAGGTTGTTTTTCCCCTTGTACTGTTCATCATCAGCCCAAGAGGCAATCCACCACCACCACACTGGCGTAGGGTATTACACCACAATGGTGGCCTGAACCAGTATAAATCTCGTGTCTTTCTGTGTTGCGAGTTCGTCGAGTTCGTCCGTGAGATCTTAGCGAGCTAGGGCGTGGATCGGTAGGAGGGAAAGAACTTCGCACTAGGGATGAAAACGGAGCGGAAACGGACGGAACTGAGTGCTATCATATTTGTTTTCACATTTTTTATGCAGAAGCGGAAACGAATACAGAAACCCCGGAAATGAATACGGAAACAGATACTACCGGAAACGGGCACGGGGCGAATACAAAGCAGATACGGAAATAGAAATAGACACTGATCGAAACTTAAAAACCCCTTGAATTATAGAGAAATACGCACAAACAAACTAATTTAATGAGTTGTTAACATGGCTACAAAATAATATCATTATGTTAGCAACTTAGTGTAGTATTGTAGTAGTACCGGACAATTGCGTATAGGGTCAAGTTGAGTACATGTGTCGTAGTAGAAGTTGGGCCTTAGATCCATTCTACTAATTGTGTCATTGTGTTCTCTTTGGTGGTTGGTCTACAAAGCAGCTATAGGTCTATAGTAAAACAGAAATTCCATATTCACGAAAACGGAAAGTTCCATTTCCATGCATGTTCCACCGGAAAACACTGTTCCATTTTTGTTTCCGTTTCCGCATAAAAAATTCCATTTCCACTTCCGTTTTGCAAATTTCCGTTTCCGTTTTCATATTTCCTCTCCGTTTCCATTTTTCCTCCGGAAAAACAGAAAGTTTCCACTCCATTTTCATCCCTACTTCGCGCGCACCCCAGAGTTTGAACCTTAAGGGTTTTGCCGGAACCCCACATCCGACAACATGCTACTACTATTGCTAGCTCGGTCGGCGTCCGTCTAACAAAAGCAAACCTGTGAAAATCCACATGTTTTTCTGGGGATTGCTACAACTACCTCTGGTCTGGCCAGTTTTTGTCTTTGCGCAGGTCGGTTCATACGGGGCCACAATGATGTCGTCTGCGAGTTCATGTTCGTCACTGCGTCGCATTAAACGTCGTCATTGCACGCGCCTTGAGCTAACGCCATGCGAGTTCGGACCAGCATAATCACATTGTCATCGGACCGTGCGAACATTATCATCCGAAGAATTTTGATTTGCATCGACACTACGTCGGATCCGAACTCTGCTCGGCGGCAGCACACTTCAGGGAAGATTCATCTCTTTAACTCTTTATAGTTTTTTATTCAACCACTAGTCAGCAGCTGATTCTCTATTACTTTTACTGGAGAATCAGTACTAGCCTGATCGAGTACTTTGTATAGCACGGTATCTATACCTACCCGGCGCATTCCAGTAATTACACTAGTGCTACTACTTCACGTGCTAGTGAATCATCATGCAAAGATCATTTGATTCTTGTTTCTAGTACAGTACGGATCAGTTCGGCTAATTTTTCCTAACTATTCGGTTAGCTCCTAAAATCAGTGCATGCAGAATATTTTTTGTTTTGCACTGCATTATTTTTGCAGAAATATTTCGTCGACACTTGTAAGTGGCGTCGGTCGGGTCAGCCTCTCACCCTCATATAGATCAGCACTTGTGTGGACATTGCCGCGCCACAACGCTGCCACGTCATCAAGTCGACCTTGGCGCCCAGGCCACATCTTTTTAGCAATTCACTTTGCGTATTTTAATTATGCAAGAATTATATATATATATATATATATATATATATATATATATATATATTATTTTTGGACTGCACTATCTCCTGTGTATAGGTAAACGACTTCAACTTCGTCACGCGGTCAATTCGGCAAACCGACGTCATCGTCCCAATCGACATAAATTGGCTCGCGTGATCACCTTGTTGGTCGAATTGCTATACCGACATGTTCAGTTGCCTCTAGAACTTCATCACCTCGGCGTACGGAGTCGTCCTCTCGCCTCCATCAACCGAATTCCACCATCACCATGGTGTGATACCCTGTGTCGCCATCATCACGTTGTCGCTTCATCAAACTGACGTTCACCATGCCGACCTGTTTCGACACGTCGACTGACGTGGGGGCTTCATTATAATGATGCCAAACTACTCTGTCTCCTCGGCTGGACCGGGGGCTTTGCCTCGGCACTTCGGCACTGTCGTACTATCACTTCATCAAGCCGAGCTCTTCGCTCGAGTACATCACGGCCGTCTTGGGGATTGGGACCTTGAGCCGCTACAAGCTCAGCCCACGTCACACCGAGCACATTAACCAGCTAAGTCACTTTCATGCTCAAAAACATTTAGTTTTAAATTTTGTTCGGTTCGACCAAGTATTATACTTTTTTGAAAAAAAGTTGTTTGTGAAAAACTTTATTTGTCAAAACCTTGTTCGTTGCAACAAATTCAAATACCCCGTTTACTTGGGGGCTTCCTTTATGAAGCCTTTCCTCTTGCATATGATTATACTTGTATGGCTTCGTTCCTTGTTCGTGTATTACGCCACAATATGCACCATGTTGACTTAAGTGTTCCGCAAGAGGGGTTGCCTTTCTCCTGTGTTTACCCCTACGTTCATGATTGTTCGGCTAGGGAGTAAAGGGAGCACCTCTACGATTGTCACGATCGGGTCATCCGAGCTCGGACCTCAGACTGGGTGAAGCCGAAAGCTAGCGCTCTTATTGTTTTCAATCATGGTCGACACACAACGGAACTCATGAATACAAAAACCTATTGCACAAGTCTCATAGTAACAATGAGCAACCGAAGAAAGGTATCGGTGGGGGTACTATTTTATTCAAAGATGCTTCTTACACTTCGTTAGTAATATAGCATAAGTTCCCTAAGCGTGCTTTGTCTATTACAGCCTTATGACTTGATTGCCTAGTTATCGGAAACACCGTTGATATTCTCGACAGGTGGAGCTCCACATAACACTTTTCAGCCCTTGACCGAAGAGGGAGAAGCCGACGGTCGGTTAAGACGCGTTTAAAGTTTGGGTGAACACAAATATTATATAAGTACTTCGATACATACAATCATTATATATAAAATTCTTTTACCCAAGTCACTTGAGGGCTCTTAAATTAGTATGAGCCATTTTATAATGGATGTTTTCTTCTTAGTCGCCGCACAGTCTTTTTCTACCACTCCTTTTTCTACCACTCAGGTGTAGGATCAATAGACGGGTAGCCTGGTTTCTCTCTCTAAAGCCGCTTGTGTTTAGTTCGCTAAACTGGCCTGAGAAACACTCCGCCTTCGGGATAGGGAGGTTGAAGCCGAAGGCTGACCCACTTGAAGTCTAGAGATCAGATGTGTCATGTCAAAGCACGACGAAAGTACAATTTTAAGACCAATTTAATATTGGCACCAAAACAGCTTGTTTCAATCTAGACGAAGCGGGACATTCTCTTGGTTGAGGTGTTCGGCGTGAAACTCTTTTCTAAAAAATACAGTTCGGCATCTTTCCTACTGAACTCCACCTCGGTATTGTCAAAACATACATGTCAGTTGAACTTGTTCGTGAGGAGGTACGATCCTAGGGTCGGCCATTTTGCCCAACCCAATTCTCGGGGGCTACTACATTGACAATCCAATGCAGACAATTTAAGTGCAATATAGTTTTCGAGGAGATTATGATCCTCAGGTTGGTCTGCTGCACCCAGCCTGAGTCTCGAGGACTTTGCACACCGCTTTTTGTGTCCCAAAGTATTCTGCCGAGCTAGGAATTGATCCTCAGGCCGATTTTGATTCAACCTGAGTCTGAGGGGCTACTGGGATCAGCGGTCTTATGTCATCCTTTAGGTGCATCTCGAGTTTTAGACCGATACACACCTTGAGGGCTACTGGCTATATATCTCGGCAGAGAATAAATCACACCAATAAAAAATATTAAGAAAAATCGGCCCGCGGTCGGGGTGGTGCACCACCTCGGAAGCAGTCCGGCATAAAGCTCGGGCACCAGTGGCTGGCTCCATAGAGGGCATTTCCGGCATTAAGCTCGGCCAAACTCCTTCAACTTTTTTGAACCAAGGTGATCTATGACACCTCGGATATAGTCCGGCGTTGGAGCTCGGATATAGTCCGGCGTTGGAGCTTGGACATAGTCTGGCGTTGGAGCTCAGAACCATCCGGCGTTGGAGCTCAGATACCATTCGGCATTGGAGCTCGGATATATTCTAGCGTTGGAGCTCGGAAGCGGTCCGGCGTTGGTGCTCGGCTGCAAAAGATACCTCGGATGTATTCCGGTGTTGGAGCTCGGACGCAAGAGGACACTGCCGCCCGGGAACAACTTCAAATCCGAGGTGGGGCATGAAAATAACAAGGCATTGATAAAGGCCGGAAACTTAAAGGGGCTCCTCGGATACCTGACGTGTAAACTCTTCGGATACATTTCGGCGATCCTCAAGATCGAAGATGAGAAGATTTGTTGAACCAGTTTTCAAGACCGGCGACCGAAGATGAAGAACAGTTCGGAAGAATCGAGGAGCGTCCCCAACGTGAAGACCGGTTCAGGGGGCTACTAACGTGTCATGGACTAGGGGGTACTCACCACGTCGTCCCCCGACCAGCTAGATCGGGCCGAGGACCCCCACGGCGGTTCATTCATGGGTCACTTCGGGCAGCCCATGCCGCATATAAGGAGGTTTCCACAAGACTTGGCGCCCAAGCCAAGGACTCTCCAAAACCCTAGGCCTCTGGTGCATATATAAACCGAGGCCAGGCTAGTCAATAGACAATCTAATATTCATTACTATCATCTCATGGTAGATACATGTACTATGTATTACGCCCCATATGAATACAATCAAATGCAGGATGTAGGGTTTTACCTCCATCAAGAGGGCCCGAACCTGGGTAAAATCACGTGTCCATGTTACCATCGCTCCAAGAAACCTAGCTTAGGACCCCTACTACGAGATATGCCGGATATTGAACCGACAAGCGCGCCCCTCCTCCCCCGGACCCTGAGGTAGCAGAATCGTCTGCAAAGAGAGGAGGAAGGGGACGTGGTCGCAGTCGCCGGGGCACTCGAGGAGGAGGAGGGCGGGGCGGTGCCTTGGTGTCTCCCCCGTTGCCGGCTGCTCCCCCGATGGAAGGCCACGTTGGCAACTAACCCCGAGAGTTCATCATCAGGCTGTACAAGCCCGTGTGTGGTCACCTTCGCCTCCCAACTCCCTTTGCGCGAGAGATGGAGCTCGGGCAACCACGCGCTCTGCGGTTGCACATGAGGGGTTGCGGGAATGGAGGTACGATGGTTGATGTCGACTTCCCTGCTCCTCCTGTGATGTATCTTTGCCGCGGCTGGAAGTCCTTCGCCCGTGCCCATGGCTTCTCGGAGGGGCACGTTCTCCAGTTCAAATTAATGGAGAACGGCCTGCTCTCCTTCAAGATCTTTGGGCTCTCGGTAGGTCGCTTAGGGTGCTGCGCGGAGAGCTCAACCAACGATGAAAGCTCCTCCTCGAGCGAAAGCGACAAGGAGAACAGTGACGGCGATGACGACGGTAGCGGGCGTAGGAGCGACGACTCTGACTCCGGCTGATTGTCTCCCGCACCATCTTCATCAGGCGGCAGCACCATCATCTGCATCTGCATCTCCTCCCTGGTGTGGATGGTGCAGTCGGGCTCCTCCAGCTGGACTCCGGCAGGCTTCCTCTCGGGCTGCAGCTCCGTTAGCTCTGCCGAGTCCTGCTGGCCCTGGTGACGATGGTTGACGGGGCCGCCTTCGGCCATGCTCTCCATCGAGGCGTTCCCATGCGCTTCCGTTCCCTCTAGGCTACCTCTCCTGGAGCCCGATGAGAGTAGGTTGGGCCTTGGCCCAGGTGCACCTTTTGCCCTCCTCGCCTTCGACGGCTATGCCTAGGAGGAGAGGTACAAGAAAGGGCATTACGGAGCACATATCTTTTTTCAATCTTAAGCCTATAGGCAATCGCCAAATTTTAGTTCAAATAATGTAATCTCTCGAGTCCATCTTCGTGTTCTGTAATGCTGTAATTGTATTAGCATATGAATGAAAAAGATGAACCTTGTCGGGAACCCGCGCACGTATATGTCCATGCAGAGGTGGAATGCCTCTTTAATGTAAATAAACAAGTTTCCCCCGGCAAGATATCCTGCCGGCACCCTCTTTGTCTGCCGGAGAGCTGCGTCTGTCGGGGAACAGACAGAGGGGCCAGTCCCCCGCCAACTCCTTTTTACCAAAGTCCACTGTGACCATCTTGTCCGAAGCAATGTTCGAGTCATGGATGGGAGCACCTAAGTTTCAAAGGAGGGGCGGCGTTTTCTCATGCAAAGTTATAGCTTCACAGAACACTGATGGACAGGAGGTAAAAACTTATCTATTTGGCTTGCAGGGGGCCGTTGTGTCATGCAATCTTCTCAATCTTTGTCGAAGCCAAGTCCATGGCAGGAACCTCAATTCAATGTAGGTTAGAATGAATGCAGGATGCAATCCTATCTATATGCATATGCAGATGCTCATGAAATGCTTATGCAGTGATCTTGGTGTGCTCATGCATGCCTGCAATCTTAGTTGGGGCCCCCTACAGCGCTTCTTTATTTTCTCTTGCATGGGGTCATCACCCCGGTTTTGTACAAGGGGTTACATGCAGCTGAGGCAACGCATGTACAAAAGGGTGGCTGCTGGGCAGTGCCCGACAGCCTCGCGCCTTACGTGTAGTACTTGCGGAGATGCTCAATATTCCATGATTTTTGCAACTGAGTGCCATCTCCGGTCTCCAAACGGACTGCGCCAGATCTGGTGACTCTTACCACCCGGCAAGGGCCTTCCCACTTTGATGACAACTTTTTTGTACCCTTGGCAGACTGAAAGCGCTTAAGGACAAGGTCACCTTACTCAAAACACCGGGTGTGAACCCTGTGGCTGTGATAGAGACACAGGGCTTGCTGGTAGCGTGCAGCACGCGTAGCAGCACGGAGACGGTTCTCCTCGAGTAGCACAGCGTCGTCATGCTGGTGCCGATCTTGTGCTACTTCATCGTAGGCAAGCACTCGAGGGGACCCGTAAATGAGTTCCATGGGGATAACTGCTTCTGCCCCGTAGACCAGGGAGAAGGGAGTCTGCCCGGTAGCTCGGTTAGGTGTCGTTCTAAGGGACCAGAGAACTACCGGCAGCTCCTCAATCCACCGCATGTCGTGCTTCTGCAGCGTATCAAAAGTTCTTGTCTTGAGTCTATGTAGCACTTCGGCGTTCGCCCTCTCAGCTTATCCATTGCTCCGAGGGTGTGCCACTTAGGAGAATGAGATGTTGCGTCCGAGGGTACGAACATATTGCATGAAGGCGTGGCTCGTGAACTCGGTGCCGTTGTCGGTGATGATTCTTGTCGGAACTCCAAAACGACACACCAATTCTTTCAAGAACTTGATAGCTGACTGAGCAGTCACCTTTCTCATGGCAGTCACTTCTAGCCACTTTGTAAACTTGTTGATAGAGACGAAAAAGAATTCAAATCCCACGTTTGCTCGGGGGAAGGGGCCGAGGATATCGAGCCCCCAGACCAAAAATAGCCATGATAGAGGGATTGTTTGAAGGGCTTGGGCAGGCATGTGTGTTCTCTTGGAATGGAACTGGCAGGCTTCACATGTCGTGACAAGCTCAACCACATTTTGGAGGGTCGTGGGCCAATAGAATCCTTGCCGGAATGCTTTCCCATCTAATGCCCTTGATCCAATGTGGGAGCCGCACATTCCTTTGTGAATCTCAGCCAACAGTTCCTTTCCATCCTCCCCGCAGACACACTTCAATTTCACACCGTTGGGCCTCCTTCTGTATAGAGTGTCATCAACAAACTAATACATACTGGCCCTCCGAGCTACTTTTTCAACTTCATCTTGGTCACCGAGAAGTTCTCCGGTTTGGAGGAAGTGGAGAATGTGCCTTGCCCAAGTTGAAGCCTGTGGCTCGGCAACGAGGACTAGCGGCACCTCCTCTGCTGCGGGAGCACCAACCTCGTTCGCGGGGTCCACGGGCCCGACTGGAGGGGGTGGTCCGGCAGGCTGTGAGGAGTTGTTTCCGGCAGGGTCTCTGCAAGGAGCGGACGGCTCGACCGGGAGAGGCTTACCGTAGTCCAACTTTCTCCTTTTCCAGGCCATTGTTGCTGGTGATACGGAGGGCTGAGAGAGACGGAGAACAAAAGTTCCTGGTTCCACAGGAAGCTTCTACGCAACACACTTTGACAGGTGATCAGCTATGTTGTTTTCCGCATGGGTTACATGCTCTGTTTGCAACCCGTCAAAGTGTTCCTTCAATCTCCTCACTTCCTTGATGTATGCTTCCATCAATGGGCTTTGATAATCCTTGTTGACTTGTTTCACCTCAAGTTGTGAATCTCCTCGTATGATCAGCTTCTTGATTCCCAATTCTGCTGCAATTCTGAGCCCGGCAAGGAGCCCTTCATACTCAGTTGTATTGTTGGTGGCTTCATCCCGAGCAAAGTGCATTTGGAAGAAATACTTCAAGTGCTCCCCGGAGGGGGAAACAAGAAGCACACCAACCCTTGCACCTTGTAGGGAAAAGGCACCATAAAAAAACATAATCCATTCTTGAGGTGATTCCTTGCTGGGGATAGTTGTCTCTGTCACTTCCTCATCAGGGGTTGGCATCCATTCTGCAATAAACTCTGCCAGTGCCCTGCTCTGAATAGTTGATGTGCTCTCAAACTTCAAACCAAAGCTCGATAACTCCAATGCCCACTCCACTATTCTGCCAGTAGCCTCAAGGTTTAGGAGTATCCTTTGCAATGGAAAACGAGTGACAACCGTGATCTCATGGGCTTGGAAGTAGTGGTGCTACTTGAGTCCATAATGAGATCAAAGATCAACTTTTGCATGCCAGCGTACCTCGATCTAGCCCCTGTAACAAGGAGCTGACGAAGTACACTGGGCGCAGCACCACTTTCTTCCTTGCCGCGTCCTTGGGGATGCTCTTGTTGCCGTGCACATTGTTGTCCTGATCCTTAACTGACTCTGTTGTGTTCCGCTCACTTTCAGCCTCATCCACTTCTTGTTGCGCTACCAAGGCCGCACTGACCACTTGGTTGGTTGCCGCCAAGTATAGCAACAACGGTTCTTGAGGTTTGGGAACAACCAAGGTAGGCACAAACGATAGGTAGGCCTTCAACTCCTGCAGAGCCGCATCTGCTTCCGGGGTCCACTTGATAGCCCCTGCCTTCTTCAAAATTTTAAATAATGTCAGGACACGCTCGGCAGACTTGGAAATGAATCTACTTAGCGCAGAAATGCATCCATTTAAGCGCCTCACTTCCTTAACTGTCCTTGGCGCCTAGATCTGCTCAATGGCTTTGATCTTGCCGGGGTTAGCTTCGATCCTCGGGTGGGACGCGAAGAAACCAAGTAGCTTGCCGGAGGGCACACCAAACACACACTTCTTCGGATTAAGCTTCAAATTGGTCTTGCGCGGATTAGCAAATGTCTCCCATTGAATGTATAATTTGGCTATTAGGTATTTTATGGGCCAAAATAATTTAAATGACTATGGTTAGATTATTGGCTGACACAAATATTTTGCACTTGCTATTTAGTTTAAAATGCAGGCTTGGATAATAGTACAATACATATGTTGAAGAGGCAGATCAGGCTAGCAAAGATATTTACTCAGGACAAGTCTTGGACATAAGCGATCAAATAATGGACGTGAAGGTGCAACAACATAAGAAGGATTGTTAATCATAATTATCTGGTGTGATAGCGACATGGCCGGAATATTTTATTTGTATATCCAAGAGTCCTTGTATGTGTATATGGCCTAACGCACGATAGCATGTAGATTATATATGCGTGTGCTACATGGTAACCGAATCGAGTCCAATTCGGTTCTATTTTTGGAGTTGTACTCCTGTACGGCAAGTCACCGTGTACGCCAAGTCCCACGTGCCTTATCTAGGCCACGGCCGATTGGAAAACCCCCCATCAATCGATCTATCAATACAAACTACTTTTTCACGTACGTCTGTTTTGTCGCTACTTCCTGTCGAGCCCTAGCAGCCCTAGAGTTTGGCGATCTTTGCCGTTTTGCGCTGGAAAGCGGCCGGTTCTCCTCCATGAAAGCGAGGAAATCTTTGTTGCCTTGCTCGTAAAGCAATCGTTCGTCGTCATGAAAGCACGACAAATATCCTGGTGTTGCGCGGCGATTTCGCGTGCTAACACAATTGGCGACTCCGCTGGGAACGAGAAGAAGAAGAGCTACACGATGAGTACCGAGTCCAAGAACGGGAGCGACATCGACCCGGAGAACGTCATCGCCATCACACTTGACGATCTGTCGGAAGATGTTCGACGCGAGCTTGAAGAGGAGCTTGAGAAAGAAAAGGTTGAGAGGTTGAAGCTGAAGTTGGCTGGATACGCGAAGACGAGGAACGGTATCGTCAAAAAGGTAGTTCCGAGTCCTTCCGATGCTCAGGTAAAAAACTCAACCGAAGAAATTGCTCATATAATTGATGTGTCCGTAGCTAGTAAATATGGGTATGATATGGAAAATACGGCGCGTACAATTACTAAAGCGGTAGCTAATAGACTTGAAGAATTTAAGGTGCAATTTAATAAAGATCTTGAAAATTGTCTACCTGGTCATGTACGCTCATTAGTGCTGCAAGTCAATGATGAGTATTCTGGAAAAAGACCGATGTCAATAGACAGTAGCGGATTTAACAATCTGCCAAGTAATATACATACGCCTAGTGCATCGGCTAATGCTATGCAGCCTTACGCCCCTTTAAACAATAATCTGGATGGCCGGAACTATGTTGGTAGTTCGGCTAATAATTTTGTTCCTAGTACTACTGCTCCTATTGTTTCGACTTCGGTTCCAGAAAATCATAATAGCAATAACCGAAGTTTTGGATTTAATTCTAATATGCAGCAGCCTAGTTATCAGACAGTGGCATATAGTACGCCACCGTTGCCGCCTGTCGGTACCGGGGTTCCGTATGGGCCAGTTCCTGATTCATATTTTAGTGGGTCTCCGTTGCAAACTTCGCATGCTCCATTTTCTTTGCCAGAATTTCCACCACGTGTTGGTGTTCCATCTGCTCCACAAGCCAGTTCTCTACAGCCCAATAATAATTTTAAGGATCAGCTTGCTAACATACTTAGAGAATTTGGTTTAGAACCTAAGGGTAGAGCACGTGCATATCAAAAACCATACCCTGATTCTTTTGACTCGACACCATATCCTCGTGGTTTTAGAATTCCAGATTTTGTTAAATTTATGGGGGAAGATGGTAGATCTACTTTTGAGCATGTGGGACAATTTTTAGCACAATGCAGCAAGGTCAGCACATCGGATGTTTTTAGATTAAAATTGTTTCCATTATCTATATCTGGTACTGCATTTACTTGGTTTACATCGCTTGTTCCTAATTCTATTTCAACATGGGCACAATTGGAGCAAAAATTTCATGAGTATTTTTGTAGCGGTGAAACAGAACTTCGACTTTCAGATTTAACTATCGTTAGGTAGAAATATAATGAGCATGTTCATGATTATATTAGGAGGTTTAGAGATGTCAAAAATCGATGTTTCAGCTTGACCATAGCCGAAAAGGATTTAGCCGATCTTGCCTTTTTGGGTCTACTTGCTCATATTAAGGATAAACTAGAAGGGCAAGAATTTTTAGATGTCAATCAAGTTTTGCAGAAGGCTTCGGCGCAAGAAAACCGGGCTAAGGAAATTAAACAATATGGCCGGTTTAAAGATAATAGAAATAAAGAGAAAGATAACCATGTAGTTAATGCCTTAGATTATGATAGTGATTCGGCTAGTGAGGATGATGTTAATATATGTGTAGCCGAATGGGTTCAAGCGCCAGAGTTAAAACCTTTTGCATGTTCTGCTTTGAAACCCACACCTGCTAGAAGAGACGAAATTAAATAAACTTTTGATGTAAGCAAGTGTGATAGAATTTTTTATATGTTACTGCAAAATAAATTAATTAGAGTGAGGGAGGGTCATGTAATTCCACCTCCAGAAGAATTGGGTAGAAGAGCTTATTGTAAGTGGCACAATTCTTTTTCTCATGCTACTAATGATTGTAACGTGTTTCGTCGACAGGTGCAATCGGCCATCAATGAAGGTCGATTGGCATTTATAGAAGGTTCTAAGATGAAGCTCGACAGCGACCCTTTTCCTATCAATGTGGTCGAGCTTGAGAATAAAAACTTCTTATTCAGTCGGATCAGACCGAATCCGCAAGAGAGAAAAACATTGTTGATAACAGTGCTCCTCCAAGGATGATCAAACCAAAAAATCCAGAAATAAGAGTGTGGAAAGTCAACGGAGGGAGGAGACAAGCTCCAAGGCCAAAGCCGACAGTTAGCATGTTGTTAGAAAAATATACCTCACACAAGACCAACAATGTGTTTAATCAGCTCGGAGGTAATAAGCGTCCTAGGTCTCCTTCTGGACATGGCGTTCATGAGCAATGGCAAGGAGATTGGTATGACCAGCAACCATATTTTGCAATGGAGCCGACATATTGAGGTTGTGCGCCTCCGATGTATCCACAGTTTCCTCCATGGGGATTTAATCCTTGGGCGCCATATCCTACAGGACCAGCAGGTTATTTTCAGCCGGGATGGATTCTGCCGAGGCCTATGTTTCGACCAAACATGCATGAGAAAATGTCTTGGTTCAATGAGGAGGCTAGATCACGTGATGCTATTGAGATTCGAGGAGGTCGATCACCGGTACGCAGTGCAGAACGCAACAACTATAAGGGCGATCACAAGCACGTATGGATGCCGGTGAAACGTGTCGATCCTAAACCCGGAGAAAGTACAGATGATTTATATGCTGCTCATGGACTGAAAATAGTGGAACACCAGTCAGATGAAGGTGTTGTCAATTGTACAGAAACAAGCGGCGTCGCAAAAGAAGCTCTCGATATAGAGGAGAAAAGTGACGGCGTGAAGTTGCGGCAAGCTAGCCAATCTAATCAATTTGGAGAGAAAGCTAATTCCGGGCATAACCTGCATGCACGTTCAGACAAGGAATGTGTTGTATCCTCACGTACTAGTCAACAGAATAAATCGGCAAGTTCGTATGCTGATTTAGTTATGAGAAATTGTGGCCCAGGAACGTCCAAGAGTTTGCCTCCAACGGGTTTCAAGTATAACAGCAGCACATGTACACGTTGGGATTCAAATAATGTACGCGGCCAGGATTTTAATGCTAGTAAAGTATACAATTAGCAAGGAGGTTTTTCAGCCAAAGACAAAGCATTTGTCCCAGTAACAACAATACGTCAGTACAGGCCAAAGGATCCGGGGGGCAGCAAAATTAAGTCAGTCGCGCCAAGGGACTAAACCAGCACCTCAGTGGTGCCCGAAGGGGCTTACTCACACTCAGAAATGACGTGTACAGCGTCTGCGGACATTGGAAATAAAGGAAGAAATAGCTGAGAAGAAGCGCGATAGATGGTTCAATCAGGATAAACCAATGTCACCTACAAAGACTTGGAGGGAGAAGCGCATCGTAGCAGAAGAAAATAAAAATACGGATGACACAATTATTGTTGAAAATCCAGAGGAAGATAGAGAGGTACCAACTGATATAGATGTTAATATGGTGTTCGCATTGCCTGCTGAATTTCACGCGCCCGAGGCTGAAATTGCTGAACTTGTTCTTGGCCCAAAGAAGGCTACATTTGTGAAATCAGAGAAGCACGGTCAGCAACTAAGGCCATTATTTATCATAGGTCATATTGATGGTAAGCCTATTGGTCGCATGCTTGTTGATGGCGGTGCAGGTGTTAATATTATGCCCTTTTCGGTATTTTCTAAACTGAACCGAAAAGAAAGCGAGTTAATGAAGACCAATATGGGACTTAGTGGGTTCTCAGGGGAATTGTCCGAGGCTAAGGGTGTTATTTGTATGGAGCTCACAGTCGGAATAAAACGTTGCCGACTGCGTTTTTTGTTGTCAATGTCAAAGGCTGGTATAATATTCTGTTAGGACGCGACTGGATTCATGCAAATTGTTGCATCCCTTCTACCTTACATCAGTGCTTAATTCAGTGGGTTAATGATGATGTGGAGGTGATTGAGGCCGATAATTCTTCATGCATTGCTTTGAGGGACGCGCCGGTTGATTGGCAACACGGTGAGATGCGATGTTTGACCAGTAGGGATTTGTCGGATTATGATTATATCAATATTGGTAGAGATGGTTTTGTACCTATAAATGCACAGTTGGCTAACGTAGCTTGGCTTAATGATTTATCTATATAAATGATGAATAAAGACGACAATATTAAGTGGCTGCAAAGACGCACGGAGGAGTATCGTTCGGGAAAGAACGATATGCATGCAATTATTGAAGATTTTGATAATATGGAAAAGCTTGGACAAGGATTCTCATCGGCTGATCCACTTGAAGAAATTGATATTGGTGATGGAAGTATTCTGAGACATACATTTATCAAAGCTAGCTTGAAAGCCAATCAGAAAAGTAAGGTATGCTCATTACTTAAAGAATTCGTTGATTGCTTTGCTTGGAATTATACTGAGATGCCCGGTTTGAGTAGAGATTTAATAGATCATAGATTACCTATTAAATCTGGTTTTAGGCTGCATAAACAACCTCGTAGAAGTTTCAATCCTAATTTGTATGACCGCGTCAAAGAAGAAGTTGCTCGGTTGTTAAAAGCTAAGTTTATTCGGCCGTGTAGATATGCAGATTGGGTTTCTAATATTGTGCCCGTGGAAAAGAAAAATACTGGTAATATTAGAATCTGTGTTGATTTTAGTGATTTGAATAAGGCTACTCCGAAAGATGAATATCCTATGCCTATAGCCGACATGCTTATTAATGATGCATCGGGACATAAAGTAATTAGCTTTTTAGATGGTAATGTAGGTTATAATCACATATTTATGGCCGAACAAGATATGTCTA
Organism: Aegilops umbellulata; assembly: GCA_032464435.1. NCBI lineage: Eukaryota > Viridiplantae > Streptophyta > Magnoliopsida > Poales > Poaceae > Aegilops > Aegilops umbellulata. The sequence continues at coordinate 207,509,055 of CP136056.1, read as the reverse complement.
AGACTGCTTTTCGTTGCCCAGGTTTTGTTGGTTTATTTGAGTGGGTCGTTATGACATTTGGGTTGAAAAATGTCGGCGCTGCATACCAACGAGCTATGAACTTAATTTTTCATGATCTTCTAGGCATTGTACTAGAAATATATATTGATGACATAGTTGTTAAATCGGATGGGTTTGATCATCATTTAGCCGATTTAAGATTAGCTTTTGAAAGGATGCGCCGGTATGGATTAAAAATGAACCCACTCAAATGTGCTTTTGGCGTGTCGGCTGGTAAGTTTTTAGGATTCATAATTCATGAAAATGGCATAGAGATTGACCCTAAGAAAGTGGAGGCAATTAGAAATTTGTAGGAACCCACGTGTAAAAGGGATGCGCAAAAGTTGTTAGGAAAAATTAATTACTTGAGACGATTCATATCTAACCTTGCAGGGAAAATTGAATCGTTTGTTCCTCTACTTCGGCTAAAGAATGAAGCCAAATTTACTTGGGGGGCAGAGCAACGAGATGCTTTTAATTATATAAAACGATGCTTGTCGAATCCTCCAATATTGCGGGCGCCTAAGTCCGTTGTGCCGTTCAGGATGTACATTGCTGCAGAAGATATGGTGACCGGTGCGGTGTTGGCGCAAGAGGTCAGCGGAAAGGAATACATCATTGCATACTTAAGCCGTTGTTTGCTCGACGCCGAAAGTCGGTACGTGTTTATTGAAAAGTTATGCTTATCTTTATACTATGCATGTACCAGGTTTCGGCCATATCTTCTTTCTAGGACGTGTGTAGTAGCTTGCCAGGCCGACGTCGTTAAGTATATGTTGCAACGACCGATTCTTAGTGGTAGGATTGGAAAGTGGGCTTACGCACTAATAGAATATGATCTAACATATGAATCGTTGCGTGCTATGAAGGGTCAAGTTATTGCCGATTTCATTGTTGATCATAGGATTAAAGGCGATGAAAACATTAATTATGTTAGTGTATGCCCATGGAAGCTTTATTTTGATGGATCGGTTTGTAGGGAAGGGCAAGGCGTCGGTAATGTTTTAATTTCACCTAATAATGTTTTTTTATGATACATCGGTCCGTTTGGAATATCCTTGCACTAATAACCAAGCTGAGTATGAAGCTTTACTGTTTGGTTTACAAACTTTAGTTGATATGGGTGTAAAGGATGTAGATGCTTTTGGGGATTCGCTCCTGGTAGTACAACAAATTAAAGGCGAATTTCAATGTTTTGATGGATTATTAAATAGTTATTTGGACCGATGTTTGGACATAATTAAGTCTCTAGATACGTTCACCATCCATCATATACCTAGAGAAGAGAATTCTAGAGCAAATTGTTTAGCACAGCAAGCATCCAATTATCACATTAGTAAAGGAATGTTTTTATAATAGACAAGCCGATGCATGTTGAGTCTATAATGATGGATACTTTGCCACGGGGTGTACTTGGGCCTAGTACAGTTGAACAACTAGCTGTACAATGTACTGCAGATTCGGTGCATAGGTCACAAACGACCGAATTAGCAAATAAATTAGAATTAAGTGATTGGAGAGTTCCTCTAGTTAATCATTTAAAGGATCCAAGTCAAACAAGAGATAGGAAAATTCGGCGACAAGCTTTAAAATACACTTTGTTTAATGATGAATTGTATCGCCGAACAATAGATGGGTTATTTTTAAAATGCTTAGATTCTGATAAGTCTAGAATAGCTATGGGTGAAGTGCATGAAGGAATATGTGGAACACATGAGTCGGCTCACAAAATGCGATGGTTATTAAAAAGAGCAGGTTTTTACTGGCCGACTTTATTAGAGGATTGTTTTCGGTACTATAAAGGTTGTGAGGCATGTAAAAAATTTGGTAATGTACAGTTAGCGCCCGCGTCTATGTTAAATCCCATAATTAGGCCGTGGCCATTTAGAGGGTGGGGCTTAGATTTTATTGGTGAAATACATCCTTCGTCTTCTAAAAGACATCGCTTCGTCCTAGTAGCCACAGATTATTTTACTAAATGGACAGAACCAGTTCCTTTGAAAAACATGACCCATAAAGAGGTTATCAGTTTTGTTTTAGAGTATATTGTACATAGATTCGGTATTCCTCAAACTTTAACTACCGATCAAGGTGCTTCTTTTATGTCTCATCAATTTCATGAATTTGCCGAATCTTTAGGAATTAAATTGTTAAATTCGTCGCCTTATTATGCTCAAGCTAATGGACAGGCCGAATCTAGCAATAAAACTTTAATTAAGCTTATAAAGAAGAAAATTAAGGAACATCCGAAAAGATGGCATGAGGTACTTTCGGAAGCTTTGTGGGCTCATCGGATATCTAAACATGGAGCAACTCAAGTGGCACCGTACGACTTGGTATATGGTCAAGAGGCGGTTACCTATAGAGGTTAATTTACAAGCTCTTAGAGTGGCCAGACAAAATGATTTGTCGGCTATAGATTATAATGATTTAATGATGGATAAGATAGATGACATTTCAGAAGAGAGATTAAGAGCTTTGCGAGAGATTGAGAAGGAAAAACTAAGAGTAGCCAGAGCTTATAATAAAAGGGTGAGGGAGAAATCGTTTCAAATAGGAGATTTAGTGTGGAAAACAATTTTACCTATTGGAACTAAAGATAGGAAATTCGGCAAGTGGTCTCCGAGTTGGGAAGGCCCGTATAAAGTTACGGAAATCATTCCTGGAAATTCATATTTTTTACAATCTTTACAGGGAGAGAAGTTGTCCAAAGCTCTAAACGGACAATATTTGAATAAGTACTATCTTAGCACGTGGCAGGAGGCTTGAGCACATTTGGCCGATATATTGTTTGAGATATCGCCCTAAGGGACATTTGGCCGATGTATCCTTTGGACATCGCCCTAAGAAATTATGTGGCCGATGAGCTGATCAACATCGTCCACAGGTATTTGTTATTGTGTTTTTGCTAAATACAATTGTAACAAAAACAGGGGGGCATGTGTTGAATGTATAATTTGGCTATTAGGTATTTTATGGGCCAAATTAATTTAAATGACTATGGTTAGATTATTGGCTGACACAAATATTTTGCACTTGCTATTTAGTTTAAAATGCAGGCTTGGATAATAGTACAGTACATATGTTGAAGAGGCAGATCAGGCTAGCAAAGATATTTACTCAGGACAAGTCTTGGACATAAGCGATCAAATAATGGACGTGAAGGTGCAACAACACAAGAAGGATTGTTAATCATAATTATCTGGTGTGATAGCGACATGGCCGGAATATTTTATTTGTATATCCAAGAGTCCTTGTATGTGTATATGGCCTAACGCACGATAGCATGTAGATTCTATATGCGTGTGCTACATGGTAACCGAATCGAGTCCAATTCAGTTCTAGTTTTGGAGTTGTACTCTTGTACGGCAAGTCACCGTGTACGCCAAGTCCCGCGTGCCTTATATAGGCCACGGCCGATTGGAAAACCCCCCATCAATGGATCTATCAATACAAACTACTTTTTCACGTACGTCTATTTTCTGTCGCTACTTCCGGTCGAGCCCTAGCAGCCCTAGAGTTTGGCAATCTTTGCCGTTTTGCGCTGGAAAGCGGCCGGTTCTCCTCCACGAAAGCGAGGAAATCTTTGTTGCTTTGCTCATAAAGCAATCGTTCGTCGTCACGAAAGCACGACAAATATCCTGGTGTTGCGCGGCGATTTCGCGTGCCAACACTCCAAATCCTGGATAAGGGTGGTCTTATCCTTGGTTTTGACCATGATACCATCCATATAGGCTTCTATATTTCTATGTAACTGTGGCTCAACACCAATCTGAACTGCCCTTGCAAAAGTGGACCTGGCACTCTTTAATCCGAATGGCATGCGGACAAAGCAGTACGTACCACATGGAGTGATGAATGACGTCTTCTCTTCATCTTATTTGGACATGAAGAGCTGGTGATTCCGGAGTACGCATCTAGAAAGGAGAGCAAATCACAACCTGAAGTGGAATCCACAATCTGGTCGATGCGCGGCAAGGGAAATGGGTCCTTTGGGCAAGCCTTGCTGAGATAAGTGAAATCAAGGGAAAGCCTCCATTCCCCATTAGCCTTCCGAACTAACACTAGATTTGCCAACCACGTAGGATGCAGTACTCCTCTGACCAAACTAGTTGACTCCAATCTCTTGATCTCTTCAGCATTGAACTGCTGCCTCTCCAAGGCCTGCTTTTAGAAATTCTGCTTGACAGGTCTCGCATGTGGGCAGACAGCAAGGTGGTGCTCGATTACCTTCCTGGAAACACTGGGGATATCAGATGGTTGCCAAACAAGCACATCGATATTCGCCCGCAGGAAGGCAACGAGCGCGCTTTCCTATTTTTCATCGTGGGTGGCGCTGATCGTGAAAGTACCATCAACGCCAGCCAGCCCTGTCGGGACCTTCTTCACTTGGGGCGCAGCAACCTTGGATCTCTTGCTGTTGGAACACTCCGGCACGTCATCAATGGGTGCCGTGCACTCAGAGGGGGCATGCTTCCCAGACTCCTTGACGATGGTCCTACACTCCCTCTTATTTCGTTTACTTTCTTTGGCGGGGGTTGCCGCTGCCGCTGCCTCTGCCGCGACTGCATCTCGGTACATCTTGTCCACACAGATAACTGCATCCTTCTCATCCGATGGGATAGTGATGACTCCCAGCGGCCCGGGCATCTTCAAGGTGTTCTAAGAATAGTGGGATGCTACCATGAACTTGGCCAGGGCCGGGCGTCCAAGAATCCCATTGTACGGCACGTGGAGATTGACCACATCAAACACAATCTTCTCTGTCCGGTAGTTCAGTTCTCCCCCAAACGTCATTGTCAACGTAATCTTCCCTTTAGGATGGCTCCTGCCGGGATTAACTCCTTGAAACGTGCCGGTAACCTCTAGCTCTTCTTCTCCTATCTGAAGCTTGTTGATGACTGCCGCGGAAATCAGATTCAACTCGGCCCCGCCATCCACTAACATCTTTGTGACCTTGAGGTTGTGAATTGTTGGGGAGACCAACAATGGCAAACACCCTACCGCAGTGCTACGGCCAGGGTGATCCTCCCTGTAAAAGATGATGGGCGTGCGGGACCATTTGAGCGGCTTCCGGGCCTTTGGTGTTGGTTCCACGGCATTGACCTCTCATGCCCATTGCTTGAGCTGGCGGTGAGAGGTGTGCAAAGATGCACCTCCATCAATGCATAGGGCATCAGTGGCCTTCTAAAACTCCTGCTCACTGGTTTCCTCTTCATTCCCTCCATCACTCATATCATCACAGATTTCCTTCTCTTGGCCCCTGGCAGGCTTTCCTTGGTTCCGAAAGGGTTTGCCGGGGCAATTTGCTTCACCGCCTCGGCCCTTACCGCCAGCGGCATTCTGACCTTTTTCCTTGTCACGCTTATCATACTCTGCCCTCTATTTCTTGACAAGCTGCTCAACCTGGTAACACTCCTGAAGGTCGTGACCCTTGGTCCGATGGATCTTGCAGTACAGCTCATCGCCTTTCCCAGCTTTCTCGGCCGCAGCGGCTTCCCGGCTGGTAGTGCAAGTGGCAACTTCCTTGCCGGGGACCTCAGCCTTGGCCTTCTTACCGGTACTAGGCCTGCCCAAACCTTCCACAGTCATCACTACCTTATCTCTTGGCTTCTTACTGAACTTCTTGCCCTTTCTGTGACAGGTTGATTCATCCTCATTCTCTGAATCAACATTGATGCAATCTTCCTCTCCGGGCAACCTCCTTCCTTCCTCCATCCGAGCACACTTATACACCAGTGTGTATATCTCCTTCATAGTCTTGGGCAACCGCACGTTCATCCTGGAACAAATGTGACGGTTGCGCACATTGGACTGGAAAGCTGCTATAACGGCTGCCTGATGGATATTTGGAATATTTCTATGAACTTTACTGAATCTCTGTAAATACATACGGAGGGTTTCTCCTTACTTCTACTGGAGAAGTTGCAGGTCGCTGGGCCTACCGGGCTCTTGGTGGCCACCGATGAAGGCACCAATGAACTCGTGGCATAGGTCAGCCCATGAAGAAATGGAGTTCTCCGGCAGGTGCATCAGCCAAGACCTCACGTTAGACTTGACGGCAAAAGGGAAGTAGTTGGCCAACACCTTCTCATCTCTTCCCCCGGCAGCCTGAACAACGATGGTGTAGATGCGCAGGAACTCTGTCGGGTTTAGCCTCCCGTCGTACTTCTCATGTATCTCTGGCTTGAACGTGTGAACGGACGGCCAACGGACTTGCCGTGGATCTCACGTAAAGGCAGGGCAGCCGACCTCGAAAGGTAGGCACCCGCCAACACCGAGCGCAAGCTCGTCGACGTTGAGGCCATCGCGCTCGTTGGACTGGCAGAGGTCACCGCAGCGTCGACCTACGATGATGCGCGTGTCTCCCCGCCGCCTATCCTCCAAGGCTCGCCGTTGGCCTGGACGTGCTCGAGGGTCAGAAGAGTCCATCGAGACGTCGTTGAGGTATTGATTCTGCTGCGCCCGCGTCAGCTACCATGGTGGGGACTGCATCGTCGGGACGGCCTCCTCCGTTTGGACAGCAGTACGGGCGGTTGCTGTCGCTTGGGGAGGTCATGGCGGGCCAGCTCGTCGTGAGCCCCCAGCTTCAGCGAAATCGAGCAGGCTATGGATGGTGGCACGCCATTCATCCATCTACTCGGCTGCTGGCGAAAACCTCAGTAACAGCTGAGCTCGCACCATACCCTCTATGGTTGTGCTTGGCATAGATGTTGATAACATCGACCACACCGTCGCTTGGCTATTGATGGTGCCAGTGGCGGCGATGGCGGTGGTGCCACGGCCACGCAGTTGTGGGACGACCACCTGGGTAGCTGGGTTGCGCGGCGGTGGCGCTCGAGGGTCGGCGGCTCCGTCGAGCATAGTGGGCTGGCTGGCTCGTCCGGGAGGAGGCGCATGGGCCGCGGTCGCTCCTGTGGTGGGGGCGGCTGGAGGGCGATGGCTCACCCCGGACCGAGCGCCGTTGCTGCGGCTATGCCCGTTGGTGGGAGGAGGGGCTGCGGACGGAGTGACCCCTGTCGGTGTCAAAACCAGCGGATCTCGGGTAGGGGGTCCCAAACTGTGCGTCTAAGGTCGATGGTAACAGGAGACAAGGGACACGATGTTTACCCAGGTTCGGGCCCTCTGTATGGAGGTAATACCCTACTTCCTGCTTGATTGATCTTGATGAATATGAGTATTACAAGAGTTGGTCTACCACGAGACCGAGATAGCTAAACCCTAAAAGCCTAGCATGTATCACTATGGTAATGAGTATATCCTTTCCGGACTAAGTCCTCCGGTTTATATAGACACCGGGGGGATCTAGGGTTACACAAGGTCGGTTACAAAGAAAGGAATCTACATATTCGGTCACCAAGCTTGCCTTCCACGCCAAGGAGAGTCCTATCAAGACACAGGTGTAGTCTTCGGTCTTCATATCTTCACAGCCCATCAGTCCGGCCCAAGGCCAACAGGCCGGATGCCCGAGGACCCCTTAGTCAGGACTCCCTCAGTAGCCCCTGAACCAGGCTTCAATGACGAGGTGTTCGGCACGCAGATTGTCTTCGGCATTGCAAGGCGGGTTCCTCTTCCGACGGGTTCCAAGTAATATATTCGGCTTTTAATTCAATGTCGCACCCCTCGGCTTCAGTGCATCAATGCCTTCAGCTTGCACGTGTTGGGAGAATGCGTACGGTCAGGGTATTTTTTGCAAATAACACCCTGTCCATGCAAGAAAGAGCGTCTATTTAAAGAGATTGGGTCTCAGATCCATTCGGCACCACGCAGAGAAAATCCTCAGAGATTGCTAGGAAAGACCATTCCAATATGGCTAGCATTCCTAGCTCCTCCTCCCGTTCCGACCCAGAGAAAGGCGAGTGGGGGAGATGCTCCGTGTCCCATACTCAATTGGCGAAGTTGCAAACGCAGTGATTTCTCCCCCCTGCGGATCTGGTCCCTGTTCGAGCAGGGTTGGCTTCCTTCAACGGGAAAACCCAGGCGTAGGATTTACCCAATCCATCTACGGGGGAACGAGTGTGCTTCGTCCCCTATCTGCTGAGGGGCATGGGATTTCCAATTCACCCATTACTTTGAGGGCTTCTGGAGTATTATGGCCTCCAGCTGCACAATTTTACCCTAGCCTCCATCCTGCACATTGCGGGTTATGTCTCTTTATGCGAACTATTCCTGGGTTGTGAGGCCCATTTTGATCTGTGGAGAAGGTTGTTTTGTCTTGTCCCGTGCAACCACGAGGGATTGATATTTGAAGTGGGCGGGGCCGAAATATGGCGCATTGCTGAGACCGGATACCTATCCGGCACACCGAAGGAAGGTTCTGAAGAGTGGACCTCTGAATGGTTTTACATTGAGGATGTCGTACTTCCCGATCCAGTCCGGAGGGGTCTCCCCGAGTTTACAAGTGTCCCTCTGAAGAAACGCCACAGCTGGCACCCTCGGAGCCTCGAGGAGGAAGATAGTGCGGAAGTCTGCCAACTCTTGAGCAAGATCAGGGCGCTTGCCCAGTCCGGATATACGATAGTCGAAGTGATGGCGACCTCCATAGTGCGGGGGTCCAGCCACTCCAATACAGAGGGCTCCCCATGTGGAACTACAATGGGGAAGATGACGCCTCCCGCTGCGGCAGGAAAGGTCCGGACATGCCTGCCGCCCTAGCCAAAATACTGGCCAAAATATTTAAGGGTGAGGAAGAGGAGTTCCTGCGCATCACGCACAGAGAAGGATATTCCATGTACGGTCCTCGTAGTTGGGTAAGCCCCCAACTCTTCTACTCTACTCATTCCACTCCATGAGCTTCGTTCAATGAATATTAACCCGTCCATTTATAACAGCACTGGCGAAAGATTTCCGAGGGGCTTCCCAGCCCCGCCTCGCAGCCCGAGGGCCACAATTGGGACCTTGACCCCGGATTCAAAGAGGATCCGGATATATTTGTGGTGCTCGAGAATGGGACATTTTATCAAGCAAGCTATGATGGCACAGAGGTGGCCATCATCTCCGACTATCCCGGTCTTCTCCCTGCTTCTCATGTAAGTAATCAGGACACACTTTGTCCGAGAGGGCTTTCTCATTGTTCCTCACTCACCGCACCATCCTGTGCTCATAAGGGGAGGCGTTTGGCGCGTCGTGCTGCCCCAGGGGCATCTCCAAAGAGAGCGGCTCCCGCGTCGGGCAGGCCTTCAAAGAGGAAGACAAACAAAGATATGGCCGGGCCTTCCTTGAAGGGGTATGGGTTTGAAACTATGCTCTTTTCAGTTGCGTCCAATTGTGACTCATATGTTCATTTTGTATCAGGAAAAAGGTTCGACGGACTGTGTCCAGGGACCCGACCAGTCGTACTCCTAATAACCAAGATCGGTCCCAGCCAAAGAGACGGGGCCCGATATGGGAGTAGCGTCGGACTGTCCTTCTACCGAGGGTTCGAAAAATATGTCTGTCACCAATTCGGAAGATGAGAGCGACATGAATCACCGGCGCCGGCGGGCCATTTTACGAAATCCCCGCTTCTCAAAAGAGGTGTTCGGTGCCTTCAGCTCGGCTGATGCATACATCTGAGCTGCTCGAGAAGGGTTTAACAGAGCCACCGAGCAACATTTGAAAGATGTGCAGGTAAGTTTGCCGTGTCCGAATTTGATAACCATGTGCCCGTAGCCCCCGAGACTTGAAACAGGTGGGACAAATATTTTAAGGATCGTTGTATAACCAGGTTCTTATGGAGAAGAACGGCCTGCTAGCCCAAGAGCTGGAGCAGTGCTAGACACAGCTAACTGCTGCTACCACCGAACTCGAAAAGTTCAAGAAGGCGTCCTCTGCTAATATTTCCCTCCATCGAGAAACAAAAAATGATACGCCAGCTGTATTCAAACTGCTGCTTGTCTCATAACAGGGTCATCGGACCAACTGGAAGAGGAACTAAAGGCCGCTCAAACGAGCGAAAAAGAGGCGAAAAGACAACATGCCGCAGGCGAGCGCGTTCTGACCCGAGTCAGAGAGGAGAAAACAAACTCCAGGATTCAAACACCAAACTGGGCGAAGAGCTGAAAGATGTGCGAGCCCAGCTAGCCGACTCCGTGAAGGAGAACAAAAAGCTGCGAGGCGGCATATTTAGTATGTGACCGAATTTATCTTATAACAGTTTGGAGGTAAAACTAGCTGATATAGCTATGATTGCAGGTATGTTGACGGGTCATCCCAAAAAGGAGGTGTCCGGATCATCAAGTTATCTTCTGCAAGGGCTGTCGCAGTTGCACAAGCAAGCTCGGCAGGTAATTCGGAGTGTAGCCAAGGCCTTATGGCCATCCGCCTCCCCTCCAGGGAGTATGAAGAAGCTTGTAGAGCTTTTCAAGGGAGTGCGGCGGCGTATCCGACTATGGAAGATATCGGCTTGCCGAGAGGGTGCGCGAGAGGCCTGGGCCATGGTAAAAACACAGTATACCAAGATGGATCCGAATCACATGGCCCGGGTCAGACCACTAGGGTCAAATGATGAAGAAATTCTCGTTAGTTTAGTATATGACCAAGTAGAGGTGGCCGCTAGATATTCCCAACAGGATTGTAAGTTAGACCGCCTATTGGACGGTATAGAGGAGGAAGTTTTTAAGTCCTAAGCGACTATGTACTTTCCTTCTAGCTAGACTGTAAAACGGTTGTCATGGTCGACCTTTTCGCTTCGACCCGAAGGTGCAGAGTATTTTCCGAATACCTGAGCGGGAAAATAAACCGGGGTATGCGTGAAAACTAGGCATAGGGGTCATAGTTGCTTGAACAGACAAGTTGTATCCGGCTAGTTATGTTATATTACATTAAAATTGTAAGAAACATCTTCCAGATAGAATAGTTCCGTTAAGGGTTCCTTTCCCTGGGAGTGCATTGATAACCCACAAGTATAGGGGATCGCAACAGTTTTCGAGGGTAGAGTATTCAACCCAAATTTGTTGATTCGACACAAGGGGAGCCAAAGAATATTCTCAAGTATTAGCAGTTGAGTTGTCAATTCAACCACACCTGGATAACTTAATATCTGCAGCAAAGTGTTTAGTAGCAAAGTAATATGATAGTAGTGGTAACGGTAACAAAAGTAACAGAAGCAAAGGTAATATTTTTGGTGTTTTGTAGTGATTGTAACAGTAACAACGGGAAAGTAAATAAGCGAAGAACAATATAGGAAAAGCTCATAGGCAGTGGATCGGTGATGGATAATTATGCCGGATGCGGTTCATCATGTAACAGTTAAAACATAGGGTGACACAGAACTAGCTCCAATTCATCAATGTAATGTAGGCATGTATTCCAAATATAGTCATACGTGCTAATGCAAAAGAACTTGCATGACATCTTTTGTCCTACCCTCCCGTGGCAGCGGGGTCCTAATGGAATCTAAGGGATATTAAGGCCTCCTTTTAATAGAGAACCGGAACAAAGCATTAGCACATAGTGAATACATGAACTCCTCAAACTATGGTCATCACCGGGAGTGGTCTCGATTATTGTCACTTCGAGGTTGCCGGATCATAACACATAGTAGGAGACTATAGGCTTGCAAGATAGGATCAAGAACACACATATATTCATGAAAACATAATAAGTTCAGATCTGAAATCATGGCACTCAGGCCCTAGTGACAAGCATTAAGCATAGCAAAGTCATAGCAACATCAGTCTCAGAACATAATGGATACTAGGGATCAAACCCTAACAAAACTAACTCGATTACATGATAGATCTCATCCAACCCATCACCGTCCAGCAAGCCTACGATGGAATTACTCACGCATGGCGGTGAGCATCATGAAATTGGTGATGGAGGATGGTTGATGATGACGACGGTGACGAATCCCCCTCACCGGAACCTGAACGGACTCCAGATCAACTCTCCCGAGAGGTTTTAGGGCTTGGCGGTGGCTCCGTATCGTAAAACGCAATGATTTCTTCTCCTTGATTTTTTCTCTCCGAAAGCAAATATATAGAGTTGGAGTTGGCGTCGGAGGAGCTCCAGGGGGACCACAAGGTAGGGGGCGCGCCCTAGGGGGGCGCGCCCCCACCATCGTGGACAGGGTGTGGGCCCCTTGGTCTTCATCTTTGGCAAGGATTTTTTATTATTTTTGAAAAGACGTTCCGTGGAATTTCGGGTCATTCCGAGAAATTTTGTTTCTACACATAAATAACACCATGGAAAGTCTGCTGAAAACAGTGTCAGTCCGGGTTAGTTCCATTCAAATCATGCAAGTTAGAGTCCAAACAAGGGCAAAAGTGTTTGGAAAAGTAGATACGACGGAGACGTATCAACTTCCCAAAGCTTAAACCTTTGCTTGTCCTCAAGCAATTCAGTTGATAAACTGAAAGTGATAAAGAAAAACTTTTACAAACTCTGTTTGCTCTTGTTGTTGTAAATATGTAAAGCCAGCATTCAATTTTTCAGCAAAGATTATGACTAACCACATTTGCAATAACTCCTAGGTCTCATGTTTACTCATATCAATAGCATAATTAACTAGCTAGCCATAATAATAAATCTCGGATGACAACACTTTCTCAAAACAATCATAATATGTCGGTGTACTAAAGTAGGGGTACCTTAGTACCCCAGACTTGTGCACGGGCAGTCGTAGCACCCTGCGGCAAGGCCCGCCCCGGAAGCGCCAGGAGAAGACCAAGCATCGAAGACAAGGCCCCCGGCAAGAGGAGCTTGCCGGGCCAAGAAGACGAGACCCCGGCAAGAGGAGCTTGCCGGGACGACTGGGCCCCTGTAAGGCCATCCAAGAACAAAGTATAACGAGACAGAAGATCGAGCCCCCGACAAGAGGAGCTTGTCGGGAAGGCCGAACTCAGGCACCACAAGAGAAGCCCGCCGTGGCGCGCCAAGCGCCCCGGCAAGGCCTGACAGCTGGCACGCTATCAGGCACAGGAAGACGACCCCCGCGGCAAGCCACTTGCCGCGGCAAGATCGCCACCTCAAGACTGCGCTCCAGCTCGCCCGCCACGCGTCGCCCCGGGGCTTCCCCCGAGGGCACGTGGCGAGGCACCGCGCAGCCTGGGGCATGCGGTGGCATGCAGCCGCCATCGTGGCGAACGGTGGCGCACCTAACGGTCCGCCTCGGTGCTGTCCGGGCGACCGTGACGGGCATTTAATGCCCTTGTCCCCTACCGTCAGAAGTAGGTATGATAACACTGTGCCGCACTGTAGCGCCACCGTTCCCGCACTATTACAGCTACCACCCCTTTTACACTTTTACCCCTCTCTCTTACGTTGACACCTGTCGGTGACCCCTTTGCGCTATAAAAGGAGGCCCGTGTGCAACGTAGAGGGGGTTCCCGGGGTTCGGAGACTCGGCATTCAGACAGCCATACGCCCGGTGCAGCTAGCTCCCCAAGCTCCCGAGCTCCCCAGTTCAATACAACTAAGCAGGAGTAGGGTTTTACGCGTCCATCGCGGCCCGAACCTGGGTAAACCGCCCGTGTGCCCGCCTCGATCTGCTCTCCGCGCTCCCTCCGCCCCCCTCGCCGGACAACGAAAGGGGCTCCGGCCCCATAGGTGCTCGCGGGGGGACGCCCGTCCGCCCCGACATCTTTGGCGCGCCAGGTAGGGGGCACGACGCCGAGGGACAGCCCGCTCCTGCGGATCCGAGGATCCGTCCAGTCGAAGCAGGTGTCCCCGGTGAGCCTTGCTCCGGCGAGCAGACCAGCGATCTGAACGCCGAGGAACAGTCCGCTCCTGCGGATCCGAGGATCTGTCCAGTTGAAGCGGGGGTTCCCGACGAGCTTTGGCATTCCTTCCCACGGGCTCGTGCGCGGCCCTCCTCGAGTATCCACTCGCGCAGAGACTGGGCAAGAAGCAGCTGCTCCTTGGGGAGGCCCGCCTTCTGGCCGCTGGGCGAATGATTCGCCTCCAGCGAACTCTGCGCCGCTCTCGCGGCCGCGGAAGCTGGCGCCAGAAGTCACGAGAAAGGCGACCTCGTTCCCCCGGCGCGCCTCGCCCGCCGGGGTGCCGAACGAGTTGACGCCGACCGTGGGAAGAAGTCTTTCCAGCGCGGTAGCCGGAACCTGTTTCCGCCAACCATCCCCTCTGCCCAAGTCTTGCCGCAGTTGCATGTGATCCTTGGCGCAGAGAGGGGCGCGGATCCCCGAGCATAGCTACGCCTAGCTCCGGAGGGTCGTGAGGCCCTGCCCCCTCACCTACCCCCAGGACGGGCTGGATGCTGCCCAAGGAGGTTTTACCCCACCGGGCAGCAAGCAATAAGAAAAGATAAGTTGCCGGAGCTCGAGCAATTGCTCCTTTAATTTTTAAGAGTTATCTCCCTCAAACGACCGAGCCTGGGTTGAGAGGCCTGAGCGCGGAAGGACCGGCACGAGACTGGTTGCGCCCTCGTTTCGTTTCGAGTCCGCTCAACGACTCGAGTGTGCTACACCCCGAGTAGCGTCCTCACTTTGTTTCGAGCTCGCCCGGCACCCTAAGCGTGCTGCGACCGCAGTCGCACCGTTTACTTTGCCTCGAGCCTGCTCAACAATCTGAGTGAGCGGCAACCAGCCGCGGCGAGGTTTCTTGCCGGTGGCAGCCCCGCCAGCGGGTCGCTGACGTCCCGCACTCGGCACCCGTGGCAAGGCGGAGGCCTACGCCGGCAAGTCCCCGAAAGCGTAGGGCGGAAACAAACAAGGCACCGGTCGAGTAGAGGGGATAACAGTGCGATGCATAGCCTAAGATGAAAAATTATATTACAAAATGCCTTACTGCTGCCCTAACCAGCCGTTTCCGTGGCGTATTTAACAGCAGCAGGGAAAGGGAGATAAAAGAAAGGGGCAGGCGGCCTAATCTACGCAGTCACCCTCGATCCTCTTGACCCCGGCCGCCTTCTTGACGATAGGGGCGATGAGGGCCCGGATCCCCGTCAGGTCTGCGTTCTCCGGCAAGGGCCTGAGGACGTTGGTAAGCCTGATATCGGGATTGCGGAAAACGATCTTCACCAGCACCCTCTCGAGGGCCCCGGAGATGGCCTCCCGCATCTCGTCGGCCCGCTCCTTCGGGAGCGACGTTCGGAGGTGCTGGAGCGCCTGCGCCACCCCCTGGAAAAAGGAAGTGAGCTTGGCGCTGGGCGCGACGTCCTCGTCGGTGAGGGACTGGTGCCCCTCGATCCCCAGCAGCGTCAGCTCCTCGTCGATGGTGGCGGCGATGTCGACGAGGCCCTCGGTCCACCGCTCCACTGTCTCCCTGAAGGTGTTCTGGGAAACGGCGGCGCGCCTCAGCAGCTCCTCGCTGCCGTCGACCTCCTTCCGTAAAGCCGCCTCCCGCTCCTTAGCGCTGTCCAGCGCCTTGCCGAGCGCCTCCAATTTCAGTTCCAGAGTGGAGTTGGAGTTCTTGGCGGTGTCAAGCTCCCGGATCTTCTCGGCGAAGCGACCCTGAAGCTCGCCAAGGGTGAGCGCACCCTTCTCGCGCTCCTGCCGGACCGCGGCGAGCTCCTCGCCCTTCGCCTTGAGGTCGGAATCGAGCTGCGCCACCCTCGCCTCCAGCCCCTTCTTGGTGATCTCGGCGGCTGCGGCAGCGTCCCGCGCCTTCTTCAGGTCTCCGCTGAGCGCCCACTCGCGCGCGGCAGCCTCCTCCTCGTGGCCGGCGAGGCTGGCCGTTTTCAGCACCAGCTCGCCTTCCCGCGCGGATAACTCCGCGGCGGCAAGCCTCTGCTGCTCCTCGGCCTCCCCGTCGCCCACGGGGATATCAACGCCGTCCGCCTCCTGAGCGCCGGCAACGTCGTCGGCATCGCCACGCGCGCCCCCCTCGACGACGACCCCAGCCTTCGTCGGATCCGAGGCGGGCGCCGCGCTCGCCACGGCCAGGGGATCGTCGGCCGCGTCCCCCGTCGGAAGGTCCTCCCTTGCCGGGGATCTCTCCCTTGGCGGGGTAGCAGACTCGGTCGGCACGGCGCAGGCGCCCTCTGGACGCGCCCGCCGGGGCTGCTCCGCTCCTGCCCAAAAGCAGCAACTTCGCATCAACAACAAGAAGAGGGAGGGCTCGCATACGCGCCAAACAGCAAGAGCGAATCATATGCTCACGCTGGGGGCTGCGTTGCGGGCTGCCCTGAGGGTCCCCTGCTGGGTCCGGTAAGGGCGCCTCCGACATGACCTCGCTTGCCGGGGGAGATTCCTCATCAAGGATGACCCACGGCATCCTTGACCTCTTCGCTCTCCTCTGGGCCAGGGTCCTGAAAAGGGGACCGGGTCAGGGGAAGGGCGAACGAGCTGTCGAACAGGACGGACCATCAGGGAAAAAGATATGAGCTCCATGGGGAACTTACTCTCCGTCCTCCTCGTCGTCGGAGCTGAGCGCAGAATAGTCGAAAGCCGGCTCGGCCCTGACGCGGGGAGGGAGGGGAGTGGGCTCCCGAGGCCGCTTGGCGGGGGCAGTAGACGACTCCGCCCCCGTCGACGCCGCGGCAAGGGGCGCAGCGGCAACCGAAGCCCCGGCACGCGAAGACCCCGCTCCCGCTGCCGACCCGGCCCTGCGGAGGCGCCTCCTCCGCTGGGCCGGGGGCTCCGCCAGCGACGAGCCGCCCGGAGGCCGCGGGAAGGCAACGCCGACCCCCGACAAGCCACTCGCGTCTTGGGCAGGCTCGTCCTCGCCGCCGTGCCCGGCTGGTTTCCCCTGGTCGACAAGTTCCGTCGGGTCGGCGAGGCTCTCCGCCTCCGCCGCCTCCGCCTCGGCCACGGTGAACCCAGCTTCGCCCGCGGCCG
Organism: Aegilops umbellulata; assembly: GCA_032464435.1. Taxonomy (NCBI): domain Eukaryota; kingdom Viridiplantae; phylum Streptophyta; class Magnoliopsida; order Poales; family Poaceae; genus Aegilops; species Aegilops umbellulata. Next base: position 207,492,301 of record CP136056.1, on the reverse strand, counting down.
CGGCGACCGCCGCCTCCTCCATCCTGGAGGCAATGTAAGCCAGCTCCGCCGCGGTGGTGGCTCGGATGAGGCCATCCGTCTCGGCGGGATCGACTGGCTCCTCCTCCAGGCCGTCGAAGAAGGCCCGCACGACATCATCCGGCGGCTCTTGCCAGGCCGCGTTGACCCCGTGCGAGTCGCACAGTGGCATCATCGCAAGGATATGGCTGAGCGACGAGTTGTTGCACAAGGGAACGACGCCCGGCGGCAGCCGGAACCACTCCGGGTGGTTAGGGTCGTGCTTGAACAACTCTTTCAACATTGCGTCGTGCTCCAGCACGGTGAAGTTGAAATTGAGGCCCGGACGCAGCCTCATGATGTCCGCCGCATTCTGGAACTCCCAGGCCGGTTTCCCCCTCTCTTGCAGGGGGGCGATCCGGCGGCGAAGGAAATCCGTGCCGACGGCGCCGACGGTGAGGCCGGCGAGCCTGAGACGCAGGATCCGGGTGATGGCGATCTTCAATCTGGCATCATCCGGAGACACCTCGCTCCAGCCATCGCCGCGCACCACCGGAGTTCGGCGCACGGCGGTGAACGGCTGCGGATGGTCCTCGACAATCAAGCACCATTCCGCCCTCCACTCCTCCCACCTGCCGCGGAGGTCCCCGCCCAAGTAGGCCTCCTTCTTACTGGACCGGGAAACCCAGGCGATCCCACCGGACAGCGGCTCTCCTTTCTCCACCCGAGGGACAAAGAAGTGCCGGAAGAGGGCCACGTTGGGACGAATCCCGACGAAGTTCTCGCAGAGGTGCGTGAAGACCGCCATTGTGAGGACGGCGTTGGGGGTAAAGTCGAGGAGGTGGAGGCCATAGGTGCTCATGATTTTAGAGAAGAACTCCGAGTACGGCGGGCAGAGCCCGCAGTAGAAGAAGACGACGAAGAAAGGATACCCGGTCGGGTACTGCTTCTGGGCTTCGGCGGGGAGCACCCGCGTGCGCGGATGCGCTCGCGTCTTCGTCGACCAGAAAAGGGAGTACTTGTCCCTCAGCTCCACCGCACCGAGCTGGGGGGGGGAACGTCGCCGCCCCCTTCCGAAGCACTTCAAGCCGTAGCGCCTCGGCCGATTTCGCAGGCTTCCCCTTCGCCTTGTCGCTCTTCGGGGCCATGGCGGGGGCGGGGGAGGGGGATCGTCGAAGCTGACAACGACGGGCGCTCCAAGAGCAGATCGCTGCTGCCTCTGGGAGAAGGAGGCGGCAGAGGTTTTAGAGAGGTGGTAACCGAGGGAAAGGCGAACCGCCCCTACCTTCCTCCGCTATAAGAGGAAGAAGTGGGAGGGGGGGGACGTTTCGCCTCTCCAAATCAAGAGATCGTGCGCGACGTGACGCGCGCCTGCGCGGTTCAGCCCCGCGCACGCCACCCACGTCACGCTCACCCCGCACGCCCCGCCCCCACGACGCCGCGGTAAGCGCGCGCCGCCTGGGGAAGGCGCGGCGGATGCGGAGTTAAGGAGCAGCGCGACCAAGGCCATGCGTGCCCGTGCACCGTTAGGGCCTGGCCCAACAACGCTCGGCACCATGTGTGGCCCAGGCCCGGGGGCTCCTCTCGGTGTACTAAAGTAGGGGTACCTTAGTACCCCAGACTTGTGCACGGGCAGTCGTAGCACCCTGCGGCAAGGCCCGCCCCGGAAGCGCCAGGAGAAGACCAAGCATCGAAGACAAGGCCCCCGGCAAGAGGAGCTTGCCGGGCCAAGAAGACGAGACCCCGGCAAGAGGAGCTTGCCGGGACGACTGGGCCCCTGTAAGGCCATCCAAGAACAAAGTATAACGAGACAGAAGATCGAGCCCCCGACAAGAGGAGCTTGTCGGGAAGGCCGAACTCAGGCACCACAAGAGAAGCCCGCCGTGGCGCGCCAAGCGCCCCGGCAAGGCCTGACAGCTGGCACGCTATCAGGCACAGGAAGACGACCCCCGCGGCAAGCCACTTGCCGCGGCAAGATCGCCACCTCAAGACTGCGCTCCAGCTCGCCCGCCACGCGTCGCCCCGGGGCTTCCCCCGAGGGCACGTGGCGAGGCACCGCGCAGCCTGGGGCATGCGGTGGCATGCAGCCGCCATCGTGGCGAACGGTGGCGCACCTAACGGTCCGCCTCGGTGCTGTCCGGGCGACCGTGACGGGCATTTAATGCCCTTGTCCCCTACCGTCAGAAGTAGGTATGATAACACTGTGCCGCACTGTAGCGCCACCGTTCCCGCACTATTACAGCTACCACCCCTTTTACACTTTTACCCCTTTCTCTTACGTTGACACCTGTCGGTGACCCCTTTGCGCTATAAAAGGAGGCCCGTGTGCAACGTAGGGGGGCCCGGGGGTTCGGAGACTCGGCATTCAGACAGCCATACGCTCGGTGCAGCTAGCTCCCCAAGCTCCCGAGCTCCCCAGTTCAATACAACTAAGCAGGAGTAGGGTTTTACGCGTCCATCGCGGCCCGAACCTGGGTAAACCGCCCGTGTGCCCGCCTCGATCTGCTCTCCGCGCTCCCTCCGCCCCCCTCGCCGGACAACGAAAGGGGCTCCGGCCCCATAGGTGCTCGCGGGGGGACGCCCGTCCGCCCCGACATAATATGATATAACAAGATGGTATTTCGCTAGCCCTTTCTGAGACCGCAAAACATAAATGCAGAGAACCTTTAAAGATCAAAGACTAACTAGACATTGTAATTCATGGTAATAGAGATCCAATCATAGTCATACCCAATATAAATTAATAGTAATGAATGCAAATGACAGCTGCGCTCTCCAGCTAGTGCTTTTTAATAAGAGGGTGATGACTCAACATAAAAGTAAATAGATAGGCCCTTCGCAGAGGGAAGCAGGGATTTGTAGAGGTGCCAGAGCTCAGTTTTGAAATAGAGATAAATAATATTTGAGCGGTATACTTTCATTGTCAACATAACAACTAAGAGATGGCGATATCTTCCATTCTACACACATTATAGGCGGTTCCCAAATAGAATCGTAAAGTTTATACTCCCCCTCCACCAACAAGCATCAATCCATGACTTGCTCGAAACAACGAGTGTCTCCAACTAGCAACAGTCCCAGGGGGAGTTTTGTTTGCAATTATTTTGATTTAGTTTGCATAAAGCATGGGACTGGGCATCCTGGAGACCAGCCATTTTCTCGTGAATGAGGAGCGGAGTCCACTCCTCTTGAGAATAACCCGCCTAACATGGAAGATAAGGGCAGCCCTAGTTGATACATGAGCTATTCGAGCATACAAAACAGAATGTTTATTTGAAGGTTTAGAGTTTGGCACACACAAATTTACTTGGAACGACGGGTAGATACCATATATAGGAAGGTATAGTGGACTCATATGGAATAACTTTGGGGTTTGAGGGATTGGATGCACAAGCAGTATTCCTGCTTAGTACGATTGAAGTCTAGCAAAAGACTGGGAAGCGACCAACTAGAGAGCGACAACAGTCATGAACATGCATTAAAATTAATAAACATTGGATGCAAGCATGAGTAGGATATAATCCACCATGAACATAAATATCGTGAAGGCTATGTTGATTTTGTTTCAACTACATGTGTGAACATGTGCCATGTCGAGTCACTTAAATCATTCAAAGGAGGATACCACCCCACTATACCACATCACAACCATTTTAATAGCATGTTGGCATGAAAGGTAAACCATTATAACTCATAGCTAATCAAGCATGGCACGAGCAACTATGATCTCTAATTGCCATTGCAAACATGTTTATTCATAATAAGCTGAATCAAGAACGATGAACTCATCATATTTACAAAAACAAGAGAGGTCGAGTTCATACCAGCTTTTCTCGTCTCAGTCAATTCATCATATTTCATCATAATTGCCTTTCACTTGCACGACCGAACGAAGTGAATAATAATTAGAGTGCACGTGCATTGGACTAAGCTAGAATCTGCGAGCATTCAATAAACAGGAGAAGACATGGCAATATGGGCTCTTGGTTAAATCAATAATAATGCATATAAGAGCCACTTCAACAATTTAATCATGGTCTTCTCCTAACGACCCCCAAAGAAAAGAAAAGAAATAAAACTATTTACACGGGAAAGCTCCCAACAAGCAAAAGAAGAACGGGAAATATTTTTGGGTTTTCTTTTTAATTATTACTACTACAGCAAGAAAAGTAAACTAACTAAAAGCTACTACTAATTTTTTTTGTTTTTCTTAAAGTTTAACAAACACACAAGAAGAAAGCAAGAAAAATAAAATAAACTAGCATGGATATTACAGTGTAAAAGTATGAGCACCGACATCTAGCAATGAGTGTGTGTAAACATAAATGTAATGTCGGTGGAAAATACGTACTCCCCCAAGCTTAGGCTTTTGGACTAAGTTGGTTCATTGCCAGGGATAGCCTGGCGGATATCCGTAGGTGTAGCTGGGGTCGTACTGCGATGAAGAGGACTCTGACTGCCACTGGCTGGCAGCCATCTCCGGATCCCAAAAGTAATCAGACTGTCGTGCAGGCTCAAATTGTGGTTCCGGCTCCGGGGCTGGTGTAGGGTTCCGGTAAGCTTGAACGGCCGCCCACGGAATGAGATACGGACCATCAGACAAATTAAACAAAGAAGGAGCAGGCAAAGTAATAGTCCCAGGGTGATGTTTATTAAAGAATAATTTGTATTTAAGCTCCCCTTCCCTGCCCTTAACAATAAAGTCATGCGCTAGCATACTCTTATAATCTAAATAAGCATTGGGCAGCAATTTTTCTTCTTTCTCATAGAGCCTAATAGGTATGTTAAAATGTGCAGCTAGGCATGAAGCATAAATACCTCCAAAGATGGGGCCCTTAGTACGGTTCAAACTTAACCGTTTAGCAATAATTCTGCCCATACTAAAAGTGTTATCGCGGAATAAACCATGCAACAAAATGATAATATCAGGAACATTAAGGTTTCCACAGTTTCCACGACCAATCAATCAACGACTAGCAAATATGGCAAAGTAGCATAAAACAGGAAAATGTATGCTAGTGATTCTTGCATCAGAAACCTTCCTGGTTTCTCCCACAGTGATGGTGTCAATAAATTCTTCCACATCTTTACGGTGTGGTTCATCTAAGGTACCCTCAAAGGGTATTCTGCAAACCTTGCAAAACTCAGCTAATGGCATCTTCTTAACAACATCATATAAATGAAACTCTACTGAAGGAGATGATTCCTTAAGAAAATAGTAGAAGTTTTGCACAAAAGTATTAGTGAGTAAGAGATACTGATGGTGTTGGTCGCGGAGGAAGTCGATGAGGCCAGCATTCTCAGTCAATGAATAGAAATCCTCATAAATCCAGGCTTGTCTCAAGAAGTCATCGGAAGGCCATTCACACGGCCGGACCTCCGCGGTACAAGGCAAATTATATTTGGGCCTCAGTGCTTCTTCATTTTGCTTTTGCTTCGAGCTTCGGCTTGATGAGCCCCTCAAAAGTCTCTTCATCATTTTCTGAAATATATTGAAATTTTTAGTAACTTCAAACAAAAGTGGACCAAGCTCAGATAAAATTGATAGCAACTACTCCTACAAGTGCCTAGAGGATATATCATGCATTAGAACTACTTGGAACCATATAAATTTGACATGCAAGCTCAAGAACATGGTCACCTAGGCAGCACAAATTTGCAATGAATAAAGCACTAGAACAAAAACTAATTGGACCAATGGAGGAGTCACATACCAAGGAACAATCTCCCCAAGCAGTTTTGTGAGAGGTGCTTTGAGCAAGGAGATCGAAAATCACAGCAAAGTGAGCTAGAACTCGTGCTTGAGCCAGATATTCATGTTTGTGAGACGAAGAAGAAGTAGATGGGTGCAGGAATAAGTGGAGGAGGGCCACCGCCCACGAGGCAGGGGGCGTGCCCTGGGGATAGGGCGCGCCCTCCACCCTCATGGACAGGTGGTTGACCCCCCTGCTGTGTTCTCACTTGCATAAATCCTCAAATATTCTAGAAAAAAACATATTTCATTTTCAGGGCATTTCGAGAACTTTTATTTTCAGGGTATTTTTATATTGCACGGATAAATGAAAAAACAGACAGAAAAATACTATTTTTACTTTATTTCAACTAAATAACAGAAAGTAGAAAGAGGGTACAGAAGGTTGTGCCTTCTAGTTTCATCCATCTCATGCTCATCAAAAGGAATCCACTAACAAGGTTGATCAGGTCTTGTTAATAAACTCATTCCGAATAACATGGAACCGGAGAAATTTCGAATAACACTATGTTACCTCAACGGGGATATGCACATCCCCAATAATAAGAATATCATATTTCTTCTTGACAGTAGGAAGAGGAAATTCAAAACCTCCAAATATAATCGATGGAATTTTTCCAATAGAGTTGATACTATGAACTTGAGGTGTTTCCTCGGAAAGTGTACCATATGCTCATTACCGTTAACATGAAAAGTGACATTGCCTTTGTTGCAATCAATAACATCCCCTGCAATAACAATGTCCGTTAAAATAGTAACGTTTGCAACCACAACAGACACATCCTCACATATACCGACAGGTATAGCTGTTGACTTATCAGCCATTTGCAAAGATATTTCAGTAGGTGTCAACTTATTCAAGTCAAGTCTACGATATAAAGAGAGAGGCATAACACTAACACTGGCTCCAAGATCACATAAAGCAGTTTTAACATAGTTTCTTTTAATGGAGCATGGTATAGTGGGTACTCCTGGATCTCCTAATTTCTTAGGTATTCCACCCTTAAAAGTACAATTAGCAAGCATGGTGGAAATTTCAGCTTCCGGTATCTTTCTTTTATTAGTGACAATATCTTTCATATATTTAGCATAAGGATTCATTTTGAGCATATCAGTCAATCGCATACGCAAAAAGATAGGTCTAATCATTTCAGCAAAGCGCTGAAAATCCTCATCATCCTTTTTCTTGGATGGTTTGGGAGGAAAAGGCATGGGTTTCTGAACCCATGGTTCCCTTTCTTTATCGTGTTTCCTAGCGACAAAGTCTCTCTTATCATAACGTTGATTCTTTGATTGTGGGTTATCAAGATCAATAGCAGGTTCAATTTCTACATCATTATCATTACTAGGTTGAGCATCATCATGAACATCATCATTAACATTTTCACTAGGTTCATGTTCATTACCAGATTGTGTTTCAGCATCAGACATAGAGATATCATTTGGATCCTCAGGTGGTTCAGCAATAGGTTCACTAGAAGTTTGCAAAGTCCTATCATTTTTATTTTTCTTCCTATTAGGAGAACTAGGTACATCGATATTATTTCTCTGAGAATCTTGCTCAATTCTCTTAGGGTGGCCTTCAGGATACAAAGGTTCCTGAGTCATTCTACCAATTCTAGTAGCCACTCTAATAGCATAATCATTTTTCTTACTATTCATTTCATTGAGCAAATCATTTTGAGCCTTAAGTACTTGTTCTACTTGAGTGGTAACCATAGAAGCATGTTTGCTAACAAGTTTAAGTTCATCTCTAATATTAGCCATATAATCACCCAAGTGTTTAAGCATATTGGAATTGTATTTCAATTGTCTACCAAAATAAGCATTGAAGTTATCTTGTTTAACAATAAAATTATCAAACTCTTCCAAGCATTATCTAACAGACTTATAGTGAGGAATATCACCTTCATCAAATATATAGAGAGAATTTACCTTTACTACCTGTGTCGGGTTATCAAGACCAGGAGGTTCTTCAATAGGTAATGGATTAAGATCATATGTTTCTTCAACAGGCGGTAGATTAAGACCATGTATTTCTTCAATAGGAGGTAAATTCTTAACATCTTCAGCTTTAATACCTTTTTCTTTCATAGATTTCTTTGCCTCTTGCATATCTTCAGGACAGAGAAATAGAACACCTCTCTTCTTCGGAGTTGGTTTAGGAATAGGCTCAGTAATTGGAGCACGAGTTGGCTCAAGAGCTGGCTCGGAAAGTGTCCAATTATTTTCATTTGTCAACATATTATTCAATAGAATTTCAGCTTCATCCGGTGTTCTTTCCCTGAAAACAGAACCAACACAACTATCCAGGTGGTCTCTGGAAGCATCAGTTAGTCCATTATAAAAGATATCAAGTATTTCATTTTTCTTTAGAGGATGATCAGGCAAAGCATTAAGTAATTGGAGAAGCCTACCCCAAGCTTGTGGGAGACTCTCTTCTTCAATTTGCACAAAATTATATATTTCCCTTAAAGCAGCTTGTTTCTTATGAGCAGGGAAATATTTAGCAGAGAAGTAATAAATCATATCCTAGGGACTACGCACACAACCAGGATCAAGAGAATTAAACCATATCTTAGCATCACCCTTTAATGAGAACGGAAATATCTTAAGGATATAATAGTAGCAAGGTTTCTCATCATTAGTGAACAGGGTGGCTATATCATTTAATTTAGTAAGATGTGCCACAACAGTTTCAGATTCATATCCATGAAAAGGATCAGATTCAACCAAAGTAATTATATCAGGATCAACAAAGAATTCATAATCCTTATCGGCAACACAGATAGGTGAAGTAGCAAAAGCAGGGTCAGGTTTCATTTTATCTTTAAGAGATTGCTTATTCCATTCAACTAATAACCTCTTGAGCTCATATCTATCTTTGCAAGCTAAAATAGCTGCAGAAGCTTCCATATCAAAAACATAACCCTTAGGAACGACAAGCATATCTTCATCATCACTTTCATCAACATAATCAGTTTCAATAGTTTCTTTCTCTCTAGCCCTAGCAATTTGTTCATCAAGAAATTCACTAAGGGGCACAGTAGTATCAAGCATAGAAGTAGTTTCATCATAAGTATCATGCATAGCAGAAGTGGCATCATCAATAACATGCGACATATCAGAATGAATAGCACAAGCAGGTTTAGGTGTCGCAAGCTTACTCAAAACAAAAGAGGGGTGTTTGGTTCCCTGTGTTGCATGGGGCTCGCATCCACCATGCAAGATATGGGTCGTTTGGTAAGCTGTACGGGCCCTTCAGCCTGGCCTGGTGGATGCAAAAAGAGGCCTCTCAGCCAGGCTGAGGGAAACGCAGGATTCCTGTGTATCTCTCGTGCAGGCTCGTTTCTCTGTTCTCCTTCGTCTCCCTTCTGACTCTTCGACAAGCGCCGCCGCCGGGATAGCTCCCCCTGTATCCCCATCGACCAAGCGCTGCCTCATTCATCTTTGTCAAGCATCACCACCTCCGTTCTGCACATCAAGCGCCATCACCGTCCTCCCACCAAGAGCAACCACCGCCGCCAGATCTTGCCTCCTCGTGCCGCCGCCGGATCTTGCCTCTTTGTGCCGCCGTAGGGAGGAACACCGTGTTCGCTGATGGGGGTTCCCTCGACCAAACGCGGCGGACGCCGCTGCCCCTATCAAGTGTGGCCATCTTCCTTCGCCTCCAGCAAGCGCCGCTCCGCATGCTGGATCCTGCCACCGCAAGCAAGGATCCAACTGTTTGGAACCACCGAATCCCATCACTTCACACTGGTGCATGCTCCTCCTTCCGCATAATTTTCAGCAACATTCAGAAGAAATCCACCTCGTACAGCCATGATATACACAGGGAACCAAACACCCATCTTGGCTCTACTTTGCATCAGCTAAACCAGGCCGTGCTCAACCAGGTTCCCCTGTGCAATGCAGTAAAAAGCCACCCAGGCAACCAAACACGCCCAAGGTGAATCAAGTGCAGAGCTAGATGGCAGTTCCTTACCTCCCCTCGTAGTTGAGGGATAAATTGTCGTCTTAGCGTCTTTCAAGTTCTTCATAGTGACCAGCAGATATAAATCCAAGTGACTCAAAGAATAGAGCTATGCTCCCCGGCAATGGCGCCAGAAAATAGTCTTGATAACCCACAAGTGTAGGGGATCGTAACAGTTTTCGAGGGTAGAGTATTCAACCCAAATTTGTTGATTCGACACAAGGGGAACCAAAGAATATTCTCAAGTATTTGCAGTTGAGTTGTCAATTCAACCACACCTGGATAACTTAATATCTACAGCAAAGTGTTTAGTAGCAAAGTAATATGATAGTAGTGGTAACAGTAACAAAAGTAACAAAAGCAAAAGCAATATTTTTGGTATTTTGTAGTGATTGTAACAGTAACAACGGGAAAGTAAATAAGCGAAGAACAATATAGGAAAAGCTCGTAGGCAGTGGATCGGTGATGGATAATTATGCCGGATGCGGTTCATCATGTAACAGTCATAACATAGGGTGACACAGAACTAGCTCCAATTCATCGATGTAATGTAGGCATGTATTCCGAATATAGTCATACGTGCTTATGCAAAAGAACTTGCATGACATCTTTTGTCCTACCCTCCCGTGGCAGCGGGGTCCTAATGGAAACTAAGGTATATTAAGGCCTCCTTTTAATAGAGAACCGGAACAAAGCATTAGCACATAGTGAAATACATGAACTCCTCAAACTACGGTCATCACCGGGAGTGGTCCCGATTATTGTCACTTCGGGGTTGCCGGATCATAACACATAGTAGGTGACTATAGACTTACAAGATCCGATCAAGAACACACACATATTCATGAAAACATAATAGGTTCAGATCTAAAATCATGGCACTCGGGCCCTAGTGACAAGCATTAAGCATAGCAAAGTCATAGCAACATCAATCTCAGGACATAATGGGTACTAGGGATCAAACCCTAACAAAACTAACTCGATTACATGATAGATCTCATCCAATCCATCACCATCCAGCAAGCCTACGATGGAATTACTCACGCACGTCGGTGAGCATCATGAAATTGGTGATGGAGGATGGTTGATGATGACGACGGCGACGAATCCCCCTCTCCGAAGCCCCGAACGGACTCCAGATCAGCCCTCCCGAGAGGTTTTAGGGCTTGGCGGTGGCTCCGTATCGTAAAACGCGATGATTTTTTTCTCCTTGATTTTTTTCTCTCCAAAAGCAAATATATAGAGTTGGAGTTGGCGTCGGAGGAGCTCCAGGGGGCCAACGAGGTAGGGGGCGCGCCCTCGGGGGGCCCCACCCTCGTGGACAGGGTGTGGGGCCCCTGGTCTTCATCTTTGGCAAGGATTTTTTATTATTTTTGAAAAGACGTTCCGTGGAGTTTCAGGTCATTCGAAGAACTTTTGTTTCTGCACATAAATAACACCATGGAAAGTCTGCTAAAAACAGCATCAGTTCAGGTTAGTTCCATTCAAATCATGCAATTTAGAGTCCAAAACAAGGGCAAAAGTGTTTGGAAAAGTAGATACGCCGGAGACGTATCATGCATGCATCGATGTGCATGTCCGGACTGTGATGAAGAAATCACAATGTATAGCTTCTGGGGGTTCACGATGGAACGAATTCGAAAACACCTTTAGTTCACCGACCGAATATTCCCTTAAGAACGCTAGATTTTGGCTTCACCCAGTCTGAGGTACACATCCGGATGACCCGGCAGTAACAATCATAGAGGTGCTCCCTTTATGCCCTAGCCGAACTAATGGGAACACAGGGCATAAGCACAGGAGCCAGGCAACCCAGCTTGGCCAAAACTTAAGTCATGTCGATGCATATAATGGCGAAGAAAAGGTACATATTGGAGAAAACGCATATGTGATGAGCTTGATGCTCCGAAAATAATAATAGCAAGCTTCTGTCCAAGAAGCCCCCAGGTATAATAGACGTACATACTTGAAGATGTATGTGTCGGGGGTGTACGATCTAACCACACGCAAGCTTTTAAGGCTAAAGAGAAAAAATGAAAAGAGAGAAAAAATGATGGAAACAATAGGGGAGAGGAAACGAACAAAGGGTTCGACGCTAGGCATAGAATCTTCGGAGTCTGGCCGCGTTCCAGGGGTTCGGCTCTAGTCGGTTGTCTGACGCATCATGCAAACGGTATGCCCCTCCGGTGAGAACTTCGTCGATGATGAAGGGACCCTCCCATTTGGGCTTGAGTTTGTCCTTTTTCTTCTCCGGCAGGCGTAGAACGAGTTCGCCGACGTTATAAGTTTTGGCCTGCACTTCTCTGCTTTGATACCTTCGAGCCTACTGTTGATAAAATGCGGAACGGGCTTTTGCGACGTCACGCTTCGCCTCCAGGGCATCTAGGTTGTCCTGCCGATCGAGCTCGGCCTCTCTCTCTTCATACATGCGCACTTGAGGTGAGTCATGAATAATGTCGCAGGGTAGCACTGCCTCTGCGCCGTACACCATGAAGAAAGGTGTGTATCCGATAGTTCGATTAGGCATGGTCCGCATCCCCCAGAGTACGAAGTCGAGCTCCTCAACCCAGTGCTTGTCTGATTCTTTCAAAGACATCACAAGTCTAGGTTTAATGCCACTCATAATAAGACCATTGGCTCTTTCGACTTGACCATTTGTACGTGGATGATAGACAGAGGCGTAATCGAGCTTAATGCCCAGATTAGCGCACAAGGTTTTCACTTCGTCGGCTGTGAAGTTGGAGCCGTTATAGGTGATGATGCCGTGCGGAACACCATAATGGTGTACGATGCTGGATATGAATTCTATCACCGGCCCAGACTCGGCCGTTTTAACTGGTTTGGCTTCTATCCACTTGGTGAATTTATCCACCATGACCAGCAGATATATTTTCTTATGGCTTCCTCCTTTAAGGGGTCCAACCATATCCAGTCCCCAGACCACAAAAGGCCAAGTGATGGGGATTGTTTGTTGGGTGGGGGCATGTGGCTTTGGTTGGCGAAGAGTTGGCATCCGACGCAACATTGGACAAGGTCCTGTGCATCTGCTCGGGCCGTCGGCCAATAGAATCCTGTACAGAAGGCCTTGCTAACTAGGGCCCGAGCTGCGGCATGGTGCCCGCCGAGACTGGCATGAATCTCAGCCAGGAGCTGCCACCCCTCTCCTCGTCGGAGATACACCTTTGAAGGACTCCGGTAGCGCTTTTCTTTTAGAGCTCTCTGTCGTGAACCTTGTAGGCCTTCGAACTTCGGACGATGCGGCGGGCCTCATTCTGATCCTTAGGAAGTTCTTTCCTATTAAGGTAGGCCAGGAAAGGTTCGATCCATGGGGCAATGACTTTCATAATGAGATGGACCGACGGTGTTATTTCGGTGGCTGAGCCGCCGATGATATCTGTGTGTTCGGCATCTGGGGTTGTGCTCGGATCCGGACTAGTGTTGCCGCATTCCCCCTGCCACACCACGGATGGCTTAAAAAGCCTTTCCAGAAATATATTAGGTAGGACGGGGTCGCGCTTGGCGCCAATACGAGCGAGAACATCCGCCGCTTGATTACTTTCACGGGCCACATGATGGAACTTGAGCCCCTCGAACCGAGCCGACATTTTTAGGACGGCATTACGATAAGCCGCCATCTTTGGCATCGAAATCTCCACTTATTTGAGATATTGCCAGGTTTGAGTCCCCGCGCACCTCTAGGCATTGTATGCCCGTGGAGACAGCCATCCGGAGACCATGCAACAAAGCCTCGTATTCCGTTGCGTTGTTGGAATCTGTGTATAGTATTTGGAGTATGTCCTGACGACGTCTCCGGTAGGAGACGTTAACACAACACCCGCTCCTAGTCCTGCCAGCATTTTGGAGCCATCAAAATACATAACCCAATTGGAGTATGTGTCGTACCCTTTAGGGAGTTCGGCCTCTGTCCATTTGGCGACAAAGTCAGCCAGCACTTGGGATTTAATAGCTCAACGTGTTTTGTATTAATATCAAATGGAAGGAGCTCAATGGCCCATTTGGCGATCCGGCCCGTGGCATCGCGGTTGTTTATTATGTCGTCGAGTGGTACTTTGGAAGCCACCGTGATCGAACACTCCTGGAAGTACTGTCGTAGCTTTCGGGATGCCATGAAGACCGCGTATGCTATCTTTTGATAATGGGGGTACCGGGATTTGCATGGTGTAAGGACAGTGGATATGTAGTATACTGGCTTCTGAAGCGGTAATTTGTGTCCGTCCTGTTCTCGTTCGACGACGAGCACGACACTCACCACCTGATGTGTTGCCGATATGTATTGTACGATGGGTTCGCCGACGTTTGGCGCGGCCAGGATTGGGTTGCTTGCTAGAAGGGTTTTTATTTCTTCTAGTCTGGTTGTTGCTGCGTCTGTCCACTCGAAGTGATCGGTTCGCTGTAGAAGGCGATAGAGTGCCAGCGCCTTTTCTCCCAATCTGGAGATAAAGCGGCTTAGAGCTACCATGCAACCCATGAGCTTTTGGACTTGTTTAAGGTCTGTTGGCGTAGCCAATTGTGGCAGAGCTCGGATTTTGGCTGGATTTGCTTTAATTCCTCTGTTGGAAACGATGAAGCCAGCAGTTTTCCAGCGGGGACGCCGAAAATGCACTTTTCCGGATTGAACTTAATGTCATACGCGCGAAGGTTGTCGAATGTGAGACATAAATCGTCTATTAGTGTTTCAACGTGCCTAGTCTTGATGACGACGTCGTCCACATAAGCTTCAACTATCTTGCCTATCTGTTTCTCCAGGCATGTTTGAATCATGCGTTGGTATGTGGCGCCAGCGTTCTTGAGCCCGAAGGGCATGGTGTTGAAGCAGAATGGCCCATGTGGGGTAATGAATGTTGTTGCAGCTTGATCGGACTCCTTCATATTGATTTGATGGTATCCGGAATATGCATCAAGGAAACACAGTGAGTCATGTCCTGTGGTAGCATCAATTATTTGATCAATGCGGGGGAGGGGGAAGGGATCCTTAGGGCAAGCCTTATTGAGGTCTTTGAAATCGATGCACAGGCGCTAGGATTTGTCCTTCTTTGGTACCATCACCAAGTTTGCCAACCAGTCCAGATATTTTATTTATCTAATGATTCCGGCCTTAATTAGTTTGGCTAACTCCTCCCCCATAGGTTGGCGTTTAGGTTCGGAAAAGCGCCGCAGTGCTTGTTTGACTGGTTTATATCCCTTTAATATATTGAGACTATGTTCGGCCAGCTTGCTTGGGATTCCAGGCATATCAGAAGGGTGCCAGGCGAATATATCCCAGTTTTCGTGTAGGAAATCCCGTAGTGCGGCGTCGACCGTTGGGTCTAGTTGTCCTCCAATAGATGCTGTCTTCTTGGGGTCCGTTGGGTGGACCTGGAATTTGACTATTTCTTCTGCCGGTTTGAAGGAGGTGGATTTGGGTAGTTTGTCTAAGATCACATCGTCCCTATCCACCGTGGAGCACAGTGTGGTTAATTCTTCGGCCGCGAGGGCTTCAGATAATGCCTCAAGGGCCAGGGATGCGGTTTTGTTTTCGGTGCGGAGTGCTATGTCCGGATCACTAACAAGAGTGATTATGCCATTTGGTTCGGGCATTTTGAGCTTCATGTACCCGTAATGAGGTATAGCTTGGAAGCGTGTAAAAGCATCTTGCCCCAACAGGGCGTGGTATTCGCTGCTGAAAGGAGCCACTTGGAAGGTGATTTCTTCAGACCGGTAATTCTCCGGCGTACCGAATACCACGTCAAGTGTGATTTTTCCCGCACACCGCGCCTCCCGACTGGGAATGATTCCTCGGAAGGTCGTGTTTCTTTGCTCGATGCGGCTTCTATTTATTTCCATCTTGTGGAGTGTATCCTCATAGATGAGGTTTAGTCCGCTGCCGCCGTCCATGAGGACCTTGGTGAGTCGAAAGCCGTCCACGATGGGACTGAGGACTAATGCTACTGGTGCTCGGATTGTCCTATATTTTCGTTTGTCACCGGCACTAAACGTTATAGCCGTGTCGTTCCAAGGGTTTATCGCGGCGATTTGACGGACTTTGGCGAGGTCGCGCAGTGCCCTTTTGCGCTTATTGTTTGAAGCGAATGTCTCAAAGACCGTCAATACTCTGGGGACGTCATCTTCTGGAGGATGTTGCTCTGGGGTGTTTTTTGTAAGGATGTCCTCGCCGCTCTTGGCTACCTGCCGGAGTATCCAACATGCTCTAAGGACGTGGGTTGGTATGGTGTGTGCTGTTGTGTGTATTTTGCATGGGCCATCGAGCCATCCCTCCAGAACTGTTCCTTGCCGCGTAATGGGTTTATATTTCTTGGCTATTAGACTGGGCGTGTCACGGGTATGCACCCTTTTCGCCTGGACCAGCGGCTGAGTTGGGACCGATGGCTTCCAACAAGCTGCCTGATCTTTCCAGGCGCTTTCCATTGCACTGTACTTCTGTATGATAGTTGCCAAGTCAGCGAAGTGTAGTATGCAGCGGCGATTAATGGCGTTGAGGATTCCTTCGTTCGTGCAATTGATGCATAACACTGATATCGCGTCCTCGTCACGGCAATCTTTAACCTTGTCCTTGACAAGGAGGAATCTGGCCTAGAAGTGGTGGACCGTTTCCTGAGACTGTTGTTGTATGCTCATGAGAGCGCTTATATCTGGGTGGGTGGGTGGAATTGGATCCGGACCCTGACCCGATCGATGATCTGGAGTTTGAAGGTTTTCCAGACTTAACAGTCCGGGCTCCGGAGTATCTTCTGGTTGCTTATGCCCGTCGTCCGATCCTATGTTCAGAAAGTCGGTCATCTCCTTTTGCTGGTGGGTATCCAGCTCTGCAGGGTTGGCAATCCGGACATAGTCCGTCTTGAGTATAGGGGAAGAGTCGCCGTCTTGCTCCTCGACAACCGCTATCTGGTGGGTGACCGGTGGAGATTTGATTTCTCTTTGGTCGGGTTTAAGCCCGATCCGATCGTAATCTGTGGCAATTCCCAGGGTGGCGATGTGATCAAAGAGCTCGTTTAAAGACGAAAACTCTGACGGATCCATCTGCTTGGAGTGTTTGGAGCCGATACGAAGGGGATTTTCCATGGCCCGAGAGGTCATCATCGGCTTAATGGCCAAACGGGCGGTCATGGTAAAGCCGCCCAGCCGGAGGGTTTGGCCTGTGGCCAGTTCTCCTCCGGCAGTGATATTGTCTTTAAGGACAAGGCGAGTCGTCGATCCTGTCGTCGACGACACAATGGAACTCTCAATGAAAGCACCAATGTCGGTGTCAAAACCGGCGGATCTCGTGTAGGGGGTCCCAAACTGTGCGTCTAAAGTCGATGGTAATACGAGACAAGGGACACGATGTTTACCCCGGTTCGGGCCCTCTCTATGGAGGTAATACCCTACTTCCTGCTTGATTGATCTTGATGAATATGAGTATTACAAGAGTTGGTCTACCACGAGATCGAGATGGCTAAACCCTAAAAGCCTAGCTTGTATGACTATGGTAATGAGTATATCCTTTCCGGACTAAGTCCTCCGGTTTATATAGACACCGGGGAGATCTAGGGTTACACAAGGTCGGTTACAAAGAAAGGAATCTACATATTCGGTCGCCAAGCTTGCCTTCCACGCCAAGGAGAGTCCTATCAAGACATGGGTGCAGTTTTCGGTCTTCGTATCTTCACAACCCATTAGTCCGGCCCATTTCCAACAGGCCGGACGCCCGAGGACCCCTTAGCCCAGGACTCCCTCAACCCCTCGCCTGCTGTAACGCCCACGATGCGGCTATATCTCTCACGTGTCGAGGCACGACTTAGAGGCATAACCGCATTGTAGGTTTTGTCGCAAGAAGCGTCATCTTCACACAATCCTATGTAATGAACAAGAATGGGATAAAGAGGGTTGGCTTACAATCACCACTTCACACAATACTTAAATAAATCCTACATCATTCAAAATACACACACAGACCGACTACGGTCAAATCCAAATGAAAAGAAGATAACGCCAAATGCTAGATCCCCGATTGTCCCAACTGGGCTCCACTACTGATCATCAGGAAATGAAACATAGTAATGAACAAGGTCCTCATGGAACTCCCACTTGAGTTCGGTTGCGTCACCTGCACTGGTATCGTCGGCACCTGCAGCTGTTTTGATAGAATCTGTGAGTCACAAGGACTCAGCAATCTCACACCCGCGAGATCAAGACTATTTAAGCTTATGGGTAGGAAAGGGGTAATGAGGTGGAGCTGCAGCAAGCACTAAGCATGTATGGTGGCTAGCATACACAAATAAGAGCGAGAGGAGAAGCAACGCAACGGTTGAGAAGCTAGAAGTGACCAAGAAGTGGTCCTGAAACTACTTACGTTCATACATAACACAAGACCGTGTTCACTTCCCGGACTCCGCCGAAAAGAGATCATCACTGCTACACACGCGGTTGATATATTTTAGTTAAGTCAAGTGACACGTTGTATACAACCGGACATTAACAAATTCCCATCTGCCCCATAACCGCGGGCACGGCTCTCGAAAGATTATACCCTGCAGGGGTGTCCCAACTTAACCCATCACAAGCTCTCACGGTCAATGAAGGATATTCCTTCACCCGGGAAGACCCAATCAGGCTCGGGATCCCGGTTACAAGACGTTTCGACAATGGTAAAACAAGACCAGCAAAGCCGCCCGATGTGCCGACAAATCCCGATAGGAGTCGCACATATCTCGTTCTCAGGGCACACCGGATGAACACTACGTACATCAACCGAAGACCCCGGGTGAGGGGGTGGCACCGCAAGTGGCTCTAGGTTGGACCAACACTCGGAGGCGCATTGGCTCAGGGGAGGTAAATAAAGATGACCCTCGGGCTCGAGAAAACCCAAGGGAAAAGGCTTAGGTAGGCAAATGTAAAACCAAGGTTGGGCCTTGCTGGAGGAGTTTTATTCAAAGAGAACTGTCAAGGGGGTCCCATAAATCCCCAACCGTGTAAGGAACGCAAAATCAAGGAACATAATACCGATATGACGAAAACTAGGGCGGCAAGAGTGGAACAAAACACCAGGCATAAGGCCGAGCCTTCCACCCTTTACCAAGTATATAGATGCATTAATTAAATGAGAGATATTGCGATATCCCAAAATATCCATGTTTCAACATGCAACCAACTTCATCTTCACCTGCAACTAGCAACGCTATAAGAAGGGGGCTGAGCAAAAGCGCTAACTTAGCCAAACAACGGTTTGCTAGGAAAGGATGGTTAGAGGATTGACATGGCAATATGGGAGGCATGATAAACAAGTGGTAGGTAGCGCAAGCTTGGCGATAGAGCGAACAACTAGCAAAGCAAAGATAGAAGTGATATCGAGGGTATGGTAATCTTGCCTGCAAAGTTTTCAGAGTTGTCGAAAGCTTGATCCTCGTAAGCGTACTCAACAGGTTCCTCGTTCACGAACTCGCCTCCCGGCTCTACCTAAAGCAAGAACACAAGCAACGGAACAACAATCAATCACGGTGCAATGCACAAGCAACATGATGCAAGACATGTCATGGAATGCAAGATATGTGCAATGCATATGAGTACTGCGGAAGGAAAAAGGTTGGACAAGGCATCAACTTGGCAAACCAGGTATGCCGCTGGATAGATGAGTTTATTTCGGTCGAAATCGATATAAGGATCGCTGGAAACGGATAAACAATTTGCAAATGACAAGCAACACATGTATAATGCAAAACTGCGCTTAACAACAACATAGCACTTTAGATGCCTCATGAAACCACTCTACAGCACCCAAACATGAAAACCAAATACATGGAAGTGAAGTACAGGAGATGCTCTACAAAACATGAATACTGAGCTACTGCTATAACTCACTCGAACAGGTCTCAACCAGCATGGCAAAAATGCAAATGACAACAGTTTTATAGACTCGGTGAAAATGCTAGACATAGTAGAAACAGATTCAACATGGCCTCTTTACAAGCTTGATTAACTCACTACAAGGCATGCCATGGCATGGAACAAATTCTAGCATAAAGTTGACATGAAAATGAAGCTACCCATGTGCAAAACAACCACATAGCCTATTTGCATGAATATACACATAAAAGACAAAACAGCAACATGATGTAAAATGACATGCTCATGAACTTGCTCAAAAGCAGAAACTAATGACACCACTGGATTGGTGGGATTTTTGTACCCCAAAAACATATATAATATGTTGGGGTTGCTGTAGAAAAATCATCACAAGTGCAATAAGTTAAAACCTGCCCTAAATGGAATATGACAAAATGGCATTTTCCTTATTTGGAAACGTCTAGAAATGGACTTGCCCGAAATGGATAGATCCCATATGCTAGAAATGGAATATTCGCTGGGAAAATAAAAATAAAAGAAAAGTAGAAAGTGGAGGGGGTGACAGGTGGGGTCCTGACCCCTGAGAGGCTGACTAGTGGGACCCTGCTGTCATAGAAACAGCGATCCCAGCAGAGAAAAAAAGGGGCTACAATAAACTGCCCTTCGGGGGATTCGATCCCTGATCTACGGGGTGGATGAGATGGGTCGCTACCACTGGGCTAGGGTCGCCATGCTGTTTAGCAAGTGGCTCGGCCCGACTTGACTCAAACCAGGGCCATGGCCATCTTCTCCATACACGCACAGGGAAGACGGTGACGGCACCGGCGAGCGGTGGCGCATCTAGCGGAGCAGAGGAACTCCGGTGGGTGCACGGGATTGAGAGGGGAGCACATGCGTAGTCGCGCGCGTGCAACAAAGGACTGGGCGCTCGAGCACGAGCATAGCTCTGCTCGGGGCCATGGCGTTCGCGGCGAGCAGGGAAGCAAGCCAGGCGGCATGAGGCAAAGCCGGGCGTGTGGTAAAGTGGTGTGGGTGCGCGTGTACAGGTGAAGCTGCTGCGATGGTGCGAGGGTGCGAGTGCGCGTGCAGCAGCTCGAGTACGAGCTCATGCTCATCTCGGGTATGGCGGCGGCATGGCTGGGCGAGGCGAGGCTGCTGCTCCTTGCGTTCGAACGCGCACGTTAAGGATGGGCACGAGGCAACTGCATCTAGGCGGGAACCGGAGCGCGGGGACGCACGGGCGCGCTGCAGCAAGTACACACAACAAAACTACAGACTTCGCCAGAGCACCGGGAGCATAGCAAAAACAAGGATCGATCGAGTCTCACGGTGTCCTATATGCCACGGAAAGAAAGGGAGAGGTAGGTGCTTTACCCAGATCACCCTAGGACACGATGGAGTCGACGGAGACGAGCCGGAGACGACGCAAGGGAGCTCTGAACTTGGTGGGGCTGTTGTCCGTGAAGCAGAGGAAGAAGACGGCCGAGGGAGTCGATCTGGAGGCCTTGTGGTCGCGTGCGTCGTGGAAGGAGTCGGAGAGGTACTTGACGGTCCTCTCCACAGCAATAGGAGGGTCGGAGGCGCGACATGGACGGCTACCCCGAGCTCGAGCTCTTGCTCACTCGGGTCATGGTGGGCAGGGCGACGGCGAGGCGCGTGGAGACCAACCTGGCGGCTGCGAGGGCAAAGGAGGGACGGAAGTGGACGAGGGGAACTAGGGCTAGGTCTAGGACACAATATATAGGGGTTAGGGGCACCGGACGACCGTCAAATCAATCGGGGCGGCGACGTGGACATGTTGGATGTGCTGCCGTATAGGAGGACGAAGCTCCTGTCGCTTGCAGGGTAGGTGGGCTGCGGGAGGCTGGTGCGCTGGGAGGCCGGCCCAGGGGGGTGCTGCTGCTGGGCTGCTCTGCTGCTGCTATTCTTTTCCCATTTTCTTTAGACAGAAAAGAAAAGGAAAAGCACTGGGGGATTGGGAAGGATTTTGAGAAATATGACAATATTCTCAAGATCCTGAATTTGTGTAGTATTTAATAAAATTTATTTGGGAATTTGTAAAGGTAGAAAAATATTCCAAGTTTGAATTAGGGTCAAAATGGAAGCATTTTTTATCCCAACCAAACCAACTCCAATTTAGGTGAAACTTGGCAGAGAGGTGAGTGGCATGATGCTTGAATTGCGAGGAATAGATGAACATTAAAGGAGGAGTGAAAAATGGCACTTGCCAAA
This sequence comes from Aegilops umbellulata, assembly GCA_032464435.1. Taxonomy (NCBI): domain Eukaryota; kingdom Viridiplantae; phylum Streptophyta; class Magnoliopsida; order Poales; family Poaceae; genus Aegilops; species Aegilops umbellulata. The sequence goes on along the minus strand of CP136056.1, from coordinate 207,470,507 downwards.
TAAAAGAAAGAGGAGGAGGGGAGGTGGTAATGAGTGAAGGGGGATGATGATGCTTGGGTCCACATAGAACATGCCACAATGCAATGAGCTACACCATGAAGATGCACATGATGACATGAGATGAAATGCATGACATGAACAAAATGCAAAACGAGGAACAAAAACCCAACCACGAAGGTAATATCATATCACATAGCCGGAAATGGCAAGAGTTGGAGTTACAAATATGGAAAGTTACATCCAGAGTGTTACACCCGCACCTTGCGGAGCGTGACCGTTGAGGCGATGTTGATGTTGTTCCCCTCCGATATCTCCAGCCCCCGTGTTGGCCGCGGGGGAAGTGGCGATGGCGCCACCTGCTCCAACCACGTCCCGAGCAGCATTCACGTCTTCGCTTGTCTCCGTGTCCCCTGCAGCATTAGAGGCCGCGGGCGGATCCTTCGAGGTGGATAGATGGGCCGTAGGACCGGACTTATTCTTCTTAGGTGCCATGGTCGATGGCAACATCGAAGATGAAGATGGTGATGAAGATGACGCGCTGCGCACACTTTCAAGTTCGCGAAAGCGAGCCCCCTACCTGGCGCGCCAAAGATGTCGCGGGATATCCACGGCCACCTATGGGACTAGGAGGCCCCTTGCTGGTTCGGCAGGGGGATGGCGCGTTGCACAAAGAGCAAACCAACACACGGTAGCACGGCAGAGAGCACAAGCAATTTACCCAGGTTCGGGCCGCCACAAGGCGTAAAACCCTACTCCTGCTTTGGTGGATTGATGGTGGAATGGAGGTGCTGAAGCATCGTACACTTGCCCGGCAGGGGTTGCCTCAGGGTAGCAGCGACTACGCGCGTATGGGGGTGTGGGTTCATCAACTTTCCAACCCTTCCTATGGGTGCCATGGGCCTCCTTTTATAGATCAAGGGGTCACCACAATGGCAATGTAGTCATTATCCAATGATATGATAGCAAATAGTGCTATCATACCTAACTCTGCGGGCGGACAGGACGCATTAAATGCACTGCTTAGTGTCACATCCCTGGTTGCCCGGCAAGGCTTGCCGGGCTATCTTTCCAGCTCCGCGCATGTTCCCTTGACACATCGCAGGTAGGGTGTCATCTGTGGGTTTTTTCTGTAGGAAATGCATCCCATGTGGCGAATGGCTGCCACTTAATCATCTTGCGGCTTGACACCGCATTGATCGATGACGTGGGTCGTGCTTGAGTGGTTGGTGAGGCGGTTTTGCATCTGCAAGCCTCGGCAGGCCCTGCCGGGAAGCCTCAGATGCTTGCTTCTAGGGATGGCCTGGCCCCTTGCCGAGCTCGCCTGCCCGGCAAGGGAGGCCCTTCTCTTATCGATGCTCTACTTCTCCAGCTCGATCTTAGTCTCTCTGAGCCGCATGTTAGTTCTTCAAATCTCTTGGTTCTTCGATCACTGACTTGGGTTGGTGCTTCAGTGTCGCTCTTGTGCCTATGCACAGTCTGAGTAATAGACCTAGGGTCTGTTGCACCGACAAAAGTAAAGAAAACATAACTCCATCTAAACTTTATTATATATCTCGCGTACGTTTATACAGATAGATCACTAAGCAAACTCTCGAAAAGAAAAGATCAAACTAAACTTTTATTCATCCAAATCAAAAGATAACTATGGATCGAACTAAGGTAAATAAAGGGAAAAGATAGTGGAGGTGATACGATACCGAGGCACCTCCCCCAAGCTTGGCGCAAGCCAAGGGGAGTGCCCATACCCGATACTCAATTTTCTTTTGGTCATGAAGAAGGAAGTGGTGGGGATGAAGTGGTAGTGATCTTGTCCTCGGGTTTCCATGGGAGAGGATCACCATCATAAGAGGAGGAGTGAGTCTCTCGGGTCCTACAACTGGCAGCCAAACTCATACCTTTAAACCTTGCGTCATATTCAAAGACTTGGTTTTGAAGGTGAAAGCATAAGTGCTCCCCAGGTGGTTTTGGTAATTAATGTCAACATATCTCTTGTTGTACTAACACTTTTATCTAGTATATTTCAGATAAGTTCAGCAATGGAGTGGCATGGACTAAAGGTTGTGGGAACTCCTTCAAGATGCTAAGGATAAAGGATTGGCCAAAGCTTCAAGCTCAAGACTCTTCATTTTACACTTTTAGTGATCCAAGATCACATTGAGTCCATAGGAAAAGCCAATACTATCAAGTAGGGATGAGGTGTTGCTTAATGAGCCTTTTGCTCCATGTGCTTGATGATATGCTCCAAAACCCTCAGCTACTTTCCCACTTCCACATATGACCTAAACCCAAAGTCAAACTCGGACCTACCGATTCTTTCTATCCGGCGCCACCGAGTTTCACATGTCATAAGCCACTGCCAAACCCTAGCAAATTGGTTCTACCGATAGGGATCCCGGTCTCACCGAGATGGGATTGCAATCTCACTGTGTATGTCCATTGTCAAAATCGGTCTCACCGAGTTTGGGCAATCGGTGCTACCGAGATTACAATGCAAACTCTCTGGTTAACTCATTACCAAAATCGGTCCAACCGAGTTTAGTAATCGGCCCCATCGAGTTTGCCTGACCAACTCTCTGGTTAGCCAATTACCAAATCGGTCTCACCAAGTTTGTGTAACCGGTCTCACCGAGATTACGTTATGCCCAAACCCTAACCATATTGGTCCTACCGAGTTGCATGTCAGTCCCACCGAAAATCTCTAACGGTCACTATGTTTACTATTTCGGTCCGACCGAGTTTGCTGACTCGGTCCCACCAAGATTGGTAAATTGTGTGTAACGGTTGGATTTTGTGTGGAGGCTATATATACCCCTCCACCTCCTCTTCATTCGTGGAGAGAGCCATCAGAACACATCTACACTTCCAACTCATATGTTCTGAGAGAGAACTACCTACCCTTGTGTTGAGGCCAAGATATTCCATTCCTACCATATGAATCTTGATCTCTAGCCTTCCCCAAGTTTCTTTCCACTCAAATCTTCTTTCCACCAAATCCAAATCCTGTGAGAGAGAGTTGAGTGTTGGGGAGACTATCATTTGAAGCACAAGAGCAAGGAGTTCATCATCAACACACCATTTGTTACTTCTTGGAGAGTGGTGTCTCCTAGATTAGCTAGGTGTCACTTGGGAGCCTCCGACAAGATTGTGGAGTTGAACCAAGGAGTTTGTAAGGGCAAGGAGATCGCCTACTTCGTGAAGATCTACCGCTAGTGAGGCAAGTCCTTCGTGGGCGATGGCCATGGTGGGATAGACAAGGTTGCTTCTTCGTGGACCCTTCATGGGTGGAGCCCTCCGTGCACTCGCGCAACCGTTACCCTTCGTGGGTTGAAGTCTCCATCAACGTGGATGTAGGATAGCACCACCTATCTGAACCACGGGAAAAACATCCGTGTCTCCAATTGCGTTTGAATTCTCCAAACCCTTCCCTTTACATTCTTGCAAGTTGCATGCTTTACATTCCGCTGCTCATATACTCTTTGCATGCTTCCTTGATATGTATTGTGTATGTTGAAATTGTGCCTAAAACTCCACTCAAACCGAAAAAGCTTAAAAATTGCAACTTTAGCACTAAGTGTCTAATCACCCCCCCCCTCTAGACACACCTACTTCTAGATCCTACAAGTGGTATCAGAGCTTTGGTCTCCATTGCCTTGGTTTAATCACCATTGGAGGAAGATGGATGTGTCTACTTTAGGGAGTCTTAGACATAGAGTGCCTATTCTTGATGGAGAGTATTTTCATGAGTGGAAAAATGAGATGCTTGTGATTTTCAATCAATATCAATTGAACAACTATATTGCTAGTCCTTGTGCTCCTCATGTTGATCTTATGCATGCCACCCTAGATGAAGATATTGACATGATTCGCAATCTTAGAACCGTTTAGCTCATCATTAGAGGATTGCCCAAAAACTTGATTGCTAGTTTACCTACTCTTAAGTGTGCCTATACTATATGGAAATTTCTTGAGGAACGATTCCCCGATTATTCCTTGAAAAATTTGGATGAAATTCTCCATAAATCTATTGCCTTGAGTAAAATGAACTCTAGTGATCCTAGTTTTGGTGATTGTCTATTTGAGCTTACTAATCTCATGCATGCTAAAGGAAATGTTGGAATCATTAGTGATATTATATCCGAAGCTATAAGAATTCATAAAAGTGACCACTTTGATGATCATTTATCTAATGAATCACTCTCTCTAGGAAATGATGAATCACAAGATCATGTTGAACATGGATACTACGATGAGAATGATGATAGTGACTTCGATCTTGATGATGCAATGAGACAGTTTGGTCTTATGGCTAATCTTCGAGGATATGTGTCAGGAGGAAAGGAATGGGTTCTCGACAGTGGATGTACTGATCATATGACCGGAGACGAAGAGATGTTCCGTGAGCTTGCTGAAAATGACGGCCCTCGAAAATATGTCACCTTTGGTGATAATTCAAAGGGTAAGGTGGTTGGCCTTGGTAAGGTGGCCATCTCACACGATAGCTCCGTTCAAAATGTCATGCTCGTTGAATCTCTTGGCTACAACTTACTTTCGGTATCTAGACTTGCTGATTTCGGTCTAAATGTCCTATTTACTGAGGTAGATTGCCAAGTGTTTCGTCGAGATAATCATAAAATGGTCTTTACCGGTATACGTAGTGGTGACCTTTACATTGTCGATTTCTCTAAAAAGGCACAACCTAAAACTTGCTTTATTGCTAAATCCTCAAAAGGTTGGTTGTGGCATAGACGACTAGGTCACGTTGGCATGAGAAACCTTGACAAGCTTATTAAAGGAAATCATATCCTTGGAGTTAACGATGTCATATTTGATAAGGATATACTTTGTAGTGCTTGTCAAGCAGGTAAACAGGTTGGAGGAAGGAATCCCGTGAAGAACATCATGACCACAAGGAGGCCACTCGAGCTACTTCATATGGATCTTTTTGGTCCCAATGCCTACAAGAGTCTCGGTGGAAATTCTTTTGGTCTAGTTATAGTTGATGATTTTTCAAGATTTACGTGGGTATTCTTCCTTGATGATAAATCGCAGGTCCAAAAGATCTTCAAAAACTTCGCTAGGAAGGCCCAAAATCAGTTTGACGTGAAGATCAAGAAGGTTTGGAGTGACAACGGAACGGAGTTCAAGAACGCAAATGTGGACACCTTTCTTGACGAAGAAGGGATTTCACACGAGTTCTCGACTACGTACACACCTCAACAAAGTGGAGTTGTTGAGAGGAAGAACCGAACGCTCATCGAAATGGCAAGAACGATGCTTGATGAGTACAAGACACCAAAGCACTTTTGGGCAGAAGCGGTTGAGACAGCTTGTCATGCAACAAATCGCATGTATCTTCACAAGCTACTTGGCAAGACGGCATACGAGCTTCTCACCGGTAACAAACCCCAAGTTGGATACTTTCGAGTATTCGGCTCAAAGTGCTACATTCTTGATAAGCATCGTCGTTCAAAGTTTGCTCCTAAATCTCATGAAGGTTTCCTACTTGGTTATGGCTCAAACTCTCACACTTACCGTGTCTACAACAATTTCACCCCAAAGGTTGAAGAAACGGTAGATGTGAAGTTTGATGAATCTAATGGCTCGTAAGTAGAGCAATTGCCAATTGATGTAGGAGACAAAGACCCTTCAGAAGCAATCCAAGACTTGTCTATTGGCAAAATTCGTCCAACGGAGGTGAAGGATAGTACATCGACCGTCCAAGTGGAAGCTTCTACTTCACGACAAGGTGAACCAAGAATTGACCCGAAAGCATCCACAAGTGGGCCACACCAAGATGAAGGAAACGAGGAAATGCGTCAAGACGAACATCAACAACCTCCTTCTCCACCACGACAAGAGAACGACAACGCCAACAATGAAGAAGGCCAAGAAGAAGAACAAGATGAAGAAGATGTTCAACGAAGACCCAAGCAAAAGCTTTCACGAGTTCGAGCAAGAATTGCCAAATATCATCCCGTCGAGCAAATCTACAATGATATCCAAACCGGGAGAATTACTCGCTCAAAAACTCGTTTAGCAAACTTTTGTGCAAACTATTCATTCATCTATAGCATTGAACCTATGAAGGTCAAAGAAGCATTGGAAGATCCGGATTGGATAAACGCAATGCATGAAGAGCTACACAACTTTGAGAGAAACCAAGTTTGGACATTGGTTGAGAAGCCCGACAACAACCACAACATCATTGGTACCAAATGGGTGTTTCGCAACAAGCAAGATGAAGATGGACAAGTGGTTCGCAACAAAGCACGTCTCGTCGCCCAAGGGTACACACAAGTCGAAGGTATGGACTATGGTGAGACATATGCTCCCGTTGCTAGACTCGAGTCCATTCACATCTTACTTGCCTATGCTAATCACCATAATATCACCTTGTACCAAATGGACATTAAAAGTGCTTTTCTAAATGGTGAAATAGAGGAGGAAGTTTATGTCAAACAACCTCCCGGCTTTGTCAATCCTAAGAAACCTAATCATGTTTACAAACTTCACAAAGCCCTTTATGGTCTTAAACAAGCTCCTAGAGCATGGTATAAATGCTTGACCAAGTTCCTTATTGCAAGTGGTTTTGAAATTGGAAAGATTGATTCCACACTTTTTACTAAAAGGGTTAATGGAGTACTATTTGTATACCAAATTTATGTTGATGATATAATATTTGGTTCAACTAACCCTCTTTTTAGTGAAAAGTTTGGAAAGCTAATGTCAAAGAAGTTTGAGATGTCTATGATGAGTGAACTCAAATTCTTTCTCGGTTTGCAAATCAAGCAAACTAAGGAAGGTACATTTATCTCTCAAACGAAGTACACCAAAGACTTATTCAAGAAGTTCAATATGCAAGAATGCAAAGGTATGCCTACACCCATGCCTACTAGTGGACATAATGATTTGACCAAAGATGGTGAACCGGTTGATCAAAAGGTTTATCGCTCTATGACTGGTTCATTGTTATACCTATGTGCCTCACGTCCCGATATTATGCTAAGTGTATGCATGTGTGCACGATTTCAAGCTGCTCCTAGAGAATGTCATCTTAAGGCCGTGAAAAGGATAGTGAGATACTTAATCCATACACCAAATTTTGGCATTTGGTATCCTAAGAGGTCCTCTTTTGTTCTTGTTGGCTATTCCGACTCGGATTATGCCGGAGACAAGGTTGATAGAAAGTCCACTTCGGGTACTTGTCAATTTCTTGGTAGATCTCTTGTGTCTTGGTCCTCCAAGAAACAAAACTCGGTATCCTTATCTACCGCCGAAGCGGAATACATTGGGGCTGGTTCATGTTGTGCTCAATTACTTTGGATGACCCAAACTCTTAAAGATTATGGGTTCTATGTGAAACATGTTCCATTCCTTTGTGACAATGAAAGTGCTATTAAAATTGGTAATAATCCTGTGCAACATTCTCGAACTAAGAATATTGAAGTTCGTCATCATTTCATTCGAGATCATGTTGCTAAGGGTGGCATTGATCTTAAGCATGTTCGCACCGATAAGCAATTAGCGGATATATTCACTAAACCACTTGATGACAAAGTGTTTCGCAGGTTGAGAGGAGAATTGAATATCATTGATGCTTCGAACTTGGAGTAGAAACTCCATTGGATACATGCAAGACATGAGCTTATGGCTAATCCTTGATATATCTCTTATGATGACTATCTTATGTCTTCGATATATTTGCATCTTGCATGTTATCTAACCCATGTAGGTACTTGGTTGAATCTAATTTTATGAGATTGCAACTCGCTCACATCTTGAGCAATCTCTACATCACCAAGTCTCTACACAACGGTGGTTGAAGACAAGGAAGCACGAAACCATTCAAACATATCCTTTGATAAATTCTATGTTGAGCTTCATGATTGTCATTCTTGGATCTACAAGTGCTATTCCTTGCAAGAACTAACCCATGTAGGTAGATGAACTCAAATTCTAAGGGGTGCTCCCAACTCATGATGAGCTACATCAATCTGGAGCATCCACACAAGTTCAACTACATGAGCAAGACCCACTCACCCAAGGTATGATATTCCATCTTAGAGAAGCTTTACTCCAAGACATGAGTCAAAGCAACTCAACAAGATGAGAATACATCAAAATGCTTAAACGAAAAATGGTAACCCCATTTTGAGCTTAAACGATGAGTATGACCCATGATCAAGTGTTCTCACTTGACTCCTAAGTCAATATACTCTAACATAGGTGACTATGTCACCGCCCAATTCTAGGTGAAGTTCTCTTGTGTTCTTTTGTTATTGCATTTGTCCCTTGCATATTTGTTTCCCTCTTTTCAAACAAAAAAAACTTCATCTAGAACTTTCATTCTTTTCTTTTTGATTCTTGTTCTGCATATTTCTGCATCAAATTCCTTGCAAATTCTTCAGTTAATTCATTGCAAATCTTTGTGAGATCTTATTTGACTAGTGAGCTGAGGTGACAAGTGTTTTCTCTGTGATGAACTCGGTTTCACCGAATTGTAATTTTCAGTCCAGCCGAATCCCTTCGGTACCACCAAAACATTCCACTCGGTGTCACCGATTTCGCAACAGGAAAAACTGTTTGCCACTTATTCTATATTTCTTCTAATCCAGCTCTACTCAATGAATCTTGTCCTCTACAAGCATCACAGTTTTATCCATTGCGTTGTGCTAAATCTCAAGGACCAAACCTATTCGACAGATTCCAGAGAAACCTTCTTGGAAATTGATGTCAAAGGGGGAGAGAGAGATCACATCAAAGCTTATCATCAGGGAGAAAGAGAGAGAAAGTATTAAGGGGGAGAAAGAGATCTCCAGGGGGAGAGAATACTCAAGGATCCCAGATGCTTGATGTTCAAGAGGAGAGATGCCACATGTCTTTTTGGGGGAAAGACATGTTCATAAGTGCTCATTTACATTAAGTTCTATTCATTCATAATTCATTGCATATCTTTACTCTTGGGGACATGTCTAATCCAATGTGGTACCTTGTACTCACTCTCTACATGTCATCCCAGTCTTGGTATTCTTGTGGTTTTCTTTTGGTTTGCTCTGGCTAGTGGATGTACCTGTGTTATCTAACCTTGTTTATGCAGGTTCATTCCATACTAAGTCAACTCAAGACTACAAGGTAAGTATATGCATCAGAACCATGAGTATGAGGAATTCTTGCTTTTGTACATACTATTTGCAAGAAGGACTCATAAGCATGAAGGTATTTCTCTTAATAATCTTTTGATCTGATGCATATGGCCAAGATACATGTAACACATTGCCTGCTCTGTCATGATTATGCCCTCACATGCTTCTATATTTCATATTCACATGATTGCATACATGTAGGGGGAGCCTATGTTTGTTACATGCTCTTCCAAAGCTTTACGTGCTATTCTTTGTATCTTTATCTAAAGCTTTGATGTATGTTTCCATCAATTACCAAAAAGGGGGAGATTGAAAGCACAAGTGCTCCCCAGGTGGTTTTGGTAATTAATGCCAACATATCTCTTGTTGGACTAACACTTTTATCTAGTATATTTCAGATAAGTTCAGCAATGGAGTGGCATGGACTAAAGGTTGTGGGAACTCCTTCAAGATGCTAAGGACAAATGATTGGCTAAAGCTTCAAGCTCAAGACTCTTCATTTTACACTTTTAGTGATCCAAGATCACATTGAGTCCATAGGAAAAGCCAATACTATCAAGGAGGGATGAGGTGTTGCTTAATGAGCCTTTTGCTCCACGTGCTTGATGATATGCTCCAAAACCCTCAGCTACTTTCCCACTTCCACATATGACCTAAACCCAAAGTCAAACTCGGACCTACCGATTCTTTCTATCCGGCACCACCGAGTTTCACATGTCATAAGCCACTGCCAAACCCTAGCAAATCGGTTCTACCGATAGGGATCTCGGTCTCACCGAGATGGGATTGCAATCTCACTGTGTATGTCCATTGTCAAAATCGGTCTCACCGAGTTTGGGCAATCGGTGCTACCGAGATTACAATGCAAACTCTCTGGTTAACTCATTACCAAAATCGGTCCAACCGAGTTTAGTAATCGGTCCCATCGAGTTTTCCTGAACAACTCTCTGGTTAGCCAATTACCAAATCGGTCTCACCGAGTTTGTGTAATCGGTCTCACCGAGATTACGTTATGCCCAAACCCTAACCATATCGGTCCTACCGAGTTGCATGTCAGTCCCACCGAAAATCTCTAACGGTCACTAGGTTTACTATTTTGGTCCGACTGAGTTTGTTGATTCGGTCCCACCGAGATTGGTAAATTGTGTGTAACGGTTGGATTTTGTGTGGAGGCTATATATACCCCTCCACCTCCTCTTCATTCGTGGAGAGAGCCATCAGAACACATCTACACTTCCAACTCATATGTTCTGAGAGAGAACTACCTACCCTTGTGTTGAGGCCAAGATATTCCATTCCTACCATATGAATCTTGATCACTAGCCTTCTCCAAGTAGCTTTCCACTCAAATCTTCTTTCCACCAAATCCAAATCCTGTGAGAGAGAGTTGAGTGTTGAGGAGACTATCATTTGAAGCACAAGAGCAAGTAGTTCATCATCAACACACCATTTGTTACTTCTTGGAGAGTGGTGTCTCCTAGATTGGCTAGGTGTCACTTGGGAGCCTCCGACAAGATTGTGGAGTTGAACCAAGGAGTTTGTAAGGGCAAGGAGATCGCCTACTTTGTGAAGATCTACGGCTAGTGAGGCAAGTCCTTCGTGGGCGATGGCCATGGTGGGATAGACAAGGTTGCTTCTTCGCGGACCCTTCGTGGGTGGAGCCCTCCGTGCACTCGCGCAACCGTTACCCTTCGTGGGTTGAAGTCTCCATCAACGTGGATGTAGGATAGCACCACCTATCCGAACCACGGGAAAAACATCCGTGTCTCCAATTGCGTTTGAATTCTCCAAACCCTTCCCTTTACATTCTTGCAAGTTGCATGCTTTACATTCCGCTGCTCATATACTCTTTGCATGCTTCCTTGATATGTATTGTGTATGTTGAAATTGTGCCTAAAACTCCACTCAAACCGAAAAAGCTTAAAAATTGCAACTTTGGCACTAAGTGTCTAATCACCCCCCCTCTAGACACACCTACTTCTAGATCCTACAAGTGGTATCAGAGCTTTGGTCTCCATTGCCTTGGTTTAATCACCATTGGAGGAAGATGGATGTGTCTACTTTAGGGAGCCTTAGACATAGAGTGCCTATTCTTGATGGAGAGTATTTTCATGAGTGGAAAAATGAGATGCTTGTGATTTTCAATCAATATCAATTGAACAACTATATTGCTAGTCCTTGTGCTCCTCATGTTGATCTTATGCATCCCACCCTAGATGAAGATATTGACATGATTCGCAATCTTAGAACCGTTTAGCTCATCATTAGAGGATTGCCCAAAAACTTGATTGCTAGTTTACCTACTCTTAAGTGTGCCTATACTATATGGAAATTTCTTGAGGAACGATTCCCCGATTATTCCTTGAAAAATTTGGATGAAATTATCCATAAATCTATTGCCTTGAGTAAAATGAACTCTAGTGATCCTAGTTTTGGTGATTGTCTATTTGAGCTTACTAATCTCATGCATGCTAAAGGAAATGTTGGAATCATTAGTGATATTATATCCGAAGCTATAAGAATTCATAAAAGTGACCACTTTGATGATCATTTATCTAATGAATCACTCTCTCTAGGAAATGATGAATCACAAGATCATGTTGAACATGGATACTACGATGAGAATGATGATAGTGACTTCGATCTTGATGATGCAATGAGACAGTTTGGTCTTATGGCTAATCTTCGAGGATATGTGTCAGGAGGAAAGGAATGGGTTCTCGACAGTGGATGTACTGATCATATGACCGGAGACGAAGAGATGTTCCGTGAGCTTGCTGAAAATGACGGCCCTCGAAAATATGTCACCTTTGGTGATAAATCAAAGGGTAAGGTGGTTGGCCTTGGTAAGGTGGCCATCTCACACGATAGCTCCGTTCAAAATGTCATGCTCGTTGAATCTCTTGGCTACAACTTACTTTCGGTATCTAGACTTGCTGATTTCGGTCTAAATGTCCTATTTACTGAGGTAGATTGCCAAGTGTTTCGTCGAGATAATCATAAAATGGTCTTTACCGGTATACGTAGAGGTGACCTTTACATTGTCGATTTCTCTAAAAAGGCACAACCTAAAACTTGCTTTATTGCTAAATCCTCAAAAGGTTGGTTGTGGCATAGACGACTAGGTCACGTTGGCATGAGAAACCTTGACAAGCTTATTAAAGGAAATCACATCCTTGGAGTTAACGATGTCATATTTGATATGGATAGACTTTGTAGTGCTTGTCAAGCAGGTAAACAGGTTGGAGGAAGGCATCCCGTGAAGAACATCATGACCACAAGGAGGCCACTCGAGCTACTTCATATGGATCTTTTTGGTCCCAATGCCTACAAGTGTCTCGGTGGAAATTCTTTTGGTCTAGTTATAGTTGATGATTTTTCAAGATTTACGTGGGTGTTCTTTCTTGATGATAAATCGCAGGTCCAAAAGATCTTCAAAAACTTTGCTAGGAAGGCCCAAAATCAGTTTGACGTGAAGATCAAGAAGTTTCGGAGTGACAACGGAATGGAGTTCAAGAACGCAAATGTGGACACCTTCCTTGACGAAGAAGGGATTTCACACGAGTTCTCGGCTACGTACACACCTCAACAAAATGGAGTTGTTGAGAGGAAGAACCGGATGCTCATCGAAATGGCAAGAACGATGCTTGATGAGTACAAGACGCCAAAGCACTTTTGGGCAGAAGTGGTTGAGACAGCTTTTCATGCAACAAATCGCTTGTATCTTCACAAGCTACTCGGCAATACGGCATACGAGCTTCTCACCGGTAACAAACCTGAAAGTGCAACTATCCCTAGGTGGTTTTGGTAATTTATAACAACATATAGCTCATTGAGCTAGTGCAATTCCAAGACAATTATTTCAGGAAAGCTCAATGATTGGCATGGCATGGATGGTGAAAGTGGAACCCTCAAAATACTAAGGACAAAGGATTGGCTCAAGCTCAAAAGCTCAAGACTCTTCATTTTACATTTTAGTGATCCAAGATCACATTGACTCCATAGGAAAAGCCAATACTATCAAGGAGGGATGAGGTGTTGCTTAATGAGCTCTTTGCCTTATGTGCTTAATGATATGCTCCAAAATCCTCAACTACTTTCCCATATCCACATATGACCTAAACCCCAAGCCAAACTCGGTCCTACTGACTCTTTCTATCCGGCGCCACCGAGTTTTTCATATGTCATAAGCCACTGCCAAACCCTAGCAAATCGGTTTCACCGATAGGGATCTCGGTCTCACCGAGATGGGATTGCAACCTCTCTGTTTCCTTTTCGTAACTTTTTGGTCTCACCAAAAGAGCGGATCGGTCCCACCGAGATTGCAATGCAAACTCTCTGTTTCCCTTTTGTAACTTTTCGGTCTCACCGAAAGAGCAAATCGGTCCCACCGAGTTTGCCTGACCAACTCTCTGGTTAGCTAATTACCAAATCGGTCTCACCGAGTTTGTGTAATCGGTCTCACCGAGATTACGTTATGCCCGAACCCTAACCACATCGGTCCTACCGAGTTGCATGTCAGTCCCACCGAAAATCTCTAACGGTCACTAGGTTTACCTTTTCGGTCGGACCGAGTTTGTTGATTCGGTCCCACCGAGATTGGTAGATTGTGTGTAACGGTTGGATTTTAAGTGGAGGCTATATATACCCCTCCACCTCCTCTTTATTTGTGGAGAGAGCCATCAGAACACACCTACACTTCCAATTCATATGTTCTGAGAGAGAACCACCTACTCATGTGTTGAGACCAAGATATTCCATTCCTACCATATGAATCTTGATCTCTAGCCTTCCCCAAGTTGCTTTCCACTCAAATCTTCTTTCCACCAAATCCAAATCCTGTGAGAGAGAGTTGAGTGTTGGGGAGACTATCATTTGAAGCACAAGAGCAAGGATGTCATCATCAACACACCATTTGTTACTTCTTGGAGAGTGGTGTCTCCTAGATTGGCTAGGTGTCACTTGGGAGCCTCCGACAAGATTGTGGAGTTGAACCAAGGAGTTTGTAAGGGCAAGGAGATCGCCTACTTCATGAAGATCTACCGCTAGTGAGGCAAGTCCTTCGAGGGCGATGGCCATGGTGGGATAGACAAGGTTGCTTCTTTGTGGACCCTTCGTGGGTGGAGCCCTCTGTGGACTCGTGCAACCGTTACCCTTCGTGGGTTGAAGTCTCCACTAACGTGGATGTAGGATAGCACCACCTATCCGAACCACGGGAAAAACATCCGTGTCTGCAATAGCGTTTGTATTCTCAAAACCCTTCCCTTTACATTCTTGCAAGTTGCATGCTTTACTTTCCGCTGCCTATATACTCTTTGCATGCTTGCTTGAATTGTGTGATGATTGCTTGACTTGTCCTAAAATAGCTAAAATCTGCCAAGAACTAAAATTGGGAAAAGGTTAAGTTTTTATTTGGTCAAGTAGTCTAATCACCCCCCTCTAGACATACTTCCGATCCTACAAGTGGTATCAGAGCTTTGGTCTCCATTTGCTTTGATTCCCATAGCTTTTGGTGGTCATAGCCTTGGTTTCACAACCTAGGAGAGTATGGCGTCTAGTGAGGGAAATTATCACCTAGAGGTCCTTACTTTGATGGCACTAACTTTGCTAGTTGGAAGCGTAAAATGAAAATGCATATTCTTGGACATAACCCTGCCGTTAGGGCGATAGTGTGTGTGTGTTTGCAAGGTGACTTCTTCGAAGGGAAAGAACCAAACCGTGAAGCTACCGCGGATGAGTTGAAGATGCTACAATACAATGCTCAAGCTTGTGATATTATCTTCAACGGATTGTGCCCGAAGAATTCAAAAAAATCAGCCGTCTTGAGAATGCAAAGGAAATTTGGGATACTTTGATTGATATGCACGAAGGTACCGACTCCATCAAGGAATCTAAATTGGATGTGCTTCAAAGTCAACTTGACAAGTTCAAGATGAAGGATGGTGAAGGTGTCGCTGAAATGTACTCTAGGCTTGCTCTCATCACAAATGAGATTGCCGGCTTAGGGAGTGAAGAGATGTCTGACAGATTCATCATCAAGAAGATCCTAAGAGCCTTGGATGGAAAATATGATACCGTGTGTACATTGATCCAAATGATGCCCAATTACAAAAATCCCAAGCCAACGGAAGTCATTGGAAGAATTGTTGCTCATGAGATGTCGCTCAAGGACAAAGAGGAACTTCACAACAAATCAAGTGGTGATTATAAAGCCTCATGTGAAGCCCCCACATCATCAAGTGAGAAACAAAACTTCAATGAAGAACTGAGCTTAATGGTGAAGAACTTCAACAAGTTCTACAAGAGTAGAAGCAAAGATAGAAGCTTCAAGTCAAGGTCCTATAATGACAAAAGATCTTCTAGTCGAGAGCGAAACTGCTACAATTGTGGAAGACCCGGACACTATTCCAATGAGTGTACGGCTCCCTACAAAAGAAGAGAAGATTCTCCAAAAAGAAGAAGCAAAAGAGAGGAATCGCCATCACGAGAGAGAAGGAGTAGAGATGATCGTTCTGAACGAAGACACTCACGGAGAAGCAAGGATTCGGAAAGGAAGGAAAAATCATCAAGGAGCTACACAAAACGAAGACATCAAGCTCATGTTGGTGAATGGGTATCCGGCTCCGACTCCGACAACCACTCCGAGAGAAGTTATCACTCCGACTCCGAATATACTCAAGATGAAGGTGTTGCCGGACTAGCACCTGTGTCAACCAACTCCTATGACATATTTGATTCACCCAATGAAGGGATTGGAAGATGCTTCATGGCCAAAGGTCCTAAGGTAACTCACCCTAAGTATGTTGATTTTAATAGTGATGAAGATGACTTGTTAGGCGATGATGATTTACTTGTTGACAACTCTAGTGATGAATCCTACGATGAAACGTCAATTAATAATGCTAAAACGAATGACAATGATAAGGAGAAAATTGAGGCTCTAACTAAAGAGCTAAACACTCTTAAGTTAGCTCATGAAACTATCTTCGAAGATCATCGAGAACTTTTAAGAGCTCATGAGAAGTTACGCTTTGAAAAGCTCAATCTTGAGCAAGAGCATGAGCTTTTAAAGGCAATCAATGATGATGTCCGCAAGAAAATTTCTTCTTACATTGCCAAACGTTTACTCTTATCAACTTACATGCCTCAAGTCAAGTCTAGTAACAAGAACAAGAAAGATTCTTCCGCTAGTAGTAACAATGACTATGTTAAATCCAATATTGTTGCTTCTAGTAGTTCTCTTGATTCCACTAATGATTCTCTTAGCCAAGTTACACTTGAGCAAGAAAATAGCATATTGAAGGAAATCATAGAGAAAGGAGTGTACAAAAGCCTTGCCAGAAGTAAGCAATTCGAGGAGATTGTACGCAAGCAAGGAAGGCACCGGAAGAATCAAGGTGTTGGTTTTGAACGAAAGTTCAATGCCAATGGAGTTGAGTGGGAAGAAGATCAATACCCCAAGACAAAGTTTGTTCCTCAACAAGAGAAGTATGATCCAACTTCTTTCAAGGGGACACAAACTCAAGATGATCTTCCACCACAAGACTACAAGCAAAAAGGCAAGGACAAGCTTCAAGAGGAAATAGATGCATTTGAAGAAGCTCCTAAGACCTTAGTCATGTGGATTCCCAAGACTACTTCAAGTTCCACTTCATCAAGTACGACTACAACTCCAAGGATTCCCATCAAGATGGTGTGGATCCAAAAGAAGAAGAACTAGAGAGTTCTTGAGGGTGACTCCGCCAACATACTTCACTCTTATCATTTTGGCAAGAACAAGTGCAATCAACTTCCACATCTTGCACTAGTTCAAGGAGTCACAAACCCTCTTGTTGGTAAGTCAAGGGACAAGGTAATATAAAAGCTTTCATAGACATCTTCTTGTACGTGCATCACTCTATGTCTATGGATATACTTGCTTGTTCCTTGTGGGACTAACCCGTGTAGATATTGAAAGTGCAATTCACTCAAAAGGATAGCTCCAAGTGATCTACATCAATATTGAGCATCCACATCTTCAACATCTACATGAAGTCATCATCGACAAAACCCAAGGTTAGTTCATCCCTCTTAAGGGGGGATATCACATCTAGGGGGAGCTTTACTCTAACACTTGAGCTAAAGCAAATCTAATGATGTGAACACAACAATGCTTTATGTAAAAGTGGTAACCCCACTTGAGCTTAAACGATGAGTATGACCTATGATCAAATGTTCTCATTTGACTCCTAAGTCAATATACTCATATATATATGACCTAGTCATCGCCAATTGCTTGATAGATGCTAGAATTGATTGTGCATGCTTTGACACATATTTCTATTGTCATCTTATTGTGTGAGCATGCTGGTTGCATATTTTACTCATTCGAGGACATCCACTTGTTGTTTTGATTGTTTGGCTTTATCGTTTATTTTGCCAAGTGGATGGACAAGAATGGCTAAGAACCTCCTATAGCTATCTATGCTTTTCTCGTCTCAAATTCCATTCATGCCACATCACAAAATTGATCAAGTCAAATTCGAACCACTCTGTGTGAGGAGCACTCGGAGTCCCTGATTCGTCATAGACTTAAACTTCCAAAACCTCTTTGTGATTCTCGGTCTGACCGATACTCCACTTTCGGTCCTACCGAGATCATCAAGTTGATGTATATTTTCCATCTCGGTGCAACCGACTTGAACTATTCGGTCACACTGAGTTGCAATAACTGTATACAGTTTTGCATCTCGGTGCCACCGAGTCGTTCCACTCGGTCACACCGACAGGGTCGGGCTATATATAGTCAGGGGCAAAAATTTGGAAATTTCTCCGAACCTCTTCGCCCGCGCCATAGCTCGCTTTGCCGACGTGGTCTCCGGATCGTCTTCTCGCCGCCAGCAGCCTCCAGTCGCTGGTCTCCGTCGCCGTCAACGGAAATCACCTCCGCCGTTGCCGTCGTAGCGAGTCTCCGCCGAACTAGGTTATGGACTCGATCTTTGTGCTATCCCCAATCCGATTCCTAGTACATTGTGATCATAATGATTCTTGCCACGTTTGATAAACTTCTATCTAGTCAAAGAACTCGTAGATTAGGTTTGATTTGAAAAATTTAGGGTTAGGTTTCCGCCGAAATCATCTCGGACCCACCAAGTTGAAAAACTCGGTCCCATCGATTTGGCCCTTGCCATTGCACAAGTGAAACTCGGTCTGACCGAGTGTAACTAATCGGTGTGACCGATTTTTGAATTTTGTCAAACCCTAGCAGTCTCGGTGCCACCAAACTGTGACTTGGTCTGACCGAGATCACTAGTTTAGGTTCCAAATACTGCTTCGGTATCACCGAGTTTAGAAATCGGTAGATCCGAAATGCTTTCTGTGGGAAACTAAAACTAAGTTTTTGAATCATTCTTTTGCAAAAATCTCTGCTTTTTGTGATGCTCATCCAATCTACCTCATCTATAAACTATTCACAGGGTCAGCAGTCAGCAGTCAGCTTGTACAACATGTCAGACCAGAGTGACAGTCAGAATCAGTCAGAACAGCCTGTGCATATGAGTGAGGGCACTAGCCCCTCAAGTTCTTCAGATGATGGCAGCAGGAGCACTCCAAGCAATCTGCCAAAGGCTGCCACCAGACAGAGAAGGAAAAGAACTTCAGATTCAGAAGATGAAGACTATGTGGCAGAGGAGGAGGCAACCTCCAAGAGAGTTGTGCTGAAGAAAGAGTATGGCTCAGCTGCAGCCACCAAACCAGGAATGCACAAGAAAGCACCTGCTAGAAGAGTTCCAACCTCTAAGCCTAGGAAGGCTCTGCTTGAGGAAACAATGAAGTTCACTATGGAATCTGAAGGAGAAGATATTGGCCAGGGCAAGAAAAAGAAGAGAGCAAGAACCACCATTGCCAGAGTCATTGGCAAGCCCTCTATGAGAAAAGATTCTGATGAAGAAGAGGAAGAGGAAGGTGCTGCACTAGCACCCAAGGCACCCAAGCTGATGGGTGATGCCATTAGATTAGGGGGAGCTGCATCCAAGCCCAAGGAAGCCCCCAAGACAGCTCCAAAGCAAAAACCCAAGAGGAATACAAGAAATATTCCAGCTGCTGAGAAGAACAAGGCCCCAGTGCCTAATGTTGCTGAAGAAGAAGAAGGACAAGTTTTGAGGAAATTAAAGCCCAAGATCCCAGACCACAATGATGCTCATCCTGTGGCTGAGGATATGAATATCAGGAGAGACTCTGGATTGAGAAAATGGAGAGTAGATGATCCCTATGCTACCAGGAGAAGAACTGCTGTAGACTACAGGTTCCACACTAAGGAACAACAGGACTTCTATGAGACAATCCTGTTAGACAAAAAGCCAATTGTCTGTGACATGAAATGGGTTGATTGGCAATACATAAAGGACAATGAAGAGCACTTCCCAGGAGTGGAGGACAGCTTCAAGGCTTGTGGAGTAGCAGACTTTGTTGGGCAAAAGCTCACAAAGTGGAACGAGGAACTTATCATGCAGTTCTACTCCACAGCACACTTTTACCCTCATGGGAGGATTGTCTGCATGTCTGAAGGTACGAGGTACCAATCAACTGTTGTAGAATGGGCTCAACTGATCAATTCCCCAGAAGAAAGTGAAGATGACTTGGATGTTTATTCCAAGAAGAAGATGGACCACAACTCAATGATCAACATGTACAAGGAGATCCCTGATAAGGCACTTGAAACTTTCAAGTATGGATCTGTACATTATCTTCTGTCAGGATTGCCAACAATCAACTGGATCTTAAGGCACACTCTGCTACCAAAGTCTGCAGATCACAAGATGGTCAGAGGCCATGCTATCAACCTGCTTCATATCTTTGATGTGCCTCAGAAGTTCAAGGTCATGAGCCTGATGATAGAGACAATCAAGAGGACAGCAGGAGACCAGAAGAGAAGCTGTGGATATGCTCCTCAGATCCATGAACTGATCAACTCCAAGATGGGCAATGGCATATATCTTTTGGATAAGGAACATCTTCCTATTCATCCTGAGTTTGAAGACAATGAAGTTGTGATGAACATGGATGAACCATCTTCAGCCCATGCCCAAGCACAAAAGGAGAAGGCTAAAAAGGAGAAAGCTGCTAGGATGCCAACACAAGAGGAGGCATCAGAATACCTCTTGAAGACCAAGCAAGAGCAGCTCAGTTACCTGATTGCATCCACCCTGCGCATTGAGGAAGGTTTGGCAAACCTAACTCAGAACCAGGCGAGCTTAGAGAGGATCGTAGAACAGAAGTTCTATGACTTGGAAATCAAGGTGACAGAGATACAGACAGCAGTGGAGCAGCTCCAGGATGACATGCAGGAGAGGAGAGGGAAGACAACTACAGATGCATTTGCTAGAGTTCCACGAGCTCAGAGGTCCAGTGCAGTGCCAGTTCCTGACACAAGAGCAACCGCCTCAGCTCCAGCCGCAGCATCAACCCAACCTGCTCCAGCATCCACTTCAGCTCCAACTCCATCAGCATCAACAGAAGCTTTCGTCCTTGGAGTAATCCGGACTCCACCACCTCCTGAAGATCAAGCCTGAGTGTCGATATAGCACTATGCATTTTCTAGGAACTTTTTGGTAACTTGTTGCCAAAGGGGGAGAAGATGTATAGATCATAGGCTTCGAGAGAGAGAGTGTTGCTTTTCTCTATTGTTTTATTTGATGGTCTTTGATACATTATTTGCTTTTGGTTGAGATACTTTGATATGCTTGTGAGACATTGATGATCATGTGTTTGATCATAAGCTACACTTATGCATGCTTGATATATCTTATCTATCTTATGTGATCATTCACTTTTGCCTTGGTGATGAGTGCATGTATTTCATTGTTTATCATTTTGAGTGCTCCACCAAGATGTATGTGACATGGAAGAGTAACCCATAACTCTAATTCTTTGTGCATTTGCAGTCCAAAGCAAAATTTTAAATATGCACAAATTTAGGGGGAGCTCTTACTTATCACATACTTCTCAAAGCGACGATGTAATTCATTCTTATTATCCTTTGTCGAAGCTTTGATCTATATGTTGTCATCAATTACCAAAACGGGGGAGATTGAAAGTGCAACTATCCCTAGGTGGTTTTGGTAATTTATAACAACATATAGCTCATTGAGCTAATGCAATTCCAAGACAATTATTTCAGGAAAGCTCAATGATTGGCATGGCATGGATGGTGAAAGTGGAACCCTCAAAATACTAAGGACAAAGGATTGGCTCAAGCTCAAAAGCTCAAGACTCTTCATTTTACATTTTAGTGATCCAAGATCACATTGAGTCTATAGGAAAAGCCAATACTATCAAGGAGGGATGAGGTGTTGCTTAATGAGCTCTTTGCCTTATGTGCTTAATGATATGCTCCAAAATCCTCAACTACTTTCCCATATCCACATATGACCTAAACCCCAAGCCAAACTCGGTCCTACCGACTCTTTCTATCCGGCGCCACCGAGTTTTTCATATGTCATAAGCCACTGCCAAACCCTAGCAAATTGGTTTCACCGATAGGGATCTCGGTATCACCAAGATGGGATTGCAACCTCTCTGTTTCCTTTTCGTAACTTTTCGGTCTCACCGAAAGAGCGGATCGGTCCCACCGAGATTGCAATGCAAACTCTCTGTTTCCCTTTTGTAACTTTTCGGTCTCACCGAAAGAGCAAATCGGTCCCACCGAGTTTGCCTGACCAACTCTCTGGTTAGCTAATTACCAAATCGGTCTCACCGAGTTTGTGTAATCGGTCTCACCGAGATTACGTTATGCCCGAACCCTAACCACATCGGTCCTACCGAGTTGCATGTCAGTCCCACCGAAAATCTCTAACGGTCACTAGGTTTACCTTTTCGGTCCGACCGAGTTTGTTGATTCGGTCCGACCGAGATTGGTAGATTGTGTGTAACGGTTGGATTTTAAGTGGAGGCTATATATACCCCTCCACCTCCTCTTCATTTGTGGAGAGAGCCATCAGAACACACCTACACTTCCAATTCATATGCTCTGAGAGAGAACCACCTACTCATGTGTTGAGACCAAGATATTCCATTCCTACCATATGAATCTTGATCTCTAGCCTTCCCCAAGTTGCTTTCCACTCAAATCTTCTTTCCACCAAATCCAAATCCTGTGAGAGAGAGTTGACTGTTGGGGAGACTATCATTTGAAGCACAAGAGCAAGGAGTTCATCATCAACACACCATTTGTTACTTCTTGGAGAGTGGTGTCTCCTAGATTGGCAAGGTGTCACTTGGGAGCCTCCGACAAGATTGTGGAGTTGAACCAAGGAGTTTGTAAGGGCAAGGAGATCGCCTACTTCGTGAAGATCTACCGCTAGTGAGGCAAGTCCTTCGTGGGCGATGGCCATGGTGGGATAGACAAGGTTGCTTCTTCGTGGACCCTTCGTGGGTGGAGCCCTCCGTGGACTCGCGCAACCGTTACCCTTCGTGGGTTGAAGTCTCCACTAACGTGGACGTAGGATAGCACCACCTATCCGAACCACGGGAAAAACATCCATGTCTCCAATAGCGTTTGTATTCTCAAAACCCTTCCCTTTACATTCTTGCAAGTTGCATGCTTTACTTTCCGCTGCCTATATACTCTTTGCATGCTTGCTTGAATTGAGTGACGATTGCTTGACTTGTCCTAAAATAGCTAAAATTTGCCAAGAACTAAAATTGGGAAAAGGTTAAGTTTTTATTTGGTCAAGTAGTCTAATCACCCCCCCTCTAGACATACTTCCGATCCTACAAAACCCCAAGTTGGATAGTTTCAAGTATTCGGCTCAAAGTGCTACATTCTTGATAAGCATCGTCATTCAAAGTTTGCTCCTAAATCTCATGAAGGTTTCCTACTTGGTTATGGCTCAAACTCTCACACTTACCGTGTCTACAACAATTTCACCCGAAAGGTTGAAGAAACGGTAGATGTGTAGTTTGATGAATCTAATGGCTCGCAAGTAGAGCAATTGCCAATTGATGTAGGAGACAAAGACCCTTCAGAAGCAATCCAAGACTTGTCTATCGGCAAAATTCGTCCAACGAAGGTGAAGGATAGTACATCGTCCGTCCAAGTGGAAGCTTCTACTTCACGACAAGGTGAACCAAGAATTGACCCGGAAGCATCCACAAGTGGGACACACCAAGATGAAGGAAACGAGGAAATGCGTCAAGACGAACATCAACAACCTCCTTCTCCACCACGACAAGAGAACGACAACGCCAACAATGAAGAAGGCCAAGAAGAAGAACAAGATGAAGAAGATATTCAACGAAGATCCAAGCAAAAGCTTTCACGAGTTCGAGCAAGAATTGCCAAAGATCATCCCGTCGAGCAAATCTACAATGATATCCAAACCGGGAGAAATACTCGCTCAAAAACTCGTTTAGCAAACTTTTGTGAAAACTATTCATTCATCTCTAGCAAGGTCAAAGAAGCATTGGAAGATCTGGATTGGATAAACGCAATGCATGAAGAGCTACACAACTTTGAGAGAAACCAAGTTTGGACATTGTTTGAGAAGCCCGACAACAACCACAACATCATTGGTACCAAATGGGTGTTTCGCAACAAGCAAGATGAAGATGGACAAGTGGTTCGCAACAAAGCACGTCTCGTCACCCAAGGGTACACACAAGTCGAAGGTATGGACTATGGTGAGACATATGCTCCCGTTGCTAGACTTGAGTCCATTCGCATCTTACTTGCCTATGCTAATCACCATAATATCCCCTTGTACCAAATGGACATTAAAAGTGCTTCTCTAAATGGTGAAATAGAGGAGGAAGTTTATGTCAAACAACCTCCCGGCTTTGTCAATCCTAAGAAACCTAATCATGTTTACAAACTTCACAAAGCCCTTTATGGTCTTAAAAAAGCTCCTAGAGCATGGTATAAATGCTTGACCAAGTTCCTTATTGCAAGTGGTTTTGAAATTGGAAAGAGTGATTCCACACTTTTTACTAAAAGGGTTAATGGAGAACTATTTGTATGCCAAATTTATGTTGATGATATTATATTTGGTTCAACTAACCCTCTTTTTAGTAAAAAGTTTGGAAAGCTAATGTCAAAGAAGTTTGAGATGTCTATGATGAGTGAACTCAAATTCTTTCTCGGTTTGCAAATCAAGCAAACTAAGGAAGGTACATTTATCTCTCAAACGAAGTACACCAAAGACTTATTCAGGAAGTTCAATATGCAAGAATGCAAAGGTATGCCTACACCCATGCCTACTAGTGGACATAATGATTTGACCAAAGATGGTGAACCGGTTGATCAAAAGGTTTATCGCTCTATGATTGGTTCATTGTTATACCTATGTGCCTCACGTCTCGATATTATGCTAAGTGTGTGCATGTGTGCACGATATCAAGCTGCTCCTAAAGAATGTCATCTTAAGTCCGTGAAAAGGATAGTGAGATACTTAATCCATACACCAAATTTTGGCATTTGGTATCCTAAGAGGTCCTCTTTTGATCTTGTTGGCTATTCCGACTCAGATTATCCCGGAGACAAGGTTGATAGAAAGTCCACTTCGGGTACTTGTCAATTTCTTGGTAGATCTCTTGTGTCTTGGTCCTCTAATTAACAAAACTCGGTATCCTTATCTACCGCGGAAGCGGAATACATTGCCGCTGGTTCATGTTGTGCTCAATTACTTTGGATGACCCAAACTCTTAAAGATTATGGGGTCTATGTGAAACATGTTCCATTGCTTTGTGACAATGAAAGTGCTATCAAATTTGGTCATAATCCTGTGCAACATTCTCGAACTAAGCATATTGAAGTTCGTCGTCATTTCATTCGAGATCATGTTGCTAAGGGTGACATTGATCTTAAGCATGTTCGCACCGATAAGCAATTAGCGGATATATTCACTAAACCACTTGATGAGAAAGTGTTTTGCAGGTTGAGAGGAGAATTGAATATCATTGATGCTTCGAACTTGGAGTAGAAACTCCATTGAATACATGCAAGACATGAGCTTATGGCTAATCCTTGATATATCTCTTATGATGACTATCTTATGTCTTGGATATATTTGCATCTTGCATGTTATCTAACCCATGTAGGTACTTGGTTGAATCTGATTCTATGAGATTGCAACTCGCTCACATCTTGAGCAATCTCTACATCACCAAGTCTCTACACAACGGTGGTTGAAGACAAGGAAGCACGAAACCATTCAAACATATCCTTTGACAAATTCTATGTTGAGCTTCATGATTGTCATTCTTGGATCTACAAGTGTTATTCCTTGCAAGAACTAACCCATGTAGGTAGATGAACTCAAATTCCAAGGGGTGCTCCCAACTCATGATGAGCTACATCAATCTCGAGCATCCACACAAGTTCAAATACATGAGCAAGACCCACTCACCCAAGGTATGATATTCCATCTTAGAGAAGCTTTACTCCAAGACATGAGTCAAAGCAACTCAACAAGATGAGAATACATCAAAATGCTTAAACGAAAAATGGTAACCCCATTTTGAGCTTAAACGATGAGTATGACCCATGATCAAGTGTTCTCACTTGACTCCTAAGTCAATATACTCTAACATAGGTGACTATGTCACCGCCCAATTCTAGGTGAAGTTCTCTTGTGTTCTTTTGTTATTGCATTTGTCCCTTGCATATTTGTTTCCCTCTTTTCAAACAAAAAAACTTCATCTAGAACTTTCATTCTTTCCTTTTTGATTCTTGTTCTGCATATTTCTGCATCAAATTCCTTGCAAATTCTTCAGTTAATTCATTGCAAATCTTTGTGAGATCTTATTTGACTAGTGAGCTGAGGTGACATGTGTTTTCTCTGTGATGAACTCGGTTTCACCAAATTGTAATTTTCGGTCCAGCCGAATCCCTTCGGTACCACCAAAACATGCCACTCGGTGTCACTGATTTCGCAACAGGAAAAACAGTTTGCCACTTATTCTATATTTCTTCTGATCCAGCTCTACTCAATGAATCTTGTCCTCTACAAGCATCACAGTTTTATCCATTGCTTTGTGCTGAATCTCAAGGACCAAACCTATTCGACAGATTCCAGAAAAACCTTCTTGGAAATTGATGTCAAAGGGGGAGAGAGATCACATCAAAGCTTATCATTAGGGAGAAAGAGAGAGAAAGTATTAAGGGGGAGAAAGAGATCTCCAGGGGGAGAGAATACTCAAGGATCCCAGATGCTTGATGTTCAAGAGGAGAGATTCCACATGTCTTTTTGGGGGAAAGACATGTTCATAAGTGCTCATTTACATTAAGTTCTATTCATTCATAATTCACTGCATATCTTTACTCTTGGGGACATGTCTAATCCAATGTGGTACCTTGTACTCACTCTCTACATGTCATCCCAGTCTTGGTATTCTTGTGGTTTTCTTTTGGTTTGCTCTGGCTAGTGGATGTACCTGTGTTATCTAACCTTGTTTATGCAGGTTCATTCCATACTAAGTCAACTCAAGACTACAAGGTAAGTATATGCATCAGAACCATGAGTATGAGGAATTCTTGCTTTTGTACATACTGTTTGCAAGAAGGACTCATAAGCATGAAGATATTTCTCTTAATAATCTTTTGATCTGATGCATATGGCCAAGATACATGTAACACATTGCCTTCTCTGTCATGATTATGCCCTCACATGCTTCTATATTTCATATTCACATGATTGCATACATGTAGGGGGAGCCTATGTTTGTTACATGTTCTTCCAAAGCTTTACTTGCTATTATTTGTATCTTTATCTAAAGCTTTGATGTATGTTGCCATCAATTACCAAAAATGGGGAGATTGAAAGCACAAGTGCTCCCCAGGTGGTTTAATGTCAACATATCTCTTGTTGGACTAACACTTTTATCTAGTATATTTTAGATAAGTTCAGCAATGGAGTGGCATGGACTAAAGGTTGTGGGAACTCCTTCAAGATGCTAAGGACAAAGGATTGGCTAAAGCTTCATGCTCAAGACTCTTCATTTTACACTTTTAGTGATCCAAGATCACATTGAGTCCATAGGAAAAGCCAATACTATCAAGGAGGGATGAGGTGTTGCTTAATGAGCCTTTTGCTCCATGTGCTTGATGATATGCTCCAAAACCCTTAGCTACTTTCCCACTTCCACATATGACCTAAACCTAAAGTCAAACTCGGACCTACCGATTCTTTCTATCCGGCGCCACCGAGTTTCACATGTCATAAGCCACTGCCAAACCCTAGCAAATCAGTTCTACCGATAGGGATCCCGGTCTCACCGAGATGGGATTGCAATCTCACTGTGTATGTCCATTGTCAAAATCGGTCTCACCGAGTTTGAGCAATAGGTACTACCGAGATTACAATGCAAACTCTCTGGTTAACTCATTACCAAAATCGGTCCAACCGAGTTTAGTAATCGGTCCCACTGAGTTTGCCTGACCAACTCTCTGGTTAGCCAATTACCAAATCGGTCTCACCGAGTTTGTGTAATCGGTCTCACCGAGATTACGTTATGCCCAAACCCTAACCATATCGGTCCTACCGAGTTGCATGTCAGTCCCACCGAAAATCTCTAACGGTCACTAGGTTTACTATTTCGGTCCGACCGAGTTTGTTGATTCGGTCCCACTGAGATTGGTAAATTGTGTGTAACGGTTGGATTTTGTGTGGAGGCTATATACACCCCTCCACCTCCTCTTCATTCGTGGAGAGAGCCATCAGAACACATCTACACTTCCAACTCATATGTTCTGAGAGAGAACTACCTACCCTTGTGTTGCGGCCAAGATATTCCATTCCTACCATATGGATCTTGATCTGTAGCCTTCCCCAAGTTGCTTTCCACTCAAATCTTCTTTCCACCAAATCCAAATCCTGTGAGAGAGAGTTGAGTGTTGGGGAGACTATCATTTGAAGCACAAGAGCAAGGAGTTCATCATCAACACACCATTTGTTACTTCTTGGAGAGTGGTGTCTCCTAGATTGGCTAGGTGTCACTTGGGAGCCTCCGACAAGATTGTGGAGTTGAACCAAGGAGTTTGTAAGGGCAAGGAGATCGCCTACTTCATGAAGATCTACCGCTAGTGAGGCAAGTCCTTCGTGGGTGATGGCCATGGTGGGATAGACAAGGTTGCTTATTCGTGGACCCTTCGTGGGTGGAGCCCTCCGTGGACTCGCGCAACCGTCACCCTTCGTGGGTTGATGTCTCCATCAACGTGGATGTAGGATAGCACCACCTATCCGAACCACGGGAAAAACATCCGTGTCTCCAATTGCGTTTGAATTCTCCAAACCCTTCCCTTTACATTCTTGCAAGTTGCATGCTTTACATTCCGCTGCTCATATACTCTTTGCATGCTTCCTTGATATGTATTGTGTATGTTGAAATTGTGCCTAAAACTCCACTCAAACCGAAAAAGCTTAAAAATTGCAACTTTAGCACTAAGTGTCTAATCACCCCCCCCCCTCTAGACACACCTACTTCTAGATCCTACAGAAGGTCGTAGATTTGGATCTGGAGGAAGTTGATTTGCTCGTTGAAGGAGAAGACAATGTCCTTCATGGACTTGCCATCCAACTTGAGATCACGTGTGTAGTCCGCGATCATGAGGTGATTGGCATTGAGTCCACGTTCCACCATCCCCTTGCACCGGTAGACTTCCTGCTCCATAGCTTCAAGCCTAGCCTCCACGGATCTAGTCCCCTTGGGGCCTTGCACATCGCAGATGTAGAGCACCCCCTCACGCATCTGGATAGCTTGAGGGTTCTGCATCACCTCCCGCAAATATGGGTTGATGACGTTCTCGAAGAACTTGTCCTTGGAGGAGCTTGAAGTGGCCATGGTGGATTAGATCTGTCAGAAAACAGCAAGGAAAAGAAAACAGGAGATTTCTCCGCGATACGGAGGTCAATAGGTTCGGGGGGTATATAAAGATTTTTTTACCTTGGGAAACAAGCAAACAGAAGAAAAACGGAGTCCGGAAGGTACCGAAGGTGGGCACAACCCACCTGGGCACACCTGGCAAGCCAGGCGTGCCCTGGTGTCTTGTGCCCACCAGGGGTGCCTTCCTGGTTGTTTCTTACTTTCCTAATTTTTGTTATATTCCAAAACGGACAGAAAATATTTTTGCAGAATTTTCGGAGTCCGTCTACTTACCGTATCACGTACCTCCTTTTCTTCACGATTCTGGAGTGTTCTGGAAGGTTTCTCTTATGTGTTCTTCCGGTGTCATAGTTTGGATAGTATTGCTTTCAACATTAATGGGCGTACCTAAGATATAATGTTTTATTCATTGCCCATTAACAACCTTCGGGTTAGTACCTTCATCATTATTTATTTTGATAGCTCCAGATCGATAAATCTCCTAGATAACATAGGGTCCTTCCCATTTGGAGATGAGTTTTCCTGCAAAGAATCTGAAACGAGAGTTGTACAAAAGAACATATTCTCCAACTTTGAATTCCCGCTTTTGGATTCTTTTCTCATGCCATCTTTTAACTTTTCTTGAAATAGTTTGGCATTTTCATAGGCTTGGGTTCTCCATTCATCTAATGAGCTAATATCAAATAACCTCTTCTCACCAGCAAGTTTCAAATCGTAGTTGAGTTCTTTAATTGCCCAATAAGCTTTATGTTCTAACTCAAGAGGCACATGACAAGCTTTTCCATAAACCATTTTATAAGGAGACATACCCATAGGATTTTTATATGTTGTTCTATAAGCCCAAAGTTCATCACCTAATTTCTTAGACCAATTCTTCTAGGACCTATTGACAGTCTTTTGCAAAATTAATTTTATTTCTCTATTGCTAAGTTCAACTTGACCAGTAGACTGAGGATGATAGGGTGATGCAATTATATGGTTAACATCATACTTGGCAAGCATTTTACGGAAAGCACCATGAATAAAGTGTTAACCACCATCAATCATTAAATATCTAGGGACTCCAAACCTTGGGAAAATAACTTCTTTAAGCATTTTAATAGAGGTGTCGTGATCAGCACTACTAGTTGGAATAGCTTCTACCCACTTAGTAACATAATCACAACAACCAAAATATGAGTATACCCATTAGAGGAAGGAAAAGGCCCATGTAATCAAATACCCAAATATCAAATGGTTCAACAACAAGTGAATAATAAATAGGCATTTCTTAACGCTTACCGATATTACCTATTCTTTGACATTCATCACAAGATAAGACGAACTTACGAGCATCCTTGAAGAGAGTAGGCCAACAAAGCCCAGATTGCAATACCTTGTGAGCAGTTATGTCTCCCGCATGATGTCCTCCATAAGCTTCGGAATGACATTTCTATGGGATTTGTTCCTGTTCATGCTCCGGTACACAACATCTAATAATACCATCTACTCCTTATTTATAAATATGTGGGTCGTCCCAAAAGTAATGTCTTAAATCATAGAAGAATTTTTTTATTTTGTTGGTATGTAAATCTAGGGGGTATGTATTTAGCAACAATATAATTAGCATAGTCAGCATACTAAGGTGTACTCACTACAAAAAAAGACACATCCGTGACATTTTGGGCCGAACGAAAAAAAATTATGTCATGCTTATGACACTTCTATGTCGATAATTGCGACAAAACCTGGTATCATCATAGATGTGGTGGGCTCCTACTTCTATGACAAAAAATCATGACCGAAAATGGGCTTTTCGTCCTGGGTGGGCCGGAGACGCAGCTGCATGACATTCTTTGGGCCGTCCATGACAGAGAAAACCGTGGTAGAAGCAAGGGTGAGGAAAATATCGGGGAGTTCCTGGTTACGGCGGGTGGTCGGGGGTCGAGAATGCACGTTTCTCTCGTACACGTAGGCGCGTGGGTGCGAGGCGTTGGGCTCTAACTGAACCCGAGTGATTGCACTGCAGGCTACGCGTTACTGAACCTGAGAGATCGATCGATGGCTGTTAACTAAACCCGATCGAGCAATTCCTTCGCTACTGCTGTTAACTGAAGCCGATCGAACTTGCTACCTCTTAATGAACAGTGAGCGTTGTTGGGGGTTTGGATGAATAGTTCCTGGTGGGGCTTGGATGAACAGGAACCCGTGGTAGTATAGGCCATTGCCGCTGGATGAACAGGACCCCGATCGATCGATCCGGTGGATGAACAGGACCCCGTGGAGGGCTGGATGAACATGACCCCGTGGAGGGCTGGATGAACAGGACCCCGTGGAGGGCTGGATGAACAGTAGCCGGTGGAGGGCTAGATGAACAGTAGCCCGTGGAGGGGTGGTTGAACTTGACAACATGGAGAGGGCTGGTTGAACAATAGCCGGTAGGAGCGCGTGGTGGAGGCTGGATGAACAGGAGCCCATGGATGAACATTCGCAGGTGGAGGCTGGAGGAGGATGACGGTGGATGAGCAGTAGCCCGTGGAGGCTGGAGGAGGTCGACGGTGGAGATGAACAATATCCTGTGGAGTCCCGTTTTGCAGTACGCCACATCCCTCCCGATGAACAGGACCTCGGTTTCGACCGTAGTGCTCCAACACAAGTCTGTTTCCTCCGTTTTGCGGTACGCCACACCCCTCCTGATCAACAGGACCCCGTTTTGACCGTAGGAGGTCCAAGAGAAGTTCGTTTCCTCTGTTTTGCGGTACACCAGACCCCTCCCGATGAACATGATCCCGTTTCGACCGTGGTCGGTCGAACACAAGGCCGTTTCCTCCGTTCTGCGGTACGCCAGGCCTCGTTTCCATCGTTTGTTTCGTCCAAGCCGGTTGGCTCCCGATGAACAGCACGCGTTCTGTTGCCTCCCGATGAACACGACGCATTTCGTTGCCTCCCCATGAACACGGCGGAGACGTAGTTTCTCCGTTCCGAACCAGCCATGTACACGAGCCCTGGCCATACGTATGCGCGAGTAGGCATTTGAGACCCCGCCAGTATGTATGTACGTGGCCATATTTACTTTCTTGCACCCTGGCCGATGTACGTGTACATGCTACGTGTGCACCTCTACTATGACACGTGCCCTTCCTTACACGGTCACGGTTCATCACTGCAGCCTGCAGACAGACCGATCATATGTACATACACGTTCACGACCAGAATGACAACGCTACGTACGCTTCTACCGGGTGGGTCCCAGCTGTCAGGCACTTCCTTGCGTGCGAAGATGTAGCTGGTGGGTCCCAGCAGTCAGGGGGAAACGTTTTTTTTTGTGAAATACGGTGGCCCGTCCAGTGGGTGCTTGTTGTCAGGTGGAGGAATCATTATTTTCCGCGTAATAAGGAGGCACTTCCTTGCTGCGGCCATGGACCAGGCTGTCAGCCTCTCCACGTACAGTCCACGTTCGATGGAAGTCGTTCGTTGACCACGTTGACCACGCCGCGCCAAGAGCAATAGGGTGGTGGACGACGAGGAGGCCTAGGAAGGGGACGACACGGAGCCGGGGAAGATGCAGCAGTGGATGCCCACGTGGAGGGGAGTACGTGGGTTGACTGCTTCGGCTGCGGTGTGAGGCTGCCGTCGCCGGAGAATAACAAGAGGTGTGGGTGAGTAAAGAGGGATGGCATGTCCAGCGGTGGCAGCACAGCCGGACACAGGAGGCAGGAGCAGGCGGCACGACCGACGCTTGTTTGGGCGGCTGGAGCAAGAACACCAGAGGTTGAAGAAGCACTACGGCCGTTGGACGGACATCGTATGGTCACTGGAGCTAGAATCGTTCATATTCACTAAGTTGACAAAGCCCTCTGTCCCCGTCATCTTAGTAGGCCCACAAGTCAGCCTCCCACAATGCTGGGTTCAGCTAGCAGGGGGAGTATTCATTTTTTGTGCGTAATAAGGAGGCACTTCCTTGCGTGCGAAGATATAGCTGGTGGTGGGTCCGAGCTGACAGCGGGGGGAATGTTTTTTCAAGAAATACAGAGGACCTTCTGGTGGGTCCCAGCTGTCAGGTGAAGGAATCATTATTTTGAGTGCAATAAGGAGGCATTTCTTTGTGTGGACCCCTACTGTCAGCCTCTTCCGATGGCTGTTGTTTGTTGACCATGTTGACCTCGCTACGCCGAGAATACAAATGCGGTCGACGAGGGCGAGGCCTAGGAAGGGAACGACCCGGAGCCGACGAAGCCACTGCAACAGATGCCCATGATGAGGGGGGCATGAGCGCTGACTGGTCGGCTACGGCATGAGGGTGACATCGCCGGAAAATAACATGATGGGTGGGTGGGTAGAGGGATGGCCTGGCGGCAGCACAGCCAACCATGGGAGGAGGGAGCAGGCAGTCCCGCCGGCGCTGGTTTGGGCGGCTAGAGCAGGAAGATCAAAGATTGAAGAAGCACGGTGGCCGTTGGATGGACATCCAACAGTCACTGCTCTGTGTTTACTAAGTTGACAAAGCCTTGCGTACGCGTCAAAAAAAATTAGGACAGCGTCATCGTCAACCTAGTAGGCCTAGAAGTAAGCCTTCAAATTTGTGGGAAACAACATATATCCCATTAACCATTATTTTCAATAATTTACAGCCCATCTGCTAATTCTTAAGGATATTTGAAGCCCATATTATTTTTATTAGCATTACAGACCATATATTCTGGGCACTGCTAAAACATTCAACGAAATTTTGCATATTTCGGTGGGGTCCGAACTCTTTTAATCACAAAATTTCGAGTCAGGTTAAAAATAATTTTTAAAAAATTATATCAAAATAAAATTCAAAAAACAATTCTCCACAAAAAAATGAATGAAATTTAAAATCTTAACTAGCAAGATGCCCGTGCGTTGCACGGAACATGAAGATGCATTTATATGAGTAGTTTATCTTGTGGGAGAAAAGACGATATTTTAATGTAATTGCCAGTTGGCTTTGGTTTTTATAAGAGTAGAGACTAGAGAAATCCAGAAAAATTTGATATCTTAATGTAATTGCCGGTTGGCTTTGGTTTAAAAATTTACAGCCCATTTTCTGGGGAAGCCAATTTCTTACTACTTACATCCCTCCTCGTCTTGAAAGATTTGCAGCCCAGCAGGGCTGACAAAAGCAAGTAGACCTTAGTTTTGGTATTCTCCAAAAAAAGAACTGGGCTAGCCATTTTTAGAAAGAAAAAAGATATCAACTGGGCTCGTCATGTGCTTAAATAAAAGCGTAAGCGTGGGCTAGACGGGCCACAGCCCCCGCACAGTGCGCAGTTGAGCTCCATCTCTGAAACTAAAAAAACAACTAGGCGAGCTGTTGGGTCCTTAGTGTTATCCGCTCGTTGTGTAATTTTCTCGTTTATTGACTACATTGACAATGGCGTGGGACCTAGTTGTCAAATAATTAGGAGGAAGTATTTTTTTGGCTTGTAATAACGAGGCAGCTGCTTGCGTAATGCAATGACCCTGGTGGGTCCCTACTGTCAGCCTCTCCACATACAGTCATCTCCGGATTCCTCTTGGTTGTTGACCATGTTGACAACGCCAAACGGTGGCGGGCACAGCGAGCGAACCAAGGCGGAGAACGACGGCGAGGCCTCGGACAGGAAGGAACAACAGCCGTGGAAGATGCGGTAGTGTAGTGGCAGGTGGAGGGGAGTACGAGGGCAACAACATGCAACTCAAGCTTACAAATGGTACAAAAATCCCAATGATTACTTATTCATCAAACTTTTAGACAGAACCCAGATTGAACATGGCAGTAACATCTAACCCAACCACTCTTTTTCGCAGTCACAAACAAATGGATCGGTCTGATCCATAAAATCAACATCCTGTGCAAAAAAAAATTATTTCAGGATGACTACAACTTGTTGTAAATAGAAGCCGAGCACGTTTAGAAGCCCATTTGTCCACCTGAAACTTCTTTTTTTGTTGTTTAACGTGTCCGTCCGTGAGAAATCTCTTGCGGTAAAACTTAAGCCTCATGGACAATTGTAACCTCGCATTCAACAGGAAGAATGTGACAAAGCTTCTGTTTGCCTGGTTGGATGCATATCCTTCCATCGTTATTGTCCTCAAACGAATGTCATGAGAACTAAGAAAATCCTGGTGCTTATTACGCCACCGATTGGTTATACGTTTTTCTCCATGTGGTTGCAGTACCTAAGTAGACATGAAGATTTGAAAACAGTTAAGGTCTGAAAAAAGAGTATGTCAAAAGAGCAACAACTGAACGGTTAATTCTAGTACAATATATACGGCCTTTCAATGTGCATGAAATCATCACATTTATATATAAATTCTCCAGAGACAGAAAGCATCGCAGCAAGCCAATAATTATGTTCAGATCATAACTATACATTCTGATATATAAGATCTTGACAGAATCCAGCAGCATTGATAGGCTATCCATGGACGAACTCTTCATTGAGCATATAACATAATATTAGTACCCAAAGTGCACTCCAAGATGATATAAAACTTATGCGCACAAATGAAAAATGCAGCTTATGATTACAAATGTGTAGATGATAATATACGGTACCTAAAAAAGTGAGGAGCCAAACACCAACTTGTTGTGATCATCAAACGGAGCACTAATTAGACCACTAATTGGACCCAGGTCTCCAGTTTGGGCGCAGAGACGACAAGTATTTGAGAAGGTTTATAACAATGATCAAGGAGCAACCTTTGAAGTGAAGGGGCATCTTCGATGATGAGCTGATGTCCTTCAAAACAAATTCTAATGCTTTTAAGGTGAGGCAACTTTA
Organism: Aegilops umbellulata; assembly: GCA_032464435.1. Taxonomy (NCBI): domain Eukaryota; kingdom Viridiplantae; phylum Streptophyta; class Magnoliopsida; order Poales; family Poaceae; genus Aegilops; species Aegilops umbellulata. Next base: position 207,434,734 of record CP136056.1, on the reverse strand, counting down.
TTTGGAGATAACATATAGGGATTTCTGTTCTCAAAACAATCCGCATGCGCTCCAAGGCAGGGAAACTGGAGTGGATGATGCTGTGCAGTGAGGCCTCCGGCAGATAAACCACCACAAGCAAAAGTTTTTTTAGTAGTGGGAGTCAAAGCATTTGTACCAGATCAATGGTAGATGGCACCGGGCAAAGGTGGCGGTGTGGATAGAGGAGGAAAACCTCGAGATGGACAACAGTGGTGTGGGCACGAATTCTTGGTGTGTTCATGGTATGAAACTTTCGTGGTAATGGTAGAAATAAAACTGCTTGAGTTTTCCGAATTCAGGTGATGTCAGCCAAGCATCCATCGTGCCGGGTATGGACAGCAGGTAGCGTGTCGGGATGCAAAGGCGTTGAACGGGGTCCTGCTAGTGAGAGGAGATCAAATTCAGGAAGGACAGATATCTGACGACGGTCGAGATTGAGGGGCGCGGTGCGCCATAGAGGGCGCCACCGAGTTGAGAGGACTTGTGTGCGGAAGCAATCCTTGGTGGGGAGAAGCGAGATGATCTCCTCAAGGATGACGTCCGGGAGATCGCTGATGCGGTCCACCGGAGATTCTACCGGTTCCTTAGATCCAGGTGGGTGGGGGGCTCGCCGCTTCTCCCCGCGATGTCAGGTGCGGGATCTACAACCGGCGTCGCCGCTAGAGCGAGCCTCATCTTCTTGGTGCTGGGGCCCGCCGACTTCATGTTCCTTGTGGGCGTCGCGCCGAGCTCACTGGTTTGAGCAGAGTAGCCAGAGACGAGCCTAGTGGCAGTGCGAGTGGGGATGAAGGAGGGCTGGGTTTTTTTGTAGGAGTGCAAGAAGAGGAACATGCGTTTTCTATATGAGTGAGGAAGAAGGTGAGCGGGGGTTTTCTGGAAGACTAAGGAAGATTGGGAGCGAGGGGGATTGGGGCGAGACGGAAGCGTAAGTGGAAGCGAGGAGGAAGGAGGGTTTTCCTGGGATCGCCCCCTCTTCAAGAAATATGGGTTTTTCCTCTTAATAACAAAAACAAATGGGCTTTAAGATGGATAGGCTTTTGTATCGACCCAGTCGGTTGCCCGTATTTCATACTAGAGGGCCTTGTGTTAGAGGCAGCCCAAGACACTCTCCAGCTTATTGCCCATTCGAAAGGAAAAAAGAGACGCCTCCAGCTTATGGCTACTCATCGGTAACCCTTTTCAACTTGGCATCCACCAAATTAGAGGATGTCGCACTTGATGTAGACACTCACACTAGTCGCGTAGCGCGGCAAAGTGAGGTGTCAAATAAAAGGCCTACAATATACTTACTAGATTGTGAAGGTTCACAGGCTAGTCAACATTTACATTAAACTAAGCTTCAGAAGATACGGTATGCATACTAACATTCAGAAGAACAAAAGTTCAGCATGTTTATGCATCTCAATGATTCACCATACTATAACCAATAAAAAGTTGTGAGAAGGTGTGGAAATAAAGAAAATCATTCGATGCTTCTCTAAGCAAAGGGCCTCCCTGCGCACGCATTAATTTCCTAGGCATGCTTGTTTCTTCTCAATGTTGTGAGCACTTTGAGCATGTTGGCAACTCCACAGCTAGCTAGCTGCCTCATCTTGCAATTGATACTGACACATTTGCAGCAAACACATGAGGCAATAGAGATGACTCAACATGATTCCATATTGCGCAGTTCCCCTGAAATCATATTCATTGTCCTGAATCTGAAAAGATAGGAAAACAATAGATATACTTAAACGGTGTTGCAAAACAGTAGGACATATCAATAGCTCGGCATGACAAAACACGATCATCTGGACGAAGGGGATACTGACCTACCTGAGAAATATTATATATAATTTCATAAGTCCTTGGTTGATTTCCACCTTCAGCTGCACTGCTTGTTTGCTACTCCACACATGACAGGATCGTTCTGCACTGCAATCAGTAAGTCAACGTACGAATAAGCTTATTTCATCTTGCGGTGGTCATTATACCTAGTTACGAATGTAGGAATACCTGGAGCACCATGAGGTTAGCTGACAGCAGGTAGATGCAGCCATATAAATTTCGTGCGGTGCTACCAAAATTGAGGTTTGTATCCCTTCCCGTTATGAGAATTCTTCTTGAAGTTGGTAGAATGTGACGGCTTGTTCTTTGCATCAAACTTGCCTTTCCCCTAAGATTTGTTCTTGTTGTTTTGGGGCTGGTTGGGCTGGAAGTTCTTCTGGTGTACCATGTGGGCACTAGAAGTTCCCTTGGCGACCCGAGCACGTGTGTCTTTTGCTCTCGCCTTCTCTTCAAAACCAGGAGTGCTAATGAGATCCGAAATAGAAAAATCACGTCTCTTGTTTTTCGGAGAAGTAGCAAAATCATTCCATGAAGGTGGAAGCTTGGCAATGATGGTCCCAGCAACAAATTTTTCCGGCAACACACACTTAAAGTACACACGTTCCTTAGCGAGTGAGTGTATCATGAGTCTGCTGAACAATAGAGCGCTCATTCGTCATCTTGTAGTCACAGAATTGCTCCATGATGTACAACTCGTTCCAGCGCCCAAGGTCCCAAATGTGGCCTCGAGCGCAGCCCACATGTCTTTGTCACTGTCAAACGACATATATGAATCCACAATGGAATCGTCAAGGACACTCGACAGGGCGGCTTTGAAGAGGGTATCCATGTTCTCAAAAGCTTCCTGTGTAGGATTAAGATTTCCCTCAGGCTTACCCTTAGTGGCGTCATAGCAGTACATGATCTGAAACCAATATACTGCTCTTGTGCGCCACCTTTTATATTGCACCCACTTAAAAGTAGGCGGCTTCAAAAGCGCAGCAAAACCACTCAGAGTAAATTGCCTATAATCAGGTTTTTGGACTGGATTGTTGAATACATGAGCAATTTACTATGAGATTTAATCTGAATCAACAGTAAATAGATCATGACGACAATTGCAAAGATCAAACTAATGATGCGGACTAAACCAGGAGGACAGAATCATGTACTGTAAAGCGGGAGCAGAACCGCTGTGGTTGATGTTGTCACTCATGTCGTTGATGAAGAGGTTACCGAGGTCGGGGAAGAAGGTTGTCGTTGAGGAAGTCGTCGCTGGCAGCAGTCACATGAGTGTGCTCCCCAAAAACCGGATCGCCCCTCTCCCGCACACGATCACGAAAGGAGGGGTTCGGAGGACTGTTTTCCCTTCTCGCGGTGCACGCCAGAAGGAGGGATGGAGAAGAATTGTGTGGCGGCGCTAAGATCTGGAACGGTGCAAAACCATATGATAAGTGGCGGCTAGGGTAGAGCCTGTCAGGTCGGTCGTGCGAGTAAGACCAAGTATAATAGTAGGCCTTTGGCCCAAACCCCACGTCCAAGTCAATAATAGCCCCACTATCCAAAAGAATCAGAAACGGCTAAGTAATTAAGGCGTCCGTTAATTATTAATTAATGACTTAATAAATTTTCCGACTCACACGACACTTAGAGCATGGTTAATAGTATAGCCAACATCCGGCTATATGAAGTTGACACATCATCTAGAACCAACCTAATACGTAGCCTGCTTACAATAGTTAGTCCCTTTAGTATAATACAATATCATTAATAATGACCCCACCTTTTGTCTCACAAAGTATGTGTAGTCTGAAATGTCGGGCGTGCAGCGGGCGGTGCCCTCGGTCGGCGCGCCGCTTCAACGGCTAAAGTGGTGAGAGGTTATGTCGCCCTGATTTGACATCAATGTGGAGTGGCGGGCTCAGCTAGCGCCGGGCGGGAAGGTTTCAACTTTTGATTCAGTTGTTGTGCTTCTACCGTCAAATATTCGCATGTGGTTATTTCTAGAATAAAAAAGGAGGTACTCCTACTTATGTTACTCCCACTATGGCTAGCCTAAGGTTAGTAGGTGACCTTGCGCTTGGCTCTTCGCCTCTTCCGGAAGTCGAACAATAATGGTGGTACTACAGTAGTACTTCTAGCAATCTGACACGAAATGAACTGTTGCATGTCCACCGCTTGTAAGCAAAAGTTTCTCCTCGTGTTGCGAGCCACCGCGCACGCGTTGGCAAGGGAGAAGGCGTTGTAAGCAAGATTCTCGTCATTCTGCGAGTTGACGGGACACATCAAAGTTATTTAGTACATACTCTCTCCAAAAAAGGGCTAACCATGTCATGGCTACCATCCCGTGCTCCGTCGTTGAGTATGTGCACTATTCACGTGCCATCGAGGAGAAAAAATATTGCGTAGTAGGAGTAGGTGCCATCGAAGTGCACAACTCACTTACGCACTGCTTATCTGATTATCTCCATTTTCTTGCATGACACGTGCACCTTGATGCTTGATGTCTCGCGTGTTGGCAAAAGGATGAACAAAGCTCACGTAAAAAAAGAGTGGAAGAACATAGGTTCCCGACGTCCGAGAAGGAGCAAGGAACCTCACGGTGGAGCGTCTGCAAGGAACCTTGCGCGTTTTCCCCTGTTTTTTGCCGCCTTCCCACCTATAAACAAATACAAGAACGTGAACTCTTCGCTAACCACTAGAGACGATACATTAGGATGCTAAGTTGAAGATATTTTATTATTTTATATTGATAACCACACAAGAAGCCACGCATATAAAGGACGCATGCAGCCATGCATGTACACACGCCAACACACTAACTCATGACGATCCAACTCATGCACAAACGCGCACAGCATGGAGCACACAACGCACGTACACAATAGATGCATGCACACACACTTGGTCGCAGAATGCACGTGAATAACACATGCATGCACACACACTCGGCTGCATGGAGGCGTGTGCCATCTGCGGAGACGTCCGGTTCGTCATGGTACGGTGAAGCTTGCACACAATGGCGCCTACGCATCTCTTGCAGCACCTCTTTGCCGTCATTGCTCAACGACTAGCCGAAGACGAAGACGACTGCAGCCTCGGCCTTAGAGCTAGCACCAATGGAAAAGCACGCACGCTGCACGCACACAAGCACATACGGAGTGCCCACGACATGGTGCATCCCGAGTCGCCTCTACTCTTCTGCGCACGTTGCCTATGAAGGCGGTTGCATGCCTAATGATGATGTGGGTGAGATCTTCTAGGACTCAGATGATGATGAGGAAAATTATGGGGGGTGTCTCCAACAGTGTTCCTCGGCTCGCACCTCTTGCATCACAGTGGTCGAGCTTGAAGTCATTCATCTGGTACACGTGGCATCTCAGATCTGGACACAAGGTGATGTACACCGTCAAGGTCCATAGTCAAGGGGGTCATGGCGGACACGACCTCTCACTGCGTCCGCCATTTGAAGCGGTGCACCGGCCCAGGGCGCCGCCCGCTGCACTCCCAGCTGTACCCGCCTCCTCGCCGCATTCAAAAACCTACATTTACTAGTATGTATACACGTGCAAGGCACGTCTTAATATAATAGAGTGATTTTGGTAAAAGGGAAAAGAAGTAATATATGTGCTAATAGATTCAAAGAAAAAGAAATTATAGTGATGTATAAATGCCGATATTAGTTAAATGTTGTAAAAGCGTGAAGTAGCATTTATGCTATAAAATTGTACGTTCATTTAAAAAGAACTACATGTTGCTTCACTTTTTCCACGTGTTATTTTTTTAGAAATATCCACATTCTCCTACTAAACCATCTCGACTGGGCTCAATCAAACCATCTGGTGGTCATGTGGCAACACAGCCCATTGGAGCTAGTTATGGGCTTCTTTTTTCTAGAAAGGGTACATGATTGTTCTAGAACACAGGTGAGGTAGCAGCAGTGTCATGTTCATGCGAATACTACTGATATTGGTCGTTGGATTTAGAGGATCAACGGTTATGATTGATGTTCTTAGTCCTACTTAAAATCTGTACACGACATAGTAGTATAGAAACCCGCGTGGAATGCGAGAAACCAACTCCGGCCACACACGTCCGTTCAGGAGCAGGACGCCGACCAAGCTCCTCCTTCCACCATTTTGTCCACTCTTTCAGCGGCATCCGACGAGCAGGAAGAGAAGTTCTCCGGCATAAAAGCCATCTGGGTGGCCCGCCGAGCCCGGCAGCTCGCTTCTCCACCTACCTCGCCTAGCCCGTCGGAGGCAGTTACCGCACTAAGCCAGCGCGTGGTTCCGCAGCTGGGCTCTCCAATACAACTCGAGGAAGAGTGTCGACTTTCTCCACACCGGCTTGTCGGGGAGCACGGCGGCACGGGCATCGTCGCTGCCCTCGACGCCACCGTGTCGTACAGCGCCTCCAGTGTCTCGACCCTACTTCCTGCTTGATTGATCTTGATGAATATAAGGATTACAAGAGTTGATCTACCACGAGATCGTAATGGCTAAACCCTAGATGTCTAGCCTGTATGATTGTGATTGCCTCTACGAACTAAACCCTCCGGTTTATATAGACACCGGAGATTACTAGGGTTGTACAAAGTCGGTTACAGAGAAAGGAGTCTTCATATCCGAACGCCAAGCTTGCCATCCACGCCAAGGAGAGTCCCATCCGGACACGGGAAGAAGTATTAGGTATTGTATCTTCATAGCCCATTAGTCCGGACCATGTTACACAGCCCGGACGCCCGAGGACCCCTTAATCCAGGACTCCCTCAGAGGGTACGAGTGCAATATCAATAAGAGAGGGCCGGGGATGTATGTCTATCAATGCACGTGCGTGTGAGAGACGGGTCAGGAGGTATGCAAGGATGATGTGGGGAGACGATATGGTTGTGGTAAGCATACGTAACTACGTAGGAAGATCAACCGTCGTGTGTCCGCTAAAGGGAGAGACATAACTAGTGTGGTAAGTCTATCGGTGCGTGGGGAAAATGAATTATAGTCGACCTGGCTATATGTAGGGAGATCGGTACATATACATGCATGCATGTGTTGGAAGCAAATAAGGTCCAGAGAGACAGACAGGGGGAGAGGGGTGCGGCTAGGAGGTGGTGCGAGAGGCCTACCATATCAAGGGGGGAGGAGTGTACGAGTATGAGATCGATCAAAAAGAGGGGCGGGAGTGTGCACCTGCGTGGAACCGTATTGGACATAGGGGGCATGGACGGTGAGAAGAGAAGAGGGGAAGTATGTGTCTGTGGTAGGCACACTTGGCTAGAGAGGTATATCGACCGGTGTGTGCCGGAAAGGAGCCGGGGGGCCTACACACACCGCGGGTGAACGACCTAAAGAGAAATAACGAACATGCGCGATGGAGGGGACGCTCAGGGAGGATGAGAGGGGGGCGGGCGTGTGCATGCACGATAGAAAATTAGCGCTAGCTAGCTACAAAGAGAAGAGGATCGTGAAGGTGTTAAAGACGAACAGAGATCATAATTCATTATAAAAATGTGGATACGGGTACTTGAAGAAGATATCATAATGTAGAACATTGATTATAATTTGGGCTAATGTGTGGCTTTTGCAGCTCAGGGATAAATACTTGTCATAATGTAGGGAACATGGTTTAGATTATGAATATCTAGTTAGTACATCTAATGTACTATTATTTGGAATCAACATCAAGTGTATTAAAAAATCGATTTCATATAGTACACATAGTTCATATCTATGTCTATAGTAATCATGTGGTGTGTTGTTAAGGTAATACACGAATGATGGTTGAAGTTGGCAACAATCATGATTGTAGATTCTTATTGAAACAGAGAATCGAATTCAAATTCAGTTCGAATTGCAGCGGTAGTATAGACATTTGGAATGCACTAAAATGTTGGTATGAGTAGGTTACATGCATTATACAGCCAGCCAGAAAATTTAATTGGACATAACATGGATTCATACTCCCTCCTTCCATCTATATAGGGCCTAATGCATTTTTAAGACCGCCTTTGACTATTGACAAGATTAATAGTACATGACATGCACAATGTGAAAAATATATCACTGAAAGCTCCTTTCACACACAAATTTAACGGTGTGCTTTGTGTAAGTTGCATGTCATATATTATTGCTCTAATATTTGGTCAAAGTGAGCCTCGAAAAACGCATTAGGCCCTATATAGATGGAAGGAGGCAGTAGCTTTGAATAGCATTTGTGTAGTAAAACGGGACAAGACTCTCTCTTTGTGTGGTGTGAATAGTTTTATTTTTTCGTTTTATTTTCGTTGAGGGATGTTGACACACGAACACGTCACGTGTACCCTCGACGCCGGGGGTGATGCACCGCAGCTCACGTCGAAGGAGACCCAACCGACAGTGCGATACGCAAGACAGTCGACGGACGCTTTTCCAGACCCGAAAACCCCACACCCCCGGGAGGGACCCCGTCAGGGAGTGCGGCGGCTATGGGCTGCCCTAGGTCGATTCACTCGCCCCTAGAGCCTCGTGATTCGCAGCTCTCAAACACAAAGAATAGCGAAGAACGAGAGAGAAAAACGGTGGGGAGATAAAACGTTGATGAAAAAGTAGTATATTGATTTGTTCGATTGTGTGTTGTTCAATCAGCCATCACCCCCAACATATATAAGAGGCGGCTGGAATTCCCGTACAAGTAAAGGATTCATCTAGGCTTTCCTTACAAGAAAAATTACATCAATTCACGTCCTAGAGTCCTAATTCCATTCCAACTCGGATTAAGTCTGAATCTGGCCCAAACTCTGTCTTCCTTCTTGCGCGGCCCGCCGGGCTTGCATATGATCTCCGATCAAGACGGCCCAAATACCAAACTCGTGCGCCTCGATGATACGAAAAACTCTCATGTTGATCACTTTTTCAAATAAGTCCATCTTGAATACTTTTTGAGGTCATCTTTAGCTTCCAGTCGGACTCGGTCTTGCGGTAGACTGGATTATCCGAGTCTCGTAGTGAATTTATAGGCTATATACTATCTCTGATGATGATGACTCCAAAATCAAAGTTTACCATCTTGATGATACGCACAACTTCTGTATTGAACACTTCTTCATCCAAGGTCATCTTGATAAACATTCAGGCATATGTTCAATTTCACTCGGATTCGAGCTCATCCACTCGGATTAGAGTCATTCACTTGGATCGTCCGACTGGACTTTTCACTCGGATGTTTAGAGTCTTTCACTCGGAATACAATTTTCACTCGGATGACGACATTTTCTCTCGGATAACTATATTTCCATCCGAAAGGCATTATCTTATTCGATCGGCAAGTTTTCGTCCCGATGGTAATCTTTTCACTCAGAATATTTTCATCTGGAGGACAATTTCACTCGGATGACCATATTTCCACTTGGATGACTATATTTCCACTTGGATAATAATAAGTTCATCCGGTCAACAAACTTTCACTCGACCGTAAACTTTCACTCGACCGTAAACTTTTCACTCGGATTTTCCGACTGAAAACATAGCCTGATACTGATTTGTCTCTCCAGGCCTAATATGACCACGGATTGAGACGAATTACATATGAAAATCGATTGGCTCGACGAGAAGAAACTTTTCTGTGTTGAAGGTTTTTCAATTCAAGGTCGTATTGAAGGCCGAATTGCTCACGCTTTGCATCAGACACTCATCAACATGTGTCTGGTGTCAAGCGTAATATTTTGGTCTCTCGCTTGTCCAGACCGTATTGACTATAACTGTTGCATATGAACTCGGATTGAGATGATTTATATATGAAAATCGATCATCTCGACGAGAAGACGATAATTCCTTTAGAGAACTCCTTCATTTGAGGTCATATTGAGGGCGTAATTTGCCGAAAAGCACTCAGAACATTAAATTTTGTCACTCGGAGTATAGCTTCGGCCACTGAGATGAGGTCGAATGGCGGTAGCTGTAACGCCCCGGATTCGATGCGCCAGGTGTCCGCCAGTTATTCGCCGTCGTTGCCATGTCATGTGCTTGCGTGTTGCACTTTGCCATGTCATCATCTGCATTCCTTATCATGTTATCATGTTATCATGTGCATCGCATTTGCATACGTGTTCGTTTCATACATCCGAGCATTTTCCCCGTTGTCCGTTTTGCGATCCGGCGCTCCTATGTTCCTCGGCGTCCCCTTTTACCTTTTTTCGTGAGCGGGTATTAAACTTTCTCGGAATGGACCGAGGTTTGCCAAGCGGCCTTGGTATAGCACCGGTAGACCGCCTGTCAAGTTTCGGGTCAATAGGAATCCGTTTGATACTCCAACGGTTAACCGGGTAACCGCGAAGGCCTCTTTTGTGTGCAGCCCGACACCCCTTCAAAGTGTCCCAAAACCCATCTAAGTCATCTCCATGTTATCGGTCGTTCGATCACGATCGCGTGGCCGAAAACCGCACTCCATTTGGAGCTTCCTAGCTCCTCCTACCTATATATATGTGCTCCCCCTCGGATTTTTCGCGCAGTCCAACCCTAGTCTTCCTCTTCCTCGCGCCGCCGGACACGTCCAACCTCACGCCGGACATGTCCACCGCGCCCAGCCACCTCACCCCGGCCAATAGCGCGCCGCCACCTCATCGCGCCGCCTCCCGCGCCCAATCCCACGCCGCCACGTCGCCGCCTCTCCCTCTCCACCGCGTCGGCCGCCCGGGGCCCAGATCCGGCCCGCCCCGGGGCCGAACCGGACCCGCCGCCGCCGCCCGCTGGGTCCGCGCGCCTCCGCGCGCGAGGCCGCGCCCGTCGCCGCCGCGGTTCCCCGAGCGCCCCGCCGCCGCGACCCGCGTCCCCGCCGCCGGAGTTCGCCGCCCCGCTCCACCGCCTCCTCCCGCGCGCCGCCGCCTCGCGTGCCGCGCCCGCTCCCGCGCCTCCCCGCGGAGCGCCCCGCCGCCCTTCGCCGCGACGCCATGGCCGCCGCTCGCGCCGCCGCCTCGCTACCACTTCTCCGGCGCCGCCCCGCGCGCCTCCCCGTCGCCGCCGCTACCTCGCCCCGGGCCGGATCCGGCGAGATCCGCCCGGAGCACCTCGTCCCCGCCTCCCCGGACTTCTCCTCGGCCAACTCCGGCCATCCTCATCGTCTCCGGCGAGACCCGGTGGATCGGGACGAGATCCACCGGTCCCTACATCCAAACACACCGCCCCGATCCCGGATCCACCCCGTCCCGGAACCACCTCGTCCCGCGTTGACTTTCGCGAAGGTGAAACTCCATTAAGTCCCCGAATTTGTTGCATAATAATGCCATGTTCATCGCATCATAACTTGCTGCATACTGCTCCGTTTCGTGCTTGTAATATGTCTAATTGTTCGTCTCGACGAGTAGATCATTTCATCCCATTGCATCATTTTCATTTGAGCTCATCTTGATGCCCGAAATGCTGTTAGAAGAGGACTATGTGATGTTAGTTTCAGATCTGTTACCAGAACATGCACTTTTGTCATTTTTGCCATGATTGATGTGTGCATCCTATGAAGTTGAGTCTTACATGTGTTTTGTAATATGCCAAGCTATCTTTCCAGGGGTGTATGCCATGTATTTTTCTGATCTTTGTGGTGACTAGCACAAGCATGCAAACTAGGGTACATAATGTTGCTGATTTCAGAGACTTGGTAATTTCGCTAAGTTATTTCCTGCTGTTATTTTTATGCCATGTGTTCATGTTGTTTCAGAGAGATCTATGCCTATTTTGAGCATGATTAGTAAGGGTGTTTTGAACATATGGATTTGCTCTATCCATCCATGCCTTTGTTTGTAATTATGGAGTGCCATAGCCTGAGTCAATCGAGCTCTACTTTTGCTATGAAATGTTCCTGGCAGATTGTTTACATGTTATTCAATATTGCCAAGGTAGTTGTAGTTGATCCTTGCATGCTATGATGTTGTTCTTGCCATGTCTAGTTTCTATGCCATGTCTTCTTGATGCATGTATACTTAGTTCTTCATGAAATGCTCTGTAGTGGGTGCATCGAGCTCGTAAACATGCCTACTTGTTATCTATTTTTGACATGTCCAGTTTTTCTGCCAAGTCTGAAAGCTGTAACGAAACTTGCTTAATTTACATGGGTGCTATTATATTTTCTGGTCCTTTTTGGCTCATGGTCAGTAAGGGACTTTTGTTCTATGTTTTGAGCAGATTCATGCCATGCCTTGCTTTGCTATATTATGTTCCTGTAGCATGTTGTTTGCTTGCTCTAAACATGCCATCCTGATGTTAATTTCTGGCATGTTATTTTCACTAAATCTGTGAACCTGTTATCTTTTGCACTTTTTCCATGCTTGTTTGAACCTGTTATGGTGCGATTTAGCCGTTGATCAGTGTTCATCTTTTGTCAAGCATCTGGAGCAGTTCACTGTCATATGCTTTTTTGATATGTTTTGGTGCAGTAGCTTAACTGCTTGTTGCTTGCTAAGTAGCATCATGCTGTTAATGGTAGAATCTTGTCATTCTTGTTTTGCTTGTCATTTGCAAACCGTGCATCCGATTCCGGTGATCTTTATATCGATTTCAACCGAAATCATCTCACCTTTCCATTGGCATAGTTGGTTTGCCAAGATTGTGCCTGGTTCTTCTTTTTCCTTCCGGAGCATGCATATGCATTGCATACCACATCTCGCATATCATGCCATGTTTATGTGGTGGTTGTTTACTTTGTTGTTTGCTTCTTTCCGGTGTTGCTTCTTTGGGTTAGTTACGATAACGTTGCGATTGTGAGGATCCGTTCGTCTACGTCCGTTTGTCTCCTTCATGGACTCGTTCTTCTTCCTTGCGGGATCTCAGGCAAGATGACCATACTCTCGAAATCACTTCTATCTTTGCTCGCTAGTTGCTCGCTCTTTTGCTATGCCTATATTGCGATACCTACCGTTTGCTTATCATGCCTCCCATATTGTTAAACCAAGCCTTTAAGCCACCTTGTCCTAGCAAACCGTTGTTTGGCTATGCTACCGCTTTGCTCAGCCCCTCTTATAGCGTTGTTAGTTGCAGGTGAAGATGAAGTTTGTTCCTTGTTGGAACATGGAGATGTTGTTCCTTGTTGGAACATGTTTACTTGTGGGATATCACAATATCTCTTATTTAATTAATGCATCTATATACTTGGTAAAGGGTGGAAGGCTCGGCCTTATGCCTGGTGTTTTGTTCCACTCTTGCCGCCCTAGTTTCCGTCATACCGGTGTTATGTTCCCAGATTTTGCGTCCCTAACGGGGTCGGGTGATTTATGGGACCCCCTTGACAGTTCGCTTTGAATAAGACTCTTCCAGCAAGGCCCAACATTGGTTTTACATTTGCCTCACCACCACCTACCTTTCCCTTGGGAGTAATTAACCCAAGGGTCATCTTTATTTAGCCCCCCCCGGGCCAATGCTTGTCTAAGTGTTGGTCCAAACCGAGCCGCCTGTGGGGCCACCGCAGGGAAACTCGAGGCCTGGTTTTACTCGTAGCCTGTCTCATCCGGTGTTGCCCTGAGAACGAGATATGCGCAGCTCCTATCAGGATGTCGGCGCATCGGGCGGCTTTGCTGGACTTGTTTTGTTACTGTCGAAATGTCTTGTAGCCGGGATTCCGAGGCTGATCGGGTCTTCCCGGGGAGAAGGAATATCCTTCGTTGACCGCGAGAGCTTATAATGGGCTAAGTTGGGACACCCCTGCAGGGTTTGAACTTTCGAAAGCCGTGCCCGCGGTTATGGGAAGATGGGAATTTGTTAATGTCCAGTTGTAGAAAACCCGAAGTTGATCTTAATTAAAATACATCAACCGCGTGTGTAGCCGTGATGGTCTCTTCTCGGCGGAGTCCGGGAAGTGAACACGGTGTTGGAGTTATGCTTGACGTAGGTTGTTCTAGGATCACTTCTTGATCATAGTTCATCGACCGTGCTTTGCCTCCTCTTCTCGCTCTCTTTTGCGTATGTTTGCCACCATATTTGCTAGTCGTTGCTGCAGCTCCACCTCTTACCTTTTACCCTACCTATCAGCTTAAATAGTCTTGATCTCGCGGGTGTGAGATTGCTGAGTCCCCGTGACTCACAGATACTTCCAAAACCAGTTTGCAGGTGCCGATCTAACCGTGCAGGTGACACACCCGAGCTCAAGGAGGAGCTCGATGAAGATCTTGTTCATTGTGTTGTTTCGTTTCAGTTGATCAGTAGTGGAGCCCAGTCAGGACGATCGGGGATCTGTGTAGCATTTGGGGTAGTCTTCTTTTATTTTGGTTCCGTAGTCGGACCTTGATTGTATCTGTATGATGTAATGCTTTACTCATGTATTGTGTGAAGTGGCGATTGTAAGCCAACCATGTATCTCTTTCCCTTATGTATTACATGGGTTGTGTGAAGATTACCTCACTTGCGACATTGCTTTCAATGTGGTTATGCCTCTAAGTCGTGCTTCGACACGTGGGAGATATAGCCGCATCGAGGGCGTTACAAGTTGGTAATCAGAGCCTTCCCCGACCTTAGGAGCCCCCACTGATTGATCGTTTTTAGCGGCCGAGTTGTGTCTAGAAAAATGTTTTGAGTCATTTAGGTATTATGTATCGGAGAGTTCAGGAATTCTTTTTACTTCCCAGTCTCCTCATCGCTCTGGTAAGGCATCCTGACGTAGAGTTTTGACTCTTCTCTTCTCAAATTTCTTTAAAAAAATATTTTAGGATCACGCGGGTATCTTAGAATTGTTCCGATGGTTTTAGGATGACAACATTGTCTTGGTGCCTCCCGTCAGCAGGGGTTTAGTGGAGGTGTCCCGGGGAGTTGAGCTCCGAGGTGTTGTCGTCATAATTTTATCGTTGCGGTTCTGGAATACCTGAGTTTAGTACGCCGACATAGAAAATCTCTTTTGTACAGTTATTGGTGAGATAACCCTGATAGCCCAGTACTAAGGCGAGTGCGGGAGTATTGCCATAACTCGTATAACGGATGTTTTTCGAAGGTTGAGGTAGACGATTTCCGAAGGTTTCTTGGTTATGTGTTGAAGGATGGATACAGCTGGATCTAGGTATTGTTAGTTTGGGTGATATATTTTGTGTCCCCTGTATCCCCAACACCTGATTGCATAACCAGAAAGTTTCGGGAGTTTATAAGTGGGAATTCAAGTATCACGTAGGAATTCTTTCCAATAGACACATGATACGATATGGGATCTATCATATGTTTGTCTCCGGCTTATTCTGCAAGCCAAATCCTTTGTTTTGTTTTATTTGTGGTATTCGAGTTGCTTCGATGTCAAGTGTTGAATACATACCTTTCCTAAACGGTGTTCTCATATTTCTATGTGGATGCTAATCCTTCTTGTTCATCAAGGTTGTCTTTTCAATCCTTTCCAACCGGTGTGTTTCTCTTCAAGTGGATCCGATCATTTCAACATTCGCAAGATCATTCCTCGGTTTTTCTCAACGATGTTTGTTTCAACCGTTCCAAGCTGCCTTTGTTTTCCCACCCTCCCACCCTCTTTCTTCAAGGACTCAGATTTCTCAATCAAGTATCCTTTTTATTGATGAAAGTTTCTTCATTCTTCTCCTTCATGTTCTTATCCGGTGATTTTCTATGAAGATGCGCAACAACTTCAAGTTCATCATTCTTTGTTATTTTTCTACTCCGGTGGACTCAATTCAAGCTTTGTCGATCATATCTTTTCCTCGTTCCTAATGTTTTCTCGTACCGGTGCACCTCTTAATCATTCACCTCTCGCTATTCATTTGTTCCGGTGTGCTGAAGATATCTCAGAAGATTCAAGTTTCCATTCTCAGTTCACTCAAGTTCTTTTGAGGATGCTATCTCATTCAAGTCATTTAATTCAACCGGTGTTATCTCTCTTTTAAATCACTTCAACGGTGTTTCTTTTGAGTGGGCCCTAATCCACAGGTCCTTTCCCAGGATCCTACCTGACTCTTCTAATTTTTTCCGGAGCTATTCTCAAATTCTTTTCAAAGTTGACATAAGAATGTATTTCATCAGTCATATGTCTTTCTCCAAGGTCCTTCAATTCTTTTCATCGTCGGTTCAACCTTTCTAATTTTCATCCCGGACTATCTCAACAATTCATGGTGGTGTTTCTCATCATCACTCTCAACATTTGAAGACCGAAGAAGAGTTTCTCTTAAATCTTGTCCATTCTCTTGAAGATGCGTGGATCTAGATTGATGCCATTCTCTCATAATTGATTTGATTGCGAGAATTCTTTTCACCCATCGGGAGCATTTCAGGAGTCTTTTCAGTTTGATCCTTCGAAGGCCATCATTTCAGAAGAATTATTATTCTCAGCTTCGTCTATCGTTCTCCCAATCTTACCGGTGCATTTTTCAATATTCTCTAATCAGTTCATGATCTCTCAGTTCTCATGTATCTAAATCCTAGCAAGCATCTTTGTTCATTTGCTAATTCTTCCCGGTGTTTCCTTATCTTTTCTTCGTCCATTTTAAATTCTTACGGTGGTTCGTTCAAGATCCTTCTTCCTTTGTTATCATATAGATTCATTCTTTCTTTCCAATCCTACCGGCGGTTCGTTGAAGACATTCCCAAGTTTGTGCTATATCTCTCTTGATCCTTTCTATGAGAATAAGTGGTATGCCAAGTCCGTTGCTTGTCATCAATTTAAATTGGTGAAGGATAAGCATAATATAATTCTTATTCTTGTTTCATCGAGTAAATTCTATTCCTTATTCCGGAGGTTCATCAAAAAATTCTTGGTTTCAATAGCTCATCTTTCTTTTCCGGAGTTCCAAGCTCTCGCAATTATATCATCAAGGAGATACATCTAAAGCATTACAAGGTTTCACCTTGTGTTTTCAACTTCTCTCTCTTTCTATCATCCTTGTTTTACCGGAGTTCTTCATGGAAGGTCCACATGATGGTTTATCAAGGACCCTTTTCATTATTCAATTGTTCTTCAAGATTTCTCTCGGAGTTAAGATCCGCCAAGCTATACTCTAAATTAAACATGGTGTTCCAACACATGTTTTGTTGTGAGGAGTTCAAGCTTTCTTTCATCTTGCATTCCGAAATGCAATTATTTCTACCTTATCGCTTGAGGTGGTGTTATGTCATTCTTGACAATTTTCCTTCATGCTTCATGATTCACATGTTGTCAAGAATGAGGTATTTTAAATCCATCAATCTCTTCATTGGAGTTATCTTGGGTTATATTTCACCTAAAGCTTTCCCTAAGGATTGTTGCTATTTATGGTGCTTATAAATGACCCAAGTTCTTCATTTGTCCTCCCGGTGAAATAAGTTTCTCGTCTCCTTGTTGATATCAATCCAATCATTTGTTTCCGTTGGTGGTAGAAGCTCACCTAATAATTTTGAGATGCTTCATAAGCCCGCCACAAGCTTACTCTTACCATTGTTGTTTTTCAAACAACTCCGTTCAATCCTTCTTTTTAAGGAGGCTCTTTTAAATTCAATTGAGATAGAAGTTGTTGTTCTCTTCTCTGTTCTCTTGATTCCACTCTTTCAGTTGTCCCGAAGGCATTGTGATATTGCTCTCTTCGAACCATCTTCTTGTTTTGTCAAGATCATCTTCTTTTCTTGTTTATCCATTTAACCGGAGTGCTGTATCATCTCTTCAATATCTTTCATCTCATCAAGTTTTCTTCTCTTTTCTACCTTCAAGTTCTCGTAATGTTCCTTGTTCCTCTTTTCTAACGGAGCGTTTCCAACTTCGTTCATCTCCGTTGTAGTATTTCTTGCAAGATTCCTCAACCTCTCAAGGTTCTTTGGTTTCACTCTTTTGTCAAGAAGCAACTTAGTTTTACCTCTTCCTCTTCTTCCCTGTTTTCCCTCCGGTGCCATTCTAGATCTCGGGACGAGATCCTCTCGTAGTGGTGGAGTGTTGTAACGCCCCGGATTCGATGCGCCAGGTGTCCGCCAGTTATTCGCCGTCGTTGCCATGTCATGTGCTTGCGTGTTGCACTTTGCCATGTCATCATCTGCATTGCTTATCATGTTATCATGTGCATCGCATTTGCATACGTGTTCGTTTCATACATCCGAGCATTTTCCCCGTTGTCCGTTTCGCGATCCGGCGCTCCTATGTTCCCCGGCGTCCCCTTTTACCTTTTTCCGTGAGCGGGTATTAAACTTTCTCGGAATGGACTGAGGTTTGCCAAGCGGCCTTGGTATAGCACCGGTAGACCGCCTGTCAAGTTTCGGGTCAATCGGAATTCGTTTGATACTCCAACGGTTAACCGGGTAACCGCGAAGGCCTCTTTTGTGTGCAGCCCGACACCCCTTCAAAGTGTCCCAAAACCCATCTAAGTCATCTCCATGTTATCGGTCGTTCGATCATGATCGCGTGGCCGAAAACCGCACTCCATTTGGAGCTTCCTAGCTCCTCCTACCTATGTATATGTGCTCCCCCTCGGATTTTTCGCGCAGTCCAACCCTAGCCTTCCTCTTCCTCGCGCCGCCGGACACGTCCAACCTCACGCCGGACATGTCCACCGCGCCCAGCCACCTCACCCCGGCCAATAGCGCGCTGCCACCTCATCACGCCGCCTCCCGCGCCCAATCCCACGCCGCCACATCGCCGCCTCTCCCTCTCCACCGCGCCGGCCGCCCGGGGCCCACATCCGGCCCGCCCGGGGGCCGAACCGGACCCGCCGCCGCCGCCCACTGGGTCCGCGCGCCTCCGTGCGCGAGGCCGCGCCCGTCGCCGCCGCGGTTCCCCGAGCGCCCCGCCGCCGCGACCCGCGTCCCCGCCGCCGGAGTTCGCCGCCCCACTCCACCGCCTCCTCCCGCGCGCCGCCGCCTCGCGTGCCGCGCCCGCTCCCGCGCCTCCCCGCGGAGCGCCCCGCCGCCCTTCGCCGCGACGCCATGGCCGCCGCCCGCGCCGCCGCCTCGCTGCCGCTTCGCCGGCGCCGCCCCGCGCGCCTCCTTATCGCCGCCGCTACCTCGCCCCGGGCCGGATCCGGCGAGATCCGCCCGGAGCACCTCGTCCCCGCCTCCCCGGACTTCTCCTCGGCCAACTCCGGCCATCCTCATCGTCTCCGACGAGACCCGGTGGATCGGGACGAGATCCACCGGTCCCTCCATCCAAACACACCGCCCCGATCCCGGATCCACCCCGTCCCGGAACCACCTCGTCCCGTGTTGACTTTCGCGAAGGTGAAATTCCACAAAGTCCCCGAATCTGTTGCATAATCATGCCATGTTCATCGCGTCATAACTTACTGCATACTGCTCCGTTTCGTGCGTGTAATATGTCAAATTGTTCGCGTCGACGAGTAGATCATTTCATCCCATTGCATCATTTTCATTTGAGCTCATATTGATCCCCGAAATGCTGTTAGAAGAGGACTATGTGATGTTAGTTTCAGATCTGTTATCAGAACATGCACTTTTGTCATTTTTGCCATGATTGATGTGTGCATCCTATGAAGTTGAGTATTACATGTGTTTTGTAATATGCCATGCTATCTACCCAGGGGTGTATGCCATGTATTTTTCTGATCTCTGTGGTGACTATCACAAGCATGCAAACTAGGGTACATAATGTTGCTGATTTCAGAGACCGTAATTTCGCTAAGTTATTTCCTGCTGTTATTTTTATGCCATGTGTTCATGTTGTTTCAGAGAGATCTATGCCTCTTTTGAGCATGATCATTAAGGGTGTTTTGAACATATGGATTTGCTCTATCCATCCATTCCTTTGTTTGTAATTATGGAGTGCCATAGCCTGAGTCAATCGAGCTCTACTTTTGCTATGAAATGTTCCTGGCAGATTGTTTACATGTTATTCAATATTGCCAAGGTAATTGTAGTTGATCCTTGCATGCTATGATGTTGTTCTTGCCATGTCTAGTTTCTATGCCATGTCTTCTTGATGAATGTATGCTTAGTTCATCATGCAATGCTCTTTAGTGGGTGCATCGAGCTCGTAAACATGCCTACTTGTTATCTGTTTTTGACATGTCCAGTTTTTCTGCCAAGTCTGAAAGCTGTAACGAAACTTGCTTAATTTACATGGGTGCTATTATATTTTATGGTCCTTTTCGGCTCATGGTCAGTAAGGGACTTTTGTTCTATGTTTTGAGTAGATTCATGCCGTGCCTTGCTTTGCTATATTATGTTCCTGTAGCATGTTGTTTGCTTGCTCTAAACATGCCATCCTGATGTTAATTTCTGGCATGTTATTTTCACTAAGTCTGTGAACCTGTTATCTTTTGCACTTTTTCCATGCTTGTTTGAACCTGATATGTTGCGATTTAGCCGTAGCTCAGTGTTCATCTTTTGTCAAGTATCTTGAGTAGTTAAGTGTCATATGCTTTGTTGAAATGTTTTGGTGCAGTAGCTTAATTACTTGTTGCTTGCTAAGTAGCATCATGTTGTTAATGGTAGAATCTTGTCATTCTTGTTTTGCTTGTCATTTGCAAACCGTGCATCCGATTCCGGTGATCTTTATATCGATTTCAACCGAAATCATCTCACCTTTCCATTGGCATACTTGGTTTGCCAAGATTGTGCCTGGTTCTTCTTTTTCCTTCCGGAGCATGCATATGCATTGCATACCACATCTCGCATATCATGCCATGTTTATGTGGTGGTTGTTTACTTTGTTGTTTGCTTCTTTCCGGTGTTGCTTCTTCGGGTTAGTTCCGATAACGTTGCGATTGTGAGGATCCGTTCGTCTACGTCCGTTTGTCTCCTTCATGGACTCGTTCTTCTTCCTTGCGGGATCTCAGGCAAGATAACCATACCCTCGAAATCACTTCTATCTTTGCTCGCTAGTTGCTCGCTCTTTTGCTATGCCTATGCTGCGATACCTACCATTTGCTTATCATGCCTCCCATATTGTTAAACCAAGCCTCTAACCCACCTTGTCCTAGCAAACCGTTGTTTGGCTATGTTACCGCTTTGCTCAGCCCCTCTTATAACGTTGTTAGTTGCAGGTGAAGATGAAGTTTGTTCCTTGTTGGAACATGGAGATGTTGTTCCTTGTTGGAACATGTTTACTTGTGGGATATCGCAATATCTCTTATTTAATTAATGCATCTATATACTTGGTAAAGGGTGGAAGGCTCGGCCTTATGCCTGGTGTTTTGTTCCACTCTTGCCGCCCTAGTTTCCGTCATACCGGTGTTTTGTTCCCGGATTTTGCGTCCCTAACGGGGTCGGGTGATTTATGGGACCCCCTTGACAGTTCGCTTTGAATAAAACTCTTCCAGCAAGGCCCAACATTGGTTTTACATTTGCCTCACCACCACCTACCTTTCCCTTGGGAGTAATTAACCCAAGGGTCATCTTTATTTAGCCCCCCCCCCCCCGGGCCAATGCTTGTCTAAGTGTTGGTCCGAACCGAGCCGCCTGCGGGGCCACCGCGGGGAAATTCAAGGCCTGGTTTTACTCGTAGCCTGTCTCATCCGGTGTTGCCCTGAGAACGAGATATGTGCAGCTCCTATCAGGATGTCGGCGCATCGGGCGGCTTTGCTGGACTTGTTTTATTACTGTCGAAATGTCTTGTAGCCGGGATTCCGAGACTGATCGGGTCTTCCCGGGGAGAAGGAATATCCTTCGTTGATCGTGAGAGCTTATAATGGGCTAAGTTGGGACACCCCTGCAGGGTTTGAACTTCCGAAAGCCGTGCCCGCGATTATGGGCAGATGGGAATTTGTTAATGTCCGGTTGTAGAAAACCCGAAGTTGATCTTAATTAAAATACATCAACCGCGTGTGTAGCCGTGATGGTCTCTTCTCGGCGGAGTCCGGGAAGTGAACACGGTGTTGGAGTTATGCTTGACGTAGGTTGTTCTAGGATCACTTCTTGATCATAGTTCATCGACCGTGCTTTGCCTCCTCTTCTCGCTCTCTTTTGCGTATGTTTGCCACCATATTTGCTAGTCGTTGCTGCAGCTCCACCTCTTACCTTTTACCCTACCTATCAGCTTAAATAGTCTTGATCTCGCGGGTGTGAGATTGCTGAGTCCCCGTGACTCACAGATACTTCCAAAACCAGTTTGCAGGTGCCGATCTAACCGTGCAGGTGACACACCCGAGCTCAAGGAGGAGCTCGATGAAGATCTTGTTCATTGTGTTGTTTCGTTTCAGTTGATCAGTAGTGGAGCCCAGTCGGGACGATCGGGGATCTGTGTAGCATTTGGGGTAGTCTTCTTTTATTTTGATTCCGTAGTCGGACCTTGATTGTATCTGTATGATGTAATGCTTTACTCATGTATTGTGTGAAGTGGCGATTGTAAGCCCACTATGTATCTCTTTCCCTTATGTATTACATGGGTTTTTTGAAGATTACCTCACTTGCGACATTGCTTTCAATGCGGTTATGCCTCTAAGTCGTGCTTAGACACGTGGGGGATACAGCCGCATCGAGGGCGTTACAGTAGCCTAAACATCGAAGTTGTTCCACTCAATGATATGAAACTTTCTCATGCTGAAATCCCTTTCACTCTGTATCTTGCCAAAATCAGGTGTCAACACATGCCCCCTGTTTTTCGGCAAAGCTTGCATGCCGAAAAATAATATGCATAGTGTTCGTTCTAAGGACGATGTCTACACTCCATCGACCATTTATTTTTCTTAGGGCGATAATTATGTATCGGCCATGTTTGTGCTAAGGGCGATAATTGTATATCGGCCATTGCCTACTTAGGCTTCCTGCCACACACTCGGGTGGTACTTCTTCAAATATTTGCCATTGAGAGCTCGAGGTAACAATGCCCCTTGTATTGATTCCACCAAATATGAATTTCCGGAAACAACTCTTGTAATCCTAAAAGGACCTTCCCAACTTGGAGACCACTTCCCGAATTTTCTATCTCTTGAACCAATCGGCAGAATCACTTTCCAGACGAGATCACCAACTTGAAAATTCTTCAATTTGACTTTCTTATTGTAAGCTCTTGCCACCCTCAACTTATCTCTTTCTATGGCCTTTAAAGCAGCCAAACGTTTATCGTCAACCTCATCAATATTTTCCATCATTAAGTTATAAAAGTCTACTGCCGATAAATTATTTTGTTTGGCTATTCTCAAAGCATTCAAATTTACCTCCACTGGTAAAACAGCCTCTTGACCATATACTAGCTCATATGGAGTCACCTTCGTAGCACCATGCCTTGAAATTCTATGTGCCCATAAAGCTTCAGACAACAACTCATGCCATTTCCTTGGATTATCCTCAATCTTCTTCTTGATGAGCTTGATTAAAATTTTATTGCTAGACTCGGCTTGTCCATTAGCTTGGGCATAATACGGAGAGGAATTGAGCAACTTTATATTATAAGATTCATCAAACTCTCTGACTTGGTGTGACATAAAAGATGAACCCTGATCTGTAGTCAACGTTTGGGGAATATTGAATCTATGAATAATGTGCTCGGTTATGAATTGAATTACCTCCGTATGTGTCATGTTCTTGAGAGGTACTCCTTCAGACCATTTAGTGAAATAATTAGTTGCCACCAACACGAACCGATGCCCCTTTGAGGAAGATGGATGAATTTTCCCAATAAAGTCTAAACCCCATCCTCTGAAAGGCCACGGCTTGATAATAGGATGCAACATAGCAGCAGGAGCCAATTGAATATCACCAAATTTTTGACAAGCTTCACACCCTTTATAATATCTGAAGCAATCATTACTCATGGTCGGCCAATAAAACCCAGCACGTCGTAATAACCATTTCATCTTGGGAGCCGACTGGTGAGTACCACAAATGCCCTCATCTACCTTTCCCATCGCAATTCTTGCTTGGTCCTCATCCAAGCACTTTAAAAGAACATCATCAACTGTTCGGCGATAAAGGTCATCATACCTCATAATATATTTAAAAGCCATACGCCGAACAGCCATGTCCATCCTTTCACTCGGATTGCGCAAGTAAGCAACAATGGGCTTCCTCCAGTCGGAATTGTCATCTGCACTAGATTTTTTGTTAATGACCGAATCAGTGGGTTCTGGTTCGGCCTCTTCTATACTGGTAAGACAAGACATCAGACTTTGAGAAATATGAAACATGCCATGATCAACATGATATCCAGATGCTTGCTGTGCCAACTCATTTGCTTTCCAATTGTCATGTCTAGATATATGTGCAATGCTAAAACAATCCAAAGTAGAAATTATATCTAGACATCTATCAAGATAAACATTAAGTGATTCGTCCAAACACTGAAAGACTTTAGATATTTGTTGCACTACTAGTAACGAATCACCGTAAGCCTCAATATGTGTAACACCTATAGCAAGTAACATCTCTAGGCCGAATAACAATGCTTCATATTCGGCTTGATTGTTTGTGCAAAAATATTCTAAGCGGCATGAGGCTTCAAAAATAGCACCATGAGGAGATATATAAACAATACCAACACCTTGGCCATTGCTACAAACTGAACCATCAAAGTATAATCTCCATGGTACTAATGAAACAAGGTTCATATCAACATCATGCTTGTCATTAATCCGATGTTCAACAATGAAATTAGCAACAATTTGGCCTTTCATGGATTTTAGAGATTCATAAGCCAAATCATATTCAATCAAAGCATAAGCCCACCTGCCAATTCTACCACTAAGAATTGGCCTATGCAACATGTATTTAATGACATCGGTTTGACAAGCTACTATACAAGCACTCGACACTAAATAATGTCTCAATTTTGTGCAAGCATAATATAAGCATAGGCATAATTTCTCAATAAATGTATACCTTGTCTCGGCGTCCAACAAGCGTCTGCTCAAATATGTAATAGCATGCTCTTTTCCCTCGGTTTCTTGAGTCAAAACAACGCCAATAACTCCTTCCTCCGCCGCAATGTAAAGCCTGAAGGGTTCCCTATGCTTGGGTGCTTTCATCACCAGAGGAGTGCACAAATAATTCTTGATCATATCATATCAAATGCTTCTTGTTGTTTTGCCCCCCAAGTGAAATCAGCATCATTCTTCAACCGAAGGATAGGAGTGAATGCATCAACTTTCCCTGATAGATTAGCTATGAACCTTCTCAAATAATTGACCTTGCCAAGGAACTTTTGCATATCTCTCTTGCACGTTGGAGCCTCCACTTTCTGTATAGCCTCTACCTTTTTGGGATCAATCTCTATGCCATCTTCATGAATAATGAAACCCAAAAACTTGCCAGCTGACACGCCGAAAGCACACTTCAAAGGATTCATCTTCAGTCCATACTTTTTCATTCTTCCAAAAGCTAAACGCAAATCGGCCAAGTGAGATTCAAAAGCATCCGATTTGACAACAATATCATCAATATAAACTTCAAGTATGATACCGAGTAAATCATGAAAAATCAAATTCATAGCCCTTTGATATGTGGCGCCATCATTTTTTAATCCGAATGTCATCACTGTCCACTCGAATAAACCAAGGAAACCAGGGCATCGAAAAGTTGTCTTGTACATGTCTTCTTTGGCCATAAAACTTTGATTGTATCCGGCATTACCATCTAAAAAGCTAATAACCTTATGTCCAGAAGCATCATTAATAAGCATATCGGCTATTGGCATGGGATACTCATCTTTGGGTGTAGCCCTATTCAAATCTCTGAAATCAATGCACACCCTCAACTTGCCAGATCCTTTCTTCTCCACTGGGACAATGTTACAAATCCACTCGGCGTACCTGCAAGGTCGAATGAAATTAGCTTCAAGCAGTCGACCGATCTCCTCCTTGATCCGGTCATATGTTTTCGGATTAAATTTTCTGGCCGACTGTTTATAAGGTCTAAAACCGGCCTTTATAGGTAGCCGATGCTCCACTAGCTCTCGGCTTAAACCTGGCATCTCATGATATTCCCATGCAAAGCAACAAACATATTCTTTCAATAGCCCGATTAACTTAGCTTTACAATCGGCTTTCAAATTTTTGTTTACAAACGTCGGTCGAGTGACTGAACCATCTCCAATATCTACCTCTTCTAATGGATCGGCCGACGTAAAACCTTGTCCAAGTTTATCCATGTCATCCATCTCCTCTATAGACTCATACATATCGTTCTCGCTGGACCTATATTTCACAAGACGTTTTTGTAACCACTCGGAGCTAGAATCCATTTAAACATATCATACCTTGGAGCCGATTGCATTCAGTCGGCTTTAAAGAGACGGGCACAAAACCATTCTTGGTCGCGCTGAGAAAATCAAACTCTGATAAGTCACGTCCCGTCAACCAAGTAGCATTGGGATGTTGCCAATCCACCGATGCATCGGCCAAAGCAACACATGCCGAGTTATCCGCATGAATGACTTCCACTTCATCATCAATCCACTGAATCAAAAACTGGTGCATAGTGGATGGTACGCACTGGTTTGCATGAACCCAATCACGGCCTAGTATGACGTTGTAGTTACCTTGTACCTCAGCGACAAAGAATGCAGTAGCCAAAGTTTTGCTTCCGACTGTAAGCACGACATACATTACACCTTTGGCTTCAGTTTTTTCTTTGCCTTCAAATCCGTTGAGCACCATATTGGTCTTGATCAATTCTTCATCAGGCAAACCCAATTTCTTGAAGACCGAATAGGGCATAAGATTTACCACAGCACCACCATCAACAAGCATCCGAGTGAGCGGCGACCCATTGATATGACCTCTGAGATATAATGGTTTCAGATGCGTTACTGGTTCTTTTGGTTTCTCGAATATTGCGTTTTTAGGGCCAAAATCCAGTTGAGCCACCTCCCCTTCCTCATCTACAGCACGAAACTCAGCAGGTAAGTAATACACCATATTGATATCCATACCTTCATGAACCGGCGTAGACTCATAGTCCAACATATCAGCCTCCTCCTCGAGTGCATCCACCGATTCTGAAATTTGTCCGAGTGAAGAGGAAGCAATAGGTAACATAGACGATGCAATGATTGTGTCGTCCTCTTTTGGTATTGCAGGTGTCGCTGTGATAGGTGTAGAAGCCACTGCATCTTGTATTTGTTTGGGCCTCCACACTTGTTTTGTAGGTACCATAGGCCGAGTGTCATTGAACAATTTATCCCTTTGCTTCTCGGCCTCTTGTTATGCCATCTCTTGATTCCTTAACCTCTATAGCTTCCTCTTTTGTGTCTTTGTTAGCCCTGGAGGACACCACTTTGGCTGAGTGTATTTAGGATCTTTTTCTTTTACTTGGCTGGTGCTTGCTTCATGGTCATTAGCCGAGTGTTTTGGCGCGATAGCAAGTATCGGCTCAGTCGTATTGCTAGGCATAATCGGCTGCCGTATGGCGAATGTTTCGGTGCCCAAGATAAGTGAGTCGGCATCCATTTTCTCCTTGCCTTTTCCCGACTCAGCTGCTGCAACACTTGGTGATTTAACACGCCATTCTTTTCGACTTTCCAGATGCATGAAGTTTCCACTCGGGCGCACCTTTTTAGTTTGATGGAATCCACTCGGATGGATGTCACTTAGATGGAATCCACTCGGATGGAATTCACTCGGATGGAATTCAGTCGGATGGAATCTACTTCACCACATTTTTTCACTCGGATAGCTTCCACCTGGGTGCATTCTTACACTCGGATAATTTCCATCCGGTCGCATGTTTTGACCAGCCGACTGATAGTCACCGATGTTCATTCGTCCATTATACGAGTAATCAAGTCGATCCCACACGGACTGCCTCTGCTCTTCTGAAAACTGGACCCTTGGTCCACTCGGTTTTGCATACCGACTGAACATATCAGCTAATGGTGACCTTGGTCGTTTCAGATGAGTCGGTCGATTAAAACTAGAACCGGCCGACTGGTTAGCATACTTGGATAGCAACATATCAAAAGTTGGCTTGATCCGTTTGTGCTGCACTTTAGCTTCATTCCTTTTCCACTTGCCAACTTCTGGACTCTTGGGCTTGACAAATCTCACACGAGCATTTTTTTTGCACTTGTAGTTGCCCCCCGAGTGTAGGGTTCTTGATGGTGATTTTGATCACTTCCTTGCCATCGGGTTGCTTATCAAGCACAACTTGTCTCCCCAAGACCTTGCGGTCCTCCTTGTCTTTCCTAGGCTCACCAACAATGACATTAGCTTTATTAGCAGATTCGGCTACCTCCGGCCGAATGAGCAGTTTCTTCCCCTCCAAACCCATGGTATTCATTGAAAAGCGTTGTTTATCAACTTGCATCTCAGAAAAGTTCAATCGTCCGTCATTAATGGTCGATTGTATCTGTCGTCGAAAAACATTGCAATCGTTAGTAGCATGATAAAAAGAATTATGATACTTGCAATAAGCACGCCGTTTTAGCTCTTCAAACGGCGGTGAAGTATGAGATATTCTAATAATCTTAGCCTGCAGCAAAGCATCAAATATTCTATCACACTTAGCAATGTTAAAAGTAAACTTCATCTCTTCATCACGATTCTTATAAATCGGTTTCAGATCATTGCAAGTAAAGGGTTTGGCCTTAGATGGCCAAACAAATTCAGTAGCAAAAACATCACCCACATCGTCCGAGTGATCACTGTCATATTCCACCATATTCATCTTTGGACGATCGGCTTTGTATCTATGCACTTCTTTGAGGTCTTTGCTTCGGCTTTCCTGAGCCAAAGCCCTCTGTAAGACTTGGTTGATATTTAAGAACTCATAGCCTTCTAGCTTTTCTCTAATGGGAGTTCTCAAACCACTCAGCACTAGGTCTGCCAAGTCCCTCTCGGTTATCACCAAACTAAAACACCGGTTTTTTGTTTCTCTGAATCTCTTGACGTAATCGGAGACCGATTCATCATGCTTCTGTTTAACCGATGTTAGATGTGACAACTTGAGTTCATTGTCGCCGCTATAAAAATGATCATGAAACTTCTTCTCTAGCTGCGACCAAACCCGAATGGAACCATGGGGTAAAGAAGAAAACCATGAAAATGCGGTACCAGTTAATGATAAAGGAAATAAACACACTTTCAATTCATTCAATGAGCCTGCCTCACCCAATTGTGCTAAATATTGACTAACATGCTCCCATGTGGTTTTTGTGCCCTCTCCATTGAACTTAATAAAATCTGGAATCTTATATCCCGGAGGGCACTGGATGGCATCAAAGTACTCGGGGTACGGCTTTTGGTAAATCCGATTCCGAGGTAACTCAACTCCAAAATTTTGTCGAAGCATCTTAGCCATCTCCTCTCTAAGATTAGCTAGACCATCATCCATAGTGGACGATGCAGCTTGTGGCAGTGGCAATGAAGGAGTAGGGTTACTAGCTGTAGGTAGGAATTGTGGTATGTACGTCGACCCATAATTTGGTAGTGGTCGAGTGGTTGTAGCTGTAGGTAGGGTTTGGTTCGGCGTTGCCACCGAACCTGGCATGCTCATGATAGGACTAATGGGTGCAGCCACAATCTTATTTGTATGGGTAGGGTAATAAGCCATCGGCATGGGAGGCACCGATGCAATAGGTAAAGCCAGATTAGGGTTTTGCACACTAGCAGCTACACCATCATTACCACTATACGATTGAGATATATTCTTCTGGGCATTAGTATTTTCTATGAAAGTTTGATAGACTAGATTATTACCATCAGCAATACGACTTTCAATCTCAGCCCACTGCTCAGGAGAAAAGGCAGTACTTACAGAGGGTTTAACCTGTTCAGTTTGAAGAGGAGGGAACTTGATTTCTTCAATCGGAGTGATGTTGCCTTGGCAATCTTTCTTGAATTTTGCAAGGAACTCCTGCAGGTCCTTCTCCTCGCGTGCCTTCTTGTACTCCTCATAGACTTGGTGATGATCGGTCGATATCTCATCAAGACTGGGCTTAATGATGTTATCGGCGTCTACCTCACATGGCTTGGGAAGATCGGACATGGTGGATGATGATGATTGATCTTCGGTCCCCAGCGGAGTTGCCAAAAAGTGTGTTGACACATGAACACGTCACGTGTACCCTCGACGCCGGGGGTGATGCACCGCAGCTCACGTCGAAGGAGACCCGACCGACAGCGTGATACGCAAGACAGTCGACGGGCGCTTTTGCAGACCCGAAAACCCCACACCCCCGGGAGGGACCCCGTCAGGGAGTGCGGCGGCTATGGGATGCCCTAGGTCGATTCACTCGCCCCTAGAGCCTCGGGATTCACAGCTCTCAAACATGAAGAACAGCGAAGAACGAGAGAGAGAAACGGTGGAGAGATAAAACGTAGATGAAAAAGTAGTATATTGATTTGTTCGATTGTGTGTTGTTCAATCGGCCATCACCCCCAACATATATAAGAGGCGGCTGGACTTCCCGTACAAGTACAGGATTCATCTAGGCTTTCCTTACAAGAAAAATTACATCAATTCACGTCCTAGAGTCCTAATTCCATTCCAACTCGGATTAAGTCTGAATCTGGCCCAAACTCTGTCTTCCTTCTTGCGCGGGCCGCCGGGCTTGCATATCATCTCCGATCAAGATGGCCCAAATATCAAACTCGTGCGCCTCGACGATCGAACAACTCTCATGTTGATCACTTTTTCAAATAAGGCCACCTTGAATACTTTTCGAGGTCATCTTTATCTTCCAGTCAGACTCAGTCTTGCGGTAGACTGGATTATCCGAGTCTCGTAGTGAATTTGTAGGCTATATACTATCTCTGATGCTGATGATTCCAAAATCAAAGTTTACCGTCTTCATGATACGCACAACTTATATATTGAACACTTCTTCATCCGAGGTCATATTGATAAACTTTCCGTCATATGTTCAATTTCACTCGGATTCGAGCTCATCCACTTGGATTAGAGTCATTCACTTGGATCGTCCGACTGGACTTTTTACTCGGATGTTTAGAGTCTTTCACTCGAAATACAATTTTCACTCGGATGACGATATTTTCACTTGGATAACTATATTTCCATCCGAAAGGCATTATCTTATTCGATCGGCAAGTTTTCGTCCCGATGGTAATCTTTTCATTCGGAATATTTTCATCTGGAGGACAATTTCACTTGGATGACCATATTTCCACTCGGATGACTATATTTCCACTTGGATAATAATAAGTTCATCCGGTCAGCAAACTTTCACTCGACCGTAAACTTTTCACTCGGATTTTCCGACTAAAACATAGCCTGATCCTGATTTGTCTCTCCAGGACTCATACGACCACGGATTGAGACGAATTACATATGAAAATCAATTGGCTCGACGAGAAGAAACTTTTCCGTGTTGAAGGTTTTTCAATTCAAGGCCGTCTTGAAGGCCGAATTGCTCATGCTTTGCATCAGACACTCATCAACATGTGTCTGGTGTCAAGCGTAATATTTTGGTCTCTGGCTTGTCCACACCGTATTGACTATAACTTTTGCATATGAACTCGGATTGAGATCATTTATATATGAAAATCGATCGCCTCGACGAGGCGAAGATAATTCCTTTAGAGCACTCCTTCATCTGAGGTCATATTGAGGGCGTAATCGGCCGAAAAGCATTCAGAACATTAAAATTTGTCACTCGGAGTATAGCTTCGGCCACTGAGATGAGGTCGAATGGCGATAGCCTAAACATCAAAGTTGTTCCACTCGACGATATGAAACTTTCTCATGCTGAAAACCCTTTCACTCTGTATCTTGCCAAAATCAGGTGTTAACAAGGGAACTGCGAATTGATTTGGTACGTACAAGTACAATATTACACGTTAGGCTTGTCCTTAAAATTCAACCCGCGCCTTGGTATATCCCGAAAATTCAGATATCGTGCTCCCAAAACTGGCGCCTTCACAACCTGTGCCTTGCTATCCCGAAATTACAACGTGCGCGAAAACTCCCTCCAGCTGCCAAATCCCGACATGCGGAACCCCCTTCTAACCTGAGCCGAAAGGGCCACTAGTTCAAATTGGTGGGGGTACTTTTGTAACACACCCTACATTTTGGACAAGCGCGTCCCTAAGTCATGGTTCCCCCCTCCCATCGCCTCCTTTTTGCCATTCGAAATCCCAGGCCGCCATAACCTCTCTGCTCCAGCCAGGAAACCCCATCCTCCTTCGTCCGCCACCTCACCGCTGCCCAGACGGAGCCTCTTCCCCGACGACAGCGTCCACCGCAACAGCTCGACGTCCCTCATCCACCTCCCAGGATGAGGATCCGTCGTCCATCTCATCGTCCTGCCGGTTCAGCCGCCCCATCCTCTACCTCCAAGGAGCTGCTCCGACAATTGCCTCGCCTATCATGGCTGCTCCATTCGCACAGCGCTGCCGTCGGTGTCAAAACCGGCGGATCTCGGGTAGGGGGTCCCGAACTGTGCGTCTAGGCCGGATGATAACAGGAGACAAGGGACACGAAGTTTACCCAGGTTCGGGCCCTCTCGATGGAGGTAAAACCCTACTCCTGCTTGATTAATATTGATGATATGGGTAGTACAAGAGTGGATCTACCACGAGATCAAGGAGGCTAAACCCTAGAAGCTAGCCTATGGTATGATTGTTGTATGATGAAGTTGTCCTACGGACTAGAACCCTCCGGTTTATATAGACACCGGATAGGGTTAGGGTTACACAAAGTCGGTTACAATGGTAGGAGATCTTGAATATCCGCATCGCCAAGCTTGCCTTCTACGCCAAGGAAAGTCCCTTCCGGACATGGGACAAAGTCTTCAATCTTGTATCTTCATAGTCCTGGAGCCGGCTGAAGGTATAGTCCGGCTATCCGAACACCCCCTAATCCAGCACTCCCTCAGTAGCCCCTGAACCAGGCTTCAATGACGACGAGTCCGGCGCGCAAATTGTCTTCGGCATTGCAAGGCGGTTTCCCCTTCCAAGTTCTTCAAGAAGATTTTAAACACCAAGAATAGTGTCGGGCTCTGCAAAATAAGTTTCCAAATATTGCCATAGAGAGAATAATATTAACACAAATCTAATCTGCTAACATATTCCGTAGCATGACATCACACTACGGCCAAGTCCTTTTCTCGAATCGTTTTCACTCTTCCACCTCAGCGTGTTTTGCGAGGCGGTTTCCTTGGCACGTCTTGTCAAAGCAGAGATCGTGTGCCCCTTTTTACGGGATTCTCATCAATATGGACGTGGGTAACCCAACCGCGCCATTTATCACGGCGCTTGGGAGGCAAGCGAGTTTTACCAGGCTGGTGGGGACGCATAGCCGCATCTGCCCATATAAGGGGATAAGGATCCACCTTTTTACCTACGCCTTCTTCCTCCTTTGCCTATCCATCTTGTGCACACCCGAGCTCCAGCGCCCAAGCCCGCACTTCCCACCTCAACCTTCTCCAGCAATGTCCGGAGCGGGAGGCAAGTGGGTGGTCTCCTCTGTCATGGAGGGCCATGTCAAGAAGCTAAGGAAGGTCGGATACTTGTCCAAGGACATCGCGCACCGGCTTCCCGAGGAGGGGCAGCTACTCCCCACCCAAAGGCCCCATGAGAGGGTAGTTTTCCTTCCCCACTTCCTCCGCGGACTGGGTTTTCCACTCCACCCATTCGTCCGGGGGCTCATGTTCTACTACGGCCTGGATTTCCACGATCTGGCCCCAAACTTCGTCCTCAACATCTCGGCTTTTGTCGTCGTGTGCGAGGCTTTCCTCCGCGTCCGCCCCCATTTCGGCCTCTGGCTCAAGACCTTCAATGTCAAGCCCAAGGTGGTGCGCGGCAGCCAGGCGGAGTGCGGAGGCGCCATGGCGGGCAAGATAGCCAACGTCCTATGGCTCGAGGGCTCCTTCATGGAGACCCTAAAGGGGTGGCAATCCGGGTGGTTTTACATCACCGAGCCACGCGATCCAAAATGGGTCGCAGCCCCTGAGTTCCGATCCGGACTCCCCACGCGGCTTATGTCCTGGAAAGAGACGGGCCTGTCGTGGGGTGACGAAAAAGAGGTGACCGGACTGCAAACATGCATCCAGTCCCTGGTGAACAAGCCGATCAAGCTTGTCAATGTGGTCCAGGTTATGCTCGTCCGCCGGATCCTCCTGTGTCAACAACGGGACTTTACTCTGTGGGAGTTCAACCCGGGGCAGCACCAAACCCTCAACATGCTCTTCGACACGACGTATGAAGACGTCTGGAAGGTGCTAACAAAAGGCGCCGAGGCTCCCACATCCGCCTCCGAGGACCGCGGATACAGCTCGCAGTGTCACGCTAGCGAGGTAAGCTATATTCACCTTCCACAAGATGTTTAAGTTCTTTTTCATAGTTTGACTCTATGCGGGATCTAAACTCCCTTACCTTTGACAAGCTTGGCAGGTGATATCCGGACCGATTAACTGTCCGGCTCCCTTGCCCGAAGACCCAGCCCCTGCTCTCCTAGTGAAGCTGCTGGCTCCAACGCCTTATGTGGTGCCGGAGAAGAAGGCCACGGGGACTCGAAAGAGTTCCCGTAACGTGGTGGTGTTGGACTCGTCATCTGACGAGTCCGAGACGCTCTCCTCCCATGGGAACTAGGAGGAGGAAGAAGAAACCTCTCCCCCTCCAGTGGGGGGAGGAAAGAAAAGGAAGGTCGCCCCAGCAGGGGAGGCCGGAGGGTCCAAGAAGAGGAAGACCCCTCCGCCGGACTACTCCCCCAACGCCAACGAGGACGACGAGGAGTGGCCGGACAGGGCCAAGCGCCCGGCGAAATCGTAAGTATTCAGATACCAGAGTGACTCATGATATTCCTTTGTCGTTCAGCTTTCCCTAATGCCGAACATAATTGTGCACCTCGCCCCGGGCCGAACTCGACGAGTCGTCGAGCGGCTCCCTGGATTCGTCGGACGTGAACTCAGTTCCGCCCGCTGTCTATCCCCCACACTGCAGACGACGCCGAAGTGGCGTCGCAACAAGCTCCGGGGCAGGAGGAGGTGGTCCTGGAGGAGCCGCAAGGCGACCTCCCGGACTCCAGGAGTAAAGGGGGGAAAAACCCCCCAGGGCTCCAAGTCCGGCTTTGAGCCGGACACCGCGCCGGAATCCTCAACGGTTCCGGACCGCGGCAGGCGAACTCCTGTCAAGAGGAGCAAGCCTTCTGAGCCGGCGGCCTCCGTCCAACCGGAGGTGTCGGACAGTCTGCTGGAGGTGCTTCACGGCGCCTCCATCGACGAGGAGCATCGTACTATTATGAGTACGGTGATCCGGAAGGTTCAGTCTGCCAAGAGCGGACTGAACAAAGCTTGCGCTAGCCTTCTAACAGGCTTCGAGGTAAGTAAAAAATATGTAAGAATATAACCGCATAGACAGTAGCCCCTGATGCTCTGTTTGGCGTTCGGAAAGAAAAGTCGAATAGAGGATCTATTAAATTTCGCAGGAGTCTAAAAAAGAGTCAAATATGCGTATGCAGGCTTCGCTGCTAGCCACTGCCACGCTGACTGCGGAGGTGGAAGCCCTGAAACAGGGCCTCGAGCAGACCGAGCAAGATCTCGGGCTTGCCAAGCGGCAGCTCGAGGAGAAAGAAGGTAAGAAATACCTTACAGAAAAAATGCCTATGAAAAGACATGATTGCAAAAAATAACAGGATTGTACTGCCTATTGTAGGGGCCACGACTGAGGTGGCGACCCTTAAGCAGGCGTTGTCCGAGGCCGAAAAGAAAGCGGCCGCGGAGCACACTGAGCGAGAGAAACTTGAGGCCCAGGTCGGCGAGGTGCGGCAAGAGCTTCAGACTCTTATGAAAAAACATGAGAGTTTGGAGCTTGAGTCAAAACGCAAGCGTCCAAGCTCGCGACGGCCTCTGAGACTGCCAAGTCCGCCAAGGCCGAAGCCCAAAAGGCCCTCCAAGAGTTGGAGGAGATGAAAAAGATAGCAGCGGGTAAGGCATTCTTTATGCAAAGCAGAAATATAAAAGTAAACTACTTGTTACTTACCCAAATCCGGAGCTCTCCAGGGGCATTCGCAGATCTTCACCGCAGCGTATCCGACGCCGCCGCATACCAAGCTAAAGAGGGCAGCTCGACGGAGAAGGTGTTCTGGTCTCAGTATGCTGAGGCCGGACACCCTGTGCCCTTGAGCGACCAGCTGAAACAGCTGGTCGAGCTCCACAAGGCGGCCGAACAGGCCATGAAGGGCTTCATAGTTCGGCTGTGGCCCGGAGAGGCCCTGCCTGGGAGCTATTTCGGGCTGGTGCGGCGACTGGTGGAGGCCTGTCCAAGGCTCGATGTCATCAAGCGCTCCGTCTGCATCGAAGGTGCCCGTAGGGCCCTTGCCCGTGCAAAGGTGCACTGGGGTAAGCTAGACGGTGAGAAGCTTGTGAGGGACGGGCCGCCGCCGGGGAAGGAGCATCGCAAGCCCGAGAACTACTATAAGGATGTTCTTGCGGGTGCCCGCCTTGTGGCGGATGAGTGTACCAAGGATGTAATTTTTGAATGAACTCGCTCGTGTTTATCCTGTGCGCTGAAAACTTGTTCATATGCGCTAAGCAATGCTTGTTGAATTTAAAATATTATTTTCTGTGCGGCCGTTTATCAAAAAATTGAGAGATGGCGAGTCGTCGGCTTCCGCCCCCATGCCACTAGTGCTGGGGTGTTCGGGATAAACCTGAGCGCTCTTTTTCCCATATTTGGGTCCTTCGAGGGAGGCGCTCAGCACAACGAACCAGGCAATCGGACTATAATGTTTGAACACTCTCACTTAGCCATAGAACTTTATAATTTTAAATTTCGGCGAAGCCCCTAGTTTGAAAGACCGAGTTCGGGGCGCTATCCACGCCTTGGCCGGACAAAGCCAGCTCCTCGCTCGAAGCGGCATAAGTCTTTAGGGACTCGAAAAACCTCTCGAACAGCGACCAGTCTCTCGCCTCATCATGACAGTCAGTTTTAGCTTTCTCCACTGAGGTGCTTAACCTAGCTCAACCGGGGCACAATCGCAGTGGTTCTCCTAGTGCTACCTTAGCCGATATAGCAGAACGTAAGGCACCAAAACATAGGAGCCGGGCAAACCCAACTATTGACCCAAATCATGATTCAGAGCCGATGCATAAAGTGCTATAAGTTCGGGGTGCCGCACTTATGAAGTGTTCGGACTTCTTACACCATGTTAAGGGGTACCGAAGCCCCTGGCGTATTTGCCGTACCACAGTGTACGGGTGCCATATGTCATTAATGAACATATATATAAAAAAGGGGATAATGCAAAAAACATACAAAAAGCTATGCATTGTTTATAAAGAGGCTGCTATCAAAGCAGAATGACACAAATAGTGCGATAAGCAAAAGATATTGGACTATTTAACATGTCCTTGCCAGAGGTAGGCCGCGGAATTGTATTCAAAAACAGGTATACTGCTCGTAACAGAGACCACCTTGGGGTTCCATAGTGCGGCATGGCTTGTCTGCTTCCCTGGGTCTTGCATCGTTTGTGCAGCGGTTGAATTGCCGAACAGGTCGTCCGAAGTATGGAGTCCTGAAAGTAAGAGAAAAGAAAAAAAATTGGCAGCCCCTAGTACGTTTTAGGCCGTATTTTGGGTTTGCCATTATTGTGCCCCTTCGCCCATGGTATTTCAAGAGCGTAGTTATGTATGCGAAGCACTGGTTTCGCTATGACGCAAGGGCTGGGGTTGGGGTCGCACTGCTATGCCTGCTCAGAACGTGCCAGGCGGCCTTGTTGTAGGTTATTCCGGGCGCGCTTGGCGGTGTCTGGCTTTTTAACGGCTGGACTGGAGAATTGCCTAAGAAGGCTGCTTTGTACTTCTGCTGTGAGGGCCGCCGTGTGTTCCTCCGTTTGGAGGGAGCGCTCGGTGTTTCCATTGACCGTAATTACTCCTCGAGGGCCTGGCATCTTGAGCTTGAGATATGCGTAGTGCGGCACCGCATTGAACTTTGCAAATGCGGTTCGCCCGAGCAGGGCGTGATAGCCGCTGCGAAACGGGACTATATCGAAGATTAACTCTTCGCTTCGGAAATTGTCCGGAGATCCGAAGACCACTTCAAGTGTTACTGAGCCTGTGCAGCTGGCCTCTACACCTGGTATAACGCCTTTGAAGGTCGTTTTTGTGGGCTTGATCCTCGAGGGATCGATGCCCATTTTCCATACTGTATCCTGGTAAAGCAGGTTCAGGCTGCTGCCGCCGTCCATGAGGACTCTTGTGAGATGAAATCCGTCGATAATTGGGTCAAGAACCAATGCGGCAAACCCGCCATGACGGATGCTAGTGGGATGGTCCCTTCGGTCAAAGGTGATCGGGCAGGAGGACCATGGGCTGAACTTTGGAGCGACTGGCTCCAGCGCGTATACGTCTCGTAGCACACGCTTCCGCTCCCTCTTGGGAATGTGGGTTGCGTATATCATGTTCACCGTCCGCACTTGTGGGGGGAAACCCTTCTGTCCACTGTTGTTCGGCGGCCTGGGCTCCTCCTCGTCATCGTTGTGCAGCCCCTTGTCTCTGTTTTTGGCTCTTAACTTGCCTGCTAGCTTGAACACCCAACAATCCCTGTTGGTGTGATTTGCTGGCCTTTCAGGGGTGCCATGTATCTGGCACAAGCGGTCGAGTATTCAGTCCAAACTGGACGGGCCCTGAGTATTCTTTTTGAATGGCTTTTTTCGCTGACCGGATTTATATCCTCTGAATCCGGCATTTTCTGTCGTATCCTCGTTGCTGTCGCTCTTAACACGGTGATTTTGCTTGTTCCGGCGTGTCCTGCCACTTTTGTCCTTGGTATCCGAATTACCAGGGTTCTTTGCTAAGTTGTTACTGCGAGCTAGCCAGCTATCTTCTCCCGCGCAAAAGCGGCTCATGAGTGTCGTGAGGGCTGCCATAG
This sequence comes from Aegilops umbellulata, assembly GCA_032464435.1. Taxonomy (NCBI): domain Eukaryota; kingdom Viridiplantae; phylum Streptophyta; class Magnoliopsida; order Poales; family Poaceae; genus Aegilops; species Aegilops umbellulata. Next base: position 207,396,294 of record CP136056.1, on the reverse strand, counting down.
ATTTCGGCTTTTCCTGTCCCAGGTGCCGGGCAAGCCATTCGTCGCGGATATTATGCTTGAAGGCTGCTAGGGCCTCAGCGTCCGAACAGTCGACTATCTGGTTTTTCTTTGTTAGGAACCATGTCTAGAATTGCCTGGCCAATTCCTCTGGCTGCTGGATTATGTGGCTTAGGTCATCGGCATCCGGTGGTCACACATAAGTGCCCTGGAAGTTGTCGAGGAATGCGGCTTCCAGGTCCTCCCAAGAACCGATTGAGTCTGCTGGCAAGCTGTTGAGACAATGCCGGGCCGGTCCCTTGAGTTTGAGTGGGAGGTATTTGATGGCATGTAGATCATCACCACGGGCCATGTGGATATGAAGGAGATAATCCTCGATCCAGACCGTGGGATATGTTGTCCCATCATATGATTCGATGTTTACCGGTTTAAAGCCCTCAGGGATTTTATGATCCATTACTTCATCTGTGAAGCATACTGGGTGTGCGGCGCCTCTATAGTGGGCTATATCACGGCGCAGCTCGGAGGAGCTTTGTCCATTGTGTTTGGCCCGGCCGGATTTATCGTATCCGGAGTGATGATCACTGTCACGTGTCGTGGGGCGCCCGCGCGATCCGTAGATCGACCTTGTTTGCCTTGCCTTGTCCTCCAGTATATCTCGCAGGTCCGGCGCGTTTTCCCGTGCCTGAGCATGTTTTGAGCGGCGTCGGGGCATGGCTTGAGTGGAGGGCTTAGAGGCCTCTCTATCGCGGCCACGAGGTGGCCTGTCTACCATGTCATGCACTGGTGATGTAGGTGCCTCCTCCTCTAATCGGGGTAGCAGCCTGCGCTTTGGGTAATGCTTAGAGGGGCGTTCGAGTTCATACTCTTCGGCCGCAAGGACTTCAGTCCATCTGTCAGCTAGCAGATCTTGATCAGCTCTAAGCTGTTGTTGCTTTTTCTTGAGGCTGCTTGCCGTGGCTAAAAGCCTGCGCTTGAAACGCTCTTGTTCGGCGGGGTCTGATGGTACGACGAATTCGTCGTCGTCGAGGCTTGCCTCGTCTTCAGAGTGAGGCATGTAGTTATCGTCCTCAACCTCTCGGTCTGCCGCCCTCTCATGAGGGCTGGCTTCTCCATCTTCCTGTGCCGAATCTTGCTAGAGGGGGTGTTCTTTGGCGCTATCCGGGGTAGTATTATCTCCCGTGCCGGAATCACCGTTTTTGCTTTGGCGGGATTTAGAGCGGCGCCGCTGACGCCGGCGCTTTGGCTGTTTCTTGGAGGTATCATCCTCCGCTGTTCCATCGTCATCTCCATCTTTTGGAGTATCCACCATATATATCATATGAAGAGGTGGCCTTCCAGCGCCCTACATGTGCTAGTTCCTGTTCGTCTCCTGCATCGTCGTCCATATCGTCGATGTCTTCGGAGTCGAAGTCAAGCATGTCGGTTAAATCGTCGACAGCGGCTACAAAGTGGGTGGTGGGTGGGGTTTGAATTTCTTCATCGTCTGTATCCCATCCTTGCTGGCGATAGTCCGGCCAGGGCTCTCCCGATAAAGAGAGAGACTTTAGTGAATTCAGGATGTCGCCAAAGGGCGAGTGCTGAAAGATATCCGCGGCGGTGAACTCCATGACCGATGCCCAATCGGATTCGATTGGCAGGGGCGCGGGAGGTTCGGAGTCCGGAGGGGAATCCGGATGCTCGGAGTCACCGGTCATGCAGAGTGCGGGGCTGGCGTTCGGCTCGATCGCTTTTGAGATCGCAGCCCCCGAGGTGACGTCCAACCGCACACCCTCGATCAGCGCCGCAGGTTCCGAATTAAGGGTCGGAACCGACGCGCGTGTGGGCTCCAGGGCACTGTTCGGCGGTAGAGCTAGATCATGCCCATCGAGACAGTGCGGCGCGCTTGGCTGTGGCTCGAATCCGTCGAAGATCAAGTCCCCGCGGATGTTAGCCTTGTAGTTCAAACTTCCAAACCTGACCTGATGGCCAGGGGCGTAGCTTTTGATCTTCTCCAGGCGGCCAAACGAATTGGCCCGCAGTGTGAAGCCGCCGAAGACGGAGATCTGTCCGGGGAGAAAAGTCTCACCCTGGACTGCATCGTCGTTGATGACCAAAGGTGCCATCGGGCCTAAAAGCGACGACACAGAGGAACTCTCAATGAAAGCACCAATGTCGGTGTCAAAAACGGCGGATCTCGGGTAGGGGGTCCTGAACTGTGCGTCTAGGCCGGATGGTAACAGGAGACAAGGGACACGAAGTTTACCCAGGTTCGGGCCCTCTCGATGGAGGTAAAACCCTACTCCTGCTTGATTAATATTGATGATATGGGTAGTACAAGAGTGGATCTACCACGAGATCAAGGAGGCTAAACCCTAGAAGCTAGCCTATGGTATGATTGTTGTATGATGAAGTTGTCCTATGGACTAGAACCCTCCGGTTTATATAGACACCGGATAGGGTTAGGGTTACACAAAGTCGGTTACAATGGTAGGAGATCTTGAATATCCGCATCGCCAAGCTTGCCTTCTATGCCAAGGAAAGTCCCTTCCGGACACGGGACGAAGTCTTCAATCTTGTATCTTCATAGTCCTGGAGTCCGGCAGAAGGTATAGTCCGGCTATCCGAACACCCCCTAATCCAAGACTCCCTCAGCTGCCTTAACCTGCTCCACCAGAAGCGCAGCATCCTCACCTACTCCTCGGACGAAGCAGAGGCCTACTTGGCACCACCAAAGAGGTAGTACACTCATCGCATCGCACCTTCTCCTTAACTAGACCTCCCTGCGCTGACGGTGCTCCATCCCGCACCCCCATGGAGCGACTACCTCGAAGCCGGCGCCGCAGGCGACATCTCCACGGCGGCTCTCCCCGAGTGCAAGGCCCCTTCGGCGGTGGCGTCCATACCAGCCGGATCTACTGCTGCTGCTCCCGCTCTCGCTCGCTCGCTCGTGCTGCTGCTCTGCTCTGATTTAGCTACACTTGAGTCGACTAAATCAACTTTTGGGCCAGTTGATTTTCAAGGGGTGGGGGGCTCGCCTGAGTTAAGGAAGAACCACCCGCAGCGGGGAGGGGGGCTCGCCGGAGTTAAGGAAGAACCACCTGCAGCGGGGAGGGGGCTCGCCAGAGAGGTACCCCACCATCTATCTTAGGGTTCTGGGTGGGGGTCGTGCTCGCCGACGGTGGGGGCGCGGTGGTGGAGCGGTGGCGTGGGGATCTCCGGAGAAAAAGCTTGGCGCGGGGGGGGGGGGCTAGAGGGTTGGCCGGGCGGCGGAGGACCGATGGTGGGGAGTTGTTTCGGGGCGGCAAGGAGGCGGCGGACCTGCGGTGGGGAGTTGTTTCGGGGCGGCGGACCGGCGGTGAGGAGTTGTTTTGGGGCGGCGAAGTGGCGCGGGGTTCGGCCGGTGGTGGCTGGCGGCTCAGGGGGGTGCAGGTTGAAGATGAATTTTAGGCCCTCCCTAAGCTATCCCATGTGAAGTGCCTCTCTGCTACCATTGCATTCAGTTTTGATAGTAACATTCAGATTCCACACTAAATTTCAGTTTCGGCGGTTAAGTTCAGAGTCAACAGTTTTTACCTCATATGTTGTAGTCAGGTGGTTTTTGGTGATGTAAATTTTACATCTATCACTTTTTGGTAATGCATTTTACATCATATATTGGAGATGCTATTAGAATCCCACTTGAGATTAACGATATCCATCTTGTGCTGCTTCAGCCTTGACATCTTACGGCTCACTGGAGCTGCTCCAACGATGGAACGATCCATCACAACAGAGTAGTGCTCTGGACGCCGTCTACAGATTCCTCAGATCTTCCTCCACACCTCCGACAGCCACCTCTGCCTCAACTTCTTCAGCGACCAACCCAATGATGCTGAGGTCAACACGGCTACGGCAAAGAGGTTGTACACTTGTCGCATCACTTATTACACTACATTCATGTCGATACATTAGGGCTATTTTGGTTCAACGGAAAAACATAGCAATAGGAAATTCTCCTATGGTACTCTACTGTTCAATTATTCAAGCATTTTGTTGAAAGGAATGGAGCAAAACATCCACCTGGACCTACTTTTCAAACGTCTATGCATGAAAACAAGACCAAGTGCATTAGTGACAGAATAACATTCTAACTGTACACCTTTCATATGGTTTCACTTTATTTTGGCCATGTTTCTTTGCATTCCTCTGCTCTTCCAATTCCTGTGAACCAAACACCCAAATTGACAGAAATCATGTGTTTACAAATGCTCTGTTTACCATGTGCATTCCTATCCCATTCCGGTGTTTTTCCTATCCCTACGTTTTTAGAATCATGCAAGCCAAATGAGCCCTTACATAATTACTTCTATTACAAGTAGGTGTCGAAGGAAACTTTGTGTGGTTTGTCCTCCTCCTGCCGCGACGTCGTCCACGTCACCTGAGTTGCTCCATCGACAGAAGCATCCGCCAAACCAGACATCACGACTCCTGGCCGTCTTTTGCCGCCTCATATCTCCTTACCTGCCGCCGGCACCCACCGCAATGGCATCACCATCATCAACTCAGCAAATGAACCTGAGGAGTACTCTTTTGTTTCTGCTTATGTTATGCATTGCTTAAAATTACACTACAAAAAATACACTTCCGTGATGATACGTGTTTGTCATAGTTGGTCGCGTTTTTTGTCATGCATGTGCATCCATGACGATTTTATGACAGAATCAAGATAGTCATACCTGTGATGGCGTAGAAGTGTTCCATGACATTACCAAAATTATCATCACGGAAGTGTCCACTTCCATGACGATAAATCGCGTGTCATAGAAGTGCTTTCGTCAAAGGTGACCGACATGTGGCATCCACCATAAGGGAACGCCGTTAAGCTATCGGGTCGGGTTTTGGATCCGATAACCCGTTAACAGCCCCGACCAATGGGGATTTTCCACGTGTAAAATCATCATTGGCTGGAGGAAACATGTGTTGGCTCACCGTTGGGACAGATGTCATCCGCTCATTGGACCGAAGGCGCCTATGATACGGCGACACATGGCACGGCCCAACAGAGGCCCATTCCTGTGAAAAGGCCGGCCCGTTTGACTTGGTCAAAAGGTGGCGGGCTGGCCCACGGAAAGCCTGTTAACGGCCTGTTCGCATATAGCCCATTTACAGCCCGCTAACCCAAGGCCCGTTACACCCGATCCAAATTAGGCCCGGTAGCATCATCTGGGCCGTCCAATATGATTCAGCCCGTTTTAACTTCCGGCCCATGTGTGGCCCAAGACTTCTTTTGGCCCATATGAGGACCTTTGTAACTCTTGGCCCATTAACGGCCCGTGGTGAAACTGGCCCGTAATGAACAGTGTATCACTTTATACCCATTAACGGCCCATTATTCCATTGGGCCGTCTCCAACCCAAGTTATCTTTCGGCTTTCTCAGGGCCCATTGATTCTCATTTGCAGCATTCGGTTACATACGGCCCGTTACTGTCATTTTCTGCTTGTGGGCCGAATTCAGCCCATCGTTACAGTAGGCCCGTTTGCGGACCGTTAATACGTTGGGCCGTTTTCATGTCAAAAAAAAACCCATTGGGCTGTTTTCATAGAGTTATCAAATACGGCCTATTAACGGCCCGTTATGGTCCACGAATAGGACGGCCCATGATTGGCGAAATGATGATACGCCCCGTAGAAGGTCCATGGATCCTACGGCCCGTATGAGGCCCATGGATAGTACGGCCCGTAGAAGGCCCAGGATCGTACGACTCGTAGAAGGCCCATGGACCCTACGGCCTGTAGAAGGCCCATGGACCCTACGGCCCGTACAAGGCCCATGGACCCTAAGGCCCGTATAGAAGGCTGATGGACCCTACGGCCGGACGAAGTCCTATGGATCATACGGCCTGCAGGAGGCCCATGGTTACAACAGTTCGTGTGTTGCCATGATTATTTTCGCCTAGTTACCAAAAATAGGCTATTGTAGCCACTAGAAAAAAAACAGAAAAAGAACTGCAGTGACTACAAGCAAACAACTAAACAAGACAATAAGGAAATAAATAAGCAAGAAATTAACGCTAGCCTATTACCGTATTACACATATTACATCCACTGAGCATCAAAGTTCGCCACCAGTGCAAATATAGGGAACAAAGCAACACATTACATACACTGGTCATCAAAATTGGCCACCAGTGCAAATAAACACGACAGCAAAACAAGAGCATAACTGAAACAACTTCAGAAAAGCTCAAGAAATGTTATCCTGGGTATCCACCATGCTGGCAATAAGCTTAGAAAGCTGATTAGCTTTGTCCTGTTTGGCGCTAAAATCCTCCAACGCTTGCTGTTGCACCAGAAAGTATGCATCTGAATGCTCCCGGGACTTCCGCAGTCCTTACGCTTCTTGTCGTAGCATAGCTGATCGATGTCTTTCATCTTGTATTTGAGACTCAAGAAACCGAACTGATTCAGACAGTGAGTTTGAACAGCTTGTGCAAGAGGAAGTGGCCAGTAACTCGAACACTAAACCAAGACAGGACTTTGGGGTTGTCTTGTTGTCTTCAAGATAGTCTTCCTTAGCTGTTTTATCAGCTTTGTTGGAGACCAACAAGGATGTGTCACTATCATGAACCTTATCTGCATTACTTTATTTACCATTGCTTAATAAGGCATTCTTCCCCAATATTCTGTCAGCATTCTAAAAGAAGAAACAAGCAGACACATAACAAGTTTAGCATGTACTAGTATATGAAACTCATTTCGGTGAACCAGTTCATTAGTAAGGTGGACAGGATTAAACTACCAAGTCTTCTATTGCCAAGTACTAGTACATAATAAAAGCATCAAACAAACATATATCTATGTCCTATGGTCATTGCATTGTCTTGCCAATTCAAAATAGAGACACGGTTCAAATCATATCAATTCAATACAAAGCAGCAGCGAAAGAATACAAAGCGTGGGAAACTACACGGCACAACAAGATTTCAGATGGGTACCACGGGTCTACATGTACAACAACACTATTGGCTCTGTTGTGATGCTAGTAATGTGCATGATATGAAAGTCAACTATATACACAATTGAAATTGAAATCAACAGAGCTATTGATAAGAGCAAACCTGTAAAAGAAACATGCGTGAACATACCTGCTATGCCATTGGAGTTCCGATTGGATCCTTCAATTTAAAAATAAGTTTGTATGAGTAAATACAGTGATACAAGAGCAAAGCAATCATAGTTTAAAAAGGCGCGCCTAGGCTCTAGGCGTTGGAAAAACGCATTGCACATAACTACGCATAATCTGTGCATTACTGCGCATAATCATGCGCTTTGGTCAGTAAAGCGCAAGGCGGTGGCAAAACGCACAATTAACGCCTAGCGCTTTTTTGAACTATGATAGGAATTGAATCTTAAATTAGAACAGTTGTTCTTCAGGTTTAGGCACTTGTTCTACATGAACAGAGTACAGTAAGACGCAAGAATATAATACCTAAAAATAGAAAAATGAGCTCATAGACCGTACCACATTCTTGGTTCGGGACCAGTACAGAACAAGGCGTTCCCAGTCATCGTCCAGTAAATGTGTCTCAGGAGAACGTAAGGGAATTTGATGAGTTTCTTTGCTGGTGAAGTACGTTTTCTTCAGGTAATTCTGATACTGCCACCAAGCATTCTTGAAGATAGCAGAGGTATTAGCACGGGTTACCTCATCCTGAGTTTCCAAATCGGTCCTTCTCTATAGAGAAAAATGGGAAAATTTGTTGTATTATAATCATCATGGTGGTAGGATGTATGGGACGAAGCAAAGTAATTGCCATGAATAACATTAATTACACATAACTCCTGGACAAACACCTGCAACTGGCATTTTCCTTCATCTTCAGTATAATACTAGTTGACCCGTTGCTCCAAATGGCGCAGAGACCCGCTAAAGACATGTTGTCGATGAAAATAGTTTCATTTTGCAAGAACATATTCGATATTGGTAGTACAAAGCTCATGTGTTAAACCATGTTATATTGAAAATATGTTTAACACGGTGCAAAACCCGAGTTAAAAAAATTATATTTGTATAACATGTACAAACCAGCTAAGTAAACATTGTTTTAGTTGAAAATATGGTTATCATGATTAGATATCTGAGTTAAAAAAACAAATTGAAAAGAAAATTCATACTTTAGTTGGTTTAGTTGTGAGCAAGCACATATGGTAACAAATTTAACCCCTGTTAATAAAAAAGAATGAAGGCTTGCGTCTACAATAAGATGCATAATAACTTTACACCTTGTGCCAAATGGCACAAGGTCTCATTTCAAGAGTTATTTGACAATAAGTGCTTGACAAATTGGCAACAATAAGGATCCTTTTAATAGTGAAAATTGAGAGAAACATAGCTTCAAACTATGTAATAGAGTTTTAAAAATGTTGGCATTCTCTCTATATAATTTTGCTATGTAAGCTGGAACTTAGGAATCCATGTCACGGTTTGTCCTTGATACGTTGTTCGTAACTCTCCCTCCCACTCTGGATCCATAGCATTTTGTCCTTCACAGCCCCTTTATAGGTCAGATGCAATGTAATTCCTTCATTTTTTAAAGAAGCTAAACAAACAATGCCTTGCACCACATTTGTCATCTCTTTAGTGATGGATCCACTCTATAGCCATCTCTTCTCTTTTGAAGGCAACTGGACAAACAATGCCTAGCGCCATGTTTATAACATGTTGTTCTACTATAATAGAAGTGCAGACATGAAATGAGGAATCAATTGAAGAAACAAGGACATATTGGTCTGCTACAATGGAAGGGCAAACCAAGATTGACAAGTACCACACCAGGAACAAAAGTTTATAACATAGATAGAAGTGACAATAAACAACGAGTTTTTCAAGATTTACAATGAACAACATGATTTGGCTTCTTGCTCTTAAATAGAAACAATCTGCAACACTAAAATGCACTCTCGTATAGGAAGTAAAACTGATAATGCTCACCTAACATGTACAAAACCGAGATCAGCCGTGTAATTACTGCCTGCTAGATTAGTATTTTAGTTATCCTCGTCCAGCGAAGAGGAGTCCATGTTTTCAAGTACTATCACTTCATTCATATTTCCTGGCAAAATAGGGTCAGATGCAACACTTATACACCATTGTCTAATGGTAAAGGAAGTAATAAACTAATGAGCACATAAATTCTTAAATCAACCTCCACAACATCATCTGCAGAAAACATTACAAAAGGAAAGGGCAATCTCTTTTATCATACCAGAGGTACATCAAGTATGTTTCATTTGCATACAATAGAAAAAGAGGCTTAACCCAACTGAAAGGTGGACAATCCAGAAAGACTGATGAACATCAACTATATTGACTTTTGTAGTCCAGGCATAGCAGAAGTACCTAATTCAATATCCAGACTCTCTAAATGTTCCTAACATGAAGATAACGGAATATATGTTAATACACTAAATGGCAGTAGGGACTATTCAAAAGTATATGTGGTCTAGATGCAACCTAGATGACCTCGTGAGTACAAGTAGAGGTGGTTGTCATAGTGACATCCAAGGATGGTCGCTCAGAACTAATGATTCATCGCACATTAATTACCGAACCACCGTCCCTAGTTTCCTAATCGGGCTACAGAGCTCTTTCTATGTCATCAATCTCAACTACTGCATCATCCTGACCACTATCACTGCCAGTCACATCGAAACAAAAATCAGAAATATTGTAGTGAGAAACGACACCTGCTAAGAATGTCCGTGAGCTCACAGTATTATTTTGGTGACTGCCTTATCAAAATAACGATGTGAATTAACTGCATCTTTATCTTTATAAACATTTTTTTCAGGTACCTCAATATTCACAACAATTGTCATGGTCAGGTGTTTAATTGGAGCAGGAAAAAAAGCTGGAATATGCACGAGTAAAAATCTACAAATGCAGGCAAATCAAAATCTTATATGCATTAATAGCTTGAAACACTACATAGCTCTTTCTCTGCCATCAATCTCAACAACGTCGTCCTGACCACTGTCACTGCCAGTCAAATCAAACCAAAAATCAGAAATATTGTAGTGAGAAATGACACCTACTAAGAATGTCCGTGAGCTCACAATGTTAGTTTGGTGATTGCCTTATCAAAATAACGATGTGAATTAACTGCATCTTTACCTTTATAAACCATTTTTTCAGGTACCTCAATATTCACAACTGTCATGGTCAGGTCAACTTAGGTGTTTAATTTGAGCAGGAAAAAAGCTGGAATATGCTTGATAAAAATCTACAAATGCACGCAAATCAAAATCTTATCTGTATTAATAGCTTGAAACACTACAGTCCTACATTATTGCAGTCAATACCTTGTCTCAAACTGAATTATACGTAGCAATTTTAATTCAATAAAGCTAGCCATGATGGCCTTTCCTAAAAAAGTTAAAGATCAAGTTGGACAGAGTAAGGTCTAAATGGCATCTCCCTTTTTATAGAAGGCAAAAGATCTTAATGGCCTCGTGACTGAGTAAGATGTGTAGATGGAGAAACCATGCGTATGAAGCTGCTCAATACAACTTAACTAAATTCACTAACTTTAAGTAACAATGAAGAAAGAAGAAAGCATTCATAAAATGCAGGTTCTCTCTTCTTTGAACATATTACATGACTCGGCATCTTCTTGTAGGAAAGAAAAAAGCAAAGAGAGAAGGATAAAATAAGAACAAAGCCATGAACAGAGCATCGAGGAATCAGTATAACAATTTTGAAATACAATAATTTCGAAATCTTGCAAAATCATAACAAAAATTTCAGGAGTTATGAACAATTAGAAATACATTATACTGAAGGTTGAGTAAAATATGTCTTTTGGATTGAGCAAATATATAACTGCAATAATTTTGCAAATCAGCACATAACAAGAATCTAAGGCTCTCTAGACTCCTTTTCCTTGCTAAACATAAAAACTACTGACATAAAACTGAAAGAACAAAGTAACATAAAAACACTTTGATTACAAAATGTAGACCTACGGTAATCGGCACTCAAATGGTGCAAATATAAAATGATGCCAGCCACTGATTATTCATGAACCCAACCCATACAGATGACTAAAGTGCAGAAAACTGAGTGTCCAAACATGCAGAATTATTTGTTTGACCAACAACTCCCCTATTTCAGTTTATTTTGAGGCCATACCAGGTTCAGAATAATAGCAAAGCTAGACAAGACGATAATGAGCTTCTGACCATATTGTCGAGTAGCAAGTAGTCGAAGAAGGCGTGGTGGCTGCACTCGTGGGCGATCACCCAGATGCCATTCATGACGCAGCCCTGCACGACCCAGTAGAGCGGACAGGCGCCCAGCTGTTGCATGCTCGGGAGTGCTGGGATCCAGACCAATGCGGCGTACAGGAGGGACGCGATGATGACAAGGTCATAGACCACATAGGAGAAGGACCTGATCACCGAGCACTGGAAGTAGTGAGGCGGGATTGCCTTCTTGATCTGGGCCAGCGTGAGTGCCGGCTTGTCCGTCGGCGCAAGCTGGAAGATATCACCGGCGCTAGCGCGACCGAGCACCTCCTGCTTCTCCCGCTCCTTCTCCATCATTCTGCCGCCGGCAGCCATGATGTCGCTAACAAGAACAAAAAGCACTAGTGATCAGACAGTGTGGATGAAGGTATATATATAGTATATCATTCAAGAACGAATATATATTCTGCGTCGTGTGTGTATCTGTTTGTCAAATGAGGCTGAGATAAACTTTAGTTCAGGTTCAGTCAAGTTTTAGAGCCAATAAAAAACGACAGGTTGGACTGGACCGGCTTTCATTCATGACAACACATGTCATTCAGGAAGCTGTACTTGGATAGTTAACTGATTGCCAAGCTAAGTAAAAAAGAACTGAAACTGTAACTGATTGCCGAGCTAAGTAAAAAAGATCTAAAACTGTAATTCAAGACTTTTGGTTTGAAATTCAACCAAAAATACAACTGATTCAATGCTGTAGGTCATATGTGTCACCAATGTAAAGAAGAGCTTGCAATCCGAGCCAATATAAAAGACATGTGTCATCCATAATGTTGCAAAACAAAAATCCTGAATTGGCTAGAAAATTAAGACTAAAAAGATCAACAAGTACAAAGAAAGGACTGATTTTGACAAGAAAAACTACTACTACAAGCTGCAAGAAAAACTACTACTACAATTTAATAATTGCACTGTAAAACGATCTTACATTTCACAGTAAAAACTACTGCTACAATATGTAGATCTTTAGCAACGCTTCCACCTCACATTTTATGCTTCCACAAATACCAAGGAAGCCATTTGATGCACCCATCTGCAGAAGCCCTGTAGCGTCCGCTTCATTTGGTACAAGGAGATATCTCTCTTAAAAGATCTTAATGACAACCTTCACAAATTTCTTCAAAACTTTTATGACCATACTCTCTGCAACTGCAATCTACGCTTATCAAATTTCTTGAGCATTTAAATTTAAAATAGCAAAAAAGAAAAACACACCCTAAATCATCACGCATAAACTGTTTTGAATTATGGATGTGCCAAATAAGAGGTTTAGCTAAACACGACTCCCACCTCTGTGCCGCCACCCTAACCCTAGCCACCCACCACCGCCGGCGATCTCCACATCACCCCGTGGGTTTTGCCATCTGATCGGCTCATCATTCCCGGCGTCCTCTCCTCTCTCTACTGGTTGTCATCTCCATGGCGGTCCATGCAGCGATCTCCCTGGGATTGGATTTCTCCCCGGGGATGAAGTTGGCATCTGAGATCCAACGTACCTTCCACAGATCGGTGCATCCCACGTCGGACACGGGCCATTTCATCATGGTGGTCTCCTTTGCACGGCACACATTCCGGCCGGATGAGGAGAACATTGGTTTTGCACTTGAGGCGGCCATCGGAGGATATTGCTCACATCTCAAGGTATCTCTCCTTCATCATGGAGTTTTTCATTCAACGTTTCTTGCAAGGAAGTGGGTTTCTTCATTCTGCACCAGAGGAGTTTTGTTTGTGATTAGTTCAAGTGTTTCTTCCATCTTTGGGGTCATGGTGGCCCAGATTGGAAGAAAGAATTCAGCCTATGGCAATCTGAATGCCAGGAGGAATGGATTTTAGTTAGTCCTTCTAAGAGAAGAGTTCGGCTTGGTTTAGAGGCCATGAAACATGCTCCGGCCAAATCCTCTCTTCATGCTCGTGCGTCCAAATCTATTACTACAAAGCATGCTACGTTCGCCACGTTCATGCAATACCCAGCACGTAAGGGATATAGCTATGGCCCGTCCACCGATGAGGTGACCATAGTGCGAGAAGCTGGTTATCATGTTTCGTCCCATGAGGATGCTGGTCGGTCTCCTCCGGTGGCAACCTCGCCGCCGGCAAGGATAGAGATACAGTTTGGAACAATCCCGCCTTCCCCGGAGGGTTTATCTCCTGCCCGTTTCAACCCTGGATCCTCGGGTGGTCGATTAGTTTTTGCCTTGGAAGGTTTGGACTCCCCACCCCAGCTGGGCTCGAGGGTCCAGCCCATCTGCCTCTCTGATGACGAAAGTAGCAGCCCATCACCCAACATCTCAAGAGTTTCTTCCCCTCAGGATATTATCTCGGATTTGCAGAGTTTTGATGATATGATTGAAGATATGGCTGCGACTTACTGGGATTGTCAGAACTGTTTGACTATGCGCCACACGTAAAGACATGCACGAATCAGGTCCGCTGTCGTAATTGTTTTCGTTCGGGACACGTTAAAAAAAATTGCACTGGCCAGCCGCCTGACTTGTCCATCTGGGTCCCCAAAGTCCCATCGCCGGGTTTTGGGAAGCGAGACAGAAAAGAGGACCTCCTTTCCTCCCCTGTCTCTCCAGTTTCCCGAGGCCAAACGACTCTGGAGAAAACCCCATCCTCTGCTTCTCCGCCGCCACCATCGCCGCCTGTCCACCCTGCCTCGCACACCCAAGCTTCCACCAGCTCGAGTCCTACTCCTGCACCGCAGCCTACAATGGCGGTGTATGAGATTGACCCTCACCGCTTCATCCCTGGTGGTTTTGATATTGAAGACGGCGGTGCGGATCGTCTCCCCCGCACCTTTTACACACCCGCCGTTCCTCCGCCCCGAGCGCACGAGCAGTTCATGGTGGCCATTGTGGAGCCGATCCCACCTCCGGAGCTGGTTGGTGTCCGTTGTCAGCAATTTCTTGACTTCCTAGTTCAGGTGATGCATGTCCCAGTTATTTCTGCTCAAACTTGGTTTCAAGGGGTCGGTCTGTTCGAGATGGAAGATCCAGTTGTCAGGGGTTCTTTTACTCTGCATCCGCCGTTTCCTTTAGGAGTTGATGAGGAAGGCAATGAGTTCTTTGTCCGTTTTATCTCGCATAATCAGGGGGAAGGTTTCCGTGCTATCCATGGCCAACGGACAGGGTGGCTGATGTTCATCGGCATCCCCCTAGATTATAGAAACACCCAGTGCATTGCAGACATGGTTAGCACCTTTGGACAGTTTCATTATTGGAACAGCACTGACAGGCGCAAGGTTAGATCTTTGGTCCGTGCTTCTTTCCCGGATAATGCGCTCGTCCCTCGATCAGTAACCTTCAGGGAATTTGCCAATTGGGGCGATGTTATGGTATCTTGGTCGGCTGGTTGTTATATTTTATCTGGAGAATTTGCTGGAGCCATGATCCCTGTGGATGAAGACCCTATGCCTCTTAATGGGAATCCCCACCCGATGCCTGGAGCCGACGTGCCGCAACAGTTTTGGGCGATGCCTCCATATTCAGCTCTTGGATAGAATGCAGTTCCTCCGGGTCCAAATCAAGACCAGAATGATGTGCACGGGTGGGCTGACAATGTGCAGCAAAATGAGGGATGGGGCCCATGGGAAGAACAGGTTCAGCCTCAGCAGCAAGAAGAGATTCAGCCAGCCCAAGATCAGAACTCCATGATTTTTAACCCGTCTGTGGATTCTTCTGATGATGAGGACATGCTTGAAGTCCAGCAACCTATGCAAGCTCCACATGTAGTGCATTTAGATCCCATTCACCTTGGCATGGTTCGAGTCTTTTACGGACCAGTACTCCCACCGGCAATGATATGGGAGAGATCGTTCAAGTCTTTACTGCCTGATTTTGTCATCAGAGATATACCAGCTCCTCTGACTGGGTTTTCTACCTTGAAGCTGCAAGTTCAATTTGGTTCTGTTGATCTGCATCAGAAGTATCTGCTTTGGTCTGATGACCAATGTGTCCCCAGTTGTGGAACCAATTCTTCAATGGTTATTGAAGAGCTGCCATCAGATGATCTACCTTGCTCCAATTCCCAAGCTCCCCTCACTCCTTCATAGGTTTCTCGGGAGGAATTTCAATTTACCTCGGCTACTCCAGCTGCGTTGGGTAAACGACCTCGCACTAGGCGTTCTGTCACTCTTGTGGAGCCAATTCTTGATTTCTCCAACAGAAGGATGATGCGCAGCTCTGCCAAGAGGACGGGCATGAAACCAATCTCTGCAATCCCTCCAAAGTCTGCCCCTCTGCGTCGCCCGAAGGCAAAGAAGCTTCGTCTTGAAGATGACCAGAGTCAGCTCCCTCTTCCACCCCCGACGCCTATACCAACAATGCAGGCAATTGGAGTGGCCCTGGGTATCGACCCATTTTAGCTATCGGTCGAGAAGCTTATGGCTTCTCCTTGCCCTGCTGAAAATGAAGATGGTCTGCATGATGAGTGATGTGTGAAGAAGCTTCATGGCACGTGGGGCAATTTTGTTTTTGTGCCCGTTTTACATTAGCTCGTACTGTTTCTGCGTCTGTTTGAACTATTGGGTCCTTTTTGTTGGCACTCTTGTTATGATATTGTCCATGCTGTTAGGCAGCTGGATCTGCTACTATTCCTCAGCGTTCTTTTTTTATGGATAATTGCTATTATCGAAATTGGAATGTTCTCTGCTGGAACGTGCGTGGGCTGAATTCAGAGGCTATGCAACGTGACTTACGTGCTAAGATTGAGGAAAGTAGATGTTCTATACTTTGTTTACAGGAAACTGAATGCGAGAACTTCGATATTCGAATGATCAGATCCTTTTGTCCTAGGAGGTTTGATCAATTTGTGTTCTCGCCCTCTATTGGAGCGTCTGGTGGGATTCTAGTCATTTGGAACTCTTCGATCTTTCAGGGTCAGTTGATTGACATCCAGCGATTTGGTGTTGTGATTTCCTTCCAATCGATGCAGAACTCGGAAAAATGGACCTTAGCGTCTGTATATGGGCCTTGTGAGGGTCAGCCTAGGGATGATTTTGTTAGCTGGCTTTACCACCTAGACATCCCTCCTGATGAAAACTGGCTTTTATTGGGGGACTTTAATTTTATCCGGTCCTTAGATAACAGAAACCTCCCGGGGGGTGACGTTAATGATATTTTCCTCTTCAATGAAATAATTGGTCACCTGGGTCTTTTGGAACTGCCATTGAAAGGTCGTAGCTTCACCTGGTCCAGCATGCAGCAAAACCCCCTCCTTGAGCAGCTAGATTGGTTCTTCACTACTGCTGATTGGATTTCCCACTATCCGAACACGATGGTTAATCCACTGGCCAGAACTGCATCAGATCATGTGCCTTGTGTGGTGTCCATCGACACTTCCATTCCTATGGCCAGAACTTTTCGGTTCGAAAACTTCTGGTTTGACATGCCAGGGTTTATGGATTGTGTCACTAAGTCTTGGAATGCACCGGTATTCTCTGATCTATCTGCTTCCGCGGTTCTCACAAAGAAATTTAAAAGGCTGCGATATGATTTAAAACTTTGGAGCAAAAAGCTATCATACATCAAAAAGCTTACTGTTGATTGCTCGAAGGTGATCCTACACTTTGATCAGTTAGAGGAAGTGAGACCTTTAACTAGGCCAGAATTCAATTTCAAGAAAATAGTGAAGATTCGCTATGAGTAACTGTTAAAAATTCACTATATCTACTGGAAGCAGAGGTGCACCATTCGATATATAAAGGTTGGCGAGGAGAATTCAAAATTCTTTCACGCCATCGCATCGGAGCGTATGAGAAAGAATTCAATTTCCAGTCTCAAGGCCAACTCCATGACTGATCATGTGACTGACCACGCACAGATGGCGGGAATTCTCTGGGCCTCGTTCAAATCTAGGATGGGCCAGGCCCAAGGGATCAATATGGGCTTTGATTTGTCTCAATTAATTCAGCCCATCCCGAGGCTGGAGGAGCTCTCCTTACCGTTTACTGGCGAAGAGATAAACAAAGTTCTGAAAGAACTACCCGTGGATCGGGCACCTGGTCCGGATGGATTTAATGGAATGTTTGTCAAGCGCTGCTAGCCTATAATTGAACATGATTTCTTGCGGATGATACGAGACTTTTATGAAGGGAAGCTTTCATTGGAAAACATCAATGGTTCCCTTTTTACGCTCATCCCCAAGATCATTTCACCCGAAGGGCCCGATGATTTTCGACCAATATCTCTCACAAACACCTGTCTTAAATTTCTTACAAAGATATTGGCCAACAGGTTGTAGAAGGTGATCCTTCGGTGTATCCACAAAAATCATTATGGGTTTCTTAAGGGTAGGTCAATCCAGGACTGCCTTGCCTGGAGTTTTGAATATATTCATCAATGTAAGTAGTCCAAACGACCAATTATAATCCTCAAGCTGGATTTTGCCAAGGCATTTGACACCGTTGAGCATGAAGTTATTCTCCAGATGTTGCAGCATAAAGGGTTTGATGCCAAATGGATTTCTTGGGTAAAGCAATTGTTGTCCTCAGGTTCTTCGTCTGTGTTGTTGAATGGCATTCCTGGAAAACAATTTAAGTGCAAATGTGGTGTCAGGCAGGGTGATCCTCTGTCACCTCTGTTGTTTGTCATTGCAGCGGATTTGTTGCAGTCAGTGGTCAACCAAATGCTTGCACATGGCACCCTATCTTTGCCTATTCAAACCCATGACAGAGAGTTTCCCACAATCCAGTATGTAGATGACACAATCCTGTTTCTTCCAGCTAAGGATGAGGAGCTTGTTGCATTAAAGAACATGCTCCTGACATTCCAGCAGTCCACAGGAAGGTCAACTTTGCTAAATCCTCAATGATCCCTCTGAATATGAGTGATGAAGAGGCTTCTATAATTGCTGCAATCCTGGGTTGTAAGATTGGACAGCTCCCTTTTACCTATTTGGGACTGCCTTTGGGAACTACAAGGCCAAGGATCATAGACCTAATGCCCCTGGTTGACAGCCTTGAGAGGAGACTAACTGCAAGTTCTTCCATGCTGAATCAAGGCTCTCGTCTGCAACTTCTTACCTCGGTCCTCACATCTCTGCCAATATACTTTCTCTGCAGCTTGCAGATTCCACCAGGGATCATCAAACAGCTTGACAAAATCTTTAGGCAATGTCTTTGGAGGGGCAATAGTGATGCTCCCAAACAGTCTCTGGCAGCATGGGATCTCGTTTGCAGGCCTAAAGATAAAGGGGGTCTAGGAGTTATCAATCTGAATATCCAGAACAAAGGACTCCTTATCAAGCATCTCCACAAGTTCTACAACAAGGTCGACATTCCTTGGGTGACCCTAATATGGAAAAGTTACTATGATCATGGTGTTCCATAGGTAACAGCTGCAGTTGGATCTTTCTGGTGGAGGGATGTTCTGAAGCTGCATGAGGCTTATACTGCTATTGCCTCGGTTAACATCAACATGGGAGATTCAGTTTTGTTCTGGACAGATTCTTGGCACATTGGGGGTTCTGCTAGGCCATTATGTTGGAGATTGCCTAGGTTGTTTTCATTTCCTAATAATGATAAGATATCCGTGCAGGAATTTCTTCAATCACATGATCTCTTCTCCATGTTTTATCTGCCTATTTCTCATGAGGCTGCTGCTGAATTACATATATTGGAAGGTTGGATCATGCAGTTAGAAAGAGACCCAACGATACCTGATGTTTGGATATGGCCTGGCAAATCAAGGGATTACACTGCCAAGAGCTTCTACATGATCATGCACTCTCATCTACCTACAATACAACCTTGCAAGTGGTTGTGGCAGAGTAGGTGTACCATGAAGATAAAGGTGTTTGGGTGGCTCCTCTTCTTTGACAGGCTCAACACCAAGGACATGTTGGTTAGAAGACACTGGCGCTCTAGCCAAGAGGATAATTTCTATCTTATTTGCAGTTAGCTGGTGTATGAGGATAGAATACATCTGTTCTTCAACTGCACCTTCAGCTCAAGGGTGTGGAATTATCTAGGCATTGATTGGATTGGGGGCTCTGATGTCTTGCAATGTATCATGCATGCTAGGTCCAGCTTTAGGCATCCTTTCTTCTTTGAAGTCATGCTGATAGCAGCTTGGAACATTTGGATTTTAAGAAATGGCAGAACCTTTAGGGCTGAGAGAGCTACATTCACTGCTTGGAAGTGTAAATTCATCCATGACATCTCACTGCTTGCCCACAGGGTGAAGGATTGTATCAGACCGAAACTTTTGGCTTGGGTTAATTCTCTGTTGTAAATAGGTAGGGATGTTTAGACTTAGGTATTTCTTTCCTTTCTTTCTTTGTACAGTCTGTATTTTGCTTGTATAGTTTTTCTTGATTCAATAAAGGGCTGTGGGGCTTTGCCTCACAGTAAATATTCAAAAAAAACACAATAGTTCTAAAATTATTACACATGGAGTAAGCATGCTAACCTCTCCATCCTACATTCTAGGTATTTCTTCAAGAACATCCGACATTCAGGCTGAGCTCCTATTAATTTCAGGCAGGCAAGATAGTACTTCTTCTCCTGCTTGAACCTGCAAAAATGATTGTATGCATCCTAAGTGTATACAACATGATCTCTGAACACAATTTTATTCAAAGCATATGAAAAAAACACTAATTGGACTAAGTGCTACAATCATCTTCTGAACCTAATCAAGGGAAACAACATGGAGCAAAAATCTCCAAATAACACACGGCCAAAGAGAAGCTATTTTTATACAGTGTTCTACAAGTTCAGAGAGAGAGAGAGAAGCTCACCTCGGTGTGTGACATCAGATGCAATCGCTGACATGTGCGCCACAACCAAAGCTGCGACCGTAGTCTTGACCGCCCACACTCATCGGCTCGCCATCACCTCGCATCGAACGAGCCACCGCCTGGACCCCGGGATCTCCTCTTCCTCCTGCAGATCCAGGCCTACTGCTTTGCAGCATGGAGGGCGAGCCTCCTGGAGAGGCTGTGGTGGCAGCGAAGACGTGTGATGGAAACAGACGGCGTGTCGTAAGGGAGGACAAGGAAGAAAGGGAGGGGAACCGCACGAGGATGGGGAGCTGGCCGCGGGACGAGACGAGCGAGGACGGGATTGGATGCAGCGCACGCGGAGAGGATTTGGGCAGGGGCGGCGCGGATCTGGTGGATGTAGTAGCCCTCATCGCCCACCTCCCCTGTCCATTCATCCCGCCACTGAGCTCGCAGGGGCGGCGAGGAATAGCAGCCGGCGGCGAGGCTCCTGGGGGAGGCCGTGGCGAGGCAAGGAGGAGGGATGGAGGAGGCGGGAGAGGATGTGGGGATCGAGGGGAAAGGGGGCTAGGGTTTGGGTGGTGGCTGGTGCAGGAGTGGGACGAGGCGAGGATGGATTGGTCGCGGGATGCGCGGTGCGGGGTGTGTCCAATGGGCTCCTCGCCTCAGCCACGGGACGCGCGGCACGCGAGGAAAGGTTCACCCGCTCGAATATGACCCGCTGCTGAGACAGCCAATGCAAGCTTGAGACGAGCCCACTCGTCATTGGCCAAGGAAAATGACTAGGAGGTGAAAAATGATTTAACTACAAGTGAAGATCCAATGGTGCAGCGAGCCAGAGGGGCAGATCCGACGGCCGACGAAGCTTGCAATCGGGGGGGCATTCTGGAGGTGAGTTGGCTAGCTTCTGTTTTGTTTTAAATTTCCAAGATGGGAAGATACACACATACGATTTAACAACATCAAATGCAATAGATGCTAAACTACGACTAGCTGGTTGTGCTTACTCCACAGGAATAGGCGTACTAACTGGTGGAGTTGGGGTTCGCCGTGATAGTACTGGCCCTTTGGGCACTAGAGCTGCCTTACTAACTGCTCTTGTTTGGGAGCTCTGTGGTGGAGATGGTGCTCTGTCAACAGGAACTGGGTTACTATCGGCTGGGGTTGGGGTTAGATTGGGTGAAGCTGGTTCTCTGTCCATCGCAGTAGGGGTACAATCTGCGAGAGTTTTGGTTATGTGTGGTAGGGCTGGTTCTTGTGCATGTACAACCGGGGTGCTATCTCCACCAAGAGGTAGCACTGTTTTATTTGAAGACCATGTTTTTAGTCTGCTAGATACTGGCATCACCCGCTCCAATTCAAATGGCTGGTAAACAGGAAACATAGTTGAATGTACAGGCATTGTATGACAGACAGATGCAATAGATAGTGTGGAAAAAAAGGGCATGAAATAGTTGACATGTATATTGTTTAACTAAAACGGATAGCATGACATAATTTCACATATATGATGTCTATCTAAACTGGATAGCATAGCATAACATAATTCAAAGATATGATGAATAACTAAACAGGATCACATGACATAATTCACCTACATGTTATCTAAGTAATCAGGATCGCATCATTTAATTCACATACGTGATTTATATGCTAAACAGAGGGCATTCAATATGATGTCTGAACTAAGAACATGGTGTTGAATATTGTGTATATGATGTCTAAACTATGCAATGCAAGACACCGTATGCATGATATAAGCAGTATAACCGTGCCAAGTTAGAGCATACACCTCATTGGGGGGATAGGACTGGTGATATGTCTCTAAATCCATCTCTGAGGAGCTATCGGGACCCAATAAGAGATCTGCTTTGACAGGTAGCACTGTTTGCTCTGAAGGCCTTGTTTTCACTCCAGCTTTTTCCATCTCCCACCCAAATGGCTGATTCACAGGAAGAGTAGTTTAATGTACAAACATTGTCGACAAATGAAAATGTAATGAAGAAAAGGATGGGCAAGATATCTTTCAAATATATGATGCCTGGTTAAACAGGATGGCATTGCACATTTCACATATATTATGGCTGGCTAAAAGACATGAGACTGCATAATTCCCATATATGATATAGAGACTAAACAGGTGGCATTACAGAACATGTTTAAACTAAGCAGATGACATATATGATGTCAAAATTAGGCACTGCAAGGCAACATATGCATCATATGACTAACATCATCATGCCAAGGTAGAGCAAACACCTTGGGGGGTAAATAGGAGTGGTCAGCGGCGTCTGAATCCGCCTCAGAACAGATATCTTCCTCTGGATTACAATCTGGAGAGGGGTGGGGAGGGTTTGCCATTGAACCCACCATGGAGTGATGTCTGCATGACATTGTATTGCCGCGCAAAACTCTTCTCTTTTTCTCTACATGTTCAGCATGACTGTGTACAATATCTGACATGCATACGAAAAATATATGGTGAGATTATGTAAGGAGAGCATGCAGAAATTTAGAGTGATGGTAACAACCAGTGGATCGACATTTTTCCGTTGAACCAAAATAGCCCTAATGGATCGACGTGAATGTATAGTAATAAGTGATGCAATAAGTGTACAACCTCTTTGCCGTAGCCGTGTCGACCTCAGCATCATTGGGTTGGTCGCTGAAGCAGTTGAGGCAGAGGTGGCTGTTGGAGGTGTGGAGGAAGATCTGAGGAATCTATAGACGGTGTCCAGGGCACTGCTCCGTTGTGATGGATCGTTCTATCGTTGGAGCAGCTCCGGTGAGCCATAAGACGTCAAGGCTGAAGCAGCACAAGACAGACATCGTCAATCTCAAGTGGGATTCTAATAGCATCTCCAATAGATGATGTAAAATGTATGTAAAATTAACATCACCAAAAACCACTTGACTACAACAGATGAGGTAAAAACTGTTGACTCTGAACTTAACTGTTGAAACTGAAATTTACTGTGCAATCTGAATTCTACTGTCGAAACTGAATGCAATGGTAGCAGAGAGGCACTTGACATGTAGTTTAGGGAGGGCCTGCAGTTCATCTTCAACCTGCACCCCCTGAGCCGCCAACCACCACCGGCCGAACCGCCGGCCCCAGCGTCGCCTCGCCGCGCCGAAACAACTCGCCACCGCCGCCCCGGCCAGCCCTCTGGGCCCCCTGCGCCCCCACCCTGAACCCTAAGATAGATAGTGGGGTACCTCTCCGGCGAGCCCCCATCCCCGCTGCGGGTGGTTCTTCGTTAACACCGGCAAGCCCCCCCCCCCCCCACCGCTGAAAATCGACTGAACCAAAAGTCGATTCAGCCGACTGAAGTGTGTCTTAATCGGAGCAGAGCAGCAGCACGAGCGAGGGGAAGAGCAGCAGCAGCAGCAGCTGGGCGAGCGAACGATTGAGAGAGAGCCGGAGCAACAGCAGCACGAGCGAGCGAGCGAGAGCCGGAGCAGCAGCAGCAGATCCGGCTGGTATGGACGTCACCGCCGAAGGGGCCTCGCACTGGGGGAGATCCACCGTGGAGACGTCGCCCGCGGCGCCGGCTTCAAGGTAGCCGCTCCATGGGGGTGCGGGATGGAGCACCATCGGCGTCGGGAGGTCGAGTTAAGGAGAAGGTGCGATGCGATGAGTGTACAACCTCTTTGGTGGCGCCGAGTAGGCCTCGGCTTCGTCCGAGGAGTCGGTGAGGATGTTGCGGTTCCGCTGGAGCAGGTTAAGGCAGTGTTGTGGGGATGGAGTAGTCGCGATAGATGAGGCGATCGTCGGAGCACCTCCTTGGAGGTGGAGGACGGGGCGGCTGAACCGGCAGGACAGCGAGATGGACGACGGATCCTCATCCGGGGAGGTGGACGAGGGACGTCGAGCTGTTGCGGTGGACGACGTCGTCGAGAAAGAGGCTCCGGCTGGGCAGCGGTGACGTGGCGGACAGAGTAGGGTGGGGTTTCGCGGCTGGAGCGGAGAGGTTATGGCGGCTTAGGATTTCGAATGGCGAAAAGGGGGCGATGGGAGGGGGTGAAGCATGACGTAGGACGCGCTTGTCCAAAATGTAGGGTGTGTTACAAAAGTACCCCCACTGATTTGAACTAGCGGCCCTTTCGGCTCAGGGTTAGAAGGGGGATTTCGCGTGTCGGGATTTTGCAGCTAGAGGGAGTTTTCGCGCGCGTTGTAATTTCGGGATAGCAAGGCGCGGGTTGTGAAGGTGCCAGTTTTGGGAGCACGATATCTGAATTTTCGGGATATAACAAGACGCGAGTTGAATTTTAGGGACAAGCCTAACGTGTAGTAATATTGTACTTGTACGTACAAAATCAATTCGCACTTCCCTCAACCAAAAAGAAAACGAAAAAAATAAAACTATTCACACCACACAAAGAGAGAGTCTTGCCCCGTTTTACTATACAAATGCTATTCAAAGCTACTCCCTCCTTCCATCTATATAGGGCCTAATGCGTTTTTCGATGCTAACTTTGACCAAATATTAGAGCAATGATATATGACATGCAACTTACACAAAGCACACCGTTAAATTCGTCTGTGAAAGGTTCTTTCAATGATATAATTTTCACATTGTGCATGTCATGTACTATTAATCTTGTCAATAGTCAAAGGTGGTCTTAAAATTTTCATTACGCCCTATATAGATGGAAGGAAGGAGTATGAATCCATGTTATGTCCGATTAAATTTTTTCGCTTGCTGTATAATGCATGTAACCTACTCATACCAACATTTTAGTGCATTCCAAATGTCTATACTACCGCTGCAATTCGAACTAAATTTGAATTCGTTTCTCTATTTCAATAAGAATCTACAATCATGATTGTTGCCAACTTCAACCATAATAGTTTCCTTGCTATCCGCTAGATATAAATCGGACGACCTATAATGCAGGATGGCAGGCACACCATCATCAACAACTCCGTTTTTTATAAGAGTAGAGATAGAATATATTAAATGTAGTATAACATGTTCATAACCACACCATGTGTATCACCGTTATATATATTCACACATGCCTCGGTTTGAAACACTATGATAAATTATTCAAATATCCAAATTCGCTTTTTATAATGAAGTATATATGATCTCTATTCGTATTTTACACCCACACAACCCTCTTATCTTTGTTGCTAGCGCTAACTTTCTCTTGTACATGCACACGCCCGCATCCCTCTCACCCTCCCTCAGCATTCTCTAGCTCCATCGCGCAAATTCGTCTTTTCACTTTAGGTCGTTCACCCACGGTGTGTGGAGACCCCCAGCTCCTTCTTTATGGCACACATCGATCGCTATGCCTCTCTAGCCAGGTGTGCCTAGCACAAACACAAGCTTCCCCTCTTCTCTTGTCACCGTCCATGCCTCACTCCCACCACTCTTTTCATTGTTCTCGTACTCGCACACTCCTCCCCCTCGATATAGTATGCCTCTCGTACCACCTCCTACATGCATCCCTCTCTCTCTCTCTCTCTCTATCTTTCTCCTCGTGCCTCATTTGCTTCTAACACACACATGCATGTATACCGATCGATCTCCCAACATATACCTAGATCAACTTTAACTACCCCCATCGATCGACGTACCTCACAAGTTATGTATCTCCTTTCTCTAACAAAGGTGATTGATCTTCCTATGTAGTTATGTCTGCTTACCATAGCCACATCGTCCCCCCTCATCATTCGTGCATGCCTCCTGACCCGTCTCTCACACACACGTGCACAGACAACAAGCAGCCATCTCCTCTCTTATTGATATTGCGGGCGTGCCCTATATTTGTCTAGCAAGCCTATCCCCACAATTTGTTAGAAGCAACTCCACTACCACCGCCTCCAACACTCTAGCTCTGTCTCTCTCCCAACCTTATTCCTCTCCTGCACATATGCATGGATGCCGATCGATCTCCCTTAATACATGAGGCAGATCGATCTCCTTAATACATGAGGTAGGCCTCTCTCCTCCTCCACACATATACCAGCCATTGTACCTCTATAGTTAATTGGGCCTCCCTCTTCCCCCACCACACACCGATAGTCGAGCGCTGCAGGTAGGTGTCCATGCCACAGAGACAAACTGCACATGTCCCATCTCACGTTCCAGTAGGCCAGCCACTCTATATCTTTGACGTGGGCACACACAAATTCGATGGCACTCTTTATCGATCGCGCGCGCGCACACACACACATCATCCCTCTCTTCGATTCTATGGACACATCAAGCCGATGATACCTCCACTCTCTTCTCGTGGATCGCCCCCTCTATATATATGTTATATCCAGGACTCTATTTCACACACATTGCATATGTTACATTTTTTAATTGACCCCCCCCCCAAAAAACTCTCAAGAACCCACACACTATATCTCTCTAGGTTTGTATCTCTCTCACACAACCCCACGTAGGTGGTGTACGTATACAAGAAGAGAATAGGTGCACCATGCACGTACTCACGCTTTGTGCCCAGCCACACCCGCGCGGGTACACGGTGGAGCTCGTTTCTTTACGAAATGGCAGCCCACGTGCTAATTTGAACGCCTGTAGCGGTTGTTTACCTAGGGAGGTCGTGTACCACACGTGCACGAAACAAAGTTCGACTTGACGTGTTGCCGCGTTATTTTTAAATAAAGTTATAGCGCTCAATGGCACGTACACAGAATATAAAACTATTTTTATGGAGAAAAAGGTAGTCCGCTCACTATATACAATGGAGCATGCCTGCCTGGTTTGTCGCTCTTCAGAGTATCTCACACAAGGCTGTGGTGGCCTCTCTGTCTCTCACTGTTGGTCATTGATCCGGCCGCATCCCGTCCGCCGGGGGAAAGGGAGTGTGGTGGCCTCTCTCTCTCTGACCGTTGGTCACTGATCCGGTCGCATCCCGTCTGCCGGGGGAAAGGGAGGAAGTGCATCGTTTCTCCGTTCGACGGCGCCGAGGCAGCACGTCCCGGTCTGCGGTACACGCCGTTCTCTCTGACCAAGCTCTGGCGCGGCAGGACCTATGCCACCTGCTCGCAGATTCCGCCCGCCGCCGCTCACCTAGTTACATCCCGATGACCTCCAGGTATCCCCTCCGGCCTTGCTCCACTGCCCGTCTTCCCACGTCGCTGCATGTGGATCTTCCATAGTTCTTTGCCCAAAACATAGCTCGTCCGGCGTACTTTCCATATTGCATTCTCGTCCTCACACCGTTTTAGACAAACACAACTGTGTTGTTATCTTCCCTTAGGACAAGGAATATGCTTCTTTTTTGTCGTCGCATGTGTCATCAATTGTTATTGGCCAGTAATTGTTTCCTTTCTACCTCTTTTTTGCAAACAGGGCTATCCATTTCACCTCGTTGCTATTGCGACCTTTTGGTGAACTACACAAATCACTTTTTTCTTAAGATTGTTTTGTGCAGTTGTACTAAAATGTCACACGGGCAACGTCTCTACATTTCAGTGCGACTGCACAAAGGGAGATTGGTTTTGCTCTATCCTCCTCATCTAACTCCGAGCCTAATCTTCTCCAACTAGTTAGTCTTAAGAGAGACTGCAAAGGTGACTGGCTTCTATTTGTGTGTTTATTGTTTCAGCAGTCCTCTATTATCGTAATCACACTTAATATCTTTGGAACAGGGACGCTCAGCTCTATTTTAGTGGAACTGCACAAAATGATCGGAATGTTGCATGCTCCAGACAGCTACTTTTTTCCCAACATGCCTTGTTGATTTAGAGAGAGCTGGGGGGGACGTTGCTGCCAATGAAAGCGTGGATCAATTTTAATTTAACACCTTCTCACAACTTTGTCTTCAGTTGTGATGTAATTATTAGCTCTGATCTGCTAATAATTGACATGCATTAGCAAGGAAGTTAGTTTTTTATTGTTTCCGAAAGAGCATCGATGGCAAGACATGCGAAACAAAAGCTGAAAGCTCACACCATTATACAATTTCATGCCGCTGGAAAATTATTTGTATAGTACGTCAATTATGTAAACAAATGATGGAAGCTTGATAGCATTGCCAGAAGCCTCTTCATCACCCGGGTCCATGTGCCATGCACAAAATTATACTCCTTCGTTCCTAAATATTTATCTTTTTACAAATTTCAAACGGGCATATTTTAGAGTGTAGATTCACTCATTTTGCTTCGTATGTGTACTCCCTCCGTTCCTAAATATTCTATTCGTCTTTCTAGAGATTTCAACAAGTGACTACATACGGAGCAAAATAAGTGAATCTACACTCTAAAATATGTCTATATACATCCGTATGTGCCAGTCCATTTGAAATCTCTAAAAAGACAAATATTTGAGTAGTCACTCATTGCAATCTCTAGAAAGACAAATACTCCGGAGTATATTTAAGAACCGAGGGGGTAGTGCACAACCGCATGGGAGACTCAACCCGGTCATTGCGCCGCATTAATAGTGAGTAATGAGCAGTCAAATCATAAGCCCCACCTTTCCCACTATAAGTTGCTCTGAAAAAGCAACCATCAATACGCTCTTCTTTGAATCCGCTCATACTACTCCATCCGTCACAGTTTATACAGCGCGCTTCAGAAAAAAGAAAAAAAATCTGTGGGACCAAGGCGACTAGCGATCGGCCTGAAAAATAGCATTGGTAGTTATAGCACGGCGTCTATTACTAGAGGGAATAATGCGTACACACATGCATGCAGTGCTTCCACCCCGGGTACACACATGCATGCACTTACTCCACTCCGTAGTAGTACAGTACATGGAGAGAAAATTGTGGACTTGATTGCGGTTACCACGCCCTAATTAATTGAGCATTAAACCAAACGCGTCTAAAGTCTCTCTGGTGGTGGAAATGCATTGAGAGAAATGCATCATAATGAAGCGCGCCCTGTAAACTGTGATGGAGGGAGGAGTAGTACTGTAACGACCTCGATGCGGCTATATCTCCTACGTGTCGAAGCACGACTTAGAGGCATAACCGCATTGAAAGCAATGTCGCAAGTGAGGTAATCTTCACACAACCCGTGTAATACATAAGGGAAAGAGATACATAGTTGGCTTACAATCGCCACTTCACACAATACATGAGTAAAGCATTACATCATACAGATACAATCAAGGTCCGACTACGGAACCAAAATAAAAGAAGACTACCCCAAATGCTACACGGATCCCCAATCGTCCCAACTGGGCTCCACTACTGATCAACTAAAAAGAAACAACACAATGAACAAGATCTTCATCGAGCTCCTCCTTGAGCTCGGGTGCGTCACCTGCACAGTTTCATCGGCACCTACAAACTGGTTTTGGAAGTATCTGTGAGTCACGGGGACTCAGCAATCTCACACCCGCGAGATCAAGACTATTTAAGCTTAAAGGTAGGATAGGGTAGTGAGGTGGAGCTGCAGCAAGCGACTAGCATATATGGTGGCTAACATACGCAAATGAGAGCGAGAAGACAAGGCAAAAGCACGGTCGAACAACTATGATCAAGAAGTGATCCTGAAACTACCTACGTCAAGCATAACTCCAACACCGTGTTCACTTCTCGGACCCCGCCGAGAAGAGACCATCACGGTTACACACGCGGTTGGTGTATTTTAATTAAGATCAACTTCGGGTTTTCTACAACCGGACATTAACAAATTCCCATCTGCCACATAACCGCGGGCATGGCTTTCGAAAGTTCAAACCCTGCAGGGGTGTCCCAACTTAGCCCATTATAAGCTCTCGCGATCAACGAAGGATATTCCTTCTCCCCGGGAAGACCCGATCAGTCTCGGAATCCCGGCTACAAGACATTTCGACAGTAATAAAACAAGTCCAGCAAGACCGCCCGATGCGCCGACATCCTGATAGGAGCTGCACATATCTGGGTCTCAGGGCAACACCGGATGAACACTACGTACGGCAACCGACGATGCCCCAAGTTGCCTAGGGGTGGCACCGCAAGTGGCTCTGGTTTGGACCAACACTTAGACAAGCATTGGCCCGGGGGGCTAAATAAAGATGACCCTTGGGTTAATTACTCCCAAGGGAAAAGTAGGTGGTGGTGAGGCAAATGGTAAAACCAATGTTGGGCCTTGCTGGAAAAGTCTTATTCAAAGCGAACTGTCAAGGGGGTCCCATAAATCACCCGACCGCGTTAGGGACGCAAAATCCGGGAACACAACACCGATATGACGGAAACTAGGGCGGCAAGAGTGGAACAAAACACCAGGCATAAGGTCGAGCCTTCCACCCTTTACCAAGTATATATATGTATTAATTAAATAAGATATATTGTGATATCCCAACAAGTAAACATGTTCCAACAAGGAACAACATCTCCATGTTCCAACAAGGAACAAACTTCATCTTCACCTGCAACTAACAACGCTATAAGAGGGGCTGAGCAAAGCGGTAACATAGCCAATCAACGGTTTGCTAGGACAAGGTGGGTTAGAGGCTTGGTTTAACAATATGGGACGCATGATAAGCAAATGGTAGGTATCACAGCATAGGCATAGCAAAAGAGCGAGCAACTAGCAAGCAAAGATAGAAGTGATTTCGAGGGTATGGTCATCTTGCCTGAAATCCCGCAAGGAAGAAGAACGAGTCCATGAAGAAGACAAACGGACGTAGACGAATGGATCCTCACAATCGCAACGTTATCGGAACTAACCCGAAGAAGCAACACCGGAAAGAAGCAAACAACAAAGTAAACAACCACCACATAAACATGGCATGATATGCGAGATGTGGTATGCAATGCATATGCATGCTTCCGAAGTAAAAGTATGAACCAGGCATAATCTTGGCAAACCAAGTATGCCACTGGAAAGGTGAGGTGATTTCGGTTGAAATCAATATAAAGATCACCGGAATCGGATGCACGGTTTGCAAATGACAAGCAAAACAAGAATGACAAGATTCTGCCATTAACAGCATGATGCCACTTAGCATGCAACAAGAAATTAAGCTACTGCACCCAAACACATCAGCAAAGCATATGGCAGTGATCTACTCAAGATGTTTGACAAAAGATGAACATTGAGCTACGGCTAAATCACACAACAACAGGTTCAAACAAGCATGGCAAAAGTGCAAGAGATAACAGGTTCACAGACTTGGTGAAAATAACATGCCAGAAATTAACATCAGGATGACATGTTTAGAGCAAGGAAACAACAAGCTGTAGGAACACAATATAGCAAAGCAAGGCATGGAATGAATCTACTCAAATCATAGAACAAAAATCCCTTACTGACCATAAGCCAAAAGGGATCAGACAATATAATAACCCCCATGTCAATTAAACAAGTTTCGTTACAGATTTCAGACTTAGCAGAAAACTGGACATGTCAAAATAGATAGCACATAGGCATGTTTACGAGCTCGATACACTCACTACAGAGCATTGCATGAAAAACTAAGCATACATACATCAAGAAGACATGGCAAAGAAGCTAGACATGGCAAGAACAACAATATATCATGCAAGGATCAACTACAACAAGCGTGGCAAAATCGAATAACATGTAAACAATCTGCCAGTAACATTTTATAGCAAAAGTAGAGCTCAATTGACTCAATCTATGGCACTCCATAATTACAAACAAAGGCATTGATGGATAGAGCAAATCCATATGCTCAAAATACCCTTACTGATCATGTTCAAAAGAGGCATAGATCTCTCTGAAACAACATGAACACATAGCATAAAAATAACAACAGGACATGACTTAGTAAAATCATTAAGTCCCTGGAATCAGCAACATTATGATCCCTAGTTTGCATGCTTGTGCTAGTCACCACATAGATCAGAAAAATACATGGCATACACCCCTGGAAAGATAGCATGGCATATTTCAAAACACATGTAGGACTCAACTTCATAGGATGCACACATCAATCATGGCAAAAATGACAAAAGTGCATCTCCTGAAACAGATCGGAAACTAACATCACATAGCCCTCTTCTAACAGCATTTCGGGCATCAAGATTAACACAAATGAAAATGATGCAATGGGATGAAATGATGTACTCATCGAGGCGAACAATTTGACATATTACACGCACGAAACTGAGCCACGGATGCAGAGTTATGATGCGATGAACATGGCAAGAAAATATGCAGATCCGGGGACTTAGCAGAAAAATGGACCTCGGGGAAAGTCAACTCGGGCGGTGGATCTCGCCGGAATCTCACCGGAGTTGACCGGAGAAGGTCGTGGGGGTGCTGGACGAGGTCAGGGACAGCAGGGAAGGACGGAGGAGGCCGGCGTGGGGCGCATCTGGCCCGGCTCAGCCGGATCCGGGCGCGACAGCGGACGGGGAGGCGGGGCGATGCCGAACTCCGGCGGGACGAGCTCCGGCTGCTGAGCTCGACGGGGGGTTTGGTTCCTACGGGAGAGTGAGATAGAGAGTAAGCGAGAGGGAGAGGCAGGAAGGAGAGGGAGAGGTGGAGGGAGGAGCGACGGGGCTGGCGTGGGGCTCGCCGGCGGGGAGCGGAAGGCGACGGGGCGGCGCGGAGGCGGCGGCGGGGTTCCGGCGAACAGGCGACGCGCGCTGGGGCGCTCGGGTGGCGCGCGGGCCTGGGTGGGCCCGACCCGGGCCCCGGCGGGCCGCGGCGGCGCTGGAGGAGAGAGAGGGGGCGCGGGGCTGAGGTGGCGGCTCCGGAGTGGACGGTGGCGACGGCGGGGTGACGTGTCACGTCGTGGTTGGTCCAGGCGACGTGGCCGGCGGACATGTCCGGCGCGGATGGACATGTCCGGCGGCGGAGAGGGAGCGGGGCTAGGGTTTCATCTGCGATTTGGACGGGGGAGGCACATATTTATAGGTAGAGGGGGCTAGGAAGCTCCAAATGGAGTGCGGTTTTCGGCCACGCGATCGTGATCGAACGACCGAGAAGATGGAGTGGGTTTAGGTGGGTTTTGGGCCACTTTGAAGGGGTGTTGGGCTGCAAAGAGAAAGAGGCTTTTGCGGTT
Source organism: Aegilops umbellulata (assembly GCA_032464435.1). NCBI lineage: Eukaryota > Viridiplantae > Streptophyta > Magnoliopsida > Poales > Poaceae > Aegilops > Aegilops umbellulata. Next base: position 207,363,372 of record CP136056.1, on the reverse strand, counting down.
ACCCGGCTAACCGTTGGAGCATCAAACGACCTCCGAATGACCCGAAACTTGACAGGCGGTTTACCGGTAGTAAACCAAGGCCACATGTCAAGCCTCGGTCCATTCCGAGAATGTTTAACACCCGCACACGAAAATAGGTAAAAGGGGACGCCGGAGGACGTAGGAGCGCCGGATTGCAAAACAGACAACGGGGAAATGCTCGGATGCATGAGACGAACACGTATGCGAATGTGATGCACATGATGACATGATATGAAATGCAGATGATGACATGGCAAAGAGCAACACGCAAGCACATGACATGGCAACGACGGCGAATAACTGGCGGACACCTGGCGCATCGAATCCGGGGCGTTACAAGTACGAAGGTGCAAAACCAAGTACGCGTATGGCCAGTCGGTCAACGCACCTCCTCTTGGCATATCACTGACATGTGGGGCAGGAGTGTGAGCAAACCAATCTCAATTGATGGCAAAGAGCCAATCCGCCGTTCCTTGAGAGAGACGAGGAGCGAGAACACACAGATGGGCTCGCACGGAGGCCAAGATATATTCGAGCATGGTTGGTTGATCGGTATCATTCATTACATGTTGGGCTGCCGTTTTCCACCCTTCTCCGGAATAAACGTGTACTTTATCAGAGATAAAAAAATAAGAGTACATACGCTCCACCATGCGGTTCTAGTAGTAGTACTACTCGTACTACTGCACTTGGCTCTTCGCCTCTTCGTGAAGTCGAACAATGATGGTACTCCGCATGTTGGGTACTACAGTGTATGCCTCTGACAATCTGACACCGAATGGACTGATGCATGTCCACCGAGGGTAGGTTGCATTAGTCAAAAGGCGTAAGCGAGCTTCACCTTGTCCTGCAAGCTTCTCCTCGTTCTGCCAGTTGACGGGACACACCAAAAAGTAGTGTTAGTCCATACTCCCTCCTTTCTGGTTAATATGGCTTAATCTTTTTTGCGGGTAAATGAGAGAGCTTTATTCATATATAAGCATTCTTAGGACGATCAGCCAAGACACTTGTCACTAGGAAGCAAGGTACCCCGCAAAAAAAGTAGGAAGCGAGGTGTTTCATCAAGCCAGCTCTCGGCCACATTCAAAGTGCAGTAAGCACGGTTCGCACGAAGATGCGCCGCAAGGTTTGCTGACCTGTTTACATGCTGAATAACAAAAAAAGAGGAAATATTACCGAGCTCTACTATTTGTAACAGGATATGAGCCAGAATTAAGCGAGAATTGTGGTGAGTGTTCCATGCAATCAACTTCCATTATCACATGCGAGAACCCTGAAGAGAACCAAATGTGTCGAAGATTGCTTTATCACATTTTAAAATTATAATAAGAGTGCAGACGCTCCTCCATCCGGTTCCTAGTACTAGTATAGTACGTGCCTTTATAGACTATAGTAGTAGTACTAGTAAACTTTGCGCTTGGCTGTTCACCTATTCGGGAAGTCGAACAATAATAGCACTAGTAGTATAGTGTATGCTTCTGGCAATCTGACACCGAATTAACTGTTGCACGTCCACCGCCTGAGCAAGGGAGAGCTTGCATTAGTCAAAAGTTTCTCCTTGTCCTGCGAGCCACCGCGTGCAAGATTCTCCCGTCCTGCAACCTTCTCCTCATTCGGCAAGTTGATGGGACACATCAAAGTAATGCTAGTCCATACTGCCTCCTCTCCGGTTAATATGGCTTAATTTCAAACGAGATAAATACACTGTCTGTCACTGTATATTTGTAAAAATACGGTCAGTGGACTTCATAATACACTCATTGCACTCAATATATACATTTTCCTGTGTTTATACGGTCACTAGCTCACCCTGACTGATTATGTGTGTGCATGCACGTGTAGGTTGAGCACTTGAGCGTGACTGTGTGTGTTCCGTCGTGTGCTCGGACATGCATGCATTAGGGCGTCGCGCGCGTTTTTGCGTCCATGTGTACGTGTGACTATTGCATACACGTAGGGGGTACGTGTAGGGGCCACTAAGGAGCAGTCAAATCACACAGTAAGTTAGTCGGAAGAAGCAACCGTCATTTCACTATTAAATGATGCGTACGCAATATAAAATGGTAGATATGGAGAGAAAAAGAAAACCACTATATATACACTGGCAGGAGCCTAAGCTACAAGCCTGTTTGCTTAGGTTGCTCTCTTCACAAGCATAGAATGACGGGCCTGATCCCGCAGCTGGGGGAAGGGAACAATGTTCTGCGTAGACGCGGTCGACATCGGCGAGGGAGAAAACCCACAGTCCGTGCGTCCCAATCGGGGGTCACCGCGGTATGGGCCGATGTCGCGTCCCAACCGCCCTTCTAGCTATAGCCCGACATCCCAGGTAGTCCATCTTCCTTTTGGATCCGGCTTGCTCCACTGTCGTAGCTCCATCTCCATGTCGATCTTTGTCTACTTCTACTGGCTTCTACATGTGATGAGTTTATGTCTCATGAACTAGTGCCAGTACTATTATTCTAATCACACTTATTCAATAGCTTTGCCATCAGGGATGCTCCGGTCGATTTTAGTGGAACTGCACAAAAGCATCATATGATCCGAGGGTGCCAGCCGTCTTTCCTTCGACAGGTTCTACCTGGCCAGGAAATTAAATCATGTTTAGGGTTTAGGGTTTAAGTCGTAGTGACCTCATCAGTAGTTTTTCTTTCGTACACGTTCTCACAACTTTTTTGTTTAGTTGTGATGTAAATATTGGCTATGATCTGTGAATCATTGAGATGCATCAGCATGCGTGTTAGTTTTCCTTTGTATTTGATGGAATGTTGTAACGGGGCAACCTTGGAATAGGAATGAAAATGGAGTGGAAAGTTTCCGTTTTTCCAGAGAAAAAATGGAAACGGAGAGAAACCAACGTTTCGTTTCATTGGATCGTGCCATCGAGCAAAACCAACGTTTAAATCACATCTGTCGTGTTCGTGTCTCACCCTCCTCCATGGCTCGACCCCACACGGTCGCTCGGCATGCCACTCACCACAAACCGAGTATACAGTAACTTTCCCGCCTGCTTGTCGATGGATCGCGCCATGGAGTACTAGCACTACTGGAAGAGATTGACGAGTTGGGGGAGGACAGCTAGCTGTAGCAGGACTCCCAAGAACTTTTTACATGCATGTTGTAGCCGGCTATTGCGACCTTTGAACGTGGAGTAGCCACGTGCACCCGGAAGCGGCGCGGGCGACACTCTCTCGGTCGGCGTGCTGCTTCAATGCCGGCGCTAGTGAGAGGTCGCGTCCGCTCTGGCCGGGCATGAATGCGGCACTGACCGTTTTGGGCGGGAAGCACGCGCGGGTGATGAAGAGGGTTCGGGTTGGTCAGGACCGGCCGTGGCAGCGGTCCGGACGTGCGCAAATAAGAGATGTTGTACGTTGATATTGCTGTGTATATAATTAACAACGTAAATAATGTGCCAGTTGGACAAATATGATTGGAGATGGAGATGGAAATGGAATTTTACGTAAATACGAATATGCATGTCTATGTCTATGTGTGTGTGCGCGACGACTCTCGCGACTTGGAAGCGGGGGCATGTTTTTGATCGAGTTTTCTTTCTTGGTACGTTAGAAAATCAGTTTGCCTAATTCACATCTAGATGTTATTTAAGGATATCACATCTAAGCTCCCACAAGTATATAATGTAGCAACAAGAAACAAAAAAAACTAGGGAAAAAATAGACCACAAATAGAGTGGACATCAACTTAGATGTGACATAACTATGTCACATCTAGATTTGTCCTAGACAGACCCTTAAAAAATTGTCCGCCAGTTTTCGTTTCTTTTTTCTTGGAATGCGCGTATTCTATTTAAAACCACTGCTATGGAGAGATTTTTTTACTCCATTATAGCCTCTTGTTTGATAGAGTTTCTCGCGTCTCGCTCTCTCACCCTCTCGATATCAAAACAAGATGACAGTGTCCACTCTGTCTCTCTCCTCACCGGTGGTCACAGATCCGGCCGAATCCCGTCCGCTGCGGGAGGTGAGGAGGTGCAGCGTTGATGTCGTCACCGTTGGCGACGGAGGAAGCCGATGCGCACTGTCGTGGATTTGTCACGGCAGATGTCCTTAGTGTCAGGACTTAGTCGCGAGGCCAACGCATCCATGTGGTAGCTTGAGAGGGGTTGAGTGGGACGAGAGACGCAGGGCGGATCAACACGCAAGACAAGGATTTAGACAGCTTCGGGCCCCGGGAAACATCATCCGGTAATAACCCTACATGCTGTTTGAGGCTAGGTCTCATTATCATCCCGAGGGAGACGCCGTAAACCGGCTCTTTGTGTCTAGCCATCGAGATTATTGATTGCTTGTCGCTTCTAACTTGTAACCTCCCCTCTTTGGGGAGCCCTGCCCCTCCTTATATATGTTGAAGGGGCGGTTTACATGTGGAGTCCTATTGGGATTAGGACTAGTCTATCTCTAATACAAACCGGATACAAGTCCTGGCTTTAACTCCTTGTAAGGCAAATATTCCTTTCCTCTTAAACCGACCCATCATAGTTGAACCGGCCTTCTGGGCCTTGGGCCTTGTCATCCGTCTAATCCGCCCGCCGGGTTACCAGTAAGTCATAACGACCAAGCGGGCTGCTTGTAAACCGCCAAGGTCAGGGCGGGTCTTCAGATAAACCGCCAAGTCCGGCCGGGTTAACTTCCGGCCGGTTTACGCCGCGGGGTATATCCCCGACATTAGCCCCCAAGTTTAGCTTGGATTTATCCATGGTAAACTTATGCTGCAAATAAACATAAGAACAAATTTGACAGGTTGTACTCCGGGTTAAGAATTCTTGTAAACCGGCACCTGATCATCCTTAAGTCCTTGTCATTTCCTCCTTCTAGAAAATCCAGGTCAATAAGCCAGCGTCATACTCAATTTGCTGACATTGGTTTCTCACAGAAAAATATTGTGAAGAAATAATCCACTTGAGTCGGCTTCCAAAACGCCGGTTTAAGAAATATTGGTCTTGAAATATTCATCTGATATTCAGCCGGTTTGAAGATGATCCCGGTCTTGAAAATTTGCCGGTTTAACATTACCAAATGGCCGGGTTATAAAAACTGATGACCCCGGATTATGATTGTTGCAGACACCGGTTCATGATTGTTGCCAACATCGGTTTATGATTATTGATGACACCGGGTTGCAGCCACAGGGTCATAATGATTGGTGACGCCGGGTCAATCTAACTTGCTCAACAGAGAATTTGAAAATCTTTCTTCGATAATAATATAATACCTGTAGCCCCCAAGTGCCGGGTTGTCATGCTTGCAGCAACCTGGGACTTGTAATTGATTGATGCCCATAAAATTTCAACCAATGTAGCCCCCAAGGGCCGGGTCATTATGTAATTATCAGCAGGGACTTTGTAAGTATAATCTTGTAAACTTTGAACAGCAATATGTAGCCCCCAAGGGCCGGCTCAGTAAGATAATATTGAGCTGGGACTTTGATATATACTTCTATGAAAATAACATCATATGATGTAACCCCTCATCATGGGGCTTGAATCCACGTCCACAAGGTTAAGAGCCTTGTGCTTTACCAACTGAGCAGTAGACCCTTCAATATAATAGATAAAAAGCTTTGTACCTTGAATAGTTGACAGGAGCAATTGGTAGCCCCCAAGTGTCATGGTGCATGCTTGCAGCAACATGAGACTTGCATATTTGATGTAATCTCAATCTTGAATAATGTAGCCCCCAAGTGCCGGGTTGTAAGCCTGCAGCGACTCGGGACTATTCCTTCAATTGTATAAAATGATAACCATTGCGCTAAAGCGACTTTGAAAACCTTAATCATAATATCAATAACCGTAATAAAAATCCAGCCATGTTGGCCATTCAAGGTAATATAATCTCGTATGAAAACCTTTATTCATCCAATATCATAATGAAAATTCAGCCAAGTTTGGCTATTTGAATAATATAATCCAATAATTTATAAGCGCATGATTCCAATGGCGCAATCCAAATATATACTGGCGACTTATAGCCCAAAGCCAGACCGGTTTAATAAACACCGGACAATTTTTCATCATGCTTTATTCAACCTGTTCCTGCATACAACAAGCTTAAAGTGTCCTGGCGGTTTACCGCTGGACGGGTTATAATGCCCAACATATAACCAAGGTTTATAACCAAGGCTGCACTTAAGAATAATCAAATATGAAATATATCATACATGTGACATTGAATCACATCGTTGGCTTACCAACTTTTTGTAGTAAGGGTGACAACCCCAATCTTGAGTAATGATAACTCCTTTCATACTGTGCCGGTTTATAATAAAACCATACCGGGTTATGATAGACACCGGATTATCCATATATTATACTGGCGACTCGTAGTCAAACCAAACCGGAGTGATAATCTCCGGATTACAACTTGTAGTTGAAAACCGAGCCGGGTTGATAAACACCGGTTTACTCCATAATATGACGGTAGCAGAAAATTAAACCGGGCAGATAATCTCCGGTCTAAAAATGGACCGTGTTCCGCCAATTTAGCTGTTTGAACCGGCACAAAATACTGTCGGTTTAAAAAGTGCAAAATAAAATAGCAACTTCTCAAGAAAGGCTATTAAAGCAAAAGCAATGGCAACAATTTTTTGCAAAAGAAGAGCTCTACTGAGCTTGGTCAGATGGAATTACCATGGTCAGACGCAACCAAGCCCCCCGAAGGCGTAGCAATGGTGCCAGTCAGCCAGGACCCCAAAATGACTCGTGGCGTTACGCCGGCCAAGTGGCATTGCATTGGTTCGGATTCGACCAAGCCCCCAAGTGGCTTAGTGGCCTAGGGCCGATCAAGTGGCATTGCATTGGTTCGGACACGACCAAGCCCCCAAATGACTTATTGGCTAAAAAGCCGATCAGAAGGCATTACCATCATCAAGACATGACCGAGCTCCCATAAGGTGTAACTACGGTTCAAGTCGATTAGGTCCCCAACTGACTTAGTGGCAAATGTGCCAGCCAGAAGGCATTACCGTCGTCAAGACATGACCAAGCTCCCAGGAGGTGTAGCTACGGTTCAAGTCGACTAGGTCCCCAACTGACTTTGTTCTTCTGTGAAGCGACCTCAAGGGGTAAACCGGAGGTTGCCCTAAAGCGAGTCCACTCCGTGTAACCACGCATGATATAAAGAATAGATACACCGCTTTACAAAGCGGGAGCTCCCATGTGATAGATAATATGTCAGGCCAATAAGGCCGGATACCCATGTTTGAACCGTGCATCATGGCAGCAGGTCCTCTTCGGTAATTTTTAAATTTTTTGCAAGAGGTAAATTCTTCTTGAACCGGGATCTTGAACCGGATATTGAAAGCTTCAAAGCTGTGGGAGACATCTTCCCCTTGAACTGGATTTTAAACCGGAATCTTCATTTTCAGCAGGAAAATTTCTGACGGTCTTTAAACTCGAACTTGCGAGAAGTTAATTCCTTTTTTGAACCGGACATTGTTAAACCGGATCTGAGCGCTTCAGAACTTTGTGGGAGAATAGATTTCTCTTGAACCGGATTGTAAACCGGATATTTGAGAGCTTCAGTGATACTGACTTCCCTTCAGCCAGGTTTCAAACCGGAATCCTTTCTGATGATCCGAAACTTCTTCATTGAGTCGGGATTTTGTAACTGTCATATACTTTCTAAGCCGGAAATTTTCTGACGGCCTTTAAATTTTCATCAACATAACAGTAGCCTCCGGGATCGGGTTATCTTTCCCTCCATCGTCCTCGGGTTCTTAAACCGGCTGAAACTGGCAAGACTTGCTGCGTCATATCATCATAGCCCCCAAGTCTCAAGGTGACTCGAGGAGTTGGCTTGAGATTCTCCATATTTGACCGTGATATAAACCGTCATAACTTGTATATCATTGGTGTTGATAGCACGATGTGAATCCACAGAAGGTTGAGGTGACTGCGGCGGGTTATAAATGATCCTGTATGAGCCGTGTCAGCAACTCGGCCAATGGTTCCTTCCAACTGGCGATTTGAAGTTTAACCAAACTGTAGTGGCGGCGATTTGTGCGCCTGCCCATTGAGCCATCCAGTGCAGACGGCGGTTGATAATAATTTGCCTCCAATTTGAAAGAAACCTGGCTACCCAAGCTGTGACTTGCTCATACTTAATAAACAGCTCATGCAGACAGGTGTGGCCCGGTATGTTGATGTAAACCGGACTGCGGGGGATGACGGCCTGTGCATGCGCTATTGGGTAATTCGCATGGTCCTGACGAGTTGACGCGGACTGGACCGCGATATAAACCGGCACGGGTTATCCAATAACTCTGTGATATAATAATCCCTTTTTGCAATAGACAATTTGTCCTGCATTGGAAAACTTGCAAGCCAGAGTAATTGTTCTTTTTAAAGAAAGCAATATATAATATGAAAATATAATGGATGGTTTTCACCTGATATGTTAGCCAAAAAAATATCCACCGCGGAGTTGATGATCACCATAGTGAAACTGAAATCAATCACGGACGAGTCGTCCATGCGAGCAAAGGGATGAATCGGCCGCAGCGTTGTAAACCGGTGCGGACGAGCATGTTGCCCTCCGTGTTGTAAACCGGACCGCGATACACGTGTCCGTGAATGGCATAAGAACTTTCCTGTGTAAAAATATTACAGGACAGAGTAGTTGTTCTTTGAAGAAAACAATATGTACAGATAAAACAGACTGAAACGGATATCACCTGGTATTTTCTTGTCGGATGATCATGGATACTGGTGTGGAAAACAGGGCCGAGGCCAGGGCTTGAGCAGCTTCACACCAGAGGAAACAGCAACTGCAAGTCCGGCGATTCAGTAGTGGCGACCTAAAGTAGGTAACGGCAGAAACGAGCCGGATCACTGCACGCCCACACGCGAGCTCGGAGTACCAGCAGGAACAAACTGGATGGCCGTGCGCTGGAGCATTGACCTGTTGATCCACCGATCTGATCCGGTGTGGTAGTCTGTTACCCAAACATGCACGCTCATGTGAAGCAGTTTCAACCAATATAAATTGCCTCCTTGCTCTCTTTTTATAGGAACACCAAAAGCGTTACCAGCTCCATCTTCTCATCTTGTCTGACATGCACATGCTTAAACTCTTCACTCGGAGAGAACAATCGACACAGCTCAATATCACCCATTGTGCGGAAGATTGGCGAGGCACATGCGACTCGTGGTGGAAACCTGGATGGTTGACATGTCCACGCCCACACCCTCCAAATCGTGCCCCCTTTTTGTTTTACAGTTTGGTCAACTGGCATTATCTTCTCTGAACAAGAACTTGACGACTCGTCGGTGGCGCTTAGGCATCTGAACCGGAACGGCTCGGGACTCGGGAGATCAGGGCGGTCCTTTGCGAGGAGGAGCAGACGCGGCAGCCCGACACAGCAGAGGCGGCGAGCAATCGGCTCGACGTGGAACAGGCGCGAGGTGCAGCAGAACGTGGGCCGACTCAGAGTGGCAGCAGGCCTGGAGCGAAACGGAGCTGGTCCGCACGTGCCAAGGTCTATCGGCGCAGTCGACCAGAGGCGAGCGGGCATAGCCGGCCAGCGTCGACGGGTCAACGGAGCTGCTGCTCAGGGTGTCTCAAGGCAGAAACAGAATCCAGGCTCAGCGTGGTACAGCAAAGGGCGGCCTGGGCGATGGCGGCTTGAAGCTCGGGTAAGGCAGGAACCAATCCCTGGAGGCTCAAGGAAAAAAGTACGCGACGGCGACGATGACTTGGCAGCGCGGCAGTGCGGCGACTCTCCCATTACAGCTGGAAACGGGCGGCTTAAGCAGAAACGGCGAAGCTCGGCTGAGCCGGCGGCGAGTTGAAAAAATCAAAAGCACCGGTGCAGCGGATCGGAGGCCGCAACCGAGCGACCGTCGGAGGCCCGTCCAGCGATAGCGGCTCAGGGACCAAAACTGAATCCGTATTGACCAAGACTTGTAAGGCGTGCGGTGACAGTTTGCCTCTGATCGATCTCTTCTTTCCTTGGTATTTACTTGTTGAACTCACGTAGTAGCTTTTCCTTCATGATAGATTCCTTGTAAGCATGTAGTAACCAAAGTTGACAAAGGGAAAACCGATTTGGCTTATGGTGACGGTCTCGATGAACCCAATACGCGATAGCAGCGACTCGGCGAATCGGACAAACAACTGTAATTTGATGAATTTGATACGTAGCGGCGCCAACTCGGCGGATCTTGGAAAATAATCACAACTTGGCGGATCGCAAAAATCGTCCAGCTGATGCATATCCTTCAAACTAATTCTTTCTTCATCCGAAAAATTGCAAACTTCTCGAACCCTAAAGCAGATCCCTTCAAGAACTCAACACCACCATGCGCAGGCCCCACGGTGGGCGCCAACTGTCGTGGATTTGTCACGGCAGATGTCCTTAGTGTCAGGACTTAGTCGCGAGGCCAACGCATCCATGTGGTAGCTTGAGAGGGGTTGAGTGGGACGAGAGACGCAGGGCGGATCAACACGCAAGACAAGGATTTAGACAGCTTCGGGCCCCGGGAAACATCATCCGGTAATAACCCTACATGCTGTTTGAGGCTAGGTCTCATTATCATCCCGAGGGAGATGCCGTAAACCGGCTCTTTGTGTCTAGCCATCGAGATTATTGATTGCTTGTCGCTTCTAACTTGTAACCTCCCCTCTTTGGGGAGCCCTGCCCCTCCTTATATATGTTGAAGGGGCGGTTTACATGTGGAGTCCTATTGGGATTAGGACTAGTCTATCTCTAATACAAACCGGATACAAGTCCTGGCTTTAACTCCTTGTAAGGCAAATATTCCTTTCCTCTTAAACCGACCCATCATAGTTGAACCGGCCTTCTGGGCCTTGGGCCTTGTCATCCGTCTAATCCGCCCGCCGGGTTACCAGTAAGTCATAACGACCAAGCGGGCTGCTTGTAAACCGCCAAGGTCAAGGCGGGTCTTCAGATAAACCGCCAAGTCCGGCCGGGTTAACTTCCGGCCGGTTTACACCGCGGGGTATATCCTCGACACGCACCGTCCTCTCGGAGCCGGCGCTGGCGCAGACGAAGATCCTCCGCGCCCTTGTTCGCTGCCGTCGTGTGGGCAGATCCCGCCCACCCGCCTAAACGACATCTCGCCCACCTGAGGTATAACTTCTTGTACTGGTCCAGCTCCCCAGGTTGCTGCGTGTGGGTTTTCTTCTATGCGACTACTCCCCAGCTCCCCATGCATAGTAGCTAGGGTTCGTCGGCTGGTCCAACATCACCTACTAGTACTATTATAGAGGAAATGCCACTCGAAAAGTTGTCCTGATTTATGCCTCGGTGGAGGTATACATGTTGTTTCGACAAAAAGTACATGGTGGTTGTGTGGTCATTGTCCATATGGTGGTAGTACTATCACTGGTTAAATGAAGAAATGCTTTTTTTCTCGGGTATCCTGGTTTAGTTTCCATCAAGATAATTATGATGCTTCTGTTTGTTGGTGTACTTTTCATTAATTCTTATTGACAATTGAGATGTCGTTGCTAACCCTTTTTTATATTTTTGGAAACAGCGATGCGTGTCTCCATACCCGGGCATGTCTTCCTCAATTTTAGTGGAACTGCACAAAATTGGATGGCCATTGTTGTTCCGCCTCATTGTCCTCTGCCACGTGGTTCTTCCTTCCTTGAGCTTGATTACTGAGAAGAAACAGACCATAGTGAGGATTTGTCGATCTTCATAGGTGCCTCACCCAAACTTGATACCAAATGGATGATGCATCACCACGATGAGATATCAATGCTCATGGTTGCGCCTCATGGTTGCGTCGGCTAGTCAAGCTGATCGATTTTCAATGAAAAACAAGCTGTCTTCCGTCAGTGCTCTTTACTTGTTACGCACAAAGATGATATCCTTCGTCAGTTCACCTTGGTTGCGTTGGAGACGCAGTCGTGTTTCACGTTGGTGCAATTTTATCACACAATTGGCTATGAACCAAATGTTTCCTCGAAGAAGGATCGACGTTGGTACTAAGAGCATAAGTTTTGTATTGATTTCTAAGCCTTCGCACAACTTTGTCTCCAGCTCCCCTGTAATTTTATTTGTCCAGCTATTAACTTTGATTTAAAATATGGTGTGGACTAAAAACCCGGATGGACGTAGTAGCCCTCCATTTTTATTTACTCCGCATATTAGATTTGACTGAAGTCAAAATTTGTAATACTCTCAAACCTTTCCGATAATTGAAATTAAAATTCTTTATTTGTACACACTCTACCACGATCGAATAATTTGGCGCATGTGTGGTTGTTCACTTAAGGGAGGGTAGTGTACCACGCGTGAAGGACAGGAAGTGCGACCAGGACGCGTGGGCGTGGATCGTTAGTTCATCGGAAGTAGTACTAGTTTTCTTCACTGTACATTAAATAAAGATTTTTGTTTCGTACTTACACAATTTAAAACGATTGTTATGGAGAGAATAAGAAAACCACTCCACTATATATTAGTCGTATACACGAGAGTACTATATGGACGCAGCTTCATTGACTTAGTGCACCTGCCTTTGGATTTATGACAGGTGGGCCCAAAATGTGGCTGGCTCACCTGTCATACAGCCAAAAGCAGGTGTAGTGAAGGCACCGGAGCTCAGTCCGTACTACAGTAGTATATCTATAAGCGGGAGCCTCAACGCTTGTTCACTAGGGTTTGCACTCTCCACACGCTCGCCACACTACATATATGTTACACGCTGGAGGCTCAGCGTTCATTTGCTAGGGTTTGCTATATTCACAGTCTCTCACCCTCTCTTCACCAGATCTAAACAAGACTGTGTTGGCCTCTTGCCTCTCTCTCCCCCCTCACAACTAGTGAAGGAGGCGTCTGTATCTCGTCGCACCGAGAAAGGGAGGAGGTGCAGCGTTCACTCTATCGCCTTCGGCGAGGGAGGCAATCCACTGCCGGCTGCGCTGTTCTCTTTCACCCAGCGCCTGTGCGGGAGGGCCACCGACCCCTTCTTCCTCGCTGTCGTACATAGTGTGGGCAGATCCGGCCTCCCGCCGCACGCCTTGCCACATCCCGACGACCCTAAGTATAAGTTTCTTTCAAACCGTCGTTGCTCTAGCTGCATGTGGATCTTTTTCAATCTGTAGTCGAATCTAGGTCTTGGTTCAAAGAGGAAAGAAGGGTGCGGTGGGCTGGAGCAAGAATCTAGGATGTGGTTCAATGAGGAAAGGCAGGGCAGAAAGTAGTATAGACTGGCTATCTAGCCGCTTTGTAGATCGAAAAGGGAAAAAGGGGGTAACACAGTACACACATCTGTAAGGAACCGATCTCTTTGTTGAAAAGGGAAAGAAACTGGGGGGTCGGGTAGTTTGTGCAGGACTAGATTTTCTGCCCTCACATAGGAAGAAGGTTCAAAGAGAACAAATATGGGACCAGCGCATATATGCTGCTTGGCTACATACTCTGCATCACCCATTTATACGTGTGGACGCACATGGTGCCGGCATGTCCCATACAGCTATTTTGCTGTTGTTAATCTAAGAATGCCGCCGGAAAATTGAAGCAATGCCACTGTTAAAAGTAAATTACATTTTTTAGTGAATGTTGTTTCAAGAGAATGTCTCTGTTAATATGAATCAATGCAACCGTTTTAGAAATGCTACTGTCCTACTTTGTTTTCCATCCAAGATAAGTTAGATGCTTCTTTCTGTCACCGTTTGTTTCATCCTCCTTTATCGGCAAGTAATTGTTTCCTTTTTTTGCCTCTGTTAAAATAGGGGTATCGATTCAACTTGTTGCTATTGCGACATTTTGCTTCGCTACTTGAAATACTTATGTTTTAAGAGTGTTTTGTGCAGTTCAACTTGAATGTCACACCGGTGACTTTGCTTAATTTTGGTGAAACTGCACAAAAGGAGATCGAGATTTGTTTCCAGTCTTCGTGGTGAGTTGTTTCAAATCTTGGTCTCAACCACATGATGTGCAGTGTGATTTGAGATGTTGTGCTACTTGTTTTGGTACTGTTTTAAATAAATGTTGAATTGAAGCTATTGTATTGCTGTCTTTTCCCATTAAGTAGTGAACAAAAATGGGACCAACCCAGACATGATACTTGTTGCTTTGTTACAACAAATTCAGCATCACCCCCTTTATAAGCCAGTAATTGATGCCACTCTCAGAATTAACTATTGAATCTTATTTCAAAACTGCAACACTTGTTAGGGATTGGCGGGATTACCATTTTTGTGGCCGCATGTTTCATCTTCCTTTATTAGCCAGTAATTGATTCCTTTTTTGCCTCTGTTTAAACAGGGATATCTATTCAACTTGTTGCTATTGGGACATTTTGCTTTGCTACACGAAACACTTTGCTTGATTTTAGTGCAACTGCAAAAAACGAGATTGGATTTCCTATTCGTGTTGGCAGATTCGTACTTTATCTTGTCCGTCTCATGAAAGGTCAGTACAGGCCTTCATCCACATGATTGTGCGGTGTGCTTTGAGATGTTGTGCTACTTGTATTGGTACTGTTTTAAATAAATGTTGAATTGAAGCTATTGTATTGTTGTCTTTTCCCATTAAGTAGTGAACAAAAATGGGACCAACCCAGACATGATGCTTGTTGCTTTGTTACAACAAACTCTGCATCACCCCCTTTATAAGTAGATGGAAGCACATACTATTGTTGCGCCTACTCTCCCCTGGAACTGTTTATGCTTTTCGTTAATCTAATGCTGATGGTAAAATTAAACAATGCCACTCTCAGAATTAATTAACTACTGAATCTTAGTTCAAAACTGCAACACTTGTTAGGAATGGTACTATCCTACTTTGTAGTTCTTTCTACATGTTTAACCAAGGTATTGTTAAGATAATGTCTCTGTTAAAATGAATCAGTTGCATTGTTTTAGGAATGGTACTTTTCTGCTTTGTCGTTCTTTATACATGTTGAAACAAGGCATTGTTAAGATAATGTCTTAGTCCATATGAATGAATCACACTAATGGAGAATTGCTACTCTCCTGCTTTGTTTCCCATTAAGATAAAGTAGATCAGTAGATGCTTTTCTTCTGGGAGTACAAGTCATCAACCGTTATTTCTCAGTAATTGTTTCCCTTATACCTATTGTTACTTATAGGGATATCAAAATTAAAGCTCGGTTTTATTCTGACTTTGATTTTAGTTGAACTGCACAAAAGGAGCCAATGTGTCCAAGGCAAACTGCTGCATTACTGGGTCCAGTTGGTCATTCCACTTTGCCGAAAGAAGTAGTCACTGTTTGCGCTACATTACAGAAGGAATGACCGAGAAGCTTTACAGAGTATTATTAGACACCGGTTACATGACTAGTCTGCAGAGACCATTGGCAATTTAACAACACGTGGAGTGCCCTGGGCAAAAAGTGCCCAAACAAGTACAAGAAGCTACGACAGGACTCCACGATCATAGGCATTACATATTTTGAATGGGAAAAGCTTGTCAAAGTTTAATCATTGATGTTAGCAAGAAGACGTTAGTTTAATATATTGGAATTGGAAAACCTTGTCAAAATTTGCTCATTGATGTTAGCCAGAAGACATGCATTTGATATTTTTGAGTGGGACGCCCTTGCTGTGAGCAGCGTTGAGTGTTTTTTCCTATTCCTGTGTTTAGTTTAGAAGTAAATAGTTACTCTACTGAGATATTCCTGTGTTAAGAGTTTGTTCTGAATATTGTCTATGTAATGCCAGGCCTTGTGTTTGATTGCAAAGTTGAGCTTGGAATGTTGTGGCATGCGGCATCACGAGTTGTTCACTGTGCCTCCTGAGAATAATGCTTTGTATTGTTTTGCATGTCGATCTAATGCCAGTGATTTGCTTGTTAAGAAGATCATCTTCTTCTGTTGTTTCCGTGCTTAAGAAGTTCGTCGTCTGATGTTTCATTCATAGCCTATACGACAAGTCGGGTAGGTTAGACGTGAAACCATATGATCTTCCGACCAACTCATGATATTAGGCCGTGATTGGATCGTCATTTTCCACCCAAAACTGCTTGTAAAACTGATGCTTGTAAATTAAAGCAGATGGTCTCGGACGAAGGCGCTTGGTTGGTAGATTTCAACTAGTAAAATATCGGAAGTACTTCACACACGATAAAAACGCTGAACGACACTCGGACGATTGCTAATCCAGCCGTTAGCTGATGTTTCAGCCTTGCCCATGGATCGCATGATACGCATGTCGTGCATGTATCGTCTGGTAATGTCGTCCATATAGTAGTGCCCGTAAAATATACACTGGTCTCTCAAATTACACACATAACCTGCCGGTATTACTTACAGACCTCGGGCCCTCGGTTTCATTACGACTGTATTTTACGCGTTGTTTTCGATGACGAGTAAATTACACTTGTATGTTAATACGGGTTTGAAATAAACTAGAGCTCCCAAGCGCGGCCTTACCGTTTCATGCCGTCTCAGTTTCTCGAAGGTGCTCATAGGTGTCCGATGATCCTGGCTTCCTGAATGAGCAGCGGGCGCTGTATCAGACCATCCATAGGGCCCGCGAGGCCCTCTCTGTTGTCCTTCGAGTTGTTGCGCTCGCCGTGGCGCCGAGCATTGTTAACATCGTCAACGAACATGAGGATTCAGGAGATGACTTTATTTTGACTGGATGACACTAGGGACCCGCTAGGGCCATAGTCGTACGTACGCAAGTGCCTCCTTATTATGTAAAACTATATTTTTTTGCTTTCTCCTAGCTTCCTGACATCACGGTCCCACACCATTGTCAACCTGTGTAGTCAATATAAACGAGAGAATTGCACAAGGTGCGGCCGATAGCTGGGACCAAGCAGCTCGAGCAGTATTTGTGTTTTTGAGGCGTGAGCACTGCAGAGTTTTTCTTGGCGATGATTTCATTGTTGTTCAGAGGAGAGCAGGGTATTAACTGGGCGGGCTGTGGCCCGTCTAGCCCAGGCTAGATATCCATCCCAGATACTAATTTTTTTCAAGATGAAAATGGCTAGCCCAGCTATACGTCTTTTTGAGGAATACACAGGCAAGGTCAACTTGTTATTCTCCGCCCCGCTGGGCTGCAAATCTTTCCTAGGAGGGATGCATTAGGCTTAACAGGAAAATGGGCTTTAAAAAATAATAAATGGGATGTAGTTATAAAAACTGGGCAGTAACTATAAAAAAATGCACCAAACACGAAATTAGTTTATAAAATATTATTTATGGATTTTGAAAATCTTAAATTTTCAATGTTGCGCGCGCAATGTTGATACGTCTCCAATGTATCTATAGTTTTTGATTGCTCCATGCTATATTATCTACTGTTTTGGACTATATTGGGCTTTATTTTCCACTTTTATATTATTTTTGGGACTAACCTATTAACCGGAGGCCCAGCCCGGAATTCCTGTTTTTTGCCTATTTCAGTGTTTTGAAGAAACGGAATATCAAACGGAGTCCAAACAGAATAAAATCTTCTGGAACGTGATTTTCTCACCGAACGTGATCCAGGAGACTTGGACCCTACGCATAGGAATCAGAGAGGCGGTCACGAGGGTGGGGCGCCCCCCCCCCCCTTAGGGCGCGCCCCCTGCCTCGTGGGCCCCTCGGAGCTCCACCGACGTACTTCTTCCTCCTATATATACCTACGTACCCCCAAACGATCAGAACAGGAGCCAAAAACCTAATTTCACCGCCACAACTTTCTGTATCCACGAGATCCCATCTTGGGGCCTGTTCCGGAGCTCCGCCGGAGAGGGCCGTCATCACGGAGGGCTTCTACATCATCATAGCCCCTCCGATGAAGTGTGAGTAGTTTACCTCAGACCTTCAGGTCCATAGTTAGTAGCTAGATGGCTTCTTCTCCCTTTTTGGATCTCAATACAAAGTTCTCCCCCTCTCTCGTGGAGATCTATTCGATGTAATCTTCTTTTTGCGGTGTGTTTGTTGAGACCGATGAATTGTGGGTTTGTGATCAAGTCTATCTATGAATAATATTTGAATCTTCTCTGAATTCTTTTATGTATGATTGGTTATCTTTGCAAGTCTCTTTGAATTATCAGTTTGGTTTGGCCTACTAGATTGGTTTTTCTTGCCATGGGAGAAGTGCTTAGCTTTGGGTTCGATCTTGCGGTGTCCTTTGCCAGTGACAGAAGGGGCAGCAAGGCACGTATTGCATCGTTGCCATCGAGGATAACAAGATGGGGTTTATTTCATATTTCATGAATTTATCTCTCTACATCATGTCATCTTGCTTAAGGCGTTACTATGTTTTTAACTTAATACTCTAGATGCATGCTGGATAGCGGTCGATGAGTGGAGTAATAGTAGTAGATGCAGAATCGTTTCGGTCTACTTGTCTCGGACGTGATGCCTATATACATGATCATACCTAGATATTCTCATAACTATGCTCAATTTTGTCAATTGCTCAACAGTAATTTGTTCACCCACCATAGAATACTTATGCTCTTGAGAGAAGCCACTAGTGAAACCTATGGCCCCGGGTCTATTCTCATCATATCAATCTCCATCATTTTAATTTTGCTTTGCTTTTTACTTTGCCTTTTACTTTTCACTTTGCATCTCTATATCAAAAATACCAAAAATGGTATCTATCATCTCTATCAGATCTCACTCTCGTAAGTGACCGTGAAGGGATTGAAAACCCCTAATCGCGTTGGTTGCGAGGAGCTATTGTTTTTGTGTAGGTACGAGGGACTTGAGCATGGCCTCCTACTGGATTGATATCTTGGTTCTCAAAAACTGAGGGAAATACTTACGCTACTTTGCTGCATCATCCTTTCCTCTTCGGGGAAATCCAACGCAAGCTCAAGAGGTATCCAGAAGAATTTTTGGCGCCGTTGTCGGGGAGTCTACGCAAAAATTCAACATACCAAGTACCCATCACAATCCCTATCTCTCGCATTACATTAGTTGTCATTTGCCTCTCGTTTTCCTCTCCCGCACTTCACCCTTGCCGTTTTATTCGCCCTCTCTTTCCCAATTTCCTCCTCTCTTTCCGTTGCCTTTTTCTCTTTTACCTTGTCGTCATGGCTAGTCTTATATCTTCTCCGTTATCTCCCGAGAACGAAGTTCTAAATTTTAAACAAAGGGAGGGAGAAAATTTAAAGGATGCTTGGTATAGAATTTGCAATGCTCAAAACAGAGCTACCAGGAAGCAATCTACTTCAGTTCTTCTTCGCAATTTTTATATAGGTGCTAGTCCTTGGTGTATATATATATATATCCTTGATACAATTACTGGGGGGAATTTCTTGGGTAGCCATACTTTTGATTCTTATAATGCCATGATAGATTTATTTGGCTCACCACCTCTTTCGGTTAATGGAACTATGTTAACTTTGGAGCATGTTATGCAAAGGCTTGAAATTATTGAAAATAAAGTTGATACCATTTAATCAATTGAAAATCTAGATAATAAGATCCACAATCAAATTACTCAATATGGACCTAAGGTAGGAATGACTTTGAAAAATATTAAGGAGAAGGAACCTATAGTTAATGAGAAAATAAATATAGATTCTACTAGAATCGATAAAATTGAGGGTATCATTACAAATTTGGGAACCACTTTTTCTTCTGTAAATAATACTCCTAGTCCTCCCACTAAAATTGCTAAGCTTATGTATGTTCCTAAGAATAAGGGTGAATCATCTAGTAAGGAAACTGCGGACCTTAAATCTATAAGTATTCATCCAGATATTTTTGCTTTCATTAAGGAACCTTTTGCTACAAATGAATTTTTAGTTCTTGTGCCTAAAAGTTTGATAATTACTAAAAAGAAAGAGATCTCTAAGAAAAGTAGATGCCTCATTGCAGAATTGCCTACCAAAGATGGCAATACCTAGATCTATCCTCGCTTTTATGCCTAGCTAGGGGCGTTAAACGATAGCGCTTGTTGGGAGGCAACCCAATTTTATTTTTAGTTTTTATGTTTTTCTTCTGTTAAGGAATAAATAACCCATCTACCTTCTGTTTGGATGTGGTTTTGTGTTTTAATTAGTGTTTGTGCCAAGTTAGACCTATTGAATCTTCTTGGATGATAGTTTTTTGATCTTGCTGTAATTTCCAGAAACTTTGCGCTCAGTGCCCGAATTATTAAAAATCACCAGAACGTGATAAAATACTGATTCAAATTGCTGCTGATCAATAAACAAACTTTCTAGGTCTTCCAATTTTAGTAGATGTTTTGGAGTTCCAGAAGTTTGCGTTAGTTACAGATTACTACAGACTGTTCTGTTTTTGACAGATTCTGTTTTTCGTGTGTTGTTTGCTTATTTTGATGAATCTATGGCTAGTAAAATAGTTTATAATCCATATGGAAGTTGGAATACAGTAGGTTTAACACCACTATAAATAAATAATGAGTTCATTACAGTACCTTGAGTGGTTTTTTGTTTTCTTTCTCTAACGGCGCTCACAAGATTTCTATTGAGTTTTGTGTTGTGAAGTTTTCAAGTTTTGGGTGAAATCTTTTGATGGATTATGGAACAAAGAGTGGCAAGAGCCTAATATTGGGGATGCCCATGGCACCCCCAAGATAATCCAAGGACACCAAAAAGTCAAAGCTTGGGGATGCCCCGGAAGGCATCCCCTCTTTCGTCTACTTCCATCGGTATTTTACTTGGAGCTATATTTTTATTCACCAACATGATAAGTGTTTTGCTTGGAGCGTCTTGTATTATTTGTGTCTTTATTTGTTAGTGTGCCACAATCATCCTTGCTGTACACACCTTTTGAGAGAGCCATACATGAATTATAATTTGATAGAATACTCTATGTGCTTCACTTATATCTTTTGAGCTATGAAGTTTTCCTCTATGTGCTTCACTTATATCTTTTGAGCGTTATAATTTTGCTCAATGTGCTTCACTTAGATCTTTTAGAGCACGGTGGTGGATTTGTTTTAAAGAAACTATTGATCTCTCATACTTCACTTAGATTATTTTGAGAGTCTTAAATAGCATGGTAATTTTCTTAATAATAACATGCTTGGTATTCAAGATTTGTGAAACTTTCTTTTGAGTGCGTTGAATACCAAGAAAAGTTGGATGCTTGATAATTGTTTTGAGATATGGAGGTAGTAATATCAAAGTCATGATAGTAGAGTAATTGTGAATTTCAGAAGTGCTTGAGTTAAAGTTTGCAAGTCCCGTAGCATGCACGTATGGTAAACATTATGAAACAAATTTGAAACATGAGGTGTTGCGCGTAAAGCTTTGGTTTTTGATGGCTTGTAGATTTTTGCAATAAGTATATGAGTTCTTTATGACTAATGTTGTGTCCATGGATTATATGCACTCTCACCCTTCCATCATTGCTAGCCTCTACGGTACCGTGCATTGCCCTTTCTCACATTGAGAGTTGGTGCAAACTTCGCCGGTGCATCCAAACCCCGTGATATGATACGCTCTTTCACACATAAACCTCCTTATATCTTCCTCAAAACAGCCACCATACCTACCTATTATGGCATTTCCATAGCCATTCCGAGATATATTGCCATGCAACTTTCCACCATCCAGTTTATCATGACACATTCATCATTGTCATATTGCTTAGCATGATCATGTAGTTGACAACGTATTTGTGGCAAAGCCACCGTTCTTAATTATTTAATACTTGTCACTCTTGATTCATTGCATATCCCGGTACACCGCCGGAGGCATCCATATAGAGTCATGCTTTGTTCTAGTATCGAGTTGTAATCATTGAGATGTAAATAAATAGAAGTGTGATGATCATCATTCCATAGAGCATTGTCCCAAAAAAAGAGAGAAAGGCCAAAGAAAAAAAGAAGGTCCAAAAAAAGAAAATAAATAAAAAGGGGCAATGCTACTATCCTTTTTCCACACTTGTGCTTCAAAGTAGCACCATAACCTTCATGATAGAGAGTCTTGTGTTTTGTCACTTTCATATACTAGTGGGAATTTTTCATTATAGAACTTGTCTTGTATATTCCAATGATGGGCTTCCTCAAGTGCCCTAGGTCTTGTGAGCAAGCAAGTTGGATGCACAACCACTTAGTTTCTTTTGTTGAGCTTTCATACATTTATAGCTCTAGTGCATCCGTTGCATGGCAATCCCTACTCCTTGCATTAACATCAATCAATGGGCATCTCCATAGCCCATTGATTAGCCTCGTTGATGTGAGACTTTCTCCTTTTTTGTCTTCTCCACATAACCCCCATCATTATATTCTATTCCACCCATAGTGCTATATCCATGGCTCACGCTCATGTATTGCGTGAAAGTTTATGAGTTTGAAATTATTAAGGTATGAAACAATTGCTTGGCTTATCATCGGGGTTGTGCATGATGAGAGCATTCTTATGTGACGAAAATGGAGCATGACTAAACTATATGATTTTGTAGGGATGAACTTTCTTTGGCCATGTTACTTTGAGAAAACATAATTGCTTTGTTGGTTTGCTTGAAGTATTATTATTTTTTATATCAATATGAACTTTTGTCTTGAATCTCTCTAATCTGAATATTCATACCACAATTAAGAAGATTTGCATTGAAATTATGCCAAGTAGCACTCCGCATCAAAAATTCTCTTTTTATCATTTACCTACTCGAGGACGAGCAGGAATTAAGCTTGGGGATGCCTGATACGTCTCCAACGTATCTATAATTTTTGATTGCTCCATGCTATATTATCTACTGTTTTGGACTATATTGGGCTTTATTTTCCACTTTTATATTATTTTTGGGACTAACCTATTAACCGGAGGCCCAGCTCAGAATTGATGTTTTTTGCCTATTTCAGTGTTTCAAAGAAACGGAATATCAAACGGAGTCCAAACGGAATAAAATCTTCGGGAACGTGATTTTCTCACCGATATCCAGGAGACTTGGACCCTACGCCAAGGCATTAGAGAGGCGGTCACGAGGATGGGGGGTGCCCTGTCGGATTTCGGGTTCCGGCAGATCCTTGAGGTTCGAACTCTGGGGTGCGCGCGGAGACTACGCTTCCTACCTACCTGTACCCCTCCGCCTCGCAAGAACCTAAACTACCAAAAGAATAGCACAAGAGACACAGGGTTTATACTGGTTCGGGCCACCGATGTGGTGTAATACCCTACTCCAGTGTGGTGTGGTGGATTGCCTCTTGGGCTGATGATGATGAACAATACAAGGAAGAACAGCCTCGCGAGGGTCTGTTCTTGGCTGGGGGGATGAACTACTAGGAGGAGTTCAATCGCCCTTCTCTCTCTTTCTCTTTCTGTCTGTTGCCTATGCCTATCTAACTGATTGCCGGGTTGCCAGATCACTAGATCGCTAGATGTCTCTACCCTGGGGGTGGCTAGTCCTATTTATAGGCAAAGGCCCTGGGCCTCTTCCCAAATATTGAGCGGGAAGGGCGCCAACAATTGGCCATTTTGAAGGGGAACATCTGGTACACTTATCCTGACTAAAGTTGGTCCTCGTCTGCCAAAGGCTCTGGTGATGACGCTGGCTTGGGCTCCACAGTGACTTCCTCCTTGTCACGGAGCTGGTCTTGGTCTCGTTGCACCGAAATGGGTGCCTTTGCTTGATCCTCCCGCCTGCGCTTGCTCCCTTTGCACCAAAGATGAAAGGAAGGACACTGTGCGGGGTGGAGCCCGCCTGGCGCCCTTGGTCATCATGGCTTGCGTCATGGGCACCTCGTGAGGTACCCCGCCTTGATCTCTCCGCCTCCTCGTGAGCCAGCCTGATGAGGCCGCGCCTGAGGAAGCTCCGTGTCGTCCGCCCCGGAGGCTTGGCCCCTCGCGAGGGTCTTGGGTCTGTGTTGATGAAGATGGGCCGTGCTGGGCCCCCCTTTGAGCCACGCCGCAGGCCGCAGGCAGGCAAATCTGGGGACCCCCGTTCCTAGAACGCCGACAGCAGCCCCCGGGCCCAAGGCGCGCCCGGACTTGGTCGTGCAGGGAGGCGAAAGGGCAAGGGCGAAGCGCTGCAGGCCCTAACAGCCTGCGGCCTTGGGCGCCGCGTGGCAGTTGATTGGACGTGGGCGTCTCTCTAGGATCTATTCCCTGCGAGGAATCAAAGTCGCGCCCCGCGGTGGCTTGTAAGGTGTCTGTGATCCTGTTTATTAATACAACCCTTGTCGTAGAATTGTGCGAGTTGCTCATTCCGTCTTAGCTCAGTCCTTCCTTTCGAACCTCACGAGGGCTTGGTGCTCTGCGCCGACAGGTCCTAGTCCCAAGGCGGCTTCAGCCGTCGCTGGTATGCCAGGTCGCGATGCCGTGGTCAAGGCCAGGAGGTGAGTGACCCGAGGTCCGGTAAGAGCCCCTGAGTCGCGATGCTCAGGAGGTCCCCCTTGGCGCGCAAGCAGCCATCGTTCGGCGAGAAAGGAGAGCGGTGTCGCTAACACTGGATCGCATTAGGTGCGGGGACGGTGCCACGGTAGCTGGTACTTCCGGGTAGTGACTTATCTCGAAAATCAGGGACCGCTCCCTGGTGTGTTGCCGGGTCCATGCATCGGCAGGCGTGAGGTTGCTCGGCGAGGTCCTCGCGTGTCCCTCCCCTATCGCCTTTGCTCCCCTTTCTGCTCTACGTCCTCGGGTCCCGGCCCTCGAGCGTGTCTGAGCCGTCGCTGGTATGCCAGGTCGCGATGCCGTGGTCAAGGCCAGAGGGTGAGTGTAGGACCTTTAAGAGGTGTGTCTAGAGGGGGGGGTGATTATACACTTAGTGCTAAAGTTGCAGTTTTTAAGCTTTTTCAGTTTAAGTGGAGTTTTAGGCACAATTTCAACATACACAATACATATCAAGAAAGCATGCAAAGAGTAAATGAGCAGCGGAAAGTAAAGCATGCAACTTGCAAGAATGTAAAGGGAAGGGTTTGGAGAATTCAAACGCAATTGAAGACACGGATGTTTTTGGCGTGGTTCGGATAGGTGGTGCTATCCTACATCCACGTTGATGGAGACTTCAACCCACAGAGGGTAACGGTTGTGCGAGTCCACGGAGGGCTCCACCCACGAAGTGTCCACGAAGAAGCAACCTTGTCTATACCATCATGGCCATCGCCCACGAAGGACTTGCCTTACTAGCGGTAGATCTTCACGAAGTAGGCGATCTCCTTGCCCTTACAAACTCCTTGGTTCAACTCCACAATCTTGTCGGAGGCTCCCAAGTGACACCTAGCCAATCTAGGAGACACCACTCTCCAAGAAGTAACAAATGGTGTCTTGACAATGAACTCCTTGCTCTTGTGCTTAAAGTGATAGTCTCCCCAACACTCAACTCTCTCTCACAGGATTTGGATTTGGTGGAAAGAAGATTTGAGTGGAAAGCAACTTGGGGAAGGCTAG
This sequence comes from Aegilops umbellulata, assembly GCA_032464435.1. Taxonomy (NCBI): domain Eukaryota; kingdom Viridiplantae; phylum Streptophyta; class Magnoliopsida; order Poales; family Poaceae; genus Aegilops; species Aegilops umbellulata. The sequence goes on along the minus strand of CP136056.1, from coordinate 207,338,088 downwards.
AGATCAAGATTCATATGGTAGGAATGGAATATCTTGGCCTCAACACAAGGGTAGGTGGTTCTCTCTCAGAACATATGAGTTGGAAGTGTAGATGTGTTCTGATGGCTCTCTCCACGAGTGAAGAGGAGGTGGAGGGGTATATATATCCTCCACACAAAATCCAACCGTTACACACAATTTACCAATCTCGGTGGGACCGAATCAACAAACTCGGTCGGACCGATTTGGTAAACCTAGTGACCGTTAGAGATTTTTGGTGGGACTGACATGCAACTCGGTAGGACCGATATGGTTAGGGTTATGGCATAACGTAATCTCGGTGAGACTGATTACACAAACTCGGTGAGACCGATTTTATAATAAGCTAACCAGAGAGTTGGTCAGGCAAATTCGGTGGGACCGATTAACAAACTCGGTTGGATCGATTTTGGTAATAAGTTAACCAGAGAGTTTGCATTGTAATCTCGGTAGTACCGATTACCTAAACTCGGTGAGACCGATTTTGGTAATGGACATACACAGTGATATTACAATCCCATCTCGGTGAGACTGAGATCCCTGTCGGTGAAACCGATTTGCTTAGGGTTTGGCAGTGGCTATGACAAGTGAAACTCGATGGCGTCGGATAGAAAGAATCGGTAGGTCCGAGTTTGGCTTTGGGTTTAGGTCATATGTGGAAGTGGGAAAGTAGCTGAGGGTTTTGGAGCATATCATTAAGCACACCAAGCAAAAGGCTCATTAAGCAACACCTCATCCCTCCTTGATAGTATTGGCTTTTCCTATGGACTCAATGTGATCTTGGATCACTAAAATGTAAAATTAAGAGTCTTGAGCTTGAAGCTTTAGCCAATCCTTTGTCCTTAGCATCTTGAAGGAGTTCCCACATCCTTTAGTCCATGCCACTCCATTGTTGAACTTATCTGAAACATGCTAGATAGAAACGTTGGTCCAACAAGAGATATGTTGACATTAATTACCAAAACCACCTGGGGAGCACTTGTGCTTTCAATCTCCCCCTTTTTGGTAATTGATGGCAACATACATCAAAGCTTTAGGTAAAGATATAAAGAATAGCAAGTAAAGCTTTGGAAGGACATGTAACAAACATAGGCTCCCCCTACATGTATGCAATCATATGAATATAAAATATAGAAGCATGTGAGAGCATAGTCATGACAGAGTAGGCAATGTGTTACATGTATCTTCTCCATATGCATCAGAGCAAAAGATTATTAAGAAGAATACCTTCATGCTCATGAGTCCTTCCTGCAAATAGTATGTACATAAGCAAGAATTCCTCATACTCATGATTCTGATGCATATACTTACCTTGTAGTCTTGAGTTGGCTTAGGATGGAATGAACCTGCACAAACAGGGTTAGATAACACAGGTACATCCACTAGCCAGAGCAAACCAAAAGAAACCACAAGAATACCAAGACCGGAATGACATGTAGAAAGTGAGTACAAGGTACCACATTGAATTAGACATGTCCCCAAGAGTAAAGATATGCAACGAATTTGAATGATTTCTTTCCCTTAGATGTCTTGCTCCCCCTGAATCTGACATGGGATATTGGGAGAAGATAGGGAACAGAAAATCAGAGCTGAAAGATATAAATGGATAGAACTTAATGCAAATAAGCACATATGAACATGTCTTTCCCCCAAAAAAGACATGTGGCATCTCTCCTCTTGAACATCAAGCATCTGGGATCCTTGAGTATTCTCTCCCCTTGGAGATCTCTTTCTCCCCCCTAATACTTTCTCCTTTGTAGGTGATAAGCTTTGATGTGATCTCTCTCTCCCCCTTTGACATCAATTTCCAAGAAGGGCTTTCTGGAATCTGTCGAATGGGTTTGGTCCTTGAGACTCAGCACAAAGCAATGGATAAAAATGTGATGCTTGTAGAGGACAAGATTCATTGAATGGAGCTGGATCAGAAGAAATATGGAACAAGTGGCAAACAATTTTTCCTATTGTGAAATCGGTGGCACCGAGTGGCATGTTTCGGTGGTACCGAAAGGATTCGGTTGGACCGAAAACTACACTTCGGTGAAACTGAGTTCATCACAGAGAAAAACACTTGTCACCTCAGCTCACTAGACAAATAAGATCTCACAAAGATTTGCAATTAATTAACTGAAGGATTTGCAAGGAATTGGATGCAGAAATATGCAGAACAAGAAGCAAAAAGAAAAGAATGAAGATTCTAGATGAAGTTTTTTTTTGTTGTTTGAAAAGAAGGGAAACAAATATGCAAGGGACAAATGCAATAACACAGAAAAGAACACAAGAGAACTTCATCTAGAGTTGGGCGGTGACATAGTAAAGCTTCTCTAAGATGGAATAACATACCTTGGGTGGTGGTGTGGATCTTGCTCATGTAGTTGACCTTGTGTGGGTGCTCAAAGTTGATGTAGCTCATCAAGAGTTGGGAGCACCACTTGGAATTTGATTTCAGTCTACCTACATGGGTTAGTTCTTGCAAGGAAGAGCACTTGTATATCCAAAAATGACAATCATGAAGCTCAACATAGAGTTTGTCAAAGGATATGTTTGAATGGTTTTGTGCTCCCTTGTCGCCAACCACCGTTGTGTAGAGACTTGGTGATGTAGATATTGCTCAAGATGTGAGTTAGTTGCAATCTCATAGAATTAGATTCAACCAAGTACCTACATCGGTTAGATAACATGCAAGGTGCAAATATATCCAAGACATATGAATAGCATCATAAGAGAAATATCAAGGATTAGTCATAGGCTCATGCCTCGCATGTATCCAATGGAGTTCCTACTCCAAGTTTGAAGCATCAATGATGTTCAATTCTCCTCTCAACCTGCAAAACACTTTCTCAGCAAGTGGTTTAGTGAATATGTCCGCTAATTGCTTATCGGTGCGAACATGCTTAAGATCAATGTCTCCCTTAGCAACATGATCTTGAATGAAATGATGATGAACTTCAATGTGCTTAGTTCGAGAATGTTGTATAGGATTATGACCAATTTTTATAGCACTTTCGTTGTCACAAAGCAATGGAACATGTTTCACATAGATCCCATAATCTTTAAGAGTTTGGGCCATCCAAAGTAATTGAGCACAACATGAACCAGCGGCAATGTACTCCGCTTCGGCGGTGGATAAGGATACCGAGTTTTGTTTCTTGGAGGACCAATACACAAGATATCTACCAAGAAATTGACAAGTACCCGAAGTGGACTTTCTATCAACCTTGTCTCCGGCATAATCCAAGTCAGAATAGCCAACAAGATCAAAAGAGGACCTCTTAGGATACCAAATGCCAAAATTTGGTGTATGTATTAAGTATCTCACTATCCTTTTCACAGCCTTAAGATGACATTCTTTAGGAGCAGCTTGATATCATGCACACATGCACACACTTAGCATAATATCGGGACGCGAAGCACATAGGTATAACAATGAACCAATCATAGAGCGATGAACCTTTTGATCAACCGGTTCACCATCTTTGGTCAAATCATTATGTCCACTAGTGGGCATGGGTGTAGGCATACCTTTGCACTCGTGCATATTAAACTTCTTGAATAAGTCTTTGGAGTACTTCGTTTGAGATACAAATGTACCTTCCTTAGTTTGCTTGATTTGCAAACCAAGAAAGAATTTGAGTTCACTCATCATAGACATCTCAAACTTCTTCGACATTAGCTTTCCAAACTTTTCACTAAAAAGAGGGTTAGTTGATCCGAATATGATATCATCAACATAAATTTGGCATACAAATAGTTCTCCATTAACTCTTTTAGTAAAAAGTGTGGAATCAATTTTTCCAATTTCAAAACCACTTGCAATAAGGAACTTGGTCAAGCATTTATACCATGCTCTAGGAGCTTGTTTAAGACCATAAAGAGCTTTATGAAGTTTGTAAACATGATTTGGCTTCTTAGGATTGACAAAGCTGGGAGGTTGTTTGACATAAACTTCCTCCTCTATTTCACCATTTAGAAAAGCACTTTTAATGTCCATTTGGTACAAGGTGATATTATGGTGATTAGCATAGGCAAGTAAGATGCGAATGGACTCAAGTCTAGCAACGGGAGCATATGTCTCACCATAGTCCATACCTTCGACTTGAGTGTACCCTTGGGCGACGAGACGTGCTTTGTTGCGAACCACTTGTCCATCTTCATCTTGCTTATTGCGAAACACCCATTTGGTACCAATGATGTTGTGGTTGTTGTCGGGCTTCTTAACCAATGTCCAAACTTGGTTTCTCTCAAAGTTGTGTAGCTCTTCATGCATGGCGTTTATCCAATCCGGATCTTCCAATGCTTCTTCAACCTTCATAGGTTCAATGCTAAAGATGAATGAATAGTTTTCACAAAAGTTAGCTAAACGAGTTTTAGAGCGAGTGATTCTCCCGGTTTGAATATCATTGTAGATTTGCTCGATGGGATGATCTTTGGCAATTCTTGCTCGAACTCGTGAGAGCTTTTGCTTGGGTCTTCGTTGAACATCTTCTTCATCTTGTTCTTCTTCTTGGCCTTCTTCATTGTTGACGTTGTCGTTCTCTTGTCGTGGTGGAGAAGGAGGTTGTTGATGTTCTTCTTGATGCATTTCCTCGTCTTCTTCTTGGTGTGTCCCACTTGTGGATGCTTCCGTATCAATTCTTGGTTCACCTTGTCGTGAAGTAGAAGCTTCCACTTCGACGGACGAAGTACTCTCCTTCACCTCCGTTGGACGAACTTTGCCAATGGACAAGTCTTGGATTGCTTCTGAAGGGTCTTTGTCTCCTACATCAATTGGCAGTTGCTCTACTTGCGAGCCATTAGATTCATCAAACTTCACATCTACCGTCTCTTCAACCTTTCGAGTGAAGTTGTTGTAGACACGGTAAGTGTGAGAGTTTGAGCCATAACCAAGTAGGAAACCTTCATGAGATTTAGGAGCAAACTTTGAATGACGATGCTTATCAAGAATGTAGCACTTTGAGCCGAATACTCGAAAGTATCCAACTTGGGGTTTGTTACTGGTGAGGAGCTCGTATGCCGTCTTGCTGAGTATCTTGTGAAGATACAAGCGATTTGTTGCATGACAAGCTGTCTCAACCGATTCTGCCCAAAAGTGCTTCGGCGTCTTGTACTCATCAAGCATCGTTCTCGCCATTTTGATGAGTGTCCGGTTCTTCCTCTCAACAACTCCATTTTGTTGAGGTGTGTACGTAGCCGAGAACTCGTGTGAAATCCCTTCTTCGTCAAGAAATGTGTCCACATTTTCGTTCTTGAACTCCGTTCTGTTGTCACTCCGAACCTTCTTGATCTTCACGTCAAAATGATTTTGGGACTTCCTAGCGAAGTTTTTGAAGATCTTTTGAACCTGCGATTTATCATCAAGAAAGAACACCCACGTTAATCTTGAAAAATCATCAACTATAACTAGACCATAAGAATTTCCACCGAGACTCTTGTAGGCGTTGGGACCAAAAATATCCATATGAAGTAGCTCGAGGGGCCTCCTTGTGGTCATGATGTTCTTCACGGGATGCCTTCCTCCAACCTGTTTACCTGCTTGACAAGCACTGCAAAGTCTATCCTTATCAAATATGACATCGTTAACTCCAAGGATATGATTTCCTTTAATAAGCTTGTCAAGGTTTCTCATGCCAACATGACCTAGTCGTCTATGCCACAACCAACCTTTTGAGGATTTAGCGATAAAGCAAGTTTTAGGTTGAGCCTTTTTAGAGAAATCGACAATGTAAAGATCACCTCTACGTATACCGGTAAAGACCATTTTATGATTGTCTCAATGAAACACTTGGCAATCTACCTCAGTAAATAGGACATTCAAACCGAAATCAGCAAGTCTAGATACTGAAAGTAAGTTGTAGCTGAGAGATTCAACGAGCATGACATTTTGAATGGAGCTATCGTGTGAGATGGCCACCTTACCAAGGCCAACCACCTTACCCTTTGAATTATCACCAAAGGTGACATATTTTCGAGGGTCGTCATTTTCAGCAAGCTCACGGAACATCTCTTCATCTCCGGTCATATGATCAGTACATCCACTGTCGAGAACCCATTCCTTTCCTCCGGATGCGTATGCCCGAAGATTTGCCATGAGACCAAAATGTCTCAGCGCCTGGGGCCTTGGGGGCCTCAGTCCCAGGCGCCAGGGGCGGCTGCTGGTCACCCTCAGCCTCAGAGGCATGGGCCCCGGGAGTCGCTCCTTCGAGAGCATCGCCCGGTGCTGCCGCCCCATCAGGAGCCCCCTCGGCTTCTAGCGCCTCATGCCTCCCTGCTCCGCCACGTGAGGAAGAGTCGCCTTGGCCGACTGGAAGGGCAGTCACCACCACTGGGTTCTCGTGAGGTCCATGGAGGCCAGCAGGGCGCAGCCCCCATTCATCAAAGATAGGCATCTGCTTCACAACATCATCCCTGTTCTGGCAGAGGTACAACAAGGCCCCTCCCCGCTGGATGCTGCCCGAGTTGGGGTCGCCAGTCAGGATCAAGAGCACTGTCCTCAGCGCCTCAGGCGTCAGGTCCTCTTCCTGGAGCCTCATGCGATCACCATGCCCACTGAAGGCCCACATCCGGTGGGAGTGGCGTTGGAGAGGTGCAATGCGGTGCAACAGGAACTCTTTCACTACCTTGGACGCGGTCACGCCGATCGATTTCAAGAACGCGAAGCGGTGCTAGGCGAAGGCGAGCCGGGGGCTCTTGAGCGTCTCCTGGCCCCAGCCCGAATTGGGGACAGCGGGCGAGGTTGGCTTCGACAGTAGAGGGCTGGGTACCCCGACATCAACATACAACCACCACTCGCGGAACCCAGCAGAAGGCGAAGGAAGCCTGAAGTCGATCCCTGAGGCCGCAGTCTCGGGCGCGGTGAAGAAGCTCATGCACGCCGAGCATTGAGTAGGCTCGGCAAGGCGCAGAGAGAAGAAGTGGCGCAGCAAGGCAACGGAAGGAGGGATGACCATCATTGCCTCGCAAACGAAAGCGAAAACCGAAAGAAGGGTGATGGATTCAAGACCCAGATGCATCATATGGATCTGGTAATGGGATAGTACGGCCTTGAAGAAATCTGAAAAGGGGGGAACCAGACCCGTCCACAGGGCGTCAGCAAAATAATGGACCTCGGTGATTATCCTGTCACTGGGGAAGTGAGACGTAGGCCAGGCCGTCGTCCTCCCGCACTCGTTGAAGGTGGTAGCTAGGGCCGAGCTGACCTTGCCCAGGCACTCTCGATTTAGTATGATCGACCGGCCGACGGCGGGGGCCACCAATGGCGGCGGGCGAGACGGAGGCATGGGTTTCTTCCCTCTCTCCTTCTTCGTCGGAGCCATGGCGATGGGAAGGAGGGAGAAGATTCGAGATTGGATTGGAGGCAGGAGCTAGAGTTCGAAGGGAGGAAGAACAGAGGACGCTCGAGCAACAGGAAGGGGAGCGGCTGTGTGCAACTACGAGTCCGCCTAGCAGGGCACAAGATAAGGGGGCGTGGGGGAACAGTGCCGCCCACGTCCAATCAACCGCCACGCGGCGCCCGAGGCCGCAGGCTGTTAGGGCCTGCGGCGCTTCGCCCTTACCCTTCCGCCTTTCTGCACGGCCAAGTCCGGGCACGCCTTGGGCCCGGGGGCTACTGTCGGTGTTCTGGGAACGGGGGTCCCCAGACTTGCCTGCCTGTGGCCCACGGCGTGGCTCAAAGGAGGCCCAGCGCGGCCCATCTTCATAAACACAAGATCCAAGACCCTCGCGAGGGGCCAAGCCTCGCGGGGCGGATGACGCAGAGCTTCCTCGGGCGCGGCCTCATCAGGCTGGCTCACGAGGAGGCGGAGAGATCAAAGCGGGGTACCTCACGAGGTGCCCATGACGTAAGCCATGACGATCAAGGGTGCCAGGCGGGCGCCAGCCCGCGCAGTGTCCTCCTTTCCTCTTTGGTGCAAAGGGGGCAAGCGCAGGTGAGAGGATCAAGCAAAGGCATCCATTTTGGTGCAACGAGACCAAGACCAGTCCAACGGCGGGAAGGAGGTCACTGTGGAGCCCAGGACGGCGTCACCACGGAGCCTTTGGCAGGCGAGGACCGACTTTAGTCAGGATAAGTGTACCAGATGTTCCCCTTCAAAATGGCCAACTGTTGGCGCCCTTCGCGCTCAATATTCGGGAAGAGGCCCAGGGCCTTTGCCTATAAATAGGACTAGCCACCCCCAGCGTGGAGGGATCGGTCGATACCCAGCAAGCTAGAATCTAGAGAGAGAAGGGCGGCTGAACTCCTCCTAGCAGTTCATCCTCCCACACAAGAATAGGCCCTCGCGAGGCTATTCTTCCTTGTACTGATCATCATCATCAGCCCAAGAGGCAATCCACCCACCACAAACTAGAGTAGGGTATTACACCACAATGGTGGCCCGAACTAGTATAAACCCTGCGTCTCTTGTGTTGTTCTTTCAGTAGTTTAGATCTTTGCGAGACGAAGAAGTAGAGGGCGTAATCTCCGCGCGCACCCCAGAGTTTGAACCTTAAGGGTCTGCCTGAACCCGAAATCCGACAGGTTTGGTACCATGCAGCACGCTAGTTTCCATTCTAACAGCCAGCCAAAAAGCAAGCGCAGGATCAATTCTATTTGATTGATATAAAGGGTGAAAAAAATCAGCAACCCAAATTGGTACGATTCAAGCGACTAGTAGCCAAATACTGCCTAATTTGCAAGTTTTCTCATCAATTCGAGGGGACACGATGCTTACCCAGATGGAATCAATGAATTATCTGCCTCTGATTCGACCCAATCATCTCCATGATCGATGGGCTGGAGGGCGTCCTCCCCTGACATTGCTTCTTAATACCAGATTGGAGGGGTTGATGTGGAGGAGGTGCGGCGTCGCCGACGAACGAAATAGGGTTAGAGGATGCAGGGCACGATAGCAGCGGCGGCTGAGGAGGCGGGGCGGGAGTGGCCCGATCTGTTTCAGACAAGCTGCTCTGACGTGTCTCCTTGCGGCCCCACTCATCAGTAGTTAACGGTCAAGTCATTGACCCGACAGCAAACGTCCATTTTGACCATGTGAGAGTTTCACACAAGAGGGTGGGGAAAAGTGAGCAAAAGTTCGGAGCGTGGGGACTAAGGAACAATGCCATCAAAGAAGATGATTCCAACCAACCAAATCATGGGGCAGGGAAAGGTTACCTCAAGGATGGAAACGCCTCTGATTTTGAACCCCGAAAAGGCAATAAGCACATTGCCTAGAACATTATAATAAAATAGAAGTATAACTCCTCCGCGTCGCCTGTGGTTTATACTTCCTTTGGATGCTTGATGAGTGATATTTTTGCGCTCATCACACCGTTGTTTAAACCGGATAATCCCGAAATTTCCAAGAAAATCACTCCAATATTGCCAATAATGACTAATGAATGCGAGAGATCGCGGAATCCTTTGTTTAACCTGTTTCTATAGGAAAAGAGCACAAACATGGAAAAATCATCACACACAAGGAAACATGAAGTTTGGTGGAAGAGAGAAGGCTATTGGGGGCACAACACAGCCAAGAAAGTGCAAGACGATGCTTGGTATGAGCGCACGTGTTCGTACCCATGCTTGTACCATCTGTCGCCGGCCCCAGGAGGTCCGCGTGACCAAATTTTATAAAGGGCACCATTCATGAAATGGAGAACCAGAACCACCTTTCAACTCTAGACTCCGCCATTTCTCATCTCATCTCCGTAGCCGCCGCCACCATCATCACCGCAACCATCCATCTCCAAGTTAGACATACTTGTAATCGATGTATCGCATCCGGCAACTATTGTAAGACATATATCAATCAGTCATTCATCTTTATGTCGTGATCAATGAGTTCATATTGCGATACGGTCGCCATGTGTGAGTAATTTGGTAAGGCAATGGGTTGAGGCACAACCTTTCAACTTGATGTATTTGTGGAAGGGATCGTTGGGATTACTTTTTATATTTGACGTTATTTGTATGTGTCCAATTGCAAACGGAATTGTCTCTTGTCTCGTTCTCATTCTAAGGCCCTGCAGGTACTCAGGACCCCGTAGATCGATCAAGGATATGGTAAAGAGCAAGGAGGACCTGGAACGCTATCCTGAACAACAGTGAGAGAAGGGGTTAGTACGATAGCGGAAAGCTATTCCTTGGGGACAAATGAGGTGTAGGCGCTAAACACCCGATGCTTTTGTCTGAATATTTATAACCGAGGTAACCACACGCGCTGGTAAGGGCCATCGGTTGGACAACTGACTCTTGATGCAGGTCGCGCACTAGTCAAGACATACTTTGGGCACATCCCCACATCTTCGCGTCGCAAGCACATCATAACGGTCATCTTCCATAGCACAAATTAATATCATTAAGACCCGAGCACAAATATAAAGTTGTAAGAGTTAGACATACATGTCTGTTTTTAAGACTAGTATTTACACCCAAAAGGTTGTTAAGGCCCAGTTGATAAATTGGAATTTAATTCCCTAGCAACAACCTATCAGATCTTTTGTCGTAGTGCACATCCTCTCGCGGGTTCATAACTTAGTGCCACTCCTTGGGGAAAAGGAACGCTCGCCAGTCACTAGATCTCAAAGGGCATCAATGCTAATGATGACTGAGGGAGTCCTGGATTAGGGGGTGTCCGGATAGCCGAACTATAACCTTTGGCCGGACTCTTGGACTATGAAGATACAAGATTGAAGACTTCATCCCGTGTCCGGATGGGACTTTCCTTGGCGTGGAGGGAAAGCTTGGCGATTTGGATATGAAGATCTCCTTCCGTTGTAACCGACTCCGTGTAAGCCTAGCCCTCTCCGGTGTCTATATAAACCGGAGGGTTTTAGTCCGTAGGACGAACAACAATCATACCATAGGCTAGCTTCTAGGGTTTAGCCTCTCTAATCTCGTGGTAGATCTACTCTTGTACTACCCATATCATCAATATTAATCAAGCAGGAGTAGGGTTTTACCTCCATCGAGAGGGCCCGAACCTGGGTAAAAACATCGTGCCCCTTGTCTCCTGTTACCATCCGCCTAGACGCACAGTTCGGGACCCCCTACCCGAGATCCGCCGGTTTTGACACCGACATTGGTGCTTTCATTGAGAGTTCCTATGTGTCGTCACTATTAGGCCCGATGGCTCCTCCGATCATCAACAGCGATGCGGTCCAGGGCGAGACTTTCCTCCCCAGACAAATCTTCGTATTCGGCGGCTTTGCACTGCGGGCCAATTCGCTTGGCCATCTGGAGCAGATTGAAAGCTAGGCCCCCGGCCATCAGGTCAGATTTGGAAGCTTGAACTACACGGCTGACATCCACGGAGACTTGATCTTCGACGGATTCGAGCCACAGCCGGGCGCGCTGCACTGTCACGAAGGGCATGATCTAGCTCTGCCACCGAACAGTGCCCTGGAGGCCGCACCCGTGTCCTCTCCGACCCTCAGCTCGGAGCCGACTACGCCAATCGAGGACAGGTGGCTGGACACCGCCTCGGGGGCTGCAATCTCTACGGCGATCGAGCCGAACACCGGCCTTATCCTCTGTGAAGCCCATGACTCCAAGGTGCCGGACTCCTCTCCGGACTCCGAGCCCTCCGCGCCCTTGCCAATCGAATCTGATTGGGCGCCGATCATGGAATTCACCGCCGCGGATATCTTTCAGCACTCGCCCTTCGGCGATATTCTGAATTCACTAAGGTCTCTCTCTTTGTCAGGAGAGTCCTGGCCAGACTATGACCGACAGGATTGGGATGCGTACGATGTTGAAATTCGACGCCCACCCACCACCCACTTCGTAGCCACTGTCGACGATTTAACCGACATGCTGGACTTTGACTCCGAAGACATAGACGGTATGGACGACGATGTAGGAGACGAACAGGAACCAGCGCCTATAGGGCACTGGACTACCACCTCATCTCACGATGTATACATGGTAGACACACCTAAAGGAAGCGACAACGAGGAACAAAGGGACGCAACGAGGGATCGTTCCCTCGAAAAGCAGTCAAAGCGGCGACGTAAGCGCCGCTCAAAGCCCCGCCTCGACAGAGACAGCAGCCATACGGACCCAGCCACAGAGCAGGGCGAACCAGCGGTCGACGAATATGCCATCGAGCAACCGTCCGAACAAAACAACTTGGATAAACAAACCGCACAACCCATCCTCGGCGAAGATAACAGTCCGGACGACCTCACGCCGGACAAGTTACTAGAACAGGAAAACCTCCACAAAAGGCTCGCCGCCACGGCGCGTAGCCTGAAAAAGCAGAAGCGGAAGCTCAAAACCGCGGAAGACGCACTCCGAATCAGATAGAGCAAAGTACTCAACACGGCAGTAAAATACGGCGATAGTCGCCACACAAAGAGCTACCCGAAGCGAAAGCTACTGCCCGAATTTGATGAGGAGGCCGTAGAGCCCCCAAAATCAAAAAATAAGGAAGCCACCCTGTCGGATAGACGACCCCATGGCCAACATAGAACGGCATATGGCGCCGCACACAAACCAACACGCGATCCACTCAAGGATTCGTATCAAAAGGATGGCCCAGCCAGGTCTCTGTACGGGCCAAGAAAGCAAGCTCTAGTAAGCAATGCGACGCGGCAAATATCTGAACAACACGGCACACCCAAATACAGGGGTGCCGCACACCCCCTTTGTTTCATCGATGAGGTGCTGGACCATGAATTTCCAGCAGGATTTAAGCCCGTAAACATAGAGGCGTATGAAGGAACAACAGACCATGGAGTCTGGATTGAGGATTATATCCTCCACATACACATGGCCAGAGGAGACGATCTCCTGTGGGATTGAAAGTATGTCTAGAGGGGGGGTGATTAGACTACTTGACCAAATAAAAATCTAGACTTTTCCCAATTTTAGTTCTTGGCAGATTTTAGCTATCCTGGCACAAGTCAAGCAATCTCCACACAATTCAAGCAAGCATGCAAAAGAGTATATGAGCAGCGGAAAGTAAAGCATGCAACTTGCAAGAATGTAAAGGGAAGGGTTTGGAGGATTCAAACGCAATTGGAGACACGGATGTTTTGTCGTGGTTCCGCCTAGGTGGTGCTATCGTACATCCACGTTGATGGAGACTTCAACCCACGAAGGGTAACGGTTGCGCGAGTCCACGGAGGGCTCCACCCACGAAGGGTCCACGAAGAAGCAACCTTGTCTATTCCATCATGGCCGTCGCCCACAAAGGACTTGCCTCACTAGCGGTAGATCTTCACGAAGTAGGCGATCTCCTTGCCCTTACAAACTCCTTGGTTCAACTCCACAATCTTGTCGGAGCCTCCCAAGTGACACCTAGCCAACCTAGGAGACACCACTCTCCAAGAAGTAACAAACGGTGTGTTGATGATGAACTTCTTGCTCTTGTGCTTCAAATGATAGTCTCCCCAACACTCAACTCTCTCTCACAGGATTTGGATTTGGTGGAAAGAAGATTTGAGTGGAAAGCAACTTGGGGAAGGCTAGAGATCAAGATTCATATGGTAGGAATGGAATATCTTGACCTCAACACAAGTGTAGGTGGTTCTCTCTCAGAACATGTGTATTGGAAGTGTAGATGTGTTCTGATGGCTTTCTCCACGAATGAATAGTGGGTGGATGGGTATATATAGCCTTCACACAAAATCTAACCATTACACACAATTTGCCAAACTCGGTGGGACCGAATGGTTAAACTTGGTCGGACCGATTCAGCAAACCTAGTGACCGTTAGGATTTTCGGTGAGACTGAGATGCAACTCGGTAGGACCGATATGGTTAGGGTTCATGCATAACGTAATCTCGGTGTGACCGATTACACAAACTCGGTGGGACCGATTTTGGTAATAAGCTAACCAGAGAGTTGGTCAGGTAAACTCGGTGGGACCGGTTCGCTCTTTTCGGTGAGACCGAAATGTTACGAAAGGGAAACAGATAGTTTACATTGCAATCTCGGTGGGACCGATCGCTCACTTCGGTTAGACCGAAACGTTACGAAGGGAAACAGAGAGATTGCAATCCCATCTCGGTGAGACCGAGATCCCTATCGGTGAGACCGATTTGCCTAGGGTTTGTGGCAGTGGCTATGACATTTGAAACTCGGTGGCTCTGGATAGAAAGAATCGGTGGGGCCGAGTTTGACTTTTGGTTTGGGTCAAATGTGGATGTGGGAAGGTAGTTGATGGTTTTGGAGCATATCACTAAGCACTGAAGAGCAAATAACTCATTAAGCAACACCTCATCCCTCCTTGATAGTATTGGCTTTTCCTATGGACTCAATGTGATCTTGGATCACTAAAATATAAAATGTAGAGTCTTGGTCTTGAAGCTTGAGCCAATTCTTTTTGTCCTTAGAATTTTGAGGGATCCACTTTCCTCACCCATGCCATGCCATTCATTGAGCTTTTCCTGAAATATTACTCTTGGAATAATGTTAGCTCAATGAGCTATATGTTGTTAGGAATTACCAAAACCACCCAGGGATAGTTGCACTTTCAATCTCCCCCTTTTTGGTAATTGATGACAACATATAGATCAAAGCTTCGACAAATGATAATAAGAGTGAAAGATATTGTCGCTTTGAGAAGTATGTGAAAAGCAAGAGCTCCCCCTAAATTTGTGCATATCTTAAGATTTGCTTTGGACTGCAAATGCACAATGAGTTAGGATCATGGGTTACTCTTCCATGTCACATACATCTTGGTGGAGCGCTCAAAATGATAAGAATTAAATACATGAACTCATCACCAAGCAAAGTGAATGATCAAACAGAGATAAAATGATAGTATCATCCAACAAGCATAAGTGTAGCTTATGATCAACCACATGATCATCAATGTCTCACAAATAAGCATAGTATCTCAAGCAATCAAAAGCAAACAAAGTATCAACCACGAAGACAAGAGAGAAAAAAATCAATAGACTCTCTCTCTCTCTCGAAGCCTATGATCTATACATTTTTCTCCCCCTTCGGCAACAAGTTACCAAAAAGTTCATAGAAAATGCATAGCACTAAACGACTCTTAGGCTTGGTCTTCAGGTGGTGGAGTCCGGATAACGCCAAGGACGAAGGCTTCTGTTGAAGTAGACGGAGCTGGAGCTGGTGTAGATGCTGGAGCTGGTGGCACTGAAGTTGTAGCTGGTGCAGATGTAGTGGCTCTGGTGTCAGAAACTGGCACTGTAGATGATCTCTGAGCTCTAGGCACTCTAGCAAATGCATCAGTGGTTGTTCTTCCCTTCCTCTCCTGCATGTCATCCTATAACTGCTCCACAACAGACTGAAACTCAGTTACTTTCACATCTAAGTCATAGAACTTTTGTTCCATGATTCTTTCCAAGCTCTCTTGGTTTCGAGTCAGGGTGGACAGTCCTTTCTCAATCCTCAGAGTTGATGCTATCAGATAACCGAGCTGCTCCTGCTTGCTCTCCAGAAAGTACTCAGATGCCTCCTCTTGAGTTGGCATCTTGGCAGCTTTCTCCATCTTTGCCTTCTCCTTGTTTGCTTGAGCTTGTACTGATGATGGTTCATTCTCACTCATTACAACTTGATTGTCCTCAAAATCTGGATGGATGGGCAAGTGTTCCTTATCCAGCAAGTATGTGCCTGTGCCCATCTTTGAGTTAATCAACTCCTGAATATGTGGGGCATATCCTCAACTTCTCTTTTGATCAGCTGCTGTCCTCTTGATAGTCTCAACTATAAGGCTCATGACCTTGAACTTCTGTGGCACATCAAATATGTGTAGCAAGTTAATTGCATGCCCTCTGATCATGTTGTGGTCACCTGACTTGGGCAGAAGAGTATGCCTTAGGATCCAGATGATTGTAGGCAGCCCTGACAGAAGAAAATGGACTGATCCAAACTTGAAAGTCTCAAGTGATTTGTCTGGGATCTCCTTATACATGTTTGACATGGAATTGTGATCCATCTTCTTCTTGGCATAGACATCCAAGTCATCTTCTTCTTCCTTTGGGTCATTGATCAGATTGGCCCATTCCTCAATAGTTGAGTGGTACCTTGTACCTTCAGACATCCATACTATCCTGCCATCTGGATAGAAATGTGTTGTGGAGTAGAATTGCATTATGAGCTCCTCATTCCACTTTGTGAGCTTCTGCCCAACAAAGTCTGCAACTCCACAAGCATTGAAGCTGTCATACACTCCAGGATAGTGTTCTTCATTTTCCTTCATGTAGGTCCAGTCGACCCACCTCATATCACACACTATGGGTTTCTTGTCCAGCAGCACTGTCTCATAGAAATCTTGTTGTTCCTTTGTGTGGAACCTATAATCAACAGCAGGCCTTCTCCTTGTAGCATATGGATCTGTCTCTCTCCATTTCCTCAGCCCTGAGTCTCTTCTGAGCTTCATGTTCTCAGCCACAGGATGAGCATCATTGTGGTCTGGAATCTTGGGTTTGAGCTTTCTCAGAACATGCTCTTCATCTTCTTCATCAGCAGCAACTTCAGGCACTGGGGCCTTGTTCTTTTCAGTAGCAAATATGTTCCTGGTATTCCTCTTAGGTGCACTCTTGGGCTTGGAGGCAGCTTTGGGTGCTTCTTTGGGCTTTGATGTTGCATCCCCTGTCCTTATAGCATCACCCATCAGCTTTTGTGCCTTAGGTGCTGTTGCAGCAACCTCTTCCTCTTCTTCTTCTTCTTCTTCTGAATCTCTCCTCATAGAGGGTTTGCCAAGAACTCTGGCAGTAGTGGTTCTGACTCTCTTTTTCTTTTTATCTTGGCCAATAGCTTCCTCTTCTGACTCCATGGTAAACTTTATGGTTTCTCCAATGGCAACCTTCCTAGGTTTGGAAGTGGGAACTCTCCCTGCAGGTGCCTTCTTCTGCATTCCTGGCTTTGTGGCTGCAGCTGAGCCATATTCCTTCTTGAGCACTTTCTTCTTTGAAGTGGCTTCCTCTTCCTCTGCCACATAATCTTCATCTTCAGACTCTGAAGTCCTTTTCTTGCTTGCTCTAGTGGCAGCCTTTGGCAAGTTGCTTGGGGTGCTTCTGCTACCCTCATCTGAGCTGCTAGAGGGACTAGTGCCCTCACTCAAGTGAACCTGCTCCTCTGACCTGTTCTGGCTGTCACTTTGGTCAGACATTTTGCAAACACTAACTGTAGACCCTGTGAATAGATTGTAGATGAGATAGAGTGGATGAGCATCACAAAATACAGAGATTTTTGCAAAATAATGAGTCAAAAACTTAGTTTTAGTTTTCCACATAAAGCATTTCGGATCAACCGATCTGCAAACTCGGTGATACCGAAGCAGCTGTTGAAACCAAAACTAGTGAACTCGGTCAGACCGAGTCACAGTTTGGTGGCACCAAGACTGCTAGGGTTTCACAAAGTCCTGACCTCGGTCACACCGATTTGCAATTCTCGGTCAGACCGAGAACCACATGTGCAATGGCCTTGGCCGAATCGATGGAACCGAGTTCTGCAACCCGGTGGGTCCGAGATGGTTTCGGCAGAAACCTAATCCTAAATTTTCGATTCAACTCTAATCTACGGAGTGTTTTGACTGGATAGAGGCGTTTCAATCGTGGCAAGAATCATAATGAACACAATGTGCTAGGAATCGGACGGGGATAGCACTGTTATCGAGTCCATACCCTAGTTCGGCGATGAACTCACTACGGCGGCAACGGTGGAGGAGAATTCCGTTGACAGCGGCGGAGACCAGCGACAGGAGGCGGCTGGCGACGAGGAGGACGATCCGGAGACCCAGGAGGCAGAGCAAGCTATGCGCGGGCGAAGAGGTTTCGGAGAAATTTCCAAAATTTTGCCCGTGAGTATATATAGCCCGACCCTGTCGGTGTGACCGAGTAGAACAACTTGGTGGCACCGAGATGCATAACTGTTGACAGTTACAGCAACTCGGTGTGACCAAAAAGTTCAAATCGGTTGCACCGAGATTGAAAACCTATATCGACTTAGTGATCTTGGTATGACCGAAATGGAGGAATCGGTCAGACCGAAACACACAAAGAAGTTTTGGAAGTTTAAGTCTATGACGAATCGGGGACTCCGAGTTCTCCTCACACAGAGTGGTTCGAATCTGACTTGATCAAATTTTGTGATGTAGCATGAATAGAGTTTGAGACGAGAAGAGCATAGATAGGTAGAGAAGGTTCTTAGGCATTCTTGTCCACCCACTTGGCCAAAGAAAAGAAACCAATCAATCAAAACAAGTGGACATCCTCGAATGAGTGAAATATGCAACCAACATGCTCACACAATAGAATGGCAATATAAATATGTGGCAAAGCATGCACAACCAATTCTAGCATCTATCAAGAAATTTGCGATGACTAGGTCATCTATATATGAGTATATTGGCTTAGGAGTCAAATGAGAACATTTGATCATAGGTCATACTCATCGTTTAAGCGCAAGTGGGGTTACCACTTTTACATAAAGCATTGTTGTGTTCACATCATTAGAGTTGCTTTAGCTCAATTTTTTTAGTAAAGCTCCCCCTAGATGTGAGATCCCCCTTAAGAGGGATGAACTAACCTTGGGTTTTGTCGATGATGACTTCATGTAGATGTTGAGGATGTGGATGCTTAATGTTTATGTAGATCATTTGAAGCTATCCATTGGAGTGAGTTGCACTCTCAATACCTACACGGGTTAGTCCCACAAGGAACAAACAAGGATATCCATAGACATAGAGTGATGCACACACAATGATATCTATGAAAGCTTTTTAGGTTACCTTGTCCTTGTCTTACCAACAAGAGGGTTTGTGACTCCTTGAACTAGTGCAAGATGTGGAAGTTGATTGCACTTGTTCTTGCCAAGATGATAAGAGTGAAATATGTTGGCGGAGTCACCCTCAAGAACTCTCTAGTTCTTCTTCTTCTGGATCCACACCATCTTGATGGGAATCCTCGGAGTTGTAGTTGTACTTGATGAAGTGGAACTTGAAGTAGTCTTGGGAACCCATTTGACTAAGGCCTTAGGAGCTTCTTCAAATGCATCAATTTCCTCTTGAAGCTTGTCCTTGCCTTTTTGCTTGTGGTCTTGTGGTGGAAGATCATCTTGAGCTTGTGTCCCTTTGAAAGAAGTGGGATCATACTTCTATTGTTGAGGAACAAACTTTGTCTTGGGGTATTGATCTTGTTCCCACTCAACTCCATTAGCATTGAACTTTCGTTCAAAACCAACACCTTGATTCTTCCGGTGCCTTCCTTGCTTGCGTACAATTTCTTCGAATTGCTTACTTCCGGCAAGGCTCTTGTAAACACCTTTCTCTATAATTCCCTTCAATAAGCTATTTTCTTGCTCAAGTGTAACTTGGCTAAGAGAATCATTAGTGGAATCAAGATAACTACTAGAAGCAACAATATTGGATTTAGCATGATCATTGTTACTACTAGAGGAAGAATCATTCTTGTTCTTGTTACTAGACTTGACTTGAGGCATGTAAGTGGATAAGAGTAAACGCTTGGCAATGTAAGAAGAACTTTTCTTACGAAGATCATCATTGATTTCTTTTAAGAACTCATGCTCTTGCTCAAGGTTGAGCTTTTCAAAGCGTAATTTCTCATGAGTCCTTAATAGTTCTCGATGATCTCCTAAGATAGTTTCATGAGCTAACTTAAGAGTGTTTAGTTCTTTAGTTAGAGACTCAATCTTCTCCTTATCATTGTCATTCGTTTTATCTTGATTAGCATGATCAATCGACATTTCATCATAGTATTCATCACTAGAGTTGTCAACAAGTAAATCATCATCACCTAACAAGTCATCTTCATCACTATTGAAATCAACATACTCGGGGTGTGATACCTTTGGTCCTTTAGCCATGAAGCATGTTCCAAATCCTTCATTTGGTGAGTCAAATATGTCGTAGGAGCTGGTTGTCACAAGTGCTAGACCGGCAACACCTTCATCTAGAGTATATTCAGAGTCGGAGTGATAGCTTCTCTCAGAGTGGTTGTCGGAGTCGGAGCCGGATACCCATTCACCAACATGAGCTTGATGTCTTCGTTTTGTGTAGCTCCTTGATGATTTGTCCTTTCTTTCCAAATCCTTGCTTCTCCATGAGGGTCTTCGTTCATAACAATCATCTCTACTCCTTCTTTCTCTAGATGGTGATTCTTCTCTTTTACTTCTTCTCTTAGGAGAATCTTCTCTTCTCTTGTAGGGAGTCGTACACTCATTGGAATAGTGTCCGGGCCTTCCACAATTGTAGCAGTTTCGCTCTCGACTAGAAGATCTTTTGTCATTGTAGGACCTTGACTTGGAGGTTTTCTCATTGCTTCTACTCTTGTAGAACTTGTTGAAGTTCTTCACCATTAAGCTCAATTCTTCATTGAAGGTTTGTTTCTCACTTGATGATGTGGGGGCTTCACATGAGGCTTTGTAAGCACCACTTGATTTGTTGTGAAGTTCCTCTTTATCCTTGAGTGACATCTCATGATCAACAATTCTTCCAATGACTTCCATTGGCTTGAGATCTTTGTAATTGGGCATCATTTGTATCAATGTGCACACGGTATCATATCTTCCATCCAAGGCTCTTAGGATCTTCTTGATGATGAATCTATCGGTCATCTCTTCACTCCCTAAGCCGGCAATCTCATTTGTGATAAGAGCAAGCCTAGAGTACATTTCAGCGACACTTTCACCATCCTTCATTTTGAACTTGTCAAGTTGACTTTGGAGCACATCCAATTTGGATTCCTTGACAGAGTCGGTACCTTCGTGCCTATCAATCAAGGTATCCCAAATTTCCTTTGCATTCTCAAGACGACTGATTTTGTTGAATTCTTTGGGGCACAATTCGTTGAAGAGGATGTCACAAGCTTGAGCGTTGTATTGTAGCATCTTCAACTCTTCCGCGGTAGCTTCATGGTTCGGTTCTTTTCCATCAAAGAAGTCACCTTGCAAACTAACACACACAATGGCCCAAACGGCGGGGTTATGTCCAAGAATATGCATTTTCAACTAGCAAAATTAGTACCATCAAAGTAAGGACCTCTACGGTGATAATTTCCCTCGCTAGACGCCATACTCTCCTAGGTTGTGAAACCAAGGCTATGACCACCAAAAGCTATGGAAATTAAAGCAAATGGAGACCAAAGCTCTTATACCACTTGTGGGATCGAAAGTATGTCTAGAGGGGGTGACTAGACTACTTGACCAAATAAAAATCTAGCCTTTTCCCAATTTTAGTTCTTGGCAGATTTTAGCTATCTTGGCACAAGTCAAGAAATCTCCACACAATTCAAGCAAGCATGCAAAAGAGTATATGAGCAGCAGAAAGTAAAGCATGCAACTTGCAAGAATGTAAAGGGAAGGGTTTGGAGGATTCAAACACAATTGGAGACACGGATGTTTTTGTCGTGGTTCCGATAGGTGGTGCTATCGTACATCCACGTTGATGGAGACTTCAACCCACGGAGGGTAACGGTTGCGCGAGTCCACGGAGGGCTCCACCCACGAAGGGTCCACGAAGAAGCAACCTTGTCTATTCCATCATGGCCGTCGCCCACGAAGGACTTGCCTCACTAGCGGTAGATCTTCACGAAGTAGGCGATCTCCTTGCCCTTACAAACTCCTTGGTTCAACTCCACAATCTTGTCGGAGCCTCCCAAGTGACACCTAGCCAACCTAGGAGACACCACTCTCCAAGAAGTAACAAACGGTGTGTTGATGATGAACTTCTTGCTCTTGTGCTTCAAATGATAGTCTCCCCAACACTCAACTCTCTCTCACAGGATTTGGATTTGGTGGAAAGAAGATTTGAGTGGAAAGCAACTTGGGGAAGGCTAGAGATCAAGATTCATATGGTAGGAATGGAATATCTTGACCTCAACACAAGTGTAGGTGGTTCTCTCTCAGAACATGTGTATTGGAAGTGTAGATGTGTTCTGATGGCTTTCTCCACGAATGAAGAGTGGGTGGATGGGTATATATAGCCTTCACACAAAATCTAACCATTACACACAATTTGCCAAACTCGGTGGGACCGAATGGTTACTCGGTCGGACCGATTCAGCAAACCTAGTGACCGTTAGGATTTTCGGTGAGACTGAGATGCAACTCGGTAGGACCGATATGTTTAGGGTTCAGGCATAACGTAATCTCGGTGTGACCGATTACACAAACTCGGTGGGACCGATTTTGGTAATAAGCTAACCAGAGAGTTGGTCAGGTAAACTCGGTGGGACCGGTTCGCTCTTTTCAGTGAGACCGAAATGTTACGAAAGGGAAACAAAGAGTTTACATTGCAATCTTGGTGGGATCGATCGCTCACTTCGGTTAGACCGAAACGTTATGAAGGGAAACAGAGAGATTGCAATCCTATCTCAGTGAGACTGAGA
This sequence comes from Aegilops umbellulata, assembly GCA_032464435.1. Lineage (NCBI taxonomy): Eukaryota > Viridiplantae > Streptophyta > Magnoliopsida > Poales > Poaceae > Aegilops > Aegilops umbellulata. The sequence goes on along the minus strand of CP136056.1, from coordinate 207,315,770 downwards.
CCCCTATCGGTGAGACCGATTTGCCTAGGGTTTGTGGCAGTGGCTATGACATTTGAAACTCGGTGGCTCCGGATAGAAACAATCGGTGGGGCCGAGTTTGACTTTTGGTTTGGGTCAAATGTGGATGTGGGAAGGTAGTTGAGGGTTTTGGAGCATATCACTAAGCACTGAAGAGCAAAAAACTCATTAAGCAACACCTCATCCCTCCTTGATAGTATTGGCTTTTCCTATGGACTCAATGTGATCTCGCATCACTAAAATATAAAATGTAGAGTCTTGATCTTGAAGCTTGAGCCAATTCTTTTTGTCCTTAGAATTTTGAGGGATCCACTTTCCTCATCCATGCCATGCCATTCATTGAGCTTTTTCTGAAATATTACTCTTGGAATAATGTTAGCTCAATGAGCTATATGTTGTTAGGAATCACCAAAACCACCCAGGGATAGTTGCACTTTCACCTCCACGCCTTAAAATACTTACCCCTCAAACTCAAAGGGCCAGCCTGGCATTGGCTTAAAGGCCTTCCCGAAAACACCATCGGAAGTTGGGAAGAGCTCGAGGAGGCTTTTCGGGCAAATTTTCAAGGAACCTATGTCCGACCTCCGGATGCAGACGATTTAAGTCATATAACTCAACAGCCCGGAGAGTCAGCCCGGAAACTCTGGAACATATTTCTTACTAAAAAGAACCAGATAGTCGACTGTCCGGACGCCGAAGCCTTAGCAGCTTTCAAACACAGCGTTCGAGACGAATGGCTCGCCACACACCTCGGCCAAGAAAAGCCAAAAACAATAGCCGCATTAACAAGCCTCTTGACCCGCTTTTGCGCGAGAGAGGATAGCTGGTTGGCAAGATGCAGCACCAGCGACCCAAGTACATCTGAAGTTAGGGATGGAAACGGGAAACCATGACGCAACAAGGAGCAACGCCGGAATAAGGAAAGCAGCTCGAAGAGCACAGCAGTCAACGCTGGATTCAAAAGCTCTCGGCAGAATCAGAAAAAGCTACCCCTCAAGGATAACAGGGATGAGATATCCAACCTAAATAAAATCTTGGATAAGATGTGTCAAATCCACGGCACCCCCGGGAAGCCTGCAAACCATACCCACAGAGAATGTTGGGTCTTCAAGCAATCCGGCCAACTCAACGCCGAACACAAGGGGCTCGACACACCAAGTAAGGACGATGACGAACCCCACAAGCAGAGCACTGGGAGACAAAAGAATTTCCCACAAGATGTCAAAACAGTAAACTTACTTCATGTGACAAAAGGGAAAAATAGAGTGGCGCCTATACGGCCTACCCCAAAGGAGTCTCGCCACTGGTCGTTAAAACCGATCACCTTCGACCATCAGGATTACTCTAGAAGTATCCAGAACGCAGGTTGAACTGCCTTAGTGTTAGATCCAATAATCGACGGACTCCACTTTACACAAGTCCTGATGGACGGCGGCAGTAGTTTAAACCTGCTATATCAGGACACTGTCCGCAAAATGGGGTTGGACCCAACAAAAATTCGCCATAGCAACACTTCCTTTCAAGGAGTAACGCCAGGCCCAGATACCCATTGCACGGGTTTTATCCCACTAGAAGTTATGTTCGGCTCTACCGATAACTTCCGCCGCGAAAAGCTAACCTTCCACATCGCCCCATTTTCAAGTAGCTATCAAGCACTACTGGGGCGCGAGGCTTTCGCTCGCTTTAACGCGATACCGCATTATGCATCTCTTACGCTTAAGATGCCCGGTCCACGAGGCATCATCTCACTAAAGGGAAATATCGAGTGTCCCTCGCGCGCGGAGGAATATGCGGCTGCCTTGACAACCACACATTAAAACAGCATCTAACAGGTCATTAAGACCACAGACACGGCTAGGCGAGTCCAGAGCAAACATATAATTGGTAAAGGTCCAGTAGCCGTACACCCCTATACAAGGGGCTCCGCATATGTAAAATAAGCGTCAATAAGTCTCAGTTTTACCCGTCTTGAAGTATACTTTGTTTATTTAGTACAGCGTACATTTCGCACGACTATTCCTTTTCCTTTTTTCTTTTCAGCTAAGTTCCTCTCTTTTACAGATGAACACCATGCTACTACCGTCCAGGACATGGCACAACAGAGACACAGGCGCAGACGTGCAGCAGGGACCCGTCCCAGGATCCTTTTTAGATTAAGACCCTGCGTAAACCTTTTTCACTGTCTCTTGTTGATACACACCCCTAGATTATCAGTATAATCGAGGAGGAGGCTGGCGTCTTGGCATGTGGCCACGTCAGAATTCTGCACGTACCTGGACACCAGGGGCTTATTATCAAGGGCACTGCTTAGCCCGTTTTTCATAAAGACCGAATACCTTAGGGAGTGTTCGGCATCGTGAGTTTGGCCTTATATGCATAAGCTCCGAATCATGTCTTTGGTCAAATGTTGGGTTTGCCCTACTCCTGTGTTTTGCTGCCTTACGTTCCGCTCTATCGGCTAAGGCGGCACCAGGAGAACTACTGTGATTGTGCCCCGATTCAGCCAGGCGAGCACCTCAGTAGAGAAAGCTGAAAACTGACTGTCATGATATAGCGCGAGACTGGTCAACCACTCGATGACCCACCGGAATCTTTAGGATTCCTCCCTATTAACGAAGGGCCGTTTCCCGGCCAGGCACACACGCGCCCCGAATTCGGGTGAGCGCGGTGCCCCCAGGGGCTATATAGTAGCCCCACTGTCAAACTCCTATGGCTAAGTGAAAGTGATAAAGCATTATAGTCCGGTTGCCTAGTTCGCTGCGCTACCACCTCCTTAATGGGACCAAGACGTTGGATCAAGTGTGAAAATGCGCCTTCTGCGAACACCCCCGCATTATATGTGTGGGGGCTGAAGCCGAAGACTGCCATCTTTCAGGTTATATACACATATAATTAACGGCCACACATGAGGTATTTTAATTCTTGAAAGCACAAGTATAAAAAGCTATTACATTCCATCAAAATATTGTTTTATAATAATACATGTCATTCGAACATAGTATCCTTCGAGCACTGCGTCTCTATTAAACGAGCACCTTGCAGAACTTCCTGAAAATAGTGCTCGGCAGGTACTCGGCTTCCGTCCGAGTCTTGGGATGCAACAGCGGTGGCCTCCATCTCCGCCAGTATGTCTTAACACGGGCAAGGGCCATCCGCGCACCCTCTACGCATGCTGACCTCTTCATGGCATTGATACGCGGCACCGCACCAAGGAACTGCTGCACCAAGCTACAATAACTGTTCGGCCTTGGCCTTCCCGGCCACAGATGATCTACGACATCCTTCATGGCGAGTCCGGACAACCTATTCAGTTCGGCCCATTCGGCCAAACGATCGGTCAAGGAAAGTGGACGCTCCGGATTGTTGAACTGTGACCAGAAGAGCTTTTCCACTTCGCTATCCTTCTGATCTCGGAAATGTTCGGCCGCATCAGCGGCACTCGCGGCCAAATCCAGATAGTCGTCCGCCGAACTCCACATCCGGTCCAACGGAGCATACTTAGGATCTTCGAACTTCCTCCATAGCATAAAGGGCTTTCCAGCCGCGATATCTCCGGCCTGACGTAGCTCCTCCTTCATCGCTCTCATCGCAGAACGAGCATCCTTGGCCGCCGTAAGGGCCTTTTCCAGGTCGGTCTGCTTCACCTGATCTTGTTTCTCCAGAAGCTTGCAGCGGTCGGCAGCAGTCTTTAACTTCGCAGCCATCTCGGCCATTTCCTTTTTGCTTTGGCAATGAGCAGCCTGTTCGGCTTTCAGCTCTTCAACCGCCTTTAAGGCAGCCGCATCGCTTTTTCTGGCTTGCTCCTTGGCTCGGGAAAGCTCTGCCCGAAGGTCCTCCACAGCGGCAGCCCCATCTGCATTAAGTGCAATACGATAAGATACTGGCGTCAAGCTCCTCTTACCAGGCGTCTCCGAAGAGATTACATACCTTGTGCCTCGTCGAGCCGCTTGTTGACAAGCGCGATGTCGGCATCCGCCACGTCAAGTTGCTGCTTTAGTTCGACAAATTCATCAGTCCGGCTAGCCACCGGACACTTCACCACCTACAAAGGAAAGGCGACATATTACACCTGGGATTATGATCCTCTGCGCGCCGTCACTTTTGACAGCGGACAGAGTCTCAGGGGCTACTATCTACACAGGGCGCATATTATATATGCGGAACTGTCAAAAGGCACATCATTTTGCGTACCTCAAAACCTGTCAGTAAACTCCTGACGGCCTCATGCAACCCGCTCTCCGCGGATGAAATCCTTTCAATCACCGTACCCATCAACGCACGGTGTTCTTCTGAGATAGACACTCGCCCGAGAAGATCCGTCAGCTCCTCCGGCCGTGCACCGGACGGTGTCGGACTCGTCCGATGGCCTTTTTCAAAGGCCGGATGCGGAGGGCTTTGGGGGGCCATATGACTACCTTCCGGCCCTGCCGGATTCGGAGAAACCCTCCGTGACGACACCTCAGGGTTGCATGCCTCGCGAGGCGGTACGACAAGGGGAGGTGTTCTGCTCTCCATCATCTCCGGAAGAAGATCCCTCGAATATGAGCTCTGCTGAGAAGGACTGAGATCCGAACTACAAGGTAAAATTTCGGTTATTTTTCTCAGGAATAAAATAGGGGTGCCTCTCATTTTAAACTCCCCTCTCTACTTACGGCTCGGTGGAGGGCTGATCCCCTTGGGGGCACAGTACGGCCGAGGTATCTCCCGGCGCAGGACCCTCTGGCGAAGATTTCTTCCCCCGCTTTGAGACCATGGTCTCCAGGTCTTCACAGGCGGTCCTCTTCTTCCCCTGGGTAGAGGAATTTTCGATCCTCCTTTCCCAACAGACTCCTTCGAGGAAGAGGTAGCTCCCTGGTCCCCCTCCTCGTTCTCTTCCAAAGGCATGATCTCCAGCATCCTGGTTAACACGGGATTCGGCGAGGTCTCAGGAAGAGGGGCCGGACACCTGATTAACTTTGCCTTCGCTACCCACTCCTGTTTCAAAGACAACTCTTTTAAGGGTGATGTTGTGATGAATGAACGGATGGTGTGTCCGGAAACAGGGCTACTTACTTGAGTATCCGGACGATTGCAGCTTAGTCCTGCATCCTCCGTCGAGTCCGGACACATTGCTTGTAGTCCGAAGAACAATTTGTACATCTCCACTGGCGTCATGCCAAGAAAGTGTTGGAGAGCTCGCGGTTCCTCCAGGTTGAACTCCCATAGATGGAGAGGGCGACGTTTGCAAGGAAGGACTCGGCGAATTAACATGACCTGCGTCACCACAACCAGACTGATATCTCTTTCTAGGAGATCTCGAATGCGGCCTTGCAACAGGGGCACGTATTTTGCCGGCCCCCAGTCCAGCCCCTTGTTGACCCACGACGCTAGTCGGGGTGGGGGACCCGAGCGGAAAACAGGCGGCGCCACCCACTTCGTGCCCCTGGGAGCGGTGATATATAACCACTCTTGTTGCCATAAGCTCAACTCCTCCTGAAGAGAGCCCTCGGGCCATGGAGCGTCAGCATTCTTGCTTATAACAGCGCCTCCGCACTCCGCGTGCTGTCCCTCGATCATCTTCGGCTCTACTTCATAGGTCTTAAGCCACAGTCCGAAGTGAGGAGTAATGCGGAGGAAGGCTTTGCAAACGACAATAAACGGTGAGATATGGAGGATGGACTCCTGAGTTAAGTCGTGAAATTCCAGCCCATAATAAAACATGAGCCCCCTCACGAAGGGATCCGTTGCGAAGCCGAGCCCTCGGAGGAAGTGAGACACGAATACCACACTCTCACCGGGCTCGGGAGTAGGAACAACCTGCCCTTGAGCAGGCAGCTGTTGGGGAACGTAGTAATTTCAAAAAAAATCCTACGCACACGCAAGATCATGGTGATGCATAGCAACGAGAGGGGAGAGTGTCGTCTATGTACCCTCGTAGACCGAAGCGGAAGTGTTGACACAACGTAGAGGAAGTAGTCGTACGTCTTCCCGATCCGACCGATCCAAGCACCGAACGGACGACACCTCCGAGTTCAGCACACGTTCAGCTCGATGACGATCCCCGGACTCTGATCTAGCAGGGTGTCGGGGATGAGTTCCGTCAGCACGACGGCATGGTGACGATGATGATGTTCTACCGACACAGGGCTTCGCCCAAGCACCGCAACAATATGACCGAGGTGGAATATGGTGGAGGGGGGCACCCCACACGGCTAAGGAACGATCACAAATATCAACTTGTGTGTTCTAGGGTGCCCCCCTGCCCCCATATATAAAGGAGGGAGGGGGAGGTGCGGCCGGCCCCTTTGGGGTGCGCCTGGAGGAGTCCTACTCCCATCGGGAGTAGGACTCCCCCCTCTTGCCTTGTTGGAGAAGGAAAGGGGGAAGGGGAAGAGGAAAGGGGAGCGCCCCCCCCCCTTCCTTGTCCTATTCGGACTAGGGGGGAGGGGGCGCGCGGCCTGCCCTGGCCGGCCCTCCTCTTCTCCCTTAAGGCCCATGTAGGCCCAATAACCCCCGGGGGGGTCCGGTAACCCCCCGGTACTCCGGTAAATCCCGATTTCACCCGGAACGATTCCGATGTCCAAATATAGGATTCCAATATATCGATCTTTATGTCTCGACCATTTTGAGACTCCTCGTCATGTCCATGATCACATCCGAGACTCCGAACAACCTTCGGTACATCAAAACATAAACTCATAATAAAACTGTCATCGTAACGTTAAGCGTGCGGACCCTACGGGTTTGAGAACTATGTAGACATGACCTAGAACCATTCTCGGTCAATAACCAATAGCGGAATCTGGATGCTCATATTGGCTCCCACATATTCTACGAAGATCTTTATCGGTCAGACCGCATAACAACATACGTTTGTTCCCTTTGTCATCGGTATGTTACTTGCCTGAGATTCGATCGTCGGCATCCAATACCTAGTTCAATCTCGTTACCGGCAAGTCTCTTTACTTGTTCTGTAATATATCATCTCGCAACTAACTCATTAGCTGCAATGCTTGCAAGGTTTAAGTGATGTGCATTACCGAGAGGGCCTAGAGATACCTCTCCGACACTCGGCGCGACAAATTCTAATCTCGAAATACGCCAACCCAACAAGTACCTTCGGAGACACCTGTAGAGCACCTTTATAATCACCCGGTTACGTTGTGACGTTTGGTAGCACACAAAGTGTTCCTCCGGTAAACGGGAGTTGCATAATCTCATAGTCATAGGAACATGTATAAGTCATGAAGAAAGCAATAGCAACAAACTAAACGATCAAGTGGTAAGCTAACGGAATGGGTCAAGTCAATCAGATCATTCACCTAATGATGTGATCTCATTAATCAAATAACAACTCTTTGTCTATGGTTAGGAAACATAACCATCTTTGATTAACGAGCTAGTCAAGTAGAGGCATACTAGTGACACTCTGTTTGTTTATGTATTCACACATGTATTATGTTTCCGGTTAATACAATTCTAGCATGAATAATAAACATTTATCATGATATAACGAAATAAATAATAACTTTATTATTGCCTCTAGGGCATATTTCCTTCAGTCTCCCACTTGCACTAGAGTCAATAATCTAGATTACACAGTAATGATTCTAACACCCATGGAGTCTTGGTGCTGATCATGTTTTGCTCGTGGAAGAGGCTTAGTCAACGGGTCTGCAACATTCAGATCCGTATGTATCTTGCAAATTTCTATGTCTCCCACCTGGACTAGATCCCGGATGGAATTGAAGCGTCTCTTGATGTGCTTGGTTCTCTTGTGAAATCTGGATCCCTTCGCTAAGGTAATTGCTCCAGTATTGCCACAAAAGATTTTCATTGGACCCGATGCACTAGGTATAACACCTAGATCGGATATGAACTCCTTCATCCAGACTCCTTCATTTGCTGCTTCCGAAGCAGCTATGTATTCCGCTTCACATGTAGATCCCGCCATGACGCTTTGTTTAGAACTGCACCAATTGACAGCTCCACCGTTTAAAGTAAACACGTATCCGGTTTGCGATTTAGAATCGTCCTGATCAGTGTCAAAGCTTGCATCAACGTAACCATTTACGATGAGCTCTTTGTTACCTCCATATACGAGAAACATATCGTTAGTCCTTTTCAGGTATTTCAGGATGTTCTTGACCGCTGTCCAGTGATCCACTCCTGGATTACTTTGGTACCTCCCAGCTAGACTTATAGCAAGGCACACATCAGGTCTGATACATAGCATTGCATACATGATAGAGCCTATGGCTGAAGCATAGGGAACATCTTTCATTTTCTCTCTATCTTCTGCAGTGGTCGGGCATTGAGTCTTACTCAACTACACACCTTGTAACACAGGCAAGAACCCTTTCTTTGCTTAATCCATTTTGAACTTCTTCAGAACTTTGTCAAGGTATGTGCTTTGTGAAAGTCCAATTAAGCGTCTTGATCTATCTCTGTAGATCTTAATGCCCAAAATGTAAGCAGCTTCACCGAGGTCTTTCATTGAAAAACTCTTATTCAAGTATCCCTTTATGCTATCCAGAAATTCTATATCATTTCCAGTCAGTAATATGTCATCCACATATAATATTAGGAATTCTACAGAGCTCCCACTCACTTTCTTGTAAATACAGGCTTCTCCAAAAGTCTGTATAAAATCAAATGCTTTGATCACACTATCAAAGCGTTTATTCCAACTCCGAGAGGCTTGCACCAGTCCATAAATGGATCGCTGGAGCTTGCACACTTTGTTAGCTCCCTTTGGATCGACAAAACCTTCTAGTTGCATCATATACAACTCTTCTTCCAGAAATCCATTCAGGAAAGCAGTTTTGACATCCATTTGCCAAATTTCATAGTCATAAAATGCGGCAATTGCTAACATGATTCGGACAGACTTAAGCATCGCTACGGGTGAGAAGGTCTCATCGTAGTCAATCCCTTGAACTTGTCGAAACCCTTTTGCAACAAGTCGAGCTTTGTAGACAGTAACATTACCGTCAGCGTCAGTCTTCTTCTTGAAGATCCATTTATTCTCAATTGCTTGCCGATCATCGGGCAAGTCAACCAAAGTCCACACTTTGTTCTCATACATGGATCCCATCTCAGATTTCATGGCTTCAAGCCATTTTGCTGAATCTGGGCTTACCATCGCTTCTTCATAGTTCGTAGGTTCATCATGATCTAATAGCATGACTTCCAGAATAGGATTGCCGTACCACTCTGGTGCGGATCTTACTCTGTTTGATCTACGAGGTTCTGTAGCAACTTGATCTGAAGTTCTATGATCATCATAATTAACTTCCTCACTAATTGGTTCTGACGTCACAGAAACCGATTCCTGTGATGTATTATTTTCCAATAAGGGAGCAGGTACAGTTACCTCATCAAGTTCTACTTTCCTCCCACTCACTTCTTTCGAGAGAAACTCCTTCTCTAGAAAGGATCCATTCTTAGCAACAAATGTATTGCCTTCGGATCTATGATAGAAGGTGTACCCAACAGTCTGCTTCGGGTATCCTATGAAGACACATTTCTCCGATTTGGGTTCGAGCTTATCAGGTTGAAGCTTTTTCACATAAGCATCGCAGCCCCAAACTTTAAGAAACGACAACTTTGGTTTCTTGCCAAACCATAGTTCATAAGGCGTCGTCTCAACGGATTTTGATGGTGCCCTATTTATTGTGAATGTGGCTGTCTCTAAAGCATAACCCCAAAACGATAGCGGTAAATCTGTAAGAGACATCATAGATCGCACCATATCAAGTAAAGTACGATTACGACGTTCGGACACACCATTACGCTGTGGTGTTCCTGGTGGCGTGAGTTGCGAAACTATTCCGCATTGTTTCAAATGTAGACCAAACTCGTAACTCAAATATTCTCCTCCATGATCAGATCGCAGAAACTTTATTTTCTTGTTACGATGATTTTCCACTTCACTCTGAAATTCGTTGAACTTTTCAAATGTTTCAGATTTATGCTTTATTAAGTAGACATACCCATATCTGCTTAAATCATCTGTGAAGGTGAGAAAATAACGATATCCGCCACGAGCCTCAACATTCATCGGACCACATACATCTGTATGTATGATTTCCAATAAATCTGTTGCTCTCTCCATAGTATCGGAGAACGGCGTTTTGGTCATCTTGCCCATGAGACACGGTTCGCAAGTACCGAGTGATTCATAATCAAGCGGTTCCAAAAGTCCATCAGTATGGAGTTTCTTCATGCGTTTTACACCGATATGACCTAAGCGGCAGTGCCACAAATAAGTTGCACTATCATTGTCAACTCTGCATCTTTTGGCTTCAACATTATGAATATGTGTATCACTACTATCGAGATTCATCAAAAATAGACCACTCTTCAAAGGTGCATGACCATAAAAGATATTACTCATATAAATAGAACAACCATTATTTTCTGGTTTAAATGAATAACCGTCTCGCATCAAACAAGATCCAGATATAATGTTCATGCTCAACGTTGGCACCAAATAACAATTATTTAGGTCTTATACTAATCCTGAAGGTAGATGTAGAGGTGGCGTGACGACCGCGATCACATCGACTTTGGAACCATTTCCCACGCACATCGTCACCTCGTCCTTTGCCAGTGTTCGCTTAATCCGTAGTCCCTATTTCGAGTTGCAAATATTAGCAATAGAACCAGTATCAAATACCCAGGTGCTACTGCGAGCTCTAGTAAGGTACACATCAATAACATGTATATCACATATACCTTTGTTCACCTTGCCATCCTTCTTATCCGCCAAATACTTGGGGCAGTTCCGCTTCCAGTGTCCAGTCTGCTTGCAGTAGAAGCACTCAGTTTCAGGCTTAGATCCAGACTTGGGTTTCTTCTCCTGAGCAGCAACTTGCTTGCTGTTCTTCTTGAAGTTCCCCTTTCTTTTCCCTTTGCCCTTTTTCTGGAAACTAGTGGTCTTGTTGACCATCAACACTTGATGCTCCTTCTTGATTTCTACCTCCGCAGCCTTTAGCATTGCGAAGAGCTCGGGAATTATCTTATCCATCCCTTGCATATTATAGTTCATCACGAAGCTCTTGTAGCTAGGTGGAAGTGATTGGAGAATTCTGTCAATGACGCTATCATCCGGAAGAGTAACTCCCAGTTGAATCAAGTGATTACAATACCCAGACATCTTGAGTATATGCTCACTAACAGAACTATTCTCCTCCATCTTGCAGCTATAGAACTTATTGGAGACTTCATATCTCTCAATCCGGGCATTCTTTTGGAATATTAACTTCAACTCCTGGAACATCTCATATGCTCCATGACATTCAAAACGTCGTTGAAGTCCCGGTTCTAAGCCGTAAAGCATGGCACATTGAACTATCGAGTAGTCATCAGCTTTGCTCTGCCAGACCTTCTTAACGTCGTCAGTTGCATCAGCAGCAGGCCTGGCACCCAACAGTGCTTCCAGGACGTAACTTTTCTGTGCAGCAATGAGGATAATCCTCAAGTTACGGACCAAGTCCGCGTAATTGCTACCATCATCTTTGAACTTTGCTTTCTCAAGGAACGCATTAAAATTCAACGGAACAACAGCACGGGCCATCTATCTACAATCAACATAGACAAGCAAGATACTATCAGGTACTAATTTCATGATAAATTTAAGTTCAATTAATCATATTACTTAAGAACTCCCACTTAGATAGACATCCCTCTAATCCTCTAAGTGATCACGTGATCCAAATCAACTAAACCATAACCGATCATCACGTGAAATGGAGTAGCTTTCAATGGTGAACATCACTATGTTGATCATATCTACTATATGATTCACACTCGACCTTTCGGTCTCTGTGTTCCGAGGCCATATCTGCATATGCTAGGCTCGTCAAGTTTAACCCGAGTATTCTGCGTGTGCAAAACTGGCTTGCACCCGTTGTAGATGGACGTAGAGCTTATCACACCCGATCATCACGTGGTGTCTGGGCACGACGAACTTTGGCAACGGTGCATACTCAGGGAGAACACTTTTATCTTGAAATTTAGTGAGAGATCATCTTATAATGCTACCGTCAATCAAAGCAATATAAGATGCATAAAAAGATAAACATCACATGCAATCAATATAAGTGATATGATATGGCCATCATCATCTTGTGCTTGTGATCTCCATCTCCGAAGCACCTCCATGATTGCCATCGTCACCAGTGCGACACCTTGATCTCCATCGTAGCATCGTTGTCGTCTCACCAATCTTTATTCTTCTACGACTATCGCTACCGCTTAGTGATAAAGTAAAGCATTACAGGGCGATTGCATTGCATACAATAAAGCGACAACCATATGGCTCCTGCCAGTTGCCGATAACTCAGTTACAAAACATGATCATCTGATACAATAAAATTTAGCATCATGTCTTGACCATATCACATCACAACATGCCCTGCAAAAACAAGTTAGACGTCCTCTACTTTGTTGTTGCAAGTTTTACGTGGCTGCTACGGGCTTAGCAAGAACCAATCTTACCTACGCATCAAACCACAACGATAGTTTGTCAAGTTGGTGCTGTTTTAACCTTCGCAAGGACCGGGCGTAGCCACACTCGGTTCAACTAAAGTTGGAGAAACTAACACCCGCTAGCCACCTGTGTGCAAAGCACGGCGGTAGAACCAGTCTCGCGTAAACGTACGCGTAAAGTCGGTCCGGGCCGCTTCATCCAAAAATACCGCCGAACCAAAGTATGACATGCTGGTAAGCAGTATGACTTATATCGCCCACAACTCACTTGTGTTCTACTCATGCATATAACATCAAACCATAAAACCTAGGCTCAGATGCCACTGTTGGGGAACGTAGTAATTTCAAAAAAAATCCTACGCACACGCAAGATCATGGTGATGCATAGCAACGAGAGGGGAGAGTGTTGTCTACGTACCCTCATAGACCGAAGCGGAAGCGTTGACACAACATAAAGGAAGTAGTCGTACTGTGACGCCCTCGATTCAATCATACACTAATCATGCACGCAAAGGTGTACGATAAAGATCAAGGACTCACGGGAAGATATCACAACACAACTCTAGACACAAATTAAAATAATACAAGCTTTATATTACAAGCCAGGGGCCTTGAGGGCTCGAATACATAAGCTCGAATACACAAGAGTCAGCGGAAGCAACAACATCTGAGCACAGACATAAGTTATACAAGTTTGCCTTAAGAAGGCTAGCACAAAAGCATCTACGATCAAAAAGGCAAGGCCTCCTGCCTGGGAGCCTCCTAACTACTCCTGGTCGTCGGCGGTCTCCACGTAGTAGTAGGCATCAGCGGTGACATCTGGCTCCTGGGCTCCAACATCTAGTTGCATCAACCGGAAAGAAGAAGAAAGGGGGAAAAGGGGGTAGCAAAGCAACCGTGAGTACTCATCCAAAGTACTCGCAAGCAAGGATCTACACTATATATGCATCGGTATCAATGATATGGGCTATATCTGTGGACTGGACTGCAGAATGCCAGAAGAGAAGGGGGAAACCTAGCCTATCAAAGACTAGCATCTTCTGGAAACCACCATCTTGCAGCAACAGGAGGGAGTAGAGTAGCATAAAGTAAAGTAGTAGTAGTGTTATCAACCTCGGCCGGAGATCCTTTCTCGACTCCCTGTAAGAAAGGCATCCCAGAGCCATACTATCCAGTTATCATCACAATCCAATTCTCATCACCATTTCTCATCACAGTCCATTTCTCATCTCAGGTATCCAGTTCTAGTTGTATCGATCGGGATACAACTCCAAGTGTCCGTTACCATAGGACAGTCTATCGATAGATGTTTTCTTCCCTGCAGGGGTGCACCAACTTACCCACCACGCTTGATTAACTCCGGCCGGACACACTTTCCTGGGTCATGCCCGGCCTCGGCCAAACAATATGCCGCAACCCGACCTAGGCTTAATAGAGAGGCCAACACGCCGGACTAAACCTATGCCCCCAGGGGTCATGGGCCATCTCCCCGGGAACTCCTGCACGTTGCGTACGCGGCCGGTGAGCAGACCTAGCTACCTACTTAAAAAGGAAGGAGCTTACCAGTCCAACCCGGCGCGCGCCGCTCAGTCGCTGACGTCTATCAAGCTTCGGCTGATGCATACGACACAGAACGCCCATACTATGCCCACGTGATGGTTAGTGCTATCAGGCCAGAGGCCCCTCGGATCAAATATCCAAATCGTAGTGGATTAGGAACGCGCGGTAACAAGCAGAGACTCACGAAAGATGTGACCCCGTTGCCCCGTCTCGAGGACTTGCGGCAAGGGCTAGGAATGCCCGGCCACGCCTCGTAATTATCTCGCGGGCACCTTCCAGGTCCGCCCGACTCCACATCACTCGCAATTAAGCTCGCGCGGGTACCCCTCAGGGCCAACCCGTCTTTAGTAACAGGGTCCAGTGCAAAGTCATAGTAACCATAGTAACTGTGTGTCCAAACATCAAGGGGAAAACCCGAGGAATCACCCTTGACGGATTCCACTCGATGTAATCATCAAGGTGAACGTAAGAGGAACCACCCTCGAAGTTCACACTTGAGGGGTTGCACGACAGAGCCGTATTGGAAGTGGTTAAGGAGGAAATCACCCTCGATGACCACGGCCGAATAGCTACACTACAGAGATCTCATCAGGAGTGATGTATAGGTTCCACCCTCGGCACTCGATGGTAACTCTGCAGAGTCGAGCAACAAAAGGGGAAAGTGATGTGCGGTGTCGGGGCCTGGTCTTCGATCCCGTTGATCGGGTCTTCGATGATGAAGCAGGGGCAACAAGGATAAGGTGGGGGGTCACTGATGGGTCTCTAACCAACCTATACTAAGCAGTTTAGGATAAGCAGGTAGGTAACAATAGCAGGTTACAATAAACAGGCTATGTAGCAGAATAGGAGCAAACAATAACAGTAGCAAAATCTAATGCAAGCATGAGAGAATGGAATAGGCAATATCGGGATGATCAAAGGGGGGCTTGCCTGGTTCCTCTGGCAAGGAGGTGTCGTCGTCGACGTAGTCGATCACAGGGACAGCCTCGGTCTCGGGGTCTATCGGAGAGAAGAGGTGGAAGAAACAGTAAATATAAAGCAAACATAGCATCACAAGGCATAACGTGGCAATATGTTGTGCCGGGTGTGACTTAACGTATGGCTACACGATATAGGTGAAGGGGGAAAACAACCGGGAATGTTTTCCCGGTTCCGGACCTGTGTCAGACAGATGACCGGAGGGGAAATGTTCCATGTTCAGATAGTTAGAGGCATCTGACATGTATGTGGGTAGCGTATTCGGGTTCGTCTCGTCGTTCTGAGCAACTTTCATGTATAAAGTTTTTCGATCCGAGCTACGGTTTATTTAATATGATTTTTTAAAGTTTTAAAACATTTTTAGAATTTATTTTAATAACTCAACATTATCTAGAATAGTACATGATGACGTCAGCATGACATCATGCTGATGTTAGTAGTCAACTGTGTAGTTGACTGTGTCAACTACGTGTGGGTCCCGCATGTCACACACTGTTTAGTTTAATTAGAGTTTAGCTAATTATATAGTGTTTAATTAAATTAACTAATTAATTAGATTAATTTTATACATGATTATTTAACTTAATTAATTTACTAATTAATAGTTTTATTAATTACATTTTTTTCTTTTCGTTTTAGGGGTGTGGGGCCCTTACGTCAGTGGCCTGGGGCTGGCCTTAGCGGGCGCGCGGGTTGGCGGTTACGGGTGCGCGCGAGGCGGGACACCGGGTGCCCGCGGGGACGGACCTGGGCGGCGCCGCAGCTGCCGAGTGCAACGGTGCGGCCGGCGGAGGCCGTGGGGTGCCCGCGGCCAGCGACGCCATAGCTGGGCGGAGCCGGGGCGAGGAGGCGCGATGGTGAACGAGGCCAAGCGGGGCGAGCTGGGCGCGCGGCGAGGCTGGGTAGAGCGTGATGAGGACATGACTACCTTGGATACGACCAAAAATATTGCATACATGCATATTTGTCAGGTGATTTCTAGTGTCAACTATTCGATAATCTATTTATATTATCCAGAACAAAAATACTTCACACACTTTTTTGTTTTGTCTAATTCCAGGTGTATGGGACATTTGTGCAATCCACATATGAAGATAAGGGAAAAAGAGAAGTTTAGGTGCTGTTCAAAAAGTCCCTTCACCTCACTTTTGGGCCAAGAGAAGATAGAGTCCAAGTCTCTCACGTTCTGGATTCAGATTCGGACTGCACAGACATACCTGACTCAAAACGGCAATAACTTTTTCATACGGACTCCGAATTGGGTTATTCTTTTTTTGTTGGAAAGTAGATTTCGTCCTCTTTCCACTCCAATTGGATTCACCTTTAAATTCATCCGGAGCATTGAGATATGGATGAAACAATCTGACGCTGCAGCAAAATCCAAGTCAAACAACAAGTCCAAAGGTGTTGCATCACCTCCACTTGGGCCCATGAGCCTTGTACGACCTAGGGTTGGTTTTAGGCTGCCTTGGGACGTCCTCCCACCTCCTAGGCCGCCACCCCTTGCTCCTATATAAGTAGATCCACCTAGTAGCTTTTTCGTTGGGTTTTATTTAGTTAAAAGTTAGCCATCGTTCCAACTTCGTGTACTTTGTTTGTGTCCAACGACCAGACCAAGACCGCTTACGGATCCCCACCTTTATCAACACTTCATCTATATTCGCAATATTCAGATTGCATTATCATATTCTTGCTTGTTCTTCGATTGCTTGCAGGAATAGACCTTCGTGGTCAGGTTGATTATGCTGCGGCGTGGTCAATAACCTCTCAGAATTGGTTTAGCGATTGCTAAGGCGCAACGTCGTGCACGTTTGTAGTCGGATCATCAAAGTCATCTCCACCAAATCGATAGTTATCATCTCATTGAAAGATCGGGACACCCTCGCCTCTATCAAGTGGTATCAGTTTTCAAGTTGTTCGGTGAGAATTTTTAGTTATCCCTAGATTAGATTTATTTTCTTACCTATTGTCCAAGAAAAAGCCACACAAAAAAGTTAGATCTATTCATCCTTTGTCCAAGCCAGTCTGAGCCTTTGCATAATCTTTTTAGTGTTTTGCTTTGTTGAATTTATGGTTACATCGTCGTGTCAAGTTGCTGGTCTTAGTGTCTAGTCCTTTAGAGTTTCGAGTTCTGTTCACGGTTTGTCACGCCACCGCCGCACCATCTTCATTGTCGTTGCCATATATACCACCACCGCGTCATTATTGCATCCGCTATCCACCACCACCATCCATCAATTTCCACCACGTACTCCCCATCATTCATTGTCATAATCATACTTGAGGTCGTTCGCGTCATCACTAGATCCAATCTGCATCTTATCTAGCTTGTTTGTGAAAAAAGAAAAAAAAAGGAAAAAAAGTGAGAGAAAAAAAAGAAAAAAAAGAGGGGAAAAAGTGAAAAAAATTCCGTGAAAAAAGGAGAAAAAAAAGATATTCAGAGTGTGCTCCGCCTTTGTTACGCGTCGCGCCGTGATTTTTTTAGTGTTCTAGGCTCGCGTCTCTAGCACGGTCTAGCCTAGGACCACCACAGTACCGTCGTTGAACGTTTATTCAACATTGCATCTCTGAATTGATTATTGCTGATCTTTTGCTCCCATATATTTGGCCTTCCAAGCTTCACATATTTCTACACCGTGTATACATACGCTCACCTGGCAATCGCTTTACTCAATCTTCGGAGTTATTTGACACCGCTGGTTGTCGGTCACCACCTGCTGCATGGTAAGAACTTGTAAGACTTTGATATTTGCTATACTGTGATTGTTTTACCACCACATCCTAGTAGTTCATAGGAACATTATTCTCGGATTTTGTTTCTTGTTTTTCTACTAAATATGGCAGGTTCCAGAGTCAGTTGGGCTTCATCAATCGTGGGAGACGTGCCACCAGCTCCGAAAATATAACCACCGTCACAAGAGGTGCAAAGACATAAGAATACGCACAATCAGGTTTTTGTTTCCATGCCACCTTTTAATGGTCGTTTTAAGCCTGACTTATATATTGAATGGGAGTTCGAAATAAATGTTATATTTGCTTCCCATGATTTTTCGGAACGTAAAAAAGTTAAGCTTGCGGTTGGTTCTTTCACTAGTTTTGGTACTGTTTGGTGGAGTGAACATTGTCGGTTATACCCTGATTATGTACCTACTACTTGGGATGATTTAAAACTTGTCATGAGAGATAGATTCATCGATGTTTATTATACTCGTGGCATGATTAAAAAACTACAACATTTAAAACAAGGTAGTGACACTGTAAGAAAATATTATGATGATTTACAAACTACCTTGTTGCATTCCTTTTTAGAGGAAAGTGAAGAAGATTTTATGGATAGATTTTGGGGAGGATTAAACCGTGATATTCAGGAGATACTAATTCATGAAGAATGTTATCCTATCGACCATCTGTTTCATCTTGCTTGCAAAGCTGAACAGGAAATAAAGAGGCGTGATGCCCACAAGACAAACAAGCATAAGGTGCACATCCAAGGAGTTGAGACGGTCCTTCCTTCTACCACTGCGCCTACTATGACAACAACATCCGTTGTTGTGAGCACTGCATCAGCTCCATATTATGACCCGTCACTGCCGAGAGTTCCAACATCGTCTGAGTTGATAACACGAGGTAATGACAAAGGTACTGATATTCTAACTTCGCATGCGAATGATGAATGCCTTGTCGATTTAAATACACCATGTGATGCTCTAGCCACTACATTGATCACACCACCTATTTTAGATGATTATGCTGATGATTTAACTTTGCCATGTGATTAAACAACTGCAATATCAAGAATTTTGAGTGCACCCATTGAATTAACGGTTGATGTGAAGGAACCATGTGAATCAGGCACTAAAACAAATTTGGATCAACTACGTTTGAAAATAATTGTGCCAATGTTTAATCATTTTGATATGACCTCTAATCTTTGTGATGATTCTGTGTCAAATGACTTATTGCATGTTGGCTTATTTAAGCATGTTGTAGCATGCACATTTTGTGCAAGTAAGGTTTATTCACCAATATTGGGATGGTTTAATGATGAATATTGTCAATCTTTTCATATGAATAAGAGCTTCACTTATATGTGCAAACTGAGTTGCATACTTTCATGCCTTCTACTTCTTCTGATAATATTTTGGCTTTATATTTTATTCACTATGAAAGTTACTCATGTATACATGTGTCATATGTGCAAATTCCACGGGAAGTAAAAATTGATGACATATACATATACAACATGTACACCTTGTCTCTTTTGTTAGCCACATTTCAGATAAAGCAACGCCGAGCACGGCTTTATTTTCAAGAAGGGGAGGATGATGAGGACATGACTACCTTGGATACGACCAAAAATATTGCATACATGCATATTTGTCAGGTGATTTCTAGTGTCAACTATTCAATAATCTATTTATATTATCCAGAACAAAAATACTTCACACACTTTTGTGTTTTGTCTAATTGCAGGTGTATGGGACATTTGTACAATCCACATATGAAGATAACGGAAAAAGATAAGTTTAGGTGCTGTTCAAAAAGTCCCTTCACGTCACTTTTGGGCCAAGAGAAGATAGAGTCCAAGTCTCTCACGTTCTGGATTCAGATTCGGACTGCACAGACATACCTGACTCAAAATGGCAATAACTTTTTCATACGGACTCCGAATTGGGTGATTCTTTTTTTGTTGGAAAGTAGATTTCGTCCTCTTTCCACTCCAATTGGATTCACCTTTAAATTCGTCCGGAGCATTGAGATATGGACGAAACAATCTGACGCTGCAGCAGAATCCGAGTCAAACAACAAGTCCAAAGGTGTTGCATCACCTCCACTTGGGCCCATGAGCCTTGTACGACCTAGGGTTGGTTTTAGGCTTCCTTGGGATGTCCTCCCACCTCCTTGGCCGCCACCCCTTGCTCCTATATAAGTAGATCCACCTAGTGGCTTTTTCATTGGGTTCTATTTAGTTAAAAGTTAGCCATCATTGCAACTTCGTGTACTTCATTTGTGTCCAACGACCAGACCAAGACCACTTACGGATCCCCACCTTTATCAACACTTCATCTATATTCGCAATATTCAGATTGCATTATCATATTCTTGCTTGTTCTTCGATTGCTTGCAGGAATAGACCTTCGTGGTCAGGTTGATTGTGCTGCGGTGTGGTCAATAACCTCTTAGAGTTGGTTTAGCGATTGCTAATGCGCAACGTCGTGCACGTTTGTAGTCGGATCGTCAAAGTCGTCTCCACCAAATCGATAGTTATCATCTCATCGAAAGATCGGGACACCCTCGCCTCTAACAGAGTGGGGGCCGCGGCAGGGCGGGCACCAGGGAGGCGCACGTGGCGGGCAACGGCGAGCGCTCGCGGGGCTGCAGTAGCGAAGCAGCAAGGGCGCGTGGCAACGGGCACGAGGCGCAGGTGCAGCAACGGCAAATATGGGGAAGGGGAGGACGACCGGGGTCCTCACCGGCGTTGGCGAGCAGGGAGGGCGTCGAGGCTCGGGGACGTTCGATGGGGAGGAGGACGAGGACGAGGCAACGTGGGGCGGCTTCGGTGAGGGTCGTCGAGGTGGCGGGGCGCGGTCGTTGGGGCGGCACCAGGGGGCAGCGACGTCCAGGCGACGGTGACGATGGCGGGCCGGGGAGGTTTGGCGTGGCGGTTCAGCGATGGTCAGGGGAGGGAGTGAGGGGGCGGTTTGGCGGGGTCCGACGCTAGCGGGCGTCGAGGGTGAGCGGCGTGCCCCCTCGATCCAGATCGGGGGGAAACTATGCGAGAGAGAGAGGAGATCGGGGAATCGTGGGGGGAAGTGGGGGTCGCTCGTTCTAGGTCACGGGGGTTCGGGAGGATAAGTAGAGGGAGAGGTGGGCCGGCCATGTGGTCTGGTGGCCCAGCTGGGCCACGGCCCAGTGCGGGGGGGAGGGGCTTCCCTTCTCTCCCTTTGCCTTTTTCTTTTCCTTTTTTTTGCAGCAGGCTTTTGTAATTAAACTAGCCACCAAATGACTTAGCAAAATTGTGTGCCTGGCCAAAACAATTACTAGGGAATAATGTTCTCTGCCATAAAAAGTATGGACAAGTTTTGATTCCATTTGGGACTTTCAATAATGGAAAAGGCATTAGTAGTGCTATTTTGGCACTGTTTAAAATGCTTAGGACCATTTCGTAGTATATGGTGATGTTGTTTTCCTTAACAAACATTTGTTATGGAATTTTTGACAAATGATGAACATTTTTGCAGCAATATTTGAGCAACTTCAAGTTCCACTTGCATTTGAATTTGAATTCAGATAAGGATTTTGAAATAAGATGTTTCACCACTGTGATCAAGCATTGCAATGATGATGACTTGTCATGATTAAGAGGAGATCACTGTAGGGTGATGCTGGGGATGTTACAAATCTCCTCCACTACAAGAAATCTCATCCCGAGATTTAAGTGGGGAAGAAAAGAGTAACTTCGGGAGAACTGACCCTTATAGGGTTAATTATCTCATGGACAATTCAGGGAGTGTGACAAATGTATCTCTCGAGTTAATTACATGAAACACATCACGAGCCTTATAAGATGGTACGAAAGTTTCAAATGGGTAAGCAACCGTTCGATTCCTGAATAGAGTGTGAAGGGGTTCAGAGCAACGGAATAAGTATTGCATCTGATACAAGAATTGATGATCCCTCGGAAGGGGGCTCATGAATTACTTACGAACTCAAGCTCGAGGAATAACTCTAGCAACAAGGGTATACAGGAGAGTCACGTTTCGATCCTATGGAACTGTGGGTGATCGGCCCACCATGTGGGTTAAGAGTAGGAGTGGTGACATCTTGCATGATCATGATAGCAAGGCATGTCAGAGCATAGACTAATAGTCATGTTGGCAACAACGATGGTACGAGGGCGAGGGACGAAGAGAACCATTTTCCTACTCGTTGAAACCAGGCGGACCAATAGGCAAAGTTCTCGTCCATTGGTGGTTACCGGAATGCCAACAACAATAATAACAAGGTCTTACTGACAGAGTTGTACACCGAGGTGCTTACTTAAGCAGGGATTTATCTCTGCTCAGACAAGTTAGATTACAAGAAAGGTGAAACAAAACAATGGAAAGGAAAATGTCATTTTTATGATAATCTGACCAATGGAAAGGAAATGTGTTTATACCCAAGTATTAGAGTATAACTTTCCCAAGGAAGGGCAGAGCATGATAGGGCTCCAAGGATTAAACCATTTAGACAAAGGGGCAAGGGATATATGAGGTTTAACCATACAAACGGTGTTTGGATAATTGATAAGAAAAAAATTAGCACTGTGCTTCAAAAGTTTTTATTGAAAATCGGAGTACCACAGACATGCTTCGAGATAGCATGGACTTGACCTTCAAGCAAAGGTCGGACTTTGGATACACAAAGGATCCATCAGGAATAACTTATAAGATAAGTCATACAATTTCAACAAGCAAGAGATGAGGATGTTGCCAACGGGCTCAGCAACAATTCGTTGAGATTTACATAAACATGGATTTTCACAAATAAGTGATCAAGGTGATAGCATAAAACATGGCAAAGTATATACTGAAGTATGTTCGAGGAGAACATCCTTAATTAAATATTGAACGAATATGCACCTGGAAATATGGCCCAAGTAGCATGATCAAGGTTGGAATGGTGATTAAATAACCAAAAAGACTTAGAATGAGAATATCGACCATTCACTTCGAAGCAATAGAGTTGCTAGAAGTTTTGAATTCACACTTCATAGTTCAATTGCCGGTATTCTGGTTAGAAACAACATGGGGACCAAGAAATGAATGGAGATGACGAGAAGTATCACTATACCAGGAATTCTTAAGAGATGGAGCAATCCTCACAATATCCTTGGCATCAAAAGACAGTAATACTTCAAGTTAGTACATAGTACAAGCTGGATAGTAAGGTGCATACATAACACGGACAAGTTTGTGATGAAAGGAAGGCAATAATGTTGTCGATGATAAGAAATCATCGAGGGGAAAGGATGGTATTTCCCATCATGAATTCGATTCACAACTTGGAAGAAGGCAAAGCATTGTTGATGATGATCACGACGCATTAGTCGAGAGATTTCATTAAGATGTAATAGATCGGCGATGACATCAAGTCAAATGAATGATGGAGCGGAAGGTTATTGAAACCACTGGTACAATACAAACTCGAAAGAAAGCTTGTTGTTCATGGCAAAATGGTATGACAAGGAAGATCGACATAAGCTTAGCTCGTCGTCGAAAATTGTGCTCCGGAAAGGACCTGGTAGCACAGTTAAAATTTAGCATGATAATGATATACTGATCAAGCTAGGAATGATGTGATGGAGTATCATTCCAATGAGAATTCACAAGCGGTAGTGCAATGACACAGTATACTCGAGATAACAAGGGGCAATACTTGAGGTAGATCAAAAATAGAGGTTAGACAGATGAAATGATCTGCAGAAGACAAGTATTTTAACTTGTCCGGGAAATGGAGTTTAAGGAGAAACTATGGTTGGAACCACGGTTATGAATGACCGAACCACCGATACAAGATGAACTTATAACAAGGGGTAATCATTTTTACGAGCAGCTCCCACGATAAGTTCTACATCGGGTCCATGGGCATGAACACAAGGGTTCAAGGTCGACTCCCACTTCTTCAATGCATAACCTTTCATTCACTCCTCATTTTTCGAAGAAATTGTAGTGCAGAAGATTTATCTGGCAAAGTACCAGAAGAGTAAGATTCGTGAGAACTCTCGGGTTCACTCGGATTATGGAAGGCATAAGTTCAACCCATCGGGGCATTTTTACAAATCTATACAACCATCAAACAAGCAAAAGATACGATTTCAAAAGCAGAGTATCGGAGTCAAAGCAGATGATACAATTTACCGAAGGTATTATGTATCAGGGGGAAACTCACAAGACTTTGGATGTGAAGGACATTGTTGGATAACAACCCAGCAATGGATCTGGCGATTCACGACAGAGTTGATGTGAGTATCGGTAATCAATCAGATGAAGAAGGGGATGCAAAGGCATCAGCTTATAGAAACGTCTGAATGATTCGATGCTTGGGTACAAAGGAAATTATGATTTCAAGACGAAGGATCAGAAGCAGAGGCTCTGGTCAAAAGATGAGTAAGTTGAATAGACTTAGAGGTGTACCCGATCAAATCTGGATTGGGCAAGAACTAGCTCATATCTGGAAGGATGTCTGAGCCGGAAAGAAAATTTCAAAAGATTAATTGATGATTGTGAGTAATCGCACACACGTTGTTTCCATAGGAACAGAATGACAATCACAAAGAATTCTAAAGAATATTGCTAGACATATGGAATTAATCCTAATGCAAGCAGGCAAGGAGAATCAAGAGCAATAGGGTGCCGAGGAATTTGAAAGATCAGATAGCCTTTTCAGGTATTTCGGAAAGCAAATGAACAACTGGGTATGAACGAACCTCGGTTAAGTGAATTATCCGCAGTTCAAAAAGAAGCTGCAAAGGAGAAGGCACAAAGGATTCTCGGAACAACGGAGAATACTAGTGGTATCTTGTAATAACAGGAGCAACTAGGGATGAAGGTACAAGCGGCAAGGATGTTATTCAGGGGGGATTATCGGTGGTCAGGAACTGCAAGGCAGTTGGTACAGGGTCTCAAGAAACATCGAGGAGTATCTGCAGAATCTTCTGGCGAAGCAAACGATCATCGATAATGTCGGGGCTCTCCGGGAGGAAGTGGGTACGAGAACCTAATGTCAGAGTTTAGTAAAACAGTTAACCCGAATAGAAGAGAGATCAGAGTCCCAGAGTATAGACGAGGAATAAAAGATCCTAATACCACCCAATTGGCGATGTGGGCCCGGAAGCCACATAGCCATGTTAGTAAAAGGTTTTCAATGACTAGACTCAACTTCGGCCAAGGAGTTGGAAAGGGGCTACCTACAGGCAGTCGGCTCTGATACCAACTTGTGACGCCCTCGATTCAATCGTACACTAATCATGCACGCAAAGGTGTACGATCAAGATCAAGGACTCACGGGAAGATATCACAACACAACTCTAGACACAAATTAAAATAATACAAGCTTTATATTACAAGGCAGGGGCCTTGAGGGCTTGAATACATAAGCTCGAATACACAAGAGTCAGCGGAAGCAACAACATCTGAGCACAGACATAAGTTAGACAAGTTTGCCTTAAGAAGGCTA
The DNA here is from genome assembly GCA_032464435.1 of Aegilops umbellulata. NCBI lineage: Eukaryota > Viridiplantae > Streptophyta > Magnoliopsida > Poales > Poaceae > Aegilops > Aegilops umbellulata. The sequence goes on along the minus strand of CP136056.1, from coordinate 207,290,519 downwards.
GCACAAAAGCATCTATGATCAAAAAGGCAAGGCCTCCTGCCTGGGAGCCTCCTAACTACTCCTGGTCGTCGGCGGTCTCCACGTAGTAGTAGGCATCAGCGGTGACATCTGGCTCCTGGGCTCCAACATCTGGTTGCATCAACCGGAAAGAAGAAGGAAGGGGGAAAAGGTGGTAGCAAAGCAACCGTGAGTACTCATCCAAAGTACTCACAAGCAAGGATCTACACTATATATGCATCGGTATCAATGATATGGGCTGTATCTGTGGACTGGACTGCAGAATGCCAGAAGAGAAGGGGGAAACCTAGCCTATCGAAGACTAGCATCTTCTGGAAACCACCATCTTGCAGCAACAGGAGGGAGTAGAGTAGCATAAAGTAAAGTAGTAGTAGTGTTATCAACCTCGGCCGGAGATCCTTTCTCGACTCCCTGCGAGAAAGGCATCCCAGAGCCATACTATCCAGTTATCATCACAATCCAATTCTCATCACCATTTCTCATCACAATCCATTTCTCATCTCAGGTATCCAGTTCTAGTTGTATCGATCGGGATACAACTCCAAGTGTCTGTTATCGTAGGACAGGCTATCGATAGATGTTTTCTTCCCTGCAGGGGTGCACCAACTTACCCACCATGCTTGATTAACTCCGGCCGGACACACTTTCCTGGGTCATGCCCGGCCTCGGCCAAACAATACGCCGCAACCCGACCTAGGCTTAATAGAGAGGCCAACACGCCGGACTAAACCTATGCCCCCAGGGGTCATGGGCCATCTCCCGGGGAACACCTACACGTTGCGTACGCGGCCGGTGAGCAGACCTAGCTACCTCCTTAAAAAGGAAGGAGCTTACCAGTCCAAACCGGCGCGCGCCGCTCAGTCGCTGATGTCTATCAAGCTTCGGCTGATGCATACAACGCAGAACGCCCATACTATGCCCACGTGATGGTTAGTGCTATCAGGCCAGAGGCCCCTCGGATCAAATATCCAAATCGTAGTGGATTAGGAACGCGCGGTAACAAGCAGAGACTCACGAAAGATGTGACCCCGTTGCCCCGTCTCGAGGACTTGCGGCAAGGGCTAGGAATGCCCGGCCACGCCTCGTAATTATCTCGCGGGCACCTTCCAGGTCCGCCCGACTCCACATCACTCGCAATTAAGCTCGCGCGGGTACCCCTCAGGGCCAACCCGTCTTTAGTAACAGGGTCCAGTGCAAAGTCATAGTAACCATAGTAACTGTGTGTCCAAACATCAAGGCGAAAACCCAAGGAATCACCCTTGACGGATTCCATTCGATGTAATCATCAAGGTGAACGTAAGAGGAACCACCCTCGAAGTTCACACTTGAGGGGTTGTATGACAGAGCCGTATTGGAAGTGGTTAAGGAGGAAATCACCCTCGATGACCACGGCCGAATAGCTACACTACAGAGATCTCATCAGGAGTGATGTATAGGTTCCACCCTCGGCACTCGATGGTAACTCTGCAGAGTCGAGCAACAAAAGGGGAAAGTGATGTGCGGTGTCGGGGCCTGGTCTTCGATCCTGTTGATCGGGTCTTCGATGATGAAGCAGGGGCAACAAGGACAAGGTGGGGGGTCACTGATGGGTCTCTAACCAACCTATACTAAGCAGTTTAGGATAAGCAGGTAGGTAACAATAGCAGGTTGCAATAAACAGGCTATGCAGTAGAATAGGAGCAAACAATAACAGTAGCAAAATCTAATGCAAGCATGAGAGAATGGAATAGGCGATATCGGGATGATCAAAGGGGGGGCTTGCCTGGTTGCTCTGGCAAGGAGGGGTCGTCGTCGACGTAGTCGATCACAGGGACAGCCTCAGTCGTGGGGTCTATCGGAGAGAAGAGGGGGAAGAAATAGTAAATATAAAGCAAACATAGCATCACAAGGCATAACGTGGCAATATGTTGTGCCGGGTGTGACTTAACGTATGGCTACACGATATAGGTGAAGGGGGAAAACAACTGGGAATGTTTTCCCGGTTCCGGACCTGTGTCAGACAGATGACCGGAGGGGAAATGTTCCATGTTCAGATAGTTAGAGGCATCTGACATGTATGTGGGTAGCGTATTCGGGTTCGTCTCATCATTCTGAGCAACTTTCATGTATAAAGTTTTCCGATCCGAGCTACGGTTTATTTAATATGATTTTTTAAAGTTTTAAAACATTTTTAGAATTTATTTAAATAATTCAACATTATCCAGAATAGTACATGATGACGTCAGCATGACATCATGCTGACGTCAGCAGTCAACTGTGTAGTTGACTGGGTCAACTATGTGTGGGTCCCGCATGTCATACACTGTTTAGTTTAATTAGAGTTTAGCTAATTCATTAGTGTTTAATTAAATTAACTAAATAATTAGATTAATTTTATACGGGATTATTTAACTTAATTAATATATTAATTAATAGTTTTATTAATTACATTTTCATTTTCTTTTTGTTTTAGGGGTGTGGGGCCCTTACGTCAGTGGTCTGGGGCTGGCCTTAGAGGGCGCGCGGGTTGGCGGTTACGGGTGCCCGCGGGGACGGACCCGGGCGGCGCCGCAGCTGCCGAGTGCAACGGTGCGGCCGGCGGAGGTCGTGGGGTGCGCGCGGCCGGCGACGCCATAGCTGGGCGGAGCCGGGGCGAGGAGGCGCGATGGTGAACGAGGCCAAGCGGGGCGAGCTGGGCGCGCGGCGAGGCTGGGTAGAGCGGGGGCCACGGCAGGGCGGGCACCAGGGAGGCGCGCGTGGCAGGTAACGGCGAGCGCTCGCGGGGCTGCAGTAGCGAAGCAGCAAGGGCGCGCGGCAACGGGCACGAGCCGCAGGTGCAGCGACGGCAAATATGGGGGAGGGGAGGACGACCGGGGTCCTCACCGGCGTTGGCGAGCAGGGAGGGCGTCGAGGCTCAGGGACGTCCGATGGGGAGGAGGACGAGGACGAGGCAACGCGGGGCGGCTCCGGCGAGGGTCGTCGAGGTGGCGGGGCGCGGTCGTTGGGGCGGCACCAGGGGGCAGCGACATCCAGGCGCGGTGACGATGGCGGGCCGGGGAGGTTTGGCGTGGCGGTTCAGCGATGGTTAGGGGAGGGAGTGAGGGGGCGGTTCGGCGGGGTCCGACGCTAGCGGGCGTCGGGGGCGAGCGGCGTGCCCCCTCGATCCAGATCGGGGGGAAACCGTGCGAGAGTGAGAGAGGAGATCGGGGAATCGTGGGAAGGAAGTGGGGGTCGCTCGTTCTAGGTCACGGGGGTTCGGGAGGATAAGGAGAGGGAGAGGTGGGCCGGCCATGTGGTCTGGTGGCCCAGCTCGGCCACGGCCCAGTGCGGGGGGGGGGGAGGGGGCTTCCCTTCTCTCCCTTTGCCTTTTTCTTTTCCTTTTTTTGCAGCAGGCTTTTGTAATTAAACTAGCCACCAAATGACTTAGCAAAATTGTGTGTCTGGCCAAAATAATTACTAGGGAATAATGTTCTCTGCCATAAAAAGTATGGACAAGTTTTGATTCCATTTGGGACTTTCAATAATGGAAAAGGCATTAGTAGTGCTATTTTGGCACTGTTTAAAATGCTGCAACGCCTCGGATGTAACTTGCCATAATTCTAACTCCAACTCTTGCCATTTTCGGCTATGTGATATAATATTCCCTCCGTGGTTGGGTTTCCCGCCAGTTTGCATTTTGTTCATGTCATGCATTTCTTATCATGTCATCATGTGCATCGCATTCGCATACGTGTTCGTCTCATAAATCCGAGCATTTTCCCCGTTGTCCGTTTTGCAATCCGGCGCTCCTATGTTCCCCGGCGTCCCCTTTTGCATTTCTTCGTGAGCGGGTATTAAACCTTCTCGGAATGGACCGAGGTTTGTCAAGTGGCCTTGGTATAGCACCGGTACACCTCCTGTCAAGTTTCGGGTCAATCGGAGGTCGTTTGGTACTCCAACGGGTAACCGGGTAACCGTGAAGGCCTCGTGTGTGTTGCAGCCCAAAACCCCTCCAAAACAGCCCAACAACCCATCTAAGTCACCCCCATGTCCATCGCCGTTCGATCACGATCGCGTGGCCGAAAACCGCAATCCATTTGGAGCTTCCTAGCCCCCTCTACCTATAAATACACCTCCCCCTCCAAAATCCCGGGTCCAAACCACCCTAACCCTAGTCTTCTTCCACCTCCCGCTGCCGGACGTGTCCGTCCCGGACCGGACGTGTCCGCGCCGCCGTCCCCGGTGAATCCCGCGTCGCCACGTCACCGCGCCGCCGCCCGCACCCAACCCCGCACCGCCACCTGTCCGCGCCCCGCTCCCGCCGCCGCGGGCCCGCGGGGCCCAGATCCGGCCCGCCGGGCCCGGATCCCGCGCCGCCGCCGCTGGCCAGGGAGCTCGCAGCTCCACCAGCGCCCCGCACCTCCTCCCGGCTACGCCGGCGCGCGCCCGCGCCGCGCCGCCGCCGCCGGCAGCGGCCGGGCCGCCTCCTCCAGCGCCGCCCCCCTCGCCGGCCTTCCTCTCCGGCGGGAGCTCCGGCGAACTCGCCCGCGCCGGATCCAGATCCACCACTAGGGTTGACTTCTTCCCCCCTCCAAATTTGTCTAAGTCCCGAATTTCGTGCATCACTGTTGCATCTTAATCGCATCATAACTTGTTCGCCTCGAAGAGTACATCATTTCGTTCCATTGCATCATTTTAATTTGAGTTCATATTGATGCCCGAAATGCTGTTAGAAGAGGGCTATGTGATGTTAGTTTCTGATTCTTATCAGAACATGCACTTTTGTCATTTTTGCCATGATTGATGTGTGCACCCTATGAAGTTGAGTCCTACATGTGTATTGTAATATGCCATGCCATCTTTCCAGAGATTTTTGCCATGTATTTTTGTGACCTCTGTGGTGACTAGCACAAGCATGCAAACTAGGGTACTTAATGTTGCTGATTTCAGAGACTTAGTAATTTCACTAAGTCCCTGCCTGCTGTTATTTTTATGCCATGTGTTCATGTTGTTTCAGAGAGACCTATGCCTCTTTTGAGCATGATCGGTAAGAGTGTTTTGAGCATATGGATTTGCTCTATCCATCCATGCCTTTGTTTGTAATCATGGAGTGCCATAGCTTGAGTCAATCGAGCTCTACTTTTGCTATAAAATGTTGCTGGCAGATTGTTTACATGTTATTCGATTTTGCCAAGCTTGGTGTAGTTGATCCTTGCATGCTATGATGTTATTCTTGCCATGTATAGCTTCTATGCCATGTATTATTGATGTATGTATGCTTAGTTTATCATGCAATGCTCTGTAGTGAGTGCATCAAGCTCACGAACATGCCTACATGTTATCTGTTTTTGACATGCCCAGTTTTCTGCTAAGTCTGAAACCTGTAACGACAATTGCTTAATTGACATGGGCGTTATCATATTTTCTAATCCTTTTTGGCTTATGGTCAGTAAGGAACTTTTGTTAAGTGATTTGAGTAGATTCATGCCATGCCTTATTTTGCTATGTCATGTTCCTTTAGCATGTTGTTTGTTTGCTCTAAACATGTCATCCTGATGTTAATTTCTGGCATGTTGTTATTTTCACTAAGTCTGTGAACCTGCTATCTTTCGCACTTTTGCCATGCTTGTTTGAATCTGTTGTGGTGTGATTTAGCCGTAGCTCAGTGTTCTTCTTTTGTCTAGCATCTTGAGTAGATTATAGTCATATGCATTTTTGATATGTTTGGGTGCAGTAGCTTAATTTCTTGTTGCTTGCTAAGTAGCAACATGCTGTTAATGGCAGATTATTGTCATTCTTGTTTTGCTTGTCATTTGCAAACCGTGCATCCGATTCCGGTGATCTTTATATCGATTTCAACCGAAATCACCTCTCCTTTCCAGTGGCATACTTGATTTGCCAAGATTATGCCTTGTTCATCTTTTTCTTTCCGAAGCACGCATATGCATTGCATATCCCATCTCGCATATCATGCCATGTTTTGCATCATGTTGCTTGCGCATTGCATCGTGATTGATGTTGTCCCCTTTGCTTATGTTCTTGCTTTGGGTAGAGCCGGGAGACGAGTACGTGAACGAGGAACCTGTTGAGAATGCTTTTGAGGACCAAGCTTTCGACAACTCTGAGAACCTTGCAGGCAAGATGACCATACCCTCGAAATCACTTCTATCTTTGCTTGCTAGATGCTTGCTCTTTTGCTATGCCTATGTTGCGATACCTAACACTTGCTATATCATGCCACCCATATTGCCATGTCATCCCCTAACCATCCATGTCCTAGCAAACCGTTGATTGGCTATGTTACCGCTTTGCTCAGCCCCTCTTATAGCGTTGTTAGTTGCAGGTGAAGATGAAGTTTGTTCCTTATTGGATCATGGACTTGTTGTTCCTTGTTGGAACATGTTTACTTGTTGGGATATCACAATACCTCTTATTTAATTAATGCACCTATATACTTGGTAAAGGGTGGAAGGCTCGGCCTTATGCCTGGTGTTTTGTTCCACTCTTGCCCCCCCTAGTTTCCGTCATACCGGTGTTATGTTCCCGGATTTTGCGTTCCTTACACGGTTGGGTGATTTATGGGACCCCCTTGACAGTTCACTTTGAATAAGACTCCTCCAGCAAGGCCCAACATTGGTTTTACCATTTGCCACCTAAGCCTTTTTCCCTTGGGTTCTGCAGACTCAAGGGTCATCTTTATTTTAAACCCCCCGGGCCAGTTCTCCTTCGATTGTTGGTCCAAATTAGAGCCACTTGCGGTGCCACCCCTAGGCAACTTGGGGTATCTTCGGTTGCCGTACGTAGTGTTCATCCGGATGTGCCCTGAGACCGAGATATGTGCAGCTCCTATCAGGATTTGTCGGCACAATCGGGCGGCTTTGCTGGACTTGTTTTATTACTGCCGAGATGTCTTGTAGTCCGGGATTCCGAGACTGATCGGGTCTTCCCGGTAGAAAGAATATCCTTCGTTGACCGTGAGAGCTTATAATGGGCTAACTTGGGACACCCCTGCAGGGTATTATCTTTCGAAAGCCGTGCCCGCGGTTATGAGGCAGATGGGAATTTGTTGATGTCCGATTGTAGAAAACCCGAAGTTGACCTTAATTAAAACACATCAACCGCGTGTGTAACCGTGATGGTCTCTTCTCGGCGGGGTCCGGGAAGTGAACACGGTGTTGGAGTTATGTTTGACATAGGTTGTTCTAGGATCACTTCTTGATCACTTCTAGCTTCACGACCGTGCTTTGCTTCTCTTCTCGCTCTCTTTTGCGTTGTAGCCACCATATATGCTAGCCGCTTGCTGCAGCTCCACCTCACAATCCTTCCCTACCTATAAGCTTAAATAGTCTTGATCTCGCGGGTGTGAGATTGCTGAGTCCCCGTGACTCACAGATTATACCACAACAGTTGCAGGTACCAACGATGCCAGTGCAGATGACGCGGCCGAGCTCACTTGGGAGTTCGACGAGGAACGTGGCCGTTACTATGTGTCTTTTCCTGATGATCAGTAGTGGAGCCCAATTGGGGTGATCCGGGGATCTATGTAGCATTTGGGGTAGTCTTCTTTCATTTTGGTTCCATAGTCGGACCTTGAGTGTAATCTGGATGATGAATGTTTATTTATGTACTGTGTGAAGTGGCGACTGTAAGCCAACTATGTATCTCTTTCCCTTATGAATTACATGGGTTTGTGTGAAGATTACCTCACTTGCGACATTGCTTTCAATGCGGTTATGCCTCTAAGTCGTGCCTCGACACGTGGGAGATATAGCCGCATCGAGGGCGTTACAAGTTGGTAATCAGAGCCTTCCCCGACCTTAGGAGCCCCACTGATTGATCGTTTTTAGCGGCCGAGTTGTGTCTAGAAAAATGTTTTGAGTCATTTAGGAATTATATATCGGAGAGTTTAGGAATTCTTTTTACTTCCCAGTCTCCTCATCGCTCTGGTAAGGCATCCTGACGTAGAGTTTTGACTCTTCTCTTCTCAAATTTCACTAAAAAAAATTAGGATCACGTGGGTATCTTAGAATCGTTCCGATGGCTTTATGATGACAACATTGTCTTGGTTGCCTCCCGTCAGCAGGGGTTTTAGAGGAGGTGTCCCCGGGAGTTGAGCTCCGAGGTGTTGTCGTCATAATTTTATCATTGCAGTTTTGGAATACCTGAGTTTAGTACGCCGACATCAAAAATCTTTTTTGTACAGTTGTTGGTGAGATAACCCTGATAGCCCAGTACTGAGGCGAGTGCGGGAGTATTGCCATGACTCGTATAATGGATGCTTTTCGAAGGTTGAGGTAGAAGATTTCCGAGGATTTCTTGGTTATGTGTTGAAGGATGGATACAGCTGGATCTAGGTATTGTTAGTTTGGGTGATATATTTTGTGTCCCCTGTATCCCCAACACCTGATTGCGTAACCAGAAAGTTTCGGGAGTTTATAAGTGGGAATTCATGTAGCTCTAGTATTTCTTCCCGCGGATATTTGGTTCGTGATTGGGTAATCCTTACCAAGTATTTGTTCACATCCGTACCTTGTTGATTTTATTCCATACCTTTTTCTAAGTGGCTTCTCAGCTTATGGAAGTGTGATGATTTACTTTGGAATTCATTCGTTCATTCTCGTTCGGATGTTTATTGTGAAGACTATATGTTGCAATTTCGTTCCTTTGATTCAGCTTGAATATATCTCTTTCAAGATGCTAATGGATGTCACCCTCTTCAGGATGGCTCCGCCAACGCGTCAGAATCCGGAACACAATGAAGGAAGTCAGGCTAACCCTCCGCCACCACCTCTGCCTCCGGAGGCATGGCAAGCCCTGATGACTGCCACAAATGCCAACGCTCAGATTCTGATTCAGCTCTTGCAAGATCGCAACCAAGGGCAAGGTGATCAAGGGAATCAAGGCCAAGGCAACAATCAGCCGCACTTCGCTTCACTCAATCAGTTCCTTGCTAATCAGCCAAAGACCTTCAGCTACTGTGTCGAGGCCACAGACGCCGATGATTGGCTCGTGGACATCAGCAAGCATTTCGAGTGCAGCAATGTCAGACCTGAGGACTTTGTCAAGTTTGCCTCTTTTCAACTCAAGGATCAAGCTGCTGAGTGGTTCCAGCAATACAAAGATTCCATAGGAGGTCGCGTCATTACCTGGGATGATTTCCGCCGTGACTTCAAAGCTCACCACATTCCAGAAAGTGTTGTTGAGAGTAAGCGTGAGGAGTTCCACAATCTCAAGCAAGGCACCATGTCTGTCTATCAATACAACACTCAGTTCCAGAAGCTCTCTCGTTTTGCGAGGCAAGACATCCCTGATGAGAAGAGTATGATCTACCAATTTAGGCGTGGTCCCAGAGAAGATCTGCAACTTGCTCTCGTGCTTTTCGAGCCGTTAAAGTATGATGAATTCTACAACATGGCGCTGAAACAAGAAGCTGCTCAGCTCAACTGTGACGCATCTAAGAAGAGAGTCAGAGACGCAGTTCAGTCTTCTTCTTCCTCACTTGTGGCAGCTAAGCAACAGAAGTTCTGGTTGCCTCCTCCTCCTCCGTTCCATCAGCCTTATCAGCAGAAGAACTCAGGTGGTCGTGGATCTTCCCACCCACCCAACCCTGGCTATCAGAACAAGTCTCAGAACCAAGCTCCAAGGCCAAGTGCTCCTTATCATCGTCCGCTCTCAGAGGTGACTTGTAACAAATGTCAGCAAAAGGGTCACTATGCGAACAAGTGCTTCAACCAAAGGCGCCTTCCGCCTCCTCCTCCTGTGAAATCTTCCAGCAATGCAATGGTCAAGCATAATCCTAAGCACGCCAAGGTGAACATGATGAATGCAGCTCAAGCGGAGGATTCTTCAGATGTCATATGGGTAATCTCTCAGTTAATGATATTCCTGCAAAAGTCTTATTTGATACTGGTGCATCGCTTTCTTTCATTTCGAGACCTTTTGTTGCCAAGCATGAGTTTGTGACGGAAAAGATTCCTATTCCGTTGAAGATTGTGTCCCTGGGCAAACAAATGACATCTAATGTTTGTGTCCCGGATGTTTCTATCAAGATGGGCGACTATAGATTCTTGTCTAAACCAATTGTTCTTGGTGACTCTGATATTGATCTTATTCTCGGGATGGACTGGCTCTATAAGCACAAGGCTCAGCTTGATTGTGCTGCCAGGGAAATCAAATTGACTCACTCTTCTGACGATGTGATCATCTATGCCTCTCGTGATGATACCATTCGGTTGTTTTCTCTCAATGAGAATGGTGAATTGGATGCTATCTCTCAGATTCCAGTCGTTTGTGAGTACCAAGATGTCTTTCCAGAAGAGCTTCCGGGTATGCCTCCCTGCCGGCCAGTTGAATTCGTTATTGATCTTGAGCCTGGCACGAAACCCGTTTGCAAGCGTCCTTACAAGCTTGGACCAGATGAGCTGAAGGAATTGAAGAAACAGCTCGATGAACAAGAGCGCCTGGGTTTGATCAGACCGAGTTCATCTCCTTGGGGTTGTGGTGTTCTTTTTGTCCAGAAGAAGGATGGCACGGACCGACTTTGCGTCGATTACCGTCCATTGAACAAGAAGACAATCAAGAACAAGTATCCACTTCCCAACATCAATGAGCTATTCGAGCAACTCAAAGGTGCTAAAGTGTTCTCCAAGCTTGACCTTCGTATGGGTTATCATCAAATTCGCATTCGTGAAGAAGATATTCCCAAGACAGCATTCAGAACAAGCTTTGGTTCTTATGAATATACTGTCATGTCATTCGGCCTTGTCAATGCTCCTCCAACATTCACTCGCTTGATGAATTTCATCTTCAACCCCTACATCAACGAATTTGTCTTGGTCTATCTCGATGATATTTTGGTCTTCTCCAAGAATAAGAAGGATCATGCCAAACATTTGCGATTGGTGCTCGACAAGCTCAGAGAGTATAAATTATATGCGAAGTTCTCCAAATGTGAATTCTGGCTTGATGAAGTTCTTTATCTTGGTCATATCATCTCTGCCAAGGGCATTGCTATTAATCCAGAGAGGGTGTCTGCAGTTTTGAATTGGGAACCTCCTCAGAATGTCAAGCAGCTTCGCAGTTTTCTTGGACTTGCAAGCTATTGCCGAAGATTCGTTGAGAATTTCTCAAAGATTGCAAAGCCTCTTTCCAACCTCCTCCAGAAGCATGTGAAGTATGTCTAGTCTCCTGAGTGTGACGTGGCTTTCAACACTATCAAAGAGAAACTCGTCACTGCTCCAGTTTTGACTCCTCCTGATGAATCCAAGCCTTATGAAGTTTTCTGTGATGCTTCTCTTCAAGGCCTCGGTGCCGTCTTAATGCAAGAGAAGAAGGTTGTAGCCTATACCTCTCGTCAGTTGAAGCCCAACGAAAAGAACTACCCCACTCACGATCTTGAGTTGGCGGCAGTTGTCCACGCACTAATAACATGGAGACATCTCATGTTGGGAAGGAAAGTGGACATTTTCACCGATCACAAGAGTCTCAAGTACATCTTCACTCAGCCCCACCTCAACCTCAGGCAAACTCGATGGGTTGAAATGATTCAAGAGTATAATCCGAGTATTGAATATACTCCAGGCAAGGCTAATGTGGTTGCGGACGCTTTGAGCAGGAAGGCTTACTGCAACAGCTTCATCCTCAAGCCCTTTCAACCGGATCTTTGTGAAGCTTTCCGCAAGTTGAATCTCCAAGTTGTCCCTCAAGGTTTTCTTGCCAACCTCATTGTCTCTCCTACTTTGGAAGATCAGATTCGTGAGGCACAACTGTTGGATACCATGGTGAAGAAGGTGAAACGTGGTATTGACAAGGGCATTTCCAAATACAAGTGCTATCGAGTTGATGACAGAGATACTCTTTTCTTCGAGGACCGGATCGTGGTTCCAAAGGATGATCTTCGTAAAGTCATTATGAACGAGGCGCACAACTCTCTTCTGTCAATTCATCCTGGAAGTACGAAGATGTACCATGACCTCAAGCAGTCGTATTGGTGGACTCGAATGAAGCGAGAGATTGCTCAATTCGTGAATGAATGTGATGTCTGCAGAAGGGTGAAAGCAGAACACCAACGACCAGCTGGTCTACTCCAACCTCTTGCTATTCCATAATGGAAGTTTGATCATATCGAAATGGACTTCGTGACTGGATTTCCTAAGTCCAAGCGTGGCAATGATGCTATTTTCGTCGTCATCGACAAGCTCACCAAAGTGGCTCATTTTCTTCCTATCAAAGAGTCTATCACAGCAGCGCAGCTGGCAGAGCTCTACACCTCCAGAATTGTCTCCTTGCACGGCATTCCACAATTGATCTCTTCAAACCGTGGCAGCATCTTTACATCCAAGTTTTGGGATTCTTTTCAGAAGGCCATGGGCACAAATATTCGCTTCAGCACAGCTTTCCACCCTCAAACTAGTGGACAAGTCGAGCGTGTCAACCAAATTCTTTAAGATATGCTCAGAGCTTGTGTTATCTCTTTCGGCATGAAGTGGGAGGATTGTCTCCTTACGCTGAGTTCTCTTACAACAACAGTTTTCAAGCCAGCTCGGGCAAAGCCCCATTCGAGATTCTCTATGGCAGAAAGTGCCGTACTCCTCTCAATTGGTCTGAAACCGGTGAACGCCAATTGCTTGGCAACGATTTGATCTCAGAGGCTGAGGCTATGTGCAAGGTCATTCGTGAGAACCTCAAAGCCGCGCAATCGCGCCAGAAGAGCTATTACGATAGCAAACATCGTGATTTGGCATTCGAGATCGGAGACCATGTCTACCTCCGCGTCTCTCCAATGAAAGGAACTCGTCGCTTCGGTATCAAGGGGAAACTTGCCCCTAGATAGGTGGGCCCTTTCAAGATCATCGGTAAACGAGGCGATCTCGCCTATCAACTTGAGCTTCCCTCCAACTTTGCAAATGTGCACGATGTCTTCCACGTGTCACAGCTTCGCAAGTGCTTCAAGACGCCTGAGCGCACCATCAACTTCGAAGAGATTGATCTTCAAGAAGATTTGTCCTATCATGAGCATCCCGTTGCTATTCTTGAAGAAACTGAGCGCAAGACTCGCAACAAGTCAATCAAATTCCTGAAAGTGAAATGGTCACACCATTCAGACCGAGAAGCCACCTGGGAGCGCGAGGACCACCTACGTTCCGAGTATCCGGAGTTCTTTCAGTCCTAGATCTCGGGACGAGATCCTCTCGTAGTGGTGGAGTGTTGTAACGCCCCGGATGTAACTTGCCATAATTCTAACTCCAACTCTTGCCATTTTCGGCTATGTGATATAATATTCCCTCCGTGGTTGGGTTTCCCGCCAGTTTGCATTTTGTTCATGTCATGCATTTCTTATCATGTCATCATGTGCATCGCATTCGCATACGTGTTCGTCTCATAAATCCGAGCATTTTCCCCGTTGTCCGTTTTGCAATCCGGCGCTCCTATGTTCCCCGGCGTCCCCTTTTGCATTTCTTCGTGAGCGGGTATTAAACCTTCTCGGAATGGACCTAGGTTTGTCAAGTGGCCTTGGTATAGCACCGGTAGACCGCCTGTCAAGTTTCGGGTCAATCGGAGGTCGTTTGGTACTCCAACGGATAACCGGGTAACCGTGAAGGCCTCGTGTGTGCTGCAGCCCAAAACCCCTCCAAAACAGCCCAACAACCCATCTAAGTCACCCCCATGTCCATCGCCGTTCGATCACGATCGCGTGGCCGAAAACCGCACTCCATTTGGAGCTTCCTAGCCCCCTCTACCTATAAATACACCTCCCCCACAGAAATCCCGGGTCCAAACCACCCTAACCTAGTCTTCTTCCACCTCCCGCCGCCGGACGTGTCCGTCCCGGACCGGACATGTCCGCGCCGCCGTCCCCGGCGAATCCCGCGTCGCCACGTCACCGCGCCGCCGCCTGCACCCAACCCCGCGCCGCCACCTGTCCGCGCCCCGCTCCCGCCGCCGCGGGCCCGCGAGGCCCAGATCCGGCCCGCCGGGCCCAGATCCCGCGCCGCCGCCACTGGCCAGGGAGCTCGCAGCTCCACCAGCGCCCCGCGCCTGCTCCCGGCTACGCCGGCGCGCGCCCGCGCCGCGCCGCCGCCGCCGACAGCGGCCGGGCCCGCCTCCTCCAGCGCCGCCCCCCTCGCCGGCCTTCCTCTCCGGCGCGAGCTCGCCCGCGCCGGATCCAGATCCACCACTAGGGTTGACTTCTTCCCCCCTCCAAATTTGTTCCCGAATTTCGTGCATCACTGTTGCATCTTAATCGCATCATAACTTGCTGTATATTGCTCCGTTTCGTGCGTGTAATATGTCAAATTGTTCGCCTCGAAGAGTACATCATTTCGTTCCATTGCATCATTTTAATTTGAGTTCATATTGATGCCCGAAATGCTGTTAGAAGAGGGCTATGTGATGTTAGTTTCTGATTCTTATCAGAACATGCACTTTTGTCATTTTTGCCATGATTGATGTGTGCACCCTATGAAGTTGAGTCCTACATGTGTATTGTAATATGCCATGCCATCTTTCCAGAGATTTTTTCCATGTATTTTTGTGACCTCTGTGGTGACTAGCACAAGCATGCAAACTAGGGTACTTAATGTTGCTGATTTCAGAGACTTGGTAATTTCACTAAGTCCCTGCCTGCTGTTATTTTTATGCCATGTGTTCATGTTGTTTCAGAGAGACCTATGCCTCTTTTGAGCATGATCGGTAAGAGTGTTTTGAGCATATGGATTTGCTCTATCCATCCATGCCTTTGTTTGTAATCATGGAGTGCCATAGCTTGAGTCAATCGAGCTCTACTTTTGCTATAAAATGTTGCTGGCATATTGTTTACATGTTATTCGATTTTGCCAAGCTTGGTGTAGTTGATCCTTGCATGCTATGATGTTATTCTTGCCATGTATAGCTTCTATGCCATGTCTTCGTGATGTATGTATGCTTAGTTTATCATGCAATGCTCTGTAGTGAGTGCATCGAGCTCACGAACATGCCTACATGTTATCTGTTTTTGACATGCCCAGTTTTCTGCTAAGTCTGAAACCTGTAACGAAACTTGCTTAATTGACATGGGTGTTATCATATTTTCTGATCCTTTTTGGCTTATGGTCAGTAAGGAACTTTTGTTAAGTTCTTTGAGTATATTCATGACTTGCCTTATTTTTCTATGTCCTGTTCCTGTAGCATGTTGTTTGCTTGCTCTAAACATGTCATCCTGATGTTAATTTCTGGCATGTTGTTATTTTCACTAAGTCTGTGAACCTGTTATCTTTCGCACTTTTGCCATGCTTGTTTGAACCTGTTGTGTTGTGATTTAGCCGTAGCTCAGTGTTCATCTTTTGTCTAGCATCTTGAGTAGATTATTTTCTTATGCTTTGTTGATATGTTTGGGTGCAGTAGCTTAATTTCTTGTTGCTTGCTAAGTAGCAACATGCTGTTAATGGCAGATTATTGTCATTCTTGTTTTGCTTGTCATTTGCAAACCGTGCATCCGATTCCGGTGATCTTTATATCGATTTCAACCGAAATCACCTCTCCTTTCCAGTGGCATACTTGTTTTGCCATGATTATGCCTTGTTCATCTTTTTCCTTCCGAAGCACGCATATGCATTGCATATCCCATCTCGCATATCATGCCATGTTTTGCATCATGTTGCTTGCGCATTGCATCGTGATTGATGTTGTCCCCTTTGCTTATGTTCTTGCTTTGGGTAGAGCCGGGAGACGAGTACGTGAACGAGGAACCTGTTGAGAACGCTTTTGAGGACCAAGCTTTCGACAACTCTGAAAACCTTGCAGGTAAGATGACCATACCCTCGAAATCACTTCTATCTTTGCTTGCTAGATGCTCGCTCTTTTGCTATGCCTATGCTGCGATACCTACCACTTGCTATATCATGTCACCCATATTGCATGTCAGCCCCTAACCATCCATGTCCTAGCAAACCGTTGATTGGCTATGTTACCGCTTTGCTCAGCCCCTCTTATAGCATTGTTAGTTGCAGGTGAAGATGAAGTTTGTTCCTTATTGGATCATGGACTTGTTGTTCCTTGTTGGAACATGTTTACTTGTTGGGATATCACAATACCTCTTATTTAATTGATGCACCTATATACTTGGTAAAGGGTGGAAGGCTCGGCCTTATGCCTGGTGTTTTGTTCCACTCTTGCCCCCCCTAGTTTCCGTCATACCGGTGTTATGTTCCCGGATTTTGCGTTCCTTACACGGTTGGGTGATTTATGGGACCCCCTTGATAGTTCGCTTTGAATAAGACTCCTCCAGCAAGGCCCAACATTGGTTTTACCATTTGCCACCTAAGCCTTTTTCCCTTGGGTTCTGCAGACTCAAGGGTCATCTTTATTTTAAACCCCCCGGGCCAGTTCTCCTTCGATTGCTGGTCCAAATTAGAGCCACTTGCGGTGCCACCCCTAGGCAACTTGGGGTATCTTCGGCTGCCGTACGTAGTGTTCATCCGGATGTGCCCTGAGACCGAGATATGTGCAGCTCCTATCAGGATTTGTCGGCACAATCGGGCGGCTTTGCTGGACTTGTTTTATTACTGCCGAGATGTCTTGTAGTCCGGGATTCCGAGACTGATCGGGTCTTCCCGGTAGAAGGAATATCCTTCGTTGACCGTGAGAGCTTATAATGGGCTAAGTTGGGACACCCCTGCAGGGTATTATCTTTTGAAATCCGTGCCCGCGGTTATGAGGCAGATGGGAATTTGTTGATGTCCGGTTGTAGAAAACCCGAAGTTGACCTTAATTAAAACACATCAACCGCGTGTGTAACCGTGATGGTCTCTTCTCGGCGGGGTCCGGGAAGTGAACACGGTGTTGGAGTTATGTTTGACGTAGGTTGTTCTAGGATCACTTCTTGATCACTTCTAGCTTCACGACCATGCTTTGCTTCTCTTCTCGCTCTCTTTTGCGTTGTAGCCACCATATATGCTAGCCGCTTGCTGCAGCTCCACCTCACAATCCTTCCCTACCTATAAGCTTAAATAGTCTTGATCTCGCGGGTGTGAGATTGCTTAGTCCCCGTGACTCATAGATTATACCACAACAGTTGCAGGTACCAACGATGCCAGTGCAGATGACGCGACCGAGCTCACTTGGGAGTTCGACGAGGAACGTGGCCGTTACTATGTGTCTTTTCCTGATGATCAGTAGTGGAGCCCAATTGGGGTGATCCGGGGATCTATGTAGCATTTGGGGTAGTCTTCTTTCATTTTGGTTCCGTAGTCGGACCTTGAGTGTAATCTGGATGATGAATGTTTATTTATGTACTGTGTGAAGTGGCGACTGTAAGCCAACTATGTATCTCTTTCCCTTATGAATTACATGGGTTTGTGTGAAGATTACCTCACTTGCGACATTGCTTTCAATGCGGTTATGCCTCTAAGTCGTGCCTCGACACGTGGGAGATATAGCCGCATCGAGGGCGTTACAAATGCTTAGGACCATTTCGTAGTATATGGTGATGTTGTTTTCCTTAACAAACATTTGTTATGGAATTTTTGACAAATGATGAACATTTTTGCAGCAATATTTGAGCAACTTCAAATTCCACTTGCATTTGAATTTGAATTCAGATAACGATTTTGAAATAAGATGTTTCACCACTGTGATCAAGCATTGCAATGATGGTGACTTGTCATGATTAAGAGGAGATCACTGTAGGGTGATGCTGGGGATGTTACACGTACGTCTTCCCGATCCGACCGATCCAAGCACCGAACTGACGGCACCTCCGAGTTCAGCACACGTTCAGCTCGATGACGATCCCCGGACTCCGATCCAGCAGGGTGTCGGGGATGAGTTCCGTCAGCACGACAGCGTGGTGATGATGATGATGTTCTACCGACGCAGGGCTTCGCCTAAGCACCGCAACGATATGACCGAGGTGGAATATGGTGGAGGGGGCACTGCACACGGCTAAGGAACGATCACAAAGATCAACTTGTGTGTTCTAGGGTGCCCCCTGCCCCCATATATAAAGGAGGGAGGGGGAGGTGCAGCCGGCCCCTTTGGGGTGCGCCTGGAGGAGTCCTACTCCCACCGGGAGTAGGACTCCCCCCTCTTGCCTTGTTGGAGAAGGAAAGGGGGAAGGGGAAGAGGAAAGGGGGCGCCCCCCTTCCTCGTCCTATTCGGACTAGGGGGGGAGGGGCGCGCGGCCTGCCCTGGCCGGCCCTCCTATTCTCCCTTAAGGCCCATGTAGGCCCAATAACCCCCGGGGGGGTTCCGGTAACCCCCCCCCCCCCCCCCCCCCGGTACTCCGGTAAATCCCGATTTCACCCGGAACGATTCCGATGTCCAAATATAGGCTTCCAATATATTGATCTTTATGTCTCGACCATTTCGAGACTCCTCGTCATGTCCATGATCACATCCGGGACTCCGAACAACCTTCGGTACATCAAAACATAAACTCATAATAAAACTGTCATCGTAACGTTAAGCGTGCTGACCCTACGGGTTCGAGGACTATGTAGACATGACCTAGAACCATTCTCGGTCAATAACCAATAGCGGAACCTGGATGCTCATATTGGCTCCCACATATTCTACGAAGATCTTTATCGGTCAGACCGCATAACAACATACGTTTGTTCCCTTTGTCATCGGTATGTTACTTGCCCGAGATTCGATCATCGGTATCCAATACCTAGTTCAATCTCGTTACCGGCAAGTCTCTTTACTCGTTCCGTAATACATCATCTCGCAACTAACTCATTAGCTGCAATGCTTGCAAGGCTTAAGTGATGTGCATTACCGAGAGGGCCCAGAGATACCTCTCCGACACTCGGAGTGACAAATCCTAATCTCGAAATACGCCAACCCAACAAGTACCTTCGGAGACACCTGTAGAGCACCTTTATAATCACCCAGTTATGTTGTGACGTTTGGTAGCACACAAAGTGTTCCTCCGGTAAACGGGAGTTGCATAATCTCATAGTCATAGGAACATGTATAAGTCATGAAGAAAGCAATAGCAACAAACTAAACGATCAAGTGCTAAGCTAACGGAATGGGTCAAGTCAATCAGATCATTCACCTAATGATGTGATCTCGTTAATCAAATAACAACTCTTTGTCTATGGTTAGGAAACATAACCATCTTTGATTAACGAGCTAGTCAAGTAGAGGCATACTAGTGACACTCTGTTTGTTTATGTATTCACACATGTATTATGTTTCCGGTTAATACAATTCTAGCATGAATAATAAACATTTATCATGATATAAGGAAATAAATAATAACTTTATTATTGCCTCTAGGGCATATTTCCTTCAGCAGCCTATGCGAGATTTCGCCGGTCAAGAACCTGGCTTCTCTCAGCTTTAGCACGTCCTCCTACGTAACGAAGGAAGGCGTCCATCGGCCTCGAAGGTCGGACCCGGACATCGTCGAAGGTCCGAAGCGCCTGGAATTTAGGGCTTTGGGTGTTGGAACTCGAGGCGAAGGGCGAAATCGATTGAGATCAAAAGAAAGGAGTAAGGCCTTGGTCTCTTTATAAGAGGTTGAATACCAAGAGCCCTCCCCGTGACCGTTTGGGACTCGCCTTGATCGAGGAAACATACCAACGGGCACGATCGGGTTACCCACGTATGTATTGATGAGAATCCCGTAAATTAAGGGGACACGATCTCTACTTCGACAAGACGTGCCAAGGAAACCGCCTCGCAAAACGGCTGAGAGCCGGACACTATCCTTGTGTTCAAAATCTTCTATGAAGTATTCGGAGGAGGAACCCGCCTTGCAATGCCGAAAACAATTTGCACGCCGGACTCGTCGTCGTTGAAGCCTGGTTCAGGGGCTACTGAGGGAGTCCTGGATTAGGGGGTGTTCGGATAGCCGAACTATAACCTTTGGCCGGACTCTTGAACTATGAAGATACAAGATTGAAGACTTCGTCCCGTGTCCGGATGGGACTTTCCTTGGCGTGGTGGGCAAGCTTGGCGATTTGGATATGAAGATCTCCTTCCGTTGTAACCAACTCTGTGTAAGCCTAGCCCTCTGCGGTGTCTATATAAACCGGAGGGTTTTAGTCCGTAGGACGAACAACAATCATACCATAGGCTAGCTTCTAGGGTTTAGCCTCTCTAATCTCGTGGTAGATCTACTCTTGTACTACCCATATCATCAATATTAATCAAGCAGGAGTAGGGTTTTACCTCCATCGAGAGGGCCCGAACCTGGGTAAAAACATCGTGCCCCTTGTCTCCTGTTACCATCCGCCTAGACGCACAGTTCGACCCCCTACCCGAGATCCGCCGGTTTTGACACCGACATTGGTGTTTTCATTGAGAGTTCCTCTGTGTCGTCACTATTTAGGCCTGATGGCTCCTCCGATCATCAACAGCGATGCGGTCCAGGGCGAGACTTTCCTTCCCGGATAGATCTTCGTATTCGACGGCTTTGCACTGCGGGCCAATTCGCTTGGTCATCTGTAGCAGATTGAAAGCTACGTCCCCGGCCATCAGGTCAGATTTGGAAGCTTGAACTACACGGCTGACATCCGCGAAGACTTGATCTTCGACGGATTCGAGCCGCAGCCGGGCGCGCCACACTGTCACGAAGGGCATGATCTAGCTCTGCCGCCAAACAATGCCCTGGAGGCCGCACCCGTGTCCACTTTGACCCTCAGCTCAGAGCCGACTGCGCCAGTCGAGGACGGGTGGCTGGACACCGCCTCAGGGGCTGCAATCTCTACGGCGATCGAGCCGAACACCAGCCTTATCCTCTGCGAAGCCCGTGACTCCAAGGTGCCGGACTCCTCTCCGGACTTCAAACCCTCCACGCCCTGACGGTAGGGTTATATGTCTATTGTAAGGGTTAATGACGGTAGCCTTGTGGGTACGTAGGCACGAACAGGGCGTGGACTAGGTCCACCGCGGTTGACAGGGCAGTAGCCCATGCCCCCTACCGAGACATGTATAGTAGTAGGCTCGAGAGGATCAGATTGTGCTAAATTTTTAAACAGGGATCAAATCATCCTAATCTTTTGTCAAGGTCAAAACAGTGATTTTGGCAGCTGCATGCCTATCCCTTCCGGATCGAGCCGGACCTCGTTCATAAATCACAGCGCATACCTTCTGGTTCTGGTCGAAAGCGGAAACCTCCCTGATTTCCCCATCTCCTCCCACTCCCCCAAAACCCTAGCTCCGCTCCTCCTTCCCCATGTGATGGGATGCCGCCCAAACCCTACCCCCAGTCCCTGACCGCCGCTGCCTCCTTCCCCGCGACCTGGATGTCCGCATGGACGGCTTCCGGGCCCTGATCGCCGCCGGGGCCACCGCCGTCTGCTGCGTCGTCTGCGCCATCTGGGCATTCCGCTCCCCTTCCCCCCTTCCCCCCAAGAAGCAGCAGCCCATTCCTTCAGGCTGCCGCGGCTGCGCTTCCTGTGGTTGCTGCGCCAATACCACTTTCCCCAACGCCAACGGCGAGATGGCCGTCGGCGGGGAGATGAACAAGGCGCCGGCGCCAGCACCTGCAACGACGGGCGCCTCCATGATGGAGCAGCTCGTGCCTGAGATCACCACCCACGCGCTCAGCTACCTCGACTGTACTAGCCTCTGCCGCCTCTCGATGACCAACTCAGCTATGCGCCGTGCCGCCAACGACGACGGGGCTTGGAAGGCGCTCTACCACAAGGTGCTGTGCTCACCCTGCTGCTCTCTCTTAGATTTTCCTTGATAGAGTTGCTGTTGAGTTTGGAGTGTAGCTTTGCTGTCCTGCTAATTTTACTTCCATTTAGGTTGCTGTTTTGCCTGCTATGATCATCTGCTTGGCTTCACATTGCTTTTATGTTATCCTATTTTGTTTGTATACTGAAATTCTTGATCATGCCAATGGGAT
This sequence comes from Aegilops umbellulata, assembly GCA_032464435.1. Classification (NCBI taxonomy): domain Eukaryota; kingdom Viridiplantae; phylum Streptophyta; class Magnoliopsida; order Poales; family Poaceae; genus Aegilops; species Aegilops umbellulata. The sequence continues at coordinate 207,268,699 of CP136056.1, read as the reverse complement.
TTGTTGGTTTGCATGGAGGGAATGAATTACATAAGGTAGCTACGCGATTAAAGTCACATGGACACACTTTGTGGCTAGGTGCGCTCCATTTTTAATCAACTGTTGGCTAAATTGATTTTACATGGACGGTGACACATCTTGGATAAGTTTACATATGATATGCCAAAAAGTACCTTGTTTCACTTTCAAAACGTTCCTGTATTCGTCTCGATCTAACCACAATGGGGTTTGACACTGCACAGAAAAAACTTGTATCGCAATATGTAGTCTAACTGGATATGTGATATTTGTACTTGTACCCTACTGCTTACCTGTACCACTTTTGTCCTGTGAGCACCTTTGGTTGAAAACTTAGTGCTATTTATCTTCCATTGCAGCCATATGGCAAGGCCTTTTTCAGTAATATCTAATGAAACAGCTACTGAGGGAGTACATGATTTACATTTTGCGTGTTTTTTCATTGGGACTGTGTGAGGTTATAATGGTTGAATAAGGCAATTTTCGTTGTGAGTATTGATATAAAACTGCCAATCGAACCGCAAAATTTTACTTTCTTTGAGTTTGTCATAAATCAACCTCTCCCTTGTAGGATTTTACAGCGGAGCAGGATACTATAACTCCACCTAACGGATGGAAGGCATACTATGCAGCTACAAAGGCCATCATGAGTGTGAATGCCGAGTTCTATAATATCATCAGGGAAGGATCCTTGCCAGCAATGAGTCACTTCTGGCTTAACTCAGACTATGTAAAATGCGTACATGCTACTGGAGAACTTTTTACCGGGTATGTTTAGACTTCACTCTGATTTAGCTATGGCTCAAAAGGCATGACCTATATAATTCTTTACTGTTGCGAAAGATGCATAAATGGCTCATTTCATTTTCTGTTGGATTGAGCAGAGATCGAGAAACCTTATATTAGTTGTGCAGCTGCATAGACATATGGATAAGTTACTGCAGAGATAATTTTTGTTTCTTCTGTGAACTTAATACCAGAAGCACTTTGGTAAAGAAAAGAAGTCCATATGGAGTTTATTGCTGCTATAGGTAGCACAGCTAACAATTCTGTAAAGCGTTTATTGTGGAGTTATACATAGCACCAATGTCAATTTACTCATCTCCAACATTCATTTCCATGGCCATATTGCTTTCACCTTATATGCGAATTTGTCAAGTCTCGTCTAATAAACAAGTAGAAATGTGCAAGCGGACAGCTTGGGAGGCTAGTAGCACTTGTTCTCTATTTAAATCTTTTCTCACAGTCATTGGGGTTTTGCAACTTAGCTATTTTTGTTGCCACAAACAATAGCACTAGTACATGTGCTGTGTCATGTTTAGGAAAATTCCTTGCAGTCCCTTATTCATATTCATGCATTTGTGTCCTGCCGTAATTAGTCAGGAGACTGTGATTTAAACTGCACGTTCCAGCGAATATTAGTTTAGCCATCATGCTAAACAATTGAGTATGTTCTTGGAGCCCTTAGACATTGTAGTGACCGGCTATCTGGAGTAGTAATCTGACTAGTGGTTTCAGGGTATAGATTCACCTTTTGATCTAGTTTGAATTGGAAATGTGCTGAATGCTGAATCTTTTTGCGCCAAGTATGACTGCTTCACCAGAGCTGCACGTTTTTCTACGTATGATTGCTGATGTTGCGTTATTTTCTGGAAGCTTCTCTAGTGACCAGTATCGTTCCAAGTAGAACCCAGACATATGGTGACAAACACCATCACATTTCTCCACTGTATGAAAATCGAAAAACAACAAGTACCTTCTTTTGCTGCTCTTCCCTTTGGAATGACAGTTCCATTTGAGTAATCCTGGATAATTTTTCTTGTCATTTGTTCAAGTAGACATGATCTACTCTTATGGTGCTATGCCATCATTTAACTCCTCATTTTGACAGATACAATGCAGTGATGAACAGCTGGGGCTTGTTATTCAACTGGGGCCAAGATGGAGGCCAGGGCACTGATTTTCAGCTACGGGATGTCAGAGCTCGTGTACTTGCTGATGTAGCATGGGTTAACATGAAGGTTCATGTTGATGTTGACCCAGGGCCGTTCCATGTGACCAATGTATACGAGTTCCGTAATGGCAGGTGGTATATGGTTCATCACCATAGCTCGCTCATGGCTGACCCGGCGCCACATAATCTGTTTGGCTGAATTCAAAAAAAAAGTTTCATCCGCAAGAAAACTTCATCACAGATTGTCATGTTGCTTGCTTCTGCGGTTTAGACTGGTAGTAGATACCAAATGTGTTCGTGGAGAGCTTTTCTTCACCCTGTTTTCTCTGTTCATTCATCCTGAATCACTGGTTTCTTTATATTTTGCCCATCAGTTTTGTATAAATGTGATGTAGGAGTTCAGATTGTGGAGGGTATGTTGTCGTGACTGTGAGGCTGTGACTGACTTGTCTCGTCGATATGTTTAACATGCCTTTCAGTTTAGCTACTGTACTACTACCTCCGTTCTAAAATATAAGACGTTTTGGTAGGCCTGGCAACATCTTGTATTTTAGAACGGGGTGGTAGTATGGAAAAGCCTACTAGGCAGCCACATGTCACAATTATTACACCGGCGTGGCGGCCTGACGACACTTATATGGAAGATGCGTGGTGTTCAACTTAAGCACTACTGTAGCAGCACTCCCTCTGCAGGAAAATATAAGACGTTTTTTTAACACTTTGACTGTAAAAAAAAAGTCTTATATTTTGATACGGAGGGAGTATTTGTGATTTAAAAAAGAATTTATTGTAGAATTCATACATTTAATCGAAGTTGAATTCATTTGTAAAATTCATACATTTAGTCAAATACAATTGAATTTTGTTCTCTCCACTACAATTCATATATTTAGCCAAATGCATACCTGAACAGAAGGTTCCCATTCCATCTTTCTTTTCGCCACCTTTCGTCCAACCTTATAATCAAACACCTTAATTTACTTGCCTTCTGAACCAATTCAAAATTTGATGAAAATATTTATTTACACAATCGCATTATTATTAACAGGTAAATCACAAACTAACGTACTAGAATATTTATATCCCCTTGCAACGCACGAGCATTATTCTACTAATACTAAAAAAATGCAACACACTGTCAAAATATACATACATAGTTGGTGCATGTGTGGTTGCCGCCGCTACTCTACTTTTTTTAAACAAGATAAAAGATTTGTCATTTTCATTGATAAGAGAGGAGTTTTAACAAGGACCCACGAAGCGGAGAGAAGAGAGTCTACTCTCGCAGCATTACATTACACAAGTGTCGAGCGCTGGCAAGCGCCCATAGTCAGGCCTCCTCTTTGATCCTAGAGATAACCAGGTCATAGTGGCAGAGGTATTCCTAAAATTTTTAGCATTGCGCTCATTCCAAAGTTCCCATAAAACAAGCATGAGGAAGGAGGCCAATGCCATCCTTGAGGGCCCCTTTCGAGGATGGTCTTGAACCACCAGTGCTTAACCGAGACCTCGTGCCGCCAACCGATGGTGATGTCATTGTTGAGGCTGGCCTATGAAGCCACACCCGCCCAAACACGTTGGGTGAATCTGCATTGGAATAGAAGGTGGGGAGCAGATTCATTTACTTGCTTGCATAGTGGACATAGGCCACAGTTGGGCCATCCCCGACATTGCAGTCGGTCAGCCGTACACACCCTGTTTTGGATAATCAGGCAAGCGAAAAATTTGCATTTTGGAGGTGCCCAAGCCTTCCAAACAGACGCCGACATGTTGCTCCGAAGATGACCTTCGAATTGTGTCGTATATGCTGAAGAAGCCGAGTACTCACTGCTAGGAGTGAGCTTCCAGAAGATGGTGTCGCGAGCACCCGCGACTAGGTTGACCTCAGCCACTTTTCCCCAAAGATGAGCGAACTCCTGGATATGCGTCAATGAAAGACCGTGTTGGGTGTCAATTTGGCTTACCCAAAAATTGTTCAGGAGAGCTTTCTGGACCGTGCTCATCTTTTTCTTGGAGATGTCAAAGATTCTGGGCGCAATATCTTTAGGCCTGATACCATCCATCCAAGGCGAGTGCCAGAAGCTCGCCTTGCATCCATCCCCAACACAGACAGTGGTGGCAGACGTGAAAATGTCTTTGTCGTTGTCAGTACATGGTGTCCCACTGCCTAACCAAAGCTTTGGAGGGTCGGCCCATTCATACCAAAGCCAACGAAGGCGAAGGGCGATGGCAAACTTGTCGAGATTGAGCACACCTAGGCCACCAAAAATCTTGGGCTTGCACACTGTAACGCCCGGAGAATCAAGCTACAGTAACCTCTGCTAATGATGCCACGTCACCACTCTTACTGTTGTAAATCTCACGATGATTCAATCCCGTTCGAATTCAAAAATTCAAAATCAAGTCAAACGGTAAAGTTTTCAAACATTAAAATTAAAATGTTCTAGAGGTGGCAAATAATGCTTAGGTAATTATGGTGGAGGATCACATTTTTATAAAATAA